>JAZGQO010000006.1:22815000-32815000 GCA_036850965.1 Patella caerulea
AGGAGATTATCTAGCACATATTAGTATTGATTAAGCAGTGAGAAATTTAAATATTTTCTGAAAATTGCATATCACGCATTTAAACTTTAATCATAATGGAATTAGTTGTTTTGGGTTGGGTTTTTTTTTTCATTTAATTTTTTCTTTTATTTCAGGTGGCTTTTATTGGGATTTAAAAGAGAATTTAGTTTTCAAGATTCTCTGAGATGTTTTGAAATTTTAAGTAGTCATCATCTAGAACTGTCATCTATAGAAGCAGAAACAGCTGTTAGAAGGGAAGAAATGAAGGAATTTGCAAATTCAGGTAAATATTAAAGAGTAATTCCTTCTCTTTTGTTGTGTCATTAAATTTAAACTTTGTATATAAGGTCTGTCTGTCTTATGTTTCAACTCATTCCAAAAATAAAAAGTAAATCCAAAAGTTATTGGACAATAACAGTACTGGTTGCTATTCCCTTTTTATATGCCCACATGGAAATGTGGACGTATATTGCCGTCACCCCCAAACGTCCGTCCGTCCTCCGTCGTCCACAATTTCTTGTGAACGCACTAGAGGCTAAAGTTAATATCCGATTAACTTTAAATTTATACACATTGTCTAAGGTCATGAGACAAAGAATCCTATTGATTTTCAGCAATATCTGATAATTATAGCCAGAGTTATGACCCTTGATCACTTTGAAAAATCTTGTGAACGCTCTAGAGGCTAAAGTTAATATCTGACTGACTTCATATTTATACACAGTGTTTAAAGTCATGAGACAAAGAGGCCTGTTGATTTTCAGAGATTTCTAATAATTACTGCTAGACTTATGGCCCTTGATCATTTCAAAAAATCTTGTGGAAGCGCTAGAGGCCAAAGTTACTATCCGATTGACTTTAAATTGATACACAGTATTTACGGTCATGATATTATGAAGAAGCCTATTGTTTTTCAGCGATTTCCCATAATTACTGCCAAAGTTATCTCCCTTGATCACTTTGAAAATCAATGAATTTTGATAACTGAACATCTAAATCCATAATATTAAATGTTTTGTATACCGTACTAAATGTTAGCATGGGCCAGAACTTTATAAAAACCAAACAAATTCTAATGATTTTCTGATAATTATTTTATGAGTTGTTACTCTTAATCAGTGTAATATATGTTTCCTTATCGAAATAAAGTAAAAATATGCGACAACTCTTGTTGACTGCCCTGACGATTTAGCTGCTGTGGGCGCATGTTTCGTTGCCTGGCAACCTATCTTTATTACTTATATCATTCCAGGAGGAGATACAAGGACTATCCCTTTACAACCCAAAGAATATACATTTGAAGTATTTATGTGTGTGGCATTATTAATAGAATGTAGAGAAGAATTAATTAAATGTAATGACATTGGTATGGTGTTTACTTGTATCAATAAGTAAGTTAATTATTTAGCTTTTTTTTATTATATTGATTGAATAAAATTTGGCATGGTAAATGTAACTTTATAATGAATGCTATTTATTACTGAGCAAAGATATCTGTGTTTGAATTACTGTATATGTTTATTATATTAATCCATTGATATCTCGGCTATCCAATGATCTAAAGAGTTGATTATAGGCTTGTCATGTGAATAAATGTCTAGATAATAGTTTATTTAATATTTGAAGCTAAAATAAAGACCCTCAATAAGCAGATTTACCTCTTACTCCATTACCAGTCCAAATTGATCCACTATGAGCCGAGATCGAAGCGGGTGAAATTTCTACATAGCCATGGTCATCATTACTAAAATCATTAATATAAACAGCATAGTCTCAATTATCCCCTTTTTAAAATTAATTATCAATTGCTGTTAAGCGGCATATAGGAATCTAATCCAGCCAACATCGAAGACTAGCCTTGACATCGAGAGTTTATTATGGTCTGGATAAGTTAATTAATGTCTAATTGATAATTTAAATAACATTTCAGGCCTAAAGAAAGACTTGTAATAAGCAGATTTTGCTCTTGCATAATGCATGTTTAAATTAACATGTGATGTTTTACTATAAAACAAGTTTTGTCTGTATTTTTATTTACCTTTTTTGTTTGTTTTTTTTTTCAGTTTAAAAATGGATTTAGACAACATCTTGTGTTTATCAGAAAGATTATTTTTTACTTATTGTAAGAAGACAGTTGAAGATAGTTTTCATATGGTCGATGAACATGATGGTCATATTCATGAAAATCGGACATTTTCACAAAAATTAATCGAAAAATTGAAGAAAATATGAAATTTTTCATGTATCAATTTTGTTAAGCACACCAGCTTCACACTCCCAGAATCTGGAGTATGTATGTGCCCTGAAATCGAAACCATTAAAATGCGCATTTTCTTGAGAAATAATGATTACAATAATTGTATAGAATTGTATCTTTATTCTTTCATATGCTGAAATGGCAAAATGGACTCTAAGTTCAATTGAGCATGAAATACAAGTTCTGAATAAATAGACATAATGGTCTCTTTTAAAATAACTTTTTGCTTGACAAAGTATTCTGTATCTCCCAGTGTGCCAGTTCTGAGCATCTGACATGGAAATCAGCTTCCATCACTGTTACTGATCAATCCTAATAACCCTCCCTCCTTTAGTGAAGAAAATGTTCATACAACTGAACTGACAAAATTTTAAAAAGCTGGGCACCTTTTTTCCTCAATGCTAGGTTTCAGCTATAACAATTTGTGCTATGATTGAAGTTGTGGTGTTAATCATGGACTAACCTTGGTGATTGTATCAGATCTTATCAGATATTGTGATAAGTCGTAACAAACATGTTGATCGTATCGAAATGTATCCGTACGTACAAGATTGTGGCCTGAAAATAGACAAACCTATTGTAATGCATCACATGACAGTGGGAACCTAGCATTATATAGATTGCTGGGTACATCCAATCAAAATGCATATATATGCAAAACAAAACTAAATGTGGCAATAATTGCGCTGGCTGGCCAATATCCTAGACATTGTGTTTTTATTCTGAAATAAAACAAGGTATTTTTATTGTTTATTCACAAAGCACATTATCATTGTTATGTTGTCTTCCACCAATAATTTATTATTCATAAATCATCACCATTTAATAAATTTTTGTATACTTAAATCCTAATAAATCATCACAGTATTTTGTTATATATGATAAAGTTTATATACTTAAATCATCCATCCTCATGAATTGCCTCATTTGCAATGTACTGTGATATAATCTCCATGATTGTAATAATATTATGTACAAACTGATCGTTCATAAAGCTCAATGTGGGCTATAGTTAGGATTAAGAAACCATGCTATTAATAGAAAAATATGCGCTTTCCAGATGTTATTTCATTAAAGTTGTTGTTCATTATGTTTGCAATTTTTTGAATGATCATTAAAAAAAGCCTTCTCTAAGTTGTGAAAAAAGGTAAAAAAAAACCTTTATATTGTTTTGTAATGAAAATTATATATGTACATAAAGAACTAGTGGACTAAACAAAAATGAAATGAGGTTTAACGCCCACTGTTACAGACTTTAATAAGTGTCCGATAATGCCCGGACAGCTGCACTGTGGCCTAACACGGGACCTCCAGACTAGCCAATCAACATTCTACTCACTGAGCTACTGTGGCTCTGTGGATTCAACAAATTTGGATGCATCGCTATTAAGTCTAATCAGAAACATATAAATTTATAGTAAGAACTAGTCAAAGAATATCGAGTCAGTCTGATATTATTTTTAAAGTCTAAAGAAAGTATAATTTAATTAAAATGAGATATTGTAAAAATTATGTTTGTATGCATGTTAATTTATTTCAATTTGGGTACAAACTGCACACCCAATTGTTTAAAGTGTTTAAACTGAATCTGGTGTAATGTGGATACTATTTTCAAGTCATATAACAAAATCTAACACATAAAGTCGTAACACATACCAAGTGGATCTATATTTTTCTATCCTGTGAATGCCAATGTATTTTAGTTTCTTTTGCTTTTTGATTAATGTAATGTGATTGAGTAAGAATTCGCTAGAAGATAATATTTTTTAAAAAAAGCATTTCAATAGTATCTGCTTGATTAATTAAGTGGTTACATTTGATTGAAATATTTTTCTCGAAGCTGTTTGAAAGTATAACATTTGCAGTTTGTCAGAGTGTTGGAGAGTAGGCAGCTATATGTTGTCCAAAAAATCAATTGCATACTCCAACATTGAAATCTGGTCATTATGTTGCCGCGAACGTCCGTTCATTGGTTTTTTTGTCCACAATTGGTTGTTGATGCTTTAGAGGATTAAGTTAAAATCCCATTGACTTTAAATTTATACGCAATGTTCAAGGTCATAATACAATGAGTCCTGTTTATTTTCAACCATTTTCGATAATTACTGGCAAGAGTAATGGCCCTTGATCACAATGGAAAATTTGAATTTATACAGTGTTCAATGTCATGATACAAAGAAGCTTATTGATTTTCTACAATTTCTGATAATAGCTGTCAGAGTTGTGGCCATTTCTCTCTTAGAAAAATCTTGTGGATTTTCTAGAGGCTAAAGTGAATATCTGATTGATTTTAAATTTATATGGTGTTTAATGTAATGAGACGATGAAACCTAGTACTTTTCAACGATTTCCAATTTTTACTGTCAGAGTTATGGTCCTTGATCACATGAGAAATCTTGTTAACGCGCTAGAGGCTAATGTTAACATAGATTTATACAGTGATTAAGGTTATGAGACAATGAATTTCTAATAATACTTGGTTTGGTGTGTTGTTAATGTTTTCAATACTGACAAAGTAAAAATATGTGATAACCCTTGTTTTGAGATGACTTTGCTGCTGAGGATGGGTGTTTCATTGCCTGGCAACCTATCTTTCAATTGTTTGAAGACCAAGTCATAACAGCTGTCACTCCCATTTTAATACATAATTAATCTGTGATAAACACTGATACATGAAAATTAATGAAATGTAAAACATGCTTAGAAAAGCATCATATTTATTTATAATAATCATGAAAAGAAAAAGGGTATCTATACTCGAGGTTTATATTTTATATGATAAATGTGTTAAATAAAGCGTGTATTTTATTATCAGTAGTGTATGTGTTATTTCCTTATATCAAAGTAATATGGTAATTATTATATTACTGTTAGCTTAGACTGGGACACAATTAAAAATATCATACATACAAACGAGTTGTGCTTTAGTGCTATTGAATTTTTATTTACATGTCACAACTAATAATGCCAATATGCCATCAAAACTGCAACACTTTTGCCCCTGTGAATCAGTACGCAGATTGATACCATTATGATATACCCTTATTTTTATACATTGTCTTTGCACCTATTCGCCCACAATTAATTTCTTGTGAATGGTGTATAGATTGCATTTATCATCCAATCTTACATTTGTAGAAATTAGTGAGACAAAGGAGCCTTTTCCGATCAATTACTTTTTTGTAAAACCTTGTGAATACTCCAACTCCAAAGATATCATTGTTTAAATTATTGAAACAAAAAAATCTTATTTAATTTCAATAATATTTGTCAATTGCAGCTAGAGATATGGCCATTGTTTTACATTGTAAAATCCTGTGAACATCCTAACAAGAAGTTAGAAATTTATAATCCTTGTTCAAATTAATGGAACAAGGAACCTTTTTGAAATTTGGCAAATAAGGTTAATTACATCTTAAGTTATGGCCCTTGTTTCTCATTGTTCGATCTTGTGATCCTCTACCAACAAAAGTAATCATCTGATACGTATGACAGTTATATGCACTAAGAATACGGGATGGCCCTTGTAACAATATCTGATCATCATTTATAGACTTGTTGCTCTTGCTTTAGCTTCATCATATAATAAAGTATAAAGTTTTTTCTTTTTACTAATGGAAAGATTGCTGGATGACTTAGATGCTGTGAGAAAAATTTTCGTTGCGTGGCATCCAATCTTTGGTACATTCAAACAGCAGGGTGGGCACCCTTTCCGTCGTAGAGGCTGCACTCCCGAAAAGTGGGTTCCAGAGTCCCAAATAAAAGTTCATCCCTCATACTACTATTAAGTTTGAGTAAATGAAATGGAGTTAAATTATAAGGTTTATAACGTCCTAATATTCTGCTCTTGGCTGGGGTAATGAAGACGGAAGTTTTAGTAAACATGAACAGTTTTGTTGAACTTACTGGAATAACCTTTCCACTTTCATACACTCTGAGAGCCAAGAATACATTATATAGAGGAAATGATTAGCAATCTCACATTTTATAGCATTTATTATATGTAATAATATACAATTGATTTGTTCAACAAGTGAAGAATGAGAATATCTACAATGACATATATACATATGATATATAAAATTTATAGCTAAGCAGATACTGGTGTAGGACAATCATATACATGTACAGCTCTATCATCTGATACCGATACTACTCTTGTACCTGATCCATTATATTTAGCACACCACACCTGTTAACAAAATACCACACAAAATATTACAATCCAACTTACAATAAAATAATTTCTTTTCATCAATTGCTTTGTCAATATTTACAAATTATTGTTATCCAGTTATTAAATTAGTCTGCTAAATTAAACAATCTAACAATTTCATATTACCAAAATTTTATCATCTCTTAAACATTATAAAAGTGTATGTTCTCATTTGATACAGTTGTGGCTATTACTCATGATTTCAACTCTCTTTAGAAATTTATTCTTCATGATGTACTGAATACAAAGTGCAATTCATATTCTCTGTAAAAATAATAGTTTACCTGATCTGTATGTTCATAAAAGGTATGTACACATTGTCTTGTACCAGCATTCCATACTTTAACTGTTTTATCTGATGACCTGAAATATATACCTACAGTTTTAAATAATTCTTATATCATTTATTGACCTGTGTATAACAGGAGCATCAATAAAAAAACGAGTCGACCATATTACCTGCCATATTGCTTTCATGCCGTTTACTTGGACTGTAATGTACTTTTAGTGTATGAGGAAAAATTCTGAGAACAGTTATTGCAAAGAAGTGTAAATCACTCAAATCTCTAATGGGGCCTGGAGCCGTTCTGAGAATAGTACACTTATAACAGCCTTGTGTAAACATTGTTTTATAAATAAGATCAAATATTAATTAACTAAAAGACAAAAACAGAAAAATACAGTTGCTGAACAATACATTATGAATAATTACCCTGAGATAAAATGTGTATTATCTGGACTAAATGCTGTACTTAAAACCCATGATCCATGACCTGATACTGTTCCAGCTAAGTTGGCATGTTGTCTGTAAAAACAAAAATACACCAAAAAATTGAAGGTGAATCTAAATGTTCCAAAAACTAACACATTTTACTTCTTGTTTGGTACTGAAATGAATTTCTTATAATTTTTAGAGACATAACAATGTATGGATGGCTTTTGATACAGACGGCAATAGATAGTGTATAGATCATACACGTAAAACGAATTTATTACATACTAATTACAGTGGGAGAATTACAATCCAATCTCTTAAGAATTTGTTGGCCTAATGATAAAAACATAAAAGTTATTGACTTACACATCATATATTTTTATCTGGCCATCATCAGAACCAGTCACTAATAATTGAGAATCGGGTGAAAAACAGATAGATCTTATAGGCATAGCATGACCTGAAAAATAAATATAACAGTATTTAAACTTTCTACAACTTGTTAAAAACAGCATGTAACAATCTAAATTTCTTTGTCTTTTGCCTCAAAGCCATCAATGCCAGATTAAAAGTGGATGCTGACTGGGCTACATAGGAGGGACCCCTAAATTTTCTCTATAAACATTTATCATGTATATATGTTTGTGCCAAATAAACCTATCTACCAAACTGACGTACAAACAGTGCATTTATGCGAGTGTGCAGTTCAATGACCAGAATATGCCCCCTTTCCACTGTGAATGCATGGGCCCCAGTGACATTTTCAACCAGGGGCCCCATACAAGCTTAATCCTGGACCTGATGCCACTTACCACTAGGTTCACCTCCTGTAGACGTGGGTGTACCATTATTCCAAATAAGGTACATGCACTTTGTCAAGCATACATATTATACATTATGTTTGGCAGAATGGCAGTAACACAGAAATGTACATATGTGATAGCCCAATTTTAATACAAAGAAATAACTCTCACCTTCTAGAGTATGTATTAATTTTCCAGTAGTCATATCAAAAACATTTACAATTCCATCTAAGGCACCAGAAGCAATAAATTTTCCATTTGGACTCTGTAGAAAAAATGCCATACCAATGATAGTGAAAATTAAAATAAATGTAATACTATGTAATTCTAAATAATCCCTTTACCTGGGATTAGCTGATTGATGGCTCTATGGAAAAATATGATGCAAATCAGTCCAAACTGGTGCAAACTGGCCAAAACAACCTTTGGTAAAAGAAAACTTATGAAACATAAGATTTGACTGCACATAAATCCATATCTCTGCTGGCCCGTAGCCATGGGAGGGGGGGGGGGAGGGCTGAGCCCACCCGCCCAAAATCGAATTAGCCCTCCCACCACCCAAATATATCGCCAAAAATAGTGATTTCTTAGGAGTGTTCCTAGCCGGTCACATCTTCAGCCCCTCCAAAACATTCCGTAGTCCCCCCCCCCAATTTTATGAGCTGGCTACGGGCCCTTCTATTGGTAACCAACAATTCCTTCTACAAATCTACATTATAACAGAAGATGTTTCTAGATAATATTGGTAGAAGTTTCATTTACCGGGATATCTCGTATTTAAGCCCTCCCGTTATTAAGCCATGGGCTCAATAACAAGTTCAAATTTTAAATTTATTTTAGAATGGTCTCTCTTTTAAATTTTCAAACCACATGTGTTGGCATTAATGGAGTCACGTCAAGTTGGTGTACATTATAATTTTCGAAGAAATGGTTCATCACTGACATGGTCAAATTCGAAATTAAGCACAGGGCTTAATACGAGAATTCCTGGTAACTATTCCGTAGACATGAAAGATGTAACGTACATATGCTATACTCATAGTAAATTTCCCCCTTGTATCCATGGAAGTTTCTTTCCTTCCACTATCAACACCAAATAGGTTGACTTTTCCTGTATGACTACCTGATGCTAAAAACCTTGAGTCTGGCGAGAAGGCAACTGTCCATGCATCCACTAAAAATAATGGAAATAATTGTCACAAAGTTAATATATGTCAATCTTTTGTACATAGGTCTAATTATACAAAATTTCTCTTTTACCTTAAAATTTGATGTGGTTCAAAAATAAAATGTAAATGCCATCGTTGAAATGTAACTGATTTTGTATCCCACTATCCACACAGTAAGCAAGATTAAGGCTAAAATTAGTAAACAAGTCGATTACAACTTAACATTTCCAAACAAAAATTTAATCATTTTGAGCTTGCTACATTAGTATTACTAAGATCAACCTAATTTCATTTTGGACTATATGAAAAAGGTGTAGCTTCTTTATCTTTCGAATAATCTGAAATGAATATAATCACCTGGACCAGCATCAATACTTTTAGCTAACTTCCCGGTCTCCAAATCCCAAACTTTGACATGGCTGTCTAAACTACTTGTTGCTGCCACTAAATCGGGTTTTAAGGAATAAACAATATTGAATGAACATCAATTTCTAGAAATTATCAATGTCAAAATATATCAGATTTTTTAATGTAATTTAATTGTCTTTAAAATAGGTAATTCATAAAGGATACAGGTTCCTGTTGGGTTGATATCCACTGATATAACTCCTAATTGATGTCCTTCTAAAATAAATCTCAAATCTAACCTCTCATCTCCCCTAAAAATCAAACAAAACTTGCTTTTATATTATGCCTATAACAGCAGAGTAATATTAAAGGAATACAATGCATAAAATAATTGTTCCTTCATCTTAAATAATGTAGATAAAATGTCTTTGAGATAATAAAACCAATTCCATTCAAATAATAATACATATTTCAATATCATCTGTAGATGTAAAATGTGAACCAATAAAATTAAATGATCTTTTACCATTTCCACACTTTGACTGTATCATCTATAGAACCAGTTACTATATTTTCTATCCCATCCTTTTCATTTTTACCCCAAGCACATGTCCATATGCTGTCTTTGTGAGCTGAAATAAAAAAAATTCAAAATTGATCAATCAATCACTAACAAGATAAAACAAGATACAAGCTGTGTACTTGTAGTAAGACTGAGATTTGAATGACTGAGATTTGAACGACTGAGATTTGAACAAGTGACAATTGGGATACTTGAAGTCTTGAACAGATAAATTGCTTTAAAAATTTTAAATCAGATCTATATTTAGTTGTGGTACCAGTATTTAGAACTTATGAGTTGAACAATTGCTTGTTTTAAAATGTCAAAACTTGCCTTGTTCTTGCTTGAATATAAGTGAATGCTGAAATATTAAACAAAGAAAATCATGTTTGAATGGCAGTACAGTAAGCTATACCAAATAGTGTTTTTATGGTTTACACCCCATTTTTTTTCCTTTATGATATACAAGGTTTCTGAACATTTTCTTATTAGAACTGTGTGATTCAAGATAAAATGGGTATAAAAATGCAGGAATATCATAAGTACTGGGCTGCAAGCCTAAAATGTTTGCAATGAGTGGTCAGGTCATCTTATTATAGGCTTTTCTCTCACTGAAATGCAGGCGAAGAATATTCCGGTTTCTGAACAATGATTGGTAATGAAACAAATAATTTCATTGGCTGATCTAACCTATCCAGCCAATCAGTGGCGTCATACTTAAAACTACCTGAAAAGAGCGACTCGACATTCGGAATAGATTGCATTTGACTAATAATTGCATATCATCCATGTTCATCCAAATGTAACTCGTATGTGGAAAAAAAACAATTTATTTTATTTTTATACCATAGTTTTGAAATTGCATGAGATTTCACTATAAGCTCATGAGAGGATGTAGTCATAACGGCCCTATGTCATAACAGCCAAAAACACAGGATTGGTCAAAACGGCCCTACTTCAGTCATAACCGCCAAACAGTTTGGTCATAGCAGCCCATGAGAATGTGATTTTGATTAAAAATATGTGATTCTCACGCCAAATGCGTGACAGTTGGCAGGTATGTAAGTATTCTATTATTATACCATTAACTTGTCATTCTTACATAGAGTTGCCCCATAAAATTGACTGGGGTTGAATGAAATGCTTTTGCCATTTGATTTTGATGGGGTGACTGACGCCGACGGGCAGAATGGATGATTTCAGAGTTAGCACTAAACAATATAATAACATATCAGGAATTGTTCGATAACACTACTTCAAAAGAAATCTAGTAAATGTAAAAAGTTATCAATGGTTTTGGTTGCATAATAAATTATTTGCTGGACTGCTTGATTGATGTGGGTGAAAGTAACTGAAAGTGGAAGTAGACTAGATACACAACAATCTATAAAATCCTCTCAGGTAAGGTGAGTCAATTAATGAACAAGGTAAAAATCGATAGTACATGAGCTTCATGGAATATGGATAAGCTCTCTAAAATATATTTGACAACATCAAATTATACATTTCAAAAAGCATTATAACTTACAACGCTCATCTTTCACCGGCATGTGCTTGTTTCTGTTTTGGAAAACGAAACGCGTCACCTAGATTAGGGGGAGGTCACTCTAAATTTTATTTTTGTTGAATAGGTCAGTAAATATTGTTTTATTTTGTGTTAATATCCCGTAGATATTTAGTTTTGCGTTAATAAAACATGTTTCCAATGTACCTGGACTATTGTCTTCCATAATAATAGATATGTATAGAACAATATAGATAAAATACGAAACTCCCAACTAAGGCGGCGCTGTTGTGTTATGGTGGTTGCCGATGTAAACAAAGATTCTGTCAAAATTTCTGAGTATTTTTGGAACACAACAATCTTACAATATGTAAGGACTTGACTCCTTATCCAAATTATCATTGACTATAATAAGGATGATGAAATAAGTAATTCATTCGTTGATTTAAATCAGCTTATGGCGATGGATTCATGATGAAGTCAATCACATGCCATGCATGGTCATGAATTAATCAGAATCATTGATTGAATGATCAAATCATGGACCTTATGTGTTATAAGGTCCATGATCAAATTCATTCACACTACTCTTCTACTCGTCTTTTAAATATGTTAAATTATCTTTCGACTTGCCTATCTAGTGAACATCAGATACACTGTTAGAATCTGCTTATTTCTGAGGAAAAAATTTCAATTTAAATCTCACAAATCCAATTCAAATTATTTTTTTCAGGATACTTTACTTTTACTGTGCCATACTTTCTGAACTGATGTGCCCTATCCTATACATAATAACTGGTACATATAGGCTCCAGCTTGATTAATAGTATTACCTTGGATTGTTGTCCGATAAAAATGTCTCCTCATACTTAGGCTAATTAGACAAATTAGATAACATGAGAAAAGGACAGTAGAGTATTTGAATCTGTTGTTGCTAACCTTCTAACAAATACCTAAATACAACAGTGGCTGATAGATTTAAATAGTTTTATGTCGTAGATTAATGTTAGTGTTATATTGATATAAAGATTGAATAGTTTCCATTTCACTTTTCAGATAAGTTTTCAGTATGTCTGATGGAGAAATAGACCCAATCTTACCTGTGGTTGATATCAGTAATAATTCTAGAAATGGGATCTGTGATAACGATGATGAAGATTATGATTCTGAATTTGAATCAAAGTAAGTACAGGCTGACATTATGCAGTTTGGCAACTACTGTCTGTTCCAGCTAGGTGATACTCCGACTCGAAAATTGCTTACCATTTCTTCATTTTTTAATTAAAATGGCTAAAACTTTATGACATACCTGGAATTTTCATCCCTTTGATTTCCCCCCTTAGCCTAAATGACTAGAAATCCGATAAAATCCAGTTTTCTCTTGTAAATATCACATATTTCGACATTGTCACTTTCACAGAACATAAACATTATGACTACGCCTGCGTTAAATGGAACACTTGCATATCCATTAGGGTAGACAGGTACTTTACAAATTATGTGCATTCGGTTAGAATTTGTCGACAATAAAACTTATTAGGGTTTAACACTGCAAAGCTTGTGTGAAACAGTAATGTTTTTGTTTGGATTAATATGTTGGTTTTTTTCTGTTTAATTACCAATATATAGAGAAATGGAGTATCTATACCTTGTCTCGAAATATCAGTTCGAAATATTGAGTCCTTTAGACGTCAAAGTCAAAGACAGCTTATGTGCCATGCGGATACATACTCTTTTAAAATTTCCATCCAATTTGTTTTGTTGTGTGACCTGATAATCTATTGTTCTTCATTTAAAGGTCTATAAAGTGCATGACCTAAATTGCCTAAATGCTGTACTTGATAAAGAAAGGTATATTTCACGAACACGTTATTTTATAAAATAAAAGTCTGGTTTTATCCAGACAGTGTATAATACTGCTTGGGTCACCGGGCTCAATTTCCAGATGAAGACTGGCGGGTTTAAAGAGCACATAAAATGGGCGACATTATTTTTAGCTACTGTTGGGCCAATGATTACCATATTCCTTTTATGGCAATTTTAAATTAATCTGATTAAAATTAATTCAGTGATTAAGGTTTCAGTATCCGATAGCCAAAAACGGTTTTCAAATTTTCAATTAAAACCTTAATGGGGTTGATTGACTGGTGACGTCACAGGCACTACAAATACTATCTATACAATATATCACTGCCTATACAATATAGAATTATCAGTTAGTATCAATACACACTTTCAGTTGACAAGCGTCTATTGACGGTCCAATCACCATGTGACTGCCCTAATCATGATCACTGAATTATTGTCTTACATTGTTGTAGTTGAGTGAATTTAAAATCCTGTATCATGCCATAGATCCATTTATGTGTCCTTTTTTAAATAGGCTGTGTTACAAATGAAGACCACCCACACAATTAGCGTATTTACCGGTTATTTGGATAAACCAGTAATACTATCAGTACTGACATACAAATGGTGCCAGTCATTTGTCGATATATTCATTATTAGCTATTACAATATGTAATAACAATAACCATTTCCATACACAACTTTTATCGTAACTCCATTTGAAATTCACAGCGAATATGGAATTTTCCGATGACTATACGAATAACAATAGATCGCCCTCATTTCTCAGTGAATCAACACTGGGAATCTTATTATTATTACCATGTACGGTTCCATGCACTACGGACCTAGTAAATGAGGTTAAACTTTTTTGCGAAAATTGCACCGGATTCATGGACATGCATATCAAATACACTTAATCACACGTCGAGTTCCTGATGTCGTTAGTTGAGTGATTATAATAAAATACCTTTATTATAAAAAAAAAAAGTTAAACAATACTAGACATTATAACCGTATCTTCTTATCACAAACATTTATCCATCGAATGATTTATATTTAGTTTTCATATCAAAGCAATTAAGCCAATCAACAAATAATACGAGGCTACTTTATTAGAAAACATTGGTGAGCAAAGATAATTGATCTGACCGACATAAAAAAATGATAATTACCTAATCAGTATTCTTAATTAATTTATGACCCGGATTGATTAAAGGGCCAATCCCGATTTTATTTTGGAGAATAAAACTGCTTAATTTTGGGCTAAAATCAATTAAAATTCTCTACATTAGGACCGAGCAACTAAACCAGTCTATGTGATATGTTTTCAAACAACTTAAACTCGTAAGTCTTCGTCTGGAAATGTCCCAAGTTGTATTATGTGGTGTCTGAATAGAACCAGAATTTATAATGTGTATGTCAAATTTACCTTTCCTTATGTAGTACAGCACGGAAACCACACCCACATCGTTATCAGTACCCTGCCATTGTGTTTTGAACTATAGTATATTACTCTATCTGCAGAGAGCTCGAGACAATGCTTTCACAGTACATGTAGAGTTTAAAATTTTATGTTTAGAGCAGAGATTTAAAATATAACACATAACCTGGGTATTACAGAAATTCTTTTGTTCAGCATAAATCAATGTATTGAAGATTAACTCCAAAAGGCAAATAATCTGCAAAGAAATTCTCCTTGTGCATGCACATTAAGAAAGGCAACGCATGACGCAATGCGACGTGCCATGTTTTTTTTGGTGCCGTCGTGTTCAAAAGCCCACGTCCCTTTTTTTTCCTATAGCTGAACACTGAAAAGGGTGACGCAAAGTTGGCGTCGCACGTTGCCTTTTTTCCAGGGTGACACGGCCGAAATAGAACACCATAGGTCACCCAAAGAAAAAATTGACTCGAAATATTAAAAGAGTTATGTGTCCGGATAAGCAATTTTGACGTTCACATCCAAACGACTCAATATTTTGTGCTGAAATATTGAGACAAGGTAAATACACCACTTCACTATATTTTGGCGCTTAAATTTCATACGCACTCAGACTGTTAGTTTTGAGACTGTTCAAATCGGGATAGTCCTTTTAATGATAGATATAAATGACACTACTGTGGGGAATGAGACAGCCGATGCGTGGCTTCACGGTCGAATCGTACTCTTGAGAAATCAAAACCACAATACTCGTCTGATGAAAATGTATCTCCAATCTTTTGGACTGCACATGATGGTAGAGGGGCTCTATCAAATAGTCACTGTAAAACACAAGAGAGGCCGGGACATTATGAAACAATCTAAATTATAAAACAAATTTATCAAATAGACACTTTAAAGCACAGTACATGTAATAAAATCAATGTCGTGAGAAGAGAGGCCGGGACATTATAAAACAATCTAAATTACAAAATGTATAGGATTTTAAGCGCTTTTCAAATAGAATTAAGCAGTTTTATTCTCCAAAATATAGTTGCTCGGCCCTAAGGTAGAGTTTTAAGAGCTTTCAACACAAAATTAAGCAGTTTTATTCTTCAAAATGAAATCGAGTTTAGCCCTTTAAATAAAACTCCAGGTGTGGGCTGATCACATCAAAGATGAAAATGTAATTATCATTTTTAATAAATTTGGCATGTCATTATATAAACAAAAAAAGTTTTGATGATGCATTTTTATATATACAACATAAAATTTCCTGAGCAAAATATAGGCCTACAACATAAAATTTCATGGGCAATATCAAATATAATATCGTTTATTAAATAAAAACACAAACATTATATTTATAATTATCAAGCAACAAAGGGGCTTGGCTGTTTTTCAATTCTTACATCTCTTTGTTGAAAATATTGTGTGAAACTGAAAATATATATGATTATAGACAGACAAAAAGGAACTATGACAGTTGGAATTGAAATAAAAGTAGTTCGTACTGCTGACGTCCTTTATAAAATACTCTAGATGGCAAAGTTTATTAGCCAGGTAAATACAGATAAGGACGTTAAACCCCACTTCATTTCATTTCCAAATAAATGTTGTTTCATGCTTATTTGTTTCATAACTACATAGAACTGAATGCATGCTAAACTTAATTCATGTTAGTTGCTTTGCCATGGTCATCTAATATCTTTCAAATATCCATCAGGTCAAAACTGTTACTCGATAAATTGTAGATCGTATTCATGATGAAAAGGTTGGATGGCCGAATGTCTAACATGTGCCTGCTGTATCATAAAGCCTGTCATTGAGTCAACTGGCGTGGTTACAAATCATCAGTTGTATGTGACAAGGAGTTGGGTTGCCTGTTCAACCTCGTGGGTTTTCTCCGGGTCCTACGGTTTCCTCCTACTGCTTAAGAAACCTATGAGCAAGCGAATTATTGAAATATAATTAAACCATATTTTAGTCCTGAAATGACCTTGTTTGTGTCGAGTGGAAGTTCAACCCCATTTCTCTTTGTCGCTTATTAGTAGATATTTAATCTTTTAGAGGCGTTTATGTATTACTAGATATTTAGTTTATTTCTTATGACAGTGGTCAACAACAATTGATTTATTATTGATAACCGGTTAAATTTCAGTTCCGAATTAGATGAGGATGATGAAGAAGATGTTGATGAAGATAATAGAAATAGATCTAGTCCTACATCTCCAAATAGAAATAGAACAAATACTCGCCAACGTAAAGTTAAGACAGTTAATGGTAAAAAGATCAGCATCGATATGACTCCACCAGATCAAAAATTACATAATTGTAGGTTGAAAGCTAAAAAACTAGAAGCTAATAAAAAGGTTGGTTTCCATATGTAAATATCATAGTGACAAATAGAAGCTATTTGTTAGTCAATCTGTCTATCAATATAAATATATGTAACTTCTTTTGTGGGCTTCTCAGTCGTCTCAGCTGCTGTAGGTGTATGTTTAGATTCCTGGCAACCAATCTCTCAAGGTTTTGTGGTTGTTATTTTGTAGTTCACATATCTTTATAATCTTGATGTCTTACAGGCTGATAAAGCAATACATGAGTATACAAAATGTTTGGCTTTATCAAGAATAGTCTATGGTAATAATCACTGGAAATATGCTGAGAGTCATGTTAATTTAGCAGAAGCATATCTTGAATTGAAAGGTAAGTTCATTAATTACATTCCATCGGTAATTAAAATCAGACTATGGTTGTTGTTTTTTTTTTTGGGGGGGGGGGGGGTACAAATTTTTATCTAATTTAGTGAGAGTGGTGAAACTTGGTGTATGTAGTTTCATTAAATCTATACCTTGACTAAAAGGCATTTTCTGGTCAGGTTAAGCAGAGTGATAAGTAATTTGATTGCTTGATGTTTTACAAAAATCATAAATGTATTACTTCTAGACCAGTGATATATGATCATCATTTATTTATTTTTTGATTAATGCTGGGGCCACACTATTCATTTGATTAAATGTATTTCAGATTACACAGCTCAAGCAGAATATCATTCTGAAAATGCTAAGAATGTGATGTTACATGGAATTCACACAACTAGTACCCAGGAGGAAAAAGCAGACATTTATCATGTTCTGACAAGAATTTACTATACACTTGGAAAAACCTATACAAGTATGAAAAAATATCCTTTATAAATCACACAAGAAATTCAATAGACCGGTAAAGAGTTTGTTTTTTTTCATCTATGTAAAGGGTTTCTTTTATCGTCTTTGCAAACTGTAAAAATGCTATGTATATGTTGGACTACACACACTATAAATGTAGTTGTATTATTGGTTTTATTTTTGTTTGTGTGGGGTGGGGGGGGATTTACATGTTCTGTCAGCTAGAAGCTCTGATAAATTTATTTGTCAAGAAGACTTATTTATGTAAAAATTTATAGACTACCTATGTATATACTTATGCATCCATAACAATCTTTACATATAATGAAGCTGAACAGGCATTAACTAAGTCTAACAGAATAGCTGAAGAAAGAAGTATATTAAGCTGTGTAACTGTTGATCAAATGGATGAAATTAATCAAAATTTATCACTAGCCAGTGCAAGGTAAACTTACTTTTGAACTATGCCTGTGTAAATAATATCTGAAGGGTTGGTTGGCATGCAATAAACGAATGATAATACCATGTTAGTTCCAAGTTGACCATGTTTTTATATTAATATTGATGACTTTTGGAATTGCATGTATCTATAAGAAGTGGAGTTTTAGGACTTGTTTACACTTTAAGTTATTTTGAGACTATCACACTATTCACACAATAATTTGTTTTGGTTATATGTGGTGATGGGTCTGATATGGCACCTGTCGGTTTTACCAAACTTTTATTTCGGTTGTCGTGCTCGTGGCTATTTAGATATACAGTTAAACAAAAAGGTATTTACCAAGTCGTTTTGAACAGATATCGCCAACTTCAGTGTCAGCAAAATCACTAGTTACATGTGAAATACCATACCAAAATACTCTTCTCATTTCGCATCTGCAATGGCATCTTTGAAATGTTCTTCAATTTATCAGGAGGACTTCTGACAATGACGACCAGTCTTCAAAATTGAAGGTTCTTGCAGCTCGTGATGAGATTCTATTCTGGAACGTTCTATTTATGTGATCAGGGTCACGCAACCACTGTAGCCCTACTTTTCGAAAGAAATTGATCTTGATTTTTTGTTTCCTTTTTGGGCAGGTTACATGGTAAACAAAAGAAGTATGCTCTAGCTAGTGCTGATTATGATAAAACATTAGAACTTATGAAAATAAGATATGGTGAAGATGCATTGCAGTTAATACCTGTTTATCAGGAATATGGAAGAATATCCTTTATTATGAAAGTTTGTAAACTATGAAACTATATTTGTATTTTTATTAAATATTGTCCTATTGTCTTGTTAACAGTACCACAATTAGGGCAAATTAGGAAAGGTACCAAATTTATCTGATTTGAAAAGTCAAATTTACCCCATCCTTTCAATAGAAATACCAAAAGTTCCTGCAAAATGTACTTTCAGAGACTCTTATGGTTTGAGAGGTTTACATATATTGTATGTCTGTTCAGACATGTCCCAATAGTAATGTGTCCATTTTTATCAGAAAATGTGTACATGTATATTTTACATTTTTATGAAATGTCAACTTATTGATGTTGCTTTTAATCTCCTTGACCACCAAGGACTTAGAACAAAGTAAAGGTCGACATGCTAATCATGATAAGGCTATAGAACAATTTCTACAAGCACATTCTATCGCATCAAGTCAGTAAGTATCAATTAAATGTAAGAGTGAATAATGAAAAAAAATATTTCTAGTATTTAAAAAACTTGCCTTCATAACATTTTATAACTACTAATTATCTCTATATTGTAATCACAGAAAATAACACCTGATCATTTTAAGTCATATTCCAAATAAATAAAACCATTTCGGGTATGTTCATGAAGTAATGGGAATGTTATATTATCTGTTCTGTTCATATTTGACCTTTCCTCATTCTTAACACATTCCAATCTGATGAACACATCGGATATATTATCTGTTCTGTTCATATTTGACCTTTCCTCATTCTTAACACAATCCAATCTGTTCTGTTATATAGTAATGTTTTATTAATTCTAGTTATAAAGATGGAAGTATGCAGTCTGTTGATACTGCTTTATCTCTAGCTCAAGCTTATGCTAATACTGGTCAAGATGAGGCAGAAGGTAAAACTACTTGCAATTTA
This sequence comes from Patella caerulea, assembly GCA_036850965.1. Taxonomy (NCBI): domain Eukaryota; kingdom Metazoa; phylum Mollusca; class Gastropoda; family Patellidae; genus Patella; species Patella caerulea. The sequence continues at coordinate 22,835,146 of JAZGQO010000006.1, forward strand.
GTTTTTTTTCTGTATCTAGTTAGCATAGTTATTACAATTCCTGGAATGATAACAAGAAAATAAATGTAATTAATTTCATATAATATATAATGAAAGGTAGCCTTTGATTTTGACACTTATCACCTACTGGTTGCCAGGCAAGATTTTCCTCCATTTTGCGTACAATCAGGGACCATAATCCAGAAAGTTATGGTCTGAAATGCACAAATATCGTTGGGATGTAAAGATATATTTTAAGTGTCATCTAAATCGGATAAAAATTTTGACCCCTGGAGGGTCTCAACCATTGTATTACATACTTACACACAATTTTCATACAAAGAGCGGCAATCTATAGATGCCAATATCAAAAGGAACCAAGATCTTTGGGAGATAGACCTATATCAAGTTTTGTTAAAATCAGATAAAAATTGTGAACTGTAAAGTGTCCACAAACAAATTGTTGACAGCCGGGCGACGGCATAATATGTTCACATGAAAATGTGGGCATATAAAAATCCAAGAACTTGCCTATACTCAAATCTAGCCAAGCATTGTTCATAAGTTTCCACTATAGGTTGCAATGCAGTTGACTTAAACAGAATATCTAAACGTCTGTAACTCAGGGATTAGCTGAGGAATTCCAACAAATTTGAAGACAGATAGATGAACAGCAACGCAAATATGTTACAAACATCCCTCTTATTAAGTTGATTGATATGGCTATATTTGGTCAATTACATATAAAATTTATTTATTTCTTATAGATTCTGCTAAAAGTTATCTAAATGAATGTGTTGCCAACTGTACTATAGTGTATGGACCACATCATGCAAAAACATTAGAAGTTCAAGATGAGCTTGCCCGCCTACTTATTAGGACAGACAATCAAGAGGTAAACCCAAACATAAATCCAATTTTAATAATTGCCTTCAGAACAATGAATCATTTGTTGGAAATTGACCTTTTTAATACATTCTGTTAACATCTTAGATTTTATTAGAATAATGGGAATTTGTTTTCATTTCTTAAATAATAATTTTCAGGAGGCAATGAGTATACTGAAATCAAGTATAAATCCCAAAAGTGAAGTGTTTGGAGATTACTCAGAGTCTGTGTCTGACACATATAAACTAATGGCATCAGTCCACTTATCTCAGGGCAATTTAGAGAAAGCTCTTAAGGCTTACAAAAAGGTGAGTTTATATTTAATGTACATTTAGGAGCTGATATCTATTAAACAACCATTGTGTGTATTTATTGTGGAATAATTTTAATTCTAATCATTCACTTTCTCCAGAGATTTCAAAAGTAATGTACAAATGTATTTCGTCTGAGTAAATTCCCTTGAGTGAGAGGAGCCTGAGATGAATGTATTAATGTCAATATGTTACCAATTACTTATTCTAAGAATAGGGCAAACAAAGATATCTGTCAAAGTAGATAAAGTCGTATCCATTTAATACAGTACACAAAGCAACATTAGAGGCCTCACTGGCCAACTGGGTAAATTCAAATTATAAGTTTTTCTCAAGTCTTGTTGAGATTAAGATTTATATAGTTATTATGTGAGAATGGTGGGTTTCTGTTTTGAAAAAAAATTAAGAGAGAGAGAGAGATAGGGTTTATTATCCACCCGACACAGACTAGGTCATTTCAGGACTAACATGGTTTTTAATTTTTTTCAATAATTTGCTTGTGCTTAGGAATCTTTAGCAGTCAGAGGGAACTGGAGGGTCCAGAGAAAAACTGCAAGGTTGAACAGGCAACTCTACTCCTTGTCACATACTACCGGGGATTCGATTAATGATGACATTAAAGTATAAGGAAGAATCCTGATGAATTTAAAATTTTGATCTTGTAAATTTTCAAACGTATAAAGGCCAATTTATTTACAGTTCACATTTTGACTTTTAAATTTTAGAACAGCCAGTTGATTATAGAGTTTTTAAAATTTGCTCCATGATATAGATTGACTATTTTGCTGGTGGACAAGTGCCCTGTCTGTGTTTCAAATTCCTTTATTTTAGCAAATGTCTTGACTTAACCTTTCTACTTGATTACAGTGTTATGGTATTGAAACTTTGGTATTAGGAAAAAATCATAAAAAGACGAAAGAATCTCTAAAAACAATGGAAATACTGATGTCGTAAGTATTTCAAATTGCCAGTGTATTATAAGGTCCATGCTATAACTGTGATATCACTGTATATTTCATCTTTCACTAAAGTTTATCATGCTAGTTGATTTTCCATGTTATTCCCCAATTGCTGAAAACCTTGTGAACACTATAGATTCTATAGTTTTTAACAGGTTGTTTTCAAATGTGGTGGGAAGCATTGAGGTCATAAGAGAATGAAAAATATCAATTTTCAGCTTTCCATTTCTATGACTTTCTGTTCTGGAGCTATCCCCGTTTGCCTATAACCTTGTGAATGCAATAGAGGCTATAGTTTTAACAGATTGTTTTCAAATTTAGTTGGTGGGAAACATTGAGGTCATGAGAGAACAAACCCTTTTGACTTTCAGTGTTCCGTGATTTTTTGTTTCTGAGTTAAACCCCTTTTCCAACAACCTTGTAAACGTGATACATGATATAACAGATTCTTTTGAACTATTGTGGTCTTAAGAGGATGAATCCTATTGATTTTTGGCATTCTGTACCTGAGTTATGGCCTCTTTATAAATATTTGACTTTAAGTATTGGGGTTATCAACCCATCAGACTTGATAAAGCACTACCAGTACTGTTATAATAACAAGAAAAATAACTGAAAGTGGGCTTATAATTGTTTATACTACAAATGATTTACATTTTATTGCTTTTAATGTAATAAACTCAAATAGAATATTTTGCTTATTTTAGGAGTCCAGGTATGTCATCCAAATTTGTATTAGACAAAGCTGATGAATTACAGAAAAGACCTAGATTTAACAGTGTAGTTAACACAAATCAACCTATAGGTTTTAAACCACAGTGAATCAAATGTTGTTTTTATACGTCCACATTCATAATGTGAACGTATTATGCCGTCGCCCCTGTCTGTGTCTGTGTGTGTGTGTGTGTGTGTGTATGTATGTGTGTGTGTGTGTCTGTGGTTCGCCTACAGGGCGCAATCCTTCATGGATTTTCTTCAAACTTGGTATACTTATTCCTTATACCCCAAGGAAGATCTCTATTGTTTTTGGGGCATGCCCAACCCCCAGGGGCCGAGCCACGCCCATTTCTAGTATTTGTTTGTTTGTCGTCTACAGGCCACATTTCTTAACTTATAATCTTGAAACTTTGCATACACATTCTTTGTACCCTAAGGAACAATCCTATCGTTTGGGGTGTATGCCCCACCCAGAGGGGCAGAGCCACGCCCATTTTCTTTTCGTGTGTCTTTGTGTCGCCTACAGGGCGCAATTCTTACTGGATTTTCTTCAAACTTGGTATACGTATTCCTTATACCCTAAGGAAGATCTCTATTGTTTTTGGTGCATGCCCGACCCCCAGGGACAGAGCCACGCCCATTTCTAGTATGTATTTGTTTGTCGTCTACAGGCCACATTTCTTAACTTATAATTTTGAAACTTAGCATACACATTCTTTGTACCCTAAGGAACATCCCTATCATTTGGGGTGCATGCCTAACCCCCTGGGGCAGAGCCACACCCATTTTCTTATCGTATGTCTTTGTGTCGCCTACAGGCCACAATTCTTATTGCATTTTCTTTAAAACTTTGTATACTTACTCTTTATACTCTAAGGATGATCCCTATCGTTTGGGGTGCATGCCCAACCCCCCAGGGGCAGAGCCACGCCCATTTTCTTTTTTTGTGTCTCTGTGTCGCCTAGAAGCCGCAATTCTAACTGTATTTTTTTTAAAACTTTGTATACTTACCCTAAGGATGATCCGTATTGTTTTTTGGTGCATGCCCGACCCCCAATGGCAGAGCCACGCCCATTCCTTGTATTTATTTGTTTGTCGTCTACAAGCCACATTTCTTAACGTATTATCTTGAAACTTTGAATGATTATTCTTTGTACCCTAAGGAACATTTCTATCATTTGGGGTGCATGCCCAACCCCCAGGGGCACAGTCACGCCCATTTTCTTTTTGTGTGTCGCCTACAGGCCATAATTCTTAATCGGTCATCTTGAAACTTAAAATACTTATTCCTTATACCCTAAGGATGACCCCTTTTGTTTTGGGTGCATGCCCGACCCCCATGGGACAGCAACACCCATTTCGTGTATTTGTTTGTCTGTCGTCTACAGGCTGCATTTCTTAATGTATCATCTTGAAACTTTGAAAACTTATTCTTTTTACCTTAAGGAAGATCCCTATTGTTTTTGGTGCATGCCCAACCCCAAGGGACAGTGCCACGCCCATTTTTTTTTTGTCTGTCTGTGTGTCACCTACAGCCCACAATTCTTAATCGATCGTCTTGAAAACTTTTTTTATACTTATTCCTTATACCCTAAGGCTGACCACTATTATTTTTGGTGCATGACGGACCCCCTGGGACAGAGCCACGCCCAATGCTTTTGTGTCTTGTGTTCGCCTACAGGATCCAATTCTTAACAGATCCTTTTAAAACTTTACAAACCTATTCCTTATACCCTAAAGATGACTCCTATTGTTTTTGGTGATTTCCTAACCCCCAGGGGCAGAGCCATGCCCATTTTTACTTCGTGTCTATGTGTGTTGTCTACAGGCCACGATTCTTAATGGATCGTCTTTAAACTTGGGATATGTATTCCATATAGCCTAAGGACGTCAACTGCATGTCCCGACTCACACAGGCAAGACACGACCAATTTTTGTGTTTGTCGTTTACAGGCCGCAATTCTGAATGAATCAGCTTGGTACTTGGTTTATGTATTCCTTATAGCCTGAGGGCGTCCACTATTGATTTTGATGAATGTCCCGACCCCCAGGGGCAGAGCCACGCCCACTTTTTGCCTTTAGTGTTAGAAAGGCACAATTCTGAATGGATTATCTTGGTATAGTTATTCCTTATACTCTAAGGACGGCAACTATTAATGTTGGTGCACGACCCTCAACGCTAAACAAACCAAATGCCTAGCCCTCTTGACAAAGTACCATATCAATCAAAGCAGGAATGTGGACGTATATTGTAGCGTTAGCGTTATGTTTTGTATTTTGAAACAGATTTAAATTATTATGAATAACGCTATAAAATACATTAACATTGTAAATATCAGATGTCAATTTTAATTTGTTTAATTCTGCTTAATGTGGTACTCGGGTAACGTTTGATAATCTGACATATTTTCTTTGAAGTGGGAATTCAGTAGATCATGTTATAATTAACTCACCCAACAAATCAAATTTTGTGGGAAATTATGGTAACAAGTGTCTATATATATATTATCGATGGTGGTCAAATTAGCAATACAAATAACACTTATGTTTTGAATTTTGAACTAATTTGTGGTAGTAAGCAGATCAAGATTGAATCATATAAATAAAGAAAACAAAGTTTAACGTACTAAATTTAATTAAATTATTAAAATCTATCAAAATGGCATGGTTATACACCTTTCATCATAGGCATGTAGGAACCTTTAAGATAAGGTTTGCTGTACAATTGCTGACCAAATTTATTGATGAAAAATGTACAATAGACTTTTTGTCTGAAACATGTCTAATTGCTGCCTGAAAATTTGTATTGGTACTTTATTGTATCATAATATCTTGAAAATACCTGAATGTGGCATTGCAAAACATTAATAAAATTATAACAAAGTTGTTTTATTAGATCTGGACAAGAGAGTTGTTGCCTGGCAACTCCTGTCTGATTACATTGGTGAGATTTGAATAAATGTTTTTCTGTGATATTATTTACATGTATTTGTTTAATTTAAAAATTATTACTTGTAATTGTAATATATGTGTATGTGGATTTATACTGTTAAATAATGTATTGTTATGGAGGCTATAGCTTTTAAGAAAACATTCAAGTGTTAAAATGTGATACAATTATATGTCATTCCACTTTTATGAAAAAACAAGCCAACAGTGTGGCTGATGTCTCCCGCCGAAATCCCAAAATAAATAGATGACACATATTAATTAATCGCACATTTATTTTTTTCAAACGTATCAAGCTATCAAACTGTACACGGAGAGTCATCTGCTTACCCTGTGCAGAAAATGCTCATTATCGAACTTAGTTAAGGTATTACTGTAATGAAATTAAAAAACCAAGTTTCATCAATCTCACCTAATTAGAACTAAATTTATCGTGTCCCAAAGCATCAATGAAACAAATTGCTTATCTCTGCTTACCCTAAGCGGAAAATGCTCATCTTCGACAGACATACGGACGAACCCATTTTAATAGTCCCCCAACTTTCTTCGAAAGGCGGGGGACAAAAAGTACACAAATGTATTTGGAATAAATGATGTTCCCCCGCCAGAATCCCAAAATAAATAGATGACACATATTAATTAATCACACATTTATTTTTTTCAAAAGTATGGAGCAATTAAACTATACACTAAGTCTAAGTCTCATCACTCTCTATCAGATAGAATGAAGATTATCTTGTCCTAAAACATCGACCAATGAAAGTGATTAGCTATGCTTAGCTTCAGCTCAAAATGTTAATCACTGAACCATGACCATCTACATCAAGTTTAAACATTCTACCTCAAATAAAAGCAGAGTTGTTGTGTTCAGAAGTCTTGACCAATCAAATTGCTTATGGCTTCTTAGCCTAAGCAGAAAATTCTCTCTATCGAACTTGGTTAAGGTTATGATATAATGAACCCATATTCTGGGCATCGCTCTCATTTCATTATAACCAAAGTTATTGTGCCCTAAAGCATCAACCAATCAGATTGCTTATCTCTGGTTATAACCTGTAAGCGGAAAATTATGTTCATCATCAAATTCAATCAAGGCATTCGCCTTGTGAACGCCAACACCAAGTTTTAACATTCTAGCTCAGTTAGAAGGAGAGTCATTATGCTCCAAAGTCTCGGCCAATCAAATTGCTTATCGGATCGCTGTGCTTACCATGGGCAGAAAATGTTCATTATCGAACTTAGTCAAGGTATTGATGTAATGAAACTATAGATCAAGTTTCATCACCTTCACTTTATTAGAACTTAAGTTATCGTGTCCCAAAGTATCAGCCAATCAAATTGCTTATCCCTTCCTTCCCTAAGCAGAAAATGCCCATCTTCGAACTCCATCAAGGCATTGACCTAAGAAGCACACACACCAAGTTTGAATATTTTAACTCAATTAGGAGAGTTATTGTGCTCCAAAGTCTCAACCAATCAAATTGCTTATCGCTCTGCTTACCCTGAGCAAAAAATGCTCATTATCGAACTAAGTCATGGTATTGATGTAATAAAACTATACACCAAGTTTAATCACTCTCACTTAATTAGAACTAAAGTTATCGTGTCCCAAAGCATCAACCAATCAAATTGCTTATATCTGCTTACCCTAAGCGGAAAATGCTCATCTTCGAACTCCATCAAGGCATTGACCTAATAAACACATATACCAAGTTTGAACATTCTAGCTCAATTAGGAAGAGAGTTAAGTGTCCCAAAAAGTGTGACGGACAGACAGACTGGGGGACGGGCGGACAGACGGACGGACGAACCCATTTTAATAGTGCCCCAACTTTCTTTGAAATCCGGGCGACAAAAATTATATGCATATTTTCATCTTTAAAAGTAAATTATAAGCTTAATACCTCTTCTACCTTTGTAGTTCCTTTAGGAACTGTCTCAGATGGACGATCCCGCTGACAGTTCCTATTGAGCCGTATATAGCTGCAATATGAAAATAAGGTAAAATATCGCTCTTTCCCACCTCTATTCTCAGGCTATTTTGGAACTCTTACCTTATATATTTTATTATTATTATTATTATGGCACTTTTTATAGCCCATCTTTCACATAAGTGCCCAGATGTGCTTTACAATAAAATTAAATAAATAAATAGATAATTCAAAATAAAAAATTGAAATAAATAAATAAATTAAAATAAATAAATAAATAAATAAATTAAAATAAATAAATAAATAAAATTAAAATTAATAAATAAATAAAATTAAAATAAATAAAATTAAAATAAATTGAATTGAAATAAATCTAAGTAAAATAAATCGAATTACAATAAATCAAATTACAATAAATCAAATTAAAATAAATCAAATTAAAATAAATAAATAAATCAAATTAAAAATTGTACAACACTTAAAACGTCTAAATGGAAAAAAATAAAATCATTGAAAATCTAAGAGGTGTTATAAAAGGCAATTTTAAAAAGATGCGTTTTGAGGTTTGATTTAAAAACAGTTAGAGAAGTACAACATCGTAATTGATGGGGAAGCTTGTTCCATAGTTTAGGTGCTTTAAATGAAAAGGCCTTTTCTCCATAGGAAACTTGTTTAACATTACGTTCAATAAGTATGAACTTGTCTGCACTGGAACGGAGCTGTCTTATAGGTTTATAAAATTGGAGGAGATCACATAAATATTTTGGTGCGATGTTGTTAATGCATTTAAAAGTTAAAAGTATAATTTTATAGTCAATTCGATAGGGCACAGGTAATCAGTGGAGTTTTACTAATATTTCAGTAATACGACAGTAGCGAGGTGCACGTGTAATGAGTCTAGCAGCAGAGTTTTGTAACGATTGAAGTTGGTTGAGAAGTTTCTGTGGAACACCAGTAAGCAGAGAGTTAAAAGTGTCAAGTCTAGCAATGACAAGGGCTTGAACTAAGGTCTTGATTGTATCATCAGGCAGATAGTTTCTAATTTTACTTATGTTACGGAGATGATAATGTCCTATTTTACATGTGTTTAATTTGAGATTCCATTGTCATGTGACTGTCAAATATAGCACCGATGTTTCGAGCGTAAGCGGAGGAGAAGATTGTGGCATCACCAACACGAATGTCGTTTGGTACATTAAAACCGCTCTGTGTTTTAGAGCCAATTATCATGTATTCTGTCTTTTCGTCGTTCAACTTGAGAAAAATTTAACTTCATCCATTGTTTTATTTCGTCGACACAGAGCTCAACATTGCACTTACTAACTTGGAAGCTATCAGGGTCTGCGGGTCTGAAACTCACATAGAGCTGGTTGTCATCTGCGTAGAGGTGGAATGAAAGACCGTATTTCTTGACGATCGAACCAAGTGGAGATGTGTAAAGGCTAAACAACACCGTTCCAAGCACAGAACCCTGTGGAACACCGAATTCTAGATCCTTAGTCGAGGAACTGGCATCTCTTACATTGACGGTCTGATTTCGGCCGGTTAGGTATGATCGTAAGAGTTTCAGTGCGTTACCGGAAATACCAAAAGTTGTTTTAAGTCTTTCTAGTCTTTCACCGTAAATGTTTATTTTTCGCACACGCAATCATTTCTTGTCATATCTGACACAAATTTATAATAATTCAACACTATGTTCAAGCAGAATTTAAAATTTAAGCAATTAAATTAACATATGATCTGCGCATGTTCGGGTCTCGTAATGGTTGCTCAATCAAACTATACACTAAGTTTCATCACTTGGTCCCTCAGATAGAATCAAGATTATCTTGTCCCAAAGCATCGACCAATAAAATTGATTAGCTCATTGAACTCAGTCAAGACATTCACCTACCTCAAGTTTTTATTCTACCTCAATTTGTTATATTCCAAAGTCTTAACCAGTCAAACTGCTTATCGCTCGCTGCTTAACCTAAGCAGAAAATTCGCACCATCGAACTTAGTCATGGTAATGATATAATTATGAATTTATATGCTGAGTTTCATCGCTCTCACTTCATTATAACTAAAGTTATTGTGCCCCAAAGCATCAACCAATCAAATTGATTATCTCTGCTATACCCTAAGCGGAAAATTCTCATCTTCGAACTCCATCAAGGCATTCACCTAATAGACACCTACGCCAAGTGTGAACATTCTAGCTCAATTAGAAGGAAAGTTATTGTGTTAATCTGAAGTCTCGGCCAATCAAATTGCTTACCTAGCTGCTTACCCTAAGCAGCAAATGCTCATCTTCGAACTCCACCAAGGTATTGACCTAATAAACACCTACACCAAGTTTGAGAGAGAGAGAAATGGGATTTAACGTCCATTCAACACAGGTCATTTCGGGAATAACGTGGTTTGATTTTATTTCAATAATTAGCTTGTGCGTAGGGGTCTTTAGTCGTGGGAGGAAACCTGGAGGCCCAGAGAAAACACATGTCCCGTACAACCGGAGATTCGGAACCACGCTAGTTGACTCAATGACAGGCTTCATGATACAGCACACACGTGCTAACCATTCAGCCATCCACCCACCCCACTCCCTATCGAGTTTGAACATTCTAGCTTAATTAGAAAAGTTGACGGACCGACAAACCTATTTCAATAGTCTTCTGCTTTCTTCGAAAGGCGGGGGAGAACAAAAATAAGATTTTTTTTGTACTATCAGGGGCCATAATCAAGTTACGGTCTGATATGCATGAATATCGAAAGGAATTGGGATCTTTCGGATATAAACATCTATTTAAAGTTCTATCAAGAGCAGATATATACTGTAACTTTTAGAGGGTCAACAACCTTGGTATCACATAAATTTTCACTATTTACACAAGTAACAACCTTTCAAAGTTTTTTTTTTCAATTTGATAAAAAAATTGTGAACTCTAGGGGCACCACAAGCTAAAAACATAATGTTTCGTAAAATCAGGAGGCGGATACGGTCCAATATGCAGGCCTACGAATATCGAAAGGAACTGAGATACTTGGGTTATAAACACAGTTCAGTTACATATAAAGTAAATAACACTTGTGACTTCTAGATGGTCCACCACCTTTTACACAATTTGTGTAGAATGAGCTACCATTTTGTAGTTTTGGTCAGATTTTCACAAAATTTGAACTTAACAAAATGTTTTTTGAAAATAAATACAAATTGTGACTTCTAGAGGGTCCACAAGCTAAATATGTGATTTTTCGAACAACCAGGGACCATAATCCAGGAAGTTATGTTCTGATATGTTTGATTATCAGGAGGAACGAAGACCTTTGTGATATAAACATATCTTTGTGGGCGTAGAAAAAGTGCTTTGAAAATGAGGAATAGATTCTTTACAATTCATTGACTGCTATGTTACTACTGCAGAGGCAGATGTTGAACAAGCAGCTACTATGTCTCTCAACTCAAGGAAAGCTGTCTAGTCGTTCGGATGGTACAAAAAACTGGGGTCCTGTGTAGAAATCGGCGTAAAAGATCCCTTGACAGGGGATTCGATATTAGAGTAGGCCGCGTTGCAGCGCTGTTGCCCGGGCAAAATTTCCCTCATAGCACTCTGTTTGGCATATGCCCATCTTCATTCTAATAAGCCCAGTTTAGGGGCAAAACAGTGGGACGTTAAACCATTTCATTTCTTAATTGTTAATGATGCAGGATGGGACAAACAAAAAGATGTCCAGCATTATAGAACCCTTTTTCACCTTTCCAACCGATAGCGATCATAGAATTGAGATATGATCATCTATATTCATTTGATTTTAAAATTTCTTTTGTTTAGTTTGTTAACTTAATTAAAGGACATAATATTAGTGTTGGTCGTTATCACATATGGTCACTTCAGTCAGTTATAAGAAGGACAACTTGTGTTTTCCTTTTGTGTTCATCACTTCCGTTTTTTGAAACGTTGATTACGCATCTATAGCAATGATCTCAGTGTTAAAATTATAAGCCTGGGGCATGTTTCACAAAAATGTAATTAAGATGAAATCCAAAATTTAGTAGTTTGATTTGATAAGATTCGGTTTATTTTAGTGCTTAACCAATCAAAATTGAAGTATCTGCTAAAATTTTGATTTTATCTTTATTTAAAATTTCGAGAAACACGGCCCAGTTCTATCACATATGCCTATATGTGATAATGACTAGGACCAATATTGTCCTTAAAAAAAGTTGGACATGTAGATATTCTGATTTTAGATTTGGTCGAAATAAGTTCTAGCGAAATGTAGGTCTCAAAATTGTTCAGCTTAGGATGATGAATTGAATTCTAACTATAATTTTGTCTGTACAATAAGAAAGTTAAACTCTTGGGCGGCGGGGGGGGGGGGCGAATGGTTAGCGTGCGCACGCTGGATCATACGGTCTGCCATTGAGTCAACTGGGGTCGCCTGCCCCCCCCCCACCCATATTCCTGAAGCAATGACCCGAGAAATCCCTCTTTGACCCTTGCTGGAATAGCGTCTGTTTCTTGAACTTATGCGGGAGTGTGTCTATTCTGTCCGTTCAATAAAAGCTATCACTTAAATACAGCAACATGACAGTCCTTCGTTTAATCTGGGTCTTCCCTAAAACTTTGGACAGTGGTTTAAGGTATTAAAAACAGTGAAAGTATGTTCGTTTCCAAACAGTATTGTTTACATTTCATTCGACTTATGATAGCCTCGTTTGTCACGCAATTAGTTTTACTGCAGTATTCTGCTATATGCACGGGTTAATTAGGCATAATAAAATCGTGAGTCATGATGTAACGTTAGAAGAAACTTTATTGCATAAAAAAACCTTACAAGGTTATGTGCACATACAGATGAAATTAATAAAATATAAATGAGACAGCGAAGGATACATATATACATACATGTACATAATTACATACATACTTTACAGAGACATGAACGAATTGTATATAAAAGCTCCTAAACATTTCAGAATTTCTACATTTTTATTTATCATTAGTATTTTAAATTGTTGTGAAGCATTCATTTTATAAAAATTTGGCTCTTAACGTTATGTAAACGTATTTGGTCCAATATTGGCAGCTAGTGATTGGTTGTTAGACGGACTACTGACAAATCAAAATTTAAAACAACAATATCCACTCATAATAGCAGTGTGTAGTTGGATTATCTATAATCAAAAATGCAACACGAACTGCGCGGAGTATGCCTGCCCCCGTGGGTTTTCTCTGGGTACTCCGGTTCCCTCTTACTGCTAAAGATCCCTACGCACAAGCGAATTATTGAAATAAATTAAACCATTTAGTCCCGAAATGACCTAGTTTGTGTCGAGTTGACGTTAACTGCCTTTCTCCACCTCTGTGTATTTAAAGGGTTAAGATACGGCCGGAAATGACCTTTGACCTTTTGCCACATTTCTATGATGGCTGCCTTCTACAATTGAAGACGATAACTGTCCACAACACCTCTTCATTTAGGCCGAATTTGTCTACAGGAATAGATTAACACGAGCGTGTGTTTTCACAAAAGTATTCAGATTCCTTTTAACAAGGTAAGCATTTATTATAATATCTATGTGGTGAAGTTTTGAGAAAGAAACTTGAGCGATAGGGTTGGTTATGGTATGGGCGGTTTGACTAGTTTGAGTTGACTGTTCAATCAATTTTGTTTTGTTTTTTTTAACGAAATGATACATGCGGGTAGCCATGGTGCAGGAAGATTATGTTGTCTAGTGCTTGTAGATATCTAAAGGACGACAGTGCAATTGTGAATTGACAGAGTGTTGTTTACAGGTTTACATGTAACTTGTCATCATTACAATCCGGTTGTTATGCTTAGTAACACTACCTACTGTGTAGGCTAGTCAACTCTCCTAACTATTTAGGTGTTTCCAATTCCACACCCCAAATTGAAAATAAGAAGTAGGGGGTGCAGCTTCTCCGTGGTGTAGGGGATAGAAATGGTTCCACTACTGCTGTCTTCTGTCTTACTCCAGCCACAGTAGTGGTTTTTCCTACAGAGTTCCTTTGCGCAAGTTTTTTAGTCAAATGATTACAAAAAGTTTACTGGCCTATAGCTCGCTTAATTTACAAATAAACTGGCCCAAAACAGTACTGCACGTATCTTAACATATAATAAACCAATTCTTATTGAAATAAAGGTGAGGCCTTACCGCACAATTATATGACTTGATGAAACCCATCTCCTACGCGAAATTTCAACTGGCCGACCGTCATGGCCGCAAGTTGCGTAATACGTCATTAGGCCTACAACAAAAACAGCGCTATGCAGAGAAAAACTGTTCGGTAACTATTTTAATGGTCCAGTCTTCACTATTTGTGATAGAATTACTTATTTTAACACAAACTGTAATGATGTGTGTTGACAATTGTGCGTTTGAACCTATTTATATTTTGTACTTGCGTAAGGGGTCTTAGACTGTACCAATTGTTACCTTAAACACAGTTTAAGGTAACAAGTATAGTTACTAGTGTAGGGAGACTGTGAGGAAGTTCGTGTCATGTGCTTAAATATTCAAACGAAAATATATAATAAAGTCCTGCCTCTGGTAATCAGCATTATTCCCATCGGCATCAAACAGAAAATCTCCCAATGTACGAATCATTTCAGACATCCGCTACTTAGTCATTGTTTGATAGGTAAACGCTGCTCCCCGGCGAAACTTCGCTCATAGCACACTGTATGGCGTATTCCCGTCTTCATTAGTGGAGCAAACAGTTTAGGAGCAAACAGTACGATGTTTTAACCCCCATTTCATTTCATTTTCATTTCATTTATTCAAATGGGTGATGAAGTGTCCAGTAAGACTCCTGAGACGTCTATCACCATAATTAATTTTAACTATTCATTCAATATCTTAATTTTTTTGCTTTGTACATCAACGTAAATGAAACCAAATTATGGAATGAATACCAATAAATATTTATTAGGGTTTCACACTGCGAAGCTTGTGTGAAACACTATTGTTTTTGTTAAAATTATTATTCTTATTATTATTATTATTCTTCTTTTGTTTTGAGTAGATCTCAGCAACTGCTTGTCGCATCGTTACGATTTCTTCGGTTTTACTGGGAAAGTGGGTGTGACTTAGAGGATAAAGCTATTTTGAACGTTCTGCGACAATGCGAAATGTCCGAAATCACCGAAGTTATCGTTTTTGAAAATATTGCAGTAATTTTAACAATAATCATTGGATTTTAACTTTCGATACATTTTGGCATAGCCTGAGACAGGGCACATAGCTACGCTACTTTCGATTTTTGATTTTCGGCAAATCTTCGAAGATATTAGGCGCCAAATTTCGAAAATTTAAAATTTTACAAAAAACTTTTTTATTTATGAATATTTTTTAGTCGTATTGTGCACAGAATTAAAGAGTCATCTGCCTAGTGCAAAAATGTTAAAAAAATTTGTCTCAGTAATTTTCCTTGGCCGCTATTGGCTAATTCAGTTTTTCAGTCCTAGATTAATTTTTTAATGTTCGATTTGTATAAAACAAAGTTCATATGCTTCGTTGTCTCAATTGTCATTTTTTTTATTACCGGAAGTGTTATCTGTCGGCACCGGAAGTGGCATAATTTTACCAAAAACTACAATTTTGACAGTTAGGTACCATTTTTCGAAAACAAATATTATTTTTTGGAAAAATTATTTGACTCAAAGAGAGTGCCCTTTCAAGGCGCAAAAAATGGCGGAAGCAGTTTTTTTAATTTCGATTTCATTTTCGAGCAAATTCGATTAAATGGCTAAAAATGGTGTAAAATTGACCCATTTACAACCTATTCAGGCTTTTCAGATTTTAAAATATTTCTTCGTAACTTTTATAAACTTGTAGCTATAATCCATACGAAGAAAATGTATGTTAAAATTAGTTTGTAATATAAGCAGTTACCAAGAAATGGACAGTTCTGTACAAGTCACTGTTTTCGTTATTTTGCCTGTAAAATAGTCAATTATGATTGGATTTTTATAAAAGTGACATCATTTGATTCAAAAAGCATGTAGCGTCATATCAAGTTGATTACAATTTAAAATTGACACCGGAAGTGACGTCATTTGGTCAAAAACTGCATTTTAAACTTTTTAAATCAATGTTTTATTCAACCATAAATAACTTAATATGTATTAATAATTTTAACTTTTGGTTTAAATTCACATATAAATACAACTCATATGGTCATATAGATATCATAAAATTGTTTCTAACTTGTTCGGTTGCCGAGAAATAGACGGTTTTCTACAGGTCACTTTTGAAGGTTTCGGGGCCATAAACGTGTCAATTATTATTCGATTTTCATAAACGTTACACCATGTTATACCTAATGCCATTTGTGATTTCATACAAGTAATTTAAGATTTTCATTATCACCGGAAGTAACGTCATTTTGGCAAAAACTGAATTTTTAGCCTTCAAAACAGTTATTTTATTCAAATGAGTCTGTTTTGAAATCTTTTTCAAATTATGGTATTTGATGCCAATCAACAAATAGAATGAACCCATACGATCATACAGATACCACAAAATGGTTTCTAACTTGTACGGTTGCAGAGAAATAGCAGATTTTCTACAAGTCACTTTTCAAGTTTTTTGGTCTTTAAAAGTGGCAATTATTATTCGATTTACATAAAATTGTCACTATATGATATCGTATGCCATTTCTGATTTCATGAGACTAATTGAACATTTTCATTAAAACCGGAAGTAATTTAATTTTGTCAAGATCATTTACAAGTAACAAATGTATAAAATGACTTGATATTGCTGGATTGATTGGTTGATTCTACGTCCATTTTATTTGTGTGCAATGTTAATTTGGAAACCTGTTTAGTGGTTTCGTTGGTACCGGAAGTGACATATGTTCAAGTGTAACTTGGCACCGAAAGTTACATGTTTAAGAGTAACTTGGCACCAGTGAAACCCGTCATTCCTGCATGCAGGTCTAGTTATGATTGTTTTTCGTAATACATATTTATGTTTATTTAATGTCCTTGTATAATAACATTTTTGCACTGCCATTTAGTTCTTCCAGGTTGTCTTTATTACTATAATTTTGACTGCTTGTTGAATGTACTTTGTATTATACCTTGAATAGGGCCATCATAATCATGACATCTGGGTCGGACTAAACCTATGCCACTTCTTGCTTGATATAGGTATCTAAAAAAATTGCAGCATTATTTGAAACTAAAACTCCTTAATACAGTCATAGTAATTTTGTAAGTTGTTGTTCATTTTTGAGCAGGGTAAGATAACCTTTTCGCTAATCTCTTAACTACTCGTCCGAAGAGCTTTGTCCGTGACTCACAGAAAGTAGTCACTGGTGGCAGAATTACCAGTAAGAGGAAACTACACTTGCCTTGTCTCGGTCATTAAACGAATTATTAACAGACTGACTATGGATAACTTTGAAATCAAACTGGCCGGGACAAATATAATGGAAACTAAAAGAAATTGGATAGCTTTGAAACCAAACTGGCAGGGACAAATGTGGAAACTAAAAGAAATTTGCTGTGTTTCTGTTATCGCTCATTATTTCAGTTAGTTATAAGGATTACCCTTGTTTCCCTTTTTTGGGTCACTTCTTTTTTTCAAATCTTTGTTACACATCTATCCCTGGAATGATCTCTGTGGTAAAATTATATTTGGAACATGTTTAGCATGTTCTATCACATATTATGTGATAATGATTGACATCAATATTGTCCTTAAAACCTAGTGAGTTAGACGCAGGCTCGCTAACAAGGAGGCATTAGGGGAGAGAGAGAGAGAGAGAAATGGGGTTTAACGTCCACTCAACACAAACTAGGTCATTTCGGGACTAACACATGGTTTAATTTTATTTCAATAATTCGCTTGTGCGTATTAGGGTCGAGACTATATATTGGCTGAGGAAGTTTCTTAAGATTTCTGAGCTTGATTTCCTGTTAGTGGTCCTGAACAGATGTTATGACAACGTAACATTGTCTGGTCATTTGGATGGGATGGAAAACGAGGGTCCCATGAATATATTGGTACTTTCAAAGCCCTTTCACATGGAATTAATAAAAGGGTATTCCATCATTAGCCTATTGAGTTGAGCAAAGTAAGATGTTAAACCACATTTTTATTATCATTGCCCCTGTCCATCTGTCCACAATTTGTTTGTGGATACTCACATTTTCGTGGATGCTCACATTTTCGTGTGGACGTACATGTATATTGTCGTCGTCCCAAGCCGATCAGATGTCTGGCCACCACAATTTGTTTTGTGGATACTTTACATGTCAGAATATTTATAGACCCACATTTTCATGTGGTTGTACATTGTCGTCGTCCCTGTCCGTCCAGATGTCTATCAACAGCCTACTGCAGATCACAATTTTTATACGCCCATGTGGATGTAAATTTTCATTGTTGTGGATACTCTACAGATCCCAAAGATCTTGGTTCCTTTGTATTGCTATTGAACCTGATTGTACGAAAAATCACATTTTTAGCTTCTGGGCACTCAAGAGTTTACAATTGTCATCCAATTTTGATGAAACTTGACATGGATGTTTGTAACCCAAAGATCTTGGTTCCTTTCAATATACGCATATATTGGATTGTAACTTCCTGAATTATGTTCCCTGATAGTATAAAATTTCTATGTGATTTAAAAACAACAAAACATTTAAACATATACTATTCAAAAAAAGTAGGGGATATTTGATTTTTAAGTGTTATTAAAGTCATCTAATGAAACTGATGAAGAAACAAATGACAAAATGAGATGAAGTTCACATTCATCGATTTATTCCAAATGATCGTTAGACTAAGTAAGGCACAGACTGACCATTATAAGGGTAAAATGATACCCGGGGTCAAACACCAAAGTTACCACAGCATCACAACAAAGTCAGTAACGGGTAAATCCTCCTCTGTTTGCCAAACAAGCATTGATCCGACGTGGCATACTCCTAATGAGACGTCTAAGGTCATTTTGGTCCTGATTGTCCCATTCCTGTTGCAACGCAGCAGCACGTTCTTGGAAATTGGCAGGACGTCGTTGACGTAACCTCTGTCCAAGCCTGTCCCAGACATGCTCGATGGGGGAGAGGTCGGGACTCAGTGCTGGCCAAGGTAATGTGGTGATGTTCTGTTGTTGGAGGTAACCTGTAACGATCCTGGCCCTGTGACATCTAGCGTTGTCATCCAGGAAGACTAAACGGCGGCCATGACGTCGTGCGAACGGCACAACATGGACTGCCAAGATGTTGTCCCGGTAGTACTGGCCTGTAACACGCCCTGCAACAACATGTAAAGCCGTTCTTCCAGCAACAGTGATGCCTCCCCACACCATAACAGAACCACCCCCAAATCGATCATGTCTGATGACCTTAACGTCTTGGAAGAGCTCGTTTCGACGACGCCACAACCTCCTACGTCTGTCCAAAAAATCAACAGTGAACCTTGACTCATCTGAAAACGTCACATTGCTCCAGCGTCGATTATCCCAGTGTTGATGATCTCTACACCAACGAAGTCTTGCCTGAATGTGATGATCTCTCAAACAAGGGATTACGCGAGGACGTCGGGCGCGAAGATGACCCCTATGCAGTCGATTACGAATCGTCTGGCCACTCACTCTCACACCATGTCTGTTTGAAGACGAACGCTGATCTGATTTGCTGTGATGACACGATTTCTCAAGGCCAAGGTACGGATAAATCTATCCTGGGCTTGAGTTGTCGCCCTTGGTCGACCTGAGCGTGGTCTGTCCTGTACAGACTGTGTATCACGGTATCTGGACCATAACCTGCTTATGACAGACTGAGAAACATTCATCGTCCGCGCCACAGCCGCTTGTGTTGTGCCGATCTGTAGCATCCCAAGGGCACGTAATCTTTCATTTTGGGTAAGCCGACGCATATCAAAATTTGTTTTCTGGTCACTAAAACAATTAAACTGATGTTTCCACCCTGGAATTCAATGCCACAATGACTGTAACATTCAAAGTCAGAGTCGTGCAAATCTAGGGTTGGATCCCCATGATGATCCCAAGCATCACCTGCATTCCATGCGGTAGCTATTGGTGCGTTTGGGCGTCACATGTAACTGGAAATGTTTCTTCTGTTAGGTTCTATTGTGACTTTTTTCGTAGTCATTTGCATATTTTAGTATTATGCCCCCAAAATCAAATATCCCCTACTTTTTTTTGAATGGTATATTACTGTCACACCCTAATGACAATTGGGTTGGTGAAAATCAGACCGAAACTGCCCGACAAAATGGCCACTCCTCGTACTCAACAAATAGTGTAATTTGTATAATATGGTATAGGTTGTGGACCTTCTAGAAAGTCCGAGTTTGATGAAACTTTGTATTTATGTTTGCATCACAAAGATTTCAGTTCCGTTTGATTAGGGGGTTGATATGGCCTAGTGGTCTAGAATGCTGCGCTTCGACCTCTAGCTGGCCGGTCACCTCTGGCTTGCCGCTGTAGTTTCGATACCTGGTGTGAGCATATGTGGCATGGAGATAGGAGCGCCTTCTCAACCTCGTGGGTTTCCTCGGGGCACTCTGGTTTCCTTCCATTGTTAAAGACCCCTACGCACAAGCGAATTATTGAAATAAAATTAAACCCCATCTCTCTCTCTCTCCTTTTGATTATCATGCGTATCAGAAACTAACTTTTTGCATTATGGCCCCTGATTGTTTGAAAAATTGCGTTTTTATCTTATACTGTAGACCCTCTAGAACCACAATTTAATTTGTATTCAATTTTGGAAACGTTTTAATATTTCACCATTACACCCTAATGATGGTTTAGTTTGAATTTCATGGAAAGGGGACCGAACCTGCCAACAAAGTGGCGGCTCCTTGTTTGGAAATAATATAAAAGTACCGGTATGTAACACCAAGAATGTGGACCCTCTAGAAGTAGAAATCACAATTTTTGTCCGATTTTGATAACTGGAATTGTATATTTATAAGTTGTCCCTTTCGATATGTTTAAATCCAAAACATCTCTGTTCATTTAAATGTTCATGCATGTGGCCCTGAATTAATGGCTCCTGATTGTACAAGAAAATCACATTTTTTTTTAGCTTGTTCTCTGTCAATCTCTTGCAAAATGGAGACATATCTTGCATGGCAACTACTTGTTCATTTTCATTTATAAGATAGATATACCGGTATTACACATCCTGATCATGATAGGCTAAATTCTAAATAGAAAGATAATTTTATGTCACAAGACCTTTTGCAGTATCAAATAGACCAGCACTTGACCATTCAGCAAAAGAAAATGAATAAAGATGATAAACAAAATATGGTACTTGAAAGTAGATTTCGATAATTATATTGTTGGGTCATGACACTACAGTGATTGTATTAAGATCAAAACTGGGATTGTGAGGCTGTTATTTGTAACCAACTAGACACTCAAATAGAGTAAATATTGTGTTTGTAAATTCATTTAACATTTGTGTTATTATGATATAATTACCAGTAAAAACACTTCTTGTTATCATGAGATATTGATTGGGTATCTTAATTTCTTCTTGTAAAGAAAGACAGTTGATTTTACCAATTTTTGTTATTTTATAAATGGGGTTACTCAAATGGTTCCTTTCAAATGGTTCCTTAACTTAAATGAGAAAGGCTTGTTGTTATTACATAATTTTGAGAAATAAAGTAGCAGTGGGTGCATTTATGTGGGAGTGACTTAAGACAGCCAGTTACCAATAAATTTAATGAGAAATAAACTTCAAAAATGAATTATTGAGGAAACTAAAGTGAGTTCATGACATGGGATAAAACATGATGGATAACAATTTAATATATTATAACTAATAAGTAGTTTTTAAGTGTGAATAATTGACCAAACAAAGCTAGACACTTACAGGATAAATTTGATATGAATTAATTAAGCTTATTATTATTAAAAAACATAAATTGGCCTAGTGGCTATGCTGTCACTGTATATTTATTATCAATCAAGACAGAAATATCTGGTGATATTCATTTTACTTTTATGATTTATATGTGTAAACTAATTCTATAAATCCTAGGAAGAGAATTCTATTTTCTGTCTGAAAGAATCCGTAAGAAATAAGGTGGAAATGAATTGTGTTTGTAAAGTCTGAGAGAAGCCATTGAACTGGGCACACTTTCTCAATACTGTACAAACTTCATTAAAATGAGAAAGTGTGAGAAATATCATTTTACCCATGACATTATTACATTTCAGTAAGATTAAAATTTTATTTGTAAAGCGTAGTCAGGATTGAAAACATCTAATCATCTGTACAAATGTTAGACATTAATCAAGCAATGCATCACAATTGAGTACGGTATTGTTAGCATTTATGCGTCATAAAAATTGTTCACCTCACTACGCTTGGAACACCATTTATTTCACATCAAGTAACTCTATCTGATTACATTGAAAATATGTAACATTTGTTATAAATTATAATAATGTTAGATTCTGGGCTGTAAAGAATTAAACATGATATATGTTTTGAGTTCTGGATTGAGATGTCATCAAAACAGTTACAGGTAGCCTATCGTATCTGTACCCTATCTGTAATCGGATGTTTAACATGTAATTAGATAGTAATGCAAAAATTATCAATGATTTTCACCTTTAATTTTACAAATAAAAATTCAAAAGAGATCAGGAAAGCTGCATCCATCATTACTTTATATTCAGAATAGAAAATAGCTATAATAAAGGACAGGAAGTCTTTAGTAAGAGTACTGCGTAAAGCACAAAATATAGCCCCAAAATTGATCATTTTGAAAAATATTAATAACTTTGCTCTTGTTCAATACATTTCGTTTATTAATTTTTGCAATTTATAGTTTGTATCCGATTGTTGCCCTTGTTGTTGATTTTTTGACGTTTTGGGGTTGTTGGGTGATGCTGTCAAGACTGGTCTCATTTTTGTGTGTTCATTGCTTTGTTTTACATTATGTGTGAAGTCTCTTGATTGGATAGTTTTCATTTGTTCTTATTGAGCTTGTCTGTGTGGTTTGTGTCTTGCCCACAGATTTGTCTTTTGCTGTTTTGTTTGTATGTCTCGTGCAGTCCCCCTGCACTAGTCTTCCATAGCATTGGTTATGAATTTCAACTGGATTACTGTATTAGTAAACTTGTCCAGATTTATTTTTTTAATATTTTTTTTTATTATTAATTATGATCCATAGAGTATCACAAGTAATTTTAGACTAACAAGCATATGTGCCCATCAGGGTTCAATTTAAGCGGTATCGCATCGCAAAAAGCGACCCAAAAATCAGAATTGCAAATTTTTGTAATTAGACTACGTTTTACTGCTCCTCAAAAAATCTGAGCAAATGCTTTTCAAATTTTGAATTGATTAGCCAAAATGTAAATCTGTCACAAAAATTTGCTACTCATTGGTTTTAGACTAAATTGAATCCTGGTGCCCATATTTGGATGAAATTTAATATCCAGAAATGTTTTTGTATCAAGATTAACTTACATTTTATGCCTTTTCCAATAAAAGCATTTACACAGATTACCTCAAGTATCAACTCTATTAGGAAAGTGGACATCACTATTTTGTTATACAGTAAGCTTATATCAATAGATTTTATCTAAATGATAGGGAAATATGAACCCATATAATTTGGAAAATGAATTTGTAGTCCTAGCTTTTACCAAAATCATGTTATTAAAGGTTTTATATTGCTTACAAATAGTCTTATGAATATGGATAACATGTTTTCCGCTTTGACACAAAAACGAAAACAAACATATAGTACTAGAAATGAAAATGGAATCAGAAAATACCATTTAGTCAATGAAATCCGAAATCTTGGTGCGTGCTACTAGGTAATTGGGGTTGACTGTATTATGTGAGAATAGGAAGTAGAGATTGAACACACTAGAATATTGAACAGAGTTGGCGTGCAATAATAGGAAGCAGAAAGTCAGGCTTTACATTACTTTTGGATAATAGCTTAGACTGATCAAGCATTGGATATTACCCTGGTAAGGCATCTGCTAAAATTACATTTAACTGTTTGGATCAGTATGTTAGTAACCTTTCACTGAGTGTTTATAGTTTTAAATACTTACTTTACTTCTTAGAATGTTTTGTGTGGAAAAATGATCAATTTCTTGTCTTAAAATATTTTTACGACCTAGGAATTTTGAGTTATTTCTTGAGAATCATTTGATTTAATTTGCTGATATTGCTTCTTTAATAATCTTATGGTGTAAGGCCAGATTTTGTCAATAATTTATTATTTAATGCAAGATTACTGTAGATCTAATTTAGATTAAATGATATTAATTGGATTGGAGTGATGTCTGATTTTTACTGAATGAAGCGAGTTTGATTGACACTCTGATAATATCACTTTCATTCTATTATAATGTCATCAGTTTAAATCTAGTTTTGTGGTCCACTTGAGATTATTATTATTATGAGACTAAATGGTGTTAATTCTAATAAGGGATAAAAATGATAACTCTGTAATTATTATTATTAATCCATTGTTTTCATTAAAAATATTGCTAACCAATCAATTTTCATAAAAAGTATAAGTTAAACACATGTTCCTGCGTACAAACGAGTGCGAAGCTGAAGGAATATTCATTGCAAACACAAGACGATGTTGTCTTTATTTGCTATAAATAGTATAAATAAATCATAAATATCAAAGCCTATTTAAATTCTCAGATTTTCCACTGCACAGATCTTTTTCTGTGTTTTTTTATCTCAGAAAGTGTTGTATGTTTAACTCTTCGTCAAGAGCTCAAACTTGGCATCCTACCTTTTATGTGACACGAGTAGACATTCCTAATCACTTGGCTGCCAATTAAGGAAACCCTTACATTACACAAGGTGTATAAAGATGATAATTTGAGTCCCAGAAGGTATGTGACCCTTTAATTGGTTTATTCAGAGGTTTTGCTACTGTCATTTAATCCCTATAAATAGACAGAGGATAGTCGCCATTCGAATGGTAAAGAGTTATTCGCCATTGGTTTACGTTATTTGTCATTCATTTACGTTATTTGCCATTCTTTTGAGTTTTTAAGATAAAGGCACTGATCACCCGAGTAACAGCATCGCAACATACTCCATATCTTTGTTTCATCCATTACATTAATAATATTTTATGTTCGAATAGTTTTGGGGGGTTGGATGGCCAAATGGTTAGCATATGCACGCTGCATCATAATAAGGTCTGTCATTGAGGCAACTTGCGTGGTTTTGATCCCCAGGTGTAAGTCAAAAAGAGTAGGGTCGTCTGTCCAGCCTCATGGATTTTCTTCGGTTTCCTTGCACTGCTGAAGTACACCCCCCCCCCCATGCAAATTATTGAAATAAGATTGAACCATGTGTTTTATTAAAATCTTTATTCATTATATATTAGCTACATAATATATGAATTTCAAGCAACATAAGGTAAGGTACACAACATGCACATATTGATTCGACTGAATGTACATTTATTTTGATATCTGAAATATTGACTTTATTTCATTGAAATCTGTTATTTGTATGGTGTCAACAAACTTACTAATACACATCAATGCTTGTATACATTCCTAAATAATTTGATCATGTTTAAATTCAGTCTATTTTGTTATTATATTGTCGTAATACGTAAATAAAACAAATTTCGATCAAATTTACCACAGCCACGAATTACTAATTATAACTAAACAATAAAATGTCAGAGAAAGAGATTTTTGCGGTAGATAATGAGATAAGATAGCAATATTTTTACTTTTATTGGTTGATATTAGAAGCCAATAAACACGACAAATAATAAAAAGTTTGTTACTTACACGCGAAGAAATTGGCACTGAGATGGGGGGGGCAGCAAAGTCACTAAATTGCGCCGACTCATTTTATTGGCCAAAGTCATGAAATGTAACATAAGCTAATGAAATGATAATTAATATCCTATTCATCAGAATATATTCAAATTTCAAATGGATAGACATTCTGTTTTTTATTTTGTTCATGCATTCTATTGATCTTGTCTTGCATCTATCTAAGCTATTTAAGATTTATGGTATTTCATTTCAAATTCGGTTGGGTTTTTTTTTTCATATGCAACATTCATTAGATCTATTGTTACAAATCTTCGACTAACGAATCACTTTATGCTACTGCAACCAGAAACTCACATAAAAATGTTTCAAACAGTAAAGAAAGTCAATTTGGTGACGCTTTGGTTTTCGAGAAACTTGATAAAAGTTATGTGATTTGCTGAAAATGTTCTGCAAGTATTAAATACTGTATAAATAATACAACAAACCAGTAAACCATGACTTACCAAAGACAAAAACAACTATTTACATGGACAATAAAACTATTGAAAATGAAATGTCTATTATAATAATAAACTAAGCGAAATTATTACAATACTGCAATATATTGCAATACTTTTTTTCGTGTATCGCAATATATTGCAATACACAACCCTAGTTTTAATCAATAATTCTTTTCATTTACTGTGAACAAATTTTCATTATTTAATTGCCAACATGCACTTACAGGCATAATTTGATAAGATAGTTGTTGAGCAATAGACTAAAGTAAAAGACAGATCATATTTCATTTCATTTTTATACTTCAAAATTTCATTTTACTTGTCTTTACTACACTAGGATCTGGATGATTTGTTATCATTGACGTGTTATAAATGGTGTGAGCGATTAGCCAATGAAACGGTCTGTTACTGCAAGGTTTAGACATGTTTTGCACGGAACGGTTGGTAATCAACTAGTAACATCAATGCTGATTGGTTAATCAAATGTCTGACGTCATAGGGTTTAAAGCCACTCATATGACCTCTGACGACATGACGTATGGCAACAAACAACAGTCAGATCTACATGTAGTTTAGGCCATGTAAAGTATTAAAAAATGCAAACGAAATATAAATCTGTATTTTAATCAGATTGTTTGTGTCTATTAGATAACCAAATGTTACTTGATATGCTTTTTGTTCATTTCTAAATATTTTTAAAATAGAAAATTCTCACTGCTGAACTATTCTGTTATTTCCATATATCGCAAAATATTGAATTATTGCAGTCGAAATATTGTCAGTATTGTTGGCTACATTCAAGGTGGAGAAAACCTTTCAGTATATTTCAAGTTTGGTTTCCAGTTGTTAGGGCTACCATCTGTTTAAGAGTAATTTGTCTTTGCCTGACAACCTCTTTTTTTTTTAGGAATTCTTTCAAATACTTATACCGGTACATGATTCATATTTCTAAGTTTATTTCCACTAAAGGAAATATTGATGATAATTTAAGATGACTACACAACAGACATAATGACCTATCCGTCTGTTGGCCTACGATTTAGGACGTAATTTGATAAATTCAAATAATCTCTGATGTGAAATCATATTCTCAGTGGGATTTCGGAGTAAAAATTACATGTCAAAATTAGGCAGAAGAGAAGAAGCAAGAAGAGTTGGGAAAAAATCAATGGTTTTATGGCTTCTTATCATTCGACTAAATGTTGCTATAAGAAAATCTGAAACAAGTCTTCAAACTTTTCTAGAATTGGTTTGAACACTTTATATATAAAATATTCATGGCTATACTGAGAAAAAAGTTTTTTATCCTTTGAATCATTTAACACTTTGTTATTGTGTGTTATTACAGTAGAATCTGAATCAAGCAGCCACCCAAGGGAATTTTTAAGATTGACCGCTTAAAGGGAGTGGCCTTTTAATAAAATCTCGTGTTTTTTGTGCTGACATCAACTAATATTTTACATTTCAAGCAAAGCCCAATACTTGCATCGGTCAATTTAGCCGTCGCTGAATCTTGGATATAACTTACGTTAACTTGTCATTTTGTACCAACCTTCAATACCACTGTCTATCATTGTGATGCATTCGATAATATTTATCCATTTTTGTGATGAAAATCGATGAATTAATCTTATTTTAGCAAAAAAGCACTTGAACAAAATAAACATCGCTTATATTGCCACCGATTCTCAGGGGGTGTAACTCAGTATGTACTGTAATATTATAGGAGGCACTAAAACGTCTATTTAACAACATAGTGGTATTGGAAAAAGAGATGCTAGATGATCGTGACAAAACAGGATTAGTGGGGGTGTTGTGAAGAACAACAAGATGGTGTCATTCAACAATGGCCGTTGAATGGGCGATGTTTTGTTGAATTTATGGCCGTGTTAGAGGAGTGAGCGTTGAATAAAAGAGATGAAACAATAGAATTTTTACGAGAGGGGGGGAATTTATTGTGACCGCTTACAAGGAGATGTCGCTGAATAGGAGTGGCTGCTCATACAGATTCTACTGTATGGTGGAATATAAAGACCAGGATCTATTACTTTACTGTACATTATATAACTTAAATTTCAAAAGAAATATAAAAATAACATTAGTTATTTTTTTCTGTTTGCTCATAACGAAACGGCTATTTATATTTGAATACAGCCATATGTGCAGGGTTGGTTTGAAATATCTCTTACTCTCAGTGTCCTCTGAGTCTGACAAACGTTTAGGATTATCAGTATGCTGTGTTTGTTACCTGAAGAAATTGTGTTTACAACATTGCGATGTTTTATTGACCATTGTAAAAACTATATTCCAAAACTTTAGTTTTTGCTTTTTTGAATAGAGAGACATTGTAGTGTTAATCTGATAAATATTTGAACCACAGGTTGCACTCTTTTCTCACTTGACAATAGGTTTGAAATTAATATTTCAGAATTCATTGCCATCTTTCTTTATTTGTGACATGATGCTTCATTGTTTCCCTCTGGTGAATATGTGTCTACAGGGAATACAAGAGTTGACTAAAACAGCGGTAAAGTCAAGGATAGACCAGGATTATAATTCTAGTCTCCAATATGACCTTGGGAGCAGTTTAGAGTATTCTCCCAACTGATTTATGTATTACAAATTGAGTGAATCAGTTTGTGGTTTGTGGTAGTGTAAAGGCATCATGGCTGACTTATTTTATTGATGGTTGTATCAGCCATTTAATTAAACAGCTCATCAAGTGTTGACATAAAGGAAGTTAAAGTTACAAATCACATTGATTAATGTACAATATCATGTTTATTGTCACGGGAGCAAGATTCTGATCAATTTGCACTGTTTTCTGTCTGGTTGATTGGAGCTTCAAGTTGTTAACCTCACTATGTTGTTAGCCATTTATCGCCAATACAAAATGTAAGAGAGTTCACTGAGAGATTAAAAATACTCGACTGTAATTGTTATGAATTCTAAGGGTCCAGATCATTAGATAGCCCATTGTTAAATTTTAATCAGTGCAATTCCGGGTTAAGGTTAAAATTTTAAATTCCAAAGGCTGAAGCACTGAATTTTAAGGCAGCAAGGATAGTTGCTAAATATGTACAGTATTGTTTTCGAACCATGGTCTTTAACTACTCATTGCCAATTTGAGAATAGATTGGGGTTTAATGTCTCATCAAGACTCGGTAGTTTTTAATTGGCAAAAATATCAGGAAACTTATTTTTTAAATGCCAAAAATACCAGGAAACTATTTTAGATAACAATGATTTGATATTAAAGCTAACTCAAAGAACAGTACATTTATGGAAGACACTAGTGTGTGGTCCCTCGTGCTGAACATTAAATTCTGCAATTTTATTACTGAATACACATCACTTGTACAATTGATTATAGTCATGCATACGATGTCCACATGTCATTGGAGAGCTACATGTAGTGGTATTTCTGTAGTGTAATATGACTTTATATGACGTGCATTTTATTTCCCATTATGACAAAAGGTTGTTGATATGGTTCATTATTGTTTACAATGCGATGCATGCAAATAGACAGGGTTAATATTGTATTTGAACATCTTTTTGTCTGTCATAAATGGATTAAAACATGTATGAATAATCGTGTGTATGTCTGGTAGATAAGTGAACCCTGTATTGTTTTATAACCCCTTGTTATTTACTTCCACTGGAAATTAACATTGGCTAAAATTTCTATCTTACTAATTAATCATTATTTAATACACATCGAATCGATCAATGTTTAAACAATACTCAATTCAAACAATACCACTAAGTTTGTTGACAAACCAGGGTATTTAAATTCTGTCAAAGTTCAAACTAAACTTGATATGGATATTAAAATAACAGTAGTCACGATTATACAGAAATAGATCAGAAATTTTTCATCTTAGGGAATACCAATATAACACTTTCTGTCATATTTATAGTGTCTGGTTGGTGTTTTTTGTTTTATTAGATCCTCAGGCTAAAGGACTTTTTCCATCATCCATGTCGATTGTCCACCATGAGATTGTTGACTGTGACATGATTATTATCTATGTCTTTCTTAAACCACTCAATATAGACCATATTCATTGTATTTGAAGGTATGTACATGTCTTTGGGATGATGACACTCGCCAATCACCCTATTTAATGGGTGTGTTATAGATCTTATTATTGTAAGCATTCCTTCTCAGGGGGTTGGGATGGTGTAGTGGTCTAGAGTGTCATGCTTTGAGCTCTAACTGGCCAGACACCTCTGACTAACGGTCGCAGTTTCGATCCCTATTGTGAGCTAGTGCTCGGTATGGCCATTTCAGTTATGATACGATACAATTTGTAGCACGAGTCATAATCAGGCCAGTATTTACCAAGAAAACAACAGGATAAATGAATAATGGATAATTTTAGTCTTGCCTATGTCTAAGAAAGAAAACTGTTGTATAACAATTTAAAAGTGTTTGTGTACTTATGGATAAGGTGTGATGTGGATAAATAAGAGTGACAGGTTACTTACTGATGCAATAAAAACAAAACATGAAAAAAAGAATCGCAACACATCAATTCAGCATCTTGCGACTCAGTCAATGAATCGTGAGACATGAATCAAGATATATCATACAAGCACTAGTATGAGCATATGAGATTTGGGATCCATCTCAAACCAATTCCCTCCCACACGAAAGACATCTGTGCTTGCGCTAAGCTTAATGAAATAAGACAACTTGTCCTTTGGTGGAAGTGGACTTTAAATGCTAATAGAAAAAGTAGGCATTTAATCCTTTGAACCACTGGGCAATTAATGTTCTTGAATTTCTTGTAGTACTATAATGTTAATTGTGATCATAATATTTTATCAAAAATATAGGTGGTGCTGGCTTCCTTTTGTTATATCCTCAGCTGGTTATATCTTCTAATGTTCCTTTTCGAGATTTAACTTTCACAAACTTGTAGCTTGTAGTTTGCAAGGGATTAAAAATCCCCTCAATTAACGATCAGAGATTTTAATGTAGGGTTGGGCGATATACAGGTTTTACAGTATATTGTGACAAAATCATCATCAATTTTATCATATCAGACTTATTCAAAATATTGAAAAAACGGTATATCGTAATTATCAAAATTATCGCAATGTGATAGTACATAATATGCTATATCAGTAAAAATAGCATTATTAAGTAACAGCTGGTCTAGGGTAAATCTCCATCATGGCATCTACTGATGACGTTGGCAACATTAATTTGATATCAAGGCGACGATTTTAGACCCGAGTATTTATAATTTTCTTAAGCCATGTGTATAAATTATCACGATAAAGAAAAATATCATGGTTTCTTATCGTGATATTTGATAAATTATTATCATAATATTATTATTATTGTTTTCATTATCAACCAACCTTATTCTAATGTGTATATAAACAGTGCATGACAAATGTCCCTGGATCTCTTGTGAAAGAGTAACATTTAAAAGTGATGAGATGGCCATTTAAAATTGTACAGTTGGCAAGTCCCAACTTTTATTTATCTTGAATGTCGGAAATCAATTGGCTTCTTCACAGTAATCAATATTATCAAGTCAGACAGAATATATTTTTACGACTTCATGAAATGTTGAAGACTTGAGATGAAGCAGAATGAAAGTTGTGATATTTTACCTACCTATAACTACTTACTTATTATTTATTCATTTAAGATGTGTTGAATTGGGGTTTTCAAGTGAGTAATTTAGATCCACAGATAGATGTAAGTTACGATATACTGGTTACATGTATGTGAATTTGTGCTCCACTATAGACAGTTTAAACTGAAAACTGTTACCGGTAATAATGATATAATATTTGATATCGTCATTTATAAAGTGTATTAATACTGAAGAAACAGTTTCTAAGGCGTTTCTGGTTGTTATATTTATTGATTATTACTCAAAATGCCATTTAAAATAGATTTTAATTAAAATTGTTTGTACTCGCACAGTACACATTTTTGGTGCGGGCACTTAGGGTGTAAGCAAATATGCTTTGGTACTGAAAACTTCCGATGGTTACAATACCAATGGGGATAGTTTTATATGCTGTAAAAATTTTTTGCACATGTTCAAACGGTCGTAGAGAGATAAAATGTATCGCTGAGTTAGCCTTGAACTTGCATGTTGTTTTGTAATCTTGGCATTTGATTTACTGACAGGCTTACAACAATGGAAATAATTCTCTATTGATAAACTAAATCACTTAGAATTCATAGTTTTATGTTATTTTAGGTTACAGAAACTGTCACACATCTTAATTAGACGGTAAATTATTTTTGAATTTTAAAAGTATTTATCAACTTTTAAACTAATCACAAAATAGCCAATGTTCCGCTTTGAAATGTCTGCCCCATACACTATTTTAATGATACTTTGAAAATGCCAAAGTTCCACACTCCTTATTGGATAATGCCTATTTATCCTACTATTACTAATCTAAAACTAATCTATCCCAAGATATAATACCATTGGGACCTAAAACTTCTCTGAATTACGTTGTGTTATTAAGAAATAATAATAACTTGATGATATTAAAATTTAATTTCAAATAGGCCTACTATAATGCTTTTGAGATTATTGATTTATCTTTTTAAAAATCGTCATAACCACAAAACCATGAGTAAATACAGTACTTTGCATTATAGGTGATTGCAAGCTTCTACGAAGACATTTTTATTTAGTGCTCTTTACCTGACATTGAATTCATGTAAATTGTTTGCTATGTTAAAATTATGTGACCTGGGCCTTTGGCAATATTATCATTATTCCAAATATCTATATGTTGCAATAGATTTAACAACGTAATGTCGTAATTTGAGGGTGATGGCTGTCCCAAGATATAACTGATTTTACCAGGTACCCGGTACTTAAAATTGTCCCTAGAATAGTTTTTGGGAAATGCCACTATTTTGAGTTAAGATTTTAACTTATAATATTATTTTAGTGGATTTTATCTAAAATGCTTAAAATCGTTTCGTGAAATTGATCTATCAGATGAAATTTTAGTTTAAGACACTTTTAAGGAGATTTTAAGTTTTTGTGAAACAATGCCCTGGGTGTTAAAACAAGAATGTTTTGAGTTGAGATTTAAAACAGACCACAGACATTAACTGTCCAGCATAGTAGTAACAGGCACATTTTCCAATTTGTAGGTTAATAGTTGGAGATTTTAGAAGATTTTTTTCTGAAAACAGAGATTTGCTCTGGTAGTATAGGGTTCTACATTCTACAATCTTCAAGACTTTTATATAAGATTGAGCTTGGCCATTTAACACTTTGAAGACAAAAAGGTGTAACTTGAACTTAATTTTTGTTGAATTGGGAGCCAATGTAGGGATAGCGATACATGATTGTAATACAGGGGAAATGTGTTTATGATCTCTGGTTTCAATTCGAGCTGCTGGATTTTCAACATATTGTGCAAAAAAAATTGTGTCTGATTACATTTCAAAAGAACACATGAGATCAACAACAGCAAACCAAATCCTCAAATGTAATGAAATTTCAATCAGTATTGTTGTAGTCATTTTAAATGGTTGGGAAAATAAACAATAGTTATATTTGAAATTATAGTGTATATATCATGTAGTAACATAATACATGTGTGGAAGAAATCATTCATATTTTATTAGAATTCTCACTCTGTACCTCAGACTATAATGATGGGGTATAAGTATATAAAGCTTTAAATGGAAATTGTATTTCTATATGATGACAATCAGTAATATGACAGTAAATCAATATGAATGGCCACTAATTTGTTTGCTAGCTGGAAATCTTCAGTCTTCTCTCACAAGTTATTTCTGTTTGAATTTGATGAAATATCTTTCCGTTAACAACACCATGGACAATTTTCATTTGATTTTGTGGAAGCTTATTGGTATGTGGTTTCATATTTCTATTATGCAATTTGAGAATGGATTGAGTTTTCATATTTCAAAGCTGTGAAATTTTGGTATTTGCATTAGAAGTGTGAAGTAATGGATAACAGTCAAGTTGTTATGTTCATTTTGATTGTGAGTGCTCATTTAGATGCAATTAGTATCTGAAATTCTGGGCTATTGTTCATAAAAAAATAAGATATAAAAAAAGTTTGTTTGAATTGGGAGACCAAGCTGACATTTGATAGACAATAAGCAATTGAGCTGATGTGTTGGAGCTGGTTTTTAGCCATGTAAAAGTATCAATTCAAAAAACATAAAAATGTCATCAAATGTCCTTCATTTGAATTTCAATGTAGATTGACTATTTATAACCTGACAACACCTGCATTGTGTAAGCAGCCAATTCTTCGTGAAGGTTTATTTATACTCAGATGTGCTTTTGATTTTAATTACATAATTATAGTACTCATTTCTCAAATTTTTAAAACAATCTGGCCTTAAGTTAAAATTAACCATCGATTGTAAATCAATCCAATTACTATTACTGATTATAGATTTGTTAGCAAAACCATTCTCTTTTGAGATACATACTTTAAAGATTAGAGAAATAATAGCTGGCAATTCTCATTATAATAGCTAAAAACTAAATAATGTAAAGGGAATTTGCTGAAAATTTCAGTCAAATTGATCCACTCTAACCAAGATTTTAGCCTCGATCGTCATTACTATAGTAGGTATGATAAAAAGCATAGTCTTCATTATCCAGTTCATGATTTAATCATGAATGAAAGTTGAGCAGCAACTGGGATCCTAATCCAGTAAATGTGACAGGCTAGCGTTGACATCAAGAGTTGATTATGGTCTGGATAAGTTGATTTATGCCTAATTGATAATTTTGATAACATTTCATGCCTAACGAAAAACTGCACTTGACAGATTTAGTTCTTGCATAATGTATGTTTCCAGAAGAGAAACTTGTTTTGCCAGTCTACAACCTGCCAATGTATATTACACTTGTAAGATTATTAATGGGCAAGCACTAGCAATTATACATTGGTGGTTTCTATTTATCTCTCATGTATATATTGGTTTCAGTGTACTTATGATGGTTGTCATTCTTAGTTTGATAGAGACAAGAGAACTGTGTAAGTAATTGGTTTTCTATATGTACTGTGTGTGATAATACTGTGTAAAATTTAAAGACCACATAAAATAATAATTTTTAATTGCATATATTGATAGCTAAGGGTTACTACATTCATTTTACGTCAAGTTCACTCCAACCTGATTAAAATTAATTGAGATATTAACGTTTAAACATCAGACAGCCAAAAACGGTTTTCAAATTTTCAATTACAACCTTTATCCGGTTGATTGGCTAGTGACGTCACAGGCACTACACATAATCTATACACATTATCTATACAATATATCACTATCTGTACGATATCTCACTGTATACACACCGCCAGTTAACACGTGTGTATTTGTCGGTCCAATTAACATTTGACTGGCGTAATCATTAACTCGTAATTTTACACGTAAGCTACTATAAGTCAAAGCATTTTCAAAAGCCGACCTTTCTCGTCTTAAGTTGTAATAGATTATATATTTGTGACTAGAATAGATTACAATTCACTAGTTGATCAACATCTCCAGCCCGTAAATCAGTACGTAATATTTTAACACGGTTATCGGTAGTCATATCGACAAATAAACCGACAGAATGAAATGACACAAGACGGTGCAGATAAAAACAACATGTGTCTTCTAAAGGTGCGGCAAAAGGGGAGGGGGGCGAATAGAAGAGCCTCCTAAGCTGGTATCTCGGGTACACGGTAACGTCGCATTCTGATTGTGAATTAAATAATAAAGTAAATTGTTTTTTTTTCTTTATATTATATAAAATTGTATATTATTAATATTATGTTGGTAGTTTAGTAATTTGTAAAAAACGCATAGCCAACTTTCCTGTCATATGCGACATGCTTTCAGCATGTCTGTTATTGGCGTACGTGACCATTTTCAGCTTTTTCGCACCAAAATCAACCATTTTACACATTTCTTAGTAAGCCATGCCTAATATGGTAGACGAAGATTTCCATGTGACATTGAGATCGTGTAACGCTATTTTAGTGATAACGGAGCTTTTTGTTATAAATACAGAGTAATTATTCGACAAATACGAGTGAATTTGAGCCATGTTACTTTCTCTATTACAAACTATCAAAGCTATCGATAGTTTGCTTGACTATCGCAATTTTTATCGATAGTTTCTTTTTACTATCGATACACACTATCGACAGTCAAACCTCTAATGATTATTATTTGAAACCATTTCGTTTCTTAAAAGCCGACAATTGATTATTTCTATCGGCTTAAAAGATGTCCGTAGCGCCGGCTATAACAATTTCACACCAATCTTGTTTCAATCAGAAGCCAATTATTGTTGGCTTACGGTCGGCTTATTCTAATAAAAAAAAACACATGGGGAATATGGCTACAACAACTGTCTTTATAAAACAAATTCTAAATTACAAAACAAATTATTCCGTAGTCAATTGTTTTTTAATTAGGGGGATTAAGGAATCAGTCAGGCGTTAACGAATACACACGCCGGGTAATTAAGGAATAAACATCCCGAATATGCATTCGGTCACTGTGACGTCAATGGCGTCTGAGGGGATTAAGAGTGTTTTCAATAATTGGCCAAGTCGTTTTTACGGGAGGTCTATATTTGCGACTTTGAGTGACGATATCTGAATTAATTTTCATCAGATTGACGTTAAACTGCCGTAAAATGCATATAGTAAATAATGTTTATAAGCTCAATAAATTTAGTTTTCTCATTATATGTGCTCTTTAAGTAATGCCGTGCAAAGATGGCAAGGTTTGAGTTGTCACTATGTAATGGTTGTTTTGGGGCTTATCAGGTAATTCACATTTTTTCTGGCTTATCTGGAAATTTGATTTTTTTTAAGTCACACTTTTAGAGTGAAATTTAAGTTTAAAGAGTTATACAGGAGACCTTATTTACTGTATTTATATCAAAGTATTAAAAGGGAACATATCTTTAAACATGTATTCAGAGCAGATGTTATGATAAATTATATACCGAAATAACTAGCTGGAAAACTTGTGATTTTATTGTTGTTTAGTTTACATATTGTATGGATTTAGAATTAGTTATAATAGAGACTCTTCCTGTCCGCTATAAATTTGTTGCGAGCTACTGTGGCTCAGTGAGTAAGAAACTGGAGATCCTGGAATTGACCAGGAAAGTTTTTCAGGATTTTCCAGTGTGTCATTTCCACTTTTCAATGGTGTAGGGAAAACTAAGAGTGTCTTACAAGGAACAGTTTCTAGTCATTCGGATTGTACAAAAAAGCTTGGTCATGTGTACATGTTGATGTGCACGTAAAATAACCCTTGGCAAGGAGAGGAGGTGGAAATTTCATCCTGATCACATTGTATGAGAAGTAAACCAAATTTTATTTCTGTAATGCACAAAATACTGATTTGTATTATTTTTTTCTTCTCAATAGAAAATATTACGTCAAAGTAGATTCCCATCCTTTTAAAAAACTTGGTAACAAAAGGTTACAGATTTTAAAAGATCTTTTTCAAATTTGGTGTGACTCTTCTTTAGGACTTAGACTTAGAGAAGATTTACCCTATGAAATATTATATTTCCAACTTTGCGTGAAAGATTGGAATCTGAAAGGATGAACCCTGCTGATTTTCAGCAATCTGCAACTTTCTTTTCTACAGGTATATTACGTATCTGGAAAAGCTTTTGAAATTAGATTTCTTGAAGGATCTAAGTTTTCCTTACAAATAAGCTGCTGTTGAGACAAAGCTTTGTTTAGCTATCTTTTTACTACTTTTAAAATCACCTTTTCCACACCACTAAATATTAATTTCTTTTGTGTAAATAGTAGTGTTGGGCGGTAATAAAAACAAAATATTGTGATGATGATTTATCAAATAAATGATATTATCGTGATAATTAATACATGTGTCTAAAGAAGTCAAATTTTGAATGTCTTGATCTTGATGGAGATTTACCCTAGACGATCTGGTAATTTTATAATGCTTTTTTTACTGATATCTAATTCTATCTATAGAATGTCATAGGTGATGATGTAACATATTATGTATTATCATCAATATTGGGACACAATAATTGTTATATCGCTATAATTTTGGTTATCATGCGATACCATTTTTTTATATGCCCACATTTTCATGTGAACGGTATATTGTGTCTGTCCACAATTGTTTGTGGACATTCTACAGGTCACAATTTTTATCTGATTCTGCCTAAACTTGAAATAGAGGTCTATCTCCCAAAAGATCTACTAGGTTCCTTGTGATTGTATGAAAAATCAAGCTTTTTAGTTTGTTTATTCTCTTTTGTTCACAAAATATCACTATTCCACCATAATGAAGGGGAAACTGGAAACGCACTGCCTGACAAAATGGCCACTCTTTGTATGCAATGTGTGTAACACTATGTATTACGAAGGTTGTGGGCTCTCTGGATGCCAAAATTTTTGTCCGATTTTGATAAAACTCAAAAGGTATCTTAATATCCCAATGATCTCACTCTCAGTCCCTTTTCGATATTTTCGCATTTAAAACCATCACTTTCTGGATTATGGTCCCTGATTGTACAAAAATTCGCTTTGGCTTTTAGCTTTTTCTCTATTCATCTGTTGCAAAATGAGGCCATATCTTGCCTGCGAACCAAAAAACTGGTATATTCCCCGACCCTAGTAAATAGTACATATCTATAGTAAACACAGAAATAAGATATTTGTTTTATTGACAGGTGTTCAACACATAGTCTGTGATCATTTTAATTCTAGCTGTACATATTTTATTTCAGCAAGCTGATACATGTTAGAGGGAGATACATGTTTGCATATTAATTTTGTCATCCTTGAATGTTTATCATCAAAAATTTACAAATCATATTAATTGACTATATTTCAGATGTGTTTCAAAGACTGCAGTATGATATTGTGAGTTATAAACACTAACAATGCGACTCAAACGCAGATATTTAATAACTGTGATTGTGGGCTGTTTTGTGTCATGGAATTTGCTTACATATTACATGCTCACAAGTAAACAACCAATAAAAGAACCAGTAAGTAGACAAATGTTTTATAATCCACTTAACTATGAAAACACTGTTTTATACAAAACATTGAAATCTATCAGTGCTTGTGAAAATATTGACTTTGGGAGTCTGTCTGATTGCAAGCAATATGGCCATTTTACAAACCATACTCACTGATTTCTTTTCATTATTTTGAACATTGGACCAAAAACCTTTAGATTATTAAAACTTAAGAACATAAAAAATCTTAATCTTTTACCAGGAATTTTGTTATAAATTAAATCAGGCATTGTGATGTGAGAGTAATTAGGTCCCAGACAGTGATGTTTTCCACTTATTAGGGTTTCACACTGCGTAGCTTGTGTGAAACACTATTGTTTTTGTTAAAATTCTTCTTATTATTATTCTTATTATTATTATTTTTTTTTTTCCAATTTGCTTATATCTCAGGATCTACTTGTCGGATCGATGCAATGACCTGATTTTTACTGCGAAAGTGGGTGTGACTTAGAGATTAAAGCTATTTCCGGCATTCTGCGACAATGCGAAATGTCAGAAATCACCGAAGTTGTCGTTTTTTGAAATATTGCCGTAATATTAACAACAATTGTTGGATTTTATCGTTTGATAGTTTTTGACATAGCCAGAGACATGGCACATAGCTACGGTTCTTTAGAATTTTAAATTTCGCCGAATCTTCGGAAAAATAAGGCGCCAAATTTTGAAAATTTAAATTTTGACAAAAAATTTTTTTATTAATGAATATTTTTTAATGGCTTTTTACCAAGGGTTAAAGGGTCGTCTGATTTGGGCAAAAATGTGAACATTTTTTTCCTGGATAATTTTTCTTGGTCGCTATTGGCTAATTCAGTTTATCGGTTCTATATAAATTATTTATTGTCCGATTTGTATAAAGCAAAGTTTATATGCTCCATGGTCTAAAATGTCATTTTTTTTGTTACCGGCAAAGTTTCCTGTCGGCACCGTAAGTGACGTAAATTTAGCAAAAACTACAATTTTAACAGTTCGGTACCACTTTTTGAAAGCAAAACTTATTTTTTTCAAATCTAATATGACTGAAAAGATGTGCCATATAAAGGCGCACAAAACATCGCGCTCAGTTTTTTTAATTTCGATTTCGTTTTCGGGCAATTTGGATTAAAGGGTGAAAAAAGGTGTCAAAATGAGCTATTTACAACCCATCCAGCGTCTTCATATTAAAAAATATATCTTCGTAACATTCATAATCACGTAGCAATAACCCATACGAAGAGAATGTATGTGAAAATTAATTTGTAATATGCGCAGTTGCCGAGAAAAAGTCAATTTTGCATGAGCCACTTTTCACGTTATTTTGGCTGTATAAGAATCAATTATTATGTTATTTTCAATTTTCTTTCACCGTTGGATGCCTAATGCCATAGTGGATAAGGTCAAACCATTCTACCTCATACGCTGCCACCGGAAATGACGTCATTTGCTCAAAACTTAATTTTTAGCATTAAAAAACAATATTTTATTCAAATGGGTCGTACTTGTTATTTTTTTCAAATTATGATATTTGATTCTATTCATCAAATAGAACGAACCCATGCGACCATACAGATATCACAAAACGGTTTCTAACTTGTACGATTGCAGAGAAATGGGCGATTTTCCACAAGTCACTTTTCGAGGATTTTGGTCTATAGAGGTGTCAGTTATTATTCGATTTTCATAAAATTTTCACCATATGATATCTTACGACATTTATGATTTCATAGAACTAATTTAACATTTTCAGTATCACCGGAAGTAATTATATTTTGGCAAAAACTGTATTTTTAGCCCTCAAAACAGATATTTTTTTTCAAATGAGTCTGATTTGTAATATATTTAAAATTATGATATTTAGTTGCCATCAACTAATAGAATGAACCCATGCGATCATTCAGATACCACAAAATAGTTTCTCACTTGTATGGTTGCAGAGAAATAGACGGTTTCCTACAAGTCACTTTTCAAGGTTTGGGGTCTATAAAAGTGGCAATTCTTATTCGATTTACATAAAATTTTCACCATGTGATTATTATTTCTGATTTTAAGAAACTAATTTAATATTTTCATTATCGCTGGAAGTACTGTGATATGGTCAGGATCACTTACATGTAACACATGTATAAAATGGATTGGCTCCTGTGGTAATTAGCGCATATCGGATTGTAACTTCCTGAATTAAATATGATTGTATGAAAAATCGCTTTTTGTTTAGCTTGTTCACTATCAATCGCTTGCAAATTGTGTTTGTTAATTTGTTGGAAAGATTTATAAAAAAAGACTCAGAACCATTTGTGGGCTATGATCTAGTATCTTAATGTTATTTATTACCCGTCGGCGTCAGTGATTATGTACATGTACATGTCGTGTATCCCTTAGTACGTTTTTCACATTTGACAAAAATGGGGGAAACAATGAAAGAAGGGATATTATATTTGTTTTGTGTATTAGTCAATGCAGACTTTTGAAGGGTCAGATTAACGTGTTTGTCTTTATTCAAATGGTGAGCGTAGTTTGTTGATGCCGAGTCCACAATATTATGGACACGGTGCGCTTTGGTCTTGTGCATCGATCTCCCAAGCAGAGTTGTCTTCGCTTGCAGTTCACACCTTGTCTCAATTGTCATTTTTTTTGTTACCAATAGTTTTATCTGTCGGCACCGGAAATGGCATAAGTTTACCAAAAACTACCAAAATCTACAATTTTGACAGTTAGGTACCATTTTTCAAGAGAAAATATTATTTTTTTAAAAACTTGATATAACAAGAAGAGTGTGCCCTTTAAATGCGCAAAAAAGGTTGAGCTCAGTTTGTTTTAATTTCGACTACATTTTCGAGCAAATTCGATTAAGAGTTGAAAAAAGGTGTAAAATTGACCTTTTGCAACCCATTCAGACTTTTCAGATTTTAAAATATTTGCCGTAACTTTTATAAACTTGTAGCTTTGATCCATACGCAGAAAATGTATGTTAAAATTAGTTTGTAATATAAGCAGTTGACAAGAAATGGGCAGTTTTGCATAAGTCACTGTTTTCGTAATTTTGCCTGTAAAATAGTCAATTATTAATGGATATTCACAAAAGTGACATCATTTGATTCAAAAAGCAAGTGTGCGTCATGTCATGTTGATTACTATTTAAAATTGACACCTGAATTGACATCATTTAGTCCAAAACTCCATTTTTAACTTTTAAAATCGATATTTTTTTCAACCAAGAATTGTATATGTAATAATAAAATTAACTTTTGGTTTAAATTCACATATTAACAAAACTCATATGGTCATACAGATATCATAAAATTGTTTCTAACTTGTTCGGTTGCCGAGATATAGGCGGTTTTCTACAAGTCACTTTTAAAGGTTTTTGGCCCGTAAATGTGTCAATTATTATTCGATTTTCATAAAAGATTCATCATTTGATGCCTAATGCCATAGACGATATTATAAACTTAATTCAACATTTTAGTAACACCGGAAGTAATGTCATTTTGGCAAAAACTGTATTTTTAGCCTTCAAAACAGATATTTTATTCAAATGAGTCTGTTTTGAAATCTTTTTCAAATTATGATATTTGATTCCAATCAACAAATGGATTGAACCCATACGATCATACAGATACCACAAAATGGTTTCTAACTTGTACGGTTGCAGAGAAATAGCCGATTTTCTACAAGTCACTTTTCAAGTTTTTTGGTCAATAAAAGTGGCAATTATTTTTCGATTGACATAAAATTTTCACTATATGATATCTTATGCCATTTCTGATTTCAATTGAACTTTTTCATTATCACCGGAAGTACTGTAATTTTATCAGGATCATTTACATGTTACAACTGTATAAAATGAATTGATATTGTTGGATTTTTGTTGATTCTGTTTCCCTTTTATTTGATGTGTGCAATGTTTATGTGGAAATCTGTTTATCGTTGCCATTGGTTCAAGGGCAACATGGGAGCAAAAGTGACATAAGTTTAAAGTTAACGTGGCACCAGTGAAACCCGTCATTCCTGCATGCAGGTCTAGTTTTTCATTAAATTCATTTCCATCTACCAGGTGTTGTCTTGCTCTGATGTTTATGGATTATTTGAAATTAGATAACAAAATTTAGGCCATTATTTTATTGTATATGGTTCTTGATATCAGATGTTCCTTGTCAGGTGGCTAGCTTGATACATCTTTTATAGAATTTATAAATCACTTGTTTATATCGCGTCTTTGGTGGAAGATAAAGTGTATAGAATGTAATAGACAGCAAAATGACTAATACCTTTTAGGTCTCCTAATCTTGGGTGTTCAATTAGGTGGAGGGAATAGGATGCTGTTGAAAATCAGTCTGTTCGGAAATTCACACAAATTCTTTATATTTCTGCTTTCAATTTTGATGGAAATTTAATATGATTATGGAGTAATTTAAAGGCCCTAAACCTCGTAACTTAATATTATCCATAATTTTCAGGATTATAAACACAAACTGGAATTTGATATTGCTCTTTTTCAATCAATATTGATGTTGTTATCTTCACAAGAAAATATGGACTTTGTTTATCTAATATTTAAGACACAATTGTGGTTGATAACAACAAAAGAATCATTGTTGAAACGTAGTTTTGATAGAAATATGGTAATTGTTATCCATAGAACTGTTGTGTTTATTTTAATGTGTTCAATTACTAAACGCGATTCAAACAGTAAGACACAATGACCATTTTGCAATGAGATCCTGACGTCGGGTTCTCTATGATCTTGAGAGAAATTTGTAATGATGAAAGCAAGTCAATGCGGAAGTAATTAAAATTAGCTGATTGACAAAAAGATAAACATTTAAACTGGCCCAGACAGGTTCAATTTGAACTGCTTATACATGTATCAATAACAATTTAATAAAGTATTGAATGTAGATCAGTTTATATAAATTATGATACATTGATATGTAATTTTGACCCATATGTTAAGGTTCGGAAAAAAAGAACTATTTGCCATGGAACTGATTTTTGACCGCCATTCTTTTCAGCCTCTCACCAAATCTGAGTGGGCGATTAGATGTCTGAATGGTAACCACGTGCGTGCTGTATCATAAAGCCTGTCATTGAGTCAACTGGCGTGGTTTGAATCCCCAGTTGTATGTGACAAAGGGTAGGGTCTCCCGTCCAACCTTGTGTGTTTCATCCAACTGCTAGAGACCCCCCCCCCCCCCTATATGCAAGCGAATTGGATAAAGAGCAGGCCGTTCTTGCTTTAATACTAAAAGTTTAAAAACAGATTATTAGAAATTAATAATATATATTAAAAATTTCATTATTTATTTTTTCAAAGCAAACTGTTAAAGACCAACAACAAATTGAGACAAAATTATCTCAACTG
Organism: Patella caerulea; assembly: GCA_036850965.1. Taxonomy (NCBI): domain Eukaryota; kingdom Metazoa; phylum Mollusca; class Gastropoda; family Patellidae; genus Patella; species Patella caerulea. The sequence continues at coordinate 22,879,595 of JAZGQO010000006.1, forward strand.
GAAAGGGAAATTACTAATCAACTGAAGAATAATGAAGATTTATTAAAAGATTTAAAACATCTAAAAAATGATAGTAAGTATAAATTAAAAACAGTATTGATGCCTCTCATGTAGTTTGAATCCCAGAGTGGGCCCTGAAGAACCATCAAGATTTTGGAAAGCTGGTTTGTCAGAGGTCGAAGATACTATATTGTACCAGTCACTATAACTGTTTAACTATGTCATTATTCTGTGACAAAGTGATCTCTACATCATATTGAAATATAAATATACAGATAGAACTTTCTGACCTCTGCTGATTTTTGATCATTAATGATATTGACGTGTTCAACTCGACACAACTTCTTCAAGGCACGGACTTAATAAAACAGCTAATGTGTTCAATATGTTATTTACGGACTACACACGAATGGCCTCTGCTCGTTTTGACAATAGGCACGATCTCATTCACGATCTTATTAAATATGCAGTGCAGTTACAGATACTATAATCTCATAAATAAACAATGCCAAATATGTACATCGCTTGTGTATCACTTTTCTTAATTAATTGTATGCTTTATAAGCCAGAGTTTACTGTTAGTTTCAGAAGACTTGGAATGGCGCTCCTCCTGGAGTATGCCTATTTCATGCTCTCAATAAAGGTCTATCAATTATGCTGATATTCTGTTATCTGTATGTAGTGTTACAATTCTTCTTATACCACACATGTTTTTAAGACTGGTAAAAATGTTACACATGACTCAATTCTTGTTCGGGGGGGGGGGGGGTGAGATGGCCTAGTGGTCTAGAGGGCCGTGCCTCGACCTCTAGCTGGCCAGTCACCTCTGGCTTGCGGCTGTGGTTTCGATCCCTGGTGTGAGCGTATGTGGCATGGAGATAGGAGCGCCTTCTCAACGTAATTGGTTTCCTCTGGGCACACCGGTTACCTCACACTGCTAAAGACCCTTACGCGCAAGTGAATTATTGAAATAAAATTAAACCATGTTTTAATCCTGAAATGACCTAGTTTGTGTCGAGTGGACATTGAACCCCATTTCTCTCTCTCTCAATTCTTGTTCATTGTAACTCAATAGCAATTCTATCAATTTAGAATTTCCTAGACTGACAATTGAACACCTCAATTTATCCACATTCACACGTGTTTATTGTCACATATAAACATCTGTCCAATAATCTTGATTGATTCCATAGACAATAATTTTAGTGTATTTATCTGAAGTGGCCATAAGGTAAAAGATATTTGACTTAATGATGATGAAGCTATTTAAGATAAGTGTTTTAACAACTTGTTAACTAATACAACAGGGTTATTATTAGTTGTTCATTGTTCTCATTAGTGCCAATTAATGAAATAAGGTCAAATTATCAGATGAATATCAAGAGAACATTAAACATAATAGTTAATATCCCGTATATTATTTCTTCCATCAAATGGTAATTAACTCCCACCATCATTGATGCTTTAAGCAAGTACAAATAGCCTCAAACCAACAATTTTCAACACATATCATCATAATTTGTATTGAAACACATGCTTTTATCACAAACAATGAAGAATTTTAAACCATTAAAGATACTTTATTGGCACTTCTCGCTATTATAGTTAAAAACTAGATAATGTAAAGGGAATTTGCTGAAAATTTGAAGAAAATTGACCCTTAACCAAAAATTTAGCAATTGAAGGTTAGGCCTAACCTTGAACATATTCCAAAGTCCGTACAATAATTTAGGTAACATTTCAGGCCTAAAGAAAGACCTGCAATAGCAGATTTAGATCTTGCATAATGTATTGCTAATATAAATAACAAACAGTTTCTCTTTGTTGTATTGCATTTTACATTTACGAAGCAGTGTTTTTACATGTACACATGTGGCCATGGCTATGGCTTTACCCACCGAAAATCTATCAACATGAAACTATATCTTAAGCTATGTGTTAGTGTATTACCTTTATTGGACCCATAAATTAGAAATTAAGGGAGTTACAAGCTTGTAACTTTTTTGTAATCAAAGGTTTACAAAAAAGTCCTTAGAATGCTCCACTACTGTGGCTGACAAAAGCTATCAACAGAAGAACCATTTCTAAAAAGGACTCTGCTTCTAATTGAATTAGAATGTTCAAACTTGGTCAAAGTAATTGAACTAGAATGTTCAAACTTGGTCAAAGTGTTTATTAGGTGAATGCCTTGACAGAGTACAATGATAGCATTTTCTGCTTAAGCAGAGGTAAGCAAATTCTGTGGCAGATCCTTTTATTCTAATTTATAAGTGAAATTAAAAAACATGGTGTGTAGTTTCATTACCTAAAACCCCTTTACTTAGTTTGTTCATAAGCATTTTCTGATTCTACAGGCTTAATTTAGATGAGCACTTTGCTTGATGCTTTACAAAAATAAAAGTGTGCACATTAATTAATATGTGCCAACTGTGTAGGTTATTAGCCTTAGCTTTCATTATATCTGTATTTTTTTTATGAATGTTTATCTTGGATTTATTATAGTATCAAGTGCCACATCTCCTCCACCAGAATTACATGAAGATATACCTAAAGATGATGTATTACCTATATTGATGTTTGCTTGTAATAGAGTAACTGTTAGTAGAAGTCTTGATCAATTACTTAAGTAAGAAAATGCAATAATATTTTACTGACATTTAACACATACTTATAGGAAATATAATATTAGTAGCTGTTTTTTTTTATAAGCATAATGTATTAAGAAAACTCAGATAATCAGCATTTAGTCTAGCACTTTATAAATGTGAAAACAGGAACTCATAAAAGATTTTGCTTCTCACAGGCTATCATGAAGAATATTATATGATTGCCTTGATATTTAAATATCCCTACTCCGCATTTCATTACAAGGAGACTTTATAGAACTAGATCCATTTCATTCACCATAGTCTAAGAGTAGAAATGTCAGAATAGAATTTATTATCGTGGTTAAATCATAATCGGTTCTTTTATTGTGGCCTACATTTAGTCGGATTGAATCAGTGGTGTTAATAGCAATCAATAAATAAACACCCGTTGCATATCTAATAAACACCAGTTAAATAATAAGATGAAGTAAAAATATTTCTCATTATAACATGTAAATTGATTAAAAGAGAATCTGAATATAAATTCATATAAAAGGACTGGTGTTATTATCTTATACTAGTTTATTACATGCATCAGAGGGTTGCAGAAATATTTCAGGATATCTGCTGATTTCCTTTTGATATCCTATATATTTAATATCAGTGATGATTAATGTTATAAGATTTGAATCTCTCTCAATGAACATGTTCTATAAAAGTTTTTATCCATTTTAATATACATAATTTGAATTTAGATATGCCTCTGTACTTCAGAATTTTAAATCTATATGGTGTCGTATTGATATGAAAATTGAATATAAATTATTCAGTGGATGATGTCTATCTAACATCGTTTTAAGTTCTTTATAAAATATGGTATTTTATAAATACATTGACAGTTTAATCACTCAACAAACGGCATCAGGAACACCATGTATTGTACCGATATTTGATACCATGCAATGTCCATGAATCCCATGCAATTTTCACCCAAAAATTTAACTTCAGTTACTTAACCTGTAGTAGGCAATAAGATTGCCAGCTTTGATTGTCTGAGAAATGGAGGCGATCTATTGTTATGCATAGTCATCGGAAATTTCTATATTTGCGGTGAATTTCAAATGAGTTACAATAAAATTTGTTCCTTGTATATAGAAATTGTTATTTTATTATATATAGCTAATAATGAATTTTGACAAGTGACTGGCACCATTTGTATTTCTGTACTTATAGAGAAGGGATATCAAGTAGTATGGGGTTATCCAAATTAACAATAAATGCACGAATTGCTGGGGTCGTCTTTATTTGTCACAAAGGCAGCCAAAAATTGGATCTATGGCATGATACAGCATTTCAAATTCACTCTAAAATATTCCAATCTCAAGTGTCTAATTTATAACAATGCATGGCGATAATTAGGTGATTATGATTAAGTCAGTCAGATGTTGACTGGTGGTGTGTATAGACAGTGATATATTGTATAGAAAATCTATATACTATTACTATGTGTAGTCCCTGTGACATCCCCAGCCAATCAAGCGGTTTAAGGTGATAATTGAAAAATTGAAAAGTGTTCTTTCTAGGGTGTCTGATTCTTAAATACTTGAATAATTCTTATTAGATTGGTGTGAACTTGCCCTAAAGTGGATATAGTAACCATTGTCAATACATACCGAAAAGTTTTCTTATCCATCTTATGTGCCCTTTAAATTAAATATATGAAACATAAAAAAGAGAATCTGTATTATCTACTGCTAATGAATTATATTCTTTCTTTATTGACTTATTTTAGATATCGTCCATCGGCTGAAAAATTTCCTATCATAGTCACACAAGATTGTGGTCATCAACCTACAGCAACTGTAATCAAACAATATGTAGAAAAACATGGTGTTAAACATATACAGGTAGGTAGACATGGTATATTTACAGTTAAGTATCTTGTTCTCTAACATCTGTCTTATATGTTTAAAATCAAACAGTGTTTCTAGATCTAGAAAATCAATTTGTTAAGTCAGCTTTAGTAAACCTGTCACTTATATTATGGATGTCTAATATATTTCGCAATTCTGACAAATGAATTGATCTTATTAAGGGCAGCTTGTGACACAGTTTAAATCATTTGGTATAGAAAAAAAAGGATCAAGACTACACAGTTGAAAGCTCTGTATGTATGCTGTTGACAGTTCTCAAAATAGGAGCATAATTATGAGCAGTTTGGCATATATTTCCTTTACTGAATTTGTTGAATTATTTTTTACAGCAACCAGATTTAAGAGAAATAAGTTTACCTTGGCCACAGAGAAAGTTTGTAGGATATTATAAAATAGCTCGCCATTATAAGTGGGCTCTTAACCAAATTTTTCTAGCGTTTAATTATTCAGCTGTTATTATTGTTGAAGGTAAGAATGATGTTAGTTGTTCTCTTGAAAGTTGGTAATGTAATGTGAGAAATGACCCCCCCCCCTCCAAAAAAAAATTTTACTATTAAATAAATTGGTTCCGAATAGTCTTAAAAACTATTACAACAAAAATCAAATGCGATCACAAGAGAGTCAAAGTTAGCAAAATGAAATTCACAGAAGTATAAAATTTATGAAATAAACTAAATGTTCATTTGTTACAGATGATTTAGACATATCACCAGATTTCTATGAATATTTTTCTGCAACATATCCTTTATTAAAAGAAGACCCACATTTGTGGTGTGTGTCAGCATGGAATGATAATGGTAAAGCTAATCTAGTGTCTGATGAACCAGGTACAATTCATATTGATTATATTAACATTAATTATTTATTATTATCATTGATTATTTTTATATTATTATCATTGATTATTTTTAAATTATATTATTATCATTGATTATTTTTATATTATTACCATATCGATTATATTTATAATATCATATTAATCATATAACTTATTATGTATTTATCTATCAGATTTTATCATATTATGTATTTATTATATTTATACTATCATATTATGTATTTATTATATTTATATTATCCAATTAATCATACAACATATTTATTATATTCATTATCATTATATTTTCAGAATTATTATATAGAAGTGACTTTTTTCCTGGATTAGGCTGGATGATAGAAAGATCTTTATGGTTAGAATTGGGACCAAAATGGCCAGAAACGTAAGAATTATTCTTATTATGACCTTTAAAAAGGAAATCTCAAACATGATTTAAGGCTTATGAGATTGGAATTAGGATGAGAAAGATACAGTTGCAATATTTTGATATGCTACGATTTGGACATTTCAGACAAATTACACTGTTAAACACAGCTGTAATGTTGGTCAATATAACTCAATATCAGCCCAAATCTTCGACATTGAAAACACAAATTATTTGTCAATTTAGTTGAACATTGATGTTGTGATCTTACCGGGAAAATTTGGGCTCCTGATATCCAATATTTAAGACAAAATAAAAACTTTATCATTAGTACACGAATCGTGTACCATATTCCGTTTCAGGCCCATTTTGACAAGGGGCTTAGAGAACGAGGCTAGACTTTGATGCATGGAGAGTGTACGCAATAATGTAGACTGGAATAACCAGATACTAGAGATTGGCATGCTATTGAGACTTCAGGCATATTTCGCCGAACATAACTGATTATAAATTAGAGTAAAGACGTAAATGAATGAATGTTACTCAGTTTATTTACATTCATATAAGATTAGTTTATGCGTTGCAACCCATTTTGGTGAATATTAGCGATTTAGCTCCTTTAAGCACTCTATTTGTTATATGTATATTTATCAGATTTTGGGATGATTGGATGAGACATCCTGGACAAAGACAGGGAAGAGAATGCATAAGACCTGAAATATGTAGAACAAGTACATTTGGTAAAAAAGGAGTAAGCAAGTAAGTCTTTAATTACAAAATGTATGTTAAAGCACCTACTTCATACAGATTTCATTTAATTGTCCCCCGCCTTTCGAAGAAAGTTGGGGGACTATTAAAATGGGTTCGTCCGTCTGTCTGTCTGTCTGTCTGTCCGTCTGTCCGTCACACTTTTTGGGACACAATAACTCTCTTCCTAATTGAGCTAGAATGTTCAAACTTGGTGTATGTGTTTATTTGGTCAATGCCTTGATGGAGTTCGAAGATGAGCATTTTCCGCTTAGGGTAAGCAGAGATAAGCAATTTGATTGGTTGATGCTTTGGAACACGATAACTTTAGTTCTAATTAAGTGAGAGTAATGAAACTTGGTGTATAGTTTCATTACAGTAATACCTTGACTAAGTTCGATAATGAGCATTTTCTGCTCAGGGTAAGCAGAGCAATTTGATTGGTCGAGACTTTGGAACACAATAACTCTCCTTCTAATTGAGTTAAAATGTTCAAACTTGGTGTATATGCTTTATTAGTTCAATGCCTCGATGGAGTTCGATAATGAGCATTTTCTGCTCAGGGTAAGCAGAGCGATACACAATTTGATTGGTCGAGACTTTGGAACACAATAACTCTCCTTCTAATTGAGTTAAAATGTTCAAACTTCTGGTATATGCTTATTAGGTCAATGCCTTGATGCAGTTCGAAGATGAGCATTTTCCGCTTAGGGTAAGCAGAGATAAGCAATTTGATTGGTTGATGCTTTGGGACACGATAACTTTAGTTCTAATTAAGTGAGAGTGATGAAACTTGGTGTATAGTTTCATTACAGTAATACCTTGACTAAGTTCGATAATGAGCATTTTCTGCTCAGGGTAAGCAGAGCGATACGCTATTTGATTCGTCGAGACTTCGGAACACAATAACTCTTCTTCTAATTGAGTTAAAATGTTCAAACTTGGTGTATATGCTTATAAGGTCAATGCCTTAATGGAGTTGGAAGATGAGCATTTTCCGCTTAGGGTAAGCAGAGATAAGAAATTTGATTGGTTGATGCTTTGGGACACGATAACTTTAGTTCTAATTAAGTGAGAGTGATGAAACTTGGTGTATAGTTTCATTACAGTAATACCTTGACTAAGTTCGATAATGAGCATTTTCTGCTCAGGGTAAGCAGAGCGATACGCAATTTGATTGGTCGAGACTTTGGAACACAATAACTCTTCTTCTAATTGAGTTAAAATGTTCAAACTTGGTGTATATGCTTATAAGGTCAATGCCTTGATGGAGTTGGAAGATGAGCATTTTCCGCTTAGGGTAAGCAGAGATAAGAAATTTGATTGGTTGATGCTTTGGGACACGATAACTTTAGTTCTAATTAAGTGAGAGTGATGAAACTTGGTGTATAGTTTCATTACAGTAATACCTTGACTAAGTTTGATAATAAGCATTTTCTGCTCAGGGTAAGCAGAGCGATACGCAATTTGATTGGTCGAGCGTAGCCGAGACTTTGGAACACAATAACTCTCCTTCTAAGTGAGTTAAAATGTTCAAACTTGGTGTATATGCTTATTAGGCCAATGCCTTGATGGAGTTCGAAGATGAGCATTTTCCGCTTAGGTTAAGCAGAGATAAAAAATTTGATTTGTTGATACTTTGGGACAAGATAACTTAGGTTCATCTTGATTGATGATTTTTATGCCAATACAATGACTGCATTCTCATTTAGTAATGGATTCGACAGTAACAGTGTATAGAAACGATTGACTTGGACACGAGCGCCCTTTCCCTTGGCCAGAGGGGCTCTTTTGTCTGCCTTTAGGGTCCCCCTAACTAGGGTACATTTTCATTTTTCTCGTCGGTTTTAGCATTTTTCTTTATAAAACACTTTTGGATGACACTTCGTGCACAGTTTGATTGCTCGATACGTTTGAAAAAAATAAATGTGCGATTAATTGATATGTGTCTTCTATTTATTTTGGGATTTCGGCGGGGGACATCAGCATCACTGTTGGCTTGTTAAACAATGGTTTTTGCATGTTGCAGGTATAAATTTATTATTGAATAAATAATGATGGAAGGATTTGTTTCTGACTTTTGACATCATTCCATAGAATTGTTTTACAACAATATTTATGTGGGAAACTTATAATATTGGCCACGGGTCTTCAGTATGTGTTGTATCTAACCCTGTCTAACAATTATTTTTTTAGTGGTTTATTTTATGAAAAACATCTCAAATACATAAAACTTAATGAGAAGTCAGTGCCTTTTACAAAAATCGATCTTTCATATTTAAAGAAGGTAAGTTTATAGTATTAGTGATAATATTCATGGAAAAATATTCTTTAAAAAAAACCCCCCTAAAACGACTTATATAAAGATTGTTAAAATGGTGAAACAGTCATCTGGTCTTAATTCCATTATTGTCTGGATAGAAGTCAAGTCAATGAACTGAGGTCAATAAATTTGTCAAAGTTTATTTCTTATACATATTAAAATATCTTAGATCAATATAAAGATTTACTGCTGTTAGCTCCATTCCAATAGAATCCATATTTAGAGCACTCTGAAATAGCTTTTACTCAAAATGACTAAAATACATATTGATATTGATATACTGTGTGTTTTATTTATTAAACTCTTCAAATGTCTTTTTTATTTCAAGTTAAATACATTTGTATCTATATTTTCAGGAAACTTATGATAAAAATTTTGTAAAGAAAGTGTATGATGCGCCTTTAATGACAGTAACAGAAGTTGTATTGGCAGCTAAACCTGAACTACCTGCTGCTAGAGTACAGTACAATAATAAAAATGATTTTAAAGCAGCTGCAAAAAAATTAGGAATAATGGATGATTATAAGGTAAGAAATTTCCGAAATTAAATTGTTAATTAAACTATGGTATGCCATGTTTATAAAATAAGAATTGTGACTTTTAATCATGAGTATTTTGTTTATAACCCAAAGATCTAGGTTCCATTCGATATTTGCGCACATTGGATTGTAATTTCCTGAATTATGGCCCCAGTTTGTACGAAAAATCTTGTTTTAGCTTGTGGTCCTTCTGATTTAAAAAAAAACGTTCAAATATATATCCCTGTTATACCGTAAGGTTGGTTGAGTTTGAATTTTGTGAAAATCGGACTAAAACTACCAGACAAAATGGCCACCCATCGTACGCAAATAGTGTAAACATCTGGTATATCACATATTCCTGAAGCAATGGCCCGAGAAATCCCTCTCTGGCCATTGCTGGAATAGTGTCTGTTTCTTGAACTTATGCGGAAGTGTGTCTATTTTTTCCGTTCAATGAAAGCTATCACTTAAGTACAGCAACATGACAGTCCTTCGTTTAATCTGGGTCTTCCCTAAAACTTTGGACAGTGATTTAAGGTATTAAAAACGGTGAAACTATGTTCGTTTCCAAACAGTATTGTTTACATTTCATTCGATTTGATAGCCTCGTTTGTCACGCAATTATTTTACTGCAGTATTCTGCTGGTACGGGTTAATTAGGCATAATAAAATCGTGAGCCATGACGTAACGTTCGTTATGTAAACATATTTGGTCCAATATTGGCACTCGTTTTAAACAGTGATTGGTTGGTAGACGGACTACTGACCAATCAAAATTTAACACAACAATATCCACTCATAATAGCAGTGTGTAGTAGGATTAGCTCTAATCAAACGCAACATTGCTCGGAGTATGGATATATCAAGGTTGTGGACACTCTAGAAGACACAATTTTGATCGTATTTTGATGAAGCTTGAAATATATCTTTATAACCCAAAGATTTTGGTCCTGTCGATATTCATGCGTATCAGATCGTAGCATTATGGCCCTTGATTGTTGGAAAAATCACTTTTTATACGCCCACATTGAAATGTGGTCGTATATTGTCGTCGCCCCCGTCCGTCCGGCGGTCCGTCGCCCCCGTCCGTCCGTCCGGCGTCCACAATTGCTTGTGGACGCTCTACAGGCTAAAGTTAATATCCGATTGACTTTAAATTCATACACAGTGTTTAAGGTCATGAGACGAAGAAGTCTATTGTTTTTCAGCGATTTCCGATAATAACTAGCAGAGTTATGGCCCTTGATCACTTCAAAAAATCTTGTGGACGCTATAGAGGCCAAAGTTAATATCCGATTGACTCTAAATTTATACACAACGTTTAAGGTCATAAGACAAAGACGCCTATTGATTTTCGGCGATTTCAGATAATTAGTGCCAGAGTTATGGCCCTTGATCGCTTTAAAAAATCTTGTGGACGCTCTAAAGGTCAAAGTTAATATCCGATTGACTTTAGATTTATACACAGTGTTTAAGGTCATAAGACGAAGAAGCTTATTGATTTTCAGCGATTTCCGATAATTAGTGCCAGAGTTATGGCCCTTGATCACCTCAAAAAAATCTTGTGGACGCTCTGGAGGCCAAAGTTAATATCTGATTGACTTTAAATTTATACACGGTGTTTAAAGTCATAAGACGAAGACGCCTATTGATTTTCAGCGATTTCCGATAATTAGTGCCAGAGTTATGGCCCTTGATCACCTCAAAAAAACTTGTGGACGCTCTAGCGGCCAAAGTTAATATCCGATTGACTTTAGATTTATACACAGTGTTTAAGGTCATGAGACGAAGAAGCCTATTGATTTTCGGCGATTTCTGATAATAACTACCAGAGTTATGGCCCTTGATCCTTTCAAAAAATCTTGTGGACGCTCTAGAGGCCAAAGTTAATATCCGATTGACTTTAATTTTATACACAGTGTATAAGGTCATGAGACGAAGAAGCCTATTGATTTTCAGCGATTTCCGATAATTAGTGCCAGAGTTATGGCCCTTGATCACTTCAAAAAATCTTGTGGTCGGTCTAGAGGCCAAAGTTAATATCCGATTGACTTTAAATTTATACACAGTGTTTAAGGTCATGCGACGAAGAAGCCTATTGATTTTCAGCGATTTCTAATAATTAGTGCCAGAGTTGTGGCCCTTGATGACTTCAAAAAATCTTGTGGATGCTCTAGAGGCCAAAGTTAATATCCGATTGACTTTAAATTTATACACATTGTTTAGTGTCATGAGACAAAAAAGCCTATTGATTTTCAGCGATTTCTGATAATTACTGCCAGAATGTGGCCCTAGATCACATCAAAAAATATTGTGGACGCTCTAGAGGCCCAAGTTATACCCGATTGACTATAAATACACACACACTGTTTAAGGTCATGATTTTGAGCGATTTCAAATAATTACTTCCAGAGTTGTCTCCCTTGATCACTTCAAAAAATCTTGTGATGCTATAGAGGCCAAACTTATCATTCGATTGACTTCAGATTGATAAACAGAGTTTAAGGTGTTGAAATGAACAAGTATTTTGATTTTCAATGAATTTTGATAACTGAACTGCTAAATCCATGATATTAAATGTTTCCTATACTAATTGTTAGCGTGGGGCAAAACTTTTATCAAAACAAATTCTAATGATTTTCAGATAATTACATAATGAGTTGTTACTCTTCTTAATCAGATTTTAGTGTATTACAAATGTTTCATTGCCAAAAAAAGAAAAAACCCTTGTTTACTGCCCGGACGATTTTGCTGCTGTGGGCGTATGTTTCGTTGCCTGGCAACCTATCTTTCTTTAGCTTATTCTCTATCCATTTCTTGCAAAATGAGGGCGTATCCTGCCTGGCAGCCGCTGGGTTTTAGTGAAATAAGATAATATACATATAATTGATGTAATGTTTCAGGCTGGTGTTCCACGAAGTGCATACAGAGGAGTAGTTAGTTTTGTTTTTCGTGGTAGGAGAATTTATCTGGCACCACCACAAACCTGGAAAGCATATGATCCAACATGGAGCTGACATACTCAGCTACTAGAAATAATCCGTGATTTTGTATCAGCGAGTATTTTTGGGTAGTGGTTGTTTAAGTATGAATGGGTATAGTAAGGATGTAAATTTATATATTTTGTTACTTTAGTGTAAGTATGGTTGAGTGTATATATTCACAGTAATCAATACCACAATTAGGTCATTCAAAAAATATTCTGGTTCTCTGACAATACTTCCAAAAAGGGAAGTTTTTATTTAATTTTTTATTTTTAATTTGCCGATGACTTTTAACAAGCATCAAATTTCAAGGTTCTAGATTTATCTCATGTTTATTTTATTTACTTCACTTATTTAATTACTAATACATACAAGATTGTTTACAAGCAGTAATGAATTGCCATCTTGGACATTATGTAATAATGTTATGATTATTATCTTTGAAGAATACACTTAAAGATACATTATTCAAGAGCTAAATTTACCTATTGCAGAGCTTTAGGCCTTAAATGTTATATCATGGTTAAGATAATAAACAATTAATACACACATCTCGTCAAAACTACAAACAGTGATAACTTGACTCAGAATAAAGTAATTTGAATGGAATTGTTAATATAGTCATTTTGCATTGTTTTTTTTTTTAACTATTATAGCAAGAATGGCCAACTCTTTATCTAAATCTTACAAAATGTATGTTGAAACATTTTTTAAAAATTAGCAGATGATTCGATTGTCAATATTTATCAGTTATTGAAACTACCGCATATTTTCTAATTCACATGGGATCATTTAACAGTGGAAATACAAAAGGACAATAGCCAATGGCAATGTTTTTAATTTTTTAAAAGATAAAAATGGGTCTAGCTTCCCTTTTTAAGGGAGTGGCAGTATCTTAGTACCAGAATATTTTTATTAAAAAAATGGCCTTACATATTTATACTACTGATATGTTATCTATGTCTTAGTTCATCCACGAATAGAAGTTTATGATTTTAAGTCAATTTGCTTAGTTTTTCCATTTTTCTTACTATGGGCCATATGTCAAGAAGAATCATCATTCACTCCAGTCTAGTAATGGGTGTTATGTACGTAATGTTGATGTAGTACGGTCCATTATATTGATTGATCGAAAATAATTAGTTGCAAAATGTAGGACAAAATTTCTGAAAAATGGTAAATAATATAGGTATCATTTATTTTTTTCATAAACTTTTTTTTGTCATTTTGAAAATTTCTGAGAATTTTTCATTCATCAATAAGTTTATAGGGGCAAAGGTACAGACAGGGTTGACACTCTTCAAGGAGTTAAATATAAAATAAATGATATCATGCCATCAATAGAAGGAAAGGTAGTCTAATCAATGATTGTGAAAACAAGTGTTACCAAGTTAAAACTTTATTGAACCCAATACAGAAGTAATCAAAATCAATTAGATAGTGAAAGTTGCTTTAAGTGATCAGTAGGACGTTAAACCCCATTTTATTTTATTTCATTTCCTTTAAGTGGTCTTCTAAACCTTGAGAGAAAACCGTCTGACATAGTCAATGGTTTAAATGAAAGGCCAGTGTATTGGATAGAGAAAACTCTTTAATACGTTAAAATTGTACTAGAATATTGAGAAATGAATACATAAAGGATATTTTTCGTTTTAGAGTGAATAACATATTTTATTTTGTCGAGAAGAAAGAAAACTTATATTTTCACGAATGTATAGAGATGAAATAAAATATGTTATTCATGACAAAACGACAAATGTTCTATTTGTTATATGATTTTACAATCATTTTAGGTAAAACAACATGGACTACTGCTAGCCAGTGGACAACACTTTTATTTCACTGATAAAAGTCGGTATTCCACTACTGATCATAAAATAAATGTATATTATTTTACTACAGAACGATAAAATGTACTTTATACTGCTTATTAAATCATCTCCACTTATTCCAAAACCAATATATACTTCAAATTTATTGTTTATCTAAACTAATTTAATGTACATACTAGTACTTTTTCTAAAATAATTTTCTCATTGAACTGAGGCAAAGATATACTGAGTAAATATTCTGTTAATTTATTCAAAAATTTTGATGCTCACCAGTATGACAGTGTGAGATGGTTCCTGGTGTGTGATTTCTGTTTAGCACATGCACAGTTGTAGGAGTTAGTTCACACCGTTATGGACACTGTGTGCTTTGACTACCCGTGATAGGATTTGCCAAAGATTTTCTTAAGGCCAAATAGGTTTCTACACTATTATCTATCAATATTAAATTTTACAGTATTACTATATCAGGAGAGGGTGTCGAGTTTCTGTTGTTTGTTTATATCGATAAAAAGCAGAAATACAAATTGATGATTTGTATCATTATTCAATATATTTCCGTCTACAATGTTAAAATTCAATACAAAATAATACATATTTTTTTTTTTTCTTAACTGATGAGTGATCAGGAACCATCTGAGATCTCACAACAGTTTCGGAAATTGCGCAAGTACCCAGGAGCAAACACACCAGGAGTGAATTACAACTGTCACACCGGTATATGCCTTTAGTTGTGAAATATTGAAATGATTTAAGATAGTAGTATTATATAGCTTATATAATATATATTTTTTAAACTGGTCAATCTTAAATGCTTTGTTGAATAATAACTATTAATATTAAATTTTATGAAATGTATAAAATTGTAAATAATTGTTTATAAAGCAATTCTTTTAATGATAGTGAAAAAGTTTGTTTATTTGGCCCAAAAAATAAAACCATCTGTTTTAAAAACATCACTTACAGTACATATGACTGTGATAACTTTCATAATCTACTATGAGGAGATATCGTTTTATATGAATTTGATTGGTTAATTAAAAAGGAACTACTTTTATTTTAGAAATAAAAGAGACTAATTTTTGGATCCAGTAATATTCTGGGAGAAAAATTCTCAACTACCATAAACAGTTACAATACTCCCCAATGTCTATGATTTAGCATCATGTGACTTGTTGTCAAAATGATTTACATGTATCACTACACCGTAAAGTAATTAGGCTCAATGAAATTAGACCTATACCAAAGAATTATATCTACTTATTTGTGCGCGTAAGAAAGGGTTGAGTGACAAATAAAATCTCCTGATCGTCTTTTTTATATCAAAGAACTCTAGGAGATTCTCATTGAATAAATTAGATACCAAAAACTTAGTCAACATGTTATTTACAAAAAAAAGTCTCAGAAACAGATTATTTTATTTTTGGACCTTATTTGTATGTATGTATATTTAATTTTTAAGTTCAGATTATAATAATGTAGTTAAGTTAAACAGGAGGATGGGATAGTTAATTTTTTAGATGTCATAAATAGTTTATTTCTACTTCTTAACTTATATTTT
Organism: Patella caerulea; assembly: GCA_036850965.1. Taxonomy (NCBI): domain Eukaryota; kingdom Metazoa; phylum Mollusca; class Gastropoda; family Patellidae; genus Patella; species Patella caerulea. Next base: position 22,895,284 of record JAZGQO010000006.1, read on the forward strand.
TTAAGTTGTGATAATGATAATGTAATCATGCTTAAATGATAAGTTATTATTTTGGTAAACTATATTCTATAGTTTGTTATTGTTATACTTCTTAAATAACATAGAATAACTTATTACTTCCATTCCACCACTCTGCTAAGACTTTTTAATGTAGGTAATAAAGGTACGGTATATATAAACAATAAACATGGAAGTAGTAAGGTTTGTTTAGAGATGCAATATGTAAAAGCCAAATCTGCCTAATGCAGATCTTTTGTTTGGCATCAAATATTAAAATATTATATAAATCATTAATTAGACATTTATTCTCGTGCTAAGTCCAGAAAAACGCTCTAGATCATCACATGCTTTTGATTTTCAACGGGTTTAAACACAGTTGCAAGTTAGTAATTTAATTAAACCAGCGATAATCAAGACTTGAGACTACATTATTCTTTGTCATCTACTATAGAAAGAACTACCATCTCTTTATCAACGAGCATAAATCTTATATAATGCATCTTTGAATATTGAAAGTGCATAAATGTAATTTCAATTTAACAAGTGCTAAAACATGAATAAATGTGCCATGTAAATTAATTTAATCAAACTCTAAGAAAAAAAACATTAACTATGATACTATCAACTTCTGCCCAACTTTATTTATTGTCTTTTTCAATTTAAAAAGTTTCATGGCTCAGATTTTATTTAAATTAAAGGCATGATTACAATTCCTGCAGACTTTTGATGTATAATGAAAGGCGCTGATGATCATTTTCATTTTTCAGATCAATGTTTAAGAGGTCTATTAAAAGGTTTTATGCTGGCTTGTTTATATTTATCTGCAGAGTGGCAGATGCAATATTTTCAATTCTTCATAATCTTTGAAAATATTGCAGAGAATTGAACCGTTATAGGACTGGTATTCCTTATAGAGGTTTAATTGTTGGCCTGATATTTCTTTTAGAGAATGTGATTTTTACGGGATTCAAAATCCTCAAATGACCGCAGGTTTAATATATTCATACAGTTTTGAAATTTAAATATGACTGGTCTATCTGTCTCATGTTTAGGAATTAGCTTGATAAACATAGTGTACACAAGCTATCGCCTATATTAATAAGCCTTTCCCCATAGAAGTCTTCTAATATTATGTCAGCAGATAGTACAGATCCTATGATTTTAGTACTACTATTTGTCTAACAGTTTAGTTTCTGCAATGAATTTCAAATACCTCTTTTATTCTATTTTTATGTTCTAAATGCTGGATTCATGTAAAAGAAATAATAAAACTAAATTCATGTACCATATTCAACCACTTGTGCTCTCTAGAATTGCAGCAGGAAGAAGCTGCATTTAATGAAATAATTCTCTCTTAAAGGCCACAATATAACTATGGACAATTGTAACTCTACATAGATAGCTGTTACAATTGGGAAAATCCTGATGAGTTATACAATTTGATCTTATTTCATTAAGTGCAGCTTTTTCCTGAAATTCTAGAGTGCACAAGAGGTTGACCGTTGAATATCTACATGAATTTAGATGTAATTTTATAATTACATGGATTTAGTTGCTGTTTTATAAGTCGTATATTGTGATTTATGATGATTTACTTACATTAAGTAGCATGGTTTGTTGGCTCTGTAGTATATGATTTGGTTATGATTAACATGTAGCTTAGTTAAAAAGAAAAACATGTTTTATATGTCTTTTTTGCATGTTTCTACTGTACAGTTTATGGGAAATGTTACATCACCATTATCCAAAACTATGTATATAATGGGACCATCATTTTATTATAATGATCTTTATTGAAATTCATATCAAACATTTTTGCCACATTTATCTAATAGACATGTATGAAACTTATTATTTGTCATATTTTATAAATGTAGACTGGGAAATTTTTGATTGTCTAAATGCCTAAAACTTGTATGTCTGCTCCATGAGGTTATTGCTATTGTGGAAAAGTTAGCATTTCTTGATATGAAATAGGTGAACCTTAAATTAATTTTATACACAAATATATAGGATTAACATTTGCCTAATATTGATAATTCTTCAATGAACACTAGTAAATTACGAAATTCACAATGTCAAAATGTCTCTTTGATAATTTGACAGAAAATTCTTTATATTGGCAAACCAGTTTACAAAATAATTGTCCAGTCTGTTATTGAATTGTTCTTCAAAGTTCTACAGTTCTTGTTTGTTTATTGTTTCAAGGTTCTTTATTTAATAAATATATTGCATTGAATAAGCCATGCAGTAGCACAAGGAAATGCTCTGAGAGACTTGAGTATGATAAAACCTTTTTGGTCCCAAAAAGCAATTTATAACATGTACTGAGGATGAAAGTCCACATTAAAACATCTTTTGATCGGACCCTTTAGATGATTATCAACCCAACTTATCCTGTAGTGAGCTGTTGTAGTCATGATTTTATTATTTTCTCAGGGCACAATTGTGCGAATTATTTATCATGCATCAATCTTGTTACGTATCGTTGACATTAAAAATTGTTTTATTTATTTCTTTACTGTGTGATTTTCTTTTTTCAAACAATGAAATCTATAACTATAATAAAGAAAACCGATCATGAAAAAAAAAAGGAAAGTTTTCTTATAAATCTGAAGTGCGAATTACCTCCCCTTCACCACACACCAAATTTGTAAGCATAGGCAGTCATGAAGTATTGAACCATGTTGTATTAGAATCAGTTAAGTGACAATGATACATCTTCACTAGTTTGTACTGGTACATGTAAGCCTTCAGAGGATTTTGTAACTGAATAGACCTATATAACATATATTTATGGTAACACAAGAAGTTATATGCTCTGACGTAGTGAATAATCTGAGAAACAAACACTCCATAAGCAGATTATGGGGTATATTGATCAACATATAAGGCTAAATAAAAAAATTATTTTGGTTTTCAGATATTCTCACATCTCTTAAAAAAGAAATGCATGACCCTTTTTCTATTTCAAATATAAAAACGATCTCATTAATTACTGCACATATATGTTTTGCTGTGTTACAGGGAGTAACTTTACTATATCTACCATAGACTCAATTATCAAATATGCAACCCATAAATGTCATTGACAATCATAAATCATACTGGATAGTCATAGATTCAACAACATGACGAGATAAATCTAGTAACTTCAAACCTGATGTTTTGGAGAAGTCATTTGGCAAAAAACCCCACAAAAATAAAAACCTCCCTCTCGCATCAGATTTTTAAGAAGTATTGTCTGAGAACCAGAGTATTTTTTTGTATGGCCTAAATGGATTATTCTCATATAGACGATCTCTTAAATTAATGTTTTATGTCCAATTCGAGAAGCAAATTGAAATAGGATATGAAGTTGAACGGAACTTAATATACATGTACATGAAAATAAAGAATGTTTTTAAATTAAAAGCATTGTTTTTATTCAGATCATTTTCAGTCTGTGAACATTTATTATGTTGATAACATATATATGTATATATATATACGTCTATTTATAAAGGTTAATATGGCAAGATTTCTCTCTCAAAACAACTTTCTTAATAATAACAACAACCGGTTGCCATGCAATATATGCCCACAATTTGTAAGAGATGGACACTGAACAAACAAATAGCGAAAGAAACCAATGTCTTTGGGATAAAAACATACATTTTAAGTTTCATCAAAATCAGATAAAAATTATGATCTCCAGAGCATCCACAACCTTGGCATTACTCCTGCGCTATTTGCGTACAAAGAGTGGCCATTTTGTAAGGTAGTTTCAGTCTGATGTTCACAGATTCGAACTCAATCATCATTAGGGTTTAAGGGTGATACATGTAAATAATTTTTAAAATTGTGACCTCTAGAGGGTCGACAAGCTAAAAACGTGACCATAATCCAGGGGCCATAATCCATGAAGTTAAGGTCCAATATATGCCAATATCAACAAGGAATGAGATAAACTAATATTTCAAGTTTAATCAAAATTGGATAAAATTAGGGTCTGTAGAGTGCAAACAAACAAATTGTGGACAGATTCACTCAGGCAACGACAATATATGACCACATGAAAATGTGGGTGTATAATAACATTCATAACATTTCTTCTGGTCCTTGATAAAATTATAAATATTATAATAAATAAACAAACACAACAACACTAATAATAATATAAAAAACAAGTGACATTCTTGGTGAAAAGGCACACAGACTTAGATAAACAATGTGGTTAAAATATTTTTTTTTTTTTTTAAAAAAACAACAAAATATTATTACTATATTATCCGTAGACCACTATTTTCATCTCAGAACTCTTTCTCTTGTAAAATGATATCAAGTCACAGACAACACAATATATATTTATATTGTTCTTGCATGATACAAATCAAAAACCACTTTTCACATTTCATATTAATTTCATACAAAAAAGTATTCTGGTTCTCAGACAATCCTTGCCAAAAATTTGTGTTTGTTTTATGTCAAAGCTGCACCACTGGGCTAAATGACTTTTATTTAATCATCACATTTCAAGGCACTACATTTATCTCATCAGGTTTTTTTTATAGGAAAGTATGATTATCCAATATAATTTATCATTGTCAATAAAATTTATCAGGTTTTTTACAGGATGATTGAAACTACGATAATGTTTATTAATTTGAAATTACTTGCTGTAATTAATGAGACTATTTGGATTATGTGGTCCTTTTCATGTGACATGGGAGTATCTGAGAAATAGAAGGATTTTTTTTTATATGACCTAACAATTAAGATGTGGTATAATAAAGAAATCAGCTAGTATACTGATCTTGATATACAAGGTGCATAGGTATATTTTTAAGTTTAATTGTAACCATGACAAAAACATTAAATTATTTCTAGCTGATTTGATGAAATAACCATGGACTGTATGCACAATATTAAAGGTCATCCTTGATTGATGTATTAAAAGTCAACTTGAGGTTAAAAACAGATTGAATGAAAGACATATGCCTTATGAAATAATTTCTTAAATACTGATCTTTATAATTCTAAAGTGCAAAAACTGAGAAAGAGCGGTATATATATTTACAACTATATTGCACTTGTTCAAATTTAAAATCAAGGGACCCAACCATCGCCATTAGTAATTGCCTTAAAAGGAAATCTTTCAATAATAATTGGTTATATTACGCACAGAAAATTATTGTTGAACTTGCTATTAAATTTTATAATCTAAGTTTATATGATTATTTTTACCATAAGATTATGAAATCATCATAGTGAAATGTAGCTTGAACAAGAAAAAGAAATTCTGCAACTGTTGGTTGTTTGATCAAAGATGATTGGTCTCCCTTGCGTATGATAATATGTTCTGGCATCACACAAGATTCAGATATCTGGATTAGATTTGACATCAACCAGTTTAACAAGACTAGGCCTTGATTCCATGTTATTAGTTAATATTGGTACTGTTATTAATCGTAATGTATTTGTATGACCACTTCCTGCTGACCAGCCCGTAACCAAGACAACTGAATCATTGACAGCAACAAAACCTTTACTTTGTGCCATAAGTAAAGCGGTATGTATCCGTTTATCTATATCATCTATCCATTCAGCACAACATGGTTCTGTAAAATACAAACATGACAAGTTTTGATAACCCACTCATGCTTCCTAATGACTTCGTGGAGCCGCTGTGGCTCAGAGAATAAGATGCTGGTTAATTAGTCTTAAGAAAGCTCCTCAGGATTTTTCAGTGTATTTTCCCATTGTCAGAGGTGCATGACCAAGAGTCTGACAAGATATCATGTCTAGTTGTGTGGATGCAAGGAAAAACTGATTGGCATTCAGGTAAAAGACCCTTGACAGTTGGAATTTGAAATAAGAATAGAACAAAGTGCCACTGTCCGTGCAAAATAAAAGAATGATATTGAATACATACACATCATATTGTGAATAAAGCATCTTTTCATTCATTACAAGATTCCAATTAATGTAATATGCACCTAGCCTGGACTAATGGAAGACAGACATACCCCATACAATGTGCTATGAGTGAAATTTTACCCGGGCAGTGGTGCTACAACTTACTCTTATATCGAATTCCAACTGCCAAGGGATCTTTTACGTGCAAAATGTAACATGAAATGTCACTTTAATAAATCACAAATCTGCATATGATGCAAAAGCAAAATAATAATTAGTTTTACCTGAATATAACATTGGATAAACTCCTCGAAATAAATGTAAATATCTTGCTGTTTCAGGTACACGTGTAATAGCAATAATAATACAGGAAGGACGGTATTTAGCTATCATAGCAGCTGACCTACACAAATAATAAATATGTAAGTTTAGTTTAATTAAACTTGTCAGTTATCATATATCATAAAGCATCCGATATCACTATACATGTTTTGCAAATATCACTTTCCTTATCATGAAAGAAGGGGATATATAAAATCACCTATCAACACCCAACCATGATTGATAAATGATGTTGACAATTGATAAATGATGTTGACAATATATAATTTAAACAGTCACATATAGTCTGAATAATACACCAGATTTTAGAGCAAGAACAACAAACTAAGATACTGAGACTAATTGCATTTGACCATGACAATTTTTTAGTTTTATTAACATTTCATTTACCTCTAATTTTTTGATTAACTAAAATAAAATTGGTTTGGCCTGAATACAATAATGCCAGAGACATGTTAAACACAAGTATGTACAAGAAAAAGGTAGCAACATTATCTATGACGATCAAATTAATATAACAATAAAATGAGGTTGATAATTTCATTTTTGATAGGCCAACATTGAAATGTGGTTATATATTGTCGGCCCTTTGTCATCCAGAGTGGACACTTTTAAAGGGACAATCCCGATAAGAAAAGAGTCTCAAAAATAAAAGTCCGAGTATTTATGAAATTTATGGACCAAAATATAGTGGCATGGTGTATTTACCTTGTCTCAAAATTTCAGTTTCAATTATTAAGTCGTTTGGACGTGTACGTCAACACTGCTTATCCGGACACGTAACCCTTTTAAGATTTCGGGTCAATTTTTTCATTTGGTGTCCTGATAATTGATTAACGTTTCTTGAGAGGTTTATACAGTGAATGACCCATGCACTGTACTTGATAACAAAAGGTAAATTTCACCTACATATTATTTTTATAGAAAAAAGTCTGGTTTTATCCAGATACTGTATAATACAGATGAAGACTGTCAGGTTTAAGTTATTTACAAGCGCATCACAAATATCGGGTTAGTAGGTGGGCCTTGGGTTACAGATTTGAAAGGATTTTAACACAAAATTAAGCAGCTTTATTCCCCAAAAAGTTTTCGGGATTAGCCCTTTAAGGCTAAAGTTATGATGTTCATGAGTGTAAGAAGTTTATCAATTTTCTACATTCCTGATAACACAAACAGTTTTAACTTTCATCAAACTTGGAAGCCTATTGATTATCAATATTCCCATTAAACACTTCCAGGGTTATTGCTCTTAACTAGTGCTATGAACAAAACTGTAGATCCTAAGTTATCTGCAGATTGCATTTAAATTGACCATGCACCATATATACACGGTCCATGAATTAATTGACATAGTGTGTATGTTCATGAGACGAAGAACCCTATTGATTTTTTAGCAATTTTTGATAACTCGAAAAGCCAAAGTTAACATTCCACTACTGATACGATATTTGCATCCCCATAATAAACCTTAGCACTGGGAAGAATTAGAAGTCCATCAAATTTGAATTATTTCTGATAAATACTTCATAAATATGTGGCAAAGTATGTTTAAATAAATAGGTAATATAATAAATTAACCTATTATTGTCCCAGGTGAAGTGTAAATCAAATCAACCAAAATATTAAAATTAAGTTAAGGCCATATAAAAAAATATTATGGTTCTCGGATACTCATAGGTCACTTAAACAGAAGAGCATGACCTTATTAGGTACTGAATGTAAATTTTTTCCCATGGTTACAGGAATGAATTCGGAAATATAAACAACTTTGATAAATGTTATTGACAATCGTAAGTGATACTGGATCATCATACATTCAACAACATGATGAGATAAATGGGATGCCTTGAAACGAAATGTAAACAACTTTGATAAATGTTATTGGTAATCGTAAGTGATACTGGTCATCATGCATTCACCAACATGATGAGATAAATGTGGTGACTTGAAACCTGATGTTTATGAGAAGTCATTTAGCATGGTAGTGATTCTTAGACAAAATAAAATACAAAAATATATCATCCAAATATATGTAAGGTTATATATGATAATAATTACTTTTAAATGGCTTCAAGCTGGTCGGAGTAATTATTTTGCTTAGTGAGAAACCAGTGACATGTAATATAAAAGTTATTGTAATTACCTGCCAGATGTTGTAACTACTAATATAGCTGATGCTTTAGATTTACTAGCTGCCTCGACAGCGGCTATAGCTGTAGTATGTGTTTTACCTACTGGTTTTGGTGTTTGTAATTGTAATTCTCTAAATACAGAATCGGTAAACGCTACCGATTCAGCTTCTCGACATATCTGTAAAATTAGACAACATTGATAAATATATACATGTATTACAATCTGAAGAAAGGTATCGACAGTCACAATTTAGTAACGATATGATATTCATATTATTTTTAAATATTTTTTTAGAAAATGTCATTATATTATTCATTTCATATCATTCTGCTTGCTATTCTGCTATGTAATGAAATTGAAAATGCAGAACATTTTCTTCTACACTGTATGAATAGTGATAAATCACAGTTAGATTATTTGTAGGCCTATTCAGTTTCCTTTCTCTCCCCAACATTCCATTTTCCCTTGTAGGCCTCTCTATGCTTGATTTGTCTCATGTTATAATAGCCATAGAAGTCTGTATAAAACAAAATCATATATAATTTACCATGTTATTCTTGTCTATTGCATCCTAATAAAGCACATGATGTAAATTATGCAGAGAGATGTATGTGAAATGGTAAATTGTTTCGTGTATTTCTCTTTTAGTACATCAAAGAATTGGGTTTTTTTGTTCTATTGTAGTATTTTCATTTTTTAATAAAATGTATGCTGAGCTGCTGCTTAGTGGGTGCACAAATATAATACAATCTTATCTTATCTTGGATCTGGAATTACTTTATTGAATTCAAGTTTTAGGAAAAAGGTCATGGGTTTCTCAACCAGTATTACTGTTTATTTCCAATTCATTATACAGTTTAGACCTTAGTCTAACTATGCATTATGAAGTTTAAAATAGCTTCCTAAGTGTAAAATACGGAATCTTAAGATGAAAGTTTATTCCACAAACAGAATTGACTCGCAAGATGAAAGAGGACTGACGTCATAGGTTCATATCGATATAGAACTTACAGCTGATAATGTTTCCACAACTTTAACAGGATTTGTTCCTATGGCCGTTTCTCTAGATAACATAATACAGTCTATACCATCTAATACAGCATTGGCTACATCACTAGCTTCAGCTCTGGTTGGTCTGGGATTGTTTACCATACTATCTAACATCTTATATAGACAATAATAATACATCATACTTCATCACATGAAGGTTCCAATCAATACAAATCAATGATATTGTCAACTTGTAACATCTCAAGAGAAATGAAGATTGGGGGGGTTAAAGTCCTACTTTTTGCTTCCAAAAATAGGCTAATGAAAACAGGCAAAAGCCATGCAGTTTGCTGTTAGGGATATTCTGCCCAGGCAGCAGTGTTTTTGAATATTCTTCATCGAAAATGAACTGCCAAGGGAGAACTCAAGAGCGATAAATTTGTGAAAATATTATGTCTTACTTCCTCTTGAGTATATTTCTTTGTATGACATCCAAATTTTAAAGTACGGTAACAAAAGTTACTTAACGATACATTATGCAAGATTTAGATAAAGAGCTAGACATTCTTGCTTTAATAGCTCAAAAATAGTTAATGTAAAATAGATAATTTCAAAATTTCATTTAAATTTCTCTTATGCGAGCGAAATATATTTTCATCCTTTGAAGGTTCGACAAGACATGTGCAATAATTTCAACCACGGTACTGGTACTGGTTGTTCGAAGTTAAGTATCGCTCCTCCATTTTTAACTTAAACCAAATCGTCTGATTGAACTCTTCTAATCTAATTAATATCAGAGGAATCAAACGCCATCGACAGTTGAATATAGCCTGGATAAGTTAATTATTGTCTAATTAATAATTTAAATAACATTTCTGGCCTAAAGAAAGACCTGCACTATGCAGATTTAGCTCTTGCATAATGTAAAAGGGATATATTCTTATTACCATAGAAAATATCATTGTTTTCCAAGGTTGCAATTGAAACGTTTTATCTATGTAGACATATATTTATTGCCAAAATAAAACACCTTTATGAGAATTTGGGGGATCCTTTTTATATTTGAAATCTTAAAATAAACCCAGTACACCTAACATGACTGACAACAAATGTGTCGCTTAAGGCCCACATCCCTAATGATTCACTGACAAGATATCATTTGTCTGTTATAATTAATCACTTTCTGGCAATTATTTTATTATTCCAGTTTGTAAGACATTTATATTTATTAAAAATAAGATTTAGATGACTTGATTATACAGTGAGGAAAATAATTTGAATTAAAACAGTCAAAATATTTTAAAATTGGGTAAAATATATAGTGTAATTACCTGTGCTGCACATATAACTGGTTTCCCTGCACTATTAGCTTTACCTATCATCATCTTTTGTGCTAGAAAAACTTTTTCACCGGGTATATCTATACCAAGATCACCCCTTCCTACTAATATACCATCACTAACTTTCAATATCTCGTCAAAACTACATACAAGATAAAATACTTAAATAAATTCTAAGTCATATAATTTCTTGATTGGGAAGTGATCAAAAGATGTAATTTTGTATTTTTTAAGCATCTGTGCAAAGCTTTTAACTTTAATTCATTTTAATATTATTAAATCTCTGTTGATTCTCAAATAAAATTTTATGGGTTGCATTAGAAAAAATATGGACTTGATAGTGGGTTTTCTGTTGATCATATAAACAATATCTTTAGATTTCTATTTAAAAATAAGAATGATAAGGTGTGAACAGTACAAGAAACTGTGAACTTAAGGGCAATAGAAGCTGATGATAACAATATACCTCCACATTAAATCCAGTATGGAGTATTATACAACTTACAAAGCTTTCATTATTTTGTTTTATTCATTTCAAGTACTTGTATCTTCAAACTTTATGCAAATAAGATAACAAATTTTGAAGTTTTTAATCTTAATCAAGATAAGATAATCTTCTTAGTGCACATGCTTTATACTAGACATAATTAATGGAACAAAGTGAAAGTCTAAAGTACATTTGTATTAGTTATAGGTCAGTTAGCTTATTATCCTACATAGAAAAACATATCAATAATCCCTATTTTGTGCCCACAGGTAGCTTTATTTAAAGGAGTAGTATCAGATTTAATTTAGATCAGCAAGGGAAAAAAATCAGAATTGGTTGGCTCATAGTTGCTGCAACACCCTTATAATAGACTCAATCAGCACTACTGGAAAATGTGCTAAATTTTGATCACAGATAGTGTTACATTGCGAAATTGATTTTTTCTTCAGTTATTTGGAGACTTTTTTAAACTCAATGAGATTGATTGACAACTTATGAACATTACCAAAATTTTTCATATGAGATATTGCCCGTGTAATCAAAATACAGGATTTGGGAGATTTTTGTTTGGAAAATGTGCACATGAGTGTTTGTCACTTTTTTGTAACCTTATTAAAACTTGCAAAAGCTATACTTACTTAAGTACTCCTTCGTGATTTTGTATTTTGGCTATAACATGAACAGCATCAGCTTTTGTTCCTAATTCTAGTCTTATAGATTGTATTATACTGGAGCACCACACCCATGATGCTAATATCATATCTACCTACAGGGAAGAAAGAGTTTTTCACAGATAATAATATAGAATAATTGTATAGTTGCATAATAAATATTGCCAAGGTCTACATATTATCTTTGCACAGCAGTGAGATCTTTTTATTCCCTTTCTCATGTATTGATATTGTTAGGACCCAGTAGCTTGGTGGGACAGTTTCAGCAAAAAGTGGTGGGGTATTTTGTAATGATGGTGCTAAACCAAACAATCGTAGGTGGTAGGGTATTTTGTAATGATGGTGGTGCCAAACCAAACAATCGTAGGTTGGAAGGTTGCATGTAAATCAGATGAAGACATTTGAAGCACTGTAAGGCTCAACACAGGTGTTGGTGATAAATGCCCGGTTAGGACAATTGTTAATGCACAGTCTTTACAACAAGGAGTGTTATAGTCCGATATTTGCCAATATCAAAAGGAATCGAGATCTTTGGGTTATAAACATACATTTTAAGTTTCATCAAAATTAGATGAAAATTGTGATCTCTAGAGTGTCCACAAGCTAAAAACATGATCTTCCCTACAATCAGTGGCCATAATCCATGTTACGGTCAGATGCATGCTAATATCAAAAGAAACCAAGACCTTTGGGATATATACCTATATTTTAAGTTTCATCAAAATCAGATAAAAATTGTAACCTGTAAAGTGTCTACAAACAAAATGTGAATGGACGTCACAGACAATATACGTCCACATGAAAATAGGGACGTATAAAAATGTTTTGTATAGTAAATGAGGGTGGGGCGGAGCATTTACAGTAAATTTTACACTGTTTCATATTTGATTGAAGATGTGAATATTATTTCTCTCCTTAACTGTTATTATTTTAAATATATGCTTTGGTGTTTTGAAGGTCTTTGTCAGTTTTTTTTAAAAAATAATTTAAGTTAAATCAAGTATGTTCAAATTACATTGTTTGTATATTTAAACAAATCAGTCAAGCCATTGCTTATATATACTACAATTTAACTTATAAATTGAACAAATATAGCTTAGTAGGTCAGTGCTTGGATTTGTTGATAATAAGGGTGTGTCTAAAATTTTATTTGAATATGATGTTATTTAAAATTTGTTACACTTTAGTTTTATTTTCTCTTTAAACAAATGTATTATGTGCATCAATTTAAATGATAAGATTACTGAATGGATACATGCGTAACAGCCAACTATATAAACTTACACATAGATCATTATATTTACATGTATTGTATAAATGTTGAGTAAAGAGATTTATTGAAGACTTACTTCATTATCTAGAGCAAAAGCAATAGCATCTTTATCTCTCTGTGTTAACACTGGTTTACCAGGTAATTTTTTAGGTATATGACATTGATGAAAGTTAGCCATGTCTCCACCATTATCTACTTGACAAATTAACGTAGTACTATCATCTGTACAAATATAATATTTCTCATAAATTAACTAAAGAAATTAAACAGATTTAAAGATGAATGAGATACAGAGAACAATTACTTATATTTATCCAAATAGTTTTAGTACTTATATAAAACTCTGAACACTTTGCTGGTCATAATTATTTTATTGAATCTTTTTTTTCCAATTCATAGAAGGAGGGACTATCAGGTTTTATTTATTTTCTATCATTAACTTTAAGAATTATCAACCTGATAATAATTGCACAAAACCTTGTTACCACTCCAGAGGTTTTGCCCATTTGATCATTTCCAAAATTCTAATTGCATATTCCATAATCCTTTAAATCATTACCCTGACTTTCTTCTTGGAAGGAAATGGTGTGACCTTTTGATAAATTAGGTACAAAATTTTGGGGTAAACATTGTTTAAGTTGGGTTTGTATGTTGTAGTCAAGGCCATATAGACGCGCCAATACAATATCAACAATAAAGTCTGTGTTTGAGACTTTGAGATCTATTCTTGAGAAACAAAATACAATTTCATGTTCCAATTGACCTGGTGTGGACATTGATTGATCGGACTATCTTTGTACAGTAGTGGACATCTGGACTGCCAACTGGATAAGACAGCCAATATTATGATATTCATAAAACAATATTGATGACTTACGTTTTTCTAAGACTTTCAATGATAATGGTCCATCTTCTATAAATATCAGATCTCCAACTTCTGCTATGTTGAAAAATTCTGGTTGATCAACATAAACACGTTTACGATCACAGCTAACTTCATACTTTTTATCACATGTGAATAGCATTTTATTTCCTGTTTTCAATGTTATACAATTACCTATATCCTGAAATTAATGATGGTGGTGACTCAACTTTTAAATATATAAAAACTAGTTGATAAAACACAATTATAGATCAAAGTATATCTAGATACTAATGAACATGTACATGAAAAACCTGGGCATCAACTACAATTTCTATTTACAAGTAAATGTTATTCTCAGAAACCTGAGATGCAGAACCACAACTTTTTTTATAACTGACTCCCCATATTAGACAATTTTCACCAATAATGTTTCAAGCAATAATGTTTTTATACAGCCACATTCCAGTGTAGGCGTATATTATTGTCAACTCCCCACCCCCCGTCCACCATCTTTGTTTTTATACGCCCACATTTTCATGTGGACGTATTATGTCGTCGCCCCTGTCTGTCTGGACGTCCGTCCGTCCGTCTGTCCGGACATCCGTCCGGACATCCGTCCGTCCACAATTTGTTTGTGGACTCTCTACAGGTCACAATTCTTATCCAATTTAGACGAAACTTGAAATATACGTTTATCCCCATAAGATCTCAGTTCCTTTCGATATTGGCATGTATCGGATCAAAACTTCATGGATTATGGCCCCTGATTGTACGAAAAATCACGTTTTTAGCTTGTGGACCCTATAGAGGTCACAATTTTGAACCGATTTTGATGAAACTTGACATGCATGTTTGTAACCCAAAGATCTTGGTTCCTTTCGATATTTGCGGCTTTCGGAATGTAATTTCCTGAATTATGGCCCCTGATTGTCTGAAAAATCACCCTTTTTAGCTTGTGGTCCCTCTGGAGGTCACAATTATTATTCGATTTAAAAAACCGTTTGATTACATCACCGTTACACCCTAAGGAAGGTTGAGTTCAAATTTCGGGAAAATCGGACGAAAATTGCCATACAAAATGGCCGCCGTTTGTACGCGAATACTGTTAAAAAATGGTATATCAAGGTTGTGGACCCTGTGGAGGTCACAATTTTGATTTGATTTTGATGAAACTTCAAATTCATGGTTATAACCCAAAGATCTTGCTTCCTTTCGATATTTGCGCATATCGGATCGTAACTTCCTGAATTATGGCCCCTGATTATAGGCAAAATCGCCTTTTTTTTTAGCTTGGAGGTCACAATTATTATTCGATTTAAAAAACCGTTTGATTATATCACCGTTATACCCTAAGGAAGGTTGAGTTCGAATTTCGGGAAAATCGGACGAAAATTGCCATACAAAATGGCCGCCGTTTGTACGCGAATACTGTTAAAAAATGGTATATCAAGGTTGTGGACCCTGTGGAGGTCACAATTTTGATTCGATTTTGATGAAACTTGAAATTCATGGTTATAACCCAAAGATCTTGGTTCCTTTCGATATTTGCGCATATCGGATCGTAACTTCCTGAATTATGGCCCCTGGTTATACGCAAAATCCCCCTTTCTTTAGCTTGTGGTCCCTCTGGAGGTCACAATTATTATCCAATTTAAAAAAACGTTTGATTATATCACCGTTACACTGTAAGGAAGGTTGAGTATGAATTTCGGGAAAATCGGACCAAAATTGACGGACAAAATGGCCGCCGTTTGTACGCGAATACTGTTAAAAAAAATGATATATCATGATTGTGGATCCTGTATAGGTCACAATTTTAATTCGATTTTGATGAGGATGGTTGAGTTCTAATTTCGTGAAAATCGTACCAAAATTGCCGGACGAAATGGTCGCCGTTTGTACGCGAATAGTGTAAAAATATGGTATATCATGGTTGTGGACTCTCTACAGGTCACAATTCTTATCCGATTTTGATGAAAAGTCACATTTCTAGGTTGTGTACCGTCACACCATAATCATTGTCGGTTTCGAATTTCATTAATATCAGACTGGAACTGACCAACTAAATGGCTGCTCCCAATACAGTATGAAATACAGGACTTAATAAAGATGTAGGAAAAATCACTTTCGGTATTGCTTGTTCTCTGTCCATCTCTCGAAAATGTGGGCGTATCCTGCCTGGCAGTGCCAGCCTATCTTTATTAATCAGTCTTCATCAGTTTTTGATTAGCTGGTATTTGTAAAATGCTATTCAAAAAACACCAAATGCCATACAAAATCTGATTTGCTAAGCATAAATAACGATGCATAATTGATGTAAACTATCTATGGCTATAGTTTAACAATACTAGTTCAAAAACACTTAACCTAATCAATAAATTGCAAATATGTTCACTAAGAAAAAGATAGGCTGGCACTGCCAGGCAGGATACGCCCACATTTTCGAGAGATGGACAGAGAACAAGCAATACCGAAAGTGATTTTTCCTACATCTTTAAGTCCTGTATTTCATACTGTATTGGGAATAGCCATTTAGTTGGTCAGTTCCAGTCTGATATTAATGAAACTCGAAACCGACAATGATTATGGTGTGACGGTACACAACCTAGAAATGTGACTTTTCATCAAAATTGGATAAGAATTGTGACCTGTAGAGAGTCCACAACCATGATATACCATATTTTTACACTATTCGCGTACAAACGGTGACCATTTCGTCCAGCAATTTTGGTACGATTTTCACGAAATTAGAACTCAACCTTCCTCATCAAAATCGAATTAAAATTGTGACCTATACAGGGTCCACAACCATGATATATCATTTTTTTAACAGTATTCGCGTACAAACGGCGGCCATTTTGTCTGTCAATTTTGGTCCGATTTTCCCGAAATTCGAACTCAACCTTCCTTACAGTGTAACGGTGATATAATCAAACGTTTTTTTAAATTGGATAATAATTGTGACCTCCAGAGGGACCACAAGATAAAAAGGGTGATTTTTCGGACAATCAGGGGCCATAATTCAGGAAATTACATTCCAATAGCCGCAAATATCGAAAGGAACCAAGATCTTTGGGTTACAAACAAAAGAAAGGGGGATTTTGCGTATAACCAGGGGCCATAATTCAGGAAGTTACGATCCGATATGCGCAAATATCGAAAAGAACCAAGATCTTTGGTTTATAACGATGAATTTCAAGTTTCATCAAAATCGAATTAAAATTGTGACCTTTACAGGGTCCACAACCTTGATATATACCATTTTTTAACAGTATTCGTGTACAAACGGCGGCCATTTTGTATGGCAATTTTGGTCTGATTTTCCCGAAATTCGAACTCAACCTTCCTTACAGTGTAACGGTAATATAATCAAACGTTTTTTTAAATCGGATAATAATTGTGACCTCCAAGCTAAAAAAAAGGCGATTTTGTGTATAATCAGGGGCCATAATTCAGGAAGTTACAATCCGATATGCGCAATTATCGAAAGGAAGCAAGATCTTTGGGTTATAACCATGAATTTCAAATTTCATCAAAATCGAATCAAAATTGTGACCTCCACAGGGTCCACAACCTTGATATACCATTTTTTAACAGTATTCGCGTACAAACGGCGGCCATTTTGTATGGCAATTTTCGTCCGATTTTCCCGAAATTCGAACTCAACCTTCCTTAGGGTGTAACGGTGATATAATCAAACGTTTTTTTAAATCGAATAATAATTGTGACCTCCAAGCTAAAAAAAGGGGATTTTGCGTATAATCAGGGGCCATAATTCAGGAAGTTACGATCCGATATGCGCAAATATCGAAAGGAAGCAAGATCTTTGGGTTATAACCATGAATTTCAAGTTTCATCAAAATCGAATCAAAACTGTGACCTCCACAGGGTCCACAACCTTGATATAACATTTTTTAACAGTATTCGCGTACAAACGGCGGCCATTTTGTATGGCAATTTTCATCCGATTTTCCCGAAATTCGAACTCAGCCTGCCTTAGGGTGTAACGGTGGTATAATCAAACGTTTTTTTAAATCGAATAATAATTGTGACCTCCAGAGGGACCACAAGCTAAAAAGGGTGATTTTTCGGACAATCAGGGGCCATAATTCAGGAAATTACATTCCAATAGCCGCAAATATCGAAAGGAACCAAGATCTTTGGGTTACAAACAAAAGAAAGGGGGATTTTGCGTATAACCAGGGGCCATAATTCAGGAAGTTACGATCAAATATGCGCAAATATCGAAAAGAACCAAGATCTTTGGGTTATAACGATGAATTTCAAGTTTCATCAAAATCGAATTAAAATTGTGACCTTTACAGGGTTCACAACCTTGATATACCATTTTTTAACAGTATTCGTGTACAAACGGCGGCCATTTTGTATGGCAATTTTCGTCCGATTTTCCCGAAATTCGAAGTCAACCTTCCTTAGGGTGTAACGGTGATATAATCAAATGTTTTTTTAAATCGAATAATAATTGTGACCTCCAAGCTAAAAAAAAGGCGATTTTGCGTATAATCAGGGGCCATAATTCAGGAAGTTACGATCCGATATGCGCAAATATCGAAAGGAAGCAAGATCTTTGGGTTATAACCATGAATTTCAAGTTTCATCAAAATCGAATCAAAACTGTGACCTCCACAGGGTCCACAACCTTGATATACCATTTTTTAACAGTATTCGCGTACAAACGGCGGCCATTTTGTATGGCAATTTTCATCCGATTTTCCCGAAATTCGAACTCAGCCTGCCTTAGGGTGTAACGGTGGTATAATCAAACGGTTTTTTAAATCGAATAATAATTGTGACCTCCAGAGGGACCACAAGCTAAAAAGGGTGATTTTTCGGACAATCAGGGGCCATAATTCAGGAAATTACATTCCAATAGCCGCAAATATCGAAAGGAACCAAGATCTTTGGGTTACAAACATGCATGTCAAGTTTGTATGGACAGGGGCGACGACATAATACGTCCACATGAAAATGTGGGCGTATAAAAACAGTGAAAATCAATGCATTCTTCATATTGAAACAGTTGAAAATAAGTGATAATTAGGGTGAATGGGGACAGTGGCTTTAATAGTTACTTTTATCCATAACATATCCCATCTTCATTAACCTTGTTATTACAGAACAGTAAGACATTATAAACCCTATTTCATTTCCTATTACATTAAGGTTTATCTTTGGCTATTCAAGATATTTTCAAGAAGAATATCATGGCATTTACAGATATATATGACATTTAAGCTAAGTGAGTAAACTATGGTTGGTAACTGTAACTTACCGATTTAAATTTACCAATTCTGGCACCTGGTCCAGTGATATCTATCGCTATAGCAACTTGATTCTGTTCATAGGATTTTGCCACCACATTTCTTATGTTCTCTATAACTTTTACATAATACTAAATTGAAAAAAGAAAATCATACTATATTGATGTAAATCATATAAATTAAAAAGAAATCTTCTCAAAATTATTAGCTGGACTAAGCTAAATCTAAAATATCTCATTCGATTAATTTGGGTTGATAATGAGTTAAACTTTCTTTTCAAATTCTAATATTTTATGTAAGAGCTAAATCTGCATATTGCAGGTCTTTTTTGGCTTCCAATGTTATTAATAATCAATTTATAAGCATTTATTCACATGGCAAACCCATAATCAACTCACTATGACATAGAATGGCTGTGATATTGAATAGATTAGAACACCTGAACCCTTTAACAATTTAAAGGTAAAATGAAACATCGTTAATTATCGTTGTAATTGAACTTGACAATTGAGTCTAACAAAACTTAAAACACTCATAATAACTTCACTCAAAATAAAGTTATTTGACGAAAATTCTCAATACTCATTTTTCATTATCTATTTTTGAGCTATTATTGCAAGAATGTCCAGATCTTTATCTAAATCTTACATTATTAGTTTTTGTACGTGTAAAAAAATGTGTCCAATTAACCTATATTTATGTAGAATTAATTTAAATGTACTGTGTTTACTCAGTATAAGTAAAACATGATTACAATAAGATGTCAGTCATGATTTTTATATGGTTTAATATAAATTAATAATTATTACAAGCAGTTTTAATCAATAAAAATATCACCTCTTCAGACGAATGAACCATGTTAAGTCGACATATTCTCATTCCTTTTTGTATGAGCTTGTCTATCATCTCTATAGAATCACATGCCGGCCCTAAAATACGAAAAAAACATAATTTGTCATGATTACCTAGGCTTAAAAAGTAAGCTTGTGCAAGACTTGAAAATATGCATTCCAATTACACAGAGGGTGAAGGGGGCGGGATCCTGGTATATTGTTTGGCTACAGATTTGTGCTCATGTGTCATCTTCCATGTGTCAGTACCATGCAATGTTATAAATTCATACGGTAATCTTAGGATTTGTTACTTAAATGAGAGTAGGCCATGTTTCCTAATTACATTGGTCAGCTATATACTGAAAATATTAATAAGTAAGGTATAATTATCTTACCTATTGTGCAGATAATACCAGTTTTCTTTATATCTGATGGACTCTTGTCAATATTCAGATCACAAATATGTTCTAAACGAGTCTGATGTTGATTACAAACATTTCCACTCTTCTTATCTTTATTACAATTTTCAGCCATCTAAAATACAAACCCTCAAGAATTCAGTCTATATTATTTTAAACACAATACTGTATGTCGGGCTTAAGAAAACTGATCCCGGAGTGGCATTTAACCATTGACCACAATAAAATTGCTGGTTTATACGCATAAAGCACAACTGAATAAGGAGCTACCCTGTTTTAAAAATTCAGTCGTTATTTATTTGAAATAAAATAAGAAATCAATTGCTTTTGTAAATTGACTATCTAAATCCTAGGAAAACATTGAGACAATTTGTGGAGCACAGCTTGTATGAGGTCTTATATAAATACATGTAAATACCGGATCTTATATCTCATTGAAGCCATTAGCTTATTGTGTGACAGTATGTTAAACTATAATCTATGCTGTCAGACACTTGGTGATAAAAAAATACCGATCACTATAGACTAACACCATTATACAATAGTGTCATTGCACTTTAAAGGGGCATTATCACTTTCAACATGAAATTGAAAAAATAGCCACACAAAGCATGGAGATATGCCCACACAGCAGCTTTGTCATGTCTCATCAATTTCATAGGAATTAGGGATTCTTGAAAGAAGTCTAATCTCTATTGTGCTCACATGCTTTTCCAGACATTTAATTTATGTCTCTGCTACAGAAAGTCCTAGATGCCTGATAATCAACTGGGTTTATCCTTTTTCCATTTTAATGCTTCACACAAAATTTGAAAATCAACATGGTTTTAATACTTCAAATCAAATATTTCAGAAAGGTATACAGATTATTGTGGCCTCTATTTTGGATAATGGCCTCTATTTTGGTTATAAGAAATGTGAATGACAGACCAACTGACATACACTTTACAACTAAGGAGCACAGACGGAAAAGGTTTGATGGCAATACACATCCACATTCAAATGTCTCCATTGATAACTGAAATTTAAAAACATTTTATGCTCCTTTATCAAAAAGGTATTTCTCTTTTTTTTCGTGTATGTGGTATTTCAAAGTACACCTTATAGTACCTTTGACTTTTAAGTAGTGGTCTTTGTTAACTCTTTCTCAAACACCTCATACCACTTCCCATGTCAGGAGTTCACATATCTAACCAGTTTTTGTTTAACTTTTGATATATATACAAAATAACTGGTTTGCAGTTGTCAAATACAAGCAAAATTCTGATTTTGAGCAAATTTGACCCAAAGTACATAAAAATCCAAAGAGACCAATTTTTCAATAAAAATCGTACACAATTTGCAAGCATTTTTAATATGTCGGATCGAAAATAAATAAGAACGCAGTATTTGATAAAACAGGATAACCTAATTATGATTTGACAGACGAGCTTGCAAAAAATAATAATAATATGACTCTAGGTCATTAGACTATAACCATCTAGGCTCGTAGCCAGGGGGTGGCAAGGGGGGGCAATGCCCCCCTGAAAAAATGTTTTGCCCCCCCGAAAGAAAATTTGCCAACCATAACTCTAAAATACCTACTATAGACAGTAACGGGTGTGCCCCTCCTAGAAACTTCACTGCCCTCCTGAAGCCTTCAAGCTGGCTGCGGGCCTGTTAAACCATCATCTAATAGTGAGTAGAGAATCAGTCAACATAATGCACTGTCTTTTTTCTTGTTTTTTTCTGATCTTGTCAATACTTTTTATAAATAAATTGGTTTTAAACTGGAATCTTGTCATTGTCTTATATTACAACACTTGGTCTTCACAGGAATTATCAGTGAACTTTTATCATTCTATGTGTATCTGTTATCATTCTCTACTTCAGTGAGAAACAATAACTGCTTTCCCTTATTTGCATCACTTCCTGATTTCTTAAATCTTTGTTACAGATTAACATAGCATAGATCTCTACTTTAAACTTATATTTGAAATGTGTTTAAAATGTGTTTAACCAGTTGTGTTAAACATGTAAAATTGGTGGACACTAACATTATCCTTTAACTTAACTGAATATTCAGAATATTATGGGTAGGCTTATATTAGCTACCTGTGGTTATAAATATGTATTTGTATGTAGAGAAACATTATGACTTTCAACAAGAAAATGAATGTTTTTTTTTAATGTAATAAAATTCATAATAAGCCTAATTATCGACAATTCTGATCGACTTACAGCACAAGCCTCTGTTCATGGACAACTGTTATAGAATTCATGGTCTGCTGCCTGCAAGATTCTTTGAAAACCACAAAAGGTTATAATGTTAATGACTCTTATCAATTCACAGATAAGTTTCAAATTTTGCATGCAATCCCCATGAACATTTTCAGCACAACTATATACCGGTAGTTAAATAGAACCAGTGAAGATATCACATCTAATCAACTATCAGCAGACTGCCGTTTTTGACAGATTGAGTGCACTGCAGCAAGAAATGGAGTTTAAAATCACATCAACAATAAACTACCTCGATCATACAGACTAACATCATTTACTTGGCTGTATGTGGAATGCTTAAGAGGAGAATTTAGCCTGTACAGCAAATTTCAATTATAGATCCTACAAATTGAATAGAACTAGTACAGTGACACTTGCTATAAATTGTGAAAAAAAACAATGGAATGACAGTCATTAGATTTATACTAATTCTGTGGAATACAACTTGTATGATTATTTGAATCAATATTTGCATACCAAACCAACTCCACCAACATCTAAACATATCAAAGGTGTTGGATATCAACCAGACTCATAAAGACAGGCATACACAGCGTGCTTTGAGGGATGTTTTACCTAGGCAGTGTCATTTCTGCCTAATGTTCATTGAATTCCAACTGTCAAGTGTTCTTCTAAGCACATGCCAACATTTACAAAGGATCTTGATTTTTCATCCCATCCGAATGATCAGACACTGTACCTTACCAGAGCAGCCCTCTGGGTGTATCACTGACAGTTAAAACAAGTGAGAAGTAATGGGCATCATCCTGTATAAAAGCCAAACCATTGCATAAAAGTCTGTTATAGGGGTTAGCATTGGAACTCAAAATTTGTATTCTCTAATTATGAAGTCTGAGTATATTACATAAAATAATTAGGACTTGCCTTGATTTACTGGAATTTTAACTTGAGAAGAATCAATACAAACCAATCTTCAACTTGTGAAACAAATGTAGTTCAGACTTTTAAATATCATTTATCTTGATCTTAAAGTTTTTCCGTGGACAGCAACCATCTAAAGAGTCTGTAATCTTACTGTATATATTTGGTGTGTTGCAGTGCCAGTAGCCAACATGTTAAAACAGGATGAAAGAATCAGCTGACGAGACTGTTACATATAGCTTGCTGCTACATGTATTTAAACTAGACACGCTTGATACAATCCATACTGACTGATCTTTAATCAGCTACCCGATACAATGTATAGGCTTATATTTCTTTTAGATTTATTGATTTTAACACTAAATGGTTGTTTCTCTAATAAATTACCTTATAAAACTTGTTTTTTACGTGATATCTTATTAATACTAACTTAAGCTTTGCTAATTAATAGCCAGCAATATGAACCATTTATTGAAAATTAATTACAGGTTCTATCATAAATTTCTATGTGAAATTTAAAGTACCGGTAACGAGACAACCCAGCATTAACAAATCATTGGGAATGGTAAAACTAATTCAGAATTCACACTTACATAACAGAGCTTGTTTTTCAAGGCACATATTTTGTTGTATGAGAGGCCACCTGATTTAAAATGAAATGTTAGTGATGAGACAGCAATGATCGACTATCAGTATGGTGTGCAATGAATCTTTAGCTTTACACATTGATAGAAATGTGGTCTGTAAGCAACAACTAATACTCATGGAGAGACCTTTAATGGTTTTACTCTTCTAGAAATATTAATTTATTCAAAATCACGCAAAGCTATGAAAGAATAATAACTACAACTTTATAATGATTCAAATCCTTTCAGACACTTCAATTTATTTTTATGACCCCAAAAATGTAAGTTTATTATTCTACCTGGAAATAAGGAACTAGATGAAAAAAGTCCAGGAAAATCCGGTCTTGATTGTTATAAAATTGCTTCATTATATGAAACTGATGAGAGAGCATTTAGTTACTATTGTATTTCCATAAAGCTCATAAAGATAAAGTAATGTGGCTGGGGTCGAAATAAATGTCAACGAATAATGTTAACTTTTCTTCTTTTACAGGAAGGATTGTTTTTCTTGAGCTGGGAACTATGCCAAAGCTATTAATTCTTGGCCTAAAATAATTAATTTACTTGTGTTAATGTATCCAATGTATTGATTTTTGATGTAACCATGCTACTTATGTTGATAAGGACATCATGTCATGCTTAGTGAATAGTTGTAAATTAGTCTTATAATGATTCTGACGTCCATATACATATTCATTTATCTGTCAACAATGACTAGATTATAAATGCCAGGATACGGATATATTAATTTAACATGACTTGTAACCATACATGTCATGTTGTTACTTACATATTTAGTCAACTGAATAGTATTAAAGGAGTTTGATCCCACACTTGTACGTGACAAGGAGTAGGGTTGCATGCCTAACCTTGTTAATTTTCTCCAGGTCCTCTGGTTTCTTTCCACTGCCAAAGACCCCTATGTGCAAGCAAATTATTCAAATAAAATTACCACATGTTTGGCCTAAAATGATTTAGTTTGTGTCGAGTGAACAGTAAACCCTATTTCTTAGGAGATAAGCTTTAGTAATATGTCATGTTAAGGAAATATTTATAGTATTAATGGAGCTTGACACTTAAACTTGTAAGTGACAAGGAGTAGGGTTGCATGCCTAACCTTGTTAATTTTCTCCAGGTCCTCTGGTTTCCTTCCACTGCCAAAGACCCCTATGTGCAAGAAATTTATTGAAATAAAATTTAGCACATGTTAGGACCTAAATGATTTAGTTTGTGTCAAGTAAACTGTAAACTCCATTTCTTAGGAGACCGGATTTAATTGATTGAATATTTTAATGAAATAATGAGAGGAAGCTGGTTATGTTTCAAAAAAGTGGAATTCTGCTTGTTTGACTAATTTTAGTTTAATCTTTTGCCCTCTATGGCATCAATGAAAAACAATATCAGTTCAAATTATCTGAACACTGACGTTATCTATAGATATCTTGTTTCAAGGAAAAGAAATGATCATCCCACAAAACAAATCAATAAATAAAATCCAATTAAATCAATAATTTTATTTTCTATCCATATCATTGAGGTCAAGAATTCTAGTGGTTAAAATTCAACAACTTTTTAAAAATCTTTTTGTTTTATCCAATAAGTATTACATATCATATTTTTCAACCAAAAGTTTTGTTTTGAGGGAGGAGGTATACCTGTTTCAAGGGTAGAATCTGTAGGTGTTTTTTGTTTTTTTGTCTATAGCATAAATTTTGGATGACATTTGTTATATATATGCCTATTCTTCACATTACCCAATACTTTGGGTGCTATTAACAAAAAAAAACAAACCACTTTTGTCACTGATTAAGCTAACTGTTATGTTTAGCCCAGAAATTTAGTTTTAAAATTCTCATTTTAATGCAATCAAAAAAACCCATAGCTGCGAAATTTAAATTGTATTGTGTTTTAATTTCTATAGTATAAATATTATATAAATTGACTAAAATTTGAATGTCAGTCGAGACTGGCGAAAATGACTGGAACAAAAGTCCTAGTTATGTCCCACTACCCTCTCTATTCATTTCCTTTGGGCTCAGATGAGTGTCATTTTTCTTACCATACCGGTACATTTAGTTCCAGACATTATCAACGTTTAGTAATGGACTGGCAGTGTAGACTGTGGGTAGCAATTAAATGTATATTTCTCATTGATTTGTCAATTTAGCAACAGTATTAAGCCACAAAATATTGATAATGCTCTCTTTATGAATTACCGTAGCTAGTAATATTAGTGTGGACGTAATTTTAATTGGGAATCTGATCTCGCCCCCACCGCGCATCCACCTATTTAATCATGTAAAAATGAAGGTAATAAATTTTTAAAAAAAATGATATAGTTTAGGACTTGGAGACCAAAAGGTTGCAATGGCTACCGGGTTCAATGACCAAAATGATCTAATCTAGCCATTCGGATGGGACAGAAATTCCGTACGTTTGTATGTAGGCTACCTAACTAAAAGATCCCTTCATCATAGCACACTGTACAATGTGTGCCCATCTTCATTAGGCAGTTATATGTAGAGAAAAACAGAATGTTAAACACTACTCCATTTCATTTCATTTCATTTCCTTGTGGCCCCGGCCGATAGTTAGGCCTACTGACCTATATATTATATACCGGTACTAATAATAGTAGACTTTCCAGCCGGTTGTCATCATGTCAGAGAGAGAGAGAGCAAGATGTTCAATGTCTCTGATCACCCCCATTCTGCTGTCATGCCAACTCAACTCACCTTATATTATTTACATGTATATTAACTGTTTTAAGAATTGTCACAGTGGCTTGATGTTACCTCTCAATAATTCCCCAAGGCTGGAGCAGAATACATGAATTGGTCCCACCTAATGATGCTAGTTGTCATACAGCATCGTCTGCTAAATGTTTAAGAAACGGGAATGAGGATGGTCATGTGACCATGGTCTATATTTAGAGATATCATCCATGGGAAACGCCAATGACGCCAAGGAACGCATTATAATTAGTTACAAAATAACCTCATCCATAGCCGGGATATAATAATATAAAGACTGAGAGGTTTTTAGGAGGGGCACACCCGTTAGGCCTACAGTCTATAGTAGGGCCTAGGCATTTTAGAGTTATGGTGGGCAAATTTTCTTTCGGGGGGTGGGGGGAAACATTTTTTCATTGCCCCCCCCCCCCTGGCTACGGGCCTGTCTACATTGTCTAATTCGGAATCGTGTATATGCATATATTTATATGACATTGCCTAGTTCGGTATGTTTTACTCTTATTTAGAAAAATATACATTTTTTGCTGGGGTTCTATTCGGTGGGGCTCCACATTATGTGCGTCCGTAAAAAAACAGTAAACGATTTGTGTGTATTAAAAAAAGCCTTTTCTTTATTCAAATAAAGGGACAGAGGAAGAACACAGAATCTGATGATTATTATTGGGGTATTATAACACCCAGGTAAGAAAAGATAACTTCTGGATATCAAAGGCTATAGATAGTAAAGGAATCCCATTAACATTTAATTGTCACACAATAATAATAATAATGATAATAGGCTACATCATTCTATGCTAATTGTAATAATTTTTGAGAAAAATAAATATCATGTAAACTGATTCGAGAGTTCGATTTTGATTCAGTTTGACATCTCGCAAATGCGCTCGAATTTGAACTCAATTGACAACGAATTGGTCCAATCCAAACCGCCACCCCAAATATCCTGTGGGTGAACGCATTTGTAAATATTTTTTTTTTCTATCCAACCCACATGTTCATGGTTTTATTACCATGAGATCTTGGATTACTTCCCTTTAAAGGCTACTCATATCGCCGTGATGTTTTCTATTTTGAATGTTTTGAACATACCTTCTTATTATATTAAGACATTTAATCAAAAATAATCTGCAGTAATGTAACATCATCAATACACCGTGGGGTATGGAAAACTCCACTGCTGAATGATGCATGTTGATAACAACTAGTGGGTGTGGATGACAGTATAACATCACAAAAACGAAGGAATCATGGCAATATTGCATGGCAAAAATAAAAAAAATAAGGATGCATGGCAATATTGCATCATTTTATAAGTCAAATAATTTGTAATGTTATCAGTATAACGCTAAAAGAAGCCTTATCATTACAAACAACTTAACATCACATAAAGATAGAATACATCAATAATTCATAATAATGGAATATTTTTTTAACTCTCAAAACATATGCTTTTTTTTTATCTATAGGTTTATTATACACAGCTGTGGTAATGATCTAGCGTTGAATCATGTACTGTTTATTACTGGTGTATGCGGAATCAAATTGAACAATTTATATATTTTTTTTTTTTTTTTTGACATTTAATTTCTTGAGGTCTTTCTCATAATCGATCGTACAAACTGCTTTATTGTGATTTAAACAATGAAGCTAGGACTGGGATGTAAACTGTTTTTTGATTCGTTCGTATCAACCTTTGATCAAGATCAGATAATTTGAAATTGTGATAATTTCGTGAATGTACCCAGGGGTTAGTGGAGAAGAACAGAACTACATCACTGGCGATACCGAGATTGCGTAATTATTATAGGTGATGTGAATTTGTAAAAGAAAACATTAGAAATAAGAAAACCCTGTAGGTTTGTGTTTTCTATTTACGTATATATGGGGCTATTTGAATTTTACATCGATCATGCAGATATTCTTTTATGCTGTGATCGACGTTTAAGATATATACATCATTTAAGTTTTTCAGTTAACCAGTAAATTATTCTCTCTTCTTTTTTTTAATCAAAAAAATCACGTTAATTAATATATAAACGTGTTATAATATAACAGAAGCAGACAGGCATAACAGTTCTATTGTTTGAAAAAAAAAAAAAAAAAAGAAAATCGACTTGTGTCCTGAACAAAATCATTCAAGAAGCAATGTTTACGAGCATTAGCGGGCCATTTATTTGTAGAAAGTTCATTATCTATTGTTTCAAGGTAAGTATCAATTGCAGTTATATATATACATATATTTTTTTTTAATGGTTACCCATCGGATATTTTTTTCAATGGTTCCCCATCGGATATTACATTATATGATGATTTTTGTTTTACTTATATTACGTTTAAAGGCAAACAGAATGATATCTTGACAAAATAGACAAAACAGAATGCAAACAGACCCCTGTATTGACCAAAAAGCCATGGAAATCGGAAGCAAGGATCCGAATCTTTAAAAATCTATTTACAGATTGGAATACCTGTGCTCTTATTGTCAATATTGTGATTATTACATTAGCATATGCTAGAGTTGAAAGATGCGCGTTTATTACAACTGCTGCATGGATTGGAGATTTTTTTTGTTTTTTTTTTTTTTTTGTTTTTTTTGTTTTTTTTTTTTTTTTGTTTTTTTTGTTTTTTTTTTGACTTCAGTAAGCCAACTTTCATGACTGAAGATATTATTGCATGTGCGCTGGCCATTCATTAAGTTGAATGCTGTGCGATTTGGTGTTGATTTCAATACTAATGTATGCGAATAGTTCCATCATCAGTTAAACGATGTAATGTTTATTACAACTGTTACATGTGGATAGTTTCACCATTATCAAGTTAAACGATGCAATGTTTATTACAACTGATACATATGGATAGTGTTATCATTATCAAGAAGAACGATGTTGTGGTTATTACTACTATGTGGATGGTTTCCCCATTATCCATCTGAACGATGTGATGTTTATTATAACTGATATATGATACCATAAAAACATATTCTAGATTATCAAATCATGAATGAAAGTTGGGCAACAAATTGGGTCTTAATCCAGTAAATATCGCAGGCTAGCGTTGACGTCGAGAGTTGATTATGATCTGGATAAGTTAATTAATGTCTAATTAAAGATACATTATCTAAGAGTTTGATAAAGAGTTGGTCATTCTTGCTATAATAATTCAAAAATAGATAATAAAAAAGGAAAATTTTAATATTGAAAACTTCAGCCAAGTTACTTCATTCTGAGCCAAATTATCACGGTTTATAGTTTTGACAAGATGTGCGCATAGTGGTACGGTAACTGGGGCACTGGTATATTCGCGACTTGGCCTCGCTTTCCCATTTTTAAATTAATTTTTTGAATGGCACGTTCTAATCTATACTATTCAAAAAAAAGTAGGGGATATTTGATTTTGGGAGCATAATACTAAAATATGCAAATGACTACGAAAAAAGTCACTATAGCACCTAACAGAAGAAACATTTCCAGTTACATGTGACGCCCAAACGCACCAATAGCTACCGCATGGAATGCAGGTGATGCTTGGGATCATCATGGGGGTCCAACCCAAGATTTGCACGACTCTGACTTTGAATGTTACAGTCATTGTGGCATTGAATTCCAGGGTGGAAACATCAGTTTAATTGTTTTAGTGACCAGAAAACAAATTTTGATATGCGTCGGCTTACCCAAAATGAAAGGTCACGTGCCCTTGGCATGCTACAGATCGGCACAACACAGGCGGATGAATGTTTCTCAGTCTGTCGTAAGCAGGCTATGGTCCAGATACCGTGATACACAATCTGTACAGGACAGATCACGCTCAGGTCGACCAAGGGCGGACAACTCAAGCCCAGGATCGATTTATCCGTTCCTTGGCCTTGAGAAATCGTGTCATCACAGCAAATCAGATGAGCGATCGTCTTCAAACAGACACTGGGGTGAGAGTGAGTGGCCAGACGATTCGTAATCGACTGCATAGGGGTCACCTTCGCGCCTGACGTCCTCGCGTGATCCCTTGTTTGAGAGATCATCACATTCAGGCAAGACGTCGTTGGTGTAGGGATCGTCAACACTGGGATAATCGACGCTGGAGCAATGTGATGTTTTCAGATGAGTCAAGGTTCACTGTTGATTTTTTGGACAGACGTAGGAGGGTGTGGCGTCGTCGAAACGAGCGCTTCCAAGACGTTAACGTCATCAGACATGATCGATTTGGGGGTGGTTCTGTTATGGTGTGGGGAGGCATCACTGTTGCTGGAAGAACGGCTTTACATGTTGTTGCAGGGCGTGTTACAGGCCAGTACTACTGGGACAACATCTTGGCAGTCCATGTTGTGCCGTTCGCACGACGGCATGGCCGCCGTTTCATCTTCCAGGATGACAACGCAAGATGTCACAGGGCCAGGATCGTTACAGGTTACCTCCAACAACAGAACATCACCACATTACCTTGGCCAGCACTGAGTCCCGACCTCTCCCCCATCGAGCATGCCTGGGACATGCTTGGACAGAGGTTACGTCAACGTCAACAACGTCCTGACAATGTCCAAGAACTTGCTGCTGCGTTGCAACAGGAATGGGACAATCTGGACCAAAATGACCTTAGACGTCTCATTAGGAGTATGCCACGTCGGATCAATCCTTGTTTGGCAAACAGAGGAGGATTTACCCGTTACTGACTTTGTTGTGATGCTGTGGTAACTTTGCTGTTTGACCCCGGGTATCATTTTACCCCTATAATGGTCCGTCTGTGCCTTACTTAGTCTAACGATCATTTGGAATAAATCGATGAATGTGAACTTCATTTCATTTTGTCATTTGTTTCTTCGTCAGTTTCATTAGGTGACTTTAATAACACTTAAAAATCAAATATCCCCTACTTTTTTTTAATAGTATAGTTTACATCGCGAGTATCCGATGCCATCGAGAGTTGATTGTCTTGTTTTGTTAATAAATAAGATTTCAGGCCTGAAGAAAGACATACAATAGGCAGATTTAGCTCTTGCAATGCAAGATATTACAGCCCTAGATATTGAACTGATACCCCAAAAGACCACCGCAGAGAAAAATTTCGAAAAACGTAAAATAATAAGTGCATTTGGAAAAGGTAGATCTTTCAGGGATGAATGGAAATTTTCAAATTCTTGGTTAAGGTATGATGCAGCTAACAAAACAATGATTTATTCAACATGTGAATCAGTCTTCAAAAAATGGGAGTCTGCAAAGCAGAGAAGAATTTTGTAAATTTTAAGATATATATTGTATGTATTTATGTAAATAAAATTCCCGAAAAAAATTTTTAATAGTTATTTTATTTTGGCGGAAAAAATATCTGGCTGATAAATTAAAATGAAAAATTGGCGGAAAAAAATGGAACCCAGAGTGAGCACTGTCTTGCATAATGTATGTTTGAAAATTGGGATAATATTTTAGGCCTAAAGAAACACCCACAATGCCCGGCAGATTTAGCTTTTGCATAATGTATGTTTAATGAAACTACATGTAATACTTTAATTATTACATTTTTTTAAAAAAAGGAAGTATATAATATTCATTTCAGATACATCTGGAATGTACTAAAAGTCCTGGTAACCCACGACTATGCAGATGGTTATAGATGTAGTTTCTTTTTTGACACATATTATTATTGTTGAAGCTTAAAAGATATTATAATATTTTTTTTTTTAAAATAAAACAACAAGAGACTGTTGACAAAGATCTACGCGTATTATGTGATCATACATAATTATGTGATTATGCATAATTACGTGAGTACATGCTGAAGTCGAAAGATGCGTGTTTATTACAACTGATGCATGTGGACTGTGAAAAAAAATATCTTCCCCAGGACGCCACAGGAATCTTTCGAGTGGACGTCATGGCTGAAGAAAAAAGAAATCTGGAAAAATAATAATACTGCATGATTATTACATGTTTTACTGATTAAACAAATTGGGAATTGAAATGGTATTTATTACTGACACACGTGGATAGTTCCACATAGACTTTACTATGTGTGATTATTACCAGACGCGGATCCAGGGGGGGGGGGGCTCTATTTTTTGGCGGTGGCGAACAATTTTTAGCTCCATATATTCTCGCGGGAAAGGAAAACGAAAATAATTTAGGTTGGAAATCGTAATTTACAGTACTATAGTATGAAATTAGTCCTTGCTTGGGGCATTTTTGTCCACTCAAAAATCACGGGCCCGGCTTCGCACTCCCAAGTGGGTGCACCACGCCCCCACCCCCCTTTCTGAAAATCCCGGACCCGCCCCTGATTACATAAGTACACAAATATATGCTAGAGTTGAACAATGCGTGTTTATTACAACTGATGCATGTGGACTGTGAAAAAAAAAAATGTTTTCCCAGGACGACATTCTGACCTTTTGACAGGGCGTCATGGCTAAAGAAAAAGAAGTCTAGCAAAATAATAATACTGCATGATTTTACTTGTGTCTGGCCATTCACTAAAGGGAGTGGATGGTGTGTTTATTGCTCTGGTTTGTCTCTAAGACTAATATGTGATTATTACTATTAATTAATTACGTGTACATCAGTAATCAGTACATGCTATGGAGTTGAACGATGTGTGTTTATTACAACTGATTAAAGAATTAAATTGAAATTAGAATTTAAAGAGAAAAAGAAATGGCGGGACGTCGCTGGTTGTAGTGACCCACAGTATTCAGCTCAACGTTGTATAGATTCATTGAAATCTCGTAATAAACAACATAATAAAATTATAGGCTTATTATAAACTAATACGGACCATGCTGAAACTAACACAGGCAACTGAGTTCATCAATTGAATATTTTAGTTAGTTTTAGTATTTAAAATGCAGATTGTAATTCAGATGGGTATTGGCGTTCTCTTGACTTCTGTTCAGTTCTGTTTGAGCAGTAGATTAACCCTTTCCGTCAAACTGACTTAAGAATCTCTTTAAACTGTTTGTTCCGGTGGTCGATTCCATTCAAGTTAGCTGAACCAATTTCATAATTACCACGTACATATTATCCTCAATTCTGAAATTAAACATAACACAATTGATGTAAACGGAATGGAATAACAAAATTTAAGCAATGCAACGGTACAGTTAGCGGTTCCTTTAAGAGGTACATTCGCAGTCAATTGTACCAGGTCCGACATCCAAGTCGGTTATAAGAACAGCTTTTGGAATGGTTCCTTTAGCGACGGTCTCTGATCGAACGGTGTCCGCTGGCCGTTCCTATCCGTCATATAGTTGCAATATGAAAATACCACTGTTCCACACCCTTGTTCTATGGCTATTTTCGGAATTCTCTCCTTCTATTTTTCACCACGATTCTTTATTTACCTAAAGGTATCATCAATAATAATTCAACCCAATTTTCAAGTAGAATTTTGAAATTAGAAAAACACGCGCATATTCGAGTCTCGTAATGGCTGATCATTTCAAACGTGTTTCGTGTATGTTTTTAATTATCGGCTTTTGGCGAACATATTAATGAAATAGGGTTTAACGTCTTACTGTTCTGCCCCGACCCGAGTGGGCTAATGGAAACAGAAACATAATAACAATCTGCACTTCAACAAAAGAACGAGGTGTGCTATACATGGAATTAAATAACAATTTTGAGCAAAATGAAATAAGATAGTCATGCAAAGCACCGAAATACACCCGTGGACGCATCAGCAATATCATGACAGCAGTTTTTCTGAAAGCAAAACATGGATGTTGATCAAATTTGATGTTTTGGCAAACTTGGGATAACTCATATTCCTGAAGCAATGGCGCGAAAAATCCCTCTCTTACCATTGCTGGATTGAAGTCATATTCTTGAAATTGGGCGGGGCGTGTCTCTTTTTAACGTCCAATCAAATCCCTCCTCTCCTCGCATTCGGCATAATTTTCAAAATGGCCCACAAAGAAAAACATGTTGGCACTGGATAATCGAGCATAATAAATTTCGCGGGTTATGACGTAAACAAGTCGCGATTGTCACTAGATACATTGCGGTAACATATTTTGAGGTCTGGTTTACCCCGATATTGTTTGTTACAATGCAGGTCATTGGTTGGTAATGGCACTACTGACCAATAATAATTTAGAACAACAATGTTCACTCAAGATAGCAGTGTGAAGTGGATTAGTTCTAATCAAACGAAACATTGCGCAGGAGTATGGGGATAACTCTGGGCTGAAAGCCAATGCCGAAAATCGACAGGGTCCGTCCAACGCCGGATTAACCATGGCGGGGGCCCTGGGGACTGGAACATGTGGTGGCCCATGATCACCGACCGTTACCGGTTCCCCCAGGAAATTTCTGACATTGGAGGCCGGAAACATGATTTCTGCCGCAAACTTAGCGCATTCTGGCGTTATTTCAGTGAACCAATCCATGCGAGCCCATTGAACCCGTTACATCCAACACTGTAAGTGAGCAGGGCTACATCAAACCTAATTTTGATGTCGCTCAGTGATAAATAACGTGGTCACTTCATTCGGAATCATATTATATCCCCCACGATGATTTGAATAGAGGCCGTAACGTTACGACCAAGCCGGATTCGAGTTTTGACGAACGTCTTACACTGTAAGTACCAAATGGTAATACGAGATTTAATTAAGAAATCTGAATAATCCGTGTGATCATGATGTGCATCTAATCAAATTCAGCTTATACCAACAACAAATATCAACAACAACAACTACAGTTTATATATACAATCGTACGCCAATCTGAGACAAAATTCGCGCTATATCCGATATGATAGGGACGGGTAATTTGTTCGAGTTAGTTATACGATAATTCGAGTTAGACGATGTTCGGTCCGATAGAAGATCTCACGACAATAAAAGACCATGTGTTACATCCATCACCGGATTATAATTTGTTCGAGTTAGACGATGTTCGGTCCACACTTTATGGATTGGGGGGCCCCAGGGACTTCCGATGGAGGGCCCTGGGTCACCGGCCGTTGGAGTCCTCGGTCCGACCATGCTCAGGGCCCGCAACTGAGTTGTCTATTTTTTATCTTTTTTTTTGGGGGGGGGGGGCTGGGTCCCATGGTGTCCCGTGGTTAATCCGGCGTTGGGCCCGTCCCTTAATGGGGACAGTGCTTCACATCCAATTTGAAAAGAATATGTTAAAGTAGCTAAGTCTTCGACATTGAAAACACGAATTATTTCTAAATTTAAACCAACAGTGATGTTGTGATCTTACTGAGAAAAGAAGAGCTGATATCCAATATATAAGACAAGGTGTTTAGCAAATGGGGGCTGGGATGGCCTAGTGGTCTAGAGTGCCGAATACCCAAGAACACTGAATATCAATAGGATTCATCATCTCATGGCCCCATCTGTAGCTTCTACTGTGTGCACAAGGTGTTTAGCAAAGTGTGTATGTATGCGGTGGGGTGGGTGGGGGTGAAGGCCGTGGTATCTCGGGGACGGAATATCGAAGAACGCTGAATATCGATAGGGTTCGTCCTCTTATGACCCCTATGTTTCTCACCAGAATATGAATCCGTTAAAAAGTATTCTTCTATCGCACTCACAAGGTTTTTGGCAAAGGGGACATAACTCTGGAGTGGAATGGTGAATATCACGCGGGTTGGTTCTTGCATGAATGTTTCCCACATGATTTGAAGAGAATCCGCAAAAAACTATTGCGTGCACTTTTTGGCCGATTGCGGGCTGGGCGAAGGGGTGACGATTGAAATATGGATAAAAATGTGGTCCCACGTTTTTCACTTTCCTGCACCAATTTTGAGCTTATGAGGACAGGTATATACGCCATGCACTGCATCGTTTTATAACGGAACTGTTGCTGTTGTCCTTACATCGAGTATTGTTAACGCTACTACCAACTCCCACCCTCTTACACCCCTCTACGCCCATGCCTCTGCCTTGTGTTGTATACATTGTCACTTAAGTGACATATACCAACATTGTTGATTAAAAAATCGATGGCACATGAATGAGTAGCGACTAGATCTAGAACCGAAAGAACCGTTAAGTCTAAGATAACCAATGCCATGGTTCACAAATAAACGACACGAAATTTTAATGTGGTTTATCTTCCTACTTTTTTGCACCAACTGGGCTAATGACGATGGGACACGCCACGCCGTGCGCTATCATGGGAGAAATCTTGCCCAACCGAACGACTAAACATCTGTCTTTGCCAGGCCCTTAGCAACGCATCAAAGGGGAATTTCTATGGTTATCTTATCCACTATGACTGAACAGCGGTGTGTGTATGGTAATGTTGTTGATTAACATGGAAGTAGGCTAATAGGAAATATTTACCTGTTAAGTTATTGACAAAATGACAAGTTTCTCTTATTACCCCATCCTGTCAATTTACTCTTCTTGGACTTAAATAAATATGAATATTCAGCTGGTATGCTTCTGATTGTATACATCAAAGTCCTGGGTCTTCACCACAAACACAATTTCACAGCTGTAGGGTAGGCGTTGTCTCTGGTATGCGTATACATGTACTTGTATTTTTATCTATATAATAAGTAAGTCACGTAAGTGGCGTGACTACAGTGTTAAAGGGGCTAAACATCCTACTCAATATACCATCCATAATATTCGAAATTAAAAACACGAATTCATCAATATCAGTGTATTTTTATATTACCATGAAATTGTGGGATCCAACACAATGGTCATTATAAAATCAGTACACGGCTCGTGTACTCTATGGACAAATTAGTATCGAGTGCCATCTGTAATGAACAAAGAAAATCATATTCCAGATTCACAAACAACAATACAACATTACAAAAGGGTGTAGAATAAGCAGTCGCAAACGACTGTCGATCAGTTTCGACTGTTTGCGTAATTCGCCGAAGAGAGTTACGGTCCGATATGCACCTATATCAAAAAGGAATCGAGATCTTTGGGATACTTTAATACTATTCGCGTACAAGGAGCGGTCATTTTTGACGGGCCGTTTCGGTCCGATTTTCACGAAATTCGTACTCAACCGTCGTTAACATTAAGGTGACGGTGATATATTCGAACGGTTTTTAAATCGAATAAAAATTGGGACCTCTAAACTAGTCCATTTTTCGTACAACCAGGAAGCATAATCTTGGTGGAAGTTACGGTCCGATATCAACAAAATCGAAACCTTTCGATATAAATTCAAATTTCGTCAAAATCGGATAAAAATTGTGACCTGCTGTAGAGTAGATACAAGCAAACTGTGGACGTCTGAACATACAGGAAAATCTGATTAAAACACAGATCCTATTTCGTTTCGTTTTTTTATAGTTCAAAATTTCGTTTTACTCGTCTTTACTACACTAGGATCTGGACGA
The DNA here is from genome assembly GCA_036850965.1 of Patella caerulea. Taxonomy (NCBI): domain Eukaryota; kingdom Metazoa; phylum Mollusca; class Gastropoda; family Patellidae; genus Patella; species Patella caerulea. Next base: position 22,933,647 of record JAZGQO010000006.1, read on the forward strand.
GTTGTTATCATTGACGTCTTCTAGGTGAAGTGAGGGTATAACCAACGAAACTACATGTATCTGTTACGGCGAGCTTTTGGCGTGAGGTGCACGGAAGAAACGTCAATGCTGATTGGTTAATAAAATGACTGACGTCATAGGTCACACGCCGCTCATATGACCTCTGACGCGACCTCTTAAAACAACTGGCCAGTGTAGGCCATCGAAGGTATATAAAAAAATGAAATCAAATTGCGGACGACAATAGAGGGCGCATACAAATGTAAGTAAGAGTAATGTAACATAAAGATAAATAATTATATGTTTTTAAAAATTATAAACCTAGGCACAATATATAGGGTATTTTTTTCAACTGTCATTTTATACAGCGTTCTGTTTATAACGTTTGTCAAGGTCAAATTTGGGTACTATTTATTGGGTCCATCTCTCTACTGTCTTGTACTGTTTTGGTTACGCGAATCAATATTTATAGAGCTAACCCTTCAAATGTCTGCTCAATACAGCACCACCCCTCCCCACAACAACAGATAGGCCTAGTTTAATAACTAAATACATGTAAGAGGTTGTCTCATATCGGTATATCTATTACTGAGTGATTACACGACCGTGACAATAATCCATGAACAGTTTTAGCGTTAATCTAACACTACGATAATAATAATACAGTGGCCTATATTTACCTGTGCTAATGAGTATTCGTGGTTATGGCTGACAATGTTTTGGTAATCGCTATGGTGATGACGTCAGCAAATGGATTAGTGGCGACACAACAGCAAATGTGAGTTAATTTTATGGACAGGCCATAATTAATGGTGGAAAATTGTTGACAGATATATGTAGATATACAGTAAGACTAATCTAATAATTGTACAATTTAAACAGCGCTGACCGCGTTTTTTCAAGGGAGGTTTGTTTATTTTTCAATGTTTCATTATCTACGTCTAGTTGTGCATCGATTCTACCAGGTCTGATGATAATTAATTAAGTGATTTTTATATATTTATTAATGTCTGTAGCTCTTTGTTAATTTCCTGTTTGAAAATGGCGTGCTTGTAGTGGCCTAATTTGTGGTCTCTCTCTCTCTCTCTCTCCCTCCACTCTTAACCTCACTGACACTAAGTCGACCCGCCTTACACCCGGACAACGACATTCAGAAGCAATCAACCTCGGGTCTATTTTGTTTTCTAACAAACAAAACTAAGGACAGCATGTATATCTATCTATTGATCCAACATTTCGCAATAATGTTAGAAGTTAATGTATTATCTGTCATAGCATTTCGCAATAATATTTAAAGAAGCGCGGGGACAATTTGTTGCCATAACACAGTTTATATCTAAATTGGATACACACAATGATCAATAAGTGAAAGTCCTTAGATGTAAAAAAACGTCTCGCTATGGGGATTATTTTATCTTGAAAAGAGAAACTGTTTGGTGGTATGGTATTATCATTATTTTATTTTGTAGTATAACTAGTTTTGGATTCAAACACGAATAGCCCAAGTATATCGATAAGTGCTATCTTTTGGTTTGTTTCTTGGTTTGCCTATCAAAATTATCCAACCTCGTGGGAAACGCCACATTAACCATGGTGAGAGCCCTGCGGCTTGGTACATGTGGGGGGGGGGGTCGACTTAGAAACGTGATTTCCTGGCATTTCAGGCACTTGTGTCGGAGCCATTTAGAAGTACCTCCCCAAGAAAAAAAAAATAAAATTCTACCACAAAATTAGCGCATTCTGGCGTTATTTCAGTGGACCAATCTATGCGAGTGCTATGAAATGATGGCATTTCTAGAGGAGGGGGCTGGAGCCATTGAGCCCGTTAAATCCGCCACTGTAAGTGAGCAGTGCTACATCAAACCTAATTTTGAAGTCGCTCAGTGATAAATAACGGGATCACTTGATTCGGAGTCGTGAGTTTTCTCCGGGTACTCTGGCTTCCCCCATCTGCTAAAGACCTCTACGTGCAAGCCAATTATTGAAATAAAATCAAACCATATTTTAGTCCCGAAATGACCTAGTTAGTGTCGAGTGGACGTTAAACCCAATTTCTCTCTCTGTCTCTCTCTGTCAAAATTAAATTTTCTGTTAAAATATCTTTTCTTGTGACTAAATGTGAGAAATGTACTAAACACATCAATATCAATGATATTAAATTAGAAATGTATCTAACAACAAAGTGAAATGTCAAAAGTCAAATATGAAATTTGTCTAACGTCAAATGTTTTTTGCTTAATGCTTTTTCTCTTTTTTGACACATATAAATACCCTACCGCAGTATTCAACTTGCCAATGTTTGTGTATAGATTTATATACGTGTATTTATTTACTTCACGCTTTGCTTTCTTTCATCTACTCACAGAAAAGCTAAACCTCTTGGATTTAGGTTAAACAGAAAGTATTGTGTTGGATTTTAATCTGTTGTGGTATTTAGTTTGTGATGGGAGAAGCTCTGTAATGTTTTGTTTTGAAAGATTAAGCAGACCTCGCCCCGTCCTGTTTCCAAAAAGTTCCATTTTCTTTGACTTTTTCAGTATCGGCTGTGGAACACAAATCCGATTATGTATTATTAACATTAGCTTTACCTGGTATATGAACGCAAAAGTTTGAATGAAAAGAGATTTTTGTCCCACAGAACTAAACAAAAAAAAATTCTATGAAGCTCATATTTTAAATTTTGACCCAATCAAAGAAGTCTCGCCACTTTAAAACTTTTTTCAATTTTTTGCTGGTTTACACGTGCTTTACAGATAGCAGATTGGTATGGGTGTCTGTGCTTCTCAACAAAGCACTGCTACGTCACCAAAGAATGGCCAGGCGTATCCCAAAGCAACCTATCCACAGCAGCAGACACAACCACAGCACCCACCACAACCACAGCCACAGCACCAACCATATCCACGGCATCAACCACAGCCACAGCACCAACCGCATACCACCCATAATCAATCACAGGTTTTGAATAATATTTACTAATAACCTTACTTTTCGATCACCTTTCTTGAATATGTGATCGTAAAGTCATTTCTTTTTTAAAAACAAAATAATATCCTAACTGCAAATCTTTTATGCGTTTTTTTTTTTTAAGTTTTGATTTTGATAGTTAAACCAATCTAACGGTGTGATGTTGAGTGTGCTTTTTTTTTCTTTTTTTTTAAAAAAAAAATAATTCATTTTTGCTTCGCTGCCACTATTATGTTGCACTGCATTTTATTAATTAAACTAGCTATGCTGTTATTTTTTAGAATGCAAAATTTCTGGCATATTGTGATAAATTACTATTAACTTCTTGAAGGTTTACCAAAGAACACAGCCAACGGCACCCCCATTAGAAGAAAGAACACCACCCGAAGGCCAAAACGCACAAAATCAACCCCATCAAGATCCAAATATGGAGGTGAGTACTAACAGTTATAGCCTACATGAGGTAATGGTTTCTACTTCATGAAATACCATTTTCTAGAATACTGATGACTGATACGACGGTGTAAAATGTACAACTCTTTAGCTTGTTGCTAGCTGCAGCAAAATAGCACCCTTTACCATGATAAGACAGCAATCAAATGTCTGGATAATTAAAGCCTTTCAAATTTACGGGGTATATTCTGCATTACGTGCCGTTTTGAATGGCGGGTAGAATTGAAGTCTACCAATCATAATCTTCACACTACCTCATGAGGGGGGTTGGGGTGGCCTAGTGGGCTAGAGTGCCGCGCTTCGACCTCTAGCTGGCCGGTCACCTCTTGCGGCTGTGGTTTCGAGCCCTGATGTGAGCGTATGTGGCATGGAGATAGGGTCGCCTTCTCAACCTCGTGGGTTTCCTCCGGGCACTCCGGTTTCCTCCCACTGCTAAAGACCCCTACGCGCAAGCGAATTATTGAAATAAAATTAAATCATATGTTAGTCCCGAAATGACCTAGTTTGTGTTGAGTGGACGTTAAACCCTATTTCTCTCTCTCTCTCTCACTACGTCATGAAGTGGGAATTGTGTTAATTGGGACCAAGGTTATGTCCTAAAATGAACCAACACGGTGGACATTTTTTATGTCTTTTATCCCTTATCTTGTAGAAACAATCACCGGAAGCAACGTTAAAAATGTTGAAGAGATATATAGAATTAGAAGGCATAATACGACCACTAGAAAGTAAAAATGTTGTTGGTACGTTTGCTATTAAGAAAGAAGGTGTGTCTGATATTGACAAATCATTAACAGAAATTGAAGGACATTATAAAGCTGCTTGTGATAAAGTGTAAGTATAATGCACATATTAACACATTTTGTAAACCAACGAATAACCATTGAGTAAGGTAATGGCTAGCTCTAAGCTGGGGTCCAGGATTCGGTCTTGTTGGCCGAGACATTTCATCGTGATTTTCCTTTTCGTCGTTTGGATGGACAAATGTCGGGCCCTGTGTACATGTTGACATTCACGTAAAATTCGAAATTAGAATAGAGACTTTTGGCAAGCGTAAATTCCTCGTGCGTATCGCGTGTCCGTATGAATTTTGTGTGTGACGTCATCAATGTGTGTTTATTTCTCATACGTGATACGGTACACGGATACGGCAGCCCGTACCGAACAGGTTTCATACGGAGAAGTTCCGTATGACATTGTCGCCTTTTTAGACGCTAAAATGTTGTATCATAGCGTTTTTTACGAATCTATGTGTATCTTAGAACACGGAGGTGTAATTTGATGTGAATTTAATCATAATAAAGACTGTAATTTAATCATTATTTTTGATTGGTTTTTCTCGGAATTTTCATACGTTTCCTGTCTGTCTGCACGCTGGTTGATCTACGCGCTAGATTTAGGTAGATATGGGACCTTGCAAATCTGTAAATGATCTGATTCTATGGTAAAGGGTTGTAAATGATGAATTAGTGAAACTACAAATTCCTGTCGAGTCAAAGATGTTTTTAATAAGATGCGACATTCGTTTTTTTAATCGCTCAGCGACTGTCGAGTGACTTCACGCACTCCGAGAAATAGTAGGCAAGGCACTTGACTAGTACTGATAGTGATCTACCCGGTAGATAACCGCCATCATGCTGTACAGAACTAAGCTCAGATCAGTGACGCATACGTACGCGGTGCAAGAATCTGCCAAAACTCTAAAACTACTCTGACGCAACGTGTGACGTATATGATACGGATACGTGATACGGATAGGGAAAATAGAGACTTTTGGCAAGCGTAAATTTCTAGTGCGTATCGCGTATCCGTGTGGATTTTGTGTGTGACGTCATCAATGTGTGTGTATTTCTCATACGTGATACGGCACACGGATACGGCAGCCCGTATCGAACAGGTTTCATATTGACATCACGCACTGCGAGATATTGTAGGCAAGGCACTTGACTAGTACTGATGGTGATCTTGGTAGATAACTGCCATCATGTTGTACAGAACTATGCTCTGTTCAGTGATGCATACATACGCGGCGCAAGAATCTGCCAAAACTCTAAAACTACTCTGACGCAACGTGTCACGTAAACGATACGGATACGTGATACGGATAGGGCAAATGGCATTAGAGACTTTTGGCAAGCGTAAATTTCTTGTCCGTATCGCGTATCCGTATCGATTTTGTGTGTGACGTCAACAATGCTTGTGTATTTCTCATACGTGATATGGCACACGGATACGGCAGCACGTATCGAACAGCTTTCATACGGAAAAGGTCCATATAACATCGTCGTCTTTTTACCATACTTTTTGCTACTTTTAGACGCTGAAATGTTGTGTTATAGTAGACACTTGACTAGTACTGAAGATCTTGGTAGATAACTGACATCATGCTGTAAATAGAACTAAGCTAGCCCAGTTACCCATACGTACACGCCGAGAAAATCTGCCAAAACTCTAAAACTACCTTGACGCAACGTATCACGTGGCGATACGGATACGTGATACGGATGCGGAAAATTCCACTTGCCAAAAGTCTCTATTTTCCCTATCCGTATCACGTATCCGTGTCGTACACGTGACACGTTGCGTCAGAGTAGTTTTAGAGTTTTGGCAGATTCTTCCTTTGCGTACGTATGCTTCACTGGGCTGAGCTTAGTTATGTACAGCAGTAGGCGGTTATCTACCAAGATCGCCAACAGTACTAGTTAAGTGCCTTGCCTACAATTAATTTCTCGGAGTGCGTGAATTCATTCGACATTCGCTAAGCTATTAAAAAAAACGATGTCGTATCTTATTTAAAAAAATATCTTTGACTTTGACTCGACGGCAATTTTTGGTTTCACTAATTTATCATTGACACCCCTTTACCATAGAGTCACATTTACAGATTTGCAAGTTCCCATTTTAACCTAAAGCTAGCGCGTAGATGAAATCCGAGAAAAAATCATCAAAATTAATGATTAATTTCCAGTCTTTAGTATGATTAAATTCACGTCAAATATAGATACACCTCCGTGTTCTAAGATGCACATAGATTCATAAAAACGCTATGATACAACTTTTCAGCGTTTAAAAAGACGACAGTGTTATACGGACCATCTCCGTACGAAAGCTGTTTGATACGGGCTGCCGTATCCGTGTGCCGTCTCACGTATGAGAAATACACACATATTGATGACGTCACACACAAAATTCATACGGATACGCGCTACGCACTAGCAATTTACGCTTGCCAAAAGTCTCTATTAGAGACTTTTGGCAAGCGTAAATTTCTGGTCCGTATCGCGTATCCGTATCGATTTTGTGTGTGACGTCAACAATGCTTGTGTATTTCTCATACGTGATATGGCACACGGATACGGCAGCACGTATCGAACAGCTTTCATACGGAAAAGGTACATATAACATCGTCGTCTTTTTACCATACTTTTTGCTACTTTTAGACGCTGAAATGTTGTGTTATAGAAGACACTTGACTAGTACTGAAGATCTTAGTAGATAACTGACATCATGCTGTAAATAGAACTAAGCTACCCCAGTTACCCATATGTACACGCCGCGAAAATCTGCCAAAACTCTAAAACGACCTTGACGCAACGTATCACGTGGCGATACGGATACGTGATACGGATGCGGAAAATTCCACTTGCCAAAAGTCTCTATTGTCACTTGCCAAAAGTCTCTAATAGTTCGCAGCGCTGGGGTCCTATCAAAACTTCCGTGTGTGGCGTATGTCCGTCATCATAGCTCGGATGCTTCAATAAAAGTATGCCATTAAACCCCATTTCATTTCATCTGATACAGGCAGCGTTGGCAGTTAAATATTTCCAAATGCACGCTTTGTTTTTTGTCTGTGAATTACCGCTAAAAAGCTCATTGTATCGTCGAACGCTTAAATTAACACCGACATGGGTTTGATGAAATGATGCGCACTGTTTGTTTGACCCACCAGATTGCCACCGACGAGAAATCGGGCTGTCGGTGGCAAATAATCCATGATTTGAGGAGATCATTATTTATCTAATGTTTATAATCTGCTCATTACATTTCGATATCTATATTAATTGACAGTAATTGAATAGTAATGTCTCCGTGAAATATAAAATTGCCTGCCGTAAGTTTTGACGAACTCCGCGACACTCCTCACGCCATCCTAATTATCATTACAGTGCCAAAGAAAAGGCTGATGTGGATAATATGCAAACGCCGAGTACTAGAGCTTTCTTCAAGGATCAAACCTCCTTTGATGCCAAACTGTCAAAAGAACAGGTAAAATATTTTCCATTCTAGTTCTAGGGTGATATTGATAGTCGTGGTCTTTCTTAATAAGGGTAGATGCATATCTTATCTGAACTCAAAATGACCTATTGTTATCACAACAGCACGAAATCAAGCATACCCGTTAGCTGTCTGAATTTGTAATCAAATCCAATCCAGAACATTTGGTGTCATCGATAATAAATTATAAATTGCATCTATCGATTAACCTAAAAGAAAACACCGTGGATCATAATTTGATGCAAAGGTAATTCTATATACTCCTCATATCATGCTGACAAATCATAAATATGGAATGATAAATAATTCGTCCAGACACCTCGCAATGAATACAATATAGGTTATCTTTAACAGAAAAGTACATAGCAAAGTGCTTTTTTCTTTAGTATAATCACAGCCTTTCATAGAACAATGAAGAATGTTTGGAATTAGATATAGCTTTTCACCAGACACAATAAAACTGTTTGAAATGGCAGTTATTTTATTCTTCAGGAAGAATATCTAGAGGCTGTCAATGAACAAGAAGTTGTCAAGAATCAACTTTCTTCATTGAAATCTCAGAAGGCGGCAATTCAAAGGGAAATTGACAGCTTGTCCAAAGAAGTGGATGAGCTGAATAAATACTACGAAGAACAAGACGATTTATTGGGTGAGTTTTACTGATCACTTAGGCTGTAGGCCTATGTAAATTTTTAGAATCTACCAAGCCATTACTGAGATATAGAAACGTACAGTAAGATTGTAATATAAAATATGATATTATTCAAAATTAATTACATTTAAACAAGTTTAATATATTGTATTTATTTTCTGGTTTCATGAAAGGGGGTTAGGTTTGGAAATGTGGTAAAGATGCATTATGATATGCAAGAGCTAAATCTGCCTATTGCAAGATATTTGGTTTTGCTACAAATGTTAAATAAATCCATAATTAGACATGCATCTACATGTCAAGCCCATATTTAACTATCTAGACCATGGATGGTTGTAATTTTCAACAGATTTAAACACTTGTCCGTTAATACTTTAATTTTAGAAAAATGTTTGTTAACGTAGCAACGGTAAAAATGAAAAAAAAAAATGTTTATAACGTAACAACGGTAGAAATGACAATCGAAACTACACCATTCGTTAAACGACCATAACTTCGCTCAGGATGAAGTCATTTGACTGAAATTTTCAATATATTCTTTAATTATAGCCAGAACTCTTTTTTTTTATCTAAATGTTACATAATGCATCTTTAATTGATGAGTAGATGTGTTTCTTGCAAATGACAACTTTTATGGGGAGTTTGACAGTATAATGGTTTAGACAAAACCCGTCTGCTATGTATATTTTCAAATAATTCATGTCGTGCTCATCGCAGCGTTGGATCTAGCAATTCAGCCATTGGGGATTTCTTTCTGTAGTCTTTCTTCATAACGTAATTGTTTGAAATAACCAGACAACCATAATAGCATGTTACACCCAGCACACCGATTAACAGTTTGATTCAATTACTTTGTATATGACCATCATCAGGAACCAAGCACGGTTGCCCAGTTCGACAAACGTTATCTGTTATTTCTACTGACATACTGGAAGAATCGTTTGCGTTTTTTGTCCCATATACACCTGTCGGTAGCAACAAGTGTCTCGGATGGCGTTATATATAGTAATTCAATTATTCAACGTATAATATAATATTTATAATCTGTATTCACAATTTCCTGCGTTCCTACAGAAATCCTTTTGGCGTCTGGTATTAAATTTTACTGTAAATAATGCACACTATGGATAAAGCATGAATCACGTTTCCTTGAAATTCGTTTAAGTCTGTAGCCTACTTATCACCAAATTTGTTTGTTTTGTAATTGTTAATCTTATTCGGGTATGCAAGTAGTCTGTTAAGCAATTTGCATGCCTTGCTTTAGTCACAGGTTTAGGTCGCTTCCTCATTTCTGGTCGCATTTATCTTGATTTTAAATGGCACATGCACGTCTTGCCACCTTGAAGAGTCTTGTCCACTGATTTTGACACCATGCAGTCCTTTAATATCATCACGGTTTTCAGTGAGTAGGACGTTGGCTTGCTAACACGGAGGTTCCATGTTTGATCACTGCTTTGGCCGGAAAAGTTCAACCGTATTTTCCGGTGTGGTTTCCCATTGTCAGTGATGTAGTCCTATAGGATGGAGGGCCTGGCAAGGGATAGTGTATAATCATTCGGACGGATCGAAATAAGAGAAGGACGTAGCACCGCTGTCCGGGAAAAATTTCCCTCATAGCACACCGCATGGCGTATGTCCGTCTTCATTTGCCGAGTAGGAGCACAACAATAAAACCTCATTTCATTAATCACGGGTTTGATAACAGTAAGACACCAATACTTCACAGGGCCGACACCAATACTTCACAGGGATTATTATTAGAACTCATTAAACCCGAAAACATCAAATCTAGTTATTTTGGGATGGCGTTGTATAGACACAATATAACACGTCATTTGACATGTATGTAGTAGATACAATAATATGTCACCTGGTCTTGACAGATGCATGTACATTTATTATGGTTCAATTATTTTTGGATGACATAACAATTATGTTGGAGAATGTTTATGAATGCATCTCGCGGTATTGTGATTTTGTTTTGTTATATCGCGCGATCATGAATAATTTAACCGCGCTCTTGCACAATAACTTTAAACCACTACAATTGACTGAACCTGCGTTAAAAGTGTGCTTTGGAACAAAATAAATGAGTATTAGAGATCTGTGGGGGTGGTCAAATTGCATTCTATTTTAGTGGACTCAATGATTAAATTGTTTTACGTTATAAAACCGTCAGATTACTTTTAAATCCTTACTTGTACTAAGATCTGTTGCATCTGTTCTTTAACGAATTTAACGCACGACAATTTCTTTGATTCAGATAAAATATTTAGTGGCGAATACGGCAGTGATTTGGAGAATAAACTTGAAGTGGAGGTGGATCAGCTTCGAAACAGAAAGGAACGGGTTGCGGTAGCCAAGTATAAATGGGACAACAGTAAAGTCTTATTACAGCACGCCTGTACTCAATTAGCTTTCACTGTTCGAAGATGGCTGGAAATCCCAAAAGTGCAAGCAAAGTAATAACTCTATATTATTTGTCACTAAATATGGAGTTAACACGAGGATAATGATTTGCCATTTTTGTACTACTAACGATGAGATTTTCTCTTGGGACTTGTTCAGGATAGGTATTGCATATAAATAATTTGCCGATGAACATTCCTGGTAATGTTGTTTTTTTTCTACTGCATCGATTGGTTTATGGCAATTCACGTATCGACATCAGAGATCCATCTGATTCATACTTCGGGGATAGAGCGGGGCTAATTATAAACAGGCAGGCAAAGTTTGGGATGGTATTATAATATTAGACCGTGTCGAAAAGGCGGATGCTCCTCAACAGGTTACTTTTCCGGTAACGTCTATGCATACTTATTAATTAAAAGATTCGTTGATGAATTGTGGCAGTGTTAAACATGATTTCAAGGGTTATACAGAAGATTTTATTTTTATCTCTTCCGTATGGGGAATTTCTCTTGGCTATGCTGCAGCAATAACGTTATTTTAGTATACCCATTTATGATACGCCCAATCTGCTTTTATATTTGTACAAATGATAATAAATCTCTCTTTATATTGTTTTCTATTACAGCAACGTACAGGCGAAATACCACATGGCTACCGAATGCAGAAATAATGTTATTGCTGCTAGTCAGAATATCAGTAGTGCTCATAGATACCTTCAAAACATCAAGTTTCCTTATTGTGAACAATCTGAATTAGACACTTTAAACAAGGCTTGCAATAATATTTATATCGACATGCAATCAACAGAAAGGCACCAGCATGCATTTCAGTGTTACAGTGTAACACATAAACGTGCCGCAGCTTTATTACAATGGTTTAATAATGTAAGTATATATGTAGATTTGTGTAAATGTTATCCTTTAGCCTACAATCCCTATACGAATGCAGTGGTGGCCCCCTCCTTCCCATTTTAGTTTGATGTGCTGTTCAGCATATCTGAATCGATGTTAGCATATCTTTGTCACGGTATTTGTTTGACACTGATTTAGGAATTGGCTCACTAACCAGAAGGTCTGGTGTTGGTCGAAAAAGTTACTGGCATAGGCGTACGGGGAAATTTTTGACTGGGGGGCGGTGGTGGTTAGTAGTTAGGTTCTTAGGATGTTAATCGTGGCTTACTGTACTCCAAACAATAGAGGATTCGAGTCTTAAGATAATTGCCAAACTATAATATAGACACTCTGAATTTAAATTCGCTGTTAAATTGGACACATTCAAGAACACAATATTTTTTATACAACTTTTACAAAGTAAAATTGTGTGGCCAAATTTTCCCAACATTGGTCGGCCGCACCCCCGCCCCGCTCGTACGCCTATGGTTTCTGGTAGGAATTTTTGAACGTAGTTTCTGCTCGTCAGTGGTGCAGAGATGAGGATATGACAAGGAACGCTTTGCAGTTGGAATGGAATCTATCTGGCATTTTATTCGCGCTATCTGTTTGTGAGACATACCCCTTGTTCACTTAATCCGTGGTTCCAAGGGTCGATTTTAGATTTTAAACTGATTTCCCGCATCCCTTCACCTTGAACTTTATGAATAAGTTTTTGCAATGAGCCAGATGACTGTTATAATCGTAAGGAAGATCCAACTATTATAATTTAATTTACGATCTCAAATTAATAAGTTAACTTTCCTTTTAAATTATCGCTTTCGTTTCGTTTCGTTTTAGTCAAATACACAAAAGTATAACAGCATCTTTATGGTGTTCAATTGATCTGGCGAGGACAGTTGTCTAGTCGTTCGGATGGGGCGAAAAACCGAGTTCTCTTGTATACATTGGCAGTTAGAATTCGAAAGGTCATAGTGCCGCTGCCGGGCATAATTTCCCTCATAGAACACTGTATCGCGTATGCCTGTCTTCATTGTCCCATTCGGAGCAGAACAGTGGAACGTCAAACCCCGTTTCCTTTAAATTGATCTGACTTGGCATACCTATAGCCAATGAAAAGCTGTCTTCTTTGGTACTGTTAGCAGTTAACCGATAAAGAAGTAGTTAGATCTTATGTAGGGGTAGCAAACGCTGTGCCAAAATAAAAAAAAAGAATCAACTTCAATTAGATTTATTAAATTATATGTTGATTATTTGTGATATTGACAGGTCATTGAAGGAACGATAAATAAAGATCTAAAACAAGTACAGGAATCTTATAGTACAAAAGCTAGTGCTCTTCGACAAGAACGGTTGAGATTGATAAAAGAAAAAATGGGTGGTAATCTCAGTGATTTGGGTATAACTGAGGGAGGTGAGTTTAGCTCGTCAATTTGTTTTTGTACTTTTATATCAATTATAAATCGTCGCATTAATTTAAAATCTAGCCAGGCGCAGTTTTGTTTCATGTACGTCATATTATCACTTGGCCATGTTACTAATTGGATGTACTGCAGATAGAACTACGCGGAATAAGACAGGTGATGGTTATGTCGTAGATCAATGTGCTCTGGATATAACCAATAGGTTATTGGTTAACAACGGGCTATACTAGGCCTATATACCGGAAAACACCGGAAAACAACATGTTATACTACATACCGTCAAACACCGGAAAAGCACTAAATACAGGAAAACACACTAAATACCGGAAAACACCCTAAATAGGCAACAGTATAACATGGTGTTTTCCGGTATTATAGTATTGCCGTTAACAACAAAACACACACTTATTGGTTATTGGTTGTAATGGGGAGAAGGCCACAAAGCTCTATTTTGATAAAAAAACAACAAAAAAAACAACAAATAAATCGTTCTTGAAAATAGATGGCAAATATGAAAACATTGCATTAATATGCATGACACAAGAGTGTAGCCTATTTAAATACAGTTTCTGGGTTTACTTCTACATATTTAAAATGCTAACAACAGATAAGGATGATTCTTTACTTGAAGATAGATCAATCATCATAAAGTTATCACGTATGTTTTAAAGCGACACGGCTTTTGTTATTCTATATTCTTTGACTTTTCGTCTATAATTGTGAACACATTCATATAGCAATATTTTAAAATCATATTTCTTAGTCAGAAATATTGAGTATTCGTATAATAGTTGCATTAATATAGTTGGATTACTTATGATAATCAGAAGTTATTGGGCCTATTCTTTTGAAGAATTATATGTGTGTGACGGAATTAATTTCGGATACAATGGGTGACTGTGAACTACAGGGCTATGTATAAGGGGGCTTTCTAGCAAGCGAAATAGTTTACCGTGCCGGGCTTGCCATAAAAACTATTTCCCATTACCTAAAACTTCATATTGGTTTAAATGGGTATATGTACCTCCCGTGTTGTCAAACGGCAGAATGAAATCTCGTCTCAGTCTAGTCCTGTAGATTAGAACCAGATGATGATGTGTGTGTACTGTGAATTTCTCCATATATGGAATAGATTATCTACTTTGATAATCTATATCAGATTTCAATATACGTGTAGTATGTAAATTTAATTATTATATGTGTGTGCTTAATGCTTATAAATTTGATAATATGATGTGTTACTCGATTGCTAGTATAAGTTGCCTTTTTTTCTCATTTTCTTTACTAAGATCTGGATAAAGTTTTTGGTATGTATCAGTTGCACAAAAAGTTACTTGACCTCATTACATAAACCTCTAAGTAATCTTGAGTTTTAAACAACTCCATTGTTTTTGCACCATTACACACAGTATAAAGCGGACTCATAAAAATCCTCTCGGTGTCGTGTGTTCATTCTTCGTTTTTATCTGTTTTTGCACAATATTCAGTTGTTGGTCTTGCACAGTTTCTAGCATATAGGTGCTCATTTTAGGAGCCATTTTGCACCTCTTTATAAAAATAAAATTATACAGTTGTTGGACTTGCACAGTTTCTAGCATATATGTGCTCATTTTAGGAGCCATTTTGCACCTCTTTATAAAAATAAAATTTAAAAAAAACAAACAACACTGCACGATAAATAATAAAGTAGATAATAAATAAAACATAGCAATGGTCACCAATGCCAGAACTAAATTAAGGCCTCTTCTTTAACGATATATATTTAACAATACAGTTTTTTGTAAGCCAAATAACGTGTTCTAAAATCATTCACTTTTATTTTTTTAAGGTCAACGAGATGATACAAAACAGGCAGGGTTTAAAGCTGACGAAACGGCTTTTGCAAAACCAGAAGAGGTTAAAGGTGATGATGGACAGGTAAATAAAATGGAACCCTTTAAAAATCATGTTATAGGTAGTTGCCTTTTAAAGCCCCAATACCACTCTTGTTGTAACTGAATAATATGTCCCAATCTTCATTCTGGTCAACAAATTGTATTATTTTACAATATTCCAATTAATTGGTGATATAAATATCTTTGTAACACACCTAATTTAAAAAATTGGAAAAATTCAACTTATCGATTTGAAAAGTCTAACGTAAACCTTTTCAAATGTGACTTGGATTTTAAAATATTTTCGAACCCTCTGGAAAAGTAAAATAGGATGTAATGGATAATTTACACAACAGGTAAGACACTAAAACATCTAGTAATTAAAATAAGGCTATTATTTATTTTCTGGAGCTACCAAGCCAGCAAGAGTCTTATTGTCCCTTTAAAACTAAAAATGGGGCCGAATTTAAAAGCCTGAATTGCAGTTCATTAAGGTCTTTTGAACACTAAAAATTCCCTTACATACAATACAGTATTGTGGATGTTAAATTTCCAAAAGAAATTCAGAACAACATGGTTCTGTACCATTAAGAGTTCAAAAATTTAATGACCAACTAAAAATTTGTGAACATTCTACATCCTATAACATATATTCATGTATTCTTCAGCCCCCCAGTCTGTCAACCGAAGAGAGTGGCTCAACTGGTGCACCAACACCTCTACCCCTGGATGAACTTGCTCCGACGCCATCTTCTGATGAACTCTTTGGTAAGTCTTTGCCATAGCATATATTATTATTATTATTTTTTTCAAAAAAAATTGTCAATAAAATACGAGGAGATATATACATGAAACTTTATGGCCATGGTTTTAATACTGTAATTGTTATTCCAGGAAACATTGAACAGTTGAAGAAACAACACGAACAAGAATTGAAAGAATTTGAGAAAGCTCAAGAAATAAACAAAGCAAGAATGGAACAGGGCCTGCAAGAAAAATTACGACAGCGTAGAAATCGCAGACAGCGGACAGAAGAAAATTAGATTATTCATAATTCAAAAATAATAAAACCACTTGGTTCATCAAGCTAATATATTTCATAGACTTTAGAATAATAATATATTGCACTTCTTCTGTTCAAAATTGTTATAAAATCAAAGTGAACTCAGATGTTTCTCACATTTGATTTAATAAATCGGATTTGTTCGTTTACTTATCGGGGAAAAGGGTGCCACTATACATTAAAGGGTTGGAATTCCGTTAGATGAAGTATTTAATATTAATTAATTGGCTTCATCCTATGTATGTTTACTTTAAAACACTCTTTGAAATCCGACACCATTTTCATGTATTATTATTATAGATTGTGTTATTTGTTTGTTTGTATTTATTATTTTTTATATAGTGACACGATAATCAAATCCGTCCCAAGATTAATTGCAACACTGTGATAACTTGTTAATGCATTCACATTATAATAAGATGTATCAAAGCATGCCACCTTCATGGATGTTATTAAACTTGAATGATGTTAGAATGGTCAGTGCTTGGGGTTTTTTTTATAGGTATAACAAACTAGCAGTGCCGACAGTAGTCAACAGGGTGTTTGGAAAAAGGGTGGGGTAACTCCGGAACGGAATACTGAAAATCAACAAGCTTCGTCCTCTCATGACGTCATTCACCCAAACATTGCATCTAATACAGATTTACATTTAATCCGTATATATAACATAAGTAAATATTAACATCTATATAGCGGCGGTCTTAGCAATCGCCGATAAGAACCGACTGAGCGTTTTTTTATCAATAGCTTCCAAAGTATAACTAAAGATAGGCTGGCACTGCCAGGCAGGATACGCCCACATTTTCGAGAGATGGACAGAGAACAAGCAATACCGAAAGTGATTTTTCCTACATCTTTAAGTCCTGTATTTCATACTGTATTGGGAGCAGCCATTTAGTTGGTCAGTTCCAGTCTGATATTAATGAAATTCGAAACCGACAATGATTATGGTGTGACGGTACACAACCTAGAAATGTGACTTTTCATCAAAATCGGATAAGAATTGTGACCTGTAGAGAGTCCACAACCATGATATACCATATTTTTACACTATTCGCGTACAAACGGCGACCATTTCGTCCGTCAATTTTGGTACGATTTTCACGAAATTAGAACTCAACCTTCCTCATCAAAATCGAATTAAAATTGTGACCTATACAGGGTCCACAACCATGATATATCATTTTTTTAACAGTATTTGCGTACAAATGGCGGCCATTTTGTCTGTCAATTTTGGTCCGATTTTCCCGAAATTCAAACTCAACCTTCCTTACAGTGTAACGGTGATATAATCAAACGTGTTTTTAAATTGGATAATAATTGTGACCTCCAGAGAGACCACAAGCTAAAGAAAGGGGGATTTTGCGTATAACCAGGGGCCATAATTCAGGAAGTTACGATCCGATATGCGCAAATATCGAAAAGAACCAAGATCTTTGGGTTATAACCATGAATTTCAAGTTTCATCAAAATCGAATTAAAATTGTGACCTTTACAGGGTCCACAACCTTGATATACCATTTTTTAACAGTATTCGCGTACAAACGGTGGCCATTTTGTATGGCAATTTTGGTCTGATTTTCCCGAAATTCGAACTCAACCTTCCTTACGGTGTAACGGTAATATAATCAAACGTTTTTTTAAATCGGATAATAATTGTGACCTCCAAGCTAAAAAAAAAGGCGATTTTGCGTATAATCAGGGGCCATAATTCAGGAAGTTACGATCCGATATGCGCAAATATCGAAAGGAAGCAAGATCCTTGGGTTATAACCTTGAATTTCAAGTTTCATCAAAATCGAATCAAAATTGTGACCTCCACAGGGTCCACAACCTTGATATACCATTTTTTAACAGTATTCGCGTACAAACGGCGGCCATTTTGTATGGCAATTTTCGTCCGATTTTCCCGAAATTCGAACTCAACCTTCCTTAAGGTGTAACGATGATATAATCAAACGTTTTTTTAAATCGAATAATAATTGTGACCTCCAAGCTAAAAAAAAAGGCGATTTTGCGTATAATCAGGGGCCATAATTCAGGAAGTTACGATCCGATATGCGCAAATATCGAAAGGAAGCAAGATCTTTGGGTTATAACCATGAATTTCAAGTTTCATCAAAATCGAATCAAAATTGTGACCTCCACAGGGTCCACAACCTTGATATACCATTTTTTAACAGTATTCGCGTACAAACGGCGGCCATTTTGTATGGCAATTTTCGTCCGATTTTCCCGAAATTCGAACTCAACCTTCCTTAGGGTGTAACGGTGATATAATCGAACGGTTTTTTAAATCGAATAATAATTGTGACCTCCAGAGGGACCACAAGCTAAAAAGGGTGATTTTTCGGACAATCAGGGGCCATAATTCAGGAAATTACATTCCGATAGCCGCAAATATCGAAAGGAACCAAGATCTTTGGGTTACAAACATGCATGTCAAGTTTCATCAAAATCGGTTCAAAATTGTGACATCTATAGGGTCCACAAGCTAAAAACGTGATTTTTCGTACAATCAGGGGCCATAATCCATGAAGTTTTGATCCGATACATGCCAATATCGAAAGGAACCGAGATCTTTTGGGGATAAACCTATATTTCAAATTTCGTCAAAATCGGATAAGAATTGTGACCTGTAGAGAGTCCACAAACAAATTGTGGACGGACGGACGTCCGGACGGACGGACAGGGGCGACGACATAATACGTCCACATGAAAATGTGGGCGTATAAAAATGATCAACAAGGAAAATATAAGTTATAGATATGCATGCCCTGCACATCATATCCTTATTTTTTTTTTAAACTGACACACGATGCATACAAGCTACAGTCTGACTCGACACACTACAGAGAATTCTGATTCCGACCGCTTGGCATACCCTGCATGGACTACTCTAGTACAAGATAACTGGACAACCACCGAGTCCAGGAACAGATTCCCGCCGCCTGACAACTCTTGTGTTACTACAGGTAACGGTTTCGCTTATTTGACGCGGTACTGTAGTTAAAAATTCCAGTCGCTTGGTTCCAGTGGATACAAACTATCGATTCCTTGACACCCAATGATGATACTGATTGAAGATTCCAGTCGTTTCACACCCCAATATGAAGCTCCCCACCACCAAGGTTTATGACCATGAGAATAGTCTATTATAATCGAATAAATTATTCTACAAATTTTGATGTTCATATTTTCAATAATTTTAAGACTGTGCTCTTAATATAAAATGGGCGCAAGACAACCGCTAACTCTAATACAGTTAACAACGCCGGATTTACCATGGTGGGAGACCTGGAACATGTGGGCGGCCCCTAATCACCGACCGCGGAGCTGTTGCCAGCGAGACCGGCACGAATCGGCGCAACGGGAATCTGCAGTAATTCCCCTCCCCCCCCCCCCCACTGGAAATTTTCAGAAATTGGATGCCGGAAACGTGATTTCCTGGCATTTCAGGCACTTGTGTCGGAGCCCTATAGAAGTACCCCCCCCCCCCCCAAAAAAAAAAAAAAAAATAAAAAAAAATAGCGCATTCTAGCGTTATTTCCGTGGACCAATCCACGCCAGTGCTATGAAATTATGACATTTCTAGCGGAGGGCACTGGAGTCAATTGCACCCTTTGTATCCGCCACTGTAAGGTTAGTGAGCAGAACGGGGTCACTGGATTCGGAATCCCCACGATGATTTAATGAATGGAGGCCGTAACGTTACGACCAAGCCGGGCTCGATTTTTGACGAACGTTTAACACTGTAAGTACCAAATGGTAATACGAGATTTAATCAAGAAATCTGAATACTTCGTGAGATCATAATGTGCATCTCATCAAATTCAGCTATTGGGGGATTCCACATCAAGTGTACACAAGGTTATGACATGACCATCACAGATTTTGATGATTTTTGGTGTGTAAGTTAACCATGACGAAAAAACGTGATATGCAAAATTTTAGCGCTGAGGGCCCGTTCAGGGGCATCCCAAATTTTGGCCTTTTTGGCTGACTTTCAAACTTTGAAAATCCATAACTTCGTCCTTAGTCATCCTACTTACATGAAATTGGTATCAAATTGTTCAGAAAACATGAACAAAGATCAGCCAGTGCCAGATATTCGCCAAATACGTCTTCATTGGCAACTGTATATATAAATCAAATATTATATTTATTTACCTTTGCCGAGTTGTCAACTGACTACAATGTTAACAAATTGTTGATATCTTTGAGGGACATTTAGTGCACCTACAATAGCTTTTAACCAATTTCTGATCACCTTTCATTTCATCCTTCACTCTATTTTACAAAAAAAAGCCGACAACCAAGATGAGAGTCATTTTGATCCAAATACATTAAGCTACACTTAGTTCTTACAGATGATTTTTATTTAGTCGCCAATGGAATGACTTCTTAAACAAACAAGTTTGATCTAACTTAAAACAACAATATCTGGAGAATTCTTTACTCCAGTAGCAGATCCATTCTACATTATCAGGGCTGACTAGGAATAAGTCTGTCTTGCAAGAGTATAGGATAATAAGAGAACACATTGGGCAGTATCATTGAAACATCACCATGTATAACACAAGAGTTTTAAATTTGATTCAATAACACATAAACAAAACTGAAAACATTTTTGTCATATTTTAATTAAGTTAAGAATTACCATCATCACAGAGGTGTTGTATTATCAGTTTAAAACAAGGCTTTATACAGTAAAATACGAGATATATACACAAATAATAGGCAAAAATATAGAAGATGGAATTATTATTGGTTGTTATGTTGATGGATAAGACAACACTAACAGGATAATAACATGCATATATATAAAGCATGACATAGACAATTATACTGGCTCACAACATTTTAACATAAACAAAACCATGTTTAAACTTATTGCAATGCACTTACACAATAATAGTAATAACTGTAAACAAACCCAGCAGATTAAAGCAGCATTAATGCTGAAATGTTGAACTTCCACTGAAGTATGTTGTTCTAAACTAAAAATTTTGTTTTAAACTGAAAACAGTGGCAGGTCCAGTATCAAAAATTCACTTATTAATCTGAGCTTATTGTTGTTTGGGGGGATGTACTTGATGAAATTGAGTGTTCTATTCGAATCCATATTCCTGAAGCAATGGCCTGAGAAATACTTCTCTGGCCATTGCTGGAATAGCGTCTGTTTCTTGAACTTATGCGGGAGTGTGTCTATTCTTTCAGTTCAATGAAAGCTATCACGTAAGTACAGCAATTGACAGTCCTTCATTTAATCTGGGTCTTCCCTAAAACTTTGGACAGTGATTTAAGGTATTAAAAACGGTGAAAGTATGTTCGTTTCCAAATAGTATTGTTTACATTTCATTTGCCTCGTTTTTCACGCAATTAGTTTTACTGCAGTATTCTGCTATGCACGAGTTAATTAGGCATAATAAAATCGCGAGCCATGACGTAACGTTATGTAAACATATTTGGTCCAATATTGGCACTCGTTTTAAATGTAAAGCTAGTGATTGGTTGGTAGACGGACTACTGACCAATCAAAATTTAAAACAACAATATCCACTCATAATAGCAGAGTGTAGTAGGATTACCTCTAATCAAACGTATGATTCGGATCAAGATATGTCCCTTACTGACTAAAAACCATTTATTTAGGTAATACAGACTAAATATTTCTGGCCCATCCAAACCCCCAAATTACAAAATTATTTCTTTTAAATGTTGAATTTAGAAGTGGAATTGTACTGGCAATCACAATTTTAAATATATTTAAGAAACAACTCATACATCATCACAGAAAATATCTTAAAAGTTTCTCAAATATTGAAATCAAATACATTGTAATGCGTAAAACATAAAAAGTAAAATGTTATTAATATAGGCAGAGCACCAGTTAATTGAGCTACACTTATCATAGTTATAATAGTAGATTATCACAGGTTATTCTGTAAAAAGCTTAGCACCATAGTTTTATAATGTTCACTTGCTTCATGACTACGAATACCATGTCTTTCATTTGGATATACCTTAAATGACAACAAAAATGAAGTTTAATTGAATTTCTGATTTTAGTAGATAAACTAGATATTAAAGTTCCAATTTCACTTTTTCTAAGAAAGTCAAAATACAATTATTTCTATGTTTTTTGCTCAAAAGATTGTCAACTCACTATTATACGATCATGGACAAAATTTTGGGGGGGTTAGAAAGGGTGACACTGGTTGATTGAGGAAATAGTTACTCAATTACCTCCCTTGTTTTCCCATTCTTCTCCATGGACGGCCATCTTCAAACGTTTGAATTTGAAGTTGAAAATGATATTTTTGCCAATTTCTCAACTGGCAATAGTGAATTATAGGATTAATAGGATTATTCTTTAACAAGGTAGGACTGTTTATAGGTTCAATCTATTTTGGGGCTTTATTTTAATAAATTTTAAAAATATAACTTAAAAAAATGCTATTGGAACTTTAAATAACATTGATACATAACATGTCACTGTTAGTTAATATGATAGACAGAGTAATCTTCAAGTGTTGACTAAGACTGAGTCTTCATGATGTATAACCACCAGTAACACAGAGAGGTCCATCTATGTGTACAAGGGATATTCAAAATACTGCTAATGCAGTGGTCTGTTTTTAATCCAATCTGAACAGCTAGACACATTACTTTGCCATGCCCTCCGCCCTCTACCACAACAAGGGGAACCAGACTAGAAAATCCTGGGGAATTTTCTTCCAGGAGGACAAGGGGTATTATAAGTATAATAAAATAAAGGAAAGGGAAACGGCAACACTTCCTTAAAACAATAGCAGTGGCTGGACAAGCCTTTAGATCACTGATGTCGACAAAAAGAGTAGTCATAAATAGATATATAAAAATCCCCCCTCAACAGTAGTACAAACAGATTTTAAGTAGAAATGAGAGGTGGTTAATTCTTCATAACTAGTAGAAGTGTAATAAAGAGTACAATTACAGACCTTAAATTTGGCCCTGTCTGAAATTGTACATATTTTCTACAGACCTATAACATCCCAAAAATTCCTGTAAAGGAATGAAAATTGGGCAGCCTAGTCTACTGTACTAACCCCCTACATACCCAAGCTCCCTAAACAAAAACAGATGGTAGAATTATAACCTACCTGTAGTCTATATGGTTTACAATATCTAACTAATGTATTAATCAAATAGTTACTGTGGTGGAAGTGAACATTTTCATCTATTAAACCATGAACTATTAACAAGCGATTCTCTCTGAAACAACATGATAAAAAACATTTTATGACCATAACTTTTATAATTAATTACTTCATATTGCTCAAGCTAAATTAACTTTATTCTAGATTCAAGCTGAGTTTTCGAAATAATAAATTTCTTATTGGACCATTTAGTATTAAATGGAGTAATAAACAACACTACATTTACTTTCTTACTTGGAAAAACATGTTAAAAATCAAATTATATCAAACGCTTAGCAAAGTTGAAAGGACAAATTTGGAAAATGAAAGATTAGATTTATGTGCATAAATTTCATCTAACATATAAATTAACAAACTAAAAACTATTTACTAGTTTATTAACACCCTATGTTTCAATGATGATCCTCTCAAACAAATAGTAATTAATACATGTAAACATGGTAATTCAATCAAATGCTCCCATATCCAAGGTACTGTCCTTTTTAATTCCAATAAACTTAAATAATATACATATGTGAGAAAACACAATATAACTTACTCATCAGGGAATGATTCTATATAATCTAAAACACAGCCAGTTTTATATGCTTGTATATTTGTAGAAGGTAAGCCCATATATCTTTCTGTATAACCAGTATCATAGAGTGACCAACTAACTACTGGTGCTCCTGCTATTGCTAACTATAATATAACAATTATATAGGTATTTTCATTTGAAGTAATTCTCAAATTTGTATGAAATGCTGATTTTTAAAAAAACATTAACAAAGTATCTACTTTTCTGAATATTCATTACATGGGCAATATGCAAGAGCTAACACTTCCTATTACAAGTCTTTCTTTAGGTCAGAAATATTACATAAATTATTAATTAGACAATACCAAGACCATAATAACTCTCGATGCCATCTGATGGCTGCGATATAAGTAGATTTAAATACTTTTTGTGGTCAATGTGATTACCATAAAAATGTTTATTATCGTAGCAACAGTAGTAATGACAATTGAGACTAGTCTATAATTGTATCGTCGATTTCTAGGCTCAAAATGAAATGAAGTTAAATTTTCATTATCTATTATAGCGAGAACTGTCAGCTCTTTATATCTATTCTTACCTAATGCCAATGTAATAATCATATTCCATTTAGTAATGAAATACAAATTCTATTGAACTACTAAACCATTTACCTTAAATATTTCTGGCCTTTGTGATAAACCCATTAAAGACAGATATCCACCTGCAATTAGGTTATATTTATGTTTTAAAGACATCCATTTCTAAATACATACATTTCTGAATGGGCCTTTGAGATATTTGTTGCTTCAACAAAATTAATTCTTTATAAAATAAATAGAGGATATTTGTCGTTTTAGAGTGAATAACAAACGTTTTCTTGCTTCTTGATGAAATAAAATATGTTATTCACGACAAAACAACAAATGTAATTTATTTATCAGTTTAATTATCCTTTTTTCTTATAAACTACAAGCTTAAGAATACTGAAGAAAGTCGAAAAGATATTTAACAGCTTTTGTCTTTATACTGAATATTTTAATAATAAAGAAAAGTAATTCTTACCATAAGACCAACCATGTATTGCTACTCTTGTTATATCTATAAAATCTACATTTGAATTAATCCATAATAATCCTTCTACTTGTTCATCTATTTCAACTGTTCCCTATAAAAATATAAAACATATTCCTAGTGAGGATTTAAATGAAACATTCCAAGTTGACGTTGAGAGAGTGAGAGAAAGAAATGGGATTTAACATTCACTCGACACAAACTAGGTCATTTCGGACTAACATATGGTTTAATTTCATTTCAATAATTTGTTTGTGCATATAGTAGGGGTCTTTAGCAGTGGGAGGAAACCAGAGGAACTGGAGAAGACCCACAAGGTTGGACAGGCGACCCTATTCCTTGTCACATACAACCAGTGATTCGAAAAAAAACTCGCCAGTTGACTCAATGACAGGCTTTATGATACAGCACGCACTTGCTAACCATTCGGCCATCCAACCTCCCCTTAGTTGAACATTGCATTTCATGATAATAATGATCTAATATCAAAATAACTTTCAACAACTTTACTAAAATATCTATATTTGTTCTTAATTTGACTTCTTGAAGCTATAATTTACATTAATTTAGAACATAATTTTGACTGTGGAGACCGAGAACAGATCCTAACCTAATTGACCAACATTTTATTCCTACATCCACGATTTTAGTCGAAAACACAGAGTATGCTTTTAGAAATTTTTAGAAGTATTTATTTCTTTTCCATTTTCATATTGAATGCTATTGAATATGTTGACATTTTGCTAAGTTGACATATCTGTTTACATATATAAAATGTGCGTTTGGTATAGAAAGTAGTACCAGTGGGTAAGCCCCGCCTCGAAATGATCATGTGAGAGTTTTAAATGGACGGCATTTAGGACAGTGATGTATTATCGACGTATAAAGTAGATGGATCGCAGTATGCAGTATGGTAGCACCTTACCAGTCTATGCTTTAAAATACTTTCAAACATAATTCCTCTGTGTGATGAACCTCGAGAGTCTAGCACTATCACAGCATAACCTTCGGAAGCCAATGTATGAAGACGTAAAAATCTACAAAATCATAAAGAACAAATCATTGATGTTCTTCTTAATAATTTTGGAGAAACAAATAGTATCTTTATTTTAATATGGTAATTTTATAACCGGACAGGTTAATGTTTATTCAAGCTATTAATATTCATTTTATCAAGGCATTTTGTATATTTACTTTAACAATTATTTATAATTTCTGTTAACATTAAAAATCACTTACTTTACACCTTTAAAAGAATTAGTAACTAACTGGACCTGTGGTCCACCATAAACATATAAGACTGTTGGATATTTTTTTCCAACTTCATAATTATGTGGTTTATAATACATTCCATACATCTTATTACCGGACGTAGCCTCAAAATCAAAAATTTCGGGAGCTTTAAACTCTGGACAAACTAAAATAAAATATTTGACAATTTAGTTTGATTACATTTGACATAGTGTAAGGGCTTAAATCACATTGATATACATGTTCAGTTGGCCTACTGAAAATTTACACATGAACTTATAATGAAGTTGTAACTTAATCATGAGTGATTGATAACACAGAACCAGAAAATGATTAAACAAAATCAGTTAAGTTTTACTGAGACCTGATACAAGGCTAATACGAGAATGCCTCAGAGTATTTTTATTAACAATTTGCAAATATTAGATGTTTGGCTACTAGGCAAAATAAACTCTTTGTTCCTTTTATAAGTTTTGTTTTTGGTTAGACATAAAACTTAAGTTCATGGTAATGTAAATAAGGAATTTATACTTCTGTGACATTTGTGTAGCATGCAGGTTACAACCAATATGTTCTATCCAAGTTAGGTCATTTGACCTACTACCTTGCCATAACTGATTTTGTCTATGACCAAATAACTTCTGTTCAATATGTGTACTTATTCTGTTTGCTGAGCTAACTTGTCCATTGTCTTTGTCAGTAAATATAGAATAATTGTGTATACCGGTAATAATATGTACCTGTATGTTCCATTAGCACACCTATACACCGGGCATTAATATCTTTATTTGTATGTTGTATTCTATTTACAGTAGCTCTAGGTGTTTGTTGTATACTACTATATACACTTATATACATTGTACAATCCTGTAAATAATATAAATATAATCTATTACTTCACCTTACAACTGTATCAAACGTAGACAAGGGATTGTTAGACCCCTCAATATAACCACCCTCAGCAAAGTTGCTGTACCAGCTTCAAAACCACTACAAACTCTGTTCCAAGCATTAACAACTTTTACCATTTTACCATTTTAATAAAAGTCAGTTGGATTATTTCTTATTCCCTAATGAACAATCTGACTGAATTGTTGTGATGATATTATTTGATGACATTAAATCAGAATCCATTGTACTGAGACATTGCCCATGTCTACAACACTGAAGGTCGAGAGTTTGAATCCGATGTAAGCTATACCGGTCACATGTTAAAAACAGAAACAGATAATAAATAAAAAATTCCTGTACAGACTTTACACACAGAGTTAATGGTGTCATTTAATTTGTGTCAAATTTAATAATATATTGACAGTAGTCCTAAATATTACTATAGTAGATTATTTTAGTACTTATCTCTTCTTGTAAAAATAATTAATCTGACTTACTATGTTCATAGCTACAGAATGACTAAAACCTAAATGTGTAATTCTAACAGGTTCACGCGGGGATTCATATGACACACAATATCTGAAAACATATACAAAAAATAGGTTGCCAGGCAACGAAACATACGCCCACACAGCAGCCAAATCGTCCGGGCAGTCAACAAGAATTGTCGCATATTAAGGAATTATCAAAAAATCATTAGAATTTGTTTGGTTTTTATAATCAAACGTTTTTTTTTAAATCATATAATAATTGTGACCTCCAGAGGCACCACAAGCTAAAAAGGGTGATTTTTCGTACAATCAGGGGACATAATTCAGGAAGTAATGACCCGATGGGCGCAAATATCGAAAGGAACCAAGATCTTTGGGTTTAAAACATACCTGTCAAGTTTCATCAAAATCAACTCAAAATTGTGACCTCTATAGGGTCCACAACCTTGATATAACATATTTTCACACTATTCGTGTACAAACGGCGGCCATTTTGTCCGTCAATTCTAGTCCGGTTATCATGTAATTCAAACTCTCTCTTCTTTACCATGTAACGGTGATATAGTCAAACGTTTTTTTAAATCGGATAATAATTTTGACCTCTAGAGGAACCAAAAGCGAACAAAAGCGATTTCTCGGACAATCCGGGGACATAATTCAGGAAGTTATGATCCAATGGGCGCAAATATCGAAAGGAACCAAGATCTTTGGGTTATAAACATACATGTCAAGTTTCATCAAAATCGGTTCAAAATTGTGACCTCTATAAGGTCCACAACCTTTATATAACATATTTTCACAATATTCGTGTACAAACGGCGGCCATTTTGTCCGTCAATTTTGGTCCGATTTTCACAAAATTCATACTCAACCTTCATAACCATGGAACGGTGATATAATCAAACGTTTTTTTTAAATCGGATAACAATTTTGACCTCCAGAGGGACCACAAGCTAAAAAGGGCAATTTTTCGGACAATCAGGGGCCATAATTCAGGAAGTTACGATCCGATTGGCGCAAATATCGACAGGAATCAAGATCTTTGGGTTATAAACATACATTTCAAGTTTCATCCAAATCGGTTCAAAATTGTGTCCTCTACACTGTTCACAACCTTGATATAACATATTTTCACACTATTCGCGTACAAATGGCGGCCATTTTGTCCATCAATTTTGGTCCGATTTTCACGAAATTCAAACTCGACCTTCATAACCATGGAACGGTGATATATATGAAACGTTTTTTTAAATCGGATAACAATTTTGACCTCCAGAGGCACCACAAGCTAAAAAGGGCGATTTTTCGGACAATCAGGGGCCATAATTCAGCAAGTTACGATCCGATTGGCGCAAATATCGAAAGGAATCAAGATCTTTGGGTTATAAACATGCATTTCAAGTTTCATCCAAATCGGTTCAAAATTGTGTCCTCTACACTGTTCACAACCTTGATATAACATATTTTCACACTATTCGCGTACAAATGGCGGCCATTTTGTCCGTCAATTTTGGTCCGATTTTCACGAAATTCAAACTCGACCTTCATAACCATGGAACAATTATATAATCAAACGGTTTTTTAAATCGGATAACAATTTTGACCTCCATAGGGACCACAAGCTAAAAAGGGCAATTTTTCTGACAATCAGGGGCCATAATTCAGGAAGTTACGATCCGATTGGCGCAAATATCAAAAGGAACCAAGATCTTTGGGTTATAAACATGCATTTTAAGTTTCATCCAAATCGGTTCAAAATTGTGTCCTCTACACTGTTCACAACCTTGATTTAACACATTTTCACACTATTCGCGTACAAATGGCGGCCATTTTGTCCGTCAATTTTGGTCCGATTTTCACGAAATTCGAACTCGACCTTCATAACCATGGAACGGTGATATAATCAAACGGTTTTTTAAATCGGATAACAATTTTGACCTCCAGAGGGACCACGAGCTAAAAAGGGCAATTTTTCGGACAATCAGGGGCCATAATTCAGGAAGTTACGATCCGATTGGCGCAAATATCGAAAGGAACCAAGATCTTTGGGTTATAAACACACATGTCAAGTTTCATCCAAATCGGTTCAAAATTGTGACCTCTACGCTGTTCACAAGCTAAAAAACGTGATTTTTCGTACAATCAGGGGCCATAACCCATGAAGTTACAGTCCGATACATGCCAATATCGAAAGGAACCGAGATCTTATGGTGATAAACCTATATTTTAAGTTTAATTGAAATCGGATAAAAATTGTGACCTGTAGACTGTTCACAAAAAAATGTGGACGGACGGACGGACGGACGGACAGGGGCGACGACAATATACGTCCACATAAAAATGTGGGCGTATAAAAATAAATATATATTTATAGATAATAGTAAAATTAATCAATACATATTTAATATTTATGATGGTATAATAGAATTTTTCATTTGTGAGTAAGTGAGATTCAGTGATTAAGCAATGTCTTAATTGTTAAATAATTCCTAACTACAGTCTACTGCAACAAATAATATGATCAAATGTCATAAAGTGGTGGATTTTAATTGACAAGTAATGTTACATTAAAGAAAACATACTGTATATTTTGTTGGGTACCTATTTCATATGATAGTTTCACAGTAAGGCCCATTCTGTCATGTGATGTTAGTCACAATGGTTGTAGACTAAAGTGGGGGTCACTAAAACTGAGCTCAATTTTTATATCCAGATTGGTCATTGTCGACGTTTAAATTAAAAAAATAAATTTAAAAAAAAATTATGGAAAAATCTTTAAATATGACTTACAGGTGTGTTTCTAATGGTGTATCTTTAAGACCAGTAAAATATACTAATTTTCTATAACTATCTACCCATACCTGAAAAATTCAATATAGTTTCATTATAATATTCATAAACTTTATATCTGATGGTCTAAAAATCGTTACATTTTTATTTAATTGTTTTCAAACTTTATCTACTATTATCATCAATATTGCCCAAAAATACGTTTATATATAATAGTAAGTGCAGGGGGACTGCACCACACACAATTCTACACAAAGACAAATATATGGACATGACATCATACTCAGAGACCACAAACAATTCAAAGAGAGTGAATGGATCCGGGGGCAAGCCGTAAGCGTCCACTGCGCTGTACAGTCCCGGGCCTGTGGTAACACAGACTTCACACATATTTGAAAACAATTGGGAATACAACCCAAAGAAATAACACAAATTTAGACTGAACAACAATCAAAAGATCATCGCTAAAACTATAGAGATTGGCTTTCTGATCAGAAGAATGGACATAAAACATTTAAATTCAAATACAGATAACTCAACAAAATGTATTCAAGTTTGAAATTCGACATAATAACCAATCTCACTGTATCATGTTTAAAACAAATGGCAAAAGACATTTGAAATTTACAATCCACATTAATGTTCGCATATGAAAAAAACCAACAGAATGCTTGATTTCTGGGAATTCATGGGTAAGTTCGAGAGTCTTACGATGATTCTATATTCATATTAGTAGCATATAAAAGACTAAACTGTGAACAAAAAAGTGACATGTAGTAACTGATAAAGATAAGAGAACAATAGATGGAATGTCTAACTAACTTGTATTCGATATAATTGTGTTATTATAAGACTACTTACAGGTAATGATAAAACTTCCCATGACCCACTGGTAAGAGTTACTTCCTTTAAAATTTGGCACTGTGGACATTCCGAAACTAAAACAAGCAAAATAATACATCGCTATATTTACCTCTCTTCCAATTCTGCTAGTTTCTAGAATTTAAATATTTTTATGTGATTTGATTACTGTATTAGGTATACAGTTAAATTCATTCATGGACAGTGAGATGTCACTATTTTAATTTCAGAAGAAAAGAAATATTATATTTAGCACAGCATGATTAGATATTAAATACAAATTATGATTTATTCAAGAAAACTCTGATTTCTCCTTTAAAATAAAACTAATTCTTTAAGTATTTGTTCTCAGAAACTCGTAGTATATTGTGAAAACATATTATTCTGGTAATCTAATGAAGAATTTGATTGTCTATCAATTAAATCTGAAAATGTAGATATAAATATAGAACTATGATATATAACTGGCAGGTTTAAGAATACCAGCATAGTGTAATAATTTCCCTCAAAATCCAATACAGATACATTAGCCCTGTGTAGTAAGCGATAGAAATGTATGAAGCATTCTTTAAATAATTAATACAAAGTTTGATAAAAAAAAAAAAAGTTTCTTTATCAGGTGATTTCAACTCTTGGATGGGTGGTAGCAAATAATGGATGTTTTGAAATTTTGATAGGAGGTATAAAATTTTGAGTATTAAGGACTGTAGATGCATTGACTGTAGTGTACATTATGTATTGGTTTATTTGCGTGATATACAGTATGTTAAACAAAGCTGAGCAAGCAGTGATTATATATGATTGTAATGAAACACCAAATTTGAACAAATAAGGATTATGAAAAAGTAACTTTTAATTTGAAATAATGAAGCAAATGTATCAGGAAACAGATGTTTAATGGTTAATATGATAGATTAAAGAATAGTATTAGTGCCAAAGTTATTCATTTTTATTGGTGAAGCCAAAAAAATATTTTTCGTAACCCCAAGTGATATTTCTAATTACTACCTGTGTTTTCCTCCAATTCCATAATAACATCTGATAGTGTAGATGGTAATCTATGTAATACTTGTGATGTAACTAAATATAAATGTCTAAAACTGGTTTTCTCACTAGCCCATATAAAACTTATTGAATTATCGTCAGTTTGTGGAAGAAAATGAAGAATATCATGTGTCTGAAGAAGAAAAAGAATTATACTTTATCCATACAATTATTCCACAAGGGGTCATTAATCTTACAACTATATTTTCATTTTTATTTATACATATCTATACATATACTACAACAGAAATTATTAGTTGGATGAGTTCCTCAACAAAGGAACAGATGCCAGTGGTTTATTCTAACCATAAATATATTTGTAATCATCAAATGCCCCAACTTCACTCAAAGCAAAAGAGTAGTCTCAAACATCTTTGAAAGACAGGGGACAAAATTCAATATTAATAGAAAATATACTTTAGTTTATATAGCACTCTACTTGAATAAATAAAAAGCCCTTACATTAATCCAAATATCTGAAGTTTCATTGTATAGTATTTGTATTGGAGGTAAGTTGGAGGTACCATTAGACATTTCAGCATCTGACAAAACCGGTGTAAAATGTTGTAAAGGTATTAAAATTAATGATAATCTTTGTTGCTGCCTATCTAATAACTGTGCATGAACACTGAAAAATAAATAAATACATAAATATTTTGAACTTATTTAAAGTACAATATTGGATATTAAATACATGCACCTCATTGATGAGGTGAGACTCTATTTCTGGATTTGTTTGGCAAATTTCTGCAAGAGTCCACTACCAATTTTGATATCTTTATTGCACATAAATATTGTGCCTGAAATTTAGCAGAAATAAACAATCGACCTACATATTTCATTAAATATCAGATTTGTTCATATATCAATATGACATTTACAAATACATGTACAAGGAATCTAAACATACAAACATTGTGTGCTTTCAGTTAACTTACAAATTACACGATGGTGTCCAGCCAGCTCTAACTAAGTACTCAGACCATGGTAAAACAATACTTAATGGTTCTATAAGTTGATTCTCTATCACAGTATCAAGTATCTGAACAAAACAAAACCAAAAAACACATGTAATACTTATACTTTAAAACCAAAAATTATCTATGAGAATATCAAAAACAATTTGTCAATATCGGTATGAAATGAATTAATCTATTTTAATCATTAATAACTCTGTTGAATTCTCTTCACAATATAATTTATCATACAGTAAAGTGCCACATTTCATATTCACTTTTATTTTATCTGATCATATACAACAGACAATGATATTTCAGAATCACTTTCCATGCTAAAATTGATTAAAAGTAACAAGAATTATCACAATTGGAACAATGAGACTGACAAGATATTCCTTGAAAATAAAAACAAAATCTGAACTCACTATGCCATCTTTATCCACCTCAAATTCTACGATCTTCAGACTACTTTTAGCATTTGCTGTTCCTGATGAAAATAATTTGCATAATATTCCAAAATATTTGTATACAATGTATAATTTTTGTATACCACTGACTTCAAATAAGATCTAATTGTGATATTATAGATCAATTATTGAGAACATAGTATGTTCTCATGTTAACCAGGAAACAGTTCTGCAATAACTAACCTGGGCAATAACTCTGCATAATTCTGATAAAAAATTCTAAATTTTGATATGACTAGTTTGTTACAGTAAAAAGAATCTCAAAAACTCTGCAGAGCAGAGCATATAGAAGGTTTTGGTAGCAAGGCCAACAACTTGTATCAATTGCTGCATGATTATACAGATTGGAAGGGGTGACAACAACACTCAAACATAAAAAATTGAATTATAAAAATAAATTTACCTGCTCTAGGATATCTATATTCATCTATTCCATGAT
Organism: Patella caerulea; assembly: GCA_036850965.1. Lineage (NCBI taxonomy): Eukaryota > Metazoa > Mollusca > Gastropoda > Patellidae > Patella > Patella caerulea. The sequence goes on from JAZGQO010000006.1 coordinate 22,967,640, forward strand.
CATCTGTTGATGGAGCAAATAGATTTAATACATCCACATCTGATTCATCAACTTCTTCATATAATATCTGATATGTACTAATATCATCTAAATAAGAGAGGAAAAACAATACCCTTGTAAATAAACCACATAATGACGTTTCTTTCACAATTCCAATGAACATTGGGACACCTTTCACTAATTTAAGATTTGAGTCCAGGAAACAGATTTTGACCTAAGTTTGATTGAACTTATGTAAGACACAAACAAGGTGTTAAGAAATTTTCACAGTAACTAATTTCATTATTTTGAATGTTTTCGATGTCAGTCCTGGTCCCTCTGCACCACCAAAAAAGATGGAGAATAATACTTTAGAGGCATATAGTAACGGGACAGAGCAATTCAACCATAATACATACATATGGGTGAACAATTACTAAATGTCAAAACGTCACTCAAATAATTCGGTATAAATTGTTTTTCTATGCTTATAGTAAATAACAATGCTATGGTCACATAATTTATGTTCTATGTAAGCAGTACACTGATCGATTAATTCAAGCAAATCTTGTAAACAACATTTAATTAATTTTAATGAGTTATGGGGAATATTAAAGAAGGAAATTGAATCACTGCATCATTCTCACACATGCACTTCATCAACGTAAGCATATCTTGAGTGTTACAAGTGATATATTCATAATTTCATGACTGAAAATTGTAGTGAAGGTATGTATTATTTTTCTCAATCAAATTTCATCAAAATAAAGATATCAGTGGTTTCCAGGCAAGAAATCCCCATACTTTGCAAGAGATGTACAGAAAACAAGCTAAAAAAAAAGTCATTTTTGGAACAATCAGGGGCCATAAACCAATAAGTTATTCTTCGATATGCATGAATATCGAAAGGAACAGAGATCTTTTGGATATAAACATATTTCAAGTTTCATCAAGTTAGATAAAAATTGGGACTTCTATCAGGTCCACAACCTTGGTATTACATATTTTTACACTATTTGCATACAAGTAGCAGCAATTTTATGGCAGTTTTGGACAATTTTTATGAAATTTTAAATCAGAGATTCCACATGCTAAAAAAACACGTGATTTTTCTTACAATCAGGCGCCATAAACAAGAGCATCAAGGTGTGATATGCGTGAATATCGACCAGAGATTTAGGTTATATTTCAAGTTTCATCAAAATCGGATAAACATTGTAACTTCTCGAGTGTCCACAACCTTGTTATTACAGACTTTAACACTATCTGGGTATGAGTATCAGCCATTTTGTCCGGCAGTTTCGGTTTGATTTTCAAGAAATTCAAACTCAACCTTATGGTGATATATTTGAATGTGTTTTTAAATTGGATAAACATTGTGAACACTAGAGGAACCACAAGCTAAAAATGTGATTTTTCATACAATCAGGGGCCATACTCCAGGATGTTACAATTCAAAAGGAATGGAGATCTTTGGGAGATAGACCTATATTTTAAGTTTCATCAAAATCGGATACAAATCTACTAATTACCTGAGGTAGGGGGTAGTTTGGATGGCCTCCACCAGTAACCTGTATGTCTGTCAAATTCTTCCTGTATCACAAAAGATGGTACACCAGCACTTAATGGATCTGTTGATAACTGTCCAGTTCCTGTTTGATATATAAAACTAATGAATAGACTTCTTTTTTGAAATACACACATGTATATTGCAGAAATTAATTATAATGATATTTAATATCAAAATTACTACAACCATTTCTTTTCTAAATCAGAATTTATAGCTAAGCAAGATTTTGTACTTACTATTAGCCATATACATTACTAAACAGGACTGCTTGATTTCTCTGCCGATCGGCGAGCCAGTTTGCAAGCGTGTGCGCCGGTCAAGTGATATTCGGCGCTCCCACCAAAGCTGCACATTCGGCATATGACTTAACCAAACTTTTGTAGACTTTCAGTTAAATCAAGTGACCTTGCCGCTAATATTTTCAAACTATGCTCAGTAGCAAGTAGGTCTGCAACAGTATGGACAAATCAAGCAGGGCTACTTGACTGGCTCACACCATTTGCAAATCGGCTCGCCTAACAGCATAGAAATCAAACAGGCCCATTGTTCACTTGTACATTACAATAATGTATATACCTGCCATATTGTGCATGATGGCCCTATCCTCTACCAATTGTCATCAAAGATTTCTTCAAGAATCAGAAATATAAACATGATTGTCTGGGATAAACAAAGAAAGCGGTTTTACTTTATTTTTTTTTTGACAAACAAAACATCGGACATATAGAATACTGTACATTCTCTTTCTTACCCTTGTGTGCGAATGTCAATCTTTTTTCTGAGCCACTGGTAAGATGGGTTACCCATATATCATTGTCATGTATGAACGCCACTAAGTCTGTATTAGCTGGACATAATTTAGGATCTAATCTAGCACCTCGACAATAACTGTTGATTGATGTAGGCACCACACAACTTGCCTACCAAATTAAAACATGAGAAAAATTTTAGTAAGTTACTTGTGACCAAATTTTGAATTTTAAACAGCACCAAGATATTGAGAGAGAAATGGGTTCAAACACTTGATAGAAACTAGGTCATTTTGGGACTAACATATGGTTCAATTTTACTTCATTCATTTGCTTGCGCATTGGGGTCGTTAGCAGTGGGAGGAAGCATGCGGAAACCATTCCCCCCACCCCCTTGAAGACAACTCAAAAAGAGATGTTTGATTTGATTGCTCGGGCAGCGGCGTATGCCAGTGTGTACATGGTACCTCAATTTTTTGTCCCATCTAAATAACTTGCCCACTTAGCCACCATGATCCCCGAGTGTAGAAATAATAAGATTTTAATAGATAATGATGCAGCTACATGTTTATGACTATCAATTATGTAATTACTCTGTAATATTTGAACAGTCTTAAAAATAAAATTTTGAGTAGGTATGAGATTCAAGCGCCAAAATATAAGGGAAGGGCGTATTTACCTTGTCTCAAAATTTCAGCTCAAATACTAAGTCATTTGGACAAAACAGCTTATCGGGACACATAACCTTTTTAAGATTTCTGGTCAATTTTATCTAATAATCATACACGGTTCCTTTAGAGGTCGATACAATGAATAACCCATTGCTGTACTTGATAACGAAAGGTATATTATTTCACCTGCATATGAAACCGACGGGTTTAAGTTGTTTGAAAACTGTCACCTACATAAACTTGTTCTCGGCCCTAAGGTACAGGATATTGAGGACTTTTAACACAAAATTAAGGAGTTTTATGTTCCAAATATAATCAGGATTGGCTATATAGTAACCAGTGAGGTATATTTGCTCATGTAACTGCAATCTTGGTCTCTTGTGAACATATCTAAATTAATAATGTTATAGTTGGAATTAATGAAACAGAGCAGCAATAATCAACAGCAACCCATATTCTCAATAGTGCTTTACTTTGGCCGTCCAATTGACTAATTTCAATATTTTTACCCAGGCCTTATCACATATATTGATAAACATGATACCTACCGTTGGATCCCTATCATGACAAACATACAGATTATTATTGGCTGGAAAAAGAAATTTTCCAACAGTCTCGTCTACTTCATATGATGTTATGCCATAAATCACCAATCGTTTTCTTTCTCTCATTAACTGTTCTTCACGAGACAATTGTCCAATCCCTGAAGAAGACTGAAATGCGTCTAACAAATGATTCCAGTCCAAAACAGTGGGAGTAAAATTAGGATTGTTAGTTTCTTCCACACTTGGAACATCTACATACAAGAGTGTATTTTCCCTTCCTTTACTTGGAACACCAAGGAAATATATTCTAGTTTTATGTCCAGTCGATGTTTCTATGTTCCGAAATGTAAATGATGATGGAATGGTGCTCACAAGAGTTGTCAGAATTTTTCTAGACTCTCTTACACATCTTCGCAGCTCTTCCCATGTTTTTTTTCCACCATTATTTGATCTTGATGGGGATCCAACCACACCATCAAAAGTAGCGTCCAGAGTTACCTCTGAAGCCATTGCAATAGAAACCTAAAAAGTAAAAGGTAAAAAGTATAGAAACAATCTGGAAAATGGTTCGTTGATTAAATCAAGTACAACATAATTTTATATGCTTCATATTCCTGCATGATTGGCTGAACAACAGTAAAGACATGAGACATGTTTCTACATTCAGCGAAATATGTTTCAATTAGTTTTTCTTTTTAAATTACAACTAATCTGCTTATTTATAGAATGTAGAATGTCCACAAATTTAATGTAAAACCATGAATGAGGGCTAAGTAGTCGGGATACTTTAAAATTCTCAAGTTTTTTACTTTTATTATTAGTCTAACTATAAAAATTTGATTTGCTAGAATGTCAGCCCTAATCAAAGGCTGTTGGCAAAGGTGTAAGCTTATTTATGGGCATTGTTTCTCTCCTCCAGGTCTGTGCTTTTTGGGATTGTTAATTTGTTTCTTAGAACAACTGCCCACATTGAAATGTACTGAAGTACCAGCCCTTTTGCACATGGTACCCACCTGCCACTGATAAGCTGCCAAGACCCTCCTAAAATTGAGTTTTGAAGGTTCCAAAGTTTTCATTCATTTCCAAGCTCTCGTGAGAGCTTCTTTAATTTTGCATGTTTGTATGTATGTTTCAGCTTTCACCATTAACTGTGAATTTTTGATGCTGTGATACTTATGAATTAAATTATGTATGTTCAGCAAGAACTTTTTTTATTATAGGAATATTTTATTGTGTAATCGACTTTAAGAAACCAAAGATAACACAAAGTTTAGTGGCGAGGGTTTAAAATGGTCTATTGAATTGAAATCTCCTGACAGATGGCTAAAAACATTTCGTTACCAGTGTCAGTTGACTGGAACACATGATTAAGGTCAGGCTATTATTATATTTATAAGGACCACCCCCAAGCCATGATAAACCATGACAATACAATACCGGTACATTCAGATTGGTGGGCAAATTCTGGTATCTAACTCTATATTTTATATGTAATAATAATTTGTGACATACAATTCAGTGACAGTCACTGGAAGACCAGCCACTTTCTTTTGCAGTGGCTATGGCCCTGCTTTGATGACGGACAGCTGTGTGAAGTGACAGTTCACAGTTGACTCAACCAGGTGCGTTTCCGCCAAAGATTTGGAACCTTCTCGTTTACTGTTGAGTTCTTGTGCAATTAGCATGGGCGCATAATAATAGAGACTTGTTGGCTGTATTTTAGTTGTTAGGTCTTCACCAAAATAGTGATTGAATTATCTCCTACGTTTAGTTTGTCTGACTTGAAAGAACTTTGCTAATCTTTTCCCTGTTGACGGATTCCATGGCTCATAGGTCACTTCCGGTTGACGTGACCTCAGGCTCAGTCTATATCAAAACCACCAAGGAGCAGATGAGCATCATGTAGGAAAGTTACGTTATGTCCGGATCAGAAGCAATAAAGTGATGAAATCAACTACACTAGTTTTTAAGTAACTGCCAACAGTGAATAAATCCATATAAATAACGGGTTATTTTAATTTCATAAATAGGGTTGCAGGGACACAACTCCAAATAAAATTCTTGGGATCAGACTACAATCTATCTTTTCACTTGTCCAGAATGTACTTTCAACCTCCGGCTGGGCTAACGAAAACATGTCCAGATAGAGTTACCAGATTAACAGAAGGGTCCAAATTGATTGATAATCTATGAACTAATCACTGTGTTCTAGGATTTCTGACTCTTCTTAGAGATGAAAAATTTGATCAGTATTCAAATTAACACTGATTGGCAAGTCAGTAGACGTAGTGCACCCATGGTAAAAAACTGGGGACTAGCCTGATCGCAGCAAAACAATCGGACATTAAACTCCATTTCAATTAATTCACTTTAATTTTTTATTTTCTGCATACCATTATAAACAACATAGTACACACAAAACACCAAAAACTGTTTAACAGCATAAACCATTTTAAACATTATAAACAAGCGATGTTGCTAGTGGGAGGGGAGGGGGGCGAAAACGGCTTGGTCCATAAGGTGCTTTATCCCGAGGGACGTCTGTAATAACAGGATTGGTGGGGCGCCTTACAATATATGATTGTCAGGCGCACATATTGCCGAGTAAGATTGGTTGGGCGCCCATGACATGATTGGTTGGATGCCCAAAACGGCTTGATCTGTGAGGTGTTTTATCGCAAGGAATGCCCATAATGACAAAATTAGTTTGACACCTTATAATGACACTATATGATTGTTAAGCACAGATAGTGCATAATGCAGAGTAAGATTGCTTAGGTGCCCACAACTTGATCAATTAGGGCACCCAAAACGGCATGATTGGAGGGCTGCCTCAACCCGTAGTGGTGCCCAAAATGGCATGATTGGAGGGGTGCCTCATCCCGTACAGGCTCCCATAGTGCCGAGATTGGTGGGCTGCCGCCGCCGAGATTTTTGGGCTGCCGCCGAGATCATGGGCGCCCTTATTATACTTGGCGGGACACCCACAATGGCAATGGAGATTGGTAAGGCACCCAAAATAGCATGATGATCTTCAAAATCCAAACAAGTCGCACTCTAACCGAATTCTGAACTTTTTCTCATAAATTATTACAGTTACATTAAAGTCATATTTCTTCCTTCAAATTTTTATAATTTTCATATCAAAATATCATAATACGCCAATATCACAAATTCGGACTCAAAATTGAAATTTTTCGTCATTTTCAGACGAAAATCCTAGATCCTTCTTTGAACGGGGGCATATCCATGTTTGCCGTGCACCGTCAAGTGTAGTTATATTGGTGCCACCCAGAAGCCTTCCCCTTCCCCCTCCAACAATTTTGGGCAAGCTACGGACCTGCATTTATATCCTGCTGTCTGTAAGTTTTGGTTTATACAGCTGCAACTATCTATTATGTATGTTATATATGTTTCTTGAAAGTCAATACAAAATTTTGGAATGTGGGAATGTAAGAATAAAGGTGTGTTTCGAAACCAAAAAATATTGATGTAATAAGCAAGAGAGAGAGAGAAAGAAATGGAGTTTTAACATCCACTTGACACAAACAGGTCATTTTGGGACTAACACATGGTACAATTGTATTTTATTAATTCACTTGTGCATAGGGATCTATAGCAGTTTCATGTACAAGCTTCATATAGAAACCATGCTACTTGATTTCTTTGTTGATACTCTACCTTTAATAAAGAATAAAGTTATCACATATGTAACATTCCCCGGACAATTGTACAGCTATATACAGCACATATAACAAAAATCCATACCAATTACTTAACCATAAAATGATCAATTTTAAAGAATTTAAACCATTTATTTCCAATTTGTACAATAGGCTTGAATAATTTCACAAATAAAACAATTCCTTCAATTACATAATGAAATATCACAAGTTATGATATTGGTATTTATAGTTTTTCTGATTCTTGATTCTTCAAAACTGAAAGTATGGTACATGGATTATAAGTTAATGTCGTGCTGTTTTTTTTTTTAAACTTAATGACTTTCTCCCTTTTTCCCCGCAACCTGAAAATAAAAAAAAAAGCAACATTTTTTAAAATTTTATTCAATTGTAGAGATAATAAAACTGAAAATTTGGACTCTTCCATTGATTAATAATATTGCCTCTACCACTGACTAATAGTAAGTGCAGGAGAACCGCACTACATGCAAAACAAAACCGACATGACAAACTACACAGACATTGCAAGAAACAATCAACACATATCAAATCAAGTGAATGGATCTAGGGGCCAGCCATAAGTGTTCATTGCGCTGAAAAGCCCAAGGTCTGTAGTGAAACAGGCTTCGATCAAAACGAAAAAAACAATATGGCTCACATACAGTGTAGCAGATGAAGTAAGACACTTGTAACAGATGACATCTAAAGCTTTGGTCCACCTTTGTATACACAATGAGTTTTTGTTCATTTTCCGTCAGTCTTTTCAGTAATTAAAATTGCTTACCCTCTTAAAATCAGACATATTTGTAGAACTAACAGGACTACCTATAAAACCAATATAATCTACTTGTGTTACTTCTCCACCTTCTTGGTTATCTTTTATAAATAACTGAAAAATATATCATGAAAATTGTTTTTAATGTTTTTACTGTATTATTCAGGTTAGAAGATGATGTAATGTGGATGAAATTGTATTTTATGATTTTTCTGACCTCCACCCATACTTAGATAAATAAGTTGGTTGAAGCTGAGTATAACACAAATGATTGCCAAATTAATGGCCAGTCCATAGCACATGTTATCTATTGAATTCAAATTTCTTTTAGGAATTATCTAGAACTGAATTTCAACCAATATCAATGTATCTAAAACAGTTGAGTGTCTATATGAACACAAAATGTGGTAACATGCTAGGAAATCCTGAGAACTTTTGCAGTTTACACCGATATCAAACCTTGAACCTCCATGTTAACGCGACAGCGCCATTCAGTGAGCCACTGCAACTGCCATCTATTTAGAAAGAAAATACAATAGAAATGAAATAAAACTTACTGTTAATGTTTGTACATTCTGGAATTTTACAAATCTTAGTGGTACAATTCCATCAGCTAAGTCAGTTGGTGTAAGCCTGGATATAAAACAAAACATTAAAGATAAGAAATGTCTACTGATCATTTAAGCGAGAGAGAGAGAAATGGGGTTTAATGTCCACTCGACAAACTAGGTCATTTTGGGACTAACATATGGTTTTTAATTTTATTTCATTTATTCTCTTAGGCATAGAAGTCTTTAGCAGTGGGAAGAAACCGGAGGACCCGGAGAAAACCCACGAGATTGGAAAGACGACCCTACTCCACAACCAAGGATTCGAAACCACGCCAGTTGACTCAATGACAGGTTTTATGATATAGCATGCACGTGCTAACCATTCAGCCATCCAACCCTTGTTAACAACAACTCTTGAATACGGCCATATTTTAGAAGAACTAATTTTCTTTTATATTCCTTACAATTACTACTACAGATTACGAAAGAGGAAACCAGTCCCCAATAAGTCAATTTCATTGTATATCAAACTTGCAATAACAATCAAAGAATTAGTCTTCCGATGTGTAACGGTTTTATTTAGGGAATACTTACTCAATAATTTGAACAGGTGCCATCGACTCGGCCTGGTCAAAATCTAATGTTCTTGGCTGATTTATAAAAAGTTTAATACCTTTTGGTCCTTTATCTGAAATTTAATCAAAGAATTTTTATTAGTATTAATATGTAAAAAATATAAGTCTGTGTAAACAATAAATTGAATTGCTTGGAATATGCCAAAAAATGTTCAGGAAAAAAGCTAAGAATGATAAAATCAGGACAAATTTGTGGTCCACATATTTTACAATGCTAAAAATCAACAGGGATCATCCCTCCAATCCCAAAGTTTTTACAATGCTATAAATCAACAGGGATCGTTTTCCCAATCCCAATATTTACATCAATTGGAATCATCCTCTTAAGACCCAATGCTTCACAGTACTTCACACCAAATTTGAAAATATTGTCCTCCAGCCACACCAATTTGATTTTGTGTTCGTCTGGGTCTTGATATATAAGTAGCCACACAAATTATGTGCAATGTGTTTTATTTAAAACTAAAAATTTTGAACTAAAAGCTTTTAAACATCACAACCAATCACTTTAGGAAATTTTAAAAAGTTGTTTTTTTTAAATACCTCAACAAACATTGCTGAAAAACAGAAATTAAAATTGGTGTGGCCTCATCCATTGATTCCTCAATTCAGTATAAACATTCAATAACCCCCATTCTCCATTTATTCAGTCAACTTTACAGTTCTTGTAATACCGTACGATCCTTTGTAACCCCATCCCCTGTATTTGGGTACGAACTATCAGTATCGTTTTCATGGCAGCACAAAATATATTAATATTAATACAGCACTATGCTTTCGATGTTTTCTTGCTCTTTCTGATCTTTTTGTAAGCATTTGGGTTCAAATTGATATAAATGTGGTGGTCATCAATAATTTATAATTATGTTTCTAAAATAATAATGTGTATTCCTACCAGCTGGTCCATTTATTTTCATAGAATGAATCTTTACAGCTTGATTAAATGATAGTTGAATTATGAGCTATAAAATGAAAAAAATACGAAACTACAAATTCAAAAAGAACATTTAAAATGGCACTTTCACAATGATTGATGAAATTTAATTACATGTATCTTCAATTTGATTTGATCAGACTATAAAATTCAATTTAGCATAATTAAAAAACTTCAAAATTCAGGCAAAAAAATATACACACTGCTTATAATTGATTTAATTTAGTGTCTTATTCAGGCAAAAAATTATACACACTGCTTATAATTGATTTAATTTAGTGTCTTATTTCTAAAGTATGGCATAATTATATATTTATGCTAACCTGCTCATCACAATCTGATTCAAGATAGCCTCCTTTTGAAGTCAAAGCATGTGTGTACGGGTGATCATCAGATTCGTTCAAACATTCACATTCTGATTTGAGAAGAAAGGATGAAAGATCCATCTGAAAAATTAATTATTTGAAAATAAATAACAATTTTGTGTATTAGAAATGATTTATGAACAGTCTAGTTAAACAGGCATTATACAGAAGCTAAATCTGCCTATTAGATTTAAATACGTATTTTGGTTGATGTGGTTACTGTAAAATGGATAATCAAGACTTTATTATGCCCAGATAGTGGTACTATGACCTACTCTAATATTGAATTCCAACTGCCCAGGGATTTTTTATATGCACACCAGCAGCTGCATGGCAGGATACGCTCACATTTTGCAAGAGATGGATAGAGAACAAGCTAAAAACAAAAACGATTTTTTGTACAATCAAGGGCCATAATCCAGAAAGGTATGGTCTGAAATGCGCAAACATCAAACAGGACTGAGATCTTTGGATAATAAGGATATGTTTTGAGATTCATCAAAAATTATGCCTCTGGAGGGTCCATAACTTTTGAATTACAAATTTGTATACAAAGAGCGTCCATTTTGTCGGGCAGTTTCATTTCGATTTTCCTGAAATTCCAATACAACCTTCATTATGGTAGAATGGTGATATAACTGTTTTTAAAATTGGAAAAAATAAAATTGTGACCTCTAGAGAATTCGCAAGCAAAAAATGCCATTTTTCAACCAAGCAGGGGGCGTAAGCAACCAAGATCTTTGAGTTATAAACTTGCATTTCAAGTTTCATCAAAATCGGATTAAAATTGTGACCTCTACAGGGTCCAGAACCTTGATATACCATATTTCTACACTATTTGCATACAAACGGTGGCCATTTTGGTCTGATTTTCACAAAGTTCGAACTCATCCTTATAATTGTAACCTCCAGAGGGACCATGAGCTAAAAATAAGGTAATTTTACGTATAATCAGGTGCCACAATTCAGGAAGTTACGAACCCAAATGTGCAAATAGTGCAAGGAACCAAGATCATTGGGTTATGAACATTCACTTCAAGTTTCATCAAAATTGTGACCTCTACAGGGTCCACTACCTTGATACACCATATTTCTACACTATTCGAGTACAAAAGCTGGCCATTTGTCCGTCAGTTTTTGTCTGATTTTCACAAAATTCGAACCCAACCTTCATTACAGTGTTTCAACGGTGATATACTAAAACATTTTTTTAAATCAGATAGAAATAGAAATTGTGACCTCTTGAGGGACCACAAGCCAAAAATGCAATTTTTCTTACAAACAGGGGCTTTAATTCAGGAATTTACTACCAGATATGCTCAAATATCGAAAGGTACCAAGATCCATGAAGTTACAATCCGATACATGCCAATATTGAAAAGAACCGAGATCTTAGGGAGATAAACCTATATTTCAAGTTTCGTTGTGACCTGTAGAGTGTCCAGAAACAAATTGTGGACTGACGTCCAGACAGACAACAGGGGCGACGGCATAATACGTCCACATGAAAATGTGGGCGTATAAAAATAGAAAATATTTCAATATTGTATATCGCTGACAACGTAGTGCAATATTTTTGACAGCCCTATCGGTAACCGTATCAAATGTCTGTAATGTTTGTGAATAATAGCTTGTTGAAAATAGTTAGATTTGCCCTATATTTATTGTTCAATACGTAGAAAATAGAAATCATCTTTGCGTCCTTATGAACATTTACATACACTGTGACTTAGTTATTGTCTACATACATGTCCTTTAACTGGTGTAGTGTCATCATCTCCATCTTCATCACCATACCATGCTTTCACCTTTTCTTCTAGAGCGGCTGAATCTGACCCTCTTAATGTGTCTATTTTCACTTTATTTCGATAAAAAACAAATGTTGGCATTGCAGACACTCCCTGTGATGATGCTGCTTCCTAAAATATTAAAATGGAAATTATTCGCTATACAATTTAAATTGGCTGAACAAGATATTCCTATCACTGAATTCATGCCTTCCTCTTACTTAGTGATTCTGTCAATCTAATTGAAATTCAGATCTATATTTCGTTTCGGTTTTTATAATTTCGATGGCCTACACTATATGTTGATCTAACAAGTTATGGCGGGAGGTCACGTTCAGCAAGTTCAGATGTCAAGCACACAACATTTGACCCTATAACCTCAGTCATTCGATTAACCAATCAGAATCGTTGTTGCTTTGTTTTGATTTCTATCGCTGTCATGCCTACCCACAAAAAAGGTCAAACCCTCGACTCGACAGACAATCTGATTGGCTGACCCCTCATTTCAAGCAGAACACGGGTTAAATAACAAGTCTTTCAGATCCTAATGTAGTAAAGACAAGTAAAACGAAATTTTGAACTATAAAAACGAAACGAAATAGGATATGTGTTTTAATCAGATTGTGATTCTGTAACCATTAAAAATAATACCTAGTGCTTTGAAAGGTAACCAATCAAAATGAAAATGAAATAAAGAAACTTATCATTATTACTAAATTGAGATCAGACCCATTCACATGTATTATTGCATAACATAGATTCTCTTTCTAAAATAAAGACTATTATGCTTTGTGTATACTGTAGTAATGACATCATGTTTCTGAATTGGTAAAAGCTACTTTAGGTCTATTGTAATTGTGCAGCTTTTGCTTTTGTTCTGTCCATGTTTTTTTGTGTAAGATTACTGGTAGTTATCCTACATTATCCATTGGCTAACTTAAAATTTGTTGTTAAACAATAAAAGTAGCTGTGTAGCCTACTTACAGGACATTTGTCAACATCAACTTTCAAAAACACAGCTCTGGGATATTTAGTACTCAATTCTTCAAAAAATGGAGCTATCCTTTGACAAGGCCCACACCTTAATTAAAAAGAAAATCAAAAGAGAAAATTATGATTAGTAATGATCGAAGCTATTTGAGTTTCTTGACACATTAAACTTATACATATGGTTACAAGTATCAAAATAGATCTCCAAAATAAAAGGTCAGTACTTTTCCTTGAAACCCAATTCACAACATATAACTAAATTCACGTGCCAATGGATTGGTGTCAGCAAATGTTTTGTACAATTACCAATATCATTTGATTTTAATCAACCCTTTTTTTAACAATTATATGGTCAAAAATCCTACATTTTACTGGATGGCAAACTTGTACTCTTGTAGTTGCTTTAGAAACGGTTTCTGATCGGAAGTTGACCATTTCTATCCATCACTATATAATTGCAGTTATGAAAATATCACTCTTCCCCACCTCTGCTTTAAGACTATTTTGGAATCCTTACTGACTATTTTCCACTGTGATTCTTCTTTGTTCACCAAAAGGAATCACTTTTCGCCACATCTAACACAAATGTATAACAATTCAACACTATTATCAAGTAGAAATTTGAAGTTAAAAAACATTCACAAAATATGTTTGAACTGATCTGCCATAACTTGACCCAAACATGTGCATAATGCATTTTTTTTTTTTATGATCACAAAATACTACTTTAAAATAGTTTTCAGTTTTGAATTATTAAAAAATTGTGTCAGATATGGTTCTTTTTGGCAAAAAATAAATAATCACAGTGAAACATAGAAGGTAAGGATTCCAAAATAGACTTAGAACAGAGGAGATCAATATTTTCATATGTCTAATTGTCTAGCTAGGCCCTCTATGATTATAATATTGGCGGGTCTTCTGGGACGGTCAGCGTCTGATCAGAGTGAGAGACCAGCGTCTGATCAGAGACCACTCCAAAAGGATCTGGATGACAAGATTATCCAAATCAGGAATGCTTCTGTAGGATAATGACTGGCTTGTAAGACAAGGCTGAAGACATAAATTCCATGATGATGATGCATAAAATGCGAATGACATGCTGTGATAACTGATACTGATATTGATCTGATGGTAGATCTGATGTTGTTTTTGTCTTTTATTTTCTTACCATGTGGCAAAGAAATCAACAACAACTAGTTTAGGACCAGCTGAAGTTAATTCTGGCTGAAACTGACTGTCTTCTAATATCTGTTTCACATTACCCGTCATTTTGTATAAAAGAGTAATCAGCCCAAAACCTAAAATTAATAAAAATTGTATCTAAATCAAAATCAGGGGAAATAACTCTCATCAAACCGGTAACCGGTACTGCAAATTCTAAATAGGACATGATAAAACGGAACGAAAATTGACAGTAGCCTAATATTTATGGAAGACCAACAAGCTCTTTATCCAGTGTCTTAATTCATTGTCCTTAATTATTATTTCTTCTTTTCCTTTTCTTTTCAGAAAAATGGCACTGCTGAAAATCCTGGATTCACCCTGCTTTAGGCCTATTTATTAAAAAGATTTGATGGCCCATACAGCATGTGGAATCAAAAGCCAACCATTGATTGTGTTAGCTAGGGGCCAAAGTGGGTATGAAGCTGACTTGCTAGCATGGTGGTCAGGTGTTTAATCTCTGCATTGACAAAGAAAGTTTATCCAGATTTCCAGGCATGGTGTCCCGGGAGGCCGTCTCATCGATGCAGGGTGGTGGAGGGCCTGATCAACAAGGACAGCTGTTCAGATGGTATAAAAAAAACAAAACAAGGTCCTGTGTACACATTGGCATGCATGTTAAAGATACCTAGGCAGTTGGAATTTGATATAAGAGTAGGCAGTTGCGCCACTGCCTGGGCAAAACTTCCCTCATAGCACACTGTAGCCTCTACGTATGCCCATATATCTGCATTTGCGCAGTTCGGAGCAGAACACTAGAACGTTAAACCCCATTTCATTTCATGTATGGTCTTTAATTTTATTAGCCCTGTTAGGAGCAGAACAGTAGTAGGACGTTATAAACTCCATTTCATGTTCTATAACTCTTTTAAAGATTAAAGATATGGGAGCCATGGTTGGGCAGTGAATAAGGTGCTGGCTGACTATCTAGAAAGTCCAAGGTTTGAGTCTGGTTGGTCCTGACAGTTCTCAGGTTTATTTTTCAGTGTTATACAAGTGGAAGATGGCGTCAGTTGGTCTTTTGACCCTGTGACGTCAGACATTGCTTAATGAATCAGTGTTGATGTTTCTAGTGATTTACTCACAGTTACTTGTAACAAAAGGCAAAACAGTCGCTGCAACTTACCGTTTCAATGGCTAATCGTTCGCATAATCCAGAACAAGTCAATGATAGCAACTCTTCCAGATCCTAGTGTAGTAAAGACAAGAAAACCGAAATTTAGAACTATAAAAACGAAATGAAATAAGATCAGTGTTTTAATCAGATTGTAAATTAATAAAGATACCTTAATTTGAAAATTATTTCCTTTCCATGGCATCAAAGTTGATGTTATTTTGCTATAGGATTTATTGTCCCCTGCCTTTCGAAGAAATTTGGGTGACTATTAAAATGTCCGTCTGTCTGTCTGTCCGCCACACGCTTTAGGACACAATAACTCTCCTCCTAATTGAGCTAGAATGTTCAAAGTTGATGTAGGTGTTTATTAGGTCGATACCTTGATGGAGTTCGAAGATGAGCATTTTCTGCTTAAGGTAAGCAATTTGATTGGTTGATGCTTTGAGACACAATAACTTTAGTTCTAATTAAGTGAGGGTGATCAAACTTGGTGTATAGTTTCATTACATCAATACCTTGACTAAGTTCGATAATGAGCATTTTCTGCTCGGGGTAAGCAGAGCAATAAGCAATTTGATTGCCTGAGTCTTTGGAACACAATAACTTTCCTTCTAATTGAGTAAGAATGTTCAAACTTTGTGCGATTAATTAATATTTGGAGATTTCGGCGGGGAACATCAGCCTCACTGTTGGCTTGTTGTTTTAATTATTAGATTCATATTTTTACTATAAATAGGTCGGTATTAAACACAACCACAACACCATAGACCTCAACTGTGATAAGAGTGGGATTGAGTTACAATAGTGTTATACCATGCTAATCTGTGTTTAACAATATCAGACGTAGGGGTCTTTCCATTTGGAGGAAATCAGAGTACACCCATAATGTTGAGACGGCGTGCCTATATCCAAGCAACACAGGTTCACACCAGGGATCAAATTCATGGCCACAAGCCAGAGGTACCCAATCTGCTAGAGCTTGAGAGAGAGAGCATTGGGATTTAACATCCACTCGACACAAACAGGGGCGTAAATGTGGGCGGGGGGTGGTACACCCCCCCAGCAGAAAAAATAATCGGTCGCAAAACCAGTGCAGTCGGTCGCAAAGTAGAGTAGTCATTATCGAAATACGTACTCACTGTATACATCACGCTAATCACGCAAAACTTTACTATAAAATAGTGGGTTGCAAAATCAGTGCAGTCGGTCACAAAATAGGAGCAGTCGGTATCAAAATAAGTGCTCACTGTATACGTCACGCTACTCACATAAAACTTTAGTATAAAATAATCTTGTCAACTTATCATGTTTGAAAAGATGTTGTGTTTCGCTCTCATTCTGTTGTGAGTATGTTGGTCTAACAACAAAATTTCACCCAAGGAGAAAAATAGTCGGTCACAAAATAAGTCCAGTCACTGCAGTCGGTCTCAAAAACAATGCCAGAATAGATCCCAAATACTTGCGTGATCCGTGTACCTAAATTGCATACGTCACACAATACTATAGTATATAATAACCACGTCTGCTTGTCACTCTTATTCTGTTGCGAGTATGTTATTCTATGTAATGTTTTCTACCATTTCTCCGACTAAATGAAATTATGGGATAAAGAAACACTCACAACACAGGCGAAATTGATAGACAGGCCTCAAGATTCTGTCCCATTTCTTATCCTCTCGTTAACGAGAATTTGGTTCCATTTGCCATGACATTGATTCAAATTTTCAAGCCCAGTTCCAAAAATCTAAAAGCTCTGTTACATATCGGAAATTTTTTCGCGCCTTCGCCGCAGTTCCATTATAACATCATTCTTCTACTCACTTACATATCCGAAATTTTTTCGCGTCTGCGGCATGCGATTCCATTTGATTAAAATCATTCCTCTAATCCTCAATTGTCTTATACTGTCTCAGCACTATCATATTCACGATTATAGTGAACTGGCCAGTTTGTAGTACCACTGGTGTGTGGGGTGTGGGGCGTCTGATTGTACAGATGTTATGTCAACTCTAGAAAACTCACATGTGGTGCTTGGCACCGGATTGCGTCACTCGCACTGGGAGGTGGGGGCGAGCGTGGGGGGTATGTGCATCAGTCGGTCACATTTTGGCTAAACACCCCCCCAAACGAAATCGTTATGTACGCCCCTGGGCACAAACTAGGTCATTTCCGGACTAACATGTTTTTTAAATTTTATTTCAATAATTTGCTTGCACGTAATGGTCTTTTTTAGCAGTGGTAGGAAACCGGAGTACATGGAGAAAACAAACAAGGCCGGACAGAAGACCCTACTCGTTGCCACATACAACCGGGGATTGATAGAGCTTGAGACAGAAATGGGGTTTAACGTCCACTCAACACAAACTAGGTCATTTCGGGACTAACATTTGGTTTTAATTTTATTTCAATAATTCGCTTGCAGGGGTCTTTTAGCAGTGGGAGGAAACCGGGGTGCCCGGAGAAAACCCACGAGGTTGAGAAGGCACCCCTATCTCCATGCCACATACGCTCACACCAGGGCTCGAAACCACAGCCGCAAGCCAGAGCTGACCGGCCTGCTAGAGGTCGAAGCGCAGCACTCTAGACCACTAGGCCATCCCAACCCCCCGATGGAACTTGAAGCATGATCATTAGATTATAGTGGGGTAGTATATGATATAGTGGTAAGTTGTAAAAGACATGTTATTTTAACTCTAGATTCTACCCAGTAGACAGCATTTCAGTCTTTAAGATATTTCGACCAGCGAAAGTATCAGCCAACTGACATTTCGACCAATTTTCCAAAAGATAGGTTGTCAGGCAATGAAACATACGCCCACATCAGCTATCAAAACTTGTCGCATATTTTTACTTTTGTCGGCAATGGAACATTTATAATACACTAAAATCTGATTACGAGTAATTATCAGAAAATCATTAGAATTTGTTTGGCTCATGTCTGGTAGAAATGATCACAAATCGTTGAAATCAATAGGGTTGTCCCATGACCTTAAACACTGTGTATAAATTTAAAGTCAATCGGATATCAACTTTAGCCTCTTCAGCCAAGAATTAACAAAGTGATCAAGGGCTATAACTCTGGCAGTAATTATCGGAAATTAATAGGCTTGTTCGTCTCATGACCTTAAAGGGAAAATAACATTCTTGCTGGCTTGGTAGCTCCAGAAAATAAATAATACCCTTATTCTAAGTACTAGATTTTTAAGTGTCCTACCTGTTGTGTAAATTATCCATAACAACCTATTTTACTTGTCCAGAGGGTTTGAAAATATTTTAAAATCCAGTCACATTTGAAAAGGTTTACTTAGACTTTTCAAATCAATTGGTTGAATTTTTCCAATTTTGTAAAATATGTGTGTGATGATGAAATTTATATCATTATTTAATTGGAATATTCTAAAATAATACAATTTGTTGACCAGAATGAAGATTGGGACATATTATTCAGTTACAACAAGAGTGTTATTGGGGCTTTAAACACTGTGTATAAATTTTAAGTCAAACGGCCGGACGGGGCGACAACAATACATGACCACATTCCAAGGTGGGTGTATAAAATCTAATTAGGAAAGGAAAGCACTGTATTGCGTTTAAAGTAGCGAAGTCTCTAACTCAATATTGTCCAAAGTCTTCGGAATTCAAAACACGAATTATTTGTCAATTTAAATCTACACTGATGTTGTCATTTTACCGGGAAAAGATGCTCTTTTGATACCCAATATTTAAAACAAAAAAAACATTTAACCATTGGTACACGAATCGTGTAACATAGTGCGTTTCAGCCCCAGTTCTAGCACAAGACTCGAGGAACGTGGCTAGAAACATTGCACCAAATCAATCTGCATATGAAGACTGGAATAACACTTGAAAAAGACACTCGATTGAAACTTCTGGCATATTTCGCCGAGCATAACTAATTTAAAATTAGAGTACAAACTATAACGATTGAATGTAAATAAGTTTGTATACATTCACATAACATTATAATATGCGTTGCGACCCATTTGTGGCACTTTCTAGGTCTCATTATTGACATTTAGCTCTTTTAAATTTATGAACAAGTCCAATCACTTTTATACTAGTTGTGTCGAAAAAGACGATGCAGTCAAATGCACAGCAGTAATCCACACCTCCAAAAACATGGACAATCCCGACATAAAAAAAATACATAGCCACGAACCAGACGAGAATGCCATTACCATAGACAAATGCAGAAAACACTCGACAAGCCAAACCAGACTTGCCCACATGCAAATTCCCAGCTTCCAGGTGAGACCAAACTTGTAATCGTGTTTCAACAAGAGTTTTGTGCCCAACATACATCGTGGGAATTCCAGATGGTACCAGAACTTAACAAAGGTGGTTCTTGGTCCATGACAACAATGGCGACAATCCACAACCTTTTTCATTGCATGACAATGACCCAGCAAAAAGATACTAGAAAGTGTACATTGATCTTCGGAAGCGTCTCTGTAACCTTTGTGAAGACCTTGGCAGAGTTCTTAAGAGGTTTAAGCTTCTACAGTTATTGTGGTCATCCAACATTTAGACATTTTATACTTATAAACTTGCTTGTGATTTTTGCTTTGAAATATTTATTGTGTAATGTTCAAAAATATAAGTTATCTAACTTCATCTTTAGTGCTGGAATGTTGTTATAAAAACTTATCCTATGAAATATATTGTGCTTAATAAAAATAATAATATATCTAATTACTTATTTAATAAAAATATATTTGTCACAGTAAAAATCAAACAAATAAAAATAAAAAAATACACAACAAAGAACAAATCTGGCTGAAACATCCTCTTTCTTAAAAAAAAAAAAGTGTCCAAAAAGTCCTAGTCCAAAATGTCCACTGGCCGAAACGTCCTACATTCCTTCTACCGACCTATCATGTATTCAAAACTGTAACAGGGGTACAGGTAACAAAAATTCTGATTAATTTTTTGTTTACTAAGTGTATGATACTATAAATGTACCAAGAAAGTCAAAATCAATAATGGGCTAGCAACAACGTTTTGTAAAACTATCCAAAAATACCCCGAGCAGAAAGCTCTAACTCAAATAATACAAATCCAAAAAAGGCTGAAATATTTTAATCAAAAAGAAATTATAGCATATATTTCAATATTACCACTGGGATCTTTTTTTAAACAAAATTTTTTTAAACAATATATTAACGATAAATAAAGTAAACAAATATTATCACAATTATTTCAAGTCAAGCTCCAGTGTATTTCTTTAGTGTCCAAATTTAAAATGAAAGAAAATGAGTTTGAGATTCCTTGCCAATACTATTGGGAGAGAGAAACAGAGAGAGAAATGGGGTTTAACGTCCACTCAACACAAACTATGTCATTTCGGGAATAACACATGGTTTAATTTTATTTCAATAATTCGCTTGCGCGTAGGGGTCTTTAGCAGTGGGAGGGAACCGGAGTGCCCGGAGGAAACCCACGAGGTTGAGAAGGCGGCCCTATCTCCATGCCAGATACGCTCACAATAGAGCTCGAAACCACAGCCGCAAACCAGAGGTGACCGACCTGCTAGAGGTCAAAGCACGGCACTCTAGACCACTAGGCCATCCCACCCAGGGCTCACACTGTCGGTCACCAAAGTCGCAATCTGCGATTAAATTATGAAAGTGGCGATTAAATTTTCATTTTGGAGAAAATTTTTGCGATAAAGTTTTGGGGTACTGGCGATTCTTTTTTAGCATTGGCGAAAAAAAAATTATAAAATTCTAACCGTATTTATCCTTGATTAACCATATAGCGGCATACTATAAATCAATCAACTTGTTGATAATCCCGAACGTGTCATGAGTAACACTAAACACTTGTCTAGGATTAATGGTTTCGACTGATTGATAATTGTCGATCATAAAACCTATATATAGCCATTGTTCATCATAAATTAACCCTAACAAATAGATTAGCGGTGACTATTTGATGTTGTGTAATGAAAACAAAGGGGAGTAATCAAAAAGGCAACTCTTTTGAAGGAGAGTTACATGATTTGATAGTTGAATTTCATTTACTGTACGTGGCTTCATACATCATGTACAAATATTACAGCATATTATTCCAAATTATATATCGCAATGGGTCGAAAACGAATGAGTGAGTTGAATAGCGACGATTCTAGAGTGGGAAAACTGTCTGCTTTTTTTCGTTACCGCCGCCGAAGTGTTCTAAAGTTAACGAAGAGTCTGACGTCGGCTCCTCTAGACGAATTGAACTTGATGCTACGATTAACGATTCAGATGCTGATACCGTGATCGTACCCGAAATCAACAATAGGCATATTGTTCATGCGAAACGGAAATTCAAAGAAAACTGGAAATTTGGCAACCCTTGGCTTGTCAAATTTGATGTCAATCACCTTAACAAAAAACCAACCTGATCTCAATACATCATTTACAAAATGGGCTAATGTAAAGCAAAGGAGAATCTTGTAACTTGCAAATATGGTTGTTAAAGAATGTTAAAGAAATAAAAAAATATTATGTTATTACAACATGTGTTTTTTTTATCATATATTTTTGGCAGATAAAATATTCAACTTGGCGTAAAAAAAATATCATCATTGTTTTACGTTAAAATTAGGATCCATTATGGCGGAAAAAAAATGAAAGCCAGTGTGAGCCCTGATCCCACCCCTCCCCCCCAATACTATTGGAATTCACTCATGTAAATCAATATTTTGAATGATGTGAATATTTGTCACCCTGAGTATTAACCTCAAATCATCTGAGAAACAACATTTAAATACATGTACATACAACACACTACTATTTACTACTATGAAGAATGGATTGCCAGTCAACACAACACGCCCAATGCAGTCTAGTCATCATAGCCATCCACAACGCTTGTCAAGTTGTCATATATTTATTCTTATGAAGTTTATTGCAGGATTTACAAGACACTTAAAACTGATCAAGAGTAACAACCCATTAAAATAGCATTATGCAAGAGCAAAATCTGCTTATTACAGGTCTTTCTTTAGGCCTGAGATGTTATCTAAATAATCAATTAGACATATCCAATTAACATATCCAGGCCATAATAAACTCTTAAAGTCAAGGCTAGCCTTCGATGTTGGTGGATTGAATTCATATATGCCGCTTAAAGGCCGTTGATAATTAAATCAATCAAGTGCATAATCAAGACTATGCGGTTTATATTAATTATTTGAGTAATGATGACCGAGGCTATGTGAATAATTCAAATGCTTTTTTCTCGGCTAATAGTGGACAAATTTTCAACAAATTACCTCTACACTATCTAGTTTTTAACTATTATAGTGAGAACTGCCATCTCTTTATCTTATCTCCCATAATTTATCTTTAAGTAATAATTAAATTTGATTGGAATTTAGTTTTTCCCAGTGCTAACATTTATTATACAAAAAACATGCACTGGTAATCAGATGATATCTTCAGCGGTTTGAATTGTTGTAAATCGTTGAAAATACACAGACTTTTGCATGAATATAACCACTGTATAAAATGGGAATTTAATTGGATGATGTCTTAACAACATAAACCCAGTGTGTAAATATCAAGCCAAATCTATGACTTCAGCCCCTGAAGTGTCCACAATGTCTTTGAAGTAGGATCAACAGTAAAAAATATGGAACAAAAATTGTCGGAAACTGTTGTTAATCAATAAACTTCTTGGTCTCCTGAACATAAACACTGTTTAAATTTAAAGTAAATCAAACGATAACATTAGATTCTAGATCATTGTCCACAAGCAATAAAGGAAGCTGGACTGACTGGGTACAGGCTGGGGTGACAATGTAGGCATATAAAAAGTCAATTAAAGAAACAGAGTAATATTAAAATAGATATATAAAATTAATTTATAACTCTACATGACTGAAACATTTTCAAGGATAATAATATGACATTTTAACATCAAAGCTAATATCAATCCATCATTCAAACACCATCGTTTAATATTTAGGTATTTGAAATCATACGTGAACTGCTCTGGTGAAAGAACAAGATATTGAAAATCATTGAGAATTTTTCAGTCGCCCCTGACAAAACAACAACCACCTAAAATTAGAGTCAAGTTCTACTCAAAATAGACAAGCACTGATATTATTTTTAACCTTAGATTAAATAGAATATCAAACAAATAAACATATACATTATCAATATTTTACGAAATAATATCAAAAATAAAACATGCACATGCCATAATATAATGCATTAGCTGATTTCTTAGTTACTGAGTACCAAGGCTAGCTTAAAAAGTACATAATATCAATTACAGGTAAGTATATTTTAAAAGGTTTTGTTTTTCAATTAATGAGAAATATTTTTGTGTTCCTTAGTTGCTGCATCCACAAATTGGAATAACCTAACTTCAGACCTCAAAAGAAGTCCAACACCCCATCATTTCAGATCTTACTTAAACCTTATCTGTTTAAATTTAATAAATAGACACGTGTTTACTCCACCATGAGCACATTTCATGTACATGTATTTAACATAACTATGATAAAATGGACAGATTATTATTATTATTTAAGTCGAACTTGAGTTTAAAATTAGGTTGTAGAGTAAACAGTGGGTCTTATTCTTACAGAATAACACAAGGACTTTTAGAAGTTGTTATTTCCTTGGGTTCAAGATTTTCTTGTGCTTGATTAATGGCTTCAAACACCTGAAATACAGAAAACGAATATACTGATAAGACATATGTTTATATATTATATTAACATAAGAATATTGAATTTACTGAATATTTTATTTGGACTCACACACAAGACAGAACAGCACAAAAACCTTCATTCAGAACAGCATAAAAACATTTTCTTTCTTTAATGGGGTGTTCTCAGATACTGCATGTCCTTTTTTAATATCAAAACTAGCTCTGAACAGAGGCGTTTAACAGCTGAGGCGCTGGCGGCGCCAGCCTCCTCGCGAAAAAAATCAAAGAAGGTGAAAAAATAAACTTCAATTATAGTGTTCCAAATTCTCAACCAATCAAATTATCACTCTGCTTTAACCTGAGCAGAATATTCTCATTATCAAATTTAGTATCAATATAATGAAACTATACACCAAGTTTCATCAATCTCACTAAATTAGAATCAAAGTTATCGGGTATCAACAAAATCAAGGCATTCACCTAATGAAATGGGGTTAACCTTCTTTTCTGCTCTATCAGGTCTAAAGAAAACATGTTGTGTGCTATGAGGGCAACTTGACTTGGAAACAACATTACAGCCTACTCTTAGTTCAATTTCCAACAATCAAGGCTTCAATCAAGGGTTCTTTTACATGCATGCTACTGAATGGACAACAATCGGACAACCAATGAACCTACTTTAATCGTTCCTTGATTTCTGAAAAGGTCTTAATTATCTTACTTACTCATCAACATAGAAAGTCAATATTGGAATCACCAGAGAAAACCTTTGACACAGAATGACACATATTGATCAATATTTTTCATATGTTAACATCTTTATTATAACAAAGACACAGAATTTAACGCGTTACGATTTTTAAATAAACCAAAACATACATCTTCATTTTCTGGAAATCCTCCAAGTTTCAATTTGGAAAAAACAACCTTGTTATTCATTGTGATCTCAAAGCTACCTGCAAGTACACAATTTGAACAATATAAATTGGGATTCACAAATTAATATGTTTTTGTGTTATATACTTTGTTATGAGGGCTGTCTTATTGAATAGGCCCACTGAAATGTGAAATTGAGGTCTCCTTGTTATGTAAAATGAATAGTGGACACGAGACATCTGGCATTTACTTGGTCTTTGGACTGAATCTCCATTTCCACAATAAACTACTTTATCAATATCGAAAGGAACATACTTTTATATGATTTGTGTACAGGTAGCGGCCATTTTGTAGGGCAGTTTTCATCAAAATCGGATAAAAATTTTGAACTCTTGAGTGTCCACCAGCGAAAGACGTGATTTTCCATATAATCAGGGGCCATAATCCTTGAAGTTATGGTCCAATACATGCTAATATTGTAAAGAACCAAGATCTTTGGGATATAAAAATCTACATGTACATGTAGATTTAAAGATTCGTTAAAATCAGATAAAAATTGTGATCTGTAGACAAACAGGGGGACGACAATATCGATACTTCTACATGAAAATGTAGATAGTACTGTGACATTATAAATGTTTATATTAATCAATATAACTTACTACGACGTCCCACTCTTCCCGAAATTTGAACCTCGGATGCTGGAAACTTTGACAATATTTGTTGTCTAAGTTCTCGGTACCGAGGTTCAAAGCCTCAGGAACCACTACAAAGAAGAAAAAAGTGTTTATTTATCATAAAATATTACAACAGTTTTTTGTTTGAATTTTAACTCATTATCACCAAACAAGGTATATATAGACATGTAATCGCTAGCCTGGAGGACGGGTGATAGAACCCTGCATTAATTGGCCAAGAAAATTCATCCAGATTTGCCAGCAGGGTTTCCCCTGTCAATCATGCAGACAGCTGTCTAGTCGTTGGGATGGAACAAAAAAGTGAGGTCCCATGTACACATTGGCCGGCACCTAAAAGATCCCTTGGCAGTTGGAATTCGAAATAAGAGAGGGCTGTAGCGCCGCTGCCTAGGCAAAATTTCACTCATAGCACACTGTATGGCATATGCTTTTGTAACGTAGTTAGTTGAGTTAGCCATTGGTTGTTAATCGGACTATGACCAATCATAATTTAGAACAAGAATTGAAGAATTTTTACTCTAGCAGTGAGTAGTAGTGGGATTAGCTTTAATCAAGGGAACACTATGACGAGGAGTTTTTAGTCTAAGCTAAGCCAAGGCTATCTTTTGACTTGAGTGACTAAGCACTTTCCTTGATACTCACAGTTACACTTGTTACAGGCCAATAAATTGATAATATGATATTATTGCCAATGGCCATTCAATGGCCCCATTGGCTCGGCTCTTTAAATATTTTTGGCTACATCTTTAGTTTTTCTACTTTTAACTTACCAATATTCTACTTGAATTACCACGGGTGCCATTGTCTTAGCGATTTCTTGATAGACTACTAAAAAGAGTGGGATATTAATTTCACACTGTGTCTGTGACTATAATCTGAGTGAAATGAATGTTCGCATAATAGAATCTTCAGCGGTAAAGGTAGTCTCCGTCTCTCAGACTTTTGTGGTAACCATTGATGTCTCGTGATAACATTATTAATGGAAGGGAGGTAAATCCACTTAACTACATATGGATGTAGACCACTATTTATTTCCCCATTGACCTTGATGTTAATTCTGGCCTATTTGCCCGACCCCACCTTTCCCCAAATTTTCGTTGGGCTGAATGCTTTTTACAACAGTACAACAGAAAGAGGAACAAGTGGTCATGTCTTTGCACTAAAATTTGTATGAGTTTGACCACCAACATTTTGAGATACACAAACTTCAAGAAGCATACCAAGAACATGTAACTAGTTGCCGTACATAAAACCGCTATGTCCCGACTTCGACGATGATACAAGAATATACCTGGACATCTGCGGTTTTGCACAAAACGCATATTCACCAAAACCTGGCAGAAAATGTATTTTCCAACCCGTTTCTTCGATTCTGCACCAAAAAGTCAGACAAAATCGCCACGGAAAACTAAGGGGATGGGAGAGAAAGACTAAAAATAACTTTCGCCCTTCAGTGTCTTGATAATCGCCTCTGTACGAGAGCCGTGCTTTTAGCTTGTGGAGCCTCTAGAGGTCACAATGTGTATTCGAATTGATAAAAGTTAAGATACGGGATGTTTGTATCCCAAAGATATGTTTTTGATTTTGCCCTGATTCTACGAAAAAAATGTTATTGAGGACGCTGTATGGGTTATAATTTTTATTAGATTTTATGCGCCGTTAAAATATGTTCAGTAGCCTACATAACAATCGTGGATGGGTTCAATTTTCGCATAATTTCGCGTTAAAATGATCTTTTCACATTACGCGAATTGGGTCTGTGCACACGTTGGGGACCCTCTATAGACCACAATTTTGTCCGATTTAGATGAATTTGGATGATTTCAATTTTGGTGTTCATGAGTTATTGCCCCTGAATTTTACGAGTTGTGAAATATGTAGCCTATGTTATATAGTTTGTTGATCCGCCTTTGGATTCATATGAAACTTTTATGGATCAAAATATATCGGATGAGTTTGATTTTGGTGCGCATGGGGCATTCAGTTCTGCAGATATACATACCCCCTCTTTCGAAAACCCTATAAACGCGGTAGAGGCTATAGTTTTTAACATTTTTTTTTCAAATATGGTTTGAAACATTCACGTAATGAGAGGACTAACC
The DNA here is from genome assembly GCA_036850965.1 of Patella caerulea. Taxonomy (NCBI): domain Eukaryota; kingdom Metazoa; phylum Mollusca; class Gastropoda; family Patellidae; genus Patella; species Patella caerulea. The sequence goes on from JAZGQO010000006.1 coordinate 22,995,561, forward strand.
CTGTCGATAATCGGCATTTCACGATCTTCCGTGCCACAGACTCCCTTTGCATCTTTGCATAACTTTAAATGGTAGACATACATAATATATAACACATTATCCATTAGACATAAGTATGCATAATTACTAAAAATATGTAAAAAAAAAATGAAAAAAAAAAGTAAGTAGGATGGAAACTGTCTCATTCGGTATCTTAACATTACGATATTTTGTGAAATCCGTCATAATTCGTCATAACAGTCATTTACATCGGCTGTTATTTTTCCGACCGTTATAATAAAACAGTGACTGGGGGTATAAATTCGTTCTACCTCCAGTGGTCTACGATATCACCTTAGGTGGAAGTGGACGTTAAACCCCTCGAACGAACGGACGATGCACCCCCACAAAATGCAAACAAACCAAACTAATTATTATTATCTATAAGTATAGAACGAAGCTTTTCGTTTAGCGAAGTCGAGCGCGTCGTTTGAAACGTTCAGCTGATCTGGTGTGTTTAGTTTTGGCAGTAAGTGGGCTTGTTGATTAATTTGAATGAGGTTTCATTGGCAAACGTGACTCAGTAATACCACGAACCTTATAAGGTCCATGATAATATATGACGACATCGTGTCAAAAATGCAGATCGTGTTAAAGCTTTGGTGGTCTATATCCTTTCCTGTATATAAGAGTTGCTCCCCTTCAACTGCTCAATATTTTTGTCTGAACACCATTGACATAAAACATCCATTTACAGGACAGCATGCATGTATAGATGAATAGATGATAGGCCATACCTAGTCTCGGTCACCCAGAACCCCCTAGTTTTCAACGCACGGAGGGTCTGGGTCGGTTCTCAATTTTTGCCGAAAATTACTGGATAATCTACCACATAAAAAACCAAACATTTGGTTACGCATGGGCAATGGAACCTTTTGGCTAAAGTATCCAATGAAAGTATCGGTAAGTGCTAGATTCTATAAAGCGTGGTTGAAATATATCCCACAATTCACTTGGCACATCTATTATTAGAAACAAAATAGAGACGATGAAGAATTAAGAAGATTGTGAGAAGCCATACGTCTGATTCATGACGAGAGAAAATTACCATTTCAATTGAAACCTTTACAAACAAAATTTTAAAGAGTGTCATCGTTGACAAGCGAGCTGTTTTGATAGATTCAGTACGTGGTAACTTAAAAGACTGGATAATCCAGACAATGACCTATTTTCCGTCAAAATTTGAGGACCCATCCAGACTAATATTCGTAGAATATTTGTATGGATGATAAGAGACTAGGCCATACCAGGCGATTTTATTGGCGATTTAGACCTGTAATTTTGGAATTTACCTTCCGGAAATACGTCAGAATGAACCAAATTGAATCTAATTTACCAAATTAATCGGTTGAGCGCAATTAGTTAAGCAATTATCAAACATAGACCCCCCCCCCCCTGCAAATAATCCTGGATCCGCGCCTGCATACATAAATGTACCGTAGCTATCGGTAGGGGGGGGGGGGTGTATAATGACAATATATGATTGTCAGACCGCACATAATGCATAATCAGTAACATTCGTTCAATGAGCGCCCAAAACGGCGTGATAATATTCAAAATAACAAAAACGTACTTCATTAACCCGATTCCGAACTTTTCGTTTTCCCCATAAATTATAATAGATAGTTGTATTCCTTCCTTTTAATTTCTATAATGTCCATGTCAATATATCATAGTATACTATTCAAAAAAAGTAGGGGATATTTGATTTTGGGGGCATAATACTAAAATATGCAAATGACTACGAAAAAAAGTCACTAGGTCCTATAGAACTTAACAGAAGAAACATTTCCAGTTACATGTGACGCCCAAACGCACCAATAGCTACCGCATGGAATGCAGGTGATCATCATGGGGATCCAACCCAAGATTTGCACGACTCTGATTTTGAATGTTGCAGTCATTGTGGCATTGAATTCCAGGGTGGAAACGTCAGTTTAATTGTTTTAGTGACCGGAAAACAAATTTTGATATGCGTCGGCTTACCCATAACGAAAGGTTACGTGCCCTTGGCATGCTACAGATCGGCACAACACAGGCAGTTGTGGCGCGGACGATGAATGTTTCTCAGTCTGTCATAAGCAGGCTATGGTCCAGATACCGTGATACACAATCTGTACAGGACAGAATACGCTCAGGTCGACCAAGGGCGACAACTCAAGCACAGGATTGATTTATCCGTACCTTGGCTTTGAGAAATCGTGTCATCACAGCAAATCAGATCAGCGCTCGTCTTCAAACAGACACTGGTGTGAGAGTGAGTGGCCAGACGATTCGGAATCGACTGCATATAGGGGTCACCTTCGCGCCCGACGTCCTCGCGTGATCCCTTGTTTGAGAGATCATCACATTCAGGCAAGACGTCGTTGGTGTAGAGATCGTCAACACTGGGATAATCGACGCTGGAGCAATGTGATGTTTTCAGATGAGTTAAGGTTCACTGTTGATTTTTTGGACAGACGTGGGAGGGTGTGGCGTCGTCGAAGCGAGCGCTTCCAAGACGTTAACGTCATCAGACATGATCGATTTGGGGGTGGTTCTGTTATGGTGTGGGGAGGCATCACTATTGCTGGAAGAACGACTTTACATGTAGTTGCAGGGCCGGTTACAGGCCAGTACTACCGGGACAACACCTTGGCAGTCCATGTTGTGCCGTTCGCACGACGTCATGGCCGCCGTTTCATCTTCCAGGATGACAACGCAAGATGTCACAGGGCCAAGATCGTTACAGGTTACCTCCAACAACAGAACATCACCACATTACCTTGGCCAGCACTGAGTCCCGACCTCTCCCCCATCGAGCATGTCTGGGACATGCTTGGACAGAAGTTACGTCAACGTCAACAACGTCCTGCCAATGTTCAAGAACTTGCTGCTGCGTTGCAACAGGAATGGGACAATCTGGACCAAAATGACCTTAGACGTCCCATTAGGAGTATGGCACGTCGGATCAATGCTTGTTTGGCAAACAGAGGAGGATTTACCCGTTAATGACTTTGTTGTGATGCTGTGGTAACTTTGCTGTTTGACCCCGGGTATCATTTTACCCTTATAATGGCCAGTCTTGTGCCTTACTTAGTCTTACGATCATTTGGAATAAATCGATGAATGTGAACTTCATTTCATTTTGTCATTTGTTTCTTCGTCAGTTTCATTAGGTGACTTTGATAACACTGAAAAAATGTAATCATGGAGTTTAACGACCTATTCTGTCCTGCTCCAAAACTGGGCTAATGAAGACGGACATACGCCATACAGTGTATTGTGACGGAATTTTGTCCGGGCAGCGGCGCTACGGCCTAGTCTTATATCGAATTTCTACTGCCAAGGGATCGTTTACGTGTACGCCATTGTGTACACGGGGTCTCGGTTTTCGTCCCATCCGAATGACAAGAAAGCTGTCCTTGTCAGGCCCTTCGTCCTACATCACGGACAAGGAGAAACCACGCCGGACCCACTGACAAGGATTGGACCCGGGGCTTCTCGTTTAGCCACCACGACCCCCACACAACGAAACACAGAAATCCAATAGTCCACACGAGACAACAAAAAACTTTGAAATTCCCATAAGATTAAGGTGGAAAAAAAGAGAAGAGTAGGCCTAACGGAAAATCCCAGTTGGCTTACCCGGCAAACGTTGTCCATATTCCCAGAGCATTAAGGGATGCGAGGTGACAATGAGTTTACAGTTAGTTATGCGTCACTACTGTCAAAACAATTTCATTTTATTCACTTAAATTTTCTAAGAAAAAAATTGTTGAAGCAATCCATAGCGGGCCAAATTTGTACATTTTCAGAACGTGAAGTGACGTCAGTCTGGGGTGGGGTACACGATTCATAAACATCTTATGGAAGTTTCAGAAGGATATCAGTAACTCCTGTGCAATGGAAATGATGTCAGAAGATTTTAGACAGTTCTACCACAGATTTAGGGATTGGAGGATTGATTTGTTAGACGGAGCAAAGCATCGAATTACCTCTTAGAAAAATAAATTATTTGAAAAAAGTGATCCTACACTGTAACAAAAATATCCGTGAAAAAAACGGAAAAAAAATCCGGAAACAAAAATTACCAGAAAAATTTTATCCGTATTTGTTTTTCCTGTAATTTACAGAAATTCCCTCAATTAACGTAAATTCCATTTTCAAATACAGAAAAACATATCCTAGTAATTTTTGTTTCCCTAGACTCGAAAATGATCAAAATTTCATTGAATTAACCATTGTCTTTATGCGTGTGCGAAATAGCTTTATTTAACGTCCGTTTCGGCTTATAAGAACAGGCGCGGGTCAAGGATTTTTTGCAGGGGGGGGGGGTCTAGGTTTGAAAATTGCTTAACGCCGCGCCAAAGGCGCTCAACCAATTATGGGGGGGAGGGGTGCCCTCCCCCAGAAAAATTTGGTAAATTAGATTCAATTTGCATTCTGACGTATTTCCGGAAGGTATATTCCAAAATTACAGGTTTACAAAATTACGGATTTCTTATCGTTGCATTTGAAAACAGAAATCGTCCGTTATAAAATGGAATAAAACATTTTATCCCTAAATTTCACACTGTCATTCCACCGTTTATTCCGTAAAATAACAGAATTAAGTCAGTTATAGAAGGGAATAAAATATTCTATCCCTAAATTTCACGGAAATTTCCTGTTTAATACTGAATATTCCACAGATTTAAATAAAACACGTAATTTAAAGAAATAATTCACTCTTTTAACACAATTTCTCAAAAATATCCATCGATTAACAGAAAAAAAGGTGTTAAACTACGGAATTCAGCGACATAAAAAATGGAAATATTTTACGGAGCCTTGACGTATCCGAAATTAAACTGATAGACAAAGTACAAAACTGCACATCGTAGACATAACAATAATAAGTAAACAATAAAAATATGCAAGAAATACAACTCCATATATTATATACAATGATTAACACTTGGATTGTTGAAAACTCTATGAATGTTGCATAAAGACAATGAAACAACTGATTCAACATGATAAATCAATTTCCAGTTGTTATAAATCGGTTCCACGTGGAATCAGGAAACCAAACGTATACCTTACTGATGCGATACGGGTTCCTGGAGAAACACGATTTTCAGGTTTTCTTATTATCGGTCAAGTATAAGAACCGGACGCACACGAATAACTCTAAACAGAAACGCGCCATTTTACCGCACATAGACTACCGCAGTGGTTCGACTCGGTGTTGGCCGAGAAAGTTCTCTGAATTCGAAATAAGAATAGATCTTCGCGTCGCTATCCGGACAAAACTTCCCTTATAGTACACTGTATGGTGATACACGCCCTTCTTCCGTGTAGAAAAAAAGGACGTTAAACCCCGTTTCTTTCCCAATGGGTAATAATGAGCTAATGATGGTCATGGCCATTGCTTGCAAAATATCGCCGTAAATAACGTCCATGCCTGTCTTAAATATGAACCAAAAAGTGAATTGGGACACCAAGAACATCGGCTTCCATGAAGAATACAGTACGTTATGTACACCTATGTATGGGTTAGCAAGATTAAGAAACGTATTTGCTGTTCAATTGTCTCTTTGTGGTTGATGACATATAGTATAGGCATGTAAAATGTAATTTATCAGACTACTAAAATTGTTGACATTGTCCAGGCTATGTGGAAGTATCAATAATATAACATCGCCTATCTGGGAATTTGATGTTATCAATCTCTGTGTGTGTTGAAAGAGTATACGATTGGTCTATTAAAACCTAATATCCTCTTGTGGCAGTGTCCCCGCTTTCCAGACAAAATACGTCATGTTCAACTCAAAATACATTCTTATATTGTTACAAATTCGCCCAGTCTTTGGTCTACGACAACTATCTAGAAATGAAATATATCAAGGTTGATTTGTATCATATAAACGCCCGAAACACACTTCGAATTATTATGGCACTTTTTATATGAGAAAACGGGCTTAACATTCTTTGCAATGGTTTCCAGTTAAAAAACCGAAAGAAAAGAATAAATGACCCCATGTTGATGCTAAACTTTATATATTAATCTAAAAAGAAGAGGGAAAAATACGTGTTCCCTTTTCTATGATTAACAACAATCAATGTTTTAATTTTTTTTTTTAATATTGATTTGCCGGATTTGTTAACAGAGCACAGCCGACATTTTTGATTCTGGATGAAAATCTAGTTTGACATGACATGTAATATAATTACATCTAAAGGTGTATTCTCATTATAATTTTATTATGGGTCGGAAGTCGCGGTGGCTCGCTTACTGGCCCCCGAATACATTAAGTTTATTTGAATTGTTCGTTTGTTTGTGATTTCTGAGTATGATATCTTATTATTACATATGTATTTGTTTTGTATAAATTATGTGTGGTACAGTCCCCGTGTACTTACTAATTAGAGGAACTTTGTTCGATCCCAGTGATGGCCGAGAAATTCCTATGGCTTTTTCGGGGTGATTTCCCTCGCAGTTCGGGGCTGGGGGTGCCACTGTCCCCCAAGCAAACTGCATGGTACATGTATACATATATTACCGTCTTAATTATCTCGGTTGGAGCAGTAGCCTATAGGTATAAGAGACTTTCTAACGTATTATCCCTGTATTATCTACGCCAGTTAATGTAATGTATACAAATTTTATTTTAGTTTTAGTGCAGGGAATGGGGTTTACATATTATATTTAGCCGGAATTATTTATTAGTTTTGTATACATAGAAATTCAGGATAGGTCAAATAAAACCTCGAGGGTAAAAAGAGTATAGCTCTTCAAACATACAAATATGTGGTTATTTAGAGATAAAGGTTTTGATCAGGCCGTAACTTATATTTTAGTCGATTTCTATTTTTAATCAGACCAAATATCTCGACTGGGACATTTGGTTTGGAAGAATCAAATGTCATACAGTAGGAAAAAACTACCGGTGTCAGTTTACTAAAAGAAAACGCAATTTGATGTTATCTCCATGGCAACGCCACCGTCAGCTCTAAGAATGAAGACCACCCTGTTTCGATGTGAACTTTGACATGGTGCTATATTTATATATAAAAGATAAATACATTTATAAAGACAAAATATATGCCTCATTTACCTAACTTTAAATGTTTGCTTCAAATCTACTTTAAAATTATAAGATAAATTTACTTTAGACTAAAAATTATACATTTGCATTTAACAATATGGAATAGGATATGTGTCTCTTATTTAAAATTTCACATTGCCTTGTCGTATATATGTACATGTTTTTCCATTTCTAAAACAAAAAAATCCAATTTCAGGCGCGGATCCAGAGGGGGGGGGGGGGGGCAGGGGGTCCGCCCCTCCCCCCTGCTCAGGCTTGAAAAATTTGTATGCGATTTTATTGCCGATTTTTAGACCTGTAATTTTGGAATTTACCTTCCGGAAATACGTCAGAATGCCCCAAATTGAATCTAATTTACCAAACCCTCCGTTAATGGGTATCAAACCTAGACCCCCCCCCCCTGCAAAAAATCCTGGATCCGCGCCTGCGGACCCCCCCCCCCCTCAGTTGAGCGCAATTATTTAAGCAATTATCAAACCTAGACACCCCCCCCCCCTGCAAAAAATCCTGGATCCGCGCCTGCAATTTAAACTATCATTGTACTCAAATGAAAAACTGTTATATTTATGTGTTTTAATGACAATTGTTTTGTTTTTGTTTTTTTTTGTTGTTGTTTTTTTAATGAGGGGGGGGGGAATTCGCAGTCTCTATATTTTTAAAATGTCATTCATTTCGATGGACACTATATAAAAATAAAAATATACCAAAAAGTGATAACAATCGGGGAGCCACGGTGGCTGGCTAACCGGAGGTCCCGTGTTCGATCCATGAGTTGGCCGAGAAAGTTTATCGGGCTTTTGTGGCGTGCTTCCCCCTTGTCAGTGGTGTAGTACAGGGGACCTGGTAAGGAACAACGTATGGTCATTTGGTTGGGGTGAAAAACCGAGATGTACACATTTACATAAAAGAGCAGTTGCAAGAGTAGATCGTAGCACCGCTGTCCGGGCAAAAGACCTCATAGTACACTGCATGGCTGCATACATAGTAACAGAACAGTAAGACGTTAAACCCCATTTCATTTCATTTCTGGAAACAATCAGGTTTAAAACAACCAGGTCACAATGCTGTTCATTATCTCATTTTGAAAATAAACTTCATATTGCAGACATCCATGTTTACTATGGCAGCCATAGTCCACCATATAGGTATCCATGTTTGTTTCGAGGTGAATTTTAGAAAATTTTAGAGCCCGTTTCAAACATGCAGGGCTGGCAAGGAGCACCGAGTGTATACATTCAATCCCCGTGTGGTGGTGTATTAAGGGTTCCTGGCACCAGCGGCAGACACTTTTACTAGCGCACAATATAGAGGTATGTCATCATTTTTGGCTTAATTAAAAAAAAAAGAAAATCTTTTGTATATTGTTCCGAATAAATGTCATAACACGGTATAGTTTTAATGTAATTTTTGCACTTGTATGTCCGTTAATAATTTCCCCTGGATTTCCTTTTCCATTAGAGTCTTGTGGGCACTCTTGCGACAAAAGTTCATGGTCAATTTCAAATTTATTTGCATTTTTTCAAATTAGATGAATGAAGAGGCTTGTCGGATATCTACGATTTCCATCAATTATAAAATCTGTTCATAATTTGATTAATCTTCTGCCTGGGTCCCTAAAGTTAAAGCTATTCCACCCTACTTTCTTTTAGAGTAAATGGACCATTAAGCATAGAAATAAATGCCATTGTTATATTTGTCAATTTATTTTCCTTCTCTCGATTTCTTTCCGGTATAAGTCTTTAGGGCCCCTATATAGACCAGTAATTGTGTCGTGTCTGAAATTTGTAATGTGTTTATGGTCTGAATAAAGTACATCTTGACTTCTCTTGTCAATGTTGCGGGATGGGGGACCTTATTGACAAGGAGCATTGTCTAGTCGTTCGGATGGTCTCAAAAAACTAGGGTACCGTGCAGTCTACAAATTGCGGTGCAGTAAAAGCGCATTATAGCTTAAGCCTGGCACACGCTATGCGACAAATATCGCCGCAATATAAGTGGGATGAGCCCCTATACGAACACTTTGGCGATCACGAAAAAAACAAACTGTTACGTGCTTCTTCGCATGGGACAAATCTAAGTGAATTTAAGCATTATAAGGCCCATGATTTAAGTCGCCATCGTGTTGAATACTTCAATTAATAGTGTTTTCTACAATACATGGTGATTAGAAGGCGCCGTATAGTCGTCTTCGCGCAACGCCGATCGAGCGCAGTGTGTTGTAGTATTCTAGGTATAACGAGCCCGAATTGAGCGACTCTTGCATGTATTGAAAACGGGCTACATTTGAGGACAAGCCCAGGAATATTATATATACACAGTATCTTAAATACAATTAGCTCTCGCATTACCTAACAACAAGATGAGACAACCAATAAGCCCATAGGGGAGTGATTGACTCACTCTCGGTAGGACTACAGATACTGGAAAACACCCACTCGGTAAACACCATCTGTTAATCCCAGGACTACATTCGTATTATGTACACTGGACCTACCGTATATATATTCGACTAGAAATAGTCCCACTAATTGATGTCTTCCGTCTCACTCTAGCCACAGTAGCGGACCGTCCTGATGTCTTCCTTTGAGGAAAACCGTATAACTCTTTTAATTTCCAATTACACTGAACCCAAACTGTACTGTACATAGTTTAACACAAACCAATCCCCACTGAAACAAAGGTGAAAGTGAAATGAAATAAAATGAAATGGAGTTTAACGTCCTAGTCGTCTGCACCTTATAACCTGGGCTAATGGAAGACGGGGATACGCCATACAGTGTGCTATGAGGGAAATTTTTCCCGGGCAGCGGTGCGACGACCTACTCTTATATGGAATTCCAACTGCCAAGGGATCTTTTACCTGCACGCCAGTGTGTACACGGGACCTCGGTTTTTCGTACCATCCGAACAACTAGACGGCTGTCCTTGCCAGGCCCTCCTTCTGCATCACTGACAAGGGGGTACCAGGCCGGGACATCGAGTTGAACTTTCTCGGCCAATGCAGGTGAAAGTGAAACCTTGTCGCTTAATTTCTGTTCATTTTAAAATTGCCGCCCAACAAGAATCACGCGAATACATGACACTCGTAAAGTAAATATACGTAAAACAACTGTTCGGTAAGATAAGATTAGGAGTTTAATGCTCCACTCTTCAATATTTGTAACATATTTACTAATTTCCATCCAAACTGTTGATATGTGTTGACAATTTTGCTGCTGAACCTAAAATTTTCCTCGAATAGTGTATCAATTATTGCAGCCGTCAATAAGAATTATCGCGGTTACTAATATTGCAGCTAAAATTCGACATTTTTCTTTTCTTACGATAGTTTAACTAAATAAAAATTGCAGTTTGATATTTGTTTTTTTTTTTTTTTTTGGCAATGTCTATACACCTCTATGATGGCAACGCGGTACTGGTCGAAAAGGTCGTTTCTCGAAATTTTGTGGTTTCCTCTTGTTGTCAGTGTTGCAGGATAGTGTTCCTGACAATGGCCAGGAACAATGACTCTCTGTCCAGGAAAGTAATTACTCGGACACACTACATCTGAATGGAGTCCGAAAAAGTTCATCGCCTTAAAAATTAGCCTATTAAATATTATCTTATAATTAGATTTCGGGTAAGGTAGGCCTACTCCGGGGTAGGGACAATTCCCGTTTCGTCTAGTCTCACCATGGTCTATTTTTGGATAGATTTTATTTATGTCTTAAACTAATAATATGTTGTCAGGATAAAGCCTGGTGATACAATAATGTTTCATAATCTTTTTTTTTTTTTTAAAAAAAACAAACTATTATTTCTTGAGACCTGGAACTGAGAGTTTTGTGTACCAATTTTTCGATAATCAATATATATATAGCTGGTTCGTCCATGCGACAACCTCGCATGCTAATATAGTTTTCTGATTGGCTAAGACAAAAGTTACATGTCAATCAATACAATCAGCTGCCGTATACAATGGCCGCGAGGAAGAAAGGATGAAAACAGAAGCTGACTCACACCTTCTTAACTCTATGTTAATCCGCAGCGCGATATACATTCTGATAAATTCACATTCACAAAATATTAACTATCCATATAACCAATAATTAGATTTACAAGCATTACACAGTTGATAAATACACAGGAAGCCACAATAACACCAGAAATGTGTCCTCCTTCGGCTTACGACCAGTAGCGGCCATTACGCGTATGAATATTTCCAAGGTAAGTTCGGCCAAGCGTCGTCACAAAGAAGAGTATTTGGTTATGTTGGAAAGTGTATCTTTTAGGTGATTTTATCGCCAATTGGTCAAAAATATCCCATTGGATATATACCTTGGGTCGTGTCTAATTAGAGCGACAACCGAGGTATGCAAAATAATTCGGGAATAGCAGCACAAGACAGTTCTTGGAACACAATTAACGAAAGGTAAGTTTCAGCATGGTCCGACAAATCGTCGCCATTTTGGCTAAAGCACCCCTCCTTTGTATATAAATTCTTGTTTTATATCACCCTGTGATTAATTGACAGTGTGATTATTTCAGTTCGGTTCTTTGCCGTTCTTTAGAGATGTGGATGATCGCCGTAGATATTGGTGATATCCGATTATACAGGTCCTGATGGATATGAATACGAGCTGGTCTGTTGTTTTGGTCCTCCAAGAATGATGGAACCAAGATCGGGCACTTGTTTTACAATATTCTAAATCGCACGAGACAGTGATTCCTTTGAAAGAATATTAGTCATTTAACCCCCAATATGGCATTTTACCGGTACATGATGACCGTACAGGTGAATGAAATGACACCATGTGTTGAATATGTTTGTTTTTCTTTTTTAAAGTAGAGAGAATCCAATTGTCGAAGTAATCATCATAGCCTCAGAATGTCATATTATATTGCAGTGGCAAAGCCAATACATACATACCAGACCAGTCTTATATTAATTTTTTGATATTATAAACCGTTTGAAGCAGAGGAAGTGGAGTTTTTTTTTTATTAATTTAGAATCATCCAACTGGCAAGTTCAAACATCGGATTAAAATTGTATGAAGAATTATTTCACATCACACATAATGTGACATAGCAAGGCTTTATGCATTGCCAGTTATAATAGGAGGTATATGGACACATCTTTTATCTTACCTTTAGTGTTAATCTGATCAAATGTATTGAGGGCATTCTTAAGGAGCTAAAATGCAGATAGATTTATTCAGACCATGTTATTATATATAGGCAGGCAGCACAAACACTAAAGAGGACTCCCCAGACGATTACTTGTCATTTGGGACCAGAGGTCTCAGTCACGCAAAAATCAGCGTATTTCACACATTTTTATCAAAATATAAGCCAATATTGCCGGATCCTGCGTAATTTACACGCACAAAATTTCCCCTGACGTGAGAATAATTTGATAATTCAATTTCGTAGTTTGTACAATTTATGTGCTTCGTGCAGCATTAACACACCTCTACTGCACGTAATCTCCGTAGGTTTTTATATTTCCTCTCATTTCATTCATAAGTTCATGGCAGTAAGCCTTCTATAAATTATTACTATTACGTATCTACATGTACATGTATCCTGCGACACCCCCAATTTTGCCGCATTGGAAGCAATAAAGGGCATTTCATACAAGACTTTAGATTGGCTAGAACACAATATATTGTGTACATTCAGCCAATCAAATGTTGGCCTTCATATCGATAGTTTTCTCTTTGAAAGATTGAAATGGCTGTGCCGTCAGCCATAGACATGATGTCAACCTCCTGTCGCCATTAGACTAAATACAGTAGGACTATACTATCAATGATTAAGGACACTTAAAACAGGGTTGTTCACAAAACGACTTTACTTGCTTCTATGAAGTATTTTGAGAGTCACCCAGTCCTGCCGATGTTAAGGGCAAAAACGCGAAATTTTGGAGTGTCAGTACATGGTTCAATTTAAGCGGTATCGCATTGCAAAAAAGCGACCCAAATCATGGTAAAAGCGATAGAATTATTTCATTCATTAGCCAAAAATTGCTTTCAAATTTGTGAAGTGCGATTCATTACATTTTGGATGAATGTGGAGTATAGTTAGGCCTATGAACAAATCAATTATTAAATGCAGGACTAACTAATATTCCAAGTTGTGGTCGTGATTAATTTGATACAGTTTTTATTTCAATATATCCGATAACTAGAAGACAATGCAGACTCCGTTTTTAATCACACGTGTTTATAAAATATGTTACTAAAAATAGAATAAAACAACGCAGTATAGTATGATTGGTTAACTTAACTGGAATCTAAAAGTAGACATCTTGTGAGACGCGTGAAACGATGACATATTCTACATGTGTATGGTTGATAATATTTTGAAGGCGGAGAGGGGGATGTATTTAAATAAAGAAATAAACAAGCAAAGCCAAGTCCACAAATATTTTTATTGGAATGGTGTAACTTGAAGTACATGTAGTTTTGTTTCAGGCGATTAGTGCGTCCGGCATCGTGGGAGACGGTAACTGGTTTTTTTTTTGTTGGGGGGGGGGGGTGTCAGGTTTTTTTTTTACTTTCATCCGCACATAAGCCAAAGCAGGGTATACAACGAAGGCCAGACTTCGGCGGAAAAGGTATCCACTTGTACCCCGAAAAATCAGAATTGCAAATTATTTTTGTGATTAGGCTACATTTTACTTCTTCTCAAATCTGAGCAAATGCTATTCAAATTTTGAATTGATTAGTCAAAATGTGAATCTGTCACAAAAATTTGCTACTCATTGGTTTTAAACTAAATTGAACCCTGTGTCAGTATATTTTTACTCAACTCAAAATTGATCCACTGCGACCTCTGTTTAGGACTTAAGTCATTTGGGACTCACATCATTTGGGACTCAAAAAAGTATGACAGCGACATTTGGGACTTTGGTATACGACATTTGGGACTCGGGTATACAACGTTTGGGACTCAAGTATACGTTTGGGACTGGAGAAAAAATGGTGGACACAAAATGTCGTTTATATTTAGTCCCATATGTCGTTTATATTTAGTCCCAAATGTCATTTATATTGAGGTCACCTCTCGCTTGCGGCTGTGATTTCGATCCCTGGTGTGAGCGTATGTGGCATGGAGATGGGGGCGCCTTCTCAACCTCGTGGGTTTCCTCCGGGCACTCCGGTTTCCTCCCACTGCTAAAGACCTCTACGCGCAAGCAAATTATTGAAATAAAATAAAACCATATGTTAGTCCCAAAATGATCTAGTTTGTGTCGAGTGGACGTTAAACTCCATTTCTCTCTCTCTCTCATTTATATTGAGTCCCAAATGTTGTTTGTGTTAAGTCCCAAATGACGCCAACTGAATCCCAAATGTCCTTCATGTTGAGTCCCAAATGTCGTTTGAGTCCCAAATCATGTGATACCCCCCCCCACCCAAAGACTTGGATAACATTAAATGGCAGTGTAACAGTTTGCTTGTTTAAATTTACTGATTAAGAGCCTTGTAATAAATTTATATCCCATTTGCAGGGTTTACGCCAGAAATATCTTGAAGGGGAGTACAATTTATTTGGTTGCCGAATTACTGGGCGGTCTGGGGGTAACGGCCCATCCCCAAGAAAAAATTTTTCTTCGCGAACGCTGTAAAACCATTTTCTGAGCTTCTCCAACAAGAACATTCCATTGTTTCATGAGAAAAACACCTAAAATTCGGCACAACAGACCCACAAATGTAGCATGTATGTCTTTCTCCAATAAAGTTCACTTAAATTTAAGCTAAGCAGGATTGCTCAGATATTAATTGCCAATTCTGTCATCACAAAGCATGTTTTGTTTACATGCACATAGGGTTGCAAAGGGTGGGAAACTTTCTGGAAATTTTCAAATCTATTTTTATAACTGAAAAATACTAAAATTACAATTATTAACTGGAATTTTCTCTTTTTTTACTTTCATCTATGTAAACTATTAAAACTTATTAAACCATGTTAGTTGTGTTCCAAATGGTAAAACTAAAGAGATAAATTTATGTAAATTCTGCTCTCAAATTTTTTTCAAAAATATATACATGTACATGTAAGATCTAATTTGGAACTCTTCGAAGCTGACAATGATTCAGTACAGAAATTTCAGATATTCATAAAGATTCATTTGAAACTGATCCACAGATAATGATGTAGATAATTATTTTGAAGATGATGAAATGGCAGAGTTACACCTATAAACTTTGCAGCGCATAGCACAATCACTCCTTATAGTCAGCAAAAGGGGTTGGGAATAAACCATGTAATAAGATGTACATGTAATGCGATATTCATAAGTTAAAGATCATTTATCAACGCTCGTTTTCTTACACAAAACACACTTTTGAAAACATTACTCAGCTGACTGAAGGTGGTGTGCACCCCCCTTCTTCAAACGAAGGGGGTACATGGACCCCCCACTGGCGGGAACCCCGAATTGAAGATGCTTAATCACTCTAACAGATACAATCTTATATAATATTAAATAAATGGTTAGGAATATATCATATCAGAATAGCCTTACCTTACCGTTTAGTTAAACTCCCCAAATAATTGCAAGGCCTGACCTATTCAGAAATAATAACATATTTTATATTGTTCGTAATTTGACAATTAAAATGCCCTCTAAAAGGAAAGATTGAAAGCATACATCTGCTGGTACAATATACATAATTTAGGTACTGACATATAAAGGGCTTGAATTGGAATATATGTCGTAGGCCAAAAAAATATAAGATTACAAATTATGTAAAATGTTACTTTTATTATAGGGTGACCCATGGGTTTAAAATTTCTCTACAGAAATTGGTCTTGTTATCGACATGCGAATGTGCACGCTTTTCTCAACTCCTGATAATCGCTCACTCTGCAGTATGTTGATTATCGGCCGTGGAGTCTATTAGACTATAAATAGCCATTGCACATGCACTTCTCTGCAAATTTATCAACTATTACAGTCGTAAAAAATCTATTGTTTTGAATAGGAGTAAAATTTAGCTTCTTGGTTATTACATCACTTAGAAATTACTTTCGTTTTATTTTTTATACGCCCACATGGAAATGTGGTCGTATATTGCCGTCGCCCCCGTCCGTCTGTCGGTCCGTCCGTCTGTCTGTCCGTCCGTCCATCGTCCACAATTTCTTGTGAACGCTCTAGAGGCTAAAGTTAATATCCGATTGACTTGAAATTTATACACGGTGTTTAAGGTCATGAGACGAAGAAGCCTATTGATTTTCGGTGATATCCGATAATTACTACCAGAGTTATGACCCTTGATCACTTTGAAAAATCTTGTGAACACTCTAGAGGCTATAGTTAATATCCGATTGACTTTAAATTTATACACAGTGTTTAAGGTCATGAGACAAAGAAGCCTTTTGATTTTCGGTGATATCTGATAATTACTGCCAGAGTTATGACCCTTGATCACTTTGAAAAATCTTGTGAACGCTTTAGAGGCTAAAGTTAATATCCGATTGACTTTAAATTTATACACAGTGTTTAAGGTCATGAGACGAAGAAACCTATTGATTTTCGGTGATATCCGATAATTACTACCAGAGTTATGACCCTTGATCACTTTGAAAAATCTTGTGAACACTCTAGAGGCTATAGTTAATATCCGATTGACTTAAAATTTATACACAGTGTTTAAGGTCATGAGACGAAGAAGCCTTTTGATTTTCGGTGATATCTGATAATTACTGCCAGAGTTATGACCCTTGATCACTTTGAAAAATCTTGTGAACGCTTTAGAGGCTAAAGTTAATATCCGATTTACTTTAAATTTATACACAGTGTTTAAGGTCATGAGACGAAGAAGCCTTTTGATTTTCGGTGATATCCGATAATTACTGCCAGAGTTATGACCCTTGATCACTTTGAAAAATCTTGTGAACGCTCTAGAGGCTAAAGTTAATATCCGATTGACTTTAAATTTATACACAGTGTGTAAGGTCATGATAAAAAGAAGCCTGTTTATTTTCAGCAATATCCAATAATTCCTGCCCGAGTTATGACCCTTGATCACTTTGAAAAATCTTGTGAACACTCTAGAGGCTATAGTTAATATCCGATTGACTTGAAATTTATACACGGTGTTTAAGGTCATGAGACGAAGAAGCCTATTGATTTTCGGTGATATCCGATAATTACTACCAGAGTTATGACCCTTGATCACTTTGAAAAATCTTGTGAACACTCTAGAGGCTATAGTTAATATCCGATTGACTTTAAATTTATACACAGTGTTTAAGGTCATGAGACAAAGAAGCCTTTTGATTTTCGGTGATATCTGATAATTACTGCCAGAGTTATGACCCTTGATCACTTTGAAAAATCTTGTGAACGCTTTAGAGGCTAAAGTTAATATCCGATTGACTTTAAATTTATACACAGTGTTTAAGGTCATGAGACGAAGAAACCTATTGATTTTCGGTGATATCCGATAATTACTACCAGAGTTATGACCCTTGATCACTTTGAAAAATCTTGTGAACACTCTAGAGGCTATAGTTAATATCCGATTGACTTAAAATTTATACACAGTGTTTAAGGTCATGAGACGAAGAAGCCTTTTGATTTTCGGTGATATCTGATAATTACTGCCAGAGTTATGACCCTTGATCACTTTGAAAAATCTTGTGAACGCTTTAGAGGCTAAAGTTAATATCCGATTTACTTTAAATTTATACACAGTGTTTAAGGTCATGAGACGAAGAAGCCTTTTGATTTTCGGTGATATCCGATAATTACTGCCAGAGTTATGACCCTTGATCACTTTGAAAAATCTTGTGAACGCTCTAGAGGCTAAAGTTAATATCCGATTGACTTTAAATTTATACACAGTGTGTAAGGTCATGATAAAAAGAAGCCTGTTTATTTTCAGCAATATCCAATAATTCCTGCCCGAGTTATGACCCTTGATCACTTTGAAAAATCTTTTGAACGCGCTAGAGGCTAAAGTTAATATCCGATTGAATTTAAATTTATACACGGTGTTTAAAGCCATGATACAAAGAAGCCTATTGATTTTCAGCAATATCCGATAATTACTGCCAGAGTTATGACCCTTGATCACTTTGAAAAATCTAAAGTTAATATCCGATTGACTTTAAATTTATACACACTATTTACGGTCATGATACAAAATAGCCTATTTATTTTCAGCGATATCCGATAATTACTGCCAGAGTTATGACCCTTGATCACTTTGAAAAACCCTGTGAATGCTCTAAAGGCTAAAGTTAATATCCGATTGACTTTAAATTTGTACACAGTGTTTAGGATCATGATACGAAGAATCCTATTTGATTTTCAGTGATAATTTCTGATAATTTCTGGCAGTTGATCACTTTGACAAAGGCCTTGAGACAAACCATCAAAACTATTCTAATCATTTCTGATAATTATTTAATGGGCTATTACTCGTAATAAGATTATCATGTGTTGTAAATGTTCTCCTTACTGATAAAAGAAACAATATGCGACAACCCTTGTTGACTGCCCGGACGACTTAGCTGTGGTGGGCGTATGTTTCGTTGCCTGGCAACCTATCTTTAAATTGCTTTATCATTAACTGTACCGTTAGGAGCGGCATCTTTTGGTTTAGTACAAATAATAGATGTAGAATGGTCGGTAGACTGGTTAAGTGAGACTGCTTTCAAAACAAGGGCACAAAAGTGTCTGAATGTTATGGGCAACATTTTTCAGTCTATTATTTTTAGACGGTTAAATGGTCATAGCTTATTAAGTACAAAATGGCCGTTTATTTAGTGAGTATACATGTAAATGTGCGAAACTGATTTAAGGCTTGGTATATATATACATGTATATATAAGTATTGTGGTGTAATTGTTGAAATATTTGGAGATATTCATTTATGGTGGGTCACCCTTCTTTTATTAAGCATGTAGTGTGATGTACATGTAGGTTTCTATCCATAAAGTGATAAGTCCAAAAACTTTCATCCTCCAAATTGTAAAAGTTGTATAGTATCATGTCCGATTGTCAAATTACAGCATATTTTACTCAGTGCATGTATTTGTACTGAGGGAACCTAAACAACCAATCATTAGTTTCCATTTTGGTCAACTGTTGTGATCATAGTTTTGTGTGGTTAAAATTTTGGGATAGAATAATTTGGTTTAATCGAACCTGTTGAATTGTCATGAAATTAAAGAAAATGAAAAGGCAACAGTGTGAGGGGATGATGTTTTGTTATGATTTTAGAATATAAAAGAAGTTTGTTTTGAAGGCAGCAGTAACTCACTTATAACATTCCTGTTTTCTTAATTTCAGGCCAACTTAGCAATGTCACATACTTGTACATTTACAATCTTTCAACATGTAATAGTGAAAAATATAAGTACATACATGTTAAACCAGTAACCACTCACCATACATCTTTTTTTCTGTTTCAATACCAGTTCCAAAAGCCCCCATTCTGAGAACCAGGATAATTTTGTTAATATGGCATTTTATAAATTATTATAATTCCACATGGTCCATGTAAATCCAAATAATCAAGGCTATAGATGTGTAACTCTTTGTTACACATTGCCATAATGCAGGCGATTATTTAGACTTGCATGTACTGTATTATTATACGATAGATTTTCATGCCATTGTTGATATTATAAGATGGCTGCAACAAGCTTTCATGGTACCACAGTAAAAAACCTTATTTTTCTACCCTACTAAAACCTAATTTGGTAGGCCTACCAAAATTAGAGTTTTAAAACATTAACTTGAGAAATGTGGAGGTTTGTAAAATTCAGCAAGTTTGCTACATGTAGTTTGCAGATGATCATATAAATATGTTATGTCTTAACTCCGTGCAAAGGTTAGAGGGGAGTGGTTTTTATAAATTGATAACAATATTGCTTCTTTAAAGGTATTTACGTGTCATGGCTCCAAAATGTACTGACCAGACCCCCCACCCCCCACTCAAAATAGATGTTTGTAAAGAGTATGGCAAGCTACATTGTGACATTGTACAAAAAAAACTCATTGAACTTTAAACAAAATGACCAACAATATTGCAATTTCCCCAAATAGTACATGTACATAAGTCAAAGTTCACTGTACACATGTACCTTTAATTGACAGTTTTTTTTCTTTGATATTCCAGGAGTGAAGCTTTGTCATTTGGTGCCAGGATGAATCCAGGCAATGATAAGGAGCTAAACGATTTACTTGATTTTAGTGCTGTAAGTATAGTCAACAGTAGATTTAATTAATAGAATGTACTCCACACTCCAAACATTACTGTACATATTTATTGTCTTTCAGGTTTAAGGTCGTATTTCTACTTATGTCTTACATCATATTTCAACAAATTATTATACTTAGAGACATTTAAGTGTTAAATTAAATGTAATAATATTAATTAAGAAAACTTTAAAATAATCTCCCTTTGGATTCATGTAGATTTTAAAGTGACACATCAAAAGATTTCAGTGAAACTGACGGATAGCACTCACTGATATGAATTGTTTGTGAAGACAAATGTCCTTTAACTTTTAACTTTAAGCAAAACGGACCGGAAATAATTTACTGTTCCTTAAAAAACAACTAATTAAATATTTATTATTAAAGGAGGCAGGTCTTTTACTCAATATCATTCACAGTCTTCTGCATTGCAAACACAATTTATTGGGCAATTGAAATCAACATTAAAGTTATCTTAAGGTGAAAAGTTGGGGTTCTGAAATCCAATAGAAGACGAAATGAAAATCTTAAAATTGGCACACGAATCGTGTGTCTGAATGCTTTCAAGCGGCATTTGCATGAAGTGATTTGATGAATGAGGCTAAACATATTCCATGCAGGACAATATTACTGGCTGAATAACCAGACTCCAAAGACTACCATTCCATTCTGAGTATTCACCAATTGCACCGAACATAACTGATAGCAATTAGAAAAAAAACAGAAACAATTGAATGTAAATCAGTTTATATTCATATTTTCTTCACAAAATGGATAAATATTATTGAATGCATCACAGTGATAGACAGCAGTATTGAAGGTTGGTACAAAATGTCAAGTTTACAGAAGTTACGGTCCAAAATTCATCACCTGCAAAATTTACATCGCTGCAAGTATTGGTGTTTGCTTCCAATGCATTCAAGCGTAATATTAATTGATGTCGGCACACAACACACAAGATTTTATTGAGAGGCCACCCCCGTTCAGCGGTCAATCCTAAAAATTTCCCTTGGGTGGCTGCTGAATGCAGATTCTACTGTACATGTACCTCATACGAAGGAGATTGATTCTTTTCATTCATTTCACAGATATGTACTTAAGAGTTAGAGACAGATTTGATATGGCCAGGACTTCATTCTACACTGTAATCTGTGAATACATTTAAGACAAATATCAAATCAAGTGAATGTATCCGTTTATATGCATCATTTACATTAGTGAAATGAAGAAGTCCTATTTAATATCAGCAATTTCCATCCGTTACTTCTAGATTTATGGCTCTTGTTTTACATTGTGTACACGTACATTCAAATGACAAAAGTTATCATCCGATCTGTATGCTATGTGTTTATTGAAATTAGTAAACCAAAAAAGCCTGTCATATTTCACCAATTTCTGGGAATTACTTCCAGAGTTAAGTTTGTAGAACCTTGTGAACCCTCAAACGATGCAAATTATAATCTGAAATGTATGAAATTTTTTTGTAAGTATGCCCCCCATTTCCTACAAAAGAATAATTATGCAACAACCCTTGTTGACCGCTTGGTCGATTAGGCTTCTTTGAGCGTACGTGTATGTTTCGTTGCTTGTCAACTATCTTATTATTTAAATATGTTCTAATTACAAATTGCTAATCACAAAATAAACTACAACAATATCAAATCGAGTGAATGGATCTTGGAGCCAGCCGTAAACTTCATTTGCGTTGCAGTCTCAGGCCTGTGATGATACAGGCTTCATTCAAAATTAAAAGATAAAAACATTAATGATTAATAAGGGCAATGATCAGGATAGGATCTTGGAAAACGCTAAAAATAATAATAAAGTCTTAGTGAGCAACGCTTAAAACAAGAAGATTCTGCAGTATGAAGAGCAAAATGCTTAAAAAATAATAATGAAATGTAGTGAGCAAAGCCTAAAAGCAAGAACATTTAGCAAGATCAGCAAGATCTAGTTAAACGCACTACATGCAAGACAATATTTAAATCAAGTGAATGAATCCTGGAGCCAATCATAAGTTTAAACTATGTTGTACAGTCTTGGGTCAGTAATGAAAAATAAAGAAATGAATGATTTAAAAGTTTAAACATAATAGAAAATAATGAAAACGTTCTGGATCATGGGTTCCATGTTGGCCGTATATGCCAGTCGGAACCTAGGGCCATGGAAAATGACCGTAACTAGATGTGACCCAACGGTTATTTTGCACGCCGGAAAAATAGCCTTTTTTCAAAAACCCAATTTTCAAACATGGCTACCATCGACATCCACAATGTAACTATAACATTGTATGGCCAGTGCAGAATAATGCTTTTGTAAAGATAGAAGAAGCCACATTATCTCATGATTGGTGTTATAGAGTTGTATACATAGTCCTCAGTAGATTACACTGGACATTACATGTATGTTGATAATTGATGGTGATTTTCGTGTAGTAGAATAATAAAAGTTAATTGATATTCGGGAAACAATGGCGTGAAACAGTCCATTCTTAGTCAATCATGTATTGTCCACGTGTCATAAGAATTTTCTAGGACAAAGCCGTTTACCGCTATTACAGTTACGCACTATGTAAACAAGATTGTTACGATCTTCGAAAAAAGGAAAATTAATATGAAGTACTGCTCTTCGAATCCAACCAACTATCATATTAAATATAACAGCATAGAAATTACGTAAATCCTTAACAACGTACAAGTTGGGAGAAAATTGCATTATAATTTTTTATAGTGATATTACGGCCTTGTGGGAATTGTAGAAATAATATCTAGTTAACTCGCTTTAATTACCGACAAATTAAGAATATTACGTATTCCAGTGCTATTGTGTAGCAATATTGATAATTCCACGTGTTAGAAAAATTGTCGTGCATAAATATATTGTAAATCTTATAAATGACGATTTTTTAGGCGGCGCTAGTGTCGCTTGAAGTTAGCAAACATGAATGCCAAGTTAGCTATACGACAGTTATTCATTACTAAAATTTTCGTCAATATTCTAACGTAAGAGATGTTCTAAAACCAATGTGAAATATATGCCGTGGATAATTATATATTCATCTTCATATCGAAGTTATTGTATTACAACTCATAATTATCCAGGTCAGTGTGTTTTCTATTGAGCACCTGGTAATTATGTGTCAGCCACTGACATGTTTTTTCTTCAGCTATTGCGATTATTTAAGTAGCCAAAAGAGAATATTTATAACTTATAAATAATTATCACAAGCCTTACAATAAATTTTTTGTGTACCTCATGCTGACAAAGTGGTATAGACACGTGAATTCACAATACCCGACCGTGAATAAAAAACATGAAATATGGATTTATTTTGCAAAGTTTTCGTGCGTTATCAAAAATGACCGGTAGTGAAAATTTTGAAGGGGAAGCCCTGGTCTGGATGGTTGTCTACTACCGATTGGCTATATTCTGCCAATTTACAACATTTAACGGTTATCTAGTAATTGAACATATTAACACAAGGTATACTACTCAAATGAAGTTAAGGGTCAACCAGTTATTTTTGTTTGACATTTTTATACGCCCACATTTTCATGTGGACGTATTATGCCGTCGCCCCTGTCCGTCCGGACACATTTTGTTTGTGGACTCTCTACAGGTCACAATTAAAAAAGATATTGGTATGTATCGGATCGGAACTTCATGGATTATGGCCCCTGATTGTACGAAATATCATGTTTTTAGCTTGTGCCACGTGGACCCTTTTTGTGGACAATTTTGAACCGATTGTGATGACACTTGACATTCATGTCTATAACCCCAAAATGAATTATGGCCCCTGATTGGCCGAAAAATCACCTTTTTATACGCCCACATTTTTATGTGGACGTATATTGTCGTCGCCCATGTCCATCCGTCCGTCCACAATTTGTTTGTGGACTCTCTACAGGTCACAATTCTTATCTGATTTTGACGAAACTTGAAATATAGGTTTATCCCCAAAAGATTTTGGCTGCTTTCGATATTTGCATGTATTGAATTAAAACTTCATGGATTATGGCCTCTGATTGTATGAAAAATGACGTTTTTAGCTTGTGGACCCTATAGAAGTCACAATTTTGAACCGATTGTGATGACACTTGACATGCATGTCTATAACGCCAAAATCGTGGTTCCTTTCGATATTTGCGCCCATCGGATTGTAACTTCCTGAATTATGGCCCCTGATTCCCATCCAGTCTATCTGAAAGAACTTCACACATTTTACTCCAACCAGCGATCTAATCTGAGATCAGCCGATGACAGAACTCGCCTTTTGATCCCCAAATTCAACAAACGAGTTGGCCAATTCTCATACCCCTGTAATTCTGCCAAACTCTGGAACAACCTACCAGTAACCATTAGACAATCAAATTCATATTATATATTTAAGCGTAAATTGAAAACTCATCTTTTCGGACAGTGTTATGATTAATCTTGTGAAGCGCTTAGAAACTTTTTTTGATAAGTTATGTAGCGCTATATAAATGAAACGATAATAATAATAATAATAACCCAAAGATCTTGGTTCCTTTTGGTATTTGCGCATATCGGATCGTAACTTCCTGAATTATTTGAATTTCTTGAAAATCGTACCAAAATTGCTGGACGAAATGGTCGCCGTTTGTACGCGAATAGTGTAATTTAAAGATATGGTATATCATGGTTGTGGACTCTCTACAGGTCACAATTCTTATCCGATTTTGCCGAAAAGTCACATTTCTAGGTGGTGTACTGTCACACCATAATCATTGTCGGCTTCGAATTTCATGAATATCAGACTGGAACTGACCAACAAAATGGCTGTTCCCAATACAGTATGAAATACAGGACTTAATGATGTAGGAAAAATCACTTTCGGTATTGCTTGTTCTCTATCTATCTCTCGAAAATATGAGCGTATCCTGCCTGGCAGTACCAGCCTATCTTATTAGACAGAGGGAACATGTAAATCAAAACTTTTAAGCACACTTTTGGTCAGAATGACGTTCAATATGTCTCAATGTTGAGTCTGTAATGCACTTTTATACACAACTACATGTATTCTGAGGATATGATGAAAATTTGCCATTTTGAGCATAATGATGTCCAACAAAACTGTCTCAAATTCGATAACTACATGTATGTTAATAACGAGTGAAACCCCCTCGTGCTCGTAAGCTGTCGACACAAAGACAAGGCATGTTGTCGGTCAGACGTCAAAATTTCAGCCCACACCCTTCCGTACCATCTCAAAAGCCATTCCGTTATCTGATGTTAAAATCAGCAAATCTTTCTCCTTGCAGCCTACAGACACAAAGTCTGCCATCATTGAACTGTAATGCAAATCGGGACCCATCAGTGAGTACCCGCTCCATTGTCACCGTGTTCAGTCTCTATGACATGTGCACCAGTCATAGCGTGCTGCCCTATGACATTGAAGAAGAGATGGTCGAACCTCTTGTCTTTGCGATCGAATGTTGTGGGCTCGCAGACGATTTCTTATGGTCTGGTCCGATACCTGAACACCACTTCGCAGTTCATCTCTCAGAAATCTCGCTGTAACAACGCGCTGACGAAAGGCCATTTGAATGACATGCCGGTCTTGACGTTACGACGCTGATCTTGGCCTACCAGATGGTGGGCGATTCTGAATTGAATTGATTGCCTGAAACGCCGCCATAGTCTCCCAATCACACTCTGGCTACAACTGATTCTCTGTGCCATAGTCTCCCAATCACACTCTGGCTACAACTGATTCTCTAAAACCCTGTTGAAGCCACGCAATGGCTCTTCCTCTGTCAAGTTCACTCAGCTGACGTCTGACCATGTTGAAATTTAAACTGAGAGTAGCACAGTCATGGAATGTTTTTTTTTTATGCCAAAACTGTTTCTGGAAAATGCATAGTGCACGTGCAAGGACATAATCAACTCCAAAAAGTAGTACCCTACTACAAACAGTTTAGTGGGGCCTTGTTTTGAGTTTCAGTTTATAGTTTCTCAGGAGACTGTCAAAATCGTTTTGTTTGAAAATGACATATATGCCTTGTCTTGTACACAGGTTTTGTCGTCTGGATATCGTGAACCAATTTTGCCACGATTTCTGCCAATAATTTTATATATCTGATATGTGCATAGACAATTACATGTACCTGGTAGAAGAAATGGTTTGACTTTTAACTTCTTTTGAGTAGTATACATGTACATGTACATCATATATGTAGGTGCTTGATAAACATGTAGAGCTCTCCTCAATACAGATTCAGATGCCCAATGGTACTTGACATTGACAAAAAACAATGACTTGGCTGCCAAGAAAGTGCTTACGAGATGATGCAAAACCACGAGTTAACAGTTTCAAACCCTTGCTGTCTGGAATTCCATTATGGTTAACAACTATTTAATAGTTGTTGTGATCTTGGATCGATCCTGTTGGTTTCCTCATGTCAGTGGTGCAGGACAGTGGGCCTGGCAAGGAAAAATACCTGGTCGATTGTATTCAACCGAAAAAAAAAGTTGAAATTCAGTTGCTATCCTGGCAAAATTTCCCTAATAGCACATTACATGCAATAAGCTTGTCTTCATTGGCCATGTTGAGCAGAAAAGTGGTCATACATGTATATTGTTGTTACCCTATTCATCCAGTGTTCATTATTTAAAGGGACTATCCTGATTTGAACAGTACAGTAGGTACATGTATGAAAATTAAGCACCAAAATACATTTGTATAGAGGATTGGTGTATTTACCCTCTCTTAAAATTTCAGCACAAAATACTGTGTCCTTTGGACAAACGGCTTATCCGGACAGGTAACCCTTTCAAGATTTTGGATCATTTGTTTTAGTTGGGTGACCTGATAATCGATTCACATTCCTTTAGTGGTCTATACAGTGAATGACCCATCATACTCCGCGCAATGTTGCGTTTGACTAAGGGTAATCCAACTACACAATGCTATTATGAGTGGATATTGTTGTTTTAAATTTTGATTTGTCAGTTGTCCATCTACCAACCAATCACTAGCTGCCAATATTGGACCAAATATGTTTACATAACGTTACGTCATGACTCACGATTTTATTATGCCTAATTAACCCGTGCATAGCAGAATACTGCAGTAAAACTAATTGCGTGACAAACGAGGCTATCAAGTCGAATCTAATGTAAACAATACTGTTTGGAAACGAACATACTTTCACCGTTTTTAATACCTTAAATCACTGTCCAAAGTTTTAGGGAAGACCCAGATTCAACGAAGGACTGTCATGTTGCTGTACTTAAGTGATAGCTTTCATTGAAAGGAAAGAATAGACTCACTCCCGCATAAGGTCAAGAAACAGACACTATTCCAGCAATGGTCAGAGAGGGATTTCTCGGGCCATTGCTTGAGGAATATGATGACCCATGTGCTGTAGTGAGTAATGATAGGTAAATTTCACCTACACATTAATGTTATAAAAGTCCGGGTTTTATCTAGACACCTCATAATACAGCTTGGACACCAGTCTCCATTTCCGGATGAAGACTGACAGGTTTAAGTTGTTTGAAAACATATCACGTCTGTTGGGTTTTGGCTCTGCTCTTGGGTATATAATTTCAAGGGATTTTAACACAAAATTAAGCAGTTTAATGTTCAGGATATGAAGAAGTCATCCTCAGTTTCTCCAGTGTTCTCTTTCCGTTCTGTGTTCCAATCTACTGTAAAAGTGTTTCCAGGATTTCAAATTATGGACTTTACATGTAGATATTATTATTTGTTCTTTGTCTGAAATGTTTCATTCTGTTCTGTTTATTATAATACTTGTATTGTATTGAACTTACACTTGGCAATTTTATTCTCAATAAAACTCTTGAACCTACATTTGTATATAAACACCTGTCTGTCTCCATTGATATATTATATGAAATATAATACAAATTGTAATTTGTTGTTATTAGATACATGTAAGCATTTAGTATGATTTGGACTTATTCCTAACCTTGCCTCTTGAAGGGAAGCCTTTGTGTTTTGCTTACTTTACCAGATGAGAGTTACTTTCTTTGCCAACTTCCTTTGCATTTAAGGATTTATGGGATTGGTCAATAAAAATAGCACACTCATCAAGGGCAATTATCTTGAAAAAGTATCCACCCATGGATTAACCCAGGTGTTAATGGAGTAGAATGGAATGAGACCGCTGCGGAAACCGAGGATGTGAAGAGGCCTACTTCAACAATTTCTGATAGTTTCAGCCAGAGTTATTACCTTATATCAATTTGAAATATATATGGATGTTCTGGAGGGCAAAGTTATTGTCAGATTGACTTCACTTATTAATTAACAATTTTCAATAATTATCCCCTTTGATCATTTTGAAAATCTTGTGTTGAACGGCCTGTACTGTGCTGAACGTAGAAGGTACTATTACATAGACTTGAAATTTGCACATGTTAATGCTAAAGAGTTACTACTTGTGGAAAAAAAACTCCATTACCTACAAATATATATGTGACAACCTTCATGGACTGCTCGATTGATTAATGCATAACTGCTCAGAGGACTTCATTGCCTTCCAACCTTTGTTTAACTTTTGTATGGGTAAATACACTGTAAGCCTCAGGTAGGCCTGTTGGTTTGGATAATCTTGTGAAAGCATGAAATTGAAAGCCTATTGGCCTATATTTGTTTTCCTTATGAAAATTGCATGCTTTATACCTGCATTGAAATAAAAAGAAGGGTTGTGTGTAAATTTCAACAAGACAGCGGCAGAAATCACACCATTATGGACACGCACATGTACAGGTAATTAAACGTGTGGTGGTACCCACAATCAAGATGATTTGGGGCTTGTGTAAAGAGACAATTTGGGAGCTGACATGTTAAAATATTTAGTGAACATATTGGAAAATACTATGCTTTAGTGTTATGGTTTGAAATGTTGTTGAAGGGGAAAATGAAAATAAAACAAATCTATTGATGATATAATTAGTACTTTAAACAGTCTAGATATTTTGTCCAGCTTCAAACAGCAACACCTTATGTTTAATTAATGTACAAAGGTACTAAGGAGCTTTAAGTTATTGTGAGCAACACTTGTTCAAAATTCTATTGCATACATGTACATGTAGAATGTAGATGACATGGTAAATCTTAAATAAGACACCTGGTGATTGTAGTGATTTACTGCTCTCTGGGATTGTTGGCCATATTGTACAAAATCAAACCCATCTGTGATTGTGAAACAGTGGCTGTTACAGCTAGTTTTTGTGCACCTGTGAACTGTCAGCCATCATCATGTCTGCATTTTGTCAGTGTAATGTACAGCTGCCTGACTTTTAACAGTACTTACTGTAGTTACAATATTAAGCTAACCTGGCAGCTATTAATCTACATGTATACATGTATATTATTCAACTGATCATTCTTGGACTTTATGAATAGGAATTTGATTAGATTCTGTTTGAACTAAATCTGAAACTGGTAGGAAGTTAAAATTTTAAAACAGAGCTACATGTGACTTCCATAGCCAGAAACAGTCTGGTTAATTGAAATTATAGACGGTCCACGGTGGACCTTCCACCTACAGACACATTGACATCCATGTAAAAGAACCCTTGGCAGTTGGATTTTGATGAAGAAGGTGAAAATGCTGCTGTCTGGACATTATTGTCATCTTAGCACACCCGTCTCTATTACTCTTTTTGTTGCAGAAAAAGGCAACTTCTTGAAAGGAAGTAACTCTACTTCACAAATATTGTCTTTGTTACAACATTATGTAACTTTAAATTTGATTTTGAGATCAATTGAAAAGGCCTTGTTAATGAAATAACTTCTTGAACTGTAAGAAAAAAAAAGGATTTATAAAGCAACTAAAGTATCTAAATTTTATTTGCGACAACACAGAAAAATATTACATGATTAATAGGTCTGTTGGAATGTAAAAAATTAGTGAATTAAATAATTGTTTTGAAGAGTTATTCTGTGTACTGTGACTTTTGAGAAATTAATTTTGAGTCCTTTACTGGATAATTTTTTTATTGATTTATATGTTTTTCAAATATGGGGAACTGATTTGAAATCCTGTGTGGAAATTAGATAAAGGATGTCAGTATGTTAATTTGCATATACAATATTGTACATATATATTTCATAAAAACTGGTTGCTTTATGGCTGATTGACTTGGAAGTAGTTTAACCCTGGTCAGTATTACCTCTGTGAATACATGAATGTTGTTATTGTAGATCACTGAATACGACACAGGCTTATAAGCAAAGTTAAAAAAAGAAAGACAATTACAGTGGCTCAGATCTCCGGATTGTAGCCTTTGTTAGTCTCTCTTATTGTTGGGCACCTTGGTTGTTATTTGCTCAATGACATGCTCCTTTCATTGCTTCACGTTTGGGTTAAGACCTATGCAAATACCCAATCTCACTACATCACAGCTAGCTCAATAGCTGTCGTGACTTATCTCACTAAAAATGTTCTTGCCATTAAACTGTCAGGTTGCAAACTTACCTTTCTGCAAGGATAAATTTAGAGGAGACTAGAAGTAAGATCACCTGGATATGAACTACATGTATACTGTGGCAGTGGAGATATTGAGTTTATTGTGATGAATAAATCTGATTATTTAGACCAGTGTTTATCAGTTTGTTAGTGTAATGCGTTGTTGTGAGGAAAGTAGGTGGTTGTGTTTATGAATTTATCATCAATATGGATCATTGGTGGTATCCGCAGGTGAGTTTATTTCTATGCTTCATATAAAAGTTAAAAATGTACTTGCTTTCTGGTTTTATACTTTATGCTCGATTCGGTAAGAATATTTGATTTATTAAGAATCCACCAAATTATTTCATATTGTTTAATTTTTTAATTTAAGATTAGAATTGGGCATTGATTTAAAAGTTTATAATGTATTATATACACATATATTACCTGTATTGTCTGTGTTTTGATCAATTTAATTTCCCCTGTTATTCTTAAATAAAAATCGATTTGAAAAATTACATACATAGTTGATGTGTATGATCTGGTATTGTAAGTCCCATATTATTCAAAGATTTCAAGTATTCAGTGTGTGAAAAAACAGTTATCTTTGATAAAAATAATATGTCAGAAGATATGAATTATATTGTGCATTTAAAAGATCTTGATCATTGCTTTATTGGTAATACTAGGGATGCACATTTTTTCTATAGTGTTTTCCCAATAACTCCATACCATAACATGTATGCTTTTAAATATTACGGAAATAAAAATTCAAGTGGCAACTAAGAACATCTTAAGAAGACCTACACTAATGGTAGATGTATGATGTATGTGATTTGCATTTTGTTGGAAAATATCAAATTTCTCACAGCTTAATCCTTCCTACTATGTACTCAGATTGATTATTTAACATTTAATTAAGAAATACTAATGCTAGATAATCTGGCTTGGATTCAATCGGATGAAAAACAGACCCATCAATGATATTTCACGAACAAGTTAAGATAGCGGCAAATGTGTTGTCATGATGTCATTGGATAATAAAGACACTTGTAATGGCAACCAGCCTACCATGGATTGCAAACAGGTAGAAAGTTCAACTTGATACATGTACATGTAGGAGCGAGAAGAGAGATAAATGTAAAGTTTACTTTTCACTTAAAGGGCAGAATAGATCAATTGAATTTCTTGTATCTTCATAACCATGTTTTAATGGTTTACCTATTAGAAATTAAACTTTTATAATGATGTAGTTTTAACAGTTCTGTGTGACTCAGTATGAATCGTTCTCATTATGAACATGTACTGCCTAGTTTGGGTCCTTAGTGCGGGCCTTTCTAAACATAATGTGGATGTATTTCATAGCCCAACTTCTTAGTGTAATACATGTATGTATCTTTCATAAAAGTATGAGCGAGATCATTAGTATCATTTACTTTAAAAACATACCAAGTTTATGCTTTATCAATTGTATGGTCGTATTTCTCTCTTTCATACCCATATGTACTGTAGGATACTAGTACATGTATATGTAGGTATCTTTATGAAAATTTCAGAAGGAAATGTCAAATGTTATTATACTGCCAGTGTAATAATTCACCAAAAAATTATAATTCTTCTGTTACAATGTACCTGATATTTATCGTTAAATTCTTAAAATGTATTTATATGAATTATCTGGTTATCCAGGTGAATAATGTACATGGCAGACTACACTCTTGTCCAAATGTAATACTAGTGGATTGCTAACATCACAGATATTTGAGACTGCAGTATCTGTGCTTATTGCACGTACATGTATGTTACTTTTGTAAAATGTCCAAACTCTTGTTTTTAATGATGGTATTTCTGTCCATTTTTGCGATACCAGATTTGAGGACTTGAAACATTACACTATTGATTTCAGACTTCACACTGCAATGTGAATAACAAAAGAATTATTTATTGTGAACTTGACATTAATTGATTACAGTGTTTGAAATTGACAGGGATCTGAGTAAATGAGGCTCTATAATACTGCATTCACATTTACTCATTTAGGTTAGTATCCACAGATTTCTTCACTGTGGTCTTCTTAGCTAGGACAATGCAGCATCTTGAGAGATAAGGCTTGGTTATGATTTAATAATGATGGTACATTGTATCTTGGTATTTATAAACTGCCAAACTACGCACAAAACGGAGGATAATATGCAAGAATATTGTAAATGTACTTAAAATAATATGTCCTGAAGAATGGCTCCACTTCGTTATGCTATTATTTCAGATATATGACGTTTACATGCATGAGGATTGATGAAGAATGTGCCAAATCAGACTTAAAGCTATTATGAATCAAACTCTGCCCCCCCCCCCTCCAAATTCTCCAAATATTGACTGCTCTTAGGGTATTGCTATTACTACATATAGTACTTATCTAAATTATAGTTGACAGTTCTTACTATAATAGTTCAAAAATAGATAATTCAATTACTTTATTCTCAGAGAAGTTATCACTGTTGGGAGTTTTGACAAGATGCAAGGTTGTTTGTTATCATAAGAATGTTACACGTTAGTCAAGACTTAACCTTGCTTATCCAGTTTTTAAATTAAATAATTAAGTCAATCATTTTTCAATCCGGTTAAATCTCTGCCATCCAATGGTCTAGAGAATTCTAAAAACTATTCAAAGATGTCACCTACATGTAATATCAAAAAGTTTATAATTACTTGGTCAAGTAGTCAATAAACTTCGCATCTAATCTTTAATAATGATTTAGTTCATGATCCAAAATATTTTGATAATCCCGTAAGTATACAAGGCTGGTGATTATTCATAACACATCTAGTAAGTACCTATTAATAGACTGGACAGTGACTGTGGCCAAATCTTTACAGTGAATTGTAGGCACCAGGGATAAAAATTAAAAGTAGATAATGACATTTAATCATAATTGCCTTCCTGCAAATGTGTCCAGTCCTTGGCTAATCTCGGGTGGACCGTGTCTGTAGATACAACTGGACAATAACATCCACCAAATGTAGTGATCTGCCACAGATCTGTAGAAGTGGTACCCAGTACTTTTTAAAAGTCACTTTCACTTAAAGATACATTATGGGAGATTAGATAAATAGCTGTCAGTTCTCACTATAATACTAGTTAAAAACTAAATAATGTAAAGGGAGTAAGCTGAAAATTTCTGTCAAATTGATCCACTCTGAACTAAGATTTTAGTGATTGAATTTTTGGCTTAGTCCTATCAGCGTTACTAAAGTCAGCAGGATAAAAAACAGTCTTGATATCCATTTCATGAATAAATCATAAATTGAATTTGAGCAGCAATTCGGATCCTAATCCAGTAATCACAGGCTAGCATTAGCATCGAGAGTTGCTACTGTATGATTAAGAATTTACTCATCATTCAATCACAGTTTGTTAGAAATATCTTTGATCCAAAAACACAAAGTTTGGCACATAGCTATTTACTAATTTATTTTATACTTTTAAACAAGAAGTGCTATATTTTAGTTAAAATAAGGGGAACAATTCTGAGAAAATTCTTAACTTGGGTCTGAGAATGTTTTGTGAAACTTTGGCTAGATTTAAGCCATTGTTTTGGGCTAAAACCAGTATTGCCAATGGAAAAGCATCTCTTTACCCGTGTGCAACGAAAATACACCAGTGGATTGATATTTCAATTTCCTTGTCACGGCTGATTTAACTAGCACTGGTCCACCTCTGTCTGAATAATACCATACTATTTGATAATTTTATTGTACTTATTTCATCTTTCAAATTGTTTCCCATAAAAATGATACCTGTACATGTCACACAAGAACAGTTCTTCTCAATAGATGTTTTATATTTTCATTTAAGGTGTAATTTATCTTTCAATTTTTTATAAAACGAAATTAAGATGCGTTTGATAACACATAATAATATTGAACCTAAATTATTTCTGTATATAGTGTTCACAATGAAATTTGACTAATTTAGTAGTTATTATTAGAAACTATTTCATACTCCAATTTAAATTGATTTATTATTAAATATATTGTGTTTGAAAAGTACATGTACTTATGAATAGATTTAGAAATAAGATATGTTTTCAAACTGAAATTTCTGTAGTTAATAATCAGTTAGTTCAAGCTATTTATTGTCTCACTGACGTAAATCTGTGCTGGGAGTTATTAGTTGGTATAAACTTAACTAATAAAAGTGAGGTTAATACTTGTTTTCTAATTTCTTATTGAAAGGCTAATGAGGGAGGATGTTTGTAAGCCCAGCTGTTACATTGACATTTACACTTCATCAACCTAACAATTGTATTTTATTTGCCAATTCATTTACATATTTGTCCAGCATTGTGATCGACTCTTGCTGTAAATAATGTCCGCCAACTTATTTTATTAGTGGAAGGAAAGGGAAAGTTTTTCACATGATTATATTTCTCGTCTAACTCCAACCGATCAAAGAGTTATTTGCTGAATTGACAGCGCTAGCTAATCGGGCATTGCGGCCACAAGTAGAAGACCATTATCGTAGAATAAGGATCAATTTTTGAGCTTCCAGTAATCTTGTAGCGCTTTGGCGACAGTTTACCCGGGAGAAGCTCAATAAATCAATGATTGTAAGGGTTAAAACCAGAAGTTGATAATTTGTGAATCATTTTATAGTTAACTCTAATTTCACATTAAATACTCCCTTATTGTGAATAAATTATGATTGTGGATAGCTGTTGTGAATGGTAGCATTGGTACATGTATAGCAAAGTGTATATTTTGCTCATTTGCATAACCAATTTAAAATATATTGCTAGTTATGAAAAGGGTTGTTGCCCTGAATTTACACATACAGAGCATCTTGACTTTGAGTATCACTATTAGTATAATAAGTAACATTTTTATCTCTTAAACTGATCATGTTTTTGTTAATACATTGAATGAAAATAGAATGTGAGAAATAAATTTAACAAGACAAGAATAGTCCTCTTAATTTTTCGGTGTCGAAATATAATCAGCGTGATCATCAGTTCAGATAATATATTTTTAATATTTTATAATTGAATCTATGGTTATTAATTTTTTTTTTCTTATTTTGTGTAACCTTCGTTGCATAACGAGTCTTTCCTGACAAAGTTAAATTTTGTTACAGAGGTGTGTGTCTTACCCACCACAACTTTCATAAATTTTAAACACCTGCGTAACTATATTTTGAAGGAGTGAACCATAAAGATTTTTATCACTGAATACATTTTAATTTGAATACATTTAGAATCTTTTAATCATAATGTATTTTATGAATGAACGGTTAATAATATGAAAGTGTTACAGCCATATGTACATGTACAAAAGCTACGTCTCAATCTTAACTTAAACAGGAGAACTCAAAAATGAGATTCCCATAGTCAGTGGTATGGTGGGCCACTATCCAAACCTCACATTTTTTAACTGCCCCTTACATGTACATATATTGGTGAAATTGGAAGGAACTACAGGTTTTACATCCATCCATCAGCCTGTCATTCTTGTTTTCTCAAAGTAGTTTAATTAAAACTTTGTTATGCTAGCATTAGTAGTTCTACAGATAATGTTCCATTTCATGGAATTTGCTAATTTTTGATTGAATTATATGCCCTTTGATAAACTCAATGAAAAATTTGTTTACTTGAAAACTTGCAATATATTTGATTGAAATTTGGTACATATGTAGGTCGTAGGTGTTAGGTGTGTAACAGATCAAGTTGGCGTTTGGTTAATTTACGACTGAATTATGGACTTTTGCTGACTTGAAATCTTTTAAAATTCTCTTTTTTTTAAAATCATTTTAGGTTAAACTTAAAATGAAAATTATGTTTTACAGAATTTATTCCATATATGTATTTGGATTATATTATACCAGTAACAAATGCATTCACAGTATCGGCATAAATACATGCATTGCAAAATTTGTATGGCCCAATGTGTTAGCAATACTCACAGTTTTTGCCTTTGGAGTTTTTTTCATAAATTTATTAAAAGATTATTGTATTGTTTCATTTACAATTATGGGTGACCCATTACTACATTTAAATTGTGTGGGTGTGTATAATATTTTGATTTATTTTGACAGTGTACAATATAATGTTTAAATTGTTTTCTTTTTTTTTATGCAGATGTTTTCCCCACCCAATGCACGTCGTCATCAACAACAGCAGCAACAGATGAAAAATGGTCCCAACAATATGGATAATAATATGTATCAAGGTCACCCAGCTTACAAACCAGGTATGTAGAGAATTCACAAGCAATAATATAATTAGATATTTTCGTGTAAATTTAACATAAAATTGCCTAGTAACAAAAAAAAAAAAACGAAATTCCCTTGACAATTTATATTTTCTCTACAATTTTGTTGTATAATAAAGAATCAAAATCGAGTCTGTATGATAAATTTTGTTGAAATCTTGACAGAAGTTAGAGTATTATGAGATTTATGTTTAGATAAATTGTGCTAGATACCGCTGTGATACATGTGTTAAAGCACCTGCCACCACTCACTTCTGCTGCTCAAATCTAGTCTGTATACCGTCTGGTATGGCTCAATGCCAAATAAGGAAAGCTCATGAATATTCATGAAATATTTCTCAACACCTCAGCTGTTGCATATTGTTATTGTTTGTATTTCCACACTTGATGTTATAAATTGATGTTTTTGCATAATGGCATGTTTATGTTTCAAGT
This sequence comes from Patella caerulea, assembly GCA_036850965.1. Lineage (NCBI taxonomy): Eukaryota > Metazoa > Mollusca > Gastropoda > Patellidae > Patella > Patella caerulea. Next base: position 23,033,021 of record JAZGQO010000006.1, read on the forward strand.
TAGGCAGATATATTATAATAACATTGTCTGAGCTTGTCCAGCAAATAAGGTGCAATCTTGTCAAGCCTTTTCCTCTCTACTTTATTATATTGGGCGAAATACAATGTCTGTTTTGTGGAATTTGAATTTTTTGACACCTAGTTTTACACGGAAAGGGACGGCTAGTAATTTTTGTTTTGAACAGGATATTTTTTGTTAACTTAGCATTAGCATGTTATGAGTAATTCACTAATGCTAGATGGGGTTTAGCTATTGTTTATATGGTTAGCCCGGATGTTTTCAGTAAGAGGGATATAGTTTCATCTTTCACTTCTAACTTTGTTCAGCTACCCATTACCGTAGTTCCACTTCAAAACACAGTCTTTAAGCTGATCATTGATCACGTTTTTCACTCCCAAAATATAGCTGAAAGGTCTATGTATCTATCAAATATCATATTCATTTATTTCAAGATTCTTTCCCACTAAAGTATTTATCGGGTGGTTATTTCCAATGAAAGTATGTTAATTTTGGTATGCAATGGAGACACACAATCTTTCTAGAAAAATACTGGTTTCCTTGAAAAACACGCCATTGAGAGGGTATCACCAATTAGCAGCCGGACGTTTTAAACACTGTCAAAGGTTGAATCTGAAGATTGTCTGATCAGTAATCTCTCAGTGTTAGGGAGCATTTGATTTAATAAACTTGATGTTGAGCGGGACTAGGAAAAAAGTGAAAGACGTACAACAGTTTCTGAGATAAAAGATGTGGCCAGTGATAATCTGAGAATTTAATAAGGTTTCGATATTTATGTTAAATGGACAGCGATTAAAGACAACATTGTCATTTACATGTTATGCAATGAATTCTCTGCCCGCTGTGCACACGTTGTGCAGTGACTGCCAAGTCATGTGACACAAAGAAGACTTCTTTTAATAGATTTTTTATAGCTTAGTGTATTTTCTCGTGAATACAATGTTTTGAGAAGGATTTGAAACAAAAGTTTTGATTAGTTTGAATAAGTTTCGATTCCAATTATATCATCAAATCACCCAGTTTGTACAGGGGGGATGAGTGTGGGTGTGGAGTGTGGGCGAATCTTTAATGTGTGTAAGCTGAGGAGATTATGTTCTAGATTGGTGCACAAAGTTAGTGACACTCAAAAAATACAGCTTGGTGGGGTATTTAAACTGGTTTATTTATCCCACATTTGCATCTCAATGGAATAAGTAAATGATGGAAACCTTTCATATACTATTTCCCTATCTACCAGTATTTATATTTTTGAAAGGTTATTCACTGTGTTCAACTTCACTCTGGCTTGATAAGTTGAACTGCACTATTTCATAAACCTTTATTTAATATAAAAAATACCATTTAAAGCCATTTTGTGTGCATTAATGGTAGTCATTATATTCTAATGGGTTGTTATACTTAAATTACCATGATTGGGGTCATTTTATTATAAATCTGTGTTGGTTGTCCTTAAATATCCTCGACCTCAAGTATATCAAAAGAAAAGGTGTAGCCAGACTATTTATCAGTGCTGAGTTTGGTTGAGTAATTTGTTAGCTGGTAAAACAACTGTGGTGTGTATGTTAACTGTGTAACTATGGTAAATGTATATTATATACCAAGCGAGCTTGCCATATGGAGTAGATTTGCAGCATTTGTGTGCTGGGGCCTGCAGCTGGTAGATCTACTGACCTAGTTTTATGAGCAGGCTGCTTCCATTGACAAATGTAGATATTATCAAGAGTTGTGTCTGTTAGTTAACACATGCTCTAATCTAACCATTACACCTGTTTCTCATATCATTCAATATACTCATAATTCCTACCCAATACTAAATGCACATGTGTTTCACATGAATTCCACATGAATTGTGCTTACTCTCCTACAAAGCCAATAGTATTTTACTCCAAAAGTTGTTGAGCTCATTGACTGTCTACCAATGATCTTCCTAATTTCAACTATTTATCTACCAAAAGATTGTTACCTAGCATACTTCACCTCTTTTGAAATCAAACATTCTAAATGCTGCACATAATTCCAATGGCATGCGTCATTACATAATCCCACTGGACCTTGTAATCTTATTCAGAAGTAGTTTAGCTACCTGGTTTTGCACGGGTGAAAAATCTCCATTTATCTATCACCCATAATGATGCAATAATCATTAATTGTCAATTTTATCATTAAATACTGCACTGAATATAAAATAAATATCACTATTAAAACTGTGTAAAATATTCGTTATTTTAAAAAAATTTATAAGTTTCCCTCTGGTCCCCCCCCCCCCCCCCCCCGTAACAAACAAATTAAATAAATAATGCATTAATCATTTATTAACTTTCGGCTATTTCTTTGCTTTTGTTAATATTTCTATTATAAATGATTAGATGACCCCATTGACCTTCATCACTCAAAAAATAATGGCAAATTCAAACATTAGCATTACAGGCTTCCAAAGACTAGTAGGCACATTCAGCAATCAAATTTTACTCCTTCGATCATATTCTTTTACATTCATTATGTCTACACAACGCTAATTACATTCATGTACATATATCTGTACTAAAAAAATAGTAGTGCTTATAACAATATGAATAAGATTATTCAATTACTATTATTCATCATTTTTTGTCTTGAATAATGAGAAAAATTTGCTTGTTTAAACAGTTAATCCATAAAAAGTAGAGATGAAAATTATTGATTAAAACTGAATATATTTATTTAGTATTTTATATATACATGTACTAAGCATGGCTCTTATTTCTACTGCCAAAATACACATTAAATTATAGTCTTGGATTTAATTTATATCTCCTTTTCTCCTTGATTATTCGGATCAACGAAAATATAGGTCTAGAGTATTTTAAGCCCCCAAAATCACTATTTGTGGAGACCTAACATTTATAATTCAATAATTTTGAAGGGTTTGAAAATAGCATCCAGACAGAAAACTTTCAGTAGTTTCAGTATAAAGTAGGTTAGAGACTTATTTTTTGTTTTGGCTGGATTCTTTACCAGTTTATGTACAACATTCCCTTTTATTTATAGACCAAGTGTAAAATAAAAAGTCTTTACAGAGATGTCTGACCAAACCAGCTATTTCAGTTTATTCACTGAAGCTTAAAATTTAACCCAGCCAAATATGACAAAGTGTGAACTTGTCTTTATATTATGATTTATAGCTCTTCTAGTTCTACCCAGTAGTGTGTTATAATGTGAGAATATTATGCCTTTAACTGTGTAGCTGGCATTTCTTATTGCTTGTGTTTTTTTTGTTTTGGTTTTTTTTTTTGACATTCGACAATGTTCATGATTCAAATATTGTTTTGAAAATGACTCAGAGCATAAAATGTGCCACAAATAAAAGCCTACATATATTTACTTTATTTATTTGTTATATATATACCTTGTATAACCTAATTTTGAAGAAGAGAAAAGGAGAGTACATAACGCAACTTTTATTTCATAATATTTATTTTACTGAGACTAGTAGGTCAAACACATTCCACATTCACTCAAAGACTAAAGGTCATATATCTATAAATACATCTAAAATAAAACTTTGGATGATACGATTCGGATAATGATAGGTTTATGTCGGAAATCTGTTTTTAGAAAAAATGGCATTTCCTGTCAAAATAATTTCATGCTTGTAAAAGGGATGGTAAGGTTATAGTGTAGTTACCAGGTACTACTTATATTTAACCCATTGAGCGTTTCTGAGCTATCAGATGTCTGGGAAGATTGTTGTTATTCAGTTTAGTGCACAATTAGTTCTACAGATCCATACAACTATTTACATGTAATTATTTTATATATTCTTCTGACTGCTAATTTACTTCAGAGTTAAAATACTAGAATTTAGGCTATATTGTGGAGACAATTTAAAAATTATATTACAGATTAAAGGCAGATAATGCCAAATAGTTGACATATATATGTGGCTGGTGCCAGCAAAATCAGTCACTTGGATCACTTCACCAAAATTGAGTTCTATACATTTTCTGAAAGCCACAACTGTGGGCTTTCAAATGCAACAAAAATTATGTTGATATCTCAAAAATTGACTGAGTTGTGAAATTTTGAAGCTTCAAGGTCAACATAAGTACATTCTGAGAAAACGCAGATTAAAGTCTGGGTACTAAAAATTTTCAAACCATTATAGCAACCAGTATCTTAGGATGGGGATATTGCCTCCAAATTTTTACCGGTTGAAAATTTATTTGACATGTTAAGTGAAGACTAATTTCGATTGTTTTAGGGAGAATTTTGATTACGTAACATTCTACATGTTTTATTAAAATCAATTTTTGAGGCATTTAGAGTTCGAATAATTAAAAATGGTTTAGAATTCCGAAAGACAACATTTCAAACTATTGTTTGGTGATGAAAACTGAAAATCAATAATTTCACCACTGACTGCCGTATTTTGCCTATAACGCAAAATGAATGATTCCGACTTCCGACTGAAAACGATAATTCCGGTCACATATGGAAAATATGGAGTTAAGACTTCGCTTAAGCTCTTGTGGGGGATGGTTGGTCGAATGGTTAGCATGTGTGCGCTGTATCATAAAGCCATGTCATTGAGTCATCAGGTGAGGTTTCGAATCCCTGGTTTGTAAGTGTCGAGGAGTAGGGTTGCCTGTCAAACCTCTTGGATTTCCTCCCACTGCTAAAGATCATTGAATTATTGAAATGAAATTAAACCATGTTAGTCTAGAAATGACCTACATATAGTTTGTGTTTAGTGGATGTTAAACCCCATTGCTCTCTCTCTCCCTTAAGCTCTTTTTTTGGCAGGATAAGGCTTTAATGAATTGGAATGCAAAAGTGAAGGAAATCAACAAATCAGCGAGTCGGGGAGAAACACATGAATTATGTAAATATAAGCATTCTGAATATTGGCAACTTTCTCAAATAATGATATTGAGAGTACAGTTTGCTAAATTTTTGCCATTTCTACCTGTCAAGACTAACAATCTGGGTATGCAGAACATTTTGAAATACATAGTAAAACTGTGATGATTCTAATAAACAGATGGGTACATGTACATATTGTAGTGTAATGATGTTCGGTAGTGATATGGCTATTAAATATAGTTATGCTAAACAGATCTCTTATGTTCAGGTAGCTGTATTGTATTATAATGGCACCTGTTAAAAACAGGTTGTACAAGGTGTACATTATCACACAAGTTATTCCTCACATTTCACAGATGGTACTCAGGTGGGGTACAAGCAGGCATTGTAGTGTTACAATTTTCTGCTTAATGCCCTTGGTTTTCAGCACCTGTAAATACTCTTTGAGAGTTTGATGCCATCTGCAAGTCTCCCAAATAACAAGCATGGAACATATTAAACTCAAGGATTGTGTTCTCCTGCAAATTGTCTACAGTTACAACAATGTTATGGGTGACCTGGTAATTATCTGAATTAATCTGCACAGGACACAAAGAGTAATAATTATTACAGACTTATTTATTGAACAAAAATTAGAGTCCTTCTAATATATTATTTTCTTCTTTGTATTTGTGCTATTAAATTGTTAGAAAATGGAGGTCATCATACATGTACATGCCAACCTGAAGAGATTGAAAATCAGAATGCCTTGTATTGATGGTAAAGCGAGGACCTTAGGTCCAAGTTCGCACGGTGCGAAGGACCGGAGGCCCTGCAGGGTGTGGGGCTTGGGGCTTGGGGCCCTTAGGTGGGCCCCAAGAAAATTTTGAGAAATTAGCACCTATTTAAAGCAGTACTTTCTATTTTTGGATAAAGACAGCTGGTGATTTAGGTCCATGCATCTGAGTTTTTTTTTTACCTATTTATATACGAAAGTATGCATATTTACATGTTGGCATGACTCAAATTTGTTGTTAAGTTAGTTTCAAAATGTTTTTTAATGTCCGTAATACCACCGTAAGCAACACATAAATGACTCCTACATACTAAACAAAATGCGAATTCGTCGCCTCTACGCGAGGACGCAATGATTCCTGGAAATTCTTTACCGTAAGTTTCCCGGTATTTTTGTCTGACATTTGTTTTGGAAGCCATTTTATTTATCTTGACAACCGACGCGTAGAAGTCGTAAATTATTTATACCGGGTTTTATTTATAATTGTAATTTGTTTTTATACGCCCACATGGAAATGTGGTCGTATATTGCCGTCGCCCCCGTCCGTCCGTCTGTCGGTCGGTCCGTCCGTCCGTCGGTCCGTCCGTCCGTCCGTCCATCGTCCACAATTTCTTGTGAACACTCTAGAGGCTAAAGTTAATCTCCGATTGACTTGAAATTTATACACGGTGTTTAAGGTCATGAGACGAAGAAGCCTATTGATTTTCAGCGATATCCGATAATTACTACCAGAGTTATGACCCTTGATCACTTTGAAAAATCTTGTGAACGCTCTAGAGGCTATAGTTAATATCCGATTGACTTTAAATTTATACACAGTGTTTAAGGTCATAAGATGAAGAAGCCTATTGATTTTCGGTGACATCTGATAATTACTGACAGAGTTATGACCCTTGATCACTTTGAAAAATCTTGTGAACGCTTTAGAGGCTAAAGTTAATATCCGATTGACTTTAAATTTATACACGGTGTTTAAGGTCGTGAGGCGAAGAAGCCTATTGAATTTCAGCGATATCTGATAATTACTACCAGAGTTATGACCCTTGATCACTTTGAAAAATCTTGTGAACGCTCTAGAGGCTATAGTTAATATCCGATTGACTTTAAATTTATACACAGTGTTTAAGGTCGTGAGACCAAGAAGCCTATTGATTTTCAGTGATATCTGATAATTACTGCCAGAGTTATGACCCTTGATCCTTTTGAAAAATCTTGTGAACGCTTTAGAGGCTAAAGTTAATATCCGATTGACTTTAAATTTATACACAGTGTTTAAGGGCATGAGACCAAGAAGCCTATTGATTTTCAGTGATATCTGATAATTACTGCCAGAGTTATGACCCTTGATCCTTTTGAAAAATCTTGTGAACGCTTTAGAGGCTAAAGTTAATATCCGATTGACTTTAAATTTATACACAGTGTTTAAGGGCATGAGACGAAGAAGCCTATTGATTTTCGGTGATATCCTATAATTATTACCAGAGTTATGACCCTTGATCACTTTGAAAAATCTTGTGAACGCTCTAGAGGCTAAAGTTAATATCCGATTGACTCTAAATTTATACACAGTGTTTAAGGGCATGAGACGAAGAAGCCTGTTGATTTTCAGCAATATCCGATAATTCCTGTCCGAGTTATGACCCTTGATCACTTTGAAAAATCTTGTGAACGCTCTAGAGGCTAAAGTTAATATCCGATTGAATTTAAATTTATATGCGGTGTTTAAAGTCATGATACAAAGAAGCCTATTGATTTTCAGCAATATCCGATAATTACTGCCAGAGTTATGACCCTTGATCACTTTGAAAAATCAAAAGTTAATATTCGATTGACTTTAAATTTATACACACTATTTACGGTCATGATACAAAATAGCCTATTTATTTTCAGCGATATCCGATAATTACTGCCAGAGTTATGACCCTTGATCACTTTGAAAAACCCTGTGAATGCTCTAAAGGCTAAAGTTAATATCCGATTGACTTTAAATTTGTACACAGTGTTTAGGGTCATGAAACGAAGAATCCTATTTGATTTTCAGTGATATCTGATAATTTCTGGCACTTGATCACTTTGAAATATCTTGTGGACAAAGGCCTTGAGACAAACCATCAAAACTATTCTAATCATTTCTGATAATTATTTAATGGGCTATTACTCGTAATAAGATTATCATGTGTTGTAAATAGTAAATGTTCTCCTTACTGATAAAAGAAACAATATGCGACAACCCTTGTTGACTGCCCGGACGACTTAGCTGTTGTGGGCGTATGTTTCGTTGCCTGGCAACCTATCTTTTCACACGTGGAAAACAGCTTGAAAACATTTTTTATCAAGTAAGAAGGAAATATGGCTAAGGAAGAAGCCACAACGTTACTGGCAACTAACGGTAAATCCGCCGTGTACTGTACGAGTGTATGCGAGAATGGCTCCGCGAAGCAAAAAATATCCGCGAAGTATGCAAATTAGGCACGGCCTATGACGAAATAACCACGACATTTTAATCTCGATTAGTCCAGACATATTTGCTTATTCCATTTTATATTAATAATGATCGCGAAAACTAGAAAATGTTTACGGCTATTTCCGTCGTTTTACCGTGTATTATGCAAATTAGACACACCAAATGACGGTAATAACCACATGACATTTTGATCTTGATTAGTCCAGACATAATAGCTTATTCCGTTTTATATTAATAATAATAAGGAAAACATGACACATGTTCTCGACTATTTCCGTTGTTTTACCGACTCATACTGCGATAAACAGTATCGCAATCAGATTCACAACAAACAGCGAGAATGCCGAGACAGTCGTCAATGTAAAAATAAAACGAGAGGGATTTTATCAATCAAAATGGTCAGGAATGAAATATAATAAATTTCTTCCAATAAATTTAAAAAAATGGAATTATAAAGAGTAAAATCGGAATTCAGAATTAGACACAGAAAATCGGAATGATTCCGACAAAATCGGAATAGTTGGCATATATGGGTCATCCTCAATCTCCTCGCAACGGCATTATAAAATGTCTTGAACATAAACACATGTGTACTTTCGTTTTTTGTTAGAATTGAAGTTTAGGTCTATAAATTAATTGTTTTAGTTTATTGTCCTCCGCCTTTCGAAGAAAGTTAGGGGACTATTAAAATGGGTTCGTCCATCCGTCTGTCTGTCTGTCTGTCCGTCTGTCCGTCACACTTTTTGTGACACAATAACTCTCTCCCTAATTGAGCTAGAATGTTCAAACTTGGTGTATGTGTTTATTAGTTCAATGCCTTGATGGAGTTCAAAGATGAGCATTTTCCGCTTAGGGTAAGCAGAGATAAGCAATTTGATTGGTTGATGCTTTGGGACACGATAACTTTAGTTCTAATTAAGGGCGTTGAGCAGTCTAAGATTCGCACTAACTTTTCAACGCCAATCTTATTAAGTCTTTGCAAACTTGTTCCACTTATAAAATAACTCAGAAAACTCTCGAAAGTCGCGTCGTTTTATGTGTAACAATGGAGATACGAGGCGGAGGAATAAAACTATTTATAGCAAACGAGACTGATTCCCCGACCTAGATAAGGTGTTGAATAAATTATGACGTCGTGCACGCCAGTCACGTGATCAACACAGACGTGGCTTCAACGGGAGTGGAAGATGTCACGTGACCAGAAGGAATTCCCTGTATGACGCTATTATCCAGGTCTATTTATCTATCACGAAAGGAACATGACGGATTTTTTTTTTATGGTCAAAGATTACTATTTTTTGAATGCATAACATGATTTAGAGTGCGGTGGAGTAGTGCAGTGAAGTAATTATTTACTTTTACATCGGAATTGTTGTATTTTAATACTTGTTGTCGACGTATTCAAAGAATTAACCCAAAATCGCAAAATCTTGTTTGAAGGTAAATAATGAACAACAATTTTAAAATACTTTGAGTTGGTATTTTTTAACGTTTTTGGTGTCGAAATGTAGCTTATAACCTCCACTTTCGATCTACTGGTGGGATTATCAATAAATCTTTTGAGCTTGTACTAATAGAATTTCCAAGAAAACGCATCATTTTTTTGCGTTTCCATGGATACAAGACAAACCACAACCTATAGCCAAAAATTGACCAGTGTATTTTTGGGACTTGCTATTAGCATTGTTCATGCGAAATTTGATGAAAATATCTGCAGGCATAACTGAGAAAATTCTACTTTTGTTGTCATCAGTACCCCTTTTTATCATGCTTTTGGGCCAAGTTTGGAACATAGTTGAAATAAAATTGGTATTTATTTGGTGATTAATATGTAGTTTATCACCCCAAATAACAAAAAATGTCATATCTTATCAACAAAAATTACAGTGCTAGCTTTAAAATTTGCATTTTAGACTACTCAACGCCCTTAAGTGAGAGTGATGAAACTTAGTGTATAGTTTCATTACAGTAATACCTTGACTAAGTTCGATAATGAGCATTTTCCGCTCAGGGTAAGCAGAGCAATTTGATTGGTCGAGACTTTGGAACACAATAACTCTCCTTCTAATTGAGTTAAAATGTTCAAACTTGGTGTATATGCTTATTAGGTCAATGCCTTGATGGAGTTCGGAGATGAGCATTTTCCGCTTAGGGTAAGCAGAGCGATACGCAATTTGATTGGTCGAGACTTTGGAACACAATAGCTCTTCTTCTAATTGAGTAAAAATGTTCCAACTTGGTGCATATGCTTATAAGGTCAATGCCTTGATGGAGTTCGAAGATGAGCATTTTCCACTTAGGGTAAGCAGAGATAAGTCAGGGCTTGCCACGAGAAGCGAGCAGTTGCTCGCGCTCGCGCTGTGCTCGCGTAAAGGTAGATTTACGCGAGCTAATTCGTTGCTCGCGCAAATGTTTAGGAAAAACCTGTAAAAATAATCAAAATATTGACGAGTTTATTGCCCAAACTAATCCAACAATGTCAATAACGTCATAAATTCGTCTGTCAAACTGACATTCAACAAGCTGCACGCGGCATTTCGTCCTTAAATTTGATTGGTTAATGAGTCGTGTTACTAAAAAAACACTTTATACCTGAACGTCATGACTGGTTTTCCTACGAAGACCAGTAACAAACGCGTGATAATCGAGTCTAAAGTAAAGAATGTTTACATCCGGATGATTTGGCATTTCACGCTAAATGAACACGTTTCAAACTTATAATTATCGGTATTTCTTATTTTATCAGAACTTCGACTTTTATTCCATTGTGCAGTCGTATAATTTTAAATCTAAGTGTAATAATTGGCTAAAGGAAACCTGATTGCCCTACCCATCCACATTTATGTCGTGGGGTGAAGAAATCCATACGGAAATTGATTATAAAAAAAAAAGAGTAGGCCTATGACTTGTCAAAAACAGAAAAGCGATGGTCACACATGTTTACTGCAAACTCTGTGCCAGGAATAGCAATTTTGGCGCTCAATCGTTTATTTTGTTGTTTTGTTATACTAGTGCCAACTCATAGTAATAGTACTACATGTATGATGTAAATAAAGAATTGAAAAAAAAAATAATTAATAAATAACAAACTTTAAACAGCATTTTCATTATTTAATTTAACAAAAGTATCCAGGCAACAAATTGATTTTAAATTGAAACAATTTTAGAAAATGTGTGCTCACGCAAGCAACATTTTACGTGAGCAATTTTTATTGCTCGCCCTGCTCGCCCAAACCTATATTTGCGAGAGCAGTCATCTGCTCGCCATCAATTTATTCGTGGCCAGCCCTGGATAAGCAATTTGATTGGTTGATGCTTTGGCTTGGGACACGATAACTTTAGTTCTAATTAAGTGAGAGTGATGAAACTTGGTGTATAGTTTCATTACAGTAATACCTTGACTAAGTTCGATAATGAGTATTTTCTGCTCAAGGTAAGCAGAGCGATACGCAATTTGATTGGTGGAGAGTAGTCGAGACTTTGGATACAATAACTCTCTTTCTAATTGAGTTAAAATGTTCAAACTTGGTGTATATGCTTATTAGGTCAATGCCTTGATGGAGTTCGAAGATGAGCATTTTCCGCTTAGGGTAAGCAGAGATTAGCAATTTGATTGGTTGATACTTTGGGACAAGATAACTTAAGTTCATCTTGATTGATGATTTTTATGCCAATACAATGACTGCATTCTCATTTAGTAATCGATTCGACAGTAACAGTGTATAGAAACGATTGACTTGGACACAAGGGCCCTTTCCCTTGGCCAGAGGGGCCCTTTTGTCTGCCTTTAGGGTCCCCCTAACTAGGGTACATTTTCATTTTTCTCGTCGGTTTTAGCATTTTTCTTTATAAAAAACTTTTGGATGACACTTCGGGTACAGTTTGATTGCTCGATACATTGAAAAAAATAAATGTGCGATTAATTAATATGTGTCTTCTATTTATTTTGGGATTTCAGCGGGGGACATCAGCCTCACTGTTGGCTTGTTTAATATGATATAAATATAATTTTTTTTAGCTCATTTGTTATTTAATAATATAACCTGTCTGGATGAAATAACCAGGATAATTGAGATGATTAAAGCGTTAATAACAGTCTAACTAATTGGCTTAATGCAGATTATGGAGATATATTCGCCTTATGTAAGAATAAGCCAAGCCTATCAAAGTATTAACAAATTAATATGATTAAATTAATGAAAGGGAAGGTAAATCTGATAACATGATGTATTTAAATCCTTCTTTGAACACCTGAACTAATCTCTACAGAAATATATTGTAACATTGTCCTTAAGTTCCTGATAAAAGGATGAATATATGATTATCTTTTGACATTTACATCATAGAGTCTCCTCAAATACATGTAAATTATTCAATGGTTATTTGTAGATAAGAAGATCAAAATTGTTTTATTTTGAGAATTATAATGTTTACTGATCATGTTTTAGAGTATATTTGGTATGCTTCAGTTTACTTGTACAATAGTGTTATCTGGAGAATAACTAATTGGCACTTGACATGAATTTATTGTCCCAAGGCTTTCAAAGAAAGTGGGGGACCATTAAAATGGGTTCGTCTGTCTGTCTGTCCGTCACACTCTTTGGGACACATCCTCCTAATTAAGATAGAATGTTCAAACTTGGCGTAGGTATTTATTAGGTGGATACCTTGATGGAGTCCGAATATGAGCATTTTCTGCTTAGGGTAAGCAGAGATAAGCAATTTGATTGGTTGATGCTTTGGGACGTGATAACTTTAGTTCTAATTATGTGGGGGTGATGAAACTTTGTGTACCCGGTATAGTTTTATTACTGTAGAATCTGCATTAAGCAGCCACCCACGGGAAATTTTAGGATTGACCGCTTAACGGGAGTGGCCTCTTAATAAAATCTCAAGTTTTTTGTGCCGACATCAATAATATTTATCCATTTTTGTAAAATCTCATGTTTTTTTTTGTGCTGACATCAATTAATATTACGCTTGAATGCATTGGAAGCAAACACCAATGCAATACTTCACTTGCATCGGTAAAATTGGCCGTCGCTGAATCGCCGACATAACTTCTGTAAACTTGTCATTTTGTACCAACCTTCAATACTACTGTCTGTCATAGTGTTGTATTCGATAATATTTATCCATTTTTGTGAAGAAAATCGATGAATTAATTTATTTTATCAAAGAAGCACACGAACCAAAAAACATCGCTGATTTAGCTACCGAATCACAGGGGGTGTAACTCTGTATGTAATATTACAGGTGACGCTAAAAACATATATTTAACAACATAGCGGCTTTTAGTCGGTACTTTTAGTTTATTCAATCAGTATCAAATAATGTCCCGTTACGTGTGAAAACAATGATCAGGTTTGTGGTTTAATAAAACAAAAGATTAATTAACAGATAATCCAGGGTTAATTGGTATTTTCACATTTCTTTTTATCTGATTTGCGGAGTCCAGTTAATTGATTACCACTCACGGGATTAGCGGGGTTGTTACGAAGAACGACAAGATAGTATCATTCAACAATGGCCGTTGAATGGGCGATGTTTTGTTAAATTCATTTGCAAAATAGTGACCGCTGGCCGCGTTTGAGGAGTGACCGTTGAATAAGGAGATGAAACAATAGAATTTTTTACGGGGGGAATTTATTGTGACCGCTTACAAGGAGATGTTGCTGAATAGGAGTGGCTGCTCATACGGATTCTACTGTACATCAATACCTTGACGAAGTTCGATAATGAACATTTTTTGCTCAGGTTAAGCAGAGTGATAAGCAATTTGTTTGGGCGAAACTTTAAAAACACAATGATTCTCCTTCTAACTGAGCTAGAATGTTAAAACCTGGTGTAGGCGTTCATTAGGTGAATGCCTTGATGGAGTTCATTGATGTACATTTTGTGCTTACAGCATTTAATTATCATAAAGTGAGAGCTATGAAACTCAGAATATAGGTTCATTATATCATTGTACCTTGATTGTGAGAGTTTTCTGCTTGGGCTAAGGAGCCATAAGCAATTTGATTGGTCAAGACTTTGGAACCTAACTAGTAACAACTCTGCTTTTAATTGATGTAGAATGTTTAAACTAATGTCTTGACTGAGTTCAATGACTAACAATAACTTTTTGAGCTGAAGCTAAGCAGAGGTAATCAATTTAATTTGTCGATGCTTTGGGACAAGATAATCTTGATTCTATCTGATAGAGAGTGATGAAAGTTAGTGTATAGTTTGATTGCTCCATACTTTTGAAAAAAATAAATATATGCAATTAATATGTGTTATCTGTTTATTTTGGGATTTCGGCGGGGGACATCAGCTTCACTTTTGGCTTGTTTTAGTAGGGAGGTCATTCAATTTTTCAAAAATAGGTTAAGCCTACTTTTAAAAAACAACAAAAACGACATCCTATTTGTCAACACATGTTGTGTTTTTCTTTTCTCTTGGCTTAGATTATGGAAAATTACAAATTTCTATTTTCAAAAAAGGCAAAACTAAAGAACAACACGGAAAGTTGTGAGCAAGGTAAAATGAAGACAATGTTAAAATCTGGCAGGTAATGTGTGAGAAGACACAGCTGTTCATATTGACATAGACATTTTGTTTGGTTTGTACAGTCAGTAAAATCTCGCCACTCAACAATGTCTTTCCATCTCTTCAATACTATTGAGCTTTTGTCTTTTAACACTTTTATGACAAGTAAAGAAAAGCAAACCTTGCATCTAACTTTATTATCTTTGTTTAAATTACAAATATTTTCACACTTAAACAATTTGAGTGAAAATTCTTGAAAGTTTACAATAGTAGCTATGAAATGACACCTACATGTAGGTTCTAGAATATCAATAAAGTTGTGATATATGTATGTTCAGCAGTTAGCATCACCTTTATTCTTAAAGTGCAATTTTATAGATTTATGGTTTTATTATAAGGTTAATGAATTTTACACATTATTTGATAAAATAGTTACACCAAATGATGATTATTTTGCTTATTAAATTAGTTAAAGGATTAATGTCATACATGTAGCAAAGATTTAAGGTATTCTACTTACAATAAAACTAAACTCTCTCTGACCTTTGAAAGTTTATAACAAGGTATTGGACTGTAAAGAAAAGGTGTTAACTAGGTATTAACAAGATAAAGCAAGTGTGATAAGTACTTATTACTTATCCTTTATAATATGTTAGAAATGAGAGCTGTATTTCTACCCAGTTACAGGTTAATAAATTTGATATAAGAAAAAAAGCTGACAAAGACATTTCCATTTTACAAATTAATTAAGAAATTTAGGTGTAAAAGTTAAAAGTTATTTTGTTCATGAATCAAAATCATGTAACAATTACAAGTCAGTTATCTATCTTTACATTTTGGTCTTAAAGATATATAAAATATAAGAGATAAGAGTGGTTATGAAGGGTATTGAACAATTTTTCAGCACCAATGTTATAAGGACCTAGCATATTTGTTCTATGTGCAAAAAAAACCCTGAGGACAATTTCGAGCGTTTGTTGTGTAATAATAAGTGGAAAGAAAAAAGGATTTATAGCAAACGAGAAGGTTTCCCTTGCCTAGATCAGTTGTTGAATAGATTATGACGTTGTACACATCAGTAAAATTTCATAGCTGCCTCCAGCAACAGTTTCACCCCGGAAGATGCATCCCAATTCAGTCACATTACAAGTCCTACAACGCGATTATACAGATCTAATATCGATCACGACTGGAACATGGTGAATTTCTTTTTTTGATGGTTAAAGATTATCATTGCACTGAAATAAATACATGTATTTCTATTTACATCCGAACTGTTGTATATTAAAACTTGTTGTGGACATATTCAGATTTACTGAAAATCACAAAATCTTGTTTGAAGGTAAATAATGAACAAAGATTTTAAAATACTTTGTGTAGATTTTTTTAACGTCTTTGGTGTCAAAATGTCGCTGATAGCCTCTTTTTGAAGTGCGGCACTCTACACAACTACGCAATCCCAATCCCCTGCTTTTATTTTATACTACTCCTTAACCCCAGCAGGATTTCCATGGTCAGAAGAGTTTGTATGTTGGCTGGTTTTGCAATTTTTTACTGGGGTCTCACCTCGGACCAACAGATATCAGTTGCCTCTTACTTGTAATTTCCAAGTTGTTTTGTCATATTTACATTTTGGTACTAACCTGTACCTAATTAAAACCCCTGAGCGCCATGTTGAATTACACTGTATTAAACATTCTAAAATCTTACTACATCATGGAATCTAAACTTTGGCACTCCAACCCTGCTTTTACATTGTTTCAAAAAATATACAGCAATATGCAATAACCCTGCCAAATAAATATTAGGCTCAAATAAAATCTAGGCCAAACATATGTAAGCATTTATGTAATATTTAGTTCAAGACTTCACAATAACTTTTTTCCCTTGCATATCAAGATACTGAAACACAACGACAGTATATTCTTATATGTAAAAAAACCAAAAAATGATGAAAAGCAGATGATGACATTATTGTAAATAGGGAAAAAAAAAATTATAGGCTGCGAACGGGGACTTCAAAGATTTCTGTCTTGTTGTTGCAGGAAGAAATTCAATAAAAAAAACCTAAAACAACTTCTGAAATTAGATAGTGTGTAGGTTAATACTAATCAGGTTTGTTATGTTTATGGCTGCAATGAAAACTTTTCATTTAACTGAAATGATCTGCGGAACAATTTGGTCCGGAACAAGCAACTAACGAAAACAAGTGTATTGGTGAAGTTAATCTGAAGTTTGATTATGTTGGAGAAATAATTATGATTAATGGCGCTATAAAATGGTGCTGATGGAACAAGATGGCTGTAACAGGCTATCAATGAGTATTGGATAGTTGTGTTCGTTATTGCGCTAATCTTATAGTAGTAGATGAGCCGTCAGTAAAAGTGAGTAGATTTTACAAAATTAGATTTATAGATGAGAATGCTGGGAGTCTGTCTCCCACTTATCCTATAACGGCTCCCTGCGGAGTCGTCTAATTACGCGCGGGACTACAATAGCACAATTAGGCGCATCACAGAAACATCACCTCACATCTTACTACACAGTAACGGCCTATCGTCCGCAATAATAGCAAGACCTTTCCATTTTCATTTATTAGTGTCAATTTGTTTCTCCGTTTTCATTGATCGGTTTGCCTGTGTTTCAGTTGATTAAACTACCCATAAAACACTAATTGAATTGTGTGCCTGATAACTGACGAGAGGTATATTAAGTGCAGTTGAGCATGCACCATTTTATGTTTTATAATCAACTGGTTACATGAAGTTACACGATTATCTGAGATCAGGATATGAACTTAATGAAAGTCGAATTAGAATTGATCGACCTTTTTTTTATCGTTTTTGCCAAATTGATTGTGGTAAGATAATTCCTAGTATTCTGGGTATGTTTTGTCTTTTAAAGAATTAAAACAAAAAATTACATTGGTGTCTACTAGTGTGACTAGATGAATGAATGATCAACGGTGAATTTAGCCAGACATTATCAGTTTCAGCAAGCAAACATGATGATTTTATTACCTTACTAGAAATAACCATAGAATTAAATATATCTAAAGAACGGGACATTTAAGTTATAGCTGCCAATTTTGGTGCCATTAATTTTATACGCCCACATTGAAATGTGATATAAAATAATTAGTAGAATACAATATCAAAAAACCATCGCTTTATCCAACGTTTCGTCAGTAAAAATACTAACTTCCTCAAGGTAAAGAAAACTAAATACAAAATGACTGGAAGTCAGTTATGACATCATAGACTGACTTCCCTTGGAAGCTCTAGAGGCCAAAGTTAATATCCGATAGACTTTAAATTTACACACAGTGTTTAAGGTCATGAGACAAAGAATCCTATTGATTTTCAGAGATTTCCAATAATTACTGCCAGAGTTATCTCCCTTGATAACTTAAAAAAATCTTGTGACGCTATAGAGGCCAAACTTATCATACGATTGACTTCAGATTGATACACAGAGTTTAAGGAGTTTAAGGTGTATTTTGATTTTCAACGATTTTGATAACTGAACAGCTAAATCCATGATATTAAATGTTTCATGTATATACTAATTGTATATACATGAAAACTTTATAAAAAGCAATCAAATTCTAATGATTTTCTGATAATTACATAATGAGTTGTTACTCTTAATCGGTTTTTAGTGTATTACAAATGTTTCATTACCGAAAAAAGTAAAAATATGCGACAACCTAGAAAGAAGCATATTCAGTAGCCCAGTTGGTGCCAAGTAGGAGATTAAACTCCATTTTATTCATTCATTCATTTCGGAATGTGTAGGTGTTGGTATATAACTCATTCATCAAAAAAGGAATTGTACTTAATTAGTTTTTCCTTCTTCAATGGCTTTTTACTCTCATAGTCAGACAGACAACCATTTTTTACGATCATACGAATGTCTCTACTTTGTAATGGTACAAATATTGGCAAAATTGAAAAAGCACAATTTAATATGTCCATATAAGCTTACTCCTGCACGAAGGCGATAGATTGGAGGTCTGATTCAAATTTGCATGAAATTTAATTTGATTACACCTGATGCAATGGAAAAATAAAGTAAAACCTCATTCGTATTAAAATAAACAAACTTCTTGATGGACAGGTTTCTATAAGGTTATTCAGGTAGATGTCATTTATTGTGATAATCTTAATGAAGGTGTAGGTAATTTATTTGATAATGCAAACCAGAAGTAACATTTTAATGTTATTTTGAAGATAAAATAGTTCATGGCAATTCTGTTAAATTAATTAAACAACTTCAACCATTATGTAAAAAACACATACAGTCTTAGGTGTACTTACATACAGTATATACTTCAAATTATCACACAGTTTTAAAACCATTTAACCAGATGGCTCAATTTTTATCAGCATATCTTAATGGAAAGAAAATGTTATCTGGTAGAAATGTTGGATTAATAACTAAATGGTACCAGAAACTAGGATTGGTCTTCTTAAGACCATTAAAATATTTATATAAAGATTTTTTCTTGCAATGACAGAATGTACCCAAAAATATTAAAATAGCAGACTCATTGGTTAGTCATGTTAGTTGATATAGATGTAGAAATAGTTGTCACTATTTTGATGTTGATGATTATAACTATGTGTATAAGCCTGCTGTATTATATTGATCATGATGACAGAAAACTATTGAGGTTCCATAACTGGGAAAAGAAGCAAACCTGGAATCCTTCAGATATCTCCATATGAAAAGCTTGTACTTATTAAGGTGACTTGTGTAACGGGTAAACATGTGATCGTAATTCCTAAATAAAAAGAAACGAAAACTACAAAGTTATAACCTGGCATTGTGATTTCCAAAATGGATATTGAATTACATTTTATTGAAGAAAAGTTCAATCCCTTTTCAATAATTTATCACAATGGCAGCAGAATGATATCATTTTGATTATCCTATGAATTTAAGGCTGTTATAGTTAATCTATTGACTCATAATCTTTTAATTCTTAGTCGATCGAAGAGAGTAAGGTCACTGCTTATATTTTCTTTGGGTCCTGGTTTTCGGATTTCTAAAGACTAAATTAAGATTATCATCTTAATCCTGAAATAACTTATTGGGTTGATGTTTTACCCCATATCTTTATGTGTCCCAGTTTAATTCTTTGTTATCCAGTGCCAAGAGATATTTAAATAGGGGTATTGAATTGGTCTCATAAATCATTCAATATATATTTATGAAACATTATACACATTTCTTGGTTTCATTGGAATGAATAAGTGGCTAAAGAAACATATTAATAAATGTCCTGATGCTGTACCAAAATATAAAATTTCTCACAGCTTTATCCGTGGTAATAAGTACTCAGGTTGATTATTTAGCATTTAATTTAAGATGCATTGTGTAAGAATCAGTAAGATTTAGATGAAGATCTGACAGTTTTTGCTATAATACATAGTTAAAAATAGATAAGGAAATTGGAATAGGTTGAGAATTTTAGTCAGAAAAGTTCAATTTGAGTGGAGTTATTGTCGTTTTCTCAACAGTGAGGTCTCGGTAGTCATTTCGGCGGGAATCACGTAGTCAAGTGGCTAAGATGCTGTCTCGCTATCCTAAAGGTTGGGTGTTCAATCCCTGTATCTTCCGAGAAAGTTCATCTCTATTTTCCAGCGTGGTTTTCCCCTGATACAGACCGAAGGGCCTGACAAGGAAAGCTGTCCATTGGTTCGGATGGGACGGAAAACTAAGGTCCCGTGTACACATTGGTGTGCACGTAAAAGATCCATCAATTTGTAATTGGAATTATATATAAGAATAGGCCATAGCGCTGCTGTCTGAGCAAAATTTCTCGCATAGCACACTGTATGGGGTATGCCCATCTTCCAGGTTAGGTGCAGAAGAGTAGGACGTTAAACCTCATTTCATTTGTCATTTCGGACACTTTTTTTTTTTCAAGAAAGAGGTTGTTCTGGCCAATTTTTCAACAGATTTATTTGTGGTAAAAATGCAAGTGCATCTGGTCGTCCCCCCAAAGTCTGAACTTGTCATCTTTGTACATGTTTGCAAGTCCTAGTGACTGGATGTGTCTTCAAGTTGATTGAGTTAGGTGATAAAAGCATTACTCAATCTGTACACCGCATGAAGAGCAAGATCCACAGAGCATTCAAAGTGTCTATTATTTACAGTTGATGGGTCACAACCATGCTCCTCTAAGAAAACCAAACATAAGTTGTCTGAGTCTTTATTTGTAAAAGTATGTACACTAAGGAACACAAACGATAACAACTGCATGAAAATACTGGGTGCCATTGCGTAGTTCCCATCCCAGGCACCAAACATAGGAATCTGCAAGTGTCTGGACGTCGGATTCTTTAGCAAATATTACCACACATTCATCGGCATCTTGACCATTGTCATGCCGTAAGAAGAAAGGTTATGAATTGTTGTCATGTTGTGATGGACCAAGAACCATTTATGTTAAGTTCTTGTATCTGGGGTTTCTTCGATGTATGTTGGGCACAAACTCTTCTTAAAAGATGTTTACAAGATTGGTCTCATCTGTAAGCTGGGAATTTGCATGTGTGAAAGTCTGGCTTGGCTTGTCAAGTGTTGACTTAGCTTTTTTTCTTCATGTTTTTTCTGCATTTGTCTATGGTAATAGCATTCTCGTCTGGTTTGTGGTTATGTTTTTTTTTATGTCAGGATTGTCAATTTTTTTGGAGGTGTGGATTATTGCTGTACAGTTGACTTCATCGTCTCGTCTCTATTTTTTGTAAATTGGTTGAAATGTTCACTAGCTGAAAGGTTGTCCACTGATGTCTGTTTATCCTTGTTAATAGAAATCACCATGTAATCAATATTCAATATGAGATTCAATTTGTTAAATGATACCAACCTTATTTTTATTTAAATCACATTTCTAGATGTGCTAAATACAGTGATTATTGAATCAGTGTGTTGGTTAATTTATTACATTAACTAGGGTTGACGAAGACATTATTGAAATCTACTACTCCTCCATGATATCTTCTAGCGCCTGGGGGGCTTCTTATTTAAAACCTAGTGATTAGTTTTCACATTCGGCAAGAAATTTGTTGTTATAAAACATAATGGCGAGATTTGTAGTCGATTAAGGGTTAATTGTTTTGAGATTGGTGAGTAAAGACTTGTATCGATTTGTCTGATGCTAGGTAGTTATCACTATCAAGTTGTAGGCTATTGTAGCTTCCAGGGATAGCTGACACTGTAATTGAATCATCACTCAAAGTATTATGAGAGGATCTCAAATGCCAAATATTCAACTTGATATTGATCCCAATTAGATGCAATAAAGATTTCTCATTGCCTTCCTTTATTCTTCAATTTTTACAATGTTAATGTATTTTGGGTTGATTTATTTGATTTTGACAAACTGAGAAATTAGAAAATTTAATCGGTTCAGAATTGGCTAACATCTTTCGTGTTTTGTTTTTGAAGGCTTCCCATAAATTTTCAAGGAGGCAATAGGTTCATATGTCTGGTCTTTCTCTCCAGTTCATTTGCATCTCAGCAGGCATTTCATATTTTAATTATAACAATAGGCCTTTTAGTTGTTAGTATGCATGAACTGAGTATTAGCTGAAGACCTACTACCAGTTTGAAGTGTCAAGTCTCACTGAGTTAACTGATTGTGTTAGAGAGAAAGCAGTCGATTGGATCATAATTAATGTGGAAATCTGTCTGTGACATCTATATAATCAGTTTTAGAGTTTATGTATTCAGGATACTTTGAGTGATTGTTTTCGTGGTATAAGATATTAATGAGACCGTCAAATTCTTGTTCTGTGAATATATTTATTATACAAAAGGTACATTGACATACATATCCCTCAAGATTTTGTAGCTGTCAACATTGTCTAGAGAATACATTCATGTTTTTACCAGTATTATTACTATTATAATACATTAACTGTTAGACTTAAATGATAAATCAAGACATTGAATTGGAAATAGGGAAGCAAACAATCTAATGTGATATTAGCAATGTGTTTTTCTCAAGTGAATTTTTTGATAATGAACATTCTGATTTATGTACATTTGAGCATGACTTTATTGATGACCAGAAAATATGATTAACCAAGAACAATAAAATAGAAAAGTTTCGTTTAGAAAAGTTTTAAGATGTTTATGCAATGCTTTTTATTCAAATTTCAGGAATGAATGATGGAGGACCCTGGAACCCCAATAGTCAACCCACACCTGCAGGTTATGAATCTAGGGTAAGAACAAATTACTAGACTTTCAAAAAAAAAAACCAACCCTGAAATAACTTGTTCTGTAAGTTTCATTTTAGTTTGATTGACATACAGTATCTGTTTCATTAACTGGCTGTTGGAATAAAATTTTATTTATTAAGATTTCCCACCACAATTGGTTTTTCTATACTAATCCATCATTTTTTTTTATTTGTAAATATGTTAGCAAGATTTCTATTTTTCCTGTTCTCTCTGATAAGTGTCTGCATGCAATTCGCTCCAATTGAGAATCCATGAAAAGAATGAAAAAATATTGATATTATATTTAAATGTAAATATTGTTACTTTTTTTTGGTGTGTGTGTGTGTGTGGTGGGGGGGGGGGCGTATACATTATGTCAGTTGGGGCCTGTTGACTACAGATGTGTCATAAGTAATATACTGTATGTGCTAAGAGCTTGGTTATAATATAACCCTGATGAGAACACCACATGAAAATATGTATATTATAGTGAACTATGATATAGTGGATGTTTGAATTGAAAAATCCTTTGTCTCTACTTTATAGCTTTATGAAAATGCACCATATAATGGACAGGGTCGGGGAGATGAAATGCATCCATTTAATATGAATAATAATGATAATATGCCACCTTTAATGAGTAAGTATATAAATATATGTAAATAGAAAAATATTTAGAATGCTTGTACCCTAGTATGATACATGAATTGGCAAAGTTTGTAAACTTTATTTTATATATCCCATATCTACTATACATTTCAGAAATAGAATCATTTTGATCAGATTGAATCATCGAAAAAAATAGATTTTAAATGCCATATGAATGAAAAGGAAATGACTGTTTATTTTCTTTTACTTTTACAGATAAAAATACTGAAATGACTTATGGAAAACCACCGGTAAGATTTATGATGTGAAGACAAGTAATGTAAAAACAAATAATTACTGTCGTTGATTTCAACATTTAATATAAATATAACTTGTCAGAAGCTTGATCTTCTTTATTCCACTAAGATTGAAAAAAACTAGAATGACCTTTATAAATAAAAAAAAGCTTTTACAGATACCCTGTGAATTTTGTTAATTCACTAGTAGAATTGTGAATTATAGTGCTTCAATACTTTTGAAATACAATATATTCATGTCATTTGTTTTGCTTGAGGCCATTTGGATGTTAAATTGTATTGTAACTAAGGATGATTTTCACCAAATCTGCTATATGCTGTCATTTATGACTTATTTAAGATGGGCTCAGGTGTCATAGTTAACGGTAAATTTACAAATCTGTCCTCAGGCTATCAGACATAATGAAACAAAGATATAGCATTCTGATCATAGAGCCTTTACTTGCTTCACGTTTTCCGCTTGAAGACGCAGGTGTAGAACAGACACAGAAGTATCTTCTAATTGTCACTTTGGCTAATCAGCGAGTTTCAAAACTTAGTTAAAAACTTGATGAAGTGAAATTTTCTTGAAGTGATTCCTTTGAGAGTAATTACTGTCAAAGGTGTATTTTGGCATACGTCTTGGACAGAATGACAAAGCAGACGACAGGAAGATGCTGTTACTCTTGTTTCCTATTCTAACCCCGCTGGGGCTTATTTGACGAATTCAAACAAATTAGTCAGTCCAGGGTTGTCTACATTTTGACGTCGTGATTTACTTGTGTTTGTTTAGAAAGATATATTGTTAAAATCGGTTCAGGTGTAAATTATTCGGAATGATGAATGTAATATCTCTCCCAACTTTTTTTGATAATGGCTTTCCAATGTTTCTATTAATTTACTTTTTACCTCATTATTTAAACTTGGTGTACTGGTACTGATATTAGACAAGGGAATGATGATTAAATCGCTTGATAAAATGAATTACTTGTTAGACTGTCAGGAGTTAGTTGAAGTGGAAAACATGTATGTCTACTAGAGTTGTTTCCCCTTAAACAATAAAGTCCATAAGCTGCTGCATTTTTTATTCATGCCTGATTTTGTCTTGAGCTATTATCATGAGATTAAAATTAAATACTTTTTAGATTTAGGGTTTTAATTTATCCATTACCAAAGATTAATTACATATAAAAAGATTTATTCTACACCTAGAAATTTAATCTTAATATCGGTAGAATTGTAGTGATTTAATCTTGGTTTAAAGGATTGTTGATTTGACCACTTTTCTCATCATGGGGACAAAAAATGTTATCTTGATGCTTCTCTTCATAATGAAAATTTGTAATGACTGAATAATATTCATTAAATTTTTATGATATTTTCTTTTCTTGACATTCATTTTGACACAATATCTCTACTCCTAATTAAAGTGGATGTTCAAACTTTGGGCAGTTGTTCATTTGGCAAAGGCCTCGATTGAGTTACATGATTAGGCTAAGTAAAGATCAGCAATTTGAGACATAATTACACGCCCTGTGATTACACTTCCTAAGATGACATCACATTTTGACATGTGTCAAGATTTCACCTTATAATTTAGTATGTCATACACTGCTGACGAAGACTCAATTTTAATAAAACTTTATTAGTGTCCTTATTAGTGATTGTATTGGCATAGTTTATTTTATGAAGCCTTTTCGTTTATGCCTATCACAGGAACTTGTTCAAATTAGAAAACAAATTTTGATAGCATTAATTAGAAAATATATTTATGACAGTTCCACAAAGACGTAATTAAAACCAGATTAATTTACAAGTTGAAAATCATTAATCATAGTAAAGACTGTTTGTCTATATAATGAATAAAAAAAATGTGAAAATTCCTCTATTTAGGCCCAAGCCTATGACAAAAACAAGATGTGGTTACATGCCATTAATTTTAGACCACCAAAAGAGAAATGTAAAATAAAATGAAATTCTACTATATATAGTAATAATATGAACTTCTTTGGTAAAATAGTAGAATATTTAAATAATTTCGATTGTCCAGAAATCTGAAAATTTCATTTGAAGAGTATTTTATGACACTATATTGAAATATCCCCATAAAAAATAAAGGTAAATCTGTTAATTAAAATTCTTGGAAATATCAATTTATTGCAGAGTTGATTCCCTTAACCAAAATCATAATACAGTGGACTCTGTCACATCCGATCTCTGATAAATCCGGATCTCTTTGACATTCGACATGATTTTGATGTCACGATTTATTTCCTTATTGTTTCAGCCAAAAAATCTCTGGTAAATCCGGACTCTGTATGTTCCGGATTACGACATCAATCAGCCGTCCTGTCACATAATTTCCATTGAATCGTTACCGTATAATCCGGCCTTAAATCGGTAGGTGTCAAGCAATTACCAAACTTGATGGGTGTGAAGCCACAAAAGATTAACAAGCAATCACCAATCACTTATCTGTAAGATTAAAACTCGCTGTCGTGTAGGTCTTTGTTGATTACCTTGATAATTTTATAATCTCTTGTAAGACAAATACTTGTCACAAGACAAATACTCAAGAATATCTACGAATTTTCCCACGAATTCGGTCGTACAAATATCCCTAGCACCTGTTAGAAACCTTCGTTGCGCATGCCGATTAAACCCAAATAACGTAGCCTAAGTTTGTCCACGTTGAGCTGAAATGAGCTAACGTTACGGTTTATGACCTTGACCTTCATTGTCAATAGCTGCGGTTAACTAAACACAGTGTTTAGCCGTTTCTGTGTGCGAATGAAATTTACAAAAAACGCCCCATAGTTAAGTATTTTAACCATTGGCTGCAGCTTTCGCCGATGAGGGTCAAGGTCATAAAACGGCCGCTGAGAAAGTAACGTCCACTCACTTAAGCTCAATGTTTGTTCATCCTACAGATCTCACCAAACCGTGTGACGACGACCTTGACATAGTACCACAGATTATCAATGAACATGTGATAGCAAACACAAGCGTGCGATCAACTAAAGACGACGAAGAAGATAAATTAACATGATTCGAAGGTACATTATTGAAATACAATGTACTTCCGGTTATTGAAGTTACAGTATTTCTGGTTTTGGAGAAAACTCGGTATTCCGACCCTCTTTGTGATCCGACATATTGCAAGGAACCCGTACGATGTTGGATGTGACAGTCCACTGTACTAGTATCCAAATTTTTAATCTTGTGGGCAATTATCCCTCGCCAAACCAAGGATGATGGGAGTGATATTGAAATGGACTTCTTCTGACTTCTTCTGATTTTGTTTCCGGTCAGAGCTCAATATTTCATAAATCTTTCAAACTATCTTTGAAAATTTGTCCACATTCAAAAACTGGTGACCTATCATGAATAACACAAAGATTGTCAATCCATGGGTCTTCAAAAACATGTTCAGAGGTGCAGGATTTTGATGAATGTGTCTTGTTGCATTGTTTACTGTCGCATTAGCTTGCTATAAATCATAATATTAATGTGTAGTTATATACCACAGAGTAGAAGAGATGTGTCAAAATAATTGTGTTATTCTGCAACACCAGTTTTTGTAAAAAAGAAAATTAAAAAAATTCTGCAGACATCCAATTCATCACTTTAATGTGAATCCAACTCACTGTACAACACAGCCAGATTTATGTTATTCAGATATTGTGTAATATAAAGTTAATGATAAAAACAGATACCATTTATATTATTTCATGAAATTGATATTTTGGGGCCTCAAGAATGTACATGTACTTTCACTGGTTTTTATACACCCACATTTTTATGTTTTATGTATATTGTCGTCACCCCTGTCCAGATTTCCATACATCCGTCTACAGGTCACAATTTTTGTCGCATCAAAACTGTCTGACAAAATGACTGCTCCTTGTGCGCATATAGTGTAAAAGTATGTAATGAAACTTAAAATGTATGTTTATATTCTAGAGGTTTAGATTCCTTTCAATATTCACGCATATTGGACTGTAACTTCACTGATTATGGCCATTGATTGTACAAAAAATCATGTTTCTAGCTTGTGGAACCTCAAGAGGGTCAAAATATTTATCCGATTTAAAAAAAGACCTTTAGATAAATCAACTTTACAGTACACCTTGATGACGTTTGAGTTGGCATTTCGTGAAAATTGAATCGACACTGTTGACAAAATGACTGTTCCACTTTGGCAAATAGTGTAAAAGTATGCAATACCAAGGTTTTGAACCCAATGGAGGTCAAATTTTTTTTTTATCCAAGTTTGATGAAACCTTAAATATATGTTCATATCCCAGCTCTCGGTTCCTTTTAATATTTGCACATATCGTTCTGTAACCTCCTGGATTATTGTTTCTGATTGTATGAAAAAGCGTGATTTGGTTTTTTTTTAGCTTGTTCGCTGTCCATCTCTTGCACATCCAAATGGCAGATTTATTTTACTTTCATTGTTATTTGCAAACCTATTAGAATGCAACATATCAAAACTGTTTTACAGTCATTGTTTTGTATATTTCACTGGTGAATTGAACAAAGCTCTCCTTCCTATGCAAAAAATCACTTTAATAACAATGCTCTCCCATTTTCGACATGGTGATGGATAATACATTTGGTAAATAATACAAAAAGTTATATGAGACTGATTTTTTTCATTCACAAGCCACAGGTACTTATTAGTTCAAGATTTAAACTCAAGACTTTAAAGTGACTTTTGATCATTTGGGAAAGATTTAAAATAATTATTGAAATTATACGGCATGATTTTAAACTATAAGTGTTAAAAGAAACCCTCATAATCTAGATTCATTGGCTCAATTTTCTGATCTAAAACAATAAAATCGAACCTGAAAAATAATTATCCTGATGCAGATGTAAGTTCAAGGATATGTCCCAATTAAATGATTGAGAATTAATAGTTTTAGTGACAGAAATGACCTTTGGCCGTCTGTTTTAAAAGTTTGTTTTTCAACCACATGCTTTCAAAGAATTTCATTTTTAGATTTGATAAAATTCGAATTTGAATCACAACCATTCTGATATTGCTTTAAAAAACCTCACAGTAGTTATCTTGATAATATAATCCGTCTTGTTTATATTATAGTCCCACCCATAAACAAAATTTGAAATTGCAAATTCTTAGTTTCAGTGTGGTTAAAATGACAGAATATTTTTATAAACAAAAACTGCAAAGAAATTGTGAAAAAAAATTGTATCTAACCATGTAGTTATTTTGATATTTACTCAACATGATTTAATAGTTGGTAGGCAAATGTTACTCATTAAAATGGAACAATGGCGGTGAAGGAAACCGACCTTTTCACCTTGAAATAACAGTCATACTTTTTGTGTGAAAAATTTAAAGGTAACGTAACTATATCAATCCGTAGAGAATTGCATTTCTTTGAAAGTGGTGGAGAACTGTTTGTAGTTGTCAATAACGAGATCCAGACTACATCTTTCTACTCTTTATTGAGCAAAGAGTTCTTGCCAAACTATTTCTTGACAACGGATCTGACATTTTGCTTGCACGTTTTCTTGCTCTAACATCTTCTGTGTTGTGGGAGGCGGTGGGAATTATTTAACGTAGAAAGTTTAGACCATGTTTGCTATATATTAAGTTAAACAACTTACACTTGTGTTCAGCTGCTATTTTGTTTCAACTCCAAATGTTGAGTTTGCAGGCCTGGTTCAATATTTGATATCCAGTTTTAGACATTAAAAAAAATAAACTAAAATAATTATCTACATTTGTTCATTTTCATCAGTTTTATTCAGTAGGAAAAAAAATAAAAATTTTATGAAATGATGTTTAACAGCAGCCATTGTTAAGATTAAAATGTAATTGTGTGGACAAGAAGGGCAGTTTCTGGAATCACTCGTACAAATTAGATGTTATTTTTTATCTGAAATGCTATATTTTTCAAAAATGTTTAACTTGCCGCATTAGAATGTTAATAATAACTGCACATTGGTGTTTATTACTCATTGTATGTTTATATAGGATTGGTAGATGTTAAACTTGTACCAGTTGATGTAATAAGATGTGGAGGAATAGTTGATATAAAAAGATTGCATATGGCTACCATATGATGATGTATTGTCCCTCCCTGTATTATGAAAAGCCCAAGCCATGATAGAAACCATGTGTATTATATTTGCTCAGCGGAATGGGGGATATAATTTCAATTTTTTGTCAGTAGGGGAGAATTCTTTTCCACAAGTTAAGCTTATTGACATGTGTTGGACTATGTTTTGGAAATGTTAAATACACATTGCATTTTACATATGGTAACCATATGAAATAAGCTGTCGGGAGTGATAGAAAACAAAAGAATAATGCAAGAAACAAATAAAAATGTCCATTTGTATTTTTTGGAGGGAATAGATAATTTATAAACTAATGACGAGATATTACATAATAAAAACATTACCGAAAATATATCTCATATCCACACAAGTTCTATTTGTTTTTGTCATAAGAAATATATTATTATCCTTTTGTAGAACATATGGTTTTGATATTTATGCAAGACAAAAGTTTTCATCAAACAAAAACCCTTTGTTTTATGATATATAGATATTTGACATTAAAGTGATAAAATGGTAATTATGTTTTCAGGGTATGATAAATAGTAATGTACCTATGTCACCAGAATCCTTGCCGACCACAGGTAAGATGACATGATATGAATATGATAACACTGATTAAAATCATACTTTACAAATCTGCATATTGAAGGAAACGTATTACTTTCTCAGAAGAAAATGTAATATTTTGTTGGCACTTCACAAATTTTTATTGACTGGGTTTTTAAAGGAAAAAAAGGATATTGTAGAAATGAAAAAAAGCAGTAATGATATTTGATTTGAAGCTAAAACTAATGAGATTTAATGTGAAATGCGATCTGTGTTTTACCATAATTCATCTTCTACTGTCAATGTACTTTTCATTTTTTAAAGCAGGAACCAAATTAATTCTACATTACAAGTCAGAATTTGACTAGCGCTATAAATCATACCTGAACACTTCAGATTTCTCTGATAATGTATTAATGTGATATATGCTGTTGACATTTAAAGTAATTAGGATTTTTTTAAAAAGAAATTTTACTTTTTGAGTGTATTATTTTTGCTTATAATTATTTATTATTCAAATTTTAGGAAGTCGAGGTGGTGGAAAGTATACTCCCCCAGAAGCTGGTGGGGGGCGACGGAAAGTGGGACCGGTAAGTCTGTGCAGATCAATTTTTTTTTTTAATTTCTTGAATGAATATTAAATCTGGCATCATCAATTTTTGAAATTTTCTCAAGATTTAGTCTTCACTATCCAGTAGCTAGTATACATTACATACACTGTAGAAATACAGACAAATTGTAATACAACAGAAAAGAGCCGCATAAATTCCTTTGCCGTTACTATTTGAGAAAATATATATTATTAAATATAAGTTTGAGTAAGCTTGTACATGCGATATTTAGGACTAATTGCTAGGAATCGCCCACATCTTAGTACATAATAAATAGAATTTGAAATTGACTTGTTCGGAATTTGAAATTTTATGTATTAGAACTTGCTATATTAAATACATGGTAAATAAAAATTGTATGTTTCAGAATGATTAATATGTTATATATAAACGAGTATAACAGTAGAAATCTATATATTAACAATATTCAACTAAGATATTGATTAAAAGAGGAGAGAAATCCAACTCTTTTTAACAAATAAAAACTAGCTGTATTTGGTGTAATAAAATAACATAATTTTATCTATGATGAATATTGGACTATGGTATCGATCAATATTGTTAAAGCGATCCAGTTAGATTTGTATCACCTGTTGAGGCCTATTGTTCACTGTAATAGTAGCACAACAGCTGTCAGCTTCCACCGCCATTGTCATGGCCGCCTAGAATAACTAATCACCCATAAAGTCAATCGAATACAGAGAATTTTGTCTATTCATTATTGGAAAAAGAGAAAATGTTATTATAAATATGAAATAAAGGCGGGTGTATGGAAAGCATAAGATATCTATGAAAGTAAACAGTTATTGATGTATTTGACATTAAGGCGTAAAAATAAAACTCAAGTTTGATAACCTAAAAATGGTTTATAATACTCATTTCACAAATATGAAGAAAAAAAAACTGATGAATTTATACTAAGATATTTAGTATGTAACTTTGATTTTGACATTGCAAAGGGGAAGGTAGCAATCTATTTTATTTTAAAGTACTTGATATTTTTAAATAGTTGAATGTCAATTGAATCTTGAAATTTTTAATAAGTAATAGTTGTTTCTTAGCTCAAATACTGTCTTATTACAGAGTGGTTGCTTTAAATTTACCAATAGTTACAACAGTTATTCTGGTACATAATTCAAATTTCAACCTTGAGTCTCTCATTTGGTTTCTCTAATTCATCCCAAATGCTTCAATCTAGAAATTAGATTTACATGTAAATTGTGGAAAATTGTTCTAAATTAATCTGTTTTGGCAGGCAAACTAATATTTTATGAGAATAATGTTATCAGTAATTATTTAAATTTACCCAAGAGAATAGTGTTAGGTTCATGCTTTGTACTATTATAGATCCGACTGATAGACAAAAATTAGTTGCTGACGACTTATCTACAGGCCATATATTTATATTCATGTCCGAGAAATTATTACAGGAAAACCCCTATCTGTATTTTTATTTCTATAGTTATTGAATTTTGAACAAAGTGGATTTATTATAACTGGTATAAGAGAGCCTAGTTGACGGTATAATTATATTGTATTGATTATTTCAACTAATAAACGAGCTACAGCTATACTTTACAGTCTGTCAATAAACAACCTCCATGTTATATATATGCCACATACAATTATATTTAATATTCATGCCTCAACGCAATTCATTTTGAGAAAGTGAACATTTCCTCGACTTTACAATTTGAATATATTATTGACGACTTGAGACAAGAATATTGGTGAATATACGATATCTAGTTCATTGAACGTGAGTGTGATTTAAAGGCAGTGTAATGATAGGTCAAGCTAGTTACCAGGATAAAATGAAAGTTGGAGATTTTGTTGAACTTACACCAGTACAGGTATATCACTAAATATTCTACCTTTTAATGGGGTTTTCTTGAAATAACTGTTCAAAGATCTTTTAAACTGAATAAATATCATACTGTCTACCTGTATGTAACATAATTTCTAGCTTCATTATTGAAAGTGAATTGCATTTAATATGACATTGCTGAAGACATGGAAAAGGTACAACACAGTGTCTTAAATTCAGATTTATATACTAGTCAACATTTTCCTTTTGATGTAAATTCAAAAAAAAATATTTGTATAATATCCCAACATTTAAATAAATTTTGAAGAAGTAAGATGGGAAATTTCAGCACATCAGCCGTATGAAACCACATTCAAGAGCTTGGATTCTAGTAAACTGGAATGGTTTATGTAGCTCATATAGTACTTACTGTGATGTGCCTGGTTTTGGTAGTACCATACAACCAGAAAGACAGTTACAACACACTTGCGTTATTGCATTTTGTAGTGTGTTTAGTAGTTGAATGAGAAGAACAGAAGGGACTGTTAGTGTAGTAGAGTTATTAGGTAGATTGATGATAAATCTAATTGTTCACACCTGTATCTTAATACACAGCTGGTCATTTGTTACTATACATACATATACTAAATAATTACACATTCTGTTACACTTTTCATTCATACTTACTATAATATACAGTTCAATACAGGTGTGTTACACTTTTACCTGTATTTCATCACAAAAAATCAGAGTATTTTTGTTGGTACCACCTGCAAACAGAACTAGAATAGTTTACAATTCCTTGAACGGCAAACATACATGTGAAACAGAAACCATATTCATGAGCTGCAAACAAATTGAAATTTAAAAAATTGACCATATTTAAAGAAAGACCAGATCTATCAGTACACATATTCACTATTTTAAAACCAATGCCTCAAAATGAAATCATTTTCTTTGTATGACAATCATTCAATTTTATATTTGACTCTTTAAGAAAAAGATTGTTCCATTACTCAAATCTTTCATCAGGTTGAAATCTAATTACTTATTTTATCCACATGTTTTTTCTGGTGTTTTTGTTATTCTTTGTTGTATCTTTGAGTATATCCAGATTTATTTACATGTTTGTGATAGTTCTGTCAAAAAATAGCATCATGCATTCCAAATAACTGTCAGTGTTTTGTGTTGTGAATTTAGGTAGTAATATTGAGTTTCTATATGTAAGGGTAAAGTAGACAGTGTAGATATAGAAATAACAATATCTATTCAAGTATACTAGGAATACCTACCTGTAAGCACATCAAAATATACATGTATGTAGGTAGATGAAGCTGTTATCAAAGAGAAACTTTTGTTTATTTAGATAGAACTTGGTGAAAGTTTGAACCTCTTGAATCACATGAAAGTAGCACTAGTTACCATGGAAACATAAGGAGTAGCGGCTTAGAAGTGACAATCTTATTTTCTTCACTGATTTTGATGCAAGAAAGAATTTTATTCTAAACGGGTTATCTTATTGAGTAGTGTATATGTGTACTAGAAAATATTGAAATAGTCTGCCTAAATCTTACCATAATTTTATAGATTAAAAGAAACTTCCAAAACTAAGTAAAAATTGTGTATAAAATCGGGAATGCTTCATAATATATATATAATGCACTACACCTCCTTGAAATACATGAAAGAAAAAAGCGATACATTATATCTTTTAGTAAATAAAAACAAATTTTCAAGATATGTATTTTACTCCCTAACCTTGTCTAAAATAATAGGTAAAAAGTATATATGAAAAGAGTTGAGTTAAAACAGACAATTATTACACAAGTTGTAAGGAAAAGATAAAAGACATGCCTGGTTGGTGCTCATAAGTTAATTGCCAGCCCTCTCCTAACATTAGGCTCATAAAGCAGAGTTTAGTGGAACCTGGGTTAGGGGCGCTGGGTACTGAGGGGGATATGCCAGCAACACGATATAACATCAAAGATACTGTTTGTTTACCTATAGGTAAATTATATGTTATCATAGAAAGATTATCCCCAAGTGGTCAACTCTAGCATGCTATTTAAATAGCAGTTGTTTTACATCAGTACTCTATATCTTATTCACATTCTACACCCACAGATAAGATAAATAAAACATTAAACTAACAATAAACCAATCATTCCATTAAATAAACTCTAACATCCTTTTTAAATCTCCTCAAAAATTTGCTGTGTGTTCACATGTGCGATCAATTATTTTACTCAATACAGTTGCGATTCATTATTTTAGACTTTTCTTGGCTTCATTTTATTTAACAATTTTCATGTTATATTTCTGTTATTTTAAATGTGTTTTGTTTTGGCGGCAACGTGATAATTCCTCTCCACATATTTTTTCCTGGAAATATGATGATAATAGTTCCAAAAATTGTTATATGTATTTATAAATGATCCATAGCTAAAGAGTTGCCCACAGCCTCAAATATTTGTACTATATAAATGGACCTGTTTTAACAGTTTATTGTCACTCAGATCAAAACAGCACAGGTTCGCTTGTGCACCACCAGCAGCAAACATTTGCCTAAAATCCAAAATAGACATACATGTGACAGAATTTATCCACTTATTTGTCAATGAAGCCATGAAAAAAATATCCTTTTTTACTTGTTACTCTTTTAAACATACATAATTATGAACTTCATAACTTTGGCTAAATCTCGGTGATTTTATTTCTTTAATTGAAACCAATGTTGTATGTATTGTAACAGTTGTCGGTTCAGAGTCACTATCTTTAAATCTCACAAGTGTGGCAACTAACTGACACCAAAAGAGTGTGAATTTACTTTTATTGAATCATAAAACACTGTGGTTAGTTTCTGCCTTGGTGAGTTTAGAAGATACGTTGTTGCTAGCTCTAAATACGCAGATGAGACTTGAAAACAACCAAAACAAAAAGTTTAATTTGTAGTCTTTATTTTCTAGATTACATCATATTGCACAATATATTTATGCATCTGGGACTAAAAATAAAGCGTTAAATTATTAGACTTATAGAGACCTTTATCCCCCTCCCTGTCTGTATTGCAAGCCATTATAATTTCCTCATACTTTGTCCGGCAATAATATATTGTTTATCTGTGGGACTAAAGATAAAATGAAAGTTTCAAATTAATAGATTGATAGAGCTCTCTCCATGTCACTGTAGTTTTGTAAACAGATGATAAATTGAAATTTGACAAAATGGTTTTATCCTTAAAAATTAAACGCATGCAGACTATGATTATTGATGAATGATGTTTTTATGGTAATAATAATGTAATGCTAGAATAATTCCCAAATATTGTGTGTCTGTTGGATATTTTTCTGACCATAGTTTGCCCTTTTTGTTATTGAAATGAAGCCATTTCAACTTTGAGCCACCCATGAACGTACTGTTCTCAGTGTATATTTCTGTGTACCAGAGAGAATGAAATTACATCCTACTTTTCTTCTCGGACACTGGCACTGGGACCTGCTTTTATATCAAATTATGAGAGCTACGGTGGCACCGTCCCCACGGCAGGTAAAACGTTCTCGATAACCTGGAGGTTGTGTGTTTGATGCCTTCATTGGCTACCCTTGTAAGTAGTGTATGACAGGGCCTGGCAAGGTGCAACGTCTAGTCATTTGTATGGGATGGAAAATCGAGATCCTGTAACCAAAAAATCAGGATGAATTTTCTCTGCCAACATAGGGATCGAACACAAGATGTCCAGGTTAATGAGCCAATGTCTTATTCACTGAGCTACCCTGTCGCCCCTGTGTACAAGAGCTCTGCATTTTAAAAATATAGCTACAATATAAAAATGTCAGTAGTAGTGAACTTTATCATAAATATATATGTTAAATAGTCTTATATAGCATATTTATTGTAAATTGGGAGATCCAAATTTGTGACAGATTTAGAAACATCCTGTGAATGTTTTGAGTTGATGTAAACAGTCCATCCTTTACTCTTTAATTGTATACAGTACTATCAATATCAGACAATAACAAACACACACCATTTTATCTACATTAATAAACACAAATATACTCTTGATATTTTGCTCTGTTTATAACAATAACCAAATTTTTATAAAGGTACATACTCTATCAACCTGAATTTTTTTTTTTTACCTTTCCATCTGTTACCAACTTTATTACTTTGAAAAAATTGATCCATTCCATTTATACTAAGTATTAGATGAATATTTTATAAATGTTAGGATATTTTGTATACAGAAACTATTAGATTGCTTCATACTGGTAAATAATCTAAGGACATTCTTTACCAGAAAATATAGAACAATGTATATTTGGTTACTTTATATGGGTAAGATACTGGTGAATATAAGATATTTTATAATACCTTTTATTCTATAGATCCATTTCTATACTGGCAAATATTACTGCATTTTCTGGCTATTAATTACACCTTTTCACCAGTCATTTTATTTTCTAGAAGGGGTGCGTCCAGAAGTTGATTTTAAGCAATTAGTTGTTTTCCCAGTAAGTCTTGAGCTTTACCCTCTTATCTATACATTGGAATTATACTTTATGTATGAGAAATAGTCACTTGCATTGTGTGCTTTTCTGCTTGTTGAATTTATATAATTTTGATTCAAATTAGTGCTATTACCTTTATTAGGTCTATAATTGTTAGGTCCTCGATTTACATTAGTTTCAATGGCACATTCTCAAACATCAACCATTGGCATCAGAGGAATACATGCAAATGAATAGATGGTATCCCAGTAAAAATTAGTCATATTTATTTATATTAGTAAGTATTACCATGCAATGCACTATTTTGCACTATTTTTTATTCAGTAATCAAGGCCTACAAGGCTACAACACATAAATATAAATTATCTAACAATTCAAATATTATACATTTTAATCATATATCTTCGTCTAACATCTCAAACTTTATATACAAATTTTGTTATGTTTTATATATGTAAGTTTCGATGTAGACAATAATAAAAGAACTAATCACAGGTACTAACGCCAGTCTAAGATGGCTATATTATAGACATATAATGAGGAGATGTATTTCTGTGATCAAGAATTCTCAAGTTTAGTTTATCTAAACAATAAAATATTACATGAATACTTTATAACATTAAATAGATGGATGTTTTGTAGTAGGGATTAGATATGGATATCTTGTATCAGTAAATATCAGACTAGCAAATAGTAGATGAGTATTTTGTGCCAGTAGAGATAAGGATTTGGTACCAGTATGGATAAGGCTATTTTATGCTCGTCGGTTATGTGGCAGTTAAGATGCATGTAATAGGGATTTAATTACATGAGTTCAGAAGATTAATATTAAAGCTATTTTATGACCACTGTGGTGTGCTCTATGATGGTTGATAAATGATATGGTCATCTTAGAGATATGTAAGGGTGATTATAAGCAGTGACCAGGTGTGTCACTGACCACCACATCTGTGTATAAGCACCCATCCTTAGTAGCCAGATTACTGTAATTTATTATTAATGGTTGGCAATGCTATGAATATGAAGCTGTCTAGATTAATCATTAACACAGAGAACAGCCAGACACCACCGTACAACTTCAATCTTTATTCTTAAAACTCTGTTTGAATACCACAAGCAAACTTCAATATTGGACAATTCTAGAAGACTATTTCCTTTTAAATAAAATTTTAAAGACAAAAGAATATTGCCTCTGTGGTTCAGGTGGAAATATTTTGTTATGTGTCAAACATGGTGGTGTTCTTATACATGCTTTTATTCTCTTGGAATGTTAGATCTCTATGTATTTGAAATAATTTATATCATTTCTATTTTCATGGTAATAAAACTAAAGACCATTAGGCAAAGCTCAAGTTAATTTGAAAGGTTTTCTAGCATCTAATCTAATTATTGTAAGCACCAGACATGTCCAGCTGTCAAAAGATTCTAACCTATATGTTTAGATGACATACATAGTGTTGGAGAGTATGTTCACCAACAACATGTGTTTGTTTTCATACGGCTAAACAATATGGTGTCTATATTATATAGTCTGTCACAGGTTGTTATCACCTGTCCACAGAAACTTACAAATTTTAACTTCATCCACAAAATATTCTCCAAGATCCATCCAAAATATAGTCTACTTAACGCAAATAATACTAACTATAAAAACTTTATCCAGACAAAAATAAACACATGTCAAATAAATGTCAATTGATATGATGACTTCCATTTGTGATATTTTTTAATATTTACAGTTTTTAGCCTATATGATAGTTATTATTTTATTACATCTAATGCCAAATTTGTTTTCTATAAATATTTTCTGGAGATAAATTATTTCAGTTATACATAGAAATTTATGCATAATATTTTGACTGTTTCATCGCTATTTGAAATAATGTAATAAAACACTGTAATATTTTTTAAGCCTATTAATGTATTTTTTTCTGTAATAATTTTAAATAATGTATCAAGATGATATTTTATTCAATGTGTGGAGTCTTATTTGTGGGCTATATTTATTTTTCTCTGTTTAAATTTGGTATTTGAGAGTAAGGATAATTGTTGATCAGTTGCATATGGACTTAACAGTGGGAACCTAACATACAGGAAATAGACTTCTAAATTTGCTTGCTTCTACCCCATCTAGTTGGCTATTCCTTCTTTTCTTTCACTCCATTTTACTTCAAGCCAGCCCTCATGCTACACAAATTAAAACCAGATGCGTTGCTAATTTAGAACATCTGAGGTCCAGTTGATTTTCTTTGAAAATTATAGGGGTTTGAGTTTAGACTCTTAATGGATGAAAAGTCATTTGTGTAAATCACTAGGTAGTCTATCAAGAAGTATTTTGCTAAGAGAATATATAGGTGTGGGATATTTTGAGCGTATTTACCCGGATGCTACATGATAGAATTGTAATGATATACAAGGAATAGCTGCATACCCATCACCCCCTGTAAAAGGAATGGTAGAAGCGAAAAATTTGGAGTCTGTCTTAGAAAGTGTTGGTAGAAGCTGATTAGAAAAACATCTTACTGGTTTTACTCCCTGGGGGTTGTGTTACTCTGTCCCATCATCTAGCTTATTTCAGTTGACCAAAAGATAGCCATTGGTCTGTATAACACCTACAGATTCAAGCCTAACTGTGTGTACCTTGGATACCAAATGATGTCAAAGTCTGGAAAAGTTATCAAAAGTTTTTAATAGTGGATAGTAGCCATTAAGAGGGCTATAAAACAATTGGATCTCAACTGTGTATTTTTTTATCAGCTATATGATTTTATAATGATCTTTTGATTTATGATGTCCATGTGACCAGTTTGTTTTAAACATATACTTTAGTGTGTATTTTGTTGGAATTTGGGTGTGATCTAGTTTATGAAGGAAGCTGTATATAATATTATACACATGTATGCATGTATTGGATAACACTTTATTCCTTGTGTAAGTTATCGCATATCGGAAATCTCTTCTCTCGGGTTTTACATCATAGACAGCTAAAATAAATTCTTCAAGACTGATGAAATAGGATCGCAGGATAGTGTAGTAAAACATCCTCTAGATAACCCCATGACTGCAGGCTTACAAAAACCTAAATCTTCCTTACTTTACTCCACGTGTTGATTTCTTTTAGCCGTATCTGGTTGATATTTTAACATTGGAGTAATAAGACATTCTGTTAATAAAAGAAAAAACGATTCATTACTTGTAAAATGACATTTAAATTTATCTCTCGACTTCATTAAAAGTGAACAAATTCGTGTGCTAGTTCAAGAAGAAAAAAGTTATTACTTTGAATTTCCAGTCTGTGTGAAAATTATTGAATGTTTAAAAAGTGATAGTGGATTTATTACAGCAAAAGACTTTGTGACTCATGAAGTGACCTCATTTCTATTTCTTCATTTACCGGATCAGTGTATATATTTTTGTGTTATTGTTGGTACCATTATTGGTATCGTTATTCACCGCCATCACGGATCCCAATAGGAGAATGTATTGTACTTACCCCTTCTACAGACCATTCATGTACTTGCCAACAAAATTGGCCAATGTAAGTAATCATCATAATTAATGCAGATTGTGGAGGAAGAGGTTTGCATTTGGATTAAAATTGGATAAATTGTGCTATTTTTATAAATTATTATTGGGCCAAGAATATGTTATTCTTGAGTATTTTATTTTCCATGCCATCAAGATGAGGGAATTATTTCTACTGTAAAGTAGTAATTGTGAACATGACACTAGCCAATCATTTGTAATAATTAAATATTTGTGTAAGGGTGTCAAATGTTTTCACAGTTACTTATTAACAACAATGATTTCATTAGGATGTGATTAGTCTAATAAGTGGCTTTGAGTGGTCAAGTTACATTGTAATGGTCAGTTGTTGATGTAATGTTATGAGAGGTCATTGACTCATTTCCTCCCTCACTTATCAGATGACCAGGGTTATGTAAGGCTAGTTAATCATTGGTCAGTCAATTTAACACCATCAACAGTTTCAGTTTTCCATTGGGGAATTTTCTTTCATGGGATTGCGTAAGTTGCAAAATGTCCTCCGTCCTCAGCTTTTGAAGTTTGTTAAAGTTTTGAAATTGAAAATATTGATGGTAAGTTGAGGCTTTGCTTGTATTAAGAAATTGGATACCGGTATGTGCATTGTGTAATTTTGGTCAGTGTTATATTTTGTGTTATTAGCGAAACATATTTAATATAAATCAATTCAAAGTATATTGTATCAGTAACAAAATACTTTTAGCAAGTGCAATAAAAATTTAGAATATTTATATGAAAATGTATTTTGGGTTGTTAACAAGAGAGAGAAAAGGGTATTTAAAGTACATATTGATTTTATAACCATTCTAATCTAAAACCCAGGTTTGATGTATTGTGTAATTTATTTAATATTTAAGTACAATATATTTCAGTAGAAAAAAAACATGCAAGTTATAAGAACAATATATGTAATAAAAAAAAATCTTGGAACGGGATGTGTGTAGGAAACAACTGATTTTTTATACTTTATCAACTGTAGTTTCTTTTATCAAAATACTTGTCGACACAACATGTATTGGTATAGAAATATAGATTTAATCGTAAGTAATTTTCTGATATAGAAACAAAATTAGGAAGTAAATTTGTTATTAGATCACAAGTTAAGTAATGTATGAAGCAGTGCGATCTACAGTAACATCAGATAAAAGCCAGGAAGAAGAAATATTATTGCCTACAGTGCAAAGTATGTTATTTGGCACTTTATCTTGCCATGTATTAATTCATTTATAACCAGATATTTTTATGATACTGCTTCCGTAGCCTAACTTGTTTCAGAGTCTCTAAAATCTGATATAGATATTACATTTGAAAATTAAAAAAATACATATTTTTAGTGTTAAAAAAAATATGCAAAACCTTTTACTATAAGATAAGAAATGAATTTGGTTATGGGATTAAGTGAATTTCTTTTTTTTTTCTTTTTTTTTTTATCTCAGTAAAGTCATGATTATTATTATTGTCAACAATATCTTAGATTTCTGTATAGCTATCACTAAGTTTAATCCATTATTATTTTTGTTTGTCTGACAATTGTCACGTTAAAATAATACCGAGATCATGAAATATGTATTAAGGACATTTATCCATTATTAGAATTATACATGATTTTTATTTTGAAACATAAAATGGGTTGGAGCCATAAAGAGGTCGGGGTTGAAAGAAAGGAATTAAAATATTGCATTTGATTTAATTAAATAATTACAGATATGTGGAGAGATTATAGAAATTGTAATGATTTATCATGAATTGTGTAAGCCTATAAAGTAAGATCTTAACAGTTGTCCTATTCTTGTCTTCAGCCTACATAGAATTTCCTCCCGTATGTTTTCAAAAGAAAAGAATAAAATAAATCCTTATCATGACATTTTGAACTTTGTTTTTAAACATTTTTTGTTAAATCATCACTGTTAGACATTCTTGTTTAAATTTGGTAGCAGAAAGATTATAGTTCACATTAGATTTTAATGTAGTTATTATAAAAGCCGTAAAATTGCCTTTGTTCTCAATTAGTACTCAGTTGTACCAGATAAGATCAGTTGTTAATGAGTAAAACATCTTGATAAAATCAGTAGTGGGTAGATTGTATCAGTTGTAATAAGTTACTTTGTTTTGGGCCTTATTCACTTTTGGTTGCTGTTATTTGAAACCCCTACTTGGACCCCTAGACAGACAACAGTTTTATTAGGGTAATTATATCTATTGATTATGTAAATTGTATGATTAATTCAGTGATAACAAAGTATCCCTTCTGGTTAATACAGTGATGCTCTATCTTTATAAGATTTAATTACAGGTTTTAGTCAAAATGTTATATAATTAATATAATATATATAGAACACGAACATTGAAATACATAGATAATATAACAATTTATTTTTAGTTTAATTGCAAATAAAGGTATTACACTGTGAAACTAATTTTGTTCTTCTAATCATTCTTGTCAAATTAAATGGAGTATGAAGGTAATATTAATTACAAGAATAAATTATTTAATAACTTCATAAAAACTAGAAAGATCAATTCTGAAATGAGTAATATTGAAATTGTTTGAAAAAAATAAAGGTATTGAGATAATTTATAAAAGCTGGCTAGTGTTATCTTTTGATTGAAATGAAATATATAATAAAATGGAGTCTTTTATTATTGGAAAAATTGTAGTTCACAAATTTTGAATGTAGTTTGTAACTATTGTTGATTATTAAATTATTGCTGAATATTGATTTTATGTATGTATATATATATATATATGTAGGTGTATAAATAATTGTAGAAGGAAGTCTACCTATTATCAGATTGATGATGAATGTCCACCGCTCTCCATCTATTTCAAGAATGTGTCGGCATCAATTAGAGTTTTACTGATGAACCATTCATCTTTCTTATCCTAACTACTTATCATTCCCCTTAATTACCTTTTGTCAGTGGACTGCCAACAATTTCTGATGTTACTTCTATGGGTACTATAAGATAAATGAACTAGCTAGAACTTTGTTTATATTATTATCAGAGAATATTATTGTTAAGAGGTCTTCTTACTTTCATGGTATAAAATGGTTTATAATTAGTTTTATCACAAATTACTGCTTTAAATTCTTGACATGATTTGTTCGTGAGTTTTTGGTTTTAATTTGCTCTTGTAAGTTAAATCCAGTTTCCATATTGTAATTAGAGTATTAAAGATAAAATGTAATCAGGGGTTTTAAAGATTAGTTTATAGCGATCCCAGCCTTCATTTTAGCTTCCGTTTGTATACTGTGTCACAGCAGACACTGCACATGGGAAATGATTATTATATTAAGAAATATTCACAAGTTAAGACTAGGTACATTACATTTTTAAAGTTTATATCTTAAGCATTCTAATAAAACTTGATGAAAAAGTTATGTTATCTAGTACCATATGAGATTACATGTGTGATTATATTTTCTATATTTATATGATTTACTAAAGTTTCTTACTCTGTGTGTCGAATCAGTTGTTGATTATAATAATGTTCCCATATGAAGGATTAATATAAAAGGAATTTGTTTGTTGTATGTATCAAGAGTAAGAAACATGGTATGCATGTGAAAATAGATCTAAAGTATCATATGAAATATATCGAGGAAATTGCTTTGTGGTGTAGGGTGGGAGAGACGTATTTGACCTCTGTTCGTACCTAGTCATGTGTTATTATTCCTACAC
Organism: Patella caerulea; assembly: GCA_036850965.1. NCBI lineage: Eukaryota > Metazoa > Mollusca > Gastropoda > Patellidae > Patella > Patella caerulea. The sequence continues at coordinate 23,077,570 of JAZGQO010000006.1, forward strand.
TAGAAATCAAATGGCGACCCAGGGGAGCTCACCCCTACCTATTCTGCTTTTAATTAATCTATATCTTTTAAACTATCAATATGATACATACTGTAACCATTATGTTATACAAAAATATATGTACTCTGTATATGGCTAGATTTCTTGGTTCCCATAGTTGGTCGTTACAGAAATTGAATTTAAAAAGCGGCCTACATCTAAAAATAAAAAGGCAAATCACTGTAATGGTTTTTATGAATAAAAATGGTTGTCTATGTGCTGGTGATTAACTGTAGAAGATTTGTTTAAAGAGAGAAAGAGAAAGTTTAACAAGTGAATGATAAATGATTGTAGGAAAGTAAAAGTGATAAAAAGCCACCAACTGACTGTAAAAGTGATTAATCTACATGTCCATCTCCTACATCAAACTGTCAATTATCTTCTACACGTCTGACTTGAAAAAAGCCTCCAATCTAAAACAATCATGCTTATTGATAAGTGTAGGTTGAATTAAGCCTCTTCCAAACAAATTACCAGAATAAAAACACATTTTTTGGTGTTGTCTGCAAATCTAGATAATTTTATTGAATTCTTGTTAACCCAAGTCAGTTTTGTAAAATTAATAAATAAAATAGCAGTGTGTTAACATTATTATTTCTTTCTTTCTTGAGAAGTTTTTGCGCTGTATTTTCTTCTTTTATTTTTAACAAGGTAGTAGGCAACTACAAAAAGCAACTAATTAGCATATTTTTCGCGTTAAAGAAATAGGAATTCGTTTGTTTGTAAGAGTGTTAATCTTAAAATCTTGTGCTAAGTAAATATTTTCTGGATATTCTTTCATCAGATTTCATTATGTATTTTTAAGTGTTTGATTCTTATTGAATCTAGAATTTACTGTGTTATGCTGGTTAATAAATATTAATTAAAGATACATTTTTTTCATCATCATTTGATTTAAATTCCAGGTATATTCTCCAAATGCGGATGAGTATCCCCAAGACTCACCAAGATACACATCTCCAAAACCAGGAATGTATGGGGATTATTTTTTAGGTAAGTTATTTTAAAGATGTCAAATCTATCTTTTGAAATTATGATAGATATAGAGGTATGGAAAAATAATTCACTTGTAAACTGTATTTAAATCAATGTATTTTTGAAAAACATATTGCCTATGGAAACAGACAAAAGCCAGCAGACATTTTGTTTTTGTTGCCGTAAACTGCTATACTCTAAAAATGTTAACAGTTTACACATAAAGTATTAAAATATGTAGACAGTTTAAAAAATATATGTTATTATATTTCATTTATATTACACAAACTTTTAAAAAAAAAAAGTTTCAATGACACTAAAAGATAGTATTATGGTGATATATTTAAATATTCATATTCAGATTATCTGTAGTTAGCCAGCTACAGCAGTTCATTAGTCACTTCTACAATATATTTAGTAAATGACTGTTATACTTTTTTTTATCTTTCTTCCTCCCCTCCCCCTCAGATTTTGAAAAAGGTTTGAAAATAATTGTTCAGTCTTCAAAAGGTCTTTTTTCTTGAATTAATCAAGACTTTCAATCAGATTAAGTGTACAATATTTTATTTATGTAAGCTTACTCTTAATAAAACATGATCTATACTCTATATTCCCAACTTGTCCTGGATTATTTTGATCTTATGGTGTGTCTTTTATCAGTTTGTTTTCTCTTTGGAAACAATAACCGTTACTCAAATTGAAGTAGAATGTTAAAACTCGTGTGTAGTTGTCTATGAGGTTAATGAATTGACTGGATTTGACAATGAGCAATTTCTGCATAGATATGCAACTGGATTTATTAGTGGTTGGGAACCAATGACATTACATGATATGTATAGTTCCATTACATCAACACCATCACTAAGTTTAATAATGAGCATTTTGAAACATAAGTTTTTTCAATCCATAGAAGTTTAATATTTTATGTCATTTTGCTGAGACCATATTGATTGGGTTTTTTTCCAGATGTATTCATTATGTGATGTCTTAATTAAATTATTTCAGATACACCTCATAGTAACGCTGACCCGTGGTCCTCCAACAATGCATTGCCTTCCTCCACTTACCCCTCCACAATGCTGCCTAGCAGTTCACACTACTCTCAGGCTTCTTCTTATAACAATATGCACCATCCACATGACATGGTAAGTTTTTGTTTACAATAATACATTTTAAGTAATTAAAAGAGAAAACGTTATTAAAATATTGCTGTGGTATTATTTATTTTATCTTTTCAAAATAAAGATCTGTATCCTTTTGTGAGTCACTCTTCCATTTCCTTTATATAAGCGTATATGTGTAAAATTTCATTTTGCCAATCACTTTATTTTTAAAATTTGGGAAAGGGTTTATTTCTGGATAAGAATATTTTGATCTAAGAAAAATGTAGTAGTTTTTAGTAAATTAGATAGGTTAACATGGCTGGATGCTGGATAAGAATATTTATTATTTTTATTAGATAGTAACAATATTCAAAAACTGTCCTGTCCCTAATGACCTACAGGAAATATAAATCATCACAAGTGATTAGAGTGAAGGCTGCTGTTTTCTAATTAAATGAAGATATATTTTCTCTGGCAATGTGTTTTGTATCAGTGCGTTTTAGAATGCCTGCTGTGGGCAATGTGGCTTAAGTATAAATCCTCTCTCCCCCCTTACAATAAAATATTATGCTTACTTCCGCTGTTAACTGAATTTGTAGAGATCATAATACATGCACAAATATTAGGTCCAAAAAATTCAATATGTGCAGGTTTTTTTTTTTAATGTTAAGATTATTTAATTCTCATTTTCATAAGAGCATATTTTTTCCCTTATGCTTGGCCTAGATCGACTTTGGTACATTTTATCTTCTGTTCACACTTTAAGCTATTGATGTGTCTTTCATTTTCCACCATGTTTTAGGACAGATGTGAAGCTGTAGGACACTTATATATGATAAATAACTATAGCTGTAAGAGTAGGGATGCCTGCTAGCTATCTGCTCCCAACATTAGATATATTTATACCTATATCTGCTTTACAACATGAAATTTCATCAGGCTTCAACATGCTGCTAAAGCTGTTAGCTTTTCCCTCCATTTTTTATCAAAGAAAAAATTACCTTGCATCTGGAAATGAGGCAACCACTAGCAAGATGATGTTAACCAGATGTATAGAACATTAGATTGAGCAGACACACAATTTAGAGAGCAGACAGCTTCCAGATTCAAGACCCAAGTGCACAGACAAATATTGTAGACTGTTCACACCTGAGGCATGTCTATAACTACATGTCCAACGTTAAGGCATACCTGTCAAGAATTCATTTGACTGATAAAATAAAATTATATTTTTTTTCCAGGGTTATCCCCCAATTTCTCCAAATCAAGAAGCAATGTTGTCTTCCGGTCTTCCGCCAATGTCCAGTTTTCGAGGGCAAACAATGCCCGCTACATCATCTCCCACTGTAAATGGATCTGAAATCATTGCCAACAGACCCAACCCTGTTAATACACAACAAACTGGTGATGCTCTGGGGAAAGCATTAGCATCTGTAAGTAAAAACCCTTTTACATAAACATAATATTCTTTCAAAACCGTATTGACGTGTTTTTCATAAAACTTGAAATCCACCCATATTATAAAGAGTTAGAGGAGAATGTGGCTTGAGGAAAATATTAATACTGTATATTTATTCAGTGTCAGAATTGGCCAGTCTCCAACCTGGTTTTGCTTATAAAAAGCTTTGTGGAATGTTATCCGGTAGTAAAATGTATAATAACAAGCCATATAAACCCGAGAAAATACTCTTGTCTTTTTCCTGGGAATGACACGCGTTGGTAGCATGGTTGATGTTAGCGATATGACGACAATTTGGTCCGTCAATGAATGCCAGGTGATTTTGGCCCTATCCTGTAATTAATTTCGTATGTCTGGCATGTGCTCCACTAGCTAAAATTCATAATCTAAACAATTCATCGTGAGGTTAATAAAGAAGTTTGAATTCCTACATAGCTGAAGCAATGGTTATGATGAGAATGATAATAGGCAGCTATTTAGTTTTATGGGTAAAATGAGTGTTGTGGGGGTAGAGCTTGGCATCTAATCAGTTTTTATGAACATCATTTGTATTTTGTATATAAGTATAAACTTATGTCAATAGATATTTAGGTGCTAACTTATTTACTGTAATAAATTTATCAGAATTATTTGAGTTGGTTATGATAGGTATCAATAACACACTTCACTATTTTAAAATGGTAAATATTTCTCATGAATTTATTTCCTGAGGATGGTCATCTATCATACACATGGGATATTTACATGCACATAAGAAACAATTCTCAATACGAAATAGTATAGGCCAGAATGCTTTATAGTGTTGCATGATACTGTTAGTGTCGAAGAGTTAAAAGGTACCAACTGGATAAAAATGTCTGAGTTTTAAATGATTTTCATGTATTGTCAATAAAAACAGTGTGTATCAGGAATACAGACTATGTAGATGATGCTGTAGATGTAAGATAGGTTTGCGTCATCTAAGAATAATGCATCTTGTCTATCACACGAAGAACACCCAGAACTCTTTACATCTATTTGTGATTGTGTAAAAATGTACATACCACATAGGTGCACTTCTATATCAGTTTTGTTTATATTTGTCCAGTGTTACAGCTGTAACGAACATTAGAAGGATGATTATTGTATTGTCTTTCTCAGTAGTTTTAGAACACACATTATTCTACTACAATATAAATGTATTAGTTTCTCTCAGACAGAACACACACAATACTTTATCAAGACCTTATAAAATAATAATCAGATCACAGGCCTTATTTCCAAAAGCTTACTATGATTTTAACTATCATCAGGCAATGAAAAAGGTTGCAGGTTTAAAAAATTCAACTTTTGGTGAATAAATATTTTGAATGTTACATTTGACATCTTGTCAATTGAAATTTAACATGATTTACATGTTCACTAACATACAGATCATCTGTGTTGTTATAACAGATTTTATATGGTTTTGACTTGTTTATTGAAATATTTTTCAGATATATTCTACAGAACATACTGGCAGTAGTTATGGAGGATCTAATCCTTCCACACCTGTTTCCTCACCTCCCCCTATGTCAGGTAGGTTATCAAACTTTTAAATGGAATGTTTATTAAAACAGTTACTAGTTATTCTCATACAGATTCCACCCAGGTTATTTCAGGTCATATCATTTCTCAACTTACATAGTGCAAGACATTTATATTAATTCACCTCTGGTTCACCAATTTTCATCTTAAATTGTAGACATTAATGTGAAATAGAAATATTTTGAATGAAATACAAGCCAATTTAAACATTAGTTTTTTAAGCGAATTGATAAATATTGTGGAAATGGTGCTGTAAAAGGTTCATGTTCATTTTATGATTACAAATATAAAACAAGATTAGATAGATACTGGTAATTCAAGGGATAAATTTTCGGTAATTTTTCCCAAGGAAGTGCAGAGATGAAACATAATATTGTGTCATATTAGAGAAATTCATACAGCTACTGTAAGACAAGAATTTAATGTAGTAGAAAATTAATGCATTGTTTAATAAAATCAATGCAACCCACTGTATCTTATTTTTTACTAAAAGACTGATTGGCTTCTTGTGATTTTAGCAAAGAAGTAACTCCCCATTTTGAAATAATTACAACATGCTCGTATCAAGATTGATTATTTATTGTTGTGTTGCTTTAAAAAATGTTTGACTAGACTGTTGATTTACAGTGGTAGCTACTCTTTCGAACAGAAATTTGTAATGCATTAATTTATCTAGTCTTACAGTAAGTTATTTAAATCTTAAATTGTGTTAAAAATTAAATGAAATAAATGATTAATATTGGATGTTAATTGTTGCAGCTTCGTCCAGCCAATGGCATCGGCCAACAAATCACAGTGCTACCTCCCAACAACATTTTGAGGGTCATTTACATCCTATGGTAAGTTTAGGAACTGAATTATTACTTGAATCTATTAGCATGGAATGAATGACCTATTTATTTATTTCTATTATTCTGAATGTGATAGGTGTTAAGCACAGCACGGTACATTATATCATATGATATTGAGATTTGGTAAAAAAAATACTTACTAGAAATGTTGAGTTAGATACATAATGGCAGGCCATTGCCAGCCCATTTTGCAATTTTATAATGTTTTTTAACAGAATAAACCATTAACTAAAACTGAAGAAATAATATCTTTTGAAAAACTGTGCCTGATGGAAAAGGGAATATATTCCATATGTTTTGTTAATTTGTAGGTTTGGTTTGCTGCATGTGTTTACAATTACCTCTAGGGTTTTGTTAAAATCAGAACGTACTTGTAGAAAGCATATCTACATTAGTAATATCCATTAATCTCTATGCATTGATATTCAACATATGATAAAATCATTATAGCCAATTATACCACAAAAATACCGTTTTAACAAATGTTAGTAATAAATAAAAAAATCTGCCAACATTCCACATAAAATATTTTTATTAGCCTACAATGTTTTGTGGTATACAATAATATGCATATGATAATTTATCAATATCCACACAGGGAGGGGGGGATCTCCAAATGGTTAGCGTGCACGCTGTATCATATGGCCTGCCATTGAGTCAACTGGCGTGGTTTCAAATCCCTGATACATAGCAAGGAGTAGGGTCACCTGTCCAACCTTGTGAGTTTTCTCCTGGTACCCCGGTTTTCCCCCACTGCTAAAGAAAGACCCTATGCACAAGTGAATTATTGAAATAAAATTAAATCATATGTTAGTCCCGCAATGACCTAGTTTGTGTCGAGTGGACGTTAAACCCCATTTCTCTCTCTTTCTTTATCCACGCAGAAATAGATGACTGTTCATGCACAGTATCTAACTTATGCAAAGTATGTATAGATGCAATACCATTCTGTTAAAATTGTAAATTATGGAATGCACTGAACTATTTATGAATAGTGTAGTGTCTATAATTCAATAAAGCTTGTGGCAAGAAGTAGGGTCGCCTGTCAAACCTCATGGGTTTTCTCCGGGCATTCTGGTTTCCTTCCACTGCTAAAGAACCCCCTAAGCGCAAGCGAATTATTAAAATGAAATTAAACCATGTTTGTCCCAAAATGACCTAGTTTGTATCAAGTGGACGTTAAACCCCATTTCTCGCTCTCTCTCTCTCTCAATAAAGCTATTTTAAATAATATCTTTTGTGTTAAAATGAAAGTAGAGCAGACAAATGAATTTTTCTATAAAAATACTCATGTCTCATTTTAATTGAGTATTACCTTTACATATTATTTCAATATATATATGTGCAGACATATTTGATATATATATGTATATATCAAAAACTGTCAAGATATTACATTTATTGACTTATTTTTTAGTTGTTAAGAAGCTGTAAATTTGATAGTTTATTAAGATGCCCCATTCTTTAATGGTTCACATTTTTTCTTGGATTTTACTATATTATCACCCTTTGCATGCTTTTGTTTTACTAACACGCATCCTAATTGGTCCTTTCTTTCTGTGCATCTTGATAGCCCAGCATTCTCCATACCAGTAATCAACCCATGGAACGCCTGAATGAAGCTATTCATATGCTGCAGGAGAATACTGAGGTAACCATATTGGTTGAACCTTTTCATCCACATCTACCTGTATTTTATAAATCATGGTCATATAAGTATTCATTTATTTAAATCATTGGATTAATTACTAAAACTCTGGTGATAAGTAGGGTAATGGTATGCATGTGATTGTTGTTTACATGTGCATGTAAGATTTAATCTCTTCAAAAGATATTTTTATAATCATTTTCACTCAAAATTACTTGGATCACTCACCAGTCACAATGACTATCTGATCCTGATTAAATTATCTAGATTTATAAAGCACAATTTTCTATTTTATATTGTAAGCACTCAATGTTATGTTGTTTCTTTTGTGTTTTGCACCAGTGAATTTTTTTTTTAAAAAAAAACCCATTATGGATGCTTGTGTTCAATAAAGGTTAAGCATGTGAACTGTTTATTTCAGGCCCGAGCAGAAGACAGATTGGAAGATGCCATCCATGTTTTACGAAATCATGCTGAAGGTCAACTACAAGGATTACAACATCCGGGACTTCCTCCCATGATGCCACCCACACATTCCAATGGCATGATGGGAGGTATAGGTCCATACTCAGGCATGCTGGGAAGTCATATGGATTCTCATATGGTTAGTTTTTTTGTACTTAAACAACTTATTTTTTGTTGTTTTTTTTTTTATTATATTTGGGTGCCTTGCCCTAAGGTTAGCTTCAGCTTTCTAGAATCCAATTCCGAGAAAAATTTACCTACATACCAAATATATACATTGTATGTTTGTATATATTGTGACACAAACAACATACTGATATGAATAACTGTATGGTAATAGTCAATTATTTGAATATATCACGCAATTAATAACAATTTACACACTTGTACTCATAAACACTGTAATTAATTTGAGTTGATAAACATCAATTCTAGACAATTATATGTCTCCTTGTTGACCTTAGCCACTAGTCACTTTACAAATTACTTATATACAGGAAATACTTTATAGTTTAATCATTTAGTTAGTTGTTGATTAATTATCATGGCATGTTACTGTCTCAAGTTGTTAAACCACTAGACAAGTAAGGTGTAGCACTTAATAAACGAGATGTTCAAGATGCTAGGTATCTTGTAATGTGTAATAATATATTAAGTATAAAAGAGTCTTGTGATAAATAGGTAAGTATGTTAAAAGTATGTGGCATATGGTAAGATTTTTAATGTATGGCAATGACAGATCTGGCAGTTAAAACTAGCACCTGTTATTGTCACTCGGTTCTCTTCACCATAAGCTTCACACCTTCACCACACTCTACACATTCTATCCTTCAACTTGTCATACATCACTTGATTCTATTATGAACAATCTCTTGACATAATCTTACCTACAGCTATTTAACTTATTTCATCTACATCACACAAATTAGCTGGAAAGATAAACCCTGTGCCTTTATCTTAACTTTACTAAATACATGATTAAAAGAAGAAAATTACACCTTTATTTGTAAGATATTTGATGGAAAGGCGTTCAATATTGTTTTCCCAATTTCCAGTATTTCATTCTTACCCAGCACTCATTTTTATACGCCCACATTGAAATGTGGTCGTATATTGTCGTCGCCCCCGTCCGTCCGTCCGTCCGTCCGTCCGGCGTCCACAATTGCTTGTGGACGCTCTAGAGGCTAAAGTTAATATCCGATTGACTTTAAATTTATACACAATGTTTAAGGTCATGAGACGAAGAAGCCTATTGTTTTTCAGCGATTTCCGATAATAACTACCAGAGTTATGGCCCTTGACGACTTCAAAACATCTTGTGGACGCTCTAGAGGCCAAAGTTAATATCCGATTGGCTTTAAATTTATACACAGTGTTTAAGGTCATAAGACGAAGAAGCCTATTGATTTTCAGCGATTTCCGATAATTAGTGCCAGAGTTATGGCCCTTGATCACTTCAAAAAATCTTGTGGACGCTCTAAAAGCCAAAGTTAATATCCGATTGACTTTAAATTTATACACAGTGTTTAAGGTCATAAGACGAAGAAGCCTATTGATTTTCAGCGATTTCCAATAATTAGTGCCAGAGTTATGGCCCTTGATCACTTCAAAAAATCTTGTGAACGCCCTAAAAGCCAAAGTTAATATCCGATTGACTTTAAATTTATACACAGTGTTTAAGGTCATTAGACGAAGAAGCTTATTGATTTTCAGCAATTTCCGATAATTAGTGCCAGAGTTATGGCCCTTGATCACTTCAAAAAATCTTGTGGACGCTCTAAAAGCCAAAGTTAATGTCCGATTGACTTTAAATTCATACACAGTGTTTAAGGTCATAAGATGAAGAAGCCTATTGATTTGCATCAATTTCCGATAATTAGTGCCAGAGTTATGGCCCTTGATCACATCAAAAAATCCTGTGGACACTCAAGAGGCCAAAGTTAATATCCGATTGACTTTAAATTTACACACACTGTTTAAGGTCCTGAGAGGAAGAAGCCTACTGATTTTCATCAATTTCAAATAATTACTTCCAGAGTTATCTCCCTTGATCACTTCATAAAACCTTGTTGCGCTGTAGATGCCAAACTTATCATCCGATTGACTTCAGATTGATACACAGAGTTTAAGGTGTTGAAACGAACAAGTATTTTGATTTTCAATGAATTTTGATAACTGAACAGCTAAATCCATGATATTAAATGTTTCCTATACTAATTGTTAGCGTGGGGCAAAACTTTATAAAAAACAAACAAATTCTCATGATTTTCTGATAATTACATAATGAGTTGTTACTCAGATTTTAGTGTATTACAAATGTTTCATTACCAAAAAAAAGTAAAAATATGCGACAACCCTTGTTGACTGCCCGGACGATTTAGCTGCTGTGGGCGTATGTTTCGTTGCCTGGCAACCTATCTTTTTCATTGTATAGCTCATTCATAACTAGTATCTCTCATTCTTAATATATGAATCTCACTCATTCTTCACTGTATGGATCACATACCATTCTTAACTAGCTGGTACAAATTATACTCATTCTTAATCAGTGATTCAAATATTCTGTGGATCAATCACTATACAGTATTTTTCTTATTCTTAATATAACTCTGTGAATCACTCATTCTTAATCTTAACCAATATATATCCCTCCTATTCTTAACCAAACATAATTTTAGAGTCTTACAGTAAGATCAAATATACAAACAACAGACGTTAACAGATTTTGAATATAGGATAGTCTGTTGATGTAAAAAATTGTAATGGTATCTATATTTAAACATGCTATGTTTATATCTACAAGTCGGATATGTTTAGCATGTATCATCTGGTTATCTAACATATGGAGAAGTAGTTTGACTAGTTCCTTCTCTACCCAGTTCAATCACTCCTCTCTCTGTATGGTACTGTAGCAGCTGGATATAGGGACATCTGGCCAACTGTCCTGTCCCTACCATTCAACACATTGGTTAGGTAGGCAACACAAGGTTATTTACAAACTATTACATACATTTATTTATTGAAAACCGGGTGACATATATAATTTGTCATCTATTAAACATCATGCATATATTATAATATACAATGCCTATTATCAAATAATAAACATTAACAGCTGCCTCATATTATAGAGCGCTTTAGTATATCATAAAGCTGAAAATGGTATCTCAATATAACATGAAACTAGTATAAATTGTATGCTTATCTCTTCCAAGTTTTCATTATATTCTAATCAGTGGTGTGATAAATGGTGGCTGATTGCTGTCTGATGCTCTTGGTGTTGAGTGTTTTATTTTTTACCTGCACATCTTTGGCAGGTTTCACACCAGCTGGTATTTGTTAAGTAGAGAGATTTTTCCACAGCTGTTTTCAATACAGGCTAAGGTTGTGCTTCTCTTCTCTGCTTTTTGACGAGGGCCGTATGTTTATTTAGTAACTGGCTGTCTTGGAAAAACAAACATGATGTGCCAATCAGATGGGCCGAAACTAAAACCAGCCAATGAGTGTGGAGGGCGAGTGTTAGGGTGGTGTAGATAAACAGGAAAAATGGCACATTATCAGGGAGAGGAAGAGAGCGGGAAGAGGTCGAAGGATACCGCCAGAATGCCATCATAAATATCACCTGATTTTAAAAGTCACGAAAGGCAGGCAATTATTCCAAGATATTTAAATGTATGCCAGACATTGACTTTCTATTGAAGGTTATTCTTAATTCCTCCTTTATTCATCTCAAGTTTCTTCTACATACAATATCTCCCAGCCTTTAACATGTACACATCAATTTATGTGATATTTTAAATTCTACTGCACCAGAAAAACAAAAGTTAATAAAACAAAAGTTTTCAAATTTGAAAATGGAAACGAAAAAAACGTATTGATGTCTAACAAGATTCTAATGAATTTTGAGTGTTTTTGTAGTAACGTTAGCTTTTTGTAGAAAAAGTGAATTTTATTTACAGTATTTCTGGTAAACACATGAAACACTAATTACAACTCAGACTTTAAAGTTTAAAACTTCTAAACATGGCCCAACTTAAAAAATCTCAAATTACAAAATGCCAAGAGTTGAAACTTCCATTAGTCTTTGAAAACTGTAATGACTTTCAAATGTTATCAACACATGGTAATGTTTTGAAATTTTTCTGCTAGAAGCATAACTGGAACAAAAATTATTTCTTGATATCTGCGCCAGATGCATAATTGGGCTGCTAAGGCAGGGGAGGTTTTTCCTTGCTTTTGCTGAAAGGAAAATAATACTCTACAAATACATTTCACATCTGTTAATTATTTTTTAAACTGAACATTTTTTCGTAATGTGTTGGGAGAGAGTATTTCACTGAAGGATGTTTACAGAAGGCCCAAGTTTGAGAAATCGACCAGCTGTAATTATCATCAACCACAAATTGACGAGAAAAACATGCGCTCTTTTACAGATCTCCAAAGTAAGAAAATCACTATTTTAATGGTGAGACATTTAAAACTTAAAAAAATATATCAATTGTGGGAATCTGTGTAAATGGTTTTAATTTTCAATTTCATTGGGATAGGTCTATCTAATTTAAAACTGGTTTCCGTATCAGCTTGAATATTCTTGGTACTCTTCACTTTCAGACCTCTTCTAAGATGACATTATCTATATGACTATAAAGCATCTGTATTCTTACATAGTTGAAAGGTTTTGGATTTTGTTGTTTTTTTTACCCACTACAGTGCCATTAGTGACGTTAGTGATTCTATATTTAGATACAGTTTTGTAGGAATTATTGTATAGTATGTTTTACACTGTGTTAGGGATGTTATGTACATGTCTAGTAAAACTATTGGTCATGGCTGATTGAAGATTGGAACTAAGTAATGAAATTACCATCTGGCATTTCCTCCCTCTCCATCCTATCCCCTACTAACTCTTACTTCAAACTAAAATTATGCCTCATTGAAGATTTTGACATTCGATAGAAATAACAGATATTTGGCAACCTCTTCAAGCTGCTTTTTGATTACTAATTTAGTTGGTGAAAATAATTTTAACTTTACATTCCTTGGTTGTGCAACTTAATGTGTCATGAAGACTCAACCCATTTCTGGTTATATACTATTTATACCCCCTACTGATTTATAAATCATATACCATATGATCATCAACTTTTAACCTAGCACTGAAATGAGTTTGTTGTAGTTGATGTTTAAAACCAGTTGAATTTTCAACTAGTGATATAATGAGGTAGATACTGAATCAGAAAAGATATGGTCAAACCTTTCCACAAATCCTGTTATTAAAGATTGATAAAATAATCAATTTCTGTAATAATTTGAAATGTAAATGTATCTTATAATACGAGTACATATGGACAAAACTGTTCCTTCTTTAACAAAGTTTCAACATTTCCAGTGAAATATAGTTTGTCCTTTATCTAAACTTTAGAGAAGAATTCATTGATGAAGATGATTGCATTAATTAAAGCTGTTTCCAACACACATTGCTATCAGGTTGCATTAATATTAGATTTATTATTTTACATGAATTCTGTGATAAATGTCCAGCAATGTATTGCTATATTATTATATTTTAATATGTGAATATAATTAATATCAATTACATTTTAATGCATGTATGTTGACAGGAAGAGTTTGTAAAGCTGTTATTGCTGTCAATATTTAGTGTTTGAGATTCACTGATGTGGAAAGTTCACCTGGCTACTGCTCAGCTCTCCTAGTAAGCCATGTAGTCAGTTAATGAGATAGACACCTGTTGAACGCGCTATTACCCACACAACCAGGTGGGGAAACCATTGCCCAATCTGATCACTGCCATGTCGTACAGTGCAATTCAAATGATGCCAGAAATAATTTAAAGTTAGATCTACAATCAGCATTATGTTGTAGTTGTCAGCAATGGTGTAATAATATATTCTTTAGCTACAAATAGTTAATCCATTAGCAGTTCCACACATTTTTTTGTGGCTAAAAATAATGACCAGATGATGGTGCTGCAACACAATTTTCAAATTTAACAAACTTAAAGAGCTGTGATGAAATTTTGAAGCTAGAAACAAGTAGGCGTACCCACTGTATAAGTTACACAAGTGAAGTAAATTGACAAAACAAGACACATTAAAGTTTAAATGCATTGAACAAAATCACAAATTCTAGTTGTGTGTCAGCTATATATTTATCTGTGATTCAAGAACACAGGTATTGTGTTAAAGTTCAGAGTAGGTAAAATTATGGCACATGTTGATATTAAACCTGGTAACCATTTAGACTTGGTGAAATGGAAGGGTCTTTTTTTTATAAGTTCCAACAGACTAATAGGTAGCAGTTTGTTGTAAAGGTTCTTATTGCTGGTTTTCATCAACTAGAAATGTTAACAGTGTGAGGCAGAAGAATGGTAAAATGTTGCCTTATAAATGGTAAAGCTGTAGATAAGCAGAGTGTGAACTAATTAGCTGTGTAGATTTACTTAACGCTGTGTGGTTTACCTAAAATACTTTCACATGTTCCACATGCTGCTATTTCTTTAATTTAAACTAGAGACTTTAAACCCTGGCTATTACATATATTTCACTGACCTTTCTTACTCATATATCTCTCATGAATAAATAAATCATTGGTCTGCAGATTGGAAATTCTAATGGTTCTCAGCTAAGATATTTTAGTTCACATCAGTTTGTAGCATTTCAAGAATTACCAAGTTTATACTATTTATATACATTTAAAGCGAACATTGTTATCAACCCACATGATAGGCTACACAAATTTTTCACCTAATTTTTATGGGAATTTGTAGACAGCTTTATTTCAGAATTGTGACATTTTAAAAAAAAAATATTCTCATCTTTTATATTTTCGTTAATGGATTGAATAATCTGATGCTGAAATTATTAGATATCTTTGTTATACATGTATATCAAAGAAAATTTAGAATTTATTCTTTGGACATATGACTTGTGACCCTCTTATCTCTAAATGATTGAATTTAGTACAGATTTTATGAGCATACCTTCACCATTAAAATTATTATTTTGGTGTCTGCTTTCTCAATAATTATCTTGATTAGCAAGGTTTATGTGAGATTTGTTAAACTGGGGAGAAATTCTTTTATCAAAGATGTGTGGATTCTATTAAGAATCAGTTGGAGTGTGGCTAATCATTCACCCAGCTCTTGCGAAGACTTTTACATATGTTGTATATCTCCTGCTTGCTAAATTGTAAAAATGTTGTCTTAATTTGGCAGTCTGCTTTTCATTTACCTCATTCACTTCGAGGTGCCTCTCTTAATCACATACCTGACAGAGAAGGCGTCACATCATATTCACTCTTCTTGCATCTTTTCTTTTCTGCACTATTTGTGATAGCGTCAGTGGATATTTCAGCCGCTTGGACTAGTTGGGAGACAAATTGTCAAGTTGGGATATTACAGTCTTTTGGTTATTGAACGTGTTCTTAAAGAAGAATCAAGCAGTGTTTAGAGAATAGAATCTATAAGTTTCTGTTGTTATTGTGATATATGTAAGGATGTATAACAACTGGGGGTATAATTGGAACTGGAGTAACCAGTATAATAGATATACTGGTAATAATCACATACCTCCAACACCTAATCCACCAACTGCTTGGCATGGTTTACAATACTGGGTATGATTAACAACAACTCTTCTTTAATGCTACTAGTTGGGTGGTGTGAAACTTTTCTGGTTTAAATTGGTATGAAAGATGTGAACATGGTTTCAACCATATAAACTACTTGATATTCAGAAGGTTCTGGAATTGTCTGAAGTTCTTTGAAATGTTCATGTTTAATGTGGAATGATTTTACACCACTCCTTTCCAATTGAAACCAAGTTTATCTTTCCATTCTCGATTTGAAAATTGTTTATAAGTAAAATTCTTGTTGCTCGGTAATGGAGGTTTTAAAGTGGAATTGGCATGATTTATTCAAGAAGTTCTTCTGGTGTGACACCTGTTAGTCAACAGCTGCAACAACACAACTTACCTCCCCTTGTTATTACAGCCTGTGTGTTAGCACTGTTACCAACAGGCGTTAAGTAGGAAACAAACTAGTGTTATTAAAGACAACTCTCTTAATTATTTGTTGTCTCTAATCACATCACATCAAACATAAATAAAATCATTTCACACACACACCAGTATAATAACTTGTCTGCAATAATCACTATCGTAGAAGCAGACATAAAACCAGAAGAAATTCAGACCAATATAATTATGTATTGTTTCTAGTGGCAGGGTGAAACATATCAAAGCTATAATACATTATTTACTATGAATTATGTCTCCTTTATATAATACAATATTCTTTTGATATTATTTTACAGGGTAGTCATTCTTCTGTACCTGGTCCTGATGGAAGACCAGCTGAAAATAAAAGTAAATTTTCTAGTAAGTATAGCTCAAAGATAAATTTTATGTTTGTCCATATGACATACATTTTAAAAAGTAAATACCCCCCCACCTTCACTCACTTCAATTTTATTATGTAACGATTTCATCCATCTTATCTTGTAATTTCAAAGAAAAGATGATGATTTTGCTAAATTATATTTGTCCTAATTTTATCATACACTGTCTACTAGAAGACGATTTGAAATGTTTTGTTTATTGATCAAAAATATAGTACAGTATATAAATTTTAGCACAGCTTATCAAAAGTTTGCTCTATATGTATGCTATTGAAATTCTTTAGTTAGATATATTTTAATAAAGATATTTATTTGAGAGTCAATTTTGATAACCAAAAGTTGATTGCAATTTACAAAATGACATTTAAAGAAAAACTGAAGTTATTATGGGTGTATTTTGTATTACAGCATTAAGAGAGCAACCGTCTGATCAACCTACAACTGATGGTAGTATAAAAGTAGAAAAATTAGACAAAGGTGGAGATGCAAAAATAACAGAACCTAATAAAAAAGCAGAGAAAAAAATCAGTGCACCTCCTACTAAAAGATCTCGGTATGATTTCTTTTGATTGCTAGAATTATGTTTTTACTTTGAGTTTGTAAACAATATTCAAATAAGAAATGAATGTGAAAATAGGCATAAATGATTTCTCTTTGTAATAATCAAAGAAGTTTATTGTGTATCGGTAAAAAAACCCCCACATCTATTGACACTGAAATGCAAATGCTCTGAAACCATTTTTTATTCAAATTTGCTAACCCCATAACAATGTATACCTTTGTAGCAGAGTTGTAACTGATGAAGAGGAAGAAGACGACACAAATCCTGAAGGTAAACAAGAACGGGAAAAAGTTCGCAGACAGGCTAACAATGCCAGAGAGAGGTAAGTTTAAAATTTCATTTGAACTGTGCATTTTTCTTCATAAAGACAAAGGAAAAAAAGTCGGGCCCAATCGATTCTACTATTTAAAATATGAGATGGGTAAAAAAAAAATATAAAATGGTAAAGAAAAAGAAGGTTCCGAAGGCACTTATTAGATATGTGAAAAGTTCGTCAAAAATGTTTTGGCTTGAGTAAAAATTTTCCATTTGACATGAATTATACTATTTGAAATTTTTTTAGATTACCAGTATATTAAAAAATTTGTTTTTTTCAGAGTAAGAGTGCGAGATATTAATGAAGCATTTAAAGAACTTGGAAGTATGGTAACTATTCATTGTTCAGCTGGACAACCTCTAACTAAGTTAATGGTTTTACAACAAGCTGTTAATGTTATCACATCATTGGAAGGACAAGTCAGAGGTTAGTAAAAGAGGAATTTTGATGTGGGGACAAATGTGGCACGATTGTTGTAAAACTTTGGAGCCATATAAGTGAGAAGATGATTCCTGTTTATATACACCTAATTCCTAATATACAGCTCTCACAAGCTATAAAACTATCACTAATTGGTTTGCAAACATGATAGTTATTTTAGAAATCGTTTATATCTCATCAGGATAATTAAATTTCTAAATTCATTTTCATGTGTCTTTACAGAACGCAATTTAAATCCTAAAGCTGCATGTTTAAAACGACGTGAGGAGGAGAAAACGGAAGATCTACCTGGACGTTCTATGAATTCTGTGAATTCAGTAAACTCAGAAGATTTGGCCCAGCAGGCAGTGCTGGCAGGTAAGGTATGTCTATCATTTTCAATTCTTTTTGATGTAGAAATTGAACTAATGAGTTTAACGAAGTAAACATGATTAAAGTTATAATTTAACCACATGGTGGTGTTATGTGAAAGTATCAGAAATGTTTTTTACGTTAAAATACCAGACAGTTATTTAATAGATGATTTAACATTTACTCACAAACACATCCAAGTTAAAATCTTTATTCTGATGAAGGACTTGCTCATAGAAAGGAAAATTCTCAATCACTTGCCACTCAATTTCTTAAAATTTTATCCCAATGAATAAAATTTTTATGTGTGCAGGAAATTTCATTTAAACTGGATCATAAAATGAATATTTGAACCACATTTGGCAGTATTTATATTTCTGAAAAAGTCCTTGATCAGCATAATGCATGTTTTGTACCAAGCCGTATTTAACTTTTGACCTTTTGGACAGATAGTGCGGCCCTGAACAACCAGGTGAAGGGAATACAGGAGGCTGGTGGTAGTACAACAACTCATCTACTGGATAATGAAGACTATTACTATAATGGACCAGTTACTATGAAATCTAGGATGGAAGCGAGTATAATAGCAACTAATGGCGTTTCATCAAACACTATCCCAGTGACTAGACAATGGAACTAAAACAATACACGGGAACATGCCTCCACCACCCTATATAATATAAGAGACGCCATCATGCGATTAGTATATATATTGGTGAAGACTATGATAGAAGTGCGTGTGTATTATTTCACCATCACCTTCATGCCTTATGTATGATAATCAGTGTATGACGGGGCTTTCACCCGATTTGGATCGTACAGTGCTGTCCTTACACAGGATTATTAACCTTGCAGTGAACAATATTATGGTTTGTCACTGCCTTAGTTAATACCTACAGTGAGCAAATACTACAAATGATGACCTGTACCGTCAAATCAACATGTTGTGAGTGAAATCTTCCACAAGTGTGAATATTGCCAGTTATGTATAAATGACAAGTAAACTGTTTGATTTGGAGCATTTCTCTAGTTTTCCTTCCTACTTGGAAGGTGTTGATTACAAATCTGACCGGAATATGTGACATCTCATTGTGTACATTTCATCATTTCATTTAAAATCGCAGCATTTCATTCACATTACTGAACTACATATTGACTTTCAACAAAGCATAATTTGAGAGTTGTTAATCTCATCCGTATGGCATAGTAAGATCACTGATACCAACACCCCCCAGTGTTTTAATATATATAGCCGCCATGAAGTTTGAGTTCTAGAAGACGAAGTTTATTTTGCTATAACTTACAATCATGTGTTCATGTAGTTTTTGCTCTGCTGTTTTGAGGTTTTAGCACTGACAGGAAATTTTTTGGTGCATTTTATTTTGACATATTTCTCATTTGTACAAATTCAGTTTATATAACAAACATAAAGACATAATATCTGCCTAGATTGATAGCAGTATGAGTGAATTCAGAGTGGTTGTTCCATATTATTATTGTGCCTAATTCAAGTTATGATGAGCACAAGCTGATTTACCGAATTTGCATTTACATTGCTGTATGCCGAAGGAAGAGAATACAAATGCAAAAGATTTTATTATATTATATTTGCATATATTTATTGCATTATCACTTCCAGTTTTTAAAATCTTGTCTATTTTTGATGAGTAGATTGCCAAATAACCCTAGCAAATTATTGTAGTTATATGTAACTTTTAGTTTTGCCATTGAGATGGCTTACAGGGAGACAGTGGGAATTTGTATATCATTGTGCAATTATATATTATATCAAGAAGCATCAAACTTATGTACATTCTAGGTAAACTTTTCTTATGTTATGGCAAGTTGTAATTCTAAATTTTCCCCAACAGTTGCAACTGAATATGAAGTTACCTCGCAAGATACAACTTGCCTCATATATTCAAACTGCATTTACTGAATTTAGTCTTTTGACAAAACAAAGTCCAGGACATGATTTCTTTTATATTTTGGTTCTTAAAATTATTTTGTTTTAGTTGATTTGAAAAATATTTTATTCAAATATGTTTTAACAAAATAACTTGTCATTTATGGACAATGGACAAAATCTTGTTCCTTTAACCAAAATTGACGTAGGGAGTCGCAAAAAAATCTGGGTCCAGAATATATCTACGTGGCAATGTTTATTTTTGTTTTGTGTGGTAGTTAATAATTAAAACCTATTGTACATTAATCACTAGCTTTGGTCATCTTTTAATTATATCCTAAAAGATTGAGGAATTTTTTTTTTTTTTTTTTTTTGAAAGTTGAAATGTACATGTACTTAATACAGTTTATATAAAAAGATTCTAAATATAGGTATATATTTATATAAATCAAAATATGAATTTGGAATGCCTCTCTACATAAGTCTATATCCCTTTACCAATTAGATTTTTACCAATATGTCTTCAAAATTTTTATTCTGTCTCCTCGAACTTTTCACGAGTAGTTTTTAATTAAGATTTTTTTTTTTTTACTCTTTCACCACCAAGATAAAGTTGTTCTTGTGCTGTGCACAGTACTTGTGTTCTCACATGATTCTGATTTTATTCACTCGAAGTTTTTCTTGACACTGCACTGACAGTATACTAATTGTACTATGAATTGTAAATAAGATATAAAGTGTTGCTGTTTGATTTTCCTTTTATAAAACATGTTGATTTTTTTGTATTATGTGACCAATTAAGTATAAAATAATCCATTAATAGCTTCATAGAACCAATTGAATTAATTATGCTTTGGTATCTCTATTTCATAATTGAGAAAATGCTATGAGAAATTTAAGATTCACAATTTGATTTTCCTGTTTGTTAATCCAATTTAAACAGCTATAATATATGAACTGAATTATGAATACTGAATTTTGAATTGGAATAAATCAACATGAATTTTAATGAAGTGAAATGTATATGGAGTTGTTTCTTAAGGAGAAAATACATGAACAAAAAGTTCATTCAAAATGATATTTTTATAGAAATGAATAATGAACAAATAAAATATAATATAAATAAATATGAAAGCGCCATTCAAAGATGGCAACATTTACTTTGAATGTATTATTGCGATTGCAAGAGATGTAAAATTGTTTCAATATTTTTCTTGTCATTATTAAATCTTGAAGTATTATTAAATTCTACTAGGTAATCAACTATATAAACAAAAGAAATAAAACTTATAACAATAATATACCTTTCCTTACAGCGTTATTACTTGTATAAAGGGATACTTATAAAAATAAAACAAGACATCTTATTGGTCAGTCTGTTTATATACACTGTTCTCTGATTGGCTGAAATGTTGTTCCACAGATTGTTATGTGGATTGGGCTTCCAAACTTCAAATTTTACCTGCATAGGACCATTATCATTGTAATACCCATACTATGTAAATTAAATATCAGCATGTTTTGAGCTAATAAATCTTGCATGCCATTAAATCTGTGTTCTACTTTATTTTCTTTCTAATGTGCATTTTGATTTTCTCGATTATAATTTCTTTTATAAACTTTGACATGTCTATAAACAAAAAGAAAAGTTGAGCTTACTATGTGACCAATAGGCTTGCATCAACTGTTTATACACACGTCTCAATTGTATGGAATACAATTACCATTTATTACGGAGCTGCGAAGTGAGTGGATGGCCGAATGGTCTGTAATTGAATCAACTGGTATGGTTTCAATTCCCTGGTTGTACCTGACAAGGAGTAGGGTCGCCAGGACAATGTCCAATCTCAAGGGTTGTCGACAGGTTCTCTGATTTCCTCCCACGACTGAAGACCCCTATCCACAAACGAATTATTGAACTATGTGTTAATCCCGAAACAACCACATTTTGTCATGTGAACGTTAGACCCCATTTCTCTCTCTCTTTATTAAGGAGCAACCTTTCTACTAGGTTTATCGAGCAAGTCTGATTATGAGTTCAAAATTTTGATCCAAGTTATTTGAAAATGCAGGGAAAGAACATTTAAAGATACATTATGGGAGATTACATAACGAGTTGGCATTTCTTAGTTCTCACTACAGTAGTTATAAACTAGCTGATGTAAAGGCAATTTGCGGAAAATTTCAGTCAACTTGATCCACTATGAACTTAGAACTAAGCGCATGAAAGTTCCGTTGAGCCTTGGTCATCATTACTAAAGTCGGTAGGACAAAACCAGTAGTCTCGGTTATCCATTTAATTGGTAAATCACCAAGGAAAATTTTATAGCCAATTGAACTACCATCCTACACTTATATTTTATAACTAGGGTGAAAGGTAGTCAGGATTGTCTGACCTTGTATTGGCAATTTGATGGTCATTTAAAAGACCAGAAGACATCAATTTCTGTTATTTATATGGGATTAACATTTCCATCCAAGGTAACATTGCAGACAAGAGATAACCATTTTTACAATATTGGGGTATACCAACACCTTGACTACTGCTCTTGTGATTTCAGTTTGTTTTTTTTGTTTAGGGCAATCTCGAAACCAGAAAAATTTTTGAAGAAATGTGCCAGAGGCCTTCGGATCAGCGGCTGCCTCTGGGAACGAGATTGTGTTTAGGGATGTCCTATACATGTATATATGTATTGTTAGATTAGCATTGAATCCCCACACACCCATTCCCCAAATTATAAACTTAACAGTATAACTTTATTGTAAAGAAAATATATATATATACATATATTACAAATAGTAAAAAATAAATAAATTGCTGTATCAAAATGCATACAATAAATCTGTATGAGATTTTAATTTTTTCTGGGCATGTATTATAATATTATCCTGGTCAGCTTAAAGGACAGGTCACAGCAGGAACTTGTATTTTAATTGTTCCAGACAAATTAAACAAATCATGAATTTATAATAAGTATTTCAGGGTTGTATACAGGATAATAATTTGAAAAGCCGGTTGACATGAAATTTATGCACAGTGTGTAATGAATGTTTATATGTTCATGATATGGAGAAGCCTACTGATTTTGATAATTAATTACAGTTGTTACCTTGAAAATATATTGTGTACTGTGTAGAGGCTACAGAAAGTTATTGTCCCCCGCCCTTTCGAAGAAATTTGGGGGACTATTAAAATGGGTTCGTCCGTCTGTCTGTCCGTCACACTTTTTGGGACACAATAACTCTCTTCCTAATTGAGCTAGAATGTTCAAACTTGGTGTATGTGTTTATTAGGTCAATGCCTTGATGGAGTTCGAAGATGAGCATTTTCCGCTTAGGGTAAGCAGAGATAAGCAATTTGATTGGTTGATGCTTTTGGACACGATAACTTTAGTTCTAATTAAGTGAGATTGATGAAACTTGGTGTATAGTTTCATTATAGTAATACCTTGACTAAGTTCGATAATGAGCATTTTCTGCTCAGGGTAAGCAGAGCTATACGCAATTTGATTGGTCGAGAATTTGGAACACAATAACTCACTCTCCTTCTAATTGAGTTAAAATGTTCAAACTTCGTGTATATATGCTTATTAGGTCAATGCCTTGATGGAGTTCGAAGATGAGCATTTTCCGCTTAGGGTAAGCAGAGATAAGCAATTTGATTGGTTGATGCCTTGGGACACGATAAATTTAGTTCTAATTAAGTGAGAGTGATGAAACTTGGTGTATAGTTTCATTATAGTGATACCTTGACTAAGTTCGATAATGAGCATTTTCTGCTCAGGGTAAGCAGAGCGATACGCAATTTGATTGGTGGAGACTTTGGAACACAATAACTCTCCTAATTTAGTTAAAATGTTCAAACTTGGTGTAAATGCTTATTAGGTCAATGCCTTGATGGAGTTCGAAGATGAGCATTTTCCGCTTAGGGTAGGCAGAGATAAGCAATTTGATTGGTTGATGCTTTGAGACACGATAACTTTAGTTCTAATTAAGTGAGAGTGATGAAACTTGGTGTATAGTTTCATTACAGTAATACCTTGACTATGATCGATAATGAGCATTTTCTGCTCAGGGTAAGCAGAGCGATAAGCAATTTGATTTGCCGAGACTTTGGAACACAATAACTCTCCTTCGAATTGAGTTAAAATGTTCAAAATTGGTGTGTATGCTTATTAGGTCAATGCCTGGATGGAGTTCGAAGATGAGCATTTTCTTCTTACAGTAGGCAGAGATAAGCAATTTTTGGATGACACTTCGTGTTCAGTTTGATTGGTCGATACGTTTGAAAAAAATAAATGTGCGATTAATTAATATGTGTCATCTATTTATTTGGGGATCTCGGCGGGGGACATCAGCCTCACTGTTGGCTTGTTCAACCTTTAAGATCTCCTCCGAATAATCACCAGCAGTGAGCTTCATTCCCTGCCATCCTATGATCAGCATCCAAACGACTTCATGCAGAAACCGAGTCATTATTATCGTGGCAGAGTTCCATTCTGGAAGGATTCTTTTAAGGGGTGGTGTGGGGGCTACATTCGAGTTATGGGTAAATGCACAGGGACTTGAAGGGATTAAAATAAAACTAGTTACTATTGCTTGACTATAATAGTATAGTATTATATACTAATATACTAATTATAACTACTGCTTGACTATAATAGTATAGTATTATATACTAATACTATACTATTATAGTCAAGCAGTAGTAAGAAGTTTTATTTTAATCCCTTCAAGTCCCTGTGAGTAAATGGTATTCAGCTGGAATTGTGGTGATTATTTGTCTGGGCCCTGTTTCACGAAATTTTATCGAAAGATAAAATCAAAATTTTAGTAGATACTTCAATTTTGATTGGCTAAGAACTAAAATCAATCTAATATTGTCCAATCAAATAACTAAAATTCATATCTTATCTTAGTTAAAATTTTGTGAAATAGGCCCCTGGTGTTGGCGGGAAATGGAAATCCTGCATAGACAATTCCAAAGGGACCTCAGTACTGAAACTGTTCAATATCAGCCGAGTATGCTTTTCCAAAATATCGCTGTCTCATTTGTATAACTGGTAGGGGGATTACAATTCCTCCACCTATATTGACGTTTCGACGGAAATTCAGATCTGTAAAGGCGAAAAATCAAATATATGACGTAGTGCATTTACATAAAAATCCAAAGAATGCTTCTTTTGATAAGTCTACACAGCATTTACACATTAGTTTTGAAAATACCAGGACCTTTATGATTTACATACATGTATACTGTACTGTTAAACACAAAATTGTTTTTAACGAAGAAATGCGCAAAATTAACCAAATATCAACGCTTATTATGACCGAATTGAAAGGTATACATGTATTGAAACGTGGTATATTGCCACAGTATGAAGAATCCAACTGAATTCCTTCTGGAAACATTGCCCGTGGTCACCTTGAAACATATTATGAACCATCTAGAGACTTTCTGTTTCATCCAAATTGAAATATATAAATCGGGATTCTGATTACTCGAAGAGCTAATTTTATCATACCGGTACTCGTTTTGTTTACAGTAGGCCTATATTAGATTTAGAACGAACTAAAAGCCTGGGCCCTATTTCACCAAATTTTAACTAAGATTAGATCTGAATTTTAGTTATTTGATTGGACAATATTAGACTGATTTTAGTTCTTAGCCAGTCAAAATTGAAGTATCTGCTAAAATTTGGATTTTATCTTTAGTTAAAATTTTGTGAAACTGGGCCCTGAATTGTTTATGATAATTACGTCATAGGTTATTGCCCTCGATCAGTTTTTAACTTTACGTATCCATTTTTCATCCAGAGTTTTTAATTACACATATTCCAAATGATGGTAGAGCGCGCAATTTGGTTTATTACATTGCGATAGCCCAATAAACACCGAACACCACGGTTCGTTTTAAATATCTTTGAACCTTGATATACTAATTTGTTCTACATAGAAAGTATATGGTGTGTGCAACTAAGCAAAAATATCCTTATGTTATCTTCTTGAAATTTTTGTTAATTTAAAATAATTGTCAAGGAAAGGAAATCTGAAATGCCCCCCAAGTCGCAAACATTACCCATGTGCTTGCGAGTGGAAAACTTGATGAAGATTCGAGATATGTGGAAAGAAAAGACATAGGCTTTTTTTTTCCTGGTATGGGGGCGTTGTCTGAATTTATTTACATACATTTTGAATGTTTGTTTACATTATGAGCCAAGAGAAGTGTATAACAACAATACATATAAATGTGGCTCACAGATTTCGAGATGTAGAATTTTCTTTCTCGCATACCGAAAAAATCTGCTGCATAACCCAGTATTAGTAAGGGCAATGAAAACATGAATAAATTTATAGGCCGCATTAATCTAATGTCGGTTTGACCAAGGACATTTTAAAATAACTGACAGAATTGTGTATGGATTTATTTGAGGTGAGTGATTGCTTATCTTATCAATTTTTAATTTGGGGGAAATCGGTTAGTTAAAAGAAATGTTCAGTATTGTTGATCTATATCAACCACGTGCACCTTTTGTAAACTGTCAGTGTTTTGGGTTTTTTTTTTTTTCAATATACACCCACATTTAATGTGTAGGAGTGCACGTTAGACATGTATGCCTGTCGTGACACCATGGGTAACCCGAACAAGACTAGACAAGGGCTGGTCTGCTTAAATGTGGTTCTAAATTTGGGGGATGGGGGCATCAATTGCCCCTTTTTAAATCTGGCCCCGAGCGAGATATTTGGGGAGAGTATATTTTTCAGATCGGCTGTGGAGTTGTAAACCTAATATCAATTCCAACCAAAATTACCGATAAATGAATTTCCCCATGGTTACGTCTAAAAGGGTTAGGGTTATAACTCCTTCGGTCCAATTTACCGTCGGTAATAACCGAACCTCCCAACCGTCCTACAATTAGCATCACCCCTGCATGTTTCGTCAAAGGTCGCGAGGTGTAAATAGGGTTAGGGGACGTGATTGTTGAGATTGTGGGCTAGATCAAGGGTTAGGGTTATCGCCAATCCTGTTTACATCTCCTGACCTATGGCCAAATCTGTAGTGGGCAAGACCTTACCAATTTTCCATATGAAAATGACTTCCTCAACCGGTCTGAAACAGATATCGCGGCGCCTGCTTGTTTAAATGTTTCTCGATGCCGAATGTTGGAACATTTTCAATTCATCATACCTTTGTAAATACTGAACGGTTTAAGGTCATGAGACGAAGAAACCTATTGATTTTCAGTGATTTCCGATAATTAGTGCCAGAGTTATGGCCCTTGATCACTTAAACAAATCTTGTGGATGCTCTAGAGGCCAAAGTTAATATCCAATTGACTTTAAATTTATACACAGTGTTTAAGGTCATGAGACGAAGAAGCCTATTGATTTTCAGCGATTTCCGATAATTAGTGCCAGAGTTATGGCCCTTGATCACTTCAAAAAATCTTGTAGATGCTCTAGAAGCCAAAGTTAATATCCGATTTACTTTAAATTTATACACGGTGTTTAAGGTCATGAGACGATGAATCCTATTGATTTTCAACGATTTCCGATAATTAGTGCCAGAGTTATGGCCCTTGATCACTTCAAAAAATCCTGCAGACGCTCTAGAGGCCAAAGTTAATATCCGACTGAGTTTAAATTGATACACAGTGTCTAAGGTCATGAGACGAAGAAGCCTCTTGATTTTCAGCGGTTTCCGATAATTACTGCCAGAGTTATGGCCCTTGATCACTTCAAAAAATCATGTGGATGCTCTAGAGGCCAAAGTTAATATCCGATTGACTTCAAATTTATACATAGTGTTTACAGTCATTAGACTAAGACGTCTATCGATTTTCAGTGATGTTCAATAATTGCTGCCAGAGTTACGCCCTTGATCACTTCGAAAAAATCCTGTGGAAGCTCTAGAGGCCAAAGTTAATATCCGATCGACTTTAAATTAACACAGAGTGTTTAAGGTCATAAGACGAAGAAGCCTATTGATTTTGAGAGATTTCAAATAATTACTGCCAGAGTTATCTCCCTTGATAACATCAAAAAATCTTGTGACGCTATAGAGGCCAAACTTATCATCCGATTGACTTTAGATTGATACACAGAGTTTAAGGTGTTGAAACGAACAAGTATTTTGATTTTCAATGAATTTTGATAACTGAACAGCTAAATTCATGATATTAAATGTTTCATGTATATACTAATTGTTAGCGTGGGGTAACACTTTATAAAAAGCAATCAAATTCTAATGATTTTCTGATAATTACATAATGAGTTGTTACTCTTAATCAGTTTTTAGTGCATTACAAATGTTTCATTAGCGAAAAAAGTAAAAATATGCGACAACCCTTGTTGACTGCCCGGACGATTTAGCTGCTGTGGGCGTATGTTTCGTTGCCTGGCAACCTATCTTTGTAACTATTATAGCAATAACGTCCAGCGCTTTATCTAAATCTTACACAATGCATCTTTAAGTTAGTCATTCCGATGATATTGAAGATAATCTTACAACAATGTTCCACACCATGCCAATATTGGCCGTGACAATCATCTGTCTCTGAAAAATCGAACTAATATCAGCACGGTCCCGAACTTCACCCAAGCCAAAAATAAAAAAATTCCTTAAATTTCGACAATGATATCTGGCGACAATATCTTTGTCTAAATCAAAAAATAAAATATTCCTATAATTTCGACAATGATAAAGAGCAAATAGACGTTTTCGGTTGAGGTTTTGGCGGTCTGTGGGCAGTGCCACATCGCTCTGCGCTATGCAGCCCCCTCACATTAGTTCGAAAAAAGAGAAAAATTCCTAGACCCACGCAGTAATTATATAAATTAAAAAGTGTGGACTCATTTTACATTTTAATACTATAACTATAAACACGTGACACAATAATTACCTTGAAACTTCGCCAAAAAAAAAGTCTGGTGTAAATCATTTCATTTTTGTACAGTAGCAAGTTTCTAAATTCACAATATTTGTGGAAATATATTTGCCTAGGCCCACGCTTGCTTTAGACTGAACGAAGATTGTTTAAAGATTTATTTTCAGAGTATTTAAAGTGTGTGAATAATTCTTTCCGGATTTATTAATACAATTTTATAAGGTAGGCCTATACATGACTATTAAAATTGACTTGCAACCACACAGTGGAATTAATTCAAACAGAAATTAGATTCAAATTTTATAGAAAAGAAAATTCACCAAGTGTAATAGTGATAGAAATGGTTAGTTTTTGTGCTCAGACCGAATATTGTTTTGATTAAAAGTGACACATGCATATGCCGAAAGATGTGTTGCGTATTCCTCTTGTTTACGGCAAACCTTTCTGCCTGGATGTAATATTATTTTTGCCGATAGTCCAACAAAGTTTATAAAAGGGTAAACGTATGTGGAGTCGAGATGAAAATTTCCAATTCGTCAGTCACAGTAAATAAAAGCTGATCAGTGAGTGGGCCGGTTTATGAGCGCCCATCATATCACCTATGTGAAGGTTGTGGGGCGCCACCACAGACGCAGCTCAGAGGGGCGGGGCAATGGGAGCATCTGCAGACCCTGTGAAAAAATCGTCCATAGAAAATACATAATAAACGTTTACATATCACCAGAGTGGCCGAAATAGGTGCTTTTAGCAGCGTTATTTTAAATTATTTTCTGGGGGTGGACCCCAGACATGGGTTCTACCCCCATAGGCGAAATGACCCTCATATACCCCTTTCTGGGTCAGCGCCCGTCCCACCACATGACATTAGAGGGACCGTTTTTGTCGCCCTAACAACAGTGAGTTGATAGGGCCTCATCGGTCTTTGACATCATTAGAGATTCTCATTCTGGTCGCCCTCCACATGGCCTTTTTGGTGCTGCGGACTAGTTCTAGTTTAGGACAAGAAGTTTCTTAACACACCAAAATGAGAAATAGCGCCACCGAAATTGATACACGGGATTGCGGCTCTTAGTGCGTGGAAAACGGAGGGGGGGGGGGTCTGGGTGTCAGTAACTCGGGCATTATATTGGCGCCCCCATCCCACCACTCCGCTGCACCCCAACTATTAAATTCCTACATACGACCCTGAATAAAAGATATAGTTTCAAAAAAAGACGACAATTAAAACTATGAAAACAATCTCTCGAGATAGGTTTCATTGAATAAAAGATTAAAAGCAGACCTTCTTTTTTTTCTTGAAAGGTTTCGTTTAATACTGAATTTATCTCAATCTTTTTTGACCAATCGTTGATAGATTCGAAATTTATTTAAAGCTGTAATATTTCATATTTTTAAGTTTCAATTGTGTTATCATTTCGGGTGTTAGTGTTTTCCAAGAATGGGAAACAATGCCCATGATCGTATATTAGTGAGTTGACAACCTATTGAGCAAAAGACAAAGAAATAATTATGTTTTGACTTTCTTAGAAAAAATGAAATTATCGATTTAATAATGCTCTATGAAATGATTCTTCATAATCAAATCTGAAGAGGTATTACGGGAAAAGTCTAATATTAAAGTTAAAGATACATTATGGGAGATTAGATAACGAGTTGGCAATTCTCACTATAATAGTTAAAAACTACATAATGTAAAAGCAATTTGCTGAAAATTTCAAATTGATCCACTATAAACCGAGAACGAAACGGATGAAAGTTCCGCTTAGGCTCGATCATCATTACTGAAGTCGGTATACAAAACTAATAGTCTCGATTATCCACTTAATCGTTAACCACGAACGAACGTTTTGAGTGTTAATAGGACTGTAATCCAACAAATATCGCAGGCTAGCCTTGACATCGAGAGCTGATTATGGCCTGGAAAAGTTAATTAATGTATAGTTACTAGTTTTTTTTTTAATAAAATTTCAGGACTAAAGAAAGACCTACACTAGGCGGATTTTGCTCTTGCATAACGTATGTTTAATATCAGTGGGTCGCAAAGCTTTTCATCCTGTTTATACCAATTATACTTATACTGAATTTCCACCCGACACTTTGAGTTACCATTCTCAATGAATAAATTTATGGATATACATTGACATAAGTAATAATATGTAATGGGCGAATTTTCAAATTTAACCCCACTTGTTTTGTTCAGTAATAAACCATGGCAAAAGGGGAATTTTAGAATACGTTTTCTAGCACTATAATAACAATCATATAGCACTATAATAACAATCATATTTTAGTACATAGCCATGGGTTTGAACTTTTTTTCTATTTAAATTCTGATATGATAATAAAGTTATCATCGAAAAAAAACAAAAAACCCCAGGATATCTAGAATCGGCAAATAGGTTGGGAGCCCTGATTTTATATACCCTTGATTTTATCGTTGAAGAAAGCCAAGAATAATTATGAACCAAGAATGGGCCCCTTGGGTAACACCATACTGATTTATTGGTTTGGAAATCTGGTTCCATTCTACATTATTGCGGGAGTATTTAAACATACATTATGCAAGAGCTAAATCTACCGAAGGTACAGGTCTTACTTAATGCCTGGAATCTTAAATTATCAATTAAACATTAATTAACTGACCCAGACCATAATTAACTCTTGATGGCATCGGATTTCTCCGATTTTAAATAGATTAGAATACGGGTTCAGACATATCTTGATTAATTTAAAAATGGACGAGCGACATTTATAAGCTTCGAACAAACAGTACAGTATTATAGTTGGAATTATCGTACACGTCTTGTCCAACTTCCTAAGGCTAGTATCTTCGCTCACATTAGAGTAATTCGAACGAAATTTTCAAATTATTCATTTTACATTATCTATTTTCGAACCATTAACAAGAATGGCCAACTTTATTATTTATTAAACTCTTAAGCAAATATCCGTGGCTGGGTATTTTTTTTTTATTTGGGTCAAACATGGTTAAATATATTTCAATAATTTGCTTGTGCATATGGTCTTTAGCATGGGCAGGGGCCGGCTAACCCAGAGAAAACCCACGAGGATGGCGAGTATTTTAACATCCTGTGAAATATTGTTCCCTTGGGCATATAAATGTTCGGCTTAATTTCACTCTTTAAAAACTTCAATCTTTTGATCATAAAGTCTGAGGTTTGAAGTCAGTTCCTCGCTGTATAGTATAGGCTTCATTCAATACAGACATCATGGTAAATCTTGTTCATAGTTTCATCTTACATTAAAGGTCGATTCTGTGTTCACGTTTATTGTTGGGTTCCCGCAGAGGCAGCCGCGGAACCGAAGGCCTCTGGAGCATTAGACCGTCCATTTTTTTTCCAAACCTAAGCCCCGCCCATTCTGACCTGATTGGTCAATCTTTTTGGGTCGATTTTTCCAAAACTAGAGGTCGGGTGGTTGTTTCGTTTGTTGTAAAATGATCCTCGAGTCAATGTCAACTCGCGGACACAAAAAAACTGGATCCTAAACGAACAAATTCAAGTTTTTGTAAAGATCTATTTTTCTACGCGTGGGTATATTTTTAAGTGATTCAGTCATCCAGGCACGTAATATCAGGGGCGTACGACGCAAATAAACGAGAAATTTCGCGCGTAGGAATTACATGTCACCTTGCGGGAAAATGGCTTCCCCGATTCACCAGAGAAATTTCTTCAAAATTTTTCTGGTTTCGAATTTGGGCTTAGATTCAATCGAATTTAAATTTTCACAAGTAACAAAATGGCGACGGACTATAGCATTGCGAGCAGTCTCGATCTATGAAATTTCAATTCCATATACATGTATTTTTTTATCTTTGTAAATACTAAAGGAAGTTAGACCAAGTTTGGACTGATAGTATTATTGCTATTACAGATTTAACTTTCACAAAATGTTGTTTGCAAGTGATTCTATAGCGCTAAAATGGCGCATCGAGACTTTGTGGGAGGCACAAAACATTTTAATTATATCAGGAACACTACATGCAAGATCTTTCTTTATTGATGAATATATTCGTAGGCCTATGTGAACAAAAATACAGGCCCTGCTATATCATAAAAGATAAGATATGATATAAAATAGATTGTGTCAAAACGCCCCTCGGCAAGCGGGTTACGTAACATAAATCAGAAAAAGACACACTCACAAATGATTTAAAGGGACAATAGACACTCTTGCTGGCTTGGCAGCTCCAGAAAATAAATAATAGCCTTATTCTAAGTACTAGATGTTTAAGTGTCCTAGCTGTTGTGTAAATTATCCATAACGACCTATTTTACTTGTCCAGAGGGTTTGAAAATATTTTAAATCAAAGTCACATTTGAAAAGGTTAACGTTAGAGTTTTCAAATCAATTAGTTGAATTTTTCCAATTTTTTAAATTAGGTGTGGTAAGATGAAATTTATATCATCAATTAATGGGAATATTGTAAAATAATACAATTTGTTGACCAGAATGAAGATTGGGACATATTATTCAGTTACAACAAGAGTGTTATTGGGGCTTTAAGAAAATACATGAGAATAATTTAATCTGATGCATGATTCAACTGCGAAAATACACGAAAACAAAAAAATATGTTAAAGGCTATATTTTAATATCGCTAATATTGAACACGGTAATGGAGAAATTGACGAATAGTTGAACACCTGTAAGACATAAAATTCACAAGTCAAATTTATATAGTTCTTTTTATTGGGTGAGATTCTTTTGTTTGTTAATATTAATGGTACAAATAGTTATTATGTTATGGTACATTAATTTTATAAACAAATCCTGAAATCCCTTCCGTATTATATAATTTTGACTTATATCGCCACTGCGGATTTTCCATCATCTGCTAATCTATTTAAAATTTGACTTTAGTTTCGTTCCTATTAACATAATACAGAAACTTAAAACGTAAGAAAATGTCAGAGGGTTTGATTGGTAGGTTTGACTGCCGTCGACCAATTACAATCCCGTTCTTAATAAAGAAATTTTTAAAACAAGGTGAAATCTGCGATATCTCTATTGTGGAAGCTGGCAATAAACCATTGGCTACTACTATTACGTGGTGAATTGGTGTTAGACAAAAAATAGAACAGAATAAAATTAGACTGATTCAAGACAACAGTTTGTTGATGTCATATTAACGCCAAAATAAAATCTTTACCGCGTCTGAAATTTTCATGATTAGGCCTATCTAGGCACTACCGGTCCTGTCAGTTCGGAATTTAATTTCAACCTAAGAAACCCTAAAACAATCACACATTTTCATATGGTTTCACAGGTTGTCCAGGATAAATGGTTCTAAAATTCGTTCATAGTTTTGTCGACTAAAATAAATCTAGTACGGCATTCCTAATCATCGTTATTGTTTTTGATACATTATTCGGATATTATGCTGTCCCGAATTTGTGGGAAGAAGCGTATTTTTCCATTATAATTTCAAGGGATATTGTAAATGTGACCATCAATTAATGCCGTTAGATAAGCTTGCAAATCAAACACATTATACATGCCTCTTTTTTTTTTATCAAAGTAATGGATGAATTGTGTAGAGTCTACAATTTTAGCTACAAGGAAAGTCAATCCTAATTAGTAAAGTAGTTTTAAAAAAATGAACAACTCATCTTTTCATTGTTAAGCATAGCCTTTGTTTAGTGTTCATAGTTTGGATGATCTTCTCATTTAGGGGTTTATTAGACAGAGAAATAAAAATAAATATCACAACAATTTATTTAATCATTACATGTATTATCAGTAATCAATATTTTACAATACAATTGTGTTTTCTGACAAAAAATATTAGAATTAACTCATATATTGCTATACAATAAATTGCTATACAATAAAACAGTCATGATTTTTTCCAGAAGAATTATTGAGAAATGAAAGATTTTGTAAAAAGATTTCTATTTTAAGTTCCCCATTACAATAAAGCCATTTAATAAATTACAAAAATCTGGATTTTCATAATAAACTGATCCTTCATTAGGAGTATTTAATGTCAAAATGAATTTAAAATCCTGATTACTGAAAGCAGAACTAAAATCATAATTCAAGTTTTGACATAAAAAATGAAATAGTGAATGTACAACTTCTTTAATTTAACAAAATCTGTTCGATTAAATTTTTAGTATTATTGCAGTAAAACTGAAGGGTGTTATAAATTCCCAGGATACAATACATTGTAAAATTTTTTATCAAAATTATCATAAAAAATACATTAAATTATTTCAAGTATCACAGTTGTTTAATACATTGTTATTACAATTTTTAACTTTATGGCTTTAATGCAGTGTCTTGTTTTATTTCCTCAAATAAATGTTCCACTCTTCTTGCCATGTCTGCCAATATAAGATAAGACTGAAAAGAAGAAATAAAGATAAATCAATGAGATTTTAGTTCACAGTTTATTTTATTACAATACACACTTATACAATGTGCATTCTCTAGTATATTAATTATTTAGTGCACACCAAATGTGTATTCGCTAGATGTATATTAATTTAATAATACACACTTCACAATGTGTAAGTCTTGATGTATATCAATTTATTTATACCACATATACCAGATGTACATTCTAGATGTATATCAATTCAATAATACACACTTAATGGTCTGTAATTTAACTTTACACACTTATATTCAATGTGCATAATTAGTTTACATGAATATCAATTTAACAAAACACACTTGCACAATGTTTTTAGTTTACATTTATAATTAATTCCATAATACACACTTGACCAATGTATATATTTTACATGCTTATCATTTGAGTAATACACAAAGTGTAGTTGTATATTAATTTAATATTACACAAGATGTATTCTATGTATTTTAATTTAATAATACAAACTTTATACAGTCTATATGTAAATATATACCAATTTAATAATACCATGGACCTTATAATACACACTTACGCAATCTGTATATTACTTTAATATTACACTATTACATATAATGTACAGTCCAATATTTATTCTTATTCAAAAGTGTACAATAATGTTTACTTTCCTCTTAAAGAACAGAATATTTATCAAAAAATGTATAAGATCTGCAACCCAACTACTGATAGTTAATGATACACATGTACATACCATACTGTAAAGTTTTTCTTTATATTTTCTGTCTAGAATAGAATCTGAATTAGGTTCAGGGGTAGGTGTGGGGGAGTTATTAGCTGATATTCCTGTCTTCTCTCTATCTGGACCTGGTGTAATAGTTCCCATACGACTGGGTGGTTTCTTGGGTGCAGGAGTTATCTTTCCTTTTGTATCAGTGGGTGGAACTTTTGGCGTCTGCTGTGATGGAAGACATTATGAAAATTTAAACCATATTTTATTGTCGAAAAAATTAATTGAAACACATTTCATGCCCTTTTTAAAAAATAAATTACAGTATCATATGATAAGCAAATCGTGAAAATAAATTAATAAAATTAAAGCAATATTTCCGTCAACATAAATTTCTGAAAGAAATTAATGAAATCAGCTTCCATCTTAATTATCAATTTATTGAACACAACATGTAATATACTTATGATATGAAAAAAATATCTATCTATGATTGTAAAATAATTATTGAATGTGGGAATGTGACTTTATATTTAGTACAAACCTCCTTTGCACTTTTTGATCCTTTCTGTACATTTGCTGAAGGAGTTTTCTTTTCTTGTTTAGGTTCTGATTTACTCTTATCACTGGCTCGACTTCTTTTACTTTCACCTAGAGTTCAAAATAAAGTTTTCTTTGTATTAAAACACAGAGTTACACGTTATTCAGCAATAGATTACATTGTACAGTTTTACAATATAATAATGAATTTTTCAACCAAACTACTTCCTCAAATAACATCACTTAATAGAACTCTTATCTGAAAAGTATTTTATTTGGAGTCTACTTAAATTTGGTTTTCAATATTTGAATAAGGTTTGAATTTACTTAAAGAAAACCATTGGAAATGCAAAAGTAAATGCAACAGGATTTAACATACTTCTGTTATGTACTGACTGGGATGTCAACGCACTTGGTTAATTTGAACGTCTTTTTTTAACATAATTTTTGAGTCAATCTCAATTAAATGGCTACAAATTTATGGGAGCAGAATGGTAAGAATATGCATGCATATTTAGACATCAAAAATTTGTTTAAAAAATATTGAATTAATTCAAGTCTAAGGTTACAGATTACATATTTTCAAAAAATTAGATAATAAAATAAATTTTCTTGGTTCATTACTTTGGTGTTATTTAGTACATACAGGTCTCTAAATAATCTTTACTTTGACAAGTATTTAATCTCTAATAATCTATTGTTAAAGCATTAATCCAAAATCTGTATTCAGAAATAATAAACAAAATCTACATTCAAATATTAAAAATATTAAATCAAAATGTCACATAGATTGTATTAGTTTATTATAAATACTGCACTAAAAAAAGAAAAGCTCTAAGCATAATATTCGTAAGCAAATATTACAGACTGTATAATTTTAGATTATATAATAAAATAAGCCGCTAAGCAGAAAAAATAATTTCTTTCAGGATGATAATAAACTTACTCTCTTTTTCTGGTTTACTTATTACCACCTTTACAACTAATTTAATTATATTCAAGTATAAATTATAGATGCACAATGTATTTCAAGAGAAATGTGTCTATACAGTTAGTTTGGACTAACACAAGATCCTAATCAGCAAATCTTAATATGTCTAGATCATATTTTATATTTGTACAGCAAGGTAAACCAGCAGTAGCCATGCACACAGTAAGTCGCACATTTTGCCAGAGATGGATAGAGAACAACCTAAAAAAAAACCCATGAGGCTTCGTACAATTAATTAAGGGCCATAATCCAGCAATTTGGGATATAAAATATATATAATTATAATATATATTTAGGTTTCATCAAAATCAGACAAAAACTGTGACCTCTAGAGGGTCCACAACCTTCGTATTACATATCTTTACACAATTTGCATACAAGGAGCGGCCATTTTGTCAGGATGTTTCATTTCGTTTTTCCCAAAATTTAAACTCAACCTTCGTTAAGTTTCATCAAAATCAAACAAAAATTGTGACCTCCAGCTGGTCCACAACCTTAGTGCCCAAAAAATGTAGTTAAACCCCTTCAAGAAAACTTTGGAACATTTGATGGCTGCAAACACGTTTTCCTTTTATTTCAAGCCGTGAAAAAAGCAACTTCAGAGTGATCAAATTTAGTTTAAGTAAAGTAACTTCAATTTGATCAAATATAGCCCACCTGCCCACACGAATTCCAAACAACCAATCAATCGATGCGGGGTATAGGGGCCTCATCCTCCGGAGAAAATTTGGAAAATTTAACAACCGCAAATGCATTTTCTGCTATTCTAGCCCATGCCAGAAACTCCAAAAGTATCCAATGGTTTTGTAACCGAAACCCCACTCCAAATTCCACCATCCATTAAGACTGTTGCAGCTGCATTTACAAATATTAATCGATGCCCGAAAAATGTTGCACAAAGTAGAATGGCTCCAGACAAACTGTTTTAATCCAAAGTCAACTCGGCTGTTTTAATCCATAGTCCACAAACTAAAAACGTGATTTTTCGTATAATCAAGGGTTATAAGCCATGAGGTAACATCCAATACATGCCAGTATCAAAAGGAACAGAGATATTGATAGATAAATCTATATTTCCAAAATTGGCCGGTAATAACACAGTATATACTTTGATGGGGAAAATATCTTATTCTTAAAAGGCATGTATTTGAAATGTGACATTTGCAATAAATCAAAGAATGCTTTACTTTTAATTGAACAACATTGACGCGAGAGATATGGATTTTATTTAACGGGTAAGGGGAAGTAACTCTATTTAACAACCTCATTTTTTTCCTTTAAAACTTTCAGGTCCATCATCTTACTATACAAAGCTATAAGAATGCTTTTGCAATACATTGTATCTCAGTAATACAGATTGCAAAACTTTTAGTGAAGTCAGAGCTGATTCTCAACTAGATTTTACAGAAAAGCTTTTAGAGTAGATATAAGCATTCTTGTAACCATTTACTAGGAAGAATTTATAACTTAAAATATCTGCTTGAATATCAACATAAGCTATGTGATTGCATAAAATACAGAAATGGTGCCCAATAAATATTTTTAAAACATCTATTACAGTACCCTTAAATATAATAATATGTATGAAAATTACCCTAGATTATTTATAATATATCTTAAAATTCAACGGTAAGCAGGTAAGAGTCAATTTTCTGGTGGGCAAGTGAAATAGTAATATTGATTCAAAAACACAAATAGACTAGCATAGATTTGATAGATTCCTTATTATAATCCACAGCAGATACACAAACCACTCAACATACTTACTAGATTTTGTATTTCCTAATAGCAAAAATATGGATAATCATCTAATTAAAAACTGTCTAAATATTCAAAAATAATGTTAAAATTATGAAATAAAACCCATCGGGAACAACATAATACTAATCCAAACAAATACTATAAACAATAATTAAATCTTTTCTGTTTTCTTGGGAATTTTCAAGACGTTTTAAAATGATTATTAACAAAAAATATTTTCTACTTGAATTATGAATCTTAAAGAGACATTATTATCACTCTCAAGAAAATACATGTACTGAATTTTATTTAATATATTCAAAGTAACTCTAACTCTAAGACACATAAGTTTATCAAAACATTAAGTAATGGCCTATTCAGAACATTGAATTTTGCATACAATCTAATTTGAATGGGTCGAACAGTCAAATTGACTAATGCCTCTTGAACGATTCAAAAAAATTGAAATAGAAAATTGAAAAAGAACAATAAATTTGTAACAGGAACAAACTATGAATCAAAACATTTTTTATCTACTAGCCTATTGCTTACAAAAATGTTTATTATCAAAACTTTTTTGACAGCAGACAATAATCGTTTTTTTCTTCTTCT
Source organism: Patella caerulea (assembly GCA_036850965.1). NCBI lineage: Eukaryota > Metazoa > Mollusca > Gastropoda > Patellidae > Patella > Patella caerulea. The sequence continues at coordinate 23,117,528 of JAZGQO010000006.1, forward strand.
TGTTTCTGAAAGAAAGCTATTTATATTAGGTACCCAGTAGGCCTAAAACTATTACCAGTAAGATATAGTACCTTGCACTATTAAATAACTTGCAAAACTTCTAAACCTGTTCTATTGTATCTATCTAATGAAACTACTAAACCTAATTTTGATTTTTGTAGCTAGGCCTATCAGCTTTCTAAGGCTCTACTCGGTACTCACTCTGTGGAAGGTCTAATTCAGCATTAGAACTTTTAGCTGCAGTTTTACGACCGCCTTTCTTTTTTATTTCAATATTTTCTGTCTCTTCTGGTTTTGCTGATTAAAATTACAATTTTAATTAGATGATTAAGCCATAAACCATTCAAGTCAACATATACGAATGCAACTTTGAAATGTTGGTGTTTGCGTGGAAACAAATTCAACATAGTTTTTGGTATACAAATTCTAAAGGTGCCAGAATCTTCTTGTCTTCCTTGTAAAATCACATATTGTTTAATTTGTTTTAATTACATAAACATCATTTCATTCCCACATCAACTGTCATTAAAATATATTTAACTTAATGACCACTTCAAATACCCATCTCCAAATAAAATCACACTTTCCCATTAAGAAACATATGGAAAAAAATCTTTACTTACTTGAATCTCCTTCTAAACCTTCCTCAAAATCTTTTTCTGGAAGACCGACAGCATTACGTAAGTATATAGAATAACCACAGATATTGTCAATGGCTTCCGATATTTGTTCATAAGCCACTTTTTCCATTTCTTGTACAACAGGCAACGTGGGTAGAAAAGATATTTTTTGTACAGCTAAATTCACTTGTTGTAACATTGGTTCTTTTAATTCATCATCCTCCGGAAGTTCTAATATTTTCTATGAAAAATTCAAATATAATTTATGAAAAAGATTATGGTAAATCCAGTTCCAAGCTAATAATAATAATGACAATTAAAAAACGATGACACTAAGGACATGGAAACTTGGAAGTTTATCACAGTCTATAACGATGCGAGTGTCTTCATTGCAGCATTGCATTGTAATAAAACCAGTAATTGTGTATCCATAAAATTGTACTTTGAGTTAATATGTTCAATTACTAAATGCCTATGGTAGAAGATATTTAATCGAAACAAAATAATAATTCACATATAAAAATGTCATGATTGCATATTGTAATTAATAAAAATTAGGGTAGGGGGTGCCAATAGTTTAATTGCACTTGGTGGTTGAGATCAAGCCTTAAGTTAAGACACTGCTGGTCGTAAGGCACATTTTGATAGGTTGCATAAAAATACAGATATTTTGGGTTCACCGATAAAAGGAAGAAATGTAAATTTAACAACTGAAAATCTATTACAAAAAAAAATTAGAACCAATGCGTAGAAGAAGGATGCCATTCATTTTACATAAAAAAAAAGGGAACCATTTTTACTTGATAATTATCCAAATTTTTTTTTACTTTATTTTTTTGTGACACAAATTTTTGGAAGCTGCAATTACTGACGTAATCAAACTTAAAGAAACACTCCTAAAAGTATGGATAATTTGCATGGGCATATATACTAACATAATAGATAGTATATTACCTGTTTGAGATTATCAACTGATAAATCCCAGCTCTGATCATCTCTTTCATCTAACGTAAACAACTGTAGATAAATTCTCTTTAATTCTTCTACCTGTTCATGTCTATAACACATCTGTTACATAAAATCAAACAATTCATACCTCTAAATCCTTATATTATTTAAATTATTGTTATAGGACTAGGTTTAAGTTAGCAAGGTGGGTGGGTGTGTGGTCAAGTGGTATAATGAGTGCAATTTAGATCATAGGGTCTTTATTTGAGTCAAGTGGGCTGGTTATGATCCCAAGCTCGTACGTTACAAGAAGTAAGTTTTATTTCCTGATATTATAGATCAGCTTGCAGGAGGGGTAGGTATAAAAGTATAAATAGAGACTGTTATTGTGTATATAAGTTGATATCTGTTCAGATTGACAAAGTTTAAATGTTTCAAAGAGTGAAAGACAGATTTAATTAGCATGTCAAATTCCAAACAACTGAAGTATTGTTTTCTTGACAATCATTGCTTCAGTGTATCCTGAGAACTAGGAATGTTTTTATTTTACTGAACTTTAACCACACACACATTGCTTTATCATTTCACATAATTACAAGTGGGGATGTTTTATGTAATTTATGTTAACAATTCAACTTACACCATGATTTAGACGTTTAAAGGTTTCTTCTTCTGTGATATAAGCATCTATAGGTGATCGTGACCGTTCAGGTGTTCTGATACCATCAATTAATTCATATAATAACTGATTAACAACTTGATTGGCTTGTTTATCACTTAGATGTTGCTGTTAATATAGTAAATTAACAATATTTAACATTTAATAATATTTAACAAAAATTTGTCATTCGTAATATTTGAGCATTTGTACTGTTTTCAAATATGAGTCTAAAACAAATCACTATTTTTATTTTTACAGAAAATAGGCATACTTGTTAAACACAAAACCTATGTGTTGATACAGCAGTGTTGATTATAGATTTATCAAACAAATTGCTGCAGATGAAAATACAATTGATCATAACTTTGTAAAGCTTAAAATAAATATAATGATAAAGGCAGGCTATTCTGTCAAACACCACTTTAACTGATGACTGAATGTATTCATGTAAATACATGCTGTATTCTAGTAAAATATCTGGCATAAAACTCTGAATATGGGTCTGATTTATTCATGGTTCCTTGCAAACTACAATACTGTGAAAGTTTAACCCTCTTATAGGAATATCAGTCCAAAAATGGTTCAATTCCGTCAGTTTTTACAAAGTTATGATCAATTTTATTTTCATAGAGCTACGCTGCTTGAGCATAAGAAGAAGCCACCATTTTTTATTCTTGGCAGAGGAACCTGGTGGTTCTAGTTTAAATCGGATCGAAACCAAGCCAGGGGATTATCTACCACTGATATTTTGACTTTGTTTTCTTAATTAAATGTTAAATAATCAATGAGAGTAGATATTTAGAGTGTACTTATAAGCTGTGAGGAAATCTTTATATTTTATTGAAAATGCAAATCGCACACCAGGCCTTTAAAGCCTGTTCAATTAACCCAATTCATGTTATTAAATATTTCAACAAAATTTACGAAAATATACATATGATTCTAACCTCTATTGTTTCTCTATGTATTTTATAAGTATCCTCTTGTAAAGCTACTCCTCTTAATGTAACAATTAAAGCTGCTCCTCCACATACTACAGGTCTAGTTTCAAACCTCCATTGTTCTGTAAATACTCCGGCATTCTCAGATTTAAACACAAATGGAAACTTCATTGTCTCTCCTGGTAGAATCACACCTAAAATATTAAATAATAAACTGCATGTAGTATATTGTGCATCACGTATAGTCCCGATTTACAGTGTTGCATCACGCGCATGTGTACATGCATTGTCATTAGTTACACGTCTGCTGTGATCATGCAGTTGGAATAAAGCCGCCATCATTGAACAACATGTGTTGGTCTTAGTCTGTATTATTGGGGTTATTTAGGACCAAATATACCACATTTGGCGACGAAGTGGGATCAAATGAATCGAAGACATTACAAGTAAGGTGCCTATGAATATTCTAAGAATATTTTAGATTGTCATAGCCATGGCAGAGATTGGTAAAATTTCGGAGTTCGACGAAGTGAAGGAGTCATTCGTTTGTTATGAAGAACGTATGAGCCAGTATTTTATTGCTAACGACGTCGAAGACGGAAAGAAGGTGCCGATATTTTTGACAGTGGTTGGTCCACAGACATATGGTTTGTTGAAAAATTTATTAGCCCCGGTTCTGCCGAGTACACATACTTACGATGTTTTGATTGATACGTTGAAGAGACACTTCACACCAACACCGTTAGTGATTGCAGAACGATATAAATTTCATCGTCGAGACCAAAATGATGGCGAATCAGTAGCTGACTATATGGTAGCTTTGAGAAAATTGTCAACACATTGTGATTTTGGAGATTTTTTAAATCAAGCACTTCGTGATAGGCTAGTGTGTGGCTTGAAAAACGAAGTTATCCAGAAGTGATTGTTGACGACAGTAGGTCTAACGTTAAGAATGGCAACAGATACTGCACAGGCAATGGAATTAGCTGAGAAGGATTCAATGGAACTTAAAGGGACAACGTCACCAGCCGTCAGTGTAAACAAGTTACATAGAGGAAAATTTGGTGGACATACAAGTAAATCAAAATCTTATGGTTATAGTACAAATGGTTACAGCGGTAATCAGAATAAAAGTCAAAGACATTACACCGGTAATCGTCAAAGTTTTCAGAGCAAGAATTCTACATCAGCGGATGTAAAATGTTTTCGTTGCGGAAATTTTAACCATAAACATTTTAAGTGCCCTTTTAGAAATGAAAAATGTTTCATGTGTCAGGACAGAGGACATATATCTAAAATGTGTAATAAACGTCCGTTTTCTACAAATAATGTACCAGCCGAAGAATTTGGGTTATGGTCTGTGTACTTTGGTGAGGGAAGGAGAGCCGCTTACAAAGTTCGTGTTTTGCTGAATAGTAAAGAAGTTGAGATGGAAGTTGACACCGGTGCAGCGTTGTCAGTAATGCCAGCAAACTTGTATATTGAACACTTTTCAAATTGTGAGTTAAAACCCTCGAGCGTGGTTTTAAAGACTTACTCTGGTGAAGTTTTGAATTTGATGGGTGAATTGGAAGTAACAGTTACTTATAATAATCAGACAGTTGTTTTACCAGTCATCGTTGTTAAAGGTGCTAACCCAGAACTTATAGGAAGAAACTGGTTACAAAAACTGAAGCTGGATTGGTCGAATATTTTTAAAGTACAGGCTGATGTTGATATTCAACCTTGGATTAAGAAGTTTCCTACGGTTTTTGCAGAAGGTTTTGGAGTCATTAAAGGTCACAAGGCTAATATACGTCTTAAAGAGACGGCGACACCGATATTTTATAAACCGCGACCGATACCATACGCGCTTAAAGAGGCGGTGGAAAGGGAACTGGACCGATTGGAAAGTAGTGGTGTAATTTCTAAAGTTGATTATAGCCCGTGGGCGACACCGATTGTTGTAGTGCCCAAATCCGATCATTCTATAAGAATTTGTGGAGACTATAAAGTAACTGTAAACAAATGTATTGAGGTACAGCAATACCCTTTACCTAATGCAGAGGACATTTTTGCGACGCTAGCAGGTGGAACGGTTTTTAGCAAACTTGATCTATCGAGTGCGTACCAACAATTGATGTTGGATAAACAATCTGAGTTATTGTTGACATGGAACACACACCGTGGACTCTATCGTGTTCATAGACTTGCATTCGGGGTAGCATCGGCTCCTGCGATATTCCAGTCTACGTTAGAGCAAATACTTCATGGTATGGAAGGAGTGATGTGCAGATTAGACGACATCTTAATTAGTGCTCCTACGACGGAACAACATTTAGATCGTGTTGAAATGGTTCTTCAAAGGCTAGAAAAGTTTGGTGTTAGACTTAAACTTTCTAAGTGTGTTTTCATGCAACCTAGTGTGAACTATTTAGGTTACAAAGTGGATAGTAATGGTATTCATCCACTTTCTGAAAAAGTTGAGGCGATTAATAACGCGCCAGTGCCTACAAACGTTTCAGAGTTAAAGTCATTTCTTGGACTTATTAACTATTATGGGAAATTTCTTCCTAACTTATCAACCATGCTAAACCCCTTGCATGAACTTTTGCAAAAAGATACTCCTTGGTTGTGGTCAAAGGAATGCGATAAAGCTTTTATGATTTGTAAACAAAAGTTGACAGATAGCAAAATGTTAGTGCATTATGACGTGAATAAACCTCTTAAAATCGCTTGCGATGCGTCATCGTATGGGCTAGGTAGTGTCATTTCGCATGTTGATAAAGAAGGCAACGAGCAACCAATTGCTTTTGCATCAAGAACTTTAAATCCGAGTGAAAAAAATTATTCACAACTGGAAAAAGAAGCTCTTTCAATTATTTATGGCATAAAGAAGTTTCATCAATATCTTTATGGCCGGACGTTTATATTGGAGACTGATCATAAACCGCTTACGACTATTTTAGGTCCTTATACAGCTGTACCTACTCTTGCAGCTGCGCGCTTACAAAGATGGGCATTAATTTTGTCAGCATATCAATATCAAATCGTTTACAGATCATCCGTTGAACACGGTAATGCAGACGCACTTTCGCGTAATCCATTGGAGGTTGTTCAGGACGATTCATCGGAGTCGGACTTATTTTATTTTTCGTATGTAAATGAATTACCGATAAACAGTCATCAAATTAGTGAGGCTACACGAAAGGACAGACTCATGTGTAAAGTTTTAGAGTATGTTAAAACTGGATGGCCTAGTTTTATAGAAGACCCTGAGTTAAAGCCCTATTTCATTCGCAGAAATGAACTTAGTACCGATCAGAACTGTATTCTGTGGGGTATGCGTGTTATAATCCCTGGCAAGTTTCAGCAGAGACTTTTAGATGATTTACACGAAGTACATCCTGGAATGTGCCGTATGAAATCTCTCGCACGCAGTTATTTATGGTGGCCTAATCTTGACGACGATATAGAGAAAAAGGTTCGCGGTTGTCAAGTTTGTTTATCCGTACGTAAAAGCCCTCCGTCATCACCATTGTTACCATGGAAATGGCCAAGCCGTATTTGGCAACGTTTACATATTGATTATGCAGAATTTCAGAAACAGAATTACTTAATAGTAATTGATAGTCATTCTAAATGGTTAGAAGTTTTTAATATGCCTTCAACAACATCTGCTAGAACGATAGAAGTATTACGTGCTCTGTTTTCGTCTTACGGTATTCCAGAAGACGTTGTGTCGGACAACGGTCCGCAGTTTAAAAGTGCAGAATTCGAACAGTTTATGATGAATAATGGTATTCGTCACATATGTACCCCACCGTACCATCCCGCATCAAATGGTGCCGCAGAACGTTCTGTGCAAACGATAAAACAGTCCTTGTTAAAACAAGTACTACAGAGTAATACTAATACAAATGAATCGTTAAAACGAAAGTTAGATAACTTTTTATTAATGTATAGAGTTACTCCACACAGTGTTACTGGAGTGCCTCCAGCCGAACTGTTTCTTAAGAGACAACTGAGAACAAGATTTAGTATGTTAAAACCAGTCATGCAGAAAACAGTTGAGACTAAACAAGAAAGTCAAATTAAAGCGCACGATGTTAAAGTTAAAAATCGCGAATTTCAAGCAGGACAACTCGTCTACGTTAAAAATAATCGCGAAGGAGTAGTAAAATGGATTCCTGCCAAGATTACAAGAAAACTAGGGTTACAAACTTTTTTAGTTAGAGTTTTTGGTAAAATCAGATATGTTCATGTTGATCATTTGTTACCGTCACATGCAATCGATTGTAAAATTCCAGAAATGGTTACAACTAAAACTGATGCGCCGAAACGTAACAAAACTGATGATTACATGTGGCATGTTCCAGATATTAATCGACCGAATGGTAATGTTGAACATCGACAACCTAATGCAGCAATAGCCGAACCAAGACGATCTTCAAGACCAAGACGTAGTCCACAGAAATTGAATCTATGAACTTAATGTTTGAATGTGTTCTTTTGTTTTGCAGGTCTAAAGGAAACACTAAATGATACTAACAAAAAAAACTTTAAAGTATACAGTATCAATTTAGTTAAATTGTATATTGACACTTATTTAAAGGGGGAGGAAGTGTAGTATATTGTGCATCACGTATAGTCCCGATTTACAGTGTTGCATCACGCGCATGTGTACATGCATTGTCATTAGTTACACGTCTGCTGTGATCATGCAGTTGGAATAAAGCCGCCATCATTGAACAACATGTGTTGGTCTTAGTCTGTATTATTGGGGTTATTTAGGACCAAATATACCACACTGCACACAAAATTCTGTTTTACAAAACTAGTAATTAAAAATGAGGCTTAACACTGAGATTAAGAGGTGATGACAAGGACCTGTGAAGAAGGGATGGTAATGGTGCCACAACAGGGGCAGGGGTCTCACAAAACGTGAATAAAACCTGTGCCCTAAAAACATACTGGCAGTACCTCACTTGTGTTACTGAATGCATTTCAATCAATCACTATTATACAATTAATCAATTTAGTGTACTAATTGGAATCATACATTTGAAACAGTGATCGACATAGTGGTGTGCATTCAAAATGGTAACAGCATCCATAACAGAAGTCTGATTAATAAAAATTTTGTATGCCAGTGAGAATTTTATTTGATGTATGTAATGCATCCGATGATGATATTTTTACAATCTAAATTACTTTAAAATGTCTTCTTCTTTTCAAACCTGAAAACTCAGTAGAAACAACTATGAAGATTCTTCATGCTGAACATTTGAACCTTAACACAACCAAATAATTTTATTAAGATTCATTAATCAAATGGATCTTACCATTGCTGTTGTTGAAATAAAATCGTTGGATATATGACTTGACCAGTTCAAATCGGTTTTCAGTTGGTAGTTTCTGAAATACAAGTGTACAGAAGATTAAACAAAAAATTACATTACACAAAGCAATTTTTTTCTTGAATTAAAAAATTTCAGTAAGATCGCCTGCTCTCTTTAAGATAAAATCAAATGGAAAAAGTTCAAGTTTTGGGTGAATAAACACCCTGGTAAATTAGTTTTCCTCATTATGTATGCAAATGATTTAACAAGTATTTTAGATATTCTTACCTTCCAATCAAAGTAAATAGATGTTGTTCCATTATTAACTATCTCTAAATAAGACGTTACTCTCACGTCAGTATAAGCTTCAAATGTAACTCTAGCTTCTATACCAACTTCATCTTGAAAACTATGACTATCACCTGTCCATCTCGCAGGTTGACTTGCAAACTCTAGAGATGGACCAAATATAGGTGCAGGGTAAACATCTGGATGGTCTCTTAATGGATCTCTATTCAAAGAATATAAGCAAAATGAATATTTAATATATTCATATTATTTTATTTTGACATACTTTCTTAGTGACAGATAAGAAAATGGGAAATATCTTCTTTCTAATCAGGATGGTTTTCCAATTTTTTTTTTAAAAATATCCAAATGTCCCATTTTTTTTTTAGATAATTAAGACTTATGAAGTCTACATTTGCTCAATTTGAAAGTTTGAAGAGTTTCAAAAGCTCTATAGAGTTATACTTTAACTTACACATAAGTTTCTTCCTCCTCTGTTTCTATTTCTGTTAAGCCATAATCTGATTCTATTTCTTGTGATTTTTGTACGGGTCTGTTAGTTCCTATGATTTCTAAACCATCAAAATTCTAAATAAAATAACATATGTACAGAAAGTTGTCAGTAGAACAAACAGCTTCTAAATTATTTATATGAAATAGTAGAATATATCACTTTATCTACAGTGGTAAAATAAGTAAACTCAACACTATTAGAATAAAGATTTAGTAAGAATATCTATTGCAACTATTCTGAGGCTTTTCCATGTAAAGGGAAGCAACTCTCTTTTATCCAAAAATGCCCTAACTCACTGGTTGATGTGGATCTATTTCATTGATTAGGTGCTGTAACTGTTTTTGACGAGCCGATAGATAAGGCGTTTTATGCCAGGGATAGTGAACTTCATTTCTGTGATATTCACTCCAAGTCCAACCTAAAATAAAACATTAAATAAACGAGTCAACAAATATATTATTGCATTTTTAAAAATAATCATTTTTATATTTCTTATTATGGTATGCTTCTCAATTTTTATATTGAAGACTTAACTTAAAGATATCTTTTCTTTTATGAATAAATTTAAATATTTCCCTTATTTCAGCAGGTGTATAGATAATGTACCATATATATTCTGTTTTAATTTTATAACATCGATCACCTTTTAGCCCTTACTTGTTTATAATTGGCTATTTTACATTTTGTTCGATTAATTACAGTTATTCCATTATGTTGATTATAGACATTTATAATCAATAAACCATAACACATACTTATGGAAGAACAATTACTGATTCATTTAGTCAATGTTTCGAAGAGTATTCTCTCAAGCAACGTCGAAACGTTGTCTAAATAAATCAGTCATTATTCTTCCATAGGTACGTGTTCTAGTTATTGCTCTAACCAGATACTACATGTCTCTAAAAGATTAAAATTCATAATCATTCATATAAAAAGCTACACAAATATTACATGCACCACAGTTCTATTATACAACTACATAACTACAAGCATACATAAAAGCAGATTAATAACACTCTCTATGTTACCAATTAATTATATCTTATTATGGAAAGACAGGGGTCTCATTTGGGCAAGTCTGTCCCGTCAATGTCTGGATAAGATTTCTATTTTCAAATCAATAAAATACCAGAATATTCTGAACAATAAATTCCTATTATCTCAGATTTACACTAAAACAACTGGACTACGGTAGTCAGGATGATTTGGAACCCTAACTTTAGTATGAGAAAATCAGATTAATTGTTTTCTATTATATCTTTGAAATACACCTCTACACAAAGGTCTATAAAAAAAAAAACCATTTGAAGAGGAAAATAGAAATAGGTTTTAATGTCCACTTGACACAAACTAGGTCATTTGGGGACTAAAGCATGGTTCTATTTTATTTCAATCGATTGCACGTAGGGGTGTTTAGCAATGGGAAGAAACAAGAGCACCTACTCCTTGTCACGAACAACCGAAGAATCGAAACCATACTAGTGCACACGTGCGTACCTTTTGGCCATCCCCCACACCCCTCACAGTTGATGAGAAAGAAAGAGATTTTCAAATAATTGATTATATATATATATATATCATATCCTTTTACACAACATATCATATAATTAAATTATTACTTACGACTTGTCAAATCTTATGGTAAGAAAAGATAAGTTAAATTATTTATATTTATAAATAATAATAGAGTCTTAATTTCTAAAAACTGACTTCAGATCAAAAGATCATACGCTTATTGCTCGCAGAATACAAACAAATAATCATTTTTTATATTGAGATCAATAAATATTGTACATATATCCAGCTTACCTTTCTCTTGTCGTATGGTTTGTGGTATACCAACATGTTCTATGGGGGGATAATTACCACGTTCCGTCTGGTTCAATGTCATACTGAAAAAAATATGACAAATATGTTTAGTTTCTTAATAACAAATCTTCACATGAGTTGAAAAAAATCAGAGACAGTTTAACATTTGGTCTTAAAGATTGCCTGAAATTATTTTAAACTAAAAATTATTTCCTTACTGTACTCCTCTAACTTCATCACCAAGCAATTTCTGCTGATTCCAAAATTCACTTCCAACACGATCTGGAAATAGGTTAAAACTAGAAGGTAATGTTATGAAAAGAAATGGGGCTTAAAGGGACAATCCCGATAAGAACAGAGTCTCAAAAATTAAAGTCAGAGTATTTATGAAATTTATGGACCAAAATATAGTGGCATGATGTATTTACCTTGTCTCAAAATTTCAGCTCAAAATATTGAGTCGTTTGGACGTGAACGTCAGCACTGCTTATCCGGACACGTAACCCTTTTAAGATTTCGGGTCAATTTTTTCATTGGGTGACCTGATAATCGATTAATGTTTCTTGAGAGGTCTATACAGTGAATGACCCATGCCCTGTACTTGATAACAAAAGGTAAATTTCACCTACATATTATTTTTATAGAAAAAAGTCTGGTTTTGTCCAGATACTGTATAATAAAACGTTCTCCATTTCCAGATGAAAACTGTCAGGTTTAAGTTATTTACAAGCGTATCACAAATATCGGGTTAGTAGGTGGGAATTAGGTCATGGATTTTAAAGGATTTTAACACAAAATTAAGCAGTTTTATTCCCTAAAAAGTTATCGGGATTGGCACTTTAACGTCCTACTTTTCTAGATATAATCTAAAAAAAGTGATATTTTTTTTTTTAATGATAAGACTGTTGAAATGAGTCTGTGTTTTGGGGTGTTTTTTTTCCCAAGAGATAGAAGACCTTTTGAATGTTGTCATAGTTTATGTTAAATGATTTATTGTAATATAAATATGTTAAATAGAAACAGACTTAATATAAATATGTTAAATAGAAACAGACTTAATATAAATATGTTAAATAGAAACAGACTTAATATAAATATGTTAAATAGAAACAGACTTACAGCCTTTCCCATAATCTATAGCTGGAATAGTTTTATCTATAAGTTCACGTTTTTCCTGCATTTTACGATAATTATCAGCTTGATTCATTGTTAAATCCTCTGGATTCACTTGTAATAAATCTGAAAAATAATATTTTATAGTAATCCTTGGGGGCTTAGACCAGGGAATATTTTAACCGGGTTCGTATCGCAATTTGAGACTCAAACGTCCGATTTTGCGAATCAAATTCATATTTGATTAGCATTATTAGCTTAAAACCCTGCTTCAGCGCGAATCAAAGTTTTGAAAATTAATTTTAACTTTAAAACCATTCAGTATCGTAAAACACATCAAAACAAATCTGAAATCTCGCAATTTTATTGTCTATATCATCAAGACTCTTTACGTGCCTCTGCAACGGTCCAGTGGAACGAGAGCAGTACATGTTGACGTCTGCTATTTATAGACGTAAAAAGTTTTGATGACAGAGATGACAATACTACATACTTTCTTTCTATATCTGTTGTAGTCACATTCGACAAGACAGACATTCAAAACACTACAAGATAAAATTACCGGATGATCGAGGGTACATCGCGAAATTCAAACACATGATATTATGTTCTATCTTCAAATTCGACATTAAAATTAGCAACAGTTCAAGATTGGGTGAGGAAATATGACGCAGAAAAGATCTGACTAGAGTATGAAGTAAATAAAGAATGTCCAGGTTTCGTACAAAGAATAACATGTGGTCACATACTTTTATTTTTATTTTATATATAAATATAAACAACCGTTTGGTAATACAAATAATGTGGGTATTGTTATTGTCACATATAGGCCTAATTATGTGAAATAAGAATTCTATTACATACTAAAAAACTGCTAATCAATTGGTAAATTTTGCTACTCAATTATACAATTGATTAGCATTCTTACACAATTTTTCTGGAAACTGCTAATCAAATGTAAAAAAGTAAAATATTCCCTGGCTTAGACAAGGTAAATCCCAAATAATATCATGGTCACAAATCTATGGAAGCAAATTAAAGTGAACCCACACAGGAATGCAGCAGGGTGGGATGACGCCTTTGGTAGGAGATGGGGAGTTATCTTACTCCTTGACATAATATTATACAGACAGATATCTTTAACCCCAACAAATATCACAAATTAGGCATATTTAATAAAAGTGTCATTAATGGACAATGAAATGAAGTTTATCGCCCTACTATTCTGCAAAGACTCGGATAATGAAGACAGACATAAGCCTGAGTTTTTTTTTATCCTATCCAAACGACTGGATAACATTTTTTGCCATGCCCTTCATCCCTACAACATGGACAAATAGAAACCATACCAGAAAAATTCTGGGGGAATGGAACCCTCTGATCCTTGTTTCGTAATGTGGCTTCCCAACAAGTACATGTATGGATAAAATGGTTACTTACTAGATATATAACCTTGCTGTTTCTTTCTTTCTATCATTTTTAACTGCCAATTAATCAAAGCATTGTTTTCATCAGCTGTCTTCTTTCGTACATTAGATTTTTTAACTTTTTGATATTTTAATGTTGGTTTATCCGACTGGTCAACATCAACTTTTGGTGTTTCGACATTCTGGAATAAAGTGCATTGAAATACAAATCCTATATTTACCTGCTTAAAATGGATACTTGTTAGGGTTTCACACTGCGTAGCTTGTGTGAAACACTATTGTTTTTGTTAAAATTATTATTCTTATTATTATTATTATTATTATTATTCAGATTCCAATTTGAATAGATCTCAGCAACTACGTGTCGCATCGTTACGATTTCTTCGGTTTTACTGGGAAAGTGGGTGTGACTTAGAGGATAAAGCTATTTTGAACGTTCTGCGACAATGCGAAATGTCCGAAATCACCGAAGTTATCGTTTTTGAAAATATTGCAGTAATTTTAACAATAATCATTGGATTTTAACTTTCGATACATTTTGGCATAGCCTGAGACAGGGCACATAGGTACGCTACTTTCGATTTTTGATTTTCGGCAAATCTTCGAAGATATTAGGCGCCAAATTTCGAAAATTTAAAATTTTACAAAAAACTTTTTTATTTATGAATATTTTTTAGTCGTGTTGTACACAGAATTAAAGAGTCATCTGACTTGCGCAAAAATGTTAAAATTTTTTGTCTCAGTAATTTTTCTTGGCCGCCATTGGCTAATTCAGTATTTCAGTCCTAGATTATTTTTTTATTGTTCGATTTGTATAAAACAAACTTTATATGCTTCGTTGTCTCAATTGTCATTTTTTTTGTTACCGATAGTGTTATCTGTCGGCACCGGAAGTGGCATAATTTTACAAAAAACTACAATTTTGACAGTTTTTTACGATCTTCAAAAACAAATATTATTTTTTTGAAAAATTATATGACTCAAAGAGTGTGTCCTTTCAAGGCGCAAAAAATGGCGGAAGCAGTTTTTTTAATTTCTATTTCATTTTCTAGCAAATTGGATTAAGGGGTGAAAAAAGGCGTAAAATTGACCTATTTACAACCCATTCAGGCTTTTCAGATTTTAAAATATTTTTACATAACTTTTATAAACTTGTAGCTATAATCCATACGAAGAGAATGTATGTAAAAATTAGTTTGTAATATAAGCAGTTGCCGAGAAAAGGGCAGTTTTGCATAAGTCACTGTTTTCGCAATTTTGCCTGTAAAATAGTCAATTATTAATGGATATTCACAAAAGTGACATCATTTGATTCAAAAAGCAAGTGTGCGTTATATCATGTTGATTACTATTTAAAATTGACACCGGAAGTGACGTCATTTAGTCAAAAACTCAATTTTTAACTTTTGAAATCGATATTTTTTTCAACCAAGAATTATGTCACATATAATAATAAAATCAACTTTTGGTTTAAATTCACATATTAACAAAATTCATACGGTCAAAAAGATATCATAAGATTGTTTCTAACTTGTTCGGTTGCCGAGATATAGGCGATTTTCTAAAAGTCACTTTTGAAGGTTTTTGGCCCATAAAAGTGTCAATTATTATTTGATTTTCATAAAATTTTCACCCTTTGAAGCCTAATGTCATAGACGATGTTATAAAACTAATTTAACGTTTTCATTATCACCGGAAGTCACGTCATTTTGGCAAAAACTGTATTTTAAGCCTTCAAAACAGATATTTTATTCAAATGAGTCTGATTTGTAATGTTTATACAATTATGATATTTGATTCCAATCAACAAATAGATTAAACCCATACGGTCATATAAATACCAAAAAATGGTTTCTAACTTGTACGGTTGCCGAGAAATAGACGATTTTCTACACGTCACTTTTCAAGGTTTTTGGTCTATAAAAGTGGCAATTATTATTCGATTTACATAAAATTTTCACCATGAGATGCCTTATGCCATTTCTGATTTCATAAAACTAATGGAACATTTACATTATCACCGGAAGTACTGTAATTTTGTCAGGATCAATTACATGTAACAAATGTATAAAATGAAATGATATTGCTGGATTTGTTTGTTTCTGTTTCCATTTTATTTGATGTGTGCAATGCTTATGTGGAAACCTGTATATTGGTTTCATTGATACCGGAAGTGACATATGTTCAAGGGTAACGTGGCACCGAAAGTGACACAAGTTCAAGTTCAAAGGTAATATGGCACCAGTGAAACCCGTCATTCCTGCATGCAGGTCTAGTTTTAGTATATCATTACTTTACAAAATTTAATCATTCTTCAAAACTAATAAGGGGGTTACTTCATATAAATTATATCTGTATATAATTTATTTCACAGCCATGCTGAATAATTTCTGGGTTGCATAGACCAACTATTTAGATTGCTTATACATTTTATGTAATTATTTAAAAGCAGATGTAGTGAACTATAACTTCCGTACATTTTTCAAAGCAATACAGTTGGAATAATAGTTTTTGTCATACATTGGCCCCTCCCTGGAAAATTTACCATTTCCTTGTTTAACCATACTGAGATTTTTGTGGTACTATCATCCGGGGTTTATGGACCTCGCTTATAGCCAGTCTTCGGACGATGGGTTATATGTTCAATCTAGTTGGGGGTGTAAGATTGAACATATAATAATTCAACAACTCACTTGTTCTTGGTATAACTTATATTCTGTAACACTACTAAACAATAACAATATATACACACTATTGACCCACAGGCTAGGTGACTTAATAAGGAACAGCATCTAAGAAATAACTTATCAGAGACCTGCCCTTCAGTATGTCCTACTGCCTGCCTGTGGTCAACTTCCTTCTCCTTGAATATACAAATTTCATAACTTTTATACTTTAGCTTTGTTTGTTAGTAACCCTAACTTATAATCCCTAATACATTAATGCCTACTGGATTAACTGTACAATAGATCATAATTTATAAAACAATGTCTCTAATATAATTAGAGAGTTAAACTTGATTAGGCTTCTGGCCAATCTATAATGGCTGGGACCTAAAATTAACTATCCCCTAATTCTACCTGGTCATATATGGTCACCTTCCCGTTAGAGCTGACCTCAGCTCTAAATTAAAAAACATTTGCTATTTGTATAATCATGTTAAATACCAGTATTGTACTTGATAGAAGAGGTAAATTCTCAATACATCAATATTCTCAATACATAAAATCTATACACATACATAGAATAAAAATTAACTTTAACTGATTAGATAAACTTTTAAGTATGTCCACTGAAATAACTATTAAATAAGACAGTGTACTACTAATACATGTACATGTACATAAAATAAAGTTTGACTTACTGATTTAGCTAAATACGCTTACACGATTATTGCACATTGAAATAATTATCACATAAGACAATGTACCCTAGATACTAGTAAATCCCAAATTAATAAATCCATATGATTATAAGACTACATCCAGCCTAAACAAGGTCAGTCTAATCAAAGAATAAATCTGATCATAAAAGTTGCTAACCATCCATATTTTTTTTTTTTATATATATTTGGTTTCAATAAGGCTTATACATTGCCATATTAATTAAATTTGACACACTCGAGGAACAATGTAAATAACTGTACAATAAATAACAACTAATTCTGGTATGACCCTTGCTAAAATACCTACTAATATATAAACATTTAACTCACATTTTAATTATTATACGATACTGAAAAATTATTCTGCTTTATATAATTGATAATGTTGAGACAAACTTAAATTAAATTCAATTGATTTCTTGACAAAATTAAATTAAGAGAGATAATATTAAATAAATTTATTAAGATCCATTTTATCTAGTTGCTCAGGCTAGTTAAAATGGTCTTCAGACATTGAACTAAAGGTGAGCAGCCTTTATTCCAATGTCTTTCAAGGCCAATGAAACATTCTCTTAAGTTAAATCTAACTTATGTATTTACGTTTTAATCTATCATGTACAATTGATCTTAATTTATCCAATATGTCTATTTTGCTTAATTCTGACATTTTAAATTTAATCACAGGTTTATGAAAGACTTTGTATGAATTTTTAAAGCCTGTGCATGAATTAGAAATCAGATGGTTTCGCTTTGTTCGATTTTTCACCTTGCAACAATTGCTTTTAGTCTGATTTTTCATGCTTTTTGTCCACCTAACTTTCTTGTTTCCTTTAATTTCCGAGAACACTTTGTTCTCCAAATATTCATACCTTGTCCGAAAATCTTTGGAGTTTTGTTCACATATCTCTTTAGTTAATTTCTTCAACACACAATGTCTAATTTTTTCACGTTTTCTATTTTCAATGTCTTCACTTGATTTTAAATCAATAATAATTTTGTTGCTGGCTTTAATACTACCATTTTTATTGTCTGCAACTGTCATTACTATTACTGGCCTGGTGTTGGTTAATTCATTAGTCAAAATTTCTCTGTTTTTAATTTCTTCCATGGTTTCTTCATTTCTGTCTTCCATTAATACACTAGAAGTACCATAGTCCGGCACTTCCTCTGGTTCTACCTTAACATCATCAGGCTCTAGCAGTTTTAACAACATGTTACCAAATTCATTGTTTTGGTCCGTATGGCCACTGGTTGTTGACACCTCTAAATCCATAGGTGTTGTCGTTCCATTTTGATCCATGAGCATCTGATCCATCCAATCAGATATTACCATATATTTTTCAGCAAATTGGGCCAGTTTTTCTAATTCTTGCATGTTTTTTGTTCGCGTTCTTCCCATTTGGTCTTGTAGTTGCGGTAACATTCCTGCCCGTGTTACATTCATCCGAACCTTATCAGGCAATGGCGAATCTAAGCAGCTTTCGAGTTTCTTCATTTCCTGAATATACTCTGTTACTGTTTCGCCATATGTCTGTTTCCTTCTACATAATTCTTGTCTATAGTCAACAAGAACATCATGACCATATTCATCTTTAAAGGCAGTTTCCAATTCCTTAAAATTCATTTTAATTGTTGTAGTAAATGACTGGAACCACACTGAGGCTCTGTTGGTCATGAATGAAGAAAAGAATTCAATTTTGCTGTCCTCTGTTACTTCTAATATTTCGCATGCAAATTCAAACTTCTGTAGCCATTTCGTTGGATTTTCATGTCCTTCATCTCCAGAAAATTTCAGTTCGTCTCCTTCAAACATTGTATTGTAAATCATCTGCCGCTCCATCTTTCTTTGTTTTGTTGAAAAGAAGAACAAATCGTCAAAATATCAGCTTTCTTTTCAAGGGTGTAGACAAAAAGAAGAACACTCGCTTGGCTTGTGAGATTCCGTTGATCAATTGGCTATCTCCCCATATATCATCCGGGGTTTATGGACCTCGCTTATAGCCAGTCTTCGGACGATGGGTTATATGTTCAATCTAGTTGGGGGTGTAAGATTGAACATATAATAATTCAACAACTCACTTGTTCTTGGTATAACTTATATTCTGTAACACTACTAAACAATAACAATATATACACACTATTGACCCACAGGCTAGGTGACTTAATAAGGAACAGCATCTAAGAAATAACTTATCAGAGACCTGCCCTTCAGTATGTCCTACTGCCTGCCTGTGGTCAACTTCCTTCTCCTTGAATATACAAATTTCATAACTTTTATACTTTAGCTTTGTTTGTTAGTAACCCTAACTTATAATCCCTAATACATTAATGCCTACTGGATTAACTGTACAATAGATCATAATTTATAAAACAATGTCTCTAATATAATTAGAGAGTTAAACTTGATTAGGCTTCTGGCCAATCTATAATGGCTGGGACCTAAAATTAACTATCCCCTAATTCTACCTGGTCATAGTACCTTCAGGTCTATCATTGGTATGGTTTGACTTATATAACCTTATTGAGTTTAGTACCTTCAGGTCTATCATCGGTGTGGTTTGACTTATTTAACCTTATTGAGATTTTTGTAGTACTTGCAGAATGTGGATAGATCATCAGCAAGGTTTGACATCTATAACCTTAATAGGAATTTTGTGGTACTTGCAAGTTTCAAAGTACGGTTTCAAGCTGGTAGTTTAAATAAGGAATTAGAAAAAAGTTTGTTTTTCTCATTAGCATTTAAAATTCTACTTACTATAAAGTCTCCTCTTTTAACAGCTTCATTGTGAAAATCATCAAATGATCCCAGTAAACTATGGGATAGAACATCACCTTTATTGTTATACTGTGGTCCACCATAACCCGAATAATTTATAGGTTTTAATGGGGCATCTTCAGACGCTGGCCGGGCAACTGTTACACTAAAACATATTAGGAGTATTATTATGCATGAGTATTATTCATATTTCAGATGGAAAAAGAAATTTTATGCATATCAAGTCGTTCAAGGTTAAAATATTACGGTACTTGCACAACCATTTTATATATTTCCTTGAATTCCATTGCCAGTTATGTGCATTTGCTAATTACTTTACTATCATTCAAACCATAATTTTTTCAGATACATTTGTTAATGTTAATTAAATGTCAGAAATGGACTTACTTGAAAGGTTTAGGTTTATCCCATTCTGAAGCAGGTTTTAATTTTCTAACACTGATTTTCTGTGACACTGGTGTTTTCTTCCTTTCAGCTGGAGGTTTGGGTTCATGTAACTAAATATAAATATTCTATAGTAGCAAACAATTCATCATCTTTATCAGAGTAAATAATAATAAATCTACATTACATGAGTCAGGGTATACTTACAATTACCACCTTTCAAACGGGATATTTTTTGTATTTTTTAAAGGTCCATTAGTCAAATTTATTTCTTGGCTAGGGATTGTCCTCACGAGTAATAACCACTTTTAGATTATTTTCCACGAAAATTAAAAAATTGTTTAAATATTGTGTGTCTCTTACATGTATATGCACTTATCTCCTTCAGTGAAGAGTAGGTGTACATACCCTGAACCTAATTACTCAACAACAAGCAAAAACATGTTTTTAAAACATGATCATGAAGTTTGATTTGTTTTTTCTAAAGTTCAATAAGCTTCCATTCCCTTTCACAGACCTCTTAGACAAATATTTATTATGTAATGTAGCATATCGCATTCTGAATAATATTTATGATCACGATATGAATTTTAATTGGAATTTATTTTTTTTAAAAATCAAAGTATTTTAAGCATTCCACCTAAAACGACCCAAATAAATTCTTGTTAAAGTCTCTTACTTTCGATATTTCTTCGGATTTAATCTGTAATTTTTCAATTTCTTCATTCCAGATAACATTTGGTGATGGTGGTCGATTCTCGTCTGTCGTGTCTTGAGAAGGGGTTGCAGATTTCTCTGGTGTTCCATCTCGTTTTTTGTTTTTTAATCGATCTGAAAAAGTCAATAAAGTAAGCTGAGTTTTGTAATTCATCTACATTGTAAATTTCTATATTTGCTGACATGGGGTCTTCAGTTCAGCCAATAATTGGAATGTCTACCATTTCACTAATCTGTACACTCAAGGCACCTCCTGTAAAAATTAATATAAATGTTGTACTTGGCTAAAAGAAACCCAGAGTCTGTTAAATTCCTAAATATCAAAGAAGACTTACGAGGTCCTGACATACGTCTGCCTAGACTACCCCGACTGGCTCTTCTACCCAACATCTTACTGTTTGTGTTTAGCATATTTTCCTTCCACTATTTCACAATTAATTCAAACAAATTCAACACTTCAAAAATACATTCTTGTGAAACCTCGAAGCGATCAAATATGCAAACCCTGTTGAAGAATGGTCAGTAATGAAGATTTATCTGTGAAATTTAGTAATCTCCGTCAAATTATGCGAGAAAGTACAGTGAAAGAGTTAATCTGGATTATTGTAATTCAAGCTATTGACAGTCATGAATCCCCAACTCCTCAAAGATTGCTAGACAACGGTTTATTTAATATACACCAGTAGTAATAAAATACTATATGACTAGGAATTATCTGAAAGACAGATAATAGTACTTTGTATGATTAAACGCATACTGATCTTGATAGATTGGTTTCAACATATCAAAAGCAGACGTCCATTTGTAACTGACGTGCATAAAATGAAGGTATCATAAAATCTGTACTTTTGTGGAATTTACGTATTTTTTAATACCCATTACGTTTATAATCATAAAAAGTGAATAATAAAACAACCTAATAGGACATACAAGTATCTGGGTTCAATAAATATTGACATGTCTAAAACTCTAATATTTAGAATACAGATTAGGAGACTTTGATCGAACATACCAAAGCCATGGTAATTTTTCCATAAAATATATACAGTACTCAACTTGTTATAAAATAAGTTATGGAGTGTGACATTAAATATAAGACTAACAAGAAAGATTTAAAGACAGCAGAGAGGGGCCACAACAGATAATAGGATCTTTTATGACCAGGTCACAGATTTCATGGCAGATCTTAAGGTAATTCAAATAATACCAATAGGAAACTAAACAAGGACTTTAAGAGACTTGAGTACCAGCTTTGTTTCTTGAAAGATCTATGGAAATTCAAATTGAAAGGCTTTAATTTGTTTGATATATTAGTTGTATTGAGTTTTGAATTCCATTATCAAAATCTTAAAGGTACTTAAAGCATTGATGCTCCATTTTAAGCAATAGGAATCCCTTTCAAACTGCAATGTTGTCAAATTGAATCTCTAATTGGAAAGTCAGTCTAGAAATGGTTCAGTTCCATTCAGTATTTAGAAAGATGTGCAGAAGTAAAACTACATAGATCTATGCTGCTCAAGCATTACAAAGCACCTCATATTTTATAAAGCATTACAAAGCACCTCATATTTTATAGGCAGCAGAGGGTCACAGTGGCTAAGTGGATAAGGTGCTGGTTCGCTAGCTTAGAGGTCGGGTGTTCGATCACTGCATTGGCTGAGAAAGTTCATCGTGATTTCCCCTTGTCAGTGATGCAGAAGGAGGGTCTGACAAGGACAGCTGCCTAGTCGTTCGGATGGGATGAAAAACTGAGGTCCCATGTACACATTGGAGTGCAAGTAAAAGATCCCTTGGCAGTTGGAATTCGATATAAGAGTAGGCCGTAGCGCTGCTGTCCAGGCAAAATCTCCCTCATAGCACACTGTATGGCAAATGCCCGTCTTCTATCAGTCCAGGTTAGGTGCAAAAGAGTAGGACGTTAAACCCCATTTCATTTCATATTATATAGGTAGCAGAGAAACTTGATGGGCCTAGATACGATTGATTCCAATATCGGATCTTTTACACTATAGCATTGTTATTTTGGGGTTTTTTTCTTGGGGGGGGGGGGTAAATTAAATGTTTAATAATCAAAGTGAGTACATAATAATTGATTGGCATGTGAATGTTGATATTTAAATGAAAATGCAAATGGTGACTTTAACTACAAGTGTGTTTTCTTGGTATGGCTTCTTTCCAATGTCAGTAGGCCTATAATCAAGCTATAAGATTTATCTGAATTGTATAATACATTTGTTGTTTATTCTTAGTGTTAGTCATGTGAATATTGTTTGTAGTGCAGTCATCCTGCACTGATAGACATAGTGTAACATGTGCAGTTATTTATCAAACTCATTTGTCTTCCTTTAATTCTGTTTGCACCAGATAAGAAAATTATTATTGATTAGAAATCAGCAATTGTCATTGATAACTTCAGTCTTATTGTTGTAACAAATCCTAAATAACACTAGTTATTCATTCCACAAAAAAATATCAATTTAGTGAACTATTTGTTCCAATGAAAAACACACTCACAATGACCCCAATCAATTTTTCTTTAGAGCTCAGAATGAACAATAAATACAAATAAAGGGAGCAGTAAACAATACATTTATTGATTGTTTGAGTTGTATTATAAAAACAAATCTAGTTCATACAGCTAGAATTAATATCCATACATCTTGTTATAATTAATGATTCTAATATACTGTATTTGTAAATATTGGTTTTGTAGACACTTCATGGACACTATTAGCTTCCCCATTGACTCTATAATGTTAATTTTCGTCTCTATTACTGTCTCCAAATTTTTTCCAACAATAACTGTGGCCAATGTCAGAAATGGTCAAAAATCAATAGGGGTCTTCCTTCGAAATTGCCAAAATTTCATAATGACAAAATTAGCAATTATGGAGCCTTGACTATATCAAGGTTTTGTTATCAAGGGGCATAACTCCTGGAATTATCAATATTATCTTTGCCCGAGATGAAAATCTATTTTAATTTAAAAAGATTCGATAATAATAATTGTAGTTTAAACATTTAATAAGAAATCAAAAAAATGTAACTGGAAAGTAAACTACTCAAAACATGTTTATTATGCAAGTTCGACAATTTTGAAATTGAATATAAGAGTTATACCCAAATGACCCTTTTCACATTTGTCTTTACAGCATAAATAACAAATGAAACAGGCATTAACGTTCTACTGTTCTGCTCTGACTAGGCTAACGAAGATGTGCATATGCAATACAGTTTGCTATGATGGAAATTTTACACGGACAGCAGCGCTACAGCCTACTCTTATATCGAATTCCAACTACAATAATTCAGGATGTTACAGTCTGACATGTGACAATATCAAAATTACCCAAGATCTTTTGGATATAAACATATATTTAAAGCTTCATCAAAATCAGATAAAAATTGTGACGTTTAAGGTCCACAAGCTAAAAATACAATTTTTCCGTACAGACAGGGGCCATAAGTTACCGTCAGATGGAGGCAGACCACCATTAATTTTCCCATTGACTTCCATGTTAATTCTGGACTCTTTGCCCACCTCCAACTTTTCCCCAAATTTTCGTTGCGCAAAATGCTTTTCAATACAGACAGAGGAACAAATGGCCATGTCTTTGCACTAAAATTTTTATGAGGTTGACCACCAAAGTTTTGAGATACACAAACTTGAAGAAGCATACTCAAAACATGTATCTAGTTGCCGTACATATCACCGTAGTCAACCTCATAACGCCGTTATCCTTCTGCCTCAAAATCATGAGTATTTAACAAAACCTGGCAGAAAATATTAATTCAAACCCTCTTAGTCCATTCTAGGCAAAAAAAATCAACAAAAATGGGCATGCAAAAGGCGAGAAAAGAGACAGAGAGAAAACTGCTATAAATAGACGAACTACAATTTGTGGGTACCGACCGAGATGGTGAAATTTAATGGTGGTCTGCCTCCTGATATACGTGATAAGCGAAAATAAAAATTGTGACCTCTAGAATGTCCACACGCTAAAAACAGGTTTTTTCGTACAATCAGGGCCTGTAATCTAGGAAGTTACGATCTGATATGCACCAATGACAACTGGAAAGACGATCTTTCTGATATAAACATATCTTTGAACTTTCATCATAATCGGATAAAAATTATAACCTTTAGAGTGCACAAGCAAAAAACAAGATTTTCGTACAATCAAGGACCGTAATCCATAAAGTTACAATCCGAAACATGCAAATATTAAAAGAAATCGAGATCTTTGGGATACAAAAAGTGTGACCTGTAATAAAGTGTACACAAACAAAATGTGGACAGCACCGACAAGGGCAACAACAATATGAAAATGTGGTTGTATAAAAATTTAAATATTAGATACATATCATTGACAATACCTTTAAAATATCATAGAGGTTTTTTTTTGCAAATTTTACAAATAAATTTTATGACTTATCTTTGTGACTTTTCTATTATTTAGGCCCTAACATGCATTTAGGTATTGAATTTCACTGCTAATCAATTTCTAATTTAAAATAAATGACCCTCAAAAGTTCATCAAATATCCTACTTTACAAGAAATTAATTTGCTTTCTGAAATGAGAAATGTGACACCAAATTAGATTCGTGTAATTCTAATTAATTTTAAATGTATACCTTTGACTAAGGCAAATTAACAAGATTTAAAATCTCCAAAGACGATTTCACATGGATTTAAAATTCACAATCCTGGTTCTATTTTCAAAAAATCAAAATATTTCTTAGCTATCTTAACGATAAACTTTACCCCCCATCTAAACTACTTACTAGATAATTTCCTTTTCCTTACAATGGCACTATGAACTTTGTTCCTTTCGTCTATTCCTATTGGTGTAGAAATACGTCTGCTAATACCAGCAGGAGCAGACTGACTTTTTTGTCTTTGATTCTGTTGCCTTCGATCAAAAGGAATTGACAAACTACGTTTTGAACTAGTGGACATCGTTTTCAGTGATGCTTAATCCTTGCGAAATTACTTGTCCCTCTCTAATGTGCCTTATCGTTCCCAACTCCTAGTATAAATTATACCAAAGATAACCTATTCTCTTTAGTGTGATATGTTTACTTATCAATGTAGAAGTCCGGGTTATAATTAGATATTAAAACATCCACTAAACAAACATTATGACGCTGTTGACTGATAAACAAAGATTCCAATTAGTCCCCACGATTAGACAAACTGTTGTTTAAAAAAACCATACTGCACTTATATTATATGTACATGCATATTATAATATATAATATTTATGCATCACAATATCATATAAAACATTAAACAAAACACTTCTCAACTACTTCTCTTGATCAGAACCTTCAGAATGCATTTAAATTAATTGTTCGTAAACTTTTTTACCCCCCCCAAAAAATCTGAAAATGGATATCTTGCCCTTTCACACCTGTCTCAAATACCTTTCTTGCATACCAAAACACCTGTTTTTCTTGACAACATCATGCACCATCCTGACTATAACAATATTTATTGTAACAACATATTGACCTGTACCTTTATAAAACTGGTGCTGTTATACTTTTTTGTAAAATATACAAACAATGGATGTGTGGTATCACACATTTTAATAATATGTTATCTCATTTCAAATAATTCTATGGGGTTTTTTTCAGCCAAAATCAATTAAAAGAAAATATGTTTTTCTATTTGTTAAAAATACCGATACTTAAGTTTGATAGCTAGGTCAATTTTTGATAATGCAAGGAAACTTTGCGATTTAAATTCATTTTTTTTCAGTCTTTGACAACCAAGAAATGTTTCCATTGTTATCAAACAACTTGGAACATATTTTCAAAGCCTCTTTACTCCAGCTAGTTTCCTTACCTCTCACCGACGATACCTTTGTCACATGTCCCCATCTTGACGACAGACGGCCACTTGACTTAGTGCTGGGAGTAGGTGTAACAGATTTGTTTTTCTTCTTGGATGTGATTTTATCACTGATTTTCAACAATTTCATCGCTGTTAACATTTTTTATTGAATATTTTGTGCTAATAACAAAAATCCTTTTTGGCAAAAATATTTCAAATAAAAACTTGTCCAATATAAAACAAAATATTAAACGTTATTTAGAAAATTCTTTATAGATAAAAATGGAACGCTTATTATTGATGTCAGAAAATATATATGATAATATAATTGAATTCCTGATCTTCAGAAGGCGCTTATTAAAACGATAATGATCCACCATAAAGATAAAGAACTAATATATCAATTCCACACAGTTAAACAAAGATGACACTAAAATTGTTCAAACAAACAGTAAAACTGTAAGTGATATCCAAACAGATACTGATCATATAACAAGAATTATCCCAAACTCAAGGATACACTTTTTCAAAATGACTTGCGGCTAAAATGTTTCTTCTAAAGAAAAATCTAATAATGGTCTTGTACAGTGTGTGTACATCTGTGTTGACAAAAGAAAACATATTCAAAGTTCATTTCTAGGACGACAAAGAGCGTAGCATGTTCAATAGTTATTTCATGCAATTTATATTAGTTATGATATTGACTGAATAATATTGGTATCCCCATATGTACATGTGTTCCACTGTTAGTACTAAACCATGAAAAGCTGATTAAATTTAGAAGAATTCGTTCATTGTACAAGGTAACCTTTATGAAGTACAGGTATAGTAACTTACAATTTTCAATAGAAAAGCCCTCTTTTTTTCAATGGAGTACAACTTCAACTTAATAAAATTTCTATTTATTTGATTTTATGTAAATAGTCTTCAGAAAATAACACAACTGGTCATGCTCTAGAGAATTATCAAATCCATTCATGTAAGAAAGTTACCAAGGAAAACATGACAAGGATCATTCTAAAGAATATGATTTTACTTCATAAGTTTCAAAATGAAATAATGCTTGTACCAGGTAAGATACTATTAGTTTTTAATTATACCTAATCACAGAGAAAGTGTTTTTACTTAAACTTTACACACTTTTGAAATTAATTATTGTAGATAAAATTAGGTTACTACTATTGGTAAATTCCATGCGATTGAACACATTGATTCCCATTATTCAAAGTCACTACAATTTAACTACCAGTACATGTAATTAAATTACAACGACATTATAATCCTCTTATTATTTATTTTCCAAAAATTGTACAAATAAGATTTACTAAAAGATCAGGACTGAAAGTATAAATTTTCTAATTTGAAGAATTTATTACTTTTTAATACCATTTTACAATTACTTTGAATTTAAAAATATACCAAGCAAAACATTTAATTAATTAAGAATAAAATACATACGATAAAGTGATAGCATCCTCACAGACCCTTTAAACTTCCCCAACTTTGAGGACTTCAATTTCAAATCTCTAATTTCCAATGCAGACTTCCCACGAACAGATGACTTCGCAGATTTAGGCATTTTGGTTTTCGAGCCAGCTAAATTTTTTTCCAAAGACTTCCCAGCATTTTCCCCAGTTTCTGGTAGCACAGTTTTGTCTGGTGTATTCTGTGATACAGCTTTGTCTGGTGTATTCCGTAATACAGTTTTGTCTGGTGTTTTCCGTAATACAGTACTTTCTGGAGTTTTTGGTATAACAGTGTTGTCTGCAGTTTTCGATAACATTTTTAGCTGAATCTAAGTAACAAACTACTCCAACAGTACTCTAAATGAAGTCGAGATTGGTTTTCTAATAGAAATCAAAGTATACAACATAACACAATATTAGATTCCATGATCCAGTATATTAAATATAGATTTCTGTTAATCAAATCAACCTGATGTTGTATGCCGATACAATTATAAACATTTCTATCAGGTTACTGTAGACTCTTGCTTTATCAAGTGGGCTCTCAAGTCCATAGGGAACCTTTACTACATCTTATCAAGTGAACAAAGATTTAATACCAGAACTTGAAACATGAATCAACAACACCTTTCTTATCAGATTGCTGGTAATTAACCCTAGTCGATCAAAAGAAATCAATATCACAAAATTCTATATATAAGATATTCTCAAAAGACATAGGATATTCTCACAAGACATACAACATAGGACTAATTTTTAAAAAAATTCTTTTTAATGTTGATCTATAAATCTAGCTGCATAACTTAATCAAAAATAAATATATAAGAAAGACATGCAGACGCCAAACCAAA
The DNA here is from genome assembly GCA_036850965.1 of Patella caerulea. Classification (NCBI taxonomy): domain Eukaryota; kingdom Metazoa; phylum Mollusca; class Gastropoda; family Patellidae; genus Patella; species Patella caerulea. Next base: position 23,146,592 of record JAZGQO010000006.1, read on the forward strand.
TGACATTAAAATGAAATAAAAATTCATAAATTATTTTAATTTTCAGAAGTTTAGATGTATGTGCCTATTCTTTAATTTTACAGTTTATTTGAATTTTAAAAAGACTAATTCAAAGAATGAATTATGTATCCAGTATTTGATATAAATCAAAAATATAAAACTAATAATTTCAATTCAAGAAAGCTGACAATTCTGAAAATTAAGGATTAATTTAATTAATTTTTGTACCCCAATTATATAATAAACAAGCCAACAGTGAGGCTGATGTCCCCCGCCGAAATCCCAAAATAAATAGATGACACATATTAATTAATCGCACATTAATCGACCAATCAAACTGAACACGAAGTGTCATCTGCCTACCGTAAGAAGAAAATGCTCATCTTCGAACTCTATCAAGGCATTGACCTAATAAGCATACACACCAATTTTGAACATTTTAACTCAATTCGAAGGAGAGTTATTGTGTTCCAAAGTCTCGGCAAATCAAATTGCTTATCGCTCTGCTTACCCTGAGCAGAAAATGCTCATTATCGATCATAGTCAAGGTATTACTGTAATGAAACTATACACCAAGTTTCATCACTCTCACTTAATTAGAACTAAAGTTATCGTGTCCCAAAGCATCAACCAATCAAATTGCTTATCTCTGCCTACCCTAAGCGGAAAATGCTCATCTTCGAACTCCATCAAGGCATTGACCTAATAAGCATATACACCAAGTTAGAAGGAGAGTTATTGTGTTCCAAAGTCTCGACCAATCAAATTGCGTATCGCTCTGCTTACCCTGAGCAGAAAATGCTCATTATCGAACCTAGTCAAGGTATTACTTTAATGAAACTATACACCAAGTTTCATCACTCTCACTTAATTAGAACTAAAGTTATCGTGTCCCAAAGCATCAACCAATCAAATTGCTTATCTCTGCTTACCCTAAGTGGAAAATGCTCATCTTCAAACTCCATCAAGGCATTGACCTAATAAGCATATACACCAAGTTTGAACATTTTAACTAAAGTAGAAGGAGAGTTATTGTGTTCCAAAGTCTCGACCAATCAAATTGCGTATCGCTCTGCTTACCCTGAGCAGAAAATGCTCATTATCGAACTTAGTCAAGGTATTACTATAATGAAACTATACACCAAGTTTCATCACTCTCACTTAATTAGAACTAAAGTTATCGTGTCCCAAAGCATCAACCAATCAAATTGCTTATCTCTGCTTACCCTAAGCGGAAAATGCTCATCTTCGAACTCCATCAAGGCATTGACCTAATAAGCATATACACCAAGTTTGAACATTTTAACTCAATTAGAAGGAGAGTTATTGTGTTCCAAATTCTCGACCAATCAAATTGCGTATAGCTCTGCTTACCCTGAGCAGAAAATGCTCATTATCGAACTTAGTCAAGGTATTACTATAATGAAACTATACACCAAGTTTCATCAATCTCACTTAATTAGAACTAAAGACTTTAGTTCTAATTAAGTGAGATTGATGAAACTTGGTGTATATAAAGTTATCGTGTCCCAAAGCATCGACCAATCAAATTGCTTATCTCTGCTTACCCTAAGTGGAAAATGCTCATCTTCGAACTCCATCAAGGCATTGACCTAATAAACACATACACCAAGTTTGAACATTCTAGCTCAATTAGGAAGAGAGTTATTGTGTCCCAAAAAGTGTGACGGACAGACAGACGGACAGACAGAAGGACAGACAGACGGACAGACAGACAGACGGACGAACCCATTTTAATAGTCCCCCAACTTTCTTCGAAAGGCGGGGGACAAAAATAGTCATGTTACACAACAATGCTGATTTTTGAAAATGAAATGAACTCAGTTCTTATTGTGCACATATTTCATGAATGTCTTTCTTTGTGAAAGGCATGTCCATATAACATGTAGTAAGCTTATCTAGTTTAAATTTATCTGTGTTTGATTGACATGTATGCCAACCAATAAACAGCCATGGAATAAAGAAACGTTTAATATATATCTTTACATATCAATTTCTTTCAGGCATGATCAACTCGGTAGAAGAGACATGAGCTGGTCATGGTCATGAACAGAAGTGCCTGATGAACTTTTATACCTATGCCATATTTGGACTTACAAGGTATTGTGTTTTATATTCATGAAGATAGATAAAGAACCTAAAATGACTTTTTACTTGGTTCAAAATAAAAGAGATGAATTGGGTTTATTTGATTGGATATCTTAATCAGTGAGGAGAATTATGTACGGTATATATATATATATATATTAAATTATTGTTTCAAAATCTGACCATAAATGAGAGAACAACTCAGTGATTTGAGATCCAAAAATTCCAAATGAACAATACCACAATATTGTGCACACAAGCATTAAAATGCGCTCAGAGAAATAACAGAAAAATTCCACAGTGTTCTATATTATTTAAAATCCATTGGAAACTGTAGTCTTATAGCGTTAAAGATACATTTGTAAGATTTAGATAAAGAGCTCACTATTCTTGCTATAATAATATAATTCAAAATGAATAAGTATATTGAAAAATTCATTCAAATAACTTTATTCTGTGCCAAGTTATCACTGGTTGTAGATTTGATGACCAGATGTGTGTATTGATTGTGCATTATCGTACCTTTTACTGGTAAAGTCGAGACTTAGCCTCGCAGCTCCTCGCTTCTCCATTTTGAAATTAAATCATTAAATGGCCGAACGGTTTTAATCTAGTTAAATCTCAACTATACAATGGAGTTTATTATGGTCTTTTTCATGTCATGTAAAGAAAATGTCTAATTAATATACTATTCAAAAAAAGTAGGGGATATTTGATTTTGGGGGCATAATACTAAAATTTGCAAATGACTACGAAAAGAGTCACTATAGAACCTTACAGAAGAAACATTTCCAGTTACATGTGACACCCAAACGCACCAGTAGCTACCGCATGGAATGCAGGTGATGCTTGGGATCATCATGGGGGTCCAACCCAAGATTTGCACGACTCTGACTTTGAATGTTACAGTCATTGTGGCATTGAATTCCAGGGTGGGAACATCAGTAATTGTTTTAGTGACCAGAAAACAAATTTTCATATGCTTCGGCTTACCCAAAATGAAAGGTTACGTGCCATTGGCATGCTACAGATCGGCACAACACAGGCGGATGTGGCGCGGATGATGAATGTTTCTCAGTCTGTCATAAGCAGGCTATGGTCCAGATACCGTGATACACAATCTGTACAGGACAGACCAAGCTCAGGTCGACTAAGGGCGACAACTCAAGCCCAGGATCGATTTATCCGTACCTTGGCCTTGAGAAATCGTGTCATCACAGCAAATCAGATCAGCGCTCGTCTTCAAACAGACACTGGTGTGAGAGTGAGTGGTCTACACGATTCGGAATTGCCTGCATAGGGGTCACCTTCGCGCCCGACATCCTTGCGTGATCCCTTGTTTGAGAGATCATCACATTCAGGCAAGACGTCGTTGGTGTAGGAATCGTCAACACTGGGATAATCGACGCTGGAGCAATGTGATGTTTTCAGATGAGTCAAGGTTCACTGTTGATTTTTTGGACAGACGTAGGAGGGTGTGGCGTCGTCGAAACGAGCGCTTCCAAGACGTTAACGTCATCAGACATGATCGATTTGGGGGTGGTTCTGATATGGTGTGGGGAGGCATCACTGTTGCAGGAAGAACGGCTTTACATGTTGTTGCAGGGCGTGTTACAGGCCAGTACTACCGGGACAACATCTTGGCAGTCCATGTTGTGCCGTTCGCACGACGTCATGGCCGCCGTTTCATCTTCCAGGATGACAACGCAAGATGTCACAGGGCTAGGATCGTTACAGGTTACCTCCAACAAAAGAACATCACCACATTACCTTGGCCAGCACTGAGTCCCGACCTCTCCCCCATCGAGCATGTCTGGGACATGCTTGGACAGAGGTTACGTCAACGTCAACAACGTCCTGCCAATGTCCAAGAACTTGCTGCTGCGTTGCAACAGGAATGGGACAATCTGGACCAAAATGACCTTAGACGTCTCATTAGGAGTATGCCACGTTGGATCAATGCTTGTTTGCCAAACAGAGGAGGATTTACCCGTTACTGACTTTGTTGTGATGCTATGGCAACTTTGCTGTTTGACCCCGGGTATCATTTTACCCTTATAATGGTCAGTCTGTGCCTTACTTAGTCTAACGATCATTTGGAATAAATCGATGAATGTGAACTTCATTTCATTTTGTCATTTGTTTCTTCGTCAGTTTCATTAGGTGACTTTAATAACACTTAAAAATCAAATATCCCCTACTTTTTTTTAATAGTATAACTCAAGGCCTAAAGAATGATCGGCAATAGGCAGATTTAGCTCTTGAGTAATATATCTTTAACAGGACAATTGTTGACAGAATGACTGACTGCATGAACACAGGTGATGACATAATATGCCTTCAATGATAATGTGGGCATATAAAAAGTGGCAAAGAACTTTCTTCTGTAGTGCGTTCTGGAAATTGTTCTTCCTTTAGACTATGTGACTAAATCGGAAATAAATATGTCAAGAAATCTGATCTGCTGTAACAATATGTAAATAGAACAAACTAGAGGTTGAATTTTTATTCTTGTTGATTAACAATGACAAGCTATAAGCTTAAAAAACAATGTTGTGTCTGTCTCTCCAGGGCAGAATGTTATGTCTGGTTCTGTGCACTTAATGCCCTGTAAATCCCACTGTCAAACAATATTTAGACAAATAATAAATTCTAATATGTATAAGACCCAACTAGAAACTCACTCTATCAAGTATTCAACATTTTGTTTTACTTTCTTCAGCAAATTAATTTTGGAACAAGCGAAAAAGTTCAAAGCATCGATAGGTCAAGGTGTAAATAAAATTTCATCTGGGTTATCCTGCTTTTATGTATTTTAGGTGACAATTTTCAAATGCCTCAGGTAAGGTCAATATTAGAGTTGAACCCTCAAGACAAGGTCTCAGGTGATATATAATATTACCGGTAATAATACAAGAGGGCAGTAATTTAGAAGAATTATAAATAACTGTCTGCAGTGAACTGTGCAAATGCTACCACATCTTACTTTAAAACAACAATTAATTATTATATGTATTCAATTTCCTAAATACAATAATCATATAATCAATCCTACACAAGATGTGTGCTAAATAATAAGGTAATATACGGGAGGCTGACCGGTTTATGAATTACTAGACAGCTCAAAAAGATGGAGATTGGGGAGTCACCTGCCTATGTGTAAAATGTCAGTTGACTCAACTTAACGAAAATATTTTCCATAATAACCATATAAAATTTAAAGGGCTCCAATTAGTCCAATCGTAGCTAAAAACAAACATCAGCAGTGGTTTCAACCTTTTTTAGCCAACTGCACACCTTGGAATACATGAAATAATAGCGATATCTGGCCAAATATATATGAAAAATATATATTTTGCAAAATAAAAACATGTTAAGTCATGGACGGCATACAACAGTAGTGCACAGACTAGTCATAGACACATAGAGTGACTAAATAAAGAAAAACAGAGCTATGAGCTTAACAGTATGGCCAACTCAGATGGGATCACATGTTTTTTTGCATTTTCTTAGTGTGTCGTTCAAAATTTTGCGGCACACTAAGGAAGTGCCGTGGCACACCAGTTGAGAATCGCTGGCCTATAGGCTACTTAAATCTAAAATTAGTACCATTTATACAGTATTCATAATCATATGCCCATTTCTACAGGCTACAGTTCGATGTTTTAGTTGCATTTATTTCAGAGTATGCTAATAATTACCATTCCAGTAATGTTCTTAATATAGTTTAGAGAACTAATATTATTTATTTGCAATGCCAACAGTTATATGATTTAGGTCATTTACTTAATTAGCCTTTAGGGTTTTATTTATTTCATTCTTTCTATAATATTCATAAATAATCAATTTGCCATATAACATAATGTCAAAGTCTGACCATTAATCAACTAAACAGGAACGAGGACTGATAAATTAGAACTTTTATTTGTTTACTTGTTAAAATTCACTGTAAGTACTGTATTAAACCATTATCATTGTTATGAAATAAGCCAAATTAAATAATAACTAGACCTGCATGCAGGAATGACGGGTTTCACTGGTGCCACGTTAAATTTAAACTTATAAACAGATTTCCACATAAACATTGCACACATCAAATAAAAGGGAAACAGAATCAACAAAAATCCAGCAATATCAATTCATTTTATACAGTTGTAACATGTAATTGATCCTGATAAAATTACAGTACTTCCGGTGATAATGAAAATGTTCAATTAGTTTCATGAAATCAGAAATGGCATAAGATATCATATAGTGAAAATTTTATGTAAATCGAAAAATAATTGCCACTTTTATTGACCAAAAAACTTGAAAAGTGACTTGTAGAAAATCGGCTATTTCTCTGCAACCGTACAAGTTAGAAACCATTTTGTGGTATCTGTATGATCGTATGGGTTCATTCTATTTGTTGATTGGCATCAAATATCATAATTTGAAAAAGATTTCAAAACAGACTCATTTGAATAAAATATCTGTTTTGAAGGCTAAAAATACAGTTTTTGCCAAAATGACATTACTTCCGATGTTACTAAAATGTTAAATTAAGTTTATAATATCGTCTATGACATTAGGCATCAAATGATGAATCTTTTATGAAAATCGAATAATAATTGACACATTTACGGGCCAAAAACCTATAAAAGTGACTTGTAGAAAAACGCCTATATCTCGGCAACCGAACAAGTTAGAAACAATTTTATGATATCTGTATGACCATATGAGTTTTGTTAATATGTGAATTTAAACCAAAAGTTAATTTTATTATGACATATTACATAATTCTTGGTTGAAAAAAATATCGATTTTAAAAGTTAAAAATGGAGTTTTTTGACTAAATGACGTCAATTCAGTCGAAATTAAAAAAACTGAGCTCACCATTTGAATAAAGACAAACACGTTAATCTGACCCTTGAAAAGTCTGCATTGCTTAATACACGAAACAAATATAATATCCCTTCTTTCATTGTTTCCCCCATTTTAGTCAAATGTGAAAAACGTACTAAGGGATACACGACATGTACATAATCACTGACGCCGACGGGTAATAAATAACATTAAGATACTAGATCATAGCCCACAAATGGTTCTGAGTTTTTTTTATAAATCTTTCCAACAAATTAACAAACACAATTTGCAAGCGATGGATAGTGAACAAGCTAAACAAAAAGCGATTTTTTTATACAATCATATTTAATTCAGGAAGTTACAATCCGATATGCGCTAATTACCACAGGAACCAATCCATTTTATACATGTGTTACATGTAATTGATCCTGACCATATCACAGTACTTCCAGCGATAATGAAAATATTAAATTAGTTTCTTAAAATCAGAAATAATAATCACATGGTGAAAATTTTATGTAAATCGAATAAGAATTGCCACTTTTATAGACCCCAAACCTTGAAAAGTGACTTGTAGGAAATCGTCTATTTCTCTGCAACCATACAAGTGAGAAACCATTTTGTGGTATCTGAATGATCGCATGGGTTCATTCTATTAGTTGATGCGAACTAAATATCATAATTTTAAATATATTACAAATCAGACTCATTTGAAAAAAATATCTGTTTTGAAGGCTAAAAATACAGTTTTTGCCAAAATATAATTACTTCCGGTGATACTGAAAATGTTAAATTAGTTCTATGAAATCATAAATGACGCAAGATATCATATGGTGAAAATTTTATGAAAATCGAATAATAACTGACACTTTTATAGACCAAAATCCTTCAAAAGTGACTTGTGGAAAATCGCCCATTTCTCTGCAATCGTACAAGTTAGAAACCGTTTTGTGATATCTGTATGATCGCATGAGTTCGTTCTATTTGATGAATAGAATCAAATATCATAATTTGAAAAAAATAACGAGTACGACCCATTGGAATGAAATATTGTTTTTTAATGCTAAAAATTAAGTTTTGAGCAAATGACGTCATTTCCGGTGGCAGCGTATGAGGTAGAATGGTTTGACCTTGTCCACTATGGCATTAGGCATCCAACAGTGAAAGAAAATTGAAAATCACATAATAATTGATTCTTATACAGCAAAAATAACGTGAAAAGTGGCTCATGCAAAATTGACTTTTTCTCGGCAACTGCGCATATTACAAATTAATTTTCACATACATTCTCTTCGTATGGGTTATTGCTACGAGATTATGAATGTTACGAAGATATATTTTTTAATATGAAGACGCTGGATGGGTTGTAAATAGCTCATTTTGACACCTTTTTTCACCCTTTAATCCAAATTGCCCGAAAACGGAATCGAAATTAAAAAAACTGAGCGCGATGTTTTGTGCGCCTTTGTATGGCACATCTTTTCAGTCATATTAGATTTGAAAAAAATAATTTTTGCTTTCAAAAAGTGGTACCGAACTGTTTAAATTGTAGTTTTTGCTAAATTTACGTCACTTACGGTGCCGACAGGAAACTTTGCCGGTAACAAAAAAAATGACATTTTGGACCATGGAGCATATAAACTTTGTTTTATACAAATCGGACAATAAATAATTTATATAGAAACTATAAACTGAATTAGCCAATAGCAACCAAGAAAAATTATCCAGAAAAAAAATGTTCACATTTTTGCCCAAATTAGACGACCCTTTAACCCTTGGTAAAAAGTCATTAAAAAATATTCATTAATAAAAAAGTTTTTTGTCAAAATTTAAATTTTCAAAATTTGGCGCCTTATTTTTCCGAAGATTCGGCGAAATTTAAAACTCTAAAGACCCGTAGCTATGTGCCATGTCTCTGGCTTTGTCAAAAACTATCAAACGATAAAATCCAACAATTATTGTTAATATTACGGCAATATTTCAAAAAACGACAACTTCGGTGATTTAGGACATTTCGCATTGTCGCAGAATGCCGGAAATAGCTTTAATCTCTAAGTCACACCCACTTTCGCAGTAAAACTCAAGACATTGCATCGATCCGACAAGTAGATCCTGAGATATAAGCAAATTGGAAAAAAAAAAATAATAATAATAAGAATAATAATAAGAAGAATTTTAACAAAAACAATAGTGTTTCACACAAGCTACGCAGTGTGAAACCCTAATTAATGATGGACAGATCATCGTGTGTATACATTATAAAACAGTTACCAGAAGATCTAGGTCGATCTTTCTTTGAAGCCTTGGAGTTAACTTTACTACTCATCTTCACAATATTTCTTTTAACTTATATTAAGCAGGATAATAATATTATCAATCTTTTTTTTCTGTTTCAGAGCCCCAAAACAACTACAAGGCGGCCATAATGCGTCCTAGCAACCAATCGCTAGTCGTGTAAATTTATCCCACAGGATTATTAGAGTTGTCTCCCTTAGAGCACCTGTCGCAAATCGATGGATACAGACCACCAATAGGTGGAAATGCAGTTTAACGTCCTACTGTTCTGCCCCGAAAGGGTTAATGAAAATGGGCTTACGCCATGTGTTCAACGAGGGAAATTTTGCCCGGACAGCGGTGCTACTGCTCACCCTTATACCGAATTTCAACAATTAAGGGATCTTTACGTGCTCGCCAATGGAAACTTCGGTTTTCGTCCCATCCGAACTGCTTTACGCTATCCCTTGCCAGACCTTCCACCCTACACAACTACAAGAGGGAACCACGCCGGAAAAACCTGATGGAGGGCTTGTTGGCGAGCCAACGTCTTACTGGCTGATTGACCGTAACTCCCCAGTATTTTTGTATTGACATAAGTCACAAAATAGATTAACATGTGACCCTTATGTTCGTAATCCCTCCCTCGACAACTGTCCAGTGTATCCTTAAACAGGGGCGTGGATTTGAGTGGGGGGTGGGGGACGAACACTTGAACCTGAAACATTTCATTACCAAACCAAAATAATAATTACGAACAGTTTACTCTACCAGTTTTATTTTGATAAGATGACATCAGAAAACTTTGTATATCAATAATGGTTTTATATTGCAGTCTGTAGTATTATTTTAATATGCTGTTCGCAATTATCGTGGTTTACCTTAATTATGTGACGTACAAATTAATTTTTATGCACATAACCGTTTATGTTTTTTATGCAATAAAGTGTCTCCTCCATATGTAACGATGTTAAAACGTGTTATCTTCAGTATCTAAAATGTTTAAGAAGATACCATATTTTATAAGATTATTATCATTATATCTCGCGTTCCATCGCCGTGCTCCAAGGCGCCGCACACTAATATATGGTTCAATTTTATGTTGTGTTTCGCTTGTAGGAGTCCTTTAAAGTGTGAGGAACCCTAAGGGAAGGAGACCCCCCCCCCCCCCGAGGCCGGACAAGCGATCCTACTCCTTATCACGTGCAGACAGGGAATCGAAACCACGCCACTTGCCGCAATGACAGACCTCGTGACAGGCGCGGATCCAGAGGGGGGGGGGGTCCAGGGGGTCCGCCCCCCCCCCTTGCTCAGGCTAAAAAATTTTGTATGCGATTTTATTGGCGACTTTTAGACCTGTAATTTTGGAATTTACCTTCCGGAAATACGTCAGAATGCACCAAATTGAATCTAATTTACCAAATTTTCACGGGGGAGGGCCCCCAAACCCCCCAAACCCCCCGTTAATTGGTTGAGTGCCTTTTATCAAACCTAGACCCCCTCCCCTGTAAAAAATCCTAGATCCGCGCCTGCGTGATTCAACGCGTACACTTTAACCACTTGGCCGCAGCACCACCACCCCCGCCCCCACACGCACACACACACACACTGGACGAGCAGTTAAATATATATTCAATAGATGATCCAGGACGAGTTGGGGGATCACGTGGCTAAGCGGTTAAGGCGCGGGCTCGCTATCCTGGAGGTCTGGTGTTTGATCCCTGCATTGGCCGAGAAAGTTCATCCAGATTTTCCAGCGTGGTTTCTCATTGTCAATGATGCACGACGGGGGTCCTGACAAGAACAGCTGTCTAGTCGTTCGGATGGGACGAAAAACCGAGGTCCCGTGTACACATCGGCGTGCACGTAAAAGATCCCCTGGCAGTTGGAATTCGATATAAGAGTAGGCCGAAGCGCCGCGCGGGCAAAATTTCCCTCATTGCACACTGTATGGCGTATGCCTGTCTTTCATTAGCCCATGTTAGGTGCAGAAATAGGACGTTAAACCCCATTTCATTTCATTTCCAGGAAGAGTTATGAAGTTTACGGAGGAGGTGGTTGTCAAGTCAGATTAATAAAGCATAACAGCTTTCTATCGTGGATGTGATTAGAACCGTGAGTGAAGTCCTTGTGTCGTCACCATTTTAGGAAGTTTCTAAGGTCGTCATAGCTTGGTATATTGATGCGACTGATGTGTTCCTCAAAATGCAATTTTGATTCGAAAACCATACGCAAAGGAGATTCTGCTAAAATGATAAATTAATACATACAATCAAATCAAATATACCAAATCGGTATAAAGCTTCGAGTTAAATCTGAAAATACTTACTCGTCGTGCCAATATTTAGAAGTCCGAGTTTTAATTTTGTAGTCTTACTCCAACGACTCGCCATTACTTAGCGGGGCAAGACCTTATCCACTTGAATATTTACTATAGTAAATCGCAATTTTAACGAAGGTGTCCCATTCATGAATATCCGATGAACATAAACACAGCCGACATAATACGCAATTTAAGTACATAATGGTCTCTTGTCAGACATTCTATTGTTGTAATGGAGATGGCTATTAAAGAACTATAAGCCTTCGATAAATAATAATACTTCGCCTGTATGTAGATTAAGAAAATGGTTCAACCAAACAACGTTTGGTTATCATCAATGATTTATGCACACAAAGGCCCTATAGATCTGAGAGGTCATCCATAACGTGTAATTATAATATTTCTAACTAAAATAATGATCGCACTCAGATTGTATTTGCTTTTCGGCACAACCTTGCAAACCCACATTCTCCAATTAATCATGAATTTTAAAGATGAACTTAATTTAGATTGGCATATTTGTCTCAAATGAAGTGAAATTGAACTAAATAATTTACGATCTTTTGCAACAAACATACCAATTCATTGCTGTTGGGATAAGAGTTAAAATATTGGAATAAATCGGGCTAATAAAGGCGGGTATATACCATGCGCTATATGGCCTACTTTTATTTGAATTCGAATTAAATGGTTCTTAGAGTGCATACCAACGTGTTCACGGGTATATGCTATGCGCTATACAGCCTACTCTTTTTGGAATTACATCTAATTAACGGCTTCTTCGAATGCAAGCCAACGTGTTCACGGGGCGTCGGTTCTTCGTCCGATCTGAACAACTAGACATTGTACCTTGCCACCATTGACAGGTCGATGTCACACCGCAAAATCCCGGTATCGTACCCGGGACCTCTATTTGTTACTCTTTTGAATTTATTTTTTTTTACTGTAAAATCAATTTTCTGTATCATAAATCGCCAAGTTCAAGCTGGAATTCAAAACCGCTTGTGTTGATTGTGTTGAGTTAAATCCATATGATTGAAATAAGAGATCAGATAAATTTTATTAATTTTTTATAATTTGGACAGAAGTCTAAAGATATTAAATTATTTGAGTATACTAAGTAATGCTTAAGTATAACATATTTCAAAATTATATCTTCAAATACATTCTGAAAATATATACTGTTCGTATAATTCTATTAAATTTAAACATTTAATCCGGATTGTTTTCTTTCTTTACCTTTACAGTTGGTATAGCTTTCTATTTTTGCCAGTGTACGAACGCTTTGTTTGTCTAATTTTGAACAGGTTTTAATAAATTAGGAAGTTGGACAGCATTGACTTTCTTAAAAGCTTTCAGATTTTCTTTAAGGGAATTTTTATCTGCTGTTACTGATTATTAGTGGACGATGCTTTGGTAGTAAAACCTGATTCTTCGATATTTTCATAATTATGAGATTTTCTTTAGGCGTGTTTTTATATGTTGTCGTACTGATTTTATCTTTGGAAGCGATGGGCTTTTAGCCTTTATAGCACTGGCTATGGTAGGTCTAGACATCATCACCTTTTGGAGGGACGTGGCATTTGTTGTGACCTAGCTGGAAAGTGGTACCTTCCGAGGAGGAAATCCTTGAATTTAGTGTTGTGGGTATATTTTGTTGGCAACTTCACATATTTTCCTAATCTAACTCCATAGCAAAAGCTTCTTTCACAGTAAAAGCCTCTTTAAAGGTGTATTTCACGATAAAAGAAGATTTTAGCAGACTACATGTATACCATTATCCATCGTCTTCATTTCATTTCTACAACACGTTTTCTGTATCGACTATCGTTCAAGCCTTTAGTTTCTATCCTTGATCATTGCGGGATCTTCCCTCTCCCAAGGTCATCGCTTTCAGATGTGACGTAGAATCTGCAGTTGGTAATTATCTAACCTCTGTGCAACTATGCTGGAAACACCTCCGACTCTATTGGTGATGGTGTTGATGGGTAGAATTAGATTTCTGCTTGAGTTTAAGATATTCATGAGTTTACAAGTTGCTTATTGATCTATTCTGCAGCAAGTATAATAGACTATTGTGTCCAGTAGGTCTTTTTGATCGATTTTCTCTTTGGCTACTGGCTACAAGCCTATGTTTCGTATCCATTACGATTGAGCTCTTCATGATATTACCAGTAGTATACCCACCCATCCATACTGGTACACAGTGAATATTTTTTCTGTATTTTGTGCACGAAGAACAGTCCATTTGCTGATTACACTATTTTGCCTATAAATATAACGTTTTTCTGGAGGCTTCGAATTTAGTCTAATATGGTTTGGATTGTTCGTACTTGGTTTTATTTTATTATGTGTCAATGTTATTCATATTAATGGCGCTGACTTATTCGTTGGATTCTGGCAATGTTTTCTGATTGCTGAGTCTCCTTTGGCTTTCTTCGTTATTGAGACTTTCACTTGCCAGTATTTGACGAATTGAAGTCTTTTATCTACAAGACCTTTAACAACTGGAACTACAACTGCTGGGCCTAGATGGTCTTTTACCGAACCAATGTCTAACCTTCCCCTCATCATTAATAGACTTTTCTTACTGGTAGCATTTCTTGTCTTTATTTCTTTGTCCTTGTGCATTTTCTTGTACAAATCAGCCTCTTCATCGGCCTTCTCAAAATTACACTGTAGAACTAGACCTGCATGCAGGAATGACGGGTTTCACTGGTGCCACGTTAACTTTAAACTTATGTCACTTTCGCTCCCATGTTGCCCTTGAACCAATGACACCGATAAACAGATTTCCACATAAACATTGCACACATCAAATAAAAGGAAAACAGAATCAACAAAAATCCAGCAATATCAATTCATTTTATACATTTGTAACATGTAATTGAGCCTGATAAAATTACAGTACTTCCGGTGATAATGAAAATGTTCAATTAGTTTCATGAAATCAAAAATGGCATAAGCAAACATATAGTGCAAATTTTATGTAAATCGAAAAATAATTGCCACTTTTATTGACCAAAATACTTGAAAAGTGACTTGTAGAAAATCGGCTATTTCTCTGCAACCGTACAAGTTAGAAACCGTTTTGTGGTATCTGTATGATCGTATGGGTTCATTCTATTTGTTGATTGGCATCAAATATCATAATTTTAAAAAGATTTCAAAACAGACTCATTTGAATAAAATATCTGTTTTGAAGGCTAAAAATACAGCTTTTGCCAAAATGACATTACTTCCGGTGTTACTAAAATGTTAAATTTAGTTTATAATATCGTCTATGACATTAGGCATCAAATGATGAAACTTTTATGAAAATCGAATAATAATTGACACATTTACGGGCCAAAAACCTTTAAAAGTGACTTGTAGAAAACCGCCTATATCTCGGCAACCGAACAAGTTATAAACAATTTTATGATATCTGTATGAGCATATGAGTTTTGTCAATATGTGAATTTAAACCAAAAGTTAATTTTATTATTACATATGACATAATTCTTGGTTGAAAAAAATATCGATTTTAAAAGTTAAAAATGGAGTTTTTGACTAAATGACGTCAATTCCGATGTCAATTTTAAATAGTAATCAACATGATATGACGCACACTTGCTTTTTGAATCAAATGATGTCACTTTTGTGAATATCCATTAATAATTGACTATTTTACAGACAAAATTACGAAAACAGTGACTTATGCAAAACTGCCCATTTCTCGGCAACTGCTTATATTAGAAACTAATTTTGCGTATGGATCAAAGCTACAAGTTTATAAAAGTTACGAAGAAATATTTTAAAGTCTGAAAAGCCTGAATGGGTTGTAAAAGGTCAATTTTACACCTATTTTCAACTCTTAATTGAATTTGCTCGAAAATGAAATCGAAATTAAAAAAACTGAGCTCACACTTTTTTGCGCCTTTAAAGGGCACACTCTTTTTGTTATATCAAGTATTTAAAAAAAATAATATTTTCTCTTGAAAAATGGTACCTAACTGTCAAAATTGTAGATTTTGGTAGGTTTTGGTAAACTTATGTCATTTCCGGTGCCGACAGATAAAACTATTGGTAACAAAAAAAAAATGACAATTGAGACAAGGTGTGAACTGCAAGCGAAGACTACTCTGCTTGGGAGATCGATGCACAAGACCAAAGCGCACCGTGTCCATAATATTGTGGACTCAGCATCAACAAACTACGCTCACCATTTGAATAAAGACAAACACGTTAATCTGACCCTTCAAAAGTCTGCATTGATTAATACATAAACAAATATAATATCCCTTCTTTCATTCTTTTCCCCATTTTGGCCAAATGTGAAAAACGTACTAATGGATACACGACATGTACATAATCACTGACGCCGACGGGTAATAAATAACATTAAGATACTAGATCATAGCCCACAAATGGGTCTGAGTTTTTTTTATAAATCTTTCCAACAAATTAACAAACACAATTTGCAAGCGATGCATAGTGAACAAGCTAAACAAAAAGCGATTTTTCATACAATCAAATTTAATTCAGGAAGTTACGATATGTGCTAATTACCACAGGAACCAATCCATTTTATACATGTGTTACATGTAAGTGATCCTGACCATATCACAGTACTCCCAGCGATAATGAAAATATTAAATTAGTTTCTTAAAATCAGAAATAATAATCACATATAGACCCCAAACCCTGAAAAGTCACTTGTAGGAAATCGTCTATTTCTCTGCAACCATACAAGTGAGAAACCATTTTGTGGTATCTGAATGATCGCATGGGTTCATTCTATTAGTTGATGCGAACTAAATATCATAATTTTAAATATATTACAAATCAGACTCATTTGAAAAAAATATCTGTTTTGAAGGCTAAAAATACAGTTTTTGCCAAAATATAATTACTTCCGGTGATACTGAAAATGTTAAATTAGTTCTATGAAATCATAAATGACGTAAGATATCATATGGTGAAAATTTTATGAAAATGGAATAATAACTGACACTTTTATAGACCAAAATCCTGGAAAAGTGACTTGTGGAAAACCGCCCATTTCTCTGCAACCGTACAAGTTAGAAACCGTTTTGTGATATCTGTATGATCGCATGGGTTCATTCTATTTTATGAATAGAATCAAATATCATAACTTGAAAAAAATAACAATTACGACCCATTTGAATGAAATATTGTTTTTTAATGCTAAAAATTAAGTTTTGAGCAAATGACGTCATTTCCAGTGGCAGCGTATGAGATACAATGGTTTGACCTTGTCCACTATGGCATTAGGCATCCAATGGTGAAAGAAAATTGAAAATCACATAATAATTGATTCTTATACAGCCAAAATAACGTGAAAAGTGGCTCATGCAAAATTGACTTTTTCTCGGCAACTGCGCATATTACAAATTAATTTTCACATACATTCTCTTCGTATGGGTTATTGCTACGAGATTATGAATGTTACGAAGATATATTTTTTAATATGAAGACGCTGGATGGGTTGTAAATAGCTTATTTTGACACCCTTTTTCACCCTTTAATCCAAATTGCAGGAAAACGAAATCGAAATTAAAAAAACTGACCGCGATGTTTTGTGCGCCTTTATATGGCACATCTTTTCAGTCATATTAGATTTGAAAAAAATAAGTTTTGCTTTCAAAAAGTGGTACCGAACTGTTAAAATTGTAGTTTTTGCTAAATTTACGTCACTTACGGTGCCGACAGGAAACTTTGCCGGTAACAAAAGAAATGACATTTTGGACCATGGAGCATATAAACTTTGTTTTATACAAATCGGTCAATAAATAATTTATATAGAACCGATAAACTGAATTAGCCAATAGCGACCAAGGAAAATTATCCAGAAAAAAAATGTTCACATTTTTGCCCAAATCAGACGACCCTTTAACCCTTGGTAAAAGGTCATTAAAAAATATTCATTAATAAAAAAGTTTTTTGTCAAAATTTAAATTTTCAAAATTTGGCGCCTTATTTTTCCGAAGATTCGGCGAAATTTAAAACTCTAAAGACCCGTAGCTATGTGCCATGTCTATGGCTATGTCAAAAACTGTCAAACGATAAAATCCAACAATTGTTGTTAATATTACGGCAATATTTCAAAAAACGACAACTTCGGTGATTTCGGACATTTCGCATTGTCGCAGAATGCCGGAAATAGCTTTAATCTCTAAGTCACACCCACTTTTGCAGTAAAACCCAAGACATTGCATCGATACGACAAGTAGTTCCTGAGATATAAGCAAATTGGAAAAAAAAAATAATAATAATAAGAATAACTAGACCTGCATGCAGGAATGACGGGTTTCACTGGTGCCAAGTTACTCTTAAACATGTCACTTTCGGTGCCAAGTTACACTTGAACATATGTCACTTCCGGTACCAACGAAACCACTAAACAGGTTTCCAAATTAACATTGCACACAAATAAAATGGACGTAGAATCAATCAATCAATCCAGCAATATCAAGTCATTTTATACATTTGTTACTTGTAAATGATCTTGACAAAATTAAATTACTTCCGGTGTTAATGAAAATGTTCAATTAGTCTTATGAAATCAGAAATGGCATACGATATCATATAGTGACAATTTTATGTAAATCGAATAATAATTGCCACTTTTAAAGACCAAAAAACTTGAAAAGTGACTTGTAGAAAATCTGCTATTTCTGTGCAACCGTACAAGTTAGAAACAATTTTTTGGTATCTGTATGATCGTATGGGTTCATTCTATTTGTTGATTGGCATCAAATACCATAATTTGAAAAAGATTTCAAAACAGACTCATTTGAATAAAATATCTGTTTTGAAGGCTAAAAATTCAGTTTTTGCCAAAATGACGTTACTTCCGGTGATAATGAAAATCTTAAATTACTTGTATGAAATCACAAATGGCATTAGGTATATCATGGTGTAACGTTTATGAAAATCGAATAATAATTGACACTTTTATGGCCCCGAAACCTTCAAAAGTGACCTGTAGAAAACCGTCTATTTCTCGGCAACCGAACAAGTTAGAAACAATTTTATGATATCTATATGACCATATGAGTTGTATTTATATGTGAATTTAAACCAAAAGTTAAAATTATTAATACATATTAAGTTATTCATGGTTGAATAAAACATTGATTTAAAAAGTTTAAAATTCAGTTTTTGACCAAATGACGTCACTTCCGGTGTCAATTTTAAATTGTAATCAACTTGATATGACGCTACATGCTTTTTGAATCAAATGATGTCACTTTTATAAAAATCCAATAATAATTGACTATTTTACAGGCAAAATAACGAAAACAGTGACTTGTACAGAACTGCCCATTTCTTGGGAACTGCTTGTATTACAAACTAATTTTAACATACATTTTCTTCGTATGGATTATAGCTACAAGTTTATAAAAGTTACGATGAAATATTTTAAAATCTAAAAAGCCTGAATAGGTTGTAAATAGGTCAATTTTACACCATTTTTAGCCATTTAATCGAATTTGCTCGAAAATGAAATCGAAATTAAAAAAACTGCTTCCGACATTTTTTGCGCCTTGAAAGGGCACACTCTTTGAGTCAAATAATTTTTCCAAAAAATAATATTTGTTTTCGAAAAATGGTACCTAACTGTAAAAATTGTAGTTTTTGATAAAATTATGCCACTTCCGGTGCCGACAGATAACACTTCCGGTAATAAAAAAAATGACAACTGAGACAACGAAGCATATGAACTTTGTTTTATACAAATCGAACAATAAAAAATTAATCTAGGACTGAAAAACTGAATTAGCCAATGGCGGCCAAGGACAATTACTGAGACAAATTTTTTTAACATTTTTGCACTAGTCAGATGACTCTTTAATTCTGTGCACAATACGACTAAAAAATATTCATAAATAAAAAAGTTTTTTGTAAAATTTTAAATTTTCGAAATTTGGCGCCTAATATCTTCGAAGATTTGCCGAAAATCAAAAATCGAAAGTAGCGTAGCTATGTGCCCTGTCTCCGTCTATGTCAAAATGTATCGAAAGTTAAAATTCAATGATTATTGTTAAAATTACTGCAATATTTTAAAAAACGATAATTTGGTGATTTCGGACATTTCGCATTGTCGCAGAACGTTCAAAATAGCTTTATCCTCTAAGTCACACCCACTTTCCCAGTAAAACCGAAGAAATCGTAACGATGCGACAAGCAGTTGCTGAGATCTACTCAAAACAAAAGAAGAACTAGACCTGCATGCAGGAATGACGGGTTTCACTGGTGCCACGTTACCCTTAAACATGTCACTTCCGGTGCCAAGTTACCCTTGAACATATGTCACTTCCGGTACCAACGAAACCATTAAACAGGTTTCCAAATTAACATTGCACACAAATAAAATGGATGCAGAATCAACCAAATCCAGCAATATCAATTCATTTTATACATTTGTTACTTGTAAATGATCTTGACAAAATTATATTTCTTCCGGTGTTAATGAAAATGTTCAATTAGTTTTATGAAATCAGAAATGGCATACGATATCATATAGTGAAAATTTTATGTAAATCGAATAATAATTGCCACTTTTAAAGACCAAAAAACTTGAAAAGTGACTTGTAGAAAATCGTCTATTTCTCTGCAACCGTACAAGTTAGAAACCATTTTGTGGTATCTGTATGATCGTATGGGTTCATTTTATTTGTTGATTGGCATCAAATACCATAATTTGAAAAACATTTCAAAACAGACTCATTTGAATAAAATATCTGTTTTGAAGGCTACAAATACAGTTTTTGCCAAAATGATGTTACTTCCGGTGATAATGAAAATCTTAAATTACTTGTATGAAATCCTAAATGGCATTAGGTATAACATGGTGTAACGTTTATGAAAATCGAATGATAATTGACACTTTTATGGCCCAAAAACCTTCAAAAGTGGCCTGTAGAAAACCGTCTATTTCTCGGCAACCGAACAAGTTAGAAACAATTTCATGATATGTATATGACCATAAGAGTTGGTTTATATGTGAATTCAAACCAAAAGTTAAAATTATTAATACATATTAAGTAATTCTTGGTTGAATAAAACATTGATTTAAAAGGTTTAAAATGCAGTTTTTGACAAAATGACGTCACTTCCGGTGTCAAATTTAAATTGTAATCAACTTGATATGACGCTACATGCTTTTTGAATCAAATGATGTCACTTTTATAAAAATCCAATCATAATTGACTATTTTACAGGCAAAATAACGAAAACAGTGACTTGTACAGAACTGTCCATTTCTTGGTAACTGCTTATATTACAAACTAATTTTAACATACATTTTCTTCGTATGGATTATAGCTACAAGTTTATAAAAGTTACGAAGAAATATTTTAAAATCTGAAAAGCCTGAATAGGTTGTAAATGGGTCAATTTTACACCATTTTTAGCCATTTAATCGAATTTGCTCGAAAATGAAATCGAAATTAAAAAAACTGCTTCCGCCATTTTTTGCGCCTTGAAAGGACACACTCTTTGAGTCAAATAATTTTTCCAAAAAATAATATTTGTTTTCGAAAAATGGTACCTAACTGTCAAAATTGTAGTTTTTGGTAAAATTATGCCACTTTCGGTGCCGACAGATAACACTTCCGGTAATAAAAAAAATGACAATTGAGACAACGAAGCATATGAACTTTGTTTTATACAAATCGAACAATAAAAAATTAATCTAGGACTGAAAAACTGAATTAGCCAATAGCGGCCAAGGAAAATTACTGAGACAAAATTTTTAAACATTTTTGCACTAGTCAGCTGACTCTTTAATTCTGTGCACAATACGACTAAAAAATATTCATAAATAAAAAGGTTTTTTTTTAAATTTTAAATTTTCGAAATTTGGCGCCTAATATCTTCGAAGATTTGCCGAAAATCAAAAATCGAAAGTAGCGTAGCTATGTGCCCTGTCTCAGGCTATGCCAAAATGTATCGAAAGTTAAAATCCCATGATTATTGTTAAAATTACTGCAATATTTTCAAAAACGATAACTTCGGTGATTTCGGACATTTCGCATTGTCGCAGAACGTTCAAAATAGCTTTATCCTCTAAGTCACACCCACTTTCCCAGTAAAACCGAAGAAATCGTAACGATGCGACAAGCAGTTGCTGAGATCTACTCAAAACAAAAGAAGAATAATAATAATAATAAGAATAATAATTTTAACAAAAACAATAGTGTTTCACACAAGCTTCGCAGTGTGAAACCCTAATAATAATAACTAGACCTGCATGCAGGAATGACGGGTTTCACTGGTGCCACGTCACTTTCGGTGCCACGTTACCCTTAAACATATGTCACTTCCGATACCAATGAAACCATCACACAGGTTTCCACATCAAATAAAATGGACGAAGAATCAACCAAATCCAGCAATATCAATTCATTATATATATATGTTACTTGTAAGTGATCCTGGCAAAATTTCATTACTTCCGGTGATAATGAAAATGTTCAATTAGTTTTATGAAATCAGAAATGGCATAAGGCAGCATAATGGCGAAAATTGTATGTAAATCGAATGAGAATTGCCACTTTTATAGACCAAAAACCTTGAAAAGTGACTTGTAGAAAATCGTCTATTTCTCGGCAACCGTACACGATAAAAACTATCTTTTGGTATCTATATGATCGTATGGGTTCAATTCATTTGTTGAATGGAATCAAATATCATAATTTGAAATATATTACAAATCAGACTCATTTGAAAAAAATGTCGGTTTTGAAGGCTAAAAATACAGTTTTTGCCAAAACGACATTACTTCCGGTGATACTGAAAATGTTAAATTAGTTCTATGAAATCATAAATGACACAAGATATCATATGGTGAAAATTTTATGAAAATCGAATAATAACTGACACTTTTATAGACCAAAAACCTTGAAAAGTGACTTAAGGAAAATCGCCCATTTCTCTGCAACCGTACAAGTTAGAAACCATTTTGTGGTATCTGTATGATCGTATGGGTTCAATCTATTTGATCAATAGAATCAAATATCACAATTTGAAAAAAATAACAAATACGACTCATTTGAATAAAATATTGTTTTTTGAAGACTAAAATTTAAGTTTTGAGCAAATGACGTCATTTCCGGTGGCAGCGCAAGGGGTAAAATGGTTTGACATAGTCCACTATAGCATTAGGCATCCAATGGCGAAAGAAAATTGAAAATCGAATAATAATTGATTCTTTTACAGCCAAAATTACGTGAAAAGTGACTCATGCAAAATTGCCTATTTCTCGGCAACTGCTTATATTACAAACTAATTTTCACATACATTCTCTTCGTATGGATTATAGCTACAAGTTTATAAAAGTTACGTAAAAATATTTTAAAATCTGAAAAGCCTGAATGAGTTGTAAATAGGTCAATTTTACGCCTTTTTTCACCTCTTAATCCAATTTGCTAGAAAATGAAAAAGAAATTAAAAAAACTGCTTCCGACATTTTTGGCGCCTTGAAAGGGCACACTCTTTGAGTCAAATAATTTTTCCAAAAAATAATATTTGTTTTCGAAAAATGGTACCTAACTGTCAAAATTGTAGTTTTTGGTAAAATTATACCACTTCCGGTGCCGATAGATAACACTTCCGGTAATAAAAAAAATGACAATTGAGACAACGAAGCATATGAACTTTGTTTTATACAAATCGAACAATAAAAAATTAATCTAGGACTGAAAAACTGAATTAGCCAATGGCGGCCAAGGAAAATTACTGAGACAAAATTTTTTAACATTTTTGCACTAGTCAGATGACTCTTTAATTCTGTGCACAATACGACTAAAAAATATTCATAAATAAAAAAGTTTTTTGTAAAATTTTAAATTTTCGAAATTTGGCGCCTAATATCTTCAAAGATTTGCCGAAAATCAAAAATCGAAAGTAGCGTAGCTATGTGCCCTGTCTCCGGCTATGCCAAAATGTATCGAAAGTTAAAATTCAATGATTATTGTTAAAATTACTGCAATATTTTAAAAAACGATAATTTGGTGATTTCGGACATTTCGCATTGTCGCAGAACGTTCAAAATAGCTTTATCCTCTAAGTCACACCCACTTTCCCAGTAAAACCGAAGAAATCATAACGATGCGACACGTAGTTGCTGAGATCTATTCAAATTGGAATCTGAATAATAATAATAAGAACTAGACCTGCAAGCAGCACTGAACCGGCTTTCAGGAATCATACAGGAAGTTTATTATACCATAGCCGATCCATTGAGCTACCAAACTATACTTTAGGTTGTTTTGCTTTAGTGACACCCTCTATCATATGTAAAAGTAATATTTGCTGGCGAAAAGACCAGTCAAAATTGTAAATTATGGCAAAATTAAGTCACTTCCGGTGCCGAAAGAAATTTTTATAGGTGAAAAATAAGTCGAAAATTCGCAACATACAAAATCCAAACGTTGTTTTATACATTTCGGGCAATAAATAATTAACCTATAACCCATAAACTGAAATTAAGAAGGTAAAAAACCTAAAAGTGACCCTGGGAAAATTGGTTATTATTCGACAAGGGAACATGCTAGAAGCCTTTTCTTGATATCAATATGATGGTATTGATTCACTCTTACTGCCCATTAGAGTCAGGCGTTATAAAGTTAAACGAATAATGAATATAAATCACTTCTAAAAAATGTTTGTTTTGAAGGCTAAAAATACGTTTTTTTGCAAAAATTACATTACTTCCGGTGATATTGAAAATGTTAACTTGGTTCATAGAAGTCATAAATTGCATAAGGTATCAAATGGTGAAAAAATTATAAAAATCGAATAATAATTGACACTTTTATATACCAAAAACCTTGAAAAGTGACTTATGGAAGATCGCCTATTTCTCTGTAAACGTATAAGTTAGAAACCATTTTGTGGTATCTGTATGGTCTTATGGCTTCATTCTATTCGTTGATGAGAATCAAATATCATAATTTTAAAAATATTATAAGGGAGACTGATTTGAATAAAATTTTAGTTTTTTAGGTTAAAAATACAGTTTTTGCCCAAATGACGTCATTTCCGGTCACAGTGAAAATGTAAAATTGGCTTGACCTAGTCCAAATTGGCATTAGGCATCAAATGGGAAAAAAATATTGCAAATCGAATAATAATTCACTCTTGCATAGGCAAAATAACGTGAAAAGTGATGCATGCAAAATTGCATATTTCTCGGCAACTGCTCATATTACAAACTAATTTTCGCATACATTCTCTTCGTCTGGATTAGTGCTACGAGTTTATGGAAATTACAAATAAATATTTCAAAATATGAAGACGCTGAATGAATTGTAAATAACTGAATTTTACACTTTATTTTACATTTTATTCGAAATTGCCCGAAAATGGAATTGAAATTTAAAAATATGAGCTAAGGATTTTGTGCACCTTTGCAGGGTGCATCCATTTAGTTATATCAGTTTTGAAAAAAAATAATATTTGCTTTCAAAAAGTGGTACAGAACTGTCAAAATTGTAGTTTTTGTTAATATTACGTCACTTCCGTTGCCGACAGAAAAATTTCACCGTAACAAAAAAAATTACAATTGGGACCACGGAGCATATGAACTTTGTTTTATACAAATCGAACAATAAATAATTTTTCTGGGTACGAAAAACTAAATTAGCCGATGGCGGCTAACACAAATTACCGAGACAATTTTTTTTTCTCATTTCTGCTCAAGTAGGATGATAGTTTAACCCCGTGTAAAATATCATCAAAAAATATTCATAAATAAAAAAGATTTTCGTAAAAAAAATATTTTTTTTCAAAATATCGGACATTTTTTCGACTACTTCCGGTTTTACGATCGTTGTTGTGATAGCTTTACGAAGTTCTTTGGATACTTAACTTTCTGTACCAGAAATGTCAGAAACATCCATTGAGCAGTTTTGAAAAAAAAAGATAAATTAAAGAGCGTTTACAAAAATTTAACGATTTTTCAATTTTTTCAAAGTTTGATGCCATTTTTGGACCACCTATATTATTTCAATGCTTTTCATTTTTGATTCACTATATAGACAACCGATAGGACTTTGAGTAAGAAAAGTTTAAGAAAAATCTGCGGCGTCGTTTTCGAGAAAAGGACGTCTCAGAATGTTAAAAAATCGGAAAATACTAGATTTTTGGCATACAATAATTTATTTCCTTACCATCGATATCGTAATATTTAGATACCATATGATGGTCCATTAATAGGGCTATCCAACGACACTTTAGTTCTTTTGGTCCGCTATTACCTAAGGGAGAAATCAAGTTTTTCGCAAGTGCGACAATGTTTTTAACCTTTTTTTTCATTTTTTGAATACTTCCGGTATGGTTATTATTGTCGGTATAGTTTTAATAACCGGTTTGGGCACTAAAATAGCCACAGTGCTCTGTAATGATATATTACATTATCTGATCAGATAAAATGCCCCTGAGAAATCCTAGGTTCAAAAGTGCCAAAAATGCAAAAAATTTAAAATATCGAAAATTAAATTTCAATAACTACATACATATTATACATCTTTAGAATCGTAATTAGGTCAGCTATCTGAATATACAATCGTTTTTTGGAAATCTTTGAAAATAAAAAAATAGCAGAGTATTTTCCAAAATTTCACGATTTTTCGACTTTTTTCGATTTTCAGTCCGTTATTTCACCTTTTCCAGATATTTCAAAGTCGTAATGGAATGTTTCGTACACAAGACTACTGCAAGGTCTCTCGATAGAGAAAGTTTCATAAAAAACTGTGGAGCAGTTTTCGAGATACAGGCATCTAAAAACGCTCCAAATCAGAAAATACTTGATTTTCAGCGAGCCATATTTTGCTTCCTGCTGATCGTGTCCGTACGAATTGGGTATCATTCAGTGGTCCAATTACCGCCCGACCAAATGATACCTTAATTTGTTTAATCCGTTGATATCGGACGGAAAAATCGTGTTTTTACCCAAAACACCAATTTTTCACGTTTTTTTCAAAATATCGCATAGTATTTCGACTACTTCCGGTTTACGGATTGTTGTTGAAATTGCTTTAAACGGTGGTTTGACCATATTACTTCATGTTCCAGGAATTTCAGAAACGTCGATCCGGCCGTAAAACGAAACTTAAGCTCACAAAATGTGAAGAAAATTCGAAAAAAATCGAAAAATAAAGGGCGATGACTCTGAATGAAACTTATATTACTGGAACCGTATTGCCTTCAGGTATCCAAAAATGTAGGTCAAATTTGAAAATTTTGAAAAATAACAAAAAATGTGTCTTAAACAACATATTTTCATTTTTCGAATGCTAGAAGTCAGCGGCGAAGTTGATAAATTGCAAAATTTTCAACTGCTATCGTCCGAGAAAAGACTCAGGGTTTCCAAAAATGTAATTTGTATGAAAATAGGTACAGAATTGACGAATCTACGGCCGTTTTTTAATTTTTTGGCACCGCACCAAATTCGGCCACTTCCGATCTGCGCAGAAGTTTCAAATACAGTGGAAGGGATGGCCACTATATGGTTTCCTGATAGAAAATTACGTCCCAGATCTGTATCTGTTACAGACACTGAGAAATAGGCTCCCCCGAAAAATAAAATAATAATAATAAATAATAATAATTTTAGTAATCACAATAGGCTTTCAGACGAAAGTCTGAAAGCCTAATAACTAGACCTGCATGCAGGAATGACGGGTTTCACTGGTGCCACGTCACTTTCGGTGCCACGTTACCCTTAAACATATGTCACTTCCGATACCAATGAAACCATCAAACAGGTTTCCACATAAGCATTGTAAACATCAAATAAAATGGACGAAGAATCAACCAAATCCAGCAATATCAATTCATTTTATATATATGTTACTTGTAAGTGATCCTGGCAAAATTTCATTACTTCCGGTGATAATGAAAATGTTCAATTAGTTTTATGAAATCAGAAATGGCATAAGGCAGCATAATGGCGAAAATTGTATGTAAATCGAATGAGAATTGCCACTTTTATAGACCAAAAACCTTGAAAAGTGACTTGTAGAAAATCGTCTATTTCTCGGCAACCGTACACGATAAAAACTATCTTTTGGTATCTATATGATCGTATTGGTTCAATCCATTTGTTGATTGGAATCAAATATCATAATTTGAGATATATTACAAATCAGACTCATTTGAAAAAAATGTCTGTTTTGAAGGCTAAAAATACAGTTTTTGCCAAAATGACATTACTTCCGGTGATACTGAAAATGTTAAATTAGTTCTATGAAATCATAAATGACAGAAGATATCATATGGTGAAAATTTTATGAAAATCGAATAATAACTGACACTTTTATAGACCAAAAACCTTGAAAAGTGACTTAAGGAAAATCGTCCATTTCTCTGCAACCGTACAAGTTAGAAACCATTTTGTGGTATCTGTATGATCGTCTGGGTTCAATCTATTTGATCAATAGAATCAAATATCACAATTTGAAAAAATTAACAAATACGACTCATTTGAATAAAATATTGTTTTTTGAAGGCTAAAATTTAAGTTTTGAGCAAATGACGTCATTTCCGGTGGCAGCGCAAGGGGTAAAATGGTTTGACATAGTCCACTATGGCATTAGGCATCCAATGGCGAAAGAAAATTGAAAATCGAATAATAATTGATTCTTTTACAGCCAAAATTACGTGAAAAGTGACTCATGCAAAATTGCCTATTTCTCGGCAACTGCTTATATTACAAACTAATTTTCACATACATTCTCTTCGTATGGATTATAGCTACAAGTTTATAAAAGTTACGTAAAAATATTTTAAAATCTGAAAAGCCTGAATGAGTTGTAAATAGGTCAATTTTACGCCTTTTTTCACCTCTTAATCCAATTTGCTAGAAAATGAAAAAGAAATTAAAAAAACTGCTTCCGACATTTTTTGCGCCTTTAAAGGACACACTCTTTGAGTCATATAATTTTTCAAAAAAATAATATTTGTTTTCAAAAAATGTACCTAACTGTCAAAATTGTAGTTTTTGGTAAAATTATGCCACTTCCGGTACCGACAGATAACACTTCCGGTAATAAAAAAAATGACAATTGAGACAACGAAGCATATGAACTTTGTTTTATACAAATCGAACAATAAAAAATTAATCTAGGACTGAAAAACTGAATTAGCCAATGGAGGCCAAGGAAAATTACTGAGACAAAATTTTTTAACATTTTGGCACAAGTCAGATGACTCTTTAATTCTGTGCACAACACGACTAAAAAATATTCATAAATAAAAAAGTTTTTTGTAAAATTTTAAATTTCCGAAATTTGGCGCCTAATATCTTCGAAGATTTGCCGAAAATCAAAAATCAAAAGTAGCGCAGCTATGTGGTCTGTCTCCAGCTATGCCAAAATGTATCGAAAGTTAAAATCCCATGATTATTGTTAAAATTACCGCAATATTTGTAAAAACGATAACTTCGGTGATTTCAGACATTTCGCATTGTCGCAGAACGTTCAAAATAGCTTTATCCTCTAAGTCACACCCACTTTCCCAGTAAAACCGAAGAAATCGTAACGATGCGACACGTAGTTGCTGAGATCTACTCAAAACAAAAGAATAATAATAATAATAATAATAACTAGACCTGCAAGCAGCACTGAACCGGCTTTCAGGAATCATACAGGAAGTTTATTATACCATAGCCGATCCATTGAGCTACCAAACTTTAATTGTTTTACTTCAGTGACACCGTCTATCATATGTAAAAGTAATATTTGCTGGGCGAAAAGACCGGTCAAAATTGTAAATTATGGCAAAATTACGTCACTTCCGGTGTTGAAAGAAATTTTTATAGGTGAAAAGTAAGTCGAAAATTCGCAACATACAAAATACAAACTTTGTTTTATACATATCGGTCAATAAATAATTAACCTATAACCAATAAACTGAAATTAAGAAGGTAAAAAACTTAAAAGTGACCCTGGGACAATTGGCTATTTTTCGACAAGGGAACATGCTAGAAGCCTTTTCTTGATATCAGTATGATGGTATTGATTCAATCTTACTGCCCATTAGAGTCAGACATTATAAAGTTAAACGAATAATAAACATAAATCACTTCAAAAAAATGTTTGTTTTGAAGGCCAAAAATACGTTTTTTGAAAAAATTACATTACTTCCGGTGACATTGAAAGTGTTAATTTAGTTCATAGAAGTCATAAATGGCATAAGGCATCAAATGGTAAAAAAAAATATAAAAATCGAATAATAATTGACACTTTTATAGACCAAAAACCTTGAAAAGTGACTTATCGAAGATCGCCTATTTCTCTGTAACCGTACAACTTAGAAACCATTTTGTGGTATCTGTATGGTCGTATGGCTTCATTCTATTCGTTGATGGGAATCAAATATCATAATTTTAAAATTATTATAAGGCAGACTCATTTGAATAAAATATTTGTTTTTTAGGTTTAAAATACAGTTTTTGCCCAAATGACGTCATTTCCGGTCACAGTGAAATTGTAAAATTGGCTTGACCTAGTCCAAACTGACATTAAGCATCAAATGGAAAAAAATATTGCAAATCGAATAATAATTCACTCTTTTATAGGCAAAATAACGTGAAAAGTGATGCATGCAAAATTGCATATTCCTCGGCAACTGCTCATATTACAAACTAATTTTTGCATACACTCTCTTCTTCTGGATTATTGCTACGAGTTTATTAAAATTACAAATAAATATTTCAAAATATGAAGACGCTGAATGAATTGTAAACAACTGAATGTTACACTTTATTTTACATTTTATTCGAAATTGCCCGAGAATGAAATTGAAATTAAAAAATCTGAGCTAAGGATATTGTGCACCTTTGCAGGGTGCATAATTTTAGTTATATCAGTTTTGAAAAAAAATAATATTTGCTTTCAAAAAGTAGTACCGAACTGTCAAAATTATAGTTTTTGTTAATATTACGCCACTTCCGTTGCCGACAGAAAAATTTCACCATAACAAAAAAAATTACAATTGGGACCACGGAGCATATGAACTTTGTTTTATACAAATCGAACAATAAATAATTTTTCTGGGTACGAAAAACTAAATTAGCCGTTGGCGGCTAACGCAAATAACCGAGACAATTTTCTTTCCCATTTCTGCTCAAGTAGGATGATATTTTAACCCTGTGTAAAATACCATCAAAAAATATTCATAAATAAAAAAGGTTTTCGTAAAAAAAATATTTTTTTTCAAAATATCGGACATTTTTTCGACTACTTCCGGTTTTACGATCGTTGTTGTGATAGCTTTACGAAGTTCTTTGGATACTTAACTTTCTGTACCAGAAGTGTCAGAAACATCCATTGAGTAGTTTTGGAAAAAAAGATAAATTAAAGAGCGTTTACAAAAATTTAACGATTTTTCAATTTTTTTCAAAGTTTGATGTCATTTTTTGACCACCTATATTATTTCAATGCTTTTCATTTTGGATTCACTATATAGACAACCGATAGGACTA
This sequence comes from Patella caerulea, assembly GCA_036850965.1. NCBI lineage: Eukaryota > Metazoa > Mollusca > Gastropoda > Patellidae > Patella > Patella caerulea. Next base: position 23,177,641 of record JAZGQO010000006.1, read on the forward strand.
TGAGTAAGAAAAGTTTCAGAAAAATCGTAGGCGTCGTTTTCGAGAAAAGGGCGTCTCAGAATGTTAAAAAATCGGAAAATACTAGATTCTTGGCATACAATAATTTATTTCCTTACCATCGAAATCGTATTATTTAGATACCATATGATGGTCCATTAATAGGGCTATCTAACGACACTTTAGTTCTTTTGGTCCGCTATTACCTAAGTGAGCAATCAAGTTTTTCGCAAGTGCGACAATATTTTTAAACTTTTTTTTCATTTTTTGAATACTTCCGGTATGGTTATTATTGTCGGAATAGTTTTAATAGCCGGTTTGGGCGCTAAAATAGCCACAGCGCTCTGTAATGATATATTACATTATCTGATCAGATAAAATGCCCCTGAGAAATCCTATGTTCAAAAGTGCCAAAAACGCAAAAAATTTAAAATATCGAAAATTAAATTTCAATAATTACATACATATTATACATCGTTAGAATCGTAATTAGGTCAGCTATCTGAATATACAACCTTTTTTTTAAAAATCTCTTTAAATAAAAAAATAGTAGAGCATTTTTCAAAATTTCACGATTTTTCGACTTTTTTCGATTTTCAGTCCCTTTTTTATTCTATTCCAGACATTTGAAAGTCTTATTGGTTGGCTTCATGCAAAGTACCTCCAAAAGGACTCTCGATAGAAAAAATTAAAAAAAAATTGTAGGTTAAGTTTTCGAGATACAGTCGTCCAAAAATGCTAAAAATCAGAAAATTCTTGATTTTCAGCGTGCCATATTTTGCTTCCTGATCATAGTATCCGTATGAATTGGGCATCATACGATAGTACAATCCTAGTGCAGTCCAATGGTACCATAATTTCTTTAATCCATTGATATCGGGCGGAGAAATCGCATTTTTCCCCAAAATATCCGTTTTTTGCATTTTTTTCAAAATATTGCACATTATTTCGACCACTTCCGGTTGAAGGATTCTTGTCGAAATTGCTTTATAAGTTGGTATTGGACTATAACTTCATGTTCCAGAAGTTTCAGAAACGTCAATTCTGCCATAAAACGAAACCCGAGCTCACAAAATGGGAAGAAAATTCGAAAAAAATCGAAAAATAAAGGGCGATAACTCTGAATGAAACTTATATTACTGGAATCGGATGGACCTCAGGTATCCAAAAATGTAGGTCAAATTTGAAAATTTTGAAAAATAACAAAAATTGTCTCGTAAACAACATGTTTTCAATTTTCGAACGATAAAAGTAATAGACGAATGTTCGAAATTGAAAAATGTAAGATAGCCATTGTCTCAGAAAAGATTCAGGGATTCCGAAAATGTAATTTGTTTGAAAATGGATAAAGAATTGACGAAACTATGGCCGATTTTCAATTTTCAGACAACGTACAAAGTTCGGTCACTTCCGGTATGCGCAGAAACTTCAAAAATATTTTATCAAGTAGCCACCACATGGTTTCCCGATAGAAAATCTAATTCCAGATCGATATCTGTTTCCATCATGGAGATCTAGGCTCCCGCGGTAAATAATAATAATAATAACTAGACCTGCATGCAGGAATGACGGGTTTCACTGGTGCCAAGTTACTCTTAAACATGTCACTTTCGGTGCCAAGTTACACTTGAACATATGTCACTTTCGGTGCCAACGAAACCACTAACCAGGTTTCCAAATTAACATTGCACACAAATAAAATGGACGTAGAATCAACCAATCAATCCAGCAATATCAAGTCATTTTATACATTTGTTACTTGTAAATGATCTTGACAAAATTAAATTACTTCCGGTGTTAATGAAAATGTTCAATTAGTCTTATGAAATCAGAAATGGCATACAATATCATATAGTGACAATTTTATGTAAATCGAATAATAATTGCCACTTTTAAAGATCAAAAAACTTGAAAAGTGACTTGTAGAAAATCTGCTATTTCTCTGCAACCGTACAAGTTAGAAACCATTTTATGGTATCTGTATGATCGTATGGGTTCATTCTATTTGTTGATTGGCATCAAATACCATAATTTGAAAAAGATTTCAAAACAGACTCATTTGAATAAAATATCTGTTTTGAAGGCTAAAAATTCAGTTTTTGCCAAAATGACGTTACTTCCGGTGATAATGAAAATCTTAAATTACTTGTATGAAATCACAAATGGCATTAGGTATAACATGGTGTAACGTTTATGAAAATCGAATAATAATTGACACTTTTATGGCCCCGAAACCTTCAAAAGTGACCTGTAGAAAACCGTCTATTTCTCGGCAACCGAACAAGTTAGAAACAATTTTATGATATCTATATGACCATATGAGTTGTATTTATATGTGAATTTAAACTAAAAGTTAAAATTATTAATACATATTAAGTTATTCATGGTTGAATAAAACATTGATTTAAAAAGTTTAAAATGCAGTTTTTGACCAAATGACGTCACTTCCGGTGTCAATTTTAAATTGTAATCAACTTGATATGACGCTACATGCTTTTTGAATCAAATGATGTCACTTTTATAAAAAACCAATAATAATTGACTATTTTATAGGCAAAATAACGAAAACAGTGACTTGTACAGAACTGCCCATTTCTTGGGAACTGCTTATATTACAAACTAATTTTAACATACATTTTCTTCGTATGGATTATAGCTACAAGTTTATAAAAGTTACGAAGAAATATTTTAAAATCTGAAAAGCCTGAATAGGTTGTAAATAGGTCAATTTTACACCATTTTTAGCCATTTAATCGAATTTGCTCGAAATTGAAATCGAAATTAAAAAAACTGCTTCCTACATTTTTTGCGCCTTGAAAGGGCACACTCTTTGAGTCAAATAATTTTTCCAAAAAGTAATATTTGTTTTCAAAAAATGTACCTAACTGTCAAAATTGTAGTTTTTGGTAAAATTATGCCACTTCCTGTGCCGACAGATATCACTTCCGGTAATAAAAAAAATGACAATTGAGACAACGAAGCATATGAACTTTGTTTTATACAAATCGAACAATAAAAAATTAATCTAGGACTGAAAAACTGAATTAGCCAATGGCGGCCAAGGAAAATTACTGAGACAAAATTTTTTAACATTTTTGCACAAGGCAGATGACTCTTTAATTCTGTGCACAATACGACTAAAAAATATTCATAAATAAAAATGTTTTTTGTAAAATTTTAAATTTACGAAATTTGGCGCCTAATATCTCCGAAGGTTTGCCGAAAATCAAAAATCGAAAGAAGCGTAGCTATGTGCCCTGTCTCAGGCTATGCCATAATGTATCGAAAGTTAAAATCCAATGATTATTGTTAAAATTACTGCAATATTTTCAAAAACGATAACTTCGGTGATTTCGGACATTTCGCATTGTCGCAGAACGTTCAAAATAGCTTTATCCTCTAAGTCACACCCACTTTCCCAGTAAAACCGAAGAAATCGTAACGATGCGACAAGCAGTTGCTGAGATCTACTCAAAACAAAAGAAGAATAATAATAATAATAATAAGAATAATAATTTTAACAAAAACAATAGTGTTTCACACAAGCTTCGCAGTGTGAAACCCTAATAATAATTTTAGTAATCTCAATAGGCTTTCAGACGAAAGTCTGAAAGCCTAACTAGACCTGCAAGCAGCACTGAACCGGCTTTCAGGAATCATACAGAAAGTTTATTATACCATAGCCGATCCATTGAGCTACCAAACTATACTTTAGGTTGTTTTGCTTTAGTGACACCCTCTATCATATGTAAAAGTAATATTTGCTGGCGAAAAGACCAGTCAAAATTGTAAATTATGGCAAAATTAAGTCACTTCCGGTGCCGAAAGAAATTTTTATAGGTGAAAAATAAGTCGAAAATTCGCAACATACAAAATCCAAACGTTGTTTTATACATTTCGGGCAATAAATAATTAACCTATAACCCATAAACTGAAATTAAGAAGGTAAAAAACTTAAAAGTGACCCTGGGAAAATTGGTTATTATTCGACAAGGGAACATGCTAGAAGCCTTTTCTTGATATCAATATGATGGTATTGATTCACTCTTACTGCCCATTAGAGTCAGGCGTTATAAAGTTAAACGAATAATGAATATAAATCACTTCTAAAAAATGTTTGTTTTGAAGGCTAAAAATACGTTTTTTTGCAAAATTACATTACTTCCGGTGATATTGAAAATGTTAACTTGGTTCATAGAAGTCATAAATTGCATAAGGTATCAAATGGTAAAAAATTATAAAAATCGAATAATAATTGACACTTTTATGTACCAAAAACCTTGAAAAGTGACTTATAGAAGATCGCCTATTTCTCTGTAAACGTACAAGTTAGAAACCATTTTGTGGTATCTGTATGGTCTTATGGCTTCATTCTATTCGTTGATGAGAATCAAATATCATAATTTTAAAAATATTATAAGGGAGACTGATTTGAATAAAATTTTAGTTTTTTAGGTTAAAAATACAGTTTTTGCCCAAATGACGTCATTTCCGGTCACAGTGAAAATGTAAAATTGGCTTGACCTAGTCCAAATTGGCATTAGGCATCAAATGGGAAAAAAATATTGCAAATCGAATAATAATTCACTCTTGCATAGGCAAAATAACGTGAAAAGTGATGCATGCAAAATTGCATATTTCTCGGCAACTGCTCATATTACAAACTAATTTTCGCATACATTCTCTTCGTCTGGATTAGTGCTACGAGTTTATGGAAATTACAAATAAATATTTCAAAATATGAAGACGCTGAATGAATTGTAAATAACTGAATTTTACACTTTATTTTACATTTTATTCGAAATTGCCCGAAAATGGAATTGAAATTTAAAAATATGAGCTAAGGATTTTGTGCACCTTTGCAGGGTGCATCCATTTAGTTATATCAGTTTTGAAAAAAAATAATATTTGCTTTCAAAAAGTGGTACCGAACTGTCAAAATTGAAGTTTTTGTTAATATTACGTCACTTCCGTTGCCGACAGAAAAATTTCACCGTAACAAAAAAAATTACAATTGGGACCACGGAGCATATGAACTTTGTTTTATACAAATCGAACAATAAATAATTTTTCTGGGTACGAAAAACTAAATTAGCCGATGGCGGCTAACACAAATTACCGAGACAATTTTTTTTTTCTCATTTCTGCTCAAGTAGGATGATAGTTTAACCCCGTGTAAAATATCATCAAAAAATATTCATAAATAAAAAAGATTTTCGTAAAAAAAATAATTTTTTTCAAAATATCGGACATTTTTTCGACTACTTCCGGTTTTACGATCGTTGTTGTGATAGCTTTACGAAGTTCTTTGGATACTTAACTTTCTGTACCAGAAATGTCAGAAACATCCATTGAGCAGTTTTGAAAAAAAAAGATAAACTAAAGAGCGTTTACAAAAATTTAACGATTTTTCAATTTTTTCAAAGTTTGATGCCATTTTTGGACCACCTATATTATTTCAATGCTTTTCATTTTTGATTCACTATATAGACAACCGATAGGACTTTGAGTAAGAAAAGTTTAAGAAAAATCTGCGGCGTCGTTTTCGAGAAAAGGACGTCTCAGAATGTTAAAAAATCGGAAAATACTAGATTTTTGGCACACAATAATTTATTTCCTTACCATCGATATCGTATTATTTAGATACCATATGATGGTCCATTAATAGGGCTATCCAACGACACTTTAGTTCTTTTGGTCCGCTATTACCTAAGGGAGAAATCAAGTTTTTTGCAAGTGCGACATAGTTTTTAACCTTTTTTTACATTTTTTGAATACTTCCGGTATGGTTATTATTGTCGATATAGTTTTGATAACCGGTTTAGGCACTAAAATAGCCACAGGGCTCTGTAATGATATATTACATTATCTGATCAGATAAAATGCCCCTGAGAAATCCTAGGTTCAAAAGTGCCAAAAATGCACAAAAATTTAAAATATCGAAAATTAAATTTCAATAACTACATACATATTATACATCGTTAGAATCGTAATTAGGTCAGCTATCTGAATATACAATTTTTTTTTGAAAATCTCTTAAAATAAAAAAATAGCAGAGCATTTTCCAAAATTTCACGATTTTTCGACTTTTTTCGATTTTCAGTCCGTTATTTCACCTTTTCCAGATATTTCAAAGTCGTAATGGAATGTTTCGTACACAAGACTACTGCAAGGTCTCTCGATAGAGAAAGTTTCATAAAAAACTGTGGAGCAGTTTTCGAGATACAGGCATCTAAAAACGCTCCAAATCAGAAAATACTTGATTTTCAGCGAGCCATATTTTGCTTCCTGCTGATCGTGTCCGTACGAATTGGGTATCATTCAGTGGTCCAATTACCGCCCGACCAAATGATACCTTAATTTGTTTAATCCGTTGATATTGGACGGAAAAATCGTGTTTTTACCCAAAACACCAATTTTTCACGTTTTTTTCAAAATATCGCATACTATTTCGACTACTTCCGGTTTACGGATTGTTGTTGAAATTGCTTTAAACGGTGGTTTGACCATATTACTTCATGTTCCAGGAATTTCAGAAACGTCGATCCGGCCGTAAAACGAAACTTAAGCTCACAAAATGTGAAGAAAATTCGAAAAAAATCGAAAAATAAAGGGCGATGACTCTAAATGAAACTTATATTACTGGAACCGTATTGCCTTCAGGTATCCAAAAATGTAGGTCATATTTGAAAATTTTGAAAAATAACAAAAAATGTGTCTTAAACAACATATTTTCATTTTTCGAATGCTAGAAGTCAGCGGCGAAGTTTCTAAATTGCAAAATTTTCAACTGCTATCGTCCGAGAAAAGACTCAGGGTTTTCAAAAATGTAATTTGTATGAAAATAGGTACAGAATTGACGAATCTACGGCCGTTTTTTAATTTTTTGGCACCGCACAAAATTCGGCCACTTCCGGTCTGCGCAGAAGTTTCAAATACAGTGGAAGGAATGGCCACTGTATGGTTTCCTGATAGAAAATTACGTCCCAGATCTGTATCTGTTACAGACACTGAGAAATAGGCTCCCCCGAAAAATAAAATAATAATAATAAATAACTAGACCTGCAAGCAGCACTGAACCGGCTTTCAGGAATCATACAGGAAGTTTCTTATACCATAGCCGATCCATTGAGCTACCAAACTATACTTTAGGTTGTTTTGCTTTAGTGACACCCTCTATCATATGTAAAAGTAATATTTGCTGGCGAAAAGACCAGTCAAAATTGTAAATTATGGCAAAATTAAGTCACTTCCGGTGCCGAAAGAAATTTTTATAGGTGAAAAATAAGTCGAAAATTCGCAACATACAAAATCCAAACGTTGTTTTATACATTTCGGGCAATAAATAATTAACCTATAACCCATAAACTGAAATTAAGAAGGTAAAAAACTTAAAAGTGACCCTGGGAAAATTGGTTATTATTCGACAAGGGAACATGCTAGAAGCCTTTTCTTGATATCAATATGATGGTATTGATTCACTCTTACTGCCCATTAGAGTCAGGCGTTATAAAGTTAAACGAATAATGAATATAAATCACTTCTAAAAAATGTTTGTTTTGAAGGCTAAAAATACGTTTTTTTGCAAAAATTACATTACTTCCGGTGATATTGAAAATGTTAACTTGGTTCATAGAAGTCATAAATTGCATAAGGTATCAAATGGTAAAAAAATTATAAAAATCGAATGATAATTGACACTTTTATATACCAAAAACCTTGAAAAGTGACTTATAGAAGATCGCCTATTTCTCTGTAAACGTACAAGTTAGAAACCATTTTGTGGTATCTGTATGGTCTTATGGCTTCATTCTATTCGTTGATGAGAATCAAATATCATAATTTTAAAAATATTATAAGGGAGACTGATTTGAATAAAATTTTAGTTTTTTAGGTAAAAAATACAGTTTTTGCCCAAATGACGTCATTTCCGGTCACAGTGAAAATGTAAAATTGGCTTGACCTAGTCCAAATTGGCATTAGGCATCAAATGGGAAAAAAATATTGCAAATCGAATAATAATTCACTCTTGCATAGGCAAAATAACGTGAAAAGTGATGCATGCAAAATTGCATATTTCTCGGCAACTGCTCATATTACAAACTAATTTTCGCATACATTCTCTTCGTCTGGATTAGTGCTACGAGTTTATGGAAATTACAAATAAATATTTCAAAATATGAAGACGCTGAATGAATTGTAAATAACTGAATTTTACACTTTATTTTACATTTTATTCGAAATTGCCCGAAAATGGAATTGAAATTTAAAAATATGAGCTAAGGATTTTGTGCACCTTTGCAGGGTGCATCCATTTAGTTATATCAGTTTTGAAAAAAAATAATATTTGCTTTCAAAAAGTGGTACCGAACTGTCAAAATTGTAGTTTTTGTTAATATTACGTCACTTCCGTTGCCGACAGAAAAATTTCACCGTAACATAAAAAATAACAATTGGGACCACGGAGCATATGAACTTTGTTTTATACAAATCGAACAATAAATAATTTTTCTGGGTACGAAAAACTAAATTCGCCGATGGCGGCTAACGCAAATTACCCAGACAATTTTTTTTTTCTCATTTCTGCTCAAGTAGGATGATAGTTTAACCCCGTGTAAAATATCATCAAAAAATATTCATAAATAAAAAAGATTTTCGTAAAAAAAATAATTTTTTTCAAAATATCGGACATTTTTTCGACTACTTCCGGTTTTACGATCGTTGTTGTGATAGCTTTACGAAGTTCTTTGGATACTTAACTTTCTGTACCAGAAATGTCAGAAACATCCATTGAGCAGTTTTGAAAAAAAAAGATAAATTAAAGAGCGTTTACAAAAATTTAACGATTTTTCAATTTTTTCAAAGTTTGATGCCATTTTTGGACCACCTATATTATTTCAATGCTTTTCATTTTTGATTCACTATATAGACAACCGATAGGACTTTGAGTAAGAAAAGTTTAAGAAAAATCTGCGGCGTCGTTTTCGAGAAAAGGACGTCTCAGAATGTTAAAAAATCGGAAAATACTAGATTTTTGGCACACAATAATTTATTTCCTTGCCATCGATATCGTATTATTTAGATACCATATGATGGTCCATTAATAGGGCTATCCAACGACACTTTAGTTCTTTTGGTCCGCTATTACCTAAGGGAGAAATCAAGTTTTTTGCAAGTGCGACATAGTTTTTAACCTTTTTTTACATTTTTTGAATACTTCCGGTATGGTTATTATTGTCGATATAGTTTTGATAACCGGTTTAGGCACTAAAATAGCCACAGGGCTCTGTAATGATATATTACATTATCTGATCAGATAAAATGCCCCTGAGAAATCCTAGGTTCAAAAGTGCCAAAAATGCAAAAAATTTAAAATATCGAAAATTAAATTTCAATAACTACATACATATTATACATCGATAGAATCGTAATTAGGTCAGCTATCTGAATATACAATTTTTTTTTGAAAATCTCTTAAAATAAAAAAATAGCAGAGCATTTTCCAAAATTTCACGATTTTTCGACTTTTTTCGATTTTCAGTCCGTTATTTCACCTTTTCCAGATATTTCAAAGTCGTAATGGAATGTTTCGTACACAAGACTACTGCAAGGTCTCTCGATAGAGAAAGTTTCATAAAAAACTGTGGAGCAGTTTTCGAGATACAGGCATCTAAAAACGCTCCAAATCAGAAAATACTTGATTTTCAGCGAGCCATATTTTGCTTCCTGCTGATCGTGTCCGTACGAATTGGGTATCATTCAGTGGTCCAATTACCGCCCGACCAAATGATACCTTAATTTGTTTAATCCGTTGATATCGGACGGAAAAATCGTGTTTTTACCCAAAACACCAATTTTTCACGTTTTTTTCAAAATTTCGCATAGTATTTCGACTACTTCCGGTTTACGGATTGTTGTTGAAATTGCTTTAAACGGTGGTTTGACCATATTACTTCATGTTCCAGGAATTTCAGAAACGTCGATCCGGCCGTAAAACGAAACTTAAGCTCACAAAATGTGAAGAAAATTCGAAAAAAATCGAAAAATAAAGGGCGATGACTCTGAATGAAACTTATATTACTGGAACCGTATTGCCTTCAGGTATCCAAAAATGTAGGTCAAATTTGAAAATTTTGAAAAATAACAAAAAATGTGTCTTAAACAACATATTTTCATTTTTCGAATGCTAGAAGTCAGCGGCGAAGTTTCTAAATTGCAAAATTTTCAACTGCTATCGTCCGAGAAAAGACTCAGGGTTTCCAAAAATGTAATTTGTATGAAAATAGGTACAGAATTGACGAATCTACGGCCGTTTTTTAATTTTTTGGCACCGCACAAAATTCGGCCACTTCCGGTCTGCGCAGAAGTTTCAAATACAGTGGAAGGGATGGCCACTATATGGTTTCCTGATAGAAAATTACGTCCCAGATCTGTATCTGTTACAGACACTGAGAAATAGGCTCCCCCGAAAAATAAAATAATAATAATAAATAATAACTAGACCTGCATGCAGGAATGACGGGTTTCACTGGTGCCACGTCACTTTCGGTGCCACGTTACCCTTAAACATATGTCACTTCCGATACCAATGAAACCATCAAACAGGTTTCCACATAAGCATTGTAAACATCAAATAAAATGGACGAAGAATCAACCAAATCCAGCAATATCAATTCATTTTATACATATGTTACTTGTAAGTGATCCTGGCAAAATTTCATTACTTCCGGTGATAATGAAATGTTCAATTAGTTTTATGAAATCAGAAATGGCATAAGGCAGCATAATGGCGAAAATTGTATGTAAATCGAATGAGAATTGCCACTTTTATAGACCAAAAACCTTGAAAAGTGACTTGTAGAAAATCGTCTATTTCTCGGCAACCGTACACGATAAAAACTATCTTTTGGTATCTATATGATCGTATGGGTTCAATCCATTTGTTGATTGGAATCAAATATCATAATTTGAAATATATTACAAATCAGACTCATTTGAAAAAAATGTCTGTTTTGAAGGCTAAAAATACAGTTTTTGCCAAAATGACATTACTTCCGGTGATACTGAAAATGTTAAATTAGTTCTATGAAATCATAAATGACACAAGATATCATATGGTGAAAATTTTATGAAAATCGAATAATAACTGACACTTTTATAGACCAAAAAACTTGAAAAGTGACTTAAGGAAAATCGCCCATTTCTCTGCAACCGTACAAGTTAGAAATCATTTTGTGGTATCTGTAAGATCGTATGGGTTCAATCTATTTGATCAATAGAATCAAATATCACAATTTGAAAAAAATAACAAATACGACTCATTTGAATAAAATATTGTTTTTTGAAGGCTAAAATTTAAGTTTTGAGCAAATGACGTCATTTCCGGTGGCAGCGCAAGGGGTAAAATGGTTTGACATAGTCCACTATAGCATTAGGCATCCAGTGGCGAAAGAAAATTGAAAATCGAATAATAATTGATTCTTTTACAACCAAAATTACGTGAAAAGTGACTCATGCAAAAATGCCTATTTCTCGGCAACTGCTTATATTACAAACTAATTTTCACATACATTCTCTTCGTATGGATTATAGCTACAAGTTTATAAAAGTTACGTAAAAATATTTTAAAATCTGAAAAGCCTGAATGAGTTGTAAATAGGTCAATTTTACGCCTTTTTTCACCTCTTAATCCAATTTGCTAGAAAATGAAAAAGAAATTAAAAAAACTGCTTCCGACATTTTTTGCGCCTTTAAAGGACACACTCTTTGAGTCATATAATTTTTCAAAAAAATAATATTTGTTTTCAAAAAATGTACCTAACTGTCAAAATTGTAGTTTTTGGTAAAATTATGCCACTTCCGGTGCCGACAGATAACACTTTTGGTAATAAAAAAAATGACAATTGAGACAACGAAGCATATGAACTTTGTTTTATACAAATCGAACAATAAAAAATTAATCTAGGACTGAAAAACTGAATTAGCCAATGGAGGCCAAGGAAAATTACTGAGACAAAATTTTTTAACATTTTTGCGCAAGTCAGATGACTCTTTAATTCTGTGCACAACACGACTAAAAAATATTCATAAATAAAAAAGTTTTTTGTAAAATTTTAAATTTCCGAAATTTGGCGCCTAATATCTTCGAAGATTTGCCGAAAATCAAAAATCGAAAGTAGCGCAGCTATGTGCCCTGTCTCCAGCTATGCCAAAATGTATCGAAAGTTAAAATCCCATGATTATTGTTAAAATTACCGCAATATTTGTAAAAACGATAACTTCGGTGATTTCGGACATTTCGCATTGTCGCAGAACGTTCAAAATAGCTTTATCCTCTAAGTCACACCCACTTTCCCAGTAAAACCGAAGAAATCGTAACGATGCGACAAGTAGTTGCTGAGATCTACTCAAAACAAAAGAAGAATAATAATAATAATAATAAGAATAATAATTTTAACAAAAACAATAGTGTTTCACACAAGCTTCGCAGTGTGAAACCCTAATAATTTTAGTAATCACAATAGGCTTTCAGACGAAAGTCTGAAAGCCTAATAATAATTTTAGTAATCACAATAGGCTTTCAGACGAAAGTCTGAAAGCCTAATAAGAATAATAATTTTAACAAAAACAATAGTGTTTCACACAAGCTTCGCAGTGTGAAACCCTAATAATTTTAACAAAAACAATAGTGTTTCACACAAGCTACGCAGTGTGAAACCCTAATAACTAGACCTGCATGCAGGAATGACGGGTTTCACTGGTGCCACGTCACTTTCGGTGCCACGTTACCCTTAAACATATGTCACTTCCGATACCAATGAAACCATCAAACAGGTTTCCACATAAGCATTGTAAACATCAAATAAAATGGATGAAGAATCAACCAAATCCAGCAATATCAATTCATTTTATGTTACTTGTAAGTGATCCTGGCAAAATTTCATTACTTCCGGTGATAATGAAAATGTTCAATTAGTTTTATGAAATCAGAAATGGCATAAGGCAGCATAATGGCGAAAATTGTATGTAAATCGAATGAGAATTGCCACTTTTATAGACCAAAAACCTTGAAAAGTGACTTGTAGAAAATCGTCTATTTCTCGGCAACCGTACACGATAAAAACTATCTTTTGGTATCTATATGATCGTATGGGTTCAATCCATTTGTTGATTGGAATCAAATATCATAATTTGAAATATATTACAAATCAGACTCATTTGAAAAAAATGTCTGTTTTGAAGGCTAAAAATACAGTTTTTGCCAAAATGACATTACTTCCGGTGATACTGAAAATGTTAAATTAGATCTATGAAATCATAAATGACACAAGATATCATATGGTGAAAATTTTATGAAAATCGAATAATAACTGACACTTTTATAGACCAAAAACCTTGAAAAGTGACTTAAGGAAAATCGCCCATTTCTCTGCAACCGTACAAGTTATAAACCATTTTGTGGTATCTGTATGATCGTATGGGTTCAATCTATTTGATCAATAGAATCAAATATCACAATTTGAAAAAAATAACAAATACGACTCATTTGAATAAAATATTGTTTTTTGAAGGCTAAAATTTAAGTTTTGAGCAAATGACGTCATTTCCGGTGGCAGCGCAAGGGGTAAAATGGTTTGACATAGTCCACTATGGCATTAGGCATCCAATGGCGAAAGAAAATTGAAAATCGAATAATAATTGATTCTTTTACAGCCAAAATTACGTGAAAAGTGACTCATGCAAAATTGCCTATTTCTCGGCAACTGCTTATAATACAAACTAATTTTCACATACATTCTCTTCGTATGGATTATAGCTACAAGTTTATAAAAGTGACGTAAAAATATTTTAAAATCTGAAAAGCCTGAATGAGTTGTAAATAGGTCAATTTTACGCCTTTTTTCACCTCTTAATCCAATTTGCTAGAAAATGAAAAAGAAATTAAAAAAACTGCTTCCGACATTTTTTGCGCCTTTAAAGGACACACTCTTTGAGTCATATAATTTTTCAAAAAAATAATATTTGTTTTCAAAAAATGTACCTAACTGTCAAAATTGTAGTTTTTGGTAAAATTATGCCACTTCCGGTGCCGACAGATAACACTTTTGGTAATAAAAAAAATGACAATTGAGACAACGAAGCATATGAACTTTGTTTTATACAAATCGAACAATAAAAAATTAATCTAGGACTGAAAAACTGAATTAGCCAATGGAGGCCAAGGAAAATTACTGAGACAAAATTTTTTAACATTTTTGCGCAAGTCAGATGACTCTTTAATTCTGTGCACAACACGACTAAAAAATATTCATAAATAAAAAAGTTTTTTGTAAAATTTTAAATTTCCGAAATTTGGCGCCTAATATCTTCGAAGATTTGCCGAAAATCAAAAATCGAAAGTAGCGCAGCTATGTGCCCTGTCTCCAGCTATGCCAAAATGTATCGAAAGTTAAAATCCCATGATTATTGTTAAAATTACCGCAATATTTGTAAAAACGATAACTTCGGTGATTTCGGACATTTCGCATTGTCGCAGAACGTTCAAAATAGCTTTATCCTCTAAGTCACACCCACTTTCCCAGTAAAACCGAAGAAATCGTAACGATGCGACACGTAGTTGCTGATTTCTACTCAAAACAAAAGAAGAATAATAATAACTAGACCTGCATGCAGGAATGACGGGTTTCACTGGTGCCACGTCACTTTCGGTGCCACGTTACCCTTAAACATATGTCACTTCCGATACCAATGAAACCATCAAACAGGTTTCCACATAAGCATTGTAAACATCAAATAAAATGGACGAAGAATCAACCAAATCCAGCAATATCAATTCATTTTATATATATGTTACTTGTAAGTGATCCTGGCAAAATTTCATTACTTCCGGTGATAATGAAAATGTTCAATTAGTTTTATGAAATCAGAAATGGCATAAGGCAGCATAATGGCGAAAATTGCATGTAAATCGAATGAGAATTGCCACTTTTATAGACCAAAAACCTTGAAAAGTGACTTGTAGAAAATCGTCTATTTCTCGGCAACCGTACACGATAAAAACTATCTTTTGGTATCTATATGATCGTATGGGTTCAATCCATTTGTTGATTGGAATCAAATATCATAATTTGAAATATATTACAAATCAGACTCATTTGAAAAAAATGTCTGTTTTGAAGGCTAAAAATACAGTTTTTGCCAAAATGACATTACTTCCGGTGATACTGAAAATGTTAAATTAGTTCTATGAAATCATAAATGACACAAGATATCATATGGTGAAAATTTTATGAAAATCGAATAATAACTGACACTTTTATAGACCAAAAACCTTGAAAAGTGACTTAAGGAAAATCGCCCATTTCTCTGCAACCGTACAAGTTAGAAACCATTTTGTGGTATCTGTATGATCGTATGGGTTCAATCTATTTGATCAATAGAATCAAATATCACAATTTGAAAAAAATAACAAATACGACTCATTTGAATAAAATATTGTTTTTTGAAGGCTAAAATTTAAGTTTTGAGCAAATGACGTCATTTCCGGTGGCAGCGCAAGGGGTAAAATGGTTTGACATAGTCCAGTATAGCATTAGGCATCCAATGGCGAAAGAAAATTGAAAATCGAATAATAATTGATTCTTTTACAGCCAAAATTACGTGAAAAGTGACTCATGCAAAATTGCCTATTTCTCGGCAACTGCTTATATTACAAACTAATTTTCACATACATTCTCTTCGTATGGATTATAGCTACACGTTTATAAAAGTTACGTAAAAATATTTTAAAATCTGAAAAGCCTGAATGAGTTGTAAATAGGTCAATTTTACGCCTTTTTTCACATCTTAATCCAATTTGCTAGAAAATGAAAAAGAAATTAAAAAAACTGCTTCCGACATTTTTTGCGCCTTTAAAGGACACACTCTTTGAGTCATATGATTTTTCAAAAAAATAATATTTGTTTTCAAAAAATGTACCTAACTGTCAAAATTGTAGTTTTTGGTAAAATTATGCCACTTCCGGTGCCGACAGATAACACTTTTGGTAATAAAAAAAATGACAATTGAGACAACGAAGCATATGAACTTTGTTTTATACAAATCGTACAATAAAAAATTAATCTAGGACTGAAAAACTGAATTAGCCAATGGAGGCCAAGGAAAATTACTGAGACAAAATTTTTTAACATTTTTGCGCAAGTCAGATGCCTCTTTAATTCTGTGCACAACACGACTAAAAAATATTCATAAATAAAAAAGTTTTTTGTAAAATTTTAAATTTCCGAAATTTGGCGCCTAATATCTTCGAAGATTTGCCGAAAATCAAAAATCGAAAGTAGCGCAGCTATGTGCCCTGTCTCCAGCTATGCCAAAATGTATCGAAAGTTAAAATCCCATGATTATTGTTAAAATTACCGCAATATTTGTAAAAACGATAACTTCGGTGATTTCGGACATTTCGCATTGTCGCAGAACGTTCAAAATAGCTTTATCCTCTAAGTCACACCCACTTTCCCAGTAAAACCGAAGAAATCGTAACGATGCGACACGTAGTTGCTGAGATCTACTCAAAACAAAAGAATAATAATAATAATAATAATAACTAGACCTGCAAGCAGCACTGAACCGGCTTTCAGGAATCATACAGGAAGTTTATTATACCATAGCCGATCCATTGAGCTACCGAACTATACTTTAGTTGTTTTGCTTCAGTGACACCCTCTATCATATGTAAAAGGTCAAAATTGTAAATTATGGCAAAATTACGTCACTTCCGGTGCCGAAAGAAATTTTTATAGGTGAAAAATAAGTCGAAAATTTGCAACATACAAAACAGAAACTTTGTTTAATACATATCGGGCAATAAATAATTAACCTATAACCCATAAACTGAAATTAAGAAGGTAAAAAAATTAAAAATGACCCTGGGAAAATTGGCTATTATTCGACAAGGGAACATGCTAGAAGCCTTTTCTTGATATCAATATGATGGTATTGATTTAATCTTACTGCCCATTAGAGTCAGACGTTATAAAGTTAAACGAATAATAAATATAAATCTCTTCAAAAAAATGTTTCTTTTGAAGGCTAAAAATACGTTTTTTGCAAAAATTACATTACTTCCGGTGATATTGAAAATGTTAACTTGGTTCATAGAAGTCAAAAATGGCATATGACATCAAATAGTAAAAAAATTATAAAAATCGAATAATAATTGACACTTTTATAGACCAAAAACCTTGAAAAGTGACTTATAGAAGATCGCCTATTTCTCTGTAACCGTACAAGTTAGAAACCATTTTGTGGTATTTGTATGGTCGTATGGCTTCATTCTATTCGTTGATGGGAATCAAATATCATAATTTTAAAAATATTATAAGGCAGACTCATTTGAATAAAATATTTGTTTTTTAGGTTTAAAATACAGTTTTTGCCCAAATGACGTCATTTCCGGTCACAGTGAAAATGTAAAATTGGCTTGACCTAGTCCAAATTGGCATTATGCATCAAATGGAAAAAAATATTGCAAATCGAATAATAATTCACTCCTTTATAGGCAAAATAACGTGAAAAGTGATGCATGCAAAATTGCATATTTCTCGGCAACTGTATATATTACAAACTTATTTTCGCATACATTCTCTTCGTCTGGATTATTGCTACGAGTTTATGAAAATTACAAATAAATGTTTCAAAATATGAAGACGCTGAATGAATTGTAAATAACTGAATTTTACACTTTATTTTACATTTTATTCGAAATTGCCCGAAAATGAAATTGAAATTAAAAAATCTGAGCTAAGGATTTTGTGCACCTTTGCAGGGTGCATCCTTTTAGTTATATCAGTTTTGAAAAAAAATAATATTTGCTTTCAAAAAGTGGTACCTAACTGTCAAAATTGTTGTTTTTGTTAATATTACGTCACTTCCGTTGCCGACAGAAAAATTTCACCGTAACAAAAAAAAATATAATTTGGACCACGGAGCATATGAACTTTGTTTTATACAAGTCGAACTATAAATAATTTTTCTGGGTACGAAAAACTAAATTAGCCGATGGCGGCTAACGCAAATTATCGAGACAATTTTTTTTCTCATTTCTGCTCAAGTAGGATGATATTTTAACCCTGTGTAAAATACCATCAAAAAATATTCATAAATATAAAAGGTTTTCGTAAAAAAAATATTTTTTTTCAAAATATCGGACAGTTTTTCGACTACTTCCGGTTTTACGATCATTGTCGCGATAGCTTTACGAAGTTATTTGGATACTTAACTTTCTGTACCAGAAGTGTCAGAAACATCCATTGAGTAGTTTTGGAAAAAAAGACAAATTAAAGAGCGTTTACAAAAATTTAACGAATTTTCAATTTTTTTCAAAGTTTGATGCCATTTTTGGACCACCTATATTATTTCAATGCTTTTCATTTTGGATTCACTATATAGACAACCGATAGGACTTTGAGTAAGAAAAGTTTAAGAAAAATCTGCGGTGTCGTTTTCGGGAAAAGGGCATCTCAGATTGTTAAAAAATCGGAAAATACTAGATTTTTGGCATACAATAATTTATTTCCTTACCATCGAAATCGTATTATTTAGATAACATATGATGGTCCATTAATAGGGCTATCCAACGACACTTTAGTTTTTTTGGTCCGCTATTACCTAAGGGAGAAATCAAGCTTTTCGCAAGTGCGACAATGTTTTAAACCTTTTTTTAAATTTTTTTGAATACTTCCGATATGGTTATTATTGTCGGAATAGTTTTAATAGCCGGTTTGGGCACTAAAATAGCCACAGGGCTCTGTAATGATATATTACATTATCTGATCAGATAAAATGCCCCCGAGAAATCCTATGTTCAAAAGTGCCAAAAATGCAAAAAAATTAAAATATCGAAAATTAAATTTCAATAACTACATACATATTATACATCGTTAGAATCGTAATTAGGTCAGCTATCTGAATATACAATCTTTTTTTGAAAATCTCTTAAAATAAAAAAATAGTAGAGCATTTTCCAAAATTTCACGATTTTTCGACTTTTTTCGATTTTCAGTCCGTTATTTCACCTATTCCAGATATTTCAAAGTCTTATTGGATGGCTTCATGCAAAATACCTCCGAAAGGACTCTCGATAGAAAAAATTTAAAAAAAAGTTGCGGTTAAGTTTTCGAGATACAGGCGTCCAAAAATGCTAAAAATCAGAAAATACTTGATTTTCAGCGTGCCATATTTTGCTGCCTGATCATAGTATCCGTATGAATGGGGTATCATATGATAGTACAATCCTCGTGCCACCCAATGGTACCTTAATTTGATTAATCCGTTGATATCGGACGGAGACATCACGTTTTCCCCGAAAACATCCATTTTTTGCATTTTTTTCAAAATATTACACATTATTTCGACCACTTCCGGTTTAAAGATTCGTGTCGAAATTGCTTTATCAGTTGGTATTGGACTATAACTTCATGTTCCATAAGTTTAAGAAACATCATTTTGGCTGTAAAACGACACCACAGCTCACAAAATGGGTAGAAAATTCGAAAAAAATCGAAAAATAAAGGGCGGTAACTCTGAAAGAAACTTATGTTACTGGAATCGGATTGACGTCAGGTATCCAAAAATCTAGGTCAAATTTCCAAATTTTGAAAAATAACAAAAATTGTCTCGTAGGCGACGTGTTTTGAATTTTCGAACGATAGAAGTCAGCAACGAAGTTTCGAAATCGCAAAATGTGAGATTGCTATTGTCTCGGAAAAGTCTCAGGCTTTCCAAAAATGTGATTTGTTTGAATATAGGTAGAGAATTGACGAAACCACGGCCGATTTTTAATTTTTTACCAACGTTCAAAATTCGGCCACTTCCGGTCTGCGCAGAAGTTTGAAAATTGCTTTATTGAGTAGCCACCACCTAGTTTCCCGATAGAAATATGGATCGCAAATCGGTATCTCTTTTCGATCATAGAGAAATAGGCTCCGGCGGAAAAGAATAATAATAAAAAAAATAACTAGACCTGCATGCAGGAATGACGGGTTTCACTGGTGCCACATCACTTTCGGTGCCACGTTACCCTTAAACATATGTCACTTCCGATACCAATGAAACCATCAAACAGGTTTCCACATAAGCATTGTAAACATACGTTACCCTTAAACATGTCACTTCCGGTGCCAAGTTACCCTTGAACATATGTCACTTCCGGTACCAACGAAACCATTAAACAGGTTTCCAAATTAACATTGCACACAAATAAAATGGATGCAGAATCAACCAAATCCAGCAATATCAATTCATTTTATACATTTGTTACTTGTAAATGATCTTGACAAAATTACATTTCTTCCGGTGTTAATGAAAATGTTCAATTAGTTTTATGAAATCAGAAATGGCATACGATATCATATAGTGAAAATTTTATGTAAATCGAATAATAATTGCCACTTTTAAAGACCAAAAAACTTGAAAAGTGACTTGTAGAAAATCGACTATTTCTCTGCAACCGTACAAGTTAGAAACCATTTTGTGGTATCTGTATGATCGTATGGGTTCATTTTATTTGTTGATTGGCATCAAATACCATAATTTGAAAAACATTTCAAAACAGACTCATTTGAATAAAATATCTGTTTTGAAGGCTAAAAATACAGTTTTTGCCAAAATGATGTTACTTCCGGTGATAATGAAAATCTTAAATTACTTGTATGAAATCCTAAATGGCATTAGGTATAACATGGTGTAACGTTTATGAAAATCGAATAATAATTGACACTTTTATGGCCCAAAAACCTTCAAAAGTGGCCTGTAGAAAACCGTCTATTTCTCGGCAACCGAACAAGTTAGAAACAATTTTATGATATGTATATGACCATATGAGTTGTGTTTATATGTGAATATAAGCATTGTAAACATCAAATAAAATGGACGAAGAATCAACCAAATCCAGCAATATCAATTCATTTTATATATATGTTACTTGTGATCCTGGCAAAATTTCATTACTTCCGGTGATAATGAAAATGTTCAATTAGTTTTATTATATCAGAAATGGCATAAGGCATCATAATGGCGAAAATTGTATGTAAATCGAATGAGAATTGCCACTTTTATAGACCAAAAACCTTGAAAAGTGACTTGTAGAAAATCGTCTATTTCTCGGCAACCGTACACGATAAAAACTATCTTTTGGTATCTATATGATCGTATGGGTTCAATCCATTTGTTGATTGGAATCAAATATCATAATTTGAAATATATTACAAATCAGACTCATTTGAAAAAAATGTCTGTTTTGAAGGCTAAAAATACAGTTTTTGCCAAAATGACATTACTTCCGGTGATACTGAAAATGTTAAATTAGTTCTATGAAATCATAAATGACACAAGATATCATATGGTGAAAATTTTATGAAAATCGAATAATAACTGACACTTTTATAGACCAAAAACCTTGAAAAGTAACTTAAGGAAAATCGCCCATTTCTCTGCAACCGTACAAGTTAGAAACCATTTTGTGGTATCTGTATGATCGTATGGGTTCAATCTATTCGATCAATAGGAGCAAATATCACAATTTGAAAAAAATAACAAATACGACTCATTTGAATAAAATATTGTTTTTTGAAGGCTAAAATTTAAGTTTTGAGCAAATGACGTCATTTCCGGTGGCAGCGCAAGGGGTAAAATGGTTTGACATAGTCCACTATGGCATTAGGCATCCAATGGCGAAAGAAAATTGAAAATCGAATAATAATTGATTCTTTTACAGCCAAAATTACGTGAAAAGTGACTCATGCAAAATTGCCTATTTCTCGGCAACTGCTTATATTACAAACTAAGTTTCACATACATTCTCTTCGTATGGATTATAGCTACAAGTTTATAAAAGTTACGTAAAAATATTTTAAAATCTGAAAAGCCTGAATGAGTTGTAAATAGGTCAATTTTACGCCTTTTTTCACCTCTTAATCCAATTTGCTAGAAAATGAAAAAGAAATTAAAAAAACTGCTTCCGACATTTTTTGCGCCTTTAAAGGACACACTCTTTG
This sequence comes from Patella caerulea, assembly GCA_036850965.1. NCBI lineage: Eukaryota > Metazoa > Mollusca > Gastropoda > Patellidae > Patella > Patella caerulea. The sequence goes on from JAZGQO010000006.1 coordinate 23,199,690, forward strand.
AGTCATATAATTTTTCAAAAAAATAATATTTGTTTTCAAAAAATGTACCTAACTGTCAAAATTGTAGTTTTTGGTAAAATTATGCCACTTCCGGTGCCGACAGATAACACTTTTGGTAATAAAAAAAATGACAATTGAGACAACGAAGCATATGAACTTTGTTTTATACAAATCGAACTATAAAAAATTAATCTAGGACTGAAAAACTGAATTAGCCAATGGAGGCCAAGGAAAATTACTGAGACAAAATTTTTTAACATTTTTGCGCAAGTCAGATGACTCTTTAATTCTGTGCACAACACGACTAAAAAATATTCATAAATAAAAAAGTTTTTTGTAAAATTTTAAATTTCCGAAATTTGGCGCCTAATATCTTCGAAGATTTGCCGAAAATCAAAAATCGAAAGTAGCGCAGCTATGTGCCCTGTCTCCAGCTATGCCAAAATGCATCGAAAGTTAAAATCCCATGATTATTGTTAAAATTACCGCAATATTTGTAAAAACGATAACTTCGGTGATTTCGGACATTTCGCATTGTCGCAGAACGTTCAAAATAGCTTTATCCTCTAAGTCACACCCACTTTCCCAGTAAAACCGAAGAAATCGTAACGATGCGACACGTAGTTGCTGAGATCTACTCAAAACAAAAGAAGAATAATAATAACTAGATCTGCTACTGTCCCATGCAGATATGAAAGCTTTCATATTCATCGTCACGTGTCATAGATTATATCAAGTATCTCAAATAAAAGGATAAGAATAACAAACTATCAAAATTGGTCAAAAACTCGCGAAGTTACAAGTCTAAATATAGTATGAAACATTGCATAATCTGAAAACTAAAGGGAAATAACTGATACTTGTGTTGCTGTAATCGGGATGACTTCCCACTTCAAAACGTTCAGAAAAATGAAATGAAAATGGTAAGAAAACATCGAAAAATTAAATGAGAAAACTTTGAACAAAACTAAAAACTTTTGAATCAGGTTGATCCCAATTGTTTGAATATTTACGTTAAATATGTAAATTTGGAAAATTATAAAGACATAATTATCAAAATCGGTCAAAACTCACAAAGTTACAAATTTAAATGTAGTGAGAAACATTGCACCCTCGGCAAAAAAATAATCTTTAAACTAAAGGGAAATAACCCAAACTTGTATAGCTGTAATCGGGCTTCCAAAATTAGAGATATGTTATATAATTATGGTTTCCAATATGTTTGGTTATAAGTAGGAAATCGTGACAACTTCTTAAGCATGTTTTAAACAAAGGGTCATAGACTGCAATATACAAGAATGGCACTTTGCAATAAAAAAAACTGGTCAAAGCAAGATTTCTATGCAGAAATGAAATAATTAATAGAACCAGAAAAACATTTATCCACTATAATAAATAAGCAACATAGAGAAAATGAAATCAAATTGAATGGTTGTTTAACGTCCTACTGTTTTGCTCCTAAAATGGGCTAATGAAGACGGGCATACGCCATAAAGTGTGCAATGAGCGAAATTTTACCCGGGCAGCGGCGTTACGGCCTACGAGGTTGGACAGGCGACCATACTCCTTGTGACGTACAACCAAGAAATCGAAACAACGCCAGTTGACTCAATGACAGACGTTATGATACAGAGCGCACGTGCTAACCATTCAGTCACGCAACCTCCCTAAAATCTGCAAATTGCTGACCTACAGATAGAAACATTTCAACCGGGCGAAATCTTCTATTTTATTAGTTTAATTTGCACGGTACCTTTAGTTATCAACCGAATATTACAAAACTTTTAAAAATAAGCTCCCCCTGACCAGCTAAATCGTTCGCAATAAACGTATTCCCCTTAAAATCGGCAAATTGCTGAATTTAAAGTGAGAAACATTACAACCGGGCGAATTTTTCTGTTTTATCACTTTTACAGTATCTTTGATTACCAACCGATTATTACAAAACTTTAAAAATAAAAAAAAGAGAGAAATGCGGCTTAACGTCCATTCGACACAAACTAGGTCATTTCGGGACTAACATATGTTTTTTAATTTTATTTAAAAACTCCCCTTGCGCGTACTGGTCTTTAGCTGTTGGGAGGAAACCGAATGGCACGGAGAAAACCCACGAGGTTGGACACCATACTCCATGTCACGTGCAATCTCGAAATCGAAACGACGCCCGTTGACTCAATGACAGACGTTACGATACAGCGTGCACATGCTAACCATTCAGCCATTCAGCCTCCCTTAAAAATAAGCTCCCCCTGACCAGCTTAATTGTTCGCAATAAACATTTGCCCTCTAAAATCGGCAAATTGCTGACTTTAAAGTGAGAAACATTATAACCGGGCGAAATTTTATGTTTTATCACTTTTACAGTACCTTTGATTACCAACCGATTATTACAAAACTTTAAAAATAAAAGAGAAAGAGAGAAATGCGGCTCAACGTCCATTCGACACAAACTAGGTCATTTCGGGACCAACATGTGTTTTTTTAATTGTATTTATAAACTTCCCTTGCGCGTACGGGTCTTTAGCCGTGGGAGGAAACCGAAGGACACGGAGAAAACCCACGAGGTTGGACACCATACTCCATGTCACGTGCAACTTGGAAATCGAAACGACGCCGGTTGACTCAATGACAGACGTTACGATACAGCGCGCGTATGCTAACCATTCAGCCTCCCTAAAATCTGGAAATTGCTGACTTATAGCAAGAAACATTTTAACCGGGCGAAATTTTCTGTTTTAACAGTTTAATTCGCACGGTATTTTAATTACCAACCGATTATTACAAAACTTTTGAAAATAAGCTCCAACTGACCAGCTTAATCGTATGCAATAAACGTTTGGCCTGAATTAAAAGTTCTGCAACGAGAAAGTTCATCTCGATTTTCCGGCGTGGTCCCCCCTTGTCAGTGAGGCAGAACGGAGGGCCTGACAAGGGCAGCTGTCTAGTCGTTCGGGTGGGACGAAAAACCAAGGGCGCGTGTACACATTGGAGTGCACGTAAAATATCCCTAAGCAGTTGGAATTTGATACTGTTGAATAAGCCCTATACAATGACTAAATGTGCAGATTGTAGTCACACACACTGCATGTTTCGCTTAACAATGAAAGGGTGCCGTTTTCAATGTTCGATCCTTTTATTCTTCTACTCCAGATATTTTGGACTGTTGATCGAAGTTTTCATATAAAAGACTACCGATAAGACTCTTTGTAGAAGAAGTTCCCAAAAAGTATTATGTTGACTTGAAGAGAAAAGAACCTTTAAAGATGCTCCAAATCGTAAACATACGACTTTTTGGATTTTCGATCTCTTTTTTTCTGCTATCCCTGATATTTAAAAAAAAGATACAACGATTTCACACAACAGGCCAGCTATTACACTCTCGATTAACAAGAGTTTCACCGCCCTCCCTTCATTATAACCGAAGTTATCTTGCCCTAAAGAATCAACAAATCAGCATGCTTATTTCTGCTTACCCTAGGCAGAAAATGCTCATCTTTGAACTCAATCATGACATTGACATAGTGAACGTCTACACCAAGATTGAACATTCTAGCTCAATTAGAAGGAGAGTTATTGTGTTTCAAAGTTTCGGCCCTTCAAATTGCTACTACTTTTCATATTCACTTCAAAATGGCAACCATCAATTGACCTAAATCAAAATTCTTCTCTGAACAATTTTTAGACCATCTTTCAAGGATTCAGAAAATATAACTCCCGAGTCTGTAAGTAAAATAGCAAAAAAGCCTTAGGGATTTTTCACGTTTCAAGATGGTGGCACTTCCGGTTCGATCAACAAACTTTATATTTTGTGTACAAATCAGTATTTACTTGTCTAGTATCCAAAAAAAAAATCAGGTCATTCTGACCTATATTTCGATGATTTTTTTGAAAATTTTGATCTTTAATTTCGTCAAGGGGAGATAATTTAGAAAATTTCTAATTATATTTTTGAAGTCACATCGGTAAGGTCTACACATATACTAAATTTCATTACAATCGTACAACTATTAAAGAAGTTGTCAAATTGGTCTAAACATCCGGTTCGAAATCACAGCGACGAATTTTCGAAATTCGAAAATGTGAAACTGCAGATGAAAATGATTTTTTTCAAGGTATTCAAAGAAAAAAGAATTAGTAAAATCGGTCAAAAAATAACAAAGTTGCGACTATGCTTTGTCCATTTCGTCGTTCGTAAATTTCGGTGATTTCGGATTCGTAAAACGTTTTGAAAATATATTTAATCAAGGTTCGCACCCCATTTTTGGGGGGGTAGGTCAAAATTTCAGAAAGATCCTACGGATAGATTCTGAGAAATCCGATTTGCAGAAAACACACAAAAAAAAAAAATAATAATAATAATCTTAACAGAAACAATAAGCTTTCATATGTAATATGAAAGCTTAATAATAATAAGAATAATAATTTTAACAAAAACAATAGTGTTTCACACAAGCTTCGCAGTGTGAAACCCTAATAATTTTAGTAATCTCAATAGGCTTTCAGACGAAAGTCTGAAAGCCTAATAATAAGAATAACTAGACCTGCAAGCAGCACTGAACCGGCTTTCAGGAATCATACAGGAAGTTTATTATACCATAGCCGATCCATTGAGCTACCAAACTATACTTTAGTTGTTTTGCTTCAGTGACACCCTCTATCATATGTAAAAGTAATATTTGCTGGCGAAAAGACCGGTCAAAATTGTAAATTATGGCAAAATTACGTCACTTCCGGTGCCGAAAGAAATTTTTATAGGTGAAAAATAAGTCGAAAATTCGCAGCATACAAAATACAAACTTTGTTTTATACATATCGGGCAATAAATAATTAACCTATAACCCATAAACTGAAATTAAGAAGGTAAAAAAATTAAAAGTGACCCTGGGAAAATTGGTTATTATTCGACAAGGGAACATGCTAGAAGCCTTTTCTTGATATCAATATGATGGTATTGATTCAATCTTTCTGCCCATTAGAGTCAGACGTTATAAAGTTAAACGAATAATGAATATATATCACTTCAAAAAAATGTTTGTTTTGAAGGCTAAAAATACGTTTTTTGCAAAAATTACATTACTTCCGGAGATATTGAAAATGTTAACGTAGTTCATAGAAGTCATAAATGGCATAAGGCATCAAATGGTAAAAAATTTATAAAAATCGAATAATAATTGACACTGTTATAGACCAAAAACCTTGAAAAGTGACTTATAGAAGATCGCCTATTTCTCTGTAACCGTACAAGTTAGAAACCATTTTGTGGTATCTGTATGGTCGTATGGCTTCATTCTATTCGTTGATGGGAATCAAATATCATAATTTTTAAAACATTATAAGGCAGACTCATTTGAATAAAATATTTGTTTTTTAGGTTAAAAATACAGTTTTTGCCCAAATGACGTCATTTCCGGTCACAGTGAAAATGTAAAATTGGCTTGACCTAGTTCATATTGGCATTAGGCATCAAATGGAAAAAAAATATTGGAAATCGAATAATAATTCACTCTTTTATACGCAAAATAACGCGAAAAGTGATGCATGCAAAATTGCATATTTCTCGGCAACTGCTCATATTACAAACTAATTTTCGCATACATTCTCTTCGTCTGGATTATTGCTACGAGGTTATGAAAATTACAAATAAATATTTCAAAATATGAAGACGCTGAATGAATTGTAAATAACTGAATTTTACACTTTATTTTACATTTTATTCGAAATTGCCCGAAAATGAAATTGAAATTTAAAAATATGAGCTAAGGATTTTGTGCACCTTTGCAGGGTGCATCCTTTTAGTTATATCAGTTTTGAAAAAAAATAATATTTGCTTTCAAAAAGTGGTACCGAACTGTCAAAATTGTAGTTTTTGTTAATATTACGTCACTTCCGTTGCCGACAGAAAAATTTCACCGTAACCAAAAAAATTACAATTGGGACCATGGAGCATATGAACTTTGTTTTATACAAATCGGAAAATAAATAATTTTTCTGGATACGAAAAACTAAATTAGCCGATGGCGGCTAACGCAAATTACCGAGACAATTTTTTTTCTCATTTCTGCTCAAGTACGATGATATTTTAACCCTGTGTAAAATATCATCAAAAAATATTCATAAATAAAAAAGGTTTTCGTAAAAAAAAATTTTTTTTTCAAAATATCGGTCATTTTTTCGACTACTTCCGGTTTTACGATCCATGTTGTGATAGCTTTACGAAGTTCTTTGGATACTTAACTTTCTGTACCAGAAGTGTCAGAAACATCCATTGAGTAGTTTTGGAAAAAAAGATAAATTAAAGAGCGTTTCCAAAAATTTAACGATTTTTCAATTTTTTTCAAAGTTTGAGGCCATTTTTGGACCACTTATATTATTTCAATGCTTTTCATTTTGGATTCACTATATAGACAACCGATAGGACTTTGAGTCAAAAAAGTTTAAGAAAATTCTGCGGCGTCGTTTTCGAGAAAAGGGCGTCTCAGAATGTTAAAAAATCGGAAAATACTAGATTTTTGGCATACAATTATTTATTTCCTTACCATTGAAATCACATTATTTAGATACCATATGATGGTCCATTAATAGGGCTATCCAACGACACTTTAGTTCTTTTGGTCCGCTATTACCTAAGGGAGAAATCAAGTTTTTCGCAAGTGCGACAATGTTTTTACTCTTTTTTTTTCATTTTTTGAATACTTCCGGTATGGTTATTATTGTCGGAATAGTTTTAATAGCCGGTTTGGGCACTAAAATGGCCACAGGGCTCTGTAATGATATATTGCATTTTCTGATCAGATAAAATGCCCCTGAGAAATCCTATGTTCAAAAGTGCCAAAAATGCAAAAAAAATAAAATATCGAAAATTAAATTTCAATAACTACATACATATTATACATCGTTAGAATCGTAATTGGGTCAGCTATCTGAATATACAACCTTTTTTTGAAAATCTCTTAAAATAAAAATATAGTAGAGCATTTTCCAAAATTTCACGATTTTTCGACTTTTTTTGATTTTCAGTCCCTTTTTTATCGTATTCCAGACATTTCAAAGTCTTATTGGATGGCATAATTCACAAGACTAACGAATGGACTCTCGATAGAGAAAGTTAAAAAAAAAGTTGCGGTTAAGTTTTCGAGATACAGGCGTCCAAAAACGCTCCAAATCAGAAAATACTTGATTTTCAGCGTGCCATATTTTGCTTCTTGCTCATCGTATCCGTGTGATTTGGGTATCATATGATAGTCTATTCCTCTGGGCATCCAACGGTACCTTAATTTGTTTCATCTGTTGATTTCGGACGGAGAAATCACGTTTTCCACCAAAACATCCATTTTTTGCATTTCTTTCAAAATATTGCACACTATTTCGACCACTTCCGGTTTAAGGATCCTTGTCGAAATTGCTTTATCAGTTGGTATTGGACTACAACTTCATGTTCCATAACTTTCAGAAACATCAATTCGACCGTAAAACGAAACCACAGCTCACAAATTGGGAAGAAAATTCGAAAAAAATCGAAAAATAAAGGGCGATAACTCTGAATGAAACTTATGTTTCTAGAATCGGATGGACTTCAGGTATCCAAAAATGTAGGTCAAATTTGAAAATTTTGAAAAATAACAAAAATTGTCTCGTAAACAACATGTTTTCAATTTTCGAACGATAAAAGTCATAGACGAATGTTCGAAATTGAAAAATGTGAGATAGCCATTGTCTCAGAACAGATTCAGGAATTCCAAAAATGTGATTTGTTTGAAAATGGGAAAAGAATTGATGAAACTATAGCCAATTTTCAATTTTTTGACAACGTACAAAGTTCGGTCACTTCCGGTCTGCGCAGAAGTTTGAAAATTGCTTTATTGAGTAGCCACCACCTGGTTTCCCGATAGTAAGATGAACCGCAAATCGGTATCTCTTTTCGATCATAGAGAAATAGGCTCCCGCGGTAAATAATAATAATAATAAAAAAAAAAATAATAATAATTTTAGTAATCACAATAGGCTTTCAGACGAAAGTCTGAAAGCCTAACTAGACCTGCATGCAGGAATGACGGGTTTCACTGGTGCCACATTACCCTTAAACATGTCACTTCCGGTGCCAAGTTACCCTTGAACATGTGTCGCTTCTGGTACCAACGAAACTACTAAACAGGTTTCCAAATTAACATTGCACACAAATAAAATGGACGCAGAATCAACCAAATCCAGCAATATCAATTCATTTTATACATTTGTTACTTGTAAATGATCTTGACAAAATTAAATTACTCCCAGTGTTAATGAAAATGGTCAATTAGTCTTATGAAATCAGAAATGGCATACGATATCATATAGTGAAAATTTTATGTAAATCGAATATTAATTGCCACTTTTAAAGACCAAAAAACTTGAAAAGTGACTTGTAGAAAATCGGCTATTTCTCGGCAACCGTACAAGTTAGAAACCATTTTGTGGTATCTGTATGATCGTATGGCTTCATTCTATTTGTTGATTGACATCAAATACCATAATTTGAAAAAGAATTCAAAACAGACTCATTTGAATAAAATATCTTTTTTGAAGGCTCAAAATAAAGTTTTTGCCAAAATGACGTTACTTCCGGTGATAATGAAAATCTTACATTACTTGTATGAAATCCCAAATGGCATTACGTATAACATGGTGTAACGTTTATGAAAATCGAATAATAATTGACACTTTTATGGCGCCAAATCCTTCAAAAGTGACCTGTAGAAAACCGTCTATTTCTCGGCAACCGAACAAGTTAGAAACAATTTTATGATATGTATATGACCATATGAGTTGTGTTTATATGTGAATTTAAACCAAAAGTTAAAATTATTAATACATATTAAGTTATTCTTGGTTGAATAAAACATTGATTTAAAAAGGTTAAAATGCATTTTTTGACCAAATGATGTCACTTCCGGTATCAATTTTAAATTGTAATCAACTTGATATGACGCTACGTGCTTTTTGAATCAAATGATGTCACTTTTATAAAAATCCAATCATAATTGACCATTTTACAGGCAAAATAACGAAAACAGTGACTTGTACAGAACTGCCCATTTCTTGGTAACTGCTTATAGTACAAACGAATTTTAACATACATTTTCTTCGTATGGATTATAGCTACAACTTTATAAAAGTTACGAAGAAATATTTTAAAATCTGAAAAGCCTGAATAGGTTGTAAATAGGCCAATTTTACACCATTTTTAGCCTCTTAATCGAATTTGCTCGAAAATGAAACCGAAATTAAAAAAACTGCTTCCTACATTTTTTGCGCCTTGAAAGGGCACACTCTTTGAGTCAAATAATTTTTCGAAAAAATAATATTTGTTTTCGAAGAAGGAAAATAACTGTCAAAATTGTAGTTTTTGGTAAAATTATGCCACTTCCGGTGCCGACAGATAAAACTTTTGGTAATAAAAAAAATGACAATTGATACAACGAAACATATGAACTTTGTTTTATACAAATCGAACAATAAAAAATTAATCTAGGACTTAAAAACTGAATTAGCCAATGGCGGCCAAGGTAAATTACTGAGACAAAATTCTTTAACATTTTTGCACTAGTCAGATGACTCTTTAATTCTGTGCATAATACGACTAAAAAATATTCATAAATAAAAAAAAATTTGGTAAAATTTTAAATTTTCAAAATTTGGCGCCTAATATCTTTGAAGATTTACCGAAAATCAAAAATCGAAAGTAGTGTAGCTATGTGCCCTGTCTCCGGCTATGCCAAAATGTATCGAAAGTTAAAATTCAATGATTATTGTTTGTTTTGAAGGCTAAAAATACGTTTTTTTGCAAAAATTACATTACTTCCGGTGATATTGAAAATGTTAACTTGGTTCACAGAAGTCATAAATTGCATAAGGTATCAAATGGTAAAAAAATTATAAAAATCGAATAATAATTGACACTTTTATATACCAAAAACCTTGAAAAGTGACTTATAGAAGATCGCCTATTTCTCTGTAAACGTACAAGTTAGAAACCATTTTGTGGTATCTGTATGGTCTTATGGCTTCATTATATTCGTTGATGAGAATCAAATATCATAATTTTAAAAATATTATAAGGGAGACTGATTTGAATAAAATTTTAGTTTTTTAGGTTAAAAATACAGTTTTTGCCCAAATGACGTCATTTCCGGTCACAGTGAAAATGTAAAATTGGCTTGACCTAGTCCAAATTGGCATTAGGCATCAAATGGAAAAAAAATATTGCAAATCGAATAATAATTCACTCTTGCATAGGCAAAATAACGTGAAAAGTGATGCATGCAAAATTGCATATTTCTCGGCAACTGCTCATATTACAAACTAATTTTCGCATACATTCTCTTCGTCTGGATTAGTGCTACGAGTTTATGGAAATTACAAATAAATATTTCAAAATATGAAGACGCTGAATGAATTGTAAATAACTGAATTTTACACTTTATTTTACATTTTATTCGAAATTGCCCGAAAATGGAATTGAAATTTAAAAATATGAGCTAAGGATTTTGTGCACCTTTGCAGGGTGCATCCATTTAGTTATATCAGTTTTGAAAAAAAAATAATATTTGCTTTCAAAAAGTGGTACCGAACTGTCAAAATTGTAGTTTTTGTTAATATTACGTCACTTCCGTTGCCGACAGAAAAATTTCACCGTAACAAAAAATATTACAATTGGGACCACGGAGCATATGAACTTTGTTTTATACAAATCGAACAATAAATAATTTTTCTGGGTACGAAAAACTAAATTAGCCGATGGCGGCTAACACAAATTACCGAGACAATTTTTTTTTCTCATTTCTGCTCAAGTAGGATGACAGTTTAACCCCGTGTAAAATATCATCAAAAAATATTCATAAATAAAAAAGATTTTCGTAAAAAAAATAATTTTTTTCAAAATATCGGACATTTTTTCGACTACTTCCAGTTTTACGATCGTTGTTGTGATAGCTTTACGAAGTTCTTTGGATACTTAACTTTCTGTACCAGAAATGTCAGAAACATCCATTGAGCAGTTTTGAAAAAAAAAGATAAACTAAAGAGCGTTTGCAAAAATTTAACGATTTTTCAATTTTTTCAAAGTTTGATGCCATTTTTGGACCACCTATATTATTTCAATGCTTTTCATTTTTGATTCACTATATAGACAACCGATAGGACTTTGAGTAAGAAAAGTTTAAGAAAAATCTGCGGCGTCGTTTTCGAGAAAAGGACGTCTCAGAATGTTAAAAAATCGGAAAATACTAGATTTTTGGCACACAATAATTTATTTCCTTACCATCGATATCGTATTATTTAGATACCATATGATGGTCCATTAATAGGGCTATCCAACGACACTTTAGTTCTTTTGGTCCGCTATTACCTAAGGGAGAAATCAAGTTTTTTGCAAGTGCGACATAGTTTTTAACCTTTTTTTACATTTTTTGAATACTTCCGGTATGGTTATTATTGTCGATATAGTTTTGATAACCGGTTTAGGCACTAAAATAGCCACAGGGCTCTGTAATGATATATTACATTATCTGATCAGATAAAATGCCCCTGAGAAATCCTAGGTTCAAAAGTGCCAAAAATGCAAAAAAATTAAAATATCGAAAATTAAATTTCAATAACTACATACATATTATACATCGTTAGAATCGTAATTAGGTCAGCTATCTGAATATACAATTTTTTTTTGAAAATCTCTTAAAATAAAAAAATAGCAGAGCATTTTCCAAAATTTCACGATTTTTCGACTTTTTTCGATTTTCAGTCCGTTATTTCACCTTTTCCAGATATTTCAAAGTCGTAATGGAATGTTTCGTACACAAGACTACTGCAAGGTCTCTCGATAGAGAAAGTTTCACAAAAAACTGTGGAGCAGTTTTCGAGATACAGGCATCTAAAAACGCTCCAAATCAGAAAATACTTGATTTTCAGCGAGCCATATTTTGCTTCCTGCTGATCGTGTCCGTACGAATTGGGTATCATTCAGTGGTCCAATTACAGCCCGACCAAATGATACCTTAATTTGTTTAATCCGTTGATATCGGACGGAAAAATCGTGTTTTTACCCAAAACACCAATTTTTCACGTTTTTTTCAAAATATCGCATAGTATTTCGACTACTTCCGGTTTACGGATTGTTGTTGAAATTGCTTTAAACGGTGGTTTGACCATATTACTTCATGTTCCAGGAATTTCAGAAACGTCGATCCGGCCGTAAAACGAAACTTAAGCTCACAAAATGTGAAGAAAATTCGAAAAAAATCGAAAAATAAAGGGCGATGACTCTGAATGAAACTTATATTACTGGAACCGTATTGCCTTCAGGTATCCAAAAATGTAGGTCAAATTTGAAAATTTTGAAAAATAACAAAAAATGTGTCTTAAACAACATATTTTCATTTTTCGAATGCTAGAAGTCAGCGGCGAAGTTTCTAAATTGCAAAATTTTCAACTGCTATCGTCCGAGAAAAGACTCAGGGTTTCCAAAAATGTAATTTGTATGAAAATAGGTACAGAATTGACGAATCTACGGCCGTTTTTTTAATTTTTTGGCACCGCACAAAATTCGGCCACTTCCGGTCTGCGCAGAAGTTTCAAATACAGTGGAAGGGATGGCCACTATATGGTTTCCTGATAGAAAATTACGTCCCAGATCTGTATCTGTTACAGACACTGAGAAATAGGCTCCCCCGAAAAATAAAATAATAATAATAAATAATAACTAGACCTGCAAGCAGCACTGAATCGGCTTTCAGGAATCATACAGGAAGTTCATTATACCATAGCCGATCCATTGAGCTACCAAACTATACTTTAATTGTTTTGCACCTTCTATCATATGTAAAAGTAATATTTGCTGGCGAAAAGACCGGTCAAAATTGTAAATTATGGCAAAATTACGTCACTTCCGGTGCCGAAAGAAATTTTTATAGGTGAAAAATAAGTCGAAAATTCGCAACATACAAAATACAAACTTTGTTTTATACATATCGGGCAATAAATAATCAACCTATAACCCATAAACTGAAATTAAGAAGGTATAAAACTTAAAAGTGACCCTGGGAAAATTGGCTATTATTCGACAAGGGAACATGCTAGAAGCCTTTTCTTGATATCAATATGATGGTATTGATTCAATCTTACTGCCCATTAGAGTCAGACGTTATAAAGTTAAACGAATAATAAATATAAATCCCTTCAAAAAAATGTTTGTTTTGAAGGCTAAAAATACGTTTTTTGCAAAAATTACATTACTTTCGGAGATATTGAAAATGTTAATTTAGTTCATAGAAGTCATAAATGGCATAAGGCATCAAATGGTAAAAAAATGATAAAAATCGAATAATAATTGACACTTTTATAGACCAAAAACCTTGAAAAGTGACTTATAAAAGATCGCCTATTTCTCTGTAACCGTACAAGTTAGAAACCATTTTGTGGTATCCGTATGGTCGTATGGCTTAATTCTATTCGTTGATGGGAATCAAATATCATAATTTTTGAAAAGTGATGCATGCAAAATTGCATATTTCTCGGCAACTGCTCATATTACATACTAATTTGCGCATACATTCTCTTCGTCTGGATTATTGCTACGAGTTTATGAAAATTACAAATAAATATTTCAAAATATGAAGACGCTGAATGAATTGTAAATAACTGAATTTTACACTTTATTTTACATTTTATTCGAAATTGCCCGAAAATGAAATTGAAATTAAAAAATCTGAGCTAAGGATTTTGTGCACCTTTGCAGGGTGCATCCTTTTAGTTATATCAGTTTTGAAAAAAAAATAATATTTGCTTTTAAAAAGTGGTACTGAACGATCAAAATTGTAGTTTTTGTTAATATTACGTCACTTCCGTTGCCGACAGAAAAATTTCACCGTAACAAAAAAAAATACAATTGGGACCACGGAGCGTATGAACTTTGTTTTATACAAATCGAATAATAAATAATTTTTCTGGGTACGAAAAACTAAATTAGCCGATGGCGGCTAACGCAAATTACCGAGACAATTTTTTTTCTCATTTCTGCTCAAGTAGGATGATATTTTTAACCCTGTGTAAAATATCATCAAAACATATTCATAAATAAAAAAGGTTTTCGTAAAAAAATTAATTTTTTTCAAAATATCGGACATTTTTTCGACTACTTCCGGTTTTACGATCGTTGTAGTGATAGCTTTACGAAGTTCTTTGGATAATTAACTTTCTGTACCAGAAGTGTCAGAAACATCCATTGAGTAGTTTTGGAAAAAAAGAAAAATTAAAGAGCGTTTCCAAAAATTTAACGATTTTTCAATTTTTTTCAAAGTTTGAGGCCATTTTTGGACCATTTATATTATTTCAATGCATTTCATTTTGAATTCACTATATAGACAACCGATAGGACTTTGAGTAAGAAAAGTTTGAGAAAAATCTGCGGCGTCGTTTTCGAGAAAAGGGCGTCCCAGAATGTTAAAAAATCGGAAAATAATATATTTTTGGCATACAATAATTTATTTTCTTACCATCGAAATCGTATTATTTAGATACCATATGATGGTCCATTAATAGGGCTATCCAGCGACACTTTAGTTCTTTTGGTCCGCTATTACCTAAGGGAGAAATCAAGTTTCTCGCAACTGCGACAATGGTTTTAACCTTTTTTTTTCATTTTTTGAATACTTCCGGTATGGTTATTATTGTCGGAATAGTTTTAATAGCCGGTTTGGGCACTAAAATAGCCACGGGGCTCTGTAATGATATATTACATTATCTGATCAGATAAAATGCCTCTGAGAAATCCTATGTTCAAAAGTGCCAAAAATGCAAAAAAATTAAAATATCGAAAATTAAATTTCAATAACTACATACATATTATACATCATTAGAATCGTAATTAGGTCAGCTATCTGAATATACAACCTTTTTTTGAAAATCTCTTAAAATAAAAAAATAGTAGAGCATTTTCCAAAATTTCACGATTTTTCGACTTTTTTTGATTTTCAGTCCCTTTTTTTATCATATTCCAGACATTTCAAAGTCTTATTGGATGGCATAATTCACAAGACTATCGAATGGACTCTCGATAGAGAAAGTTAAAAAAAAAGTTGCGGTTAAGTTTTCGAGATACAGGCGTCCAAAAACGCTCCAAATCAGAAAATACTTGATTTTCAGCGTGCCATATTTTGCTTCCTGTTCGTCGTATCCGTACAAATTGGGTATCATACGATAGCACAATATTAGTGCAGTCCAATGGTACCCTAATTTGTTTAATCCATTGATATCGGACGGAGAAGTCGCGTTTTTCCCCAAAATACCCATTTTTTGCATTTTTTTCAAAATATCGGACATTATTTCGACCACTTCCGGTGTACAGATTATTGTTGAAATTGCTTTATTCCTTGCAATGGTCATTTGGCTTCATGCCTCAGAAATTTCAGAAACGTCAATTCGGCCATAAAACGAAACCCGAGCTCGCAAAATGGGTAGAAAATTCGAAAAAAATCGAAAAATAAAGGGCGATAACTCTGAATGAAAGTTATATTACTGGAATCGGATGGACTTCAGGTATCCAAAAATGTAGGTCAAATTTCAAAATTTTGAAAAATAACAAAAATTGTCTCTCAAACAACATTTTTCATTTTTCGATCGCAAGAAGTCAGCGATGAAGTTTCGAAATATCGAAATTTTTAACTGCTATCGTCCGAGAAAAGACTCAGGGTTTCCGAAAATGTCATTTGTATGAAAATAGGTACAGAATTGACGAATCTACGGCCGTTTTTTGATTTTTTGACACCGCACGAAATTCGACCACTTCCGGTCTGCGCAGAAGCTTCAAATATAGTTTATCAAGTAGCCAGCACATGGTTTCCCGATAGAGAATCAGGTCCCAGATCGGTATCTGTTACAGGCACTGAGAAATAGGCTCCGGCGAAAAAAAAAATAATAATAACTAGATCTGCTACTGTCCCATGCAGATATGAAAGCTTTCATATTCATCGTCATGTGTCATTGATTGTATCAAGTATCCTAAATAAAAGGATAAGAAGAAAAAATTATCAAAATTGGTCAAAAACTCGCGAAGTTACAAGTCTAAATATAGTATGAAACATTGCACCCAGGCATAACAATAATCTGAAAACTAAAGGGAAATACCTCAAACTTGTATTACTGTAATGAGACGGATGAGAAAATGAAATGAAAATGGCGGGAAAAAAAATTAAAAATGACCGGTTGGACAGGCGACCTTACTCCTTGTCAGGTACAACCGGGCATTCGAAAACACGCTAGTTAACTCAATGACAGGCGCGCGTGCTAACCATTCAGCCACCCAACCCCCCTTTAAAATCAGACACGTGTAATATGTCATAGGAAAAATAACAAGTGGCTCACAAAAAATGGTAAATTAATGAGTTTAGGTCAAAAGGTTGAGCTACTGTTTTAGAGTATTTTTTTATGTTTTAAAGAGACACGTTAAGGGTTGTTCATACTTAAATGAAAGTTTAATTTTAAATAAGACCAATAAAATTAGGATTTAATAATGCCAGACTAATATTAAAATAAAGTTTTCAATTAAGAATAATTAATTATTGGTCTAATGCAATGAAATGCTTTGATTTGACGGATGAAATGTACGATGGGTGTCCACACTATGTGGCTAAGGCGTTGGCCTGCTAGCCAGGAGGTCGGGTGTTCGATCCCTGCATTGTCCGAGAAAGTTCATCTCGATTTTCTGGCGTGTCCCCCCACCCGCCGTGTACACATTGGAGTGCACGTAAAAGATCCCTTAGCAGTTGGAATTCGATACTGTTGAATAAGCTCTATACGATGACTAAATGTGCAGATTGTAGCCACCCACACTGCATGTTTTGCTTAACAATGAAAGGGTGCCGTTTTCAATGTTCGATCCTTTTGTTCTTCTACTCCTGATATGTTGGATTGTTGATCGATGGTTTTATATAAAAGACTACCAATAAGACTCTTTGTAGAAGAAGTTCCCCAAAAATATTAAGTTGACTTTACGAGAAAGACCTCTAAACATGCTCCAAATTGTAAAAATACGACTTTTTGGATTTTCAATCTCTTTTTTTCGCCTATCCCTGATATTTAAAATAAATGATACAATGATTTCACACAACAGGCTAGCTATTGGACTCTCTATTGACAAAAGTTTCACAGCCCTCCCTTCATTATAACAGAAGTTATCGTGCCCTAAAGAATCAACAAATCAGCATGCCTATCTCTGCTTACCCTAGGCAGAAAATGCTCATCTTTGAACTCAATCATGACATTGACCTAGTGAACGTCTACACCAAGTTTGAACATTCTAGCTCAATTAGAAGGAGAGTTATTGTGTTTCAAAGTCTCGGCCCTTCAAATTGCTACTACTTTTCATTTTCAATTCAAAATGGTGACCATCACGTGACCGAAATCAAAATTCTGCTCCCTACGATTTTTGGGCCATCCTTCAAGGATTCAGAAAATATAACTCCCGTGTCTGTAAGAGCAATATCGCAAAAGTTCATTGTTTTTTCACGTTTCAAGATGGTGGCACTTCCGGTTCGATCGACAAACTCCATATTTTGTGTAGGAATCAGTAATTACTTGTCGAGTATCGAAAAATTTTTTTAGGTCATTCTGACCTATATTTCGACGATTTTTTTGAAAATTTTGATCCTTAATTTCACCAAGGGGAGATAATTTAGAAAATTTCTAATTATATTTTTGAAGTCACATCGGTAAGATCTACTTGTATACTAAATTTCATGAATATCGTACTACTATTAAAGAAGTTGTCAAATTGGTCTAAACTTCCGGTTCGAAATCACAGCGACGAAT
Source organism: Patella caerulea (assembly GCA_036850965.1). Taxonomy (NCBI): domain Eukaryota; kingdom Metazoa; phylum Mollusca; class Gastropoda; family Patellidae; genus Patella; species Patella caerulea. The sequence continues at coordinate 23,217,528 of JAZGQO010000006.1, forward strand.
TTTCGAAATTCGAAAATGTGAAACTGCAGATGAAAACGATTTTTTTCAAGGTATTCGAAGAAAAAAGAATTAGTAAAATCGGTCAAAAAATAACAAAGTTACGACTATGCATTGTCAGTTTTTTCGTTCGTAAAATTCGGTGATTTCGGATTCGTAAAACGTTTTGAAAATATATTTAAACAACGTTCGCACCCCATTTTTGGGGGGGTAGGTCAAAGTTTCAGAAAGATCCCATGGTTAGATTCTGAGAAATCCGATTTGCAGAAAATACACAAAAAAAAAAAATAATAATAATCTTAACAGAAACAATAAGCTTTCATATGTAATATGAAAGCTTAATAAATAATAATTTTAGTAATCACAATAGGCTTTCAGACGAAAGTCTGAAAGCCTAACTAGACCTGCATGCAGGAATGACAGGTTTCACTGGTGCCACGTTACCCTTAAACATGTCACTTCCGGTGCCAAGTTACCCTTGAACATATGTCACTTCCAGTACCAACGAAACCATTAAACAGGTTTCCAAATTAACATTGCACACAAATAAAATGGATGCAGAATCAACCAAATCCAGCAATATCAATTCATTTTATACATTTGTTACTTGTAAATGATCTTGACAAAATTACATTTCTTCCGGTGTTAATGAAAATGTTCAATTAGTTTTATGAAATCAGAAATGGCATACGATATCATATAGTGACAATTTTATGTAAATCGAATAATAATTGCCACTTTTAAAGACCAAAAAACTTGAAAAGTGACTTGTAGAAAATCGACTATTTCTCTGCAACCGTACAAGTTAGAAACCATTTTGTGGTATCTGTATGATCGTATGGGTTCATTTTATTTGTTGATTGGCATCAAATACCATAATTTGAAAAACATTTCAAAACAGACCCATTTGAATAAAATATCTGTTTTGAAGGCTAAAAATACAGTTTTTGCCAAAATGATGTTACTTCCGGTGATAATGAAAATCTTAAATTACTTAAATGAAATCCTAAATGGCATTAGGTATAACATGGTGTAACGTTTATGAAAATCGAATAATAATTGACACTTTTATGGCCCAAAAACCTTCAAAAGTGGCCTGTAGAAAACCGTCTATTTCTCGGCAACCGAACAAGTTAGAAACAATTTTATGATATGTATATGACCATATGAGTTGTGTTTATATGTGAATTTAAACCAAAAGTTAAAATTATTAATACATATTAAGTAATTCTTGGTTGAATAAAACATTGATTTAAAAAGTTTAAAATGCAGTTTTTGACAAAATGACGTCACTTCCGGTGTCAATTTTAAATTGTAATCAACTTGATATGACGCTACATGCTTTTTGAATAAAATGATGTCACTTTTATAAAAATCCAATCATAATTGACTATTTTACAGGCAAAATAACGAAAACAGTGACTTGTACAGAACTGTCCATTTCTTGGTAACTGCTTATATTACAAACTAATTTTAACATACATTTTCTTCGTATGGATTATAGCTACAAGTTTATAAAAGTTACGAAGAAATATTTTAAAATCTGAAAAGCCTGAATAGGTTGTAAATGGGTCAATTTTACACCATTTTTAGCCATTTAATCGAATTTGCTCGAAAATGAAATCGAAATTAAAAAAACTGCTTCCGCCATTTTTTGCGCCTTGAAAGGGCACACTCTTTGAGTCAAATAATTTTTCCAAAAAATAATATTTGTTTTCGAAAAATGGTACCTAACTGTCAAAATTGTAGTTTTTGGTAAAATCATGCCACTTCCGGTGCCGACAGATAAAACTTTTGGTAATAAAAAAAATGACAATTGATACAACGAAGCATATGAACTTTGTTTTATACAAATCGAACAATAAAAAATTAATCTAGGACTTAAAAACTGAATTAGCCAATGGCGGCCAAGGTAAATTACTGAGACAAAATTCTTTAACATTTTTGCACTAGTCAGATGACCCTTTAATTCTGTACATAATACGACTAAAAAATATTCATAAATAAAAAAAATTTTTGTAAAATTTTAAATTTTCAAAATTTGGCGCCTAATATCTTTGAAGATTTACCGAAAATCAAAAATCGAAAATAGTGTAGCTATGTGCCCTGTCTCCGGCTATGCCAAAATGTATCGAAAGTTAAAATTCAATGATTATTGTTAAAATTACTGCAATATTTTAAAAAACGATAATTTGGTGATTTCGGACATTTCGCATTGTCGCAGAACGTTCAAAATAGCTTTATCCTCTAAGTCACACCCACTTTCCCAGTAAAACCGAAGAAATCGTAACGATGCGACAAGCAGTTGCTGAGATCTACTCAAAACAAAAGAAGAATAATAATAATAAGAACTAGACCTGCATGCAGGAATGACGGGTTTCACTGGTGCCAAGTTACTCTTAAACATGTCACTTTCGGTGCCAAGTTACACTTGAACATATGTCACTTCCGGTACCAACGAAACCACTAAACAGGTTTCCAAATTAACATTGCACACAAATAAAATGGACGTAGAATCAACCAATCAATCCAGCAATATCAAGTCATTTTATACATTTGTTACTTGTAAATGATCTTGACAAAATTAAATTACTTCCGGTGTTAATGAAAATGTTCAATTAGTCTTATGAAATCAGAAATGGCATACGATATCATATAGTGACAATTTTATGTAAATCGAATAATAATTGCCACTTTTAAAGACCAAAAAACTTGAAAAGTGACTTGTAGAAAATCTGCTATTTCTCTGCAACCGTACAAGTTAGAAACCATTTTGTGGTATCTGTATGATCGCATGGGTTCATTCTATTTGTTGATTGGCATCAAATACCATAATTTGAAAAAGATTTCAAAACAGACTCATTTGAATAAAATAACTGTTTTGAAGGCTAAAAATTCAGTTTTTGCCAAAATGACGTTACTTCCGGTGATAATGAAAATCTTAAATTACTTGTATGAAATCACAAATGGCATTAGGTATAACATGGTGTAACGTTTATGAAAATCGAATAATAATTGACACGTTTATGGCCCCGAAACCTTCAAAAGTGACCTGTAGGAAACCGTCTATTTCTCGGCAACCGAACAAGTTAGAAACAATTTTATGATATCTATATGACCATATGAGTTGTATTTATATGTGAATTTAAACCAAAAGTTAAAATTATTAATACATATTAAGTTATTCATGGTTGAATAAAACATTGATTTAAAAAGTTTAAAATGCAGTTTTTGACCAAATGACGTCACTTCCGGTGTCAATTTTAAATTGTAATCAACTTGATATGACGCTACATGCTTTTTGAATCAAATGATGTCACTTTTATAAAAATCCAATAATAATTGACTATTTTACAGGCAAAATAACGAAAACAGTGACTTGTACAGAACTGTCCATTTCTTGGTAACTGCTTATATTACAAACTAATTTTAACATACATTTTCTTCGTATGGATTATAGCTACAAGTTTATAAAAGTTACGAAGAAATATTTTAAAATCTGAAAAGCCTGAATAGGTTGTAAATGGGTCAATTTTACACCATTTTTAGCCATTTAATCGAATTTGCTCGAAAATGAAATCGAAATTAAAAAAACTGCTTCCGCCATTTTTTGCGCCTTGAAAGGGCACTCTCTTTGAGTCAAATAATTTTTCCAAAAAATAATATTTGTTTTCGAAAAATGGTACCTAACTGTCAAAATTGTAGTTTTTGGTAAAATTATGCCACTTCCGGTGCCGACAGATAACACTTCCGGTAATAAAAAAAATGACAATTGAGACAACGAAGCATATGAACTTTGTTTTATACAAATCGAACAATAAAAAATTAATCTAGGACTGAAAAACTGAATTAGCCAATAGCGGCCAAGGGAAATTACTGAGACAAAATTTTTTAACATTTTTGCACTAGGCAGATGACTCTTTAATTCTGTGCACAATACGACTAAAAAATATTCATAAATAAAAAAGTTTTTTGTAAAATTTTAAATTTTCGAAATTTGGCGCCTAATATCTTCGAAGATTTGCCGAAAATCAAAAATCGAAAGTAGCGTAGCTATGTGCCCTGTCTCAGGCTATGCCAAAATGTATCGAAAGTTAAAATCCAATGATTATTGTTAAAATTACTGCAATATTTTCAAAAACGATAACTTCGGTGATTTCGGACATTTCGCATTGTCGCAGAACGTTCAAAATAGCTTTATCCTCTAAGTCACACCCACTTTCCCAGTAAAACCGAAGAAATCGTAACGATGCGACAAGCAGTTGCTGAGATCTACTCAAAACAAAAGAAGAATAATAATAATAATAAGAATAATAATTTTAACAAAAACAATAGTGTTTCACACAAGCTTCGCAGTGTGAAACCCTAATAACTAGACCTGCATGCAGGAATGACGGGTTTCACTGGTGCCACGTTACCCTTAAACATGTCACTTCCGGTGCCAAGTTACCCTTGAACATATGTCACTTCCGGTACCAGCGAAACCACTAAACAGGTTTCCAAATTAACATTGCACACAAATAAAATGGACGCAGAATCAACAAAATCCAGCAATATCAATTCATTTTATACATTTGTTACTTGTAAATGATCTTGACAAAATTAAATTACTCCCGGTGTTAATGGAAATGTTCAATTAGTCTTATGAAATCAGAAATAGCATACGATATCATATAGTGAAAATTTAATGTAAATCGAATAATAATTGCCACTTTTAAAGACCAAAAAACTTGAAAAGTGACTTGTAGGAAATCGGCTATTTCTCTGCAACCGTACAAGTTAGAAACCATTTTGTGGTATCTGTATGATGGTATGGGTTCATTCTATTTGTTGATTGGCATCAAATACCATACTTTGAAAAAGATTTCAAAACAGACTCGTTTGAATAAAATATCTGTTTTAGAGGCTAAAAATACAGTTTTTGCCAAAATGACGTTACTTCCGGTGATAATGAAAATCTTAAATTACTTGTATGAAATCCCAAATGGCATTAGGTATAACATGGTGTGACATTTATGAAAATCGAATAATAATTGACCTTTTTATGGCCCCGAAACCTTCAAAAGTGACCTGTAGAAAACCGTCTATTTCTCGGCAACCGAACAAGTTAGAAACCATTTTATGATATCTATATGACCATATGAGTTTTGTTTATATGTGAATTTAAACCAAGAGTTAAAATTATTAATACATATTAAGTTATTCTTGGTTGAATAAAACATTGATTTAAAAAGTTTAAAATGCATTTTTTGATCAAATGATGTCACTTCCGGTGTCAATTTTAAATTGTAATCAACTTGATATGACGCTACGTGCTTTTTGAATCAAATGATGTCACTTTTATAAAAATCCAATCATAATTGACTATTTTACAGGCAAAATAACGAAAACAGTGACTTGTACAGAACTGCCCATTTCTTGGTAACTGCTTATAGTACAAACGAATTTTAACATACATTTTCTTCGTATGGATTATAGCTACAAGTTTATAAAAGTTACGAAGAAATATTTTAAAATCTGAAAAGCCTGAATAGGTTGTAAATGGGTCAATTTTACACCATTTTTAGCCATTTAATCGAATTTGCTCGAAAATGAAATCGAAATTAAAAAAACTGCTTCCGCCATTTTTTGCGCCTTGAAAGGGCACACGCTTTGGGTCAAATAATTTTTCCAAAAAATAATATTTGTTTTCGAAAAATGGTACCTAACTGTCAAAATTGTAGTTTTTGGTAAAATTATGCCACTTTCGGTGCCGACAGATAACACTTCCGGTAATAAAAAAAATGACAATTGAGACAACGAAGCATATGAACTTTGTTTTATACAAATCGAACAATAAAAAATTAATCTAGGACTTAAAAACTGAATTAGCCAATGGCGGCCAAGGTAAATTACTGAGACAAAATTCTTTAACATTTTTGCACTAGTCAGATGACCCTTTAATTCTGTGCATAATACGACTAAAAAATATTCATAAATAAAAAAGTTTTTTGTAAAATTTTAAATTTTCAAAATTTGGCGCCTAATATCTTTGAAGATTTACCGAAAATCAAAAATCGAAAGTAGTGTAGCTATGTGCCCTGTCTCCGGCTATGCCAAAATGTATCGAAAGTTAAAATTCAATGATTATTGTTAAAATTACTGCAATATTTTAAAAAACGATAATTAAGTGATTTCGGACATTTCGCATTGTCGCAGAACGTTCAAAATAGCTTTATCCTCTAAGTCACACCCACTTTCCCAGTAAAACCGAAGAAATCGTAACGATGCGACAAGCAGTTGCTGAGATCTACTCAAAACAAAAGAAGAATAATAATAATAAGAATAATAATTTTAACAAAAACAATAGTGTTTCACACAAGCTTCGCAGTGTGAAACCCTAATAATTTTAACAAAAACAATAGTGTTTCACACAAGCTTCGCAGTGTGAAACCCTAATAATTTTAGTAATCACAATAGGCTTTCAGACGAAAGTCTGAAAGCCTAATAATTTTAACAAAAACAATAGTGTTTCACACAAGCTTCGCAGTGTGAAACCCTAATAATTTTAACAAAAACAATAGTGTTTCACACAAGCTTCGCAGTGTGAAACCCTAATAATAATAAGAACTAGACCTGCATGCAGGAATGACGGGTTTCACTGGTGCCAAGTTACTCTTAAACATGTCACTTTCGGTGCCAAGTTACACTTGAACATATGTCACTTCCGGTACCAACGAAACCACTAAACAGGTTTCCAAATTAACATTGCACACAAATAAAATGGACGTAGAATCAAGCAATCAATCCAGCAATATCAAGTCATTTTATACATTTGTTACTTGTAAATGATCTTGACAAAATTAAATTACTTCCGGTGTTAATGAAAATGTTCAATTAGTCTTATGAAATCAGAAATGGCATACGATATCATATTAGTGACAATTTTATGTAAATCGAATAATAATTGCCACTTTTAAAGACCAAAAAACTTGAAAAGTGACTTGTAGAAAATCTGCTATTTCTCTGCAACCGTACAAGTTAGAAACCATTTTTTGGTATCTGTATGATCGTATGGGTTCATTCTATTTGTTGATTGGCATCAAATACCATAATTTGAAAAAGATTTCAAAACAGACTCATTTGAATAAAATATCTGTTTTGAAGGCTAAAAATTCAGTTTTTGCCAAAATGACGTTACTTCCGGTGATAATAAAAATCTTAAATTACTTGTATGAAATCACAAATGGCATTAGGTATAACATGGTGAAACGTTTATGAAAATCGAATAATAATTGACACTTTTATGGCCCCGAAACCTTCAAAAGTGACCTGTAGAAAACCGTCTATTTCTCGGCAACCGAACAAGTTAGAAATAATTTTATGATATCTATATGACCATATGAGTTGTATTTATATGTGAATTTAAACCAAAAGTTAAAATTATTAATACATATTAAGTTATTCATGGTTGAATAAAACATTGATTTAAAAAGTTTAAAATGCAGTTTTTGACCAAATGACGTCACTTCCGGTGTCAATTTTAAATTGTAATCAACTTGATCTGACGGTACATGCTTTTTGAATCAAATGATATCACTTTTATAAAAATCCAATAATAATTGACTATTTTACAGGTAAAATAACGAAAACAGTGACTTGTACAGAACTGCCCATTTCTTGGGAACTGCTTATATTACAAACGAATTTTAACATACATTTTCTTCGTATGGGTTATAGCTACAAGTTTATAAAAGTTACGAAGAAATATTTTAAAATCTGAAAAGCCTGAATAGGTTGTAAATAGGTCAATTTTACACCATTTTTAGCCATTTAATCGAATTTGCTCGAAAATGAAATCGAAATTAAAAAAACTGCTTCCGACATTTTTTGCGCCTTGAAAGGGCACACTCTTTGAGTCAAATAATTTTTCCAAAAAATAATATTTGTTTTCGAAAAATGGTACCTAACTGTCAAAATTGTAGTTTTTGGTAAAATTATGCCACTTCCGGTGCCGACAGATAACTTTTCCGGTAATAAAAAAAATGACAATTGAGACAACGAAGCATATGAACTTTGTTTTATACAAATCGAACAATAAAAAATTAATCTAGGACTGAAAAACTGAATTAGCCAATGGCGGCCAAGGAAAATTACTGAGACAAATTTTTTTAACATTTTTGCACTAGTCAGATGACTCTTTAATTCTGTGCACAACACGACTAAAAAATATTCATAAATAAAAAAGTTTTTTGTAAAATTTTAAATTTTCGAAATTTGGCGCCAAATATCTTCGAAGATTTGCAGAAAATCAAAAATCGAAAGTAGCGTAGCTATGTGCCCTGTCTCCGGCTATGCCAAAATGTATCGAAAGTTAAAATCCAATGATTAATGTTAAAATTACTGCAATATTTTCAAAAACGATCATTTGGTGATTTCGGACATTTCGCATTGTCGCAGAACGTTCAAAATAGCTTTATCCTCTAAGTCACACCCACTTTCCCAGTAAAACCGAAGAAATCGTAACGATGCGACACGTAGTTGCTGAGATCTATTCAAATTGGAATCTGAATAATAATAATAATAAGAACTAGACCTGCATGCAGGAATGACGGGTTTCACTGGTGCCACGTTATCCTTAAACATGTCACTTCCGGTGCCAAGTTACCCTTGAATATATGTCACTTCCGGTACCAGCGAAACCACTAAACAGGTTTCCAAATTAACATTGCACACAAATAAAATGGACGCAGAATCAACAAAATCCAGCAATATCAATTCATTTTATACATTTGTTACTTGTAAATGATCTTGACAAAATTAAATTACTCCCGGTGTTAATGCAAATGTTCAATTACTCCTATGAAATCAGAAATGACATACGATATCATATAGTGAAAATTTTTATGTAAATCGAATAATAATTGCCACTTTTAAAGACCAAAAAACTTGAAAAGTGACTTGTAGAAAATCGGCTATTTCTCTGCAACCGTACAAGTTAGAAACCATTTTGTGGTATCTGTATGATCGTATGGGTTCATTCTATTTGTTGATTGGCATCAAATACCATAATTTGAAAAAGATTTCAAAACACACTCATTTGAATAAAATATCTGTTTTGGAGGCTAAAAATACAGTTTTTGCCAAAATGACGTTACTTCCGGTGATAATGAAAATCTTACATTACTTGTATGAAATCCCAAATGGCATTAGATATAACATGGTGTGACGTTTATGAAAATCGAATAATAATTGACCCTTTTATGGCCCCGAAACCTTCAAAAGTGACCTGTAGAAAACCGTCTATTTCTCGGCAACCGAACAAGTTAGAAACCATTTTATGATATCTATATGACCATATGAGTTTTGTTTATATGTGAATTTAAACCAAAAGTTAAAATTATTAATACATATTAAGTTATTCTTGGTTGAATAAAACATTGATTTAAAAAGTTTAAAATGCATTTTTTGACCAAATGATGTCACTTCCGGTGTCAATTTTAAATTGTAATCAACTTGATATGACGCTACGTGCTTTTTGAATCAAATGATGTCACTTTTATAAAAATCCAATCATAATTGACTATTTTACAGGCAAAATAACGAAAACAGTGACTTGTACAGAACTGCCCATTTCTTGGTAACTGCTTATATTACAAACGAATTTTAACATACATTTTCTTCGTATGGATTATAGCTACAAGTTTATAAAAGTTACGAAGAAATATCTTAAAATCTGAAAAGCCTGAATAGGTTGTAAATAGGCCAATTTTGCACCATTTTTAGCCTCTTAATCGAATTTGCTCGAAAATGGAATCGAAATTAAAAAAACTGCTTCCTACATTTTTTGCGCCATGAAAAGACACACTCTTTGAGTCATATAATTTTTCAAAAAAATAATATTTGTTTTCGAAATAAGAAAATAACTGTCAAAATTGTAGTTTTTGGTAAAATTATGCCACTTCCGGTGCCGATAGATAACATTATTGGTAACAAAAAAAATGACAATTGAGACAACGAAGCATATGAACTTTGTTTTATACAAATCGAACAATAAAAAATTAATCTAGGACTGAAAAACTGAATTAGCCAATGGCGGCCAAGGAAAATTACTGAGACAAAAATTTTTAACATTTTTGCACTAGTCAGATGACTCTTTAATTCTGTGCACAATACGACTAAAAAATATTCATAAATAAAAAAGTTTTTTGTAAAATTTTAAATTTTCGAAATTTGGCGCCTAATATCTTCGAAGATTTGCCGAAAACCAAAAATCGAAAGTAGCGTAGCTATGTGCCCTGTCTCAGGCTATGCCAAAATGTATCGAAAGTTAAAATCCAATGATTATTGTTAAAATTACTGCAATATTTTCAAAAACGATAACTTCGGTGATTTCGGACATTTCGCATTGTCGCAGAACGTTCAAAATAGCTTTATCCTCTAAGTCACACCCACTTTCCCAGTAAAACCGAAGAAATCGTAACGATGCGACACGTAGTTGCTGAGATCTATTCAAATTGGAATCTGAATAATAATAATAATAATAACTAGACCTGCATGCAGGAATGACGGGTTTCACTGGTGCCACGTTACCCTTAAACATGTCACTTCCGGTGCCAAGTTACCCTTGAACATATGTCACTTCCGGTACCAGCGAAACCACTAAACAGGTTTCCAAATTAACATTGCACTCAAATAAAATGGACGCAGAATCAACAAAATCCAGCAATATCAATTCATTTTATACATTTGTTACTTGTTAATGATCTTGACAAAATTAAATTACTCCCGGTGTTAATGCAAATGTTCAATTAGTCTTATGAAATCAGAAATGGCATACGATATCATATAGTGAAAATTTTATGTAAATCGAATAATAATTGCCACTTGAAAAGTGACTTGTAGAAAATCGGCTATTTCTCCGCAACCGTACAAGTTACAAACCATTTTGTGGTATCTGTATGATCGTATGGGTTCATTCTATTTGTTGATTGGCATCAAATACCATACTTTGAAAAAGATTTCAAAACAGACTCATTTGAATAAAATATATGTTTTAGAGGCTAAAAATACAGTTTTTGCCAAAATGACGTTACTTCCGGTGATAATGAAAATCTTAAATTATTTGTATGAAATCCCAAATGGCATTAGGTATAACATGGTGTGACGTTTATGAAAATCGAATAATAATTGACCCTTTTATGGCCCCGAAACCTTCAAAAGTGACCTGTAGAAAACCGTCTATTTCTCGGCAACCGAACAAGTTAGAAACCATTTTATGATATCTATATGACCATATGAGTTTTGTTTATATGTGAATTTAAACCAAATGTTAAAATTATTAATACATATTACGTTATTCTTGGTTGAATAAAACATTGATTTAAAAAGTTTAAAATGCATTTTTTGACCAAATGATGTCACTTCCGGTGTCAATTTTAAATTGTAATCAACTTGATATGACGCTACGTGCTTTTTGAATCAAATGATGTCACTTTTATAAAAATCCAATCATAATTGATTATTTTACAGGCAAAATAACCAAAACAGTGACTTGTACAGAACTGCTCATTTCTTGGTAACTGCTTATAGTACAAACGAATTTTAACATACATTTTCTTCGTATGGATTATAGCTACAAGTTTATAAAAGTTACGAAGAAATATTTTAAAATCTGAAAAGCCTGAATAGGTTGTAAATAGGCCAATTTTACACCATTTTTAGCCTCTTAATCGAATTTGCTCGAAAATGAAATCGAAATTAAAAAAACTGCTTCCTACATTTTTCGCGCCTCGAAAGGGCACACTCTTTGAGTCAAATAATTTTTCCAAAAAATAATATTTGTTTTCGAAGAAGGAAAATAACTGTCAAAATTGTAGTTTTTGGTAAAATTATGCCACTTCCGGTGCCGACAGATAAAACTTTTGGTAATAAAAAAAATGACAATTGATACAACGAAGCATATAAACTTTGTTTTATACAAATCGAACAATAAAAAATTAATCTAGGACTTAAAAACTGAATTAGCCAATGGCGGCCAAGGTAAATTACTGAGACAAAATTCTTTAACATTTTTGCACTAGTCAGATGACCCTTTAATTCTGTGCATAATACGACTAAAAAATATTCATAAATAAAAAAGTTTTTTGTAAAATTTTAAATTTTCAAAATTTGGCGCCTAATATCTTTGAAGATTTACCGAAAATCAAAAATCGAAAGTAGTGTAGCTATGTGCCCTGTCTCCGGCTATGCCAAAATGTATCGAAAGTTAAAATTCAATGATTATTGTTAAAATTACTGCAATATTTTAAAAAACGATAATTTGGTGATTTCGGACATTTCGCATTGTCGCAGAACGTTCAAAATAGCTTTATCCTCTAAGTCACACCCACTTTCCCAGTAAAACCGAAGAAATCGTAACGATGCGACAAGCTGTTGCTGAGATCTACTCAAAACAAAAGAAGAATAATAATAATAAGAACTAGACCTGCATGCAGGAATGACGGGTTTCACTGGTGCCATGTTACCCTTAAACATGTCACTTCCGGTGCCAAGTCACCCTTGAACATATGTCACTTCCGGTACCAGCGAAACCACTAAACAGGTTTCCAAATTAACATTGCACACAAATAAAATGGACGCAGAATCAACAAAATCCAGCAATATCAATTCATTTTATACATTTGTTACTTGTAAATGATCTTGACAAAATTAAATTACTCCCGGTGTTAATGCAATTGTTCAATTAGTCTTATGAAATCAGAAATGGCATACGATATCATATAGTGAAAATTTTATGTAAATCGATTAATAATTGCCACTTTTAAAGACCAAAAAACTTGAAAAGTGACTTGTAGAAAATCGGCTATTTCTCTGCAACTGTACAAGTTAGAAACCATTTTGTGGTATCTGTATGATCGTATGGGTTCATTCTATTTGTTGATTGGCATCAAATACCATAATTTGAAAAAGATTTCAAAACAGACTCATTTGAATAAAATATCTGTTTTGGAGGCTAAAAATACAGTTTTTGCCAAAATGACGTAACTTCCGGTGATAATGAAAATCTTAAATTACTTGTATGAAATCCCAAATGGCATTAGGTATAACATGGTGTGACGTTTATGAAAATCGAATAATAATTGACCCTTTTATGGCTCCGAAACCTTCAAAAGTGACCTGTAGAAAACCGTCTATTTCTCGGCAACCGAATAAGTTAGAAACCATTTTATGATATCTATATGACCATATGAGTTTTGTTTATATGTGAACTTAAACCAAAAGTTAAAATTATTAATACATATTAAGTTATTCTTGGTTGAATAAAACATTGATTTAAAAAGTTTAAAATGCATTTTTTGACCAAATGATGTCACTTCCGGTGTCAATTTTAAATTGTAATCAACTTGATATGACGCTACGTGCTTTTTGAATCAAATGATGTCACTTTTATAAAAATCCAATCATAATTGACTATTTTACAGGCAAAATAACGAAAACAGTGACTTGTACAGAACTGCCCATTTCTTGGTAACTGCTTATATTACAAACGAATTTTAACATACATTTTCTTCGTATGGATTATAGCTACAAGTTTATAAAAGTTACGAAGAAATATTTTAAAATCTGAAAAGCCTGAATAGGTTGTAAATAGGCCAATTTTACACCATTTTTAGCCTCTTAATCGAATTTGCTCGAAAATGAAATCGAAATTAAAAAAACTGCTTCCTACATTTTTTGCGCCTTGAAAAGACACACCCTTTGAGTCATATAATTTTTCAAAAAAATAATATTTGTTTTCGAAATAGGAAAATAACTGTCAAAATTGTAGTTTTTGGTAAAATTATGCCACTTCCGGTGCCGACAGATAACACTTTTGGTAATAAAAAAAATGACAATTGATACAACGAAGCATATGAATTTTGTTTTATACAAATCGAACAATAAAAAATTAATCTAGGACTGAAAAACTGAATTAGCCAATGGCGGCCAAGGAAAATTACTGAGACAAATTTTTTTAACATTTTTGCACTAGTCAGATGACTCTTTAATTCTGTGCACAATACGACTAAAAAATATTCATAAATAAAAATGTTTTTTGTAAAATTTTAAATTTTCGAAATTTGGCGCCTAATATCTTCGAAGATTTGCCGAAAATCAAAAATCGAAAGTAGCGTAGCTATGTGCCCTGTCTCAGGCTATGCCAAAATGTATCGAAAGTTAAAATCCAATGATTATTGTTAAAATTACAGCAATAATTTCAAAAACGATAACTTCGGTGATTTCGGACATTTCGCATTGTCGCAGAACGTTCAAAATAGCTTTATCCTCTAAGTCACACCCACTTTCCCAGTAAAACCGAAGAAATGGTAACGATGCGACACGTAGTTGCTGAGATCTATTCAAATTGGAATCTGAATAATAATAATAATAATAATAATAATAATAAGAATAATAATTTTAACAAAAACAATAGTGTTTCACACAAGCTACGCAGTGTGAAACCCTAATAATAATAAGAATAATAATTTTAACAAAAACAATAGTGTTTCACACAAGCTACGCAGTGTGAAACCCTAACTAGACCTGCAAGCAGCACTGAACCGGCTTTCAGGAATCATACAGGAAGTTTATTATACCATAGCCGATCCACTGAGCTACCAAACTTTAATTGTTTTACTTCAGTGACACCGTCTATCATATGTAAAAGTAATATTTGCTGGCGAAAAGACCGGTCAAAATTGTAAATTATGGCAAAATTACGTCACTTCCGGTGTTGAAAGAAATTTTTATAGGTGAAAAGTAAGTCGAAAATTCGCAACACACAAAATACAAACTTTGTTTTATACATATCGGGCAATAAATAATTAACCTATAACCAATAAACTGAAATTAAGAAGGTAAAAAACTTAAAAGTGACCCTGGGACAATTGGCTATTTTTCGACAAGGGAACATGCTAGAAGCCTTTTCTTGATATCAATATGATGGTATTGATTCAATCTTACTGCCCCCTAGAGCCAGACATTAAAAAGTTAAACGAATAATAAACATAAATCACTTCAAAAAAATGTTTGTTTTGAAGGCCAAAAATACGTTTTTTGAAAAAATTACATTACTTCCGGTGACATTGAAAGTGTTAATTTAGTTCATAGAAGTCATAAATGGCATAAGGCATCAAATGGTAAAAGAAAATATAAAAATCGAATAATAATTGACACTTTTATAGACCAAAAACCTTGAAAGTGACTTATCGAAGATTGCCTATTTCTCTGCAACCGTACAAGTTAGAAACCATTTTGTGGTATCTGTATGGTCGTATGGCTTCATTCTATTCGTTGATGGGAATCAAATACCATAATTTTAAAATTATTATAAGGCAGACTCATTTGAATAAAATATTTGTTTTTTAGGTTTAAAATACAGTTTTTGCCCAAATGACGTCATTTCCGGTCACAGTGAAATTGTAAAATTGGCTTGACCTAGTCCAAATTGACATTAAGCATCAAATGGAAAAAAATATTGCAAATCGAATAATAATTCACTCTTTTATAGGCAAAATAACGTGAAAAGTGATGCATGCAAAATTGCATATTCCTAGGCAACTGCTCATATTACAAACTAATTTTTGCATACAATCTCTTCTTCTGGATTATTGCTACGAGTTTATTAAAATTACAAATAAATATTTCAAAATATGAAGACGCTGAATGAATTGTAAACAACTGAATTTTACACTTTATTTTACATTTTATTCGAAATTGCCCGAAAATGAAATTGAAATTAAAAAATCTGAGCTAAGGATATTGTGCACCTTTGCAGGGTGCATAATTTTAGTTATATCAGTTTTGAAAAAAAAATAATATTTGCTTTCAAAAAGTAGTACTCAACTGTCAAAATTATAGTTTTTGTTAATATTACGCCACTTCCGTTGCCGACAGAAAAATTTCACCATAACAAAAAAAATTACAATTGGGACCACGGAGCATATGAACTTTGTTTTATACAAATCGAACAATAAATAATTTTTCTGGGTACGAAAAATTAAATTAGCCGTTGGCGGCTAACGCAAATAACCGAGACAATTTTCTTTCCCATTTCTGCTCAAGTAGGATGATATTTTAACCCTGTGTAAAATACCATCAAAAAATATTCATAAATAAAAAAGGTTTTCGTAAAAAAAATATTTTTTTTCAAAATATCGGACATTTTTTCGACTACTTCCGGTTTTACGATCGTTGTTGTGATAGCTTTACGAAGTTCTTTGGATACTTAACTTTCTGTACCAGAAGTGTCAGAAACATCCATTGAGTAGTTTTGGAAAAAAAGATAAATTAAAGAGCGTTTACAAAAATTTAACGATTTTTCAATTTTTTTCAAAGTTTGATGTCATTTTTGGACCACCTATATTATTTCAATACTTTTCATTTTGGATTCACTATATAGACAACCGATAGGACTATGAGTAAGAAAAGTTTCAGAAAAATCGTAGGCGTCGTTTTCGAGAAAAGGGCGTCTCAGAATGTTAAAAAATCGGAAAATACTAGATTTTTGGCATACAATAATTTATTTTCTTACCATCGAAATCGTATCATTTAGATACCATATGATGGTCCATTAATAGGGCTATCTAACGACACTTTAGTTCTTTTGGTCCGCTATTACCTAAGTGAGCAATCAAGTTTTTCGCAAGTGCGACAATATTTTTAAACTTTTTTTTTCATTTTTTGAATACTTCCGGTATGGTTATTATTGTCGGAATAGTTTTAATAGCCGGTTTGGGCGCTAAAATAGCCACAGGGCTCTGTAATGACATATTACATTATCTGATCAGATAAAATGCCCCTGAGAAATCCTATGTTCAAAAGTGCCAAAAATGCAAAAAATTTAAAATATCGAAAATTAAATTTCAATAATTACATACATATTATACATCGTTAGAATCGTAATTAGGTCAGCTATCTGAATATAAAACCTTTTTTTGAAAATCTCTTTAAATAAAAAAATAGTAGAGCATTTTTCAAAATTTCACGATTTTTCGACTTTTTTCGATTTTCAGTCCCTTTTTTATTCTATTCCAGACATTTCAAAGTCTTATTGGTTGGCTTCATGCAAAGTACCTCCAAAAGGACTCTCGATAGAAAAAATTAAAAAAAAATTGTAGGTTAAGTTTTCGAGATACAGTCGTCCAAAAATGCTAAAAATCAGAAAATTCTTGATTTTCAGCGTGCCATATTTCGCTTCCTGA
Source organism: Patella caerulea (assembly GCA_036850965.1). Lineage (NCBI taxonomy): Eukaryota > Metazoa > Mollusca > Gastropoda > Patellidae > Patella > Patella caerulea. Next base: position 23,234,750 of record JAZGQO010000006.1, read on the forward strand.
TCATAGTATCCGTATGAATGGGGTATCATACGATAGTACAATCCTAGTGCAGTCCAATGGTACCATAATTTCTTTAATCCATTGAAATCGGGCGGAGAAATCGCATTTTTCCCCAAAATATCCGTTTTTTGCATTTTTTTCAAAATATTGCACATTATTTCGACCACTTCCGGTTGAAGGATTCTTGTCGAAATTGCTTTATAAGTTGGTATTGGACTATAACTTCATGTTCCAGAAGTTTCAGAAACGTCAATTCTGCCATAAAACGAAACCCGAGCTCACAAAATGTGAAGAAAATTCGAAAAAAATCGAAAAATAAAGGGCGATAACTCTGAATGAAACTTATATTACTGGAATCGGATGGACTTCAGGTATCCAAAAATGTAGGTCAAATTTGAAAATTTTGAAAAATAACAAAAATTGTCTCGTAAACAACATGTTTTCAATTTTCGAACGATAAAAGTAATAGACGAATGTTCGAAATTGAAAAATGTGAGATAGCCATTGTCTCAGAAAAGATTCAGGGATTCCGAAAATGTAATTTGTTTGAAAATGGATAAAGAATTGACGAAACTATGGCCGATTTTCAATTTTCAGACAACGTACAAAGTTCGGTCACTTCCGGTATGCGCAGAAACTTCAAAAATATTTTATCAAGTAGCCACCACATGGTTTCCCGATAGAAAATCTAATTCCAGATCGATATCTGTTTCCATCATGGAGATCTAGGCTCCCGCGGTAAATAATAATAATAATAACTAGACCTGCATGCAGGAATGACGGGTTTCACTGGTGCCACGTCACTTTCGGTGCCACGTTACCCTTGAACATTTGTCACTTCCGATACCAATGAAACCATCGACCAGGTTTCCACATAAGCATTGTAAACATCAAATAAAATTGACGAAGAATCAACCAAATCCAGCAATATCAATTCATTTTATATATATAAAGATATATGTTACTTGTAAGTGATCCTGGAAAAATTTCATTACTTCCGGTGATAATGAAAATGTTCAATTAGTTTTATGAATCATATGGCGAAAATAGTATGTAGATCGAATAAGAATTGCCACTTTTATAGACCAAAAACCTTGAAAAGTGACTTGTAGAAAATCATCTATTTCTCGGCAACCGTACATGATAAAAACTATTTTTTGGTATCTATATGATCGTATGTGTTCAATCGATTTGTTGATTGGGATCAAATATCATAATTTGAAATATATTACAAATCAGACTCATTTAAAAAAAATATCTGTTTTGAAGGCTAAAAATACAGTTTTTGCCAAAATGACATTACTTCTGGTGATACTGAAAATGTTAAATTAGTTCTATGAAATCATCAATGACATAAGATATCATATAGTGAAAATTTTATGAAAATCGAATAATAACTGACACTTTTATAGACCAAAAAACCTTGAAAAGTGACTTAAGGAAAATTGTCCATTTCTCTGCAACCGTACAAGTTAGATACCATTTTGTGGTATCTGTATGATCGTATGGGTTCAATCTATTTGATCAACAGAATCAAATATCATAATTTGAAAAAAATAACAAGTACGACTCATTTGAATAAAATATTGTTTTTAAAGGCTAAAATTTAAGTTTTGAGCAAATGACGTCATTTCCGGTGGCGGCGTAAGAGGTAAAATGGTTTGAAATAGTCCACTATGGCATTAGGCATCCAATGGCGAAAGAAAATTGAAAATCGAATCATAATTGATTCTTTTACAGCCAAAATTACGTGAAAAGTGACTCATGCAAAATTGCCTATTTCTCGGCAACTGCTTATATTACAAACTAATTTTCACGCATATTCTCTTCGTATGGATGATAGCTACAAGTTTATAAAAGTTACAAAGAAATATTTTAAAATTTGAAAAGCCTGAATAGGTTGTAAATAGGTCAATTTTACACCATTTTAGCCTCTTAATCGAATTTGCTCGAAAATGAAATCGAAATTAAAAAAACTGCTTCCTACATTTTTTGCGCCTTGAAAGGGCACACTCTTTGAGTCAAATAATTTTTCCAAAAAATAATATTTGTTTTCGATATAAGAAAATAACTGTCAAAATCGTAGTTTTTGGTAAAATTATGCCACTTCCGGTGCCGACAGATAACACTTTCGGTAATAAAAAAAATGACAATTGAGACAACGAAGCATATGAACATTGTTTTATACAAATCGAACAATAAAAAAATAATCTGGGACTGAAAAACTGAATTAGCCAATGGCGGCCAAGGAAAATTACTGAGACAATTTTTTTTACTATTTTTGCGCTAGTCAGATGACTCTTTAATTCTGTGCACAACACGACTAAAAAATATTCATAAATAAAAAAGTTTTTTGTAAAATTTTAAATTTTCGAAATTTGGCGCCTAATATCTTCGAAGATATGCCGAAAATCAAAAATCGAAAGTAGCGTAACTATGTGCCCTGTCTCCGACTATGCCAAAATGTATCGAAAGTTAAAATCCAATGATTATTGTTAAAATTACTGCAATATTTTCAAAAACGATAACTTCGGTGATTTCGGACATTTCGCATTGTCGCAGAACGTTCAAAATAGCTTTAACCTCTAAGTCACACCCACTTTCCCAGTAAAACCGAAGAAATCGTAACGATGCGACAAGTAGTTGCTGAGATATAGTCAAAGTGGAATTGGAATAATAATAAGAACTAGATCTGCTATTGTCCCATGCAGATATGAAAGCTTTCATATTCATCGTCTTGTGTCATCGATTATATCAAGTATCTCAAATAAAAGGTTACGAATAACAAACTATCAAAATTGGTCAAAAACTCGCGAAGTTACAAGTCTAAATATAGTATGAAACATTGGATAATCTGAAAACTAAAGGGGAATAACTGATACTTGTGTTGCTGTTATCGGGATGACTTCCGACTTCAAAACTTTCAGAAAAATGAAATGAAAATGGTAAGAAAACATCGAAAAATTAAATGAGATAACTTTGAACAAAACTAAAACTTTTTGAATCAGGTTAAAATCAACTGTTTGAATATGTACGTTAAATATGTAGATTTGGAAAATTATAAAGACCTAATTATCAAAATCGGTCAAAAACTCACAAAGTTACAAATTTAAATGTAGTGAGAAACATTGCACCCGGGTAAAAAAAATAATCTTTAAACTAAAGGGAAACTTGTATAGCTGTAATCGGGCTTCCAAAATTAGAGATATGTTATATAATTATGGTTTCCAATATGTTTGGTTATAAGTAGGAAATCGTGACGACTTCTTAAGCATGTTTTAAACAAAGGATCATAGACTGCAATATACAAGAATGGCACTCTGCAATTAAAAAACTGGCCAAAGCAAGATTTCTATGCAGAAATTAAATAATTGCTAGAACCAGAAAAATATTTATCCACTATAATAAATAAGCAACATAGAGAAAATGAAATGAAATTGAATGGGGTTTAACGTCCTACTGTTCTGCTCCTAAAATGGGCTAATGAAGACGGGCATACGCCATAAAGTGTGCAATAAGGGAAATTTTACCCGGGCAGCGGCGTTACGGCCTACGAGGTTGGACAGGCGACCATACTCCTTGTCACGTACAACCAAGAAATCGAAACAACGCCAGTTGATTCAATGACAGACGTTATGATACAGAGCGCATGTGCTAACCATTCAGCCACGCAACCTCCCTAAAATCGGCAAATTGCTGACCTACAGCGAGAAACATTTCAACCGAGCCAAATTTTCTATTTTAACAGTTTAATTTGCACGGTACCTTTAGTTATCAACCGAATATTACAAAACTTTTAAAAATAAGCTCCCCCTGACCAGCTTAAACGTTCGCAATAAACGTTTGCCCCTTAAAATCGGCAAATTGCTGACTTTAAAGTGAGAAACATTACAACCGGGCGAAATTTTCTGTTTTATCACTTTTACAGTACCTTTGATTACCAACCGATTATTACAAAACTTTAAAAATAAAAGAGAAAGAGAGAAATGCGGTCTAACGTCCATTCGACACAAACTAGGTCATTTCGGGACTAACATATGTTTTTTAATTTTATTTAAAAACTCCCCTTGCGCGTACTGGTTTTTAGCCGTTGGGAGGAAACCGAAGAACACGGAGAAAACCCACAAGGTTGGACATCATACACCATGTCACGTGCAACCTGGAGATCGAAACGACGCCCGATGACTCAATGACAGACGTTACGATACAGCGCCCACATGCTAACCATTCAGCCAAAATGTAACTCCCATGTCTGTAAGTAAAATATCGCAAAAACCTTAATGATTTTTCACGTTTCAAGATGATGGCACTTCAGGTTCAAGACACAAACTCAATATTTGGTGTACGAATCAGTATTTACTTATCTAGTATCCAAATAAAAAATCAGGTCATTCTGACCTATATTTCTTCGATTTTTTTTTTATTTAAACTTTGATCCTTCATTTCACCAAGGGGGGGGGGGGTAATTTAAAAAATTTCTAAGGACATCTTTAAAGTTGCATCGGTAAGATCTACTTACATACTAAATTTCATGAAAATCGTACAACTATTAAAGAAGTTGTCAAGTTGGTCTCAAATTCCGGTTCGAAATCACAGCGACGAATTTTCGAAATTCGGAAATCTGAAACAACAGTTGAAAATGATTTTTGTCTAGGTACTCACAGAAAAAAGAATTAGTATAATAGGATAAATAGTCACACAGTTACAGTAATGCAGGTCAAATTCATTCGTTCGGAAAATTCGGTGATTTCGAATGCTTAAAACGTTTTGAAAATATATTTAATCAATACTCACCACCATTTTTGGTGGGGTAGGTCAAAGTTTGTAGATTGCGTCATGGGCTATCCAGTTATATCCTAGAAATATATGTAAATATATATTTCTATGAGCTATAAATATATGTAAATATATATTTCTATGAGCTATATCATTATTTGTTCTATGGACGGTTTTACATGGACACAGATCACCAAATATTCATTGGGTAAAGTTATTTTTAGTCCTTTTCTCCCTTTCCCTTTTCCCCCCTTTTGCATGGCGATTTTTGTTGAATTTGTGGTGTAGAAACGAAGAAAAGGGTTTGAAAATACATTTTCTGCCAGGTTTTGGTGAATATTCATGATTTCGAGGCGGAAGGATACAAGAGTTGTGAGGTTGGTTACGTTGAAAGTTAGGGCCGAAAATTGCAAGGTTAGCTGTCTCTACTTCCAGCTTGTCTGTCTCAATTTTTTTATGAAAAACTTCATACATGCTTTTGGTCAAGAGTCTGCCACATGTTGCTCCATCTGTGGCAGAAAGCGTTTTACCGAACGAATATTTGGGAAAAAGTTACAACCGGTCTAAGAGACGAGAATTAACATTAAAGACAATGGGGCAATAATTAGTGATCTGTGGCCACATGTATCAGTGGGTGCAGGCTGTTTCGTAACCTGTCTGTTCGTACTTAGTTCTTTCGTACCTCGTTTCGTACCTCAGATTGATTCGTACTTTTTCCTACGTGTTGTTGAAATAAAGTTGAAACATGATTGAACGATCGTATCTTTTTCTACGTGTTGTTGAAATAAAGTTGAAACATGATTCGTACCTTTTCCTACATGTTGAAATAAAGTTTTAACACGACCACTTAATAATATCCAACCACTACGAGAATTTTATTAAAATGGCTGTAACGCGAACTTTATTAAACAAAGATGGCCGCTTGTTGCGCGAATTTGATAAAAATTTCTGCTGAACCAGAATTAGAAACCCAATTTGCTTTGTACTGTTTTAAATATGTTGAAAGAAATTTAAAAATATAAGCTGGCAAACAAAAACAAACACTGCGATCTGCCTTTGTTGTTTATAATCTGGTGTTGATTACTGAACATAGAGATTGTTAGCATCAAAGGGTCAGGCACAGAACCAGATATCAGCCAGTTCTCTATTAAGAAGATGCGCATTTGTTTACGGCCCCACTGCCACACCTGTTGACTCCCCGTAGGATTACCCCTACGATTTTCTTACAGTCAGAACGGTTTCTACTATTATCTACCAATATATAGTATTACTACTGACAGCTTAAGTGCATTGTAAAAGTTTAAATTAACGAAGGTACGAAACAGCTCATGTAAGACGGGTTAAGTTTAAGTACATGTAAAACTTGAAATTTCCGAAGGTACGAAACAGCTCACGTGAGGTACGAATGAACTAAGTACGAAACAACCAGGTTACGAAACAGCTGACATCCGTATCACTCAGTGACTCCTCCCTAATACACATACGCCACCTAGCGAGGAATGTCGACGGCGGTAAAAGCAAATCGCGATCATCAAGTCGCATTCGTTGTTTGATTGTTCACGGGATCCAAAACATTGAGTTATTTGGCATTATATATATATTTTTTCTAAAATAGCTTTATTAGAATGCGTTGTCTTGAAGATATCTAAAGGAATTTCTCACGTGACTGATCTCAATCAAAGGGTTTGATTGTGAGAAAGGAAGAGTATGGACTATTCTATCAGTGAGTTAGCTAGAGAGACATTATATGCCAAAAGAATAGTCACTTCCGTTATCTCATGTTATGTAAGTATAGTATGGCGTCTATTATTTTTTTTGCATCAAAATATAGTCTTTTTATGGCGAGGAAAGGAAGATTCCAAGTGTATAATGCACCGTATATATTATGTACAGCACGTTCCACCGATTCACGATCTAAAATTGTGTGTTAAAATGGCTTGAATGATGTGCAAATCAAATTATAGTGAGACAAAGATAAGGCCATTTGACAACAACACGTGTTTTCTTTATTTAAAACTTTATTCATCCTACTCGCATTATGGTTATGTTAAACGGATCCGTGTGGTCTCTGTGAGTAGTGAATGTCTGTATGATCCAGGGAACATTTAACTTAATTTTAAGTGCCAAAATAAGGCATTGTTTTTTTGTCAAAGGCATTGACATTGTTTTTTTGTGAGACTCAGGGATAGGTGTCAATATATATGTGCAACACATGTTCAATTTCATTATACCTGTCCATTGGTAAACACATTGTAAATTTAATTCAAGACATCAGCGACAGAAAATTGAACGAAATTTAGGTGTCCAGGGGAAAAGAAGGTTATGTTATAACCTTTGAAAAAATTATTCTATTTTAAATGATAGAGAGACTAATAATTGATTAAAAGATATAAATATTTTCATACATCATAATAATGGGGAACAAAAAATCATTTCGATAAAGTCTCAAAAGAAATTTTGAAATTTGCAGGTCAAATGTATGTAAGAAGATTATGTTTAAAGCTGAACTATATAATATATTGACCAGAGATGGTCGTTCAGTTGTTGAATCATTGATATTACTATATGAGCCATTTTGGACACCAAAGAGTAATATTCATAAATATAACATTAACAACACTGTAATCAAACTTAATTTCATATGACCATCTGCAAATGACAATGGTCATCTTGCATTTATCAAGCTTTATGCAATTAGTTGTTGTCTTGTGATGTGAAAAAATCGAGATATTGTATCATGTACACACTGTATAATTTGTTATGCATCCTATCTTAAAAGAGCCCTTGTCATTTGACAGTAAAATAAGAGTAGGTTGTAGCACCGCTGCCCGGGCAAAAATTTCCTTCATAGTACACTGTATGGCGTATGCTCGTCTTCCATTAGCCCAGGTTAGGTGCAGAAGAGTAGGACGTTAAACCCCATTTGATATTTCATTAGGGCAAAAATTTCCGTCATAGCACACAGTATGGGTTATGCCCGTCTTCCATTAGCCCAGGTTAGGTGCAGAAGAGTAGGATGTTAAACCCCATTTCATTTCATTAGGGCAAAAATTTCCCTCCAGCACACAGTATGGTGTATGCCCGTCTTTCATTAGCCCAGGTTTAGGTGCAGAAGAGTAGGATGTTAAACCTCTTTTCATTTCATTAGATGAGTCGATGCAGAAAAGTAGGTCGTTCAATTTTATTTCATTTAGAAAATGAAACATTGTGCTATGCTAGAAATGTATAGTAAAAATAAAATATATTTTGAAGACTAGGTGTTTGTTGGTTATTTAGAATTATTTTGTTAGTAGTCTTGATAAAAGAAATACCGGGTAAATAGAAATATTTAAATTGATAGAATTACATGTGTATGGTAACTAATACTGAATGTTTAAAGACAGAAAATTTATTGATTTTTCATTGTATAAATTTTCCATGCTGACATAAGATGTATCTACAATTTTGTCTTGTTTTGAAATTACCACAACCTCTGTATTAGTTCATCTGTGAACTTAAATAAAAAGTGTCATACATACTGGCTTGGGCAAGGTGTGTGTAGGTCTCATGTGAAGGGTTGCTGAATCGTTAATCTGTGCAGGTTGGATCAGAATGTCTGTCATTGAATCAAACGGTGTGGTTTCAAATCAACACCTGAATGTGATCAGGAGTAATGTCATCTGTCAAATCTTGTGTGTTTTCTCGGGTTTCTCCAGTTTCCTCCCACTGCTAAAAACTCCTATGTGCAAGTGAATTTTTTTGTTGAGTGGATGTAAACTCTCTTTCTTTTCAACTAGGGGGGTTGGATGGCAGAATGGTTAGCGTGCGCGCACTGTATCGTACAGCCTGCCATTGAGTCAACTGGCGTGGTTTCAAATCACCGGTTGTACATGGAGGGGAGTAGGGTTGCATGTCCGACCTCGTGGGTTTTCTCCAGGTACTCCGATTTCCCCACCACTGCTAAAGACTCATATGCGCAAGCGAATTATTGAAATCAAATTTTTTAAAAACATGTTGGTCACAAAATGACCTAGTTTGTGTTGAGTGGATGTTAAACCCCATTTCTCTCTCTCTCTCAGCTACATTGAGCAGTTGTGCATAAAGAGTCAAATGGGGCCCTTTGGCTGAATGTGTACGACAAATATAATGACATTTGTGTTCAGAGCTGATCTACCTATATGTACATGTATTCAGTCTGATTAAAATACAGATCTATTGTGAAAGTTAAACCTCTAAGGATAAAAGATATTATATTAATGTCTCTGGTTGTAATTGTACCCAGTATTATCAAACCTCGATTAAATTCATTATTAATAATAGAGTTTTTGTGCTAAGGTTATGTGGAGTGAGCATAGGCGTACGGGCTCGATGATAGTTAGGGGGGGTAGAACCTGAATTGCCCGAAAAATTTTCGGCTTTACAGACACCACCCCCCCCCCCCTCCATCCTCAAGAAGATTTTGGAATATTTGACGGATGCAAACATGCTTTCCTACTATTTCAACCCGTGAACAAAGCAACTTTAAAGTGGTCTATTATAGCTGAATTAAGGTGACTGGCTCGAATTTCAATGAATCGTTTACAGTCCACGAAGACAAGAAAATTTTTTAAAATTTAAAAGCCGCAAACACGACTCTCTGCTATTCCAGTCTGTGGATAAAGCAGCTTCAATTTGGTCCAATACAGCCTACCTGCTGAGCCGAATGCCAAACAACCAATCAATCGTCGTGAGCTATGGGGGACTCGCCCTCTTGGAGAAAATTTTGAAAATTAAACCACCGCAAATGCCTTTTCTGCTATTCTAGCCCGTGTAAGTAACTCCAAAAGTATCCGAATTCCAACCATCCAATCAGACTGTTGCAGCTGCATTCACAAATAATTGATGCATGAAAAATGTCGCACAAAGTAGACTGACTCCAGACAAAATGTTTTAATCCATAGTCAACTCAGTACAAATTCGTGGTATTCAATTAAAGAAGAGTAATATTAGTGTTTTATTAGGGAAGTTAGGGAAGCAAAACTAGAAATGCCTGAAAAAATTTCAGGTTGACAGACAGCGACGCCGGTTTTCTTCCAGAGGCGAAGAAGTGGAGCTGACCTTGTGTAGACCCCCCACCCCCAAGAAAATTTTGAGATATTTGATGGCCGCAAACGCGTTTTACTGCTATTCCAGCCCGTAAAATTAGTGTTTTATTAGTTTTCGGGCACTTAATTTTGCCAAGTAGATGAAATAATTTTTTTTTCTCACTTTACCTGTCTGCCCGATGTGACAGCAGTCTCACCATCAGCTTGTTTACATTTTATATAGCTATAATTTATAAATTGCTATACTTTAGATACAATTAATATTCATCCTGTCATTGTAAACATTGCAAGAATTTAATAAGTTTTGGATTATATTTCTTTTAGAGATTATACTTTCACTCTATTGTAATACGCACACAAACTTTAAATGGTCAGCAAATATTCATAATATATATATATTTTGTATATTTTCAGATATGAGGCTTCAACCTGGTTAAACTCTGGTTTATTGGTTAGTGGTAGTAACTTGACAGACAGTATAACAGATTGGCTAACTGTTCTACTTTTATTGTAACAGCTAATTTACTCAGCTTGTATATCAGCTTTGCAAACTGGTATACGTTGAAGCAATCTGCTATTTAACTAAGAAACATTCAGTGCGTGGCACCACTGTCTTACATTCAAATCGGCTATTTAACTAAGAAACATTCAGTGCTTGGCACCACTGTCTTATATACGAATCGGCTATTCAATAGGATTGTGACGTTCTATTGTCTTAGGAAAGTCATTTTTCAAAGAAATCTATAAAGCCAAATAACAAGAAAATATAAGAAACAAATAGAAAAGATATCAAAAGAAACAAATAGAAAAGAATTTTTTTTTTATTTTATTCAGAAGGCAGTAGAATCCCTTTTTATAAAAGTATAATTAAAGGGAAATAACTCCAGTTTTCACTGTGAAATCTGAATTATGCCTCAAAAGAAAAAGTCAAAGTTGAAAGCCATTTTGAATTTGAAGCAATTTGCAAAAAATAATGAAGTTGAGAGTGATATGACAGCAAAAGAAAATTCAAATACTAATGCTGAGAATACAACAGAAGAATGTTTACAAGCTATGATAAAATCAGATACAGGTAATGAAACTTCATGTAAGAAGGAAATACGTAAGTCCAAGGTAAATAATTATAAATATGTTTATGGTAGTTTTCACCAGGCAGATGTAAGATTTGGTGTATTTAGTGGCACACAATGTACTGGAAATTCTTTAGTTGCAATTTTATATTCTTGTATTAAACCTGTTCATATCTGGAATACAAATGACATTGATAAGATTTTAATAGCTGGTAATGAATTGTATAGTTTTTTGCAATCTTCTTCATCAATGCATAATAGGTATATTTTGATATCTGAATTGCCAAGAAGCCTTATTGTTTTTGAAAAACTCTTTAATATAGATATTCAGCTGGATTCTGTAGTAGGACTGATGCGAACTGGAGACAGTACTTTTGAATATAATGAAGTATGTATGACATTGTATGAAGCTTTGCAGACATGTCTTTTACAATATGAGTCATGCTTTATAACTTTTGGTGGTAATACTTTTGTAGTCATGAAAAGAAATGAAATGTATTATATATTTGATAGCCATTCCAGAAATTCAGTGGGATTGTTAACTCCTGATGGAACATCAGTGATGATTGAATATAAAGGTATTATAGATGTTTATACACACTGCTGTAATTTAGCTGAATCAATGGAAATCGGTGTGAATACACAGTTTGAAGTAACAGGTATAAATGTCATTAAAGATGCCATACATGAATTATCAATTAATAAAAATAGTTGTGAAATTTGCAGTGATAAAGTCTTAAATGAAATAGGTGGTGATGTATTTTTATCTCATGTTGAAACAAGCAATTTTTTCTTTCATACATTGGGTTTAGATGAGCAAATCAGAATATGTACACAACTTAATATTGTAAATAGACTTGACAGTAATTATGGTAATGTAAATAGATGTCCAATCAATCAACCATCACAAATTAAAAGTATTACTGGAGATGGTAATTGTTATTTTAGATCAGTATCATATGCTATATCGGGTACAGAAGAGAATCATAGAATTGTCAGGTTAGCTATTGTTAATCATTTAAAAAACAATGCAGCTATTTTTACTCCATATCTTAGAGCTGGTTTTTTGTCTGTTGATGACTATTTAAGAAGATCAAGAATGAGATGTTTAGGGTCATGGGCTACAGAACTTGAAATATATGTTTGTGCTGATTTATTACAAGTAGATATATATACCTATAGTAATAACAGGTGGCTAAAATTTTCTAAATTACAGATATTTGACGATGGATCAAATAGTAAAGAAGGGATTTATATTAATCACGCCAATCAGGTTCATTATGAAGTAGTATTGAATGTTGTATCTTGTAATAGAAGTAACGATAATCATGAAGGCCTACAGTCACAAGGTAAAAGTTTTGTTAAAGATATTTATAATGAAAATGAGATCCCTATAAAATCATATGAAACAGAATTTAAAGTCAATAGAATACAAAATTGTAGAAAACGTAAGCGAAGGGGAAATAATTGGACTTCTAGAAAGAAATACACATATCTGACACAACTTGATGCTGACAAAAAAATGGAAAAGCAGGAATATGATGGGGATAGATATTCAACATTTATAACAAAAGAAAATTCTGATAGACCAGACAAAGGTGAAATGTATAAAGAGAATAGAACATATAGAAGACATTTGTCTGACACATTTAAATACAAATATAATACAGATTATAAATTTAAGCAAATTCATAAGTCAAGAAGGAATATGAACTATAGATTAAAGAATGAATATGATAATCATAAATACAAATTTTGTCAAACATTCAAAGATAATTTAATCAAGAAGAACAAAGAAAGGTATAGGTTAAATGATGATTACAGACAAAAATTGAAGAAATATGAAATTATGAAATATCAATCTAATAGTATGTACCGCGACCACCTTAAATCTTTAAGTGTTAAGAAATATAAAACAAATAAAGAATTTCAGTTACATGTTAAAGCTCAAAGTAAATACAAATATGAAACAAATGAAAAATATAAGACAAACCTAAAAGATCAAAGTAAATACAAATATAAGACAAATGAAAAATTTCAGTCTGATGTCAAGTCCAGAAGTCAACTTAAGTATAAATCGGATAAAAACCATAGAGATGTTATCAAAAAACAAAACAAAGAAAGAAAAGAAAAACGAAGAATAGAAATGAGTAAAATAGATATTGTTATCAATAATTTCAAAAAGGAAAAAAAGAATGGCCCAGAATATATCTGTTGTGTGTGTCATAGATTGTTATTTAATAACCAAGTAACTTGTTGTAACGAAAAAACTTTTAAGTCTGCTAAAGTTAAACAGATAGCAAGTGAATGTATATCTAAGAAATATCTACATGACTGTTCAAACACATGCCAAAATGAATGTCCTCATCCTGAAAGTTCTAAATCTTTATGGATATGTTATACATGTGACAGAAAAATTAAATCAGGAAAGAAGCCACAAGAATCAATGACTAATAATTTAGATCCTGGTCCAATAGTTGATGAGCTAAAAGCACTGAATTCATTAGAAACTCACTTGGTATCACTACATATTCCTTTCATGAAAATGGTTAATTTATCGAAATTCAAACAACATAAGGTTTCTGGAGCTACAGTTTGTGTACCATCTAATATAAACAAAACAACTAATGCATTGCCAAGAATTGAAAATGACACCCAGCTGATTAGGATAAAACTTAAAAGGCGTAAAACCCAAAAAGGTTATTATCAATATCAATACATAAGTAAGAAGAAGATGAAAGATGCTTTACATTATCTTAAACATAATAATATATATTATTCAGAAATAGAATTTAATGATGAATGGATCGACATAGATGATGTGTTAGAGGGAGATAACTCTGTTTTAGGAGGCTTGGCTTCAAACCATTCAGATGATGAAACAGACGAGTTACCTGACATAGATGTAAAAGACGACGACTTGTCTAACATAGATGGAAAAGATGATTTACCCGACATTGATGTTGAAGAAGAGAAATTAAATGGTCCAGAATTAGCTACATGTTTACAACCTCTTGACATTGTAAGTGAAACATTAGATAATCATTTTGATAATATATTTTCTATTTCTCCTGCTGAAGATAACAGTCCTGTAAGAATATTAACTGATGAAACCAATGAAGCGAAATGTTTTCCAACACTATTTCCTAATGGCACTGCTACATACCATGATAACCATGAAGAAAGAATAACTTTGTCACGATATTTAAATTGTCGATTGATGAATGCTGACAATAGATTTGCGCAAAACACAGACTACATATTTTACGCCCAGTATATTTCTGAATTAAGTCAAATTGTATCAAATGTGTCTATTGCCTTGCGAAAAGGAAAAGCTGGTTTAAATAACTTAAATAAAATAACATCAGATATGTTAACAACAGAAGAGCCATTAAAAAATATTTTCAGAAATGATGAGGGCTATAAATTTATGACTCCTATTAGAGGTACACCTCCTTATTGGCAGAGTACTCAGAAAGGATTATTTGCAATGTTAAGACAACTCGGGATTCCAACTTTTTTTTCTACCTATTCGTATAGCGAAATGCGTGGCGGTGATGTAATAGAATGTATTTTGAAACAGCAAGGTGATAATAGAAAGGCTTGTGACTTAGATTGGGCTGAGAAATGTGAAATACTTAGAAGTAATCCTATAACTACTGCTAGAATGTTTGACCATAGGTTTCACTATTTTCTAAAGCATGTTATTATGTCAGATGCTGAACCAATTGGTAAAGTAATTGATTATTTTTATAGACTAGAATTTCAAGCACGTGGAACACCTCATGCACATTGTTTATTTTGGATTGAGAATTCACCTAAAATTGATGAAGATAATGATGAAGATGTGGTTGATTTTATAGATAAATATATATCATGTGAATTGCCTGATAGAGATCACGACCCAGAGTTACATGAGATTGTTAATAGTGTGCAAAGACATAGTTATAAACATACAAAGAGTTGTAAGAAAAACAAAACGGTTTGTAGATTTAATTTTCCTCGACCACCATCAAAACAAAGTTTTATATGTCGTTCAGTAGATAATTATGATACAAACATACTAGAACAAAATGAAGATGAAAATGAGGACAATACATGTAACAATGATAAAATGACCCAGAACACAGCAAAAATTCTGCTTGAATCATTATGGAAAGCATTATCAGATGTAGAGAAAAATTATACTTCTATTGATGAATTATATAATGATATTGGTATGACACAAGAATTATTTCAGAAAGCTTGTGAGATGTTGTCAAAGAAAAATAATGTTATATTAAAACGAAACCCAAAAGATGTTTGGATAAATCCGTATAATCCAAATTTGTTAAGAGCTTGGGATGCAAACATGGATATACAGTATGTATTTGATGCCTATTCTTGTATTGTTTATATAGTTTCATATATATCGAAATCAGAACGTGAAATGGGGTTAGTATTGTCAGCTGCACAAGAAGAGGCTAAAGGCGGGAATTTGTCAGCAAAAGAAAGTTTAAAGAAAATATCAAGTACATATCTACATTGTAGAGAAGTTTCTGCACAAGAAAGTGCTTATCGAGTATGTAATTTAAGATTACGAGAATCATCTCGAAAGGTTCAGTTTATTCCAACTGGTGAAAATAATGTCAGACTTACATTGCCCTTAAAACTTCTACAGAAGAAATCAAAAGAAAAAGTTTTGAGTGATGATGATATTTTTATGACCAGTATGACAGATAGATATAAAGCACGACCTAAGACAGAACAATTCAATAATATGTGTTTGGCTACATTTTGCTCAGAATATCGTGTTATGTCCAAATCTGAAAGAATTAATGAAAATTCTGAAAAAAATCCAGCTTATAAACTTCAGAAAGATTTAGGTTATATCATTAAACGAACAAGATCTAAACCAGCTGTAATTCGCTATGCCAGATTCTCAATAACAAAAGAGCCAGAAAAATATTATCTTAGTAGTTTACAGCTATTTTTACCACATCGTATAGATGAACAATTAAAACCAATAGGATTTGAGACATATGAAACATTTTACAAATCTGGTTCAGTAAAAATAAGTAAACAAATTGAAGATGTTAAAGATATTGTTGATAATAATCGCAGCTTATTCGAAAAAGATAAAATAAATATTGATGCTGCGACTGACATAATAGAAAAATGTGGAGCAAACTTAAAAGATGCTTGGTCATCATTGGATATAGAAAATCAAGTGGATAATCTTCAGTGTCTTGACATACCAGATGAGAATATACACGATGACGTTGAGGAAATTGAAATACCAGACTTGATAGGGATCAGAAAAGACAACAAAAATCACGAAAAGGAATCATATAATACTATTGTAAGTAGAACAGAAGCTATACCCATGTTAAGATCACTGAACAAATTACAAATGGATGTATTTTATAAAGTAAGAGAATTTTGTTTGAACAAGATACATAGGAAAAATGCAGAACAATTTATGTTATTTTTGTCTGGAGGAGCTGGGACTGGAAAAAGCTATGTTATTAAGAGTATATACTATGAAGCTAATAGATTATTATCTCAAATAACAGATAATCCAGATGAACAGACAGTTCTCATGGTCTGTCCGACCGGCGTATCAGCTATGAATCTAGGATGCAGTACAATTCATAATTCTTTGAAGATCCGAACTGATATAAAGTTACCCTATGTTGGACTAGGTTTAGACAAGATAAATAGTTTAAGAGCTGATTTAGGTCATTTACAAATACTTATTATAGATGAGATTTCTATGGTGAGCCCAAAGTTATTATGCTATATCCATGGAAGGCTTCGACAAATAAAACAGTGTGCTGACTTTACACCTTTTGGAAATGTTTGTATAATAGCTGTAGGAGATTTCTATCAATTACCACCTGTAAAAGCAAAACCACTATATAGAAATACGGATGACCTTACCAATTTGTGGCAAAATAATTTTAAAATTGTCGAATTAAAAGACATAATGAGACAAAAAGATGATTTGACTTTTGCACAAGCTTTGAATAGAATAAGAACAAAGCAGAAGGGTGAATCTCTCAGTCCAAAAGATGTTGATCTGTTAAAAAGTCGCGAGATTGAAGACTATGATGAAAATGTTCTACATATATTTGCTACTAATGCTCTGGTAGATGAACATAACACTAAAATGCTGAGGAAGCTATGCGACAGACTAATTCGTATTGATGCAAATGACTTCTCAAAGGATGAAAGAACAGGTAAAATGATTAAGATAAATACAATAACTTCAAAAGATGTAGATACCTGTTTAAGTAATGTAATAAATATTGCTGAAAGTGCAAGAGTCCTACTAACAAAAAACCTGGATGTATCAGATGGATTATGCAATGGTGTATTTGGTTATATTCGTCATATTGCCTTTGATAAAGATGAAAATGTAAAACTAATTTATGTGGAATTTGATAATAAAAGAGTTGGAGCTAAAATTCGAAAAAACACAGTTTTACCAGAAAATGTACCAAATAATTGTGTTCCAATTGGCAGACAAGAGGAGAAAATAAATTACCGCAATGACATAAGACGTCAATTTCCATTGAAACTGGCATATAGCTGTTCTATTCATAAAACTCAAGGCCTCTCCCTTTCAAACGCTGTTGTTTCATTAAAAAAAGTTTTTGCACCAGGTCAAAGTTATGTGGCGTTGTCTCGAGTTACATCTTTGAATGGACTTGTTGTTAAAGATTTTAATGAGAAACTTATATATTGTGATAAGACTATAACCAATTCATTGAATGAAATGCCCCTCTACATTGAACCTAGTACTGAAGAACGTTCAAAAACTGTGCTAATTCTCCATAATATACAAGGTTTAAACTCTCACTTTGAAGATTTAAAAAATGACTATAGATTTACTGAGTCTGATTATATATGTTTAACTGAAACCTGGCTAAATGAGGTTGGAGGTAGAAATTTTGAACTTAATGATTTTAGTTTACACAGTAAATCAAGACAGGCATCTTATGATAATTCTCATACGTTTACAGAATTAAGAAACACACTCCATGGTGGTGTAGGCTTATATTACAGAAAGAATAGAATGTGTCATTTATATAATTTAGGTGTATTTAATATTGAGCATATTGCATTTGGTTTACCAGACATAAATTTAACTATAGTTGTCATATACAGGCCACCATGTTATAAAACTGATTTATTTATTACATATTTACAGAAATTATTAGATGAACTTGATGATTTTGGAGGTAGTGTTATGATAATGGGTGATTTTAATGAAGACATTTTAAAAGGTAAAGCTGGAATACAACAATGTATGGAGAAGAATTTTTATAAGCAGTGTGTCACAGAAATTACAACTGATGGTAATACTATTTTAGATCTTATTTTTGTGAAGAATTTTAATGTAAGTAATTTAAAGTTAAGAATATTACAGACATATTTTAGTTATCATAATGCCATTTCCATTGGAATAAGTTAAATAAATGAAATTGATTAAGACAAAGTTAGATGATACTTATTAAAGATGCATTATGAAAGAGCTAAATGTGCCAGGTCGTGTCAAATGTTATAAATAATTAGGATTTTATTCACATGACAAGCTCATGTTCAATTCGCTTGAACATTAAATGATTGTGCTTTTGAATAGATTGAAATAGAATCACATTTAAAAATTTAATTTAGAAATGGAAAATCAAGACTTTAAAGCAATGGCAGTAGCAATGAAAATATATAATCCGGTAAACTAGTCAGTCGAAGGCTTACAAGTTTATGTTTTAAAAATTACCAACAAAAATATTGTAAAAATAATTTTATTTTTTCTTTTTAATTTTTTTTCAGTGAACCTGCACATGTCGATATTTCCATTTACCAGGTGCTAAATGATTAAGATACTAATTACACAATACATTAAATATTTACCAATAGCTAAAGTAATAAGATACTATCTACATTTAACTTCATGTTGTATTAAGATTTTCATCTGTGTAAATATTTGAACATACAGTTTTTTTATATTGATATATTCTAATGATTTGTTATCGAAGTGGGGTGAGAATGTTGGGGGGTGGGTACAAATTATTTTTATCTAATGTACAGATAATAACACCTTGTATTACAATGTATGCTTTTCACATTGTTGGTCACTTTAAACAAGAATAGTGATGCGTCCAAATGCTTTATTGAAAGTGGGTGGGGTGATGTAAATGATAAAAATTAATGTTATGAAATGTACAGATATCCGCAAATCTTGAATTAGTGCAATTGCTTTTATTTAGGACAAATTTGTGTCTAGTAGGATAACATTGTTGATAAATTTTGACAAAGAAATTATAACTTGTCCATTACATTTGCAAATTGACAAATTTATTTAACAATTTGTGCTAGTTTTCATACATTTACATTTGTATATATACTATAATTGGTAAACAGACCTGCACATCAAACTTCTACGCTATATAAAAATGTACAATGATTATATTTCAATCCAAATGCCCTAACATTTTTTGATTTGTGGATACCTCAAATTTTATTTCAATTTTATAAATGTATGTTATAATTATGTGTTGATATACCATAATAGTTACTGCAAATAATGCAGTGTAAAATTGTACTTTCCATATTAATTTTTAGTAGTGAACTTGGGATAGTCAATATACACAATAGTTCAAATATCATCTAAACATTTAGCTTCATGTTGTATTTAGATTTTCATCTGTGTAAATATTAAAATATTCTGTATTGTGAAACAGTTTTTTCTACATTGATATATCCAAGAACCTAGTAATTTGTTATTGGATGTGGGTGCAATAATTATATTTATCAAATGTACAGATATCTACACATCTTGAATTTCTTTGTTTGCTTTTCACATTGTTGGTCACTTGACAAAAACACAAATTATAAATTATCTATTAAAATTGATAATTAATAAATTTATTGGCAATACGAGTAATATTGGGATAGCTTTGTTTTCAATTGTGGAAGTATTTTTATTCTATAACTACATGCAAATACAAGCAAATATCATTGAATACAGCCATTGAATAACCTATGGTTGTATTCAATGGCTTGAAAACGTACTACTTTTGCCCAGAATGACATCACTTTCATACTTACGTCAAACCGTAATGACATCACCACTAGCAACAACAATTTTTGTAAAAAGGAAAGAAAATAGAGCGGAACCTGTGATGAATTTTAACGTTATTGATGATGATTTTTTTAATAATCTGAATAGTACAGTGTATTTTGAAATTTGCATTTAGTTATAGAATAAAAACAGAACTCAATGACCATTGAATACCGCTCGGGTTATTCAATGGTTCACTCGAGTGTATCCCTGCCGCATTCCACTCGGTATCGCTCATGGGAATACTTGCGCAGGGATACACTCTCTTGAACCATTGAATAGCCGAGCAATATTCAATGGTCATTGAGTTCTATCTATATACATTTGTACAGATATATTTGTATCCATAGATATATATTTGTATCAATACATTTAATTTTGTTGTTTGAAATAAGGGGGGGGGGTGAATGGTTAGTATGTGCGCGCTGTATCATAAGGTCTGCCATTTAGTGAACTGGTGTGGTTTCAAATCCCCAGTTGTACGTGGCAAGGAGTAGGGTAGCACGTTCATCCTTCCAGGGTTTTTCTCTGCGAACTCCAGTTTCCTTCCATTGCTAATGACCCATACGCGCAAGCAAATTATTGAAATAAAATTGGACCATGTGTTAATGCCAAAATACCTAGTTTCTGTCGAGTGGACTTAAACCCCATTTTTCTCCATCTTCTGATTAAAATATGAATACCACATCATTTATTGTCATTTTATATATTTATTATGTAATAATGATTTTTCTCTGTGTTAATTTTTCTTTGTGTGGATACACTATAATACAACAGCTGGCTGAAAAGTTCTAGATCTGAAGAAGAGAGATTTAATTGGCTTTTACCACCACAAGTAGAATCATTGAATGAATCATAGACATAAGACCTGCAGCTGAAGTGTTATTATTGTATTTGTACCAGACCAACTTGTGAACCTACCCATTGAAATCACCAAAAATGGACAGAACTATCTATATGGCAGTCATCAAGTATCTGCAACTGAGGTACTTGATCCAGTGACATCCAGTGACAATCTGTGCTGTTTTCAATATTTCCTAAAAGAAATTTAGCCAGATTTTTAAACATAGAGGAGACCTGGATTCATCAGTTTCAACCAGAATGCAAAATTCAATCAAAACAATGGAAGCATCCAGACTCGCAAGTCCCCAATCAAGCCAGGTCAGTTCTTTCGACTGGACAGGTGATGGGTTCACTCGTTTATGATTCCTAAACTATTCTGCTGATTGACTACCTTAAAAACAGCCAGACTATCAATAGAAGTATTATAAAGGTGTTCTATTCAGACAATACTTCTGTTCATAAATGGGTGATATCATTTTCCCTCTATGATTACGTCATGTCAGCTGTGATCAATTTTTTAAGGGTAACTGAAGATAATTTCTTCCTGGCAGACATCAAGGCCATGCAACATCATTAACTAAAGAGTGAGAGTGTACACTTCAAAAGTGACTACATAGAAAAATAAATGGAAACAATGGACTTTATACAATTCTATACAGTTCTTTCACAGATGGGTTTAGAATTTTTCAGCCAGCTCTCAATAGTTATTGAAATTGAATTATTTGTTTTGGTTTGATACATGATATTATAATTATTCTTACATTGTTTGTATTCTATTTTAATAATGAACATTAAAACATGCTAATATTTGTTCATCCTTGCTGTATTGGGTTGGATGGCCGAATGGTTAGTGTGTGCATGCTGTATCATACGGCCTGCCATTAAGTCAACTGGCGTGGTCTCGAATCCCTGGTTGTACGTGGCAAGGAGTAGGGTCACCTGTCCATACTCCTGATTTTCTCCGGGTACTCTGGTTTCCCCCCACTGCTAAAGACCCCTACGCGCAAGCAAATTATTGAAATAAAATTAAACCATATGTTAGTCCCGAAATGACCTTGTTTGTGTTGAGTGGACGTTAAACCCATTTCTCTCTAATTATGTTTTGCATACAATGTACAAATACAAATGTAAAGGATGTAACTTTAAAATAGAAGAAAATCAAATATTTTTAATATTAAACAATTGCTTTGTTCTTATACTTCTACAATCATTCTCATGTTGTTCATTTTGCCATATTTTTGTTTATTCATTCATATGTCTTCTATATAATGATGCATAGTATAGTACACTATGTTAAAAAAATACTAGAAATGTATGTTTCTTTATCACCAAATGATTTATGTAAGTTGTGAAGTAAAACAGTTGAACATTAAATCCCATTTCAATTTATTTGCATGAGGTGAAGAGAAATAATGGTATTGAACAATTGACTATCCATGAAAGATACTAAAGAGAATTTTATTAATTTATACATACTTTTGCTAATTTTATTGTTATATCTTGGTAGTAACATACTAATATAAATAGTAATATTGTTTCTAGATGAAGACTATTATAATTGAAATGAAATGGGATTTCACATCATAATGCTATGCACGGACTGGGCTAATAATGACAAAAAACTACAATGAATACAATAGTATAAAATGTTGCTATGAAATTAAATAAATGTTGTATACAATAATTAACCGGTTTAATACTATATTATACATAAAAGTGAATGAAATTCAATGTTTACTATTTTGCTTTATACATGAATATCACAGGTCAAATTATTGAAATAAATAATGCAAATAGATTATGATTTGAAACATCTTGTATGTCATTGATCTATTTGTTATATAAGACTACATGATATAAACTTTTTGATAAGCCTCTTTTATCATATTTTGAACTAATGGAATAAAGAGCAAAGACCTAGAATATATTGTAAATATAATCAGGTTTTTGATCAACTGATCAAAGGAAAATATTGCGAATAAATTTGTTGTACTGCTATTGTAAAGAAATCATCATTGTTTTATTTGATATTTAGAATACACGTAATCGTGTATATATTTGAAGTTAAGAGCAATTATGATTAGTGATACCT
The DNA here is from genome assembly GCA_036850965.1 of Patella caerulea. Taxonomy (NCBI): domain Eukaryota; kingdom Metazoa; phylum Mollusca; class Gastropoda; family Patellidae; genus Patella; species Patella caerulea. The sequence continues at coordinate 23,257,703 of JAZGQO010000006.1, forward strand.
GTATGACCAACTCTCAAAAGATAATCTCATTAAACCAAGTACTTTTTTTCATTTGTATTAGTTGATTTATACTGAATAAAGATAACACAAACAAACAAAAATGAGTTGGCTGTGTGAACACCTCAATGACAAGTGGTATCAGATGCCTCAGAGAGAATATTCAAATGCTCCTTGTGATACGTTTCTAACACAATTATAACCTAATGTATTAAAAGGGAGTGGAGTGGGTGGGTCCGGGGGGCTTTTCGATTGGCAGGGGACTATTAAAATGGGTAAGCAGAGATAAGCAATTTGATGAAACTTGGTGTATAGTTTCATTACATTAGTACCTTGACCAAGTTCGACAATGAGCATTCTCTTAGTCAGGATAAGCAAAGCAACTTGATTGGCCGGGACTTTGAATTGGTTGATGCTTTGGGGTATGATAACTTTGGTTATAATGAAGTACTGGAACATAACAACCCAGCTTTTAATTGAGCTAGAATGTTGAAACTTGGTGTAGATGTTCATCAGGTCTTGACTGAACATTTTGAGCTACAGCTTGGCAATTTCATTGGTCGATGCTTTGGGACAAGATAACCTTGATTTCTATCTGACAGAGAGTGATGAAATTTACAGTATAGTTTGATTGCTCGATACTTTTGAAAAAAATATGAAAGTGCGATTAATTAATGTGTCATCTTTTACTTTGGGGTTTTGGCAGGAGACATCAGCCATACTGTTGCTTGTTTAATATCCCCTATACAATATACGCTCGACATCATTACCCGAACTGGAGTAGAAAAGTGGGATCTTTGACAATGAGGCAATGAACTTGTAAATTCTTTTGAAGCTGCACAAGAGGGAACATCAACGCCGGATTAACCATGGTGGTGGGGAGGGGGGCTGATACCGACCGCAAGGGGGTCGGGTCAGGGGGTTCTCCCCCTAAGAAATTTTAATTGGAGGCCGAAAACGTGATTTCATGGCATTTCAGGCACTTGTGTCGGAGCCATTTAGAAGTACCTCCCCCAGAAAAATAAAATTCTGCCACAAAATTAGCCACAATCCACGCGGTTGCTGTGAAATTTCTAGAGGAGAGAGCTGGAACCCATGAGCACGTTAAATTCGCCACTGTAAGTGAGCAGAGCTACATCAAACCTAATTTTGAGTCCCTCAGTGATAAATAACTTGATTCAAAATCGTATTATAGCCCCAACGACGATTTGATGAATGGAGACCGTAACGTTACTACAAAGTCTAACACTGTAAGTACCAAATAGTCATACGAGATATGTGCATCTCATCAAATTCAGCTTATACCATACCCACAATAATGTTACGGAGTCAGTGAGTTCAAGTTAGACAATACGCTGACCTTCCACTGACCATGCTTATATAAAATCTGTCAATGACAGCTGATTCATTGTTTAGTTTTTTATATGATATATTTAATATCAATAATATATTTATATGCATGCTTTATTTTACTTTACACGACCTCTAAAAATGCCCCAAATCGTAAAAATACGACTTTTTGGATTTCGATCTCCTTTTTTCGGCTACCCCGGACATTTTCAAAAAATGATACAATGATTTCACACAACAGGCCAGCTATTAGACTCTCGATTGACAAGAGTTTCATCGCCCTCCATTCATTATAACCAATGTCATCGTGCCCTAAAGAATCAACAAATCAGCTTGCTTATCTCTGCTTACCCTAGGCAGAAAATGCTCATCTTTGAACTCAATCATGACATTGACCTAGTGAACGCCTACACCAAGTTTGAACATTCTAGCTTAATTAGAAGGAGAGTTCTTGTATTCCAAAGTCCCGGCCCTTCAAATTGCTTCTATTTTTCATTTTCAATTCAAAATGGTGACCATCACGTGACCGAAATCAAAATTCTGATCCGATAGATTTTTAGGCATTCCTTCCAGGATTCCGAAAATATGACTCCCGAGTCTGTAAGTAAAATAGCAAAAAAGCCTTTTTGATTTTTCACGTTTAAAGATGGTGGCACTTCCGGTTCGATCGACAAACTCCATATTTTGTGTACGAATCAGTAATTACTTGTCTAGTATCGAATTTTTTTTTTAGGTCATTCTGACCTATATTTCGACGATTTTCTTGAAAACTTTGATCCTTAATTTCACCAAGGGGAGATAATTTAGAAAATTTCCAAGGACATCTTTGAAGTCGCATTGGCAAGATCTACTAACATTCTAAATTTCACGAAAATCGCACAACTATTAAAGAAGTTGTCAAATTGGTAATAACTTCCGGTTCGAAATGACAGCGACGAATTTTCGAAATGCCAAAATCCGAAATTGCAGATTTGAAGTAAATGTTTCAAGATACTCAAAGAAAAAAGAATTAGTAAAATAGGTCAAATAGTCACAAAGTTACAGCATTGTAGGTCAAATGCATTCCTTCGTAAAATTCGGTGATTTCGGATTCGTAAAACGTTTTGAAAATATATTTAATCAACAGCCACCACCCATTTTTGGGGGGATAGGTAAAAGATTCAGAACGATCCTATGGTTAGATTCTGAGAAATCCGATTTGTGGACAAAACACAAAAAAAAAATAACAATAATAATCTTAACAGAAACAATAAGCTTTCATATGTAATATGAAAGCTTAATAATAATAAGAATAATAATTTTAACAAAAACAATAGTGTTTCACACAAGCTACGCAGTGTGAAACCCTAATAATAATTTTAGTAATCTCAATAGGCTTTCAGACGAAAGTCTGAAAGCCTAATAACTAGACCTGCATGCAGGAATGACGGGTTTCACTGGTGCCACGTCACTTTCGGTGCCACGTTACCCTTAAACATATGTCACTTCCGATACCAATGAAACCATCAAACAGGTTTCCACATAAGCATTGTAAACATCAAATAAGATGGACGAAGAATCAACCAAATCCAGCAATATCAATTCATTTTATATATATGTTACTTGTAAGTGATCCTGGCAAAATTTCATTACTTCCGGTGATAATGTAAATGTTCAATTAGTTTTATGAAATCAGAAATGGCATAAGGCATCATAATGGCGAAAATTGTATGTAAATCGAATGAGAATTGCCACTTTTATAGACCAAAAACCTTGAAAAGTGACTTGTAGAAAATCGTCTATTTCTCGGCAACCGTACACGATAAAAACTATCTTTTGGTATCTATATGATCGTATGGGTTCAATCCATTTGTTGATTGGAATCAAATATCATAATTTGAAATATATTACAAATCAGACTCATTTGAAAAAAATGTCTGTTTTGAAGGCTAAAAATACAGTTTTTGCCAAAATGACATTACTTCCGGTGATACTGAAAATCTTAAATTAGTTCTATGAAATCATAAATGACACAAGATATCATATGGTGAAAATTTTATGAAAATCGAATAATAACTGACACTTTTATAGACCAAAAACCTTGAAAAGTGACTTAAGGAAAATCGCCCATTTCTCTGCAACCGTACAAGTTAGAAACCATTTTGTGGTATCTGTATGATCGTATGGGTTCAATCTATTTGATCAATAGAATCAAATATCACAATTTGAAAAAAATAACAAATACGACTCATTTGAATAAAATATTGTTTTTTGAAGGCTAAAATTTAAGTTTTGAGCAAATGACGTCATTTCCGGTGGCAGCGCAAGGGGTAAAATGGTTTGACATAGTCCACTATGGCATTAGGCATCCAATGGCGAAAGAAAATTGAAAATCGAATAATAATTGATTCTTTTACAGCCAAAATTACGTGAAAAGTGACTCATGCAAAATTGCCTATTTCTCGGCAACTGCTTATATTACAAACTAATTTTCACATACATTCTCTTCGTATGGATTATAGCTACAAGTTTATAAAAGTTACGTAAAAATATTTTAAAATCTGAAAAGCCTGAATGAGTTGTAAATAGGTCAATTTTACGCCCTTTTTCACCTCTTAATCCAATTTGCTAGAAAATGAAAAAGAAATTAAAAAAACTGCTTCCGACATTTTTTGCGCCTTTAAAGGACACACTCTTTGAGTCATATAATTTTTCAAAAAAATAATATTTGTTTTCAAAAAATGTACCTAACTGTCAAAATTGTAGTTTTTGTTAAAATTATGCCATTTCCGGTGCCGACAGATAATACTTTTGGTAATAAAAAAAATGACAATTGAGACAACGAAGCATATGAACTTTGTTTTATACAAATCGAACAATAAAAAATTAATCTAGGACTGAAAAACTGAATGAGCCAATGGAGGCCAAGGAAAACTACTGAGACAAATTTTTTTAACATTTTTGCGCAAGTCAGATGACTCTTTAATTCTGTGCACAACACGACTAAAAAATATTCATAAATAAAAAAGTTTTTTGTAAAATTTTAAATTTCCGAAATTTGGCGCCTAATATCTTCGAAGATTTGCCGAAAATCAAAAATCGAAAGTAGCGCAGCTATGTGCCCTGTCTCCAGCTATGCCAAAATGTATCGAAAGTTAAAATCCCATGATTATTGTTAAAATTACCGCAATATTTGTAAAAACGATAACTTCGGTGATTTCGGACATTTCGCATTGTCGCAGAACGTTCAAAATAGCTTTATCCTCTAAGTCACACCCACTTTCCCAGTAAAACCGAAGAAATCGTAACGATGCGACACGTAGTTGCTGAGATATACTCAAAACAAAAGAAGAATAATAATAATAACTAGACCTGCAAGCAGCACTGAACCGGCTTTCAGGAATCATACAGGAAGTTTATTATACCATAGCCGATCCATTGAGCTACCAAACTATACTTTAGTTGTTTTGCTTCAGCGACACCCTCTATCATATGTAAAAGTAATATTTGCTGGCGAAAAGACCGGTCAAAATTGTAAATTAAGGCAAAATTACGTCACTTCCGGTACCGAAAGAAATTTTCATAGGTGAAAAATAAGTCGAAAATTCGCAACATACAAAATACAAACTTTGTTTTATACATATCGGGCAATAAATAATTAACCTATAACCCATAAACTGAAATTAAGAAGGTAAAAAACTTAAAAGTGACCCTGGGAAAATTGGTTATTATTCGACAAGGGAACATGCTAGAAGCCTTTTCTTGATATCAATATGATGGTATTGATTCAATCTTACTGCCCATTAGAGTCAGAAGTTATAAAGTTAAACGAATAATGAATATAAATCACTTCAAAAAAATGTTTGTTTTGAAGGCTAAAAATACGTTTTTTGCAAAAATTACATTACTTCCGGTGATATTGAAAATGTTAACTTGGTTCATAGAAGTCATAAATGGCATAAGGCATCAAATGGTAAAAAGATTATAAAAATCGAATAATAATTGACACTTTTATAGACCAAAAACCATGAAAAGTGACTTATAGAAGATCGCCTATTTCTCTGAAACCGTACAAGTTAGAAACCATTTTGTGGTATCTGTATGGTCGCATGGCTTCATTCTATTCGTTGATGGGAATCAAATATCATAATTTTAAAAATATTATAAGGCAGACTCATTTGAATACAATTTTAGTTTTTTAGGTTAAAAATACAGTTTTTGCCCAAATGACGTCATTTCCGGTCACAGTGAAAATGTAAAATTGGCTTGACCTAGTATAAATTGGCATTAGGCATCAAATGGAAAAAAAATATTGCAAATCGAATAATAATTCACTTTTGTATAGGCAAAATAACGTGAAAAGTGATGCATGCAAAATTGCATATTTCTCGGCAACTGCTCATATTATAAACTAATTTTCGCATACATTCTCTTCGTCTGGATTATTGCTACGAGTTTATGAAAATTACAAATAAATATTTCAAAATATGAAGACGCTGAAAGAATTGTAAATAACTGAATTTTACACTTTATTTTACATTTTATTCGAAATTGCCCGAAAATGAAATTGAAATTTAAAAATATGAGCTAAGGATTTTGTGCACCTTTGCAGGGTGCATTCTTTTAGTTATATCAGTTTTGGAAAAAAATAATATTTGCTTTCAAAAAGTGGTACCGAACTGTCAAAATTGTAGTTTTTGTTAATATTACGTCACTTCCGTTGCCGACAGAAAAATTTCACCGTAACAAAAAAAATTACAATTGGGAACACGGAGCATATGAACTTTGTTTTATATAAATCGAACAATAAATAATTTTTCTGGGTACGAAAAGCTAAATTAGCCGATGGCGGCTAACGCAAATTACCGAGACAATTTTTTTTCTCATTTCTGCTCAAGTACGATGATATTTTAACCCTGTGTAAAATATCATCAACAAATATTCATAAATAAAAAAGGTTTTCGTAAAAAAATTATTTTTTTTCAAAATATCGGACATTTTTTCGACTACTTCCGGTTTTACGAGCATTGTCGCGTTAGCTTTACGAGGTTCTTTGGATACTTAACTTTCTGTACCAGAAGTGTCAGAAACATCCATTGAGCAGTTTTTGAAAAAAAGATAAATTAAAGAGCGTTTACAAAAAATTAAAGATTTTTCAATTTTTTTCAAAGTTTGATGCCATTTTTGGACCACCTATTTCATTTCAATGGTTTTCATTTTGGATTCACTATATAGACAACCGATAGGACTTTGAGTAAGAAAAGTTTAAGAAAAATCGTAGGCGTCGTTTTCGAGAAAAGGGCGTCTCAGAATGTTAAAAAATCGGAAAATACCAGATTTTTGGCATGCAATAATTTATTTCCTTACCATGGAAATCATATTATTGAGATACCATATGATGGTCCATTAATAGTTCTATCCAGCGACACTTTAGTTCTTTTTGGTCCGCTATTACCTAAGGGAGAAATCATGTTTTTCGCAAGTGCGACAATATTTTTAACTTTTTTTTTTATTTTTTGAATACTTCCGGTATGGTTATTTTTTTCGGAATAGTTTTAATAGCCAGTTTGGGCACTAAAAAAGCCACAGGGCTCTGTATTGATATATTACATTATCTGATCAGATAAAATGCCCCTGAGAAATCCTACGTTCAAAAGTGCCAAAAATGCAAAAAATTTAAAATATCGAAAATTAAATTTCAATAATTACATACATATTATACACTGTTAGAATCGTAATTAGGTCAGCTATCTGAATATACAACCTTTTTTTAAAAATCTCTTAAAATAAAAAAAATAGTAGAGCATTTTCCAAAATTTCACGATTTTTCGACTTTTTTCGATTTTCAGTCCCTTTTTTATCCTATTCCAGACATTTCAAAGGCTTATTGGATGGCTTCATGCAAAAGACTTCCAAAAGGACTCTCGATAGAAAAAATTTGAAAAAAATTGTAGGTTAAGTTTTCGAGATACAGGCGTCCAAAAACGCTCCAAATCAGAAAATACTTGATTTTCAGCGTGCCATATTTTGCTGCCTGATCATAGAATCCGTATGAATTGGGTATCATACGATAGTACAATCCTAGTGCAGTCCAATGGTACCCTAATTTCTTTAATCCATTGATATCGGGCGGAGAAATCGCGTTTTTCCCTAAAATATCCATTTTTTGCATTTTTTTCAAAATATTGCCCATTATTTCGACCATTTCCGGTTTAAGGATTCTTGTCGAAATTGCTTTATAAGTTGGTATTGGACTATAACTTCATGTTCCAGAAGTTTCAGAAACGTCAATTCTGCCATAAACCGAAACCCGAGCTCACAAAATGGGAAGAAAATTCGAAAAAAATCGAAAAATAAAGGGCGATAACTCTGAATGAAACTTATATTACTGGAATCGGATGGACTTCAGGTATCCAAAAATGTAGGTCAAATTTGAAATTTTTTAAAAATAACAAAAATTGTCTCGTAAACAACATCTTTTCAATTTTCAAACGATAAAAGTCATAGACGAATGTTCGAAATTGAAAAATGTGAGATAGCCATTGTCTCAGAAAAGATTCAGGGATTCCAAAAATGTAATTTGTTTGAAAATGGATAAAGAATTGCCGAAACTATGGCCAATTTTCAATTTTTAGACAACGTACAAAGTTCGGTCACTTTCGGTATGCGCAGAAATTTCGAAAATATTTTATCAAGTAGCCACCACATGGTTTCCCAATAGAAAATCTAATTCCAGATCGATATCTGTTTCGATCATAGAGATCTAGGCCCTCGCGGTAAATAATAATAATAATAATTTTAGTAATCTCAATAGGCTTTCAGACGAAAGTCTGAAAGCCTAATAATAAGAATAATAATTTTAACAAAAACAATAGTGTTTCACACAAGCTTCGCAGTGTGAAACCCTAATAATAATTTTAACAAAAACAATAGTGTTTCACACAAGCTTCGCAGTGTGAAACCCTAATAATTTTAACAAAAACAATAGTGTTTCACACAAGCTTCGCAGTGTGAAACCCTAATAATAAGAAGAATTTTAACAAAAACAATAGTGTTTCACACAAGCTACGCAGTGTGAAACCCTAATTAAAATACAGTTCATGGATTCATCATTTTCATAATGTAGCTTGTCGATGAGTCTGAAAAAGAAGAAAAACCCCTGATATTAAAACAATAACTGACTAATGGCCACAAAATTCGTCATATTTATCACTCAATATAGTAATGGAATTGTTTTTAAAGTAAAGATTACAGAAATGGACTTAATTATTTACATTTATGTCACACTAACTACATCACATATTTTAGTTAGTGCCAGTTCAATTTATATACTGTAATACTGAATTCATCATTATCTGATTTGTAATAATGGTTGATATTTTGTATTCTTCCATTTGTTCTGGATCAATTCCCGGAATTAAGTTTTTATCGTGGATAAATTATTAAAACAATAGATCTAATATATATCTAACTGAAATCCTCAACTTTAAAAATACGATGAGTTTGACTCCTCTAAAACTCACCAATAATTTGTCTGGAAGATGGATAAGGAGCACCAGTGTGGTCCCATAGCTTGATAGCCATCTAATACAGTCATCATTAAAGTCGTGTAACAAATCAATACCATAAAAGAAAACCACAATACATGTATATTTACCACCTTGCTTTCATTTAGTTATGGGGGGTTGGGTGGCCGAATGGTTAGCACGTGCGCGCTGTGTCATAAATCCTGTCATGGAGTCAATTGGCGTGGTTTCGAATCCCTTGTTATACGTGACAAGGGGTAGGATCGCCTGTCCAACCTCGTGGGTTTTCTCCGGGTCCTCCGGTTTCCTCCAAATGCTAAAGATCCATACGTGCAAGCGAATTATTGAAATAAAATTAAAAACCTTGTTAGTCCCGAAATGACCTAGTTTGTGTCGAGTGGCCGTTAAACCTCCCCCCCTCTCTCTCCCTCTCTCTCTCTCTCTCTCCCCTCTCATTTAGTTGTTTTATCTTTGTATTCTTTAAAAATGAAGTGTGTTTTGTGTTGGGATATTACAATTTACAATTACAGTTTCCTATGAAAAGTCATTAGATCTCGTAGATTTAACTCCCTGCTAAATCGTGGGATTTAAAAAAAGTCATTTATATGCAATCAATGAATAATATTCTTACCTGTAGCCCATTTATCGGATCTGTAGAATTAGACTAAATAGTTGTTGAAATGTGAAACTTTACTAGAAATCTACAGAAATTAGTAGGAAAACGTCCTGTTAGTGCTGTAAATACGCTAAAGGAATGGTTGAACAATAGACTTAATCATGGCTTTCATTATTAGTCGTTTAACTATGATCTCTTAATGGTCAGATTTCGTTGCATTTGTTTCTCCAATTTTGCCAGCCGATGTATGAACGGTAATTCATTTGTATCTAAACGAAAATGGTATCTAAATCGATTTATAATCGTCTAGATTATGATCTAAAAAGCAATTTGTTTGTTCTTAAAAATGAACATGATTGTTGGTCGCCTAGCACATAGAGGACTTTTAATTATTCCGATAATTATCTGTATGCATGGAGCCACGATGACTAAGTGGGTAAAACTCTAGCTCGTTAGCCTAGACGTCGCGGGTTCGCTCCCGGTGTTGGCCAAGAAAGTTTATCGATTTTTACCGGTGTGGTTTTCACTTGTCAGTGGTACGGGACGGAGGGCTTGACAAGGACAGCTGTATAATCGTTCGGGTGGGACGCAAAACCGTGTACACATCGGAATGTACGCAAAAGATCCCGTGGTAATGGAAATCGATATAAGAGATGGCCGTAGAGTTGCTGTCATACCAAAATTTGTTGAATTATGGCTTTCTCCCGTCTTCATTAGCCCATTCGAAGCAAAGCAGTAGAACGTTAAACCCCATTTCAGTTCATTTCTTCATTGTGAAAAGCGGGTATCACGAAGACGGTGCGACGAGAGTGTAAGCTACTTAAATACAGACAGACTAATCAATTATGCTCATTACGATCAATTTATGATCAAATAAATTTTAAAGAAACGCATAAATTTGGAACGGAACAATTTTGGAATTTTGCGTGTAAGCAGCCAACTTATTTAAGGGAGGCAGAGTAGTAGACCACCATTAAATTAATGGGGGTCTGCATCCGTTTCTGTTGAATCCATAATGGAATTGTCTCCCCTTGGCCACAACACGCCTCTCGTATTAACTTTAGCGTGAGCGATAGCTCTGAAAGTCATGCAAGTGTTTGGATTTTAATAAAATATTGTAACCAATTGTACCTGTGTATGAATGACTGAATTTAAAAAAATATCTAAGAAAAATCCAAAGATCCACGCCTTTCTTTCGCTTTATCAAATGACAGAAATAGCAAAGGGGGTCTGATGAAACACCAACGTAAATAAATGGCACTGTAAACATGTAGACAATACAACAAAAATATTAACACATCACAAAAGTGGTACCAGATGTTCTAGTGTGAATAGGGAATTTTTGATACTTACGTAATGTTAATTAAATATATAACCACACAGGCGCAGATCCAGGATTTTTTGCAGGTGGGGGGGGGGGTCTAGGTTTGATAATTGTCTAACTAATTGCGCTCAACTAACTGGGGGGCGGGGGGGGGGGGCTCCCCCAGAAAAATTGGTAAATTAGATTCAATTTGGTTCATTCTGACGTATTTCCAGAAGGTAAATTCCTAAATTACAGGTCTAAATCGCCCCCCCCCCCCTCTGGATCCGCGCCTGACACAGAACATGAACATTATTCGCGACACAAATATTTTTCGTAAACAGACCACCTCAGACGATTCTCGAGATTTTCTCGTCTCATGGGCGACCCTTTGCAGCTACCCAAGTTCAAAATTCCAACCATACCATTAGAAAATAAATTTACTTACGTAAAGCCTCCAATTTAGTCTTGCCGGCACTCGGCATTTTGAAACTATGGACATAGCAACGATCTACGTTGGTAGGACTATTGTTTCAGGTACATGTTCAGTTCAGTAAGTTGTTTGAATTTACTACCAAAGCGTTATACATTATTATTATATGATATTTTATTTGGAGACACTTTTGATCTACTATTGTATATCGGGCTTAGTTTACATATCTTATTGAACACATAAAGATTGGTCATAAAAGGCGAACATATTAATCACCCTTTCATTTCTAACGATCACTACCATAAACATATCAAATACATACAAAGTATACTATTATTGTACATTCAATAAACCAACAGTTCATTATGGATCTTATGACACGGTGAATTGTAAAACTATCAAATAAGGAAACAATATATCAAGAAGAATTTCAAAGATATTTATTATCAAATGGAACCACTGAATCACAAAAATCACATTTACAAAGGTTTGACTTATTGAACACTATGGGGTTGATTGTCCGAGAATGAATGCAAACTAGCAGTCCTTTACCGAGCGCCCGTTACTTTTTGACGATCAGCGGCCGAATTGTCTGCAATGACATCGGTTTCCCACATGATCAGCAGGTTCCGAAAATCAGCAAAAAAGGCTTAACCAATGTTCGACGGTAAGACGACACAAGCCCACCAGAAGATATAGTGATCGAAAGCTCAGGTCTGATTAAAGATTATTTATTTCATATGTAGTAACGGATCATTGCCTAATTTACCATGGCGCAAGTGGCGTGTTCGTGAAATACATTATCTTTGATCAGACCTGAGATTCTACATAAGAGGAAATGTCATTCTCTCCAAGTAAAACTCTGTAACCTCGATATATACAATGCGATATACTCCCCATTTTGGAAAAGGGTAAAGACAACTAAAAAATATTTAGTGGCGGTGATAAGCATGGGATGGAGTATGTGGTGCAGCTTTCGATAGGTTGTTTTAACGTACAATGAATATCTTTTTCAGTGCCGGATTAACCTTGTGGGGGCCCTGGTCATACCTACTGTGTGGGGACCCCTTGTTGTTTGTTCAAATTGTTCGTACTGACCGCGGATGGAACTTATGTACATGTACTCTGCCCCCTTGAGTGCCCGGGGTGTTTTCCCCGAGGATTTTTTTTTTGGTTAAAATTAGGATTAAATCCAGTGTATCTGAGACAATTTAGGCAGCGATTTCATTGATGTTTAGAATTCGTTGATCTACAAGTCCCGGGCCCCCAGAATCCCTTACTGCCCAGGGCCCCAATCCTCGCCCCCTCGCATCCCAGGTACTGGTTGGCTCCGTCCGGGAGAAAATAATAGTGTGACCAAGAATTGTGGGGGGTCCCTAAATGTGGGGGGCCCGGGACAATTGTGTCCCACTTTGCCCCCCCCTCTCTGAAACCTATCTTTATTCTGCAATCATTAAAAAATGCACAAAATTATACAGCTTAAAAATCGCAGATCCTTTACTGCAGCCTTGGGTGAATTGTAAAAACCAACAAATAAATTGTTGAGTGAGTTTATCATTAATATTCGATTACAGGAGTTCTCTGGTCGAATATTCGTATACTCGGGGTGAATACTCGTTACATCATTAAAATTTGTAGTAAAAAACCCAACTAAGACCGTTTCTGTTTCTATACGTCTATAACTATACACAGTTTGTAAAACTACCATAAAGGATTTATTGAGCAAATCTTGCAATTGTATCAATGCCATATACTGTTTAGTGTTTAAAACGAACAAAAAAGATCTGTTGTAAATAAGGTTAACGTCAAGGGACAATGCCGAACAATGATGCTCACATTTAAAAATGGTCCTTTAAAAAAGTTGTAATGATGCCATAGAATGTTTCCCTATAGAGTTAATGGAGCCTGTAATTTGACGAGTATTATTATCTCTAGACAAGAGTTTTGATTAAATCACTCAATTGGTTCAATATCAACGTATAAATCATAAAATTAGAAAAGTTATACTCCATCATGCCATTAGTTTGACAGAAGTTAGTCACAATATCCACCAGTTTTCCGACTCAATGAATGTTTATCCCATTGTTTGACACGCGACAGATCGATACCTCGCGCCAGCTTGCGATCAAAACTATCGATTAGCGTCAATGAGTCTTCAGATGAACAAATAAGTGGCGGACTATTGCCCCCTAATGAGGGTGTAATTCCGACCTCACGACTGGCTGAGCGCCTTTTAGGCGACGTCATATTGAATTCCTAGTTTTACCTGTCTGCCATTAGTGTAGCAGCTGTCTCAAGATGGCTGATATACAAAGATCGAGCAATGCCACTAATCAGATTAGCGATTACTGATAGACTCGTGACTTTTGCCGACAAATTAATGCCTCTTTAAGTCACTTAGACCCAAACAAAAGATAAGATCCCAATCCTTCCCGAATAACAGACTATCTTACAATCAAGGCACCAGCTTTATTTCGTGATAAATATAACTCGAGGAGCCGCCCATTCGGGCACTAATATCTGGTCATCAATTGTATTCTATAAGCGTATATCGCAATAGGGCAATTGCGATCTAGGTAGATGAGCAATTTGTGTTTACTTTATTTGTCATGCAGAGTAATCTAACCAATTTTCTTATTCTCTCTGCCTTATCTCGGCTATTCTCTTCTTTCCACTCATCAGATTATATCGCGCGACTGACGCCTCGGTCTGCCATTAAAGATAAATAACTCCTAATAAGCAAAGATGATTGAACATTAATCCAGAATGATTCTTTGCTAAGGCGTTTAGGCTATTCCGTATTTAAGCACAAATAAAGCAGTCTAACATTTAGCATTAATTAATTTTCACATATTTTTACGGTGTTCTCCGTAAGTGTGTTAATAAAATTAAAGGTCATTAAATAGCATGCTCAAACTAAAGAATGAAACATTATAGCAGTTACAAAAGGTCGATAAACATTACCACCCTGTCCTCCAGTGCCTTTCTCTGGATTGTACGGATAAGGTTTTTAGCATGAGAGTTTAACGTACACTTCCACAGAATGTCTTATTTTTAGCATATGCAGCGCATGGGCAATTGTATTTCCCGCAAGAGGAAACCAGAGTGCCTGGGGTAAACATACGATGTTGAGGAGGCACTCCTTTCGCCACGCCACGCATGTTGACACCTGGGATCGAAACGAACCACGACCGCAAGCCAGCAGTGAACGACCAATATACCAAGTACAACCCTGGCCAGTGTCACCCCAATCCCTAGTGTTGGAATTTGATCATTAAATGACGAGGAGGTTGGGCTGGCCTAGTGGTCTAGAGTGCCGCGCTTCGACCTCTAGCTGGCCGGTAACCTCTGACTGGCGGCTGTGGTTTCGAGCCCTGGTGTGAGCGTATGTGGCATGGAGATAGGGGCGCCTTCTCAAACTCGTGGGTTTCCTCTGGGCTCTCCGGTTTCCTCCCACTGCTAAAATTAAACCATATGTTAGGCGACGTCATATTGAATTCCTAGTTTTACCTGTCTGCCATTAGTGTAGCAGCTGTCTCAAGATGGCTGATATACAAAGATCGAGCAATGCCACTAATCAGATTAGCGATTACTGATAGACTCGTGACTTTTGCCGACAAATTAATGCCTCTTTAAGTCACTTAGACCCAAACAAAAGATAAGATCCCAATCCTTCCCGAATAACAGACTATCTTACAATCAAGGCACCAGCTTTATTTCGTGATAAATATAACTCGAGGAGCCGCCCATTCGGGCACTAATATCTGGTCATCAATTGTATTCTATAAGCGTATATCGCAATAGGGCAATTGCGATCTAGGTAGATGAGCAATTTGTGTTTACTTTATTTGTCATGCAGAGTAATCTAACCAATTTTCTTATTCTCTCTGCCTTATCTCGGCTATTCTCTTCTTTCCACTCATCAGATTATATCGCGCGACTGACGCCTCGGTCTGCCATTAAAGATAAATAACTCCTAATAAGCAAAGATGATTGAACATTAATCCAGAATGATTCTTTGCTAAGGCGTTTAGGCTATTCCGTATTTAAGCACAAATAAAGCAGTCTAACATTTAGCATTAATTAATTTTCACATATTTTTACGGTGTTCTCCGTAAGTGTGTTAATAAAATTAAAGGTCATTAAATAGCATGCTCAAACTAAAGAATGAAACATTATAGCAGTTACAAAAGGTCGATAAACATTACCACCCTGTCCTCCAGTGCCTTTCTCTGGATTGTACGGATAAGGTTTTTAGCATGAGAGTTTAACGTACACTTCCACAGAATGTCTTATTTTTAGCATATGCAGCGCATGGGCAATTGTATTTCCCGCAAGAGGAAACCAGAGTGCCTGGGGTAAACATACGATGTTGAGGAGGCACTCCTTTCGCCACGCCACGCATGTTGACACCTGGGATCGAAACGAACCACGACCGCAAGCCAGCAGTGAACGACCAATATACCAAGTACAACCCTGGCCAGTGTCACCCCAATCCCTAGTGTTGGAATTTGATCATTAAATGACGAAGAGGTTGGGCTGGCCTAGTGGTCTAGAGTGCCGCGCTTCGACCTCTAGCTGGCCGGTAACCTCTGACTGGCGGCTGTGGTTTCGAGCCCTGGTGTGAGCGTATGTGGCATGGAGATAGGGGCGCCTTCTCAAACTCGTGGGTTTCCTCTGGGCTCTCCGGTTTCCTCCCACTGCTAAAATTAAACCATATGTTAGTCCGGAAATGACCTAGTATGTGCTGAG
Organism: Patella caerulea; assembly: GCA_036850965.1. Lineage (NCBI taxonomy): Eukaryota > Metazoa > Mollusca > Gastropoda > Patellidae > Patella > Patella caerulea. The sequence continues at coordinate 23,273,659 of JAZGQO010000006.1, forward strand.
TGGACGTTAAACCCCATTTCTCTCTCTCTCTCATTTAACGGCATTTAACCAACCGTTGGTAAGTAACCCCTTTACATATTCCTGAGGCAATGGTCCGAAAAATCCTTGGTAGCTCTAATCAAGCGGAACACTGCGAGGAGTATGCCCCTTTAATGATTTAACATTCAAGTACAGTGCATTTGTCTTTATGTAGGAATTATAAAAACAAGAACCATAAAACATTAATGATCTAATAATTTTGAAATAAGTGTGGAGACATTGAGCAAATAGTAATAAAATTGACATGCCAATTAATATTTGATTTTTCAGGAGTGTCTGATACTCCGGTGTGCTTAGGTCTGATTAGATCGACAAATTATGTATACAATGTCGGACAATTGTTAATTAAAGTTTGCATTACATTGTCAACAACATTTCTTTTTAATTTTGAAATCTACCGCCAACAGAACACTGTGAGAAACATCAAGTAGTTCTCTTAATAAAGACCTATGATGATGTGTCATGTATGATTTGTCTGCTGTCTGTGTTTACCACTCCTAAATAGAAATAACGTTGGGATTATTACTGGTTACACCAGACGTGGTTATATTAAATTAGAGAACTGGCGACTTCTGCTAATTATTTCTAAACACGAAACGTCACGCCAATTCATTAAACGTCAAATTGATGAAAGGCAAGATGGCGGATAATTGAACAGTTCATCCACTCAAGGCAACTTGAATGTCATTTCAGTGGTATGAAATATTACGTATAAATGAAGACTGCATCGAAAATTACACTGTTAAATTATTAGTTTAACGTCTAGTCATATTTCTTGACATTATTGCATTGTTAACTGCAGCAGTTATTTGGAGCCTGAATAATTCTTCTGATCTTTCATCCTATTTGTTCCCTGATTGCAATGACGCCCAGTAAACGTGGGAATTGGGAGGTGGTGTTAAAATATCATTAGAAAGCTTAACGATAAAAGGTGATTATGTCATCGATGGTTCCTAGTCCAACAATCACACACAACCAAACAGAGACACAGAATCTAAAACGGAAGCTTAAAGTAAAGAGATAATGGACGGCTTTGTCTGTTATGGTTTGTTTTATAAGTATCTGTTAATGGTGTTTGACATAATCTCATGATTAATATTATTATCCCAAACCTTTTCGTATTCATGACATTTTTATACCGTCATCACTGCTTTAGTAGGGGCTGGCCTTAATTCCATAGGTCAGGCCTGTGCAATAATCGTTTGATGTGATTGCACACAGATTTTTAAGCGTTTAGTCGTTGAGTAGCATATCAAAAGTGATGATCCCGTGTGATAACGCTGTTAACTCTATTACCATTTCTTGAAAACTGCTTTAAAATGCGCCATATGCATTTTGTTCGCAAAATTCGCGATAATATAATATAATGGACCGGCTGGAATTCAATCGGACTTTGAACAGACCTGCCAATAAATTTTCAAGGAAAACAAAATGGCGGTGGGCTTATTACATAGAGAAGCAGCATGGATCGATGAGAATTCCAATACCACAATATATTTGTAATTACTGAACGATATGATTGCAATTTGTGGACTGGTATTCCTATAAGAGATTCCTCTTTTACATTAGTTTGTAAGTAATTCCAATAGCGCTAAAATGGCGCACCGGAACTTTAACTCAAAATAGTCAGAGATTAATGTTTCTAGTTTAGTCAACATAATATCTCATTGCTCAAGTCCCATACACGTTTTCCATTTGTTTTTCTGATATGAAAAAAAATATGTTAAATGAAAATGATATGATTTTAATGCTTTTGTAATTGCTTGGAGTATAGACAGAGTTCTATGCCGCTATCTACCAAATGCTTATTATACATTCTGGCAGCCAGTCATAAATTTAGAGGAAAAACGTTAATATGCATTATATGTGCATTACTAACAAGTTACAAGTAACATTAAAGCAGAACGAGCAATTTGAAACGTTTTGCGTCTGTATATTATAAATTCTGTTTCCAAATATATGCCCGTTATAGCTTAATAGACGACATATAGTTTCATTTAGCATGAGACGGCAAACTTCTTGCTTGAATAATTGATATTGTCTCGTTTTACTAAACAAGAACTGAAATAACACACTAATTGTATCAAGGGCGGAGTCTTGGTTGACGCCATTTACGTTCACGAATCTCTCGTGGGCAATCATATTCCCAATTGTTAGTCTACCTATGTACAATATAAACGATTACTGCGTACAATCAGTTAACGTTCCACAGACCATAACAGTTTAACGAATAATTTCATAAGATTTTTGATGCCAGGAGACTCAAAATGGCGACACTAAATAGTAATGGGCGCCATTTTCTCCCATGCGTCTTTAGCAACACCCTGAGAGAAAACTAGAGACGCCAGAAATTCATTAAATATTAATAAACTCCCATTGAGTCTCGTTTCTAGAATCTCCAAGGTATATTATCGTTTGATGTTTGGAGACTTATTCAATTTACTAAATAATCAAAGGAAGATTAAATTATAGCCCATGAACAATGTCTTGTAATTATTGTAATTAATCTAAAAAGAGCTTTTCCTGAATTAATGAGGACTTGGCAAGACTGCTTACAGTAATATATGTACATTAATATAGATAATACATGCAGAATTATACTAATAATTACTAGCGCCAGTTAACTGTGATGGATTTTTTCTTAGTAGAATATTATTTTCTTCTCATTTGATTTAATATTCCTAGTCAAATTTCTTAGTATATAATAATGAAAGCCACTGTTGAGGTCAGCATTCATTAGGCTTGTAAGGTAAAGTGGGGTGCGACGGATATTTGTGTTCCACTGAAATCTCGACTTGATTGGGTTTATTCGACTATTTCTTTACTGTTTTCATCTGTTGGTGTTATTTCGACGCAATTTAGCCTCTGAAGAGACCAAAGTTTTATGCGATTTTGATGTTTTGAAAACTGGATAAACCAGTCACTTTGCTAAACCCTTGAAAGCTATAGTAAAATGTTAAAAAATGTACCCCCCTCCACCACAAACCCCCCCACCCCAAAAAAAAACCAAAAAAAAAACCAAAACAAAACAAAAAAAAACAACCCAAAACAATCCCCAACAAAACATTAATTGATCAATATTCTGAACTGAGCTGTGCCGAAACTCAAAACTTACGGTGAGTGATTCAAAGCATGGACTTTTAGAGTTCCATACTACCCCACTCTCCCTATAGTACAATTTCCGAAGATGCAATCGAGTTCTCAGTTGGAAAGATTTTCAGAAAGTTAACAATGCAACATCCTTCTATTAAAACAGGTAAGTGTTTTACTATCATAATCCCGCTTTTCGTAATCTCTGCTAAATTGTGATAATTGTTGCTTTGAATAAAGGTTTTACTTTCATTAAGATTTTTAAATCAAAATAATTCTCAATTTCAATCGTTTTCCATTTTTATACGTCCACATTCATAATGTGAACGTATTATGCCGTCGCCCCTGTCTGTGTGTGTGTGTGTATGTGTGTGTGTGTGTGTGTGTGTGTGTGTGTGTGTGTGTGTGTGTGTGTGTCTGTGGTTCGCCTACAGGGCGCAATTCTTAATGGATTTTCTTCAAACTTGGTATACTTATTCCTTATACTCCAAGGAAGATCCCTATTGTTTTTGGTGCATGCCCGACCCCCAGGGGCAGAGCCACGCCCATTTTTAGTATTTGTTTGTTTGTCGTCTACAGGCCACATTTCTTAACTTATAATCTCGAAACTTTGCATACATATTCTTTGTACCTTAAGGAACAACCCTATCATTTGGGGGTGCATGCCCAACCCCCAGGGGCAGAGCCACGCCCATTTTCTTTTCGTGTGTCTTTGTGTCGCCTACAGGGCGCAATTCTTACTGGATTTTCTTCAAACTTTGTATACGTATTCCTTATACCCTAAGGAAGATCTCTATTGTTTTTGGTGCATGCCCGACCCCAGGGGCAGAGCCACGCCCATTTCTAGTATGTGTTTGTTTGTCGTCTACTGGCCACATTTCTTAACTTATAATTTTGAAACTTTGCATACACATTCTTTGTACCCTAAGGAACATCCCTATCGTTTGGGGTGCATGCCCAACCCCCAGGGTCAGAGCCACGCCCATTTTCTTTTGTGTGTCTTTGTGTCGCCTACAGGGCGCAATTCTTGCTGGATTTTCTTCAAAATTTGCATACTTACTCTTTATACTCTAAGGATGATCCCTATCGTTTGGGGTGCATGCCCAACCCCCAGGGGCAGAGCCATGCCCATTTTTAGTATTTGTTTGTTTGTCGTCTACAGGCCACATTTCTTAACTTATAATCTCGAAACTTTGCATACATATTCTTTGTACCTTAAGGAACAACCCTATCATTTGGGGGTGCATGCCCAACCCCCAGGGGCAGAGCCACGCCCATTTTCTTTTCGTGTGTCTTTGTGTCGCCTAATGGGCGCAATTCTTACTGGATTTTCTTCAAACTTTGTATACGTATTCCTTATACCCTAAGGAAGATCTCTATTGTTTTTGGTGCATGCCCGACCCCAGGGGCAGAGCCACGCCCATTTCTAGTATGTGTTTGTTTGTCGTCTACTGGCCACATTTCTTAACTTATAATTTTGAAACTTTGCATACACATTCTTTGTACCCTAAGGAACATCCCTATCGTTTGGGGTGCATGCCCAACCCCCAGGGTCAGAGCCACGCCCATTTTCTTTTGTGTGTCTTTGTGTCGCCTACAGGGCGCAATTCTTGTTGGATTTTCTTCAAAATTTGCATACTTACTCTTTATACTCTAAGGATGATCCCTATCGTTTGGGGTGCATGCCCAACCCCCAGGGGCAGAGCCATGCCCATTTTTAGTATTTGTTTGTTTGTCGTCTACAGGCCACATTTCTTAACTTATAATCTCGAAACTTTGCATACATATTCTTTGTACCTTAAGGAACAACCCTATCATTTGGGGGTGCATGCCCAAAGCCCAGGGGCAGAGCCACGCCCATTTTCTTTTCGTGTGTCTTTGTGTCGCCTACAGGGCGCAATTCTTACTGGATTTTCTTCAAACTTTGTATACGTATTCCTTATACCCTAAGGAAGATCTCTATTGTTTTTGGTGCATGCCCGACCCCCAGGGGCAGAGCCACGCCCATTTTTTTTTTGTCTGTGTGTCACCAACAGGCCACAATTATTATTCTTAATCGATCGTCTTGAAAACTTTTTTTTATACTTATTCCTTATACCCTTTTTGTCTGTGTGTCACCAACAGGCCACAATTATTATTCTTAATCGATCGTCTTGAAAACTTTTTTTTATACTTATTCCTTATACCCTAAGGCTGACCACTATTATTTTTGGTGCATGCCGGACCCCCTGGGACAGAGCCACGCCCAATGCTTTTGTGTCTTGTGTTCGCCTACAGGATGCAATTCTTAACAGATCCTTTTAAAACTTTACAAACCTATTCCTTATACCCTAAAGAGGACCCCTATTGTTTTTGGTGATTTCCTACCCCCCCCCCCCCCCCAGGGGCAGAGCCATGCCCATTTTTACTTCGTGTCTGTGTGTGTTGTCTACAGGCCACGATTCTTAATTGATCGTCTTTAAACTTGGGATATGTATTCCACATAGCCTAAGGACATCAACTGTATATCCCGACTCACACAGGCAAGACACGCCCAATTTTTGTGTTTGTCGTTTACAGGCCGCAATTCTGAATGAATCAGCTTGATACTTGGCTTATGTATTCCTTATAGCCTGAGGGCGTCCACTATTGATTTTGATGAATATCCCGACCCCCAGGGGCAGAGCCACGCCCACTTTTTGCCTTTAGCGTTATGAAGGCACAATTCTGTATGGATTATCTTGGTATACTTATTCCTTATACTCTAAGGACGGCAACTATTGATGTTGGTGTACGACCCTCAACGCCTAGCCTTCTTGACAAAGTACCATATCAATCAAAGCAGGAATGTGGACGTATATTGTAGCGTTAGCGTTATGTTATTTTAAAGCGTCAAACTTAAAAATTGCGCAAGTTTGTAAATTAACGGATATTACAATAGTTCAAAACGCAGTTTTTGACGATTTTGATTTTCATAGTTTTAAACTAATTTTGGTTTAGACAAAATGATCCTAGTTTCTGGTCATCCAAGCAAATTGTTTGCTGGATCAAATTACAATGCACTTACACAAAATCGAGGAATTGTGCATAAGCTCCGTTCTCATCAATGTAGTATTACATTATGTGGAGCTGTTTTTATCGCGAATCTTATACATGTACATACTGTTAAACATGTGTTTTGTTTAAAATTCTATTTTTGAAAATAAAAATCAAGAGACCGGCAATAACTATCCTGCATGTTTTTTGGTTACACTTACCGGTTCCGTTTATATTCCATTTAAATTCAATTATACCACCTAGAGATATCTCTGAATTCTATAAAGAAATAGAAAATACAATTTAATATCGTTTACGAAAAGCCAAAGTGATCATCTTAAAATGTGTCAACGTTGCGACGAACAGAGATCTTCTGGGATCATATAACTTGTAGACTTATTTGGATTCGTTCAAATAAAGTTGCCTGCACTTTGACGGGTCAGCTTCGCATATCTTACGACTTATGATCATGGGCCGATGTCAGCATCAGCGATAGGCTAGATATAAGTTTTCAATGAAGATTTCGTATCGGCATTCAGGAAATAGAAACATGATTACCGTAACATGGTTTGAATCATGATATTGTGGAATATTTATCCTGTAAGTCACACAGGTACTTTACGATAAACCGACAGTCACTGCCCTGTCCATCAATCTGATTAAAACACAGATCCAATTTCGTTTCGTTTTTTATAGTTCAAAATTTCATTTTTACTTGTCTTTACTACTCTTGGATCTGGAAGACTTGTTATTTAAGTCGTGTTCTGCCTGAAAGGAGAGGTCAGCCAATCAAATGGTCTGTCGAATCGACCGTTTGACCTTTTCATGCGTGGAACTGTGGGTAAATATTACCAGCGGATAGAAATCAAAACAAAACAAAAGTAGATTTTAAAAAGCTAATTGGTTAATCGAATGACTGACGTTATCGGGTCAAATATCCCGTGCTTGATACCTGACGTCATAGAACGTGAGCTCCCACTATAACTTGTTAGATTTACATGAGTGTAGGCCATCGAAAGTATAAAAAAAAAACGAAACGAAATATAGATCTATATTTTAATTAGATTGCCCTGTCAATGAAACCGAAATGGTGTCGTTTTTGCACTCTTCGCTTTTCATGCATTCACATTTTTTACTCCTTTATTTTGAACCAGAATCATTTTATTTGCCCAGTCAACATTAACTATGGGGATTGATTTGTCTCATCATTGTCGACGTCTCCTAAGATTTCACTTAGATTTGATTAGTATGCTTGTTAGTTTGGATGTAGCTTATTTGTGGAGGATACTGGATTAAAGACTTGTAAAATGTATTGCAATTTCCTTTCCACATGTTATCGTTCGTATAATTTAATATACCATAATCACCACATCTCCGTTACAGAAATGCCCCCACAAAAAATCTCAGCTGCGCAGAGCGATATGAACATGGTCGGACCGAGGACTCCATCAGATGGAGATTCTGCTAGTGCCTATCCGAAGCCGCTCGTCCCTTCGTTTCCCTCCATCGGATTTTCAAATTATCCCATGTTCATGAAGCAACGACTGCGAGTTTTATCATTTTGGTAATCTCCGAAGGTATTTATCATTTTGGTAATTTTGTAATTTATCATTTTGGTAATTTCTTTTCGGCGCCGGAGGTTCGGGAACTTTGTCTTCAGGACTAGTATTCGTCGAAGTTTAGCCCTAAGACTATAATTATTTGATTATTTGGTATGTATAATATTAGTCCGGTGGCTAAGAGTGGGTGGGGGGTCGCCAATTTATGAGACCAAGAGGTGATTAGGCGTACAAGGGGGCGTTTTCGAGATATGGTGGGGGTGGGGGCGATTGGGGAAATGTGATTATATTGACATAAATGATGATCATGTTATATATGAATAAAATAAGTGTTTATGAATCCCCCGAGCAGCTCTGTTTTGATTTGTGGCTAGGTGCGCAACATGGACAGAAATCATTTGGTTCAAAATTGACCTTAAAACTGGTTTCTCGTTAGCTTTTTCGATCAGTACCTATCTCGTCATTCAAAATATTAAATTGTAATGGTACTTTTCCTGAGGTCTTGATTGGATCAAAAAATATATAAAGAGTAGTACTAAATGTATCGAGAAATCCTAGAACTGGCAATAAACCACGAGGACACCAAAATAGCTTACCTGCCCCTGTTCGCATTGCAAAATTACAGGGGGCGCTGAAACAAATTTTATCTTGTGTTATTGCTAGGGCGAAATAGACATCCCAATCATTTGCAAACAATGATATACACATTTTAGCCGATAATAATAGATGACACTAGAAAAAATATTTTCTAGATGAAAAAAATAACAGACCTTTGTTTATTATCAACTTGGCGCAGTGTTCTTTTGTTGCCTGGTTGGAATGAAGATTGACGATGTGAATTGGTATTTGAAGCATATCCAAAAATTTCATGTATATGCGAACGGTTTTTCATCAACCAAGAAGATATCTATCTCGCTCTTAAGAACTTTTGATTTTGAATCTTCTGATGAAGACTATAAGAATAAACTAATATCTAAACATAGCTCTCATTTACGGCGTTTTTGATTTACATTTCCAGATCTCTTGAAAAGTCATTAAAATTTAATATTTTGAATGACGAAATAGCTACCGAACGAAAAAGCTAACGAGACAAAGCGCACAATAATATGCCAAATCAAACGAAATGGCGTCTAACTTTGCTACACCAACCGGGGGTAATGAAGACGGGTAGTGTGTACTTTGTAAAACCAGTTTAGATTAAGCGTTAGAAATGGTGACCAGTCTTTCGACGTGAATGGTGAATGTATAAGATCATCTCGCAAAATGATCTTATGAATTTACTCTTAGTCGCCGTTTTTGAACAGTTTAAAATGTCAACAGAAAGAGTTGTAGCCCTTTATACAGAAACTCGAGCAAATTTCTCTTACGTTCACTTATGCATGTATCCGAAGACAATTACAGCGTTCAATGGCTTCTGGAAGTCTGATGTCTACGTTTTGATTGTTTAAAAGCGCCAAATTAATTACCTAACTTTTAACGCTGCCATTTATACGGATTCTTCGTTTTCTTTAGAGAAATCCACTTAAACTGATCAGGGAGACGGCAAATAAAAACTGGCGTGTAAGATGGGAAATAATTGCACTGTTTTTAAAATCAGGAGAATTGTCGGAGTCACCATGACACCAGAAGTGAAATATATGGCACCAAGTATATTCCCAGGCCGAATTAAAACCTTCTCGACTTATATTATTTAACAATCCCCAGTCTCATTAGAACAATTACATTCACTAGAGCTTAAATAAATTGCACAGGAGCCAGCCAGCGCGCCATCGTGATCATGTTAAGAATAGATAATGTCAGCCTTATTAAATTACCTATCAAGAGACAAATACTTTCTACATTTTTAATATGTGTTGGAACTGATCTATGGCGTGTGAAATACTTCTCTAGCGTCCACAAACAACATTTTTGTCTGGCTTTACAAAGTTTACATCCTACACATGATGTTATATATGAACTTAAAGGGGTATTTAAACTGTATGTCAATTAACTAATAAAGACCTAAAACACTTTACACTTAATTGTCCGAAATGTCTGGCTCTTTCCCTGACCTTTTTGTTTGTTGACAATCAGGGATGGGGATGTAGTCCTTTTAAGGAATGCATATTGTAAAGGTCAAAAGGGGGATCGGAGACGAATTATGTATTAAAATTAATCTTTGATCCCCCCCATAAGAAGAAGGAAATAAACAGGACCTCAGTTCTGATTCCTTTTGTGTGCCACCCTTTAAAATGCCAAGGGCATATCAAATTATGCTTGGACACAAAAAATAAAATCCAACATCGCAAGTTAATATGCGCAAAATTTTAATTTGTGTAGATCTTGCGCTGATAGCTTGCGTGAAATATAAAGTTATTGGACAATGCCATCATGCTAATCTTTACCTTTCAAAAAATAATAGTTAAGAGTCAAACATTCGGATTGTTGTACTCTTAAATAATGGGAATGGATATTCACAACTTCCCATGAAAGAGGTGCAAAAAAGGCAGATAGGGTGACTTTTGGTTCAGCTGTAAAAATCAACAGCCATTGAGTGCTTTACAAATTCATAATATTGACAAGGGCGTTATATGTTATTTGTTAAAACAGAAGTGTTTTATGATAAGGCAGATTGTAAGATTTTATACTCAAACATATATTATATAATACATCACGAACTTACATATGATATACTGAAAGGTTAAGGAGAATTGTTAAAAGTTGTAAACGCTACAAATATTTGGGCTTTACGTACAAGGCGGGTATAGTTATTGAGTGTTCATCAAATCCATTGCAAACATCGTTGACGCAACGAAAATACTAAAGTATTTAGTAACAATATGAACTCCTCAATCTGGTCGTTTGTCTGGAATTAAAAATCGGGGTTCCTTGGCGTGCAGGTAAAAGATAGTTTGGCAATCGGAATCCGGAAAAAGTAGGCGGGAAAAATGTCCATCATAGCACGCTGCATAGCATGTGCCTGTCGTTATTAGCCCTTTCGATTTTATTTCGTTTCAGACATTATAACCATACTCACATTATGAACAACAAACCGTCCTCGAGCAATAGTTTTGATTTGGTTTCAGAAGTCAAGACCATCCTCCCGATCATTACGATTCACAAATTTGGTATAGCATATTTAGATCTTTAAAATCTTGTTTCGAGTATATGTAAACTGTGGTGGTAATATACAAACTTGAGGTGAACTTATGAAAAAAAAAAACACCTATAGATTCTTGCGATGTTGGTGAAGACTCGCTTCGCAATACTGGGGTCAGCTGACTCCCTCACCCTTCCTTCCGTTATTCTGGCCCGAGAACCTAACACACTAACTTTACTTAACGAGACATTATGTGAGAGCTAAATATGCCTGTTGTATCTTTACTTTGGCTTCAAATGTTATATACAATACTATTTAGACAATTGTCAACATAAAAATCCCATAATGAACCCTCTAGATATCGGATTGCAGAGATTTTAAATGAATTAGAACGGCTGCTAGATTTAAAAATTTAACGATAAAATGGATAATCAAGATTTGTAGTCTCGTTTGCTACGATAATATACGCTCAACGCAGCATATTCCCACACTCAACACTTCGCTCAGAATAAAATAATTGAATGAAATTTTCAATGTTACATTCAATTTTCAGTATGTATTTTTTGAACTATTATAGCGAGAACGGTTAGCTCTTACATTATGCATCTTTAACATAAATGGAATGAATTTAAATGAAATGAGGTTTAACGTCCTATTTCTGTGAAATGGGCTAATGAAGACGGACATATGCCATACAGTGTTCTATGAGGGAAATTTTGCCCGAACAGTAGCCCTACATCCTACTCTTATATTGAATTACAGCACAAGGGATAGTTTAGGTGCCTGCAGATGTGTGCACGAGAAGTTGATTTTCGTCTTATTCGAACGACTAGACACAGCTATCCTGCACCACTGAAAAGGAGGAGCCCCGCTACCTCCAGGCTAGCGAGCCAACGTGTTACGTATTACTCAATTAGCCCCCGCGGTTTTTTTTATCAACAGATAAATGCACAAACTATGATATCTGAACAAACGTTGTATATTGTACCAAACAAACGTTATATTAATGTTAAGTCGGATTATTAGACTATAAGTTTTAAAAAGAAAACTAACAATTAAGTAGTTTAAGAAACGAGTAACATCACGTAGACAAGCGTCGAACAGGCTGATTTGAATTGGCTTAATAAATAACATAAAGCATAAAAAGCTAGAACAGCGTTGATTAACATATTGAAGACGAATGAACAAGTGTACGTTCAAGAAATTACGACATTGTTATGAGAGACTATTACGTTTATCAACTAAGGTTAGTGCTTTACAATCAGGAAAAACATTAAGTAGATACATGGCGCAAGTCGTGTAGAATCAGTAGTGCATATGGAAATCTGCAATACAAGTTTCACGTAGCTCAAACACCCAAGAGTCATTGAAAAAGTGTGGGCTTCCACTTGTTGTATTTATCAAATGCCATTATTCTTGCCTTAAAGTGTTCTTGATACTACTTCTCTCATGTGGACATACTCGCAGACTTTATGTCACGGGGGCATTTGATATGATAATGTACCAATTGACTCATATAACAAAACGCATGTTTCTTTGATAACAAGGTTCTTGTTCCGATAAAAAGGCAAAAACTTATAGGTTACTTACCGCCGCAAAATGTCAAGATTTAAAAGTTCCTCAAATAGACAATCCCAAAACCATTTCAAGACATCAAGTATCCTAACGGTTTGGATTTCTGATTAATGTTGAATTCTGTAGAAATGTGTCTTCTTGGGAAAGTATAAATAACTCAAAAAAATGAACGAATTGCGTGTTACATGTATGCTATAGCTGTGTCCGCTCTTTATAGGTTTTTCTTTTAATTTAATTATCTTTTGTTTTGTTTTTTATCGCATGTATAGACTGATTCTAATTTTCCTATTTTCAGTGTGACGATAACGCCGAAAAGGACAGGTGAAAGAGACCTGATACAAATCAAGGGTGTCGGTCAATGACGTTCCTTTTTTTTTTATCTTGGATTGTACGTGGTAAGATATAGGTGCACCTGCATAACCTCGTATTCGTCCCACTGCAAGGGCATTATTTAACATAGTCTCGTGTTTTTTCCGACTGCAGGGGCATTACTTAACATAACCTCGTGTTCCTCCACCACAAGGCTATTATTGACCATGACCTCGTGTTCCTCCCACTGCAAGGTTATTATTTAACATAACCGCGTGTTCCTCCCACTGCATGGGTATTATATAACGCAACCTCGTCTTCTCCCACTGCAAGGGTATTATTTAAATAAAAATACCATGTTGGTTCTGAAGAACGTAACACCGTGTTTCTCCCATTGCAATGGTGTAACCTCGTGATCCCCCACTACAGGAGTATTATTTACCAGGGGGAATTTTTGTTAAAAAAATATAGATAAAATATGTTAGTTCCGAAGAAAATAACATCGTGTTCCTGACACTGCAAGGGTATATCCTCATGTTCCTCCCACTGCAAGGGTATTATTTGAATAAAAATATCATGTTGGTTCCGAAGAACATAACACCGTGTTTCTCGCACTGAAATGGCATCACCCCGTGCCCCCCCCGACTGCAGGAGTATTATTTACCATAGCCCTGTGTTCTTCCCATTACAAGGTTTTTTTTTAAAATAAAGATACAATGTGTTAGTTCCTGGCGCTGCAAGGGTGTAACCTTGTGTTCTTCTCATGGCAGGGCAATTTTTATTTAAAATGACCCCTTCCTTTCCCTCTCCAACTGCAAGGGTATTATTCAAATGAAGATACCATGCGTTAGTTCCGAAGAACACTGGTGTTGGGTGACCGTTAAGCCCCCATTCGCGTGACCGTCCTTTGAGTAGTTTGACAATGTGCATATGCACCAAATGTAGCCAAATTTTATTAATTTAAAAAAATAAATGCCAAAGAAATAACTTTATAACATACGCCCTCACTTTCGTTAAATTTATTAAGAAAACGTGATTTATACAAAACGAATCTTTGTTTTCTGAAATGTGAATCATATTTCGTTATTGCTTTGTGAAGCTGAAAATATCAGGGTAAACGTTTTTTTTCCATCCACTGGAGCCCCGTGTTATGCCGTCATATGTGGATTGTGGGTTAGGATAAGGGTTAGGCTTGGCCCAGGGTTAGGGTTAGGGCTAGCCCTGTCTATATCTCGAGACTGACGAAATCTGCAGACCACAGCCCTTATCCTAACCCTTATCCTAACCCACAATCCACATAATATGTCATATTATGACGTCATAAGACCTGGCTCCAGTGGATTGTAAAAAAAAAAAACGCTTACCAAATATCAGTCTCGAATAAGCAATATAATATGGTTAACGCGTGCGCATTTAATCAGAAGGTCTGTCATTCCCCGCTTGCAGGGTTGCCTGTGGAACCTCTTTTCTGGCAGAGATCCGGCGTGTTAATTGTAATGGCTGTGAACTAAATGGGTACAGTAGTTGTGGGAAGCAACATACATGTATTTTGATATAAATAAAGGGTGCATTATACCCCATGTTAGAAAATGTGAAAAATTTGGACTCGAAAATGAAATTTTGAAACATCATATACATGGGTTGTACGAAAATAGCGTGAACAATAAAGTCCTAATTTTAGCACTATAGAAGCACTTGCTAAGTACAATATTGCGGTTGTGAAAGATGAATGTCTAATAGAAATATCACCCCAAAAATGAGAGAGAGAGAGAAAGAGAGAGGGAGAGAGAGAGAGAGAGAGAGAAATGAGGTTTAACGTCCACTCGACACAAACTTGGTCATTTCGTAACTAACATATGGTTTAAATTTATTTCAATAGCAATGGGAGGAAATCGGAGTACCCGGAGAAAACCCACGAGGTTGGACAGGCGACCCTACTCCTTGCCACGTGCAACCGGGGATTCGAACCACGCCAGTTGATTCAGTGGCAGGCCGTATGATGCAGCGCGCGCACGTTAACCATTCGACCATTAACTCCCCACTCCAAAAATGATTCTATTTAGTTCATGAGAGATGTGGAATTGAAATTTTTATTAAACTATGCTGCTCGCTATACAATATTTTAAAAATTCGATTGAATCGAAGTCGGGACATTATCAAGGGGTTTTGATTTTGTTTTCTTTCTTATATGTTAAAGAATTAATCGGAGTATGCCGTAATAAATTTAATATTTTGGCGAAAAATGGAACTTTAAAATGGTGCTTTAAAATCATGTTTTTTCTGTCTAATATGAATATGGTTGGTGTCTACATTTTAATTACGTATTGGTATTACGTCGATGATTTCAGTTTGACACCAGGCATCTGACAAAATCAGCTTTGTCGTCAATAACATTAAAGTTTTGTTTATAAACAGTTTTCAGACACGCTGCGTTAGGCTGTTTCTATATCTCATGATGGAATCGAAAGATTCAGAGATATCATTTTCAGGATAAAACAGGATACGTGATGGCTTTCAGCAGTTATAAGAGAATGGCCTTCAGGAACGAGAGATGAGTTCGTCTTATCTCTTGGATCTTAATCCGCCCTTCCGCAATCCGGGCTTCCGCCATCCACACGAAAAGGCTAATATTTCATAATTCACGGATATTGCCTCTTGAATGCAAATAGCTAGCGTTCATTCATACATCGTACATATTTATACATTATGATGTATACAATATACTTACTCTGAGGTCAAATGTATCGTGAGTATAACAAGACGACGTAAGTAAAATACGTATACACATTCAAGTAAAGTTACACCTTATTTTAAAAATATACAGTATATGCCAGTGAGTCATTTATATCATATTATGACGTACTAAAACATATATAGTAATATTTTGTGCTGCTTTTCCCTTTTGTTGCGAATAGACTAAAATCAATTCATGTGTACCTTTTGTGGTGCCAAGTAAGCCATTGTAAACTGTTAAAACCATAAATATGTTTAACGTGCGTCAATTCCTATTAAGAAAATTTACCGTTTTCGTTATTTATATCCAAATTTCAAATACACATAAAAAGTAATAGTAAACAGTGAAGGGGAATGCTGTTGGACTCACATAGTATAAAACTGATTCTATTCCGAATGGCAATCATACTCAAGTTACGTAAATCCGATTTAGACAAAATAATTCAATAGTGTGTGGATAATGCTAGGACAACATACCAATGTAACTGGTAAACGTGAATCGGATTCTTCGAAACATTAAGGCACACTCTGTCCTGTGCGCAACACCTAACCAATTATTTTTTACCGGCACAATAAGACATTACTATAATTCTTACAATAAGGGCAGCTTTATATCAGTTTTAAAAGGAACATACCATTGTGAATACCGGCATGATAAGACATGAATAATAACGGGTAAAACTTATCCACAGAACAACAGAAATTATGCCAGATGATAAAATATAGGGGGAAAATATGTACATAAGTAACAATTTTACTTTCTTAATGCGATGCAGGGGTCAAGATAACCACTATTTTTTTATGTACTTGCTAATTTTATCATTGCTTGAATGATAATGACTAGAAAAGCCTAGTCGAAACGTCGCTCAGTAATAAGCAGTAATTTTATACTTGTATGTAACAAAGTGTCCGAGTTTTTTTTTTACCTTTTGTGGTCTGAAATATATCCCTGGCTGCTATGGTTTGTGGTGGCGTTCATATAGATGTTTCTTCATAGATAAAGGCAAATCCGATGAAGGGGTCAGGTTGGGAGATTTAATGTGGATTTGTGAGAAGATGCTCGTCGTCATTTATTCTGGGTACGGACATATGTGTGAAGTGTGGAAGATCGAAATTTTGTACGTATGTGCTTGGTTGATAACACTGAGATAACGTTCTGGGAAGCATGTGGTCAATATTTCACCCAGGAAGAATTGGTGCTGGGTTTAATTCAGAAGAAGTTGGTGGTGTGGCCAATATTCCTCCTGAAACTAAAAGAGTTTTGATGAGTCGGTGACGATATAAGGTAAAGAAATGGCTGTTCAACTATATAGGTTTCGCCATGCAAGATGTCCTTGATGAAACATGAAGGGACCATATCCTGGTGTTTCAAAAGCTGCCGGTCGTTATATAATTAGTAACAAAACTTTAAATTACATTTCCCAGCAGCGACTGTCATGAGTATTTGAAGAACGTCATGACCAATGGGTCCATCTTACGAATACAAAGAGGTGATTAATTGTATAATCTCATTGGATTGATCTTGATAAAACCACTCCCGGTTTAAGAAAAGCTATTAGGATAACATTTTGAAAAAATATAGCACCATGTAATAAGGATAATATGATATCCCATTAATCTTTGGTGCTGTCAGTAGGATTTGTTGAAGCCTGTCCACTTAAAGTAACCAAATGACGAAATCTACCAATCCTCTTATTAAGTTTTGATAAGCTGGGTTCTAGGAAACATTTCATTGATGGCACATATATGAGGCACCCAACAGTAACTTTGAGTTATCTTGTGTCATTCACTTTAGTGGCGGTAGTGGGGTAAATTGGTCTACACATTTTGAAACCCAGTACACTTTTCTAACTTTTCACAATAGGGGATATATTTCGAGTTTTATGGAATTTTCTCTAAGTCTCACAGAACTGATCCTGTAAAATATCTGAAACGTTTTATGTGCCACGTAATTTTCTCGTACGATACCGCCAAGTCTGTTTCTACCCCCCCCCCCTGCTCAGGCTTGAAATTTTTTTATGCGATTTTATTGGCGATTTAGACCTGTAATTTTGGAATTTACCTTCCGGAAATACGTCAGAATTAACCAAATTGAATCTAATTTACCAAATTAAGCGGTTGGGCGCAATTAGTTAAGCTATAATCACACACACGCCCCCCCCCCCTGCAAAAAAGATATTGGCTTGTGGACGATCAAATGGTCACAGATTAAGATAAAGAAACGAATCTGAGAGGTAGGTTAGTCCCGCAATGACTCTTGAATCAGTTAGCCCACTTCAGTTAACTATTTTTTGAAACAGAGAACACATGCATCACTGTCTTGACAAAACTGGCAATACGTAGCCAAACGCATAATCAGTAAGACAATAACCGTGTAGTCATAAATTAATGTAATGGGATTCACATACAGTGTGGTGTCGGTGAAATAGTGCCCGGACAGCGGTGCTACTACCAATACTCGTACTTGGCATTCAGTCAAGGGTTCTTTTATGCGGAAGTCAACGTGGATTTTTCTTCCCATCCCAACGACTAGCCACTGTTCCTTGTCAGGCCCTATGCACAACCGGCAATGGGAAATCACGTTGAAAAATCGTTATTTTTCTGCCAAAAGTGGGATCGATTCTCGGACCGTATGTATGTGATGCAGTGGCGGATCCAGGATATTTTTGAGGGGGGGGGGGGGTGACAACCCTATGTTTTGTCTCGCCGACCGCGGTTTACGAAGCTAATTTCTGCCGCTAGTAACATAGTAGATTCTGATTGTGTGTCTGATAAGCTGCGTACCGTGTGCTATATAATATATACACGACCATGCGTGCATGTCCCTGTGGAAGCGTGTAGGACCCGGGATTCCTATACCCCGGTGGGGAGGGGGGTAACTAGTCCCCCCCCCCCTGGATCCGCCCCTGTAGTGAGCTAGCGCCTTACTCGTTGAGCTGAAACTCCCGACCTAAAGTACATGTAGTTTACTTGATCTGAAAGCATTATAAAAGTTTATTCATTTCGTCATTTTAGTTGCAAGGTGTATACTTGCTGGCGATATAGATTTAATACGAACGTATATAGGGTGTATAAATTATGACTACAGACAGGCCAGACAATATAGATAGCCTATAACTATTTATTTATCTTTAATATATTGTTTTATGAATACTTATATATAAAGCATTAAGGCTAATTTGTCATCATGAATTGAGCTCTGGCGCCAGTCAAATGTTATGATGAAAAATAAATCTACAATATACATCCCTAAAGGAAAATACTATACAAAACACCAAATACAAGTATATAATCACGGATCTTGGTATATTGCGACTGAAATACCGGTTTTTACATTACATGATGAACATAAATTAAAAATGAAATGGGGTTTAACGTCCTAGTGCATGTTGTAGACCAATATCACACTTATTATTGGATCCTTCCTGAGAAATCAGAAGAAAAAAAACTCGATATTATCTCATATGTCTAAAAAATGTGTAACTGTTGTTTGCCATATTTATTATTCGCAGATGCAAAGAGCTAACATGTTTCGGAGAAGTCGTTCTTACAGACGCTATTACTTTCCGGATGGCGCAGTGATGCTTATATACTGCACAAGATTTTAAATATTTGGAGACAGGGACTCTTAAATCGGCTGCAAGGAATCTTACTTTTAAGAAGAAAATAAACATGATTTTAATTCGTTTCCCATGTACAATATTCAGAGTCATACATACAAAATTGGTCGAAAAGAAATATGTTATGTATGAAATATGGTATTGTTATTGGCCTCTTCTATATAGTCTGATTTGATGTGTTACATAATTCCCATCCGTCGGCTTCGGGTAGAAATCGTGGAATAAGCTTTATTTTGAAGGTTTTGATGTTTAATGATAAAAAACCATTGTTGACGCATTTTTATGAGATGTCTTTGTAGGATGATCCCGAAAACATACTGACACCAAACACTACTACTGAATCAAAATCTTCACATCATCACATTTTGCCCCAAAAATGGCCGCCATCTTGGAAATATGATAATTATGTGAACATGTGATCATTTTACAAGGTTTTATATGTGAGAAATGGAATCTGCAACCTCGAAAACACTGCTACTAAATCCAGATCTTCATCGTCCGATTTTCCGTCAAAATGGCCGCCATCTTAAAAATATCTTCATGAAGTGATGCGAAAATATCTGAAATATAGTCACGAGACCTGTCAATACTAATACATTGCCAAATCATAGTTGAAATGTCGATAACATTATAAATAAGGTAAAAATTTAAAAAAAAATATATTAAGTTGGAATATTATCGCAAAATGTCTATACACCCATACAATGGCCTCCCATACTATGAGGAAGTGCTCAGAAAAAATGTCAGCTTAATTTATTTGTCATTAAACATCAAAACGTTCCAAGTATACCCAAGTGGTTAAGGAGCAAGGATCTTGACTAGATTTAAAATCCGACGTATAGGCAAAGATGTGCATTTCTAATTCGAAGATCAGATGACAAGTTGAACGCAAATTAAATTCACCTTCCCCAAATTCAGAGATGACATAATATATTCTTGGCTCTGAGTGATGCGTGTCGAAAATTATATTAGACCCACGAATACCAGGAAACGCCCTTGTCTTTGACCTTGTTTATTTTTATTTTCCAAACGGAGCTGTCCGGCCCAGGATATTCGGTGGGTGGGGGGCAAATTTGGAAAAAATCGGGCTGTCAATGGTGATTTGTGGCGGATAGTGTGGATAGTTCGATCAGCTCTGAACGTAAGTCTCATTACATTCGCCCTGTACGTATGGGTGTGTGTGTGTGTGGGGGGGGGGGGGTCTTTGAAAAGCTGAGAATCTTCATTTATTGCTTTGTCTAGCCTAATAACAATCGACTTTTTTCAAAAATTCTAATTTTGTTTCATTGGCTTCTGCCAAGCCGTTTAGCAGAGGGGTCGTGAGTTTAACAGCATGTTGTGTTGCACATACTGACCTTAGTCCATACGTTCACAGAGACTGACACACCCCGTTTAATAGTAAGGTTGCCCAGTAAAATTGACCGGTTTTTCGATACATTTACGACAAGGATTCAACCGGGCAGTTCCTGAACGCACAGGGCGAATGTAATAAGGGCCTGTGTTCGGAGCTGATTTAAATGGGGATAACCTTCAATTTGATCAGCGATAACCTCACTATGTCTGCAGTAATGTGACAATAAATTGGTACATTAAAAGATAAGAAATTACCAAAAAAAAAACAAAACAAAAAGCCCCCCAAAATAAACAAACTGGTCAACCTGCCAACTGCCCAGAAACCCCTTGAAGGGATACAATTGACAATATCTGCATGCGAAGGGGTACCGCGAAATAATCAGGGTACCGCGAAATATTTATCATACATTATGCAAGAGTTAAATCTGCCTATAGGTCTGAATATAAACTATTAATTACACATTTATTGACATGGAAAGGCCTTAATCAATTTCCGATGTCATCTTATGTGTAGGAATTTCACTGGATTTGAATCCGATTTGCAGCTTAACGCCCACTGATGATTCAATCCTAATATGGATAATCGAGAATATGCTTTTTATCGTACCAACTTCAGTAATGTTGATCGGATCTAGGTCTAAAATCCAAACGCTAATACATCACTTCAGGGAGGAGCAATTTGACTGAAATCTGTATACATGTAATATACCCTTAACATTGTCTAGTTTTTAACTATTATAGTGAGAACTGTCAGCTCTTTATCTAATCTTTCATAAAGTAGTTTAGTCTCTAACTCAATGACATCCAAATCTTACACGTTGAACACGAATTATTTGTCAATTCAAATCAAAATTGATGTTGTTATCTGAAAATGTGGGCTTCTGATATCCAATATTTAAGACAAAATAATTTTTTTACCATTGGTACACGAATCGTGTACCATAGTACGTTTCAGTCATTTGCAACAAGTGACCAGGAAGAACGAGGCTAGACTTATTCCACAACTCAGTCATAGACGGCGACGCCATAACTTATCTGGAGAGCATACGCAATAGACTGGAATAACCAGACACTGAAAATTTCTATTCGGTTGAGACTCATGCTGTATTTCGTTGGACATAACTGATTTCAAATTAGAGTCAAAACGAAAACAATTGAATGTAAATCAGTTCACATACAATCAGATTACATTGTTGTATGCGTTGCGACCAGTTTTGGGATTTCAAAATTTTTCGTGTCGTATCGTATAACCCCTAACATAATGTCAACCCTTATTTTAATCAAAGTTATTTAAATAAACATGAAGTATGTCCTCTGAAAATTCTGTCGTCTGTGGAGTTTTATTATTCTTTTCCGTGCGCATATCAGATAAAATAATCCTACTGATAGCATAATATTATATAAAATTCGGGGTTATACGGTCTAACCCCTACTGTAATAAATGTTATAATTGTAATAAAATTTATCTTTGCCCTTATTGCAATTATTGTAATTGTGTGTATTTTGCTATACAATAAAATTGACGTCAGAACATCTAATTTTAAATGTCTATGAATTTTGATTACCATTTATGTATGAATATATATTGCATAGATGAATTACTTGGAAACGTGGTTGAAAGCCGTTCATAAGATTGGAAAAATTATTACACTGTAATGTAATATCAATTATGTCCTGCAATTGTAATAAATGTGTTATGGGTTAACAGAAATTTTATTCCAATATGAGTACAGAGAAATTGTAATACAATTATACATTTATTACAATAGGGCGCCCTGGTGTTAGGTACGTGGAACACACCGCTCTCGAGTGCTTAATCCTACGCTGCTAAGCGAAAGCGAGGACACATCAAAATCAGTTTGGCTTTAATTATAAAACGGATATATCGTCATCCTCGATTGCAATCACGTTCTTTTTAATTACATATAATATTCTCTTTATAACACGGCGCCACATACCCGTGTTCAGGAGATGCGTCGTCTGCTAGATATCAATAAACTGGACGAGTTCATTATTAGCAGTTATACTGTATAGTTCAATATTCACTGGGTTTATTTGTTATTCAGAATGGTATTTGTCGTT
Organism: Patella caerulea; assembly: GCA_036850965.1. Lineage (NCBI taxonomy): Eukaryota > Metazoa > Mollusca > Gastropoda > Patellidae > Patella > Patella caerulea. The sequence goes on from JAZGQO010000006.1 coordinate 23,296,113, forward strand.
TTAATTCTATCTACTCACGGGTCAGAAATATAATAAGGTATGCTAGGCCCCTGCGTAATTTCCATCGCATATTTTCAGAATACAATATTCCAAGGTAACCATCCAGAGAGGATACCGTCAATCTATAGATTCCCCAGTAAATTAACTAGCATTTGAGTTCATGTATATTGCGTCGATTCATATGTTAAATTGTATTGTTGTTTTAAAATATATTCACAAAAACATTCAGTAAAACATTAGATTTATTTAACTTAAATATAACCCACGCAAAATATCTGCAGCTATAGCCGAGTTAGAGCGGCAAGCTAGCGATATGTGATATGTGTTTGTGCCTCAATCAGTTTAGACGGCAGGCGCGCCAAAAAGTCTAGACTCTATGAGCGACCAACCAATCAAGTCGGCCCTTTTGTCGACCACTTCAGGCGAGTCTACGATCTAGTGGAGGGATATCAGATCATACCTTTTGTTTTATTGGTAGTTCATCGACAAACAAAACATAATTGAATCTAATTATGTATGGTTTCGTGGTACAATAGATGATTAACCTCAAGATCGAATCAACGAAGCCAATCAATGACGGTTGTTGAATTATACACATCAATGAAGAACCCGTCTCCCCTCAGAAATTATGCGGCTCGAGTTGAGAAGAGAACAAGCGAAGATTGAGTCGAGGTGATGTGTATAGCAAGGCATTTACCGTTGAAAGGTAGCTAAAAGAACGGGAATGTAATGTGGTGAACGGATTTTACTGAAGTTCTGTTTTTAAGTCATGTTCTTTATGGATTATTGTGAAACGTTATAATTGTAGATTGTTAGTAAAATACAAGTTTAAGTTCGTATCACATCACACTGTCACAGTTTGCCCGTGTCATATTTAGTGTCGTGTGTGTTAAAAATTGCAACTGGCCTGAGTGTGATAAACAAGGTATAACGTGGTAAACAGTGGGGTTATTTGGATTTTTATTTTACTGTGGAGCAACACATCATCCTGAATTGAGAGTTTTATACGGCTATGAGGGTACTAGCCGACCGACACGGTGGCCCAATGCTGTATGTTTCGGTCTAAACGAAACGCCCTCGTGAAGCGGCTTTGGAAGCATAGAGTAACCAAAAATGAAGGCGACAGTCCGTCTGAAACTGCAGAGGATTTAGAAATCAAGTCAGTGGCACAGTCGATGCTCAAAAGACTTGAAGAAAAACAATTGCAGCTGTTAGTTCAGTCTGTAGAATCAAAAGGGGGTGAAACAACGGACTGTGTTTTGCTGCCGAAGGGGGACCTCAAACTGGGAAGAAGGATGGTCGCCCCTCATATTTTGTGTTGTCAGATATGGCGTTGGCCTGACATATCAGAAAATGTGGAATTAAAACGTTTATTGTGTTGTTCATCTGTAAATGACCAATCGCACATTTGTTGCAATCCGTATCACTGGAGTATACTAATCAAACCAGGTGAGACTGAGAATTGTTTTCCTTCATGCGAGGTCGCCATATTGGTTTCTTCCTGCGACCTGATTGGTCAAATCACAAGAAGTCTTCATTTATGCATTATTTTTATGCTAAAATGCAGTTTCTCTTGAAATATCTTCCATTCAGCGTCTATGCATTAATTAAATTTAAAGTTAATATTTCAGTCTATTGTTTCTAAAAGACTAGATAATTATATCCTTTCCAAATAAAACTGACTATTGCCCAAGTTATTCCGAGATCTCATGCTGAGAGATAACATCTCCGATGGCGTATTGACTGGCGAGCAGTCGCATACCTGAAATAATTTATGATTTTAGCCATTTTAAATTGATTTCTTATATTAATTTCACGTCTAACATTTTCTTCAAGCTCTTTAGAGTGGACATCTGTTGTTTGACTCGGGTCAGACATGTGGTTAGTCCGAGCGGCGATCAAAACCGAGACAACCTAATACCCCGAAACAGACGTACAATTATTGAATGGCGCCAGCCTCCATAGGGCAAGTTTATCACTAGACGGAACACTACAATTATCTTTACGAACAACGCTCTAAAATATTAACATCCTCCACTATTTTTCTTTTTCTCAACAGATGTACAGATGCCTGCTCATTGTCAGTTAGATACAGAACGGGTAAAAATTAACACAGGTAAAGTATATTGGTCAACAAGTAATGATATAAAAAAGCTCGTATTACACCCAAGTTTTATTTGGGATATAATTCCCCGACAAGCAGACGACAATATTAAATAATGACACATTGGAGACTGCGTAGGAAAATAGTACACAATTAAAAGGATAAAAAAATACCAGAATAATACATTGTATTAGATAGAATGTCAACACAGGCTTATGTTCCTATGTGAATTTTTTTATTTCATTGTGGGTTTATGTAGACTACAGGATATGTTGGTATTTTGTTCAACAAAAATATGAACAAAAAATCTGTCCACCTAACCTTTAAAAAAATGTACACCAGACAGTTCAACCAGTGCAATATTTGGTAATTTAAAAATTTACATGGAGATAATTTTATGATAAACAAAAACGCAAATTCCTAATGTGTATTGCTCTTGATTACTCTATTCACTTTGCAAATTGGCTAAGCTTCATTACACAAAATAAATACTTTTATTTCCACATTACTTAAAATATTTATATGTTAATTGCACTTCAGATTATTGATTAGGAATATATCATTAGACATACCATATTTTATTTTGTACACGATTTTTTAGAATGTATACAAATCAAAAGGGTGTTATGTCTATTTAGATTTAAGCTGTAATGGGTAAGGCATATCTATACATTCAGTTTAAACCATGAATGAAACGGGCTTTATCCTGAATATATTTGATTGGTTGACTATTGAGTGTTATATCCCTGGGAAATATTTAATATATTAATAGGTGATAGAAACTGTTAAGTGTGATTATACTGTAGTAGTAATGCATGATAAGTTAATGATCTACATGTATGTAACCCAGATAAAAAAGGACATTAGTAGTTTTTGAAACTATGGGCATGGTAGGCCAGGGAAATAATGCAATCTCAAATCGAAAGTTATATGTGTAAAGTATGGTTTTACCAAGATACATAATATATTATACATGTAATTGTCTCATGCATTAGGTGGCACATGCTGACCAGTTTCATTGTACTTTTGTATTTGTTTGGAGCAAAATTGAAACTCATGAAAATTGAAATTCATGAACCTGTTAAATTTTCAAACATAATATCCAATGAAAATACCATTGATCACAAATTGAACATTACAAGGAATACCTCATGGGTTTTCTCTTAGGGTTCTCTGATTTTTTCCTACTTCTAAAGACCCCTATTTGCAAGCAAATTATTGATATAACATGGTACATGTACCATCATTATGTTCGTCCAAAAATAACATTTTTGTTTAGTGGACATTAAACCCCATTTCCCCCTCTCTCTTCCATTATCGTTCATGAAGTTCAATCAACTCAAAGTCCAGAATGACAAATCTGTGTAATAGTATGTGGACTTTACATTTACATGTCCAGATGACAGATTAAATGGAAATAATAAGCATACACTGTCTTATTCCATCTCAGTTTAGTCAATATACTAACAATTTAGCAATCTGTATGTATTGTATGGATATTGTTTTTGTATTCTGTATTATACAATACAAATAAACTCAAGCACATGTATCTGATATCAATATAATAAATTGCTAAACTGAGGAGCCTAGTTACCCAATTTCTCTTAAATAAGATCAACATCATATAGTATTACTCAATTACATGTAGGTCTATATCTACATTTACATCAGTAACACGGCTTACATGTCAATTAACTGCAGTATGAATGACTGAGAAACATTAATTACTTCTATTATAGCCTACTTGTGAGATTATGCAATTATTACCATGGCATATGTCTCTATTCAATGCGTTATTTGAAGTGTAAAGGCTGTAAGTGACAGCCAAGGTCACTGTTATTTTCTTTATATTGAAAATTTTGCTGATAAATTGTTTATATCTGTACAAGATATTTTTATAACTGTAAAATATCACATACGCTTCTACAATAACAATTTATGTGATATGAAAATGTGCATTTTAGTCCTTTTATGTACATGTATTTTGTATGACCACATGAATTATTGTTGACAGTTGATGCCAAGTTGCCAACACGTTCCGGCAGTAGTAGCTTAGGACTGTCAAATACATCTGTCAACTACCAGGGTAAATTGAATAGTTTGCATAAAACCACCAAGAGATAGATACATGTAGATAGATGAGTCAATTGAACTCCCTCAATTGATTGGCTGGCAAACATACGTGTAGTGTGCTAGCCTATTAACCCTGCGATACAAATAGCTGTGGTAAATGTCAGGGATTAATAACATGGGCCATTAAATATATTTTTTAAAAAATGTAGAGGACTTACTAATAAAACATGATACAAGTGTTAAAGTAGCCAATAACAGTGTTAAAAGTGATGATAGTTAATGTGGCAACTCCTGACTGCCCAATAAAATGTGTATCATCTCATCAAAATGCAAAATTCAGAAAATGATAAATTATGTTTGATTGAAACCCAAATCACCTTGCGTATGCCACAAGTTTGGAGAGAGAAAGAGAAATGGGGTTTAACATCAGCTTGACACTAACTAGGTCATTTTAGGAGGACTAAAATAAGTAGCGATTCATCTTCTTATTTCAATAATTTGCTTGCACTAAAGAGATCTGTAGCAGTGGAGGAAGACCAGGGGAAAATCCACAACGTTAAGCAGGTGACCCTTCATCTTATCATTTACAAGCTTGGGATCGAAACCGTGCCACTTGGCTCCATGGCAAACCTTATGATCTAAAGAACACTCAAACACATAGCCTTCTTCCCTCTACAGAGTTGTCAGATTGGGACCTGATCCAATTGAGGGCAATTTAATCATCAACTATCAATGTACTCATTTTAAAATTGTATTCTATAAAACGGGCAATGAACATCCTTTATGATTGTAGATAAACTAAAATTAGGATGAATATCTAGGAGAATCTTGTCTTGCCCTAATAATTACAATGTAATAATATGGTTACTTCTTTCCCCTTTCAGTTCTGTCGAGTCAGGGAATGAACATTTTATGAATTACATTGATAAGTAAAATTGATAAGGAGATACAACGGTTAATTTATGCAAAATCAATCGCCACCTATGTTGAAAAATCATTTAATCATCACTGGCTTTGATGCTCACCTGTTAAATTACCTATAGAAAAAAATAATTTATTCATATTATCTACATAGAAATGATCTATTTCATTGATAAAATAACAATATTTCTCACACGTGTTATAGTACGTCATGCAACATCAGTAGGGCTAATAGGTAAAATGCGATGACATTGTACATATTCACCAGACCTGGGAATGCTCTCATATCTGTAATAAAATGATATGTGAATGGAGCTTTATTGACTTTTTAGTATGACCACCCATGGGGTCACTTATTTTGCACTAAATATGAAATGAATCTTTCATGAACCAAGTAATTGAATAATTATTGGTCGGCAAATACAAACATGAGCTGCATGCTCACAACATGCAGGAATTAACAAATAGTTATTACATTATATTGGCATCTGTAGTAATTCTTAATTTACATAACCAATCATTGATTTACATGGTACATACATGTAACCATACATAACCTATTGTTAATTTACATAACCAATTGCATAATTTGTTGTACTTTAGTGACAACATAGACACCCTTTCTTGTCAGGTTTTCAGCTATTCTTATCATGCCATACATGTACATGTAACTACACCTTATTTAATTTTCTGACAACTGGACATCCTCACTTGTCAACCCTTGAAAGTACCACATTGAAAAGGCGGAACATCTAATTAACCAGAAATGTCTTGTCAACTTTTGCATACAGACACATACATTATGTAGTCATTGCTATAAGTACATGTATATTAAAGCATGTTATTACAGTTTGATTTACCGAATATGCAAAATCTAGGCAACATTTGGGGTCAGTTTTAATTGAGGATTCAATAATTTAATTGACATCTTATTATTATTTATGGACATCATTATTGACATTAAGGATATTTTTCTAACCACTTTTTTATTCCAATATTTTCAAAAGATGCAATTACATGTAGCTATACATGTACATGTTCAAGTGAACGTTTTTTGGGTCATTTACAATACAGCTTTAGGATCTGCATTTACAAGGGTGGTTACAAAATATGTACATGTATACAATATGTAACTTGTGAACCCTAAACATATATTTTGTTGTCTCATTTGCCTTTTTGAAACTGACCGGTGAGATCCAGGACTAATATTTTATTTTACCTGTTTAGGATTGAATAACATTCTGGCCATAATAATATGCACATTTTTAGAATCCATTTTACCGTTTAGGCACAATATCAGGGCTACCTTAAAAATTCCATCAGCATACATGTACATGATTGTGGTTAGCTTGGAAGTTTCATGAATATTTTGCATTTTATAATACCTATTACGTAATTGTTATGAATTATTTTTCAGATCGACTGATGGGTGAGCAGGAGTCAACAGAAACAGGATTAACACCAACAGCTCACAGACAATATCTAACAGGTAAGTTATCAGAGTCGTCTGTTCTAAAATATATACATAGATATTAAGGTGTAGCATGTTTATGCTCTGATTGTAGTTCAGTCGGGGGAAGACTAGTATGTCCTGGTTTCTTATTCGGCTTCAAAGACCCTTCAGTAGTTTTCAATATACATACAGATTCAATATACAAGGGGTAAAACCAAGGCTGCTGTCAAAAGAATATCTCTAGTTATTTAGATTCATTAACGAAAACTAAAGGTCTGGTGTGGAATAGGCACTGTACAATGTAAATAAAATATTCCTTGGCAGCTGGAATTTGAAGAAAAGTAGGTGAAAATACCACTCCCCCCCCCCCTCCAAATTTCAGACATGTTTTTGTGTGGTGCAGTCCTCCTGCACTTACGATTAGTCTTATTATGAATACAATGTAAAAATCCATATTTGCCATATTGATTCTAAAAAGACATTCATGTAAAGATAGATTTTGGCTGGTCTGTAAAAACATAGAGTAATTCAAGCTGTGGCAAATAAAATATTACTGTGGTTTAGGTACAGTGAAAGCAATTACACTTGTACTACATTTGGCCTACATATTATCACTTTAAATGGAATATAAATTAAAAACATTAATTACTTTAATATACGTTAATATAAAATAAATAGATTAATATACTGTAATATAAATTAAATGCATTAAGAATATAATTTGATATAAATTAAATGCATTTTTCCTCTTTGTATATGTATGTAAATTAATTGCATCAATATAAATTAAGTGTATTAAGGCAATGTAAATTATATGCTTTAATATAAGTTAAATACATTAATAATGCATGTCAAATGTATGCAATTTGAAATATGAAGTAAAGTATAGGTGAAGCCATGTAGACTGACATGTGAAACATTATTTTGTCAGATGTTTTTTGGTCATATTTGTCATGGTATGTTAGGATTGTTAGCAAATGTAAGATAAATATTATTTGTGTTATTTTTTTCAACTGTATAGTTTTAAAACTCTTAAAGCTCTGCTTTTTTATTTGTTTGTCTATTTCTCTACAACATGTGATTGCGGGTATTATAAGATTTACCAAAACTAACGGGGGAAAAAAATAAATCCCACATAAACATTAGGTAAATACATGTTCATGTTTTTGAGCCGAAGATGCAAATGGTTGTCTGACCAAATTACTCCATTTTGTGAGATATTCACGTACATGTACTATCTTTTATAAAGTAAATTTTAAATGGTTGTGAATATTATGCGGTCAGATATATTTCAGTTTTTAGTTCACAGAACAAAAAATTTCTTGGTCCCTGTCAAAACAAGTGATATGTACCTAGTTGAAATATGGTAATGAACAAACCACCATGTTTGCTGATTTTCAAATCTGACAGGCTAAAATGTGTATGCTACGAGTAGAAGCCATTTTAGAAGACTGAAATCCCCTTGCATTCATAAGGATTGAAGCTCTTGACTGAGTGTCTCCAAACTATGTAACCCTATCTTGGTGTGATGAGCGCTATGTTTACTAGACTTTGCTGTTAAGGGTTCCCTTACAAACGGGCGTGCTGATTTCTCTTGTAAAATGTTTTAGAATTTAACTGCACAGAATTTACAATAAATGGTTTTTATATCTAGCACTTATATACTCCTACTTTAACATAGGTAGTTGATTTTGTTTTAAATTCGACCAATGTGGTCAAGTTGGTGTGTTAGCTAGTTTACCCATCGTCCAGAAATGGACTGATCTATTGTATAGGGGAAACAATATGGGGCTAGCCAACTGTCTCCTGTGTGCTCTGATAGGCATCAAAGCTTTTATACCCAGCCTGTCTAATATACTCTATCTAACTCCACTATTTTACTGCTTAATGTTTTATTTATAGGAGCCAAATTTTACAAATATGACACTTTATGGTGTGCTGTTAATCTTGCCAAGGTTTTGCCATTTTTATACCCTTAAAACTTTTATTCTTGGCAGACGGGCTATTTTTATTCAAATATAGAAGTTTATTGTGTTGAAAATATTACATTAAAATGAAGAGAATTATTATGATGTTGGACAACTTTTAAAGAGCTAATTGAAAACAGATTTCTGGTTGACAAAGTGCTTTCATTTATCATTTTATGAAACAAATCCTCCTTTATGATCCAACTAGACATTTTCTCTACTGTCGCCAATTGACTGTAAATCTGTCCAAAACGACTTATTTTATAGGTTTTATAAAAGGAAATTATACACCCCTACTGGCACAGTAAATATTATTATATATCTGTTGATATATATATGTAGGTACATTAGACATGTCATATGTCTACTTATCATTATATGTTACAGTTTTTTAATGTTTATTTTTTTCTCCCAACCAATTGTGTATATTAGTATTACCATCAGTACATAACATACTGTTATTAATATTGAAACAATAAACAACAAATTATTGAACTATGACCCTCTATATGATAATTAAGCTGTATTAAATATGTCTAATGATCCGAAACGAGTACACAGGCATCAAATCCGGTGTTCTTACATAGGGAGTTTTAAAAATTGATTAAGTAAAATGTTCAGTTTGTGGGGTAATGAGTTACATGAAAATATTTGATAAATTGAATCAACATGTAAAGTGTGGCCTACTAATGTCACTTAGGAAATTAAATGGGAATCTATATTATGTAACAACAACTTCAGTATCCAGTACATGTAACTTTATTCATTCAGAAAGCTTGTCAAAGTAAAGATAAGTTTGGCCAGACCAGTCTCAATGACTCATGGCTAGTTTGAAGTTTAATATTAGGAAGTAAGGAAGACAGTCATTTATATTGCTAATCAAGTTTGTCTAACTGACCAGCCATTAAGGATCCAGACATCTTGAGTGGCCTAATCCTCCCAGACTTAATCTCATTAATCAAGATAATATAGTATAAGTGAATGTGGGGAGGTAATTAGCTTGGGGATTAGCTTTTGATCTGTATAGGTTAATCTTGTATGTCAATAAAGTTTTTTGGACTGACTCAGTAAGTGTTCAACCCAGATTTATCTACTGTTTCCAGGTCTTTTCTTACTAGGGGGTAACAGCTAGGTGCAAACCGCTAAATAAATATCACTTCAAATTCTACTAAAAAACATGTCTGCATGTACATTGTATAAATTAGACAACACAGCAGACTACTCTTGAAAAAAAAAATCGTGGTTAATGAAATATTAATCCATTATTTTTTAATACAAGTTTTTCCCCTTGATTTAAAACATACATGTACATGTATAAAATCTTTTATAAGCTTATGTTAAAAAACAACAATAAGGAGATTTGTGTAGTTCTTTTCTGTTGACAGATTGATTTGTTTTGTTTTAAAAAACCAAAGCATGTATAAATATTACATGTATATACAATTATTTTCACTGAAATAAAGATTTTATTTATGTAAATTTATAGGGATGTTTTAATGTAATGATTTGAATTCAATGATTTAGATACATTTATGCAGTTGCACACAACCTAGGAAAGAAGATAGCCTGAAGATATTATAGTTAGATGTAAAGGAGAGGTTTACATATTACCTATCTTTACTCAGCAGACGGTCTAATTATTTATGGGCAGTTTATGTTATAGAATAAAAGCATATTGATGCCATACCAGAGTCTTGTCTCTTGTTAAAATATGCAGTTTAAGCGTCAAGTTTCCTGTGTTATCACAAATATTTGACCTCTATGAATGCAACTTTTCAGACATGATGCCACACAACTTCATGTTTTTATTGTGTTGTCTGTGGAGGAGAAACTGATGCGTAGATCTGCATGTAAGCACCTCGCCTATCTTAATGAAGTATTTTAACTCTCTAGATTTTAGCATTGTGCATCTTTTTATAGAAAGATATTTGGTTGACCAAGATAAGGCCTTATTTGTTGGCTTATAAGAAAAAGGCCATATTGTTTTAACCTTTTATACAGCTGTAGGAATTCATAAAAAATATATTAGATTTAATTTAGGAGTTACATGTAAGGCATGTTTTTCTTCGACATTATTTACATGCAGGCTATCTTTTTTTTTTAATGTCCTAATAACTTTAAGGGAATGAGTCATGGTCTTTTGATTGTAAATTATGGTATTGGGACTGTCTGGTAGGATTTCGATTAAAAATATTCTTTGACAACGATTTTAAGATTAAAAGATCTTGTTTTCATAAATTGTTAAGTTCTAAAGACCTTTCAGACCTAAGTTAAGGTATTGGTCTTTTAGGATTAAGAGTTTTAAAAGTGACAGCCTTTCACCGGCTTTCAGTCATAAATTGTGATATTGGGATTGTCAGAAAGGATTGAGCATGATTTCACACGAAGAGTGTTCAAATTGCTAGCTATGAATTATGATGGTGTAGGTAAATAATCCTATCTGGTGTAAAGTGCTAAAAACTGTTTGCAATATACGATTAGTCCACTTGTTTCAGTTGACCATACCCCCAGGGGATAAAGCCAAGAGGACTAGACTGTCATTAATATTTTATGGTAAATCATAGACACAGACAGATTGGCCAATAAATACAAGCTATGATAATCTCCCCAGATAAACCTCTGTATGTAATATATTAATAATATCCCATGAAAATTGATTTTAGTAAAACATTATTTGTAAACTAAGCTGTCAGCTCATTAAATTTTGATATTATATCCAAACTCCTGATGTAATGCATTGATGGCGTCGACAAAATTTATAGATTGTAAACAGTACATGGGATATTATTTCACCATATTGAATTTTCTATCTAGATTTTATCTAGAGGATGTATTAACAATCAATATGTTTATCAAGAATTATGGAGCCATTGTTCAGATGAATGCGACACGATATATTTTTATCAGTTTAAATTTGCGTTATCTTGTCATTTGTTGAAAGAACTTGAAGAAGTGAAATTTTCCACTGAAAATGTTGAAGTGCTTTTAACCGATCTAGTTTACACAACACAGGTAGTCATAAATACAGTAGGAAACTTGAAACCTGGTCTAAGGGTGATCAGCCCCAGTTTTTGAGAGCTAAAAGCCAAGCTTTATGAGATTTATGAGCCTCTTAGTAGGGTTGCTAGGCTTGAGTTGAAGACAAGCATATAAGTATAGGTAGACAGCTAGGGTCAAGTTTTACCCCTGGTATGTCGTACAAAGTATCCATTACCTTTTATCTGCAAGCCTTGATCCATCATTTTCAACTTCATACATAACTTAAATTTTTTTTCTTTTTCGGGCTGCATAAATTCTTATAAAATTGAATCATTTATTCAGTTGAATGTTGTAAGAGTAATGACCATAATTTATGCTATCTGCCTGTATGTACCCTGTACATGTTGTACTTTGCTTTATATTTATTATTCTGTTAAACAAATATATTTGAAACGGTACTTAAAATAGTTTGAATGTTCGTATTATCGTGGAAAAAAGGGAGTTATGCACTTATTATACTGGATATTGTAAAGATCATAAACATAATGGCCATTTTGTGTGTTTGATGAAAGATGCATTGTTTGGGCAAGCCAAAAGTTTGGTTAAATGGTTTTGGAGGGTTGTTAACACATGATGCATGTGCGTTAAATATTTAGAATGTAATACAAGACATTGGACAAGGTAAAAATTAACTTAAAGTATGTGGCCAAAGAGTAGAGAATCTAAGTATGTTACACCATGACAAGTAATGCTACATATGAAACACTTTTGTTCAGCCGAGCAGAAGATATCCATATAATAGTTACTCGAGAGAAAGCAACCAACCATTGTGACTGGTCATGGCGGACGGACCAATAAAGTATTGCCTACATCATTCTTGTCTTTTTACAAAGTCATTTCTTAGGGTAAAATAATTAAACTTATGTCCGTTTAATGAAATATTAACAGAATATTTCATTAGTGTTGAAGATCATCATTCTAATACAATTATTTTAACACACATGACTGAATTTTGATGGATTAGCTTTTAACAAAAAGTTACTTCTTAAGTTGTAATAAATAAAGCTTATACGGCTTCAAAAAAACCAACACCCTTACATGAATAAGCTTACATACGTTGTAATTAGGACCAGGACTAACGGAAAGTTATTCATCTTAACAGTCGGATGATTTTTGATGGACGTCTTTAAAAAGATAATTTCTTTTTGTCGAATAAGCTAGTTGTATTTAGATTAAATATAATGTAAGGATGTCTAATAATTCATTGTATTTAAAGGCTTGTTGTACGATCTATTTATCTAGAAGAGATGTGAACATTTCTTTGGTCACACATCAGGTCAAAGGTTATTGGCGCCCGTGGCACCGGGCATGCTCAGTGAATAGCTAGTGAAGTAGGGGATTATATAAGATTAAGAGATTCTTTTGACATTGAAAAGGTTTGACTTAGAGTTGTAGTCTGTGCAAACATTGGCTCCATTTGAGGCCCAAACATTAGAAAAGGCAGAGACACAAATATGTCAACCTACTTGATGGGCAACCTTTACAAATGAAAGAAAAATTCTTTTGATTTCATAATTATTTGACTTTCCAAGAAGGCTTGTGCAAGGAAATTCTTTTTTTCACTGAAAAATCTGGGAATGGTTTAATTTTTAAAACCAAATGTTTTTTTTGCTGAAAAGTTGAAGTTGATTTCTCAAGTTGTAGAGCGGGATAGATGATATTATGAATAGCGTAGGTTTAAGTCTGTATATTTTTAAGAGTTATACTTATCGACTATAGTTCATATATCAGGGAATTTTACTGTTACGGCTACACATACTTTAGTTGTAATCAGTATGAAGGGCTAAGACAAGTGTTTTAAGAGTGGTGTTTAAGAGATGTCCTTTCATTGTGAATGAGGTCAATACTAGGACTGGTCACTTCAAGTTGGTCAGTCTGTGTACACATCCTTCTTTTAGGGTGGTCAACCCCATGCTCTGTTACCATAGTAATTTAGCCATAACTTCATTTGGTCACCCTCGGGGTGTCAAGTTGAAATTGTTTCCTTTGATTTCAGTTGGTGTTCGGAATATAAATGCATCAACTTGATGAAATGTCTATATGAGTTGGTATTATGGGATAATTTAGGTGTATCTGATCTGAAACATCCAAGATTGAGTACAGGACGTACATGTCGGCCTTCATGGTTTGCATTTAATTACCTACATGTATCTCATTTTCCAAAGAAATAACAAATTTTGTCATTGAAAAAAACAACCCAGAGAGAAAGAGTTTCCATGTCAAATGGACAACATCCATTTTGCGACTAACTTAAAAATAATAATATACATTTTTATTTCAATAATTTGCATAACAGTTGCATAACAGACACTCGAAGATTTGACTGCACACAATTACTTTTAGATTGTTTTTGTGTTTTCCCCATTTCCAGTCTATCTATTATTTTAACATTTTCCCTTTTGTATTTGTAAGATGTCCAAAGCATGATATGTGGCCCCTAGCCCGTCTCTATTATACAATTTGTAGCAGAAACATAGGACATTAAACCCCTTTTCATTTCTTTGCCTGTAGCATGTGGCACCACAAGTGACTCCACAAGATGCCATTCTACTTTTGGCCAGCTCTGTTGACCCTACACATGCACAAACCTGGGATTGGACCTATGACTTGCATACTTATAGGTAAAAGGCCATATAATATATCGGAAGATATGCTGTCTGATTGTAAACTGTTTCAGACTGAGATAAATGTTGTACATGACAAGGAGTAGGAGGGTCGCACATCCAACCTCATGGCTTTTCTCTGGGTCCTCCAGTTTCCTCCCACTGCAAAAAACGTATCCTTACGCGCAAGCGAATTATTGAATTAAAATTAAACCATATCTTAGTCCTGAAATGACCTATCTTGTGTCGAGTGGATGTTAAACCCCATTTAGTGGACCTACACGTAAAATACGAAAGAAAGGTACATGTACATGCTATTATACATGTATACACATAGTTATTAAGAATGTGTCATACTTTGTACCACCCAAATAGAATATTACTTATATTTTTAAAATTCATCTTGGTACATAAATGTACAAAGAAACTCCTTTACATGCATTGACATACCAGAATATGCAAGTATACACAGAGTGAGTACTGCTTCAGATACCTGGGGAGCCTTCCATTTCATCTCGCCAATATCCTGGGGAGCATGCATTGTGAGGTATATGTTCCAGATGTTGCCGTGTCAACATGTTGTAGAACATATAACATCTAGGGACCATTCATTGTAGGGCTAATGATATCTGCCAGGTGTCTTTCCGTACTGGAGTAACTGCCTTTGGGAGCTTTTATTGGTACATGAAATATCACTAGAATGTATTCGATATTTTGTGATCAGTTCTATTTTTTTGCCTGCCAAAAAAACAGACTTACACAAAGTAAATGTTTGGCAAGTCAGACATTCTGTATGAGTACATATGTTATTGGCAGGAAGATATATATAAACATCACAAGAAATACTACATTGATATATATTCTTACAATACGTTACTTCAACTATAAGATTAATGATATTTTAAAGTAAATGGAGTTGATCTCTTCTATTATGTTAGAATTGAATGAGGTTTGCAGAAGACAGAATTAGTCTAAAAACAGGAATGATTCTCTAATGACAGTCATTGAACTACAAATTCAAATGATTCTCTGACAATCATTGATTGAAATACTACAAGCATGAATGTTTCTCTCATGATATATTTTTAATGTTATAGATCTAGAAACCAAATCAATCATGATTTATTTTGTTGTATTGGATTTGATACATGAATTATTTTTAGTAGGATAATTTATTTATTATGTTCATGTACATGTACCAGGATATATAGCTGGTTCCTTTTAGCTATGATTGTTTAAAATGGGGTTGGTTTGTAGTTATACTTGTGATTTCTTGATCAAATGTAAAAGTAGTGAGTAGAATTACTGACCGTATAGGTTGGTCAGTATATCTGATACGTTCTATTTCAATCTTTCCTTCCTCCCACAGAGTCGAGTGCTTCTGTGCGTCATACATGTTATATAAACTTAATGATTCGTATTGTCAATGTTGTAGTATTAACCAGTTGAAAATAAAAAACAAACATGTCACATAAGATTTAAACATGAAAAAAGTAATATACATGTAGCAATGCTAATCTTTGAAAGATCCCTGTAAAGAAATAGCTACATCAATGCGAAGTCTAGTAAAACACTGCCCTGCAAAAAATCTTTAGTGGTGCTTATTATACAGGTCGTTGATATTTACAAACCTCATGTTTTGTACTTTAACCTTTAATGGTAGATGCTGTGGACAATTATCAAGTTATCGATTTCAAGGCCTCAAAAATTTTGTTTTGAAATCTGCTGGGATTGTTTGGCTAAAATTATTAAGGAATTGTTAAACTGAATAGAGAGCTGTGCTTTATCATTTGCTGGCTTATTGGTAATGATAAGAAGAAGAGCATCATGTAAATCATGTAATAGATGATAGGAGGTCAAACCTGTATCTTTTTAAATAAACAGCAAGTTAACATGTATGAACAGTGATTGATGTTACGGAGTTGACCTTGAAAGAAAGGGTTATATTGTTTGATTTGGCAGTGATTATTGATCAATGTTTTCTCTTCATTGTCATCTGCAAATACAAATACTTAAAAAAAAAAATCTCACTGCAAGAATGTGCATTTGATGTTTTTCTTGGTTTAATAGATCCAACAAAATAAAATAGTAAGCTCTGTTGAACACAACATGTTCCACTTAATGTATGCTTTGATTATTAATTATCAAACGTGTACGTGGAAGGAAGTTTGTGTATTTTATCGATTTTTTTTTTTTTTTTTTTTTTATCAAAACGAAGTCATACAAATAGAATGTTATGTGATTGTCTTCTTGGTCGTACATCGACGCATGTGATGGTATATACTTAAGGCTAGAGATGATTTCCACCTAAAAAAAAAAACCTCCACTGTTGGGTGAAAACTGTAAATGTCAATCATTATGTCAATATATCTTCTGACAGACACTTTTTAAGTTCATTTAAATCTATTATCAACACCTCTATAGTAGGTCAGATATAAAGTTTATCGTTTTCAAATCTGGCATCCATGTATGTCGATGTAATGAAAATCTTGGCTAGGATTGGCAACAAGTATTGATTGTGCAAACTGTAAAAATTCTAACCATAGGTGTTTGTTTGCGATTCAAGGACATTGAAATGGCGGTCGATTAATAGGGGAAACTTCACGAAAGAAGTGGTTGATTAAAAAACATATCAACACACAACATGCAGCAGCAAATTCACCAAGATGTTAATTCGGTGTTGACGCCACAGACCTACTTGTGGACGGCAAATTGTTGCTAAGTTTGTAGCGGCTTGCGATGGTAGTGTTGACTTAAGAGGAACAAACTGAATAGGGAGTTAAGACCACAGTAAATGGCAGTAAAAAAATGAGTTTACATTAGGAAGGTTATGGCAGAAAGCCAAGCCATGGGTATTACCTTGCAGGTCATGCTATTCTGGACTTAATTACTTTAGTGGATAATTTAAATTGCTATTTGTTATATACCTGAATTCTCAAAAGAACGAAAGGAAATCCTTATGTACATTTTTTGTGCTTGCAGATTGGAGATGGTTGCCAAAATGGCTGCTCTGTTAAATAGAATGATAGATGATAGAAAGAATTTAACCTAAATATAGAATTTTAGTTTTAAATGTATTCTGGATTTTTTTCTATATTAAATTTATATGCTTTCTATTTTGAACTGCATGTCAAGTCATTTCATTTCGGTGTTAAAAACAGGTAAATCTATTTAAAAATGGAACATGCCAAGTAGCATGCTTACGCCCAATAAAATCTACCTTCTACTGAATGTGACATGTTCAGCTTATTTTCTTTGCTGTGGCTTGTCTGATATCATCGTTATTACAACTTACTCTTGAAATTTTGATAGGAAAATACTTCATTTTCTGAGAGAACAATTTAATGATGGTCGCCAAGATTGTGAGTTGTGAGTGAACTACAGAAGGTTGTTTATAAATTGTGTATATTGTTTTCCCCTTTATAGAAATATTCAGCCAGGATTAGATATGTAGGCTAAGATAGAACTCCCTTGGAGTCTTGCAAAATTTTATCTTTTAAAGAACTATGGCTTAAAGAAATAAAGAAGCATTTGTCTATTAAGATCTTAATTCTGACTTAATGTAAACTAGCTTCAAGACTTTACTTTTTCTGGACAAGGAATGCTTCTGATTTCACAATATTAACATTAAGTAAATGTGATGGAGTGATTGACAACTTAATAGATGTGAACTATTTTATGATAAAACTCCAAAGGGTTAGGATCACAGTTTGATTATAAAGTTCATTGGTTGTTTTTACTCTCTAATGCAATCAGATTTATTTAAGAATGCGGTTATAATTGTACATTTATCTTCTGTAGGCCTACTCGTATTTACATGTACATTATACAACACAATGCAAAATTCAAATAAAATTAAACTTTGAGGCGACTATTTATTCAAAATGTTTTCTTGCAGTGTGTAGAGTAGAACGTTAAACCCCATTCCATTTCACTCTCTCTACTGGAAATTTCTGTTTACTTGAGTAATAAATGATGTAACTAAACTCAGACTGTGTTCACATTAGGATTATATCAAAAGTTAACAGTACCAATCCAATTTGTGTATATGAACACTTATTTTTCTTGTAATTTGCTTCACATAAAATACTGGATCTTGTTTTGATGGTTGGTTCGGACTAGAATAAGATAATTCATTTTTGTAGTGCCACCAAACGGCGTAACACATATCCATTGCTTGTACATATTTTAATCACATTTTTTAATCAAATTGTATTTGGTTCAGATACTTTGCTTCCGACTAAACCACAATTGAAAGCCATTCCAGATGAATCTTGTGGTTGTTGCTTTGTTTTCTAAGGTTATAATAAAAAAAAAGATGAAAGTTAAAAAGATAAATTTTTCTTTGAATGTGTTTGAATGTACCTGTACCTTGACTACAATCTTTTAATACTCAAAACCACAATTGTTTAAGGGCTTAAAAAAATCTTGAAAGTCATGCCCCAGTGAGATAAGCAAACAGTGTCTTATGTTGAGTCAATCAGACACCAATATAAAAAAATAAACATAGACACTTAAGTGAGGGCAGCTAATTGAATGTCAAGTGATGCTTTAACTACAAGCTTGTATGTCTGGAATACAGGTAGAGGGATATAGGTCTCCTACATATAACCTGACTCGATCTCCATCTTATACATGTTCATCTGTTATTACGAGAATAATACAAGCCTTGTCTGTTACTAATCACAACGTGTCAAAATGGAGGAGATACAAAAGTGCTTCACTTTCACGATATAGCAGCTAACAGATACATGGTGATAAACTCAACTTTGCTAACATTTTATTTACCGCTGTGCTGAAAAAATTCTAATTTATGACTGACTTCCTAACTTACACCAACCCCGATAATTTATCTCCATGTTAGCTTTGAAAAAATGTGCATACTTTTCTAGTGCTATTTAAAGTCAGATGTTGTTACATTCTATAATGCTGTATGTGTACTGTAGAAGCAGGGAATGTTATCAAAATGTATATACTTATGTTTTGTTTTTCCTTTCTAAATAGTATAGTAACTATTACATATTCAGAATATACTGTGGTGAACACTATATCACATGTACCCATTTGTTTCTTACATGAAATGATACATATAAACAAAATTTAGGATACATATTTTCTGAATCTATACTACCATTAGCATTTCTAAATTTTCCACCACTACCTATATATATAGTAGACTTTCCCCTATGTTTTCAGAGATTGCCAAAAAGCTTTCCATTAGTGGTAGAGTCTATTATGAAAGGAAGGGACTGTAGTTTGTCTTGTGAACAAAGAACCATTCTTGTGTGGTTTTTGGCTGGGCCCTTGTGCCAATGATATACAAATAAACTAGTTGTGTTATTGAGTCAAGAGCAGCATTATACACTGCAAACATGCCGGGTCAAACTTTGTGAATGGGGTAAGGGGGCTGGCTTTCACATTCAATGTTGTTAAGAATGTCATTACAAAATCATGAGATTGTATTGTTGAAATATAGGGTCAGTGAGGTACTAATATCTACTATATTATTCTATACAGTACTCTCAATTAACAACTTTATACCAAATACCCTATACATTATAACTAACTTATACAATTACTATATTCATACTATTATTTCATTTTAACTTCTCTTACATGAAAGTTTTCTTATTAATACTAATGTCTGTCTTGAGAGAATTTTGTTTTTCACATTCATTTGAAATACAAACAGAATGGTTCAATATTTTAGACCAAGAACGTTATTTTTCTATGATTTTTAAATGCAGGATAATGAAGAAGGGCATATGCTGTGCAGTGTGCTTTTATCAAAATATGAATCCAGAAATAATGGCACCAAACATGACCAAACCTTTTTAAGAAAAATGTACTTTACAATTTGTCTACTTCACTGAGTGGCAATGAATAATGATCCTTCTGTTTTGTCCGGTAGATGTAACTACATTATATTGAATGTTTTTTAATACTTTGAAAACGCTTAATGCAAGAAGGAAATACAGTTTTAGATGAAAAATATATTTTGTAAATCTGATTTAATTTTTATTTAATGTCACCTTCTGATCAGGTGTTCACTTTTTGAATATATTTAGATAAACAGCTGACAAGTTTTTAAAGACAATCCTTTGAAATTTAATATCTAATGTTATAAATTTGCATGATAAAATACATGCATTTATTCTAGGATATATATTCTTATCTTGGGTTGGGGAGGAAAAGAAATATCTATATTTATGAAGATGCCAAGTTGTTAAGATGTTTATGTGTTGCAGTACCTGGGGCCATTTCCCCAGTCGAGGTTGAACATTACTAAAAATTGTATTCATTGAATCTAGCACATGCATTTTATAGTGAATTGCCACAGACCACCTAGAGAGCGTCTCATGTTTACTTGCGAGTAAATTCTCGTTTCTTAAGAATGCAGTTGTATTGTGTGATCTATGTTTTTTTCTCCCTCTCTTGGGCCGTGTTCTCTAACTGCATCAGTGACTTGACAGTTAAGATATAATTTGCTATCCAACATAATGGTCTAACTATTTTGCCTTCCTTTTATAGTTGTGGTTAATAGAGGGCCTATAGAAGCCTTCTGTATTATTATACATTGTTCGACTTGCATAAAGTACACATTATATTCACCTTTATCTAACTCAGTGGGTTGTGCCTTAATTCTTCTGGAATTCTATAAATTTGGACTTTTTGGTTGTCATAATAGATTAGCTCATGTCCCTAAGATAAATAATTGTTCTTATAGAGATTTTGCCCCCCTACATGCACCGGATTTTAAATAATTTATGTCAATATTATTGCTCCTCTTTATCAGATGCATTAAATTGTGGTTAATTCTGCTGAAGACACTTTAGAATTACAGAGATGAAATATTAAATATTCTCAAATAAATTTGAATTAGTGATTATTCATGTTGAAGACATTAGAGCATTTTAAAGTTTAGTAAACTGTTAGCAATGAAGATGCCTGTGTAAAAACATCCTTGCTAATTAGTAAAC
Source organism: Patella caerulea (assembly GCA_036850965.1). Lineage (NCBI taxonomy): Eukaryota > Metazoa > Mollusca > Gastropoda > Patellidae > Patella > Patella caerulea. Next base: position 23,317,253 of record JAZGQO010000006.1, read on the forward strand.
TGAAACAAACATACATGTAAATTACTTAATTTCCATTGCGTTATTTTTCTGTTTTCATTCATTTCTGTTGAATGATTTTTTTTGAAGCGGGGGTGACAATTACCTATCTTATGTTATAAACAAGCCGGTGTATTATTCAGTTTTTTTGTTTTTATACATTTCACACGGACACTACTCTATTTGATCAATGTACAAGTTATTTAACGTCATTTCAACAATTAGACGATGTCGAAAGCCCTTAAAACTGACTAATTCTACTCTGAACGAAAACACAAACACTGGTAGCCATTTTGTGTCCATGTTCAGTGATTTTTCTGCTGTCGACCAATGAGGAGTTTGGAATGTGTGCTTTAATGTTTGCCATTCTACATGATTGTTTGATTTGGTTTTGAGAACTGGATGCCTGTGAAGACAGTGCGACAGGAAAAAAAGGAAATGTCAATGAAATGTACGTGACGTTGATGACAGTGGCATTTGGGGTGTGTTGCTTGTTCTCACTGTGTTGTCATTTGGCTTTTATCTTCACATCATTTGTGTACTTCAGATGCAGGAATAGTTTCTATTACGTGTGCTTTAAAATGTAGCTTTTTTTAAGAAATGGAACTGAAAGAGTTTAACCCAGGTCAAATAACTTTACTCCATTGATAATTACTGAGGGTTGATATCAATAGAAATGGAACAAGATTAGCCCAGGCCCCGGTTTCACAAAACATACCTGACTTTAGTTAAGGATTCACTCAAAATGGTTCGCCTTATTTTATCAAAGAATATAGCACTTTATAAAACTTATGTTTTGATATATCAAATACATCAATTACAAATTATGTGCAAATTTTTGTGTTTCTGGATTAAAAATATTTCTTATAAATAGTCGGACAATGCTTTTTGAAATCAGGACCAGGCCAAATAATCAAATAATTTTACTCCATTGGTACTTTATTAAACATGTATACAAGAGATATGATAAGATGGGTGTACAGGATAAGTCCAACAGTTTATTAAATATGGCCAGATCATCAAATGCCTTTCATGTCAAAAACTTGTCAATAAAAAGTGAATCATTCTCATGTGTAACTAGTTGGTTAATAATAAATGATAAGTTTGAAACATGTAGCCTGTATTATTGGACTGGCTTGATAAATGATAATTGAATCAGTGGCTATGTTTTCATACTTGAAGTTGATTTATTTGGCACATCAGGTTTAGCAACATTCACACACAAGCTATTCTGGAGGGGTTTTGGAGGAAGCAGGCGGTAGGGGAGCAGACATTAATCTGAAGAGAGACTGTCGTCCTGTTAACAGATCACTTTATGCCTCAAGTGATTTTCTCTGTTATTCATTTGGGTTTGAGCTGGAGACTGTTATAAGATTAGGATTTATGTGTAATGTGTTGTCTAGTCATTCTGACTACTGATATTCAGATAGCCCTGTTGGCTGCCACTACAACCACAGGCAATATAGCAATCAAGTACAGCTCATCAAAAAGAAACATCCCATCTGCTGATAGATAGCCTCCCCTGTGTTAGGGTTATTTACAAATAACTATAGCTTATTAATATTTGTGTAAAATCCCCATCAAATACATTAATTAGTAATGTTTTTTTGGAGAAGGTGAATTAAGTACATTCTGAATCAAATCGTAGTTGAATAGACTATTAGACTGAATGTGGTGAACTCGTTCACTTCAAAGAGAAAGCCTAAAAAATATGAAAAAAATTGAAAGTATTAAAGGAAAGGGAAATAATACACATATGAATGTAGAGAAGTGGTTTAAAATTAGATTCACATGTTTTCAGTCATGTCTGTCTCTAGACTTTGAACAAAACAACAACTAACTTACATATATATTTTTAATTCGTGAAAATGTGCAAATCTGTCTATAAAATAATGTTTGAATTAGTTGTTTTCATTTTCATAAAAGATTTAAAAAAAAAAAAGAAAATAGCAGATACAGAGAAACCTGTGTATTATCAACAAACATAAGCACTCCATTACGAAAAGCCAACATGGCAAAACTGAGCAAATACTTTAGACATTTAACTCAACCTGTCTATAGACAAGTCAAGTTAGTATGAAAACACTGGTACATAAAGTAATCTATTGAAAGGTATTCATCCTTCTATTGAAAAAGCCACTACAGGTTTCAAGTCTTGTATGGTATTGTGCTTGAGGTTTATATATGCCCTGCAATAACACGCTACTGTTTTTCCATGTTAAATCACATTATGTAAAAGTCAGTCAGCACACTTAATATTATATAGGCCAAATGGTTAACCAAATTTTTTTTTATGACATTCTTCTTCTGTGTTGCCAAACATCATTCATTTGCGTGAGAGTGTATTTAAAATGAAATAAAATTCTGGTGTTTTGGTGTCTCAGGTGTATTTCCGTACATCTGTATTGTGTTATGATTGCCGTCTAGATATTTAACTTATTCCAAGACAATTGAATAAAGAATCTTTTGACAAAAAAATAACCTGTTATAAATGTTTGACTACCTTGTATCCACCCAACATATTTGTGTCTCAACCGGAGATTGTAAAACATAAATTGATAATAGTTCTGCAGTGCAAGTTGGGGATTATCTGACATATATCATAATAATGCCCACATAAATGTTTAAAATGAATAATGGCATCGAGTAAATTACCCCGTCTTTTGAGGTCTTAACTTTTACAGTACCCAAAAGATTCACAAGAATGTTATCAAATCTGGTTACATATATCATAATAATTTTGTCTAGACCTAAGTGATTGTGGCACCAGCCAGATTGGAAGCGAAAGACATTGTAGATTTACCTGCTTGCCTACAAGTAAATTACTTTTCTTATCATCTACCCAAAGATGAGAATCTCTCTTGTCATAATTCATATTTATAGGCTTGGCTCATTTACCTCTAGTTAACTGGGATGGTATTTTTTTCTGATGAAAAACACAAAAGGTAAAGTTAACTAGGGGTAATTATATCCTCCATTATACATCATCTCTATTAGATTATAGTTTTACTTGTCTACATGTATTGATGTTGAGGTTATGGAATATGATCATACTGTGAAATTACTGATTAAAAGTTTAACATTTATGGGGAGGAGCACAATTAAAAATAGTCTTTATTTTTTGTACACTTATTTTTGTTAGATTTAAGATCAAAGGATCATGGTTATGGATTTTGTCTGTGATGGAAACACTTCTACAAATGTATACAATGTACATCATTCTTTTTCAAACATCTCCATTGAGTGAAGGAAATCTCTGGTTTTTCAGAAAGTTGTAGGTCTTTATATTCTTCTCTAGTATTGTTGAAAGACCTTATATAAAAAAGACTTTTAATTTAGCTTTTGAACTTGATTTAATAAGATAAACTTTTTTTAACTTGATTTAATAAGTAAATGGTAGAATATAGACAATTTTCAATTATGACTTTGTTTTGTTTCCTTGCAATTTATCTTTGACAGTCTAAAAAAAAAGGTTTGAAGATAAAAAAAAGTAAATTTTTAAAATGTACTTGGCTATGAAGAGGTGAGTGTATATAGTCTAAGAATAAAGTTTATTATAACTGTGTGGTGGGGAAGTGTATGTCGGTAAAATGGCGGTGGTTAGACGACCAACTACTCGTATGCAGGAATCACTACTTTAATTTAGATGGTATTTAATTGTTAAAATATGTTATGACTTGAGTCGAAATATTACACCTAGTGTGTAGTTTCTGTTGCTTATTGTGCATTTGTCGTGACATATGTTTTTAGTTTTGGCGAGAAGGGTTTTGCCAAATTTATGTCAAGTGTTTATTATGGTAGCAAACTGTTTTGAATATTGAGAGGTAATAATACAGTTAACAGAGCTTCACTGATTTTAACTCCGCCTGTAAAGGTGAGCAGAAAACTGGAGACCATGAACAATTACAGGTATTCCTATCTGATAAGACTATGGTTACACTATCCTTAGTCACCTCTCTTTTTTTGACGTAGCCAGTCAATTATATAAAAGTCCCTCTGATATACAAGGCCACCAGTATTTTAACACGGCCCATTATGTTGTACATTAGATACTAACCTTGTAACCCCTTTCTGCCAAAAAAAATCTCCAGCCATACCCTTGTCATTGTCCCAGAATTTATGAATAGCTCATCTTATAGGTAATTAGGCTATTTAAATCAGCAGTAGAATGGATGACTTGATGGTTGATGTAAAGTTACACGACACCTGTGTTATTCTACCTTGGTGGGAGTTTTTGTTTAAAATTATGAAACCAGAAAAAAAAGTCAGATATACCAGTACTTGGATTTTATCAGTGTTTTCTTTTTTATTTCTATGAAAAATTAGCATTTTATATGTCTGCGTTCGTAAGGTTTTAATTTTGATACCAAAATTTTAAATTTTTCTTAAAAGCCTCATTCTAAAGGTCGGAGGATATGAATAAGTAGTAAAGCTGTCTTCAATGAATTGTATATATTATACACGCCTTTAAAATGCATTTTTTAAAAGCCGTTATTAACTGAATTGTATTATTTGTAGGTATATTAAAGATAGGTATTAGGTTGGTGAAGTTAAGTCTATATGAACATACCACACAATAGACAAGCCCATTTATACCATGTAACATAGACACCAAGACTCCCAATAAGATGGGCCAAGTGAGATAAGCAGTATGGCTCTGATCTCAAACCTACATAGCTAGCAAGGCTACCTCAAATACACTCCTAGTTCATCATAGCTTACAAAAAACCTAACCTCACTAAATTCATACAGTTAATGATGTTATGTCACTACGGTTCTTTAGGCAGTGTTTTTCCCAGGTAATGATAATACACTAAATTAGTCAGACTGACGCTGTGTTCAACAATAAAACATTGATTTTATTTTTAAATACATAGACATGTTTCCGCACACTTATGTTTTGATATGCATGAGAATAAAGATGATATCGGTCGTTTTTATGTTTAAATCTTTTTCAGATTAAATCATGAAATATTGTTTGATGAGATATGTTAGTCTGGGCATTGAATGCGATTTTCCTTTAATAGCACAACAAAATAGAAAGTTGAACATGTATGCGATAGAAGATTAGAATCTTGAATAATTAAAAAATATAGGTCCTCATCATGTATATGTATTTCATACCATTGTATTGAGACTTGTATTTTTGTGTAAACCCATAATAAACCTTCTTTCCTATTTCTGTGCCACATTGAATTTGCAGTCACATGCAATGTCATTAATGTATAAAAAAGGAAATTAATAAAACAATTTTTATATTCTAGCCTGTACTCGGTAGTCCATGAATATATCAGCTGTATTTTGTTCTATAAAGTTTCTCTCTCTCCCACCCACTAGTGATATTGTAAATTGTATTGGCCTAAGCCTATCTGTTGCTTTCTGTTGTGGAGCCAGTAAGACTAGCTACAACAGTTATATATCTCTGCTTGTCAATTCTAATATGCCCTCTACTCCACTAGCCCCTATACCAGTTATGTTCACTGGCATTCTCGTGTCGTCCCAAACATACACTACATAAGACTGGCTGGCTGAAAATATCACTAGTTTCAAGTGGTCTTGTACTGATAAATACGCGATATTGTAATTGTTTTAAACACCATCCGCATGACTCAGGGCTTGATTATGTTTTTGTACAACATTGTTTGTTTGTGGGAACTTATATCTTTAACATTTAAAACTCCCCTTACTGGAATAGCTTGATGGCGATAGAATTCTCTGTACAGACAGATAGCCTGGCACATACTAGACTATTAAATGGAGACTTGCTTTCATATTGATTCGTTTTGTAGAGAAAACAAGATAAAACATAGCGTAAATTATAAATAATGGTACAATGTGGAAGATGTAGTTTGATGCTAATACAGTAGGTAAAATGTCTGCCTTCCAATAAAAAAACAATTCAAGTATTTCCATGTGCATTATTAAAGGGTAAAAATTCATAAAAATATAAATTATGAAATGAAAATGTGAAATTAGAAATAATAGAAAAAGATAAACTTGATAGCTGGTCTGAAAATAGTTTCTTTCTTTTATTGTAAGCAATCAGTAAATGTTTTACTGCACAATACATTTACAAACGAACTATTTTTTTTTTTTTTGAAAAATAAAATATTGTGTTGTTATGTTAAAAGATTGCTATATTTAAGAATGATAATTATTGAGAAACTGTTCAATAGTGTTCAATGAGTTATTTTTATTTGTTAAGTTTGGTACATGTATTCATTGTAAAGTGAATTGCTCAACAATTTCAAGAAGGTTTAAAATGACTAGACCCTTATAATTGGGCTCAGTTTTGCCCCCCCCCCCATCATCAGATCAGCCCAATTCCATCCTTCATGTTGACCTAAAATAAAGTTTTAATGAGGCATTGAAGAAATATGAAAAACTAATAATATCTACGTATCTTTTTCATTTATATTTTCTAATGTTTTGTAGTGTTCCTTAATGAATACTAAAACCTGTTAACTAATGATTTTTTCTTCTTTTTTTTCCAGATACATCTAGTACAGCTCCTAGAGGTCCTCATTGGTGTTCTATAGCCTATTGGGAACTTCGACAGCGTGTAGGAAGACTTTATCCTGTTTTTAACCCAACCATTAACGTGTTTCAGTTACTACCTCGTGGGGACGGAATGAGCCTCGAAATATTACAAACCGATGCAAATCTGGAATCTGTGAGACGAACTAGAGAAAAAATCGGTATTGGCATTATATTAAGTAAAGAAACTGATGGTGTGTGGGCCTATAATCGTTCACAGTTTCCAATATTTGTGAATTCTCCAACACTGGATGACCCTGATTCAAGGACGTTGGTTGTGCGAAAAATATTACCTGGTTATTCAATTAAAATTTATGACTTTGATCTGGCAAAACTACTTGAAAACACTAGAGATCCAGCATTGTTAGATGGACCCTATGATCCGTGTTCCATCCGTATCAGCTTTGCAAAAGGCTGGGGACCGTGCTATTCAAGACAGTTTGTGACATCATGTCCGTGCTGGTTAGAAATTTTATTGAATATCAATAGGTGATAGTTATTGCTGACGTTAAAATATTATATTAATTTACTGGTTAAAAGTTATTATATTGCTGATCAATTCAGGGCATTGGATTCAAATCTTTGGCCAGGGCAGTGGATAGCCATTCATCAGTTTAAATACGTATGTAAAAGCTAATTTGACGAAAATGCTAAAATGCTCCTAATACAGTATGCAGCATGAAAATGAAGATGTATAGATTTAATGAATATAAATGTGCTATAATAGAGAGTATATCGACTTACGTTCACGATGAGTGGTGAACACTTATTTCTGGTTAGTGCTGACACAATATAAAATGGTGCCATGATGTGAAGTTAGCAGGTGATTTGAATACAAATCATCCAGACTTCACATCAACCTTGAAGTGCCTTGTTCCATAGAAGAAGAAAAATTGTAATATAGGCTACAAGTTTCAACTGGCAAACAATCCAGCATCAACTTCAAACCATCAATTTATTTGATGCATTAATATATCACTATTTACAGTATAGTACAACATGAATTACCTCCCTTGATTTTAACAATTCGATGAAAAAAGATGACAAAATTGACAAACATATTCAGACAGAAATTGTTTTTTTTAATAGAGCACCTTAAATGCTCTTACAACAAATTTAGAAAATTATACCCTAAGGTATAGATAAAAATACTTAATTTGACTTTAAAATAGACAATGTTACTTAGTTTTTTCTCAAAAGAGTATGAACATTTTAATACTGTAAAATGATTTATTCATGAAGTTTCTGTCTGAATTTGTAAAATTTAGAAATCAGTCACCATTTTAGAAATATCTAATATTATAACAGTATTACCGGGTGACCTAATATTGCTGATTTATTCTTACATTATTTAGTCTAAAAAGTCTTACTCAATTCATACAATTCAAGGAATTTCTATTTGTCTTTAAATGATATAAAATGGTGGCTGATTTTTTAAAATGAATCTCTTGCATTTTGTGAGTATAAACTGGTATATATCTTGTCATATGGAATTAAGTGTACATAATGTCGACACATTACTGTGTAATTTATATAAATATGTGCAATGTAAACGTTGCATTAACAAAAGGGGGACAGCAGTGTTGCCTGTATTTGACATAGCGGGTATTGTTAATTGTTTTATATGTTTGTATCTGGGGTCACGGTATGAATGTTAAGTGATGAATCTTCTGTAATGTTTTTTAAAAAACCTATATGTTGTGTTGATGTATTTCGATTGTTGTATGATAGTGTTTGTTTGTTTTTTTTTGTTTTTCTATGGTTGTTGAAATATTTTTTACATAATTTTTTATTGAAAAATTATCATCAAAATAAACACTTATTGATATTAGAAATTAAATTTTCATGACAAAAATCAAAATGTTGCAGATATATATTCTATGTCTAAATAATACCTCATAAATATAAAATAAGCTTTAAGTTTGTGTGGCAAATAATTAATTATTATTGCCTTTAAGTGTGTAAAAATGCTTAGCCTGTGGGCTTAGAAGAATCGTGTAGTTTTATCCCAATGGTCACCACCCTTTGCTATAGTAATGCAGACGGGGACAGGACAAAGCAGGTTTCTGCTTCAGTTAATAGACCATCCATCATGGCAGACAGACAGATTATAGTCAATAGAGTTAGATATTTTGAACTAGATTAATACAGCCCTCCTTCTCCTCGTTAAATACTCGTCTTTATCTAAAAAATCTTTTACTTTTCTAATCTATAGACACAAAATCCTTTGATTAATGCCGACTGTTATGAAGGTCTCCTTTTGTTGTTTAGTTACCACCAAGTCAACAGTATAGTTTACTTTTCAATAAAATAAATTCTCTTCAACAAGACAATGGCTTTTAAGTTTTAATGTTAAACTTGATCTAACATGCTTGATAATTTGTCTTTGAACGGATAGTACAATAGTCATCGTTTTTTTGTAGTCGTATCAAAGTAATACTTTTTATTTCTTCAAAGATATTTTAAATAAAATAAATTTGAAGAATGTTTTGGAGGTACATTTAGTTATTTATTTACAGTGGTTGTAATAAAAACAAATATGAAAGGTTATATTAATGCGTAACTTTAAACTACAGTCTAGCATATTAGCATTCCGATGTAGGTTTTTGTAAGTCATCCTGTCCAGCCTATCTAGATTTGCTAGATGTTTTCGAGTAGAGACCAAGAAACTTGTCTCCAACCTGTCACTAACATTAAGTCTTAAATACAGTCCTGCTCACTGATTTGGAAACCATCAGACTACTGCAGGGATAAAAAAGTTGTACAACCTACCTGAATGTAGGGTCTGTCAATGTCACATAAATTCATGCACCACTATAAATACACTTTTAACTCATTTGTATTGTATACTGTAAAAACTGTGCAATAAATATTCTAGTAAAAACAGAATAGTCTGAAAGTTTTCATTGTTCATTGTTCTTTTTAGTGTATATTTTAATAAATTTACAAATAAAGAGGCTAGATAATGTTTTAAAGGAACAGTCTAATCGAAAACTTTTTTCCACCAGTACTTAGTTTAACAAAAATGTACACATGGAAATTGTTTAAATACTCCTTGAATGTCAGATTATGACCTCAGTAAGATTTTTACTATCATAGTAACTTTTTTAAAAAAAATTCAAAAATGCCATTCATCAATGGATTATCCTGTTGGTATGTATTTTTTGTTGTAAATGTGATAACACTTTGTGCATGTACATTTTTTTTTTCATTTGAAATGGTTAGTAAATATCAAGTCTTCAAGCATTGCCGAAGTTTGTATTGTGCTAGATTTTTGTGGGCTAGCTATAAGCTTACTATTTTCTAGACTAAAATAGTTTCTATTTGATTTTAAGACCTATTTTAAATTTTAAACTTCAGAAATGATCCAAGGTATTTTGTTATTTAGAGATTTATCAGTTTTAATAACAGGATAATAAAAAATGGCATTTTTATATTGTAACCAGTTATTACAATAATTGGTTATTTGTTATGGCATTAATAATATTTTAATGTCAGTTTTTGTATGTTTATTTATAAATGGGATTGAAAGCGAGGTGTACATGTTATTGTAGTGTAATTGTGTTGTATTGCCAAAACGTTAAGCTAAAATAATGAAAACAGATATATAATGAAGTACAGGCAGGTATATTATTGAGATTAAATTCTTCTTAATCTACAGAACATATGTTTATGTTATTTTAGCTGATTGTTTTCGGAGAAAAATTGAGCAGCACTGCTTTCCCCTTAACTGTATTATGATTGGTCTGTTGGTTTGTTGTCCATATTATCATATCTAAGATGTCATTTGATTGGTTATCGTAATTAAATTTAGCCCATCTATTAATTTCAATGTAAAATTTTATTTAAGTGAAAATGAATGAAATGAAAAATAACATTTAACGACAATTGGATAGTGCTGTAATAATTTATTAATGTTAATGTTTTTTTTTTGTGTAGTATATATTATTATATATATAAAACTATGGACAACAAACTAATTGAATTATTATATGATTATAATGTATGTATAATATGTATTGTACAGAACTCTGTATGTAAGTGTTTATATTCAAACAATATGGGCAAATCCCACAGAATTACAACAAAAAATAAAAGGAAAAATACTTAAAAAATCTACATGGCTTGTTATTATTGATTTTTGAGGCAGTAAAAAAGACATTCTGTACCAAGTGCTTGTGGCAGGAACATTCTGCAGTACAATTCATTTAATTTCAATTGATTTTTATGCCCATGATAATATTGTATGTACTGCACACAGACCAGTCACAGACCATACATATGTATCCATTTGAATTCCAACGGTGGATGGAGCACACAATATTAGAATATACATCAATTGCGGAGGGAGGGGATCTGGAACAATGCTTCCATTTGTGGAATATCCAAAAGTCACTTGTTGGGCGTTTCTGATAAAAATTTGATGGACAAAGTCCCTCCATTTTTTATATTGCTGAAGGCAATATTATATTTACAAGCATCAGCAAGAGTCACATCTGAAATCTGTACCACGCAGAATCTGAAAAATACTTCATTGGTCGTTGTGGTGGGTGGGGAAATTTAGCACTGGTGTGAGAGATAGAAATGGGGTTTATGGTCCAGTCAACACAAACTAGGTCATTTTGCGACTAATACATGGTTTAATTTTAATTCAATAATTTGCTTCCGCGTAGGGATCTTTATCAGTGACAGGAAACCGGAGTACCCGGAGAAAACCCACAAGGTTGGACAAGCGACCTTACTCCTTGGCACGGACAACTGGGGATTCGAAACCATGTCAGTTGACTCAATGGCAAGCTGTACGATACAGTGTGCGCACGTTAACCATTTGGCCATCCACCCCCCATAGCACTGGTGTGATATTACTAAATAGCAGAGAAATCAGTTGTATCAGAGTCGTTAGAAACATAAATCTGTTCTCAATAAAAAGAACAACAGTTTCTACAATCTGCTTTTTTGCAAGTTTCCAATTTGGCTAAGAAGCTTGAGGTGTCCATGATCATGGTAATTTACACCATACAACATGTTCAAGATTGTTTTGACATGGTGGTCTTGCTTTGAGAGGTGGTGGCAGCCATTTTGCTTGATTGGCAGGTGAGACCCAATACCCCATGTGACCACGAGATGCAATCTCATTGGTTTAAGACCGAACACTGTTTGCAATTTTCAAATTAATGTGCAATTTTCAAATTAATGTGCATGCTCGAACAGCATCCACAAGTTGTTCAAATTCCTATACACACAAAGGATATTTTCCTGTGAACATCATCCATAAATGTTGGATGAGGATCTTGAACAAAAGTAGGATGTGTAAAATGGCCTAAAGAACTAGAGAGGAGCTTTCTTCAACCAAAGTAACAGCTTGTTAAAGGGAAGCAACTCACACCAACAAACAACAATGAAAACAGACACAATAAAATGCCTTTTGTATAAATAATTTTTATTCCACTTCTCTGCATGGCCATTAAAACGAAGTAAGTACAGTATTTATATCTTTGACAGGAATAAATATAAATAATAAACATAAAGATGCATTATGTAAGAGCTCAATCTGCAGATTGCAGGCTTTTTTGGGCTTCAAATGTAATAATATTAACTATTATTCAGATACTTATTCACACGACAAGCCTATAATCAACTCATCGGATGAATTAAAAGTTTATAGATAAAATGGATACTCGAGACTTAGCCATGATTATCTTGTACCGTATCTATGACAATAATCAATCTCACTATACCTTCAAACAGTCATAACTCACTGTACTCAAAGTAATTTGAATGAAATTTTCAATACATTAATTTTTCATTATTTGTTTTAACCCATTATTCCAAGAATGGTCAACTCTTTATCTAAATCTTACATAATGCCTCTTTAATATACCAGAGTAACTTATAAACTTTTTTTTTTTTTAGAAATTTTTGCCTGTGTCAATACCAAAAGTAATAACAACTGACAATATTAACATTTAACAAACAGTAACAACCCTGTAATATATCATATTGAAAACTATATAATAAATATTGTTATACCAATTATTTACAATAACTAACTGTGTTTAGAAAATATCTTTAACAAATTTATCTTTCCTTTTTAACTGATTTGAGAGAAATAGTTCTGAAATTGGACAGTTTGTGATGAGAGTGAGGAAGGAATTGGTAACAATGTTCATCCTTTCTAGTTCCAACTATTGTACTTCATACAACTTTAATAAATAATAGTAATGTTGAGAGCAAAGTACACTGAATTAATTAATTCTGTATGGATGAATATAACAATAATCTTAACGGTTTGTTCCAGGCAGATTATTGAAAAATGAACACACTTTCAAACGTCATACAAATAAATATATTCAAATATCAATAAACGATTGAGTTCCAGTATTATATTAAACTAAACTATCAATTGTTGACTTTTTCATAAGGCCATATAAATTAAATATTCTCAGATACTCCTGTGTCACTTAATAAAGTCTGTACAACCATTTTTATTTGATAAAATAAAAAGTCTCGTTATTTACCACACTTTTATAATTTCTCCTGGTTAAAAGAAGTAACTCAGAAACCTGAATTGTATCATAGGCTAAATTATCAAGTATGCAACCTTGATAAATATTATTGACCATCATATACAATACTGGATAATTACATATTTCTATTAACACCAACCAAAGATAATTTTAATGTAATGCCTTGAAATGTGATGTTTATGAGAAGTCATTTAGCCCAAGCAGTATTGATCCTCAATCTAATAAAAACAAGCCAATAAATACTGCCCTCAAATATCAAGTATTTTGGAAAGAGTATCTAAGAATATGTTCTTATGGTATGACCGTAATGATATAACTATCAATTTCATACATAATTCTAATGCATAATTTATTTATATAAATTAAAAGTCTTGATTTCTATTCAAACATATACATCTTGGATGCATTACTTATATTTTTAATATATACAAGATAAATGCCTTTAAAATGAACTATACACAAACACCAATGTGGACCTTGTAACAAAATACCTTCACAAAATATGCGTAGTAATATTTTACAATATAAAACAGAATTAAATTGATCAAATTTGTAATTCCCCACCAATTCATGTATATTAACTGAACTAAAAAAAGGATATTTATTAATGAGTCAATGATCTAATCTATTTACACTCTTGACTTTAAGGCCAGTGTTGGGGTGAACTCTGGTAAACTGACCTACTGACACCTATTACTTACATACCAGTAGTTAAATCCCACAACATTTATCTGATGTACACAAAGAGCTAATCTAATAACTTTTTTCTGAAGCCAACACATTTAAGTAATATAATATTCAAAATAACACTAGATTCATCTAAGTATTGAATTTAAAGTACTGTGTGTGTCAAATTAGATCATAGCTCTCCTTGAAACCATCATTATATCTGAACCACTTATAAAGTAAATTATATCCAAATGCATGTATCTAAGCCATCAATGTGTTGATTTCTTTCAAGTTTTGCATATGGTCTAGTTTGAACATGCCTGATGGACCTGTATAGTCATAATATTTGATTTTTATTTACTGATCAGCTGTCTTCGAAGTATGACTCCCACTTTGAAGTAGCATATTTAATGATTAACCTTTGACAACATTAGCAATTTGACCACAAGGTCAACATTAGTTAGTAACCACTCATCTCACAACCATACATATGACCATGTATAAAAAAATAATTTGTTTACATTGTATACAAGAAAATTATTACTATGTACATATAAACAATATGATATCTTGAAAGTAAGAAAAAGAATTTGTTTAATATTTGTTTAATATTATATATACATGTATATATATATAAGTATTATTTCATCTTTGTTCTGTCATTAAATATTTACTGTAAAACAAAAAACTTAATGTGCGCAAAAACTTAATGTGTCACATTTTTCAAACATCCCTAAATATTTAGGTATGGTAGCCCACTAGTTCAACAAGAAAAATCAACATTATTGTTAAACATTAAAACACCCTGAAAACAATAATAATAATAATGAGTAATTGATAGGGTAATCAATATGTCTGATGTAAATGGTGTAATTATCTGATATTTGTTTAAACTAGAATATTACATCTTTCTTCAATTTATAAGAAGTCTCCCAATTTAATTTTAGAAAATAGTATATAGTGGATTGAATGCCATTTCTGTTCACTTTAACTTTATGATACACTCAATTCCTTGTGTGAAAGTATTTGGAACTCAAAATATATATACATATACAGAACATTATGAACCACAGTTCAAAATTGGACAAACTTGAATTGAAAATTAGGATTTTTTCTCTAGGATTCAAAATAAATAAAGTACACAAATATAAAACAGAATGGCAATGAATATACAAATGAAGTTTTAAGTATCCTCCGATACAAATGAGAATGAACAATCCAGGTCTTTATTGACCAATAGTCTATCAGTTAGCACTGTCTTCTTCTTTACAGTACTGACAGTACATTTAGTAGTAGAACTTATACCAATTTTAATGTTCCTTCTGTCTCTGAATTACCAACTGAGAATAGGATAATTCTAGAAGGATTAAAGTACATATTAGATGATTGATGTACCAACGACCAGATATATGGTATAAAAAATTCTTCTGGTGAATCTTCTTCCACATATTTAAATTTCAGATCTGGAAATTTCTGAAATACAGAGAAAAAACATCTATGTATGAAGTTAACTTTTCACAAATGGGAAAATTTCTATATGTAAACATAACTTTTTTTATTTTCATCAGAAAATTGTTTAATTTTTACTTATGTGTGTTAATGACCAACTATTCTAAACCATGTCAGTTTCATTTTCAAACTACATTATCAGCCTCTGGAATCATAGCAGAATAGGACATGTAGCTCATGTGCTGTTAGTTTTTTAATACCCACGAAGTCCAGATAACATTATGACTGCATATGCCAGAAGACCAAGACTAATTGGAATTTTTGGTAGAAAATGTAGTTTGAAACTGAACTGAACGGATCTGGAACCGTAGACGCAATACGTATACTTTATTAAACAAAATGTTAATTACTAACCTGAAGTCTTTCCCTTCTAAATTTAACTGAACCCTGTTTGATATATTCCAGTACTTCATTAGGTGTAAGGTTACTTCTACCTGATTTCTCCAACATAGCTGAGAAATAATTCAGTACCTGAAATATATAATATCAATATCTGAAGAAAGTGTAATAGAACATTGTTCAAGTAAGTCATATTTACGTACTAATATTGGTGTCTCAAAGTATCTTAAACCATGGTAAACATTTATCAAAGTCAGATGATTCAAATGGTGCACAACATAAATAGGTTACCTGGCAATGAAAAATACATTTGCTAGCAGCTTAGTCTTTCAAGCTGTACAACACATACAAATTTCAAATAAATTGGATAATAATGGAAGCCTCTATATGGTGACAACCAATATAAATTTCAGAACAATAGGTTCTAACAAAATGGCAAACCCTGGAAGTAATTATACAAAAATTTTGAAAATTATTCAGACTTCTTCATTTCATTGTGATAGGAAATGAATTTTGGTTTCACGTTCTACTGTTCTGCTCTGACTAAGCTAACAAAGACGGCATACGCCATACAGTGTAATATGAGGGCAATTTTGCTCGGACAGCAGGTTTAACATCCTACTGTTCTGCTCAGACTGTGAGCTAATGAAGATGGACATACTCCATACAGTGTTCTTTGAGGGAAATCTTGCCCAGACAGTAGCACTGCAGCCTACTCTTATATCGAATTCCAACTGCCAAGGGATCTTTCATATGCTAGCCAATGTTGTACAGGGGACCTCAGGTTTTTGTCCCATCAGCATGACAATAGGTTGTCCCTTGTCATGTCCTCTGTCCAGCAACACTGATGAGAACCATGGCAGAAAATTCTGATGAAGCCAATGTCTTGCCTGTGATAGGCAGCCACTATCAAATTCAAAAGCCGTCAACAGTTTCTGCTTAAGGTGGGGAAAATAACATACATATAATATTGCGTAGCCCCTAGTGTACCAACAAGAAATGTGAACAAGTGCCAGACAAAGAGAAATTTGGGAAGGAAATATACAATCACATTAAAGTGTGGGAAAATAAAAAAACAAAGATGACCATTATAGATGCATTATAACAAGCCTATAAACAACTGTAGGAATCTTACCGTTTCAATATTTTGGATGATGTCTTGAAATGTAGGATGTGTACGATACAAGGAAAATTGATCCCGTTGATATAGCAAGGTATAGATTAGATTAGGATTATGATGTAAAGATGAAGCTAAACAAGAGTTGATAATCTCTAACACCATTCTTATAACCTCCTCCAAAACATTCATATCTTGTAACTACAAATAAAACAGGCAAATATTCATTAACTAGTTTCAAACAATAACACAACCCCTATTTATTAATAATAAGATTTTCATGAATGTGCAATGGTATGCTGAAAACCAATATATGGTTGATAAAAAAAAATGTATGAGTGGCTTGTATGTTGCCTTCACATTTTCTATTTTTTTGCACAGTCCACTAGTCCTATGTTAAACCAACCTGAAGCACAAATTTTATCTCCCTTATAAAAGATTATCAAAGATATTTTCTATCAAGCATCATTGAAGTCACATATTTGACCAACATAACTGACCTTTACATGAAGGTAGGACATTTCTGGCAGCCAGGAGGAAAGAAAAAATAGAAATTTATATATTATTGGTGAGACTTACCAATAAAGCACTTTCATCCTCTTTATCTTCTGTATTTTCTTCTGTTTTATTTTCTATTTGTTTTGCACCTGTAGCTAATTCACTGATTTGATCTATTAATCTAGATTGTTTCTTACACAGCTGAGAAAACAAACTAAAATGAAAGGGTGGTCAATTAGGTCACCTCAACTTGGATTTAAGGAAGTTATAGATAATAGTGATATACATTTTTCTGCTATGCTGCTGCAAAGTCACAAATAAATCCATGATTTTAATCAAAAGCTGATGGTACAAATTTAAGACCACATTTAGGATGATGGTTTATAAATGTACAGACAGAACATGTCGGTGGTCATATACATGCAAGACGAGAAACATATTTATGATTTGAGAGGGGAATGCTATTAAAGGGAACTAACTCTGAATAAGCAAAACAAAATGGATATTAACAACCCTTGCCTTGTTGAAGACACACATTCAAGACTTGACAGTGAATTGTTAGTTACCTGACTATTTTCTGTGCAACAAATGGATGTAGATTGATAAACTGAGATGACATATTTGCCAAAGCTGCCAAACAATTGGTATGTAAATATTTATCCTGAAATTGAACAAAGAAATAAAAGTTTAAAGTTACACCTCTGCCACAACACATGACATATTAAACAAGTCATCAGTAAAGCCAATATTCTTTTTCAAACCCAATATAAATAATAATCTGGACAGAACTGGAGTGACACTTGCAGTTAGGCCTAACATCCTACTGCCAATTGGCACAGAACCATATTATTAATGAAACCATCTCTAGATCGGAGAGCGTGGGTGGCAACGCAGGTTAGTCAGCACCTGCTTGCCATTATCATGGCTGTAATAGACCATCATTGAGAAAATCACTTGGCTCCAAATAATGGATGACTATTATATCAATGCCTTATACAGTACTTACTCTCATACGACTCAGATTAAACTGAATTGTTCGTATTAAAACTAATATCAACAATCCTCCCAATGTTACTTCTGTTAAAGGTCGTTCTTTAAACCATAATACATTCTTTATTGTCTGTAAAAAAAACAAGGCAAGATATATGAAAACAAGCCAACAGTGAGGCTGATGTCCCCCGCCGAAATCCCAAAATAAATAGATTACACATATTAATTAATCGCACATTTATTTTTTTCAAACGCATCAAGCAATCAAACTGTACACGAAGTGTCATCCAAAAGTGTTTTATAAAGAAAAATGCTAAAACCGATGAGAAAAATGAAAATGTACCCTAGTTAGGGGGACCCTAAAGGCAGACAAAAGGGCCCCGACGCACGTCAAAAGGGCCCCTCTGACCAAGGGAAAGGGCCCTCGTGTCTGAGTCAATCGTTTCTATAAACTGTTACTGTCGAATCCATTACTGAATGAAAATGCAGTCATTGTATTGGCATAAAAATCATCAATCAAGATGAACCTAAGTTATCTTGTCCCAAAGTATCAACCAATCAAATTGCTTATCTCTGCTACCCTAAGCAGAAAATGCTCATCTTCGAACTCCATCAAGGCATTGACCTAATAAGAATACACACCAATTTTGAACATTTCAACTCAATTAGAAGGAGAGTTATTGTGTTCCAAAGTCTCGGTAAATCAAATTGCTTATCGCTCTCCTTACCTTGAGCAGAAAATGCTTATTATCGATCTTAGTCAAGGCATTACTGTAATGAAACTATACACCAAGTTTCATCACTCTCACTTTATTAGAACTAAAGTTATCGTGTCCCAAAGTATCAACCAATCAAATTGCTTATCTCTGCTTACCCTAAGCGGAAAATGCTCATCTTCGAACTCCATCAAGGAATTGACCTAATAAGCATATACACCAAGTTTGAACATTTTAACTCAATTAGAAGGAGAGTTATTGTGTTCCAAAGTCTCGACCAATCAAATTTGTGTATCGCTCTGCTTACCCTGAGCAGAAAATGCTCATTATCGAACTTAGTCAAGGTATTACTGTAATGAATCTATACACCAAATTTCATCACTCTCACTTAATTAGAACTAAGGTTATCGTGTCCCAAAGCATCAACCAATCAAATTGCTTATCTCTGGTTACCCTAAGCGGAAAATGCTCATCTTCGAACTCCATCAAGGCATTGACCTAATAAGCATATACACCAAGTTTGAACATTTTAACTCAATTAGAAGGAGAGTTATTGTGATCCAAAGTCTCGACCAATCAAATTTGCGTATCGCTCTGCTTACCCTGAGCAGAAAATGCTCATTATCGAACTTAGTCAAGGTATTACTGTAATGAAACTATACACCAAGTTTCATCACTCTCACTTAATTAGAACTGAAGTTATCGTGTCCCAAAGCATCAACCAATCAAATTGCTTATCTCTGCTTACCCTAAGCGGAAAATGCTCATCTTCGAACTCCATCAAGGCATTGACCTAATAAGCATATACACCAAGTTTGAACATTTTAACTCAATTAGAAGGAGAGTTATTGTGTTCCAAAGTCTCGACCAATCAAATTTGCGTACCGCTCTGCTTACCCATAGCAGAAAATGCTCATTATCGAACTTAGTCAAGGTATTACTGTAATGAAACTATACACCAAGTTTCATCACTCTCACTTAATTAGAACTAAAGTTATCGTGTCCCAAAGCATCAACCAATCAAATTGCTTATCTCTGCTTACCCTCAGCGGAAAATGCTCATCTTCGAACTCCATCAAGGCATTGACCTAATAAACACATACACCAAGTTTGAACATTCTAGCTCAATTAGGAAGAGAGTTATTGTGTCCCAAAAAGTGTGACGGACAGACAGACAGACAGACAGACAGACAGACAGACGGACGAACCCATTTTAATAGTCCCCCAACTTTCCTCGAAAGGCGGGGGACAAATATTGTTGGGTCTGTTAGCACAATGCAACGTAATTCTAATATCATCTAAATGTATAATATATCAAAAGAAACATACCCCTGTGAATCTGAATTAACACAATTATGTGGAATATAAGTTACTTGGAAGCTTAATTCTGACAACATTGTCTCAAGCAAAGGAATGTAAAACATTAGAGAGGTTTCGCAACTTTACATTTACACTTACATTTACATTTAGAGGGTTAAACGTCATCAGTTTTTGTGACGTATGACGTGGAGCGCAGTCATAAAAGTGTGGCTGACGGATAGCAGCCTCCATAACTGTACGTTCACAACACTAAGCTGAACTTTGTTTAATGTCTATGATTCAGCCCATAATTTTTCTCTAAATTGTGGTTTTCACAAACTAAATCCACAGAAAAAAACTTCTCCTTCAGGTAGACAAAATAAAAAGAGGCCGGGACAAAACGTCTCATCTTTAACAACCCATCCGTGATGAAGGTCTTTCAAGATCCTGGACCAAGTTTGTGTCGCCACCTACTAAGTGTAAATGTAACTGTGAATTTAGCGAAAGGTCATTCTGTACAATTACACTTTCGGTTATCTAAATGTAAATGTAAGTGTAACTGTTAAGTTGCGAAACCTCTCTAATATTGTACACTCCCTGAGTTTGATTAAGGCAATAAGCTACAAAAATTACATTACTTTACTTGTATAATGTTTATTATCACAAAAAGACAGGAACATAAATAAAGTACTTGTAACTTACTATTTCATGAATGGCTTTATTAAATACTTCATCTTCACTCAATATTAGAAGTATAATAAGAGCCATATAGATATGATGAGAGTTCCGTTCCATGGCTTGGTACAAGATCTTTAATAAAGGCATTACCTACACAAACAAATAAATCACCTTCATTTCATTTCTCACCGTCAATAACAATTTCAATTTGAACAATATTATGAAAACAAAAGAATAAGGTCCCATAAAAAAAGATTTAGAGTATTCTTTTAAAAAATCAAATTGTTTTCTTTAAAGATAGCCATGCAAACATCAAAATTTACCAACACGACTATTGCAAACAAGTCATAGCATGGGTCACTAGACTGAAGCGGAATGTACAAAAGTTTCCTAGTATTCATAATATATCTTTACATTGAAATATGGAAAGAAAAGAAAGGGGGTTTAACAAACTAAGTCATTATGGGACTAACAAATTGGTCAATTTTAATTCAAGTGGGAGGAAACTGTAGGATATGGAGAAAAACCAAGAGGTTGAACAGGCAACCCAACACCTTGTCATGTGTAAGCAGGGAATCAAGATCACATCACTAGGCTGTATGAAAGACCTTATGATCTAACTCGAAGGACACTTCATACAGGCTGATATACTCACCAAATTGTCTATATTTGTTCTAGACAGTAGATAATCTTTAACTCGTGGGTTTCTGTGTATTAATAAATATAGTAATAATGTGGTTTGATCATCACGAAGTGTAAGACATAATGTCTGATATAATTTTGAAAAATCAATTTTAAATGTAGCTACAGCATGTGTTGGACCCTGTGTAGCTGATTGATCTGAAATAAAGAAGGTAATACCATAAATAGAATTAATAATCTCTCAGTAATTGGATAGAGAAATTAACTGTAACTTATCGACAACTAATTAAACATGCTTGGCCAATGTTTAACCAGAATGAAGTTTTTCAGCACATTCTTAAATCAAAATATAATATAATATAATAATTATGTATTGTACAATTTATTTTGGTTCAATTACGAATAGTGAATTATTTATCAGACAAAATATCTTGGAAACATATTTAACAATTAAATATACACCAGGTAGGTTTATATGTATAACCTACAAATCTTCATTTTATATGGTCACAGAACTTACTTTTGAAATTCAAAATACAACATACCTTCGGAATCCAAAAATGAACAAAGAACTTCACGATAGGGATTGTGTAATCCTCTATCACAACTTGTACAATGGTTTGTCAGCACCAAAATAAATAAAAGACTCTGATTGGCTAATAATGTTTCTGTAAATTCATCCTCCTTTTTCTTTTCTTGTTGTCCCATCCCAAGTGTTACAACAGACCACAGACTAGCTGAAAAAAAACAAATTAATTTAAATCTACATTGACATCTTTTATCTTCAGTTTTGTCTAGCCATTTCCAATAACCAAATTGTTTACATCAAAATTTTAAAAGCTTTTTCAGTGTTTTTCTGTCAAAAGGTAAGGAAAAACTACCCATCACCGAGGTACTTGTATTAGGTCCTATATAATGCCAATGTGTGGCTGTCACATCAAAATATTCAAAATAGCTTTTGCCAATATAAACGCCAATATGTATTACTCACAGTAGGTTAAATCTGTTTCATATCAAATTTGATTTCAATGGATGATACAAAAAAATAATCAATGATCATAAGACCAAGAGAAATTGATAAATTAACTTACAAGCTACAGAATTTGTCAAATGGACGATTAAACTGCCCCCTTCTTCAGATCCTTTATATAATTCAGCTGGACATTTTTCTTGATTTATATAGTTCCATAGTAAGGCTTTTAATAACAAAGGGGCATGGATTGCACTGAAAATACAAAATTTATCATCTCTCAGGTATTTCCTACTTCTGCAATCTCATTAAAACACAGATCCTATTTCGTTTCGTTTTTTATTGTTCAAAATTCCATTTTACTTGTCTTTACAACACTAGAATCTGGATGATGTAAGGAATTAGCCAAAGAAATGGTCTGTTACAGCGAGTTTTTGGTGTTAGGTGCACGGAACTGTGAGTAACCCACTAGAAACATCAGCACTGATTGATTAATGAAATGTCTGACTCCATAGGGTCAAAAGCCACTTGTATGACCTCTGACGCGACCTTTCACTACAACCGATCAGATCTTCATGTAGTAGAGGCCATCGAACGTATAAAGATAGGTTGCCAGGCAACGAAACATACGCCCACAGCAGCTAAATCGTCCGGGCAGTCAACAAGGGTTGTCGCATATATTTACTTTTATTCGTAATGAAACATTTGCAATACACTAAAATCTGATTAAGAGTAACAACTCATTATGTAATTATCTGAAAATCATTAGAATTTGTTTGCTTTTTATAAAAATTTTGCCACACGCTAACAATTAGTATAGGAAACATTTAATATCATGGATTAAGCTGTTCAGTTATCAAAATTCATTGAAAATCAAAATACTTGTTCGTTTCAACACCTTAAACTCTGTGTATCAATCTGAAGTCAATCGGATGATAAGTTTGGCCTCTATAGCTTCACAGGTTTTTTTGAAGTGATCAAGGGAGACAACCCTGAAGTAATTATTTGAAATCGCTCAAAATCAATGGGCTTCTTCATCTCATGACCTTAAACAGTGTGTGTGTATTTAAATTCAATCGGGTATTAACTTTGGCCTCTAAAGCGTCCACAGGATTTTTTGATGTGATCAAGGGCCATAACTCTGGCAGTAATTATCAGAAATCGCTGAAAATCAATAGGCCTTTTCGTCTCATGACCTTAAATAATGTGTATAAATTTAAAGTCAATCGGATATTAACTTTGGCCTCTAGAGCGTCCACAAGATTGTTTTGAAGTGATCAAGGGCCATAACTCTGGCACTAATAATCAGAAGTCGCTGAAAATCAATAGGCTTCTTTGTCTTATGACCTTAAACACTGTGTATAAATTTAAAGTCAATCGGATATAAACTTTGGCCTTTAGAGCGTCCACAAGATTTTTTGAAGTGATCGTATCATGACCTTAAACACTGTGTATAAATCTAAAGCCAATCAGATATTAAATGTGTGCGTATAAAAAAACGAAACAAAATATTGATCAGTATTTTAATCGGATTGCTATTTCTGAAAATATATTAAAACATATATTATCTGGAATGCAGTATGTAAGGCCAGATTGGTTGACTAATATATTGTTGTTCCATTCATCTGCAATCTGATAAAAATGTGTTGTTGGCACTCTACAGGTCAGAATCCTTTTACATTTGTTTATCGGATCATAAGGAAGACTTCTATAGAAATTCACAGCCTTTCTACTGAAGATGGATAAGTTATCCCTTTGGGTGTACATTCAACATCGCCCAAATTTGAAATAAATCAGTAGCTGCTTTTCCATTAGTATGTGTTATACTACCATAGTCAAGAAAAGTTGGACAGGCCATCAGATGATGAACATAAAATAAAGTTATAACATAATCAACCTACCATTTTCCTTGCATCATAAATCGATATAAAACAAAATTACTGGTAGCTTGTGTTTGAAACATCTGTATAGATAATAATACCAGTAGCGTATTCAATGATTCAAGATGAAGAGCATAGGTAAAATTCCTAAAATAAAAACACATTAACTATTCAAATATCATTATAAATCAAGCTTTAAAATTCAATGATGAGAGGTGTTTAATATTTCATATTCTATCAAATATTACTTACAAAACTGGAACATCAACCAATAATTCTATTAAAGAATTCATCAAATCTTCAGCCATTAATCCCATCTGATCTCCTGATTCGTGTTCATCTCCACTTTCCCCATCTGAGTCTATAAATAATTACAACAATTGGGACTTCTGTAGTATTACATTAAATATCAACAAACATCAGTTATATATTAAAATTCTGAGGATCAATCAAGGATTTCATTTATTTGATAATTACTGATGCACTATTTGAAACAAAAGAAGCCAATAGTGATGTTGATGTCAGTCACCACAATCCCAGAATAAATAGATCACAGATATTAATTAATTGCATCTTTTTATAAAGCATCTATAAATCAAACTGCGTATTCCAAACTTAACAGAAAATGTGCGTTATCAGAGTCAGTCAAGATTCTGAATAGTGAAATTATAGTATACACCACGTTTCATGAAATGAAATGGGGCTTAACATCCTACTCTTTTGCACCTAACCTGGGCTAATGGAAGACGGGCATACGCCATACAGTGTGCTATGAGGGAAATTCTGCCCGGGCAGCAGCGCTACGGCCTACTCTTATATCGAATTCCAACTGCCAAGGGATCTTTTAGGTGCACTCCAATGTGTACACGGGACCTCGGTTTTTGATCCCATCCGAACGACTAGGCAGCTGTCCTTGTTAGGCCCTCCTTCTGCAACACTAACAAGGGGAAATCATGCCGGAAAATCGAGATGAACTTTCTCGGCAAATGCAGCGAACCAGCGCCTTATCCACTTAGCCACCGTGCCCCCCTCCCCACGTTTCATGATTGAACTTAGTAATAAATTGTCAAAAAGTGAAACTATACACCAAGTTTCATGATTGAACTTGATGTATAGTTTCACTACACTCAACTGGAATCAAAATTATCATGTCCGAAAGCACTGACTTATCAAAATTGCATATCTCTTCTTAGCTTAGGACTAAAAAAAAAATGATGTGGTTCTGGTTACCCGACCGACCCTATTTTTCAGCTGCTTTGGGGAGGTTTAAACTGTCAACAAACGTCTCGGAAACTTCGATACTGAGCCGTTATATCGTCGTATGAGTCGGGAAGTTTGATTGGTTCTTCCCGTGACGACAGCCAATCACAGCGCTTGATACACAGAGCGAGACTGAAAGCGTGGTCGACCAAACAGCCGAGCAACATTGATCAAGATTCAAGGTTTGTATAAATAAACGCATACACTTTATGGCTTGGGAGCCTAGAAATAGCACGGGAGCTGGAAAAAGTATCCGCGGGAACTGTTTAAAAAAATCCTGTAAATTAATTAGCGGCTACTTTTTCATAGAAGTAATTTGGCAATAGGCTTAAATAGCAGACGACGGGCAGAGCAGACAGGACACAGAATATCAGGATTTCCAGACGTAACTAAACTTGTTTGATTTGGGTATAAAAGCGAGTCTTAGCAATTGAGGCTACCACATTTAGACCACCTATCTATCACGTGTAAAGTCATGGTTCACCAGACCGAAAGTTAACACGCTTGATGAATGAAAAGAATGCTGATCGTAAATGGAAAAGGTCATACAAACATTATATACAGACACAGTATCATTGAAATAATTCGATATGTCCCGTCCATATTGTCATAGCTTTTGGCCGATTAACTTGACATTGTTTTACAATGGGTCAATTGTCACGATCTCGTTATAAAGTAAAATAGACAATGCTGGATATTATGACATCCGGTTATTCAAGGCTACGGATTTTATTCTGCGCGACATCGAACATTGACAGGCACAACGTTTGTAAATTATTATGCATTTAAATCAATTGCAGAAACTCAATAAGAATAATCGGTAATACAAGTAAGACAGATGAAATCATCCTTATATACATGGCCAGTGACAGGGAATCATAAACATACAACTATCTATGTGTAATCTCGCCAACGTCATTTGCCGTAATGGTAAAAAAAAAAAAAAAATCCCTACCGACCGACCCTAATTTTTTGGGGCTATGTAACCAGAACCACAACATTTTTTTTTTGGCCTTACTAATCAATATCAGCCAAAAAAAATTTCTAACTCATAAGAAATATCATACCTTTTTATTCAAAAAAAAAATACTCTACATGTAAATAATCGAATTAATCTCAACAAAACAGATCTTTAATGACAGAATTACAACTTATCTCATACTGTTTTTAAGGTCCGATTTATATCAGATAACAATATACTTACCAACAGGATTAGCCTTACAATCAAACTGTTGTAGAAGTAATTCCTCACTCAGATGTTCCACAAAATATTTACATAAGCTTCGAATAATAAACAAAGCATTATAAGTCTGCCAGATAAAGATGTTGCTAAAAAAAAGATTAAGAATAGAAAGAATCTTCTTAATATTGTGTCAAGATTCAAAACAATAAAGCTAAGGCTGCTAAACTAGTCAGAAAATGTAAAAATTCCATATTAAAGAAGTAAATCACACAATTTAATTTGAGCAGGAGCCATAAAAAGCTCCTGAAAATTTCAAAACTGAGAAAAAGATACTGTAAAAAAAAACTCTTCTTCATTATATTGCACGAGTATTTCTACATTTTCTTGATTTTAAGGAGCGTCAATTTATATCTGGAGACTTTTGGATAAGCTTATGGGAAATTTAATAATGATATATTTAATAATGGACAAATTGTGCATTATTTGGTACCATTTGTAAGACATGATAATATTTGTGGAAAAGGAGAGAAAGAGAGAGAAATGGGGTTTAACGTCCACTCAACACAAACTAGGTCATTTCAGGACTAACATATGGTTTAATTTTATTTCAATAATTTGCTTGCACGTAGGGGTCTTTAGCAGTGGGAGGAAACCGGAGTGCCCGGAGGAAACCCACGAGGTTGAGAAGGCGCCCCTATCTCCATGCCACATACGCTCACACCAGGGCTCGAAACCACAGTCGCAAGCCAGAGGTGACCGGCCAGCTAGAGGTCGAAGCGCGGCACTCTAGATCACCAGGCCATCCCAACCCCCCCATTGTGGAAAAGGAATAAGCTGCCATGTTTCAAAGCACCAAGGATCAATGCATACATGTACGTATGTCCACCTCCTTAAAACTTTTTTAATACTGTCATTGCAGTATGGTACCCTGGTTAAATTGATAAAACTAATGATATTGTGTATCTCACAGTCTTAAACCTACATAATATTATTACATCAGATTCAGGAAATAATGTTTCCAGAAATACAGTGGCAGCAGTACTTACTCCTCACATTGTGCTGAAGCTTTCAACTCTGTGGCTCGAATTAAAAAATTGTGAACTAGTGCTGCAAAATTACCAGTATGACAGTTATTGATAGCAAAGTTACGACTGATCTGAGCTGTAGCTTCTTCTAAAATACGAGAATCAGACCTGGAAAGTTGAAAATAAAATATATAATGTAATCTCGACAACCAAAATTTTATATACAATACCATGTCCAGCACTGACCTGATGATTCTTGGCTTCCAAACACAAGTAAATGTTTAGTCAGTTTAGCAAATAAATTCTAAAAAACTTATCTAAGTAAACAATCTACCCCACTTCTACTTCTAGTGTACATTAAAATACATGTACCCGGTATGTATTGCAGATAGCATTTCTGTAGAAAAGGGTACTTGTATTAGTTACTCCGTCCATGTTACTTTAAATTTCATAGTTTGCTTACGTGTTAATTGGTATCAGGAATGAAAATGAAAGTAGCTGGTTCCAGAAAGGATCGATTTTATCTATGGCTTCAGTGCCAGCAAGCTTCTGTAGATATTCATTAGATGACAAGTCACTCAAACTACTACTAGTAGCCCCCATATCTAAAAATATACAAATAAATTATGATAAATGCTTGTAGATGACATTAGCAGTTATGAAATTCAAGAATAATTTATACCGGTACATAAGAACAAGGTACATATACAACATCAACAGGCTACACTTTGTCTTTTACAGCAGACTGGCCAACTTATTCTATGACAAACTGAAGACATCTGAAGTTAATTTTGATGGTAATTTATACCAATAGGCTAAGGCTGCTAAGCTTACCTTACATAGACAAAGCAATATTTTGGTTTCTGTCTAGTGTGACAATTTTTGAAGCATGGGGCCATCCATGGGGCAATACATTGTATGTAAATCGATGAATTGATGTTTCTATGGTTATGTGAGGTAAACCACAGGAATCTGACCTTTTATCCACGTATATATGCATACACCATACCGAACTAGACACAAATAGGCTACTCCCCACAAAACGACATCATAGCCATTTGATTCCGATATTTACATTATTTTCCTTTGTTGACGTTTGTCCTCATCTCCATGCACCGACGTCATAGAAAAACAATCCGGAGTAACTAGGACACTGAATCAAGTGCCAAAATTATTTTAAGATTTTCTCTGCCATACCATTTTCCTCCTTTTGCATGGCAAATTTTGTAAACTTTTGGGCGTAGAATCGAAGAAGGGGGTTTGAATATACATTTTCTGTCAGGTTTTGGTGAATATTCATGATTATACAAGACTTCAGAGATTGGTTAGGTTTTTGTATGACATCAGCGCATGGAGTTCAGGACAAACGTCAACGAAGGAAAATAATGTAAATAATGGCTATGATATCGTCTTGTGGGGAGTAATTGTGCAAATCAGAACGGCTAGATTGAAGAAAAATCATAACTGAGTGAATTGGCAGAGGTTAGATTGCCTGACATTACGAATTGTGGAACAAAACCGTGCCAAGCGAGAGCAGGTAAAATCGAGGCTTCAACAGGCATTGCATTCCTGTTCTTTTTTATTATTATATATTGTCTAGTTCGGTATGGTGTATGCATGTATATATACAGATATATAGAAGGTCAGCTCCCTGTAGGTAAATTTACAGACTGGTTCTAGTCGGGCATGGGTGGGTAAAATTTACTTGATAGATATCATGGAAATAAAAATGACCATCTTTGTGACTTTTACTAAAAAAAAGTTTCACTGCTGGTCATGAGCTAGGCCTTTCATTGCCACTGCTTTTACTTATAAGGAGAACACAAAAAAGCCACTCATTCCAGTCAGTGCCAAATTTGAACAGAATCTTGATGCAAAGATTCAACATATTGATGTCAATGGTACAAACAGAAAAAAAAAACTTTAGAAACTATAAACATGATGATGATGTGCAGTGCAAGGGAACTGATTACGTTACCGTACTCAAGTTACTGAATGACTTTGTCACTGTTACCTCACACAATTTCGTGGTCAATTCAACATTATTCACCAGAATTGCATCATTATCGAAAGCGAAATTCAAACAAGAATCATACCGAGATTGAGCCGTTTGTTTTAAATCATATTTCTAGAAAGGAACTGGCTCTTAATTCCTTATAATATTACTGTGATGATATTATAATCCGTCAAAATTATTGTTGTTTTCTTCTCAATCCACGTTGGTGAGCATGCGTACTCAACATTTCCGGAAGTCGACATCCTCGTTTTATCAGGATAAAGACTACTTAATTTTCCCACCATTGACTTCAAAGAATGTTAACTCCATTTTATCATTATCTAAATCAATCCAAATTATTTTTTAGGATTATTTTTTTATAATATAATATAGGATACGCTGATTGTATCTTTTACTCATTTTACGCCTTCACGTACTATTTTGTGTATCCATTTTAAACAAAATAGGCCTAGATAGGCCTGTATAGGTCAAACTTCTTGATTTGTTTTATAATTTAATTTGCTAGAAATCGAGTAAGAAGTAGGGGCCTATTTTCTGGGTATAGACTACAAGCACCAGCGTGTCATCTGAGTGGGCGTTGTCACGTCCTAAATCAGGAACGGTACGTTAGGCCTAGGGCCTACACTTTCTAAAAAAAATGTCTTTGATGATGCATTAATTCCAACAAACATAGGCCTATTTATAGTTATAGAGGGGTTATTTCCAATAAACAAACTTGTTATACATATTATGTAAAGTTTTGTGATAGTGAATCAGGTAGTACATCAAAATTCAGACATTTCAGAGAATAATCAAGGTGGTTAATTGGTGGATAAGAAGTTGACTCTCTGGCCTGGAGGTTGCGTGTTCCATCCCTGCATTGGCCAAGAAAGTTCATCGGTATTATTCGACGTGGTTTCACCTTGTCAGTGGTTCACTGAGGGCCAACTGTCAAAGTTTCTTTTACATGCACATTGTTCTTGTGAAGTGGAAATCAGACTGAAAATCCCGATCGGCCAACACCTCATGGTTAGTCAGTCAGCGCTGAACCACAAGAGGACAACAAAATGATAATTAAAGGTACCGGTACCGGTACTATACATGATATGATATATCGTTTTCAAACCTGCATACTCAATCCTCAGGGGGGTTTCCCTATAGTGAAGATACATCAAATAGTAGGCTAACAGTATAGTGTCTGATTTCCCTTATCTAATGTTTCGTGATAGTGAATCAGGTAGTACATCAATATTCAGACATTTCAGAGAATAATCTAGGTTTCTAGCCACATGGCGATGCAGTCAACAGTTGCCACAGAATATTAATTAACCCAAATGTAACTGTAATTAAAACATCGCATCGCCATTACTGCTGTAATTTTAAAACAACCTAAAATAACGTTTATGTTCTTAATATGCAAATTCAGTCGACCTTGTAGCACGAATTTGATCTTGAAGATAATTTTATGATGATATCTAGCCCCCGGGGCTGTTGAGCTTCGGTAACGAATTGCTGGTATACTGTATAAGAAACAAGGTCGAGAGGTGTAACTGATTGTACAACAACGGAGAAAACGAACAGTTTGGAATCTAATTCAGCTCTGAACGTCGGTCTCATTTACACTCACTCTGAACGTTCAGAGCAGGGCTTCCACTTCAAAATTTTCCCAACCGGTCATTTTTCTCACGGAGAAAGTGGTGCTATTTTAAGAACATAATAAGAAGCCAAAAACTACATGCTATCGGAATGCCGATCGACTTTAATTGGGTCAAGGACAGTCACACAAAAAATCAACGTCACATCGACATTTATATACCCACCCACCTATCCCCCTATAAAAAGAACACTTGTAATCAATTATTATCATTTAGTTATTTATACATTCATAAAGTATAACAATAACAAGATGCATCATTTATCGAAAGTACAGTATTTTCTTAATTTGTTTACGACATCACCCGTATATACTCGTCGGTTTCTACAGGATTTCCATTTCTGTAAAGCACGTGCCGGTTGAAATTCTCATTAATTCGTCAAGATTTTTCATGCTCAAGGAACATCGTAACTTGGTTTTAATTATGTTTTGGTTCTAGAATCCCGGTTCTCAGTGGCGTACGTGACATTATTCGGCGGTTGACTATTTTCTCCATACACGGGGAAAACGTAGTTCCAAATGATTAGCACACGTAAATAATTCAAAGTGATACACATGTACAATAATTAACATAATTCTTAAACTTATCAATTTATTAACTCGTATTGATATTTTGAGAGCTCAAATAATATCGTGCTCGTATTTTAACTCTATAACATGTAAAGATATTTGCACATATTTCAAAATGGCGGCGATCGTAAAAGCTCATTGTTTTAACCAAATGACGTCTACCGATTGTTATATAAACGGAATAAATGGATTAAAAACACACCTGGGAATACATATTTTTGTGTGGGAATATCATATCTTAACCACGGGAATATTTGTAACCATTTAGTAGAGAATTTACGGCTGACTTTGTTTTTCGGGGCGGAACTGTCATCCTCGTGGTTAGATGTTGAAGAGACTGCCCGAGTGTATCAATGTCGAAAATAATTTGAGCCCCAGTCAATTTTACTGGGCAACTTTTCACTGCTAAACAGTCGGGTGTAAATCCGTGTGGACGCCTGTACAATGTAAACGAACATCTTAGTGAGAAAATAAGACAACGCTTACCTCACTAGAGTCAGTGAGCGACACAACACGCTGTTAAAAATACTTCCCCCCCTATCGAGTTACCTTTTTTGGCGCCATCTGTGTCATGGCGCTATTTTCTCACTAAGATGTTCGTTTACATTGTACAAGCGTCCACACGGATTGACACCCCAATGCTTAGCAGTGAAAAGTTGCCCTGTAAAATTGACTGGGGCTCAAATTATTGTCCACATTGATCCAATCGGGGAGTCTCTGAACGTTCAGGGTGAGTGTAATGAGACCGACGTTCAGAGCTGAACTATTTGGAATCTAGAAGCATTGTTTCTTTGTGGACGTTAAAATGCACTAACTAATGTCTGCTACTTTATCAGATAATCTCAAGAATGAAATTCAGAAGAAAAAGCTTCGCCCAAACTTCCTGTCTAACATGCCAAGAAAATTACTATCCTTGTTTTTCCGTATCAACAAATAGCCTGCGGGCCATGTTTTACATGACAACTTATATATAATTCTATATGCCATGATAGAAACACGTATACAGGTTATCCACATAACTAACAGTGTGGGAATATATTTTTAATGTCATAATTTGATGATACTAAGTTATTTTTAAGCAATGAGTTTTGAATGCTTTGCAAAAACAATTTAGCCTATACCTGAAATTTTCGCATAAGAACTGGCAAACAATTTAATGGTTTACCACTTTAAAGGAGCTAATATTTTGGTACCTAGAAATTGACATAAATGGGTTGCAAAGCATAATAATATAATATGAATATATATATATAAATTGATTTGCATTAAATCACTGACGTTTTTACTCTAATTTCAAATCAGTTACGTTCGGCGAAATACGCCAGAAGTCTCAATCGAATGGCAATCCCTAGCGTCTGATTATTCCCGTCTACATAGTACATATTGTGTTTGCTCTCCAGATAAGAATATGCCGTCACCGTTTGACGTGACTTCGAAATTCTTTCTTACAAATGGGACCAAAATGCTTTATAGTTAGTACACGATTCGTGTACCAGTGGTAAACTGTTTATTTTGTCTTAAATATTGGATATTAGAAGCCCACCTTTTCCCGGTAAGATCACAGCATCAGTGTTGATTTAAATTGACAAATAATTCGTGTTTTTAATATCGAAGACTTTGGAGGAATAATGAGATTGAGACTTAGCTTCTTTAAACTGAAGCATAGGTGGATCTTCCGACGTAGAAAATCCTTTTTCATAAATTAAGATGTTGACGTACTGTTGACTTTTTGACATAAAGAAATAACACAACTAGAACGGTTTATGTCATAACCGTGTAAAACATCCTTAAGAGAAGACAACTATGTCGAATTAATTGACTCATTTATCACATCTACTACCTCCACCAAACAGTAACTTGTCTTTAATATTACTTTACAAACGTTCTTCTTGAAGGCATGGAAGTACCATTGTCATTCTTAATTTATTTCGTCATCCATCTATTATTAGTGGAAAATGTCCAGGGACAATCAAAACTTATTGAACCCCCGGCTCGATCGGCTATGTGGCGGTATGGATTTAATACACCTAGAAATACAAAGGACAACGGGTTGAATTGTGGTGGCATCAGCGTAAGTTTTTATTTGATTTTTAAAACTTTAATTTAATCAATTTGAATAAGAATCCTGGAATCATACATGCACATGTACATACTATACTCGGATGTACGATAATTTAAAGGAGCGAAGTCTTTAACTCCATATTTTCCATAATATTCGAAATTAAAAACACCGATTAGAATTCAATATTGATCAGTTTCAATCATTAATGGTGTTATTTTCTCGTGAAACAACAGGATCTTAATATCCAATATTTAAGACACAATTA
Organism: Patella caerulea; assembly: GCA_036850965.1. Classification (NCBI taxonomy): domain Eukaryota; kingdom Metazoa; phylum Mollusca; class Gastropoda; family Patellidae; genus Patella; species Patella caerulea. The sequence goes on from JAZGQO010000006.1 coordinate 23,351,636, forward strand.
ACATATATATAATGAGTACACGAGACGTGTACCCGATGGGTTCTTGTGCCATTTTGTAATGAACAAATAAAAACATACCCTACAACGCAATGTGAAAGTAAAGGTTTATAGGTCCAAGACCAAAAGTTACAAATTAAATATCATAACATATGTGCAACAATATTTACATCATAAATCATGAATTAGTGACATTGCAAATAGATTATATATTTTATAATAAATAATATATGACGTAAGAACACATTTTACGATAGTTTGTAACATAATAGATATACATACATGTAGAAATTGGGGAAAATATGAGTAACTTTTGTATTTGACAAGCTTAAATAATTATGCCTATTTAGATAGAACAAATCAATCGTATCTAAAGAAACCAGCCTTCTTATATGTTTCGTTTTACAACATTCAAAGATAAAATGGAATAGATATTCTTCACATTGGTAACATAACGGGCCAGTGGAATCGGCAGTTAGATTTTGCTTCAAAAGAACTGATTTTGTGGGTAAAAGATTTAATCTAAACTTTGTAATGTTACGTTTATGTTTAAAAGGCATATTACTTGATTAAATAGATCTCCTGGCTCTATTTAAACACGTTTTTATTTCCCATTTACTTTCAAAAGCAAAACCAAATCCTAAAGAGTTTAAAGTAGTTCTATAACTTTGGATATCCAGTTTGTTTTTCCTGCTTGGTCTATTTGTTTTAACATAAGATACGCTCTTTGTGGTATCTTTCAATAGGCATATACATACAAGATAACACATAGTAAATACTTTAAGAGTTTCTTCCTCATTCTCCCAAGGTTCCAACATTTGGTGAACGCTTGCTTATTCCTAAAATAACCTTGCAAAACTTAATATGTACTTTTTCTATTTCTTGGCTATATTCTACACCCCCCCTTAATTCGCTACCATACAGCAGAATTGATTTAATTACAATATTAAATATTTTGAAACAATCTTTCACCCCGTAACTGTTTTTTTGGATTAAACTTTTTTTATAGGTATCCTGGCCTTTTCCGCCTTGATTGACAAATTATGTATATTATTCTTACCCCAGTTTAATCTGGAAGAAAATATTAGTCCTAGATAATTATAATAGGTAATAGTTTCTATTCCTTGAGTATCTATAGACCATTCTCCATAGTGTGTAATTATTCCCCCGGTTCTGAAGACAACAACTTTAGTTTTGTAAGGATTTACTTTGTGGTTGATTTTTATTTTTGCAAAAGCTACTTAATACATTAATCTTTTGTTGTAAATCACCAACATAAATAATTAACAATGCTATGTCATCGGCGCATGATAATGACGATTATTTCTGATGCTTCGGCAATAGTAAATCATACGAATACCCCCCCACCCCCGATATATTTGAATTAAACCCTGTAGAAACACGATCTGTTGTTGACCTACTTGACGATACCCGGTCTGTGCCTCACATAGTTTCCCTTGACTTTCTGGCCAGTATTTTAGTCTATTATTTAGAACTGCTGAATTCAGTTTGCAAATGCTGTCTATGAAGAACAGCATTAAAACTTTGAAGTTGGGATCCCAGAATTTTAATCATTCGATATATTCAGGTGTCACACCATAAATTTATACATGTACATTATAACCCGAATACAATAAGTCTTGTTTGTGTTATTTATTTAGACCTTGAAGGCAAATGAAGACAAATGTGGAATATGCGGAGATCATTATAACCGTTCACCAAAACCAAACGAAGATGGTGGAAAATATGCCACAAGAACCATCAGTAGAACGTACACGCAAGGTGAAACTGTGGATTTTACCGTGGACGTGACAGTGAGTCGAAGAGGTTTCTACGTATTTCGACTATGTAAATTGGTAGGTGTATTTGAAGCTACCGAAGACTGTTTAAATCAACACGTGTTAACACTTGGTAATGGAACTTCACAAATAAACGTTCCAGCAAGTCGTTTTACGAAGAAAACGTTTCAGCTGGTATTACCGAGTGATGTAACGTGTGATCGATGTGTTATACAATGGAAATATGTGACAGGTAAGACATAAAAGCATTTTCATTTGCATGTATTCGATTTTATTATAATATGTAATGATGATTGAAATGTTTGGCATAGTTGGTACTGTTTTATTTCTGACCCAGTATTACTCGTTTGAACATAGCGAAGAGGTAATCAGGGAAAGTGACAAGGTATAGCCATAAAAAAGTTTGGTTGCATTGAATCACATTGTTGGCCCAGATCACCTAACCTTCCGACAATTTCAATCGCAATGAATAACATTGTTTTCCCAGATCACCTGAATTAGATAATAATTCATTCATTTATACAGCACTACAAAATCCAACCAATGACTGCTCTTAAAGCGAGAATTTCATATTTTTAAGTTATGTTTTTAAAATGTATTGAAATAAAGCCTTAAAATAGATGGTATCTATAAACAGTCCAACCTTGTTAAATAATAATCCTATATTGCCAGTTGAGAAATTGAAAAAAATACCACTTTCAACTGCAAATTCAAACGTTTGAAGATAGCTATTCCACGGGGGGGGGGGAGGGAACAAGGGAGGTAAATGTGTTATCATTTCCTGTGTGTATGATTTTTAAGTGTGAGAATGATACCTATGATCGTATATTTTGACTATCTTAGAAAATATATTATCATTAAAATAAAGTTAAGTTGGCTTTTGAAAGTATTAATACTAGTAGAACTTTTCCATAAATGTGGCGCAGCATATGAAAGAGAACGTTGGCCGTAGTAATTAGGTATTAATGCAGATACAGATTTTGGTCTTGTGATCTTAGATTCTACTGGGTTATTTGGTTCAATAAGTTCAAGTGAGTAAGCAGGTGATTCAGGAAGATTATGGGACCAAAGAGTGTGGACCATCAATGAACAGCCAATGAAGTTTTTGTACGACAGGGAGTATACCACAAGACATGTTTTGAGCCTATAAACATCCAGGCAGGTTTTATACTTCTGCAACTCATTGCGATGTGACCATTGAATTCACTTATAGTTTGGCATTGTCCTTAAGATACCAAAGTGATGGAGATAAAGTCTCATATTGTAAAAATGTTATCCATGTGCTAATTCATTCATTAACACAATTCTATCGAATACCATCGTTTATTGACTCAAATTATCTTGAACTTTTACCATTGTACAATCTTATTTAGACAGATACAATACAAGTTACTACCGATTTTAAGAATTTCCGACGTCGTTAAGTTTCACTAAGTTGTCACGCATCCATTCATTCATTAACACAATTCTATCGAATACCTTCGTTTATTGACTCAAATTATCTTGAACTTTTACCATTGTACAATCTTATTTAGACAGATACAATACAAGTTACTACCGATTTTAAGAATTTCCGACGTCGTTAAGTTTCACTAAGTTGTCACGCATCCATTACTGAATATTTTTGACACAGATAATTGATCACGAGCTATTTTTAATTATCTATCGTCCGCATAAAAGTGAAATTGTAGACCTATCTTCATATAATATCTTATAAAATAGGACATAAAGCAGTAAATAGAATCGGTACAAGAACCGACCCATGTAACACACCATATTTAAGTTAATTTAAATTCACGCATTGATGACGATCACGCAAATGATTTATGATCCAATTATGAATGTAGCACACACTCAAATTTTTGCCTCCAAACGATTTAGCAGCATGGATTATTCAATCGTGTTAAATACCATATGCTGAGATCCAACAGCATCAACACTACTTATTTTTTCAGTCCACTATAAACGTGTAATGTACTAACACACAAATTGCTGTTAATAAGCACCATTTCAACTATTCTGGGGAGAAAGCATTTCACTACCAAGGTTCGGCTTCTTTAAAAGTGGAGACGGTTAGAAATGTACTTTTTAAGGCTGTATTTATTATTTTGTATAATACCAGGAATAATTCATCTAAAACCTTTTTGCGTAAGCGAATGTGAATGGGATCCACATCACAGCATGCTGAAGATGCTGAAAGAACAATCTTAAAGGAGCTAAGTCAATTTAAATCAACATTGATGCTGTGATCTTACCGGAAAAAGATGGGCTTCTGATATCCAATATTTAAGACAAAATAAACATTTTACCACTGGAACACGAATCGTGTACCACAATACGTTTCAGCCCTAGTTCTAGCAGGAGACTCGAGGAAGACTGGTAGCATTGCACCAAATCAAACGGCATATGTAGACTGGAATAACCAGACACTCGGAATAGCCAATCTATTGACGCTGCTGGCTTACTTCCCCGAACATAACTGATTTGAAATAAAGAGTAAAAACGGAAACCATTGAATGTAAATCGGCTAAGATACATTCATATTACAGTATTCTATGCGTTGCGACCCACTTGTGTCAATTTCTATGTCCTAAATGTTAGCGATTTAACTTCTTTAAGTAATTCATGACAATTGATGGGTTCAAAATCGGAGTTGCATCTAGTTTCGTCATAATATTACTATCATAGTAGTGATCTTATTAAAAAAATTGAATTGAATTTGTCAGCAAGTGAAAATAAAACAAAAAATTCATCTTTTTATTTTAGTAGAAGTGGCGAGTCATTGGGCGAGTAAATAGTCAATTTCCAATTCTATGTTAGTTTGTTTTTCTGTAACCTAAATGACAATACATATATGCTTTTCAGATAGCATATGGGGTTGTAATACAAATCCTAGAAAATGTTGCTTTGGTTGTGGAATCCAAGAAAAATATATAAACTGTGCAGATGTTAAGATTGATGCAGTTGCCGCCGCTGTCACCACATCAGCCCCTACAACTACTGCAGCCGCTACCACCACTGTCATCCCTACCACCACTACCCCATCTCCTACCACTACTCCATCTCCCACCACAACGTTACAACCAACTACTCTACCCCCAGCACCTGTTGTCAACATAGTGCAGCCTTCAAATGCCGCGACCCAATCAAGTCAAATGGTTGCCCCGATTCAAACCAACAACCAACATTCGGTAAGATTATCTTCATCACCATAGTTCATATTCAATTTGAGAAGGCATTAAGTTGTCTTCCCCGAATGTTGAATTATAATTAATAAAGCAACATTTAAATAAATGAGATAAATAGAAACTAAAAGCCCTTAAGGATATTTCTTTATTGCAGCATATCCATGAACTTTTAGAGGCACAAAGAGCACAGCTAGAAGAGTTAGCAAGATTAAGAATAGAAATGGAAGAGATGAGCAGCAAGAAAACAACCGAAGCTCCATCAGCAACCACCACTTCTACTCCCGTTATAAGTACTATGGGACCAGCACCAGATGATCCACAAAAGCTCAAAGAATTTGTTCAAGCATTCCTTTCAGTTACACGAAAATATCACGGAAATGCGCCACATACCCCTGGAACACTTATGAATATACTGGAGAAAGTTAAATTATTTGAACCAGTAACTACAACCCCAGCTCCCTCACATGCTGAATCATTTTTAAAGAATGTGCTGTTTCCTAACAACGCTCAACAACCACAGGTCCAGCCATTGGCAGTACCCGATCAATCACAAGCGTTGAATTTGGATAATCAATATCCTTCGACCCTAGCTCGCCAAAATGCCTATCCTTCTGTGTTTCCGAATCCCGTATCAAACTACCAGCCACAGTCTACCGCATATAACCCATACCCACCCGAAATCATGAATGGCAACCCAACCAGCCCACTTTATGGTTTGAATCCAGAGGCTATATCTCAAGCGGCGGGTGAACAACCAATGTTTGATATGTCTTCCTTCGCCAATCCAATGCTTGAGATGGGTCAAGCTAATGAATTGGGGAGTGGTGGTGCTAATGGATTTTCACCAATGGCCATGATGGCGCAAATGCTTATGGCTCAGTCGCAACCCGCAGCAGTAGTGCCAACCGCACAAATTGCCCCAAGTGCTCCAGCAATGCCAGCACAACAAGCACAGTCCGTAGTGGCACAGCCACCACAACCCGTTGTTGCACAAACAGCAGCACCAGTAAAAGAAGTTTCATTGCCTACCTCAGTTATTAACAAAGCCCTTACATTGCCTGTTGTGGCTAAGAAAGAACCCTTAACTCTTGATACATTAAATGACGCCCAAAGGACAGAAATTCTACAAAAGTTGAAAATGGCAAACGTCGTACTTTCCAAGCAAGTCCCCACTGTATCTCTGGCAGAGAAACTGAAAGTGTACAGAATGGTAATCAGCAAAGCAGTAAAAACTTTGAACGAAAAACGGGCTGCTGAGATTGATAAAACTTCACCACTTGTTCTTACAGAACTAACACAAAACCAACAGCTTCTGGAACAGCAATTACAAATTGAAAAACTACGTCAAGAGTTAATGCATGTAAAAAACCAAACTGCAAAAGTTGTTGCCATGCAAGTACCCAACGCCCCTACGACAAATCCTCAAACGGAGCAAAGGCCGCAGGTACAAAACAAACCCGTTTCGGAAGCTCAATTACTGGACACTATTTTTGGTTCCGGCACTCAACAAGGGACCCAACGTCCTACACCTCGCGTTAATCCCAATATCAATCAACCAAGGTTACCTGGTGGTACACATGCAGCTCACCCTATGCACAGTAAACCCGTAAACTTTAACCAAATGGACCCGTTTGCATTAATGGGAATGGGTGGCATGGGTCCAATGGGTGGTATGGGAGTTATGGGAGGATTTGGGGGATTAGGAGGATTCGGGGCATTTATAGATCCTACGTCTACGTGTGAATATATAGGTGTCGCAGAAGTTGAATGGCCATGTAGACGTAATTGCGTACCTGATGGCTCAGGAATGTCTTGTGTTGCACGACAACCAACAATCGCCCAACACCAAACAAAATGTGCTATGGACTGTGCGGTTATGGCAATGTAAAATCACACAGTAACAATAAATTGTAATGGGGCCATAATTGTGAAAAGTATAAATATCGTTCTGGTTATACGTAGCCTTTTACCGTAGTGGCAAAGGTTAGAAATATGTTGTCAGGCGCGGATCCAGAGGGGGGGGGGGCCAGGGGGTCCACCCCCCACACCCCTGCTCAGACTTGAAAATTTTTTTATGCGATTTTATTGGCGATTTAGACCTGTTATTTTTGAATTTACCTTCCGGAAATACGTCAGAATGAACCAAATTGAATCTGATTTACCAAATTATCGGTTGAGCGCAATTAGTTAAGCAATTATCAAACCTAGACCCCCCCCCCCCCCTGCAAAAAATCCTGGACCCGCACCGGGTTGTTGCATTGATATATGTAATAAAGCAGTATTTACTGAAATTTTGAGAGAGTAATAGATGTAAATAAAATACCCTAAATACGTAAAATTTAAGTAGTCCGTATTTGCAAGAAGGAATAAAATTGATGGAAAACGTTCAGTGGGCATATAAATGAAACAGTCGTCATTGCCGGATTTCGAGCATGAAACAAGCTGTGTATTTAAAATTTTATGTGACCGTTGAATTATTTGAACATACAAAGACCCAATTATCATATATCCCTCATTTTGGTTTACTCGAGTCTGTTCAAAAAAAACATATTAAAGTATCAAACAGTTTAAACATGTTGTTATAAACATTCTTACCGCTCCTGCTTTACATGAAATGGGGTTTAAAGTCATACGCAAAACTGTAGTGTCCTATGAGGGTTAATATGCCCTATTCTTATATTAAATTCTAACTGCCAAGGATTCTTTCACGTACACGCCAATGTGTACACGAGGTCTCGGGTTTTAGTCCCATCCGAATGCCAATACGCTGTCCCTTGCCAGACCCCCCGTCCTGCACCTTTGACAAGGCGGAACACGCTGGAAAATCTTTTGATTTAAAGAGAGAAACCGCCTGTATAAAAACCGAAAGTTTAAAACATTATTTTATAAAAAGTATTTTATGTTTTTCAAATTTATCTAGCAAATGCATTTGTAGGCCTATATAATGGGTAATGGTTGGCAATTCTGTATACTTTCAAATCAGTGTCGTGGGTGTGTCCAGGTATTTCGTCTTTTTATAAGTCATTCATGACTTGATGGACGTGTTTTATTTGTTTACGACACAACATGTGATATACGACATACTGTAAAACTTCTATACACACGTACCATATACTATAATGTCTTAAAAAATGGAAGCAAAAATAATAACGATCTGAAAATGAAATTTTAAAAAAGCATAAAATTAAAAAGTAGGGATTTGAAATATTAGAACCACTACCATGCAGTTCTAAAGGTTGACTAAATTATCGTTCAGTGAAGTACTATATTTTAAATTTTATGCAAATAGAATTAGTTGACAAACGTAAGTTATTCTAATAGTGATAATGGTTATAGAATTAAAGTGTGCACAAAAAAAATCTTTTATAATAGTATTCCTGAACAAAATATTATGACAAGTCTGCAGACTGGAATGGTTAAACGACTGCAAATTTTTTTTTACACCTGTCTGGTATCTTTTCTATCTATGCTAACAAAATTTGTAGAACATAGCATACAAGTGATAAAGATTTAGTATTTCAATAATTGTCGATTGGACCATTATTGCCCAGAGGACCCCCACAGAGCCTATGTTGCCTCAAGCTAAAAATGTCACAGGAACCCTTCCATCAATAGTGAAAAAAGGGACATAATATCATTGTCCACAACATTCAAGCAAATGCAGTTTGTATGTCAATTTGTATGCCAATGTTGCAGATTAAAAGATTTATTTGACACAAACATACAACATAATAAACACAATCATAAAATTCGTAATAAATCAAAATTCTAGACCCCTGATTTCCTATATCCGCTTGTCATCCATACTTATTTGTATGTAATATCTAAACAAGCATGAACTTACCGTATAGACCAAGACCATGGCATGACGTCTACGCGGCCATCTTGGAATCCTTTTCAATTTCATAACGATCGTTTCGAATTGGCTGAGCATTAGGGTTTTTTTTTAAAGAGAGTCACCCAGGAAACAAAGGGAATATTACGAAGTCAGTTCTTTATTAAAAAATTTAAAAAAAATCCCAAAACAACAAAACATGCCCGTCACCATATCTTTAAAGTTCTCGCCTAAAGAGAACGTCCCAGTAGATATTTATGAAAATCATAATGTAAATAGAAGAAAGATGAGAATTCGAAATATGGGTGAACCCTATAGCTTTACTTCACCCGCCCACGTCTATCTCATCCCATTATTTGCCCAGGCACGATCGTGTATAAAGTAAAACATCTTACTCGTCTGGATAAGCCCGAAAATACCCTGAATGTGTGTTATTTAAACAGTTAGATTAGACCGAGTGAAATAAAGCTATGTATGATGATTTCTATGGTTATATAGTAAGGCCAATAATATATTTACATAACAGGACCTCGACATAATATCACCGTATAATGCAAATACTGGATGGAGTTATTTTGACAATGGAAATCCCCGACGTCATTTCCTGTGATAAGGGAGAAGGAGGGGTCGCCTTGTAATTAGTATATATATATCCTAGAAATCTCGTCCTAACATGTATTGAGCAATATTGATCAGTTCCGACTTTTCGACATGGAGGGAAACGCTATTTGGTTTTCAAGTTTTCTGATAGTTTGTTTGGTGTCACTGATAAACTGTATCCCTGTACCTGAATATGAAGGTAGGTCAGAAGTTCACAATTTTACTATAGTCCTTATAGATATTCATATCTTTAACGTTTATTGACTTAATGTGCCATATCAAATAAACATGAGCTTATGGGTTGTCACTGGGTTGATAAATTGGAATTTTTTCAGAACACATTGAATGAAACTTAGATGGATATTGTGATCGTTATACGATTCTTACCTGGTCCTGGTTTCAGTATTGTTCTTAAACTCATTTATTGCTTCCAGAGCAGGGTTAGAGCATGAACCCGGCACTCTGTTCAAGTCCAGATCTGTCCAGGTTTTTTGTTTTAAGTTGTAGTATTATAGTTAAGGATAAGGATACAAGCTCTGTAGAAAGCATTCTATTTCAAACATGTAGATCAAAGCTTGTGATTGGCATGTAGGCATGGAGTCACAGGAACAGTTACAAGGCTGAATCTTATCCCAGTGGTTACCAGATCCCGCCCGGACACCCAAAACAATATGTATATGTGTGTATATGTGTGCGCGGTTGGGTTGGAGTTCCTCTCAGCGCCACCGTGTAATACTGGGCTGTGTGGAACATGCTAGGGTCGATTTGTAGTATATCTGACCCACGGTATATTATGTTTGACACTGGTTAAGTATTATGATTATTATTATAATGTTGAACACCGCATTTAAACTGTGTCATTTTTTGCCATTTACGAGAGGCAAAAAAACTCAAGTGTCGCTAAAACTCACAAGAATGACGCAAAGCTCGCCATTGCACCCCCTCACTTAGCCCCTATCTTATCTGACCTTTGAAAGCTATTAGTTGACAGAAAAAAAACAGGCACTGAAGAAGACGATTAGATAATTTTTAATCCCTATCACTCCCATGAAACAATTACTCCACTCCTGCATACCCAGAAAGCTCAATGTATAAGTTTAAGTTCCAGTTAATTAATTTCATGATGCCATCCACCAGCTTCTCGTTTCTATTTAAAAACACCGACACCAAGATAGTGTCAAACCTAGGTTATTTTTTTTAGATTTCACTGTGTTTGTAAAGAACACACCTCAGTCCCCTTTGTTTAATTTAATTACCGGTAAAGACATTGACTATTAGTCTTTTGATACATAATTTATATACCGTATATTTACAGATAAAATCCTTAACCGACATACTCGAAATGTAAGTTAATTATATAATATTGTTTGGAAGATGTTTGTTTAAAGGATGGGCACACTGATAATAATGTAATTAAATATATTAATTATATGCATACTCACGCATCACATCGAAATTGAACAGAATCAAAGTCTTGTATGACCGAATACCCTGACACATTATAATACTATGCATTTTGTTGAGATATAATATCATGTATTTTGAAACATATCATGTTATAGTCTCTTATCATCCAAACAAATATTCTACGAATATTAGTCTGGATGGGTCCTCAAAATTTGACAGAAAGTCGGTCACTGTCTGGATTATCCAGTCTTTTAATTTACCACGTACTGAATTGAAATGGTAATTTTCTCTCGTCATGAATCAAACGTATCTCCTTAATCGCGATTCATGCTGTTGTATCGTCTCTATTTTGTTTCTAATAATAGATGTGCCAAGTGAATTGTGGGATATATTCTATCCTCGCTTTATAGAATCTATCAAAATCGGCCCGGCTTCATAATATCTATTACTTACCGAGACTTTAGCCAAAATGTTCCATTGCCCATGCGTAACCGGGAGTTTGGTTTTTTATGTGGTAGATTATCCAGTAATTTTCGTCAATAATTGAGAACCGACCCAGAGCCTCCGTGCATTGAATACTAGGGGGTTCTGGGTGATCGAGACTAATCATGTTAATGTATCATGTATTTGGAAATATCTTATGTATTTTAAATGAAACATATCATGAAACATGTATTTGGAATCTATGTATTTTGAAACGTATGAAACAATACATTATCAGGTATTTTGAAATATATTATCAGCTATTTTGAAATTTAAACCATAAATACATCATGTTATTGCCAATAATTATGAAATATTATACATTATACTTAATCTTATGACAGACGCAGCAAACAAAGAGATATGTAATTTTTATCTATAGATGTCCATACCATGGACCACATTTTCGCGTCTTGTGAAATTTGAAGTTATCGAGGGGTAAATGGGGTATTGACTGTGCCCAATTTCTTTATGATTGTTTCACCTTATAGTATGGCGAATATATGCGTGTTTTACGGATCGTACACTTGCACGAGTTTAATCTTCGATTATTCATAAACTGATACTCAGATACTCATGTATCTTGCTTTAGCTAAATTAATAATCCCAGTCATGGAATTTTATATTTTGTTATCGCTCTTAACATTAAAGTCCAATAGAATTAAATTTATACATGTTGTTTGTACGTAGGACCCAACTATTGGATGTATAGCTGATGTGGGATTCTTTTACGTGTACGTAAGCGGTTTTGCGCCCCATCCGAACGACGACACACCTTTTCTTACTACTTCATAAATCAAATCATAAATATGTGTATGATTTCTGAACTTATTTGTTTATTTTCCATTTTTTTAGGCGGACGATTTGAAGATTGAGGTAAGCATTCTTGACATTGATTTTTAAGTAATAAAGTATTTCCGGTATCTTTAATGTCAATTTTGTTTTTAACATTTTATATAGGCCAGATATGGTTAGATTAGGTACTCGTAAATTACTGTTTATAATGTTGTTATGTAAGTAATGTATAGAACCTCATTTCAGCGTTTCGATGTCATTGGTGTCATTGTTACCCAATCTTTCGAGAATGGTTATATCGTGGTTCTGTCGAGCAGGATATCTTCTTGTTATAGCGTTTCGAATCTTCAATATTTTCGCCTGTGACCTCTGCAACCTCTTCGACCATAACGGACGGCGTGATTTATTGTAGTTTAGTAGAATAGGTTTCTAGAAATTATGATATGATAAACCCGACAAATTGTCATATTTTGGAAAATATGGCTCTCAGTAAAACAAAGCTTAAAATAAAAACATTTATAACTTTTATAACTCAGGATAAGACGAATTCAATTAGATTAGATACAGCGCACGTGACATTGTATGGTTCAAATTTTGCTTGTCTACGTTTTCATGAAATGTGTCGTTTATTTTGGTAAAAGTAGAAGGTTTTGCGTTGAGAAAGTAAAAGATCCTATTTCTTTTTTCAGCTTCAGAAACTAAGACGCATAGTAAGTAGTCATTTATTTGATTTAGTGTGCTTTTTAAATCATAAATACACAACTAGCTATATTCATGTTAATGTTATAAATTGGTAAATTATTTTATGTTATATTTACATTTGTCCATATCATTCGGAGAATTGGATCCAAAGAAAATCTGCTTAAATCAGTTTCAATGTCACTGTTTAACCAATTCCTGAAATATCTTAAATCTGTATTACCTGTAGGTCTAACTTCAATTAGAAGTACTTGTGCATTTTGAATATTGTATTTATTGGGCAAAGCTGCACTGAAAACGTTGAACAGAAAGTTGGACGTTGAAAGAAATGAATTAATGATACGGTGTCTTCACCTGTTTCAAAAACTATTAAACTCGGTAATTAACATGATATGCTTGTTAGACAGATTAATTACTACAGTCATATAGCATAATATCATCTTCTGTCACTGTCACCTAATGTTATACAAATAGATATGACACACTAGACATAGATTATGACTCCCTTTCAAGTGGTACATGCCAATACCCCCACCCCATTTATCCGATATTGGTATCCTTTGCCTCATCATCTTAATGACAAGGAAAAATTGTTAAATGCCTTGCAATTTAATATCATTCATTACAGACGTTGACAGAAAGAGAGAGGCCGATCCCCAAAAATCCCAAAATCAAAACCCTTCGAACATTTAACATTAGCTGTGTGTGAGGTAAAGGATGTGACATAACACAGAATTCGAACATAAGTTTGAATTTAAAACTTAGTCAAACATGTGATTTCCAAATAATTTCCATATTAGCGAGTCACTTTTGAATAAAACTGCGTTTTCCTCGGTCAAAAACCATTTCTATAGGAGTTAGTGAATAAGGCTTTGACAAATTGAATGTTTCAGCTTCAAGATGTACATGATCATAAATCTGATTTAAAGATTCCGACGACTACTACTACGACTACAACTAGCAAACCTACAGTAGATGATGATATCTATAATAAACTTATCATACAGCTGAGAAACAGTGATCAAGCCACACTGATGGTGAGCTGCACACAATTTAACAGATTTATACGCCCCACCCCCTACACAACAACAACAAAAATGGAAAACAAAATGAGTGATCATGTGGCCATTTCTGAATAAAAGACGTTATAGAACCTGCACAGAAAAATGGTTTGATATAATAATATGTATCAAAATCAAAATGGTGTCAACACTTTAATAAACATAATGCAATGAAGGAGACAATTTTTGCTATAGTTATAAATACGTGGTTGTAAGAAAACATGCAAACATATCCAGAATAAAAAACCCATTGAGTGGCAGTATTTTAGGTGTTTAGGGTTTGGTTTCAATGGCTAATGACCGGCTTATCCCAATTTCATTATTACTAAATATTACGCGACATTTGATTGGTCGTAGGAACCATTGTTAACCTATGGTATCGTTTTTTTGATAATGTCGTTCAATCAAAGAAAAGGAAATCCCCAAGAGTTACGAAATAATAATATGGATTCCATGTAATTCTTGACCGCTTTAGTTAAAATATTTACAAACAACTGTACCAATGTCAATATTTGCGCCCAAATATTCGTTTTTATACGTCCACATTCATAATGTGAACGTATTATGCCGTCGCCCCTGTCTGTGTGTGTGTGTGTGCGTATGTAAATGGTGGAAAACGAGGACACACACGTGGATACACACCTTCTAATTGAGGACTTGGGCCTAATCGAGGACGTCCTCGGTCTACCGAGGACGTCCTCGGTTAGAACTGACTTGCTGAGGATGTTTAGGAGAGCCTAAATATAGATATATCTGAAATTCTTGTAATTCTATTTTTTTCCTCGGTTGACGGTACAGTACATGTAGGGTGTGTTGTGTGATAGCCTAAAAATTTATGGTGTGTATTCTCTTGAAAATCTACGTCCTCGTTCATTTGAATATGTACATGTTTGGAGCATTGTCCTCGATGGAGCTGTTTTGAACGTGTATACACAATCATGTGATCATTATGTTACGTCGTTATAAAATGGCGGATTGTTTTTTGATTGAAAGTTTATTTCTCTTAAGTTAACTCCTCTACGTGACAATTGTCGACCTGGTCTTGATATTGTTACACAGACGCCGATTACATACCAATCCAACCGTTTTTATATACTGTCCTCGATTGACTGGACCGATGTTTAATATAAATGTGTTTAATAACATCTGACATCGGCCCCACCTACCGAGGACAGATAGCGTCCTTAGTTGTTCATAAAAGAACCAAAGTGTCCTCTATCTGTAGTAATTGGACACACACACGCGCGTGTGACTAAAGTCTTTAATATATTTTGAAACTGTCTGGTTAAGTAAGATTTCGGCTATACTGATAAAATTTCGAACTTTTCATTGGCATAAATAAGCCTGGTAACAGACCAATCAGCTATTTATTAAATAATGTCATTGGTTAAGGGAACAATTATATTGTCAGTGTGTTCAGTGGTATCGGACATTGGCCCCACCTTTACTAATGATAGGTAATTTTGTAACTTATAATACTGACCAGTCATCAGAGAACAAAATTAAATCGAATGTGGTCAAATGGGAGAAACATGAGGCTTTTTCAGGAAGACAGATCACGCCTACGATCGGTAATACATGAATCGATATATCCTCGATTTATTTTAATCCTGCACACACGTTTGTCCTCAATTTCTATGATTCGAACAGTTGTATGTCCACACTTTACAATGACAATGTCAAATGCATCAATATGTCCTCGATTTATAGTAATCCTTCACACACACGCACACACGTGAGTTTCCCCAGAATTAAATTTTTAACCCCGGTACTTGAGGTATTTAATTGAGACATTTATTTTTTAATTTGACACTGTTTTTTTTTTCTTTCAAATACATTATTGCCAGTCTAGTCTTGATATTGTTACACAGAAACCGATAACACAAATCCAACGGTTTGTTAAATACTGTCCTCGATAAGCTGGACCGATGTTTAATGCATATGTGTTTAATAACGTCTGACATCGGCCCCACCAACCGAGGACAGATAACGTCCACGGTTGTTAATAAAAGAATCAAAATGTCCTCTATCTGTATTAATCGTACTCACAAGCGCGTGATGGCGTACCATACTCCTCACAGTGTTTCGTTTGGTTAGAGCGATAAACCCACTTAACACTGCTGTATTTGAAGCAAATTTATATTGCAAATTATTACTGGTAAAAAAATCCGATTAACAACTACATAACAATATCATTACGCTTTAAACAGAGCTCCAAATTGGACAAAATAAATTATGTCTATATAACGTTACGTCGTGGTTCGCGGTTTTATTATACCCAATTAACCAATGCATAACAGAATGTTGCAAAAAAGTAATTGCGTGACAAACGAGGCGATCTAAACGGATTCAATACCATAAATCACTGTTCAAAGTTTCAGGGAAGACCCGAGATTAAACGAACGGCTGCTATGTTGTTGGTCAACAGTGACCAGAGACGGAGTTCTTAGACTATTGCTTCAGGAAGAATAATACGGTGGCTTACCTGAATCCCAAACAACCGCCGCATATGGATTTTTATACGCCCACATAGAAAAGTGGACGTATATTGCCGTCGCCCCCGTCCGTCCGTCCGTCCGTCCGTCCGTCTGTCGGTCCTTCCGTCCGTCCGTCCGTCCATCGTCCATAAATTCTTGTGAACGCTCTAGAGGCTAAAGTTAATATCCAATTGACTTGAAATTTATACACGGTGTTTAAGGTCGTGAGACGAAGAAGCCTATTGATTTTCAGAGATATCCGATAATTACTACCAGAGTTATGACCCTTGATCACTTTGAAAAATCTTGTGAACGCTCTAGAGGCTATAGTTAATACCCGATTGACTTTAAATTTATACACAGTGTTTAAGGTCAGGAGACGAAGAAGCCTATTGATTTTCGGTGATATCTGATAATTACTGCCAGAGTTATGACCCTCGATCACTTTGAAAAATCTTGTGAACGCTTTAGAGGCCAAAGTTAATATGCGATTGACTTTAAATTGATACACAGTGTTTAAGGTCATGAGACGAAAAAGCCTATTGATTTTCGGTGATATCCGATAATTACTACCAGAGTTATGACCCTTGATCACTTTGAAAAATCTTGTTAACACTCTAGAGGCTATAGTTAATATCCGATTGACTTTAAATTTATACACAGTGTTTAAGGTCATGAGACGAAGAAGCCTTTTGATTTTCGGTGATATCTGATAATTACTGCCAGAGTTATGACCCTTGATCACTTTGAAAAATCTTGTGAACGCTTTAGAGGCTAAAGTTAATATCCGATTGACTTTAAATTTATACAGTTTTTAAGGTCATGAGACGAAGAAGCCTATCGATTTTCGGTGATATCCGATAATTACTACCAGAGTTATGACCCTTGATCACTTTGAAAAATCTTGTGAACGCTCTAGAGGCAAAAGTTAATATCCGATTCTCTTTAGATTTATACACAGTGTGTAAGGTCATGATAAGAAGAAGCCTGTTGATTTTCAGCAATATCCGATAATTCCTGCCCGAGTTATGACCCTTGATCACCTTGAAAAATCTTGTGAATGCTCTAGAGGCTAAAGTTAATATCCGATTGAATTTAAATTTATACACGGTGTTTAAAGTCATGATACAAAGAAGCCTATTGATTTTCAGCATATCCGATAATTACTGCCAGAGTTATGACCCTTGATCACTTTGAAAAATCTAAAGTTAATATCCGATTGACTTTAAATTTATACACACTATTTACGGTCATGATACGAAGAATCCTATTTGATTTTCAGTGATAATTTCTGGCAGTTGATCACTTTGACAAAGGCCTTGAGACAAACCATCAAAACTATTCTTATCATTTCTGATAATTATTTAATGGGCTATTACTCGTAATAAGATTATCATGTGTTGTAAATGTTCTCCTTACTGATAAAAGAAACAATATGTGACAACCCTTGTTGACTGCCCGGACGACTTAGCTGTTGTGGGCGTTTGTTTCGTTGCCTGGCAACCTATCTTTAAACATCTGTTTCTGTTTTAAGCCAAGAGTAAATCAACTTTCATTTTCCAATCGTTTTCTAACCGAAATCTCACTCTATGCAGACCTGAATTCCAACCATCCGATCGGACTGTTGCAGCTGCATTCACAAATAATAATTGATGCCCGAAAAAAGTGGCACAAAGTAGAGTGGCTCCAGACAGAATGTTTTAATCCATAGTCAATTTAGTACTAATTCGCTGTACTCAATTAAAATATAAGAAAATTACGTATTTTATCAGATTTCGAGCACTCTATTTTGCCAACCAGATAATATTATTTTTTTTCACTTTACCCGTTAAGACAGAATGTTTTAATCCATAGTCAATTTAGTACTAATTCGCTGTACTCAATTAAAATATAAGAAAATTACGTATTTTATCAGATTTCGAGCACTCTATTTTGCCAACCAGATAATATTATTTTTTTTCACTTTACCTGGGTTAGGATGCGAGACTTTTGAAGATTATCACGCAGTTTTGGGTGCCCAATACATTAGTGGGCGCCTAACCAATATTATGGCAGCCCAAGAACACGCAATTAAGGGTGCCCCTCCGGGATGAGGCACCCCACGAAACATGCCGTTTTGTATTTTGAAGATTATCACGCCGTTTTGGGCCCCAATTCATTCACGGGCGCCTAACCAATCTCATTAGCATTATATTAATGGCGCCCGTGATCTCGGCATTATGGGCGCTCCCCTGATCAATAAGGCATCCCACATGATCAAGTCATGGGCGCCCAACCAATCTGATTCGCCATTATGCACTAGTTGTGGGCGCCCCACCAATCATGTACGCCTCTCTGGGATAAGGTGCACCACAGATCAAAGCTTTTTGCGCGCCCCATCAGTTGTTAATTGACATTGGTTGTGCGCCAATCTTGTCGTGGGCGCCCTACCAAAGTCACTCGGCTATACGTGGCGCCATACCAATATGGGGACTTTGGTCGTTGGCCTCGCATTGCGTCCTTTGGCGCCCATTGAGGGAGCCGATATTTCCCTACCAGGCACACGTTTGTCCTCATTTCCTATCATTCGAACAGTTGTGTGTCCACATTTCTCAATGATAATGTCAAATAGAGTGTATCCCGTATTATAATCATGTTTTAGTATATATTTTTGTAATTTGTAATAGTGTCCAGTCTTCAGAGAATGAAAATTTGTTCGACATGTGGTCAAAGGGGAGACAACACGTACGTCCACGATTGTTAATACATGAATCAATATGTCCTCGATTTATAGTAATCCCACACACACACGTGTGTTTGCTCAGAATTATAGTTTTCAACCCCGGTACTTGATGTATTTGACACTGTCTTTTTTTTAAATTTCAAATACATTATTGCCAGTCTGATCTTGATATTATTATAAAGAACGCCGATAACAGATCATTCCAACCATTTTTATATACTACTCTCGATTAGCTGGACCGATGTTTAATGTAAATGTGTTTAATAGCATCTGACATCGGTCCCACCTACCGAGGACATATAACGTCCGCAGTTGTTCATAAAAGAACCAAAATGTCCTCTATCTGTAGTAATTGGACACACATGCGTGTATGACTAAACTCTTTAATATATTTTGGGAAGTGTCTGGTCAAGTAAGATTTTGGCTTTATTGATGAATTTCAGAACTTGTTGTTGGAATAAATAGACCTGTAACAGACCAATCAGCGTTTTATCAAATAATGTCCTCGGTGATGGGGACCGATGTTTAGTGCCAGTGTGTTCAGTGGTATCAGACAATGGCCCCACTTTTAGTTATGATATTTAATTTTGTAATTTATAATATTGACCAGTCATCAGAGAACGTAATTGATTATGTAGTCAAATGGGGGACAAAATGTGGCTTTTTAGGTAGGCAGATCACGCTTACGATTGGTAATACATGAATCGATATGTCCTCGATTTATTTTAATCCTACACACACCCATTTGTCCTCATTTGCTATCATTCGAACAGTTATGTGTCCACACTTTACCACGGCAGTGTCAAAGGGGATGTATCCGGTACTATAATCATAATTTGATAAATATTTTTGTAATTTATAATATTGGCCTGTCTTCATGGAACGAGATTTGTTCGACATGTGGTCAAAGGGGAGACAACACGTACGTCCACGATTGGTAATACATAAATCAATATGTCCTCGGTTTATAGTAATCCAACTCACACACTTGTGTTTCTTTAGAATTATAATTTTTAACCCCAATACTTTAGATATTTGACTCTGTTTTCTTTTTAAATTAAACTACATTATTGGCAGTGTAGACTTGATATTGATACACTGAAAGCCGAGAACAGACCAGTCCAACCATTTGAAAAATAATGTCCTCGATTAGCGGGACCGCTGTTTAATGCACATGTATTTAATTACATTTGACATCGGCCCCAACTACTGAGGACAGATAACATAAATTAGCCAAAATGTCCTCTATCTGTAGTAATTGGACACACACGCGCGTGTAACCAAAGTCTTTAATACATTTTGGAACTGTCTGGTTAAGTAAGATTTGGGTTTATTTTAATCCTACACACACACCCGTTTGTCCTCATTTGCTATCATTCGAGCAGTTGTGTGTCCACACTTTACCATGGCAATGTCAAGGGGAATATATCCGGAATTATAATCATAATTTAATAAATATTTTTGTAATTTTTAATATTGGCCTGTCTTCGGAGAACGACATTTGTTCGACATGTGGTCAAAGGGGAGACAACACGTACGTCCACGATTGGTCATACATAAATCAATATGTCCTCGATTTATAGTAATCCAAATCACACACGTGTGTTTCTTTAGAATTATAATTGTTAACCCCAGTACTTTAGGTATTTGACACTGTTTTTTTTTTTAAAAAATTCAACTACATTATTGGCAGTATAGATTTGATATTGTTACACAAAAGGCCGAGAACAGACCAGTCCAACCATTTGATAAATAATGTCCTCGATTAGCGGGACCGCTGTTTAATGTACATGTGTTTAATGACATCTGACATCGGTCCCACCTAGCGGGGACAGATAACGTCCACAGTTGTTAATAAAAATGTCATATATCTGCAGTAATCCGACACACAGTGTACTAATGAACTTCCATCCAATTATCTTTTAATTACAGCCTTCGATTGTTTCTCTTTGGGGGTGGGGATGGAGGGGAATGCCAGTGTTGTCGTGGCGAATTGTTCTGACGTCCCCAATTTATATTATTCTAGTAGTTGTGTGTTAGCCATTTATTGTGAAAAACTAAATGACACTGATATTGTATGTTACACCTTTTTTCATATAGTCTCGTGTGGTCAACGGATAGTTAATTCGAGGTTATTTTCACGTAAATCTGTGATGTCCGCGATTGTTAACTCCAGGACTAATGACCTCGTTTTGTAGCATTCCTGTGCACACAAATGGTGTGACCTCGATTATAAGCCTTGTCTCCGTGTCCTCGATATATTCCATGTGTGCACACACACGCGTGTCATTGTTGTAACGTGTGTGTCCTACATTATTCTATAAAAATTCAGATACCTAAAATAAACCGATACAGAACTTTAATTTGCAATTTCATGATCAGGTGAAACGGGGTTACTCCAACATTACTCTAATTCTGCTCTCAGAGCATTATTTAACCAGCCCTCGGTTTGGGGTGTTGATGCAGCTGTCCTCGTTTTCCACCTTTTACATGTAATGGTGTGTGTGTGTGTGTGTGTGTGTGTGTGTGTGTGTGTGTGTGTGTGTGTGTGTGTCTGTGGTTCGCCTACAGGGTGCAATTCTTCATGGATTTTCTTCAAACTTGGTATACTTATTCCTTATACTCCAAGGAAGATCCCTATTGTTTTTGGTGCATGCCCGACCACCAGGGGCAGAGCCACGCCCATTTTTAGTATTTGTTTGTTTGTCGTCTACAGGCCACATTTCTTAACTTATAATCTCGAAACTTTGCATACATATTCTTTGTACCCTAAGGAACAACCCCATCATTTGGGGGTGCATGCCCAACCCCCAGGGGCAGAGCCACGCCCATTTTCTTTTCGTGTGTCTTTGTGTCGCCTACAGGGCGCAATTCTTACTGGATTTTCTTCAAACTTTGTATACGTATTCCTTATACCCTAAGGAAGATCTCTATTGTTTTTGGTGCATGCCCGACCCCCAGGGGCAGTGCCACGCCCATTTCTAGTATATGTTTGTTTGTCGTCTACTGGCCACATTTCTTAACTTATAATTTTGAAACTTTGCATACACATTCTTTGTACCCTAAGGAACATCCCTATCGTTTGGGGTGCATGCCCAACCCCCAGGGTCAGAGCCACGCCCATTTTCTTTTGTGTGTCTTTGTGTCGCCTACAGGGCGCAATTCTTGCTGGATTTTCTTCAAAATTTGCATACTTACTCTTTATACTCTAAGGATGATCCCTATCGTTTGGGGTGCATGCCCAACCCCCAGGGGCAGAGCCACGCCCATTTTCTTTTTGTGTGTCTGTGTGTCGCCTACAGGCAGCAATTCTAACTGGATTTTCTTAAAACTTTTTATACTTACTCTTTACACCCTAAGGATGATCCGTATTGTTTTTTGGTGCATGCCCGACCCCCAATGGCAGAGCCACGCCCATTCCTTGTATTTATTTGTTTGTCGTCTACAAGCCACATTTCTTAACGTATCATCTTGAAACTTTGAAGGCTTATTCATTGTACCCTAAGGAACATTTCTATCATTTGGGGTGCATGCCCAACCCCCATGGACAGAGTCACGCCCATTTTCTTTTTGTGTGTCGCCTACAGGCCACAATTCTTAATCGGTCATCTTGAAACTTAAAATACTTATTCCTTATACCATAAGGATGATCCCTTTTGTTTTGGGTGCATGCCCGACCCCCGTGGGATAGCAACACCCATTTCTTGTATTTGTTTGTCTGTCGTCTACAGGCTGCATTTTTTAATGTATCATCTTGAAACTTTGAATACTTATTTTTGGTACCTTAAGGAAGATCCCTATTGTTTTTGGTGCATGCCCGACCCCAAGGAACAGTGCCACGCCCATTTTTTTTTGTCTGTGTGTCACCTAAAGGCCACAATTATTATTCTTAATCGATCGTCTTGAAAACTTTTTTTATACTTATTCCTTATACCCTAAGGCTGACCACTATTATTTTCGGTGCATGCCGGACCCCCTGGGACAGAGCCACGCCCAATGCTTTTGTGTCTTGTGTTCGCCTACAGGATGCAATTCTTAACAGATCCTTTTAAAACTTTACAAACCTATTCCTTATACCCTAAAGATGACCCCTATTGTTTTTGGTGATTTCCTAACACCCCAGGGGCAAAGCCATGCCCATTTTTACTTCGTGTCTGTGTGTGTTGTCTACAGGCCACGATTCTTAATTGATCGTCTTTAAACTTGGGATATGTATTCCACATAGCCTAAGGACGTCAACTGTATGTCCCGACTCACACAGGCAAGACACGTCCAATTTTTGTGTTTGTCGTTTACAGGCCGCAATTCTGAATGAATCAGCTTGATACTTGGCTTATGTATTTCTTATAGCCTGAGGGCGTCCACTATTGATTTTGATGAATGTCCCGACCCCCAGGGGCAGAGCCACGCCCACTTTTTGCCTTTAGCGTTATGAAGGCACAATTCTGTATGGATTATCTTGGTATACTTTATACTCTAAGGACGGCAACTATTGATGTTGGTGTACGACCCTCAACGCCTAGCCTTCTTGACAAAGTACCATATCAATCAAAGCAGGAATGTGGACGTATATTGTAGCGTTAGCGTTATGTTTGATATGTTATATCCATGTAACTAGTTTTATCTGCACAATGTTCATCATATTTTAGAAACTTGCCCAAGCCCTGAAACAATTAAAAACAGAAGAAGAGAGCAACCCCAAAAGTCTACCAGAAAAGAATTCCGTGGGAGGTAAATTAACTTTCTTTCTGATCAGCAAGTGTGGTATGTGCTCATATTCTTTGTAAACTTTGAACAAAGCGAAATGTTTAGATTGCACCAACGTGTTTTAAGTATTGTGTTATTATATTCAATGATATTCCTTTTATGCACGACCAAATAAAGATAGAAGCCAAACAGAATTATTAGACTTTTAATTATTTGATATAAACTTTAAAATCGAATTTAACTTACAATTACGTGAATCTCTATGTATGAATGTGCAATTTTTTCCCTTCTATAACTAGCACACATCCAAAACTTCGTTTATATCGGGGTTCGTTTTTTCGTTCTTTCGTTAGTTCCCGGGGTTTAACGTCTACTTCCACCTAGGGCGATACCGTAGACAAGTATCGGGGTTGAAAAGCGATTATTTAGAAAGGAACATTGATTTGTGGATACAAAGAGGATAGGTTGGTAGTGGACCCTTGATTGAGCTGAGCTGGAATCCCCACTATGGCTATTGACATGTTTTGTATACTGCTATAAAACCAATTCATTAAAACCACAGATTATTTAGGTGTTATTCAAGAAAAATCAGTAAGTGACGACACCAATGACGATGATCGATCAAAAACCCAAAAGAAAATCTTCGATGCTTTAAAGAAAATTGGACTGCTCGAGGAAAACAAAAATAATCAGGAGGTTACTGAAACCGGTAAGTCAAATTGCTTTCGCAATGGTTGATTCAAATTACACAATTACTTAAGTTTGACCGTATCCCGTTTTTTTTTTGTTTTCTGTCTATAATAGCAAGTGCAGGAGGAACACACTACACGCAAAACAAAAGTCTACAAGATAAACCTGCAGACAAGACAGAAAATAGACATTGAAAAAAAAAACTAAAAATAAAATAAAAAAAAAACAACAAATATCAAATCAAGTGAATGGATCCGGGTCCTAAAATAGTGAGTTGTTGATAGTGATTAGGGTAGAGATAGAGATGACAACTACACATATAATATTTAGCTTCACCAACACGAAGATATGTTAAAATTTCTGAACTTGTCCTTTAAAGTTGCAGTAGTAAGGATTAACTGAAATTGAAATGGCCTTTTAAGATTTTCTGATCCCAAAATCATGGATAATGTTTAATTATGTTGTTATCCAAAGCTTAAAGTATGTCATTAACTTATTCAATTTTCTGATAATACGATTAGTAATAAATGTGTATGATTATTTTGTCATATATGGGGGGTAAACTTTGTGTGGTCCCTGGTTCAGCTGTACCAGTTGCACCATGGTAACTCCAGCACTTAAAACTCAACTCCCCCACCTTCATTGAAACTCTAAGCTGTGGTGATTTTGCGTTATGGTTAATCCTTGGTTGGTGGTCGACACCTATTTTGAGCACTACGTTTTCGTAAAATGTTTTTCTCTCTTTATTCCATATGTTCCGGTATCGTTTATTCAATCTAAGTTTTGTTTTCCAGTTATCCCACATTGGCTTATTATTCATAAAACGAGCAGACATTATTCATGTTTACAGTTTGGTACTACCAACTGAATGGAATAGTCGTTACAAATATCACATTTAAACTTGTTTTATTTATATTTCTTTAAGAAAGTGTCCCAGGAGGTACTTCGCACGAAATAGAGGAAGACGAATACGACAGCTTTCGACGCGAGGGTAAGCAAGTTTGTCGTTTATTTAAATGTAAGGCAGTATCCATCGTGATAAACGCCACACAGCGATAAAAATGGCGGTGTGAATTATTTAAATATAAACTGCAAACAGCTACGTATAACAAAATATATAACATATTTAAAACCGTGCTCTAACTTTTGTCCTGTCATTTTATTATTAGTTAAATACATGCACAGACAAAATAAATACCAGCTTTCATGCATGGGTGTGTGAGACAGTTGTTACATTATGTAGTTTTGGGAGGCGGGGTTATGGGCTGGTGAGACTCGTTGCCTGACAATTAAAATAGACGACAGTAGTATTTGAGGAAACTGGGTACCACTGTTTTATCAAGAAAAAATATTAATGAAGAACACACAACTACCAAACATATGAAAAGGTGTTTTTGTTTTTGTTTTTTTTTTAAGTTTTACATGCGTTAGAGCAGCGATTGTTGAAGGATGTTGGTTTAGCATTACAGTATGGCTTTGATCCTAAAGATATCATTAAAGACCTCCAGGAACGAGGTAAGACGCAAACCTTTTCAAATTAACAAAATCCTTACTCTTCCAGTATAGGGGGTTGGGATGGCCTAGTGATCTAGAGTTTCGCGCTTCGACCTCTAGCTGACCGGTCACCTCTGGCTTGCGGTTGTGGTTTCGAGCCCTGGTGTGAGCGTATGTGGCATGGAGATAGGGGCGCCTTCTCAACCTCGTGGGTTTCCTCGGGGCACTCCGGTTTCCTCCCACTGCTAAAGACCCCTACGCGCAAGCGAATTATTGAAATAAAATTAAACCATATGTTAGTCCCGAAATGACCTGGTTTGTGTTGAGTGGACGTTAAACTCCATTTCTCTCTCTCTCTCTTCCAGTATATTTATTAATGTGGTGTGTAACATCGTAGCAGACTGAAGACGGTGACATTTATTATACATATTTACTAGCTCTATTTTTCTGTTTTCAGAATCGATCAAGAAAACACCAAGAAGTACTGATACAAATATTGAAAAGGAATTGTCAAAAATGAGAAATCCACGGTAGCTGAGATCGCAAAAACCTTTTAAAAAAGACTATGAAGCTTTGGTGACTTTGCAAACATTTTATCCACCAAAAGTTCAAATTATGAGACTGTTGACATGGATTGTAAACACCCAAGAAAAAATATTCACATAGGTCACCGGTTGAAACGTCGCCTTACTCAACATTAGCGATAAATAAAACAAAGTAGTCACGATTATCTTATAAATAGAAGCCTAATAAATATATACTGCCATTGTTGTTCTTTCATAAATGACTTGTATTATATTGCATTTATTTGTCAACGCGTTTTAAATAAATATTGTTTTTAATACCATTTTATTGTTTTCATTTACTCTTACATTTACTAAAACAAAGCAATGAACTTATAAGTTAAAAGTGATTTATAGGTTCACAATAAAGAAAAGATAATGAAGGTATGATTTTCGGCAAATATTTCATGCGAATATTTTATCTTATTGACGGTAATTAGGATCACGCATGTCAAATAATAAATATTTTAATATGAAAGTGGATCACGGTGTTATGGGCTATGTCAATTCCTCAACCACTCCTGTGTGTGACTGCAGCCAATTTCAGATTCAACACATACATTCAAATGTCAATAATTTTAGACCTATAATATGTAGAATCAAACCCGGATAAAAATGTTACTCTCTGACTTCAGAAATATAAAAAGGATATAGAATTTGATTGGCACTCTAATATGTATGTGATGTTCCTTTCTTTGTACATGGAATAAGGCTAGATTGTGGAATCTGGTTAGATTTTGTATGAACCTGAACGATCATCGAATGAACTATCCCACTCCTTGTTCATACACCTTACATTTACAGGGATTGTTCATTGATAAATTCGCGATTAGGTAGAAATCCATATCGCCTGCCAGAGTTTTCAAATAGTAGTACATGTATCTGGTAGAAACATTATAGGAATTCTGAATATTTCCATTTGCAAACTGTTGAGATATCTTGTATTTGAAATTATTGCAGGATGAAGTTCTCAATACAATTTATAAATACTTTCAATAATAGGATGAGTTTTCAAGTGATACTTGTTGAAATGTTTCGTTTGATTTGTTGATATTGTGGTGGCAATAAACGATAGATTTCTCGTAAAATTGTAACGTAACAGGATTCTTCATCGGGTCAAAACGGATTAAGACTACTAATTTTTTCACCTAATGTAGGCCGTCTGTTCGTTGTTTCCCCCTTTTGTACCTTTTGCGTGACCAATGATCATGACCCCACTCACGGTTAACCCTGTTCAATATTTGTATCTGATGCTTGTGACATGTTGGAGTCTTTGTGGTTGTAAAGACCGGGGTGGGGTTTGGCTAAGGAAAGGGGGACTTCATTACCCCCAATCCTCCCAATAATTTGGCCGCGAATACACCAGGTTATTGCACACAAGTAACTATTCTATTAAACAAAGAGGTCTGATTTTAATATGGACGTGAGACTTATAGAACGTAGACTTTAAGTAGACGTGGTGTCTGCTATGCTCTATACTGACTCCTGGGTTAAGAGGTTCACAGTTACGGGGGTTGCGATTAGTAAACTCAATAGGACTCATTCTCTCTTTGAAAATCAATTGATCTGAATGGGACAACAATGGTAGACCCTCTGGGGTAGCCTACAAAATTAGCCCACACCCCCATTCAAGAATTGCTCCGCCGGCTTTGAATATTAGGATCAAATTGTTATTGACTAAGAAACGTCATGCAATTGACATTGATATCAATGAGGACAGATTTACTAGCCGTAGTCCAAATGGAGGCATATTATTAATGAATTATCTCTCTGTGGTCTAGAATGGAAGAAAGGGGTTTAAATTGGTAAATATTCATGGTTTAGAAGCGGAAGAATAACCTTTAAGTCGGTTACGGTGATATGTACTGCGGATAGTTACATGTTTATTATGCTAGTTCAAGTCGGTGTATCCCAAAATTTGTCTTGTCTGTAATGTACATGTAAAGACGAAGAGAGATCAGAATTAACATTGATGTCAAATTTCGAAATAAATGGCGGTCTGCATCCATCTGAAATTGAAGAGTAGCTTCCCCTCCACCATTTCGACTTTTGATTCCGGCGACATTGAAAATAGTTTTGTTGGCTCCTCATTTTGCAAGTCAGAAATGACTGGACCCCATTAATTGATGGACGTTGTCTGGGAATGGTAAATCGTACTAGCTTATGCACAAATTTAGTGTGATACCGTCTCACACATTCACCACACACGACGTAATTTCAACACTAAAACGGACAAACATGTGAGAACATTTAATTAACTGCCATATTCACAGGCTTCTTCTCTTAAACCCAAAGCCCCCCCCCCCACCCCATGTGAGCCATAACGAACAATGATTTCTGTTCGTCGACAATGTTTCATTTCGTTGACGATTTTCAAAATTGAAGAATAAATTTCGAAATTGTTTATTATTGTGAAATTTTGCATACATCAAAGACAGGGCGTTCTGTACGTACAAAGAAGTTTCCACATTAACGGAAACGTTGTCGGAGAAACGTACTCGTATGTATATTGATTATTGTACATCAAAAAGAAACCACCCCGCGCGCTTAAAAATCGGCACTGCCTTATAGGCTATACAATCTGTTATAATCATATTATGGATAATTTGACACCGGGTAACAGTTGGAAGCAAATCGTGATAGGTATGTATACTGTATTTATTTAGTTCAACATTTTCTTGGCCTCACAGATCCGTTTTCCTGGCAGCAACTTCCTTTTACCAAATTTATCTGGGTAGAAATTGCAATGTAAATCTTTAGCACATCCACAGTGCAAACCATTTAATTGACTGATAGGGTCACACGTGGAACCTACTGGTAAGTACGTCATGCAGTGTCCTGAAAATATATACATAATCTAATGAGAGAGAGAGAGAGAGTGTGTGTGTGTGAGAGAGAGAGAGAGAGAGAGAGAGAGAGAGAGAGAGAGAGAGGAAAGGAGGAGGTGGCAAAGATGGGGTTTAACCTGAGTCCTTTCCGGACCAACATGTACAATTGTATTTCGATAAGAAACCAGTGAACCATGACACAAGCTTGGGCCGAAACCACGCCATATGAATCAGTGGTTGACCTTAAGCAATAAAACGCATGTGTTATGGGCCACACTCCCCCTCCACACAAATTAATATAAGTAAATCCTCTTTATTTGTTACGCATGTAAATACTGGATTAAATGAGCTTATTTTTCATTTAAGCATATCTTTTTTTTTACCAATTTTTTGTTTTGGTGTAGGCAGAATGTTCATTCTTTTACTCATGACCGGATACAGGGGAGGAATAGCACAGCATTCTCCATCATTACATTCTTCCTGGAGTTTACACTCGCGCCCAGAGATAGCATTCACCTGAAATTAGAATAAAAACAACATTTTCTTTAAATGCGTTACCGATAGGACAACGACGATTCTTATTTGGAATCACAAAAACAGGAAAAAAAACTGTATTAATACTTTGTAGCCAAAATTGATACCAGCGTCATAAAATATATTAGCCTACCTGTGACGCAGAATAAGTTAATGTCACGAGTATAACAAGTAACACCTTCATCTTGAATCCTATTATAGACTATAATAAATCCTTGTAAGTAGGTCAATGATAAGAACTAAATATCTATATTATATCATGGTATTAGACATCTGCATGAAAGATTAAATTTAGGATAGTGCCATGTCGTATTCAAAATGCTAGCCTGGGGAATAACCCCTTCCTATTGCCGTCAACTTCATAGATTTATAGCTTTAAAATAGTTTTCAAATACATGAATTAGAGTAACGATATTATTTTTTCACAATATCATGCACCTGATATTGGTGGAGTTTACTTCACCCACTGCTCAATATTTTGCAGTTGTTCGAGCACCTGTGTGTTTTTCATTCCCTGCATAATCACGCTTTTAGACGACATGGAATAATATTGGGGCGGGTGCTCAAAGCTCCGTTAACTTTAATTTGTCGTTAACTTAGCGTTATATTTAACGAAGGTTTGGGGCTCCGTTATCTGTTTAATGATGGCATTAGTTGGCTGTAGCAAAAAGTCATAGATTACCAATGTAGTTTCCTATAGAACGTTCTAGAGGGTTGGGCGATGCGGGCCTATTCCATTTTTTATAGGATGAAATTCTATGCTATTCTACAGAATTTTGGTAGACTATAGGAAATAATGGCCCCATAATTCTGAAGTGCAAATCCCATAATTTTTCTTACAGATTTACGCTAAAATAAAGTATTCTATAGTGTTGTAAATTCTACAGTCATCTTTTTGTCTTTAATCTAATGTTGTGAACAGACTGCATAGTTGTCTCGCTGTCTTCAGTTTCTTGTTAATAGTAACTTCTATGAAGTTGTTATACATGTACATTGAAATCAAAAATTTTAAATTCAGCCAATGAACAAACAGCCTTCTTTTGGATTAACTTTAATGAATCCGTTAGCTAACGGATAATAATATTGACTTTCCAGCAACAGAAATTTAACGGACCGTTAACAAACGACACGTTACAAAGATAACGACCCGTTAGAGTTTAACGAATCGTTAAAATAACTTAGTTTTGAGCAACCGGGCCCAGGTCAGGAATGCAATCCCATTTCTCTACATACTCCGATTAGAACATGTTATTGGATTTGTCTCCCTTGCAACGAAAGAAAATTCATCTTTTTAAGTACTTGCATATAATCTTTAAGTACCTGCATATAATATTTTCAACAGATACTACAATTCTGTTCAACATACCTATTAAATTGGACAAATATAATTTCTTACCGGGAAAGTGAGTGAACCCAAAAATTTGGCTTAAATGAGACACTTACATTTTTAGTCATCAATAATTTTGTCATAATGTTACATTAGCAAATTGTATAGAGCAAAATATGGTGTTCAAAACTGCAAAACTTTCCCGGGAACTAGGCCCCATTTTCATCGAGGGGATGGGGGCTTATACTGATAGATAGTGATAAAATTATAAGAATTTTTTAAAGCAAAACAGGTTCAAAATCGGTTCGAATTATACCCATAACTGGCTTAGACACGAGCTGCGATCGTTTTGTTTGGCACTTCTTGCGGCAGCTACTAAACCGCCTAGGATTGCCTTTACAAAATTCCCCTCTCCCACGTTGCTGCAGACGGTCCGTCATGCTTCTGTGTGTAAGTATGGGTGCCCAGTTTTTTTTTATTCCACCTGAATAGGGCTTACTGTACTTATTCCTTTTATCGGAAGTGCGCTGACCTAATTATTTCGGACAGAATGACACAGTCGAGGAAATCAGATGTTGAATTCTAGAGAGAAATACCTTTTCCTGTCAAGACATAAAATCGATATTACCAACATATTATACCTTTCCGTTTTTTAACAAGGCTAATTTCAGTCGTCGCTTTTCTATATATTCAAGAGAAGATATTTTATACACGTTTCCATAGTTACACAGCCTGAGGGAAAGCTAGTGATTTGTCAAGAAGAAAACGAGATAGTAAAATCGATGATGTAGATGTTTTGTAAGAACATAAGAACTTATTTTATATATATATAGAAATAATGTCTTCTCCTTCATCTTAATTCAAAGAATCTGATTTTCTTTAATTGACCCTAGAGAAGTTCAGTTTTTGTTTGTTCTAATCAATGGATTTAAAACATTCTTTTTTTATACTTACTAGTTGTATCGATCTCCTACACAACAGTAATAATTAAAATGTTACACTTAGCTACATCGTCGTGTAGTTAAATTACATTTACCTCCGAAAGCTTCAGTATTACATTTATAGCCACACCATCATGTTATACATTTAGCTGTATCATCGGGTACATTACCTGCAAGTCCGACAACTACAGTATTACATTTAGCTACATCATAGTGTAATTTCAATAATACATTTAGCTATATCATCGGGTAATTTCTATATCATATTTAGCTATGATCATCGGGTAATTAGAATATTACATTTAACTATATCGTCTAATAATTACAATTTTACATTGCTATATTGTTATTTCTATTTTTGATTCGATATTATGGTATAATACTTTAGATTTTTTTTAAAACTTCGGCAGCTACGTGACAGATATACGCCAAGTTCAGAAAACAAACTTGTGCCCTACCGACAATGCTATCGTTCCATATGGATAGACATTTGGAGGGATGCTCTATATCAACAACATTTGAATGGTGATGCGCAATTTCTGAAAGAAAAAGCACGCCAACCTTCATGTCGATTGTACTTGAATTATCGGAGCCTTAGGCTTTTTGAAGAGCATCGCCCCCAAGAAAGTGAATAAGAAAAAATAGAAGAACAACAAGGTGAATATCGCTTGGGGACCAGTTCCTGGTCTAAAAAAGGTTTATATTATAAGATTTTGATAGCTTCATACTTTTTAAGATATCAGTTTAGACATGCTCCAGCCTCAAGGGACTTTTACGCCTCCGTGTTCAAGTAGGCAGATCTGTTCGTTGGTTGAGGTCGCATGATTAACAAAAAACATATAATAATCTTTACTTAAAAAACAATCCTGATGATTACAAACACAATTCAGCACAGTGCCATGATGTTTCCATTATTTTCTCACATTTGGCTTAGTAAAACAAAATACAACCGACATTCGAAGTTCGATTGGTTTATTGGAATGACAGGCTGGGTATTTTTGTGTGGCGCAGAATGTTTGGAACTAAAATTGAGCAAATAAACATTTAAAAGTTGGATTCCTTTAATATCTGCGACCGTTGTTATGTTACAATATGTTGAAAACATTTTTGAACCAGGGACTGATTCCCAAGCGATACTCGTCTTCTTGTTGATGGTGTTTTAGGATTTTTACGAATAAAGCGTAAAGGTGACCATATGATCCATACAATACATCCGTACTTGTTAGAATTCTGTATGAATAAAGTAATATAAATTCCGGAGTATTGAAGAAGATTATTACAAAAATACAGTCGAAAATCTAAGGATAACATACAAATATTATATGTCATCGTTAGTTCGCGGTATCCACTGGAAGACTGATTTTGTCCATGGGAGAATATGTTTTTCTACCAAATATTGTGTCAAAATATCGTTAACCTTTCTTAGCACATCAAACAGATGAGTAAAGATATCTTTATAAATAGTGTAAATCGTTATGTTACCACGTGTGGTCATTGTTTTTGTTATGTCTACTGGTGATCAAAGAAGACACCCCAATGTGTATTTTCACAATGTCATTTATAACAGATATATAAAGTTACAAAAACATAGACCCATATATAACCGATGTTTGCACGTAAGACAGAAGTATATTTTTGATCCCCCCCCCCATTATAATAGTTTTATATTATATTGCTTCACACAAAGCTGTTTGGTTGATAATGTCAGGAGATTGCTTATACTCTTTTCAAAATACTGGGTACTACTTGGTCGTGGGTAGATCCTTTAGGATCGATGGTAGTATATACTCTCCCAAAAAAGAAACGCAACGTTACATTTCGTCGTCAGTATATCCTCGCTCTACTATCGCCTTGTTGCAACAAGAACGGCGACACGTCGCTGAACCAAACTGCTCTCCAGTGTTGCTGTGACCATAACCTCAGTGCCTGAACCCATTAAAGTTTGATTTCATGGTGTCGGCGTATTTCAAAACAGAAGCTCTAACGGGGACGTCTGCCTCGTTATTCGGTTTCACGTAGGCGTTTGTCTACTGTCTGGTACGTGATTCTACGCCGTCCGGGAATTGCTGCTGTAGTAGAGGTCGCTGTTGAAAACCATTTACGCCAATGACGTAACCGGAAGTGACGACCCAGGACAAGTGGGACCACACTTGTTTGGCCTGAGCTTGGGCGTTCACTTGTTGAACTTCGCTGTCGGTGCCTATCCCAAAGACGAGAAATGGAACTAAGGGAAACATTCAGCAGCCTGACTACATCTGTCTTGGAGTCACCTGCTTGTAATCCACCAATATTGTTGTTGCGTTGGTCTTCGTTCGGATGTGGCATCACTTGGGTCTTTGAGTGTTTACATGTGCAACTGATTTGGAAACCGAGAACCCCGGGATTTTAAAGATCTTAGATTTAGGTTCCATGAGAAAAGCTCGCGAAGTTGTTAAATTCATGTTTCTTGGTGCAATCAAGCGATAAAAAATTTCGACAAAAAGGATGACCAGTCACAATTAGTGACCCTACCTTTAAAATCAATAATGAATTTCTTTTATTCTTACATAATGGCATTAAAAGCAAGTAAAATTTACCGAAACGAAGACCTGGTTCAAATAAGAAAATGATGAAAAATGGGTTGTGCGTTTCTTTTTTTGAAGAGTATATTTTATTTATAGACTATGTATAAGATGGAATCTTGCCTTGTAATGCCACACTCCCTGGGGTACAAGTAAAGCGATGTAATATTAGAAAAACCTCAACAAGAATATGATCAAATGTTATAAATTATTAATCCTACAGCTCAGACACAACCTGCCTTATGTTATTTTAACACTGTCACCCGTAAACAATAATACTTACTGGAAATAACCTGCATTTGGCTTTGACGTTTGGTACCAGATCCCCACATCACTTTTTGTTTTCATTGTTATTCAATTTGTGAACCTGGGAAGGATTATACACTACCATGTTTTAAGTAAGCATTCCTGCATTAGTAAAGGTGTCTTGACAGTGGTAAAAATCTTTCTGTGACCGAACTCGAGTATTTTTCTGAGCATAATCTCCATCTGCCTGTACGTAACACGTTCAACCTGTTGGTTCCTGTTTTCAGAAACGGAAGATATCTCTGTCAGCCTATGTAGCGCAATATGAGGGTCACCCGCCAACGGAGGGGGGGGGGGGGTACCCCATAAATTTTGTTTAAAGTTTCAATCTTCTGTAAACAATGTTTTGACATAGTTTACGGGTTAAACTAAAACATCACAGCAATACAATGTTTATCATGTTTACAGACAACGGCACTGGTCTTCCCCGAGAGGCGAAGAAGCGTGGCTTACCTTGTATGGACTCATCCCCACTCCCACCTAAGAAAGTTTTGGAATATTTGACGGCTGCAAACACCTTTTCCCGCTATTTCAACCCGTGAACAAAGCAACTTCAAAGTGGTCTTATATCGTAATTAAGGTGGCTTGCGGACTCCAATTCCAATAAATCGTCTACACCCACGACCGTTGGGAGAAAATTTAACTGCCACAATCGCGTTTTCCTGCTATTCCAGTCTGTGAATACAGCAACTTCAATTTGATCCAGTATAGCCTACCTGGCTGCCCAGAATTCCAAACAACAAATCAATCGTCGCACAAATGCCTTTTCTGTTATTCAAGCCTGTGTAAGTAACTCTCAGTGGTTTTGTAACCGAAATCCCACTCCGAATTCCAACCATCCAATCACACTGTTGCAGTTGCATTCACAAGTAATAATCGATGCCCGAAAAATGTCGCACAAAGTAGAGTGGCCCTCTGACAAAATGTTTTAATTAACAGTCAACTCAGTACAAATTCGTGGTATTTAATTAAAAGAAAAGTGAAATTAGTGTTTTATTAGGACTCGATGACAGGGAAGCAAAATTAGAAATCCCCGAAGCAGGTTTACGGACAGCGGACAGTTTTCGTCGAGAGGCGAATAAGCGGAGCTGACCTTGTATGTACCCCCTAAGAAAATTTTGAAATATTTGATGGCCGCAGACGCGTTTTACTGCTATTCCAGTCCTAACATTAGTGTTTTATTAGATTTCGGAAACTTCATTTTGCCAAATTTTGGGCGATCCAAGTTGGGGGGGGGGGTGTCGGAACCCCCGGAACCATCGAAAGTATAATCAACGTTATTGTGTTCCAAAGCATCGGCTGATCAAATTGAAGATCTCTGATAGAAGGCGGGGTCAACACAATTAATTTACAACCATAACCTCCATGATGTGCACCTCTAGCTTAACCTTGCGATATTGCCTGCCACCAAGACATACTTTCATGTTGTCTAAACAAAACAAGATTGGCTAAAATCAAATCAAAGATGTTAAATCCGTGCTACACACAAAGATAAATTGATGCAGGAATTAAATGAGAAGCAACGATCCTTTGATGTTTCTATGATGTTTCTAGAAAACAAATAACTGTGGAATCGGTTTTACGGAGAGAGGCGATGATTTTGTCATTAGGCTAATTTATGACAAAATCATTGAATTTTGACCAGGAGTGTGGAAGAAAATAATTGTCTTGGAGAATAATCGTCCAGAGATACAAACACTAAGCAATGAAAGAGACCACAGAGAAAAACAAAATGTACTGTAAATCGTGTTCAAATATTTACCCAGACTTCAATATTGAACACCCCTTTAAAAGTAGTTGTTAATATTTTCACAAGCTGTGTCTCATTTTTCTTCTTCTTTAACAATCATATTGAGTTTTTAGTTTGGTCTTAAGGCAGTTTGTGAATTCTTTGGTATTAGCTTTTATTTCTTCGTATATATAACCCAAGACTTTGTTTCCATTATGAAACCCTGGCATTACTTCCTTATTACAATATTTCTCCTTTATGTCTATTGTCTGTTTTTCTTTAATATATCAAAATAAATAGTTGACTAATCAATACGAGCATACAATGCAATATCTGAAAAATGTCTACATTATTAATAGCAGTTCCGTGTGTTGCATTTTAAAATGTGTAATTTTTTTGTTAAAGGTAGTTTTGAGGGGAAAGGAGGAGGCAAATTAAAAACTGGGAGTGAGCAAGTCGGATTACCCGGACTCCATTGTTGTATTACGTACAGGGAGTCCAGGTAATCCATTGTTGCTGTATTACGTACAGGGGATCACGTGGCTAAGTGGGTAAGACGCTGGATCGATGCATTGGTCGAGAAAGTTCGTCAAGATTTTCCGGCGTGGTTTAACATTTTAGTGATGTAGGACGAAAAACCGAGGTCCCGTGTACACATTGACGTGCACATAAAAGATCCCTTAGCAGTTGGAATTTGATATAAGAGTAGGCCGTAGCGACGCAGCCCGGGCAAAATTTCGTCCCATCTCAACGAATAGACAGCTAACCTTGTCAGGTGTTATGCCCTGCACGCACTGATAAGGGTGAAACCACGCCGGAAAATCTCGATGAACTTTCTCTCCCAACACAGGAAGCGAGTCAGCGTCTTACACGTTTATGTGTCTCTTAAGGTTGTTTTATACGATCTTTATACCAAATTTTATATGAACTGTAATAATCACCCAATCAATTAAATTGTGTTATGGGTTACAGTAGTCGCCGAAAGATAAAGCTATATTTAATCTCAATTATTCTCATTTTAGTTGAAAAATAATATCTGAAGTGGTCAGAACAATGAAATTTTGTAAGCAACGTACTAGTAAAGTAAATTGTTCATATTTCTCATTCAGACTCAAAGAAATTGCTGATGGTGGGTATGTTTTTGTAGTTGCCTGGCAACAAATCTTTTGTTTTTGGTTTTGATCAATAGCGTATGTCTGAGTTGAAGAATTAAACACAGATTATGTAATAAATTGTAGAAGTTGCCATGGTTGCATAGGATAAGCATTATGATTTAAGTTATCCGAGAAAGAGCGTGACCTCTGAGGGTGACCTCTACCACTCTAGAAAGTAGAGTCCCCCCCCCCTTATCAAATGATATCAATTCCAGCAATAATCAAACTTTGCAATGCTTTGAAAACAGCATTTGATTTATATAGTCCTTATTGAATGAAAGCAGTTTTCTTTAAATCGATTAAGAAACTTCACAAAATCTTCTTTGTAACAGTTTTGCTCCTCGGGCCTCGTCTTCTTTTTGAACAGAGATTATTCATGTATTTTTAATAACAAGAACGTTCCATTGTTTACTGCAACTGTTCAGTAAATATCTTCAAGGCACATTTTTCGTCCCGCTGCATGATTTTTATTACCAAATAGCCCCCTCATTATTACAGCGTAAACATAACGGAATCCTCACACTGAAATTGTCGTCTGTTCCATTAACAGGTGTCGGGACTTGTCAATATAATAAAATTTTCGTGAATTTTATATCATTGACTTGACTGTTAGCCATCTTCTCAAGAGAAGGGTAACAGTAACAGTTAAATTTTATTGGATCAAAATGCTCCAGTTCAAAATAATAAAAAAAATGCTTGCCGTTGCCGACTGGATTGCTTTTAATATTCTGAATGTCACGGAAGTCAATGTTATAACGACCAGTATCCAGTCAAAAACGAAAATCAGTGCTAGTTATAGTAACGTGCACGGTATTGTTGCAATGAACAAAAAGACAAAGATTCTTGTTCTGGTTTTGGTTGCATGTCAAGTATCACTTAACAGTTTGAAATGGAGTATACATGTGGATTTATGCCAAGATCGGAACAAATTGATGCAAGATAAATTCAACATGTTTCCTAAAAACGATGATTTGGGTATAAATTCGCTTCTTTTAATGTACTACGAGTGAAATAAAATGGCCTAATCAGATCCGATTATGTTGTCCTCTCCTCTCCGATTAAATTTGCATTGGAAACAGGTCATTGTATGGGGTGTATTGGTGTATTCCTGTATTATGCATGACCTAAGAATTTGACATCAGATAGTTTCTTTAATTACCTTTTTTCTTTGTTTAATTATGCATGATTCACTGAAACTGCTTAAACCCCATATGCTATTTCGGAAAATGCTATTTGCTGCAACAAGACTGACGTCGATCTGAAAGTAGTGTTGTTGGGTTTGCGCTTCTGCGCTTTCTTAACCTAGACTAGAGGTATTCTATTTACTGCTCTGTCACGCCAACAACACTCAATACCACCAGATGTAAAGGTGTTTTAGAGTCACACAAGAACGTTTCCCATCTTTTCGCGACAAAAAAATGTCTGTGCTTCATGTCAACCTTCTGTTAATTAAATTGAGGGAAAAACATGACTGATACTGTCCAAACGTTGATTTCCTGTCAGAATTACCGATATTTATTGTTGTATCAGAGTGTGATTATTTTGTTTTACGCCAGACCAAGAGCGAGAAACCATATATTGCAGTGATGGTGTGTCACTCATATTAAAGAATTGTCATCTCTGAGCAAGTAAATGTGGAGCTGTGACAGGCCATTGATGATCGCCTGGTTACACGAAGATAAACAACGTTTTGAGAAACACAACACATAGCCGAAGAATTTTTTAAATATTGATTGAGCTGATGTTGTCATTGGGGAAATATGAGACTTTTCTATGTTACTGTGACCCTTAATGAATCTTTGGAGACAATGAAGACTAATAAAATCATGCTCATGGCCTGTGGCACTTTAACCTTCTCTGGTGTTTCAAAACCATTTTTTTTCAGCATCATCCTGTAAGGCATCGATGTCATTATGCGACGTTGATTGGTGTTTTTAGACAGACAATGGTTTCCAGGAATAATGAAATAACTATGGTCTCTTTCAGAAAACAAAGAATAGCTGAAGACAAAATTCATCCCCCTAAGACAAGGGGATAAAACATTTTGATTCAAAGAATCGAGGACTGGTGAAAACAAAGTGTTGTCGGCCTTTAGTTTAGTCGCAATTAAATAATAAATTCCAGAACCTAATTAAAACCGTCAATAAAATTCTGAGAGTTAATCTCTAAAAACACGCATTTGCAGGAATTATTTTAGCTATTCATGGTTTTCAGCAGCGTGGTTAATATATTAAAATTGTAATTAGATATTATAATGGCACGGACGTAGCCATTGTTATGATAATGCAGCACTATTTGAAAAATCTAAAATGTGAAAAAGCATTTAATCTAATTGTGCTTTAGGTAACAGCGGAGATGAAATTCTCTAGTTCTTGTAACAAGCATCTTAATTTAATTAAATGGCTTAGCGAATTCAAAAAGCATATAAACAAATTACATCTTTAAGTTTAATTATCTTTATTGACAGCTCCCATGACGCTACTTTGTCATTTTATTTTTAATTCATAAACTAATTGATTTTTTCTTCCCCCCCCCCCCAAAAAAAAACAGTCGGTTGTCAATAAAGACATAAAAATAATATTAGGATGAAAATGATGCCCTAACATACGTCATCTGCATGGGTCTATTAAAACCGAAAAGAAAGAAGGTTTAAAGAAACGGCACACAAAGTCAAATCTTAAAGCGATTATTTCATATTTTCTAAGAAAGTCAAAACAAATATTTTTATGTCTTTTGCGCAAAAGATTATCAACTAACTGTTCTACGATCATAAGCAATATTTCCCCCACCTAAATAACACAACTACTTTCCTTGTATTTCTACCCCCCCCCCCCCATGCAATAGCTATCTTCAAACGTTTAAATTTGAAAATGATATTTTTGCCAACATCTCAACTGCAAATAGTGAATTATAGGATTAATAGGATTTTTCTTTAACAAGGTAGGATTGTTTAAAGATACCATCTATTTTAAGGCTTTATTTTAATATATTTTAAAAATATAACTTTAAAGTCCATGAAAATATGAAATTGTAGCTTTAACAATGTTACCGCATTGATTAAAACATTATTAATATATGGTACATAATCATATAGAGTTATTATTTGTTTGGTTTTAGGTAGTCGTCCGTTGACCACGTAACAGTTTCGTTGGTAGTTTGAAGTCCATTAGTAAACCTCCAACACTTCTTAGATATTAAATGCCGTCAAACAACATTAATGGGTAAAATTAACATGCTTCGCTCCACGCTCCGAAATCCTAACTACGCCGCCATTAAAGAAATTTTACAACGTGGGCGTATCCAAATCGATATCGTATGTAAAATTTGACCTGTTTACGGCAAATTAGGTTCACCTCGTAAACTGAAGTCTCACAAGAAGAGAATTCTATAGAAACCCGATAAGCCAGATTAACCTGTCTGATAATAGAACCAATATTTATGTCTGAATCTTAATATCATATAATACCAATGCTGAACTATATGTTTACCATTTTATTTTGAAATAGAAAACAAAGTCTACAATTAGTGTGGAGGCCAGAAAGATGCGGGTTGGAGTATTGTGTCACGATTAAAGATGGTGTTTTTTTCAAGCAATGAAACATACGCAAATAAAAGAGTAGTGACAATGCAAATTTCTCAGTAAATAAATGAACCCTTTGAAAAGGTGTTCTATGATTAGTTGAAACGACCTGGTGTGAAATGAGTGAGTGACCGATAAGTTTACCGGACAGGCGATCCCACATGAGCGACAATATACATTACCATGTGGTCGCACAAAAACAGTACTGAAAGAAACTCATAATATTATGATTTCAACCACATATAAAACTGTCCATCCTATTCTTTCAAATTTGATTCGTTATAATAAATAGTTTATTTTGTGTCGGTTACAAATACAGTTGGGAAAATAACATTCGCGCTTTAGATGTATTGATGTGTGTGTATCTTTTGTATACTGTTTTAGTGGACGTAATATGCAAAAAAAAAAGTTGAAAAGTTGAAAGATCATTAAACGCAAATAACTGAAATACCTACCTCAGATAAGATTACATTAAGCTCACATTAACAGATATTGAATTATTTGTACATAAAGTTTATTTAATAGTCTCACTATTCACACTATTAACTATAAATGAGTCCAAACTCCATTTAACTGTAAAATAACCTCAAGGGTTATTATCAGGATGCGACAGAAAGGCGAGTATTAATCTGCCAAAATAATGATAGGGGTTAGTTCAGTAATCTGATCTGGGATCGAAGGCTCTTTAAGTAAAGAGGTGTGGGACTAAACAGTGTAAAGATTGTATTTAATGTTATAACACTTAACATATTATCAAATAGTTTAATCATTTCTTATTAACATACTTAAGGCATACCTTAATATCTCTCCCTGGCGCATACCTTTTCCTGATTAATCATAGTGTTTGTCTATTAAATGTATTTGTGTTTCTATTCAAGAGGCAATTTTCTCTGAAGATCTAATCTGACTTCCTCTCAACATCCAGTCATCTTTTTTTTTATCTGTCTTGAATATCAGGTGAGACAAACAACGGACTCTCGTCTAATTTCAATGTTGCTACGCGGTAACCACGTACGCAATTAAACTTTGATAAAGCAAATTTTAAACCGATCAATATAAACATTTCATCGTCAGAGAACAGATAAAATAACACTTTAACT
Organism: Patella caerulea; assembly: GCA_036850965.1. Lineage (NCBI taxonomy): Eukaryota > Metazoa > Mollusca > Gastropoda > Patellidae > Patella > Patella caerulea. Next base: position 23,394,213 of record JAZGQO010000006.1, read on the forward strand.
TAGAACAAATTGAAAGGGAACAAAAGGGAATTTATTCAAAATGATTTTTGTTTAACAATGTACATGTGTATACAAAATTAACGATGATACGATAGTCTTCAAATTAATTACATACGTGTACATGTACTTTGTTAAAATCCTATGATCAGTCAATATTGATAAACGCCGGTCGAGTTTTTTCAATTATCTTTTAGATAATTTTGCACTAAAGTTTTATACCTAATCAATAGTTAGAACTTTAGTTCGGATTCGGAATTGGAAAAAAAAGTCAAGATATCTACAAAACATTTCCACCTTAAAAGCGCCAGTGTTCCAATCGTTATATGATTGTGTATTTTAACTAGAAATGTAGACGAACCCCGCAGTTACAATACTTGGTAAAAACCAGAGAATCACAGTCAAAACGTTATTCATAAATAAAGAGTAATCGTAAGTTTTCGCTTTTAGTTTATTATTGATCAACTCGATGGCTATTGTTTTTATACTGGGTGTAACTCATAATTTACATATCTACCAGACAATGTATATTTCAGTAATTATACAATGTACGTATTTTTATATAAGACTATAATACGACAGAATGAAATAGTCTAGTTTTAAAGAGTTCGGGACCTCACCTATAAATCTCAGGTACTTTAGAACAAGAGGGCTATACGATAAGTCATTATGTAACTTAATACCCTCTAAAATCCCATCGATAAACATCACCTAACCCTTATTATGTTAAATTTATTGACTTAAACACCGGTTTGTGTACTCCAGGAAACAAAAGAGAAAAACTAAAGCAATGAGTCATCGTAATTCAACCATTAACAAATGCCTTTATGATAATATCAACAATTGTTTAAGTACAGGTATTATTTTCGGGTATGTAGCTACCCCTTTAACCATAAATTCCTTTATTTAGTATGTAAACGTCTAAACGTTGACACATCAGGTATTATTTAATATGCGTTATAAAACTAGATTTCGCCCCCATGTTATTATCAAGCACAATTTTCTGTCTAATCAAATCTCCCCACCCCTCCAGGCAAATATTTGGGGGATTTCAGAACACCTGATATCGTATATATTAAGATATAAGAGAGTCACAAAACATATTTGTCTCTTATTATCGCATGTTGATATTTAAAGGGACGTAATAATGACGGTGTATTTGCGCGTTTCTCTACAATCGGAATGGATTCAATTTCAAATAATTGTGAAATTTAAATTGTTCGACAGCGTGACCCACTAAAGTAACCTACAAAGGAAACAGCATGAATTTTGCGTCACCGAATACACACAGAAAGTAAGTTTATAGAAGTGCAAATTTTAGGTCTTAGAAATTAATAACACAGATCAATACTACTGCTGGCACTGGCTAGCTAGGGTCAATGGGTGGATCCAGGGAAACATTTTAGTTCTTCAAACATTCTTTCAGCGAAATAGATTAGATTTGTGATAGTCAAAATACATAATGTGCACCTGGAATTTTTCCCAGCCTCTAACTTACATTATCGACATGTTTATATTAGCATAGTGTTGTCATTATGATTGAAACAGATATCATTAATCATTCTTCCTCACCTGATTAACATAGGTAAATCCCAAATTTAAACTAAAGATAAGGTAATGCAATGGCTTGTTGATAAGTTAGAGATTGGATGGCAATCGTCTAGATTTACCCAGATTACCCATGTCCTCTCTACTAACACGTACTCAGTTAGCTAAGAGTCTATTGTACACTCAGTGGGAGACTTCTAGCAGATTACAACCTGTCCATTTGTCAAAATTCCCTTAGACATGGCTTTCACGTTACTAAAGAGTGTGTTAAGCCTAATGAGGATCGATGGGACGAGTATAGCGTTCTTCTGCTTCATTGATCTGTCCAACTCTTGCCCCTTAAAGCGTCCATGTTAGTCGCAATGGCTGCATGAGCTCTTCAATAAAAGAAGGTAACATAAAAGAGATAAGAAGATATATTCTATTATTTTTATCATAACCAACCACATCAAGTAGAATATGGATTAGTAATAGAGGGCTAAGGCAATAAAGGACAATTGTTCTTTGTGAAGTACTGAAAGAAACAGAGAAAGCTTCTGTAGCATAATGTATTATTTTTTTGGTGGGTAAAATGGCTACCGTCAGCAGTTTGAATTCGTAATGAAATCGAGACACAGCAATGCTTTCAGGAATTTCATTGCACTGTAGTGGAATCCTTATTGAACTGTTTTTTTAATTCTATCATAATAATATTAAAGAGTCTTAGTTTTAATTATGTTTTAAACTGACAAGACTAAGGTTTAACCTCAAAGTAAATAAAAACAAACAATCTACTCGTGGCACTGTTGTTTACATTCCAAACACTTTTCGTACCGAAACCAGAACATCATGCCACACGACACAAGATCAAAAATCTGGATAGTTTGACGCATGTTTATAAAGGTACTAGATCCGCGATTTTTCAGCGACTAAGCCGCTGTTGGCCAAGAAAGTTCCTTGGGGTTTTCTGCGCTGTTTCCCCCTGACAGTGGTGTGGGACGGGGACCGTGTACACATTGGCGTGCACGTAAACCTTGATAGATAGATAATTCGATATAAAAGTAGGCTGTAGCACACTGCATGGCGTATTCCTTCTTCATCAGCAGGTGCAAAAAAAAAAAAGAACGTTAAACCCCATTTCATTTCATTTTGTAAGGGTACTTGAGATAAAGAGGGATATTATATGGCGTGAATATGTTGTCATATTCTTCAAGAGTCACAACCATTGGAATAAACTGAAATTGACGAAGCCTGCTTTTAGGTACCCATATTGGGTGATGTGGTCTCAGTTTGAAACGTCAGATTGGATACGAAATGGTATCACCGAAAATTGACAAGGACGGGTCGCCTATACTATGCCTGGTAGCGTTTTATATATAGAGATGTTCATCCATTTGTCCAAAACAGATGACGACGAGGTATTATTTAAAATAAAACAAAGAAAACAAACAAATCAAATCCCCGATAAGAAGCATATACGCATCAATAACAAATATCTAACAGAAACACTGCTTAGAGTTAGTAAAACCATTCAGAACATCTCAAATATGAAGAAAAAATCAGGATAATTTTGATTATACGGTAAAAAAAATCTGTGAGCAGATCCATTACGCACTAATCTCTAATTTGATACGCCGTGAAAGATATATTAGACCGAAGGGAATCCTAATTGAATCTGAAAGATGGTTCATCTTTTCAGCCTGTTTGAAGAAAATATCTTCAGGGAAGGACTAGCATGCCATTACTGCGATGAATTATTCCATTTCTGGCTCTTCAGCCTGCGGATAAAACAGAAAAAAGGGATTGAGAAGCGCATTATGGATGGGCATGTCGTTTGTTTCTTTGTTTCCAACTTTGAGCGAGTTTTGTTTCTAGCCATTGTTCCATCAAAATGTCAGCACGCTACTCTCATTCTATGCATGTATCTTAAAGCTATCTGTTGTTGGAAGTAAAAAAATCTTTTGTTCGGCAATGAATCTCTGTCACGTCTGCCTTTATTTATAGCGGTTAATTTATGATTAAAAAATATTGAAGATTAACAGATTTAGATAAAAGCCTTTACGCCAAGTAACGGAAAACACCGAAATCTCCCGACCTACCTCAGCTCCATTTAAGCAATTCATCATGCTTGACCAAAACGAATTCATAATTTCTTAACGGAACTGTCACTTTAAAACAAAGATCTATAAATCAACGGGGTTATAATATATAAAGATCTAGTCTGGGTTTATGGTTGCTTCACATTACGACAAGCATAAATTGTATAAGCTGACATAAAATCAGACCAGATCTAGTCCAGTACGTCTGATAAGACACAACCAACTCATTACACTTTAGCTTGATTCATCTACCGTAAACAATCGGCTTATAAACAAATTAATTTCATTGGGTATCGTGGACCTTATGCTCCACTAGCCTTCCTTTAATTGCTTTCTGTTCAATACACGACCAACTAGACAACTTCAAAACTTTGCCAATTTCCATTGTCTTGCAATATCTATTGATCATTGTCTTCTGTACCAATGAATAATTAATCTTTCTTGAGAGACAATCTTCCCATTGCTAGATACTTTTTGAAGGGTTTCATATACATACACCATCCACTGAAACCCGCATCTGATATTTATGAAAAAATGTGACTCGCTATCTGCTATATCTCTTTGTTCTTTCTTTATACCTAGTATGCCCCGTTTTATTTGTGTTATAGAGTGAGACTTGTGTATTAAAGTGTATTAAAAGCTGCTGGTAAAAAACTTAGGAAATTTCACAAGAACCTTTTCTCCATTGTCAGTAGTAACGTAGTTGTCATATTCCTTAATCAATGGTAATGAGGTTATTATCTCGTTAACCATTGCCACGGCCGATTGATTTCATTGGTCTACTAAGTTCTCTGATGGGCTAGTCGATACATCGTTTCTGGTGTTCTTACCTTGTAATTCTGTTACACCTATAAATCTTAGAATGACACGACATGAAGTTGCACGACCTAACATCTTTTAAACGAACTTCAGTTCTGAAATTCATTACAATCCAAGTGATAATATCAGGGAGAATTTAGTTTAAATCCTGAGTCTACTGTGGTAAAACCACATGACTAGTATTTAGTCATGATGCCTATAGAAATTCTGTTTTTCAAAATCACCTTACCTATAATAAGTCGAACAATTAAAAGGGTATCTAATCGGGGAACACACCTTTACCATAGTGTAGCAACGATTAATGTAACAATAATTCATAACCACTGCTTAGTGATTGCAAAGACAAGCGTTCAGATAAGAGAAATAATGAACACTGGTGTGAAATGTGAATGTACAGATTCTTTGAGCAACGGGCGTTGCATACATACCGGTGTAAAGAAGTGATGTCCTCCTGTCATCAATTGAGGTTTTCAGTCGAAATCACGAGTTTTACCTAACCAGCAATCCAAGATGGAAATGAAAGAGTGCTGTGGAGCCCAACCCATTTTATTACAAGCGTGATCATTAAAAATTAAAATAATCATCATAATATGATATCAATGTGAAGTACTTTGATGTTCTCGAGTTATTAATGGTCACACAAATTTTATGTGTTGTTTACATTTACACTACAAACTACTATAGATACGGATTAACCTGTGTATTAAAGAAATCAAGAGCTTTTCGAACTTTGTTTAATTCATCTAATTTAGTACCACGTTACGACACGTGTACGCTTCTCAGTTTTCATATTAGTGAGCATATTACATTGTATAATGAAGAAGCTGTCAATCACATCGGCCAAGTCTAATCAAAGATGTCAGCACCATCATTTAATCAATAATAATGCAGAATTTATAAATAATTAATTCTTCTCTCTTTTGCATTAGGAACGGTCAATAACTATGTTTTCACAAGTATTGCTGAAAGTGTGAGGTTGCTTTGCTCTGTCGACATCCACGTCCATTTTCATTTTCTTTTATTTGCTAAAACTGGAATCGGCTTTTGGTAACAATATAAACAGTGAATATCAATAATGGTATTTTGTATTGCAACATCTGGGGAGAACAGAGGTACATGTATAAGGCGCGATACGTCAACACATATTAAAATATAGCAAACCTATTCAATAAATCATAATTGACAGTGCTGGCTACAGATTGAGTTTTTGAATAAAGTAAAGAAATTAATAAAATAACTAGATGATGGATCAATATGCTCCGAAGATGGTTCAATAAAATGGTGAAAAACAGAACACTCGTCCCAACAAGTACAAATGCAACTTCTATTAAAATTTTTATGTCACTAAAGACTCAACTCAAGTCCGCTTTAAACGAACTTGTTGTATAATTGATTTATATTTTATATATAACAAAGGCCCCGCTTATCGCGTGATGTTCTTTGGGATAACTTCACAAAACTTATTGTTGTTTTCTGTCTTTATCATTTTGTGCAAATGGTTTTGCCGCACTGTAGCACTATTGTCGAATTTTATCCTTGCTATGAAAGTGCGTATTTTAATTTCTTGACAATTTGATTAATGTGTCTAAATTAGTTGAGATTGAATCAAGTGGACCAGAATCATTCTCTGAGAACAATGACCGACAGCTCTGTACATGGGCGTTGTAGGTTAAGTGCATCACAATCATAGAACCTTTTCCAAAAGGAAACAAATCCATTTGTAGTTCCAGTGTCATTTGTTTAATGAGCTAAAATGTGTTTAAGAGTTTTTGAAACACGGGGGATTGTTTAACGCGTTGGATCATAATGTCTTGTCGTTGAGTCAAGTGGCGAGTTTTCGATTTCCCGGTCGTGCGGGAAAGGGTCGCATACATTCTCTGAAATAAAATTGAATGATGTGTTAGTCGTGAAATAACCTAGTTTGAGTGTGTGTGTCTCTGTCTCTTTCTCTTTTTTTGAAACTCTTCGTTGATATACAACTTTCCAGATGGCCCTTGGATTATTGCTTTAATTTGTTTCTTGACGTTATATCGAGCCTGATTTTATTAATTATTGCGCTCTATCTGAAGGCAGTTTGTAAAACCATGTGAAATGAAGATCTTTCATGCCAATCCCAAGCTCGATGTAATAATAAAGATGGTGTTTATTTAAATACGAAGAAAAACCTTAAAGTGTCAGTTACAAATATTTTCTCTTGATATCCCCGTCAATAATAATTTAATACATTTGTTCTTTTTATAATTCATATACATGTCTAAAAGAAAATCAACTGTAGAAGCCTATGTTGCGGAATGCCCGATTTTATAGTACATGATATTTTTGACTACATTTTTAAAGAGTGCCATTTGAGTTAGAATTACTACGGTTTGTGCAGAAAGTTGGACGTTAAACACCATCTGATTTTAGAATATTGTCGTTTTTATCGCATCTTACGTAACTAAGGGGCTAGGCTGCAATCTGCTTTAATATTGAAGGTAATAATAATATTTTAAAACATTTGGTTATGCGCCTTTAGCTTAATGTGTAAGTAAGATGTTATGTGCATGAAGAAAGCATATTAGCACAAGCATTACAAGGTAAGTGTTACAATTATGTCGTGAATTCCGCTCCATACAGTCAGCGTTTCAACCTTTAACCATATGTATTATTTCAATGGTCTCAGATCTCTCCAAGTGTTCACAGAATCCAAGAAAACTATTAAATATCATAATATTTAGAGGCTGACTATTATACAAGTAGCTGATAAGAGAAAAACTATTTCATAGCAAACATATTTCTTCATGGTTAAGATATGGTGTTGTATAGATTACTGCACCATCTGATGTATGTATAGCTCACGCTGAATCCACATGTCGCTTCAATTATAACATTACTTCTCACGTAACCGTTTCTTCTTATTTAGTCCAATACGTTACCATACGCTCCATTCATTAAAGTGGTATTTTGTTATTTCTAAAAAGAAAATAGATGTTAGAAAGGAGCTAAATCGCTAATATTTGGGACCTTGAAATTGACACATATAATAATGTATATAAACTGATTTACATTAAATGCTTTTACTGTAATTTCGAATCTGTCATGTCGGGGAAATACGCCAGAAGTCTCAACCAATTCGCAATATCTAGCTTCTGGTTATTCAAGTCTACACCAATAGTATTTATTACACATGCTCCCCAGATCAGAATATGGCGCTACCGGTTGTCACGACTTGTGGAATCTATGATTGGTATATCAAAAGTAAAATATTTATTTAGTCTGAAATATTGGATATCAGAAGCCCATCTTTTCCCAGTAAGATCACAGCAATGTTGATTTGAATTGACCAATAGTTCGTGGTTTTAAAGTCGAAGACTTTGGGTGATTTTGAGTAAGAGACTTGGCTACTTTAAATTCATATAATGTTGAGCGTTGCCCTAATAACAACTATGGGTTATTACGCGTACGACAGGCATTCCAGAGATTGACAGATTCATGTTAGAACATACCCGTTGTAACTGTATTGTATATTTAAATCGAAAACCTTTTTTACAGATCAGTAAAACGCTTACGTCGCTTTAAATTAATTCAATTGACGATAATTTTACAGCCTGGTTTCCCCTTATCAGTAGTGTAGGACTGAAGGTCTGGCAAGGAAAAATGTCTTGTCGTTAGGATTAACAATAATCGCCCCGCGTACAGGTTTGCTTGTACGTAAAACAACCCTAGACCTTAGGAGTTTCGTGAAAATAGATGAGTGCCCATATTATTAATTAGCTCGGTGGTGCATAAAATTAAAACCGTAAATCCATTTCATTTCATTTCGCAATATGATCTCCACTTTATTAACTTGAAAAGGTATTACGATGTATTCACCCGAAACTGACTACATATTGTACGTTCACCAAACTGAAACGCAATGTAATCTTTTATATTGGTAAATAGTTAAAATAATTGTTACTACGATGACTAAGCATTTCGTACCAAACATAATGACATCCCCCTTCTCAATAAAAAATTGACATATTTTTGGAAATGGGTATTATAGGCAGAGAAGGGAATATGCAGACACCCTTTCGTTCGTGATATCCTATACATCAGTTCACGGCTAAACAGTTTGTGATTATAGAAACAGGAGTTAAATAGTATTATCGTAATTAAATGTGTGTGTGAAATAGCTTTATTTAACGTCCGCTTCCACCGAGGTGATATCGCAGACATTAAATGTTCCATTTGATCCTTTTTGTACAGGCATGGCATAATGGCTGGTTTCGAAATATTCTTTGACATGTACACGGTATCCGTCACCAAATTTATATACAACCCATAAAATCAATTCACATCGTTCACAATAATGTCAAATAATAAAACACAAAATTGATCAGTGACATGGCACGTTACCTAAAACTGAAACACCACGTCTGTTTCAAACACGATCCATGACATATGAAGCAGGCGTCATTTTTGACCAGTGACAGATGTTAATTGCTGTCAAATATGAAAATGATCTCCATAAGGAGCTGTCAGTCATAGCAGTCTATGGGGGATCAGACGTAAAGGATTTTAAGATATTAGAATTTGCCTGTGCATTCAATAGCAAGCTGGAGTTAGTCTTGCTATGGCTGTTTCTGCCAATCACCATATTGGAAGTGAATCACAATGTTACTCATGCCTGATTTGTAATTCTTGAAAATCGGTCCACTCGCAAGTCAGTCCAGTCATATTGTAAACTTTAGCCTGGGAACGACAGCGGCTGAGAAGATTTTCGGTTCGAATTTGCTTTAATTAATACCCAAAGGTTTTTCTAGTTTCAGCTGCCAGATATGCCGAAGGCAACGAGGATATAAAATGTTAATTGGAGGACTGGATTAGACTAGGATGACGCCATTGTTTGAAATATAATTAGTACGCTGCAGTATTGTTACTTTATGGGTTTCGCCCTATTGTTAAAAACGTAAAGCCGTCTACTGGTTATGCCCGATGGCATGTTTTGTTATAATAATCAAATGCTAATATTCAACTAGTGGAATTCATCCCCTAAATATTTAACAAGGATGGTTTCGTATACACATTTAAAGTAAAAAGTAGGTTATATATGCTCTTGGTAAATAATTATTTATAACCGCATATAGTCAACAATCTATGTTTTTGCGTTCTGTCATTATTTAGTTTGGTTAATTCAAGCCAACTTACCATATCCATATTCATTTCCACCAATTATCCACCATAACTGCTTATTATTAGATTTGAAAGCATTGGAAGGCACATTATTTCTTTGCCAAGTAGGTTGAGATTGAAATGGGGGAGGGGGGGGGTCACGGTGGCTAAGTGGGTAAGGCGCTGGTTCGCTAGGTCGGGTGTTCGATCCCTACATTGACCGAGAAAGTTCATCTCCATTTTCCGGCGTGATTTCCCCTTGTCAGTGATGCAGAAGAAGGGCTTGACAAGAGCAGCTGCCTAGTCGTTCGGATGGGACGAAAAACCGAGGTCCCGTGTACACATTGGAGTGCACGTAAAAGATCCCTTGGCAGTTGGAATTCGATATAAGAATAGGCCGTAGCTCCACTGCTCGGGCAAAATTTCCCTCATAGCACACTGTATGGCGTATGCCCGTCTTCCATTAGCCCAGGTTAGGTGCAAGAGTAGGACGTTAAACCCCATTTCATTTCATTGAAATAAAGGGGACCGTACTGAATTTTAGCGATAACTCATGGAGTGATGTAAATTGATTAACATCTAAATCGATCGCAATTTTTATTGGATCTTTATGGAATATTAATAACAGATTAATCAGCTTGGCATAATAATGGTTTCGATACCTGTTTGACAATTATCAATGGAACTTTTTGTGCGTTGTTGCAGGTCAGCCTATGTTTTTTTTAAAAGGCAGACAACAATATATATTTCACATTATAAAAACGTGGAGATTCTGTAAATCTGGAACCATTTAAAATTGGTGAAATAGATTTATTTAACCTCCCCTTCTTATAATTCTTAAGGGCTCTTCTTAAACCTGCTCAATTATCTTAATTGATAATATAGGTATTAAGTTACCCAAGTATTACATAACGTGACGCGTCTTGCTGTGCCTTCACATTAATTCACGTGGGGTCTATCTTAATGTATTTACATGTCATAACAGAGAAAATTACATAATATATTATCTTTACTAATGTGACCTATGTTAATGAATAACTGGCATGCCAATTACGAAATTTTCGCTACAATAACGACTGACATATCACATCTTGTTTTAATATATCTCGATTATTGTCTGTTGTGCGGTTATCCTCCACATACCATTATTTCGTTTGCTTTGATCAAATAAATCCATTAAAGCAATATTTTTAAAAAGCTTTGACGAATGGTTCAATACGTGTATATAATACAAATATATGATTTCGAAACTATTGGCCTCAATGGAATAAAGAAATCTGTTTTTCCAGTCAGTGCTTCGCGTAAACCATTACTCTCAAGGGCTTTGAAATATTTTCATTGTCAGTAAATTATGTTTTATAGTAATGTAGATGTTAGACGTGTCATTAATAATGCATTGTTTGTATATTTGAAAAAAGTCCCTGAATCATATGACTTTAATGATGCTGGACGATTTTAGACCTTTGGTTGATGCAGTCAATATTCAATTGTGCATACAAATATAACGTAAATTTGTTCATGTCGTTTATATTGCAATACACCTACATAACAAAGAATAAAGCCTCCAATTTTCAGACGAAATCTAACATAGACTTTCAGATTTTACACTACAAAAAAGCAGTCTTAACAAAAAAGACACACTGTTCCCAAAATAAGGAAAGGTTTGAAGGATTTTTTTTATTTCGTTGTCATTAAGTCACAGGCAGACGCATTTGTGTAAACTATATGGTATTCCACACCGTTAAAGTACTGAATAGGGGTTTTCATATTGTGTTTTAAAACATTTCAACGCATTACTAATTACTAATTAGAACTACCGGTGAAATGTTCAAAACTAGCCCCCAAACAAAGATATTTTAAATGGTAGAGTTGAATGTGACAAGTAATAAACTACGAAATGACATTACATAACATATTGACATGCTAGTATGTTGTAAAACATTCAGCTCAATAACAAGTATGTGTTGAAATGTGTCTCTCTTAATTAGACTTTACTATTTAACATTACACCTTCAACTTGACATTTTATTCTGCATTAACTGTATACATTTGTACGAACACCCTGTTCCGAACCAAGATCACCTAACGTGAATAGATATGGCGACATAACATAACATTTAACCTCGAAGAAGACACTATACAAAACATTCTAGATCGTAAGTAGTATAAATTCATAAAGCAGAAAAATATAAGTTGATTTTTGAAAGGGAAATATATCAAATAATCAAAACCTCCAAAAACAACAACTTTACTCTACCCAGGAGCTTCATGGACTGTGATGTTCAAGGTACGTGACTAGAAAATGACCTGATTTCTGTCGACTGGACGTTGTACCACAGTCCTTACTTCAACTCTTCTTGAAAATCTTTTGAACGAAAATCAATATTTTATTGGCTCGAATTGAATTGAAATAACATTCTTGTCATAGTTTCAATATCATATTATCAAGATGAAAGAGCTAAATCATGATTTAGAAATTGTCACATACACTGTATTAGTGACATCATCGAAGCTTAAAACCTCTTTGAAGCATACACATGCTTAAAATTGGAACTGAAAACGTTCAAAATGTAAATTATTTGCATAAAACGGATATATTCAATTTAATGTTCTAATGGTTCTTCGATTAATATTAAATGCGCCCGTTATTCAACCAGGTGCTATTATTATAATTTAGGTATTAAGAAATGTGCAAGACGGTGTAAATATGCGACATCGATCATTAATACCGTATCGATTGTTTTGACAGTGATTGACAAGGTTGACACCGCAATCGAATTATTTGTTTATTTGTTAAAATCGCCACTGCCAAGTATGATCGATTAGACGGATGTAATTATCAGGTTTCCCGTATCAATTTCGTTGTATCTACAATCGCCATTGTGTCTACACGGATATCCGCTTGGAAATCTTTGGCGGTATAATTCGTCAGAAACACAGCAACTCATCTCATTTTGGAAATAAGTTCATACTTGTCATAATTATCAATGTTGCTTTATCCACAAATATTTCTATTTAAATAAATAGAATTTTCAACATGCCACCATGTAGCCGGGTTGTAAGTACCCACAACCAAAACTGGTGGTGCAAGCTTCCAAGGATCTAGACAACAACTATTTGTCTCGTGAAGTCAATACTAATCACCGAAACTCGAAACTTCCATGATGTCTTGTTTCAATGGCATTTAGTAAGGATTTTGTTGGAAACTATGAATTGCATCATATGCACTGACCAATGCCATGGAACTTCGATTCGAAGTATGCTTCTCTTGAGTATTTCCTCTCCGCGATAGAATATGATCTTTATTCTATTCATTTTTTTAAAAAAAAAATAAACACCTGCAAAGTTTTATACAATTAGAATATCCCAGTGCAGTAAAACAATCTATTAACACCAGATAACCTCCTAGCCACTACGAGTTCGTACACTGGTGTCCAAAAGAATGGAATGGGTTTTAATGCCTCGTAGACGCTTTATGTATGCCATTTACAATTTCTATATGTTTTAAATATGTCATGTATGTGAGGAGAGTGGTGGGTCTTTCTACGCTTCTTCAAGTTTTGCGTCAACCCCATAGCCAAAAAACAATTCAGAAGTGAGAGTATGGCTTGAGAACTCACGAGTAGGGTGGGTGGGGTAGGGTAATCGACCCAATCCGCGATTCGAACACGGGAATTTTTGTTTTGACACGAGTGAGTTGACTAAAACCATCTTGTCCTAGACGTACAAATAAGATTTGCGCCATGTCATAACGGACGGGTTGAAGCCTGTGTCAGTTTGAATTTCCAAATATTTTGAGGTTTTGATTCAATAGTTCCTCAGTATAGTTGGAACAAAGCGTGGAAAGTAACGACAAGAATGAATTTTGTTTCAAACGTTGTATCTCCCAGGTTGAATAACATTATTGAGTAACGTGAGATAGCGCGAGACAGAACTGAAATTTAACAACCATAATTATACCACATAAATCCCTTTCTTGTTAGTGAAGTTATTCAACTCTTATTAGAGTCTAATGGGGAGCTATAAGAATAGAGTCGCCCAAATAGTTTTCATAGTGATTAATGACACGGAACATGTAAAATGTGATATTAACACAAGCAGACGTACAATAAACACGATCTATTTACAGGCAAATAACCGCCTGTCATTTACAAAATATGTTATACACGATCTGCTGCATCCCCAATCGGCGGGAGTGATAGGGGCTAGTTTAGATGACGGCGATAACCGAGGGGAACCTAGTGCGGAAGACATACGGGGACGTGTACGTATTGTTGAACTCTGACAATTAAGCCCATGTATCACAAGGTGTTTGTCGTGTTAAACCCCTTGGATAACACCTTCTTTATGTCTGTGAAGATGGTTATAGATCGTCCAGGTACCCTTTATAGACACGATTTTACCATTCAGATGCACTAGGTATTCATGGCTACTACAGGTGAATGAAATCGAGACTTCAGGTTGACACGTGAGAAGCGGAAGTAAATTATAGAGTGTATCTAATTATTAGTCGACTGTAGTTGATAAAACCCCAAACCCTATAATTTCAACACCCTCATTTTAATGGGCGACATTTCATCGTGGTGGGTATTATTAGTCTTGTCTTGTTAAATATTTATAAAATAACCCATAAGGTGCAAAGTTGTCATTCAGTCTGGTATAATGGTTTTGTGACATGGAAGCCAAATATGTAACCTCGTGGATCTTCTCTAAGCACGTCCCCCGCCCAACCCAAAACTAAAGAACCCTTGCAAATGCCAGGACATTTGTATGTTGTTAAGTGGGTGATGAAAACTCTCAATAATTTCGTTAGTAAAGGGTAGGCGAGGGGGCTCCACTGAGAACTTTAAAACTAATTTTATCAGTAGTTTGCTCAAATTATGAACGATTCTGGGGATTTATATGTTAGATACAAACAAATGAAATTGGAAATGGGATTCTAAAACGAATAGAAATTACGTTTAAAATGTAACACAACATTTCGATTTGATCTTATTTCATTTCTTTTTTTACATTATTTATACAAAAATTGGATAATATTTCGTAGGACCATTGCTGAGACTTTTACTATTAAAAACAACATTTTATTGAATTTGCAGTTATATTTAATAGGATATTCAATGATTTTGCGATACAAATTACTCTAGTCAAGACGTGCTGAGGGTTAGTTTGAGTTAAATATTATTTCAACTAAAATTAATTCATTTGACGAAAGCATGTTGTCATTTTAATACAATGATTCACTTTAAATGCCGAAGAAGAAAATTTTTAATGTCATGACGCCCTTTCCTCGCTTTCCAGAAACTATTATGCGATCTCGTGAACATGATTAATTCTTGGATAGTGAGATGTAGCATTATGTCAGGATAATTCATTGTGAATGAATATTAAATACTTGCCAAAGAATGTTCAATTTATAAGTGACAAATCTCCACACATAATTACTATGTTTCGTGATATGATAGATGTTGGACGATGTCATCTTTATCGTGACATGAAGCAGGTGAAATTAGATAACCGTTTGTATTCTGTTATTTCCAAAACAAAAGTTGTTATAATTTCTCGTATTCAAAGTAGCGACATGTTCAGCAGCTTAGCCTATTCCTCGATTCAAGCATAACATTATCTATTTGCGACTTGGAATAAATCTAATTCGATGTACACGACTTACAATTATATTAGAAACCTATGGAAGCGTATAGGGGTCAATAGCGCGACCGCAATATTAAGTTGATAATAAGTCAAATATTGTGATTTTTCTGGCGATTTTATCTCTGAAAAGGCAATTTTTGCCAAGTTAATTGAATAACTCGCTAATTTGCATGTTGTCATTTTGTTTTAGATGCACACGTCGAGGTAGCGCACGGCAATATTTTGCGAATATGTCGTAGCGCACGGCAATATTTTGCGAATATGTCGACATATATTACGGCGAAATGGAATATGTCGCCAAAGCTTCCGAATAGCAATATCTTACCGCAAACTTGTACATTAAAGACGAAATGGGGACATAAAACATAGCGTGTTGACTCAATTACCTCGGCAAAAATTAACTTTTCAGAGATAAAATCATCAGAATAATCACAATATGTTGACATAATACCAACTTAATATTGCGGTATATATCGCGCTATTGACCCCTATACGCTTCCATAGAAACCCGAGGATTAAACATTGCACTGTTTGATTATTATACAGACTATTTCTATTACATGGATGGCATCTAATTCGTTGAAAATAATCAATTTTTATTCAAATATTCACAGTTACCAGTGCAAACAGTTGGTACAAATCTTAAATGTTTATGTAATAATGCACAAAAATCTATCTTTGGAGATCAGGGAAACGGAATTATAATGTAGCCTTTGTTGTCCATAAATGTAACAAATTGGTAAAAAGCGATGAGAAGGGATTGAGGCATCTAATGAGGCGAATCAAATCATTATTGTTTCATGAATGAATGGGCACTTGATTATGTGACAATCGAGTCTTTATCGTTTAGCCAAGCATGTCACATCATAAGGAAGCAAATTGGAATTATGACGATTTCGTCACCAGCTGTCCGACTAATAAACAGTACAGGGGTCAAGTAGGGGTCAGCACTACCTCAATCTCTGGACCAACTAAATGAAAACCCCAATAAATTATGTTGTTTAAATTAAGAACTCCTATTATCAATAATATAAATGGATAATGGACAACGTCAATTATATTGGAATAACTCCATGTTGAAGTCGTGTATGAAGTGCACATAATTGGGGGAACACAATTATTAATGAACAGTGATATTTGATAGAAAATCCAATAGAAATTATTGAAAAATTGTTTTGCTTGTTTAAGGGTCTCTACACAAACATACTGGATATTAAGACCAAGGCACACAAATGCAATTAGCTCCAATTTTGTTGAATTATTTAGATTATTCATTCTCATGAATATATTATGAGTTAATTATTTCAAAATTAGGATTGGAATTCTTGATTAAAATGAATTGCATTTGCCCAGTATAGCCCGAGGTGTTATTGTTTTGAGCAACATTAAATTGACATAATTTTCCAATGTAGGAAACGATGTGTGTTGTATAATTATATGTCTCGTCTGCTTCATAATATACATCGAGATATCCACAGATTGTTAATCGACGTATACCCGAAATAACAACGAACGCCAAAAGTTTCTTTGCCAGAATTATGAATTATCCGTATTCAACTATCCATATTTACCCATAGTGGATGGACAAAGAATTACATTTACAGAAAAATAAGTATTATGGCAGACTCATAATAAAATGTGGACAGGATAATTAAATCGTCTTAAGTAGGTATAATATTTCACTACTTCACCCAACAAACGTTCTATACCAGATGCTGATAAACGGAAATTATATTCTGTCACTCGTTACTCTTTAAATGGCAATCCCAAAAGAAATCTACACTATTAAATAATCTGTTATTGGATATGAAACAATTACTGTCCGAAGGAAGTTAACTGTATATCATATATATACGTGATGCCATTAGGTCCGACAAAAGCGATATCAGATTCATATTGATCATGTTATTATTCCCCCTGAATACCAGACATATTTATTATATGGGTAATAATGATATATGAATACTTTATACAGCTTGATGCCAGACGAATACATATTGTATGTATATAATCCATTATTAAAATGGCTAAAACTAAGTATCTATAGTAAAAGACGAACGCAAGTATAAAATGCCAAGAAATTTGCCTATTTTGAATACCATTTATAATAAGCTTCAAATTACTTACGTAATATGAACACACCATTTTAAATGCCTTTTCATTAAACGCTCTGAAATCAATGGCGTAAAACATTGGATTTTAAATTCCATTATATAATCGGCTTGAAATCTTTGACGTAAAAAGTTCACAAACTAAGCTTAATCTAAAATGAATCTAATCTAAAATCGTTAAACTCAGATGCAACAAAATCTCCGTTTGTAGTAATATATGAACTGATTTACCTGAAAAAATTATGTATACTCTTATGTATCACGAGTTTAATTACCTACAACTTGATTCGCATCGAGTAAAATGGGATTCTAATATGCGTGCCCAGATCATGCACAGTGAACGTTTTATTAGCTAAATCCGCCCCACAATCTGTCCTCCAAATTCTCCCAAGAGCTTTTGCCCCTTTATACACTCTTCAAGAAAAAAAAAAAACGCACAGCCCATTTTTCATCATTTTTTTTATTTGAACGATGTCGTTGTTTCGATAAATCTTACTTGTTTTAATGCGATGGACCAGAGTGCCCGCTTCGACCTCTAGCTGGCCGATAACCTCTGGCTTGCGGCTGTGCTTTCGAGCCCTGGTGTGAGCGTATGTGGCATGAAGATAGGGGCGCCTTCTCAACCTCGTGGGTTTCCTCCGGGCACCCCGGTTTCCTCCCACTGCTAAAGACCCCTACGCGCAAGCGAATTATTGAAATAAAATTAAACCACATGTTAGTCCTAAAATGACCTAGTTTGTGTAGAGTGGACGTTAAACCCCATCTCTCTCTCTCTCTTTCTCTCTCCCTCATTATGTAAGGATATAAGAAATTCATTGTTGGTTTTAAAGGTATGGTCACTAATTGTGACTGGCAATACTTTTTTTCCGAAAAAGAAACGCGCAACCCATTTTTCTTCATTTTTTTTTATTTAAATGGTCGTTGTTTCGATAAATGTTACTTGTTTTTAATGTCATTATATACGGATAAAAGAAATTCATTATTGGTTTTAAAGGTAGGATCACTGTGACTAGTCATACTTTTTCCAGAAATTGGTTTTCGCTAGATTACACCAAGACACAAGAGTTTAACAAGTTCGCGAGCTATTTGCATGGAACCTAAATCTAAGGGCTTTAAAATCGGGGGTTCTCGGTTTCCAAATCAGTTGTACACTTAACGAACCAAGTGACGTCACATCCGAACGAAAACCAACGCAACAACGCTATTATTTGGTTACAAGCAGGCGATCCAAGACAGATGTAATCAGACTGCTGAATGTTTCCCCGAGTACCATTTCACGCCTTTGGGATAGGTATCGACAGCGAAGTTCAACACGTGACCGCCCAACCTCAGGCCAAACAAGAGTGACTCCACCCAAAGCCGTATATAGGGCATTGACCCCACCTGCCCATGATCGTCACTTCCGGTTACGTCTTATGCGGAAACGGTTCTCAACAGCAGCAATTCCTCGTAGAATGTCAGCCCAGGCAGTCCGTAAACGCCTACGTGAAACCAAAACGTTCCGTTAGAGCTGCTGTTTTGGAATACGCCGTCAAATCTGACTTCATTGGGTTCAGACCTGAGGGTATGGCCGCAGCAACACCAGAGGACAGTTTGGTTCAGCTGCGTATCGCGGTTCCTGTTGCAACGAGTGGACGGTAGAGCGAGGGTATACTGACGACGAAATGTCTCATTGCGTTTCTTTTTTGGGAGAGTATAATAATCTTCTCTCTGCCAAATGACCCATTTATTTATGCCAATTAACATGGCAAAACAGTCTATATATATCAGGCAGTTTTTCCTCCTTACGGGACAAGTGGTCTATTGGTAATCATAATGACTTGGAAAGTCGCACGGGTAAATTGCTAACGATATACAGCATACCAGAATATAGAACATCAACAAACATGTTAGAAAAGAACAAATTAATGATCAATAGTAAAAGTGCTGGTTTAATTAAAGAGAGTTATAAAATTTAACGTGGGAGGAACGTTTTAAGCGTGTAAAAGAGGGGGAGATTGCATCGATGAAGATCATTTAAATCCTGCAACACGATAACCGACTGGATAAGATCTGTTTGTACAAAGTAATCAATGAGTACCAACAACTTGAGGCCATAGTAATTTGGCTTGAAATTACAAATTTTGATTCTGCCTTGATAGAAACTGGCACGCAGAAACAGACTGCATGACTTTATTCTGTTCACTCGACTGTTATTTAAACAACGGTACATTAACCCCAAGAGATTTTAAAAGGGCACACGAAGCAATAATCACATTTTCTGAATTAAGTCCCTTTTTTGGTAAATAAAAGTCCACTTATCCAAGTTTTTATTGTAAAATTATTCTTCGTTCGTCACATGCAGCTTGTTTTTTTGCACAATTCAAGAATACGACTGAAATGATATGTAGCGTTAACTTGGATTTCTATTTACTCTTTTGTATAATTATAATTGTTATGTTGCATGCCGAGTCCGTATATATCAGAGCAAATGGATGTAGGTTATTGAAATTACCGTGTCTTTAGACCGAACACCGTGCATCATGACGTTTTTGTAATTTGATGTTGCAAAATACTTGTATCGGTTACAAAACAAGATCGATTTTGAGAGAAGAATGAATCTTAAATCATCAAGGTTGACATCTTGATTAAACCAATATTTTCCACGTCCACGTAAACCATGCTCTAGTGAAAGTAAAAACCGTATTGAAATAACAGACTTGTCAATAACACAAATCGCCCAGTCAGTGGTTAATGCACATAACGCCTTGATACAAGATGGCGGGCAATCAATATCCGGTTTAAGGAAGAATGAAGGTGATAATAGTTGTCATCAATTTCGAATTTAGTCGATTTTTTTGTGCTGTGGACATGTGTTACTGATGGAATCAAAGTTTGTTACAGACGCTTTCGGTGTTTAGTCAACGCTCTTTTCAATTGAAGAGAAATCTGAGAGACGTGTTTTATTAGTAGGCTGGTCAAACTAACAGCTGACGAAGAACAAATGGAACAATGTTTTTTTTAATTTCTATTGAATCATTATCATGCTCGAAGTAAGGATACGATAGTTTACCAAAATTGGAGTCTTAATTAAGGACAGGGGACGGGGCCAAATCCAACATGGCGGCTATCAATGAAAAATCGCGAATATCTCTGAAATTGTTAGATTTTAACACCATAAATGTATTGCGGACAGATATGAAGTCAGTACCAGCGAGGCCAAAAATTGCGACGTTATGTCTCTATGACATCACGACGTTACTGTGACGTAACAACGGCATATCAGACGGTGCATTTATTCCAAAATTGGTCCATTTACGCATGTTAACAACAGAAACGAATGCTGGTGCCAAGTGTATTTTCATTATGTATTAATAAAGAAGAACATTGTTTACAATTAAGCAGAAGGGGGCTAAACGTAAATAAATACTGACGCATTGTCGGTTTTGTTACTATTACTGTGGCCATAGGAACGCGGATTTAGTCCAATTGTTGACCAAATAGCCTACATAAATAAAAAGAAATGAAATGGGTTATACGTCTTACTCTTGTGACCCGACTGTGTTCCACCAGGGTTTAGTCGTTTATATCCCTTCCCATAGTTTCTTATTAAAAAAAACAAAAACAAATCCTGTCCTACATTTCGTCCCCACTCTCCATTAATAATATTAATAAACTATAACACATACTTATGGAAGAACAAATGATTCTCTCAACGTTTCATGCCTAAAGCCGTATCACATTTTAAAGTCACGCAGACGTTTCACCGTAGTGCCATTATGGCCTAAGACCCCATCGTGACTGTGGTTTAAACATATAGTTGACGAAACTACTGCGTGACCGTAGTTTAAACGTCGTTAACCCCAGTTAAGAGTACTGTGGACGCGGTGCAACCATAGTTGTTGATCGTAGTGTTAAGCCTTGTGCCGTTGTTACTACGGTCAACTACGGTAAATACTACGTTCAAAAACTATGGCAACACTAGGGACTTTATATCCAAGATACTTGGTGTGTAGTTGGGAACTTAAGAGCTAATTTCGATTTTTTCCAATCCTGCAGTTATTTGACCTCGACAACCCAACGCTATTCTGAAAGAACTGTCTAGAAATGGATCACTCTGGTAACTTTTTTCATAATTGTAATTCATCCGTGATTTTATATATAAGTGATTTGCGTATTTGAAGATTGCACTTTTAATGAACATGTACCGTAGCTGTAAAAGTTGTCCATCTGAAATAATCAATATGCGTAAGATTTCTGAATACCATCATTAAGCTGTTGTTTCATGTTAATATCCAAAGAAAAATAATTTGCCATTCTTGAAATTGCAGTAAACGTGATTAGCAAACAATAAGCGTACAACCAACGCATTGATAAAGCCTATGACAAAAGGATGAGACCCATAGATATTTGCGTGAAATTAGTTATAAGCTTATTATACGTTTTCATTGAATTACGGAAATTAATTTTATTATACCTTACTTAGTTCAGCCATTAGCATAAATAGAATATAGTCCCACCTTTCCTTAAGTGCAAACAAGCTAAAATTCCATACATTTGTGTAATGGATTGTGGCCTTTACCTGGGAAACACGACGAAGTAATATCAGGGTTTCTGAAAAGAGTGAGCATCTGGTGCATCGTACAGGATACTCGTTAAAACCATAATAATATCCATATCTATCATATGATATTTTAGAGCGGATGCAGTGATGATAATGAAAAGGGTATGAAGCGTTATGTTTCGTGAATCCCTATTCATTTTGTCTAATATACTTATATCATAACTCGTAATTTATAACTCTGCAATAAACACCAGTGTATCAACCTTCAATCAAATACATCAAAGTTAAATAAAGAAAAAAAAACCTAACAATAATGACAGGCGGACGGAGAAAACCCCATAGTACGTCCGTGTAGTTGACAAACATTAATGTAATTTCAACAAATTATATTAATTGTTCCACACATGTTGTTTTTAACGTTACTCCCTGTATTCCAAATCATCGGCATGGCCCATTCACCAGTCACAGTGTCATTATTTCACGCCGTATGAGACAAAAGACAGTTGCTGAAATTCTTTAATGAAAACACGTCATGCCATTATGAAATGGTGAAGCATAAAGACAGAGAATCTGTTGTTTTTAAAAATTCCTCTTCTTGTATTACATGCAAGTGATTTAATACAAATAATTTAATCTTAACTGGAATAAAACTGCTATCCTCTAAGAGAAAACAGCGATAACATTAAATCAACGAAGCTTTTTGAGGGTTAAAATTAGTTGTATTGCATATTTGTCTTGTTAGGTTGCACACGTATTACGTTTTTCTTGCCATTTTAGAGAAATTACACCAGCGTCACGTGTCAGCCATTCTTCAACTATTAGCTATGCTGGTGTAACAGACGTTGTGGCATTGTTGTTTCTAAAACAAAGGGATTATTGAACACACATAAATCTATTAATCAGGGACTCCATTAAGATAATGGCCAGTCTTTCCTCAATTTATGAGGTCTGGCATGCCCAGATAATTCAGTTAGTCCAATATGGTGGCGGTGAGCTGGAACATAATCGAACAGAATATAACCAAATATGTTTCTTTTTGTTGAACTGGTGTCTAAAATGTCTGTCTAGGTTCAGAATTATTGACCACAGTTTTAAGAAAAATCGTTATAAATGAAAATGTCCAGGAAAATTAACGAACCTACTGATGTTTTATGACATTGACAGAAATATAATTGTAAATAAATAATGTGGTTTAACTGTACCAGGTGATGATGAAGGTGACGACGATGATGGCAATGATGATGATAAACTATTTCTAAAGGCATTCTAATGTCTGAAAATCACGTTTGATTAGAACTTAATCTATCAATTTGCTGTACATTGGAACGTTTGTTATTCTGGGGCCTGTTTCACGAAATTGTAACTAAGATAAAATCTGAATTTTAGTAATTTGATTTGAAAATATTAGATTGATATTAGTGCTTAACCAATCAAAATTAAAGTATCTACTAACATTCGGATTTTATCTTTATCTAGGATTTCGAGAAACAGGACCCTGGATCAGTTTTATAAAGTTTTATACATACCACATTTACCTATTTGTTGTAATTGACCAAACAGGCTAATATACAGAGAGGCCAATGTGTCTTATATTTTTGACATAAGCCTGAAACATCCACCATCATCCTCGATTTTGCTCATTTGTGTGTAAAACACACCTTTACCTTGCAATAGTCGTGATGGTGGGGGAAAGGGAGGGGCGTAATACTCGGAATAGCTTCGTCAAATCCCGACAATGGTACGATACTATGCTGAAATGACATTACTGAAACAATTAGAAGTATGGTGTAACAGTCAGGCCATTGCATTAACTCTACAAATATCTGTGTCTATCTCCTCTACGATGATACTCCATTGATTTTTTTTAACAATTTGTAGACAATAGAAGAATATCGATCTAACGATCATGTGCCTAACAGTATATTACATTCAGAAATCATCTAGATATAACACGGTAATTATTGTTTATAAGAGAAAATAAAATCATATAGTTTGATCGATTTTGTTATTGATCTTCCGCTCGTTTTAAACACATTAATGATATTGATTCGATTTTACGATTCTATCAAGGTATTTGTGAAATAAATGAATGAATGAATAAGGGCTAGGATATGTAATTAAAGTTAGGCATTGTGAGCTCACAGAGGATTCATCTTTTAAAAACGATATAATATCCTGGTGCAATATTGACAATATTTGGTTAATTTACCTTGGTATATGAAATTTATACGTGTGTGGAAGGCATTATAATCCCTATCATCTTCCTATTGGGGCCTCGGAAGATTGAACATTTCTCTTTTTTATACTCTAAATATATCCCAATTAACGTTGACATAAAGGAACAATTTCAGGAACTATGACATGAACATCTTTCAAAGATGAGATGCCGGTTGCTGCGAAGTTCTGACACATAATTATTAGTGTAAAGAATAGTTATGCAGTCAATTAGTTATCCTCATCATTCCGCCTGTGTGTGTGCATACTTTGTGACACAATAACTCGGCTTCTAATTAGCCAGAAATTTTAAATTTGGTGTAGGTGCATTATCCACTAACTTTTGATGTTACTTTAGATGGATGCATTGATGAAATTCGACGATGAAGATTTTTTTGTAGAGGCTAGACCACGTTAAACAATATGATTGATAGATGCTTTGATGTACCATAACTTTGATTCTAATTGAGAGTCGTGAAATTTAGTGGATTGACAAAGTCAAAGTAGATCATTGTCTGCTTAGGCGACCTTTCATTTCTCGATGCTTTACAAACGAGTAAATGTACGATTAATTAATATGTTTCGAGAGGAGCCACATTAACCCAATGAGCAAGGCGCTGCCTCAATAACCAGGAAGTCCAAGGTTTGATCTTGGTGTTGGTTGGAATAGTGCCCAGGATTTTGTGATGGGCTGGGGGACTGGCAAGGAATAACCACTAGTCGTTTGGATGCTACGGAAAAAAATGACTGGAGTATGTTGGTAGCATCTCCCTCACTGCATACTTCACATGGTCTGTATTTGCCCTCATTATAGGACGTCAAACCCTTTTTATATACAAATTTTGAGAATTCTAGTTATTCAATGACCTCCTGAAATGCAAAATCTACTCAAACACAATCTTCACATATATAGATGATTACACATAGGCCTAAGTAAAACCCTGATTTTTGCTGAAATCGATCGGATGATATTTTACAGAACAAAGCCTGAGAATAGTTTCGTGTTTCTATTAACCTGACAAAACACGTTAATTAATGTGACTGAAGTTAACTAAGAACTATCGATCGTAAAGTCTAAGAATAGGCTTAAATATTAACAAATCTCCAGTAAAAACCACAGTTCTATTTTTTTGCTAGAATAACAGCGGGTTATAGTGGTTCATTCTCGTGGATAATTCTCGGGGATTTAAACATATTTTTTGTAGTAATCTCGTGGTGGTTAGATTTTGCAAGCATTAGCGAAAATGTGTCTTTATATTGTAATGTCAAGTTTAAACAGCAATTAAAGTACACAACATTTAGAACTATAAAAATACTTCCTAAGCGTAGATAGAACATAACAAAAGTACTTATTGGACCAGGACAAGAGCATGGGATCATCGCCGTCATCGTATTCCAAACAACAATCATGCCAAGTTTCATGTCGATCGTACTTAAAATGGCGGGGTAATGCTTGGATCCATGTTCATGGTCCAATAAAAATACGACTTGGAACCTTTACGTTTGGTGCATTTTCGTAGATGTCATAGAAAAGTGCAACAAAATGTATCCTATGTATGTGGGCACAGGAATCCGATTGTTTGAAAAATCTAACCAGGCACTCCGATAACATTTTAATATCTTTAATTAGATTAGATGGTTGGTATTGTATATTGATGACTAATTCTCTTTGAACATGTTCACGAATCTTTTAACAAAATACCAGAACAAAAGAAAGTTAGAGATGTCAGGAATCTAGCTTCTATTTTAATGGATGAGTTGAGCAGATTGTTCATTAGAAATACAATCATTAGAGTCCATTCTGGCTACAGCTTCGGGGAACAATGGTATAATTGTATTTTTCTCATTGTCTTATGCAAGACAGTTGGTTTTTGATTAGCTTTCAGATCGCTACATCATTATTCGAAATCAAAATAAATGAAAACAACTGCATCCCCAGAATTGTCATCGTTCTTAATTTCCATTAATTAGAGGTGGTTGATTTTAATTTTAATTACATTTCACCAACAAATTATCGTTTTGTTGAAATGAAATATTTATGTCATTTTAACAATTTCGTCTGTCTTACTTTTACAATGGCAATTAAAGTTCACAATATTGTCTCCGATTAATTACTAGCCATTCAAAACAAAACATAACTGTTGCTAGTATCTGGCGAGTCTTTCTTAATTTGCCTGCAATTATCACCTTTACTCATACTGTTGTCATTATCATAACGTGACCATCACTATGCAGTCTGATTTAAACATAGATCTTATATAGTTTCGTCTTTTATACTTCATTTTTAAAAACTTGTCTTTACTACACTTGGATCTGGATAAGTTGTTGTATAACCCGCGTTCTGATTGATCCAATGAAAAGTCTGTTACGGCGAGTTCTGGGTATCGGACAAGAAACATCAACGCTGATTGGTTAATCAAATGGCTGACGTCATATGGTCAAAAAAACATTGGTGTGACTCTAGGCGCAACCTCCCATCACCACTGGTCAAATCTTCGTGTAGTACAGGCCATCTAAAGTATAAAAATCAAAATATAGATGTGTATTTTAATCAGATTGCTTCACTATGTTTCACATGACTGTGACAAATGTAAACAAAATTTTGAAATTTTATAGTAAACATAATACAAAGAATGTTAACCCGATAACCTTCAAATGGGCACAAAATTAAACTTAGAACTGGTTACAGCCTTATCTTATTTGTTCTCAGTCCATAATTCGACAACATTCTGGTCAACTGATATGTGCCTCACAACCGCTGAACACTTGTCTAGATAACCAGTGGGGTTCCAACTCGTATCTTATCTTATGAACCTGAAATCTCCACGTCTGGGCTACTCAATAATGTACATTATTGTGTTACCAATCGTATTTATAGGTCAACATGTACCAATTCTTTTGTGTTGAATTATAGCATGACTTTACATTCCAATATACCATATATATTACCCCCTACACTGGATACATACGTTCTGAACCCGCTAAAGCCAATGCAGATGTATGGTTTTGCATAGAAAACCTAGCCAAGTATATAGTTCTTTTGGGCTTGGATGGGGGATAAAAAGATGTCTTTTGTTACAACTGTGAAATTTTCGAATGATACTAATTACATTTTATTGAATGAATGCAATACGAATTGTAATTAGAGAATTTGCAACTCTAAATTCATAGAATAGCAAATTAACAGCTTCATAGCTGATTATACCATGGCCATGATATCTCTATCACAAACTCTTTTTCAACCGAAGGTGAAATTTCACTATGATAACTCGTGTAATCAAATTCTGTGCAAAAACCTTAAAATAAAGATTTTGTATAATTAATAAAGTCAGTTTACATTTGCCACAATGCCATAATCTACAATACATGGTTTGTCCAATAACAGCAAACGTATCTGACACCGAGTTAATATCATTCATATCTTTAAATAAATCCAAATTTATCTTTAAATAAAATCAAATGTATCTTGAAGTAAAATCTTATGTATTTTTCACGGAGGTAACATCTTTAACTCATTGCAAGTACGATAAATAGAAAGTAATTAATTACATGCCATTAAATCTTACACTTAATCAATTGATGGCAGACAAGATTGACTTTATAGGTAGGCAACATGGAAGCCGGTTACTTTTTCCCTTTAAAAAACATCACGTAAGTAAATGAGAAATCAAATATTTATAATGTCTAACATCGGACCAGACGGGGATCCCTAAAGATTCAATTTAATATGTTATTAATATAATCACGAACTCTCTGTCCGTTATTCAGTCTCCTTGGAATATAACACATATTTTTTAATTTGTCTGTATAAAGACTGACAATAAATTTATAACTACCTTTGTCATGGGATTTCTGTATTACATAGTATGAACCCTTATTAACTTCAGACTATATATGAACAAATCTGAAATGACTAAAAGAAATATTTCAGCTTAGAATTTCTTCTCAAAGATGTTTTAAAAAGGGAAACCAAACCAGTTCATGAATCAGAAGAACTAATTATTTTTACCACAACCAAACATTAGTGCAACGCTTCACGTACAAGAACGAAGTTCGGTTCCAATTCGTATGCGTTTGTAGTATCTGTTTCATGACAATACTGGTCTATTGAAGTGTAATGTTTGAGATAATAGCAACTGTCAAGAACACGAGTCATTATCAGGAATTTATTCAGCAGAAGCAATTATTTTCTTTAACATTTAATTTTACAAACGACAACATTGTCAATATCAATGATTCTTCCTGTACGACATCGTCCTAAAATTAGTTTCGTTACTTCCTGAGAACACGTGTTCAAGCTGCCATCATTTTTTCTCTAAACCAACTACTGTTTTTAACTATCTACGTCATGTACAATTAAGGCACGTCGCTCGAAATTTGTGTCAAGTAAAAAATGTTATAATAGTGAAAACAGAATAGAAAATCCCTGCTGAATCCCACGTCATGAATAATAATAGAAGACTATTTATTCTTCGTCATTTATGATGAAGGAGTCTAGACAAATGATTGTTTACAATTGTATTTAATGAATGTTAAAATTATCAGGAATCGGAAGCTAGACACCCAATACGGAAAATTAAACAAAGATGGAACAGTACGGGCGATGAACAGGACATTTCTCAGACTAAAACTATCATTAACAACGGATTGACAATGGGACAAAAACAGGTAATATATCATGTTGTCTAATGGAAGCTTGCCATGTGGAAATTTCGTGTATCTTGTAAAACGACATACAGTCGCGAAGCAATATTTCTTTTCTTTTGGTACTGGGAATTTAAGTACTTGGACATTTCTCCCGTAATCTGGAAAAACCTAGTAACACTGTTGAATGTAGATTTGAGAAAACAAAGGAAAACTGTTTTGTTTCAGAATTAAGCTACTGAATATAATTAGATGAAGATGATAATTAAAAGCCTTTTCGGTGAAGGAGAAAAACACTTATCATTATATACATATGTATTAAGTCCAAATATGGGTCTAGCTCAATTTTCACCAAAAATTGACTTGCTAGGTTTTTCCAGACTACTAGGTTATTTCCAACTGGGGTTAAAACACCCTTTCCTGAACGTTGTTTCTCTTAACATAGACGCGTAAATTACCTAAGCATAGCTTTGAAGGAGGGTATTCAGCATCATTGGTGGTGAAGCGATGTTGTTGCTTTCTTGATTTTGAAAAAAAATCCTTGTCAAATGTTAATATATTACTGGTGGTTTTGGGCTATACATACAGATTCAGTCCATGACATTTTACTATAGAGCACTTACTATTGTACCAAATAAAACGAAGAACTTTTAGGTTTAAAGAAATTGCAAGTGACCTGGGGGTATTTAATATATAGGAACTTTCTGTAGGTTTTGGTATGGAATCGATACAGTTACTATATAATTATACTACACCAGCAAACCGACCTAACTGTGAGATTACAACTACTAATCCGATCATGCGCTTACATGCACATTATCGTCTTCATATCTAAAAACAAATGAGTAGCTTAACTTTATTCGATCTTATGAAGGATTATTATCCACTGAATGCAGCAAGCTGGGACAGCTGGATGCGGGTCAGCCATCTTGCACGTGCACCGAAGGTGAAGGCCAACATGTGGAGTTAGAGAAGGTTACACCCTCCGGTGATTCTAATAAAATT
Organism: Patella caerulea; assembly: GCA_036850965.1. Classification (NCBI taxonomy): domain Eukaryota; kingdom Metazoa; phylum Mollusca; class Gastropoda; family Patellidae; genus Patella; species Patella caerulea. Next base: position 23,423,957 of record JAZGQO010000006.1, read on the forward strand.
CATCGATTTTTCATGCAAGGTGATTACAATTAGTAAAAATATTTTACTTTGGATCTCAATGAACACATATCTTCTCATTATCTGGAAATAGTTTCTACTGGAAAATACGTTTCCAAGGAAACCCTTGAGTAAATTAACAAGGCGTGATGTTAATTTGAATCAAGATGCACAAATTAAATTTATTAGAAATTCACCTTAGGTGTATGACTGATGAAAATTGATGTAGAAGAATATGACAGTGTCAGGAAATTAATATCTTGTTTCGCATTAGGTGATGGCAGTTATCGTTGATTAAGGACTACGAGCACGGAATATTAGCCATTTTTTTCCAACTCTGCGGTTTTCATTTTTTAGACGTTAAATCTTCTCGGCGATTATCTTATTAGATAAAGAAAATAACGCTACACAAGCGGACATAATGACTGGTATTTTTTTTAGTAACAAGATCTTATTTAAATTTTTCAATATACTATACCATTACTTTATTAATTCTACTTTGTGTAGTTAATCGATATTGTAGCCTATATATTTGAGCGGGTTCTACAGAGTATATCAGTGCTTCTATTTAGAGTATGCACATGGGAATCTTCAACGATTTGAATAAAAATCGACGTCTCACTCCGTCTTTCCATTATATTTTGATAACCTTCCACTGGCACAATGAACTCTATTAGGAAATGAATACGGAAGTACCTATAGGGAATGTTATGGTTTAAGCTAGCATGTAAATAGTAGGGATTGCTGTAGTCTGATGTCAAAATTCAGCTCCGCAGCGATACGAGATCTTGGGGTATATTGGTTTAGCCAATCTAGAAGGCGTAGAATTGTCAATCTACAAGTTTAGTACTTATTGGAAAGGTTCTGGTATACATTAACGTGAAATTGGCTGCGGGCTAATGGCGATTGTCGAACACATACACAAGAACTGTGCCAATCTACAAAACATCTACTATCAAAATATTTAAGAGATATTAGTATTGATGGAAACCAATCGATTGGTATAATTACAAATGTTTTTCACCATAAAAATTTTTGATCCAGATAATAGTAAAAAAAACAAAGATATATTATTGGAATTCCCAAATATACATTTTCGTCCGTCTTATATTCTTCTGGGTTTCACAAAGCATATGTAGCTATAGGAGGGGGTCATTGGTTCAACACGTGCGCTTTAGAACATAGGGTCTGTCTGCCTAACACCTTGGTTTCCCTTCACTGCGAAAGATTCATACGCACCAGAGAATAATTTTTATTGGGATTTTATTCATAAGTTAGTCCTGAGATGAGAATAAGCCCACCCCTCTATCTCTATATGTAACTTTGGGTATTTATGTTTTTACCTTTTTTGCACATATCATAAACCAACACTACCAGAATTTACCCTGCCTATACCGTAAGTAGCCTGGTGGCTCTTTTCATTCGAGAAATGTCGGTTTCCTGACAATGCTGTTGACCACTGCACGAATTATTGAAAAAAAAACAAAAAACATTTCGAATGACTTAGTTTGTGAACGTTAAATGGCTAATTTCTGTCCACAAAGGTTTTAAATATTATCTTCTGAAAAGCAAAATCTCCGGAAAACTGAGACATGTAAAAAAGTGATGTTTACTTCCAACTTCTAGAGTGGGGGTGTCTTTAACGTGTTGTCAATGGTATACTCAGTACCCCGAGACATCCACCAAAAAGGAGTTTAGATACAGCTTTTAAAGCTATATTACCAACCGTAAATCAATGTGTACACAACACATCACATTAATCTATGTTTTAACGGCCATGTTCTTTAATCCCACGTGTATTTTTATTCCAGACGCACCTCTTAATATTATTAGTTCGACTAAGCTGATTCCTAGATACGTTTGAATAGTTATTTACCAAGCATCATCAACCTCTTATTGATCTCTTTTAAACAAAACATTGGCTTGAAAATCTAAAATCACAATGAAAGAAAGGAAATTCTACTTACACAAAGAGAAAATTGCTTTGTAAATTTTTCACTGCATGCTTGGAAAGTTCCATTAGAAGTAGATGGGGGAAATCTAAAACAATAACAACTTAAAAAGCCGCTGAGACTGATTTTCGATGGCTAGATTTCTTCCCAACTTATTGAAGTATAGGAAAATTACAGCTATTAAAAAGCTATGTAATTTGCTTTGTGCATGCTCTAGAAGTTCCATTAGAGAAATATCTATAAGGATATTTCCCAGTGGCTTTCGGGTTACGAGTAGTAAACGGATACGAAATCACTAATGTACCAACATTAAGATCCATTATACGTATACAAAAAACTGAAGTTACATAGGTTTTAACTTTGTACTCGATAGTTAGTTTTGGTTTCGTGTAGCCGATCAATACTATCCATGTAATTAAGATGTAAAAAATCCGCCGCTAATTTTAGTTTTTCTTTAAGTCAAGGATTTGTTTCTTGGTATAATTTGTGTAACTAACGAAATTAGGCAGCTAAAAGAGCTATGCATGGGCAATGATGTTTGGCTGATAAATAAATTACCGAATAAAGACGATTTCAGAAAATCACGCTGTCATTTTCCTTCTCGTGCGATCCAACGTCTTACTGTTTAAAGTATTGACATTTGGTGTCTTTAATTGACGTAAAAGGGACCAAAAATAAATCTAGTCTTCAGTGGTACTAGTTCTCAACACAAGTCAATTTCTATTTACAGACTTGAAATGGCGGCTACAAGTAATTCCAGCAGTCAAGTAGCTTGTCAAAATGCTCCCAGATTAGAAGAGCATAAAAAGTCAATGAAATATTACAAATAATGCATTTTTAATGCATCGATTAGTTTGTTTGATTGTGGGGATAGTAATTACCGAAACGAAATGGAATTTAGTCATCATTTTGGGGTGAGATGGCGATTGAAACGAGAATTTTGAGATGTGTTCCAAATGTTGATAAATGTAACCGCATTCAAATATTGGAAGGTTGAAAGACCGCGACAACATTAACACGGCCACCCATTCGGTAACATTTGTCAATCATGCGTGTGTGAAACATCTAATCCAGCAAAACCACAAACGAATAGTAAATACCCTTTAAAATATTCAACTGTTTATGTCATTTCCTTTTAAATAGAGCAGCAAAGGCCGCTCATTTTAGCTTTGTAAAATTGTTAATAGCCACCAAATAAGTAAAATTCGGATATATCAAAACGCAGTTTCCTTTTAAAGGGGCTAAATCGCTCATATTCGGGACCTACAAATTGACACAAATGTGTCGCAACGCATATAATAATCTAATATGAATGTAAAGAAACTGATTTACATATAATCGTTTCCGTTCCACTCTAATTCAGTGGTTCTCAACTTTTTTTTGCGAACGGCACACCTGGCTAAATATATAGGAATAATATTTGAATTTTGCAACATAAAAACATAGCAAGTCATAGACGGCATACCCTCGTAAACACTGACTAGTCATACAGACATCGACTAGATGAATAACAACACAGCTATAACAGTAGACACCAGTGAATACTCAATTAGGATCATCTGTTTTTTTCTTCGTGTGTCGTTCAAATTTTCGCGGAATACGTAGGAAGTTTTTGCGGCACACTGGTTGAGAACCACTGCTAATTTCTAATCAGCTATGTTCGCGAATTACACCAGAAGTTGCAATCAAATGGCGATCTCTTAAGCGTCTGGTTATTCCAGTCTACACAGCTGGTATTTATTGCGCATGCTCTCCAGATAAGAATATGACGTCACCGTTTGATATGATTTGTGAAATATGTCTAGTCTGGTGTCGTTTGTTACGATTGGCACTGAAACGCATTATGGTAGGCGATTCGTGTACCAATGGTAAAATGTTTATTTAATAATTTGATATCAGAAGCCTATCTTTCTCGGTAAGATCACAGCATCAATGTTGGATTAAATTGACAAATAATGTCGAAGACTTTGGATGATATTGAGTTAGAGACGTAGCTACTTTAAGGCTTATTCTTTTGCAAAAAAAACCCATCCGGTTATAGTCTTGTAAGTAATCAGTTAGACACTAATTTTGGACATATGATTTCTATGAGTAAGTTGACGGAGGGTGTGATGTTACATTTAAGGCTAAATAATTTTAATGTGGTAACGAGACAACAGACATTGCCGTGCAGTTATATGGAGTTTTATTTTAATACACTCTATATTGTGATTACTAAAACGTTAAATGTTGATTTCCTATCTAAAGAAAGACGATTCAAAACTAATGTTCTCATTGTAATACCGAATTCGATTAGCACCTTTCCCAAATACAATATTTAAGAAACCACAGCAGTGTTTCGTTTCCAGTTCAGTAATCTCTGAAAAGATAGATTTCCGTTCATCAAAGTGTCCATTATCACAGGTTGAGTAGACATCTGCTAATACGAACCTTATTGAGTTTGTCTGGAAACGTGTTGAATAACGTATTTCCAATTTTAAAGCAAGATTAACACATTTGAGCGTGCAACAAATACACGAACAAGCGGGGAAAACTTTATTACTGGAACAATAAAAGAAAATAAAAGGATCTGCAATGCTCATTTCATGTTTGGATTGATCGATAAGTCAATTATGGAAATTGATACCCTCGCCCATATCATAGTGGTAAATACATGAAAGGGTTAGGCAGTTCTATACACTGTTAAGTCCATTTCAAATGAAGAAAATACAAGCCTAAAGCCGCGGAAAGATGATTTCCAATATCATATTCTCGAGGCAATCAATACATTTCTCGGACTCGAATAATAGCTAGTATAAATGAAGTGATCATTATATGCAGCGGTTCTGGAATAAAGTGGGCATTAACGGCTAAAATGGGTTATTGAGAAACATAGAGGTAGTTATATCTAGCTCTAACCGTAAACCAACCCTTGGCACCTAATAATTATACAATCTCATATTGAATATCCATAGTCAACATGGAGTCACGGTTCGTAAGAAATCCTAGCTATTAAATTCTATGTACTGATTGCTAGAGTTTTTTTTTTCTAGAAAACTAATATGATTCCCACTTTTCTATTGGGACAACGTGCTTATGAATCTGATATTCTGCAGAAAGACAACATAGACGTATGCTGGTGTCGAATGGACGTTCCATACTATCGGTGTCAGGAATAACTAAACCTCATTACCCAATTGCAAAGGCATATATTGACTTTAAATTTGTGTTTATCATATTCTCAGATATTGAATAAAAGAAATCTGTAGACAATGCAGTGTTGGTTTGTCCTTAGATATGTATACAATAGGAATATTGGTATTTTACTGGATAGAGGTTGATGACGCAACCAGAAGACTATATGTCAAACTATGCGATATAATTCTACCCTGACGTATAGAAATTTTGCTATTTACATTTGATGTTTTTAAATGCTAATTTTTTTGACTTCATTTCTTAGATATTGTATTGTGAAGAGGACATAAGAGATACTCCCTTTCCCGAGAACCTTCTGTATAATATACCCTTTGTTATTTTCAAATTTGGTGTGCATTTTGCTGGAACGATAGTACCAACCCCATCAACAATATGCAAACTTCCATTTAGTTGTAAGTCCCCCTTTTCAGAAAATAGTTTCTAGTGTTTATATTTTCAAATTTGGCGTGAAACTTAGGACTGTGAGAGGATGAACCCCATACAGTGTGATCGGGAGATTTCTAGTATTCTAAGACTATCTGTCCCAGATATATATTATGATTTTAGAAAGGCTTGTGAACACGATAAAGATCAGATTCATTTCAGCTGAACGCAGATCTTGAGTAAGGACAAGTGAAAATAAAAATTTTATCCCCGCAGATAATTTTGCTCTGTAGCTGTTCTCCAGTATGCGTGTATACATGTTATTGTAAAAAAAAACTGTTCTATAAAACTTTTAAAATAAATCGATTTGAACATACTTTCTAAAATCAATGACTGCATTGCGAATCGAACCAACTGAAATCCTATAAAAGATGAGAGACCGATCAATTTTCTCTTGAATAATCGTTACAAATTGGGTTTAAGTTGACCTTGCACCGCAATTATAACTACTCTTTGCAAATCTTTCATATCTTAAAAGCGTGTAAACAGGAAGTTAGAGATGTTTCGGAATAAAGCATATTGACTCAAAAAGGTAAATGATCGTCTTTCCAGTTTCTTAAAGCCCACTAAAAACTCTGGTGCTTCATACTTCGAAATATTCAATGATCAACACCATTGTAAGATTGCTATGCAAACACTAACCGCACTGAATAAATTCAAGCTACGCCGTAAAAAAGAAAACATTTAAATTATTTCATGGAAATAAAACATATTGAAGAATACTTAACTGAATTATTTTAATATTTCAAGGATCAAATCAATTTTAACCGAATAACCGTTTTTTTATATTTTATGTGTAATTCGTTGAAAATAAACATTTTTTTTTCAAACATGAAAGACCATTTTGATGTAATTTTTTTAGATATCATAAATACTTAATTGGCGATGGTCACAGCTGCGGAAAAGGTTTTTCCCACCACGAATCCTAGAAAAGACACATGTCAAAATTAATAAGCAATACAATTTATATCAGCTGAATATTGATCTCGAGCCATGGTTGTTGAGAAAAATACATTTTTTTTTCTTTTCTCGCAGCAAAACATATTGTGTTGCCTTGTATTCCATCAACTTCTCTTGGATTAGAAGACTATATATGGTAACACTGACTACGGTCCAGTGGAGGGTTTTTATATATGGAGCTGAATCGTTGCCATAATAATAGTTAATATGTGTAAATATGGAAAATGACGTAAGCCTAACACTCAAAACATTATTTAGCATGGCGTCATTCAGAAAATACATTGACTACAATGTAATAACGTATACGTGAGCTTTATTTATATATAGTTTGCACGTTCATGTAGCCGGTGTTATTATGTTTAGAACGGATTCGATGATAATAATATTATATAGCTATCATTATTGAGCAGGGGCGCTGCAGAGGTGTGAATCACTTACTGTATTGTTTGGATTATATATGATATGTACATCAAAGCGTTTAGTCCAGGTCTAGCTTGCTTAAACTAAAATTAGTAATAATGACATGGTGTATGGTATGATATGTTATGCGGATGTCAGTGTTTGTTATCAGAATTGGTCCATTTTAAAACAAAAATGCCCCCCTCCCCCCAAAAAAAATATGATTTCAAAACCTTTTTTCTTTTATCAAAAGGGAAGTCTTCGGATTATCCCTGTAAAGACTTCCGAAACAGCCTGCATGCGGTATGAACGGGTACTATTATTGCTGTATTGTTATTATTGTCTTCAAACCAGACCATCATGCGAGACCTATCATTGAAACCAAAAATGAAATGCCCAAAACTGTATATCGGGCTCTCATCAAGTACCTGCAGCTATACCAACACAGATACATGCCGACATGGTATCCCCTTTTTTATACGCCCACATTTTCATGCGGACGTATATTGTCGTCGCCCCTGTTCGTCCGTCCGTCAACAATTGTTTGTGAACAATCTACAGGTCATCCGATTTCAATGAAACTTAAAACATAGGTTTATCACCCTAAGATCTCGGTTCCTTTCGATATTGGCATGTATCGGACTGTAACTTCATGGGTAATGGTCCCTGATTGTACGAAAAATCACGTTTTTTAGCTTGTGAACAGTGTAGAGGTCACAATTTTGAACCGATTTGGATGAAACTTGAAATGCATGGTTATAACTCAACGATCTTGGTTCCTTTCGATATTTGCACCCGTCGGATCGTAACTTTCTGAATTATGGGCCCTGATTGTCCAAAAAATCGCCCTTTTTAGCTTGTGGTCCCTCTGAAGGTCAAAATTGTTATCCGATTTTAAAAAAAAGTTTGATTATCACCGTTACATGGTTACGGAGATTGAGTTCAAATTCCATGAAAATCGGACCAAAATTGACAGACAAAATGGCCGCCGTTTGTACGCGAATAGTGTGAAAATATGTTATATCAAGGTTGTGGACCTTATAGAGGTCACAAGTTTGAACCGATTTTGATGAAACTTGAGATGCATGTTTATAGCACAAATATCTTGGTTCCTGTCGATATTTGCGCTCATCGGATGGTAACTTCCTGAATAATTATGTCCCCTGATTGTCCGAAAAATCGTCTTTTTTAGCTTGTGGTCTCTCTGGAGGTCAAAATAGTAAACCGATTTTAAAAACCGTTTGATTATATCACCGTTACATGGTTATGGAGGTTGAATTCGAAATTCGTTAAAATCGGACCAAAATTGACGGACAAAATGGCCGCCGTTTGTACGCGAATAGTGTGAAAATATGTTGTATATCAAGCTTGTGGACCCTATAGAGGTCACAATTATTAACCGATTTCGATGAAACTTGACATGTATGTTTATAACCCAAGGATCATGGTTCCTTTCAATATTTGCGCCCATCGGATCGCCTTTTTTTACCTTGTGGTCTCTCTGGAGGCCAAAAGTTTTATCCGATTAAAAAAAAAACGTTTGATTATGTCACCGTTACATGGTAATGAAGAATGAGTTTGAATTTCGTGAAAATCGGACCAAATTCATGGACAAAATGGCCGTAGTTTGTATGCGAATAGCGTGAAAATGTGTTATATCAAGGTTGTGGACCCTATAGAGGTCACAATTTTGAACCGATTTTGATGAATTATGGCCCCTGATTGTACGAAAAATTGCCTTTTTAGCTTGTGGTCCCTCTGGAGGTCACAACAATTATCCGATTTTAAAAATCGTTTGATTATATCACTGTTTCACTGTAATGAAGGTTGAGGTCAAATTTCGTAAATTATATGGTACCAAAACTGTCCAACATAATGGCTGCCGCTAACACGCGAATAGTGTAAAAATATGATATATCAAGGTTGTGGACCTTGTAGAGGTCACAATTTTAATCCGATTTTGATGAAATTTGAAATTAAGTTTATAACCCAAAGATGCGGTTCCTTTCGATATTCAGGCACATTGGACCATAACTTCCTGAATTATTGCCCCTCATTTTACGAAAATCAGTTTTTTTTACCTTGTGGACCCTATGCAGGTCACAATTTTATTCCAAATTTAAAAAAACGTATCACTATATCCCCGTTACACATTAACGATGGTTGAGTGTGAATTTCTTGAAAATCGATAATTGAACAGCTAAATCCATAATATTAAATGTTTCGTATGCTTAACGTTAGCATGGGACAGAACTTTATAAAAACCAAACAAATTCTAATAATTTTCTGATAATTGCTTTAGATGAGACAACTCTTGTTGACTGCCCGGGCGATTAAGCTGCTGTGTGGGCGTATGTTTCGTTGCCTGGCAACCTATTTTTTTTAAAAAGGGGATGATACCATTCCTTTTCCGCAGTAAGAGTTTGCTGCGGAATTCAAACTCGATAGAGAACGCCTTGACGATGACCCGCGTGCTGGAAGGCCATCAACAGTAACTATTCAAGAAAACATTACCCAAAAGCATAACATGGTGATATCTGGTCGATGATTGACCACTCGACATATTGCCATTGTTGTGGGCATTATCGCCAACGAGTTAGGGATGACAAATTTTATGCAAGATGGGTGCCAAAGCTCTTGACTGTCGATCACAAACAATTCAGATTCCGTAGTCCCGCGACATTCTGCGCCGTTTTGAAGCAGATCCGGATTATATTAAGGCCATATTTGTAACCATAGGTCGTCATTTTCCTAGCAATGATGACGACATGCTATACGAATTTTTTTTTTTTAAGGTGATCGAAGAAAATTTCTTCCTGACCGGCATCCAGGCCCTGCAGCGTGGTTTGCAAAAGTATGTACACCCCAAGGGAGACTATTTACTAAATCAAACGGAAAACGTCGACTTTTTACATGTCCATAACAGATGGGCCTAAAACTCTGTCAGCCGCCGTAGGTCCAGTAAATTAATATGGACGATCGAGATGGATATCAATATTTCAAAAGTAGAGAGTGAGAAAAACATAATTTAAGTTTGCATTGTGATTTTCTTGGTGTTAAATATACATAATACTTCTTATGTGCTATGCGATAAAATTGTGAACATGGCCATATTTACCATGGCTGTTTTGCAATTATCACGTGATATTTTTTGCTCAATATAATGACAACGATTCTCCATATTTATCCCCTTAAATTGACAAACATCATTAATCTAATCAGTTCCACGTAATTGCCATTGTTTTTTTTTACTGGTTTGCTGTGAGGAATCGGTATTGTTTGTTACTTTGCTCTTGTATCATGTGCTTCAGACACAATTTTCTATTATACCCTATTTGTCGTGATAGTTTATCCCTTTCGTGATTTCTAGATTTATTATTTAAGATTGATATAATTATTTTCAAATGTAATTTGTCCGTTTATTTCATCTTCAAAGTATATTCGTGGAAATGAGATACGATTATTTTTATAAGCGCACGTGATATTGATGCTTTCAAAGTAGAAAATTAAATTAGCCACAGCATATTCCTGGTATTAAGTTCACCGAAAGATAGATTATTGTATCTTAATTAATAAGTAGAAATGTCCCCCAACCCGAGACGCTTCTCAAGCAGATACATTAGTCTAGATGTCTTTGTTAAAATCCAGTTCTGCCACACGCATCAATTTGACTTCAGACATTTATATTTTTCTCCTCTAAATTAGCCAGAGTTGTTGGAGACCAGAAGGTATTGAAAACTAATTACTTCATAATAAAATTAACTTGTGTCGCTTAATCTCCGTTTTCACTGCACTGTGCCATATTTCCGACATCCCAAAGCTTCAAAGACTCGGTCTAGACAGGAACTATCACTCACTTTGATGAATGGGTAGAACACAAGAAAGGCAATATTTCCAAAGACAACCTTTTAAAGATCCTAAAGGATATTTTCGTTGTAGAAAGATATTTTTATCCCTATGTATGTCTGACAGAAATAGTCAGCAATAGTATCGTATTTAAAATATATAGTTTCTTATCATCTACAAAACACCACATTTTCCTAATTTAAATGGGTCTTAAACAAAGGTTAGGGTTCACAATTGTGACGTCAGCAGATATCTTCATTGCTATAGCTTGAAACATAAATTCAAGTTGGTAAATCCAGCTAGCAATGTTAAAATAAATCAGAAACTAAGGCCCCAATTAAATTGTAATATCGTCTGAATGGATAAGAATGCCGACAAGAGATGAAATCCGTACAATATATCGATGTAAATATCTCATTAAATGACGGATATCACTTTGGATATGACTTAATACAAGTTTCAAAAGATTTAGTAGATCGAAGTGCAATATTTATTAGCAAGATCCTCAAACTGGCGGGAAATAATTGTGTTCCACCATTCGTCATGATGAAACAATTGTATAAGTTTACTTCACCATTATGTCGTTAATACCACGACAGATGGTATTACTATTATATGGCGGAAGAGATGGTGTTATGGTAAAAAATGGTGCCAATACATGCTTTAAGTTTAGTTGGTACTTGATGGATTTACATGAACTCATGTCATAGATTGCAATATTACGAAAAGTGTTTCTAAAATTCCACACAGATATTATTTGTTAACTTTATTAGGTATTAGGGGGTAGGAATCAAGGTAAAAAGAAATTAACTGGATAATTTACCTGTAGTTTCCATGCAAGATACGCCCACATCTTTCAACAGTTGGATAGAGAGCAAGCTGGAAAAATCTGCGATTTTTAAGAAAATCAGGGGCCATAATTCAGGAAGTTATGGTCAGAAATGCTCAAATATCGAAAGGGACTGAGATCTTTGAGATATGAACATATATCTAACTAAGTATCATCAATATCAATCTAATTAAAATAAAATATAGATCAATATTTCGATTCGTATTTTCATACTTTCGATGACCTATACGTCAAGAAGTTCTGACCGGTTGTTGTGGAAGGTAAGCGTTTTTTTCATTCACTGGAGCCAGGTGTTATGACGTCATATGTGGATTGTGGATTAGGATAAGGGTTAGGATAAGGGCTGTGGCCTGCAGATTTCGTCAGTCTCGAGATGTAGACATGGCTAGCCCTAACCCTAACCCTGGGCCAAGCCTAACCCTTATCCTAACCCACAATCCACATATGACGTCAAAACACCTGGCTCCAGTGGATGGAAAAAAAACGCTTACCGTTGTGGAAGGTCGCACCAGGGGTCATACGAAAACTTAGACTCTATGACGTCAGACATTCGATTAACCAATCAGCGTGATGTTTATTGTTGATTACCCACAGTTCCGTGTACCTCGCCGTACAGACCGATACTGATAGATATTGCAAAATTTATTATTTAAAATAATGTATAACGAATAGAAAACAACATAATTGTTAACAATATGCAGCGCTGTTGGCTTTAAAGTTTGACTGGACAAATCTTTCGGCGTTGTTGGAAAAGAATGAATGTGTGAGAGAGAAATGGGGGTTAACGTCAACTCGACACAAGCTAGCTTCAATTTTATTTCAATTATTCGCTTGCGCGTAGGGGACTTTAGCAGTGGGAGTTAACCGGGAGACCCGGAAATCTAATGAGGTTGGACAGGCGACCCTAGCCAGGAATCAATGGCAGATCTTATGATACAGCGCGCACACGCTAACCATTCGGCATATCCCCCAATGTATGTAAATCAGCTTATATGGGTAATTATCAAAATTGCATTCGTCTATATTCAGGTTTCATATAATAGAGCTAGCTATACGGTTACACCCTTTCATAACCAAGGTAAATCCAGTTTTACATTCTAAAGCATTTTCATTTGATTTCATCTTATTTACTGATAGTTGGGCGGATTTCCGTTCATATTGCCAATAATATATATGTATACGCAGTGAGGATCTATGGCAGAAAAAGCTGAAAGGGATATTTACATTTTTTTTTATTTTATGATGTGGACACATTATTCTGGCCTAGTACATTTATTACCGGATGAGAGTTTTATTAATGTAACTGAAACATAAACTTTTATTTGTTTTGCTAACTTTGAAGATAAAAACCCAGACTAAGCGTTTATCATCGATTAAATATTATTGTTTTTATAATATAAAAGCCCGATATGAAAACCCTTTATGTCTTTATAAATGAGAAACTTATTTTTATCATTCGCCATAAACTCACAAGTTTTATTTCCTAGATATAACAATCAAGTTGTGAGTGTGAGTCAGCCAGTGGTATGAATAAAGATGAAAATAATATCCTATCAATATTCCCTTGTAAATTACCAAGGTTTTGTATGAATTCATCCACATCATGTACAGGCAATATAGGTAGGGATGAGAATCCAGCACATGTATTAATTCAGTGTTGCCACAAGAGTTCAATATCTGGCTTTTCGCACGTATTAAGGACTGGCTTATATTTACAAGCATGATATAAACTGGCTAAAAGCCCCTCTTAGTCATCTTGGTAGAAAGTGATATGTATGAGTATTGATCAAGTGTTAATCGCTTAGTGGAATATGATCAACTCCCGGGTCTTACCAAGTGTTACCATTCTGCTGGCTTCATCACCTCTCGCTTTTAATTTATCATTAAATTACCTTATCTTACACACTACCACCCATTGACATATTAAAGAATACACGATGAGCTTTTTTTATAGCATCTTATAGCAGCGAAAGTAACATCTAACCATTTCAGGTTTTATGTGCTACTCTTTTTTAACCGATTGATTTAAGAGGCATCGTTCCATTGGATCAAGGCTACAAATGACTTAAATTAAACACAGCAGTAATGCTGAATAAAAATTGCCCCATGTGAATTCTAAGATATGCATCTTAGCTCAATTCTTTAAAATGCATGTAAAACCGATCGACTTCTTTATGAGAAAATCGAAGATTTTATCCCTGTTTCGTGAACCTTTAGCTATTTTCGCGTCGTCTAAAGAGTCAGTAAAATATATGCTTCGGAAAGTTCTTCTATGAAATCAAAAACAAAATTGTACGAAAAAACGTTGATGCATAATTGATTAAAATTGTAACAGAAATAGCTAGCAGTGTACTTTTAAAATCAAAGTTGTAAAAAGCGATATACGCTCGTGTATAAAACTGTAACGATTAGCCGTACACTTTTCAAAGAAAAAGTAAATGGACTGGAGAGGGGGTTTGCCAGCATTAAAGAAAAATAAGTCCATCCCACGACACCCATGTGTTGTAATAATTCTATGGAATTGCAAAAAATAAAGGAATTCGTAGATCGTGGGGTTAAACAATGCGAGATATCATGCAACAGACTGAAAGACAAAAAACGTTTTGACAACTATCAAACAGCCACTTCTCTCAGAGAAAGCAGAGTCAAATATATAGACATAAGCAACCTGTAAATGTCTTAAATTTACTATGTTGCCTAAAATCGGATTCAAATGGATATCAAGTTTGTTCATACTTGTCAAAAGAACAAGGCGAAGAATTTAACAAAAATCGTAATACAACAAATCAAACTTTGTTCAACGTGCTACCTTGTCTGATAATCTGTGTGATTGTGTAGTTGGTTTGTAAATACACAACAATTGTAGGATCATCTTTAACAATAATCATAGAAACAAATTGTAATTTTCATTCACTTGGCACGTTCTGTGGTCTTTTGATCGTATTGGTTTAATGTCCCCTCTCTTTGCCATCAGTTCGACACCATTGGGAAAAGTCAACATAATTTGTCGACGTTTACATCAAATTTGCCTATTTATTATTTTACCAATCAATATGTGGGCTGTAGGTCAGGTAACTCTATGTACCAATATAATATTAGTCTCGTGTGTTCGAGTCTAGTAGTCTTGTTATATGAAAACAACAGGTGTCAAAATGCACCGTTTTCGTATTTAATCGATGTATTAGTTTTGTTCAGAAAATCGCAGGTGTTATGAAATTATAACTTATGAAAACAATCGGATGTTTGGCCAGTGTTCGATATCAACAGTTAAAAATACGCATTGTGCAAAGAACGGTTTTAGCGACAAAGCTCTACGTTTTTAATATTTTTGGTGACACGATTCTGAGCTAACTTTGATGAATATCAACTTCTATTGCGTGCAGCATGAACTGTAAACGTAAAAGCCCTCAAACGTGACTAAGGACTTAAACGGAATTAAATGATATGTTTACGAATCTAACCAAGAATTCTTCCGATTTTTTTTACTGAATCTCGAATGAAATAGAAGAAAAACTATCTTAGATGCGTATGACTTTGTGCAATAAAGCAATCTCTTCATAGCAAATATATAAACGAAGCTCAACTTTAATGTTACGGGATAAATCTAGCATAGAAAACATGGCCCCAAGAAGCTGGAAATAAAACAAAAATATCCGCGTAGTCAATGATTGTTGGCGCCACTTAAACAACCATCTGTATTAAAGAAATGTAGCATGAATTGTTGACAAATACTGAAATTATTTTTCATGAAAGATCATTCTTTTCTCTGGCACCAAATGTCTTTGATGCCAATATTTATCAGTTGAATAATAATAACATAATGAATGACTATTTTGCTATTATCGTGCTTCGTTATATTATATGAATATCAAGCTAAATTAGCATACTTCGGTTATCACGCTGTAATGCTAACTCCAATAAAGCCGATCAGGAGTATAGTCGGCTTTAACCATTATTTCCAGCAAAAACATTGCCCATGTTCATACTAAGACGATAAAAATGGTTTATTTATTGTTCATTGTTCTCGGAGATTGTACCATTACTCAGTTTTACACATATCAACGTCCCCGGAGAATCATCACGAGACATGATGTCCACGATGTGTTTGTTAGCCGTAAAATCCACCGTCGGGATATCATTATCCTCAGGGATAGAAGCATATCATGTTGTAGATATGACTAACAATTCTTGCATAAATGCCAAAAGAAAATATTAATCACTATAGTCTTCGTAACCATTATTCTTTAGACACGAATCGGATTCCCCTCTAGAATTATATTAACCGTTATTTTACTAAATTGGGCCATGCAATAACATTTAACATCTTTTGTTCCACTCTGTGTTGACAAAATCTTCTTAAATGTTGTATTTACCAATTCACGGTTTCTTGAACACACTCTGAAGAAAAAGGGTTTACTAAAGAATTCAAATGGAAAACAAATATCTCTCTCATGCACCAATTGAATGGCAGAAAATATATACACCCACCTGGGAATATTAGCCGACTAGCAAGAATCATTTGAATAGCAATAGGTATGCATCAGGGAATATCAGCTGTCTAGAATGCACCATTTGGCATCTAGTTGTTAGGCTCTTCCTGCAATTTGTTTCCAATAAAAATAACCTTCGGTAACATTTGCTTTGGCTGCCTTCATCACCGATGTATCAAAGTGTTATTTGATATAACAAATATATGTTTTAACTTTGGTGGGGTTTTGCTTAGGGTAAAGACAGTAATTCTAAGAATGAAACATCTGCTGTTGGTCCGAGATGGCTTCTAGTCTTCAGAGATATCTTTACTTCTATCGAGGTTTCAATATAATGTCGCCTAAGACGTTATATTATGGTAAACTGACACATTATTAATTCTACCTTGTGTTTGATTCGATCTTGTATAATGTGTACAATCAAACTACATTGAGTTTTAAAACAACATCACTAGCACACTGATCGCCATTATTAACATATATTTAATTAATGTATTAATATCAAATAAGAATTGATTATCAGAAATAACCAATTTTAATTAATATCTTTACTTACATCAGTAAGTTGCGTACGATCTATATTTAATCAGATCTCCATTTGTCTATTACTTTAACATTATTTTATTTTTAAATATTTGAACTGGTTCACCTTGTCATGTTATTGTTCTTGGGTTTCATCATGCGGAAAACAAATCAATTGTTTCAGAAAGAGTGACAGCCCAATAAGGGTGTCGTTTGCGTATTTTCTGACATCGTGGGTTAGGTCACCATTTCCATAGGTAAGCTTGAAGGTATATGCATCGATTGAAATGTTATATTAATGCTGTACGGAGAATAAACTGACTTCGATTTTCTATAACGTCTGGGGAGTCGTGCACACATTGATTGGATTAAAAAGATTGTATATCCGTGTAAGATAACATGGAACGAAAAAGGCCTAATATTTATTTTAAGAGAGATCAAGTGAGATAATATTTGGATGCACGAAATGAAATTTAATTTTTAAATGAAGTGATGATGGTCTCTTGTAAATTCTTGATTCAGTCCAAAGGGAATAGAAATGTGTCTATTATAAGATTTCACATCATTAAATAAATAAGCCTATATCTTTGGTATCTCGGTCAGATCACTCTAGGCGTGTACTATTTCTTATAATTATACTGGGAAGGGTATTGTATGTACGCGGCAATGTACATCATTAATATATCCTGCGTACAGATGGATGGAGATCTCCATTATCAACCTGATTAATTAAAGTACATACATCCTTAATTATATTATTGTTCGACTGACCTACATGACGCTTTCAAGAATGTTGAGTTATTTTCAAATACAACACAAACAATACGGACAGTGCTTGCTTGAATCAAAGATTTTCTTGTCGCGTTATAGCCTGGCTAGACTGGACGGAGTGCTTATTATATAGCAATTTTGAAGAGTACATTGTAGTTTATTCGTTCTAAAACATCTCATGTTTTAAAGAGTTCTCATATTTTACCAGCTTAAACAAAAAACGGTTACTTCATAGGGAATATGTTTAGATCATTTGCATTATTTCAGACAAGAATTCTTAATTGGAAGTTTTAAAACAGCCCTCCATCCATAACAAGATGCGCGGTGGTTTTTATTTGAACGCACCAGTTATTTCTTCTCAAAAGATATATTAAAAAATAAAATAACTTTCACTATTACAACCTCACTCAAGCGTTACAATTATTTACATTAAAATCAGATATGTACGACGATAAATACTAAAATTCGGAAAAATATCAGGGGTATGTTTTATTTCTAAATAGTTAATGTAGTAGATCACGATCATTAGATAAATATATAACGATACTGGTTATAGTCCATATTATAATATACATTCAATCATCATCATCGGCTGTTTGAAGTATTGTATATACGGAAACAGCCATTATTAGGCACGTGAGTTCATCAGTAACCTCATTTACACCAGAACATAAAAAGTCATCAGCTATTATCATGACTTTTGATCTCTCCATTCAATCTCAGTCTCAGTGACTCGAATATAAGGGGATACTGGTGTTAAATTATTAGCGCGGAACATAATGCCAGTCCAAGCGAATAAATTCCATAAAACGCTCGAAATCAAACAGTTTTTAAATAGATAACTTCTATCTTTGAATCACCCATGTGAAGCACACTGCAGTTTACAAACTCAAAGTTCACGAAGTTGAAAACATCTCTGACAATAGTGTTAACCATCATGGTCAATTAGGTTCTATCATATTTTGATGCACATTAATCATAAATATCGCAGACGTCTGTAAATTAAGCATGAACAATAATCCGTTTAGATGCAGTAGAAGCGTTTGTTGTGGCTTTTATAAAAAAGTATCAGGAATGTTTCAAATCATATTACTGCTGTGAAAAGGGAGTACAAATGTTAATAGAGTTCAATAGGTTACAACCATTAGTCATTAGATATATCACACCTAAATATATAACATATGTTTACAAGGGTGATTTTTACTTTTGTTGTAATGGGATCATTGTTAATTATCGAGCTATATAAAAACCCACGGTATACCATGGGAAGAACATGTGGTATCCGGAACCAGATTGAGTTCAATGTAAAATCCATGACATTTCTCTACATATAATTTTTGTTTTGGAACGTACTGCTCCTTCCACTTTAAAATCATAAATATTTTACAATATTTGACAGGAAATGTAAACGTAAACTCTTGTCTTCGATTCTGAATCAAAAAGTCAATAGAACTTGCCGTGCAAATGAAGGAAGTGGGGAGGGGATACAACAGGGTGGTAGACTTAGTTCATTATGCACTATGTTTAAGAAGTGATAAACAAGTCATCACACTCTCCAGAATATAGAAAAAACAAAAGTAGTTTGGATTACAGAAGCTATCTAAACCAGATTTGAAAACATTCATTGTTCAGTAATCTTAACAACTGGATTGAAGTTTTACAGTTATATTACCATTATTGACCATTATCGGCCACTATTGCCTTAGACGCTTGTAAGCAAAGACAACTTCTCCAATTAATCATTGGTGTCGTGCGTGAAACAGGATATGCTTATTGGTTCTAGAATATACACATACCTATGCGAGGGATTCTCTTGTATTTAACCGTCTTTGTTCACACGGCCTTTAATAACAGAATATATATTTATAGATAGTCAGTATCACCGTTAACTCTTGGAGATGTCAACAAATAAATGATGTAGAGAGTCTATATACACGCGCGAGACAGTTGTGAAAGTGTAAATGGCCTGTGCAAAAACTTGTGAAATTTATCTACAGCTAAGAGGAAGCGTTAAAACCATTATAATGTACATACATATGTTCCATGTTAATGGTCGTCCTCTATGTTATGAAACTGCAGATGAAAAGTGAAGTCAGCGAGACCCCAGGAGAACTGTAATTGCTCTGTAGGTTTGATGTTCGTTGTGATACGGATGTTCTAAATCGATTCTGCTTCCGTTTGTTGATCTGGTCATTAGTTTGAAATTTCAACCTACTATCTAAATCTACTTCTCATCTATATCAGCATAATGATTCGCTTTAATATAGATAGGACGCTTTGATCAGGTTCAAAAATAAAATTTTCGATTCCACTGTATTTATTGTTTTAATTTGTTTTATGGGATGGCAGTTGGTCTATAGACAAAGACGGTGTTGAATAAACTGAATGTTATTCAGCCAAGATATTGTCATTAAAACACAAAAAATAAGCGTATATAACGTGTCTCATATAATCGAAACAGGAAACCATATGGAAACTATATAAGTTAAATTAACTTATTGACATGTTCGGTATGCTTACTCTTTCAAGAACACCTGTTGCCACTTCCAACAGTTACTGCTGTGCATGTTGTATTGAATGATTAAATACAGTATAGAATAACTATTAGCATTAAAATCCAAGAATGATTAAATGCCGATGAAACCCATTTAGTTATTGTAGATGCCCCAATCTTTAAAGATTTTTGCAGTTACAGAAATAATTTACTTCTGCGCTACAGGTTATGAGCTGTCATCGACCAAATTGACATTTAAAACGAAAATTGTGCTTATCAGATAATGTCACGAGGATTTGAATTACATGCTATTAGGCTCACTAAATTCCAGTCGATATTTCTTGGATCAATGCCGTTATTTATGTCTATTATATATGGTGATTTATTATAACTGCCTATAAGTTTTATGGGAAATCAAATCCACCGATTAATGATTATGTATGATTATGCTGAAAGTGATTCTGAAATTTAAAGGGACACTAGCTGTTAAGTTCTAACGTAAAGGTTTGAGCGATTATAACTACTAATTAACAGCAACTTCGTCTTATTTCCATTGAGACTAGTTAACATGTCCCAAAGACATTCTTCCACTGCCAATGATTTGATCGCGTCTTTTAAAAACAAAAATATGACATCAATATATATTATGCAATAACAGTTAATATGGACGTCTGTATTGGATGGTATTTACATTTCACTGACTTTTATCTTGAACCAAAATACATTGATCTAAAACGGCACATGAACATTTATTAAATACGTGATTCCTTTTATTAAAATCATCTGTGCTTTGCAATTATTCTGAAGAACTTCATTGTAAGTAAGTCAAACGATAACATCTCCCTATCTGGTGGTAACGTTTTGATCTATAATTAGCACATCCGTTCTGACCTGCATACAGCTGACAAGCATTCGGTCGACGCGTTGTCCCCCGGGGTCTACTTTCTACCCGTCATAGCGTGCCACGTTTGATTTCAGTGACCCATATCATTACGAACTGCGGGGGGCACGCGTCCTGGAATACCCTCTAATACGACGCGTGCATTGAAAGGAAAATTCTTCCGATGTTCTAATGACCAGAGGAGAGTTGATTAAGATGTTCGCTGGAATATAATAGAAAAGTTAATTATGAATTACCCTGACATGATTACAAATTAAACTTGAACCATGTCAGTTCTTTTTTAAAGATAATATTAAGAAAATTTGATCTTTGTTACAATAAAAGATAAAAAAATTAATGACGACATTGCAATTCTGATAATGACTGTTTTTTAGGGGATCCAAGACATATAAACAGAAATGCTTCAATACTTTATTCATAATTGTTTTTTCTCTATAATTCGGAAAAATTAACCGTTCGTTCCTTAATGTATTATCAAAGTGCCTTTGTCGACAAAATGTTAAACTTCTTGGGGTCTGGGCTAAATCCAGTGCTAAACGACCAAAACCTACAAAGAAATTAAATCTCTTGAAAAGGATGCTGAATGCGTCCTACTTAAAACATAAACGCGACCTCTGATGTTCAAAGAGCACAGTCTCATTTTTTTCTAAAAGTAGAAATTAATCCACAGGATGTAGTTAATATGGTGGTTGGAAATTTTCTCACCAGTGCAGTAAATGTGAACTTCTTATTTTTTCAACTAAACTCTGCCCCCAACTGTTCTACATGTCATTCCCAGATGGTCACGAAGCTCTTATTTCAAACCATTTTCCCTAAAATTGAAGCGCAATAAAATTTGGATATAACACTTTTGTTTGCATGATATTTAAATTACAAGGCAAATAAACTAAATAATGTATTTTAAACAGTATTATATTTTGGGTGGTTTTGCATATATTGCTGTGCGACAGTTGTCGGATTTCGGAACTAGATATATCGGGTTCCAATTCCCGTGTATACCACTCATGTTAAGAGTTTTTAGCTTAAACTATTAAAACTTTGAATAAAGTGAAGTTCAACTTCAAAGATCCTTTTACCCATCTCCACCAAATCCCATAGCATAAAACAACGCTTGTATTTTTGCTTGTTGTGCAAAAACAAAACGTGCGTCTTCTTTTTTGTTGGTTGTGGATCTTAAGACGCAGTGGTAATAATGTTTCATAACAAAGCCCACAGAGATCTTTGATAAATACCATCTGGAAGTACTGCTCGGTGAAAAATAAATTGTTATTAACGATATACGTAATAGATTGCAGCTATACAATAGTTTATACTTTATAAGATACGAATTTATGACACCTTAACTTAAAGGTTATGGATAATCTAACTATATTATACCTACTATAACCTATTTCTAGTTTTTAAGAAGGTCTATTAAAGTGTTTTTGTATTTGTTGATGTCTTCTGGCTGTATAATCAGCGGTAGTTTGTTAAGTTACCGTTAAAGTGTTACATCTCGGATTCAGCGGGGGTATTAGTAATTTTAAACGATCGATAATGCTAAATTGTAGGACCAAACTCCGTTGCGCTCTTCCAGTTTTTCACCTGAGACCTAATTAATATTGGAAGCTTGTAATTGATATAGGAATTGTATACTATATAGTAACCCAACCCCAAATCTATTACACAGTTCACTTCCGGTTTGGCATTCCTACGATTATAAATGCACGTTTTAAGGATGAGTGGTCAAACTCGCATTAATTTGCAAACTTGGTGTTTCAAGTAATCAATGACACCGTGTCTTTATATTACACTTTGGAACTCAAATTTAATGTGGTTTATGTTTTCCAAGCTTCCATTAATTGTTAACTTGCAAAACCTGTTAAATTTGTATTTAAAGTAATCAAAGACAAAGGGGTCTTTTACAATATGGAACCCGAACCTCAAATTTGATATGTTTAATGTTGCCCGGTGCGTTCTAAGAATTACATTTAACCTATCTACACGTAATTGTGTTGAAAAGGAAATTCGTTAATTTATTTATATAATATTAAATCTTAGCAATTGATAAGAGATATTCTCTTAAATATCAAATATAAATTCACTACTCTACCGATCTATCCATGTCATTGATTTGGAAAAAAAGAATAAAAAACCCGACTGATTAGTGAATGTCTGTCGTAATTACTTTGTCCCGATGGGAATTCTGAAAGTAGTTCGTCTGAAGTAAAGAAAAAAAAAATTAATGTCCTCCTCGAGTAAATTACTTTGTTTGGTTCATTTACATGGCCTCGATCAGCAATATCTGGGAATGAAGGTACTCTAAAAATAAGGCTAATTGTTCGCTACATTAAACAGTACACCACAATTTTTTTTTTACCTTTTTTATATTAGAAATGCCAAGAAAAATAGAATAACAGGTGTCGCTCTATGTCAGGTTTCTACTACTAAACAACTGATACTAGATCTCAGTCTACACTTCTATCAGAATAAACAAAGTCTTTTATCTAAACTAGTAAATATACCCGTTTTACTCTATCTGACGTTTACTAAGTTTACTGGATTACTTTAACTTGTTATAACTTATTTTTTAATAACCCAGGCACGATCAAAGATACTACAAACAGATATCTAGATTGATGGTTCCATTGTGCAGGGTGTATTTAGCAATGTGCTAATAATAAACTAGACTCTGGTTTATTTAAAGATGTAATGGTTTGCTTGTATTCGTTTACGTCTACAAAATAGATATACTATACATCTGGCGTGCAATCTTCTTTAAAATACATCATATTATAATGTTAACAGAACGTTGTCCTGCGTTTTATTCACTAAAATACTTATTATATAACAAAAATAATTATTCACGGGGTTCAACTTGTTTCTTTGGAATCAAATTATTCATTCTTTAATCCAGACAGTTGGGTGTATTTAGAATGTCAACTGACCATCTTGCCAGGAAAGACTTGATCATCTTGATCCAAAGGCCTGGATAAACATGTTATCATATTAATGAACTGCTAATGTTTTAAATCATTGCTTCAGGAATATGTGGATGTAGAAATATGTGGATGTAGAGATGTCCCGTAATCTGGAAAAACGTAGTAACTAACACTGTTGAATGTAGTTTGGAGTAAACAAAGGAAAACTGTTTTGTTAAGCTACTGAATATGTAACCGATTTTATTTTGTCTTTTTAGATGAAGATTTTTAGAAGTTCTTTCGGTGAAAGAGAAAAATGTGTACTATTATTACATGTGGGTCTAACTCAATTTTCACCAATAGGTTTTTCCAGATTGCGGAAGAGATAGCTCTTGACACATGGACTTTTACAATGGATAAACGAGCAAACCTAACTATCGTTTCCTCAGACTGGCCTGGTTTCTTCTAACAGCAACGTGTTGAAGTTTTTATTACGTTATTCACAATTTGTTTCCTATTGCATTAATGTGGGGTGCCATGGCTATGTTTTCCGATTTAAAAGTTTGAACTAAAATAATCAGAGCTCTCAGCTTATAGAGATCTCCGTAAGAAACCTGTGACTTCGGGGCGACTTACTATAATCCTCGTTTATAAGAAAACTAATATAGCTTTCTGAATGTTTCAAACATCAGCTAATAGTTATTTTATAGTGTTTCATAGGAATAAGTTTTCGTCCAGCTAAAATACTGCCAACACATTTTACAAAGGATAAAACACTTTGTGCATGAAATGTTATTTGATTCCCCCAATTGCATTCTTTTTAATCAAATAAATAATAAGCTGCCCCCTTGGTAATATTCTCACCAGACAGTCATTGAAGCTTTAAATATAAACCAATTCGTACTGTTGATTCTGTCTACCGTACGTATTTTAAAAAATGACCAAACAGTTTGAAGATTTATCAACTACTTACATGTAGAACAGACATTGTGAATATGTTAATGCTAGTTTAGTAATTAAAATACTAACAGGTGAGTACAGAAAAAAGTTTAATCTAATATCTAAAATATAAACAAAACCTTATTACACTGCATACCCTGGTTGATTCATTGATAGAAAATATATTATTCTTTCACTGCAATTTTTGCCTCTGTTAGCCAAAAAGACTAGACAATTGCTAATATTTCTCTTTGTTGATATTGGTGGTACAGACAGTTTATCGTCTGTTTGCCAATTTCCCATGTACTTTTCAATGAAAGCGAAATTCAAAACCCAAATAACACGATATTTGAATCTTCAGTCAGACAGATATATTATTGTACTGTTGAAATTGGAATGTTAAAACACTGCTGTATAGTGTAACTGTGATGAGAGGTATTTAGATAAGGTTCCTTGCGTAAACAGTAATTGAGAGAAACATGCATTTGCAATCCTTATCGTTAAATAATAGAAGAAAACAGTTTTTCGGTAACGTAAAGATAACTGTGATATTCTTGTACAAATTTAACATACTTTGACAAAGATTCATTTGAAATTCATTAATTTTGAAGTGTCTTATACACGTGTTTAGAGCTTGTATTGAGTTAAATGCATACTAGGTTCCAGCGTGTTTGGATTTAGGACTGGTCCAACTGGCAAATCACAAAACAATCTACCAAGGTGGAACACTTCGATGAAATAATGTTTTTTTTGGCCAATTAATCTTTATAATTAGTGTGAAGCCACTTATGCACAAAGGGGTAGAAGTTAATTATATTGTCTGAGAGAATATTGTATAAGTTCCGTTCGAGATCTTCAGATTAATTTTTTTTTTCCTGTTTATAATGTTCCCCCCCACCCTGATTTCTGAAGCCTGCCAGTAGCATATCCCTACTGAGACTTGAAGCTCAGGTTGACTACGGGAAAGGGGGCAAAGAAACAGTCCTGGTAACCTTGCATCGAATTTTGTAAATCTTGCAAATACAATTAGTGGAGATTGAGACCACAGTAACATGTGGAAAGATATCGTCTATAGTTTGAATGTATACAACCACCAAAATTCATAAAATCTTAACTATGTACTGTGAGTATGAACTATATCAGTTTTTAAACTTTGTTTTTGTAGAAACCGTTGTCACCAATTACAGTTTCACAAAATCTAATTTATGTTCAATTTAGTTCTCTCTATGTTATGTGGCTTTCCGGATCTTAGACAGCTATTTTCAGCTCTATCATTTAAGGCTCTTTTTCATATGATTTAGATACAGCGAGCTTTACACGACATACCAAACTGACATGTATAAAAAGCTTTATGCTTGATTTAGCAAATAGTAGATAACATTTGAGAGTCGTAAAAAAACGCTACGGGAGACCAGTTTAGTTTATTTTGGTCATTTAATAATGTGCTCATTCCCTATACTGAAAAACGTCCCAACTTTAGCTGCTTAACAATCATTTAAGCATAGATAACGTCATCATTATCTTCTTCATCTTTTGGATGGTTTTTATTACTAATTAGGGCGTTAGTTGTGCCCTTGTTGATCTCTTGGATTAAAGACATCAGTTGATATAACAACCTGTTCACAGAGAACACATTAGTTTACACCATTGCACAATTCTAATCGACTTCTTGTTGCTTCAAAGTCACCAGAAATTGTAATGTTGAGGCGGAAAAATCAATTAATTTTTTTTTCAGTTACATACCGCTAAACAACGTGATATTGCAAGATGGCAACGGACCTCTGTTAATTTGGTTGTTAAGATAAAAACAAATCACGACCAAAATTATGCAAATAAATACAAAATATTTTATGTAAGGAAATAATTCGCAAAACACCGAGAAAATTGGGTTTGTGTAAAATTTAGTTTGTGGCGTATAAATGAACCCTAATTTCATTTGTCCTAAAGCGAAATCCAATTCCAGTAATATGCCTACTTGTTCACACTAAATGAGCACACTCTAGCATAAAATGTGTTTGAAGAAATAAACGCGACAGCTAGTGAACATAGTTTGCGTGAATTGTCAGTTTACCACATAGAATTTAAATCATGTCGACTATTATATATATATCCTAATATCCGATTCCATCAGTATCAATTGAATTAATCGAACTATTATATCATTACATCGAATAAAACAATTCGATGGACTGGGATCTAAAATCGTTTTTTTTTTGTTATGGATGCCGTTGCGACTATGAATGCCATCTGCTGCTGTTCTTTGCAAAATTTTGATCGACTGAGAGTTCATATCGGTAGCTTCTTTATCACGGACATCGTTGGAACTTTGAATGTCCGCTGCTGCTGGTGATGGTGATCTTTGTTGCAGTGTTCTATTCTAATATAAACATTCAATCGATTTTTGAATGATTTAGTGATGATTGAATGAAATTCAATTATCACCATACGAAATGTTAGGCTACAGGGTGAACTACCTTTTGTTGAACCTGGATTTTATTCGATTGATGCCCGCAAATCGCAGGTCACACTAGTCCAATCTTCATAATCTTTTGGTTTTATGCAGAGATCAATGCAGTATTTTATTTGATCTCTGCATAACCTTTACATGTAATTACCGCATATCGTAATCTTTAACATAATGCTCATGTTGCAAAAAGCGGGATAATTTAGTTTAATGCCATGACCTAATGCTGGGCGATTACGCTAACAGTAGGCGTTTTGATACAAATTAAATGTTCAGGTCATATCGGCTTGCCTTTTGTCTTTGGGAGTTTTCTTGAACACAGTGTTCTAATTAGAATACAAAGAAAGTTACTGTTGATGGTGTGCTTTTAGAGTGTTGATAACCCTATGATGGTTAATAGTTGACAACGAAATCCTTTTTTTATCCTTCCATGTTCTTATTGGCCTCCATACTTTATATTTTATATCGTAATTGACAAACCACGCATTGATTTGATGCTATATGTTAATTTTTACATATTATACGCAGTCATCCAGTGTAATGTACATGAAGTTGACTCAAATTTTAAGCTAGCAAACAAGCCACGGAATAACATTATGGACTCGTCTTATGATTCTGTTCTCTGTGTTTTTCTTTTGTACAAATCAAACATGTTGCTTCCCCTTTAATTTCTTTCACGTATCCAAAAAGATGTCTTTAATTTCGAAGCATTTAAGAAACAACCCCTTCTCCTGGATAACTTTATAATAAACTTTCCCCAGCCTTACATGTAATATGTATTATCTGAGAGGTATATTTCTGGTGTTACGTGATGGATAACTACAAAACGTTCCACATCAAAGATCCAATCCAATTAATACACGCACTGAAGTACACGACCCCCATATTTTTGTTCGTGATAGAGAGGAATTTTATAACCTGATTGTAAGTCTCGGTATAAATATTTTACATGTCTTAAGCCAAGAGTAAGCCAGATTAACGCTTTAAGCTGATGGAACTTGATGAAAATCGATCCCCTACATATTTTATATTGGTTATACAGAAAAACGTGAATATTTTACATCTATGTAATTTGGTTACTGCTCCCAGAAGACTTTCAAAATAATGGCGATCGTTCTCTAATTCGATTTTTAGGTTCTCTCTACTAATTAAAATTATTCCCTTCTGCCCAAATACATCTTTTAAAAATATGACATAGTTACTTTTCAAATACTATGGTTCTATATCGTATAACTGATGTACCATTAAGCAGATGTGTCGTTGGCCATTTTGAACAATATTATTTTACTCCACGTTTAACCCCTAATGTTAATTTGGTACAATATAATAACATTATGTATTTTCTGGGTTTTTTTTGTCTTAAACTGACAGAAAGTCTGTGGGCACAAAATAATATATATAGACAGATACCGATATCTCAAATTAAATTGTATATAAAAACTAGCCTCTTTGTGTCGATGTTATGAAATTGCAAGTTAATGATTGTCTGCTACACATGTGTTTCTTTTCGTCAACATTACAGATTAATAAAGTTATGGAAAATGTCATATGTTGACATTCTCATTATTTGTAAACTCTCGGAGAGATAAATATGTAATATATAAGTTACTGTGGTAATTGTCTTCGGGGGATCCCGATTGCAAGTTAGGTATGATTATAACCGGATACAGGGGGTAGTATACATCGACAGTGTATGTGAAATATAAATTTATGTAAACCCTGTTTTTATACGCCCACATTTTTATGTGGACGTATATTGTCGTCGACCCTGTCCGTCCGTCCGTCCACAATTTGTTTGTGAACTCTCTAACAGGTCACAATTCTTATCTGATTTTGACGAAACTTGAAATATATCGCCTTTTTTAGCTTGTGGTCCCTCTGGGGGTCACAATTATTACCCGATTGAAAAAACGTTTGATTATATTACCGTTACACCGTAAGGAAGGTTGAGTTCGAATTTCGGGAAAATAGGACCGAAATTGCCATACAAAATGGCCGCCGTTTGTACGCGAATACTGTTAAAAAATTGTATATCATGGTTGTGGACCCTGTAGAGGTCAAAATTTTAACTCGATTTTGATGAAACTTGAAATGCATGGTTATAACCCAAAGATCTTGGTTCCTTTTGTTATTTGCGCATATCGGATCGTAGCTTCCTGAATTATGGCCCCTGATTGTCCGAAAAATCGCCTATGGTCCCTCTGGAGGTCACAATTATAATCCGATTTAAAAAAACGTTTGACTCTATCACCGCTTCACCCTACGGAAGGTTGAGTTCGAATTTCGAGAAAATCGGACCATAATTGCCAGAAAAAATGGCCGCCGTTTGTACGCGAACAGTATAAAAATATGGTATATCAAAGTTGTGGACCCTGTAGAGGTCACAATTTTAATTCGATTTTGATAAAACCTGAA
The DNA here is from genome assembly GCA_036850965.1 of Patella caerulea. Lineage (NCBI taxonomy): Eukaryota > Metazoa > Mollusca > Gastropoda > Patellidae > Patella > Patella caerulea. The sequence goes on from JAZGQO010000006.1 coordinate 23,453,472, forward strand.
ATGCTTGTTTATAACCTAAAGATCTTTATTCTTTTCGATATTTGCGCATATAAAATTGTAACTTAATGAATTATGGCCTTTGATTGTAGGGAAAATCACTTTCGGTATTGCTTGTTCTCTGTCTATCTCTCGAACAATTATTATCTGATTTAAAAAAAAAACAAACTGATTATATTACTGTTGCACCGTAAGAAAGGTTGAGTTCGAATTTCGTGAAAATCGTACCAAAATTGCCGGACGAAATGGTTGCCGTTTGTACGCGAATAGTGTAAAAATGTGGTATATCATGGTTGTGGACTCTCTACAGGTCACAATTCTTATCCGATTTTGACGAAAAGTCACATTTCTAGGTTGTGTACCGTCACACCATAATCATTGTCGGCTTCGTATTTCATGAATATCAGATTGGAACTGACCAACAAAATGGCTGCTCCCAATACAGTATGAAATACAGAACTTAATGATGTAGGAAAAATCACTTTCGGTATTGCTTGTTCAGTAAATCTTATATAATTCCATTATTTGTAAAGTACCGTTAACTCTTTTTTACATAATGTAATATACAACAATAAATGGAAATGCTTAGGGAACAGAATAAAATACCACAGAGAATCGGGTTGCTGCATGTGGTAGGGGTCAAGAGTTCTAAGAGTCTTTTATAAAGGATTTACCAGCTGTATTCACTACTCCTTTAATAAGTATCTGTTGAGCAGGCCGACTAGTCTCTGGATAATAATTATATAGGTGCAAGACTGATGAAAACTTACGCTTCATATAACCCAGTCTCAGCTTGTTTCAACGACAATCATGAAATCTGTTAAAAGATTAATGAATCCTTGCACTATCTATGCTGCAATACATAGATAATTGTATATGGGGTGTAATTGAAAGTAAACGAAGCTTGAACATAGTAATTGCATATCCTCCAGACATCCTCATCTGATATAACTCGACATATCCGCCATCTATCATGTTTTGGAGGCAGTGTGTAATCGGGTGTATTATTGGTGCAAATAGAAATTCCATACATCTTGTACAAAGTCGGGCTTAGTTAATATAAAATAATAGGGACTTTATACATAATATTGAAACAGCGGGGTCTAAAAAAAAACTCCTGCAATTATTCCAAATCGACTTGCCATACTCTGCTTTGTTTGGGAATTTGTATTCGTAAACATAAAATAATGAGTGCTTTTTTCATATCTTAAATTTGGTGATCTATGTGTGGGTTCAAGTTTGGATGTCGAATCAATGTACTCTGTAACATTGTCCTTTTTCAAAATCTAATTATACGTAGATGGGTAAGTGTAACTCATGGCATAGAAAATCGTCAGCAAAATTAGGAATGCTACATAAAAATAGTCTCCTGTGCAGCTAGGAAAGAACATCCTAGTCGGGTAAATGTAAATAAATATAAGACGTTAAAATTAATTTTTTTTCTACAAATGAAGCAATGTTGTTAGAGTTTATAAGTCAATATCAACGAAATGAGATAATGGCGAATCTCAAAACCAACATTTAATATATTTGTGATGTGCTTATAAGGCCAATGTCGTCTTTATTTCCCGTTTCATCCTAATGAATAGTCAATCCCGCAGACTACTGAGAATTAGTAAGCCTATGAATCGCCCGTTGTAGCATTTTCTTTGTCTGCAACATAATTACATCTCCGTATACCCATGACTTTATTTATGAAGTCTGTATTTTCTTCATAATAATAGCCGACTATTCATGTTCTAATTAATATACAGTATATCAAGAAGTCAACGAGCGATATATCGAGTCAAGTATGTCTTGGAGTCCGTAATCTTCTTATAGATTTGCATTTGAAGATTACCCCGAGACGACGTTGACAGTTATCGTTATCTAAGAGCTCAGTCCCAGATAATACCTACGGATGAATCTGAAATTTAGATGTCATAGACTCTCAGACAGTTGATTATATAGAATATTGTAGCAGGTATAATTTACCCTGTGTTGCGATACTCTTCTAAGAATATCAACTAGACTTCTGTATCAATGCTTCCATTAAATATTAAGAACAAAACAAATGTTAAATTTTGCAATGCAAGCCCCCCAAGACAAAAAAAGGAATGGAATAGAAACGTATCCAACGTTTCATTGGCAGTCTACTTGATGGTAACACACACACATTTCGATTTACTATTGAAATATATCGCGATGCCTGGCAAGCGAATTGTGGTGGCAAAGTGGATTTTTCGAATTCAAATGGGCTGCACTCTGTTTTTTGGTACATCCAGATGGTCTAGTTCCCTGATCGACCGACCACATCGGCGCCCAATAATCGACAATAGATGATGGAATGTGACACAAGTTAGTTCAACAGTTTTACGTGGATTTGACAAGGAGGGAGCATTCAACCAAGATATTTCCTGTCTTGGCTTGTTATTGGAATACATTTTCACCAGTGCGTTGCTTAACGTTCTTGGGACATTGCCACCCTCCCCCTATCATGAAAATAAAATTTAAATTTGAGACAAAGTGGTCTTTCACAAGACTTAGAATGACCCGAATTAACGTAATTTTCTTCATCAAATTTCTTTAACAAGTTCTTTTACATGCACGCTAACGTGTATAGGCTACGTGACAACTGTTTTGCATTGCATCGTCATGCTTAGACATCATGCCATGTCAGACTCTCCGTTTTACACCAATGATACGGGAACCCAGAATGAAAAATCCTGACGAAACCTGAGATCGAATCCGGGTTCTCTTGGCTAAAGAGTCAGCGGTTGGAGCCAACGTAGCTCGCTTGAAATTCAAACCGCAGTTTTTCCAAAACTGAATCAAAAATATTAAAGTCTAAACATAAAATGATAACGGAAATAAGAATCTTTTCATTTATTTTAAATGAACAAAGGGTCATGATTTAGTAAAAAAAAAAAAAAAAAAAAAATTAACGGAATTCCACGAGACACGACCTTGGTCTGTAATTTTGGTATAAACCGCAGTGTGTCAACCTTCAATCAAATATCTCAAAGTTTTCCTTAAATACATTCACGATAACATAACTGTCATTGATTTTAAGTCAATAAAGGGCCAATATTAAATGAAACATGAACGAAATACCACGAAATGATAACTCGAATTACACAACTGTGTGCCAAATTTCAATCAAATATATAAAAAGTTGAATTTTATAAAAAAAAATAATTGGAAAACAAAAATATACGGCCTGACGGCAGAGACGGATTAAAGGAGGTGGGATGGGGGCTGGGTTGCAACCAGGATCCCGGTATTAAAGTTCTAAAATAAAACTTTGGTTCCATTAATAAATGTTATTTATTTTATTGTATATGTTCACCTAGGGCTCCAATATTAAAAGGGACCTCAAATTTGTTCCATAAAAGCGTTGGTATCATAAACAAATATGTCATTTATTTTAGTGTATATTATGTTTGTGACAAATGAATTTATCTATCTACCGTAGTGACCTATACATAGCATTCGTGTGAGTGTGATGGACAATGACCAGAAAACACCTCATCGTTGATGCAAGGGCCTCGTGACATGTTCAGCTAGGGGGCCTCACGCAAGCTTTATCTGGCCCAGACGCACGAACGGAGAAAAAACCTATAGCTCATCTGGTTTCACTTGTAGGTAACTGTCGCACGGGCACGCAAGACCTGAATGTAAAGTTTATAGCTCACAGAAATACATTTGTTAAGAGGTGAAATGCCATAATAACAAAGCTCCAATTATGAAACAATATTTCTGCCTTACACCCACTGATACCCCACAACAGTGAACTCGTCCGTACCAAAGGGAATAAAAAAGAGTAATAGGTGCATCCGAACTAACTAAGTTTAGTATACACCACTCAGTGCTCTGTGATGGAAATTTTGTCTTGATAGCGAGTATAAATCCCGAGCGCCCGTGTTTGTAACACATCACGGCACCTGAAAAGTAAGAATAAAACTAATTATGGTTTTTACAAAGAAAAATGTAACTAAACGACGGAAATAATTTCACAGCTCTTTTCAATTTGCCATGAAGGAGTATTGTTTCTTTTTAAAAAATTGAATCCTCTCCGTTCGGTTAGTTTATATAATATCACCTTTATTGTTCCTTTTTCATTCGTGGCCCACTAGGTGTTAAATGATATCTGAAATTTAATTAAACAGATTTGAACAAAACAAAAATATACGTTAGGTAATCTACTGACGTTGATAGTATTTGACGTAATTGATCAATTTTCCAAAGTTTTAGAATATTATACCTTGATTACATGTGGTTTTTGGTGTTTTCCTTATTGGGAAAAGTGACTTTAGAAGAAAGTGCGAGGGGAGTAACATACTCATACCAACCACTCCACCCCTCCCATATATAATACTAGTGGTTAATTTAATGTTCTGGAATGTTTTTTTTAGCTATTGTTTGTCAGGTGTATAAAATATACTACACGACCCCAAATATACTTTTAAATTCTGGATTCCTTGTCTTTAATTATTTAAGACACATTTTAAACAATTACATAAGATTTGAATACTTGTTTTATATTGACATATGGCCAAACGAACCGTTTCATCAGTTAAATCACCGTGTCCCAGTTTTCTATTTGGCACATCACACTAACTATGAAGTTGTTTGAACAATTTAAGGACGTTTGTTAGTTTAAAAGATCGAATGTTATGCAAGACCCATGGAAACCAGCAAACAGACCCAACTGAAAAAGAACTTTATGTAAAAATTATAGGTGGTGGTCAGGTTTCACTTTCTATTGCTCATGATTGCCATCGCGAAGAAAATGATTTAGGTTACATTAATTTTAACGACGTGCCTTCCAAATATCATCTCGAAAGCCCATATGGATCGAATTGTTTTAATGGAAGTTTAATTTTATGAGACCTTTAGTCCATGTTTTTCGTCTTGGCGCCCTGAGTGGAATCAATTCGTGGCACTTTACCCACTAACTATCGCCATGGGAAAGAGTATAGAGGAGTATATAAGTAATTTATTACAGAAATTGCTTAATTAAATTTATCAGCTAGGCAGATTCAAAAAGGGTGTCACCCAGGGAGATCACTTACCGCCAATTTTATTTTCGTATTACAGTAATGCTTCTTTTGAAAGAGAGCCCGATTCAATTCATAATCTTACTAGCCTAATGAGACCAGAGACGAATAATAAAGTGGTCTTGTTTTGAGCTCGAACACCTACTGAGAGCACACACCAACCGACCTTATAATCGCATTAGTACGTTTGTGCCATTTGCCGTTGGCGACTATTTCGCCCAGTGAGACTTGGGCCATCTCCCCACCTACTATAATTACATAAATGTAATTGTCACTCTTTGGTCAAGCTTGAATACTCATGGGGGTTTAAAGACCAACAACAAAGGGAACCGTGGAACAAATTAGAGGAACTGTCAAAGCATTGAATCTAACGAGGACATTTCGCCGTAGGAAAGGCCTCTGATCCAATGTACATGTAAATTAAGGTCTGAAGAAGTCGATAGCGTATATGTATATGCGAGCTAACTTTTCAGACCGGTGCTGACCTTTAGGTAATTCGTTTGATTAGTAACAGGTGAACGAAACAGATGGGGGATTAAAGTGTTAACTAGTGTTTGGCTTTCCCTCATCAATCTAATTCAAAGATGACCCTTGATGACCTTAATGATTGGCCCATTGCTGACCACCGAAATTTCAGACAAATGGCAATAGTTTCTAGCTTCTTGTAGATAGGAATAGATGATAAAAGAGAAGTCATACAATACAACAAAAAGAATTGTTTGTAATTTTTTGTGATATTTGTTTAATCCGCTTCGCTTCATCGCAACCGAAATTTGCACCCAGCGAAAGATCTAGGAACCATCCTAGTTTTAACATTTCAATAGTTAAATACATTTTTTTCGGAAAGGGAAAATTTAAGAATATTTATGGTTTTGTTTTAAAATCTAGTTGAATTTGAAACCTAAAAATGTGCCAACCGATTAATTTACCAATGTCGTTCACATACATGATATTCGCTGTAGGCATCTTTAAAACACACCTCGTATATTTATATACAATTTGATGACGTGTTGAAAGATCAAATATTTATCTCACAGTTTTTGTTTCAATTAATAACGTTTATTTACTTTTACTTTCACAGTTCATTTCATCACTTTGTTAAATATAAGTTTAATAGAAGCTATACATTTGGTTATCTCTTCATCAAATACAAGAACATTAACACCCTTTTACTTATCACTTTTCGGAGCAAACAAATGTTAGGATTTATCAACATCAAAGACCAACTCTTTAAACACGAAGGACACGCTGTATTGAAAAAAGGGGTTAAAGCTACAAGTGGTAAAATTGGGTCCGCGGAAGGGGGTCTCAATATATGTCATTAAATATCTGAACTTCAAAAGACGGGACATCTGTAACCTGAAAGTCGAGTGGATAATGCTATCTAGATGATCGGGTATCGAGAAATGGCAAGGAAGAGTATTTCATAAAAGCATAAAAGGATTTTATAGCACTTGATCTGATGGACAAGTAATTGTAGATGCTTGTGAGGAGAAAGAATTTGTTACCATCTTTCGACTGGTGTTTTTTTTTCGGTTTAGCACGCAAAGACCTACAACTGGGCCGAATTGTGTTTTTATTTCTCTCGTCTGCACCAGAGTATTATCTGATAAAGCGCGGGTTTTATAACATCATTCGACAGACAAAGAAGAGCCGAGAATTGTGATAACCGCAGAAGGCAGTAAACCAAACAATTATTATTTTGTCTAAACGAAATTATATTTTGTCCATTTATTCGAGTGTTGTTATACACGTGTTCAGAGTTGTGTTGACAATTTGCGTATTAATCCCAGGCATATGAATTAATCATGTTTATTATTAATGTTCCACCTAAAATGTACTGACTTACACGACGACGGACGCCAAAGCAGAATGAGAATGTAGCGACGGTATATTGATTTTGTTGAAGTTCGTGTAGATGATTAACTCAATTAATGATTTTTCTGGTATTAAAAAGTAACTAATAAAATTAGAATAAGGGTCATATATTTCTCTAAGAGGTCTACACAGAAAAATCTCTTAATAAGAAATCGATTTTGAGTGTTATTCTATACCATGTTATCAATCATTCTATCTTTGGCACTTTGGTGTTTTATTATTTGAACTGGACTTTAAACGCTTTTCTAGTTAAGAAGTATCCACTGCAAACATTTTATAAAGTTGTATTTTAATACGTACGCATTATAACTTTATATATATAAATAAACGTCCTATATAATAACAATATATCAGTGCCGCTTCTTAACATTATAACTCTTAATGGCCACATTTTTGTTTACATGTTATAACAACATGAAATATGCTGATGTTTCAGAAATCTGAAAAGAAGTTAACAGTCGATCCCGTATTGGAAAAGTCAAGAGCATCTACTAATGATCTCTATTCTGTAACCCAAGGCCTACATTCAGTTAATTCCACAAAATTGTCAAAATGTTTGGGTTTAGTTTGGTGAAGAATGCCTCCAGGGCGTGTTTTAAGTGGACAAACATCCCTTACATCCTAGTTATGTCATAGCTGTCTCGCCGGAAAGTGATCCTTATTTATATCTGCCATTCGCACTATTCAAATAAATCAACACCGTGTACACTTAATGTAAACAATGTAAACAAGTGGCAGCCATTGAACCCTTTCGAAATTTAATAAATATCTTGTTACAGGGAGAAAAATAATTAATAACGAAAATGGTTCGTTTGCCAAAATTATTTATTGGTAACATTTCAATGAAACGATATTTTGCTAACAACATAATAAATATGAAATAATCAATACATTTTAGTTATGTAAATTAAATTGGGGTAATTTGAGTTCTCTGTTAGTTTTAGTTTTTTTTTTTATATAAAACATTTGTATTTACAAAAGGTGAAGAAAATAGTGTGATTGTAAAGGACAAAAAAATGAGGAAATGGATGCAAAGCTCAAAAATGGTTTTGTTTGGTTTTTGAAAATAAAAATAAAACGAAACGAAATATAAAACTTAATATGATGGTATGATGATTGAACAATATTGGAAACTTAAATCGAATGTAAGTTGGCAAGTTATCGGTCAATGAAAAATGTTCATACAAACTCTGAATTTGAATTTTTCTTGATATGTACAAAATATATCAATATACATTTGGGTTTTTATAAACAATCACATATATGGTTGTGAATACAGTGTGTACATATACATGAATATAGATTAGATTTTAATATATAATATATTTATCACTATATTTACAGTACCGTATACTATTAAATCCCTTTTAGTATCTTTATGCAAATTCTCTTTTCTTAAACTTTCTGTGGTGTATTAAATCACAAGATTTTAAAATTAAATAGGTTACTGTTTTAAAAACTAAATATCCACTTCCGACACCACTGTTCTTTAAATAAAGAAAATATCGTTCTACGTACGGTTCCAAACGATTGTGTCACTGGAGTAACAAAATTAGTATTCAATTCCACATTATGCCATTCAAAACAAAGCACGGACATCATTAGAATTCAATATTAAACAGTAAAAAATGAATAAATATAGTAAAAGTATTAATGTTTAAGACCAAATACGTTTTTCACAAAAAGTTGGTGTCACTGTCACAGCACGTTATGCCATTTCATAAATATTATCAACACAGAGAAAAATCCTCACTGTATCCATGACAAATGGTCTCATAAAATACATAGTTTATCACACATTAACTTCGTTACATGAATATTCATCTATAGTACAGCACATAGTAACTATGTTATGAATAATACCACACATATTCACATCCAAATACTATATTTATAGTCAATTTAACAGCCATGTTCGTTTTTCAATTACACAATCTACAGAAATGTTCTGAAATCGAAACGCACTTTTAAGTGTTAAATGTTTAAGCACTGGTTTCTGTGTGTGTTGGTAATGGTTGACTTGAGGTATTGGCTAACATGGCCCGGTCTCTGTGAATTGTGTATTGTTGTGGGTGTAGATGCGGATGATGACCGTGGTGGGGGTGATGATGAGGAGGGTGGTGCAAGGTGTGGTGTTTAGGCATGCCATGTAACATTCTAGGAGGCTGATAAGGAGGAGGTGGGTAGTCATCAACACACAACGACATTTGTTGGTGATGAAAAGGTCTAAAGTCTTTTACACTTGTCAGGTGACGATTATGGTGAGCTAAAGCCAGAGCATGGGCATGCGATTGACCCTGCATGGCCGCTAAATTATTAGTATTAATACTCTCATAGCTTCTACGTTCGGGAATAACTTCATAATAATTCTCCGAGCTAGTCTGACTGTAGTCCGTTTGTCCCTGATCCGACAACGATGGATTAACGTAAAATACATCGTCTTGTGTCATTGTTGCCTGGCTTGATGTCACCGAACTACCCTTACTTTTACTCCTTCGCCTCCCAAGAAACCACAGCGCGAAAAATACGGCAGCGGCTATCAAGGCTACTCCTGCAACTATTCCAAGACCAAGTGACACATACATAAACTGATCTGGTGCTGGTAGAGGGGGTATCACAGCTTTTCCTAACGGATCTTGTTCACAGTCACCATAAAATCCAGATACATTGAACACATAATTCAGATTCAAAGGTTGCATAGAATCACAACGACTCAACGCAAAGTACCATGTTCTTGGTCCGCTGGAACGGAATATACGTTCTCCTAAGCACACGTAATAGGGCTCTCCGGTTTCATTCCAAATATTGCAACCCACCGTGCGATTGTTTTTATAAAGTGGAATAATTTGATTATTATCAGCAGGTAGAATCTTTTCCCTTTCTTTGCACGTCATATCTTCCTTTAACTGTCTAATTTGATCGTCATAATAAATGAGTAAATTAGTACAACATTCCTTCACGGGGTAAGTGATTTGGTACTGAATTTTAGCCCAGTCTCGGTGGAATGGTTTTTGAACTAAATATCCATACCATTTAAGTTCAGTGTAAACACGACCCTTCACTGTACACACGGGTTCCTCGGCCATGACGAAATTTCCAGATAAAACACAACACAAAAACAGCGTTAGTCGAATGACGATATCCATAATTCTTGTCTTTGTCGTAGACACAAACAACTCCATGTTAGCTACACGAACAACAAGCTACCGAAGCAAGATGGATCAATATATTTCACTCACGGGCTCAGTCAACATGGCCGTCTGCTCTACCTGACTGTCAGTGGTTTCTTTTTGTCTTGTCAGCTCACAACACGTCCAGTCACACCAAGAGATGTCCTCTGCTCTTGTCAACGAGAGCCAAATCCACTTGCTGTTTCCTCTTGCCCTAATACCACACAAACTATCACGGTTTGAGCAGCCGATCAAATTTCCCAGCTGCTCATACCCCGCGTTCTGTAACAGTTGCTGTGAGAATGTCGTCTGCTACAGACTCGAGATACCCGCGTGAATCGTAGACGATACCATGTGCGCGGTAGTTGTTGAAAATAGGGGAGTTTTCTTGTCTGTACTTTACAGCGTTCTTACTGTCAACTTGGTTAAACCTGCAAAAACAATAACAAACATCTTTAGTTTGGCGAAAACTTATTTATGATTGGGGAAAACAGTTTTATATCGTTGAAGGCAGAACACCGAAAACCCATCAATATGAACTCGTTTCATTCCCAGTAATTATAGTAAAATATGAATTACTCGTACCCATATCAACCCCCTGTAAGGATATTAAAACCATATTTTATATAAAACATGTGACCTCTGGGCCGTGCTAGGAGCAGATACGTGTATAGCCTAGCGTTCTCACGAACTTGCTTTTTGATTACTGGAAACAACACGAACAACAAGAGAAAGAATATATAATGAACACACTGCATTCTTTCACATCTTGTAACAAAATAACTCCCTTGGTGTACATCCTACGTGTTACTTAAACTCTGCAGAATTCAAACAGCTAATGAATTAGGCCTTCTAAATAAATGAAAAACGGGGAAATACATACACAATCGCATCCAAACCAACGCTATTTAAGTCTGTGCCCTAAGACTCGAGATTGACATAATATGCTGAAAGGGTGAAAAATGTGTGAAACACATAAAGAAGTTGCTAGTGTTGGTTAACAAAAGTTTGTTTGCCTAGACATCGAAGAGGGTCGCGTTCGTTTCTTTCTTTGTGGAAAACTGGAGCAAAAAGTAACTAAACTAACACTTGTGATGTACAACCAAATAAGTTTAAGGAGATATACTCCACACTGAGTCAGGTCATTAGGTTTTTAAAGAAGAAAACACCATGTTAATATTTAAATCATGACATCACAGGTACACCTTGGTCAATACCAACAAACTTTGGGGAAATGCTTTCTCTCGAATAATATGACAGGCCGGTTTGAACACTAAGTCTTTAAAGTTCGCCATTGTGTACCCAAAGGAAAAAATATGCTTTCTCTCGAATAATATGACAACTAGGCCGGTTTGAACATTAAGGCTTTAAATTTCGCCATTTTGTACCCAAAGGAAAAATATGGTAACATATATTACTCTATGTTATATTCGGTAAACATTTGTTCCAAATGGAATGGCAAAATATCCGATCATGTAGATCCATTTGTTTAGTTCCATGCTGTATTTGAAGTTACTGAGTACAAAAAATATGCCCGTGCGAGTGAAATCATTTCAATCAAGCGCGCATTTCTTGTCAAACTTGTCAGTAGATCACCGTATTTATGATAGACTGCGACGTACCTGTCGACAATAAACTACTGTGTATAGACATGTTAAAATTTGATGATCACATAAAGCCTACTTTACAAACTATAAATACATAAAATAGTATATCAAAAAGTGCTTTGATCTGGCCGCTATATACCTTTAGTACCATGTGCCACCTATGTACGAAGTTTTGATCAATGATGTGACCTACAGCTGAGATTATACATAATAGGTATAATGTACAACGAGCAAACTGGTACATGTAAATGTATATTATATTATGTGTGATTTCTCAAGTTGTGTTTATTAAAATATATGGAATAGGATACAGATATATGTTCTTACCTACTTCAATCAATACGTAATACAAACAAGTTCGTGTAACAAATTTTACATTATTATTCTTCAAACAACGCATGACTCACTCAAGATTATATTATTCACAATGTAATTATCTTATGAAAAGGGCCACCGGTGTTATTCTATTAAATATGAAAATCTAAGTAATTGTGGGCCGCACAAAAATTCAAGGAATGTGTTCGAAATGACTAAAAAAATACACAGAAATCAAAATAAATGACCATTGATCATAAGGAGTGGAAAAAATCCAATAGAAAAATTTATTGGAAGTTTTTCAATTTGTAGATCAAACAAGTAAATGTTATTAGACAGCCATGCTCTGTAATGAAATCATTGAAATGGATGACTTTGTTTTATTATCTGAGTGTAGATTGTTTTATAGTGATCACAGATGTTCAGGTCGATGATTTACTGCCATAGTATTCGTGGCTTTAATTCATTGCTCTGGGTTCTTTTAATACCTTATTAGTCTATTGAAAAGAACCCAAAATGTCCATTGAACATATAAATAATATCACCTAAATACAGAAATTAATACATTTATATATTCATTGATTTAATTCTTTATAGATATAAATTGCAATGAATGAGAAGTCGCATCATAATAAGGCTATTTGAGCACCATGTTTTTTCGGGATAATTTTAAGCTATATAAACTCATAAATAAATCAATAAATTGATCATTCAGTACGCTTTTATTATATTGATTTAAAATAGTTGATGATTAATCATTCCAAGTCATAATGACACATTTAGTACACGCCTTGTTCAAAAAACCACAAACATGGAACTCATTATTCAAGATTTTGTAATATTCCTTATATTATTTGAATATCGTGTTAGCATATCGTTGTACATATGCAAATTATATTCACCAGTTCCCGATACTACGATAATATAATATTACAAGAAATCTCAAAATACCTTCTATTGTATTTAATATCTCGTGTGATATCGACATACTGTTATACAAGAAAGCAATTTCAGTCTTGCAAGATAGAAATCACAGAATACTAGTAGTTGAGCAGAACATAAGACGCTAGAAACAAAACCGTCATTCCCTTACGCCATATAAATCATTCACTATTGCTTCCGATGCTCTTAAAGTTGACGTCTTTCCTTCATTATCTCGCTCCGGAAAAGCTCGCAAAACAAATATTTCACTATGGAAGACTAATTGTTTGAAGGAAGACAGCGAGACAGGTATGGAGTCGACATAATTGACACAAGATAAATGAAGTATATATGTAGCCTACTTGACAGTTAAAAATCTCGTAGAGAAATTAGTGTGTCTTGTCTGATTTTCCCAGACCTCTTTCAATAAATGTAAAACAAATCAAACTTTTTAACAATAAAATGTCAAATTTAATTCTACGCAATCTGCCTCCTATATTTTATATTTCTTTCTTTCCTGGTTCTATTTTAAAGGGTTAAGCTGTAGGGTGAATTGAATCAATTTTAGAAATTCAATTTAAGGTAATTTATTGTTCCTTTTATCATACTCTCAGTCTAAAGATTGCAATCGGGATAAAAAGAATTTAACCTTTTATTCCACGAGAAAACAATTTCGGGGGAGTTCATTCCTTTCTATACATATTTATTTAAACTTTAAACAAATAGTTAGATAACTTCTTTTCTCAATTGATAACTTCCTTCAGATACACCACTCGTTGTAATTACCATCCCATTAACTTTGATATACAATACAATCGACGCTGATTTGATAGATGTCACGAAATAGTAAACCTAACATTTGGGATTAAATCTTAAAATTTCCCAAGCAGTTTAAGAAAATTTGCTAGGCAGTGCACGTAAACATGCATGGGGGTAATTGCTACTGGCGTTTATAATAGCCAACGTGATGAAAGTCACAAACTAGTACTTAAAATTAATCACATGCCTTATCTTTGGCAATTTCAGCTACAGAAGCTAGTTACTATCAATCTCCCAGTCACTTACCTATCTAGACATTTAATACAACTTCTTAAATCGACTGTAATTTTCTTTATTTACTCCCACCAAGATGCTATCCGACCAAAGAAATGAAACACACTGAACAGAAATATCAAATAACCCTTTACTATATGGTGTACTTATAATCGATAGTCTTTAATATCCAGTAGTAATCACGATCAACTAGTCATGGTTTCGAACAAGTGGACAATAATGGTGTTTAAACCCGCTGAGATCAGGTAGGTGGTGGAGTAGGTGGATGACATAACACCAGGTAATATAAGTAAAGATCAACCGTTTATGACTAATGAGTAAGAGCTTGTATACACGATAAACTACAAAGAAAATTTGTACATAATACTATTATGTGAAACAGCCTAATTCAAAGGCCATAACATCAATTCCCGTCGAGTGCATTCGGCTTAATTGTATAACACATACTTATTATATTCTTTAATCCCTGTTTGCAAAATAAGTCGACTGTGCTTATCATGCTGTAAGCTAATCTTTCTTAATCTTATTATTGAATTACATTGATAATACTTATCACAATGAATGACCACTAACGATATTTTTGTTTAAGACTATGGAAATAACAAAATTTAAATGTGGATAATTAAATTGTGGAACGGCGTATGTAAGCAATAATTTTCAACCTAAACGTAAATGTAACTGGACATGTTTTGACCAGATGGTATTAAATGTAAAATTGTCTAGTACTTAAAGGAGACTTATTTAATCTGAACTAAAGGAAGCAATCACGCACTAATTGAAATGTGATATACATAGCATATGGTCCATTTATTTTCTATGACGTTTGAACTTAGCAAAATTAGTTATCAGAAACAGTCTGCTGTCTATCTGTATAACGAGTCATAAAAATGGTTACAGTCCAATTATCAGTACTAAGTTATCTTTACCAAAGCCATGCAACAGGCGTTGGCTTATTATAAAGATACCATTATATTCAACAGAACTTTAACAGTCCATAATAAAACTTGCGGTCGCATTCAAGAACACATACGATACACTGGAGTAATATAAACAGTCAAAGATTTATCATATCCATGCAGTACTAATATAAAACGGCACTATAATTCATCACAGACTTCAAAGACGAAATTCAAAACAATTTGGATCGAAATTTTCATAATACAACTTCATAAATAGCCTAATTTACTCTTTATTACAGCCACCGTTAGGTATCACCACCATGTTATTGGTAATTCACACCATGTAAAGAGAAATTATCAACGATTTGTTAATCCCCCGACAACTTTCTACCAGTCTTGCCGGGTTCACGTAATTAAAGCTTTAACATGTGTAAGTTAGTTTTTGTTTAAAAGTTAACACGATAATTAAAATCTGCCGCTAAATCGCTCACGGCATCGAACAATAAGTGGTATTGAATACAAAGCCTGTTATGATACACGATGGAATAACAAAAGCCACATTGCTGGGGGTAGTGTGAATGTAAACAAAGCCCATGGATATTCCAATGGGCCGATGCTTCATTTACTTGTTTGTTTTATTTATTCTCCAACACGGCTTGACTTTCTTCCCTTCAAGCTACATTATACAAACTACAAAGCCTGATGGACTGTCAAAATCACAAATTGATTTCAGTCGACCGTTATTCGACATTCACACCTCATTAAATGCAACGTAATTGAAAATTGTGTAACTTGAATACCTAATAAGGAAGAAGCGTTTGAATTTGCACAACTCTTGTCAGCTTTCATATGTTTCTCAGTTATTTGATGGTTTCCAACAGACCCTGAAAGTACTCCTGTAAGTTAGGCCACCATTGCCAGTACTACTTCAAGTCTTCACGCGATTAATCTTATGTAACTAAATAATGGCTTCCTTGTGCTTACGTAGTATGTACCTGCTTAATACAAGCATTATTAACCCCAAGGGTATTTATACAACCAATCGCCCCATAAACTTGTGTTAACCTGATCATCGTTTATGTAAGAGTTTCTCAACAAGTTCCAACTATTAATGATTTAAGGGGATGTTTTTGAATGCAGTGAAAATCTGGATGGCCTTATACTATTTATATTACTACAACACTTGAAAATTCTCCATTATTTGTTAGGACGTAAAACAGATTGTAAAGTGGTTCAATTTTTTGCAGCTCAATTAGAAAACGTTCCCATATGTAACTGCTGAAAAAGAACAACTGTGTTTGCTTTTATAGGATACCTTTCAATTTACTGGACCCAGTTTAAACACATTTTCCAATTACTAAACCTATGAAAAGAACAATTTTTATCCCGTGTTCACGATGATACGATGGGAAACCTCTTTATATACTGCAAGGTTGACTAATCTCATTTGAAAGTCAATACGGTGTTATCACGAAATTTCAATGAAGCTCTAAGAGGTAGTTCTGGATAGCAGTAGGCCATTCCGATCACTTAATCAGGTAGGTATGGAAGCGTATAGGGGTCAAGCGTACAATGGTATTATGTCAACATATTGTGATTATTCTAATGATTTTATCTTTGAAAAGTTAATTTTTGCCGAGGTAATTGAGTCAATACGCTATGTTTTATGTCCCCATTTCGTCTTTAATGTACACGTTTGCGGTAAGATATTGCTATTCGGAAGCTTTGGCGACAAATTCCATTTCGCCGTAGTATATGTCGACATATTCGCAAAATATTGGCATGCGCTATGTCGAGGTGTGCATCTAAAACAAAATGACGACATGCAAACTAGCGAGTTATTCAATTAACTTGGCAAAAATTGCCTTTTCAGAGATAAAATCGTCAGAAAAATCACAATATATTGACTTATTATCAACTTAATATTGTGGTATCTATTGCGCTACTGACCCCTATACGCTTCCATAGGTAGGTATAGATATATCGAAATGCTCGGACAATTGGAGTCATGAAAGTTGACTGTTTATTCCCCAAACAGCGATAAAGCCTAGTAAGTTGAGCGGTCTCGCGCCGATATAAAACAACGTTATGACCCATGTCTACTGATTTTACTGCCTTCAAGATCATAAAACTCTATCACAGCGTATGCTAAAAGGCTATATAATCCATGTGTTGGCCGTGTGGTCACGGATCACGGTAATGTCAGAACCGAACTCTCATAATGTCTAGGAAACTTGAATAGGCCACACAAAGAGAAAATTAGTTTTGATGTGTATGTAAAACAATTGAGCTACGTATGTAGTGAGAACGATGGATAAACAAATAAATAAGCATGTTGCGGTCATTTGAATTTTGCGAACTACTGGGAAGCATTTGTTTGAACTTAATATCATTTCCATCTCAAGAATATATTTGCCACGATGAAATAATTGATCCCAGAGGTCAAAGAGTTGAAAAGATTAATAGTGCAAACATACTGAAATATATTGTTGATAATTAAATGAAAATTAAAATATTTAAGATTACAGCATACTATTTTTAAAAGGATTCAGAAATCGAGTTCAATATTTAACAAATTTTAAAAGCTGTTTTGCGACATCTGCCCGATATCGTATTAGCTAACAACTTACGGATCCTTTAATTTAACACACATTATAATGTAGCTTCAAACTGTCTCAATAGTCTGGCAACAAGGACAGCTGCTCAAACGACCCAAACACTCAATGTTCTCGGAATTTGACAGAACTAGTCGGGTAGCAACTGGAGGTTTCCCAGACGTTCGATCACCGTGAATCACGTTTGCCTTTCGAGCAGAAGGTGTCTAAATAGTCTGACTTGAACTGAATGTGGATCTAATGGCGACAATCTACAACATCTCGTCTAAATAATTCATCTCCCTTTCGTGATTAAGATGATTAAAAAGTCAGCTCAAAGCAACCTTTATTATAGAAACTCCATAGAAAAAAATAATAATGGGCGAGTTGAAAGAATCGTTTGTGCCGAGGTCTTCTGTGATGCTTTATTGATCAAATAATATTACAACATGTTGTCATGAGCACAGAATGTGATGCCGTGTACACAAAATACAATGCAACATCAGTAATACATGCACTCTCAATAAATATCAATTTGATATCTTGGTTTCATTTGTATATATATATATATCAATGAATAAAATGAAATCACCTTAGAAAATCATGTAGATAGAGCCTGTGGGAAAAAATCGACCCGAGGTATCAAGCATGTAAATATGATTAAGACCTAACTGACCACTAACATTACCTTAACAGAAATTTCCCGGCCACTAATCCTTAGACTAAATGTGTGGTCACTCAAATATTGACCCTTTACATCGACTAGGTAAATTGTAAGAGGCGTGTGTGAAACGAATCGCACAATGGAAAGAAATCGACGCAAGTTTGTGAGAGGTACATTCTATTTACAGATGTATACTGATATACCTATATTGTTAGCCAGTAAAAGAGACAAAATACAACCACCTTCATGAAATAAAGTCCCGAGAATTTGACACTACACAGAACAATTTGACTAGCTTAAGTTAATCCCTCGACCCTATCTAATACAACCCCGGCTTATATGAACCCGTATAGAATGTTGCTAGACCTTACAACGTAAATTATTGGCGACTATTGAGTTACCTGGATTAAAAGGGTGCGCAGGTGTAAAATGACCTTTACGGATTCTTTCTGAAGAAAAATTCGTATGTCAGAATTTTATTACCCCGTAAACTACTTGTGTGTCGGTGTATTTCCCCCTTTTAGGATTTGCGTTTCATTTGTAATAATTTATTGTATGGAATTGCGTCGCTGAGGCGAAATTGTGGAAACAAGAAATACGATCAACACCACCTTATGCCCACACACTCAAGAGGTGACCAATTCTAATACGAGTTTTATATATTTATTCATACAAAGTGAATTATTCTTAAGTTAAAAAGTAAATTTATATTTCAGCTTGGTTGAACACTGGTGACTTGAGATAGCCATTAATATAATGTTTCCTTATAATCCATAATTACATTCATTGTATTCTCCAAAAAGTCACTGAGCATAAGAAATTTAAACCTAACGAACCCATTCTTGATCGAATTAAAACATTATAGCTGGTGTATTACCCGTAAAGTCTATTGTTAAAATATGCTCATAGGACAATGCGTTATCTTTATAATCCAAATCCCTTGTACATGTAATAAAGATATTTCATTGTTTTGATACAGAAAGAGGAGTTCCTGATAAACTATACATTACGCGTGCAATCTCTATTTAATATATCATATTATATATTGTTAATCAGCAAAGAACATTAAGGGAATATAACTCCGGTATTTGATTAATTTCGTTTTAATACATCATTACGTTGTAATAGTATCCATATATTTAATTTGGAACGAATGCCATAATACAAACTGCACAGTGCTTCAATATGTAATTTTATCACTTAATTATAGCATTGGATCCTGTACTAAAAGACGGTAACGAGTGTAAGGTAGTAATGTAACTCTTACATAAATTAGTACAATGTAGTCATATTTTGCGATAGTCATAAACTTGTACATGAGATGAAATATTAACTAAAGGCAGTATAATGACCATCAAATTCCTGATATACTTTCATGTCACAGTTAAGGATAAAACGTGTTTGTACAATGCCTTAGCACACATTGCGGAATGTAATAGGGTAGGTGGATGAACCTTGTCAAAGGCCAGCGTAGGCTAAATGTCTAATACGATGATATATCTGTAAATAGAAGATCCAAAGGCTAACGATCAACTCGAGAATTCCTCCATTATAGCCCGGACATTAACTTTCTACAAAACAAGTGAAAAGTTAAAAATAAAAGTTGTCAAGAAGATGGCGCACGACTTGAAGGTCCACCCTGAAAAGCTAACAGAGAATGGCAAGGATCGGTCGCTTAACAATCTCTCGACCAGTTATCTTTTAACAAACTACAAACAACTTTCGTCGACGTCAAAGTAGATTCTGCAAACAGATTCATCTTTCAACTCTTGTCGCTACTTGTTTATCTTCTACTTTTATATAACGAGAATAGATTTAAACTACAAACCAATTCTATCCCATCACTCACAAAATACTACATAATGTGTCTGTCAATATAGCTAGTTCAAGTTCTAAGTATTTATGTTCCATGATACAACAAAGATATGAAAATATAAATGCTTCCGTGTAGTGATTTATTATAAAATTATATGTTTTGTTAAGCTATAGGAGGAAATTTGCGTTTAAAGTAAAGACTTGAATTTATATCAAAAAGTATTTTAACCTAATTCTAAACCCATGAATTTTCGGTCTAAAAACAATTGTGTTTCTGTATAAATAAGGATTAAGCTAAACTGACACATACAAATTAAATTTTACATCCTCAAAAGTTTTACCACTCGGTAAATATCTTTAAAAAAACAGTAAACCTCTAATTTCCTCAGGGTTTTGTGTTATTTATAATATCTTGACTCTTGGTATACGTGTGTCAGTTTATATACAAAGGGGTGCTTTCAGAGCTCATCGGTCACAACTGACAGAAGTAGTCAATGTCAGGATAGACTATAGACCTTCATACAGTGAGTGATGGGAGTTGTATATAGCAATCAGTATTATATTACACTATTTAGGGTTTCACACTGCGTAGCTTGTGTGAAACACTATTGTTTTTGTTAAAATTATTATTCTTATTATTATTATTAGGGTTTCACACTGCGAAGCTTGTGTGAAACACTATTGTTTTTGTTAAAATTATTATTAGGGTTTCACACTGCGTAGCTTGTGTGAAACACTATTGTTTTTGTTAAAATTATTATTCTTATTATTATTATTATTATTATTATTATTATTCAGATTCCAATTTGAATAGATCTCAGCAACTACGTGTCGCATCGTTACGATTTCTTCGGTTTTACTGGGAAAGTGGGTGTGACTTAGAGGATAAAGCTATTTTGAACGTTCTGCGACAATGCGAAATGTCCGAAATCACCGAAGTTATCGTTTTTGAAAATATTGCAGTAATTTTAACAATAATCATTGGATTTTAACTTTCGATACATTTTGGCATAGCCTGAGACGGGGCACGTAGCTACGCTACTTTCGATTTTTGGTTTTCGGCAAATCTTCGAAGATATTAGGCGCCAAATTTCGAAAATTTAAAATTTTACAAAAAACTTTTTTATTTATGAATATTTTTTAGTCGTATTGTGCACAGAATTAAAGAGTCATCTGACTAGTGCAAAAATGTTAAAAATTTTTGTCTCAGTAATTTTCCTTGGCCGCCATTGGCTAATTCAGTTTTTCAGTCCTAGATTAATTTTTTATTGTTCGATTTGTATCAAACAAAGTTCATATGCTTCGTTGTCTCAATTGTCATTTTTTTTGTTACCAATAATGTTATCTGTCGGCACCGGAAGTGGCATAATTTTACCAAAAACTACAATTTTGACAGTTATTTTCTTATTTCGAAAACAAATATTATTTTTTGGAAAAATTATATGACTCAAAGAGTGTGTCTTTTCATGGCGCAAAAAATGTAGGAAGCAGTTTTTTTAATTTCGATCCCATTTTCGAGCAAATTCGATTAAGAGGCTAAAAATGGTGTAAAATTGGCATATTTACAACCTATTCAGGCTTTTCAGATTTTAAGATATTTCTTCGTAACTTTTATAAACTTGTAGCTATAATCCATACGAAGAAAATGTATGTTAAAATTCGTTTGTAATATAAGCAGTTACCAAGAAATGGGCAGTTCTGTACAAGTCACTGTTTTCGTTATTTTGCCTGTAAAATAGTCAATTATGATTGGATTTTTATAAAAGTGATACCATTTGATTCAAAAAGCACGTAGCGTCATATCAAGTTGATTACAATT
This sequence comes from Patella caerulea, assembly GCA_036850965.1. Taxonomy (NCBI): domain Eukaryota; kingdom Metazoa; phylum Mollusca; class Gastropoda; family Patellidae; genus Patella; species Patella caerulea. The sequence goes on from JAZGQO010000006.1 coordinate 23,475,243, forward strand.
TAAAATTGACACCGGAAGTGACATCATTTAGTCAAAAAATACATTTTAAACTTTTTAAACCAATATTTTATTCAAGCAAGAATAACTTAATATGTATTAATAATTTTAACTTTTGGTTTAAATTCACATATAAACAAAACTCATATGGTCATATAGATATCATAAAATGGTTTCTAACTTATTCGGTTGCCGAGAAATAGACGGTTTTCTACAGGTCACTTTTGAAGGTTTCGGGGCCATAAAAGGGTCAATTATTATTCGATTTTCATAAACGTCACACCATGTTATACCTAATGCCTTTTGGGATTTCATACAAGTAATTTAAGATTTTCATTATCACCGGAAGTAACGTCATTTTGGCAAAAACTGTATTTTTAGCCTCCAAAACAGATATTTTATTCAAATGAGTCTGTTTTGAAATCTTTTTCAAATTATGGTATTTGATGCCAATCAACAAATAGAATGAACCCATACGATCATACAGATACCACAAAATGGTTTCTAACTTGTAGGGTTGAAGAGAAATAGCCAATTTTCTACAAGTCACTTTTCAAGTTTTTTGGTCTTTAAAAGTGGCAATTATTATTCGATTTACATAAAATTTTCACTAAATGATATCGTATGCCATTTCTGATTTCATAAGACTAATTGAACATTTGCATTAACACCGGGAGTAATTTAATTTTGTCAAGATCATTTACAAGTAACAAATGTATAAAATGAATTGATATTGCTGGATTTTGTTGATTCTGCGTCCATTTTATTTGTGTGCAATGTTAATTTGGAAACCTGTTTAGTGGTTTCGCTGGTACCGGAAGTGACATATGTTCAAGGGTAACTTGGCACCGGAAGTGACATGTTTAAGGGTAACATGGCACCAGTGAAACCCGTCATTCCTGCATGCAGGTCTAGTTCTTATTATTATTATTATTCTTCTTTTGTTTTGAGTAGATCTCAGCAACTACGTGTCGCATCGTTACGATTTCTTCGGTTTTACTGGGAAAGTGGGTGTGACTTAGAGGATAAAGCTATTTTGAACGTTCTGCGACAATGCGAAATGTCCGAAATCACCGAAGTTATTGTTTTTACAAATATTGCGGTAATTTTAACAATAATCATGGGATTTTAACTTTCGATACATTTTGGCATAGCTGGAGACAGGGCACGTAGCTGCGCTACTTTCGATTTTTGATTTTCGGCAAATCTTCGAAGATATTAGGCGCCAAATTTCGGAAATTTAAAATTTTACAAAAAACTTTTTTATTTATGAATATTTTTTAGTCGTGTTGTGCACAGAATTAAAGAGTCATCTGACTTGCGCAAAAATGTTAAAAAATTTTGTCTCAGTAATTTTCCTTGGCCTCCATTGGCTAATTCAGTTTTTCAGTCCTAGATTAATTTTTTATTGTTCGATTTGTATAAAACAAAGTTCATATGCTTCGTTGTCTCAATTGTAATTTTTTTTATTACCAAAAGTGTTATCTGTCGGCACCGGAAGTGGCATAATTTTACCAAAAACTACAATTTTGACAGTTAGGTACATTTTTTGAAAACAAATATTATTTTTTTGAAAAATTATATGACTCAAAGAGTGTGTCCTTTAAAGGCGCAAAAAATGTCGGAAGCAGTTTTTTTAATTTCTTTTTCATTTTCTAGCAAATTGGATTAAGAGGTGAAAAAAGGGGTAAAATTGACCTATTTACAACTCATTCAGGCTTTTCAGATTTTAAAATATTTTTACGTAACTTTTATAAACTTGTAGCTATAATCCATACGAAGAGAATGTATGTGAAAATTAGTTTGTAATATAAGCAGTTGCCGAGAAATAGGCAATTTTGCATGAGTCACTTTTCACGTAATTTTGGCTGTAAAAGAATCAATTATTATTCGATTTTCAATTTTCTTTCGCCATTGGATGCCTAATGCCATAGTGGACTATGTCAAACCATTTTACCCCTTGCGCTGCCACCGGAAATGACGTCATTTGCTCAAAACTTAAATTTTAGCCTCCAAAAAACAATATTTTATTCAAATGAGTCGTATTTGTTATTTTTTTCAAATTGTGATATTTGATTCTATTGATCAAATAGATTGAACCCATACGATCATACAGATACCACAAAATGGTTTCTAACTTGTACGGTTGCAGAGAAATGGGCGATTTTCCTTAAGTCACTTTTCAAGGTTTTTGGTCTATAAAAGTGTCAGTTATTATTCGATTTTCATAAAATTTTCACCATATGATATCTTGTGTCATTTATGATTTCATAGAACTAATTTAACATTTTCAGTATCACCGGAAGTAATGTCATTTTGGCAAAAACTGTACTTTTAGCCTTCAAAACAGACATTTTTTTCAAATGAGTCTGATTTGTAATATATTTCAAATTATGATATTTGATTCCAATCAACAAATGGATTGAACCCATACGATCATATAGATACCAAAAGATAGTTTTTATCGTGTACGGTTGCCGAGAAATAAACGATTTTCTACAAGTCACTTTTCAAGGTTTTTGGTCTATAAAAGAGGCAATTCTCATTCGATTTACATACGATTTTCGCCATTATGCTGCCTTATGCCATTTCTGATTTCATAAAACTAATTGAACATTTTCATTATCACCGGAAGTAATGAAATTTTGCCAGGATCACTTACAAGTAACATATATATAAAATGAATTGATATTGCTGGATTTGGTTGATTCTTCGTCCATTTTATTTGATGTTTACAATGCTTATGTGGAAACCTGTTTGATGGTTTCATTGGTATCGGAAGTGACATATGTTTAAGGGTAACGTGGCACCGAAAGTGACGTGGCACCAGTGAAACCCGTCATTCCTGCATGCAGGTCTAGTTATTATTATTATTATTATTCAGATTCCAATTTGAATAGATCTCAGCAACTACGTGTCGCATCGTTACGATTTCTTCGGTTTTACTGGGAAAGTGGGTGTGACTTAGAGGATAAAGCTATTTTGAACGTTCTGCGACAATGCGAAATGTCCGAAATCACCGAAGTTATCGTTTTTGAAAATATTGCAGTAATTTTAACAATAATCATTGGATCTTAACTTTCGATACATTTTGGCATAGCCTGAGACAGGGCACATAGCTACGCTACTTTCGATTTTTGATTTTCGGCAAATCTTCGAAGATATTAGGCGCCAAATTTCGAAAATTTAAAATTTTACAAAAAACTTTTTTATTTATGAATATTTTTTAGTCGTATTGTGCACAGAATTAAAGAGTCATCTGACTAGTGCAAAAATGTTAAAAAAAATTGTCTCAGTAATTTTCCTTGGCCGCCATTGGCTAATTCAGTTTTTCAGTCCTAGATTGATTTTTTATTGTTCGATTTGTATAAAACAAAATTCATATGCTTCGTTGTATCAATTGTCATTTTTTTTATTACCAAAAGTGTTATCTGTCGGCACCGGAAGTGGCATAATTTTACCAAAAACTACAATTTTGACAGTTATTTTTTTATTTCGAAAACAAATATTATTTTTTGGAAAAATTATTTGACTCAAAGAGTGTGCCCTTTCAAGGCGCAAAAAATGTAGGAAGCAGTTTTTTTAATTTCGATTTCACTTTCGAGCAAATTCGATTAAGAGGCTAAAAATGGTGTAAAATTGACCTATTTAGAACCTATTCAGGCTTTTCAGATTTTAAAATATTTCTTCGTAACTTTTATAAACTTGTAGCTATAATCCATACGAAGAAAATGTATGTTAAAATTCGTTTGTAATATAAGCAGTTACCAAGAAATGGGCAGTTCTGTACAAGTCACTGTTTTCGTTATTTTGCCTGTAAAATAGTCAATTATTATTGGATTTTTATAAAAGTGACATCATTTGATTCAAAAGGCATGTAGCGTCATATGAAGTTGATTACAATTTAAAATTGACACCGGAAGTGACATCATTTGGTCAAAAACTGCATTTTAAACTTTTTAAATCAATGTTTTATTCAACCAAGAATAACTTAATATGTATTAATAATTTTAACTTTTGGTTTAAATTCACATATAAACAAAACTCATATGGTCATATAGATATCATAAAATTGTTTCTAACTTGTTCGGTTGCCGAGAAATAGACGGTTTTCTACAGGTCACTTTTGAAGGTTTCGGGGCCATAAAAGTGTCAATTATTATTCGATTTTCATAAACGTTACACCGTGTTATACCTAATGCCATTTGGGATTTCATACAAGTAATTTAAGATTTTCATTATCACCGGAAGTAACGTCATTTTGGCAAAAACTGTATTTTTAGCCTTCAAAACAGATATTTTATTCAAATGAGTCTGTTTTGAAATCTTATTCAAATTATGGTATTTGATGCTAATCAACAAATAGAATGAACCCATACGATCATACAGATACCACAAAATGGTTTGTAACTTGTACGGTTGCAGAGAAATAGCCGATTTTCTACAAGTCACTTTTCAAGTTTTTTGGTCTTTAAAAGTGGCAATTATTACTCGATTTACATAAAATTTTCACTATATGATATCGTATGCCATTTCTGATTTCATAAGACTAATTGAACATTTTCATTAACACAGGAAGTAATTTAATTTTGTCAAGATTATTTACAAGTAACAAATGTATAAAATGACTTGATATTGCTGGATTGATTGGTTGATTCTGCGTCCATTTTATTTGTGTGCAATGTTAATTTGGAAACCTGTTTAGTGGTTACGCTGGTACTGGAAGTGACATATGTTCAAGGGTAACTTAGCACCGGAAGTGACATGTTTAAGAGTAACTTGGCACCAGTGAAACCCGTCATTCCTGCATGCAGGTCTAGTTCTTTTTTTTATTATACTGGCACTTTGCTACAGATCAATTTTCCGTGTGCATTAAACATGGACCCCTATATATCATCATATCGCCACACCCTAAAAGACAAAAACAATACACCTGGTTTCGTGTTTACCATTGTCGCTATCACTGGTATTAACAATGTCACTTAGGGTCAGGTAATATTGACAAGGTAATATTTGTTCTGGTCACTGATCGGTCAGCTAATGCATGATTTGACCTTTTAGCCATTTGCCTTGACATAGGCTTAATCTCTATATTGTACGGATATTAAACACTGTACAAATTACACGGAGAATTCTTAATTGGGCGAGACGGGACAGTAATAACAGATAATTGACTACATCATAACACAAGAGAATATACTTAAAAATAGGTAAATTGTTTGAATATGCGCTATATTTTATAGTAATGTTATATTATCAATTTATTTATGAGAATAGCAAATTTTAAGCTGATATTTAAGATTACAAATAAATCTCGATTGGAATTCCAAATGCTGAAATACGGATAGCCTAAAAGGAAACAATGAATCACGCATTTATATATGGTCGAATCCTCGTCATATTAAGCAGGTATATTGATTTTATCTTTTTTTATCAATCTTGGAAACCAAAACAATTAATAACAACACCAACTACGCCCAAACAAGACATCCCAAAATACTGATGATACATTAACCAAGAATGAAATAACTAAATCTAAAGCCTATTCTATCATGATAAAAGTCCTTTAGACTAATAGACTGTAAAAATATTTACCATATTTCGTTGACACCAAATACTCTGCTAACTACTGCACAAAACCACAAACACTTAAAAAAGACTGAGCCTTTCTGTACAGAACAAGTCATGCCTTCGCTCTGTTAACTTAATGTTAATAATTCGTGAACTGATTTTATAAAAAAAAAGGTGCAATTCGGTATAGGACAGGAATGCGATATTGATAGGAAACGGGATAAAATGTACATTCAAATTTAATATGACATTCTAACGGGTAAGTGTAATATTTACATACAGTGCTTAACAATGGAATTTGTTATTGACATTCCGCTTGTAATAAATTTGTATTGTACGTAAAAATATGTTTCATTGTGTTTACACTACAATTTTATAATGTTAAAGGCTGTCTCATGTTACCTGACATTTTACAAAATAGTGCTTGTTGAATTATGTCCGATCCACTTATAAAATGCATTCAGATTTTAAAATGCAAAGTTCAAACGATCACTTCTCGAAATGGGTTTTCCGGCAATGTAATAAAATTAGTCCCGAAAAAACATACATAACAATTCAAAAAAGCATCACTAAAATACCAAATTGCGACATAGCCTTACAAATGACTTGACAACTAGATAAGTGATGAACTTTGAAATGTCTACAATTTTTTTCCGCGTTGGGATGCTAACCAGACAGCAATTCAAAGATAAACCTTTTTTTGTCTGCAAAAATGTTTAACCAAAAGTCATTATTACTGGGTTGTCTTTCTTTGGGGAATTGTATGACTGGTTAAAAAAAGTGGCAAAATCAGAGGATTTGGAAGCTTAAAAGCATAACCTGTCTCGTGTTCGATATCCACAATTTACAGTTACACAGTGGGATTCCTACAATCGGTCAACAGAACACTGAATCCCTGAAATACATTAAGAAACAGAGCAGTGCCGAGTATTTCAGGGTAACCATATCCTGCCTATCTTGTGTCATCCGCCGTTACTATAACACCACATGCGTTAGATGGATACAAACAAAACTTCCAATGCGACTGGATCCAATCTTGACGAAAAACCAATATTTGAGAGGAAAGACGAGAAAGGAAATCAAGTATTAAGATTTTACCAATTTACTTAATAAAGGGTGTTACTGTTGATATTTGGTGTTTCAACTCTTGAACCCAATTCTTCTCACCAAATATGCATGATATGTATTAATATTGATATTTTTGTGCGTTAATGAAAACTTATTATTCCAGCAATTTCTGAATGCCACTCAAATATGTCAAAACAATTTACCAAAGTCAGTTCCATCACCACTTGATTAGAGAAATGAACACATGGAAGACCTGTCACAATAACAATATCTTTCTAGGAGACAAAACATTATACATGTAGTTGAACGTACGACCTAGAGGGACATTTCGGAAAAGATTGAGTTGAATATATACAGGCACAGGAAAGTCACGCAGGATATTCTTTTCAAAGCTGGAATCCAAAGTGATAGTTTTTCTTTTCTGCAAAAGGGTTAGACGAGGTCGTGTGTTTTTAGGGAATGTCAATATTTTGTATACCTGTGGTATGTCCGTTAAACAAACAATCTATATGCCTTATGAGAATTTGATTGCAAAACAGTGCGACGCGTAAATACTAATTATTTCAAATTTGTTTAACACAGTTGATTAAATAAGTCAAACAAACTATGAGAACCAAACGATATCAACCAAAACAAAATTATGATTCAGCATATTATCACGCATATGAATATTTCATTCGACAGTATCTAGCTATCAAGAAAACATCAAAACTCAAAACGCCTTCATGTGTTAAAATTCCATTCCCAAGACAGTCATCTTAAGATAATGTTTTAGAATAATTTCGATATTCATAGGAGCTCGGTCCATTATTATGAATAAATAATCAATTGTGTAGGAATGGGCGAAAGAGGAGTATGTTCTCTAGAGAAATGAAGTTAATGCAACATGCAATAGAACAGTCTATATGTGCGTACTAATTCAAAATACAACGGGATTAATGACAAGTGTTGATATTAGGAAGGATATGATCTGTTTTATCTTTAGAATGATGCCATAAATCAAGATATTTGATAAATTCATATACATTAAACACAGGCCTAAGCGGGTTTTACGGGGTGACGAAGCCATGGTAAATGAAATTTTCCAATAATAACTCAGACTAATGCTAACTACAGTTCAAAAATAATAAAAAAAAAACAATCTTGATCAAATGTAATAAAGATAGGCAAAAGATTTGATCAAAATACATCAAAAAGTAAGATTCAACCAAATTAAAAATTGGTATTTTAATCGAATATTATCAAGATGTTTTAAATGTAGAGAATTTGAAGATAAAGATCATTTAGATTTTAACTCACGGATCAGAGCAGAATGTAAAGATTCATAATCTATGAGATCTATAAAGCATGAATATGCCTATCTAAATTTTGAAACACCAATTAAGACAAAATCAACTTCGAGAAATGTACATTGATAAAATCAAAATATCCTATATGAATAAATCCTTACCCCGCAGAATAGTCTGGTTGAAATCAAGTTTATGTAATTACAGCTTGCAATTCTCTTCTGAAAAAGAACAAAAAAAAAAAGCTCAAATGAATTTATTATTATACAGAAATATCCGTTTCTGCACAATTTCGAAAACAGTAATAACTTTATCCAAAAGTATCTGTGCATGATTGGAAATCTCGTTAATGTTGCTTTTTTTTTCCGCGCGATTCATAAGATCGAATTTACATTTACATGTCATGTTATTAGCCCACGAATCAAATATTATAGCATTGTGTGATTTTTAACAAAAACCTAACAGATAACTTGGGTATTCTTTATAGTGAATCGTGTATATGAATATCATAAATCACCATTCTATTATAGTTGCACACACAAACCACGAAATGTTTCCAATATTCCACCAAACTCATACAAACATCAAATAAATATTTGCCTCTTTAGGCATAAAATAACTATGACGTAAGGTCTACATTTATGCCCCAACAATTAAGGCACATTCCTCTTTAATATGGAGATGATCTGTTTGTATAGGTATTGTAATCCTGATATTTACATTCCAAATTATTGGCATTCCTTCACATTTTTGCTCTCTCTCTCTAATCATCAACACCTTGGATACGAGAGGAATCTAATATTGAACTAGTCTATACGGTAAGGTAGAAATAGGAACATAAATAACTCAAGTCTCAATAAATTTTTACATACAGTGTAACACTAAAAGCTGAAGTCATTATGGGAAATCGATACCTGGCTTTTCAGAAATAACACCGACTTACTGAGTAACACTGGTAGATCCAAACCGCTGCTAAAGTACCACGATCAGTAAGTATATCATGCTAGTAAAATGAAAATGTCTTAAAATTGAACTTGAACTTAATGATTCGTGGGGCTAAAATAAACCAGGAATCACCCCTTGTTGTTGATAACAGATTTATTTACTCCCTTAATATGTAAAATTCCATCAATTAAATTTAAACACATGCATGTAAAATTGGCATAAACGGTGCTTCGCGGATCACAAATAATATAACATCGTTTCTGATGTCTGCAATAACCATGACAAATAAATCCCTTACCTTGTAAATCTAATAAATATGTCTCAAATAATAAATGTAAATGTCCAATATTCTAGTTACTGATATGAGATGACAATGGTGAACACTGGTATACTATGCCCACACATCAACGCTGGGTTTTATGATTGAGGCTAGGATATACATTGCATATCTATATACCTGATCGTCACGGTTATCTTCCGGTCTGTTTAACTCCGCCCTCTGATATACTTATGACAACACTATCCTACATGTATTAACTGCCTAAGTGACTGTGATTGTTCATAGGTGCTGGCATATCAAAATAAATCATTGAATTGCCCACGAACTTAAATATTTGACAGTTAAGAGCTACTTAAGATAAGCTTTAATCCTCTCTGATCGGAGTCGGAAGATGGCCGTGAATAAACATAAACAATCCAATTGGGACTGACACGCTACCCCATTGTCCGTACATTATTAACCCCTTAAAGAACCCGGGAAAGATTTTACCCTTTATTTTTTTTACACGATTGTATACAGAGCTTGTTACTAATGATACAGAAGATTTTATACTTCCAATACATTGTTTAAAAAAAAAAAAAGATTGGCAACACAAATATGCGATAGTGTAGTTTTTGTGTTCGTCCTATCTTAATCGTGTTTATTTTATCGAATAAAAGTAATTTATTTTATTTCTTATCAAAGTTTTTCACCAGGTTCAATAATGTGAAGAGGTAGAGGGGATTATAGATATTTAATGACGGGGAAAACCAGTGCAGAGTTTATTCGTTGGTATGCAACACTTTGCAGGTTGAATTGGTTTCACGTTCCAGGTAATTGATTCTAACATTACTCGCATTTATAGCTTAAACGTTATGCCACATTTCTGAAATAATTCAATAACTTACTTTATATAGTCCATAAATATTTTTATGTACCACATATTTTACTTTAAAGAATTCATGCGAATTCGACAACAAATCGTATACATATACAAGAATGACTTGGCTTGTAGTTGTATTTTTTCTGAATTCAAGATAGTCGACATTTATGTTACACCTTTCTTATGCTATGCCATAATAAAATAAAATGGGGTTTAACCGCCCACTATACTAATTAAGACGATCATGCGTGTGTGTGAAATAGCTTTATCTAACGTCCGCTTCTATCGAGGTGATATCGCAGACAAACTATCATGCGCTGATCAAGTGTGCTTAAATGGAAATTTTGCCCGGACAGTAATTGTATTCTAACTGTAAATGTTTCTACGTGTATACGGGGCTTAGTCATTTCGGTTCATCCAATCTTCTGGGTACCGTTACTTGCCCCCCACTCCCACCACTGACGAGGGAAAACCACGTTAAATATAACTATAAATTGTAGTTAATTATGTAAATCAACCAACAGCTTTAAGAGAACTACACCAAATAGTGTCATCAGTGGAACAACAAACACTGTGGACATATGTGGGTTAAAATGTTTTGACATTAAGTACGTAGCATTTAATTTCTGTTTATCATTGACAATCTGTTAGTGTCTATAATTAATCAACAATCAAACAAACTTCACCTTCCACACCTGCTACATAATTGAAGACCAATAACTCTTTACAAACAATAGGATTATCGCCCTTAACCCCGTGTCAACAACAACACCGATTGGTCATTTGACCTCTAAAAGGCTATAATTTAATCCATAAATTAGTAGAATTATCTAATGTTACGCGACATCTTTGTCCCCTGTCCAATGTTCAGAATAATATTATGTTGGATTATTTATGCCACGGAAAGACTTTATGAATATTGACGTTGTATGTAAATAAACGACCCGTATCAATGTATTACACATGTAAAATAAAATTTTATAAAAGCTGTTAGTTAGTATGGACCATTCTTGTATTCCATAATAATTGTGTCATGTGTTATTCTCATTCAGTAACAAAATGCCTATTAAACATTTACGTAATCATCATACCATAGTAACAGACGATGTAACCCATATTCCATCTTCTCGGATGTAAGTGATTTATACGTGTGGCATGAAATATCTGCGGGCATCTGCCAGACACAGTTCTTAACCGTTGCTTTGAAAAAAACCCAAGTACCATCGTACTATGGACCAGCAGCATGACGACATGGCAGCCATCTTAGAATGATAACGGCAATCGATGCGAATTGTTCTAGGAACAGGTATGCCAAATTCGATTTCGATGGTACGTGAATTAGCGGAGACTTGGGCTATTTCGAAGAGTGTCGCCCCCAAAAACAAAAAGATGAGTATCGCCTGGGGATATGTTCCCAGCTTAAAAATACCATCCTCGACCCCAGTACGTCATGTATACACACTGACATTGAACAATATTTCATTAAATTTAATAACATTTGTTATTCTCCCGGATCAATCCTAAAATTTTATTATATCGAATGCATTGTGTAAATTTAACTACTGGGCGTGATGATACAATGATATCATCGTTTAGAATCTATCTAATGATAACTATATGGATAATCGATATCTAAAGTGCAATTTCTAGTTAATTTATATTACGTACTAAACATAATATTTCTAATATAGACATGGCTTATATATTATATTGAAAACATGTTTCATTTTAATTTAGATTATTATTAACTCCAATTTAAAGTATGAGTTTAGTAACAACTTATTTGCAATCCAAATTAAAGCAATATGTTACCACCTTAATTAAAATTCAGAATACTCAAATGGTTGAATAATGTTTTGTACCTATTCATGCATCCAAAAAGTTATTGTTACTTTTCATGTTTTAATTTCACAAAGATAAAATTGTACACATCGATTTTCCTTCCGTTCGATAGTTCTCGATATCAACTTTGGCAACTGCTTGCAAATCGGCACATGTTGGCGAACTGTGTTGACCCATGACCCCGACTTAACCCCTTGTCGACACTGGCCGGATGTGTGTTGATTAGAAAAATAACTGTACAAGATGCTATCGCGTATATAAAAGGAAATGCAGATATATCTATCTTCTGTACAGGAAAATGAAATATATATTATATATCAAGTCAATTTAACAATAGAGTCTTTTGTACCTGTCACTCAAGAACACGTCATTTTTGATCTATTGAGATGAAACTAATGTATTTAGATTTGTTCTCGTAGGTATAATGAATTTAGAAGCTATGTATTCTATACAGTTTTACTAGATTAAATATCAGGTCTTTACTACCAAAGCTCATATTTTTATTTATTTGCTGTTATTATTAATTGTTAAACATAAGTACTTATCTTCAGGTATAGTTACACATGTTCTACGTGGGCTTTAGAGAGCAATGTAAATATTTGTATTAAGCAGTTTGAATATTACATGCTCTGTTATTACATTTACTACACCGTCTACTACATAATTTAACGTTAGTTCAATGTATGAAATGGTGTTTAGGTAAATCTCTGAAAAACTATTACTGCAAATCCACCTAAAGAAAAGGAATAGTTGGCATTGTTATACTTTATCTATTGAAGTGCATGCACAATATGATACACATATGTTTTTGATAATGTCAATGGTAAAAGAATACTAGTAATTGATTATGTTCCACATTTCTATCGGTTAATGCCAATGGTAAAAGCAGATAAAGATATCAATGCCAAATATGCTGAATCTATCTGAACACAGAAGTTAGACACAGTTGAAAATCGATCATTACATAAATGTTTATATAAATGTGTAATATAAATTCCTTACCAATCACTTCGCTTTGCTGCTCAAAATATTTTTTAATAATCCATAAAACTGACAGTTGATTTAATATTATATTAATTTATTATTGCTTCTACTGATTTAAGTGTACATTGTACATGTATAGTTTTTAATACTCTTCAAATAGCTACAATTTATGTCATACATTTGTATTTTTAATACATTTGATACCAAAATACAGGCATTTATGCGAGGCTGTGGCATTTCTGATTTGACAGGTCAAAGAACATGCAATCTTCGAAATCGAAAATAGTTTTTTTTATGATATCTAACAATGAAGTAAAAGACAACAAAGTGCCCTTATAATGAGAGGTAAAAGAAACATTAAGACAACAACTCTATTTATTTCTAATATTGACTTTAAATGTCACCATCAATCATTTCTTTTTTTATGTTTCTAGATAGACAGGAATATATACAATAAAAATGGGATAAGAAGAAGATAAACATTCTTACAAGTCAAGAAGATGTATGGCTATTTTGCATTTGTATCGATCCAGCCTTTCTTTTTTAAAACCGAATTGTTTAAGCCAGACCATGAACATATCAAACTGAACAAAAATGGATAAATTGTTACCATTTATAGGTTTGTTATTTCTCTTACAATAGATACTTGAAAAATACCAATTAGAAGAGCGTAAAACATCAATATACATTGGGTTTTCATATGGAAATTATATTCTTGACGTAATAGCTTTAATACCAAAGGGAATTCCAAGAATACACAATCGTCATCATAAAGAAAACAACATTTTATTAAATGAAAGGAGGATTATTGGGGCACGCATAATTCCGCATCAAAGCATTTAGACATTGTCAAGTTCATATATTACATACGCGTATTTTCAATTTTTGTACTGTATGTTTACTATATCCTGTTTTCATACTTTTTGTAAGCGGTAATATTTGAACGATTTACAAGGGTATGTTGATGAGGAATATATAATCATGCAACCGGTTGTACAAGTATAATTTGTTTGAACTAAATATATCTGCAGTAACATAACATTTACACATGTTTACACCATAATTTACACATTTAATGATGCCAAACAGAACAAAACAAAAACTTGTTTCAGGCAATGTTATAACCACGTTATGTTATACCATATTCACAACGATCTGTATACATACTCACTACTCAGGATTTAACAACTTCTTCAGTAATCTATATTCATAATCAATATAAAATAGGCCACATTCATTCTCCTTGTTGAATCCCCATAACACCCCTTTCAATAATAAACTACGAATTTTACCTGTTAGCTCTTGTGCTCTGAGTCAGTGCCACTTCGAATTTGATAATACCCCGACTTAATCAAAGTACAGATTTGGGTCACCATGTATGAATACTATGAGCAACACAATGTCGACAAGACTCAATATTACGAGCTGTATTATAATAGGAACACGTTTCTTTACAAATTCCAACAAAGGAGACCATGGTTAGAGCTGTATCTTTAATGTCTTCTGTCGTCAATATCATCCGCGGCTATTCGTTCCCAACCCTCTTATAGTTATTCCTATTAAGTTAAAAAAATCTATACAACCTAATGCCGCGAGGAATATATTAAAGCAGCCGTTCTTTAAATTCAATTCGTTTTTCAAGTTTAACAAGCGGGTGAAAATAAAGTAGTATGAAATTAGTTAATATTGAACATCAAAGTGCTTCACAACCTATCCAATTTATGTAAGAAAAGCATAGATAACTGTTAAGGAAAACATTCAGACTTCTATAACATACGGTTGTTTGTCTAACTTTGAATTGCAAATATCTACAAGCTACCATTATATAAGATCTATAAGCAATATTTGTACAAAACATCCAATTAAAATAACTTCAATATTATACCAAAATAAATAAAATGCTGTCACGAGGAATATATTGATACCAGTATTTTCATTTGAAATAAGGTGGCACTTTCGATTGTAGTTTCAAAATATATAAAGCCATGCTATATATTTATCGTATTTTCAGAATATGGATACACAAAAGATTAAAGAAGGACACGTTTTCTGCATTATTGTTTTTTTAAATAAATACATGTATGATATATTATCGAACTATTTACACAAAATTTACTAAGTTTTAAAAAAATATTTTATATAAAAAAATACATAAATGATCTTTCTGTTGGTAGACCGATTGGTGGATAGTACCACAGTTCAATCTAGTCCAGGGAGCCGCGATGGCATAGTGAGTAAGATATTGGCTCACTAACCCTGGTGTTGGTCGAGAAAGTTAATCTGGATTTTATATTCTCATACCTACTAATTTATTTATTAAGAAAATATATACATAAATAAGAATCCATTGCAGCTCAACTGCATTTGTGTTTATTGTTTTATGTTAAATATCATCATTGGCAATTTTTGTTTTTGACAATTTGTATATTTTATCTTCTTTAACTGACTATTTTACAATATTGTTTCATATTCAACCAAATTGTGTTTGGATTTTGTTGTCTCCACAATTACACATCAGTTTTGGCATTGCAGCTATTGTATGTCGTGTACAGGGCATGGTGTTATAATATCATGTACTGTATTAACACTGAATACAACGTGTTACTATAATTGGACAGCGCTTCTGAAGACAGAAATTCTCCAAAGGAATTAAAGATACGCCCAACGAAACATACGCCCACAGCAGCTAAATCGTCCGGGCAGTCAACAAGGGTTGTCGCATATTTTTGCTTTTTTTGCTAATGAAACATTTGTAATACACTAAAAACTGATTAAGAGTAACAGCTCATTATGTAATTATCAGAAAATAATTAGAATTTGATTGCTTTTTATAAAGTGTTACCCCATGCTAACAATTAGTATATACATGAAACATTTAATATCATGGATTTAGCTGTTCAGTTATCAAAATTCATTGAAAATCAAGGGCCATAACTCTGGCAGTAATTATCAGAAATCGTTGAAAATCAAAAGGCTTCTTCGTCTCATGACCTTAGACACTGTGTATAAATTTTAAGTCAATCGGATATTAACTTTTGCCTCTAGAGCGTCCGCTGGATTTTTTTTAAGTGATGAAGGGCCAAAACTCTGGCACTAAT
Organism: Patella caerulea; assembly: GCA_036850965.1. Taxonomy (NCBI): domain Eukaryota; kingdom Metazoa; phylum Mollusca; class Gastropoda; family Patellidae; genus Patella; species Patella caerulea. Next base: position 23,491,176 of record JAZGQO010000006.1, read on the forward strand.
TATCGGGAATCGCTGAAAATCAATAGGATTCTTCGTCTCATGACCTTAAACACTGTGTATAAATTTAAAGTAAATCGGATATTAACTTTGGCCTCTAGAGCGTCCACAAGATTTTTTGAAGTGATCAAGGGCCATATCTCTGGCACTAATTATCGGAAATCGCCGAAAATCAATAGGATTCTTCGTCTCATGACCTTAAACACTGTGTATAAATTTAAAGTCAATCGGATATTAACTTTAGCCTGTAGAGCGTCCACAAGCAATTGTGGACGCCGGACGGACCGACGGACGGACGGGGGCGACGACAATATACGACCACATTTCAATGTGGGCGTATAAAAACCCACACAAACTAATGATAGACGTTAAATGACAAAACAAATCTAATATTTTTTTTAACATTCCTTTTTGTTCCAATTTCTTTATAAAATAAAGAGAACCGCAACTTAAATAAATTCAGTATTGGTAAAACACACATAAAAGGAAATGAAATGGCTAAGACTTTCTAGCAATACGATTTACTTAAATTCACATTGCATACAAGTAAAAACAAATCTATAGCCGGCCTGAATACACACTAAAAATGGTTGATCCTTGGCCAAAAACATCCCACACGAGTAAAACGTTTTAAATTGACGATGTAACATCAGTGTCATATATTAAACATTGTCGAACTCAGCCACGTAACATGTCAGACGGTGAAATTATAGTCGCAACTTTACACATAAATAACCCTTTAACCATGAGTCACTGACATCAATTATAGATGATGCCCTCTTCATAGGCAACCCGAACGTTCATAAACCCGGGAAATTCAATCATAGCCATGAAAAACTAGATCTGCGTCAAATAATTCTTTTCCAGCTCGTTTTACACAGACGTGAATGCATTTAGTTGAAAAAAAAAAGGAATCTGGAAATTGGAAACTTTATAAATCTGACGATAAATGGTCGAGGCATTGATATACCGCACAATTCATATCATCGAACAAATCAAATGAAAATTCGATGAAAGTCATTAAATTATCAGCATGAACTAGTACAGGTCGCGCCATGAATATTTGTATAGATGCAAAAAACGCAGCTCTCCAATATTCAGCCAGTGAACCAAAATAACCGCCCATCATTAAGAAGCTCACATTTAATAGGGGAAACAGAGAAGAAAATCTCAATTTACTTTCCAAAGTGGTTGAAACCGGGTTTCTTAAAGAATAAGAAGACACGCTTAGTGTAATATTAAAGGAATGATATGTAAATTATAAATCATAAAATTTGGCTTGACTAAATCGAACTCCAATGACCGTAGACATTGAAATGCCTTTCCCATACAATAGCTAGGCGAAAGGCTACAACAAACTATTAATTCCATTTCAAATGACATAAAATTTATGATGTTTATGCAAATATTTAGAAGAGAAATTATTTGAACTATCAAATTTATGTACCCACGAACTTAATTGAAGGATTTTCGCACGGTTCAGTTAGTTTTTTCCTCAACATTTCTAAGGTTGACATGAAATTATGTGCGATTAACATGTCCCTATTGCTCATATTCGACATTTATGTATTATTTCTACTGATAATTGAACAAAGTTAATTGCCGTTTTCTGATGTTATCCCACGTAGTTAATAGATTTGATAACAGTTTAATACGTCAAATAGTCTCCAATATTTTCCCGATATAATCTTTATGACTCCACCAGGGCAAAACAGTGCCTCTAGCAACACGAACATTATACCTACCTACCAACATTATCTGTTTAACAACCATACCAAAACAAGATTTTCCGTCAGCGTTAAATATAGATTTACTTTAAATATAGGTGAAATATATATGAATTTCCAAAGATATTAATAGAACCAACGAAATACTACTACCATGGCATTTATACACACCCATCGCATTTCACTTCGTACTCAATTAAAATTATTACTACACATAAATATTCAGTATTCCTAGAAAGATAATGAAAACAAAATATTTCACAAAATAAATTTGACTAAATTCTTCACTAAATAACACGAAGAGAATTTTTCAGATACCATCCAAATTTCCTGAAATTGTTGTTATTAGCAATTTAAACCTTCTTTTAAAAGAATAATAATAGTACATAAAAACAAAATAAATTTAAAGGGGCATTACATAAAGAGCTGGCAGTTCTCGCTACAATAGTTGAAAAAAGTTCTTGAAAAGAGAATATGCTGGAAGTTTCAGTCAATTGCTTCACTCTGAACCTAGATATTAGCAATTCAATTTAAGCTAGCCTCGATCGCCATTATTACCGGTGTTACAATAATAAAGAAAGTCTCGATAAACCTTTTTGCGCTTTATCAGCAATGGTCTTGTTAATAAATAGGGGGTTGGGAGTGCCTAGTGGTCTAGAGTGCAGCGCTTCGACCTCTAGCTGGCCGGTCATCTCTGGTTTGCGGCTGTGGTTTCGATCCCTGGTGTGAGCGTACGTGGAATGGAGATAGGGGTGCCTTCTCAACCTCGTGGGTTTCCTCCGGGCACTCCGGTTTCCTACTACTGCTAAAGACCCCCTACGCGCAAGCGAATAATTGAAATAAAAAAATTAAACCATATGTTAGTCCCAAAATGACCGGGTTTGTGTCGAGTGGGCGTTAAACCCCATTTCTCTCTCTCTCCCTCTCTCTCTCTCTCTATTAATAAATATGCCGATTTAGCTCTTGCATAATGCATGTTTAAGAGATCTGAATGAGATATAATCTTTAAAATTCGTATATTAAATTCATTCGATAGCTTTATCATTATCAATAACCGGGTTTTATAACCATCGATATGTATTATCGACGTTGTAAACACTATCTAAACATCAGACTATGAATTACAAACACCCCTGTATCAATAAAACACATCCCCAAGATATAATCATTACATAATATACATTGTAACATTATACACAACATATACCTATTTATCAGTGTCATCAATATATAACATAGCACATGTTGGTAATACCTTCAAAAACAGGTATGTTATTTTCATTAACCAAAAAGCATCGCCAGTGATATAGCATGCCACCAATATAACGAACCAGATAGGCAATTATTGAACTATGTTATTTATTAAATTATTAATATAACACGGTTATAGATCAAACACATTGAGGTATGGTGGAGTCATACATTACCAATGCCAGGACATAACAAAGTCAAACCATTAACCTAATAATTATCGACCTACATTATTCTCTATAATGTGATGCTCTCAAATATTAATGGGCCATTTTCATAACGAAATATGAATTTTTGATTTTGATGGAATCATCAATTAATAATGTCGGTCATTAAGCACAGAAACATCATAAAATTCAATAACTCATGTTATTCTCGGTTATCATAATGACTTCGGCGATTGATAGATTGGTTCAATAAAAAAGAGTACGTATAAAAGGAGCTAAATCGCTACTTTTGGCACCTAGAAATGGACACAAATGAGTCGCCATGCATATTATAATTTATTATGAATGTATATAAACACATTGACATTCAATCGTTTCTCTTTTTACTATGACTTCTACTCAGTTATTTTCGGCAAAATATACAGAGCCTGAATTGAATGGTTATTCCAGTCTACACTGATAGTACGTGTATTCTCCTGTGGGTTAGGTTTAGCCTCGATCATCGAGTTGTTTCATTACAAATACCACTCGACGCATTCTGGCATGCGAATCGTGTGCCAATTTTAATAGGTTATTTTCTGGTAAATGTTGGATATTAGTAGCCCACATTTCACGGTAAGATAACAACATCAACGTTAATTTAAATTGACAATCAGTCGTGTTTGCTATGACAAAGACAGTGAATGATATTGAGTTAGAGACTTGGCTACTTTAATTTATATTATATGCAAAATAGGTATGCACAAAAAAGTAAAACCGCCTAAAATCAAAACTCACCAATTCAGTTAATATAAGTTTATTATCTATAGAAACGATCTTCAAGAATGCAGAAACTACGGAAACAATTTCCAGCGAACTTTTGCAATAGTTTTATTACTCAAATTTCTACAATACAGTCTTTTAGAACGGCACATGAATCTAATAATTATATTAGAAAAATACAAAGAAACCCCAATTCGTGGCTCAAACGCGACAAATCAATGTTTTACCGTAATACTTGTAGTTGAAAGGTACGATGTTTGTTTTTCAAACATGGCGATCAATATGGTTCTTGTTTAACTCTTCCAAATGGTGAAAATTGTTCATCTTGTTTACTTTCAACCCAGACTGTATATCCGGGTTAAAATATATCCACAATTTTCTAGTTCAGAACTTTACATCTTTTAAAGAATTGACAACGCAAGTATCAGCAAACAGCAAAGACATGTAGTGAATTAAGGTATTACTGCTAATATGAACAACTTCATAGGGTTAAAGCACTGACGAATAACGCCTTAAAAATGTCAAGTAGTGCCGAATTCTCTCTCAAATAACTCGGAAAAGTCTTTCCTGAACTTGAGAGGGGAAGTAAAAGATAACGCTTTTGAATTCGGCTACAAATAAATGCACTTTCAAAACAGAAGTATTAGTTTGGTTAGTGTAATTCAGCTTCTTTGGTTGTAAGTAGTGTCCCATTTCTTGATCAATATTGCGACATGTTTAAATGTTCAAAGCATAAAAGGCATTGGCTATGAGGACGATTTTTAAAAGCAGTGTAATAAATATGAGAAGTGCAAGTGTTTATTTTTCTGTCCCTATTTTTAAAAAGTCCGTACTCTATTGACAAAAATAGCAATAAAGTAGGCTAAGCCGATTAACAAATATATATTATTGATAATCTGTACACATACACACTTTTGTTTTAACTAAACACCCATAAATAACTTGAAAGAGTTATTTTTTCGATTTTATGGTGTTTAAATCAGTGGACAGGGTAAAAGTCAACAAAATGGAAAGTGAAAATATTCAAATCCTTGCTATTATACCAAATGATCAAACGAATAAACTTCTAAGAATATTTATGTAGAACCCACAAAAAAGCGAAATACAACGATTAGTCGAGGTCTTCTTCGTATAACAAACCCATCCAATTTTAGATATTTACGTCATGTTTATTGCCGTTAATAACTATTTGCTTTCCATCAAGTCCAACTCGAAGTTTTAAAGTTAGCTTTCCGAAAAAAGACTTGAATCATCTTAGCTTCAAATTGTTCAGCTAATGACACTTGAAAGAAGATAGACGACTAACCGCTGGAAGATGAAGATTCACCTCAACCCAAATCTTGGAGGTAACATCAAAGCATTTTTCACCTGGCAGAATGTCCAAGAGGACGAAGAACGTCAAACATTCCTTCTCTCACGACTTCTCTTATAATATTATAATACAACGTGCGATATTTACAATAACATTTTCAGGTATGGCCTTTAAAACTGATTTCCTAAATATATAAGGAAAGATACGACTTCATTGACTAAAGCTAAAAACAAAGCATGTGGAAGTCGTCCAACCACAAAACATACCTCTTAAAAATATGCCAGCGATGTTATTATTTCAAATTGGGGGTTGGGTGGCCGAGTGGTTAGCACGCGCGCGCTATATCATAAGGTCTGTCATTGAGTCAACTAGCGTGGTTTCGATTCCCCGGTTCTACGTGACTAGGAGTAGGGTCGACTGCCAAACCGAGTGGGTTTCCCCGAGTCCTCTGGTTTCTTCCCATTGCAAAAAACCTTACGCGGCATGCGAATTATTGAAATAAAATATGTGTTAATCCAGAAATGATCTTGTTTGTGTCGAGTGGACAGTCTCTCTCTCTATCCAAATTAGTTATTTTGGCATCTGTTCAATTGAAATGAAATGAAATGGGGTTTAATATCCCTATGTTATTTTCCGACTAGGCTAATGAAGACGGTAAACTATCTTTAGAGTCATTGAAATTTTCTCGAGTATGGATATCAATATTATGAGTTATGGAAGCATGTCTAACTTGATGTTTGATCATCTAAAAATGTAAGATCATGATAACAATGTTTATCTTTTTAAAATATTCATAATCCACATTCTTGTTTTCTAAAATAATCATATCCAAAAATAGCGATTTGTAAAAATCTTCGGCAATTTCTAAACAAGATTTATTCCCGTGGTAGCTACTACCATTCGTCTGAATGTAGGCTGAACGTGACTTCAATTGAATTACCATAGAAAAACTACTGCCGGGGAATGTCCTCTGCAGTATTGGAGTCTCCATAGATAATATTAGCGACAGATGCCCGTGGTCTCGTAAATTATGATCTTGTCCGCAATAATAGTAACAACATACCAACACAATGCCCGTATGAAAGACCAGCGATATGGTGAATAATTTATGAGTTATCCCCTGTTTCCATTCGCCTTAACACAAAACGAAACTCATACAGGTCAGACGCACTTGTTTCAACTTCTTTCAGAAATCTACATGTATGTATATCTTTATCGGCTTAATCCAGGTTCGTGAGATTAAAATTGCATTACCTTCCAGATTCAATTGTTTTATTCACTACGTCCTACCTTTCTGGTCTTTCTGGAAGTCAGTTTACAATAAATAGTAATGGTGCTATTATTTATCAGATGCATCGTCGCTTTAACAATGATATAATATTTTGATCCCTAGTATTGTCAAACAAGCCATACTTGGAAAAAACCGAACACTGGTGTTTTTGTTCCATACCATAAACATTCCATTTCCAATGGACCAGTCTTCTATTGCCCTTATTAATTGTAGGTCCTAAGCATATAAAGAAAAGGGAAATGACTTACCTGTGAATATTAAAACTAATAACGGGTAGATATATTTGTTTTATACACTAGACAAAATAGTCCGTACAAATTTCTGTGAAACCAGTATGGATTATTCACTGTAATATACTCCTACCAGTATGAACCGTAAAGCTATTGAAACTGAGTGCTGACTAATCGCATTGACTGCTGGGATACAATAGAGTAACAAACCAGCCAGCGGGACAAAACTGTCATGCGCACAGCATCGTTGAAACCGTCAATCATGTCAGTTAAAAAATAATTGACATATTTTCTTTTATTGATCGCTTTTTCTTTGGCTCCCCTATAATACAATACTCTTTGTATGACGAGCATGCGCATACCTGTCATTTCTATCATTAATAATTTCCTTCAATGCGCATGGTTTTTTCTTGTTACCTGTTATCGTCTGCTAAATGAGAGGAAGGCAGCGGTAGCGCATCATGTGATATACTGAAGAACAGAGAGACTCGACAGCTCTTTCATTATTATATATATAGGGGGTAAATTAGTTTCAAACAAAGGAATATAATTTAATATTAGAACACATAATAAATTAGCACACACGATTAGGAAAATAAGAACGCAAAAAGTGGAAGAAAACTGAGGGCTAGAAAAGAATCAATTTGTTCACAAGAACTCGCGAGACAAATGCAATGTGTATACAGGATTAGTATCATCAAGTCTGTAACCGGAAAACATGACCAGTGTATTTACTGAGAAAAAGAAAACGTTTGGTCTTTCTAATGTGTACATTCTTAACATAACAAGTCCACTTTGGCCTTACTCAAATACATAATGTGCAGTTGAACAAAAGATTCTAAACGAACTCCATGGCTTTGTCGCTTCAGCGATTGTGAGTTGTGGTGTTTGATTCGACCCACCGCACACGTATTTGTTCATTGCCTTTTTAATGATGGTTCCCACTCAATGCTTGGTTTCACGTACCTATTATAACTAATTGATTCTTTTAATGAAATTTATTATTTACAATAATTCACCATGTTTCTATTCAACTAATTTTTTTCTATAAACAACTGTTGCACAGCTGACATTATTGTTAATTTTACATAGAAGAATAGGTAACGAGTGGGGTAAAAATCATCATGTGTTTACCCGTGTGCTAGAGGTATGACAAGTGACATACTGAAGAAGTGCAATTACCTGACTTTAAGAATGCCACCTGTGACAAAATAGATCTATCTTTCACGGTATGGCGTGGTCACTTATGTTGACTTCACATAATCGAATCCGTGTGCAGCATGAGGACATGATGGACGCGAAGTCCGCTTATAATTTTAATAATCTGATTACACAACTGTAAGATAAATATAATCTTTTGTAAGATCAACAAACATATGACATGCCATGTACTTGCCCTTGGCTTGATCTCTTCAAGATTCAATTTTTTAATTCATATACGGGTTATAATTCTATTGTTTTGAGCTCACATTATGTAAGAACGGTATTACTCTAGGAAAAACGAAATAAAGGAACGTCTCCTTACTCCGGAATGAAATAAAACCTTTGCAAACTAGTTACATGTTTTGTACGTTCAACTCATGTTTTACTTGTTTAGTTCTATAATGAGATTTCAATCTCAATGAGTTTCTTGAACTTTGCATAATATGTGATAATAGAATAGTACATGTGCCATAATTAATTCTTTCTAGCATTAAATAAAATAGAAGAATAAAGGAATATAAATTGCCAAGAGATGATATTGCGTGTATCAACTTGTGAAAATTACTCTATTTTCTTCGATCCTGGTGTTTGTCCTTAGTGAACTCCCTTTACTTGTTGTATAGTTCTAGACAGTATGGTGTACATGCAATAATGCGAGGTTAATAAGGACTAGGTTTTACAACAGGAGTTACAACACAGAATACCACCGGGAGTGTTCTTTTTTTACAAAGGCAACGCCTTAACCCACTCTACATTCAGATGTATATATATAATAACCCATTAATGGTGTTTGATTCCGATGTTGGATCGAAAGTTCCTCGGCCTCGGCGATTTCCAATCGTGTAGGAAGGAGGGGCCTGCGAATCACAGTGTCCAATCCTTGGAATAGAACGAAAAACCGTTGACGTAGATGCATAAGAAGCACTGGTAGCAGGAATTCGATGAAGAGTAGATGGAAACGCCCCTGTTTGGCCAAACCTTCCTCAAAACGCACTGCCATGACGTATGACCGGTTAGTGTAGACAAGAAGGACGCTGATCCCTATTTCATATAAGGGCTGGGTGGGGGGAACATGTTGGTGTTATATCTTAATTAATTTTTGCTAGGTTAAATTTTGTCTTTGTGAAGACATAATCAAAATCCAGATTAAAGTATAGTTATTTGGGGGATAATCAGGAGAAAAAAGTGCCCATGTTGAAGTTTCCTCTCCTGCATTCTTCCTTAGAGCCAAATATCCATATTTAATAATTACAACCGGTATGTCATTCATTAAACCGCATTTGATTCCATTTCTTCATTCCTATGATAGATTTAATGATTCATCACAAACCAAATCAATGCCCATTGCTTAAAATTTATTATTGTCCATTTTCCACCTAAAATTTCCATCTTTTCAATTACAGGTTGTGCTTTAGATAAAGAACGTGTATAACAAAATTCACATTTTATTCAATACCCCAGCATTTAATTTCGCTCTACAGACGAAAAGTAATGAATAATTGAATATCCGAACTATACTAATTTATACTTTCTATAGAACTACCCTAATAACTATCTTATATTCGAGACAGAAATCAATGGAGTGCGATCTTTTATCGCTGAATACATATTCTAAAATATCATGCCGAGAATATCCAAAGTTCACAGGTATATTTAATTACGCAAATCACACTCGTTAAATATTTGTTAATATTCCTTGATTTTCGTTTGGATACGTTTTCATATGGTCATCGATGTCAGTTTAGAACCCTTAAGAGTAATTACCTCCTTCCTTATCCTCACGATCAAAAAGAGTGGCACTAGGATCGATAACTACAATTAGGTCAAAGTAAATGGCTATGATAAACACTGGAACCATCAAGTATAATTTTAATTCTTCAACTGGTTACTTATCTAACGTCCATGACAGAGTAACGGCAATGTTGCTTTAGGTTGTCTGCAGCAACAAATGTGACCTTTAATGTCTACTCATATTTTTTCTCAAGAACAAGGAAGCAATGACGTCTAAGACTCGATACACTTTGTTGAGTTCTGATATGATCGAAGATTTCGCTGAACGTTCGTATAGGAGAAAATTGACAGAATAATTGAGTTGACTAGATGTCCAATTAGTTATCTACTTGACCAGATACATCCAATAAAACAAGGTCACGTGGGACATTTCCTCCATGATGCATTCAAACTCGTCTATAGGAGAAGAAGATAGATGCAATTTATATCATCAATCACTAGCTTTTTTATAATGCGAGGTCATTTATTATACCGAAACATAGAAATGCAAGATTTTGTTACATTTCGCCTGTGTTAACAGTTCTTTGAAGATATTCTTTAGTCGGACGTAAATACCATTAACCCCAAACGGATAGAAGAAACACTTAGGCAGCAAACATTCTCTGTTTCGAAAGACAAAAAAAAAAAATCCCCGCGGTTACGCCTGAATATTAATAGCTGATTTACTAGTTATACTTTTAAAGTATGTATACTGCTCGATTTTATCGTCACACGCAACAAGAAAAATGTTTGCAATAACTCGATTTAAGGCATGATGAAAATCATCACAATTGTAGGATTTGTATTCACGGTTTTATAAGCCTTCTAAAAATGTATAGTTTGTTTAGCTTCGAGACCCATGTAGCGGAACTGTACGCTAGAATTCTGCCTGCTGACCTATTAGTCACCAGACAAATGTTTGAAGTTTGGTGAAGAACGAGCCGAGTGTATGAAATAGCTTTATTTTACGTCCGCTTCCACCAAAGTAATATCGCAGACAAGAACAAACTTAGACCCGTCGAGGTTGTAATCGCTCTCATTGCTGAATCGTGGGCAATGCTTGTGTGAACATATTGTAAATCAATGACTGCAAATGGAAAAATAATGAGAATCGCTTTTTTCACATTCCTTCCTTTTTTCGATGTTGTTGATGTTAGCAATCACCTGTTTTTAATTAAACAAACCCTTTTATTATTCAAAGCATCGACTGGTTCCAAGACAAATCAATTATTTTAACCCTGATTGACGGAAACATCCCATTTAGAAAAAGAACAAGTCTTTGATTAATGGATATCCTGTGGACAGAATTCCAGCAGTGAAAAAAGCTGACGAATTACCGCCGTTTCCGAAATCCTGCAAGAACGGACTTGGCGAAATTTTCAGATGGAAGTTAATGACGTATGTGGTCCATAATGAATCTTAAACTGATTCGGATCGCGATAAAAGCCTCCTATGTATTAAGATTCTGTTGGAAATTGGACAATAAACTTCGGTAAGCATATTTTCCGACAGAAATAAATTTCAAAATTCTCTATGGAACCAAACCAGCGTTGAAATAAAACACATGAACAATGTGACTTTAGTTCGTGAGCTGCGGTGGCTTAGTCAGTAGATTACGAGAAATTTCCTCGGAATTTTCATGTATGTTTTTTCCTTTTCAATGGTGCAACACGACGGCCTGGCTAGGAGCAACGTATAGTCCCTAAGATGTTATCAAAGAACAGAGGTCCCGTATACACCCTCGCTTGCACGTAAGAATCATTGACAGCTGAAATTCCTTTCTTGTCCGGACAAAATTTCCCCCATGGCTGGCTTCATGGTGAAGACCAGTAAGGCGTTAACCCACATTGTATGGCGTATGCGCGTCTTCATTAACGGCCAATGTAGAAAAGTAGGACGTTAAACTCAACCCATTCAGTCTTTAGTTCATACTTCTCTATTAAACTACAGAACTGAAGTGATATTAAGTCATCATTAGTATTCTGACAGATCATTAATCCAGGAATCTTGATTTTTTAGGTCTACCCAAATGCAACAATAGTAGATATAGTACTCAAAAATATCAAATCTAGTTATTTAATTACTTTAAGTGTAGACTACTCTCATGAGTGACCCTCTTGATCTTGATGATACACCGTGAAAATATCTCTACATTTGTTAACAAGAATTAATCGATGAGAGAAATAATAAAGGAGATCATACCAATGGTCCTTAACATTGATTCTATCAGACACCCAATGGACCTGTCCAGTTTCTCTTCATTCCTTGCAATTACTAGAATAAGCGAATTTTGGTCCCAGCAGACAGCGAGTCCACGGGGTCTTATAAAACCGGATTATTGCTTTAGAATAAAAGTGGCCCTACATATTATTCATTTAATCTGATTTACTCAACAGATCTATCGAACAAACTCTGAATAGCTCTTTAAAAAGATTCAGCTATCAAAGATAGCATTCTTAGTTTGTCTGTCTGGACATCTACTCCCTTCAGCATAGTGTTTAACCAATGTGGTTTAAGCTTTTTGAGTAATCTAAATATTACGAATTAATAAAATTTGAATAATGCTCATATGTATGCATTTGACATTAATGTTTGATTACGTAACAAAGTTAAGCTGTAGAAAAGTGAAAACATTTCACGAGAATATTGTTTATGTACAAACACGTATTGAAGTTCCGTAAAGTAGACTTTGATGATGTTACTGGGATATAATAAGTAATCTGTTTCTATTAAGGATGCATCTTAAATCATATTTAGTTAGGTTGAATTAAGAAATATAAGTAAGATAGCCACGCAAAACATGGAAATGGACCCACACAGTAGTTGATTCACGAAATAAAAATAAAACCATAGACATCCTCTCATCTGAAAAGAAAACGCGAAAGTTAACCCTATTTATAAAGGTTCCTTTATTCCCTTATATCTTTATCGTGTTCGCAAGCTTTGCCAGACACGTAATTATCTCTAGTGCATCAGCAAAGTTCGGTCTCTTTAATCGCAATACTTCACACTAAATTTGAACATCAATAGGATTATCACAGTCCTGATATTGAGGAAAAGAAGGCATAACTCTGGAATGAGTTTGTCTTCTCATGACCACAATGGAAATAGTTGGAAAAACGAAACGAAATGAAATGGGGTTTAGCGTCCTACTCTTTTGCTCCTAAACTAGGCTAATGAAGACAGGCATACGCTCTGAGAGAAATTTTGCCCGAGCAGCGGCGCTATGGTCTATCTTATATCGAATTCCAACAGCGAAGGGATCTTTTACCTGCACACCAATTTGTACACGGAACCTCGGGTTTTCGCCCCATCATTGACGAAGGAAAACCACGCCGGAAAATCTGGATGAACTTTCTCGACAATTGAAGAACAGTAGCCTCTATCGCGTTTTCGAAAAGGGGGTGGCGGATAATCAGTAAAAGAAGGTAGAAGAACAAAAATTCTTAGTCAGTGCGGACCGACAGATGGATAGAGGCGATGACAATAAGCCCATATGGAAATGCTTATAAAATTGATTGTTTATGAAATCATCTTTTCTAGACGCTTGAAGAAGTCCGTTGATTTTCAATAATACTTGCAATGTCTTTTTCTTTGTTACGAAATTTATTAAGTCTCACAGATGTTGATCCGATCTTTCTAAAGGGGGGACTGTCGTACATGTGATGCTAACGGTAGAAATTTAACAACATGTAGTGTAACATACGGACCGCTGTAAGCATCATACATATTAGTTAAGAGGGATGTACAGTATTCGTACATAGACCCTTATCTCTTTGGGAAGTTATGTAGCTTGTGATTTCTGTTCTATTTCGGTACTCACCAGATGACCACATTTCCTTTTGCTGGAGAGGACACAAATGAATCACATATACCGCTAACGGAGCTGGTCTTCTTGTTTCCGCGAGAAGGTCATCTAGGGTTAATTGTAAAACTAATAGTTAAAAATGATCTAAACCGTGGCGATTACCTCGTTGAATTCTTTATTTGTTCAGTGTTTACCGGACTAGATTATCAGCTTTATCAATTGGATTGGTGTTATTCGCATTGATTATCAATGTTTACGATAAGAAACATAAAGTATCAGAACCAGGAATCTAGAGGGTGGCATGGGGTAAGGTCAATAATTGACTAGAACTAAACGGGAATACGTGAGAATATTCTAAACCGAGAAAGGCGAAACTAACGAATGATTATTTTGATTGGAAACGGTCTGATAGAAAAACGACTGTATACATACATTTATCATAATAATACTTCACTGTAGAGTAAACCAACTTTTGTAGTTCATAAGCTCAAAGGGCCAATCCCGATAACTTTTGGGGGAATAAAACTGCTTAATTTTGTGTTAAAATCCCTTAAAACCCATTACCTAAGGCCGACCAACTAACATGATATTTGTGATACGCTTGTAAATAACTTAAACCCGACAGTCTTCATCTGGAAATGGAGACCGTTGTATTACACAGTATCTGGAAAAAAACAGACTTTTTTTCTATAAAAAATAATATGTAGGTGGAATTTACCCTTTGTTATCAAGTACAGTACATGGGTCATTCACTGTATAGACCTATCAAAAAACGGGAATAGATTATCAGGTCACCCAATGAAAAAATTGATTCGAAATCTTAAAAGTGTTACGTGTCCGGATAAGCAGTGTTGACGTTCACGTTCAAACGACTCAATATTTTGAGCTGAAATTTTGCGACAAGGTAAATATACCACGCCTCTATATTTTGGTCCATAAATTTCATAAATACTCGGACTTAAGTTTTTGAGACTCTGTTCTTATCGGGAGGATCCCTTTAACTTTAAAACATAATAGAAACAGTCACCATAACAAGATAATGTATGAGGCGACAAGAAAAATCATGATGGTACCTATTATTATTGGAAAGACACTTGACGGGAGAGACAACAGTTGTAGAATCACGCAAGCCTTATATTTTTTCATAAGCAGCCTCAGCTTTACTGAGTTATATGGAGTTCAGTGATAACAAAGCTAATGGAATTTTGTATCTTTTTCCTCTAAAAGATTGAAGGGTATGTAATTTAAAAAAAAGTACGCGAAAGTGGGTTTCCAAATTTAGTGCTTCATATACAGAATCAACCTTTTGATTACTATGTCGCTATCTTACATAAGTTATTAGTTGGCATTCAATTGCAACATTGGGGACGGTTGTAGACTGGTATCCCGGAATGAAGGGGGAAGATGTGAGATCATTTTTGGTACTTTTCTACCATTGACATCTGGCATGTGCCACATAATGACGCCGCCTACCTTAAATGGGCTTGCAATTAATTATTTAGTCTACGAATATTACTCGGTGGTTGTAAACATTTGAGAAGAACTCTTTAAGTGATTGTATATAAAAACTAAATGTGATTGATTATCCTTTCCTCAAATATGGACAACTGAAATACCCCACCTAGTAATTAGCAACCGAAATCAAACCGGCTGTCAATCATACAAAATTAATAAACGGTATGATTTCTCACAAATCGAAATGATGAAACCGATCCGTGCGCAAAAAGTACGGCAGGAATAAAAACAGTTTATGCTGTACACAGCAATGAATCTATAAAGTAGTAGTAGTTACAAACATAAGTGGATGGGTAAACCGTTTTCTAGCTTGTTTCATTTGTGTAACCTACTACCCCACTCCAAATACAAAAAACGCTACTTAACGTTCGCCCACGCTTAATTAGGATTGTTGCACTATTAAAACTTATTTTAAAATTTTGTTTTGGAACAAATTAATCTTGTAATTAGACCCCAGCGACGACCCGTAAAATGTGTGTTTCCGCTATGGGGTAAACGCATCAGGGACCAATTCTCTCAAACATCAAACATCGCCAGCACTTCCAGTCAAACCAGTGGTGCGTCTCAGTATAATTAGGATTGTGACTGCCTTGGAAAGGTACCATTAAAGGCTTTTCAAATGGAAGCTGTTCCTTTAAAGAAATTATCGCAGCATTTGTAAATATCGATAATACTCCATTAATCCGCCTCAGTTTATCGCAAACGGACAGTTTGCTTGTAATCTCTGACAAATGGGTCGTTAGGGATTACAATATTGAAAAAATGACCGAAATGGATCTGATACTGTAAGATAAAAACTATTAAGTATAAATAATAAACCTTGCATACATATTATATCCATAACAAGCTTAGGATGAAAACGATTTTTGTCCGTCGCTGCATATAATTACGTTATTTATCAAAAACCCTGACAAGTTTCAATAATAACCCAGTTAAAAGAATATAATAGATTTATCAGCATTCTCTAAGTATAGATACTATACAATATGGCCCAAGATTAAATATTCGGTCTATATCAGGTTCAATAAAATGTCTATTATTTCAATATAAGGGCTTAGGTACATATTAGAGAAAAGATTATGGGCTATAGATCATTTTAATCTCAGACCACATATCAAGAAAGCGGCTACTTAACTCGTAAATAGGAGCTAGATTAAAATAACTCCAATAGCATTGAATGCTTTTGCAATCTGAAATTAAGGACTTGGCCAATGTATCTATAACTTGTATTTGTTAAGGTCAGTATTCTTATCCATTGGTAAGCATATTTGTTGAATTTACAGAAATAGATTTATATATGCGATTTGGTAGTGAAGTAATCCCCTATTGACATGCGAAAACAGTTTAAACACAAAATGTATACAATTCTCCGTATTGGAATATTTTTGATCAATATACTATTTACGTCTGCAAGTTTCCAAATTCCGTGATAAAGATAACTTAGATCCTATTATTTACTACAACAAATCCCGTGACCTCTATTGTTGTCTTTGGTAGAGCCTGAGTGGACACCAATCCGCAAAAGACATTGGATAAACATTTGATTTTCAGCCTTAAGAGCTGGGTAGTTCTGTTTATACCGTGACGACGGTCAATAAACATGGTCGGATAAGCGGTTATCTGACGGTCAAACCACGATTAGCTTCAAAGAAATTCCTCCCTCGTTCGTGTTTTACCGTCGACCTGTCGTCTGCTCGACAACATTTACCAGGTCACCATAAACACAGGAACATTTGTTGATGAAGGTTAAACTTCTCAAATACAAACACTTTAACGAAAACTATCAGCATACATTATACATGCCCCGAAAATTAAACGAACTTAAATGAACCAAGAGGTTTTATTATTTGTTTAGAGAGCCCTTAATTCATCATGCAAATGTCCCTTTAGATGCCGATTGTATAAGATAAGGGGTTACATGCACCCGTATATTCGTTGTATTGTTTTACGTTAGCATATTATTATGGTTTTATAGTTTTCGTATTGAATAGTGTATAAATAACCTCAAATCAATTATGATTCATAACAGTAATTGCTTGTTCTATTGATTGTTGGTGTTATCAGTTTGTTGAAACTGTGCATGCCAATATCGTTTAAATCTTTTACAATATAATTATTGGTTACCTAAGAATAGGCCAACAGCTGCAGCAAATAATTTAATTCTGGTGAGAATCTGCTATCCCAAATGCCAAAGTTGCTCGCTCTGGCCAAAAACGAATCCATTCGAGACGAATAAAAATACAGGTAACTCTGTATGTTTGGATGCAGACCACCAAATATTGTCACATTGGTTTTAATGTTAATTATTGTCGCTTTGTCAGGTTCCAACTTTTCCCAAACATCTGGCCATATTTTCTCTTAATTCTAAATGAACAACATTATTTTCTTTGATTCCCCAAATGTAAAATAACACTTCTATAATAGGGTTATATGAATATAAATTTTATGATCAGCTGGCAATGTAATAAAATAAGAATGATTATCTATATTAGGGTTTTAATTAATGGTGGTATGAAGAAGAGATGTTAAATAGGAAATAAAGAAGAGAAGGATGATGGAGAGGAAGGTTAGGACGTAAGTATTGAGGGTTGTGGTGATGGATACAGAAAGCATTAGAAAGAAGTTTAGGAAAAGACGCCAGATACCCCCCCCCCCCTAAAAAAAGTACCCACGAAAAGTTTTATTTTAGTATTTTCAAATGTTATTAAGTACACATTTCTCATGTAAAGTTGGGTTACCCATGGATTATGCAAAGAGTGTTACAAGGTGGCCAAACTCGTAGTACACATTCTTCTCATATAAAAGTTGTAGTAGTGATTCATAGAGGAAGGTGGGAACATAAATATAGAGGGTGGGTGAGGGATAGAGAACTGAGTTAAAACAGAAGTTTGGGAAGCGATGCAAGTACACCCACCTAAAAGTACTCAGGGATAGTTTTATTTCAGTGTTTTTAAATATTATTAAGTACATATTTCTCACGTAAAGCTGGATTACATATGGATTATGCAAACAGGTTTAGAAGGTGATCAAACTAGAAGTAAACATTCTTCGCACATGAAAGTTGAAATAGTGATTCGTAGAGAATAGAAATCGGAGATTTGAAGCGTTTAGTTAGAGCTATATGTATTGGTGAACGACCATGAGTACATAAATATTTTGTAGAAATATTGTCTTTCCCAAAAATCTAGAGTAATAATCTGGAACGACCTGTCGCCGAAATTGAAGAGATCGTTGTAATTAGGTTGATATTGTTGACTGCACGCTATAGATAAGGCAGAAGGAACTAAATAGGAACGAACGCGGTTTGTATATTGATAATTTTTAAAAATCCAGATTCAGTATAAAGTAAATTATGAGAAGTACCACGGGGAAGGCATGTAGTGGTTCGAATAGCGTCTTACCTGTTACATTTCTAGCTGATCACCCTTTTCTTTTGTACAGTTATTCCAGACACATTTAGCGCATAAAAGCCGTAGGATTACAGATTTGAAGATAATTTCAAGAGTATTACATTTTAGTCGATATTTTAACGAACGAAAGCAGTTAATGGTTTTACTAATTTTAGATATCAAGAGACTTGCAAACATGATTGTACATGTAATTGTACTTAGGAACTTTAAAGTTAAATCGCATAGTTAATTCCTTTGACGTTAAGAGTGGCTTTCGTTCTCGAAATGACTCACATTTCATTTCGTTTCGATATCCAAGTCGAGGTAGTTTTTTTTTCTTTGGATGCAACCAAAAGGTCAGAGCTTATGCTGGAGTTGTCCCTTGTTTGGCCAGTCACTCTTTGTTTTGCACATTAGATACCCGTCGTATTGCATGCCATAATTCATTTTTGTTAAACAACACTCATAACAGAAATCGGATGACAAAGGACACCATCCAGTTACTAGTTCGTCGTACTTGGTTTAAAGACCAATAATATTTACATCAGAATAATGATATAGACATCAATCATTTATGTCTACAACTGAAGCCTCGCATATTTAACAGAGAATCAGTTTATTACTCGAAGCCGCAATATTTCAGTGGTCTTGGTAGAATGTCTGTCTATTGAACCTAGTTAGCTGGAGCCTTCCTGTGCGATCGTTTCACCAATCTTCCCGCAATTTACAGATGTATTGTTTATAAACAGTTAACTTACATGAGTAGAAATTAAGTCAAATGTAAACGAGGAAAAGGTCATCCACATTATTTAGTAAAATCAATACCAACGGGGAAGAAAAAATAATCTAGACTAACGTCTTTGACTCTTGTACCTGATAACAGCGAACTCTGATAGCTCTATCTTGAAGGTGTTTGTTAATTTAAAATGTTGCCTTCAAGTTGACGATTTGGAGTTGACAAAACGAATGTTGTATACCAGTCGTCATAAAACCTGTTTGCACGCAGAAAAGTAGAACGTTAAATTCCATTCCAGTCCATCACAACATTTGTTCTGAAAATTAGGGGGTTGGGATGGCCAAGTGGTCTAGAGTGCCGCACTTCGACCTCTAGCTGGCCGGTCACCTCTGGCTTGCGGCTGTGGTTTCGAGCCCTGGTGTGAGCGTATGTGGCATGGAGATAGGGGCGCCTTCTCAACCTCGTGGGTTTCCTCCGGGCACTCCGGTTTCCTCCCACTGCTAAAGACACCTACGCGCAAGCGAATTATTGAAATGAAATTAAAAACCATATGTTAGTCCCGAAATGACCTAGTTAAACTCCATTTCTCTCTCTCTCTCTCTGTTCTGAAAATTACACGTCTTTGTCTTTAATACATGATTCCCAGCACAAAATTCTGCTGGATGTACGTAGCGTGTACATGTATATGTTTGATTATATACCAAAAATACTGCGTGTATCTTTCTTACTCGTGGAACTATTTTTTGTGATGGTCAACAAGATAACTTGTATCATTTTACAATACGTTCAATGTCCAAAGGAGCACTGACCAACATAAATCATCGTAATTTGAAAGACAAAGTTATCTTTGGTCAAGTTTAGACACGTAGTTCACAGTTAATCTGAAGAGTAAATAAAGTGTTGGTACTTGTGACTAATATGCTTCACCCTATTTACACCTGCTTGACTGTAAACAAATAATATCTTCAACTTTACCGATAAAATACCAAGCCATACACCCTTGGAATGTTGTGAGAATTCTGAAAAATTGATAACATTTGCGATACGAGGTTAATGCAGAACCATTAATTGAAAAATACATCAAATTGTAATTAGTAAAACTATTAAAAGCACGGAAATCTATAACCTTTATATTGTTATATTTTGTAATTAATGTTCTAAGTGGGTTATGTCTTGGTATAACACAATAATGTCACACTTTTGGAAGATCGCGATAAGGAAACGAACAAAGAATAATTTGAATTCTGTGACTAATTTTCTGTGCAAAAGGCACACGTCTAATTAAACCGAATGCAGATGTGATCTTATGGTTTATCGTTACCAGAAGTGCGAAATGTTATTAAATACAGGTGGGCATGTATTGACGTAGTACTTGTCCATTTTGGAAATAGCTTACACCTGGTCAAGGGTCGTTGGTTAATATAACTTTGATGTTTAGCATATTTGATAAATACTATAAAGCCTTAATCTCTACCATCTGAACAAACATTAGAAAATGGTTGTTGGGTCCAATTAGTTCACAAGATGCATAAACTTATTGAAAATGTACAACCTTATTTTACTAAATCAACAAAGTACATTGTCCCACACGATGCCGCTATGTAGACTGAATTAGGTGTCTTGGGATTTGTTGAAACATAAAAATAAAGCAAAAAATAAAATCTGTAAAGATGCATTATGTAAGAGCTATGTTTGCCTATTGCCGGTCTGTTTTTGTTCTCTAATGTCATATACATTATTATTGAAACATTTATTAACACAAGCCCATAATCAACTCTTTGGGCCATGGGGCACCCATTTAGGAGTTTAACAATAAAGCACCGTTGCTACGAAAATAAACTGAAATACGCCCAAAATACAGTACTTAAACTGAAATTGTCGTTCTATTCATTCATTAACTAGTTTACTAGTATTATAACAAGAACGGCCAGCTCTTTATCTAATTCTTACATAATGCATCTTTGAGCACAAGTACTTAATGTGAAAAATGGGATAGTGTCTCCCATTTTTCGATCTTGTTTGTTATTAGCGAGCTTCTTTATAAAAAATACGGTCAATCATAGTTTCCATAAATTTACATCAGAAATCATGCAATCAATATAATATTGCCGTTTGGCTACAAGTAGTTTTCAATGGGATAGTGTGTCTATCAATAAGATGTTGCACTGTTGTTTGCTTTATAAGCGTTATCTAAATGTTTCCAATCTGTTTCACAGAGAATTACTTACGAATTATCTCTGTCACAGATAACTGTCTACAACACCTGTATTGACTTCACGTGGCGTCAGTCATTGGCTCAACGGCTCGTGCATTGTTTACAGAACACCTAACTGCTTCGGGCAAAATGGTGCATTTTACTCATTTAATACTCATTTACACTAAATAGGAAATATTTTTTAACTACAAATACTTCAAACGTCTTTATTTATTTTTCTTACACTTCAAAGAAAAATGTTTGAGAATTTAATTTTTAGGAGTAAAAAGGTTAATATGCCGAACTCATCGATGTCATGCTTATCAGCGAATATTCACTGCGGGATCAGTTTGAAATGTTTCAAGTCCAGTTGTAATGACGTTAACCGATATTTCGTTGGGGGGTTGGAATGGCCTAGTGGTCTAGAGTGCCTCGCTTCGACCTCTAGCTGGCCGGTCACCTCTTGCTTGCAGCTGTGGTTTCGAGCCCTGGTGTGAGCGTATGTGGCATGGAGATAGGGCACTCCGGTTTCCTCCGACTGCTAAAGACCCCTACACGAAATATCGAAATAAAATTAAAACATATGTTGGTCCCGAAATGACCTAGGTTGTCTCTCGATATTTCGTTGACCTAGTTCATTTTCGTACATTTATTTATAATAACCTGAAATAGTTCTTATTGATTTATGTGGGTCTTGAGAACATCTGATACTCTTGATCAAAAAGTAAACAATTTAGTTTGTACATTCCGTATTTATCAAATCACAACATATACAATTTCATATTTGGTATGTCACCAATGTTACCCATTTCATAGTGGAGATCGTCGTCACCAGATAGCAATACATTGTACTATCTAGCATATTTTTTACAAAATAAAAGTTGCAATTTACTATATCCAGCAATGACCAGCATGCAACAATAGGTCAGAATTAAAAAAAAAATAGTTATAGAATTGAAGCTTGGAAACTAAATTCAAAATACTGAGCATGTCTGGCTTGTTTATGAAATTTCATTGTGTGGGTCCGTATTTTAATCCAATCTCTTTTTTTGTTTAAGTGGATGGTTATAACGCTTAAACCCCGCCATTTTCCATTCTCTTGCTCACTTGAAATTATCTTGAATTAGTATACCATATTATAAAAGGTGATATTCAGAAACGCAACATTGAGCAGATTCACCCTTAAAAGAAAAATCCATTAATAATAGAAAAATATATTCAGAGCAAATAGAAGGTTTAGCCAAGCAGAATGTTGATAACGCCTTCATGGGTCCGAACAAGTGCAACATTATATCAAAAATCAAAAATCAGCGATAGCTCGGCGCCCCTATAACCCAGCTCGCTTGGTCGCCCACGATAAAAGATCCATTTATTGAAACACTTGGAGGGAGTATGTAAAGAGTATGTTATAAAAATAATATATAAATGCCCTGGATGACATCTTGTTAGCCTTTTAATAACCCATATATGGCTATCAATAATAGTTTAAATCGATCTAGTCTCTTGTTGATCAATCGAACTACATTAATGCTTTTGGAATGTCTACTGGCAATGCCAAAATTAAGGTGTTGTTTACTGAAGATCAATATATTTATCTGATTAAATCAATTAACCCGTATTTTAAGTTCATTTTTATTGCTGTTTTTTCCCCTTTTCTTCATTATCCCGCTGTGTGAGCTAATCAATCGTGATTGTTATACAATGACACTTGTATGATTTATATATTCCATCATAACACCGCCCACGTTATATGGGAATCTAGTATATAATGCATATTGGAAAGTTATGTCTGCCTTTGATATAAACCATAAAAATATACACAATTGTTACTGGGTTTAAAAACGCCTACTGACAAAATAAACATTATGTATTAAGATAAATGACTCGATACACATGGTTGAAAAAACCCAAATATCTAACAAGGCCATTTCAGGACTAACACATGGCTCAAATGTATTTCAATAATTCGCTTGAGCATTGGGTCTGTAGCAGCAGGGGAAACCGGAGGACCCGGCGATCCCACTCTTTGTCACGTACAAGCGGGGAATCGAAACAAGACCAGTTCAGTTCATGACAGGCATACCAATACGCACCGGTTAAACCACTCGGCTACCAACCGCCATTGGAATATTCTAAAATGACAGTTGTCTCCTTTGTAGGCCAATTATGAACACGTTCTGATTTATTTTAGGGGTCCTTAATATCAATTTTTGAATTCCAAAGGGTTAATATAACTGTTACACCCCCTCTCCCCTAAAGTACAATGGGGTGCTCTAAAAATAATAGGAAACCTTAGTGTGCTGCGTAACTGATAATGCGCAATCAAATTGCACAAACACATTCAGAAAAAAATGTTTAAAAAAAGAATACTTTCGGTACAAGTAATAGATAGTCAAAGAAGAACATAAACCTTTGACATCTTTCCATCCAAAGGTACATTTAGAGTTTGGAGAGTAATGTATAACCACTCGGCAAGATTACTCAACATGGAAATTATAGATCCATTCCGACACGCACGCTTCTTAAATGAATCACGTTTGAGAAGACAATGATACGTTACAGTCTGGCTTCTGATATGCTTTGGCGCCCAGTTCTGGCTTTCTTCCGATACTTCTCCGATATATCGACTCAATGTGAACTCTAATTTACTTCATTACCGAAAGTCCATTACCAGTAATTTCCGTGTCAGTAGTTGCCTAACAAGTATAAAACTACTGATGAAATCACCGAGACCATCAACCTTGCTTACTTGCATCAAATTATTTGCTTGCCGCATCTGATGCAAATCATTTATCCATGTCAAAGTTTATTGTCATTTCTGTTAGATTATTGTTTTTACAGGAAGCTGTGTACAAAAACTGTTGAAGACCGACTTTCTACTTGTTTTGTTTAAACATTTTTTGGCATCACCGTTCTTTGAATTAAAGATGATTGGATATTGTACCCGTTCTAGACCATCGTTTCTGTTATCGATCAGATCTAGGACTATTTTCTGTTGTTAAATTTATATTATACTGGGTCATTGCTTTTGAAATGAATTTTGATTTGATAATTCTGACACGAACGAGCTATTTATTGTAAATTGACTCACCAAGCAAAGAAACATGCATTTCTGGACATAATTTTGATAAACAAAAAAAAAAAAAAAATATCATCCTGCATGTAATGTTTTCGAAATATGTCAGTGATTTCCGGCCTGAACTCAGTATTAACGTTATTTATCATCGCAACCGAAAGAAAATGGGTATCCCAAATATTGTGGAGAATCATGAACGAATACATAAAATCAGGTGTAACGTGTAACTTTACTGCCCCAACCCGACTGATGAAGAGGAACACACACCTTGTTTTGCTATGTGCGATGGGAGAACTATACACACTTGCCTTGCTAGGCCGTCCGGACTATTCCATTATTGAGGCAAACTCCCGTGGAACTTTCTCGCCAAGTGGTTTACCTACTGAACCATCATGACTGCCAGGGCGCCAAGACGAGAGCTGCTTTTACATGCAAGCACGTGTGCTGTGTAACCTTAAGTCCATAAAGACCAACCACGAAACGATTGAACAGATCGTGAGTTGACATCAAAGTGCAAGACTAGCTGATTGGCGATAGAGAGCCAGTAGGTTGATTGGGGGAAATGAATCACTACAGCAGCCCCTAAAAAGGCGACCGAGTTTGTATGTAAATCATGCACAGATCGTTTTTCTTATAACTACAAGCAAATAAGGGCATCAACCCCAATTATATGGTCATATGCTTTTTATAGTGTAAAACTCCAGCAATAAGCCAATCACGACCATTGTTACTAAGTGGTTTGATCATTCTCATCTTTTTTATAGGCTACAAGTAGCACATGCTTTGTCACTCTAATTTAGATAGTGTCTCAAGAGTATTTTTTTTTCAGGGGTAAAAATTCCTCAAACAGTACAGTATTTACTGATGCCATTATTTTGCAAATAGTCAAAGACATCAGGAGAATTATCTTAATTTGGAAAACAGTTCGTCATGCAATCCAATCATTAATCATTGATATCCAACATTTTGGGCCGAATAACACAAGTTGTAATGGCTGTAAAGCTCAATTTAAAAATTGTGAAAAGCGAGAGTGTTTATGAAGAGCAACATTCCAACACAAAGACCCCATATTACCAGATTCCAAAAGTTAATCAAATGATTCATACTACTGTCGTGCAATTTCACTCACACAACTGTTATCGTCAATGCACGTGTTGGCCTCATTAGCATCCAAAGAATTATCAAATTAAAGAGTCCCGTTTAATGAAAACTTTTGGAAATGTGCCATTTGATTAATGTATGCTTCGTTTATCGTCACATTAATGGATAATGGAATTGTCATCTGGTGCGACACTGCGATCTCTTTTAGTCAGAAGAAGAACGGAATCACTGTCACCCTTCTTTTGATCAAGTCTTCATAATACGAGACCTTCTAACTAGGGTCGATAACTAGGAATACAGTTATTGACTACAAGTGTCCGCATAATAGAGACACCGACCAGCGCTTCATAGTCCTTATTCCTTCAAATTATGTTCTCGTTAAAGTTCAGTGTTGCTGGGTATGAGTCAATATTGAAAAAAAAACCCTATGGCCTCCTTATTGTTTTTAATTTCATGAAATATCTGTGATTTAGACGAGAAAACTATTATTCTAAACTAGTACTTGTAAGACTTTAATCAACAAAGGCATCACATCAATCCCCGTTTCCTGAATCAGCAATCATGATCATTAATAAAGATGTTGATCATCTCAGTTATTATTCTTATCAATTATCATTGCAAATCTATCTCGCACCATGAATAAATATGGATGGATTTTATCTATTTTTCAAAAAACCAAAAACAGGTTTTGTAATCTTTTTATTAGTACCCGAAAAACATTAAAATGGTTCAACGGAAAATAAACCAAACCTGGCACACACTGACCAAATCTACTTTAGATAATGGGTGCGTACATGTATGTTATCTATATATTAACAATTGACACACGTACAGAGATTTCGTTTTGAAACGTACATGACTCATATTACACCCGACGAACAATTAAATCGCAGCTCTTAACACCCTTTCATCTGACGTTCAACAAATACCCTCTGAATGGCATAAAAATGAATTGCAATAAATAGATCGGTACAAATTATATGACAAAATATTCCATGCAAGTAGTTTGATAGACACCATTTAGCTACTATTATGTAACCCATACTGTTAATCAGACCCAATCTAATAAATGAACATGACCATAACTTCAAAGGAATATCTTCCAGCTAATTTCAGCAGCATTAGTCGCTATAGAATAGCAAGGAGCAAACTAATTAGATTCCAACCATTGCACGCAATGAAATGCAAGAACTATAATTGCTTGTGTAAACGTTATATTGAGTTAGGCTATGTTATCGTTCACGGAATGTGTTCATTAAGCTAATATTTCCTAATCTTATTTTTTATTCTGAGTCATCCCTCAGATGTCTGTCCTGGTAGTTGGTTTTGTGTTCGCTTTCATTCTCCGATAGTCAAGAATGATTTTTAGATTAATTTCGACCGGTTGACATATTCTACAAGTTGTTTTGCAGTTCCGTCTATTTACTAAATTGGTTTTTACTTAATACGAGAGAAATTAGATATTGTTAATAATACAAATTCTGCTTTGCTTGTGTAAACAATACCGTTTTGCTATTAATTAATAATTATTGCATCATTTATCTAAAGAAAGACCCCCCACCCCTCAAAATTATTTGGACACTAAGTTAAACATACTGATGGAAGATGCATGTCTACATCTCGAGTATTGTCCATGATTAAATGCATTGTCTCTTTTATCGGATGAATTTCACTGACAGTTATTTCCATCAAAGGAATTCCTTAACAAGCATGACATTTAAATGCAAGGGGAAGATTTAATCAACTAGTATGCCTGAAAATAACGATTTAAGGATTCATTCGACAGTATCGCATCGACGCATTTGCAGCTTTACGTTATTACTAGCAATAGCCAGTGGTGAATCACAGGGACCCGAGGGGTATGCGTCTCATTATATCCCACTTCATTACGGCCCATAACTTTACTTCCACCTTCTGAAAAACGAACCCATAATTACAGTGCTTCTGACGGCGGCCTTAAAGTCATCGAAAAGAAAGAAGCTGTCGTAGTAACGAGAGTTGTAAGGCCGTTAACACAAGTGGCGAAGAGTTCCCCATCTGTTGGTTTCGAAAATCGAGGAAAGCTTATTGGCTCAAGGGAAATAAATGTTGATAATAGTCATCACGGACATCGCTTCTAGCCTTTGTCATTCTTAATGATATGGCATTAGCTTAATGAAAATTTATTTGCATGAGCAGTAATTGTCCACCGATAGCGAATAGTCAATTATTATCCAATATGAAAATACCGTTAGATCTACAAAAAAGTAATGATATACAGACTCAGCAGTGATTTAGAAGAGATGTAATTTAGGGACATGTATTAGAGAGAAAAGATATACCAGTAATATAAGTGTATGTAATCGTACGATCCCTTACAAAATATTCCACTTCGCAACATCAGCGGCTAAGTCACTTTAATTATTTTACTTCGGGATTTCAGGATTAGTAAAACATTAAAACATAGAAACCCAGCTAATAATTTACACAAATATAATCCCCCCAATCAAATTTAGATAGAGTTGAAGTAGAAGGGAGGTTACTCTAGAATTATGGCCTTGTCAGACTACTACTGATTATGAAAGTTCATTGTAACGGTCAATTCGTAGCGGTCTGATTCCAGTCTGGCATCCGAATGATGCTGGATGATCGTGTGGCGCAATGCTTATTATATTGTTTAATAATAGGACTGGTTAATTTAGCCTTTTGTTTTAGAATGACGGGCATGGGCACCTCAAGTCAATAGTTTAACAGTAAAGTTTGTTATAAATATAGTAAATAGTTTATTTATCATTTTTATAGAATTGTTTTAACATGCAATTTGTATGAGATATGAATATGAGTTAAAAGTCTTTGCTAAGCGACCTTCAGATTTTCGGTCATTACTGAAGACCTGCACCCATGATCAACCCGATTGAACCTGAATGAACAATACTATAAAGACTGACAATGAGGCACATGTACTATCAACCCCTGCTTTTATACCTATATTGTGTGGCAGCTGCATGACTCAGTTTTCAGTTGACAATTACGAAATGAGTTTAGGGGATCCAAATGAGACAATAAGTTATAAACATAATTTCGTAATAAAATTCAAATTTGAACAAAAATATGATCGTGACATATACCATTCCGTCCTGTACCATGTACCATTGCCTCCAGAATACAAATGCAGCGCATTCAACAAGATGACAGAAGAAAAACCTCAGGTAACATTGACAATATGAGGTGAAAAGTTCCACGTAAATGCCCCCAAATCTTGCCATAAATGTTTCTCAACAGCTTACTAACATTCTCACCGAATCTTCATCCGGTTTTCGTTTTGTCTATTTTTTGAACGAATCACACAGGGTTCTGACTGGTGTTTTTTTCGAAATTTGAAAGGTCGTTCATTAGTTTTAGCATCAAAGATTTTTGAAAGTTTTCCTCGGCATTTTTGCAACATGCAAGATGTCTTTTAGTAATTGAGGTGTGAAGTAAAAACTTGGTTCTAATAAGGAACACATTGATGCCTTTAAAATGGCATTTAAATTTTGTTTGTGACGGCTTTCACAAATCACCGAGGGTTTCCGATTTTTACTGAACATAAATAATTCTCTGCATTTTAAAGTTCCAATTTCATATTTTCTAAGAAAGTCAAAACATAATTATTTCTATGTCTTTTGCTCTAAAGGTTGTCAACTCACTATTATACGATCATGGGCAAGATTTCACAGGCGTTAAAATGGCTGACAGGCTGATTGAGGAAATAGTAATTCAATTACCTCCCTTGTTTTCCCATTCCTCTCCATGGACGGCCAACTTCAAACGTTTGAATTTGAAGTTGAAAATGATATTTTTGCCAATTTCTCAATTGGCAATAGTGAATTATAGGATTAATAGGATTATTCTTTAACAAGGTAGGACTGTTTATAGGTACAATCTATTTTAATACATTTTAAAAATATAACTTAAAAATATGCCATTGGAACTTTAATATATACACTTGATGTTGATAGTCCCGGATAATGCTTTTCATCTTCAACACTCCCGATTTTTTTTATTTCAATTTTGTTTAATTCAAGTTTCACTTTTCTCCGACCTTTGACCTTCTATCTGGTGACCTAGAACTTTGTATAAGTGACCGGCGTCAACTAACGATTAATATCAAAAGATTCGGTCTTGAAGTATCAATTCCAGCTTTAGTAACATTAGAGTTCAAAATGATAGGTTTTCCACAATAAAGGGTATTGGATGTTAATATTCTCTTCATTATTGACGTGACAAGGAGTGACTTGACGTACCGAAACACGTCAATACTCCATCAGAGTTCTAGTTTATTGTCCCCCGACATTCGGAAAAAAGCAGGGAACTATTAAAATGGTACTGTCCGTCCGCTCAAACGGAGGGGGTTGGGATGGCCTAGTGGTCTAGAGTGCCGCGCTTCGACCTCTAGCTGCGACTGTGGTCTCGATCCCCGGTGTGAGCGTATGTGGCATGGAGATAGTGGCTCCTTCTCAACCTCGTGGGTTTCCTCCGGGCACTCCGGTTTTCTCCCACAGCAAAGACCCCTGAGCGTGCGCTAAGTTAATGAAAATGAAAAATAAGACTTGTCTGCGATATTACATTCGGTGGAAGCGGACGTTAAACACCAAGAACAACAACAACCGCCCAAACGCCCCTCTGTCTGTCTGTCACACATAATTTTAGGACACAATAATTTTCCTTTAGATGAGCCAGAAGGTTTAACCTTGGTGTAGATGTTTGTTAATTAGGTGAATGTTGTAGCGGAGTTCGAATATGAGCATTTTCTGTTAAGTGTAAGTAGAAATAAGCAATTTGATCGGTTAATGCTTTTGGGCACGATAACTTTGGTTTTAATCAATTAAGTTTGAGCGTGAATATTTTATGGTAAGTTTGGGTATAGATAATCAGTTTGATTACCCGATACTGTGTAAAAGATAAACGTGCAATTAACTAATATGTGTCATCTGTTTAATTGGGATTTCGGACAACATCAGGCTGAATGTTGGCATGTTATTATTGTCCCAAGTGTCCAAGTGCTTGTATCGAAGAGTTGATGTCTTTTAAGGCTGAAGATCCGTTAGCCCAGCCAAATTGTTAAAGTATGTTAGTACCAAAATGGCATAGCAGTGGTAAGCAGAGATTAAATATCTTCTTCGTTCTCTAATTATCCCATTGCCAAATACCTTTCAGTAGTAGTTTTAACCTAACGTCCCTAACAGGCTTCCATAGATGTAACACCGAATACTGAGACGCCCAAAGTGTCAACAATTATAAATCGGTCAAAACTACACCAGTGTTGACTAGTGTAAATCCTGATACAAATCACAATGTTATTGTTGTGTCATATTATTAAACGGATACATTTACTGTTTACCCCAAGTCCCTAACATTATTACAGCCGCGCCTAAATGTCAAAAAATACAAATATGACAGAAATTACGGACAAGTCAAAATATTGATGTCAATAGCAATGTCAAGCCTATCGTCATTTAAAGCGGATATACTGAAACTAACAATCTGATTGGTTCTAACAAGTTATATATATACATGTATATAACACAGTAAGTTGTATATTCCACGATTTGTGTGAACTGTAAACTGAACGTTTGTGACACAATGAAGTATTTAATATTTGCGTTGTTCTTTGTATGTGGTAAGTTTAATACTTTATTTTGAAACACCGATTGATAGATACAATACGAGAGTTCTTCATTTTATTTTACTCCAATAAACCAATCCACAGAATACGAAATAAATATCAATGAAAATATTGCTAACATTCAAAACGCAAACAGTGCTCCCTATTTTCCAATGATCACTCAGTCAGTTCATCGGCATTTTCCGGCGTGATATACCATTGCCAGTGGTACAGAATAGCTGTCTTGTTATTCGGGTGATGCGAAAAGCCAAGATCCCGTGTACTCATTGGTGTGCATATAAGAGTAGGCCGTAGAGCCGTTGCCCTAGCAAAATTACCAAGTTTTCGATATATGTACATAAAATATCAGACTAATTTGTGTTTTTCTATTTCATAGCGAGATCTCAAGATAACCCACGTTGTCCAAAATCAAGTGGTTTAGCGACGATCTGTCGCTTTGATCGTAGTAGATTCAACTGTTTAAGCGATCGTCAGTGTGGGGACAGTAAGTAAATCTATAAATCAATATATAGTCTATAAAAGGTTTTAAGTTTTTTGATAAAATCAAATCCTTGTAAGCACCGACATTTATTCTGTTTTATATTTTTGTAATATGAGTCCGTTCTTCCGTCCTGTCATCGATCACACTGCGATACCAAGATGTATATTCTTAAAAGAATTATGTCTATTCTTGGCGGAAAATGACCAGCCTGTCTAAAACATTGGAACAGGTATAGACGGATTATATCAATTTTCATATTAACTGTGTTATTTAAATATGTACGTAGACTATTATTCATAATAACAGAATAAATATAAATTAATAATTTCACTAGACCAAACAAACAATGAAAACAATATACAAATTATTGTATTATTAGCAGAGTGTATTAAATATTTCCCACTTGTCAGCCTTCTGTACTTCAGTCATAATTTTCGAAATCGGTAATTTTATTTCTAGTGATGAGATTTTGATATAAGTTATAGAATATACGTTTATTATCATTATAATTTGCCTACTGCAAAATGGTATCTGAAGTTATCAATTGGAATGCCTTAACATTACAAATATGTTGAGGAAACTTAAGTTCAAACGGTGAACTTGAATCAGATTGAATGATACTTTAAAATACAATAACATTATATTAATGCAACGGTCATTTAATGACTTCATTATTCGCATACGTGTTCGTACTTGCGTCATTGTAAAGTCTTCGGAGGCAGACAACCATTAAATGCTAGCTTGCGGTCTGCCGTCAAAGTTGGAGGTGGGCAAAGTGTCCAGAATTAACATAAAGTAAATGGGGAAATTTGTAGTTGTCTCCCTTCAGCTGTAAATCCTATCAAATAGATATATGCTCAGTCATTAATGCTATTTAGCCACATATCACCAAAGAAACGTTAATTTAATTTTGTTTTAGTCTGGTACAAATTTATGTTTCAAATATTTACTTTTCAGGTAAGATTTGTTGCAGTAATGGATGTGGCAAAGTTTGTAAATATCCCAGAAAACCCGAATTGTCAATCGTAAAAGAAGGTTAGATTGTTGTTAACATGATTCCGTTGGTTACCAACATCAATATTTCGTTAATTGTGAACGAATGGTCTGCAATTTTTAGATCTACTATTATATATTAGACCATACAATCATCATTTTAATCAACCGATTAGAATCAATTGTCTGTAAGGTAACATAGCGTTTCAGTACACGCTCCCTCTGTTTAATACGGCTTGGTATTCGACCAATGTTTTAGGTGTAGGGACCGAAATTTAAATGTAGAGAATGGTAGCCAACCCGTAAGGTTGACGCCAGCGATTAGAAAGCTAAGAGCTTAAGCTGTCCATCTAGCAGAAGTATTAATCTGTTGTTGATATTTGGTGCTAAAATAACATATTTAGTAGTAAAATATGTTACTGCACTTGTATTGGAGTTAAACACATAGTGTAATTCTTGTACACAGTACACTGGAGGGAACGGAGGCAAAATCCACTTTCCGCATAATTTCATGTTTTTCAAGCACGTTTATGTTCCCTCTCATAAGGTTGCTTTTTTAGTTTGATGTCGAGTCGTGCATTGGCATTACCTGTATAACCGCCAACGGTTCTTAACACTGTCCCAATTAATTACAGGTTTCTGTCCGGAATTTGTTCCTTCCAAGTTTCCATGTTATAAATTCGATGAATGCAGAAAAGACAGCGATTGTCCGTTGACACAGAAATGCTGTCGACAAGGTTGTGGTTATAGATGTCAACACCCAACAGGTGGTTTCAAACCTGCACCTGAACCAGGTAAGCATGAGGATTTGCTAGTTTGATTCTATGTGTCTTATGAGTAATTGTGGGGTTTTCTTATATGTATAGAAAAGATTGCCAAGGTCTGCCATCAATATTCTCTGTATATGTAACACTGACAAATAAGAATAATTTTATGAAATCAAGAAAAAAGTGATGACCTGGACAATTTTTTAAAGTACATGCACTGTTGGTGTGGTCTTAGATGCCTGATTTTAATGCTGATACGACAGCCCTTTTGCAATTCCAGATAAAAACACAATAAAACATTGCAACTAAAACATTTAATTAATGCGGTTAAATTTTACACTTCACTTTTTTAAAAGGAATATTATGCATTTCCTCCTGTTTATATTTTCAGTATGCCCTAGATTACCTTGTGCTGGTTTGATAAAGTGTCAATATGGACAAGAATTAGATAAGAATAATTGTCCAACATGTCGGTGTAAGTATTAGATAAAAATAATTCTCAAACATGCCGGTTTAAGTATTAGATTAGATAAGAATAATTGTCGGTGTAACTATTGTGACTATTAGATAAGAATAATATTGTCCGACATGTCGTTGTAACTATTAGATAGGAATAATTGTCCAACCCGTCAGTGTAAGTAGCGGTTTAGAATTGACATGGGTCAAATACGGAATTCGATTCGTCTTCCAAAACTTCAATTTAGACAAATTATTATTTATATCACATACTACACCAAGAGAAAACGTTACCTACATGCAAAATGGGCTACAATATTGTGCAGATCTGATTTGAAATCAGCAACACTCAGGAACATTTACTTGCTTTGATATTTTTTGTGTATTGCTTTTAATATCTGTGTCTTGTCTATAGGTTTGTCTTATCGGTTTTGTTTATGTGTAGTGCGGTCCGCTTACATTTCATATTATAGATGGATTTTTAGCTCTTCATAGACGGGTTTGTTGCTATTTACTCACTACACTTTATGTTTTAAATTTTAGAGCTGTCGTGTAGTTTCGCCCGCCTGTATTTATTATTTTCATATAGGCCGCCTTTTTAGATTTAGATCAGTGGGTTAATACTATGTTAGTGTTACGTACATAGACATAAAAATAATTTATTTACAGGTAGACAATGTCCTAAAGGCTTGAAGGTGGCATACTGTTTAATTGATCCATGTAGGTTTGCAAGATGTCCATCTCATCCAAATGCCACATGCGTGTAAGTATGAAAATCTTTTTGCAATATCATTCAAAACACTTTTCGACAATGACAAATCATTGATAAAATGCACGTTTCATACAAACATTGGTTTGTAGTTTTTCGAAGGATTCGGCTCAACAAGTTAAAAAAAGAAATGATTTTCAGTGGCGAAACACTATGTATTATAATTGTATAATATGTTATTTTCAAACAGTCACGTCTTTTAGAAAATACATCAGTTAAACATGCATTATGCTAATTCTAATGATTTTTCGCAGCATAACACTCAAGAATATTTAATATTTCGGAAAAATTATTTATAAGAATTAGGCACATTAACTAATGATGTATATTAACTGATGCATTTAATAATAATATTTATACACTATCTAAGGTAAAAGTAACAGGAACATTAAATAATATAAAGGTATTTTAATTGTGTCATATATTTATATTAATGTATGGGTACATTAATGGTGTCATATTATATTGATTTTATTTCAACAGTTCTAACTACTGTGGAGGATGTAATGCGGACTTCTATGAAAATGGTGTTTTAGTAAAGTGCTAGGGAGTGGAAGAAATGCTAACTTTATGTACCGACATTAATTTCAAGAAATAAAAATTTCTGTTGTTTATTTTATTTTCTGTTTTTTGAAACAAAAGAGATGGCGGGG
The DNA here is from genome assembly GCA_036850965.1 of Patella caerulea. Classification (NCBI taxonomy): domain Eukaryota; kingdom Metazoa; phylum Mollusca; class Gastropoda; family Patellidae; genus Patella; species Patella caerulea. Next base: position 23,526,468 of record JAZGQO010000006.1, read on the forward strand.
GGGGGGGGGGGGGGTAATCATTATTGTTTCTGTGAAAAAATAAAATAGCCAATTGGTGTTGTTAAAATTTTAAAAATCAACACATAGAATATTCAATTAGAGATCTACAAAAGAAGCATAATCATTAAAATCGTCAGTACCGTTAACGTGAGAATGTAATTAATGAGACATTAGCCCTCACCCCCGCCAGATTGTATGGAACCAAACCTGTAGGTGAAATTTGGAAGCGTAACGAAGGTCTTGGACGAAGTGGGCCAATCATTCACGAAGCCGTTATCTTACAAATTAATTTCTCTCAAAGTTAAAGAAAAAATAAAATAAAATTCTGCAGTTTTGAGTTTTTGAAAAAGGGATCAGCGGCAGATGCAATATATTCTAAGCGGAACAGTTATTTAAAACAGAATAATAGCTCAAAATTGCAACTTTTGTCTTATTCGGATTGAAATTTATCAAGCATATTATTGTGACCAAATGTATAGCTGACAAAGATTTCCACTGAGTGAGTTTACTAATCCTTTAATGCTAGATTTCGCACAACCAATGGCTGTATCGTCAACAAATAACCCGACAATGTTGTTCAGTACTTCGTTGATGTCGCTTATAAAAACAAAGAACAAGAACGGTCCCAAAAATTATACATTTTTTGTTTCCTCCCTTCTGTGTAGTCTTTTATCCAAGTCACACTTCTAGGTTTATATTGTAGACCAGCATGACATACACGATCAAGGGATTTTGATATACCGAAGAAAACATGATACAATCTTTTGTTTCTTTCGGTAACTCTAACACAATCCTAACACAATACATTTCTATTGAAAACTGTATTGTGGATTAATACATTTAAGATTGTTGTACAGTTCTGTGAATGCGATCCTTATTCAGCTGAGTAGTGTTATTGGTCTATAATTTTCAGTTATATATTTGGATTATATTCGCGAATAGCGAACAACGAATCACAAGCTTACTTCACGTCGGTTCACGTCACAATATTGAGCAATGGAGAAGGTCAACACCAATTCTACATCACTTTGCATCGCAGCTGTTGCTTAATCAACCTAAAAAAATCAAATGAAAATTATATATTATTCCGCAGATTATCAGACAAAAGGTTTCGGTGATAGGTGTATCTCAAGGACAGCAACACTACCGAAGATAAGAATATTAAAATCTCACACTACCATTATGTGTCATAATTTACTCTCGGTAAAATTTATGAGTCACTAATTACATCTATAAACTTCAAGTTCCAACCACGGTCGCCATTTTGGTAACTCATAGATGTTCTTGAACGTCAATCGATTACGGGACATATCCGTACGAGCCAGCAGGAGGCGGGGAGGATAAAGTGCAAAAAGAAATATTTCGTCTAGTCGGAAAAATAAATTGCTTGAAATCCATTAAAACATTTATTTTACGTTTCTTTTAATTAAAAAGATGCACGGCGAATTTATGCTGAATTTGATATGAAATAAAACATTTTGTCTGCAGCCAATCTACTTTGTTCGACATTTCCTGTTATCGATTATCATTTGTGAGCTGTAAGTTTGTGGCATAAAGTGAGATTTCGGTTGCAAACCCATTGGAAATGTTGAAGTTGCTTATTTCGCGGGTGAAAATAGCAGAAAAACGCATTTTCAGCGGTTAAATTTTCAAAATTTCGTCGGGGAGTGCGAGTTTCCCATACCCCATGACGATTGATTGGTTATTTGGGATTTGGGATATAGGTAAGTCTCCTTAATTAGGCTATATTGGACCACATTGAAGTTGCTGTATTCACGATCTGGAATAGCAGAAAATCGCGTTGGCGACAGTTAAATTTTTAAACAATCATCGAGCTCGTACGCCTAGGAATCTCGGAATCATTTTCTGTATAGATTAATATAGATTTATCTTGATAAGAGGGTACCGGTGAAACGTTAAACACCCTTCATAAAAGACTTCTGGTTATTAAAAAATTTAAAAGTCACGTCATAATCCAAATTTATCACCCAATAACACATCTGACAGTAGATATCGCTTGTATGATAAATTACATAATCTAATCGCTTTACATGAATTTGATTGGCCAATCAAAAAGGAACTACTTTCTTTTGTTTTAAAGAAACCACTTACTTTAAATAAAAAGTGACTTTTTTTGTTAAAAAGAAACTGTTTCAATTCAATTGACCTTGAAGGAAATACTGGGTCAAAATATAGGACTTTGCAATAGCTAAACTGCTGTCAAAAAACTGATGTATCACTACGCTGCAGATTCAGTAAAAGTGAAATCTATACCAAAGAATTATATTTATGTATTTGTGCATGTAAGAAAGGATTGGGTGATAAATAAAATCTCCAACTCGTGTTTTTGATATCAAAAAACACTCGTAGGAGATTCTCTATGTATATATACAAAACAATTTCACACACCGTATCCCTTATCTTATATACTTTTACTCGTATACTTATTCAACAAGGGCGTTAAGGAGCATTTCACTATTCATTTAATTTGTGCAAACCAGTGAGGTGTTACATAGCAATAGAAGACGTTAAAGGAGCTAAGTCGCTAATATTGATTTAGCCAATGGGTCGCAACGCATATAATAATGTAATCTGGTTGTATTTGAACTGATTTACATTCAATTGTTTTCGTTTTGACTCTAATCTTAAAAATCATTTATGTCGAGCGAAATACGGCATGAGTCTCAGCTGAATAGAAATTTCCAGTGTCGGGTTATTCCAGCCGATTGCACATGCTCTCCAGATGATTTATGGCGTCGACGTTTGATCGAGTTGTGAAATATGTTTGGCTTCGCTCTTTCTGTTCACTTGTTACAAATGATGCTGAAACGCACTATGGTACACGATTCGCGTACCAATGGTAAAATGTTGTCTTAAATATTGGATAACAAAAGCCTACCTGTTCAAGGTAAGATAACAACATCAATGATGATTTGAATTGACAAATAATTCGTACTTTCAACGTGTAAGACTTTGGATGGTACGGAGTTGGGGACTACTTTAATACTACCCCCTCAACCGGCTTTGCGCCAGGAAAACAATGTTACGGCCGTCAAGTTTTTATGACCGACATAAGTCATTATGAGTTCTATATTTCAAAAACCAATATGGCATTTTGTTAAACATATCTTTGACAACATTTATGTGAGTAAAAACTCTTTACAACCCAATGTCAAATGGCGCAGCCCTTGGTTTATAGAACCTTAATAATCCAGCCACTGGCTTTAACGTCAGACATAATTTAGACTAAGCATTGAAGTCTAATGATGGACGGATTAAGAATTGGTCATTGACCATACTCTCTACAAAACGAACTTTTGTTTTAGTTTTCAACTGAGAAGAGATATTTTATAGTTTAATTGCCAATGTGTCATAATTGTTTATTATATATTTTGTACAACTGTATGTCAAATACAGAATGTGCTATGATTTACAACAGATCGAAGCTCACTCTTTCGTGTAAATATTTCTTGAATTATCTATGTTTAATAAATCCCACAGACTTTACCTATACTCAATCGTAATTTAATAAGACCAGACATAACGTAGTCACATTTTCCAAAGTTTCTTTGGTGGGAGGGGCATCCTATACGGTAAGCTCCGTGGAATTTTTTGGGGGCATTTTAGACGCTGCTCTCCCCCCCCCTCCTTTGCTTCCGGTATTGGCCACAAAAGTTCCCCTGGATTTTCCAGCGTTGTTTCCCATTGACAGTGGTACTAAATGGAAAGCCTGGCAAGGACGTATCTATAGTCGTGTGGATGAGATGGAAAACCGAGGTCGTGGATTCATTGACAGCTTTAGTTCGATATACCGCTGCCCTATCTGTGCAGGTTAGTATAGTAAATGACATGAAATGGTGTTTAACGCCCTACTGCTCTGTTCCGGCCAGGCTATATAATGAAGACGGCCATACGCCATACTTTGTGCTATGAGAGAAATTTTGATCGAACAGCTGCGCTACAACCTACCCTTATATGGAATTCCAACTGACAAGCCATCTTTTACGTGCATGTCAATGTTTACACTGGGTTTTAGTCCCATCCGAACGACTAGACAGCTGTCCTTGTCAGGCTCTTCATCCTCCACCATTGGGAGAAACCACATCGGAAAATCCCGATGAACCTTCTCAGCCAACACAGGGAGCGAACCTGCGCCCTCGCGAGCCAGCGTCTTACTCACTTAATCACCGTGACTACCGCAAGTTGAAAGAACGTTACACATCATTTCAATCTCACCCTTCGTTTTCAGACACGCCCTTCTACTGTAGCCTGCTCATTTTTAATACCTTGTCATCAGTGAACTATAAACTTCTAATCTACATCGCTTTAACAAGATCTAGAAGAAGCACAAAAGAAGACATTTATGTAACAGGACAACCTTCAAGATAATATGGTCGTTTTACGTCAGAGAATTGCGCTAATTAACAAGAGCATATCTGACGTCAATGACTAGTTTAAAGGGAAAGACCAGCGATTTTCAACAAGGTTTCCATAAATCAAAAACATCGAAGCACACGAAATAAATATCACTTGTAAGCTGTCAATCAAACCACGTGATATAAACAATTAGCCACGTGGCGTAAATTGGGCCACAGCGTACTGTTCAGTATGAGTGCATTTACGCGTCGGCTTTGTGTACTAAACGTTAAAAAGCATAAATTCCTGTTTATAATATCATAACAAATTTGTTTTGCCCAAATACGAGGCGTGAACACGATATAGCAGTAAACTTATGCCGAATCTGTATACTTACTATAGAGCCCAGTGAGCGTGTTGAACCAACTATGTCACTTCCGGTTTTAATAAAGATTAATTCCTCGTTTACAAAAACTTTTTTACTTGTGTTAAAGAGGGTATTGTTTCTGAATATATATTTAAGATTTGTGGAAACCTTGTTGAAAACCTTTAATTTACACTTTTGTGTTGCATTTATTATGAACCTCAAGAAACCTATATGAATAATATTTTGCTGACCTAACCATTTGTATTACTGTAAGTGTAGGAAGGGAGTTGGATGGCCGAATGGTTAGCACGTGTGCGCTGTATCACAAAGCCTGTCATTGAGTCAACTGGTGTGGTTTCGAATCCACGGTTCCGCGTGACAAGGAGTAGGGTCGCCTGTTCAACCGCGTGGGTTTTCTCTGGAGGCTTTGGTTTCCTCCCACTGCTAAAGACCCCTACGCGCAAACGTATTATTGAAACTTGTTAGTCCCGAAATGATCTAGTTTGTGTCGAGTGAACGTTAAACCCCATTCTCTCTCCCAATAAGTGTAGGAGAATCACACGATGATATAATCGAATACCATAAGGAGTGGCAAGGAGTAGGATCGCCTGTCTAACCGCGTGAGTTTTTCCTGGGCCCCCAGTTTCCCCCCACTGCTAAAGACCCCTAAGCGCATGCGAACTATTGAAATAAAATTAAACAATATGTTAGTTCCGGAATGACCTAGCTTGTGTCAAGTGGACGTTAAACCCCATTTCTCTCTCTCTGTGTTATAATCACACCATGACATAATAAAACACCATAAGACAAAACCCCCGTCAAGGCAGACAAACTACACACACATCGCTTGTAATAAACAATAGATTAATAAAAAAAATACATCAAATCAAAATATTACAATTTTGAACCAAATTATTTGAAAATAAGTTATTATGTATGATGACATTACATTACGCGAAAAGGTGGTATTTTTTGTATGCGAGAGTTAGTAGACTACAACTCTTATAGTTCTGTGGAAGACACAACGATATGTAATATTGTTGACGCCCGAACGCCGAAGACGCGTCGTTTTGTTACTTCAAGGAGGCATGAGGACGAGTGCTATTCGAAGCTACATTTGTAGTCGGTTGTTAAACCTGAACCCTACAAATGCAAATTTCAACTGTATATTATTCAGATCTAAATAATTGAAGTGCCAGATACTGCGCACATTTTTTCTGAGAAAATGAATCTTGAGTGTTTATGATTAAAGATGAAAATATATGTAATTACGAATCTTTTGAATTCATAATAGCAGCTTGAGTGCAATTCATTTTACTCATAATTTGCTAATTTACAGTTGTAGACTCACGTTTACCTCCTTTAAGTCCCTGTTATATGGTGGCTGATTGGTATCATGTCGTGATGTCTTAGTGTGCCATCCCGATATCACGACACTTTAACCTATGGAAGCGTATAGGGGTCAATAGCACGATAGATACCGCAATATTAAGTTGATAATAAGTCAATACATTGTGATTTTTCTGACGATTTTATCTCTGAAAAGGCAATTTTTGCCAAGTTAATTGAATAACTCGCTAATTTGCATGTCGTCATTTTGTTTTAGATGCACACGTCGACATAGCGCATGGCAATATTTTGCGAATATGTCGAAATATACTACGGCGAAATGGAATATGTCGCCAAAGCTTCCGAATAGCAATATCTTACCGCAAACGTGTACATTTAAGACGAAATGGGGACATAAAACATAGCGTGTTGACTCAATTACCTAGGCAAAAATTAACTTTTCAGAGATAAAATCATCAGAATAATCACAATATGTTGACATAATACCAACTTAATATTGCGGTATCTATCACGCTATTGACCCCTATACGCTTCCATATTAACCCGATTACCCAACATCACAAAAACCCGACAGCCCGGCATTACGATATTTTAACCCGCACTACGACATTTCTTCGCTAGAAAATGCTGACCGAAATAAAAAAAGTTGCTCGATTTTTTCGCCGGCGTTTTTTCTCGCGTGAAGTTTGTATGGAAGCGTATAGGGACCAGCGCAATATATATCGCAATATTAAGTTGATAATATGTCAACATATGGTGTTTTTTTCTGAGGATTCTATCGCTGAAAAGACCATTTTTACCGAGTTAATTGAATTAACTCGCTATTTTGCATTTCGTTTTAGTTGGCAAAATAAAGTATCCGATATCTAATGTTATTGTAATTTTACTTTTCTCTTTAATTGAATACCACGAATTTGTACTGAATTGACTATGAATTAAAGCATTTTGTCTGGAGTCACTCTACTTTGTGCGACATTTTTCGGGCATCGATTTTTATTTGTGAATGCGGCGTCTACAGTTTGATTGTATGGTTGGAATTCAGGCCTCCATAGAGTCGGATTTCGATGGCAAACAAATTGCAAACTTTGAACTTGCTTAATTCACGGGTTAGAATAGCCGAAAAACGGAAAGCTCCGCTCCTTCGACTGTCGCAGACGACCGACACCGCTGTCTGTAACCGAGTAGCATAGGCCTGGTGACTTTGCCCTACCGCTTCCTTTTTCAGAATTATACTACTTTCAACCAGTGTGGCGCTGGGTCATCTACTAGTACAAACTATTAATTAGACATTTATTTACCAGATGAGACTATAATCAATTCCCTAAGCCATCGGTATTTTCACAAACAGTGGACTTAACGTTCACTTGACACGAATTAGGATATTTTGGGACTAACGTATGAGTCTTTAGCGCGGTGTGTGTGTGTGGGGGGGATACCAGTGACCGATAGAAAACCCACAAGAAGGGGATCGAAACTACGCCACTCAATACAAACCCTACGATCTAGAGCACATGATTCGCCCACCCCCCTCCCACCAACGGTCTAAAGAGTTGAGATAATATTATGTTGTACTTATCGCAGAATACAGAACGAGATAGACTACCCACCAGTACCTCAAGTATGCCTGCACTACTGTCCCAAGTGTGCAAAGAACTTAAAGTATACACGTAATACGATCCTTTCATGTTATATCTGTTCGTCGTGGTATATGGTTTGTTTAGTTACTAAAGAATATAGAAAAAAATATGTAATCGTAGCAACTGAAGTATTGTATAAACAGTCGCTAAATTTCCATTTTTTCTTTGGCGTATCATATAGACACATTCGGTATTATTCTTCATATCTGCTTATGCAATCAATGACGACAAATATCTTAAGGTGCGAACTAAAGATACTTCACAACTTGAAAGGAAATCAGTTACTATGACATCAAAGATATAAAAAATAAAATTGTTAGAAACCGCCCTCAGATCACCTATAAAAACCTGGAATTGTTAAAAAGATTCACTCGCGATTTGGAAATAGTCGAGTGAAGATCACAGAAGAAAGAATTTAAAAAATGCTGACGTGTGCGGCCCTCGTTTTGCTTGCATTGATACAAGTAGATACAGTAACAAGTGTTTGTAAGTAAAGATCAATTTACACAAATTAAAAAGTATTTATTTTTTGTTCACTGTAAAATTTCAGATTTTTATCAAGAACTAAGTAGCGCAAAATTATTCTCTCGACAAATGAATGGGTTATTTATTTATTTTTTTTTAAAAAAATAATACTTTATTTTCATTTCCAAGCCTTACAACGTAACTAAATTCAACAATTATTTGTTTTCTTTTGATATCTACAAAGGGATGAGCAATTTTACATAATTTAATTGTTTCAATATTTTTAACTGTGTTAATAAACTAGGCGATATTTTACGGTTGGTTAGTTTCATCCTCTTAACATATTAAAGTATGTTTTTGAATTATAGTGTTACACCAGCTATATAAACTATTATATCAAATTTTTCTACGTTGGGTTCAATGACGGACGTGTAGCCGTTTTGTAGAAAATCGGGTTTTGAAATCAATTTAGAAAATTCTTCCAAAAATATAAACATTCTGTTAACAATTATTTATTTTCTTATCAATGTTTTTTTTCATAAATTCATATTTTCAATAGTTTAATTTTTCATTAGTTTGTTTTTACATTGGTATATTTATGCAAAAATGAAACATACATTATAGACAAGCTAAATCTGCTAAGTTCAGGTCTTTCTTTAGACCTGAAATGTTATCTAAATTATTAATTAGACATTAATGAACTTATCCTGACTGAATAATCAAGACTTTGTTGGGGTTTTCTTTTTTATCGTACCGACTTTGGTAATGTGGATCGAGGCTAGTCTAAAATTCAAAAGGTAATATCTCGATTCAGAGTGGAACAATTTGACTGAAATTTTCAGCATATTCTATTTACGTTATCTATATTCTATAAACTCTTATAGTGAGAACTGTAAACTTTTTATCTAATCTCCCACAATGACCCTATAATAAATGTCATTGCTGGGAGTAGAATTAAGCTGCAGACGAGTTATTCCAGAATATAGACATTTCATTAAGAATTATTTATATTTTTCATTAGTGGCTCAGTGGATCGCGGGTACGCTCCCATTTTCCGACGTGGTCCCCATTGTCACTTATGCAGGATGGAATGAAAAATTGAGGTTCCGCGGGCACGTAAAAGATCCCTTGGCAGTTGGAATTCGATATAACAATAGAATGAATGAAATGTTGTTTAATGGCACGTCAGCTCCAACCGGGCCATATTGCGCCAAAATAACAATAGGCCATAGTCCCTCACTGTATATCGTATGTTTGTCTTCATCAGCCCAGTCCGAACAGTACAGTAGAAAGTTAAACTCTATTCTACAGTACGCTGTGGTCCAGTTATTTTTTATTAGTATATTTCTATTTTTTTGTCTAATTTTGTAAGGAAACCATTCAATGACAATCCATCGATAACCATTTCTATTTATTCTTCAGTTTATTGGTTGTTTTAGTCATTATTCTATGTTTAATGAATTCATTATTTTTTATTCGTTTTATTTTCTGCAACAATCGATGAATGTCACAATAAAATTGTCGCGTAAATGAAATAGGGTAGAATTGATTTTTAAGGTTTGTTCAGATTTTTTTGTTTTGATTTTTTGTTGTTTTTTTTTTATTTCCTTGTGAGGGGAGGGGGGTTGTAAAATGAAAGCTAGTCAATAGGGAAACGTTAAATGTGTTATCGATATAGTGTAGACCGTATCGTATTTCTGGTCGAGATTTGGAAACCATATGAAATTGAAATAGTCGGTTTACAGTGATATAATATTATACCATCAAGGGCGGATTAAGCCATCGGGCGTTCGCGTGGACGATCGCTCGGAGGGCCGGTCGGACAAAAAATTAAAAAATAGTGTTGTCCAATTCGTCTAAGTAACTTTTTTCTGCTGAACATTATATTGGAGGGGGGGGGGGTATTGGACCGGCCATGGAGCGATGATGATCATGTTGTATGTGGCCGGTGGCTTTAACGGGCCGCCACGCCATCACTGTAGACTGGGCTGGTATAATAGACTTTATGGGCCGGGTGAGCTGGGCGTGGGCCAGAATTCGGAATCCTGCAATTGGATTCACCCGACACTGTCGCCCGCAAATTTACTAATTATAAAGTCACCTGCACCCGGTTTGTGGGGATACGCCAGAATCCAAAATTCAAAAAGCAGATTTTATGAGTTTCACTTTCGTCAGTCTGTACCAATGTTTCTCGTGGCCTTCCATCACAGGATAAATCAACTAGCGCTCCCGCCAACAAAAATGGGACATTTTTCAATTAAAATATTCCTACTTATTAAATATTCCTAACTGGTTAATGGTCAAAATCTTCTCAACCAGTTAAACTCTTAACGATACAATGATAAAACGTTAATTAATCACATGACGATATGGTAATTTCACAAGTTGATTGGTGTAAATGTAAATTACTTGCAGGTCGTGGTTTTGGACTAAGTTACTCGATTTAAGAAATATATTATTTGACAGAGATTATAATCAAATATGCCACCAAATCGCATATTTGGGGTTCATTTTTAAAACATTTCCAGGAGGAGAGCCCCCGGACCCCCCCCCCCCTCGTCCGGGCTCCGCGGTCAGTGAAAGGGGTCGCACCGACACGCGGGCCCGGGTCCGTTCCCGGTCCCAAACCGCCCTGCATACCATTCATTGCACTGTAGGATTAATTTAAACATAGGCATACGAGCCAGGGGTAACTACCTCCCTAATTTCGGGCAATCTGACTTTTCGTTCAGGCGGGTAAATTGGCACAATAAAGTTCCCGAAATCTAATAAAACACTAATTTTACTTTTCTTTTAATTGAATACCACGAATTTGTACTTAATTTACTATGGAGTAAACGTTTGATCTGAAGCCACTCTACATTGTGCGACATTTTTCGGGCATCGATTGGATGATTGGAATTCGGGTCGGCATAGAGTGGTATTTTGGTTAAACCATTGGACATCTTTGGAGTTGCTTAACTCACTGGCTAGAATAGCAGAAACATGCATTTGCGTCGGTTAAATTTTCAAACCATTTTTCGGGAGGGCGAGGTTCCCATACCTCGCGACGATTGATTGATTGTTTTGGATTCAGGTCATCCTATGGACCACATTGAAGTTGCTGTATTCACGGGCTGGGATAGAAAACACGTTGTCTGAAAACCCGAAATTTGTTCGGGCATTTCTGTCATGTACGCCTGTGAGTCTAAATACGTAAATGAACAGAGCTGTTATGACACTTTTTTTCAAAAAAGAAAGTTATTATTATCATATGCTTAATTACGACTGGTAGTCAGGTAAAGATAAGCCATATGCAGGGGGTACCTAGAACAAATTGCAACAGAATGTTTCTCGATGGAATCTGATAGAGGGATCCCTTAAGGACTCACAAACGAAAATCGCCCAAAATTAAAAGATAGGTTTTCGAGTAATTAGCATAAATCCAATATGGCCGCCATTAAACAATTAAAACGCCAATATCTCGACAATAGTTGGGTTTAGAGGATGTAAATGTAATGTGGATAGATAGGAAAGTGGTGCCAATGAATCAGAAAAGCCATAACCAAATGACGGCAAGACGTCCCCGTGACGTCATACTGACGACGTGACGTCATGCTGACGATCTGACGTCACACAGCTCAGTTTGTCGTCTGTACCTCATACACCGTGATTTCGTTTGTTATCATAAGGTAGTTTTGAATAGATTTTAGAATGTCTAATTGACATCAGTCATGAATACGTGTCCTATATGTAAGCAGTCGTTGGAAAACGGCAAGAAAACATCACAACTAACGGCAAAAGGTGTGCAAGGACTTCAAAATGCGGCTCAAATCCGAGGAGATCGCTTGGAAGTAGAACCAAACATCTGTGTCCATGTCGATTGCAGGCGAGATTTCACAAATCCAAAGAATATTTCTAATGCATTGAAGAGAAAAGGTGAAGGAACAGAAGCTGAGATGATTTCTGTAAAACGGCGCTCCCAAACTACACCTTTTCAGTTCAAATCTAAATGTTTTCTCTGCGGATGTGACGCTGTATTGAATGTAGCGGAGATTAATCCTGATAATAGAAAAGGTAATATGTGTTATCCTGTACGAACGATGAGATTCCAGACATTAATCTACAATGCGTGTATGGAAAGAAACGATGACTGGGGTACTAGTGTGTTGGGAAGAATTGAATTCGCCAGGGATCTACACGCATCTGACGCTATTTACCACCAAATGTGCAGCGTTAATTTTCGCACCGGGAAGAATATACCAGTGAAATTTCTAAGTGGCGAAGAAACATTTGCTACAAAAAGTAACGCTCCTGGGAGACCAACAGATATTCAAAGGGAAAACGCGTTTTTAACAGTAATGGAGGACATGGTTGCTAATAGTGATGAGCAGAGGACGATAACGGAACTTGTTGAAGAGATGGGAAAAATCGTAAATAATCCATACAGTAATAAGTATATGAAACAGAAACTGATTGAAACGCTAAGCGATGATGTGATTATTAGTAATGTGAACGGACGAAACGACGTGGTAACGTTTAACCGAAGAGCCGGGACAATTCTTCAAGAATTCTATGATGATCCACGAAAGGGGGATTTAGACTCAGACCAGAAAAGATTCGTCAAAACCGCAGCTGCACTACTCCGCAGCGAGATTATTAAAAAATCTCTCACACATTCAAAGGAGTACTACCCCCAATCAGAAACAATGAAATCGTTGGATGAACTTACGAACTTTGCACCAAATTTATTAACACTTTTCCTACAAGAGCTGATGGTAGGCGACGACCTCAAGATTGCAACTCTGGGGCAATGTTTGGTACAGGCGGCGAGACCCCGAGCAGTTTTAGCCCCATTTCATTTAGGGTTAGCGGTACAGCTCCACCACAATTACGGGTCAAGATTTCTGATCGACACTTTGAGTTCATACGGCTTCTGTTCTTCTTATTCAGAAGTACTTAATTTCGAAATGAATGCAGCCACGCAAGCAACATTAATCACAGGCAGATCCGTTGGAGTCCCACATGGACATGATGTAGGAGGTCCCGAACTAGGTTTGTCTAATTTGTTGATCGATCCACCTGCCGCCAATTTAAAAATCAAAATTAATACACCGCTTGATACGTACAACATCAACACACCATGTAATACGGACGTCACAAACATGTTTCCATCTGATTCCAATTCCAATGCACCTGAACCAATTGTTATACAAAGATGTGATCATAAGACAGGTCATGCCAAGAGTGCCGGAAACATATTTGATACTTCATTCGGACATTTCCGTCAATATGTAGCGGACAACGTTGATTGCAACCCATGTACATTGGATGGTAAGAAGTCGCTACACGCAATGGGGATGATTGAAACTGTGACCCCTGAAATTGTCAATAAAGTTTTAATAAAGAGGAATCCGAAAGTTAGGAGAGACATCCTACAGTCCATGATTGAAATACAGTTCTACCAGAAGCCAGGTAAAAGAAATCCCATTAACTTCTACAAACTACCTCCCTTGGATGTGTGTAATCCTTTTACTAAGTTGGACTTGGTATGGAAAGTTTCGTGGCCCTTGAAACCAGATAGGCCACTCTGGTCTGGCACAATGCAAGCCGTTATGAATGGAGACCATTTTGGAAAAGCCACCATACGATTTTTGCCAATGATAGACATGGATCCAACCAATCTCAGTTGTGTTTATTCGACCCTGTCCTTTATTGCTGACGAATGTAATCGTCACGGGTGCACGCCAGTGATCACTTTCGACCAACCATTATGGTGGAAGGCCAGAACAATTATTAATAATGAATCATCCGATAGTAAACTGAAACGTATAGTATTACACCTTGGAGGTTTCCGGCTATGAGCTTTCTGGGTTCAATTGGTCACGTTATGGACAGTTCCGGTCTGAGACAAATATTGGAGAAAATTTACGGAGAAAACACTGTCGGGCACATGTTGAGTGGGAAGGCGTACGCCAAGGCAGCTCGTGCACATTTCCTCGTGGACTCTGTTTTAAGTGCGTTAATACTCAGGAAAGTATACAATTTACCATTATCGCCAATAGATAATGATGAAGTGAATGTAGATACTGATATTCGGGAAATGCATGAGCTATTTGATAAGCTAATACAAAGTGAAATTTCCGTCGACGACGCTTTATCGAGAGCCGTAATTGATAGAGTACATGGCAAATTTGAGAATGAAAGAGCAAATTTGGGAAATCACCCTACCGGACAGCTCTGGCGTCAGTATATGGATATGGTAAACGTATTCAGAAATTTGATAAGATCTGAACGGACAGGCGATTGGTCTCTTCACCTGTCTGTATTAGCGGAGATGATATCGTACTTTGCCGCGACGGGTCACCGTAATTATGCCAAGTCGGTACAGATATTCATACAAGATATGGTTGAACTGAAAGAAAAGGATCCTCTAATATGTTCGTTATTCGAGAAAGGTTTGTTTGTTGTTAGACGCTCTGACAGGTTCTGGGCTGGACTACCGAAGGATTTGGTAATTGAGCAATCACTCATGAGAACAATTAAAAGTATCGGAGGTCTGGTGCATGGACGTGGTGTGATGGATGAGATTCAACGCAACAAATGGATCTTATCAATGCCAGCATGTTCGGCGATAAATGATGCGATGACAGAGCTCTCGCTTAAATACAAAGATAATGTGCCACACAAGGACTGTTCAACTACGCGGGTTAAACGTGACAACAAAGATGGTACAGTCTTGTTACAGTACTTAATAGAAAACAATCCATTCGACTTTTCGGAGGAGTTACGCGACATTTCGTCTGGTCAGACGGCGTCATCTGCTGTAAATTGTCACCATGCGTATGACATAGGATTGGCAATACTGAACAAGATGTATGGCTGTGATGCATGTGAATTTTCTTTCAGAAAGAAAGATGAAGTTGTTACAATGGGACAATCGAACAAGATCAATGTAGACGGAGATCCTGTAACTATTGACACACAGTTATTATTCCAACGCTTCATTGCTATTGGCAGTGTCAGTTCGGATATTGATAACACCGAAGATTTGTTAAAGTATGAGCTCGCCAACCACCCCACCGCGCTTTTTGACGATAGTGGGTTCATTAGAGAAGCAACTAAATCACAACTTCTTGATGCTCTGTCCCTCATGCATAGTGATGCTCCAAGCCAGGCGAACCCTGTTGTGACAACAGTTCTTGACGGCGGTGCATTATTAAATGGTCAAGTTGTATGGAAAAGGGACATAGACACTTACGAAACTATCTGTCAAAGGTACATCAAGATCATCAAACGCTACCCGAACCCTATCACAGTATTTGATGGCTACAACCAGGAAACCACCACAAAGGACACTACCCACCAAAGAAGATCCAAAACAAAAGCCAACACCGTTCTGAGTTTATCCGGTGATAAGATATTCAAGTCAAAAAAGGAGGATTTTTTGTCGAATGTCGTGAATAAAGTAAGCTTTATTAATTTGTTAAAAGATAGATTGTCTGCATTAGGCATTGCCTTTAGACAAGCACCGGGGGATGCGGATGTTCTAATTGCTAAGACGGCGATAGAAGCATCAAAATCAGGTACAACAGAGGTAATAGCTGACGACACCGACATTCTTGTACTTCTTTGTCATCATGCCGATGACGTGGCAGGTGGTGTGATAATGAGGTCACCGCGTCTTTCATCTAAAAGACCCGATTGGAATATAAAACATTTGAGGGGAAAACTGACTACAGACATTTGCAAAATACTACCAGTTATCCATGCGATTGGCGGGTGTGATACAACTTCTCGTGTGTTTGGTCTTGGAAAAGGTGCCATTTTAAGAAAGGCGATGACATCGAAGCAGTTCCGAGAATTTGCATCTGTATTTACATCGCCTACAGCTAATAAGAAAGAAATAGAGAAAGCTGGTGAAAATGCATTAATAATCATGTATGGTGGCAACTGCAACCACTCCAACCAGACGTTGGATTATTTACGATGCGTTAAATGGTCACAAAAAGTCAGTACCAGTACAACTCAAGTCGGTGTTCAGTCACTCCCACCAACGAGCGATGGTGCGAGGTATCATAGTTTTCGGGTTTATTTACAAGTACAGACCTGGATGGGGAACTTTACTCTAAAGCCCGATGAGTGGGGGTGGGAAATTTCAGATAACAAACTTGCCGCCATAAAAATGAGTAAACCACCTGCACCAGATGCCTTACTCAAAGTTATTCGTTGTAATTGTAAAATGGACTGTGGCTCGAAAAGGTGCACATGTAGGAGGCATGGACTAGAGTGCACAAGTGCCTGTGCAGAATGCAGAGGTGTGGCTTGTGTAAATTCTTCTGTCGTAACTGAAGACTCAGCGGATGATTTGTAAATGTTAGATCGCTGTAATAGTTATTTATTTGTCACACTTGGATCTATACATGTAATTGTAATGTTCTTACTGCATGAATTTCTAAATACATTAGACTCCGTATTAAAGGTTTATAGCGGCATTTAGCTGTACCACTTTTACTGTCTACGTGTTATACATTTGCATGTCCGGAATCAAACCATTCCCGAGATATTTGAATTTTAAGGTTTCAATGGAAGCCATATTGTACTTCTGACGTCAAATGGACGCCATATTGAACTTATGACGACGTCACAGAGACACCATTTAGCTATGATTTCTGCTTCATTGGTACCACTTCCCTATCTACCCGTTATACATTTACATGCCCCGAATCCAACCATTTCTTATCAATTAGAATTTTAAGGGTTCAGTGGCAGCCATATTGGACTTATGACGTCACAAGGACGCCATTTTGGACTTATGACGTGATGACGTCACAGGGAAACAATTTAGCTATGTTTTCTAATTCATTGGCACCACTTTTTTTTATCTACCCACAGTATATTTACATCCTCTAAACCCAACTATTGTCGAGATATAGGAGTTTTAACGGTTTAATGGCGGCCATATTTGATTTATGCTAATTACTCGAAAACCTATTTTTTTATTTTGGGCGATTTTCGTTTGGAGGTCCTTAAGGGACCCCTCTACCAGATTCCACCGAGAAAAATTCTGTTGCAATTTGTTCTAGGTTATTTGGGATCTTTACCTGACTATGGCTGACACTACTGTATTATTGACCGGCTTACAAACTTGACATTATACTATGCAAATCCATGCACAATAATAATGCAAATTCCATTCAGCATTTTCTCATTCAAAAATTCTGATGTCAAATTTGTATCCATTATTTAAGATATGATTTGTCTATGCCGTCTAGTCGATATATCATAAAATTCAAATTATTGGAGACATAAAATTTCTCTAATCCGGTTCACTAAAATTTTATCCTAACTAATTTACACGACGGCGCCTTGCTCAGACATTTACATAAATTGGAGCAATCATATTCAAATCGTGATGTTTGGAAGAGATGAGATTAGTATCAATGATGGGGTATTAAAGAGCTGTTTAACATTCACTAACCTTGAATACTCAAGGTTGAATAATAAACAGTGTTATATACATACAAGTTGTAATTGTTACCGTAATTTATGTACGTTATGTCACTTCTAATGTACGGTGGCTGATAAGGGACATGAAAAATAATATCATTTATATTTTCTTTGTAAAATTCAATCAAGTGAATTTCATAATAATTTGGTTTTCTTTATAATTTTCTTCCAAGTCAATTTTAACTTCCACCCAAGTCAATTTTAACTTTCACCCAAATATATTTTAGCATATTTATTTTTGACAATTTCCACCTAAATTAATTTCAATTTCCGCCTAAATCATTTGTTTTTTCATATTTTTTATTCTAGTCTATTTTTATTTATTTTTTTTTTATAATATTCATCCAAGTCAATTTTAATTTTCAGCCATTTGCAATATAATTTGCTTTTTTTTTTTTTTTTTTTAAAATTTCACCCATTTCTACGGAGATTTGTTGCCATATTAAAATTGACTTGATTTAAAAGTAGAATTGATTTGGGGGAAAATTATAAAAAAAAGAAAATTATATTAAAATGGACTAGGGTGAAATTATAAAAACAAAATATATATTAAAATTGACTTTGGTGAATATTACATGTCGCAATTTAATTTGAGGTTTTCATAATAACCCAATTATGGCTGCAGTATGTCTACAATATCCACTTTTAGAATTAGAAAAATGATTTTGCATTATTCATTCACCAAATTCAATTGATTTTGTCAAATGATTTTTAATCCATAAAAAAAATTATGCCTGAAAATGATTATTGTGCTTAGTGGTTTTACATACGTTTACCACCAACCGTCTTGTAATGGTGATTTGATTACTCTATTTTATTTATATTGTATAATATTTATATTATTTCAGCTTGGGGATATAATAATAATGGTGAGTTAGTTGATATATTATCACAGATACTAATGTCCTTCACAATAATGTAACTTCGACCATCTACGTTCGCATTTGCTGGATTCCTGTATCTTTGTAGTGTCTACACAGGCCTTGTTTAATCGAATGATGTTAACTGTGTTAAAGGACAATATTGGTGCCAGCCATTATTAAATATGTGATAGAACTGGTAAATTACATACCAAATATAATTTTAACACAGAGATCATTGCTACGGGAGATGTGTAACAAACTCTTAAATATACGGGAAGTGACATCAAACAAGACAAACAGGAGCTGTCTTTCTGTATAACTGACTGAACTAAAGAGGGATAACAGACACGCGGGCGAATTTCATTTCACTGACTATTCCATTGACTATGAAAAGTTATTATATGAGAATGTGAGAGGATATCTGACAATCCACAAAAAGAATTGACTATCAGTAGATAAAAGATAACGAACAAATTAGAAAAATGTCCGTTCATTACCATGTTTTTATTAAGAGCTGGATGCATAAAAACAGGGGAATGCACGGGATTTTCCTGTTCTTTTCGTTTTGTCTTATCTTGTGAAAGCCAATTCTATTTTTGAATTTTGAGATAACTTATAAAACAACTTTCCATCGTTAACGGAATTATCAGTGAAATGAAATTCGCATGCGTGTCTGTTATCAGACGTTAGTTCAGTCAGTTATATAGAAAGACAACTCGTGTCTGTCATGTTTGACGTCACTTCCCGTATATATAAGAGTTTGTTACACATCTCTCGTAGAGATGATCTTTGTGTTAAAAGTATATTTGGAATGTATTTTACCAGTTCAATCACATATGTAATAATGACTGGCACCAATATTGTCCTTTAAATTTATATTGTCGGGTGTAAAGCAGGGATATTAACCAGAGGCATACTGTATTTTCATATTTAAACGTGGGACACCGCGTTTATGAAGTATAGGAAAAGCCAAGTTATAATGGCATGTGGGCGTCAGACATACTTTTCATTCGTTCTTGGGGTTTCACGTGCGCTTCCACCGGCTTTAAAAACAAACTATTTATCAGTGTTGAAGATAGATTTATTGTCATCTCCAGTCACTCAGAACATAACGCAAATCTCAACAGAAAGTACCATCACTAACAAATCAAAAGCTGTTGTTAAGAAACAGCATACATATGTCTGGTCCACTCGATTCTTGCTCCAGTGTTTGTGGGGACCGCCATTTTAAGAATACGAGGTTGCAGAAATTGCCAAAGATTATTGATTGCTGAATTCGTGACTTCATAAGGTCTCTGGTGCTTGTGGCTTTTAAGGTCTCGCCCTTAGGGTTGATTAATTTGAATGATGTTTCAAAATGGAATTAATTGATACCGTGTGTGGTCTTAAAACCTGCATTTGTATTTTAGTCTGATCTTTACAATTTATTACAAATGTACTGCAGGGCCCTCTAGGTGGTCGCAGAATTTTCCGACATGTGGTAGTATAGAGCGTCAATCACCCATTGATATAGACAGTTCAGAAGTCAGCGTACAATCAAGCTTAGGAGACATCAGAATGACAGGATACGATAAACCAATCGCGATGACCATAAGAAATAATGGTCACACTGGTAAGATATAATTTTGTCAAATTCTGTATTGGTTTATAGTCATGCCAAACAAACCTTGAAGTTGCATGCAATAACCCATTCCTATCAAATGCTGTTCTGTCAAGTTTGTGATTTCTATAATAATTATACATATTACATTGCACAAGAGCTAAATCTGTCTATTGCAGGTCTTTCTTTGGACCTGGAATGTTATATAAACTATTAATTAGACATAATTTGTTAAAGCGGGAATTTCATATTTTCTAAGAAAGTCAAAACATTATTATTTCTATGTTTTTTGATCAAAAAGTTTTCAAGTCACTATTATACGATCATGTGCAATATTTCATAGGCATACAAATCCCTGACACAGAAAATAATAACGCAGTTACTTGAATCACCTCCCCTGTTTTCCCATTCCCCTCCATGCAATGGCGATCTTCAAACGTTTGAATTTCAAGTTGAAAATGATATTTTTGCTAAATTCTCAACTGGCAATAGTGAATTATAGGATTATTCTTTAACAAGGTAGGACTGTTTATAGATACAATCTATTTTATGGCCTTATTTTAATACATTTAAAAATATAACTTAAAATATGAAATTGGAACTATATATTATGCCAAAGTAAAATATGCCGATTGCAGGTCTTTCTTTAGACCTGAAACTATTACATAGACCAATAAAACAAGACAAACTCTCGATAGAATCGGATACTGAAGAATTTAACTAGATTAGAACGGTTCGCCATTTGAAAATTTGATTTAAAAATGGGAAAGCGAGGCTAAATCGTGAATATACCAATGCCCTTGTTACCACTATGCACACATCTTGTCCAAACTACAGACAATTGTGGGCAGAATGGGGTAATGTGAATGAAATTGTCAATATTTTCTACTTTGATCATCCATTTTTGAATTATTAGAGCAAGAATGACCAACTCTTTATTGAACCCTAACTAATGTACATGTATCTTGAACATGAAAAGACCTGAATCAACCCTCGATGTCATCTTATTTGTCGGATTTTCACTGGATATGAATCCGATTTGCTGCTCAACGATGATTTAATCCAAAAATCGATAAAGGAGACTATATTTTTATCGTACAGAATTTAGTAATGATGATCGAGGCTAGGTCGAGAATTCAAACGCTAATATCTCGGCTCAGAGGGGAGTAATTTCACTGAAATTCTCAGCATATTCCCCTTTTCCATAATACCCCTTTTAGCATAAAACAAAAGTAGAAAATTGATTGTCATTTCAGCCCAGGTAGATATAACAAGTGGTGATGCATTTATAGAGAATGGTGGACTTCCCGGAAAATATAAACTGCTTCAGTTCCACTTACATTGGGGTGCTGATGATTTTAAAGGTTCGGAACACACAATTAATACGGTTCAGTTTCCTATGGAAGTAAGTTGAAGTTTTAAAAATATATCCAATTGAGCACACCATAGTATGAAAGAAAAGTCCATAAAGAATTGAATGACATGTACGGGGATGAAATGGGCTTTAACGTCGGACATTTCTGTACCAACCGGACGAATGAAGACGGAAGAATGTTATGATAGAAATAGCAACGTAGGGTAGGTGATGGTGGTCGAGTGATCGAGTGGTCTACAGAGGCCAGCTATTGAGTTTCGATTCCAACCTTGTATACGTTTACGGTTACTGTTGCATGTCCATTGCAGGCTAGGACTTATTCCATTTTCTTCTTTAGACCTACAGCTAATTTCACAGCTAATTTCAGCGGAATACACCCAGTTGTATCGCACAGTTAGTTAATTCTATGGTATTTTCCACATTTTGTAGTCTTTATCTTAAAAAGTTATAATACCATATAGGCCTAAATATGAAATGAAATGAAATGGGGTTTAACGTCCTACTGTTCTGCATCGACTGGGATAATGAAGGCGGCCATACGCCATACAGCGTGGTATAAGGGGAATTTTGCCTGGGCAGCGGCACTACGTCCCACTCATATATCGAATTTCAACTGCCAATGGATATTTTACGTGCACGTCAATGTATACACGGGACCCCACCCGAATGAACAGGCAGCTGTAAGTCAGACTTTCTGTCATGCACCACCTACAAAGGGAAAGCACGTCAGGAAATCTCGATGAGTTTTCTTGGCCAATGCAAGGATCGAACAGGCGACATCCAGGCTAGCGAGCCATCGTCTTACCCCACTAAGCCAAATACGCGTTCAATGTTGTTTTTTTTTAATTAATTTTCTTTCTTTTTTTTAAAACAAAGACGACATAAAATGAAGAAGATTAAACTTGAATTGAAGAACTAGATAAATACCAGTATGTCCAGTCATAGTAGGCCTATACAAGGCTACATGTCTGGCCTTAATCTATAACGCGTGAATCTGTTTCTCCTTTCTCAATGGCGGTTCAGCGTGGTGGGGGAGTCCAAACACCACCCTACTCAGCTACATAAAAAAGTAAAACAACACTTTATGAGAGAAGTGTTATTGTCGTGTGCTTTATCCTTTATCTTCAGAAGGTGTAATAGGATTGGAATTCAAACAGCAAAATAATTGTGGTATCACAATGAGAGAAGTGTTATTGTCGTGTGCTTTATCCTTTATCATCAGAAGGAGTAATAGGATTGGAATTCAAACAGCAAAATAATTGTGGTATCACAATTAATGCTTTGCATTATTGAAATTGAATCACAGCGTGATCCTATTAGTTCATTATAAAAATTGACATCAAACGGGGTGTTGGATTTCTATCCTTAAAAAACTCAGTGTGCATGTATGCCTAGAGAAATCATGCTTTTGCAACCGTCAAATTTCCTTAAGGAGCCTGCCCCTGCCCCCGCCCCCCCCCCCCCTGCAAAAATTACCGAATCCGTCCCTTAATGCGAAAAGTTTCATTAAAAATATATCTGGTCTACGTTTATTTGTCATGAAAAGAAAGGCCAAGGCAAGCTCATGTAAACGACAATTCTAAACCAATTAGCTAGCCAGTTATTGTATAGATCGACGGCTTGGGCCCAAAACACTTGCAGATCTATAATTTCTACGTATGCGTTGGCTATCGAGTCTCCCTATGCAAAGATTGTTCGTGTAACGTTAGACGTTGGCCTAGGCGGCGATTGTGTTTATCCGATTTTTACCCATCACAGATCAAATTTGTGTTTTCCTTCCAGATGCACTTGGTCCATTATTTAACTTCTGCGGGAAGTGTGGGTGAAGCGGTAGCCCTATCTGAAGGTCTGGCTGTTATTGGATTTATGTTTGAGGTAAGTTTAATACCTTCATATGGAAAGCCCGGACACTATTTTGAATGAGTGCCAGTAACATAACGGAAGACCTAATGGATTTTGAAAGAACCATCAAGTCTAAATTCATAATACATTCTAATGTTCTGTTACCACTGTCGGACTGTCCCAACTGAACTAACGATCTTGAACGCGCAGATATGTTCGGATGCGATAAGCACGATTGCTACGACCGACCACAATATATGATAAGACCTGATATGATCCCCACGATTATTCCACGTTTAAAACTACGATTTCAGTTGCATTGTGAATCGTGATAGTGGGAACCTAGGCAAAGTTTTTAAAAGAAAGCCTGAGATATCAGAGTTTATATTTGTAGATTTCTGATGACGATAATGATAAGTTTACCAACATCATCTCTAAGCTATCGGAGATAACTCAATATACCAGCGGAAGTAAGTATTTTCATTATGTTCTCTTCGATCGATATCTGTGAACTATATGCATAATCCATTTTAAGTTGTTAAATGGCACTATCTTTTATGTTCAGAGATAGACAGAGAGAGACAGAGACAGAGAGAGAGAGAGAGGTAGAGAGAGAGAGAGACTAACATATGGTTAAATTTTATTTCAATAATTCGCTTGCGTGTAGGGGTCTTTAGCAGTGGGAGGAAACCGGAGGACCCGGAGAAAACCCACGAGGTTGGACATGCGACCTTACTCATAGTCACGTACAACCGGAGATTAGGAACCACGCCAATTGACACAATGACAGGCTTTATGATACACGCACGTGCTTACTACTCGGCCATCCAACTATTTCTATCATAGACAATCCGCCAGAGTACCTTTTTTTCATAATAAATACGCAATTGGCAATTCATATAACATCCAACAGTGACGTTATGTTATCGCTTTGCTGCTGACTGATATGGGTTTTTATAACCAATTTGCGACACTTAAATTTGTTAAAATGTATTTAATTCATTTTTGGTGATTAATGCAGGTACAGGCCGTGTAAAATTACCGAAATTTCCTGTCGGGGACTTGCTTCCTAACAATCCCAGTCATTTTTACCGATACCTTGGAAGTTTGACAACACCAGGCTGTGACGAGATCGTTGTTTGGTCAGTCTTCGATGAAAAAATCAAAATCTCAAATCGTCAGGTATACGACCCAATATTGTGTTTTTGATTGTTGTTTTCTAACACTATTTATTCTATAAATAATAGCATATGATAGGGGGTTTAATGTCATACTGTTCTATTTGGCTGATATTTTCGTAAGTAAACGTTCGGAACGGACATATGGTTTCACGCCCCCCTTCCTTAAAATTCACCTCTGGATTATAAATGTAGAAGGCACGTTTGTTAGCCTGAATGTTCTCTCAAACTTGTCAAAAGTCCCTAGTGTGTAGACTGTACCCAATAGTTGAAATGAAACAATAGTTTGTTAGAGGGAATACACCGATCAGTTAAAATAAAGAAATACGTAGTTTCTTACAACAATTATTATTATCAATAATAATAATCAACATTCAATGCAGGTAATCTTCTTATTTTGATACTTAAAGCAATATGATTTATTTCAGTTGGCCGAATTCCGTAAATTAATGTCTTCTGAAGGCGGTAATCTCCTGGATAACTTCCGACCTACCCAGTCATTAAACAATAGAGTTGTTCGAGCTAATTTTAACCCGATGAATTCAAACGTGAGTATATTACATAACTGTAACAATTCATATCACTATCCGAATATTTCTATTTAATTGTCCAAGAATAACAAACATTTACACCAGACAAATTTACCGACAAGACATAATACTCACATATCAGATGAAGTGAATGAATCCAGGGGCTAGTCATGAGCGTCATTTACTACTTTTAAACTAAAGTTGTCAGTCATGTCGAAAATACCAATATTAAATTTAATATCCCAAGAACAGTTCGATAATTTTTTTTAATAGATGTTAAGGGGGGGGGGGGCGTATTTCACTTTTATATTTATTAAAAATTCTGTTATCATTGATAAGTGTTAATGTCATTAAGGTATCGGAAGGTATATTAAGATTTTTAGCTACTGTGTAATCAGAATTCATATCTGTATAAGTGTACATTAACTATAACCGGGGCGGGGTCAGTTCCTATTGATAGACTATTATACAATATATACTTTCAGTTTTCTCTTTACTACTGCAGTGTAAAACAGGAATATTATCTATTATTAACACGTACCCATGTATTTACCACAGTTCAATTATTTATCAATTTGTTTCCATAACTTATGACCTATCCTTGCAACTCTGTAATGTGCCATTCTCTGATAAATTCTGGTTTGTCTTTAATTACTTTTTCTACCCATTCCCACTCAGTGAAACACTCAATAAATATTCTGGTTCTGTATATCCATCTTTCATTGAAATTGAATTACTGTATACACGCTTCTGGATCTTAAAATTGAGCATATGCTCTGACTCTTTTACTATTTGGATATACGATTTCACCAGAAATCCAACGGTAATTGATTTCAATTGACCAATAAGTCGTATTCGCAACGTCGTCGAAGACTGTGGATGATATTGAGTTAAAGGCTTGAGTATTACCGCATATATGTTATTCAGAAATCATGTCCAGTACCGGATCTAGGGGAGACAAAGTGAGACTAATGTTCCGGGCCCCACACATATAGACCCCCCCCCCCAAATTCTGGTCATACTAATATTTTATCCCGGACGGAGCCAACCAGTACCTAGGCTGCGAGGGGCGAGGACTGGGCCCTGGGCAGTAAGGGATATTGGGGGGCCCGGGACTGGTAGATATACTTATGCTAAACGTCAATGAAATCGCTGCATCTGAATGCGCTGAAATTAATCCTAATTTTTTTTTAAAAAAAATCCTGTGGGATCACACCCCTGGCACTCAATGGGGCGGAGTACATACTATTCAAAAATAGTAGGGGATATTTGATTTTTAAAGTCACCTAATGAAACTGACGAAGAAACAAATGACAAAATAAAATGAAGTTCACATTCATCGATTTATTCCTAATGATCGTTAGACTAAGTAAGGCACAGACTGACCATTATAAGGGTAAAATGATACCCGTGGTCAAACAGCAAAGTTACCACAGCATCACAGCAAAGTCAGTAACGGGTAAATCCTCCTATGTTTGCCAAACAAGCATTGATCCGACGTGGCATACTCTTAATGAGACGTCTAAGGTCATTTTGGTCCGGATTGTCCCATTCCTGTTGCAACGCAACAAGTTCTTGGACATTGGCAGGACGTTGTTGACGTTGACGTAACCTCTGTCCAAGCATGCTCGATGGGGGAGAGGTCGGCACTCAGTGCTGGCCAAGGTAATGTGGCGATGTTCTGTTGTTGGAGGTAACCTGTAACGATCCTGGCCTTGTGACATCTTGCGTTGTCATCCTGGAAGATGAAACGGCGGCCATGACGTCGTGCGAACGGCACAACATGGACTGCCAAGATGTTGTCCCGGTAGTACTGGCCTGTAACACGCCCTGCAACAACATGTAAAGCCGTTCTTCCAGCAACAGTGATGCCTCCCCACACCATAACAGAACCACCCCCAAATCGATCATGTCTGATGACGTTAACGTCTTGGAAGCGCTCGTTTCGACGACCCCCCCCCCCCATACGTCTGTCCAAAAAATCAACAGTGAACCTTGACTCATCTGAAAACATCACATTGCTCCAGCAATCCCAGTGTTGACGATCCCTACACCAACGACGTCTTGCCTGAAAGTGATGATCTCTCAAACAAGGGATCATGCGAGGACGTCGGGCGCGAAGGTGACCCCTGTGCAGTCGATTCCGAATCGTCTGGCTACTCACTCTCACACCAGTGTCTGTTTGAAGACGAGCGCTGGTCTGATTTGCTGTGATGACACGATTTCTCAAGGCCAAGGTACGGATAAATCTACCCTGAGCTTGAGTTGTCGCTCTTGGTCGACCTGAGCGTGGTCTGTCCTGTACAGATTGTGTATCACGGTATCTGGACCATAGCCTGCTTATGACAGACTGAGAAACATTCATCGTCCAAACGCCTGTGTTGTGCCGATCTGTAGCATGCCAAGGGCACGTAACCTTTCATTTTGGGTAAGCCGACGCATATCAAAATTTGTTTTCTGGTCACTAAAACAATTAAACTGTTGTTTCCACCCTGGAATTCAATGCCACAATGACTGTAACATTCAAAGTCAGGGTCGTGCAAATCTTGGGTTGGACCCCCATGATGATCCCAAGCATCACCTGCATTCCATGCGGTAGCTATTGGTGCGTTTGGGCGTCACATGTAACTGGAAATGTTTCTTCTGTTAGGTTCTATAGTGACTTTTTTCGTAGTCATTTGCATATTTTAGTATTATGCCCCCAAAATCAAATATCCCCTACTTTTTTTGAATAGTATATAGTACGATCCGCGGTCAGTACGAACAATTTGAACAAACGACAATAGGGGCCCCGAACAGTTGGTAGGTTCCGGGCCCCCCACAAAGTTAATCCGGCACTAATCATGTCGTCTTTAATATTACGTTTTCTAACAGGAATCGTCATCAGAAGAAAAGTAAATTGGCGGAATGGAAAAGGGTGTTGAAGAAGAAGAATCTTGAAGTATCGTGTTACAGACATTTAGTAAAATACAAAATTATCTTCTTTCACAATTTTAATAAACACTTTTAATAAAGGTATATTATGCTTTGATGCTCCTGTGACTTCCGGCCAGATGAATCCCTAATAATACACGCAACTGTATGGACAGTAATAATAGTGTCTTATTAACACCCAGAGGTTTGGTACCCACGGAGCTAAAATCCCTTTATATCAAGAGAAGGATAATAATTTTTAATAGGGGCACTAAATCCGCAGTAGATATAGACAAAAAATAGGTTGCCAGACAACGAAACATACGCCCACACAGCAGCTAAATCGCCCGGGCAGTCAACAAGAGTTGTCGCATCTTAAGCAATTATCAGAAAATCATTAGAATTTTTGGTTTTTGCAAAGTTCTGTCCCATGCTAACGTTAAGCATACGAAACATTTAATATTATGGATTTAGCTGTTCAATTATCGATTTTCAAGAAATTCACACTCAACCATCATTAATGTGTAACGGTGATATAGTCAAACGTTTTTTTTTTAATTTGGAATAAAAGGTTTAAATAAAAGATTTTCGTACAGTCAGGGGCCATAATTCAGGAAGTTATGGTCCAATGTGCCTGAATATCGAAAGGAACCGCATCTTTGGGTTATAAACTTAATTTCAAATTTCATCAAAATCGGATTAAAATTGTGACCTCTACAGGGTCCACAACCTTGATATATCATATTTTTACACTATTCGCGTATTAGCGGCAGCCATTATGTCGGAAGTTTTGGTACCATTTTTTCGAAATTCGACCTCAACCTTCATTACAGTGAAACAGTGATATAATCAAACGTTTTTAAAATCGGATAACAGTTACAATCGGAGGCCATAATTCAGTTACGACCCGATATGCGCAAATATGCAATGGAACCAAGATCTTTAGGTTATAAACATGTATTTTAAGTTTCATCAAAATCGGTTCAGAATTGTGACCTTTATAGGGTCCACAACCTTGATATAACATATCTTCACGCTATTCGCATACAAACGGCGCCCATTTTGTTATACCCTACGGACCATAATTGCCAGACAAAATGGCCGCCGTTTGTACGCGAATAGTGTAAAAAATATGGTATATCAAAGTTGTGGACCCTGTAGAGGTCACAATTTTAATTCGATTTTGATGAAACCCGAAATGCAGGTTTATAACCTAAAGATCTTTATTCTTTTCGATATTTGCGCATATGAAATTGTAACTTAATGAATTATGGCCTTTGATTGTAGGAAAAATCACTTTCGGTATTGCTTGTTCTCTATCTATCTCTCGAACAATTATTTTCCGATTATATTACTGTTGCGCCGTAAGGAAGGTTGAGTTCGAATTTCGTGAAAATTTTACCAAAATTGCCGGACGAAATGATCGCCGTTTGTACGCGAATAGTGTAAAAATATGGTATATCATGGTTGTCACAATTCTTATCCGATTTTGACAAAAAGTCACATTTCTAGGTTGTGTACCGTCACACCATAATCATTGTCGGCTTCGAATTTCATGAACATCAGACTGGAACTGACCAACAAAATGACTGCTCCCAATACAGTATGAAATGCAGGACTTAATGATGTAGGAAAAATCACTTTCGGTATTGCTTGTTCTCTATCCATCTCTCGAAAACGCCAGCCTATCTTTAAAATCGGTTAACAATTTTGACCTCCAGAGAGACCACAAGCTAATAAAGGCGATTTTTCGGACAATCAGGGGACATAATTCAGGAAGTTACAATCCGATGAGCACAAATATCAAAATGAACCAAGACCTTGGTGCTATAAACATACATGCCAAGTTTCATCAAAATCGGTTCAAAATTGTGACCTCTGTAGGGTCCACGACCTTGATATAACATTATTATTTTCAAACTATTCGCGTACAAACGGCGGCCATTTTCTCTGTCAATTTTAGTCCGATTTTCATGAAATTTGAACTCAACCTCCATAACCATGTAACGGTGATATAAATTGGATAACAATTTTGACCTTCAGAGGGACCACAAGCTAAAAAGGGCGATTTTTCGGACGATCAGGGGCCATAATTCAGAAAGTTACGATCCGACGGGCGCAAATATCGACAGGAACCAAGAACTTTGAGTTATAATCATGCATTTCAAGTTTCATCCAAATTGGTTCAAAATTGTGACCTCTATACTGTTCACAAGCTAAAAACGTGATTTTTCGTACAATCTGGGGCCATAACCCATTAAGTTACAGTCCGATACATACCAATATCGATACATACCGAGATCTCACTGTCTGTTCCAGGTAACACTACAACTCAAAAATTACTTGTTATTTCTTCAATTTTTAATTAAAAACTTAACGACCTACCTTTAATGGTCATCCCGTTACTTTCTATCTCACGTTTACCAATTTCAGATCAAGCTATGTAACCTTTCTCTCTTGAAAAATCCTTCTTTATTTACTTCGCGGTATTGAAGTCTGCCATGCTTGACCTAATTATTTGGGGTAAACCAAATCGAACAGGGGCGTTGATATGGCTTTGAGTCATTTCGTCCTATCTGAATGTTTAGATAGTTGTTTCGGCGTAGTAGAGTATAACTTGATTAAAAGAGCTATTTAAGGGGAGTAATATAAATTTGCTATTTGCGTTCAAACCACAGTTTTTTGTTCCACTGCCTTAGATATTAAATTTGCTAATACGGTATTTTTTTAGATAGTCTAGTCTATTTCTTTTTTGATTTAGTTTTTTTTTACCTATACAACGACAATATCTGAAACAAACCGTGTGCGCCTGTCGAACGGGAAAAGAAATAAAAACGGATACGGATAATCGATATACTAGTCCATAAAATTATAAGATATCGTAAAATATTTACACTTCATCCGAAAGGTTATCATGCTATGTAATGCTGAAAATAGGTGTTCTGTGAGGAATATTTTAGAAGACATGCACTTCTATGATTATCTCAAAGGAATATTAAAATACCGGAAACCAAATAAAACAAACCAAAACACACACAAATTGTTGATATTGTAACAATAAATGGATTTATTTTGCATGAAACGTTTCGAAAAAATCTCTGAAAATAATCGAAAAAAAGTATTATTGCCGCAAGATGACGGTGCGAAACCTCCCGCCCAATGTATTATTAATCGAATGCACCCGATATGTGGAATACCTTCTACCCCTGGGGCCAATTCGATTATGCAGTCCGGACTCTCCACGTTCTCCAATCCGGATTGTCCGCGTTTACGGTGTAATCGATTACAGGTGGAGAACCAAAATGGCGACTGTAACTCTAGTTTTGATTCTAGAGAATCTCCTGGATCCATCAAATTGCCAGCGAGAGCACGTCAAAAGAAGACGACGTATTGCTTTATTATCAACATTGTAAGTCGGTTAAATTAATCATTTGGGGGTATAATAAATATCTGGATCTCCGGTTATGGGCTGTATTTTGAAGATAGGTTAAAAAATAAATTCAAAATCAACTGTTTATGCCTGATTTTGAGACGGACAACTGTTTTTAGCTGAAATGCAGCGATTTGACGTGAGGCGAGGCAAAATTCTATCGACAAATAAGATTACAAAGCGATTGGGGCGACTGTAGGGTGAGATTATCGTCAGAAAACAACGAAACTGATTCATATTTGTAAAATTTAGAAGGAAATTTCTTACCTTGCCACCATCTTGTTACGTCACTCTCCGCAATCGCACCGGTCGAAAAATTGGAGAGGTTGGACGATCCGAACTCTCCAAAAATGGTCACGTGACCAATAAACGAATGGAAATGGATGGAGAGTCCGGACTGCATAATCGAATTGGCCCCTACATGATATACGAGAGACCTAATTTACGCATGCGCAAAGTCAATGTTTATGTTCTGAGAAATTGAGCGTTTCGGAAAATGTGAAATTTACAAGAGAATAGATGATTTTATCGAACTTATTGGCGTTATGGTTCAACGAGGAAAGTAA
The DNA here is from genome assembly GCA_036850965.1 of Patella caerulea. Lineage (NCBI taxonomy): Eukaryota > Metazoa > Mollusca > Gastropoda > Patellidae > Patella > Patella caerulea. The sequence continues at coordinate 23,558,429 of JAZGQO010000006.1, forward strand.
TGGGGTGATCATTCCAGGTAGGTCGTTAAGTTTTATTCATTTTAATTAAAAACTGAAGAAATAGCAAGCAATTTTTGAGTTGTAGTGCCTGTAACAGATAGTAGGGTGATAAACCTATGTTTTAAGTTTCATTGAAATCGGATAAAAATTGTGATCTGTAGACTGTTCACAAACAATTGTGGACGGACGGACGAATAGGGGCGACGACGATATACGTCCACGTGAAAATGTGGGCGTATACAAACTGATCCGTTGCAATGAGCCCCGACATAATTTCGTAGAAATGAAATGAAATGGGGTTTAACGTTTTACTGTACTGTTCCTAAACTAGGCTAACGAAGACGGACATACGCCACACAGTGTGCCGGGTAGCGACGCTACGGCCTACTCTTATATCGAATTCCAACTGCCAATGGATCTTTTAGGTGCACGCTATCACTGACAAGGGGAAACCACCCCGGAAAATCTGGATGAATTTTCTCGGCCAATGCATGGATTGAACACCAGACCTCCATGCTAGCGAGCCAGTGTTTTACCCACATAGCCGCTGTGATCCCCTAGTTTCGTAGAGACTTTAGAATAGGACATAATAAATGTCAGCCGTTCGCTAATGATGACGGGCATACGCCAGGGTCTTACCCACTTAGCCACTTTTGCTGAAAAGCAAACTATATGAAACAAACCCATTGGCTATTTCGTATATTTGATCGATTTTGTTCCTAATGCTACGGGTATTAAGATGAAATACTAGAAAGGGTATAATACTACTGTTCTTGTTAACCCTTTCTAGTCATGGTCTTCGCTACATCTCAGATCTCGTTCCCGCTGCCTGGTCTCATTTTAAATACTGACGTTTATATTATGGAAGACCAAACAGCTCTTTATTCAGTGTTCTTAGTTCTTAGTTCTAAATTCATAGTCCTTAATTCTTACTTTTTCATTTGTTGTATTTTGTACACTAAAATTAACATTTGTATCTTAATATCAATATTTGTTTCACAAATCGGACATTTGTTTCACAAATCAGACATTTGTCATATCAGATTTCCAAAATGTATTTTGATATAAGATATTCAATTTTTATATAAAATCAAAAAATTAGTCTATATTTACATTTCATCAGAAAATACAACGAAAAACAAATATCAAACAACAAATTTCAAAATACAAATCTCCAAATACACATCTTGCGAAACATTTCTCTAAAAACATTTCTCCAAAAACGTTTCTTCAAAAACATTTCTCCAAAAACGTTTCTTCAAAAACATTTCTCCAAATACATTTCTCCAAAAACATTTCTCGAAATTCATCTAACCGGAACATTAGAAATCAGCCTGACATAAGTCACCATACAATAAAGAAGAATCAAGCAAGCATACAACAAGTAAAATCGTACAATGAAAGTGACTTTAATGAAATAACGTGCCTGTTATGTTTCTATATATAGATATATTGGTTGATATGATATAGCATTAAATAAAATAAATTGAAAGTAGACATATGTCGTTGGATCAACCAAAGAGGACTTTATCTTTTCTAAATTATGTATGTCAGAAATTATGTATACATGTCAGAACATATTTTACAATTGTTCAAATGTATTTTGACGTTCTTAATGGTGTGTAATCCGATATCTTGTATTTCGTGTTATGACCGGTATTTTGACGTTAAATACCCTCCCCACCACTCAATTGTTAGTGCCAGTCACTTGTTTTTCTTTTTGCAAGTTACGTAAATATAAATTGACATTTTGTAGCAAGCATAAAACATACTTTCCTGTAGTATTTGAACAAATATCGAGAATTTCTTATTGGGATCGTTTTTATACGCCCACATTTTCATGTGGACGTATTATGTCGTCGCCCCTGTCCGTCCGGACGTCAGTCCGTCCGTCCACAATTTGTTTGTGGACTCTCTACAGGTCACAATTCTTATCTGATTTTGACGAAACTTGAAAAGATAGGTTTATCCCCATAAGATCTCGGCTGCGTTCGATATTGGCATGTATCGGATCAAAACTTCATGGATTATGGCCCTTGATTGTACGAAAAATCACGTTTTTAGCTTGTGGACACTATAGAGGTCACAATTTTGAACCGATTTTGATGAAACTTGACATGCATGTTTATAACCCAAAGATCTTGGTTTCTTTCAATATTTGCGCCTATCGGAACGTAATTTCCTGAATTATGGCCCCTGGTTGTCCGAAAAATCACCCTTTTTTAGCTTGTGGTCCTTCTGGAGGTCACAATTATTATCCGATTTAAAAAACCGTTTAATAATATCACCGTTACACCCTAAGGACGGTTGCGTTCGAATTTCGGGAAAATCGGACTAAAATTGCCAAACAAAATGACCGTCGTTTGTACGCGAATACTGTTAAAAATGGTATATCAAGGTTGTGGACCCTGTAGAGGTCAAAATTTTAATTCGATTTTGATGAAATTTGACATTCATGGTTATAACCCAAAGATCTTGGTTCCTTTCGATATTTGCGCATATCGGATCGTAACTTCCTGAATTATGGCCCTGATTATACGCAAAATCGCATTTTTTTTAGCTTGTGGTCCCTCAGGAGGTCACAATTATTATCCGATTTAAAAAAAAAACCGTTTGATTATATTACCGTTACACCGTAAGTAATGTTGAGTTCGAATTTCGGGAAAATCGGACCAAAATTGCCATACAAAATGGCCGCCGTTTGTACGCGAATACTGTTAAAAAATAGTATATCAAGGTTGTGGACCCTGTAGAGGTCACAATTTTAATTTGATTTTGATGAAACTTGAAATTCATGGTTATTACCCAATGATCTTTGTTCCTTTCGATATTCACGCATATCGGATCATAACTTCCTGAATTATGGCCCCAGATTGTCCGAAAAATCGCCTATGGTCCCTCTGGAGGTCACAGTTATTATCCGATTTGAAAAAAACGTTTGACTCTATCACCGTTACACTCTACGAAAGGTTGAGTTCGAATTTCGAGAAAATTGGACCTTAATTGCCAGAAAAAATGGCCGCCGTTTGTACGCGAACAGTGTAAAAATATGGTATGTCAAAGTTGTGGACCCTGTAGAGGTGACAATTTTAATTCGATTTTGATGAAACCTGAAATGCTTGTTTATAACCTAAAGATCTTTATTCTTTTCGATATTTGCGCATATCAAATTGTAACTTAAATGAATTATGGCCTTTGATTCTAGGAAAAATCACTTTTTGTATTGCTTGTTCTCTGTCTATCTCTCGAACAATTATTATCTGATTTAAAAAAAAACTCTGATTATATTACTGTTGCACCGTAAGGAAGGTTGAGTTCGAATTTCGTGAAAATCGTACCAAAATTGCCGGACGAAATGGTCACCGTTTGTACGCGAATATTGTTAAAATATGGTATATCATGGTTGTGGACTCTCTACAGGTCACAATTCTTATCCGATTTTGACGAAAAGTAACATTTCTAGGTTGTGTACCGTCACACCATAATCATTGTCGGCTTCGAATTTCATGAATATCAGACTGGAACTGACCTACAAAATGGCTGCTCCCAATACAGTATGAAATACAGGACTTAATGATGTAGGAAAAATCACTTTCGGTATTGCTTGTTCTCTATCCATCTCTCAAAAATGTGGGCTTATCCTGTCTGGCAGTGCCAGCCTATCTTTTTAGCTTGTGGTCCCTCTGGAGGTCACAATTATTATCCGATTTAAAAAAAAAAAACGTTTGATTGTATTACCGTTACACTGTAAGGAGGGTTGAGTTCGAATTTCCGGGAAAATCGGACCAAAATTATTGACAGATAAAATGGCCGCCGTTTGTACGCGAATACTGTTAAAAAATGGTATATCATGGTTGTGGACCCTGTATAGGTCACAATTTTAATTCGATTTTGATGAGGAAGGTTGAGTTCGAATTTCTTGAAAATCGTACCAAAATTGCCGGACGAAATGGTCGCCGTTTGTACGCGAATAGTGTATAAATATGGTATAAGATGGTAGTGGACTCTCTACAGGTCACAATTCTTATCCGATTTTGACGAAAAGTCACATTTCTAGGTTGTGTACCGTCACACCATAATCATTGTCGGCTTCGAATTTCATGAATATCAGATTGGAACTGACCAACAAAATAGCTGCTCCCAATAGAGTATGAAATACAGGACTTTAATGAAAGGACGGAGAAGCCAGGGAATTTTTTCATCCGTTGTGATTGTCATAATATAGACCTCGGCAATATTTACTTATTAGGCCTATACATGTATCAATTTTTCACTTAACTGCGACAAAGCGACAAGTCGACGAAATGCAATTATTTCGCTTTGTCGTGCCGCGACTTGTCGCCTTCACAACCCGACAACTACTCACGTTAGGCGACGTTAACATAATGTGGAACACGGCGACGACTGACGTCATTATAACCACTTAGTTCGAATATATTTTACCGTCAACGTTCTAATAGTTGAACTTTGATAACAGATTTTAAGTTAATCCTTAAAATCATTTATCAAAGACACACGAGTAAATTGGGGAATAAAGTTTATTGGCATGATTTGTCACAGTTTAATTGGTGAGTTATAATTTGATAGATCAAATGTTACTTTCTATTCAATATTTACTAATAGCTATACATTAGCTATACACTGTATTTCAACATATATTCTTTTTTACTTCAATATTTGTAGCACCATGGGTCTTTTTGTCAGACGCGGAGAGCCGGCGGGGGTCGCGATGGTCAAACCGGTCGCCACATCCTACGTACGACCCATGATCTTTTCTTACTACATATTTTCGTAGCCTTGTGATCGTCTAGAATTTATCTCTGACTGTCTTTGCTTCTCTTTCACGTTGTGTATTTCTTCTTAATGTTTTCTTAAGACGTTTGTATTCTTCAGTTATAACAATGCAACCGTTCGTTTTTACCTTTTATGTAGCATAGGTATAGGCCTACATACAAGCATAGTACATATTACAATCACATACTAACTAAACTCTTCTCAACCTAGACACCTCGCAGTGTCTAGGACTCTTAGATGGTAACCCTCTGGAATCTAATCGAAGTCTGATTTAAAGACATACTATAGTTTCCTTTATAGCCGTAAGGGTATCACACAGACCCATGCGTGTTCATGACCATGAACCTGTGCAATCAACGAAATGATTGGCTAAATTAAGCCAAATGACGCAATAGGAATATCTCGAATCAATTGTATTTTGTTGAAAGATATAACCAGTTTGTTATGGTTTTGTAGCTTTTTATATAACAATATGTCCATCAATGACTAAGTTGATTTAAGTACTTTAAGTACATATACGTGTATGTGAATCTACTGACTTGCCAAAGATATTAATTAATGAAGTAATATGCCATCTTATTTTCTCGAGCAAAAATTCTTCTAAAAGTATTACATATTTACTGATAGTTTAATATTTACGAATAATAACTGATTAACAAACGAGTCTTTACTGATAGTTCAATATTTACTGATAATAACTCATTTAAGATATTTACTAATAATCCGTTCAAATTTCAAAATATCACAAAATTCGCAAACATTTCAAATTCTAATATTCGATACATTTCTATCGAGTATTGTGAATCAAAATGTGAAAAATAGTATTTATTATCGAGTCGTTTCAACCGAAAAGTGACAAATACTTTCTGCTCTTTCATTTATCCCTTCCTGTGCCTCACGTTACATTTCATGGTAGAATTTACACGTGCGTCTTGTTGTGACATCCCGAGCTTATTACAGCCACGTGTTTGTTGAGACCACATCGTCAAAACAACTGTCTATGGCGTAGAGGACTGCGGTGATATTAAATGTAGTGTAAAGAAAATGCGGGTCATTCCTGGTGAAAGTATGCATCGGTGGATAGTTCGTCAGTTGAAATTTATTTGTAATAAAGTTTATGACTTTCTAGGCTCATATTCAAGGCTTGTGAAGTGTCCAGCAAGAGAACCCAACCGTCTATCATCACAATTAGTTAAAATAATTATTCAGTATTCTAATTTATATGTTTTGCATATTAATATAAATCAAACCAAATTGGGGAATAGATGCCAATTGATATATATAATAACTGTTTTCGTAATATGTTGTTACGTTAATTTAATGTCATTGTATATATTTTTGCACTGCTGTGTAGTTCCTACCGGTTTGTTTTGTTACTATGATTTTGACTAGTTGTCTCATGTACAGTAGCGTAGTGCAGTATGAAACTGGTTATCTTTGCGATCTGGGTCGGACTAAACGCCCGCTTCTTGTTGCTTGCTAAGTTTCTATGACCGTCTAAAAGTAGCTGTGTATCAGAAATGAACAGTACTCTTTTTCGAAAGTGTACTGTTTACTTCTGATACACGGCTACTTTTATACAGGACAGTTTCATCATAGGTTGCCAGTGGGAACGCGTAGAAGTGGGATGTAATCAACTTAACATCGAAGATACCTCTTGTAAGCGTTCGATTTCCAACGCCCCAACTCTTTTATTTCTGATGCATTGAGCCCATTCTGATACCCATATGATGTTGAGCCAATGCGAAACGAATGGGCTAAATATCGAGTAGGATTGATACCCAGAGAGTTTAGTGTCTTTTTTAATACCGCCGAAAATTGGTAGGCAGTAACGGGGCTGCTATCAAAGTGGCGGAAGAGAATCCCTGGGCCTGGAGAGCGTTGCTTAATATAGTCTGATAACAGGAAAACGGGACAAGTGATGTCGTCCTTTAGTTTGTTAAGTTTTATTTGAGTCCCTTTTCCGAACTGATCGGTTTTTGACGAACCAAGAAAAATATCTAATGTATCTCTTAGAAAGCGAATATTTTTCAATGTAAGGTGGTGGTTTTGGGCGTTCCTAGGGTCGAAGGTGAGTTTACCAACTCTAAAACAACCGTGAAAGGCCAAGGAAAATGCGGCTGCAAATAGCTTCGTTTCAAAAACAGTCGTGCAAACATTACCAAGAGACCCGATTATGTTAGTTTTAACTAAATAATTGATAGGTTATTGGCAAACGAGTGTCGGTCGTTGGACCTTTGGATCTCTTAAAACCTTCAAAGATCTTTTAATCAAATACGAATTTGTTGGGTCAGGAAGATTATTAATCTCGCTATGAAAACTAAGACCAGAAATATTTTACAGTTGAGTAGGATACACCCGAACGGAATAAGAAAACTATAAAGGAAGTTATATCTGCTATCTGTAGTGGCCAAATCGCTGGAATGCCAAACGATTGTCGAAACATGGCAAAAGACTTCACGCCACAATTGCATGTATTTAAAGTGTTTGGTGCTAAGGAATTCCTTATTAATTCTTAAAGGGCATTCTGGAAATAATTTCCAGAAACCACACCGGGATAGAATCTGGCATCTTTTCTGCAGACGGGGCTAATGCCCTGAATCGCTGCTCCTGAAATCGGGATAGACTATCAGCTAAATCATTTTTTACAGACGTGATATATACGGCCTTGACAAGGTTATTGTACAAAAGAAATGGTAAGACAAGGGGCCTTAACAGTGACATAACCCTGGCCGATTTAGACGATTGTTTATTTATAACAGAAACCAAGGCCTGATTATCAACATGAAGAACGACACATTTATTTTGGCGACATGAAGACCATGTAATAAAGGCAAAAACAATTGGAATCAGTTCAAGGGATGTCATATCCCGCATTATGTCCTGATTGGCCCATTTTTTTCTGCCATCTGAACTGCAACCAGTGACCACAAACGTAAGCGCCGATACCGAGATCACTGTTACCGGAACTATCTGTAAACAACTGTAAATATGTATTTGACAACCAACGCTGATCTGAGATATAGCAAACGCCATTAAATGAGTCCAAAAATGTAAGCCAAACTATAATATCCTCCTTCAGATTTCGCGTAACTCGTATGGTGCAGTAAAAATATTTAGGATCTTTTGACTTGAATAAAGCAATGATGTCGTAAAAACGCCTTAAAAATGCTCTGGAACAAGGAATGGCTTTTGCACAAAAATACATTAGACCTAACTCGTGTAATCGCACACGACGTTTGATGACGATGTCCTTTAATTCACGATTCAACCTGGCAAGTTTATCTATTGGTATTTTTATTTGCATGTTTTTTGTGTCAATAGTCAACCCTAAAAACGTAAGTTGATTAGTAGGGCCAACTGTTTTATCGTCTGCTATCGGAACACCCAGAGACTCGCAAACATCTGTAAATGCTTTCATGAGACTCAGACAATCTGAGAAATTACTGTCTCGAATAACGAACACGATACAGCACATCCCATTGGCAGACATTTATCTATGAAATAATAATTATTAAAATAAATACCGAGCAAATCAAAGTCGCCCGGACGAACGGGAAGCAAGCGGAAGGCGCATTTTATATCCATTTTCCCTAACAGAGCATTTTCTCCTAACGATACTATCATTTGGACAACACTGTCAAAAGACGAATATTTAATACTGGAATTATCTTCATCAATAAAATCGTTAATACTGTTGTCGTGCGGATATGATAAGTGAGTAATTAGTCTCCACCGGCCAGAATTTTTTGGAACCAAACCTATAGGAGAAATTTGTAAGCTAAGCAAACTTCACAAAGGTCTTGAACGAAATGTACCAATCATTCTACCAGAATTTATCTCACAAATTAATTTCTCCCAAGTTTGGACATAAAGATCTTCTGCAGATTTTAGATTTGTTGAGAAACGGGGCAGCCGCGGTCCAGTATATTTTAAGCGGAACCCGTACTTAAAACCACATAAAAGTGTCAACGCGTCTTCCGCATGGGGATAAGAATCCAGCAATGGCTTTAAAACATCAAGTCGAAGGGCGATAAACCTTTCCGCCAAATATCTGTTACAATATAACGGAATCATTTAATTCATAACACAAAACAGTAAACGATAATACCGTAAACATATCAATTTCAAACTACATGTAATACCGTAAACCTTTCAATTTCAAACTAATACGGTATACCGTGCGCCTATCAATTTCAAACTAATACTTATTGCCAGCATGGAAGGGATTATTATACCCCATTCTTCGTGGGGTATATCCTGATGAATGGGGGATATTGTGAATTCAAATCTCTTTGGAGTCGCTGCGGTGCTCTGGCAGTGTATAGTTGGATGGTCTCTCAGGCAACGAAGACATTTATTAGCATATATACATGAGACCCTTAAACACTGACCATTGTAATTATAAGGGTAGCATAAATTAGATTTATGGTTGTAGTACTTTAATTGAGTCATAATGCTACTTGAGATTGGGCTGCGGTCATTTCAGGAGTCACAATTCAGTGTCTATCATAGACCATGTGCTAGCAGGATCCTTCGCCTTGCGTAAACGATATTGCTCATCATAGATTTTCCATCCATGACTAGACGAACGCTTAGGGGCTAAACGAATAGTTTGTAAATATTTTAACAACTCCATAAATCTATGGGTGTGTTGAGAGCAGTATATCGACATAAAAACTACAAAAGCATCGGTCCATACTTCAATTGAGGTTATTTTAGTTTCAGGTTTGCATGGTTCTACCGAAAGATGACCATCCTGTAGTATTAATCTGTTGCTACGTGTGGTGGGATAATTGTCTAATAATATGGCTAAATCGATAAACACCCCTTGCATAATTTTTAACTTAATATTAAAGGCAATGTTACCTCCAAGAGTTTCGGAAACCCCCAGAATAGGTTACGGGTAATTAGAGGAAATGTAAACATTACCGGTTGATGTGGTGGTTTCAACGATTGGTGTAAGGACACCAACAGGCTCAATAAAGCTTTCTATTGTCGGGATATTACTATTATCATCTGCAGTTGAAGTTGGCGGAGTAGATTGTTGTTGTTGACTAGTTTTTGTAGCCTTGCTCTGTTTTGTTCTTGACCCTTTTCGAGGTACAGCGCTAACGCCTTGCTGGGAACGTTGCACTTTACTGGTAACGGCCGATCTTTTTCTGGTTGACCTTAACATTACACCTGTTTACTTATCTGAAACTAAAATTTAATTATTGAATTAACCAAGTAAATGTGAACAAAATTAATGAAGGCACTAGCCCCTTTAAAATAATATGGTTACAGAAAAAAAATAGCACTTGACAGCTGCTGTGCGATATAGATACTTATTATAATACGTCACAAAATCCACGTGGGTCCTGAGGAGGGACGCTACCTATTTTCATCACTGACACCCAGTATATATATATTTTTAATGATTTCTCCCTTTTGTTTTGATTTAATGATGTCTCCCTGATATTTTTTGGAAGGGAAGTAACTCTCACTGGATTAGGCCTTTTTGTTCAAATTTGAATGTGTGTGCAACATGGCTAAAAATGTTAACAACAACCATCCACAAAAAAAGGTGAGCTACAGCTGCTTTATTTTTAACAATTTTAAATGTACTTAAGAATATAAGTTTGAGAATTAACCTTTGAGGATGATGTTATGGCCTAAGTGAGATAATTTTGTTCAATTTATGATTTATATATTGGCGGGAAGTGCCGTCCCAACATAGGGACACAAGGCACAAGAGGGGCCGTGTTCTCTGGTCACAAGATGTTATGTTTATCATTGATATTGCGATATTAGGTGATAGTAAATCCTTTTTGCATCTTATTTTATAATATGATATGTTAAATACGTGTGTAAGAAGTGGGTTGTTGATGTCGTAGAAAGGATTTCCATAGACTCACGCAATGCATTTTACCAATTTTAGGAAAGATAGATCAGATATTAGTTTTATTGTTGTTGTATTCACAGATTCACTTTTAGCTATGTGCTTGATATGCTGGAGGAGACTGACTGTGAAGCAGCCAGAGGTCTATATTGAACCTCCTGAAGTAAACGAGCTAACCGACGAGGATTCTGGGGTTGAAAATGAAGTTGGCCCAAGTAACTTCACCGGCCGACAGCTGAGGGCAATGGCATCTGTTACATTGTATGGACCACACGGGAGGCGTACTATGGGAGAGGTAAACTGTCTGTCTATTAACTATTTGTCTGGGAGATCACAACTGTCTAGTCCTTTGGATGAGACGAAAAACCGAGGTCCCGTGTATACATTGGCATGCACGTAAAAGATCCCTTGGCAGTTCCCTGGGCAAAATTTCCCTCATAGCGCACTGTATGGCGTATGCCCGTCTTCATTAGCCCAGTATAGGAGCAGAACAGTAGGACGTTAAACTCTATTTCATTTCTATTTGTCCGTCTGTATCACCCTCCAATTTATTCATTCTTTCATTCACCCATTTATTTAGTTCTTCTTTTTTATCTATAGGATTCAGATGACGAAGAGAGTGAGGGTGAGGACAACTCCGATGAGGACAACTCCAAGGAGATCAAAGCTTCATGCCCAATCAAACCCACAAAAGGGAGGAAAGGTCCTGCCAAAAAATCATCATCCTATAAATGGCAGGCAACTGATATAAAACAGAATGAAAATCTGAATGTGAATGAGAATAATAATGTTGACACTCCAAATTTACCTAATACCGTTACTGAATTATTTGAACTTTTTTTTGATTCCACCGTCATTGATATGATCTGCACTGAATCAATTAGGTACGCGTCGTCCAAAGGGAAACATGGTTTTTCAGTGAGCCCAGGTGAAAAAAGGGCTTTTTAGCGATCCTTATTGTCTCAGGGTATTCCTCTGTCCCAAGGCGGAGAATGTACTGGAGCGGAGATGCCGATGTCAGAAATGAGGCAATTGCGAAAGGCATGCAGAGAGACAGTTTTGATGAAATAATGCGGCATTTCCATCTTGCAGATAATACCAAGCTTGATGTTACAGACAAATTTTCGAAAGTTAGGCCTCTCTTCAATCTATTGAATGAGCGATTTCTAACTTATTTTCAAAAACAACAAGACCTCAGTATAGATGAGAGCATGGTTCCGTATTTCGGAAAACATAGCGCCAAACAATTCCATCAAAGGCAAACCGATACGGTATGGTTTCAAAGTTTGGGTTTTGGCAACTAGTCTTGGTTATGCCATAAATCTGATTCCTTACCAAGGTGCCACAACAGTGAAAGCAGTGCCAGGACTTGGGATGGGTGGGCAGGTGGTCTTAGACTTGATTTCTATTCTACCACAACGTGGTTTCCATGTCACGTTTGACAACCTGTTCAGTTCCTTAGCACTTGCAGAGGAGCTCACACAGCGTGGTTTTGGATGTACTGGTACAATAAGGGCAAACAGAGTAGGGAATTGTCCACTTAAGGACATAAAAGCCATTGAAAAACAGCCAAGAGGTACATATGACTTCAGGTCTGACAATTGTAAAGGGATGGAATGACAACAATGTTGTCAGTCTCATATCGAACAAGTATGGAATAGAGCCAGTTGGAACAGCCACTCGCTGGTCCAAAAAATGATGGAAAAAGGGTTGGTATTCGCCAGCCAAATGTTGTGAAACATTACAACAGTACAATGGGTGGCGTTGATCGTTTAGATCAAAACATAGGTTTGTACAGGTGTGGGATAAATTCAAAAAAATGGTGGTGGTCTCTACTGCTATATCTCATTGACATGTGTGTACAGCAAACCTGGCATTTGTATCGTAACCTTCCACAGTTTGCAGCTTTTCCAAAAGACCAACTGGCTGTGAGAAGAGAGATCTCCAAGATTTGGCTTATGCAAGCCCCACCTCTGTCGAAGCCAGGCAGACGAGGTGGAAAGTACGCTTCGCTTGACAAACGTATTCCACCTCAAATAAGATTTGATGGTCAAGGTCATTTCATTGAAAAGAGTGACAAACAGGCAAGATGTGCTGCTTGCGGCATGAAATGTAGACAGAGATGCATAAAATGCAATGTTGGTGTCCATGACCGCTGCTTCATCCAATTTCATTCTTCCTAAATGAATTATTATAACAATATTATCTGAATAAAATGCTGTCAGTAGATGTATTAGTCATTTCTTTACACATGCATACTTTGTGGTGTATGTTTTGTAGTTGTTGTGATAAAAAAGTACATGGACCCTCTCGTGCTTTGTGTCCCTATGTTGGGACGGTACTAAAATGTCACCCAGGGGCTACAATTTTTATTTCTATCCAAAATAATGATTGATTTGTGTCTTCAAATATTATTTCCAATCTACAAAACAAAAATTACCCCCTCCCAAAAAAATTCGGCACAAAAGGGTTAAGTAAAGTTATTAATAAAATTAACATTGTTGCTGACAATGCACCCGGTAACTCTCGTGACCTTGACATGGCTTATATCAACTATGTCTGCTATGTATTATGAAATTATATTACACCAAAATATTACTAGTTGACACCATTTCAGACCAGTATGCACTAACGGTTCAATATTAAGGTTAACCGGTACGTGAGGTCAACAAACCAAGAATGATTTTCCAAACAGTAAATAAAGCGATAACATTTTTCAATTCTAAAAAGTAGCTCAAAAATAATCTGATATGGGATCGAAGACAGATCTAAGTATCGGGCAGTGATTAAAAAAGAAAATTAAAAAAAAATAGAGAAGTAGGCCCAATGTGATTTAAACAAAAATAACATATTAGAACTAATTCCATTTTGGATTAGAATTTTCTCTTTTGCTTTCTATTTACTACTTTCAACTGCAGATCGCACGTTTTGAACCTGATACCCCGCCATAAATAACAAGAGTAGCCAACAATGGCAAATGACTATGAATAGCGATACTATTCACAGGCCTGCATAAACGGAAGTGGTGAAAGAAATGACTTTAAAGTTTAGATAGAAATGTGCTCAAATACTGAGTAGCCTAGATACTTTAAATTATTATGAGAATGAATAAATAATGTTCCACAAACCTTAAATGCTATAAACTAATCTGTCCCATGTTAAAATAACAGCTTATCGATGAACGCTATAAAATATATTCCGAAGTTGATTCAATTGCTTTACCATTTGTTTAGACAACTACTCATGTTAGGCGACGTTAACATACTGTGGAACACGGCGACGGCTGACGTCATTATAACCACTTAGTTCGAATATACTTTACCGTAAACGTTCTAATAGTTGAATTTTGGTAACATATTTTAAGTTAATCCTTAAAATCATTTATTATAGGGGATCAAATACTTATTTGGGAGAGAGAGAGAGGGGGGTGGTACACTGTTACAAATATTCTGGATATTTTACCCTAAAACTACGGGCAGCAAAAGTTGCCCTTAAATCATACGTAAAATTACACCGTTAGGTATTTTTAACATTTTACCGTAGAATTACATGTATGCTAACTTACATTTCTTGTAAAAATTAAAAATACATCAAAATGTTAATTTACATTTCTTTTGTAAAAATACATCACAATGTTAATTTTCATTTCTTGTAAAAGAACATCACCCTGTTAATTTACACTTTCGTTTAAAATAATAAATTTTGGTAATTTTACATGCAGGATTCGTGCAACTTTAGCTGAGAATTATCAACCAGTATTAACATTACTTCAATATATATGGAATATCAATAACCCCGTTTGGTAGACGAGGGCATTGATCCAGGCTTTCAGTTGCAAGTTCGCGGTACAATTTATTTGCAGGCATTAAAACCCTACGGTGGCTGATTTAGGACACGCAATTTAAGTCGAGCGCTCGAGATAATTAAGTCGAGCGCTCGAGATACACTAAGTCGAACACTCGAGATAATACAACCGAACACGTCTCTACCGATGTTTCAAGCTATATATTTTGTGCATTATATTCAATGATCAACTTGCAGAATAGGGAATTTGCTTATTTTTACAACCCATCCAAAGCTGCAGTTACGGAGCGGATACCCCCACCCTCCCTACACACACACGCACACTCCACCCCATGCGCATCACCTCTACTAAATATTTCCCCCCTTCCAAGTGGGGCGTATATCGCATGTTATTATGCGAATTCATAATTGTATATATCAATGTTACAGCGTTTTGCTTTGAGACACTGACATTTCCTCTTATCTAGAACAGGGTGGGGGGCTGACAAGGGCAGTTATCTAGTCGCATGGATAGGGAGAAAGACCGAGGTCCCGCGTACACGTAAAAGATCCCTTGGCAGTTGAAATTCGATATAAGAGTAGGCCGTAGCGCCGCTGCCCGACACAATTTCCCTCACTGAGTGACGTATTTCCGTCTTCAATAGCTCAGTTTAGGAGCAGAACAGTAGGACGCTAAACCCCATGTTACAGAGTTTTGCTATGAGAGACTGATATTTCCTCTTATCTCGAACAGGGTGTGGGCCTGATAAGGACAGTTGTCTAGTCGTTTGGATAGGGGGAAAAACCGAGGTCCAGCGTACACGTATAAGATCACTTGGCAGTTGGAATTCGATCTAAGAGTAGACCTTGGCGCCGCTGCCCGGGCAAAATTTACCTCATAGTACTGTGTGTGGTGTATGCCCGTCTTCAATAGCCCAGTATAGGAGCAGAACAGTAGGACGTTAAACCCCCATTTCAGTTCATTTCTCATGGAGATGATCGGGTCGGATCCAGGGTTATTTATTTATATGTAGGAACTGACCAATGTCTCGTTTACCCGGGCTACTACATTCTACACCGGTCCTTACACCTTGTTCTAACTGGGGATTCAACGTCTCCACTTCCACAACCCGAGAAACCTTTATCTTATTAAGTTCGGGGTCCTTGCTTTGGGAGGAAACATAACGACACGGAGTAAAACCACACGATTGAGAAAGCATCTCATTAACTTGGAAGGGATAGATATGTAGTGGCGCTGATGTATATGGGATGGCGTTGGGGCGGGGGTATTCCCTTTCAAGTTAAGGTGTGTGTAATCTGGGATGGTTGAGGTGATGTCGCGCTTCAAGCTTTAACTGACCAGCTACCTCTGGATTGTAGTTCTGGTTAGGTCCTTGCTGTGAGCGTATGAGACTTGGTGATACAGATTCCTTCTCAATCGTGTGACTTTACCCCGCGTCCGTAGTTTTCGCCCCACAGCAAGGGCTCTGAATTTAATAAGAATACCCACGAGGTGTGGGGAACGGTGGGGTGGGGTTGGGGTGGGTGTATTATTGATTCGTATAATAACATGTTATGTACTCTCCTTTTGGGAGGGTGTAAATATAACGGGAAATATTTGGTGGTGGTGATGATCATGGGATGGAGTGTGCGTGTAGAAGTCTGACACGATCGCGCCACTTGCGCCGCGGTTAATAAGGCAATGATCTGTTCTTACATATGAAATCAATAACCTTGGATCAGGCCCGAGCTTCTAAATAAGAGGATATGCCAATCTCTCATAGCGAAACTGTGTAACCTCGATCGATATATATAATTATTGATTCGCATAATAACATGTTATATTATACTCCCCATGTTATATACGCGGGGGAGGGGGTTGAATGTACGTAGAAGCCCGGGTAAATTAGACATTCATCAGTTCCTACTTGTGAAATAAATAACCCTGGATCCGACCCGAGCTTCTACATAAATAATGAAATGAAATGGGGTTTAGCGTCCTACTGTTCTGCTCCTAACTAAGCTATTGAAGACGGAAATACGTCACTCAGTGAGGGAAATTGTGCCGGGCAGCGGCGCTACGGCCTACTTTTTATCGAATTCCAACTGCCAAGGGATCTTTTACGTGTACGCGGGACCTCGGTCTAGTCCAAACGACTAGATAACTGTCCTTGTCAGCCCCCACCCTGTTCTAGATAAGAGGAAATGTCAGTGTCTCAAAGCAAAACGCTGTAACATTGATATATACAATTATGAATTCGTATAATAACATGCGATATACGCCCCACTTGGAAGGGGGTAAATATAACGGGAAATATTTAGTAGAGGTGATGCGCATTGGGTGGAGTGTGCGTGAGCGGGGGGGGGGATCCCCGTAACTGCATCATTGGATGTGCTATAAAAGTAATCAAATAAATCTTTATTATGCAAGTTTATCATTGAATATAATGCACAAATCATATAGCTTAAAACATCTGAATGTATGTTGGTCTGGTAGATCATTAATGTATATGACAAATAATATCGGTCCGAAGACACTGCCTTGTGGGATTCCGCTTATTACTCGCGGTAGCTATTCATAACCCGTCGTCGTCTATTCTTGAGAAACGAGTTAATACATTTTAAAGTATTGTTTGAGATACAATTACTTGACAGCTTTAACAGTAGGCGCTGCTGTGGTGGCACTTCGTGAAATATAGGTATACACAATCTAGACTTTCTCCATTATCCAGTAGTTCAGTCCACCTGTCTAGTACGTGTTCAACTTGTCTATTATTCTTGCAGATGGTAGAAGATGACCTATAAACTGTACTGATCATCCCGATTGTCTCAATATAAATAATAAATCAAATATTATTATTGACATTTCGAGTTTTGTTTTTCATGTTCGGTAATTACATTTTGGGAATTTGGATGATGAAAAGTATGATGTTTAACATCAAATCATTTTATTGTCTTTGTTGTTTATTTATTGTTAAGAGTGGGTGGCTTAGTGCTTTATATCATAGTGTCCACTATCGAGCAAGTCGTGTGATTTCGAGTCCAAGATGGTAGGTATAAAGCCATGTAGAGAATATTGCATCACGTATTCATTTAATATTATTTTTTCTATAATAAGACAATGAGTCATCTGCAAAAAAAAAAGAATAAGACAAGTTGAACAGTGTGCTGGCATAACTACCCGGCTACCCATAACCGTATACAAAAATAGCAAAGACACCCCATAGTGAATCAACAAAATGTCAGAAGGAATTCTAAATTTGTAAACAGACTAATAAACGGTTGGGAGATATTTGGAACTGTAAGGACATTGTCTTATTTACGATATTCAACACAACTTGAGTACAGTATGTACTGGGCCGTATGTAAGATCTTAAAAGTGGGGGTGCAGCAAAGTGGTGGAATGGGGCGCCAATACAATGTCCGAGTTACTGAGCGCGGAGCGGCGACACCCAGACATCCCCCCTCCCCCCTCCCCGAACATTTTGAAAATTTAACTGCCGCAAACCCGTTAGCACAATCCCGTGTATCAATTTCGGTAGCGCTATTTTGCATTTTGGTGTTAAACAGACCAAAATATCAAACTTCTGCTCCTCTAAACTAGAACTATTCCTAAATGTAGGTGATATTAGAGTGTGGGCGCTCACAAAACCGGCCGATTGATCAGTGTCTTAAGAGCATCACTGTGTAATCATAACCACGTTTATTATTTTGAGAGGTTGATAAAGTTGTTGAGGTGGCGACATTTCTCGGGACGCCTTATATTTCTGTGGGTGCAATGTAACTTTGCACCCCAGCTAGATACGTATTCAAAGGAAGGGAGTATGTATTCAAAGGAAGGGACCAGTTGACAACAGCAACATTCAGCAAACAAACTTATACAGTAAAATCAATGGGAGATTGTCGAAGGGAGTGGCCGAGTTTCTTAAGTAAATGTTGTTTTACATTTAATATTATTAAATATTAAAGAAAAAAATATGCTTGAACAGCTAACCTTACTGGGCGTCAAGAATAACGTCCCGTTTCATCCATCCTCTGACTCTTGGAAGCGTGATTCTTAGAGGTGGAGGTGTAGGAATTCTTGGGATATTAACAGCAGGAGTTCTGATGCTTGGAATTAACCATGCCTCTGTATGGACAGAAAGTACTGCGAAAATCAGAACACAAACCAATAATTTCATCTGAAATAATAAATGAATGATTTTAATAATGTTGGGAATTGACCAAATTGAGATTACACTGTAATTAATTCCAATAATACAAGATTCATGGCTTTCAATGTAGAGCATCCCATTTTATTATTGTTATCATTACACATTGAACAGCATCCAGTAGTACATATTATCATTACACAGTTCTATAGCGCGCAATTGCTATATTAATGTGCCCATGAGCACTGTACAAAGGCATATATAAAGACAATCAATCCGCAATTGATATTATACTACCAAGGGTGAATTGACATAAAATTAAGTTTCATGTAGGTTTTTTAAATTATTTTTTTTTTAAAAAATGAATAATGCAACTTGGTCCTATTGGTCATAAATACGGTTTATAATTACATATACTGCTCGTCATTAATCCCAGAGAGTTATCAAAGATAAAAGAGAACATAAAATGAAAGGCAGAATCGAATTAAAAATGATTTTCTCGAAATAATCCCAGGGGATCGAGTATGGTCTCAAAATTATTTACTTTTAATCCCATTTTAGTCAGTTTTGGTCGATATCGCAGCCGGCAATCACGCTACAAGCTCGAAATTAACAGACACGCCTTATTAATATTAGTTCTGCATCTAACATGTCAACAAATTTAATATCAAGTCGCTACCTGGTCGACAGATCCCCTAATACTGATTTTTTGGCCTATTTAGTCTTTATATGGCAAGTGCCCTGTGGAATATTTGACGTGCATTTGTTAGTGATGTGTCCATTCTATTATAGGCTACTTCCAAAGTAAAGCCCAAAATCTCCATTGCGGCATTAGGCCTTAAGGCCCAATAACGACCAAAATGGTTTTTTGGTTATAAATCTGCCAAAAACAAACCGAAAGCCGAAATTTTAGGTACCGAATTGCGCTAAGACTGTCCAATCGTGCTAGAAAAGTTCGATATACCCCAGTCAAAAACACAGATTTTATTGTTTTCGCATAACAAAGAGTCTCTTCGGAGTTGGTCCGACGAACTAGGCCTTTCGACTACACCCCACCCTCCTAATCGATCCTTTCGAGTCACGTGCCCTGCATGTTTCAGGGACCGAAAATTCGTGAAATCGAGCCAAATTTGTCAATTGACCTTGACCTTTTTGGACCCAATTCCGGAACTGGAAGTCAAAGAGGTCTGTAATTTGGGGTCGTGGCCCAGAAAGGTTCCAAGACAAGGTCCCATATTCTCAAACACCAAATCGAGGTCCCTTGGGGCTTCAGTGCCCCAAATCGTCCTATTTCAATAATTAATTTTACTACTTTTTCAGTTCTGTCGCGGCTACCCCGACTATATCAGTCTTTGCGCGCCACATGTTGTTCTTGCAATTTTTATGCGACGATCGGAAGTAGGACAAAATGGCGCACAATGGTCACTTGGCCATGACCTTGACCTTTAAAGGTCAAAACAAAGTCACCACGCGATTCACAGGGGTCGATTTAGTTTAAGAGGCCGCGACCTTAAGGTCGTTGGATGCTTTTCGGGATTGGCCAGTTATCTGCCCTTGGACAACAATACTAAAAAAACCGGCTATTTGACTTTCTCAGGGAATTTTGCACAACAATTTCTTCCGATCGGCCCGGGATTTGTTGTCCCGATCGACCGACCCCACACTTCTTCTTCATTTTTTAAAATCGCCAACGAAAAGTCGTAACCTTGACCCGCTAGTGTCCCCGGAAGTATTTCGGTTTTTGCCCCCTGAGGGCCAATCTAATAAAGTCAGGTTTACCGGGCCTTGACCTTCTGACATTGCATCATGGTCCACGTGACCTTGGTGGGTCAAGTTCATCGGAAAGGGTCAATGTCACTGAAATACCTTGGACCTGAAATTTGACCTTGGGATCAAAAAAGTCCCAAAACTTCATGTACCATCAAGACTTGCGCCAGCAATGTCAAGGTCAAAGTCAAGGTTACGACCCACAAGGACGGTAACGGGACTGTGCATTGGGTCAAGGTCATGACTTTAACTGACATACCCTAACCACGGCGGCAACTTCGGTAAAAAGTCACCTTCAAAATTCATCCGAAGACACACATACTCGTCTGTAAGCGCCCGAAAGGGCACATCTGGGGGGTGGGGGGGCAAGCCAAGGTCGATTGAGTTTAAGAGGCCACGAGCTGAAGTCAAGGTGCACTACCCGACTGGCCTTGTGTTGGCAGTGTGAAGTTAACTCGATTTTCGTTTTTCGTTATTCACACATACTCGTCTGTAAGCGCCCGAAAGGGCTCATGTGCGGACTCACACATCTGGGGGGTGGGGGGCAAGCCAAGGTCGATTGAGTTTAAGAGGCCACGAGCTGAAGTCAAAGTGCACTACCCGAGTGGCCTTGTGTTGGCAGTGTGAAGTTAACTCAATTTTCGTTTTTCGTTATTCGACATTTGTGACTATCTAAAAACAAGCTACTCGAGAAAGAACAGTTTTTATGTGAATCCACTGCCCAGGTATCCTCATTAATGACATCTTTAGTTTGTTTTACAAAACTGATTTAATCAAATGAGTTTTGGAGACACTCTGGAGATATCTATCCATAAAATCTGCTTTTTTGATATACAATTTTGAATATCGAAAAACGAGTAGCTCGTTTTTCGAGATTCGCCATTGTCAAAAAACAACGAGCAAGAACAGTTTTTATGTGAATCCAGTGCTCAGGCATCCTCATTTATGGCATATTTAGTTCGTTTTACAAAACCGATTTAATAAAATGCGTTTTAGAGACATTCTACAGATATACATGTACATCCATCAAATCTGTATTTTTGATATTCATTCAAGTTTGAATATCGAAAAACAAGTAGCTTGTTTTTCGAGATTCGCCAATGTCAAAAAAAAGCGAGAAAGAACAATTTTTATGTGAATCCACTGCTCAGGCATCCCCATTAATGACATTTTTGGTTCGTTTTACAAAACTGATTCAATCAAATGGGTATTGAAGACATTCTGCAGACATATATCCATAAAATCTGCTTTTTTGATATTCAAATTTGAATATCGAAAAACGAGTGGCTCGTTTTTCGAGATTCGCCAATATCAAAAAACAACGAGAAAGAACAGTTTTTATGTGAATCCACAGCTTGGGCATCCTCAATTATTATATCTTTAGTTCGTTTTACATGACTAATTTAATCAAATATGTTTTGGACACATTCTTTAGATATGCATCCATCAAACCTGCTTTTTGAGATTCAGGTTTAAATGTCAAAAAACAAGTAGCTGGTTTTTCGACATTCGCCAATATCGAAAAACGAGCAAGTTGTTTTTGTTATTCACCAACTTCACACTGTCCCTTTGATTACAGATTAAACATCCATAAGTGTACAAATGTATTGTTATTGATGTGTTCCCATTTGAATATTGTTCACAATAAGAAGCAAAATAAATAAGATATGTTTACAGGATTATTTTGTTATACGAAAAAGTAATTGATGCGTTTTCCATGGCACTCAGTAATACTAAAGCTAAGTAATAAAGATTATTACACGGATCAACATATTGTTTTGTTCCCCTTTCTACATCTCATATGGCTTATGTCAATCCTCATTAGTGTGAGCTGTGCTAAAACAATTCTCTTACGTGTAGGGATCTTGACACGCACAACCGAGGAAATATTTGCCAATCCAACACCCTTAACACAGATATGTTTCTTCGACTGATAGCAAGGAATAAAGCAGTTTCAATATCAAAACTGGCTACAATAGCTTAATTGGTTTTGTCACAGCATTCAGTTATATGGTTGCTTTGTTTAATTCTAGATGTTGTCGTCGGTGGTAAGCGGAGTTCAGTGTGCAAGTAACAACGCTACTGAGAATACACCATATATGGTAGTCTGGATTAGCCCAGTTGGTGATGAAAAGTAAGGCGTTTAACATCAAATCATTTCATTGTCTTTGTTGTTTATTTATTGTTAAGAGTGGATGACTTAGTGGACTTATGCGTGTGCTTTAGATCATCGTGTCCACTATCGAGCAAGGCGTGTGATTTCGAGTCCAAGATGGTAGGTAAGTCATATCCATGAAATCTAACTGTAGAGAATATTGCATCACGTATTCATTTGCTCAAATGATTGTCCTAAAATGTCCCAATTCCCAGAATGTAATTGCCGAGCATGAAAAACAAAACTCGAAATGTCAAAAATAATATTTGATTTATTTTTTTATATTAAGACAACCAGTCATCTACTATCACCTGCAAGAAAAAGAATTAGACAAGTTGAACAGTGTGGCATAACTACCCTGCTACCCATAACCGTATACAAAAATAGCAAAGACACCCCAAAGTGAATCAATAAAATGTCAGAAGGAATTCTAAATTGGTAAACAGACTAATAAACGGTTGGGAGATATTTGGAACTGTAAGGACATTGTCTTATTTACGATATTCAACACAACTTGAGTACAGTATGTACTGGGCCGTATGTAAGATCTTAAAAGTGGGGGTGCAGCAGAGTGGTGGAATGGGGCGCCAATATAATGCCCGAGTTACTGAGCGCGGAGCGGCGATACCCAGACATCTGCCCCCTCCCCCCGAACATTTTGAAAATTTAACTGCCGCAAACCCGTTTCCGCAATCCCGTGTATTAATTTCGGTAGCGCTATTTGCATTTTGGTGTTAAACAGACCAAAATAACAAACTTCTGCTCCTCTTAACTAGAACTAGTCCGAAATATAGGTGATATTAGAGTGTGGGCGCTCATAAAACCGGTCGATTGATCAGTGCCTTAAAAGCATCACCGTGTAATCATAACCACGTGTATTATTTTATAATTGAGAGGTTGACAAAGTTGTTGAGGTGGCGACATTTCTCGGGACGCCTAATTTTTCTGGGGGTGCAATGTAACCTCTGCACCCCAGCGAGGTACGGCCCTGAGTATGTATTCAAAGGAAGCGAACAGTTGACAACAACAACATTCAGCAAATATACTGATACACTAAAAACAATGGGAGATTGTCAAAGGGAGTGGCAAGATTCTTAAATAAATGTTGTTTTACATTTAATATTATTAAATATTAAAGAAAATGATATGCTTGAACAGCTAACCTTACTGGGCGTCAAGAATAACGTCCCGTTTCTTCCATCCTCTGACTCTTGGAAGCGTGACTCTTAGAGGTGGAGGAGTAGGAATACTTGGGATTCTAACGGCAGGAGTTCTGATGCTTGGAATTAACCATGCCTCTGTATGGACAGAAAGTACTGCGAAAATCAGAACACAAACCAATAATTTCATCTGAAATAATAAATGAATGATTTTAATAATGTTGGGAATGGACCAAATTGAGATTACTCTGTAATTAATTTCAATAATACAGTTCTATAGAGCGCAATTGCCATATTAATGTGCCCATGAGCACTGTACAAAGACATATAAAGACAATCAATCCGCAATTGATATTATACTACCAAAGGTTAATTGACATAAAATTAAGTTTCATGTAGGTTTTTTTAATTATTTTTTTGTTTTGATCTGTTATAAGTATTTTTATTAGATAGTATTTTTAAAAACACAATATTCGTGAGCGTATAATACAACAACCCGTGGCACAGTGAACATGCATTTTGTTATTATTATGTTTATAAGCGACCAAATATTTATGATATACCAATAGTCCTATGCAGATGAGTACATGGGCAATGTCAATGGGGGTAATTTTGTCCGGACAAGGGAGGGGGGGGGGGGCTATAATCAACTCTTCAAATTCCACGACGAACTCGGTCTTTCGTTCAATCCGAGCAAATGGTATTCATAATATTGCACAGATGGCAAGGGAAACCAGTCTTGAAAATTCGTGAATAAGAATTACTCTGTGCCAGCACCACAATCACTCGACATTCGAGTTATAGAAATATCCAATACAAAAAAAAAAAAAAAACAAAAAAAAAAAAACACAAAAAAAACTTACCTTGTTTAAGTAATGATGATTGTGTTGAATGATTTAATAAAACATTTGCCTTGTATTTATATAAGTATAGAAACAGGATTTAACAAACTAATTAATATAAAAATGGAAATAGTGTTAATATCTAATTTATAATACCTGTTAATGAAACACCCCCAATTCATCACTTGCCTTAAACGTGATATGATACAGCAAATGAACGTCTACAAGTTAATCAATGGATCGGTACGCTCTTATATTTCTAATTTTATTTAAAGGGGAGTGGAACAAATTAAAACATTAATTTATATTCAATTTTATCATTTTGCAAGTCAAAATGTTCCAAATTATTTATATATTGAAAATATTACATAGCAAATAAGACTGCAGCGATTTTATTGGGCATAGAGCAAAAATACGTTTAAGTCAAGTGTTGAAATGGGGGTGTTTCATTAACAGGTATTATAAATTAGATATTAACACTATTTTCATTTTTAAATTAGTTAGTTTGTTAAATCCTATTTCTATACTTATATAAATACAAGGCAAACGTTTTATTAAATCATTCAACAGAATCATCATTACTTGAACAAGGTAAGTTGTTTTCTTGGGGTTTTTTTGTATGGTATATTTCTGTAACTCGAATGTCCAATGGTTGTGGTGCTGGCACAGAGTAATTCTAATTCACGAATTTTCAAGACTGGTTTCCCTTGCCATCTGTGCAATATGAATACCATTTGCTCGGATTGAACGAAAGACCGAGTTCGTCGTGGAATTTGAAGAGTTGATTATAGCCCCCCCCCCCCTCCCTTGTCCGGACAAAATTACCCCCATTGACATTGCCCATGTACTCATCTGCATAGGACTATTGGTATATCATAAATATTTGGTCGCTTATAAACATAATAATAACAAAATGCATGTTCACTGTGCCACGGGTTGTTGTATTATACGCTCACGAATATTGTGTTTTTAAAAATACTATCTAATAAAAATACTTATAACAGATCAAAACATATCTTGGACTGCATATTTAAATATACTTCAGAATCCACAGCTTTGATTATACGTGGCATTGAAACAAAACAGTTCCACAATTCTGACTGCGTCAACATATTTCCCTCATTGAGAAAATGTTAAATTTAATTAATGTTCATTGTTAATTCGATTCTGCCTTTCATGTCATTGAAATAGGACGATTTGGGGCACCGGAGCCCCAAGAGACCTCGATTGGGGATTTGAGAATATGCGACCTTGCCTTGGAACCTTTCTGGGCCACGGCTCCAAATTTCAGACCTCTTTGACTTCCAGTTCCGGAATTGGGTTCAAAGAAATCAAGGTCAATTGACAAATTTGGCTCGATTTCACGAATTTTCGGTTCCTGAAACATGCAGGGTACGTGACTCGAAACGATCGATTGGGAGGGTGGGGGTGTAGTCGCAAGGCCTAGTTCGTCGGACCAACTCCGAAGAGACTCTTTGTTATGCGAAAGCAATAAAATCTGTGTTTTTGACTGGGGTATTTCGAACTCTTCTAGCACGATTGGACAGTCTTAGCGCAATTCGGCACCTAATATTTCGGCTTTCCGGTTGTTTTTGGCAGATTTATAACCAAAAAACCATTTTGGTCGTTATTGGGTCTTAAGGCCTAATGCCGCAATGGAGGTTTTAGGCTTTACTTTGGAAGTAGCCTATAATAGAATGGACACCTCACTAACAAGTGAACGTCAGATATTCCACAGGGCACTTGCCATATAAAGACTAAATAAGCCCCAAAATCAGTATTAGGGGATCTGTCGAACAGGTAGCGACTTGATATTAAATTTGTTGACATGTTAGATGCAGAACTAATATTAATAAGGTGTGTCTGTTAATTTCGAGCTTGCAGCGTGATTGCCGGCTGCGATATCGACCAAAACTGACTAAAATGGGATTAAAAGTAAATAATTTTGAGACCATACTCGATCCCCTGGGATTATTTCGAGAAAATCGAGCGCCGCGGGGGGGGGGGCGTCAAAACATGCATAGTCCTTGAGTTGGAAATCTCGTGAGGAAATCTACTATCGGTACACTCGGCTAATTTCGACAGATTCCGTAAACTACATCTAGTCTCGGATGTATGACAGTAAGTGATATGTACCTTCGCCCATACATTTGCGATGCGGCTACCGGTTTACTTTAACAGGAAAACTTGACGCTATTACACAAATTGGGAACCTATTCGGCTAGCGACCTATTCGACCGATCGAGCTGCAACCAGTTCGTTGGAAACCTATTTAGAGTAAAGACAACAGTCTCTATTTATCAACCAATAAAATCCAACGTTATGTCTATCAAATGAAAGTAGAATATATTATTTTTTATCCATTCCTTCAGCTCAGAATAGAAGTGTAATTTCGTCATTATCTTACAGCTGGATCGGTCGAATAGGTCGCTAGCCAAACAGGTCGCCAACTTGTGTTTGGAATGGGCGCAGCCATGTTTCATCCGGGACCTTTAAAGTAGTTCCAATATGACAGAATTCATCATACAGCCGAGTTTAGATTGTCCGAAATCTTCGGAGGTTTGCCGAGTGCTATCGGTATTGACTTTTAGGCGATACTCGATTCACAGTTCCGGAATTGAATTCCAAAATTGGTGTCAATCGAGTGAAAAAGAGAATTTCGGATTACAGCGCATGCGTCGACTGTATAAAAAGTATCCCAACCAATCATGACTGCTGAAACATATTTTTTACTTAGGAATACGTCACGATTCTACTCAATCCACCTCAGCTGTCGGGACTGGCAGAACTGTGACAGGACTGAATTCCGCGTCACTCGATTGTAATTCTGTCGATTCGGGACGTTCTGGACTGTGAATCGAGCATCCCCTCTGTCTTAACCCGCCAAATAATGTTCCGGGAAAGATAATCCAGAATACCGAGTGAGAAAGACGAGATAGTCCAGTCCTTTGTTAAGTGATCGGCCGTTGTTTTCTACTAGTATAAGATATTATGGTACCGTACGGTACGAACGACTTGTCGTTGTTACCAGTAGTATAAGGATTTTTTTACTAATAGATTCCTAATAGTAGTTTTGATAACTCTCTAGGATTAATGACGTGTAGTATCTGTAAATATAAACCCTATTTATGACCAATAGGACTAAGTTGCATTATTCATTTTTTAAAAAGAAATAATTAAAAAAACCTGCATGAAACTTAATTTTATGTCAATTCACCCTTGGTAGTATAATATCAATTGCGGATTGATTGTCTTTATATGTCTTTGTAAAATGCTCATGGGCACATTAATATGGCAAGCCATGAATCTTCTCCTGAAGTATTTATTAACTTACTTCAGTATTCATTTACCCATTTCCTATTTATTTATTTATATGTAAACATGCATACATGTATTATTGAAATTAATTACAGTATAATCTCAATTTGGTCCATTCCCAACATTATTAAAATCATTCATTTATTATTTCAGATGAAATTATTGGTTTGTGTTCTGATTTTCGCAGTACTTTCTGTCCATACAGAGGCATGGTTAATTCCAAGCATCAGAACTCCTGCCGTTAGAATCCCAAGTATTCCTACTCCTCCACCTCTAAGAGTCACGCTTCCAAGAGTCAGAGGATGGAAGAAACGGGACGTTATTCTTGACGCCCAGTAAGGTTAGCTGTTCAAGCATATCATTTTCTTTAATATTTGATAATATTAAATGTAAAACAACATTTATTTAAGAATATTGCCACTCCCTTTGACAATCTCCCGTTGTTTTTACTGTATCAGTATATTTGCTGAATGTTGCTGTTGTCAACTGGTCCCTTACTTTGAATACATACTCAGGGCCGTATCTCGCTGGGGTGCAGAGGTTACATTGCACCCCCAGAAATGTCGCCACCTCAACAACTTTGTCAACCTCTCAAAATAATAAACGTGGTTGTGATAACACAGTGATGCTCTTAAGACACTGATCAATCGGCCGGTTTTATGAGCGCCCACACTCTAATATCACCTATATTTCGGACTAGTTGTAGTTTAGAGGAGCAGAAGTTTGTTATTTTGGTCTGTTTAACACCAAAATGCAAATAGCGCTACCGAAATTGATACACGGGATTGCGGAAACGGGTTTGCGGCAGTTAAATTTTCAAAATGTTCGGGGGGAGGGGAGCAGATGTCTGGGTATCGCCGCTCCGCGCTCAGTAACTCGGACATTATATTGGCGCCCCATTCCACCACTCTGCTGCACTCCCACTTTTAAGATCTTACATACGGCCCAGTACATACTGTACTCAAGTTGTGGTGAATATCGTAAATAAGACAATGTCCTCACAGTTCCAAACATCACCAAACCGTTTATTAGTCTGTTTACAAATTTAGAATTCCTTCTGACATTTTGTTGATTCACTATGGGGTGTCTTTGCTTTTTTTGTATACGGTTATGGGTAGCATGATAGTTATTATGCCACACTGTTCAACTTGTCTAATTCTTTTTCTTGCAGATGATAGTAGATGACTGGTTGTCTTAATATAAAAAAATAAATCAAATATTATTTTTGACATTTCGAGTTTTGTTTTTCATGCTCGGCAATTACATTCCGGGAATTGGGACATTTTAGGACATTCATTTGAGCAAATGAATACGTGATGCAATATTCTCTACAGTAAGATTTCAAGGACATGACTTACCTACCATCTTGGACTCGAAATCACACGACTTGCTCGATAGTGGACACGATGATCTAAAGCACACGCATAAGTCCACTAAGCCATCCACTCTTAACAATAAATAAACAGCAAAGACAATGAAATGATTTGATGTTAAACGCCTTACTTTTCATCACCAACTGGGCTAATCCAGACTACCATATATGGTGTATTTTCAGTAGCGTCGTTACTTGCACACTGAACTCCGCTTACCACCGACGACAACATCTAGAATTAAACAAAGCAACCACACATCTGAATGCTGTGACAAAACCAATTAAGCTATTGGAGCCAGTTTTGATATTGAAACTGTCTTTTTCTTGCTATCAGTCGAAGAATCCTATGAGTGTTAGGGGTGTTGGATTGGCAAATAATTTAACGAAAGCGCGTTAGAACAAAGGGTATATTATTGAATCAAGAGGTGTGGTTTCGATTCCCCGATTGTGCGTGTTAAGATCCCTACACGTAAAAGAATTGTATTAGCACAGCTCAGACGAATGAAGATTGACGTAAGCCATATGAGATGTAGAAAGGGGAACAAAACAATATGTTGATCCGTGTAATAATCTTTATTACTTAGCTTTAGTATTACTGAGTGCCATGGAAAACGCATCAATTAGTTTTTCGTATAACAAAATGATCCTGTAAATGTATCTTATTTATTTTGCTTCTTATTATGAACAATATTCAAATGGGAACACATCAATAACAATACATTTGTACACTTATGGATGTTTAATCTGTGATCAAAGGGGCAGTGTGAAGTTGATAAATAACGAAAAACAACATGCTCGTTTTTCGATATTGGCGAATGTCGAAAAACCAGCTACTTGTTTTTTGACATTTAAACCTGAATCTCAAAAAGCATGTTTGATGGATGCATATCTAAAGAATCTGCCCAAAACATATGTGATTAAATTAGTGATGTAAAACGAACTAAAGATATAATAAGTGAGGATGCCCGAGCTGTGGATTCACATAAAAACTGTTCTTTCTCGTTGTTTTTTGATATTGGCGAATCTCGAAAACTTGAATATCAAAAAAGCAGATTTTATGGATATATATCTGCAGAATGTCTTCAATACCCATTTGATTGAATCAAATTTGTAAAACGAACCAAAAATGTCATTAATAGGGATGCCTGAGCAGTGGATTCACATAAAAATTGTTTTTCTCGTTGTTTCTTGATATTGGTGAATCCACTGCTTGGGCATTCTCAATTATGATATCTTTAGTTCGTTTTAGATCACAAATTTAATCCAATTTGTTTTAGACACATTCCTTAGATCTGCATCCATCAAATAGGCTTTTTTGAGATTCTGGTTTGAATGTCGAAAAACAAGTAACTCGTTTTTCGACATTCGACAATATCGAAAAACGAGCAAGTTGTTTTTCGTTATTCGCCAATATCGAAAAGCGAGTAGCTTGTTTTTCGATATTCACAAATGTCGAATAACGAAAAACGAAAATCGAGTTAACTTCACACTGCCAACACAAGGCCAGTCGGGTAGTGCACCTTGACTTCAGCTCGTGGCCTCTTAAACTCAATCGACCTTGGCGTGCCCCCCACCCCCAGATGTGCACTTTCGGGCGCTTACAGACGAGTATGTGTGTCTTCGGATGAATTTTGAAGGTGACTTTTTACCGAAGTTGCCGCCGTGGTTAGGGTATGTCAGTTAAGGTCATGACCTTGACCCAATGGACGGTCCCGTTACCGTCCTTGTGGGTCGTAACCTTGACTTTGACCTTGACATTGCTGGCGAAAGTCTTGATGGTACATGAAGTTTTGGGACTTTTTCGACCCCAAGGTCAAATTTCAGGTCCAAGGTCAAGGTAATGACCTTGGACTTGCTGCGTAGGTCCGGGGTCCCATCAGATGCCGGTAGATATTTCAGTTACATTGACCTTTCCGATGAACTTGACCCACCAAGGTCACGTGGGCCATGATTCAATGTCGGAAGGTCAAGGTCCGGTAGACCTGACTTTATTGGATTGGCCCTCGCGGGGCAAAAACCGAAATATTCCGGGGACCCTAGCGGATCAAGGTCATTAAGAAGAAGTGTGGGGTCGGTCGATTGGGACAACAAATCCCGGGCCGATCGGAAGAAATTTTTGGGCGAAATTCCCTGAGAAAGTCAAATAGCCGGTTTTTTTAGTGATGTGGTCCAAGGGCAGATAACTGGTCAATCCCGAAAAGCACCCAACGACCTTAAGGTCGCGGCCTCTTAAACTAAATCGACCCCTGTGAATCGCATGGTGACTTTGTTTTGACCTTTAAAGGTCAAGGTCATGACCAAGAGACAATTGTGCGCCATTTTGTCCTACTTCCGATCGTCGCATAAAAATTGCAAGAACGCCATGTGACGCGCAAAGGCCGATAAAGTCGGGGTAGCCGCGGCAGAACTGAAAAAAAAAATAGAAAAATTAATTATTGAAATAGGGCGATTTGGGGCACGAAGCCCCAAGGGACCTCGATTTGGGGTTTGAGAATATGGGACCTTGTCTTGGAACCTTTCTGGGCCACGACCCCAAATTTCAGACCTCTTTGACTTCCAGTTCCGGAATTGGGTCCAAAGAGGTCAAGGTCAATTTACAAATTTGGCTCGATTTCACGAATTTTCGGTCCCTGAAACATGCAGGGCACGTGACTCGAAAGGATCGATTGGGAGGGTGGGGGGTGTAGTCGCAAGGACTAGTTCGTCGGACCAACTCCGAAGAGACTCTTTGTTATGCGAAAGCAATAAAATCTGTGTTTTCGACTGGGGTATTTCGAACTCTTCTAGCACGATTGGACATGCTTAGCGCAATTCGGTACCTAAAATTTCGGCTTTCGGTTTGTTTTTGGCAGATTTATAACCAAAAAACCGTTTTGGTCGTTATTGGGTCTTAAGGCCTAATGCCGCAATGGAGGTTTTAGGCTTTACTTTGGAAGTAGCCTATAATAGAATGGACACCTCACTAACAAGTGAACGTCAGATATTCCACAGGGCACTTGCCATATAAAGACTAAATAAGCCCCAAAATCAGTATTAGGGGATCTGTTTTGGAGGTTTTGGGCTTTACTTTGGAAGTAGCCTATAATAGAATGGACACCTCACTAACAAATGCACGTCAGATATCCCACAAGGCACTTGCCATATAAAGACTAAATAGGCCCAAAAATCAGTATTAGGGGATCTGTCGAACAGGTAGCGACTGGATATTAAATTCGTTGACATGTTAGATGCAGACCTAATATTAATAAGGTGTGTCTGTTAATTTCGAGCTTGCCGGCTGCGATATCGACCAAAACTGACTACAATGGGATTAAAAGTAAATAATTTTGAGACCATACTAGATCTCCTGGGATTAGTTCGAGAAAATCATTTTTAATTCGATTCTGCCTTTCATTTTATGTTCTTTTTTATCTTTTTTTTAACTCCCTGGGATTAATGACGTGTAGTATATGTAATTATAAACCGTATTAATGACGTGTAGTACATGTAGAAAGTATTCTTATTTCCCACTTTTTTATTTTTTTAGGCTGAAGCACCCTCGGAGGAGAATTTAAGAGAAACCAAGCATCAATTTATTTTATAATTCTGGAAAAGAATGCATTTGACCCACATTTTAAATATTTATTTTTTGTTTTTAATGTTAAGTATTCTTCGAAAACACAATTAGATTTTAATCCTCTTATTAATTGCTGTATAATATAGAAAGTAAAGTGACATATAAATCACTTAAAATTTGGTCGGAAATCATAAAAGTATTTGATAGACATTATCTAGAAACCAAATGTAGATCAGATATACCGAGAATTACAAAAAACCTTGACCTACATTAAGGTGACTTTTCCTTGCTTATGAAACGAAATAATCCTGCAATCTTGATGCTTTGCTCCTTATATGTACAAATTATTCATTTTGTTTGGGGTTTGTTTTCCTACACCATTTTATTACTACTGTAAAAAAGGTCATTTTTATTTGGTTAATTTTCTGTGTATGCTAGTTATTTCTAGATTACTCACTAATCACTTGTAATTCGACTTATAACACTTTTCACTTTTTGAAATTAATTCAAATTAGTGGATAATTTATCTTATTAGTGCTTGGTATATATCTTATTTAAATTTAAATATATTTGAATTATATATTTTGGGAGTATGGGGTAGGGATACTGTCTTTATATGCTTAGTACTTGTTGATGGGTAAAGAAATATTTAAATAGCTATTTTATAGTTTGTGATTGGGGGGGGGGGTGTCATTATTTAACACAATTTTATTAATATTATTTTTCTGTTAACATTCCAAATATCATTTTATGAATAAATAATAATTTTAAAAAAACAAAATTATTGTTGCCTCATTTTTATCAAACTTTGCAGGTTAAACAGAGCAAAAGGAGGGATGCTGCATGGGAAAGGTTGCTATATTGGATATAAATTGGGGGAAATACAACACAAGTTTTTGTTGATGGATATACACAAGTTTGTATATGAAACCACACAAGTTTCAGAAATTTCAACACAAGTTTCAGAAATTTCAACACAAGTTTCAGAAATTTCAACACAAGTTTCAGAACTTTCAACACAAGTATTGTGTAGATTTTCACACAAGTTTGTTTTGTTTGACAAATTTTAACACAAGTCTTGTGTTGTTTCAGCATTTAACACACGTTTGTGTTGTTTCAACACAAGTTTTTTTTTCAGTGTAGAATGTGTAAAGCCAAAACACACACACATCTGTATCTACTGAGCGCCATGGAAAACGCGTCATTTTATTTTATTACTAGTTGGTTTTGTATGTATGATATTATGCAATACTATGAACTATTGTTTCACACAATGCTCCCAGGGCTGGCATGTCTACACGTGCTATCGCCTGACACTTCAGTCCACTATTGTAAGGTAGGTGGAACGTGTTCGAGTTACTGGATCAACACGTGACCGTCAACGTCCTGGTCCACAACGCGTTACAACCCAGACTTAAGATCGTTACATCCGGGGCACTCATCTGCGTGACAGATTCCACCCAGCGACTCGAACAGGTAGAGCAGTCGTCGGAAGACATGGACCAGTAAATGCCAATACCGTAAGACGTCGTCTAAGAGAAGCAGCACTCCGTGCACGATGACCTTATGTTGGAGCTATCCTCCGGGATCATCAGCGTCAGCGGTGTTTGATATGGGCTCAAAGACACCAGGCATGATGACGAGTAGGCTAGCCAAGTGTACTCTTCAGTGATGAGAAACGCTTGCATGTTGATTGCCGTCAACGTGCGTGGAGACTGCTGCGTCTTCGAAACGGATCGATGGGTTGGGGGGAAGTGTAATGGTGTGGAGAGTCTTCACATTTCATCACTGGACCCCCTACACATTTGCAGGGGTCGCGTTAATGCTGTAGCCTTCCGTGATGATGTCTTGCATCCAATTGTTGCTCCGATGTTAGCGAGCGAACCCACAACTTCACCAGCACTTCCAACAGGATAATGCACGTCCGCATACCGCTCGTGTCAGTGTGGACTACCTGGCTGCTAAACAACATCAATGTCTTGGACCGGCCAGACATGTCTCCGGACTTGGCACCGATAGAACATGTCTGGGATGAGATTGGACGCCGTCTGTATTGGAGTCCACAGATGCACACCATTGCTGCTTTAGAAGCTGCTCTTGTCCAAGAATCGAACAATTTGCCCGAGGCCTTCTTTCAAACATTGGTTAATTCCATGCGACGTTGCTGCACAGCGTGCGTAAGAGCCTGTGGAAGACACGTGCTACTGACATCTGTGTCGTACTTTTGGTTTTGACCCCTCTGACTTTGTACCTTTGATTACAAATTAAACATCCATAAGTGTACAAATGTGTTGTTATTGATGTGTTCCAATGTGAATATTGTTCACAATAAGAAGCAAAATAAATAAGATATGTTTACAGGATCATTTTGCTGTACGAAAAACTAATTGATGCGTTTTCCATGGCACTCAGTGTCTATTAATACTAAAGATAAATAATGAAGATTATTACACGGATCAACATATTGTTTTGTTCCCCTTTCTACATCTCAATATGGCTTATGTCAATCTTCATTAGTCTGAGCTGTGCTAAAACAATTCATTTACGTGTAGGGATCTTGACACGCACAATCGGGGAATCGAAACCACACCTCTTGATTCAATAATATACCCTTTGTTCTAACGCGCATGCGTTAAATTATTTGCCAATCCAACACCCCTAACACTCATAGGATTCTTCGACTGATAGCAAAGAAAAAGACAGTTTCAATATCAAAACTGGCTCCAATAGCTTAATTGGTTTTGTCACAGCATTCAGATATATGGTTGCTTTGTTTAATTCTAGATGTTGTCGTCAGTGGTAAAACAAAGCGGAGTTCAGTGTGCAAGAAACGACGCTACTGAGAATACACCATATATGGTAGTCTGAATTAGCCCAGTTGGTGATGAAAAGTAAGGCGTTTAACATCAAATCATTTCATTGTCTTTGCTGTTTATTTATTGTTAAGA
The DNA here is from genome assembly GCA_036850965.1 of Patella caerulea. Taxonomy (NCBI): domain Eukaryota; kingdom Metazoa; phylum Mollusca; class Gastropoda; family Patellidae; genus Patella; species Patella caerulea. The sequence continues at coordinate 23,594,156 of JAZGQO010000006.1, forward strand.
GTGGATAGCTTAGTGGACTTATGCGTGTTAACTATCGAGCAAGTCGTGTGATTTCGAGTCCAAGATGGTAGGTAAGTCATGTCCATGAAATCTTACTGTAGAGAATATTGCATCACGTATTCATTTGCTCAAATGAATGTCCTAAAATGTCCCAATTCCCAGAATGTAATTGCCGAGCATGAAAAACAAAACTCGAAATGTCAAAAATAATATTTGATTTATTTTTTTATATTAAGGCAACCAGTCATCTACTATCATCTGTAAGAAAAAGAATTAGACAAGTTGAACAGTGTGGCATAACTACCCTTCTACCCATAACCTTATACAAAAATAGCAAAGACACCCCATAGTGAATCAACAAAATGTCAGAAGGAATTCTAAATTTGTAAACAGACTAATAAACGGTTGGGAGATGTTTGGAACTGTGAGGACATTGTCTTATTTACGATATTCACCACAACTTGAGTGCAGTATGTACTGGGCCGTATGTAAGATCTTAAAAGTGGGAGTGCAGCAGAGTGGTGGAATGGGGCGCCAATATAATGTCCTAGTTACTGAGCGCGGAGCGGCGATACCCAGACATCTGCCCCCCTCCCCCCGAACATTTTGAAAATTTAACTGACGCAAACCCGTTTCCGCAATCCCGTGTATCAATTTCGGTAGCACTATTTGCATTTTGGTGTTAAACAGACCAAAATAACAAACTTCTGCTCCTCTAAACTAGAACTAGTCCGAAATGTAGGTGATTTTAGAGTGTGGGCGCCAATAAAACCGGCCGATTGTTCAGTGCCTTAAGAGCATCACTGTGTAATCACAACCACGTGTATTATTTTATATTTGAGAGGTTAACAAAGTTGTTGAGGTGGTGACATTTATCGGGACGTCTAATGTTTGGGGGGCGCAATGTAACCTCTGCACCCCAGCTAGATACGGCCCTGAGTATGTATTCAAAGGAAGGGACCAGTTGACAACAGCAACATTCAGCAAATATACTGATACAGTAAAAACAATGGGAGATTGTCAAAGCGAGTGGCAAGTTTCTTAAATAAATGTTGTTTTACATTTAATATTATTAAATATTAAAGAAAATAATATGCTTGAACAGCTAACCTTACTGGGCGTCTTGAATAACGTCCCGTTTCTTCCATCCTCTGACTCTTGGAAGCGTGACTCTTAGAGGTGGAGGAGTAGGAATACTTGGGATTCTAACGGCAGGAGTTCTGATGCTTGGAATTAACCATGCCTCTGTATGGACAGAAAGTACTGCGAAAATCAGAACACAAACCAATAATTTCATCTGAAATAATAAATGAATGATTTTGATAATGTTGGGAATGGACCAAATTGAGATTATACTGTAATTAATTTCAATAATACATGTATGCATGTTTACATATAAATAAATAAATAGGAAATGGGTAAATAAATACTGAAGTAAGTTAACAAATACTTCAGGAGAAGATTCATGGCTTTCAATGTACAGCATCCCATTTTATTATTGTTATCATTACACATTGTACAGCATCCAGTAGTACATATTATCATTATACAGTTCTATAGAGCGCAATTGCTATATTAATGTGCCCATGAGCACTGTACAAATACATATAAAGACAATCAATCCGCAATTAATATTATACTACCAAGGGTGAACTGACATAAAATTAAGTTTCATGTAGGTTTTTTTAATTATTTTTTTGTAAAAAATGAATAATGCAACTTGGTCCTATTGGTCATAAATACGGTTTATAATTACAGATACTACACGTCATTAATCCTAGAGAGTTATCAAAGATAAAAGAGAACATAAAATGAAATCAGAATCGAATTAAAAATGAACATTAATTAAATTTAGCATTTTCTCAATGAGGGAAATATGTTTGCGCAGTCAGAATTGTGGAACTGTTTTGTTTCAATGCCACGTATAATCAAAGCTGTGGATTCTAAAGTATATTTAAATATGCAGTCCAAGATATGTTTTGATCTGTTATAGGTATTTTTATTAGATAGTATTTTTAAAAACACAATATTTGTGAGCGTATTAATACAAAAATCCGTGGCACAGTGAAATGCATTTTGTTATTATTATGTTTATAAGCGACCAAATATTTATGATATACCAATAGTCATATGCAGATGAGTACACTGGGCAATGTCAATGGGGGTAATTTTGCCCGCTCGGGGGGTGGGGGTGGGGTGCTATAATGAACTCTTCAAAATCCACGACGAACTCGGTCTTCCGTTCATTCCGAGCAAATTTGTGCCTTTCCTTGGCATGGTATTCATATTGCCCAGATGGCAAGGGAAACCAGTCTTAAAAATTCGTGAATAAGAATTACTCTGTGCCAGCACCACAATCACTCGACATTCGAGTTATAGAAATATCCAATACAAAAAAAAAAAAACACAAAAAAAAACTTACCTTGTTCAAGTAATGATGATTCTGTTGAATGATTTAATAAAACATTTGCCTTGTATTTATATAAGTATAGAAACAGGATTTAACAAACTAATTAATATAAAAATGGAAATAGTGTTAATATCTAATTTATAATACCTGTTAATGAAACACCCTCAATTCAACACTTGCCTTAAACGTGATATGATACAGTAAATGAACGTCTACAAGTTAATCAATGGATCGGTACGCTCTTATATTTCTAATTTTATTTTAAGGGGAATGGAACAAATTAAAACATTAATTTATATTCAATTTTATCATTTTGCAAGTCAAAATGTTCCAAATTATTTATATATTGAAAATATTACATAGCAAATAAGACTGCAGCGAATTTATCGGGCATAGAGCAAAAATACGTTTAAGTCAAGTGTTGAATTGGGGGTGTTTCATTAACAGGTATTATAAATTAGATATTAACACTATTTTCATTTTTAAATTAGTTAGTTTGTTAAATCCTATTTCTATACTTATATAAATACAAGGCAAACGTTTTATTAAATCATTCAACAGAATCATCATTACTTGAACAAGGTAAGTTGTTTTCTTGGTTTTTTTTGAATGGTATATTTCTGTAACTCGAATGTCCAATGATTGTGGTGCTGGCACAGAGTAATTCTTATTCACGAATTTTCAAGACTGGTTTCCCTTGCCATCTGTGCAATATGAATACCATGCCAAGGAAAGGCACAAATTTGCTCGGATTGAACGAAAGACCGAGTTCGTCGTGGAATTTGAAGAGTTGATTATAGTCCCCCCCCCTCCCTTGTCCGGACAAAATTACCCCCATTGACATTGCCCATGTACTCATCTGCATAGGACCACTGGTATATCATAAATATTTGGTCGCTTATAAACATAATAATAACAAAATGCATGTTCACTGTGCCACGGGTTGTTGTATTATACGCTCACGAATATTGTGTTTTTAAAAATACTATCTAATAAAAATACCTATAACAGATCAAAACATATCTTGGACTGCATAATATTTAAATATACTTCAGAATCCACAGCTTTGATTATACGTGGCATTGAAACAAAACAGTTCCACAATTCTGACTGCGTCGACATATTTCCCTCATTGAGAAAATGCTAAATTTAATTAATGTTCATTGTTAATTCGATTCTGCCTTTCATGTCATTGAAATAGGACGATTTGGGGCACCGGAGCCCCAAGAGACCTCGATTGGGGTTTGAGAATATGGGACCTTGCCTTGGAACCTTTCTGGGCCACGGCCCCAAATTTCAGAATTCTTTGACTTCCAGTTCCGGAATTGGGTTCAAAGAGGTCAAGGACAATTGACAAATTTGGCTCGATTTCACGAATTTTCGGTTCCTGAAACATGCAGGGTACGTGACTCGAAACGATCGATTGGGAGGGTGGGGTGTAGTCGCAAGGCCTAGTTCGTCGGACCAACTCCGAAGAGACTCTTTGTTATGCGAAAACAATAAAATCTGTGTTTTTGACTGGGGTATTTCGAACTCTTCTAGCACGATTGGACAGTCTTAGCGCAATTCGGCACCTAATATTTCGGCTTTCCGGTTGTTTTTGGCAGATTTATAACCAAAAAACCATTTTGGTCGTTATTGGGTCTTAAGGCCTAATGCCGCAATGGAGGTTTTAGGCTTTACTTTGGAAGTAGCCTATAATAGAATGGACACCTCACTAACAAGTGAACGTCAGATATTCCACAGGGCACTTGCCATATAAAGACTAAATAAGCCCCAAAATCAGTATTAGGGGATCTGTCGAACAGGTAGCGACTTGATATTAAATTTGTTGACATGTTACATGTAGATGCAGAACTAATATTAATAAGGTGTGTCTGTTAATTTCGAGCTTGCAGCGTGATTGCCAGCTGCGATATCGACCAAAACTGACTAAAATGGGATTAAAAGCAAATAATTTTGAGACCATACTCGATCCCCTGGGATTATTTCGAGAAAATCGAGCGCCGCGGGGGGGGGGCGTCAAAACATGCATAGTCCTTGAGTTGGAAATCTCGTGAGGAAATCTACTATCGGTACACTCGGCTAATTTCGACAGATTGCGTAAACTACATCTAGTCTCGGATGTATGACAGTAAGTGATATGTACCTTCGCCCATACATTTGCGATGCGGCTACCGGTTTACTTTAACAGGAAAACTTGACGCTATTACACAAATTGGGAACCTATTCGGCTAGCGACCTATTCAACCGATCGAGCTGCAACCAGTTCGTTGGAAACCTATTTAGAATAAAGACAACAGTCTCTATTTATCAACCAATAAAATCCAACGTTATGTCTATCAAATGAAAGTAGAATATATTATTTTTTATCCATTCCTTCAGCTCAGAATAGAAGTGTAATTTCGTCATTATCTTACAGCTGGATCGGTCGAATAGGTCGCTAGCCAAACAGGTCGCCAACTTGTGTTTGGAATGGGCGCAGCCATGTTTCATCCGGGACCTTTAAAGTAGTTCCAATATGGCGGAATTCATCATACAGCCGAGTTTAGATTGTCCGAAATCTTCGGAGGTTTGCCGAGTGCTATCGGTATTGACTTTTCTGTCTTAACCCGCCAAATAATGTTCCGGGAAAGATAATCCAGAATACCGAGTGAGAAAGACGAGATAGTCCAGTCCTTTGTTAAGTGATCGGCCGTTGTTTTCTACTAGTATAAGATATTATGGTACCGTACGGTACGAACGACTTGTCGTTTACTCGTTGTTACCAGTAGTATAAGGATTTATTTACTAATAGATTCCTAATAGTAGTGGGTAACATTGCTGGATCGGGTGCACCCATAAACATAATAATAACAAAATGCATGTTCACTGTGCCACGGGTTGTTGTATTAATACGCTCACGAATATTGTGTTTTTAAAAATACTATAATAAAAATACCTATAACAGGTCAAAACATATCTTGGACTGCATATTTAAATATACTTTAGAATCCACAGCTTTGTTTATACGAGACATTGAACCAAATCAGTTCTACAATTCTGACTGCGCCAATATATTTCCCTCATTGAGAAAATGCTAAATTTAATTATATGTTCATTTTTAATTCGATTCTGCCTTTCATTTTATGTTCTCTTTTATCTTTGATAACTCTCTAGGATTAATGACGTGTAGTATCTGTAATTATAAACCGTATTTATGACCAATAGGACTAAGTTGCATTATTCATTTTTTAAAAAAAATATTTAAAAAAACCTACATGAAACTTAATTTTATGTCAATTCACCCTTGGTAGTATAATATCAATTGCGGATTGATTGTCTTTATATGTCTTTGTAAAATGCTCATGGGCACATTAATATGGCAAGCCATGAATCTTCTCCTGAAATATTTATTAACTTACTTCAGTATTTATTTACCCATTTCCTATTTATTTATTTATATGTAAACATGCATACATGTATTATTGAAATTAATTACAGTATAATCTCAATTTGGTCCATTCCCAACATTATTAAAATCATTCATTTATTATTTCAGATGAAATTATTGGTTTGTGTTCTGATTTTCGCAGTACTTTCTGTCCATACAGAGGCATGGTTAATTCCAAGCATCAGAACTCCTGCCGTTAGAATCCCAAGTATTCCTACTCCTCCACCTCTAAGAGTCACGCTTCCAAGAGTCAGAGGATGGAAGAAACGGGACGTTATTCAAGACGCCCAGTAAGGTTACCTGTTCAAGCATATCATTTTCTTTAATATTTAATAATATTAAATGTAAAACAACATTTATTTAAGAATCTTGCCACTCCCTTTGACAATCTCCCATTGTTTTTACTGTATCAGTATATTTGCTGAATGTTGTTGTTGTCAACTGGTCCCTTCCTTTGAATACATACTCAGGGCCGTATCTCGTTGGGTTTCAGAGGTTACATTGCACCCCCAGAAATGTCGCACCTCAACAACTTTGTCAACCTCTCCAAATAATAAACGTGGTTATGATAACACAGTGATGCTCTTAAGACACTGATCAATCGGCCGGTTTTATGAGCGCCCACACTCTAATATCACCTATATTTCGGACTAGTTGTAGTTTAGAGGAGCAGAAGTTTGTTATTTTGGTCTGTTTAACACCAAAATGCAAATAGCGCTACCGAAATTGATAAACGGGATTGCGGAAACGGGTTTGCGGCAGTTAAATTTTCAAAATGTTCGGGGGGAGGGGGGCAGATGTCTGGGTATCGCCGCTCCGCGCTCAGTAACTCGAACATTATATTGGCGCCCCATTCCATTCTGCTGCACCCCCACTTTTAAGATCTTACATACGGCCCAGTACATACTGTACTCAAGTTGTGTTGAATATCGTAAATAAGACAATGTCCTTACCGTTCCAAATATCTCCCAACCGTTTATTAGTCTGTTTACAAATTTAGAATTCCTTCTGACATTTTGCTGATTCACTATGGGGTGTCTTTGCTATTTTTGTATACGGTTATGGGTAGCATGATAGTTATTATGCCACACTGTTCAACTTGTCTAATTCTTTTTCTTGCAGATGATAGTAGATGACTGGTTGTCTTAATATAAAAAAATAAATCAAATATTATTTTTGACATTTCGAGTTTTGTTTTTCATGCTCGGCAATTACATTCTGGGAATTGGGACATTTTAGGACATTCATTTCAGCAAATGAATACGTGATGCAATATTCTCTACAGTAAGATTTCATGGACATGACTTACCTACCATCTTGGACTCAAAATCACACGACTTGCTCGATAGTGGACACGATGATCTAAGGCACACGCATAAGTCCACTAAGCCATCCACTCTTAACAATAAATAAACAACAAAGCCATTGAAATGATTTCATGTTAAACGCCTTACTTTTCATCACCAACTGGGCTAATCCAGACTACCATATATGGTGTATTCTCAGTAGCGTCGTTACTTGCACACTGAACTCCGCTTACCACCGACGACAACATCTAGAATTAAACAAAGCAACCATACATCTGAATGCTGTGACAAAACCAATTAAGCTATTGGAGCCAGTTTTGATATTGAAACTGTCTTTTTCTTGCTATCAGTCGAAGAATCCTATGAGTGTTAGGGGTGTTGGATTGGCAAATAATTTAACGAAAGCGCGTTAGAACAAAGGGTATATTATTGAATCAAGAGGTGTGGTTTCGATTCCCCGATTGTGGGTGTCAAGATCCCTACACGTAAAAGAATTGTATTAGCACAGCTCAGACTAATGAAGATTGACATAAGCCATATGAGATGTAGAAAGGGGAACAAAACAATATGTTGATCCGTGTAATAATCTTTATTACTTAGCTTTAGTATTACTGAGTGCCATGGAAAACGCATCAATTATTTTTTCGTATAACAAAATGACCCTGTAAATGTATCTTATTTATTTTGCTTCTTATTATGAACAATATTCAAATGGGAACACATCAATAACAATACATTTGTACACTTATGGATGTTTAATCTGTGATCAAAGGGGCAGTGTGAAGTTGGTGAATAACGAAAAACAACATGCTCGTTTTTCGATATTGGCGAATGTCGAAAAACCAGCTACTTGTTTTTTGACATTTAAACCTGAATCTCAAAAAGCAGGTTTGATGGATGCATATCCAAAGAATCTGTCCAAAACATATGTGATTAAATTAGTGATGTAAAACGAACTAAAGATATAATAAGTGAGGATGCCCGAGCTGTGGATTCACATAAAAACTGTTCTTTCTCGCTGTTTTTTGATATTGGCGAATCTCGAAAACTTGAATATCAAAAAAGCAGATTTTATGGATATATATCTGCAGAATGTCTTCAATACCCATTTGATTGAATCAATTTTGTAAAACGAACCAAAAATGTCATTAATAGGGATGCCTGAGCAGTGGATTCACATAAAAATTGTTTTTCTCGTTGTTTCTTGATATTGGCGAATCTCGAAAAACGAGCTTCTCGTTTTTCGATATTCAAACTTGAATATCAAAAAAGCAGATTTGATGGATGTAGATCTGCAGAATGTCTCCAAAACACATTTGATTAAATCAGTTTTGTAAAACAAATTAAATATGTCATAAATGAGGATGCCTGAGCACTGGATTCGCATAAAAACTGTTCTTTCTCCTTGTTTTTTGATATTGGTGAATGTCGAAAAACGAGCTACTTGTTTTTCGACATTCAAACTTGAATCTCAATCAAAAAAGCAGATTTTATGGATATATATTCCCAGAGTGTCTCCAAAACTCATTTGATTAAATCCGTTTTGTAAAACGAACTAAAGATGTCATTAATGGGGATGCCTGAGCATAGGATTCACATAATAACTGTCCTTTCTTGTTTTGTTTTTTTGACATCATTGGCGAATCTCTCCAGAGTGTCTCCATACTCATTTGATTAAATCAATTTTTTATGTGAATCCACTGCTTGGGCATTCTCAATTATGCTATCTTTAGTTCGTTTTAGATCACAAATTTAATCCAATTTGTTTTGGACACATTCTGTAGATATGCATCCATCAAATCGGCTTTTTTGAGATTCTGGTTTGAATGTCGAAAAACAAGTAGCTCGTTTTTCGACATTCGACAATATCGAAAAACGAGCAAGTTGTTTTTCGTTATTCGCCAATATCGAAAAGCGAGTAGCTTGTTTTTCGATATTCACAAATATCGAATAACGAAAAACGAAAATCGAGTTAACTTCACACTGCCAACACAAGGCCAGTCGGGTAGTGCACCTTGACTTCAGCTCGTGGCCTCTTAAACTCAATCGACCTTGGCTTGCCCCCCCCACCCCCCAGATGTGCCCTTTCGGGCGCTTACAGACGAGTATGTGTGTCTTCGGATGAATTTTGAAGGTGACTTTTTACCGAAGTTGCCGCCGTGGTTAGGGTATGTCAGTTAAAGTCATGACCTTGACCCAATGGACAGTCCCGTTACCGTCCTTGTGGGTCGTAACCTTGACTTTGACCTTGACATTGCTGGCGAAAGTCTTGATGGTACATGAAGTTTTGGGACTTTTCGATCCCAAGGTCAAATTTCAGGTCCAAGGTCAAGTTTTGGGACTTTTTCGATCCCAAGGTCAAATTTCAGGTCCAAGGACTTGCTGCGTAGGTCCGGGGTCCCATCAGATGCCGGTAGATATTTCAGTAACATTGACCTTTCCGATGAACTTGACCCACCAAGGTCACGTGGGCCATGATTCAATGTCGGAAGGTCAAGGTCCGGTAGACCTGACTTTATTAGATTGGCCCTCGCGGGGCAAAAACCGAAATACTCCCGGGGACCCTAGCGGATCAAGGTCACGACTTTTGGTTGGCGATTTAAAAAATTTAAGAAGAAATGTGGGGTCGGTCGATCGGGACAACAAATCCCGGGCCGATCGGAAGAAATTTTTGGGCGAAATTCCCTGAGAAAGTCAAATAGCCGTTTTTTTAGTGATGTGGTCCAAGGGCAGATAACTGGCCAATCCCGAAAAGCATCCAACGACCTTAAGGTCGCGGCCTCTTAAACTAAATCGACCCCTGTGAATCGCATGGTGACTTTAGTTTGACCTTTAAAGGTCAAGGTCATGACCAAGAGACAATTGTGCGCCATTTTGTCCTACTTCCGATCGTCGCATACAAATTGCAAGAACGCCATGTGACGCGCAAAGGCCGATAAAGTCAGGGTAGCCGCGGCAGAACTGATTTAATTATTGAAATAGGACGATTTGGGGCACGAAGCCCCAAAGGACCTCGATTTGGGGTTGGAGAATATGGGACCTTGTCTTGGAACCTTTCTGGGCCACGACCCCAAATTTCAGACCTCTTTGACTTCCAGTTCCGGAATTGGGTCCAAAGAGGTCAAGGTCAATTTACAAATTTGGCTCGATTTCACGAATTTTCGGTCCCTGAAACATGCAGGGCACGTGACTCGAAAGGATCGATTGGGAGGGTGGGGGTGTAGTCGCAAGGCCTAGTTCGTCGGACTAACTCCGAAGACACTCTTTGTTATGCGAAGGCAATAAAATCTGTGTTTTCGACTGGGGTATTTCGAACTCTTCTAGCACGATTGGACATTCTTAGCGCAATTCGGTACCTAAAATTTCGGCTTTCGGTTTGTTTTTGGCAGATTTATAACCAAAAAACCATTTTGGTCGTTATTGGGCCTTAAGGCCTAATGCCGCAATGGAGGTTTTAGGCTTTACTTTGGAAGTAGCCTATAATAGAATGGACACCTCACTAACAAGTGAACGTCAGATATTCCACGGGGCACTTGCCATATAAAGACTAAATAAGCCCCAAAATCAGTATTAGGGGATCTGTCGAACAGGTAGCGACTGGATATTAAATTCGTTGACATGTTAGATGCAGACCTAATATTAAACATACATTATGGGAGAGCAAAAACAGACTTTTGTCGGTCTTCCTTTGGGCCTCAGAAGTCATAGAAATTATAAATTAGATCTTTATTTAAACAACAAGCCTAAAATGAACTATGTAGACCCACGGATGGCTTGGATTGGGCTCGGATTAAAACAGGATTTCGTTGACTGATTTAATCACTATGGCGTCGTGGGCGGGATTCTCCGTGACGTTGACGTCATCATACTTCCGGACTGTTTTCAATTCGTCTGCTAAGGGAGTCGCTTAGGCCTACCTGAAGTACAAAAGAGTACCCGCAGGCAACGCAAGAAGTCGGCTATTTATTATAATTTATTTACAATACTGCCTCGTTGATTTGGCCCATTCCTTTCAAACTTTAATATCCTATCGCAGACTTTCTCTTCTTATCTATATATTAAAATCGTAATTCTAAATTATAGTAAAAAATAAATGTATACGAATTGAATTGCAGTCCTGTCTCAAACCGAATACGCTATCAGTACCGTACTAGTCATTGTAAACATTACTTGATAATCGAGAAAATATAGGTGGAGTGAACGCCTGTCCATCAACAATTGGCCATAATGGGAAAAGGGTGTCGATGAATTTAACCCCCATTTCTAGTAAAAAATTATAGTGGTAACAACTTTGTTCAGGATAAAGTAATTTGACTGAAATTTTCAATATATTCTTGTTTCAGCATCTATTTTTGAACTGTTATAGCAAGAATGGCTAACTCCTTGTAAAAATCTCCCATAATGTATCTTTAATAAGGTGTGTCTGTTAATTTCGAGCTTGTAACGTGATTGCCGGCTGCGATATCGACCAACACTGACTACAATGGGATTAAAAGTAAATAATTTTGAGACCATACTAGATCCCCTGGGATTAGTTCGAGAAAATCATTTTTAATTCGATTCTGCCTTTCATTTTATGTTTTCTTTTATCTTTGATAACTCCCTGGGATTAATGACGTGTAGTATATGTAATTATAAACCGTATTAATGACGTGTAGTACATGTAGAAAGTATTCTTATTTCCCATTTTTTTATTTTTTTAGGCTGAAGCACCCTCGGAGGAGAATTTAATGAATGATAAAAACAAGAGAAACCAAGCATCAATTTATTTTATAATTCTGGAAAAGAATGCATTTGACCCAATTTCTAAATATTTATTTTTTGTTTTTAACGTTAAGTATTCTTCGAAAACACAATTAGATTTTAATCCTCTTATTAATTGCTGTATAATATAGAAAGTAAAGTGACATATAAATCACTTAAGATTTGGTCGGAAATCATAAAAGTATTTGATAGACATTATCTAGCAACCAAATGTAGATCAGATATACCCAGAATTACAAAAAACCTTGACCTACATTAAGGTGACTTTTCCTTGCTTATGAAACGAAATAATCCTGCAATCTTGATGCTTTGCTCCTTATATGTACAAATTATTCATTTTGTTTGGGGTTTGTTTTCCTAATGAGGAAAGAGTTCTACACCATTTTATTACTACTGTAAAAAAGGTCATTTTTATTTGGTTAATTTTCTGTGTATGCTAGTTATTTCTAGATTACTCACTAATCACTTGTTATTCGACTTATAACACTTTTCACTTTTTGAAATTAATTCAAATTAGTGGATAATTTATCTTATTAGTGCTTGGTATATATCTTATTAAATTTAAATATATTTGAATTATATATTTTGGGAGTATGGGGTAGGGATACTGTCTTTATATGCTTAGTACTTGTTGATGGGTAAAGAAATATTTAAATAGCTATTTTATAGTTTGTGATTGGGGGGGGGGGGGCATTATTTAACACAATTTTATTAATATTATTTTTCTGTTAACATTCCAAATATCATCTTATGAATAAATAATAATTTAAAAAAAAAAAAAAATTATTGTTGCCTCATTTTTATCAAACTTTGCAGGTTAAACAGAGCAAAAGGAGGGATGCTGCATGGGAAAGGTTGCTATATTGGATATAAATTGGGGGAAATACAACACAAGGTTGTGTTGATGGTTATACACAAGTTTGTATATGAAACCACACAAGTTTCAGAAATTTCAACACAAGTTTCAGAAATTTCAACACAAGTTTCAGAAATTTCAACACAAGTTTCAGAACTTTCAACACAAGTATTGTGTAGATTTTCACACAAGTTTGTTTTGTTTGACAAATTTTAACACAAATCTTGTGTTGTTTCAGCATTTAACACAAGTTTGTGTTGTTTCAACAGGATAATGCACGTCCGCATACCGCTCGTGTCAGTGTGGACTACCTGGCTGCTAAACAACATCAATGTCTTGGACCGGCACCGGTAGAACATGTCTGGGATGAGATTGGACGCCGTCTGTATTGGAGTCCACAGGTGCACACCATTGCTGCTTTAGAAGCTGCTCTTGTCCAAGAATCGAACAATTTGCCCCAGGCCTTCTTTCAAACATTGGTTAATTCCATGCGACGTTGCTGCACAGCGTGCGTAAGAGCCCATATCACGCGCTACTGACATCTGTGTCGTACTTTTGGTTTTGACCCCTCTGACTTTGTACATTTGATTACAAATTAAACTTCCATAAGTGTACAAATATGTTGTTATTGATGTGTTCCAATGTGAATATTGTTCACAATAAGAAGCAAAATAAATAAGATATGTTTACAGGATCATTTTGCTGTACGAAAAACTAATTGATGCGTTTTCCATGGCACTCAGTGTCTATTAATACTAAAGACAAATAATGAAGATTATTACACGGAACAACATATTGTTTTGTTCCCTTTTCTACATCTCATATGGCTTATGTCAATCTTCATTAGTCTGAGCTGTGCTAAAACAATTCTTTTACGTGTAGGGATCTTGACACGCACAATCGGGGAATCGAAACCACACCTCTTGATTCAATAATATGCTCTTTGTTCTAACGCGCATGCGTTAAATTATTTGCCAATCCAACACCCCTAACACTCATAGGATTCTTCGACCGATAGCAAAGAAAAACTGGCTCCAATAGCTTAATTGGTTTTGTCACAGCATTCAGATATGTGGTTGCTTTGTTTAATTCTAGATGTTGTCGTCAGTGGTAAAACAAAGCGGAGTTCAGTGTGCAAGTAACGACGCTACTGAGAATACACCATATATAGCAAGTCGTGTGATTTCGAGTCCAAGATGGTAGGTAAGTCATGTCCATGAAATCTTACTGTAGAGAATATTGCATCACGTATTCATTTGCTCAAATGAATGTCCTAAAATGTCCCAATTCCCAGAATATAATTGCCGAGCATGAAAAACAAAACTCGAAATGTCAAAAATAATATTTGATTTATTTTTTTATATTAAGACAACCAGTCATCTACTATCATCTGCAAGAAAAAGAATTAGACAAGTTGAACAGTGTGGCATAACTACCCTGCTACCCATAACCGTATACAAAAATAGCAAAGACACCCCATAGTGAATCAACAAAATGTCAGAAGGAATTCTAAATTTGTAAACAGACTAATAAACGGTTGGGAGATATTTGGAACTGTAAGGACATTGTCTTATTTACGATATTCAACACAACTTGAGTACAGTATGTACTGGGCCGTATGTAAGATCTTAAAAGTGGGAGTGCAGCAGAGTGGTGGAATGGGGCGCCAACATAATGCCCGAGTTACTGAGCGCGGAGCGGCAATACCCAGACATCTGCCACACCCCCCCCCCCCCCGAACATTTTGAAAATTTAACTGCCGCAAACCCGTTTCCGCAATCCCGTGTATTAATTTCGGTAGCGCTATTTGCATTTTGGTGTTAAACAGACCAAAATAACTAACATCTGCTCCTCTTAACTAGAACTAGTCCGAAATATAGGTGATATTAGAGTGTGGGCGCTCATAAAACCGGTCGATTGATCAGTGCCTTAAAAGCATCACCGTGTAATCATAACCACGTGTATTATTTTATAATTGAGAGGTTGACAAAGTTGTTGAGGTGGCGACATTTCTCGGGACGCCTAATTTTTCTGGGGGTGCAATGTAACCTCTGCACCCCAGCGAGGTACGGCCCTGAGTATGTATTCAAAGGAAGCGAACAGTCGACAACAGCAACATTCAGCAAAGATACTGATACAGTAAAAACAATGGGAGATTGTCAAAGCGAGTGGCAAGTTTCTTAAATAAATGTTGTTTTACATTTAATATTATTAAATATTAAAGAAAATAATATGCTTGAACAGCTAACCTTACTGGGCGTCTTGAATAACGTCCCGTTTCTTCCATCCTCTGACTCTTGGAAGCGTGACTCTTAGAGGTGGAGGAGTAGGAATACTTGGGATTCTAACGGCAGGAGTTCTGATGCTTGGAATTAACCATGCCTCTGTATGGACAAAAAGTACTGCGAAAATCAGAACACAAGCCAATAATTTCATCTGAAATAATAAATGAATGATTTTAATAATGTTGGGAATGGACCAAATTGAGATTATACTGTAATTAATTTCAATAATATATGTATGCATGTTTAAATAGGAAATGGGTAAATAAATACTGAAGTAAGTTGATAAATACTTCAGGAGAAGATTCATGGCTTTCAATGTACAGCATCCCATTTTATTATTGTTATCATTACACATTGTACAACATCCAGTAGTACATATTATCATTACAGAGTTCTATAGAGCGCAATTGCCATATTAATGTGCCCATGAGCACTGTACAAAGACATATAAAGACAATCAATCCGCAATTGATATTATACTACCAAGGGTGAATTGACATAAAATTAAGTTTCATGTAGGTTTTTTTAATTATTTTTTTTTAAAAATGAAAAATGCAACTTGGTCCTATTGGTCATAAATACGGTTTATAATTACAGATACTACACGTCATTAATCCTAGAGAGTTATCAAAGATAAAAGAGAACATAAAATGAAATCAGAATCGAATTAAAAATGAACATTAATTAAATTTAGCATTTTCTCAATGAGGGAAATATGTTGACGTAGTCAGAATTGTAGAACTGATTTGGTTCAATGTCTCGTATAAACAAAGCTGTGGATTCTAAAGTATATTTAAATATGCAGTCCAAGATATGTTTTGATCTGTTATAGGTATTTGTATTAGATAGTATTTTTAAAAACACAATATTTGTGAGCGTATTAATACAAAAACCCGTGGCACAGTGAACATGCATTTTGTTATTATTATGTTTATAAGCGACCAAATATTTATGATATACCAATAGTCATATGCAGATGAGTACACTGGGCAATGTCAATGGGGGTAATTTTGCCCGCTCGGGGGGGGGGGGGGGTCTATAATGAACTCTTCAAATTCCACGAAATATCCAATACAAAAAAAAAAAAAAAAAAAAACCACACAAAAAAAACTTACCTTGTTCAAGTAATGATGATTCTGTTGAATGATTTAATAAAACATTTGCCTTGTATTTATATAAGTATAGAAACAGGATTTAACAAACTAATTAATATAAAAATGGAAATAGTGAATATCTAATTTATAATACCTGTTAATGAAACACCCCCAATTCAACACTTGCCTTAAACGTGATATGATACAGCAAATGAACGTCTACAAGTTAATCAATGGATCGGTACGCTCTTATATTTCTAATTTTATTTTAAGGCGAGTGGAACAAATTAAAACATTAATTTATATTCAATTTTATCATTTTGCAAGTCAAAATGTTCCAAATTGTTTATATATTGAAAATATTACATAGCAAATAAGACTGCAGCGATTTTATCGGGCATAGAGCAAAAATACGTTTAAGTCAAGTGTTGAATTGGGGGTGTTTCATTAACAGGTATTATAAATTAGATATTAACACTATTTTCATTTTTAAATTAGTTAGTTTGTTAAATCCTATTTCTATACTTATATAAATACAAGGCAAACGTTTTATTAAATCATTCAACAGAATCATCATTACTTGAACAAGGTAAGTTGTTTTCTTGGGGGTTTTTTGTATGGTATATTTCTGTAACTCGAATGTCCAATGATTGTGGTGCTGGCACAGAGTAATTCTTATTCACGAATTTTCAAGACTGGTTTCCCTTGCCATCTGTGCAATATGAATACCATGCCAAGTAAAGGCACAAATTTGCTCGGATTGAACGAAAGACCGAGTTCGTCGTGGAATTTGAAGAGTTGATTATAGCCCCCCCCCCTCCCTTGTCCGGACAAAATTACCCCCATTGACATTGCCCATGTACTCATCTGCATAGGACTATTGGTATATCATAAATATTTGGTCGCTTATAAACATAATAATAACAAAATGCATGTTCACTGTGCCACGGGTTGTTGTATTATACGCTCACGAATATTGTGTTTTTAAAAATACTATCTAATAAAAATACCTATAACAGATCAAAACATATCTTGGACTGCATATTTAAATATACTTCAGAATCCACAGCTTTGATTATACGTGGCATTGAAACAAAACAGTTCCACAATTCTGACTGCGTCAACATATTTCCCTCATTGAGAAAATGTTAAATTTAATTAATGTTCATTGTTAATTCGATTCTGCCTTTCATGTCATTGAAATAGGACGATTTGGGGCACCGGAGCCCCAAGAGACCTCGATTGGGGGTTTGAGAATATGGGACCTTGCCCTGGAACCTTTCTGGGCCACGGCCCCAAATTTCAGAATTCTTTGACTTCCAGTTCCGGAATTGGGTTCGAAGAGGTCAAGGTCAATTGACAAATTTGGCTCGATTTCACGAATTTTCGGTTCCTGAAACATGCAGGGTACGTGACTCGAAACGATCGATTGGGAGGGTGGGGTGTAGTCGCAAGGCCTAGTTCGTCGAACCAACTCCGAAGAGACTCTTTGTTATGCGAAAACAATAAAATCTGTGTTTTTGACTGGGGTATTTCGAACTGTTCTAGCACGATTGGACAGTCTTTCCGGTTGTTTTTGGCAGATTTATAACCAAAAAACCATTTTGGTCGTTATTGGTCCTTAAAAGGCCTAATGCCGCAATGGAGGTTTTAGGCTTTACTTTGGAAGTAGCCTATAATAGAATGGACACCTCACTAACAAGTGAACGTCAGATATTCCACAGGGCACTTGCCATATAAAGACTAAATAAGCCCCAAAATCAGTATTAGGGGATCTGTCGAACAGGTAGCGACTTGATATTAAATTTGTTGACATGTTAGATGCAGAACTAATATTAATAAGGTGTGTCTGTTAATTTCGAGCTTGCAGCGTGATTGCCGGCTGTGATATCGACCAAAACTGACTAAAATGGGATTAAAAGTAAATAATTTTGAGACCATACCCGATCCCCTGGGATTATTTCGAGAAAATCGAGCGCCGCGGGGGGGGGGGGGGGCGTCAAAACATGCATAGTCCTTGAGTTGGAAATCTCGTGAGGAAATCTACTATCGGTACACTCGGCTAATTTCGACAGATTGCGTAAACTACATCTAGTCTCGGATGTATGACAGTAAGTGATATGTACCTTCGCCCATACATTTGCGATGCGGCTACCGGTTTACTTTAACAGGAAAACTTGACGCTATTACACAAATTGGGAACCTATTCGGCTAGCGACCTATTCGACCGATCGAGCTGCAACCAGTTCGTTGGAAACCTATTTAGAATAAAGACAACAGTCTCTATTTATCAACCAATAAAATCCAACGTTATGTCTATCAAATGAAAGTAGAATGTATTATTTTTTAACCATTCCTTCAGCTCAGAATAGAAGTGTAATTTCGTCATTATCTTACAGCTGGATCGGTCGAATAGGTCGCTAGCCAAACAGGTCGCCAACTTGTGTTTGGAATGGGCGCAGCCATGTTTCACCCGGGACCTTTAAAGTAGTTCCAATATGGCGGAATTCATCATACAGCCGAGTTTAGATTGTCCGAAATCTTCGGAGGTTTGCCGAGTGCTATCGGTATTGACTTTTCTGTCTTAACCCGCCAAATAATGTTCCGGGAAAGATAATCCAGAATACCGAGTGAGAAAGACGAGATAGTCCAGTCCTTTGTTAAGTGATCGGCCGTTGTTTTCTACTAGTATAAGATATTATGGTACCGTACGGTACGAACGACTTGTCGTTTACTCGTTGTTACCAGTAGTATAAGGATTTTTTTACTAATAGATTCCTAATAGTAGTGGGTAACATTGCTGGATCGGGTGCACCCATAAACATAATAATAACAAAATGCATGTTCACTGTGCCACGGGTTGTTGTATTAATACGCTCACGAATATTGTGTTTTTAAAAATACTATCTAATACAAATACCTATAACAGATCAAAACATATCTTGGACTGCATATTTAAATATACTTTAGAATCCACAGCTCTGTTTATACGAGACATTGAACCAAATCAGTTCTACAATTCTGACTGCGCCAATATATTTCCCTCATTGAGAAAATGCTAAATTTAATTATATGTTCATTTTTAATTCGATTCTGCCTTTCATTTTATGTTCTCTTTTATCTTTGATAACTCTCTAGGATTAATGACGTGTAGTATCTGTAATTATAAACCGTATTTATGACCAATAGGACCAAGTTGCATTATTCATTTTTTAAAAAAAATAATTAAAAAAACCTACATGAAACTTAATTTTATGTCAGTTCACCCTTGGTAGTATAATATCAATTGCGGATTGACTGTCTTTATATGTCTTTGTAAAATGCTCATGGGCACATTAATATGGCAAGCCATGAATCTTCTCCTGAAGTATTTATTAACTTACTTCAGTATTCATTTACCCATTTCCTATTTATTTATTTATATGTAAACATGCATACATGTATTATTGAAATTAATTACAGTATAATCTCAATTTGGTCCATTCCCAACATTATTAAAATCATTCATTTATTATTTCAGATGAAATTATTGGTTTGTGTTCTGATTTTCGCAGTACTTTCTGTCCATACAGAGGCATGGTTAATTCCAAGCATCAGAACTCCTGCCGTTAGAATCCCAAGTATTCCTACTCCTCCACCTCTAAGAGTCACGCTTCCAAGAGTCAGAGGATGGAAGAAACGGGACGTTATTCTTGACGCCCAGTAAGGTTAGCTGTTCAAGCATATCATTTTCTTTAATATTTGATAATATTAAATGTAAAACAACATTTATTTAAGAATCTTGCCACTCGGTTTGACAATCTCCCATTGTTTTTACTGTATCGGTATATTTGCTGAATGTTGTTGTTCTCAACTGGTCCCTTCCTTTGAATACATACTCAGGGCCGTATCTCGCTGGGGTGCAGAGGTTACATTGCACCCCCAGATGTCTGGATATCGCCGCTCCGCGCTCAGTAACTCGGACATTATATTGGCGCCCCATTCCACCACTCTGCTGCACCCCCACTTTTAAGATCTTACATACGGCCCAGTACATACTGTACTCAAGTTGTGTTGAATATCGTAAATAAGACAATGTCCTTACAGTTCCAAATATCTCCCAACCGTTTATTAGTCTGTTTACAAATTTAGAATTCCTTCTGACATTTTGTTGATTCACTATGGGGTGTCTTTGCTATTTTTGTATACGGTTATGGGTAGCATGATAGTTATTATGCCACACTGTTCAACTTGTCTAATTCTTTTTCTTGCAGATGATAGTAGATGACTGGTTGTCTTAATATAAAAAAATAAATCAAATATTATTTTTGACATTTCGAGTTTTGTTTTTCATGCTCGGCAATTACATTCTGGGAATTGGGACATTTTAGGACATTCATTTCAGCAAATGAACGCGTGATGCAATATTTTCTACAGTAAGATTTCATGGACTTGACTTACCTACCATCTTGGACTCGAAATCACACGACTTGCTCGATAGTGGACACGATGATCTAAAGCACACGCATAAGCCCACTAAGCCATCCACTCTTAACAATAAATAAACAGCAAAGACAATGAAATGATTTGATGTTAAACGCCTTACTTTTCATCACCAACTGGGCTAATCCAGACTACCATATATGGTGTATTCTCAGTAGCGTCGTTACTTGCACACTGAACTCCGCTTTGTTTTACCACTGACGACAACATCTAGAATTAAACAAAGCAACCACATATCTGAATGCTGTGACAAAACCAATTAAGCTATTGGAGCCAGTTTTGATATTGAAACTGTCTTTTTCTTGCTATCAGTCGAAGAATCCTATGAGTGTTAGGGGTGTTGGATTGGCAAATAATTTAACGAAAGCGCGTTAGAACAAAGGGTATATTATTGAATCAAGAGGTGTGGTTTCGATTCCCCGATTGTGCGTGTCAAGATCCCTACACGTAAAAGAATTGTATTAGCACAGCTCAGACTAATGAAGATTGACATAAGCCATATGAGATGTAGAAAGGGGAACAAAACAATATGTTGATCCGTGTAATAATCTTTATTACTTAGCTTTAGTATTACTGCGTGCCATGGAAAACGCATCAATTATTTTTTCGTATAACAAAATGATCCTGTAAATGTATCTTATTTATTTTGCTTCTTATTATGAACAATATTCAAATGGGAACACATCAATAACAATACATTTGTACAAAGGGGCAGTGTGAAGTTGGTGAATAACGAAAAACAACATGCTCGTTTTTCGATATTGGCGAATGTCGAAAAACCAGCTACTTGTTTTTTGACATTTAAACCTGAATCTCAAAAAGCAGGTTTGATGGATGCAAATCTAAAGAATCTGTCCAAAACATATGTGATTAAATTAGTGATGTAAAACGAACTAAAGATATAATAAGTGAGGATGCCCGAGCTGTGGATTCACATAAAAACTGTTCTTTCTCGTTTTTTTTTGATATTGGCGAATCTCGAAAACTTGAATATCAAAAAAGCAGATTTTATGGATATATATCTGCAGAATGTCTTCCATACCCATTTGATTGAATCAATTTTGTAAAACGAACCAAAAATGTCATTAATAGGGATGCCTGAGCAGAGGATTCACATAAAAATTGTTTTTCTCGTTGTTTCTTGATATTGGCGAATCTCGAAAAACGAGCTACTCGTTTTACAAAACACATTTTATTAAATCAGTTTTGTAAAACAAATTAAATATGTCATAAATGAGGATGCCTGAGCACTGGATTCACATAAAAACTGTTCTTTCTCCTTGTTTTTTGATATTGGCGAATGTCGAAAAACGAGCTATTCGTTTTTCGACATTCAAACTTGAATCTCAATCAAAAAAGCAGATTTTATGGATATATATTCCCAGAGTGTCTCCAAAACTCATTTGATTAAATCAGTTTTGTAAAACGAACTAAAGACGTCATTAATGGGGATGCCTGAGCATAGGATTCACATAATAACTGTCCTTTCTTGTTTTTTTTTTGATATTGGCGAATCTCGAAAAACGACCTACTCATTTTTCGATATTCAAACTTGAATATCAAAAAAGCAGATTTTATGGACATATATATATATATATATATCTCCAGAGAGTCTCCATACTCATTTGATTAAATCAATTTTTTATGTGAATCCACTGCTTGGGCATTCTCAATTATGATATCTTTAGTTCGTTTTAGATCACCAATTTAATCCAATTTGTCTTGGACACATTCTGTAGATATGCATCCATCAAATCGGCTTTTTTGAGATTCTGGTTTGAATGTCGAAAAACAAGTAGCTCGTTTTTCGACATTCGACAATATCGAAAAACGAGCAAGTTGTTTTTCGTTATTCGCCAATATCGAAAAGCGAGTAGCTTGTTTTTCGATATTCTCAAATATCGAATAACGAAAAACGAAAAACGAAAATCGAGTTAACTTCACACTACCAACACAAGGCTAGTCGGGTAGTGCACCTTGACTTCAGCTCGTGGCCTCTTAAACTCAATCGACCTTGGCTTGCCCCCCCCACCCCCAGATGTGCCCTTTCAGGCGCTTACAGACGAGTATGTGTGTCTTCGGGTGAATTTTGAAGGTGAATTTTTACCGAAGTTGCCGCCGTGGTTAGGGTATGTCAGTTAAAGTCATGACCTTGACCCAATGGACAGTCCCGTTACCGTCCTTGTGGGTCGTAACCTTGACTTTGACCTTGACGTTACATGAAGTTTGGGGACTTTTCGATCCCAATGTCAAATTTCAGGTCCAAGGTCAAGTTTTGGGACTTTTTCGATCCCAAGGTCAAATTTCAGGTCCAAGGACATGCTGCGTAGGTCCGGGGTCCCATCAGATGCCGGTAGATATTTCAGTAACATTGACCTTTCCGATGAACTTGACCCACCAAGGTCACGTGGGCCATGATTCAATGTCGGAAGGTCAAGGTCCGGTAGACCTGACTTTATTAGATTGGCCCTCGCGGGGCAAAAACCGAAATACTTCCGGGGACCCTAGCGGATCCAGGTCACGACTTTTGGTTGGCGATTTAAAAAAATTAAGAAGAAATGTGGGGTCGGTCGATCGGGACAACAAATCCCGGGCCGATCGGAAGAAATTTTTGGGCGAAATTCACTGAGAAAGTCAAATAGCCGTTTTTTTAGTGATGTGATCCAAGGGCAGATAACTGGCCAATCCCGAAAAGCATCCAACGACCTTAAGGTCGCGGCCTCTTAAACTAAATCGACCCCTGTGAATCGCATGGTGACATTAGTTTGACCTTTAAAGGTCAAGGTCATGACCAAGAGACAATTGTGCGCCATTTTGTCCTACTTCCGATCGTCGCATAAAAATTGCAAGAACGCCATGTGACGCGCAAAGGCCGATAAAGTCGGGGTAGCCGCGGCAGAACTGAAAAAAAAAAAAAAAATAGAAAAATTAATTATTGAAATAGGACGATTTGGGGCACGAAGCCCCAAAGGGACCTCGATTTGGGGTTGGAGAATGTGGGACCTTGTCTTGGAACCTTTCTGGGCCACGACCCCAAATTTCAGACCTCTTTGACTTCCAGTTCCGGAATTGGGTCCAAAGAGGTCAAGGTCAATTTACAAATTTGGCTCGATTTCACGAATTTTCGGTCCCTGAAACATGCAGGACACGTGACTCGAAAGGATCGATTGGGAGGGTGGGGGTGTAGTCGCAAGGCCTAGTTCGTCGGACCAATTCCGAAGACACTCTTTGTTATGCGAAAGCAATAAAATCTGTGTTTTCGACTGGGGTATTTCGAACTCTTCTAGCACGATTGGACATTCTTAGCGCAATTCGGTACCTAAAATTTCGGCTTTCGGTTTGTTTTTTGCAGATTTATAACCAAAAAACCATTTTGGTCGTTATTGGGCCTTAAGGCCCAATGCCGCAAAGGAGGTTTTGGGCTTTACTTTGGAAGTAGCATATAATAGAATGGACACCTCACTAACAAATGCACGTCAGATACCCCACAAGGCACTTGCCATATAAAGACTAAATAGGCCCAAAAATCAGTATTAGGAGATCTGTCGAACAGGTAGCGACTGGGTATTAAATTCGTTGACATGTTAGATGCAGACCTAATATTAATAAGGTGTGTCTGTTAATTTCGAGCCTGTAACGTGATTGCCGGCTGCGATATCGACCAAAACTGACTACAATGGGATTAAAAGTAAATAATTTTGAGACCATACTAGATCCCCTGGGATTAGTTCGAGAAAATCATTTTTAATTCGATTCTGCCTTTCATTTTATGTTTTCTTTTATCTTTGATAACTCCCTGGGATTAATGACGTGTAGTATATGTAATTATAAACCGTATTAATGACGTGTAGTACATGTAGAAAGTATTCTTATTTCCCATTTTTTTTTTATCTTTTTAGGCTGAAGCACCCTCGGAGGGGAATTTAATGAATGATAAAAACAAGAAAACCAAGCATCAATTTATTTTATAATTCTGGAAAAGAATGCATTTGACCCAATTTTTAAATATTTATTTTTTGTTTTTAACGTTAAGTATTCTTCGAAAACACAATTAGATTTTAATCCTCTTATTAATTGCTGTATAATATAGAAAGTAAAGTGACATATAAATCACTTAAGATTTGGTCGGAAATCATAAAAGTATTTGATAGACATTATCTAGAAACCAAATGTAGATCAGATATACCCAGAATTACAAAAAACCTTGACCTACATTAAGGTGACTTTTCCTTGCTCATGAAACGAAATAATCCTGCAATCTTGATGCTTTGCTCCTTATATGTACAAATTATTCATTTTGTTTGGGGTTTGTTTTCCTAATGAGGAAAGAGTTCTACACCATTTTATTACTACTGTAAAAAGGGTCATTTTTATTTGGTTAATTTTCTTTGTATGCTAGTTATTTCTAGATTACTCACTAATCACTTGTAATTCGACTTATAACACTTTTCACTTTTTGAAATTAATTCAAATTAGTGGATAATTTATCTTATTAGTGCTTGGTATATATCTTATTAAATTTAAATATATTTGAATTATATATTTTGGGAGTATGGGGTAGGGATACTGTCTTTATATGCTTAGTACTTGTTGATGGGTAAAGAAATATTTAAATAGCTATTTTATAGTTTGTGATTTGGGGGGGGGGGTGTCATTATTTAACACAATTTTATTAATATTATTTTTCTGTTAACATTCCAAATATCATTTTATGAATAAATAATAATTTTTAAAAAAACAAAATTATTGTTGCCTCATTTTTATCAAACCTTGCAGGTTAAACAGAGCAAAAGGAGGGATGCTGCACGGGAAAGGTTGCTATATTGGATATAAATTGGGGGAAATACAACACAAGGTTTTGTTGATGGTTATACACAAGTTTGTATATGAAACCACACAAGTTTCAGAAATTTCAACACAAGTTTCAGAAATTTCAACACAAGTTTCAGAAATTTCAACACAAGTTTCAGAACTTTCAACACAAGTATTGTGTAGATTTTCACACAAGTTTGTTTTGTTTGACAAATTTAACACAAGTCTTGTGTTGTTTCAACACAAGTTTGTGTTGTTAAATAGTAACACCCAACTTGTGTTGAAAACAACACACGTTTGTGTTGTTTCAACACAAGTTTTATTTCAGTGTAGAATGTGTAAAGCCAAAACACACACACATCTGTATCTACTGAGCGCCATGGAAAACGCGTCACTTTATTTTATTACTAGTTGGTTTTGTATGTATGATATTATGCAATACTATGAACTATTGTTTCACACAATGCTCCCAGTGCTGGCATGTCTACACGTGCTATCGCCTGACACTTCAGTCCACTATTGTAAGGTAGGTGGAACGTGTTCGAGTTACTGGATCAACACGTGACCGTCAACGTCCTGGTCCACAACGCGTTACAACCCAGACTCAAGACCGTTACATCCGGGGCACTCATCTGCGTGACAGATTCCACCCAGCGACTCGAACAGGTAGAGCAGTCGTCGGAAGACATGGACCAGTAAATGCCAATACCGTAAGACGTCGTCTAAGAGAAGCAGCACTCCGTGCACGACGACCTTATGTTGGAGCTATCCCCCGGGATCATCAGCGTCAGCGGTGTTTGATATGGGCTCAAAGACACCAGGCATGATGACGAGTAGGCTAGCCAAGTGTACTCTTCAGTGACGAGAAACGCTTGCATGTTTATCACGCTGATGGCCGTCAACGTGCGTGGAGACTGCTGCGTCTTCGAAACGGATCGATGGGTTGGGGGGAAGTGTAATGGTGTGGGGAGTCTTCACATTTCATCACCGGACCCCCTACACATTTGCAGGGGTCGCGTTAATGCTGTAGCCTTCCGTGATGATGTCTTGCAACCAATTGTTGCTCCGATGTTAGCGAGCGCACCCACAACTTCACCAGCACTTCCAACAGGATAATGCACGTCCGCATACCGCTCGTGTCAGTGTGGACTACCTGGCTGCTAAACAACATCAATGTCTTGGACCGGCACCGGTAGAACATGTCTGGGATGAGATTGGACGCCGTCTGTATTGGAGTCCACAGATGCACACCATTGCTGCTTTAGAAGCTGCTCTTGTCCAAGAATCGAACAATTTGCCCCAGGCCTTCTTTCAAACATTGGTTAATTCCATGCGACGTTGCTGCACAGCGTGCGTAAGAGCCCGTGGAAGACACGCACTACTGACATCTGTGTCGTACTTTTGGTTTTGACCCCTCTGACTTTGTACCTTTGATTACAAATTAAACATCCATAAGTGTACAAATGTGTTGTTATTGATGTGTTCCAATGTGAATATTGTTCACAATAAGAAGCAAAATAAATAAGATATGTTTACAGGATCATTTTGCTGTACGAAAAACTAATTGATGCGTTTTCCATGGCACTCAGTGTCTATTAATACTAAAGATAAATAATGAAGATTATTACACGGATCAACATATTGTTTTGTTCCCATCTCTACATCTCATATGGCTTATGTCAATCTTCATAAGTCTGAGCTGTGCTAAAACAATTCTTTTACGTGTAGGGATCTTGACACGCACAATCGGGGAATCGAAACCCTACCTCTTGATTCAATAATATACCCTTTGTTCTAACGCGCATGCGTTAAATTATTTGCCAATCCAACACCCCTAACACTCATAGGATTCTTCGACCGATAGCAAAGAAAAAGACAGTTTCAATATCAAAACTGGCTCCAATAGCTTAATTGGTTTTGTCACAGCATTCTCTTAGACGACATCTTACGGTGTTGGCATTTACTGGTCCATGTCTTCCGACGACTGCTGAACCTGGGTTGTAACGCGTTGTGGACCAGGACGTTGACGGTCACGTTTTGATCCAGTAACTTGAACACGTTCCACCAACTTTACAATAGTGGACTGAAGTGTCAGGCGATAGCACGTGTAGACATACCAGCCCTGGGAGCATTGTGTGAAACAATAGTTCATAGTATTGCATAATAGCATACATACAAAACCAACTAGTAATAAAATAAAGAGACGCGTTTTCCATGGCGCTCAGTAGATACAGATGTGTGTGTGTTTTGGCTTTACTTATTATCCAGACTCACTGCCAGATAATGTGTTAAGCCGCGCCCCCCCCCCCCCGGCAATGGCAGTTTTTGAAACTTGAATACCTAGGTTGATTGTCACTGAGAGAATTTATAGGCACTGGCAGTTATTGAAACATGAATACCCATGTTTATTGTCGCTCAAAGAACACAACAAATAGCAGCCACCTTTGTATAAAGAATATCATGTGACCACTGTCTTGACGTAACGACACTTTTGTAAAGATGATGGCGGGTCATTTGAATATACCGGCTGAGAATTTGGTTGCTTAAAAATGTTCTATTTCATTGGTACTTTCCGATCCCGTGAAAGCGCTTGAGGTGTTTCCTGAAATGTGTGCTATTTGACTAGTTCTTACAGGATAAGTAGTTCGACCTCCAGGAACAGTCTTGGGCATTGTTTTTACTGTATCAGTATGTTTGCTGAATGTTGCTGTTGCCAACTGGTTACTTCCTTTGAATACACACTCAAGGTCGTATCTCGCTGGGGTGCAGAGGTTACATTGCACCCCCCAATAAAATAAGGCATCCCGAGAAATGTCGCCACCTCAACAACTTTGTCAACCTCTCAATTATAAAATAATACACGTGGTTATGATTACACAGTGATGCTCTTAAGACACTGATCAATCGACCGGTTTTATGGGCGCCCACACTATATTTCGGACTAGTTCTAGTTTAGAGGAGCAGAAATTTGTTATTTTGGTCTGTTTAACACCAAAATGCAAAATAGCGCTACCGAAATTGATACACGGGATTGCGGAAACGGGTTTGCGGCAGTAAAATTTTCAAAATGTTTGAGGGAGGGGACGGATGTCTGGGTATCGCTGCTCCGCGCTCAGTAACTCGGGCATTATATTTGCGCCCCATCCCACCACTCTGCTGCACTCCCACTTTTAAGATCTTACATACGGCCCTGTACATACTGTACTCAAGTTGTGGTGAATATCGTAAATAAGACAATGTCCTCACAGTTCCAAACATCTCGCCACCGTTTATTAGTCTGTTTACAAATTAGTATTCTTTCTGACATTTTGTTGATTCGCTATGGGGTGTCTTTGCTGTTTTTGTATACGGTTATGGGTAGCAGGGTAGTTATTATGCCACACTGTTCAACTTGTCTAATTCTTTTTCTTGCGGATGATAGTAGATGACTGATTGTCTTAATATAAAAAAATAAATCAAATATTATTTTTGACATTTCGAGTTTTGTTTTTCATGCTCGGTAATTACATTTTAGGACATTCATTAGAGCAAATGAGTAGTAGGAGCGCTTGAACGGAATCGCTATGTGTGGGCACTGCCACAACAATTACACGCCACCGTTTATTAGTCTGTTTACAAATTAGTATTCTTTCTGACATTTTGTTGATTCACTATGGGGTGTCTTTGCTGTTTTTGTATACGATTATGGGTAGCAAGGTAGTTATTATGCCACACTGTTCAACTTGTCTAATTCTTTTTCTTGCAGATGATAGTAGATGACTGATTGTCTTAATATAAAAAAATAAATCAAATATTATTTTTGACATTTCGAGTTTTGTTTTTCATGCTCGGTAATTACATTTTAGGACATTCATTAGAGCAAATGAGTAGTAGGAGCGCTTGAACGGAATCGCTATGTGTGGACACTGCCACAACAATTACACGACACGTTTGAGGCCATCATCGAGGAAATTCGTCAAACCTTGGACGCCAGAGAAAGTGACTAGATAAGAATCGCCATCAGACACCCAGGACTCACCGATCTGGTTAACTTTCCGTGAGCATCGATTGTTAAAAGCTGAAGACGTGTTACATAAAGTGGCTGTCGTATTACAGAGTAATGAAGAATTTCGACTATGTATGTCTATGAATATATGTTAGGTGGCCCCTCCAGATGTTAGAGTTAGTGGTGAAATAAACGTGAAGAAGAGACACGGCGCTAATTTCGACGAATATTTAAAGAAAAAGAGATGTCTCCTTTACAGAGAGCCATTGTCGTCGCTCGTCACTTTGCCAACAAACAAGACACGCCTGAATGGGAAAGAGAACGAAACAGACTACAGAGGAGGGCAGGGCCCCACTCGTGGCAGACAAGGAAAACGGAACCACTTATCGATGCTCTCGGTGGAGCCAGAACTGTACGCCAGGTATACAAACTCAACGTTTCCTCTCGAGCCACCTTTGGTAAGGCGATCTATCGGGAAACAAAATGTCACCGGAACACCAAAACAGCTGAACCCTGTATTTATGTTACAGTTAATATGTATAATCAGGGAATATGTATAATCCCTGAAAATTTCAGTGATTATGTATATTCCCTGATTCACTCAGTGAGTATGTATATTCCCTGAAATTTTCAGGGATTATATATATTCCCTGATAAAAGTCAGCAAATATTATACATATTCGTTGAATGCTTATAAATGAGATACCAACACAGTTTACAGTTGTTTTCTTTATTACATTCAAACCCTAAACGACATGTAACACATGACACATGACACAGTTGTCTCAAATATGTATTCATCAGTTGTACCAAAAGAAACATCTCATGACATTTCTGATGTTTTCATCAAACTAATTTATAACATCATGAAATAACTAGACACAGTTGTTTCAGATATTTGTCATCAACACAGGGTATGAATTGTACAAAATGCCATATGCATGTATCGCATGAAACTTCTGACATGGATATCAGACTAACTTTTGTTTTTACAGGAGAGTGAGGGGTGACACCGTGAATTACACTTGACACCAGACTTGTAGCACTTGCATTTATTTATTTGACATCTTTTTGTCCCAGCACAGTTACATTTGGCAAATCCTTGTCCATTACATATCGATTCAGACTGAACAGTTGATCTCAGAGACACAGTACAGTCTGTAGACATGTCGGTCAGATTGTACAGCGCTGTGGCACACACGTCAAACTGGTTGCGGGAATACTTCCCACTCAGGATTCCAGCTTTCACAGCAATAGTGTACATGTCAGTGTCACTAATGTCAGTCACAACACCAATCAAATTGCGAGGATCAGCTCTACCTCTATCTACTGTGGGAAATGAGATTGTTACATTGTCACCAACTTTCACTTCTCACAGCACAACTTTACTTCTTTTCACCATCTTCTCAGCTTGTTGCAACTGGGATTCTGCAGCACGCTTCCTCTGGGTCTGAATTTCTTCTTGTCGGGTTTCAATGACATCTTGAGTTGGTGCTGGTTCTGTTGTTGGAGTTGGTGCTGGTTCTGTGTCTGGTTCTGTTGTTGGAGCTGGGGAGATGATGTTGAGCAGATCTTCTTCAGTTTGGAGTCTGGATATGATCTCTGCTGGAAGTCTGGATGTTGTAAGGCCGACCTTTGCATCGGAACCGAGAAGAGCAGCAAAGGGAGTTCTCTTGATACCGCTATGATAACTTGAGTTCTTCTGAAACTGGACAAATTTCAAACCAACAGTCCATTCAGTTGTGTTGTTGTCGGATAACCAGGTAGTGAGCATATCCTTTACATCTCAGTTGGCTCTCTCTACAGAACCTTGAGACTGTGGATGTCTGGGCTTGCCATGAACAATGACAAGACGTGACCATAGTTCATAGTTCAGTTCAACAATAATCTGAGCAGTGAATTCTGACCCATTGTCACTTTGGAGGATAGATGGGGCGCCTAGCATCAAAAATATGTCTAACAACTGAAATGCAACTTCGACTGCACGTTTAGATGTCAGCGCTCTGAGAACAGAAAACTTGTTGAGATGATCTCGATAATGCATAATCCATTTGTACTGTTATTATAAACTATGTTTCATACTATGTTTCATATGTTTGATGCATGCATTTGTGTATGTGGTAACATGTTGTTAAGGTATAATAGATGAAGAAAACAACTGTAAACTGTGTTGGTATAAGCATTCAGGGAATATGTATAATATTTGTTGACTTTTATCAGGGAATATGTATAATCCCTGAAAATTTCAGGGAATATACATACTCACTGAGTGAATCAGGGAATATACATAATCACTGAAATTTTCAGGGATTAAACATATTCCCTGATTATACATATTAACTGTAACATTTACACGACAGGCATTATGACGTCATTACCTCCATGCCCGCCTTTGTGGAAAGGTCGTAATTTTGTGAGACCTGTCAAGTGGGATACGATCATGCCGAGATACATTCGTGTCACGTCATGTTTCAAGGATGTAAGACAATGGGTCCACTTTGTCCACCTGATCCCAACACAAAGACGTGCTATCGATGTCATCGTGTGTTTGTGAGTCGCCAGTGTTTGGACAATCACCTCGCCACCCGTTCCAGAGCCAAGTGCAGTGTATGTCATCGATAGAAGAAATGCGAGAAGTGCCAGAAGGAATGGGACGTTATCAAGTGAAATTTAGGAAAACATCGATGCGGAGAATACGAGTGTTCCATCTGCCGAGAGTGGCACAATGCCAAAAAACAATTTTGCTACATTCAACCACTAAAATCACCCATCGACATGAATGGAGACAGGAAGATACAAATCGACAAACTACAGAAGACAACCGGTGAGTACATGCCCAACCTATGTGTTTTGCAAACCTGCTGTCACTTTTGCATCGACATCCAAGAGCCCTGTGGTGAGCACTGCGACGCGTATTGGAATCACCAACGGGAGATTGTGTTTAGAGGCCAAGACACGCTGGACGATTTCAGAAAATGGTTTTTACAACTCGCTGATCACGGCACGGTGGTAGATGGTCGGAAACATGACAGTCACGAATCGAGTCCCGTGATCGCGATGGCTGACAACTTCAAAGGTTACGACGGATTACTGATTTAACAGACGCTGCACAAACATTCTGTGGCGCAACCTGAAGTCATAATGAATGAGGGTAAAGCGATGACGGTCCCTGTCGGTACGGTAAAACTAATCGATTCCCCCAACTTTCTACCGATGGCGTTACGGGACATGTCCAAGACCTTTGGCCTGCAAGAACCCCAGAAAGGTTATTTCCCTTTAACAAAGCGGAGAATGAAGATTATGTGGGCGCCTATCCTTCCGACACCGATTGCAATCCGGATGGCATGAGTGTATCGGCGCATGAGTGTATCGGAACGATACGAGCAGCACAATCACGATGTCTTTGATTTTCGCCAAGAAATTCTAGCCTACTGTAAAAGTGACGTAGATGTCCTCCGCCGATGTTGTGGCGTGTTTCGCGAAATATTTCTCATGGACACTGGAATTGATCCCTGGCCCCCGCCTGCAGTCGCGTGCTTCGCACGCACTACCTGACGAAAGACACCCTCGTCGTCATTCCTCGAGCCCTGATTCAAGAGCCGAAACCTGGTAAGGACTGGCATCGCTTCCAGCCTCGACAACAGTCCAACATAGCGCTTCGATGGTTTGAATGGGAACTACATCGATAGACCATGGCTGCTTTCCGAAACCAGACCCCACTACCAAACATTTGACACTCCCGAAACGATAGTGAATGAAGAGTTGGCCTTAACAGTTTAGATACCACGGGTACGATGTACGGGTGTGCCTTTCACTGTTGTCCCAAATGTTTTCCAGGCCCCGTCCAAGACGTTCAACATAAACATCCATACGGAAGTCATCTCGTTATTCGTTATTCAACTGTATACATTGTATTAGGGATTCAAATATGCAGCTAGCCATGACTAGAATGATGGATGACAAGTATCCCCCAGTAGTATAAAACAAAGCAAAACGACCTCTTTACCAAAAACAGTCCACGTTGTTATTCATGCAGCGAATAACGAGCTGTTTGTTATTCATTTTTTACCTCGTCACTCGGGATTCACATATATGGTGTTCATATATCTTTAATGAAGATACTATCAGGATTTAATTCTAAACGGCCATTAGACAACAATAGAATAACGGATTGCAAAGTATCCCCTAGCAGAATATATACCACTTTACATTCATATTTTTAATCAGGGCCGTATGTAGGATTTTAAAAGTGGGGGTGCATCAGAGTGGTGGGGGGCCATGACCTCCCCGTAACAGATATAAGAAAGTTTTGATCAGGGCAAACGAACCCATTGGCATCTGGGCGCCCTTAAAACAGACCGATGATCAGTGCCTTAAGAACATCACTGTGTGATTATAATCAAGTGTATTTTTTTATAATTGAAAGATTATTCATAATATCAAACTCCTAATCTGACCACTTATTGATTTAGTGCATTTCGTTTTTTGTACTACTTCTCTGATACATTTACCAGTGTGGTTACTTGCATAGCAGAATTAATACAATATGCTTACATATTTAATTTTAATTTAATAATACCCTTGCGCGTAGGCGTCTGTAGCCATGTTAGGAATGCGGAGGACCCAGCGAAAACCGATGAGATTGGACAGGCGAACCAACTCCATGTCAAGTACAACCGGGGAATCGAAACCGCTCCAGTTGACTCAGTGACAGACATTATGGTACTATTTACTAGGGATTTGCCATAGCATAAATATTTTTATTCCATTTGCAATTTTGTTGAAAAGTTATGCATACATGTTTATGTCCGACCTCGTGGGTTTTCATCGGGTCCCCCGCTTTCCTCTCAATGCTAAAGACCCCTACGCACAAGCGAATTATTGAAAAAAAAGTAAACCATATGTCCGACCTCGTGGGTTTCAATCGGGTCCCCCGCTTTCCTCTCAAGGCTAAAGACCCCTACGCACAAGCGAAATATCTTCTATGATTATTCATAACTTAGCTAATTAAAGAACAGAATAAATTATGTGCATAAATTAAGTCAAAACCAAATCATTCATTGTAAACAGCGTCGCTTTATGTTGCAATTTCAAACGAACATAAATATTATATTTCAGACAATCCGACCTGTTTGAAGATTTTGAAGATAACGAACACTTTGGTATTTACATGTATATTCAGATGCCCGCACCAATGCAATAAACGATAGGATTTTGCTTACTTAAAGCCATTCCTAATGCTTCGGTCTTTCGTGGCTTAAAGGATACCGGTCCATGGGTTTCAATATTCTCCAGATCACATTGAGTGGAGGTCATCAATTTACAGATAAAGGGATGTATCTTCAGCGAAGAGTCAAACATTTGATGTTATGTAATTCAGAATGGAAAAATCAAGGCGAGCGAGCGAATAGTTTTCGGGAAGAGGAGGCACTCCATAGTAACAACAAAGTGTTTTCTTCCCTCTGAATAGTTATGGAACTATTGATGTCTCCTCGCAGCTTATGACATAGTCCCACATTGCTTTCTCGGAGTTCCAGTAATTAGATTTTTTCCAGTAATATTTATTAGATTTTTAATTTCCATACATAAATACCCCGAGGCCTATATTTTGACATCTTTTTGGTACACATAACCGGTGAATGTATTTGTAAATTTAGATGATTTGCATGTGGAACAATACATTGTTTTGATAGTTGCATCATACCTTTTCTAACAGCTCTTAAATTTTACACTTTGCGGTATTTTTTCCTGTCTACAGACTTTTGAGGTAAGGTATGACAGACCGCGCCAAAAATTTTGCTCGTGTATCACAAAACACTGCTCACCTACTTTAATATTAAACAGAAAAAATCAAATTGCAAAATTTTTTATTTTCTAAATTCACTTCTGTAGCCTTCCTTCCACTGTCTAACAGATTACTAAATTACCATTTTTAAAGAAGTCCGCATTACACCCACCACAGAAGTTTAATCTGCGGAATAAAACATATACATTTATTCATTTATTTAGTATTAAGGTTTATGTACATTTATATCGCCTTAGGATTGGCTAAATGATTAATTCTAGATCGCAGCGCAGCGAAAATCCTAGCGTACATTTCTGAAAGATTAGTTTTTTTGTTTAAATATTTATAATGCACCAATTCCCCCCGTGCTCTCCCCCGAACGTTTATCGAAATTGCTCAACCCAGTTCGTCGACAAACCATATGGAATATTTTTTGCGAAGATATTTTGTCTTTTGCGAAAAGTGTTTTGAATATTATTACAAAAGTTTAAAAAAAAACATCTTGTTAAACTTACACACATCTGGCATTTGGATGAGACGGACACGTTGCCTCAATACACGGATCTATTAAACAGTTCATCACCTGCACGCCTTTAGGACATTGTCTACCTGTAAACATGAATATATATGTTAACAATATCATTACCCCACTGGTTGAACCAGCTGAGATATGATTTAACATTTGGTAAGTAGCTGTTACTGAAAGGTTAGTCATATGCACATGCTTCCACTACAAGAGAGAGAGAGAGAGAGAGAGAGAGAGAGAGAGAGTTGTGGATTAACGTTCACTCGACACAAACTAGGTCATTTCGGGAGTAGCATATGGTCCAATTTTCTTTTCAATAATTCGCTTGCGCGTAGAGGGCTTTAGCAGTGGGAGGAGGAAAGTTGAGTACCTGTAGAAAACCCACCACCCGGGGATTTGAGTCCACGTTCCACTGCAAGACGGTAACGGTTTCTTTAGGTGCAGAAAATGGAAAATATATGATAATTTAGGGATAAATATAATTATAAATGCTAATTTTGAGAAATAAGTATTTGATGACTTTTAAGAAAGCAATTGAAATCATAATCACTACTTACACCGACATGTTTGATAATTATTCTTATCTAATACTTACACCGACATGTTGGACAGTTATTCCTATCTAATTCTTGTCCATATTGACACTTTATCAAACCATCGCAAGGCAGTCTAGGGCATACTGAAATCAAGGTTTGATTTATAAATTGATTTTTTATCAGGGTCTGATTGGAACCTAGTTCCTTTTCTAACTGTCTTTGGGCGGACGATGTCCACTGGCAGTTCCTATCCGGCCTTATATGACTGCAATATGAAAATACGGTAAATTACCACTCTTCCCCCACCTCTGTTCGCGTGCTGTTTTAGATCCCTAACCTTCTATTTCTCACTACGATTCTTTATTTTCCGCCAAAAGGAACCATTTCTCACTATATCTGACACCAATTGATAATAATTCAACACCATGTTCAAGTACAATTTAGCGATGAGATAAACATGAGGTTAGTGCATGTTCGAGTCTCGCAATGGCCCGTCAGTTCATGTTTATAACCGTAGAATTCTACTTGAAAATAGTGTTGTATCGTTATAAATGTGTGCCAGCTGTGACAAGAAATGATTCATTTGGCGAATAAAGTAGAATCAAGGTGAAAAATAATACGCACGGATTCCAAAATAGCCTTAGAACAGAGGTGGCGAAGAGCGGAATTTTCATATTGCAGCTATATAAGGCCAGATAAGAATGTTCAGTGGACATCGTCCGCTCAAAGACAGTTCCTATAGGAACTTATTGGAACCATGTTTTAACCCGATGATAATTACTACAATATGAACAAACGGGGCAGGTATCTCTCATTTCTAATTACTTATCCTATACATAGTTTGCATAATATAGTGCTCAGGGCCCTGTTTTACGAAATTTTAACTTAAGATAAAATCCAATTTAAGTAGATACTTCAATTTTGATTGGCTAAGCACTAAAATCAATCTAATATTATCCAATCAAATTACTAAAATTGGGATCTTGTCTTAGTTAAAATTTCGTGAAATAGGCCCCTGATACTTAACCCGAAAAATTGTGCATTCTACATCAGAGTCCACGTGACGTTTACGCTATAAGTCTCAAAAAATGCTGACGTGTGTAACCCATTTCAATATCATGATAGCATAACTCGGTTAGCCGGGTGGGTATTCAAGTTCTGAGCCGAAGCAAAAACATACATGTGAATCTACTTATTAATATATTTCTAGTGATTTTTTCACCGCTTTACCTGGTTCAGAAACGCTTTGACATCTATAACCACAACCTTGCCGACAACATTTCTGTGTTACCGGACAATCTCTATCATTATCACATTCATCAAATTTCTGACACGGTCTACGGGCAGGAACAAACCTTGGACAGACACCTTCAATTGTATAAGTGTGAGAACATGTAAAGATACGTTATGGGAGATTCGATAAAGAGTTTGGTAGTTCTCACTATGATAGTTAAAAACCAGATGTAAAGGTAATTTGCTGAAAGTTTAAGTCAAATTGATAACTGTGAGCCGAGATTTAAGCGGATAACGTAGTCTCAGCCCACTTTTCTGATCCATCCTTACTACGCCACCACGGGGGCTGTGCTAATTGTCGACACCTTTAATTGTTTTTTTTTATCTAGTTTATTTCAGTGGTAGCCCATAATAATAAACAATTAATATCAACGTGTGATGACATAATGCTGGGTGTCATGTCATTTTCATTGGTATATACGACCGCATGTATTTTTGTTTAGTAGGACGTTAAACCCATTTCATTTCGTATTCTTGTTTTACCCGCAACCAGTTGCATGACTAATGTAAGAATTATCTGACCTGGTTTTGGTCTGACAAGATCGCATCTTCTTCCACACGGATTCGTACAACATTTAAGTTCACCTCTACAGTCTCCATCATTCCTACATTCATTTGTTATAGGTAGAACACAACTTGTCACAGCTGGATCAGGAGGGGTGGGGCATACTCCTAGAAGATAAACATTATGTAATACACAATTGTCTTGCTCTATGACAAATAACACGAGTCACACGGACATATGTCAAACAATGTACTATAACGTAACTTTCTCGGTGGACGCAGGCATCGAACACCGCCACCTTGGCTCACTTTCATATTATTAAGAATCTATCAATAGATATATATACTGTCAATACTCCATCAATGGAAATATGTGCTCTCGAACAACAAGTCTCTGTTAGAACAATCATTTTTTTCTGCAGCGATCCACCATTGTAAAATGTCAATTAAAAAGGCTGTTAACATGTCTAAAATTATCTTACTTTATATGATAACGAATTTTTGAATGCTAAAAATGGATGAAAAAAATCTACATGTTCAAATATCCTACTTTGTTCCCAAAAATGTAACACTTGATACAAAAGTATAAGAATTTCAAGAAGCTCTATCTCAAGCCTCGTCAGACTGAGGAGTTCACTCAAAATTGTTTGCATTATTTTAACTTAAAGCTGAACTCCGATTACAAAACTACAGAAATAATTAAATAAAAAAAATACTGCCATACATAATCGCCATACTTATTTTCAATTTGTAGAACAAGTATGGCCGGGGTACGGTGTACAACAACAGAGGCAGGCCACGCCCACATCCAGCATACACTTTGTCAACCACACTGTCCACATCCGGCTAGCAATATTTCAACTACCAATTACCTACTGACTGAGCGGTTTTTCTCTATAAGTTTACTGAAAATATTATTGCTACACAATTATTTTGTCTGATCAAGGTACATATTATTTTACTAATTAGACGAAATAAGTAACCTACGGCGTACTTTTGCTCTAAAAGTATGGGGAAGATTGCCTTACCCCAATCAAACATATTTCTTCGAGTAAATTCTTAAACTTAAGTCTGTAAGTGCTTTGTGAAACCAGGGTCATATCTTAACAAGGCACCGAAAAACGTATATAATTCAAAACATTATACCCGGCTTTCTTATTGGTGAGCTAGTATTTGCATCAACACATCGTCTACCGCATCCACGTTCACAACATTTCTGTCTTGAAGGACAATCTCCATCATTTTTACATCGACTGAATGGTACACATTTGACATAAAAGGCAGATCGTGGCAAGTTAGGACAAAAACCTGTTGAATGTTTAGCATATTTTACATTTTATGAAACATTTTACGATATCTGGGTTGGAATAAACCACTCGGAGAGGAACCCGCATAACACAGGCCAGAAATCAAATATACATTATTAATATCTGAAGACACCCATAGAAGGCAGATTGCTAGCTTATATATACATGTAATGTATATGTAT
Source organism: Patella caerulea (assembly GCA_036850965.1). Classification (NCBI taxonomy): domain Eukaryota; kingdom Metazoa; phylum Mollusca; class Gastropoda; family Patellidae; genus Patella; species Patella caerulea. The sequence continues at coordinate 23,633,717 of JAZGQO010000006.1, forward strand.
GTCAGAATGAAGTAAAGTGGAACATTTTTTACCTGGACGTATTTTTTATTTATTTATGTATTGTTACGTTTTGGCTATATTAAACCTATACTGATCTGTCAAAATGTTAAGTGCTGTTTATCGTATTGTGAGACTACCCCTTTGTAACTTATTCATTGTCTTGCAGTTGTGAGATTTCCCCCTTTACTTCATTTGTGAGTTATCTCCTCTTAGAAAATGAAGTCGGCGCACGACGAAATTATGATGTCTGTAACTTTTCAACGTTAATTCAAAGAAAAAGGACGTGGTCGTCAACAATTCGGTAATTATACATGCAAACATGTCATAGGCACATCTTAAACAATAATTTAGCATATGTCGTTTGTATACATGTCAGAAACTGTATCCTGATTGTCACCGTATGGTTTTTGTCTTGGTTGGACTCAGACTATAGATTGCTGTTATTTACAGCACGTGCAGATTTAAATAGAAAGTAGACGTTTCAAGTGTTTTACGTTATATTTGTTATTGAATTTGTAATCAAGCAGGAAGCTGAACATTTAATGAAGCAACGATGAATATTTGTGAAACAAAGAAAGACTTATTTTGTCAGTTTAGAACTTAATTACTCAAAATTCTTTATTTTCTTATATTTTTCAGTTAATCGTCATCGTCACCGTCATCGTCACTGTCACTGTCATCGTTATTTGTTATTGTTATCATTGAAATTAAAGAGATTATACTTCATGATACTAGTTTTTGATGAGTTGAGAGAACTGAGAATTAGATTGACGCATTATCGAATATTCAAATATTGACCTTGAGCCCTGAAACTACATGTATATATACATATATATATCCAAACTTATTAGTTCAACCGCAAAGCTGTACTACTTTGTTTCACGGTAAACGATGACGAGATAAATGGTATGCCGACACAAACTGATTTCAACACAGAATAATTCACAAGCCCTACACGTCAAAACATATATGAGATTTTTGTGTCACAATTCATATTGTCGTTGACGTTAAACTTACGAAAATTATATTGGTTATTTGGCGTTATATGGTCGCAACATTTACATCGAAGATCCAGGCATTTAGATACATAAAAACCGGTCCTTGTGATAGAAGAATTGAATTTTGCTCTGGTTAGGAGGTGTTTCAGATTAGGTGGCTGTCTTTTAATGAATTGAACATTACCAAATTTCGCTCTGAGGTTGTCGTTTGATGCCAGGAGTGACCTGCTCTCCTACATTGTTTTAAAGAAGTTGGGATGTTGCGGGTTATGAGTAGCGAGAAAGGTAATGATATTATCCGAATTGTCTTTTACTTTAGTAGCCCTCAGAGTTTGGATATCAATTGCCAAAGCCTTTTTTATCCCAACCTCTATTACTGTTTCAATAAATTTCTTTTTTTTAGCTCACCTAAACTGACAACCCGGAGGTCTTCATCTATCACAAATGTGCATATTTTTCTAGCTAAAGAAAACGGTATATTATTTTTGGTGTGGCGTGGGTGACATGATTTATACGAAAGATATTTTTTGGTATCTGTTTCTTTAGAATACATATCCGTTATAAGGAGTTCTCCTCTTCGTTTTACTAGAACGTCCAAGAATGCGATTTGCAAATCGTTCGTTTCAATTGTGAATTTTATATTTAAGTCTAAATCATTCATATAATATAATCTGTAACCCACGCCATGTTCAATTTCCACAATTGAGTATAATTTTTCCTCAAGAAATCCCATTGTTAAATTACTTAATTGTGGTGCCGCCTTGGTACCCATCGCTATACCAAGAATCTGTTTGCAATTTGCATCGCCAAATGTAAAAGTGTTGTTAGTCAGGATGATACGTATGGCTTTGAGGATAAAGTTTTTTGAAATTCTCTCATGTCTGCATATATATTTTTTTTTTGTGTGTGTATATATCAAAAAAGTAGGGGATATTTGATTTGGGGGCATAATACTAAAATATGCAAATGACTACGAAAAAAGTCACTATAGAACCTAACAGAAGAAACATTTCCAGTTACATGTGACCCCTAAACGTACCAATAGCTACCGCATGGAATGCAGGTGATGCTTGGGATCATCATGGGGGTCCAACCCAAGATTTGCAAGACTTTGAGTTTGAATGTTACAGTCATTGTGGCATTGAATTCCAGGGTGGAAACATCAGTTTAATTGTTTTAGTGACGAGAAAACAAATTTTGATATGCGTCGGCTTACCCAAAATGAAAGGTTACGTGCCCTTGGCATGCTACAGATCGGAGCAACACAGGTGGTTGTGGCGCGGACGATGAATGTTTCTCAGTCTGTCATAAGCAGGCTATGGTCCAGATACCGTGATACACAATCTGTACAGGACAGACCACGCTCAGATCGACCAAGGGCGATAACTCAAGCCCAGGATCGATTTATCCGTACCTTGGCCTTGAGAAATCGTGTCACCACAGCAAATCAGATCAGCGCTCGTCTTCAAACAGACACTGGTGTGAGAGTGAGTGGTCAGACGATTCGGAATCGACTGCATAGGGGTCACCTTCGCGCCCGACGTCCTCGCGTGATCCCTTGTTTGAGAGATCATCGTTACAGGTTACCTCCAACAACAGAACATCACCACATTACCTTGTCCAGCACTGAGTCCCGACCTCTCCCCCATCGAGCATGTCTGGGACATGCTTGGACAGAGGTTACGTCAACGTCAACAACGTCCTGCCAATGTCCAAGAACTTGCTGCTGCGTTGCAACAGGAATGGGACAATCTGGACCAAAATGACCTTAGACGTCTCATTATGAGTATGCCACGTCGGACCAATGCTTGTTTGGCAAACAGAGGAGGATTTACCCGTTACTGACTTTGTTGTGATGCTGTGGTAACTTTGCTGTTTGACCCCGGGTATCATTTTACCCTTATAATGGTCAGTCTGTGCCTTACTTAGTCTAACGATCATTTGGAATAAATCGATGAATGTGAACTTCATTTCATTTTGTCATTTGTGTCTTCGTCAGTTTCATTAGGTGACTTCATTAGGTGACTTTAATAACACTTAAAAATCAAATATCCCCTACTTTTTTTGAATAGTATATAAGCTATTCTATGTTATCAATAATAAGAGAAATGTTCAATCTGATATAAGTTGTACGTTTTGTAACAATAGAAAGTCGTTATAATAAGGTAGTGGCTGTGATAGTATTTGTTCTCTAATCGGGTTCTTTGATGACAACACTGGCATAACTTCTAATAATACTTCTATTCTGCGTCTTACATATTAGGTATAAACATCGTAATGTCACTTTCTCAACCTCTTCTCACTGCTCACCCCTAAATGAATTCTCTAAATACCCATTTACCCCAAGAGTTTTGAGGAGGTTACTGACCGCGGAACCGTGGCCGGCGAAGCCGGTCACCGCGAGCGTCGTAGGCGCGAAGCCCGTCGAGGAGGGTCAGGGGGGGGGGGCTTCCCCCTATGAAATTGTTAAACATTGGAGCCCGGAAACGTGATTTGCAGCCATTCCCGGCACTCTTCCAGGCATTTCAGAGGAACTTGAAAATGACCATTTTCTATAGAAGCCATCCAACATGAACCGCGGATCCTTGCACGGGCCTGCACCCCCTGACCACATTGACATTGAATTTGGAATGAATACGGATCGAAAGTGAGATTTAATAATCACCTAATTTATATTTTAATGAAAATACGTTGTTTCCAGTTCAGTGCGAAATTTGCTCCTGGTGAATGTCACAAACGATTTTTTTATTCTTGGGGCAGTATTTGAGAGTGCTAATCTCAACTGCACAACCTTTATATGACCATTTTTGAAGTTACTGGGAGTGTGGTCATTCACCCCCTGGCCGCGAGCCATTCCCCCCTTGGGGGTGAATTCACCCCAGGTTGAAAAACGCGGTCGTAATGTAAACGATCCCAGAACTATCTTGTATGGAGGGAGTCATGTCTTACCTTGGCTTAGCAGGAGTCTCGGACTCCTAGACCTGGCAAGTACCCATGAGGTACCTTAATCTAGGCGCCCGCCTAGCCTGGCCTCCTGGACCTGACTGTCGATTCGTTTTTGTTAATGGGTTTATAAAACCCGCCCAGAGCTCTAAAATGTATCATATCAGGTTTATCATTCATTAAAGTTAGCTTATCAAAGACAGTTAAATAAAACAAGTTAAGCTTACATAACGACATAAGGAATTCTACCAAGAACACCAGGGGTGTCGATATCACCTGTCAAGATGACATGACGGGTCTCTAGCATCTGTCATTCTGTAACATATATTGCTACATATATTGCTAATTGATTTCATGAGGATATTCAATGATATATCATCAATTGTGTAACATGGTGTGTAATTATGATAATTTACATAGTATGTTAGTTTTTACTTTTCTAGTTAGATTATAGATTATTAGCGGGCTAATTATGATTGGCACCCCTCTTAACTAAAATAATCGTTTGGACTTACCCGGCTTGGGCTTAACCAGATCACAAACTCTTCCACAAAGACTTGAACAACATTTTTGATCACCGCCACAGTCATCATCAATGTTACATTGGTTAGTTAGTGGTGGTGACGGACAACTTTCTACAGGTGGACCAACAGCAACAGGACACACACCTACAATACAAACATTGTACAAACCGATGTATTTCTAAACTTGTATTTATATTATTCTCAAATATTCATACCGCCACCTTTTTTAAAAGTACGAATTGCCAGGAAAGTCAGTTCAAATTTTGAGAAGAAAGTGATACACGCGTAAGTCACTCAACATTGTCTATGGGTGTTTTTCGAACGTTGAAGAACAACCCTAATGTTATTGTTCGAACACGTCCTGATTCTACTTGATAGTTCTCTACGGTAAGTATGTTAGTCCTATGAATTCGGAAGTGTTTCAAATACTTTGTATAATACAGTTATTAAAAACCGAAAAAAAACTATATCAATACCACTTGTGACAGTGAGAGAGAATTTTTATTGCTACAATGATTCTTGCACAACAGAACTGTTCGTCGGCAAAAATCAGTTCCCAATCATACAAATTATGCATAATGATTTATACGTTCTAATAGTGTAAGATCTTATACTAGTCATGTTCTGTAATAGAGTGTTTAGGGAATGTGGAGTCTTGTAGGATTTAACAAATTTGTTGGTGGTTGTAAGCAATCTACCAATTAATGTCAATATTGCCATTTTAAGCGAGTTGTCCCATTACAAGTTTGACCAATCTCACGGTGAAAACCGTAAGGTGTAAATGTTAAATGATTATTGACATTCTACTACATTGTGTTTTTTTTTTTTAGATATAGTGAATTCCGGTACCTGGTTTAGAAGGCGGTGCAATAACAAGAGCATTTTCACATCGATTACCACAAGCCTGTTGACAACATTTTTGTGATAAAGGGCAGTTTCTGTCATTTTTACAATTATCAACTACTAAACAGATTTCAGTGGGTTTCTTTATTCTTGAACAAAAACCTATAAATTATTGTAAAAGGAATTATATAAAAAATATGATTTTTTAAATTATAATATTTAAACATGCCGTATGCCAGAGCTTAATCTGCCCATTACAAGTCTGAAATGTTATCTAAATTAATAATTAGACATTAATTAAAGATACATTATGTAAGATTTAGATAAAGAACTAGCCATTCCTACTATAATGGTTCGAACGAAGGTAATGTGAATAATTTGAAAATTTCATTCAAATTACTCTATTGCAAGCGAAAGTATGAGCATTTGAATGTTTGACAGACATGTGCAATAATTTCAACCACCGTACTGGTTGATCGAAGCTAAGTCTCGGTCATCAAGATTCGATTAAATCAAAGTATCGCTGAACTGTTTTAATCTATTTAATATCGGGGAAATCTGATGCCATCGGGAATTGATTAATGCCTGGATCAGTTAATTAATAACTAATTAATACTTCAGTAAACATCTCAGGCCTAAAGAAAGACCTGCAATAGCTCTTGCATTATGCATGTTTAACGTATCCAGCCCATAATAAACTCTCGATGCCTAGGCTAGCCTTCGATATGGCTGGATTAGAATCCTATATGCCCATTGATAAAATAATTTAAAAATGGACAATCGAGACTATGCTGTTTATTTTACTGATTTTAGTAACGATGATCGAGACTAGGTCAAGCGCTTAGTTTATTTTACTAATTTTAGTAATGGTGATCGAAACTGGGCGGAAATTTCAACCGCCTAATTCTCCGCTCATGGTGGATCAATTTGACTGTGCCTGACATTTTCAGCAAATTACTTTTACACCATCTAATCTTTAACTATTATAGTGAGAACTGCCAACTCTCCATCTAGTCTCCTACAATGTATCTTTAATAAAGCTGTCACTTCACAGTTAGATCCCCTTTCACAATGCGATCAAAATAAATTTTGTTCGAGGTGTTTATATGCAACAGCATGCTTACCGTTGCTGCCACGGTATTCATTCTTTTCTTGTCGGTGAATGTAAGCACCCCGACCAACCCAAACATATTTACCGACTGATTACGTGTTACGATGTAGGACACAATATTGTTTTCGCCGGTTTCAAAATTAAAATAAATTTAGGATCTGAAATATACCCACCTGGTTTTGGTCTGTCTAGATCGCATCTTCGTCCACAAGGATTTGGACAGCATTTAAGGTCATGTCTACAGTTTCCATCATTCCTGCATTGGTTTATTATTGGTAAAACACAACTTACCAAAGCTAGATCTGGGGGTGCTGGGCATGTTCCTGTAAGACAAATTATGTTACCATAGACCCTATCATGCAGTTCAAACAATCTCCTGTATTAACTTTATTGTATAAAATCCGGATAAAATACATGTACATGCAATTTGATAAATTTAATTGAAAAAGTCAATATAGGATATTTGAGCCTTTAATATTACCCCTCCCCCCACCAAAGAACCAATCAAAGTCATTTGAAATGATCCGGACGAGTACCACCAATGGAATATCTACCAAGTTATTATAGAAAACAATGTGTAAAAAAGGTATGCCGCTTAAGATATCAACACCATAAACATTTTTATTCGTTTATTGCTGGTCCACACGCAGTAATATACACCAATCACAATTTATTGGGTAAAAATGTCTCATTTTATGAATACCTTTTCGAGTTAGAGGATTAATACTTACAATCAAACTACTGGGACAAGATAAGCCTGTTCTTAAGACATTTATATGTATTGGATCAGATTGATGGTGTTGAAAGATTATACCATGTAATATTGAAGTCTCTTAACGAGATTTGAGCGGCTATTAATCTCTTGCAGACTACAATATTGTCAACGTCGAACCTATGAAACGAATATCAGTCCAAAATTCTGTTAAGATTATGAGGAAATAGACGTTTCGCAACATTCCCCATCCTCTGCAAACGATAAAAACTTGGTAGGGTTAAAACTAGGCCAGGATTAACTACATAATCTTACAAAATACTCATTTTAAGTCAACAAAGGACCGTAGTTCAGTAACAGCAATGAATGGGATCCCACGAAACGCGAACAAGATCTGTAGCCCTGCTATATACAGCAAATTTATCAAAGTTTTATTAGAAGACTAACAAATGGGATACAATTTCCTAATATTTGAAAAAAAATAGGATGAACTACGAAATTAAAACTACATTAACAACAAATGTTATAACTCTACCTGGTTTTTGTACTGGATCAATCGCAACATCTATACAACGATTACTACATCCAAGTTGACAACATTTTTGGGTTATAGGGCAGTCTCTGTCATTATCACATTGATTTGATCTTCTTCTACAGAAAGGAGGAGGTCGGAAACTTGGACACATACCTGTAGTGTTGAATATACTATAAATAATTATGCGTAGAATTAAAGATATTTTAATTATACAGATATTGTAGCAATATCACCGTTGCGACATTTTTTTAAATTTATAGACAAGCAATAAAGAAATTAAGATGACATTATATTGTATTAATTAATATCTTTGGCAAGTTAGTATATTCACATATATGTGGTATGTCCTAAATATAACTACTGTCTGTTCCAGGTAATACTACAACTCGAAAATTGCTTGTCATTTCTTCAAATTGTAATTAAAATGGCTAAAATTCCGTGAAATACCTAGAATGGCCAACCCGTTACTTTCTGTATTGTGATAAATAAGTTCAGGTCAAGTTTTATTGTCTGTCTCCCTTGAAAAATCGAGATTTGTTGTCATTTTACTAATGCAAACAGCCATGTTTGGCCTAGTTATCTGGACGAGCCTAAGTGAACAAGAGGTGTCGGTGTTGCTTTAAGTCGTTTCACTCTACTTGGATGTGTTGGTGGTTGTGTCGTTCCAGTAGAATCACATTTACCGAATCCCAGACCAGGGTTGTTTGTCCCACTAATGACTTAGTTTGTGTTGAGTGAACGTTAAACCCTCCTCTGTCTCTCTCTCTCTCTCTGTCAAATTTAAATAGGGCTAATGTTTTACACTAATTTACTTATTTCGGAGAGTTCGCATGGTTCTGGCGTGTGCCCATATTATGTAGTGAGAATTTTTGTGCGAAATAAGCAAGGTGGAAACAGAAAAAAAACATATCAATCTGAACAAGAATGATATTGTTTCCCACAAGCTTTAAAGTGTGAACTCGTAATAAGTATTATTGTCGCGAGACAAACGTGCGAATTCTCCTTCACTAGATATTTCTAACCGAATGCACCAAATTTGTAAATTACCTGTCTACCCTCATGCGATATGCAAGTCCCATTTAACGCGTGTGCTTATGTTTATGTTCCGAGAAAGTTACAATGTCGAAATATATGAAATTTATAAGAGAATATTGGATTTTATCTGACGTCTAGTCATCTATTCTAAGGGGAAAAAAGCAAATGGATGACAATTCCTGGTATGTCACAAAGTTTTAGCCATTTTTATTCAAAACTGAAGGCATGGCAAGCATTTTTCGAGTTGGAGTATCACCTGGAACAGACAGTAAAAATGTAAGTGACAGGCTGACACATAAAAAGAGTTATAGAGCCAAAACATGTTTCAATAAAAAAAATACCACGAGATTACACGTGTTTGGAAATTTACCTATTGCGTCATTTGGCTTAATTTGACCAATCATATCGTTAATTGCACAGGTTCAGGGGAACACACACGGTTGTGCATGATATCCATGAGTGCTATAAAAGAAATCATGGTAAGCTATTAAGACAGACACATTATATTCCAGAGAGTTTATCGTCTTAGTGCCTAGACAGCAGCCTGATTCCAGAAGGGAAAATATGTAACAGTTTCAATCAGCAGATTCTGACTGGTTGGCTGGGGTTTGAGAATGACTTTAGTATTGTAATCTGTACTATGCCCGTATCTATGTATCCAGCTATCATATATAAATGTAAAAACGAACTGTTGCATTATTATTCCTTGTAAGACAAACGTCTATGTAAACAGCAAGAAGTAAATACACAACGTGAAGCAGAAGCAAAGACGACTAAAGACAATTTCTAGACGATCAGAAAGCTACTATGATATGGAGCTAGAAAAGATGCATGGGTCGTACGTAGGACGGTAATGGTCCGCTCTCCACGTCTGACAGAAGGCCCATGGTGCTTCAGTATGCCATGTGTATAAGTTTGCCAGATAGACGTGAATGTGTGGGGTTAGGTGTCACTTTAATCTCTCAATGCAAGCATTCAATAGTAGTATTAGTGAAATAAACCGACCTGGTTTAGGTTGCACAAGGTCACAGGTGCGTCCACAAGGATTTGGACAGCATTTCAATCCACCTTTACAATCACCATCATTGCTACATTCATCAATAATTGGTGTACGACACCTAACCACGGCTGGATCCGGAGGTGTAGGACATATTCCTGAATAATAATTACCATAATTAACACACTTTGTGAAACCACACCCTCTTTAGTAGTGCGAGAAAATAAGTTACACATTAATTGATTTTAATGTCAGATAACCACAATCTGTAATGCGACTATAATAGACGAAGGGCATCCTCCTTTTACAGTACTATTGTTATTACTCGCACCTAAAGTATTATGAACCATTGCATTAATCCGAGTAACGGTTTCCGAGATGCGGCCCATTAAATTTTGATCCACCACTATTCAACTACCCATAGATCTGTAACCAATGAATCAAAATTTTTGAAATGTGTATATGCTGGTATCAATACTTTGGTTTAACGAGGTCACAAACTCTGCAACAGATGCTTGGACTGCATTTAAGATCACCACGGCAGTCACCATCAATGTTGCATTGATTAGTACGATCTGGACCGCATAACACCAAACATGGATCTGGAGGGGAACGATTGGTTCCTGCATAAAATTAAATGTTTTTAAAATCCATTGTAACAACATATAAGTCGGTCACGTTTTTCTCCAGAATTTAAATTTATACAAAGTTAAACCGTCTCCGTGCTTTCTAGTAGATTACCTAATTTTCTGGCTGGAATAAGGCCTACAGGTTAACGTAAATCTTTCGTGGGCGTCTTTCAACCCTTTAAATTCTAGACCATTAGGCGGAGTCAATGAATTAATATTTAAAACAATTTCGACTCCCGCTTAATAGCACAGGCACTTGAAGGAATTAAAAATAAATTAAAATGAAACTTCTTACCACTGTTTAATACAAGAAGGTAAGTCAGACGCCATCTTTGTTTTGACTGATTTACCATGTATCGTCTGATATCATCTCACAATACTCACTAGTTCTAACACTTCATGTCTTTTTTATTGCTAACGAGACTTTATTTGATTATTATTCACCTTCCGATGTAATTAAATTGGTCATTTAATAATGTTATTGATAACAAATCAAACTTGAACCGCTATCATTTATCGACGATCAACTTCCCGAGACCGGAAGTAACCCGAAAAAAGGTCAAAAGAAGCCTGTATCCCCCAGTTCCTTTATAAACCTATCATTACTCGATATGTGCATAGGAACTGGGTGACCAAGTCTCGCTCAACAGCAGCCTCGCTTCGTAGGCTTTATCACGTGATAGAACTTACGAAGCGAGGCCGCTGATAAGCGAGACTCGATCACCCAGTTCCTATGCACATATAGAGTAATGATAGGTTTATAAAGGAACTGGGTGATACAGACTTCTTTTGACCTTTTTTCGGGTTACTTTCGGTCCCTTCAAGTGCCTGTGCTTAATAGGTCCAATTGAAACTATAATTGTTGACGGTCTGCCAACGATTATCAAGTTCCTTATTAGCAGGAAAGGGTAGGGCCTGCAGACCTGGGGCGTTAACATTTGCCTTTTAATTCGAACTCTGTAACTTTAATTAACAAATTATGTAATGTGCAGTGCCAATAAAACGTAAAAAGAAAGTATATTTATAAATTAATAAACACATACATGTATACCTTATTTATTTACATTACCCACATCACACCAAAGAAATAGGTGTATAATTTAATCAACAATGAAATATATACATACAAACAAATGTTATAACTCTACCTGGTTTTTGTACTGGATCAATCGCAACATCAATACAACGATTACTACATCCAAGTTGACAACATTTTTGGGTTATAGGGCAGTCTCTGTCATTATCACATTGATTTGATTTTCTTCTACAGAAAGGAGGAGGTCGGAAACTTGGACACATACCTGTAGGTTTTAATACACTTTAAATAATTTTAAGCCGCATTAGATACCCATCATTGCGTCAATTATTTTTATCAAATCTTTAAAATTTTGTAGAATATGCAAATCTATAACGTCATACCATTCCTTGTCGGTTTCCTTTTGTAGTTCGTTGGGTGATATTGACACACAAAAAACCTCTTGTCGGTGTTTAATAGGACCGCTACAATTGGAAAGTCATTTACATTTTAATAACTGGACTACTAACGATCAGAGAGAAAATGTCCCAATATTACGATCACATGACTTATTTGTCATCACGTCATTTTATTTAATGGGTTTTCAACCACAGCAAATCACCGAATCGCAGCTTCCATTAATTTCTTTCTTTCGAATTACGAAACATGAAACTAACCTGGCTTTGGCCTTACGAGATCACAAACCCTGCCACATGGGTTTGGGCAGCATTTAAGATCCCCACGACAGTCGCCATCGGTGCCGCATTGGTTAGAACGAACTGGTCCACATAATATGACAGCTGGATCTGGAGGGGTAGGACAGGTTCCTGTATAAAATGTTTATAAAATCCATTTGAGCTAAATAGTTTTTTTCTGAGGTAAAAATTTCAAATACACCCAAGAAATGTATTTTTAATTTAATAAAATATAAACATGTACCTAGTTTTTGAACGGGATCAATCGTAGTATCAACACACCGCTTTCCACAGGGTTGTCGGCAACATTTTCGTGATGGTGAACAATCCACGTCATTTTCACATCGGTTAACAGGAAAACATCTAACCCAATAAGCTGAAGGTGGTAGACGTGGACATCTACCTTTAGAATCAAGTACAATATGTTATCAACGTGTATATAATTGTAATGTCATGTTAAAACACAAGAAAATCCTTAAATGAGCATGAGTAATATTCATAACCCTATCCTGAATATTATTGGAGATTCTATACTAATCCTTCTTTCTAATACATTCTAATATGAAGTAAAAGTTAAAGTATATATTAATAAATGGAAACATGAATAAACGTTACCTGGGGAAACGTGTATCGGATTTTTACACTCACTACCACAGCCTTCTTTGCAGCAAAGCTGACCTAAAAATAATTCAAATATACATGTACTGAAAAGTTTTTGAGCTTGATATACTCACTACTCCAACTGAATACAACTCTTATATTTACCGAATTTTTGTATGAAGGCTTTGACTACAACTCCAAAGCTTTTTCCCCAACCCGATGGTCCCTAAGAAGTGGTTATGTTAGGGCGTAGAAGAATTTGATAGTTTATTAAGAGTACACTAAAGTAGACTGAACATTATGGCAACTTTGTGTGTCACATTTCCGTAGACATGGACATACTACAAATGCACCACCAGAGAATGCAAGGTCCATAGATACAAGATTCACAAACAGTAACACGATGACGTGTGTCCGTCCCAAAGTAGTTTCAAGTCCAGAGAATACAAGGTCCATAGATACAAGATTCACAAATAGTAACACGATGACGCGTATCCGTGCCAAAGTAGTTTCAAGTCCTTCGAAAAGCGCAAAATGTCCAATTCATTATAGATGCTTAAATATTGAACGAATTTGATCGATTCTGTACTTATGTTCCTATTAGAAATTCAGTCACCCTTTACAATATCACAGTTTAGTTTGCAAGGGATTCTTTAATCGCTAAAAGCATACCCAGTGAATTTAAGCTTAATTTATACGTAACTGTATAATTAAATATAGCCCAGGGGCCTACTTTTAGCACGGTAATATGCGACGGTAAACTCGTTGCTATTTTAAAATCATATCTCATATCATATTAGTGATACTCAATACACCTGTGTGTCATCTTTCCAATAAATGATTGATTACAAAAAATCCATATAAGATATTAGAAAAGAAGCTGGTTGTCATGACAACTGAATATTGCCTAATTCACAGCCCTTGGCAGTTTCTAAACATAATTTACAATGCTTTCCATAAGATAGATTTACATAATGGGTTATGTTATAAGAAATACTGTTAGTGTTAATTTTTTTTTTAAAATTAGAGTAATATAAGTACAAAATTTAAGTACTTACCGTTCGAACACTGGGAATCACTAACACAACTGCTTCCAGGTCTAACTACACATGCTCCTGCTAGACCGCTTGGTTCTGGACAGTATTGTGACTTGCAACTCTTAACTGCCAATCAAACATAATTATGCAGATGTACGTATTATGTCACTAGCGTGATTGCTGCTGCTTTTGTGCAAGGGAATATGTTTTCTGTTGATTCGAGAAAGTATAGCCGAAAAAAACCAACCCACTAGACTACGTGGTTTATCAATCAGGTTTTATTTCATTTAGTTTGATTGTTCCTTTTGAAGAAAAAGAATCTGACAATCCATTGACGATACATGGAAGTTTCCAGAAATAATTATCTCGAACTCTAACTGAAAGTAATAATGTCTCTTTAAGCCAAATTCCATTTAGTGTAGCCTATCGTTAAAGTTTGCAAGAACATGAATTACATAAACATGTTGTATTTGAACGTAAATTATTCCATTATTCCCGCTGATTATAAGAATAGTTATTTCCTACCTGTTATAAGCAGTAAAGTAACCACTATTGCCTTCATGATTTACAAACTTAAGTCGCATAAATACACCTTTACCACACTGTAAGTACGTTTATATTTAAATATGTTCTACCTGTGCATGACAAGTTATGGAAAATTTGTCAAAATGATTGATAAGTGACAATCAATCAATTGAATTTCCCGTTTTTTTAAAAAAAAAATCAGGGAATGTCTTTATTCACAAAATATTGAAGCTTAGAAAAAAGAGCTAATGTGCTAAAATGGAAATTATATAAGGCGATGTTCTTTTACGTGTATAGTGGGAAGTTGGATCCGTTCTTCGCCCCCTCCCCCCATTTCTGCATCCTTGGCTATGGGAAACCACGCCCAGGATCTTTCTTGCCCATCACAAAGATGGAAAGCGGGACACCCTGATTAGCAAACCCACGTCTTATCTCAGACACGACAACTCCCCGAGCTCCACAGCTGAAAGCTATAAATTTGCTGGGATTAGTTGGCTAGTGCTAAATTCTGTCTCTAATTCCCCAATACCAAAGGACATGTTTTTTATTTAAATAAAGCGATATCACTTTAGTAGAAGCAAACATTAAAGTACTACGGAGGAAATATATATTGAAACCTTTCTTGGTCCGTGCATCAAACTCGTCAAGCCAATAACAATATCAATTTTAGATGTCTCTTTTGTCGCTGGAACCAAACATAGCTGACACATATGATCTGCATGTCAGAGTTTGTGTTCAAACATCCTGGAATTCTTCTAGGCTAATTAGTATATCAAACAAAACAGTTGCCATGCAAGATACACCTACAATTTTCCAAGACTTGGACAGATGAATTCGACTAGCATTATATTAAAATTGGTTTTAAGATATGATACGAATCGTACCATAATCCTTGATGTTACTGTCCTACATGAGACAATATCCACAGGAATGAAGCTATTTGAGATATAAACATATGTTTTAAGTTTCATCAACTTTGTGACCTATAGAAGAGCCATAATCTTGATATTACATACATACTTTTACACTATTTGCGTACAAGGAGCGGTTATTTTGTAGGGTAGTTTCAGGCATTAGGATGCAGTCGTCTTTAAAATATAATAAAAATAGAAGCTATAAACGTCAGTGTCCGTGCTGTGCCGTCAGGGCACATTATCCAAAAGGTAGCACGAATATCGACAGGAATCGACATCTTTGGTTGTAAACATACTTTTATAAGTTACTTCTAGAGTTTCCAAAAAGAAGAAACGTGATTTTTCGTAGATTCAGGGGCCAGAATCCATGAAGTTCGGTTCGGTCGTTGGGATAAACGAATCGTACAATCAGGGTACATTATCCAAGAAGGCAGCCTGAGGTCCGGTATGCACGCATATCGACAGGAAGTGAGATCTTTGATCAAAATCGGATAAAAATTCGACTGTTGGGAGATTCAAACTCGGATACTAATTGTGGCCTGTAGAATTTCCTACTCTAATTTTTTTCTTGCGAATCAGATTCTGGTGGATAGTTAAATTGACTATTTCCTTTTCACTCGAATCCATGACTATTCTTAGCCAATATATTTGTTTTAAACATTCCGATGAGTGTATCACCGAAAAAACAGGAAAGAATTGCAAAAAGTGCTAAAAGGGGTGGAGTGGGGCGAAGTTTTGGATCACATTTATGCTATGACACCCCTAGGAGCCAAAAGTGACATTCCAACATGATGTCGCTACAAAGGGCCAAGCTTTTATCACTCTATTGCATTCTATTGTAAATTCTAAAATTCTAGTTTTGACCCTGTCTGGTGAAGCTGGTCGACGTCCACGCCTACACAGATTTTTGTGAACTTGTATTAGGGTACCATATCCATATTGTCCCTATAGTACCCAACAAGATATACTGTAACTTGTTCTGATGGTTTTGTGTAGTGCTAAGCAAAATATTGACCGGACCACAACACAGCGCAGTGGACGCTTACGGCTAGCCCCCGGATCAATCACTCTTTTTGAATACATGTAGTTTTGTTTGTGGTCTCTGAGTACGATGTCTTGTCCGTATTTTTGTTTTTGTGTAGAATTGTGCGTGGTGCAGTCCCTCTGCACTTACTTTTAAAATATAAAGCTTATTTATTGATAAGTACCCCAAAACAATCTTTGTCTACTTTAATTAGACACAAATTTATGTCAGACGTTATCAACATATCGATATCTGTCATTTCTGCCATTGTGATATGGGTATTAGTGTATATTTGTATTTATTGTATATTTAGAATTTGTCGTATTGTCCCTTTTAAATATATTCGTTCCTTTTAGGTTTAATTTTTAAACAGGTCTAAAAAAATGACAACAAATTGTCCTATTTCAGAAAACTATTCATTTAGAGAATCATCCATTAATATTTGGCGTTTGACCGTTTAGGCCTGCAGCCAAAATTTCTAGCGTAAAGTTCCGCTACACGGTCCTCCCAAAAAACAAACTATACATTTTTGGAAAACTTTAACACCAGGAATACAAATACAAATCCGGAAAGTTCCAAGCAAGAGGTCTGCAATTAATCAATTTAGGGCGAGATGAAAAAGTATGAAAATTGTAAAGTAAATGCTATATTTATATTAATAATTGTGAAGTCTTGGCATTTGTTTTACTTGCAGGCTTCATTGGAAATAATTGGTATCGATAAACAAAATCGCGTGAATTTCGTAGTTTTGTGGTATTTTGGATAAAATAAACTAATGAGAATTGTCACAAACATATGATATTTGTGACCCAAACGACTAATTTATACCGTAAATATTTGTCTATCAACTTTAAAACTACATGAAATACAATAAAGCTTCAATTTCATATTTTTAAATAGTCCTACCTTGTTAAAGAATAATCCTATTAATCTTATAATTGACTATTGCCAGCTGGAAAATTGACAAAAATGTCATTTTCAACTTCAAATTCAAACATTTGAAGATAGCTATTGCAATTGCATGGGGAGGTAATTATGTTAATATTTCCTGTGTTAGTGATTTATAAGAATGGGAAATAATGCCTATGATTTTAACTTAAAATATTATTTTAGTGGAGTTGAGCTAAAATGCTTAAAATCATTTTGTGAAACTCGTCTATCTTAAGATGAAATTTTAAGGAGATTTGAGTTTTTGTGAAACAGGGCCCTGGTGCTGGAGATTGAGACTTCTGGCGTATATTTCCGCGAACACAACTCATTAAAAATTACAGTAAAAACAGAAAAGATTGAATGTAAAGCAATGTATATACATTCATATTACATTATCATATGCGTTGAGATCCATTTGTGTCCATTTCTAGGTCCCAAACAGTGTCGGACAGGTGGGCCGAATGTCAGGTCATTGACCAAGGCCCACACAATTGACAACCGCAAACCAATTTTATAAGCATTTCAGACCACTGGAGAAGAAGGAAAATGTTTTATTTCCTGATAAAATTACAGAATGACCCAAGGGCAATATCATTCGTTGAGCTTTCTTTTGAGTGTCAAAAACAAAAACCTTTTAATCTCCGTGGGCCCCCTTTCTTTCTCTTTTTTTCTCTTTTCTTAGGCCCACTTTTTTAAAAATGAGCTTAGGTCCACCTGTCACGGACAAATGGACAGGTGGGCCCCGTCCGGCACTGGCAAATATTAGCGATTTAACTCCTTTAAATTGTGTATAAAACATTATTAACAATTGGGGACTAATATATGGTTTAATTTTATTTCAATAATTCCCTTGCGTACGGGCCTTTGGCGGTGGGAGGGCCCAGGGAAACCCCACAGGCGAAGCTACTCTTTGTCACGTACAACCGGGGTTCGGAAATCACGTCAGTTGACTCTATGGCAGGCTTTAAGATACAGCGCACATGTGCTAACCATTACCCCTCCCTCCCTTGAATAGAATGGAGTTTAACGTCTCGTCAAAGCGACTATCTTCGATCATTTGGAGACAAACGTGTGGCAATTTCTCTGATTATGTTTGCAATGCGATGTAAAAGAACTTAACGCAACAAATTAAATTGTTGTACCATGTTTATATATATATAGAACCTTGAATAATTACAGTTAATATACAAAGCTAATAGGGATAATACTACATGAATAGAAACAAGAATATGCTGATCCAAATATTAACCCAAAAGTAACTACAACCATAATTTTTCCTATTGAGATCTATGTACTCTGGCATAATAATATCATTGTATGGCAATTATATGTTTTTTAAAAAAGAATATCAATTATGTTCCATTATAATAACATTTTTCCTAAATCAGACAGAATACATAAAGGCAACTTTGCTGGCCTTCCCATATACAAGTTAAATAAGAGATCAACCATATGGTGAAATAATACAACAAAACACAAAATAGGTGTTGTGGGGACTTTTAACCGAGATAAAAATTTGGATTAACACAGCCTATTCCGCATTGTGTAGCACAGCATTTCTTAGCATCCGGACAATCACTATCGTATTCGCAATCGTTTTGATGGAGAAGACATTGTACTGGTTTGGGTTTAGGTGGACACTGACCTAGAAACATAATAATATTTTCAAAAAATTATTTAGATAAGTACTGACTACAATATAATTCGTGTGGCATTCTTTTCAGAGGGTCATCCCATTAAATATTGTGACAGAAATCAAATAGACAGAGATCCTCAGT
Source organism: Patella caerulea (assembly GCA_036850965.1). NCBI lineage: Eukaryota > Metazoa > Mollusca > Gastropoda > Patellidae > Patella > Patella caerulea. Next base: position 23,652,562 of record JAZGQO010000006.1, read on the forward strand.
TCGTGAAACAAATTAAGATGATAATTAACTGAAATAAAATGAAGTTAACGTCCTTCTTTTCAGCACCAATCAGATTTAATGAATACTCCACATGGTGTACCCTACCGTTATTTCTAGTTCCAACCTTCTATGGTTCTTTAACGTGGAGGCTAATGTATATTAGCAACGACTCCCCTTGTCAGGCCCTCGGTGTTGCACCACTGAACAAGGGAAACCACCTTAGGGTCAAACCCTGGACTACCTTACTCACTGAGTCACCATGACTTCCAAGATATAATTAAACCAAATCAAAGCATTCATATCCTTTTAAGCAAAAGCGCGAATTGGTTTTAAAAATATGCATACATATATCAAAGCAGCATTATGGGAGATTACATAGAGAGACGACAGTTCTCGCTATAATAGTTTAAAAATAGATAATGTAAAACAGATATGCTGAAACTTTCATTCAACTGTAAGCCGAGAAATCCCTATTTTAATAACACTGTAGCCTAGATTGTCATTGTTACAGTTGGGACATTTGGACCAATCAAATTTGCATTGAGAGTTGGTTATGGTCTTGCCATGTTAATAAATAAATACCTAATTAATAGATTATATAACATATAAGGCCTAATGTGATCTACAATGGGCAAATTTAACTCTTGTAAAATGCTTATTTAATATACTTGTTAAAGCATTCCATGCAAGGTTCGCAATGATCTTTAATATAAGCATTGTACATCAAAGTGATGGAGAAAAACAAAAACTATAAAATTAATGGAAAGTTTTATTCGCGAATTTACTGCGCTCCTTCATACAGTGGATGTTATCATGTAATAAGTTCACATTCTAACTGATGTTACTTTCTTTTTTTTTTAAAAAAGTACATGACGTTCATGGAAATGTTTTCCAATTAAACAAGATAACTCTGAAGTCAAGTGCACATGATACACTCGGTTGTAAAATACTTATCCGGCCATATTTCAATAGGCACCTGCAAAATAATTCAATTTATTTTATAATCAGTAGTGGAATACCGCGTTTTAGAAGTGAAATAAAAATGTTATTCCACTGGCGGACAAAATAGTCCATGTTGCTTTACCTAAAAATGATGGTAAAATCATCAAATAAATAGAACATTTGTCGTTTTGTTGCGAAAAACATTTTATTTCATCTCTAAGCAAGAAAACGTTTATATTTTCACTCATGCTACAAATTCGTGAAAATATAAGTTTTCTTGCTTCTCGATGAAATAAAATATGTTATTCACTCTAAAACGACAAATATCCTCTATATTTACATGCCGTGCCGTAAAGAAACAGAGTTGCAGAGGAGAATCAAATGAAAGAAGCCGACAGCAACAAGATGAGACAAAGATGTCTGTGCAATATACAAACAGTAAAGAACTGGGAACCCAAAGCAGGATAAGAGAAGCAGGATGAGATATAATTATTAAACGTATGATATTAAAGTGATTGTGCAACAATTAACATAAACTGGAGATAACCGTATCATGTGCAATGCCGGGTTCCCACTATCACAGTTCATGCTACTGCGACGATAAGAGTAATTGTGGTCATATATTGAAATTAGTCGTAGTAATCGTGCTGGTGGTATCGAAAGGTATCCGAACGTAGCTTCACGCAGAAGGTCAGACCGGGGTGGCGTTTTTATTGCGCTGCAGCGACCATACCGCGACAAGAAAAAGTCATCGTCAAACGTGAATACAGCGCGAGAAAATGTCCAAACAAATTACAAACTACAGCGCTGTCAGATTTACAGGTCAGATCGCAGAATCTTGGCGCATGCTTTAAACACGCTCAAAACAAAAGCCGTGACTCGGCGATCATTTTCGACCATGGAGACAACAGCACGATATCTGACGTTCCAACCACGCTTCAACACACTTATGGCGATCTAGATGCGCTCTGAGATCATTTTCCGTTGTCGTAGCAGCACAGTAAGGACGTCATCTCGACCTGACGAGGGTATAACGCAGCACAAGACAGTGGGAACCCAAGATTACCAGATTGTGCGACGGGAAATGTGAATTAGACAAGTGTTAATAGATGTCCACGATTAAGGTGTTAGTCAGTGCTGAAAATAAGTAACCTTTGTACCTCGCTTTGTTCTTCGAAGTGGACGCCTTCTTCGAAGTGGTCGCCTACATCGTTTACCACACGGCAATTTGCAACATTTACGGTTGCCTCGACATTCACTATCGTTGTTGCAAAAGTTACGTCTTGATCGGCACCTGAACTTGAAGCGAATATCTCTGCAGGCACCTAAGAATTACAAGCACCGCATTCAACAAAATTTTCATTGACAATACAAATGGATAGTTTCTGTTGTGGTCTAAGATGAAGCAAAACAATAGCTGTAAAGACGGAAGATAATGCAAAGCCCACCCCTCTCAATGTATTATGAAACATAAACCGCAAAATATATTTATAATAAGCTACAGTAAATTAATAAATAAGATTATTCTGCAGTAAATAATAAATAAAGTCATTTTACAATAAAAATAATAAATAAGATTAGTCTACAGTAAAGCAATGCATCAGGTTATTCATAGAATTGTGATGTTTACCTGGTTTTGAATTCACTTTTGGTGGATCTTCTGTTGCTGTAACACAACGGTTAAAGAAAAGTTACACGACTAATGGACAATCCTATGGAAGCGTATAGGGGTCAATAGCGCGATAGATACCGCAATATTAAGTTGATAATAAGTCAACATATTGTGATTTTTCTGACGATTTTATCTCTGAAAAGGCATTTTTTGCCGAGTTAATTGAATAACTCGCTAATTTGCATGTCGTCATTTTGTTTTAGATGCACACGTCGACATAGCGCATGGCAATATTTTGCGAATATGTCGACATATACTACGGTGAAATGGAATATGTCGCCAAAGCTTCCGAATAGCAATATCTTACCGCAAACGTGTACATTTAAGACGAAATGGGGACATAAAACATAGCGTGTTGACTCAATTACCTCGGCGAAAATTAACTTTTCAGAGATAATATCATCAGATTAATCACAATATGTTGACATAATACTAACTTAATATTGCGGTATCTATCGCGCTATTGACCCCTATACGCTTCCATACAATCCACTATGATAACAGGTGAAATAAAATGAAATGGGATTTAACGTCCTATTTCACCATGGATAGCTAATAAAATGTCATTGTCATATATTCTTTGCCGTGTTTATTTCACCAGAATTTGAAATAAGACATCGCATTATTTTTCTTGATGTCATTGGTATTTTTCCCATTCAAAACAGACATTTCATGTTTCGCATGTGTTCAAATCCCCCGACTGAGCCACGTAACTTTTCATTCTGTGTCAGATGCTGCATTATTATGAGTTAATAGTATCAGCCTCGAATATTTGCTATTTAAATCTAAAACGTAAAATACCACACAGTTTATTGTAAATACATGTGTAATTGTATAGTTTCTGTGAAGCAGTTAGCTTGCTATAGAGTTCATTCTACTACTGATATCGTAGTCTGTCAACGTTCAATAATCCACAAAGAATCTATTATTCAATGTGTGTGTGTGGGGGGGGGGGGGGGGGGGTAAGTGTGCGCGCTGTTCACAATGTCTGTAGCGTGGTTTCGATTCCTCGCTTGTGCGTGACAAGGAGTAGGATCGCCTTTCCCCATCGTGTGTTTTTTCGGGTCCTCAATGCTAGAGACCCCACGAGCAAGCGAATTATTGAAATAAAACTGAACCATGGTGATCTAGTTTGTGTCGAGTAGATGTTAAATTTCCATTTCTCTTTTTCTCTCTTTTATACAACTATGTGTTAGTCCCGAAATTATCTATTTTGTCTCGAGTGGATGTTAAAACCATATTTATTTCATCAAACGTGGATGCTAACGTGCACATTTATGACCTATAAAATTGTATTTGTATCAAGTTGAACGGATTTGTCACGAATAAACGAATGGACAATGTATCTTCTACGTCATTATTTACTTAACGGTCACGAGCGATATGCCCTGACCCTTATCCCAGGTCCTCAACGCACACGGAGGCTTTCAATCCAGAGACTTTCGCGATAACTCCACAATAATGAAAATAATTTGTTCATTAAGGGATAACCGAGCCTAAAAAACGCGCATCGCCTTCTAGGACGTAATAAAATTCAATAGGCTGGATACAAATATTTAATGTTACACATAATTTTGAAAGTGGACCTTGAAAATGTAACCACCCGAGACTTCGAAATCAGGAATAAAATGGTCAAAACGAAACCGTGATATTCCACGATTCTTTTTACGACTTCTGTGGTTATTGGATTGGGGGGGCTAGCCATAAAGTTGACTTGTTGATCTCTGAGATATTCAAGTCCCACCACTTTAAATCCGTCAAAAATGCCTTGCCATGGTGGTAAACTAAAATTCAGCGTAAAGACCCGAAGCTATCGGATTTGAGTTAAAATAATATACCGAGATGTATCTCAGAATTTATGTCCATATAACTCAGGTCATAAATTTACCGAACGGAAAAAAGGGATTCCCGTCTGCACCGCAGGCATATTTATTCCGTTATAAATATCTCCTTGAATTAGGTGATACCGCACATATTACAAGACACAAGCCACCATATTACAGTAAGCAAATTCAGATTACCGATTAAATTGATATAATATTGGGTTTTACATTGATTAGATCATCACCATATGACTGTTTACTAATGTAAATTCAGTAGATGTTTTACCTGGTGGGGGTTTACAGGTACATGAAGGACAACCTTTATCGTCGTTTTCTACACCATACTCACATGGTCCGGGGCATGGATATGGAAGACACTCCACTAAAATAATAAATAATATCCCAGATTTATATAATATCCTAGACATAGAGTCTATTTCTTACAAATATATGAACAGTGATTTTTTTATAGATTAATCCATGTCACAGGACAATTGTTTTACATATTGACTGGTGAACCATGTCCACCAGCCTGGCCCGCGAGTCCATCTAAACCACCCAAAACTGGCGGGCTAGTTCGGGAATATCCATGACCTGGAATATCAACGATCTACCGAGGTAAAAGTTACATAATATGATCTCTAAATGTAACCACCCGAGACTTCGAAATCAGGAATAAAATGGTCAAAACGAAACCGTGATGTCCCACGATTCTTTTTACGACTTCTGTGGTTATTGGATTGGGGGAGCTAGCCATAAAGTTGACTTGTTGATCTCTGAGATATTCAAGTCCCACCACTTTAAATCCGTCAAAAATGCCTTGCCATGGTGGTAAACTAAAATTCAGCGTAAAGACCCGAAGCTATCGGATTTGAGTTAAAATGATATACCGAGATGTATCTCAGAATTTATATTTTCGCTTAACATAAAATAATAATATGATACTATATTCAGTTTGGTCTATCTGTGTCGACAGTGGAACACATATCAATTCCCAAACATAATCAACACATAAAATGTTATGCAATGAACTCCAAAATTTTGTTTCTTTTTACCGATATCAATCACACCAAGATGAAGGAGATGTGTTGTTTTCTCAGATTAGGTGACTTAGCGTTCTTAAAATTCTAAATTAGTTTTTATTAGATAAATAGAAATGTGTTGTTAACCTGGTTTTGTAGGCTCTGGTGATCCTGTGGATTCTGCGTCAACACAACGGTTACCGCAACCTTGTCGACAGCATTTCTGTGCTATTGGACATTCTTCATCATTTTGACATCTATCAATTGGTAAACATTTGACTAAAAATGCTGATGCGGGTAACTTAGGACAGTTACCTGTTGACGAAAATTTACATGAATAACGGCAATCCACTAGGATAATGAATAGCATGAAATAAAATGGGGTTTAACTTCCTACTTTTCTGCTTCATAATGAAGACGAATTAAACTGTGTAAACGAAATCAATACGCCACACTTCCTTTGCCGAATTTGTTTCGTAAAGTTTCAACATGAGTACAAATCTGTTCTTACAGCCTTTGTTGATATTGGGAGAAAAATATTTGAGTGACATTTTAGGAACACAGAATACTATTGCTTTCAGACTTATAAATTGTTTATGCTTTTATAGACAGTTTTACTATATTTGTTTTATGGATCATTTTTGTCCACTTATTTTATGAATAAAAATAACAACTTTGAATATGAGCCACTTTAAAGACAGTTTTGTTTGATTTGGTCAAGATCAACATGAATGTTTAAGATAAAATTTGACAAAAGTCTTTCAATCATAACAGATTATTGCGTGGAATTCATTTTACCTCAGATTCATTGCCAGATGACGCTTTGGCAAGTTATTAGTTCAGTTTGCTTGCACACGACAGTTACGGATGAAATTCATTCTCAAATTATCTACGTCACAAACTTTAACGGATGAAACGCATTCTCAAATTATCTACATCACATCAACATTAACCGTGTAAAGTTAACTTTAGGTGAAGGGTAATTGGTCTTAAATGATAATCGAACAGTATTCACGAAAATACTCGAAATAAGATGCACGCGCAGTATCAATACTGTTATGTAATGCTTAAACATAACGTTGTGATTGGCAAACGTTTTTCCAGTACACCAAGAAATATAAATACAAGTATTTTCTACAAATAATTTCTTAAGAGGAGTACTATAAACAATTGCAGTCTCATGTGCCGAATGAATATTTTTAATTTCACAGTATTTGAATTTGAGGATATAAACATATTTAATTTCTAACCTGGTTTTGGTTTAAGAAGACCACAATATTTTCCACACGGATGGGGGCAGCATTTATTGTCACCAGTACATTGACTATCACTGGTACAATTATCAGTAAGTGGTAAAGCACAAAGAACCACCGCAGGGTTTGGAGGAGTAGGACAAGTTCCTGTTTATAAAAATAAAAAAAATATATTGATACATTTGTATAACTATACAATCATTACATTATGATTAACATGTAGCAGTATTTAAGTTGGTCAATTAAAAGAAAATATCAACATCAAATATATGCGAATCCTCGAGACGCAAGAAAGCTAGTAATTGGTACCAATGGACCAAACAGTTGTATCGTCATCAATAACTTTAAAGGGGAAGGCCAACGATTTGCAACAAGGTTTCCATAAATCTTAATTATATACTGATAAATATAAATCCCTCTGTTGCATACGCAAAAAAAGAGAGAAATTAATTTTATCAAAATCGGACGTGACATAGAATGCTTACTATAGAGCGCAGTGGGCGTATTGAACAAACTATGTCACTTCCGGTTTAATAAAAATTAATTTGCTTGTGTTACATAGGGGATTATTTATAAATATATATTTAAGATTTATGGAAACTTTGTTGAAAATCGTTGGTCTTCTCCTTAAATTAGTAATGCTAGATCAAAGAAAAATTAAACTATTATTTTGACAAAAGTATATCACAGGGGTAAAACATATTATAAATACCACATACCTGGCTTGACGACAGCTGTTGTGGGATCTGCACAGTATTTTGAACAAGGTCCTTTACAACATTTCTTTGATCCGGAGCAATGGTTATCCTGGGAACATTCATCCCTGGTAAAAGCAGCACACTTTACTACTGACCCCAATGGTTGAGTGGGACAAATTCCTGATAAGTATAATTAAAATACACAGGGAAGTGTTAAATGGTAGTATTGTAGTATTAACAGAGGGAATTATCGGGTTACCATAAAAGTACCCATCACGACTAGAAACTAATCAGGCAAAACAATTGTTACCTAATGCTAGCAGATCTATATTTGCGGATACTATAGATCATGTTATCGGTTCATGTATATCTGAATGGACCTGTGGTAAAGCTGCAATGTCACACGTGTGTCAAGCAGTGATCAACTTTACCCTCCGCAAATGATAGTGGGTAGCATTTGCACATACACACACCCATACTAAAACATGTCACGCATATTCTAGTTTTATTAGGAATGGGTCTCGGTAGAATCGGTATCTGGTGCCGGAATGCATATTCCCGAAAGGACAGCAAACGCCCAATGGGAAAATCATGGTCACGGCTTTCAACGAATAAGAGTCGCATATTAGATAGGAAGATGTGGATATAGTGATCTTCGCAACCCTCTTGGGAACTGCTTTTTGCACACAGACAGTACCGCTGATATTGTATTAAAATAAATTTCGTAGACTGATCCCTGTCACAACATTCGTTACCAGTTCAGTGGTATTGGGAAAGCTTCCTTCTAATTGTGTATCAATAATGGTGGTTTTTACCTGCTTTAGGTTTAACTGTATCTTTGCAGGATTTTGAACAAGGGCCCTTGCAGCATTTCTGGACTCCTGGACAATCGCCATCTTGTGAACACGTATCGGGAGTCAGAGCACATTTTACAGCAACTCCGGGAGGTAAAACTGGACAGACACCTGTTGAATTATGCAAAAATTATTAGACTGTATTCAAACATTCTATTCTCTAGTTTGGGTCCATAACGATGGAATTTGTTTCCTATTATATATACGTTTTAAGAGTTTTCTAAATAACCTGCCCAACAGATGAAAACGTTAATGAAGTTGCGTGGTGTTTGTGCCGTAAGTGTGACAAGAGCATGATGCCTCATGCACATACCAAAAATATACCCCATCACCTCTTATTTTATCCCTTTTCCAGTTGTTGTATAATTCAAACGATCACGCTCGGGTTTTGGCCCTCCAAGACCAAGTTAACGCCCCCAAGCGCCTCTTACCCATGAGACCAAGTAAGCGCCCCCATTTGACAAAAGATTTATGCCAACACTATGTATAATTGATTCCTGCAATGATAACGATCGGCGAAATAGGCAATATCAGTAGTGTAGTTAAGAGGAGGATGAGACTCGACCCGCCACCCCGCTGTGGTCATAGTAAATCATAAAACAGAGAATTGAAGGCATATCTCTTGATTCTGTCCCATTTCTGATTTTTTAATCGCAAGAATTTGCAATGCCAGGGATTGACTGCACTGTTGCCAGCCACGCATTCACGAAAATCAGATTTAGAACCACAATGGGAAATACGATCGACGGGACTACACACGATAGCATGGATATGTTTAAAATGGAAACACTGTGCTCAACTATATTTTTAGTATTATTTCCCTTTCAATCTCGCAATTATTTTATGTATCGTTTTTATAAGTTCCTAATCAATTGAACTTTTACCTGGGCGAGTTATTATAACAGATCCAGCAGGTGCTAAACACGTATTTCCACAGGAAGTCTTACAACATTTCTGGGTTCCTGAACAATCGCCATCTTTATAGCAGTTATCACCCAATCGGTCACATGACGGCTTAGTATTAGAGGCTGGACAGGTACCTGTTATTCAAAATGGATGTTACGAGAGTGTCGTATGTTTTGTATTGAGAATTTGGTGAGATTATACATAATAATATGCATAAACAGGAGTGTTTCCAGAATCATTACATTTACTTTAAAATAATGCAGATGTTAAACTAAAAATGGGGAATCCTAATATGTTAGGGAATAAAAGTTTCAATTCAACGGACAAGGTCTTGCTATACAGTATCCTAGTATATTGCAAGTATTGAAAGCTATGTGTTGTTTGCAAACTTTTATTTTCAGATGGGATGAAGTTCCCAAAATGCTATGCTGTAAAAGTGACTAAAACATGGGTCAATATTTTGATTACACGTTGTAACAAAGTTAACCCACTATTATTTAAGATGTCCTCTGAAATCTGGGACCTTCCATTCAAATATTCGTTCATCGGCTACAATCTTTTATATATCTGAATTCAAATAAGCGATGATACAAACAAATATTTGCTCATCCGGTATAATCTTTTTTATATCCGAATTCAAATAAGCTATTTTACATACCTGATTTTGTTTTAACTATATCTGCACAATATTTTCCACAAGGAGATTTACAACATTTCTGGGTACCGGGACATACACTATCTTCTAAGCATCTATCATTCAGTGCACATTTTACTAGAAACCCCGATGCTGGAACTGGACAACTACCTACAATAAACAATATGTCTTATCTTTTAATCAGGGAAATAAAATTCTAAGGTTTTCTTTTAGAAAATAAATTAAATATTTTAAAAATACTCAATTTTTTGTGCAACGTAAAAACATCTTTGGTGATTATTTTGCAATCTTTTCCAAGCTATTATTTTTTTCTATTTTGTTCAAATGTGTAAAACAATTTCTTGTTGATTTTCTGAATAAAACTTTTAGTATTGAATTTGGTACAAATACAACATTTGCATTAAAATTCATGCATTGATCTGAAATATACTTTAATTAAAACTCATACCTGGCCTGATTACTGGTTCTATCGGAGGAGAAATGGAAGGGTCTCCTGGAAAACGAATCGGGCAATCGTTGAAATCTACGGTGTACCGTATAACTTATAATTTACTACGAGAACACTAACCTTATTTGCAATAATAATAACTAAATATATTGTCGAATGAGCAATGTGTTCGCGTACATTTATTTACAGTCTTCTGGTTGACGATATACATGTATTATACAATACTAAAGTATAGGTCCAAAAACAAATAAAGCCAGCAAAAACAATTTACATCTCTGAGTTAAACATATTCCTCTCACATAGTATATCTTACAATTGCTGAATGAAACGAAGATTAGCTTGATAATGGACTAGACTATCGTTCAGGAACTGACTATCTTACCTCCAGAACCAACTGGTGCTTGACAACGTTTACCACAAGGATGTTTACAGCATAACTGCTCTTCATTGCAACCAGAATTATCTTGACAATCATCTGTTACTGGTGCCAAACAAGACGTAGCTGCTGCATCAGGGGGAGTTGGACACAATTCTAGCAGAAATAAAATATTGAAATGAAATATATTTATATATTTTACAACTATTGTTGTCTGTGTTCGATGGATATGGAATTAACTCGGGGAGACAAAGACGATCAAACGCTCCAAACAATCTTAATTGTGTGTATTGTTCAAATACAGTAAAGGTGTCATGTGAACGTCTCGACAACACAATCCTTCAATCATTTCCACGTTCTGTGTTGTGATATTCATTTTCAATGTGACATACCGTCCTTATTTTGGAATCCTGACTGTCTGGGGATCGCTTAAGTTAAAATAAAAAAAATATGGTCACTGTACCCCAGATATACACCCACCAGAATCTCACTTTCCGTTTCTACCTGCCAGACTTTACACAAGGTAAGTTAGGTCCGCGATCGTTTTGTCTCACACACGGATGTATAATTCTAGTCCCATAAGGCCGATGGGCCTTAAGCTTTAGATCAAGATCATCGAGATTAGGTTAACATTATGATTACCGGTTTTAATCGCATAAAAAACATAGAAGAACCGATAAAAGTAAAAGCGGTTATTATTTGTTATGAGGGCGTAAAGTGTTGTAATTAAATTACCAACAAGGAAAATATCATATGTTCATATTGTACACATCCACAGTTCAAATGTGTAATTGATTAGTTTAACAGGTTTTGTCAAAATTCCAATTATCCATAATATTTTCATTATTTTTAGGAATTCAGTTAAATTTTTTATATGAGTTGTAGATTATGCGTATCTATAACATATATGTCCCGGGACGAACCGTGGGTCCACTCTAGGGGCTACTTCTTGTGTATGCACACAATTAGCATTTGGTAATCTTACCGATTCATCAAAACCGAGATAAATTCCAGAACCAACAATCTAAAGATCAATCCCAAACTTATTAGTAACGTCTTTAGAGGCCCCGAACCGATCATGCATTCCTATGTATGTCCTTATAGGTTACTTTGAGCGACACTTGTTCGTAATTAGTTTGCCCACCTGACGACGATAATAAATATTAAAACCATAGAGTAGTTGAAATATAAATTGAACTTATAACCTACGTGCATTTGTTAAAGGGGTTGTGCATTCTTTACCACATCCTTCACTGCAACAAATTTTACCTGAAAATACCATAATATTTTGCTTGTAGAATCATATTAGAATGTCGTAACGCTGTAGGAAACCCCATTATAAACAACATTCATTCGTCTTCATTAGCCAAGTCGAATCAAAACAGTAGTCCGTTAGACCCCATTTCCTAAACAACACTTACGTCGACAAAATGAAAAATCGAGACATACAAATTATCATTTCTATATATCTAAATACCCCCTCTTATCCAACGTTTAAGGTAACACTGAAATCGTGCATTAACTACGCCCCTAGTTTTGTGAAGGATGTCTTGGTTTCACCAAGGACACGTAAACTCGTGTTGAAAGATATATGAATTAAGATGGCTACATAAAAAAAAATCAAGGTTATATATTATGCAGTACACGCCTATAACATTACTGTCAAAAATGCTTTATACAATGCAAACAACTACTTTGGTATAGTTGTATAAACAAAGGACTGTGGGTGGAGTTGACGGCTATGATTAAACTTTTACTGTTCGTTTATTTTCTTGTTTTGAATACATGTAGCTGATAATAAAACCACGCATAACCGTCAAGGTGAAATCCTTCAAATGGATACAAACAAGAAAACAAGAGTTCTGACGTGTTATGTGACGAGTACTCTTACATATGCCTAATCAAGGTGTCGGTTCATGCTTTTTTAATAGCAAGTGCAGCGGGTATTGGGGGGGGGGGGGTCACCACAGAGACAAACAATTACCCAAGACAAATATACTAACATGACAAAATATGTACAAACAACTAAACCAACAAACGCACATATCAACATGACACAATATACCAACATGACACAATATACACAAACAACTCAACAAACAAACGCACATATCAGGACCCGGTTGATAGAAAAATCCTTAAAGTAAGCACAAAGTCATGCTTCACTTTTTCTTACGTAAGAATCTTTGTAAAATGCTGTCTCTAGAAATTCTCAAGATCAGTTTTACTGTGACAGGCTCAGCACACTGTGACAGGTAAACTGAGACTACAATGCTCTCTAACGTCATAAAGGCATTTTTTTGTATGCGAATTACGTCATAAATGGGTCGACTGCTTGCACAAGAATGTTCTTAAGAACTTTCTGGGAGCACAAAATACGGTAAGTTTACTTAAATGCAAAGTCTACTTATAATTTAAGTACAAGAACGTGCTTAAGAATTTTCTATGAATCGGGCCCAGATCAAGTGAATGTAAATCTCCAAACATAATTCAGGCAATCATAACAAGCTTCACTAATCGCTGTCAGTGTGCATTACATGATATTAATCAATCTGGCCGTTATTATAATCGATCGATTGTAAGTTTTCATATTACTCATAGTGTGTTTTAAAATCTATAAAATAAAAACGTTTTGTAATGAAACAGGTTTATATAATTTACTTACCAGAATCGCAATCTTTATCTGCTGTACAACTATTTGGACCAATTACACAGGGTCCGGAAAAAGGACTCGGTGGTGGACATAACTTATTGGTTTGACTTTGAGCATTTGCTATGAAACAGAATTAAGCAAGATTTAAAGAAGCTTTGAACAAATACATCCATAACAGCTTTAACGTTAAATAGTACAAACCGGTATGTGGTTCATCTTCGCGGTCATCTCTTAAACCATACATGAGCCGTGGTAGTCAAGCGGTATGCCACTGACATGTCGATTGGAATTCAGGAGGAGTAAAGTTTCGTTGCAAATAATATGGCCTAATGTTGCGGCACAATTAACAAAAAAAACCAATACGTTATAAAATATAATTCTACTTTGCCAATTGTATCTGTTTGATCACTAACTATTCTCTTTTTTAAAATTATAGCTAGTTGCACAAAGTACGGCTTTATTCTACTGGGGAAACAATTAACAATTATTTTAAAAAATATATATTATAAATTCTAACACTAAATTGTACCTGACTAATTGTATCTGGTTGACCATTAATTAATAATTAAAATCACATCGAAATATTACCTACCGGCTAAAACCAGCAAAGTAAGTATTACGCACTTCATGGCCACAAACATGAAGATTAAACCAATATACTGAATGAAATTTTGAGTCGCCACTTATTTATTTTAATGTAAAACCGGATCTTGGTTTTCATTGGCAACCGTATTAAAATACTATTGGTTCTGACGTCACAATGCAACACGTGCCAAGTACATATCACTAAATTTAAACGGCGAACGCGTTTTTAGGTCAAGTTAAATGAAAGCTGGGAGAAACCAAAATCCAAATCATAAATAAATAACATTGCCGAAGAAATTGTGCGTAGCAGATTAATCAGTTTCAAATAAATATTTTGATGGCTAAGGTGTGACAATCCGACACGTTGTCGTGTATATTGAAAAAAAAAAACACGTCATTAAATATGAAAATACGACAAAGGCAAGTGACAGAAATGTTTCACTTCGTTTTATGCAGTGTTCAAAATAAATAATGAACATGTTTATGTTAAATACCATTCGTTTTATTATGCGACTGAGGTTGAAGTATATTCTAAAATCGACATTTATCAATTTGACAGTATGACAGACTAGCTGTTCAAATAATATTTATTAGTGAAAATAAATATGTACAGATGTTATGTTCTAACAATAAAAATCGACGTATTAGAAATGAAACCGATATTTTTTACTTTCATAATTAACGCAACAGTCTGAAATCTCACGATTTGGTATCGTTTTTTTTTATTTTCAATTTCGTGGAGGATGGTTGGCCAAATGATTACAACCTGCGTGTTGGATCGGAAAGTCTTGCATTGAGTCAAGTGGCGTGGTTTCAATTCCTCGCTTGTACGTGACGAGGAGAAAGATCGCCTGAGTTTTCCCCGGGTCCACAGGTTTCCCTCTTCTGCCAAAGGCCCATCCACCCAAGGGAAATACTCAAATAAAATTGAAGCATGTGTTAGTCCCGAAATGACCTAGTTTGTGTCGAGTGGAAGTTTTTGACGAAACCTAGGAACTAAGTTCGCAAAAGTTATTATCAGTTATATAAATACTATAAAATTGATGAGTAGGAGAATGAAACCTATTTTAAGATTAATCTGTAAATACCTCGTGTTCTACTAGGAACGACTTGAACACAGCTCCGACCACAAGCATGGCCACAACATTTAGATAATGGAGGACAATCAGCATCCGACAAACAGTGATCTCGTCTAGGTAGATTACAATAACCAAGACTGGGGATAGGACAGGAACCTTAAACATACAAGAAAAAAGTAACAATCTGTGAGGAATTAAACGATATATAAAAAGATCTCAAGTACTGAAGTTTACATGAAGCAATACGGCTGGCTATGGGGAATAGAATCTTAAATATATAACACATATTAAACGATTTTAAATGTTGATAGCAGGGTTGACACCCGATGCAACGTGACACTCCATATATAGTGATATCGGGTTTAAAGTCATGTCATTGGAATAGTTATGTCACGTTGGGGTTAATTCGTATTTCTGTGGTCATGTGGGCAATGCTAGTGAGTATAACCTGACCGTTAGCATACCTTGTAAACAGGTGGGGGCCGGGTTTGATATATTTCGAATCCCTTTCGATTCAAATTCAAGGCATTCTACCCGACAGTCCAACAGCATATAACTGCATGGGAATAGACAAATGTACAATGGCAATATTTAAGTATTTGGACAATACACAGATGGGCGATGGAAATACCTGATTTTAGCAGTAAAGCTCGACTATTGATGTTGGTACACGTTCTTCCACAGGGGTGGAAACAGCACTTCAGTGTTCCAGTACAATCAGTGTCCGAGTCGCATTTATCACTGATGGCGTCTGGACAACTGGTACTATCTCTTGGTGGTGGGATAGGGCATAAACCTTTGTAAGATACATAAGAAGTAATTTCATATCAGACATTTCATTTTGTAACGAAAAGATCACAAATAACGAGAATTAGGCAATTTTCCTTGATCAGTGTCGAACATCGAACTGGTCTTCGTGAAATTGTTGTTGAAACTAATTAGTTTGTTGCCTCTCCCAGAAACATTTCAAAAACAAATCACCGCGTTAGTTGCGTTCTTGGTGGTGGATGTATGAGCCTAACACATATATGAGGAAGTGAATTTATTAAATCACACCAGCAATTATTCATGACAATAGGTATTAGTTTAATCGATTACCCAAAGGCGATGACAGGTGCTACACAAACGGGTCACATATATTTCCTATAACCTATGTATTAGTGCTACTCTACTCTCTATCTACATTATACCTTCTTTAAGTAGTCTACTTTGAGGGTTAGAGGTCATACACCGACTTCCACATGGGTGAAAGCAGCATTTTCTATTATCACCACAGTCTGTATCCATATTGCATTCATGTTTCATAGGTGGACACATAACCAGGGCAGGTGATGGGACAACTGGACAAAATCCTGAACACGATAAAACAAGTGCTATTGATAACTGCATATTATTCTTCCAATTAACACTATATAGCACTAATACTTAAACACAAATTAATTTTAGATTTTTTCTATTAATTCATTATCCAGTATAGCAATAAACGATTGGAAAAAAATGTTTTTACACATTCCGATTTTAAGTTATATTAGAGAGATCGGTTACCTGATCGAGCAGCAGTTCTCACAGCTAAAGCCGGTTTACATTGTCTTCCGCACCCCTCTAGGCAACACAGAAAGCCTGTAAATATATTTGTTCACAATATCATCACCCAACTTTCTCGTTCAGCGAAACGAAGAGAGCGATGGATAATCCGCGAACATATTTATAGCACGGTCCATAAAATCGGTAAATGAGAGTAATAGCATCCCCAATAGGATATTAATACAACTTTATTACATATTTATTTTGTCATTCAGACAATTCTTTATATCCCTGGTTCATAAAAAGAAACCTTGTATATATGTAAACTTTTAGGCCCCGGTTTAAGTCTGATATCATCTTTCTAACCTTAAAAATTTAGGAAGGCAATTACTACTGGATTCCGCCTAATGCCATCTTTGGAAACAAATATATTCCGAAACTGCAACCTGATCACACTGTTTTCTAACTAGTCATTAAATATATTAACAGGCCCGAATTATGGTTTCTGGCATATACGATTATGGACAGAAACACTATATTAATATCATATAGTTTGTATTATATGTTACTATCTATATTCTTATACCTGGTCGACATTGTGAGTTGGTCACACACCCGGTCTGTTCTGGACGGACAGGACAGAGTCCAGCACGTCGACTTGGTTGAGGACATATTTCTATGGATACTTGAAAAAAAAAATAGATTACTTTTGGTATTGGTAGTAGGCCTACTGATATTTGACATGATTAAATAAAAGAAAATGTCTTACGCATCGAGGTGTATTTTATATACGGCTACTTGGCTTAGCTAGGTTCATTTTTTATCGGTAACGTTGGTTCCCGGTTTTTACAAGGAATCTTTGTCATAATGTACAATAATTCATTTAACAATGTCGTTATATCTGCTGCATACTGAATCACATATGAGTCATGCCTACTGTCTTACTTGCAAAAATGTTACCGTTAAGACAACTTTTTTTGGTAACTTAAAAATAGTGTACTAAAAGATGCAGGATATCCAGAACACATCGTATATATCCTGAATAAAGTAATCGGCAGTTATTCAAATAGAAAGATTGACATGATTTCAGATGGATTACCGAATGCAAACTTAACGAAATTGAAATCTTTCTAAGGAGTCTTTTGTGTCCAAATCTTGAAGTAAACTGCAGACGGGGATTTATGAGATCCAGTAATTCGGAACAAAGTAACGTTTGAAAAGATGATAAGGACTTACTTTGTAAACTCTGAGCTACCGCTAATACCCCGATAAAACCTAACCACATACTGACACTCACCAAATTATCCCAATAACGGCTGTCTCGTTTAACCATGGTGGACATCTGAAATACCACTCTTTTGGCGTTTGCACGTTAGTAAATGTCCTGCCCTTTAAACTAGGATTTACGTGAATAGTTTCGTAACCGTGTTAACCAAATTGACTTTTTTCAATTAAGATTATTTCTTTATTTCTGTTTTGAAATATCACAGAATTAGGCAGGGTCGACTCGGATTTAACTCAAATGAAAACCATTTGTAGTTTTTTCCATCCTTGGTGTTAAAGAGAAGTTAAGCCTTGGGTAAATTTTGTGATCTCTCCGGCATTTTCCATGAAAGGACATATTCTTCATTTAATTTCTGTTTTCGACGTGTTTAAACGGAATTTGATGTATTCGTTCTTTAATCAATTATTTGGTGTCATTACATATTGTCATCAGGTATATAGTAATAGAGTTCAATCCAATTATAAACCCTGTTTGTATTTGACACGGTGATGTTTTGGATTAATTAGAATCGAGGAAACAAAGTCATCCTCTGTTCTAACTTTGTTTTAGAATACTGATTAGTTTATAACTGTGCTCTGCTGTTTAAGGTTGTCTCGATTAAGTTTAGCAATTGTATGATTTTGCAAATATGTGGCTCCGTTCATTAACCTGATAGCCCACAACATGGTCAAAAACAAGTTAAATAATATGACGATCTGTATTATGGACCATACATATACTGAGAAAAAGCATCACTGATTTGAATACAAGTGCTGACCAGAAATAATGCAGCTCAAATGGGATCTTTGAAATTTATGGGCTGCACATTTACCAAAATCAGAAAATCCACAACTCATGGAGACCATTAACAACTTTGATTTATAAGAACGTACGCACCAGACGTAAAAATCGATGAAAAGTCAGTAACATGTGTATCAACTTCTAGTTGCCATCCAAACACGCCCTTCCGGTGGATCTGGAACTCGGTCCTCTTGAATTAACACAATGACGCGTTCTAGGTGTTCAGGGGTCACCCTTGTTGTATCATCGGGCCTTCCACAGAACTGTCGGAATTGTACTGACCTTAGCTTTATTTCAAAGTAGTGTTTTATGCAGCATATATGTACCATAACATCGTGACTTTCAACATTCCCGTGTGGTTTCCTCCCAATACTAAAGACCCCTACGCACAAGCGAAATATTGCAATAAAATCAAAACATATGCCAGTAGTGATTAGTGATCAGAAATTCACCCATGTATCTGTTATCACTCCTCACTTCAGTCAGCCATATAGAAGGATAACTTGTGTTCTCCTTTTGCTTAAGTCATTCCTTTTTTTAAAACCTTCATTGCGCATCTATTGTAGCAACATCTGTGTTAAAATAATATTTGGAGCGTGTTTAACTTGTTCTATTATGTGATAATGGCTGACAATAATATTGTTTTTAATATTGCGGTATCTGTCGCGTTATTGACCCCTACACGCTTCGATACCTTTACGCTTCCATAGCTTTGGCGTATTGCCTTTTTGATATCATGATATCTTTCGCGCTATTCATCCTACGCGCTTCTATAGTCTAGGGACCAATAGCGCGAAAGGTAGACATTAATCACTATTCAACCAATATACCCAGATACAAACATTAAAAAATGTACCTTATTCCACCCAACCCATTTTTACTCGTTATGATACCACCTGCTGCACGTCTAGCAGGTCCAAGCGTTTATAACCCATGGCAATATTATTTGACCATTAGTTTCTGGACTAAAACTGGAAGAGTAACCACACTCAGCTTGTAGTTCGACACCCGTAACCATTTGATTGGCCAGAATTAAAGCAAACGTCAAAGAAATTTTGAAGAGTATAAATTGTATTTGAATACGACTTCCTTCAAATTGGGTGGAATAGGGTATATTTTTTTTAATGTTTGTATCTGGGTATATTGGTTGAATAGTCATTAATGTCTACTTACCAACTTATGTAAGGCGAACACAGCAGTGTGAACTATTAGTTAAAGTTTGTTTTCACACACCGGTGAAAAACCAGGTGACCTTCGGATTTGTTTGATATAGTTCAAGTTGAACTTCAACCTTGATTGCAAACATTTGTTTTTTAAGGTTAACGTGAATACATGTACATATGTATATCTATATACTGATGGAGGTATATTGGGTCATTAATGCTAAATTTTTATAATGAAGTAATCCAGAAGGAGAATAAGGCGTTTTGACCCTTAAAAAATGGCCTTAGTTTATTGACTTCTTCATGTGATAGTAAATACACAATCAATTTTTCATTTTGAGTAATCAAGGGTGGGAGATCTAGTGATTTCGATTCCCTGGATTCTCCTGTCCAACCTCTTCGGTTTTAATCTGGTTTTCCGGTTCCTCCCAGCGCTAGCGAATTAGTAAAATAAAATAACTGAACCATGCGTTAGCCCCAAACCTTTCTCTCTCTCCCTCCCTCCCTCCCCCTCTCTCTCTCTCTCTCTCTCTTTCTTTTCTCTCTCACACACACATACACACACACCCATACTCACACACACATTATTAATCTGATAACCTGTAACGGTTTTATCAATTGGGATAGGTACAGACGTCGTTCGTCAAATTAAACCTTGGTTCACATTGTACTCCAACTCATACAAAATATAAACGGTCGGCAAACCTTTAATTGGTTTATTGACAAAGGGTGTTCCAAACACACACTTCTATTTAATAAGTCAAATTAGTATTGAGATCTCCCCTGGCGTACGAACATATATAATATATTCAGTAGTGGCTATTTATGATGTAAACCAATGTGAATATATTATAAGATCAACTTTAGATTATTACTGCTTGACAATTTCTTTGGGGCAAAGGAAAAAATGTTGTTTAGAACATAATATGATATATTCAGAAGTAGCTATTTTATTGCGTAAACCAATGTGAATATATTTTAAGATCAACTTTAGATTATAACTGACAATCTCTTTAGGGCAAAGGTAATTCTTTAAAGTACCGGTATTGAAGGTACAGAACAGAAACCGGTTTATGCTAGACTAGTCGCGGTGTAATTTTATATTATCTCAGTGGTTTATTATATTTTACAGTTTTGTGCATGGTAATTCTAACACAACAAGTAACAGAGAACAACATGAAGTATTATTTCTAATTCTGAATATATAGTAGACTACATGTCTGTTTTATATATTTACAATGTTTCGGGGGAGGAGAGCGACAGGGGGTGGGACTCGTTGACATCATATTAGAGCGCCTCGACGTACCGATTAGTGTTCATTTGGAGTCCAAAAGGATGGGCCATCTCAAGAATTTTTGACATCATTGTCTAACCCCTTTTCAAGATTTAATGCAGCCTCTGTTGTTCAGTCAGTTAGTAAGGTACTGATTTCATCCCCGTGCTTCTACAGGGTGTATGGCCTGGCAAGGAACAGTGTCTAGTAGTTCGGAATGTACAAAAAAAACGGGTGTTTTTTTTTTTGGAAATGTATGTGAAATAAACTTTGCCAGTTGGGATCCAATGGAGAATGTGTGGAAACGACGCTGTCCGTGTACAATTTCCATCGTTGCACACAGCATGTTGCTTGCTGGTCTTCATTGCGTCTGTTTGGGCAGATTTGTAGGACGTTAGGCCCTATGCTACTTGTGGTGAGCGAAAATTTTCTATAACGTCCTATATTAAATGAATATCTCCAAATATCTCGACAATTACACCGCAATTCCAAGCCTTAAATCAGTTTCGCGTATTTATAGTCACTATATTACGAGCATGTTGACCATTTAACCATCTAAAAATAACAACTAGACACTTTTGAGTAAAAGATAGGTTACATGCCCTTTTTTTAAAATTAGTCTCGCTTAGCCAGCCTACCGACCATTCTACGTCTACTTGACAGGTCGGGATAATCAAGACTACTTATTTTACGAAACATAACAGAAAGTTGGAACAAGAAATTGAATTTAGAAACACGCATATTAGACAGCTCAACAATTGTTTTAAGAACCTTGTACAAGTAAAATGAAACTACTATTAGTATTATGTTCTTGCTTATGAAACGTGATTCTGAGGTATTATTTGTACTAAACCAAAAGATGCCGCTCCTAGCGGTACAGTTAATGTACAGCAATTTAAAAAATAAAACGAACTTAATTTCTAAAGGTGCTGTAATAACCAAGAAGCTAAATTTTATTGATATTCAAAATCGTTAACAGTTGATTTTTACGGCTGTAATAGCTGATAAATTTGTAGAGAGGTGCACGTGTAATGGCTATTTATGGTCTCATCGACTCCGTGGCTGATAATTATCATATTGCTGAGTAAGCGGTCATGAGTTGAGAAAAGCATGCGTATTCGCCGTGTCGAGACCAACTTTCTGTAGAGAAATTTTTAGTTCGGGATCACCTGTCCAGACGGTTAGTTCGGGATCACCGGTTTAAAAGGTTTGTTCCAACAGGTTTGTATATCTGTATATTTTGTATGTTATTAGTTTATTACCTTTATACATGTATATTGTATTTCACTACCTTTATATGATGTACTTTACTACTTTTACTACCTTTAATATATGGTGCCCCACTCCAAATGAATATCTCCAAATATCTCGACAATTACACCACAATACTAATACATTTACTAATCCTTAAATCGGTTTCACACATAATTTATAGTCACTAAATAAACGACCATACTGTACTTAATAAGCTATGGCCATTTAACCATACATAAATAATACTGAAAAATGGTTTGGAGTGGCGTCCATAACATCCAGACACTTTTGAGTAAAAGATAGGTTACGTGCCCTTGTTTAGGAATTAGTTCCGCTTAACCAGTCTACCGATCATTCTACGTCTAATTGACAGGTCGGGATAATCAAGACTACTTTTTTACGAAACATGGAACAAGAATTTGAATTTAGAAAAACACACATAAGACACCTCAACAATATTTTTAAGAACCTTGTAAAAGTAAAATGAAACTACTGCTAGTATGCTATTTTAGATTTACGGATGTGAGTCAGAGATATTATTTGTACTAAACCAAAATATGCAGCTTCTAATGGTACAGTTAATTATAAGGCAATTTAAAAAATAAAACAAGCGTAATTTCTTAAGATGCCGTCAGAATCAAAAAGTTAAATATTATTGCTATTCAGAATCGTCAACAATATATTTTTTACGATTGTAGTAGTTCATAGTGTTTTGAACATTCCCGCATGCTGTTGCTATTTATAGCCTCAACGAGTGTGCGAGACTGCCAGAAATCAGTAGTTAATCAACTAAATCGTGCACAATCAACGTGGCAAGAACAACTTTCAGTAGGCACGTGGGGCACCCTACCTTAATATTTTTTTTTATGATGTTTTTATTTGTTTTGTGTTGTACGTGTATACTATTGATAAATCAGAGCTGTTCATATTTCTAAGTGCTTAGTGGCGAAAAAAAGCGACCAAATATTGACCGAATAATTTCTTCTTTGTTGTATGTTTTGTGTGATGTCAACAAGTGTGGAAAATCTGTATTGCCATATGCTCTAATATTTTTTAAGGCAATAACAAATATGAAATAATAAATAAAGATAGGCTGGCACTGCCAGGCAGGATACGCCCACATTTTCGAGAGATGGATAGAGAACAAACAATACGGAAAGTGATTTTTCCTACATCATTAAGTCCTGTATTTCATACTGTATTGGGAGCAGCCATTTCGTTGGTCAGTTCCAGTCTGATATTCATGAAATTCGAAGTCGACAATGATTATGGTGTGACGGTACACAACCTAGAAATGTGACTTTTCGTCAAAATCGGATAAGAATTGTGACCTGTACAGAGTCAACAACCATGATATACCATATCTTTACACTATTCGCGTACAAACGGCGACCATTTCGTCCGGCAATTTTGGTATCATTTTCACGAAATTCGAATAATTCAGGAAGTTACGATCCGATATGCGCAAATACCGAAAGGAACCAAGATCTTTGGGTTATAACCATGCATTTCAAGTTTCATCAAAATCGAATTAAAATTGTGACCTTTACAGGGTCCACAACCTTGATATACCCTTTTTTAACAGTATTCACGTACAAACGGTGGCCATTTTGTATGGCAATTTTGGTCTGATTTCCCCGAAATTCGAACTCAACCTTCCTTACGGTGTAACGGTAATATAATCAAACGTTTTTTTAAATCGGATAATAATTGTGACCTCCAAGCTAAAAAAAAAGGCGATTTTGCGTATAATCAGGGGCCATAATTCAGGAAGTTACGATCCGATATGCGCAAATATCGAAAAGAAGCAAGATCTTTGGGTTATAACCTTGAATTTCAAGTTTCATCACAATCGAATCAAAATTGTGACCTCCACAGGGTCCACAACCTTGATATACCATTTTTTAACAGTATTCGCGTACAAACGGCGGCCATTTTGTATGGCAATTTTCGTCCGATTTTCCCGAAATTCGAACTCAACCTTCCTTAGGGTGTAACGGTGATATAATCAAACGTTTTTTTAAATCGAATAATAATTGTGATCTCCAAGCTAAAAAAAAGGCGATTTTGCGTATAATCAGGGGCCATAATTCAGGAAGTTACGATCCGATATGCGCAAATATCGAAAGGAAGCAAGATCTTTGGGTTATAACCATGAATTTCAAGTTTCATCAAAATCGAATCAAAATTGTGACCTCCACAGGGTCCACAACCTTGATATACCATTTTTTAACAGTATTCGCGTACTAACGGCGGCCATTTTGTATGGCAATTTTCATCCGATTTTCCCGAAATTCGAACTCAACCTTCCTTAGGGTGTAACGGTGATATAATCAAACGTTTTTTTAAATCGAATAATAATTGTGACCTCCAGAGGGACCACAAGCTAAAAAGGGTGATTTTTCGGACAATCAGGGGCCATAATTCAGGAAATTACATTCCGATAGCCGCAAATATCGAAAGGAACCAAGATCTTTGGGTTACAAACATGCATGTCAAGTTTCATCAAAATCGGTTCAAAATTGTGACCTCTATAGGGTCCACAAGCTAAAAACGTGATTTTTCGTACAATCAGGGGCCATAATCCATGAAGTTTTGATCCGATACATGCCAATATCGAAAGGAACCGAGATCTTTTGGGGATAAACCTATATTTCAAGTTTCGTCAAAATCGGATAAGAATTGTGACCTGTAGAGAGTCCACAAACAAATTGTGGACGGACGGACGTCCGGACGGACAGGGGCGACGACATAATACGTCCACATGAAAATGTGGGCGTATAAAAATGTCGTTGATTCTTTTTAGCTATATGGACTTTACGTCATAAATGCGTCCAACTCTTGTGTATTATTATAATCACGAGTTATAAATGGCCTGTGACCATTGACCTCGGTGATATATTAAATTCTACTGAACGCTCTCAAATAGAGGTAGTGGAACGCGTTTAGAACCCTTCTCGCCCTTAAACGTTTACCGCTTTTTTCATGGACAATTTGTTGTGTTGTTTAATATTTCTGATTTTCAGACGGAATGATAACAGAGTTAAGACGTTTGTTGCGTTGAATTTTATCAGAACACAGATTTTATAAAGTAACAAATATTTGGCCTGAAAATTTGTCAGTCGAAAGAAATGATGAATTTCACCACATATAAAGGTGACATATTAGATGAAGGTCACTAATAGGCCTTGTTTTTGTGAAACATTCCTACAGGTTCCACTAGCTAGTAGCGTTATCTTCTTATAACCGTGATTAAACCATTAAACTTCACAAAAAATAACAATTTTTTAAAGGGATTGTAACGCTCGCCAATACCTACGTAGCAGAAAACACCGGGAAACAACCGGAAACTACCGGGAAACAACCGGAAATACCATGTTTTACTGAATACCAGAAAACACCGGAAAAACACTAAATACCGGAAAACACACTTAATTCTGGAAAACGCTCTTAATTGCGTAGCCCGGAGCATGATCCTCTGTGTGCATGGGTTATGATTAGGGTTAGTTTTTTGTATGTTTTCCGGAGGACCAGGCTCCGAGTTGCCTAAAAATCGATGTTGTAGCGATTGCCAAGATTCAAATTAATCCAGATTAAAATACGACTATTATTGTTGGATTATACGTATAGGATATTGCAGTCAGAAAATAATATGAATGTAACAGCTTGTATTAAATCAATCAATAAAAGCATTATACCAAATACTTATTTCCTTTGTAGATTTTAATCCCTTCAAATATGTTAGTATATAATTACTTACGTCCCTAATCGTACGTCAAGTGTGAAATTTATTTATTTATTACGTATTTTCTTACCTTAGCAGTAGAATAATTTTCTAATCAACTAATATCTATAAACGGCTTAATTTCCTGGACACGAAACCAAATCTCCCATAATTGTTTTTAAATTATCCATCGACTATCAAGTGTTTTGAAAGCTAAAAAAAAAGACCGAATCATCACGAATCGTTGATACTTCTACGGAACTATTGTTAAGAATCCTTTACAGTTACTGGCGATTGTTCCCCGGTAAGCTAAGATTAATGCAAGGAAAGTCAAGAAACCAACGATTACATAAGATTACTGTATGGAAAGACAAGAATACCAACGATAGCATAAGATTAATGTAAGGAAAATCAAGATTTTTTTTTTTTTTTTTTTTTTTTTTACAAAAATAAAGAGAATGCGAAAGTTAACAAGGATCGATCTAGATTCCATAGAATTTCAGGGGATTAATTGTTGTAGCTTAGTGGACATTGACGTTAAGATGAATTCTTTTCGGCAATTCCGCGAATTAGTAGTAGTAGTAGCAGTAGTAGTAGTAATAATAATAAACTGTAGCGGACAGAAAACGCAAGGCAGTGACAGCGGTTTTAAATGTTCTGTATCGACTTTACTCATTAGTGGAGAATCTTGGTCGTACAAACATACATGTACTATAGCAGAGTGTTGTTTACACTAACAATATTTATATACATCTAATAGGCTGGGAGGATAACGTTTGTTTCAGCAAAAATATATTACAAAAGAAACCAAAGCAGTTTGGTTCAATGATACATATGTCAGACAACCTTATATAAAAATATTCGGCATAGTGGTTATTTTGTACTGTATTTGGAGAGTAACCTGCAACTAGCTCCCTTTAATAATAACTCTGCTCCTAATTGAAGTAGAGCGATGAAACTTGGTGTATAGTTTTAATGACTTGATTCAATTACATTATGCTCATTTTCTGCTTAGACCAAGCAATTTTATTAGGCAACACTTTACGCACATTCTCTTGGCTTTTAATTGGAGTAGAATGTTCCTAACATGAAAGTCTTGACTGAGTTGGGTGATGAACATTTTGGGTGGCTAAGCAATTTGATTTAGAGGGATGAAAAACTTAGTGTGTAGTTTCATTACGTTGACTAATGGACGTTTTCAGATCAGGTTAAGTACATGATTGATAAATGATTTAATTGTTCGATGCTTTATGCAGAAAGTTAAATATGCAAGTAAATATGTAATGGTAGTCATATATTCATTTTAGAATTGGGTCTCACTGTGGGCGTGATTATTTTGCTATTGTTTATTATGCTTTTGGTTTTCAATAATTGTTTCCAAAGAACACTTATTTAGGACAATTTAATTTGCTGCTTTCTTTCAAATAAAATAATGCATTAAAGAATTGTGAGGACCTGGGTGCAAGAAGCTAAACTTACTGCTTAGCAGATAACTTCGGGACCAAAGTAGTATCACGTGTTATATAAGGGGTAAGCACAGAGTGGCTCGTTCACGCCACATTTCTACCTGTAACTAACAGGGGCAAACCACTCTTCCATACTCAGCCCTTATTCGTTGCCGTATTTATTCGCATAGATTTGTATATACATATCGGAATAATCCCAATTTGATTGATCATCCAAATCAGTTTGATCCAGGAAACATCGTTTAATCTTAATTGATGTGAGTTGACGTTGCTCGTTTGTTAGGTTCACATAGGAACATTAATGGGTGGAGTGGAGGAAATAAATTAATGTCGGATCTAATATTCTCGCTTTGTTTGTAATCGGTTTTAGAGCGCGTTGACTAAGTTCCAATGGAATGTGATTAATGGCAGGAACTTCATACGTTGATATGGAGTCTGAGATGACATCATAAATCTCGATTGGTAAATTTAACAATTTACGGCAATGCCTTTCAGTTTATGTCATTAGATTGTGATGTTAACATTTTAGATCAGATCTAAACTTGCATATGATTAATAAACCTAATATTTAGTTTAGCTGTTTTGACGAGAAGTTTATCTCCCGTTCCCTTCGTTACTAAGGGAAGATAATAGCGAAATGGGCATTATTTCATGCAGCACAGACGTATATGGGCCATCTAAAAGCACTGCAACCGAATTGTTTGCAAGAATATCGTTTATCAGTGTTTTATGCAAAGGGCGTTTATATGGCTACTTATCCAAAATCTTTGGGGCATATCAATTAGGTGTTAGTCTATGTTGGCATACGGCATTCAACTTCGTTGATCAAGGGATAACAACTTCACTCATAGGTATTTAGCTGGCAAAATACAATTTCCATACAATTTATGATCGCCATAACCGAAAAACTTGTTTATGGTTTGTTTACACTGTAAATAATACCAAATTTGCTAGTTCTTTTTTGGTTGTGTCCATATGAAGAAGTTCAATAGCCACTCAGCTGGGAATCTTTTGGGACTGGTCCAACCAGACTAGTTCTTACTAGACTAAGTCTGTACTAAACTAAAAAAAAGTAACAGCATAGACCTTTGATTATCGGGTGGAGTAAACTGAATCCGAATCGGCTACACGTGACCCTGTTGGGTACATAATGGAATACTTCTGAAGCTATAGGGGTGTTAAAATGTATTTTGTGGATCATTGTCATCTGTGATAGGTGCAGTGTTACGTGTATCAGTTGAAGGAGATATTTAATGTCCACACGCAAGGTGAATTTTGGACTTAGTCAATATAAAGAAGCATAATATACTATACACAATCCCAATGGCAAATATTATCACGAACAAAACACGTAACAAATAATTATTATCACAAACAATACAGGTAACAAAATATCACTATCTTGTGTTTAGAACATACAATGGATTTCATGTAATCTTTATTGCCATTTTACAATATGAAAGCACTTTATATTAACCCACCGCTTACATTGTATAATATGCAAATAAATTAAATTAATTATGAAAGTAAAAAATAAGCCCGAAAATCTTGAAGAGAAATTTCACAGCAGTTTAACCAGAATATAGGTAATGGGTTGGGAGAACACAGCTGACGCCACAAGCCGTTGAACAGCATTTGCTTTTACTAGGACAATCTTTATCTGATAGACAGTCATTTTGCCACCTAACACATCGAAATCCTCTTGATACTCGTGGACAAATACCTAGAAATAAAAGAGAACTATAAAGATGAATTACCCTCCATGAGTTAAAGCCTATAAAGAGATGTAACTGTTAAAGCCTATAAAGAGATATTGTCGACTTTTACAGTCGTGTTTAACGGTACAATATGAATTCAGTACAAGGGCTGATTAAGCCGTAAATTCCCAACTTATTCGGGTTGTAGTCAATTGTCCTTGGCCGAAAGAGTTCATCTCGATTTTAGGGCCTGGTTTTCTCTTGTCAGTGATGCAGAATGGGGACCTGACAAGGACAGCTGTCTAGTCGTTCGGATGGGACGAAAAATTTATTCAAGGTCTCATTGCCAATACCCTTTTAATTAAATTATCCCCAAACAAATTATTGCGTTATATACTATTCCAAAAAAAGTAGGGGATATTTGATTTTTAAGTGTTATTAAAGTCACCTAATGAAACTGACGAAGAAACAAGTTCACATTCATCGATTTATTCCAAATGATCGTTAGACTAAGTAAGGCACAGACTGACCATTATAAGGGTAAAATGATACCCGGGGTCAAACAGCAAAGTTACCACAGCATTACAACAAAGTCAGTAACGGGTAAATCCTCCTCGGTTTGCCAAACAAGCATTGATCCGACGTGGCATACTCCTAATGAGACGTCTAAGGTCATTTTGGTCCAGATTGTCCCATTCCTGTTGCAACGCAGCAGCAAGTTCTTGGACATTGGCAGGACGTTGTTGACGTTGACGTAACCTCTGTCCAAGCATGTTCCATACATGCTCGATGGGGGAGAGGTCGGGACACAGTGCTGGCCAAGGTAATGTGGTGATGTTCTGTTGTTGGAGGTAACCTGTAACGATCCTGGCCCTGTGACATCTTGCGTTGTCATCCTGGAAGATGAAACGGCGGCCACGACGTCGTGCGAACGGCACAGCATGGACTGCCAAGGTGTTGTCCCGGTAGTACTGGCCTGTAACACGCCCTGCAACAACATGTAAAGCCGTTCTTCCAGCAACAGTGATGCCTCCCCACACCATAACAGAACCACCCCCAAATCGATCATGTCTTATGACGTTAACGTCTTGGAAGCGCTCGTTTCGACGACGCCACACCCTCCTACGTCTGTCCAAAAAATCAACAGTGAACCTTGACTCATCTGAAAACATCACATTGCTCCAGCGTCGATTATCCCAGTGTTGACGATACCTACACCAACGACGTCTTGCCTGAATGTGATGATCTCTCAAACAAGGGATCACGCGAGGACGTCGGGCGCGAAGGTGACCCATATGCAGTCGATTCCGAATCGTCTGGCCACTCACTCTCACACCAGTGTCTGTTTAAAGAAGTGCGCTGATCTGATTTGCTGTGATGACACGATTTCTCAAGGCCAAGGTACGGATAAATCGATCCTGGGCTTGAGTTGTCGCCCTTGGTCGACCTGAGCGTGGTCTTTCCTGTACAGATTGTGTATCACGGTATGTGGACCATAGCCTGCTTATGACAGACTGAGAAACATTTATCGTCCGCGCCACAACCGCCTGTGTTGTGCCGAACTGTAGCATGCCAAGGGCACGTAACCTTTCATTTTGGGTAAGCCGACGCATATCAAAATTTGTTTTCTGGTCACTAAAACAATTAAACTGATGTTTCCACCCTGGAATTCAATGCCACAATGACTGTAACATTCAAAGTCAGAGTCGTGCAAATCTTGGGTTGGACCCCCACGGTGATCCCACACCATAACAGAACCACCCCCAAATCGATCATGTCTTATGACGTTAACGTCTTGGAAGCGCTCGTTTCGACGACGCCACACCCTCCTACGTCTGTCCAAAAAATCAACAGTGAACCTTGACTCATCTGAAAACATCACATTGCTCCAGCGTCGATTATCCCAGTGTTGACGATACCTACACCAACGACGTCTTGCCTGAATGTGATGATCTCTCAAACAAGGGATCACGCGAGGACGTCGGGCGCGAAGGTGACCCCTATGCAGTCGATTCCGAATCGTCTGGCCACTCACTCTCACACCAGTGTCTGTTTAAAGACGAGCGCTGATCTGATTTGCTGTGATGACACGATTTCTCAAGGCCAAGGTACGGATAAATCGATCCTGGGCTTGAGTTGTCGCCCTTGGTCGACCTGAGCGTGGTCTTTCCTGTACAGATTGTGTATCACGGTATGTGGACCATAGCCTGCTTATGACAGACTGAGAAACATTCATCGTCCGCGCCACAACCGCCTGTGTTGTGCCGAACTGTAGCATGCCAAGGGCACGTAACCTTTCATTTTGGGTAAGCCGACGCATATCAAAATTTGTTTTCTGGTCACTAAAACAATTAAACTGATGTTTCCACCCTGGAATTCAATGCCACAGTGACTGTAACATTCAAAGTCAGAGTCGTGCAAATCTTGGGTTGGACCCCCACGGTGATCCCAAGCATCACCCGCATTCCATGCGGTAGCTATTGGTGCGTTTGGGCGTCACATGTAACTGGAAATGTTTCTTCTGTTAGGTTCTATAGTGACTTTTTTCGTAGTCATTTGCATATTTTAGTATTATGCCCCCAAAATCAAATATCCCCTACTTTTTTTGAATAGTATATTTGGAAATTCTTATTGGGTTAGTGTAACATACCGGTCACGCTCTCTTAAATTCGTCCCACCTCCACCCCAACGCTCTGCCCTTGACAGACTTGATGATCATTGTGTAACTACAGGCATTCATTTTATATGGTTTCATATGTTATTTGGTCGAATTAATAACTTCAAAGTACCGTAAACACGACGTATTTTGAAAGAGGTATTGATTTCCAATCAAATCGTTTACATGATTCATTTCAAGAGCCAGACTGTAATAAAAAATATATATATATATACCTGGTTTGGGTGGGGCAGCTGTGTTTCGACACTGGTTACCACAAGGGTGGTTACAACATTTCTGTAAACCTGGACAATCGCCATCTTTATGGCACTTATCATTTTTTGTGATACAGTACACAGCCGAAGGGCTTGGTGGTGCCTCACAGAGACCTAATAAAAGCGAAAACAGTTAGTGAATTAATTACCGGGTCGATGATAACTAAGAAACGGGAATTCAAAGTGGAACATTATGGAACAAAATACGGAACAAAATTCAATTCCACAAGGCGGGGGCGGGGCGGATCCGGGAGGGGGGCGTGCTACACCCACTTGGAAGTGCGAAGCACGGCCCGTGATTTTTGAGTGAAAAAAATGCCCACAAGGACTAAGTTCATACTAGTTCTGTAAATTACGATTTCCAACCTTAACTATTTTGTTCTCCTTTCCTGCGAGAATATATGGAGCTAAAAATTGTTCGCCACCACAAAAGATATAGGGGGCGTCCGCCGGGTGCGCCCCCCCCCCCTCACCTCTGGATCCGCGCCTTTAAGGGTTTCTTCAAAAATCAAAGCCAATTTTAGTGTTATTCCAGGCGCTCCGAGCAAAATAGCCACTTTGCATATTAAATATAAATTTTATAAAGAAATCGGATATCACTGCTATACATCGCATGATTATGGTACAATATTTTAGAACATATTTTTTTAAATTGTGTTATTCAAGGGAGATAATCCTACCTGGTTTAGCAGTAACAGCCCATATACATTGTTTACCACATGGATGATTACAGCATTTAGCAGTACCACGACAATCTCCATCATCTGTACATTTATTTACAACTCGACACTTATTCCACATACCAGAAGGAGGTAGAGGGCACGTTCCTATTTAAAGGCATTCAAGAAAATATATTAAATCAACTTGTATTGACTCAAAATATAAATCCATACAGAAATGGTCGTCAAACAACTTAGAGACGTTACGTAACCCATTCAGAGCTGTTATTTGTATGAGTGACCGACCTGATAAACTATTGATAATATTTGTAGTCTTTAGACGTTACCAAGAGGAAAATGATAACAAAGCAATACACTATAAATGGTATGACTCGTTGAGAATAAAAATTGAAAGTAAAATAAAATAGACTCGTTTCGTCACTTGAAAAAAAAAATATAATATGTTATCCGTCATGTTAGTGTTTTATGTGATGTATTTTGAAATTAATTTATTGTAATGATGGTTTGTAAGAACAAGAGGCTCGTTCATTATCTGTGAGTGTTTGAAATAATGTAACACATAATACGAGGAAACATCGGTGAAAAACACTTTGGACTGTCTGGTGAAAGTATCCAACAACACCAATTAACGAACGCTATCGAATAACATCCGATGACTCCAAATTTCTTTTGTAGAAAACTAATTTATTTAATAGTTATTGTAAAATTCCGAGCCTAGTCAGCATAAATTTAAAACGTATCTGCAATTATTACAACATTCGTCTGCAATTGGTACAACATTCGGACTAGAGTAGGTAACTATGGAAACGTGCAGAGATGTTTGGGCTGTAAGAAATAGTAAATAATCTTATTTACCTGATTTTGTTATATGAACCCGTTTACACCTGTAAGAACAGGGATCTCTACAACATTTATAATTAGCACCACAGCGATCACTGCTGTAACAGTTATAGGTCAAAGGTCTTTTACAGGTTACATACATATTAACATAAGGGCAATTACCTGAAAATTCATTAAATCCTTTAGTTTGATTAAATGTCCTGAAAAGCACAGTAAAACTATTTGTGAAAATTAATAATAATTATTACATTTTTATAAATATGCAACGTTTCGATTCTGTCGTCTTTATCAAGCAGATGCCACATTCAAAAAAGTAGAAACATCTAAAATACCATGCCTTTAAATGCACGAAAGTCTTCTATTCATGATAGCATTATCTTAGGCAAAAGTCTCTTTGGTAATTACATCAATTCTCTGTCTCTGACGACTCTGGTTACAAGTGGAACCAACATTCGCTTTAAATTTTAAGAGATACCACCATGCTTGTCACGAAGGTGCATAACTCTGGAAGTTGTTGTGAATTTTAACTGTAACCTGTCGCCTTTCTCTTAGTTTACTAGCATAGAGTATGACAAATGTCAACATTTATAAGCTCGCGTGATGTACATAACTTCATGGGAACTACAGATGGTAAAATGTGAAGATGACATTTTCTGGAATAAAATGGGGTTTAATGCCTCGTCAAAAAAAATACTTAGATAATTTTGAGATATATATTTGGTGATAGAATTATATTTCGAGGATTCTAACGGGCGAGGGTTCTTTAAAGGTATCAAAGGTAAATTTAAAATGTTACGAAGTTCTTTTGGGCCCACTTACCGACTACCACGAACCCTTTAATTTGGGTTTAAACAAGGTATTGTATCTACATAAAACCAAATATGCATTTTGCTCACAACGCAGAATCGATAACATTTCCAGGCTTTTATGAACAGAATCAGTAAATTACCTTTGTGTATGGTAACGGGACGAGGTACAGGTCGAGGTATAGGTGATTGGAGGAGTGGTGTTGAACTTGCTGCGGGAATGGGTGTTTTGCAGACTTTGCCACATCCTTCATTACAGCACAGCTTACCTAGAATAATTATCAATAAATTATTCGGGTTTCTTTTTTAGCATTAAATTTTCAAATATATGTTCGCAATATTAACCAATAAAATGTTTTTTTTTTTGCAGCGTTTGGTGTGAACAACCATACTCGACTTCAGATCGAGAAGTTAAACAGTGTTTATACCGTCACTACTCCATCTCGGATTTTTAAGAATTTGTTTAAAACGTTTTATCATATAAAATATATTCGGTCTATTTGGTAAAAAAAAAAGCAAAAAAAA
The DNA here is from genome assembly GCA_036850965.1 of Patella caerulea. Taxonomy (NCBI): domain Eukaryota; kingdom Metazoa; phylum Mollusca; class Gastropoda; family Patellidae; genus Patella; species Patella caerulea. Next base: position 23,687,476 of record JAZGQO010000006.1, read on the forward strand.
AAGCAAAAAAAAAACAAACAGAACAATTACCTGGATCACAATCAGTATTTTCAAAACACGTTCCTTTAGCTGTTATAAATAAACATAGTGTACCCAATCCACGTGGTATAGGACAAACACCTGGTTTAATACAAGCACAATTTGAGAGTTATATAATTATATTAATTGTTGCTAGGTTAAGGAGAACAAGTCTGAAAGAACGACTGGTTTCGATATATCAAAGACTAAAATATCTACAAAAGAATTTTCGCTAATTAGTGGCTTTCTTGGTAAACTGTAACAAGCGAACACGGAACCACTGATTTCCATTCTAACCGTGCCACCAGAACCACGTAGAATCTAATTATAACAAAGTACTAATGATTCAAAAGTCAAAGCCAACCCTTGCTTGCTTGTACATTCTGAATGCCTTTCATTGTCCCAACAAATTACCCGAAAGGGGGGATGCTGAAACTTCTTATAATCAAGTTCGTAAGATTCTGATAATGATAACAGGAACAATGAAACTACATTTGGTTGATTCGTTAGTTCGGAATACAATCTACGATCCTACATGTGCTTATTATTTACAATAAATGTTGACGTACCGGTTGTTGTTGGGACTGAAGTTGGAGCTGCGGTCACCGGGGATTGTGCCTGGGATATTGTAGTATTTTGACAAATTGTTCCACAACCATCATCACAACATAATCTGCCTGAAAACATAAAACAAACCATCGTAAACAACCTAGCTCATAGAATATAGCTATCCAAGCAACGAAACAGTCGTCCATGAGCGGCTAAATTCGTTTTGGAGGTACAATGAGTTTAAATTACATAGTGACTCTTGATTTAATTGGTCGTGTCTTATGATAATTGAACAATCCCAGTGTGTTTCATAATATTGACAGTAAAATATAATAAAGGTCTATGTTGGTCTTCGAATATTTTTCTTATTAGAAATATGTGACAATATTGCCACAGAATGCAGCACATATATTATGTTTCATATTCTGATTCTTTTGATGATAAAACATTTATTAACCAAGTGTAGTTTTATGTCGACAATTTTGTTCATATCAACAACAGGGATTTTCTTGACGTTTCATAGAAAATGACCATATAGTCAAACAAATGCAGTAAAAAACTGTTGATCCACCCAGAACATTCCAAAAGCACTATAATCCGTCAACAATTAATGTTTTTATTTGTTTTGGGTTTTTTTGTTAGTTTTTTTTTTTTTTTTTTTTTTTTTTTTTGTATATTCGGGGTTGTTATTACTTGTTTTGCATTATAGATTTTATTGCCCAAGGACCTAATATTCATATTACAGGATTCACACACTTACAACTACGCATTATTTAAAGTGGGAGTCGTTTTAATGCGTCATAAAAGCTGTATGAGAAACGTAAACATGTGTTATTATCATAATTTCAAACACAGAAACTTCGCCTCTAAGTAAATAAAAAATAATAATAACAAACAGCTATCTTTTAAATGACGTGTGTGAAAAATGAGAACTAATTTTACACGGCATTGGGACACATTAGACTATATGAATCTAGCCAGAAGAGAATTAACAAGCCAACCGTGAGGTGGGTGTGTCGCGCTTCAATTCTCATTTCACATTTACTTTTATATATCATCGGACAACCAATTTACTTATCTACCTGCTTAATCTGAGCAGAAAATGTTTATCATCATTGAATGTAGTCAAGGTATTGATGTAATACACCAAGTTCTATCATTCTCATCCAATCAACGTTACCGTGTTCCATCCTCTCAGTCAACCAAATTACTTTATACTATCACTATGGTTAACCTAGGCCGACGGAAGAAATTTTTGATTTGGTGGAGGGCTACCAATCTAGGACTTTTGGCAGGGGACTCTTTCTGGGCGATTTTTGGCTAATAAAATTTTTCAGGAATAAAGTGACATTTTATTTTTTTTCTAAATCCCTTACCATACAAACACAATCGATTGTGGTTTCTTGTGATGCTGAACTTGACAAATATATGCATAATAATACTAAGTTGTGGACACCCTAGAGGTCTTTATGCTATTTTGTTGAAACTGTATTTTTGATACGAAAGATCTCGGTTTCTCTCGATATTAGCGCATATTAGCTTGTGGACTTTTTATAACCGAGAGATCTCGGTTTCTCTCGATATTGGCGCATATTAGCTTATGGACAGTTTTTTTTATTTGATTATAAAAATCGTCGAAATAAATCACCGTTACATCATAAGTACCACTGGGTTCAAATGTCGTGAAAAGCGGACCGAAAGTGCCCGAAAAACTGGCCGCTATCCTTAAAACCATATGTAATATCAGGTTCGAATTTTTAACTGCAGTTTTGATATATCCCAAATTTTGGCGCGTAATGGGTCGTAACCTTCTGGATTTTGGTTCCTTATTGTACGCAACATCACGTTTTGAGCTTTTTGATACTCTTTGAATTGCCATTTGTATTTTATTTTCAAAAGCGTTCAGATATCACCGTTACAACATAATAATGGTTGAGTCTGGATGTCCAGAAAATCCAACTGAATTTTCAGTCAAATTCCCCCCTCCCTAAATAGTATAAAAGCATGTAATGCCCAGTTGTGGACCATGTAGAGATCACAATTATATACTCAATGTAGATGAAACTTAAAATGGATATAGCTAACTTTTGGATGAGTTCAGTTTTGATGCACATTGGCCCCTGCCTTTTACGCAATATGTGAAATATGAATGAAGTTTATGGACCTTCCTGATGCGACAATTTTTGTTCGATGCATGAGACGAAACTTCAACAATGTGTTAAGGATCAAAAGTTCTTGGATGAGTTCGACTTTAAAACACATCAGACCTTTCATTCTAAAGGCATACCACTCGCTTTTTACGAGAAATGTGAAATATTTATGAATTTTGTAGGCCTCACAGAGGGGCTACAATTGGTGTCATATTCCAATGAAACTTAAGTATGTTAAGGATCAAAAGATCTTGAATGAGAGGATGTGTCCTATTGATTTTACCTCCTCCCCATACATTTCTTGCAAAATATGGGCGTATATTGCATGGCGCCGACTTGTATTAACTGGTGATAACAGAGAGCAGTGGATTATTTGATGGATAAATGACATAGGGAACGAGTGTGAGAAAAACACTACTCAGTCGGGTTTTTACATAACTTCATCTGTCATAGATACAACGGACTTGAGGTGGGGTTGAAATTAAGATCGTGATCCTTCCAACTGGGAGTCTCTTAACCCAGACATCAGTACAGAAAATCTACGTTCTAGAAGTTTCACTTTAGAGGGGGGGGGGGGACTCCTCTGACCCCCAACCTGTTTCGACCAATGTTTCAGTTGTGTAACTGTCAAACATTTAAACTCGACCGTTTGATATCACAATGTTCTTCAGTTGAATATTTTTGATGTAAGAGAAAATCGACGGACATAAACATACATCATTGTCAAATCTCTTTTTTACAAAACACGGTAATGGATGTCACGTTTTAAAGAGAAAAACTATTTAGATAATAGATATACTGACAAGTATTATCACGATGAAACAAGCGTCAAGTCTATAAAAATTAAGATGCGTAACTTCGTTGTATATCCGTAATAAGCCGTTCTTGAATGGTGAAATCCATCTTGGCTCCTTTATGACCTAACAACTGGTATCACCTCATTATGGTTTTTAAATTCGTTATTAATTTTACAATCGATTAAGCTTATAGATAAATCGTGGACAATTTATTTAAGATATCCTTAGCTGCGGTGCATGGTACCCTTTTTTTCAAAAATATGTAATCATGTTTACATAAATTATGCAATGTACAATTCGCTTTTCTTTAAAGACTTTGCCTGCAAGTGCAATAGACAGCATATAGTTTTGTTACATGTTTATTAACTGCGATGAACAGTACAATTTAATGGACCAGTTACCACACGTATGTTTGTAATCGCCATTACATATTTATTTATTCATTCTATTTTATCTATTTTATTTTTTATCATTTGATTTATTTTGATTATTCTATTTATTATTTTTATTTTATTTTATTTTATTCTAATTAATTCATTTTATTTTATTTTATTTTATTTTATTTTATTTTATTTTATTTTATTTTATTTTATTTTATTTTATTTTTATTTTATTTTATTTTATTTTATTTTATTTTATTTTATTATTTTATTGTTTATCATTTTATTTTATTTTATTTTATTATGCATGTATCTTATCTATATTCTTATTTTATTTTTGCAGTCCCTGAAGAAAGTCGTTTATATATATTGTAATTAATGCTAAAATGCAACATATTTTCTATTTATAATTCTATTGTTTTTAATTGTCCATGTCTCATTTAAAACACATTAAACCATCTCGGTTTCCCAGTATGATGCAAAAGTGATTTTCAATTTGGGGTTATTGAACAGTGATGGTTTTTCACATACATTGCTAACTATTCAGTGATTTGAGACTATACGTTTTTATATTCAAATCAATAAAAAAAACATGTAAATCATGTTTATTTAAACATATAATTTCAATGTTAACTTGACATATTCGTGATCCATTTACTCCATTGCCACAGAGCTGTACATGGATATATTATTACATCAAGTTACTGAACCGCAAAATAAAATGGGTTCTTCTGAATATTCTAGGAAGTACAATATGTATTCGCTAGAATGTAAACAAACAGGTTAGTTAATGAATGACGATACATACTCCTAAGGCATCTAATCCACCCATAGATTAATTATTCGTTTAGTGTAGCCTATACGTTTCAAATCAGTGGGATCATAATTAACTTTAGCATTCAGAGCGTATACCAGATTATATATATCCTGGACAATCACTGGGTGCAACTACATCGAACGATAACTTTATTCTCTAGAACGCTCACAATAAATTATGGACGATGGATTGGGGTTGACTATAACAAACGATCACATTTCAAAGCTGACGTAGACAATTTGTATCAAAATAATCCCACGCGCACAGCATAAAATCTTATTGGGTAGAAACATAAAAAACACAGACTTGGGTTCAATAGACCCAACAAAATTGCAGTCACTGACTATAGATTGGCTTTTATTTATCTTACCCATTGGACAGTCGCCTTCTTCCTCGCACTGACCTCGTGTTGGATCAAATGGACATTGTCCTGGTGGATGTCTTCCAACCTTACAGGGTAAGGCATCGGGAGCTGCATTTGCTGAAACCACAAAGACGCTGTTCTTAAAAAGGAATCAATGTTATGGCATAGATGATGATACCACCATTGTCATTAAAAAGGAGGGAAATATGACAGAAAAATATTTGATGATGCTTTTTTCACATAACAGATGTTGGTTCAGTCCCCAGCCAGGAGTTTTTCGGGATCAAATATGCTGCCATACGTCATATTTAATTTTATAGAATCAGTAAATCCACAGTAACAGTCATATCCTGACCTTTACCGTAGGCCCATGGGTCAATTCACTGGATTTGTTTTTTTCTTTTTTTAAAAGCTTACAAAATTCATGTTATTCAGACCCCCAACTATACATGTACATTCCAGTATATTATGAGGTCAATATTCTGGAACACTTTATCATTTGAAATAAATGGTTCACAATTTTACAGAAACAATCCAGAAATTGTGTTTTCAGTTTGAGGCAGACAGTAAAGGGGATCCTGATTTATAAGACGAGCTGGTCGCCACAAAATTAGAAAAATATATAAAATATGGGAAGAAGAGAATATCAGCGCGCCACGGTGCTCCACTAAGTTATAAATTGTTTTGTATTTCCCTGCAAGGGTAGTAGGCCTGTCAAAAAATCCTGACTATTCCCAAAACCTTTAAAATAGCATCTAATAAAAAGCTTTTCATTTTTTTTAAACCCATGTAACGTATAGAAGACACTTCACGTATGACATACTTAAAATACATAAGTAGTTAAATTCTTACCTAATTGTCCGAAAGACAAAAGTATAGTGAATATGAACAGCTTCAGCATGGCGGCGGGTCTCTGTGGTGTACTCGAACCGGATGTTACAAGATGATGTTATAGTCTTCTCCAAAATATAGCATATTTAAATAATGACGAGAGTTCCGAACTATAAACTAGTCGGGTTGACCCTTGACAAAAACCTGACGGTTAATCATTGGTCGAGATATCACGATTTTTTTTAGGGATCTGACGTGGTTGATAGTTTTGGTGTTAAAGGTAAATGAAGATATAAGCATTAATGTCAATAGAGCATCCATGAATATGAGAAGGTGACATATATGTTAAGTACATATACCAGGATGGCCACGATTTAACTATAAATTATGACGGGTCATTTCATTCCTTTACGCTTTTAGATATATTTGGGATTAAAGACGCCCAAAATTATTTATTATGCTATCATTACAGGAGTATATCAAAAATAGATAATGAAATATTAATATATGGATAATATCAGACAAATTACTTTATTCTGGGTTACGTTATTAATGGCTCCTTATTTTTGCTTTTCAAAGGGCAGATGCAATTAAATTTGTATTATCTTTATCCAAATACGATTTTCACTATATACTACTTCTGGCGCTATTTCGCTTTATCCCTCATATAATTGTTTAACGCAGATGGAGCAGGCATTGACTGATCCACTCAATATCAGAGAATTACCATTGATTTAAAACCATTTAGCTCTCTTTTTAAAATAAAATAGACTCGATATATAGTGAAAGTAAGGTACATTCTTTGCCTATGCCGTTATTGAAGGCAATGTCTAATTCCATCCCTATTTAACTCTTAAACCAAGACTCCATAGATTATATAATGCAAATACATGGAATATCTATTTATTACAGTTACAATTTCGTATTATTTAAACTATGTTTATGTTGTATATCAAGGTTCATTAATAAGTTATTTTTGCACTCTTAATCCAAAAATACATGACTATTATTGTCCCCCGATGGCATCCTAGTACTGGCATTATATCGTGTGTATTTAAACCCGCATAACACATCGGTATAAGTATAAAGAGAAAACAGAATTAAATCAAAACCTGATTGTTTTGACGTGACTTATTGTGTTCGTGACCATTACATGTAAAAAAGTTTTTAACAGATAATCACCATTCATCATTTTAAGTTTACAACATGTTGCACATTATCATTTATGTATTTTATTTACTTTGTACATAACAAAAAGGAAGCATTTACGATTGAGAGATAGCCATAAAAACATGATATTTGCATCATAGAACTATCATTATGATAAACGACAATATGTCAAATACAAAGGGGTTATATATCAAATTTGACAGCAAAATTTGCATTAAATCTGGAAGATATTTATTATCATTTGTCTGTTACCGTCAGGATAATAACTATACCGATTATAACACACATTACGAATTTAAAAACACTTTCTTAAAGGGAAACTCAGTCCAGATTTCTTTTTTGTACAAAAAAAATAATATAGGGCCGTTAGTTCATCGGCATCGGTGAACTCACTCAATTGATAAATTAATTGTTCAATCAACTGTTTAAATCAGTTGACTTTTTTTATTAAACGCACAATCTAATAAAAATGTAATTATAATTTGGTTTCACTTTAAATGTTAAGTTAAATCGTAATCGAAATCTAGTTTCTATTAACTGTCACTCAGATATTAACGTCATAACTGTGGTTTTCTTTAGTTTTGACGAACATTTTTTTTTACTCTAAGTCAACCAGTGAGTCTATGATATTTTTTGACGAGAGTGAAAATGTCCCTTAAACATGATTTATTTAACATTATGATTTGTTAACTTCTTTCCTTTTTGATGAAATATCGTTTACAAAAACACGAATTGTTTGCACCTTTAAAATTTAACTGAAATACTTTATTTAGACGACCCATAATTAACAAGTCATTGTGTGTAAATAAATTCAAAGCATTACTCTAAAGAATGAAGGAAATGTCATTTCCAATCAAATTTATATCAGATCATATTTTATTTATATATCGATGCCATAGTTCTGGAAAGTTGTAAGTGTCACTTATAACCCAAATAGCTTTTTTGCATAGGATCGCTAATCACATTGAGGGGCTTCTCTCTGCAAAATTTCAGAGCTCTAAGGTCGTAACTTCCATCAAAATATTAATTTTAAAAATGTTGATATCCTATTTGCGTTATTAAGATTGGAATCTCTCATATCTCAAAAACTAAATCCGCCAATTTTTGAGACTTAACACCTCTCAGAACTATGACATCGATATATTATAGCCGTGTCATCGTTTTGGTTCAGTTGGTCGTAAATTTTGACATAGTTATATTATGCCCAATCAATCAATGAAGGAAATAATAATATGTATTTGTATACTTATCATTTATTGACCGAATTTTTGTATGTAAAGTTTACACTAATCGTACACTGAATTGACACCCTAAGCAAAATTCTTTGTATGTCCGCAATCTAATTAAAATTACATCTTTATTTTGTTTCGTCTTCTGATACTGATTTTCTCCACATCATTCAAATTCTATCATTATTTCGTTTCATCTTTGTAATTCTGATTTTCTACACAGCTCTAAAACTGTAACTTTATTTCATTTCACCTTTATTCTTCCGACTTTTAACACAACATTAAAATTGTATCTTTATTTCATTTTACCGTTGTTGTTTCTGTGGTTTATACACCATTAAAGTTGAATCTTTATTTCGTTTCGTCTTCAAAATTTGATACATAATATTAAAATTTATCATTATTTCGTTTCGCCTGTGTTATACTGATTAAAATTATATTTTTATTTCTTTTCTTTTTTTTGTAGTTCTGATTTACTAAATCACTGCGGGCTGTTCTGATGGTTGCATTTTTCAGGAGATTTTAGTGAATTTTTAATTAGATAAGCGACTGTTTATACTGCATAACTAAGAACATGATACAGCCAATGATAAAACTGTTCTTGAAAACTTGAAACCGGTAAGAATATAAAATAATACCGAATATAAAAAGAAAGAAAACAAAGAACGAATTATATGTTCTTTAAGTGGCATTTAGCGATTGGGAAACACATTAACAAAACACAATTTTTATGGGAAAAAAATCACTGGTTTTATTCTAAAAGCACGACGTTTCGACAAGTCAGTATCCTTTATCGTTAGTAAACTTTGTTAATTATATCATGAATCCATATGTCTTCGTTAATGAAAAAATATGATGAAAAATATAGTTTTCTTTAATACAACGATCTCTACACCATTTACAAATAACTACAATTTTGGCTTACACAGTATGTAATTGCAGTGCTTACAATTAATTATCTTACAAAATTACAGTGTCCAAGATTTGAAAAATTGATTTATTTCACTGACGTCTAAATTAGGGAATGGAAATCGAAGTGCCATCCATTTTTTGGAAATCTACAGACTGTACCACATTTGCTTCTACAACATTTACTTCTCCCCCTACAATCAATATCTGATTTACACTGATTATTTGTAGTAGAACATGCACCAAATGTTATTATCAATGGACAGAAACCTGGAAAATAAAATGGTAAAGTTCTGTGAACAGACAAGTTAGACAACCGGCACTGAATTTAAACAAGAAATAGATTTGGATAACACAGACTGCTGGTCAATTAGCGTAATACTAATCTAATTGTATGGATTATATATGCTATTGGTTTGAAATTTATATCGCTATAGCAATTGTATCGTTTGGCGCTGCGTTGCAAGTTTATAACCATGAATCGGAAGTGGTCCTACAGCACCAGATAGCCTACGTCATTCGGCGTCATCAGCTGTCATGTAGCAAATTTTATAAGGGGTTAAAAGAGAAACCCTAATATAGGTAATAGGGGCTTTATACTGGAAGAACAACTCCGGTACTACAACGTGATAGGGCCTGTAACTCCGCGTCGTAAGCTGTCGTTGTCGGTGGTTGGTACAAAATGGATTACTGGAAGAAAAACTCCACTATACGCAATCAGGATAAAGTTTTGGGACTGAACGCCACATTAGGCGGAGGATGTTAAAACAAGGTAATTACTAAATATTAGACTGCTTTTGTTCTGTTTTAACTAACCTGGTTTATCATAAGGTATTTCTTCAATGGTGCCAGCACAATATTTACCACAAGGATTATCACAGCATTCTCCATCTTCATCACAGTCTTCATCAGTTGCACATGAGTCTATTATTGGTAGAGAACATAATGTAGTTCTTGGATCTGGTGGTACGGGACAGAACTCTGTCAAAATAAAAATAACTTGTATATTACTATCTTTACTTAAAATGCCACCAAGGAGAAATATAAGGTTACTTCATCCTACTATTTCTATGACGTGTGTCAATGGCTACAATTTAGAATGTCGTCCCGTCAACTAGACTTAAAGATGTTTTCTTTGTCGGCCAGTACAAATGACTTTCCTTAGTGTGGAAACATATTTGGCAATATTCAGGCTTTAATTTGGGTGAATTGCTATAATTGAAAATTATACGACCAGCTCACCGTTCTTGAAGGACATCTGAATTTACCTTCTCTTGCTACTCGCGTTAGGAAGGGAATGGGCTACCCGGGGCTTATATATCATGTTGCAAAAGGGCAACGCCTATACCTCGAATTGCAAATGGGGTAATCCAACCTTTGTCTTAAAGTTTTGCAAAAAGCATCTATAAAATTGTATTTCAGCAAATATACCTACCATTTCTAGCTATAGATAAGTGTTCTGGTCGAACTGAGAAGGCACAATATTTTCCACATGGATTGCTGCAGCATTTTAAACCTTCTCTGCATTCATTATCATGTTGACAAGAATCAGTGATGGGTGTGGAACATACAATCTGTAATGGATCGGGAGCTGTGGGACAAGCACCTGGAGAAGTTGACGCAGTTGAAACTGAATAAAAGAAGGGCTTTTATTTAGATATAGAAAGTAAATGTTCGTTCACGAGTAGGGGCCACATTGGCTAATCTGGAGATCCCATGTTCCTTGTCGGTGTTGAACGAGACATTTCATCGAGATTTTCTAGCCTAGGACCAAGTTGTCAGTAGCACAGAGCGGAATGCCTGATAAGGACAGTGTCTAGCTGTTGTATTATTATGGCATGCACGTAAAACAACCCTTGACAGTCGGAATCCATTTGCTGTCTGGGGAGAATGTTCCTCAGAACACACTGTATGGCGTATGTTCGTCTTCATCGGGTCGGTTGGTGTTGAAGAATACGTCGTTAAACCCCATTCCAATTCATTCATTCACTCTTGCGTACTTGAAAATTACATCGTTTGTAATATAGAATTTAGAAAATTCTCAGAACCGATATTAAATTACTGAAAATTCTGAATAAGACAAATACTACTATTTTGGGTGATACGAACCTGGTATATGTAGTCCGACTGCTGGCGGGTGAGGTGTAGCACAATATTTACCACATGGATTGGAACAACATTTTAAATTTCCCGAACATTCAACATCATAGCTACACCAATCTTTACTGTTTCTAGCACAGAATACGGTGTGTGGGTCGAATGGGGTTGGACATATACCTATTTAAATTAAAGTAAATAGACTGTCCTTACATTCATAGATTAAACATGTTCAGCGTAATTTACCACAAATGATTGGAATTCGAATTTTAACAGGAAGTGATAAAAATAAAACATTTACTTTCTTTATATAATTATAATAGCTATTCATAACTCAAGACAACGGAAATATAATCAGAATTTGCTTTGGAACCAACTGTGCTTACTGACGAAACAATACTTTACAAGAAAGTCATATACTTCATTGCCTGTTCAATATGCTTAATGTCATTTAGATAACAGTTCAAGTCAAGTTACATGATGTATTTTACAACAGTTTAATATATACTATCGTTATGAAATTGTGCCAATAAAGAAAGTTTATTTTTTTATAAGCAGTATTTTTTATTCAGATTTGTATCTGAATAGGGATTGGGGAACAAGCATAGCCTATATTAAACCCCTCTCCCCGAGACTTTAATAGAAAACATTTCTCAAAATTCATTGGCCAACCCATTTTCAGTCAGTTAATGAATATGGGTGCTTACTGAACGTCGTTTTAAATAATATCTAAACTAATTGACATAAACAGACTAATCCTGGCAACGATGAACCATACTAACCTGGTTTGGATGCCGAAAAATGTTTTGATGGAGGAGCACAATATTTTCCGCAGGGATTTACACAACACTTATCGTCTCCTGGACAATCTGCATCCTGATAACATTCATCAGTCGTAGATGTAATACAAGACACTCCACGAGCATCTAATAATGCCGGACAAATTCCTGTAAATATTGGATTGTGAGGACCGTTTAAAGTGTATCTTGAACACGGGATTGAACATCCAGACTGTGGCGGACGTCGGATCTTTGGTTGTGGAGTTGGTGATGGTTCGTTGACAGTCCTCCTCCGAGACAATTTGTGACGCATAGCTCTGTCCGGATATAATAACATTCATTTACGCCCGCCACTAAAACCACCCCTTTAACCCAACAAATAAATGTTAAGATGTACACGATAGAGACAAATTATGCCAAATGTTGAAGTGTATTTTATGCTGTTAATTTATAATGGTGGCATGGCGGAGCTCACGCCTGGATCCTCCTCTGCGTCAAGAGATAAGGGCAGGGCCTTATTTGCAATGTATAATGTAACGGCACTCCATTAAAAGACAAAATAATGTTAAAACATAGATGTGACATCTCCCTTTTCTTGCTCTGTTAATAAACGGGTGGGAAGATCATTGATCGGGCACTGCGTCGATAGGTCAGAGCTTTGTTTCAGTGCATTTAATGTCTCTCAATTTATTGCTTTATCGAGAATTGGGCTGAGGGGCTGCGTCGAAAACCAAGATGTATTGTCTCCCTTTATTGTTCTTGATACGACCATAGAGTTTGTTTTTCTTCACTTGTTCAATGGATTCATCAGTAGGTTTATTCCTATATTAGACACGTTGTAAAACTTACCTGGTTTCTCGGTGATAAATGGTATGGTCGCATTAGCACAATATTTACCACACGGATTATCACAACATTTTACATCTTCATCACAATCACTATCATTTCTACATGAATCGGTGATAGGTATGGCACAAAATGTTGTCTTGTTGTCTACAACGACTGGACAAGAACCTATGTAAAACAACATACATCATTTTAATATCGTTTCCACAATGTTTACACAGACAAGTATGTCATCTGGTTTTGGTATATCAACAACGGGATAGAAAACTATTCCTATATCTGGAACCACGGATGTTGCGTGCAACGGCCTGCTGGCAAGAAAAGAAATAACACTGACCCATCCCCCAACCATTTGGAAGTGGACATGGTGTTTAAGTTCAGATCATGAATATATAATTGCATATTCAAGATCCTTGAATAGCAAATAGTATAATCTTATTATGTGAACATAAAGCATACCCTGTGTTTTTAAAGTTAAATCTTCCCCGATTTGATATTCTTGACAATCTGGAATAAAGATAATCGAGCATCTCCAAAATTAGACTATAATATAATTTAACCATACATGAAATATCAATTATTTTCTGAATTTAAAAATTGAATTCCAACGTATCGTTTTTGCTGCGCCAACCAGGTGATATAGGATGACAATTTTGCGCTACTGTTCTTTAACGAATAATGGAACATACTTGCATAGTTGAAGATATTACATACATTCAGAAATAGCTGAATGTTCGTTGGGAATTTTTAACGAGAACATTTCTAATATGTAAGTAGAGCACGGTACTTTTCGTTTCTTTCTTTCTTATGCTGTGTTTTTGGTTAACTGGGTTCGGTTTCTATTTCTCCGAGGTGTCGCCTGTCAATCTTATAAATAGTAAAATGAAATGGGGTTTTACGTCCTACTGTTCTCTTCCGACTGAGCTAGTGAAGATGCCATACAGTGTTCTATGGGGGAAATTTAGGCCTACTTTTATAACTTATCTTTTAGGTGCACGCCAATCTGTACACGGGAAATCGGTTTTTCGTCCCATCGGAAAAGAGAAAACCAAGATAGAAAATCCAGATGAACACCGGGAGCGAACAAGCGACATCCAGACTATCGAGCTGGCATCTCACCCACTTAGCCATTGATGCACCTTGCTTATAAATAAAGCGTCGTTCAAACCTCCTGTAAATCAGGAATAGGCGAAAACGCTGTTGACCTGACAGGATTCTCCACTCTAGCATAACAAACGTAATTATAGAAAAGGTTAGTTTCTAAATGTTATGTAATGATAAACTTTTAGAACTCATTCTTTTCCTTTTCATTGATTTGTATGTCCACTTACCAACTGAAACAAGTACAAGGGCTGCAACCCCCACCATCAATTGCCACCATGTCACCACCATGTTTCCCGGTTGTAAACTAGATACTACTAAAGACGAAATATCTCATACTTTCTACATATCTAATTAGCCGAAAAATGTCACGACTTGTTGGGTATGTAAAAACTACATATTCAGATATTACCCATTTTGACTTTCAAAGAAGAAACACACACAGGATTGTGGTCACTGTATGGTTCATTGTAGTCTGACCCCAACAGGAATGCACTCTAAATGTCGAAAGTCAATATAACGTACACTACGTACCGATACATTTTGTCTAATACATCAACACAAATGTTTGAGGATTAGATGACGGACACGACTATTGCCTATGTAGGGGCACCAGTTAAGTATAATAATATGACCCGCGTAAATCCGTATGGACTTTCAATGTGTTGGTTTATTGAGCGTAGAATAATATACCAAAATATTCTGATAATAACAGATTTCCATTGATAGACCTGCGATGGAGAAAAAGACCGGATATACCATTTATTGGCATTTATGTACAAATGATTTCGAGAAACACGGATGTTATTGCAATTTGAAAAAATATCCCAAATGATTATTAACCCACTGACAGTTTTGACTGCATTAGAAATCAATCTTTTTCATTAACTGCCTTCGTTTTTATTCTGTATTCAAGCAGTGTTTGTTTACCTCATTACGTTTCTATCACCTATTCCGTATTATCGATTACCAGTATATTAATTGATTCTGCGCAGACTGTTTACTGGACTAAATTAACTATCTTTAAAAGACATTTAGTGAAAACGATAAATACATTTATGGATAATATGCACTGCTATCTTTATTCTGAATAGGTTGCCAACGAACAAGTTGCCAGCTGGATCGGTCGAATAGGTCGCTAGCCGAATAGGTCGCTTATTTGTGTTCGGTATGGGCGCAACCATGTTTCATCCGGGACCTTTAAAGTAGTTCCAATATGGCGGAATTCGTCATACAGCCGAGTCTAGATGTAGGTTTCGGAATCTGTCGAGGAATGCCGAGTGCATTGTGTGGTGTCGATTAACCTTTATCAAATTTTTTTTTGGAAATATTTATTTCCGAGTGATAAACGTATTTTTATTATGTCGTTTAATACTATTGTTGTGGGATTATTTTCTCCAGAAATATTTATTTCCGAGTGGAAAACATACTTTTTTTATGTAGTGTATTGAATTAGAAATTATAAACTCCACCCATTAAAGGTAGACAACTACTCATTGTCAAATTCTATTCAGACATGTAAGTCTCTCTCCATTCATTTAATGTTAAAGCCTTGAAAATTCGTGGTAAGTAACATATTTTCGAATATCACGATAATCTTAATCTTTCGAGAGAGAGAGAGAGAGGGGAGAGAGAGAGAGAGAGAGAGAGAGAGAGAGAGAGCCAAGCGAACCTACTCCTTGCCACGTACAACCGCAGATATGAAACCACGCCACGCCAGTTGACTCAAATGGCAGGCCGTATGATAACGACAAGGAGTACACTATAACGCTTAAAAGTATTCAAATGGACTGACCATTTAGCTTTTCTGCTAGACCTGATCAAAATAATTTAAAGACCAAGAGTCAACAAAATTTTGCCACGGCAAAGGATATAGGGGAGAGAATTGCCATAGTCGAGATAAGGGAGCTAATTTCCAGTCAGAGTCCTTTATAACCATGACTTAATTTGCATTACCAATAAAAAATGTCATAAATTCTAGGTCCCAGGTCCTTTTTCCAATCCAACTGCCAAAGGATATAATTCGTCTATTTTATTCTAGTTTGCAATTTATGAAGATTATATGTAAATTTACATTCTTTTGATGGCGAAGCAATCATATTTATAATACTTAATAATAATGTTAATATGAAGAAACTTAGTAATAAGCAGTTGTCTGTAAATAATATAGCTGTGATTTTTAATGGGTACCGAGAATATAAATGACAAAGTGTTGAATCTATCGCCTAAACACGTAATGTTTATTCACCCCATCATGCGGAACTCAATTTGTTCATATTGAAGAATCACTTCTTTGTATAGATTGTATTTCTCGCAGTTAAATTCCCTTACTATTGGGCTATGTGCATGGTCAGGCGACCCTACCCCTTTATTTAGTTTTCAATGTCCACCTTTGCATTAAGATAGTGCTATTCTGAAGCTTTGTCAACATATTCCATTTCGACGTATTGTATGTCGACGTGTGCATTTAAAACGAAATAACGATTTAGAATTAATTCTGCAAAAAAATGTCTTTTTGGAGCTAAAATCATCAGAACAATCACTATAAGTTGATATATTACCAATTTAATATTGCGACATGCGAGTGACCCCTATACGCTTCCATAATAATCAACTCTCAATACTATGGAAGCGTATAGGGGTCAATAGCGCGATAGATACAGCAATATTAAGTTGATAATAAGTCAATATATTGTGATTTTTCTGACGATTTTATCTCTGAAAAGGCAATTTTTGTCAAGTTAATTGAATAACTCGCTAATTTGCATGTCGTCATTTTGTTTTAGATGCACACGTCGACATAGCGCATGGCAATATTTTGCGAATATGTCGACATATACTACGGCGAAATGGAATATGTCGCCAAAGTTTCCGAATAGCAATATCTTACCGCAAACGTGTACATTAAAGACGAAATGGGGACATAAAACATAGCGTGTTGACTCAATTACCTCGGCAAAAACTAACTTTTCAGAGATAAAATCATCAAAATAATGACAATATGTTGACATGATACCAACTTAATATTGCGGTATATATCGCGCTATTGACCCCTATACGCTTCCATACAATACCATCTGGTACTCTACATTTTCATATTACATCGCTCAATGTGAAGTAATTTGACCGAAATTTTCAATATATTCCCTTTTCATTATCTTGTATCAAGTAATATATTATAGCTCTTTATATAAATCTTACTTTATGCATCTTTAAGTCGACTAATATGAATTTATTTTGTCAGTCAACGAGATAACAAAACGTCGCTAAAATCGCGATCCTAGCCTTTTTGATCGACTGGTTGTCATTCCATATAAAAGCAAAGAAAATTGACAATATTATTTATTAGTTAAATATGTGGAATTTGCGCAATCATTACATCGCTGCTTGATAAGTATTATTATGTTCAGCTTGACATGTACGTATTAAACTTTATGTGAACAAGGGGATTGGTTATATCGGGGTATTACTCAGCTAATTTATACCCTCTATTCTAAACTGTCTGTAATAAACGGGTCAACAGGATCTAAGTTTATTCATCCGTTTAAAATCTATATTTATATTTATTTACACACACCTGTAACTATTATTCAGATTCAAAATGTATAATTTTTAGTTCCAACCTTTCATTAATATCTAATGATAGTCACAAATAGTCTTTGATATGCATGTGTGTGTGTGTGGGTGAAGGGGGGAGTAAATAGTTGCAATCGTGTTTTAACAAATGTAATCACAATTTAGTCAGGTATGTACGTCGGTTACAGAAAATTCATTTATCCATTCTTGAAGAGAGAGAGAGGGAGAGAGAGATGGTGTTTAAGTCCACTCAATGCAAACTTGATTGTTTGAGTTGGACAAATAACCCTAATACTTGTCACTTACAATCGGGGAATCGGAACCACCCCGGTTGACTCAATGCCAGACCTGACGATACAGTGCGTATGTGTTAACCATTTGTCCACCCACCCCACCCCTTCTTGAATAGCACTTCTGCTTCAAAAATGTACAAAAAAGGAACGGCTCAAAATATTTATTTAAAATAAAAAATGAAATACACCGTTGGAGGAATATCGGGTCTTCAACATCCAGAAATGAAATTGGGTTTGACGTCCTACTGTTCTGCTCGGAAGTGGGCTAATGAAGACGGACTACAGTATATACTATGAGGGAAATTTTGCCCGGACAGCTGCACTACGACCTACTCTTATATCGAAGCGATCTTTTACGCCCACGCCATCGGGCCGTCTACATCCAGAAATGAAATGAAATTGGGTATAACGACCTTTTGTTCTGCTTATGAAGATGGGCATACACCATACAGTGTGCTTTGAGGGAAATTTTGCCCGGACAGCAGCACAACGACCTATCCTTATATCGAACTACAACTGTCAAAGCATATTTCACATGCACGCCAATGTGTACATGTGACCTCGGTTTTCGTCTCATCCGAACAACTAGACAGGTTTCCTTGACAAGGTAGAACCACACCGGAAAAGCTGGATGAACTTTCTCGATCAATGCAGGGATTCAACATCCAACCTCCAGACTATCGAGCCAGCATCTTACCCACTTAGGCACCGTTACCCCGTCTACATCCATCCCAAATAACACAGTAAATATGTGTGTACTATATTTTAAACATATTATATGAATGCTATGCAAATATAAGAGCTTTTAATACATAATAATTTGTAAAATAGGTTAGGGTCGTAGGGGGATGCGGTGAATAACATTATGAATGTAGCATACATACAATTTTTATTGTTTTAGTGGTGGGTGTGGGGGTGAGGTAAACGATGTTAACTGTTTATGGAAACATTAGCGGGAAATAATGAGTGCTACAACAGACATATAAGTGTTACCAAATATGTATTAATAAAGATTGATATAGGCCATCAATAGTTATTCAAAGTGTGTCCAAATCAATTTCAAATATATTGTTCGAATTCGATATTAGATCTTTTCGGATACATGAATAAATATTGATAACACTGAACATAATAAATCACTTAGATATACCGGTCCATGGAATTTTGGTTCATTTTTTGCATAAGTTTGTACATTTGGACGACTATATATTTATTATATAACCAGGCTTTAAAATAACATAACGTCAGGAGGGTGTATTCACACGCATTATAAGAAATGTCTGTATTAATAATATTCCACTGAAAGTTATTGATATACGCATGCCCTAACGATGCAAACTATTCAGATGGCCAGCTAATATTCCTTTCATGTTACGCTGATTCTTAAAAAAGACGGTGAGCGTTAAACTTAGTCGTAACTCTGAACGCAAACATTGGGAAAATAAACCAATTTAAATATCCTAGCTTTCTACATGTATTTAATAATTAGACAACCGTATATCAGAATCACAAATAAATCAACAAGAAAATAGCAAAATATTTGGTTAAATAAGCACATTAAAGTCTTATGGAAGCAGTTATATTTATTTTTTGCCTCTGACAAAAATCGATGAACGTAAAATTGGTCCGCAACTTCTTGTTCCACACCGGTTTTTGCAGCATTTTCTGGAAGAACTACAGTCACCATCTTGTGTACACTGCCCACTGCAGCTTATACTACTTGCTCGATCGCAGGATCCTGAAAAGATATAAACATAATTGTCTGTTAGTATTGTCAGCTTTTTGTTCAGAACTTGCACAAAAAAGAGTTAAATACAGAGTTTAATATCATATTCATAATATTCATGATAATCAGAAGTACTCGTATTCTGCACTGACTAGGCTAATGAAGACAGGTATTCGCCATACAGTGTGCTATGAAGACAATTTTGCCCACACAGCGGCACAATCATAAGAGAATAATGAAACCAGTATAAGCGTCGACTTGCTATTTAAAAAAAAAAAAAACAATATTTATTTGTATTCAGCTTACACACTCTATCTTGAATATTCAAAGGGTTTAACCTCTATAACATTTTAGAATTCATAAGTTTCTTAAAATAGTATAATATATGAATGTGTGTATTGTATGCAATTATTCTGGTGAATATTAAATGGGCTATTCATGTCAATAAAATCAAGTACAAAAGAATTGTTATGTTATTAAATTGAATATTTTACTGAATAATCTAAATTTCATTTTAATCGATTTCATATCTTCATGCTATCAGATCGAAAAATATAGACGGCTACTGCCGAAAATATTCTAAAAAAGCCGATAATCCCCAATTTTTTAAAACTGACTAGGTATTCAATTTAATCCCCACAGTCCGATTGTGAATAATAATATGTCTGACCTAAACATGAAGTCCTGCACAAGTCAGCTACGCCTCTTGCTGATTATCATGCAAGAATCAACCTACGTTGCTTTCTTTTAAGATATCGGATGAATGACATTAATATTAGATGTTCTATATATTTACCTGAACGTCTGATTGTTTCTGGTTTTGACTGTATTTTAAAGGATTGTGAAGCAGATTGGATGGGTGTTGTTGTTTGACGATTAGTACCATCAGCATCAACCACAGGTCTAGTAGTAGTTGTACGAACTAAGTTCTTTCTTCTAATATAGTATGGATACCAATTGAAGTAATTACGGGGCTGGTAAGGAATACGACAATATCGGCCTGGACACCAACCTATCTTGCAGCACATTTTTCCTACAAAGATCCAAAAGGATGATTTTAATGCATATAGCTTATTTCAGAAACTACTCCTGGGATATTTTTTATTCGCTTGTACGTAAGGGTCTTTGACGGGCAGTGGGTTGGTGGGCTTAGATATGCGACAGTATAAATAAACAGTAGATCCTTGACCTGCATGCCCTCTTTCATCAAGGTCCCGATGAAGTAATCTTGAAGAAATCTGTTTGTACATGTATATACTATAATATAAGAACGGCAAATACATGTGAAGAGTCCAAGGTGACAACGATCTAAGTCCCATTTTGTCTTTTCGCATAAAAGGCAAAACAAACTTTTGGACGAAACAGAACAACAAGTGGGTTTAATTACAACTTCAAAATGTTTAATACGAATCATAATACCAGTACAACAACTGACTTCCACTTTTCAGCAAAATTAAGGCCAAATATAGGGTACAATGGACATATTTGTCCGGGAGGTCTTTTCAGAAGGGCCTTGGTTCGATGTGATGCCGACCGTTTTTACCTGAAATTAATTGTTCCACAGAAAGCTTATACAATTTGCTACCAGATGGCACCATTAACTGGGTTTCGTTAAAAAAAGGGGGCCTTAGATCGTTCTTCCCTTGTGCTCTTCGTGTATAATGTTATTTAATAGATACATACCCCTACCACATCCATTTTTAACCCCGCATCGTTGAAGTGAACTGTCCCCACACTTTCGTGGGACATTAAGCCATCTATTGGGACATCTTTTGCCCCACCAGGCTACAAAACAATTTAATAATAAAAACTAAATGCATTTATATGATATACCCAGTTTCTTCTTACCCTATCCAAGCTTCCATCAGCATTAAATTTGAGCGGACGTTGGGTTTCTTAAAATTTAAGATGCATTATACAAGAGCTAAATATGTTTACTGCGTGATTTTGGCAGGCGTCAAATGTATAAATTAATTATTATTGTCCAGATTTGAACAGGGTCTCAAAAATAAAGGTCTGAGTACGTGGGAAATTTCAGCGTCAAAATATAGAGTAATGGTGTATATATCTTGTCTCGAAAGATGAGCTCAAAATATTGAGTCGTTTGGACTGAGAATTGCAAAACTGCTTATCTGGACATGTAACCCTTTTAAAATTTCGGATCATTTTTTTCCGACATACATATATTTACTAGTTTAGATGGTGTGTGCTTTTAACCAGAATATTTATGTTCATAATTAAGATCAGATATTTATGGTGGCCTACAGTCTGAATAGCGTTGACTTCGTGTGGCGGTAGTCATTGACTCAACGGCTCGTGCATTGTTTACATCACACCTAACTGTTTCGGGCAAAATGATGCATTTTACTCATTTTAATATTCATTTACTCTAAATAGGAAATATTTTTTAACTACAAATACTTCAAACGTCTTTATTTTATTTTTCTTATACTTTAAAAAAAAGTTTGGCCTAACGTTAGCAGTTCATAATAATAATTTTCGTATATTTTAATTTTTGCGCTAAGCCACCATTTTCCGTAAACGACTATTTGGTGATGACCAATTTGATTGACGTTTACGTGTGAATAACGTTGTGACCTCGATGCCGACCCTGACATGAAATTCTCCACCAATCTCGGAGTCTTTGCGTTTACGCTTGCCGTCGCCCTATTTCTTGCTGTATTATAAATTCAATGATCAAAGTGAAAGCAGAGACGATGCCCTTCATAAAAGATACCCGGATCAAAGCCGTAGGTCATGTTACGGAAAACTGAACTCAAACTTTTCGAAGTCAGATTTTGGACTTTTTACCTTGGAATACTATAATATAGTATTTTATAGGCTACAATCTGGTCTTGGACTATCGACCATGACCTTGGTCCTGTCACACACTGGTGATTCAGAAAACGGCCAAACGCAGAGGGCCTGTGTTCCCAAGGTCAAGTGTCCAAAACAAACTTTGAAAAGTTTGAGTTCAGTTTTCTGTAACATGACCTACGACTTTGACCCGGTTACCTTTTTCGGGCATTGTCTCTGCTTTCACCTCGAACTGCCCGAACATTGAATTTGATTATACAGCAAGAAATGGGGCGACGGCAAGCATAAACGCAAAGACCCCGAAATTTATGGAAAATTTCAAGTCAGGGTCAGCATCAAGGTCACAAGGTTATTCACACGTAAACGCCAATCCAAATGGTCAACGCCAAATAGTCTTTTACGGAATGGTGGCTTAGCGCAAAAATTAAAATATACGAAAATTATTATTATTATGAACTGCGAGCGTTAAGCGTGTAGCGCAGAGTGTCGAAGTCCGCCTGAGTGTCTTGTTATTCGAGTCTAAATAGTCAACAAATGCAATGGGAACTAGTAGAGGTGCGAAAGTGCTATAGCGCAGCGGTTTTTCTGATTTAGACTTGTTTACACTTTACGACGAATATTACTTTGGGTAAAGGTGCGAAAGTGCAATAGTGCCGCAGTTTTTCTAATTTAGGCTTGTTTACACCACTGATCTATCAACGGTTTCCACTTTACGACGAATATTACTTTCGGAAAGGAGATAACTCACACTGAGCGTCTGGTTAATCAAGGCACTATTAAGACGCTAGGCAAATGTAGTTTAATTTTTTTTTATTTTTTTTTTTTTTTTTTAAATTTTTTTTAAATTTTTTAATTTTTTTTTTTTTTTAGCCTATTAAGAAAAAAAATGCTATTCAGACTGTAGGCCACCATAGATATTTGAGTTCCGCGATATCTTCATCGTAGTTATAAACGCTCATATTTTTAAATATAATCGTTTATACGTAGAACTAAAATCAGCTGTATAACTTGTACTAAAACCAGCTGTGCGTAATAATTGTCTTATATTATTCTAAAGCTAAAAGTACCATTCAATGCTATTGAAGACTTAAAACAAATAGATGACTGTAACTAGGTATAACCCTCTACTGTTATGACGGACATACGTATGAAGGAATTTTACCCTGACAGTAATTGAATTCCAACTGGAAATAGTTATTTTACTTGAACGTCAAGGTAGGTGTACAGGGACCATCGGTTTTTCGTCTCACCCGAACGACTAGACTTCCTCGGAAAACACCAGGATCGAACCATAGATTTGGCTAATAAGCCAGCGCCTTATACCCCCGTCAGACCGGGATGGCGTCCTTACTTCGCTGCCACGGCTGCGATTATTTACAAATCAGAAGAATATTAACATGTTACCTGATGTTGATACGACAAACACGGCTAACAATACACAACAAACAATAAGCTTCATGTCCATCTTGTATGTATATATGTTATGACAACTCGGTCGGTTAAACTGCAAGCGGATGTTATGTCTGCAACAGATCATGTAACAATGTTTTATACACCTTCGCCCCGATACGTCAGCATGACAAAAGAAATTTAAACCTACCTGCTTGGGACGATTTACCCAATACTACCCAATGCCACCCAATACCACCACAATATTACCACATACTACCCAATACACAACGTGCAAAATTAGCATAACACTTGCTTTCTTTCAAAAATGGTGAGATATCTCATGGGAAATGTTCTTCAAATGCAGTCACATGGTCGTAACAGAATTTAGACATTACACTTTGTCATATTGCTTAATGTTATTCTTTAAAATATTTTCCACGTTACAGGCGCATGTGGTAAACACTACTATCATGGTGTCAGGTGCGGACCCAGGAATTTTTGCAGGAGGGGGTTTGCCAGGTTTCTGTTACGGAAATCTTCCATCATCGTCTCTAAATTACATAGGCATACATACAAATTGAGCTTTTCAAACAGAGAAATAGTTTTTATACTGATGTAGGATCACTTTGTGATGTTATTTCATTGATGCAAGGCATTATTTTTTTTATGTAGCTGAGCAGGGGGGGGGGGGGGGAGGGGGGTGGACGCCCCAAACCCCCCCCCCCTCTGGATCCTCGCCTGGGTGTCGTATACCCTCTTAAGAAACTTCTCATAAAATATAAACTAATATAAGATGACAGTTATTCTATCCGCATTTCACCCATGACGGAAACGAAAGTCATTACTCCGACTACAATGGGGATTTCTAAACCTGACGATATTATGCTTTTAGTGAACATATTTGAAACTTTTTTTCCCTTACCTCTCTGTTTATTTTCTCGCACACATGACAGTGTACATATATGTATTTACACACTAAAGACGGTTTCGTCTAACACGGTGAGCGATAATAAAAAATGAAAGGTCGGTAGCGAAAATAACGGTGCTGTGAAGACAAAACGATATCGGTAGGGCACCATATATTTAAACTAGACCAGTTATTTAACTAATGACATTTCATATTTTAAAGTGTCGCAATATACCCTCCAATGCTAAAAAATTCTTACTTAGTAGTACATCAGTCAGGCCTTTTGATTTTCGATTTGCATTTCAGTTTTATGCAGTGTGAGATTTCAGTGTCCCTTGTACCATGTGCTAAGGCATTCAAGCTCCAAAAGGGCATAAAAGTGAAAATATTGTTTTTACTACTGATGATTCCTTCTTATAAGTCAATTAAAGCTGAACTCCGATTACAAAACTACAGAAATAATTAAATGATAAAAAATACCGCCGTACATAATCGCCATACTTGTTTTCATTTTGTAGAAGAAGTATGGCGACTGTACGGCGTACGAAAACAGTGGCAGGCCACGCCCACATTCGATGTGTCTGTTGTCAGCCACACTGTCCACATCCGGCTAGCAACATTTCAACTGCCAATTACCTCCTGACTGTGGTACGTGTTTACACTATCAGTTTGATGAAAATATCATTGCTACACAATTATTATGTATGATCAGGTACATATTATTTCACTAATTAGACGAAATAAGTCAACAACGAAGTAATTTTGAAAGCAAGTATGGCAATTATGTACGGCGGTATTTTTTTTTAATTTAATTATTTGTGTAGTTTTGTAATCGGGGTTCAGCTTTGAATAAACAAAAACCAGTTTACTTGACATATGGACAATAATGGCAAGATATTTGAATTCCAAATAACGAAACACGTTCTGTCTCGTTATTCATAGGCGCATGTATTCTAGTTGGCCATAGACGTTTGTAAACCGATATTTTTTCTCGGGCATATCAGGTTCTGTCCCCGTAATATTCATCGAGCCCATGCACCTATGGTTATTCCTTATTCAAAATATGAACCCGGAATCGTTATTCGTTATTCAAGTTAGAAAAACTATATGTATTAACTGGGGCCTGCTACCGGAAATAAAAATACTTCCTAATGATGATTACTTCTAGTGGCACAAAAAGGGAATTTATTAAAGCAATAGATATGTTTCATTTATTGGTTTAGTTTCATGGCTACCATGTTGCACATGTGTGGTTTTATGCTACGTCCCCATTGTCTTGACGCTTTAGTTAGCATTGTCCCAATTGATTCCAGGATTTGAGACGTGCAACACGATTTCTAGGACTGACCTCAATGTACATTTAGGGATTGGATGGCCAAATGGTTAGCACCTGCGCGCTGTACCATATGGTCTGTCACTGAGTCAGCTAGCTTGGTTTCCATTCCCCAGTTGTACGTGACAAGAAGTAGGGTCGCCTGTCCAACCTCGGGTGTTTTCACTGTGCCTTTGTTCAGAATTTAAATTGATGTTATTCTAAGGCTTTTGGGATAATCTATTAACCTATCACGCGTGCAATTTAGATCGTAAAGTCAAACATTCAGTCTTATGCCTTACCTGAAATTAAGGATTATGGTCTCCGAGACCCCTGGTTTCCTATCACTGCTGAAGAACCCCAACAGCCATCCTCTTATTCACTAAGGGATCATCCTTTGTATGCCTAGAGGTCTCATTCCGTTTCACTCCATGAACCCCTGGGTTAATCATGGGGTAGAGACGTATTGAGAGCACAGTAAGAGCCAGTATACTATAAGTATATTAAGTAGACGATAAGCAGAAACCAAGGGCTCTATAGCATTGGGGGGAGGGGGCAATGAGAAAACCCACGAGGTTGAACAGGCGATAAAAACGAAATCTTAGATTTGTTGGAAAAAAAGAATTTATTGAACATAATATAAAACATTATCAACTGCCAGAATGCTACATTCATATATACAAAGTGCACGAAAATTTAGCAAATAAATACTTCATGAATATGAATTTTATATACAATATTTAATGTACAATATACGAAAACTATACATAAAAATATACATAAATTACGAAAGGAAACAGTTTTCATAAAGTGATCCTTTCTTAAATTTAAATCCACATTTAGAAATTAAAAGCTACCGTAATCTAAATCATTACCTATCTGAAATCAATTGGAGAGGGGGGGGGGTCAAGTCAAAAGACGTGTATGTTACATAAAGCAAAGCTGACTAGTACATGTATATGGGAAATTTCTGTTGAAATCCTAATTTTGAAGAATACACATCCGCAATATTTGATGTCTGGGGTCTTTTTTATTAGAATAAATATACTGACTCACTAAATATTCCTACTTATATATTGTTGGGAGAATTATCAAACAAGATAAATAAATTATATGTAAATGAGCACCAATAGGTAAAATCAATTATGGATTGACAAGGAACTCATGTTTTCCGAATCAAAACCACGTATATCAATCAACAATCTTTTTTTTTTTATTTTTTACCGGGAATGAAAACTGAAGATCGTAGAATTCGAGAACAGGTTCGTGCTCCACACCGGTTTAAACAACATTTGTTAGCAGAAGGACAGTCACCGTCCTGTGTGCAACTCATGCCCGAACACTCTCTATTTCGACCACATCGTCCTGAAATTCAAGGAAAAACAGTTGAAATTAAGGATTATTTGACTTCTATACTCTTGGCTGTTGGCAATATAATGTCTTGCCCACGTGCATACCTAGACACATTACCGTCTGTTTCGCAGACATATACAAATTTAGTTGCACCCTTAAATGGCAATAGCGACTTTCGCGCATTGGATCGCTTTCTGGTGCAATTGATAAAAACATCATGTCGTTGCTAAGTTTGTGATACTGGTGTGACTATTTAAGTTTGCCAGTTGATTACAACATACGCAGATCTCTATTATTAATACTTGTGTATGGTAACCCGAATACTCATATGTCTAATCGAATTTAAATCTATAATACATTTTGTGTGCTGAATATTAAAAGTATCTTATACATTGCCTTCGTTAAACAATCCCAATTTTATTGTATCGATAAACATTTCTCGCATGCAAGATTATATTGTGTAGAGTGATACATCATGACGTCATATTGTACTCCACAACAATATATTTATCGCAGTCACCAATTTCGGTCGTGCATTTCTACTGATAATATCTAAATGTTTATTTAATATTAAACTAAGAAAATATAATCTAATGACTTGGATTCAATCGGATTAGAAAGATGCTCATCAAAAGAATATATTACCCAAAGCTTATAGATGACGCCGAGAGGATCTTAAATGTTACGAAACTGAGTTTCTTTTAGATATTCAACTTTCACAATATTGTAGTTTCCAAGGATTAAAGTAACCCCAAATGACAAGCTGGGGTTCATATATTATTCAAGAATAAATCAAATTTCTATACTTCTAACTGGGTGTATTTAAAGTAGCTAAGTCCACGACATTGAAAACACGAATTATTTGTCAATTTAAATCAACATTGATGGTGTACCATAATGCGTTTCATTGTCATTTGTAACAAGGGACTCGAAGAACGAGGCTATAAATAATCCACGAGGCATGTAAGTCAATGGGTGACGCCATTTTCTTATCTGGAGAGCATACGCAATAAATACTACCGGTTTAGAATGGCGCAACCAGACGCAAGAGATTGCCACTCGATTGAGACTTCTTCTTACATATTACAACGAACATTATTGATTTGGAATTGGAGTAAAAACGGAAAAGATTGAATGTAAATCGGTTTATATACATTCGTATTACATTATTATATACATTATGTCAACAGTTTAACTCCTTTAAATAATGTTCTATTTTCTTAATTACCTGCACGTATTTCTACTGCCTGCTGTTGGGCTTGCGTGTTTACAGTTGATACTGCTTGTTGTTGAACTGGCTCTGTAACAGTCGGCACTGCTTGCTGCTGAACTGGTGTCTTTACAATCGGTGTATTACTAGAACTAACTGTATTCACTTTTTTGTTAGTATTTACTTGTACTTGAATAGGATTGATAGATCTCCGACAGTATCTCATCCCCCAACACTGTTGAACCGCGCAGCATTCTTTGCCTGCAGAAAAAAATGTATTTAAGTAAGAAAAAAAATAGCAAGAAAGTTTTAGTCAATATTAATGTTAGAATAAAGCAGTTCAATGTAAAGATAACAGAATTGATTTAAACTGAAAGAAGAATGGGATAAGCGATACTGTTAATTAATGATCTCCTACGTTACCAGAGAAAACAAATAGAGTGTAAGATATTTTGATAATGACCGATAAGTGACCGGAAAACGCTCTATAATTAGGTAGATTCGTTTACTTATATTTAGTTTGAATTTGGCGTAACAGACGTAACACAAAATCAGTTGTATCTCATCGCTGGATCTACATTAAGACGGGAAATTCGTAATATAAAAGTATCTCAAAGAAACAAATCAAATTGACACTGCCATTTATCGTTTCAACTAATTCAAAGAAGCCTGGACAGTCTGAATCAGCAGTAAATTTTGCCGTGGTTGACAATCAAAACAGTGGGTATATCTCTATTATTTGTGATATGGTGAAACCCTGTTGTTGTTTATTAAAGATTTAACGTCCAATACATTAAATATGATATTATGGACAGGCCATATTGAATGTATTGAACATTATCACAACTATTAATGTTGCTCTTATTAAGATGTGATATTGTGAACCTCTATTAATGTTGATCTTTGATATTTAGGATTATCACTGTCGCAGTCAAATTCTTGGGTACTGATTAACTTTTATTATTACTACTAATCAGTACCAATAAACTATTATTATTTGTCTTATTATTGTCATTATGGTAGCTTATTTTTGTGGTTCCTTTTTGTTATTAATTGGTTGATGTAAGCCAAAATTTGTACACACTCAATATCATGCAAAGTCTTCGACAATGAAAATATAAATTATTTGTCAATTTAAATCAACATTGATGCTGTGATCTAGCTCTGATATCCAATATTTAAGACAAAATAAACATTCTACCATTGGTACATGAATCATGTACCATAGTCTGATTCATTTTCATTTGTAACATGGGACTCGAAGAACAAGGCTAGACTTATGCCACAAGTCATGTCATTTGTTATCTAGAGAGCATGCGTAATAAATACTATCTATACAGACTGAAATAACCAGACGCCGGAGATTTCCATTCCATTCGATTGAGACTTCTGGGGTATTTCGCCGAAATTAGAGAAACGATTAAATGTAAATCAGTTTTAAAAAACACAACACAGTTTATTTAGAAATGCAATCACTGGTTTATAGGCAAAGCACGACGTTTCGATAAGTATTCTCTTATCGTTATCAGGCACAAATGGGCTTGATAACGATAAAAGAATGATTGTCGAAACGCCGTGCTTTGCCTATAAACCAGAGATTGCATTACCATATAAACTGTGTTGTGTTTTAATGTGCTCATCGCTAAATGCTTATCGAAACGCCGTGCTTTGCCTATAAACCAGAGATTGCATTTCCATATAAACTGTGTTGTGTTTCAATGTGCTCATCGCTAAATGCCTCTCATGGATTGTAAATCAGTTTATATACTTTCATATTACATTATTATATGCGTTGCGACCCATTTGTGTAAATTTCTAGGTTCCAAATATAAGGATTTAGCTCTATTAAGTAAATATATTATAACTTTAAAGGTATAGGAATAATACGAAGTCGCCTTTGAAATATACTAAAATTCGATATATCAATGTTAAGGAATTATGTGTAAAAACTATGTACCTACCATCAGGACAGTGATAGTCTCTTCTACATCGTGAATGCCAGTTTTGCCAGCAACCTCCTGATAACCTAAGACGTCTCGAAGGACATGTAGCTACAAACATTAAAATAACTATAGTCAATAACTGAGAATACTTTTTTGACAGGGTTTTCGGTTATAATAATCAACATTTCTGAACTAAGTTAATGGCATCTTATTTGAGAAGTACAAGCATTATTGTGACCATTGTTGTAATTTATTTGCAAGCGAACAACAAGCGCGAGAAGTGGTATCAGGACCTCCAGAAGGAGAAACATGGCCTGGTTTCGGATCGGATGTCGAAGGTCATCACGTTACATGCAACAACACCAACAACAAAATATTGTAAGGAAACAAGAAGTAATCACAGGTTCTCTGTACAAATCAAGCATATCATGTGACTTCAACGTCGATCCCTTTTTAACAAAATTTTTAATGTTGATCGATTGCATTGGACATTTTTCGTTAGCGAGAAATTTAAAATAAGGTATAAACCATATGCACATATCAGTTGTAAAACATTATGCGTTTTATCCTTGTTTTAGGAATGAATATAGATATGTAATTACATCTTACATAGTGACGAGTATTTGTAATAACCTACAGCAAATGTGTCAGTTAGAGTAGGTATACATCGCTTGCGTTATAATTGTATTTGTTTACTTATGCGTGTAAGAATAGGTTGGATAATAAGTAAAGTCCTCTACTCGTCTTTTTATCATATCAAACAACATCCACACTCGTCGATAATAAAAAAACAAAAACCTATGCACATGGCTAATACAATCAATCATTGCACATATTATATACCATTGTTTCTGGGTGATAAAAGTAAAATGATAAATTGAATTAAATAAGCAATTACCTCTTGCTGATTCGATTAAGACGGTTAACAATACAAAACTTAAGACAAGTTTTCCCTCCATCGGAATGTTATCAGGTTGACTTGAAGGTTTACTGAACTTCTAACTGTAAGAATTTTATGTTTGACAGAAGCTCGTATGAAACTTTCATTTATACTGTAGCTCACTTACGTCACCATGACAAGCCAAATCTAAGAGAACACCTTGACTGAAAGTATTTGTGATTTGCCTGCTATGCGGGCCTTGCCCAAGGGCCATGATGAAGTAAATTTATCTTTATCAGACTGATCACGATTTTCGATGATAAAATCTATTATTTTGTTTACATTTTTTTATAAAAGTTTTTCTAAAAAAACGATTATGCACTCTAAGACAAATTAATATACTTTTGTGAGGGCGCCATATTTCTCAAACTAATATTTATCTTTTAGATTTCTGTCATCTGTGATCAATATTTAGTTATAATACATTAACAAAATAAATATAGCAACAGTCATCCATCACCAAATATTTTACTATATTTTACTTAAACAAGCATCATTCAAGAACTAAATCTGACCATTGCAGATCTTTCTTTATTGATTAGACATTAATGAACATACCAAGACCATGATCAAACCTCGATGTCATCTGAAATTCTAGATTTTCGACAGATTTTAATACGATTTGCATTTAATGATTTAATCTAAAAATAAATAATTCAGACTTTTTTATTATCGTTACAAGGGCAATCGAGGCTACCCGATTCTTCTAACGGCGATAACTCGACTCAGGGTGAGGTCATTTGACTGAAATTTTCAACATATTCCCTTTTCTTACCTAGTTTCAACTAATGTTGCGAGAACTGTCAGCTCTTTTTCTAATCTTACATAACACCCCCTTAAAGAATGCACGGAATCAGCAATAACAATATCACAATTCGTTTCTATATTGTATGTCAAGCACTTGATACACAGGTTACAAGTATCGATTACGAATAAATGTATTCCCACAATAACCCGCTCGTGCGAGTCTCTTGATAACCATTGCTGATTTTTCTGTCTTAGAATCTGCATGTTAAACTGAATGACGTATGTTCCTAGACTCTCAGTCGATGAGGCTGTGGACATGTTGTTCTCCTAGGAATGATGTCTTAAGAAACGTAAACGCAGCACTTTCTTTATAATGAGGGTGCGTGCATGAGTCATGTACTGACCTCCAGGAAAGTGGCCAAGTAGATCTTTATCTGATTGGTCAATTGCTCAGACGCTACCCCGGATTTAAACACAGTATACCAATATGGGCACAGGGCACAAAGGGGGGGGGGCTGTCCATGTGTCTAAAACAGGGAATAGTATTACCATATTTGGACTACCAGACTATGATGTTATTGCCTGACTTTGATCTACCAGGCATATCCTTGTAAGCCTAGATCTCGTTGTCACTGGCTCTTGCTAGCGACTTCAATATACTAACCAGAGCATCTTTTAGAGAACTTAAATAAACTACAGACCCCTATAGTATTACATAGTATGCTGAAGTCATTAGTTTAATATGACCTCAAATAAATATGCTGTTTAGATATACTGAGATAAAGTTGAGTAAGATATTAAACCAGAATAATAACTTTAAGCATTCCGAATCGCATTTAATATTGATTTTCGGTAGATAGGGTCATAAAGAAGTATAGCTCTATATAAAGCTGAACTGTAGTTTGAAAATCAAATTCATGCTATTAGACAAAATATCGACATTTAAATGTTCAGGGCTCTGTTTCTCGAAATCTTAACTAAAGATAAAATCCAAATTTTACTAGATACTTCAATTTTGATTGGCTAAGCACTAAAGTCAATCTAATATTATCCAATCAAATTACTAAAATTTTCATTTTATCTTAGTGAAAATTTCGTGGAACAGACTCCTGGGTCATAAAGAAATTAAAGTATTTTACTCGATTTGAAAATGTGGAGGTCATAAAACTAGTTCAAACTTAAAAGTATTTCTATGAACAAAGGGTTACATCTGTATAAATAGTTTTATATTATAATGTTATTATAGTTTTATATTATAATGTTATTTTCATTTCTGATTGTCAAATCACTGAAGCTATAACCTATAAATCCATCATTATTATCATAATCAATTGACATTTTTAGTAACGTGCTCTCGGCTACTTGTCAATTGAAACTGCTATATCATGAAATGTCAAACCTATCTAATTATCTTTGAAACATGTTATATTAAATTAATTACATGTAAGGTGAACGTGAGATCCGGGCTTTGTGCATTTTTTCAGGGAGATATAATAAAAGGAATATCTAACTTTACAAATTTGTGGAATACATTATATACCGGGAAACTCCAAAAACTACCGGAAAACACGATATTATACTGAATACCGGAATACACCGGAAAACACACTAAATTCCGGAAAACGCACTAAAAACCGGAAAATACCCTAAATAGGCAACCTGGAGCCCCGTCCTCTGGAAAACACCGGAAAAACCTAACCCTAACGTCCCACACACAGAGGACCCAGTCCTCTGGACAATAACGATAGAACCTAACCTTACCACCTGCACACCAGACTCAGGGCTACCAATTTATAGTGTTTTGTTGTATTTATAGTGTTTTGTTGTATTTATAGTGTTTTCCGGTATTTTGTGTCCGGTGTTTCTGGTATTAAGTATAACATGGTGTTTTCCGGTAGTTTTCCCGTGTGTTCCGGTAATTTTCCGGTTGTTTCCGGTTGTTTTCCTGTGTCTTCCGATGTTTTCGGGGTGATTTCCGGTGTTTTCCAGTATATAGTATTGCCGACTTTTTCACCCGGCAATCCTCAACAGATTCCGGTTCCGGAACTTACATCTAATCTCGGCTGTATGACAGTATGTGATATGTACCTACGCCCATACATTTGCGATGCAGCTACCGGTTTACTTTAACAGGAAAACTTGACACCGTGGGTGCAACCAAACACAAATTGGCGACCTATTCGGCCAGCGACCTATTCGACCGATCCAGCTGGTAACCTGTTAATAATTATAATAATGAAGTGAGTTTTTATATAGTGCACAGATCCATTAAAGTTAATGCTCAAGGCGCATTTAGCTCCCCACTTCACAAGAGGTTAATAACTAATAAGCAGTTAGATGAGTCTTTAATTGCTTCTTAAAACAGCTAAGGGATTGAGAATTCTTTAAGGTCAAGGGTAATGAATTCCATAGGTTTGGTACAGTGTATGGGAAGCATCTACGACCAAATGTCTCAAGTCTATAGTTGGGTACCACCAGACGTAGCTCATGTTGGGACCGAAGATTTCTTTGGGGGCATAATCAATTAGTATTGAGGTCAAGTATTCTGGTGCTTCACCTCTCTGGCATTTGTAAGCTATGCTCAGAATTTTGAACTTAATTCTGCTTTCCACTGGAAGCCAATGTAAACCCATTAACAGTGGTGTGATATGGTAATTTCTACTTGATAGGCAAACAATTCTAGCCACGGTATTTTGTACAGGTTGTAATTTATGTATAAGACTATTGTTTATGCCATATAGTCGAGTCTGAATAAAATTAAAGATCGAACCAGCGCATTTGCTGCATCTTTTGTAACCAAATTGCGAATTCGACGTACGGACCTCAAGTGAAAGAAGCACGTCTTGCAAATTTGATTCACTTGTTTTCCCATGCTGAGTTCAGAATCAAGATAAACCCCAAGATCTTTCAGGTTATCAACTATGTTGACTGTGGAGTCAGCGATTGTTATTGACTTTAGACTGATGTTTAGAAGCTGTTGCTTGGTGCCACATAACATGACTTCTATCTTGTCATCATTCAATTTAAGCATGTTATTGGTCATCAAAGATTTGATTCACTTGTTTTCCCATGCTGAGTTCAGAATCAAGATAAACCCCAAGATCTTTCAGGTTATCAACTATGTTTACTGTGGAGTCAGCGATTGTTATTGACTTTAGACCGATGTTTAGAAGCTGTTGCTTGGTGCCACATAACATGACTTCTATCTTGTCATCATTCAATTTAAGCATGTTATTGGTCATCAAAGATTTAATATCAATTATACAATTGGTTATTTCATTAAACGAAACCTGTGTGGACTTGAATCTGTCCAATATTTGTGTGTCACCAGCATAGCAGTGATACAAAAGATTGTACTTCTTTAAAATACTGGCGACGCTTACGGTATACAAAACAAACAACACTGGTCCAAGGAAGGAACCTTGAGGTACTCCATTCATTTTCTTAACTGAATCTGATAATTTGTTGTGTATTTGCGCGGATTGCGAGCGGCCCATGAGGTATGATTGAAACCTATTCAGAATAAAGACAACAGTCGCCCAAAATTACCTTTCCGATTATATATAGCTGGATGCTCAGAATTTTGTACGATGGTCCGAATTTTGACTCGGAATATTACCGTTCCTTCACTTTAAAATATTGAAAAAATGGCGACGTTTATAATGAGAGAGTGGCCCTTTGATTTGATTGTGCCAAGTGTTACTAATAATATTTAGAAAACTTATTCAATTACCTTTCAGAATATATATGGCGAAATTACACTTCTATTCTGAGTTAAAGGAATGGATAAAAAATAATATATTCTACCTTCATTTTATAGACGTAACGTTGGATTTTACTTGTTGATAAAAATAGATGAGTTTGGGCGACTGCTGTCTTTATTCTGAATATGTTGCCATCGAACCAGTTGCAAGCTGGATCGTGTCGGAGCGGCCCCTTTTACTGACAGCGGAGCCAGGCGAGGGGGGGTGTTCGGGGGAGCTACCCCTGAAATTTTTTGAAAAATGATTCCCAAATATGCGATTTGGTGGCATATCTGATTATTATCTCTGTCAAATAATATATTTCATAAGTCGATTAGGTTAGGCCAAGCCCCTTTCGTGCAAGTAATTTACAGCCATCAACCTGTGAAATTATCATATCGTCATATTATTAATTAACGTATTATCATTGTATCGTCAAGAGTCAAGAGAATTTAACTGGTTAAAAAATGGGACCAGTTGAGAAAATTTTGACCATTTGATTTACCAGTTAGGAATATTGAATAAGTAAGAATATTTTCATTGAAAAATATCACATTTTTGTTGCCGGGAGCGCTAGTTGATTCCTCCTGTGATGGAAGGCCACGAGACACATTGGTACAGAGTGACGAAAGTGAAATTCATAAAAGCTGCTTTTTGAATTTTGGATTCTGGCGCATCCCTACAGACAAGGTGCAGGTGACTTAATAATTAGTAAATTGTCGGGCGATGAAATTTTCGGATGAAATTCAGAATCCCCATTGCAGGATTCCGAATTCTGGCCCACGCCCAGCACACACGGCCCAGAATGTGTATTATAGCAGCCCGTTCAAGACTCCAGTGATTGCGTGGCGGCCCGTTAAAGCCACCGGCCACATACAACAGGATCATCATCGCTCCATGGCCGGTCCAATACCCCCTCCCCATATAATGTTCAGCAGAAACGGTTTCTTTAGACGAATTGTACAAAATTATTTTTATTCATTTTTTGTCCGATCGGCACTTCGCCCGATCACCCGACGGCCCAATACCCCCCTGTACCCTGTGAAATCAAAATAAAGTCTCGCTCTATTTTTGGAAATCCTGCCCAGCTACTGTGTATAGTGTGTCTCAATGTCGCGGTATTTTTGTTTGCTATTTTTTCAAAAATAAATGTATATCAATTTACATAAAATCGCTGAATAATACAGAAAACGATTACAGCTAAGCTGCACCTTAACGCTACTAAGTAAGTAAACAATGGTATGCGAAGCTATTTGTTGTGATACTCGTGAGATATTAACAAATGTCTCACGGTCACATGCTCTATGATAGCATATCGTTATCGAACTGTGGCGCAACATTCCCACGAAATGATTTCCTGTTTCACTGTTGTTCTTTTTTTAAATAATATATTTTTTGTTGTTTTCCCCGAATTAAAACGTGTTAAAGAAGCAAAACCTCTATCTCAATATTACCAATAAAGTTCGAATATATATTGTACCTTCCTGAATTTATTATAATAAGTTTTAACTCAATTCATAAAGTATTTGATATCTATTTTAATACGCTCACATTTTCATGTTGACGTATATTGACAGCGCGTAGAAACGACTAAGCAGGCACCATCGAATGCCGTTGGATTTGTAACAGTTCGCATATTTCACCAAACATAATTGATTACAATTTATAATATTATTTTAGATGGATATTGCATCAAAATGAAGATTCGTTACCAAATCTGGTTAAAAAGTGTTCATGGTTACTAAATAAATCAGCAATTGTAATTCCATAAGTATGTGTTATAGCTTTTGCTTACAGAATACTATATCATTTTTTCAAAAATAAAAAATTCAATGACCGACGTACTCCATAGACAAAAACGGATGGCCATAAATCTAAACTATATTGAAAAGTATAATTAAAATACAATGACTTTACGGATCCTTTATCAACAAATTATGTATACAAGGTTTTCATTCCCATGAAACACGCACGCGTTACAGTAGACCCCGATCTTTAACAACAAAGTGTCTTTGTTCGCATTTTTAGATCCGGGTTCTGATCGAAACATAATGTATGACGCTGCGGTTTACACCTTACTGCTCAATTTTGAAATAAAGGTTTAAAGTATTATCTTGATATATATATATCTGCAATATTGATTTAATTCAGCGTATCGAGTTTCTAAAATAACATCTGATGGGTTCACTGCCAGTTCGACTAGACCCCAGTTCAAAGATATCCCAGTTCGACTACACCCCAGTTCGGCTACAAATTTTAGTACCCCAAAAACCTGACTCCACCCCCACCCACCCACTAAAAAAACTAATAAAGATTGAACTGTTCCAATGATTACGATAAGTACAAAGGGTAATGATTATTGTTAAAATATTTGTTATATTTTGTGTTTTCTTTATACATGTATAACTTATTCATTATCTTATTGTTTTCTTTAACATCAAAGCAAAAATATCCACTTTTTTTTTCGTTTTGACAAATATTTGTAACATTTTGAGATTACATTGAGTTTAATTCGTGCTTAACTTTTTATACGATGAATTGTTTCAAATTTTGTATATTTTCCGGTATTTGGTGTGTTTCCGGTATTTAGTGTTTTTGTGGTGTTTTCCAGTAATATGGTGTTTTCCGGTAGTTTTTCGGTAGTTTTCCGACTGTCTCCCGGTGTTTTCGGTATTTGCCGGTATGTAGTATAGCCCTTTTTTTCTGTTTTAGTTCATTAACGGGATTTTTATTTTTCGCACTTGGCGAAATGTGCTATGTCTTTCAGGGGCGTACATAACCATTTCGTTGAGGGGGGGGGGGTGTTTAGCCAAAATGCGACCGACTGATGCACATACCCCCCCTCCCCCGAGCAACACTTTTGAGTTTTCTAGGGAATATGGGGGTGGGGTAGGGGCGATTTCAAATCTAGGGCGTCATCCCACAATGAAAGTAAACGATCCCACCCCACAATGAAAGAAAACAAAATACTGGCTATAACCTTAAGCCTCTCGGTAGAACATGGATAGTATTGTAGAATTATATAGTTGTTCGCCGATCGTTGTCTCGTCGGAAAGCAGTTTTATTTTAAGTTCACATATAGTTTATGTCATATTAATGATTGTGACTGAGTAATTTGAGAAAATTTTGAAAAATTGATTCAATATCCTGGCATTTGAGGTCATTGCTGCGAGAAATTCTTGTGGACGAGTGGACCAGAAATGTCAGTCAATAGGACAGAATCTCCAGATCTGTTTTGCAAAAGTTGACATAACATCTGTATAATCTGACGTCCCACGCCCATACAGCAGTGGTACTACAAACTGGGCAGTTCACTATAATCGTGAGTATGATAGCGCTGAGACAGTATAAGACAACTGAGGAGTAGACGAATGGAATCGAGCGCCGCAGGCGCGAATACATTTCAGATATGTTACCGAGTAGAAGAATGATGTTATATTGGAATCGCGCCGCAGGCGCAAAAAAATTTCAGATCTGTAACAGAGCTTTTACATTTTTGGGACTGGTCTTGAAAATATGAATCAATGTCATGGCAAATGGAACCAAATTCTCGTTAACGAGAGGATAAGAAATGGGACAGAATCTTGAGGCTTATCCGTCAATTTCGTCTGTTTTGTGATTGCTATCTCATTAATTCATTTAGTCGAAGACCGACTGCGGTGAGTACTTTTTTTGGGACCGACTATTTTTTGCCATGGTAGAAAACATTTCATAGAACAACATACTCACAACAGAATAAGAGTGACAAGCAGACTTGGTTATTTTATACTCTAGTTTTGTGTGGCGTCTACAATATAGCCACGCAGATTCACGCAAATACATAGTATTTGGGATCTATTCTGGCATTATTTTTGAGACCGACTGCAGTGACTGCACTTATTTTGTGTCCGACTATTTTTCTCCCTGAGCGAAATTATGTTGTTAGATCAACATACGCACGACAGAATAAGGGTGACGTATGCAATTTAGGCTCACAAATTTACGCAAATATTTAGTATTTCGGATCTATTCTGGCATTGTGTTTGAGACCGACTGCAGTGATGCACTTATTTTGAGACCGACTATTTTTCTCTCTGGGTGAAATTTTGTTGTTACACTTACATACTCACAACAGAATGAGAGTGAAACACAACATCTTTTCAAACATGATAAGTTGACATGGTTATTTTATACTAAAGTTTTGCGTGAGTAGCGTTACGTATACAGTGAGCACTTATTTTGATGCCGACTGCTCCTATCTTGCGACCGGCAGCACTGATTTTTCGACCGACTATTTTTATGCTAAAGTTTTGCGTGAGTAGCGTGACGTATACAGTGAGTACCTACTACTATTTTGCGACCGACTGCACCGATTTTGCGACCGACTATTTTTTTTTTTTTTTGCTGGGGGACCCGCCACCCCCACATTTACGCCCCTGGTGTCTTTTATGAATTACAGGGTGGACAAAAAAAATATTATCATTCTGATAATGTGAGTACTTTAATATTTTATTTTAATCAAAATTTCACAGCCTCCTATATTTCTGAACAAGGTTCAATAATTAATGACATGTTGAATTTCCGACAAAGCGTCAGGGGGCTTAAGACATCGCGTGATCGATCACCACAAGTAATATTTGGTGTACGTCAGCCCTGTGTCCTTAAAACTAGTGAGAATAAAACCTCTAACCTAATACTTTCACGGGTTTATAGAACATGACTGGGTTTGACGTTATAGGGCTTTCAAGACATGTCCTTTACTTATTTGGCATTAATTTTCTGTCACGGTGTTAAATGACAATTTATTTTTTTAACAATTTGTGAACAACTGCACTGGTTTGGTTTTAGTTCCGTAATGAGCAAGAAAATTTTAACTAGAGGTAGATAAAAA
Organism: Patella caerulea; assembly: GCA_036850965.1. NCBI lineage: Eukaryota > Metazoa > Mollusca > Gastropoda > Patellidae > Patella > Patella caerulea. The sequence continues at coordinate 23,728,342 of JAZGQO010000006.1, forward strand.
CATTTCCAATTCAGATTGTATTCTTTAGATAAAAAAAAAAATGAACAGTAGCGAATATACCTTGGGGTTTGAGCGATGAAATGATAAAATAGTGTTTGACGTGTTTGTTTTCCTTAAAAAAAACTATATCGGTTAAAATGGGTGAGCTCTTTTAATAGTAAAACGAAAAGAATGAAGTTTACCACACCCCGGATTACTTTAAATTTATCGCTTTGTTGACAATTGTCGTCTGTGTAGCTATCACTGTCAGGTTCAGATAAACCTGCTTATAATATTAACCCCCTTTAGGGCTAACATCCGAAAGCATAAAAAGGATCATAAAACGGTCTGCTCCATGTTCACGGGAATTTACATTATTTAAACGTAAACATGTTTTAAAGAAGTAACCACAAAACAACAAATTGGTTATTGTTAGAAACATGATCCCCAAAGCTATGTCTCGAAATAATAGATTGTTATAGACAATAGCTTATCCGACAACTTCCGCGTTCACCAAATGTGCCACAGTATAATATTCCTAAAACAATTTCCGTTTAAGATCGTGATCACAAGTTATTCCGGACCCACAATATATCTCTGCGACAGTCAAACCTACCTGAATCTAAATGTAAAACAAATATTTTCCATGATTCTTTCATACCATCGTCAATTAGACAATGGAACAAATTCAATATTTCTAAATAGTTTCTATTCAACGCCACCAAAATCTTTTTCGTTTGGATTCCGCGCAAATAAAATCATTCATTTTAAACAACGTTTCTCTTGCAGCAATCTAAACGGACGTAATTTTACGTCACATTTCTGACAATGCATGCTGTAAATGTTGTCATCACTTTGATATTTTCCGCAGGATATTCTTATAGGTTTTTGATTTTGTCGTGTAGTGCGGTCCTCCTGCACTTACTATTTAAAGACACTGAACACCTTTTATTGAATTGCTCCTTACATTCAGATGTCCGAAATTATACAATAAATAATTTGCATGGAATTGACGATACGGAAAACTCGTTCCATACTTTCAAAACGGTTCAATCGTTTTTCGAAATCATAATACGGTTCAAGGGACAACTATAACGCACTCAAATATATTTTCACATGTACAGTGAAATCCCGCTTAACGACCAACTCAGAATTACGGGCAACTCACGTATACGACCACATATTAAAAGAACCATTTTTTTTTCTTCTATATTCCTTATAAATTGAACTCAGTATTACGGGCAACTCACTATTACGGATTACGACCACCGAAGCCAGTCCCAATTTCATTGTTTTTGTGACTAGCGATAACGACCACTGATTACATTGCTTAATTATTTCTAAAATGTAAATCCATTCTAGAGACAGCTATAACACACTCACTGTAATCATATTTTCACACGTACATTGATTGTTTATTTCTAAAGTGTAAATGTATTTATACTGATAGGGAGGTTGGTAATATAGGACAATCCCTATGCAGATTCAAATCTGAATAAAAATATTTCTTATAAAACAAATGAAAAATGTCCCTAGAATGCTGAAAGTAGACGGGGTTCAAGCCAAATTTTAAACCCAACAGATTTCCTCCCAATGCTTCAGTGGGGGGGGGGGGGGCTAGTTGTCTAGAGTGTCGCTCTTCGTCCTCTAGCTGGCCGGTCACCTCTGGCGTGCGGCTGTGGTTTCGAGCCATGGTGTGAGCGTATGTGGCATGGAGATAAGGGCGCCTTCTCAACCTCGTGGGTTACCTCCGGACACTCCGGTTTCCTCCCACTGCTAAAGACCCCTACGCGCAAGCGAATTATTGAAATAAAATTGAACCATATGTTAGTCCCGAAATGACCTAGTTTTTGTTGAGCGGACGTTAAACCCCATTTCTCTCTCTCTCCCCATAATGCTTCAGACCAAACGTGATAAAACAAAGATACGATAAAAACCTTGTTCATGGGGTTGCATTAAACGGTTGGTGTACTTTTAGGTAAGTTTGAGAGTGTGGCGTGTGTGGGTGGGGGAGAGGGGGGGGGGGGTCCACTCAAGCACGATCGATAGAGTTTGTCCTCTGTTGACCATTATTCGGTACGATAAAATCAACAGGGTTTCTCCTCGGGTGGTCTCAATATTCTCTTTTTGCATGTTTGAAATTATTTTAATTATATATAGATGATTAATAAAATTTAATAAATGATATCGTTACAACTGAAATTCTTCGTCAACAGTTCAATAATTACAATTAATTAGTACACACAGATCTGGAAATTCTACGGAAAGTAAAAAGTAAATACATGTCTTCTGACAGCAGATAATTTTAGATGTGTTTTTAAAAAGATTTTAATGGCGATATGAATCTGCAGTTACTTTTTGCCGAATCTGAATCCGAATCTGAATTTACTGGTGCTTCCAGATACACATTTCTTGCCACAGCCTTGGCTACAACAGATCTTGTTACCAGAACAATCAGAATTAGATGAACAGCTATCGGGCGTTATAACACAGATGCCAGATCCTATATTAGGAGGACAGTATGCGGCATCCAGACCTGAAGAAGATAAGTACAAAAATTCCATTTCTAAATACATGTATCATAATACATATGAATTCCTAAATAAACGTTAATGTGTTAAATAAATATGCAGTCACCCAAAAAGTATGGAAGACCAAACAGCTCTTTATTCAATGTTCTTAGTTCTTAGTTCTAAATTCATAGTCCTTAATTCTTACTTCTTCATTTGTTGTCGTATTTCGACATTTGTACACTAAAATTAACATTTTGTATCTTAAAATCAATATTTGTTTCACAGATCAAACATTTGTCATATCAGATTTGTAAAATGCATTTTAATATAAGATATTTATTTTTTTTAGAAAATCAAAAAATTAGTCTATACATGTATTTACATTTCATCAGAAAAATACAACGAAAAACAAATATCGAAAAACAAATTTCAAAATACAAATCTACAAATACAAATCTTGCAAAACATTTCTCTAAAAACATTTCTCCAAAAACATTTCTTCAAAAACATTTCTCCAAATGCATTTCTCCAAAAACATTTCTCGAAATTCACGAACCGGAACATTAGAAATCAACCTGGGATGCAATAATTCACCATACAATAAATAAGAATCGAGCAAGCATACAACAAGTAAAATCGTACAATGACCGTGACTTTAATGAAATCACTTGCGTGTTATGTTTCTATATATTGGTTAATATGATCTAGCATTAGATAAAATAATTTGAAATGTGATAAATTATGGGACTCTTTTATAGACATCTAGTTTAATGCTTTAATAAACTGTATAAGATTGTTAAAGAACCGCCATTGTGGATGTACAGGAAAGCATGTCTTTTAATAGTTACTATATTTAGAAGCAACTCCACTAACTAATCACGTGACATAATATCGCGTGCAACCAATATACTGTATAGTTGGTAATAAGACTAGAGAATGTGACATTCGGGGCCTCCGGTTTCCTCCCACTGCTAAAGACGCCTACACACAAACTAATTATTGAAATAAATTGAACTACGTGTTAGTCCCGAAATAACCTAGTTGTATCGAGTGGTTGTTAAACTCCATGTTTCCCTCTCTTTGAACAAAGACATATGTCGCTATTAGACAAAGCCTTATTTCTGAAAATAGACAACTTTCAATTTATTTTCGTTATCAAAGGCCCGGTCCGATTAGACGTTCTACGAACATGCCATTTCTCAAACCAATCCCCCCACCTGAATGATGAAAATGAAATGGAGTTTAACATCCTACTGTTCTGCTCCTAAACTGGGCTAACACAGGCATACGCCATATAGTATGCTATGAGGGAAATTTTGCTCGGGTAGCGGCGCTTGGGCCTACTCTTATATCTAATTCCAACTACCAAGGGATCGTTTCACTAGCGTCGCGGACACTGAGCGATTGTTCTTATTGTACATGTGCTTATACTCGATTCACATTATTGTATGGTGACTTATTGTATGTCAGGTTGATTTCTAATGTTCCGGTTCGATGAATTTCGAGAAATCTTTTTGGAGAAATGTATTTGGAGAAATGTTTTGCAAGATTTGTATTTGAAGATTTGTATTTTGAAATTTGTTGTTCGATATTTGTTTTTTGTTGTATTTTTCTGATGAAATGTAAATATAGAATATTTTTTTTGATTTTCTAAAAAAAAATAAATATGTTATATTAAAATACATTTTACAAATCTGATATGACAAATGTCTGATTTGTGAAACAAATATTGATTTTAAGATACAAATAATGTTAATTTTAGTGTGCAAATGTCGAAATACGACAACAAATGAAGAAGTAAGAATTAAGGACTATGAATTTAGAACTAAGAACACTGAATAAAGAGCTGTTTGGTCTTCCATAAAAAAAGAGAGAAAACGAGAAATCTGTCCAGATGCATCCCTTAATATTTCTGCGGCACTGAGAATCCGTTGATTAAACAAAAATTGTATATAAAATAGAATTTATATAATAATAAAGCCAATGTTCTCTAAATACATTACCTACAGCCAGGCAAGCAAATACCAATACAACAATAATGGCCTTCATGACTCCTGTTTACGTCCATAAACAAAATGGGTATCCGATTAAGGTTTTTATATATGCTGCTTGTGATAAACAATCAAATCTAGAATATGTAAATAATTACTTTGGCGGAAAGTTAATTGAGTATCAGACGTTAATTTATCACCTGCTGTTAATTGTGTTAGTGCATGCTAATGGTAATTTTGTAAACCCCCAGTAAAAAATGGTATCAGTTGTTAATATTGATATTTATCTAATCTTTCAAAACATAATTATTTTTAATACCCAGGGTATCGACTCAGATACATTGGTAAATCATGTCATACCTCTGATGTATAACGGAGAAAGTTGGGACGCTTTTCTGTTTATATTATTTTCTCCGTGAGATGCCTTCCACGCTGTTTATTTCAAAATCATACGATTGCCCTCTCGGCGACTTATTTCTTTCGATATAGATTTCTTTCAATAAAAACACATTTTATTTCGAATATTTAAAACATTGCTATGTCTGTTTATTTCCTACAAATGACAAGCTACGTTGTAGATTAAAGGGAGTGTTGCTCTATATTTTAGAACCATAAATGAGTCTAAAAGAGTGAATATATAAAGTGATTTTCACTCATTATTTTTAAATCAATTATGTAAGGTGAAATTCTCAAACAGTTCAAACGGAATGACAGTCGTTTACACCGGCTTCTTCGGGTTTAAATGTTTATTCATTTTTAGTATTATTTTTCATTTGTGGATCAGCCATTACTGTTTACTGCCGCATTGTAGACTAATTTGGGATATGTTTTTCTTTGTTCATTTTTACTCTCTATTTATTTATCCGCTTTTTGGGTCCTCGATACGAGGACAGATCCGCTCGTCGAATCCCCATGTGTACGTAGGGTCGCCTGTCCAACCTGGTGGGTTTTCTCCGGGTCTCCGGTCCCCCCTCTCTCTCTCTCTCGCTCTCTCTCTCTCTCTCTCTCTCTTCTTTAACCTATAGCTATCAGATAAATCAGTGTGGACCGACCTTGAAATAAACAAATTAGAACACATTTTTTTAATGTGATTGACCCTAATGGGCTTCTACATATCTTGCAATTACCAGATAGTTACAAGAAAACTATCTTGTAATAGGTTATATAAGGTTATCTTGTAATAACATGATAGTTATCTTAAAATTGCAAGATAGTTATCATGTAATTGCAAGATAGGCTATCTTGTTATTACAAGATAGTTATAAAAACACGGCCGGAATATATATTTTTCATTTGATTGACCCTTATGGTCTTCCGTAAAGATGACTAATCGAAAACGAGCGACATTTTCAGCAAGTATGACAAAGTACGCCAAGCCCAATTATACCCAGCCTTCTCCGCAAATCCTAAGATTTCCTACAATTTTCTTAATCTGTTTAACCCATCAAAATTGATTGCCAAGCAGTGGCCTTATGAGTTTTTAATTTTTGATACGAGAGCGAAATCAAATTTGGAGATAACTTCACCCGACTGTGACCCCTTAGATCAGTGATTCTTAACCAGTGTGCCGCGGCACACAGGTGTGCCGTGTGATTGCCCTAAGTGCACACTATGTCAATTCTAAACGGCACACTAAGAAAATTTCCCATTTTTCTCACTAAGGAAGCCAGTTATTTGACTGGTGAAATTCAAAACACTGCGATAAAATTAATTTATAGCCGTGTTTTTCTTTCTTTTTTTTTATGTGTCCATGACTAGTCTGTGTGTACGGCATACTCCTCGCAGTGCTCAGTTTGATTAGAGGTAATCCCATTACTCACTGATGTAAATAGAGAAAAATCTTATTTTAAATTATTATTGGTCAACAGTCCCCCGACGTGGATCCAGGGGCGGGGGGCCCCCCTCCCCGTCAGCCCCAGTGACAAAGTTGATTTTCAATTACGTTTGCTTTGTTACTGTTGTAGTTTCACATATCTGCTCTTCTGCTCTTTAATAGACGATATAAACATGATTTACGCATCGTCTCCGCCCAAGCAACCCAGGGTTGTAACATATTACCCTTTGCTCCAATGTGTGCCCCCCCCCCCGGACAAAATCCTGGTTCCGGGCCTGGTCCCATTAACAACCAATGACTTACTGCGTAACAAAATCGTTAAATTTGAAACAAAGTACCAAATTGGATCAAATGTTTACATAACGTTACGTCATGATGCACGATTTTATTATGCCCAATTAACCACATATTCTTGAAGAAATGGCCCGAGAAATCCCTCTCTGGCCATTGCTGGAATTATAGCGTCTGTTTCTTGAACTTATGCGGGAGTGTGTCTATTCTTTCTGTTCAATGAAAGTTATCACTTAAGTACAGCAACATGACAGTCCTTCGTTTAATCTGGGTCTTCCCTAAAACTTTGCACAGTGATTTAAGGTATTAAAAACGGTGAAAGTATGTTCTTTTCCAAACAGTATTGTTTACATTTCATTCGACTTGATAGCCTCGTTTGTCAAGCAAATACTTTTACTGTAGTATTCTGTTATGCACGGGTTAATTAGGCATAATAAAATCGTGAGTCGTGACGTAACGTTATGTAAACATATTTGGTCCAATATTGGCACTCGTTTTAAATGTAAAGCTTTTGTAGGGCAGCTAGTGATTGGTTGGTAGACGGACTACTGTCCAATCAAAATTTAAAACAACAATATCCACTCATAATAGAAGTGTGTAGTAGGAGTACCTCTAATCAAACGCAATACTGTGCGGAGTATGAATAGCAGAATATTGTAGGAAAACTATTAGTATGACAAACGAGGTAATGCAATCAATACTGTATGAAGGCGAACAATACTTTCATCGTTTTAATATCTTAAATCACTGTCTAAATTTTTAGGGAAGGCCCCATAGTAAAAGAATGGATATCATATTCCTGTACGTGTGATAGATTTGATTGAACGGGGAGAATACACACACTCCCTCAAAAGCTCAAGTATCATAAACCACAAGCCAATCCAGCAATCGGCAGAGAGGGATTTCTCGGACCATTGCTTCAGGAATATGTGTGTACGGTTGTGTGCCGTCTACGATTTGCCATGTTTTTATTTCGCAAAATTCAAATATTTTTGATATATATTTGGTTAGGTGTGCCGCTATTTTTTCATGTATTCCAAGGTGTGCCGTGGGCAAAAAAAAAATAGGTTGAGAAACACTGCCTTAGATATACATGTCGTATATTGTGTGTATGAATGTATTGTGTATGTACATGTATTATTAAATGTATGTATATAAGTGTATATGTATGCATGCTGTCCATAATGGACGTTTTGATGCAATAAACTTCTTATCTTGTCAAGTTTTGTCAAAGATGTGTGTGACACGCTGTGGAACTCGTCCTAAGTTCTACCCCCATTATACTAAACACAAGAAATGCACCGAATCCTGAAAATTTATAAAACATCTTCTCTCGAAAATACACCTTTTACGTTGTAAATATTTTGTCACAAGTTTAAAAAAAAATATTGTAACTGACGACATTACCGTCCATAATCATGCGATGTTTATCATGGCTATATCCGGGTTCTATAACCCAAGGTTGTCATCTAGAGCGTATATAAATAGCAATAGCAGGCTTTGCGTTTGTTAACGTAGATGGAAATAGTAACGTATTCAATATTGTTAAAGCCCCAGTAACACTCTTGTTGTAACTGAATAATATGTCCCAATCTTCATTCTGGTCAACAAATCGTATTATTTTAGAATATTGCAATTAAATGATGATATAAATTTCATCTTAACACATCTATTTTAAAAAAATTGGAAAAATTCCAGCAATTGATTTGAAAAGTCTAACGTAAACCTTTTCAAATGTGACTTGGATTTTAAAATATTTTCGAACCCGCTGGACAAGTAAAATAGGTTGTAATGGATAATTTACACAACAGGTAGGACACTAAACATCTAGTACTTAGAATAAGGGTATTATTTATTTTCTGGAGCTACCAAGCCAGCAAGAAGGTTATTGTCCCTTTAAATTTATAGCTGTATAAATACGCGACATACATTCTGGTTGAAATTATATTATATTTAAACAATAAACGTGAATATTTAACAAATGTATAGTTTCAATTGTACAGTCTTTTTAAAATAAATTACTAGTTACTCTATCGGCGTGTAACATTCGTGGTTATTTCAAGAAAATTATACACTGGTACGTGTACTGTGCTTTACTGCCCTTCCTCTATATTCATAGTTTTGTTTATTACACAAGTTTTAGTTTTTATAAAATTCAAAAATTGCTTGGATTAATCTCCCATTAATTCTTGGTGTATTCCGGTGTCGGTCTCGGGTAGCTTACAAATTCTTCCACAGCTTTCAGCACAACACTTTTCGTCTTCAGAACACATAAAATCTCCCAGACAATTTATACCTGGAAGAAATCTACAGGGACCTGGGTATGGGCTCGGGGGAGGGCAAACACCCGAATGTTCCTCGTTATCAAAGCTTCTTGCTGAAACAAATAAAATAGACTTGTAATGCAACGATCTTTTTATATTACTATGTTTAAAACAGTCACATTAAATTAAGCATTACATACCAACATACTTTAAATATACAATGGGGCAAATGTTGCTGAAAAACATACTTTATCAAATTAATTGGTTATTTTCATATTCATTAAAAGTGCAAACTCTGATAAATAGAGGAATGTGATCGATCTAATTCATCTTAAATGAAAGACGTCATCAAAACATTATTATCATGCTTGAAAGATTTGCAGACCTGAATCCTGCAATGAACCCCACTGCTCTCAGTGGCTGTTCTACTGCAACTTACAGTTGCGGGATTTAACGTTTTAGAATCCCTTGCAAACTACAATCTAATGAGAGTGAAATTTCTAATTGGAATCTATGGCCAAAATGGTTCAATTCCGTTCAGTAGTTACAAACATGACGGATTAGACATTTTACCGATCTAATTTCATCGATCTAGCTGCTTTCTATGCAAGAAGACGACTGCGACCCTTATTTGAACCAAATTGATGGGTCTGTTTTTCATCGGATTGAAACTAAGCCGGGAGATTATCTAGCGTTGGTATTTTTATGCTGTTTCCTATATTTACATATTAAATTATAAATATGAGTACATATTAGCGTGAATTAATCCGTGATAAATTTGAGAATTTTCGAAAAATGCAAATAATGCATCGTCACTTCAATATACACAATGTCGTTTCGAGATTTCCCATACATAATTAATGGTCATTACTATCTCTCGGCCATCAATCAAAAAGTAATCCATTGAAAAACGACCTTTCTGTAAATTATTATTTCGACGATTTTTACTCTTGGAGACATATTAAGTATACTACTTACCTGAAACCATGACAACAGCCAAACAAAATACAAGAACGAACTGCATGGTTCTGGCACTTTTTGTTTACTCAATTAACACAATGCGATCCTCTACTATTTATAGGCCTACATGCCGGATGAAAACAAGTAGGCCTAATTGGGCTTATCCGTGTTTACATCAATATTTTGAAGTGGACACACACACACATTTGTTATTTGGGTTTTGGTCATGCTGCGCAATACGTATTTTAACGGTAAAAACAACATAAAACTATTAATAGGCCTACATGCCGGATGACAACAAGTAAGCCTAATTGGGCTTAGCCGTGTTTAAGTCAATATATTTTGAAGTGGACACAAACATGTTTTGTTATTTGGACTTGACCCTGGTGCATAATACGTATTCTAACGGTAATAACAAAATACAACTTTTAGAAAAGCGTTCAAGTTAACTATGACAACTCATATTTTAAGAGAGACATTTGGGACGAACATATGGTTTAATTTAATTTTAAAAGTTAGCTTGCACGAGAGGGTCTTCAACAGTGAGAGGAAACCGGAGAACCTGGAGAAAAAACTACCAGGTTGGATAAGCAGCCCTATTTTTACGCGTACACTTTGGATCCCTAGATCCACCCACCCCTTCCCCGCCGCATTTTAAGCAGAAATGGAAAGATTTAAATGATAATCCCAAAGCTTATCGCCAGCAGATTTCTGAGAAAATAATATAAAGATGATAATAAACATACAATCTAGGGAAGTGTTTCATCATATAAAACAAATTCTTGGTTTGCTTGAATAATTGGAAATATCATGAGTACGTTAACTGAGAGAAAGTAAGAACGTTGAGATTTCTAAAACATCATCGGTAGACGTGGATATATGTCAAGGAAAAAAGGCAAATATTACCGTTTCTTTTTGAAGTTTATTATTGAGATAAATACAGACAACAGCAGAGCACGTTTTCATGGATTGTTTTTATCATCACCTTGATTAATTAGATGTGACGGAGGAAGCTGAAATCATAAATAAATAAATCCGAACATGATCTACTATTAGTTATACAAGTTTTGATCAACGGTGTTTAACCCATAATGTAACATACGTTATTTTTGAACTAAGAAGACAATAAAAACCAAAGAAACTTTAACTTTGGTTATTGTTAGAAATATAGTGAAAACCCATTATCTCAACCTCGATAAACTGTATATGACTTAGTATACAGAAATTATAATCCATTTATAGGAACACAAGCTATTATCCGAACATTTTGGGGGTAATTTGTTAATCTCTTGGCATTGGTCTAATTGTTGCATGGCTCTGTGATGGATCCGTGCGTAAGGCGTTAGCTCGCAAACCAGAAGATCTCAGGTTCGCTTCCTGTGTTGACCCATCAAGTTCACCGGGCTTTCATGCGTGGTTCTCCTTAGCTAGTGGCGCGGGACGTAGGTCCCAACAAGGGGCGATGTATATAGTCGTTAGGATAGTACACGTAAAAGAACCCTTGACAGAATTTAAAATAAAGATGTTCCAGAGAGCTACAGTCCGGACAAACTTTCCCTTAAATCCGACTACACAGATAATTACTTACAAATTAACTCTGTCACAGATGACTGTCCACGACACGTGCATAGCTTTCACGTGGCGTCAGTCATTGGCTCAACGGCTCGTCCATTGTTTACATACTACCTAATTGCTTCGGGCAAAGTGATGCATTTTACTCATTTTAATACCCATTTACACTAAATAGGAAATATTTTTTAACTACAAATACTTCAAACGTCTTTATATATTTTTCTTATACTTCAAAAAAATGTTTAACAATTTAATTTGTCGGAGTAAAAAAGTTAATATGCCGAACCCATTAAGTCTCGTCGATGTCATGCTTATCAGTGATTGTAGCCGCCAAGCGAATATTCTCTGCGGGATCAGTTAGCGAATATTCTCTGCGGGATCAGTTTGGGCGTTTATACGTCTTCATTACCCCCAGTCTGTGCAGAAAAGTGGAACGTTGAACCTCATTCATTCATCTTGATTATTTTCTTTAAATTACGAGAAGGCATAAGAAAAACCTTACCAACATGGTGTTATGTCATGGCTAATTTACACACACGACCACATCCTTCTGAGCAGCATTTGTGACCTGTTAAATTAATAAACTAAACGGCAAGTAAAAGCAAACCTTCGTCAATAATAATATAACTAAACATGCAATGTGCAAGAGCAAAATCTACCTATTACAAGTCTTTCTTTAGGTCTGGAATGTTATCTAAATAATCAATTAGACATTAATTAACTTATCCGGACCATAATAAATTCTAAATGTCAAGGCTACCATTCGATGTTGGCTGGATTAGATTCCTATATGGATCAATTTGACAGAAATTTTCAGCAAATTAGCTTTACACTATGTAGTTTTTAACTATTATAGTGAAAACTGCCAACTCTTTATCTTATCTCCCATAATGTATCTTTAGTATGAAAATGTATCGTTTATCATGGTGGATAAATGTAGCAGGCGTTCTAGAAATTTTAATCATACCGATCCGCGTTTGTATTTGTGAATTTATTTTTTTCTGCAGACTTTACTCACCTGATTGACATTCCGAATCTGATAAGCAATTGTATCCTGGTCTAAAAACACAGAATCCTGCAATTCTACTGGATGGTGGACATTGTCCTGCTCTTTCTTTCGCAGCAGGAGCTTCATAAGTAGTATAATAATTATAATATAGCACACACTTTTTTCATCCATCATGACTCAAGAGTCAACACAATAGTTTGTTATACTCCCGTACCCACCCCACCCCTATTTCTGTATTGACAACGTCACCTTTTTGTGTTATAAATTATTAAAGAAGTTTTTGACATTGACGGTTAGTAAGGTTTGTTCTCACATTCCGGATTTGAGCATCGTTTGTAGATTTTGTAAAATTACAATAAGAAGCCGTCTGAAAAATCTTACCAGGTTCTTGTTTGGTCATAGCTAATTTACAGACACGACCACATCCTTCAGAGCAGCACTTATGATCTAAAAATAGAATAAAATAAACGTTAAGTGAAGAACTTAAATATTGATCACCTTGCCCAATATCAATAATATTGTAAAGAAACATGATAACTGGTGCCGTGCTTTAAGGAGGCATAATTATACCGGACCTAATATGCGACCGTGGCTACTAATACAGTGATGGATTGGACGAGGATTTTAGAAGGGGGGGTACGCGGCCTAATGTATGGGCATAATATTTGGCGAGGTCAGTGATGCAAGTGTCTTGATTCCAACATCACGCTTTACCGCATTTTTTCGTTGCCAAATATCTCTGCGTAAGTGTCAATATCCACATGGCCGTTAAAACTCATTTCTTTTTCTATGGACAGTAGACAGTACTAAAAGTTTACCTGATTGACATTCTGAATCTGCTAAACAATTGAATCCTGGTCTAAAAACACAGATTCCCGCCATTCCACTGGATGGTGGACAATGTCCTTCATGTTGTGTAACAGCACGAGCTACATAAATAAAGTATAGCAGTTGTCATATAAACGTGTCTCTACTAACATCTACATAAATATAGTATAGTAAATGCCATTTAAACTTGTCTCTATCATCAACTACACACAATATGGCGAATCATTTACATTTGGTAGTAAACTTCTAATTCAACAAAGAATATTCACTTCCAATATTAAAATTCATTGTTTAAGCAGGTTAGCCTTCATCGTCTTGGGCTTGCGTCCAAACGGATAGCCCGAGGAAACATTTCAAACCCTTCGCGCTGACAGAGTTTGAAATGTTGACAATTTCCCTTCAAGATAAAATAATGGCATACTATGTAGGTCTACCATTGGCACGATTCGGGGGCCATCTTTTTTTAAATGACTCCGTGCATTTAAATTCTACTGAGTTTTTTTTTTTGTTTTTTTTTGGGGGGGGGGTAATTTTTAAATTCCACCTGTCTGATTTAACAATATTATTCAAGAATGGAGACACTTAAATACTTGCCTGATACAGCAACCACAATACAGGAGAACACAATAAACCTCATTATGTTAAAATCACTTCTTACTTATGATTATTACTTGTTTATCTTCTTGTTTCAACAAATGGTCATTTTCACACCTTATCTAGTCTCTATGAAATTATATTAAATCAAATATCTTGCTTATCATAATATCGTTGTAGAAAATCACCAACGCGCTACAACACTTTCCATTCAGGTCTTCTCGTTAGGAACTAGGTCTACCTTTCGCACACTTACTCAATAATTTTGGACATATTATTAGTCATTGATGAAAGAATACATAATAAGTATTGGGGGGGGTGAGGGGGTGGTGGTATAGAATTTGTAACCTTAATATGTATTGTGGGACAAAATGTACGATTTGCAACCTATTGGACTATTAATGTAAAAACTAACATGAATAAAATATATTGCCAGATATTTTACTGTAAAACTAAGAGAATTAAGAAGTCATAAAAATGATAAAAATGTCGTGTATTCAATGCAAAAATAGCTTAACACATAAGCAGTTTCAAGGACTTTTTCATCCAGTTTTACTATTTTCAATAGACACTGTATTTTCGATCCAGGTGATGTTTGTGGTGGTACTCTTATACTAAAAGTATAAAGGTAGTTTTGTTGTGTGCATAATCGAGCATCTGCGTGAGACTTTATTACCCTCCAGAGTTACAAATTTCAACGTCATTTTTTTATTCTTATTGTTAAATTTTATTTCAAACACATTTAGATACCAAAATATAGGTGCTATAAGTGGCAATGACCCCGACTGACCCATGCCAGGTGTTGCGAAAATTTGTCGCTTTACCTGGAGTCAAACGTCTATCAAAATATTGGGAGCGATAGCATGAATTTGGATGAAAACCCGCCGTAAGAGGTTATATCAATCATCGTTGAATGTTATTCGTTTTGCTGTAGTATGCTTTTGGGTGCGTGTTTTCTTTCTCGCTTTGTTGTTTATTTTTACAGAAGAGCGAGCATGATGTCGACATCTCAACCAGACTATGGAGCTGGCCCAGAAAACACGTTAAAATGGTGAACATTCAATATCTTTATGGGTCAGTCGATTATATATATTATGTGTCTTATTAACACAAATTTGTGAACACCAATCGATCAACATTTTTGTTCCAATTAACTAATTTGAGAAAGATGGAAATTAATGATCAATCGACATATTTTGGTGTTTATGTTTTTTAATCTTAAAAACTTTTACCTAGTCCCTTAATATATCTGAAGCCCTGTGGTGATATTTCGCAAAGAAAGACACGAGTTCTTTAAATAGGAATTTAGATGATTAAAACAAAAAAATTGTGTATTTTGGAGTTTGAATTGCAATGCATACTTTAAGGAATATTGTGCTTCCACTTTAATCTATTTCATATATCGGACACAATGGTATTTTTATTCAGTAATACGACATACCAAGCAATAAGTTATATTTACTAAGAAAAATGTAGGCCTTATGTATCTGTGCTTCCTGGAATAATGCTTGTTCTTGTACATTGTATTGTGCTATGATGTGTTATTAAATGTAAGTTAGACTTAATAAAAAACAACACATGGAAAACTGCTACTAGTTTAAGCTAACACTCTTCAAACCATCGCCAAATAGTATATACTTACTACACAGGCACTTGAAGAAATTAACATAAAAGAAGTAGTAAGAAGTTTTATTTTAATTTCTTCAAGTGCCTGTGACTTACTACTACCTGTGTTCCACGTGGCATGAGTGTGTATTTTTGTGTATTACTAAATGTCATTTCTGGATTGGTTCTGTTGGTGGCCTACTGTGGGTCATCGCCAAGGCTCTCCCAGTCACGGTTATAAGGAAGGGGCATCATCCCCTAAAGTGGAGACCATATCGACAAATAGTACAAACATTACTAGAACAATTTTGAGATTGGCCATGCAAGTGGTTAAGTGAAGGTCACAACACGCCATATACTACAACACCCTCTGGTGTAATAATGTTGGCAATTCATAATATTTTTTCTGGATACTTTCATTTCAAGATGTTAACTTCAAGATTTTTTGAATCGTAGAAAATATTTACATAAGAGTTCACATTCAAAATTGTTTTTCAGATACTTTCAGAAACCAATGAATTTATTTCTTTGTTGAGTAAAATTAATAATAATTTTTCATTTTTAATGATATAAATCTTACCAATAAATATGGAATCACCTACAAGCAATGCCCTAAAAATAGCCTGACTATTACCAAGTGTTGTCGACCGAGGAAAACTGCAGATGCCAAATATGACAATGGTCCTCTAATTAACACGTTATCGTGGGGGTAACGACCCTGGTGACGTGTGTCAGACCAATAAATGACTTTTCGAATTTGAAATTGGTTTATAACTTTATTTCTAGGCCTAAATAATCATTATTTACCATTTGAATTTTAATTAAAATTATAACTTTTGTATAACAAATAAAAATACTATATATAATATATATCCGACGGTAACATACAATACATCCTAGTTCAAGCCATGTCTTGTATAATATCAACGATATCCATAATAGCTTCAATCTCCTCTGGGGTGGGGTCGTATGTTTCCAGTCGACCATCAGGATGTACCATCATACCGGGAATAAATTTATTAGTGTTATCACGAATCATAGCCCCGGGGGTTAGAAACCTTTTCACAAAGTGTAAAATACAGGGACATATTATTAAACAACAAGGACTGCCTGTACCAAAAGCTATTATACAGCTCTTGGGGTCGGTCAAGAAACAGAAGGCGGTGATCGAGAAACCTAGAACTGCTAACAAGGTAAAACCTAAATACGTCAAAATACTCTTTATTCTCTGTTTTCTGCCTCTAAGGATATCCTCTTCCGATATAATCTGAAAAAAACATATATCAAGGTTCAGATATGTATCAAGGTTCGGGGGTGGCAAGGGGTTAGGGGCAATGCCCCCATGAAAAATCCCCCCCCCCCCGAAAGAAAATTTGTCAACCATAACTCTAAAATACCTACTGCAGACTGTTACGGGCGTGCCCCGCCTAAAAACTCCACTGCCCCTCCGAAGCCACGGGCCTGATCCCATGTACAGACTAATATCTGACCTGCTCAATGACGAGCTGTAACTTATGATAACTTTTCGGTTTTAGTATCGAAGAAAGCATAAGCGTCCCGAGCACCCCCTTCCTCTTCTACGTATATTTCAAGATAAAATAATGTGTGCTAATATTTAAAATGCAGGGTTTACAGTATTACTATACAATGTGCTTAGGAATCCTTGTGAAATATCGCCCATAATGACATGAATGGTGGGGCGCAAATAGTACATAATGCTGAATCAGATTTGGTGGGCGCCCACAACTTCTTCAATGGGGCTTCAAAAACGGCATGATTTGTGGGGTGCTTCATTTCAGGGACGTGGAATATAAACGATTGATTGGAATTCGACTCGGCCATCTAAGTTAGGCTATATCAGACCACCTACTGTCTTGGGGACTGTAGCAAGAAAACGCGTTTGAGGTCGTCAAATTTTCCCACTACGCTAACCCGAACCCCGTACGTCTATGGAGAGCACTCTATAAACCCTTCTGCGGTGTAGGTACATCGGCGCCCCCAGAAGCCCCATCGACGCCACCGGAAGCCTTTGCCCCCCTCCCCCCTAACCATTTTGGGCTAGCTACGGGCCTGAAAAGATTATGCCACCATCGACCCAGATCGACAAAAAAGCAAAATAACCATGTTTCAAAGAGACGCTGGTAATTGCCACTCGAGTTTGTTCTTCGTTCGTTCGTTTGTTCTAAGGGTTTTATGTCCGCTTTCACCTGGGGTGACATCGCAGACAAGTGTTTCCTAAGAACCTTGCCAGAGAAGTCACATAATAGACTTTGTCCCGCTTGTGCAATTTGGGATATACGTATTATTTTTATAGACAGCATAGAAAACCAACCTCAAAATCTGACAATTCTTGCGCTTGTTGTGTATCAACGTTTGTTGGGGAATCTTGAATATTTCTGTTGGCTAACTGTGCTAGGTTGGCATTCCTTTTATGACGTGTATGGTTGTCTGTATCCTCTGGGTACGGTGTGTCTTTATAATAAGTAATTGTAGTTGAGGTTCGGTCTACTGAATCGTTAACTGATTTAGGTTTTTTGGGTAATTTGTCAACCTCTGAGGCCTTCTGAAACTCTTTCAAACTATCTTCAAGTTGCTGTCTGACATTCACATCAATATTATTCAGTTTAATTGTTTCTTGGGGTTCATAATCTGAAACAAATTTATCATAATAATACAATTTTCGAGTTTTTTACAATATGATCGTGAACTATTTCGTAAAATTTACAAAAATTATTGATTCCTACAAATCACTGACTCGAACTCACATGAGTGGATGTCAGTGGTGTGTGAGTTGGGGGGGGGGGGGGGCAAAAGTGTCCAAGATGCTCGCCGACAAGGAGTCCTCTGTAATCGTAGACTAAACCAACCTATTTTGTTATGATTTTATCCCAGTGCCAGGTCATGCATATTCTATTATTAATTGTCTTTGTAGAGTATACTTGTAGTTAAGACAGAGATATAATGACACGGACAGGGGTGTAATAATGGACATTTTTCCATGACAGCGGCACAACTCTTTGTTTCAAATTGCTACCGACAAGGCTTCTTTCAGATCTGCTTGGGGCAAATTTCAGGGATCTTTAAATTTTTGGGCAATCCACATTTGGGATTGAGTTCAAGATCAAAAATTCCATTGCATGATTGCGATTTTCTAACTTGAAAATATAAATGTCACCCTCAAATCGCAACGACAACTTCAAAATTGATATGATTCAGTAGTTCACTGGTGCTCGTAATTTAATCGACTTTTGACTACCGTTAGGGTTTCTCATATAGCCTTTTATTGGTGACTGTCTGTCTTTTAAACGGACTGGCTGGGATTCGTACCTTGATTGAAGTTTGACACTTTTGTTGTGATACAAAAAAAATTGTTCAATATTTTTTAACTTATTTAACTTGTGTTGCTTATGCAGAAATCTCAGAATGCAACAAATCGAATGTATTTTTCAAAATGTTCTGAACCCTAACACCCTCGCCCAGGGGCGTAGCCGTGAAATATATATTGGGGGGGTCCGCAACTTCGGCGGGGGGGGGGGGGTTACCCATAAGTCTCAGTCTTCCTTAAACATTGTTTGGCATAATTTACGCGGTTAAACAAAAATATCACACCAATAAAACGTTTAACAAGTTTACAGACAGCGGCACCGGTCTTCCCCGAGAGGCGAAGAAGCTGGCTTACCCCCCACCTAAGAAAATTTTGGAACAGCTGCAAACAATTTTTCCTGCTATTTTGGCCCATGAACAAAGCAATTTCAAAGTTGTCTAATATAGCCTAATTAAGGTGGCTTGCTGACTCGAATTCCAATCAATCGTTTACACCCAAAGCAACTTCAATTTGGTCCAATATAGCCTACCTGGCTGCCCAGAATTCCAAACAACCAACCAATCGGAGCCTCACCCTCCCGGAGAAAATTTTGTAAATTTAACCACCGCAAATGAGTTTTCTGCTATTCTAGCCTGTGTGAGCAAGTCCAAAAGTATCCAATGGTTCTGTAACCGAAATCCCACTCTGAATTCCATCCAATCTCACTGTTGCAGTTGCATTCACAAAGTAGAGTGGCCCCAGACAAAATGTTTTAATCGATAGTCAACTCAGTACAAATTCGTAGTATTCAATTAAAAGAAAAGTGAAGGGAAGCACAACTAGAAATGCCCAAAGCAGGTTTACGGGCGGCCAGTTTTCTTCGCGGGGGAAGAAGCGGAGCTGACCTTGTATTGACCCCCAAGAAAATTTTGGAATATTTGATGGCCGCAAACGCGTTTTACTGCTATTCCAGTCCTAAAATTACTGTTTTATGAGATTTCGGGCACTTTACTTTGCCAAATTTTTTTTTTGGGGGGGGTCCAAGTATATTCAGACCCCCCCAGTAAAACAATTGGGGGGGTCCGACACCCCCGGACACCCCCATGTGTGACGCCCATGCCCTCGCCTTTGTATACAAAGGTCAACATCTAAACGAAAGCAAAAAAGAAATAAATTACCATCAACTGCAAATTTATAATCGTGTGAAACTACTATATTTATACTTCTTGCTTCCATACAACCTGTAAGAATAAAAAATAAATATACATCAGCTTGTAGGTTGTGGGTGATAAGACCATGATAAGACAAAATAAATGTGGGGTTGCTGTGGTTGGCTGGTATGTGTAGTGTTTGTAACAACAGTGTATGATAATGATTGCTCAAACTGTCACGGTGCTTAGCTATCATCTGAATTCCTCTGATCATAGGTTGTCAAATCGGCAATTCTTTCAGTCCAATACCTTGAAAAATAGCGCAGCTTTTATCAAAATAAATGTAGCCTCCGGTAGCGGCAGCGTAGTATTAATAAGTGGCGGTGATCGCGCCATGATAAACCGGTAGCCTAAACCAGACAACCCCCCTCGGGCCTAGAAAAAAACACGTTATTAAAACAACAAACGACTAGGCCTATCAGATCAAGTGAATGAATCTTGTAATTGACTTTCTACTCTAGTCTTATTATTTAGTAGCCATTTATAGAGAAGGAAATTCTGATAGTTCGTAGATAGATCAGATTAGGGGTTTTTTTTCTTCTTAGAATGCGATCATTTACTTCACTGTCTTCAGTTAAGGGGAGACTAATCCATTTCGTTTGTGACTCTTGAGTTTTCGTGATTGGGAGCAGCAGTGGATTAAGCAAATTAATAATCTTTACATATTTAAGTTGATTTCCTACTATAAATACTATTGAACATGGGCATAGCAAGAATCGCTTCTGGAAAGGAACCAAACGGCATTATTGAGACTTGCTTGCAGTGTCACACTGGCCGTTAACAGAAGAAACGATCTCGTTTTGTTGAGTGGAGTGGACTCGTCACTTGGTTGAGCAGGTTATTGTTAAGTTTCGATAAATGGAGTTATTTCCCTTCAAAAAAACCCCTACTAATTCTACCTGAGAAAAGAAGCAGCATCAGGCAGTTTATCAACAAAATGCATATTTGTGAATGCATTAGATTTTACTTCCATTTGATTCTTCTTTCGTAGAGAGTCTAAGACAAAGAAGGGTGTTTCTATTTTCGTCCATTTTGGGTTCAGAATGACAGTGTGACGATATTGGTGACGTATGAAGGGGTCTTTTGAACACTAGAGGGCGCTACACCAGAAGTAAACATGTCAAGCATGGCGAAACAGGTCTGTGGAAGGGCTGCCGGTAGGTATTTTTTTAACAATTTGTTAACGTTAGTCTTCTAATATTGTAGTCCCCAATAAATTTACCCCCACTCTCTGTAATTCTTTATAATGACACTGTTGTCCTTGAGTAGTATGACCTTGTGTTTGTCTGTTTTTTGTAATAATTTAAGGTTACATAACATTCCATTTGTTGACATTTTCTTAAAACCACTCTCAGCTGTTCTAAGATTTCGTCTGCTATTGTTAAGGACTCCAAATGGCATTCTCTCAGCTATCTACCACATGTGACCTTCTTATGCATTATATAATGTATTTAAAGCCCCAATAACACTCTTGTTGTAACTGAAAAATATGTCCCAATCTTCATTCTGGTCAACAAATCGTATTATTTTACAATATTCCAATTAAATGATGATATAAATTTCATCTTAACACACCTAATTTAAAAAATTGGAAAAATTCAACCAATTGATTTGAAAAGTCTAACGTAAACCTTTTCAAATGTGACTTGGATTTTAAAATATTTTCGAACCCTCTGGACAAATAAAATAGGTTGTAATGGAAAATTTACACAACAGGTAGGACATTTAAACATCTAGTACTTAGAATAAGGGTATTATTTATTTTCTGGAACTACCAAGCCAGCAAGAATGTTATTGTCCCTTTAAAGCTACACCTACGGTTTAAATATAGGCCTGTTTACAGAGACTAATATTTTATGTCTATTTGTAGAGCTAACATTAACAACAATTTTTTTCCTAAACCTAAACTAAGAAATAAAAAAAATTTGTTGATCATGTCCTTACTCCTTGACTTTTTTGGGCAATGGGATCAACCGAAATCCCATTTATTTTATTTTTTTTTAATGAAGAATGTACGGTACTGTAATCAAGAGTTTACTATGCCAAACGACACTTTCAAAAAAAATGTGCTTAGTCATAATTACTATTGAAACTTTTATGACTATTGAATGATATTTAAACTGATAAAACTTAAAGTTCCAATTTCATATTTCTCAACTGGCAATAGTGAATTATAGGATTAATAGGATTATTCTTTAACAAGGTATGACTGTTTATAGGTACAATCTATTTTAGGACTTTATTTTAATTAATACATTTTTAAAAATAAAACCTATAAAATATGCTATTGTAACTTTAATAGGCAGATATTTCCTTGGTGCACTTTGAAATTCTATTCTTCAAGAGCTAACATTTAGACATTTATTCACATGGCAATGGTATAATATAAGTTAATATAAGCAACTCTGATGACCATCAGATGGTTTAGATATTGAGTAGATTAGACAATGCACACATGCACTGGCAATCAGTGGGTGGGACACAACTTAGGCTATTTCTTTTCAAAACTTCAAAAATTCATAACTTTGTTAACAATAAAGTATTTAACTGAAATTTTCAATGTATTCATTTTTTATTATCTATTTTTTTAACTATTATAAGAAGAATGGCCAGCGCTTAGTCTTACATAACACCTCTTGTGCTTGGTTTTGTGGTTGTGCTCTTGCACTGATGTCATAAATGTATACGGTTCTACTTTTTACTCAGTGCAGTTTGGCTGGGTTCTTTAAACATGATTTCAGAAGTTAAATTCAGTTTTATTTCTCTTTTACCATCCACCATATTAAATAAATATGTTTTTGAGTGATTGTGAACTTTTTAAATTTCAGGTGTGTTGATTTCAAGTTTTCGAAATCTAACCTATTCTCCATTGTCAAGCTGTCATGGAGCATCTGTTACTGCTTGTCAAAATAGATATGCCAGTACAAGGTTTGATATGTTAACAATAAACAATGCATGTATTGTACTCTCTCAAACTTTAAACCAATTGTAATGTAATGATTGATATATTATGGGAAATTAATATATGGCTTTATTTTTAACTTTTAAAGTAACTTTAATAGAAAATAAAACATCAGGATATAAGCTTACCATACATAAAGAAGAATAAAAGTGTAGAAGACATAACAAAATGATAAATCATTTACATTCGAAGATGAAATATAAATAAAAATTTGAAATAGCCAAGATGAACCAGTCTAAAATAAAAAAAAACAGTCTCTCAAAGACCTGTTGCATGCTGGGGTTTTAAAACTGGTTTTGTTTGCTCCACATTTGTGTTCAGATGACAAAGTTAAACTAGTTTAACAATCCCCGGGAACATAACTGGTGAGTGGGTGTCAGTGTTAGGAATTGTGGGTTTATGGTGGCTTTGGTCGTTCTATAACTTATGTTTCAAATCAAACTACCTTTCACATGTAAACAAGAAGTGGGTCTCATCCTCTATATTTGACATGTGACAATAATTACATCTTCTGTCTGTTAATAATGTCACTGTAATAGTATAATTGGCTAGTTTTAAAACATAAATACAATTATTTGTTGATTGTTATTTTTTAGTTCAAAACCGAAAACTGGTATTCTCATGTTGAATATGGGTGGTCCAGAAACAACAGATGACGTACATGACTTTCTCTTGAGACTTTTCTTAGATAAAGATTTGATTCCTTTACCAGCACAGAGGTTAGTATTATTCTGTAAATAGCATTGAATCATTGTCATATATATATCTTGTAAGTAAGAGTATGGTATAAGTATTCAGTATGAGGTTTTTTATAGATATGCTACCATCTGTTACCGATGTGGGAACAAGTTACATTACACTGAGTCCATGTCAAGTCCCTGACTTCAATACTTGTGAAGATGCCACTTTATCACATAAGTTAGAAAATCAACATAGCCTATAATTTCGCCACTTTTTATGACAATCTAATACTCGTTGACCCATCAGCTGCTTTCCCTATGAAATATGTTTTTTTAGGTGGATATGTCATCGATGTTAGCTTGTATTCGTCATGTCACAAGTTATCATAACTGACGCATCTGATTTCAATCTTAAGTTGCATTAAGGGCGTTGCCATGTCTAAGATTCGCACTAACTTTAGAACTATTTCTCAATGATGCTTTAGTACCGGTCTCCTTTCCCCAGAAAAACATAAATCCTCAATAGAAAGAAACGTTCAATTCGCTGGATAGTCGATCAAAGGGAAGGATACTTTGACTTTGGTTGATCTAAAAATAGTATCTGAATTTGTTTTGAACGTCACAGTAAATAATAGTAGCTTGTTGTTCATTATTTCGGCATAAAAAAAGCTTCTGTAGCCTTCTCTTTGGTCATTTCTGGTACACAGCAACTGGACCAGGGTGAATGCCTTTGATCTTGAATAACCATTCTTTTTGACCGCTGCCGATAACGACAAAAATTGCTCTATTTGTTTTCTTTGTTTTGTGGGACGAAGATCACATATTATTTTTCATAAAATTCTCTGACAGGGGTGGCAAAATCTACTCATTGCTAATTCATGATATTTTGTCCATTTTTTTTTAAAATCGCAAAACTTATTACATGAATATGTCACTATTCGAAAGGACCATTTTTGTAAACCAATGAAAACCATGAAAAAATCCAAGTTCTACTCGGCCGATTTTATCAAACTTGGTGTCAAATTGAAGCTTACATTCAGAGAAACATTTCTATGGGACAAATTGTGATTATATGAAATAGATTTTATTTCAGACCTGTTTACATAATGACCTATACTTATACTTTTTTTTTGATTTTCTGAAATTTTGGTATTACTTTTGGCACCAGGAAAAAACACTCCCGTAATTTTATTAAGCACTAGCTTAGCTATTTGCATGCCAAAAAAAATTTAATTTGGATGAGCCAAGACTGAGAACTCCTTGGATTTATGACGAAAATTGGATCATTTTTGAGCTGATTTCAAAATTGAATATCTCAAAAACCACAAGAGATATGTGCCCCAACTATGACTTGAATCACAGCTAAAGATCATACCAAATTTATGTGGCACAGAGTTAGAAAAATAGCGAAATTACCATAGGTTAGACATGGCAACGCCCTTGGCCTTAAATATTTCGGGTAGAGCCACATCTGATGTTACTTGTGTCAAACTTCTTTAGTCTGAGTCGCTGGCAATCTCGAAACCAGAAAAATTTCTGAAGAAATTTCTCTGGTGAATCGGGGTAGCCATTTTCCCGGAAAATAACATGTAATTCCTACGTGCGAAATTTCTCGTTTATTTGCGTCGTACGCCCCTGATTTTACGTGCCTGGATGACCGAATCACTTTAAAATATACCCACGCGTAGAAAAATAGATCTTTACAAAAACTTGAATTTGTTCGTTTAGGATCCAATTTTTTTATGTCAGCGATTTGACTTTGACTCAAGGATCATTTTACAACAATCGAAACGACGATCCGATCTCTAGTTTCCGAGAAATCGACCCCAAAAGATTGACCAATCAGAGGTCGGAATGGGCGGGGCTTAGGTTTGAAAAAAATTGGAAAAAATGGACAGTCTAATGTGCCAGAGGCCTTCAGCTCCGCGGCGGCCTCTGGGAACGAGATTGAGTCGCTGGAATAAGTTCCCACATCTGATGAGTAATAATAAGTGTAAACTGCTGGATGACATTCTGGTAGTATCACACAGTAGCCTTAGCTGTATTTGATGTAGGGATTAAATTATTTGACAAATTCATTTTAGATCATAAATGGTCATATTGAGTTAAGTGTGGTTTTGATTCCAGTCCTGTTAGACAGCTTCAATATATCCTACTTCATGTTGAATAGATACCAAGCCCTATTTCTTTCTCTGTCTGTCTTCGATATTATACAGTATATCATAGAAAGGCCCTTGCAGTATCTCAGTATTATCTGATCTCACTGGCAGAATGGTTAGCATGCGCGAGCGGTATCATAGGGCCTGCGATTGAGTCAAATGGTGTGGTATCAAATCCCCGGTTGTACTTGGCAAGGAGTAGGGTCGCCTGTCCAGCCTTGTGGGTTTTCTACGGGCACTCTGGTTGCCTTATTGAAATAAAATTGAAACCATATGTTAGTCCCGAAATGACATAGTTTGTGTCAATTGGACATTAAAATCCATTTCTGTCTGTGTCTCTTTACCTTTTCTCAAAATTTCAGCTCAAAATGTTGAGCTGTTTGGACATGAACATAAAAACTGCTTGTCCCAACACATTGTTTTTATTAAATAAAAATCTGGTTTTATCCCATACTCCGCGGAGCATTTTGTGTGATTAGAGGTAATCCCACTACACATTGCTATTATGAGTGGATATTGTTGTTTTAAATTTTGATTGGTCAGTAGTCCAACTACCAACCAATCACTAGCTGTCCTACAAAAGCTTTACATTTAAAACGAGTGCCAATATTGGACCAAATATGTTTACATAACGTTATGTCATGGCTCACGATTTTATTATGCCTAATTAACCCGTACATAGCAGAATATTGCAGTAAAACTAATTGTGTGACAAATGAGGATATCAAGTCGAATGAAATGTAAACAATACTGTTTGGAAACGAACATACTTTCACCATTTTTAATACCTTAAATCACTGTCCAAAGTTTTAGGGAAGACCCAGATTAAACGAAGGATTGTCATGTTGCTGTATTTAAGTGATAACTTTCATTGAACGGAAAGAATAGACACACTCCCGCATAAATTCAAGAAACAGACGCTATTCCAGCAATGGCCAGAGAAGGATTTCCTGGGCCATTGCTTCAGGAATATGGTTTTATCCAGACATCACATAATACAGTTCAGGACACAACAATCTCCATTTCCAGATGAAGACGGACGGGTTTAAGTTGTTTTTAAACATACCACATATAAAATTAGTTGCTCGGCCCTTAGGTAGGTGATTTTAAGGAATTTTAACACAAAATTAGGCAGCTTTATAAATATTGTCGTGATTGGCCCTTCTTTAATACAGATTATTAAGGTTATTTTCACTTTTATTGTTCTAGTCGTTTGGCACCATGGATTGCAAAGAGAAGAACGGCATCCATTCAAGATCAATATAGAAAAATTGGGGGAGGATCACCCATTAAAAAATGGACTGAAAAACAAGGCGAGGGCATGGTGGAATTGCTTGATAAAATTAGTCCAGAAACAGGTGAATTTTGTAACTTACAATAATGGTGTGTCATGACTTACAGAATGAACATAATATACTATCAGTTGTTGATCATTTCAACTGCTTTTCAGTACAATAGTTTATGAAGTGGTAATGGCAAGGAAAGATTGCTGTAGTGAGAAATGAGGTTTTACCTCTACTAGACATGCACTAGGTCATATTGGAACTTAACATGAATCAAATTTATTTCAATAATTGACTTGCAAGTAGCGGTCTTTAGTAGTGGGAGAAAACTAAAGGACTGGGAGAAAACCCATTAGGTTGTAATTCCATGTTACATACAAGCAAGGGGGTTGAATCAACTTGAAACCATGACAGACCTTTCATACTAAAAGGGGTTTACGATTAATTTGCATAGATAGCTTTTTTCTTACAGACAGTTATATATAAATTTACATGTAGTTTTATTTTATTTTCAGCGCCACACAAATTTTATGTAGGTTTTCGTTATGTAAATCCTTTAACAGAAGATTCTATTGAACAGATGGAAAGGTAAGACAAGCTTAATAGAAAGTCTATCAATATTGTACATTAAGAAAGTCATTTGGAGAAGGGTTGCAAGTTCCATTATTTTGTACCTATCGTATTATTCAAATTAATTATACCATTGACAGGGATGGTTTAGAAAGAGCTGTTGCCTTTACACAATACCCACAATACAGTTGCTCTACAACAGGAAGTAGTTTAAATGCTGTATATAAACATTATGCAAAGAGGGGTGTACCCAGTGACCTTATATGGAGTGTGATTGATAGATGGCCGACGCATAAAGGTCTGGTCAAGGTATGATTGTTACATTTCTTATCTTAAAATTATTTCATATATTTTTGGATTTTCAATCAAACCATGGTTAGATGGGTAGAACAATGTTTCAGCCACAAAGTTAAAATAGCTGCTTACAATTCATTTGGTGCAGAGTAAGTTTTAAGAATCTCTGTGAGGAAATGAAGCATGTTTGCACCCCAATGAGTGATGTTGTTCTTTTTGGCAATATCTATATTTGTCTTTTTTAGGCTTTTGCTGATAATATTCGTAAAGAGATCGCCAGATTTCCAGAAGAGGACAGAGATGATATTGTTATTCTTTTCTCCGCCCATTCATTACCAATGAAAGTAAGTTTTGCCAAATTGGTACGAATATTTCATCGTCAAGGTCAGATGTTCTCAAAAATAAAATTCGTTAAGGAAAGCCATCTATCAAGGCATCTAATTAGTGACCAATTTCAAAAGAACTTGTTTTGTACAAAACAAAATGGGCTTGGGGAACGATCTCAAAAAGTTTGAACAATTTTGGCCAGGGTATTATAATGCACAAAATGAGGCAAACAGAGAAATAAACAACAAATTTGCAAAGAGTTTCACAAAGTCATGAATTATCCTTTTACTCATAGAGCAATTGAATGTTGTAATTATATTGTAAACACCATGTTTTTAATTTTGATCCGTGTTTAATTTTAACTTATTCCTAAAAATTAAAAAAAATGTGTAAATAAAAAATATGGAAAGTTAAAATAAGGCACATATACATTTGTAAATCATTTTAGAAAGACAAAGAGAAATTGTATTTTACTTTCCACAAAACTTCAATATTATTTTATTCATTTGCAATTTTATACAGGTGTTCATATTGTATAAAACTATATCTTAGAGTCTCTTAAATGGTTAATTGAACAGATAATATTTCTGATGCATATATCTGAATCCAGTATGACAGATGTGTTCAATTTAATAACTTATTTTAAAATGTTCAGATGTCAGTTTCTCTGATTTTATTCAAATTAAAGTTTATTCTTAAACATTTTGAAAATGTTTGTGTTTACATTTTTCTAGCTTGAAATTAGCTTCATTTAGTTGCAATCTTAGATTTGCCGTCTTGGATCAAAATTTACAACAACATGATTAGAAAAATATACAACACTTGTGATCAACAAATGAAAAGTTAACTTATGAACTTCGGGAACTCTTTGCATGGTGTTGGTTAGTTCTCTATTTGCCAAATTTTTTACAAGTCTCCTTTTTTTATATAGAAAATTTGTCACAGCTTCCTACTAATTTCCTCAACTAACAGAATTGCTCTCTAGATAGAGCCAAAATTTCCACTGATTTTTTTTACAGGTGGTTAATCGTGGCGATCCATATCCTACTGAAGTAGCTTCAACTGTACAACGAGTAATGGAAGAATTAGGTCATAGTCATTCTTATAGACTTGTATGGCAATCAAAGGTATATTTTATTTTTATTTGTTTGTTTCCTTATTCAGTATGATTTGAATAAGGATTTAGGACAGACTGAATCTATGTAAATTTCCTTTACCTCTTCATGATATATTGAGTTTAAATGAGAACATGCAGTATATTTTTAAAGGATCTAAAGTTTAGTTGTGGGTATTTTAGTAATAATTACTAATAGTATCAAAATATAAATAAAATACTGTATTGAATGGTTCTTGTTAATCAATTCAAATACTTCAAATATATAACTATTAAATTATCCATTAATTGAAAAATTAGAATTATAAATATGATTACAAGTATGGTAATCTATCTTTTTATATCAAATATATTATTTAGGTGGGACCACAGCCTTGGTTAAGTCCACAAACTGATGAAGCCATTAAAGGTTTATCAGCTAGAGGAAAGAAGAATCTACTATTAGTGCCTATTGCCTTTACTAGTGACCACATAGAAACATTGTATGAATTAGATCTGGAATATGCCCAACATTTAGGAGCTGAGGTTGGTATATTATATTGATTGTATATTGTAATTTATCAATATCTAACAAAAAGAAATTCACATGAATATAATAAATCTGTTGTTATTTTCTAAGCTGATAAGAAGAAGCTATTTCCATCAAACTACAATATTAAATGAAAAAATATTACTGGGATTAAATACTAATAAAATAGTAGTTTATTATTTGACAACAGCAAAAACTGTATATAGCATTAGTTTAGTTCAACAAGATGGATAATAATTTTTGTCACATCAACAATAAAATACTATTTTATTATTACAGTGTGGAATAAAGAACATAAGAAGAGCAGCCTCTCTGAATGATAATCCAATATTTATTGAGGTATGTGCATGTTTATACTATATATTCAATTATTTATTTATTCTATATATATATATATATATATATATATATATATAACCGGGGCAATAGGCAGACCATAAATACATATATATAGCCATTAAGCAGACCGATGGATTAGGCAGACAAAAACCGGTCTGCCTAATATTTTAACCGATGAATTCCACAAGTTAAAAAGTGAGAAACCACATTTCTATAGTTGGAATGGATTTTAGTTGTCCCTCGCAGTAATTTTAGGCATCTGGATTTTAAAAATACAAATCAATGAAATTTATTTTATTACCTTAAGTTTTGACCCGAGTATATTTCTTTATCTATTATTATAGGCATTAGGCAGACAGGCTTTGACCCTAAACAGCTTTCTTAAAACATATGAATGTCTAGATTTTTTTTTCATTTTTTCATTCAGGAAACGCTGCTTTTAATTTTAAAAACAAATTTATTTCGTGGTTTTAATTAATTTCGAAAATAATATTTTGTCATTTTTTTACCGTCTAAATTTCGTTTTGACGTGAGCGATCATTAATTGAAACATGCACGGGTATATGACGTCAATGTCTCGATGACGTCAATGTTTCGATGACGTAAACGGCAGGTGTCAACCCGGGAACTTTCGGAACTTTTGGTCTTTTTCTTCTTTGCTTGTGAAAAATGCCAGTGTATCTTCCATATGGAAAACGGATGGTAAGTAAAATTATTATTTCGAATACCGAAAGAATTTTAAGTAAATAAACTAAATCAAAATGAGTATGATTGCGTATGGATTAGTCTTGTCTGGGGTTTATTTTTGCCAGGACGGTGTGGGGCTCACTTTAATACTATGAATGATCATAATCATAATTTACATTAGGCATATAGCCTGCGGAATTTCTACAGACTCAGCTATCTCGAATAGGCCTAAAGTAGTCTACAGTTTCCATTTCGAGCCACCACAACTTCGAAAAATGTATAATTAAAACCAATAATGGCCTTTCCATCCAAGCAAGTTCAGAAATTGTCGTCACGCAGGGTTCGGTGCTAAGCCCTACACTGTTCATTGTATTACTATTTATGCTCGATCTCTAAGCTACAAAACCGGGTATACTTTTGATAAATCTAACAAGCAATCAGGTAGGCTTTCATCGTTCGTATATACAGGCTCTGTATCTAGCGTAGGCCTATATGGTATTCCTTTTGTTGTGGCATATCATTTTTTTTTTTCTGTCTTTACTTGAATCAAATTTAGATTTGATCCATGAATTATTTTTTTTAAAGACACAGAGATCGACAATGAAAAAGAAAAATGAGGAGGCTTTATTTTGGATAAGAAATGGGATTGATCAGGATGGGCTCGAAGTCCGACCTGTTTGAACAGGTAGGTGTCCTATCTAATAAAGCTAATAGTAATATAGTCAAATTATGATTCTATATAGGACAGCTATGAAATATAATTTGAATGTGTAAATTCTTAATGCATTCTGAAGACTTTATTAGATTACTTTGTAATTCTTTGACTAGGAATATCCGGTGTGTATACAAATACAAATTTATGGCTGAAGACTTTTTGCTAGAAATTGTTGGCAGCCGACTGAACAGTTATTCTAAGCGGGTTAAAACTGAAAATGTCATGTCCTTAAATTTCGATGGTAAAAAATATGTGTGAGTATAAACATATTAATATCAATTATTACTAATTACTAGCCTATTGATTTGAAAAATGTTACTTAATTAACTTAAGCACTTTAAAAATAAAGTATTCGATAGGCTTAACAAAATAAACAGAGTATTACGTTAGAGACCATAACGGTAGACATAAATTTCTAAAATAGAAAATTTGTCATGTTGCTGAATACAGTACCCAGTATTGAGAAATTTTAGATCATAATCGTAATTTCTAATCGGCAGACAATCTAATTGGATGACACTTTCCATATTTTGTGTGGAAGTAGCTGTTATAAACAAAAGATGTAAGTAAGTTGACTTAGAACTTTATGAGTATAATGCGCGCTGTATCATAAAGCCTCCCGGTTGTACGTGACAAGGAGTACAAAGAGATAAAAAAGTGGGCCAGTTGACTCATTTGGATGAGTATCCATAAAACGACTCAGTTTTCGTTGACTACCTTGGGACTAACTTGGAACTTACTTGGGACTCAAATAATGAGTCAAAAGACTCATTTTTGTGACCCACCAAAAAATCCATAAAACGACTCGATAAGTGAGTCAAGTGACTCGTCACGTAAAGTGAGTTCTTCGACTACTTTAGTAGTCTCGGTCACCCAGAACCCCTAGTCTTCAACGCACGGAGAATATTTGTTTGGATGATAAGAGACTAGTGACTACTTTAGTGAGTCTAGCGACACAGGAGATGAGTAACACAACTAGGTACAGTGAGCCGGGTGACTAGTAAAGTGAATCAATGCAAATATATTTGAGTCACATAATTAGCCTTACACAACGAGTCAAATGACTCCACACAGGCTGGAATCCTAATTAATTTTTAAAAAAAACGTTGGACTCTATCGCCATTACACATTAATGATAGTTGAGTTTGAATTTCTTGAAAATCGATAATTGAACAGCTAAATCCATAATATTAAATGTTTCGTATACTAAACGTTAGCATGGGGCAGAACTTTATAAAAACCTGATAATTACTTGATATGAGACAACTCCTGTTCATTGCCCGGACGATTTAGCTGCTGTGTGGGCGTATGTTTCGTTGCGTGGCAACCTATTTTTTCATATGTATATTTTTGAGTTGCATCTAAATCGGACAAAAAATAGGTTATCTATTGTGTGTCAAAAGTTTGCGTATAAGGCATGGGACATAACCAAGAAAGTTATTTCCGTAAAGGTGGGATGGACAATTTGTTGAGAAGTGTTAGTCTCATTTTCGCGCAATTCAAACTAAAGCGCAATTGTTGTGCAATGATTATATTTGAACGTTACTTAATATCAAGTAATCAGCGTGATCCATATATAATCCACAATATTAAAAAGGTTCAGTCATTCAGGAAGGTAAAGACCGATATATATGTGTATAATTCGAACTCATCCCAAGATCTTTGGCATATAAAGTTACGTTGGGGCTTATTAGTGGATGAATTTGAAAATAGTACACATCAAACTGCATCTTCTAGAGGTTCCAAATATTGTGCAAATTTATTTCTCGATATTTATGACTAATTAAAATATTAGGATTTCAAAATCTTTGATACAGCAGAATATTCAATGAAATAATGTTTGCATAATGATTTCTTCAGTTAAATGGAATAGTGAGGAAACAAGTCTACTCTGTGACTATTTTAGTACAACAGTATACAGCACTGAATACAGCAATAAAGTTTCGTTGCCCGGTAAGTTAGATACTTGTTTTCTTAATGATTGAATCAGTTGAACTCGATCGTTCTAGTATAGTTAATGCAACACTAACAGCAGTTGATTTGAGACAAGCATATTAACTAACGGAGTTGTTAGAGACTCACACGTTATCGGCGATGGTACAAAAGTGAATGTATTAAATAGGAGATTTTGGGTCCTTAACCCTTTAATATTTCTCAGTTCAATTGGATCAGGACTAATGTATTGTGTAATTTTATTTCGCCGGTCTCCCCATAAGGACCTTTAAAAATTTTAAAACACCATTGGAATATTGTATCGTACTTAATGAGAATTAAATCATTTATATTCACAATATGTTATTTTAGTATACACCGATAATACACAGTAGACTGGGCAATATTGATGTAATTATCAAAATATTTAAACATTGTATATTTGGATGGCTTATATGGACATATTATGTTTTATTACTAAGTGGAATACTGATGTATGGGTTGCAGTGGATATTTGAAAACACTTTCTTTAGTAGTTATTTGGGTAATGCTCTATTAGACTTTTAGATAAATCAGAATTATTTCTTTCTTTCAGGTAAGAAGGAAATAAGCAAGCTTTTGAGTGAAAACAAACAATTTTTAAGTGCGGTAAAGTGTCTATCAGCAGCCGATGCTTACAAAAAACACGAGTAAAACTATTCAATGTACGAAAAATATACCGAATGAAAGCATCCAAAGCCCTTAAAAAAATGCCTCGGTAAAGAGATGACAGCTGTCGCTATAAGGGAATAGTCTATTCTCAAGGAATTTACTGTATGAATGTATATAAAATGAACTATATTCAATGTTTTATATATTATTATGATTTTTAATCTGTTATGTTTCGTAAAAAAGCCAGCAGTCCAAATTGAATGGCAAATTTTGTTCTTTGTTAGCTCATTCTACGCGATTTTATTGTCCCGGGTTCGTCTGTCTGTCTGTCTGTCACTTTAATGTTCAAACTTGGTGTGGGTCAATTCCTTGATGGAGTTCTGTTTAGGGCAAGCAGAGATAAGCAATTTGAATTGCTGATTCTTTGGGACACGATAACTTTAGTTCTAATTAAGTGAGAGTGATTGCAAGCAGATCGAAAAGCAATTTGATTGGCTTGGACATATCTCTCCTTCTAATTGAGCAAGAATGTTCAATCATGGTGTAGGCGTTCATTGCGCGAATGCCTTGATGAAGTTCGGTGATGAACATTGTCTGCTTACGGTAAGCAAAGATAAGCAATCTGTTTGGTTAATGCTTTGGGACACGATAACATTGGTTATAATGAAGTGAGTGCGATAAAACTCCGAATATAGATTCATTTATCATTGATTCTATCTGATAGAGAGTGATGAAACTTAGAGGTATAGTTGCTCGATAACTTTTGAAAAAGAAAATAAATGTGCGATTATTTAATATGTGTCATCTTTTTATTTTGGGATTTCGGCGGGGAACATCAACCTCGCTGTTGGCTTCTTATAATTATTTTGTCGTTTGTGAATCGACCCTTTTTATATCCCCACATTTTCATGAGGACGTATATTGTCGCCGACCCTGCCTGATTGTACGAAAAATCACGTTTATAGCGTGGGGTCCCTCTATAGAGTTCATAATTATTGTCCTATTTAAAACAACGCACGAATATATTACCGTTACCTGTAATGTTAGTTGAGTTCGAATTTCGAGAAAATCGAACTAAAATTGACGGGTAAAAAGCGGTTCCTAGCACATAAATAATGTTAAAAAAAAGTATGGTATATTAAGGTTGTGGACCCGCTATAGGTCACAATTTTGACCCGATTTTCTTTATATCACAAAGATCTTGGTCCCTTTTGATGATCGCGCATATCGGAATGTAACTTCCTTGATTATGTCACTTTTAGCTTGTGGATTCTCTGGAGGTCACAATTTTTTTCCCCTATTTTAAAAACCATGACCCTCGAGAGGTCACAGTTTTATCCGATTTTGATGAAATATATATCTTTATATTTCAATGATCTCAACCCCTTTTGATATTTGCGCATTTCAGGCCATGACTTTCTGGATTATGGCCTCTGATTGTACGGAAAATCGCTTTTATTTTTAGTTTGTTCTCTATTCAACCACTGGTTGAATACACCCGTGCAATTGAAATGGAAGAAAATTAAATTTTGATTCGTGTTTAATTATTATTATGGATAATACTGAGTTTATGTTTAGTTCTATTAAGACTAAATGATTGATTTATAAAAACCTTTATTTTTGTTGTACATGTGCCACAGGTCATTTATTTGGGTTGTTGGCATTCGTTTCAAATACTTGAATAAATTTTATGTTTTTAAGTATAATGTTGTTTCTGAAATTTATTGTTGCTGCAAACAAGATTAAGTGTGCATCAAACAACTCTGTTCAGTACCATCTATTAGCTTAGATCTAACCTGGGTAACAAAACGCTCCTTCGACTATACTCTTTGGCTCATAGTTCTTGGAACTCAGTATCACTTCGTATGACAGAATCAACGTATATATTGTATTTTGAAAACCACATTGAAAGTCCTTCTCTTTATATAAGTCTAGTAATGTTTCCTTATCCACATTCCGTATAATTGCTTCTTAATAGACATGGTGTCCTACCTAATGATCATGTTATAGACACCTGTAAACAATGTCTTAAGCTCAAGACCTTTAAACAATTTAAAATACAGACACTATCTCACACGTGCCTTCAATGAATACCTCGCGTGAATCTTATATTGCACCTAGTATAACGAATGTACGATTGACAAGGTGCTCTTAAATTATTTGAAATAATAGTACGCCAACATGAACGAGTGAAGTCACGTCTGTGTTTTAAGTATAAATACTAGCCTGTCCAGTGGCTATTTAGTCTGCCTAATGGCTATCTATATACATGTGTCTGCCTAATGGTTATTTATATGTACATGTACCTCTATGCCTAATGGCTATACTATATTACGTGTCTGCCTAATGGCTATATATATGTACGTGTCTGCCTTATGACTATTTTTATGTACGTGTCTGCCTAATGGCAATATATATGTACGTGTCTGCCTAATGACTATTTTTATGTACGTGTCTGCCTAATGGCTATATATATGTACGTGTCTGCCTAATGGCTATATATGTGTACGTGTCTGCCTAATGGCTATATATGTGTACGTGTCTGCCTAATGGCTATATATATGTACTGCCTAATGACTATTTTTATGTACGTGTCTGCCTAATGGCTATATATATGTACGTGTCTGCCTAATGGCTATATATGTGTACGTGTCTGCCTAATGGCTATATATATGTACGTGTCTGCCTAATGGCTATATATGTGTACGTGTCTGCCTAATGGCTATATATATGTACTGCCTAATGACTATTTTTATGTACGTGTCTGCCTAATGACTATTTTTATGTACGTGTCTGCCTAATGGCTATATATATGTACGTGTCTGCCTAATGGCTATATATGTGTACGTGTCTGCCTAATGGCTATATATATGTATGTGTCTGCCTAATGGCTATATATGTGTACGTGTCTGCCTAATGGCTATTTTTATGTACGTGTCTGCCTAATGACTGTTATATATTAACAAATATTAGGCAGACCACAAAAAATGTATATTTTATATTTTTGAGAATTTTTTTATTTCGAATTTTGAAAATCAATTAGACGGTCAGAAAAGTGTCATTTTTAAAATTTTTATCTTCAAAAAGTAATAAGTTTGGATTTTCATAAATGTCTACCTAATGCCCAAAATATAATATGGTCTGCCTAATGCCATAATCATATATATATATATATATATATATATATATATATATATATATATATGATTATGGCATTAGGCAGACCATATTATATTTATATATATATGATTATGGCATTAGGCAGACCATATTATATTTTGGGCATTAGGTAGACATTTATGAAAATCCAAACTTATTACTTTTTGAAGATAAAAATTTTAAAAATGACACCTTTGTGACCGTCTAATTGATTTTCAAAATTCGAAATAAAAAAATTCTCAAAAATATAAAATATACATTTTTTGTGGTCTGCCTAATATTTGTTAATATATAACAGTCATTAGGCAGACACGTACATATATATAGTCATTAGGCAGACACGTACATATATATAGCCATTAGGCAGACACGTACATATATATAGCCATTAGGCAGACACGTACACATATATAGCCATTAGGCAGACACGTACATATATATAGCCATTAGGCAGACACGTACACATATATAGCCATTAGGCAGACACGTACATAGATATAGCCATTAGGCAGACACGTACATAAAAATAGTCATTAGGCAGTACATATATATAGCCATTAGGCAGACACGTACACATATATAGCCATTAGGCAGACACGTACACATATATAGCCATTAGGCAGACACGTACATATATATAGCCATTAGGCAGACACGTACATAAAAATAGTCATTAGGCAGACACGTACATATATATAGCCATTAGGCAGACACGTACATAAAAATAGTCATTAGGCAGACACGTACATATATATTGCCATTAGGCAGACACGTACATAAAAATAGTCATAAGGCAGACACGTACATATATATAGCCATTAGGCAGACACGTAATATAGTATAGCCATTAGGCATAGAGGTACATATAAATACACATTAGGCAGACACATTAGGCAGACACATGCGGGGGGTTGGGATGACCTAGTGGTCTAGAGTGCCGCGCTTCGACCTCTAGCTGGCCGGTCACCTCTGGTTTGCGGCTGTGGTTTCGAGCCCTGGTGTGAGCGTATGTGGCATGGAGATAGGGGCTCCTTCTCAACCTCGTGGGTTTCCTCCGGGCACTCCGGTTTCCTCCCACAGCAAAGACCCCTGCGCGTGCGCTAACATAATGAAAATGAAAAATAAGACTTGTCTGCGATATCACCTTCGGTGGAAGCGGACGTTAAACACCAACAACAACAACAACAACAGACACATGCATATAGATAGCCATTAGGCAGACTAAATAGCCACTGGACAGGCTAGTCTTTATACTTAAAACACAGACGTGACTTCACTCGTTCATGTTGGCGTACTATTATTTCAAATAATTTAAGAGCACCATGTCAATCGTACATTCGTTATACTAGGTGCAATATAAGATTCACGCGAGGTATTCATTGAAGGCACGTGTGAGTTAGTGTCTGTATTTTAAATTGTTTAAAGGTCTTCAGCTTAAGACATTGTTTACAGGTGTCTATAACATGATCATTAGGTAGGACACCATGTCTATTAAGAAGCAATTATACGGAATGTGGATAAGGACACATTACTAGACAGAAGGACTTTCAATGTGGTTTTCAAAATACAATATATACGTTGATTCTGTCATACGAAGTGATACTGAGTTCCAAGAACTATGAGCCAAAGAGTATAGTCGAAGGAGCGTTTTGTTACCCAGGTTAGATCTAAGCTAATAGATGGTACTGAACAGAGTTGTTTGATGCACACTTAATCTTGTTTGCAGCAACAATAAATTTCAGAAACAACATTATACTTAAAAACATAAAATTTATTCAAGTATTTTAAACGAATGCCAACAACCCAAATAAATGACCTGTGGCACATGTACAACAAAAATAAAGGTTTTTATAAATCAATCATTTAGTCTTAATAGAGCTAAACATAAACTCAGTATTATCCATAATAATAATTAAACACGAATCAAAATTTAATTTTCTTCCATTTCAATTGCACGGGTGTATTCAACCAGTGGTTGAATAGAGAACAAACTAAAAATAAAAGTGATTTTCCGTACAATCAGAGGCCATAATCCAGAAAGTCATGGCCTGAAATGCGCAAATATCAAAAGGGGTTGAGATCATTGAAATATAAAGATATATATTTCATCAAAATCGGATAAAACTGTGACCTCTCGAGGGTCATGGTTTTTAAAATAGGGAAAAAAAATTGTGACCTCCAGAGAATCCACAAGCTAAAAGTGACATAATCAAGGAAGTTACATTCCGATATGCGCGATCATCAAAAGGGACCAAGATCTTTGTGATATAAAGAAAAATCGGGTCAAAATTGTGACCTATAGAGGGTCCACAACCTTAATATACCATACTTTTTTTAAACATTATTTATGTGCTAGGAACCGCTTTTTACCCGTCAATTTTAGTTCGATTTTCTCGAAATTCGAACTCAACTGACATTACAGGTAACGGTAATATATTCGTGCGTTGTTTTAAATAGGACAATAATTATGAACTCTATAGAGGGACCCCACGCTATAAACGTGATTTTTCGTACAATCAGGCAGGGACGGCGACAATATACGTCCTCATGAAAATGTGGGGATATAAAAAGGGTCGATTCACAAACGACAAAATAATTATAAAAAGCCAACAGCGAGGTTGATGTTCCCCGCCGAAATCCCAAAATAAAAAGATGACACATATTAAATAATCGCACATTTATTTTCTTTTTCAAAAGTTATCGAGCAACTATACCTCTAAGTTTCATCACTCTCTATCAGATAGAATCAATGATAAATGAATCTATATTCGGAGTTTTATCGCACTCACTTCATTATAACCAATGTTATCGTGTCCCAAAGCATTAACCAAACAGATTGCTTATCTTTGCTTACCGTAAGCAGACAATGTTCATCAACGAACTTCATCAAGGCATTCGCGCAATGAACGCCTACACCATGATTGAACATTCTAGCTCAATTAGAAGGAGAGATATTGTCCAAGCCAATCAAATTGCTTTTCGATCTGCTTGCAATCACTCTCACTTAATTATAACTAAAGTTATCGTGTCCCAAAGAATCAGCAATTCAAATTGCTTCTGCTTGCCCTAAACAGAACTCCATCAAGGAATTGACCTACACCAAGTTTGAACATTACAGAGACAGACAGACAGACAGACGAACCCGGGACAATAAAATCACGTAGAATGAGCTAACAAAGAACAAACTTTGCCATTCAATTTGGACTGCTGGCTTTTTTACGAAACATAACAGATTAAAAATCATAATAA
The DNA here is from genome assembly GCA_036850965.1 of Patella caerulea. Lineage (NCBI taxonomy): Eukaryota > Metazoa > Mollusca > Gastropoda > Patellidae > Patella > Patella caerulea. The sequence continues at coordinate 23,768,947 of JAZGQO010000006.1, forward strand.
TATATAAAACATTGAATATAGTTCATTATATATACATTCATACAGTAAATTCCTTGAGAATAGACTATTCCCTTATAGCGACAGCTGTCATCTCTTTACCGAGGCATTTTTTTTAAGGGCTTTGGATGCTTTCATTCGGTATATTTTTCGTACATTGAATAGTTTTACTCGTGTTTTTTGTAAGCATCGGCTGCTGATAGACACTTTACCGCACTTAAAAATTGTTTGTTTTCACTCAAAAGCTTGCTTATTTCCTTCTTACCTGAAAGAAAGAAATAATTCTGATTTATCTAAAAGTCTAATAGAGCACTACCCAAATAACTACTAAAGAAAGTGTTTTCAAATATCCACTGCAACCCATACATCAGTATTCCACTTAGTAATAAAACATAATATGTCCATATAAGCCATCCAAATATACAATGTTTAAATATTTTGATAATTACATCAATATTGCCCAGTCTACTGTGTATTATCGGTGTATACTCAAATAACGTATTGTGAATATAAATGATTTAATTCTCATAGTACGATACAATATTCCAAGGTCCTTATGGGGAGACCGACGAAATAAAATTGCACAATACATTAGTCCTGATCCAATTGAACTGAGAAATATTAAAGGGTTAAGGACCCAAAAGCTCCAATTTAATACATTCATTATGTTAAACACTTTTGTACCATCGCCGATAACATGTGAGTCTCTAACAACTCCGTTAGTTAATATGCTTGTCTCAAATCAACTGCCGTTAGTGTTGCATTAACTATACTAGAACGATCGAGTTCAACTGATTCAATCATTAAGAAAACAAGTATCTAACTTACCGGGGAACGAAACTTTATTGCTGTATTCAGTGCTGTATACTGTTGTACTAAAATAGTCACAGAGTAGACTTGTTTACTCACTATTCCATCTAACTGAAGAAATCATTATGCAAACATTATTTCATTGAATATTCTGCTGTATCAAAGATTTTGAAATCCTAATATTTTAATTAGTCATAAATATCGAGAAATGAATTTGCACAATATTTGGAACCTCTAGAAGATGCAGTTTGATGTGTACTATTTTCAAATTCATCCACTAATAAGCCCCAACGTAACTTTATATGCCAAAGATCTTGGGATGAGTTCGAATTATACACATATTTATTTACCTTCCTGAATGACTGAACCTTTTTAATATTGTGGATTATATATGGGTCACGATGATTACTTGATATTAAGTAACGTTCAAATATAATCATTGCACAACAATCGCGCTTGAGTTTCAATTGCGCGAAAATCAGACTAACACTTCTCAACAAATTGTCCTTCCCACCTTTACGGAAATAACTTTCTTGGTTATGTCCCATGCCTTATACGCAAACTTTTGACACACAATAGATAACCTATATTTTCTGTCCGATTTAGATGCAACTTAAAATATACATATGAAAAAATAGGTTGCCACGCAACGAAACATACGCCCACACAGCAGCTAAATCATCCGTGCAATCAACAGGAGTTGTCGCATATTAAGTAATTATCAGGTTTTTATAAAGTTCTGCCCCATGCTAACTTTTAGTATACGAAACATTTAATATTATGGATTTAGCTGTTCAATTATCGATTTTCAAGAAATTCAAACTCAACTATCATTAAAGTGTAATGGCGATAGAGTCCAACGTTTTTTTTAAATTAATTAGGATTCCAGCCTGTGTGGAGTCATTTGACTCGTTGTGTAAGGCTAATTATGTGACTCAAATATATTTGCATTGATTCAATTTACTAGTCACCTGGCTCACTGTACCTAGCTGTGTTACTCATCTCCTGTGTCGCTAGACTCACTAAAGTAGTCACTAGACTCACTAAAGTAGTCGAAGAACTCACTTTACGTGACGAGTCACTTGACTCACTTATCGAGTCGTTTTATGGATTTTTTGGTGGGTCACAAAAATGAGTCTTTTGACTCATTATTTGAGTCCCAAGTAAGTTCCAAGTTAGTCCCAAGGTAGTCAACGAAAACTGAGTCATATATACTGAGTCGTTTTATGGATACTCATCCAAATGAGTCAACTGGCCCACTGTTTTTCTCTCTGTGTACTCCTTGTCACGTATAACCGGGAACTCGAAACCACGCCAGTTAACTCAATGGCAGGCTTTATGATACAGCGCGCATTATACTCATAAAGTTCTAAGTCAACTTACTTACATCTTTTTGTTTATAACAGCTACTTCCACACTAAATATGGAAAGTGTCTGCCAATTAGATTGTCTGCCGATTAGAAATTACGATTATGATCTAAAACTTCTCAATACCGGGTAGGCCTACTGTATTCAGCAACTTGACAAATTTTCTATTTTAGAAACTTATGTCTACCGTTATGGTCTCTAACGTAATACTCTGTTTATTTTGTTAAGCCTATCGAATACTTTATTTTTAAAGTGCTTAAGTTAATTAAGTAAATTTTTTCAAATCAATAGGCCAGTAATTAGTAATAATTGATATTAATATGTTTATACTCACACATATTTTTTACCATCGTTTCAACCCGCTTAGAATAACTGTTCCGTCTGCTGCCAACAATTTCTAGCAAAACGTCTTCAGCCATAAATTTGTATTTGTATATACACACCGGATATTCCTAGTCAAAGAATTACAAAGTAATCTAATAAAGTCTTCAGAATGCATTAAGAATTTACACATTCAATTTATATTTCATAGCTGTATATATATAGAATCATAATTTGACTATATTACTATTAGCTTTATTAGATAGGACACCTACCTGTACAAACAGGTCGGACTTTGAGCCCATCCTGATCAATCCCATTTCTTATCCAAAATAAAGCCTCCTCATTTTTCTTTTTCATTGTCGATCTCTGTGTCTTTAAAAAAGAAAATTCATGGATCAAATCTAAATTTGATTCAAGTAAAGACAGAAAAACAAAATGATATGCCACAACAAAAGGAATACCATATAGGCCTACGCTAGATACAGAGCCTGTATATACGAACGACGAAAGCCTACCTGGTTGCTTGTTAGATTTATCAAAAGTAACAAAAGTATACCCGATTTTGTAGCTTAGAGATCGAGCATAAATACAATGAACAGTGTGGGGCTTAGCACCGAACCCTGCGTGACGACAATTTCTGAACTTGCTTGGATGGAAAGGCCATTATTGGTTTTAATTATACATATTTTGAAGTTGTGGTGGCTCGAAATGGAAACTGTAGACTACTTTAGGCCTATTCGAGATAGCTAGGCCTGTAGAAATTCCGCAGGCTATATGCCTAATGTAAATTATGATTATGATCATTCATAGTATTAAAGTGAGCCCCACACCGTCCTGGCAAAAATAAACCCCAAACAAGACTAATCCATACGCAATCATTCTCATTTTGATTTAGTTTATTTACTTAAAATTCTTTCGGTATTCGAAATAATAATTTTACTTACCATCCGTTTTCCATATGCAAGATACACTGGCATTTTTCACAAGCAAAGAAGAAAAAGACCAAAAGTTCCGAAAGTTCCCGGGTTGACACCTGCCGTTTACGTCATCGAGACATTGACGTCATCGAGACATTGACGTCATATACCCGTGCATGTTTCAATTAATAATGATCGCTCACGTCAAAACGAAATTTAGACGGTAAAAAAATGACAAAATATTATTTTCGAAATTAATTAAAACCACGAAACATATTTGTTTTTAAAATTAAAAGCAACGTTTCCTGAATGAAAAAATGAAAAAAAAATATAGACATTCATATGTTTTAAGAAAGCTTTTTAGGGTCAAAACCTGTCTGCCTAATACCTATAATAATAGATAAAGAAATATACTAGGGTCAAAACTTAAGGTAATAAAATAAATTTCATTGTTTTGTATTTTTAAAATCCAGATGCCTAAAATTACTGCGAGGGACAACTAAAATCCATTCCAACTATAGAAATGTGGTTTCTCACTTTTTAACTTGTAGAATTCATCGGTTAAAATATTAGGCAGACCGTTTTTTGTCTGCCTAATCCATCGGTCTGCTTAATGGCTATATATATGTATTTATGGTCTGCCTATTGCCCCGGTTATATATATATATATATATATATATATATATAGCAAGAACTAGGTAGATGTTCAGGTGATGATTTTTGCAAAAGACAACCAAAATGTTAGAGAACCCTTATTTTCCTACGCAGAATGACATCAGAGAGGAATATTTATAGAGGAGTTCTGTCTGTGTGTCCAACCCAAATTCGTTACCAGCACATATCTCTTTCAGAAACTTTGTTCACAAATCAACCTTTTATAGACATTGTGTCTGCCTTTTGCCATTTAGAAATTTATCTGATTTTATTGTTGATTATCCAATAACATAGACATATATATATCACTGTTACTTTCAAAACGGGGGGTTGGGTGACCAAGTGGTTAAAAATTGTGTGCAATTGATCATAAGATCTGTCATTGAGTCAATTGGTGTGACTTGATTCTCCACTTGTACCAAATAAAGAGTAGGGTTTTGTTCAGACTTGTGCGTTCTCATTGGGGTCCTCCAGTTTCCAGCCAGTGCTAGTAAATTAATGAAATAAAATGGAGCAATTTTTTGTCCCAAAATGACAGTGTGTCAAAGAGACATTAAACCCCATTTCTCTCTCCCTCTCTCTCTCCTTCCAAAACATGTTGTGGGATGTTGATGACTTAAGTCTTTTTGTTAAGCTTAAACTCACCAACCCCAGAAAAGTTATCCACATTATTATATATAGCAAATATTTTCTTAAAATACAACTGAAAAATTATAATAAACTCTATTTATTTCAATTTATCATGCTTTGTATCATATTCTTTTTGTTCTGGTTATTAAATATTAAATGAAATTTTGTGTTTCAGGCACTAGCAGATATAGTGAAGACACATCTTCATTCCAATAATGTCTGTTCACGTCAGTTATTATTAAGATGTCCTATGTGTACTAACCCAACATGTGGACAGACTAAGGAATTTTTCTCTTCCCAGCAAGAATATTTAGATGTTCTAGTAGAAGAGTCAAGTGGTCTCGAACGGTCTCAGTCCTCATAAATGAATCTGAATATTGAATATCAAGTACTTTTTTTGCCGAAAAGAAGAATCATTGAATTCCTTTCTTCCACAATCTATTCATATTATTATATGGCATTACGCTTGACTAAAGGTTGGGATTGAGTATGGCTCTCAACAGTATTATAGCTTAGAATATATAAGATTCTGATAATAATAAGGGTGTGATCTGTGGAAGTCAATGTCAGTACTTTAATTAAGCACTGATGTACGGTTTATCTATATTTTTTACTGGGAGACAAGGCTACAGACTGATATTTTTTGTTAAACGGGGATGTTTAAATTCTAGGTAAAATTTTTTGATTATTGGCATTTAATAGGTGTAGATCAGGTTGCATTAGGGCAAATAATTGTTATATGAGAAAGACATTTATTTGACTACGGTTTAAGAATTTTTGAAAGACAACATATTGTATATGATGTTGGTATATTATGCATTTTCTTTCAACGTTCTCAAGTCCGATATTTCATTAAACCTAATTTATTTCTACCTGTCTTGGGGAATTTGTTGTATTTTTTGTTGAGAATTGTTAGAGTAAATGAATCATATGTATTAAATCATTGAAATAGGATGTAGTTGCATGATTGCTTATATAAGTTATAAAATGAGTCATTTTATTTAGATTATACATGGCTAGCTAGTAACTACCTATCTGTGCATGTATTGTTATACATGAGACTGTCAATCAAACTGACATAAAACCATATACAATCAAATGATCCACAGATGTTTTTTTATGATAATGAAGTGAGTTAGATCAAGATATGATAAAGAATTGTGTAATAACTGGTATTGTTTTAGATATTATAAATTCCATTTTTTAAATATAAAGTTAAGCTAAAATAAATATTTATATTAATATTGTGTGGTTTGTCCTATTTTTGTAAAATACGAGACTGAGAGATTTTACTGGAAAAAAAACCTTGTAAATGGAGTTCATTTCATTGATAGGGTCATCTGTTAGAACATCTGTATGGGGTTAATCAAATATATTTTATTCAGACAATAACCTTATTACAATGTCAGCATTTGTGTTGGGCTGAAATGTCAAAATATCTAGTTTTTAAAAAATAAATCTACTATATTGAGGCAATAAGGATGTGGCAAGGACCTGGTGCATCACAATTATAATATCCTGGAGGGTCACATATTATAATACAAGTACTTTGCAAATATAATCAAACCCAACTCCATTAACTTAACTGTATGTACTGAATAAGTTTTTCATCATCATTGACCAAACAAATATTCCAGACTTTATAAACCTCTAATGGTAAATCTCTTGATCTTTGGGGAATATTCTATGTCTGAAATAACTTGTGGTCTGAATATATAGAGAAGAATTCGGGGTTATTCTTTAAAAAGTTTTTCTTTAAACCTGTAGCGGGTTATTCTTCCAGGGTAGGTTTATTTTCCATAAATAAAACATGAAATAACGTTTTTCTTACTGGAAGTCTGGGATATTCTCATTGTACATACATGTAAACAGATGGTTTATAAGCAAGATAAAGTCCTCGACTCGGCCCAGAAATAACCCTCTTTTTCTCAGGTTATTTTCTCCAGTCTTTCTTTCCCCAGTATAACCTTAGTCTCATGCTTTATCCTACATGTAAACTATAAGTATATACCTGTACTATTGGGACTTGCCAGGTGTCCAGGTGGTAAATTCTATTGGATTTTTAACATCTGGTGTCCAACTCCAATGTGTGTAGATTGTCCAACATACTGGGTTTGCAGTTCCGCAGTTTAATCTTGGCGTTGGCCAAGGAAATACCCCCAATTTCCAGCACGGTCATTTTGATGGAACAAAAGCCTTGAAATGGCCAAGTAGATAAAAAAACTTTATCTCTCGAACACATCAGTATATCTTAACAGTTACGTTCTAGGTCCAATATACCCACTGGCATACAGGTAACTGAACCCTTGAAAGTTGGAATTCGAAATACGAGTAGGCCATAGCACTGCTGACGGGGCAAAACTTCCTCCCATAGGGTGGTGTATGCCCAGCTTTATCAGCCCAGTTGGTGCTGAAAAGTATGACTTCAAACCCCATTTCATTTTAGACACGGTAAATTAAGCAAACCTTTTGTGAGATTTTGCAATTCAGTCATCAAAAACTAACCTGAGAAGGCTTTCATTAATTTCATTTAAAGGGACTCGTGAAATTATCTTTCAGGACGACATAAGCTAAACTAATAGAAAATATGTTTGGAAATGTATTCATGGCATAATGATATTGCCAATTGAGCTCGTGTTATAAATCGGTTAAACCGGTTTACTCTTTTGCAAGAGTTATTTCCCTTGAACTACTTCCCTGTAATATGATTAGATTCGTAGAATTGATTACATGTTTGATTACATTTATCAGCTACAAGTACAACAAATGTTTGATTAGATTCATTTTATCAGGTAATAGTAAGTACAACAAATGTTTGGCATCCGTGTCTTGTATGCATAACCGTTACAGGATCCTGTATGATTACGAAGTCTGTGCAAATTCAATCCAAATTTATTCATGGGAGTAGTAAATTTGGTCGAAAATGTTACAAGCTCCGATGTCATTTGTCAGGTATATTGTATTTAAACACCACACATGAGAAATGATAGTAATCCTGTATTCCAAACCCAATGCATACCATATTTCATGCTCAACACCCGTCATCACTAGACAGTTTGGTAGTTCACGTGATATATCCCTTGCTAGTTAGAATTCGGGGAAAAGTGGGTGGAAACTCCACTAACTTAGTAAAACTTCCATTGCATTGCATACGGAAGTGTTTGTCTCAAAATGACATACCTAAAGGCCCGGTCCCAGTGGCCGATGGACACAAAACGTATGCAAACATAACGCTAACGCTACAATATACGTCCACATTCCTGCTTTGATTGATATGGTACTTTGTCAAGAAGGCTAGGCGTTGAGGGTCGTACACCAACATCAATAGTTGCCGTCCTTAGAGTATAAGGAATAAGTATACCAAGATAATCCATACAGAATTGTGCCTTCATAACGCTAAAGGCAAAAAGTGGGCGTGGCTCTGCCCCTGGGGGTCGGGACATTCATCAAAATCAATAGTGGACGCCCTCAGGCTATAAGGAATACATAAGCCAAGTATCAAGCTGATTCATTCAGAATTGCGGCCTGTAAACGACAAACACAAAATTGGGCGTGTCTTGCCTGTGTGAAGTTACATATACAGTTGATGTCCTTAGGCTATGTGGAATACATATCCCAAGTTTAAAGACGATCAATTAAGAATCGTGGCCTGTAGATAACACACACAGACACGAAGTAAAAATGGGCATGGCTCTGCCCCTGGGGGGGGGGGGTAGGAAATCACCAAAAACAATAGGGGTCATCTTTAGGGTATAAGGAATAGGTTTGTAAAGTTTTAAAAGGATCTGTTAAGAATTGTATCCTGTAGGCGAACACAAGACACAAAAGCATTGGGCGTGGCTCTGTCCCAGGGGGTCCGGCATGCACCAAAAATAATAGTGGTCAGCCTTAGGGTATAAGGAATAAGTATAAAAAAAAGTTTTCAAGATGATCGATTAAGAATAATAATTGTGGCCTGTAGGTGACACACAGACAAAAAAAAATGGGCGTGGCTCTGCCCCTGGGGGTCGGGCATGCACCAAAAACAATAGAGATCTTCCTTAGGGTATAAGGAATACGTATACAAAGTTTGAAGAAAATCCAGTAAGAATTGCGCCCTGTAGGCGACACAAAGACACACGAAAAGAAAATGGGCGTGGCTCTGCCCCTGGGGGTTGGGCATGCACCCCAAAGTGATAGGGTTGTTCCTTAAGGTACAAAGAATATGTATGCAAAGTTTCGAGATTATAAGTTAAGAAATGTGGCCTGTAGACGACAAACAAACAAATACTAAAAATGGGCGTGGCTCTGCCCCTGGGGGTTGGGCATGCACCCCAAACGATAGGGATCATCCTTAGAGTATAAAGAGTAAGTATGCAAATTTTGAAGAAAATCCAGCAAGAATTGCGCCCTGTAGGCGACACAAAGACACACAAAAGAAAATGGGCGTGGCTCTGACCCTGGGGGTTGGGCATGCACCTCAAACGATAGGGATGTTCCTTAGGGTACAAAGAATGTGTATGCAAAGTTTCAAAATTATAAGTTAAGAAATGTGGCCAGTAGACGACAAACAAACACATACTAGAAATGGGCGTGGCTCTGCCCCTGGGGGTCGGGCATGCACCAAAAACAATAGAGATCTTCCTTAGGGTATAAGGAATACGTATACCAAGTTTGAAGAAAATCCAGTAAGAATTGCGCCCTGTAGGCGACACAAAGACACACGAAAAGAAAATGGGCGTGGCTCTGCCCCTGGGGGTTCGGCATGCACCCCCAAATGATAGGGCTGTTCCTTAAGGTACAAAGAATATGTATGCAAAGTTTCGAGATTATAAGTTAAGAAATGTGGCCTGTAGACGACAAACAAGCAAATACTAAAAATGGGCGTGGCTCTGCCCCTGGGGGTCGGGCATGCACCAAAAACAATAGGGATCTTCCTTGGAGTATAAGGAATAAGTATACCAAGTTTGAAGAAAATCCATTAAGAATTGCGCCCTGTAGGCGAACCACAGACACACACACACACACACACACACACACACACACACATACACACACACACACAGACAGGGGCGACGGCATAATACGTTCACATTATGAATGTGGACGTATAAAAAGGACACAGCGGACGAGCAATTTTTCGGGGGTAGCTCCATCCTTTTTCATCTGCTCTAGAAATGGACGACAATTTGCGAAAACAGAACGGAAAAGAACGAACGTGGGAAGTTAAATGGGTGTTCATCGGAAGCCTAGCGGATGGAAGCAGATGACAGCTCTAGAGGATACAGTGGACGTTTAACGGATGATAACGGACATGGAGCGTTTGTTGCTCGTATATGTCGCGCATTTACATCTTACACGGCAGAAAGTTCATCCGTTATAAAAGTTTTGTGCAGCTCAAAACTTTTTGAAACACGTATGCAATGAGTACACAACAGATGCATGACGTTTCCAAACGGAGGGCACGTTTTTTCCCCCCGTTTTACATCCTCTTTGTATCCGTAAGTGCAGTGGGACCGGGCGAGATGTTAAACCACCTTCAATTGAAACTGTTAACCGTGTGAACTGTTAAACTGGTGAGCGGATCAGTTTTATAACGTGAAGCATGCGTTTTCCCGGGAAGTTAAATTAGGAACCGGTGCATGTCATTCCCCTTGCTGGTCAAAATGTCACCATGCCTGACTGAATAATCTAACCTCTGATAGACCACGCTGATCAGCAGTGAATATCCACTCGATCGCTTTCGTAATACTCTGTGAAGCATATTCCTGTACTGGAGACTGAAATCAATGCTGGTGGTTACGCATTTTTAGAAAAATAAATGCTTAGACCATTAATATATATATTTCTTTATTGCACATCAATCATAAACTTTTTTTTTTTTTAACTTTATCCAAGTTTTAAATTCTCATAATAACGACAGGCTTAAATTTATATGTTTCCCGTTGTCAGATTTATGAAATATTTCAAACTATGGTTAAAAATATAATAACGAACGATTTACTTGACGTTAACATATATAAATGTTGGCATAAGATATCAAAATGTAATTCGTTATGTTCAATGGCCGCTGTTAAACGATCTATTAAAGTGGTTTTTATGTCAAGTACAGGTAATGCTAACAAATCTTTATTCCCTTCAAGGACTTCTTCGTGTCTTATCGCGTCAGCAAATAAGCCTTAGCGATGTAAATGTTTCCAAGAAAAAAATCCGATAAAAGTGATAGGATGACTCTATTATTCACAATTCTTCTGCTAAATTGAACAAAATCGTTTCAATGCATGGATGCTAGCAGAATATGGCGCCAGCGAGTCGCTCGTACGCTAATTGCAGACTGTTATTATTGACCGCACGTTAGATTGAAAGGAAGGCAAGAACAGAATGTGATTTCCCGAATGACTTGAAATGATTGACGTTCATATCCCATACGTAAAAAAGGATACAAAAAATTACAAAATTACCTTAGTTCTTGTTCCTGCTGATTGAACTTTGTTTTGATTTAATTTTTTGAATGAGTAAAATTTTCCATTTAAAGCAGCAATCAATCACGCGAGACAGTGAAATGGGTTTAAAATTGCATAAAGAATAATCTTCCTATTATTACGCCCAATAAGACACCGATTTAAATGCTGACATAAAATCGCAAAGCAAATAAAATTAAAGACTACGTACTGCAATTTTTTATAGTCAACGTAAATTAAAGAAAAGGTTCATAAAGACAAGAAAGAAAGATTTGCATTCGTGTATCGGACAATCAAACTGGTTTTACAGAAGAATCCATGATACATGGTATCGTCAACCTGTCATTTGGAGACAGTGCTGCTGTAGTACTTGTAGCCCGTACATATGACATTCTGTATCTCCTTATTCGTTACCCAACTGTCTATATGGTTATTAACGTGTCCACGGTGGAAAATGTTCTCAAAGATTTTTGTCGGATTTGAACACACCCCTGACTAGCCTACTAAGACAGAAACCCAAGCATGCCTGCCTCCAGTCTTTTGCCATTTTCTCATGTACCTACGCAACCGTTTCCCACTTTGTCACCAATAATTAGTATGCAGGATGCTGCGTAATTCATACTGACCCCTGGGAGTCAAATTATATATGTGCCAATAGATAGAAGCTTTAGCAATTTAAAGAAAACAAAGATTATGTCTGAAATAATAGAAAAGTCAAAAGTTAATTTTAAAGAGGCAGACAAAAGAAAGGAAGAACAAATAAAGGCAACTATAATTACATTTCAGCACGTACATGGCCGGACATTCCACACTAGTTGACCCCACAACTATTACAGATAAAAGTGTGAGTTATTTCTATAAAATGTAGACAGAAATAACGTAGTCTAGGCCCTCGCACGTCCAGAATTTAAAAACAATGTACGAATCATTTATAGTACAGAAACTTGCAAGCAGTCACGCCCAAATTATAACTTGAAAAATGGGGACAAACGTAAAAGCACAGTCAATAGATGAAACAGCCAAACTGACAATTAAAATAACATCGATGGGAAATTAAAAATGAAATGGAATTGAGCTTAGAGTTTTACTTTTCTGCACCAACCAGGTAGCGTGCTATGAGGGGATATTTTACCCGGTTAGTGACATTCTTATTTTGATTTCCAACCTTTGGCATTCCAATTTTTGGCATGTCTCCACCGACGTTTTTTGTTCCACTCGCAAGAACAAGAAATTCTCGACGCTGGAATCTTACCCGGGACATCCGGTTTAGTGAGCCAGTAAGAGAGAGATAAAGGAGTTCCCCTGAAAAACTTTACCCATGTGTCAATTAGATATACTGAACGGAGCTAACCAAGCAATCTAAATTCATTGATCTTAATTTTGAAACAGATCAGTGCAACGCAGAAGTCAAAGAATAGTAACATCGAGACAGAAAATATAACGGTACACTTAAATATCTTCTTTACCAAAAAAAAAAAAAAAAAATCAAACTCCAAAAATCACCGTGCGTAAGGATAGACATAAAGGCGACGCTAAAATCGAGGATATCAAAAGTATATTTGTTATCGTATCTGTTCTTTGAGATGAGAAGTGTTATTTGCTGTTGATAGGATATGATTTATTAAAATTACCAATAATTTAGACATATCTATCTGACCAACGGCGACACGAGATGCCCACAAGCCGACAGGAAATCGAATAAAGGTAACCGTGCTTGGAATTAAGAATTGATATCCGGAATCTTGGAAGTCGTTCAATTGGTCGCTGATCCTTTTATCGACCAATCAATAATTAGCATTTATTTACTCCAGATTAGCGAGTTGATTATGGCGCCAGGCTGTCGTCTGCTGTAACATTATATAGATTTAGAGTGAAAAGAAAAGTTGTTTAACCAAGAATCTTGTGTTTATACTTCCCATAAAAAGTTCAAAGACAAATTTGATTGACCTGTCCTAATGTCAACACATAAAATCAATATGAAATTTTTACATCGCCACTTTCAAACAAGAGTAATGCAGTCTATAGTTGTTCGACGGTGTTTTTGCCAGTAAAGTTTTGGCGCTATTAGTAACGGCTATAATAATATAATGTTTTCTGATTGAATCCTTTGAATGCAGAATCAAATTTACAAAAACATTATAAAACGAAGATATTTAAATCATTGAAAACTCTCTTAAATTACAGCAAATCACAGAAAAATCCCTTAAATTACAGACAATCTCTAAACGAAGTACAGAAACAAACAATTATACAGTTTGATGTAAAACAAAAAGAATGTACAAAGGTCTTCAAAAATTCTAATATCTGACAGTAAAAAATACATCATCTGCCGGTAGAAATTACACTATTTAATTACTCTATTTGACTGTAAAAATTACATCATGATATGCCGGTGAAATTAACAGCATCTGTGGGTAAAGATTACGGTATCTCTTTCTGACTGTAAAACTTACAGTATTTGACCGTAAAAATTACAGTATTTGACTGTAAAAATATTACAATATTTGACCGTAAAAATTACAGCATGGGCTGTAAAAATTACAGTATATTATATACAGTATTTTACTGTTAAAATTACAGCACCCGACTGCACATTCTTCAGAATGTGACTGTAAAAATTACAGAATGTGACTGTAAAAAAATACAACATGTAAAGATTACAGTAATTGGCTAAAACAATAACAGCCCGTGACTGTAATTTGTAAAACTATGTGTGACTCTAAAACAAAAACCGCAAAACATGACTGTAAGATGACAGTAAAAGATAGGCTATCTCTTAACATTACAATTTAGTGTTGTATAAATATAAACCATGGCTGTGGAAAATATAAAATGTCAAAACTAGAACGAGTACAATTGTAAAACAATTATATGACAAATTACAGTAGTACCCAAAAGAACCGAAAAGCAGATCCGTATTCTTTGTGAATCAGCTACAAAATCATTCTTATATGCGATATGTTGTCTAGATGGATCAGTTGGTTTGACATGAACTAAAAGATCAATTTTACGAGGACAGTTGTTTATCAACACTGATCTCATGCGGTTGGTTTGTTCGAAACACGGTTCATTGATTTTTTCATTATTAGATTCATTTGAATTAATTGGGACTTTTTTTAAGATCCGTATCTGAATCATGTTGCACAATACCTTTCATACCATCTATAATCAATGATGACTGATCAAGTCATCAATTTTGGTGCGCGTTGGCATTTACTCTCATGGTGGGGATTTAGAAGAACAAAATAAGGGTACGCCTATCTATTATAGTAGTCATTTACATCAAGACAGGATAGCTGTTTATACTGACGGCTCGCATCTCACATAACACGCAAATAAATGACACGGCATTAAATCGTTGAAATAAAACACAACATCAAAGATGGCGTGGATAATGGCGGGTATCTCATAATTAGAGCCCGTCTGTTCACATCGCTGCCACCTTAAAAACCTAGTTGAAATGGACACCACAAGAAATTGGCGTTTTATGGACGAAAGGAATTTCGCTGACATGTCAGCACGCGTTAGGCACATGTCATTGTTAATGAAACCCTTGTCTTTTGTTGTACCAGACGTGCGGTTGTTGACAAAACGCATTCGTGGCCATTATGAAAAAGGTTTTTCTAAATCAGATCTTTACGTGCTTAAAATGCCAATTACGATTTGTAAAATTTCCCTAAACCATGGTAGAGATTGTTCTGACCTGGGGGTATTTGTGGTATGAGGCACTGAATGAAATGGTTTGGGTTATTGGGTAATTCTAGACTATAACATTACCATCGATTTATTTTTAACAGAAGAAACTTGGTAAGGGACAAACCACTGATTACTGTTGATTTCTGATCGTAGCAACCCAACCATTAATTCCGATGAAATAAATCTGATAATAAGCTTATTAAGCGATGAGTATGAATCATTCTAATCGCTAACGATAAAACGGCGATGAAATCAGAAAAGTTTCTTTTTATTCTATTCTCTTGGTACTTTTATGGCATTTTGCTTAGCGTATTATGTTAAACTTTATTTGACGTATTGTATATACAGACGTAATTATTGGCACTATTTAGTGATTTATTTGATAAAATACATGCTAATGGATTTTCACAGATCTTCATGATTATGTATTCTGTAAACTCATTCATACATGCACTTATATTGGCATTGTGAATACGGATGTAATTTAAAGAAATACATACTGCAAAAACCAGCCACTTGCCAGTAGACGCAAACTTACTAAAACTTGTAAAACGAAAGTAGTAATTCTGTGGGGTCGTACACGTACGTAATTAAAAATCTAAAATGTATATCAGGTGAAGGATTATTCAACATTTTAAATGCTAGTAATTAAGTTGTGGGTTATTATTTCCATGTACAGACCCGCGTAATTACGAAACTTATACAGCAGAATGCCTTTTGACGATCATGATGACTAACGTTCTCGCTTTAATACAAAAGTTCAATAATCTACTAACACGTCATTCATCACTAAAAGTAGTTTGATCTAATTAGTACTGTAACATTTTGCCAATGGTGCCGATGGCTAGTCATCAACTATTTAGTCGGTACTTTGACTAAAGATTAGACCCGGTCCCTTGTCACATGACCAATAAACACCGACATTGTGTCATGGGCTTTGAATTTTATCATTAATCAAATTTTACAACTAATGTAGAACAAATCGTCCTGAATTCGACCATTAATGTCACAAACCAGTAGTCAATTAACCACAATTAAAGTGGTGAAAGTGCATAACATTATCTTATTAGTAAAATAAATGACCTAAATCTGAGATTGGAAAAAATGGCAGATGATGACGATGCAACGGAAAGTTCAGATGTCTAGTCTCAGTTCAACTTGGACGGTCTTCCCAAGAGAGATTATTCCTTTAACTTAATTGCATTGTCTGTCACATGCGCTTGCATGTGGGCTCTAAAAAACGACAATTTTATCACCAGTGCTCGTGAAGTTCATCGCCAAAACAAAGGGCAATCTGGGGCGTTCTATTGAGCTAATGGACGCGCTTTTAATCCGATAGTAATCTAATAATAATCAATACCCAGTTCCTTTGAATACAAATTACGTTATTTATTCCTTTCATTTTGAAAAACAATATCCATGATGGCTTTGTTCCTCTTGTAATAATAATGTATCACATAATAAATTCAATTTCTTTTCTAGAAACATTATACATCGCACCCCTGAGCTTTTCTTGAAAACAAAAGCCACTTTAAAAGTTCAAACTCATACGAACATAAAAGGAAGTAGCTTAGAAGAAACATATTTTTTCACAAAGAGAATCATTTAATACGGGATGGCTTGAACGGAACTATAATAATTTTGCGAATTTCGGCAAAATTTGGTGTAAAATATAAACAGAAAGCTTGCTATCATGTATCTGGGAAGGTTTTTTGGATATCATTTGAAAACTTCTTCGCATTTCTGGTATATTCTGTATTCTCGTCATAACAGTTTCATTTCCATTCCTTTGCCATATTTTATATGTATCGTATGAATACACATGGAACTCATAAGAGATAACGATCATATTAAGAGATAACGATCATATTATCTCATGTATACTGGAGCTTTTTTATGCATTGTGTATAAATTTTATGGAAAGCAACAGCTGCTCTCCAGAGAGAACAAAAACTGAAACAAATCAATCAATGCACGTACATGTATGTTACATGCAACTGATCACGTTTGGTTTAGGGCCATGCACCTGTACAATTTCTGTAACAAACAAGCACGTGCGTAATTTCAATACTCTGAATCATAAATTCAAATGTTGAAAAACTGAATTATTTATTACTCTAGATTAAAGAGAAAGAGAGAGAGAGAGATAGAGAGAGAGAGATGGGGTTTAACGTCCACTCGACACAAACTAGGTCATTTTGGGACTAACATTGTTTCATTCTATTTCAATAATTCGCTTGCGCGTAGGGGTCTTTAGCAGTTGAGGGAAACCGGAGTGCCCGAAGGAAACCCACGAGGTTGAGAAGGCGCCTCTATCTCCATGCCACATACGCTCACACCAGGGCTCGAAACCACAGCCACAAGCCAGAGGTGACCGGCCAGCTAAGGGTCGAAGCGCGGCACTCTAGACCACTAACTCCTTTAATGTTTATTTATATATTTTGTCGAGAAGAGAGAATGGAAGTGACGGGGTAGTTGGTTGGGTCTGTATTTATGGGACATTTTGGGAGTTCGGTGACGGGGATAAATGTTTTGTCAAATTAAATAAAAGTAAAGTACTGAAGAAAATCTTAAATGCTTTGCTGATTTGTTTGATAAATTGTCCGCTAAAAGAATAAAAGGTGACTAACTATTGTGATGCAGAACTCAATTAAGATCGAGAGCTAATTTACTTTCACTGAAACGCCTCACCATGACCAAGAAACTTAATTTCGTTTCGTTTCATTATTAGTCATACTGATGAAATATTGAGCAAAACGTTTCTGGTTTCAAAAGCACGTGTGAAAAACATGACCTGACCTCAAACTCAATATTTGCCTTATTGATCCTACATCATCGATACTTTAAGTGCACGTGTAATATCGTAGAAACATTTTTTGATTCAAAAAAAACGGTCATATTCGGGAAGGATTTTTTTAGTGGTGTTTCTTTATCAAAACTAAGGTTATTTTACAACACAAACCGCAGAACAGCAAAACATCGGAAAATTTTGTAATACTCATCATTACTGTATAAATCAATTGTCTGTGTTGCATTTCGTCACCGTTTGCCCCTTTTATGTTTTGGTGTGCTACAGTTATTACACTGCTAGCTTTATACGGAAAATTTAGTTTTCATCTTATAAAAGTTATAATAATTTCATTTGCATGCTAGACCACGCTATATATATATAAAATAAAACCAAGTAAGAACAATCCTGGAAATTTTGTGTTTATTTACTTTAATATCCGGAACAATTTAGGGTGGAGGCGATGTCCTTTGGGTGTTTACACTTTATATCCCAATAAATTTTATATTTTAAGTCTGTGTAAATACTGCAAAGGTAGCAAGACGTTAAACCCAATTTCATATATCTGAGAACCCTAAACTGGTCTGTAAAGCATGACGAACAACAGATAGAAAAAAAAAACAAATAATGGTTTTAAATTTCCTGACAGAGATGAGTCTAGTCAAAGTTGTATAATCAACAAAAAAACAAATCATTCAGAGTAAAAACAATTAGACGTAATCACTGGTTGCCACTTGACAAATTCCAGCTATTTTAATACCATTTTACAGCAGCGAATAAAGTGGCCATTCCGTAGCGGATAATCATAAAAGTCAACCGATTAAAGTCAGTTACGGAAATTGGCGATGATGCCAATTTCAGCTCCGTACTCAAACGAACAATCGGGATAAAGCCAGGCATTAAAATTACATTCCATGACATGTAAATGGGAGAAAATGTGTGCATTGCGTCACTTTAGGAGAGTGAGTCACTTGATTGGAAATTGAAAAGCCGCTAATCATTAATATTTAAAGTTCGACCCAGAGAATGGTTCTTCTAATTAAATATGAATAAAACACTGTAATTTATGTGAATGGAAATAATGGACGTCTGTTGATTAAATTATTTTGATATCAGGGTTGTAAAATATAATCAATTAGATAAAGATAGTACAGAAAAGCTGGGTGCCTCTGGGGATTAGCGGAGACAAAAGATATTTTAAAACATTTTCACTCGAATCTTGTACGTTGATTTTATCATCCTTTTGTTAAATACACGTTCATTTCGAATTATTGTCTGTATAATCGCATGTCTTTCGTTTTTCAGGTAAAAACTGCTAATTAACAGGAGGGAGAATTGGTTGTATACCATTAGTGGAGAATCCAATTACTAGTATAAATGTTGACCTCCCTGTTCAGGCCCGGATCCAGGATTTTGTCGAGGGGGGGGGGGCACACATTGGAGCAAAGGGTAATATATTGCAAGCATGGATTGCTTGGGCAGAGACAATGCGTAAATAATGTTTATATTATCTATTAAATAGCAGATAATGTGAACTACAACAGTAACAAAGCAAACGAAAATGAAAATCAACTATGTCACCGGGGGTCCGCGCCTGCTGTTGATTTTTTCTTTTTTAATCGATGAATATAACTGGAAATTACGGAAGCCCATAAGGGTCAATCAAATAAAAAAAAATATATTCTGACTATCTGGTAAATTACAAGATAACTATCTTGTAATTACAAGATCGATATCTAGTAACTACAAGATAGCCATTTCTTTATAACTATCTTGTAAACTACAAGATAGCATAACTGGTTTATTTTTAGGTCGTTCCACACTGAGAGAGAAAGAGAGAGAGAGGGGGGAGGGTTTAACGTCCACTCGACACAAAATAACATGTGGTTTAATTTTATTTCAATAATTCGCTTGCGCGTAGGGGTCTTTAGTTGTGGGATGGGGGTTGGATGGCCGACTGGTTAGCACGTGCGCGCTATACCATAAGTCTGCCATTGAGTCAACTGACGTGGTTTCGAATCTCCGCGACAAGGGGTAGGGTCGCCTTTCCAGCATCATGTGTTTTCTCCTGTTTCCTACTACTGCTAAAGACTCCTACGCGTGAGCGAATTATTGAAATGAAATTAACATGTTAGTTCCGAAATGACCTAGTTTGTGTCGAGTGGATGCTAAACCACATTTCTCTCTCTTCATAGCAGTGTGAGGAAACCCACAAGGTTTGACATGCGACCCTACTCATTGTCACGTACAAACGGGGATTCGAAAACCACTCCAGTTGACTCATTGACACGTTCTAACCAATCGGCCATCCAACCTCCATGGTCAACGAAGTACTTTTGTATGTTACATGATCGTGCCCTAATTAAAAACTATCCATTAAGTTCAAACTCTCAGTAACTTCATTCCCTCATTGAAATCATTTATTAATGATATATTGATTTCATGTTCCCCTTAAAGATACCTTCCCCCGCGTACAAACTGTGTGGTTTGATGATACATTTGGGCTAAAAATATATTCAAACTAATTAATCTATCAAACATTTGCTTCAAATCCCTCTCAAAACTTTGTATTCGTCGGGAGATACCACAAGCTATAAATAAACGCTTGGTCCAAGGATGGGTCCATTTTTCAGAATATCTTTTTCCTTACTTACTGTCTATAATTCAAAATTTAAACAATCTTTCCGGGAAATTTAAATAGCGTTCTGTGGCTTCAAGGAGCGCAGTAAGATTGTGCATTATGATATAAATATGTAGTTGGTGAAAAAATGAAGTCAGTGATATTTATGGTAGCATGAAATCGGTGTATGGCGACCTTAAAATTGTTACCCATCGGCTTCTCGCTATAGGCTATCTTATAATTACAATTTGATTGACCCTTATGGGCTTTCGCAGGAAATAACATTCTCTTGGACGAATTTACTGATGAATAATGGCAGACAATAGCAATATGGTATTTTTGTCTTGAAGTGATAATGATATCTCTTACCAGAAAACTGGTCTTTGTACCTGTATCTACTCCCACATAATCGATTTACGCAGCATCGCCGACACAGATAACAAAAACAAATTATTTTAACAAAACACATGCCTTCATAGACAGGGTAGTTCAGGCGGGTCATTTTTGACTCATTGCGAAATTTCCATCACAGAGCAATAGCAGCTGTGATCTTGCGGATAACAACCAGAAAGTCTTTGCAACCTTGGCCCGTTTTTGCAGCGATAAAACTCAGAGGCCCCAGAACTGTCCCGGAATTGTCCCACCGACCTTACAGTTTTTGCCGACTGTGATTTAAAATGAATTTCGTCAATCAGTTCAAGATTCCAACATAACTGAATGATAGTTAAAAGCATAGTTAGGGTAATAGGCGGTATAATATAAACGGAGATCGGAATAATCAAGCCAAGTACAGCAAAATCGAAATACTTGAGCTGTCTTCACTCAAACAGGAACTGAAAGACCACCTTGTTCTTTTAAAACACTCGGAAATAAAACTCCTTTAAACAGAGCGAACTCTCTGATCTTGTGGTTAAATGAAACCGACCAGAAGACACCAGAGTCATTCTAACAATTATTTTACGTCGACGACCCACGGTACTAGTACTAAACAAGCGACACAAAAACTAATGCTAACCAAATTTAATAACAAAACAAAACATGGTGACGACAGAAATAAATCTTAAGACTTTCGATGCGATGGCACACGTAACAGTATTTATGGCGACAACAGAAAGGTGTAATGATCAACCCAAGACAACTGTTGTCAACTAACAAACCATAATATATATAATACTGACCCTATAACAGTCTTGGTGACGACAGTCTTTTAACCATAACCCGATCGTACTATAAATACTACCATAATTGCTGATCCAGTATCGACATAACTTATCATAAACTATAAACAAGCCTTTATATGACACAATTTATTCTTAACGTTATCATAAATAGACTAAGAAACAACGGCACATAATATATGTTTATAGTTAGCATTCGTGCAGACAAGACATTCAAGATTAAACCCAACGAAAGTTTTGGGGGACAACAGAACTAACCTTAGCTCTTCAGCTGCTGTTGTAACGTTGTCAGAACTAATCCTTATTCCATAATAATTTTGGAGACACTGATGTCGTTACTAATACATTACCTCTACACATACATATAAGTATTGTTGACAACAGAAACAAACTCTGCCAATAGGCTTTAAAATGTCGACAGAATAAATACTGATCGTATATACATGTATGTCCTGAACTAATAATTTCAGTATCATGGATCTGGAAACATCGACATTTTAGCAGAATACACTAACTAACCACCCTTTAAAGACACAAACAACGACGGTGTCAGGAAGATGATTGGGGTATCTTAAAACTCTTTCTGGATTCCAGTTGCCTGACACAGTACGCTTACATATGCCAACAACAAGAAAATCTGATTCCCTCATTCGACGATCAACCATTATTTTGGTCAGTTCTTATGTTGCTTTTTTTCACAGACGACTGATTTGTGAGAGGATTTCCCAGGGTATGGACGTAACGTCGTAAATATGAGAGACCAGTTATGATTGAGAGATAGAGAGAGAGAGAGAGAGAGAGAGAGAGAAATGGGATTTAGCGTCTACTCGACACAAACTAGGTCATTTTGGGACTTACATATGGTTTCATTGTATTTCAATAATTCGCTTGCGCGTAGGGGTCTTTAGCAGTGGGAGGAAACCGGAGTGCCCGAAGGAAACCCACGAGGTTGAGAAGGCACCCCTACCTCCATGCCACATACCAGGGCTCGAAACCACAGCCGCAAGCCAGAGATGACCGGCCAGCTAGAGGTCGATGCGCGGCACTCTAGACCACTAGGCCATCCAAACCCCCTAGTTATGATTAAAGTGAAGGCATTAATTGGAGCAGGCACACAACGGCCTTTCAGCTCTCTTTTAATTCGGATTTGTACAATTGAATTAGACCATAAAAGGGTACCAGTTCGTACCGGAATAGCCATATCAAGAAACGAATGCCGTGAATCATGCCGTCACTTACATCATCCAATCATATCAGTTGCAAGTCCAATAAAAGAGACTTTTTAGCCTTTAAGTTTAGATATTATTGGATTCCAGAGAGATTACCATCTGCGTTCATTGACCATGTGATGTAGCAATTAGTATCCCTGGGGAAAGGAGGGGGCAGATTAAGAGAACGATGTTAATTTTAAGTATGCGATTGTAATCTATTATGCATTCTAACCATGTCTATCTAGCTTTATATAAAATATTGAAATCGAACTGATGCATTGTTATTCCTTGTAAGACAAACGTCTTAGTTAATCACAAGCCTACTAAGATGTAGTAAGAAAAGATGCGGCGACCGGTATTAGAATGTGGGCCACTTTCCACGCCTGACAAAAGACTCATGGTGCTACACCACATCAGTGACAGACGAATACAATCTGCGAGATCAAACATTTTAGGAATATAGCTGATGTATAGTTTTATGGCGAGACACCAACGTTCCTAGCGGCATACTATCATGGAGACATACAAATTGTGATAATACTCTATCAGCGATATATATTCTACATGACAATTATGCTTCTACCCTAAAATTATAAACGAGACGAATTTTATTGATCAAATATATTTATGATCATATCCCACCAAAGGTGCGGCAAATCGTGTAGCCTATCCAGAGAGACAGTTTCCGCCATTTATTCCAGGCTTATCGTGCAGTGCTGGAAGGGTAGTACCTCTTGCTTCTGAAATCCTATTTGTAACTCATCGGGTGCGAACATGTTGCTGATTTTGTTTTATAGTATTGACTTCAATCCATTTATGAACAATCATTTTCATGGCTGCAAAACACTAGGTTCTCGTTGCGGATATTCAGATCGAAACGATATCCTCTTTACTGTTTATCTTTACTCGCAGTCTTCATTGGAATTATAAAAAAGCTGATCTGGACTGCGTAACTATTACCAATCTCTAAACTTTATTCGAAACTGGTCTCTTTTGCGTCATATCAAAAATGTGCCTACAGACGTTGTGGATCAAACATAGCAATGAGCTTACTTTAAATTTATATTTGGAATCTTTTAACCTATTTTGAATTAATAGGGCATATAAAAACCGAAACTCCATTTAAATTTACATGAGGATTCTTTTAGCATATTTTATATAAAATATTCAAAATTAATAGCGTATATAAAATAAAACGGAACTCCATTTTAAAAAAAAATAATTTCTTTCTCACTCCATCCCCCGCCTACGTAAGAGGAATGTGTATCTGTATATAGGCAAATATTTTACTGTTTTATACCAGGATAAAAATCAAATTATCTTCATCGTTCCCTCTCTTTGGATACTGTAATTCAGTGAGAGTTATATATACACTGAGGCATTGTGTTGGATGTAAAGCGTAATAATGTTGCTGGTATTCTTCACAGAGTTGCTTTCTTTAGCTTTTTTATAGATTTAATAAACCTCCAAATTAAAAACAGACTACAACAAAAAGGGACGCACCAAGACGACCCGGTAGATGGCGTTGTCTGAGCATGGTTTATTGAACCGGACGATCTTATTATACCACCTTTTCTTTATATTCATTCAACCTCCTTAACAGTGTTTCTTTAATTTCATAAATATTATTTCACCTTCACATGCTCTTTATAAACGATGTACCGAGTGGAAAATCAATAGGGGGAATCGAGTACAACCTATAATAAACCGCTTTAATTTGATTACATGGTGTAACTGTGTCCCTACTTTGTTAAAAGAAAAATACGGTAAATTTTGAACTTATGTATTATCCATCCATGTTTTTATTACGCATCTAGTTTTATGGCCTTTGTTCGAATATTAATATGCAAACATCTGTTTCATATCCATAATAATCTCTGAAATGAATAATGGACTTAAAATGAACTCAATGTAAACAAAAGCAGACAGTTGTTTTATCTGTCAATCAATTATATTTTTAAATTGACTGGCCGATATCGTTGCATAACGTCATCGAAGCACGTGCAAACACTAGTCTAGAATTTTCAGTTTTGATTTTGATGAATACCAGAATTTGCTTAATTTATAGTTTACGCTAATTAGCACAGTACCTGTGAACGCTGCACTCTCCTGCTATATCACTATCATGGAAGCAGACATTAACCGTCAATCGGCTCCCCAAGTTTAAACTAATCCATACCTTTAAAACGGCAATTTCTTATTTTTTAGTTGCATTTTTAAAATATATTAAAATAAAGCCCTACCTTGTTGAAGAATAATCCTATTAATCCTATAATTCACTATTGCCAGTTGAGAAATTGGCAAAAATATCATTTTCAACTTCAAATTCAAACGTCTGAAGACCGCCGTTGCACTGATGGGAATTGGAAAACAAGGGAGGTAATTCAAGTAATTGTGTTTTTATTTTCTGTGTCAGGAATTTTTATGTCTGTGAAATATTGCCCATGATCGTATAATAGTGAGATGACAACCTTTTGAACAAAAGACATAGAAATAATTATGTTTTGACTTTCTTAGAAAATATGAAATTTCCGCTTTAAACTACCTCATCTTTTATCGTCTGAACAGCATCTACGTTAATTGAGACTGATTCCAAGAGATTTTGCTCTTTTAATAATGCTTTTACGTGATCAAAATAGAAGCGGTTCTTTAAGGTTTCAAACATTCCAAGACAATTTGAGCATTCTCGGACTTTTACTCCAAAACAATCGTTCGTATTTAAATCCAGTCGTATTTTACAATCGGCGTGTTACAGCATTGATTACGATATTGAAACGGATATCTTTGTCATCAATTCTATCTGAACCGTTATTAATGGAATAATAAAAAGAGAGCAGTTGGCGATTAAACATAATACCCAGATATAAAGAAGCATGTGTTTAATAGAATCATAGATCAAAGACTTCTCAAACTACAGGATGAAACATTTATAAATTTGTTGAAACTATTTTTTATAATATTGAAGATGGCATCAAAAGAAAATATTATCAAGATATTAAAAAGATGAAAAGGCGGAGATTGAAATTCGTCTTAGTATCTTGACTTTTTTATTTACAAATTATTCCTACGTTTATCATTTATTTTGTCCCCATAGACGTTTTTGTGTCGATTGTATCGTGTGGGGTTCAGATATAATTGGCTTTTTGTCTTTGGAAGTCGGCATGTGTTTCCTGATAATATAAGATGCACGAAGCCCCACATTCCCAAATTATGCAAAGAAAGTAAAATATAGAGAAGATTTGAATGTTTAAACTTGGAAGTACATGTAATTGAGAAATAAACCATTGATAATATCGATTTGTCGACAAGCTTTGGAATTTTGGTTCATTTAGATAACAAAATTCAAGTAAAAAATCAAGATAAAGCAAAAGACTGTTCGAACGTAACCGTCAGATTAAGATTTCCGCATGGATTAACTTCTACAATATATGATGCTCTGATATATTATACATCCATACTTTTCGGTTTTATTGTTGTTTTCTATTATTACAATACACTATTGTAAAATAGTAACTTTTTTTTTAAAAAAAAAAAAACAAAAACGATTTGATTGTTAGATTGTTATTTAGGTCATCTCTGTCATATTTAAGGCGAACAAAAAATGTAATATTTATAGGAAGCTACATCATATTTTATTCTTTGAAAAAAACTCCAAACATTTATTTTCATTTGACAAAGAGGCGACAAAACAAAACAAATTAAATAACTTTTTATGACAGTAGTTGAGTCATCGAATTCAGTAACTAAAAAAACAAACATTAGTAACATTCAATATTACCAACGAATGAATGTTTTACGCAATCGGCTTTGAAACATGGTTGATGGTAAATACACCTGTGCCATTAATAAAACACGTTATCATTAATAACACGTAATTAATTATACGTCTATCGCGATAAGTGATATTAATAGCGATTTTTAGTCTTTGATAAAATACGGAAGACCGGTAGTATTATAAAGCGTTAACCGTTGATAAAGGTGTGTAACGAATGCTAAACATCAAAGAGTTAAATACACCTTTATAAACACTAGCTAGAGTGCTTCGATTTTCAATCACACGCGGCTTTTATATGATTTCATAATGCAATTATTGCAGCAGGGTGGAATTAAACAATGGTGCAAATGCTGCATGAGAATCAAGGAAAACATGTTGGTGCTGTTACCAATCAGAGTTGCAGTAACACTTAATAACGGGTAACAAAGGCAGAATTTGATCGCCTTCGTGAGAGATATCGCATGGTTCGTGGCAGTTAAACAAAGGCAGAGAGGCTTGAGTGACCACTAATAAGGAAAGACAATTATCCGAGAAAAAATCTATACGAGTCTTTATTCTAATACATGAGTCATGACAGCCCAATAATGATTTGAAGTAAGGGCTTGTCCGAGTTGTTTTTCCTTATAAAACGAAGATCTCCCCGGTCCTGGAATAATATCAGATGCTTTCCGCTTGTCAACAAAAAATAATTATAAAGTCAGTGATTCGAAGAAAGGTTTCAATCAATTATTTTTGCCTGTTCTCAAACAATTGAATTTCTTTTATTTTTGATTCGCAGAAATCTCTTTTCACATGTAGAGACAATGGCCACAATTTTGGACATCCTCATAAAGCACCATGCAAGCACTTCTCAGGATTCTACTGCAAGACAAAGAGACCAATTTGTCAAGCTCGCGGATATTTGCTTTGTTTTGTTTTGTTTTTCTTGTCACCGTGACCTTTCTAACTTGACTTAAAGAAATTATTGAACTTAATAAAGAGACGAGTATAGAAATCTTGTTAAGCCAATGTGCCTCTGGTTGTCATTATCATGGTAATTGTAAAAGATGTGTCATTTCTGTTTTAACTCTAAAGTTTCCATTCTTTCTTTCTGATATGTTTCAATAGAAGTGTTGAGGTGACATTTGCTACTCTAATTCACGTGTGCTTATGGTATTTAAATTATCTTTTAACATTTAAACAAAGGTTATTAAATTACGTATTCCAGTCAAATTTCTTCCTTGGTAATGTGCTATTTTCAAGGGAAATCAGCTGAACAATATCGCTAATAGAGAACGCAGGATAACTGCAAAATGAAACACAGCCATAACAAACCGACGCAACATGTACAACATACTTATTAGACGCATGTTTACAGAGAAGTTATAAGTATGATCAAATAACGAAAACATAGAACACCTTTGTTATCGGGGACATAACAGATACTCATGCAAATAATAAATAAAATAGCAAAGAGCGTCCTACTTTTCTGCTCCCTACAGCTAAATGAAGACGCCATGTCGTGTACTGTGTGGGGAGATAATTCCCGGAAAACGACGCTACAACCTAATATTATTTCGAAATCCAACTGATTCTTTAATGTACATGTCAACGTGTACATGGGACCTCTATGTATCACCCAAACCACTAGCCCCCCCCCCCCCTGTAAATAACGTAAAACAAAGAAATTTAAACCTAAATTGACATTAACCCTGAATGGTATCTTCTTGGAGTAACAATGGAGTAACATGTATATAAATGTGTGTTCATTGTAAAGCATTTCCTGTAACTTTCGTCATATTGTTGATTTTACTTTGTTTGCTCACAGGCAAGACTTTACAGCGATTTTAATGTTTCCCTAACCCATAAATATTCATTGCCTTAAACCAAATAAAATGTTTTGAGAACTATTTCAAATTATTTAGCCTATAATTTCGTCAAGTGCTTGTTAACGCCGAGAGTGACAAATTTGTATTTATCTGGACGGGTTTGGGGTGTTGTTTGTCTGTTTTCTAAAACTTTAGTCTTTTTTAATGTAAGAATACATGTAGATGAAATTTACCATAAAACCCAAAGGTCTTGTGAATATAACGACTGCCCCACGATAACTATAGCGGAAGGAGAAAGCAACATCGAATGAATTAACTGTTTTTAAGAATTAATTAGATTTGATAGGCACCCTTCACCTGCATATTGGCTCAGATTAAATTGTTTTTTGCTAAAATTGTCACTTAACGTTAGATGCGATGACGCAGAGAGAGCATGTGGCTTTGAAGCAGTGACCGCGGTGCCACCTTTGTGATAGCTTTGGGTTTTAATTGATAGATTGGGTCTGTGGTAATTGAAAAACTGTTCTTTGGCCTTTCATCGTGGCATGTCAATGTGAACGTCTCAAAATCGTTTTTTCTTGGGTATTATACATACCACTGATCAGATTCTATTTACATGTGAAATGCTATATAATTTTAAAGCAGTGTCTTCCCATAAAAAATTGATTATATGCTGCATTGGGTATATATTATCTCCTCTGTGCAAACTTTTGTCATTGATTTACGATTTTATTTGAATAATCGGCTGCTCAGACTATGACGTATTCCAAAAGATGGGAGACGTTAATGGGTAGAACCATGTATATTCCCTTACCCATGTCGCAGTAAAACTATGGGCACAATAAAAGTATTCTCAACGACTTCCTTGGTTTCCAAAAATACTTGTTTTAATAGGGATCAGACCACAAATAAACTGTCGTCATTATTTGTTCATTAAAATCGTCTTATTATTTATACAAATGCTATGGTCAAGTAAAATGTTAATCCCTATTTACTTACATTAAATATAAGTAAAGGATAAGATGCCCACGGGTACTATATTGTAAGCTCCTGTGACATAGATACACGGTTGTGTTACAGATTTATAAAGACGACGGTCTCCTGTGTTAAAACAAATAAGTTACAGAGAGTGTTTGTTTCAACACCTTATAAGAGAAAATCTAGGTATTAGTTATGTCAATAAAGCGGCTGATAAATCGCACAAAACACATATACCAAACAAACAACGCTCGCGATTAGATGCTGGTCATATTTATTTTGTTGCCTTTATCATAAGAACGGTAAACAGTGTAAGGTCTCAGACCACTTAATTGTGTTATAGTTTGTTATTAGCAAAATTAATAATACGACTAGCTTATATAATAGCCAATAACTCAGTGAAGTTTACCGACAAGACTATCTATGTTTAAACATATTGTAAAGATATTCAAGTGCTGTTGAAATCTTCGAGTGGACGTTAAATCAAAGTTAGATTTGTTATTATTATTGTACACTATAAAGATCTAAATATGATGCATTCATACCACCCCTACTGTTTATATATATAGCAATTACCAGGAATAATGGCAATGTATCAAATAACCTTGCAGGTTCCTAATATGTGCACCGATTTTGTACCAATATGAATTGACATTATCTAAGACCGCGGGGCTAAACTATATGACTTAAATGAATATTTGTCATTATGATATGTTTTCAAATGATAAATGTAATCTTCCTTCACCGTCTCGTAGAGTTGTCACTGTCGTGTTCTGCGGTAACCATAATATACTTTCAATAAGTAATAGACACGCTATTGTCTATGGCGGTATTAGTGCCAAAGGGTGGGGACTGAGGGGCCGTCTCTTGAGTCGAATAGCTTAAGGTCCCTTTTTCATCTGACAGTAAGTAAAATTCTAACCAAATAAAATTAACTATATCAAAAGAAGCTATATAATCTAACTATATAGCCAGAATGCAGCGTGACTATGAATGGCGTAAGGACTCGTCATTACTTTTCCACACAATCGTTTTGAGAAAATAAATGTTATTTCCGCGGTGACCTAGAATATGTCAATAGTCTGGTTCGAAATTAGCAACGTAAATTACCGTGCATGGAAAATAATTATTTGATAGATTTAACAAAATATTGATCATTCAGGTGAAGATACTCCCAAGAAAAAAAATCAAATTGACTGTTTGGTATATTATGCCCATCGTAAGATAGGACTCATTTCCGGCGTAGACACTTCCAAATTTATACGACTTCACTATAATGGGAAATCAAATATTTTCTCATTACTTAATTTGTGAATCCTACTTGGAAATACATGAAGGTTTTAACATTTACTCTTCATTTTCTAATATATAGTTTTATTGTGTATTCCATTAGGTTTTTTTTTAGTTTTACAAAATGAAGCCTTGGGTTGAAACAATGTCAATTTGCTAAGGCTTAATATAAACTCGCTGACAGACAAATTACTGAAATTGCTTTAAGAGTTTTAGTTTTTATCCCCATGATGGAAAAATCTGTGTGATATTTTGTTATTATGATTACAAATATTGAATCTTACAAATCATTTCTTACAAGAGTTTGAAATTAATTTTAGTTTTTGTCATCATGGTTGGAAATATGTGAGCTTTTTTGTAATTATGACAACAGATATTAGATCTTAAAGGAGCTAAGTCTTTAACTCAATATCATCCAAAATCTTCAACATACAAAACACGAATTATTTGTCAATTTTAATCAAAATTGATGATGTGATCTTACCGGAAAAAGTTGGGCTTCTGATATCCAATATTTAAGACAAAATAAATATTTTACCATTGGTACACGAAACGTGTACCATAATGCGCTTCATCCCCAGTTCTAACAAGAGACTCGAGGAACGAGGCTAAAAACATTGTACCAAATCAAACGGCGCATGTAGACTGGAATAACTAGACGCTAAAAAAAATGCCTTCGGTTGACACTTCTGGTTTATTTTGCCGAACATAACTGATTTGAAATTAGAGTAAAACGGAAACAGTTGAATGCAAATCAGTTTATATACATTCATATTACAGTATTATATGCGTTGCGACCCACTTGAGTCAATTTCTAGGTCCCAAATGTTAGCGATTTAGCTCCTTTAAAAGAAAACAGAAGTGGAATCGATCGAGTTTTCATCATTCACTGAATCTGATGACAATATATTTGAAAACAAAGTGGATGTTGTTGCTGCCTTTACACTTCCGGTTTTAACCAGAGCAACCCGGGGCTGATGCTAGACGTCAAATACGGAACCATAATCCTGGTTCTTTCCCTTACTAATCCGTATAATGACCAGCTTATCCGCCCATGGTGTCCAATTTGATGATAACCAGAGATATAATGAGACGGGTTTGAACTTGTGCATCAGAAACAACAAGTTGTCTTTCATTCTGTAGTGCGAGATAGTGAAAATCATCAAATTCTCATTAAATATGGTTGCTAGAGCGCTAACAGATAGAAAAGTTCACTCATTCTCATGTGTAAAGAAATCTGTTACAAATGTCAATAATTCTGCAACTCAATGGTTTCCAGACGTGAAAAGTATAGTAATCCCAGAGTACCGTATAGGAATAGTACTTAAACTAGACTTCATAGTAACATAAATCTTAATTAATCTCTCGAGTACTAATAACCGTGCCATTATCTAACCTATGTTTGGCCTTGCTGTATGTAAAAACTTTTCAATAAGTACTCGACTATACACGCCCTTTAATAGACTATATATACAGTCCATATTAATGTTACATTAGCTTGCCAATACACCAAGACTTTTAAATTTTGTTAGTCGTCGTTCGGCTCTGTTGTAAAGGATAATAACCATTTAATTGGGTGCTGTTAAAGCGCAATTTGAAAATACGAAAATAACCACAAATTAACCCACTAAGATTATATTCATTAAAAACACGTGTAGTACATAAATAACTATGTAATTTATAATCAAACATTGAAGACGTAACTTACAACTTTAAAAGAAATAAACAAAGGCGTATACGGTATATAATAAGTATAATGACATTTTCTAAATACCAAACAAAGTAGCAACATAAGTCTGTACTTTAAATAACATGTGCCATGTTGTTTTCCATAAATTTACCATCTTTAGAAAGAGTTAACGGAATCAATTGACCAGAATGTCCCTCTAAACGCTTGCACTGAACAGTAGCCATTATTCAAATTAAAATGTACATAAAT
This sequence comes from Patella caerulea, assembly GCA_036850965.1. Taxonomy (NCBI): domain Eukaryota; kingdom Metazoa; phylum Mollusca; class Gastropoda; family Patellidae; genus Patella; species Patella caerulea. Next base: position 23,801,370 of record JAZGQO010000006.1, read on the forward strand.
GAAATGTTCTACTTATCCGCTCTAACCGAACTATAGTGACGACGCATCATGCTGAAACTCTATTCCAACTGCCAAGGAATCTTTTAGGTGCACGCCAATGTGCACACGGGACATTATCTTTTCGTTCTGTATCACTGGCAGAGAGAAACTACCCTGTAAAATCTCGGCAAACTTTCTCAACCGACACCGAATTTGAATCCCGAACCTCCTGGTTAGTGAGCCAGCGCTCTACTCTCTGAGCCACCGTGGCTCCAGTAAACCAAAACATACAAGAACACACTTGGTAACAAACAATGATTGTATAATATGCTATAGTCTTGTTACCAGGTGAAGATAATAATATACGACATGTAGATATTTTACTGACAGAAAACCTATAACATGAAGAATTACTGTTTCTTGCAAAAACATCACACACTGTACTGTTGCCATCGTGTCTGTATGCAAAAAGATCTAATGAATTTCTCAGATGAGTAAACTGCATGAACCATTTAATTCATGACAGAAAATGCACTTTTTTGATATTTGGCATTATATCGGTGCTGCGATATCTTTATTCACGTGAATATAGACTACAAAAATAATTCAAATGTTGTTAATGAGATATGCCTTTGATGACTATGCCATTTGATGTAACCGAAATAATAACCATAATGCAGATTTGCATTTACATCACAAAGCTTTCTGGTAAAATCACTAACTAAACAAGATTAGTTTATTCGTAGGAGGATGTTCATGTACATCGTGATCTATTTTACTGCAAATGAATATGAATGATCATAAATATCTCTCTAATGTTTTATAGCGGTCAAGATACTAGTCTTTAACCCACTGGTCACACGATAAACTATACCGTGACTAAAGCAATTAATTGTGTTTCCATGCTATGCTTGTAATTGCAATAAAAAATGTTAAACTGTATCCATATTCAGATTATTTTTACAATTAATTTATCATGAGATTTCTTCTTTTATAAAAATAAAGATATGTATAGCGGTATGTATTCACATTACTGGCGCAAGTTTTAGGTAATTCAATAGTTACAGATTTATTAAACCATTTGTATCTTATGAATGTCAGGCTTACTTATACCTGTTACTTATGACCAACATTTTCCCAGAGCTTCCAAAAATATATTTTAGGTGGAGGTCAGGGACCGAATGGTTTAAAGAGTGTGCGTTAGATCAGAAGGTTTGTGATGGAATAAGGTGGCCTGGTTTCGATTTAATGTCTAGATGACTTGTTCCAGGTGTGGTAAATTCTCAGTGAGGTGATCAGGCGCGGATCCAGAGGGGGGCGCACCCGGCGCACGCCCCCTCTATTTTTTTGAGGTGGCGAACAATTTTTAGCTCCATATATTTTCGCGAGAAAGTAGAACAATAATAGTTCAGGTTGGAAATAGTAATTTACAGTACTGGTATGAAATTAGTTCTTGTGGACATTTTTTCCACTCAAAAATCACGGTTCCAGGCTTCGCACTCCCTAGTGGGTGCAGCACGCCCCCTCTTTCGGAAAATCCTGGATCCGCCCCTGGTGATGGCATTTGTTTCCCAAACGGTTAGCATACTCTGTGCCTCAAATTGTACCCTATACTATAATATGAATGACAGATCACTGTCTTGGTATGAATTGTCCGTAAGGGTATAAAGTTTGGCATATCCTGTCAACTATCTCCGGCATGACAGTTATGTATTTTTATTTCTTTGCTAGCGACGACTATTAATTGACTCGGACAAACCGATACACACAGGAGTTAACCAATTTCAGATCTGGTAAAAACTAAACGTTTGGCCGATTTAAATACTTTTAAGGAAGACTCTTATCGATAAAAATAATATGACTGACAGTTTGTATTGACCGTGGAAACATTGGGTATTGTGCAGTAATTTACGTGCATCACGTGCTTTATTTCTGAAAACGAGCTCAAACGCATGTAGGGTCATGGAATCGGAATAGTTTTAGTAGCATTAATGTATTATCAAAACCTAGAAGACAACGGCCCATTTCCTGCGTGTATTTTAATCCTGAACACTTATCATTAAATATTGATTCCACGTCAGTAATCAATGATGCACAATATTCCATATAGAACTGGGGGTCACGTGTTCTGGTCCGTTCTACTGACCACCTACAGCTTTAGTTAATGGCGGTGTTCGTGACTTTGGACAATTGCATCGATTAATATCAGACACAAGGTAGACTAGATCAGTTCACATCATGAATTATTATCAGGACTATAAAACTAATTGAGGATCTAAATTATTACCAAAGTGATTTAGCAGTTCAACACGGTGTAAAGATCACCTGGACTTGTTTCGTGTTTAATCACCAAGCTAAAAGAATTAGTCTGTGCACATCTTTGTTGAAGCCTAATAAATGCTGATTAGATTGGCAACTTAATTACCTAATGCAGATTATTGTCCTTACATCCGGTATACATATTAAAGGACCGTGGTAGTCGTTTTTTTTGTTTCATACTAATTTAAATCCACACATTATGCAACTGTGATATTAAACAAGAGAGTAGTCGCTTTTTTAATCTATTATATATCATGACATTATAAGAAAAAAAGTTTGAGGAGGATTTATTTTGCTTGAATTAATCCTAGACTCGGCCCTGATTACTTTCCTACCACGACCAATTAATCAAAGGGCGGGTCTGTATTATGTATGAGGCGTTTGTCTGACACTGACATGACGCAACGGATTGCAACAAATAACATCTTCTAGGTTTCTGCCCGTTGACTTTAAATATGTCTGTAATTACAGTAGAAACAAGAGATATACAATATGATTGTTAATATAATGTTTAGTAATAATAATGTACCAACAATACTAAAATGAGATATATCATGTTGAAAATTACCAAGAATTATTATTTCAAACAGACTATAAGCGATGTGGTAAAGATTAACAGCAGATATACGAGTTTCGTGAGGACGCATAGTACATGTATTCAAATGCCGGAAATTTGAGCCCAAGGCGGCAAGAAATAGGATAACCTGTCTAATCGATTTTTTTTTAAAAAATGAACAAGAAAAATAGATATATGGCCTTTCAATATATGTGGCACATCCTTACGTATACAGACGAATAATGTCATCTTGGCTGAAGCTTCTTTCAAAATCATTGGCAATCTTGGTATGTTATTGTTGACCTCCTGACCGTGGGGCCAATCATTCTTTGTTTAGAGTGATTTTACGCGCGTTTCCAAAATAAATCATACACCACTGTTGAGTTGTTGGTTTTCAATTCCTCGTCAATTTTAGGGTGTTATTACTGTCCAGACGAATGTCATTACAACTCACGAGACATTCCTTTACAAATACTCTGACTGTAATTTCAGATGTTCATCTCGTTCTGATGTTTGACATCCGTCAAAACATAAACATTTATTATATCAGATGATTATTAAGTGATGATTAATACAGGCTTGTGAGTATGTAACCTCTTTATAGCCATCTTGAGTTGGTTCACACACATATACATGCACATGTTGTCCTCCATGTTTACATCATCGTATTAGCACCAACCGTGACCGTTCTACATCGACAATAGTATTATTTCGCATTTCACGATGATGTTTTAACTGGTTCTTCTCGTTGATTATGCTTATAAACTTATTAAATCTCTAGGAAAGTGGGGGATTGGGTGGCCGAATGGGTGGCCGAATGGTTAGCGTGCGCGCGCTGTATCATAGGCCTACGGAAAGCCATTGAGTCAGCTGGCGTAGTTTCAAATACCAGGTTGTAGGGTCACCTGTCCAACCGCGTGTTTTTTTTTTCGGGTTCTCCGGTTTCCTCCCAATACTAAAGACCCATACGCGCAAGCGAATTATTGAAATAAAATTAAACCATACGTTAGTTCCGAAATGACCTAGACTTAGTTTGTGTCGAGTGGACGATAGACCTCATCTCTCTCTCTCTCTCTCTCTTCTCTCTCTCTAGGAAATTATATACATATACATGTGTACTGTATTAGTGAGAGGGGGAGAGGGGGTCACGGTGGCTAAATGGGTAAGACGCTGGCTCGCTAGCCTGGAGGTTGGGTGTTCGATCCCTGTATTGGTTGAGCAAGTTCATCCAGATTTTCTGACGCTGTTCCTCCCTTGTCAGTGATGCGGGGCGGAGGGCCTATCAAGGACAGCTGTCTGGTCGTTACGATGGGGCTAAACACCGGGGTTCCGTATACACATTGGCGTGAACGTAAAATATCCCTTCACAGATGGAATTCGATATAACAGTAAGTCGTAGTGTCCGGATGCCCGTCTTCACTCGCCCAGCTCGGGACAGAACAGTAGGACATTAAACTCATTTCATTTCATTTTGTATTAGTGGGGTATATTTCAAGGTGTTTCTTCGAGAATTTAAACGGTTTGTGGGTCAAGAGTATTAAATGTATAACAGTTCATCGCATGTAACTCTGGGCAATTTGCACATCACCAATAATTATTTTACAGTTAGCACCGATGACATTGCTGTATACTGAGCCCCCGTGTATGTTTCAGATTTCTCCAGTAAAACTCTTTGAAGAACTTCTTGGTTCTGTGTTTGCAACTCCTGCGTTTTATAACGAAGAACGGTTGTTGAAGGGAAAGTCCATACTATGAGGACTGTCATGGACTATTTAAGAATGATAATGTGTATTAGTCTGTATAAGCCCTTTTCATTCATTTTATATCAATATCAGACTATATCTTCTTTCCCTGAAGCAATCTGCGCAGAATATTGTGTTGTTTATATCATCGCTGAATTGAAAACTAATAAACTTCTTACACATGCACAGTTGCAGACATTCATTTTCTACGTCACAGACTCTTAGAATTTATTCAATCGTAAAGAATCTCAAAAGAATGTCCTTCTTCCATTTCTAAATTCCTGAAAATGTAAAATGAGAGCGATATAGCTGGAGACGACACATATTATGTCAAATAATGGTTTAGATGCCGTCAATGCAAAGAATGTTCAAGTGATGTAAAATATTATGCTAAAAACGTGACTGCAATAGGCTTATGCATATAACTACGTATATGTAAAATCTTTGGTGCACATTTTTGTATTATCCTTGGCTGGTACATGAGTTTCCAGCTTTAGACCATATTCTCCAGTGTAAGGAAATAAAAGGTCAGGACTTAAGAAGGTGTTAATAAATTAGCAGCTGTGAAACCACTGAAGAGCTTTTTTAGTCCCGTGTGACTTAATTATAGCATTACATCTAGTTTTGGTGGTTTCCAATAATAAGACGTTAATGACATATAATTTCTGTATTTTCTCAAGTTTTGCGTTCGAATGTTATAAACTACTGAATAGGGTTCTAATAAAATCACCCGGATATCTGTCTTCAAACCTACATGATAAACTCTTACGTCATATTAACTACGTACCCGGATATCAATGACGTAAAACAACAAAAAATACAATAATGGAAATAAGATAGGTCCAATTACGATACACCTGCTCCACTTGTATATCGGTTAATCCTCACTGGGAGCGAGATAATGTCCAAAGGGCAAGAAACATCAGAATATATGTCACAGCAAGGGATGTTACATCCAATCCCAGGGGGTAACGTTCTTTATGGTTATTATCCCAAGAACGGTGAGAATTTAGAAATCGGTTGCGATCAATAAACATCTAATACATACGAGTGGTCTCTACGGTCCTTCAATGGTTTTACTAAATAGCCAATTGAAGCCACATTAAAGAATCGTTTTAAATATACAGACAAATAAATACGTTACAAGTTACCAAGTAATTCCCTATGGAAACCTTTCCTTTGTTTTATGCATGTCCGTTCTATTGAAAACAGAGGTTTGTGCTAATAATTCGGCGCCTTTTTTAAAAAGAATTCAAGTGTGTGGTTAAGAACTTAAATTCGGGGCTTATTTTTTATTAAAAAAAGTTAAGTGCATGCGCTTAAGATCGTTATAGCGCTTTTCAAAATGTAATGAGAACAATTAACAGGATTAAAAAGTCGGTGCTGAGTTTTCTTTGAACTCAAGATAAGCGTTACAATATTTTTTTAAAAAAGAATTGAAGAGTGTAGTTAAGATCTTTATAGCCGTTTTTAAAATGGGACCAAGACAATTAACAGGATTAAGAATCATGTGTTGATTTTTCTTTGAACTCAAGATAAGCGTAAGAATAGTTGTTTCTAATGCGATGTAATGTTATTAGCAAAAGCAATGATATTTTTGCAGTGTTTGGGCAGCGGGGTTTAGGGTGGTAAATTATAATATCTGTGGTACATCTAGAATTTCCCGAGAAATTGTGAGGCACACAATTTTAAAGTTTCTTCAACGTAGATAAGCTTTTCCACGATTGAATTTTCTAGCAACCAATGACCAAAATATAAGCTGTTTATTTATACTCATATTGAGATAAATGGCGCGCGTGCTTTTAAAACTAATCTTTGTTATTCCCTTGAAGAACTATGCTTGATGATACCTCAATGTGACGTCATTAATGTTACCACTAAAGCTGAAAGAATAGCACAGTGAAATGAATTGAATTAGGGTTTAACATCCTTCTTTGCAGCCCATCTGGGAAAATGCCATGAACTGTGCTATGAGTGAAATTTTGCCCAGAAAGCGGCGCTACAATATGCCAATTGTCTAGTCCAGTTGCCATTAAAACATTTTGGGAATAACATGGCATAATTTTATTTCAATAATTCGCATCAAACAGTCATAATTTGTATCACAACAATATTTTTATTTTTAAAGCAATTCATCATTCCAATAAGCCTCGTTAGGCAAAGTAATGCCTGTCATTTCGTCTTTAATGAGTCTACCGTGTCTTATTAGTGGTCAATTTGAACTAGCAGAATTATATATCATTTAACTTGCAAGCATAGATAAACTCTACACCTATGGTTTAACATTCGCATCGCGTGATAGGGAATACTTTCGTCTGTAATTATTACATTAAAACCTTAATTGAATCTCAAAGACATGCCAAATAGCCTACTGAATGGCATGGGCTCATCTATAATTCATCTGAATATAGGAAACCCCAGTTAACACAAAATAGTATGCATTTTCCTTTTAAACGACGATCCATGTTATATTTGTCTTTTTTAAGTTTCTGTGTGTATATACGTTCTGTTCTATTTTATTTTAATCGGTAGTTTTCATTGAGAAATATTTTACGTATCTGTTATACTGCTAACTGCATAGAAACAAGAAAATGACCATATTGATATGTTCTCTGCAATTTGGCATGTACCTGGTAAATCACAGATTATAATTTCTGTTATTCAAACACCTGAGTAACGTATTAATTATATATTCTCAGAGAATTAATTTGTTTTCTTTCTTGTGATAGGAATTTGTTGAATAGAAAAAAGAACCCTGGTATTTTTGAAGTATGACTGGCACTAAAAGAATGGTCGTATTATAGTTGCCTATGTCTGAAGGGATAACAATCCACGACTTTTTCCTCTTGTGAGTAAAAGGACCCAAATTGAATTTCAAGATATAAGTGTATGTATAAAAATGTCTCCCAAAAGCATCCAATTTAAATTGCATTGATTTCTTATGGGAAACTGTTTGAATAAAACATGAATCTCTGTCTCGATAATACATATATCTGCGATAAAAACGAATACGGACAACATTTAAATCAAAAATGCCAATAACTTGTAGAAATGTGTAGGTTTGTTAGGTTATAATCTTATTTTAACCACTGTTGAATAATTCAAACAATATAATCGAAGTCTCTTTAGCTTTTTTACTATTGAATTTGAGAACACGTGTTGGTCCTTTTCTATTCTGTATTGTTTAATACACATTGGGGCCCCATAACTCACCATCCAAGTTGTCATGCTGAGGAACTATTTTTGCTACATGTATTTCATTTTATATCGAATGTTTCTATATTAAAAGTGAAAGAGGGTGTTCATTTCAGGGATTAATAATCTTCTATATCAGCTCACAGTTTCCAATTACATGTAATAAAGTATAGCCGTGGGCCTTTATGACTTGTCAGTTTTCAAACACTTGCATATTGGAATAATATTTCCTCAAAGATAAACAGGCACGTTTTTAACTTGTAACTGCGTGTTGAATAGCCCACTGTTAAAGACGAAATAGGAAAGCAAGTTTATACCCCACCGGCTTGCTTAAAATCAAATGTCAAATGAATATTTATGTATTCTGCGTATCTATAAAGGTCTTTCAGTTGTATACTTCGATAATCATGTCGACATGATGAAAAAAATATATTACCTTTATGGTTATACGAAATGTTTTATTTGGTGATAATGCAGTTGATATTTCATGGTCTTGTCATCCCCATGATGAAATAACAAAAAATCAAATTACTGATGAGTGTGAATCTTGTAACAAGACTTCTGCTGACCCGATTTTGTATACAATATACTGTCCTCTATACCTATGGGTTCCATTTTGGTATTCCATTCGAAATTTTAAATCGGTATGTATACTACTGAATATGTCATACCCAAAGTCACACCTAACTTTAAATGGAAATATAATAGGGGTAAGTGAGACCTTTGGTTGGCATTGGGTTTAATTTTGTTACATTGATTCCGTTGATTGAAAGATTCAAACAGATATGCACATTAGTAAGAGTCGTACTGGGAAGGGAACAACCAGGGCAGCGACGTTCATCAGTTGAATGCAAGTAAATAGAAGCCACTCCGGAATAAGTAAGCTTTCATTAGAGTTCTGGCGGTGTTATGTACGTTTCTCAAAGTCGTTTCAGAAACGGCAATCTTCAGATCATTGTTTTAACAGATAGACTGATAATTCGAATATATATTTCAGTCAGTAACCAACACATGCCAGGCTCTTTTATGGTTCATTAGCATTAAGATATCTTAAATCTAAAATGGTGTGGAGGGTCAAAGTGGGGGGTCAACAGGTAATAAGATTAAAGACAATGATTGTTTAACACTCAGTGGTGAAATGGGGCATGACAAAACTGGAAAAAATTCAACTATTTCGTCATCAATTAAACCTCTTTAACATCCTCAATGATCCTTCTCAAATGTTTAGGTCTTTACTCTTTACACTCATTTAGTTTTAGGATGCCGTAAGCAGTTTGTGAGTCTTTAAGAGATCAGTTGCCGAAACTATTTGTGGGTTAATGATATTGGTCTCCACATACAGATTCTTATTGTGGCTATATATGACGTAAGACGTAGATTGTTGGTGACTTTATTAACAGTTTTAGAACTCTATATAAACACCTTTATCTAATAAATATGAAGTAAATTGACAATAAGAAGTCTGGGTTAAACAGAATAACACAATTTTATAATCAATAGAACACAGACATCCATTGTAACTTAGATCGCATAACAATGTTGTAGGTCACATATTACAGCATTGCCAAAATGTCACTAGTTGACTTTCAATAATTTTAGATAAGGTATAACACCAAAAATGTTCAGATGAAACAATAAATAAATTGAATTGTGCATCATGACGTGTCAGTCCATCTCTAAGACTGCGTTTAACCAGGACAGCTGTGGAAATTCTTTACTTTTAATCAGAGGGCATGGCAAGTAAAAGATCCCCTGGCATTTGGAATTCGATATAAGAGTGGGTCTAAGCACCGCTGTCCGGGCAAAAGTTCCCTCATCTCACTGTATGGCGCATGCTCGTCTTCATTAGCCCCGTATAGGAGCAGAAAATGGTTTAGCGTCGGGCTGAGGCACACCAATGCAAATAAGGTAATGGAATAAACTGTTCTAAACATGGATGAGCGTACTACATGGGCCATCTGGGAATTCTCATATCAGAAATCGAACTCTGACAATCAATGCGCACTTGTCCAAGAATCAAGCATATCGTTCGTCCCCGAGACGAAGATGAACCGCAGCAAGAAAGACAACAAGATGCATGGCGCCAGAAATATGTAAATATAGGTGTCTGTGAGTACATGTCATTGTGATATCGTACCACTTAAAATATTCCCATAATTTTTCGTACGGTGTACATGTCAAAATAATTCTTCAATGCCGTGCTTATTATAATGAATTAATTCCCACTTTGTAGCAATTATCGCTTATACACAATCTATATACACGTCTCCCATTAAGATGTCAGTTAAATCATCAACACTTTCTTTGATTGATTTCTCTCCTACGTTAATCTGACTGTTTGATTAAGATTGACAGGTTTCATAGATATACATCGAAAACACAGACACAATCTTGTTAAACATTATATCACCTATTTAATCTTAAATTTTATTGTTTATTGTTGAGGATCCAATAGGTGTCCCGCCTACGGGACAGAAATTAAAAATAATCTATCCATTACCAAGCTAACAACATAAAGTTGTACAATAACAATGATTCTAATTTACAACGATTTGTCGATGTGTATGTATCTGTAATTAATTATTATCTTTAACTTGGCATTTAAATCAGAATTAGTTATAAGTGATCCAGGAGATTATTATATCAATTTGGGAAAGCTGTGTCATTTTAAATAGCTGTCCAGGAATTAATTCATAGCTTATAATTAGGTGTTTAATAAGCAATAATATTACGAAAATGTGGCTAAAAAACAATTACAAACCCGGTTCCGATAGTCTTTTTTCTGTGTAGTCTGCATTTTTATCTTGAATATTTGTTTTTGTTTTGCGTTTGGTGTGGTCCTACTGCACTTACTATTTTATAACACTCCCTCCTCCATTTGTCTTTCACATTTTAAAGGTTCATATTCTCGCTTCCTACATATCGGATACGCAGGCCTATGTCAAAGTCAAAGTTTTCCCCATATGGTATATTATTGGAAAAAAAATGTAGAATTTGCAAAAACATAATATTCATGTTATGGCTATATTTCACATTAAATATATCTGGCATGAAGTAAGTGCATATAATATATAGGCAGCCAATATCATTTACCCCACCCCCCACCCCCGGCACCTACAATTAACTATAACCGATCTTGTACTTCCCAGAACATTATTTGTCAGTCCCATTATTCGTAACGAGAAAATAACTAAATTATATTAAAAAATACAATTCGATCTGCATTTAATATAACAGTTTCTTCAATCGTCGAAGAAATAAATAATTATTTCTGTCCGATATATTTATAAATTCAATAGATTCTCAATAATAAAGACACATGTTAAATATTATGCATTACAATTTTGTTAATAATGAACACATGGCTTTATTTATATCTGGAGATCACATGACAGACCATGACGCCCTCTAGCGATTGTTTACTATATGCAAATGAGACCTCCTCCATATATGGCGAATGACCCTCCGACCTCGTTTTGGTACTGAGAGTCTGCCATCGATCAATGGCGTGCATGTCTAGAGAGTAACGGTGAAGGTGTCGGACTAAGTTTTTGTGTTTTTATTCGGATTTCTACTTTGAAAAGTGCATCTATGTGGCTTGTAAGGAAATATAGGACTTATTGGTCGGAGGGAAAGTGAGTTTTTCCAATATGGAAGTTGGATTAGTGAGAAAAAAGAAGCGAAACGGACTGTACCTTGTCCAATGTTTATGGCTTCTCGGGGTATTTGCTCATACTGCTAGAGGTAAGTTTCTATAGTTTTGAAGTCTCAGTTTATTTCATTATACACAGTGTAAAAATACAAACAACACAACAACATAACTATTACTATTTAAAACCTAGTTTTATCATCTTTTTAGTCTCTTTCACACACCTAAAATACCGAACAAAGTTGATGTCTTAGTGGTTTGAAGCGCTGATATTTTCCGTCCCATTGTTCAAATCGCGGTCAGCTAGGTTTCAACTAAGACATGAAAACGGGGAACGTCTTGGGGGGTAGGATATGTCATATATCGGCTTGTCGACACATGGAGAATGAAAATTACTGATATATTGTAGATCAGTTTAAACCCTGATAACGCAAATGTTTGCCCGAATATTGTTTATGAAATATTGCGGTTTTCAATCGCCCCCCTCCTCCCAAAAAAACAAAATAAAACAAAAACAAAACAAGAAAAAAATCCCAAAAGACCACAGAATACAGCATGCATGTCGTGTAAATACCGTTAGGGTAGAACAGTTTTATTTTTTCTGTAACTTTTAAAATCACAATTTTACCCCGAAAGGCGAAAGCGCACGACGGATTACTTTCATGGAATCGGTAATATTGTAGATTATTATTATGTTGTGCATGCAATTTGAATTTATTTCACATTTTCTCGGAAATATGACAAAATACTTTAATACAAAAAAAACCTCATGACCTTATGTCATGATGCCTAACACTTTATATTCTTTATTTTATATTAATGCTAACACTAGTAACATAATTAAATTACACAATCTTTCTTAATGGTGACTAAATGTTCAGTATTTTATAACTGATATTGTATATTTTAACAATATGGGTTATAAATGCAAAGCAAAGTATATTTATTCCCTTTAGGTCGACTTATAATCCTCAACACCAATGCATCAATACACAAGATTGTATATCAATGTATATAGTTGGTAATACACACTTATATACATGTACCATGTACAATATGCATCAATATACATAACTAGTGGGTATTACTTTATTATACTAATGAACTTATATCATACTAAATGATATTTATACACCTTGTTATATTGTGCTAATTTGATCAAAGATAATACAGTAATAATGCACATCAACTGAGATAGAAAGTAAGCATTATTTACATGGATGTCTATTTCAAAATTTCGAATACAATGCAGCAAAAGGGATCAAGTAAAAGTGTATGTGAATACAGGTCAGAGAAACGGATATATAGATGAAAAATGAATATTGGTTTGATTAAAGTTGATGTGTTTTTTGTCAGGTGGATAGAATATTTTAAAATTTACGTTAGTTTGGATAGTTTATATGAATTAACCCAGTTTCTTTTTTGCTAAGACTTCCAGAAATGGATTTATCTAGATTATGCAAATAGAAGTTTTAAGCATATGACCAATAATATTCATTAGTAATAATATTAAACTGTTTCTGAAAATACCTTTTTTACTCAAAAACATTTGGCTACCCAACATTGTATTTGCATTGACTGAACACAAGGCTAAAGTCAACATCAGAGTATTGGAGAAAATATTTGCAGCTTATGCCAGTCAGCTCTTGCTTACATGTTCTCGGGTCAGTTTACATTTTTCTTGTTCAAATGAGAATAACAGAAACTAGTTTTGTTCCTTTCAAGATTTTCTTTGCAAAATAATTCATCAGTTTTTTAAAGTTTTAGACTTTTAAATCTTATTTTGATACTGAAACATTCCCCAAAATTATGATTTTAAAGTTTTCTTTATAACATCAATTACAGATATTTTAGCAAATGATGTACACACAAGTTGATTTTTTTGATCCCTTTATATGTTGGTAAATATTTTGATGAACATTCTTGATCACAGCTGACCTTTAACGATACATTATTCAAGAGCTAAATTTGCCTATTGCATGCCGTTCGTTTTAGGCCTTAAATGATTTGAATTATTAATAAGATATGTATATGAAAAGATCGCAATCAACTGGAGATGCCCTCAGTGATTACGATCAATGCATGCACCTTGTCAAACCTACAACCATTGATAACTTTGCTCAGAACAAAGTAATTTAAATAAAATTTTCAATATATTCATTTTGCATTATCTATTTTGAACTGTTATAGCAAGAATGACCAGCTCTTTATCAAAATCTTACATAATGTTTCTTTAAGGAAACCAATTCAGTTTATGTATGTGTGCACATGTAAATAACTTACCATTGAATGATGTGTCATAAATCTTGTCCTAATATTCTCATGGGAGAATTTTGTAGATTAGTTGTTTAACCCATTTTACTAGATATAATATATTCATGTACCTCCATGTTTGTCATTCTCACTTGAGAAATTGACCAAAATTGGTTTTAAAGGTCACCATCTTGTATTCAATGACTGAAATTGCTCCATGATGTTTAAGCGGTTAAATTGTTGCAAAAAATTTCCAATAAACGTTTTTCTTTTTTTTTTTTTTTTTTTTAAATCTAACCATTTAGCATCAACTTTTGTGACATTTTGTTATTGTGTGAATAAAAGCCTGGCTAGGTTATGGCATAATGTCACAATTGGTCCTACATGTAGTAGGCTACCTTTTGTTCTAGAACAATATTTTTTTATTATTATTATCCACACATATCTGTAACTTTTAAAATAGCATATAACTTTTGAAGTATTAAAGACATTTTGGTTTAAATTATTATAGTTTGTACTTTGCTTAATATTTTTCATGGTCCTGATCTTTGGTAAGGGGCAACCATTAGCGTTATTGATTTGGAGTGGTTAATGTGAATAAACAAAGAGTGAATTTGATATTGTTTATTGTGGTATTAAATGGAAATATAACACTAAATACTGTATGCTTGCTGTGTATCTATTGTATTAAAACAGGGTACCTGCATTTTATCAATATTCAATGTGCAGATAATGACAAGTTTCCACAAAGAATTTAACATATAAAATCAATGGTATGGGTTAATGGAACTTTTTTCTATGCATTGCACCATTGTATTCCTATTTGTCTCAATTTTTTCCAACATGAGCTATGACACAAGGATAAAGTTGTCAAGTTGGGCACCATATGTGGTGGGTGTACAGCTTGCTTGGCATATTAAATAACTTTCTGGGTCTGACAAGCTGTTCGTAAAGTAGTATCAATATTAACATAAATTATTAATATTTTAATACATTTACACCACCATTGATCCATTAAAATGAACTTTTCATATTTATAACATAATAATAGCTAAGTAGTTGCAAGTTGACTGAAATGTTTACCAACCTTATGAACATAGCTACATGTACATTAAATACTTATGATATACTTCCATCTGTGGCCAACCACATTATCTAATTTTTGACCGCTGTGCCATGTGTCGATAAGTTCTGTTGTCAGTATAGTAAGTTGTTCTCAATGGAATTGCATCTTGTCAAGATAAAGTCAATAGTCATTAAAGTTGAATAAGTTATAGAAATGCTTGCCGCATTTATGATCTGTGTTGATTGTGTTTGTGTTAGAATCGTTGTTAGAAATTTGGACATCAAACAATAACTTAACGCTTCTGATCAATAATTCTAATCTGATAATGATGTTCAATAAGTTCAGTGAATCATAAAATGAATGAATTGTTATATCAGATATTTAGTCACAGATTAAAGACATTACGTAATGATTTTCTTTCATAGTTGTTGATTTCATATAATTGATGATCTTTGCAATAGACTACTGATGTTAAAAGAAAGGGAAATTGAGTTGAATACAATATTTGACAATTTCAACTATCTTTTGTTGAAAAAAAGCAAATTTTGTGCAATAGCATAGTTAACAATGGAAGTTCAGTGTGATACACAACTAATATACATACAATAGGTCTACTTGATCAAAGGATGTACTAACAAGGAGTGTATGAACACCTGTTATCAATAGATAATTAAAGATACATTATGTAAGATTTAGATAAACAACTGCCCGTTCTGGCTATATTAGTTAAAAATTAGACATTGCAAAATGAATATATTGAAAATTTCATTCCAGTTGCTTTATTCTGAACCAAGTTATCACTGTAGCTTTGATGTGTGCATTGATTGTTTATCATCATAACCACCGAATTGGTAACCGCTCTAATGTACTTAAAATGGAAGCCATCCAATAGCATAAGAATTGATTATGTTCTTGTCATGTTAATAGATGTCTAATTAATAATTTATATAACATTTAAGGCCTAACTAAAGACCTGCAATAGGCAGTTTAGCTATGGAATAATATGTCTTGAACTGTTATTGCTTTGATCCTTGTAAATTGGTTTATATACTGGTACATTCATATTACATTATTATCCATTTCTAGATGCAAATGAATAGGGATTTAGCTTCTTTAACAGCTCATACATTTTACACTATTGGCATTCAGTAACTTTACTATAAAATTTCATCCTACAAATAAATCATTTTATTGTATGCTGTGGATACATTTGGTAAGATAAATTGTTAAAATTTCAAATGTAAATTTATACTTGTAAATCCTGACATCTACATATGTTGTTATGTGACCTATATTGTGAAATATGCATAAAACACATTACTTTATACATGTACATACATATTAATCAAATACTGTAAAACTATACCCATCTTACAATTCAGCTTGATAGTCAGATGTATGATATCAGTGGTGTGTAAAAATTCCATTGAAAAAAGAAGTATATATTATAAAATACCGTAGTATTAAAATCACAAATTGTGACAGGATGTTAATTTACCACTTCATTGCATTGAAGGCTATGTAGGTATAATGTAGACCTTATTTAAAACTATTTTATTATTTACTTACAGTGAACATCTGCACTCTCTGACAGGTTGACAATCTGACATAATACTTGTCATGTCCTACCTACTGTGACACATTTATTTATATACATATACTGCAGGAATCAACTCCTAAATTTTTTTTAAAATATTTTGGCTACTGTTGGCTATTTTATGACCTTTTTCTACAATTGATGGAAATAATAAATCTTTATTAATAATCCCCACATTTCAATCTGGTCATTGGCAGAATGTCAGTTTCAATCCATTGTTTCATGTTCACCTGTCATTTGAGACAAAGGTCATCATAATTTAAGTATTATTAATATGATTAAATTGATCACCTTGCACTAGATGTATATTTATACTATCAATCTTCATTTGATATATACTGACAATCTACATGTTGATTTAGAAATTAATTAAGATATATGTTTTATTATTCCGTAGATATGAAGACTTGCATGTACATGTATTTGACTTATCTACAAAGATAATTTCATAAAACTATTATTTTTGCCACTATATGAAATTCTTAATGATAAGATTTTGTTCTAATACCCACATGTATGTAACATGTATGTAACAAAGATATGATAAAATGTCATGTCAATGAAAATATGTAGGCCCACATCCATCTTGTTTCTGGTAGATATGCAGATTATTTTCATTACATGTTTATCGAACCAGCATCTGTCTTGTATTGCATAGGAATTGTTAGATAATTAATCTCTTGTCTCGTCATCTGAAATAGAATTCAATCACTTTTTGAAAGAAAACGGCTTTTGGTGTGTTTAATATTATATTTTGGTCAGATTTGATGGCGCCAAATCAGCAATAAACAAGAAAATTTATCATCATTTGGTTCACGTTTATGTGGTTCTAGGATGTCGTTTGATGATTTCATCATGGCGTTATTTATACATAAATCATAACAAATGGACACAATTTATGCAAACAGCCTGCTGGGATTTCCGCGGGTTACGTCCCTCTCCTTCCTGGATCCGGGGATTAATCACATTTACTGTCTTAGTCACTGAATTTAATTAGACGTCCTTGCAGTTGTAGCACTAGCTGATTGGACATTGATATAGTTTGGCTAAATAGGTTTTGTGAATTGTAACACCAAGATCGTCACCCAGGCTATTGGGTTGATGGAAATTAAAGGCACACAGTTCGTCTTGTCACATTCCTTTACGTGAAACAAAGGACAGGGAATGCATTTGGGGGAGGCAAACCTGTGACTCAGATGTCTTTAATGTCCCATGAGAGCTGTACATATTTCATTCGTTGAAAAGACCATTCAATTTCTGTCAGATACTGTTTCAGGAAGAACGTCTAATTTTATTGGTTCTCTGCATATTTAGCGAATGGTTTTGATGGAGTTTGTTACAAGATGAAGAAATTAATGGTTTTCCGTGTCTGTCACTTTTTTCTATGCTGCATTAAAGTAGGAGACATTAAAGGTGGAATTATACCACTCATTTACAATTACTGCCAAAAACCGAAGAGAAAGGGAAATAAATATTTAAAAAATAAGATGATTCTGAAGAATCACAGAGAATTCGATATAGCATTATGGCAATTTAGTTCTAATCAATACACAGTACCTTTTTGATTTGTGAACAAGGTTTTGGTATTGGAAATTTCTTGAACTGTCAGAAACAATGTGTACTATTTTAAATTGATTTGAATATTTCTGTTGTCAATATCAGAACCCATTAACTTTGAGTGATCCAGATTAATTAAAAAAACGATCTTATGGAATGCCAGGACAACATTTTTGTTTTCAATGCGAAGTAGGAGGATATTTCTGTTTATTTGAATTATATAAAGAACTAAAATACTTCCACTCCCTATTTTTAAATTTCAACACAAGACTTTTCTGTGTCAAATTAAAATTGGTTTAAAATCCATCAATGACTTTTCAATAAATTGACTGGAGCAATCAGTGTTTTTAAACATTCAAAGTTATGTACTTGTATATGCACAAAATTGCTTGACTTTGGTGGCCATGGAATGATGTTTTGTTTATTTCTGAAAAATGATGTGATCGTGTATTCTAGCTTCATAACTGAAAATCTATGCCAATGTTAGATACAAGTTTGAAGATTTTAGATACAGAATTTGTATTGTATGCATTGTACCAGATAGTTGTGTGTTTATGTTTTGACCCATGTGTCTGTCATGTTTATGATTATTTGAATGATGTACATGTACATTCTGATTGGACACAGTTTAAGAGTAATTGTGATTTATTATTTCTGAGGTAAAGGTTTCCTCGTTCATTAAAGATGAAACCCTGCTTGATATATTACTAAAAATGAATTTGTCTTTGATTTTTAATGTTAGTTAAATTGAAATATCTAATATTGTGTTAGTTTATTGAAAAGCAATATTTCATTAAAGCCACTGAATGCATTTAAAGTACATGTACCAGTATGTACTTTCAGTATGAAAATAACTGCATGTGAAATTAATTCCATACAAATGATGAGGTGCCTAATATTTACAAGATTATAAACACATGAATAAATCTACATGTACATGTACATAGCAAGTGATGAGATCTTAGATATAAAATGGAATGATAAACTTGTCTTGATATTAATGATGTTTATTGAATAATTAAAGTTGCCTACACTACAAACAGATCTGAGATGTCTATTGAACCAGTTTGAAAGCTGAGAGAATTTGATTGGCAGTCTTCTGCGATTGATTCTGACTTTGATGTTTTAATTAATGATGTTTGTTATCAAGTTTACATTTCAAATCTACAAAAGTTGTTGATTTTCATGCCTTTCTTAGACATGTTGGTAAATATTACATGAATATTGATTACCATTATAATTTCAGTTTTTGCTTTCTTAGAAGTATCTAAAAAAGGGATAATTGATGACTGATATAGTAAGTCAATGAGTTCTTATCACACAAATGCATATCAAAAAATAAGAAAGTTAATTTATAAATAATAAGCTGTACAGGCAAAACACACGTCATAGGAACACAAAGATGTAAGATAAAATAAAATTTAATGATATGTAAACAAAAGCTTTTAAAGGAGCTAAGTCTCCATTCTTTGACAACTAGAAATGGAGACAAATGGGTCACAATGAATATACATGTATATGTATAAATGTAATGTGAATTTATATAAACTGATTTACATTCAATGGTTTCTGTTTTACTGTTTGGCATCTGGTTATTCCAGACTACACCTATAGTATCATCCTGTGGGATATATTTAGCCTCGTCCATTGAGTTGCTTCATGGCGCTTAAAAGCATTCTGGCACACGATTTGGGTGCCAATTCTAAAATTTCTGTTTTGTCTTAAATATTGATATCATGGGAAGATACCAACATCATTGTTTGAATTTAGCAATAAGTCGTGTTTGCAATCCCAAAGACTATGGATTATAATGAGTTAGTGAATATTTAGTTCCACATCTTTTTTCAACATCAATATTTTGAATTATTGTGGATCATATACCGGTGCACCGACAGGCCTGTTAATACAAAAAAAATTAAACCAAAGCAATATAAATGTATGTGTATTTGCACACTCCCAATTGAAAGTTTTGAAATTGGAATTTTTGTTGAACTATTAAGAAATGGCCAGTGTTAGGGCACATAAAAAGGTAATGCTGGAGTTTTCAGACCATCTCAGTGTGATTGTTTTGGAAAAGGTGTCAAGTATCAGACTCTATTGTTGACATCTCTGTCAGTATTATAAATCAATTTGTCAACCCTAATTACCGGAGCACTGCTGGTTGTCTTACTGTATAATCTGTAGTTCCTGTACATACAGATGTATGCTGAAGGCAAGGATGAATATTGTTATTAATGCAAATATCCTGTATAGATCATCTCCAGGTCTAGTTGGAGAAATATGTGATCTCATAACACATATTTATTCAATAGTCTAGATGTTGGTTTTCACCCTTAACAATTCTATGAACAATGCCAGCATATCTCGGAAGTGACATCTGAGTGACACTTTTATAGAAAGGTCTAGGAATCCTGCTTAGTAATTACTTGTAAGAATGATGGGTTTCTCTGATTTGAATGATAACTTGCTTGTTATCTTTTAAGGGGCTTAATAACCACTTATTCAGCTGTCATTTTAAATTTTAAGGGTTGACCAAGTTTGTTTTTTTCTTTGGTAAACCATTTTGTTTTACAAAATGTTTTATGAAATGTGTGTCCTTTACCACAACATGGGTGTTTTAGCTTTATTAAGGTTCTTTGAGATAATCTTTACATAATATTGGCCTGTATTAGAATTAATGAAATAATAAGTGTTTATGTCTATCACTGAGTAGTACTCCTCACATCTTCTGACACCAGTTTTTTTTATTGAATTCAAGAGTTTCAAGTATGTGCGAAGAAATGAAAAGCACAATGTTTATATAACCAAAGCATTATAGATTCAGTCAATATTAACATAAGTGAAGAGGTTTTCACATGATAATGATAACATGACATGACAGGTCAGTTTTATCCAATGGCTTACATATACCATTGTGCCCTGAAAAGAAAATGAAAAACCCATCAAGATGTTTTTATTAAGAGTTAATCATTTCCAAATTCATACTAGTACATATAATTAAAATATCTTTTTACCACCAATGCTTTGAATAGAACATTCTGACAGGATGATGGATTATAAGAAATGTTTGTTTGAATACTGATCAAAAAGCACTGGCAGATAGAGGTGACATGCAATAAATTGCTACAAATGGTGTTTTCTTTTTACAGAAAACTAATAGAGCAGCACGTCTGCCTGTTCATGTTTTACTAACTTAGTTTATTTTTGCCTTCAGCTGTTGGTAGAGAATGCACTGCTTTAAATACGTTTAGTTTCTTTCAAAAAGAAACATTATTCAAAGTCAGCACAGTTTGAAGGTAAATCAATGTTGTGAGTGAATCAGGATAATTATATTGTGTACAAGGTTGGGAGGAATGAAGTAAAGAGTGTTTGTCGACAATGATCAGATAGACGTACCTATATTAGAATTATTTACAGTGATCACGGTCTAAGGGTCTGTTTTCAATTTCAATGGGATTGATTTGTGTGAATAGATTGAGAGAGAAATTGACTATTTTAGCCGAGATCAATAACAGACAGTGTAGTTGAGTCTGCAAGTGATGTAATAGGTGTTAGATTCGTCAGTTTAATGGGCTCTTTTTACCCAATCAAGCCATTGATACATTTAAAGAAAACTAGTAACAGGGTTCAAATAATCCCTTTATCACTTAATAGATTGAGTGATATGCATCATGCCTACATTATAGTTATATAACTAGATAAAAGAATAACATTTCACTTTGATATATGTAAAATCTTGTTGGGATGAATGATTTATGGCAATTTTCTGTCAAAAAAATAGACTTGGATTTGTTTGTTCTTCATTTGTCTTTATTTTCCCTCCCCCTTAATGTATCTGTTGTTAATAACAATGTACCAAATGATGATTGATCTCCCGAAATTCAAGGGAAATTCTGCTATGTCCTGGTAAATGAATTGGTTGATTTTAATGGGTTGGTTGATTGTTTAGCTTTTTAATCAAATCAACAGTAAGAATACATATGTAGCCTACATTTTGTGATGTAAGTGATTATAATGGTGTGTTTAGAGTCTAGAATTGATACCTTTTGTTTATTTGATACATCATTATGCGTCATCTTTACAGGGCAGTAATGTTTGTTTTAGTGCAATCTCTATGGTTATTTCAGCTAATTGAGGTACATAATAGCCAATAGAAGTAATGGATATACAATAGGCCTACAGTGAGTTACCAGTCTAGATGATCCAGTCTGCTAGATATGATTACAAATGGTAAAAATTTAGGAATCAAACCAGGTTATCTTGTCAATTGTGAGCCATAGATTGACATACTTTGCTATGGTTGTACCACCGCTCATTGCTTTGATGTTTGCAATATTTGTTTCCAATTGTTTGATGATAACTGTAGATGATTCAAAATGTTTTTGGCACCTGGGGTTGTATATTATGCTATTTATATTAAATTATGGTTTTAACCTTTCAGGCTTAACTTACCTTCTAGTCATGGGAATCAAAGGGAGATAACTCATTTAAAGCCTATTCATTATACCATATTACAGCTGCATTGAATTGAAATTATGGTTCAAACAAGTTCCCTTTTCCTCTAGGTGTAGGTACATGTAAAGCTAGTGCACAGACTGAGTTTGCAATGTAAAAGTAAATGATCAAATGAAATGTCAACTAAGTAAGTTAAATTCAGTTAGGTATAATGCACACTTGAAAACAGAACCACTACAAATAAAATGAGTAAATTGAATAAGTAATATA
Source organism: Patella caerulea (assembly GCA_036850965.1). Classification (NCBI taxonomy): domain Eukaryota; kingdom Metazoa; phylum Mollusca; class Gastropoda; family Patellidae; genus Patella; species Patella caerulea. Next base: position 23,824,008 of record JAZGQO010000006.1, read on the forward strand.
CCGATCTTGTATCAGCCACAAAAACACAACTGGTGATTAATTTATCCAATAATCTGAATAGATTTGATATTTGATAAGAAAATCAATAGTATCAAAATTTTATTTTTTCATGGTCAGGATAGTTTATTTCGAGCAAAGTCATACTGAACTTTGTATGAATGTTGGGTGATTTATTTATTGTAGCAAAATCTATAATAATTTTGCGTTGATGCATGGTTTATCCCCTGTCTTGAGAAACATTCCACATGAACAGGAATCTCTAGGTTTTTTTGGCTTTCATTCTACAAGGTATTTGGATACCTCTCAAATATATAATTAAAAAATTATTTTGACTATCATGAACATTGTAATTTAAATTGTGTACATGTAGGTATACATGTAAGTTTAACGTTTTAAAATTTAAAATGTAGGCACATGTCTGTACTGCTGTTCTAAATCTTATGTAGGACATACATGTATCATATATGTATACTAAAGAATAAAAATACATTCAGTAAAAAAAAATAAACCATATCTAACCATAGTAATCATGTGCTAGTGGAAATAAATTGCATATTTTTATAGAGATATGAACACCTGCAGACATTCTCCAGTGTACCTGTCATTAATCTTTCTAATGATGTATTTATAAACATAGGCTGGTAGATAAAGCTATTGTTAATGCATATTCCACACCTGGACAAAGTACATTATATTCACTCAACATGAACCCAAATTAGAATATTTCTCTTCTTTTATCAGTACTTTCAAAGTTTTAATTAGCTTAATAAAGATACATTGGACTTACAGTCGACACACCTTGTATCATGTATTTAAAATCAAAGCCTTTTCGACTATACAAAGAACTTTTCTAGTTTTATAATCATTAGACGTTCAGCATATTTCAGACTACATTTTTGGGGTTTTATAGTTTTAACAAATTAATTCTCTTATCTGTTATCTTTTACAGGCTAAACCAGATGTACTATATATTATACATAAGAATAATTGTTTTTTATGATATACTTAAAACCATTATTCTTATCTGTACAATTCTCACTTTTAATGGGCTTGTTTAACATCTTACGAAAGTGTGTAAGTACTTACGGACAAAATATTATTTACCCACTTTTAGACATCACATTATATGTCAGCTACATGTAACATCATTTATTAAGACATATTGCTGAAATGCCTTGTTCTAGAAAGAAAGTGAAATTTTAGCACTTGAATCATACTTGAAGTATAAAGAAATATAGCAATAAAATTATGTAATATACATTTATGTATGGAAGACCAAACAGCTCTTTATGAGGTGTTCTTAATTCTTAGTTCTTTATGTATTCCTCACTTCTCTTTTTTCGTCATTTGTTGTCATATTTCAACATTTTTTTCTTGAAATTAATATTTGTATCTTAACATTAACAGTCAGTACTATGAATTAAGGAACTGAGAGTTAAGAATACACTGAATAATGAGTTGTTTGCTCTTCCACATTGACGAGGGTGGGCATTACACATTATATATTTTAGAATATATGCACTTCATTGAGCACTTGTAAGACACATGTGAAGAATTTCATTGGTATATAAGGTAAGAAGACTTGATTACAATTACCACCATTATTACATTTAGAGCTTTTTATGAACTTTTAAGACTTTCTTCCTTGTCATGGTATTTGCAAGTTGTGATAGGAGAGAAAATAGTCATTTTGCAGCACTTAAATAGTGCCACCAAATGTATTACACAATATTGATCCTTCTAATATAATTCTTCAAATATTAATGTTAAAAATTTGAATATTTAAAAAGTATCATAAATGTAGATACATGTAGTTGGTTAATTTGTATTTTATCTGTTGGAAACCTGATATACTGTTTGTAAATGTTTCATGCCAATTAGTAGTTATTGACCTGTAGAATGAGAATAAGTAGGAAAATCAATCTGATGTAACCTTGTGTATTATATAATTTTACACATTTTAAATCTAGGCTTGGTATAAATATATGACAATAATAGTGCCTTGTTTTCTAGAATTATAACATAGCTATACCCAAAAAGAAAAAAAAACCAGTTTGTGCCTCACATGTTGAAAATATGGCAAAATATTTGAGGAGAAATAACATGTGTAATGAGCTGACAAGAAAAGGATTATTATAATTTGGCAGTAAATTAGTTTCACATTCTCTTACTGGGTTGTTGAAGGTAGATAAGTACTGTTTGATGTCAGATTTCCATTACAGTTTATCAAGGTACACCTACTGCATACTCACCTCTTGAAGTAATTAATCAGTAGATATCCCTGTAAAAATTTTGCTTTTCTTGACACCGTGAGAGAAAATCTCAGCCACCCAAATTATGATCTTCACCTGGAACTTAGGTAGGCCTTATCATTTCAGCAAGAAAATAAATGTCATGAATTTATACAATATCATATTCTAATTACCTGAATTCTACATGTATACTATAACAAACCAAAAAAAAATCTGATGTGCATTATCAGGAATAAACAACATTCTAAATTTTGAAGAGGAATCCCTGCTGTATAGTAGATTGTTTCTGGTCAAATTTGTTTTTAACATCAGCACAGTGTAAATGCCTCTTTCAATTCTTCGAAAAAAAGATGCTATTTGCATATAATGGAAATAATCTTTGATAAACTAAATATTAAAGATATATGCATTCTTTGAGAGATTTTTGTAATGCAATATGCATTTTCATAAAAATATGACAGTTTCCTAACAAATACTTTACAAGTAACAATAATTTAAATGTATCACATCAGACACTAATCTTGAGAAAACTAATTGCAACAATTATACATTGGTGCTATAGCCCTGTGCTTATTGATTAGCAATTTCTTTTGAACAACAGACAATCTGTGTGAAATTTTGTATGACTAAGCTTGGAAGCACTTTTCACTACCAATCTGACTGATAATTGGATTTAAAGAGGGAAAAATAATTAGTTTCTTTCTTATCTGGTGTTGTGATGATAGTACTATAATATGGAATTTGTACAGGCAAGAAAAAATATATAATGAAGTTCTGTTATCAATTTATCAATTTAAGTGCCTTTTTGATAAAAATCTTACTAAACCTACTTATTTTACAGCAGCTACTTTGTTGTAATTTGTCTTAAATTGACGTTAATCAAGATACTGCCTTCACGATTTCAACAGTAAAATATTCAACTAATTTACAGATGTTCCCAAAGGGGTGCTTTTCCAATGTTAAAAGAAGTCTATAGACGTTTATGGAGATTTACAGTATGTGTTTTTAGTTGTGATTTAATGTCAGCAATGGCATGAAGATCATTTATTCCTAGTCATGATCAGTCAATTGATTAGATGAAACCTATCTACAAATCTATTCTATTTACGTAGTTCACTATTCTTTACACTATTCTATCATCCTATCAGTAATGGCTGACAGCAGGGTTCTCTGATATCTCTATACTATTATATCAACACAGCTAATACCTTCTGATTTACTAGAATCAATAAGCTCTTAAAATACTGATACTGTACATATAGAATTTACATTAGATAATTAATGAAATAAAAGCTTATTTACTTCGATATCATGGATCATTTAAAGTCAGGGATATTGGCAGAAACTTGAAGAACCTTGAGAATACAGTAGCTTAATCTTTTATCTTGATTCTCTTCAACATAATTTGTTTTTGAGTATTCATGTTCTAAATATAAAATAAAACCAAGTACGAACAATCCAAACCATTCTGTTGGCAGTTAATCTGTTTTTACCATAAATATGCTGTTATACCTAATTTGTATATAGCATGACACAATTTAATATATATGGAATACAAGTTAGTTAAAGGATTTAATTGAGCAACGTTTCAACCAGGGTTCTCCCGTCTGTATCATTCTTTGCTTGATAAAGGTGAGTGAACCCTCTTGAAATGTCATGGAAATAAATCCTTCAAGTAACTTGTATTCACCAAATCTTAAAAGAGTTATGTGTCCGGATAAGCAGTTTTGATGTTCATGTCCAAACAACTCAATATTTTAAGCTGAAATTTTGAGACAGGGTAAAGACACCATCACTTTATATTTTGGCTTTTAAATTTCATACTTACAGTACCCGGTACTAAGACTTTTATTTTTCAGGCTCTATTCAAATCCAGATAGTCCTTTTAAACAATACGTTTATGTATTTTATGAAACGATTTTGCAAAGATATTTGACTTTTGAAAGCTTAAGTCATAATAGTGTTTCCAGTTAGCTATAAATAATGGCAGATGTTATGCACAGTGTAGGGTATACCCATACTTTAGAGAAAATATTATGTTACTTCTTTAAATGTATGTTAGCAGCTAACAATTATATTTCTATAATACACAGAGTGTGCCAAGAGGGAATGGGTATAAAAGGCCTTGAAAAGGGATCCAACAGCTTCTTGTCTACGATACCATCACCTTACGTGGAAGTGGACGTTAAACTCCACGAACGAACGAACGAACGATCCAACAGCCAGCTTTTCAGCAACCATTGCATGGTGTACATGTATGTGGTGCTGCTTGGAGGTGGACACACATAACTAATTTTTGATTTTTACCCCTTGGCCCTTGAGTCTAGATTTAACTGTATGGTAAAGATGTTATGGCCACCTTTCTTTTTGGTTGATTTTCTTATCTTGCTGCATTGCGGTGGTGAGATTTCATTGCATCACAGTAAAATTAATAAAAACATTATTCATTGTCTGCTCTAAGCCTCTTGGTATTAATTTAGCCCAACTCATGTTCAAGACTGAGAACCGTTCTATTTCCATAGTATAAATGGTGCCTAGATTACATGTCCTTTACACAGATTTTTTTACCTTTTGTAAAAAATAAATTATCCATAAAATGCATTGAGCACAATAAAAATCATATCATTAAATCATGAACTACATGTATGCATCTGTTAAGAAACGGTAATCAGGTTGAAGTTATAAATATTTAATGATAATCACTCAGAACATTCTGGTTCCTTTTGTAAATTTTCTGTCATTTATAGCCACTACAGATGAAATATTTGATGAATCTGTTTAGTAAGTGATACCTCACTCATAATTATCACAAAGAACCTTCAATGTTCTACTTGGTGCCATATGGAAGATAAATGCTGTACTTTTTAAATATGAATTACTATTATTTCTTTGTCTTGGACTGATTGCAGCACGGATATTTGCTTTATAAATACAAATATTGCCAAAGGAAACAGGTAAATTAATTTTAGATAAGCTACATGTAGTGCAAGTCATCATGGATACAATCAATTGAAGTATAAATATAAACATGTTAGATAGAAAGCTATATACATGTATGTATTGTCTAAGTGGTTGCCATGTTCATTTTATGGTACATTATGTTCTGTCACCAATCGTATATATCTCTGACAAACCTGCCTTTTATTACTTTGATGTTGATGTACATGGATAAAGTTTCAGGGACAACTTTTGATTCTAAATCATTCAATCTAAAATTCTTCATTGATGAACTCTGTACAAAAACATGGGTACTATAAAATATAGTCAGTCTTGATGAAATGGTCAGTCCAAATAGATACATGTATACACAGCCATTTAAAGGTTTAAATTTTTTTGATTGAAGTTGCCACAATAAAAACCTAGATCCACACATCTGAACTTTGACCTTCTCTTCACTGACCCAGGGTTACATCTGTAAACAGCCATAATAGATGTGGTCAAAGAACAGGTCCCTGCTTAATGCCTTATGTCAAAGGGATTGGTAGCTGTTGTCAATTTCTCTCTGTTGACATTAGAACAAGGCTTATCTCTTCCCTGTGTATTTATGACTTGTCTGGCTTTTTATAGTTATACTGTAAATATTTAAATTGGCCTTGTTAAGTATCTGGGTGACTGGTCACTTATGTAGATATAACATGTATGTAGTATGTTAGTCTTAAATCCATTCTCTGTACATGTGCTAAAATCAGTGAAGGGCTAATTTAAACGCAATTATTGAATTATTTGCTGCATGCACATTTACAAAGGTGATACTATGATAATCTATTTTATTGATATTCGTTCTCAATTCTCAAGACATAGGTGTGTTCCTTTCTCATACATGTACCACTTAAAATAGAAAAAAATTCAATCTACAGTCATATTTATGTTATCAGGAAAATGAATATTTGCTGTTTTAGACATTAGGCTTCTTTTCAAAGCATTTTTTATTGCAAAAGTGAAATATTTAAAAAAAAGAAAATAGATCTGCTGATAAAGAATTGAATTACACCCACTTATATCTCCAAAGATAGTTGGTTGGTATCTTGGTTTACTTGACAATATAAACATGCTTACCATTAAAATGTACACATGTGCACTGTAATCTAAATAAAACTTGATTAAATTACCTGTTACTGATAAACTGTCTAACATAGATGAAAACCAATTTGGTTAATGAAAATAGATAGAAATATTAATACAGTATAATATACCGGTACTGATGATATATTTTGTTCATATGTTTGGATATGATTGACAATGATATATTTGTATTTGGTATAACATTGATAATAGATTTAGCTTAGCTTTCACGATATATTTATTTTGTGGTGGGGGGGGGGGGTACATCGAAACTTCTATGTTAAATGAGGAAAAAAAAATAACTGATGATGGTATTATATAAAACAGTTTAGTATATAGAAGTGTACATGTAGAATCAGTAGATCACATACAGTATAGGATTAATGGTGAGCATGTTATTAATTAAATCTCTCTGTTTCAAATTTAAGTGAAATGAAATGGGGTTTAACGTCTTACTCTTCTGCTCGGAACTGGGCAAATGAAGACTGGTTTCAAAGAGTGTCAGGGATGAGAAATATTGTTGACAAAATAAGTTTATTTGTATTGATAAGTTTTTGTTTACTTGAAAAAGTTTTAGACTTGATCAACAGCAACAAAACAGACATAATAATCGAAGTACTAGAACAATCGCTAGCTAACATTTTCTAGGAGCCAGTACATTTTATGGCTATAATTATGGGGCAATTGAATCCTTTGTCTAATGACTGGTATTCTATCTTTCTTTAGACCTCACTCATCACACAAACATTGATCTAGAAAAGACATAAAATAATTCCAATAGACGCTTGTACAGTACACCTAAATAAGTTCCCAATTTAGATTTAGATGGAATTTCTTCTGATTTTTAATTATATATTTCCTAAAATTGTGTCTCATTGTGTTGTATGATTTCCAAGCTCCGGAGATGGAATCCTAATCGAATTATTATTAAATTCACATAGATTTTATATAACCATATTTCTGTTTTCCATTAAAGTCCATTTGAATCTCCTGGCCAATTAACAAGAAACTGGAATTAGGTGTGAAATAAATTCCATTAACAGTTACATAATGGAGATGAATGAAAAAATAATTTTGATTATTGCCTGATTTCCATTTGTACAAAATTGCTTTATATCCTTATTGGATTAGTATAACTTCCCATTTATTTTTTTTGTAAACAATTTACAATATTAATGTGCAACACGAATATTGATTTTACAAAAAACAGTATTTTTCGTGGAGAACATATCATAGGTTTCGTTATAATATCTGATGTTTGGAGAAAATTGAGAACTCTTCAAAAAGTATTATAATATACTGTATTGTACATTCTGATAGGGTGGCTGTTTGGAGAAGCTGTTAAATGGAAAATTTATTGGATAACTTTAGATTTTTAAATAAATTTGGAAACTATTTCACTGTTAAATCAGAGTTTGTTATCTGATGACATTTCTATTTTGGGTATGTACTCCCAAACTGTACATTCTATTTATTTGCTTATTTGAAGTCAATACTTAAATTCATGATCAACAGGATTTGATTGTTATATTAACAACTTCAGTTCTTGATAAAAAGGTTATTTCAATTATAGAGTTGTTATTAGCTGACAGGTGGCCATAGTTAAATTTTAATTTGTTATTGACATTTCCTGTATGTTGGCAATCAAACTATTATGGCATTTATATTTATTTACTGAGGATTTCTAATGTCACTACATGATTTCAACAAAGGCATCTGGTACATGATTCAAGTTGAAGATCATATTCACATAACCTCTTTTTTTCAAGATAAGAATGAGTATATTTTGAATCTTGGTGGGGTATATGTCATGATAATCTGAGGCTATTTACATTTTATCTTGATCGCAGAAGAATGGAGAATATCCAAGTATGAAAATTGATATTGCTCAAGTATCAATGGATTTATGTAAATAAGAAAGGTTGAATAGAAGATAGATTGTGTTATTAGACTGATAATAATCAGTTACCAATTCATGAAATGTAGAAATACCTGCGGTAAAAAGTTTAAGTGAGGAGGAAAACAATGTCTTCGAGACATCATGACTGTGGGGTAGACACAGTATATTATTAAAGAACGTAAGGTCATCGTCGTACTCCTATGATTTATGAAATACAAATGTACGTGTGAACAAGTGTATTTTGTTTTTATCCAATGTATTGGACTTTGAATTTTAGATAAATCTCAAGATTTATGTCCATTTTGGTAGACAGTAATTTATGCATAATCTAAACAAAGACAGCATGTTTCTTTCATGTCAGTGTTGCGGAAATGAGGGCCTACCAAGGGTCCAAGGGACAATGTATGTATAGTTGTTTAGATGGGACAAAAAAAAGGTCCTGTTTACACATAAGAATTCAATATAAGAGTATAGCTGTCAACCCTATCTTTGCAAAGCAAAAGTTTTGTTATAATCTGTAAGATGATTGCTTGCATCCAGAACATTATGGTACAAAAATTGTTATCAGTACATGTATGTCGAGTTTCTGATCTGAACCATTATTCAATAGATTTTTCTGTAATTTAGAAGTCATTAATAGCATCCAGTGACAGTAACCCAGTTTCCTCAGCTATTACCTTTTCCTAATTGTGTTGACCAATCCAATAGATTAATGAACAAACTCTCACCATGCTGACACTTAATATCTATTAAGGTTTCCCATTAACCTACATCTTAAATAACATTTTCTGTTGACCTCACAAGAAACATTTACTTTTGTAAGGAAAAACATTTGATGTAAAACCCTGCTTTGTTATTTCCACTGACAACAGAAAAATGAATTATGACAGACACTTTCCTGGACATTCTTTAAATGGAATTCTACTACACATATAAAAATGTACATGTATTTCTAAGATTGTTTTGGAATACATACAAATGCTCAAAAAGTCTATATTTCAAATGTGTTATAGAAAATTTGTGATATTAACCAGAAGTCTTACTTGTGAAATAGCATTAAGAGGATGAAGTTGCCAATTGTTTACTTGATGATATATGAAAAACAGGGGGTGAAAAAACAGGTGTATATTATCCTTTAACTACAGCGATAAGATCAAATAGAAGAATGATCCTTCTAGAATTAGAAACACCTCTTGAGATCAAAATTCTGTTTTTTATTCCTTTAAGATACATACTTAGATGAATTAACCACTTTTTATTTATCATATAGATAATATCAACACCTTGTAAAGAACTAGTTATATTATTTAAAAAAAAACACACACAGAGAAAAACATAAGGATTATCATTTTAGTGTTTCCATTTGTTTTCTGTGTGCTTTATCAGGCTTCCAATTCGCATCAACAGTCATTAATCATTGTTTTGAAGATAGTGCTTTCCTCCATTTGGAAACATTTCACACTAACAAAAAATGCACCAAGAAATACACTCTTATATCAAAACCTTTTTTTATAACAAAAAACAAATCAAATTTAAGAAAGAAAAAACAAGATTACCAGAAGTTGTAATTTTTCTAGAAGATTTATTTTGTGACATGAGTTAAGGATTAATTTTACAATACAATCAATGATGACTGTTTTGTGCAGCTTTTATATATTTAGACCTAACTAAAAGAGCAAGCATTCAAGAATTCAATTTCTTTTAAGCATCTATTACCACTAAAGAAAGGCAGTAAAGTTTTATGAAAAGTAAGTAGTAAAGGTATAAAACGGGAATGTTTTATCGTAATATCTTTTCAAGATTATAAAAATTCTATATTCAGGTTATGTATATAGTAAAAAGTGTTTACATTCTTGTGCCTGGTACTGACAGGAACCTAACGCATATTGTCCAAAAGTATTTAATCATTGTTTAATAGACTTCACTGATAACATACCAGGTAGTAAGAGGTTTGGTTGTATAAATTTTGTGATAGGTACATGTAGTTAAAGGAGGTGTGGTACCTGTTCATTAAGAGTAGGTGTATAATATATAAGTATACATGTAGGAACTGTTATCCAGCACCTGGTTTTATTTTACCTACATATCCACCTTAGCTTACTATAAACACAACTCAGTGATCTTCAGGTGTTTACCCTACGGCAAACCCTCATACTTTGATATATATTTATGCTCCACTTACAATCCACTACCCTTTCGCTTTATTACATACAGACCCAGCATTTTATGCCAATCTGTAAATAATGTGGAGGTAAATGAATGAATGAAAATGTTATGGATTAATGTGATGTCAGGCCTTCCCCAGGTCTCACTTGAATGATCAAATATGTATCCAAAAGTTATGTTATGCGTGTTGATGTGTTTTTGACATTTTCATCTATTGTCCACATACTTGTAATATTGCCTACATGTGGGTGATTGTATGTCTGCTAACATTCAGCCATTGTGGAAATATTATTTTAGTTAAAAGTTCAAAGATGTACATTTTTCAGAAGCCAAAAGTGAAAGGCAAGACAAAAAATGTGACGAAAAAGAAATTGTATGAAGAAAATGAGTTAAGACAGTGCGACCATGATTCATGCTGGCAATATTTTGTTAATTTTCTAGTTTAGATTTTGTCAGGTTTTCAAGAAAATTTCAACACATGCAAAATATTTTTCACAGCTAACTCTTTGAGTTTAGAGGAGCCTTCTGTCTGCTTACATGACTTATCTAAGTGATTTATATACCGTTGGGGTAACCTCAATTTTTAAGTGTAAGTAGGCTAAATATATTTAATAACACCAGGATGCCTATCACCATCTGATACACCCCTATCCATAAAAACAATCTCATAATATTTAACTCCTTTTACGCTTTAGTTCATGTTTTCACTTTCAAGGAGTATTCTAAAGCATTAAATGTATAGATATGTGTCCATTAAATTGACCCTTTTGGATATTTATGTGACTTGTCTGAGAGCAAGAAGAGAGGTTATCATTGATCATTGACTAAACCCACATACAAACTTTTCAACCACAGATTCTTTTGAGTATTTAATGTTGGAGTGGGGATTGAGTTTCCTCCATAAGTTATTGAAACTTGAAAAATGTTTATTGGGATAATACCATTTCTAAATAACTTACATGGATTAAATTTTGAAGTAGGCTCAGTTATTTATTACATCTTTCTATGTTTTTCAGCCGAATTGAATCCTTCCACATATTACATTTTTTTGGATATGCAGATCGTTTGATATAATTGAACATAAACTTACTTCTGATTAACAAAAATAAATGACATCATTGTATTTACTAACACATCTTATGCAGTTACCTCCGGGTATGCTACATGTACATTGTACATACCTTATGTTTTATTAATCTAAAGATTTTATAATGGATGACTCAGTCGTCTTGCAGATTGTCTTGCAGTATTGCTGGTGGGGCACTCGCCACCCTGTCTACAAGAACATTACATAAACAGTATATCATATAATATACATCATTGGATCCACTTCAAGTTGTGTTACATGAAAAATATAATAACAAATTTTATCTGAATAGGAAGATAAGTAAAAGATTTGGATTATGTTGTGATAACAAACTACAGGAAGGGGTGGATGATAGTTTTACATACCCAGGAACTCCTGGTAGCAATATGATTATAGATATGTATCACACATCAATTTCTTGAAAACAAAAGTGTTGTAATACAATAAAGTGAAATAAAGTACCTCCTTGATGTACAGTAATTGGATTTTCTGATTCTTGCCGCTTTATTTATTGCTTTAAGATCCGAGGCTTTTTAAGACATGTAAATATATTAGACTTTACTTGATAACGAGAAAGACCATTCATCTTTATTTATATTTAGTCTGTCTGGTACCTTCCATGTTTTTATCTCATTTCTGGTTAAACTCTGCCTTACTTTTCCCACCTTCCAACTAAAACAGTTTATCTTGACGGTCTTAAGTGTCTCTTATATAAAACTTGTACATTGCAGAGGTTTCTCAGACTTCATGTAAGGAATTCACAAGATGGTTGTTTTTTCCCTCCTTATTAATGTTGATAAATTTACCAATCTATCAAAGAGCACTTGTATACATAAGATTATCATAAACATAATGAAATAAATCTTTTGAAGTCTGCTGTTTCCTTATCTTTGCACAGTTATTACTAATTGCATTATTAACACTTTGTCAATTCAATCAGAGCAGTGGCGTCACTCTTAACATATTTTTATGAAAATAAATAACGATAAGTCTAGAATTAAGATATACTTCAAATAAATCACTTAAAAAATTAAAATCTAGCAAACAGAGGTTGTTTCTTGTATGTTATTTCTGGTATATTTAGGTTGTTTCAATTTGATATGCTCTGTGGGTAACTGAATTGCTTGAATTATGATAGGACCAATTGAAATTTATCAGCTTCTTTTAAATGGTTTCTTACACTCTAGTCCTAGTAGTTCTTTCTTTAAAGACTACATGTAGTAGGAAAATACATGATATAATTTTACACCCCATTGGCATATTTAAAGATGGCCGATAAAAAACCCATGAAAGATGGGATACATTAAATCAGTTAATAGCTTCTATCCACTCATTTGTCTTCCAAAATTATAGTGGACATGTTTGACAAATCCTTTCGGAAATCATAGCAAATAATGAGTAATTTTGATAATGCCAGATGGACGAAAAATGACTTGGTTTGTGTTACGAAGCCAGCTAAATCGTAGTAGCGTTGATTAATCTTGCCAGAAAAATCCCTTCTGCACATATCTTGGTGCCTGAGAAGTCTTTTTACACGCATTAGCTGGAAAAATCATTAGAACTGATTCGTTATTGTCTCTGACAATTCGCGACCCCCGATTATAGCCAAGTCCTTTTTCCTCACTTAATGTTAAGTCTGATTATCCTCTCTATTCCACTATTGTTAGCACCAGACAGTGTGTCGCCAAGGCTTTCATTCGCTTATGTATTGTCCGATCAATTGAGAGCTGTGAAAAATTACTCATGCAAAGCAATCTTGTTTAGTAGTAATATTTATTGAGTGTACTAACACAATGAAATGTAGAGATGTATTGACAGTAATAGACTGTTATAAATACTCAACTACTAAATATATAAGCTTTACATTACATACACCATTCAATATCTGACAACATTAACAAATAAGGGTACTGTACTGTTGTGTAGTAGTATGTTAGACTATAGTTAAAGACATGTACTTGGCTTGCTTTAATATGATAATAAATTTCTCTATAGTGCATGTACCATGTATTGTAAATATAATATGAAAATGACATAAATTTGACTGTGTAGAATTTATTAATAAAATAGAGTATACTAAAAGGTAAACATTCCTGTAGTGTGTATTAATGTCATGACTAATTTATTTCAGTCACTGGAGGTGTATTCCGTATAAGTTTAGAAGAAAACTTTGAATAAATTTTTTCAAAAATGGTTGTATTTGTTCTAGAATGGGTTCCAAAAGCAGACTGTCTGGAAAATATTAACACAATTCAACTCATTTTGCTCATTGATTTTAGGTGTTTTATCTTATTAGCGGTGAAATGTTTCATCTCACTAGTCTGGTCTGTTAGCATTGTAAGGTTAGATGAAACCATCACAGTTCTAACAAGCAGAAAAAAGAGCTTCTATCCACCAGCAGACGCGTTCCATACTGAAATATTACCTTCTGACCTACAATGATTGCCTGTCAGAAGTTGCAAAGCATCTGTCTGTGAACTAAAGCTCTATGTCCAAGACTGCCTCATAGATTTACATAAGGGATTTCAAAACACAATTCTTTAATAGTTTTGTAATTATCTTGGCCAGATTTCAGACTAAAGTGCCTAAAACATCAGATTTTTCATTTTCTTTATCGATAGCAAAACCCTTAATTTCAGATCTGTCACTTCACTTATGAGACTGAGTTTTGTTTGAGCTGAAATGAATGTTAAATATAGATTCTGTATTGCACATCTGCACCTAGTTGTGATGTATTAGTTTTGAATGCATTAATTTGATGGATTTACCAGAAACTGAATCTAATAATAGTAATCTCAATTTTTTAAAGGGATATTTCTCTCTGCCATTTAACCATCAGGTAAATTTGTTGATTCCTTACCGCCTGCATATCATCTACACCATAAATTATGTAGATGATGCAAGCATCCTATCATGGAATTGTGATGGTTTCTATTTCTGGTTTGTCTTTGTGCATTATTTTGCTTCAAATGACATGAAATTTTTGTAACAACACAATATGTATGAAAATATTATTATTGCGAAAACCTCTCCTGATGATAATAACCATACAGGGTTCAGATTATTGTTCGAGGACAAATCAGATCAAACTCATATTTATGCAAGTATTCATGTAACCAAAAAGTATATTTACAAAGGGTGTGATTGTTTGTTGATATATGCATGTAGATATTTCTGATTATATTATTATGGTATGTACTTCCAATATTAAACAAATTTTCAAAATATAACTGCAGTACCAGTATCAAATAATGTTATAAGTCATACAAGCTGAGGAATAAAAATGGTAGCAAATCTACAATCTTATACTTAATAAACCCTTCACTAGAATTCATTTTATAAATCTTATCGGCCCTATGAAGTAGTCAATAAATCTATACCAGAGCTTAAAAAAAAATATTTGTCACGACAGATTGATCAATTCCTAGTCGGCCATAAAACATACTCTCCAACTTGTTCAACGTGAGCAAAACATTCCAAATCAAAACCAATATAGGTTTTTTACCCGCACTTAGATACATGAAATGAATAATAAGCACATAATGAATGCCCTTTGGCTTCAAGAGAATGGGTTACAAGTAATCGATAAATTCAACTGACTACAAGTAAACGTTTTAAAAATGAAAGTCTATAATGGGTGAAGAATAGACATAAAGGAACAAAAGTAACCTCATCGTACTAGTACTAATTATAAACTTGCATTAATTTTTTATTGATCTGCTGTAAGTACAATACTTAAAGTGAAGTCGTGCTAGAAAATATTTTCTTTGGACATCAATAAGCATCATTGAATTTGGCTAATTACAACGTATAATCAAATGATACTCAATCAGGAACAGCAATAGCGTGACAGATAAGATTATCACAGGAAAATGGATTGAGTACAATGAATAAATAATGCTGTAAGCTTAAAGTGGTTTAAACATAGTAACAGTACCTGGAGGTTACTATTTTACTACTGCAGTTATATTTATGAGAACTTTGATTTTTAACATCCTTGAGCGATTATAAATTCAAAAGACTTGAGAGATCAGATTCTTTCTTTCGCATGACTGTTGCTAGTGGGTACTGAACAGGGATATGTATGAAGCGCTATCAATAATTAAGTGACCTTATTTCCCTGGTTGGTGTAGAAATGTACGATGTAAAACCCTATTTCATTTAATATCTGTCCATATTTTCATTGTACTTTATTCTTTCATGTCTATCTTAGAATGGATTTGATGAAGATTGAAAAGAGAAACGACTGTTTTGAATTTCACAAAATCTCTAGATTTACCACTTCTACTTTTCCATTTTCCTGATCTATATATCGCTTGATTAGTCTATGCCTCTAAACCTTCCCTTAAAATGGAGGCTTGATTACACCCAATAAATGACCAAGCTTATGGCACCTCCAGCTAAAACCAACAGATCTTCACCAAGTATAGGCTTCAATAGATATTGATGAATAGCGGGCAGGCAGCAATCAATATATCGATTAGTGTATCACAATAATGTTTTCTCAAATACCTATATTTATTCATGTATAGAACTTGTAGATCAATTGGAGATTTTTTGTCTAATGTACAGGGACATAGAGTCTAAGATTTGATTTCTCTTGTCCGATGTCAAATTCTGTTTTCTAGATTCTCTATAGGTATGTGTGTATAAAGATGAAAATAGTCCTTTTTGATTTTTCTGTTAAAATCTTATCTGTTGATAAAGTTTTGTCATATTGTATGTGTTTGTACATTTTCTTTGATATTTCTGCTGCGAGGTTGGGGAGTTCAGATGCTGCTTAAATCATTTCAGTTAAATAAATTTATTGCAAAAAACTTTCCACTTGACTGAATATTGTCAGAAGTTCACAGAAGTCTGATAATGATGAAAATCAGCTTCTTTATCTTTAAGATCAAGGATGGTTGACTGGATGGTAACCTAAAAAGTCATTAGTTTTAAAAAAATATACTGTAATAAAAAAAAATCTTAGATGGTTAGGAACAATAAAAACAAATGTATACAGGAATGAAGGCATCAAAGAATGTTGACAGCAAATTACTTTTTCTGGAAGATGGTTATTTTTAAGTGTTGAACACAATCAAATTGTACATTTATGCTTTAGAAATTTTGTGAATCAAAATGAATTATTATTTTCTGGGAAAATGGAACATTTTCATGCTTCAGTTATTAAAACTGAGTATTTATGTACCGGTATTACTAATTTGGTGGAGCCACCATAGTACTGATGTTTTTTTAGCACGTTATCACAGATTGGACCTAATCAATGCAAATGTGATCAGATATAGATCTTTATACTGATATTTCATACTGAAATTTATGGATAAACTTTACTCTTGTAATCATTCATAGCAAATGATTTAATGGGATACGGCCAGAATCTTAATGAAAAGAGACTTTTTCTTCTGAAGACAACTTTTCATGTGTAGAAAATGTCAATTAGGGACGATTCATCATGCATCAGAAATCAAAACATAATATCACATCCTTCTCTCCAGAGGTACAAAAACTCTAACTTTCTAGGCATTTTCTTCATGACTTCATTTAGCTTAATTTGATTTTCATGAGCGCCATATCTGAGCCATACAAGCGTAAAATAACTCACAAAATGTCAGAAACTGTGGTAGAATGCTGTCAGTTATGCTGTAATATCACACATCATATTTCTATAGGGTCAGTCAACATATCAACAATAGCACAAGTGTCAATCAATCATCACAATATTCATCTTACATGTACATATCTTTTCTTACTTTTACAGTAATCTATTCATTTAAGCAAATAAAGAATTAAATAATAAGTCTAAGATATACTTTGAATTTTACCTCGCTATGCTAAACAATATGTAGGATATGTGTGAGTAATTTGATCAAGTGCCTAGAATTCTAATCACGATTTCAGTGAGAAAACTTGTAAATAATATCTGGTGGAGTTGCAAGTCGACTTCTGTTTACTCACTCATCACTGTGCTAAATATCTTGTGGGTATATAATAATTCTGTATTTCGAGTATAAAGTGTTAAAAGAATTGTGGTATCCACCCAAACATGTTGCTCAGAATAGATTAAGTTCAATCATCACTTGCATAATCTATTATATTTCACATGTGTACATTTATATATTTATTTTGATAATAAAAAACAAATGTGTGAACACTTAATAATTAATGACCTTAATTTTCGATCATGTTCTTGATTCAGTTTAATAGAATTGGAGTTACATATACATATACAAGAAGGAGTACTTGCAGTATTAATTATGCATATTACAAAATTACTCAAATAACTCTTACACATGTATCATATACAGTTACATAAATCTTGACATATGATATTGATTATTCCCTACATAAAATTGTAAGTGTTTTTTCATGGCTTTTGAAAAGTGTAAATATTTCATTGCTAGGTAGGATTAATTGCATAATTTAATTTTCTTTTTCAGGTAAGCTATAGTTTATGGTTATAAAATTTAAAGAATAGATTTGATTGAAGTGATATTTAAATTGGTATGGTTGGTGTAAGTATGATAATATAATTATCAAACCCATAGGAAGAAATAACAATGGCAAAGTTGGTGAATTTACTTATGCCATGAATAGTGGGTGGTGTTATGCACTAGGCAGTGTATGCCTACTCTTTGTAGAATACCAAATATCATATCACATCACATTTCCCTAAACTAACATGTTTGTATCACTGTAAACAGTTTATTGGACGACTTTGCCAGATATACAGTCAAAATCAGTCAAAAGTCATGCAAAAATAAGGAATGAAACCTTTTAGTAAAACAATCAAACATGCTTTGATAAAGAGATTAGTACCTCATATATTTATTTAACATAAAAAGGTCAGTTATTTGCTGAAAGGAATTTGTTTTAGCACATGTTTATGCATCAAACTAACATTGATACTATATACTATTACTTAAGGTGTTTTACTTCAGAGTTTTGACACTTGATTATGGGAGAATTATTTTTTTGATTTGATTTAATTTGATTATACGACGGAGAAACTTGTAATTACATTTTATACCCCAGTAATTTATTCCTCTAAAATAACACCAAGATAAAAGAGGAAATAGTTTTGTCTGAACTGTGTTTTTGTTGAAGCACAGATGGGAATTTAAAAAGCTTATTAGCAGTCCATTATTAGATTCCATTTGCCCAGGCTTATTCAAAATGAGATTTTGCTAAAAGGCATCCATGTAACTAGGATAGCTAGTAGCATTAAGAGGAGAGTATAGTCTAATGGGGCAGCGTATTGAAACAACCATTCTACACTTTAATGTGTAATGAGGTAAAAAACCTTTGATTAACGGAACAAAGTCCATTTACGAAACCCACTCTTGCACCATTTGTTATTTGTATTTGGCTGATCAGCTCATTTTAGTATTGAATCCAGTTTACCATAAGAATATAATATTATTGAATTATTACCCTCTATAAAAATCTAATAATTTATTTACACAAATCATTGAGAACGTTGAATACTTCAGTTTAACAAAATTGGTTGTATTTACTTGTTTTTTCTTCAAAGCAAAAAGTTTAATTGGATATTTTTATTGATGAATGAGAAATATATTAACTATTTATACTAGCAGATTGAGTTACATTTTCCAAAATGTTTGATGGTCCCAATTTGCACATACATCAGATGAGTTGACATGAACACTTGCAGGAACCTGTTTTGTTGTCAGATCATTAACAGATTGTTATTGGTTGAATGTGGCAGAACGCTATTTTATTGCTCTTTAATTTCAAAGCTAGTGAAAAATGAAACTAAAAACTGGAAGTTCTTATGAAAGTGTGCTATCTAAAAGGTTCATACAGTAAATCTTGACTGCACTGTTTGAAATTAAACTGCCAAATCAAATGGTCTGTATCTTAAATTTGACCTCTTCACACCAATCTTGACCAATCCTCCATTAATCTGAAACTATGGCAACATGTGGTACCAGTTATCAGCCTCATGTCCATATGCTAAGGAACATTTGAGTTTCTAGCCTTAGGGTACATTTTTTTCATACCTCCTTCATATCTATAGCCTCCATCACAAATGTATAAACAGTTACACAGTTGGAGTTATATAATAAACAAAGTAAAATCATAGCAAGTCTTGAAGAAAGTCAATGCAAACCTTTTTTTGGATGTCTTAATATGAATTATAGCAGTTAATTAATATCAAAGAAACTATTAACTTATTAAAATTAAATTAACAATTTATGATTATCTGTGCTTTTGCTTCAAACATAACCATTGAATATTTATGAATATTTTGTTTCAGTAAGCAACAAATACCCTCTCCCCCCATCAATAAACAGTTTGGGAGGTCTCAATATTACACTAACAAACTAACATTTTAATATGGAGGTCATAAAATACCTAAAAAGTCAATGTGGTGTTTAATACATGTAGCTTAAAAACTTCACTACTAACAATGTACCAGTACCTTATCAGTTGTAACTTATTTACAGATGAATGCCAGGAATTCAATATTTCAAATTCTGACTCTTGAATTTATAAGAGTAAATACTGTAGATTTGATATAGATTGATTTTTTCTGATTTTAATATAGATTAATATTGTAGAAATATTCGATCAATTGTGTAGACTATGATGATATACAGGATATAGATAAATAAGTAAAGGATACTATACATATGTATCATATTGCACATCTTAACCTTTAGAGTAAAGTATGATTGTAGTACCAAATCTTCACATAATCCATTATTGATTGAAGCCAACTACTTGCTGAAACCTGAAATACAGTCAAATTTAAATTACGGTATCTAAGTCTCTAACTCAATATCATCCAAAATCTTCAACATTGAAAACACAAATTATTTGTTAATTTAAATCAACATTGATGCTGTGATCTTACCAGAAAAAGATGGGCTTCTGATATCCAATATTTGAGTCAAAAAAAACATTTTACCATTGGTACACGAATCGTGTACCAAAATGTGTTGCAGCCCCAGTTGTAACAATAGACTCGAGGGACGAGGTTACACACATTGCACCAAATCAAACGGTGTATGTAGACTGGAATAACCAAACGCTAAAAATTTGCATTTGATTGAGACTGTTAGCTTATTTTGCCAAATACTTGTGTCAATTTCTAGGTCCCAAATATTAGCGATTTAGCGTCTTTAAAAACATGGTTATTTTATATTAATATTTAGTGGACGGGAGTTTGGATCAACAACTAGATTCCTTGACAATGAGTTAAAGTTTACTGTTAAACTGAATTTATTTTTCATAGAGCTCTTCATTTTTATACGCCCACATTGAAATGTGGTCGTATATTGTCGTGGCCCCCGTCCGTCTGTCCGTCAGTCAGTCTGGCGTCCACAATTGCTTGTGGACGCTCTAGAGGCTGAAGTTAATATCTGATTGACTTTAAATTTATACACAGTGTTTAAGGTCATGAGATGAAGAAGCCTATTGATTTTCAGCGATTTCCGATAATACATGTAATTACCAGGGTTATGGCCCTTGATCACTTCAAAAAATCTTGTGGACGCTCTAGAGGCCAAAGTTAATATCTGATTGACTTTAAATTACTACACAGTGTTTAAGGTCATGAGACAAAGAAGCCTATTGATTTTCAGAGATTTCCGATAATTAGTGCCAGAGTTATGGTCCTTGATCACTTAAAAAAAATCTTGTGAACGCTCTAGAGGCAAAAGTTAATATCCAATTGACTTCAAATTTATACACAGTGTTTAAGATCATGAGACGAAGAAGCCTATTGATTTTCAGCAATTTTGGATAATTAATGCCAGAGTTATGGTCCTTGATCACTTCAAAAACTCTTGTGGACGCTCTAGAGGCCAAAGTAAATATCCGATTTACTTTAAATTTATACACAGTGTTTAAGGTCATGAGACGAAGAATCCTATTGATTTTCGGCGATTTCCGATAATTACTGCCAGAGTTATGGCCCTTGATCACTTCAAAAAATCTTGTGGAAGCTCTCGAGGCCAAAGTTAATATCCGATCGACTTCAAATTTATACATAGTGTTTACAGTCATGAGACGAAGACGTCTATTGATTTTCAGTGATTTTCAATAATTACTGCCAGAGTTATGGCCCTTGATCACTTCGAAAAAATTCTGTGGAAGCTCTAGAGGCCAAAGTTAATATCCGATCGACTTTAAATTTACACACAGGTCATGAGACGAAGAAGCCTATCGATTTTCAGAGATTTCAAATAATTACTGCCAGAGTTATCTCCCTTGACAACTTAAAAAAATCTTGTGACGCTATAGCGGCCAAACTTAGCATCCGATGGCCTTCAGATTGATCCACAGAGTTTAAGGTGTTGAAATGAACAAGTATTTTGATTTTCAATGAATTTTGATAACTGAACAGCTAAATCCATGATATTAAATGTTTCATGTATACTAATTGTTAGCGTGGAATAAAACTTTATAAAAAGCAATCAAATTCTAATGATTTTCTGATAATTACATAATGAGTTGTTACTCTTAATCAGTTTTTATTACCGAAAAAAGTAAAAACCCTTGTTGACTGCCCGGACGATTTAGCTGCTGTGGCCGTATGTTTCGTTGCCTGGCAACCTATCTTGTTTCCTCTTGACTCAAACAATAAGTCAAGTAGTGTGGTTTCATTGCCAAGATGGTTCTCTCTGGTTTCCTCCCACTGCGAAAGATCCTTACATGTAAGTAATTGAAATAAAAATTATACTATACATGTATGTTAGTTTCTGTTGACATAGATATGTAGATGTTCAACTTCGTCCTCTCTTTCACTTGCTAAACTCATCAAAGGTTAAATTTCGGGTTTTCGAAACAGAATTGGGTATTTGCAAGAAAAATCATTATGTGTGAGACAGTAAATAGGTAATAGGTAGGTACATACATGTATATTATTAACATGTAAATTATTTACATGGATGTATACTGAAAGATGAATAACATATTCATAAATGTTATTAACAGCCTGTAATTTGTCATGTTTACATGAGATTATGTGCGATAAAGACTAGTACAGTAATTTATATCCTTTCTTTTCTGTCTGGCAATTCATTTGTCTCCAGTCTATATGGAATATTAGTATGTCTAATATAGATCTAATAAGTTTTTGCCAGCATATGTTTATTTAGCATCTCTTTTAAGAGTAAGTCTTTCACCAGCACCTGTCATTGTGTTAGTCTATATTATAGTATACAGGGTACAATAAATAACTTTATGTAGACCTAACTTTAGTTACTCTTGCTGATACATAAATGTATACCTTTATGATTAATGTTGGTTCTAGAAAAAAACCTGTCTTTTTCACTACATGTTTTAATTATAGACACCTAGTACCTAGAGTACATTAAACCTGGTATGTGAACCAAAGTTTATAGACATATAATTGCAAATCCTCACCAAATGTACTGGCATTGATTGAAATTCACATACCAAGGAAAGAGAGAAATAAATGGAATTATACTTTTGTTATTTTGATAATTCAAAGGTCTTTGTAACAGTGGCAGGAAATCAGAGTACCAAGAAAAAACTCACGACATGTACATGTATAAAGCAGAAATCAAATGCATAAATTACACAATGAATCCCCACCTAGTGTTCCCCTACGTTGGTTGGTCAGGCTGATCATCTGCTTCCACCCAGAGTGATGAAATATTGTTCACAGTGTCATTGGCCACTTTTATATTTTGGTGAACTAGTAGTTTTTACTACAACAGAAAACAATGGCAGTAGTGATGAAGACAATGATTTTTGATTGACAGTCTGTTTGTTTTTGCAATATTTATATTACATCTGTACTGTAGACTATCACTACTTATATGATATATCTATACTACATGTCAAACTATCATTTGTAAGTAAGGGTGTCTTGGTGCTGTTCCTGGTGCCAGTAATCAACATGAGATGACAGATTGAACACATGAACATAACTTGACAGCCTAGAGATGATAAAAGCATGTACATGTATTCTAGAGTATGGATTGTTTATTTTGGAATTAAAGCTCTAAGCCCTAGTGTTTTAGGGATGCATATGTAAGTACAGTATTGCAAAGCGTTCTACAAATTGCCTGTCTTTATCTGTTGGGAAAGCTTTACCAATGTTTATTCAGAGTGTCAAAGTTTTTAGGAATGCGAAATGGGAACATACCAGGCAATAATGAGATTGATATTACATGTATGAGGAAGAAATACCCTACATGCATGTCATCTAGTTGAATGAAGAATAAATAGGCCATCTTGATTGTATTTTATCACCCAATATCTTATTTGACAGTAGATATCGCTTGTATGATAAATTACATAATCTACTGCGATATCTCCTTAGGAGATATCGCTCTACATGAATTTGATTGGTCAATCAAAAAGGAACTACGTTCTTTTATTTTAAAGAAACCACTTATTTTAAATATTTTTGTTAAAAAGAAACTGTTTTTAGTTAATTGACTTTGAAGGAAATACTGGGTCAATATATAGGACTTTGCAATGGCTAAACTGCAGTCAAAAAACTAGGTCCAGTAAAGGTGAAATTTATACCAAAGAATTATATTTATTTATTTCTGCATGTAAGAAAGGATTGGGTGATAAATAAAATCTCCAACTTGTGTTTTTTGATATCAAAAAATATCAACACTCGTTGATAAAGTAAAAAGCCTCGTTTTTTTTACATTATCAACTTGTGTTGATATTTTTTGATATCAAAAAATACTCGTAGGAGATTCTCTATATAACCTCCATATTGAACCTTAGAAAGCAGACAAATAGACAGAAAGCATGAGTACTGTCATTTAAAGACAGTTTAAAGATGAACTCTAGCCTTTCATTTCCTGAAGTTTCTTCTGCATAGACCCTGACTTTGACACACAAGTTTATGTCTGGCACACAATATCACAATCAAAATATTAAGATTAACTCTAATTATACATTTTATCCACATGTGTGTAACATGTAGACAACATGCAACCTATATAGCATATATTTTGGTAGTTTTTGAAAGTCAAAAATTATTTTTTAGAAACATATTCACCTGTGGTATTAAAATCACTGATGTTTACATTAACTTGACCTACACTTCTAAAATAAGGTTAATAGCTACCTGGGACTATTAAATAGATGTTTTTGTATATAGAGAGCACCAAGGGACAGCTATACAAATTGCCCTCATAAAACTTCAGAATCCAACTTAAAGTAAACAGAAGAAATAAAACTGGTCAGAGAAATGATGAAAATGGCTGAAATGTAAGAGGTGAATGTCACTGCTTGTAATAAATGTATACCCATAGATGAGTGAAGATGTAAGCTTAACAGATGTAGATCTAAAACAATATATACTGAGCTGTATGTTTATATATCTTTAGGAAATATATATACATTTACCCTTTTGTATCACCAGAAGAACAAATGTAGGTCTTTTTTAACTATCTTTCCTGTACAGCTGGTATAACACACCCTCTTGCATAAGACTTTTGGGATATTTTTGAATATTTTGCTTGGTGTGATAAAATCCTCCAAAACAAGAAAATAGTTTATGTAATGAATTTGGCTTACTACATTGTACAGAATTATATTTTTACTCTTGGAATGTGCTCTTGGTTGGATTACAAACCTCGATTATATCAACAAAAATTGACAGTAGGTGATGAAAGCTGTATCTAATATAGATTTTGCCACTATTTTTAACAAGTTAAGAATAGTAAAAGAATAATTTAGTTATGGGTTAGGAGGTGACTTGAAGTGAGGAAATTAACACTGTAATAGTGACCTCAAAAGAATCTCAAAACTTTGAACAAGATTATCAGATACCAGTCGTAGACCATACTGTGAAAATATATATTTCTTTGTCTGACTACGTCCCATCAAGCTGTCAGTTGCTTTAAATTATAACCAGATTTAAGTTTTATTTACACCAAAAAAATATCTGTAATACTTGACGAGGGATTTTTTTTGTAGATTTCTTGGTGAGATAAAAGGAAGATCTTGTAGCAGGGTGTAGTAATGTGTATTGATCAGCCTATCCCATCAATATTTTATGAATCTGTTGTTACAAGAAAAACTCTTTTCTTATTGTGTTCTTCCCATCATCAGCTGTTTTGATAAAACCTTTTAAAGTGAATTATAAACGTTGAAAGAAAGTCCTTGAAGTTGTGAATAGAGATGAGTTGTACCAATAATACAAATGAATCGAGCTTAACATTACCTTCTCCTTTACTTGTCACATAAGATCTATCTCAACCACACGCTGAAATGAAATTCTTTACATGTTCAAATCGAGAATTGCTCTGTAAACATGGGCCAAAGATGAAAATATGTGAGATCCGACACTTAGCTACTAAATCCAATCAGAAAGCATATTGATTTCAGGTTCACTGATATCTCCATGATGGAAGCTTAATTTTTATCCCTTTCCGTAATTTGCCACAGAGTTTGAGTTAAATAGCCTATTTAAATGCCACCTCGCAAGAACATACTTCAGATAAATCAATTTCATCGAAAACCTACAACCTAGCGTCAAGTTAATTTGTAGTTGAGGCAATCACTTTATATGTCATTTCCATGTTTATACTCAAATTCATTGATTTATCTAGTTGACAAATAGAAATATCTGTTGATGGTCACAGATAACAAATCTAAATATGTATATAAGATAACTAGAATAATTTCTGTGAAAGGAGTAATCTGCTTTGCACATACAGTGGGCATGTATTGGTATGGGTCAAAGTTAGAGTATTTAAATACTTGCTGTTTAAGCCAATTAAATGTCATGCGTGACACACCATGAGCCATTGACCAGTGTGACGCCACCTTGCTTTAGTTAGTGTTTAAACAAGCATTGACCAGTGAGACTACAAGGACCTTTAATCCTAAAATTCCCTCAGATTAATCGTCTGTAGGCTGTGGCAGAAGTTCAAAGGAACATTTGTAGTCAACCACATATGAGAATTTTAAATTAAATTCAGTTCAAATGAAACATTTAATTCTTTGAATTTTTATGGCCAATGAAGATCTATATCACAAGTAAAACGTTGCCTCTAGTATGAATAGAAAACTGTAAATCAGACTATTTAGTCACATGTTCCTCTCTCAAGATACTGCCTCTTAATTTTAACTGCCAGTTTTATTTACACAAAGACAAAATGAGAAAAAGGCAGACATAGAAGGCAAAAAGAACTGTCTAAAAGAGTCACTTCAAAGGAAAAACCTAGAGGGAATTATAGAAATCCATTTACTAGGTTAGTCAATAAATCCATGCTTTTTGCTGCCTGCAAACATATCGTGTGATTTAGTTTTGGCAAGTAGTGGAGTTGTAAAGACATGCCTGATAACAACTACTTGAAACCTGGATATAGTCTACCATATTAGTTTGATAACTTCAAATAATCAATAAAATTAATTTCATTGTCATATTGGATCATTTGTTTTTATCCAGTATTAAAAATTTATCTTAAATAAAATTGTAAATGATATGTTTCTTTTTATGTATAGAAATTAAAAAATTAACCCAAACCACACACCGGTCAGTGCTGATAGCAAGATATGATTGTATAACTCTATCTCGATCAGCTTTAAAATTGGTAGTAGCACTGGTTTAATATACCCATACGTCATGTATAGTACATACTATCTATCAGCTTTTGAAGTGCTTCGATCCAGTTAATAGTTCTGTTGGAACCAATATTAGTCTATCATTGACTCTACATATATGAAGAGAGAGATTGCAGGCTTAAATAGATTGTTTGAGTTGATTGTCTTGGTGGGAATTGTAATACCCTAAAGATATAACAGTTGTAAAGGTTATTTGATTGATTGATTGATAGTATATGGATATGTTCCCAGGTTGTGTTATTGGTAATGCCAGTGTTGAAGAGACTGCCAGCTCTTGTCAGTGTTTAGATCTTCATGTACATGTACTGTACATTATTTGGTCCTATGCATTACCATATAAGACTATTTTGTTTTTATGTTGAAAACATGTAGAAGTTATAAAGTAATGTAATTTGAAAGGATTAAACCCAATATAGATGTGTTATAGTGATATTCATACTGCCTTCTAGTCTGACCTTTAGATATGTAGATTTGTCTCAAACAAAGCTAACTTAACACCATGCAATTTATAAAAATAGTGGAAAATAATGAGCTGCGTCAAGATTTTTTCTCTCACGGATAATTACTAAGTTGAGGCGTCTATGTGTTAACCACAATAGCAGACCAAAATGTCACACAAAAATAAAGATTATATGTTCTAAGTGTACCAGCACTCAATGGCGCTGAGATACATGTATATGTACATTGTTGATGGTCCTAGTGTTGCATAATTATAGCCTTGTTTTAAAAGATATTGATTTCAAGAAAATCAATTCCATGTTCTTCAAGATTGCATGAAATTAACTGTTGCAATAAAACTATGTTGATATATGTGAGGCAGATGTTTATATGAGCTACTCTTTCCATGAAATTGTACTGCAGAGACTAAGTTACAAATGTATGTTAAATTCAAAACAGATGATCAAGTTAAATGCATCTTTTGAAAAGGGCGACTACATTTAGTTTGTACATTCTAGATAAAATACCTTTTCTGGTCTATGTAATTTTATATGAATCAGACTCTGTTCACATTGTGATTAGTATCTGAAGTTAACTTAAATACTAGTCCATTTATTTGCTTCAGGTAAAAGGTTCCGGTAGTCATATGATATAAATACTACAGTTCTGACCTTAGAGAGAATATGTCCATACTGAGACACTATAATTCATCTATTGCAATATCACATACATGTAGCTAATCCATTTGTATGCTTACAGGTATTCTTATCTTGTCAGGGTGAATGTAAATTTTGATCTATACTTTTTTGCTTCCGTAAAATCAACTTGAACAGAGCCTTAGATAGCTCAGATCATTATGATTAAAGATAGTCTTGGACATTGACGGTCAACTCCCATTAGTTTAAATGAAACATTAATGATTTTTCATAATCAAAGACTTTCAAGGTTTCAGTCCTTCATTTTGATAATGGTCAATGGGCATTAATTATTAATTTTTTTTCCTTAGACTTTGTTTACGTCCTGTAATCAGTTTTGATCATACAATATGTCTACATGTACCAAAAAAACCATGATAGTCATTATATGGCAATCCATATGGTATGGAAATGGCTGGGTCAATATTGTACCTCATTTATATACAACAATTTATTTGTTGAGAACAGTGTAGAAACATATAAAAAAAATGATGAAAAATCAACCCAAATGTGCATTTTTTTTTTCAAATTTTAAGTCATATATTTGAAATAAAAGTCAGTAAAATATTCTAATTTGTTGTATTTAAATATGGTAGAATATGATGAATTGGGTAATTAAAATGAAGAATCTTTTATTTTGTCAGAGAATGCAGAAATAGTTTTATTTTTGCACATAATAATCTTCTTGTTGTGATGATTATATTCTCAATGTTGGTAGTGAGGCTCAACCAACACCCAAATTCACGTTTTTAAAAATCTGCTGAGTATAGGCAGATGAATGTTAATTGGTTCAAGGATCATGATAAATTATTAGAAGTAGGAACAATTACACACAATCAAGGTCTGCATAAATCCTGTTTTATTTTATTTATTAACATATATGTACTCGAAGCAACCATTTAATTAACATAATTTGTTTACAAGAATTTCAGCTTTGAGTAGGTATCAATGAAAACCTGATTTAAGTAATCGTAAATGATCATGTTTTTTTTTTACAACAATTACTACAGTAACAAGGATCTGTTGATGTGTAGATATCTTCATGAAACTTGACTTGAGCATCTCTACGACTAGACCAGGAAAATCTGCTATTGATTTTGAGTGGTGGTCAAATGAGACCTGCCTTTAAGACAATAAACTCCCTGCTGAGTGCTGGCAACCATATGTTGATGTCTGCCTCAGCACTAATGATGCATTTAGGCCTGTGGTCAAACTTGGAGATTAGTCATGTCCTCAAAGCTGGAACCCCAATAAGCTGTGTCTTTCTCTCGCCCATCAACTGGTTGCTGCCATGTCACCATTGATCCACTGATATTAATCCACCTCTTAATGAAGTCCAGTGTAAACTGATGATTAATACACCCTCCTTACTTTGACTGACAATGTCTGATGGCTGTAAAGATTGTGAAAATATTTGACTTGGGATCATGTTATCCTGCAGTGCTTGCCTTTCTTGTTCAACAAATCTAATCATGAAAATGAAGAAATGATACCACTTTCGATACTCAATTTACTATTATCAAGGACCTTTTGAACACAAAACAACCATGAATAGTAATGAAGCCTTGTTGCACATTGCTCAATCAAACAGCTTTCATGGATATTGAGGTATGGGTTTTTGGAGTTTGATCAGAAAGAAAATCATTTCTTGAACACGCATGCAAGGATTCCTGAGCAGGTCATGAAATGTTTTAAACATTGTAAACAGATCACTTTTCTTCCTAGATTTAACATCTGCTTTCTGTCTTAACATCTTCTGCATGTGCCAATATGCACATTGCCCTTTTGGTAGTTTTTCTACCTGCACATGCAGCCTCTTGGCAATGCAGATCTATGTATTTAGGTTGTTCATGACTAGGTATTTTGTATAATTTTTCAAGTACCCACAAAATACACATATACATGTACCAAATGGTTTCTTGCCAGTTTGAACAGGTACATCCCAGCAATATCAAGAAACTGACTTGTCAAAATAGTTCAATTGCTGTGAGGGTATTTTGATGTGCAGTCCAGGTAATTAATGTGTACCACTAAGGTTGGTTTAGTATTTTCTCAGTAGATTTATGTATATAAATCATTGAGCATATCCAGATCTTCTTACTGCTATGGCATGCAGGTCATTAACTTGGTCCAAGCATTAGTGTAACTTAAGAGGATGGGAATGCATTTTAATTATGCTTTAAATAGATGAGCTGTCGTATTCTGGTCACTGTAATACAAATCAAGTTGACCAGTTCATTAAGAAAGAGTTAATGACTCTTGGAAATCATTGTTGGACTTGATTTTCAGTCAGGGAAGACTCTACTACACTACAATCTATTTGTATTATTGGCATCTAGACATGGCAGTTATAAATTAATCCATCTTTTCTATCGCTTCCTCAGCAGTTGACATTTTGAAGATGAATTCCCCTGGTTATTACACCATTTTCTTGCCAATGTCAGGAACAATACCTTAAACAGCTGTTCACCTTTATTAAATCACCACGTCAAGTTGTCATCAATGTCATCTGGCCCCAAGAAATTATGGAAGTCAAAGATTGTGTTTAGTTGGTTCTAACTTGGTACATTAATAATAATGTCCTGTAAAGCTATTAATCTCCTTATAGTGACATTATAAGTTAATCCACATGTTGTGACACACTTAGTTAAATTAAATGAGTGCCATTTTCATGCTACAAGAGCACAGAAAAAATATTATACTTTTAACCTTTGCTTGGGTCTTATTTAATACCAACACATAAATAATTTCAGAAATTTAAATAGAAAGACGGTGTTGAATTACTCTGGGGTTTTATTTCATATAACAACTGTTTTTAATGTGAAAATAACAAGAATGAAAGTTAATCAGTCCTGTATTATAAAATTACTATAAGCCAGCTTAGAAATAAAGTTTTATCAAAGATCGGTAGCAAGCTGGGGGTTTTAACTTAGCAAGCTTATTAATGATATCCTATATTTTTAAACCAGCTTATCTTAAGCAACTGAATGGCATATTAATTTGAACTTTAGGCTAAGATTACATAGTGAATATACATGACTAAACCAGCTGGCTATAGTAAAAAATGTTGTATATAATGCTGGGCTGGATTAACTTATTTTCTTGTTATTTTAAAGTTTCAAACACCCATACTGTACTATAAAAAACATAACCACAGAATAATCCAAGACAGCCATTTCTATTTGAATTTCAGGAATTATTCATAATTTGATCTGAAAAAAAGTAAGTATGCAAATAGGTGTATGTGACTGGTTTGGCATAAAATTATCTGCTACATTTAAATGCACATTTCATTGCTTTGTGGAAATTTTAAGTCAAATATTTAAGCTTATAGGACCAAACTAAATGTACATGTACACTCTACTGGGTTAAAAACACTTGAAGTTTGTACATGTAAACTAGCTTATATAAAGAGCCATCTGACTGCTGTATTAATGGTATAGTTTTTTCGAAATAACATATTATGCTGGTTGCTTTTGTAGCCCCAAGAGGAGTATTTGACAAAAGCCATGGCTGCAGTATTCATTTTGTCTTATATAGAAATTAAATCAAGTCATTGATTCCAAATACAAGATTCTGACAGATAACAGATTTATATAATCAATTCGGATGTAATTCATAATCACAGTTACAAAGTCACAAATACAGAATTCGATTATGATTAGTCAGGAATATTAGAGACCAGGAAGAGAGTAGCCTTATCTTTAAAGTTCCAATTTCACTTTTCTAAGAAAGTCAAAATATAATTATTTCTATGTTTTTTGCTCAAAAGGTTGTCAACTCACTATTATACGATCATGGACAAAATTTTTGGGGGGTTAGAAAGGGTGACACTGGTTGATTGAGGAAATAGTTACTCAATTACCTCCCTTGTTTTCCCATTCTTCTCTATGGACGGCCATCTTCAAACGTTTGAATTTGAAGTTGAAAATGATATTTTTGACAATTTCTCAACTGGCAATAGTGAATTATAGGATTAATAGGACTATTCTTTAACAAGGTAGGACTGTTTATAGGTTCAATCTATTTTGGGGCGTTATTTTAATAAATTTTAAAAATATAATTTAAAAAAATGCTATTGGAACTTTAACATGAAAGGATATCAAATAAATGAGCCTGTGACTAATCGGTTGCCTACTAATTAAAATCTGGGGGTTAACAAGGCATTTGAAGATGGTGTGATGATAAGAAGGCATGTCTTCACTCTTCGTGCTTGTTATTATAGAAATACAACAAACACAGCACCAGATGGTCAAACTGAACTGTCTACACATCTAAGGTTTCACTCTTGTACTAAATTCTTATAATGCATCTCTTCTCAGTGATTAAGATCAGAACACTGTATCATGTTAGTATAAATTGACCATTCCAGTAAAACAATGCATTCTAAATTCATTGTAGTTGCCCAGCAGTACCATAGCAAGTATAGTATAATGCAATTGGTTATGTCCAGATGTTTGAAAGGTCGATAGTGTGATAATGTGTAATGGTCAGTGAAGATGCTGATAATAATGTAACAGTAAATCAATGGAAGGTGTAACATTACAGGACTCTGCTTAACCGACTTTTCCATACCATTACTTCATTATTAAACCAGAAATCTCTCAAGACAACTGCTGATATTGTTATCCATTTGAGTAGAAGCAAAATAATAAACCTTGTGGTAGTTTTTCATAATAAAAAGATTTAGTTTCTCCTTCATTACATCCAAATAATGTTACAGATGAATAAGAATTGATAATCGTACACCTCATTAAATTTGATCAAATTGTCAACAAATTCCAATATAAAGTCAAACTAATAAATCTTACAGTAATTTTCCATATTTAAGTGATATGTTTCTCCTTCATTACAACCAAACAATGTAAGAATAAATTAGAAATGTGCTTCAACGTATGTTAGATATTAACAAACTTATTTCATAAAATCCAACTACATTAACAGTCACCTGCTCATAAAATTATTTTTATATTTACATCAAAAGCATTTGTCGTATATGTACATGGTACGTCAATGCTGAGCATCATAATGTTAGTAAAAGGAAGCCATTTATTTAGTGGGAGTATGTTTATTTCACATATTAAGTATATGTTCATTGACTTTTATGGTGCTAGAAATGTAAAAATGTGGTGACACATTTTGAGTTTCAGTCACAATATAAGACATAGCTAAGATATTTTACTTTAATTCAACAAAAATTAGATGAGCAATGATAATGTCTCTAAAAGTAAAATCATACCCCTTTCCCAATGAAAACGCAATCGTTTTATAAAAGGATGATTGTACATGTAAATCTCTTTTGAGAGATACATTTTCATATTGCAGTTCTGATTGCTAAATGCCAGATTAGACGATAGGAATAATAATCCTTATAAGACATATAGAAATAGATTACACTAAAAATAAACACACTTATATGGATATACTACTTCTGGATTTATTAACATGCTACGTTTCGATACACATACAGATATCGAAACGTAGCATGTTAATAAATCCAGAAGTAGTATATCCATATAAGTGTGTTTATTTTTTTGATAGGAATAATGTATTCATGATTTCGTAAAGGCACCAAATATAAATTCACAAAGCACAAAAAAGTGAATTCAACAAAATTGGATGAGTCCAGATGGGTTCATCAGTGGTTACACTAGTTTTTACCGATTACGCTCGACCAGTCTGCGTGCGAGGAGGCGCTCGCTGCATAATATTTTTACTGTATTTCAGTTGCTTAACGTGTATGTCTCACCAGTACTTTCAATTAAATCAGTGGTGCATTTTCATTGTGTCTTTGTCTATTATTCCAATGTTATTTCAGTTAATTGTATGGACTTTCACATTCTGTAACACTATGACAGTTCAGACGTGTGACTATTTTTTTATACAGGATGCTGAACAAGATGATGTATGACAATGTGGTTAGCAAGACCAATGTTACGTTGTACATGTAAAATAGTAATCCTTTAGAGAACTGAAGGAGAAAATAAAGTTGTATATTTTTTTGTCTCTAATGAATTTCTTCCTCTGTAAGAATGAGTCATAAATCAGTCTTAGATTAAAACCTTTATTGTAAAAATTGATAAATGAGGCCTGTGTTTCAACTGAATGGATTTTGGTGGATAATAGTACCTTGTAGATCAGCTGGTAATAAAAGTAAATAGCCAATACTGCAGGTTATTGTCAGATCTCCAAGTACACTTTAGATTTATGGTAGTTAATATCATATCTATCTCTGTGGTAATTGATTCTGTACACGGAACCAGAATGAACTAGGGTTGTGTCTTAATACATTATTGTTTTTCTCTATCTTATTATATCATCTCGACTGTGCTTGTCAGTCTTTTTCCTTTTATATCCATTTTGTTGAGGTTTATCATTTTTACTGTTAGTTTATGATTTCAGTTTTTGGCAGCCCCATCAACACATTGTTGCCAAAAACCAACATTTTAAATAAAGTTGTTGCATCCCTCAAGGTATTCTCTTCAGAAGAAATGAATTAAATTTAATTCTTATTTTCCCAGGCTGCCATGATATATATAAAAAGAACAAGCTGGAATGCGAAATGTCTTTAACTATATTTTGGTAGGTAGTTGAATCAGGTGACCTTAAGATACTCTTTGAAACTTCTCGCTAAAATGAAGAGCAGGTGAAGTATGTCAGCACAGCTGTTTGAGTTGTGAAATCCATCCAACCAAGTCCCTGTTACATATATCATTTGTCTCGCATCACTTGTGCCATGAAAACTATTCACGTTATCATTGATAAAAATCTGTGTGAACTTTATCTTAAATTAGTAATTTGCTTATAACCAAAGCACTACATTATGATAAGGTTTTATTAGGTGTTCATCTTAATCTAGTCATTGTCAAAGAACCATAAAGTTGTTTCAGATGTTGGGTTAACATACCATGATGTTTAATCATTAACAATTTGTATTAAATATGAACCGATTGAACCAATCTCTTTTTAATAATGATACACAGATGAAGGATTGTCTGAATTATGTACTGAATTATATACTGGTTGTAAAAAATATTTTGATTAAATTCTAGTCCAACAGTTATCACTCAATAAGATGAATGCCATGTCTCATTTGTTAATCTAAATCTTAAGAGAAAAAAGTATTGAGTTTCCCATTCAATTGACGAGTTTCTCAAGACTATTAAATTATCAGAAAAATCTGTACAAATCAGTAGTAGTGATTCCCAGTCTCTTGGGGAATCCATATTTTTTGCCAAGTTTTCAAGTTTTTGGAGATAAAAACCCATTTCGGTTCCTTTACGATTTTCTGCTTAACAGATTTCAGATAGTTACACTTAAAAAAAGACATCTGCGAAACCTAATGTGGATGCTTTCTTTTAAAACAAATTTCCTTCAACTTTTTATAAACAGGAACATCTATATTAAAAGGACAAGATATCTTTGATTTAATTCCACTTTGATTTACCCAGGAAATGCTGAAGAGTTTGTCAGACTTGATCACTAAATGAAATAAGACATAAGATGAAAATTTGCTTATTTTAACAAGAGCCAGAAATATCTTATAGCTCTTATAAATTGATGTAAGTTGGCTAAAAACAAACCACATAAAAAACATTGTTAAATATTATTCAGATATTTCTGGTATGTGACTTTTCAGATTGTTTATAATTTAAAAACTATTAACAATTTGAGGTTTATTATTGTAGGCTAGGAGTTTAAGTCCATATTTTTTCCGATATTTGGTGTGGTTGGAAAGGTAATTTTATCAAAATGATGTTATGAGATCTTGGGGGATTTTCAAAAATGGGACATATTAATTTTTTGTGGTTTCTGTAAAAAAAAAGTCTTTCGACTGTATGCATAAAACGATTAGGAAGTATCAGATAAGCTATGTTTTGTGTCTTTCTGCTGCAACACTCTGAATAAAAAAGAAAATCACAAATAACACACACTACATCGTTTTTTGTCCCCGCCTTTCGAAGAAAGTTGGGGGACTATTAAAATGGGTTCGTCGGTCTGTCTGTCTGTCCTTCTGTCTATCTGTCTGTCTTTCTGTCCGTCTGTCCGTCACACTTTTTGGGACACAATAACTCTCTTCCTAATTGATCTAGAATGTTCAAACTTGGTGTATATGCTTATTAGGTCAATGCCTTGATGGAGGACGAAGATGAGCATTTTCCGCTTAGGGTAAGCAGAGATAAGCAATTTGATTGGTTGATGCTTTGGGACACGGTAACTTTAGTTCTAATTAAGTGAGAGTGATGAAACTTGGTGTATAGTTTCATTACAGTAATACCTTGACTAAGTTCGATAATGAGCATTTTCTGCTCAGAGTAAGCAGAGTGATACGCAATTTGATTGGTCGAGACTTTTGAACACAATAACTCTCCTTCTAATTGAGTTAAAATGTTCAAACTTTAGTTCTAATTAAGTGAGAGTGATGAAACTTGGTGTATAGTTTCATTACAGTAATACCTTGACTAAGTTTGATAATGAGCATTTTCTGCTAGGGGTAAGCAGAGTGATAAGCAATTTGATTTACCGAGACTTTGGAACACAATATAACTCTCCTTCTAATTGAGTTAAAATGTTCAAAATTGGTGTGTATGCTTATTAGGTGATGGAGTTCGAAGATGAGCATTTTCTGCTTAGGGTAGGCAGAGATAAGCAATTTGATTGGTTGATACTTTGGGACAAGATAACTTAGGTTCATCTTGATTGATGATTTTTATGCCAATACAATGACTGCATTCTCATTCAGTAATGGATTCGACAGTAACAGTGTATAGAAACGATTGACTCAAACCCAGGGGCCCGTTTGTTAAACGTGGGGGGCTCTTTTGTCTGCCTTTAGGGTCCCCCTAACTAGGGTACATTTTCATTTTTCTCATCTGTTTTAGCATTTTTCTTTATAAAACACTTTTGGATGACACTTCGTGTGCAGTTTGATTGCTTGATACATTTGAAAAAAATAAATGTGCGATTAATTAATATGTGTCATCTATTTATTTTGGGATTTCGGCGGGGGACATCAGCCTCACTGTTGGCTTGTTTAAACAGGAATTGGCACCTTAGCTCTTCTGATCTTGTTCTTGGGGTGGCGCTTTTTCATAAAGAACCTAAGGTGATGTCAATTCATGTACAATTGACATAAAACTTGCCACGGTGGTTCATTGGACAGTTGTGCCACGAAGACAGATTTCTGGTTTAGATATGTCTTAAAAATTCCATCCATATTGATATCATAGCCTAGTATAATAACAAACAAATACCAGTAATAATCAGTGTAGATTTGTACCTTAAACTATTTCCTTGTGTAAATTTAGCAAAAATAAGGGCTGAAAAGTGTGTTTAAGGTAATTGAAACCCCTTAATTGTAGGTTACATTCCACTTTGGTTTTGATGTTATGAGTAAAATTATTCTACAGTTTGGAAATAAGCATGTTTCCCGTAAATTTTAACGTTATAACCTTATTCTTAATAAAATTTTAAAATTGTAACAAAGGAAGTGTTGTTCTTTGAATACGGACAGTCAGTTAAAATAAAACCTTGAAACACATGTCAAATAGGTTAAAATATGTTGTATTAAATTTTCACACCTAGTTTTATTACTGGTTATAGGTAAAAGTAACAGGTAGTCTTGTTCTCCTTATAGACTAGAGAACAATTACCTTTTCACATGTCCTCAAAAACATGTCTTATATGGTTAGATGAAAGAGATCTTTATCAGATATCTTATAGACATGTCAAATACATGTATATAATACAAGGCATAATATAATACATTGTAACTTTTATAGAATCTAACTTTATTCAAACATTTGGTGGCATTTCAATGAAATTGCTTCTTTATGCACAGTTCTAATATTCTATAGACTCATACCGGTTAATTATAGAAGATTAGAATCAGTATCTCCTTATTCTCACTGTCGGCCATTCACTAGTCAATATAGAGTAGATATTTGGTATAGTAATACTTAGACCCCATATTGGGTGACACTAGTTACCAAGATGTGATCTCTGATAATATTCTGATTTTTACTGATTATGTGATTATGACACAGTAGGAGGATAATCAGTGCCTTATTATCAGCAATTTTCAGCAATTTCAAATAATAGCACCAGTGAAAATTGACAAGTAAATGTATGTATGTCATTCAATAGAGATTGTGAATTAAGTTCCTATTATTAAAAGGAATCTCATTCAATGTAGCATTCTCATTTTTTGCCAATTTCCTTTCATGTCTGTCTACCTTAAAATTTAATGCAATTTCATGGGAAGAAGACAGATAGATTTTTTATGACATTTAATTGCATATGAAATATTCATATTAAATCACTTGGTTTTTTCCCCTACTTCCTTTGTCACAGTTTATAAAGATTATTATTCTATAACTCAGAGAAAAAAAAGTTGCGACAATTTACTGTTTTGTGGTTATAAAATGAAATACTGTTTAAAAAAAGGGTTTTGTAAAGTTACAAATTGAGAGAAGTCTACCACAATCTAGTGCTATTTTTGGTGAAAAATCATGAACAAAATCATTACATTACCCATTCATATTCAAATAATAAATGCTTTTAATTTAAAGAAAGCAATTAACTGTAATTGCTAGGTGTCTTGAATGACTCAATATTTATTTATCTAGTCTGTAATCATCCTCGTATATATATTAAATGCATAAGTAAAATTATAGTAGTTTTGTTATATATAATATAACAAATTATTGTAGACTATCAATAGCTGTGTAGCCTGGAAAGAGAGAAGAAATATGTCTGGAGTGAACTACTTGTTATCTTGACTATTGCCTTGTAAAGATCGTCTTGTATTTACTTTACTCGGCTATAACATCATTTATTATACATTCAATGTATTCACATTGCGGTGGGCACATGGTCAGACGCCAAAATATATAAGAAGTCTCAAACATTCTGGTACAAATAACTTTACAAATATCTTTAATGTGCATAGCCAACACCTGTACTACCCGCTTAGTTTGTTGCTTTAGCTAAAAGTTAAGGAAAGATGTACAAGTCTTGGCATTTCTGAGTATTAGTTTTATGAACCCCAGGTGAAACACGTTTCTGTATGCAGATGGACCGGTAATATGCATAAGTCTGATCTATCTTAATGTAAACAAGCTTGAATTATTGTTTCTGATAAAGATAACAGATCTCCTTACCCTATTCAGCCAAATTAATAACTGTTATCTTGATAGTATACTTACTTACATACTCAAACAAGTACACTAGTGATTCATAAAACATTTGTGTCTTGTTTGGCTGGCAGCTATACTCATGTAATGGTGTAATATGATTTGAAGCGTAAGGTGCTTTAATTAGCCAACAGTGTAGTTCTAACACCTTTATCTTTTGACAAGAGATAGTAGACAGAGGCATATAGTTTAAAACTTGTTCACCTAAATTAATCAGACATTTTTCTAACAACTTTGTTACTTGGATCTGTGATGCCCTATTTGAAAGCAAACTTTTGCCCCCCTTATACCCTCTTGATAATCAGAAACTTTTCTGAAAGATAGGCCTACATAACACACACTCCCAAAGCAACAATAAATAAAATTGAAACACATATTTAAAAATAAACGTGTACCTCTGATAAAAAAAAGTATGTTTTGGTATTATTTTTAATAAATGGAACTAGCATCTGTTTGTTCTGATACTGTTCCATACAAATGGAGCGGCTGATGCAAACAACCTTTCTACTAATACTGACAATGATTTTTGGAGGTACCAACTGGTGTTTTGACTCAGGATAGGAATAAGAATTATATTATAAATGTGAAAAAGTTTGTAACAATATTTTTAATACCAGGGTAATTACATAATAATCATATCAAATGATTATATCAAATGATTAGCCCAAAATTGATTTAGCTAAAAATAAACAGTACTTCTTTCACCATCTAAACAATACATTTCAATAAATTTTCCATTATATTAAATTTTATGAAAATGCAAATTGTTGTTGTGACATTTCAGATTTGTTGGGAATTGTTGAGAAAATGTTAAAATCATTAGTTTGATAAATTTTGTAATCTTTATTTTTCTCAGACAGAATTTCTTTTTATTATTTCTCCTAATTAGAAATGAACACAATGAAACAAAATGTCTCTCTCTTGGGAAATATAACAAAATGGATATGGCAGGACAACAAATTCTGAACGAGAATTCTTAATAACACAATGATACCAGTACTGATTTGACTGTATGTTAAATGATACAATAAATTCAACAGCAACCCATGGATACCAAAACAATGTTACTTGACAGTGAAATTTAGGCACATGGGTTAAATATCTAAAGTCAGTTACCAAATATCAGTTGAATAAGGATTGATCCAGGAGTAAGACGGCCCTGTACCTTATCTTCGCATTTCGGTGCATCTTCCACAGAAGTTTAGGAAGAGTTTACACATGGTTCTTTTTTAGAAAACATGTTTCATGGTGATTGCTTGGCCATAAAATCGTGATTTTCAACAATTCTATATGTTGTTACATTCCAAATTGCAAGATCAAAGTGTACAATCAACCATTTATAAAACTGTGCATTTTCAATGTCTGTCAGTATACAAGTACCTATGATATCTTTACAAAGAAATACTAATGTCAACAAATGTCTCTCTGTGTTTGAGAGCAATGATTAATGTTAAGTAACTCCTATTAAACTGTTTTGACAATCATTTCCAAACAGCTTGATCAAACAAGATATTAATCTATTCTATCAAATTTAGCATTTGGTAATGAATACACATCCATAAAACATTAGAGTTTTTTTTGAGACCCAAAATTATAACTGGGAATGCTCCTTTATTTACATGTATGTATTGCTTCTATAAAAAAATTTCAACCTCGTGGGTTTTCTCTGGGCACTCCGTTTTCCTCCCACTGCTAAAGACCCTGAACGCAAGCGAATTATTGAATTAAAATTAAACCATATGTTAGTCCCGAAATGACCTAGTTTGTGTTGAGTGGACGTTAAACCCCATTTCTCTCTCTCTCTCTCTCTATAAAAAAAATTAAGTAATAGAAATATCAAGATGTCTGATGTAGGTAATTATTATATCCAGTATTGATATTATAAAGAAACCCTAGTGTATAATAAATGGGTAGGAACTTATTTATTATATCCTGATATTTATGTCATTATAAGACAGGAACCGGCTGACTGGTATAGCAGATAAACACTTATATGCAGACACAATCCTCATGGTGATCTGAAGTACTGTCTGCTGATGATTTGACATGACAGCTGTAGTCACTTCATGATTCTATTGTCTTGGTGCCAGTAGAGAGCCAGTCCTTGTCAAATATTGGCTCTAGGCTATGGTTAGAATGTTGTGAGTTTTATAGAAACCAAATAAGAATAAACAGTAATATACACTGGTACCATATTTTCTTAAAAAAGTAGTCAATAAAGAATATTCTTTCTACCAGATACTGTTATAAAATAGATGCAAGGAATTATTTTTCATAATGAAGGTTCTCTTTGAAATTTTCTTTGCATGACGTAATGTAGATGCTTAAATATAGGGGTGACCCCCCCCCCCTTCCACACACACACAGAGGACACAGGTATGAATACCGGTAAATAGTCAGTTTCAAAATAAGTCGGTCTTAAAATTATACATTGGCGACTTAATAAATTAATGAGGTAAACAAACAATGCCAAAATAGAAGGGAAAAATCCCAAATACTTATATGTATGAATATATCTGTGATAAGTATTTTTGCTTTGATTTAATGTCACAATACGCTCCAAAGGTTCACATACTTCCAGTTGGTCTTATTTCTGCTAAACACCCTGGCCCCCAAACAAAATCTATATGCATGCCCCTATGTGAATTCCATATACATGTATATATGTAGATAAAATACACTATAATACCTATAGTATAGTCTGCAAGGGATTTCACATCATACTGTATATAAATAACGTGCCATAATAGATAAAAGATCAATTCTATTTCTAGTGTTTACTGGCAGCAAACTTGATATTATTCACTATATATAAACAAGTAAATTAGAAATGCCAATAGGCGTGTAAATGTGTAAGAAATTTGCTACTGACTGTATTGTGTTTTTACCGTGGGTGGTCGAGAGCCAATTGGACAAATTATCCCATAATCCAATTCACATTCTAACATTGAGAGCGGACAGATTTTCATGTTTTTCTATAGGACCGACTACCGTGTAATACTAACCATATGGATGTTTTCATACATCAACTTGTTTTATGACAGGAAGCAAAAACAAATACCAGAGTTTTTAAGGTGGTAACCAGCATATCCATTCTTGTCATCATTCTTGTTGAAACTGAGTGTACACTTTTTCTTATGACCCATGTAAACCTTGAAAAAACTTTTATCCTGTAGAGATGGAGCTTGAAATGATTATAAAAACTTATTCCGAATTCTTCTTAGATATGGTTTTAAAAGGGACTTTGTGTTGTTAGTAAACTTTTCAATTAAATTATAACATAATTTATAATTTAACGTGACTTGAACCCCTAATTTGTAAACTACATGAACTTGAATTTATGATTCTTGGGTTTACTGTCCAATAAAATAAAAGTATTTTTATTAACAATATAATCCTTAGAAGTCAAGTACAGGTTTTGCAAGTGTACTAAAAAGTGTTAATTACTTAATAACGAGGGAATAAGTTTTCCCATCTTAACGAGAAAGTTAGGCAGTGATGCACATAGAGGGTTGTTGAAATACACAACATATGGCATCATTAGTAATAATTCTGGCCTTCTGGCAAAGTCAGATAATGGCAAAGAAAAAGATACAGAGATTAGAATACATGTAACATAAGATTATTTAAATAACTCCAAGGCATTTCCATCAGTTTGTCTTATTTTCGTAAAATTCCCTTCGTCTTGCATAATGTTCAGCCATGATCTATTTACAGAATGTGAAGTTTGGTAAAAACTAAAGTGACAGTTTATTTCTTAATTTCATAGTTAAATGAAAAGGATAAAGATGGACAGAGATAAGATGGATAAATTAAGATAGAATTGCAATATAAAATATCAAACAAAAGCACACCCATTTTTTTTGGTTTATTTTACATGTGCACCTGTTGAAATATTGTCATCAACCGCGACACAAATAGTAATAGATTAGTGTATACTAATCTTTTTAATTAAATTATAGAAAAGATAAAATGATGAAATAGAGAGAAAAGACAGGTGTTTTATAAAATAAAAGCGAGCTAATATTAGAATTGCAACTACAGATTTGTATTCAGTAATTTGACATCTTATCAGAAAGGGAGGTAAATCAAGGAAATTAAACAACTGATTAATGTATCCTTGTGTCAGTAATAACAAATATGAATATCTTATGCTTTTTTGCCCTAGTTTTCAGCTTATAATAATAATAAGATGAATATGCATACATAGTTCTTTTAATAAAACAACGAATATGATCTAAATGGTTTGTGAAGTACATATGAATATAATGTCACTTTTGATAAAGAGGGAATAAAATCTCCTACTTTTCTGCACCAAGCGGGCTAATAACTTTATGTGACATTAAATCAGACTTGATATTTATTATTGAATATTTATTGAGTGATTTCTTCTCTTTTTTACAGGTAACACACCTCACTTCAGTCAATTTTCTTTTAAAACTGAACCATCAAATGTTGTTGCTAAAGTTGGTCAACCAGCTACATTGAATTGTTCTGCAATATATCATGGAGACTCAACTCTGGAAATTCATTGGAGAAAAAATGGAGTCGCATTACAGATTGACGGACAAAGAAGGTAAGTTAGTCATGCAAGTAAATCATCACACTCTTCAGTGCTTGTATAACTTATAAAATACAAACATACTTTATAGTGTGGTTCACAGAGGCTTACCTGGTCACCTTGAGGGACTCACTTTATAATGAGTTGTAGCATGCATACTAACTACTTAATCAAAACACTGCACCGATTGCCGTCAAATGACCTTGAGTAACATCTGATATTATTACTTCCTTGTAGAACATGTCTTGCCCATTCCATCATTTGCGTTTTATGCGGTTTTTGATTATGTTAATAGTAGAGTAAACCGGTTGACTGAGAGTAGTAAGCTTATAATATAGTCTCAAATCACCATGCATGGATTTACATGTGAATGCATGAAAAATTAATTATTTAAAAATTACTACATTCATGTTCCATAAATAATGGTTTTGGTCTGTATTCAGTATTAAAAATTAATGTAACATGGACTGCCCTACAATAGTAAATCAAAATACATAAAAGTAACAACTCTGTGGGTTTTAAGGTCTGGGTAGTTGTATGCTATGTTTTAAGTTTGTTGGTGCTGTTTAAATTTGTTTATGTACTGAAACCAACAATATACTGAGTAATTTATGTCTAGCATTAAAATGTTGAGAATTCTTAAAATATCACAGGCCATTACAATTACTGAAGAAAACATTTATATTCCATTTACTAATAGGTGGTAAGTGGTGACCCTTTTATAGTATTTACACAATATGATCATATACATGTACTATAATATTTCACTCACACACCATTGCTGATTATCTAGTTTGGTATATCGTCAAAAGGCTGGGGATTTAGCAATATTATTGAAATAAAAATCAAATGTTTGGTTTT
Organism: Patella caerulea; assembly: GCA_036850965.1. Lineage (NCBI taxonomy): Eukaryota > Metazoa > Mollusca > Gastropoda > Patellidae > Patella > Patella caerulea. Next base: position 23,868,822 of record JAZGQO010000006.1, read on the forward strand.
CTGAGAAAGAAATATCTTGGAGCAATGCATTCAGAGCTTTTTTATACATGTTGTAATTCAACTTTAAGTGTTAATTTGTCTGACATATTTAAAGATATGAATAATGACGGCTTTGGCAGGTATGAACAATTGAGTGCTGTATTTTATTTTTCCATTACAGAAAAAAATTGCCAGATGGATCACTGTATTTCCAAAAAGTTGTTCAGAGTTCAGATGAAGGCTTTTATCAATGTGTTGGTGAAGTTGTTAATCTGGGTACAATTGTTAGTCGTACAGCTCACTTACAGATAGCATGTAAGTTATAGTATTGTTTTATTTACTGTACACTCATTTAACAAATACCTGATATTTGAAAACAGGGTTAGATTAAACTATAAAGAAATGAAATGAAATGGGGTTTAACATTCTACTGTTCTGCTCCTAAACTGGGCTAAAGAAGACAGGCATACACATACACCAATTGCCAAGGGATCTTTTACATGCATGCCAATGTGTACAAGGGTCCTTCGTTTTCTGTCCCATCTGAACGACTAGACAGCTTCACGGACATGGGAAAACCATGCCAGATTATACTATAGCCCAGTTTATACTTCGAATCAGTTGAACAGGAATTTTTGAATTATCTAATAATGAATTGTGTTGCTATTTTCAGATTTAGAGCAAACTTTTGAAAAAGAACCTCAGGATTTAACTCTCTACCTCACAGATACAGCCATGTTTGCCTGTCAAATTGATGGCAAACCAGATACTAAAACTGAATGGTTTAAAAACAATGAACGTGTGCATGAAAAATATAACATTCGGATTTACCCAGATGGAGTATTAGAAATTAGTTCAGTCGAAATATCCAATATTGGACAGTATATGTGTCGTGTTACAAATAGTGAAGGATCTAGAGTTAGTGCACCTGCTAGATTAAATCAAGAAGACAAAGGTAAGAAAGATTCCAAAAGGTTTTGTTTTTACCGGTACAGTTCTAAAATATTTTTTCCTTTATTGTTTATCGTTGTAGGTGTAGGTAAGTTTTTACTGATCTAAAAAATATCTTAAAATTGTATTACTATTCACCATATCTATTTGCTGGTCTGGTGTTAAAATAATTAGTTGCTGAAAAATGAGGAAACAAAGATAAAAAAAAGGTATTTTGGGGTAAAACAAGAAATATGTACAGCTTAGATTTCAATGAAAAACTAAATCCTCTAGACTTATAAACTGATTTAATTACAGAATTCTGGTCATACCAATTGAATCTTATGTTATACATTAAATTTACTTTCTTTTTTATTGATGTACTTCTCTTCTACAGATGTAGCTCAGAGACCGTTTGACGAACCTAAATTTGTAATGAAACCAACAGATAAAAGAGCTGTATTTGGCTCCACGGTGTATTTACATTGTGGAGCAAATGGCCGAGATTTTATGTCTCAGCCGCCTGAAATTACATGGTTAAAAGATGGCAGAAGCATTACTTTTAGGTAGGATATAGTTTCAAGTAAATATGTTGTACTTGATATTTGTGCTAATATTTTTTACACATTACAATCTTCCAGCCATCAGTTAAAAAAAATAATTCCCTACCCTAGATCTCTTTTTATTTCACTTAGAAAATTTTTCTTTATTTAATCTTGATTTTGTTTTTTGTATTATTTCTTTTATTGTGAAATCTGGTATTATAATTATGATGTATATCAGGAATGAGTTTTCCAGAACAAAGTTGTACATAATTTACACAAGTATTTTTATGGCAATACATCGTATTCCTGGTGTTTTCTAGATAAATACACTATTTCACAGGCAAAAAAATAGAACATGAATGTTTATCTATTCACTAGAATGTGAAGTTAAGCTAAACTAAATATTCTACTGATTTCCGATTGTGTGAATTATACACAATACATGTCCATTTTTAATAGGCTTTTTCTGCATTAAGTGTATTTTTCATGGAGTTAATGTTGACTGTTTAATGCACAACACATGGTTATAATTCAGTATCTTATTGGCAGAAAGGAATAATAATTGTGAAAACATGCAATAAAAGATGCAATAGATGTTTATTTAAAAAGCAATCTCAAATCAGGTTTACAAGAAAGAACCCAAATTCTTGCTACTTCAAATAGTGGAGGACAATGATTATAAATATTTGCAATGTCAACCTCTCCTCCAATGTTTTCATATAAGTCTGTTATAGAATTGAATCATAGTACATGTATTTGATGACCAAGCACCTATCTGCCAGTCTCTGGGAGAACCAACTCAAAAGGGAAAAGCTTCCTGCATGCAATCCCCAACATAAACTCCATCCAATACTCACCAGAAACAAGATATTTATACTTTCTTGTACATATTTCATTATAATTTCATGTAATTTAAGCGAGTCTTAATAAAATGGAGAGAATGGATTTCTGAAATAGCCTCTCCACCCACATCTCCCAGGGTTTCGATCGTTCTTTAAGTTGCTGCATCAGTTTGAAACATTGTTTATATTTTATAGTCAAGAATTTCTTTTTACTTCCAGGTCTGCGACAGATCGTGTACGTAAAATAGGTGTTGGAACATTGATGATAAAAAGCGTCATAGAATCAGATAAGGGTACTTATACATGTCGGGCATCGAATTCTGAAGATTCTGTAGATGCTGGTGCTGAGCTGATTGTATTAGGTGAGTTATAATCTATTCTCAGGAGCCAACATGGAACCCATAATATTTTTTACCGCCAGATTTTATTCATGATCAATAATTCCATTACCCTTCCGATGCCCTTATGAGATATATCAGCAATGTTGATTATCATTTGCAATCTATTTTCAATGTATATGCATCTTATCGGCTTTAATTCAAGCCATCTTTATTCCATATGATAAAGTAACGGCAATTTCTGTATGATAGCTACATGTAATGTACATGATTTGCTCATTACAAAACAAGAATATCAAAAGTCTAGGGAAAATAAGAAGGTTGATTTGTTAACTTCAGCATGAAATACTTATTCTACAGCACTGAATAAAAGATGTCAATCTGCATTGGAGTTGAAATTTTGAGCATGTAATTTGGTTTGGTATATTGGATAACTTTAATATAGAATCTTCGCTTGACTACTGGTTAAACCAGTCTGTTCCTCATTCATTATATCAAATATTGATTTCTTCAAAACTGAGAGAGGGATAAAGTTGGGTTATGTTGGTTGGGGGCTGATGATGACTTTGAAATAAAAGAAAATATTGAAATTTGAAAAATTATTGATAAGTTTCTATCTTAATGATCAGCTCATGTCATCAGGTGCATTATTATTTTTACTTTCTAATGATCAGTTCCTAATGCATCATTGTGTTTACTTTCTCAAAAATTACACTTTCTAATAACATTGCTTTGTTACTTTCAGTGCCTCCTCAGTTTGTTAGTAAACCAAGTAATGTTTTTGCTCATACCAACTCAGATGTCACTCTCAAATGTGATATTTATGGAGAACCCAAACCAATGATATCCTGGATGAAAGATGGTCAACCAATCAACCCTTCGGATTATTTTCAAATTGTTGATGAGAAAAATCTGAAAATCTTAGGTTTGATGGAAGAAGATAATGGAATTTATCAATGTTTTGGTTCTAATGAGTTAGGCTATGTTCAGGCTAGTTCCCAGTTGGTCATATTGGAACAAGGTATATTAATAAGACTAATTATATTTAATATCTCACTGCTATTATAATATAAGGAACTACCGTCAAAATATTAAATCACAAGAAAGCAATCAAATAAAATTTTGTCTTTAATACAGATTCTCTACACTACATACAATCTAACATGTATTCAGTACAACTCCTGTTTAGATCATGATGTCAGCTCTAGCTGTTATGCACAAGACTTCAGTGAGGTTATAAATAGATCAGTGGACTTTACATAAAATAATGTAAAATGAATTGAATTTTGGTCAAATATAATATAAAAGAAAAGAATTTGAAAATCAACACACATTGAACCATTTTAAATGAAATGAATAATGAGAAGATCAGGTTTAGAATTATTGTTGATGATATGATATATTTAATCTAGATTTTTTTTTAAAATACATTTTTTATGATATATTTTCTGAAATATAAATAATGGCCCCAAAACATGAGGAGGGAACATCTAAATTAATCCCCATTAAGTTTTTATACGCCCACATTGAAATGTGGTCGTATATTGTCGTCGCCCCCGTCCGTCCGTCCGTCCGTCCGTCCGTCCGTCCGTCCGTCGGTCCGTCGGTCCGGCGTCCACAATTGCTTGTGGACGCTCTAGAGGCTAAAGTTAATATCCGATTGACTTTAAATTTATACACAGTGTTTAAGGTCATGAGACGAAGAAGCCTATTGTTTTTCAGCGATTTCCGATAATAACTACCAGAGTTATGGCCCTTGATCACTTCAAAAAATCTTGTGGACGCTCTAGAGGCCAAAGTTAATATCCGATTGGCTTTAAATTTATACACAGTGTTTAAGGTCATGAGACGAAGAAGCCTATTGATTTTCATCGATTTCCGATAATAACTACCAGAGTTATGGCCCTTGATCACTTCAAAAAATCTTGTGGACGCTCTAGAGGCCAAAGTTAATATCTGTTTGGCTTTAGATTTATACACAGTGTTTAAGGTCATGAGACGAAGAAGCCTATTGATTTTCATCGATTTCCGATAATTAGTGCCAGAGTTATGGCCCTTGATCACTTCAAAAATTCTTGTGGACGCTATAGAGGCCAAAGTTAATATCCGATTGGCTTTAAATTTATACACAGTGTTTAAGGTCATGAGACGAAGAAGCCTAATGATTTTCAGCGATTTCCGATAATTAGTGCCAGAGTTATGGTCCTTGATCACTTCAAAAAATCTTGTGGACGCTATAGAGGCTAAAGTTAATATCCGATTGGCTTTAAATTTATACACAGTGTTTAAGGTCATGAGACGAAGAAGCCTATTGATTTTCAGCGATTTCCGATAATTAGTGCCAGAGTTATGGCCCTTGATCACTTCAAAAAATCTTGTGGACGCTATAGAGGCCAAAGTTAATATCCGATTGGCTTTAAATTTATACACAGTGTTTAAGGTCATGAGACGAAGAAGCTTATTGATTTTCAGCGATTTCCGATAAATTGTGCCAGAGTTATGGCCCTTGATCACTTCAAAAAATCTTGTGGACGCTATAGAGGCCAAAGTTAATATCCGATTGGCTTTAAATTTATACACAGTGTTTAAGGTCATGAGACGAAGAAGCTTATTGATTTTCAGCGATTTCCGATAAATTGTGCCAGAGTTATGGCCCTTGATCACTTCAAAAAATCTTGTGGACACTTTAAAGGCCAAACTTATCATCTGATTGACGTCAGATTTTTTTTTGATACACAGAGTTTAAGGTGTTGAAACGAACAAGTATATTGATTTTCAATGAATTTTGATAACTGAACAGCTAAATCGATGATTTTAAATGTTTCATGTATATATACTAATTCAATTGTTAGCGTGGGGTAAAACTTTATAAAAAGCAATCAAATTCTAATGATTTTCTGATAATTACATAATGAGTTGTTACTCTTAATCAGTTTTTAGAGTATTACAAATGTTTCATTACCGAAAAAAGTAAAAATATGCGACAACCCTTGTTGACTTCCCGGACGATTTAGCTGCTGTGGGCGTATGTTTCGTTGCCTGGCAACCTATCTTTTGTTTTCTTACAATTTTTTTTTGTGATATTATTTTTTAAGTTCAATCTACCCCTTGTTAAACCCTATTGTTATTTGGTCTATTGTGAACACGTATTTGCATGTTAGACTGTTCACCACGAATTTGTTATCATGATTATTAATCTTTTACTTACCTAAATTATCATTTCATTATCAAAACCGATCATCTTAGTTATAATCATATTTGGTGATTTTGACCAATACATTTATTAGTAATAGATTACATTAAATCATTTTATTCTTGAATAGAAACTCCTACAAAATTGAATTTTTAGATAGTTCCTATGTATTAAGGATATATTCACAACAGTAATGAAAATATTTACTTATTTTATTCTTTGATAAGTAACGCGAACAACAGCTACACACTGGATAAACGAGACTACAAATATTACTGCCTTTACTGATATAGATCATGTCCGTCACGTAGTGTTTGAAATGAACAGAGCACATTATAAGTTTAAAGTCAGCACAATAACTATTATGGGTATTTTAGATGTAGAGATAATTAATTACTCATCACATAGTCGTCATGTTTAGTGTTCACACTGTAATCTGTATATATGTACTTGTCATATGTGAACACAGTGGTTGTATTATGTGTTTGTAGAAACCTACCCTAATATTTTGTGAAGTGGTTTTATAGTTATTATTGGTGAATTTTTTCGTGGTTTATTGACACCTGTCTTCACTTTTTTCTTTCGTCTTTTTTAATGTTTACAGATTTCATTTTCAGCTTTTTGACACCAAACTGTTTGAATTTATGCTTAGTCACGTTAAACCCGTTTTATTTTACGGGACTTGCTTTGTTCACTATATTTTATATTTTGGAATCTGGGTTACCAGCATTCTATTGTTTTCCATTAGAATACAAAACAAAATGTCAAATTTGAATCATGAACTTTGATTCATAAAGTGAACCAAAATGGTCTCTCAGTAGTGCTTTATTTGGCTTGCTATATGTTTTTTAATTTCTTTTAAACCCCAGATGTCCCCCTCCCCACTACACCTCCTCAGTTCCCCCACCGATTCGATACAGGGGCGCTGTACATGGATGCCAAGAACCAGCTGTCAGCACCAACTCACCTGCGAGCAGTACTAGTGTCAACACGATTTGTGACCTTATCCTGGAACCAACCTGATCGTGTAGGTACATCAGAAATAAAAGCCTATTCGGTGTTCTGGAGAGAGAAGGGATCAGAAAGGTACGTAATAATACTTAAATTTATAGAAGTACTGTACACTAGAGATAAATGCTTGCATACAATGCATGAATTAAATTTTAAATTATGTTGTTTTTTTTTTGACAAATACATGTAAAAATGAAAAGTGTTATATTCTTCTTCCATAACATTTGGTTACATTAATTAATGTCATGTGTAAACAATGTCTATTGTTTACCGAGTACCCGTTAGTTTTTATACGCCCACATTGAAATGTGGTCGTATATTGTCGTCGCCCCTGTCCGTCCGTCCGTCCGTCCGTCCGTCCGTCCGTCCGTCGGTCCGTCGGTCCGGCGTCCACAATTGCTTGTGGACGCTCTACAGGCTAAAGTTAATATTCGATTGACTTTAAATTTATACACAGTGTTTAAGGTCATGAGACGAAGAAGCCTATTGTTTTTCAGCGATTTCCGATAATAACTACCAGAGTTATGGCCCTTGATCACTTCAAAAAATCTTGTGGACGCTCTAGAGGCCAAAGTTAATATCCGATTGACTTTAAATTTATACACAGTGTTTAAAGTCATGAGACGAAGAAGCCTATTGATTTTCAGCGATTTCCGATAATTAGTGCCAGAGTTATGGCCCTTGATCTCTTTAAAAAATCTTGTGGACGCTCTAAAGGTCAAAGTTAATATCCGATTGACTTTAAATTTATACACAGTGTTCAAGGTCATAAGACGAAGACGCCTATTGATTTTCAGCGATTTCCGATAATTAGTGCCAGAGTTATGGCCCTTGATCACCTCAAAAAATCTTGTGGACGCTCTAGAGGCCAAAGTTAATATCCGATTGACTTTAGATTTATACACAGTGTTTAAGGTCATGAGACGAAGAAGCCTATTGATTTTCAGCTATTTCCGATAATTAATGCCAGAGTTATTGCCCTTGATCTCTTTAAAAAATCATGTGGACGCTCTAAAGGTCAAAGTTAATATCCGATTGACTTTTTACACAGTGTTTAAGGTCGTAAGACGAAGAAGCCTATTGATTTTCAGCGATTTCTGATAATTAGTGCCAGAGTTATGGCCCTTGATCACTTCAAAAAATCTTGTGGACGCTCTAGAGGCCAAAGTTAATATCCGACTGACTTCAAATTTATACACAGTGTTTAAGGTCATAAAACAAAGACGCCTATTGATTTTCAGCGATTTCCGTTAATTAGTGCCAGAGTTATGGCCCTTGATCACCTCAAAAAATCTTGTGGACGCTCTGGAGGCCAAAGTTAATATCCGATTGACTTCAGATTTACACACAGTGTTTAAGTTCATGAGACGAAGAATCCTATTGATTTTCTGCGATTTCAAATAATTACTGCCAGAGTTATCTCCCTTCAAAAATTCTTGTGACGCTATAGAGGCTAAAGTTACCATCCGATTGACTTCAGATTGATACATAGAGTTTAAGGTGTTGAAACGAACAAGTATTTTGATTTTCAATGAATTTAGATAACTGAACAGCTAAATCCATGATATTAAATGTTTCATGTATATACTAATTGTTAGCGTGGGGTAAAACTTTATAAAAAGCAATCAAATTCTAATGATTTTCTAATAATTACATAATGAGTTGTTACTCTTAATCAGTTTTTAGTGTATTACAAATGTTTCATGACCGAAAAAAGTAAAAATATGCGACAACCCTTGTTGACTGCCCGGACGATTTAGCTGCTGTGGGCGTATGTTTCGTTGCCTGGCAACCTATCTTTGTATAATTTGTGTATAATTTCAAAGTCATTTATTGTTGTATTTTCACAGAGAAAGAGTCACAAATACTACCACTACAGAAGCCAATATTCAGCATCTGAAACCTTATACACAATATGAGTTCCGAGTTCGAGCTTATAATAAACATGGTCCAAGTATAACAGATGCCAAGATTAATGTTAAAACTGATCAAGAAGGTATTAATCTTTTCTTCAATTAGAATGTGATATAAGATCTCCAGAATACATACAGCAAAAAATAAATCTGTATCAGAGATTTCCAGATACAATTACTTTGTCATTGATTATAGAACATTAATAATCAGGAAATTCTGGAACCAAAATATATTCCAGTAATTAATTTGAGAACAATATTTATGTATTTCCATCAAACCTTTCCGTTGCAGTCATTAATTATGAAAAAGACAATCTACTTATTTAAAGGGACAATAACATTCTTGCTGGCTTGGTAGCGCCAGAAAATAAATAATACCCTTATTCTAAGTACTAGGTGTTTAAGTGTCCTACCTGTTGTGTAAATTATCCGTTACAACCTATTTTACTTGTCCAGAGGGTTCGAAAATATATTAAAATGCAAGTCACATTTGAAAAGGTTTACGTTAGACTTTTCAAATCAATTGGTTGAATTTTTCCAATTTTTCAAAATAGGTGTGTTAAGATGAAAATTATATCATCATTTAATTGGAATATTCTAAAATAATACGATTTGTTGACCAGAATGAAGATTGGGATATATTTTTCAGTTACAACAAGAGTGTTATTGGGGCTTTAATTTAATTATGTTTTTTTGAATAAAATAAAAACGTTCTTTATGTTTTCTGTCATTTGTACAATAAAAAGTGGAAGACAAAAAGGCTTCTACACCTATTAGAGTGTTATTTAGATATAGTATTGAGAAATGATGTGATTTTTTTTTCAGCACTGGTTCCAACACCACCAGTAAATCTTACTGCAGTACCCATGTCTCCTACAGCTATCCATGTTCGCTGGGATGCTCCTGTAGATTCTAAGGGAAAAATCACTAAATATGTATTGATTTATTATGAAGTTGGCTCCACTGGTGGGGAAGAAGAAGAAAATATACAGGGTACAGGATTTGAATTGCGCAGTCTTAAGAAATACACTGAATACAGCTTCAGGGTTGTTACACATAATGAAAATGGACCTGGTGCCAGTACCATTGAAGTTGTTGCTAGGACATTTTCAGACAGACCAAGTGACGTTCCACAAAATTTTACATTGGAAGTTTCTAGTGCCACGGTAAGTTTTGCCTCTTCTGAAGTTTTTAATAAGCAGAGATTCCAGACCAGCTAGCCCAATATGTTATTGAAGGTTAAAGACCACATAAAATAATAATTTTTAATTGCATAAATTGATAGCTAAGGGTTACTACATTCATTTTACGTCAAGTTCACTCCAATCTGATTAAAATTAATTGAGATATTAACGTTTAAACATCAGACAGCCAAAAACGGTTTTCAAATTTTCAATTACAACCTTTATCCGGTTGATTGACTGGTGACGTCACAGGCACTACACATAATCTATACACATTATCTATACAATATATCACTATCTGTACGATATCTCACTGTATACACACCGCCAGTTAACACGTGTGTATTTGGCGGTCCAATTAACATTTGACTGGCGTAATCATTAACTCGTAATTTTACACGTAAGCTACATATCACTATACTATATAAGTCAAAGCATTTTCAAAAGCCGACTGGGGGGTTGGGATGGCCTAGTGGTCTAGAGTGCCGCGCTTCGACCTCTAGCTGGCCGGTCACCTCTGGCTTGCGGCTGTGGTTTCGAGCCCTGGTGTGAGCGTATGTGGCATGGAGATAGGGGCTCCTTCTCAACCTCGTGGGTTTACCCCGGGCACTCCGGTTTCCTCCCACAGCAAAGGCCCCTGCGCGTGCGCTAAGATAATGAAAATCAAAAATAAGCCTTGTCTGCGATATCACCTTCGGTGGAAGTGGACGTTAAACACCAAGAACAACAACAACAAAAGCCGACTTGTCTGCGATATCACCTCGGTGGAAGCGGACGTTAAATAAAGCTATTTCACACACAAAAGCCGACCTTTCTCGTCTTAAGTTGTAATAGATTATATATTTGTGACTAGAATAGATTACAATTCACTAGTTGATTAACATCTCCAGCCCGTAAATCAGTACGTAATATTTTAACACGGTTATCGGTAGTCATATTGACAAATAAACCGACAGAATGAAGCGACACAAGACGGTGCAGATAAAAATAACATGTGTCTTCTAAAGGTGCGGCAAAAGGGGAGGGGGGCGAATAGAAGAGCCTCCTAAGCTGGTATCTCGGGTACACGGTAACGTCGCATTCTGATTGTGAATTAAATAATAAAGTAAATTTTTTTTTTCTTTATATTATATAAAATTGTAGGCTTATATTATTAATATTACATTGGTAGTTTAGTAATTTGTAAAAAAGGCATAGCCAACTTTCCTGTCATATGCGACATGCTTTCAGCATGTCTGTTATTGGCGTACGTGACCATTTTCAGCTTTTTCGCGCCAAAATCAACCATTTTACACATTTCTTAGTAAGCCATGCCTAATATGGTAGACGAAGATTTCCATGTGACATTGAGATCGTGTAACGCTATTTTAGTGATAACGGAGCTTTTTGTTATAAATACAGAGTAATTATTCGACAAATACGAGTGAATTTGAGCCATGTTACTTTCGCTATTACAAACTATCGAAGCTATCGATAGTTTGCTTGACTATCGCAATTTTTATCGATAGTTTCTTTTTACTATCGATACACACTATCGACAGTCAAACCCCTAATGATTATTATTTGAAACCATTTCGTTTCTTAAAAGCCGACAATTGATTATTTCTATCGGCTTAAAAGATGTCCGTAGCGCCGGCTATAACAATTTCACACCAATCTTGTTTCAATCACAAGCCAATTATTGTTGGCTTACGGTCGGCTTATTCTAATAAAAAAAAACACATGGGGAATATGGCTACAACAAGTGTCTTTATAAAACAAATTCTAAATTACAAAACAAATTAATCCGTAGTCAATTGTTATTTAATTAGGGGGATTAAGGAATCAGTCAGCCGTTAACGAATACACACGCCGGGTGTATATAAGTAATTAAGGAATAAACATCCCGAATATGCATTCGGTCACTGTGACGTCACTGGCGTCTGAGGGGATTAAGAGTGTTTTCAATAATTGGCCAAGTCGTTTTTACGGGAGGTCTATATTTGCAACTTTGAGTGACGATATCTGAATTAATTTTCATCAGATTGACGTTAAACTGCCGTAAAATGCATATAGTAAATAATGTTTATAAGCTCAATGAATTTAGTTTTCTCATTATATGTGCTCTTTAAAATAGAATCTGCCTAATGGGAGATAACTCTATCAAAGTTCAAGAATTACTCCAATGCAAACATGAAAGAAGCATAATGTTAGATTTACAATAGTACAAAAATAGATAAAATATATTGTATTTAAAATTGTGTAGCTTTATGTTTTATTTTGTAATTGTAGTGTAGTAAAGATATATGCATTCATTATTGTATTTTTAGCATATTATTATAGTAGTTTATAGTATTATTGTGTAATATTTGAATATTTGTTATTGTATTTATAGCGTATTATTGTACGATGGGAACCACCACCTAAAGATAAACAAAATGGCCAGATTACAGGTTATAAAATAAGATATAAGAAGAAAGGTGATAGAAGAGGTGAACCTGTATTAACTGATGGAAATAGAAATAATTATGCTTTAACAGGTTTGTATTAAATAATACACAATACTCACCTGGAAATTTCAATTTATATCCAGAGTAATTATATTTTATTGATAGATGAAGTTCTTTGTGAATCTGAATAAATATCAGACATATCTAAATATGTATAAAAGATATTGGCTTTAAAATTCCAACCTCTAACTATTGTTCCCATCATTTGTTTATAACATACTGAATGGTGTCATGCACTAGGAAGAGTAGACCTAGTCTTGCTTTTTATATAACATCAAAATGTATCTGTTTTATATTGTTATTTAAAGTAATTTCCAATTTTGTTTTTGTAATAGCAAATATGACCTTATTTTAGACACTAATATGATTTTTTTATGTTTGTAGAGTTACAGAAGGGTACTGAATACCAAGTTCGTATATCAGCTTTAACAGTAAATGGTTCTGGTCCTGCTACTATGTGGCAGTTTGCTACAACTTATAGAGATGATCTAGATGGTATGTAATCATGTAGTTTTCTTTACGAAGTCAACTGTTGAGAATAATATTAATATATTATTATAAGTTCACAAAAACTTGGTTGAACAGTTTCTTGTGATAGTTTTCTTAGCTATGGATAGAAATTGAAAAGATAGGCATAATTGGATTTATTATTCATAATGATTAAATTTCTGTTTATTTTAGAATCTAAAGTTCCACCTAAACCAGCCAGATTACAAGCTAAACCCAAATCTAATTCAATTATTGTAACATGGGCACCTCCACCCCCTAATTCTAAAGTATTAGTACGGGGTTATGTGTTGGGTTTTGGTAAAGGTATACCAGATAATGAACAAATTATGTTAGATGCTAATACACATGATTATACCATAGAAAATTTAGGTAAGTGTGTGATATATTGTTGATTGAGATCACATTGATTGTGTTGAAAATTACATTGTCTGCAATTTTCAAACAATACTATTGACCCAGCCTATTTAGTTGTTGAATTGTATGATCAACCACTGATGGAAATTGAAGCATTTTATTTTTGTTTAATATAAATACATCACCAGATAGTTGTATAGGGCCTGAGATAAACGTATCAGCATCAGATAGTTGTAGAGGTCTGGGATGATATAATAGTATCACCATCAGATATTTGTATGGGCTGGGATTTGAAAGAATCTGCATCAGCAGATAGTTGTAGACGGCTGAGATAAAATTTCTAAGAGGGTTCCAAATACTCAGTAATGATAAAACTGGAATACCGCATAATAAAAGTTCCTTTATGCAGTGAGACATTATTTGCACTGGAAAAATTTCATCCATATCTATTGGTAATGAAAATAGAACTACCTTATTTATACAATATAAAATTTCATTTCATTAGTGTAATAAATGTATATTTACAGAGCCCATATCTGAGTATGTCATCACTATCAGAGCTTTTAATAAAATTGGGCATGGTCCTAGTAGATATGAAACTGTTTTTACCAGTGAGAAAATTAGTAAGTATAAGATAGAATATATGACTATCTTTTTTTTTTATGGAGAATTTATTGAGAGTTTTTTTTATACTGACTAGACATCTATTGATTTTATATGTTGATTGGATATGAAGATCTGTCTTCATTGAAAGATTTATGTCAATAGACAAAGCCAGTGATGAGTATAATAACTGATTACTTATTCCACTGTCACCTTAGAAAGCCAAACATTAAACTTAGATTAGTATGAAAGCCAATAATTTCCAATAATGTGCCTTCCACTACAAATTGAAATATCATATCAGATCAATTTAATTCATTGCTCCATGTTTACCTAATTCAATACCTAGTTCTAAGAGGTTTATCTTCTTTGAGAATATATTATTGATTATATGTATATTCAAAAAATCCTCATTAATATTTATTGAATTATTTTAATGAATAACCAAAATGTCTGCTGTTTTAATACTGAAGATAATGTTACTTAATTTTATTTACAAATCTGCTTTTTTTTAATTCAGCGTCTGAGCCAGCTACACCAATGATGCCACCAATAGGATTAAAAGCTATTGTTTTGTCTCCTACAACAATCATTTTAACATGGGCAGATAATTCTTTGGGTAAAAGCCAGAAAATTACCGACAGTCGTTATTATACTGTACGATATACACCGGTACCAAGTCATAACAGACGTCATAAATATGTAAATTCTACAGATTTAAATGCTCATATTGATAATTTACGTCCCAACACACAATACGAATTTGCTGTAAAAGTTACAAAGAGAAATCGACACAGTCCTTTGAGTATGAGTATTTTTAATACAACACAAGAGGCAGCACCTGGATCAGATCCTCGTGATTTAACTCCTGTACCTGATGAGAATAACCCACTGGCTGTTACATTAAACTGGCAGCCACCAGCTAGACCTAATGGTCTTATTACAGGTATATATCAATCTCATCAAAATTACAGATACAATTGCTGAAGTCTAGTTTTCCTCATTGTCACTGTTTAAAGGCAGATCATCTAAACTGCACTGAAGTTGTTAGTGTTAACAACATAAAACTTCTTTTTCAAATTTACCCTTTATTCTTTAGAATCCAAAGGAAGCAATAAGTTAACCAATGAAATGGGAGTTTAACATGAAGTAGTGTGTATATTATGCAGTGTACATAAGAGTTCTTTTACATGCACAACGAACGACACCAATCACAAATTTAGATCACACCAGATAATTAAAAATACATGTAGATATATACATGTATTTATGTACCATAGTAAAATTATCTCCCTGTTGTCTACAGATGGAATAAGCCTTTCACTCAATCTGAATCATTTATATTCATTACTTATATAATGATCAATCAAAATACAAAATTTGTTTTGGTTTCAGGTTATCTAATATTTTATTCAACTGATCCTAAACAAGATGATCGTGATTGGGTTGTTGAAGGTGTTGTAGGTGATAAACTATCTACTGTTATAAATGAATTAACACCATCCACTACCTACTATTTTAAAGTACAGGCTAGAAACAGTAAAGGCTATGGTCCTATGTCGGAAATTGTAAAGCACAAGACACCAAAAGGTATTTATATTGAATTTTATTAGTTGCACATGATCAAGTCTATTCCCATTAAATCTTTATCTGATAATATTGATGCTAAAACCAGAGACATGACTTTGATAGACGTCATTAAAACTCTCAATTTCATTGTTTTGTGGGGTAACAATCTGCGTTCGTTCATGATTTTATGTCCGTTGACTGTTGAGATTTATTTATGTATCTTCTTATGTTGTTGATTCCCCGGTTGTACAGGAAAGGGAGTAGGGTCGCCTGTCCATTCTTGCTGGTTTTCTCCAGTTTCCTCCAACTGCTAAAGGCCGTTGCGCATAAGCAAATTATATAAATAAAATTGAATCATATATAAGTCCCGAAACGACCTAGTTTATGTCAAGTGGGTGTTAAACCCCATCTCTCTCTCTCTCTCTCTCTCTCTCTCTCTATCTCTCCATGTAAGTAATTGAAATTACACTTTATTTTGACCAAAATTGATTAAAATAAATGGCGAATAGGAAATCATTTAAACTAAATTAAGCAGTTCATTTGATTTGAATGATCAAAGTAATCAGCAATAGTCTGCTCAAACAATGAATGAATATATTTATTTGTAGCAATGAAGACAGAAGAGAGCATACAGAAAGAAGAAGAAGCTTTACCAGTCAATATGATTATAATTATTATTGCTTGTGTTGTTGGTGTCACATTCTGTATAGTTATTGCTGTTGTTACTGTTATTCTTTGTCGTAGAAGAGAAAGACTTGCAAGTGCAAACAGTCGAACGTAAGTATATGCACTATTATTATAGATATATTTTCTCAACATTTGAGAGGCCAAATACATAGGTAAGATATATTTAAATTACCAAGAAAATAGTTCTGTTGCTAAAATCCTTCAGTTTTAGATCTAAAACAAAACTGCTATTACAGACATAACCATCAATGTTTATAAAATATATCTTAACACTACAATGTTTCATATACCAACCACAAACAGTCATTTGAAAAACTTACATTTGACATTTAAAGAGTTCTTTATTTATTGCAAGCTTACTAAGCACTATCATATCTTTAATGTCAACTGAGCCAAACAGGTTGTGGCATTAACAATTCATTTTGTGAATGTCTGGCTGTTTCATTTCCTGTTGAAATGAAGCTCTAATTGTCTGGTTATGTAGATTACTAACCTCAAATATTTTTTTTCATAGATATAAATCGCCAGCTAAGCCTATTAAAGGTGGTCAACCAAATATGAAACCTCCTGATCTGTGGATACATCAACCGAGTGCTTTAGAGATGAGAAAAATGGAGAAATCACAACAGCGAAGTGAATCTAATGTTTCTGTTGCTACTAGTACGTTAAGACGTGGTTCTCGTGGCTCATGTGATAAATTAGACGATTTACCACCATGTATTGATATGGACAGAAGAAGGAACTCTTTTGTTGGTATGTTGAATCCATTTAGATATATGAAGATAATGCATGGAATAGAAATAATCAGTAATAAGTCATATGCATATTTATATCACCCATAGTTCCATCATACTAGAATGAAAGTGCTACACAAATTGTTAATATTTGGTAGGTATAAAATCAGGACTGTTACTTGTAATTATCTCCCCATTGACTGTAAGATTAAATCCATCATCTATAACAATTTATTTTAATTGTTTGATGACCTTAATCTTTATAACTACAAGGAGCCCAGCACATCATCATTATCTTGAAGGGTGTCAAAGGAATATATAGTCCGTGACATCATTTTAGTAGGTGATTTCGTTAATTAATGTGTGTTTACCAATTAAGCTGTTCCCCTTCAAAATCACGATAATATCAAAACTGGGCAGATGATGTAAATTTAAACATGTTTCTTAGATTCTAAACCAAAACTTTGCCATGCTGAAGGGTGAGACAAAAAGATAATTTCTATTAACAAAGAAACTACATTTGTCTATCCACAACTATTACATGTACAATAAACAGTTTTCTCTCTTGATATTCAAGTTTTAATGAGATGATCAGTAAGTTATTTACATGATGATAGATTTTAAACATTTCTATTTGATATTGTAGGTGAAAGTGGCTATCCATCAAGTGGTGAAGAAAGATACCAACCTATACAACCACGTAATATTATCCGTCCTAAACCTATTATGATACCTGTTGACGGTAGAGAACGTAAGTAATTATAGTTAATACTAACATTTTGTTGATAAGCCCTTCCGGTTTAGATTAGTTCTTCTAGAAAATTAAACTATTCTTCAGACGCATCAAAATAAGTTCTTCAGAAGTATTAAAATAAGTTCTTAAAGATTTTAATAAGTTCTTATTAAAGATTAAAATAAGTTTGTCTGAAGTGAAGGGATCGTTCTATATTTATGTTTTGTTTGTGTGTTGGTGAAGTATACATCGTTTCATCTTGATGTTAATTATCCTGGTTGGTGTAGAATATTTCATTCATCCAATCTTTAAAATAAACGTTAGAATTTCATTCATTTTACTGTTACAGCTATTGCAGTAGCTGTGCCAAATGGTCACATGCATATGGATAATCCTGGAATACCAATGAGACCAGTTTACCCTCGTACTCAGTACAATACTCAATACTCTTCTACACCACGTGTTAATGCTGGTGATATACCAAGTAAGAATAACAGAAACTTCTGTACCTATAATCACAATTGGCATGGTTTATTTTATAAAATCCATCTATCTGTACCATTTCTTCTTTTTTTTAAAATAAAATTTCAAATCTTTGCCCCTTTTAAGCATTTAGAGTTCTAAACTAAAATGTTACATCTTTCAAACTAAAAAGACAAATCAAATGTTCAAACTAAAATATTTAATTTTTAAACTAAATTTTGATAATTATTGATTTTATATGATCACTTAAGTTTAAATTAATAATTTTGTAATTTTTAGCAACTGAATTTGTATTGAATGCCATTTTATCTGTTGAAACTAACATCTCATTGAAATCCTTTGTGTTTATTAATTGCACGACTTAAAACCTTTTTTGTCCACAGTGAAAATGGGTTGCCTTGATGACGAATGTGTGCATTACTCTGATGTTTTTGATGATTCCTACACCAGTAGAATAGGCTATGGCATGTATTTTTTATGTTTTAATCAAATGTTCTAATATAATCTTTACTGCATGGAACTTATCTTTCCTATTGTAATTATTATATTTCCATAATCAATATTTTGATCTTGCCTATTCAGATTTACTTTGAACGCATTTGCTTGTAAAGCTAATACATCGATATGCATTTTAATGATTGTAGCCTCTAACTGGGCGTCCAAATGTTTTGTGCAATATAAGTATGTATATATACGAGGGTATGTGAGAGCTGGATGAAAAGTTCTAAGTCTTAAGTAGAGAGATCGTTTGGGTTGAAAAAATTTTGTTACCAACAAGTACAATCAATGAATGAATCATATACATAACAAATGCATCTGAATTGTTATTATTGTCTTTGTACCAGACTAATCCTAACACAGATACATGCCTAGTTGTCGACATGGTCTCTACTTAGGGCAATTTAAGCAGGACAGAAGGAGCTTTGACGAACACTGTCAACAGCAACTGTTTAAGAACATATTACCCTGGTGCCAGATATAGGGATGGCTGATCGACAATTGACCATTCAACATATTGCTAGTGTTGTGGGCATCTTTCATGAGAGGGTTAAGCACATTATCACCATCAAGCTAGGAATAACAAAAGTTTCTGCAAGATGGGGTGCCAATGCTTTCGATTGTGGATCAAAAACATGACAGATTCTAGAACTTTTCAGCCAGCCCTCGTAATCATAGCTTTGTTGTATTTTTCCGTAATGTTTGACATCTCAAACTTGCGGATTCCGCCTATCAAAAGAGGCAGGTTTTTTTCTGTAGCATCAACTTACAAATTGACGTTAACCCTGTCATTAATACAAAATCAATCGTAATTTCTTCAGTTCAACAATATCTAAATGGTGAATTCAACCACTGTAAAATTTGTGGAAATAGCTAGTATAAATGTTGATAGCCCACTTTTTTATAGTCTTTTTGAATAATGATAAAATTGTTATGAAAGTTATTGATGATAATGGGTCGATAACAACATGAATGTTAATATTGTGTATGTTGATGATGCTGATATTCTGTTCATGGAAACAAAACATGTATTTTATTAACTTATATCTATGATCGATCTATAAGCATGAGTATAGTTACAGTTGTTCTGCATAATTAATGAAAACTTTAAAAAGGTTTCATCACTAAACAAACATACAAGTGTATCTTATCTACATCAAAACGGTTTAATTGTTGCATGTGACTGTCAGACAATGGAATGATTATGTTTGTCTTTTAAAGTTGAATGAATGAATGCCACAAAAGATAATTGAGATGTGAATACAGCTTGCTGTCTCATATAAGCATCATTTAATTCTAACCATAAGTGACTAGTGTCCTAGAAGCATTTGAATCCTGTAGATCTGTAGTCAAAAGTAGTGTCTGTCTGTTTTTGATATATCTAACATAGAGATATATATAAAGAAAAATCAACAACTTTTATTTCTTGTGATTCTAGGCCCACAGTCACCCGACTCATCACCATCTCAGTATCATCAACAATATGATCAACATCAATATGGGGGACACCCTAATCAGCCTACTAAAGGCATCATGGGAAGACCACCTCATGATCACCCTCTGAAAAGTTTTTCAATCCCAGGACCCCCTGGGCAAATTACTCCCGGTACGCCAACTCCAAAACATATAGGTATACAGGTCATCCCGCTTCAGGCATGCAGCCCATTCCCATTTTTTTGCATAGCTTAATGTTTTGCCTCAATATAATATTTTTTTGGTTTATTTTGTATATGGTTTGTCATTTGATGATATCAGTGATTACATTTGTTTTCTGTTCCTTTTCCTTTACTTCATTGATTAATAACTTTATTAGTAATTATTTGTTTTGCTGTTTGAGATTTTATGTACAATAAATTATGGTTTCATTATCATTTTTTCAAATTTTTATCCTAAAACCGCCCTCTTTTGATTGTAACTTACATACTTTATTTTTTAAAGATTAAGCACTATTTTAATTCCTCAGTTATATGTGGCATGGGTTTTCTCCAATATTCACATGTTTTTATCTTTCCTCAGTACATATTTTGTGGGCATGACTCTTCTCTATTTTTAAAACAAATCATACTGTTTCTCTATAAATTTCAGTAACAGAATATCAGCATTTATTTTTATTATGAAAAAAGTTTTACTGAATATTCAAAGCAATAAATATTTTGCATTTAATATATTGAAACGAAAAATTCATCATTTCTTTCTTCAATTATTTTAACTGAACATTTGTTTTGTATTACAGTCAAACCCCAGCAGAATTTAAGTCCATATAAAAAACCCACTCCACCTATTTCTAGTGGGCCTATCAAACCACGAACTCCAATACCATTAATGTCTAAAGCACCAGATGTCACATTGAAAGCGAACAAAGAAGAAAATGACTTACAGGTATTTAATTTTAACTTTAATATTTGGAACTGTTGTAGCCGTGAGGTTAAATGATCACAGTCACAGCTAGAATGTTCATTGTTCATATCCCCACAGGGGGAAGTGAAGAACCTTCACGATTTTTAAATCCTGGTTCCAGCTTATCAGGGTAATGCCAAGACAATGAAAAGTGTATCTTGTCATTTGGACTAAAAGATAAACTGGTTTTGTCTATCAATTCAAATTTAAGATGAAAAATCCCATGACAGTTTGAATTCTGAGGAGAACAGACGAAAAATTACTCAGAGTGCCTTGAAAAATAAATCTAACCCACTCCACTTGTTTGGCTATGCAATATACTCTTCTTAGCATTGAAAGATAACCTGCCTAACATTGCACAGTTTCTTCACAGTAATAAGTCCTTCACCACTTCTTTCAATAAGTCTTAATAAAGCCATAACTCTATTTTTCAGAAATCCTTAAGCACCGAAGAATTAACTGCAGAAATGGCTAACTTAGAAGGTTTAATGAAGGACTTAAATGCAATAACACAGCAAGAATTTGAGTGCTAGCCAAGCAATCAGATCTGATCTATTGCAAGCAGTGTTATATTGGCATTTCATTGATACATAATGTGCTAAAACGTTGGTGCAGTGTTGAAACATCTGTCATCACTGTGTGTCTTTTTATTAGAGTGGCATTAATTATTTTGTGATTTTTGTCACATTTTATGATAAACTAACAAAGGAAACACTGATTAAAACAGATTTTCTCAAAACAGCTGATGCTCAGATTGTTTAAGCATCAGTTGTTTGCATGTGCTGTGAAATGGACACACGAGTTTGAACTTTTTACTGTTAAGTAAAATTTGATTGAAGATATACAAGATAGAGAAAGATAAAAAGAGAAATCATCTCAAGAAGCCAAATAACATGAACATTGTTTTTAATTCTCAATAAAAACTGGTGCTTTAAAACCTTACATAGTCGTCAGTTGGAGTAAAGAAGGGTTCATTGTTCTATGAATGCTACAGTAGGGTGAATGACAGTTCTAATTACATGACGTCAATTATATATGACATTGTAAACTGTTTATTATTATGTGTACAAAGAAGATACTGACCCCACTGAATCCTAAATATAGTGTACATTGTTGTTGTACAAATGTCTTTATAAAATGATGTATATAGCCATTATTAACAAAATACAATTACTAGGGCTGTAACCATAATTAACCATTATCTGTTCAGGAAGAAAAAAATGACATGGGTTTTACTGTATTGTGATCTTGAAATTATTTTTTGAAGGATTTAATTATTTATTTATTATCATTACGAATAAATACAGCTCAAACATATTTGGAGATCTGATTATGTTTTCTACACTTGTATACAAAATAAATTTATCTTACATTCTATTTGAATTTTGAATATCTGTTCACAAAAAGAAATAGTTACAATTTATTTTTATTATGTGTAATGTTACAGCCCTGATAGATATCAAATATATACAATATTTTATGACACTTAAAGAAAGATAACTGTTTAATTCAAAATATCCAAAAGTCCTACCATATGAAAATAATATTATCATCAAATTTAATTATTATTTAAATATTAACAATTTCATCAACTCTAGTCTTCCAAAAATCAAAATTTAATTTATTATACTAATTATCTGCTTTATTTTATTTTGCATTGGATAATTTTTATCTGGGGGTTTACTTTTTTTTGGCAATTTTTACCTCACTCACTTGTCCATCATCGTACTTAAATGTATGAACAAAATCAAAGTTTTATGTAATATTTACATTTTAGCAGTCATAGTTTAGCATAGGCTGCACTAAAATGGTTTTCATTCACTTAGAACCTAGTAATAGCATTCGTCTTATTTATTATCTGTCATTATCAATTTAATATTTTGTATTCATCAATCAATTTTTGACACAATTTAATTTTGACATCTTTTTGTAACATGTTCTGTACCATAGGTTTCATTTATTTATATTGTATTGTATGATGTGCAATAAGGGCTTGCGTTGATACCTATAGGTACATGATCATGGCTTTATACACTTTTATATTTTCGACATTTTTAAAACCCTATTGTTTGATTTTTATTCTAAAAATGAAGAACTCATTTCCAAACACTTATCAATCTTGTTACACAGTTGTGGTAAAAACTATCAGCAAAATGATTGTGTTTCAGTCCAATGTTTTCTAACTTATCAGATAAATTCTGATTCATTATCAGATCATGTACAAATTTGAGGGGCGTTTTGGAAAAGAGGTCTTTAAATAAGGATGTCAGTTTTATTGTGATTTAAGCGATAAAACAGTTGATCAATTTTTTTTTTTTTTAAATAAGGTTTCGATTATCTAGTAAATAAGTAATAATTGCTTTCGAAAAAGCTAAATTATGTTTCAAACTAAATTATTAAAGAGCCATTTCGTAAAATAAAGAAAAGTTTATTAATGTAATAATGACAAATTTTTCAGCCTTTATAAAGCATTTTGTATTTGAATATTATATTTATAAAATCATTGTATAATACATCATTCATTGTGTATTGTTCTTCCATCAGTTCGGTCAGTATGGTATGTCTTATAAACCCTTTGTTTTCATAGTAAATGTTCATGGAATATTAATTTCTGAATTAAATAGTACTTATTCAGTTATATAGTTATATTAATGTATTAGTAGTAAATAGTACCTTTTTAATGCAGAATTTAGTTAATATTCAATATGTTTACTAATTGCAATAGGGCTAAAATTGGTATCTGCGATTAATTCAATAGGAGTTTTGTTAAAATAAGTGGTTATATAGGTAAAACAATTGTCCTATATACAGAAACAAATATAATATACTTCTATATGAATGTAAATAACAGATTGTAAATGAATGTTTATTATTATTAATATTATTATTATGAGTTATTCATACAGATAACATGTGCATATAATATATATTTTAACTCAGTATATCTTGTCATTTTGTTTAATATCCTACCCCCTAAAATATACATTGTAAATAAATAGGATGTTTGTGTATTTTATTGTATAAAATGTGCCGACATCTACTTTTATTTTACTGTGTCGAACAAGAGTGATATCTCAATCTGATAAAACCCAAATTTTAAGGACAAACTCTTTAACTTTACAATTCATTTATTTTATCTTTATTATAAGATGAAAATCTCTATTATTATAGATTTCATGAACAAACTTACATTATTACATACTTTGTATGCTATTTTTACTTACGTTTGTTTTATAAGTATATATATTTACTTATGTCTTGATATATCAAGATATATTTTATGTATTTTCATTTGTTTTGGTCATTATTCTGTGGTTGACTGTCATTAATTATACATTTTATGATATTATCGGCATCTTCTGTGAATTTCCTATATTATCTTTTTTTTTTAGAGGAAAAAGAATTTTTAAGACATTTTCATTAGCTACAAAAACAGAAGAACTAATTGTCATCCTAGTGCCTAAAATAAATAAGTCTAAATAAATATCACATATCATAAACTCAATGTGTTATTTTATTTATTTCTATACCGCTTGTTTAAAAACAAGACTGACATCACATAATGGCTTGCAGTTTGGGAAGACTGTGAGCCCCAATGCATGCTGTGGGACAATTGATCAAAGAGTAGCTTCATCAAGCCCGAAATGCCAGTCTCATTCTTGGACCCTTTTTGGTAGTCTTTTTATTTGGATAGTTGACACTCATACAAAGAGTTAAAGGTTTTGGACTAGCTATAGTGGGACATAGTGCATACATCAGGTTGTACTCACTTATTCTAATTCAACATTTCAACATTTCAATATTTTCAGTTCACAAATAGTACTCGCCAATTAATTGGGTCATCCAATAGATAATATCTTATCTGAATACAAACAACTATATTATATATCATTTACCTTGATATTTTCCATCATGGCTAATTATCAAGAACCCATTACTTGGTAAATTTCCTTGAATGTTATCACACATTAGGGAGGTCAATGACAACCACGGGTTTTGTCCTAATAAAGTATTTATTTCATTTCACTTCTCGTTTTATGTGATGTGAATTAATGATTTTGTTAGCTGGTCTAAGTGTTAACATCTTTGTCAACACAGTATATATACTGAGCGCCATAGAAAAAGCATCACTTAGTTTTTCGTATAACAAAATGATCCTGTAAACATATCTTGTTTATTTTGCTTCTTATTGTGAACAATATTCAAATGGGAACACATCAAAAACAACACATTTGTACACTTATGGATGTTTAATCTGTAATCAAAGGTACAAAGTCAGAGGGGTCAAATCGAAACCAAAGTGAACAACGTTCTTCGGCGTTTGGTTATTCCATTCTACACCGGTACTATTCTCCCGTGGAATATGTTTAGTCTCGGTCACTGAGACACTTAATTACAAATGGTGCTCAATCAATGATAATTTAACGATTTGTTCTAAGTTACCGAAGCCGGAAAATACCAAGTTTTGCTGTAAAAGAAACAATTGAAGCCAAGGCATTTTAATCTCAAAAATGGGGGACCCCAAATGAATTGCGATAGTAACCAATGCAGTTTGGTTCAATCATACTTAAAGGAGCTAAATCGCTAATATTTAGAACCTAGAAATTGACACAAGTGTGTCGCAACGCCTAAAATACTGTAACATGAATGCATATAAACTGATTTACATTCAATGGTTTCCATTTTTACTCTAATTTCAAAACAGTTATGTTTGGCGAAATAAGCCAGCAGTCTCAATCGAATGCAAATTTCTACATATGCCGTTTGATTTGGCACAATGTTTCTAGCCTCGTTCCTCGAGTCTCTTGCTAGAACTGGGACTGAAACACATTATGGTTCACGATTCATGTACCAATGGTAAAATGTTTATTTTGTCTTTAATATTGGATATCAGAAGCCGATCTTTTCTCGGTAAGATCACAGCATCAACGTTGATTTAAATTGACAAATAATTCGTGTTTTCAATGTTGAAGATTTTGGATGCTATTGAGTTAGAGACTTAGCTACTTTAAACAACATTTAAATATGGCCTACCACCTGTAGCACTTTCCTTTCAATATAAAACTAAATTGTTTATTGGAATTTTTAATTAAACGTAAACTTCCATGTATGACTAATATACGAGTTGTTAATTTGTAAGACGTTTAACAGAATATCTTTCTACGCGAATGAACAAATTGTTCATGGGATAAAACGGAAATATTTTTTATAACTAATGTTCAACATGCATTATGCAAGAGCAAAATTAGCTTATTACAAGTCTTTTTTTGGGCCTGAAATGTTATATAAATTATCAATTAGACATTAGTAACCTTATCCAGACCATAATAAACTTTCGATGTGAAGGCTAGCCTTCGATGTTGGCTGGATTAGATTCCGATACGCCGCTTAACGACCATTGATAATTGAATCAAAAAAGTGGATAATCTAGACTATGCTGTTTATATTAATGATTTTAGTAATGATGACCGAGGCTATGTGGAAATTTCACCCGCTTCGATCTCGGCTCATAGTGGACCAATTTGACTGAAATTTTCAGCAAATAACCTTTACACTACATGTATTTAGTTTTTATACGCCCACATTGAAATGAGGATGTATATTGTCGTCGCCTCCGTCCGTCCGTCCGTCTGTCAGTCTGTCGGTCCGGCGTCCACAATTGCTTGTGGATGCTCTAGACGCTACAGGTAATATCCAATTGACTTAAAATTTATACACATTGTTTAAGGTCATGAGACGAAGAAGCCTATTGTGTTTCAGCGATTTCTGATTATAACTACCAGAGTTATGGCCCTTGATCACTTCAAAAAATCTTGTGGACGCTCTAGAGGCCAAAGTTAATATCCGATTGACTTTAAATTTATACACAGTGTTTAAGCTCATGAGACGAAGAATCCTTTTGATTTTCAGCGATTTCCAATAATTATTGCCAGAGTTATTGCCCTTGATCACTTCAAAAAATCTTGTGGATGCTCTAGAGGCCAAAGTTGATATCCGATTGACTTTAAATTTATACATAGTGTTAACAGTCATGAGACGAAGACGCCTATCGATAATATCTGATCGACTTTAAATCTACACACAGTGTTTAAGGTCATGAGTCGAAGAATCCTACTGATTTTCAGAGATTTCAAATTATTACTGCCAGAGTTATCTCCCTTGATAACTTCAAAAAATCTTGTGACGCTATAGAGGCCAAACTTATCATTCGATTGATACACAGAATTTAAGGTGTTGAAACGAACAAGTATTTTGATTTTCAATGAATTTTGATAACTGAACAGCTAAATCCATGATATTAAATGTTTCATGTATATACTAATTGTTAGCGTGGGGTAAAACTTTATAAAAGCAATCAAATTCTAATGATTTTCTGATAATTACATAATAAGTTGTAACTCTTAATCAGTTTTTAGTGTATTACAAATGTTTCATTACCAAAAAAAGTAAAAATATGCAACAACCCTTGTTGACTGCCCGGACGATTTAGCTACTGTGGGCGTATGTTTCGTTGCCTGGCAACCTATCTTTAACTATTATATTCCCATAATGTATCTTTAAGATCTACCATTTAATACGGAAATTCGCAACACGGCGTAACAATAAACTGTAAAATGATATACGAATTATCATTTTATGTGTTTACTAATAATCAAGAAATGCGGGAAATTGCAATGAATTATATCATACTATGGAAGCCCATAAGGGTCAATCAAATGAAAAAAAAAATTCTGACTATCTTGTTATTACAAGATAGCTATCTTGTTTTTACAAGATAGCCTAAGATAACCTATCTTGTAATTACAAGATAGACTTTCTTGTTATTACAAGATAGACTATCTTGTTATTACAAGATAGCTATCTTGTAATTACAAGATACCGAGATGCCCATGAGTGACAATTTAAAGGTCACCATACACCGATTTCATGCTCCCATAAATACCATTGACTTCATACACCCACCAACTACATATTTATATCATGACTCATCAATTTTAATGCGCTCTTTGAAGCCACAGAATGCTATTTCTATTTTTCGGAAAACTTCTTTAAATTTTGATTTTTGGAAAGTAAGTAAGGAAAAGGATATTCTGAAAAATGGACCCTCCATCAATGAAATGAGCCGACTGACATAGGGTCTAAAAGCAGTTTATTTATATCATCAAATCACACAGTTTGTACGTGGGGAAGGTATCTTTAAGGAGAACACGAAATCAATGTATCATAAATGATATTAATGAGGGAATGAAGTTAATGAGAGTATGAATAGTATTTAATGAGGGCACAACCTGGTGATGCCGATCCCGTGACATACAAAAGTACTTCGTTGGGCTGGAGGGTTGGATGGTCGATTTGTTAGCACGTGCATGCTTTATCCTAAAAGCCTGCCATTGAGTCAACTGGCGTGGTTTCCAATCCCCCTTTGTACGTGACAAGGAATAGGATCGTCTGTCCAACCTAGCCTGTCCTCCAGTTTCCTCCAACTGCTAAAGAGGGGGGGGTAACGTCCACTCGACACAAACTAGGTCATTTCGGAACTAACATATGGTTTAATCTTATTTCAATAATCGCTCGCGCGTATGGATCTTTAGCAGTGGGAGGAAAGCGGAGGACCCAGAGAAAACCAACGATGTTGGACAGGCGATACTACTCCTTGTCGCGTACAACGGGGGATTCGAAATCACGCCAGTTGACTCAATAACAGGCTTTACGATACAGTGCGCACGTGCTAACAAATCGAGCTGCCAACCCTCCAGCTCCATGGAGTATTATTGTATGTTACAGGATCGGCATCATCAGGTTGTCAGTCCTCCGGTTTCCTCCAACTGCTAAACAGAGAGGGGGTTGTGGTTTAACGTCCACTCGGTTTAATTTTATTTCAATAATGCACTTGCGCTTTGGGGTCTTTAGCAGTGGTAGGAAAGAGGAGGACTCAGAGAAAACCCACGATGTTGGACAAGCGACCCTACTCCTTGTCACGTACAACGGGGGATTCGAAACCACGCAATTTGACTCAATGACAGGCTTTATGATACAGTGCGCACGTGCTAACCATTAGCCATCCAACCCCCACCCCATTACTAAAGACCCCTACGCGCAAACGAATTATAGAAATTAAATTAAACCATATGTTAGTCCCGAAATGACCTAGTTTGTGTCAAGTAGACGTTAAACCCCATTCCCCCTCTCCCTCACCTTTCTCTCTCTCTCCCTCTCTCTATCTCTCTCTCTCTCTCTCCCCCACACACACTTCTTTGGCCTATAACTATCCGATAAATCAGTGTGGGACGACCTTGAAATAAATTAGTTTTTTTTTCATCTGATTGACCCTAACGGGCTTCTCCGTATCTTGTAATACAAGAAAACTAATTTGGCTATCTTTTAATTACAAGATAGAATTTTCTTTTTTTTTCATTTGATTGACCCTTATGGGCTTTGGCTACCTTGTAATTACAAGATAGTCAGAATATTTTTTTTTCATTTGATTGACCCTTATGGGCTTCTGTACGTACAGATGTGAACTTATGTTTAATATCGGTGTAGATTATCTGACCTGGGGTTGAAAGGTTCCTGAACCTGCCTCACGAGGAGTTCCCACTATATGGGGGGGGGGGGGGTCTCCTGGAAGATGAAAATTAAATGTACTTGCCTTTATTAATAAAGTTGTTCGCATCGCCCCGCTTGACATGTCATTATAAAAATATGAAATGTGTCTATTTCATGTTTCGATGGAATTTAATTGGCCGTTTATATACTGCTTTTGCTAAACATACAACTGAGTGTCAATTACATGAAATTATTTCATGAGATATATTAAATATAATATTGTTTATTAAATAAAAACGTGAACAGTATATTTGTAATTATAAAGCTTCAAAGACCTAAAATACAATTATTGAGTTTGTTTGGAAATATTGTGTGGACATGAAACTGCAACAAAGAATGCAACAAACTCTTTTACTACAACAAATGTCATTTCTGCGCGTTCCATTGTATATTGTATGCTGTCAAACTGTCAGAGGGACGTTTTAATGCAATAAAATTATATAATTTTATTCTATTCTGTCCAAGGTCATGGCTGTTTGAAATATTCCAAATGACATGGGGTAATAATAAGTAGGCTAGTGCGATGTGGTGATATTAATGGCAAACTTTTCCCTCAGTTATATAATTCGGGTCGATGACTTCAGTGATACTTACATCAACATATTGCATTTTGTTGAAGGTAAGTAACAAATGTGCTCAGTCTAGTTCAAACTGCAGGTAACTTCTAAATCAATACTTATAATTTTAATAGTCGTATTAATATTATTTTTTTAATGAAATATGAAACATAAATATAACCTACAATATAAATGATATATTAAACCTTTTTTGTGTGTTTTATGATAGTTGTTATTCAACAACAGGTCTCTGTGACATATATAATGGGATTGGAATGGAGTTGAATATTCTGTAATTCAACATTCACCATAACAGTTAAATGAACAACTCCTCGGATTAATATGCACCATTTAACATATATGTTAAAGAAAACACTCTCTACATGTAGAGGCAATACTTTGATATTGTCCAGGAGTAAAAAGGGTTTTGGGTCTGGAATTAGTGGATGTGTGATCGGGAACCAATTTTCTTCTATTATTTTTGTTGCGTCCGCTTCCACCGAGCGAAATATCGCAGCCATTTAGATCAATTATTTTTCAAACGGTTCTGCATTATTGTTATATACACTCTTACAGCTGCAATTGCTATTTTAAGTTAGAGTGTGATTATTGAGTGGTCACCGCTTCGGAAAGTCATTAGTGACACAGTGTGGTTTTAGAAGTTTGAGACGGCTTTCAACTTTGCTCCAATTCAGAAATCAGAACTAATTTTTCTGTCTCGTTGGTCTGTTTTGTCTGCTCAGTAGCCTACGGTATGTGTCTCTTTGTTTTTGTCTGCTCAGTAGCCTACGGTATGTGTCTCTTTGTTTTTGTCTGCTCAGTAGCCTACGGTATGTGTCTCTTTGTTTTGTTTGAGCGTCTTACATGAAGTATTACACATATTGTACAGTAAATCAATTAATGAATACTCCCTTTATCCAATATCTTATCAGGGATATTTATGTAATAAAACACTTGAGCTATTTTAAACAAACGACAGTTTTAGTGAATGAAAGCTTTTGATAAGAAAGTTTGATATCATGTTGTAAGCCTACAATGAACTTATCTCTGTGTGTAGGTCTCGTACTAAACTGTCTGTCTATAACAGGCACTAAGCTAGTTGACTACCATTTTAAGTCCTAAATAGATGAATTTAGTCGAAAACACTAAGTATACTTCGCAAATTGTGAGCAGTATTCATTCTGGTTCCATTTATAAAATTGAAAAGTTATTTTTAGTCTGCGTGTGAAAAGGAGTTGAATCGCATTACAAAATAGTATTCTAGATGATGGATATGACTGTCATTAAGGGCAGAGATCTATTCTCGAAGCCTGAAGTAAATAGATAACTGTGTACAGAATAATAATGTAGGTCTATAGTCGTTTCTGTAATGTAAAACTAATAAGCGGTCACTCAAACATATCATTATGACAGTATGGATCATTGACATGTTAACCAAACAATTTTAGAAATGAAAATATTTGCCACAAACAGATGAAAATCGCCCTTTTATCAATCTGAAAAAAAAACCCCACAGATCCTATTTTGTTTCGTTTTACTTGTCTTCAGAACACTAGGCAGGCCAGTAGCCAGCTTGCTGGCTTCGGGGGGGGGGGGGGCAGTGAAGTTTTTAGGAGGGGCACACCCGTTACAGTCTATAGTAGGTATTTTAGAGTTATGGTTGGCAAATTTTCTTTCGGGGGGGGCAAAACATTTTTTCAGGGGGGCATCGCCCCCCCCCCCCTTGCCACCCCCTGGCTACGGGCCTGACACTAGGGTCTTGAAAAATTTGTTTATAACCCGCGTTCCGGTTGATGTGACGGATTAGCCAATGTGATAAACCACTAGCTAGAAACGTCGAGTCTGATAAATAACCAATGTCTAACGACCTTCCACTACAACCGCGCGCGGTCAGATCTTCATGTAGTGTAAGCCATCGAAAGTATAAAAAAACGAAACGAAATATAGATCTGTATTTTAATCAGATTGTCATTTTATATACATATAATGTTTATTAGTTAGTTACAATTATACCAATAGTCACTCTTTTGTCGCCAACTTAAAGCCCCAATAACACTCTTGTTGTAACTGAACAATATGTCCCAATCTTCATTCTGGTCAACAAATTGTATTATTTTACAATATTCCAATTAATTGATGATGTAAGTTTCATTTTAAAACACCTAATTTAAAAAATTTGAAAAATTCAACTTATTGATTTGAAAACTCTAACGTAAACCTTTTCAAATGTGACTTGGATTTTAAAATATTTTCGAACCCTCTGGAAAAGTAAAATAAGATGAAATGGATAATTTACACAACAGGTAAGACACTAAAACATCTAGTACTTAGAATAAGGCTATTATTTATTTTCTGGAGCTACCAGGCCAGCAAAAGTGTTATTGTCCCTTTAAGTGTTAAAGTTGTTACAATAGAATGATATGCACCACTATTGGTTAGGTTACTGTATTTAATAGTGATAGCCGGTCTTCATTAGCCCAGTCGTTGCTGAACAGTAGGACGTTAAACCTTATTTCAGTTCATTTCAACATTGATAGGCGTTATAAATAGTTAGACTAGTGACATCTTTTAGAGCGTGTGATTAATGACAATTGTTTAATTTCTAATCCCTTTCTATTCATACTAAACACCACTTGTATGCTTTAATGACAAACATTTCATTAGTAAATGACCGAGGTTAACCGTCGACTTCAGATTGAAACATCTCCATAATTATATGAATTATTTCAAGGTGATTTTGGTAAGATTTAGATAAAGAGCTGACAATTCTCGTTCCAATAGTTACAAAATAGATAATAAAACAGAATATGCTGAAAATTATAGTAAAATTACTTCACTCTGAACTGAGATATCAGCGATTCTATTTTAGGCTTACCTCGATCGATAATTATCTACTTGTCTTTCGCGTTTACTGATCCCACATAACAACATGACGTTACTTTTACGTAAAATTTACGTAAAAATGGTCAGTCAGTTTACCATCAGTTTGCTCATCTTCTTAATGAAAATGTAACGTCAGGAAATGATGTTAATTTAACGTAAAATTTACGTCATTTTTACGTTATATTTACTACATTTCCTGACGCAAATCTAACGTCAAGTTTACGTCAAAATATGACGTCAAAATATGACGTAAATCTAACGTAAAGTTTACGTCAAAATATGACGTAAATCTAACGTAAAGTTTACGTAAAGTTTACGTTAGATCTACGTAAAAAAATGACGTAAATTTTACGTTAGATTTGCGTCAGAAAATGATGTAAAAATAAGGTAAAAATGACGTAAACTTTACGTTAGATTAACGTCATTTCATGACATTACATTATCGTTAAGAAGATGAGCAAAATGATTGTAGTCTGACCAACCATTTTGACGTAAATCTGACGTAAATATAACTTCAATTTTTGACGTTAATCTAACATTATTAAAAGTAACCGACCATTTTATGGAAATCAGGGTCATGATCCTCAGAGTAAAATGTCGGCTCAACTAACCTGCAGACCCGGGATTGGTACATGCATTGACTGAGAATCAGGATTTCAGAACAGTAGGACTTTAAACCCCATTTCATTTCATTATATATCTAACATTAATTTTAAACTTTACATCACTTCTTTTGAAAATCTTTAATGAGTATGTAGAAATATAACCCTTGAAATGTTAATAGTCAACCAATAACCTCTTGAAATCGCAAATTCATATAATTACAACAAAAAGTCAACATAATATCTAAATTTTATTTTTAAAAAATTTAAAAAATACAATTTTTAACAGTAATCATACATCGTAAAATGGTGATAATTGACACGAATACAAACAGGTGACCATACACAAACCATAACTATAAACATTTTTCTCGACAGCAGGGCTACGGCATACTCTTATATCTTATATAAAATTCCATCAAACTGCCAAGAAATGTTTCACACACACATCAAAGTGTACACAATACCTTGGTTTTTTGTCCCATTCGTATGACTAGTCACCTATCCATGCCAAGTCTTCTGTCCTGCATCACTGACATTTGAAAATGTTCAAGAAAAAGGTCTAAATTAGTCTTGTGAAAGTGTGGATATGTATATCATAAAGGAAAACTAGGATATTGACCAAATTTGGCCAAAACCTTTACGTGTAGCCTCCATCTTGTTTGCTCAAGGCATTGATGGAATGAAATGAAATGAAATGGGGTTTAACGACCTATTCTGACGTGGCTAATGAAAATCGACATACTCTATACAGTGTGCCATCAGGGAATTTTGTCCAGGCAGTGGCTAAGGCCTACTCCTATATCGCATTCGAACTACCTGGTGATCTTTTACATAAACACCAATGTGTTCACAAACGCACGGTCATTCATACCATCCAAACGAGTAGACAGCTAAGGCCTACTCCTATATCGCATTCGAACTGCCGAGTGATCTTTTACATGCACACGAATGTGTACACAGGCGCTCGGTCATTCATACCATCCAAACGACTAGACAGCTTTCCTTGTCAGGCCCTCTGTCTTGAAGTTGGACACTAGATCCCTGCATTGGCTGAGAAAGTTAATCCAGATTTTCCAGTGTGGTTTCCCCTTGTGTCAGTGAAGTAGGATTGAGGGCCTAGCAAGGACAACTGTCTAGTCATTCAGATGGGACAAAAAAACTAAGGTCCTGTGTACACATTGGTGTGCGCGTAAAAGATCCCGGGCATCACGGTGGCTAAGTGCATAAGGCACTGGTTCGCTACCCTGGAGGTCGGGTGTTCGATCCCTGCATTGGCCAAGAGAGTTCATCTAGATTTTCCGGCGTGATTTCCCCTTGTCAGTGATGCAGAAGGAGGGCCTGACAAGGACAGCTGCCTAGTCGTTTGGATGGGACGGAAAACCGAAGTCCCGAATACAAATTAGAGTGCATGTAAACGATCCCTTGGCAGTTGGAATTCGGTATAAGAGTAGGCCGTAGCACCACTGCCGGAGTAAAATTTCCCTCATAGTACACTGTATGGCGTATGTCCATCTTCCATTAGCCCAGGTTAGGTGCAAAAGAGTATGACGTTAAACCCCATTTCATTTCATTTCATTTGGTAGTTGGAATTCGATTATAAGAGTAGGCAGTAACCCTGTCATCCAGGCAAAATTTCTCTCATAGCACACTGTATAGCGTATGCCCGTCTTCATTACCCAATAGCATTTCATTTCACACCTGTTTGAGAAATGAAGAATGAAGACAAGCATATACCACCCAGTGTGCTATGAGGGAAATTTTGTCTTGACAGCAGGGCTACGGCATACTCTTATATTAAATTCCATCCAACTGACAAGAAATGCGTCACACACACACATCAAAGTGTACACAATACCTTGGGTTTTTGTCCCATTCTTATGACTAGTCACCTATCCATGTCAGGTCCTCTGCCCTGCATCACTGTCAATTGAAAATGTTCAAGAGAAAGGTCTACATTAGTCTTGTGGATATGCATATAAGAAAGGGAAAATGGGATATTGGGCATATTTGGGCAAAACCTATACATGTAACCTCTATCCAGGCGCGGATCCATAGGGGGGGGGGGTCCGGACCCCCCCCTGCTCAGACTTGAAAATTTTTTAGACCTGTAATTTTGGAATTTACCTTCTGGAAATATGTCAGAATGCACCAAATTGAATCTAATTTATCAAAATTTTCTGCGGGAGGGCCCCCCAAACCCCCCGTTAATGGTGGCGGTGGCAATTATTATCAAACCTGGACCCCCCCGCCTGCAAAAAATCCTGGATCCGCACCTGCTATCTCGTTTGCTCAAGGCATTGATGGAATGAAATGAAATGAATTGGGGTTTTACGTCCTATTCCGTGGCTAATGAAAAGGGACATACTCTATACAGTGTGCTATCAGGGAATTTTGTCCTGACAGTGGCTAAGGCCTACTCCTATATCGCATTCGAACTGCCTAGTGATCTTTTACATGCACACCAATGTGTACACAGACGCTCGGTCATTCATACCATCCAAACGACTAGACAGCTTCCCTTGTCAGGCCCTCTGTCTGGGGGTCCGGCACTAGATCCCTGCATTGGAAGTGAAAGTTCATCCAGATTTCCCAGCGTTATTTCCTCTTGTCAGTGATGCAGGAGGGCCTGACGAGACAGCTGTCTATTCATTCAGATGGTACAGAAAAACTGAGGCCTTGTATACACATTGGCATACCCTTGACAGTTGGAATTTGATATGAGTAGGCCATAGTGCAAAATTTCCCCGATAGCATACTGTATGGCGTATGCCCGTCTTCATTGGCCCAGTTCAGAGCAAAACAGTAGGTCATTACACTCTATTTTGTTTCATTTCATTTGGCTAGCCACAACACTGTTTTTTTCACTCAAGACCACATAAATACTTTATTTCGCACTTGTCATTTGTTATTATATCACAGGAGGTTAATCCCTTGAAATTCCCGCTCAAAGTTTTGTAAACGTTATTAGCACTCACTGCCAAGCATGGAACTTAAAGCTTTAATATTATTAATTCAAACATGTATCAACAAGTGTTCCTGTGGTCCAACAAATATTTTGATAGAAATTTGTTATCAAATGTGAATAAATTGGTTAACCAGTTGCGGTTAGTTTTTTGTTTCAAAAAGCATATCTACATTTATTAAATGTATATGAAAACAGCCTTGATTCCCTTGTCATCGTGAGAGTACGGTGGATGAGAACACTTTTCATCATAACGTCCACCGTCATTGAGTCCAGTGGTATGGCATTGATCCTACATTTGTACATGACAAGGAGTAAGCTGGTGTCACCTGGCTACCATTTACGTAAACAAAGCCTTCAAAATATCTTTTTGTAACTTCTTTCACATTAGTGCCATCAATACTGCTCAAATTTAGGATCTGTAAAAAAGATTTTGCTTAGAGATAGAATAAAGAACATATATTATTCAAAGTATACATGAGAATTATTCAGTCTACACTGTCATTATGGATGTACATTCAGGGGAGTGAAGGGCCATCATATATGTAAAGACAGTTGTTATGGCTATATATTATAGGCCTATATATAGAAATGGTTATGTAGGTTTTTTTTGGGTTTTTTTAAAAATTGAAGTAGGCTGTATATTTAGACTAAGACTACAATTGTATTCTGTGTCATTACCACTGTTGAATAATACCTAAGTGAAAAATGTTTGATTCCCGTGATTTTGAAACAGGATTTTTTTCGATTAAAGTAGTTTAGATTGTGTATAAATCGTGCAGCTACAAAGTTTTACATTCAGAAAATAACAGGCCATCTAATCTTGTGACTTTTTTTTTTACCGTTGTTCTTTTTAGTAAAATTGTCAACAGCCATTATTTGCTGAATTTGTAGTTCTACAAATTATATTTAGACGGATGTTTGTATGTAAAAAAGACACTTACTTTCCTATATGCTTCTTCTAACTTTAAATCAGGGCACCATTTCTTTTTTGTGTGAAATAAATAGTATATTGCCCAGAATCTCCGACATTCTATCGCTTTTGGGCGCCATCTTGCTATACCCACAATTCCGTTCGCTTTGATTATTCCCCCAATACGGAAGCCGTCTATACGTATTTTCGATGATGGAATATAGAATGTAATCTGTTTCTGTGTCCTGTGCTAGATTTTATATTAGCTATACTTAATATTATAAGAATAATCCAATAGAGAAATTTTAATTTTCAGATGTCTTTTATCGGGGACGA
This sequence comes from Patella caerulea, assembly GCA_036850965.1. NCBI lineage: Eukaryota > Metazoa > Mollusca > Gastropoda > Patellidae > Patella > Patella caerulea. The sequence continues at coordinate 23,906,677 of JAZGQO010000006.1, forward strand.
TATATGTCGACTAGATCTATAGATTCCGGAAATAACTGGTTCGAACTGGTTCTTGACTCGAAGTGAAAGTCTTGTAAAATGTGTTTTCGGTTGAAGTTTATTGCACATTCCAATTCACCCATATTATTATACGAGGCCCTATATACAATAAATTTGATAAGCTTTATATTTGTCTGGTTTTACACCTTATTTAATGTTTTAATCAGATAAGATTCATTCTAAATTATTATATTATATGGGAAGATGTAACGACAAGCTAACAGCTTTTAATAAATAATAATAATAATAATAATAATGTCATTTGTATAGCGCTATTCCACACTCAAAGTATGTTCACAGCGCTTGTGATTCAGCTCTGCATAAAGTAAGTTCAACATAAACCCATCTCCTTATATTATTGGGTCATACAAAATGAAAATACAAAATGTATAAATATATTTTCACTTTTAACATTGACTTTCTAGTTTTTTAAGGATGAGTATTATAAAATATAAAAAAAAGGGTTGGTATATGTGTATGTTGCTCCACAACATTTGGGCTGGAAGATCTTTCAGGCAGGGCAAAAAGAATAATATCGTACTGGTATAATATTTGTGGGGATTTTTGTTTTACCTTACATGTAGCACTATTTGACAAAATCTTATCTTAGTCCTGAAATGACATAGTTTATGTTGAAATGTTGAGTGGACATTAAACCACATTTTTTTTTCTCGCTCCCTTTTTGATGGTGCCACAGCCAGTTTTTGGTATGTGTGGGTAAGACGCTGTCTCGTTAGCCTGGAGGTTGGGTGATCGATCCCTGCACATTGGCTGAGAAAGTTCATCCAGATTTTCCGGGGTGGTTTCCCCTTGTCAATGATGCAGAATGGAGGGCATGACAAGGACAACTGTCTAGTCGTTCGGATGAACGAAAAAAAACCCTGAGGTTCCGTGTACACATTGGCGGGCATGTCAAAGATCCCTTGGCAGTTGGAATTTGATATAAGAGTAGGCCGTAACGCGGCTGTCTGGGCAAAATTTACCTATAGGCCCATCTTTATTAGCCCAGTTTATGAGCAGAACAGTAGGACGTTAACCTCATTTCATCCAGATTTCCTGACGAGGTTTCCCCTTGTCGTTTGAATGGGACAAAAAAACTGCATGAGGTCCTGTGTACACATTGGCATGCATGTAAAAGATCCCTTGGCAGTTGGAATTAGATTTAAGAGTAGGCAATGGTGCCGCTGCCCGGGCAAAATAATCCTCATAGCACACTATATGATGTAGACCTGTCTTCATTAGCCCTGTTTACGAGTAGAACAGTAGGACGTTAAACCTTATTTCATTTCATTTCACTTTGTTTTTAATATTTTGTCTATAAATAGTCTACAGTTTCCATTTAGTAACAGTTTTTGTTGCATCTCGGTATGATCCCCCATTGTACCTCTTGATTAAATAACCATACCAGTGTGTGCACATTTTACCAATTGATAAATAATCAGAATTGTTTCATCTCTGAGTCCCAGAGGCAGAGCCACATCAACTTTTCGTGTTTTTTTTTTGAACTTGGTATATTTATTCCTTATGCCGTAAGGATATTAACAACTATCAATTTCGGTGCATGGCTCAACACCTAGGGGTGGTGCCACACCCACTTTTTAATGTTTTATCCATAATATTATACAATTATTAACATATTTTGTTAAAGTTGCCTAAAGGAACGCTTAAAATTTAGTAAATTTGGTTAACTTAAATGGATTTTTTTGATTATGGTTGGATAGCCAACAATCAAAAACTAACATTTATTTAATCGTTGTTATCCTGATATTAAACTGACATTTGTTTACGTAATTGTTAGTATCCTAACATTATAAAACTGACATTCTTTTCCGTTAGACAATGTGGGTAAGGCGCTGGCTCGATAACTTGGTAGTCAGGTGTTCGATCTCTGCATCTCGATTTTCCGGCGTTGGTTCCCCTTGTCAGTGAAATGGAAGGGAAGGTCTGACATGGCCTATTCATTCGGATGGACCAAAAAACTCTGGGTCCATGTACACATTGGTGTGCATGTTAAAGATCCCTTGGCAGTTGGAATTAGATATTAGAGTAGGCTGTAGTGCTGCTATCTGCGAAAAAGTTTCCTCATAGCACACTGTATGGCGTATGCCCATCTTCAATTAGCCCAGGTTAGGTGCAGAAAAGTAGGACGTTAAACACCATTTCATTGCATTTCATGTCCGATAGAGAACAAGTGTTAGGTTTATGTTAGATTCACATTAGAAACTTGTGTTAGAATTATGACATAAAACTAACGTTACATTAACGTTAGATAAGTAACGTTATGTTAACGTTAGAAAATTAACGTTAGATTTACGTCAGAAAACTAACCATAATCTAACGGTTAGAAACATGACGTAAAATTTATGTTAGATTAACATTAGAATTATCACCAATAACCAATAACACATATATAATTATTTTGTCTGAATTCCGACTATTTATCAATTGTTAGACTGTGAACACACTGATTTGGGTACTTAATCATGAAGTATTTAAAGCGACAAAAACTGGTAAGAAAACCGTCATAATGTTTACGTTAGATTTAAGCCTAGTCATTTGGATGGGCCAAAAAACCCAGGTTCCATGTACACATTGGTGTGCATGTTAAAGATCCCTTGGCAGTTGGAATTCGATATTAGAGTAGGCTGTAGTGCCGCTGTCTGAGAAAAAGTTCCCTCATAGCACACTGTATGGCGTATGCCCATCTTCAATTAGCCCAGGTTAGGTGCAGAAAAGTAGGACGTTAAACCCCATTTCATTGCATTTCATTTCCAACAGAGAACAAGTATTAGGTTTATGTTACATTCACATTAGAAACTTGTGTTAAAATTATGACATAAAACTAATCTTACATTAACGTTAGATAACTAACGTTATATTAACGTTAGAAAATTAACGTTAGATTTACATCAGAAAACTAACCATAATCTAATGGTTAGATACATGACGTAAAATTTATGTTAGATTAAGGTTAAAATTATCACAAATAACACGTGTATAATTATTTTGTCTGAATTCCGACTATTTATCAATTGTTAGACTGTGCACACACTGATATGGGTACTTAATCAAGAAGTATTTAAAGCGACAAAAATTGGTAAGAAAACCGTCATAAAGTTTACGTTAGATTTACGTCATTTTCTGAAGTAAAAGTAACCATAACCATTATGACGTAAAAGTAACGTAAATTTAAACGTAAAATTTTACCATTATTGGACGCTAACCATAATCTTACCATAATGACGTAAAAGTAACGTAAATCTAACCATCCATGTTTACTGGGATCTGTCATAATACATATTCAAATACAGTAAATATCGCCATCTAGCGATGGCATTAAGAGTTGATTATGGTCTGGATATGTGAATTAATGTTGTCTAATTAATAAATTAGATAAAATTTAAAGGGACAATAACATATTTGAAAAGGTTTACGGTAGTTTTTTCAAATCAATAAGTGAATAAGTCGAATTTTTCCATTTTTTTAAATTAGGTGTTTTAAAATGAAATTTATATCATCAATTAATTGGAATATTGTAAAATATTACAATTTGTTGACCAGAATGAAGATTGGGACATATTATTCAGTTACAACAAGAGTGGTATTGGGGCTTTAAGGTCTAAAGAAGGACTTACAATAGGCCGATTTAGTACTTACATTATGTATGTTTAATTTCTCAAAGAAAGCAACGTGGCAAGGAGTAGGGTCGCCTGTCCAACCTCGTGGGGTATATCCGGGTCCTCCGGTTTCCTCCCACTGCTAAAGACCCCTACGCACAAGCGAATTATTGGAATAAAATTAAACCATACGCTGGTCTCGAAATGACCTAGTTTATGTCGAGTGGACGTAAAACCCCATCTCCCTCTCCCCTCCCTCTCTCTCTCTCTCCCTCAGAGAAAGCAACATCCGTTCATAGACTATCGAAAAAACATTAGCATGCAGCTATAAAGATAAATCGGGATGTCTATTGACGGTTTATATTCGACGAACAGTCCTCAGGGCCGTATCTAGCGGGGGTGAAGGGGTACATTGCACCCCCAGAAAAATAAGGCGCCCCCTCAACATCACTAGGAAGATAATTTAACAATCTTTCAATTACATGTATAGAATAATACACTAATTGCTTATAATTAAACACTGATTACCTTAAGGCACACCCCAAATGGGTTCGTTCGCCCTTATAGGCTGATCCAAACTTTCTTATATCACATACGTGCAGGTTATGGCGCCCCACCACTCTGATGCACCCCCACTTTTAAAATCCTACATACGGCACTGACAGTCCTGCAAGATCTGCACATTTCAAAACCAAACATTATGTATAAAAAATGTCGAGCATACTAAAACATTATAACTGAATATGAAAAGTGAAATTACAAATATTAAACTTTTATCAATACTGTAATATATTGTGTTTTTATTCACAGTCAGCAATAGTTTCAAAATGACCACTCAAAGTTCAAAAGAGTCTGATTTTAAGAAGTTTTATAAGAAAGAAGGTGGGGATGTGAAATATATGGAATCAGTTGCTGTGCGTGAGAAAATGTCCAAAGAACAAGTAGCTAATACTTTTGATAAATGGGTTGAATCCGGTGCTTACGACACGGTAGGCAATACTACATGTTGCTCTATGGTTTCTATTCTTCCAAAACCATTGAAAAATTTTGTTCACAGTTCAACATTTACTAGATCTAAAAGTTCAAATGATAAAGTGTCCCACTGTGTATGACACTGACTCAGCTAACCAGAGCAAGGTCCAGGGTTCAATACCATTGTATGCTGATAAAAAAGTCATATGGATTGTTTAGTCTGATTTCTTCCTGTAAAATGCACATGGCAATTAAAATTCAATAAAGAATAAGCTTCGCAAAATGTCCCATATCGCATACTCCATGACATATGCCCGTTTTCATGAATGTTCGTGTGAAAACAACAGTACATTACACCCCATTTCAGTTTAAATACACGTGTGGATAAAAACAAGGATCACTCTGGTTCCTGTGATTGTTATTGGCAGAGAATACACTAGACCCTGCAGATGTCTGAATTCGTGCTATTAGCTATTTCGTAAAATCAGCTGCCCCATGGTTTCCAAGAACGCACTTTTTGGCTTTCTTCGATAGAAATTTTGAAATGTATATTATAAGCGAAGAGGGATATAACTTTGGTAAAAAAAAACCCCTTCTTTACCCCCCACCCCCCGCCGACTTTCGAAGAAAGCAGGGTACTATATGTCACATTTATCGGGAGATGATAACTCTCCTAACTGAATTAGAATGTCCAAACTTGGTGTAGGCATTTATGATGGAGTTTGAAGATGGGCATTTTCTGTTTAGGCTAAGCAGAGCTAAACAGTTTGATTTTTGAAGACTTTGCAACAAAACAACCCCGCTTTAAATAAAGGTACAATAATTAACATTTTCTGCTAACGCTAAGCTGAGCTAAGAAATATCACAGATCGATGCTTTTGGGAGTGTACACTTTCACTACAAGGTGCTTCAAAATCTCCACCGAGTTAGATCGCAAATATTTTCTGCTTGATAAATTAAGTACATGTTTAGATAATCTGTTTGATTACTCGATACATTTCAAAAATATAAATGTGCAATTAATTAATATGTTACTGTTCAATTATTATAACAGGATGTTGCTCTCTTGAATTATACTGGTCCAGTAGTGACAGCTGATGTTGCAGTACACTTATATCCTAATAACAGAGAAAATATTACCATGTTAGATATAGCAGCTGGTCATGGACTATTGGCCATAGAGGTAATATTATGGAATTGTTATTCTGTCCATTTCTTTACCGTACTGTGCGTATAGGAAAAGAGCCGACGATTAAATTTGACCTTTTATTGAAGCGGGAATTTCATATTTTCTAAGAAAGTCAAACCATAATAATTTATGTCTTTTGCTCAAAAGGTTGTCAACACACTATTATACGATCGTGGGCCGATCGTGGGCATTATTTTACGGGCATTAAAACCTCTAACTTGGAAATAATAACACAATTACCTCCAATGTTTGAATTTGGAATTGAAAATGATATTTTTGCCTATTTCTCAACTGGTAATAGTGAATTATAGGATTAATAGGATTATTCTTTAACAAGGTAGGACTGTTTATAGGTACAATCTATTTTAGGGATTTATTTAAATACATTTTAAAAATATAACTTAAAAATATGAAATTGGAACTTTAAAAAGCCAAAAGCCATTATGCACTATTTTAATGTACCAACTATTTTTTACATGAGTTTTGTTCTAAGCACATTTTTGGACATTCAAATTAATGTCTCTTGAGTGGTAGAATGAATCAGGTCTTAGACACTGGAGACTGGCATTGCACCTAAGTAAAGTATTTAATTTTAGTTGAGAAAGCAGGGGTTTAAACACATTGATGCAGTCGATCCAAGCCCAGTATCTAAGAAAGTTGCTATGGAGAAGAATCTGTATGGAAGATATTTGGTAGATTTTGTTGATGAAAGAAGATTAGATATAAAAACAGGTAATTGGGATACGTTCATCGAGATCCAATCACCATTGATCATTTCCCCATTGATCCGACAGCATTGGTTCTCTACAATACAATCTCGCTTTATTCTCAAATGTTAGAAAACCCCAAAACAGGAGCACGTACAGTTCAGTTTGATTGGAGGGTATATGGTATAATGGCGGTTTAGATATCATGATACAGTGAATTTCCGCACATAACATACATTTTATCGATATGCAATATTGATGATTCGACAGATAATTTATGATTGGAACCGTCGATAAGTAAAAAAAACCAAATGACGAAAATCGTCCAGAAAAGACGACACCAACACCCACCTAAACCAAGTAACAAGATTACATAAAAACAAACATCTGCCCTTGGGATGCCAAGTATTCTGTTCTAATTTAGATTCATCCATCTTCTATTAATGTGGAGGGCTTGCCTTTATAAGATACATTAGATAGATTAAATCTTTATATTAATTTTCAGATGAATATGATTGTGTGGTTAGTTGTGGAGGATTTGCACCAGGATTGGTGCCATGTTGTGCTTTAAATGAAATGATTCGAGTTACAAAACCAGGTATAAAATAAATTTCGTATACAATTAACGTGTGTTGCAATTCTTCCGAATATATCGAATTTAACAGTTGACGCCATTGTCCGGAGAATAACGAATTTAACAGTTTATTGCTATTGCCCTGACAATATCGAATTTAACAGTTCCCTGCCAATGTCCCGAGAAAAGCGAATTTAACAGTGGGTTGCCATTGCCTGAGAATATCCAAGTTAAGGGGTCTGTTTCCATTGTCCCGAAAATAACGAATTTAACAGTGGATTGTTATTGCTCCAAGAATATCGAATTTAAAGGTTTGTTTCCATTGTCAGGAGAATATCGAATTTAAAGATGTATTGCCATTGTTCCACGAATATCGAATTGCTACTATTTTCAGTTCAGGTACTTGAGAATGTAAACTTTGATACAAGTTTTCATGTTTCTATTTGCAGGTGGATATGTGTGTATAAGTGCTCCGGAATACATACTTCGTCTATCGAAAGAACACACTGATCGTTTAGAGCCTTTAATGGATAAATATGTTAATAGTGGCGTTTGGGAAAAAATATCCAGAACAGTTGTGGACAATTATTTAAATCAAAAGCCCGGTATCATATTTGTGTTTAGAGTTTTAAAATCTGAAGTGTGTTGACATGAATAAACTTATTAGACTATATATTAACATAGTTTATAATATGTAACAGTTTTATACAAACCACATTAGATATTCAAATACAAACAAAAAAAAGATTTTATTTTACATATTATTTATTGACACTTTTTACCAAAATAAAATGGATAGTTATTTCCAATAAAAGTATGGTAAGTTTGATATGAAAAGTAGAGACCACCAAATGGGGACTTCACAAGGCAGAAATGTCGGGTGTCCTTCGGGCAGCATGGCAGCTCCAGTTACGTAAGGATCGTTTCTTATGTGTTGATCTAATAGCTAACGGTTGTGCGAACATTGAGAAAATTAAACTTCCGATAGAGTCAGAGGTGCAGGTTGGAGGATCTGGCAAGGATACCCGTCTACTCGGTCGAAAGGAACAAACAACGTTGTGTACACTATAACAGCACTTTAAAGATGCATTATCCAATAGCTAAATCTGGTTGTTGCAGGTCTTCTTTAGGCTTTAAATGTTATATGATTTTCAATTAGACATTTATTAACATGACAAGACTATAATCAACTCTCTAAGCCATTGAATGGTTCAGATTTTCTACATTGGCAGTTAATGTTTTTTATAAATAGAATGGATAATCGAGACTTTGTCTACTATCGTAACACGGATAGCAATTACAAACGAGAATGTAGTAATTTGACTGCAATTTTCAACATATTCCCTTTCATTATCTGTTGTTTTAACTATTATAGCGACGTCTTTCGGCTCTTTATCTAAACTTACATAATGCATCTTTAATGACCCTCACAACTGGGAATGGAAATACGAGTTGGTCATTGTATAGACTGTAGATACAACCATAAAAGTATACAGTTGGCTAAATCTGCCTACTGCATGCATCTCTTTCATTCATTAGGCCCGAAATGGTATTTAAATTATTAATTAGACATTAATTAACTTATCCAGGCCATAATCAACACATGATACCACCACGAGCCTGTGATATTTACTGAATTTGAGCATATTTTGTAATGGATGATTTAACGTCAAAATGGATAATCGAGACGTTGTTATTTATCGTACCGACTTAGTAATGATAACCGAGACTAGGCCTAAAATTCAATCGTTAATATCTCGGTTCGGAGTGGAGCAGTCTTGACTAATTTACTAAACTATGGCGTATATGCAGGTCTATTGAATACAATTACTAAGTATTACTGAGCGACATTTCTATGGACTATCTCTGATTTTATTCATTGGTGTCCTACTTTTTGATATATTGATTTTACAGACATGTGAAACTATTGTCACATATTGATGTCATAGACATGCAATTGGATATTTGCTTTATATGTACACTATTTTAATTATTGACTAGATACCTATACACACGGCACACCACCTTATACTTCATCGTTGTATCGTAAGCTGGTCGTACTCACTGGAGAGTATTTGGCGTCAAAGATTTGTAACTCGATGCTTGGCTGGCTTTATTGAAACCTGTCCCAAAAGATTGTTTAGTGACAGAAAACCACTCAGAGAGGAGAGCTTTGATAACCTGTCTTACATAGGTGACCGGTTCTTACAGTGGACGTGAGACTTTTACAGGTTAGTAAGTTCAGATAGTACACTTCATTGATTTACTAATTAATTGATGAAATATTTTACTGTAATATTTTTCCAAGAAAGTCAAAACATAATTATGTCTTTTGTTCAATAGGTTGTCAGCTCACTATTATTCAATTATGGGCATTATTTGCACACTTAAAATCTTTCACACCGGTCGGTAATAATAACACAATTTATACCTCCTTTGTTTTTCTACCCCCCCCCCCCCACTGCAATTGCTACCTTCAAAAGTTTGAATTTATAGTTGAAAATGATATTTTTGCCAGTTTCTCAACTGGCAATAGTGAATTATAGGATTAATAAGATTATTATTTAACAAGGTAGGGCTGTTTATAGATACAATCTATTTTAAGGCTTTATTTTAATATATTTTAAAAATATAACTTTAAAATATGAAAATGTAGCTGTAAAATGCCTGTATTATGATTAGGGAGGCAGGAACATTGTTGGCTATAGTCGCTTCGGTAGGAAGGGAAATACAATGAAATGAAATGGGATTTAACGTCCTACTGTTCTTATCCTAAACTGGGCAAACGCCATACTCTTATATCAAATTCCAACTACCAAGGGATTAGACAGCTGACCTCCGTCCTGTGTCACTGAACAAGGGAAACCACGCCTGGAAAGTAAGTTAAATAAGGTTCCGTGTGCAGTGCACACGTTGACTTGCCGTTCGGGGAAAGTTTACTTCGTAGCAAGCTATTCTGTCTTGGTGTTTGGGGGCCAATACCAATTTTCCGAATGAATCAATCATTAGTTAAAACGAGGTTTACACACATGTTTTTGCGCTATAAGGCTTAAGTATTCAAAACGTAAACCGCGAGCAATTTCATTTTACGATTACACAATGATATTTCTATGCCTGGTTCTCTGATGTTTGTGCCCAAATTACGGAAATAGACCTACATTGGCCGGAAAATGGACGGTTCAGCCCCCCCCCCCCAACAGCCAACGTAAATGTATATGGCGAATGCCCAAGTGTTCATAAGATCGATCGGTACATAGTGGCGTGATCTGATTGGTCGCAGAGACGACGTGGCGAGGTCTTCGTCAACGTGTTATGTATGTTGATGGAAGTTTTTCATTGACCACATTCTTACCTAATTGCGGTAATAGTTACAGATAAAATGATAGCATTAACCGTCACTTGATAATCTATATATAGTGCAATAGTTTACTGGAACGACATATCGATATGCAAGGCCTTAATTTCTGAATATACCGAATTAAAATTCATAACGACATTAAAATTCTACCTGTCGATGAAATATATTTCCGTATACAAACAACACAATATTGTCCTAGGCCTTACGCGTACAGCAACGATCAGAATATTGATTTTAAATACAAATTAACAAAATATAAAAAGAAAAAAAACCCTATGAAAATGGATCAATTCATTTGAAAAACTCATATGCATTTTCGCATTATTAATTAATTGTCATGTAAAGCTTTGAAACGAGCAAGAGGTTAAATAACAATTCTGTATTTACTTTTAATTCATTCAATTATCAACTATATATCACAAATCTTTATATCATAGACTACTGACTGTCCTTTATTTGCAAGAATTTTACTAATTTTAGCATTTAGTTTTTCTTTATATCTCTATATTGTGTAATAAATGCTGTTCTATGGAGTGATATTTGCGAAACAGTCTTTTTTAATGTTTTGCCACGACCTTGCGTTTATGAAAACGGACCTTTTTAATCAATCACTCGGTCGAGCCCTTTAAACACAAAGTCGATTGTTTGCCTTTTTTTCCGGTGCGGTTGCCACTTGTCAGTGGTTCAGATGGTCTGACAACAAGGGTATTGCCTGCTTTTTTTTCGAATATTTTTTTTGCCATCTGAATTTTCAGAATGAATCAATCATAAACAAAAACGAGTTTTCTATACAGTCGTGCTGGTTTGTAATAAATTACACACTTACAACAATTTAAATTTACAATATTACATGTATGTTAAGCAAAAAGCAACTTAACGTTCCCCATTCTCAGAAAACAGCCTATACACCAAACTCTACACATATTCCTATTGTATTGGGGCGCGATGTTGATCTAAAGAGGCATATGGCTCCCCCGATTGTTGTTCGATCGACCTAACACTTGGCATGAGTGGTCTTTAGACACATGACTTGAATTTTAGTATGACGTCACAATTCCAAGATGGTGGGATGACGTTATGGTTGACATTACGCTCATACTTGTCTTTTCTCTTTAGGTCTTTACAATACAGACCTTTTTTTTAATTTACATAAATATTTTATTTTGACTTCAATTTTAGGCAACCGAAAAAAAAAATCACAAAGCTTTGTGGTGAAGGTTTAGACATCACCGACTTAAAAGAGTTTAAATGGCTGAACAGAATGTAAGTTTGCGTTCCTGAACCATATTTATTAATGAAGGCATTTGTGTTAAAGAAAGTAAATTAGTCATGATTCCTATACAGCTCCTGGGTCAGTAATGGGTAGTCTTTTTCATTTGTCTTTGTCAGCTAATCGAATAACAGCATACCGCCCCATCCCCCACCCAGAGCCGATCACCATGTTTTTGGACCGACGATTACATAAAAAAAAGTCACCCGCTACACTGTAATATTCTGTAAACAGCGTGCTTTGAGCATTGTGAAGTAAAACAGCTTGTTTGCGATCACTCTCGGTGGAAGCGGACGTTCGACACTAATAGAAGCAGACCCACTTATTCCATCCCCAAATAATGAATTTAAAACCATCCCTCTTCTTCCATACCTGGTAACCATAGTAACAAAAATCGATTATCGATATTTTATATAATTTATTTTTAAGAACAGTCCACATGTACTAGGTCCCATGCAGTTGATATTTTTTAAATTGTTATCTCATAATTAATAATTTTGAAAATTTTCCTATGAAAGTACTGAAGTCCGCAGATGTTATAGATAACACTAGGCTTATAAGTAAGTCTGATAAAATGTTATCGTCAGTATTGATCACGAACAACGAAATTACAACATATTGTTCTTTGTATTTTTATCTATATATATATAGACCATGCCCCATCTCAATAACCAGTCCAGATTGTTGACAGACAAGAATACTGAATACGAAATTATGTTCAAACGTGAAGGCGGAGCTACAAATCTCGATTCCATTAAGTCTAGAGAATCAAGAACACCAGAACAAAATGCTAAAACATATGATGAATGGGTCATTAAAGGGACATATGAACAGGTATGTTTATTAAATTCACTTATCGTTTAGTATGTCTGTTATTAAAGGGAAATAATTTACAGCTAAATATACAATGAAATAGTAATGGGGATAACACATTAGATCAACCCAATGTTTGGCCGTCAAAGATGTTTAGCGCCTTCAAAGAAGTTGGCTTCTGATTAAGAAACTATGTTTTTTTCTCCATAACTCTTGAATGTACATAACAGAACGTCCACAAACAGAAACGGACAAAATGTAATGGAAATCATAATAATGTATTTTCTATTTTCTCTACAGCCCACCACTGCAGGTATTTAGACTGTTTAAATTGATTTTTGGACAGGAAATAGGCTTCAAGCGCTACTCATTTTATTGGGGGCGACGCTTTTCGAAAGAAGACAGACGGCTCCGCCAATTAAAACTAGGCGTTCTCATTTCTTGGACAATTCTGTGGTTGGGTGGCCGAATGGTTAGCACGTGCGCTCTGTATCATAAGGTCCGTCATTGAGTCATTTTTTTCGCCCACAGCTAAAGCGGTTATTGAGATAAATTGAACCATATTTTAGTGCCATGTGTTTGTCTATCCATCCCTTGGACAATTGCGTATCTATTGTTGGGCTTGTAATCACAATTCCAAGATGGCAGTGGTGACAGTGTTTACGGGTTCATAGTACTAGACATAAATTATATCGACTTTGAATATAATTGTGTTTAAATCAATGTTTTAAAGATCAGTCCATATCATAATATTATATGCATATAAGTAAAACTTTAAACATCAATTCCATTTAAAACATCAGTATTCAATTATATTGTCTTTGATCGTAATTGATCTTTATACCACTGAAGGATACTGCAAACCTGGGCTATTCAGGTCCCCAGATAACTGCCGATACTGTTGCAATGGTGTTCCCGAAAAATAAAGAAAAGATCCGAATCCTGGACATGGCAGCTGGTACTGGATTGGTTGCCATTAGGGTAAGTTATATTATTTCTTTCGCATTCTATTTTATTAAGTAAGGAGTAAGGATGGTCAATGGTCATATTAATAGTAATCAGATTTATTTATCGGAATAAGTTCAGATATAGATCTTGCTTTGGCTGACAAGGTGTTATTTATGTATGGTATATATTTAATATTTCGAAACGGAACGGTGGGGTTGATTTAAGGGTTTGTGTGTCTAGTCTTTAAGATTAGATAGATCCCCGGGACCTGTGTAGAACTCTGACCTTATGGAGATACTGTTGGATTGACTATAAAGATGACGAAAGGGGACGAAAATCAAGTTCACGTGATGTGAGTAAACCGAAAACCTATCCATACAGAAAACCTATCCATATGGACAACTTATTTATACCGAAAACCTAGCCATACCGACAACCATTTAGTTAAAAAAAGATATGACAGAATGACAGAGTATTATAAACAGAACTCCCTTTGATGCTGACGCTAGTTGAACCAATTCAGCAAATTATCATTTCTATTGATATTGTGATACCAAATCTTTATTATTTTATTTATGTAATAATGAACACCTATTTCAAAATATAATACTAGCATGGAAGATGGGATTGATTTCGGTGAACCCCGGAGGAACCGGAAGAACTCACCTGATCGGATATGACCCTACGGGGACAGGTAATTCTATCTAAAAAAAACCGCGGGACAGATTCTCCTTTGCAGCTATTTGTTCAGTTGTTTTTTATGTTTTACATTTCTTTAATATTATAATTTTCAAATTAATATTCTAATAACTTACTTTGCTATTTTATTTATTTTTCGCACTCCTACTAAGCTAAACCTAAACTTCTATTTGAACTAATAATAACCAACGATCTGTATGATTTACATCGTACGTTTATTTAATGAGACATCCCAACTTTTTTAGTTAAGGAAGCATGGTTTTAAACGTATTGATGCAGTCGATCCAAGCCCAGCATCTAAGAAAGTTGCTATGGAGAAGAATGTGTATGGAAGATATTTGGTAGATTTTGTTGACGAAAGACGATTAGATATAGAAACAGGTAAAGCTGGTATATTCAACCGTTGCTGGTGTTAAATTTATATGTATTTGGAAAGAACATACCTTTCTTCCCCTTCTCTAACTAACGGACACCATTCCACAAACTGATTGTTTCTCAGGTTTGGTCTTTTGATGCCTGATCCCGTTTGAATATGATTGGAAGGTTTATTAACTGTGATCGGTTTTGTTAAAACCGACAAGACCAATGCATTGAAAAGAGTGAACTACTATGTTATGTAGATCATATTCTACACATCATATCCAAATATGGATATTTGAAATATTGACAAACGGTCTTGCTAATTGCCGACAAGAGAGCTTTTTGGACATTTCTTTATGTAATCATTTGGCTACTCGCGTGTCGAAAATCTAGATAAAATATGTTTACTTATCGGTCACTTTACAGAATACATAAGGCGGCACTGACATAAAACGTTCGTTTCGGGGATTGTCTATGATTAGTAAAACCCGTTATGGGTATTGTATATTATTTGTTTCAGACGAATATGATTGCGTGGTGAGTGCTGGTGGATTTGGACCCGGTTTGATGCCATCCATTGCATTAAAAGAATTTGTCAGAGTAGTCAAACCAGGTAGAAATATTATTTTATTGTAAAAATAATTGATTATACTATTATTTGAAATAAATTCTCACTCAGTACAATATAGAATTGATTATAAAGGCTTACAACCACGTTTGTACAAAATGTTTCTGGTCATCTAATACCCTAAAAACCTTAATAAAAATGTATTAATGTAAGAACTAACTCTGCCCATGGTAAGCTTTTCACTTGGCCTTGGATGTTATATAAACTGATATTTTGATACTAATTTATTCGCACGACAAGCCAAAATTCTCTGGAGCATTAAATGGCTTAAAACACAATCGATTGCCACATAATAGACTTATTTAATACAAGATTAAGGTTTTGTCCTTTTGAGCGTATACTTTTAGATAAACAGCTTTAGAAATAAGCTTCACACGATGTGGTAATTTTTTTTTTATTCTTGGCAAGGTGAAACTGTTCATTTCATGATAAAGGTGTGATAAACGAGTGTCGCGTGACCTATGTAACAGATGTAGAATAATATAAGGCCGATTTGACATATTGAACTAAATAATGCCAAGTGACATACCCGGTTCAATAGGGGCGGATTGGCGCCGGGAACCGACCCGGGATCCCGCTTGGCTCCCGTGTCGGAGCGGCCCCTTTCATTGACCGATTAACTAGTTAGGGATATTGAATACGTAGGATTATTTTCATTGAAAAATGTCCCATTTTTGTTGCCGGAAGTGCTGATTGATTCCTCTTGTGGCGAAAGGGCACGAGACACATTGGTACAGATTGACGAAAGTGAAATTCATAAAAGCTGCTTTTTTAATTTTGGATTCTGGCGTTTCCCCACACACAGGGTGCAATTGACTTTGTAAGTAGTAAATTTGCGGGCGACTGTGTCGGGGGAATGAATGAAATTCCGAATCCCCACTGTAGGATTCCGAATTCTGGCCCACACCAAGCGCACCCGGCCTAGAAAGTCTATTATACCAGGCCATTTTAGACCCCAGTGATGGCGTGGCGGCCTGTTCAAGCCTCCGGCCACATACAACATGATCATCATAGCTCCATGGCCGGTCCAATAGCCCGCTTCACCAGAAAAGGTGTTTTTTTTAAGACAAATTGGACAAAATTGTTTTTTTCATTTTTTGTCCGACCGGCCCTTCGGGGGATCATCGCCCGACGGCCCAATCCGCCCCTGCGGTTCATATAGATGACAATACTTGAGATCAAACGGAAGATCTGCATTGGGCAAATTAAGCTCTTTGTAATACCATGGGTCTTTTTGTCAGACGTGGAGAGCGGACATGTACCAAAACCGGTCGCCACATCCTACGTATGACCCATGCATCTTTTCTTACTACATATTTTCGTAGCCTTGTGATCGTCTATCTCTGACTGTCTTTGCTTCTCTTTCACGTTGTGTATTTCTTCTTACTGGTTTCTTAAGACGTTTGTCTTCTTCAGTTATAACAATGCAATAGTTCGTTTTTACCCTTTATGTAGCATAAGTATACATACAAGCATAGCACATATTACAATTATAGTCAATACTAACTAAGCTCTTCTCAACCTAGACACCTCGCGGTGTCTAGGACTCTTAGATGGTAACCCTCTGGAATCTAATCGAAGTCTGCTGAATACTCACGGGTATCCTAATTTTGTATCAACTGGTTTTGGACATTCAATTATCTAATTGGTCAAACATGATGTAAATAATTAGAGAGATTGGTTAATTGAGCCCAATGACGTCAAAACCCACCCTTATATGGTTATGGAAATTTACTCTAGAAATTGCGCATGAGATATCTGTTATCATGTTGTTGACATATAGAACCAGCTATGTTTTGTTTCTATAACCCTTTTTTATATAACAATATGTCAATCAAATGTTAGTTGATTTCAGTACACACCTGCATATATGTGAATATGTCAGAAACATAAAACTATATCTTATCTCCCCATTCCTTGTCTATAATCTTTAAAAACAATGTCACCACGACTATATTGCTACATCTTGCATAATGTAAGATTGTATGTATTTATAATTTTTTGAAAGGATAATTTGGGATTTGTGAGAGGTAGTTCGATGTGTACAAAATAGGCCCTTAAAGACAGCTTAATTTGTGTTTAACCCTTTAGTGGCATTTAGCAATTGGAAACAAGTTATATTTGACAACGATCGTATGTTGAATAATAAAGAAACAATGACGAATCATATTTTTAACGGGATCACACACTCTATTATATCTAAATGAACTTTCTATAATATTATCTATTTTAGGTGGATATGCATGCTTTAGTTGTACAGAATACATCTTAAGTTTAAGTAAAGATCATAAAGAAAAGTTTGAAGCTTTGATTGAAGAATATATTAGGCAAGGTGTATGGGAAAAGGTATCGAGATCTGTGGTTCAAGGATATTTCGACTTCAAGCCTGGAGTAGTATATGTGTTCAGAGTCCTAAAGTCCGAAGTGCAGCCGTGATAAAGATATAAGTGCATTATCAGTGCTGATAAGATGTTATTATGCTTTTGATCTTTCAAAAAAGAGTCAGATAATAACAATGATTGTATTGTTCAAAGTGATAAATCAATTGAATGTGCAAACCTTGATACTGAAAAATGTGTTGACTTCGCTAAGCAAACTATGAACTCGCCTTTGTGTTGGTATTTCTTTTCTTATATAAAATTTAATAATGTCAGTGATATTTCTTTTATTAATATTAAATTTAATAATGTCAGTGTTATGGTGTATAGTAAAAAATTGAATAATGTTCTCAATTTTCTATTTATTAACGATAATAGATAAATTGTTTTTTTTAATTTAGAATCGTATTACTTTTTTTTAAAAAAAAATGGGCCCCCACGCCATCGCCGTTTTGTTCATATGTCATCGGGTCTGTGCTGATGTTAGGGGTGGGCGAACCGTGCGGTTACACAGATCCTACCAACTGTGGCGAATAGGGTTTGATGATGGCGGGAGAAAATTGATTTTACTCTCGACGTCCAACATTATCTTCTCCTTTTCGCTTAGGCCTTTTAAAGTTCCAAAAGCATATTTTAAAGTTATATTTTTAAAATGTATTAAAATAAAGCCCTAAAATAGATTGTACCTATAAACAGTCCTACCCTGTTAAAGAATAATCCTTAAAATCATATAATTCACTATTGCCAGTTGAGAAATTGGCAAAAATATCATTTTCAACTTCAAATTCAAACGTTTGAAGATGGCCGTCCATGGAGAGGAATGAGAAAACAAGGGAGGTAATTGAGTTACTATTTCCTCAATCACCCTGTGTCGCCCATTTTAATGCCTGTAAAATTTTGCCCATGATCGTATAATAGTGAGTTGACAACCTTTTGAGCAAAAGACATAGAAATAATTATGTTTTGACTTTCTTAGAAAATATGAAATTGGAACATTAAAGCAAATTTTTCTTGTTTGGATATGGATGTCTGTAGTCCAGTAAAATAGAATTAGTCGTTTATATTTATGCACCGAATACATGCATCAACTGCATCAACAAGATAGATCACAGATATGGGTTTCATTTTAACGGTGAAGAACGGGGGACCTGGCAATAACAGCTATCTAGTAGTTCGCTGTACACATTGGCGTCCACGTAAAAGATCCATTTGCAGTTGGCATTAGATAAGAGTAGGTTTTAGCGCTACTGTCCGGACAGAATTACAGTTGTAGCTTGATTGGAATATCGTTTCCTGAGATAGCCCATTACTACGTCCGTGGTTCAGTTATCGTCAAAATTATTGGTCAAAATTACTAAAGTGTATATTGCTGGAAGGACAATTCCACAAGAATGCCAGGCCCGTAGCTAGCCCAGAATTGTTAGGGGGTGGGGGCAAAGGCTTTTGGGGGCGCTGATCGTTCCTCTGGGGGCGCCGATGTACCTATGATCCCAAACACGTTTTCTTGTTATTCCAGTCCTTGAATACAATAGGTGGTCTGATATAGCCTAACTTCCAATCAACTAATCAATTGTTTATAGTCCACGGTGACGGGGCCGTCGGAAGCAAATTTTAAAAATTCTACTGCCGTAAACGTGTTTTTCTGCTATCCCAGCCCGTGAACTGAAATGTGGTCCAATATAGCCTATCTTAGGTGGCTTACCATACTCCTCGCAGTGTTGCGTTTGATTAGAGCTATAAATCTCACTTAACACTGTTTGATTAGAGCTTACCCCACTACTCACTGCTGTAAAGGGAGAAAATTATTGTTCTAAATTATGATTAGTCAATAGTGAATAGTCCCATTATTAAACAACCAGTAGCTAACTGCGTTACAAAAGCATTAAACTTAAAACAGAGCACCAAATTAAACCAAATATGTTTACATAGCGTTACGTCATGACTCACGATTTTATGATGTCCAATTAACAAGTTTATAGCAGAGTATTGCAGTAGCAATAATTGAGTGACAAACGAGGCTATCAAATCGAATAAAATGTAAACAAAACCGTTTGGAAACGAATATACTTTCACGGTTTTTTATAGGCTACCTTAAATCACTGTCCAAAGTTTTAGGGAAGACCCAGATTAAACGCAGTACTGCCATGTTGCTGTACTCAAGTGATAGATTTGATTGAACGGGAAGAATAGACACACTTCCACTAAAGTACACGTATCAGAAGCCAATCCAGCAATGGCCAGAGAGGGATTTCTCGGGCCATTGCTTCAGGAATATGCATCTATCGTAGCAATGATCTTTGTGTTAAATTTATATTTGGAATGTGTTTAACCAGTTCTATCATATTATGTTAATGACCGACACCAATATTGTCCTTTGAATCAAACGTTTAGCCTTTTAAACCAACCGTTTAGCCCTTTAAACCGATTATTACCACGAACATCACATTTTTGGAGCATATTAGCGTTTATTGATTTACATAATGTTCAATAATAAGACATTGTATTCTTGGTTTCAAAAAATCCGATTCTCTGTTCACGCAATAGACAGGTGTTTTGGAAAATTTGCAAGATGTGTGAAATGATATTAAGCATATTTATTGTAAAATAATATAAGTATATTTAGCTCAAATTCAAATACTATCCGCCACATATTCATTTGTCCCCTCATTCATATTTCATGGTGGACTAACCCACTGGAAGCAAGAACACTTTTGATTTTCAATTATTTTCGTCAATAATTCCCGTTGCCGTGGTGGATCAGTGAGTAAGACACTTGCTCCTTAACCTACTGGTCCACGTGTTCAATCCCTGTGTTGACCGAGAAAGTTCATCGGGATTATTCGACACCTTCGCCTGGCAAGGGGCGATGTAATATAACCCCTGTACACATTGGCGTGCACGTATAATAAGACTTGACAGTTGGGATTCGAAATAAAAAGTAGGCCGTAGTGCCGCTGTCTGGCCAGTATTTCCCTAATATGACGCTGTTTGGCATAAGACTCTATGACATAAGACCGTCTTTACTGGCCCAGTATAGATACAGAACAGCATTACGGTAAACATATTTTTATGAATCGTTTGGTTGACGGATGACTTGGATAATGGTGGGCGTATATTTCGTTGACTGACTGGCAACCAATAGAGATATAAAAAGTTCAAAGGCCTACATGATTTGTACCCATATATAGGTTATTTTTATCACGACCTAACCCTTATCACAATAATATGTGTTTCAAGTTACATATCTACTGACTATCTTTACTATAAATATTGTCGAGACAATAAAACAGTCATTATTTGCTGATCAGCAGAAAGATAGATAACCGTTAGTTTAAACGGTACTCTTTCAGTCCTTCTTTTTGAAAATGGCACCGACAAATCCAAAGAAGATATCTGAGTTTGAACATATCTTCACATCAAAGAAAGAATGTATTGACAAGAGGGAAGCCATAACACAAGATGAGATGGTTAATACATATGATGAATGGGTGGAGAAAAATACATATGAATCGGTATGTAAAAAACAGACTGTTAATTTTTATCAAGAGAAATTATTATTAACAAAACATTATGTAAGATTTAGATCAAGAGCTGGTCGTTCTTGCTATAATATTTCAGAAATAGATAATAAAAAAATAATATATTGAAAATTTATTAAAACAACTTTATTTAGAGCGATGTTATGAGTCGAGTAGATTGTTTATTACTGGAGCAACAGAACTGAACAAACGAGACTAAATCTGTTTTATCATTAAATCTTAAAATCTTGCGGGCGTTCTAAAGAGATGAACGTGGGATTGTCATGTGACTAAATATGTAATTAATAAATATACTAGCGGTATTGCATAATCAGGAAGTAGCGAAATCGCAAGTTGTGGTCCATCGCCACCAGGGCAGCCTTCGGGTGCCTTTGTATGGTCACGACTAAACGGTAGAGTATAGTTCACTACATCCAAACGGATGCTAGTTCGACCATAGCCGTCAAAATGGACGCCGTTCTCTTCAATGAACTGCTACAAAACCTTTAACTTAACGAGAACGCAAGTTTGCTTAATGAGACTTTAATGATATGACCACATCATTCTTTGAAGACAAATTCCCTGAACGTTCTCCAAAAGTATTGCTGAATATGCTGTATAAGTCTCCAGACTCCAGAGGTAGCATATTATAACTAGACCTGCATGCAGGAATGACGGGTTTCACTGGTGCCACGTCACTTTCGGTGCCACGTTACCCTTAAACATGTGTCACTTCCGATACCAATGAAACCATCAAACAGGTTTCCACATTGTAAACATCAAATAAAATGGACGAAGAATCAACCAAATCCAGCAATATCAATTCATTTTATATATATGTTACTTGTAAGTGATCCTGGCAAAATTTCATTACTTCCGGTGATAATGAAAATGTTCAATTAGTTTTATGAAATCAGAAATGAAATAACGCATCATAATGGCGAAAATTGTATGTAAATCGAATGAGAATTGCCACTTTTATAGACCAAAAACCTTGAAAAGTGACTTGTAGAAAATCGTCTATTTCTCGGCAACCGTACACGATAAAAACTATCTTTTGGTATCTATATGATCGTATGGGTTCAATCCATTTGTTGATTGGAATCAAATATCATAATTTGAAATATATTACAAATCAGACTCATTTGAAAAAAATGTCTGTTTTGAAGGCTAAAAATACAGTTTTTGCCAAAATGACATTACTTCCGGTGATACTGAAAATGTTAAATTAGTTCTATGAAATCATAAATGACCCAAGATATCATATGGTGAAAATTTTATGAAAATCGAATAATAACTGACACTTTTATAGACCAAAAACCTTGAAAAGTGACTTACGGAAAATCGCCCATTTCTCTGCAACCATACAAGTTAGAAACCATTTTGTGGTATCTGTATGATCGTATGGGTTTAATCTATTTGATCAATAGAATCAAATATCACAATTTGAAAAAAATAACAAATACGACTCATTTGAATAAAATATTGTTTTTTGAAGGCTAAAATTTAAGTTTTGAGCAAATGACGTCATTTCCGGTGGCAGTGCAAGGGGTAAAATGGTTTGACATAGTCCACTATGGCATTAGGCATACAATGGCGAAAGAAAATTGAAAATCGAATAATAAATGATTCTTTTACAGCCAAAATTACGTGAAAAGTGACTCATGCAAAATTGCCTATTTCTCGGCAACTGCTTATATTACAAACTAATTTTCACATACATTCTCTTCGTATGGATTATAGCTACAAGTTTATAAAAGTTACGTAAAAATATTTTAAAATCTGAAAAGCCTAAATGAGTTGTAAATAGGTCAATTTTACGCCTTTTTTCACCTCTTAATCCAATTTGCTAGAAAATGAAAAAGAAATTAAAAAAATTGCTTCCGACATTTTTTGCGCCTATAAAGGACACACTCTTTGAGTCATATAATTTTTCAAAAAAATAATATTTGTTTTCAAAAAATGTACCTAACTGTCAAAATTGTAGTTTTTGGTAAAATTATGCCACTTCCGGTGCCGACAGATAACACTTTTGGTAATAAAAAAAATGACAATTGAGACAACGAAGCATATGAACTTTGTTTCATACAAATCGAACAATAAAAAATTAATCTAGGACTGAAAAACTGAATTAGCCAATGGAGGCCAAGGAAAATTACTGAGACAAAATTTTTTAACATTTTTGCGCAAGTCAGATGACTCTTTAATTCTGTGCACAACATGACTAAAAAATATTCATAAATAAAAAAGTTTTTTGTAAAATTTTAAATTTTCGAAATTTGGCGCCTAATATCTTCGAAGATTTGCCGAAAATCAAAAATCGAAAGTAGCGCAGCTATGTGCCCTGTCTCCAGCTATGCCAAAATGTATCGAAAGTTAAAATCCCATGATTATTGTTAAAATTACCGCAATATTTGTAAAAAAGATAACTTCGGTGATTTCGGACATTTCGCATTGTCGCAGAACTTTCAAAATAGCTTTATCCTCTAAGTCACACCCACTTTCCCAGTAAAACCGAAGAAATCGTAACGATGCGACACGTAGTTGCTGAGATCTACTCAAAACAAAAGAAGAATAATAATAATAATAATAACTAGACCTGCATGCAGGAATGACGGGTTTCACTGGTGCCACGTCACTTTCGGTGCCACGTTACCCTTAAACATATGTCACTTCCGATACCAATTAAACCATCAAACAGGTTTCCACATAAGCATTGTAAACATCAAATAAAATGGACGAAGAATCAACCAAATCCAGCAATATCAATTCATTTTATATATATGTTACTTGTAAGTGATCCTGGCAAAATTTCATTACTTCCGGTGATAATGAAAATGTTCAATTAGTTTTATGAAATCAGAAATGGCATAAGGCATCATAACGGCGAAAATTGTATGTAAATCGAATGAGAATTGCCACTTTTATAGACCAAAAACCTTGAAAAGTGACTTGTAGAAAATCGTCTATTTCTCGGCAACCGTACACGATAAAAACTATCTTTTGGTATCTATATGATCGTATGGGTCCAATCCATTTGTTGATTGGAATCAAATATCATAATTTGAAATATATTACAAATCAGACTCATTTGAAAAAAATATCTGTTTTGAAGGCTAAAAATACAGTTTTTGCCAAAATGACATTACTTCCGGTGATACTGAAAATGTTAAATTAGTTCTATGAAATCATAAATGACACAAGATATCATATGGTGAAAATTTTATGAAAATCGAATAATAACTGACACTTTTATAGACCAAAAACCTTGAAAAGTGACTTAAGGAAAATCGCCCATTTCTCTGCAACCGTACAAGTTAGAAACCATTTTGTGGTATCCGTATGATCGTATGGGTTCAATCTATTTGATCAATAGAATCAAAAATCACAATTTGAAAAAAATAACAAATACGACTCATTTGAATAAAATATTGTTTTTTGAAGGCTAAAATTTGAGTTTTGAGCAAATGACGTCATTTCCGGTGGCTGCGCATGGGGTAAAATGGTTTGACATAGTCCACTATGGCATTAGGCATCCAATGGCGAAAGAAAATTGAAAATCGAATAATAATTGATTCTTTTACAGCCAAAATTACGTGAAAAGTGACTCATGCAAAATTGCCTATTTCTCGGCAACTGCTTATATTACAAACAAATTTTCACTTACATTCTCTTCGTATGGATTATAGCTACAAGTTTATAAAAGTTACGTAAAAATATTTTAAAATCTGAAAAGCCTGAATGAGTTGTAAATAGGTCAATTTTACGCCTTTTTTCACCTCTTAATCCAATTTGCTAGAAAATGAAAAAGAAATTAAAAAAACTGCTTCCGACAATTTTTGCGCCTTTAAAGGACACACTCTTTGAGTCATATAATTTTTTCAAAAAATAATATTTGTTTTCAAAAAATGGTACCTAACTGTCAAAATTGTAGTTTTTGGTAAAATTATGCCACTTCCGGTGCCGACAGATAACACTTTTGGTAATAAAAAAAATGACAATTGATACAACGAAGCATATGAATTTTGTTTTATACAAATCGGACAATAAAAAATTAATCTAGGACTGAAAAATTGAATTAGCCAATGGCGGCCAAGGAAAATTACTGAGACAATTTTTTTTAACATTTTTGCACTAGTCAGATGACTCTTTAATTCTGTGCACAATACGACTAAAAAATATTCATAAATAAAAAAATTTTTTGTAAAATTTTAAATTTTCGAAATTTGGCGCCTAATATCTTCGAAGATTTGCCGAAAATCAAAAATCGAAAGTAGCGCAGCTATGTGCCCTGTCTCCAGCTATGCCAAAATGTATCGAAAGTTAAAATCCCATGATTATTGTTAAAATTACCGCAATATTTGTAAAAACGATAACTTCTGTGATTTCGGACATTTCGCATTGTCGCAGAACGTTCAAAATAGCTTTATCCTCTAAGTCACACCCACTTTCCCAGTAAAACCGAAAAAATCGTAACGATGCGACACGTAGTTGCTGAGATCTACTCAAAACAAAAGAAGAACTAGACCTGCATGCAGGAATGACGGGTTTCACTGGTGCCACGTCACTTTCGGTGCCACGTTACCCTTAAACATATGTCACTTCCGATACCAATGAAACCATCAAACAGGTTTCCACATAAGCATTGTAAACATCAAATAAAATGGACGAAGAATCAACCAAATCCAGCAATATCAATTCATTTTATATATATGTTACTTGTAAGTGATCCTGGCAAAATTTCATTACTTCCGGTGATAATGAAAATGTTCAATTAGTTTTATGAAATCAGAAATGGCATAAGGCAGCATAATGGCGAAAATTGTATGTAAATCGAATGAGAATTGCCACTTTTATAGACCAAAAACCTTGAAAAGTGACTTGTAGAAAATCGTCTATTTCTCGGCAACCGTACACGATAAAAACTATCTTTTGGTATCTATATGATTGTATGGGTTCAATCCATTTGTTGATTGGAATCAAATATCATAATTTGAAATATATTACAAATCAGACTCATTTGAAAAAAATGTCTGTTTTGAAGGCTAAAAATATAGTTTTTGCCAAAATGACATTACTTCCGGTGATACTGAAAATGTTAAATTAGTTCTATGAAATCATAAATGACACAAGATATCATATGGTGAAAATTTTATGAAAATCGAATAATAACTGACACTTTTATAGACCAAAAACCTTGAAAAGTGACTTAAGGAAAATCGCCCATTTCTCTGCAACCGTACAAGTTAGAAACCATTTTGTGGTATCTGTATGATCGTATGGGTTCAATCTATTTGATCAATAGAATCAAATATCACAATTTGAAAAAAATAACAAATACGACTCATCTGAATAAAATATTGTTTTTTGAAGGCTAAAATTTAAGTTTTGAGCAAATGACGTCATTTCCGGTGGCAGCGCAAGGGGTAAAATGGTTTGACATAGTCCACTATGGCATTAGGCATCCAATGGCGAAAGAAAATTGAAAATCGAATAATAATTGATTCTTTTACAGCCAAAATTACGTGAAAAGTGACTCATGCATAATTGCCTATTTCTCGGCAACTGCTTAAATTACAAACTAATTTTCACATACATTCACTTCGTATGTATTATAGCTACAAGTTTATAAAAGTTACGTAAAAATATTTTAAAATCTGAAAAGCCTGAATGAGTTGTAAATAGGTCAATTTTACGCCTTTTTTCACCTCTTAATCCAATTTGCTAGAAAATGAAAAAGAAATTAAAAAAACTGCTTCCGACATTTTTTGCGCCTTTAAAGGACACACTCTTTGAGTCATATAATTTTTCAAAAAAATAATATTTGTTTTCAAAAAATGTACCTAACTCTCAAAATTGTAGTTTTTGGTAAAATTATGCCACTTCCGGTGCCGACAGATAACACTTTTGGTAATAAAAAAAATGACAATTGAGACAACGAAGCATATGAACTTTGTTTTATACAAATCGAACAATAAAAAATTAATCTAGGACTGAAAAACTGAATTAGCCAATGTAGGCCAAGGAAAATTACTGAGACAAAATTTTTTAACATTTTTGCGCAAGTCAGATGACTCTTTAATTCTGTGCACAACACGACTAAAAAATATTCATAAATAAAAAAGTTTTTTGTAAAATTTTAAATTTCCGAAATTAGGCGCCTAATATCTTCGAAGATTTGCCGAAAATCAAAAATCGAAAGTAGCGCAGCTATGTGCCCTGTCTCCAGCTATGCCAAAATGTATCGAAAGTTAAAATCCCATGATTATTGTTAAAATTACCGCAATATTTGTAAAAACGATAACTTCGGTGATTTCGGACATTTCGCATTGTCGCAGAACGTTCAAAATAGCTTTATCCTCTAAATCACACCCACTTTCCCAGTAAAACCGAAGAAATCGTAACGATGCGACACGTAGTTGCTGAGATCTACTCAAAACAAAAGAAGAATAATAATAATAATAATAATAAGAACTAGACCTGCATGCAGGAATGACGGGTTTCACTGGTGCCACGTTACCCTTAAACATGTCACTTCCGGTGCCAAGTTACCCTTGAACATATGTCACTTCCGGTACCAACGAAACCATTAAACAGGTTTCCAAATTAACATTGCACACAAATAAAATGGATGCAGAATCAACCAAATCCAGCAATATCAATTCATTTTATACATTTGTTACTTGTAAATGATCTTGACAAAATTACATTTCTTCCGGTGTTAATGAAAATGTTCAATTAGTTTTATGAAATCAGAAATGGCATACGATATCATATAGTGAAAATTGTATGTAAATCAAATAATAATTGCCACTTTTAAAGACCAAAAAACTTGAAAAGTGACTTGTAGAAAATCGACTATTTCTCTGCAACCGTACAAGTTAGAAACCATTTTGTGGTATCTGTATGATCGTATGGGTTCATTTTATTTGTTGATTGGCATCAAATACCATAATTTGAAAAACATTTCAAAACAGACTCATTTGAATAAAATATCTGTTTTGAAGGCTAAAAATACAGTTTTTGCCAAAATGATGTTACTTCCGGTGATAATGAAAATCTTAAATTACTTGTATGAAATCCTAAATGGCATTAGGTATAACATGGTGTAACGTTTATGAAAATCGAATAATAATTGACACTTTTATGGCCCCAAAACCTTCAAAAGTGGCCTGTAGAAAACCGTCTATTTCTCGGCAACCGAACAAGTTAGAAACAATTTTATGATATGTATATGACCATATGAGTTGTGTTTATATGTGAATTTAAACCAAAAGTTAAAATTATTAATACATATTAAGTAATTCTTGGTTGAATAAAACATTGATTTAAAAAGTTTAAAATGCAGTTTTTGACAAAATAACGTCACTTCCGGTGTCAATTTTAAATTGTAATCAACTTGATATGACGCTACATGCTTTTTGAATCAAATGATGTCACTTTTATAAAAATCCAATCATAATTGACTATTTTACAGGCAAAATAACGAAAACAGTGACTTGTACAGAACTGTCCATTTCTTGGTAACTGCTTATATTACAAACTAATTTTAACATACATTTTCTTCGTATGGATTATAGCTACAAGTTTATAAAAGTTACGAAGAAATATTTTAAAATCTGAAAAGCCTGAATAGGTTGTAAATGGGTCAATTTTACACCATTTTTAGCCATTTCATCGAATTTGCTCGAAAATGAAATCGAAATTAAAAAAACTGCTTCCGCCATTTTTTGCGCCTTGAAAGGGTACACGCTTTGAGTCAAATAATTTTTCCAAAAAATAATATTTGTTTTCGAAAAATGGTACCTAACTGTCAAAATTGTAGTTTTTGGTAAAATTATGCCACTTTCGGTGCCGACAGATAACACTTCCGGTAATAAAAAAAATGACAATTGAGACAACGAAGCATATGAACTTTGTTTTATACAAATCGAACAATAAAAAATTAATCTAGGACTGAAAAACTGAATTAGCCAATAGCGGCCAAGGAAAATTACTGAGACAAAATTTTTTAACATTTTTGCACTAGGCAGATGACTCTTTAATTCTGTGCACAATACGACTAAAAAATATTCATAAATAAAAAAGTTTTTTGTAAAATTTTAAATTTTCGAAATTTGGCGCCTAATATCTTCGAAGATTTGCCGAAAATCAAAAATCGAAAGTAGCGTAGCTATGTGCCCTGTCTCAGGCTATGCCAAAATGTATCGAAAGTTAAAATCCAATGATTATTGTTAAAATTACTGCAATATTTTCAAAAACGATAACTTCGGTGATTTCGGACATTTCGCATTGTCGCAGAACGTTCAAAATAGCTTTATCCTCTAAGTCACACCCACTTTCCCAGTAAAACCGAAGAAATCGTAACGATGCGACAAGCAGTTGCTGAGATCTACTCAAAACAAAAGAAGAATAATAATAATAATAAGAACTAGACCTGCAAGCAGCACTGAACCGGCTTTCAGGAATCATACAGGAAGTTTATTATACCATAGCCGATCCATTGAGCTACCGAACTATACTTTAGTTGTTATGCTTCAGTGACACCCTCTATCATATGTAAAAGGTCAAAATTGTAAATTATGGCAAAATTACGTCACTTCCGGTGCCGAAAGAAATTTTTACAAAATAGAAACTTTGTTTAATACATATCGGGCAATAAATAATTAACCTATAACCCATAAACTGAAATTAAGAAGGTAAAAAAATTAAAAGTGACCCTGGGAAAATTGGCTATTATTCGACAAGGGAACATGCTAGAAGCCTTTTCTTGATATCAATATGATGGTATTGATTTAATCTTACTGCCCATTAGAGTCAGACGTTATAAAGTTAAACGAATAATAAATAAAAATCCCTTCAAAAAAATGTTTCTTTTAAAGGCTAAAAATACGTTTTTTGCAAAAATTACATTACTTCCGGTGATATTGAAAATGTTAACTTGGTTCATAGAAGTCATAAATGGCATAAGGCATCAAATGGTAAAAAAATTATAAAAATCGAATAATAATTGACACTTTTATAGACCAAAAACCTTGAAAAGTGACTTATAGAAGATCGCCTATTTCTCTGTAACCGTACAAGTTAGAAACCATTTTGTGGTATCTGTATGGTCGTATGGCTTCATTCTATTCGTTGATGGGAATCAAATATCATAATTTTAAAAATATTATAAGGCAGACTCATTTGAATAAAATATTTGTTTTTTAGGTTAAAAATACAGTTTTTGCCCAAATGACGTCATTTCCGGTCACAGTGAAAATGTAAAATTGGCTTGACCTAGTCCAAATTGGCATTATGCATCAAATGGAAAAAAATATTGCAAATCGAATAATAATTCACTCCTTTATAGGCAAAATAACGTGAAATGTGATGCATGCAAAATTGCATATTTCTCGGCAACTGTATATATTACAAACTTATTTTCGCATACATTCTCTTCGTCTGGATTATTGCTACGAGTTTATGAAAATTACAAATAAATGTTTCAAAATATGAAGACGCTGAATGAATTGTAAATAACTGAATTTTACACTTTATTTTACATTTTATTCGAAATTGCCCGAAAATGAAATTGAAATTAAAAAATCTGAGCTAAGGATTTTGTGCACCTTTGCAGGGTGCATCCTTTTAGTTATATCAGTTTTGAAAAAAAAATATTTGCTTTCAAAAAGTGGTACCTAACTGTCAAAATTGTAGTTTTTGTTAATATTATGTCACTTCCGTTGCCGACAGAAAAATTTCACCGTAACAAAAAAAAATACAATTTGGACCACGGAGCATATGAACTTTGTTTTATACAAATCGAACCATAAATAATTTTTCTGGGTACGAAAAACTAAATTAGCCGATGGCGGCTAACGGAAATTACCGAGACAATTTTTTTTCTCATTTCTGCTCAAGTAGGATGATATTTTAACCCTGTGTAAAATACCATCAAAAAATATTCATAAATAAAAAAGGTTTTCGTAAAAAAAAATTTTTTTTTTCTAAATATCGGACATTTTTTCGGCTACTTCCGTTTTTACGATCATTGTCGCGATAGCTTTACGAAGTTATTTGGCTACTTAACTTTCTGTACCAGAAGTGTCAGAAACATCCATTGAGTAGTTTGGGAAAAAAAGATAAATTAAAGAGCGTTTACAAAAATTTAACGATTTTTCAATTTTTTTCAAAGTTTGATGCCATTTTTGGACCACCTATATTATTTCAATGCTTTTCATTTTGGATTCAATATATAGACAACCGATAGGACTTTGAGTAAGAAAAGTTTAAGAAAAATCTGCGGTGTCGTTTTCGAGAAAAGGGCGTTTCAGAATGTTAAAAAATCGGAAAATACTAGATTTTTGGCATACAATAATTTATTTCCTTACCATCGAAATCGTATTATTTAGATAACATATGATGGTCCATTAACAGGGCTATCCAACGATACTTTTGGTTTTTTGGTCCGCTATTACCTAAGGGAGAAATCAAGTTTTTCGCAAGTGCGACAATGTTTTTAACCTTTTTTTAAAATTTTTTGAATACTTCCGGTATGGTTATTATTGTCGGAATAGTTTTAATAGCCGGTTTGGGCACTAAAATAGCCACAGGGCTCTGTAATGATATATTACATTACCAGATCAGATAAAATGCCCCCGAGAAATCCTATGTTCAAAAGTGCCAAAAATGCAAAAAATTTAAAATATCGAAAATTAAATTTCAATAACTACATACATATTATACATCGTTAGAATCGTAATTAGGTCAGCTATCTGAATATACAATCTTTTTTTGAAAATCTCTTAAAATAAAAAAATAGTAGAGCATTTTCCAAAATTTCACGATTTTTTTACTTTTTTCGATTTTCAGTCCGTTATTTCACCTATTCCAGATATTTCAAAGTCTTATTGGATGGCTTCATGCAAAATACCTCCGAAAGGACTCTCGATAGAAAAAATTTAAAAAAAAGTTGCGGTTAAGTTTTCGAGATACAGGCGTCCAAAAATGCTAAAAATCAGAAAATACTTGATTTTCAGCGTGCCATATTTTGCTGCCTGATCATAGTATCCGTATGAATTGGGTATCATACGATAGTACAATCCTCGTGCCACCCAATGGTACCTTAATTTGATTAATCCGTTGATATCGGACGGAGACATCACGTTTTCCCCGAAAACATCCATTTTTTGCATTTTTTTCAAAATATTGCACATTATTTCGACCACTTCCGGTTTAAAGATCCGTGTCGAAATTGCTTTATCAGTTGGTATTGGACTATAACTTCATGTTCCATAAGTTTCAGAAACATCATTTTGGCTGTAAAACGACACCACAGCTCACAAAATGGGTAGAAAATTCGAAAAAAATCGAAAAATAAAGGGCGGTAACTCTGAATGAAACTTATGTTACTGGAATCGGATTGACGTCAGGTATCCAAAAATCTAGGTCAAATTTCCAAATTTTGAAAAATAACAAAAATTGTCTCGTAGGCGACGTGTTTTGAATTTTCGAACGATAGAAGTCAGCGACGAAGTTTCGAAATCGCAAAATATGAGATTGCTATTGTCTCGGAAAAGTCTCAGGCTTTCCAAAAATGTGATTTGTTTGAATATAGGTAGAGAATTGACGAAACCACGGCCGATTTTTAATTTTTTATCAACGTTCAAAATTCGGCAACTTCCGGTCTGCGCAGAAGTGTGAAAATTGCTTTATTGGGTAGCCACCACCTAGTTTCCCGATAGAAATATGGATCGCAAATCGGTATCTCTTTTCGATCATAGAGAAATAGGCTCCGGCGGAAAAGAATAATAACTAGACCTGCAAGCAGCACTGAACCGGCTTTCAGGAATCATACAGGAAGTTCATTATACCATAGCCGATCCATTGAGCTACCAAACTATACTTTAATTGTTTTGCTTCAGTGACACCTTCTATCATATGTAAAAGTAATATTTGCTGGCGAAAAGACCGGTCAAAATTGTAAATTATGGCAAAATTACGTCCCTTCCGGTGCCGAAAGAAATTTTTATAGGTGAAAAATAAGTCGAAAATTCGCAACATACAAAATACAAACTTTGTTTTATACATATCGGGCAATAAATAATCAACCTATAACCCTTAAACTGAAATTAAGAAGGTATAAAACTTAAAAGTGACCCTGGGAAAATTGGCTATTATTCGACAAGGGAACATGCTAGAAGCCTTTTCTTGATATCAATATGATGGTATTGATTCAATCTTACTGCCCATTAGAGTCAGACGTTATAAAGTTAAACGAATAATAAATATAAATCCCTTCAAAAAAATGTTTGTTTTGAAGGCTAAAAATACGTTTTTTTGCAAAAATTACATTACTTTCGGAGATATTGAAAATGTTAATTTAGTTCATAGAAGTCATAAATGGCATAAGGCATCAAATGGTAAAAAAATGATAAAAATCGAATAATAATTGACACTTTTATAGACCAAAAACCTTGAAAAGTGACTTATAAAAGATCGCCTATTTCTCTTTAACCGTACAAGTTAGAAACCATTTTGTGGTATCCGTATGGTCGTATGGCTTAATTCTATTCGTTGATGGGAATCAAAATATCATAATTTTAAAAATATTATAAGGCAGACTCATTTGAATAAAATATTTTTTTTAAGTTAAAAATACAGTTTTTGCCCAAATGACGTCATTTCCGGTCACAGTGTAAATGTAAAATTGGCTTGACCTAGTCCAAATTGGCATTAAGCATCAAATGGAAAAAAAATATTGCAAATCGAATAATAATTCACTCTTTTATAGGCAAAATAACGTGAAAAGTGATGCATGCAAAATTGCATATTTCTCGGCAACTGCTCATATTACAAACTAATTTGCGCATACATTCTCTTCGTCTGGATTATTGCTACGAGTTTATGAAAATTACAAATAAATATTTCAAAATATGAAGACGCTGAATGAATTGTAAATAACTGAATTTTACACTTTATTTTACATTTTATTCGAAATTGCCCGAAAATGAAATTGAAATTAAAAAATCTGAGCTAAGGATTTTGTGCACCTTTGCAGGGTGCATCCTTTTAGTTATATCAGTTTTGAAAAAAAATAATATTTGCTTTTAAAAAGTGGTACTGAACGATCAAAATTGTAGTTTTTGTTAATATTACGTCACTTCCGTTGCCGACAGAAAAATTTCACCGTAACCAAAAAAAATTACAATTGGGACCACGGAGCGTATGAACTTTGTTTTATACAAATCGAATAATAAATAATTTTTCTGGGTACGAAAAACTAAATTAGCCGATGGCGGCTAACGCAAATTACCGAGACAATTTTTTTTCTCATTTCTGCTCAAGTAGGATGATATTTTTAACCCTGTGTAAAATATCATCAAAACATATTCATAAATAAAAAAAGGTTTTCGTAAAAAAATTATTTTTTTTCAAAATATCGGACATTTTTTCGACTACTTCCGGTTTTACGATCGTCGTAGTGATAGCTTTACGAAGTTCTTTGGATAATTAACTTTCTGTACCAGAAGTGTCAGAAACATCCATTGAGTAGTTTTGGAAAAAAAGATAAATTAAAGAGTGTTTCCAAAAATTTAACGATTTTTCAATTTTTTTCAAAGTTTGAGGCCATTTTTGGACCATTTATATTATTTCAATGCATTTCATTTTGGATTCACTATATAGACAACCGATAGGACTTTGAGTAAGAAAAGTTTGAGAAAAATCTGCGGCGTCGTTTTCGAGAAAAGGGCGTCCCAGAGTGTTAAAAAATCGGAAAAAAATATATTTTTGGCATACAATAATTTATTTCCTTACCATCGAAATCGTATTATTTAGATACCATATGATGGTCCATTAATAGGGCTATCCAGCGACACTTTAGTTCTTTTGGTCCGCTATTACCTAAGGGAGAAATCAAGTTTCTCGCAACTGCGACAGTGGTTTTAACCTTTTTTTTCATTTTTTGAATACTTCTGGTATGGTTATTATTGTCGGAATAGTTTTAATAGCCGGTTTGGGCACTAAAATAGCCACGGGGCTCTGTAATGATATATTACATTATCTGATCAGATAAAATGCCTCTGAGAAATCCTATGTTCAAAAGTGCCAAAAATGCAAAAAAATTAAAATATCGAAAATTAAATTTCAATAACTACATACATATTATACATCGTTAGAATCGTAATTAGGTCAGCTATCTGAATATACAATCTTTTTTAGAAAATCTCTCAAAATAAAAAAATAGTAGAGCATTTTCCAAAATTTCACGATTTTTCGACTTTTTTCGATTTTCAGTCCGTTATTTCACCTATTCCAGACATTTCAAAGTCTTATTGGGTGGCATAATTCACAAGACTATCGAATGGACTCTCGATAGAGAAAGTTAAAAAAAAAGTTGCGGTTAAGTTTTCGAGATACAGGCGTCCAAAAACGCTCCAAATCAGAAAATACTTGATTTTCAGCGTGCCATATTTTGCTTCCTGCTCGTCGTATCCGTACAAATTGGGTATCATACGATAGCACAATACTAGTGCAGTCCAATGGTACCCTAATTTGTTTAATCCATTGATATCGGACGGAGAAATCGCGTTTTTCCCCAAAATACCCATTTTTTGCATTTTTTTCAAAATATCGGACATTATTTCGACCACTTCCGGTGTACAGATTATTGTTGAAATTGCTTTATTCCTTGCAATGGTCATTTGGCTTCATGCCTCAGAAATTTCAGAAACGTCAATTCGGCCATAAAACGAAATCCGAGCTCGCAAAATGGGTAGAAAATTCGAAAAAAATCGAAAAATAAAGGGCGATAACTCTGAATGAAACTTATATTACTGGAATCGGATGGACTTCAGGTATCAAAAAATGTAGGTCAAATTTCAAAATTTTGAAAAATAACAAAAATTGTCTCTCAAACAACATTTTTCATTTTTCGATCGCAAGAAGTCAGCGATGAAGTTTCGAAATATCGAAATTTTCAACTGCTATCGTCCGAGAAAAGACTCAGGGTTTCCGAAAATGTCATTTGTATGAAAATAGGTACAGAATTGACGAATCTACGGCCGTTTTTTGATTTTTTGACACCGCACGAAATTCGACCACTTCCGGTCTGCGCAGAAGTTTCAAATATAGTTTATCAAGTAGCCAACACATAGTTTCCCGATAGAGAATTAGGTCCCAGATCGGTATCTGTTACAGGCACTGAGAAATAGGCTCCGGCGAAAAAAAAAATAATAATAATAAATAATAATTTTAGTAATCACAATAGGCTTTCAGACGAAAGTCTGAAAGCCTAATAATAATTTTAACAAAAACAATAGTGTTTCACACAAGCTTCGCAGTGTGAAACCCTAATAATAATAATAATAACTAGACCTGCAAGCAGCACTGAACCGGCTTTCAGGAATCATACAGGAAGTTTATTATACCATAGCCGATCCATTGAGCTACCGAACTATACTTTAGTTGTTTTGCTACAGTGAAACCTTCTATCATATATAAAAGTAATATTTGCTGGCGAAAAGACGGGCCAAAATTATAAATTATCGCAAAATTACGTCACTTCCGGTGCCGAAAGAAATTTTTATAGGGGAAAAATAAGTCGAAAATTCGTAACATACAAAATACAAACTTTGTTTTATACGTGTCGGGCAATAAATAACTAACCTGTAACCCATCAACTGAAATTAAGAAGGTAAAAAGATTAAAAGTGACCCTGGGAAAATTGGCTATTATTCGACAAGGGAACATGCTAGAAGCCTTTTCTTGATATCGATATGATGGTATTGATTCAATCTTACTGCCCATTAGAGTCAGACGTTATAAAGTTAATTGAATAATAAATATAAATCCCTTCAAAAAAATGTTTTGTTTTGAAGGCTAAAAATACGTTTTTTGCAAAAATTACATTACTTCCGGTGATATTGAAAATGTTAACTTAGTTCATTGAAGTCATAAATGGCATAAGGCATCAAATGGTAAAAATATTATAAAAATCGAATAATAATTGACACCTTTATAGACCAAAAACCTTGAAAAGTGACTTATAGAAGATCGCCTATTTCTCTGTAACCGTACAAGTTAGAAACCATTTTGTGGCATCTGTATGGTCGTATGGCTTGATTCTATTCGTTGATGGGAATCAAATATCATAATTCTAAAAATATTATAAGGCAGACTCATTTGAATAAAATATTTGTTTTTTAGGTTAAAAATACAGTTTTTGCCCAAATGACGTCATTTCCGGTCACAATGAAAATGTAAAATTGGCTTGACCTAGTCCAAAATGGCATTAAGAATCAAATGGGGAAAAAAAATTGCAAATCGAATAATAATTCATTCTTTTATAGGCAAAATAACGTGAAAAGTGATGCATGCAAAATTCCATATTTCTCGGCAACTGTTCACATTACAAACTAATCTTCGCATGCATTCTCTTCGTCTGGATTATTGCTACGAGTTTATGAAAATTACAAATAAATATTTCAAAATATGAAGAGCTGAATGAATTGCAAACAACTGATTTTTACACTTTATTTTACATTTTATTCGAAATTGCCCGAAAATGAAATTGAAATTAAAAAGTCTGAGCTAAGGATATTGTGCACCTTTGCAGGGTGCATCCTTTTAGTTATATCAGTTTTGAAAAAAAAAAATATTTGCTTTCAAAAAGTGGTACCGAACTGTCAAAATTGTAGTTTCTATTAATATTACGTCACTTCCGTTGCCGACAGAAAAATTTCACCGTAACAAAAAAAATTACAATTGGGACCACGGAGCTTATGAACTTTGTTTTATACAAATCGAACAATAAATAATTTTTCTGGGTACCAAAAACTAAATTAGCCGATGGCGGCTAATGCAAATTACCGAGACAATTTTTTTTCTCATTTCTGCTCAAGTAGGATGATATTTTAACCCAGTGTAAAATATCATCAAAAAATATTCATAAATAAAAAAGGTTTTCGTAAAAAAAATATTTTTTTTCAAAATATCGGACATTTTTTCGACTACTTCCGGTTTTACGATTGTTGTCGTGATAGTTTTACGAAGTTCTTTGGATACTTAACTTTCTGTACCAGAAATGTCAGAAACATCTATTGAGTAGTTTTGGAAAAAAAGATATAATAAAGAGGGTTTACAAAAATTTAACGATTTTTTATTTTTTTTCAAAGTTTGATGCTATTTTTGGACCACCTATATTATTTCAATGCTTTTCATTTTGGATTCACTATATAGACAATCGATAGGACTTTGAGTAAGAAAAGTTTGAGAAAAATCTGTGGCGTCGTTTTCGAGAAAAGGGCGTCTCAGAATGTTAAAAAATCGGAAAATACTAGATTTTTGGCATACAATAATTTATTTCCTTGCCATCGAAATCGTATCATTTACATACCATATGATGGTCCATTAATAGGCTATCCAACGACACTTTAGTTCTTTTGGTCCGCTATTACCTAAGGGAGAAATCAAGTTTTTCGCAAGTGCGACAATGTTTTTAACCTTTTTTTTTTATTTTTTGAATACTTCCGGTATGGTTATTATTGTCGGAATAGTTTAAATAGCCGGTTTGGGTACTAAAATAGCCATAGGGCTCTGTAATGATATATTACATTTACTGATCAGATAAAATGCCACTGAGAAATCCTATGTCCAAAAGTGAGAAAAATGCAAAAAATTTAAAATATCGAAAATTAACTTTCAGTAACTACATACATATTATACATCGTTAGAATTGTAATTAGGTCAGCTATCTGAATATACAACCTTTTTTCGAAAATCTCTTAAAATAAAAAAATAGTAGAGCATTTTCCAAAATTTCACGATTTTTCGACTTTTTTCGATTTTCAGTGCGTTATTTCACCTATTCCAGATATTTCAAAGTCGTAATGGAATGTTTCGTACATAAGACTACCAAAAGGTCTCTCGATAGAGAAAGTTTCATAAAAATCGCTGAAGTAGTTTTCGAGATACAGGCGTCCAAAAATGCTAAAAATCAGAAAATACTTGATTTTCAGCGTGCCATATTTTGCTGCCTGTTCATAGTATCGGTATGAATTTGGTATCATACGATAGTACAATCCTAGTGCAGTCCAATGGTACCCTAATTTCTTTAATCCGTTGATATCGGGCGGAGAAATCGCGTTTTTCCCAAAAATATCCATTTTTTGCATTTTTTTCAAAATATTGCACATTATTTCGACCACTTCCGGTTTAAGGATTCTTGTCGAAATTGCTTTATTCGTTGGTATTGGACTATAACTTCATGTTCCAGAAGTTTCAGAAACGTCAATTCTGCCATAAAACGAAACCCGAGCTCACAAAATGGGAAGAAAATTCGAAAAAAATCGAAAAATAAAGGGCGATAACTCTGAATGAAACTTATATTACTGGAATCGCATGGACTTCAGGTATCCAAAAATGTAGGTCAAATTTGAAAATTTTGAAAAATAACAAAAATTGTCCCGTAAACAACATGTTTTCAATTTTCGAACGCTAAAAGTCATAGACGAATTTTCGAAATCGAAAAATGTGAGATAGCCATTGTCTAAGAAAAGATTCAGGGATTCCAAAAAGGTAATTTGTTTGAGAATGGATAAAGAATTGACGAAACTATGGCCAATTTTCAATTTTTAGATAAAATACAAAGTTCGGTCACTTCCGGTATGCGCAGAAATTTCAAAAATATTTTATCAAGTAGCCACCACATGGTTTCCCGACAGAAAATCTAATTCCAGATCGATATCTGTTTTCGATCATGGTGATCTAGGCTCCCGCGGTAAATAATAATAATAATAATAATAACTAGACCTGCATGCAGGAATGACGGGTTTCACTGGTGCCACGTTACCCTTAAACATGTCACTTCCGGTGCCAAGTTACCCTTGAACATGTGTCGCTTCTGGTACCAACGAAACCACTAAACAGGTTTCCAAATTAACATTGCACACAAATAAAATGGACGCAGAATCAACCAAATCCAGCAATATCAATTCATTTCATACATTTGTTACTTGTAAATGATCTTGACAAAATTAAATTACTCCCAGTGTTAATGAAAATGTTCAATTAGTCTTATGGAATCAGAAATGGCATACGATATCATATAGTGAAAATTTTATGTAAATCGAATATTAATTGCCACTTTTAAAGACCAAAAAACTTGAAAAGTGACTTGTAGAAAATCGGCTATTTCTCGGCAACCGTACAAGTTAGAAACCATTTTGTGGTATCTGTATGATCGTATGGCTTCATTCTATTTGTTGATTGACATCAAATACCATAATTTGAAAAAGATTTCAAAACAGACTCATTTGAATAAAATATCTGTTTTGAAGGCTAAAAATACAGTTTTTGCCAAAATGACGTTACTTCCGGTGACAATGAAAATCTTACATTACTTGTATGAAATCCCAAATGGCATTAGGTATAACATGGTGTAACGTTTATGAAAATCGAATAATAATTGACACTTTTATGGCGCCAAATCCTTCAAAAGTGACCTGTAAAAAACCGTCTATTTCTCGGCAACCGAACAAGTTAGAACCAATTTTATGATATGTATATGACCATATGAGTTGTGTTTATATGTGAATTTAAACCAAAAGTTAAAATTATTAATACATATTAAGTTATTCTTGGTTGAATAAAACATTGATTTAAAAAGTTTAAAATGCATTTTTTGACCAAATGATGTCACTTCCGGTGTCAATTTTAAATTGTAATCAACTTGATATGACGCTACGTGCTTTTTGAATCAAATGATGTCACTTTTATAAAAATCCAATCATAATTGACTATTTTACAGGCAAAATAACGAAAACAGTGACTTGTACAGAACTGCCCATTTCTTGGTAACTGCTTATAGTACAAACAAATTTTAACATACATTTTCTTCGTATGGATTATAGCTACAAGTTTATAAAAGTTACGAAGAAATATTTTAAAATCTGAAAAGCCTGAATAGGTTGTAAATAGACCAATTTTACACCATTTTCAGCCTCTTAATCGAATTTGCTCGAAAATGAAATCGAAATTAAAAAAACTGCTTCCTACATTTTTTGCGCCTTGAAAGGGCACACTCTTTGAGTCAAATAATTTTTCCAAAAAATAATATTTGTTTTCGAAGAAGGAAAATAACTGTCAAAATTGTAGTTTTTGGTAAAATTATGCCACTTCCGGTGCCGACAGATAAAACTTTTGGTAATAAAAAAAATGACAATTGATACAAC
The DNA here is from genome assembly GCA_036850965.1 of Patella caerulea. Taxonomy (NCBI): domain Eukaryota; kingdom Metazoa; phylum Mollusca; class Gastropoda; family Patellidae; genus Patella; species Patella caerulea. Next base: position 23,947,963 of record JAZGQO010000006.1, read on the forward strand.
GAAGCATATGAACTTTGTTTTATACAAATCGAACAATAAAAAATTAATCTAGGACTTAAAAACTGAATTAGCCAATGGCGGCCAAGGTAAATTACTGAGACAAAATTCTTTAACATTTTTGCACTAGTCAGATGACCCTTTAATTCTGTGCATAATACGACTAAAAAATATTCATAAATAAAAAAAATTTTTGTAAAATTTTAAATTTTCAAAATTTGGCGCCTAATATCTTTGAAGATTTACCGAAAATCAAAAATCGAAAGTAGTGTAGCTATGTGCCCTGTCTCCGGCTATGCCAAAATGTATCGAAAGTTAAAATTCAATGATTATTGTCAAAATTACTGCAATATTTTAAAAAACGATAATTTGGTGATTTCGGACATTTCGCATTGTCGCAGAACGTTCAAAATAGCTTTATCCTCTAAGTCACACCCACTTTCCCAGTAAAACCGAAGAAATCGTAACGATGCGACAAGCAGTTGCTGAGATCTACTCAAAACAAAAGAAGAATAATAATAATAAGAATAATAATTTTAACAAAAACCATAGTGTTTCACACAAGCTTCGCAGTGTGAAACCCTAATAATAAGAATAATAATTTTAACAAAAACAATAGTGTTTCACACAAGCTTCGCAGTGTGAAACCCTAATAACGGCGATTTAAAGAAATCTTCTCACAGTTGGGCTAGTAATGAGTTATTCACAGACAAAAAAAAAAGAACAAACCAACAAAATATCCAGAGTTTATTTACAGTTACATAATTTATAGTCTGACATGACTGGCCATAACCGAGCGCGAAAGGCGACTATAGTCTAACCATTTCAACTTCGGGCGTGCATGGTCGAGACCTAGTTGAACTATGGTTAAACATTTTGACGAGTCGAAGGCGGCCTAGGGCAATGTCACTCCTCGCTTCGAGCTGCCCTTATACATTAGGTGCCAGTCCTGAAGTAGCCGTTAATCCTGAACAGACTGACAACAAACAAACAAAAGACAGTCACAAATATCGTTATCGTTATAACATTTTGGTCCAAAATAAAAACCTACAATAGGCAGATTTGCGTCTTTAATTCAAGTATATTTTAAGAGCACGTTTTGGATACGAAAGAACCAAATTCGTGTGCAATTTTAAGATTTCATTGAATGTATATTATATAAAAGGATATGGAAGCTAGGAGTTATTATGGTCCTCAGTTAACCGCTGATACAGCTGCTCTAATGTTCCCAGAAGGTAGAGACAATGTGCGAATAGTAGACATGGCTGCAGGTACCGGACTGATTGCTGCTGGGGTAAGTTTTTTATTGTTTAGAAATATGTCGTAGAATTTGAATATATTTGAATAAAACCGGTTAACAGCTTTTAGAAAGATTTATACACGGCCAGTATTATTTGATGAGCCGCAGTAGTTCAGTATGTCGGACGTTGGCTTGCTATCCTTGAGGTCCCGTATTCGATCTTCTTTTGTTGGCCGTTAAAGTTTGTCACTGGTTTTAAAAATAAACTCATGGTTTGTCTGATACAATGCTTAAGTTTTGAGTTTGGAACCGGTGTCCAACACTAAAACTTTAATTAAACAGTTGACAGATAGTTTTTCATAATCTTACTTTACAGAACATCAGTATACACCACTACTTTTATCAGTTTTGTTTTATTTTAATAAGCCGAATGTCCTATAACACCATCAATACTATCACCATGGTTCTTTTTCAGAATAGAATACATAAGAATATAAATTTAAGTACTGTTTAATTTCCTCTAATATTTGATATAGTGATTCATTATTTCACGTCCTATTCTATTATTTCTTCTTTTTTCAAATTAAATAACACTAAAACGTGGTGTATTCAAAATTAAACCTTTCATTGGCGTTCATGGTTATAATAGGTGAGATACTTATTTAAAATCATTTATTTGCATTTAAATGATTTTAAGGATTAACTTAAAATCCGTTATCAAAGCTCAACTGTTAGAACGTTTACGGTAAAGTATATTCGAACCACGTGGTTATAATGACGTCAGTCTTCGCTGTGTTCCACATTATATTGACGTCGCCTTACGTGAGTAACATCATTGACAAATTGTGAAACAATTTAATCCACTTTGGAATTTATTTAATACCGCATATCGAAAGGCTGTTACTTTTATCCTGGAACAGATCAATTCATTACATTTTCAGGTCTGTAGAACTTTATTTATTTATTTATTCACATAATAATGTATATAGCACCTAAGGCTACTCAGTATTTGAGCATATTTCTATCTTATCTTTAAAGTTATTTCATTCACCACTGCCCATTATGCGGGTCTTTGGATTGTATCTCCATTCATGGTCATTTGAAAATGTAGACTACTCATGTATTTGGGCCTACTTCTATTCTAATGTTCTATGTAATTTTTTAATCCCATCGGGCACACATGTACTTCTCTCGTGTTATCTTTATCACTGCCCGCTATTTAGATCTGTAGGCCTATTCGATCCCATATCATATTATTTTAGAGCTAATTTTAAAGAAAATGATAATGTTTTATTTTGTGTTAAAAGTAAAAGTCATTCTTAGTTTGTTGACCGCATGGGTAGTGAAGTTGACCTCACGTACCGGTTGACCTTAATATTGAACCGTTAGTTCATACTGGTCTGAATCGGTGTCAAGGTAATATTTTGGCGTAATATAATGTGCCATTTTAGAGCTAATTTTAAAGAAAATGATAATGTTTTATTTTGTGTTAAAAGTAAAAGTCATTCTTAGTTTGTTGACCGCATGGGTAGTGAAGTTGACCTCACGTACCGGTTGACCTTAATATTGAACCGTTAGTTCATACTGGTCTGAATCGGTGTCAAGGTAATATTTTGGCGTAATATAATGTGCCATAATACATAGTAGGCCTAGTTCAAATAAACCATGCCAAGGTCACGGAAGCTACCGGGTGCATTGTCAGCAACAATGTTAATATAATTTTATTAATAATTTTACTTAAAGGACTGGTCTGGTTTAATAAGTATTGATATCGCACAGTAGCTGTCTAGTGCTAGCTTTGTCTGTAACCAGATTATTTTTAAAGGGACTAGCACCCTCCATATTTCTGTTCACATTTACTTGGTCAATTAAATAATTAAATTAAGTTTCAGATTAGTATAAGCAGCTAAAATGTGGAAGTCAAATAGAAGGAGATCGACCGTTACAACTTATTACAAGTAAAGTTCAGCGTCTCAAGTAAAGAGTTGGTATTTTACTCAAAATGGCCAACTAGGACAGAGCACAGTAAGGATGACAAAAAATAATATCCCTACACTGAAAGATTGATTGAGCCTGGTGGTGTCCTAACATCAGTTGTTGAAACCTCATCTATCGGTAATGCTTACATTTACTCTAATTCCCCGTCACATATTCACAGATCCCTGGATGTAAAAATGCATACACTAATATTCAGTTAAAAATCATCGAAGGGGAGTTTATCGATTTAGCCTTAGCCTACTATTAGATGATTCATCCGTCACGCGTAGCAGCAGATTTATAGTGCAGTCATCTTTCTGTAGAGCCATACAAAACTGAATCTAGAATAACCCTTAATAGAGGTATGAACCGATGGGGTCTCGTGTACTTATGTCAATAAATGTCTTCGTTGCCATAGGGACTACCCAATTATACACTGTCAGACATCCACAACAGCTCCAATTACCTATCGGCACCCAATATTCCTCAGTATATACTCCACGAAGAATGAGGAGTAATAACCCCTTTAAATGTTGTTAATAAGCCTTAATTTGAAAATTGATAGGTTTACCGTATTATTGTTTATCATCTAATCTGCCACCGTTTTTGTTTCATGAATTAGTAGGTAACCTTATAATTTATCAGATATATGGGAAAGTTTTTGTTTAATTTCGCCAGTTCGACTTGATATTTTGAAACCACTGTGTGGTTCTTATTCACAGAAGGGAGACGCGTTCACACTTTTATGCAGTTTTAAATACAGGTTTCGCTTAGAATATACTGGCCCGCAGCTGCGCAAGTTTTCCAACAAATCAAAAATCTGCAGAAAATAATTTTTTGTGTAAACCTGGAAGAATTTAATTGGTGCCATAGAGGCGGGTATAATGATTCAAGACCCTTGTTCAAATTACAAATTTCTTCTATAGGTTTGCCCCCCCCCCACCAAAAAAAAAAAAAAAAACAAAAACAAAAAAAAAAAAAAAAAAACCCCACCAAACTGGCGGGTGGAGACTAATTACTCACTTATCATATCCGCACGGCAAAAGTTTTAACAATTTTATTGATGACGATAATGCCAGTGTTAAATATTTGTCTTTTAAAAGATAGCATCCTGGGGAGAAAATGCAGTGTTAAGGAAAATGGATATAAAACCCGCTTTCCGCTTGCCTTCCGTTCATCTGGGCGACTTTGATTTTCTCGGTATTTATTTTGTTAATTATAATTTCATAGAAAATGTCTGCCAATGGGATGCACTGTATCGTGTTCGTTATTCAAGACCCTTTCCAGATATTGTCAATCGGTAGTTATTTCTCAATCTGAACTGCACAGCATTGATCATTACCCAGATAATTTTTTATTTTCGCGAGGGTCAGTAATTTCTGAGATTGTCAAGGTCTCGTGTATGCGAGTCTCTGTTGTTCTCATAGCAGACGATAAAACAGTTGGCCTTACGTTTTAGGTTTGGGTATTAATACAAGAAACACGCAAATACAAATGCCAAAATAGATAAACTTGCCATTTTTGAATCGTGAAATAAACATACATTATGCAACAGGTAAATTTGCCAATTGCACGTCTTTCATAAGGCCTGAGATGTTATCTAAATTATTAATTCGACATTAATTAAATTAATTAACTTATCCAGACGATAATCAACCCTCGATGACTTCCCTAGCCTGCGATATTTACTGGATTACAACCCTATGAGCTACTTAACGTCCATTAACAATTTTGTTTTTTATCGTATCGACTTTAGTAATGATGATCGAAGGTAGACTCAAAAATTCAATCGCTAAAATATTGGTTCAAAGGGGCTCAATTTGACTGAAATTTTCAATAAATTCCCTTTACATTATCTAGTTAATATTTTATAACATACGAGTTACCGGAAGTCTGAAGGCAACTATTATGGTCCGGCTTACATTTTTGGACTCGTTTAATTGCGTTTGTTATATCCCAGATCAGCGTTGGTTGTCAAAGACATATTTACAATTACTTACAAATACTGGCGGTAACAGTGATCTCGGTTGCGGCGCATACCTTTGTGGTCACTGGTTACAGTTCAGACGGCCTAAAAATGGGCCGATCAGGATATTATGCGAGATATGACATCAATTGAACTGATTCCAACTGTTTTTGTCTTTATTACGTGGTTTTCATACCTCCAAAATAAATGTGTCGTTCTTCTTCATGTTGATAATCATTCATGTGTGGGTGTCGCTTATGAATAAACAATCGTCTAAATCGCACAGGGTTGTGTCACTGTTACAGCCTCTTGTCTTACAATAATTTTTGTACAATATCCGTGTCTTGGCTGTATATATCTCTTCTAGATAGCGTTTGGACATTACAGCGGTTTGGCCACTACAGATAGCGTTTGGACATTACAGCGGTTTGGCCACTACAGATAGCTTCTTATATAGTTTTCCGGTTTTAGTTTTGATAGCCAGATTAATAATCTTCCTGACCCAGCAAATTCGTGTTTGCTTAAAAAGATCCTTTAAGGTTATCCTATCCATAGGTCCGACAACGGACACTCGTTTGCCAATTATTAATTAACATTATAGAGTCTCTTGGTAATGTTTGCAGTCGGCTTTTCCTTGGCCGTGCATGGTTGTTTAGGATTGGTGAAATCACATTTTACCCGAGGAATACCCAAAATTACCACCTTACATTCGATAATATTCATTGTCTATCCGATACTTTAAATATTTTTCTTGGTTGGTCAAAACCGATCAATTCCGAAAAGGGACTGAAATAAAACTTAATAAATTATAGGACATCACTTGTCCTCCAGGCACAGGGATACTCATTAACCACTTTGATAGCATCGCTGTTACTGCCAACCAATTTTCAACGGTAAACTTTATGGGTATATGCGTCCGACTCAATATTCAGCCCATTTTTTCCGTATTGGCTTAACATCATATATAATTAAAGATGTGGGGCGTCTAAAGTCAAACACCTACCAGAGGTATCTTTGATGTTAAGTTGAATAATGTGTCAACTATTAGAATTTGAACTGTTTGCTTTGCTAATATACTTTGATTTCAGGCTCAAATAACGTTTGGATTTAGGGTCCTTCAATTATTAAATATGCTTTACATCGCAGCTCGTCTTCGAACAGGATGTATTTTATCTAGATCTAAAGCGAATAAATACTGGCAGTAATTCGTTTCGGTATGAAATGGAAGATGTGATTCCTCGCATTAACTCCCAAGATTTCTCATACATGCATACATGCATCGGGCATTGGTCGCGGCAAGACGAAAGTCGGCTATCTTCGCAACAACTTTGTGTGAATTGGGCAGGACGACTGTTATATGGTCACAAATTACCGAGACTAATCGGGCGTTACTCTCGGCCCTCGGGACACTCGAGCCATCGGCTCTACCAGGAAAGGAATAAACAGCGCCAGTTTTAGGTATATAATAAATAATGACGGTCGTTATGTAACTTATCCGGATATAATTGCGGATAGTATATATATATCTATATGTATAAATTTACAGATGATGGAGTGCAATATCGTAAGGTACCCTTAAAGAGGGAATTTCATATTTTCTAAGAAAGTCAAAACATGATTATTTCTATGCATTTTGCTCAAAAGGTTGTCAACTCACTATTATACGATCATGGGCATTATTTTACAGACATTAAAATCGTTGACACAAGAAATAATAACACAATTATCTCCCTTGTTATACCATTCCCATCCATGGAATTGCGATCTTCAAACGTTTGAATTTGAAGTTGAAAAATGATATTTTTGCCAATTTCTCAACTGACAATAATAGTGAATTATAAGATTTTTCTTTAAAAAAGTAGGTATACGATCGTGGGCATTATTTTAGAGACATTAAAATCGCTGACACAAGAAATAATAACACAATTATCTCCCTTGTTTTCCCATTCCCATCCATGGAATTGCGATCTTCAAACGTTTGAATTTGAAGTTGAAAAATGATATTTTTGCCAATTTCTCAACTGACAATAATAGTGAATTATAAGATTATTCTTTAAAAAGGTAGGACTGTTTATAAATACAATCTATTTTAGGTCTTTATTTTGATAGTACATTTTAAAGATATAACTTAAAAATATGAAATTGGTTTCCCGTATGATTGGTCACAGTTGCAGCTTCGGGCGCACTTTGTGGCGGTTGACAGTGTCTCGAATTCTTCTTAACACTGTCAATTTGGCACACTCAGCTGCCCTGTGATATCTCACTCTGGTTTCTGTAGCCCAGATACCAGCGGAATAAAAGATATCAATAATATGCATGGAATGGCATGCCATATAGACAATCTGTCGGTGGCCATTAATAGTTGAATTAGTAAATATATATATCTATCAAGTTACAGTTATTGGTGAAGTTACATTGGTATTATATTGAAGAGAAAAGTTACTTGCAGAAAATAGTATGAACACTCTGTGAATTTTGTGATATTTGGAACGGATTATTAGTAAATACCTTAAATGAGTTATTATCAGTAAATATTGAACTAGAAGTAAAAATTCACGTTAATGAGTTATTATCAGTAAATATTAAACTATCAGTAAATATTGAAGTGAAAAGAATGTATGTTGAACTAAAGTGTATAGCTAATGTATAGCTATTAGTAAATATTGAGTTGAACTATAATGTATAGCTAATGTATAGCTATTAGTAAATATTGAGTTGAACTATAATGTATAGCTAATGTATAGCTATTAGTAAATATTGAGTTGAAATATAGTGTATAGCTAATGTGTAGCTATTAGTAAATATTGAGTTGAACTAAAGTGTATAGCTAATGTGTAGCTATTAGTAAATATTGAGTTGAAATATAGTGTATAGCTAATGTATAGCTATTAGTAAATATTGAGTTGAACTAAAGTGTATAGCTAATGTGTAGCTATTAGTAAATATTGAGTTGAAATATAGTGTATAGCTAATGTATAGCTATTAGTAAATATTGAGTTGAACTATAGTGTATAGCTAATGTATAGCTATTAGTAAATATTGAAAAGTAAGTAAAACTTGATCTGTCAAGTTATACTTCACCAATTCAGCTGTGACTAATCATGCCAATAAACCAATATTCCCAAATTTACTCGTTTGTCTTTGATAAATGATTTTAAGGATTAACTTAAAATCCGTTATCAAAGCTCAACTGTTAGAACGTTTACGGTAAAGTATATTCGAACCACGTGGTTATAATGACGTCAGTCTTCGCTGTGTTCCACATTATATTGACGTCGCCTTACGTGAGTAACATCATTGACAAATTGTGAAACAATTTAATCCACTTTGGAATTTATTTAATACCGCATATCGAAAGGCTGTTACTTTTATCCTGGAACAGATCAATTCATTACATTTTAACCCATCCCATCCCTCCCACATGTATCTATGTTGCTGTGCTGTCTCTGCGTTTCATTTTATATTTTCAGGTTAATCCGATAATTGGTGTAACACAATTCTACTGGCGTTCCAGTGTTTTACCAGGACAGAGGTTTTCAATGCATATCCATGTTTATCAGTTACTGGTGCTGCTCGTAGGTTCTGTATCCCAGACACCGGCACACTCAGCTGCCCTGTGATATCTCACTCTGGTTTCTGTAGCCCAGATACCAGCGGAATAAAAGATATCAATAATATGCATGGAATGGCATGCCATATAGACAATCTGTCGGTGGCCATTAATAGTTGAATTAGTAAATATATATATCTATCAAGTTACAGTTATTGGTGAAGTTACATTGGTATTATATTGAAGAGAAAAGTTACTTGCAGAAAATAGTATGAACACTCTGTGAATTTTGTGATATTTGGAACGGATTATTAGTAAATACCTTAAATGAGTTATTATCAGTAAATATTGAACTAGAAGTAAAAATTCACGTTAATGAGTTATTATCAGTAAATATTAAACTATCAGTAAATATTGAAGTGAAAAGAATGTATGTTGAACTAAAGTGTATAGCTAATGTATAGCTATTAGTAAATATTGAGTTGAACTATAATGTATAGCTAATGTATAGCTATTAGTAAATATTGAGTTGAACTATAATGTATAGCTAATGTATAGCTATTAGTAAATATTGAGTTGAAATATAGTGTATAGCTAATGTGTAGCTATTAGTAAATATTGAGTTGAACTAAAGTGTATAGCTAATGTGTAGCTATTAGTAAATATTGAGTTGAAATATAGTGTATAGCTAATGTATAGCTATTAGTAAATATTGAGTTGAACTAAAGTGTATAGCTAATGTGTAGCTATTAGTAAATATTGAGTTGAAATATAGTGTATAGCTAATGTATAGCTATTAGTAAATATTGAGTTGAACTATAGTGTATAGCTAATGTATAGCTATTAGTAAATATTGAAAAGTAAGTAAAACTTGATCTGTCAAGTTATACTTCACCAATTCAGCTGTGACTAATCATGCCAATAAACCAATATTCCCAAATTTACTCGTTTGTCTTTGATAAAGATTTTGACCCTTTCTTCAAATACCGCATGATGTTCCCTTGGTTCTATAGTGATGTTTCTTTAATTCTATTGATCATGTTCCCTTCGTTCTAATATTTAAAAAGATTCCGATTAAATTGAAAATCTAAATACTTAATACTCCTAGCTTTGTTACAATACCACATAGCAGTCGCTTAGTTAATAATATTTCGATTAAAATTGATGAATTTAAATAATATTAATAACTGATCGCTGTGGTAATGTAAAGTTGTATAATATTCAAATTCTGTATCCATAATAACTGGGTTATTATTAAATTTCCAAAAGTTTCTAAAATAGTTTGTCCCAATATTTATCAAAATACCGGAATGACTAGTTTAATGGGAAACAACGAACGCCAAATAGGAAAGAAATTTATTTCATTCTTATAGAGTTTGCACTTTGATTTTAGTCAAAGGGTTAATCCTTCAACCGCCTTGATTAGCTAGGTTGATTCTGACTGTTAACCATTTTAATTTATTCTATAATAGCCTTATTATAACCATTATTATCATAAGATATTATTATTTGCTTGATTATAATTAAAACATGTTTCACAGATTGGGTTGATGCTAGTGAAAACTGGAAGAACCAAAAGACTCGTGATCGGGTGTGACCCTTCGGGGACAGGTAATTCAATCTGAAACGAGTGACAGATTCGCGTTTTTTCAGCTTTTCTCTCTCTTTTTTTTTTGATCTTTCGATCATAATATAGATTTATATATAATAATTTTCATTGTTTAATTAGATTACATTTTATACACCCACATTTCAGTGTGGGCGTATTATGTAATCACAACGGTCCGGCGGTATGTCAACAATAATATGCTTGTTAGGGCAATACTACGAGCCATACCGATTTTTAATAAACCACCACTCTCCGCCAACTCATCTGGAAACCTTTAAGATCTGGAGTGAAGCCCAAGGGTACATGAACGGAAACGCCTTGTCGATATTCAGTGCCCCGCGACTTCCAGTCCCCTTCCCCCTTCCCGAATATATTGTAAACTTTTAATGGGCTGTGTTCAAATTTAGTGAGAAGTGCTGGAGTCTCTTCCTATTGCGGAACTTTTCGTTAATGCAATATAGAGGCATTTTAGAGTTATGGTCATTAATTTTACTTGAAATGTACAAAAGCTACCTCTAAATATCTTGAAACTTGTTTGAAACGCCGTGGACGCAATAGAGGCTATAGTTTTGAATGGATTTATTTAAAATGTACTAATGATTTATAACACTGGTGCCTTTATTTTCATCGTATATATTATAACCCTTTATTTTAGATGAGAAAACATGGATTTAAACACATTGATGCCGTGGACCCTTGTTCCGCAGCAAAGAAAGTTGCTATGGAAAGAGGTTTATATGAAAACTATATACTAGATTTTGTTGATGACCGAAGATTAGATATCAAGACAGGTAATATCGTCAATCTATCTTCCGTTCAAGATACTGTAGTCAGCTCTCGCTATCTAATCTATAATACTAAAAGCTGACTCTATGTATAGTCTCTATTTCTAAATAGCCAACTCTCTCTCTCTCTCTCTCTATCTATCTAATCTATAGTACTAAATGCCTGACTCTCTCCCTATCTAATCTATAGTACTAAATGACTATTTTATGACTGACTCTCTCCCTATCTAATCTATAGTACTAAATGACTGACTCACAAAACACGTTTGAACTTAACAACTATTACGAGACCCGAATATGCGCCGATCACATGTTTACTTAATTAGTAAATTCTACTTGAACATAGTGTTGAATTATTATAAATTTGAGTCCGATGTGACGAGAAATGATACCTTTTGCGAAAAATCAACATTCACTTTGAAAAATTGAAGGTATGGGTTCCAAAATAGCCTGAGAACAGAGGTGGGGAAGAGTTCCTATCAAACCCTATAGCTGCAATGTCATTTGCTTTGTTTTTCTGTATTTCTAACAAATATAACCGCGTTTATTATTTCTGACAACTATAACTTTATTTCACATTTCTGGTGAATATAAGTGACGAATATTACTGTGCTTTATAATTTCTGCTGAAGTTAATGTTTATAATTATTCTGGTCGTACTTTATATTTCAGATAACTATGATGGTCTAGTTTGTGCTGGGGCATTTACACCCGGCCTAATGCCTTCCATAGCTTTACGAGAGTTTGTCAGAGTTGTGAAACCAGGTATATAATAACTACCACACGAAAAGTTTTTTTAAAAAATGTAAATCATTTGCCCACCTGGTATATTTAAAGGTCCAAATAAAATGGTATTTGTTTCCATGTATGAACAAGAAATCGGTTCGTTGTATGGTGGAATACATGATGATTTCGTCTAAGTATTTGTTTTATATATAGACCCATAACATTTTAAATTCAGGCAGACAAAAGAGCTGCTTTAAAGAGCGTAAACCTCTAATTCAATTTTATTCAGAATCTTTATTGACCCTTGCCAATCGATATTGATATTTCCATCTTTCCGTGAAAAATTTGTGATCCTACAAAATCAACCGGGTATATTATATGCCCTCTAACACCTTTCGTAATGGGGCGTACTTCCGAAGACCGCCCCCCCCCTCACTCACCCTTAGTGGCTGTGGGCCGACCAGACGCCGGCGACTGTCGTTCTACTTGGACTGCTCACATATTTCGACAAACAAAACTGATGAGAAATTACGATGGAAGTTTATAAAATGAACGTATATCAGTGTATATATACATTCATTTTACATATTACACGTTTTGAGCTAACGTGCCATTAAACAACATTTCATTCATTCATTTCATATTAAACGTTTTAACCCATTTTCGTCATTTTAGTTCCAAAGAAAAGAGATTTACCACCTCTTTAAGCCTCTCCATATTCTCAATACAGTTTTCTCACATTAAAAATATTTTTTTGTATTTTTCAGGTGGATATGTATGTTTCTGTGCACCAGAATTTATAATTCGATTAAGTAAAGATCATCGAGACAATTTTGAGCCTTTAATGGAAAAGTATGTACAAGAGGGTGCCTGGGAAAATGTTCTGAGAACAGTTATACCGTGTTATTTTGATCATAAACCGGGTCTATTGTATGTCTTCAAAGTTTTAAAGTCTGAAGTTGAGCCGTGAAACAAAAATCAATTGTAACGCCACTTTATCTGTATTTACACTGAGAACTTGAAGATCTAATTAATTACAATATCATATTATTATGTATATTTAACTAATAATGATATGTATAAATATAACTATTTTTAATAAATAAACCATTTTCATGAATTAAAAAAAGGAATACTTTAATCCTATAATCAAGGTCCACAGTTCAGTCAGGTACCCGGATCAAACTGATCCTGCAGTGAATATTCGCTTGGCCGCTACAATCACTGATAAGCATGACATCGACGAGGCTTAATAAGTACGGCATATTAACTTTTTTACTCCGACAAATTAAATTCTCAAACATTTTTTTGAGGTAAAAGAAAATTAAATAAAGACGTTTGAAGTATTTGATGTTAAAAAAATATTTCCTATTTAGTGTAAATGGGTATTAAAATGAGTAAAATGCATCAATTTGCCCGAAACAGTTAGGTGTTAAGTAAACATTGCACGAGCAGTTGAGCCAATGACTGGCGCGGTGTCCAGTCAACGCACGTGCTGTGGACACTCATCTGTTACAGAGTTAATTCGTAAGTAATTCTCTGTGAAACAGATTGATGCCGAATGCGAGAAGAGAGGAGGGATTTGATTGGACGTTAAAAAGAGACACGCCCCGCCCAATTTCAAGAATATAACTTCTATCCAGCAATGGTAAGAGAGGGATTTCTTGCGCCATTGCTTCAGGAATATGACATAGAGCTAGAAGAAGGTTTTCGCATTACTCATTTGAAACAAATTGCATAAATTCGTGTTTGTAATATTTACATGTTTACATGCATTCTACTTCGACTAAGTAGCTTCATTTATACACAATACCGTACCCAATAAATCTTAACATATACTATTCAAAAAAAGTAGGGGATATTTGATTTTTAAGTGTTATTAAAGTCACCTAATGAAACTGACGAAGAAACAAATGACAAAATGAAATGAAGTTCACATTCATCGATTTATTCCAAATGATCGTTAGACTAAGTAAGGCATAGACTGACCATTATAAGGGTAAATGATACCCGGGGTCAAACAGCAAAGTTACCACAGCATCACAACAAAGTCAGTAACGGGTAAATCCTCCTCTGTTTGCCAAACAAGCATTGATCCGACGTGGCATACTCCTAATGAGACGTCTAAGGTCAATTTGGTCCAGATTGTCCCATTCCTGTTGCAACGCAGCAGCAAGTTCTTGGACATTGGCTGGAGGTTGTTGACGTTGACGTAACCTCTGTCCAAGCATGTCCCAGACATGCTCGATGGGGGAGAGGTCGGGACTCAGTGCTGGCCAAGGTAATGTGGTGATGTTCTGTTGTTGGAGGTAACCTGTAACGATCCTGGGCCTGTGACATCTTGCGTTGTCATCCTGGAAGATGAAACGGCGGCCATGACGTCGTGCGAACGGCACAACATGGACTGCCAAGGTGTTGTCCCGGTAGTACTGGCCTGTAACACGCCCTGCAACAACATGTAAAGCCATTCTTCCAGCAACAGTGATGCCTCCCCACACCATAACAGAACCACCCCCAAACCGATCATGTCTGATGACGTTAACGTCTTGGAAGCGCTCGTTTCGACGACGCCACACCCTCCTACGTCTGTCCAAAAAATCAACAGTGAACCTTGACTCATCTGAAAACATCACATTGCTCCAGCGTCGATTATCCCAGTGTTGACGATCCCTACACCAACGACGTCTTGCCTGAATGTGATGATCTCTCAAACAAGGGATCACGCGAGGACGTCGGGCGCGAAGGTGACCCCTATGCAGTCGATTCCGAGTCGTCTGGCCACTCACTCTCACACCAGTGTCTGTTTGAAGACGAGCGCTGATCTGATTTGCTGTGATGACACGATTTCTCAAGGCCAAGGTACGGATAAATCGCTCCTGGGCTTGAGTTGTCTCCCTTGGTCGACCTGAGCGTGGTCTGTCCTGTACAGATTGTGTATCACGGTATCTGGACCATAGCCTGCTTATGACAGACTGAGAAACATTCATCGTCCTCGTCACAACCGCCTGTGTTGTGCCGATCTGTAGCATGCCAAGGGCACGTAACCTTTCAATTTGGGTAAGCCGACGCATATCAAAATTTGTTTTCTGGTCACTAAAACAATTAAACTGATATTTCCACCCTGGAATTCAATGCCACAATGACTGTAACATTCAAAGTCAGAGTCGTGCAAATCTTGGGTTGGACCCCCATGATGATCCCAAGCATCACCTGCATTCCATGCGGTAGCTATTGGTGCGTTTGGGCGTCACATGTAACTGGAATGTTTTTTTTCTGTTAGGTTCTATAGTGACTTTTTTCGTAGTCATTTGCATATTTTAGTATTATGCCCCCAAAATCAAATATCCCCTACTTTTTTTGAATAGTATATAAGTAAATAATAATAATAATAAAAACTACGGAAAATTATGTAGTCATGTTTTTTTTGCTGCTATTAGTCTATATTGGAAGTCTCTGGCAATACTCAATGCTGTCAGCCTATCACTTTAAACTTTAGAGACCCAACTGGCTGGAGCTGGTTTTAACGTCTGCTTCCGCTAAAGTGATATCGCAGAAAAGTCTTTAGAGAGTGAACAAAATAAGTACTGTAGGGGGAGCATGAAAAACCTCATCAAAAATAATGATTAAATTCCAGTCTTTATTATGATTAAATTCACATCAAACATACACCTCCGTGTTCTAAGATGCACATAGATTTATAAAAACGTTACGATACAACATTTCAACGTCTAATAAGACGACAATGTTATACGGATCTTCTCCGTGTGAAAGCTGTTCGATACGGGCTGTCGTATCCGTGTGTCGTAGCACGTATGAGAAATACACACACATTGATGACGTCACACACAAAATCCATACCCAGACGCGATACGCACTAGGAATTTACGCTTGCCAAAAGTCTCTATTGGCTCAACGGCTCGTGCAATGTTTACTTAACACCTAACTGCTTCGGGCAAAATGACGCATTTTACTCATTTTAATACCCATTTACACTTAATAGGAAATATTTTTTAACTTCAATTACTTCAAACGTCTTTATTTATTTTTCTGTTACCTCAAAAAAATGTTTGAGAATTTAATTTGTCGGAGTAAATAAGTTAATATGCCGTACTTATTAAGCCTCGTCGATGTCATGCTTATCAGTGATTGTAGCGGCCAAGCGAATATTCACTGCGGGATCAGTTTGGGTGTGTATGTGTGTGTGTGTGGGGGGGGGGTCTTGCTACGGGAATTTGAAGTTGACTGGGGTCAAAATCTCACTTCCTACACAATGATTAATCTGCAAAAAGACATTTTACGCCTCCATCCCTCCGCTGTAATATCATCAGTATTATTCAGTATTACCTCAGCCCCCCCCCCCCACGTCAGCCCCAGTGTGACATAGTTGATTTTAGTTTTCGTTTGCTTTGTTTCTGTTGTAGTTCACATATCTGCCCTTTAATAGATGGCATAAACAATGATTTTCGCATTATCTCCAGTGGAGACTACACCAAACCTTATTACCCTTTGCTCCAATGTATGGCCCCTCCCCTCGGCAAAATCCTGGATCCGGAGCTGTACCCAAAACTACATGTACTATGAAATTGCACATTTGATCCTCTTTCTCCAGTTCTATACCAAAAAATCAACCACAAAATGCATGAAGAGAAAAATTAGTATAATTCATCATGAAAATGGGGAAAGTAATTACTAGCAGTATTTCTAGAGTTGTCTCCCTTCAATCACCATTTTCTCAAATTGGTTGTGTTCTGACGCAGAAATTACAATTTTAATCAAATATGGGTTCCTTTTATCAATAACCAAACTTGAAAATTGCAATAAGCCACAGTAGTCCGCCCTAGATAAGCATTTTATATACACTTTGTGGCTGTTTTGTAGATAACGCGCTTGTGTATTATCCTATAAAATGTTTCATGTTCGGCACATAATATTATAGGTTTTGTTTTGAATAATTCTGCAATTTTAGTCACTAAATAATCTGTTACATGAATATAAACAATCATAGATTCATTAATAAGGTAATTAGTTGGTGCATACATGACTGAGTAGGGATATATTCTATAATTGTAAGTATAGTCGCCACAATAAATATTCGTAATGTCGCGTCTCTAAGACAAAAGCATACAGAAACTGAAAATAAATGGAAAAGTTTGAAAAGACAAGAAAATGCATTTATGTGGGAAACATTATTCTTTGACCCCTTGACACGAAATTAATAATTTACAGAACAATTGCTTTCAGAAAATATTAAAAGCTTTTCATGAAATCGAAGGGGGGGGGGGTGTCCATTTCCCACAAACGCATTATTCGTGATTTTTAACACATAAAATCTACCGTGTTCATTTTATACGAAACTTTAATCAAACCAAAATTGTAATAATTATTTAGCCTAATTATATTTAATTGAACTTTATTCATATTGGCGAAATAAAATTTTATATCATACGTTATATGTAATTAAATTGGTTTCCCAAGCTGCCATTAAATTTTAAGATTAAACACTAGCAGGTTTAAAAGCCTCCTTGTTTCATCCTTGAATTGCCCGTCTGAGCCTCAGGGGTCTGGGGTGCAGGCTTCAAACCTGTAGCTGATTAGCGTCAGAGTGGTTCAACTCCACCTGACGGGCGTTCTTTGGAAGCGGTGAATGGTAACCTTCTACTAAGTTCATAAGTCAGTAAACCATGTTACGCAGTTTTAGTTTTAATAAACATTTGCAAATTAAGGACACATTTTTTTTACAATTAATTTAAACAGATCATGTAATATTGACATCAAATCTGGTTTATTTTGAGTTGTTAAAGGTTGTAGGTAACAGACTTTGCACTGATATCATAGTATATGTTATCACACTTTCTTTCGTGACATTCGTAATTAAAGATTGGACACAGCTGTGCGTACGTGTATAAGATAATTACAAATTTGCAGCCAACATGTATACAGGGGCGTATTCAGGGGGGCGTCCAAACCCCACCCCGCTTAGCTACATAAAAAAATAAGTGATCCTACATCATGAAACACGATTTCTCTATTTAAAATGTAGGCCTAATTTAGAGACGATGGTGGCAGATTTACTTAACAGAAACCTTGCAACCCCCCTCCTGCAAAAATTCCTGGATCCGTCCCGGATATATCTATATTATCTAATTGGAAAACGGACTGATTAAACAATAAAGTTTGACTTTAATCGACGTGTCCTATTAAGATTACATCTTGACAAATATAATCTGAAAATGACATCAAAACTAACCGATAACCTAAAAGATAAATCAATCTGTTTCACACATGTATTGTGAAACCTTCTTACACCTCCCTTATTTCCTGGAGTTTTACGTCCTTTTCCACCAAGGATGATGATATCATAGAAAAGTACATATGTAGATGACTAATCTGAATAAGTTCAAGCATGGTTACTACAGGTGACGTCACTTCACGAGGCGTCGATCATTGTATGACGCGTGCATTGCATATATTATAAGACGTTGTTACGATAACTGGTCCGGGTAAAACGATGCCCTTTACTTACTTTATATTACACTCATTCAGAGGCGGATCCAGTTGGGGCGGGACCAAAATATCAACCACCCCTCCCCCCTCACCTCCCTCGCAGCGGCGTGCCCCGTCTCCGCAGTAAGTGCCCTCATTTTGCGGCGCCACTCCTTTTCAAAATTCCTAGATCCGCCCCTGTACTCATTTACAATAAATTAGAATTTAATTTGCACAAGGAAAAAGTTGATATTGCAAGGTCATTAACCCTCACCGATGTCACCCCAACCAGTGATTATAGCGGCCTAGCTGAATGTGGATAAATTTAAGCCGTAATAAAACGGAGAAGGGTGTGGGGATTTTTAGTCGAGTTAATTAAATTGTTGATTAGTTTCGCGAGCATCTGTTTACATTTTATATTCAAAAGTTGTCATTTTCAAGCAACAATTTATTATGCAATTAGTATGACTATTAAACTACCCCAAAACGTAGGTTTTTCATCATTATTCCACAATAGCGATTTGTCTAGTGTCCGGTTAATCGATGTACCTTACTATAAGCCGATTAGTATTTCAGTTTCTACTAATTAAACATTTTTTGTCCCCCGGCTTTCGAAGAAAGTTGGGGGACTATTAAAATGGGTTCGTTCGTCTGTCTGTGTGTCTGTCTGTCCGTCAGTCCGTCACACTTTTTGGGACACAATAACTCTCTTCCTAATTGAGCTAGAATGTTCAAACTTGGTGTATGTGTTTATTAGGTCAATGCCTTGATGGAGTTCGAAGATGAGCATTTTCCGCTTAGGGTAAGCAGAGATAAGCGATTTGATTGGTTGATGCTTTGGGACACGATAACTTTAGTTCTAATTAAGTGAGATTGGTGAAACTTGGTGTATAGTTTCATTACAGTAATACCTTGACTAAGTTCGATAATGAGCATTTTCTGCTCAGGGTAAGCAGAGCGATACGCAATTTGATTGGTCGAGACTTTGGAACACAATAACTCCCCTTCTAATTGAGTTAAAATGTTCAAACTTGGTGTATATTCTTATTAGGTCAATGCCTTGATGGAGTTCGAAGATGAGCATTTTCCGCTTAGGGTAAGCAGAGATAAGCAATTTGATTGGTTGATGCTTTGGGACACGATAGCTTTAGTTCTAATTTAGTGAGAATGATGAAACTTGGTGTATAGTTTCATTACAGTAATACCTTGACTAAGTTCAATAATGAGCATTTTCTGCTCAGGGTAAGCAGAGCGATACGCAATTTGATTGGCCGAGACTTTGGAACACAATAACTCTCCTTCTAATTGAGTTAAAATGTTCAAACTTGGTGTATATGCTTATTAGGTCGATGCCTTGATGGAGATCGAAGATGAGCATTTTCCGCTTAGGGTAAGCAGGGATAAGCAATTTGATTGGTTGATGCTTTGGGACACGATAACTTTAGTTCTAATTAAGTGAGATTGGTGAAACTTGGTGTATAGTTTCATTTCATTCTAATTTAGTGAGAATGATGAAACTTGGTGTGTATAGTTTCATTACAGTAATACCTTGACTAAGATCGATAATGAGCATTTTCTGCTCAGGGTAAGCAGAGCGATAAGCAATTTGATTTGCCGAGACTTTGGAACACAATAACTCTCCTTCGAATTGAGTTAAAATGTTCAAAATTGGTCTGTATGCTTATTAGGTCAATGCCTTGATGGAGTTCGAAGATGAGCATTTTCTTCTTAGGGTAGGCAGAGATAAGCAATTTCATCTTAGGTTCATCTTGATAGATGATTTTTATGCCAATACAATGACTGCATTCTCATTCAGTAATGGATTCGACAGTAACAGTGTATCGAAACGATTGACTCGGACACGAGGGCCCTTGGCCAGAGGAGCCCTTTTGTCAAGCGTGGGGGCCCTTTGGTATGCCTTTAGGGTCCCCCTAACTAGGGTACATTTTCATTTTTCTCGTCGGTTTTAGCATTTTTCTTTATAAAACACTTTTGGATGACACTTCGTGTACAGTTTGATTGCTCGATACTTGAAAAAAATAAATGTGCGATTAATTAATATGTGTCATCTAATTATTTTGGGATTTCGGCGGGGGACATCAGCCTCACTGTTGGCTTGTTTGATAACCCATTACCGAATAATGTTGACTGAAATCAAACGTTAGTTGTCGGTCGCGCGGCAGTTTTCGATTGAGTTCTAGAACACTATATTGAATGTGAACAAAGTTCTAGTATATATTATTATTTTTTTAAGGACTATGTTACATCTGTTTGGTATTGATTTCAGTTAACTATTACGGTGTTGGAAATGAAGTTTAATTAGATCAGTATATATATATACTACTGTTATGAATCGTAAGATGAATGAGTTAGAATAGTCAACACTACAATGATACAAATCTGCAGAATTTGGCAGTCTTCCGTTACTGTTTGAGTACGCACTGGCTCAGTGAGTAAGGCGCTTGCTCGATAGGCTGGGGCTCCGGGGTTCGATCCCGGTATTGGTCAAGGAAGTTACTTATGAGTGGCACAGGAATGGAGACCCCACGTATACTATGCACTGTACATAAAATATCCGTTGACAGTTGGAAATCGGATTAAGAGTAAGTTTGTCTGCATCGCAATTGCGTATACCCGTTTTCTTCCATAGCCCAGTTGGAGCACAAAATGCGTAATGTCTCGATGCCACCGCTGACCGCTGTTGATTTATATCTTATTGTCCCGATGTTTACACTAGTAGAGTATTGGTGAGCATAATGTTTTGAAGCCTTCTTATGCAAGCTCACTAAATCTATATCCACCTCGAAATTCTTATCACGATTGAGAGATGATTCACATATTAAACAACGTATTAGCATTTAAATGAAGTGACCATTTAAGTACAGTAGGCGTGCGAATAACAGAAAAAGACCAATAAGCTGAGTCAAAATAGTTTTATTTAGTGTAGTTACTGTTGGCAGAAAGAAGAACAGTTTAGAGTAGATTCAATATAGGTATTGTTTAAAGCTTTATTAAAATGACGTCCAGTGGAAAGAAATTTGAATTTGAATATGTTATTGGAACCAATCCAGAATGTATCGAAGAGAGAGAAAAGAAAACAGCAGAGGAAGTAGCAAAGTCATACGATGAATGGGTCGAGAAGAAATTATACGAAGTGGTACGTATGTATGTATCATGCTACGTTTCATTATGTATATACTACAAAATAATTATATGAAATGTGGAAACCGCGGTGGCTCAGTGAGTAAGATGACCCGTGTTTGATCCCTGTGTTGATCGAGAGAGTTCAAGTGGGAGCTGAGCAGAAGAACGTAAAACACCATTTCATTTTATTTGGTGTCGAAACCACTACACTTGACCATGGACCTTATAATCCATGACTTGGCGCAATGCAGACGCCCCTTCTCCAATCCCAATCTCCCAATTAATCAGGGGCGGATTGGGACCGGGAACCAGTTCGGGCTCCCGTGTCGTTGCGGCCCCTTTTACTGAACCCCAGTCGGGGGTGGGTGGTCCGGGGTATCGTCATATTATTAATTGTCCCTCGCCTTTCGAAGAAATGGGTTCGTCTGTCTGTCTGTCTGTCTGTCTGCCTGTCCGTCACACTTTTTGGGACACAATAACTCCCTTCCTAATTGAGCTAGAATGTTCAAACTTGGTGTATGTGTTTATTAGGTCAATGCCTTGATGGAGTTCGATGATGAGCATTTTCCGCTTAGTGTAAGCAGAGATAAGCAATTTGATAGGTTGATACTTTGGGACAAGATAACTTAGGTTCATCTTGATTTATGATTTTTATGCCAATACAATGACTGCATTCTCATTCAGTAATGGATTCGACAGTAACAGTGTATAGAAACGATTGACTCGGACACGAGGGCCCTTTCCTTTGGCCAGAGGGGCCCGTTTGTCAAGCGTGGGGTCCCTTTTGTCTGCCTTTAGGGTCCCCCTAGCTAGGGCACATTTTCATTTTTCTCGTCGTTTTAGCATTTTTCTTTATAAAACCCTCTTGGATGACACTTCGTGTACAGTTTGATTGCTCGATAGGTTTGAACAAAATAAATGTGCGATTAATTAATATGTGTCATCTATTTAATTTGGGATTTTGGCGGGGGACATCAGCCTCACTGTTTTTTTTTTGTAAACAATATTTTATTTCATTTGAAAATGGATGGGAGAACAGGCTGGGCCTATGTTGACTCCTTTCCAAAATTTACAAATGTAAGTTTCTTTATATACATACAGAACATAATAATATCTACATCAAGAACCTATAAATATACAAAATATAATTTAAAATAATTTAAATATAAACTAAAAATTTATACATATATACATCAAGAAACATTTTTAAAAATACAAAATATAAAAAAAAAAATATTTAGATAAACTAAACATTTATACATATACACAGTTGTCCGTTCCGTAATGTAGTAGTGCTGCAAACCCCTACCTCCAGTAAAAACCTACCTAAAAACGTGAAGTATTGTATTGGTTATATTATGTATAGATGTAAATAAATCGACGTTAAAAACGTTTTGACAATTTTAAAAATTTATGAACAGTGTTAAAAACGAACTGATTTTGATCAAAAGAGAGGACAGTCTGTCTATTTAATGAAATACCAATATCTTGAAATTGCTGCTTGAGTAAGCCAATAGTTTGTCCTCGGACACCCGTATGTAGGGAGCATACCAATAGATAATGGTAACAATCTTCAAAAAGGTGACCACATGCGCAGGCGGGGCTATCCGTTAAATGTCTTAAAAACTTATTACCATTTAAATCGCTGCAGCCTAATCTCAGTTTACTGTGTATTATTTGATTTTTTCTATCTCCAATGTAAAAGTAATGTGGAATAATATCGTCGTTTTTAATCAAGCTGGAAGCAAATGATGACACAGAATTAGAATTTTGCACTTCGGGTTCCAATTTGTTCCATTCTCTGATCGTCGACGGAATAAATGAATTTGAAAAAATGTTTGTTCTACAAAAGTACTCTTCGAGATTTTTACAATTTCTTAAACGGTATGGTGATTTTTTCTCTAGTATAAGGTTAGAAATATAAGACGGAGCTAGACCATTGATTAACTTATAGAATAATTTTAGTTTGTGTCTTCGTCGACGTTCAGCTAATGGAACAAATCCTGTTTCTTTATACAGTTTTGCATGGCTTGTACCCCTAACCGCTCCACAGATAGTCCTTAGTGCATCTAACTGTAAAGTTTTTTGGTCCCGATTGTCCCATTCCTGTTGCAAAGCAGCAGCAAGTTCTTGGATATTGACAGGACGTTGTTGACGTTGACGTAACCTCTGTCCAAGCATGTCCCAGACATGCTCGATAGGGGAAAGGTCGGGACTCGGTGTTGGCCAAGGTAATGTGGTGATGTTCTGTTGATGGAGGTAACCTGTAACGATCCTGGCCCTGTGACATCTTGCGTTGTCATCCTGGAAGATGAAACGGCTGCCATGATGTTGTCTCGGTAGTATTGACCTGTAACACGCCCTGCAACAACATGTAAAGCCGTTCTTCCAGCAACAGTGATGCCTCCCCACACCACCCCCAAATCGATCATGTCTGATGACGTTAACGTCTTGGAAGCTCTCGTTTCGACGACGCCACACCCTCAACAGTGAACCTTGACTCATCTGAAAACATCACATTGCTCCAGCGTCGATTATCCCAGTGTTGACGATCCCTACACCAACGACGTCTTGCCTGAATGTGAAGATCTCTCAAACAAGGGATCACGCGAGGACGTCGGGCGCGAAGGTGACTCCTATGCAGTCGATTCCGAATCGTCTAGCCACTCACTCTCACACCAGAGCGCTGATCTGATTTGCTGTGATGACACGATTTCTCAAGGCCAAGGTACGGATAAATCGATCCTGGGCTTGAGTTGTCGCCCTTGGTCGACCTGAGCGTGGTCTGTCCTGTACAGATTGTGTATCACGGTATCTGGACCCTAGCCTGCTTATGACAGACTGAGAAACATTCATCGTCCTCGCCACAACCGCCTGTGTTGTGCTGATCTGTAGCATGCCAAGGGCACGTAACCTTTCATTTTGGGTAAACCGACGCATATCAAAATTTGTTTTCTGGTCACTTAAACTATGAAACTGATATTTCCACCCTGGAATTCAATGCCACAATGACTGTAACATTCAAAGTCAGAGTCGTGCAAATCTTGGGTTGGACCCCCATGATGATCCCAAGCATCACCTCCATTCCATGCGGTAGCTATTGGTGCGTTTGGGCGTCACATGTAACTGGAAATGTTTCTTCTGTTAGGTTCTATAGTGACTTTTTTCGTAGTCATTTGCATATTTTAGTATTATGCCCCCAAAATCAAATATCCCCTACTTTTTTTGAATAGTATACAAGTGTGGTTTAGTGTAATTTATTTTAGTTGAAAAAGTTATTTTTTCAGTTTTTAGGGGGTTGAAAGTTACAAGCCATGACTTCGACCAGTTGTTAATAGTAATTAAATCATTATTTAGGATAGCCGCGTCTGCCTGGGGATTTGTTATTTGTAAGTAAAGGGATGTGTCATCTGCAAATAATCTAATATTCGAGTTAATATCATTTACAATATCATTAATATATAACAAAAATAAAAGAGGACCGAGAACCGAGCCATGGGGGACACCCGCAGGGACAATCCTGGGGTCAGAGGTGGCCCCACTAACAACTACTACCTGCTTTCTGTTTTTTAAATAATCAGTAAACCAATCAAGCAGCCCCCATCGTACACCAGACGCCCTCGGCTTATGACAGAGTCAAGCGTGCCAGACTCTGTCAAAAGCCTTGTTGATGTCACAGAACACTGCTCTTGTATACTTTCCGTGATCTATGGCTTGACAAAAAGAATGAGTTAAATCAATTAGTTGGCTTGTTAAGTATTATTATTGTATCGCCAAGAGTCAAGAGAATTTAACTGGTTAAAAAATGGGACTAGTTGAGAAAATTTTGACCATTTGATTAACCAGTTAGGAATATTGAATAGATAGGAATATTTTCATTGAAAAATGTCCCATTTTTATTGTCGAAAGCGCTAGATGATTCCTCCTCTGTTGGAAGGCCACGGGACACATTGGTACAGAGTGACGAAAGAGAAATTCATAAAAGCTGCTTTTTGAATTTAGAATTCTGGCGTATCCCCACAAACAAGGTGCAGGTGACTTAATAATTAGTATATTTGCGGGCGACAGTGTCGGGTGAATCCGATGGAATGTACGGATGAAATTCGGAATCCCCATTGCAGTATTTCGAATTCTGGCTCACACCCAGCACACCCGGCCCGGAAAGTCTATTATACCAGCCCATTCCAGACACCAGTGATGGCGTAGCGGCCCGTTAAGGCCACGGGCCACATACAACATGATCATCATCGCTCCATGGCCGGTCCAATACCCCTTCCCCCATATCATGTTCAGCATAAAAGTTTTTTTTAGCGGCCCTTCGGGCGATCGCCCGATCGTCCGATGGTCCAAACAGCCCCTGTCATGAATACGACATATTTTGAAATACATTCTGTTTATTGTGTTAGGATATGGAAGCTAGGGGTTATTATGGTCCACAGTTAACTGCTGATACAGCAGCCCTCATGTTCCCTGACAATAGAGAAAAGGTTCGGATCGTAGATATGGCTGCCGGTACAGGACTGATATCTATTAAAGTAAGTATATTTGGTGCTGTAGTTGCAACAGTGGTGATGCTTTATTATGTGTACTGTGCTTTGAGCTTGCTTGTGCATAAATACTGCTGTGCAAAGTATTTATGGTTATATCGAGAGCGATACATTAAGTAATTATAATATATTGATACTCCACAAGGTGTTAGCCGAGTGTTATTTCAATTTAAAATACAGATGTGACGTTACCCTTTGATGTTGGCGTACCGTTATTTCAAATAATCGTACGGGCAACTTGCCAATAGTACTTTATTCATACCAGTGAAATATTGGACTAGTGTGACGTATTTCACTGTAAAAGCTCATGCAGAGTGCCGGTATGTTAAGATGTTTAATGATCTCGAGCTTAATATTGCGTAATATATTGTAAAAACATATATTGTTACAATATATTTCTTAATGCCTCTCTCTCGACCATTAAACAATACATATTACGCAATGTCAGCCCGATACCATTAAACAACTTAAAATACGGACAATATCCCGTGAGCGCTGTTCCAATTATTTCAACTAGTATAGATAATGTACGATTGGCAAGTTGCCCGTACATTATTGGAAATAATGGCACTCCAAAATCAATATTATTACTAATCTTCACTACTACTACTACTCACTTATTATTCTAGCAGTATCGCCTTTAATATTTAAATCTGATAACCTTATTACATCATGTAGATAATAATATCAATTTGTTTCAAATACAAATGATTCAAAATCTTATCAGACTATTCCCAAAATAAGATATACATCGAAGTTAACATTTACTTGTTGATTTCCATGTACATGAATGTGAATTCATAAAAATTGGTAATTCTGATATACATATATGTCATCACAATGTATTCATTCCTGATGAGGATATTTTAATTAGACATTGATTTCATTTTAATAACATGGTGCTTTCTCGAACCATGTAAAAGTCTCATTAATAGCAACACAAGCGCCCCCTTGTCCATATAGCCTAAGGCACTGCAAAATGTGGTGAACAAGAAAAGATATGTTACAGACATGCGTGTCCTACACATCTTATTCTAAAGTTAAAATTATTGGCAATTTAAATTTTGACACCGTGAGGTAATGCTGATAAATATGGCGGGATTTAAGGGCCAAAACTAAATGTATGTTGAAAATACCTAATACCTAGGATGCAAAATACATGTGTCGTTATACTTATAATGAAGAATACATAATACCGTTAAAGTAAATGTCAAATGTCAAAATTACAAATGTTTTTTTGGGGGAAAAAATCCACTAATGTGCACAACCTTTTCACATATACACTTCAACAAAGCAACTTCGACATTTGTCTTTTGCTTGCATCTTGAGTTAGGTTGAGATTCATGCCGTATTTTGCTCGACATAACTGATTTGAAATTAGAGTCAAAACGGAAACAATTGAATGTAAATCAGTTCATATACAACCAGATTACATTATTATATGTTGCGACCCAAATATTAGCGATTTAGCTCCTTTAAATTAAATTTGTTTTGACACATTGTTAATATTATTTGAAATATTATTTACTTTTATGTTACAATTAATTATTATTTTAATAATAGGTTTGTATTTTATTATGAATTATGAACTACAGTATATTTTTAGTTACGGGAACATGGATTTGAGCAAATTGATGCAGTCGATCCAAGTAAAGTATCTAAGAAAGTTGCTATGGAGAAGAATCTGTATGGAAGATATTTGGTAGATTTTGTTGATGAAAGAAGATTAGATATAAAAACAGGTTTTGTAATTGTAGTGAACATATGCAATGAATCAATGCATGCCAGGAATCTCTGTCGCTATTAACCATAAACGCAAAAGTGATTTTGGTTGCCATCTAATGTAGGAATATAGCTGCCATGTCATATACGAATAAAGTTAAGGAATAGGGCTGTAAACAACTATATTTTAAACATAATAATATAGAAGTTTGTGAAATTCAATCTATTTTGTAGATTGATAAAATAATACATTGAGCTTGAACTCCATCCAAATTGTGTGATGCAATGATTGGACTTTTGCCCAGTCGATGCAGAACAGTAGGACGTTAAATCGAAATGAAATGGGGTTTAACGTCCTACTATTCTGCTCCGACAGGGCTAACGAAGACAGAGATACGACATACAGTGTGCTATGAGGGAAATTTCATCCCGGCAGCAGTACATTATGTAGAACACAGTTTTACGATAACCAATAATGATTAATGAGTATGTCTTAAAAGTTGACGATGCGGGGGCTATGCCATTGGATCACAAATTATTTTAAAGCAGACATAGGCCTATTAGTGAACATTCAATGTATTACCCAATAAACATATTTTGGTGTTTTTTATTTTAATATTCTAGCCATTAACATAGTTTTTATATTTCAGATGAATATGATGGTCTTGTCAGTTCTGCTGCATTTACACCTGGTTCAATGCCTTCTATTGCATTGAAGGAATTTATTAGGGTTGTAAAACCAGGTAATACGCAAAATCTGTCAATACTTTTATTATACAAACATGCATAATCAACTTGATTTAAATCGATAAAGAGCAATTTGTACTGGATGCAATCGCAACCGCAGAGATGGTACCCAAAGTGAATTTTGGGACCGATTTTCATCAGCCAGTGCCAGTTTCATTTGCATCAGTAGTCGTGCTCCTTAATTCTCTAACATTTTCTTTACAAAATATGAAAGAAAATAGGGTTTAATGTCCTATTTTTCTACTCCGAATGGGGATCATTTTCATCTCCCCTTTCGTATAACACTATAGTCTCTGATTACCTTTTTTAGCAAGCTAAAATTATTAATTAAATAAAGTGTGGTTTGTTTATCTTATCTGTTTACTATTGTATTACGATAATTTCGACAGTACCACCACTTTGTTATGAAATCTAGTTAGCATTTCAGGAACGATATTTACCATCGTCTTTCTGGCGTATTCCTCTTCTTATCTGTATCCGGTTGGTACAGGAAAGTTGGACGTTAAACTACATTCTGTCCATTTCATGGCTATATCCTGTGAACAGTAATACGTCAAAGTAGACTATGTATGAATATATTTTTTAATTGGAGACAGGACGAAAAAGCTGTTAGTCGGTGTATGTTTAATAATCCATATTTAGTCTAATCTTTTATTCAGGTGGATATGCATGCTTTTCTACACCAGAATATGTCTTAAGATTAAGTACGGAACTTCGAGACAATTTTGAACCATTAATGGAAAAATATGAAAAGGAGGGTGCATGGAAAAGAATATTAAAAGCCGTTGTTCCAAGCTATTTTGATAATAAACTTGGTGTTCTGTACGTTTTCAGAATTTTAAAATCTGAAATTTAAAAATTTACCTTTAAAATATTTTTTTTTTTCATTTCTGCATCTCTCTTTAATATGCTATCTTATTAATGTGAAACTGGAGATTGTAAATCCTGTATTAAAAATCTTCAACCTGTCATAAGTGCCTTTTCCTTATACCTACGCCAATAAGATCAAGATTTTTTTGGGTTAGAATCTGAAAACGAATTTTGGAAAAAAGCGATGAAATTTGAAGTCAACTAGGTGTGGTTTTCTCCCTTTGATCACTTTAGGCTGGAAGTGGTGGGTTGATATATTTCAAGAATTAAAAACGTTATATTGCAAATGGAAGTCAAGTTATCTAGATCGTGTTTTCTATTTGATTGTGAACATGGTGATGTCTGACTGCAGGTGCGAGGGCGTGTTTGTAAGTGTGTGTATGGTGTGTGTGTGTGTGTGTGTGTGTGTGTGTGGGTGGGGGCAGTTGAAAGGAAAGAAACAAACTGAAATGAGCCCACATTAGCGTTTGGATATGATTTAACGTTGGTGCCAAGAGCGATATTATATGAATTTGAAAATGATGTGGATAGCTGATTTGCTCGTTTACTTGTTTTTACTACACCAGGATGTTGTTGTTGTTGTTTATGACAGATTTAACGTCCAATACATTAAATATGATATTATGGACAGGTTGATTGAATTAAATTATTTGCATTTAAAGGGTTGAAACACAAAATAAAAAACCCCTTGTAATCCAAAAAATCATCTTAAAATGGCTGTCGTGAGAAGAGAGGGCAGAATATCTTCCCCTTTTTTTCACAATAAAACAAGAGGTCCTACTGACTGATAGGGAAGAAGAATCCACTTGCTTTATGTGGAGAGGCGAAGTACGCTCGGTAAAAACCACCTAGCTTGACTTCCAATAAGTAGTTCCATATAGTTAAAAGTTAGTTAAAAGTCATTTAAAGCGGTTCACAACTTCAGGTATAAAGGTTATGGGACATCCCATTAAGGGTTTTCTTAGGTATAGAAATAATGCAAATTAAATTGATCGATATGCACTGCCACTGTTAATAATGGTTGTGTAGGTCCCTATTCATTTTGTCATTATCTTTCCCTAATATATTATTAAATCAGACAGTAGACTGAATCGCTATACTGACCTACAACAATATGCAGTTCCCTATCTTAATGTCAATTCATTCTATTATTAAGGTATCCAGGTGGCTTAGCCGCCAACCTGGTCTACCCAACAAGTTATAACTAGTGCTCTGTTGCAACTAATGTGACAGTTAATTTCGGATTGTACTGTGAGTTTTAAGGTCGCTTCATACATTTTATATATGACATATTCCGAGGGAGGGTATATTTGGCATCTTCAATTAATCTTCTTAAAGGGAATCCTTTCTCTTCAAATTTATTGCACGCAATAACGATTGACGGTTAAAATGTGACCGCCTTTGCAATTCACTTATTTATATTTATGGTCGGTCATTAAATCTTTAGTTCTCAGTCTTGTGATAGACCCACACATTTTGCGAGATGGACATCTGTCTTTACAACTAGATTATTATTTAAATTAAATTTGAATCTAAAAGTATTTGCTCTGGCCAATTCAATTTTCCATTTTAATTTATTTTTTGTTTTAACAAAGCTATAAATTTCCTGAACGCTATATTCAAGTCTTCAGTCTCGCAGAGGCAGAGTCCTTTGCGAGCACGCCTGTCTGCTACCCATCGTCTACTATGCCAACATGGGATGGTATTCATGTAAATTCTGTGGTTTCGTTTTTGTTTCTGAGGGAATAAACACTTGCTCGAATATTCTGAAGATTTCCGATCTAGATATTGTTTAGTCGTGTATTATTGACTTGATGCTGCTAACAGAGTCTGCTCTTTGAAGGATGTATGACACAAGCCATCCAAGAGCTGCGGATATTGTCCTTACTTCTGCTGTATAGATGAAACACCCATCTGGTAGCCTTTTGATATATTAACATTAAATTCAGGAATGATTACACTTGATGCAATTGTCGGTGTGTTTGGATCGCACGATACGTCAGTGTATATTTTCACATGCGATAACATTTCTTTGGAATTCTTGGTTCACAATTAAATGTTGGACAACTGTCCCCAAGATATTGTATCTTAGACGAGTATCTCAATGCGCCGCAATTTGAAAGACATTTCACCTACTTGTTGCAAAAGAATTACGTCGTGTCGTCTGCATAAACCGTTACGCCAGTAAGTTTCTTAATGTAGTTATTAGACTGAAGGTCATTAATCATGATATTGAAAAGTGTCGGGCTTATAACAGAACCCTGGGTGGGTCTTTTATTGCTAATTGAGAGACCTACATTAACTTGTATTTACCTATCGTTTAGAAAACCCTAGATCCATTGGACCATTGGCCCTGTTACCCTTAGTCCATGTACTTTTTTTTTTTAAAAAAAAAGGTCATCCACCCACCCAAAGTAAGTGGAATGTCTTGGTCCGGCAGATAATTGTTCTTTTCAGCCAGTGATATCATGATGTCATGTTGTAACCTTACAATATGATCAATAGAGGGGCGTCGTTGCCTATATTTCGCTGATGTGGTTACTTGTATAGTTAAATTTTACTGCAATATCTCTTGTAGCATAAAGCAGATCATGACTCACGCTGGCATCACACAACGGTTTCTTTGGGTTATATTCCTGATTGTTTTCAAATTTGAGTGAAGTCTGTGTCACTACAGGCCCCCGGATCCATTCACTTAATTTGAATTGTTCGTCTGTTTGTGATTTCTAAGTATGATATTTCATCCATATATTTGTTTTTGTATAAATTATGTATGATGCAGTACTCCTGCACTTACTATTAGCCTATCATTTACCATTGTCTCAGGTGTTTTACGTAAGGACCCAATCTGATTAAAACACAGATTCAATTTCGTTTCGTTTTTTATAGTTCAAAATTTCGTTTTTACTTGTCTTTACTACTCTTGGATCTGGAAGACTTGTTATTTAAGTCGTGTTCTGCCTGAAATGAGGGGTCAGCCAATCAAATGGTTTGTCGAATCGACTGTTTGACCTTTCTATGCGTGGAACTGTGGGTAAATATTACCAGCGGATAGAAATCAAAACAAAAAGCATGGCGGTCGCTAATTGGTTAATTGAATGACTGACGTTATCGGGTCAAATGTCCCGTGCTTGATACCTGGCGTCATAGAACGTGAGCTCCCACTTTTACTAGTTAGATCTACATGAGTGTAGGCCATCGAAAGTATAAAAAAACGAAACGAAATATAGATCTATATTTTAATTAGATTGGTAAGGACCAGTTTCATTTTTATCTTTTAATGGTTTAATCAACGGGATTATCTTTGTTGTTTTCCAAAACAAAAGCCGCTCGTATGACCCCTTAAACGACGACCCGCTGCAACTGGTCAGCTCTTCATGTATTAGAGGTCATCGATCGAAAGTATAAAAAAACGATACGAAATATAGATCTATACTTTAATCTGGGTGGCTGGTAGGATGGGGCAGAAGAGACAGGTGTAAATTACTACATATACATTGTATATTTTGTTATTACATATATTACATATACATTGTACACATATAATACAAAGCAAAATAGTGTCCCCGATGTAAAAATATATTTGCAAGTATTAGAAAACATCAGCCAACCTTTTAAAGGAAAGGGAAATGATTGTGAACTCACATTTAACACTCAAGTTGTGTTGATTTCACTAACCAGATTATTCACGAGAGTAGAGATGAGGTATTGAACGAAAACTCTTTAGCAAAAGATGTGATCAAACTAGATCAATCAGAAGTGATTATTTTTCGACAAATTGGTATTTCTTACTAAAAAGAAGTTCGAAAACAAAGTGTCTTACGTTAACTAGTGACAAATCAGATAAAGGTCACTTCTTTTGATAAAACAATTTCAACCTAAACTTGCCCTTTGGAATAAATGATCTGCAAGAAATAGAATTAAAAAAAAATGTTGAAAACAAACTTGACATTGTGTAAATCGTGGTAAATACCCCAGTCAGACCGGGGTGGCGTCCTAAATGCGCTGCTACGGCTGTGGTCCCCAGGTCGCCAATAAAGCCGACACACGGTGTTTGCTTTGGGCATATTCAAAACAAACGGCAAGGTTCTGCCATATGACCTGGAAAGCTGCGAGAAGGCGGTGGGGTCGCGAAGGTCCTTACTGCGCTGCTACGGCGCCTAAAATGGCTTTCAAGAGCGTCAAGATCCCCCAATAAGTATGGCAAAAGCGTGGTGAAAACGCCAAATATCGTGCTGTAGTCTTCATGGTCACAAATGATCGCCGAGTCACGGTTTTGACATATGGCCTGGAAAGAATGGTCTGAGATAACGTAGTGGGGTCGCGAGACAAACGTAGTAACATGAACGTGGTACACGCGCAGTGTACACTTGGCAAAGACTCTGCGAAAATTGTAACATTTGCGACCGTGTCTTTATGGCGTTTTCACAAAAACGCTCGCATGTCGGTCGCGACCCCAACAAGCGTTGTGAGTCCTTATGGCTTTGTCATAGCGCGGCTACGATAATTTCACCACTGTTGTACGATTTCATCACGACTTCATGAGTCTACCACTGCGCCTATTTTGAGGTTCCCACTGCGTTAATGTAGTTCTTAATACGACAATGGCGCGGCGATCATGTTTTTCATGTACAACTTGCGTTGAAAACGGGCGATTCAAAATTCATACATCACTGTGTATGCAGTCATCTTGAAATTTCGAACAGCCTATATATAATCGCCGTGGTCACGTGGTGGAAACGCACGCGCAGTCCGGTTACACGTACGCTCGTAGAAGACGTATGGTAAGAAATCCTATGAGCGTGGTTTATAGAGCGCCGCGGGTTCACCGATGACCGCCATACGTTCAGAGAGATCGTGACGAGCCCGCTGTGAGAAAGCGGTATAATCGCACAGGTCGCAGTAAGAACGCAACTTTTAAAAGTTTTTAATTTTGGGACATTTTTCCGCGTTGTTTTCAAGCTTGCCGACGACTTTGCGCATTTTCTGGTCGCCGTACGTATCAGCAGCTACGGTCTGACGGGGGCATGAAGAAGACCGAGATAACCCCCAAATAAGTTACAATTGGTTAATCAAATGGTGTATATAGTGGAGAGAGAGAAAAATGGGGTTTAACGGCCACTCGAAATTATTTCAATAATTCGCCTGCGCGTAGGGGTCTTTAGCATTGGGGGAAACCGGAGTACGCGGAGAAAACTCACTCTAAAATTTGTTTATGTGTATACATCTCCATCATGTTCTGGTTCTGTGTCCGACTTCCACAGTTATTTTTTAGTAATATTTCTGTTCATCGGGGCCAGCTTATTCTTCTTTGTAACTTAATGTCAGTGTTGAATGCATGTCGAGACAAGTAATGAACCTATTCACAATTCATAAAAGTGGCCATATTCTTGATTAGATTTTAACCTGTTCTATGGGGGAAAACCTTAAATTCTGATGAGGCGGTTGAAAATCAGATGTCCGCTCATTTTTGGATATTTTTATCGCTTGTAGATAGCGTTGGCTGGGTGAGAAAGACGCTGGCTCACTTGCCTGGAAGTCCCGTGTTCGCTCTGGGTTTTGGCCCTGGGAGTTTCTCGGGATTTTTTCGGCGTGGTTTCCCCTTGTCATGACGGAAGACCTAACAAAGAGATGTGTTTAGATGTTCGGATGGTACCAAAAACCGATGTCCAGTGTACACATTGTCGCGCACGTAAAAGACCATTGCCATTTGGAATTCGAGAAAAGAATAGGCCGTAGCTAAAGCTAAATGCTGCTGAAGACTCGAAATAATTTACAGATTTCTTATTTACAACGCCGAGAACTTGCCGTTTCAGTGATATAATACGGGAAAGATTTACAAGCCTCCAAGTTGAAATGTTCTGACATAACAGGTTTCTGACCCCACGACTTTGAATGTTAAATATATATTAAAATTTCATTATCAACAAAAGTATTCGGAAGAAAAGTATGAAATGTGAACCACGATTGAGAAATATATATAACGTGAAAGTTTCGCAGTAAATACTCTCTTCATTTTTCTTCCATTTCCAATATTGGATTGCGTTGTCATGTCTGTTTTGTACAATCAGCTTTCTCGTTCGTGAAAGTAAATTCAATCTATGATTACTTAACAGTATAGAAGTCTTATTACCACTCGCTTTCGGAACTAACACGCAGATTTTCTTTAAGGGAACACGTTGTCGTTTAATGAAAAATCTTAACTGGGTCAAATTTCACACAAACTTAGGAACAAAAACATTAATTTTCATAATATTTCTGACATTTAAATCAAATCAATGGATTTAATCAGTCCAGAACAATAGTAGTAATTTGCTTTAAAAAAATAACGATAGGTTGTAAGAGTTGATGGTCTGTAAGGCTGGAGCTAATTGGAAACTGTATGAAAGCTATCATTGACCCTGAAACTCAGCAAATCAAATTGATTCATCAAGACGTCTAAACGATAACCATTATGATGATTAACTTGGTTAGTAGTTTTTCATACACGACATCCAGCGCCCCCAAACGAAAAAAAAAATAGAAATTGGCCACTTTCAAGTGTTTATTATTAGCTGAATGTTATTAAAGAAATCTTGTTATTTGCTGACATACACGACGTTAATATTCATGTTACGCCATAAAACAATACGTAGCAGAAGTTGTCTGTAAGGAATTCAAACACTCTGCAAACAAAACAATAAATAAAATGTCAAGTTAAACGAGTGTACATAATATTGTCCTTACTTCTGCTGTATAGATGAAACACCCATCTGGTAGCCTTTTGATATATTAACATTAAATTCAGGAATGATTACACTTGATGCAATTGTCGGTGTGTTTGGATCGCACGATACGTCAGTGTATATTTTCACATGCGATAACATTTCTTTGGAATTCTTGGTTCACAATTAAATGTTGGACAACTGTCCCCAAGATATTGTATCTTAGACGAGTATCTCAATGCGCCGCAATTTGAAAGACATTTCACCTACTTGTTGCAAAAGAATTACGTCGTGTCGTCTGCATAAACCGTTACGCCAGTAAGTTTCTTAATGTAGTTATTAGACTGAAGGTCATTAATCATGATATTGAAAAGTGTCGGGCTTATAACAGAACCCTAAGTATGATATTTCTAAGTATGATATTTCATCCATATATTTGTTTTTGTATAAATTATGTATGATGCAGTACTCCTGCACTTACTATTAGCCTATCATTTACCATTGTCTCAGGTGTTTTACGTAAGGACCCAATCTGATTAAAACACAGATTCAATTTCGTTTCGTTTTTTATAGTTCAAAATTTCGTTTTTACTTGTCTTTACTACTCTTGGATCTGGAAGACTTGTTATTTAAGTCGTGTTCTGCCTGAAATGAGGGGTCAGCCAATCAAATGGTTTGTCGAATCGACTGTTTGACCTTTCTATGCGTGGAACTGTGGGTAAATATTACCAGCGGATAGAAATCAAAACAAAAAGCATGGCGGTCGCTAATTGGTTAATTGAATGACTGACGTTATCGGGTCAAATGTCCCGTGCTTGATACCTGGCGTCATAGAACGTGAGCTCCCACTTTTACTAGTTAGATCTACATGAGTGTAGGCCATCGAAAGTATAAAAAAACGAAACGAAATATAGATCTATATTTTAATTAGATTGGTAAGGACCAGTTTCATTTTTATCTTTTAATGGTTTAATCAACGGGATTATCTTTGTTGTTTTCCAAAACAAAAGCCGCTCGTATGACCCCTTAAACGACGACCCGCTGCAACTGGTCAGCTCTTCATGTATTAGAGGTCATCGATCGAAAGTATAAAAAAACGATACGAAATATAGATCTATACTTTAATCTGGGTGGCTGGTAGGATGGGGCAGAAGAGACAGGTGTAAATTACTACATATACATTGTATATTTTGTTATTACATATATTACATATACATTGTACACATATAATACAAAGCAAAATAGTGTCCCCGATGTAAAAATATATTTGCAAGTATTAGAAAACATCAGCCAACCTTTTAAAGGAAAGGGAAATGATTGTGAACTCACATTTAACACTCAAGTTGTGTTGATTTCACTAACCAGATTATTCACGAGAGTAGAGATGAGGTATTGAACGAAAACTCTTTAGCAAAAGATGTGATCAAACTAGATCAATCAGAAGTGATTATTTTTCGACAAATTGGTATTTCTTACTAAAAAGAAGTTCGAAAACAAAGTGTCTTACGTTAACTAGTGACAAATCAGATAAAGGTCACTTCTTTTGATAAAACAATTTCAACCTAAACTTGCCCTTTGGAATAAATGATCTGCAAGAAATAGAATTAAAAAAAAATGTTGAAAACAAACTTGACATTGTGTAAATCGTGGTAAATACCCCAGTCAGACCGGGGTGGCGTCCTAAATGCGCTGCTACGGCTGTGGTCCCCAGGTCGCCAATAAAGCCGACACACGGTGTTTGCTTTGGGCATATTCAAAACAAACGGCAAGGTTCTGCCATATGACCTGGAAAGCTGCGAGAAGGCGGTGGGGTCGCGAAGGTCCTTACTGCGCTGCTACGGCGCCTAAAATGGCTTTCAAGAGCGTCAAGATCCCCCAATAAGTATGGCAAAAGCGTGGTGAAAACGCCAAATATCGTGCTGTAGTCTTCATGGTCACAAATGATCGCCGAGTCACGGTTTTGACATATGGCCTGGAAAGAATGGTCTGAGATAACGTAGTGGGGTCGCGAGACAAACGTAGTAACATGAACGTGGTACACGCGCAGTGTACACTTGGCAAAGACTCTGCGAAAATTGTAACATTTGCGACCGTGTCTTTATGGCGTTTTCACAAAAACGCTCGCATGTCGGTCGCGACCCCAACAAGCGTTGTGAGTCCTTATGGCTTTGTCATAGCGCGGCTACGATAATTTCACCACTGTTGTACGATTTCATCACGACTTCATGAGTCTACCACTGCGCCTATTTTGAGGTTCCCACTGCGTTAATGTAGTTCTTAATACGACAATGGCGCGGCGATCATGTTTTTCATGTACAACTTGCGTTGAAAACGGGCGATTCAAAATTCATACATCACTGTGTATGCAGTCATCTTGAAATTTCGAACAGCCTATATATAATCGCCGTGGTCACGTGGTGGAAACGCACGCGCAGTCCGGTTACACGTACGCTCGTAGAAGACGTATGGTAAGAAATCCTATGAGCGTGGTTTATAGAGCGCCGCGGGTTCACCGATGACCGCCATACGTTCAGAGAGATCGTGACGAGCCCGCTGTGAGAAAGCGGTATAATCGCACAGGTCGCAGTAAGAACGCAACTTTTAAAAGTTTTTAATTTTGGGACATTTTTCCGCGTTGTTTTCAAGCTTGCCGACGACTTTGCGCATTTTCTGGTCGCCGTACGTATCAGCAGCTACGGTCTGACGGGGGCATGAAGAAGACCGAGATAACCCCCAAATAAGTTACAATTGGTTAATCAAATGGTGTATATAGTGGAGAGAGAGAAAAATGGGGTTTAACGGCCACTCGAAATTATTTCAATAATTCGCCTGCGCGTAGGGGTCTTTAGCATTGGGGGAAACCGGAGTACGCGGAGAAAACTCACTCTAAAATTTGTTTATGTGTATACATCTCCATCATGTTCTGGTTCTGTGTCCGACTTCCACAGTTATTTTTTAGTAATATTTCTGTTCATCGGGGCCAGCTTATTCTTCTTTGTAACTTAATGTCAGTGTTGAATGCATGTCGAGACAAGTAATGAACCTATTCACAATTCATAAAAGTGGCCATATTCTTGATTAGATTTTAACCTGTTCTATGGGGGAAAACCTTAAATTCTGATGAGGCGGTTGAAAATCAGATGTCCGCTCATTTTTGGATATTTTTATCGCTTGTAGATAGCGTTGGCTGGGTGAGAAAGACGCTGGCTCACTTGCCTGGAAGTCCCGTGTTCGCTCTGGGTTTTGGCCCTGGGAGTTTCTCGGGATTTTTTCGGCGTGGTTTCCCCTTGTCATGACGGAAGACCTAACAAAGAGATGTGTTTAGATGTTCGGATGGTACCAAAAACCGATGTCCAGTGTACACATTGTCGCGCACGTAAAAGACCATTGCCATTTGGAATTCGAGAAAAGAATAGGCCGTAGCTAAAGCTAAATGCTGCTGAAGACTCGAAATAATTTACAGATTTCTTATTTACAACGCCGAGAACTTGCCGTTTCAGTGATATAATACGGGAAAGATTTACAAGCCTCCAAGTTGAAATGTTCTGACATAACAGGTTTCTGACCCCACGACTTTGAATGTTAAATATATATTAAAATTTCATTATCAACAAAAGTATTCGGAAGAAAAGTATGAAATGTGAACCACGATTGAGAAATATATATAACGTGAAAGTTTCGCAGTAAATACTCTCTTCATTTTTCTTCCATTTCCAATATTGGATTGCGTTGTCATGTCTGTTTTGTACAATCAGCTTTCTCGTTCGTGAAAGTAAATTCAATCTATGATTACTTAACAGTATAGAAGTCTTATTACCACTCGCTTTTGGAACTAACACGCAGATTTTCTTTAAGGGAACACGTTGTCGTTTAATGAAAAATCTTAACTGGGTCAAATTTCACACAAACTTAGGAACAAAAACATTAATTTTCATAATATTTCTGACATTTAAATCAAATCAATGGATTTAATCAGTCCAGAACAATAGTAGTAATTTGCTTTAAAAAAATAACGATAGGTTGTAAGAGTTGATGGTCTGTAAGGCTGGAGCTAATTGGAAACTGTATGAAAGCTATCATTGACCCTGAAACTCAGCAAATCAAATTGATTCATCAAGACGTCTAAACGATAACCATTATGATGATTAACTTGGTTAGTAGTTTTTCATACACGACATCCAGCGCCCCCAAACGAAAAAAAAAATAGAAATTGGCCACTTTCAAGTGTTTATTATTAGCTGAATGTTATTAAAGAAATCTTGTTATTTGCTGACATACACGACGTTAATATTCATGTTACGCCATAAAACAATACGTAGCAGAAGTTGTCTGTAAGGAATTCAAACACTCTGCAAACAAAACAATAAATAAAATGTCAAGTTAAACGAGTGTACATAAAGTTAAACATGCTGTTAGTTACAACAATATATCAGATATCATGCATTAATGTGGCTTGGATGTGTATAATGGACATCGTGACCGGACAGAAGATAATCTAGCACTTAGCGGTTTCAAGAGTTAAAGCTATAGATATCAAAATGGTATTTTACATCCCCAATCTCTGAACCTGGTACACGTATATCCCGACCTGTGTACTAATAGTAAATGCAGGAGGGCAGCACCACACATAAACAAGACAACACCAATACATATACACAAATATTGCGAGATATAAAAATCAAACATATAATCAAGTGAGCTTACAGTTTTGTGCCTGTAGCCATGGTGGCTAAATGAATAAGACCGCTGGCTTGTTAGCCTCGATCCCTGCATTGGCCGAGAAAGTTCATCCGGATTTTCCGGGAAGGTTTCCCCTTCTAGTGGTGTAGTATGGAGGGCCTGACAAGAACAGCTGTCTAGTCGTTCGGATGCGGCGAAAATCAAACATCCCGTGTATACATTGGCGTGCACGTTAAAGATCCCTTGACAGTTGGAATTCGAGACAAGAGTTGGCCATAGTGATAGTACCCCGGCCAAATTTACAGTCTTCATTTCATTTCGATACAGACTTCACCCAAAATAACAAAAAAAAATGCCACAGAGCAACAATTAGCAATGAATTTACAGGAAAAACGCAATAGAAATAATGCGACCGGTTTTGACGGTGGTCGTTTGCTGAATGGCGTTTCCTGACGGCGATATTCTACCAGCTGGCATCAGGAGTTAGAATTTCAAATAAGGGCTATAATCCGGATATAATTCCGAAAACGCTAAAATAGTAATAATTAAAAATTTGCATTATTAATAAAAAAATAAATAAATCGGTTGAAATAAATAAATTGTAGTAAGTAAACGAGAACATTACGAAGACATATACTACACAAACATTGTAAGCGATTAATAATAAACATGTATCCCAAATCAAGTGAATGGATATCAGATCTCTTTAAAATGGCTTTTATGTACCTTTTGCAATTCTTTTTATTTTACAACATTCGATTTGTGAGGCTGCAGTCTGAAGACCCATTGATCCGAAGGCTCGTTGTTCCGACGATAGTCAAGAAATCTATTACATAGACGTCTGGGATAGCACGATAGATGGGATAGATGAAAACTCACGTGTCTTTATCTATGTGATTTTACTCATATATATCAAATGTCCTAATTGTTGTCGATCGTACAATTTAGGGGGTTTGGATGAACAAATGTATAGTACTAAGAGAAATAATACCAGAGACCTTTTCCATTAAAAATATCTTTTAAACGTTACGTATCCTAGGGGTATCTCATCCTTCATAAATAAGCAAAACTTCGGACCAAAGGACTTATCAATATAATAGCATCGCACAAACGGACCTTCTTCGGACTGTAGATACTCCACCAACCAACACTACCAACGCAGAGATACTGTTGATCTGCTGGCCGAAGGAACGACTATCCAATCACAATTGAATTATAGGACTTCTGGTCTATCAACTTAGGTCAACAGGACAAGACTAGTTCGACAAGGTCAGATATTGGCTGAACTTAAAATTAATCAATCTCCTAGTAGCGTCTGAGTTATCTGGTAAAATACCATTATTCATGCATTAGCTCGGATTACATGCAGGTGTACACATTGTACACCGTACAGTACACTGGTTTTCCATTAGGTAATGTTTTGTTGCGCGAACCTTACTGGAGTTCTTTTTCTAAAACTTAATATTGGGCGCATTGATACTCTATGGCGAATTCAGATCCTTGACTGAATATAAAAGGTGAGTCGTTAGCAACCATGAGTAGTTCCTATTGTTTCAGATTAATATTATTTAATGTTTGGAATGAACGAACATAATATTAAAGGGAACTCTTTATTCTTCAATGATTGACTAGCCATTGTGTACTTCATTTAAATTAGATACCCTTCTAAACATACAAATTCCTCGAAATTATTATCTAAAATCCCCACAATGTATATTTATTCTAGTGTTTCATTTTCAATTTATTAAAAACAATGTTATCTGGCATCGTAAATAGCACAATAATCGTGCAATGGGTAGAATAAGTTATTAATCCATTAGAATGTCTTTGAATATCATAACAGGATTCTTTTTTAGACTGGAACACATTATAAATCTCATTGGGGTCGATCTCCAACAATACAGACTTATGTGTGCGATGTACCATTCTGGCTTTGTATTTAAAACTAAGTACCGGCAAGACGTCACCGCCACAAAGTTACATATCGAGTGTACTCTAATTGGCGGAACCTTGGGTTCTTTTCAAAGAGCCCCCCCCCCCCCAAGAACAAGAAGAAGAACAAGCTTTGGTTGGTTACTCTGCTGATGAGTATTACCCAGAAACTACTTTCTACCAATCGTTCCAAATTCTAAAATGCAAGTTCAAATCAGCTAAAGCTTACACTTTCTACAACATCCGATACCACTTTGCTTATATATTATTCCGAAGTTCAAATAATTAGCAATTTAGATTGTACTTTTAATATGTATGTCTAATA
Source organism: Patella caerulea (assembly GCA_036850965.1). Taxonomy (NCBI): domain Eukaryota; kingdom Metazoa; phylum Mollusca; class Gastropoda; family Patellidae; genus Patella; species Patella caerulea. Next base: position 23,990,967 of record JAZGQO010000006.1, read on the forward strand.
TATAATTAGTTTGTAATATGTCTAGACAGAAGACAATTCAGACCCATTATGTAAATTCTAAAGAGTAACTGGTCCACTGTGAGATGGCTTTAAGAGTCTTTAATTCTTCAGACTTCTTTACTTTCAATTAACAGGACGATGTTTTCTATTTGAACGGAATTGCCAATTTATTTCTTCTGGAAATATAAACGTAAATCCATATTTTTTTCATTGGTTCAGTAGTTATTTGGTAAAGCATATTCAAGGTCTACAGAAATGAAAGGGGTTGAGATTAACATGTCGTCAATATAATGTACCAGTTATTTTAATAATATCGACGTTCACAAACAGAAGCATTACCTTTTCTAAATGTGGCAAAACTTCATTTCATAAAAAACCCCAAGTACTATAATGATTAAAAAACACGTACTATAATATCAATTATGTGTTCAAATAGGAAAATTAAAGTGTTTAATTTGGTTGTTATCGCTGTTTTTTCTGTTAGTTATCTGACAAACCGTATTTGTATTTTTAATATTACTTTCATTTTTGGATAACTGTGCCACAATTGATTGTGTCTCAACATTGTTAGTATATGTGAGAAATTGATTTTAGCTTTATACTATTCAATTTGTATAAATAATGTAATCCTTAAATTTCAGTGCTCAGATCAAGGGAAGTAAATAATAGGGTTGAGACACTAGCAGCTGTCTGACTAGTAATACTAAATTTTTGTCATGTTTTGAACATTTTGACGATCTTAGTCTTTACAGCAACAAAGGGCCCGGAATGTTGTATTCATTGATATAAAGATTGAAAAGGGTTCATCATCTGGAAGATTTTGCTATGCCCGGTCAATGGTATCGATAGGCTTTGAAGTTTATGTACGTGATTTCCGTAATATGTTCCCTGTTTACTCCCTTACCCCCCCCCCCCCCGTTTCAAATTCATAACTTTCTACAAACGTCTGGTGGAAGTGAACGTAAAACTCAAGGAGAGAATGAATGGCAGAAAATATATATAAAGCCAAACACTTTTCTTCAATGCTAGACAAAAATAGTCAACAAAAAAGCGGGGCGACGGAAGGAAGAGGTAATTGCTATATTATATTAATGGTACCGAGATAAAGAGACGCAGTAACTACGTGTCATCTTTGCAATTGAACAAAGACGTGGACTAGAACCTAGCTAATAGAATTACATAAATGGATAGGAAATGAAATGAAATGGGGTTTAACGTCCTACTCTTTTGCACCTAACCTGGGCTAATGGAAGACGGGCATACGCCATACAGTGTGCTATGAGGGAAATTTTGCCAGGGCAGCGGCGCTACGGCCTACTCTTATATCGAATTCCAACCGCCAAAGGATCTTTTACGTGCACTCCAATTTGTACACGGGACCTCGGTTTTTCGTCCCATCCGAACGACTAGGCAGCTGTCCTTGGCAGGCCCCCCTTCTGCATCACTGACAAGGGGAAATCGCGCCGGAAAATCGAGATGAACCATCTCGGCCAATGCAGGGATCGAACACCCGACCTCCAGGTTAGCGACCCAGCGCCTTATCCACTTAGCAACCGTGACCCCCTAAATGGATAGGACTTTTGAAAGAACACTTGAACAAGGACCTTAAGATCTATGGTTTTCTTTACTTAAATAAAACATGCTTTTCTCGGTGGAACTTAATGAACTTTTATAAAAGGTTTATGACAAGCAACCTTGGGGTTTCTGATCATTTGATAACAGTTATGAACTTTGACCGATGTATTGGCGTCATGAAACTGAAGATTGATGACCACCAACTTTCGATATGAATAACGAAAACTGCCAGTCCCGTGCAACGCACTGTCAAAATTAACGACATTGCTTGATATATTGTCACATGGAGAATATCGCTATAGTTTATTTGCGTCTATCATCCGTCAATCGGCGTGATCTGAAAGATCAGCCACATGCAGTCTGTATGAGTATCTGTTACTTCTTTAAATGCAAGAAATCCAGATTTCTGTCAATGAAATGGAGTGGTCATACATATCAGCTATGTAACACCTTTTAGAATGTCATGGAAAATACATCTCCAAGCATGAATTTGTTGTCTGAAAACCTTTTTTAAAATCCTAAAAGGCAATCATAAAAGCAATGGCGTGTCTGTGCCAACATTAAGTGCAAATATCCATTTTCTCCCAAACCCATGGAAATTCTACTAAAAGCATATACTTAGAGTACTGATAGATTGAATGAGATCTAGAAATTAGGAATTTAATTGGTTTTGGCGGAAACGTGTTCAAAGTCTAATAGAAATGTTGATCCCAGGAAATTTAGTAGATTTTCGTCTATATTGTACCATGGAACCGATTTAGTTCAGATAATTATAAAATTAAAAATGTCTTTATCATACGATCAAACCCATTTATAATTTCTCTCCCCGAGAGCCCACTTATATTGCTATTTCAATAATGATTTTTGTCAAAATATAGTTTTCTAGAAGACAGTGCAAATGAGTATTGGACTAAAAACATTTAATTATTTGCCACGTTAGCATAATTATTTAATCCCCCGTGACACGTACTTTAATTGATGCAATGGAAAACAAAATGAAAACGGGACAGTGATTTTAATGGTCACATGATGAGTTACGGGACTAAATGAAGTAAGAATCAGACGCATATCTTGTTGGTTTTTCCTGATATAGAGCTTATTTTAAGATAACGTCTTGTTGAAATACTCTTGTAGAGATTTTGTGTTCTATTTCTTATATCATTGCTAACTTAAAACAGATAAAGTAGCGGGCCAAACGTAGTATTGTGTCAAACTGCACAGTGAGTAACGGTTTGGGTAGGAGATTTGTTATAATAAATTTGTGAGTATTTTCTGAAATCCTCTAAAACAAAGTTTGCAGAAATAATTTCTTGCTAGTCGACAGCAAAATCTATAATAGTAAATCGACATTCTACATGGTGGTTATGATGTAAAATACAGAAATAAAAGCAATATTATAATGTTTATTCACCTTGCTTTCCAGACTTTACCTAATTCTCAGATCAATGATCTACTCTTGGATAACATTGTAAGAAAGCAGAGTGATGACAGAAGTCAAGATCTATACAGCTAATAGATGGCACATTGTTATCCCCCTCCCGCCCTTGATATAACTACGTAATGATTTAAGAGAAATCAGCGATCATATTTTGAATTATTCTATCTGAAAATATCTGCATCGCTATATTCCAACCAGAATATTTATACACAACAATATTAGCTATATATAGTGACGAGCATCATCCGATACCACTTACGTAACATATCATATTTGTGACTTGGTTGGTGTACTTTGACCCTGTGCTTAATTTTCAGAACTTATTTTGAAATTATATTGAAACAGATTGAAAAGTTGAGTTAGGAGACTGAAAATGCCATTGATTGTGACAGAGTGAAATTCGACTGCCAGACCAGTTTGTTTAAGTAAATGCAATTAATTTTCTCTAATAATAAAAGATTGTTATAACATGGTTAAGGTTTTCTTATAACATTTTGAAGTTTATTTGTAATAAAATCCACATAAACGTCATTGTACATTTTAATGGCGGGTATAAGAACCCGGACTTGATGAATCGTATCGTATAGAAAAAGATAATTTATCCGGCCTACATAACAGTTAATCATCATTTCTCCCGGCAAGATATTGCGTTGTGTATTAAAGTCCGGATCAAGATAGAATTACAGAGGATTTGAGAGCTTAGTGTATGGTTCATGATTCTTATTCGCAATTACTATCATACCAGAGTTCATATTATATTGACGCCTTGAGCAACAAATCTCAGAAACTCAGTAAAGCGTTATTGTTGTTGCATAATGTGGCACTATAATTACTTTATTATTGTTGGTTGGTGACATTACCGCGTAAGATGTAATGTTTCGGCCATACAATACTAATTCATATTTCACTTTATACATTTCATTATATTTGGAATAAATTCTATAGTAGGAAAATCAATAAATTGTCGATAAATTTCCTTCTACACTACGTTCTTAGAAAGGTATAGGGACTGACACGCAAAATAATATATGAAATGTACTAAAATGGGCTTTAACGTCCTATTATTCTGCTCCTATGGAGGTGAGGGTGGGGGTAATGAAGCCGGAGATAAGCCATGTATTGTGCTACGTCCTACTCTTATTTCGAATCAAAGCTATCAGAGGTTATTTTGAGTACACACAAATGTGTACACGGGACATCCAGGTTAGCGAGCCTACGTCTTACTCACCGAGTCACAGCTATTCCCAAAATAATATATAAACAAATACCAGATAATAACTCTTTATTTGCATTTTAACTCCGAAATCATAAAAAAATCACCAGTTAAAGAAGTATTGTGTTAGTAGAGCTGGCCCTTCTTTCTATAACAGTTTAAAACATATTAAAATGGATATCGGACTACGCGGAAAATTGGAATTTTAATACAAAAACAACATTTTTATGATGTAAGTAACACGTACATGTATGAGGGGTTCGACAAAGAATAGCTTTAATAACAGCTACGATAATACACGAAGTCTCGATTTTTTTCATTTTGATGTTAGACGAAGATTTGGTGAGCGAGGAATATAGGGTTTAATGCCCACTCGACACAAAGGGACATTTAGGGACTAACATATGGTTTCGTTATTTCAATAATTCGCTTGCGCGTAGGGGTCTTTAGCAGTGGAGGAAACCGGAGTACCGGAACAAAAACCCACGAGGTTTGACAGGCGACCCTACTCCGTGTCACGTACAACCGATTATCCGAAAACGAAGATTTGGGGAACATTATCTAATTCAATATGCAAGTCGTTCGACGTCCTGGAGAGTTGAGCATGCGAATACATGTTTAAATAATAACTTGTATAACATTTAGAGCTATAAAAAAGACTGATAATAGGCATACATGTATTTAACTTACGCATAATACGTCTAATATATTTTTCGTTGGAAGTTTTATATTTTTGTTTTGCTTTCAAAATTGTACTGATACCGTCCTCTGATTATATTAACCTAAACAATTTAATGATTATTCATGGAATATTATATTTTTTTATGTTCAGCTGTTTATGTGAAATTCCAGCTTATTTGTTACTTCATTCACACGAATTAGATTTTATGATACGTAACCATTTTACGTTAAAAAATGACGCCGCATCTGAAGGTTTATTCATAGCGTGTTTCATTTTCAGGGACTTTTTGTTATAGGATTTCTGATTCGCTCTCGAATATTGTCCTATCTAGTCACCATATGATTAAATGACAGTTCAAATAATTTAGTTCTTACATGTCACTGATTTCTTCAATAACTCTGAAAGTAATGGTAACTGACTCACTTCTTATCACTTATGCACTAGTAATCTTGAAAGAAACTTTAATATGAAATTGAAGAGTGAGTGAAAAAAGACACCCCAACAAGGGCCCCCTAAAGCTTATCCATACTACATGTAAACGATAAAAGTAGAAACGGTTCTATGTGAAAACGATATTTGGAATTTTAGTATAACATTATAACGTTTAGGTTTAAAGGAGCCATATTTCTAATATTTGGGACCTAGAAATTGACATAAATGGGTCGCAATGCATATACATGTAATAATGTAATCTGATTGGATATAAAATAATTTACATTAATTGTTTCCGTTTTGACTCAATTTTAAATCAGTTATGTCCAGCAAAATACGGCATAAGTCTCAACCGAATGGCAAGTTCTGGCGTCTGTTTATTCCAGTCTATTGCGCATGATCTTAAGGTGAGATATGGCGTCACTGTTTGACATGCGTTGTGGAATATGTGTAGCCTCGTTCTTCCTGGAAACTTGTTACAAATCACGCTGAAATGTTTATTTTGTCTTAAACATTGGATATCAGAAGCCTTTCTATTCATGGTAAGATAACAACATCAATGTTGATTTGAATTGACAGTTGAAGAACTAAACAGTCCCTTTATATTTCTTACTTCAGTTAGTTATATCTAATTTTCCAACGTATCGATCCCCATTTTGTTTTTGGCCTTATTATTGTTTGGCCTAAAGATATATTGATAATCTGTTGTTTCTGGACAGCGAGCGACCTCCAGAAAGCACAAACGACCTGTTGCTGTACGTTACGTTGGAAGGTGAATATTCTGCTCTTAGTATGTGTGGAAACATTTTTGAATATTCTATAAAACCACGATGTAACCAGGGCTGTTGGGACATTATTACTGTATGTATTGGGTCGTAACAAAATATTATCAAATCATCCGAACACTGTCTAAATTCATCAATGATAAAACTCTACACCAGTTTCTAGCTTTCATTTGAAATAATCACACAAGTTATACTGTCGTTTTCAATTATAATGCGGATATAGTAGTGTTAATTGAAAATCCAGACTATATAGGTAAGATTTAGAACACCGAAAACCAAAATTTCAATAATGGAATTTATCATGTACTTTAATTTATTGTTGTCATGTTGTAACCTTTACTTGAAGAATAAATAAATAAATAAAATAAATAAATAAATTTTCTATTTTTTAATGGTCCTCTCTATATGCAAATCTCACATAATGTATCTTTAATTAATGGGGATAGTGGCAACCTTTGATATAATTACAATTATTATAATCATTATGTTCATTGTTGGAAGAATAACGATACTATAGGCCTATAGAACATCGTAGCGTAAGTAAAACCTGTTAAACAATCTGTATAGTTATAACCATGTCCTGATCAAACTGTAATCAGTATAAGGTAACAATGTTTCAAGGGTACATGTACATGTAGTTATAACTGCTAATTACTAATTAATTTACAGGTTCTCTTCGTATTTATATATTTTGGTAGTTATTAGATGAAGGGTGTAGATACAGTGATTTTAATTTTGTAAGTAAAACAATAAGTTATGTAAGAACTAATAGTATTTATATGATAAAAATCAGCTATGGTTGTCTATTTCTGGATTAATTCCACTTCGACTCTGAGGATATGAACTCTTTAATATCAGTCCCTTTCTCGCAGAGCAGCCTCTATTTATTTTGGTTTGAGTTGATGTTGAAGGTTTAACAATTCACATTGTTTTAATGCATTCTGATATACATACCTTTTGACTGATGTTCCTGGATTCAGGTTCCTCGTCTTGTTTCGCCTATTAGGATGAATTGTTTCGCTAGAGCAGGTTAATTAAATTGAAATGGAATTTAATTACCGTTTAACCTGTGGTACCTGTTGAGGAAGAGAATGGTGCATTGATGTTTGTTGTGTGGATATTATTTAGCAAATGTGTCAGGATACTGGTTCAGAGAATACGTGGAATCTGTTGCATTTCTCTGCCGAGTTCTGGCCATGGGGTTCGTTTCCTTCCGATGGCAAAATTGGACTTGAAGTTGATATAAGATACAACCGAGAACTCAACCAAGATGGAGATACATGCATTTATATCCGCAGCGTCTACCATAAATTAAAGCAATAACAGACAATCATAGCTAATATTTATCATACTTAATATTCTGTATCTTTATTACTATTTCCAATAACATTATAACTTATGATTTTCAAAAAGATAAACGTGCAATTAATTAATACCGTTGACTTCCTTTTATACTTACTTTTGAACCAGTATAACCTATATCTGACTGTTTTATAACATTATAACATTCGCCATTCACAAAGTTTATGCTGATAAGGACGTGTGTCTGATATTGGGTGACAAGAAAGCCCGACAATCTTTTTGATTTTGAACACAGCACCAGGTCGTACTCCGGGCTCGGGGCCAAGAGAGTTTCAATCGACCAATTTCTTGCCATGTAGTAAATCGGCAAAATAAGCCTCTTGTTTTATTGTGCGACCGTCACTGAAGACGAAAGATATCACTAGCAACTACAGGGGGCCTTATGCCATGTCATTAATAACATTATTGAGAGACAATCCATACATAAACTTCGAAATGGTCGGTAGATAATTGCAGCCTTTGGGGTACTAAGTAAAATTACTAACACAAGTACGCAAATCTGTAATTAATCATCGGTAATCGATGAAATCTTTTTTTCCATTTGGTTTTAAAGACAACACTATTGCCACCTCTAACAATTTTGTAACAAAAGGTTTATATTTTTAATCATTATACAACCAATTGACATTACTTATCACACGCAAAATTGGTAGGTGTTCACTTTTATATGGACTATACTATATTCTAATTTTTCGCCCGAAGAGAAAAAAAGCAAAATGTTCTTATGGGCATATTCTAAAAATTGACATACTATATGTATACATATATTGACCATTTACATTCTACTGGTAAGTGTAAGGGGACTGCATCACACACAATTCTACACAAAAACAAATATATGGATAGGGCATCTTACTCAGAGACCACAAACAAAACAATTCAAAAAGAGTGGATGGATCTGGGGGCTAATTAGGCCATCTTTCGAACCCATAGAATATATGTTATCTGAAAATTTGATACTTTTACCCACAGGAGAAAACATAAACTCAAATTCGATATTAAACCAAAATAATTTAGTTTATTTGATAGAAATATGTGTACAACAAAACTGCTTCAAATTTAAAACTGATAGTTTGCTCGAAACATGTTTGGTTGCCAATATATGTTCTCAGTATAGTCTGCACGTATTTACACATTGATATTTATAATAGGGAGGATCTCGGCGGTTCAAGTCATATATCTTTACAGACGGTTCGGGTTGGGGTGTTCTGTTTTTCGGTTGACATCTCTATAAATTCATCTATCACACGATGACGTCCATAACTCCTAAATTTCATCATGTGCAATCACAGGACAAGGTCACGGCAATAATCAAATCTGAATTATTTAGACAGCAACAAATTAATTACTACGGCATCTCAGTTGATAATCAAACTGTATCCATGTTCTCTAATCAGTATTCGGCGGGTTGGGTGGTCAAATGGTTAGCAAGTGCATGCCGTCGTAAGGTCTGTCATTGAGTAATCTGGCGGGGTTTCGATTCCCTGGTTGGATGTGACGAGGAGTAGTTTTCTCCGGCCCTCCGCCCCCCCCCCACTGCTTAAGATTTTTACGCTTTTACGCGCAAGCGAATTATTCAATTAAAATTGAACCATGTGCTAGTGCCGAAATGACCTAGTTTGTGTTGAGTGGACGTTAAATCCCATTTCTCTCTCTGTCTCTCTCATCAGTGTTCTTCAAAATAATTACCTTGACTCTATGACATACCTTATGATATAAAGCGCACGCGCTAGATCATTCGGTCACCCAGTCCGCAAATCGTGTAGGAATCATGTCACACGTTACCACGCATAAATTTAGATTTAACGCAAATGTGTTGCCTGTGTCACTGAAACTTTGCACGCTTTCCACTTTTGAGATGGTAGTTATTTCTTTGTTGACAAAGAACCAGCACGGAACATCCCCACTATCTTTTTTTTCACATTAACGGGCGTAATATCACGTTTTCTAAAATGTATTAAATATTGACTAATGCCATCTTTCGTCTGGAATTATATGATATATGAACAAAAACACAAGCTTATTTTTAAAAAAAAAACAAAATAAAACAAATTGCTGAAGAAAACTAATGGAATGGGTTGCTTGTCGACCTATTACTATTTGATTATGGCATAATAATCGGATCTGTTATAGTTGTCTAGACAAATAATAAGACTTGATGTATAAGTAAAATAGTATTGCCTGTATTAGTTTGGGGCTAATACAGGTAATTTCAAGTAAGTATGGTACGAGAGATTTCTTGGATTTTATCCATTGTTGGTATACTAGTAACACAGGATCGCGGAAAACCTTGCTAACAAATATACACAAATTTCATCGATATAAATTTCATATACTTACCAGCTAAAGAGAATTGTTTTGCCACTTTATTAGCTTTCCAAGTTAAACGATCATTCTGAAATTTGATGATTTAGAGTTAATCGACATCAATTTACGCTCGGCCAAAGGAGCAATAACCATATTTTTAAAAAAAAAGTGGCATATCAGTATTATATCTTGCTTTCACTAAATGTCATTTCAAGAAAGTATATCAAATACTAGTGAAAATCTAGCGTTCCGAAAGATGCGGTAGTGCGAATTTCAACAACCATATTTTTAAAAAAAAGTGGCCTATCAGTATTATATCTTGCTTTCACTAAATGTCATTTCAAGAAAGCATATCAAATACTAGTGAAAATCTAGCGTTCCGAAAGATGCGGTAGTGCGAATTTCAACAAATTTTCATCTCTTTAACGAACAATCCCAGCAGGTTTGGAAAGAAAATCTCAACCAGTGCCAAGGACTGTATATAGAGTGGTTACACGCATTGCGAATTGACTCGGATGGGCAGTCGCGTGGATAGGGAACGGGGAGGGTCGAAAAGATATATTCTCTTATAAACTGTGAGCGTATACTCAAGGATGAAACACATGTTTCGACGGGCTTTCATTAGATTACACGACGAATTGCATTTATAACCACAGCTGTAATATTCGACAAAATTCACAGCACCTGTTGTTTATATGCACTTCTAAAGGTGGCAATATGTACGTCTAAAATGTCGCGATTGTTTATTAAATTCCAAATTCAATGATAGTCCCTTCTATAACAACACTCATTTGCAATTGCATCTAACTTAGTCATGAATTATACTGCAAACTGGACAATATTACACCTGCCACTGTCGACTATGATCTATACATGGAATGACATCAATTCTATTAGTTGATTGTACATTATTATTACACCCTTAATTTGTTTTAAACATATAATTGTTTATGGGGAGACAGGGTCGACCATTAAGTATGACGTTGGCTCACCAGTATGGAGGTCCCGTGTTCGATCCCGGTGTTCATAAGGATTTTCAGCGTGAATCCCCCAACACCCCTTTTGTCAGTGATGCACGACGGAAGACCTGCTAGGGGACAATTTATAGCCATTCCGATTGGACGGACGTCCGAGGTCCCGTGTGCACATTGGAGTGCACGTAACAGGACCCTTAACAGATGGAATTCGAAATAAGAGTATGCCGTACCGTTGCTGTCTAGGTAAAATCTTACTCACAGACTGCATAGCGGATGGCTCAGTCGGACCTTTAAGTCCATTTCATTTCTTCAATTTATCTTGATTTAGGTCCATTCGCTCATCATGTTTTAAATAACGGATTGTAATTTGGTCAGGTAAGGTTGCCTTATTTTGTCATATCGGATCAGTCAGCATCCCGTAAGACGTATTGTGTTCATATATTTAACGGTGTTAAAGAATCAGACATGTATTACAGTACTTAAAACATTATCAGAAAATATTCACCCCTTTCAGACGAATTGTATGTTTAATATTTGAGGGTATGTATACTTGTCGTCATGGTGAATGATTTATTGTATCGAGAATAACATGCACTAAACCGATAAAAACTTGTTTTAAATGGTTTATTTAATCAGCTATGGCGTTCTTCTTTCGAAAACACCCTCAAAGTTAAATAGACCTAGAATATGCATGTTTATCAATTAAAGTACATCAATAACTACTCCATTTTGTTGATCAATCATTATAAACTATCGGCACAAGTACATGTTAAGAAACTGTTTATTAAGTTCAAGATTAATTAAAGTTCCTCTAACATAACATCTTTAGTAAATTTACACTACGAGTAAACAATGACAAAACCTCGTTGAGTTAAACATTTCCTTTTTAAGCATGCGCTGGTTAATTCTAAGCATTAAATACATATTGACTTACGACAATTGGAACTATATTTGGTTTATAATGACGGCTTTTTTTTGGTAGCCAATCAAATGTTATCTTCACTTTCAATTAAATGTCAATGTGTTACCCGTAACCTATAAAGACCAGGCCCACATGACAAAACATTACCTAATGGAAAACCAGTGTACATCTGCAGGCAAGCAAAGCTAATGTTTGAATAATGACATTTTAACAAATCAATCAACCACTACTATAAGAACTGATTAAAATCAAGTTTCGCCAGTGTTAGACGTTGTCTCAATGATGCTTCGTCTATTGACTAGAGTTGATAGAACATGGGTCCAGTAACTCAATTGAAGTTGGTTGATTGTCCTTGCAATCATCAGATATAATTGAAGCCATGTAGACAGTATATTAACCAATGGTGCTGTGTCAACATTGTTACTCTGGGGATCATAAACCTCAGATAATTTCCAATCGGTGTCCATCTTCAAGGGCTCATTTTAGTTCTGCCCGTCCATTCAATTCTTTTGCAGTTCTTTAGATTTCTCTATGCGTCTGTTATTATGACCCATTGGTCAATGGCCTGAAAATAACAGAACATCAAAAAGCTAATAATAAAGGCGCGATGGGCTTTGTTCCTGGTAACAGAAGATAATATTGATCAAAAGACAATAAAAGCATAGGGCGAATGAAACTAACTCCAAAATAATAGTGACCACAATGTCAAGTTAATGGTCAATATTGACTGACCAATAGAAAGTATTGGTCAGTATATAATCCATTCTGAGAGAAAGAGCGGAGAGATATATTGGCTTAACGTCTACTTGACACATTCTAGGTTATTTCGTGACTAATATCTGGTACAATTTATTTTTAATCCACTTGTGCGAATGGCTTTTCAGCTGTATACGTAAGGGGTAACCGGAGCACGTACAAGCTTGCGATTGAAACCACAGCACTTGTCTCAATGACATGTATTGGGATTTAAAGCGCACGCATTACACCACTCAAACACTTATTCGTTCCCCGAATCCATTTTAAAATCTGACCGCGTCAACGTGGAAATAGCTGATGGAAACGTACTTTGATGTCGCGTAATAGTTTCATAATAAGCGGTCTTTTATGGATGTTTAGTATGCTAAACATTGTGCAGCTAATATCAATCCGTAATTACATTTTTGTTTAGTGATATATTTAGAATCTGCTGTTAACAATACTTAGTAATTTTACACATTATCATGTAACGAATACCATACGTGTTTCGAGCTCGGTATGACACAGCGCCAATATTAGTTGAGTCAAAAAAAAAAAAAAAAAAATGTAATTTACGCATACTTTTTGCTCAAATCCTCGAACATACACCACATACTTGTTTTCTACCAACAGCAGATTTGAAATTTGAGGTTTATTCTTCTAGACATAATCTGTTTGACACATTACTTTGTGCATTATGTTAAAATGTATAGATTGTGGAAACAAAACCTACCAACATGAAGAATCTCGAAAAATATGTTTTTGATCTCGGTTGTATGATGTTTTTTTTTAATACATGATGGTGTAGTTGGGATTAAGTCCATCAGGGGAATATATCTGTAATTGACCTTGTCCTTTTCAGTGGGGGGTTCACGTGGCTAAGTGGGTAAGACGTAGGCTCGCTAGCATCGAGGTCGGGTGTTCGGTCACCGCATTGGCCGAGAAAGTTTATCCAGATTTTCCCCTTGTCAGTGATGCAGGACTGCTGTCTAGTAGTTCGTATGGGACGAAAAAACATACATTGGCGTGCGCGTAAAAGATCTCTTGGCAGTTGGAATTTGATATAAGAGTAGGCTGTAGTGCCGCTGTCCGGGCATAATTTCCTCTCATAGCACACTGTATGGCATATGCCCGTCTTCATTAGCCCAGTTTAGGAGCAGAACATTAGGACGTTAAACCCCATTTCATTTCCTTTTCAGTGAGTAATATACATAGTAAGTGATGTAGTCTTTCTACTGGAGAATGTATATCTTCTATTGCAATACTACCACCAATTACATGATCTAAATTTTAAATATATACTACAAAAAACTGACCTGTGTCATTTTTGCAAGCTATATTGTTATATAACCTTGACATTGCATTCGGAAAACTGAAATGTTGACCCCATTTTATAATCAGTTACAAAAACCACCCATTATGGGGATATAGAGTGAAGGTAAGGTTTACTATCTTGCTTCTTATATCTTTTTGGTGTTCAAGAACCACGATATCCTACCCCAGTCGAACTCCAGCCACTAATAAATGCTTGAAATAATATTTAGAGACAGCTTACACTGTGTTTATTGTTGATATTCCCAAATCGGATTCATACTGTAGTCCAATCTTACCAATGCCATATGTGGATGTTATATTGATACAACGACGCAAATATATAACGGAACTATTCACTAAAATGTAATTTAAAGCTGATTAGTTTAAGACAGTTTGGTGTGTGTGTGTGTGTGTGTGTGTGGGGGGGGGTAATACGCCCATGTAGCTGCTATGTCCCCATATTCTAAATATAAGCTTTCACCAAAATTGAAAACAATCCGTTAAAAACTGTAGCCCTATCGGCGTCGCCGTTCACAAGATTTTTGGAAAGGAATAACTTCGAAACCGAAGGTTGTGGAACACCAAATATTATCTCACGACCATGAGTACAGAAGTTGTCGTGTAATGAATAATATCGATATCACAGAGGCAGCAATGCTACATATCCAATTTGAAATAAACCTGTCAACATCTGTAGTTTCAATCCCGTTCACGAGTTTGTCGGAAAGCGTGGCACAATTCTGGAATACTGATTATATATACTGTTGACAATATTACTCTGGAACAGGAAGGTTATCGAAAGCTGCATATCGTAAGGACATGTCCTCTAAATATCCAAATGATTCACACCAAACTGCAAAAACTAGACTCCTCTATCACCCCCATAAGGTTTTCGGAAAAGGGGGCATAACTATTAACGTTTAAAGGAAGATACGGAGCAGTTGGCCCCCTTACGATCGCAAACCCTCACGTCAAATTACCGACTATATTGCGTTCACAAGCCAATTGTTAGCGAACCGTTCAGAGTTACAGGGAACAGCACAATGCGTCTACAATAATTACCTGATTGTTAATTTATATCGACCAACTACAGATAACAATATCCAACAGCCGAAATTCCAAATCCCAGTTGTCTTAATGAGTTCCTTTTAGTTGAAATTGTCAATAATATTATTTTGAGACTAACATATGATATGATCATAATATATTTCAGACTGTTGAGTTGACGTCAGTATAGAATGAAGTCAAATCAAATCCAAGGTACATAGTATTCATAGAACTATTTATTGTAGTCGTGTGGCTAAGTGGGGAAGACGCTGACTCGCTAGCCTCATCCAGATTTTCAGGCGTGGTTCGTACTTGTCAGTAATGCACAACAGAGGGCCCAACGAAGACAGCTGTCTGGGCGTTGGGATGGGACGAAAAATCGAGGCCCCGTTTACACATTGGAGTGTACGTAAAATATCCCTTGACAGTTGGAATTCGATATAAGAATAGACCGTATTGCCACTGTCCGGGCAAAATTTCCCTCATAGCACACTGTATGGGATATTTTCGTCTTCATTAGCCGAGTTTGGGGCAGAACCGTAGGCGGTTAAACCCCATTTCACTTTATGCTCATTCCATTTCATTTTGCAGTTGGGATTATAAATTATCAGTGGCTTCGATTCTTGAATTGTGGCGAGTTCACATAGCTAAAGGTATTGTAGTGAAGAGCCATTTCAGAATATTTTCAAAGTTCTGCGTTATCCCCGAAATCTGACAGTGTGAGTGGAAGGCAGATTCTGGTATCTAGCACCGATTTTAAATTAGAATTCTGATATTAGGAATGACAGACCCCGGTGATTTATTATCAAATGCAACCCGTTCTTTTATATAAGAAGTGTCACAGTTGATTTCATATTAGAAACGTGGGGAAAACCAAGCATTTACTCTGAAATAAAATATGGTACACTTGACCTCAAATAATATCCCGTAAATGCAAAATGACAAATTTGTGTAATAGTAAGTGACCTCTGCCACTGGAACAAATTGAATTTCCTTCATCGCATACGAAAAAATAAGGACGCCAAATTAAAAGCCAGCTAGGCATTACATTTCAAGTAGATTCCATGACATGTTTGGCATTGTTCCCAAGATTAAATTTTCAAAAGAGCATGAACATTTTTTTTTCTGTAGAAGTCAGTCCAGCGTTGCAATCTGATTCAAGAAAAAACACATTCAGTTTTAAATGATTCTCGCTTTCATCAGTTAATGTAAACTTTCATTTAAAGGTAAGTGAACTTAATCCAGATTGCATCGGAACCAGATTAGAGGCCTCTGCCCATAAATCTGTCGATTGATTTACTTTAAACTAGTGATGATGCCGATTACGAGTCTATGGTTCCATCATTCCCTTCAACGATCAATATCAATTTTATCCAGCCCAGCTTTTGTACGCTATATATATGTGGGCAAGTTGACGATAGAAACTTCACAACAATGTTAGTATTGGCTTTCTATGTTCTATCACGTGCGTTCGTTCCTAGCGCATCAACGACACTCGAGTTATTTTAAGTGACAGGAAAATAAGGTTTAAGTCCATGAAATGAAATGAGTTTTCTAGTTTAATGTGGATATTATTCTCTGGCAATAAAAACCGGAGTTATCGCAGATTGTGTCACGTGGAGAATCAAATAGAATTTCCAACTCGCAGTCGACTAGGGGTAAGTTTGATTGTTACCTTCCACAGAAATAATTGCTTTCAATGTTCATAATTGCTCTGAATGCTTATCTATTAGTTTTAGGTCCTAGTTACGTAACTGATTGCAGTTTTGCGATCATACATGTACTTATTATAAGCTGTGGCGGGCTGAGACCTGATTATCACGCAATTATAACTTATTACATTGATGTTCATGATAAATTCGATCACGAAGTCCGGTACAAGTATTGTCATCGGCTTTTTTTACACATACTTTTTTTTACCAAGCATTGTTTATAGTCATAACATACAGCACGAGCATAAGCCAATATCCCAGAGGAGAAATTCCCACAGACAGTATTTATTAAGTCGTTCATTGTTTATATTGAACAATCAAACATAATTTCAGAGCGTATTTACAGATCGGATGACAGGATGGTTATTATGTCATTTACATGATGATGGAATAATGCGTTTCTCGATTACATAAAATCCAGAATGAATATGGCTGTATACTACTGGGGTTATTGTATGTGTAATTGACATCCTAATGTTTACACTGGCAACCACAGAGTTCTGGAGTTAATCCATTTAGTGAATTCCATTTAGTAGTTATTACATTAGACAATGTGCTTGGTGTAGTGGTTATGGTAAGATATCCATTCCACCATTAAAATGAAAATTGAGAAGTAGCCTTAAAGTGTAAGGCTAAAATGAGAATTTCAAACTTAAGCGGAAGAGCATAAAGCTTTTGCTTTCATGATTAATATCGTAAAATAAATTAAATAAATTTAAGGAATGGCAAAGTGTGATTGAATATGTATAGAGCCTTTAATTTCACATCAAAAACGTAACCATGTCCAAAAATTGACCGGAAATGCACAGATGCTTTTAATATTCATTAGTTTACTTATAATTTTGTATAAGGCATTACATAATAGCATACTTATTTCTCTTTAACGCGAAAGTCCCAATATTTTGTAATTGTAATAACAAATGTCCACAGTATACGTGTGTATCTCCAATACCCCATTGTGTGTGCCTATAATTCTTAAAAGCAATTTACAGGTCAGGAGTTTTGATGTTATTGCTGGATGATTGGTTATCTGGTCATCACGAATGGTTATATCGAACGTCACAGTGTCTTAGTGATACACATTCTATTTGTAAGGGATTGTGATTGAGAAAAATCTTGCTGGAATTGGCCAGTTTAAAACAAAATCGCGTAAACCTAGAAATTCTATAGAATCGATACATCTGAATTTTAATAAAGGTATTGCTCCTGTCATTGGTTTCGCACATATAGCGATTTTAATTTTCTTGGCGGATTGTGTTTTTTTGGTCGTTTGTCACCGATTTTTTTTTATATAAAAGCCAACACAGACCTACTTCGCTAATTAACTGTATTGTATATAATGGTATTTCGTGCCAATCGTCATCGGTATACTGCAGAAGCCACTTCCTGATTTTATTACATTAATAATGTCTGTATTTTCAGCCACGGAAATACAGAATAATATAATGACCCACTGTTACTTTCTTAAATTAACTTTAGCCTCTTATATTTGTCACTTAAAAGAATTCGATAAATTACAGAATGCCAGCTCAACATAAGTGGCACATTCTGAAAGGGCCATTTTGAAGTTGGTCACAGACTTCTTCATACACCAAGATAAGGATCAAACGACATTTCCGATTTCATTATGTCTAACCTAATTTCCAATTAATTGTTCTTGGAACTTGTGTCTAGCTTTGGCCTTGCTGGAGTCCATATCCGCATTCATTAGTATAGCTTAGGCAATTTAACATGTTTGTGCTGACCAAAGTCATTTCCATATGCAGCCCCATGGTCTTAAGTTCTTAACTAGTAGGTGTTGGTCCTGACAGGAAATGTACGTTGCTAATTATATTATTTAGGATTCTGCCAATTAATACCGAACCTACTGAGCGATCAAAGTGAATCATTGTTAGTTCCAGTGGAGTCTGTATACCTTACAAAGCCACAGCGTTTCTTATTAGTTCTTGTGAAAAATATAGTAGTAAGCGTCGTATCACAGCGATCTATTTGTAAAGGTTAAGCTTATCTTACAGAGAGTTAATTACGATTTATTTATTTTTCGATTTTACAATGTTTCCACGAATTCCATACAAATAGTTTACAAGATATGTTTTCAGCATTTAATGCTCCGATAGATATAGAAATCGGTGTTTAAGAGAAGAAAATAAAACAAATCGTATATGTCTTAAAAGGCGGGATCATGTAACCGGACTTCTCTGTTAACCGTCAAACCTACAAAGGCTATCAAAATAGAAACATTTGTTTTCTAACTGGGACTGGAAACCAACTCTGTCGGTTAGATTTAATGGTCGATAAATTGCATTACGCAACATCTTCAATACTAAGAAAGCCATTTTAAAGATTTAGAAGCTCGCATTGCTTTCAACAACAAAAGATCTGAGATTGCTTGTCGTTCAATGTGAGATTTTGAAAGGTGGAAGGCGTCTGTTGACGTTCTTTATTGAAACCAAAATGAAATGAGCTCATTAATTTTCGACAATACCTGATGTTTGTTGATATGAAACATGTATGACTCGCACAGGGATGTATGAACAAACATGTCATGTGTGATAAAACTGTAATTAATCACTCTTCTGACTTGTTAAATTTGTGGTTTATTGAGGCTCACACGTCTCAAGACCCTAGATCAATACGATTCAACAACTGCCATTTCATTTTTTTCTGATTAAAAAGAACTTGCGGAGAATCAGACCACATTCATAGTTCACTACAATAAAATAGAGACGACGTAAGCGGATTTTTTCCCTCTTAATATACCGACGTGACTTTTCTAAGCGGATGCTTTAAAGAATCATACGTCGATGTCTGGACAACCCCCGTCCTAATAATATTGGCGACAACCTAATACTTCTTTATATTTTGATCATGTGAAATATGTTTTCTGTCATCCATTCTTTATATCAAAGCTCTGAAATATAATGGTTTAGACAAACGAATGTTACTAGTTTGTTTTAAAGCTGTATACAGGAGTATATCAACATTCATTACGGTTAAGCTTTGCTCACAACTCGAAAGCTTGATAGTTAGATGTATGTATATAAATGTACTTTGATTATATTTAATTCATCAAAGATCGCGATATTTCATATAATTTTTTTAATTTTATTTTCCCGGTAGTAAGAAATATAGCTTCGGAGAAAAAAGGTTTGTCGGAGGAATAGATGATCAAAGGGACTTATCTTTAAAGGTTTATAATTACTTCCAGGGTAATTGTTCAAAATTACATGTGCGCTTGAACGTATCATGCAATATTTTGATATATTATTTAATGTGGGACTGTACTTACTACCTAAAAATAAACAGTGAAAAAAAAAATTCTAACTAATTACCGAACTATTCTGAAAAACCCTAAATACCAAAGAATCATCAAATACCGAAAATAAAACAATAAAATTACCGAAAGCATACCGAAATACTGAAACATTAGGAAATCCCAGTGGCTTCCCGGACTCAAGCCTAAAATACCTAAAAATAAACACCGAAAAAATCTGAAACCCCCTAAATATCGAAGAATCATTAAATACCGAAAATAAAATTACCGAAAAAATACCGAAATACTAAAACATTAGGAAAATCCCAGTGGGTTCCCAGACTCAAGCTTTCCTAGAAACCGCTTGTATTGGCTCAATTGGGCACATAGTTCCCAGTAGGACTCCCCGGGCACGATCTGAGCCCCAAGTGTGCTCATATGCTGTCAATGATTTTCCCGTGCTCATAATGAGCGTACTGCACCGATGGATCCAGGGATGAGCCCATTGAACATACTGAACACCTGTTGGGACTCATCACCCGGGCTAGGCCACGCATAATGATTGTAGGAAGCCACGGACGAGTCGTGATTCGTGTAAGTTGTTTATCCGAGAACATAATGTCTGCACGAACTAGGCTCATGATGATGGCATACCACACAAGGCGATATGCGGGGAAAGTTTGCTCAGGCAATGATAGGCCTCTTACTGCCTATATTATTGTCTTATTCTGATTATAAACTGTTACGCGATTTTAATGCACTGCCATTGCTATACACAGGGCATAATATTTCCAGCCTTAATTCAACGAATGGCAGTCCCGATGCTCGTACTGCAACAAGACCAATGTGAGACAAAGGTGGAAACTACTAAAGAACTGTACGGAACCGACTTTTTAGTGAACCATACTAAAACAGCGATACTCGTTGATCAGTAAATTTGATGCCAAATTCTGATTGAATTAGTACAGTTTCTAATACAAAGTTAGACCGGGTTAAACTAAAGGTTAAGGGCGTTGAGTAGTCTAAAATGCAAATTTTAAAGCTAGCACTGTAATTTTTGTTGATAAGATATGACATTTTTTGTTATTTGGGGTGATAAACTACATATTAATCACCAAATAAATACCAATTTTATTTACCAACTATGTTCCAAACTTGGCCCAAAAGCATGATAAAAAGGGGTACTGATGACAACAAAAGTAGAATTTTCTCAGTTATGCCTGCAGATATTTTCATCAAATTTCGCATGAACAATGCTAATAGCAAGTCCCAAAAATACACTGGTCAATTTTTGGCTATAGGTTGTGGTTTGTCTTGTATCCATGGAAACGCAAAAAAACGATGCGTTTTCTTGGAAATTCTGTTAGTACAAGCTCAAAAGATTTATTGATAATCCCACCAGTAGATCGAAAGTGGAGGTTATAAGCTACATTTCGACACCAAAAACGTTAAAAAATACCAACTCAAAGTATTTTAAAATTGTTGTTCATTATTTACCTTCAAACGAGATTTTGCGATTTTGGGTTAATTCTTTGAATACGTCGACAACAAGTATTAAAATACAACAATTCGGATGTAAAAGTAAATAATTACTTCACTGCACTACTCCACCGCACTCTAAATCATGTTATGCATTCAAAAAATAGTAATCTTTGACCATAAAAAAAAAATCCGTCATGTTCCTTTCGTGATAGATAAATAGACCTGGATAATAGCGTCATACAGGGAATTCCTTCTGGTCACGTGACATCTTCCACTCCCGTTGAAGCCGCGTCTGTGTTGATCACGTGACTGGCGTGCACGACGTCATAATTTATTCTACACCTTATCTAGGTCGGGGAATCAGTCTCGTTTGCTATAAATAGTTTTATTCCTCCGCCTCGTATCTCCATTGTTACACATAAAACGACGCGACTTTCGAGAGTTTTCTGAGTTATTTTATAAGTGGAACAAGTTTGCAAAGACTTAATAAGATTGGCGTTGAAAAGTTAGTGCGAATCTTAGACTGCTCAACGCCCTTAATTACAGTTGTAGAAAAATTGTTAGCTATTGATGTCAACTCCTTGCATAAAATTTAAAAGAATTATTAGATCACAAAAACAGAATTATTAAGTTTATGTAAGTTAGTATGGAGAAAGGGTGGGACACAACGAAAATTGCTTCAAAGTTTCTTAATATCCTTGGGTTTAGTAGCAAATATTTGGATAAATGCATTTACACAGCAGGCGACTTCAATCGAAAGATACACCACTTGTTCGACTGAAAAATATTATTGGTTGGATCGCCACTAAGCCAACTATTAGCAGGATCATTGTACTCTCAGTGGAACTGGAACGACCATTGCTATCTTACATAGGAGTGAAAATTGAAAATACCCAGTTTTATGCGTATACGGTTACTTTTATATAAATTGGCGAAGTTTTAAAATCTGCCAACCACGCTTATTAGACGCACGTCGCAAACCTCCACCTTTTATTAGGTTACTTATAGTGTTAAAACATTGAAAATAGTGGACATATTCTAATACCCCATTTCTTTTCGAGCGGAACAAAAACTAGTATTACTGAATTCGGTCAATAATTCTGAAGTATATTATTGATATCTAAAGGTCACTTCGACATCTTTAATTTCTCTGTAATCTTCCATACAATAACTCATTTCTATATGAACATCGAGGCAAAGTCGGTATCTACCCTACTGTGCTTTTGTGTTTTGCTTTAATCATCTAAATTGCTATCTAAATTAAACTTTTCAAGTATTGTTGTTTACTAAATTTTATATAATAGGGTTGTTGTATTGACATCATTTGGCTCACAAAAAAAATGTTGCAATTATCATTTAAAATGGTGTCTCGATCACATACATTCTTGCTGTCTTTGAAAACCTAGTTTGAAGACAAGAAAACTTACATTTGAATTTTGGTCAAAGTTAAAGAGTAATTTTCTCCAATCATTATTATTTGAGGCGCCAGTGCTGTTCATTGGGTTACATTACTTAGCATCCATTCATGCTCAAAAAGCATTATTATATAATAATAGCAACTACGTCTTAGTATCGTTCATTTAAGAGGCACTTCATGTTATTGGATCCATCACGAAGACTAGACACACATTTAAAAAATATCTTAACAGTTTGAAGTCTCTTTGAATTCCATCTTAGTAGCATCAAAATATAAAGTTCGCCGCCAATGTTTTGTTAGTAGATTGCGTCTGGGGATTTTAAAGTATGATTAAAAAATAATTTTAATTAGCTGTCTAGAATTTGTTGTTATATGCCAAATAAAACTCATCGAATTACGTATATTTTGTTGTCGAAGAAGTAATAGTGGCAAGAACGTGTGGTATATACACTGTTTTAAAACGCAAGACTTGCTGGTGCTGATCGAACCTTTGAGGTCACACTCTTGGCAAATATAGGCCGTCGGGATGGAGGAGGTGCAACAATCATTCCCGACTTTCGGCCCAAATTAACTTTACATAACTCATGAGGGGACCATAGGACATTTAAAAGAGTTGGAAGACATGATCAATGTCAAATTTGTCAGAAGTATTCTATAACATAAGGCAGTATCAGACGTATTCTATAACATAAGGCAGTATCTTTTATTTTGAATAGTCGGTGGGTTTGTTTTCTAAGGAACCCCGCTGTAATTTACAAAAGCATTTTTAGAGCCTATAGTCATGTACCTTTATTTGAAGTATGTCCCCCATTAAGAATGGTGTCAATAGATTTTGGGTAGGTTTTTATCTGCCAAAACACACTGGACAGAATCAACCCTTTGATTTGTATCTACGATTAATATCATAATATTAATATAGGAAGTTCATATAATTGATCTTTTGGGTTTAAATGTATAGGGTTGTGCCTGGACCTATTCCAATAAATAATGGATTGGTCGCTCCACATACACAAACCAGCTCACTTTATCCATGCTGTCCAAATACAAGATACGTCAGTGGAATATATAACTGGAACGAAGCTAAAAATTCCCTAGATACAAATGATAAGATTCATTTCTGGGCTTACTGAACAAGACAGTAGGTAATCGCAATAACACTTTAATGTAATTAAATGGTTCTAGAGAGGATTGTGTGAAACCAACACAAGTAGGTTATGGGTACCAAGTCACGTATAACATATCCTTCCACACTTAATATTTAATTCTGATACCTTGATTGACTGGTTTCAATTCCCACTGATATAGTAAAGTTGTCACTGACTGATGATATTTTTTAGTGATATTAGTTATTGAGTTGTTCAGTTTATGGATTACATGTTGGCAAGTTAATCCCCTTAAGTCTCTTCAGGAAACTTCGTAGTGCATTGCGGGATGGCACAAGACTTTTGACTGTCTACAGATTGTGGCATAATTTCTGCGAAGTTATGTACCTGTCCAACATTTTACTGAATAAGAGACACATCAAGTTAAAGGTTCTGTTTGAAAATTTGTCCCCTAGGTCAGGTGGAATTACTCAAATTATACCCCACAACTTTAACGAATAGATACTTGAATATAACGTATCGTTATTCCCAGAAAAAGTAAATTCGATTTAAAATCTACTATTTTCTTATAAATTCGAATTTTATCTGGTGGTAGTTGATTTTGTAACCGACTAAACACACACATTTCAAATAGCTTGTAATTGATATAATTATAACCGACAAAAACAAATTTAAAATAATCTCTGAAGGACAATACTGTACAGACGAACCAAACCAAAACCGAAGGGTATTTTCTCAAATTCGTTCAAACGCTAGTTAGCCCCAAACCCACCAAGTTTGACCAGGTCTCTTTCAGTTTACAAACTTTCTAAAATGATGTTTGGAAACTAAAAACTGTTTGATTAAAGGTCGGATATTGTGTGTATCTCAATAGGAATTCGATAAAATTCCGACTAGATTACAATGGAATAGAATGAAAACCCGACGAGGTTACGCGGTGCACATTCTCTTTATGCAACAATTGACTTCTCTTTGAAAATTTGAAGATTGTAAAGCACGTAACATATATTAAAGGTAGGTTTCAGAAAATGTTTTTTTTTAATTTTTTTAAAATAAATTATGCTATATTTTAATGGATAACTTTATCCGGTGAACATCAAAATTGCAAACATAATCATGTTTGAGTTTCGGCCTCTCGGATTACCCTATGGATAGATCTGTTATCTTCTTAAAATGTTTGGGTACAGTAAGTAGAATTGCTTGTTCACGGAACGGTGTGGGCCGCTCTTTCTTTTGGTTAAATTACTAACCATGTATCTCTAATGTTCATAACAAAAGACCTCCCTTAAGAAACAATATTCCGATGCCTTTCTACTAAACAGGAACATATTGTGGAATTAGATCTCGACTCCATAAGCTTTTCACGCTCACGTCGTCACAGTATACATTAAAAATATTTTTGCTGATGCCGAACACCATTTTGACGTTTAGCCACAAAGCGTCATGGGACATACGACATAAGACCAGACTAACAAACCTTTATTCATAGCTGAACAGGATGTCAAATGAAGGAAAGTTCTTTCGACCTTGACTTGACGTCCAATCATCGAAATTAAGATTTTTCAAATACGGTACTAAATAATAGAAAAATACCGTAGTTAAATGAGGTACTAACGCACGACATTTCATGATGTTTTTGTCTTATCAGCGTATAGTTCATTGTTACGCCTATATCACGGAATTCACAAATGTTTTATTCATTCATTGATACGATAAGACTGAAGAAAAGGCGGCATTAACCTGTGGGATATTCCCCCGCTGTTAAAATAGTGGCAGACGAACCTAGGTTTATTACGCATGTAAGCTAATGCAAATTAAAACATTGACGAAATTAAAATTCAACATCCAATGAAAAAAAAAACCAAACCAGATTTAACGTCAGTTATAAGCTGTTTTAACCGTTGAAATTATACGCACAACTTTGAGAGAGAGAGGGGGGGGGGGATCAGTGTGCATCTTTATTACAAACCTTTTTTTAAAAAAATGATACTAGTAATCAATTGCATTTTAATTTCCATACAAGTTTACATCTAGTAACTCATCGATAAAACATATTTTGAAGGTCGTACAAGGAAAAAGGAAATATTGTGCTGCATTACCAGGAAATGATATCGTGCTTACAGATGCATATTAAATATTTTATGAACCTGCAAATGATTATTTTCCCTAGTCATCAGCAAGATAAAGCACAGTAAATGTATGAATCTTTTATGAAAACAGTTTGTCATATCTGTCTTATAGAGATGTATTTTACATTTAAAGAGCACATAGAATCAGAAAACAAGTCAGTTTGATTATATATAATATACACTTCTTCCACACGAATATGTTTGAAATTTTTCCATGCGCCCAAAATATACCTTTCAAAGCGATACTAGATGTATTACTATCTTATTTAAATTTATTCTGAACCCTTAATCATTTTATGTGAATTAGCAATCGGTCAGATATTAATGCGT
Organism: Patella caerulea; assembly: GCA_036850965.1. NCBI lineage: Eukaryota > Metazoa > Mollusca > Gastropoda > Patellidae > Patella > Patella caerulea. The sequence continues at coordinate 24,017,182 of JAZGQO010000006.1, forward strand.
ACATGCTATAGTCGGCTACTTTGTATTGTGTGTTGTATTTTGATGTCGGGTAGTGTACACTTCTAATACACATCTGGTCTTTCTGACGTCAGAAAGTGGTTATTGGTAAAGTCTTGACTAGAAACATAATTATTAGTTATGATACGTAAAACGACACCGTATTTCCACACGAAATGGTGACCTATAGAACTCTTTAGAGAACTTTGTGTTCTGTTATGTATGTTGAAGGAAATCAAGCAACGTCTTCATAATTAGTAGCCATTTTCCCGTAACGTGTTTTAAAGACGTCATACTCTTTAAAGACATTAGTTTAGATTACCTCGTCAATCGTTCTTGTATGATGAAATACAACGCTTGGTTAAAGAAGTCTACTCTACTCTAAGAGAATTGGAGCTAAGCCTCTGGCTCACTAAACAGGAGGTCCGAGATTATTCTGGTCCCATATTTCTCGAGATTTTCCATATTGAGGTACCCTTGCCATGGAACGGATGTCCTTGCGAGAAACATGGTGTAGTCATTAGGATGGGGCGCAAAATTTTGGTATCGTGTACAGGTGTGCATACACGTAAAATCCCACATTGCTCATTACATGTCGTAAAATACATTAAACCAACGCTCTGTCTGTGCAGAACGTCATAAGGTAAAACCATGTACCTTTTCCTTTAAGCTAAGATAATTACCACGCGGATTTTATAAGACTAGTTAACTCAATAATTTCCTTTATATTATTTATAGATGCTTTAAGAGTTAAGTACTAAATTAACCGACAACCGTTATGTTTTAATAGAATATACAACGGAACAAAAGTCGCTTTTCTCAAATCTAAATGAGACTTCTTTTCTAATGACAATAAAATAAAGTATTTTTACTTTATCTAAAATCGATTCTAAACAGGGACCGGGCAAAACGTTCATTAAGTCTATTTAGTTGAATATGTCGTCGACACTTTTATATAGCTCATGATCGTAACATGGATTTGCTATGGTTACGTTTGCAGCGCGAATAAGGTTAATGTTTCCACTCAACAGAGCTTCCGCTTAATGGTCAAGAGATCTTCAAGGTGCAATACCAAGACAATTTAATAAGAATTTGATCTTCATTTCATTTTATTCGGTTTACAATTTTGGTTAGCCTACAATCCATGGGATCGGTCTATACTACTTTATCAATTCTTTATTGTCTTTGAAGTAAAATTATGGCCACTGCGATTGGTTTAAGCCATTCTTGTCAAATCCAGATGAACGCTCTTGTCAGTTCAATAGACTACAACCTTTAAATTAATTTGATAGACCTTGCTGTAGCATACAATATAAATAAACAAATGAAACGTAAGTATTTTCTAATGAATGGCGCCCCACTTTACAACCCTTAACGAAATGAAAATTGGTCTAGGAAGGTTCAGCTAACACAGTAATAAAATAGTAAGAGTTCAATGTATGACCATACAAAAAAGAATATTATATCAAATATTCCATGTACCCTTCTCCAGGGTGAATATTTAGCTGTTACTGGTAAAAGATGTTGTCGACTAGGTACGGTATACTTACTCGTTCTAAAACACCCATCATCACTTCTCGTTTGGGGAATTTACATCGTTAAAATTGAGATAGGATCGTAACAATCTGATTAAAACACAAATCCAATTTCGTTCCGTTTTTTATGGTTCAAAATTTCATTTTTACTTGTCTTTACTACTCTTGGATCTGGAAGACTTGTTATTTAAGTCGTGTTCGGCCTGAAATGAGGGGTCAGCCAATCAAATGGTCTGTCGAATCGACCGTTTGACCCTTTCATGCGTGGAACTGTGGGTAAATATTACCAGCGGATAGAAATCAAAACAAAACAAGAGTAGATTTTAAAAAGCATGGCGGTCGCCAATTGGTTAATCGAATGACTGACGTTATCGGGTCAAATGTCCCGTGCTTGATACCTGACGTCATAGAACGTGAGCTCTCACTATAACTTGTTAAATCTACATGAGTGTAGGCCATCGAAAGTATAAAAAACGAAACGAAATATAGATCTATATTTTAATTAGATTGGGGTCGTAACAACCCACGTAATGGCAAATTGTGAGCTAAAATTTCCCTATAACGATTACATTACTAAATATGTATTCATGTGTGTCTGGTTTTCATTCTTACAAAAAAAAAACAAAAACAAAACGTTCAAAAGTTGTCAACATGCCCGTTTTCATTAACCCAGAGGGTGCGGGGAAAGCAGGACATTAGACCCTATATTTTCATTTCTACCCCAGCAAAACATAATGGGATCCATCACAATATATAGTCACATTACGTCACAGCCCAGTCTGAGAGTTCTTTCTATGGTTGGCTGTGTTCGTACACATGTATTAGTTTTCCAATAGGAGAGCAAGAAGGTGTCTTTTATCAATGGATAATTGAAGGTAATGGTATCGATCTGTTATTTTTATTGGTACTGTAACAGACATTGATAAATTACCTATCTATTATGACGGAAACCATGTCCCATTTGTTACCGGTAATTTTCTAGAGAAAAAATATCTACTGTTCAAACGTGCCACATCAGACGGGAATTAAACGAATCAATTCCTTTAATGTATCGCTAGTAAGGTGTGACGTGGGCCAAGGTTTAACCATTGTATAATATAAATCAAGCTCAACCTTTCCTGGTCTGGGCTATTTTTCAGTTCAGAGAGTTTGTACAGAATGATGAAGAAATGGGGATGATCATTTTTTACATTAAGGCTTTTAGTTTACGTATTTAATCACATCCTTTGCCCAGACCTGGTACATTAGTTCTTTTAAAACCAGTAAAATAATGGGACGTTAAACCCCATTTTATTCATTATTTGTTTTGAAATTACAAATACGGAATAATTAGGCCCGAAATAAGCTCTTCTCGTATTTTTCGTCGCTCTCGAGTCTCATTCCTTTATAATTAACTTTTATAATGATCACTATTGTTTGCTTATAGACATTTACGTCCTCACATATTTACATTTTCGTTGAAAAATGATGTTTACTCCAGAAACGTCGGCAATGTCCCACTCCATAGCTCACAATTTGTGACGGGTGTGAACAAAACAGACTATGAGCATCTGGTGCTGCTTATGCCCCACCTGTGAGAGGGATGTCTTGTCTTGTCTCTGTAAAAGACTTTACCAACATCGTTAAGCTGTATTATTCCCCGGGACCAATGAATTCTCATACTTTTCGGCACAAATAAATATCAGGTCATTTGTGTCGCTTTTCCAGGTATTGATACTTCAAGCAATGTTTCATCTGAAGGTCGGGAGGTCATGAACATCCCCAGCAAAAGCTTTGGATTAGAAATTATCTAGCAAGAGTTTTCCTGAACTGCGCTCACCCATGGCATACATGTTGCGAGATAACAGTGCAGTCACCCCCATTATCAGATTATATTGCCCAGCTGTCTAGGCTATCCTGGAATGGAAACTCTACCAGAGCCAGAGAAAGGTTGTTATTTTCAGAATTTGTTTGATATCTGTCTTAAAACGGCCGTGTTAAAAAAAAATGAGCCTTCTTTATACCGTTACTTTTGTTTATTTTAGACTTGCTGGTGTGAAAATGCACTAAGCCTATGATCAATGTAAGTTAGTTACAGAAGCATTAGGGTTCGGGGTATTTAAGCGAAAGAAGCCAAGATTGACGTCCGATATAAAAATCGATCAAGGACTCATAATTCTATTATCAATATTTGGCGTTCTATTAGAAACGTGACCCGTGCTATATCAGTCCTTATAGCTTTTTATTGCTCTTGTTGACAAGAAGCAATAACAGTCGAGTTACTGGTAAATAAATTCCAGCTCCCAAACTCGTTAGTTTTTCATGCTCGATATATCAATTTAAATTAATGATAGACCATGGTAATCAAACAGGTCTTGTACGCAGTGAAGTGTACATCTCAACCTGGTTTATCGACTTTTCTAAAAGGTGATCTGCCAAGAAACTCTTAAAACCTATCTTGATCTGAATAAATGCAAAATTTGCCGTGAAATCTATAATCGTTATTTAAATTATCACGTTGCTTACCTTTTACTTGCGACACTTTTAAATCATTAACGAGTTTTTTTTCTGTCTGAAAGGTGTTGACGCAAGATTATTTATCATTTTCGTTTTCTTGGATTAAGTTTTATTCCAGTGGGTTGGTTTTTTTTTATTTTATACAGTTAGGTATAATGTACGTTGATTATATTTTAAGCAATAACCTTGACATTGGAAATCGGGTTTTACTGTGGATCCACGGTGGTTCAGTGTAAAACGCACTGCTCATTAACGTAGAGATACTGCACTCTGACCGAGAAAGGACGTCGGGATTTTTCAGCTTAGTTTACTCTTGTGTGTGGTAAAGGACCAAGGGCCTGGAAATGGCGTGTCTTGTTGTTCGGATAGGACAAAAAGAGGTTCCGTGTACACCATTGACAGAATTGGAAGTAAGAGTAGGCCGTTTCCTACCCGTGGGCTATGTTATAAATAGCATGCTATATGGCGTATACCCGTCTTCGATGATCTCTAATTGACTGGTAACCGAAATAAAACCCCTATGCGACAAACTATGGTTCTACTTTTCTGAGATACGCATCATATTTTTAGACTGTGCTTTCAGTTTCCTGTCAAGACACCCAAGTGTTACAATTAAAATACATACGAAGTAATACCAGCTGTGACCACGTATCATACCCTCACTGTAGACTGCTTTATAGATATTGATGAAGTCCAGATATTGTTGGTTGAATGATGAAAAAAGAATTGAGCAGGAACACTGAAGAAATCTAATTAACAGCAATCAGTTAGTACGGTTCAATCGGCAGATTCAGTGTCTGTAAAGAAAGCTTTTCACGACCAACTTGCCCAATTAGCTTGTTATTGCGAATTCCCCTGTCACTTATAACACGGGATTCATCAATCGAGTAAAATGCTCATTTGTAGTGACAAGTTTTCAAGTGTTGTTTCTGGTATTCACCTAATAGAAGTAAGGAGGACATATTCTCCAATTTTAAATGATTTCGGTTCATTGAGCTCTTCAGGCAGCACTTCCCTTGTAAGAACAGCGGACACTTTTGTTAGTTTTTGCAACAGCCCATTAAATATAGTTAGAAGTTCTTAATGGTAGTGCCAACATTTATATAACTTTCTTTTGGCGTTACAATTTCTTTTGAAGAATCTTCGAGATGAAAGTATCATGTTTTTGTAATTAATAATCCACAGGATGTAAAGATTAAGCTAGCGGATATAAACGGCTCACTAGTGTTTATCCTCTGTGCATTAATCATTTTTTGCAGGATGTCTTCACAATTGTTTTTGGCTTTTGTCTCCTTACTAAGTTAGATTTCACTACAATGTATCTGGTGCTAGTTTGATTTAAAATCATCGTCCCATTTATGTTTTCATATTGTTGTTGTGCATGAAGCAGACAGTGAGCTAGCTCCCAGGACAATTCAAAGTATTAAACGAAATAAAGCACGAATTCTTGGTAACTTCTTAATTAGGAACATGGATTAAGCGCTTTTATATTAAAGTCAGTTCCAGATGATACTTCGACTCGATAGCAATTGCTTGCCATTTCTTCAATTTTTTAATTATGGCTAAAATTTTGTGACAAACCTGAGATGTTCATCTTATTGCTTTCTGACTTGTGAGAACTAAGTAGAATATAACACTTTTGAAAAAACTATAACTCGGTAAAAACCACGAGAGTTGATTATGTACTGGCAAGTGTAGCTCTTACATAATGCATATTTAAAAGACATTTACTTACATACTAGTTATTACCGTGTAGATTGTGGATGGTCTCTAACTGGCCAGGTCAAATTTATCTAATTTTGAAAACAGTTTTTAACTGTCCTTAATTTGCTCTGCGGTTTTGAAGAGTCCCGTACGTAGAACTTACATGTATATTTAGAACCAAGGCAATTTTCTTTAAAACTTTTAATATTTCTCAAATAACTACTGTATAAATTTGCATGACACATTTCTTGATATATCGCTTATTTTTTTTCTATCTTGAAACTATACATAATAAACAACGGACTATATATCCCTAAGATTCGTTTGTTTATCTGCTTTTCTACTAAAGCATCAAAAACAAATCCTTTGTGTCTAAATCTCAAGATCTATTTTGAGGAATATCGGTTTGCGAAACTACGGAAAATCCCCAAAAATTATTTTAAAAAAAATTATCCCAAAGGTTAATACTGTGCACAAGCTTCAAAGTGTGAAACCCAAATATTATTGTTGCAAAACACACGGGCAAATTGTCCTTCATTAGACACGTCTAACCGATTGCACCAAATTTGTAAAGTACATATCTACCCTAATGCTATATACAAGTGTTTCACTCAACACAAGTGTATATAGTCGTAATGTTTATGTTCTGAGAAAGTTACAATGTCGAAATATGTGAAAGTTACAAGAGAATACTGGTTTTATCGGACGTCTAGTCATTTAGGCTAAGGTAATAAATTCAAGGTGTGAAAATTCCAGGTATGTCACAGAGTTTTAGCCATTTTAATTAAAAAATGAAGACATAGCAAGCCATTTTCGAGTCTGAGTATCACCTGGAACAAACAGTAGTCATGATCTGATGGGTTATTCGAATAAATCGTATGCTGTGATGGTAGAAATACAAATGACAATCAATATTAGTATGAACTGGTTTTGAAACACCAGGTTGTTTTCATGCGCTTTGCCATGGTAGCTAAGCGAGTAAAAATCACTGGCCCGTCAACCAGTGTCATTTCCACTGTCATTGGTGCTATACAAAATTAAAAGTTAGGAAGAGCCAGAGTGGGATCCATAAACTGAGGTCCAGTTTACACGCTAGCCTGCACGTCAAAGAATTCTTGGAAGAGTTTTCAGAAACGACACGTTCGGGAAATATTTTCCTCAAGGCGTCAAACTCAATTTCATGTATACAGAAATACAGTTTAGAACTTGGGAATTTAGCATGCTGTGAAATACCAATTCAGATTACATCTAGATAGTTTATTGGCATCAGATATGTTGCATAGTAACATAAATATACAACTCTTATTTCATATTAGAATAACAAAGTGTTGACATCATTAATTTGATAGCATCAGAAGACCTACAATTCAATACTCATATTATCCATTTCTGGCAGCTGAATGAAACAAAGGGACTGTGTTTTTGTTACATATAGATATTATAAAAAGAATATTTTATTGGGGGCCATGATGAGAGTAACACTAACAAAACTACATGTAATTTACTTGATTGCATTCGCATACTCCCTGAACATTTCTAATTAAACACAAATACAATTGGTTTCCACTACACACTAAAGGATCGACTGGGGGCATTGTGTATAATATTTTATTTCTTTCTTTTTGGAATATCGACAGTCACAGCAAGTGTACGGCCTCTCGCTTTCTAACAGTATTTGATGTAATAAAAGTTGAAGTGTTCTACATTAATGTAGTGTCTATCACGTTAACAATTAATGCTCGCGAATGTTTGCTTTTCCGGGGAAGATTCCGCCACACGTTACAAATTTCTGCATTTTAGTACCAGTTTCCGGTGCCATTAAACTCAAAAGCTGATATGTTATATTGGATACAGTCACGGTGGATTAAAGGCGCTAAGCCTCTTAATTTAGAATTAAAAAAACATTAACGCATGACATTGTATTGGTGTGTAAATTAGAGTATAGATGGGACAAACTAGGATTAATATTTTGTTCCAATAAAGAGAAAATTCGCGTGTCTCTGATTTTCTTTTAGCTTATTCTTCTAAATGCAATATGTCGGAAAGTGTGCTATGAAGCCAATTTTGCTCAGACAGGGGACTACAGCCTACCTTTATATCGAAATCCTACTGTCAGTTCTTTTTTACGCGCACGCAAATGTGTACACCGGACCTCAATGTTTCGTACCATCCGAACGACTATGCGTTGTCGGGCTTTCCGTCCTGCACAACTGATATGGAAGAACCACACCTGAAAATCTGGATGAACTTTCCCGGCCAACACCTTGATCTAATAGGATCACTGAGCCACGTTAATTCGGATGCATGATAAGGTGCGTGAATTCAGAATAAAGTCTTATTCCGGACTTTGGCGTCACACTCAATCCGATAAAATAACAAACTGAATGTGAATCAACGAATCCATACATTTTTCCGAATTCAACCCGTAACAATTATTCCGAACGAGTTATTTGCAGTCAAGATTTGAGTGCGACACGCTTGATTCAGATCAGACTGTTGACCGTCCAAATTTCTGTCCCAGAGACTTGTAACTGCTTACAGTTTCCAAAGTGTTACAGCCAGTCTCTCGTGCTGAGAGGCACTGGGCCCCGGAGTCTTGTATCTTGTTTTGCAATGACTGGTCTCAAAAAATTGCAAATCATCTCTAAGCCCTTGACATGCGAATGTTCTCTCATCAATCGCTTTCTCCCCAAATAAATAAATAAAAAACGATGTTACAAACATAAATCAGTTGGAATGTAGCCTAGATACCTGTTGTCCTTCGTCACTGAAACATATTACATTTTGTAACATAACCAGCTAAAAGATAGGTTGTCAGGCAACGAAACATATACGCCCTCAGCAGCTAAGTCCTCCGAACAGTCAACAATAGTTGTGGCACACTTTTCCTTTCCCAGTAATGCAAACATTTACAACACACTAAATTCTGATTACGAGTTTTGGCCTATACTAAAATTTAATTATGGTAAGTCGCTAAAAAACAATTGGCTTCTTCATCCATCACCTCATTCACCAAATGTATTGCTTAGTACTGAAACGATTTGATTAGGAAATGGGAGCCACGATGGTTCAGTGAGTACGAAGCTTGCTCCCTATTCTTTTGGTCGAGGGTTCGGTTCCGATTTCCCAATGCCTGAGTTGCGGGGCGGAGGACATAGGACGAAATACAGAGTTTCCGCATACACATTGACGTGGGTGTAAAAAAATCCCTTGATAGTTTAAATTCGATAAAAGCGTAAGCCGTAGCACAGATGTCGTGGGAAATTTGTCTATGCCCGTCTTTATAAGCCCAGTCGGAACAGGGCAGTAGGAAGTTTAGCCCAATTTCATTACATTTCAATTATGAAAGGTATCTTCGTGAAATACATGCTACCAAAAGAGAAATCATCCTCATTCGCATTTGATTTTGGTGCCAACGAAATCGTGCTCGGCGGTGCATAACAAAAGTGTCGAAGATGTAAGACCCGGCGTCGCTGATGGAACGTTGCTTGCCTCAGGAAATTAAACATAAGCAAAATAACACCACCATACGAATGTTTGCCGCAGCCATCTTGGATATGAATGGGCCATTCAGAATGGCCTTCACTGCGCATTATTTTTTTCGTTGGTCATTATTACACATAGGGTTTTTTTAAGAAAGAAAAAACTAATTTTTGTCATCTTAGCTAAAGCCTTTCATCCACTACAGGGATGATCAGGCATATAGATGGCCCAAATGCTTGAGGGAATACATCTTTTATGTTCCGTGGTTGCGTTACAGGAATACTATAATGTTTGTAACGATAACGAACAAAAAATACCAGCAATCTATTTTTTTCGTTCCATAAAAGACTGTCGTGACAATTTAATCTCCAAGCAGTTTAGTAGAGACTAAAATAAAAATATATAAGTTAAGTTTATCCTTTTAAGTGATTGTGTGATGTGATACAGCAACTAAGCCTTTGCTTATAAAAAGTACCCAACATTCAGCTAGCACACCATTATCAAACCATTAACTAAATTGCAGTGAAAGTAAATTATAACAATTCCCAGTTTGTTTCTAGTTTTCTAGATATCTGGATTTTTTTTGTGATGTGTTTTACTCTTATATATGATATAATCAATTACATAATAACATTCATTAAGGGTATTTGGTGTAAGTGGTATCGATTTATACTACACAGATTACCCTTATAAGTGTATCAGACTGTTTCTTCTTGCAAATAACGAAAAATATGATGATTATCCAGTACATGCAAGGGTATTTGCGCTATCCCAACCCCACACAGATCTACGAATATATGTCCAGCCTTGATATTAATAGTACACTGATCTTCATTTTCTAGAACTCACTTCTTTTAATAATAGCATTTGTTCTTTGAATGAAAATAGAACTGTCAAAACTGAAGCCATCGTGCCCCTCCCCCCCCTCAAGGCATGTTTAGAACATTGGTACGTTTATTATTCTTATTAAGTGTAGGAATAATACATATTTTAATACATTGTTTTTTATTTGTTGTCCAGTAACTCTTAGATACCAAAATATAGGCATTAAATTAGTTGTTAGGGCTTGTGCCGCCCCTCCCCCCAAAACCATTCCCCCGCACAATAAAAAACTTTACATTGCCCGAGTTTATTGATGACCAAAACCCAACCTCGCCAAGTTTTTCCCGAACTTGTAGAATTCCAATGAGTTATGGATCAAGTGTGTTTCAAGTAGAGCTAGCAAGTACTTAGCAGTAATTTCTACTTTTAAAGGCTGTTTTGATGAAGAGGACAACGTTCCTCTACTTGCACAAATAGGATTTAAAATGTTTTTAAAAAATATATTGTTTACTTACGGGAGGACATTGGCAAATATTACTTGCTAAATTCATCACAGTAATATAAATCAACGCCGGAATAACATACCACCAGGATTTGCTATCGCTGTAACAGTAATAACAAACACTCTGTTATGTGTTTTAAACTACATAATAACACCAGCTTGATATTAATATAGTATATAATTTATACTTTTGAGCTGTATGTAGTTGTCTCTTAATTGGTGTACAATATACCTTGCCTTCCATATTTAAGAAAAATGAAATAAAATGGTCTTTAATTTCCCACTGTTCTGTCTTGACCGGAATAACGAAGTCAGACATACACCATAAAGTGTGCTATAAGTGAAATGTTATCCGAACTGCGCGGCATTACGATCTTTTTTACGTGCAGGTCAGTGTGTACATGGGACTTGGTCTTTCGTACCGACCGTCCTGCACCACTGACTGATTAACTTTCTCGGCCAACCCCGGGATCGAACACCTATCGGCTTCATTATACCAGTTTCAAGATACGGACCCTATTGCAACCTTTTTACTGTCACTAATATGGAATGAATCCGCATTAGAAAGAAAACCATCAAGTGTCTGATAAATATATTTTTCAGAACAATCAATTCATTTAATTTTATTGTCAAAGAAGCAACCCTTAACAGAACTAGACACCGACATAGTTATTGTCAGAAGTGTGGAAAATTATACAGTTTACCAACCTGTGATTGACAAATTAGTACAATAATTAGCAAAAATAAATCGTACTTATAGACGCCTGATAGTGGGTTCTCTATCAATACAGTAATTGGCTGTCACTTTTGTAAGGATGTATAGAAAATTAATAGAGGAATAAGACACGTAATTAGATCTCCAGTCATTTTCCATAACACTAATTAGACACATTTATCTATGGAAGATTGATATATACAAATAGCCAGCGTCAAGCTGATATATTCCTATTGGTGGTTGTTGGTATCCGGAGAAAAGAAAAGTTAATCGCATCAAAAGGAAACATAACGGGAAATATGACCAATATGAGTGATATCTCCATGCAAGATGTTCTAATTGACCAATACGGCATATGAAAACGGAACCACGAGGCGCCTGATTCTGTTCAATATTTGTAACAGATATCTGATTATTGTTCGTGATATTTGTTCGTTTTTATTCCAAGTAATAAATTAAGGGTATGGTGGAGGTGATTTTGTTTGATCCTGTAACATCAAACAGAAAACTACGCTACACGAAGATGGATGGGTTTCGTTCAGTCATCATTTGTATCTGTAGATATTTCTAAAGAATATAATAATATAAATATATTTTGAATTTTTCAAAATCTTTTAAATCGAAGCAACTAAACCATTACAAAAGCGTTACACAACCAAGTTCCGTTATCTCACATGTCACCGGCATTCCAGTAATTGGATTGGCGGCGCACGAGGGGAAGTTTTTTTTTTTTGGGGGGGGGGGGGTGTAGTGAATACAGGTTTAATATTTTCAGTTTATAATGTTAATTTATTCCTTTACATGAAGGCTTAATTTTTGAACGACGCATATCGAGGAATTCGGTCAATATTTTATCAACATAACGTCATAATTTCTATCTGAACACACAAGAAAGCCAGTGGCTCCCTATTCAGCTTCCTTCTCTTATGGTGTTTGCTTAGAAAGAAACAACGCCTAGTCGTTCGGATGACACGACAAACCGAGTTCTTGTGTAGATGATGGCTTGTACGCAAAATAACCCACGCCAGTTGCCTATGGGCGTCTTTATTATCGTGGTTGAACCCCAGAACACACATCCATTGACGACTATGCTTTTATTTGGTCTTCTAATTATATTTAATAAGAAATCAAAACAGGTCTGTTTAGAAATATTTTCAATCTCTATCTCAAATTTCCGATAACAATAGTTCGTAAGAAATTAGAAATAGATTTAGTATTAAGTCTATTATAAACTTGCATCATAGAAATGATAGTCTAGACAAATTCATCATGGCATCTCATTATTCGCCTGAAACCCTGAAATTGAACTATTCCCTAGAGTACCAGCACAGGACTGTAACTTGCTGGGAAAAACGTCATCCAAACCATCTTGTTACACATTACGCTCACTGGAGATTTTCAGCAAATTTGTGGGGTCACGCAATTTCAGCAACGATTCGATGCTCCGTTTAAATTTAAATCATTATTCTACGTAGAAGCAATGTTATTTTGTTGATCTGCTAAGATATCGTGAGGATATCAATGTGATTCTGAGACATCCCTCTAGCATAAACAATTATTTGTGCAATACTCATGACTGTAAACGGTTTGCAGAGAATATACTTATTCTTGTATTCTGCTTTTAACCGTCACTGTAAACCTATTGTATTTTTCACTAATAATAAACACTTCAATGTAAAGCTGTCTACTAACGCTCTACTGTTTTAGAACAGTTTAAATTGTAAAAATGTCACCCGAACTTTTTTGTTATCAATTCGTGTTTCAATCTGGACTGATGTATCTCTCATTCATCATGCTTCCTTTGGAAAATAATGTAGTTGACAAAAGGGACAATAGCAAGCAAAATGTAGTTTCACCACATGCTTTGGCAGAATCCTAAACAAACACGGTAATCCGAAAAATCAATTGGCAGTAGCCTGAAATGAACGAGATCTAACACAATAGGAATTATATTGATTTACCGTCCATGTTTATGGTATTGGTATGCTGTAAGCGGACCTTACTACTACTTTGTACTTAATCAATCACACAAACTGAGCAAGAAAAGACGGCAATTTGAACGAAGGTCTCGACTTAGGTGTTTAATACCCCATCTTTACGTTAATCGCCAGTCACCAAGACATGCAAATGTTTAAACAGTCGCTTCCAACTAATTGCTCATGCTTTGATTTATATTACCCACAGCGATTATCGATAAATGGATCCGTTTATATCGGTGCTAAAAGAGTCACCTTATAGACCAATAAAGATACCTCCGAGCAGAGCTATTTGCAATAATTAAAACATTGAATGATCTGTGTTTGTGATCATCGATACCGTCCATTATATATTTTTACTATTTGATATCAAATACAGCTGTTGCGTCCTACTCCAACATAAAACTACCAGAAATACGACAACAGGTGCACCTCACATGGCACCAGAATACGCCTAGTGCTGGCCATTAAAGCTGCAATTTCATATTTGTAAGTAATATTTTTAAAATTTATTAAAATAAAGCCTTAAATAGATGGTATCCATAAACAGTCATACCTTGTTCGATAATAATCCTAAACGTCAGTTTAGACAGTTGATAAATTTGCAAAAATGTCATTTTCAACATCAAATTCAAACGTTTGAAGATAGCTATTGCATGGGTGCAATATAAAAACAAGGGAGGTAATTTTGTTATCATTTCCTATGTTAATGAGTTATAAGAGTGGAAAATAATGGCTATGATCCTATAATAGTGAGTTGACAACCTATTGAGCAAAAGACATAGAAATAATTATGTTTTGACTTTCTTTGAAAATATGAAATTATCGCTTTAAGTTAAAGGCTGCTTAAATTGTGAAGACAATTAATTGAAACAGTCCCAATAGAAGAAAATAGGTGAACTTCTCACATCCTATGTTGATGTTCTCTTCAAAAATCTTGTCGCCCCACCAATTCCAGTACGATTAGTATGCAACTGAACCTGTATCTTCTATCGACAATTGCCATTCCATTGAAGATCGTCGAATTTTTGGAATTCCAAGATGGCGAGGATGACGTCATGGTCGATTCTCGGTTTATATAATACATTCGCACCTCGTGTCCGATAGTTGTTTTATTGTATCAATCATATACATTTTATATTTTTCTCGTAAACAGTCATTAAATTTTCTCTTGTGTGTCGTGGATGGGTATGGTAACAGTGATTTTAATAGACGATCTGGTTTTATTGGTGTGGAAAGTTCACATAAACTGGTTGGTTAGAAACTATTTTGAATATATATAATTGATTATTTCATAGCTAAAGTTGATTATGCATTAAAATTAAATTAACGTCATTGAAATTATAAATAATATAGATCTGCGGGACTGTAAATATTTCAAAGAGATACAATTATGGCTAAACAGTTTCTGGATATATGTAACAGAAAACTTCGATTGATTTATTAATCTATAACTGGATTGGCCGGTCTCTTTCGAACTCACTATTCAAAAGATAGTCAAATTTTGAATTCGTTTTTTGAACATCGTAATAACAATTATGTCTGTCCCCCGCGATATACCGATTTGGCGACGGCAATGGGTCTCGGTACCTCCTAACGCAGACTTGAATATTACAGTGATGTCGTCCATTCCTAATATGGAAACAGGACCAGCTTGCAACACGGGGCAACAACAAACGCTCTATCTAGCTACATTTCTTTCCAATTATCTTGAAATATTTATTATCAAGTTTGACGAAATTCTTTACAAATAACTTTGTCGATTTCGAATACAGAGAAGAGATGTCGCTCAATGTGCATCTTTGTGGTAGAAATATGTAACCCTCTAAAGATAGTATCTAGCGTCAGGTTTGTGACGCCCATCTGGTATCCAGACGTTTTAGCAAACTATTGCCCGATTTATCTACGCGTATTTATAGGGTCTTTCTAGACCAACCACTTTTGTAATTAATTGACATTGCAAATTGCAACAACAACGCTCAAAAGACATCAGTCGGGTGTAAGTACAGTGAAGATTGCTCTTATGTAAAATAAGATCCATGGGAGTAATACCATTCCGTTAAGTGAATTCTTGATCATGGAAAATGGTAATCCTGGCCAGTAAATGTAAGGAAACACAATACATTTAGTCTGGCAGGTAACTCAATGGTTCCGTGCTCAATGTTCTTCTAGGAATAAAACTCACAATTATTGGTAGCCATTGTCGTGGTTTTATTACCTTTATTTATTACTCTGCCAAGCTCAATTGGGGAGAGGGATTGAAAATTTCATCCAGTTGAGGCATCCTGATTCACCTCATTTATCAATGTCGCATTGTGCGTGACAAGTAACGAACATTTGGTCTATTATCACACTCAATATACATCTTAAACACAGACACGTTGACCCGTAATTCACTTAAAAATGGAATGATTGAACAATAATCCTTTCATTGAGAAGCATCAAGCTTAATCAGATCTTACATTTACAATAGCAATAGGTCTGAATTACAAGAAAAAATGTGCTTATTCATGGCCATCTGGGAAATTTCTTTCATTAGTTCATTTTTTTTTCTCTGTAACAGCAAGCAACATTTTTCACAAGTTCGATTCGATATAATCAATTTATTTTCGTCCAGGGAAAACACAAATGTTTCCTGTCTCGCTCTTTAAAGTGGGTATTATATTGGTGTAAATCATTAACATTCCGAGATATTGAAATAGGTTCCGTCCGCCCGCCCGGTTTTATTTCCGAGGTATATGCCATTATATCAATCATTAAGGAGCAAGATCTTACTTTGTACAGCGTCAACATATTACAGCACATTTGCCTTTTACCGTATATTATAAATTTACCCGTTAAATATAGGGGATTGGGGGCGAATGATTGTACGTGACAAGGAGTAGGGTCGTCCGTCCAACCCCAGGGGTTTACTCCGGATCCTCTGGATTCCTCCTATTGCTGAAGACCCGAAATGAACTAGTGTACGTTACCCTTCCCCCCTCTCTCTCCGTTGGATATTTTGTGTTTTCACCAAAACAGTAATATATAGGTTTGTATACTTATTTGGGTCTTTTGTGTATTCCAATGAGAATAAAATTGAGTATCTGGTATAGAGGTTGTGCATTCCAATGCTCGTGCAGATAAATTCCAATGCTGGTGGAACATTGTCAAATATTATTCATTGCCTACTTGTGTTACTTTAGATTCTAAATGTCGTGGGCTCTTCTTAACACCCGCACCCCTCTCAACCATGAGCTTCTAACCAACAAGCTGACGTTGTGCACTTATAGACGAGATTTGCTTACTGTTTTTATATGCCGGATATCACTTGAAACACAGGTAATAAAACGGAAGTAAACCGGAAAGCTCTGACGTGGGACTAAATCCTCCGGATACACAGATGTATCTATTAAGATAATACATGTATACAGATGCATATGTGAATGTCAGTTCTAAATACAATAGTCTTGTTAAGATAGTCTGAGTGAAACCCAGGTTTTAAAAATAAATCTATACTTAAGGAAGTGTGATCTATATTCTACCCATTGCACTTAACACCTGTGTGTGTATAATATCGATAATCGTAAAAATCAATTTTATAGATTGTCATATTTCTTTACCACATTTGGTGCGGTTACTAGCCATGCTATTTCACACTCTAGAGCCAATTACATGTACCAAAGTTAGTGAATAGACGTTTATGAATGGATGTACTGAAGGGTACGTTAATATATTATGTACCCACACATAACGCTTAGTCTACTAAAGTACAGTACTGGTGTTTGAAAAAAACAAGGTAAATTTACTTTACAGGGTTTGTTGTTCGGGTGCCTTTGGTAGTATTTTGTGCATTTTTTAAAGGATGGTTCTTTAGCAAAGATCTATGTATTCCCTCACATTAGGGGGCCTACTTGAATTAGGGGTAGTTCATAACTTCAAATATTACTTCAGAACTATATTAAATCTAGTAGATAGCAAGTTTCTAGGCTGATCTGCTCTACAACAACATTTTGCGCTAGATCTTGAGATTTTTAAATTTTGTACCACCAAACTAACCTCTTTCATTTTATTATCTCCAGAGATGAATAGTTTTAGATGTCAATTTTCTTTGTCAAAAAAGTCCTGTTCGCTCTGTCTGCATCGTATCTACTCTTAATCAATTTTCCCGCACTTAATATAAAAGGTTAATTAATTTCAATTTAAAAAAAGTCCGAAAACGTTAGCTGTTACAAATTTGATAAACTTATGGACCTTTTCGAAATACACAGTGACATACTCTTAATTGTGTACAGAGTTATTGCTCGTTCTATGATAACCTTGTAATCGGTTGTTGGCTCATAGATTTTAGCGTTTTTATTTCCAAGCTGTCTTGGCTAAAGAATTTCACGTTATTAATTGGTTGCAGAGTTTATTGTTGATACCAACTTCTGTAATAATCCCCAACTGTTAGATTTGTGTGATTGTGAGGTTTTAATGTTTTTAATTTATTAGTTTATCATAGATGTAATTAATAGTGTGTTATGGAGTACGAGGCATGTCTAAATTCCGACTACTCAGGAAGCTTGGTGATTTATTTTTGCAAACTTGCTGGGATTCTGAAATAATTTTATAATAAACTTTAAAACATTAGAAAAATGACACACTGGAGTGATAAAGATATCGTTTTAATATTATATAATAACCCAGTAATGTGTAATTTATATCTCACAATCTGAGTGCAGATTATATTTACATAATCGTGCATATCAAATGTCTTCAAGGTATATTAACAATAATACTTTAAACCGTTGATCGCAGGTAATTTCTAAAAAAACATAATAACTTTGTGAGAAAATATTCATTTTAAATTTTACTTAAATTATTCATAAAAGGCGTGTTGGTGTATTTATTAGTTATCAGAGGAGGATTCAAGGTCGCCCCCCCCCCCTAATTTTTGACAGTGCCCTTTTTTACTACTGAAAGTGCCTTTCAACTGGCTTTTTTGCTCGATTTTACGTCTCTTTTTCAACGATTTCATCCAAATAGCTCTTGGAATGGCTACAGATGCAAGGGAATGGCGGATAATTTTCTTGGGGCCCCCAACCCCCCTCTCAGCGGTCAGTGCCCTTATTTTGCGTCTCCCCCCACCCTTTTCAAAATTCCTAGATCCGCCCTGGTTATAATATACCATTATATCTCACAGCTAATTATAATAATATTTGGTTGTGTTTTTGAATTCATAATCATACTTATGATGTAATAATACAGATTTGTAACATAAAGCAATGTAGTGTTAACCAAGCAACGTCAATATTATATTAAGTATAATTACGCTCTAAACAAATGCTTCATCTTTTATAAAAAGCCATTTCAAATTGGAAGCTGATGTATCAATATGTGTTCTAGAAAACAAGTTGTTACAAATGGGTAATTAGGTGTGTCATTGTGTATATTATATATTTATATTGTACACTAACAAGTTACATAATGGAAGATTAGATGAAGAGCTGGCAGTTCTCACTATAATAGTTAAAAAATAGATGAATAAATGGAATATGCTGAAGATTTCAGCCGAAAAAACCCACTGTAGCCTCGTTTGTCATTGTTACCGCTGTCATGATAATTAACAATGTCGCGATTATCCGTTTAATCATCGACGGAGGTTGAATAGCAGTCCGGATTCAAATCTAATGAAAATCGGACACATAACATTTCAGGCCTAAAGAAAGTCCTGGAATAGATCTTGCATAAAGTATGTTCAAATTACATTTTAAGCCTTTAAATTACTAATTGATCTAGCCTATATAATCATGTCTATATGAATCTAATGTAATGTGCCTTACTATGATAAACTAATGCAGGATATGGACACACTGAGACCTAATCGTTATTACCTTCTCGAGACATTAAAAACAATATCTGGTAAAAAACGTATTCCTATTATTTATCGAAGTCAATCATGTTCAACATATCTCATTTCAAACTGTTGTTCAGCTAAACAATTTCATAAGCTAATATATTTCATAACTCCATGTTTGATTTAATTCTTTAAGTATTTTTAATATATTGCTGTGTTTTGGGGTTTAAAAAAGGCTAATTTATAAATTATATACAAGATACTTGTAAACAACAATTTCATGTATAATTGATACAATTATCGATAATAACTATGCCGATGTTTTGTAGGTCGTTAACATTTCATACAATAACATTTAAAGGTGCATTAAGTAAGATTTAGATAAAGAGCTGACTATAATAGTTTAAAACAGAAAATGAAAAATTATTTAATTCTGAGTAAAGCTCTGAGCTGGTCGTACT
The DNA here is from genome assembly GCA_036850965.1 of Patella caerulea. NCBI lineage: Eukaryota > Metazoa > Mollusca > Gastropoda > Patellidae > Patella > Patella caerulea. The sequence continues at coordinate 24,036,691 of JAZGQO010000006.1, forward strand.
TGCTATAATAGTTTAAAACTAGACAATGAAAAAGTCCTTAATTCTGATCAAAGTTAAGAAACAATATAAGTTGTCTGGATTTAATTGTTAAGTACCAGTTCCACAATAATGCCTCCAATCAACAGTCTCCGTGAGTGGTGTCCATATTAACTTTTGGTGAAATATGGCAGGTATTGTCTAATTCCCCCAATATCGTAGCCTCCCGATGGTCTCGAACGTTGATTTTGGGCTTGCCATGTACATAGATGTCTAAATAATAATTTATATAATATTTGAAGCCAGAAATAAAGACCTGCTATAGGCAGATTAAGCTCTAGCATAATGCCGCTTTAAGTGTACATATCGAATGTAAGGAACAAACCGCTTAGGAGCTATTGTTAAGATATGTAGTGATATAGTTACAGCATAATCACCATTTCATAATATGAGATCGCATCTCACATCATAGACGTTAATCATATCATACTTTTACAAGTATTTATCGCAGTATTTTCATCACTATATTCATAACGTATAATATAGGCCACACCGATTTGTTTTTTGTTTCCTCGGTGTTTTAATAAAGAAATAGCCGCTTGAATCGCGTGAAATATTTCTTGTTTAAAATTTTAAAACTGAAAGCTTTTGAACAGCAGGAGCAATATACTTTTGGTTTTAAAAAAGTCATCTTTTCCCCCCAAAAATAGAAGTAACATGTTTACCGGTGTTTCCGAAGAACAGAAAATTAATTTTTTTTAGCCTTATTACCAACTTAATATGAGCGTACCAACCGCCATATATTCTAGTTATTCATGTAAGAACAAGTGGGAAATAATAGTGCACGAGTTACGACCACTTTCTCTGGGGTATTAGTTTCCTGAACAGATTGTATATATGTACCACGATGTCGAAACATCGGTTATTTTTTGCGATGGGCAAGCGTCAAACATACCAATCGAAAAATTAAGATCGGAAAGCTTACGTAAACATTGATGATTTGTCGACTTTGGATACATCGGAGGGTATTATGGGGTGTCTTGAAGTAAGTTACATTGAAAAGGTGTTTTGCGTTTTACCTCTCTGTATCGACTTGGATAATTAAAACGGGTGGCATACACCATAATATGTGCTATGGTTTTCTTTTACTCCTTATTCCAAGGGTACGCCGATATCTACACGTGACCCCCGGTTTTCCTCGTCCCATTCATACGACTAGACACTGTCCTTCTGAAGGTGAAAAGGCGCTGGAAAATCCAGAGACCTCCTACAATAACGAAGTCGTCTTACTCACTGAGGCGCCCTGGTTTAATATCGTTAAATCACCCGACCCATTTAAATGGTTAAACATATCTTAAACATATATTATACAAGAGCTAAATCTGCTTATTGCTGATCTTTGTTTAGGCCTGAAATGATATCAAAATTATTAATTAGACATTAATTAACTTATACCACCCCATAATAAACTGTCGATGTCAATGCTAGCCTGCGATGTTTACTTGGTTAGGATTCCATTTGCTGTTCAGTCATGATTTAATCATGAATTGGATAATCGAGACTATGTTTTGTTATCGTTCCGACTTTAGGCCGAAAATTCAATCGCTGAAATCTCGGTTCAGAGTGGAACAATTTGGCTGATATTTTCAGCAAATTCCCATAATATTATCTAGTTTTTAACCAAAAAATGAGAACTACCAGTCCTCATTCTAATATGAACAAAAGACCCCCTTTTTTCTATTATGTGTTGACCGAGAAAGCTTTTCTTGGTTTTCCAGTCGGATTTCATTTGTCAGAAAAACAGGTCTATAGATTCGGAAGATACGAAAAAACGGGGTTTTATGTATACCATTAGCAGCACGTTAAAAACACCTTGAATTCAAAAAAGCACACTGCTAATTAATGCTAGTCTTCATTTATTTAACACATTAAAACACGTATTACTGATTTGTTCAAGCGTGTCGAATATTTGACGAGACAAAGCAGTAATATCAGCCCGGGGATAGTTAAACTTGCTAGAGGCTTGTTAGATAATTATAGAAGATATTACTTATGAAAGGTAGATTATAGGCGTATTTATACACTTATTTTGTTTTAATCTTGGTCATAGTCCATTAAATCTGTTATAGCTCACATGGAACATCGAAACAAACATGTCTGCGAGTGTTTAACCTTTGAAAAATAATAAGATGTCGGTTTTACGGTTTGTACAATTATATGGGAGAGGTAAGTCTCACTGAATTTATTTTATCGTGTAATATGCGTGGATGCATTCCATAAATATTGATTAAGGCTGTTTTGCGTATAGATCGATGTATATTTATTTAATTTTCAAATATATATAACTTGCAAGACAAAAATCGTACCTGGAACTGTGTGTAAATACCCGGAAATAATATCATTAAAAATAAGTTCTGGTATATAAAATTTCCGTGATTATTTCATTCTTTTTTATTTGTTTTAGTTCTACTTCTTTTACTTGTCATCTTGGTCACATGGCAGATTAGGAGTGTATACAGAAATCAAAAAATCCACGATCACAATATAAAAATCAAACAGACTCGCATTAAAGACGTCCCTGACACTGATATTTCCGTTACGCTGAATGACCGTCAAGGTTATGTATGTCATGAACTTGCCGGTGGTTTTGGAAATGTAATGTTTCAGCTGGCCTCAACTTACAGCATTGCTCGCCGAAATAATCTTAAAGTTGTATTAAAGTGCATATGGATGGATCATTTTAACAAGACTTTTGAAATACATGGTTCTTTCTCTACAGACTGGAACTTGTGTAAAAATGCCATACCTATTGCCTCGAAAACATGTTGTAGTTACGATCATAAGCTGATGAAACTGCGGAGCGATAAAACATACATGCTAAATGATTATCTTCAAAGTCACATATATTTTGACAATTACCGGAAGAAAATTGAGGAACTGTTCACATTTAAGCCGGATATTTTAACGAAAGCAGAATCCGTATTGACATCGGCCTTTGAAAAATTAGACGTTAATCCGCCGTATACGTTGATTGGTGTCCATATCCGACGCGGAGATATACTGAAAAAAAATAACAAGGATGTGGGGTTTGAGGCAGTGACACCAGAATACTTGAAAAAAGCTCGCGAATACATGGATTCAAAATACCATTCAGGACGAGTGATTTATGTGATATGTTCAAATGATATTCAGTGGTCGAAAACCCACTTCGGTACCCACGGGAATGAATTTTATTCAGAGAACAATACAGCCAATGTAGATTTGGCGATATTGAGTTTAACAGATCATATGATATTAAGTACAGGTACTTTTTCATGGTGGGCCGGGTGGTTTAGCCCAGGCACTGTTGTGTATTGGAAAGACTTTGCAACTCCAGGATCACGATTATCAAAAGGATTTAGTGCAGACAAAATGGACTATTTTTACCCGGAATGGGTTGGCTTGTAACAGTCAATAAATATACTCGTATTAAAGTACAATAAAACTTGTTTGGAGGTTTGACTAGATAGCCGGATTAGGTCAGCACCTTATAATAAATAGCCATGACACTTTTGCAAGTGAAATAAACGACAGAATACTCAAATAATATTTTAAAAAAAACAACAAATATTCATACCAGTCATGAACAGATACATAGCGGTACCGGGTACCAAGTCAAACTGTTAAGATCCTATATCTCGAATTGACTTAATAATTCCCTTATTGTTAATCATATACTTTCAAACCGAACATTGTTTCCAAAATCGCTTTTCAAGAACATTATTATGGTATAGAATCTATGTTTCGTTATCACTTTTGTATATCGTGGTCTCAAAATGACCTAGTTTGTGTCGCGTGGACGTTAAACCCCATTTATCTCTCTCTCTTTTATATATCGGATGTGTTGTTTTCAATAAATTCATATCATTGATTGAGTTTTTATTAAAAGATGTGGAGTTTTACGTTTTCTGACTACAATCAGTTAATTCCGGCACGAAATCTGTATTAAATTTAGTAATTTGCACGAGGGCAGTTATCTGGTTCTGGAGAGAGGCTGTGGCTGTTTGTGGTATAATAGTACAGAGTATTTATAAAACAAAACTAACAATCACTGTCAAACAGTGAATATGTGATATATCAGAATCTTTCTGTTGAAAATTCTAAGAGTTGGCTGTGAGGAATGTGGTTAGGGTGTAAAGAGCAATATTGTGTTCATTCATAATATCTACACGCCCATGGGTCCCTGCACGAAACACGGTACTAAATAAGAAAATGTGTTCTTGCTGTCGTTTTTCAACAATGTGTATTGTAAAGATAATAATACAGTGTAATATGATGTTATGTCTTTGGAGAAAGGAAAACTGTGTACTTAGAAAAAGATACCAATAGAATGCACCTTGGGATTTTCCAAAGCTGGCATTACAAATTTAATAGAGTTTTTGAGGTATTATTTGTCTTGCAGGACAACAGAATACACTAAATATACACAGTTATTTAGTTATACCAAAGTCAAAATCGATATCCCAGTACCGAAACAACTTTGAAACGATAAAGTAGAAATCCCCTCTAAAGCCTTTTAATTTAGTCGACCTTTATTATTCAGAAGTAAAATTTCTACCTTGGCTTTGGTATATGAGATCGAACAATACAACATAAGATAGCGAGTACAAAGAAGCCATGATTAAATGTATTTTAGCTATGACGTAAATATGTCTTGCAGGAGTTGATCTGTAGACTTTAGCTGTCAGGGATTTAATGACTCTGTAAATTATGAATGAAGGAAGGCATAAGAAATTCGCCTTGCTTCACGTTGAATAATTTCAGGTAATTTGAGAGGAGTGTTAAATACAGGTTGCTATTTGTTTTATCCCTTTTTTTGTCTCTGTTAAGTAAAGGAAAACTGTTTGGAATCGCAAGTTAGTTTCGAATGTACCCCAATCTTCACTTCATTCAGGTGTTACATCATTGTATTGAATATAGATTCAATGAGTCTGAACGAAGTGAAGAAGAGCCTATCGGAATTTGAAGGCCGAGTCCAATACTCAATCCTGTAGCATTTCTACACAATATACCAAATCACTGCTAACAAACTAATATATATTATAAGTTTTAACCAAAACAAGGCAAACGCCTGATAAAATATGAGTAGTTTCAATCTGATGATGAAACATGAATTTCATCAAATTCTTTGAAACACTTCATCAAGAATCGTGTATTCAAGTTGTGTGTGTAGGAGGGGGTGGTGGGTGGGGTGGGTGCTTTATGTCCATGTACGCCGAGTCAGCGCGAAATGTATTTTGGCTGTGACATCTTGTTTCGCTCCAACCACTTGACACTTTCAGGAAAACTGCATTTGACCGTTTGAACCCGATTCATTAAATGCTACATTATATTTTTTTCGAGGGCTTGGGTGGAAGAGAGGTTTTTTTTTTGTTTTAAGTGTAAATGTTATATCATAGATATCCCGGTTAATTGCAAGTAATAACCATCCAGCCAATTTATGGATTAGTTGAGATATTTGTACCAGGTGACTGGGTTATAATACTGCATATGAACGAAAATTAATGATTGGAAAATTGAAATCGTCTCGTTTGTCTAGGTTAACGCCGGGATTCTGTTTTGGTCCATTAGCAAGGAGCAAATTCAAATATGATGCTAAGATGTCGCATACGAAATTACACTGTCTGTATAGCTCAGCTTGTAAACGGCTGCGAATGTTTCAATACAGCAGCCATCTAATATCTAACAGACAAATATACAGTCTAGATAATCAATGATTAAATCGGGTGGCCCAGAAAAAAACAGATACACTATTTAAAGATACATTATGTAAGATTTAGATAAAGAACTCGCCATAATAGTTCGAAAGTATATAATGTAAAATGAATAATTTGAAAATCTCATTCAAATTACTCTATTGCAAACAAAGATATTAGCCTTTGAAGCTTTGACAGACGTGTGCACTAATTTCAATCACGGTACTGGTTGATCAAAGCTATGTCTCGATTCTCCATATTTGATTAAATCAAAGGGTCGTTGAATCCATTCTAATCTGTTTAAAATCGAGATGCCATCGACAGATGATTAAGGCCTGGATCAGTTAATTAGTGTTTCATTAATACTTTAGAAAACATTTCAGGTATATTGAAAAACCTTCAATAGGCAGATTTAGCTCTTGCATAATGCATTTTTAATGTAGTTTAATGTAGTATAATTAAATTGTATATTTCCTATATGGATGTTAGACAACTATACTCCTTATTGTTGGTACATCACTCAAATGGTGTTAACATAGTTATCTTTCGCCAGACTGATAAGTCACATCACATCCAATCAGCTTACATAAATAAATGACCAATAAGTTCCCCGCTCTATATTAAGTATTCCCTCAAAGTTTTTTCTACACATTTTTCATGACTTGTATACATATAGAAAGGCATCAGTAAGTAAAGGAACACACGTCTTCGCGTCGCTCCACAATGGATCCATAATCGGTAGTCGAAGACAAGATGCCGCAATACTCAGTCCTAGAGAAACCGAAGTTAAAAGCCTGAACATATGAAGTGCGCATGATATAGATACAGGCCGAGAGGCGAAACGAAGTGCGCATGATATAGATAGAGGCTGGAAGGCGAAATGAAATTACTTCATGGCTTCTTTTCTTTGGTACTTCACGACTTTTTGATATGGAAGTAGTGTGTTGGGTATTCACGAGATGCATTACTATCGCAGTATACATCTTATTTTCTTTATCGCAAATACAGCGCCATATAAACATATATATGACCAAAACACGAACAGTTCATTAACTCTATAAAAGAAACCTCTGGCTTTTTTCTAATCACTCTTAGACCAGTCGCAGTTTTTATAGCCAGTCGTTTCTTTTCATCTTACCAATGTCACAGAATGTTATACTCCTGATATTACAGGGTTTCTGCCTTTCGTTTTAATCAATTACATCATATCACACACCTGATCTCCCGCCTTCGATTATCGTTAATTTGTTGTGAAAGATCGAATAACCAGGGAGTAAATGATAAGACCATAAAATATTCTTTGATTGACAGAGAAGTGGTTTATTTAATGAGTGGTATTACTTTTTAGCCCCCTTTATGATAAATGCGAAGAATTGTGCGAATTAGACTTGACACTCACGTTTGAGTGCCTTTCATATTCAATTTAATAGCTTCTTGATTCAATCAGTCGTATTTTAGCTTCCAAACCGCCGCTCGATCCATTTCTCTCTGACACCAGTGTTAACAAGTATTTTCTAAAGTGAGTATAAAAAGCAAATCAATAGAGAACACATTGTACACCTTCTGTAATGAATATAAAATCCAAAACTATTTATAGAAGCAGGCTATGTGAAATTTTGCAACGTGAATGCACACCAGTATCCTGGGGGTTATATTAAAATGGTGTAGCCAAAGAACAAGAGACTGTCCAAAAACTGAAGTGTAATAGCTACAAGATCCGTTCCAGTATTTATGGGTTTAGTCTTTCTTGGTTTTATACAAGATCCATTATAAGGTGGTCGTGTCTTAGTTTAAAATCTTAGTTTTCTTTTCTCCCTTTGATATCTCAGATCCCAACAACATTGGTAGCATTTACCCTGCATGTCGAAAAATACTTTGCGATTGCCCCTTAACTTAGACGCTTACCATAGCCGATTCTGGGTGAAACCAGAATATTATGTTTATCACTAATGATAGGAACTTTTCCATTGTATATTTGGCACGAGTCACTCATTAGATGATTAATTACACCAAAATTAGCCAATATAATAATTATTAGCTATGTGAATCTAAGGATATATAATAAATGTGCCCTCTTGGGTAGACTTCTCTAAAATTAGACACCGCCTGGATTCTTTAAACGACCACACTGGTTAAGGTTGAGATTTACCGTTATTATACCTGGTAGAGAAACTGAGATACTAAGAAGTAAATACACAACGTGAGTCCTAAGAAGACAATAAGAAATAAATATAAACATAGGCAATACGCAGCAGAAGAGAGTATGCATCACACGCGTGTACTTTCCGCATGTAACTAGCGAGTGTTACATCTCTCGTTAAGGTCACAAGAAAAAGGGAAATGATTTGTAGTTTCGTTATTGGGGCCGCATAAAGAGTTTGGACATGAAATCGGTAATCCTCGATTCAACCTACTCATACTGTCCGGAATGTCAGTTATAAAAACTAAAAATAGGAATGTTCCCAGAACCGAGCCTTGTTGTACTCCAGTTTGTAATTTGAAGTTAGCATATTGATAACGCATCTTTTAATATGACGCGTTGTCTTCTCTACGATATATAATTACTAAGCTACGTTATTATATCCAGTGATTTCATATTTTTGTAATTTGTAAATAAGACCTCTTATTAAAACCATGTCAAACGCCTTGCTTAAATCGGCAAACGTGGTAATATCGTATTTGGTTCAAAAAATGTTGCTGGAATATCACATTGGAGCTCAATGTGTATGTATAGAATTAAACAATAACTCAGTCTTGTTAATGGCGACAATGAGTTTGTCTGCGATATCACTTTGGTTGATGCTGATGCTTGATAACAAACGATACAAATGATATTGATAAAAGTCAATAGAAAGTAATGTGCATGCAATGATATGCGCTGGTATTGATATATTTTAAACATTTTTGGACAAATCCATTTTTGGATGTTAATACTTTTATCGTTGCAAGTCTATATTATTTGCCCTTATCTTAAAATACGCATAGAAGATAGGCTTCTAATATCCAATATTTACGACGAAACAATTTTTTTTACCATTGGCACACGAATTGTGTACCATACAGCGTTCCAGAGGCATTTCAGGGGACCCAAAGAACAAGGCTAGGTATGCTCCAAATTACCACTCGGCAAACCTCGTAAGATTTCGGAATCTGAACTCGGCTGTACGATGAATTCCGCCATATTGGAACTACTTTAAAGGTCCCGGATGTAACATGGCTGCGCCCATTCCAAACACAAGTTGGCGACCTATTTGGCTACCGACCTATTCGACCGATCCAGCTGTAAGATAATGACGAAATTACACTTCTATTCTGAGCTGAAGGAATGGATAAAAAATAATATATTCTACTTTCATTTGATAGACATAACGTTGGATTTTATTGGTTGATAAATAGAGACTGTTGTCTTTACTCTAAATAGGTTTCCAACGAACAGGTTGCAGCTAGATCGGTCGAATATGTCGCTAGCCGAATAGGTTCCCAATTTGTGTAATAGCGTCAAGTTTTCCTGTTAAAGTAAACCGGTAGCCGCATCGCAAATGTATGGGCGTAGGTACATATCACTTACTGTCATACATCCGAGACTAGATGTAGTCTACGTAGTTTACGGAATCTGTCGAGATTAGCCGAGTGCCAAATTACATCTCAAACGGTAAGCATGCGTAATAAATACTCTGTAGACTGGAATGTCCAGGCGCTATATATATTGTGATTCAATTGAGACGTCTGATGTACTTCGCCAAACATAACTGATTTGATACTAGAGTAAAAACGGAAACGATTGAATGTAAATCATACATTCATATTACATTATTATAACGCTTGCGACGCATTAGTGTCAATTTCTAGGCCCCAAATATTAGCGATTTAGCTCCTTTAACGGCAAAACTTGATGTATTGTCAGCATTTTATGAAATTGTCACAGTTTATTAAAATGAAAAGCTCGAGCTTTATAGCCCTGATGATACGGGGATATACAAAAATAGCTGTTCTACTTGTGCTAAATAGTCTTGGATCATCAAAGTTAAAATAAAACCAGACTGAACTCGATTTAAGCCAAATAGCCGACCTCATTATTTTTTTCGAAATGTCCTATCTTATGACCTAGTGATAGATAGTGTTAGACCAACGCTGGAATCAGAAATGAACGCAATCACTTTCTATAGTATTCTGAAAGCATCCAAATGAGTTTTTCTTTGTAGATATCCGCCCGATTCGAAGATTAAGCTGCAGACGGCGAATAAAACGTTTCTTTTACTAGATAGAAAAACTTCACTATTACGCACAGGATATTTGTTTAATGGTCCTATATCCTGCTAATCGTGTACATGCTTGTACTTTAAATGATTGCTGTAGACGGTGAAAATATTCCATAAAGATCAATGGTCGGAAGTTTAAATATTTCGGTGTGGGTTCAATGGTATGTGAATTAAGTCAAGTGTCTTTTTTGTTAAAGTTCCAATAGCATTTTTTTAAGTTATATTTTTAAAATTTATTAAAATAAAGCCCCAAAATAGATTGAACCTATAAACAGTCCTACCTTGTTAAAGAATAATCCTATTAATCCTATAATTCACTATTGCCAGTTGAGAAATTGGGAAAAATATCATTTTCAACTTCAAATTCAAACGTTTGAAGATTGCCGTCCATGGAGAAGAATGGGAAAACAAGGGAGGTAATTGAGTAACTATTTCCTCAATCAACCAGTGTCACCCTTTCTAACCCCCCCAAAAAATTTTGTCCATGATCGCATAATAGTGAGTTGACAACCTTTTGAGCAAAAAACATAGAAATAATTATATTTTGACTTTCTTAGAAAAAGTGAAATTGGAACTTTAAATGTCAAATTTAACCAAGTAAATTTGAAAATTAATTGATAACTTTTAACAAGTTATACAGTCACATGACACATGTCTCTCATCACGTGATATTATTTCAATAGGAACTTGTTGACGGCAGTTTTGAGAAGGCTTATGTCGACTGCAACTAGTGGAAGCGAATTGCAGAAAGTAGAACATGTGCAGCTGACTGCAACTAGTTACTATTGGTTGTAAGACGAGGCCATGTCGATCCTTTTCCAATTGCATTTAGTTGCTTCCAGTTGCAAAGTCGACAAACCCCACCCCCTTAAAACCCAGAATAACTCCAACCATGTATATATATATATAACAAACTTGTTGTTTAAAGGGCCTCTGCTGCTCTTAATTCGACCCTATAAACTGACTGCTATATCAATAAATGTCATCTAAATCTGAATTGTCTCATTATGAAGTGTTCTATTTCATTTATCCTCTACAGCATTGTGAAATACACAACGTTTTATTAGAGGACACAATATAGATCGTTAAATTCGACAATACATGTATTAATTGTTTTTGCCTGCTATATATAATTTAACAGGAATTATGCAAGAGCTAAATCTACCATATTGCTGGCTTTTCTTTAGGCCTAAAATGTTATTTTTAAATAAGACATGAAATTACCAAGACCATAATTAACTATAGATGCCATCGGAGGCTACAATATAAGTAGATTTAATTACGTTTACGTTTTATGATCGATGTGATTACCGTAAAATTGGATAATCGAGATTTTTTTTTTATTATCGTAACATAGACAGTAATGACAATCGAGGCTAGATTATAATTGTATCGCCTATATCTAAACCCAGAGTGAAGTAATTTGACTGGAATTTTCAGCATATTCTCTTTTCATTATCTACGTTGTAATTATTATAGCGGGAAGTGTCAGTCCTTTATTTAATCTTACCTAATGCCACTTTAATGTTGATCTACATAAAAAAAAATCTTTCTTTATGGAGATTAATAAGAATAATTATGTATATACCTGTATTGGTAAATTAAGCTGCGTAAATAATATAAATGACGCAATATGAGGGTTTGGCAATAGAAATATTTTTGTAATTATTTATCTTTTGATTGAAGCGATATCAGGCAGCGTATTACGCCCACCTACTGCTTTCTGAATTCAAGCAAAAATGTCACAGTATGTTATTTAAAATCAAGAGAGTAATGCAACAATTTCAAACTTTTTAGAAACAATGGCAATTACCTCGTGAAAATTTATTGGTATGATTATAGTCGAAGAATCTCAGTATACTTATCACCTATACAAGGTTTCGATGACCAGGGGCCGGTTACTCAAAACTAAGTTATTTTAACGATCCATTAAACTAACGGATCGTTATCTTTCATGTGTCGTTTGGTAACGGTCCGTTAAATTTCTGTTGCTGGACAGTCAATTTCATTATCCGTTAAAGGACCAATCCCGATAACTTTCTGAGGAATAAAACTGCTTAATTTTGTGTTAAAATCCCTTAAAACCCATTACCTAAGGCCGATCAACTAACACGATATTTGTGATACGCTTGTAAATAACTTAAATCTGACAGTTTCCATTTGGAAATGGAGACCGTTGTATTATACAGTATCTGGATAAAACCAGACTTTTTTTTATAAAAATAATATGTAGGTGAAATTTACCTTTTGTTATCAAGTACAGTACATGGGTCATTCACTGTATGGACCTCTCAAGAAAGGTGAATCGATTATCAGGTCTCCCAATGAAAAAATTGACCCGAAATCTTAAAAGGGTTACTCACTGCTTGTCAAGGGGCATTGCATAACTTATGCGTGTACAATTTGCGAAATTCGGAAACGAAAATACTGGAAGTGTCAGAGTGGCTTTAGAATCAGAATCATCGTGTTTCGAAGCATCTACAAATCAAATGACTAAGCTTATAAAGTAGAAATTTTAATATTGGTTTAATAAAACCATACGACATGCCCATATCAATTAGTAATTATGTTCCATAGCTTGAACAAATCAAATTGCTCTGCACATCAGTCAAAACTGAAATGAAATGAAATGGGATATACCGGCCTACTGTTCTGTCCCGACTCTTCTGGGCTGATGAAGACGGGCAAACCCCATACATCGTGCTATAGTTTTTGTTAAAACAGCGTCGAAGTAAAATAAACCATAGTAATTGTTAATCCGTAAGGTATATTATTTGATTATGTTCCAATTACTAAATGCCAGTCAAAGAATGCATAGCCTATTCCTGTATCGAATTCCAACTGCCAAAGGCTTTTTTTGTCTATTAAGAGATATGTTATTCAATATAAATGGAGGAGAGGTAGTGAAACGGGCAAAATGCCTAGCAGACCCTTATATACAAAACAAATTAAAGTAGTAGATTCACATTATACATGTATATATATTTGCATGGCTAAATGTACACACGGGATCCCGGTTTTCATACAACCCGAACAACTATACGCTGTCCTTTGTCACGTCCCCTGACCCGCATGACGGAAAATATCCGGCTAACACTGGGACCGAACACGGACCCCCCATGGAATAGAGCCGCACGGACAGACGGAGGGCCCATTTTAATAGTGTAGGGACACAGAAATTAAATGATAAATACCAAACACAGATTTTGTTGGCCAATTCCTTAACGAATTATATCCATATTACAATAAGCTTCTATCTATATGAAAATTTGTTTTAGATGCATTATCTTTTTCATGTTGACACTTAATTTGAAATTTGTATTCATATATCCGGGGGAGCATATCGACTGTTTTTAATATCAAGTCGTGTCTTCTCTCTTATACGAATAACGATAAAGGCGTTTTATAGCTGAGGCGCCGGAGGCTAAAAAAAAATCAAAGAAATTGGAAAAATATAATGGGAGAAAAAAGCTAAAACCGATGAAAAAAATGAAAATGTACCCTAGTTGGGGGGGGGGGGCTAAATGCAGACAGAGGGCCCCACTTTTGACAAAAGGGCCCCTCTAGCCAAGGGAAAGGGCCCAGAGCCTAGTCAATCGTTTTCTATACACTGTTACTGTCAAATCCATTACAGAATGAGAATGCAGTCATTGGATTGGCATAAAAATCATCAATCAAGACCCCCTCCCCCATCCGCGAAAGAGGGTCCTCAAAATAGTATAGCCTCCGCGATGATAAACCTTAAAACGCCCCACAATAACGAATGTTTATATGTAAATTGTAATTTAATATAAACATCTTTTAATAGCTTGTCTGGAATAAAATGAATATGCAAATAACTTCGACAATTATATTGACAGTGCCTCCAATTATGGCGAACATTTTATGTCTGATATTTACAAGTAAGTCTTATTGCCGTGGGTAATAATTATCTCTGTAATTTTTGAAAAGCTCTTAAGTTCAGTGGCTTCGCCTAAAATGAATATTAGTCATACAAAGCAGCATAAATTTTCTATACAATAATGTCTGTCTATGGACTAACGGATGCAGTTGCATGTTACGAATGCAATGTTATTGTAAAGATAATTTCCCGATGACCAATCAAAAGATGTACAGTTTTACTTTTGACATAGGGAGTGAAGTTTTACATAGACAAGGCCTGTTCCTCAATGCCATTTAGACTACCTGAATAAAATATTGTTTATATATAATACAAAAATAAACATTCCATGGCTATTGTTTACCATCAGTCGATCAGTCGAAGCAAGATACAATTTAGACTAGAATGATAGACACTAAATTGTTGATACTTATGATAAATAAACTGTCATTTACTTTCTAAGTATTCAGTTGGCAACAATATTATAACATTTTAAGACCTGATCAAGAAAAGAGCGTTCTCGGCCTCTCACGAACGCGTACTAATATGTTTATTTTTGATTCGACAGATTTCGCGAATCGAAGGGTTTGGATGATTGGTTGATCTGGAATCGACTGATATGCGCATGTCTGAACATGTTCAATAAAGAACTATCAACTGTAAAATAAAATGGAACATTTGTATTATCAAATACTATACACAATTATATCACTGAATGTCAACGCATGTTTTGTCTTTGAAATTATAAGCCCCCATGCAGTTTGAAGATGACCAGAAGTGTCGAAGGGTTTCAGAATCCATGTGTTTCAAGTAGCGCCTGTGGTGGAGCCTCGTCGTTTGGGTGGGACAACTAACCGAGGTCAACTCATGTATTGGCGTCCACGTAAACGAAACTTGCCAATTCTTTATTTAATTTAAAGATGCCCCACTGTGTGTAACTCTTTCAAACTAGTTTTATTTGGGGTGGGGTGGGTGCGTCAAGTACCCTATACATTGGTAAATTTCGACATTGTAAATTTAAATAAAGAATATGTTTTTTAATCCAGCTGACTAAGATTATTCTGATAAAATAATATAATCAAATGTGCTGTACCAATTTAATCATAAAAATATCTTATTGTCAGCATGTAATTAATTAGTTTTCGCCATTTTCGATAAGAAATGCGACGCGTTTTACTCTTATCTACGACCTGAGGCATTTTAAGGATGAATTCGTATGTAGATGATGTCCATGAATAATAAAATAATAATAGACAATACATTAGTTATTTAAGATATCATGCATGTTTTACGAATTTATGCGATGGAGTGTACACTTACCAAATCAATATTCGATTAGACATAATATTATGTTGAAAGCCGAATTATTGAGGGAGCCAAGTTCCATAATTATAATTGTATATTTTTTTTTATATACATTCTACAAATTAGAAGAAATCAGAAATTTAACACGGGATTTGAATATGTCAACTTTTGTTTGGTACATTTTCTAAAATAATGCCCATTTATTGGATAATAAACCAAGAAAATCAATTAAGACGGGCTTTCGAAAACAGAATCGATTTCCAATTTAACCTTGTGTGACCTACCAAACGTTAGTATATCCCCTAAACGGTAAAATATAACTTTAATTTGTGTTATAAGAATTGGATTTTCTTTAGTTCCTCTCGTCAATCAGAACAAATACATCTTAGTGGCGTCAGACATGGTAAGCTTCCGGACACCTCTAACCATGCACTGTTTGTCGTGTATTTCACACACAGTGAACAGTCCATTTGCGGATTACACTTTTTTGCCAGCTGCGTTTTTTTAGGACTTTTGTCTTATGGTTTGGATTGTTCGTACTTGGTTTTATTTTATCTAATAAGTCTCTGGCTAACAGTGTCCTCTTCTCAGAATCTTAACTAAAGATAAATTCCAATTTTTGTAGATACTTCAAATTTGATTGGCTAAGCACTAATACATATCTAACATTATCCAATCAAATTAATAAAATTTGAATTTTATCTTTGTTAAAATTTCGTGGAACATGCCTAAGCATCCGGACGTTATCCCTATGTTGGCCGATAAATTTGACGTGATTACCTGTTGTCAGGAGGAAAAATAGGTCCAGGAATAGCGTCCAGTGGATCGGGTGAGACAAAAAACAAGAGATCCCGAACGAGAACCCTTGACAATTGGAATTTATTCATTAGCCCGATTGACGAAGAACGGTAGGGCATGAAACCCCCATTTCATTTCAAATTAATTCGGTCACCAGGGCAATAATATCATTACACTTAAACCTTAGTTAACATGGAAACCTTCCTCGATAGTCTATACAAAGGATTTTCTCCAATTATAACTGGAAGATAAATTTTCTTTTTATTCCTATGGGGAATATATATAGACTAAATGAAATAATGAAAGACCAGACACATTGCAATTGGCTAAGATACGGTCAGGCAAAGTTCATTAAATCGAATAACCCATTCTCAGACTTTTATTGACTACGAATTACTGTAGATTTGTTAGTTTGACCTAAAGACTGATATTTCTCCTCAAATAACGGATAATGTTACATAGTACCGATCTGATGGCGATAAAATATATAATGAATTAGTACTAACTGGACTGGAAAGGGTATATATGGTTATAATGTCATAGGGTAACGAACAAGCCTTTAATCTAAAAATGAATAATTGCGCGAATGTTAAGAGAAAGTGGGTAACGTTCACGCAACTCAGAGACACAGTACTGGGGTTTAATGTCCACTCTAACAATTGTATTTCAATATTTTACTTGAAACATAGTACTGTGGTTTAATGTCCGCTCTAACAATGGTATTTCAATACTTCACTTGCGCCTAGGGGGTGGGGCTTTATGACCCATAAAAAAGGAGGTTTGTCAGGTGACACTACTCCTCGCTAAGTACGCGTATGAGATCGAAACTATGACATCTGACTTAATAACAGATCCAATAATCTAAAGCGTTCGCGTTACAAATACCATTCGTCCTACACGGATGTCTTTAATGGTAAGTAATATCGTATAGTGTCATGGCATAATCAAAAATGATTCTGCTGTTCTTCAGAATTCCAATAAGCTATATAAACATCCGCCTATAATATAAATAGGTTATATCTATTTCCGATAAACTAATCATAGTATTGTTATAAGCAACAGTAATTAAACTAGGGTTGAAAAACGGTTTTATTGCTTCATAATAAATGAATTCTGTTGGTTGGGAAATTGGCATTTAGTAGATAAGTTGATTGAAATGAATTTTGAAAGAGTTTAACATGTACTGGAAATGGAATAAATATGCCTTCCCATCGATTTCTCTTCCACTTGAACTGAACGATTCTAGTGGGATCTAGGTCTGACATACGTTAACTCATGGTTAAATAACGGCTTAATGCGGCTTAAGTGGCCTCCCCTTCGAACGCTTTTATATCAGATGAATCCTTGGAAGAAGTTATTTAGTTGAGCAAAGGGAGATGTTAAGAGTTGGACAATCATCAGACTAGGTCCGATTGTCAATACAAGTAAATTGCCTATTCCAAGCACAAATACAAACTGGCATGCGGTAAAGAACAGGGTTCGCCAGGGGAGAGATACTATGTCATATAGAGGTTTATCTCCTAAGATCCTTTCGGGTCTCCCTCAATAGTGACCTTTTATACATTAGTTCCATCTATAGAAGTTGGATTTAATGATTGTCATAATTTACGAAAGATCTCATCAAACATATACATCTTACTAAGATTTGTATTATTATCACTATATTTTCAGACTTAATGTGAGGCATATGTACGATTAAAAGAGACTGTAACTTACAAAAGGTATATTTTGTATTAAAATTAAGTATACGACCTGAGTATACAAACTAAAGGTAAGCCAATTTTATTACAAGTTATATGTGATAATTTGCTTTTTCATTAATACCCAGGAAACAAAATATCAATAAGGCAAACCCAAATACATTTCCACCGAATAAAGAGTGAATTATGGCTTGGTAATTATACATATGAAGCCACATAAGATGCCTGGAAGAAGGATGAGTGATGAGTATTATTAGACGTACTCAGATCTCCTTACTCCAGCCACAGGCAACATCTTACGAGAAATTGGTATTTACCACTTATAAGACCCAATCCGATCGAGAGGACTAACCCGGCGCTTCCACTGTGATTCATTTCCAGATAACATATATGCTTTAGCTTGGTTGCTATAACATGGGAACCACACACAATAACAACAAGCAAACAAATTGCCAGATATAGCTAATCTATTTATTATCTTTCTTAAGGTATAGATGAGCATGCTGTTTGAACTGATAACAGCTCCCCGTACCTGGTACTTGAACTGAAACTATTATTATCAATACTTCTATGTCCTAGTTCATCGAACCCGTGCTAATATTGACATTATTACGTACAAGATTCGCAGGAAATCAAGTTACTATATCCACAACTAAACATGAGCGTAACGACGAGATTAATGTGCAATCACAATAAAATCTCGACATAAATAGCATCTACATGTAGTATATCTTAATTCTGTGGTTAATTTTTTTCTGCTATATCGTGGTGACATTATTTATAAGAAGTATCAGTATTCTTGCACTGATTATTTAAACATCCATTATGCAAGCGATGAATCTGCTTAGTGTACGTCTTCCTTTAGGCCTGAAATTTTAATGTTATGTTAACCATTTATTAGACATTAATTAACTTATCCAAACCATAATCAACATCAACTCTCGATGTCAGCGCCAGCCTGCGAAATTTGTTGGATTATGACATAATTTTCTGCATAACATTCCGTCATGATTCCGTGTACACATTGGCGTGCACGTAAAAGATCCCTTTGTAGTTGGAATTCCGTATAAGAGTAGGCCGTAGCGCCGCTGCCCGGGCAAAATTTCCCTCATAGCACAAAGTATGGCGTATGCCCGTCTTCATTAGCCCAGTTTACGAGCAGTACAGTAGGACGTTAAACCCTATTTCATTTCATTTATGACTTAATGATTAAATGGATAATTGGGGCTATGAATTTTGTAGGCCGTAGCGTCGAGTGGACATTAAACCTATTTCATTCTTTCTCCGCTCCCATATTTTATCTTTACCAGTTGGACCGCTTTGCATGTTACCTTTTGATTAAGTTAACAATTGCACCTGTCCAAATTAACAATGGGGCTTAAAGTTCTACTTTTATTCACCAACCGGGACCTATTCTTAGGTAAGTGCACGCCGGGACCTCTTTTTGTGTCCCATTTGGGTGACTAGATGCTAAGAAATACACCGGACAATCTCGGAGAAGTCCACAAGAGCAACACATATATACATTACAAAGTAATAATCCAGTACCGTTGATTAATATGAGAGTGGCCCGTATAAGCCTTTCTGTCGACATTGAAATTGGCGTGTGTTTAAAACAGTACTAAACATTGACATGTATATTTGACTATCTGTTTGGGTTTGGTTTTTTTTGTCGAGTAGGGTAAAAGTGATATAATATATAGCGTATAATATAAATTAACTGCGGACAATATCTTTATTGATTTTGTTCTACCAGTTTGCTACTGACAAATTATACCCATTTATGACTCGTTTAATTTGAAAAAATCATTCACTGAAGATTTTCGGTTAAAGTATTCAAAAAAGAAGTGTCGTTTTATATGCCTCTTCCGAACCAAAAGCTATTTCAAAATTTGATTACACTCGGTGGAAATATTGAGGTGTTGCAATTGTTTTGCTAAAAACTATCATCGGGAAACAATCTCGCGGCGAACAAGATAACCAATTTAAGATGATTACACCACGATTTCCCTTCTAATTCCCGAACAATTCCATCGTTTCATCTGAGAAAAAAACAAACCTAATTGAAAACAAATGTTGGTTTTGCCATGAAATCCTTGCCCGTAAAATTGATCGGGGAAAACAACATTGGGATAGCTATAGTTTATACGACAACTTGTAAGGAACCATAACGATAGACATGATATACTGCTGACATAAAATAAATGAAGAGGGTCATCGCGAAAGCGATAGTCGTTGAATAATTTCCCCAGTGATTCCAAATTTGGGTTGAAAATGGGCTTAGGTTAACAATTAATTGTTTGTTTCTTTGTAATCACGAATCTGTTCATGGGTTAATGAATAGGCCACGAGGGGTCCACCATAATATTTAGATCGATCATTGAATAACATTCATCAATAGTTGTATTCTTCCGTTGGCATATATTTAGACTGTTCACTGCAAGCGATATTATGTTTACGTCAATTTTATTTTGGTCCGGATGGTTACTTTAAACTTTGACACATGTTCTGCATTTGGCCAAGTCAATGAGATTCCCCCTCAATTGGGAGTCAATCATTTAAATTTTATTTGCTATAATTGTAATGTTCACAATTAATCTGATGCGTTCTAAGAGGTCGAAAGAGATCTTCTGAATAATATAATCTGGAATATTCCACTAAATACCTCGACACACCGGATGTATCGTGCTCTTTATCAAATGAGAACCGTATTATGGTGCTAAGTATGCTTTGAGTGGACTATAATACCTTTTCAGCGTTTATTCAAGGTCAGGTTTAGACGGTATTGTTTATCAATGATCACGTGCCACTTGAGATCCGATGAAACCGGTCAAAAGTCTAGTCCACAATTAATCTTGGTTGTATAGAGATTAACGTATTTTTTATTTTTTTGGTGTATGATATACGACAGCTAGAATAAAAGATTGACTGAGACGGTATTTGGGACCAATCGATGAGAGTTACACTTAATACATTGGTATTTGTCTGGGTGAACGATCACATGTCCACTAATAGCTAGACTTTACCGGTATAATACGTGTCCAATTGTAAGTCACACCACTAAGAAGTGGTTCAAAAGATCACAACTCCGCGCTTAAACGACCAAGTTAGTAACATATTGAATTCCGTCCTTTCGGCTTAGTTTTTATTATTTGTTGTAACGACTTAATGTCAGCTATACCAAAGATAGGAATAATTTACCTTTGATATACATTGCTTGTGTACATTGACCAGCTCGAATGGAGCAGATGTTAATATTATTCGGGCTATTATTTTACAATGGAGCAGAAATTTTACTGATGTTTTCATATTTCCTTCATTTAGTTCCGTTGTATTGGATTATCTGGCTATTATGCCGTATTAAACTTTAAATGATCAGACACGCCTTCCATTACGGAAACCAACGCCATTATAGATGTTGTTGATTGCGTGTGTACTGGGTGGTTTTAGTCGACTATAAATAGATCTTGCGTAGTTAAGGTCAACTGGAAACTAGCAATTCCATTGAAGATGGACAGATGGTTATTATAAAACACTTTAGATCAAACACAACAAAATGCATGTCAAATGAACGAAGACATACACTATTTATTAACCAAAAAATAAAATAAAACTTTGTTTTGTTACGAAGACGCTTGAACTATACGTGATCCAGCTTACTTGCGTAAGTTGTCCTGTGTAAGAACGTTTCTTGGGATTTTCCGGTATTGTCTCCCCATATTAGTGGTGCGGGACGGCGGGTCTAGTTGTTCGGATCGAACGAAAGACCGAGGCCCTGTGTACAGGCAAAGAATTGTTGACATATTGAATTCGAAATAGAGTAGTTACGATGTTCGGGCCGAAGTTCTCCCAGGGCGCACTGCATGGCGTGTGCCCGTCTTCACGTAGCCCGACTGGAATGGAATAGAAGGGTTTGCGCCTCATCTCATTTTCACTGAAATACCTTTTTTTTCATAAATTCAACGATGATAAAACTGTGATTTGAACTACAGATCAACTGATTTTAATTTATTACATCCGCCGCCATTTGCTTTCACAATGTTGCAAGAGACACTACCTCAAGTTCAGATTAAAGTGTTATGTGTTGTTTCATGCATGTTATTAAGGTTGGATTGACGTTTCAGCCAGTAGATGTTTCGGCCATTGAACATATCGGCGTAGGACGTGTCGGTCAGCAGATATTTCGGACAATTATGATTATTTTTTTAAATAATAAGTGAAGTAAATAAGTTTTTAAAACATTTAAAGGGAACACTATGTCTAGAAATTTGCAATGACACACAGTATTTTCATGCAGTTGTTATGTTATCCAGGGTCATGTATCAATAGTTTTTGTTCAATTACTTTGAATGCTCTGTGGATCTTGCTCTTCATGCGGTGTACAGATTGAGTGATGCTTTTATCACCTTACTCAATCAGCTTAAAGACACATCGAGTCACTACGACTTGCAAACATGTACAACGATGACAAAGAATTTAGATTTATAAAAAAATACATTTGTCGCAGTAAAAAATATAAAATAATAATAAAAAAAAATAAATAAATGATTTAAAAGTATTTATTCAGAAGGGAATAATATGAATAAATTGGATACAGTAACAAGCAACTTAATGCTTATATAAAACTGCTTCCAGAATAAATAATTTGCAAAGAAAAAATCTGTAGGAGGAATCGAACAAATAAATTTAACCGATACGTCCCATTTCTAAAACAAAACAAGTGGCCGAAAACAACAAGGTTAGAAAATCTAGGCCAAAATCGGCTAGTCCGAAATGGCCACTGGCCGAATAGTCTTACATTCGTTAGTAAGGAGGTTCAAACTGGCTGTATAAATGAGGTGGGCATAATGACGTACACAAAATATATGATTTTACAGACAGATAAAGCATTTATACTTATAAATCTCCTTTTAGTACCAGTTTATATTTAAGCTAAACTCTTTAATAAAACTATTTCTCAACATTATATTGACTTTATTGAAATTATGCATAAATCAATTGATGTTATCATTGTCACACCACACCTGTGCCACCGTCATACACCTGTGATCGATCAAACAGCAGTGATGACTTTCTATTATGTTTGAATTTATTTTTGAAATAGATGAAATAAATGCATTAACCTTTTTACAAAGCCAATAAGATGTTACAATAAGAAATATATTACTAGACCTGCATGCAAGAATGACGGGTTTCACTGGTGCCACGTTACTTTCGGTGCCATGTTGCCCTTGAACATATGTCACTTCCGATACCAATGAAACCATTAAACAGGTTTCCACATAAGCATTGTAAACATCAAATAAAATGGACGAAGAATCAACCAAATCCAGCAATATCAATTCATTTTATATATATGTTACTTGTAAGTGATCCTGGCAAAATTTCAATGAATAATGAAAATGTTCAATTAGTTTTATGAAATCAGAAATGGCATAAGGCATCATATGGCGAAGATTGTGTGTAAATCGAATAAGAATTGCCACTTTTATAGACCAAAAACCTTGAAAAGTGACTTGTAGCACATCGTCTATTTCTCGGCAACCGCACATGATAAAAACTATTTTTTGGTATCTATATGATCGTATAGGTTCAATCTATTTGTTGATTGGAATCAAATATCATAATTTTAAATATATTACAAATCAGACTCATTTGAAAAAAATGTCTGTTTTGGAGGCTAAAAATACAGTTTTTGCCAAAATGACATTACTTCCGGTGATACTGAAAATGTTAAATTAGTTCTAGGAAATCATGAATGATATAAGATATCATATGGTGAAAATTTTATGAAAATCGAATAATAACTGACACTTTTATAGACCCAAAACCTTGAAAAGTGACTTAGGGAAAATCGCCCATTTCTCTGCAACCGTACAAGTTAGAAACCATTTTGTGGTATCTGTATGATCATATGGGTTCATTCTATTTGATCAATAGAATCAAATATCATAATTTGAAACAAATAACAAGTACGACTCATTTGAATAAAATATTGTTTTTGAGGGCTAAAATTTATGTTTTGAGCAAATGACGTCATTTTCGGTGGAAGCGTAAGAGGTAAAATGGTTTGACATAGTCCACTATGGCATTAGGCATCCAATGGCGAAAGAAAATTGAAAATCGAATAATTATTGATTCTTTTACAGCCAAAATTACGTGAAAAGTGACTCATGCAAAATTGCCTATTTCTCGGCAACTGCGCATATTACAAATTAATTTTCACATACATTCTCTTCGTATGGGTTATTACTACGAGATTATGAATGTTACGAAGATATATTTTTTAATATGATGACGCTGGATGGGTTGTAAATAGCTTATTTTGACACCTTTTTTCATCCTTTAATCCAAATTGCCTGAAAACGAAATCGAAATTAAAAAAACTGAGCCCGATGTTTTGTGCGCCTTTACATGGCACATCTTTTCAGTCATATAAGATTTGAAAAAAATAATATTTGCTTTCAAAAAGTTGTACCGAACTGTCAAAATTGTAGTTTTTGCTAAATTAAAGTCACTTCCGGTGCCGACAGGAAACTTCATCGGTAACAAAAAAAAATGTCACTTGGGGCCACGAAGCATATGCACTTTGTTTTATACAAATCGGGTAATAAATAATTTATCTATAACCGATCAACTGAATTAGCCAATAGCGGCCACGGAAAATTATCGGGACAAAAAATGTTAACATTTTTGCCCAAATCAGACGACACTTTAACCGTGGGTAAAAGGCCATCAAAAAATATTCATTAATAAAAAAGTTTTTTGTCAAAATTTAAATTTCCAAACTTTGGCGCCTAATATTTCCGACGATTCGTCGAAATTCAAAATTCTAAAGAACCGTTGCCATGTGCCTTGTCTCTGGCTATGCCAAAATCTATCAAACGTTACAATCCAACAATTGTTGTTAATATTAGGGCATTATTTAAAAAAACGACAACTTCGGTGATTTCGGACATTTCGCATTGTCGCAGAACGTTTGAAATAGCTTTAATCTCTAAGTCACACCCACTTTCCCAGTAAAACCGAAAAAATTGGATCAATCCGACAAGTAGTTTCTGAGATATGATCAAAATGGAAAAAAAAAAATAATAATAATAAGAATAACTAGACCTGCATGCAGGAATGACGGGTTTCACTGGTGCCACGTTAACTTTAAACTTATGTCACTTTCGCTCCCATGTTGCCCTTGAACCAATGGCACCGATAAACAGATTTCCACATAAACATTGCACACATGAAATAAAAGGGAAACAGAATCAACAAAAATCCAGCAATATCAATTCATTTTATACATTTGTAACATGTAATTGATCCTGATAAAATTACAGTACTTCCGGTGATAATGAAAATGTTCAATTAGTTTCATGAAATCGGAAATGGCATAAGCTATCATATAGTGAAAATTTTATGTAAATCGAAGAATAATTGCCACTTTTATATTGACCAAAATACTTGAAAAGTGACTTGTAGAAAATCGGCTATTTCTCTGCAACCGTACAAGTTAGAAACCGTTTTGTAGTATCTGTATGATCGTATGGGTTCATTCTATTTGTTGATTGGCATCAAATATCATAATTTGAAAAAGATTTCAAAACAGACTCATTTGAATAAAATATCTGTTTTGAAGGCTAAAAATACAGTTTTTGCCAAAATGACATTACTTCCGGTGTTACTAAAATGTTAAATTAAATTTATGATATCGTCTATGACATTAGGAATCAAATGATGAAACTTTTATGAAAATCGAATAATGATTGACACATTTACGGGCCAAAAACCTTTAAAAGTTAGAAACAATTTTATGATATCTGTATGAGCATATATGAGTTTTGTCAATATGTGAATTTAAACCAAAAGTTAATTTTATTATTACATATGACATAATTCTTGGTTGAAAAAAATATCGATTTTAAAAGTTAAAAATGGAGTTTTTGACTAAATGACGTCAATTCCGGTGTCAATTTTAAATAGTAATCAACATGATATGACGCACACTTGCTTTTTGAATCAAATGATGTCACTTTTGTGAATATCCATTAATAATTGACTATTTTACAGACAAAATTACGAAAACAGTGACTTATGCAAAACTGCCCATTTCTCGATAACTGCTTATATTAGAAACTAATTTTAACATACATTTTCTGCGTATGGATCAAAGCTACAAGTTTATAAAAGTTACGTAGAAATATTTTAAAATCTGAAAAGCCTGAATGGGTTGTAAAAGGTCAATTTTACACCCATTTTCAACTCTTAATCGAATTTGATCGAAAATGAAATCGAAATTGAAAAAACTGAGCTCAAACCTTTTTGTGCCTTTAAAAGGTACACTCTTTTTGTTACACTCTTATCAAGTTTTTAAAAAAATAATATTTTCTCTTGAAAAATGGTACCTAACTGTCAAAATTGTAGATTTTGGTAGTTTTTGGTAAACTTATGTCATTTCCGGTGCCGACAGATAAAACTATTGGTAACAAAAAAAAAAATGACAATTGAGACAAGGTGTGAACTGCAATCGAAGACAACTCTGCTTGGGAGATCGATGCACAACACCAAAGCGCACTGTGTCCATAATATTGTGGACTCAGCATCAACAAACTACGCTCACCATTTGAATAAAGACAAACACGTTAATCTGACCCTTCAAAAGTCTGCATTGATTAATACATGAAACAAATATAATATCCCTTCTTTCATTCTTTCCCCCATTTTGGCCAAATTTGAAAAACGTACTAAGGGATACAGGACATGTACATAATCACTGACGCCGACAGGTAATAAAAATAACATTAAGATACTAGATCATAGCCCACAAATGGGTCTGAGCCTTTTTTATAAATCTTTCCAACAAATTAACAAACACAATTTGCAAGCGATGGATAGTGAACAAACTAAACAAAAAGCGTTTTTTCATACAATCAAATTTAATTCAGGAAGTTACGATATATGCTAATTACCACAGGAACCAATCCATTTTATACATGTGTTACATGTCAGTGATCCAGACCATATCACAGTACTCCCAGCGATAATGAAAATATTAAATTAGTTTCTTAAAATCAGAAATAATAATCACATGGTGAAAATTTTATGTAAATCGGATAAGAATTGCCACTTTTATAGACCCCAAACCTTGAAAAGTCACTTGTAGGAAATCGTCTATTTCTCTGCAACCATACAAGTGAGAAACCATTTTGTGGTATCTGAATGATCGCATGGGTTGATTATATTAGTTGATGCGAACTAAATATCATAATTTTAAATATATTACATATCAACCTCATTTGAAAAAAATATCTGTTTTGAAGGCTAAAAATACAGTTTTTGCCAAAATATAATTACTTCCGGTGATACTGAAAATGTTAAATTAGTTCTATGAAATCATGAATGACGTAAGATATCATATGTGACCATCCGCTACAAAACCAGTCACATGTTTCAATTTTTAAAAACTGTGATTTAATGCTTGTCTTAAAGGGGACTGAAATTGCTTCCTGTTGATATATAAAATATGCAAATCAAAAAAGAATTGGCTGAGTTATGGCCATCTGAAGTTTCCATAGACGTGGTGATGCCAAATACAAAATAATGAGAAATTTGCATTTTAAAACAGCCAAAATAAATCCAATAGGAACACATATCTATTGCATACATCAAAATGAATTTTTGTGCATGTAATAATGTGTTGTGTACCAATATTTGTACAAAATTTTATCAACATATTTCTTTGGTAACATTTTTTTTTTTATTATTTTATTTTTATTTTTTATTTTTTTGGAGGGGGGGGGGCTGAAATTTACCTAAAATCCATATTTCTTCGAATTGGCTTTGTTATGGCTACAAATGCCTGGTTCCACATCTTAAATGTGATTTTTGCCACAAAAAATCATTTTGCCCAACTTAATTTGCTTTGTTTTTTAAGTGATAATGTTTCTAGAGTCCCCGAAATAAAATTATTTTTGCCCGTTACCATGGTAACAGTTTTACAAATAATTGGTTTTACATCAAATTCGAAGGGAAAAACCAAACCAAACCCCTCTTATTAGAGTAGAAATATTACCACATGGCTTATTTTCACACAATCTTGTGCAGTGACATTGAATTAAACAATAACAATAACAACTCATTTTTTTTTTTAACTTTCTAAAATACCTGGAATCACATGTTTTATTTTAGTTATGTTCACAAAAATGGAGTCCCATATTAATAAAAGTTTGACACATTAAAATATTAGTTTTATACATCATAACAGATTAGCTTAGGTTTGTGTGTGATATCTAAAAACTATAAAGTACTGATTTTGGCTGGTTACCATGGCAACAGTTTTCCAAAAAACGAATTTTAATCATATTCAAACCCACTTTATTTGATTGAAGTCCTGGAACGACACATATGAATTTCACCTGATTATAATTTTTCTTTTCTACAATGATTTACAAAAACTAGCAACAGAGTTACAGCATATACGGTTCTTTTTTTTTCACAGCGTCCACAAAATACCCATTTTTATGCATTTTTTATTATATTTTCGCAAAAACTTTCAAATTAATGAAAAATAGATACTTTTTTTAAGCGTTTAGTGCTAAAAAAATTTTTTCGGTAGTTTTGACCCAAATAATGTATTTTGCCATGTATATAGAAATAGAGTCGTGGAACATGCGACTGATTTTGTGCTGGAGGGTAACATATGGTGAAAATTTTATGAAAATCGAATAATAACTGACACTTTTATAGATCAAAATCCTCGAAAAGTGACTTGTGGAAAATCGCCCATTTCTCTGCAACCGTACAAGTTAGAAACCGTTTTGTGATATCTGTATGATCGCATGGGTTTATTCTATTTTATGAATAGAATCAAATATCATAATTTGAAAAAAATAACAAGTACGACCCATTTGAATAAAATATTGTTTTTTAATGCTAAAAATTAAGTTTTGAGCAAATGACGTCATTTCCGGTGGCAGCGTATGAGATACAATGGTTTGACCTTGTCCACTATGGCATTAGGCATCCAATGGTGAAAGAAAATTGAAAATCACATAATAATTGATTCTTATACAGCCAAAATAACGTGAAAAGTGACTCATGCAAAATTGACTTTTTCTCGGCAACTGCGCATATTACAAATTAATTTTCACATACATTCTCTTCGTATGGGTTATTGCTACGAGATTATGAATGTTACGAAGATATATTTTTTAATATGAAGACGCTGGATGGGTTGTAAATAGCTTATTTTGACACCTTTTTTCACCCTTTAATCCAAATTGCCCGAAAACGAAATCGAAATTAAAAAAACTGAGCGCGATGTTTTGTGCGCCTTTATATGGCACGTCTTTTCAGTCATATTAGATTTGAAAAAAATAAGTTTTGCTTTCAAAAAGTGGTACCGAACTGTTAAAATTGTAGTTTTTGCTAAATTTACGTCACTTACGGTGCCGACAGGAAACTTTGCCGGTAACAAAAAAAATGACATTTTGGACCATGGAGCATATAAACTTTATTTTATACAAATCGGACAATAAATAATTTATATAGAACCGATAAACTGAATTAGCCAATAGCGACCAAGGAAAATTATCCAGAAAAAAAATGTTCACATTTTTGCCCAAATCAGACGACCCTTTAACCCTTGGTAAAAGGTCATTAAAAAATATTCATTAATAAAAAAGTTTTTTATCAAAATTTAAATTTTCAAAATTTGGCGCCTTATTTTTCCAAAGATTCGGCGAAATTTAAAACTCTAAAGACCCGTAGCTATGTGCCATGTCTCTGGCTATGTCAAAAACTGTCAAACGATAAAATCCAACAATTGTTGTTAATATTACGGCAATATTTCAAAAAACGACAACTTCGGTGATTTCGGACATTTCGCATTGTCGCAGAATGCCCGAAATAGCTTTAATCTCTAAGTCACACCCACTTTTGCAGTAAAACTCAAGACATTGCATCGATCCGACAAGTAGTTCCTGAGATATAAGCAAATTGGAAAAAAAAAAATAATAATAATAAGAATAATAATAAGAAGAATTTTAACAAAAACAATAGTGTTTCACACAAGCTACGCAGTGTGAAACCCTAATAATCCGAACAAAAACAATAGTGTTTCACACAAGCTACGCAGTGTGAAACCCTAATTATACACAATTTCAGACATAACGGAAACTAAAAACTCGAACTGACTTTAATTTATGGGATACATTGGCGATATTATATTTAACAGCCCTTTCGTTTCGATTATTCGAATCATAGAGTGGATTTTAAGCAATGTATTCTTGGTATTGCGTCCTAAAGGCCCCACCTGACCAAAGCACGATGGGGTTCATGTCTACCATGTTTTGCGATCCGACGAAGTAGACCTTAACACGACCAATCATGATGCAGCACGCTTTGAGCAGATTACTATTAGTGGTACGGGTAGATCAAAACTGAAACCAAACAGCAGAGAGAAGCTAATGCGTCGAGTTTTTCGTGGGAGCACAGAAAAATGGGTAACAATTAAACCCAAAGACGTGTAATAAACTAGATTTTCATTCATTTCATTACTTCTAGCTTCAATATAAGATTATAGATAGGGGTCAACGAAGTCGCCATTTGAAACGATGACCTTCAATGTAATGCTTTTACAGACAAATTTGTGCTTAATTAGTCGCAAGATCGCATTCAGCGGAAAAACATAGGCACAGCTCTATCCCCGCAAAACAACGGAGCATCTGGTTAGAAGATACTTTCCAATCCCTATTAAGCGCAACTACGGGTTGCCGCCAGTTGCTACCATTCGCTCACAAATAAGTTGCAACGGGTTGTTGTACCCATTCTCAAGCTCGGTCAAAGCTAGGCTTTATGAGCGTCGGTATAAATGAGAAATTGACTTTGATACATGATCATAATAACATTGCATGACGAAACCAGTGATTTACATGCACTGTGTTGAAGGTTCCAAGCATGTCTCCATCTAGTATAATGGGTGATTAATATCGTGATATAATACATTATCAACATTTTCAAAGTTTGAAAAAATCACATTGGAAATTATAGCATCGATTTTTTCTTTTACTATTGTATAATGTTGACAGTGTCGATTGTGTGTACCTTGTGGGGTTTTCTATGAGGCAATTGCACTCAAATGACATAAAACCTAATATATTATATTTATTGGTAATTTCGATTAACTAACTATTTTCTTTCTGGATAATTACACGCCAAATTATCATTAAGGCCTGCTCTGAAATAGGTTGTTTGCTTGTCATGATAATGAAAATGGTAGACATCAAAAAGAATGGGCTCGCATAATTCCATCAGTAACTTGGAAATGGGAAATTTGATTTTTTCTCAATGGGTTATCATCATTTTGTTGGTGACCAATGATTACATGTGTTTTACCAAAGGCAATACTCAATCGATCGCACATTATATCCATAAGGCAACCCTATCAGTAGTAATTTGTCAAATTAACTATGATATGTTCGGGGTTCTGTTCGAGAAAATAATGACATTGTTGGCGACAAAGTGTTTTTTCTGTTTTCATACATGATAAAAGTGGTGTTTGTACATGTTTATGATTTCTGTGGATGTTTGTTATTACGTTTAACGCCATATACTAAAGGTAAGTAGTTCAATGTATTGGGTTTTATTTTCTTATTGTTTTGGGTCCGTATTCAAAGGATATCTTAAGTTTAAGATAGTCACTTAACTACTAGCTTTCCCTTAAATATACGCAACTTCCTGTTAGTTAAGGGCAAGTGGTATTCAAAGGCACTGTTAAGTATCAAATTTTCCCTTAAAGTTAAGCTGCCTTAACTTTTAAGACAAGTGTTAGTCTTCAAGTGGTATTCAAAGGCCAGTTTAAATGAGAAATATCCACTTAACTTTAAGTGACCTACGGGAGGTATCTTAAAGTTAAGTGAGATTATAATGACTTATTTTAATGCTGTAGAAGCAGTCCCGTAATGGCATTTTAAAAGGTAGGGAATTCAGATTAAAACAAAAACAATGTCGCCGAGCGTAGCTGACCTCCAATTTATTTTTTCGTCGTCAACTTTGATGTTGTAGTGCCATAATAGAGTATAAGGTTATTACCACCGAAGTAGTTAAGGATATCTTTTCCCGATCATTTACCATGTTATGTTTGTATGTTTCCATGGCTGTCATAAAATATAGTTAAATTCATTTGTGGAGACTTGGCTTTATAGATTTCGGAAATTATTTATACTACCTCTAGAAGCAAGGCATGATCTAATTTTTACAACTCATTTCCATCTATACATAATCGGTAGTATTTATTTTGGTAGAATGTAATGAAGTATGCATATTTCGTACACACAATGTACCGTCAATGCCAGACCTGTCAAAATCTAAAGTGTAGGTACTTACACAATATCTATGAATTTCTAAAATGATAGATTTATAAACAACACTGTATAATTTGTCCAGTCTAACTTAGAAGGCGAGGGCAATTGTGTATTGCTAATAATATGTTGTTTTCTATTCGCCTTATATGGTTAAAAAATTAAAGCTTACAATATCCATCATTATACTACCACTATTTAATGTAATCTATTTGAAAGGATTTTATTTTTTTAAAAAAAAGTCTATGAAAACAGCTGTTCCGGCAAAGGATGCACACTATCATAATTTATCTTAAATTATAATCGTACTATTTTCATGGGTTACAATATAATATTTCGACAAACATTTTCCTGGTGATGTAAACTAAGAATTTAATAGAATACAGCGATGCTCTTAAGGGGGACATAAATCGTGATTTTTGGCAGTCGAGGGTATTCCATAAATAAAAAAATTCATGCTTTTTGGCGAATGTGAGTATTCCATAATTTAAGTGTCCAGTTAAGGTTTCACATAGCCAAGTATGTGTAAAATACAACCTTTGAATACCGATTTAAGGTAAGACACTTGGGTCTTGGGTCAAGTGAAAAAAATTAAGTATTTTTACTTAACTTTTAGAAAACCTTTGAATACGGACCCAGATGTATTAAAATATGCTCGCGAACGGGAAAAAGTCTTTCGGTTTTTAAACCGTATAGTATGGTGCCTGATTGGTATCATGTCGTAATGTCGTGATGTCGCCTTTCATAACGCGACAATTTCGCTTTCCAAAGTCCCTAATTTCTCGTTTTCAACAACGCATGGCAACTGGACGTTGGTACATGTATTTCAGACGCTTTGGATACAGGAATCTAAGAGTCTTCCCCGTGGGGTTTAATTCCTTTCTTTAGTTTATGTTTGATCAATACACAAGATTCTATTTCAGTTTATTTTATTATTTCATTTAATGCACGATAGAGTTTCATGTAAGTAAACTGATTTGGAAACTGCTCATCAAAACGTGTATACAATTATAGTGTATGTCTTCATGTCAAATAACTTAATCAGACACGATTATGCTCACATGGATTGATATATCTTAATGTTCAATACATTTTAAAGCCATTGGTCTGGCTTAGTTACAGTGTTGTCTTCATCTTATGTTTCATTTGATGAGAAGTTTTCAATAGATAGATAGATTTTATTTATAGTTTAGACAATGCGATTATGTATTTATAAGATAGATGTAGTGGTAGGTAATTGTATTAAGACATGTTGTCAGGGGATCTATTTCGTGAGTTGTAGATACAAAGATGAATCAATCTCACAAATGTTATACAATTGTGAGTTTTGTTGATGTAATTTGCATGTAGTGATTATTCCGTCTAGAGAGAGGAATAAATATCGGGTATAACCTGTACGAGACTGTACAGTTTAAATACGGTTTAATTTCTTGTTTGTCTTCACCGACCTATAATGACTGAGGCGATTATTATTAGGACACTTTCAACTCCCAATATTCCAGAATATAGGTTGAATGTGGCATTTAAGATTCAATCTAAATTGATTTCACAATGCCATATTTATGTGTCTTAGACAAATAAGATAATAATTAAACTTTCTTTTTTAAATACTCAGATGTGCGGCATTACGTAATTATTAAAATGTTTATTGAAATATGTGAAGGGCATGGGCCAGTTTTGTCATTAATACCTCCCCATTTAAATATCTTTTTGATACAAATGTGTCTGTGTGTTGCTGGTCCCATTGTCTGCGATATCACCTCGGTGGAAGCGGACGTTAAGTAAAGCTATTTCACACACACACGCTGATCCCATCATTGTTCATTTTAATCAAAGATGTTGCATTGTTTTTAACTTTACCACTATATCATGAACTTTTTTTTTATTGTCCTTAGAATATTACCAAGTGTTATTATGTGTATCCGATGATAGAATATTGTGAGCTGATTTGTCTCGAGCCATTAAAAGTCTCCAAGACAATCGTCAAAATACCGTAATTGATTGAACGACAGTGTTGATATTGCTTTGCAGACCGGGAAGGTATTTTTTTATGATCAACAAGTCCTACGAACTAAAACCTTAGTAGAAGTGGACGTTAACCCCCAAGATAGTAGTAGAACTGTATATGTTTGAATTTTCCAAGGCAACTATCTTTATATACATGGGAAAACTTTCCAAACGATGGAGTGATGTGTGCTCTACTTTCAGTGTCACTAATGTGCGCTCCTAGTCACAGAAGCTTACTATACAATTTGAAATAAAAAAGGTCCAAGCATCCCAAACCTGCAATAATTCTTCATTAGTCGATGTCTGGCTATAAACAAAATAACGTTCTTGCGTTTCATTTTAAAGATACTTTCCCGCGTAGAAACTGTGCCATTTGGTGATATATTTGGACTAAAATCATATTAAAAGTTTGCGTCACTGTCAAAACTTTGTATTTGTTGGAAGATCCCGCAAGTAGCTATACATAAACTGTTATTAGACGCTATGTCTGTCAGCTCAATTCATTGGGGGAGGATCCGTTTTTCGTTACATGCTGTCCATTTATCATACATATTGAGGCCTAAGTAAATTCTTAATTATTTTCTGTCAACAACTTTTTCCGCCGTTTATTGCAGAATCTTCTGTACGTTGACGTCTATACTTTCCATATATACCAAATTTGCCATACTTTTATTGGAAATAACCACCCGATAAATACTTTCGGGACAATTTATCTTTAAGAAATCGTTCAATACAACCATAAATAAAAGTGAATAATTGGTGTTGACGGTAACGATGACATCGGTTTTAAAGTTTTATTTAAACAAGTATGTTATTGATAAAGATAAGACGGGTGTAATAAGCAATACAAATCAAATGTGTTTTGGTCGAAATAATTCAACCTTTTGAGTGGAAAAAATTGCTCAAAAGGGAAAATTTCATACTAGTACTATAAATTACGATTTCCAACCTAAAATATTTTTGTTCTCCATTCCCGCGAGAATATATGGAGCTAAAAATTGTTCGCCACCTAAAAAAAGAGGGGACGTGCGCCGGCTCCGCGCTTGGCAATATAAATGGGGTCAGCAAATGTGTTCCAGCAATAACGCTGTTCTACTAATGTTTATTATTACCAGTATATTATTCTGTGTGTAAGCATCTGGTGTCAATATTATACCTACGAATTTGACAATAGATCCAATGTAACGAAATGCTATGTATAAATTCAATATATTAAAACTAGGTGAAACATCAGATCATTTCGGGACTAAAGAATGGTGTATTTTCTTTCAACAATTCGTAGGTTTTTTTTAAAAAATATAGGGAGGATACTGGAAAACACAAGAGGTTGGGCATCCAGGTGACCCTTTAGCCCTTGTCACTTACATGCTTCGGAACTAGACCACACCACTTTATTACGCGACAGACCTTA
This sequence comes from Patella caerulea, assembly GCA_036850965.1. Taxonomy (NCBI): domain Eukaryota; kingdom Metazoa; phylum Mollusca; class Gastropoda; family Patellidae; genus Patella; species Patella caerulea. The sequence continues at coordinate 24,072,113 of JAZGQO010000006.1, forward strand.
CCATATAAAGCGTATTAATTAAACCGGTCGCCCACCCCACACCTTTCAAACGTGTGCCAATGACTGTGGAGGAAATGAACACTATTCAAGTACCTGTAGCGCTCCGACATTGAATCTGATGAAAGCTGTGACAAATAAAATCTTTTAATATTCTGTGTTCGTATTTCGAAACATGATATTACACGACATAAATAGATTACATTAGTTTTAAATTAGAATATTATACCCCTTTGTTGGAACAAAGCCGAACATACGGAATGCTTATTTCTAATACACCACCGAGAAAAATCAATATTTCCACACTTATTAAACATAATTCCATCTTATCAGTTTAAAATCCTATCATGTCACATGGACGGTTATTTTCAAAAAGATGGATCCTTTAATGTAGAAATCATTTAAAGCATCGAGAAAATTCCCGATACTTAACATCAAAGTGAACATTGAATACAAGACTCTAATGACATATAACGGTTATTAGTCGTTGGGATGGTACATACGGAAGATCACTTATTGTTAGTTTTTAGTCAATAACACCCTCAAGCCATGCCAATGAAATGAACCATCTCCGTTTCTCTGTGGTCTTAAGTATAGATTTACTATTGAATTATTGATCTGGACTCTTTAAAGTTATTGTAACGAACTAATACAATATTCTACTAATATTCTATAGGGAAATGACCGTATATATAGCTATTTGTGTATAGATCTAGTTAAAGTATACTTAACTCAATCACGTATAGTGTTTATAACATAGTAGACATGGATTAAACATTGTTTAAACCAAACATTTTACTTACATAGTCAGGTAAGATTATTATTTATTATAACCATGCATCTACACTTTTGTAAAGCATTTATTGGTGTAAATATGTTATGACTGTGGTGTCGAATGTGTCAGGTCTAAATATTAAGGTCGCCTACAGTTTTTTTTCAAGCTTTGAGATGTAAATAGGGCTAAGACAATGGTTGATGGCCAGATTGTTGGTTGGGATTAGCGCTAGCCCTGTTTACATCGTTACGAAATTTACAGGTGGCCTTGATATGTAGATTTAGTGACAAGAAAGGAAAAACGACACAAAAAACAGGGAGGAGTCCTTCAATTTAGAAGACCTATTATCCGGTTATCACCATTCATGAGATTATAGTTGTGACTTTGTTTGCTGACACCTATTGCTCATATTGGAACCCACGACTACCACCACCATTGAAACAGTTTAAGGATGCAGCAGCACATAAACAGATAGCATATTGCATATACAGCTAAGCCGGGAAAGAATGAATGAAACGAGGTTTAAAGCTGAACCCCGATTACAAAACTACAGAAATAATTAAATTTTAAAAGAAGGTAAGGCCCAAAACAACGGCCTTACATGTTTTCAATTTCTTGAACTAATGTCGATCGCTTCGGACGGACAAACACACAGTTGAGCCATTGTTCAGTTCAGCAATATTGTATTTTGTAACCTATACAACAAGGCTTACGTGTGTATAATGAAGTGTGCTTTGAAATCCAATTTGTTTTACTACGCTAGGTGATTGTATATGGTAATTTATTTATAAAGAAAGATTGTTAATGAGAAGACTGCTTTATCCATTATTCAACCATTCAATTTATCGCTGAAATCATTCTAGTAATTCACTTATTCTATGTTTCTTTGAGTGCAATACGTTCTATTTAACAGATTAAAGCAATTAGCTATTGTCAATAAATGTGGCGCTTGAACCAGAAACTAGATATAGCTGCACTTTTTTGTGTTTAAAGTGAAACTCCCGCCTTCAACGGCAAATTAAATGTTAATGCAATAGGTTGGATATAACATTATATTAAATATAACATAAGACCTTTAAATTAAGGCACTTGCATACAAAGATTAATTTTGCTTGTGCATTTTAGCTTGTATTTCATGAAATTGGGTATACGAAGGACCTGATGTCTACGGCCTACTCTTATTCGGAATTGTAACTGCAAATAGTTCTATTACTAACGTGTACACGGGACTTTTTTGTACTATCCCAACAACTAGAAAGTACCCTTGTGAGACCAAGGGCAAACCAAGTTGGAGATCACGTTAGTCACTAGTTGTCGATATATTACACAATGTCTTAAGTTCAAAACCATTAAACAACTTAAAATACAAACACCCAGGCGTGCTTTGCAATGAAATACGTCACATGGGTTCAAATTTGTAACAAGAATAAATAATGTACGCTAGGCACATGTCCAATACCATTATTTGATATAACGATATGCCAACATCAGATGATGACGTCACAATTGTATTTTAAAAGCAAATATTGTATATCGTTATATCCCAGGATTCTAAGCAATAGTCACTTGATAAATATTTAAAGCCCCAATAACACGCTTGTTGTAACTGAATAATATGTCCCAGTCTTCATTCTGGTCAACAAATCGTATTATTTTAGAATATTCCAATTAAATGATGATATAAATCTTAACACACCTATTTTAAAAAATTGGAAAAATTCAACCAACGTAAACCTTTTTAAATGTCACTTGGATTTTAAAATATTTTCTAACCCTCTGCACAAGTAAAATAGGTTGTAATGGATAGTTTACACAACAGGTAAGTCACTTAAACATCTAGTACTTAGAATAAGGGTATTATTTATTTTCTGGAGCTACCAAGCCAGCAAGAATGTTATTGTCCCTTTAAACATTTAGATTGTTGTTTCCGTTGTATTAAACTGTGTGTGTTATTACTGTCTTCATCAATCGATCATAAAAATATGATACTCGAAATATGTTCTTATTGTGGGTTATCTTTGTACTCGTGTGCTTAAATAACCCACATTTACAACTATTTACGATAGCTTTCTGCCACATACACGGCGATTCATACAATAGTAAGAATGACGAGCATTAATGCCGAACATCAAATTTATTTCTAAGAATATGCGGACAATTAAAATCAGTTTTAAAAAAATACCCATAGCGCGCTACCTATCTTTTGAGTGCCCAAAGTTATAACCGTATTTGGGGGGGGGGGGGAGGGGGTGAAGGCTGAATGGTTAGTACGTGCGTGCTGTATTATAAAGCCTGTCATTTAGTCAACTGGTGTGGTTTCGAATTCCCGGTTGTACGTGACAAGGAGTAAGATCGCCTGTCCGACCTCGTGAGTTTTCTGCGGGGCCTTCGGTTTTCTCCCACTCTTAAAGACCCCTACACACAATAGAAATAAAACAAGCCAACAGTGAGGCTGATGCCCCCCGCCGAAATCCCAAAATAAATAGACGACACATATTAATTAATCGCACATTTATTTTTTTCAAACGTATCGAGCAATCAAACTGTACACGAAGTCTCATCCACAAGTGTTTTATAAAGAAAAATGCTAAAACCGACGAGAAAAATGAAAATGTACCCTAGTTAGGGGGAACCTAAAGGCAGACAAAAGTGCCCCCACGCTTGACAAAAGGGCCGCTCTGGCCAAGGAAACGGGCCCTCGTTTTCGAGTTAATAGTTTCTATCCACGTTTACTGTCGAATCCCTTACTGAATGAGAATGCAGTCATTGTATTGGCATAAAAATCATAAATCAAGATGAACCTAAGTTATCTTGTCCCAAAGTATCAGCCAATCAAATTGCTTATCTCTGCCTATTCTAAGCAGAAAATGCTCATCTTCGAACTCCATCGTTATCTTGTCCAAAAGTATCAACCAATCAAATTGCTTATCTCTGCCTACCCTAAGCAGAAAATGCTCATCTTCGAACTTAGTCAAGGTATTACTGTAATGAATAAGCATATACACCAAGTGTAACATATTTTAGTTATTACAGAGTCAGCTTCGTATATATATGGTTTATTTACATCGGGAACAGAATATCAACAAATACACAAATAGGCCTACATCTACACTACAGGAACTAGTCTATATATACTGGAACATATCTAACTACATTGTAACATCCATTCTACACCGCTGCCAACGCAGCGGCTGGACTGCCGCCTGCTCTCTCTCCCTCCCTCTCCGGCTGTCTTGTCTTTCACTAATCTACTGTGAGTATACACTACTGTATATAAAGCCTCCAACACTTCGGGAAGGTGGACAGGAGGGATCATCAAATAAGGAAGTTCTATGGCGTTTGTACATATCGTATGTAGCTAGTAAATAACATATGGAATAAATTATGTAGTTAACAAGATCGTGCCTTAAATAAGTTTAGACAGTAAAAGAAACGTCCACTATAATAAATATCAAAACTAACAGAGGTCATACAGTTCTTTGCACCTAAATGAATGTTCAGATAACTTTGTTACATTTTCCCGGTCGATGCACCAAATCTAATCACTGTAACATATTTTAGTTATTACAGAGTCAGCTTCGTAATTATATGGTTTATTTACATCGGGAACAGAATATCAACAAATACACAAATAGGCCTACATCTACACTACAGGAACTAGTCTATATATACTGGAACATATCTAACTACATTGTAACATCCATTCTACACCGCTGCCAACGCAGCGGCTGGACTGCCGCCTGCTCTCTCTCCCTCCCTCTCCGGCTGTCTTGTCTTTCACTAATCTACTGTGAGTATACACTACTGTATATAAAGCCTCCAACACTTCGGGAAGGTGGACAGGAGGGATCATCAAATAAGGAAGTTCTATGGCGTTTGTACATATCGTATGTAGCTAGTAAATAACATATGGAATAAATTATGTAGTTAACAAGATCGTGCCTTAAATAAGCTTAGACAGTAAAAGAAACGTCCACTATAATAAATATCAAAACTAACAGAGGTCATACAGTTCTTTGCACCTAAATGAATGTTCGGATAACTTTGTTACACAAGTTTGAGCATTTTAACTCAATAAGAAGGAGAGTTACCCTGAGCAGAAAATGCTCATTATCGAACTTAGTCAAGGTATTACTGTAATCAAACTATACACCAAGTTTCATCACTCTCACTTAATTAGAACTAAAGTTATCGTGTCCCAAAGCATCAACCAATCAAATTGCTTATCTCTGCTTACCCTAAGCGGAAAATGTTTATCTTCGAACTCCATCAAGGCATGACCTAATTAGCATATACATTGAACATTTTAACTTAATTAGAAGGAAAGTTATTCTGTTCCAAAGTCTCGACCAATCAAATTGCGTATCGCTCTGCTTACCCTGAGCAGAAAATGCTCATTATCGAACTTACTCAAGGTATTACTGTAATGAAACTATACACCCAGTTTCATCACTCTCACTTAATTAGAACTAAGCGGAAAATGCTCATCTTCGAACTCCATCAAGGCATTGAGCTAATAAACACATACACCAAGTTTGAACATTCTAGCTCTATTAGGAATAGAGTTATTTTGTCCCAAAAAGTGCGGCGGACAGACGAACAGACAGACAGACCGACGGACGAACCCATTTTAATAATCCCCAACTTTCTTCGAAAGGCGGGGGACAATAAAACCATATTATGTTTGTCCCGAAATCACCCTAGTTTGTGTCGAATTGACGTTAAACCCCATTTCTCTCCCTCCCTCTCTCTCTCGCGCGCTCTCTCTCTCACCAAAATTTAAATCATATCATTCTTGTCCACGACCATTATTTGGGCTGTATTACGTCGACGCTTTCTTCTACGTACAAGAACACGAAAAATGAGTTTTAAAGATACGTTTCCCAGAAAAGTGGTTATTTCCAATAAAAGTATGGAAATTTTGGTATGTATGGAAACTACAAATATATAATCTTACTGGAAAAATACTAGATTCCATGAAAAACACTCATGGGGCGCATTCAGGATAAAATGTAAGGGTTTCCCTAATCATCAGCCTGACGATTAGTAATCCCACACTCGTGACGTCAAATGTTGCACGCGGTGATTGAGCGCTTGATGTACATTTTGATAAATTTTAGGAACTGTTGGACGTACAACAATTACTGAGATAAAAATTTCGGAATAAAAACGCGGACAGTGGATTATCCGAGAATTTAATAGGGCTTCGATATGTGTAATAAATAGTCAGCGATTAAAGACAACATATATTGTGTGTGGAATACATTATCCTACGACTTCGCACCCGTTCCTGGGTACGGAGCGGGGTAAGTCACGTGACAAAAGCATGACTGCTTTTGATCGAATTTGTCAAACTGATCCCGCAGTGAATATTAGCTTGGCCGCTACAATCACTGATGAGCATGACATCGACGAGGCTTAATGAGTACGGCATATTAACTTTTTTACTCCAACAAATTAAATTCCTAAACATTTTTTTGAGGTAAAAGAAAAATAAATAAAGACCTTTGAAGTATTTGTAGTTAAAAAATATTTCCTATTTAATGTAAATGGCTATTAAAATGAGTAAAATGCATCATTTTGCCCGAAGCAGTTGGGTGTTAAGTAAACATTGCACGAGCCGTTGAGCCAATGACTACGACGCGTGCAGTCGACGCACGTGTTTTGGACAGGCATCCGTTACAGAGATAATTCGTAAGTAATTCTCTGTGAAACAGATTGCAAATTTGTATAGCAGGGGTATTCGATGGCAATTGCAATACTTGTACGCGGGAATGCGTTTTTAAGAATGCTGCAGAGGCACTCACACTCACACATACTCTTTTTATATGGCTATACAATGTCTTTTAATACATTGGTGGGAAATATCTTGCCAATTATGTTACAACCTTAACAAACACATTCCAACATGAATTTGAGGTATAGACACAAACTTGCAAAAGCATCGAGCCAAACTTGATTGGTGGGCTTTGCAATAAAACTATTTGATAGTGTAGGCAGGCCTTAAAAATAATACTCACATTTGCGAATGTAAAATGATTTTTTTTCAGGCATAACGTTTGGCTGCTGTAAGGTTTATGTATAGCCGTGACACAAGAGAAATTAATCATCCCGGAAGAAGAACGACAATATGAAACATTTTACTAATCATCTCTTATCATTTACCAAATACATATTAATAATTTATTTTTGCTGAATAATGCTGATGGAACAATGTTTTTTATCCGTCTAAATAGAAGATAAACCATTCTTATCATCATTAGTGATACAGTCCTAAGTCCAGGGTCGTATCCGTGTTCCATTGCTGTCAATGGAACTACTTGTAGCTTGAGCACGTGATAACATTTTTCATCTATTCGAGATGTTCGTACAGTTAAGTGACAATAATTTTGTATAATATGAATTTCTTATTTTTTCTTCTCATTCTTATGTGTATCAATTTTGATCTTCAGTATGTATATGGCGGTCTGAACTATATACATGGCATTAGACATATGATTGAGGGCACTAAACTTAAAGGCGAATGGTATAATGGTAATCTTAAGCCAGACATTGGATACTTAAAAATCAAGACGTAAAGCCATAAATATGTTTTAAAATATATTTGCTTTTGACAAACCATTATAGAAAATTACTAAGACGTCTTAGATCACGACAGACACCGTCGTTTTACGATTAATGACTCTCTCTGATGTTCTAAATTTGGATAAGAGCTTTTTATGTTGCGTTTATGCACCGATTATGTCAAACTAAAACCGGCTTTATTTTGGTATCATTGGTAATTCGTACTTTCCGCGACCTATCATGTTTAGTGAATAAAATCCAATTACCAAAGATATTGGTGGCCGTTTTGATTGGATTGGAGAATATTACATTTCTGGGTGTACAATACTAGCTGGTGCATGGCATCTTTGCGAGTATTTAACAAAGGGCCGATCGAAGTTCCTTGACCAATCTGATCCGTGACATCTTCCCCTGGAAGTGAACGATAAGCCAAGGGAACGAACAAACGAACGACCTAAATTAAATTTTGGTTCAATTCTAATAATAATATAGAGGTTTAATTGTAATACCCGAGCTATTATCACTGTCTTCGTCGAAATTATCACAGACTCACTTATAATCACTTGAATCTTACTTTAGCCTACTCACAAACGTCGTTAGACGTATCTAATTGTTGAATGTGTTAACACTAATTCTATATGGAGTAAAATTTACATGCCTTATCAACTGAAATTTTATTGCAATTCATCAATTGGATGTGCAGCCGTGTGTATCTCAGTGATGAATTGGTACATTTGAAACAAATTTTGCTCCTTTACTACCATTTGTGACTGTCGGGTGTTTGTTTGTCTGTCTGTCCAGGTTTAGCGGCTACACTAAAGCCGTTCCGATGTTGAAATTTGGTGTATCGGGACTACCACTCGATTGGTGACGCGAAAACTATACTTCCGCTTTCATGAAACTCGGAATAACCATACGCAGGACGAATTTGGACTTATTTACCCTGGATCTGTATGGGTTCTCTAATATGGATGAATCCGGCATAAAATCAGTAAAGAAACAATTCTGAATTTAGATGAAAAGAATATGGTTCAAAATGTCCCTTTTTGTTATTCATATGTGCTACACCGCTCCAGGAGTAATTTATTTGAATTAATTAGCTAATTTGATTTAGAAAGCAAAAAAGCAATTTTAGAAATGACATGTGATAATTATGATTTCCATTAGCTATATCCTTTGTTCTAATTACCAATTCTAACTTTACTTATTTCGTAATGTTCTGAGCAACCTTTTATATCATCCGGGCATGCTTCACGAGGTTTTATCTTTTTCTAGAACCCCTCGGCGAATATTTCTAACAATTGGTGTCGATTCTTTGTATTGGAAAAGTTTTCCACTAGAACACATTACTTATAAACTTCGATTAATTACACATTAATTACTTGCTTGTAGAAGTGGAACTGAGGTATACCATTAAATATTGATGACGTTTAATTGTTGTCTACACTCAAACACAATGGCGTTGATTTGATTAATAGAGATGCGCATGGGCTGACTCCGAGACACGAGTATGAGAAATCGTCATCAATATTATTTTCTAATTAAAAATATGCTATGCCATCAATAGATGGATTATTGTTTGTCACATTTTGTTATGAATATATAGAATTTCATCAGGAGATCATCGCCATTACCAAATTAATGTCACACAGTAGCCTTGAAAACCGGGATGATATATCATTATCGACATAAGATACTTTTATTGATCTATAAAAATAGGTTCTGATTGCGAGTACTATAATTTGATTAAGAAATAAATAGCACGCTTTGTTGAAATTAGAGGCACCCTTCGCCGCGTGAAGTTGAGTAACTATACGAATAACTCAATGTAATCATGTGCTTGTTGAAGTGATTTTCTACTTTTGTAGGATGCGATGGAACCTATTTGGGAAGCCGAATGTTTGAACTGGCGGATGCTCTACCACCCTAGCAAGCATAGCTACAAACTTCAGTACAAGACTTCGCATCTTTCTCCCCCCCCCTCTCTCTTTCTTTGATGAGTAGGTATCCCGTCCGAATGTCGGTTAGCAGTCTAAAATAGCACCTTTCACGTGTTGCGACGAAAGTGAGCCTACTTAGAACACAACAAGAAAGACCGATTTGAAGAGATGTGTCATTCACCATGCCATTTGCAACGCAACTCCAGTCAGTGACAGGCTGCTGTCTCTGACGCGCTCGTCAAATCCAAAGAGGCATCGTCGATAGGAAATTGTCATTGAAATAGAATTATTGTTTCATAGATGTACATACGAATAGCTTTTGTTGGATATTATTGCTCCGAAGGAGCCTACAAAATAATAACAATCAGGGAAACAACACATAACAAACGCGTGTAACTTGAAACGAGCCCATAAATATGCATATTGCTAAATTCCAACCACGAAATAAATTCCAAATATTGTGAATTAACTTCACGCTCAAAGCCGTATTGAAATTACTTAAAACGGATGAGCTTCTATAATTCTATAGAGACCAAAAGTATCTTCTATTCAAGAAATCGTTCAACTCACTAAAGCCATCTTCAGCAAAAATTGCAATCACTATGGTTTCCGTGGTTATTTCATTCAAGCCAACGCTTTGCATATTAACTGTGCATCAAATGTTAACATGGTGGTATTCCTTCCTTCCAATACAATTAAGCTGATGCTTTGTAGTCTTGTAAGAATTGTGATACTAGTAATGGTTTAGTTTGTGTAGCAATGAAAATGAGACTTTGCACAAACTATTAATTCCTGATTCACCTTGGCGATAATAGAAGTCTTAAACAGCAATTGGAATTTAAGAGCTAATGGATGAATTCAAGACAAAAAGCGGACTATAAGTTTGCGTGTGCGGGGGTGGGGGATGGGGTGCGGGCACTTGGTTTTTAATTTCGATATAGTTAACTAACCCAAGTATAATTGCCATGGCTTAATTATCACACGATAAGTACTATAAGTAAAAGCATCTGGTCCATATTGTTTTGTTGGTTTTTTTTTTAATTCTTCGTGAAAAGCCTAATACGATCGACATGCCACTTGGATTCAATGTTCTATTCAGTTTTTGATGTGACGTTAAAATTTTAATACGGCGGCTAAGACGTCATGAATGTTTCCCACTTGGCAAACCTCGACAGATTCTCGTAGCCTATACCTAAACTCCCCCCCCATCCAACATTTTATTAACCATGTGATCGTCTAGCATTGTCTCTGATTACATTTGTAATTCTCTTCTTTGTTTTTTTATGTTGTGGATATACTGTTTACTATCTCAGTAGACGATTGACTACCAGGAGCAATAAATGTACCAGTTTGTGTCTACAGTTGGATGCATGGGTTACATTACCAAACTTAAAATTAAACGGTGTTTCTCTCTACCCTAACTCGCAGATCCAGTTCAGTGTCGGAAGACACGACATCATATGGCTCTCCTACAAAGCAGATGGGTCTACTCAATCCAGATGTTTAAAATGATATTACGTGATCGATATGGTATTAGAGCGCAGCCATTCGAGATCACATTTTTCGATCAGGTGTCAAACACAGCATATATCCCATCGTACCTCTGAGGGTGAAGAGCTTCGAGAGAGAAAGAACGGATAGCACGCTTCCACATTTCATCGTCCATCGATATAATTGTAATGTATGTCATCGAATAAAAAACATCGTTTTTTAGAATGGGCCTTCGTTTTTAACATCGTCCGCAACATATGGTAGCCAGAGTCGTGGTTCGTAATGTATTTTCTATTAGTTTTATCGAAGTTTGAAAAGTAGAAAATAGACGAAAGCGTGGCCAAGATGGGAGATAACCCTGATCAAGTAAACAACCAGACCACAACGGATAAATCTGCCGATCAACCTGTCGACGGAAACGATAATCAAGCAACAGTTGCTGAATTGCGCAGCAAGAAGAGAGTTTGTAAATCTCAATTGACAAAATCGAAGCTTTTGCTGACCAGCCTACTTTGTGCCGGTGAAAAACAAGAGCAACAAATTAGAAATGCCGTTGATGCTATATTACGACATCAAGCTCTGTGATGAGAATCTTGAATTCGAAGCAGAACTCGACGCTGTTCAAGATGATTCGAGCATCTCAGAATTATTGTCGAGAGCTACAGATTGGTTGTGTAGACGTCAATCAAGGGAGGCAATTTCACCAGCTGAAACAGTCCGGCTTCAGCCCACAGTTAGTTCAACGAAGTCCAGAGCGAGAAATCCAACCGAATCTCCTCAACAAGATAGTAATGGTGTTAATACAGATAATAATGGTGCTAATACAGATGGTAATGGTGTTAATACAGATAGTAATGGTGTTAATACAGATGGTAATGGTGAAAGTTATTAACAATCTCCACAGGTTTCAAATTTTACACAAATAGATAGAGATATGTATAGGCAATTAGGTAGGGTGTCGATAGGAAAGTTCTCTGGCAATAAGAGAGAATACGCGCCATTCATAGATGCATTTCGAGAATGTATTAATAATACATCGTCTTCTAAAGCTTACAAAATGCTCCAACTTAGACAACACTTAACTGGTGAGGCATTAAAATCAATTGAAGGCTTTCCGGCTTCCGAAACTGGGTACGATGCAGCCCTTAATCGGCTTGAGGACAAATTCGGTGGTGACCGTCGCGCCGTTCTCATTCATTTGGAATCGATCATGAACGTTAAAAATGTCAATTTTAATGATCTAAAGAAATTTGAAGAATTTGTAGACAATTTAGAACTTTGTATTTTATCGCTTCGCGAAAGTGGCCGAACTGAAGAGTTTGGACCCAACTCCATGTTCTTTTGTGTTGCCCGATCGAGAATATCTTCGAACAATGTTGCTCAATATAAACGTTGGGCCACTTTAGAACGCAAACCAGAATCTGTTGTAACATTTCACGAATGGCTTTCGAAAGAAATCAAATATCGAGTAGAATCTAAGGAAGAGGTTGAAGGATTTTCGACTTCATCCTCATCGTTTTCATCTGGCAATAAAGCTGACAATTTTTCGCATACTAGATCTAGATATCACAATGATAGATCGAAAACTTTTGCTACAAATGCTAGAACAAATGATAATCCGAAATCGTGTGAACTCTGTACTCATAGTCACGAACCTGGTGTAATCAATTGTGCGTACTTTCGGTCCTTGTCCGTTCACGAACGTTGGTCGAAAGCCAAAGAGAAACGTTTATGTTTTCGGTGTCTTAGTGCAAATCATAGAGGTAATCAGTGTAATAACTGTCAACAGTGTAAATTTGATGGGTGTACACGTACTCATCACTTCTTGTTGCACGGAGGGGGATCGGGGGATTCAAACACGCCCTCGCTTGGTTCCAACCACCTACCAGCAGTTTATAGATCGTCCACATCTCAACCTTCGCCGTCTGCAGAATTTATATCGTCTAGGCATACGCACACGCAAGTTAGAAAAGCCACTGCCTTAGTAATGGGAGTTGTTCCTATCGTTATTCGAAGCGCCAACAGATCAATTCGTTGCAACGCTTTAATGGATGACTGCTCAACAGACAGTTATATAAACGAATGCGCAGCTGCAGAGTTAGGTTTACGGGGTGAAGTGTCGGACTTGAATGTCAATGTCTTAGGTGGAAAATCGAGCTCATTAAACTCCACATATGTAGTCGCAGAACTTTGTAGTCTTGATTACCGAACATGTGTTTCGTTCGGCGCATTTACCGTTGAAAACGTTACCGGAGACTTGCGCACAGTTGATTGGAATAAACAAGCGCGATTTTGGCCGCATTTGCAGGGAATACCGTTTCCGCAAATTGAGAACACTCGTGTTGATGTTTTGATAGGTCTTAATGTTCCTGGTATTCATCGAGCTATCACGGAGATAGCAGGTCTCTCAAGTGAGCCAGTCGCCCGCTTAACTCCGTTGGGGTGGACATGCATTGGTCCTGTCAGTCCATTTCGACCTAATACAAACAATTTCGCTCATTTCGCGTATTTCGTGAAAACTGAATCGGATACAGATACATTACTTCGTAATTATTGGGAGATCGAGAACGCAGGCGTTCGGCTTGAATCACAGAACTTTACTAAGGCCGAGGGAGAGGCAATCCAATCTACACAGGACACTTTGCGTTTCGATGAATCCGTTAATCGTTATATCGTTGGCGTTCCTTGGAAATCGAATCGACATGAACTTCAGTCGAATTATCCAAGTGCGTTAAATCGTCTATACAAACTAGAACATTCGTTAGCTAAACGACCCGAGGTTGCTGAACAGTATTGTGAAACAATTCGTGATCATATACGAAAAGGATACGTTTCTCTGGTTGACTCGCATAGTGAACCGTCGTGGTATCTTCCGCATTTTGCAGTCGTTAGAAATGACAAATCGACGACGAAAGTGAGAATTGTAATGGACGCTGCAGCGCCAACTAACAATGTCGCTTTGAATGACTGTATTAACGCTGGACCAAAACTTCAGCGTGAACTTTTTGACGTTCTCCTCCGCTTCCGTAGCAAGCCAGTCGCCATTGCCTCTGACATAAGTGAGATGTTTTTGAGAATTGGGCTTCGCAAAGAGGACCACCAATGTCACAGATTCTTGTGGCGAGATTTGGACAATTATAAACCTGTTAAAATTTATGAATACAATAGACTAGTCTTTGGGAATACATCGTCACCATACTTGTCCCAAGCAGTGCTTCGAGAACATTGCAATCGAAATAGTCATTTATACCCAAATGGTACTAACTCGGTTTTGAATTCCATGTACGTGGACGACCTTCTGGATAGTGTCGAGTCCATCTCGGAAGCTATTCAATTGCGCCACGAGGTAACCGGTTTATTAGATAGTGCGGGTTTCAAGATTCGCAAATGGCTGTCCAACAAGACAGAAGTGTTGGCAGACATTCCTGTTTCGGATCGTGTAAATCGCCTCTCATTGGACGATAATAATTTACCATCCGTAAAAACTCTAGGTGTTTTATGGAAGGCAGAAACAGACACTTTCACTTTTGAAATCACGGAACCATCGGACATAGTTCTTACTAAGAGAGTGGTTGTGAGTAGAACAGCCACTCTTTTCGACCCACTTAACCTAGTCGCTCCGTTCACCATACGCGCAAAATTAGGTATACAAAAGACATGGGTACGTGGATTAGACTGGGACGACGAGTTACCCGGTGATCTTGCCTTTAATTGGACTAATTGGTTCAAAGAACTTTCTTTATTAGCAAATGTCGAAGTATCGAGGTGTTTAGTAAACGACGGATCGCGCATTGTAAACAAGACTATACATGTATTCGTCGATGCTTCAGAAAAGGCATTCGCAGCTTGTTGTTACCTTAGGAGCGAGTATGAAGATGGCTCAGTCACTTCTAATTTAATAGTTGCAAAAACGAGGGTAGCTCCTTTAAAAACAATTTATATTCCAAAGTTAGAACTATGTGGAGCAATTTTAGGAGTTCGCTTAAGCTTAACTGTTCCTGAAGTATTAAATATTTCGATGAAATTAGTAACTTTTTGGTGCGATTCACAGAACGTGTTATATTGGATAAAGGGTGAATCAAGGAATTACAAACCGTTTGTTGGGCATCGTGTGGGTGAGATTCACCAACTAACTGAACCTAGTCAATGGCGTTTTGTACCGACAAATTTAAACAGTGCTGATTTAGCTACGCGCGGCATGACCGCAGCCGACTTAGCCCACAGTGACGCATGGTGGTATGGCCCATCGTTTCTTTCGCAAGAATCGTCACATTGGCCAAAAATCGAGATACCAGCTTCAGTTGATACAGCTTTGACTGAAGTTCGATCTAATGTCTCGGATACTTTTCTAACTTTTCCACGCATAGAAGACTTCGGAAGATTAGCACCGTCACGTTTTTCTAAGTGGTCTAAACTTTTAAGAATAACTTCGTGGGTGCTTCGGTTTGTAAACAATTCAAGAAACTCTAATTCGCGCATCCTATCAAAAACTCTAAGTTCTGAAGAAATTGATCACTCTAGAAGATTTTGATATAAATTTGCTCAAGCTACTGCATTTAGTGATGAGATTAACGCAATTTTTAAGGGAGAGTCTATTCCTAAGAGTTCAAAACTGTTAACAGTACATCCCTGTTTAGATAACAATGGAGTACTTCGCGTCGATGGAAGAATCGGCAAGTCAGAACATTTATCGTATGATGCGAAATTCCCCGTTATATTGCCGGGAGATAGCTATGTATCGCGTCTTATCGTATCGGCTTGTCACGAGGATGGCAACCACGACATCGGTGTTTCACAAACATTGTCGCTTTTACGGACTGCATTTTGGATTATTCGTGCTCGTTGTCTCGTAAAATCTGTCAAGTCCGCTTGTAATGAGTGCGTCAGACGTCGCAAGAAGCCTGCCGAACAAGTTATGGCACCTTTGCCTGCATATCGTCTTGGATCTCCACTACGTGCGTTCGCAAGGGTTGGTGTTGACTATGCGGGACCTTTCTATACCAAGGTAGGGGTAAAACTAGATTCAAGAGATACTTGTGTTTATTTACGTGTTTATCTAGCCGCGCTTGTCATTTGGAGATGGCGTGGAGTATGGACACAGAATCGTTTTTGTGCGCGTTTTCCCGGTTTACAAATCGCCGAGGCAAACCTTTAACCGTATTGTCAGATAATGGGTCGAACTTTATTAGTGCAGAACGAGAATTAAGCGATTTGTTACGCGCCTTAGACCAAACTCGAATTGGTACTTCAATGGCGAACAATGCTATCGAATGGAAGTTTAATCCTCCGTTATCGCCACATTTCGGTGGAGTCTTCGAAGCCATGATAAAGTCTGCGAAACGGGCTATCAAAGCCATAACTCGTGATGCTGACGTAAGCGACGAAGAACTAATCACAGCTTTTACAAAAGCTGAAGGTCTGATAAATTCTAGACCACTGTGTTACCAGGGTGATGACGCGTTAGATGACCCTGTATTGACCCCAAATCATTTTATATACGGACAAGTTAGTGGTCAATTGGCACCGGAGTCGGTTGACAGTTGTCGTTTCAATCCACGAAAACGATGGCGCCGAGTTCAGGAATTGGTAAAACATTTCTGGCAGCGTTGGTTACGCGAATTATTACCAATGCTCAATTCTCGTAAAAAATGGAATCGTACTCATAGAGATTTCCAGGAAGGAGATATCGCGATAGTTGTGGATCCCCAATCGCCGCGTGGAAAATGGCCTTTAGGTCGAATAATCAAAGTGTATGAAGGTGTCGATAATCACGTTCGCGTTGTGGATGTGAAAATTGGAGAAAAAATCTACAGGCGATCTATAAGTCATTTGTGTCCATTAGATGTGTAATATTATAGTGTAAAACCTGTGTTTTTAGAAAATATGTATCCATAGTGTGCGTTTTATGGAGTTTATAGTGTGCGTTTTATAGAGTCCATAGTGTGCGTTTTATGGAGTTTATAGTGTGCGTTTTATAGAGTCCATAGTGTGCGTTTTATGGAATAAAATATAAAATAAAAAAATGTATATCGTGTTCATTCGTGTATATTGTGTTCAATCGGTAAATTCGTGAAATTTTAGTGAAATGCATCGAAACATCGTTCATTGTTTAAAAACTGTTCGAGACTTGACATTAACTATAGAACTTTTGTGATTATTTTGTTCATAATATGTAGGTTATCTGTTTTTTCGCTTTTGATGTTAGTCACACCAAGGAGGGGGATATGTTTAAAATGATATTACGTGATCGATATGGTATTAGAGCGCAGCCATTCGAGATCACATTTTTCGATCAGGTGTCAAACACAGCATATATCCCATCGTACCTCTGAGGGTGAAGAGCTTCGAGAGAGAAAGAACGGATAGCACGCTTCCACATTTCATCGTCCATCGATATAATTGTAATGTATGTCATCGAATAAAAAACATCGTTTTTTAGAATGGGCCTTCGTTTTTAACATCGTCCGCAACACCAGATGTCTCTTGAACCTCAGTGGTCTCTCCAATGAATCTATGATCAGTTCTATAAGAATCTACCGACTGTCGCCCATAGCTCTGGTGGTTTTCTAACCTTGGGTTTCGGCTTTCAATTATCTAATAGGTCAAATAGATATAATTAATTATAATGATTGGTAACTAAGCCAAATGATGCAATATAAGCAGCTACTTTACACATTTTTTCATCTTTTTATTTGTCAACCCGTCAGTCATTCATTTGAATGCTTGAGATGTATATGCCTTTTCTGTGAAAATGGGACCAATAACCATCCAAGGACACAAAATTAATATAATTCTATTATCAATTTAAAAAGGAAAACTTTCCACTTTTAGAAACAATTTCTGAAAATGGCGTGTAGCGTTTCATTGCAAAGTTGTCCTTTGTTTAAAGGGACAATAACATTTTTGCTGGCTTGGTAGCTCCAGAAAAAAAATAATACCCTTATTCTAAGTACTAGATGTTTAAGTGTCCTACCTGTTGTGTAAATTATCCATTGCAACCTATTTTACTTGTCCAGAGGGTTCGAAAATATTTAAAAATCCAAGTCACATTTGAAAAGGTTTACGTTAGACTTTTCAAATCAATTGGCTGAATTTTTTAAAATAGGTGTGTTAAGATGAAATTTATATCATCATTTAATTGGAATATTCTAAAATAATACGATTTGTTGACCAGAATGAAGATTGGGACATATTATTCAGTTACAACGAGAGTGTTATTGGGGCTTTAAAGAATAAATAGCATCATACGTTAATGTAAGCTTTGTATGATACAACACTCTTCACAGGCGTCTTCATGGACGCCGCCATTTTTACTTAAAGTAGTTTCAGTAGTGCAATTCGTCATGCAGTCCAAGTTAGATAAAATTCGGTCTGAAAGGAATGTCAACAAATAGCTGACAAACCATCTCTCTAAATTCATTGACAATCTTGTAGATATGAAATGCCAACATTTTCATTAAAACATTCAAGCATTACTTATGGATATGTAAATAGGAGAATAAAGTGAAGATGAAATATAATTTGCTCGTGAACAAAACTGTTGCTGTGTTGGAAATTTAAATGTTTTAGTTGTTTCTTAAAATGCGTCATGAAATATCCAAGACTTTTATTTTTGTTATTTGCTAATTAAACACAATGTATATTTCACAACTCAAGACGAACGACAGACATTGTTATAACAGGAAGATATAAAAAAAAACTTTCATACACTCAAAATTACCTAGGTAACATCCACGTTTTGTTTAGATTTCAGACAGAAATAAACCAGATGCGGGAGTCTAAACATTATTTAATTAGTAACTTGTTCTTTTACGTAACAGAAAAAAAGATTGAGCAAGAGATGTCAATATTATCGACATTTCGAAACAGCTACAAATTATATATTATTAAAGTCTTACATTGCACTGGCCATCAAATGTCAGTGATTTTGTTCACGCGCCTTCATGTTTTAATCCATTGCCATGTCACTATTCTACAAAAAAAAAGCATCAAGCTATTTTAACAACCTAGGTCATAAAATAATATTTAGCTTGAACAATTGTCATCTTTTGTTTTCCGTGGCTCGTATTAAAACAATTAGAGCATTTGTATGCAAATAAGATTTTAAATTTTTGAATTTGAAGTGTCATTTCAAAGAAAGTTACATGTATAAATATCAAGATATATAATGTCTGAACATACATTCAGTAGCTCTTAGGTTTCTTTTTTGATCTTTCAGACAACTATGAAACAGGAGACCATATATTCAGTGAAATTCCCTACAGTATAATTTAGTAGTCTACACATTGTAGAACGTCAAAAATACAATGTATATGTAATAGACAAAAAACGAAAATTGCCCAAAACGATTTATTGAAAATATGTCAAAATCTTTGCTTTTAAAAAATCGTTTGCAGACAAGTTTTTCTTACTGCAGACAATTTACACGTATTCTAGAAGGAAAACGTTTTTCATGTTCATCCCTGGAACGTTAGTTATCCTTCCTCTTTTATTCGATAAAATGTTACTTAAAAACAAAGCTGTCAAGGTGATGTATAGGAGTAAATGTATTTCTTCTTTGAACAAGTGTGTTGTCTCACTTGTACAGAATTACTTAAATAGATTTTTACATAGAATCATTAGAGGGCTCATTGAGCCAAGAAAGATAAACTGAGTGTCTACAAAGAACGGGCGTTCCTGCGTATCTCTGTGTACCTTCTTCAAAAAACAAACAGAATGTTCAAAATGCCAGTGGAGAGAGAGGTGAGAAAAAGAGTGTGTGTGTGTGGTGGTGGGGGGGGGGGGGGGGTAACGTCCACCCTACACAAACTTGGTTATTTCTGGATTAAAGCGATTATTTCATATTTTCAAAGAAAATCAAAACATAATTATTTCTATGATGTCATCCCTTGTTTTTCTATTGCCCCCATGCAATAGCCATCTTCAAACGTTTAAATGTAAAGTTGAAAATGAATTTTTGACAATTTCTCAACTGGCTATAGTGAATTATAGCATTAATAGGATTATTCTTAAACAAGGTAGGACTGTTTATAGATACCATCAAATTTAAGGCTTTGTTTTAATAAATTTTAAAAATATAACTTAAAAATAATAATGCGCTTGCGCGTAAGGTTATTGACCCGGAAAAACCCACGAGAATGAAAGGCAACCCTAGTGGTGAATCGAACAACGCCACTTGGCCTTACGGTGCAACACGCACGCGTTACCCCCCCCCCCCCCACCACCACTTCACACAGAACTATGCCATTGCCAATGAAGATTTTAGTGTTTAATCTCATTTGATGAGAATTAAGGTGTAATATTTTCCAGATATAGTCCATTAATCTAGGTTTCTCTAATGCCAGGTTCACACTTTCGTTCACATTGTCCCTATTGAGTCCACGGTCTGCTACGTGTAGATACATTCGGATACATTTCGATATGACCAAAACGATCGGTACCTCAATATATAATAAGACCTGGTAGTATCGCCATTTGGCATGGGCGTATTCCTGCAAATCTATTTTGAAGGCCCAAACGCTTAAGATATGGTGACACCACATATACGCCACTGCCCCTTGATTCCCCTTTATTCAATAACCGGGGTACTACGTGGGTAATATTATAGAAAATAAGTATCTTTCTGTGTAGCTGACTGTAAAGACAAATGATATGCACGAGACAGGGTATGTCCTCGATGTCGACTATCCGATACCATTACTCATTTGTGAAATCCATATCTACATGAGATACCCGTGTGTCGAGCTGTATAATTATTGTCTTCGTACAACTGTAATCTATAGCTTTATTAATTGACAGTGTATTATCCAGAGAAGTGAATACATAAAAATAATTACCAATCATCGGAATAAATTACAGTTTGAACATTGTTTTATATTCCAGAAAGCCATCACGCCACTCAGCGTGTTAATAAAAGCTGAAATTTGTCGTCTAGCCTCACCAAAGGGAATATTACATTCATTGATAGCTGGAATATTCCTTGTTTTTAATAAACCAGACAAACTTTATTTAAGCAGTTATGCGTGAAATTGATGAAGTCTTGAAGGATATCGTCTATCAAGAGAGCTCAATAAATAACACCACTTCATATAAAACCTCAACAAACTATTAGATCGGTGTGCAAGGTTTCGCTAGGGTGATTTCTGCTTTTAATAACTATTGATTAAATAATAAGAGCATTATGCTAGCTTTCAAAACCTTGATTAACCCTAACTGCCCCTTTTTTTTATTATACTTTTATTATATTTAACCGTAGAACAGCATACAGTCTACGCAAGTGCCTATAGCGCATCGGACAGAAAGAATGCCTGATTGATCATTGTGGAGTTTGACATTCTACCTTTCTCCACCTACCAACATACAGTGTGCCAGAGGTGAAACTGTACACGTGGCCTAGGGTTTTCGTTCCATACTAAGTACTATATCTTTTCTTGCAAGGCCGTTTGTCCTATACCACTGACAAGAGGATATTTTCTCGGCCAATACTGCGAGCGAACCGGAGACCTGCTGGCTAGCGAACCAGGACCCATATGCATAAAACATCTTGAGTGCTAAAAAGTCCTTAAAATGAAGACTTGCCCCAAAAAACCGCCCCTATGTAAATTCCTTACTCCAGGTTTTATGCTAATAATCTTCAAATTCTTCCTTAAACCTAAGGTATTTAAAAGAATTAAATCGCTAATATTTGGGACCTATAAATCGACACAAATGGTTCGCAAGGTATATAATAATATGAATGTATGCAAACTGATTTATATCAGTCGTTTCCGTTTTACTGTGTTTTCAAATCCTTGATGTTCAGCGAAATACGCGAGAAATCTCAATCGAATGACCTGTGGTTATTCTAGTCTACACCGATAATATTTATTGCGCATGCTTTCCAAATATGCGTCACCGTTTGACATGACTTATGGAATATTTTTCTGCATCGTTCTTCGAGTCCCTAGTTACAAATTGCGCTGAAGCGCATTATGGTACTTGATTCATGAACCAATGGTAAAATGTTTATTTGGTCTTAAATATTCGATATCAGAAGGTCATATTTTCCCAGTAAGGTCAATGTTGATTTAATTCGTATTTCAATGTCGAAGACTTTTTATGATATTACGTTAGAGACTTAGCTACTTTAAGTATTAAGACGGTTCAATATCGATACAATATACACAAAAGTATTGGTGTCTACATATTAATACTATTGTCTGTTTATAAGGAATGAATTAATCGATCGCATTGAATGGGTTGTTTTCAGCGAACTTTACGTGGAGAAAGAGTTTTCGGGGAGAGGGAACATTGAGAAAGGACAGAGGGGAGATGGTCCTGGGCAATAATTTCGTAATGGTATAGAAATTATTGCTGTTTAAATTGGTGCATACGCTGTCCTATTCAATTGGAATAAAAATTCATATCTGTTTTTACATGTTCAAAATGCCCTCGTCTCTCACTGTGCTTAATACTGGGTCGTATACTAGGGCCATAAGGGCATCAAGGAGCTGGCCCCGGTTATTACCAAACCCCTGCACGACACTTCTTTGAGACATTGACTGGTAAACGGTATAGAGAAGGAATTGTGTTGATCACTGATTTGATTCGGAAACCGCGCCGTTCCGCTACTACTGCGAGTATTTGAATCTTTACGGTATTATTCCTGTTGTGGTTTCCAGGAATTGATTGGAAAACTCTTAGAATCCACCAGAATACTATTTGTAAAGGAATGTACATCGTGTAACCGAAAATTCAGCTGTCCTTAGATTTAAGATGTTTCATGCATATTATTGGCCCTGCGCATGTGAGGAAGAGTTTTATTCAATTCCGATACGCTACTTGACTTAACACTTGATTCTCGCACATATCTATTGGTGGAATTGACATTTTTTTTCTACAAAATTGCTAAATTAAAGATGCATTATGTAAGAGCTAAATCAGCCTATTGTGCAAGTCTTTAGTTTGGCTCCATTGTTTATTTACATTACAAGCCTGTTATCAACTGACTAGATAATCATTGTTTAGTGCTCACATTACCATGTGAGTGAAAAGTGTAAATTTTTATAACCGTTGTGTTTTTTCTTTTGTTTTTTTTTTTATGATATATCACCTTGTCTTTCTTCATTCGACACAAGTCAGATCACTTCGGTACCAACTTGTTTTGGGGATTGCATTCAATAATTTGCTTGTGTGTAGTGATCTTTAGCATTGGAGGAATACGAGGGACCCGGAGAAAACCCACAAGGTCTGACTGACGACCCCTTTCTTTTTCCTTGCCAGATACACATTCGGGGCGACACCACGCCAATGACAGACCCTTTGGATCTATAACGCACGCATGAGCAGAAAAGCAAGAGTTTAAAGTCGATCTCACTTCATCTCAAATTGAACAGCCGAATTCTGGTCTGTATATAACATTGGGGTTAGCTCATAAATTAAAGATTATCTAAATCTTGTATACTATATATCTCAGGGTATAGGTCGAAACAATAACATGGATATTGAACAAGATCGTATCATAGCAATAGAAACCTTGTAAGACCCTTAACTGGTTACCTAATTCCACCCTCGAGATCATAAGTAAAGATGTAACATTATCTGAAACCCTAGACGCTAATACCGAGGACGATTATGAAGACGACGTTTATCTTGGAGAGTTAATAATACGGCATATCTACATCCCTCAAGATAGTTTTCATACGCCATAAAATTGAATAATGCATACGCGGTGAAAACGTGGAGGAAATTTACGAGGGATAACCGAGATGAAGTTTATCCATTGTTTTTAAAGAGATTTCTCCAGGGGCACGCCATAACTTTGGTGGTGTAATGACGTGATGAGATGACGGTATTATCTTTGTTCCCCAGACGTTTAAAATATAGCTTCGTCTAAATTAATATCAAGATTACAGAGTTCTTTAGCCATTTTTTTTCTTCCAAAAGATAAATAATGACTATGCATCGACAAGTTTGCCCAAAGAAACCTATTATGGTTTTAATATCATGATGTCAATATTTTCGTATCGTCTTTTTTTTTCTCTCTTTAAGAAGATAAATAATGTTTGAAATGAGTTTCAAGTTGAAGATTTTTTATGCATATAGATTAGCAATTAATCGATATTTTTTTGCACACGGTTGTTATAAAGAATAATATGCTTACAAATGTCTAAATCTATATTAAATTCAAAGCATATGTGATATTAAATGCATTGCGTGCATTAATGGGGGGAGATCACTTACAGATGACTACTCTGAATTAATGGTAGTTATTAATAAAACATGATTCCAATTGATGTCAGGGATGCTTTGACAAGGCTCTCATAAAGTTGCTATTACACCATGTACTATCAGGAATCAGGATTCCATCGACAAGACGGGCTTGACTCATAGCCTTTAATGAGATAATAATGCTTGATAATATAGCACTTGTAATTTGTGTTAAATCCAGAAGAAGATCGAAGCTCAACATCATAAATTATGACATATAATTTTCAACCTAGTTATTATATGAATCACAAGTCGTTATCTTTAACAGTTTTTGTCTAGCGTATGGTATTTAAATTGAGACATGTTTTTTGATAAGGCTGTGGAATATTCAAACTCTTTTGCCATATTTGCAAAAATTAAAACCTCTTTAAACTTAAACATATTAATAGTTTACATGATGAAATGAAACCAGGTTTAACGTCCTACTTTTTTTGTCCGACTGGGCTAATGAAGGTGGGTTTTCCTAATGAACGTTTTCGAGGAGTTCGCATAACTACAGTCAGTGCCAGGATATTTTTCTGAGGTTATGAAGAGTCATTATCTCAATAAACAGTAATTTCAAGTAGAATTTCCTCTTAAAAGAGTAGAGTTTTAAGTTCAAAGAATAAGTGAATCGATCGTGTTTTAATTATATAAGGTATGTAACATTTAATAGGTTAATTATTGTACAAATATAGAATAAGTTAAAGTTATTTTACGCCATAGATCTGAACTTCAAAGAAATGAATATATTGGAGTTAGTTTATAAATAAAACATAAGAATACCAATCTTAAAGGGCAATCAAAGTCCGCAGTAGTACATCTTCAAGTAATAATAACTGTTCAGTAAGCATGATTTGTATCTTGAACAATAATGCACCTTTTCGTATCCCACTGTTCTGCAGGGGTATTTCTTAGGCCAAATTGACTGAAAAAATGGCCGCCAAAATATGTAAATATTCGTATTTTTAAGCTATTATTTCTCATTAATGCAATTTAATGCAATTTCCTGGAATCCAATATGGCGGCCAAAATCCAAGATGGCGGCCATATATCGCAGGGATTTGCCGATATTTACAGAATAACGATAAACATGTCGTGTAATATATTGTTTTATAAGAGTCGCTATATTTTACATTCCAGCAGGATTTTCCCTTTTAAATCCAAGATAATGCAGGGATTTCCCAATATTTACAGAATAACGACAAACATGTTGTGTAATATATATTGATTTATAGCATTTTGCTGATGCTCTTTCCCTTTTAAATCCAAGATGGCGACCATATATTGCAGGGATCACCGGATATTTACAGTATGACGATAAGTCACTATATTTTAAATTTCAGCAGACCTTTCACTTTTAAATCCAAGATGGCTGCCATATCTTGCAAGGATCACCGGATATTTACAGTGTGACGATAAACATGTCGTGTAAAATATCATTTTAGAGGTTTTTTTCTGATGCTCTTTCAATAAAAGTCACTATTTTAACTACACTTAGCAAGTGTTAATTTTAACAAGGTTTCAGTGTCACTGACCACTTAGATATTTCGGGTTACATTATCTTAAAGCTTTTATGTAAACCTGATCAGAATGCTTATACGATAAATGTTCTTCATTTGGTAACAATGACGAAATTTACACAACGTGTTTTCCTTGCAATTAAAACTTCCATTGTACACAGTTTAGATCAGTGTTTGTGAAATGAAATGGAGTTGCAGCGCATTCGCCAACAAATCTTTCCTCTCTCCGTAAAAATACTTTGGGCTTTCGGTGCACGGAAACATTTTTGGTTTTTGTTAGTTACGTTGATGTCATTTACAGACCGAATAATATCAATCTGATTCAAACACAGATCCTTTTTTGTTTCGTTTTTATAGTTTAAAATTTCGGTTTATTTGTATTTACTACACTAGGGTCTGAAAGAGGTGTTATCATTGACGTGTTCTAAGTGGTGTGGGGAATTAGCCAATGAAACGTTCTGTTACGACGAGCTTTGGGCGGGTTTTGCACGGTACTGTAGGTAATCCACTAGTAACATGAATGCTGATTGGTTAATCAAATGCCTGAAACCATAAGGCAAAAGTCGTTTGTATGACCTATCGGTTAAATCCTCGCGAAGTGTAGGCCATCAAAAGTATTAAAAAACGGAACGAAATATAGATCTGTATTTTAATCGGATTGCAATAATATAGGTCGTTTTACTTCTGGCTATTACATGCGAGACTATATTCATAAATTCTCTTTCAATAGATAACGATTTTCAATCCACTATACGGATAGACATATAGGCGATATCAAGAAATATTGTTTCATCAGTCATTTATCGCTTTATCAATAATATATTAGAATAGGTGGATAACATCAATTTAGAAAGGATGATTATTATATTTTTCAGGAAGTTTCAAGATGAAATCGAGAAAACATCTGTAATAATGTCATTAAATGATAGATGACTATTTTACCAGATTCAAAAAAATGTAAGTTTTTTCTTAAGATAACGGTATTTAGTCAGTCTAAAATGGAAAATGACATTATTATTTTCATTGATAAAATGCATTAAGAATACCCCCAAAGGAATACTGTATTTCTATTCTATTATAAGAAATGTAATTGGAGAACATAACCAGTTAATAGTCACACTCGAGAGATTACCAACGTTTACTGAACAGAATATTTAAATAGAATACAACCTTTATCCTAAGTTAATGCAGACTAATATCCAAACAAATGATCCCCACATGACTTTTGGTTGTTTAATAAAGACATACGAGTATATTATTTAAAATGAAATTGACATGGTCACGTGTTACCGTTGATGGAATCTAATAAAGAACAAAACAATATTCCGTCTCACTATATATTTTGACTCCTTTAAGTGTCATTTAGTAATTAAGAAGTAACACAATGCCTCCTGATCGAAAAGAAAACATACCAAAAACTCAAAATATATATACTCTCCCAAAAAAAGAAACGCAACGTTACATTTCGTCGTCAGTATATCCTCGCTCTACTATCGCCTTGTTGGAACAAGAACTGCGACACGTCGCTGAACCAAACTGCTCTCCAGTGTTACTGTGACCATACCCTCAGTGCCTGAACCCATTAAAGTTGGATTTCATGGTGTCGGCGCATTTCAAAACAGAAGATCTAACGGGGACGTCTGCCTCGTTATTCGGTTTCACGTAGGCGTTTGCCTACTGTCTGGTACGAGATTCTACGCCGTCCGGGAATTGCTACTGCAGTAGAGGTCGCTGTTGAAAACCATTTACGCCAATGACGTAACCGGAAGTGACGATCCAGGACAAGTGCGACCACACTTGTTTGGCCTGAGCTAGGGCATTCACGTGTTGAACTTCGCTGTCGGTACCTATCCCAAAGGCGAGGAATGGAACTAAGGGAAACATTCAGCAGCCTGGCTACATCTGTCTTGGAGTCACCTGCTTGTAATCCACCAATAGCGTTGTTGCGTTGGTCTTCGTTCGGATGTGACATCACTTGGGTCTTTGAGTGTTTACATGTGCAACTGATTTGGAAAACGAGAACCCCGGGATTTTAAAGACCTTAGATTTAGGTTCCACGCGAAAAGCTCGCGAAGTTGTTAAATTCATGTTTCTTGGTGCAATCAAGCGATAGAAAATTTCGACAAAAAGAATGACCAGTCACAATTAGTGACCCTACCTTTAAAATCAATAATGAATTTCTTTTATCCTTACATAATGGCATTAAAAACAAGTAAGTTTTATTGGAACACAGACCTCGTTCAAATAAAAAAATGATGAAAAATGGGCTGTGCGTTTCTTTTTTTTTGAAGAGTATATATATATTATGGAATAACAATTACCAATTGATTAACATGCGACGTTTCGACCATAATACATGTACTCTCGTCTTTATCAAGCAAATGACCAGCGTATCATCGTCGAAACGTCACATGTTAATAAACCAGTAATTGTTATTCCATACCTAGTATTAGTGTATATATTTTGAGATGTTGGCATGTTTTGTTTTCGATCACAAGGTATTGTATGCAGGAACTATTTGACGATCGGAATTCAGATCTTTGGATCATGCCATAAAAAGTCTTGTTCAATAGGTCAATCGAGTTTAAATTTTGGGGATTCAATTGACAGTTGATATGTCACTAACAACCACCCGCTCACCGTATATGTTTCCACGCATACGCATATTTAAAATTGATGTATACTGATGTCTTGCGTCCATTAAAGATATTTGGGAATGCTATACTGGTTGGGTCATGATATTTTGATCAAAAATGTTTCTTTTTTTTCAAATTTGTAGATACTGACCATAAGGAAGAACTCTTTTTTTTCAAATTTGTAGATACTGACCATAAGGAAGAACTCTGTCAAAATTCAGAATTTCATGATAGCCGAACTATCTCCTCATTTAGGACGTTCAAATGATACAAAATCCTGTAAACGTCTTAGTTGACAGAGTTCTCAATGGAATCTTTTTTTTAAATATTGGTAGGATTGTTAACTGTGGTATAATTGCGAGGCAATCGTTCCTTCTGCTTGCTTTTTAGTCAATATGAATGATTTGAGAAATTACCGAAATATTTGTACTAGTAGACAATCAGTTTCCGTCTCTATATGAAATTATTGTCTTTTTTTTTAATTAAACTTCTAGGTTAGAAATCACGCATATATTAAAAAGATAGTTAATTAACATCTACACTTGCATTACTGATACTGAGCTTTTTATATATGTTGCCTCGTATTACCCCAAGGAGATACTTTGATGGAGAAGCAAAGAACTGTTACAACAAAAAGCATTATTGATCATCATAGAATAATGATAGTATGACAAATATTTTAAGTAACACCAAAGTAGTGTAATATAAACAACATTTTTATATGCTCGTATTTCATGCCAGAGTATACTGTCAGATTTTGAGTGTTGTTTTGCAAGCTAGTTGGAATGCTAGGCTAGTCCAAAGGAAGAACACAACTGGTAGTTTTTTTCCAAGGCTACCGCTCCAGCCATCGAAATTTTGTAAATGCTTTGTGTCAAATTTTAAAAACTAGTTTTCAAAATGAGATGGAAGTATTTGGCTAGTTTAGGGTTATTTTGAACTTGGTGGGTTTTTTTTTCAAAATAAAGCATATTTATTTTCAGGTTGAAAGTCAAAATGGCTTATTAACTTCTGAGTATACACGCTTTTAGAACTGACAAGGAAATGGGAGGTCATTTTTATATGCACTGTACTATAATTGAATTTATTTAAAAGCATCTCCTTTCTCTCCTGTTAAAAATGTCAGTATGTTCTGGTCGATGTGTTCCAAATTTTGTTTAAATTAACCTAGAGAAAAACTCCTAAACATTTGAGATCTTAAAAGCACTGTGATTTTTCTTTCAGATTGATGTAACGGAAATGCTATAATTTACTGACGTTTGAAAATGGAAAGAATACCGGAAATCCCATTCCCTCCCTTTGATGATCCGGAATCAAAACCGGTTACAAGTAATGGAGATTTGGGACATTCTGAGAGTTTTAACCTCTCATTGTCAGACAGTTTTGTCACCGCTCATGATGGTTCAACGGTCTGCTCCGATCAATTTCGTAGCATGACCTTTGATAGCTTCAGAAGTTTATCTACTGACACATTCGTTACGCCACCTGGCTCTGAGAGTTCACGCAATCGGTACGCCGTTAGAGAGATACCGCGCACATTTCCTCGCACACCATCGGATGGAGTACCGGAAGATCAGACATTCCGTGATTCTTCCGACTCCCAACAGACTGTCAAGAGTGTCATACTCACTAACGGCAAGTTTGCTTCAGAATCCTTCTTAGCTAAAAGCAAAAGTCAGAATTCTTTGAAATACGAAACGAAACGAATGTCAAGTGGTAACCTTAGTAGTGTCAGCAGTTCCATATTTTCCAAGGGCAGTGACAAAGGTAAATCCAAAAGCAAAGACAAGGCAGGGACAAGCAAGGCCAGAAAAGGGTCCCGAATATCATTACCATTGTCCAAATCGTTTCAACATATATTCCGTGACTCTCAAATTATTAAGACCCCCGGCAGTACTATTACTACTCCATCAGACAAAGCAAACAGCACAGCCACTACTCCTGATGATAGATCTGAAACCAAGAAAAAGATGGGTGGTACAAGAGCCTTGCTCATTCAAAAGGTTTGTACAATTTGTCTTTTAAATAATAGTAATATTTAAAATGCCGTCTTCATTTGCCCTGTCGGAGCAGAATAATAAGACGTTAAAGCCAATTTCGTTTATATTTATAATGAGCTTCATTCTACACCGTCAAGGGTCTGCTCAAAGTGCAACAAAAAATTTTACCCCAATCTCTTGGGTGCAGCATAAAAATTATTCACACGCCTCTACGCTCATTTACAAACCTTTTAAGTCATATACCACCCTGATGGTAGCCTAGGACAACCCTTTCAGTCATATATGTATCATCTTACATCCCTTTAAGTCATACAACATTTTTAATGACACGCATTCATATACCATTCATATACCATCCCATTTACAGCTCTTTAAGTCATATGCCACATTTAAGGAAACCCACTTGCAGCTCTATATAGCATTCTATAGACACTCATTTACAACTCATACCATACGTATCCACTTACACCCCTTTAAGTCATGTAGCATTTTACGGGTACCATCTTACAGCACTTTAAGACCATTTTCAGGGACACCCATATACTGGTGCCTACTTACAACATACACCCATTTACAGCCCAGTAGACTAGAATACAGGAACTCTAGAACCGTATCTGCCTACTTACTGCTTATGTAAACTTATATGGGTCTTATACTTCAGCAGTGTTTTGGATGACATCTGATTTTGGTCGACGTATTCACGTATTAAATTGTTCAGTGCCCCCGCCTTTTTTTGTCTTTTTTAACCGGGGATTGAAAGAGATTTGTTAACTTAGTGTAATGTTCTAGCGGATCAATAGTGAAACTTTTAAAGAAATAAATTATTGTTTATTGTTGTACGCGGGAGTCGAATTAACCCCTCTCTTAACAGGGTAAAGGGGGATGTTCTTAAGGGAGGAAGGAAGGGTCTGGGATCTTCTTAAGCAGTGTTTTTTTTTGACGATATCTGAAGTTGGTCGACTTTCGCACAAAAGTTGATTGTTTTACGCAAAGGTCAAACTAAACTGCAACTTAAGAATCAAGGTGCAGAGTAACGGACACCACTGTCCATTTATATAGCATAGTAGAAATTTCGTATCCGATTTTCGAAGCAACGTGAACCTAGCTCCCTAACTATAAAACTAAACAACAACGACTTAACTTTTGTAACGCGATATTTACATTGATATATCAGAAAATGGAAAAGGGGTATTAAGTTTTGTATATTACTTTCCGCCAGACATCTAAATTAAAAAAAAAGAAATAAGTTATTATAAAAAAGGAGATATCATCCATAAGTTTCTTGGTCTAAAAACATCCACCTTCTTTAAGACATTTATAAGCCGATATAATATTATTAAGTGTGTGATCAGATACAACGTAGTCCCTATTATGACGTCTGGAAAACTAAGTCAACGCTGATATCATATCAAATATGATGAACTCAATAATAAAGCATATGGTTTTCCTCAAATTCTAATCGATGGCTCGAGACTGAAACTACAAAATAGTTCCATTTATGGATGTCTATTTTTTGTCCAAATTATTAATTTTTCTTGTAAGTTTAAATGGCGGTATATTTTGAAGTATGTGTACACAAAAACGATTTGCTAGCTAAATAATCGACGCATTGAGCTACAAGGAGGAAGTTAAATATATCGATATGGTATAATATGATGCTTAGACCGAATGATAAATAAAAGCTTTGTGGGTCCCCAGGGGATTGGATGACAATAGAATTTGATGAGTACTTATATTACTGAATGTTAAAAGGATTATTATGAGTTCTGTGAATGAATATGAGAATTTGATCTATTCCACGTCATCGGTAAGAGCACACCAAGTTGAGAATAAAATGTCGATCGAAAGTGGCAGAATGGTATGATAATAGCTGTCTGAATCGAATACTTATACTTTATTTTCTGACTATCGTTTTTCATATATGCAATAAATAACGTAGAACATTATAAAATAAATAAATAATGATTTTAATTTCTGTATGTTAATTTGAGTGGGAGTATCGATAGCGTCGTTAGCGCCTACTCTTACTCGAATTGTATGTGCACACGAGACCTCGACTTTTCATACAATTTAAAGACTGAAACACTCTTTCCTTATATCCAAAATTGTAGTCAGATGTTATCTGTAGGAGTCTAATTGTTTATTAGGTTTTATTCACCCCCTCTATAGAGAAGATAAGAATCTCCTGGATAGCCGAGAAAGCTCGTCGAAAAACGAGGTCCCGTGTACACATTGGCGCGCACGTAATAGATTCCTCGTCAGTTGGAATACGGTATAAAAGTAGGCTGTAGATGACCTGTTCGAACAAAATGTCTCTCATAGCTTACTTTCAGTCGGAGCAGAACAGTAGGGCGTTAAACTCCATTCCATTTGATTTCACTTTGAAATTCTACAAGAATCTCGGTTATCTTAAAGATGATTGCGACCTTTAATGTGTGTTTGTGCGCCATGGGATTGTCAAAGCACTTAGTCATGATTTCCAAGGCTTCAGTCTTAAAATAGTAACATTAATAATACGAGTAGGTGTTTTATTAAGTTATAATATCATCATGGTAAAACTTTGAAATAATATTTACATACATAGTTATAATAAAAACTCTCAGATTGGTGAACTTGTTAAAACATGACAGAAAGAACAAACACTCCTTTTACGTTTCACCCGACATTTAAAGCTAACTGGGGCGATTCTAAGTTTCCACAAACTTCTAAAGCTAAAAGAGGTGATTCATATTTTTCATAGACTTCTGCAGTTGAATATTACGCTTCCACAAGACTTTTAAAACTAAATTAGGCAATTCTATGTTTCCACATTAGGCGATACCCTGGATTGGGATTTCAGATTGGTTCAATAACATTTAGGAGATAAACACTTCCTGTTTCGCATTCAGAGGGGTGTTATTGTCCAATCGACATTATCTAATTGACCAATCAAAACGCAAGATTCGACCTTTAGAATGTTAGATTTAACAGATTTAGAAAGGAAAATAAACGTGTTGTGGTCTACTGGGCGACTAAGATGCTTTATTTCCAAACAATGATAATAGAATGTATTCTCAATGTCAACGTAGTGGCCAATGCTTTGGTATGAAATATCACAAGCAAATTATCATTCAAACCAATAACCATTATTTAGTAAGAAATCTACATTTTGGAGAACAACATGTAAAACTAATACCATGGGTTTTTTTAGTTTAAAAGGAAGGCCATATTTTATAACTTTATCTGAGTTGAACATACCTTTGATGAACATAATCTAACACCATCTATATTATATTCTTTAAATGACATTTAATATTGGAACATAATCAAATAACACACTATTTATGTATAACAATTACTATGGTTTATTTCACTGCGACGCTTTCCATGTTAGTGATTATATTAGGAAATCATTTTCTCTTCGATATATCGCAAAAAAAAAAACACTTTTTTTTTCCTGTTTTCGCAAAACGTATCTGAATTTATAATAACACGAACAGGTAAGAAAATCGGTATATTGTAAATAATTGAAACATGCTATGTATGTTTGGACATTGACGTAATGAGCGTTTTGCGATAAGAAATCTTATTATGATTAAAATTACGTAAACGGTAGCATGTTTTCGATATTTGCCAACGTGAAAGTTTCATTTTTTATATCAACATTTTATTGAAAGTCCTATTGTTTTTCAGTAATTGGTCTGTGGCAACAAATTGTCAATTCATGTTTTTCTCGGTATGAAAGTTACCAAATCTCATCAAATGAAAGGAGAAATCTATAGGTTTAAATTTCAAACGACGAAAATAGAATATTGAACAGGGGTTCAGATGTCTATTGATTTGAATCTAGAATAACTGAGGGTATTCCAGAAACAATACAACATCCCGGCAGAGATTCAATTTATATGATCTTATCTAATTACTTGCCCGGGAGTGAATGAGTTTGGACCAATTTAAATCGTGTGCAGATTACAAATGGACATACATGTTGTTCATGTTTTGCCTGTCAAAAATGTCGTTATGTTATCCTTTTATCTCCATACGAGCATTTCTGGATTGAAGTCAACAACGAGTAATAAGTTTTTGTACGGGATAATAACTGGACATTATGTTGAGGTCGATGGGTCATAAGCTGGTCCTTGAAACAAAAATGAAATTAGATTTAACGTACTACTGTTCAGAATCGACTGAGCTACTGAAGACGGGGTCTTTGGATCAACGTATGGCCAGTGGGGTGGGGAGAGAGAGAGAGAGAGAGAGAGAGAGAGAGAGATATTTAACGTCCACTCGACACAAACTAAGTTATTTCGAGACTAACATACGGTTCAATCTTATTTTAATAATTGGCATGTGCGCAGGGGTCTTTAGCAGTGGGAGGAAACCATATAAGGACCCGTAGAAAACCCACGAGGTTGGACAGGCGACCCTACTCCTTGTCATGTACAACCAAGGAATCGAAAGCAAGCCAATTGACTCATGGCAGTCCTTACGATACAGCGCACACGCGCTAACCATTTGACCACCCACCACCCCCTGGTCAGTGGCTACTAAAATACTATTTGTTGTAAGTTGTTGCCATGTCGTGTTCTGGGTAAAACAGTTTTATCAATTTTAACAATTTTCATTTAATTATGTACCAGCCAATCACACACTGTATTTTTTATTTATTCTTTCTGGAACACCATTACCATTTCCCATTTATACAGAACATTTACAGGGCTAACTGATTAAGTGTCACATTCGATGTTATTCTGTATTTGATTAAATACTAATTGTTTTCGGTAAGGTACATCAATACATACGTCAGTGATAGACTACGTCACACGGTACATTAATCTTTTCAACCATTAAGCTTAGTTCATTGAATTCTGGTGCCTGATTCCTTTCTTACGTATATGTTCTTATGTTTCTATAAGTATGGCGATCACCAACCTCAAAACATGAAAAATGGAGAAAAAAAGCATGCTCGTTGATCATTTTTTCGATAACCCTATCAACCACTCGTGTATTCAAGGGTTTATTACTTTATTTCTAACAAGAAAAAACATTGAATAAGGTTTCGATTTTTCTTTTTGTCGAGTCTCTGCCAAATAAATGAAGATAGCTAAGTGCACTTTGATGTGTTGCTATAAGGCCTGTTGTTCAATACTTCACGAAATTATTCCATCCAAAGACATTATTTTTTCCGGGCCTAAATCAATTTACTTCAGGGAGACCAAAGTAGTCGAAATAATCGCACACACCATATTCAATAGAAGCCGAAACTTTGATGTTGAAGAAGCTCGAACTGTGCCACGGCCACTATGGCTATAAATTACTAATAATACATGATATCATTTTTTCCCCTGGATTTAACAAAACTATTAGGTGTCATGGAGGTCTAGTATGTTGCAGGCTTCCGCAACCCGAGACAAATTTGTGATCTTCTCGAAGTTTTTTTTATTGATTATTTAATAGATTAAGTGACATAGAGAGTGACAAATGGGATATAACGTCCTGTCGGCACAAAGGGGGTCATTCCGGTATTAACATGGTTAAATTTTATTTCAATAATTCGCTAGGGGTTTAAGGTGTAAAATCCCGAGAGGTTGGACTGTTGACCCAACAACTTCTTGTCACATATAGTAGAACGTAAAACCCCACTTCATTTCATGTCTTGACACATATAACCTGTGATCGAAACCATACCATTTGACCATTGACTCAATATCAGACATTTAAGAGACAAAATACAAAGTGCAAACAATATGGAAAACCTATAAATATAA
The DNA here is from genome assembly GCA_036850965.1 of Patella caerulea. NCBI lineage: Eukaryota > Metazoa > Mollusca > Gastropoda > Patellidae > Patella > Patella caerulea. The sequence goes on from JAZGQO010000006.1 coordinate 24,108,013, forward strand.
ATCTAAGTAAACAAGGTAGCGACACCTTCAATGTAGCTGCATGACCAATAACGATATTATACATTAGATAACCGACAGCATTCCTGCTACCCATAGTTTAAAACCAAATATGTAAGATTATAGGTGATCTGCAGTTATCAGCACTTGAGTAACCATATTAATTTCATGCGAGTTATGACCCCTGTCCCGTCCATGCACGTATTTATTTTTTTCGTTTTGCTTGTCAGCGGGACAGTACGTAAAACGTACCAAAATCTTTATTTTGTTCGTCAAAGATTCCGCTGATTTTACTGTGAAGCTCCAGGAAAAGCCTCATTTTGAAAATGTGTAGATGTTTTGATACATAACAAATTACAAATGAATTCTGTTTTTAGAATAAATTAAAAGCGCATCTCCCATCACGGCCTAAAAACTTTAAATCGAAAATATTAAACAATCTGTAAAGAACTTCTCTTGTCGGTGAGTTTGACAGGGTACGTATAACGCTCAGAAGCAAACCAGTTTCTACTTTGGACACATTACTAAGGGGAGAAAACTACAATTTTCCGAAGCCCGCGGAAGAACTTATTCTGAAGGTAAGAAAGTTGATTTTGATTCACGTGAATGTTCTAATTCCATGATTTAATAACTGTGTTTCACAATATTGAATACCGCATGAATGCATTGTTTCTAACGTCGGGTTATAAACAAAATTACATTACATCCAAACAACAACCAATTTAAACATGCCTTGACATTTTCCGCTCAGCCCATATATGGTAATGAATGGGAGATAACTACCTCTCAGCTATTGAGATATTCTGAAGCATTCTGCACTATTTTCAAAGATGTTTTGTCGAGTGTATAAAGGCGACAACTGTAAAATAAAAACTTAACTACAAGAGAAATCTGTTGTAAAATGATACAAGACGTCATTTTTGTTCAAATTAATTTTATAAAACACAGAACGCGATGGGATATAATTACTGCTAATTGCTGAAAAAGTTTACTGTAGCCTTTAGCAATCAAACGATAAAGTTATAAACAATAAGGGACACACAATGCATAAAAGTAAATAACTGTAATTTAGTAAAATAATTATGAACAATCCTAGGCATGCTAATAATTATCTTGCACGCTACATATCCGATGATAACGCCCTTCGGTATTATACTAGTATTTTTGCACCGCACTCTTAAAATAGGGAAGATTGCAATGTACAATTGAATATTATTACCCTCCATTACTTGTATTTGATCGAGGGGTTTGCTTGATAACGACTAACGAATCTTAGTAGAAACATCTCTCAGTAATAAACAATAATTGCATTCTATAAAATTGCGCCCCGTGTTTCAAGTTCGAATTCATAGCTACATGCTATTAGCATTGAATATATTAACAATATATTCTCCTTATTCGGAAATAAATAAATATATATTTTGAAAAATCAACACTGCAACTACATTCTTTTAAACCGAATAGCTGAATGGTTAGCACGTGTGCGTTGTATCATATGGTATGTAATTGTGTCAACTAGCGTGTTTTCAATTCTCCGGTTGTACGTGACAAGGAATAGTCGCCTGTCCAACCTCGTGGGTTTCCTCCGGGTCAGCAGGTCTTCCGGTATCACTGACAAGAGTAGTTCTTTACAGATTGTTTGGTATTTTCGATTTAAAGTTTTAGGCCGTGGTGGGAGGTGTTGTGTGTCTGAGAATGCATATTTAATTTATTCTAAAAACAGAATTGTGTTAGTCCCGAAATGACATAGTTTGTGTGGAGAGGTCGTTAACACCCCCCACCTCTCTCTCTCTCTCTCTCTCTCGCTCACTCTCCCTCTTCCACCGAAATATCATAAATATATGATTAGTCCAATGTTTACAAACAAAATATAGATCCACCATACATGGCACAAAGTTGTTCTATGTATTCAAAAAACGGTAGGTATGTCCAGTCTTGTCCATTGGTCATCTTATAATACACAATGGCGACCACAGTAAAATATAATGTTTCCCTTGGAAGTATCTATAAGATAATTATTATAGGATTATTGTATATCAAATATATTTGGTAGTTCTGATATGTTTTCCACGCGATGATAATGTCTTTACATTTGCTTATTTCTTTCTATTGTACGCACCTGTCTGTCAATAGAAGCCTAATTTAATACCATATTTACTCTTTTGTTATTTGTTAAACTGATTATCAGAGTGTATTTATCTGACATGGAAGTTACATTCAGACTTAATATTACATTATGGGTAACATTTCACGAATTTACACAAATCAACAAACATTTTAAGATAATACAGATCCGCTAAAACAATCAGAAGATTCAAGATGTTGGTTTATGTCCCTTTGTTTTATTTTATTTAAAACTAAATTTGTTTATATATTATATACCTTAAAGCTTCACAGTATAATGCACGTTAGATCTCCAGGTCTGACGTTGATTCTAACTTATGGATTCGATCACTCTCCCTCTCTCTCCCTCTCTCTCTCTCTCTCTCAAAATCTAATTGATGGACCAGTTTTAATCGTACAGAATGTTATCTAGCGTTGATAGTTATATTTAATGACTATGCAAATACGCACGCTTGTTTCAAAACCTGCAGGAAGTAAAAAAAGTAATACAAGCGCAATAAATTACATAGAGTTTGAGAAGTAGCTACTCATATTAATTGTGTTTCTACTTTCATTTTTGCTTGACACCTACACAAAGTGGAATTGTAAATATAAGTGAAACAAATTATGTATCGGGATAAGTAGTTACTGGTATTAAATCTGTTCCTACTTTAATAAAACGTGGGAATATTGATTTCATCATTGAAATAATATCCCACCGAATCCAGCTTCTTCAATATCAATTATTATAGCAACTTCACATGGAGTACTGTCGGGGTTCTTCAAAAGATTTCGATTTAGTAGCGAAGCCTGGTATGAATATTTATAAAGCTTGTTTTTATTTGAGTTTTCTGCATTCTAATGCATGTCAATTACTTGTAATAGTGTCCGATTCTCATAACGTCCGTTGGTTTATCGTGATTCCACCTCTTCAAGAATAATTAGAGGGAAAATGAGAGGAACCCCATACTGCTTGTCCAACTTAATAGACGCGAGTTCTCTCTGATCGATGAATGACAACTCGGATTACGCTTGATTCCTGAATAGATTTACAAGAAATGAGATTTTTTGTCAATCACATTCTACATTAATTATATTTTAAGAGACACCATTTGGGATAAGTCCGCCAAACTTGGGGGTTTTGAAATCTCCAGTTCCTAATACATTTACGTCTTGCAAAGTAATTATTGCAAATAAGTGTTATAAAGGAGATTTGAATTCAAACATCGATGTGATGCTCTGTGACACTGATGTATTTAACATGACATATCAATCACAAAACACGTTATCGTCATACAATCCAAATAAAGTTCCGTGTATTCCTCGCTTGTATGTGACAAGTAGTAGAGTCGTCTCCCCAACCTCGTGGGTTTTACCCGGGTCCTCTAGCCCCCCCCCACCAACACACACACTGCTAAAGACCCCTACACGCAAGCAAATTATTGAATAAAACTGAATCGTGTTAGTCACGAAATGACATAGTTGATGTCTAGCGGGGTTGTGTTGCGGAATCGCTATCATAGCGCAGTAAGGAAGATGAATTGAGTTGTCCACTGAATGTTTTCATCGTTAACAGTCTTCTTTTAAATCACAAAAAAAATATAGACTAAGCCATTGTTATTTTGTGGTAATCTCAAACTAAATATACTGAGCGCCATAGAAAACGCATCACTTACTTTTTCGTATAACAAAATGATCCTGTAAACATATCTTATTTATTGTGAACAATATGGTTTTGACCCCTGCGACTTTGTACCGTTGATTACAGATTAAACATCCATAAGTGTACAAATGTGTTGTTATTGATGTGTTCCCATTTGAATATTGTTCACAATAAGAAGCAAAATAAATAAGGTATGTTTACAGGATAATTTTGTTATACGAATAACTAAGTGATGCGTTTTCTATGGCGCTCAGTATATAAGAGGAAGAAATAATAAATATGTTTTATTTATAGAATGTTTATCTTGTTCATACATAACCTCCTAATATGAATCAAGAGTTAAATTCCTTCATCAGCATATATCATCAAATCCCATAGGTTGTATTGTAAGTGACAGATTTCACGTTTTTCTTTTACCAAAAAAATGTTGTATTTCAAAACACTCAATATGGTTGTTTTTTTTTTTTTACATTACGTTAAGCTTCCTTCTAGCTATAATGTATCGATGGGCCATTATTTGAAATGGTATAGGTCTTATTCTTCCGTCAACAGTTTTTTTTACGTCCTTTTGTATAACATAATACACCCACCTTCGAGATGGGTCCATTTTGAACGTGTTTTGAGGCGGTATAAATCCAGTTATATTTTTTATCTTATCTAGCTCGTAAACCCGATAGGCCTAAAACTTAGTTAGGTTGCTGATTTGCGCAAAAGCCTATAGAAATTAAAATCTTTGGAATTAAATGCGTTAGTATAAGTGAATTTTCTAAAACGGTGTGGGACTATCCACTAGAGTATAAAGAGAAACCTTATCGGATATCTCGATGGCTCATTTCGAAGTTATTCTTACGTTTGTGAACGATATACTGGACAAAGTTCTAAATAGAACTTTTTACTATATATAATATCATGAACTGATCCCTACCATCCACAAAGACTACAGTATATCATTTATTAGATTTATGTATTCTGATTATAAGTGGTTTCTTCATTTCTGTTTTCAATTCTGCAATGGATCTTGATGAATGTTTCCACTACGTATGTTAAACCCAATCTTGATATTCATCTTTTCAGACGGATTGTAAACACGACGAAACCCAATTTGCAATTTACAGGTCACTAACAATCTTGAATTTTTGCCGATCCTTTATTTGACGAGATCATCATGGTTAGTGCGCAAGTCAATTAATTTGATGAAGTTTTGATTAAAGTGGGAGATTTGCATCCAATCAGAATTCCTGTTATAGACCTCGATTAGGACCTTGTCATTGATGTTGTGATTGGAGGGCATCAGATGTTATATTAGATTATGTCTGACATGTGTTGTACATGCATTGACCAATTCCATGTTGATTTCATGTTATCAGCTAGCAATTCACCTATGACCGCTGTCAAAATCAATCAGTCTATCGGTGTCATTTAAATGAAACACAGGATGGACATAATACTAAACCTGTCAAGACCTTTCTATTCATCGCCTTCGATTTCAAATCAATAACGTCTTGGTTATCTTGCCTTGAGTGTCACGACCTGCGTCTAAAGTACCTTATTTCTCACAAAATATATGCCATAAAAGATACCCCACTTGCTTTTAATTTGCATTTTTATACCTTGTTCATATTTATGATGTGGTTATACACGCAATGTTTTGTTTGATTTTCTTTTTACCATATCTATATATTGCGGAACACTTGAACCAGAAACCAAATGGTTATGGCTGCTAATTAAGTGCCTCAATTAGTTGATGCAAACGAAATATATGCGAGATGTTCTTTAGAGTTCTCCAAAGGTAGTGTTTTATTTAATTGATTAGTTTAATAGTCCAATAAAACATGGTCTTGCAATTAAAATTGATTCAAGAATCAAGTTTTGGTTAACTTGACTTTACTAGTTGTTGATTGTGAGAAGTTTTTTTTAAAATGTATTTTTGAGTTACGTAAGAAAACGAAATGCCATCGTTCCATATTTTAAAGTATGTTTTTAAAAGTCGAAAAATGTATTATAAATCAGTTTTATTTCGAGATTGTCTTTTTCCCCTTAATGTTGAATTTAATATGGACACATTTTATGGACGAGGAACTGAACACCAAGCGCTATTACTCTTGTTATCCTTCTTGTGTCTCCGTGTTCTGGGTGACTACATACGATGAACATGATACTTGGCATGCTTGAGCCTTTGAAAATTGCGCATCGATGTTTAATATTAAGTCACAATTCCAAGACAATGGACGGCTCGTGGTCCATATTGTACCCTCTTACTAGTTTACAATATATTTCTCATTAGAAGTGACTGTAATCTTAGAGTGAAACGGCGACTATTAACAGGATCGTGAAAAGGTGAATCCATATGGAAAATTTCCTGTCAGAGACCATAAAACTGTTTTGTCGGAAAGAACGAACGGTTATTGATCAGATCAGGGATGTAGTTTTCTCTAATCGTTTTATAGCGTGGTCAAACTATTGAAACTCTTGACCCTTGGATAGCTACCACTTTCTTCACGCTAAAAGCCATTTGAATTGACGAATGTGATGGGATCTGTCAAACTATCTTAAGACGTTGAAGAGAAAATTGCTATGACCATAATTGCCTTACATACGAAACATTGGTAACGTTTGGTAGAGATAAGAAGGGAAGGAATACTAGATCACTGGGGTTTTTTTTACCGTACATCACAAGAGCCGTTTTGCTGAGTTTAAAAGATATCCAGAACTTATAGTTGGTGGCCATTTACGTAGTATTTTCTTTTATATCATTACAAATCCTAATTATTCCTGCATAGTCATGATGAGAGCAAGTTTACTCTATATTTGAGTGCCATGCCATGCCATTTCACAATGACTCAAAACATTTTGTATATATGTACATTGATCATAGACCCTTTCAAGCAAGCCTGCAATTCGCTGAATGCCGTGGCCAGTATGTACTATTCTGTTTCAACATTTTTGCTTTTACTCACTTCCTTTCGTTTCAAACAGCGAACTGTTGTAGTTGTAGTGATCCTTAAAGGGACAATAACATTCTTGCTGGCTTGGTAGCTCAAGAAAAAAAATGATACCTTTATTCTAAGTACTAGATGTTTAAGTGTCCTACCTGTTGTGTAAATTATCCATTACAACCTATTTTACTTGTCCAGAGGGTTCGAAAATATTTTAAAATCCAAGTCACATTTGAAAAGGTTTACGTTAGACTTTTCAAATCAATTGGTTGAATTTTTCCAATTTTTCAAAATAGGTGTGTTAAGATAAAATTTATATCATCATTTAATTGGAATATTCTAAAGTAATATGATTTGTTGACCAGAATGAAGATTGGGACATTTTGTTCAGTTACAACAAGAGTGTTATTGGGCCAAATAAGAAAGTTTTATTTTTATTTTCGGATATTCTTGGTCATAATAACAGCGGTGTATTAATGATAACTAAGACAAAGTGATCTCCAGAAAATTATAATTTTAAATTTCACTTGATCTTATCACCTGTGATTTCCTTTGGTGTATACATGTTAACTTAGATAAAGTGATCTCGGGAAAATTTTACTTTCAGAAACACTTGGTCTTGTAACCGGTTATGCCCCATATGATGTATAGCTGCTAACTCAGATAAAGCGATCTCGGGAAAGAAGACAATCTCATTTGTAAACCGTCTATAAAAGGTCCAATATGGAGATGGATGTTGAAACAGTAACCTTTTCTATCGGCTTATTAAAACCCACTGTCCATTTTAGGCTACTCGTTTCATTCACGGGTGACTCCTCAATCAATTCTAATGTCACACACTGTATTTCACCTCACAGTAAAATCTTTCACATGAGTGATTCCTCGGTATGTGTGATTGATTGTATTAGACAAGTTGCACAGCTTTAACAAGATTTATTACGACATCATAAGTTACTAATATTACTTCATTTATTTGCTTGTCTGTGTTTTGTCTTGAGCTTTAGATTAAAAAAAATCCAAGAAATCGCTCTGAGCAGCGTTGGTGATAACTTCATATGAAGTAGTCCGTCCCCCAAGACGTCATATTGATGCTAAATATATTTCCCCGGACTGTAACTCTTTTAACTTTATAAGGCTTTGATCCCAGAGGCTAAATTCTACTCTCAGATGTTATTAGTTTTGTGCTACCTGATATTCCTCTTCGAACGTCTTGCCAGATTGTTTAGAGACATTAAGTATATAGGTTTTTTTCATAATATTTCGATGTTTGTATTACCACATAATCATGTTAATACATGTCACTAGTTGTTGTATTTCACAATTATAATATCAGTTATAACTGACGATCCAAGTGACATTCCCTCATTCTCTTAAATTAAGCAAAGGTATTTCACATTTCGTTTTTAATTTAACAGACAGCATTTCCCTCTTCTCAATCCGATTAAAATATTCCTTATTTTATACTTTCAATTGCCTACTCTACATGAAGATCTGACTGGCTGAAGCGATAGGTCATGTCAGAGGTCATACGAGTGGATTTTGACCCTATGACGTCAGACATTTGATAACCAACCAGCATGGATGTTACTAGTTTATCACCACCAGTTCCGTGCAAAACACGTCTAAAGCTCGTCGTAAAATACGGTTTCATTGGCTAATCCCTCACATCATTCAGAGTTTGTCAATGATGACAACTCTTCCAGATCCTGGAATAGAAAAGACAAATAAAACGAAATTGTGAACTATAAAAACAAAACGAAACGGGATCTGTGTTTTAATCAGATTGACTGTGTGGATAGTGCTAATGAATAAGGTCAAAGGGTTATTGTATAGTGGACCGAGTTATCTGAAGACGATCGAGATTTGTTTTTAAGGGAGGCCTATAAAGCTACATACAACGGACTTACAACGAGGACCACATTGACGAAAATAAAACGTCTATTAATCGAAATGGATACTGATAAAACGGAACGGTTCCATTTCAAATAAATATATAGGACAGTTTATCAGATGTGATTGGAATTGGATATTAAAAGAATATCATTATATGGTTCTACTTAATTGCTGTTAAGATTAGCCAATATATAATATGGCTAACAATCTTCTAAAATTGGTTCTATCCGTGCTCCCTCTAAGAGTCTGTCTGGTATTACGTTTCAAAGATAATGAAAGTCGATCCTAATTTCTATCATTTGTAAATTAACTTAAAGCTACATGTTACCCTATGCACGTTTCGGGGCCATTGAGATTTCAGCTTTTCTATTGGATACAAAAGCCCAGTATTCTCGCATATTGATTGGTTGAAATTTTAGTGCTTGCAAGGATAATCTGCATGCTTTCTTGTGTAAGCGCCGTATAGAATGACTTTTATTAACGTTTTTTGATTGGTCTAGCTTTTTACATTTGAAACGTGCAGACTTCGACATTAACCTAGGACACTTCTACAAAAGTGAGTCTTTTAAGGTTAAAAAGTTGATGTTTTTCGGTTGAAGTTCACCACAGGCTTACTTTTGAGTTGCAGAGGTCATCCCGCATCAACTAAAGTTTAGAATCGAACTTCCTGCAGATGTAAACAATTACATAATCAACCACAGAAGTAAAACAGTTTAATTAACTGTACTTAATTTGATATCGAAGTATGTTATGTTATTTGAACCGTGATGCGGATTTACAACACATTTACTATTACAGGAGTATCGCAACTCTCATAATATAAGAGAAATAAGAGAAACACATAAAGTGTCAAGATATATAATATAACAAATATTTTAAGTAAGTGGAAGTACCATGAAATCAATTGAATGGATGCGGGGTGGTGATGGGGGCGGGGGATTTGTAGATTCATGCTTTGGGTAACTTCTGTCTTAACCAAACGCGTCGTTGAAGGCTTTCTGATCAAATTACATGTAATACATAGTTTCTTTATTTATAAATAAAGCAGAAGAGTCTGATGTTTATATACATTTAGATATAGCATAACCTTTATCAAAATTTGGTGTTGACGATTTTTTTATTTCTCTCAGTACTAAAGCAGCTATTAATGCCTGTGTAATTAACAAAATGGGCATAATTCAAGTCCTTTAGTGGTCGCGTTAGCTAAAGGATTAGTCTGGCATTCACTGGAAGATTTGATGTAATTATCTGACAGCTTTTTTTATATATAAAACTGTATATGAAGAAGAATACCGAAAATTCTTTTCGACCAACGCTTGGATATGAATCGGGTACGGTGTAGTCGATAGACCACTGCCCCGTCGCTTTACCATCAGATATGGGAGAATTATGGACAGTTTTATAATATAAAGTTAACAATTTCTACCAATTATGTTACAGGTTTACATGATATTCTTTAAGGTATGTACAACTCTATATTACAGACGTCGTAAGTTTTATCATCAATATTATTAGAGAAGGAAAACCCGAGGTAACTCTGCGTCATATATCGTTAGGCGGATATTATTGACATTTCGGCACCAATATAATTGTATATATTATTTCAATGAATTGAAGGGTTAGATTGAGATGCTAATTTTACAGCCACCAGAAATATTTTAATGGGCATCAATCGATAAGATGGAACGATGACTTTGTGGGTCTTAAATTATGCTGGGAAAGCGGAAACGGTAAGACAATAATTGATAATAAGCACCTTATGTGACCAGGAGGGAGGAGATCATGACCCACAGGCGTGATTAGAACCTAACTACTACTAATGAAGAATAAACTGTCTGTGCCCTAAAAGCAGATCAGTTTAAAACCAACTATATATAATTGACGCAGGATAGTGTTGAATATGTTGAAGTACGGTAAGACGAATCCATTGGGGATGTGTAAGATGTATAGACTGATAAAAGAAATGTTTTTGATATACGCACCATACCATTTGGAAGTATTCGAGCTATACATTAGGTAGGCTTAAGCTGGTGACTAAGCTGTTGAAAAACATTAAGTTTGGTATTAAGCTCGAACCAGCCTTGCATCATCAAATGAAATATTAGTGCACCGAGTGAAGCCTGGCTTTCAAATGGCATTTCGAAACCTGTTCGTTCGAGTCCCAGTGTTTCGATCGAATGCAAATTGATTCTCTTGCCTTCTTGCAAACCGTAGTCAATGATATAAAGGTCGAGTCGGCTTTCATTATACAAATATAATTCCTGTCTGTAGATTAGTTTGTAGTATTCCAACATGCTATGGATAATCTTAGTGCTCGGTCACGGTTTTGTTCAGAATACCATTATAAGAATTTGGGAATGACAATAATGAGACGATAAAGAAAGGGCTAGTCAATATAGTTGCCACGGTGCATTGGTTAATAAAAGTATTCAGATAACTCCTATCGACCAATGAAGTCGGGGGTTCAGGGGTACACATAACTTAAAATCTTTCAGATTGAGATTAAAAATACATTGGGGTTCTTTTTGGTCATTTTTAACCTGGATACCGACGATTCGGCAAAGACAGAAATTCAACATAGTTACCAGGCAGGTTCTTATCCTGTGTTAAAGGGACAATAACATTCTTGCTGGCTTGGTAGCTCCAGAAAATAAATAATACCCTTATTCTAAGTACTAGATGTTTACGTGTCCTACATGTTGTGTAAATTATCCATTACGTGAGACTTTTCAAATCAATTGATTGAATTTCTCCAATTTTTTTTTAAAATAGGTGTGTTAAGATGAAATTTATATCATCATTTAACTGGAATATTCTAAAATAATACGATTTGTTGACCAGAATGAAGATTGGGACATATTATTCAGTTACAACAAGAGTGTTATTGTGGCTTTAAGTGACTGTAGCCACACTATGATATAGATATCATTAGGCAATAAATAAGATCACCATCACTGAAAATGATAGTCATTAATATAATAAAACTTTCTAATATGCATTCGGTCACTGTGACGTCACTGGCGTTTGAGGGGATTATGGGTGTTTTTGATAATTGGCAATGTCGTTTTTATGCGAATTCTACCTTTGCGATTTTGAGTGAAGACATCTCAATTAATTTGAATCAGAATGGTGTGAACCTGCCGTAATGTGTATATATGTAACCAATGGCTATAGGCATATAAAATTTTGTTTTGCTACGCTATATGCTCTTTAACGCCCGTGGAATATTAACAGAGATTGCTTAGTGTGAGATTATGTTCCGGATATTTTGAAAACAAGATCCGCGATAAAACCATTTTTGTTAACATTTATCTATTGGATAAATTGTAATTCAACAGTACCTTTTGTATGTATGTAGGGTGGCTTTGGTAGTTTTTCCAATGGGCATAATATTATAAAAGTTCTTAAATTGATGTTGAAGAAGTTAAATATCCCAAAACAACAATATTTTGTTTGGTTAGTCACTTGTTTGATGCGCCTGGTAAATACATTTTGCCGATCCGAAGGGGAGAGGAGGGGCCATGGTCCAATGCCAGTCAATAACCCCTGTGTGTATAGGCCATGTTTATACCTTTCTGCACTTCTTATCAGACATATATAATTTAAAATGAATTGTCGATATTGTTGCTTTCAATGTCTATGTTTTAAGCTAATAGTGTGAGACTTCTCTCTTCAAATTTGGAATAAAAATACATACTATTAACGAAATTGGACAAAGTGTAATTTTAACTAGCCAGGGTATAATATTTTATTATTCAATGACAAGCTATTTGATTTACTTATGCAATGCTCATGGGTAAATAGAAGGATGTTTGAGTTGAAAAGTCGATGAATCGTCTTGTGTACAGAATTCAATAGACTGCGATCTAGTAAAACATACAATGATAGATGAAGGTGAAGATTTATTGAAACAGGGGCGCCAATAAACTGATTTACTCTTCAATACCAGCGTAGGATTAAATGGTGGGTTACGCGTTGGATGTCTGAGTCGCCATCTTTGAATAATGGAGGTAATTTCATCGCTTTTCCTTCCAGGGTGTTTGTTAGCAAGTCTGGCAGTAACCCACTCAACTCCGCTTCCTAAAATATTAGTAGCTCCAAATATAGCTATTTTATATCATGTATAATTGAATGAAAACGTAATACAGGAAATGCGTCTTACTGTTAGGTCGTTTGACAGCAGACAGCAATGCGATATTGCCATCAATTTGATCCGTGCCTTTTAGCAGAAGATTGGGTTGACTTAGTTTATGATTCTAGATTTAATAACAGCATGCATCTTAAGTTTTGTTACTATATATCTTTGTCGTCAATTATGTAGCTGAACTGGGGACTGGATTTCGAGGAGAAATAACATTTTTTAAATATGGTTTCTGCTTTGAAAATGGCAAACTTCTGAGTTCTACGACAGTGTTGACATTTAAATAGTTCGTTTTACTCTGTCGGGTTGATGTCTCTAATTGTCCATAATATATACTATCATCGATGATAAAGAACGATAAAAACAGAAAGACAAATTATTAGTGAAATAGTAAAATTATTTTACTCGGGCAACGTCTGCAAATAGAATCAAGCGTGTCTCTATAGAAACAAAATGACCCCCTGTTATGTTTGCTATGATGCTGAACTTATACAAAAGTTGTTTTCGATATTAGTACTTGGGCGTTACTCCCGTTTTAATGAGCATCTTTAATCTACATACAACAAGATAAAAAGAAAATATATAAATACACCAAAGCTTGTGTTATTTGATTTAAATCTTCTACTTTCCGGTTGCCTTTGACAAGATGCGATGTGTTATCCAGTATAATTCATTTGGAACTGTAAATTAAATGAATTTCATTCCGTCTAAATGCTTATCATCGATTTGTTATGCTCTTATATCGGGAGAAATAATGAATATAAGCCATCGCTCATCAAGATCAATTGTGCAGTAAAGACAGGGTACTATGATACCGCCATTGGCGTAATTGAATGGTTCCAGACATTCTTTTTGTCCCAACGTAAATCGGAACTAATTGTTATGTTCCCAATGGCAAGCAATTGTTATATTTATCAATGAAATGGTTTAATATAATACCACGAAGATTACGTTGATTAAGTCCCTTTCAACTGGGATTAACATAAATTGTTTCTTCCAATCGTCTTCGATTTTATATCGCATTTCTGATAGAGTAAATCACTAATGACAAGGGAGGCAGAATCCCAACCAAATCATTATTGATAACTCGTCATGCTATGAATCAGGCGGCCTGTCGTTGAGTTAAGTTGCGTGGTTTCGATTTTTCGCTTGTACGTGACAGGGGGTGGAGTCCAACCTCGTGAGTTTTCTCCGGGTCCTCCGGTTTCCTCCCACTGCTTAAGACTCCTACGCGTAAATGACCTAGTTTATGCCAAGTGAACGTTAAACCCCAATTAAATTTATACATGCCTATATGTTATATAGTGTGGTCCAGTTGTTTGTGACGTTTATCACAAAACGTTCAAAGCAAAAGAATTATTGCAACAGTTCGAGTGGCAAGTTCAGTCAAATAAGCCTAGACATTACAATATTATCTCTATAATTCAATATTCAATACTGAATAATGCATAGCGTGCCCTTCTAACCCCTCAAGTTAAACTGTCTCGACATGTGATTTAGCATTTCGGCCTTGGGCGATTTCCTGCCGGACTTCCCTGATCGATTGTGGTTTAAATAATCTAATCATTCCATTTATGCATTATTATATTTACTCATATATTATTGAATAGGCCAGAACAAAAAAAAATGTTAGTTTAAAGTGACTAACGCTTCACTTGAATTTGTTGTAACATGTAATGTATTAATAATGGATATATATTTGAAATATTTTTCTTGCTTATCATTGGACTAAGATATGGTTTATAGTATAGGAGACGTCGATTGCTCAATGGCAGCGTCGGATTATAACGAAGGCAAAGGAGACTGTCACCCCATTTCAGTCGACCATTATCAAAAATCGACTCTCTGGTGGAGTGGTTCTACCGCTCGGACAATAACACATACTGAAATTAAAATGTCTGATTAGAAACAAGACAAGAGTGGTACAAGTTTTCAGTAAATTAAATGTGTGAAAAAGATTAGTTCTTAAAGAATTTAAAGGAAGATATAGAATCCTAAATTTTATCTAATAATCTTATCATATCATTGTCGGCCAGAGGCTAGATTTTAATTGAATATTTGTTCATTTCTCAAACAATATTTGTAAATCAGTATCTTCAGTTGTAATCGTTAATTGCACCCATTAGAGATGAACATTGCGAAGTATCTGTATGGTAGTCTCGGTCAACGTTTGACTATAGTATCAGATACATAGACCAGGGGAACAGAATTAATCGATTTTACGTTCGCTTTTGGCGCGAAAGATGTTTTTTTTTAAAAATGTCATTGATTTAATTGTCAAAGCTGAAATGTTATCGATAGTATATGTTTTTGTCAGCACTCTTCTTTAAACAATATGTTCCTTAGTAATTGGTCGTCTGTTTTCAATCATAACTTGTGGCTTTAATTGCTGGTAGCATATCTATACAAATACAATCTACACACAAGATCTCAAAGTTTTGTGGCACATTTGTATTCCATTGTATCTATCTGTAAATTATTGCCTAATCCGACGCTTAGTCTCTGCTATTATGGCGTTAATTTGGTATTAAACGCGATTTAGTAAGATAAATGTCTTTTTATCGAGATGAATCGATTTATATCGAGCCATTGGGTTACTTTCACCGTGTTATCCCAAAATATATTGGCTATTTATTAGTTGTATAGCGTGAAGCGGGATATCCTACCAACAGCCTGGCTTAACACGAGTAAGACGAAATTGCCTTTTGTATCTTGTTTAGGCAGTATCTCGAGATAAATTAGTTATTCGATAACCATGCCGATTTTTATTACTCAGGCTATTCTCCAATTATAACGAGTTCAATGCTCAAAATTAGCTGGTTCCGGGTTTCATATATATTACACTTACAAATTAATTAACAATTAAATTCAACTGTACTGTTTTGTTACTGTTTTATAATGTCTGTTTAAATAAATAAACGGGAGAATTTCTGGTGGGAGAAGAGGGTAAACAATTTATTGTTAAAGATCTTGTGTCGTATTAGAAGGTTTTGGAAACTAAATTTACAAAAACCCACCCAGACATATCTGTGTTCTGTATCCAGTCCTTAAGCCGTATATCTTACTCTGCCGATTTTGAATACCATTGATTGTATCTGATCTTAAACTCTATATTAACTCTTTATTCTGACAAGTTGGGGTTTGCCGTTAAAAATCTATAAATAGGGTTATCTGACATAATGTTGGTGAAATTATTTTGGCTTCTGACTTCCGGGTTTTAAAAAAAAGGCAACCCCAAATTCTTCAAATGATTTACGTTCCATAATCCAGGGAGGGGGTTGGGGTGGCCTAGTGGTCTAGAGTGCCGCGCTTCGACCTCTAGCTGGCCGGTCACCTCTGGCTTGCGGCTGTGGTTTCGGGCCCTGGTGTGAGCATATATGGCATGGAAATAGGGGCGCCTTCTCAACCTCGTGGGTTTCTTCCGGGCACTCCGGTTTCCTCCTACTGCTAAAGACCCCTACGCGCAAGCGAATTATTGAAATAAAATCAAACCATATGTTAGTCCCGAAATGACATAGTTTGTGTTGAGTGGGCGTTAAACCCCATCTCTCTCTCTCTCTCACTCTCTCTCTCTCTTTTATAATTAATTATTGCGTGGATAAAATCGTTATGTATGGGCTACATCTCGATCAAATTCGAATAGTCAGCGTGTAGCACTAGGAGCTAAGCCGCTAGCGCAATACTTTTAATAGTATTCGAAATTAGAAATACGAATTAAAACTTAATATTGGTCCATTAAATCAATATTGATGTTGTTATCTTGCCGTAAAAATCTGGAATATTAAAATCCAATATTTAAGACACTATTAACATTTTATTATCAGTACACATTTATAAGGTTTCTGGTGCCATTTGTAATGAACTGAGAAAACGGAAGTAACTAGTAATGTCTGATTCACAAACGACAAAATAATAAATTCCTTGAAGACAAAATAATGATACAAAAACATGTGGAATGGGCTAAGCCGGTGTAAACTATTGTCGTTCAATTTGGGCAGTTCATGTATTTCGCCGAACATATTAGAAGTTACAATAATTTGTTTAACGACATGAATGTAAATCTTACATTAATAATGAGCTTTAAGACGCATTTTATCCATTTCAAGGTTCCGTACTACCCCACGAATAGAGCTATACACCCTTTAAATAAAATTCTACCCTCTTATTCTGGCCGATAAATACTATTTGAATAATGACTTATTAAAAATAAATTTGAAGGATTATTTCCTGATGTAGCAGGCAAAGCTTGGTTGGACTTTTGTACTAGTGTATATGATTAGTGTACTAACTGGACCTTCTAGATTACCTCATACCATTTTTAATATAATTGAGAGGTTCACATAGATAACAAGTTATTCTTGCGGGGACTTACGCGCGATGGTTCTTCCATTGTCATTGTTATAAATCATTCATTATATTATACAAAAGCACCCCATCTTTGCGTGCTCCCCCATTCTATTTGATGGCGATTATGGTGATAATACCCTGACCCCATTATAGGCATATGAATATTTAGTCAATGGAATTTTAGTTTTTTACGGGCGAATAAAACATACATTGGTATGTATAATTTAGTGTTTTTTTCGAAGATGACGTTAAAGGTAGCTTGTTCCAGGCATAAAACTGATAAATCACAAAAGATAAGTACAGATCTAACTTTTTTCAAATTAACATTTCTTTATCAATATCTTTGGGGAATTTAACAACAACTGCAGACGTCGGATTTATTTTATACAGAAAACATTTCATATATACAATTCATGGTATGGAATATTTGAAACTTTGGGGAATTCTATTTTTTTACTTGTGTAAGAGTTTCCTTTCAATAAGTTTTGCGTTAGTCTGGTTAATTGTTAGAATTAAAGTGATTATATTGTTGGCTGTCAATATCCAACCAAATCGGCAGCGCTTAAGCAATTAAACATTTCTCTATTTATACGAGAAAGTCGTCATCCATTGAATACCATGTACGTCTAGGCTTTCATCAAATGTCGTTTGCCTTGTGGCGTATATTGACGTTAAAATGCGCTTCCTCCTCGAGGGCTTCAATATTGATAAAAACCTGAATAGTTTCGATTTGGGCCAGAACCGAAAATTGAAAACAAACAAATGGAACATGTCAGGGGAAGTCTGATTCTATTAACAGTCATGTCTGTATCAAAAAGGCTATTTGGTTTGGGTGAAAACTGTATTCAGTAAATAGCCAAATCGAATTTCTCAACCCTTATCGCCTTCCATTTCTTAAGGCTTTCTTTCTAAATTCTTTCTTAGTTTGCCAGAAAAGATGGTTCAAATAAATCCACCTCTACAACAAGGTTCGATATTCAATAGGCTTCCATTTGTATGAAGTCGAGCTGATGTTTGGACAGACAGGGGTATAATCGAACTCTTTTATCTCCCGTGTCAAGTTTTATCCTCTTCTTCAGTTTTGCCACAGATGAGTAAATGCAAAGACCAAACACGACATAATAAACGCTAATACCTAAAACCGATGATTGCAGGAACTATTCCCACTTCCAAATCTATTTTAATTAAACAATAAGACTATTGAATAACTCGGTTGTGCTTTAAACAGACAGAAATGATTAAGTAAAGAGTTAGACAATACAATAAATTGTTTTGTTTTGTTTTTTGAGAGAAAGCGATCCTTTGGTAAGCAGATCTTAAGAGTTGCCATCGAGGGTTCAACGGCATCGGCCACACCTGGCAAGTATAAGAAAACTTGGATCGTCTACCTTACATGAGTGAACAACACTGGTTCTTTCGCTGTGCATGAATCTTATAAACCTTCATTCTAGACCTGTGCAGCTATCTAAAGATCTATGATACTCTTTGGAGACAAAGAAAAAGCAATTCCAAGTTTCCTTATGGGATTCGTCATTAGTCCAGAAATTTCCCATTAAATGTGTGCATAACCATGTTTATTTCCATCATATTAATAAGTCATAATTACGATTACTATGTCAGTCATTTACAATTAAGGATTGAAATTCCCTAACCAAGTTACCCATTCCAATTAAGCATATCTAGTAAGCCGTTGCCAAAGGCTTTTAATATTTTAATTTTAAATTCTAAACAGAGCAGATGTTATTTACGATGTTCTGTGAAATCTGGAACAATCCCTTTAACCGAACTTTCAAATCCATTTTAAGATAAGAGTCATTTCCGCAAACACATTTTATAATTAACATTGCCAATTTAAGTCTTGACTTGAGTTGCCGTCAATATTCTTTTCTTCTCTCTAAATTTAAAAAAAAAACCATAAAAAAAGGAAAAAACATAAGTCATCCCGAAGCTTCTCCGTCTTTTAAAAAAATTTTTTTATTGTCTTACCTTTATTAAATAATGATCGATAAAATTGTTCGCGGATTTTTTTCTCGTTTTATCAATTATCAATAATACTACAAAACGTTTTTTGTTTGAATAAAGACCTGCATGTTTGATTTTTAGTTTATTATAAGTGTTTTACATTTTTTTAGTGCTTTTGAGGAAGGATGTCCCGTTAGAATAACAGTTGGTTCGCTTTCGTAATATAAATGAACGTTCTACCACAGTTGGAAGAACCATGCATAATTGCGTGTTTGGCGTTAATTTGCAACATTTCATAGCAATTAGGCACGCCTGTTAGTGATTTCAGCAAATTGTTTATTCAATAACGGTTATCACGACATCGTTTTTCCTCACAGAGGCTCATATATTTACGTCAGCGTGATTGAAACTGTTATATAAATGCAACAATATAACGATTAAATTGAACGCATATATCTAGCTATTAAAGAGTTCGGAGGAATACGGACACTTCTCTTTCGTGGTAGTCTCAACAAATATTGAACGCAATTTTAAAAGTCAAGTAAATATTTTGATATTCCTCTTTCACTAACAAGCGAATCAATGTATGGATAGTGTTCTATTTCATAAACATGGTAGCTTAATAGACACATCATCGTTGCACTGAACAGGATTCCGTGGGCTATTAGCTATCATAACTACCCAATTAGCGAAGGAAAAGAAGCCTTTAATTGGCCATACAAGCTGCTTCTATTTGTCATAGTTATTTTTGTTTAAAACATATATGGATGATTTCGATCTGCATATAGACGGATATAGATTTATTTCGTGCGTTATAAAGATATCTTAGGTATAAATTATTCAATATAATTACAGCTTAAATGTTTTCCCAGCGCCATAGGTGTTTGTTTAAGAGCGCTGTCAGGTATTGGTCTATCGATGGCTGCATACGATCATCTTCAATCTTTTCACCGATCCGTTTAAGTGTCTCTTTTAGCATGCAGAACAGCTTCGATCCATTCCGTCCGAATGTGGAAACCCTGTCAGACATGCACTTGCTTGCTTGTAAAAAAGATAATGTAAATATGACAAGTAGAAACAAGTTTAGTGCTCATAAAATTACCAAGGGTCGGGATTAGAAATTCCTGTTTTATGGCATCTCTCAAAGTGAACGGTGTTACAATGTCTCTATAGCCATTATATACACGATTAAAATATTGTGCTACATGTTAGGCTCTATAGTTGTGCATCAATCTTTAAATATCTCCAGAAACAATATCGAGAATCAGATTATGAAAGAACAAAGTTGTATTTCTATTTTTAACTTGTTTCCAGGGACCATTTTTAAATTTCCTGCTGAGTATTAGGTAAAATTATTTTCTCGTTTATCTACAAGGAACTCTCATAAAAAATACCCTTGACAATTGGAACTTGAAAATATTCCTCATAGCACACTTCATCGCGTATGTCTATCTCCATTATCCCGGTTGGTGCAAATCCGTAGGTCATTCAATCCCATTTCATGGCATTTATTAAACAAACAGCAACCGCTGACATAAAATTTGCTAGGTTTATAATTTAAACTGAACAGTGAAACAATTTGATTATAAAAATGAAATATTTGAACTGTACCTGACATCTTTTGGGCAAATCTGCACTTGTTTTTGAAAATCTTGATGTCGTCTCATCCATGCACATGTACTTGAATGTCTTTATGTCAATAACATGTCAGAAAAATAAAAAGCGTTTTTGGTGAACGGATATTCTTGTGATGACACGAGACTATGCTGTTACTGAAGTAGATCTGGCTTTCCATATTTTAGCTTGAAGAGTTAATGGCCTTTCTATTAAGAGCTAAAGAAGATAGGGTTTTTTTTTGTTTTCTAAGTTCGGCAGATCTAGACCCTTTTTCTCAGGTTGCCATCTCCATACCGAGCGTAAGTGTTCTGTAAGGGACAGTTTGTGGCGGAAATATATATTCGTATCTGAGGACTCTTACATTTGAATCAATATTTAAAATTTTTTTATGGCACTACACATTAGTGGATAAATCCTACTTTTTGCATCATGGAACATTAAATTCAGTTGGGTGTTTTTTTAGTATTTAGTATTTATATCACCCGAAATATCTAATATTGAGCTTTTTCGGTGTATTGTGTATTTTCAAACATCAGTCTATATTATCAAAGGAATATCTCATTACTCTAATACCCTGGTCTGTCGTGTGTGTGTAGATATAAAGCTATATTTGCATGGTAATGCCGTTACCCAAGTATTGACTGAAAGGCTACAATGATAAAAATGTTAACTAAGTGCAGCTAGCTTCTTTATTCATCAGAACAGATAAAAGTTTCCCATTGCCATTGATGGTACGGATTCCTTTGCGGAAACTCGCTTTGGATCCGTGAGAACTACACACATGTTGGAGCCGTACTGCCAGAAGCTTCTGTGGGTTTTTCTTTCATACTGACGATATTTGATAATGTCTATGCTTATGGCCGAAGGATCTATCGACGCTAGGCACCATCTCACCGCTTTCTTTAGTATGGTTTCTGATCAATACGCTGGTGGACGCTTTGTTACGCCACACTATGCCATACGGCCTGACAGTTGATTTTTGATATAGACTTTTTTTCTACGGTGTGCAGTAAATCACAGATTGTAGAATCGGAGGCATGTGATATTATTAACAAGGTGTTGCGCTTTATTTATAACTAAACTCTACGCTCATTGGTTATGATTGATCTGGCTAATATTTATTGAAGATAGTGTTAAAAGGCTGCACAGATTTTAATTTAAATTCCTAGACAAGAGTGTACACTTTATATTGTAGTTTAATTTGACGCATGGGAGTTGGCATGAGCTGTAAGTCTTAAGGAGATTAGCGGTAATTGATATGAATTCTTTGAGTTCCACAAAATACTAAAACCTGATATTAATCATAAGTACAGAGCTGGATAATTACATCTTAACAGTTTATAATTCATCATAGCATAGCTAGTTAAATAAGGATGTAGAGGAAATTGGCGTAATGGCACATAACAGCTGTTTTATTGTGAAGTGAACTGTTTCTGAACAGGTAAGAATTTTGGTTTCTTTCAAAATGTGTACCGTAGTTGCGTTTTTTGGTTTGGTGTTTCGAGTTATATACCTTTATTCACACTGTATAAGAATAAATAAATTTTATAATGAAAATCATGTAGTATTAATGGCTGATCGACCGTGTAGGTAGTTATAAACATGGCGTTCTGCATATTATATCATTAGATGCATTGCAATGTAAAGAGACAAAGATGTTGTCGATCAAATTTCTAATCATAATGACTCTTCGGTATTGAAATACGTGCCATAGTTTAATTTTATAACCTGAGTTATTAACCTGAGTTGTAGTGAAATAGATGTCTTTGTGAAAATTATATAATTTCAGTTGGTAATCTGCATTGTAGGTAGCGAAATGCATTAATCTAAGTCATAATGTTAATATTAGTTGATAATCTATAAGCCTACAAGCTAAAATTAACTATATCCGTATCTATATTGGTCTTTTAATGGTTTATCATATAGATCGTTTACCTTGCTGTTTATAAAATAGGTATATAATCCCGGCCTGTCTTTAAATACATTTCCATGTGATTAAACTATGCTCTAATTGCGGTTAGTTACATAATATACTTAATGTTTCTAGAATTGTTTGCGAAATTGCCTATATTCTATTTATTACCGATATGTCCCGGTTCCTGTTTTCCCGGTGTATTTAAAAATTAAAGAGCAAGTGTAATCAATTTTATGACATCTTCTAAACAACCAACCACTAACTCTCCCAATTACCGAATATGCGGGTGCTGGCTTACTAAGCAAAGCATTTTGTACGAGCGTCCATTGAAGGTCTCGAAACAATCAAGGGTCCCTGTACGATTCATGGGTAATCTTAAAAAGTCCATATCTCATTGATAACTTAGTAGATCTTTGTGAGATTTTCCAAAATTGGCCATACCCAATTTGCCTTTGTATCACATCAAATTTATTGTTTACGAAAATGACGAAAGGCGGTAATGCGGGACTGTACAGCGCAGTGGACGCTTACGGCTGGCCCCCGGATCCATTCACTTGATATTTTTAGCAGGTTAATTTTATAGATTTTTGTTTTTCGTGTAGTGTGGTCCCCCTGCACTTACTATTAGAATTAAAGAAAATAACTTGTTTACATTATAATAATCTGATTTTATTTGTAGTCGAGTACATTATGGGGGATTAAATAAAGAGCTGGTAGATGAAATAATTAAATTGGTCCACTCTGAACAAAGATTTTAGGGATTGAATTTTCGGCTTAGACTCGATCATCATTAGTTAAGTCGGTACGATGACAAAACATTGTCTCGATTAACCATTTAATGATTAAATCATGAATGGAAGCTGAGCAGCAAGTTGGATCCTAATTCTGTAAATATCACGGGCTAGCGTTGACATCGAGAGTAGATAACTTTCTGGATATGTTTTTGTATATCTAATTTATAATATATATACAACTTCAGGTCTGAAGAAAGACCTACAAAAGGCAGATTTAACTCATGCATAATTTATGTTTTAATTTATGTTTCAGTCGAATACTTAATTTGAAATCGACAACAAATGAATATCTAGATCAGATTTCGTATTTGCTTAAAAAATAAAAATTAAATATTCGTTAAAGGGGCATGGTGGATTTAGTTATATTCCAGTAAAGTCATGTCAAAAAAGCCCAACAACGCAATGATTGGGTAGAATTGTCGCCTAAGGGGTACATTTGGTGTGTATGTATTGTTTAAGGTAATGTTGAGTCAGTACTTTGTGTTATGGTCGGCCATCTTTCTACTAAACCGATTTAGCTCATTTACATTTTAAGAAATTGCTTTTAATCCGATTCAATCCAAATAGCGAGGAATTTGACTACATTATAAGATGATTACCTATTCCCAATTGTGCCAATAAAGATAGATCTAATTAATGCATGAACAATTCTTAATATTCCTAATTCAATTCTTGAAATTGAATTAATCATCCTCATTTATACTTCATCTTCATCTTACTTTATAACGTCAACATGTTGATATGACAACCATGTTAACCATGTCACCGGGGATTTCATTTAAGATTCTTGACTCGACATCAAGATTTATTGAATCGCAAAAGATTTATTTTATTATTGCTGCTTAATGAACAACTATTATTATTTGCTGTATTGACGGTTTTCAAATATAAATAAGTGTGTATATAGGGGTTAAACTGTCCTGTGGAAATTGAACAAAGTAAACATAAAGTTAGATCTGAAAAAATAGGATATATAATCGAATGTTTCGGGTCAGAATTCCAGATGGTTTATTTGGACATTTAAGTAAATATATAGCAGAACATATAAAGTTTAATGATTTATTAAAATCCACTATTCGAGCAAAGCCGGCTATTTGAATTACTTACCACACGTGTACGCACTGCGTACATCCCGATTCATAGCTTTACTTAATATACTGAAAGCCGTATAAATTTGTTTTCGGATTGAAAACTTATAGGCGTTTAATCTTACCTAAATTGACATAAGGTAAGAGTATACATGTAGATAAAGAGCTGACAGCACTCGCTATAATAGTTAAACACATAGATACCGCATAGAGAATATGCTGAAAACGTCAGTCAAATTACTTCACTCTGAGTCTAACTATCGGTGACACAATCGGTCTAGCCTTGATTGTCATTACTATAATTGTAACTATAATAAGTCTCGTTTATAACTTTAAAATGGAAAGTTTTTTTACAACAATGATAATAAAATGACGCTTATCTGGCTTCTCAGAACAGTTTATGGTTAAATCTAGATAAACGTTCTAACTTGCATAAATACAGAATATGTACGTTCTGCTACGAAATACAAATACACGTTATTACTTGGTTAAATATAAATATACCACATAATCGTGGTTTTAAACATCTATAGAGTAATCGTGGTGGTGATCCTACCGGGTCTTATCGTGTTGATCGGGTCGAAACTTATCCAAACGTGTCTGAATGCAACAGATCGTGCACTCGGCTAATCTCGACAGATTCCGTAAACTACGTCAACTACATCTAGTCTCGGATGTATGACAGTAAGTGATATGTACCTACGCCCATACATTTGCGATGCGGCTACCGGTTTACTTTAACAGGAAAACTTGACGCTATTACACAAATTGGGAACCTATTCGGCTAGCGACCTATTCGACCGATCGAGCTGCAACCTGTTCGTTGGAAACCTATTTAGAGTAAAGACAACAGTCTCTATTTATCAACCAATAAAATCCAACGTTATGTCTATCAAATGAAAATAGAATATATTATTTTTTATCCATTCCTTCAGCTCAGAATAGACGTGTAATTTCGTCATTATCTTACAGCTGGATCGGTCGAATAGGTCGCTAGCCAAATAGGTTGCCAACTTGTGTTTGGAATGGGCGCAGCCATGTTTCATCCGGGACCTTTAAAGTAGTTCCAATATGGCGGAATTCGTCATACAGCCGAGTTTAGATTCCCGAAATCTTACGAGGTTTGCCGAGTGACAGATCGTGTACTCGCTAAGCACACCCCTATCGCAGCACATCGCACGACAGTGGGAAGTTAGCATAACTTATGCTAGGTTTACATTATCACGATTCGTGCTACGATAAAAACTGAGGTTTCAATCGTGGGGTAATGGTGTTGATCCTATCAGGTCGTATCGTACATTCGTAACAATTGTTGGGCGTACCAGATCGTGGAATCTATAGGGGCACTACTATATTATCGCATCGCACGACAGTATGAACCTAGCGGTAGTTAAATACCGACACAGGTGCAAACTTGGTTAAATACAGATCCACATTCTGACTTGGTAAAATGCTGATCCACATCTTAACTTACTACCCCGACGGACAAACAGATATACTTCTAACTTGGTTCAATATAGAACTTCATAAAGGGAATCTATAAAAGAAAGTTGTCATTCCAAATACTTTACCATTATTACATCTATTGTACATTATTGAAAAATATCTGGAACAGCACTTTAATATGAAATGATACATGATCCTTGAGCTGTTGAAAAGGTTTTCAAAGTACTTCCCGTTGCTATGCACTTTTTCACACCAAAAGACATTTGTCAACGATTAGAAGCATTTCATTGTAATGGCATCGTTTATTGAATTTTTCACAGTTTTATCACGAAATGATCAATTTAGAATTTTAGTCCTATAACATGCTCGCAGTTAGGTGAAATTCGATTAATCAAAATTCACAAGTGTTGTGGATGGGTAGCAATAAATCTAAACAAGATTCATCAAAACAAAAAGGATAAAAATGTACAATTTACGTTTGCAGACAAAAATATTTTCTATCCCACAGTTTTATTTAGTTTATGGCCATGTTGTGCACATCTAGAATCAGGATCTCTCCTAAAATTGATCGGTCAGATAAGAAATAAAAAATGTGCAGTACTTTCCTACCCAAAAGCCACTTGCAGTCCCCTTGATACCGTACGGTGAAATAAAGACAGCTTAAAATAGCATTATGCAAGAGCAAAATCTGCTTATTACAGGTCTTTCTTAAGGCCTGAAATGTTATCTTAATAATCAATTAGACATTAATTAACATATCCAGACCTTCGATGTTGGCGGATTAAATTCATATATGCCGCTTAATGGCCGTTGATAATTAAATCAATCAATGGATAATCGAGACTATGCTGTTTATATTAATGATTTGAGTAATGATGACCGAGGCTATGTGAATATTTCAAACGCTTTTTTCTCGGCTAATAGTGAGTCAATTTGACTGAAATTTTCAGCAAATTAACTTTACACTATCTAGTTTTTAACTATTATAGTGAGAACTGTCATCTCTTTATCTTATCTCCCATAATGTAACTTTAAGTGTTAGCACATATTTTTCTAACCGACGGTTTATATAGTATATGCATACAGCTGAAATCTGAATATATTCATAACTTGATCAGAATCTATTGGGAATTGACGGTGGCGACACAAATCTGAACAGAAATGGACTTATAAATGCTAAGACATAACAACTCTGCTGTTCGTTTGGACCCTTGATACCGCACAAAAATCTGAATACATCGATCAGCAGTGCTGTATTAAAGATTTCCAATGTGGACAATCTTCTCTACAACCGGCTTTGGGCTAATTAGAGTATTAATCAGTAATAACATTGATATGATTATATAATATATGACAAATAGAACCACATAAAGATGACTTGACCAGTGCTATAACGGAATTAGCAGTAATGAGGTGTTATTCATTAGTCCAAATGGCGGAACGGTAAAGTTAATTACTTGACCAAAATCTTTTTGATGTTCGGTCACGATCTAACATGATGGCAATGATTTCCGTTACGAGGACAACTTGATTAAGGACTAGTCTATTTGGCGAGTACCTCGTTCAGCTTTATGATATTAAATATTACATGGTTTTATATTGATAGCACGGTTTACTTAAGTAATACAGATTAATAAACTTCATGGTTATCCTGATTAATTTCTTGAAATCTATTACATTGTATTTGCACAGACGGCATTGAGAAAAATATTTAATCAAAAACAAATATTTCTCGAGGTCACCGTATTGTTCAATTCCCGTTTGTTTCCACGCAAATCCCGAACCAATCTAACCATCGGAATAATCAGTGATGGCAGTAGATCAACATAATGTAAGAAGGCGTCCGTAAAGAGGAGAATATTTCTCAGGGTCAATATAGGCTTCAATGCCTATTGTTAAGACGTAAAGCAACGCAGTTCTTGTAGTCCAATTGGTATAGGGATTGTAAACTGTATTGTCCTTAGCCAAAGGACATGGCCTACATCTCTTGTTTTTAATACCTTAGTTTCGTAGCATCTTCACCCGCCTAAACAAAGCAGCTCAACATCTCGTCTACATTTCTATCATTTTGATACTAACATGGTAATTTCCATTTCTGTATATTTTTGCCTGCACAACAGTGTTTCCACCTGACCTTTTTCAAAGCTATGCCTTCAATGTTTCATTTAGGTGTACGACAATGCTCCACTCCACCCCCATCGCAACTTTAAAAAACACGAACGCCGGAAATCGAACATAGGATATTCTAACCGATAGGTCAGTCCACTACTACTCCCCTACCGCTTATTCCCTTTCTCCCTAGATCAAAAAATCATTTTTAGCGTTGATAGCTAAGAGATTTGGAAATTTTATCGTTCACCCTGTATCATTAATGACTATACTTTTGTAGATGAATTCAGTATTTGCTAATAAAAAACGTCATATACCACAGTATTAAATATCGTTTGAGTTCATTGATATAGCGTTATGGACTCGGGAAACCATAATCTTTAAATGACATCTTTCGGTACCATTCCACATACGAAACTGACATTCTCGCCCATTTACGCTAGTGTCCATTTACATTAGTGTCCATTAAATGATAAAGTATAAAGAAATAAGGAAGCCGTAAAAAGTTTTCTCTTCACTTATTGTAAGGATCAAAGCAATAATATGTTGCACTTGAGAACAATAAATGCATTTTATTATATTTTTATGACCTAAATAGACGTCGGTCGGTCATTTTCACTTTAGATCAAATGGAACAATAATTGATGCAGGTAGTCCTATTGCAAGTTAAATTTTAATTATATTATCTGACCTTGTGGGAAGGTGGTAAAACGTTGAATCAACTGTGGATGTAAAGCCAAGCGAGTCTAGAGAGTCACTGGCTAACTTTGCTTTGAAAAGATGAATAAATGTTTGAGGGTAACAGAATATCGCCGTATTTCTTTTCGCTTTGTCTGGCATCCATGGATGTTTCTGCCATTGTCTAAATTCTCTTACTTTAGACTAATTTAAAACCTTGGCAGATAAAAGTTTGTCTGGTCATGGTCGGTGTCGAACGCCGAGACTGCTGCTTACTGTCTTTTCTTTTACGACAGTTCATTCTCTTCTCATCTGCTGTGTATGGTATTCTCCCACGTTTGACATCTGAATTATTTTATGAATTCAGTATGAATAATTGTGCTTCTGCTTAGCAGTCACGGTAGAAATTGAAAAATTGTGACATTTCTACATCAAATTTAGAGTTACCGTCCTTCTTACGAACAACCAGAAAAATATACACCCAGTAAGCTGCTGCTAACATGATATCTAACCAAAGATCATTGTCGTATGATTGCAATCTTCATGTTTATTTTCCTAACTTTATAAACCCTGGGGATATGAACTGCACATAGTTAATAATTTTTGGTAAAATTGTGAGTTTAACGCTTTGTCAAGAACTCGATTATTTTACATTCTAGAATAATAATTGAATTTAAACAGTATCTGCTTTGTTGGGTTTCTTTTGGGCTAAACATTGAGTCTAGTCCCTGGGCGATCTGACTAATGATGACACAACACTGATACTTTTTGGGCAAACAAATCAATAATTAGATATATTATCATGTGATCTAACTTCGGAGCTTTATTTTATGTTCCAACTCTTATCACGTAACATAAAATTATTTTGTTGAACTAAATGCTTCAATTTCAAAGTAAACGGAAGTTGTTTTTTAGACATAATTTATCAGCATGCAATAGACGTGTTACCCAAAAGCTAGAACAGGGTCTGATAAAAAGAAATAATTGACAGACAGTATTAAGTTATATAGATCTGTTTCGTGTTAAAAAGACTTGCCTTTATTTGGAGTTGTTATGTTTTAGCCAAGTATGTACTACGCTAACAATGGGAGATGAAAATGGTAGCGACAGATTCCAATTAATCTCATGGAGTAGCAAATACCACAATTTATACTTCAATTACGACCTTCTGTTCCCATTACTATGTCTTGTCACGAGATTAGTAAGGGAATCTTATACTCTTGAATCGTAAACGTATTGTTGCAATAGAATTAACGCTGTCATTAGGGCAGTTTGTCTTAAAGAATAGTTCAGGATAAGATTGAGCTTAATTGGGGCAGAGGCCATATCGGAATTAGACATTTATTAATACCTCTACGTAACACGGGTGATTAGTCTTGATTTCTTATACATGTACACAGGTGTTTGGTGGATTAGAGAGAGGGAGAGAGAAAGGGTGGGGGTGTTAACGCCCCCTCGACACAGTTGTTTCAAACTTAAGTCATTTCGCGACTAACATGTACCTTTTTATTTTACCACCTTTTAGATTCCGTTCCATTGATCATTCTTGCGGTCAAAACCAATACAAAAAGAGAGTATGCCTATAACCCTCTACTTAGCGATGTGCATTCTATGACTAGTAATAGCTAACTACCATGATTTATTCTATATGTTATATGTATTACCATGCCGTAATGGGTGATTCATCATTAAATTTATAAAACATGAAATAATAAGATGAAGGTTAGAAGTAAATTGATGATTAATCCGATATGATCTGAAATAGGTAAATATTGGCAGTACTAAGATGGGATGTAAGTGTTATTAACATTGGAGACATTGATCGTGACGTTTTACAATACCAGAAGCCAGCTCAGCTGACCTAATTAATCCACTGTGGATAGCAAATGGCATTAACCGGATCTCTTTCCGCTACAATGGAATCGAAAGAAAGCGGAGTCGACGAAAGCGATATCATTAGTTAATCACGGTTAATTCCTTAGATTCTTAGTTAACTTCGGGGGGTTTAGTGTGGTTGAAAGCCCTGACTGTGTAAACGTCGAGATGATTCTGAAAAGAGAGCTTTATTTTCTTCTACGTGGTCCTCAATACGTGTAATCTGTTATTCTAGCGATAAGAGTGTAAGAACGTCTAGACGCTGTACTTGTATTGAATGATACCTATTATATCCAGAAGTCTTCCACGACAACTTTACACAACAACCGGTCACTCATCAAAACCTAACCTCAGCCGGTCAAATACCACGATATTTCTATTCAGATATCAATCAACTCATTGCACGCTGATGCCTTGTAGTAATGACCAGTTGGGCTGAATATCAGAATACAGTTTCTGAAGACTACCCCGTTCCACAGCGAATGCACGGCATAAGAAATTTTATACCGTGTAAGACCAAAGAACTTGGTCCTAAACGTATTTTAGTGGATCAATTCTACCTTCGGTTATAACCATATAAATTTATATTTGTTTCAATTGATTTCGCACAACCATCTGTATTTCTCATAGACAAATATAGGAATAACAATTTTGCTTTTGCTATTTTTTTTTTCGCACATGCCATTCGAGTCTGGTGAATATTTTTTATGCTATCAGAGGTCTTTACAATCATATACTGTTCTTACGTTTGAACTATGTCTGGCTAAATGTATAAGTATTTGTATAGGACTGAAAATATACATTAGATCATAGAGATTATTTTTGTGGCACCATTCATTTTATTCCTAAGCCGCTTAGAAAGTGACATATCTTTGTTTGGTTATGAAGGCACAACAACAAAGCTATGTAACAATCTTCATCATTCGCCGAGAACGCAAACAAAAACTTGAAGAACTCACAAATTACTTAGTGTATTAAATTTGTTAGGCTGAGTTTGCGAATTACTTTCTGACATTTTGTCTATGGATCATTACACTTTGTGTAGATAATTTGTTTCGATGTCTTGTCGCTAAAGGACAAAAGTTGATTGTAAAATCATAAGTCGTTATAATGTAACATTTACCAATAGTTTAAAGTTACACCGAAACTAGATTAAAGTGATAATACATGGAGCTATATTAGAATCAAGTCCAACATTTTTTTATAATTTAAACCGATCATACTCCTGTTGATTATGTACGGTACAATAAATAACTGCAACAGACTACTGGGATGTTAAAAATATTAAAGCACTCTAATCAAATAAGCATAACGCTCTTACCCTATATCTAAACGTAATTACGGGGGGGGGGCGGGGCGGCGCTTTTGGGGAAGTGGCGTGGTTTCGATTCCCTTTCCAATCTCGTGGGTTTTTTGTGGGTCCTCCGGTTTCCACTCTCTACGTTTTTTTTGTATAATATGTCTTTTGCTAATTTAACATTGATGACTTGCCTATTCATTTTATGCGTAGATATTGCCTTTAAAGCCGAAAACGTGAAACCCACACTCAAAATTCTGCTTTTGGGGGTATATTTGATACCTAGAAACGCTGTGATTCCGTTTTCATGATTGAAATTTTTGAGGTTGATAAATATGAGCACTCTTATGAGTTGTATAAATATGCAGATATCTGCAACCGTCTTAGTTTAAACAATTGCATGTGATTATATCTTACCAGCCATCATTTCTAATAGAGAATCCGTTGACATTTTATTATTTGGATGTATATAAATACGTTACTTAATATACTTACTTTATTTCTTTATTTAAAGCCCCAATAACACTCTTGTTGTAACTGAAAAATATGTCCCAATCTTCATTCTGGTCAACAAATCGTATTATTTTAGAATATTCCAATTAAATGATGATATAAATTTCAACTTAACACACCTAATTTAAAAAATTGGAAAAATTCAACCAATTGATTTGAAAAGTCTAACGTAAACCTTTTCAAATGTGACTTGGATTTTAAAATATTTTCGAACCCTCTGGACAAGTAAAATAGGTTGTAATAGACAATTTACACAACAGGTAGGACATTTAAACATCTAGTACTTAGAATAAGGCTATTATTTATTTTCTGGAGCTACCAAGCCAGCAAGAATGTTATTGTCCCTTTAAGTTATTTCGACACAAATACATTTTGTAATTGAAATATTTATACTAATTGTAGTAACACAAATGTCAAGAAAGCAATTTAAGACAGAGAAAGTGAATGTTAAAGATGCTATCTTAATTGTATTGTAATTTTCTTTATTCGACATCTATTTCTTATCCTACTTGAAAAATAGTGAAAACCGTAAGAAGGTTGTCTTTGATGTGTTACTTTGAGCCAAGGGATTTTCTTTTCTTCTGACATTTGAAAAAACAAATATCAAATAAAACATTTATGCTTATTGATTGTTTAATCACCCTACACATTTCACACTTTGACAGTTCACATAAATATATGTGAGACGTTTTGCTTAATTCATGAGAAATCTTTTAGCATATCTAATTTGTTTTATCCACAATCTATTCTTGTTTCCGTGCTTAATATTAGTAAAGATGCGTGTTGTTAGTTCAGTTTAAAGTGAGTCCAAGTGGTCATGATGCCACTTGCAGAAAGTAGGGCTTAAAGTAGATTCATGTGCTTTGTGGAAACCGAGGATGACTTTACATTTGTTATGATGGGGGGGGGGTGATTTTAAGCTGAATCATGCCAGTAAATATTCACTATTCTATGTCTCTGCAACGAAGGTCTTTCAACATTTTATTTTTGGTTTTCTTTATGATTGTCAATCAATACTTATTATTTTCAATGAGCTGATTGTTATTATAAACGATTGTAAAAAAGAATAGCGCATATAAAAAATTTGCTTTATTAGGTGGTGATTATTTTACGTGCTAAAACTGATGTAGGTTATGAATCTGTGCCTTTCATTGAACTGTAGATCCAAACCCAGCGAAAGAAAGAAAATTTAGGATCTACGATACTTCATCACCTGAAAACCATTTTCCTTTTCAGGAATTCACATATTTTGCTGACTAACGTTTGAATTTTCCACTTTTGTAGGAAATAAATTTTGACCACATGTTACACATGCTTAGTTATTAGTAATGGCGTAAGGATAAATTCTGGGAGTGTGGCGATTACACTGTGTAAATGCCAATATTACATGAAAAAACATTAATGTGTGCTACAAATAGGATGTAAAATCATTTAACCGTATGTTTACTGTGAAAGTTATTTCCTGTTGGTTATTCTCTTGTTACTATATGAGATAAATTCACTTGCTGACATCGACCTCATGTCTCTTGATCAGAGATGCCTTAAACGGAAATAAGTGAAACGTGTGATTGATAAGCATTGAAGGTGATAAACTTGAAACCGCCATCAAATACATATCTTCTCTCTAATGACGTTCCTCCCGCTGTATTACACTTCAAAAGGTTTGTTTGGGCTATCTTGCAAGCTTTTCAAAGTCATCACTCCTTGTCCGATAGCCTGGAAATTACTAAGACTAAAAGTCGAGATAACCACCAACATGCTTCACTAGGTTGGATTAGTTTTCTTCATTCCAACATCTCACTGTCGATTGGAAACCAATGATTTTGCCACATGTTAGGTTATTTCCTGTCAATGTTGTTCAACACTAGAAGAGAACTCGCGTCTCGAGTTCATCAATTTCTGACACCCTTTCCCATTTAAATGTTTGCTTGATCTCTCCAACTGTTTCACTGACCCTATTTGGTTTTCAGTTTCAATCTAAGATTCAATTTATGTGTTTATTTTAAGAGATTTCTCCAGGACGCACATTACAGTGGAAACATACATCTTAATGGAACGTATACAAACGTCGCTGCTATTTTAGTCTACAACATTATCAATTACTAACCATCCATTTTGTATGTCACCGACCGAATTACAAAAAAAAAACACCCTACTAAGATTACGTTAAGGATAAATATGATTTTGGAGAAGTGGGAGTGGTTACAGCGTGTCTAAACATGATTTTTATAATATAATTTTCTAAGTGAGAAACATGAACTATTAAATCCACAATATTTCAGACATGAAGGCGAACAAACGCAAAAAATTAGAGTTGGTTTAAACACCCATATGTTTTAACGTGAGCCATGGCCCGCTCAAGTTCTGTTCACTTATATTGATTTTAGACGGCCATCTTTAACGTCTTACTTGTTACAACCCTTCGAGCTCTGAAGGATATAACATTCGGCTCAAGATGGGTTTCTATCTTCTGATCATATGCAAGTCCTTATATTTGTACAGTTCATGAAATGAGAGTGGTTAAATTGGCACTCTGGCGTATTAGGGTTTTGAATGTATTATAAGGATACAGGGGAGGACCCCCTCTCCGGTGTACATACCATCTGAGTAAAGATCTAACAGCATAAAGAATTCCTCGTTTTGTGAACACCCCGATAAATATTGTGGAATCTGGAAAGAAAACGCAATAATATGTCGCGTATGGTACCCATCACTATAACAGGGGAAATATTCCAAGCTTGAAATTCGAACGGTAACCTTCGGTCAGTGTTCTCAGCTATGATGTTAATTATACAAAGCAAGCATTGTGAGCATCACAGATAAAGAAGACTGTATGATCAGATACAAATATTATGCTTCATACAAACAACAAAATATATTACACAATATACATATATATTACATACACCTTTACATATTACCATTTCAACGTGACACTGACAAGCGAATAAGAGTTTTCTATTTGTTTTCAAATTTAAAACAAGACGATCAATATTTCCTTTTCAATGCCAACTTTATGAGCTAGTTTAATGACACGGGTTTAATTATCATGGTTTACAGTGTAACGCATGGTAAGATTTACACTAGCAGTTTTTTATGTGGTTCCGTAAAATCTTATTTTAACCATTGAGATATACAGTTACAGCAGTTAATAGTGGCATGCTTTGTAATGAATACTTTTATTTTCTAGTCAATAAACCTTAATAAAAGGCGAATCGTTTTTTGTCCTGACGAAAAGATATTTTTCATGTTAAAGGAAGCAATTTAAACATGAAGATCTGTCAAGAAATTCTCTTTGTAATTCAAGATCTCCTTCACATTACTGTGGCGTGTCATAATTATTAGTTAGATCTGATATGATTTTCTAT
Organism: Patella caerulea; assembly: GCA_036850965.1. Taxonomy (NCBI): domain Eukaryota; kingdom Metazoa; phylum Mollusca; class Gastropoda; family Patellidae; genus Patella; species Patella caerulea. The sequence continues at coordinate 24,143,755 of JAZGQO010000006.1, forward strand.
TCATCCAACTCTACTCGCAAAGAAGGCCAAAGTAAATGATACTCGGTTTAGGATCGTGTTATCTTCCTTTTCCTTTTCGTGTTGGGTGGTTGTAAGAAGAGGTAAATTTAAACAAATTGGGTGTAGCTGTATATCATCAACCAGTACTCACCCAAAACGTTAACTTGTGGTTAAATCATCCGGAAAGTCTTCTGGGGACATCGCCACGTCATAATTGATGATATATTACAACCTTACCGTCTAGGAATTGGGTCATCTGAATATGACTTGTTCTTGTGTCAGTGCCATAGATAATTCCCTAAGCTTTTCTTGTTATTCATTGTACATTAAATATGGTAAAGTATTTATTACTTACTTTCTAATATTCCTCGCTTTACTTCTGATTACATTTCCTGAATGTTAGGAATATAGCGCAGGTATTTGAACATCAGCATTGGAACTTTCTAAATCAACTGTAGCTCCTATATCAGTACATTTAACTGTCCCGAAAGAATAAGTCTTCTCCTTCCGATGCTTAGAATCCGAGTATAGATTCCATTTCTGGCATCCAATCGGAGGAACAATCAATTCAATGAATCATTTAGCCAAATGGAAACATAGAAAGTGGACTATCTACTTTTTGACGTTGTCCTGTTTTAGAATATTTTGTTCCTGTTAGTTGGGACAATAATCTGTCTTGTTGCCTTAACCAAGGGATAACAAATCCCAGGAGATGATTCTTAGAGGGGTAATGATCTCGTTCATAGCTGAATTTCTAACTGTTAGCTCGTCTTCATCCTTGAACCTCGGTTTTAATGAGTTCTGTTATGAACCACTTAATGCAAGCAGTTATTAATGTACCAAAACATTTCACAGATGACCCTTGGTTGATGAGTCTTTCAAATAAGAAGTCATTTCTATATTATGAGTTGAAAATGTGGCAAAAATGACAAAGACCCAGCTGTCAATGTAGCATGGTCAGATTCCTAGCCCGAAGTCAACTGACAATACACTGTGTAGATAATGAAGTAAGTAGGTTTACGTGTTTATAGCAAGGGTTTTGTTGACTAGAGGATATTGTTCGTCTACACATCTCCGTGGACTTGACCTGGAGCCAAGAAGTGCAAGTCGTGTACCTGGATGGTCCTTGTGTTTAAGGGAGTGTTATGGCAGTTATTATGAATTACAACCATCAATAAATCAATATGTTTTTGTTTCCCCCACCATCCTGTATTACATTGATAGATCTTATTTTAGAGAAGACCAATAGATCTTGGCGGGGAAAAACAACACTTATCACATTTATAACTAGAATAAAACCTTTTGTCTAGTCTATTTGATGTTTGCCAGCTATTGTGCTGGGATTTTATAACTTATTGTGTATGACGCTGATGATAACATTCCGCATACGATCTATTTCAATCTTTTGTGTCAGAACGACGCTGTGTGGTACATGTTTACTAAAATACAATAACGTCTTTGCTTGCGTGTAATTTACATTAGAGTAATTTTTAGAATGACTCTTCATCTTTCATACAGGTTAAAATCTGTCTATGTAAAATAATGGTGAACTATATTTTGTCGATGTGCTTTGCTTCTTTATTTGATGGCTCTACTAGTCTTTGCGAATTTTTACAACGTTTCTTTCTTCAAATTGTGCTTCAGAATTATATTCATATCCTGATGATTATTCCAGCCCTAGAAGATTTATTCATGTACAGTCGGATCACGAGTGAATATTAGGTAATATGTCACCTTTCGCAGCAAAATCTACTCTAATTAAAGTCATCTCTGGTATGGTAAAAAATCTTGATCAGAGAAGTAATACGTTAAGTATAACGTTTAAGAGAATATAATTCGCAGTACCCAGCATTCGCCATGTCCAGGATATTATATTTCTGACATTTATGGAACTAAGGGAAAAATTTCAGTTCTTATTCTCGACTGTTTTTGCAAGATATTTCTGTCTTTCTGAAATTAAAGAGGCCCGTGGCTTTGTATGCCATATATGCTACTAAAAAGTCTATTTATAGCTTGTTCCAATCTCTGGATATGTTTTGCGATGCTTGTGACATTCTTCTCACATATTTATAGCTGGTGTTGGTTTTTTAACTTCAACCTTCTTTTATGATTTTTATAAATAGATCTGTACGATTTTTTAAAAAAAAAGAGAGAGACGTGGAGTGATATTCTTGTGGCCGAGGTCTAGATCATAATAAGCCCTTTACAATATCCTTAGACAAATCCAGATGTCTGTCCCTGTTATAATTTGAATATTGTAGAAGTAATCCAGATTCTTCATGGACAGAAATGACAGAATTGAGCGTAGCAAAACGAGCGTGTTTCTATCAGCTGCATATATAATTCCCCTGTACACTGTATGTGTTTCTTAGAATGCAGGATTGTAAGGTTGTAAAAGCTTTTACACTAGTTATAAATTTATTTAATATATAGAGCTTCGGGAAAGTGATTGATATGAAACGCTTCTTTAAAAAATGATGTAGAGAAATGTATTAATAGATCAACATGTACAGCTAGGAAAACTGACACAGTTGACTTTAACAATACTTTTTCCCCGTTAATCCTTCCAATGACTTTGAGGGGAAATGGTTCTGAATGTTAGCTTTATTTGGATAATATAATTACGTTTTCAACAAGTAAACCAACAATATGCATCTCCGCGGTATTTATCTTCATTGACAGATTCTTGTTTTCATTCTTCATTTTTTGTTATTTTCACTTGTGTGTACCATCCAATCGCTTCAAGTGCACCTCGAAAATAAGCTTCTTAGTTATCTCTGCTACTTGTCACTACCTCTGATAATATTGACGAAGTTCTTTTTTGTGGTGCTGACAATTTTGGAAGAATTTACACAACTTTACAGTGTGAATAACAAACTAAGATATAATTAGGTGTTGGTTGGAACCATACGATCTGGTTCAATTCAAGGATGCCGAAAGCCACGAGCTGAACAAACACTTTATCTTAAAGAGGCAACGTGAACACAATTTCCTATGTAACTTTGATTGCGCTTTATTGATACTCGCTCTATGTGGATAGTTATCGAATGGACAGCGCCATTAGTAGCGGATTTTCCTAAGGTCAATCTTACTTTAAGTGATGTGGCCTGCAGCTAACTAGAAAGGGCTTTCCAAGTGATTGTTCATCTGTTTATTTCTGGTCCTATATTAAATCAGTTGTTGACATATGTTGAGCTCATATTGAAACATGACGCTAAATTAAATAAATCTTAAACTGCTTTTAGCTGTAATGTAACATTAACCAATGCGGCTTTTATTGAAATTTGCCCGCAAGTGAATTAGTGCCGACAGGAGCCGAATTGATAAAACTTCATTCTATTTCCTCAATCTATACTTCAATGCTACAGGGGAATTAAATCATGAAACAGTTCTACTCGGTTTAACACATATATAATGTTAAATTGTATTTCAAAGCCAAGATATTTCATTAAAAGAGACAGGAAGTAGAGCCTTTTTATATAGGTGGATAATAGCTTAAAATCATCCTAGAATCTCTTTTCGTTGAATTCATGTTTTATTGCAACTTGTTGAAAGTGTCATTCAGTGTAAATGGATTTTGTGAAGCGTGTATTGTAAAAGATTTTTAATGACATCTTTTTCTGTAGAAGATAAAGAAATGTGTTTCGGTAATCGGAATATTATTATTCCAGCTCTTGAGAACTTTCAAGTTAGTAAGTTGGATAGAAAAAAACGACTCTCAACAAAATATTATAGTACCATATAGAGTATAAATTGGAACGAAAAGTGTACCACTGCTAATTACTATTCCATTGTTATCATAAAATGAAAACAGAACGTACGTAATTGTAGAACACTTTTCACTATTTGTTGTTTGAGGAGTTTACGGAGTTGATATATGTTTGTTGCAATTTTCTTTCTATATTTTACGTAAAAAATATTTCATTTCTAGAATCTTCAAAATCAATTTGAATTTTAGTGATGAAAAACAGGTGTTTACCCTTAAGAGTATAATTCGGTGGGGACGGTCGTAACCATTTATATTGAACTAAATGTTCACCCAAAATATAAATTACAAACTAACTCTGGGATGTGCAATTATATCAAGAAGAATGTGTGTCTGTTTTTATAACTTATATCCCACATCATGATCATAATATGTATAATACATGTATGATAATAACCCTATGGTCTTTCCTAATTGTAGATTATCGAAACTATATCAATCAACAATTAGTATTGGACTCTTCCAACTTTGGGCCCCAGTTTCATCTTTTGGGGAGTACGTGGTCACGGAATACCAATAATATAAACATATATTGTGATCATAACAATTTTGAGCGCCTACAATTGGCTTAAATCGCGAGAGAATAGCCGTATTCAATGGCAATCGAAAAGTATAGTTAGCTAATATTTCATCGTTTGATACTAGAGACCAGTGCTGTTGAGAAAGATTCATTTAATAACGTAATGTATCACAAGTGTGCCTCGGGGACTTAACGGGTGTTAAAGGAAATCAGACTGGTGCCAATGTTATCACCTTCTGAAATATGTTACTCTATTCATATGTCGAGCTCTTGTTAGATACCATTAGTGATAACAGCTTGGTGCTTAATATCTACAGTAAAGATTTTTTTGTCTCCCGGCTAGGAAATGGCATTTAAGAATATAAAATGATCTATATATATGTATATATACATGTGTATAAAATCCTAAAATCGATATCTCTTTTTATGAAATGTCGTTACCTAAATGTTGCTAGGGATGGAAAGAGAGATCTTATATCGAACAATTACTTGTTGATAATAAATGTATGGTACGCAATTAAATAGCAGTATATACCTTTTAAGGAAATGGTGGCCATGGGACAATGGAGCGGTATTCCTGTAGGTAATATCTAGGTAAAAAAAAAAGACCACACCAATGGAAATGTGTATTAATCTTAATTTATACGCACAATACATAATTGCAGTCGGGTTTTGTTTTTTTTCTGATGTTTCGGGTGGGGGGTTTGGGTGGGGTGCAAAATGTACTCAACATCTCCTTGGTGTTGTTTTTAGTCTTCTTTTTCTTCTGCAACTCCTTCTTCTTATTCCTTGGGCCTTGGAAAATTGTGCTCCCCTTATTGTTTTGAATAATACCTTGATCAAATAACGGCTGTATTCTATGATTTCAATAAAAGACGAACGCCGAGATGTGGAACGGAAGCCATTGAAAACGTATATTTGTTAACCGCATTCTGTGTTGTTGGAAATGTTTAGAATTTTTTATTTCTCAAAGACTCTTCAGATATTTCTGACATTCCTTAAATTGTCCTTAAATGGAAATATTGCACAATTAACGAGGTACCAATTGAATAATGTTTGCAAACTACCATCCTGTACAACGTTGATCACAAGACTATTCATTAAATGGTCTGAGATAAAATAGTTTTTTGACATGTAATTTGACTTTTTAAAAGGTAGGGAATACATTACTACAGTGAGTTGATCAAATCGTGAAACAGTGAAATCAAGATAACATGTCAATTGGTGTTCATTTTAATGTGCACACATATAGACTATGTGTTATTTATTTATTTCATCCAGTTTTACGGACAAGAGAAAGGGATATTATGAATATCTTGAAATATGGTTCCTCGATTTTCCCGGAGAAACGGAATATAGCCTACTACGGAATTTTCTTTTGACACTTGCAATTTTATATTTTCTCTATCTTTTGAAACTTTTCTATCTTCGTCGTTAACCTTTGAGATTTTAACTTAAATCAATTGAAAGAAAATATTTGTGGAAAGTAAATTCGAAAAGTCAGAGGTATTTTCAATTTTCTTGTTGTAATATGACATGCGGGAAAGCAGTTCAGTAATCCCGTATAATTGAATTAAAGTCTATACGTCATGTTTTCTTATATTACAGGCTAAAAGTAAGATCATCATGTTGAAGGTCCTAAGAGAATTCCGGGGTCGCTCACAGACCAGACCTATAGCTGAGAAAACGGCCAAAATGAAGATGGATAAAGATAAAGACGAGGTTTGTAAAGATTTAATCACCTTGAAAGGGACATTATCAATTATTAGAATAAGACATTTTGCGTTTTTTTACTTCTTGAAAGCAGTTATAGTTTATGGTGTATAAGGATTCTTCATACGACGGTTTGTCAGCAATGGATTGTCCGATCTTTCTCGAATATCGCATATAAATTAATCTGGATATCCGGGGCGTAATTGTGTTTAATACTATTTCATGTTTTTTTTTTTTTTTTAAATTGTATGGCTGTCTACTGATCGCCACCAATGCACAATTTACCCTGCTAGTTCTACGCCCACTTCCTATACCATTGCTGTTATTCTTTTCCCAAAGTATCCTAATGATATTAAGTTGGTCATCTCCGGACGGGAAGTTCCACGGGATATCCTTTGTAAGAAAGTAGTTTCTGTTGTCTAATAAGGTACGTCAAATATTTGTCGCATGATGGACCAATGTTCTCGAAGATAATTTTTGGTATCTCGAAATTATATGTTAGTAAATTCTATAATAGAATACATAATCTGGGGTGGTCAAAAATTGTAAAGTAAACACACATGACTCGTGGTTAACAGTTTATGCAGGATTTACCTCTCTGGATTTGTATTAATTTCATCTTGCAGAGGATGGTGAGGATTTTAAATAATTAGACTCGATCATTCAGTCCCATCCTTAACGCCGACACAGAACGAACACATTGTCATGATATCGGTTTATTGATGGTGAATACGTATAAAACGCAAGCGTTAGCTCGAGTGACTATGGATTCGTCACATAAAAAGATGAATATACACTGTTAGGCCTATACAGTTTTTTTTATATTAATTATTGTTAGATATGCAACCGTTTTTTTTTTTTTTTGTTTTTTTTTTTTGTTTTGTGATTAATTACTAAAATGTATTTATTACAAAGGTTATACTTCCGCTAATAGACACGATTCGTGCGGCCAACAATTTGTTCAGATGATGTATGCCATCAAAGCTTAGTAGTGCCCATCATAAAGTATAAATAGATTATATAGACAAATACAAATAAGTAATGAAGGAAAATACCCCGAACGATCACCGACCTGGTCTACATTTCAAAATTAGATTGCAGCATTTATCGAACCTTTTAAGCAAAAGGTAAACATTGGATATTTCCATCGAACGTGTTTGTATATATATCATGTATAATTAGTGCAGTCTGTAATGTACTAATTGGTTTATACATTGAAGAAAGATAATGATGATTATTATTATACATTTCTTATTATACATTTTTATAGCTCACAACATAAATATACCTATATAATAGATCAAGATAATATTACATTTACAATACTTTACATAATAAAAAGAAATAAGAAAGAGCAAACGTGATAAAATATATAAATACAAGTTGTGATTTAAAGATAAGATTACATGTAATTAGAAATTAAAATGGCACTGAATGAATATATTAAAATGATCACAGTGTAAAGCCCCTTTTAAATAAATACGTCTATCGTTTAGCTTTAAAAGTAGCAATAGCATTTGAATTTAAAATAGTAATTCATCACGCTAACCCTCACCGAAGAACTAGCCCGAGCCTTACCCTAAACCAAACTCGCCATCATCGGCAACAATCACGTTCCCATTACCCTCTTTACATAGTATGGCTTTCAAGAAATCTGCATGTTGCCTAGGTAAGTAGATCTGACCTTGTTGTATAACTCTTTTATATAATCTGAATTTAAAAAGGCATTGACTCTTTGTGGGTTTAACACCGCCAATGGGTCATACAAGAACAACTCTATTTTGGGATCTAATAATTAGTCCACATACGCTACTCCTATTGTCGTTCTTTTTCTTCTTCTTCTTCTTGTTGGCTACGCTCTAAAGAAGTACAATCGACACGAAACTTCTATTTTCGATATGATTGACGCGGTAATTCCAAGATGGCCGCTATGGCGTCGTATACGGTTTCTGATCCATATCTCTTCTTGCTAATTTCACTGTACCGTTACATCGGGCAATTTCGGGAAGCCATTGCATTTAATTTTAAGTGATTTTATGGCGATAAAATTATCTTTCTTTAATTATTATGAGGGGTTGAAATATTGAAAACCCAATGACTAGCGTTGATAAGTATGCAAGACCAGCTTGTTGTTCCCTAAATACCCCCCCCCTCTCTCTCTCTCTCTCTCTCTCTCTCTCCATATATAAACATAAACTGTATCAAAGTGGTTTAAATTACCAAACATATTATATAGATCAACTATGTTTACAGACTCTATATTTAATAGCATATTGTTATCTTATTATAATTCCTTTTAACAGATCGAAGAACGTATTGATCAGTAATTATTACTTTATTTTATCTCGTGTTGAGCTCTCGGCTTTTATTTTTACTGTTGTTCTTTCCTTTATGTGTTTATTTTTTATCACACAGAAACTGTTTTCTCTTTCTTTTTAAATTAATGCAATTCCGAACGGAAACGCCTGCAGTGAGCACGACACTATCAATGCAACTTAATTAATAATTTGTGGGGTTTGCCCTTTATGTGATGGAAACACCAAATCCACTTAACTAGATAAACATTGCATAATGTATAGTCTGAAATTGAATACTAGCAATTGCGGAAGACTGGGTATTATGAACAACATAACCAAGGACTGCCTTATTTTTTCTCTTCCTTATATGACCATATTAGGCTTCCCATAGCGGGTTAAATTTAAAGAAAGTGGTTGATATTTGATTTAAACAGTATTTATTATACAAAATATATGATAAATTATATGAATTAGTTGATATTTAACGTTACTGCAGGTAAAATAGGGAGTAAAACGCAAACAAAAACTAATCACAAATATTTTTACAAATTGATTCGTTTATAAACGATCTTTTAAACACGTTTTATGGGCGCTGGTCTATCTAAACAAACTTAAAAACTATAGTTATTAGAAATTGCCAATAAGATAAACACGCGTATACAAATAAACGGTTAAGATGCTACCATTGATTATTGTTATTCTTATCAGGTATTAAGACATTTATGTTCAATGATAGTAATAAATGTTGAAATCAATGGACAAAATAAATATACTCATAAATTAATCGAATACTCACACTACGGTTTTCGATATTCTGATGAAATATAGATTAGATATCTATTTCAAGATACATGTATATTTAGCTAGACCCGTCCTAATTCGATTTTGTCTTTCACTATTAATTCGTTTTTAGAAACTCAACAGCCAAGTGCTAAGTATACACGCTCTTAAATAAAAGAGTGTGTCGAAAAATTCCGTAGTTTCACCGTGCAGACGGAAAGAAATGAAAAATAAAATAAAATGAAATAAAATTGGATTGACGTCTTACTTTACACCACCAATCGGGCTAATGGAGACTTTTGGCTTACATTTTTATCGTACAGTGTTCCTTTAACGACCAAGTTTCGAAATCCAACTGTCGCGGGGATGTACATGTATAACGTGCTGCTGGACGAGTACACTTTTCCTTCTTTTAAAGCACCACCACACTCCACCCGCCCGGAAACACTTGTAAATCCCACGGAACCTTTCCGTGCAACACCGAGATCCAATTTGGGGCCTCTGCAATACTAACCTGATATGGCATTAATTTACATTTTTACGTTCCGCTTTAATTGAAATTCGTTCGATATCGCCTTTCTGTTGAATTAAAAACAAGGTTGTGTACATTAATTTGATGTTCATAGTTTTGGGCCCATACATTTTATATTACCTTGATCACCTTGAAATTTGGAGAAAATATCGGCTTATATTAAATGTGGAACGTAAGATAATGATGGAAGCATTCTAGGTCATACATAAAAATTGTTTGTTGGGTCATGCATGGTTCACGCTTGGGCGCTCTACCTTGTGGGTCACTATAGGTGGGGCATAGAAATTATAGGACACTCTAAGTGTGCCATGAGTTGGGGTATTTTCAGATGATAATTTATCCCATTTACAGTATTTAGCACGGCATTTTATAAATGAACTAGTTATATAACACTCCAGGTTGTAAATATTCTTCTCTTATTATTTTACATTCTGATTTTCCGGTGTTCAGCATTCAACCGACCGTCGATATGTAACTTTTGAATGTAAGAAAGAAAAGGAGAGGAAAGTGAGAGCCGTCTAAAGGTTCATCAAATAAGTTTCAACCTTCGGCTTATGATAGACCATGCCTTCCTTATATGTAGAAAAAACTGTATAAAGGACCAGGACTACATTACCTGGTCAGGATTGCATTATTATACCTACTACCCACCTAGGGAAAGCCATTTTTTTATTATTTTACTTTCAACTGTGATTGGTCATTACTTAGGTGAGTAGATAACTACTATAGTTTCACTTGAAACTTCAACTCTTGTAATCCCCAAGTGAAAGATTCAGATAGTAGCCATAAAGTTAAAGTCCGTATGACGCTCGCGAAGCACGCTCGAAAGGGGGTTTCTGGCCCCGAGTTCACAAAGCATTCTCAGACTTAAGTTAAGAATTTACTCAAACTTGTTCTCCATATTGAAACTAAAATATAGCCTTTTATAATAATGTTGTTATTTTAATGTATCAAATACATCAATATGAAACTATGTGCAAAGTTTGGGGTTTCAAGATCAAAGATATTTCCCAAAAACCCTGATTGAAAGTTGAGCAAATTCTTAACTTAAGTCTGAGAATGCTTTGTGAACTTGGGGCCTGGATGGACTTCAGCGAATATCGCACCGCCTCCGTTTTGGATTTTGAGACCATGACAGTGTAAAAATCTTACAGAGAAGTCAATGAACTTGATTATCTGCAACCAGCTTTCACCTTAAACTATTTGTTTAATAAATTTGTCTTGAAGCGTTAATACACCTGACAGTCATTGGTGGACTGGGACACATAGATCGTCATTGGTGAACTGGGCCACAGATCATTAGTGGCGGACTATGACACAATATACCATCGGTAGTGGAATATGACACAATAGGCCATCATTGGTGGATTGGTTGACACAGACCATCAGTCTGTGTGGTGGACTATGGCATAATATACAATCAAAGGTGGACTGACCCACACACACCAGCAGTGGCGGATTGAGACATACGCCCCATGATATAATAGACAGTAAAAGGTGGACTGGTCCATACAGATCATCAGTGGATGAGCTACTGACCATTTTTAACTGGACTAGGCCACAGAGCATCATTGATTCACTGGTAGTCAGGGGGACACATAGCACCATTTTATATACTGGGACACAATATACCATCAGTAGTCGAAAATGACACAACAGACCAGGCCACAGACCAACATTGGTGGAATGGGCCATAAACTATCAGTCGTGGATTTAGACACAACAGGCCATCCGTGGTGGAAAATTCATTTAGAAAATAAATAATTTATGGTATAAGCTAATTGCATAATTTTGTGCTCTAAGGCCGAAGCGGATTTTGAAATTGGTCAATTCACTTGAATATTGCGTCTGTAATTCAAATCAGGATGAGTAGGGTAACTTTAAAAGTTCACAATTCCACAACTGCCCCCATCCCTCCCTTTGCAGGACTACTTTGTACGATTTTGACACTTTGGAAGCTCTATATAGTCTCTATACAAGATGAGGTGATACCATTGCTTAAGTCGTTTTGCGAGCGTGTTTCGTCCACGTTATACGAACTTAATCCAGCTAATTTTTGTGGCTAATATTTTAATTGTTCACTCAGAGATTACAAGAGTTACAGTTTGAAATTTGACTAGTAGTAATCTACTCACTTAAGTCATTATCCATCACTAAAGGTCATCACTAAAGGCACAAAGTCCACGTGAGAAATAACCTGCATTTTCCAGGCCGGATGTAGGTCTTCATTATGTGTACATGTGGAATGAAGTTAATATTTATATGTACATGTATTACGTGTAGGGCATGGCATTTTACGAGAGAAAACTAAAACTTATTTTGATGAATTGTTTAGCTGCTCCGACTTTATAATCCTTTTCTTTGTTCTTTTCAAACGTCAAATTGAATTGCCGCCTGAAAATAACCTAACCCTTGACCCATCTAGAGTGCCCTACAGTATTTTATAGATGACCTAGCTTAAATCATGACCCACCAACAGTGCCCCGCAAGTTTTAGGTGAGACCAATCTAGAGTGACCTTCTAAATTTATGCGTGGCCTAACGTAACCTATTACCCACCTAGAAATGAGATGGGTTTAACGTTCCGCTGTTCTCCTCCTGCCGGGCTAATGAAGACGGAGATACGTCATACAGTGTACTATAAGGGTAGTTTTACCCAGGCACTTGCACTGTGGTCTACTCTTATATCGAATCCCAACTGCCAGGAGATTTTTTACGTGCACGCCAATGTATATACGGGTGCTCGTTTTTGGTCCCATCAGAATGACTAGACAGCTGTCCTTGTCAGATTTCCGTTCTGCGCCACTGCCCAGGAGAAACCAAACTGGAAAAAAGTTAAAACAACATTTGATAACAATTGAAAATAATAATCACTAAAATGTGTTGCCATGGATGAAATAATCGAATGAAAAGTATACAACAATTGATGAAAATTACACGGATGTCTGCTTCTAATCTGAGAAACCGTTTGACTATAAAACATTGCCGATATTTTTATTTTCACTGTTATTTTTGCAATATAGATATTATACTGTAAAATTGATGATATAGACATACATGACAAAACATAATACAACATAACTAGAAGTAATATTTTTTCATAAACTTCATGTTTTTAATATAAATATCAGACCCTTCATATACGTTACATAGAAAATATCATATTATTAAGACATAGGGCATTATTATCATCGATTCATTTCTTGCGTTCTGTTTTTTTTTCTATTTGTTTTATCCGTGAGAGTATAGCAACGTTTTGTACATACGATAGCACACAAAGACGCAATGTCATATCCTGTTTAAAATTTAAACAAGTGCCACAATTCAGCCACATTTGTCATTGTATATTGTCAAATCTGTCAAACGTATAAATCTACAACAGTACATAATTCTGTATAAATCAAAAGACTGCGACGGAGTAAGGTAATATTGTCACAGATTGGATTGTAGACATTCTTTTCATGATATTTTCGTCTTTACAATTAAGAATTCCTTTAGTCATTTAGAAGATCTTAAAATATGTTTTAAATAATTCCAGAAGATACTGAGGAAAACAATTTGTTACGAGAAAATTGTTTTATTAAGATTTCCTGTAGAAATTACCCTCATTAACATTTAACCACGACAAAACTTATATTTACTTGAGAATGTTCTTTTGAAAATTAAGCTAATGTATTATTTTTAAAATCTTGTTTCCTGTTGTCTTGCGCATTATCTTTGATGACCGGATAAAAACATTTACATAGTAATGGATAAAGTCTGGAAGAATTTGCTAAATATATTGTATCGCTGTCATATGTTTACGTACATATGTATTTAATTCCAGGATACGTTGAATGAGTGAGCGTGTACCGGTTAGTAATTTACAAGATGGACAGAATGGTTCAAAAACACAACATTTTAGCAATTGTATCGGGTTTTCTAAAAACCTTTATATTTTCTAATAAATCATAATCAAGTATTTTTTTTTCGTGGTATGTTCCTGGAAATGATTTGCAATTTGGAAATTTTAATGGTTAAGATAGTGTATTTAAATGCTCTTTACATAATTTCAGACTTCGGCTAAAAGTGAGGATAAGGACACAGATGAACTCACGAGCTCGCCCGAACCCGATCCGGAGATGTTTAAAAACCGAGGAGGTCAACAGAAATTTATCATTCTGCATTATTCACCATTTAAAGCCGTGTGGGATTGGATTATATTACTGTTAGTTTTATATACGGCTGTTCTTACACCATATTCAGCCGCCTTCCTCCTAAATGAAGATGAAATACGGATGAAGCTAAATCGGGACGCCGCCACTAGGAATCAGAATGCCGAGAGAAACACGGCTGACCCTTTGGTCATTGTAGATTTAATCGTAGATATAATGTTTATAGCAGACATTTTGATCAACTTCCGGACTACTTATATACAAAATGGCGAAGTTGTCAGTGATCAGCAGAAAATTGCTAACCAGTACGTCAAGGGCTGGTTCGTTATCGATACCATTGCTGCCATCCCTTTTGATTTGCTTCTTTTTGGTTCTGGAACCAGTGACGTAAGTATATGAAACTAGATCTTTTACATATAAACACAAGGGGCTGTAATGTATAGAGTAAATTGGCAATGGACATATATCATCTTCTTCTGTATCTCTGCTAAGTAGACTTACAGTTTTCAAAATTATTTTATTTATTTATATCTGCAAGGAAAATATCAAATCGTTAAGAAATATATTCCTTAACGATTCTGAATGTTTCAACCCAAAACACTAAACGACTCGATAAATGCGACTAATGTATACCTGCACTAATTGATCAAAACGTTCAAGCAGACGAAATAACAGTATGAATGATTTGACGAGTTAGATTTGTATTAAATATTATAAAAAAACATAACTTCATATTTATAATATCCCAATAAACAGTTCAAATGACGATGTGTGAACAAAATAGAGCGCCAAACATACGGGGACGCGTTTCCAATTTCATCACTTACGGTTTTAATCAAAATTAATTTCGTGCTTTCAAACCCCTTTTGCTTATGTTACAGATGGTATTATTTCTGAATTCATATTTTTAAAAAAAATTTTTGAAAACGTGTTAAAAACCGTTGTTCTTCCCCTTTAATGTATCTAAAAAATGTGCGCAAATGTAGTGTAGGCATGAGTTGGTGTTTTATGTTGATTTTGTTAAACAAACAAATTATGATGAGATTTAGAAACTGATTTGACCTAATATCCACTGTCAGAGGACATTCTGATCTAGTTTCATGTTTCTTTTAAAACCCGTTCTTGTAATGAAACTGACAGACCATCTTTTTATCAATTCCCCTGATATTTTATTCAGCAACATTACAGATTAATCTGCTAGAAGCATGTACAATAAGCAAGTTATTACTGAATTGAGTTGTAAATTGGACAGAGTATACACATAGTATAATTATTGTTTCTATATTATATCGTGTTTATAGTCCATCGTGGACATGTGGTCGTATATAGGCGTGGCCCCTTCGGCGCATCTGTCTGTCGTCCACAATTTATTTTGAAAATACTGAAGGGTACACCTAAAATTTATTCATGTTATTTACATTAATGTGACAAGTGTTTCTGATGATAACTTCCAGAGTTCATTCCCTTGATCACTTCGGTGTGTCTTGTGTTGGTTTTAGAGAATACAGTTATCATCATATCTGCGTTGTTCAAATTATTGAAACAAAGATGTTTATTGATTTTGAACAGTTATTAACAAAACAATGACCCTTATTCACTTCGTAAAGTGATTTGAACACTCTAGCGTTCAAAGTAATAATCTAATATTTATTTTTTACTTTAATGCTTTGTTCAGATTAGGAAAACGAGGACTTCTAATGGATTTTGGCAATGAATGTTAATTGTTGCTTGAGTTGTGGCCCTGGTAAAATCGTATAACCTTGTGAACACCCCAGTGATATATCAGTAGGTGCAGAAGGACCGCACAACAAAACCAATAATAAGACAAAATAAACAGACATTGCAGGAAATAAACAACAACTATAGGTTATCCGATAATATGCTTCAAATTTATAAATGCAATGTTGAAATTAGTGAAATGAAAAAGTCTATCAAAGTTCAATTATTAATTTATTATGGCCCATTCATAAACTTTAACCGCCTGATCTACTTTAAATATATGTTTTATATTTTGATTACTGCGATAAATAACAATTACAACGATTTCTGATAATTACCCATGATTATAGAATCTTGTCAACGTGCTTTAGATATCATACCGATTGTATGAAGATAAAATTATTGATTGTTCGGATGAATTAGTTGCCGTAGACGTATGTTTCATTGCATGTAATTGCATCCATCGTGGTATGGATTGTAAATAATTATTAACTTACAAGTCTTTAATATAAGCTTTTTTAACAACAAAATTAAAGCTCAGTTGTTTCAAATCAGTTATTTCAACCGAGTTATTTTTTTTTTTTTTTTTTTTTGGGGGGGGGTCAACCCAATTGTTATGTTAGTGTTTCATCAAAGTGATGTTTCAACTCAATCGATATTTTTAAACGTGTTTCAACCCATGTGTTATTGGGGTATTATTTTGAAACATCCCGATCTGAATACAGTCCCGTTTAGCTCTGATCTATTAGATTTAGCTCCTTGCGAACATGTCATGTTATAAAATATTTCTTCAAGCACTTTCTTCCTACATCCAAATCAGTTGATATAAATCTTTAGTTAAAATTCAAACCAGATAATACTACTCTAGTTCAGATAGGGTGTGTGGTTTCTTAATGTTTTAAGATAATATTATTTCGATTATCTATTGTAGGCCGCATATCTTGTCAGCTCTTTGTTCTGGTTGATGATGTATTTGGTCATCCATTTTTGTCACAAAGTGAACTAAATTAAAAATCTTGCTCAAAGCACATCACGAAATAAACGATTGTCCATTAGAACTGTTAAGCCTTTCGGTATTTGTTTGGGGCTTTGGTGGTTTAATATGCTTGAAGTTCAATTCTCCACTAAATCTTCATCAAGAAGATTAAGTCCCGGTACTTTATATTGCTATTCCGCTGCTATATATAGGCAAACGATTCCACAGATCAAAATGGCTTTCCAACATCTGGCCATCCCTATTTTTCTAGTCTATCTAGACTGACAACAAACAAATCTGTTTATCTTACATCAGGGTTAATTCGATTCAGACGTTTCCAATAGACTTGGAACATTTCAAAACCCCTGGGTATCACTTTCGCCGATGTGATTGATTAGTGGAAATCTGGCGCGACGATAGAACGAAGGGTTACACTCTTTGAGCAAGATCGATTGTCTTTGACTTGTTAGATCAGGAAACATAAGGTATAGAAGATCAACTTGTAGCATACTAAATATTCCCTAGATGATCATCCTTCTTATAGAGAATAATAATATATAATTGAGATTTACAGAGCGTGCAAATTCAGTTAGGAAATAGATCATTGAATACAGTAGTTTTCTAGACTGAGTTTATGTTTTCGGTCCTACTTGCGCATCACTGACAAGAGCGTTTTTGTTTTCTGTGTCGTGTCAATAGCGCCCAAAATATTGCTAAAAATGACCTTTTCTAAACACGATTTTTGTTCAGTAAACATCCTTATGGTGATTATGGATGTCTTCTGAATAACCAAACCTCATACATCTGTGAGTGCATTGATATTTTAAACTCACAAATTAAAACAGAACACAATTCTATTCAAACTGCAAAAATTGCCTAGAAATGAAATCAGCCATAGTCAGTTCTCCAATTTCAAATGTTATGTGTCAGAATGTTCCAAATTTCTTAATAACCTATCATCTCATGTGGTGTTCTTTTTAGCATCATTAGCCACGTTCACGATACATTGAAGCATGTCACCTGTCAAATATCTCATCTGGTACTCTTCACTCTTCGCCAGCGGTTATCTGGGTTCGTGTACGACGTACAAAACACGTTTCCTTAACATGAAGGCTTCACTTTAATTGGCATCTGTATTGAGGAGTGTATGCCAGCATGTCGGTGGATATGAAACAACCTGTTTTAATAACCGTTACTAATATTTACATTCTTGTATTATTCGTTCTCTAAACTCATCTCTAAGTGTTTTTGTTTGTTGTGGTCCTTTTTTGTTATTTTCTGTTGTTGGGATGTGGGGGTGGGGTATCACTACCACTGTTATATTTTGTTTCTGATTCTGTTTGCATTTACTTCATGCAAAGGGTTCGGCAGAGTTAAAGGAGTTTCGAGTTAGGTTGAACGCCCCAAGTTCACAGAACATTCTCAGACTTAAGTTGAGAATTTACTCAAACTTGTTCACCTTATTCTAACTAAATTATAGCCCTTTACAAAACTGTTACTGTTATAATGTATCAAATACGACAATAAAAAACTATATGCAAAGTTTTGTGCTTCTGTATTAAAGATATTTCTCATAAACAGTGATTGAAAGTTGAGCAAATTTTCAACTTAAGTCTGAGAATGCTTTGTGAACTCGGGGCAAGGTCCATTGGGTTGTATACAAATCAATGTTAGAGACAGACATAAACTAAAAATCACCACAAATTAACGGTTGAGTAACAGTTGGTTGACATCATTATTTTGTTCTGGTCGATTAGGCAGATCATAGATGAAGGTACGTCTGCAGACATTAGTGATATTTCATAATCCCTTGAGTGGACTCGGGCCGATAAACCTTGAATACAAATCAAATAACAATTTAAAACGTATTTCATAAAAGGCATGTTGATATTAAATTTCTAGTGAATGCCAATTGTTGGCAAAATAATATAGTGCTATTTGGATAAGAGTCCAATACTTTCTTCCACTGGGTGGCTTAAATTCTACTCGCTCAATGGCGTCGCTGTGTTTTTTCTTGGTTTGTAGGTTGTCAGTGTTCTTTACTCGTGGTGATTTATTACTTCTAGTTGTTGTAGTCGACAGAAAAAATATTTCCATTTTGTAATTCATAGAAAATGAAATGGATCAACTTGCATAACAAAGCTGTCAAGAGTATCTGATTTATTTCTTGGAATCAATTTGGTAAATAGTTGATTGACGGCCTTAATTTAGAATCCCCGCCGTTCCTCGCCAGCAGAGCTTACAAGAAGAACGGCGGCGGACTACTGCACACCGATGGATTTATCGATATGCCAAAAAAGTCTTTCCCCGGAGTAATTAATTTACTTGTTGCCAATACGTCTTTTCGAGGGAACTTTGGCCCAGCGTAGTTTATTCAATTATTTGCATTGTGACATCTTGGAAAAAGCAATTCCATTTATTCCTGAAGTGCAGTCATTGCACAGTGAACATTTCCTGCCATTTCACGTGAGAGAAAAAATCTTTCTTTGAAATCCTTCAGATTAGATGAGGTTATAGAATATTTTTGGCTGTATGTTATGTAATTGGCTTGAGGAAAATGCATATGATACGGTTTACATGAGTTTTTACGGATTTTGATTGTATCTGGTTTTATACCACTGTATTTCAATAAATGATATTAATTCAATTATTGGCAGAGCAGCAAAGAACTGGGTTAGAAACATTGAAAGGTTATACTGTGTTAGAAAATACTATTTTACGCTTTTGTAATATTTCAAAATAGTGTATGCTGAAGTCGGTCCCAGCTTCTCATTGTGTTAGGTAGCAAAAAGAGCCTATTTGTGCACACTGATTAATTTAATTACTGTTTATAAGCCCAGGTGGTTAACTGACCAGTTATTAGCTACACATAGGCGTGTGGGGTCGATGACTTTGGGGGGGGGGCAGAACTTGAAATGCCCCAGACGGTTTCTAGTTACAGGTGGCGGTCTTTTGAGGGAGGCGAAGAAGCTACGCTTATCGTGTAGGGATACCCCTAAGATGATTTGAAAAATTTAACGGTCGCAAACGCGTTTTCCTGGTATTCCAGCCCGTGAATATATAGCCTACCTTAGCTGGCTGACTTGAATTCCAAAGAACCAATCACTTGTCGCGGGGTATGGGGTGATCGCCCTCCCGGAGACAATTTTGAAAATTTAACCGGCTCAAATGCGTTCTTCTGCTATTCTTGCCCGTGAGTTGGGTCGCTTCAAAGTTGTCCGGTGGTTTTGTAAGTAACCGAAATCCCACTCTATGCAGGCGCGGATCCAGGATTTTTTGCAGGGGGGGGGGTCTGGGTTGGATAATTGCTTAACTAATTGCGCTCAACCGATTAATTTGGTAAATTAGATTCAATTTGGTTCATTCTGACGTATTTCCGGAAGGTAAATTCCAAAATTACAGGTCTAAATCGCCAATAAAATCGCATAAAAAAATTTTCAAGCTTGAGCAGGGGGGGGGGGTCCGGACCCCCTGGACACCCCCCCCCCCTCTGGATCCGCGCCTGCTATGCCGACCTGAATTCCAACCCCGAAAATGACGCATAAAAGCGAGTGCCTCCACATAAAATATTGGTCAATTTAGTGCTAATTCTTGGTATTCAATTAAAAGACAAGTTAGTGTTTGGTTAGATTTCAGACAATTATTTTTGTTTTCACTTTGCCCGTCTGCTCGAAAAGTCATATTGCCCAAAGTTAGGGGCAGCTGCCCCCCCCCCCGACCCGTATGCCGATGGGCCTACATATCTGTTTGAAAGTTTAAAACTCTGAT
This sequence comes from Patella caerulea, assembly GCA_036850965.1. Lineage (NCBI taxonomy): Eukaryota > Metazoa > Mollusca > Gastropoda > Patellidae > Patella > Patella caerulea. The sequence continues at coordinate 24,163,979 of JAZGQO010000006.1, forward strand.
TAATAGCTTTAAGTATAAACAGTGCTGGTTTTACATTCAATGATCACAACATATTGATTAGTCTTAAAGTTCCCGGTCGCTATTCGGAGATTGTAAGTTCCTTGCAAACTATATCAAATATTGTGAAAGTTAAATCTGTTTAAGAAATATTTAAAAAATGATTGAATTCCTTTCAGTATTTAAAACGATGTGACGAATTGGACAAATTGTCAAAATCGGGCATCCACTACGATTTAAACTGGATATGACCAAAAGATGAAAGTGCCACCTACGGTCATCACTAACATATGGCCTCTTTTTAATCTGGTTGAATCCAAACCGGGATTTGTTTTCATGACTAAATCTTAAATAATCAATCCGAGGACATTTAGGATGGAACCTAACTTGAAGAATTAGAAATTGTCCGAAATACAAATTTCGATCAACTACTTTAACCTGGAAAATATCTAGTAAATCAATGAATTATCGAAACCGGATAATTTCGGTTCGGTCAATTTGGGACACATTCGGTATAGAAGAATCGTTTATTCTGAACAGGGAATAAATTACAACTAATGTAACTATAAGTAAGCAGCCATTTGTTTCACCATCTTTGTCTTTTTTGTATTTTCAGACAATGACAGTTACTGGAATCCTAAAACTAGCACGATTATTGAGGTTATTGAGGGTTATCAGAAGAATTGAACAATTTGCTCAGTATGGTGTAGCTGTGCTCCTACTTTTGATGGTGACTTTCACATTAATTGGACATTGGCTAGCGTGTATATTTTACGCAATCGCTAACGTAGAGCGTCCGCATCTACATGCTAGTATCAGTTGGTTAGATGTGTTGGCTGGCACCACTAAAAGACCATATTTTGTGAACGATACAACGAGTGGACCAACAATACGGTCAAAATACATAACTGCTTTATATTTCACATTTACCAGCTTAACCAGTATCGGGTTTGGAAACGTGGCACCAAACACCAATGCTGAGAAAATATTTTCTATTTTTGCCATGATGCTTGGATGTAAGTATTTTATACTATTGGAAAAAAAGAAATCCGTCAATTATTGTGATCCCCTTCTTTAGCTTATAATATAATCATTACATGTGATTATTATGTTTTTAAAACGGTGATTACCCCAGAATTCCAATAAGGTCTTTTAATTCTTATGTCTAATAGTTCAAATTGCTTACTCAAGAACAAACAATACACAATGAAAGTCTGAATCTCTGTAATTTCCTCTTCCGAATTAATTCCGCTGAAAATGGAAAATTTACTTTATATGCAATCCACTGGAAGACTTCGAGGTGTCTTTCTGGATGAAGATTGTACTTTCAAACCCTTATTAAGAAACTACTCACGTCTGTCTGAATTTGAAGAGTCGCCATATAACACATGCTTCACTTCCTGTAAGCAAAAAATGTCTAATATCAAGAACCACTTAATTCTATGTAATTTGTTGCGAAACTATTATTTGAGACACGTCATATCCCGCAGCCGTATAAATTTTTAACATTTCGATTCGTTATTCGTGTTAGATACAAAGATATAATATTTTTTTGTTTTACAAAAACGAGTAGATAGCCTATATTGTCTAGGCGAAATTGAAAAAAGCTTTCTCATCGATCAAATTATCAAATATAATTTTTTATCCAGTATTCTTCACAGTATGGCTTGCTCACGATAATGTAGTTTGTAGTTTTCAATTTTACGGATTTTGGTGATACGAGCTCTTTTGAGAAAATGATATTACGAATATTTAACAAAATTGGTAAATAGGCTATGAGACGTTCTTGCACCACAGGTTTGCCTGATGATTTAAGTTGGGCAAACGGTGAATATCATTTGTTCAAATTATAAAAAAAATGGAGTCTGGCTCTAAAATTTTTAGTCTTTAATCATTGAAGTAACGATACCAATTTGAACGATTTTCTTGGCGATAGTCCGTTGGTGATCGCTTTCGATGCTAAAAATGACAAGTTAGCAATCACCGTTCTCTTAGTTATTGGTTTTGAAGGACGCTAGCCTGTCATTGGTCTCGATAGTTTCTAAGGTAGAAGCATCAGAGATGTCGACCAAGATAAATTGGTCTAGTTAATGAGTGTGAAAATTGATCAGTGAATTGTCGCTTTCTAACAGATACATTCTAAGTTAGGTAGAACAATTTTATCAAATTTACTAAACCCTTTTCTTGAAAATTTGTGATGTTTTAAACAGGATGAAATATCCTCCTTCGTTATTTCAATCGGATATTGTCGTGAATAGATATGTAAGCTCATAGCAAAACGAGAAAAAAGATCCCTTTACCCGAGAGTTCTAGGCAATCTACAGTATCTTAGGTTGCGTTCAAAATTTATTCGTTTTTATTTCCCTGGTGATTTTATTACTGCTTCCTGAAAGCTGATACGACGAAGGATGTCCTATTATATGACAGTACCATCGTTAGGTCAAGTCGTCTACACTTCCCGTAATTGTGACCAATTTTTCATTATTTTTAAATATAAATTGATTATAATAAGAATTTATAATTCCAACTGTTGTACTAATACTGCATTCTACTCGACCATTGCAAACTTTACAATAATTATAGGTTTTGTTAGAACTTATTATTTATTGACGAATTTAGCAGAGTTTAAAATACGTATTTCTAATCAAAATGACATCGTCTTATGGTCGCCAAGAAGGGTAAAAAAGTAAAAGAGCTGGCTGTGCTTGCTATGATTGTTTATAATTATAATTAGATAACGACAATTATATATACTGATAAGTTCATCCTAATTACTTTACTATGAACAAAGTTATGCGTGTTTGAAGTTTTGACAAGAGTTCTCGATCGTCACATACCATTGCTGCGATAATAAACCACGTCTCGCTTATCCATGCTAAGTTTAAATTATTAAATGGGACCGGTATTCAAATCCATTTAATATCACCCAAATCCGATTGTATAGAGATTTGTTTATTGGACTTAGCATTTGAATGAATACCTGACTGATAATGTATTGGTATAACCTTTTGAGCCGAATAAAGAGATCGGCATATAGGCAGATTGATTTAACTCTTGTATAATGCATCTTCAGCTTCCAATGTTCTTTGTGGCCAAGTTTATAGATGGTTTTAACGTGTATTCAGATCTATAGAACACTCCTTGCAAAAGCTCGTCAAGTATGGTAAATAACTGTGACCACGCTTTCTTTTTTCTATCTAATTAGTCTCATCACGAAATGTAAAATTGTTCTTTTCCTCATTTAGTATGCCGTCAGCCATTGTTTTAAAAAATTAAATTCGGAAATATTCTTTATCTACGTCCTGACTGTGATTGTCAGGAATGTATATCAAAGAGAGTGAAATTCATCATATTGATCATTAATATGTCTACAAAGAGAAACAATAAAGACTGTCACGCTATCCAGTCCCAGCTATTTTAAATCGAGTAAATTTTTTAGTCTATGTTGCAAAGTTAGCTGTCTATAGTATTTATTTTTATAAAGAATATCATAGTTAACTATGTTTTCATTATTTTCAAACTTCGATGATTAATTATAGGCCCTATATTTCAGACGGGAAGACAAATATTGATTTTCAGACCATACTTGGTAAAATAAGTCTTTGGTCCCAAAAATATTAAAATCCACCACTCGTAACGTAGATAATAGCCGTGTAAAGCTCATTTTATTTTCTGTTGATTTCACGCTACCATTTTTATTTCTTTTAAATCATCCTTCACCGTCTGAACACCGAATTATTTTTCCTACAATTAGCCATATTTCATACACACAAAGACAACATCAACATATATTATTTGATTTTAGTATGAAAATGGAATAAATAAGTGTCACAATTCTCGAAATATACTTGGTGTCAATATATGACATAAAATGTCGGTCAGCCAGCTTTGTGTACTTTCTTTAGACCGATAGCGTATATGTTTCGAATGCATGTGACGATTATCCATTCGGAATTTTCCCATACAAGTGCGCCAAAAATTATCGGAACCGAGGAATGCAGATATTTGGCAGGTTTGAATTGGAAGTTAGTACTAAAAATGTCATTGTACATGTTACTTCTTTTTGTTATGTTTAATAAAGTAACAACAACGCGATTTATGTGACATAAAAATATCGCATAAACACATTTTCTAGCATTAAAGCACGTTTTCATAAACATTGTCATCACAAATAATAGAAATAACAATTTATGGATTGATAAATCTCTGTTAAAAACTATATATCAGTAACATTTTAGCTATATAAACTAAATACAGTATGATGCTTTTAGAAAAATTAAATCATGAATTCAGAGAAAAAGGACGCTCTACGTTGTAGGCATCTGATTCAGTTGACATATTAAAAGGCGAACAAGGTTTATGAATGCAATTTGGTCTCCCGTGTATTAAAACAAACATGAAAGTAAGAATGTCAATCCAGGAATTTATGATATTAAATACGATCATCTTACTTATATTAAATCAATTGATATTTTACAAAACCTTGACTAAAATGTAATAGAGACAACCTTTTGCCCCGGATTACATTTCAGAAGCGAAATAATTAACTGCAGCCAAACTGCTAAAAATAGATATTATTTTTAATAATGTGATTTATAGGATAAATAATAATAGTAGGACCACTTAAAGGGCGTTATTCTACACAGATATTATGTTCTAACCGACTGTCAATCAAATCTGTAGACCATCAAGTTCCATTCCAACGTAATACTAAACATAGCCATTATTCAGATTTCATGTAATGGATGGGGTGTAGAATGTTGATATTTTTAAAGAAGGATAGGAAGATAAATTCAATCCGCATGCTGATGCTGTTGTGTATTTAAATGTTCGCCCATCCGAAGATTTTAAATTGTATTTGACCGATGTCAAGTACAGATTCGTCATTTGGTCGGTTCAGTTTGCGATTTTTCAAATGAATGAAACATATTACAAAAGCGTTCCGTGCACAGTACAGACGCACACATGCATATACTAAAGATGTTGGACATCCGAGAACAGAATGGTACTCATTTAAATTCTTATTGTTGTGTAATGACACGCGGTGTCTCTAGTACGATCCGAGGATTTTTGTCAATGAAACATTGGTAGTATTCCATGGTGAAATATCGGTTTCGTGCGATCTAATATAGAAATTAGATAACAAACTCGTTTCGTATATTTCTACAGATTTTTACAAAACATTGTGATTTTATACTAAGGTACGTTTTTGTTACAAACCTGCACAAGTCATAGTTCTATTCACATTTGAATGCGATAACTAATTCTAATTTTACGACAAAACATAGCTCTGTATTTTAATAATGGTATAATAATTTCAGTAGCAACTATGTAAAATATCAATGAAATACGTCGAATAAAAGGAAACAACATTTTAAAGGCTCAATACCACTCTTGTTGTAACTGAATAATATGCCCCAATCTTTATTCTGGTCAACAAATTGTATTATTTTACAATATTCCAATAAATTAATGACACAAATTTCATCTTAACACACCTAATTTAAAAAATTGAAAAATTCAACTAAATGATTTGAAAAGTCAAACGTAAACCTTTTCAAATGTGACTTGGATTTTAAAATATTTTCGAACCCTCTGGACAAGTAAAATAGGGCACAGGTAGGGCACTTAAACCTATATGTACTTAGAATAAGGTTATTATTTATTTTCTGGGGCTACCAAACCAGTAAGTGTGTCATTGTCCCTTTAATCAGAATCCTCTAATCTGGTCAGTTATCAAGGCCATCTAGAAGAACGTCAAACCCAATTTGCTTTTTATACCATCTACAGAAGAGACGTTATGATATAGTGTTGCAAATCTAGAAGCTTTTAGTTTGATACTTTTATCAACATCAGTAATGTTAAAAATCCGAGTTTCTGGTCATTTAAGCCTCCATGAACGTCATCTCTTTCGATTAAGTAACATCAGTAAAATGGCTTCTCTTTCGCCAGAAACCTTAATAGAAATTGTAAAACTTCTTTGTATAGCCTACTGATATTCTAGGAAACCTAATGATCTACGATTTCAATGTATTCAAAGACTAATATTAGGCTTCTAATTTCCCGTAACCAGCTACACGTTATTGCCGCATTCCATTTCCGCGGGAAATTACTAGGCTTTTTTCTTGAATAGAATGTGACTACTTTTGATGTCCCAGGAGGTTGGTCTTTGGCTTCTAGAAATCAGTACCCTCTAAAGTCAAGTGGAACTAGACAGAAATTAGACATTATTTATCAGGACACGATAACTAATACATATGGTTTCATAAGGGACTTAATTTTATGGATGTAGACAACTTATTATTATTATTACGAGTATTACCTTGATAATAATATCTGGAATTAAATGATCCTGCCAGGAAAAGATAAAAAATAAATATAAGGCATGGTCTACAAGATTTATATCTCTTAAAAATAACACTCGGGCACATGGTTTAAAGGTTGGCCGTAGTTTCCCTTATAATGGTTTCAATGGGGTATTCAACCACGTGGGTTTTCTGTAGGTTATCCCGTTTCCTCCCATTGCTATAGTCCCCTACGCGCAAGCGAATTATTGAAATAAATTATAACCATATCTTAGTCCCGAAATAGTTTGTGTCGAGTTGACGTTACCCCCCCCCCCCTCTCTCTCTCTCTCTGAATATTTACGACGGGTCATTTTGAGTTCATCTGAAAAGTGTATGTTCAGCTGGCCCGTTCTTATCTCTCGTCTGACCAATGAAGTATTACTTTTCTTGGGAAAGATTGTTTTTAGCCAATCGAGTGGCTCAAGTCACATCAGATATTTATATTGTGTAGAATAAAAAATGTTTTGATGGATACGAAACAAAGATCTATTATTATACTTTATAGTTCCCGACTTCTGCGTTACGTCTTCCTGTTACTCTCGAAATTTCGTTGTAGAAATTTGGACCAAAGGCAGTCCGCTTCTGCAATAATAGCTATCAAAGCGTATCATCATCATATACTTGATCTTAAGGTAAATGGGTTCAAACACATCTAAAACGGGCAATTCAATTATCGGGAATCAAATATCATTTATAGACAATCAATGACATTATGCCAAACTGTTTCCAAAATATCCCAAAGTTTTTGATAATTACTAAACAGAGAACGAATATAGGCTATTCTAGTCATGCTATAATGTAATTTAACCGACTCTTATAGTTGATGTTCTTGCATATTCAGTTTTAAGCTCTATGGCGGTCGGTCAAAAACTTGATTATACTACGCTTGTGAGAAAAAATATTTGGTGTTTGTACGATCATTGATCAAGTGCAGCTGAATTTACTTGGACCGTTGCAATCGTGTTAATAAAGCAACCAAATTACCCCCAGAGTCGTACCGGCACGATATGAAAACAGTGAAATTCCCATTGCCAAGACACGTCAATACGACAAGGTTTGCAAAATAACCCAGTGTTGTATATAATCTTGGGATAAGATACATGGTCGCCTTGGCAGTTTTCCGGAGACTCCACAAGCATAGGGGTTCCATGCTAATCTATGTATGCTGTGACTTTCATTCAGTAAATATATACTATACTGTATTAAACTATATTTCCATTACAATAAATAAAAGCTTGATATTATTCCATTGAGTGCTTCTTTATAAGGGACCAGTACACTGCTTTGTCCGAGGGCCAATACATAGCATTAAGACGGTCCTGGCTAGATTAAAGTATTATTACATTAGAAACAATTTTTTAATGTTTCGTATACTCATGTTATAGCAAAAATAACGTTCTACAGATAAGCGTGGTATGGGACTCTGAATTCGTATGACTGTATGGAATTCAATTATATTATTTCATTTTGTATGACGAACCATGCATACTTGACTCTATCAACAACTCGAATGAAGAGTCTTTCACATGCTGTTGTAATACAATCTAATTTTTTGCAATTAAATTATGGTAATGCTCCGTGGAAATGAAATCATATATTTTTTTTTAGATTGAGGGGAATTAAGTTTCAATATTGATTCAATGACAGCATGGGTTGAGATTTTTTTCAATGTTCTGGGATTTCGAAAACTAAGAGTCCTTATCTATATTTACACAACATTAAGTCGGGTCAAGTTCTGGAACATGAAACATAATGTTGCAGGATATGACATTGGGCTCAAAATTAGAACATGGATCAAGAAGAATCTTCGGTACTTTTCAGGTTACTTATGACATTTGTGCATATAAAACATCTCTTGGTAGTTGTAAATCTCCCCTGTTCTTGAAATATCATCCATTATGCGTTACGCTCTTTTCAAATATCGATACAAGATAAAGAAAGTAATTCGGTTCTGATCGTTAAAAAACACCGGGCCATTTGGGAGGGCATCTTAAAACATCGTATGGCGCCTATGGAGTTCTCAGGTTCAAGCATCAGCTTCGAGAACGATGGGCAAAAATTTTATGTGTCCACTTTGCCCTTCAGAGGGTCATCGAGAGGGTATCTGGTGAATTCATGTCTTCTTCGACATGCCCTTTATTCCCCTTACGAGGACTATACGAAAAAACAAAAATCTGCCCGATTGACTTAGGAAGACTACATGAATCTTACGCAATGCCGTCTTATCATAGTACGATGACATCGAAATGGAACCACAGTGCGTCAACGGAAGACAACCGCGTCATAGTAAACTGGACATGCTGTTAGTACTTAGTGTCGAACGTCCGCTTCCACCGATGGTGATATCGCAGACAAGTTGTCTTATTTTCATTTTTATTATACGCCCACATTGAAATGTGGTCGTATATTGTCGTCGCCCCTGTCCGTCCGTCCGTCCGTTTAAGGTCATAAGACGAAGAAGCCTATCGATTTTCAGCGATTTCCTATAATTAGTGACAGAGTTATGGCCCTTGATCGCTTCAAAAAATCTTGTGGACGCTCTATAAGCCAAAGTTAATATCCGATTGACTTTAAATTTATACACAGTGTTTAGGGTCATAAGATGAAGAAGCCTATTGATTTTCAGCGATTTCCGATAATTAGTGCCAGAGTTATGGTCCTTGATCACTTCAAAAAATCTTGTGGACGCTCTAAAAGCCAAAGTTAATATCCGATTGACTTTAAATTTATACACAGTGTTTAAGGTCATAAGATGAAGAAGCCTATTGATTTTCAGCGATTTCCGATAATTAGTGCCAGAGTTATGGCTCTTGATCACTTCAAAAAATCTTGTGGACGTTCTAAAAGCCAAACTTAATATCCGATTGACTTTAAATTTATACACAGTGTTTAAGGTAATAAGACGAAGAAGCCCATTTTCAGCGATTTCCGATAATTAGTGCCAGAGCTATGGCCCTTGATCACTTCAAAAAATCTTGTGAACGATCTAGAGGCCAAAGTTAATATCCGATTGACTTAAAATTCATACACAGTGTTTAAGGTCATAAGACGAAGAAGCCTATTGATTTTCGGCGATTTCCGATAATTAGTGCCAGAGTTATGGCCCTTGATCACTTCAAAAAATCTTGTGGATGCTCTAGAGGCCAAAGTTGATATCCGATTGACTTTAAATTTATACACAGTGTTTAAGGTTATGAGACGAAGAAGCCTATTGATTTTCAGCGATCTCTGATAATTATTGCCAGAGTTATTGTCCTTGATCACATCAAAAAATCCTGTGGACGCTCTAGAGGTCAAAGTTAATATCTGATTGGCTTTAAATTTACACACAATATTTAAGGTCATGATACGAAGAAGCCTACTGATTTTCATTGATTTCAAATAATTACTTCCAGAGTTATCTCCCTTGATCACTTCAAAAAACCTTGTGACGCTACAGATGCCAAACTTATCATACGATTGACTTCAGATTGATACACAGAGTTTAAGGTGTTGAAACGAACAAGTATTTTGATTTTCAATGAATTTTGATAACTGAACAGCTAAATCCATGATGTTAAATGTTTCCTATACTAATTGATAGCATGGGTCAAAACTTTATAAAAAGCAAACAAATTCTAATGATTTTCAGATATTTACATAATGAGTTGTTTCATTACTTAAAAAAGTAAAAATATGCGACATCCCTTGTTGACTGCCCCGGCGATTTAGCTGCTGTGGGCGTATGTTTCGTTGCCTGGCAACCTATCTTTATCTCAGCGCACATGAATGGGTCTTTCCTGTTGGGGAAACCAGAGTACCCGGAGTAAACCCACGAGATTGAGAAGGCTCCCCTTTCTCCAAGCCACATACGCTCACACCAGGGAGCGAAACCATAGCCTCAAGTCAGAGGTGACAGGCCAGGTAGAGGCCGAAGCCCAACACCCTAAACCGCCAGGCCCTCCCAACTCCTCGACTTTTCCAAGGGTCGGCCGAAGGTGACGCCTTACGGGACTTTTTGGCAACTTGGTAATATCGTTTAAAACCCTGGTTTAATTAAAGAATGGATTCTATAAAAACAAGTAATGACAAAAATCTTTTAATTTCAGCTTTACTGAGTGCTGCCATATTTGGTAACGTATCTTCTATCATGTTGAGATTATATCAAGGTTCTGATGAATACCATGAAAATGTCCAGAGTATCAAAGAATTCATCATTTTTCACCAAATACCAAAAACTTTAGCCAACCGCTTGCAAGAATCCTTCCAACATTCCTGGACCTATACTAACGGTATAGATATGAACAATGTAAGTAATATTTCATTATTGTGTCTGATTATTCAGTTATTCAAAGTGCTGTCCCCATCGCGAGAGCTATATTTTAAGTGTGTGTGTGTGTGTGTGGCGGGAGGGGGGGGGGCAATATTGGTATTCGGAATATTGGTTGAGGATCGGGGAACAGATTTTTGTAATATTTAGCCCTCTCCTCTGCGCTATCCAAGTTTTATTTTGATAAGAATTACTAAATTTGGCGCGCGCTGAGTTGATGAATACCTTCCAGTAGACAACACCATTTAAATTAAATCGCTTTTAGACATATATTTCAATTAGAATGGCATTCTGAAGATAAATAACTTTAAAGCTAAAAATAAAACAAAGGTTTGTAACAATATTGATCTTAATGTAATAAAGGAAACAAAGAAAGTCTTAAAGTCACGTCAAAAAAGCGTGAAAATGTTGGATTTGAACGGAAATGAAAACAGAACAATGAGGGATTTCAAACGCAAAACATAGTATTACAAAACAGGATTGCTGCCATGTAATTATTGGGTAGAATTATTCTAGCCGTTAAATCATGAAGATTGTCTGGTGCCTTATCAGAGCTTTGTCCCTTTATGTCGACATGGGTTTCCGCTGCTTGCCGTCTTATGTCAATATTAACTTGTCAGTATTCTGTGGCCATCCCGAAAATCGTTGGGCTAATAAATCACACGTCTTGAGAGGCACAAGACTCAATTAATCGACAGACAGCGTCAACATCTCTTGTCAAAAGGAAATTGCTTCTCTGCTTTGATTTTAGATTTGATAGATAAGAAAAGCTAATACGTGTACATAGGACTTTCTTTTTTTATTTTTACCTCACTTGACTCTATGTAATTTTGATTTCGAGTGAATTTGTTTCGGTTGTGATTTTAAATTGCTTTTGTCCGGCGCCCGAAGTCTATTAAATCAAGAATGTCTCCATGACTATAGACATCGGTGTCTTAAAAAGAAATGAGATTTAAACATAGTAAAACAGGTCCCGCTTTAAGACAGGTTTGGGGAGGATTTTTTTTTAAAAGCAAGTCAATTTGTCCACGATATTTATTAAACTTAACTGCTTGGTATGACACTGTTAAAGTATTGATATTTAAAATTCGTCAATTTTTGGATATCTGATATGTTCATTTGCCAATTCTTTATTTTTTGTACTTTTTTATCTTATGTTGTTGCATAGACGACATATCATCGGTCGCATGGACAACACATTAACACACAGTAATACATGTACTAAGAACGAAATTTACACCAATAAATAATTGTTACCAACACTTATTTTGGTACTCTCTGTTGGTGAAACCGAGGTTAAGATGGACACAGCCACAGCCACTGCCCACATTATTCTCATAGTTAAACGAGGCGATCTGATAAAATAGAAATCAGAAACTACACATAATTCATTCTTTGTGTTTGTGGTTAAAGACTAATTTTGTACGCAATGTGTAATTGTCGTTTGTCTGGACTAAAATAGTTTAAATGTCAACTTATAGTTTTTCATTATGGCTGGTTTGTCAAAGGTGATCAGAGAGCAGACATTGTATCTAAAACGAATCGTCAATGCTTTCATCTTCTGTCGCTTTCTATCTAACAAACATAGATTTATAATTGTTTTGTTTTTTCTTCATTTTGGTTGTCTAGGTTTTGAAAGGTTTCCCCGATTGTCTCCAGGCAGATATATGTCTTCACCTAAACCGTAATTTGTTAAATAATTGTCCAGCTTTTAAAGGAGCCAGTCCAGGTAAATATATATATATTTTAGGATCGGCAAAATAAAAATACATAGTGCCATCGATGCGGTATTCAGGGGCATAAAAATAACATTTTAGTGAAGAATATAGGATGTGAAATTATCGGGGTAATATGTTTTCTATCATGTTTGAATATCTAACTTTACCTGCAGCTCTTGTTCCTTAGTTATTGTGGTCTTCTTCAAGAATTGGAGACGTGTACATGTGTTCGGTCATTTTTCCTTTTCTCACGTCTAATATAAGAGTTGCCCGCGATTTAAACAAACTGTCTGACCAAATAATACATGTTCTGATATGTAATAAATGGATGTGTCAACCTAGCTCCGGGCATATAGGCATTATTATCACCTTTTGCACTAGCACATGATTTCAAAACATGCAATGAAATAAAATGCAAATGCGAGTTCTATAATTATTTTTTTATTCTTCGCAGGTTGTTTGCGAGCGTTGTCACTTAAATTCAAATCTACCCACGCACCTCCAGCGGACACGTTGGTTCATCCGGGAGATATAATAACAGCAATATACTTTATAGCTCGTGGTTCGTTAGAAATATTAAAAGATGATATAGTTATGGCTATTTTAGGTAAGTATAAAGTTATCTAATTTTGGTGTAGTTCTGTATTGCAGTTTTAATAGTGCCACCAGAAACAAAGAACTCTAATAGACAAAAAACTGAATGTCTATTCATATACAGTTATATTTGGAAATGTCGAACTTCAAGACCCTTTCAACATGTCCAGTATTCGTGAAAAGAAGAGTTCAAGAACATTGTGTACGCGAAAAAGCAACACATGCTCAAAAATATCGTATAAATTATACACAAAATAGTACTTACTCATGGCCAAGAATAATTGTAATAGCTTTTCACCAATGTAAATTTATTTAAAATACATTCTAATTTGTCATAGTGATTACATAAGAAAATAGAATTACATGTTTATTTTATTATGTAACAGGGATACAGATACCATCAGTATATCATTATTAATTAACCAAATCAATAATTATGTCTGTCAACTGAAGACTGTGAAATACATTACCTTTATTTTTTACATCTATAAATTACTTATTTGCAGTCATACATATCTCATTGTCTGTCGTTTTATCTGTGTCTCAAGGACAAGCTTCTTTATCCCACAAACATAAAAGCCATCAATTTTTTATGAATGATTTTCCCCGAGTAAAAGATTTGAAAACGAAATATGTCTTTAGGCTAAAACGACATTGTCAGTGACTTGATATTCTGAAATCCATGCCAATTCTGCCCTGGGGATATATGTTTTGTTTTTTTTTTTCTTAAAATCACATGTATTTGTGATGACTATTAATTTTTTTTTATTATTTTGTATCTGGTGTTTTTCGGATCGACTTATGAGTTATTTGGAGAGGTTGCATACCTGAGTTAGACCTATTATTCAATTATGTCAGTGTCACCAAGAAAGATAATGCGTCAATATGCTTTAATTAAACCATTGCATGCAATGTTTACGTGTTCATTAAGGCCTTCTTTTTTGATATTTACTTGTTCAGGTAAAGATGATATATTCGGTGAAGATATTAAGAACAGCGTGGGTGTTGGAAAATCCATGTATTGTGTTAGAGCTTTGTCTTACTGTGATATTAATAAAATAGAGTTGGACGATTTCAAAGAAATACTACAAACATATCCAGAATTCTCCGAAAGTTTCATGCAGCTGTTCCAAGTTACCTTTAATCTTAGAAAGGTTTGTGATATTCACCCATTAATTATTTTTATTTATCTCGTAATACTGCTTCATGAAGTTGCTTTATAAATATGGCGAAGCGGAAGCTGCAATGCACGGACAAATGTCCCGGATGTGGTTTTATGGACTTGAATTTGTCGCCATTAAAATCTTACAAAATGTTTGTGCGTAACAGCGATCTGTATACGAGTTGTGCTTTAATAATATTGATTCTTTGCTTTTTGGGTGTTTACAGGCAGAGGTGAGTATAATAATATGACGTCAGTGGTGCATTTCCTTTTACTTGTCTTGAAAATACACGGTCATGCTACTGTATCACCACTATAGTCTGTAGCCTATGAAATATAGACATCAAAATGGGTTATAACGTCCTACTTCCCTACACCAACCGATCTAATGAAGATGGGAATACGCTTAGGGGTATGCTCTGAGAAAATAAATTCCCGGACAGTGGCGTTTCCGCCTATCCTTCGTCGATTTTCGGCTTTCAAGTGGTCTATTACGTGCAGCCTATATGCATCTGCAACTGGAAAGGGAAAACCACGCTAAAAAATCTCGAACAACCTTCTAGGCCAATGCCGGGATCGAAACCTCGACATGCTGGTTTGTGAGCGCCTTATCACCGCGCGACCAGGAGAACGAATAATCGAAGAGGGCCTGTATATGTATCATTTTTGGCTTGCTTATAAGCCAAGATTGCTTATAACTACCGCCCAATCTATACATCTATGAAGATATTGTAGGAATCATTTCGTGTAACAAACGCCTTGAGATTTACATACAAATGACATTTTCAAAATTTAAATAATATCTTACACATCCGTCTAAATCAACAGAAAAATTAATATAACTGTGTACTGATATATATTGTGCCAGTGATAGCAGACGTCAAATAAAACTATTACATGCACTGGGGACTGGGGGCTGTAATATTTGAGGGGTTGTGGCGATCATGGTAAAAAAAAAATCAAGTGAAGACTCAAGTGGAAGAACGATCTAAGTCACATTTTTGTCTTTACGCATAAAAGGCAAAACAAACTTTTGGACGAAATAGAACAACAAGTGGGTTTAATTACAACTTCAAAATGATGTTTAATACGAATCATAATACCAGTACAACTGATTTCCACTTATCAGCCAAATTAAGGTGAAATAAAGGGTACAATGGACGTATTTGTCCGAATGGTCATTTCAGAACGGCCTTGGTACGATGTGACTCCGTTCGTCTTTACCTGAAATTGATTGTTCCGCAGAAAGCTTATAGAATTTGCCACCAGATGGCGTCATTAACTGCTTTTCGTTTTAAAGTGTCTTAGATGGTTCTTCCCCTGTGCTCTTCAAGTTATTAATACCATTTAAACACCAACGACAAAATGATTAAACAATATTCTCTGAATGTTATTCTCCTTTCTACATTTTATGTTAGCTGTCCATGTAGTATACAATTCTCCTCTATGTAATATCCAGGTCACAATTCTATGGAATACAATTACTGCATTTTACTAGATTTTGAAATTTAACATAATATCAAATGAAATGTATAAAATGTTTGTTAATGGTTACATCATTCTGGAACAATATTTTTGCAATTTTCTGAGACAAATCACAAGTATAGTTAGCTTCATTTCTGCATCTTGTACATCCAAATGGTAATCAATTATTTCTTTGAAATTAATGGACTTCTTGCAAATTACGTCACTATAGGGTCTATATTATCTATTGGGTTTTTTTTACAAACGAGGCTTTTGCAAATTCTATAGAATCCAATCAAAGTAGATTGATGGCGATATTTGTTTATTGTTCATTTTCAGGAATGTGAAAGGAGAAGATAAATGTTGAAATATACACATCACCAGTTAAAACCAAAACTTCTCATGTGTTCTTTTTTTATAGGGCACATTGCTAGAGCGAAAAGTGAAAGCCAAGATGGAAGATGAAACTCTACGGTTTATACGACAACGACGACCACGCTTACAATGCAAGCGACGACCTACAGACTCAGATGGTAATTTCATTCCTAAATATATTTACATAAACCAGATATAACACTTCTACATTTTTTCTTCCTGGTTCTCCATATCAAACGCCATTAAATTATTTTCTTTCCATTTTATCCACACCACAATAATGAGCTCATTATTTAAGATAATTATGTTGAATCAACATGCTTCTCTTTCTTTCATAGCCTAGTATGTATACTTGTTTCTTCCTGGTTGTCTATATCAAAAGCTGTTTATCTTTGCCATGTATCATTTTTCTCCAGCCCAATACTTACATCATTATTTAAGATCTATTACATGTATATTACTGGTGACGTCATGAACGGGGCGGCGTTTGCTTTTCTCGGAACAGTAGACTGATTTGTAATTTTGTATTTTTAGACTTCAAATGTTATTGCCCTGTAGGATGATGGTACTAATTTCATTGAGAATAATAAGTAATTTTATATACCAAATCGCTAACAATCTTTCTTCTCGATACGAACCTAATTAAACACATATTATGCAACAGCTAAACCGGCTTATTGCAGGCCTTTCTTTAGGCCTAAAATCATATCTAAATTATTAATTAGACACCAATTAGTTGTCAAAATCATAAGCAACTCTTGCCAGCGTAATTTACCGGATTAGAATATATTATTATTTTTTTTAAATGAAATTATACGTAAAAATGGATAATCGAGACTTTGTTTTTATCGTACCGACTTTAGTATAATGACGTTCGAGGCTAGCCTAAAATTCATAAGCTAATATCTCGGTTTAGAGTGGAGCAGTTTGACTGAAATTTACGTTATGTATTTTTTAACTATTATTGCAAGAACTGCCAATTCTTTATCTAATCTCCCATTAAGCCCCTTGAACAATATCGGTAATTTGCAATTTCATCGATCCCCTTAATAAATATTAATAATTCTTCGACCTTTCAATTATCAGTTAGTAGTAGAGGACTGAGACAGAGGCGGGCTATGGGTTCTGAAGGTAGAGATCGAGATCGAGATCGAGATCTTCTAGACCTTTCTGGAAGTGAAGATGAAGGCGTGGGTATTCTCGAACTATCAGCTACCGCTACCACTGAAGACGTTGGTGATGACGATTTCGCACGAAAATCAGAAATGCCCCGAAAAAGTTCTCAAACATCAATAGCTGGTGAGATTGCCTAAATTATTTGCTACAAAAGATAATGCATATAGAGGTGTATATTTCAAAACCATTAGCATCATTCAAAACTATATTAATTACAATTGGGAGCCGTGGTTTTCCGACGTGATGAAAGGCGCAGGGCGGAGGGCTTAGTCAAAAAAAAAAGCATGTAGTCAGTTATTCGAGTGGTACGATAAACTGAAATTCTGTGTACCCGTTGACGTGCATGTAAAATGTTGGATTTCGGAACAAGAGTAGGTTGTTCGGGAAATGAAATGAAATGGGTTTAACGCCCTACTGTTCTGATCCTACTGGGCTAATGAAAAAGGGCATACACTATAGCGTGTGCTATGAGTGAAATTTCGGTTCGGGCAGCGTCACCGTGGTCTACTCTTATATCGACTTCCAACTGCCAAAGAACACTGAATGGTGTGACGCCAGTCTTCATTAGACCATTCGGGGTAGATCAGTAGGATATTTAACCCCATTTCATTTTTTGTATTCATTAGTCCAGATTGTGCAGAACACAGTAGGGCCTTATGCTCTGTGTTATTTATCGCAATTAGGAACTGTCTCTGATTGGACGATGTCCGCTGACAGTGCCTATCGCAATCTAATTGAAATATAGATCTATATTTCGTTTCGTTTTTTATGCTTTCGATGGCCTACACTCATGTAGATCTAACAAGTTATAGTGGAAGCTCACGTTCTATGACGTCAGGTATCAAGCACGGGACGTTTGACCCGATAACGTCAGTCATTCGATTAACCAATTAGCGACCGCCACGCTTTTTAAAATCTACTTTTGTTTTGTTTTGATTTCTATCCACTGGTGTTAGTACAGACGTATCTACCCACAGTTCCACGCATGAAAAGGTCAAACGGTCGATTCGACAGCCATTTAATTGGCTGAACCCACATATCTAGCAAAACACAAGTTAAATAACAAGTCCTCCATATCCAAGAGTAGTAAAGACAAGTAAAAACGAAATTTTGAACTATAAAAAACGAAACGAAATTGGATTTGTGTTTTAATCAGATTGTGCCTATCGCGTCCTGCAATATTAAAATACGGTCAAATACCGCTCTTCCCCACCTCTGTTCTTAGGCTATTTTGGAACCCATACCTTCTATTTTTCACCGTGAATGTTTATTTTTCGCACAAGGGATCATTTCTTGTCATATCTGACACAAATTTATAATAATCCAAGATTATGTTTAAGTAGAACTCAGCAATTCAGTAATTCCGGTCTCGTAATGGTTGCTCAGTTCAAATGTATTTTGTGTATGTTTTCAATCGCAGAATCTGGGTGAAAAATAGTCGGTAAGGATTCAAAAATCGCCTTTGACAAGAGGTATTTTCATTTTGCGGCTAGGGCTCGATAGGCGCTGTCAACGGACATCGTCCGATCAGAGACAGTTCCTAAAGGGACTATAAGACGTTAAACCCCGTTTCATTTAATTGCGATAAATAACTGACATAGAGCTTAACGTCATACAGTTCTGCACAATCTGGACTAATGAATACAGAATTGAAATGGAATTAAATATATTAGCACAGTCGGGGAAGAACAGTAAGACCTTAAACCTCATTTCATTTCTTATTCCATTAACCCAGATTGTGCTGAACAGTAAGACGTTAAACCCCATTTATTCATTAAAATTTGATTTAATTACGTTGAATTACGTTTGTCATTTGCAAAAATGTTGAATACAGAATGCTTTTTTTATACCGCAAACGAACGTGTTGCTGGTTTCCCATATATAGGTTTGATTTTTATTCAGATTATAAGATGTCCTTGGTTGATTGATTGAGTTTCTTGTTTTAATAACAAAAACATTTTATGGACATGTATAAAGTTTGACATTAGTTAGTATTTTGTAACACTAGCATGCTAACACAGGTTTACGTGTAATGAAAAAAAAAATAATCTATAACCAACATTGATCTAACATCATTAACTGTATTTTCTATTATAAATAGGTGCCATGTCTAACCTTATCAGTGTTGTTTCTGGTAAGACGAAGAAAGATAAGCAAGGCACAAGTAGAGAAACCAGACCACTTCTACCCAGATCATCTCATGGGCTTCCTAAAAAGGATATTACGTCAGACAGCTTAATTGGACAACCAGGATTATCACCAATAGCCTCAAGCGGAACTACTTATACTCCAAAATCATCATCCAGTGCCGGCCAAATATGGAAGTTCCCGCATAATATCGATTACGAAATCCGACAGCATACAGAAAAGGGCAGTATTCATTCCTTAGCCGATATTGATCATAAACTCGAGAGTTTATATGAGTAAGTCAGTCACTAATCTTTTTATGTCGTTGCCCCGGGTTTTATGTTTGAAATAGTAGTCCTGTTGAAGGTTATTGTAGTAGCACACATAAAATGGCTTGTTAGCGCGATAAACGAACGCGAAGTACATGAATAAATCCCATAAAGCTTGGCTTTCCATTATTCAAACGCGGGTCCAGGCCAAACAATCTCCAAAAGGTGTACATATACATGTCCTGTTATTTGTTCCCCACTCCCAGCTTACACTTGGGCCAAGTAGATTTTAGCAAACATTTGGTATTTTTTATTTGGCTAAATACATATATGTTTTTAAGGAACCATAAAGCGCTTATTTCGAGTCATTTGTTTCGTTGTGTGACCTGATAATATATTACCGTTCCTTTAGAGGTCAAAACAGTGCTTGATACACGTTAATCTTAGAAAATGAAAATCTTGTTTTAACCAGACACCGTAAAATACAGCTCAGGACACCGGTCTCCATTTCCATCACGTATATTGAGTTAGTTGCGCGGACCTTTAAAGGGACACTTGATCCGATCTTATTATCAAGATGACTGAATAAGTTCAAACACGACAATTGGATATTTCACGCAGTTCATTAATTTTTGTTATTCAAGATTTCGTTTTTGGAAGTGCGGGACCTCACGTGTAATTCAATAATGCAAATCAAAAACAACTAATTTGCTGGGATTTAAAAATTCAATCTATGATTAAATCCTCTCTGGAACCGTGAACAATGTGCCCACGGTACAATGCATACATATTTAGGACTGAATATATTTGTGTTACCTTAATCGTTGCAAGAGTTAATACTTTAGAAACCCTGTGTTCTACCCTTGGCTTTTGGTTTTTTGTTTGGCTAGGTCACTGCATTCTACAAGGGCGCACAATTTATGACAAATTCTCCGTTACACTAATAAAATGCTTTTTTATCTTTCATAGGCGAATGCATAATTTTGAAAACGATTTGTACACGACCGTCGACGCCATATTGGAGATATTGGGTCACAGGCCAAAGGTGACGTTGGATTCCATGGAGGTGCCGCTGTCGCCCACGTTCAGGGGAGATAAATCTGTTAGGCCCAAAGCACCCAGACTTGTTCGATCACCAAGTGATCTGGATCGAACGTTGAAACATGTCGGCTGAAGGCGTTAATGATGTTGGTTGTTCCAAGTATGGACTAGAAAGTATGATAATTGTTGTTAATTGCTGTCTGATAACTGGAAAATCCAGACAGAACGATTTGTACGTATTACAAAGCGAGTTGTCAGCCAATTCGTTTGATCTGCTTGCATCAAGCTCTTCAACAATAATAAGGTCGTAAGTTTTTGAGTGGTTATTTTGAAAAAGAATTAAATGTACATTTATTTATCATCTGGCGTCTAAAGACATTCCCGTTGTATACGTTTTATGAAGAACCGCTAGTTTTACAAAGAAGGGACGTTTGTTGTTTTAAAAATAACTGAGTTACCGTTCCTAGTTGTTGTTTTTCTCAGTGGTTGTATTGAGACAGAGACCAGTTAAATGAACTAATAGCTGTGATAAAAGGACATATAGTGTATTCATATGCCAATAAGATAAACTGTACATACATAATTATATATTAATTAAATAACGAGATAAATATACTACTATACGTTACAACGATATTGAGTTTAGTGAAATATATATTGTCATGTGATATAATTATATAGATTTGAGTTTATGTTAAATATTATACATCGTGTAACAAACATTACAATAATGTTTTGACCTTTGACATTGATCTGCTGTGTATGTATATTATATATAGAGACTGTGTATTGCTTGGATTTTGTAAAGGGCATTAAAAGATGCCTGGATCATTATATATTGTGTCTATCATTATTCGTGTATTTGTGGAAGATTGCATATAATGCATGATAACTATCACTTTAAAACAAACAAAACGTATCATATGTTGTTTGTTTATCGTTATTTAGATTAAACATAATATATATATATATATATAACTAACTGTATGTCCATTATATGTTGTCTGTTTCCGGACAACTTCATAATCCTTTTGCCATTTAGGTATTTTAACCACAATTTTAAGAAAGAATAGATGTATGAATCAGTATAGTTTGGACCCGCATTTCTATGTAAGCTATAGGCGGCTGGGGGTAGAAATTATCCCGTCACCAGCAAATTCACCAGCCCAGTTTAAATACAAATAAATTACAATACAATTGTCATCTACTGTACCGTCTGGCATCGTTACCATCCTGATAAGGTGAACACATGGGGATAAATAAACGGCCCTCCCCTCTGTCGCTACCACTCGCCATTAGGGTCAAACCTCAATAATTAATCTGGGCCACTTTTTAACAAAACTGAGAAATCTTTCGCGAAATTTTAGAAACTTGGTTAACAATCTCCAATTTTTGGCAATGATAACAACGGACACGTAGCGACAGGCTGCTAATCACGGCGCCATCTACACTAGTTAGAATGATGGGATTGCCATTAACCTGGCTGATTAACCATTAACAGTATTGCCAATTAATGTTGAATCAGTGATGATATCGTGTATTTACAAAAAGCAAGTTACTTTGTCCTTTAAGATTCATATAATTTATTGTCTTTGGTGTAGCCAGTGGATTTTGAACATATTTATTACCCTTGGCATTTGAATTATACATAATTGGATAATGATTTCCTTCCATCTAATTATCAGAAATGGAGTGCCAGAAGATGTTATCGTGGTAATGGGGTGCCCCAAGATGTCATCGTGGTAATAATGTTCCTGGATACCGGAATTCAAAAAAATATGTTTATAATATATATATATATATGCGTTTTAAGTCTATGAACAGGTTGTATTTGAATAAATATGTATCAAAAAATGTTAAATTTGTTAATGAACATACGAAATCCTTAAACATATCTAATTGATTATGAAATTTTATATTGTATCGCCTTTGTTGTTAATAGATGTGCATGACTATCATTATATAGATATGTTATACTGGCTTTATATAGAGTTTTGATATAATTATATATTATGTATGACGTGATAGAGAATTATAATACATAGTAATTTTATAGTAAAATATTGCAATAAATACAGTCTTTATAGTTATATGAATCTGATTCAAATAACCTGTGTATTTTATGTAGAAGAATGGAATGGAATCGGGTTTAACGTCTCAACACAGTGTTTCGGTCATTGAGACTAACATGTAGTATTGTAGGGGCGGATCAATGAATTTTTGCAGGAGGCTGTTTGCGAGACTTCGGTTAAGAAATTTTGACAGTTGATAATGCATGGTGCCATCATCATCTCTAAATTAAGTAGGCATACATACACTCTGAGCTTTTGAAAGCGAGAAATCCAACACCCCGTTTATGATGTCAATTTTAATAATGATATAGGGTCAAGTTGTGATTCAATTTCATCGCTGAGCAGGCATTCAATAATTTTAAGTAGTTGAGCAGGGTGGGGTTCGGTCCTCTGGATCCACCCCTGTATTGCTCAATGTGCAATATGGGAGTAAGTTGCCAGGACAGCAACGTTTACATCTACTCTTCATCAAAGTCCAACTGCGCCAAGAACTCATTTACAACGCTCACTCTAATCTAATGTGTACACGAGTAGATCTTGATGTTCTTCCAAAATTCACGGAATTCAGGCCTGTGAACTTCGACCGACACAACGGAAGTTTCGATCAATTTATATGGCTATCTTACTCGTATTTACCAAGATGGTTTTCACATCTCCAGCATGGAACAGTTTTTATTAGCATAAGCCCCGGAGATTTCTGTTTTTGTGTGAGTGTGATCAAAGACGATGTCGATTTGTATCCTTTGATTAACAATATTCCTTAAAATAAAGGACGGACGTTGGATTGTTGGGCTCCGGGCCATGAACAAAGATATGGGATATCGTCGTCACCCCTGCTCTCAATTGCACGTTACCACATTAGATTCTAGACTTTACATCCTAGTATTTTTTTTATATAAAACTTGGTATGTGACAATATCAGGTCCGGTGGAGTGCAAGGAGGGTAATTAGTTATTATTACCTGTTTAAGTCAGAACTTAGACTTTTAGAAGAAAACTAATCCTGCTATACACTTTACTGATCCCTGGGTTAAGGCCCCCTCAGTTGCGATGTTCGCGATTAGATAACTGAACAGTCATGCAATCTTTATATCAATTCCATGTCACTTCCGTTGTATTTATGATAGTTCCTAAAGGAACTGTCTCTGATCGGACGATGTGCGCTGACATTTCCTATAGAGCCCTACATAGCTGCAATATGAAAATACCGCTCCCCACCTCTTGTCTAAGGCAATTTTTATTCCTTACCGACTATTTTTCACACAGTCAGTGGACATCGTCCGATCAAAGATAGTCCCCAAAGGAACTATAATATGTATGACTGCTATCAGCTATTGTCAGTTAAAAGATGTGATACCTTTTGAAAACTGTAAATTTGTGTTTGCTGCGAAAGTATCTAATGCTGCCCATTGCCTATACGAATTACGACCATAATATTCACACAATGTCTGTAGGATATGTTATTATTCATATATTTTTCCATTTCAGCATCACAGGAAACCACCATCAAATGTGTTTTCGTGGTAAGGGATTAGGGAAAAAATTAAAGCTTCATTTCATTGCTGGTTAATCCTATTATCCAAAAATAGCTAGGAACGCGTCTCAGTCGATCTTGATCCCCATGATGGAAGACCCATCAAGAATTGCTTCCGCCGGCCCTTGATATCCATAAGATTTCGGGGCAAGGTTAATCCTGGGCATGATTTGCTAATAATTCACATAGCCCCTGACTATGTGAATACGTCGATACGTAAATATAATAATATATGAACGCGCTGGAATCTGCATTGCTGTATAAATTGGAAGTGGCTTCCAACTGTACCAAAAACGTCTCGATACAAGGGAGGTAACCCCCTTTAAAAATTAGGATGAACACCACTATTACCCTCGTCTTCGTTGAAAGCCATTTTATTTGTTACTAATTCATTCACCTCTATGCTGAAAGGTTACTTCGTATTCGTATTTAAAGTATGCCATGCTTCCATCATGCCCGGGATATTTTATCCAAGCGAATATGTCAATGAATGCATAAAGCAGCAGTTACCTATACATGTATATTCAAGTTCGAATAGCATATTTTTAAGTTATATTTTTAAAATGTATTAAAATAAAGCCCTCAAATAGATTGTACCTATAAACAATCCTACCTTGTTAAGAATAATCCTATAATCCTATAATTCACTATTGCCAGTTGAGAAATTGGCAAAAATATCATTTTCAACTTCAAATTCAAACGTTTGAAGATGGCCTTCCATGGAGAGGAATGGGAAAACAAGGGGGGTAATTGAGTTACTATTTACTCGTCAGCCATTTTAACGCCTATCAAATTTTGCCCATGATCGTATAATAGTGAGTTGACAACTCAAGGTTAGCAAGCCAGAGAATTACTCACTGGGCCACCGTGGTTGGGATGGCCTAGTGGTCTAGAGTGCCGCGCTTCGTCCTCTAGCTGGCCGGTCACCTCTGGTTTGCGGCTGTGGTTTCGAGCCCTGGTGTGAGCGTATGTGGCATGGAGATAGGGGCGCCTTCTCAACCTCGTGGGTTTCCTCCGGGCACTCCGGTTTCCTCCCACTGCTAAAGACCCCTACGCGCAAGCGAATTATTGAAATAAAATTGAACCATATGTTAGTCCCGAAATGACCTAGTTTGTGTTGAGTGGACGTTAAACCCCATTTCTCTCTCTATCAAAATGGGACACGATGTGGTTCGGTGAGTAAGCTACTGGATTGCTCACGTATAGATCAACGGTGCGATCCCACTGTTGGCCGAGACATTTCCTCGCTGAGTGCAGGATTGATACCCTGGAAGAAATGGGACAAAAACCGAGGTCCCGATGACCGGGTAAAATTTCCTTCATCGCACACTCTGCAGGGCGTAGGTGCGTCTTCATTGGGGAAGTAACCTCTTTCAGTATTAGGATGCAGACCAGCATTAAAGTTCGCCCATTTATGATAATTTTCTCTTTACCCTTTTCTCCCCTCTTGCATGCCTATTTTTGTGGATTCTTCGATCTAGAATGGACGAAGAGGGCGTGAATCGATATTTTCTGCCAGGTTTTGGTAAATATTCATGATTTTGAGGCGGAAGGATAACAGCGTTATCACTTTGGCTACGGTGATATGTACGACGAATAGTTATACATGATTTATAGGTTTCTTCAAGTTTGTGTAAAGTTTAGGTAGTCAACCTCATACAAATTTTAGTGCAAAGACATGACCATTTTGTTTCTCTGTCTGTAGTGAAAAACATTCAGCCCATTGAAAATTTGGGGGAAAGTGTAATAGTTTACTGTTTTTTACAGTTACTAAATGCCTCTAACAGCAAGTGCAGGAGGGGGGGGGTCCAAAGGGGGAGGGGGGGGGTCCAGGATTGAAAATTTGAAACTGAAATCTAAAAGCCTGAATCTGGTCTCACATACATTTTGGAAGATAAATCTGTTTAATTGTGTGTGAAAATTCCTTGTAAACCTCTACATTTATGATTAAGCCTGTGCCAACTATTGCAAGCTATATTATTTTTTTTTTATGCGGTGAAAATAAACAGTAAACCAAGTCTATCAACTTTTCGTCTGTGAAAGTTTGTACTCTGGAAAACCCCGGTCAATTTCCCTATACTTAAATGGAATGGTTGCTCTAATAGTAAATTAAAACTGCCAATAAAGCTTGTTACGAACAACCCTAATATGGTATTTGAAGATATTTTGTTCCTCACCTGTGAAGGGAACATTCCCCATCAACATTTTAAGGACATTTTATGCGATATTATTGGCGATTTTTAGACCTGTAATTTTGGAATTTACCTTCCGGAAATACGTCAGAATGCCCCAAATTGAATCTAATTTACCAAACCCCCCGTTAATTGCTTGAATGCCTTCTGCGCTGGCGGCAGAGGCCTACGCCCACCGGAATTAGTTAAGCAGTTATCAAGCCTGCAAAGAATCCTGGCTCCGCGCCTGCATCACTGCACGCAAAACAAAGAATTTGTTAAAGGCTTTTAACATACTAATAATGTATTCTTCCTGAATATTATGGCGGGGGAAAGCGGCAAAAACCTAATGCTATGTAGAAATGTCTAATTCAAAACACACATGTAACATAATGCCATACCAAATACCTAAAACGTCTAATGCAAAAAACAAAATACAAGAAACCTCTAATACAAAATACCTCATACGTCGATTGCAAAAGACAAAATACTAGAAACCTCTAATACAAAATACATATAACCTCTTATGCACAATTGATTTTACAATCTGAAACATCTACCATAAGCATTAGATGACATATCTCGTTGTCATTACTTACATTTCTCCACTGAATTATCTTTATTTAGGTCAATGTCAAGGTCACCGAACACAACTTGGCGACCTATTCGGCTAGCGAGCTATTCGACCGATCCAGCTGGCAACCTGTTCGTTGGCAACCTATTCAGAATTAAGACAACAGTCGCCCAAACTCATCTATTTTTAACAACCAATAAAATCGAACGTTACGTCTATCAAATGAAAGTAGAATAATATATTATTTTTATCAATTCCTTTAGCTCAGAATAGAGATGTAATTTCGCATTATCGTACAAAATTCTAGACATCCAACTAAATATATTCCGAAAGGTAATTAAATAGGCTTTCTAAGTATTATCAGTAAAAATTGGCACATTCATATTAAAGGGGTGCACTCTCTTCCTAAACATGACCAATTTTTTTACAATTTTAAAGGGAAAAACTGTTAATATCCCGTGTCAAAATTCGGACCATCGTACAAAATTCTGATGATCCAACTAAATATATTCTGACTCGGAATATTACCGTTCTTTCACTTTAAAATATTAAAAAGGTGGCGATGTTCAGGTTGAGAGCGCGCCCCTTTAATATGATTGTGCCAACTTTTACTAATAATATTTGGAAAGCTCATTCAGATACCTTTCCGAACTTATATAGCTGGATGCTCAGAATTTTGTACGATGGTTCGAATTTGGACTTCAAAAAAAATACCGGTCTATCTTCACATATAGAATATTGAAAAATTGGATATGTTCAGGTTGAGGGCGCGCCCCTTTAATATGATTGGGCCAACTTTTACTAATAATATTTGGAAAGCTTATTCAATTACCTTTCAGAATATATATAGCTGGATGTTCCAAATTTTGTACGATGGTCCGAACATTGACACGGAATACTACCGTTTTTTCACTTTAAAATATTGAAAAATTGGCGATGTTCAGGTTGAGAGCGCGCCCCTTTAATATGATTGTGCCAACTTTTACTAATAATATTTAGAAAGCTTATTCAATTACCTTTCAGAATATATATAGTTGGATGCTCAGAATTTTGTACGATGGTCCGAATTTCGACTCGGAATATTACCGTTGTTTCACTTTAAAATATTGAAAAATTGGCTATGTTCAGGTTGAGAGCGCGCCCCTTTAATATGATTGTGCCAACTTTTACTATTAATATTTGGAAAGCTTATCCAATTACCTTTCAGAATATTTATAGCTGGATGGTCAGAATTTTGTACGATGGTCGAAATTCGGACTTCGAAAAAAATTCCAGTCTATCTTTACATATAGAATATTGAAAAATTGGCTATGTTCAGGTTGAGAGCGCGCCCCTTTAATATGATTGTGCCTACTTTTACTAATAATATTTAGAAAGCTTATTAAATTACCATTCAGAAAATATATAGCTGGATGCTCAGAATTTTGTACGATGGTCCGAATTTCGACTCGGAATATTACCGTTCTTTCATTTTAAAATATTGAAAAATTGGCTATGTTCAGGTTGAGAGCGTGCCCCTTTAATATGACTGTGCCAACTTTTACTAATAATATTTAGAAAGCTTATTCAATTACCTTTCAGAAGCTGGTTGCTAAGAATTTTGTACGATGGTCCGAATTTCGACTCGAAATATTACCGTTCTTTCACTTTAAAATATTGAAAAATTGGCTATGTTCAGGTTGAGAGCGCACCCCTTTAATATGATTGTGCCAACTGTTACTAATAATATTTGGAAAGCTTATTCAATTACCTTTTAGAATATATTTAGTTGGGTCATCAGAATTTTGTACGATGGTCCGAATTTTGACACGGGATATTAACAGTTTTTCCCTTTAAAATTTTTAAAAAAATTGGTCATGTTTAGGAAGAGAGTGCACCCCTTTAATATGAATGTGCCAATTTTTACTGATAATACTTAGAAAGCCTTTTACTAATAATATTTAGAAAGCTTATTAAATTACCATTCAGAAAATATATAGCTGGATGCTCAGAATTTTGTACGATGGTCCGAATTTCGACTCGGAATATTACCGTTCTTTCATTTTAAAATATTGAAAAATTGGCTATGTTCAGGTTGAGAGCGTGCCCCTTTAATATGACTGTGCCAACTTTTACTAATAATATTTAGAAAGCTTATTCAATTACCTTTCAGAAGCTGGTTGCTAAGAATTTTGTACGATGGTCCGAATTTCGACTCGAAATATTACCGTTCTTTCACTTTAAAATATTGAAAAATTGGCTATGTTCAGGTTGAGAGCGCACCCCTTTAATATGATTGTGCCAACTGTTACTAATAATATTTGGAAAGCTTATTCAATTACCTTTTAGAATATATTTAGTTGGGTCATCAGAATTTTGTACGATGGTCCGAATTTTGACACGGGATATTAACAGTTTTTCCCTTTAAAATTTTTAAAAAAATTGGTCATGTTTAGGAAGAGAGTGCACCCCTTTAATATGAATGTGCCAATTTTTACTGATAATACTTAGAAAGCCTATTTAATTACCTTTCGGAATATATTTAGTTGGATGTCTAGAATTTTGTACGATAATGCGAAATTACATCTCTATTCTGAGCTAAAGGAATTGATAAAAATAATATATTATTCTACTTTCATTTGATAGACGTAACGTTGGATTTTATTGGTTGTTAAAAATAGATGAGTTTGGGCGACTGTTGTCTTAATTCTGAATAGGTTGCCAACGAACAGGTTGCCAGCTGGATCGGTCGAATAGCTCGCTAGCCGAATAGGTCGCCAAGTTGTGTTCGGTGACCTTGACATTGACCTAAATAAAGATAATTCAGTGGAGAAATGTAAGTAATGACAACGAGATATGTCATCTAATGCTTATGGTAGATGTTTCAGATTGTAAAATCAATTGTGCATAAGAGGTTATATGTATTTTGTATTAGAGGTTTCTTGTATTTTGTCTTTTGCAATAGACGTATGAGGTATTTTGTATTAGAGGTTTCTTGTATTTTGTTTTTTGCATTAGACGTTTTAGGTATTTGGTATGGCATTATGTTACATGTGTGTTTTGAATTAGACATTTCTACATAGCATTAGGTTTTTGCCGCTTTCCCCCGCCATATAAGATCTACGCGTGTCAATTTGTATAATACTTAATACTAACAGTCTATACTTTAAAATGGCCATATATTTTACTAAGAAAATATTATGAAATGTGAACAGCCATTTTTTTTTATTTTTTTATTTTTAAGTAAAATTGATCAATCTGATTAATATTGGACCAAAACTGATCAATGAAATTGCGTTTAAAAAAACCCACATACAATATACATGGGAAACAACCACTGGTTTGCTAAACATATACCACGACGTAGTGAAAATGTTTGTGCTTGATAACGATAAGAGAAATACCAGTGATTGTTTACAATAAAAAAAATGTGATTAACTTCAATGGTTACTTCTTGGTGGTGAGAGGAAATACAAACTGAGTTTCGGTGATTTCGTACGATAACTGTCAGGATAATTGTGAAAACTGGGGAGAGAGAGAGAGAGAGAGAGAGAGAGAGAGAGAGAGAGAGAGAGAGAGAGAGAGAGAGATGTGGGGCATATTTAAGACTAACAATATATGGTTAAATAACAAGTCCTCCAGATCCAAGAGTAGTAAAGACAAGTAAAAACGAAAATTTGAACTATAAAAAAATGAAACGATCTTGGATCTGTGTATTAATCAGATTGCAACACTATATATTATAAGGATCTGGAAGAGTTGTTATTTAACAGACATTCTAGTTGATGTCAAGATTTACTCAGTGAAACGGTCTGTCACGGCAAGTTCTTCGCATGCTCTGACGGGAACTCTGGGTAAAAGTCCTAGAAAGTTCAACTGGTCACGGGTGACTGATTATTCAATGTCTGACGTCATAGGTCAAAAGCCGAACGTATGACTCCTGACTCGATCCCCAGTACAAATGTTCGGATTTTCGTGTAGTGTAGGACATCGAAAGTATAAAAAAAAACCAAACGAAATATAGATCTGTAATTTAATCAGATTGTTTTTCATGAGGCCTTTTTATACTTGGGTGTGTTTTAATGATGAAGACTATTGACATTGAGATATTTTAACAGCCTTGCCTGCACTACCTATAAGTTTAGTTTAATATCTATCCAATATGAAGAAAATATATTAAACGTTAAAGTTACATTCTCGGGTACAAACTGGTGATTTGATGATATATTAGAACTAAAAACATATTCAAACTAATTAATTTATCATAATGTCGCTTCAAATCCTTCGCAAAACATTGTAATTGCCAAGTATACCTGCTATAAAAATCAATCAAAAGAGACCATGTTTGCGTCAGGGGATTACTCCTTCTCCTGCCTATAGCAACGGTGGGGGGGGGGGAATTCATTGCGCACACAAGACGATGTTGTCGGTAATCGTTGACTATTTATTTCAATATCGAAATCGAATCCTAATTAAATTCTCGGATCATCCACTGCCCACCTCTTTTATCTCAGATAGTGTTGTTCATCTAACTCTTCATAAAGTTTATCAACATGTACACAAAGCGCTCAGTATACTCGTGCAGCCTTCGACGCCGGGCCTTTGTCCTGTATACGCTCCATGAGTGTTTTTCAGGGAATCCAGTAATTTTCTAGTAAAATTGAATATCTCCACTTTCCATATATACCAAAATTGCCATACTTTTATTGGCAATAACCACCCGATAAATACTTTCCCGGGAACCCATCTTTAATCTTCGACACTACTGAATTTATCATTGAATTGACGGCAATAGTAAATTGTACAAGTTTAATTATGGTTCTTATATAAGAGACACTACAAAAAATAACATCTTGATTGGGCGAGTGCACGAATTTATTTGGGACATTATAATAATACAATTAGTTTTGAAACATGAAAATCGCTGCTATAACATATGTGATCAAAAAATATATGATCTGATAAAAAGAAAAAAGTTTGTTTGACACGCTTTACGTTCAAATTTCATAATACCTGACGCATATAATCACTATTTATTCTTTATTAGATACATTGCATCTATTTATACACGCATTCAGTTTTCGACAAGTTTACCCCTGACTCACACAAAATCGTGAAGCGTGACGGTATACTAACAGACACGAGCACTGCTCGCGTTGTCCTCGCGCCGTTGACTCTGAACGTGGCTGGCGTAAGATAGGGCTCGTGCATCATCGCTACAAGAGAATGTTTCAGCGGTAAATAACGGTACAAGTTGAGAAGTCCTTCAAAGTTTACTTTGTGAATGCTTAGAAAACTTTAGCTTGTGGCAGAAAAGCTGCTGAGGGTTTTTTGGTATCTTACATTTCACACGAATACGGTTGATTTGTCGCGGCAATACCCGTTCTTTATCATTATGAAGGAGAAGGTTTAAGTTGGAGCTGAACTGTTTTATAAATAGAAGTTCCCATGGGTGAATAAAGGAGTATAGCGGTAGCCAGTTGGTACACAAAGAAGTGGCCTGTGTCGGTATTCAGACAGCGGAGAAATGGAGCGTATACGTGCTAGAAAGAAATAAACCTCGTGGTCTTGCCAACATCGCCGTTAATTTGTACATCGCTCAATAAGTTTCTTTTGAAAAAAAACATGGCTAAAGTTGATGAAAAGAAGTTCAAAACATCGCCATGCGTAATGGATAGAGAGAAAGGGCGAGGACGAATGGAGAGAAGGGGGAAAAGTTATGATGGACGATGCAGCGAGGGACGTTTGTGGATATTTTTAGCTTGGGGAATAGTTGTTATCGTGTTTGGATTAGTGATCGGAGGAATATTTTTGAATTTACGAGCTCTGACATCTTCAACGAACAACACTGAAATTATTCCAACATATGTGAACGCCATTTCTGTAAGTGTTTTTTATTATAGCGTCTAACATATTTTCACACGCAGATATCATATCGCCTGAGGCCATGTTCAACTTTTTTCCATGTAAAAGTCTTTGTCTAACGGTACATGGTGTCCGGGCTTTAAAATGATCAAAGATAATGGTGTATCTAACATATCTAATAACCTTAGGGTATATTGTTTAATTGATTGAAAACAAAACGCATGCCATTAAGTTTTTAAGTGTTTGTTTTACTATATATATGCAATGGCTTGTTGAATGACATTTATACCAAAGTTATTATGACTAATTATATCTACTAATTTATATGTTAATTGCTGTAATATTCTGAATCAATCACATGATGATAATATGTCATTCTTTGCAAAACAATACTAAAGAATCCAATACTTTTTACTAAAGTTGATTGTTGATAATACTTGATTAATCACTTTTGGTACATTTGACAGCTCATTTAGGACAATAGCCTGACAAACATTATTTAAAAACAAGTCATGGAATACATTAATTATTATTAAATGGCATATTTGAGGTGACATTTATTTATAATTCTTGTCTTATTTGACATACTTATATACAATAGACTATGTAAGAACTTGCCCAGACCTCTTAGGCAATTATTCACATAACAAAATAATCAAAGAAAAGCAACCTAGTTAAACATGTACCGCATGAGGTCTATTTCAGAGAAAATGAAAGGAAATGAAATGGGTTTTAATGTCCTACTGTTCTGCTCCGAACTGGGCTGATAAAGACGGGCATACACCATAAAGTGAGCTACGAGGGAAATTTTGCCCGAACAGCGTGATTACAGCCTATACTTATATCTAATTCCAACTGTCAATGGATTTTTTTACATACACGCCAATGTGTACATAGGACCTTGTTTTTTTGTTTGACTGAACGACTAGACAAAATTCCAACTGTCAATGGATCTTTAACATCCACACCAATGTGTACACGGGACCTTGTTTTTTGTTCCATCCAAACGACTAGACAGTTGTCCTTGTCACGCCGTAAAAATCTGGATGTACTTTCTCGACCAATGCGTGGACCGTACACCTGACATCCAGGTTAGCGAGCCAGTGTCTTTCCCACTTAGCCACCGTGATCCCCGACCTATTCCAGAGAAAATGGTAACCAGCATAATAAACTTAGTGGTGCACTTGCAAGCAAAGATCGGCTTTCATTGGTTTTAGTTTTGTTCAGAGACCAATCAACATAGTTGACACAATTGCTGGGGCATTTACTTCTTACAGTTGTAATAAGTGCAGAATGGACTAAGCAGAAATTACAAATGGCTAATTCACAAACGATAAAATATCAACAAGTGTGGAGAGGATAAAGCAGATGCAAACAACTGCCCTAAAGTTCTGACTGTTCACGTATTGCACCAAACAAAATTGATTAGAAATTGCAATAAAAGTTTTTATTGAATGTAAATCTCTTTATATTCATTCATATTACGTGTCAGTATGGACTTTTAGACCCAGTTTCATCTATTTTAAGGTTCCAAAGTATAGAGGTATACCCCCTTTATCTTTGTGGCTGAAATGTTGGTATCCAAAATGGGTCCACAATAAAAATAAAGTCAATATATTGATTAATAATAATAACATCATTTTAAACATACACTGAGTAATATGAAGTCAATAACATTATACCCACAATATGATTAGTATTACCAAGGGCATCCCATCACTGTCATGAACATAATGCATAGTAATGCATAGCCAATATCACATGTACCAGGGGAATGAACATAGTGTTCAGTTATACACAGTCAATATCATGTGAACATGGGGTATGATATAGTGTACACTGTACATTAATACACATTCAATATCTCATGTACAAGGGTCATGACATAGTGTACAGTAATGCACAATCAAAATCAGATAAACCAGGTGTATGAAGTATGAACATAGTGTACAGTAATACACAGCCAATATCAGATGTACCAGGGGCATGAACATAGAGTAAAGTAATACACAGTCAATATCAGATGTGCCAGGGGCATGAACACAGAGTGAAGTAGTACAATATCAGATGTACAAGGGGCATGAACATAGCATTAATACACAGTCAATATCACATGTAACTACTGAAATATACTCACATGTAACTCAAACATACAGCTAATATTTCGTAGTCAGTATGACAGTTACTGAAACATACATGTACATGTAAATATAGTCAACATAAATACTATATCTACATGTTTATATGTCTCCTCTATATCAAATTTGCAAGAAACATGAATACATGTAGTCAATATTCTATGGCATAGTGAGTAATAGTATAGTACTACTTTAAAGATGCATTATTAGATATTGAAAATTTCATTTGAATTACTTTATTATAAACACAAAGTTATGAATGTTGGAAGATGTAGCTTATATTGTTTATTATTGCAGCAACAATACTGGACAAACAAGACTATCCTTTAAATTGTTCAATCTTGCAGGCATTCTAATTTATTTAAATCTCAGCAATCTGAGTTGATTTTGTGTTTTTTATGTTAATAGATATCTAAATAATAATTAATTAACATTTTAAACCAAAAGAGATACCTGCAATACACAGATTTAGCTCTTGCATAATGCATCTTTAACTTAGTAAGTATTATGTAACTACGCATAAACAGTGTCATAAACCAGCTCTTGGCTGGATTTTATGTGCTATATACCGATAAGTTAACTATATTATAATTATATCGTATTATAATAATTCATAAAACATACGCAATTGCCCTTATCATATTAATTATCGTGATAAAATCAAAATGAGAAAGATGATGTCACATTTTAGCCTAATATTATATATTTGATCACAAATCCATTGATTCTGCCCATGTTACACTAACAAGGTCATTTTGGGATTAACATTTTTCATTTCAATACTGGTAATTCGCTCGTGCTTAGGGTCTTCAACATTGGGAGGAAAATGGAGGACCCAGAGAAAACCCATGAGGTTTGTCAAGCAATTTTACGCCATGTCACCTACAAGATTGGGATCGAAACCAAACCACTTGGCACAATCACAGGTTGTATGACTTAAAGCACACATATTAGTCCACTCAACCACCCAACCACACAAATACAGATAAACAGGATTTCATTTTTATTGGCAATAAAGTTGTGCAAATTGAATCTTATATATATGATTTTACATGAATATAATATTGTAGCTAATCATAATTTGGTGAAATATCAGTTATTTAAATCCCCATTTAAACTTTAATTGGGATTAATTCAAAGCCAGCATAATGAAATTATACATTCTACTTTAAATGAAACCTAATAATCTTGAAAATCACTTAATATGACATCCAATAAACAGCCAAACCTGGTGATTATAATAATATGAGAATAATTATAAAGCTCATTAAATGATATTACTTCTCTGATATTTAAGTGAGAGGAAACTGTATATTTATCATTTTAATTTGCTACTGAGTGCTGTATATATGGTGTGAACTTCTTATAAGATCATTTCTCCATGTTATCAACATACAAACATTCTTTTTAAGTAGTTCTCCTTATCACTATATATACCACCAAATGGCAACCGGGCAGATTATGAGAAAGTGGTATAACTGCTAGAAACCGTGGGAACTTCTCATGGAAGCCAATATCAGCCTTGTTTTCGCTACTAAGATGGCTGGATATCATATGACCCAGATGCCAATTTCAAGTTGATTATGTTTCTTTCAAGGCTAGCTATTAGTCACAAGTTGAACTTGTCAATCAAAGTTTTGTTCCTTGAAGACATAAAACACATAATATAAAATGAAAGAAAGCCTGGATAAAAAAGAAAATCTTTTGTGTTTTCCATTTTGGCGAAATGATTAAATATCCAGTTCAGAGGCTATCTGTTTTGTAAATAATTTGGAAGAAAAGGTTGGAGCTGATAAGATATTGTGGAAACATTGTTTATAAACACAATTTTATATCTGGGTACAACCCATATCTGTGTTT
The DNA here is from genome assembly GCA_036850965.1 of Patella caerulea. Taxonomy (NCBI): domain Eukaryota; kingdom Metazoa; phylum Mollusca; class Gastropoda; family Patellidae; genus Patella; species Patella caerulea. Next base: position 24,200,750 of record JAZGQO010000006.1, read on the forward strand.
CCTTTCTTGAGATGAAATCTGCTACTGGCAATAGACTGTCTGAGGTTAATTAACACCTTTAACCTCATAGAGTTAATTCAATCAAACAGACGGACCAAGTTAATCTAATCTAATTTAAAACCAGGAGAAACGATTGCTCTAATTTATCTCTTCAAGTGGCTATAGAAGAAAAACAAAACATGACTCGGCTACTAAAAGTCAGTGATGCTTTCTTATAATATTACTGATTGATAATATTCATTTACATACTTACCCTTTTGATGTAGAATCATTTTGAGATCCGACCAAATATCCTGATAGAAAGTTTTTATTTTATTTATTCTAAGATTAATTGTATTATATTTCATGTGATATTAGATATAATAATTGTGAAGACAAGCTTGGTCTAGTCAACCTCCTACATGTATAAACGAACATACTCCTGTGCAGTGTTTCGGTAGGGATTTCTCGCGCCATTGCTTCAGGAATATGATAAACAAAGGACATTTTACAGTCTGTCACAGGTTTAAGTTACAGAATATGCACACCAACTTGAATGCATTATTATTGTCATCTTCAATGCTCATTTTATACTTGTCAATCTGGTGCCATATTGTTTTAATTATTCAAACTGTTTTAATTCAATGTGATATGTAGAACAAAGCAATCACAAGAAATTCATCTGCTCCTCTTAATGGAGTTTTTGTCTCAAATAACAATGGATTAATAATAGATGTGTGTCTCTGTCACTATCCATTATCATTATTATACTTGCACGTAACCTTACAAGAAATGTGCATTTGGAGTTAGCTGGGACAAATAAGCAGCCCCCCCTTACCCCCCCCCCCCCCATCTCCCAAAAAAAGAAAACTGATAAAAAAAAGCTTTTTTTTATAATCTTTTTTTCTAAAAAAGAAATGCTGTGGAAGTTTTCTGGGGTAAATAAGCATTTCGCTCCAGAAATAAAAAGTGAAAGCTTTATTAATTCCTATTTAAAATAGATAGCCTAAAAGTGTTTTGGATGTTTGCTGGGATAAATAAGTATTTCCCCCTCAAAAGAAAAAGTACAAGCTTTATTTAATCTTGGTCAAGAAAGAACATTCAGATTTTTTTCCCACGTGGTTTACCCTTGTCAGTAATGCAGGAGTGAGTTTCTGACAAGGACAGCTGTCTAGTCGTTTGGATGGACTGAAAACTCAGAAGTCTGATGTACACATTGGCGTGCACGTAAGAGATCCATTGGCAGTTGGAATTTGATATAAGAGTAGGCCTTAGCTCTGCTGCCCAGGCAAAATTTCCCTCATAGCACTCTGTGGCATATGCCCGTCTTCATTAGCCCATGTTAGGTGCAAAACAGTAGGACGTTAAATCCCATTTCATTTCATTTCCTATTTAAATGAGTGTCTATAAGAGTTTGGGGGTGGGAGGTGCTGTGTTTAAAGGACAAAAACTAAAAACTTTATTTATTTTTATTTATAAAAGAGAATCTGCAAGCAAGCCCAAGATTTGTGAAAGAAAAAATATAATTACTTAGATTTCATTCAATTTCCTACTCATTCAAATTTCACACTAGTCAAATTTCAAGCCAAGAATAATAATATCTCGACTACATTTCAAAGGAGAAAAAATGATCTGGCGGTTTTGTTACATAATAAAGTTTGTTTTTAGAAATGTGAAGTACCTGATATATAACAGTCTACACCCAGTAACATTAGAGCAGACGGTATTCTTATTACATCTATATACATGACCCTGTCATATCCTGCACCTATTATTATAAATTATGAATGTCTTTAGGCTCACAAAGATGTATTTGTATTACAAATATTAGGGTTAGAACCGAAATATATTTTTAGGGTATCCCTGAAAAATAGTAAGTCTGTCTGATATGGCTCACATAGCTTATGGCATGTTTTCCTTTGACATTTTGGATGTGCTGTTTTTTTCCATGTTGTTTGAGCCTCTAGGTTGCATTGCTTATTGGGTTAGGTTAGAACCTCCTAACTTATTCTAATGTTGCAAATGTTTGAGAAAATATATAACCAGTTATTTAATTAATAAGTTTCTGATTGCTTAAAAACATAGGATTTTTTTCATTAAAGATTTAGTGGGGAAGGAAAAATCATCTTTCCACTTTAAACGTAACAAAATTGATGCAGTAAATCAAGAGGGTGGTTATTATTATGGTTATTTGATGCAGTAAATCAAAAGGGTGGTTATTATTATGGTTATTCATACATACATGTACATATCTATATCAAAATTGCTATGTAGATTGCATAGGGCCGGATTAGTGGATTTTTGAAAATATTTCTGTAGCCTTTTATGTGTTTCTTAATTGCATTCATTTGAAAATGACCTTCAAGCATATAGCTTAGGTTTCACCAAGTATGAATTTGTCACTTCATACACACCACAATATATTATAAATAAAATAAAACCAAGTACGAACAATCCAAACCATTAGTCAAAATTCGAAGTCCTAAAAAACGGTTGAGGCAAAAAAGTGTAATCAGCAAATGGACTGTTCACCATGTACAAAATACACAACAAACAGTGGTAACAAGTATCTGGAAGAGTAAGCTTACCCTGCCTGGCGCCACACCCACCATAGCTGCATCCAAACTATTAGACGAAATCTCAATAAAATAGCATGTTTGGCCAATGGATGTAAAATGAACATGATTAACAGTGTTAACGATGTAGTAGACAGACATAATTAGGGAGATAATATACAAATCAATTAATATATCTTGAATAACAGCCGAGAGAGACATGTTGTATTTACCAATCAAGTCAATATGAAGGCCATAAAACTTTTTAAAGGTTTTAATGAGTGGAGTGCGCAGGTATCCTTGTACATGTAGTTGAAGCCTAGATGACAAAATGCCTCGATCTATTTAAAAAATCAGAATAAAAGGAACAAGCTCTCGCGTAACGAATCAGCTGAGAAACAAACACTCCATAAGCTGGTGATATTGGAATGTTACTACTAATAAATAAATATTAATATGTGTGTGTGTTGTATTATATGTACCTATGTGGTTTGAGATATTCCATTCATAAAGAATGCATAAATGAATGGTTTAGATCTCTACATTATACTAGTGTATTCTTTATTTCATGGGTATATCCTGACACACTTAATGTACACTATAAAACATGTACTGTATGTATATATGACTGTTACAATATTATAGTCAGGAGCGCATTAAAGGAAAATTATGTCACCGTAGATGAGATTCACAACCCTTTTCTGTCATTTTAACAACACAGGCAATATCTTCAGAGGCATTTTGGATGTGGCTAAAGTCTAACTTATCACAGTTACCAAATTAAAAGCATTTTTGTGTGAATCATTACAATAATGATGAAGAATTTTTATCAGACTGTGGTTTTGAAATGGCTTCCAATGAGTTCCAGGGGTTCTTAATCACCCATTGCTTATTATAGCAAAGTTGGCAAGAGTTGAATTTTGACACTTTGTATGTATGTATGAATTCAGCAGAAACTTTCACACATTGATATTCAAAAGTCCTAGAACATACTCAGTCATTAAAAACATAATTATCAAGTCAATCAATGGAAATAGTTGACTTTTGCCAAAAGGTACAAAATATTCTGGCATTGGCCCTGGTTATACAGTATATTTTCATTTTCATTACATGATTTTGTTGTGTAAGAATATACAAATGCTTAGTATTTGTGTTGAATAAAAGGCTTGTCAATGTAATATACTTCAAGGACAACTGTCTAGTCATTGGCATGGGTTGAAAACTGAGGTCCTGTGTACACATTTGCGTGCACATAAAAGAATGTGTGGCAGTTGGAATTCGATATAATGGAAGGCCGTAGCATGACTGTCCAGGCAATACTTCCCTGAAAGTAAACTGTAATATGGTATCCCTATGGTCTTTGGTATTATTCTGACATTTGGATTTTAATGTACCTAGTTACATGGTTTTGTGTCATTTGTCGAACAATTTTAGAAAAAATCTGTACCTTAAATTCTATCCCATTACCCTCCACATTTTGATCATTTTGTGACTGCATCTATTCAAAGAAAGTAGCATACTGCTGCAATTTTGCCATTTTAATTCTTTTGTCTGGGATAAGATTGCATCTGTATCTTATGACTCAAACTTGTGAAATGTGTCTGTTGTGTACATGTGCATTGATAGGGCTCTTTTATTCTTAGATATACAATTACATTAGGAAAAATTTCTCAAATATGGCAGTACCACCATGTGAAATAATGATATTATTAAAGGATTTATTAATACAATAAATATGGAAAGATGATCACCACTTTAATTGCGCACATTGATTTAAACAATATTTTATTCAAATAATATATATACTATATACATACACTGTCTGAAGGTAAGGATAAAAAAACAAGCCAAAGGCTTATATTAATATGTCTTCTTACATGTATATACATATACCATAAATACAACTGTGAAATGTAGCCTACACTTCACATACAAAATACATTTAACAATACAGTATTTTTGATTCACTATTAATTGTGTATGCAAGTAATGTAATAGTTGGTGTCACTTACATATACAGTGCCTTACCATTTCATAATATGTTTGATTCGTATGATGTTTTGCTTACGTCAGGTGGTTATTGGAGTCTCTTAGATAAATGCATAAATTCATTGCGCACATTAATAAAGGAGTGATATTAATATGATTAATATGGAATGATGCCACCAAATCGGATCATAATCCAACCAATATTGCAGGTTAGCGTTGGCATCAAGAGTAGATTATGGTCTGGATAAGTTAATTAATGTCTAATTAATAGTTTGTATAACATTTGAGGCCTAAAGAAATACCAACAAAAGAAAGATTTAGCCCTTGCATAATGTATGATTGATATGATTAAGATCAAATGGTGGCATTATCACCACTTTAAATGTGAACATTAATAAATGAGTTATAATATTAATATGATTAAGATGGAATGATGCCATGATGAGTGTAAATTATAGAAAGTAGGACAATAACACCTAGTTTTCAGCTGTAATCTTCTTTCTAACCTTACATAAATAAACTGTGTTGGGTGTTTATTAAATTATTGCTAAATATAAAGTTGCTGTTTTCTTTGTGATGGTTTAAAGCATAGTAACCAAGAGAACAACATATTGTGTTACTAGCATAGGCGTACGAGGCCGAACTTGTTTGGGGGGGCCAGCATATTTTCCCGACAAATATATTTCTTTAGAGTCCGCGGCGCGGAGGGCAGCGGGCGGCTAAGCTGTCCGCCCGCGAGCGCCAGAGGCAACGCGCCCGACGGGGGCCCTGGGGGGGGGGGGGCCCCGCAGAAAATTTTGAAAACCAGATGGCCGTAGACGCCATTTCCAGGCATTTCGAATACTTTATGCATCAGTCTGACAAAAGTGTTGAAGCCTTCATCCGGCGAGGAAATGCTTCGATGAATTTCCAGCAAATGTCCTTGTTTGAAACGGGAATATCATAGGCGTGCACCCCCAACCCCCCACCCCCCTTGAAAGAAATTTCAAAGTGCTTTGAAATCGAATATACTGTCACGTTACTTCACCAATAAATTCAAAGCGATTTAACAGGCATAGGCGTACGAGACCGAACTTGTTTCCCCAGAAAATTTTGAAAACCAGACGGCCGTAGACGCCATTTCCAGGCATTTCGAATACTTTCTAGTCATTTGGAGTGGGTAGTAAATTATGTCTGTTGCAGCATAAAAAACTGGCAAAAAGCTCTATTACTACGAAAACAAGAACAAGTCGAACGATTTACTTTTGCTACATTTTTCATTTTATGAGACTTCACATTTTTTATCCAGATCTCAGATGTATAGAAGACTTGTATATATATTTAACATCTACATCAGAGATTTATAAGTAAAATAAGCGTTGTTGAGGACATTATCTTTGTATAACTCTTGCCAGTGGAACTTTAAATTCACCTATGAATATTTACTTCCAAAGAAAAGGGCTCAATATCGAATTATTTACGGCCTATTGAGCCATCGTACATGTATATTATTTGTGACTACAAGGTACAATATTATTACAAACTTATCAATTATTATTAAAGAAAATTTTCAGCTGCTCAGTTCTATCAATGGGCTCGTCCGGTGCATGGAGTTGGATGCTTCTAGTACAGTTCGATGATGCCAGTATACAGGAACACAGTACATGTACTTAAGAACTGAGAAAGGCCATGTGTACATGCTAGTTCCATTCAGATGGTGTACGTGTTCATCATTGACTGGACTGCTTTCTTTCCGCTTCCATATTTGTAAAAATATTCAAAACCTGACAGACGGTGCGACGCTTCCCGACAAACTGAGCATTCATTCCCGACAAGACCATAGCCTTCATTCCCGACAAGACCATAGCCTTCATTCCAGACAAGACCATAGCCTTCCACGACAAGGCCATACCCCTACCCCCACCCCATTTTCAAAAACTCCTCGGCTAATGACCGATCTCACAATTCTGAGCTCTTTTCAGATTTATATTTTTTTTCATGAAAATATTTGGGGGGGCCGGTGCAGCCTCGTACGCCTATGGTTACTAGTCGATGGATAAATCACAATATTTAGGTACAGTGTAACCTACCATATACACAGGATAGTAACCCAGTACACAAAGTTGTAAACATTCACCAGTATATAATAGTAACCAGTAGACAAAGTAATAAACAGCCACCAGTACATAAAATATATACAGCATGGTACATGTAACTAGTACTAAAGTAATAAACATTCATCAGTACATAATATACACAGCATAGTAACCGGTACACAAAATAATAAACATTCATCATGCAGTACATACATGTAGTAAATATAATATACACACATGATATACACACTGTACACATTGTTAATTACAATAAATTTATAAATAGTAGATAAATATACACACACCCATGTATGATATACACAATGTACTTGCAGTATATACACATTACATGACACAATTAAATAAAAAAAATACACACATGATATACACACTGTACAAATTATTATTGTCTGTCCCATGGTAAATAATAAACGGATTTCTACGATTATGAACAAACTACTCTACTTAAGTTATTATAAACTTACCTATGTGTTTAAAATTACCTCCGGTTAAATAAAATCCATTATACAGCTAAATATACCAACGAATAAAAAAGTTCTCTCTTGTAAAATTGAACTTATCACAAACTTTGACACTGAGAAATAAAAAATGGAAGCTTATTACGTCACTTATCGGAATAGATCATTTCGTATGAGGGGGTCAAAGCAAGGCTATTTTACGACAGTTCATAGTTTGTGTTGATGCGTTCGATTACTGGCCCCGCGCTTACTCTAGCCACCGCGAATGCGTTCGGGTTACTACTGGAAGTATCCTATTATTCAGCATGGAAGCAAATAAATTATTTGATCGAAGTTATATTTGCCGCTAAAAGTTTAGGCGACGGAAGAATTATTGTTGACACTTGTCTCAGTAGTGTTGTGTTTATTCTTGTAAGCTATGGAGCTGGTTAACAAAGCTAACCAAAGGTTACATTGGTTGAACGAAAATGTGATTTAAAGTATGTTCTGCATAATATGGGCTTTATTTCGCTTCTCTGGATTTAATAATTCCAATGAGATACCAATGAAAAAGTCTAAAGTTTGTTGACGGATTATTGTCTGCTCGTTGTTATTTATCAGAACATCGAGCACAATTAATTGTTTGGTGACGTTCATCTTCCATTTTGATATCCGAAGAAAGTGCCGCGCCGTTTGATTACCCATTCCCACTGCGCATGTCGAAACGTACTCGAGGATCCTGTCCGAGTAAGCACGGAGCAAATAATCGAACGCGACATGTATGAATAAGCTTTTGCTCTGAGACCCAGTAATGAGTTTGAGCGTTTACAAACATAAATACGCCCATAGTCCGATATTTTGTTTCCGCCTTGTATTAATTATTTGGTTAGAGAGTTCTGGGGGAATTTTTTTCTTTTGAATTACATTTGTTTTACTGGCCTTGAATATCACCGTTGAATATTTTTAATATTTCCTGATGATGAACTTAAGCAGTCCTGCCAATTAACCCCGGCAATCTGCTGTGGACGAGGTAGGCCTAAATTCCGATGTATTTTACATTTGCCTCGGCAAAATTAATAGCCGAGGCCATTGAATCATTGAATAGGTATATAACGGTTTTTTTTTATAGATAAATACCAATAATTATTATCACCAAATCATACAGCGCATCAGTTTAATTATCGGTAGATAGTTCCATATCTTTCTATTTCTCTTTAAATATTATTTCTGGTGTGTTCAGAATTTTATAATCGTGAAATTCACAAGGCTGTTTACCCATATGATTTTGAAATCCACGGAGAATGGAATTTTCAGATGGTATTTCGTAGATCGCGATCATGTCCCAGCTAATCAACGCTTTGAATTATATTGCCGTAAAAGGTACCATGTCATATTATATGCTACACAGATGGTTAAATTTAGTGCCGCGAAACTTGCACGAATTTTCCCCGCGGTCTGCATAATTAACACACAAAACCAAATAATACACAAAATCTGACGTGTGATTTTTTTGTTTTAAATACATTTTTTATAAAGACGATAAACGATGTTTAGACATCCCGAACTGTTCTTATCAAGAATGTTTCGATTTCAGTATCTGCCGAATGAACAAAAACAAGTAATTTAATCAGGAACATTAATGATATGAACAGTCCGAACGTGAATAAAATATGGAAATTATTGAGAAGCGGCGGTCTTTTTCATACGAAATATGATCAATTAAAATTATGATTGACTGGGCTGTAATGTGTTTTATAAAAATATATATAATATACACGGGTGAAATTACGGGGTGAAAAGCAATATTATACATGTATTTACGAGTATTCGTATAATCCGTGAATAACATTTAGCAGACTGACAATCAAACGGTTTAAAATTAATGTCATTGTCTCCAGTTGCTATTTTCTTGCCCAAACTCAAACGACCGAAAAGGCAGTGTTCTGTTTTGATTACAACACACGTGGTTATCATAGATTACCCCCTTCAGCATAATTACTATGGTTTAGCCCATAACGTCACGTGTTTAATGTTGTGATGAACACAGACGAAAATACAAGCAAAAACATTGAATTTTCAAGAGAGAACCTCTTTTTTCCGTTGGGATGTTTAATTGTGCAATGAATTTTATTTAACCGGAGGTGGTTTTAAACACATAGGTAAGTTTATAATAACTTAAGTAGAGTAGTTTATTCATAATTGTAGAAATCCGTTTATTATTTACCATGGGACAGACAATAATCACATAGTACATAAAATATACACTGTACACAATGCACATTATTAGCTACAATACATAGAGCATACATATGTACTATACACATACATTTCTAATATACACACTGTACTTGCAGTACCCACTATGCAAATAGCAATACACAATGAATATATATAGTGTTGTAAACACACATAATATACAACAGACTATTTTAGAAGTAAAAATTACATAGATATACCCAGTTGAATGGATATAGTGTCTACTTGATGTAGGATATGAACAAATCTACACATCTATGTTTATTAAAGTATTTTCCATGTAGAATATAATATCATGTTAAAAATTCAATAATTTTATATTACAGGTTATTATATCTGGCTTAATGGTGCTGATTTTATTCTGGAGAAGAAATATTTGTTTGGTAAGTTTCAATCAGTTCTCAGTTAGTTTGGTAGTTTGTGCAATGAACCTTTTCAAGAAAATATCATTTTAGCTTCCTTCCGTACACAGCTTCAGGTCCAGAATTTAAACATAGTAATAAAAATATCTATATCAAGGTTTCTTTAGGCATTGTGCCTATATTCAGTCGTTTGTTTGGTATCTCAGCACTGTAATAAAAAGATTATAATTATAGTATGTTTTAATATGCCAATATCATTATTCCAGGGGTGGCATATACCCCTGTACATTAATTTCTTCTGAAGATATTGTACTTGCTCATTTTGATTTTGAAGGATCTTGTGAATACAATACTAACAAAATTTATCATCAAATCTCCTTTTTATTATTGTTTAAATGAGGGAGGGTTAGTTATTAGATTTATTGCCCTTGTAGAATGTTGTGTATGATCTGATAGCAGACGTGTCATCTTGTTTACTTGAAATGTAAATACTTCATTCTGATCATTGCAACTAATAAGTTACCAAACAAATTATATCTTTTCGTCAATGACAATGTCTGTTTAATGGGGATTCTCTTAAGGGAAATGAAATGGAGTTTGACGACCTATTGTTCTGTTCCAAACAAGCTAATGAAGACAAACATATGGCATGTAATGTAGTATGAAGAAAATTTTACCTGGACAGCAGCACTATGGCCTTATCTTATTTCGAATATCAACTTCAAAGGGTTCTTTTATGTGCATGCCAAAGTGTATACAGAATGATATTTCCCCCCTCCCCCCACTTCCATCTGAACAGCTAGACACATTTCATTGTCAGGTCATCTGTACTGCACCTTTTCAGAAAAAATACACTGAAAACACTATTATATCTGTCTATTCTAACCCTTATCAGAATTTACAAAATTTGTAAGGAAAATTAGATACTAAGTTGTTTTTGATCAGAATTTAACAAGTTAAATCTTTATTTATGTTTTCAGGTGTTTAGCTGTGTATTTGTTAATGTGGGGACATCTTTTGTTAATGGTATAGCAGCCATATTGTCTGGAACCTTAATTATTCCTCCCATTCAGAACTTTCTCCATTGTACATTCATGGATGTAAAGAAAGAATGCCATTGTTTGTCACCATATAGTCGTTCTTCAGTTCATCTAGATTATTCTGTGAAAGGTAATAAAATATATTTCTTCATGAATAATATTCTTTGATGATATATATATCAGTATTATAATAATGCAGTGAATATCCTGTTTTGGATTATAAGCCTCAAACTTTATTTTGCTGCATTTATTTATGATTCAATTTTTATATTAGAAAAATTACTTCTTGTAGTCCTTACATTTTAAATTAATATTCTACTCTTGGGGTTGATGTTCTTGAGCCAACATTTTTGTTTGAAGTCCTTTTCATGAAGCACCATGTGAATTTCTATTAGCTCAATCAACACATTCTGCTTTTTATCCAGTCAGGGAGGCATATTGGAATGGGTTCCGTCCTGTTGTCACAATTTTCATTTTCAAAGCATACATGAATCTCATACTACATGTACATAAACCTTTTACAGTAGTTATGCTATCTCAATTTTCTCGTTTGTGTGTTTCAATCTGAATTTGATCATTTGTGTGTTTCAATGGGAACTATTTTTATTGTGGATCATATCTTATAGACCATTCCAGACATCTACCTAGTCCATGTTTACTGGGATACCTGATGTTATTTGATATACATCTTACAATATGTAGATTACTACCAATAACACAGAGAATGTCATCCTTTTACATTCCAAAAATTTTGCAAGTCTGTTCTCTAAGTCACAGGGAAAAAAAATACTGTTTAGTGACACAAACTTAGACGTGTAAGTAATAGAAATTGTTTTTCTTTTGCAGCGCCTGTCACCTTAATTTTTCAAGAGACATCAAGTTGTCATGATATTGAAGTGACTTTACTGCAGATTCAATTTGCTTTGTGTGGAATATATGTTGTAGCTGCCATTATTTGTATAATAGCTGCCATCTTGGCCCTGTTAGTGATGAGAATGGAAAGACAAAGGAGAGGAGGATATCAGGTACTGTACAAATTGTTTTACATGTATATAAGATGATGGTGTGCTAAGTTATAACAAACTGTATATTTCATTATAAATGTAGAGTTATTCCTTGAGTGCATGGAAATCTGGTCATATAATGTTGCCACCTCATCCATAAGCTAGGGTTATTAACCAATTGACTTGAATTTTACACACAGTGTTTATGTTTAAAGACAAAGTAGCCTATTTTTTTTCAATGATTTCCAATAATTACTATTATCCTTTATCAATTTGAAAATTTCTGTATATGCGCAATACTGTAGGGTAAGGTTACTATTCGATTTACTTGAAATTTATATAACGTTTTAAGTTTGTAAGAGGAATAAGCTTCATGGGTTGTTACTCTTGGTCAGTGTTTAATGACTTGTAAATGCTCTAATTACCTACAAAAGAATAAAATAGGCCACAGCCTTTGTGGACCACTGTAGGAAAATGTTTTGTGGCAAGGCAACATATAATTTCCAAAATATTATCAGAAAAATAAAACATTTTGGAGCATATTGAAATGCTAGTTTATTATGTACAGTAGCGCTCATATTTTCATTGATTTTTTTTATGGACAACATTATTAATTGTAAATTATCTGGTTCCAGTTAATATTATACAATTAAATAACTTTTTATTGCTGATTTCTGTGTTTTGTAAAGATATAGTGATATCATGTGTTTATTGTTTTCTTTTTCTATTTTCAGGATGATACCTATGAAGAGATATTTACCATAAGTAATTCTAATACACCAGAAACATCAGATAGTGAAAATGAACACACTAATATGTTATCTCCATCCATAATGCCTTGTTATGGTGATTTAGACAATACTCTTCCTGATTCTGATAATGGCAGCTCTCAGTTACGCTCTAGTTTACGAAGGACCCAAAGTTGCAAACAACCTCGTGCAGAAACAAATAATTTGGATATTTTTAATAATTATGTTGCTAAAGAAAAGGGAAACACAGCGCCGAAAGGAAAATTGAAAGAGCATCGTCGTAGAGACAGACGGGCTGTGACGCTACATAATCTAGACTCAAAACAGTTAATGTTAATATTGAGCCTTCAAATGAGATATCTGAAGGAAAATGAAAATTCAAAATCGCAAGTTGAACTCAGTGCTAAAAAACTCGACGAACAGTTACGTCGTTCCTACACTCCTCAGCCATATCATTCCCGTTCACAGTCATGTGATTCTGATAAAGATGTGCGATTGGTGCGTTCTCATACACCCCAACCTTATCAAATGGCAAGAAAGCAACAAATGTATGAAAACACACAAAGTGTTCAGGCGGCACAATTGAATGATTTTTATGAAAATAACATTCCTCCATGGGAAAGAACACCCAAATCTTCCAAACAAGTTAGCCCCGACAAGTCCACATGTGACAAGCGAAAGAGTAATTATGTTCCTCATTATGAGGAAATTGACGACGTTGTTAGTTACATGAGTAATGATGAGGATGATAAAAGAATTTACAGCAACCAGACTGACATCAAATCACAGAAGAAGAAAAAGACGAAACCTAAAGTCAACATTGATAGTGAAGAATCTGAATTGTCTGACATTCCACCACAACGCATTCGACGACCTCCCCATCGTAAAAATGTCTCAACAAATGAAACAATTCTACCCAATAATATTCCAGTTATGCAAAATGCCATTCCTAACACCCCAGGAAGACCAAAAAGTTATATTAATGCCATTGATAATGTTGTCAATGAGGGTGGTATACCTGGAGATCTGTATGATCCAGTACGTTACCATGGTGATACTATGGTACCACATGCTCAATCTCAGCCAATCATGTTAAGGCACAGCGATCCTGCTAACGCGGACACTCTACCATGTCGAGGCATTCATCCAATGGAAGATATTTATGCTCAACCACGAAAAAAGAAAAATCCAGCTTCAGCCTTCCAGAGAATTCCAGATAGCATCTCAGCACCAGTTATTGGTAGAATTCCTGATGGCAGTGACAGACGGTCAGCATTTCACGTGGTGAAAAGATCAAGTGAAGCAGGAACAGGAATTGTTGGTTTTATCAATCCCGTTACCAACAATAATGTTGCTATGTACCCGGTTGTTGATCGAAGAAAAGGTTTTGATGCCCCACCCCCTTATTCTCCGCCTCCATGCTACAGTGACTGTCTTACTAATTCACGAGATAGTTCTCTCAAATCATCTTCTAGTTCTCATTCCGCTAATCTTAGTGACAATATGTATGGCAAAGTTAAAAATCAGCAATCAAAATTTATATTTACTCATGATCCCGGTCAGGCCATGGCTCAACAGTCCAGTTCTGACTATGGTAACTATGGCAATTATGGACATCCTCAGTGTTATGATGGCGGAGCTGTCTATGGCAACATTGGAAACCATGAAAACAGACAATATTTAGGAAATGAAGAAAAGTTAGACCAGCTTCCTCAGTTTTCATCTCAATATCGAGCTAATTATGTGATTAATTTAGATCAAGAACAACCTCGTGTGGCTATTCCTGGAGAATCAAGCGACTCTGATGAAATGGAAACAGTTATTTAGTGATTCTTGCCTTAATAAATAACACATTCATGGTTACCTGAAGATAATTAAATGTGCTAAAATATTCAATGCCATTATTCATTTGCTGTTGCTTATATGTAAGAAGAAATTTTCAAATTGTAAAGCGATTAGTGGCTGTGGTTTTAAAAATGAAGTTTACCAACCAAAGTTTATGTACATTTACTGTGAAGCGAGAAATTGTTTCAGCATGAAATTATTGTTGATAATGTTTTACCAAATTGCAGCAAAATTATGCAAGAGCAATGTGATATTTAAAATTTGTGCCTTTCCTTTCTACAATTTTTATACTTTTAAATAATAGAAACCTAAAGATGAATCTCTAATTCCGATGAACATGACTTTATTAGAAACCTTATCATGAAATGATAGTCAAAGCCAAGCCCCTCGTTTCAGTCCAATTTGCCCATCTTGACAGGAACAATTACTGACCTGTAGAAGTTAACTCTCAGTCAATTAACCTGCCATCAAATTAGACATTCATAGAATTTAAACTTAAAACACGATAAATACTATTAAATTTTTGTAGAAAAATATATTTAAAAGTTGGGATAATGCTAAAAGTTGTCATGTAATTCTTTTAATAGAAAAATATATTTCTAAAGAAATTTGGAAAGCCCCAAATCAGAGATTGTGCTTTGAAAATAAAAAATGATTGAAATATCCATGTGTACATTAAGGAAACATACACAAGGCTATGTATAAGTAAATATTAACAGTTTCCGTCCTAAGTTAACAGTAAAGAACTAAAGTTTGTGTGAATGGAAACCTATGAGTAATTACATATACATGTGTATCTTTTTAAAGATACAGCTGTATGTAAATTTTTTATTCATGAGTGCATGGCCATACTAGTATATTTTGAAACACAACACCTGCATCCCACTCAATGAACTTTGCCATTTATATTAACTGACACTTAATCATATACATGTGTTAATATCATTCATATAATAGTCAAAAGATAATGTAATGGTGATCAAACTATATGTTAAAAATAGACTTACCTCAATTAAAGGGACAATATTCTCAAACTACATTAAGTATTGAGTTTGACAAAGATCCAAATCTATGCCCCCCCACCCAAAAAAATAAAAAATGTTGTACCAGGTGTTCAAAATATAAATCCTAACATATCTTGTGTACACTCATAACTGCTTAATCTAAATTTACGACTACCATACTTTACCTTAATTTACTTTCTATTGATTTCATGCAACTATCTTTTCTTCATTGAATTAACATGTGCAGATGTATCTATTCTTCAATGATGGCTCTTCAAAATATGTTATTGAGCTGTGTAAAGAAATACCTCAAAGGCAAGCTTATTTCAACTTACAACTCAACACTTACAAATCATAAATAGGGGTGTACATATGTCACAAAGCTCATGATATTGTCACAAATTTGGCTGATTTAATCAAAATGGTGATTTATCAGTTTAATCTAAAACTTTAACGTTTGAACAGACAGTATTTCTTGGAATTGGACAAATTGCTAATCCCTGTCTGAGTTGACTTGTTGAGAGCACATAAATCAACAATTGTTACAAGTTGAATTTTTAAATCAATATAGTTTTGTTGTAGGCACAGTAAGTAAAATACAATAAATAATATGGAGATTCTTGTTCTAAAAGGAATTGTACATAAAAGTTATCAATCATATATTTTTGTTATAAAAACATCGTATATTTGAAGCATTCATATTTTTTCATAAAATTGTATTATATTTTTAAAATCCTGTATATGTATAAATCATTTGTAGATAATCAAGTATAGTATATATATCTATCACTCTCCTAGCATAATACTGTGAAAAAATAAACTTATATCAACAAAATAAACTCTCTTGTTATATTTCTAACCCATTTGCTTACTGCATGGTCTTTCTCTTGACTTTTTACATGTCTTCTTTGATTGGCATTTAGTAATTGAACTTTATATCTCTGCATCGCATTCAAATCTGTCAAATTGTTGCATAATTTAATATACTTGCCCTCTGATTCCACAATCTGGTTCATTAGTCTGGTTGCCACATTTAGTAATTGAACAGTATCTCTGCATCACATTAGATTATGCAACAATTTGACATTTTTAATGCAACATTTTTAATGTGATGCAGAGATACTGTTCAATTACTAAATGCCAATCAAAGAAGATATATGTAACCAGATTGTGAAATCAGAGGGCAAGTATATTAAATTATGCAACCATTAGACATTTTTAAATGTCAGTGTTGAATGTGGTTGTATATTCTTTCGTTTGTCTGGCTGTCAGTCACATTAGTGAGATGAAGAAACCTATCGAATTTGCTTATTGCATGGTCTTTCTCTTGACTTTTTTATACGCCCACATTGAAATGTGGTTGTATATTGTGGTCGCCCCCGTCCATCCGTCCGTCCGGCGTCCACAATTGCTTGTGGACGCTCTACAGGCTCAATTTAATATCCGATTTATACACAGTGTTTAAGGTCATGAGACGAAGAAGCCTATTGTTTTACAGCGTTTTCCGATAATAACTACCAGAGTTATGGCCCTTGATCACTTCAAAATATCTTGTGGACGCTCTAGAGGCCAAAGTTAATATCCGATTGACTTTAAATTTATACACAGTGTTTAAAGTCATGAGACGAAGAAGCCTATTGTTTTTCAGCGATTTCCGATAATAACTACCAGAGTTATGGCCCTTGATCACTTCAAAATATCTTGTGGACGATCTAGAGGCCAAAGTTAATATCCGATTGACTTTAAATTTATACACAGTGTTTAAGGTCATGAGACGAAGAAGCCTATTGATTTTCAGCGATTTCCGATTATTAGTGCCAGAGTTATGGCCCATGAACACTTGAAAATATCTTGTGGACGCTCTAGAGGCCAAAGTTAATATCCAATTGACTTTAAATTTATACACAGTGTTAAAGGTCATGAGACGAAGAAGCCTATTGATTTTCAGCGATTTCCGATAATTAGTGCCAGAGTTATGGCCCTTGATTACTTCAAAAAATCTTGTGGACGCTCTAGAGGCCAAAGTTAATATCCGATTTACTTTAAATTTATACACAGTGTTTAAGGTCATGAGACGAAGAATCCTACTGATTTTCAGCGATTTCCGATAATTAGTGCCAGAGTTATGTCCCTTGATCACTTCAAAAAATCCTGCGGACGCTCTAGAGGCCAAAGTTAATATCCGATTGACTTTAAATTTATACACAGTGGATGCTCTAGAGGTCAAAGTTAATATCCGATTGACTTCAAATTTATACATAGTGTTTACAGTCATGAGACTAAGTCGTCTATCGATTTTCAGTGATTTTCAATAATTGCTGCAAGAGTTATGGCCCTTGATCACTTCGAAAAAATCCTGTGGAAGCTCTAGAGGCCAAAGTTAATATCCGATCAACTTTAAATTAACACACAGTGTTTAGGGTCATGAGACGAAGAAGCCTATTGATTTTCAGAGATTTCAAATAATTATTGCCAGAGTTATCTCCCTTGATAACTTCAAAAAATCTTGTTACGCTATAGAGGCTAAACTTATCATCCGATTGACTTTAGATTGATACACAGAGTTTAAGGTGTTGAAACGAACAAGTATTTTGATTTTCAATGAATTTTGATAACTGAACAGCTAAATCCATGATATTAAATGTTTCATGTATATACTAATTGTTAGTGTGGGGTAACACTTTATAAAGATAGGTTGCCAGGCAACGAAAATACGCCCACAGCAGCTAAATCGTCTGGGCAGTCAACAAGGGTTGTCGCATATTTTTACTATTTTTGGTAATGAAACATTTGTAATACACTAAAATCTGATTAAGAGTAACAATTCATAATAAAACACAACACAAGGTATATATGGATATAACTACTTCTCTATACTTTAATAACGACGTTTCGTAACACATACAGGTCACGTTTTCAAGTTAATGAGAGTAACAACTCATTATGTAATTATCTTAAAATCATTAGAATTTGTTTGCTTTTTATAAAGTTTTGCCCCACCCTAACAATTAGTATAGGAAACATTTAACATCATGGATTTAGCTTTTCAGTTATCAAAATTCATTGAAAATCAAAATACTTGTTCGTTTCAACACCTTAAACACTGTGTATCAATCTGAGGTCAATCGGATGATAAGTTTGGCATCTATAGCGTCACAAGGTTTTTTGAAGTGATCAAGAGAGATAACTCTGGAAGTAATTATTTGAAATCGCTGAAAATCAGTAGGTTTCTTCGTCTTATGACCTTAAACAGTGTTTGTAAATTTAAAGTCAATCGGATATTAACTTTGGCCTCTAGAGAGTCCACAAGATTTTTTGAAGTGATCAAGGGCCATAACTCTGGCACTAATTATCGGAAATCGCTGAAAATCAATTGGATTCCCTGTCTCATGACCTTAAACACTGTGTATAAATTTAAAGTCAATCAGTTATTAACTTTGGCCTCTAGAGCGTCCACAAGATTTTTTGAAGTGATCAAGGGCCATAACTCTGGCACTAATTATCGGAAATAGTTACCATCCAATCTGGTTGAAATTTGTATGTACATGTATTGTTTAAGGTTAGTGAAATCAAGAAGTCTGTTCAATTTCAACAATTTCAGTTAATTGCATTGAGAGTTATTGCCCTAGCTCAATTTGTAGAATATTGTGAATGCTCTGTATTGCCTAGAATAGTTAAATGAAGCCTATCAGATTTCAACCATTTCCATTAATTGCTTCTAGACTTTCTGCCCTTGATCACTTTCTATTCTGTAACCACTCTAACTTTAATGAACCAAACTTAGACATACTTTCTCAAAACTATATTTTAACTACTTAGACATACTTTCTCAAAACTATATTTTAACTATTCTCAAGGAGACTTGTACAAGAGCCAATTTTTAATGGTCACTGAGCGCAGGGCTCGAAAACAATTTTGCCACACTTCTTGCTGCAGAGTACCAAAACATCAATGACAGGGACATTAACTGTGTACATTGACTTTGATTAGTTTTCCATCAATCTTGAAATTTGTTTCATATAAAATGTGGGCATATAAAAACAAATATACACAATTAAAGAATAATATAATTTTATTATTAAATTATTTCATGAATCCAAAAAGTCTTCTCAAACATACAGTATAATATTTGACAGGCAACAACATAGTTACAAAAAAAATAATCTTAAATAACACAATAAAACCAAATGTTTTATAAATTGAGTACATCAACCATTCACCAATTACATTGTCCATGATTATCTGCTTTAGTTATTGTAAATGGGTAAAAGAAAACAATTAATTTTGACAGGTTTACAAAGCTTACCCATGACCCAACTATTCTTTTTGCACTTTACCCAACCCACACAATATACACTAGGGCCATACAATTAGTACGTAGGGTTGCAAGGGAACCTTCTAAAAAGAAATAAACTAAATGCCTTCTTAATTATGTGAAGCAGCAGTGCTTTCTACCTTCATCCTCGCATTATATTACGGCTCTAATATTTACTCTAAATTTTAATTCATATAACAAAAAGACACTCGACAAAGTGCATGTACAGGATTCCTTAAACGATGCTAAACAACCTAAAATCAATGTTTGTACAACAAATTATTAATCTTTTAAATATCCATTAGATAAGTTTTTAATTGAAAGTACTTATGAAAAAAAAATCCAGTTACAGTTAAGAACACTAAAAATGATGGATGGTATTGCTAACATAATTACCACAATATGTATTTAATATAACAAATGTCATGTAAAAATAAAGATTATCTTTATATTTTTCTTTGAAACTGCTGAACTGCTTTTTGGGGATAATAACTATTATTTCAAGATTAATCCAAGCTAAAATCCTTTCAAATTGATTAGAAAAAGAAACCAAAATATCAACAGTAGACCTAGATTTAATCGGATTAAAAAGAGGACCATCAAAAGATTTACTCAAAAGTTATAAGTGACACTGTCTTGTTTATATCATCTACAGGGGATGCTGAATGAGGTAAAAATTTCAATTGATCATATCATGTCTTTGCAAATACTAAAGGGAATTGAATCACTGAAAGTTAACAATATTGTGACAATAAAAATTGATAATAGTGAGTACAGTTTGAAAATAATGAAACTTTGATTTTTCTACATGTAACAATTATTTTAGCAGTGTTAGATAATCATAGAAAAACATAAACAAAGATATAAATGAAATATGACTATTCTCTGTGAATTAATACATATATACCAAGGCAGGCTAACACTAAATACTGAAATAAAAAATATCAAATAATCTTATTGTTTATAATGTAAATATACACAAATAATGTGTTGTTTTTTTGTTTTTTTTTAAACTAGACAGATAGAGCTGATGACAATATACGTCCATATGAAAATGAGGGCATATAAAACTGATCATAATATTTAAAATATACTTATCTGCTACTTAAGTTTTAAGAAAGTTGGAACATGGTAATCAATACAAAAGATATCAATTGACAGAAAACTAAGAAAATCATATATACATGTATATATTTTCAACATTAGAATTAACAACCTACCTTGAATTTAGGATAATCATTCATTAGAATCGTGACTATTCCAACATATGGCAGAAAACTGAAAATATAAGCATAACTCAAAATAAAATACATGCATATGCTTGTGAGGTTACTAGTTTTTTTACTGAAATTTTTGATGGACTGTGGATGCAGATCACCAATAGCTTCCCCATATCTTGGTACCCAGAATAAAGTTCCTGTTATTATAACCCCTTTTATCCCTTTGGGCACATAGACAAGAATTATGGTAATACCTTTGGTGGTCTGCATCTTGTTATGATGAGTTACATCCCTTGACATAAATGTGCCACAGTGCACTGGTGAAGATAGATGTACAGCATGATTTGTGTAGATATTAATAAACAGCATAACTTTTTTCATGGGAATATAAATTTTATAAATTCTTAAGATTGCTATTAGAAAATACTGTCAAACTTATTTAAAACCCATTCTCTATCAATGATAATTGTTTAAATAAATGAAGAAGTCCTGCAGCCTACATTTACAGCCTATTATTGCAGAGACTACCTACCCTCTAGCTCTTCCAACTACATCCTTTTTTTCTAACCATAACTGTCCTGGTGCATATAAACCTCTATCATCTACAGAATTATTATCACCTTTAGTTAAAAACTTCAGTGACCCATTTTCTCTATAAAATAAAATAAATTACGTATTATTTTAATGTGAAACTTTGAATTTGAATTTTGCCTTCTTGTTACTACAGAAACCAATAGTCAAAATGAGTAACCAAAGTAAAAATATATAGTAAAATTGCCTCGTTATCCTAACGGTTGAGCTTCACTTAATGGAGATAATAACTTGGAAAATAGATATAAAAGCTTTTGTCTCAATTATAGCTTGATGATATTAGTGCTACGCTACAGTATTAGTGAAACTATTTGAATAAACTTGCATTTAAAAAAAAGAGGACTTCCAAGATTGCAGAGCAGACCCTTTATTTTATATGTACATTCACAAAAACTTCAGCTGATAAAGGGGCACAACTCTTTTAAGAAGCTTTTGTCTCAATTATAGCTTGATGATATTAGTGCTACGCTACAGTATTAGTAAAACTGTTTGAATAAACTTGTATTTAAAAAAAAGAGGACTGCCAAGATTGCAGACCCTTTATTTTATAGGTTAACATTCACAAAAACTTCAGCTGATAAAGTGGCACAACTCTTTTAATAAAAAAAGATCTGATCTGGCAATCCTGAATTTCCAACGTGTGACTATCTTATACAAAATAAGCTAGTCATCAGCTAGGATTTACTTGTAATATCTACAACAAACTGACTCTCAACTTACTTTTCATGAATTTTAAGAACTCTGTGAACAATTGGGATGTCTCGTCCTTCTATTTTAAATACAACAATTTCTCCAACTCTGATAGCTTCTTCTTGATGATTGGTTAAAAGTAATAAATCACCCCGGTAAAAGGCCGGCTCCATACTTCCACTGAAAGCATAGTTGACGTTTTAAATCATTTGAATTTTCTATCATGATATGCCTAAAATTTGTATATATTTAATCTTAAATACTAAGGAGCAAACCATTCTGAATCAGTATCTACTAAATTCATCCTTCAGAGATCACCTAAAACCTAATCCATGGATTTGCATATGACTATTCATACCTAAATTAGTTTTTGATGTGACTCTGTCTTTACAATTACTATACCCCTAACTAGCAATACACCTATTCTGGTTAGCTGAATATAGTATAGCACATGAATGAAGATGCAATTAAGACAAAGATGTGTATAGCAATGACAATGCTAAATAATTTCTGTAAGTTATGTTAGTAGATTATGTTTTCTGTTTAAAAGCCCAAAGTGCTATACAGAATGAAGGAATCTGAACTAAAATTTCAATATTTTCATTTTACATTATCTATTTTTGAGCTATTATGGCAAGAATCGTCCACTCTTTATGTAAATCTTACATAATGTATATTTAATAGGACCTGCAGATCACATATGAAAAAATACAGTCTATCTGAATCTAGATTAAAATGTAACAGAATAATCTTATGATGTTGAACTGTGCTTAATGTAAGGTGATAATTTTGTGATGTTTCCCTGTGCTGAGACAATATTTGATTAAATACATCATTATAATTTACAAAAGACTCTGAATATCTGTCTGTGCTTTAAATATTGTGTTAAATTTGAACAGAGAATCTGTCCAGTGATGTTTGTCTGTGATTACCATAATATAAAGGAGTGTACAGAACAAATTTATTTCATGTATTAATATATACCATGCGTCTGTTTCTTCAGCTGTGCAACATAATTAAAACAAATAAAAACCTACCTGAGTACAACAACTATTGGACTTTCACTGCCAGTAACAACCATCAAACCCTTCCATATCATTAAAGCTGAAGATACTATCATACCAAAATTAAGAACTTGATAATACAGCTGAAAAATATATAAGTACATGTAAATGAAAAACATTTATTTGGAGAGTGAGAGAGAAATGGGGTTTAAGTCCACTGGACAGAAACTAGGTCATTTTGGGACTAAAATATGGTTCAATTTTATTTCTATAATTCGCTTGTGCGTAGGGGTCTTTAGTAGTGGGCGGAAACTGTAGTACCCAGAGAAAAGGTATAACCAGGAAATCTAAACTACCAGTAAATATAAATATGTTTTTATACAATTGTATTATTGTGATCACTTGTCAATATATAAAAATAAAAAGAATGTAATATCAATAATAACAAATTAGCACAAATTAGTTTCTGTGTATAGTCGTAACTCAGAAATATGCCGAGGTTTGTCGAGTGATGCCATACGTGCGAAAAGTCAGGTGGCCAATTGTCATGATCGGCTATTACTTGACATAATAATTATATACGGGTCAGTAGCAACCTGTTTCACAGAGAATTACTAACGAAATATCCCTGTAACGGATGGCTGTCTAAAACACGTGCGTTGATTTGCACGCCTTGTAGTCAACGACTCGTGCAATGTTTACTTAACACCTAACTGCTTCGGGCAAAATGATGCATTTTACCCATTTTAATACCCATTTACACTAAATAGGAATTATTTTTTAACTACAAATACTTCAAACGTCTTTATTTATTTTTCTTTTACCTCAAAAAAATGTTTGGGAATTTAATTTGTCGGAGTAAAAAAGTTAATATGCCGTACTCATTAAGCCTCGTCAATGTCATGCTTATCAGTGATTGTAGCGCCCAAGCGAATATCCACTGCGGGATCAGTTTGGGTCAGTAGGTTATTACCAGATTTACTCAACGCTAACATGATAATAATAATTATTAATAGATAATAGACGAGATCAGTAGGTTATTACGTGACTTAAAAAAGAAGACAAAATTAATAACTTACGAGACAAAATATTTTTTATGAAATTTTGTCAAACGAAAGCCATTTGAAAGTAGTTAACCATTCGGAATTAAAATATCCCCTGCATTTCGGTTTTGGTTGACCTATATTGGACGTGGGAGTTTTTCCGACTTCTGGAACTTCCAATGACGACGTGCATGCTTGAAGTTCAAGGTCAATGCCGCCATCACTATCGTCGGCTAAAACTCGTTTACATTTTCTATTGTCATTCTGCGAGGTGTTCAAGTACTTCAACAATGTGTTAGATATAAATGAATGAACCGACATTGGATTATATACATTTTTTTACTTGATTGACTCAACTAATTAAGTTGTTTATTTAGGAAATGAGCCGATACGGATTGAAGCCGAAGGTATTCATATTGTATTGACTGACTCTTTGATGGGTTTCTTAATCGACAAGTAATAATTAACTCTTTGTTATCGGCCGAAAGTTGATTGATTAATGATACCATAGTGGCCGGTTCATTGTTTTACAAACCAGCTAGATTAAAGATCAATCGGCTAAAGCCGACAAAAAACAGCCGATTAAGATCCGTGGTACATTCATGTATGGCCTATGCCCGTCTTTATTAGCAAAGTCAGAGTACACAGTAGGATGTTAAACCCCATTTCCTTTCTTATTGCTCTTTAATGAATCTTAAAACATCTATTGGCCTAACTTAATGAAAGATTGGTAAATCTGTCACGAATTTTGCATGTACATGTATGGTATACAATCTAATTTGATACTGTAAAAAAATTTTACTAACTGGCGCAGATCTCCAAATCATTGTCTATATAATCTTATCTCATACCTCTAATTTGAATGTCTCTGATATACTGCAAGGTCAAATTAAGGTCTTTTTTGATATGTAAAGTGTAAACATTATAGAGATATTTAATAACGTTATTACACACACACAATCCCCCCACACCACACACACATAGCGACATACAGGAAGTGTAGGCCTTTGACTGATCCACACATACCACCACCACATACCTTTCTACATAACAGTTCCGATAGTGATTTGATTTAATTTTTAATGGCAACCTATTTGCCATTTTGTCTCTGAAGTGTTGATTCTGCAAACTGCATAAATTTTGCTAGGTGCTAGTTGGCGTAAGGTAAAAGTAAAACACACCACATATCATCGCCATTGCCAACTTTTCATCTCATTTTCATTTCTTTTCTGTAAGTTGTGGCACATCTCATTCATATGTTGTACTGCATATTAAAGGGACAATAACATTCTCGCTGGCTTGGTAGCTCCATAAAATAAATAATACCCTTATTCTAAGTACTAGATGTTTAAGTGTCCTACCTGTTGTGTAAATTATCCATTACAAGCTATTTTACTTGTCCAGAAGGTTCGAAAATATTTTAAAATTCAAGTCACATTTGAAAAGGTTTATGTTAGACTTTTCAAATCAATTGGTTGAATTTTCCCAATTTTTTTAAAATAGGTGTGTTAAGATGAAATTTATATCATCATTTAATTGGAATATTCTAAAATAATACGATTTGTTGACCAGAATGAAGATTCGGACATATTATTCAGTTTCAACAAAAGTGTTATTGGGGCTTTAAATAAGCAGCAATATTAGTAATTTAAAACTTAAAAGGAAGAAAACTCATAGGTTCAAAGCCACCAAAGATAAAATAAGTAAGCCATTCGACCATACGGCACGCAGAGATGATATTGCCGATGCCATATGTGAACGTTCACGTGTGTACAGGAAAATCAAATTCATCAACAATTTGCCATTTTACTGTCGCAAAGTCTTCATTTTGTCATTACCTAAATATTTCTTTCGATTTTACAACAGGCATATTTACCTGTCTTTTATTCATACGCCGGACTTCGTCCAGGAAATCCATATTTAACAACCCAGACATTGTGTACAATGTAAAATTTTCTGAATTTAATTTTTTCGACGAGTTATGTCCCCTAATTAAAATATTAACTTCATTTCTGGACCAGGACTTTGTCTAGCTCATTCTTTAGAAATCTTCAACTTAAGAAGGGATATTCTCTTGGAAAGTGGGCTTAATAAATAAACTGTTAATACATAAACTTCGAAATTTAATTAGATAATACACTTTTGATATTCTTTATTTTAAAGCGATCGTGTATTTGTGATGTTAAACATGGCATGATCCAACTACAACATTTTGTAATTCCATAATTTAGATACATTACCCAGTCCAAAGAGTGACCGATGACGTTTGTTATAGCGGTACACACAGAGAACGTTAGATCGGAGACGGTCTGGCACTTTCTAGCACATAATGATGTCATATGTGGTTAAGGTAATGGTTAGGACCTGTTGATTTTTTGACGGTCTCAATATGTAAACAGGTCTAGTCTTAACAATAAACCTGAACCAAGCGTACCCCTTACCCTACCCCTAACCTATAATTCCTATATGACGTCATAAGCGCTAGACCGTCCCCATGTGGCGTTCTCAGGTACACAATGATGTCTATTGGGGGTATGTGATCTGGAAAACCAAGTCTAGTTGTCGTGTCGCTTTGTAAAGCCGGCACGAATCGGAAGTTCTTGTCTGCATATAAAAGTAGTATTAAAGATGAAAGCGGTAACTTTTCTCTGCTTTATTTGCTTCACATATTTATTAGCAGCTGAGGAAAATACTGATGAAAAGGTTGAAGAAAAAGATAAATGGAAGAAAAAGAAATTACAAGACTACACTGAAGCTGATTTAGAAAGGTTATATGATCAGTGGGAGGTAATGATAATAAGAATCAACAAATGAAAAGGGGGCGTGGCACTGGTAAACTGTAAACATTAAGATGAACAATGATGATGTTGATACTCCATAGATGATATATTTATATCTTGGTTTTTGATATTCAGGTGTTACCGAGGAAAACATAATATGTTACAGGAATTGCCTGAGTAGAGCGAAGCTGAATGTTGTCAAATATAAAACCTTTGCACTTTACTGATACAACAATACAATTAAATGATATTAAATAAATAGATAGAACTCAATGCCAATGGCCATTGAATAACGCTCAGGTTATTCAATGGTTCAAGAGAGTGTATCCCTGCGCAAGTATTCCACCTAGAAATTGACACAAGTGTGTTGCAATGCATAAAATACTGTAATATGAATGTATCTTAACTGATTTACATTCAATTCAATGGTTTACGTTTCTACTCTTAATTAAGCCAGCAGTCTCAATTGAATGCAAATTTCTATAGCGTCTGGTTATTCCAGTCTACTTATGCCGTTTGTTTGGGTGAAATGTTTCTAGCCTCATTCCTTGAGTCTCTTACTGGGGTTGAAACGCATTATTATTATTATGGTACACGATTTGTGTACCAATGGTAGAATGTTTATTTTGTCTTAGATATTGGATATCAAAGGCCCATCTTTTTCCGGTAAGATCACAGCATCAATGTTGGTTTAAATTGACAAATTATTCATGTTTTCAATGTTGAAGATTTTGGATAATATTGAGTTAGAGACTTAACTATACTTTAAAGTTCCAATTTCATATTTTCTAAGAAAGTCAAAACATAATTATTTCTATGTCTTTTGCTCAAAAGGTTGTCAACTCACTATTATACGATCATGGGCAAAATTTTAGAGGTGTTAAAATGGGTGACACAAGCTGATTGAGGATATAGTAACTGAATTACCTCCCTTGTTTTCCCATTCCTCACCATGGACGGCCATCTTCAAACGTTTGAATTTGAAGTTAAAAATGATATTTTTGCCAATTTCTCAACTGGCAATAGTGAATTATAGGATTAATAGGATTATTCTTTAACAAGGTAGGACTGTTTATAGGTACAATCTATTTTAGGGCTTTATTTTAATAAATTTTAAAAATATAACTTAAATAATATGCTATTGGAACTTTAAATGATTAATTTTGTTTATAAATAAGAGCAAAAAAGTGTAAGAATTATTTTTTTTTTATGTCAAAAATATGTGACGTCATAAATTAAACACATCAGAGAAATAGTTCTGTGAGACACGTTATCTTGTTTGGGCACGATTAGGTAAGTTGCATGCACATTGCCACCTTAATTGCCCATAGTGTATCTGGTTCCAGTCTGAATTTTGTTTTAATCAGTAGTCTGTGTGTGAAAGTTTTAGTTTACGTTCCTGTGCTACCAGAAAAATTGTGCGATGCTTTAGAGCTTCACTTTGTATTAATTAGGTCAATTGATTTTATGAGACCATATCTATCAAGAGGCCTGCCCAAAGTTATTAAAAATGTTACATTTTATTTACCAGTGCAAAAGCCAAAATTGTCTTAGAAATACAGGGGGCGAAAGTTAGGAAAATAGATGCAGTGCCAATCTGTCTCGAAAATTTGCACATTGTCGACTGAATGAATTAATGTGGTAAACAAGCAATGCAAAGATTAGAAAGGGAAAATCCCACATACTTAATACTGGTGTATGTTGAATATATCTGTGTGTGTATGAATTTTTGATTGGGTATCACAACATGTGCCAATAGTTCAATCTTTATGTATGGAGATTTTAGATTTTACAATTAAATTAGGCGATATTAAAAAAGACCAATAAGGTAATTCGTGGATGATATTCAATACTAGGAAAGGATTTATATATTATATTAAGTAGAACTCTGGTATAGACAATGCAATAAATCTCAATTAAAATTCTTAAAAAATAACATGAATTTCCATGTAAATGTTTTCTGACCATCAGAATACTCTGGGGTGGGTTCTCGGCTTGTGGCTCCATCAATCATATTATGGGTCTGTGCATCAGTCAGTCCCCGGCCCCACCCCAATTTTGCAAACAAAATTTTTATGTACTCCTTTGTAGAAATAAGATATTTCTAATTGGTGACGTCAATTCTTGATACATGATCTATGCTTGATTTGCAATCGTTGCACAGATTCACTCTGGTAATATAATGCCTTTTTATCTTATCGTATAGGAGTCTGATGAAGATGAATTAGAAGAAGATGAAAAACCAGAATGGAAAAAAGAGCCTCCGAAAATTGATATGTCACAAATAGATCCTACAAATCCCGAGAGTATGCTAAAGATGAGTAAAAAGGGAAAAACACTGATGATGTTTGCCACTGTGTCAGGTCAGTAGACTCTATGACGTATAATTAGACAAAAGAAGATTTTTCGTCCAGAAGCTTGTCTCCACAAGCTAGCTGTAACTGACAGCTGTCATTAATAAACATATTTAACAAGGCTCTATAAACTAGGCTTGACTTATTTATGTTTTTAAAATTTTCTGTGTAAACTTTTAGAAGAACAATGTCAATAATTCTGTCTCGTATAACTGGGAGGGGAATTGGACTATAGATTGCACATACATGTATATTATTTTTTTAGGTGATCCAACTGAGAAAGAGACAGAACAAATTACCCAGTTATGGCAAAGCAGTTTATTTAATGCTAATATAGAGACACAAAGGTATTTTTTCACTAACGTCTTTATATTTACGTAGGATGTTACACAATTTCATTTCATTTACATTCTCTGTCTGAACTGATGATTCTATTTTAGAGAGACATTATCAAATTAATGTATTCACACTTCAGGTTTAGATACCTAGATGATTTATAAAAATAATATGAAAGATAGAGGAAAATATATTCTACATTAGGAACTAATCCTTATATATACAGTGGACTCTGTCAAATCCGACACTGTACGGGGTCGTGACAATATGTCGAAGTCACAGAGTGTCGGAATACCCAGTTTTGTCAAAACCGAAAATATTGTAACTTCAAAAACCGGAAGTATTATTACAATGTTGCTTTGAATCACCCGAGCGTCATTCCCTCTAAAAATGATAATCTTTTCTCTTCATTCAAAAATTTCCGAAACATAATTATTGACGATGAGGGTCAAGGTCATAAACCGTAACGTCCTCTCATTTCAGTTCAACGTGGACAAACTTACACTATGTTATTCGATCCCCCAAGATAGCTTAAATATGTTGTGCTAGCTTAGCTTTACCTTAAAATTGCCAGCTTATCACATGCATATTTTGTCACCTCCTCAGACAGCTATGTGTATGACACAGTTAACTATAATGTTTGACCAATAAATTCAGAATAGTTAATGGTAGTTTGGTTAGAAGTATGAATTTTAAGCTAGCTATGATTGTAGAAGTCACAATTTTTGTTTGATCTTGATGAAACTTAAATTATATGTTTATATCCAAATGATCTTGGTTCCTTTGATTATGGCCCCTGGTACAAAAAATCACATTTTTGTATAGCTTGTTCTCTGTCCATCTCTTTCAAAATTTGGGCATATCTTGCCTGGAAACCTCTGGTTATTATACTGTATCGATGTATTTTTCAGGTATATTGTTGGAGCGAATCGTGCTATTTTCATGTTAAAAGATGGAGCAAAAGCTTGGGAAATCAAAGATTTTCTTATTCAACAAGATAGGTGTCTTGAAGTCACTATTGATAACCAAAACTATCCAGGAAAGGGAGCTAAAAATGTAAGTAATGAAATAAAAAGTTATTAGAAATTAGATAATTTTACCCATGCATCGCCATTAATTCCAATTAGTGTACCATTGTTATAGACTGACTTGATGGAATATCTAAAAGCTTTGAAGTGCTTTGTTACTTTTTTTTATATTTTTACTTCTAAATTCAATTTAGGAAAACAAGACTGGTAAAAAAGACAAGAGTGAAACCAAAAAGGGAAATAAATCGCCAAATGATATTAAAAAAGAAGAGCTCTGAAAGCATAGACTACAGAATGGTCAAATCAATATAGTGAAGAAATAGTACTTCAGTGTTGTGCTTGACAGTATTACATTCCTCAAGTGCCTTTCTATTTTGATATTGTGGTGGTGTTAAATGTAGGCTACTGTGTACTTATTTGAGTAATTATCAAAATATAAAAAAAACAAACTAAACATTGTAGCGAATAAGCTCAGGACATGTGGGGTAGCAAAATTTTAAATAATCCAAAAGCTTGTGGCAGAATATTATTATTGAAGGGATGAAGCTGGGCCTAGGTTTATACCATACTTAGTAGAATAGTGGATCTCTTGTTCCTACATGACATTAATGCACTCAGAAAAAGAAAACATGCTGTGCTGGATGTAGGCATAAACTAAGCAAGCCGCAGAAACCTCGCGCCACAGGAACCTCTCAAAATTTCCGAATTCTTTTTGCTTTTAAATTTTATGTTATTTTTTTAATGTGTACTATACTTTTGAAAATAGCCTGTATTGCGTTATTTAACACAGGGTCTCCAATCTTTATACAACTCTGTGTTTCACAAAGTCTAAATTTGGCACAGACTGACAAAAAGATCATGTTGTGTAATTTGTACTATGCAATTACCAAGTTATGACAAATTTTATCAAAATAAAGAAGTAAATGTTGTTGCCAAAAAATATATTTGTATATGAATTTTATATATTAATTGTGTTTTCAAATTATTAACTGTTGTACTTAGACATGCTCAACGTTTTTGCCAAAATTCCACCTTAAAGAATGTTGTTTTACTAGATAGTATGTATGATTTGTATCTAAGAAAAAACAGGTTGTGGAGATATATAATATGATAATGGGGAAACGGACAATACATAAACACAAGATTTCAATTAGCATTTAGAATTATCTCCAAGAGAAGAAATTAATCCATCATAAAATTAATGTGACCTAAAGAGGGGTGTAATATGTAAGTGTGTATTGACCCCGCTTTACTGTATTCTTGACTTCTTCACTTGTAATATTAATTTACATAATTGTTACCAGGACATAGAAATAACCCATTTCTTACATTACTATTACCGGTACCTTATTAATCACTTTTGATGAGAGAACTGCTCTCTTACATTAGAGAACAAAACTGCATATTGATTTTCTTGTTTTACAAAAATGGGTAGAAGCCTGGGTAAAACATTATGTATGAATCACTTCTGAAATTCTCCTAAAATTTATAATGGACTCAATATTTGTTATTCATAATATAAAATGTGTATTATTATTGTAATCCTTCAGTATAAATATTAGTTTAATATGGGATAAAACGCCAATTAACCTTTTGACATTAAGAGTATACACCACTACTGGCCTCCCTTGGTAAAAATTGGTTAATATTTCATAATCATGTCATTTTCATTAGCTTTCAATTCATCTTTATTTTGGCATTTGTTGATATTAGTAGATCTGATAGCTTTCCTATTTTGTTATGTTTGAAATAAAAAAAATTCTATTGAAAACGTAATATGTAGTGATTTTTAAATGTTACCTTTGCTCATTGTTTTGCCCTCCAGCCACAGATCTATTTTGAAGAGTTCAGCATGTTATTTTGGCAAGACTGTCACAGAAAATTAACTCTGTTCACATTACAAATTTTAAGTGAACCAGGCACAGCATGGTTAATTTTTTGGAAGTGTCAACTGATTAAATATAAGCGTGCCTTACTGAGTACCATGCAAATCTGACCTACTGAAGTGAGGTGGTCTTGGCAGGATGCAAGGCACAGTAGGGTTGAATTCTCAAAGTGGAAACGCTATTCGGTCTGAGCATGGTTTCAGTACGAATAATTGTGCATGCTACTGGTCATGCACCAACCGAACATTGGCCTTTTTTCCCATCAACTCTGACAGTTCTGTCAAAATGGCTGCTAAGACTAAATCAACCAACAGAATTGTTTTCATCCGGGTAAATTGCATAGGGACTGAAGTTAACTTTTCTGTGACAAGTTCATTTGGCGTGCCTGGCACGTTTCCGAGGACAGTTATTTTAGAGTAATGTAAATTTATTGTGGCCTGGTACTGTGCCGAGAACGGCATGCTTATCATGGCCAAGTGTAATAGACCTTTTAATAGGTATGCAACAGGGTTGATTATTACCAAACACGACATTGCCCTATCCATTCCACTATCATTACTTGCTGTATTGTTTGGGTATATATTCTATAACATTATTACAAGTATACAAGTTACTTGTTTTTCCTGTACTTGTAGTGTACTGTTATAAATAACAACTCATTAAATTATGATTACAATATATTTATGTGTATATATTAATAGTACATATATATATATATATTTAGGATATATCCAATACACAAGATCCATAACAAATATCTAGACAAAATAATCCAATCAAAATGTTTGACACATTCAAACATTCTGAAACAAAAAAAGAATACCTGTCCACAATTTTTACACTGAAACAAATCTGCCAAGGGAGTTTTATTTGGTGTAAAGAGCCATTTTCTATTAAAATGTGTGTTTCCTACTATAGTATATGGCAGAATGTTCTTAATAATTGTTATATTATTATTCAGAATAATACAGATAATACCTGATAAAAGTCTCCATTTATACAGCATATTACTAGGATCTTATTCCTGAGCTATTATCTGCATACTATAATTTACTAAGAAAGAAAGCATGTTCAAATTGCAAAGCAAATCACACATGTAGATATCTATCTATGAGACAATGTTTCTCAAGTGACATATATGGTCATAACATTTGTATTCAGGATTCTACAAAGGACTTGGCATCATTACCAACTTTAAAATTAAAGCCTTGATGTGCCACACACCAATAATCACTTTCCTTCTTTAAATTTAACATAAATAAAGACTTTATGTATTTATAATGGACAAATATTTTTTACATTTTCATGCTGATGTCAATACATGTATGAATAAATATAAACAAATGAATTATTGTTTGGATAGTATAGCCAAAGTTCCAACTTGTATAAATGTTCAGCAGATTAATACAGGAGTATCACAAATTCAATGTGAATTCATACACTTTTTATTTTCAAATGACAAGCTCCGGAATCTTAAATAGTAACAAATTATTCAATCATATATTGATGCCTGAAAGAAAAAAATTCTCTTTTGTAAAATAAATGCTTAGCAAAATGTCCCTTTTAGATCTCCACACCACTAAGATATCTTTACATTGTCTAGTCTCAAATAATTCTCTAGTTAATTTTAGCAAATGAATTTTATGAAATACAATTCTAAAAAGTTTATAAAATGTTTTAAATACAAGCACTGTGATGCATGAGTTTGGACAAAATTGATAAAATTGGTAAACTTTAGAAGTTATAACAAAATGTACACTTGAAAAAAAAACTTACATAACATGTATATAAAATTATTGTAAATCATAACAATTTGATCATATGCTTGACTACATTTAAATAGTTCATATTTCTTTCAGTAGAAGTAGCAAACTCTCTACTCAAAACTTACATATACATACATCATAACTTACATTTAACCAAATAATATTTACCACCATCTTCAAATAAATCTTTAACAGTCTTTTCACTTGATTGAATAAATAATTAATGTTTAATTCGATAATCAAACCGAACGACTCCCTTACACAGTGTATACCTATAAACAAATAATTTATGGATTTTTTCAACCATAGATATGATGTGATATTTTTTTTTAAATTGATGTCACAAACTTTTGTTTAGAATTCTCTATGGCATATTATTAAATATAACATCACCCTTCTGTGTTAAAAAGCATTTGACCAGTATGGACGGTACATTGATGTTCTATAAGTTATCATTTAATAATAGGTTTATGGCATATTTCCTTTCTTATCATGAATATATATGATTTCTACTACACTTTTCTTTATAGTACATTTACATTTTGTTGATATTAATAAGATATGTGAGTCACACCATTATCTTAAAATATTGTCACTAATACATAGCTTCATTTAAAGTCATAATGCAAGCTACAAACAAGAATGATAAACAACCAACACAAAAACCTACATATTTTATATTAAAATCTACATGTATGGCATAATGGTATTAATTATCACTTACAAATAACATGTCACTCTACTCTTTGGCAGTTTGCATTTCTAAAGATTTTATCTATAACAGCATATATTCACAACAACCTTAGATTTAACAGTTCACTGAAAATCCAAGCACTGGTCTACTAAAAGCAAACAATTTAGCGTTGAGCATGAACTTGACTCCTTGAAAGCCGTAACAGGCTATGAATCTTAAAATGACTGCATCTCTTGAAAATTTCAAATTAATAATAAAATCTGAATTACACATAGATGATGAAATTGTTATCAAATGGTACTAATACCCCTTTAATATGTGTTATCTATTTAAAATGATTTTCAAAGTATATCTATAACTAA
This sequence comes from Patella caerulea, assembly GCA_036850965.1. Taxonomy (NCBI): domain Eukaryota; kingdom Metazoa; phylum Mollusca; class Gastropoda; family Patellidae; genus Patella; species Patella caerulea. Next base: position 24,236,135 of record JAZGQO010000006.1, read on the forward strand.
TGCATTCCTTTAATCTGCCTCCAATTTATCTAAAAACATTATTGTAATAAATTTAGACCTTCTGTTGGATGCCTGTCTAGGTCTCATAATTCATTATTACCGGGATTATCAATGTAAAGTTACACACAGACAACGAGATTGTGATAACAAACAACTATCCATAAATGTTCACAATATTTAACTTTTAAGCGTTTTCGTATCAAAACATTAATCCATAAAACACAGTACAACACCATGTTGAGCATTTAAATTCAAACTCGATGTTACGAAAATTTATGTAATATTTATACTGATCTTGGTTTTGGTTTTCCATAATAACCTAAATTAACAAAAACAAAACAGAATGGAGGAAACAGGAAATTGTTAACAATAATCAGTGACTTAAACTTGTGGTAAAAATGAAGCATTAACCAGCTTATGGAAGACAACACTGTAACAATACAATCTAGAAGCAAGAAATGTACCCGTTGGTAAAGTAAAACTCTCCAACAAATAAAGAATAAAAACAGATAGTTAACATTATGGTAAAAGTAATTTTTCGGTATGCTGTAATACTAATGGACCAATTATGAAGAAATATATTACTACCCAGTAAATGTAAACTGAAATTGTCAACAATAGATCCAAGATATATGCAATTTTTAACAGTCTTAAAAAAGGACAATGTGGAAGTCTTTTTCTTGTCTTCATTATGCTACAAGAATACCAGAAACACTTGATACATAGGTGAGTGCCATTGATGTTTTTTTTCCCCCCTGAACATAGTACTGACACAAAGTTTGCCCTAAAAGGAATAACATCATAATCATAATTCTAGTGACTGTCGCATCATAACATTAAAAAAAAAGTGCTTAAAGGTATATTGTTTTTTTTTTACGATTTATAAGCATATTTCTACATAAACTGTTGTACATCTAGTTTAATTTTCTTTAAATATGGCTTAAGAAACAAATCAGTTACTGTTAATATTACTCCTAACTGCATTATGTAAGATTTAAATAAAGAACTGGTCGTTCTTGCTAAAAAACAGTTCAAAATTAGATAACGATAAACGAAAATATTGAAAATTTCATTCAAAATGCTCTATTCTGAGTTAAGTTATGGGTGTTGTAAGATGTAGCGCAAATTATTTATTATCACAGCAAAGTTACTTGTTAGTCTAGACTCGGCCTCACTTCTCCAATTTTATATCAAATCATTAAATGGCGATCATGTTTAAATCTCTGCCATACGATGTTCTAGAGAGTTGATTATATGCTTGTCACATGAATAAATGTCCAAATAATAATTCATATAACATTTGAAAAATGCACTAGACAAACTCAGCTCTTACATAATGCAGAATTAAATGGCTTCAAGTGAAATATTTCAATTTTTTATCCCTTGTTTGAAATCAGATCAATTGAAAACAGTTTTTTCAAAGGTGATTCTTGTTTAACCTTTCAGCATGCGGCTCTAATTTGAGATAATTCTAAAACAGTTGTAATTTCGCTAACAAAGGACATTTCACAAACATTATTCAAATTGCACTATCTTAGTACAAAATACATAATTTAATTTGCTAGCATACATTTGAATGGACAATATACCTTTAATGAAATTTAGAATTAGGTGAAAACATGGCTGTAAACGTGTTAGATTCTAATGTGTGTGTTATTGTTATTAACTAAATTATCAAATCAATAGATCAAAAAGGTTCTTACATTGTCGTTGTATTGAAATACCATAGATAATCCATAAAGGTCAGCATATAAAGTATGCTCATACGAAGTCCTATTATATACAGTTACATGGTTTTATTAATTACCTTCATTCTCTGTAACTTTGCCCAACAATATAAATATTAAAAATGTAGTAAGTAAGCCTAAATATTTTGAACAGTTACGTATGTGAAAATACAACACCCTTCCCATTAATAAAATCGGTCCATTCTTAAGTTAAATAAACGCATTCATGTATATAAAAACAAATGAAGGATTATCAAATTAATATTAAAAAAATCCTTTGCAATCAATCCAAGTCAATGTTCTACTACATGTCCCAAATTCCACCTATTTAGCCAAGTTTCTACTCAATTTTCTTAATCTCAACTGCATTATAGAATTTATAGAGGCTGATATTTTGTGTACAGAATCAGCAGATCAACTCCAGCATTTTATCACTGATCTAATTGTTATATAAATGATCCATCTAGACTACAATGAGGTGTTTATACTTTATAAACTGTTACAGGTAATATCAATCTACCCTGTATGTCCTTTCTATCACTCTAATATATAGGTGTCATGATTAGCAAGTAACAAATTGGTTTACAACTAAATTTGGTAACAAATAAATATTATATTGTGACCTAATGTTTGTTCTTTCAAATACAAATTATAAAGGACTGCATTAACCATTATATGGGATGTACACAAACAATTACAGAGACCGGCTCTAAACCATTTCAAGTCATAAAAGATAGAATCTTAAGAAAACATAAATCATTGATAATATAGACTAGTCAAATATACTAGTTGACTTAATTAAACATTAAAACAAAGTAAATTACATAGTCTATTCTAGTTCTAAATAAATAACACAAATTTATATGGAAAACAATCACTGAGTTTATTTCACACTATGTTTCAACAAGTTTCTTTTGTTGTTCTCACTTGCTTTCCATATAAATTTGTGTTATTTACCATACACGTATGTTCAGTTACTAAATGCTGTATAAGGATTTATTCTAGTCTGTAAAGTTTTAATACAACTGCTTGTTTTTTCTCCCAATTTTTGAATATTGATATTATAGATCAAGATATGGCATCACATATTAACAAATGAACAATGATGACCAATAGACTAACAGATTATTTACTTGATAATATTAGCATGATGAAAATGTGAATTATTTATAATGATATCATATCCTGATGATGATAATGAGACTCATGGTTATTTAATATTGATGGAAGATTTGATCTATGACATAATGACTATTTGATAAATGTTTCCATGATCATCACACAACTTCATATTATCGTCTCATCTCAAAGAATATGTAGTATATTTCATAATATTCTTAGATCCATCAACTGAGACAAACGTGTACACCTAAACCCCAATTTGATAAATGATGGGGGCAAAATTCAAACACTCTTGTCTATGTGACTATCTTTGGTATGATCTGCGTAATACAGATAGGCAGTCCCCTCTATCTCTGTAATCAGTTAGCGGCTTCATTCTTTACTTTTTCTAACATGTATACATACTGTGTTTTAACCAATAAGGAATATTCACCGACCTTAATCTCTTAAAATTAGCAGTCACAGATCAGTATTGTTGGATTGTTCATACCATAACAACAACAAAATCCCAACATGCACTTTTACTATCTTTCGAGAAAACAAAAACAGAAAAAAAAAGTATTTGTCTTTACACATTTAAGTTGCTATGCTCTAGACGAAAACACTTATTCACACTATAGCACAGGTGAATTAAAAATCAATATGACCGCATTAATTAGACTGGCATTTTGTCCAATCAAATCTTGTGTTCTTTAATTAAATAAGCACTTTTTTATGACTGTCCAATCACTGATAATGATGATAAAGTGGATACCATATTGTTAGTTTTGTTTTATACCCGTTGTTGTTTTTTTAGTACTGATCATCAACCAAGAAAGAAACCTTGCCTTGGTCTTGGATCATTAATGGGCATAGCCTGTAGTACTTCATCTAATAGCTGCAGCGGGCGATGTAACTGTACCTCAATCCAGCAGGGTGTTTCTTTGATACTTTTACGAGGATAATCGGGTCCCCAACCCTTGACAAAACTCAGTCGTAATATACACAACCTTCTCAAATCATCTACACCAATACCAGCAGCAGCCGACAACCCTTGATAATTGAAATAAACAACAAGTGAGAATTGATGACAACATGAAACAGGTCAGGACAAATCAAGAATAAAGACATTTTGTTGTATATCTTCAAAACTAAAAAACATATAGATAGGAGAATGTTCTGGAAACTATTCTGGTTAATGATCAATCAGCAAGGGTGAAAGTTCAATTGATAATTTGCCTTTTCACTACAGGTTGTAACTTGTAATTATCTTTTGTATATTACAGCTGCATTCGGGGGTTTTGGGTGGCAGAGTTCACAGGCACTTGAAGGGATTGAAATAAAACTTCTTACTACTGCTTGACTATAATAGTATATAGTATTATATACAAGGTACTGCAGACGACATCTTTGTTATGACTTGTTTATGATATATTGTCTGCTGTCGGAACTCGGAAATATGCCGACGTGCGAAAAGTCACGTGGCCTATTACCATGATAGGCTATTACTTGACATAATAATTATATACGGGTCAGTAGGTTATTACCAGATTTACTCAACGCTAACACAACAATAATAATCATTACTATACGAGATCAGTAGGTTATTACGTGACTTAAAAAAGGAGACTAAATTAAGAACTTACGACTACGAGACAAAACATTTTCTGTGAAATTTTGTCAAACGAAAGCCATTTGAAAGTAGTTAACCATTCGGTATTAAAATATCTCCCGGACTTCGATTTTGGTTGACCTATATTGGACGTGGGAGTTTGTCCGACTTTTGGAACTTCCAATGACGACGTGCATGCTTGAAGTTCAAGGTCAATGCAGCCATCACTATCGTCGGCTTAAACTCGCTTACGTTTTCTATTGTCATTCTGTGAGGTGTTCAAGTAGCCTACATGTACTTCAACATTGTGTTAGATAGAAATGAGTGAACCGACATTGGATTATGTACATTCTTTTACTTGATTGACTCAACTAATTAAGTTGTTTATTTAGGAAATGAGCCGATACGGATTGAAGCTGAAGGTATTCATATTGTATTGACTGATTCTTTGATGGGTTTCTTAATTGACGAGTAATAATTAACTCTTTGTTATCGGCCGAAAGTTGATTGATTAATGATACCATAGTGGCCGGTTCATTGTTTTACAAACCGGCTAGATTAAAGATCAATCGGCTAAAGCCGACAAAAAACAACCGATTAAGATCCTTGCTATATACTATTATAGTCAAGCAGTAGTAAGAAGTTTTATTTTAATCTCAAGTGCCTGTGGCCGAGTTGTCCATTGTGTGCAGTATACTAACAGTTTATTTCTCATCATTCTGATTTCTCAGATGCACAAAATGCCTTCTCGTATAGTGGCTTAATTGTCGAAGTATTACTACTTACTCAAGAATAAGAATTGTGCATGCCTTGGTCGTATTATACAATTTAATAGCCAACATCTTTCTTATAATATTCCTTCCAGTGAGATAAAGAAGTTAATGAATATTTTAAATAACAGTTTAACTGACAAAGTCTATTAATTGTTGCGTTAATAAAAAAACAAAATTCAAAATAACACATCACTGTAAACAGCCCTCTTATTTTTAAAAGATAGATTGCCAGGCAACGAAGCATAGCCACAGCAGTTAAGTCACCGGAGCAGTCTATAAAGCTTGTTGGTTACACTATATAATATTACTATTATGACATAATCAAAAGCAATAATTCTAAACGTTATTATCAGAAAATACTGTGTTTATTATTCATTATGATACTTCAAAACAAATTTTAGTATCATCAAAGCATTTAAAACATTATCAAGAAGCGCTAATGTAACTGTACATAACTTTTGTTGCCAAATAGTTTACAAGAACAGAGGCAATATAACTTTGAAAGCTATAGTCAGAAATTCCACTTATTTTCAACAAAAGTAAATTTGACAAAAATCTGATCTTCATAAGAAACGTGGACGATAAACAGAAGGCTGTATACAACATATCGATGTGGGTGTATAAATTGTAAATACTTTGGACTTTGTGGCAAATTGTGCATAATTAATAAGCAAAAACCAAGGTGTATTAAAGAACAAAGAATGAGGACAAGAAAATGCATACCTGTATCAAATTACCATAAAAACTTAAAAGGGGAATAAAAGGCAAATAAAAATTTAAGAAAAAAAAAAAGAACCTTCTGTGAGCTGAGGACCTCTACCCTTGGGATTAGAAAGGGGCGTGGTCACTACCTACCCACAGCAGGTGCTATACCTCCTACAGATGCAGGACCTGGTATATTGCCAGCAACAGCTGCCGCTTGTGCTGCTGCAGCTGCCTGTGCTGTTGCTGCTTGTTGCTGCATTTGACGATGACACTGACGAATATCAAATACCTGTAAAACCATAAATATATTCAAATTACAATCTACAGTGTTGCTTTCATTTACCACCTGATGATGTAATTAGCGACCTGCTAACTATTACATTGATGCATTGAACTGAGAAAGATAGGCTGCCTGGCAACGAAAAATACGCCAACAGCATCTACATCAACTTCGTCTGGGAAGTCAACAAATGTTATCACATATTTTTTCTTGTGACAGTAATGAGAACATTCACAACACGTGAAAATCTGGTTACGAGTAACAGTAATAACCCAAAATTTAAAGTCAATCGGATATTAACTTTAGCCTCAAGAGCATCAACTAAATATTTCCAAGAGGTCAAGGGCCATAATAACTAGGATCATGCTGCTCATGGTCTAAAACACAGTGTATAAATTTAAAGTCAATAGGATATCAACTTTAGCCCCAAGGTCGTCAACAAGATATTTTGAAGAGATCAAGGGTAGTAAATGTAGCAGTAACAATCGGTAATCGCTGACTTTTGGATATTAACTTATCCACTACACACTGTCCATAAATCGGTAATCGCTGATAAATTGGATATTAACTTAGCCACTACACACTGTCCATAAAATGAGCTTATTTCACAGTGATCTAGTAGTAATCTGAAATCATTGAACATCAATAGGCTCCTTCATCTTATGATCTTAAATACTGTGTATATAAAGTCAATCGGATATTAACTTTAGCCAATACAGCATTAACAAGATATGCTAAAGAGATCAAGAGCCATAACTTTGGCAGTAATTATTGGAAATTGTTGAAAATCAATAGGATTCCGCATTTTATGACCTTAAATACTGTGTAAGAGTCAATCGAATATTAACATTAACCTCTAGAGCTTCAAAGATTTTTCAAAGTGATCAAGGGCCATAACTCTGGTTGTAATTATCAAAAATCGCTGAAGACAATTAAAATTCTTTGTTTCAGGACCTTAAACACTGTGAATAAATTTAAACTCAATCGGATATTAACTTCAGCCTTTAGAGCATTCACAAGAATTTTCAAAGTGATCAAGAACCAGTACTCCGTCAGAAAAAATCAGAAATAACTGCAAATCAATAGGATACTTCTTCTTATGACCTTAAATACTATATAAATTTAAAGTCAATCAGATATTAACTTTAACCTCTAAAGCATCCATAAATTTGAAGTCAATAGAGCGGAAGGACCGATGGCAATATACAACATCTCAATGTGGTCGTGTAAAAAACACTTAAAAATTCAGTAAGTTGTGTATGTCAACTGACAATTGCTATTTTCACCCATTATGAGTGAACATTTACAAATGGAGTGGAAAGTTATCAAATATCAAAGAACTGTGATGAGGAAAGATTGACCTTAACTAATCCAAATGCAAGGAGAGGAAAGAAAAATATTATCCAATATATAATAAAGGTAGGCACTTGAATTACTGTGAGTATTAAATGTCACGCTTTAGATCAAAATTTTAGTCAAATTTGGGTCAAAATCCATGTAAAGGACGAGATATGGTGTCATAACTACCTTGATATAAGCACTAGGATATATTTTATGTACTGCGTCACCAGGAGCTCTACCAGCCTCTCTATCTAGATAATAACTCTGTACAAATACACTATGATCACTAACACAACGTATCCATACATCACCTTCACCACGATAATCTAACTGTACACCTTTACCTATATGTAATCTGTAAAAACATCAATTACATTTCATTACATGTCAATCACAGCCTGTCGGAAAACATAGGAACATATAATATTTCTTGTGGATCATAACATACATTTCTATTAATATAAAGAGATTTTTGGCAATGGTAAACAGGTTTCACAAAATTTAGAATTAAAAATCCAACTAAAAAATTATCAAATATGGACAGGATGTATTTTTAAGATATCTGTTGATCAATTATGACAACAAGAAATTTATTTCATTTACGGTTGTCATGATTAATCGGTTTAGTCGTAGTCGGTTCGGTTTCCAGCTCAAACCGATTCACACTTTGAAAAATCGGTATTCGTTTCATCAAATTTTTATTTATACATACATATAATGTTTGACTTTTACTCTCTGCTAAACACACTACTGAATTGCTGCCTATAAAAAACGTACGGAAACTACGCCTCTCAAGACTCGATACAGTGGCAAGATCTCAATGTCGCATGGAATTCTTTGTCTACCATATTAGGCATGGCTTACAACGTAATGTGTAAAATAGTTGATTTTGGCGCGAAATAACTGTCAACAACGTACAATAACAGACTTAATAACATCTCGGGCATGGACTGAATGCATGTCGCACGAGACAGGGAAGTTGTCTGTGCCTTTTTACGAGTGATAAACTCTATGTAATTTTATTGCAATTCCGTTTTATAAAGAGGAAAACAATTCCCCAACAATTTAAATCAAATGAATTTGTAATTATTATTAAATTCACAATCAGAATGTGCCGTTACTGATTACGAGACAAGGAATAAACAAGTTCCTAACATTGCCAATCAGGAGGATCTTCTATTCGTCCCCCTCGGCATATGTTGCCATCACGTTTTTTTTTCTATTTGGGGCTTCTCTTGTTCTTTTCCGTCAATATGATTATCCCTTTATATGTTTGAATATTATGTACGGGAATTGTTGTACAAGTGAATTGCAATCTATTGCCAGTATTGGATTTTTAATTAGCCGTTATTAAAGCCGTACGAGTAAGTCAGAACACGGGAATGTCTTCCTTAGCTCAAACTCGTAACTGAATATCAAAACTAATGACTTAGTAAGTGTTGTTTATTGCCAATTTAAACAATTTATTCTGACGTATCTTTAGTATAAACCCAAATAAATGTACTACTACAATAATATACAATCAGCTATTCAGTGTTGACGCATCATTTTTGAATTTACTTATCAACAATTACAATCACATGAAAAAAACCTTGTCGGAAGGCCGTACACAGACATTGACATTAGAAAAGAGAGAAATGGAGTTTAACGTCCACTCAACACAAACTAGTTCATTCCGGGACTAACATATGGTTTAATTTTATTTCAATTATTCGCTTGTGCGTAGGGGTCTTTAGCAGTGGGAGGAAACTGGAGTGCCCTGAGGAAACCCACGAGGTTGAGAAGGCGCCCCTATCTCCATGCCACATACCCTCACACCAGGGCTCGAAACCACAACCGCAAGCCAGAGGTGACCGGCCAGACAGAGGTCGAAGCGCGGTACTCTAGACCACTAGGCCATCCCAACCCCCCTTGACATTATGGAATTTATACAGCATCTGATTAATAGGCACCGATACGATTTTTGGCTGGCCGATTAACTGATTCAAGAATTTTGTAATCCTGACAACCCTAATTTCGTTGATCTTAATCAAATATCCATGTTTGCTATTTTCAAAATATCTATAATTTATACCGACTACATGGACAACAATATGTGAAAGTGAATTGCACAAACTTATATCTGTATCTTACACAAAGGATTCAGTAAATCAGAAGCCATATTGATGCCTTCATTATAGAGACAACCAATATAATTCCACTGTATAATAATTACAATACATCCTGACAGAAAAGAAATTTTGTAAAACAAATGACCTGTATCTTTGTGGTTTTCACCTGTTTTTTTCTGAGTTTAAATTTACCTGGCTCTTTCACTAGCTTCAGTACGATGTACATTTGATAGCTGACCAAGACAGAATCTATCAATACTTGATGGATCTGTGTAGCCATCAACAGTAACTGTAGAACAACTGTATGGTACTTTAAACGTCTCTCCTACTTGTTGATCTAACTCAAAATATGTGATTGTACACCAAAACTCTGGAGCTAAAAACAAATTGAAGATGAATATACTTAGGGCTGGGTATCGATAGTTTTGTCGTCCATGTGTGCTATTTATTGTACCGGGTACTCTATTACTGAGGCACACGTACAGAAATAGTGAACCGTACAGGCGAATTCTGAAGCTTGCAAAGGGAAATAACTCTAACTTTATTTACACATCCGGGTATCTCCGATTTAGCGATATTCAACAATAATTTCGTGCAAACTAAAGTAACGTTTCAATGAGAGTGAATTTATGAAAACGGCTGTTCAATAAGCAGTCACAATTTTGTTATGTGTTACATTGATACTTGATAGTAATTAAAGTGAGCGGTGTATTATGATTAACTGAAAGAAAACATTGACATTTCAGACGCAAAAAAAATAGACGAAGAGCGATAATCGATAGTAACCCACCGCTATCGATAGTGCTTTTCTGGGCCGTCCAATCGATACTATCGATTTATATCGATATTTTACCCAGCCCTAAATATACTGATAAAAGTCATCTAAATTTTGGTGGCTTCTTTTTAGATATTACATGGACATGTTATTATTTCATCCAGTGATTGTGCCAACTGAGTGAAAGTCTGTGGTATGAACTTATTTCAATGTTTCCTATCAATATCACCAGATCTGTGATAATCTACGATGTTAATTATTTTTACCATTTCATTTGCTTTCCACTACTGATTATGGTACTTTGTCTGAAGCTGACAAAATTATCTTATTTTGGGGGAAATTCAATTTACAATTAAAATTGAAGAATTTAACAATTGTAGAATTTGAATGTAAATTCATAATTATATATCACAATAATTTTGAACGTCAAAACAAATTTTAATTTGACGACATGTGGTGCAAGCAGGACACAGGTGAACTCAGTAACTAACATATATGGTTGAAAGACATTCTAGTAAATCGTTATAGAATTCATTCCAGTAAATTGTTTTTTCTGAACTCATCAGACTGTTGCAAATTATTGGTATTAGTCATGGTCTTGTGATTTTACAAATTAGCATCAGCAATCCCTAGGTTAATTAATGTACTAAAACCATAAAAATATGGCCCATTCTGGATGACAAATATGGAGAAATCATTCTTAAATGGGGAGCTATCACAGGTCATTCACCAATTTTATCATTAACTTCTTGATGAAGAGTATTCTTGCTTCAATGACCACTCAATCAATAGAAAAGTCTACTTACGTAATTGATTAGTGAGAGGTTGTACTTGCTGAATATCTGTCTGCATTTGATTGTTGTTCCCTATAGTAATAATAATATGAGAATATCACAAACTGTGTTTTGTCATGTTTACATATTATTATAATTCTCACAATTTTACAGTATAATCAACTGAAAAGTCTGAGAACTTAAGAGGATCATTTTATCTGTTTATTCCATTCTATACATCCACACACCAATAATCAATGTTAAATTTTTACATTGTCATTTTATTCTTACTAAAATCTATAAGTTGTTGTACGCTTTAACCTGACTGTATAATTTTGTTGATTAATTTAAGAAGAATGGTAGGTTACCAGGCAACAGACAACTAAGATATTTGAGACTTAAGTGGCAATTCAATGTCAGTACTCTATAAATTTTAATTAATCTTTTGCCACAACACAACAGCCAGACTTAATCATTTTCAATTGTTCAAACTGTTTCTCTAAATAGTTATAAAAAGTGACTAGTTTTTGGCAAGAGACAGAATATGCATACTTATTTTTGAACATCTGGGTGTCATATATATAGCTAACATTTTTTTTATACTTACAAAACTGGGCCTGATGAGACATATTGGCTGTATATGTGGCAGTGTTGTTTCCCACCCATGTTGTACCAGAACCTAAATAATCAAGTGAATTTTATATTTTCATAAGACATGCATGCTATATGCCTGGAAAATTCTTTGAAATGATTAAGAAATTGTATTTCAGTTTGTAAAAGAGGAAAATACAAGCCAAGAATAAATATATCAAGTGAAAGAATTGTCAACCAAAGAGGCTCCATTCACAAGACTTAAAATCATTGCTATATAATCAATCATAAAATTCATATTCAGAAGCAAATGAATCTGGGATTCGCATTCCTTTTGACACATATACACATAATATTGCAGCATTTAAAGCTCATGCTAATTTGATAAATATAATAAGAAGCTTTACAAAAACACATCCATCTTTTTCTTTCGATGATGTTGTCAAAATATCTAATAATTCTCATTAAACAATACAAAAACATGAAATTTCAAAGAATCAAAATCCATGTAAAAACAAAGATTTGAGAAGAATAAGAAATCACCGAATAGTTGTAATTCTGTATCAGAAACTTGAGAGCACTACATCTATTTTCTTTTGGATCTAATAATTACAGAATGCTGTTTTTATGCTTAAAGAAAATAGTCTGGATGTGTAAGTGTGTTGCTAAACTTACTACTAGGAAAGTGACTTAATGTTGAGGAGGAGGGCTGAGGTATTTGGTTGCCAAAGTTTTCTATCTGCGACTGTGGAGGTGGAGGCAAATTGTGTCCATGAGGGAGTGTGTGAGTATGTCCATGTGATAAGGTATTAGTACCTGAAAATACGTTCAACATAACAAAAGCATTTGTCAGCGAAGAATAGACGAGGTAGAGAAAAGAATAGTAATAAATGAGAGAATATACTTTGGTAAAAAAGAAACAAAGAATTTAAAAATCAAACCAATATTTTACATTTATCTATAATTTGTTTTTATAATCGTGAGAGAAAGATCTAAATTGTACAAAGTAGAGATGGGATATATTACAATTTTCTAATAGCTCTAATAAGCTTAAAAGTGCTCGATCCACAAAATTACCCATTTCTGTCTTCTATGCATATCGAGACTGGATTTAAAAAAAACAACTATACATCAAGATTGGTTAGCTGCCAGATATCAAGTTTTGTTGGATAAGTCTACTGGTATCATTATTTCAATACTGATATAGCTTTGGTTTAATAATTCCAACTTTACCTGCTTATCTTGACATTTCGATAAAACAGTTTGGGGAAATTTGTATTAAATATTGAAGAAAATATTTCCCATCTCTAGTACAATTTACAAAAGTAAAGAATGTTTAAGAGAAAGAAAGTTTGATTTGATGCATGGAACCTAAACAGTATTATCCAAAGGATGCTTTCACATCATTCATGCTACAATGGTTAGTACAGGGAGTCTACACCATCACCGATTAATGTTAAAAGGTTTTATTATATAAGAGGCAGTATTAACAAATTTTGTTCCATAGCCTGTAAGCTTATATTTGAACATAGGCTATTAAATCAAAAATTTATTTTTCTTATTCATTTAATCGTGCTGAAATCATATAATCTTGAGGCATTTTTGAATTACAGTAAATAATATTATTATTCATATAAAAAGCAACCCTAACTAATCATCAAACATTACAAAGCACATTAGGCTATACCAAACAAAATATTGAATGACAACATGAAAAGCACATTCAGATATTTAGCACAATAAAATAAACCCTTCCCAATAAAACCTTAGCTAGCCTTCTTAATTGTTAGGTTAGTAGAACTTGAACTCTTAAAGGAATATATTATACATCTACTTGTGTGTATTTTGTAAAATCAGCAGGTCAGAAGATAGAAAAGATTTGGTTATATATGTATGTAAATAAGTAATGAATATATATGCATAAATTGTAGAATTCATTTAGTAGTTATATTAAAATAAATAATTGTTATTTATGATCAGAAGTAAATCACTGTTGACATCCAATAATTAAATCTAATATATTCATAAAACCAATTGTTTTAAATTTTTGAAAATGAATGAAATACAAGAGCAGTAAGTTATTGCACAGGTTCAAGTATCATTACATTTCTTATCTATAAATGAATTCTCAAAATTAGATGTGATGTTTGAAATAGAATGAAATAGATAAAGATATATATAATATATGTGTATGATATAAGTTTATAACAGGATATGATATAAAGGGTTAGTGATCTTTTCTAAAGCATAACAAAGAAACTACAAGGTGATTTTGCAACTCACTGGACCGGCTTATTTCAAGGCCTGACTGGCTAGCAGGGGACAACGGTTGTGGGGAGAGAGGGTGCGTCATAGTTCCAGGGGTGTGGACCGTTGAGTGGGAGTGGCCAGAGGCAGAGCTGGCCATACTGGAAGCAGGTGCTGGGATACATGGTTGTTGTGGCTGTTGTGGATGCTGTACTGTAGCCTGTGTAGTCGGTGATACAGGACCTGGAGATTGGACCAATCAATTAAGTTCAAACAAAAAGAAAGAGATATTACCTTTTTAAAATAATTAACATTTCCCCATAATATCAAATCATAAATGAAACGTTTCGGAATATTCAATAAAGCATGCAGACAATATTGATTTAACCAACAAAGGGCAAATTATACCAAAAATGGTGGATAAAAAATCACCATGCTTGAATCATTTATCAAAATGAAGAAAAAAAGAAATATTAACCTAATTTAAACACCATTTAATTTCAGCGATCACATAAGAGTAAGACAACATATAAAATATATATGCAGCCTACAAATATATCTAAAGCTTGTTTAAACTTGAATAAACAGCAGTGCTGAGTGACGGAACTAAATATATAAGCAGTGATAAAGTAATATTTACAGTATATTCCATACTGACTGAATGTCACATTAATCTAGTTACTGGATAACCACTGATCAACAGGCTTTACAATTAATAGGAATCAACTGTATATCAGGTAACTTAGCTTATAGGGGCAACCTACCAGAATAATAGTTTAAAATAGGGTACTCAAATCGTTCTAAACAAAAAAACGTGGTCAGATGCCAAAAACGATACAAACAGACCAATTCAATAATTTGACACACTTAAATGCCTATATTTTCTTTATTCAGGATTGTTTTCCCCCAAAGATTTTCCTAATTAACAATCCTTTAAGAAACACTTTGGCATAAAACTTGATTAATTCTGTACTATAGCCCAACATTTAAATATTCATGTATCACAGGCACTTGAAGTTGAAGTGATTAAAATACATCAAAATAAAACTTCTTACTACTGCTTGACTATAATACAATGTATCGTCTGATATCATCTCACAATAAGCCTACGAAGCGAGGCCGCTGTTGAGCGAGACATGATCACCCAGTTCCTATGCACATATCGAGTAATGATAGGTTTATAAAGGGACTGGGTGATACAGACTTCTTTTGACCTTATTCCGGGGTTTCTTTCCGGGCTTGCCAAGTTGAATATCGATAAATGATAGCTTTTTAAGTTTGATTTGTTATTAAAAGGACCAATTTAATTACATCTGAAAGTGAATAATGATCAAATAAAGTCTTGTTGGCAATAAAAATGACATGAAGTGTTAGAACAAGTGAGTATTGTGAGATGATATCAGACGATACATGGTAAATCAGTCATAACAAAGATGGCATCTGAATTACCTTGTATTCTTGTATTATAGTCAAGCAGTAGTAAGAAGTTTTATTTTAATTCATTTTAATCCCTTCAAGTGCCTGTGTCATGTATAGATTGCATAACAAAGTTTGAGTTAAATCAGTAAATTCATTGCTGTGATACAACTATACATCTTTTCCAATTTCTAATTTGGATTTTTTTTTAAATCACTTTTTTTAGCTTCCTGTGAACAAATGTAAATATTTACTATTCGAAAGGCTCTTTAAATAATTAAAAAGTTTAGTTTCAAAAAAAATAGTTAACGAAAGTTCAGGTGTGTTGCCCCTTTAATAAAGATTTTATTTTCTATTTCATTAATTTCAATGCTTTTCAATTGACAGTCTCTTTAAATTTCTAGATTCTTTTCATTAAAAGAAGTTGTTGAAATGAAACTGTACACTATCCTTATACATGTAAGCAGTCTATAAAATATATAAAAGGTTGATGAATTTGTGATAATATTTGTTCAGTACATGTATATTTTGCGAGTTTACCTGTCAACATTCTATTGAACCCTTCCTGAGGGGGGTGTTGTATAGTTTGACTGGTTTCACCACTAGCACCCCCCATTCTCTCCATCTGTATCTCACCCCCATACTCATCTTTAATTAACCTGCCAGGTGGACCTGTTAGAATCAAATACATAGATAGTACCTATCATCTTTACCAATACCTATGACTAATATTATAAATGGGCTCATTAAACACATTCAATGGGGCAAGTATTAAGAAATTAATTTTTCTTGCTAAAAAGACTAACAACACAGCCCAATATGATTAAATGGCCATCTGAATGTTGTCTCGTAACACATTATGCCAAATTTTTAAAATTTAGCTACCCATACAAGAACTTGTAGGTAAGTAATCCAATGTTTGTCTTATATTGGCACAGTTGATGTCAATAGTGTAAAATATCCCCACAAAATACTAGCCAGAGTTTCACACCATGTGTTTTAAGTTTTCAAATTATTCTTTTTTACCATAACCATTGAATTTTGCGTTTGTGTTTAACATGAATTGAATACTTCAACTAATAAAACAACCACTTAACGATGAAAAATCAATTTAATGTTTCAGTTAAAATTAAGAAGACTTTTCACCTTAAAATAAAATCATTGATTTAGGATTCAAATTCATAAATTTTTTGTCGTAATATGCAACCCATTGTGCAAAACTCTACAGCTATAAAAATAAAAGATCTATAGGGTATTAAAATAAAAGTTACATCAAGTCATTGTGATTACTGACAATATGTAGGTATAATGATGAAAGCATTACAAGTTAATCACTATACAACTTTTAAAGCTTTTTATCGTTTTAAAACGGACAACAATTAGCCACGTATCTTTTACAATGTAAAAATTTTCATTCCAGAACTTATGTCTAAAATTTGAATAAAAAAAGACAATACTAGAACAGACAATTATAAATTGATAACACACTAATAACCTCTCAAATATTCTTAATAGGAATGAAAATGGACATCACATTGATTAATGCTATATATATAAGCATAACAATATTACATTAAGATACTCTATCTATACTGTAATTGAGAGATTATTAATGACTATCAGCTAGTTTTATTAAGTTCTACCACATTCACTAACCTGCATGCTGTAAAGTCAATCCAGACAAATCTGCAATAACATGAAATATTTGAAGATAAAAATAAGATATATCTAAAATACAGAAAAAACATAAAAAGTAGTAACATGATATATTCATTGTAGAAAAATAGATAACAATTTATCATACTAATTAATTACAACAGACCTCTTTAACAAATTTAGCTTTTAGATCAGCTTGATCAAGGGTGATAAAATATAATGTAACAGGTCAGATCAACTGTTTAAAACAATTTATTTATGACCTTAATTAAAGAGGTTTAATACTTTTAAAAAAGATTCACTGAATCATAATTTTGTTGTACACCAAAATTTTACATTAATCGGTTTGCGAGTTCCCCAATCCTACGGACATGTGTACTAAATTTCGAAACCACTATTTTTGGGATTGAAATAACAGTAGTTCATGATTGAACCTGCAGATCCACTCATTTTCTTTGCTTATTATAAGATATGTATTATCTTGTAGATTCACTCATTTTGCATTGAAATTGTACAGTAGATTCATACATTGTTTGCTTGCAGTAAGATATACTATGTATTGAATTGTAGATCCACTAGTTTATTTCCTTAATAACATTTAGTATGTGTTTACATATAAGTAAGATACTGCAAAGTGAGAATTTTTAAAACTATTTTAAGGTTTGCTTACTGATTCGTAGCCATTATATACTGGTAATAACTACATATAAATAAAAGAAAATTGTCTCACAGCCAAATCTTTGTTAGCTTACCTATACCAGGGGACACAACTCTTTCATAATGATATGGGTTCACACAAACGCTGTCTTGTTTCAAATCAAAAGCATATTGACAGAATTTCACATGCTTCAGCTCATTTTTATGTAAATCTGGCCACCTCCATATTCTGGCGTATATAACATGAGGAAAACCTTTTCTTCCAGCAACCTGAATAAAGACAGGGTCATATCATATGGATAAGGGAAATAACTCCATAATTTAATATTAGTCAAGGAGTACCAGGTCCTTTCATTTAACAGTTACTGATCCAAACTGATCCCGCAGTGAATATTCGCTTGGCCGCTACAATCACTGATAAGCAGGACATCGACGAGGCTTAATAAGTACGGCATATTAACTTTTTTACTCCGACAAATTAAATTCTCAAACATTTTTTTGAGGTAACAGAAAAATAAATAAAGACGTTTGAAGTAATTGAAGTTAAAAAATATTTCCTATTAAGTGTAAATGGGTATTAAAATGAGTAAAATGCGTCATTTTGCCCGAAGCAGTTAGGTGTTAAGTAAACATTGCACGAGCCGTTGAGCCAATGACTGCAGTCAACGCACGTGCTATGGACACTCATCTGTAACAGAGTTAATTCCTAAGTAATTCTCTGTGAAACAGATTGTTACTGATCAATAAGACACTGGTGGAGGTTGGACCCCATCAGGGTTTTCCTTTTTAAGATAAAAGTTAGTCAATCTCATTACATACTGTAGTCACACTAAGTATGACATAAAAAAAAACCCAGTACAATAATGGATCATTATAATTTCGGATAATAAGTACCTTATAGATATCAATAATGAGATAATAAACATTACCTGCAATCTACCATCTAAAGTTCTTTGTATGGTAACACACTTAGATGGTAAAGCCCCATTAGTGGTGATAGCAGTAATAAGACTGTCTAATTCATCTCTTTTTTCTTTTAATTTCTTCACAAGACTCTCTATCGCTCTTTTACCAAAACTTTCACTCTCCCCACCTTGTCTGTGACACATCAGACTATGAACTATACTAAGACAAGCATCAGCTGATGTGGGAGCTTGATTTGTCATTGTTGATAGCTGAATTAAAGAAGTTATTATACATGTAGTTTGTGCTCCAGAAAATTGCAAACACATCAAGATAACTGTTTCTATTATTAGAGTTATAAATAAGCATACAGATACATGTATGTTGGTATTGGTAAGTGGCAAAATTATTATTTAGGAACCAAAGGTTAAGTTGGAAATAATAGATTTGATCTAATTAAAAGTACTGTTGGTTGTGTGTGGCCTTAAGTACTGTATCAATGGAGGTATTCATAAATGGAAACACCCATCATAATAGAGTTTGGTTCGAGGACTATGGTGAGATCAAGAGAAAACATATCTAGTCTTTGTCGTAAGACAAACAGTGTTATATTTCTCGCTTAAAAGTTATAGCTAAAAATCGATATTATTATAATTAATGTTGTTAAAATATTCAACCTTTCAACTCACCGGTTACTCACTAGCTACTTAAAAAATGTCAATTGAACACTTCAATATTCCGATGATAGCAAATAAAAAGCTATTTTAATATGTCACTGTCTTGTTTATTGTTCAATGTGTTACTGTACACATCTTCATTTAAACAAAGCTATGAATGGTTTATTAAGTCATCTGTGAAAAAAAAAATATATTCAGATTACTCCTCTGCGCAAAAGGTGGCATGACTATCTTTTGTCACTAGGGAAATGAAATTGTAAAAGAAATACAATGGTTTAAAAGTCTTACTTTTTTGTACTAACCACTCTATAGAAGATGGTCATTATACATGGAATTGAATGTACTTTTGTTCAGACTGTGATGCTACATGTAAATACATGTAGGGGTCTTTGGCAATGGGAGAAAATCGGAGGACCCGGAGAAAACCAACAAGGTTGTACAGAAGACCCCACTCCTTGTCACGTAAAACAATGGAATTGAAAGCATGTCAGTTGACTCAATGACAGACCTACGCATAATACTTTGCAAACTGAATCTATATAGTACATGTACCATCACTTATCTCCTAACACGCAGGGTTGAAAGATCAGGTTTTAAAACTGTTCACTGAGTGACACTGTGTCGTAAATATTGGATATCAGGAGCCCACATTTTCACAGTAAGATAACATATTGATTGGACATAAGAATGGGTTAATCTTAAAGTTCAGAATCGTTTAACAACACTGGAACATTACATATTACAAAACTGATATAAAATGATGTTATTCTTTCCGGTACTGTGATCGATAGCATGACATTTTTGTCCCACAACATGTCTGACTCAACACAAACAACCTTTCAGACTAAGAACTTTGACGATTTTTCGGAATTGTTTCAGATTCGATGAATAAGTAAAAGACAGAGCTTTTTTCATTTTAAATGAGACTGATGACAGTTTATTAACAATAAAGAAATGTTAGTAAAAGATTGAAAACATAAACTAACAACCCAACATTGCTAACTGTCTTTTGTTTTATTTAATTGATAAAAGATTAACACAGTTGCTAATAGTCTTCTGGGGGTATCCAGACCAGTCGGACCAAAATAAAGACCAGTCGGTCAGTCGGACCAAAACAGAGACCAATATAAAAGATTACTTGGACCAAATCAAAAGAGGACCTACAGGCACTTGAAGGTATTAAAATAAAACTTCTTACTACTTATACTACTTGACTATAATAGTATAGTATACAAGGTAAAACAGACATCTTTGTTACGACTCGTTTATGATATATCGTCTGCTGTCATCTCACAATACTCACTAGTTCTAACACTTCATGTCATTTTTATTGCCAACGAGACTTTATTTGATCATAATTCACCTTCCGATGTAATTAAATTTGTCTTTTTACAGCGTTATTAATAACAAATCAAACTTAAAAAGCTATCACTTATCGATATATAACTTTACCAGCCCGGAAGTAGCCCGAAATAAGGTCAAAAAGAAGTCGGTATCACCCAGTCCCATTATAAACCTATCATTACTTGATATGTGCATAGGAACTGGGTGATCAAGTCTCGCTCAATAGCAGCCTCGCTTCGTAGACTCGATCAGGTGAGAACTTGGACTAGGACTGGGTATCGATAGTGATTTTTACTATCGATAATCAGCAATGAAATTTCGGTCGATAATCGATAGTATCGAAAACAAACTTATTTTCACGGTCGTCATCAAGACTGGATACAGTGTAAGTTCAAAGTTCAAAACCATACGAAGTTGCGAAAGATCGTTTGCTCCTGTGCTCCCACACAGCACTTTTAGCTTTGCCGGGAAAATCAACAAGCTTTTTGTCGTCCATGTGTGCTATTTATTGTACCAGGTACTCTATTACTGAGGCACACGTACAGAAATTATAGTGAACTGTACAGACGAATTCTGAAGCTTGCAAAGGGAAATAACTCTAACTTTATTTACACATCCAGGTATCTTCGATTTAGCGATATTCAACAATAATTTCTTCAAAACTAAAGCAACGTTTCAATGAGAGTGAATTTATGAAAACGGCTGTTCAATGTGTTACATTGATAATTGAATGAATGAATGAAATGTGGTTTAATGGCACATCCGCTCCAACCGGGCTATATTGCGCCAAACATATGATGATGTTACGAGACAAACTAGAAACAAATAATCACATTATCTATATATACATAAATAAAAACAAATATCACAGTAAATATCAACTAAAAATAAATATCAACTTTATGTATATATATTTAAAACAAGAAATATCAGGATATAAACAATTAAAATTTTCGATAAAAATTTGTCTCTTTTAAAAAGTCTAGCGCTTTACCATATAGACCCGGCTGGGCAAACAAATGATGTAGTGACTGACAACGGTAATACCGTGATCTTGTATGCTTGAGATGCTTGCACTCAATCAAAATGTGATTAACTGTCAAAGGAACATGACAATGTTCACATTCTGGTTGAGGCTCTCGCTTTAAGATGAAAACGTGTGTTAAAAAGGTATGACCAAGACGAGAGCGACACAAAACAACTTCATCTCTCCTGTTAGACCTGTAGGAGCTTGGCCAATCCCCAAGGAGAGGCTTTATGTGATGCAGTTTGTTTGTGCCTGCAAGATCCCAAGACCGTTGCCAGCGGTCAAATATAAATGAATTTATAATGCATTTAAAATCTTTAAATGGAATGTAAAAATCGGATACGGGAAGATCTAAAGCAGACTTGGCAGCCGAGTCTGCTTGATCATTCCCCTTTATATCCATATGACTGGGGAGCCAGCAAAGGACAGTGTCCTTGCTGTTGATCTCATTTGATAGTAGCAGACCATAAATGTCTGCTACTAATGGGTGTTCAAGTTGTTTGTTCTTTATTGCTTGTAACGAGGACAAGGAATCAGTAAATATGATATATTTGGAATCAGATGATGATTGAATGAACTCCAAAGCCTGAAGAATGGCCTGGAGCTCCGCTGTAAAGATAGAAGCAGCAGGTGGAAGGCGGACAGAAATGGTCTCGGATGGCGTCACAGTAGCCGAAGCTACCCGATCACCATCTTTCGACCCATCTGTGTAAATAGGAATATAATCACCATACTTAGACCTTAACTCTCTAAAGAGAGATTGGAACACCGTTGAGCTAGTATCTCTCTTTTTGTGTTGAGAAAGATCGAAATCAATCTTTGGCGGAGATATAGCCCATGGTGGAGTCCTAAAGACAGGGGTATTCGCAATACTGTCGAGGCTGATACCAGCCTCAGACAAAAGGGGTTGTATGCGAATACCGAATGATGGAATAGTATTAGTCTTCACTAGATACAAATGCTCATGGAGAGGTCTAAATATGGTGTTAAATGAAATGTGATTTGGAAGTGATGCAATTTTCGTAGCATACTGCAGGGCCAGCTTATCACGTCTGTTGTGCAGTGAGGGCTCATGCGCCTCGACGTATAAACTTTCCACTGGAGATGTACGAAAAGCTCCTAAACTGATTCTAAGTCCCTGATTGTGTATGGTGTCGAGCTCTTTGAGATAAGACTCGCGAGCAGACCCATACACAATACACCCATAATCAAGTTTTGATCTTATTAAAGCTCGGTATAATCTGAGCAAGACCTTACGGTCTGCTCCCCAGTCAGTATTTGATAAGACTCTCAATATGTTGAGGGCTTTCAGACATTTCTTTTTTAGGTTTTTAATATGGGGGATAAATGATAATTTCTTATCAAATATCAACCCCAGAAATTTGGTTTCATCCACAACTGGAAGGCGGTTGCCATCCAAGAAAAGTTCTGGATCTGGATGTAAACCTCGTTTCTGACAGAAATGCATGCAGACAGTCTTGGATTTTGAAAAACGAAATCCATTTTCGGTTGCCCATTGTTGAAGTGAATTCAAACAAAGCTGCAACTTACGTTCGATTATCCGCATGTCTGTAGAACCATAGCACATCTGAAAGTCATCAACATAAAGAGCGCCGTTTGTACCTGGTTTAAGGCACGCTGGGATAGTATTAATTTTTATTGCAAATAATGTTGGAGATAAAATACTTCCCTGAGGGACCCCCATTTCCTGAGGAAATGGGTCAGAGAATATTGATCCCAGTCGTACCTTAAATGACCTATCTTCCAGGAAATTTTTAATGAAGATAGGTAAGCGACCTCGTAGGCCGAGGTTATGGAGGTCGCGCATGATACCGTGTTTCCACGTAGTATCATATGCTTTCTCCAGATCGAAAAAAATAGCAACTAAATGTTGCTTCTGGATGAAAGCGTCCCTGACGAACGTTTCAAATCTGACGAGATGATCAAGAGTGCTCCTTTGGGACCGAAATCCACATTGGAGGTCTGTAATGAGGTTGTTGGACTCGAGGTACCAAACAAGCCTTCGATTGATCAATCTCTCCATGGTTTTGCAAATACAGCTAGTTAAAGCGATCGGACGATAGTTGGTAGGATTCGTATGATCTTTACCCGGTTTAGGGATGGGAACTATTGTGGCTTCATGCCACGAAGGAGGGAAATTCCCATCAACCCAAATCCGGTTGAAAAGATCCAGTAAAATTAGAAGTGTTGGATAAGGTAAATGTTTTAAAATTTGATAGTGTATCTCATCTGGACCAGTTGCAGTGTCCCGAGCTCGCTTTAACGAGTCACGGAGCTCCGCAATGGAAAAACGATCATTATAGCATTCATCATTGCGGGACTTGAAATTAAGTCGCCTTTTCTCCTGTTGTTGTCTAATGCCCCGAAAGGCATCGGTGGAGAAATTGGATGATGAATTGAATGAAAAAGTACTGGCCAGAGAATTAGCAATATCAGGAAATGTTGTTAAGGTGGTATTATCAACATTGAGATGGTTAACTGATAATGCACTACTTTTACCTTTAATCCTACGAATCCTATCCCATACCGACTTAGATGTGGTACGGGAATTGATCCTTGAGACATAACTCTCCCATGAAGATTTCTTTGCTTGACGTATGGTTCTACGGGCCTTCGCCCGGACCATTTGGTATGCCGCAATATTCTCCATGGAAGGATGGCTCTTTAATCGTCTCAGGATACGATCACGCTCTTTCAGAGCGGATTTGCAATCGTCGTTAAACCATGGTTTATTGAAACGTTTTGGTTCTGTCGTGGTTTTTGGAATCGCCTGCTCAGCTACATCTTGAAGAATTGAAGTGAATAAGGCCATAGGCTCATCTGCATCTTCTAACTCCTTTGTATCAAAGGAGAAGAGACACAAAGATTCAAATAGAGCCCAATCAGCCTTATGCAACTTCCACCTCTGGGGTCTTTCGACCGGAGAGGGACCATTATTATCAATTATGATAGGAAAGTGGTCACTACCACATAGATCCTCATTTACTCTCCATGTAAAATCCTGAAACAGGACCGGAGAGCAAACGGTGAGATCCAGGGAAGAAAACGAAGCTGTGGCAGGATGTAGATAAGTAGGCGAGTCATCATTTAATAAACACAAATTATTAATGTTAATGAAGTCCGCTATTTGTTTACCTCTGTTGTTATCATCTGGACTACCCCAGAGTGAATGGTGACCATTGAAATCCCCCGTAATAATAAACGGGAGAGGAAGTTGTGCAATAAGGTCATCGAGATCTCTGGGATTAAGATGTAAACTTGGTGGAAGATATACAGAGCAGAGTGTAATAGGAATATGCAAAGTCACCCTAACTGCAACTGCCTGTAACGGTGTGTTGAGGGTGATTTGACTTTGAGGGATATCTCCATTAAGAATAATAGAAACACCCCCATGAGCTCTACCATCACCAACTGAATGGTGATGATAACCAACAAAATGTCGAAAAGACAAAGTGTCAGAATTACGTAAAAAAGTTTCCTGTAAACAAATAGCTAAAGGATTGTGTTTTTGAATTAATAATTGGACTTCATTAAAATTTGGTTTTAAACCACGACAATTCCATTGAATAATGGAATTTAACATTGTCAGGGAATTTTATTTTTTGACGGCTTCCCATGCGGGTCCGTATGGACATCCGCATAGGTAACACCGTCCATCAGATCATCCCCATATCTATTATAGAGGGAGATAGGATCTTTTGAACCCTTCTTTCCTCCCTCTTTAAACTTTGCTAGCTTTTCTTTTTTAGATGAAGAATTACCCTTTGACTGTGATCCCGACCCAGAAGAACTGGAATCAAGGATGGCAGGTTCAAGGGGAGGCGAGGGAGATGACCCCTTGCCGGTCTTGGAGGAAGTGTTAGGAACGAGCCCAACAACTTCAGATTGAGGCAAGGAAGGTGGACCCTCGCCAGGCAAAGTATTAATAATTATAGTCGAGCTCTCACTCGTTTGTGATGAGCCCGATACCCCTTTAAAATGATCTGATGATATTACTTTAGGCACGTCCTCTTTTTCATGCCAGGTTAAATCTGTCTGAACAGAAATGGTTCTAGTAGGAACTTTGGCTACACTTGAGTAGGATTTCCCTTGTGGTGCAATGGGAAAAAGTGTAGAAAGTTCTACTTGCTTTTTAGCATCAAAGTATGACATTTTCCGTTCAGACATAACCTGTTGGATTCGTTTCTCTTTTTGCCAAATAGGACATTCGCGAGAGTAAGCAAAGTGCTTACCCTTGCAATTGACACAACAGAAATCCGCCTGGCAGGTAGCGCTCTCGTGGCCATCATGACCACAGCGAGCGCAGGTGTCTTTACCTCTGCAGACGGTCTTGCTGTGTCCAAACTTTTGGCATTTATAACAACGAAGAGGGTTGGAAATATACGAATCCACAGGTATGTTTAGATAACCTGCTTTGAGAGTCTTTGGTATCTCGGGACGATCGAATGTGAGGATATAGGTGCTTGTGGCAATCACCTTATCTCCTCGGCGTACACTAATTCTTTTTACATGTGAGACGCCTTGAGATGAAAGGTACTGCACCATTTCATCCTCACTGCTGCCTTCAAGATCCCGACATCTAATTACTCCTCTACTTGAATTCAGTGACCTATGTGGAGACACCTTGATAGGGATGTCTGCCAAAGACGTTGATTTAAGCAGCATGGTAGCATGCTGCTCCTTGGCACATTCTATCAGTAATGTTCCATTCTTAAGTTTTTTGATAGCCTTGGGCTCACCAGCCAAGCCAGCGACGCCCTTGGTTATCAAAAATGGAGAAACTTTAGAAAGGTCTGTAGAGGGACTCTCAATTAAGAGGAACCTCGGCCATGCCTTAGATATTTTTGATTGAGTATTAAATAATTCAGAAACGTCCTCAGTGTTATGACGTTTCTGTTTTATTTTATGTTGTTTATTTACAACAGGTGGTGTGGGGGGGGGATTGGGGAATCCATGAAAAAAAATTTTTGGGGTTCACCCCTCGTCGTTCCCCAGGTTACTTCCCTGCCTACAAAGGGGAGGACTAGCACGGATAACCTGCGCGTGGCCTCAGGACTCGACGAAGGGTATACTCAAGCCAGAAAGTAAAAATACTACTCCAACCTGATTGACCCAAGCCGCCGCTCTGCAGAATGTACTAAGGACACAAAGGTAGATAGTATGCTGAGTGAATAAACAACAGAGCATTAAACTGGAAAGGGTACATTCTACAGAGCTAAAAACGACCAAAGCCGATTGATCAGAGTGGGCCACTCTGAACTCCCGTCTAGGTGAACCATGGGCCAAAGTAATGTGTTGCAGAGAAAGGGCTCGCAAGCCAAATCCCCACTCAATTACCAGGATTCCACTCTCCACCGACACGGGTCGCAACGCACGGCAAACACGTTGCCCCATTACAGGGATCCTTTTAGTCGCCTCTTACGACACGCAGGACATACGAAGGGTATATTCTTATCACCCCCTACACCCCAGGGGGGACATTGATAATTGAAGTGAGCGGTGTATTATGATTAACTGAAAGAAAACATTGACATTTCAGATGCAAGAAAAATAGACAAAGAGCGATAATCGATAGCAACCCACCGCTATCGATAGTGCTTTTCTGGGCCGTCCAATCGATATATATTGATATTTTACCCAGCCCTAACTTGCACCAATATTCCAATTTATTCATCTTTGTTACTCGGAACAACCCAAAAGACTACTCGGACCAATGAAATTATATTATAAGGCTTGACTTATTCATTTTAGAAATGAAATATAAACAATATGCAATTTATTTATTATTAAATCACAATACAAAGAGGCAATGAAATAATTTCATCCAATGGGAAAAGACAGTTTGCCATGTCCAGCTTACAACACACACGTTCCATACATTGATGATATATTTTATAATTTATTACTCTTGCAATGAGACTCGGTATATCCAGACTTTTGACTGTTTCTTACAGGTACAGTAGAATCTGCATTAAGCAGCCACCCATGGGAATTTTTACAATTGGCCGCTTAATGGGAGTGGCCTCTTAATAAAATATCGTGGTTTTTTGTGCTGACATCAATTAGTATTACGCTTGGGTACACTTGCATCGGTAAATTTGGCCATCGCTAAATCTCGGATATAACTTCCGTAAACTTGTCATTTTGTCCCAACCTCCAATACTACTGTCTATCATTGTGATGCATTCGATAATATTTATCCATTTTTGTAAAATCTCATGCTTTTTTTTGTGCTTACATCAATTAATATACGCTTGAATGCATTGGAAGCAAACATTAATACTTCACTTGCATCGGTAAATTTGGCCGTCGCTGGATCTCGGACATAGCTTCTGTAAACTTGTCATTTTATAACAACCTTCAATACTACTGTCTATTATGTGACGCATTCGCTAATGTTTATCCATTTTTGTGAAGAAAATCGATGAATTAATTTTATATTATCAAAAATAAGCAATTGAACCAAAAAACATCGCTGATTTTGCTACCGATTCACAGAGGGTGTAACTCTGTATGTGGTATTATAGGTTGAGCTAAAAACGTCTATCTAACAACATAGCAGCTTTTAGTCGGTACTTTCACTTTATTCAATCAGTATCAGATAATGTTCCATTAAGTGTGAAAACAATGATCAGGTTAGTCGTTTAATAAAACAAAAGATTAATTAACAGATAATCCCGGGTTAATTGTTATTTCCACATTTCTTTTTATGTGATCAGTGGGAGTCCAATTAATTGATTACTAGTCACGCGATTAGCGGGGGTGTTACGAAGAACGACAAGATGGTATCATTCAACAATGGCCGTTGAATGGACGATGTTTTGTTAAATCTATTAGCAAAATAGTGACCGCTGGCCGCGTTAGAGGAGTAGCCGTTGAATAAAGAGATGAAACAATAGAATTTTTACGGGGGGAATTTATTGTGATCGCTTACAAGGAGATGTCGCTGAATAGGAGTGGCTGCTCATACGGATTCTACTGTATACTGTTTTTATCTGATAGCCTAATTTTACTTTTTCCATATCCTTGGTATCCCATATCCTCGGTTTCATTCCGTTCTACTCCACTAACCCATTGGTTAATCTATGAGGGATACGTTTTCAAGTTATCTACCACATGTTTTCAAGTTATCTGCCATTGATGCGTAAATTTAACAACACATGATAATATATTAACGAAGACCGGACGTGTGTATACAGTTCAATAATAAGACTACAGGCCTTGAGATCTGAAAATCACACTGGTGTATTTGCGGGAGCTACATGTATTTAACACCACAAAATTTCTATCTGAGACAATGCTTCTTATAACTAGTTTACATTAAATTCAGAATGTATAAATAAACACTTTTTAATAGGTTATGTGTACTAGCTTAGTAATACCGTAATTGATATCATACATTTGATTACATTTTGACAGCTCCATTAATTCATTGTTTTTCTTAGAACTGTGGGACAAGCTCAAATTACATTTACATTACTGTTATTACGATGTGTGTTGACATCTCTATGATGCGAGGGCTACGACCTATGCCGTGATGCTGTAGGTAGTCCACTAAACTTTGGCACAAAGATACTACCGTACCCCGTACTGGGCTTCCAATATATGCATTTCAATCACAAATTATGCTACTGTATGTCAGCTTGTATGCGTGTTATTTATTTACTATCAAGTTACATGAATGAACAAAAACAAGCCACTCCACCATAGATTATAATACTTTATCGTCTCTACTGCCATGTTGAATGTACTGGTAAATCGCTAATTATGATTGGCTACTAATTTTGGATTTCGATAGAGTTTGTAATGAAGACAAAAAGAATACATTTTTTCACTGTATTTTGAATATTTGTTGGTTTATAGTCTTGTAAGTAATTTTACAAATAACTGTCAATGTTTTTAAATAGTTTTGGAAAAATTCTGAAATAAATATATGCATTTATGTATTTTTTTTACAACTGATCTAAATTTCATGTTTCCCTTCCAGCCTCGCTGGTGTTCCTTCACCTCGGCATCGCTCATTAAGTGATTAATTCATTAAAATGATAATTCCATATCTCGGAAGATAACTTTGCACCTGAATAAAAAAAACAGCGATTGTGATGGTGACATCTTATTATCGACCAGGGCTATTGGGGGGAGAATTCATCCATGATCGATGTTAATAAATTGAATAATTTGTTGGCGCGATAATTCGTGTTCGCCAGTTTGAATTTGTGAGCGCTTTGCGGGGGCAGCGTGATCACGCCCGTCAAATCTCAAGGCCTGAGACCAAGGCAGAGTCTTAGTCTATAGTCACCTTCCCTGAGTCTGGAACGTTGAGAACATATTTCTTTGAGTACAAAATTTCACAGGACCAAAATGTCATGTTATAGTGTGATCAGCAAGTTCACTAATATTTTTTCAATACTGTTTTTTTTTTGGCAATATTTATCATGATTCATTGTATTCCATTTATTTATTTCTTGACATGTCCATGAACATCATCCTATGTCTAAGCAGCTTGAATAATATGCGAATCACAGAAATTTGTAAAATGATGTAACAGATAAAAATAACATTGAAGCAGGCAAGACGAAAAGGGAAGAATTTAGGCCTACCAACCGTACTCCTAGTGTTAGTAATAATAAATAAATACTAAAAAAATAGCA
This sequence comes from Patella caerulea, assembly GCA_036850965.1. Classification (NCBI taxonomy): domain Eukaryota; kingdom Metazoa; phylum Mollusca; class Gastropoda; family Patellidae; genus Patella; species Patella caerulea. The sequence continues at coordinate 24,266,523 of JAZGQO010000006.1, forward strand.
AAATGAAGACCTCAGTCGCAGACATTCAGACGACGGTCAACTTTGTAGTCTATTTATGGGGAATTAACGAACCATATTTCGATTTCTTCTTGCCCAGTGCATAGCTACAAACGCCTAAAACCACTGCAACTACATATTATCGTTACCTTGAGGCCGTATTTTGTGATATTATGTAAAATTCGTCAATTTTCACCATTCTGTGGCGGGAGCCAAGTCAAAATAAACACATGCGCATGTCAATATAATTAATTTCCGGCACTGCTTCCGGTAATGTAAAGGGAAAGTAAAAGTAGAAACACTGTTATCGCAGAGAAGTTTGCTAAACATGTGATATAATAGGTATTATATATAGGATATCTATGGTTGTTTCGGCGTAACATTGTAGTCCTACATCCTAATCAAAACAGATATCACGGGCAATATGAAATCGAACACACGTTAGAATTAAAACTCGTTACTTTTAAATGACAAATCTAGCCCGCTATGGCTCCAGTGCCGCAGTGCCAATGGCATGGCCATGGCACAGAGTATTACTCTGAGTCTGTGGCCATGGCCTATTGATCACGGTTTGTAAATTGAGCGATTTATAAATTAAATGGACATATTATTGTTAGAATGTCAACTGATGGACCCAACTGACTGCTATAATCACTGGATCGTTCGATTATGTGTTTTTGTCCATATTCTTCATTTATTTATTGGTTTTTGTTCCGGTATAGGATAAGCCTAGCCTCTGGCTCTACACCTCTTTGTCGAAAGCAGCTAGTTTGACCGAGTCAAAGTTTTGGTTTTAACTGTAGTTAACTAGTTAAAAATTAACGAGTTAAAACTAGGTCTAAAATGTCAAAATTACAACAGAACAAAAACACATAGAAAATATGTCTACCAAATAAAAGATATTCAAATCAAATGTTTGTATAACTTTCTACATGTTTATAATCTAACATGACACCACAGAATCGTCCAAACAATTACTATTTCATGCAAGAAAACCACCGCGAATTCTGTTTCATTAATAAGGTAATTCTATGTTCATATACGAGTCCATGAGTGGAAAGCAGGGGCGGATCACCATATAGGCAGTGTAGGCAGTTGCCTAGGGCCCAACAAAATAAATAGGGCCCATAAAATTTTCGACGACCTTTCAAAATTTTATTTTTACATTATTTAATTCACTAGACTATACGCTTATGGCGAACCTCACTCGATTGTATCAGCTGTTATTGTGATGAAAGAAGTACTAATCGACAAGTGACAAAAATTACAGTCTGAAGATACATCAAATAGGAAAAGAAAAGTATCGATGTATATCCTTGGAAATTTCGTTTCTCTTACAGCGGTCTTAGTTTTACTACGTCAAAACAGCTGGTCGAGGCCCATCAGAACCTTGATCCGCCTCTGGTGGAAAGTCATCGTTCCGGTTATGCGGAGATCGCTGTGCCTAGGCTACATACGAGATATCTCTTTGACAGTCGGCAGCACAACCCGACGTTCTTTTCACCACTTGAGAGAGGCTCAGAACCAATGTTAGGACCTCATATCCGTTCGCAATCAGCAAGTCTATCCAAGTTTATCGGTTTCTATCAACGCACGCTTAAAATATTCTACAAATTCGAACTGATGATTAGGACTACTCGTTTCTCAAGAGGTACAAAGAGCAAGGTTAAAACTTTAATTTAATTATTTAAAAAAAAAGTTTAATTAGTTAATTGTTTTAACTTGTTAGCCAATTAACTCCGTCTAGCCCTGGTCGGAGGTATTAAGTGTTCCATCCCATCTTAACCGAAGACTATACCCTGACACTGTCACCAAAACGGCTGTATTGCTATATGCATTGACCATGTAAATAAGAATGTCACAAAAATCATTTAACTGCATTTGTAGTCGACAAATCCAAGAAGAGTCATAAATTCTCAAAATAAATTATTGGAGAAAAACTTTCTTTCTGACTCTCCCTCGCTGTATTGCTATATGCATTGACCATGTAAATAAGAATGTCACAAAATCATTTAACTGCATTTGTAGTCGACAAATCCAAGAAAAGTCACAAATTCTCAAAATAAATTATTGGAGAAAAAACTTTCTTTCTGACTCTCCCTCGCTGTTTACCCTAATGACAGTTAAGGAAATGCCCACATCAATGTCATCATATTCACACGGCCCTAATAAGAATATTTTCAAGGACCTTCCATTGTTCCAACCCGATCCAGCCATACTAAAAACCCATAGCGCTCACTCCTCGGTTTCAGCCTCATTGGCGACGATGAGGAGTCCGTATCCGATGTTGAGACGGAAATCTCCACCGGGACAAATATAATTTTATTATACAATATTTTCACTGCCACGGTGTAGTGTAATCTTGAATTTAGCCACCCAAATTTGTACACGTTATATCAGATATTGCTAACCCAGCCATGTTCATTTGCTGGAAGGAACACATCGACAATCGTGAAATCCACAATCCGGAGGACCTTGACGAAATAATCATCAGAGATGTGGACACGCAAGAGAGCTCTGTAGATTGCTCATTTACTGAAATGTGTTCGCTGGTAGGCACTTATTGATGCCTATCGTTCATGCGAGTTATTGGTAATAAACTGTCATGATAAAAGTGATTGCGTTTTATTCAAAGTAGTTCCTTTAAGGTACTGTCTCTGATTGGACGATCTCCGGTAACAGTAACTATCGAGCCCTATAATGCTGCAATATGAAAATACCGCTCATCCCCTATACAGATAAGTGGGCCCTTTCACATAACATGTTTGGGGACACTTTACAAAGTGACAATATAATCATAAAAACGACTATGGACACGCTATTAATATTATTCGAATATATGCCCCGTTGCTTCAGATGTTTGAGAGCATGCAATAGACGTGCTGAGCGCTAATCTGTGTACCCACTGGCATTATGCTTGAGAAAATTTTGAGGAAATTTTCAGAAAACTTCAAGAAATCTGACCATTGTGACGTCTTAATGAAACCCACGACGTTATTCTATTGTCCCGCCATCCCTTTTAGTTAGCGTATTTAGAGTCAACAGGACGTCTTTCTACTAATTTCTGTAGCAAAGTTTCACATTTCAAAAAATATCAAGTCTAATTCTGTTCAATCTATCACAAGTAAGAATATTTTTCGCTATTTGTATAATTGTATATTATAAATAACATTTCATTAATACCTCACCGTTTGGCGAGAGTGATATGCCTAGTTGCCTACGTTTAATATTGCTTCACTAAATGGAAGACATGCTACTTTCCTAATGCTCTGAGTTACACTGTACCGAAATTGACATCATGAAGATGGCTTTACGAATAATGGAATTTTGAATTTCGCGCAAAGATGGCCCAGAATTAGGTTAACAGCCAATAAACCCCCGAAGCTCGTGCGATGCATGCAGAAAGGTCACACGTTGACAATCGAACCGTGCACACGAAAGAACTACGAAAATGTGAATGTTGTGCAGGACACACAAACGTCACACTATGACCCTGTATGCGCGAATATCGAATGAAATTAAGATCTTTGGGTTATAACATACATTTCAAGTTTCATCCGATAAAAATTGTGACATCCAGCCAGAGATACAAATTTGTACAATCAGGGGCTATAATCCATGACGTTGCGGTCCGATACAAATCAAAAGGAATCGAGATCTTTTGGAGATGACCCTATATTTCAAGTTTCTTGAAAATCGGATAAAAATTGTGGCCTGTAGTGTGTCTGCAAACAAATCATGGACGGACGCCCGGACGTACAGGGGCGGCGACAATAGAAGGGCAATATGGACACGCGAATTCAACACGAAAATGAAGTTGCTGCCAGAGCCTGAGATGGCTGATGATGCCCTCTACGAATGGCCTGATGTTTTTACGATTAGGGTCGAATTTGAATATTTACTCTATCTTGTGTCAATTTCGGGACAGTGTGAGCCCTGCATAAAAAATTAAAAGGTAAAGAAACTAAAAGATAGGTTATTTTTGTGCTTTTGTTTTGCAGAATTGATTTTTAACACGACTTTAAACACTGTATATTTTTAAATGGTGAGTATTAGATGAGAGTCGACCTTATTACATTTGGAAAACGCCCAAGAAGTCTGAAGGAATTATAATCTATAGGCCTATTCAAGAGAATCTTGTATAATTTTAATTAATACACAAGAAACAAAAAATAATAGTTTTATTAATATATTTAAAAGCAGAAAGAAATCGTCCGTTTCAGCTTTTGTTGAATGAATTATACATTATACCAAATATTATGTCCTTAAATAATTTCTTCATTATTATAAGAGGAGCGGGTATTTCGGAGCTCTAATTTGTATCCACTGAACCCGATACATTAAATAATCACCTGTTGATTTTTTGGCGGATCTGGCGTTTAAACAAAGGGATCATCCCATTGAAAAGAATCTTATGTTCCATTTTGATAGTTGAGAAAAGGGGCCAAGACATCGTGTCTGTTCTATCTTCATTCAGTTTCAATTCATCATACATCACGGCTTCGGTTCTATCTTCATTCAATTCAATTCATCATTCATCCCGATTTTAGAATCGCAATGTGGATGTGCTGAACGACTATAGACACGCCTGTCCACGCTGGCATTCGAACATGAGATATTCAAGTCGAGAGTACAACTCAGCTCGAAATATGCTTTTCAATTTGAGAGCAGGGTAGAATGATTTGCGGACCGTTATAACTCGCTGATTTTGCTGATATTATTATTAGCAGAACACTAAACTTCTAAAAAATCTGACCATTATGAAGTCATAATTAAACGACGTCATAATGAAACCCATGACGTTATTCTATTGTTCCACTTAGGAGATAAACACCTCCTGTTTCGCATTTAGAGGGGTGTTATTGTCCAATAGATATGTCCTGAGATCATTAGGACCCAAGACGCGTTAGCGTCGCGGGTTCTAATGTAAAATCTCAGGACATGTCTATTGGACAATAACACCCCTCTAAATGCGAAACAGGAGGTGTTTATCGACATTGTAACATGCTATTTTTAAGGATTTTAAAAGGACTTATTTTATTGTGTAAACTTTAAACTTCGCCAAACTGCAAATCGGTTAGATGACGTAAAAATCAAAAAAATCAATTTTGACGTAAGAAAACGTTGTGACGTAACTGAATAACGGACTGCCGTTTTCACCGAGGTGTGTCGAATTAGTGGTCGAATCCAAGCGAAGATAATTCAATTTTAAAATGCTTGAGTCTTGGGTCGCTGGTAAATAAATTATGCAAGAAAATGTTATTCGAATATTTCAAATAAAATATTTTTAACGTTTGAAGACTTTTAAAAAGATTAGTAAATTTGCCTAAGTGAAGGGTTTCCTGTCAAAACGACCTAAGTCACTTTTTCCAACTTTCCAGGAGAAGCAAAAAACATGATCTTTTAAACTACTCTATCTACCAAACTAAACTGTTATTCTATGGTTAATATGTATAAATTTTGTTAATATTAACCATGAGTGCAGTAACATTGTTTATTTATAAAGGAGGAAATTTTAAAAATCTATTTTGAAGGTAATTAATTCAGAGCAAAATGACCTAAGTCAAATAAAAACTTCCAGGCAAAAAAGCCTAAGTCAAGTTAGGTTTTGGAAAACGACGATAAATAGCTGTAATTGAGGGGTGACAATGCACATGCAACAAAGGGCAGAGATAAAGGAGTAAGAATACAACTCAACCCAAGGTTTGCTGCTATTTGAGTAAAACAATATCGATTAAAGCTTCAATTTAAAGGCACATCAAGCCAGATCGTTCATATATATTTCAAAAATCAAAAATATGTACTGATGAGACTGTTGTTATTGTGTAATGGAGCACATCTGAGAATAAAAAACCCTTCATAAAGAATGGGCTTTCTTGAGCTAAACTATAGCACAATCAGTATGATATTTTTCTAAGTAAAATAAAGATGGCGTTATGAAATCTACAGAAACCAAAAAATGACCGTACGGCGTATGTTAAAAGGCCAATCCCGATAACTTTTTGGGGAATAAAACTGCTTAATTTTGTGTTAAAATCCCTTATATCCCATTACCTAAGGCCGACCAACTAACCCGATATTTGTGATATGCTTGTAAATAACTTAAACCTGACAGTCTTCATCTGGAAATGGAGACTGTTGTATTATACAGTATTTGGATAAAACCAGATTTTTTTCTATAAAAATGATATGTAGGTGAAATTTACCTTTTGTTATCAAGTACAGTACATGGGTCATTCACTGTATAGACCTCTCATGAAACGGGAATCTATTATTAGGTCACCCAATCAAAAAATTGACCCAAAATCTCAAAAGGGTTACGTGTCCGGATAAAAGGTGTTGACGTTAACGTCAAAACGACTCAATATTTTGAGCTGAAACTTTGAGCCAAGGTAAATACACCATGCCTCTATATTTTGGTCCATAAATTTCATAAAGGCTCGGACTTTAATTTTTGAGACTCTGTTCTTATCGGGATTGTCCCTTTAAGTAGATTGAGTTGAATAATATTTTAAAAATAAAAGTAATGTGATTTTGCTTGGTTTGATGCCCTATATCACACCTTTATTCTGACATCTTTGGGCTTTTAATACTTTCAGGTAACATAAATCCTTGTCTCCATCGCCAGCCCTCCTAAATCCCGCATTCCGACTGCAAATGAAATCTCTGATGTGCCATCTTCTGCTACTGCATAGCCGATCTCTCATGTTCCACCATACACTCACTGCATAACCCATCGCTCATGATCCAGAGACTTCAGTCCATCACTAATATTGCATCATCCACTACTGCATAATCCATCTCTGATGTTGCACAAATAATCTCGTGACGTTGCACCCTCTTCTACTGCATAGCACATCTCTGATGTTCCACCTTCTTCCACTGTATGGCCCACCTCTGGCAGTCTTCTACTGTACAACTCATCTCTGCTGTTTCACTTTGTTCTCTTGCATGCATACAATATATCTCTGAAATTTCACCTTATTCCACTGTACAAAACATCGTTTATGTTGCACCTTTTTCTGCTTGGTAGCCCATCTCTTAATCTTCATTCAAGCACTACTGCATAGTCCACTTCTGTTGTTCCATCTACTTCTACTGTACAACCAATCTCAAATATTACACCCTTGTCTAATGTTCTGTCCCCCTCTACTGCACAATCCCTAATGTTCCAAGCGTTTCTACTTTTCAGGTTCATCTACTGCTCATCCACCCATCTTTTTCTCCCAACTGTCTGTACTGTTTAATAATCCATGTTAACCCCCCTTCTACACTACCACTCATCTGTATCGGTCTGTGTATCTACTGCACCATGTTTCTATACTGTTCCACCCAACGATCTCTGGTTATTTCATCTCCTCCCACCCCATACCGCACTGCACTGTCTCCAATCATCGATTTGTCTTTTAGCTATATCGCTTTTAAGGAGCGCTACTCTCCTAATATAGCCATCTACCGCTAAAAGTGAACAGTTGGTTTAACTGTTACAGACCCACAAAGCGGCCATTTAGCAGAAAACATCAAATTACTACAGAAACAGTACGGGATTCACTAAGAAATGAAAATAATATAGGCGGATATTCTAGAAAAGAGATTTGAGGAGTGTGAGCAAATACACTTATAGACAATATTGTATCTTGCATTGCCAGGCGAAACGACCTAAGTCAGCAATGAAGAAACTGAGGAACTAGCCAATAACTACACTCTGATTTAAGTAATATTGGTTATTTTGGTGATCTGCAATATTTTTTTCATAAATCTTGACGGACAGAATATCGAATTTACTCGAAATTACCACAGAAATCGGTTTTAAGGCTTGACCATATTGATTTGACACAGTGACCTTGAGCCTGTTTCGTACTCTTATCACCTTCTTTTCCCCGAGAGTTACCAAGCAAAGTAACCTAAGTCAAGTGACATCAAGGCAAAACAGCCTTAGTCTGACTTAGGCTATTTTTGCACTGGGTAACGAACTTTCAACTTAAAAATTTAGGTGCAAGGAGTTGACGTAGCCCAATATGCTTTTCAATAGAAGATGGAGAACTGCTAGGGCTATTTGGCCATAGTATTATGTCAAAACAACCTAAGTCTTACTTAGGCTGTTTTGGCACGGAACCCTTCAAGTGTGGTCTTTTCGACCGGTAGTGCCAGTCGTGAATGAATTAGTTACGGCCTGTTAACCGAGACTACAAAGGGGTAACTCTTGGCAACAATGATGGCTTCGTTTTCGCAGTTTGTGATAACAAGGGTGAGTTTTTAGCCTTTATTATTTTATTTGCAGACTGTCAACACAATTTTATTGCTAGTTCTTGTTCGGAGTAGAGCAGTTCTTACACACATCCCTCATAATGCCCTATAAAACTATTTGATGCCTAGGATTCGAGTGGTTGCTATGTATATCGTTCTGACGTGTTGTCAATCATTGTCAATTTTGGTATAGTTTCCCGTTATTCTAGGCCCATCTCAGCTGTTATTTCATCTCCCCTGGTTACTATATTTTCAACCAATTTTTTGTGACTAATGACGCATTATCAGGCGGATCATGTTATTTAGAATTTGAGCAAACTTTGACTTAAAATTTCCACTTTAAAGTAAACACTGCGGAGTGCAAAAATCACAAACAAATTTGTCCACATTGCTTAGTTAGTTACGAATAATTTACGATGCCTGAAAACGGTTTTTATTAATTTATGACTGATTTTCTTCTGTTTTCTGTATTTCAGAGATGTGTTTTGATAAAGGCTGAAGCTTGAAAATAGTGTGATGGTCATTCGAGGAACATTTCTTGAAGATATTAGTCAATAAAGATTTGAGTTGAAGAAGATGGCTGAGCACAAAATGAAAAAAAAAGTACCCTAATATTTATACGCAGTTATTCGCCTTGCTAAAACAGAGGGGTGTTATTGTCCAATCGACGGTGTCTAATCGACCAATCAAAATGCTTGATTCGCCCTTAAGCATGTTACAATATTCTTTAGCGTAGTTCGAGTTAATACAGGACGTCTTTTTACTAATGTTTGTAGTAAAGTTACACATTTCAACAACATCTTACTCTTATTCTTCAACTCTGTTGGAACCCAGGTTAGAATATTTTTTCGTTTTGCCATATAAATGACTTTTTAATATTCCACCATTTGGCGAGGGTGTAGTATAACTTATTACACAAAACAATGGGATATTCAAAATAATTTTATGACATACAAAGGTAAAACAACTAGACGAATTTTCTGGTGTAAAATTTGTTACACGATTTTTGAAAAGCGTGCAAGGTGAGGGCGTCTCTGGGAGAAGATAATGAGGGAGCTTCCAGTTTGACAGACAATCGACGGTGCACTGATACCCCCCCCCCCAAAAAAAACGAAAAAAAAAACGGCTCTTTTCACTTGCCACGTTTGTTTGTAAACGTGTTTATTGGTCTTCTGGTTGTTACATTTACAACTGCAATGAGACCAATACCCGTATTATATTAATATAAAATTTAAAAAACAAACGAATGGAATATAGTGGAATGTATTTATGAAATGGAATAAGGTATGAGTTATACAATAGATATAATAATTACATGTTTTGAAGAAAAAAAATGGTATCAAAATACTGAATAAATTGCAAGTTTATCGTTTCTGTATAATATACTTTTTTGCATAAAATATACAAATACTGCAATAAATGCAGATTTTAATTCATAATAATTATACAAATATAGACATTAATGATAACACAATTTATTGTATAAAAAATGATATTGTGAACGATATGTATATAAAAAAATGTATTTACATGGAATGGCAAGAACAAGGACGAAATGTTCTAAGCTTTTGTGACCTACATTGACAAAATAAAAAAGAAACAGAACTTTTTATCTCTATAAATTATCGATCTATGAATATATTTTCAATTAAAATCTATTATTTATGCCAGACAATGAACGGTATCTGCAACCATGTCTTAAAGTATGTAGATACTTACCGACATTCCGTTCCGTTTTGTGATTTCTGTAAATGGGGTGACCATTAAAATATACGAGACGAAAACTGTTTGTAATATCTTATAATTTTTCAGCACTTATATTGAGAGTATCTCATCGCTGCATATTTTAAGAGAATCAGGTTCTAGTGTAAGGATCTAAGTAACTGAGCACTTATTATATACGGGGTAGTCTTAAGATAAAACAATTCTTGTATATTTGGTCTGGGCATTGTTATGTGAAAGAAATGCCAGTGTAATATTAATTATTTCTATGTCATTTAGGATGTATATTAATGCATGTCAATGTACAAGAATGAGATCATACAATATAATACAATGAAAACGACACAATTGAGAATTTAATATACAAAAGTATGTAATTAGACGCTATAAACAATATAATAATTTCTAAACAGTTTTTATCGATGAATTCATAAAATATAGAATAATTCATATATACACACAATGATGTATCGTAATTAATGAAAAGGTAATATTCAAAAGTACTTAAATTTATCTTTTAAAAAAAAAAACCAAACCCAAAGCATTATAGTTGTAATTTAATACTAATAGTTTATCATACTTGGAACATGTTCACAATAGGGCACATTTTTCAAAGACATTATTGGAGCGGCTAGATCGAAAGGAGGTAACCCCGAGCGGCCCTCCCCGGTTCTAAAGAGGAATTTGTGCTTTCGAGCTCGTCGTCAGTGGGTGAAGCAATAATATACTTGTCTCTAACTAGATGTTTCTCTTGTAGTTTTAAATACATGTATGACAATGTTCAATATAAAATAAATTTATTTTCTTGGTTAAAGTGATAATGGTTCTTCAAGAACACTATTAATATTGCTAATGGCCATTTGTTGACCATGGTTTAATTTGTTTACTGTATATACATTTTACAATGTATAAACATATTTACATACCGGTACCTATAACAATGAATGCATAGGCAATTTACCACGTATACATTTAGACAGACTTCCTTCATCACAATGAATATACATATATAAATTTATATAATTTTAATATTCAGCAGGAAAAAAAATGTTTGATAAAATAATCAAAATCGGAGACATGTTTAATGATAGAGTTGATAATGAGACTTTTTAATACGATATTTGTACAAATAATACGAAAAAAATAGTTGATACAATCTAAATGACTAGTTAATATTCCGCACGTATTGCTGTAAAAATATAACTTATATTTCGCCATGACCCTTGTCGTTTTGTTAATTATACAGCGATTGAATAACGTCCTACAATATGCATTTACCATTAATTGAATCATTGTGTATGAAAAATGGAGAAACGCTCTTATTTAATTGAATCGTTTTTGAATGAAATAAGAGAGAATCGCTCTTATTTTTATTTCAACAATGATTTGTACGGTTTTGTCTTGAAGGCATGACAATACGACACAAAAGATTTCAACCTAAACACAGACACACTCATTTCTCGTTCTGCCATGTCCTATTAACTAATAAACAAATGACTCACTGCTAGTGACATATTATATACATCGTCGTTATCTTGATATTATAAAGATGGGTAACATTATTATAAACAAAGTGGTCTATGGGTTATGCTACATGTTATGAGGGATTATATTTCCCTACTCCAATAATATAAATCTACAATATACTTAATAGTATTCAATAAAATATACAATAATTAATATTAACAATATTTGATATATAAAAAAATGTATATATATATAATATATTTATTTACATTATAGAAATGAATTTATAATAATAATCTCACACATAATAGCAACATGACCGGGCACAGAAACATTTTATTTGCTCCGCGAAGCATTTACTCAACTTGTCAATAACTTAAGTCTAAATTATAACATATAACCATTTCAGGGTTGCATAGAATTTCACTATCACTAAGCATACATAAACAAAAACGAACAACATATATTGAGGAAATACTTCCCTGAGCAAACGAAGTTCTTGGTCCATTTATGATAAAGAACGTTAACAGTTATTAAACATGCACACTTTCAGGAATATTTACGGTGGCTATACACGCCTTACAATATATGCATCAATGACGACAACGTCAATAAGATTCAGTCTATCACATTTTGCTTCTGTTTGAAGGAATTAAGTAGCAACACTATAGATTCTATAAATGAGTCTCCCACGATTCTTGCTCTATATCAAATAATGTTGTCTTTCCATTTCCTATAATATTACCGTTTACTTTTCCTCCAGACTTTCCGTTACTATTCTAAAAATTAAAACACAGACAAGCATTAGTAAAATTAAAATTATTATAATTGCTAAAAAATAAAAACTACTTATGATCTACATAAAACAATAGACTAAAAGAAAAGAAGATGATACACACATTTCTATATACCCGGTACTTACAATAACGACAATAGTGACAGCTACTAGAATAAACCTTTTGGGGTCTCGATATCTAATAAAGACCTCATTAAATCAAACAGTGCGTTCATTGCAGAACATATAATAACTGTCATCAAAGGGGAAAACAACAGTTAATTTCAACACACAAAATTTCACTGATTTATTATCGCCATTTATAAACTTGATCGCACCAAATTGAAGGGTCTAGTGGCAAAGTTGATCGAGTTTTCATCATAATCGAACCCTCCCCAACAGATATTAACGAAAACTAAAAATTGTTAGATGCGTAAATATAATGGTGTGATTGTAATGGTAATTAATATCAATACTTTGTGGCTCTATATATTACAATACTCATCCGCAGTTGTATTTCAAGCTTAGTCTCACAGAATAATTAACAGACTCAACAACCAGAACTACTATGTAACCAACGAAGCCTAAGCGCCAGGGCTTGTCCCCATATTACCTGTCACTTGTAGTAGCCTGCACGTGTATGGTACGACACCGACAAACATTTGTCATTCGGTAATAATACCAATTAAAACAGTATATGTTAAAAATGTTAATCAAAATAGTATTTGTTAAAAAATTTAATAAAAATAGTAACTGTTAAAATGTTAATCAAAATAGTATCTGTAAAAAAAATTAATCAAAATAGTATCTGTTAGAAATGTCAAACAAAATCGTATGTGTTAAAATGTTAATTAAAATATTACACATTAAACCACTATTCAACAATTTGAGAAATCCCTCATTAGATAATTTATTTAGCAGATTGCCGTTTCCAGAAAACTGAAGCATACCAAATTTTGCAAAATAATATAAGTTGTTTTAGGGATGTTTACAATGAATTCAGAATGTTAGTTGACCAGGCTACCATACCCATAAAGTTGAAGCATGAGTAGATTTAGCATGAAAATGAGTTTGTTTGAATGAAGGATGATGACGGTTCTCGTGGTTACGATTTCGTGTCAGGTCAGGTCTAACGTAGACTGGTTGATACATTCGGTCAATTTTAGGACTATAAAGGAGTTGCCTCCCGTGACATGCTTATTGGCATTCTAAGCTACATATTACTATATTATTATAACTATTGGTGTTATTGTGGTGCAATTATTAGGGTTTCAAGGGGTGCACGTTTTACTTACTTCATGCATACATGCACACATACAAACAGGATCATAAGGTTGTAGTTTTTTGCTGTTGGGAATAAAAAAACAAGGGTAAAGGTCAAGCAAATTAAAAGCCAGTCATGAGGAGCAGTAATTTTCTATAAAAATTTTTTTTCTTTATTGATCTTCTAGCAGTAATATTATGGATATTTAAATAAGAATTAATTCAAAATTAAAACTTTTATCAATTTATCAACACTAATTAACATAGTCAAAATATCGATCAAGTGTTTATAGGTTATTTTTAAAGCAGAATTTCAGGACAGCAAGGATTTGAACTGTAAAAGCTTGATATATTGTGATAGGAAGTACAAGACAATGATAGGAAATATTACAGGATAGTGATAGGAAATACGAACCCCCACCCTCCCCAATGGCCGGAACTTAAAGCACATTGCTAGGAGTATCACACAAAGTTAAGATGTTACGCAAAAAAAAAGACAAAAAAAAAAAAAAAGACTGAAAACCGAACCAGTTTTATTTAAACAAGGTATATTAGTAAAAAAAAAAGGAAATGTATAAAATCCGTTGAACTGTAGGATTTTATTTCAATTTCAATTGGTGTAGGCCTACATAATTATTTTGTTATGGCTGAATATGAAACGTTAGATGTTACTGAAACACTTCAGTATACATAATATTTCAAACATCAATGTGAAGAAATTTGTGGTTTGCTATATTCATGAACGGATGTCGTTTTCATTTTTCAGAATCTGACCAGAGAATATAGAATCGACAGACGAGAAAAGAGGAAGTCGACCAAGGCAGAAAAACAAACATTCAATTTCAAAATGACCATGGCAAAATATAACCGAACTTACCGAATCGAGCGCAGCATGTCTAGGTGAAGAATCATTTAATGCTATTTCAGCATTCTCTGCTAAAGGCTGTTTTCTATTATTATCTAAGCTATCTGAGATTTCTAGTTTATTTTCATATGTAAATTCTCCACTGCCAGAATTGGAACTAGCCCACGATCTTCTGTAACCTATATCATCGGGATCTTCTGGCATTCTGTATTTCTGTCTTGTATGCCTCCTTGAACACTGCAAATTGAATCATTAGCACCATTATTTTAAACATTCGATTTGTTGTGAAGATTTGTTATGAAAAAAGATTAAGGAGACAATGTATTTTATAAATCATTATATATTTTCGGATAATGGTTTCTTTTTATCCAGATTTATCAAGCGTCATTATGATACCACAAGAAAAAAGTTATCAAATGTTTAATATTTTACTTACCAGTACACACATCATAAATAATAAGAATAGCAATAGTACGCCTCCACAAACTATAACCGCTATAGCCCAATGTGGTAAAAGTTGAGATTTTGGTGTAACACCACCTGGCGCTGGTGTCGTTGTTGTTGTTATGGATCCTTTCTCTGAAATGATAATATACAAAATCCTAAGTTATCTAACATTTCACCTATTATGTTGTGGATCCAGGTTTTTATTTAAAAGTTTCAACATGCACGAGATTGGACCATTTTTTCATGGGTACTTATACTGGAGAAAGAAAAAAACGCTGGTAATCGGCGATTTATCATTACATAAAGAGCTCATCATAAAATATCAGATTAAAAGCCGATTTACTGTATCTTCATATGAAATTAGAATAAACCTACCTTGATGCTCTATGGTTTGTTCATCGATTGTATAGGTTCCCAGTAAATTATTATTACTTGCTATACTATCTTTAAAGACTTTCGTGACAGCATCGGGGGACACTGTGTCAAAACCTTGGAACGTAGCAGAATAATCAACTATCACACTTCCTTCACTAAAATTATAGAAATAATTGTACGAAAAACATTACAGGGAACCCCATTAAATATAATAACAGCAAAACAATATAAAATACATAAATTTGCGTCGCCTCCTTCCAGTTTCTCTATCGAGAGAGAGGGAGAGATAGAGAGAGAGGGAGGTAAATCCACTCAACACAAACTAGGTCATTTCAGGATCGAAACCACGCCACATGATTCATTGGCATATCTTACGACCTTTTATATGCCTACTCCCACAGCTCTGTCTTTTCTTTGTCGAAACATTCTGTCGGAGGACCCGATTTGGTTATTTGGACATTCGTTATTTTAATACGTTAATATCGTGTATTATCATTGGGATTTTAATAGGAGTTATTCTTACCTAAAAGTAACATCATCGTTAATATTCTTGAAGGTATCCTTTAAATCACTGTTTTTAAACATCTCCTCTAACTGGAAGTAAAATATTATTATATGCAATCGGTCAATGTCGAAATGTATAATCGATACTCAATGGAATGAGATTTAATGTCTCTTTAACATTATACGTCAGTCATTTTGACACAGACATGGCATGGTATATTTTATGTCTAGTTACTTGCATGTAATGCAATATTATGGAGAATTGAGACCTTACAGCGACTTTTCCTCCAACTTATTTTGGATTTGATGAGGTTTATATTATGTGTACGTCGAAGGTATATTTTATGTGCGTGCACGGATGCGTACGGTGGTTTACTTTGATTTTTCGCCATATTCGACCAAGCACTGGCAACCTGGCATGCGAAGGCTGAGGTTGAAATATCCATTTAATGCAACAATAATCTTTAGCACTTGGATATTTCGTACCTTTTCTATTCAAACAATTGTTTAATGGGTATTGTAAACATGTTTTATTATAGTGTTATATTGCGTTTATTGCGTCGTTCACACATTTTCAACTAGTCCACACAAACAAGAAACCTTCATAATGGAATATTACACGTTAAAAATAAATTAGGAGTCATAAAAATGTGTATAATATGTGCAGAGAATATATGAGTTTACACACGCCAAGCAAATATGTGAACCATGACACACCTAAACTCATTACCCTTTAAGAGTAAGTACAATTTACTAAATGATATCGCACGTCATTTATAAAAAGTAATACTTTGCCAAAGGTTAAAATATAATATAGAGGTCGTATGTTTGTAAAATGGGCAGATCTAGACAACCTTTTCCGCTAAGTTTCATTTAAGTTAATCGAGCAATTCCAATATATAACTATATAGCTAACACATACTTTGTTTTATTTTATTTAACAAAAAGAAGAATTACCTTTGTCTTCAAGTCATTTTTCAAAGTTATATACTCAGCAGTTGTTTTATTGTTCAGTGCATCTGACCATATGGTACCGTTGGTTATCCTAAACCGGCCATCGATCTCCACCGTTACTATAGGACGAGGACTTGTAATCACCAACGATGAAGTTACTATCATTGAACTGCTTGATGATGGTGTTATTTCTGATGACACAATAGTGGATGAAGATGTGGCCATAATCGATGAAGATGCTGCTATTTCTGACGAAGAAGTTGCCCCCACTGATGAGGCCATAATTATTGTTGATGATAATGATACCGATGAGGCTACTATCTCCAAAGACGACGATGGCATAGTGGATGTTTGGATTACTGATAAAGGTGAATATGATGACGATACAAGCATGGACGTTGTCATTATTTCGGATGAAGTTTCCATTAGTGGCGACGAAGCCAGTATCGATGACGTCATCATTTCTAAAGAGGAAACCACTTCGGATGACAAACTAACAATTCCCGAGGACGGCATCAAAGTAGAGGATATCATGTCAGAGGATGCTGTGGTCATTCCATAGGATGGTATTATGGACGAAGAAGTAGCTGTTTCGGAGGAAGGTATCATCGCTGTGGAATATGAGGCAGCCATCTCCGATGAAGGTATCCCAGATGACGGTATCATAATCAAGGATGAGGACGTTATCATTTCCGAGGACATTGTTATTTCTGGTAATGGTACCGAAGAAGAAGTTGTCATCATCTCAAAAGAAGAATATACCATTGATAATGTCGACACTTCTTCCGATACCATTTGACTTGAAGATGTAATAACCCCTACAGAAGATATTGACATTGACGGTATCATAACTGAGGACGAGTACATTGATGAGGAGGTTAAAATACCTGATGACACCATCATGGAACTTGATATTTCAGATGACGGTATCATAATCAGCGCTGATGATGTCATCATTTCAGAGGAGGTTGTTACTTCTGGTAATGTTATGAAGGGTAAGGATGTAGTCATCCCAAACGAAGAATATACCATTGGTGATGTGGATATCTTATCTGATTCCATAAGATCTGAAGATGTTATAAGGTAGGAAGAGTCCACCGATGATGACAGTACCGGTAATAATTCTGACACAAACGAGGATTCGAAGGATTCAGAAGTCGACATTTCGGACATTACACCTGATGAGATCATCTCTATCGGCGAAGATGTGAGTAGCGATGTCAATACTACACCTAAGGAGGACGATGGTACCATTTTTGAAGAGACCATATCGGTTGGCAAGATTACAATCATGGATGGCGATGACGATACCATTTCTGATGACATAAACGATACCGAGCTAAGACCTGAAGATGTTGACGATAAAATCGTTTCTAGCGGCGAAAATGTGAGTATCGATGGTAACATTACACCCATTGAGGATGAAGTGATCATTTCTCGGGACTCCATCTCGGACGATGATGTAATTTGTGTTGGCAAGATCACATATATTGAGGAAGAAGGCGTTACCATTTCAGATGACACAACGGACTCTGAGCTAAGACTTGATGACATTGATGATAAAACTATTTCTATCGGCGAAGACGTGAGAATCGATGGTAACATTACATCCATGGAGGATGAAGTGACCATTTCTGAGGACACCACTTCGGACGATGATTTTATTTGTGTTGGTAAGATTACATTCATTGAGGAGGATGGCGATACCATTTCTGATGACCCAGAGCTAAGAATTGAATAGGCTGATGTTTCCATTTCTGATGAAATAAACGGCGCGGAACTAACACTTTGGGGTTCCGATAAGTCCAAGGAAGGTAAAACAGGGAGTGTAGACGATGATGAAAAATCCATTATAGATAAAGAAGTTTCCATTTGTGACGAGGACATTATATGTGATAATTCTGGCATTTGACTAGTTGATCTGATGTCCGATACCATCTCCGATGTTGAGACGATACTAGTACTCAGTGGTGATAAAGGTAGATCAGTTGAGGAGGACACTATCTCTGTTGATTGTGGTATAATTGGTAATTTTGTGGATGATGACGAAACGTGCAAACTCAGTTCATCAGTAGACGTATCGATAACTCCAAATGAAGATGTCATAACCAATACCTCATCTATGCTTGACGACGACGACACAATAGGAAACAAAATATTGGTTGACGACGAGTCTGGAATTTCCTCTAAAGTAGAGGATGATGATGCTTCTGACGGCATGATCATTTCCGTTGAAGACCCCAAATGTGGCATGGTAGACATATCGGATGCTTCAGACATTAAAATGGATAACGATGACTGGTCTGGTTTTGGCAAAGCCACTTCACTTGATGATGATGTTGCTTCTGTTGACTGGGATAGCTGCTCTAAATTTGAAGAGGAATAACTGTGTATTATTGAAATTGTAGATGTAATTTCTTCAATTCGAGAAGGTGTCAAATCCAGCGATAAAGATGATACTTCAACCGTATGTGATATTGCGGTGGATGGTGATGTCAAGACTGAATCTGAGAAAACTAACATGCCCGAGGCAGATGATTGGGGTCCTGCTGCCATTATTGATGAAGAACTCAATATTTCATAGAATGAAGAAACAGACATGGAAACCATGGGTTGGTACATACTTGTAGAATACGAGTTCACCACTTCTACAGAGGCAGCAACCGAAGGCGACATGTTTATCAATGTTAATTGTTCCGTAGCCTCGGTGGATTGCGACAATTCTATTTCACTTGATTTCTCCACTTCTTCTGAGGCAGCAACTGAGGGCGACATATTTATCGATGTAAATTGTTCCGTTGCCTCTGTAGATTGCGACAATTCCATTTCACTGGATTTCGCTGGTATGATAGCGACAACTGAAGATGGTTCTCGTATCATGGAAACTGATGGCGATCCTTCCAAAACAGAATCTGTCGAAAGAGTTCCTTGTTCAAGTAATGACATTGTTTCCATGACTTTGGTTTCTGTTTCAATAGTGGGAATCATGGTAGCGGACGACATACTCGAGGTCATTTCCGTATATTTAACTGATGGTATGTACGGTGAAGTAAATTCAATGGAACTTGACTGCGAAGGGTATACTTCTACATTCACTGATGAGCTGGACCTTAAGGTCAGTGATGTGATTTGTGCTAATTCTGTAGATTTAAAATAATCACTGGCTAGCACTTCAGATTGCATGGGTGTTGAGATCTCAGCATTCAACATTGATGAACTACTATGAGATAAATATTCTGTAAAAATAGAGGAAGATCCATTTGACATATGCGTTGAACTCTCTTCTGTGTATGTAGTACTCGGTTCTTTTTGAACTTCAGACGATGAAATTCCAGCGTCTGTTATTGAAGATGATGTCCCGGTTAACATTTCTATTGACGATTTTACAAGCGAAGTACTCAGCAGCTCATATACGGTACTCGTCTCTTTACCTCCGACTATAACTACCTCTGATGATGTTTCGGGATTTACTGACGAGCTCAACATATAAATATCGCTGGATTCTGACGGAAGTGGTGTCGACGACGTGGTCATTTCGACTTGCGTTGTGGAATATGGTGTAGAGGTTTGTAAAGATACTAACAAACTTGTCTTTATTCCATCCACCAATTGACTGGACTCCACAGCAGTAAGAGAACTTGGCCCTGGTCCATCTGATTCATGGAAAATAGATGATGACTGTACCATGACCTGATTAGACGTAGTTGCCGAAAGCTCCACTTGATCCGAATCGTTCACAATCGAAGTAGTCATATGAAAACTAGGTACTGTTTGGTGTTCCATGGAGGTGTGGGTTGTTTCCTGTACTGCTACTGGAGAGGATTGAATAACTGGGTTGGAGGTAGACTGAGCTTGTACCTCTGGCGACGATTCGACTACTGCTTGTGAGGAGGATTGATCGGTAAATTGAGAAGATCCGGGTGCAGACGAGGACTGCATTATTTCTTGAGAGGATTTCTCGACTACCACTGGAGTAGAAGACGCAATAACATGTTTAGAAGAGGTACGGAATAAATCTTGAGAGGAAGACTCGACTACTGTTACTTGAGATTCAGATTTTACTATCGCTGAAATAGACAAGGTCTCTTCTTTTAAAGCATCCACTGACGACGAACTTTGCTGAAGGACAGGTGTGCTCGATTGTGGCACATCATAAGATGTTTGAAGTGGTTGTTCGACCAAGGAAGAAGTAGTGTCAGCAGCTGGTTGTTCACTTGATGATGCTACAATTATCTCAGATGTTGCTTCCAAGGTCTGTGTTGTGGTTTCTTGTTCACCTAATGTCATTGCTGTTACTTTGGCCGAGTTTACCAAACTAGGGGTTTGAAGGCCTGAAGAGGTGGCAGGAACTAATTGATTTTCAAAATTTGATGAAGATCCTTGGCTTATTTCTGATGTAGATGGGATTTCTCTTCCATTAACAGCTTGCGAGGATGGGGTATTTGTGGCTGTCATTTTTTCTATTGAAGTAGGTTGTATATCGACAGCCGTTTGGTCTTGGTTTGACCCTACAGTTGACGGGCCAGCAGTCATCCATGTGCTAGATGTTTCTACATTATCTATAAAAGATGAAGTTTGTTGTGGAGATTCGGTTATCATGATGGATGGCGCTGGGTTATTTGTACTTGCAGTAACTTGAAAATGAAAGAAAAAAAACATGCGCAAATCAGTAAATGTTATAGTGTGTGTGAGAGAGAGAGAGAGAGAGAGTGAGAGAGAAAGAAATGGGGTTTAACGTCCACTCGACTGAAACTAGGTAATTTTCGATGTAACATATGGTTCAATTTTATTTTAATAACCCACTTGCGCATAAGGGGTATCCGGAGAAAACCCACGAGGTTGGACTACTCTTTGTCAAA
Organism: Patella caerulea; assembly: GCA_036850965.1. Lineage (NCBI taxonomy): Eukaryota > Metazoa > Mollusca > Gastropoda > Patellidae > Patella > Patella caerulea. The sequence continues at coordinate 24,287,998 of JAZGQO010000006.1, forward strand.
TACAAGCAGGGAATCGAAGCCACTCTTTCTGGTTGAGCGCATTCGGATTAACCATTCGACTACCCAAATCCCCAAATTTATAGTAATTTTTATTTGATTACTTTGCTATTGGCGTGAGTTGTCCATACACACTGTGAAATACACATATATTTGCATACAACGTTATCTGTATACTAAGTCAACTATGCATATAAGTATTTTAGTTTATAAAACTCGTATTAGGAAATGATACATGTAACAACGATAGAGGGTATATGAATTGACTTACTGTTGAAAAAAGCTAAATTTTGTAGCTGCAAAGAATAGGTTTGTTTTCCCATAAGTATAATATTTAATATATCCATGTCGCTTAACGATGTATTTATTGATATACTGACATCCGCCGTAACATTGGGTTCTCTGAAAAATATAAATAACAACGCTTATAAATGGATTTAATATAAAAGTGTGTGTGTGTGTGTGTTGGGGGGGGGGGGGGGGGTAACTGTGTATTGAAAGCAGGGTATTGGTGGATTATACGAAATGGAATATTGTACTAATTAGGTTTACTCATAAAAAGCTTCAACATTTAACACATTTAAACACGTTTTATTTGTATGGACCTCGTACATTGTCATAATTTAGAAATAGAATGCATGGTATTGACGAATAATGGAATATGTTCCCATTACGTTTACTAGTAATAAAAATAAAACATTAAAAGTTTAATTCATTTAAAACACGTTAAATTTGTATTATGAAATGGTTACATTATCATATTAAGAGAGATGGGGGGCTGGTAAATCTGGCAAAATATGCCAATAAAGTTTAACCCATACAGGGGAGATGTCTATGATTGTTGTTTGAGGAAACTAGAAGTATAGATTATGATAATACCTCACCTAACACCTTAAACTAAAACTAAAATCTCAGCATATATTTCATTTTATTCCACTTTTAACCCCACAATCCCTTTTTTCTTTGATAATATTGACTGGATAATTATAAGGACAAAGGGAGTGCGCTAAGCTTTCCTATTTGAGTAAAAACCAGAGTCCAGAAAAGATCAAAATACTAATTCGCACGATTATAGATCAGTTGAACTTTCACCAATGGCTTAGATTTTAATACTCACCTAATATTAGAAAGTATCACGCTTAATACATTAACGTCTTCGTTACTAAATGTTGCTTCAAGCTGAAAATAGAAAAAAGACAAATATTGTTGTGCAATGTGTATCCCTGTTTATTATTGACCGTGAAGATACGTTTCCTCGGAATTTTAGTCCAATTAATGAGTTCATTGGCTAGAATGCAAGACTTAATTATGTTTAAAGGTGCATATCTGTAAAACATCTAAAATATATCTTATTGAAAGTTGGCGTAAAACAAAATTGAAAATTAGACGTTTTGACGGAGACATTTTATTTTAAATTGGGGAGCCTTATGTTTGTTTATAAAAGTGTTTGACTTTGAAAATAGTCATGTTAAAAAAATCTGTGGTGACAGTTATTTCCATGCTTGATGGTGGTGATTGACATATCACATGTCAAAATATAGAGACCAATATGACATTTTAATGTCAAATAAATCACGTGCTGTCATCGATTACAGTTGTTCAATATATAATTATAACAACCAATATCAACGGGTAATTAGTACATTTAAACATATACCATCGGGATTGTAATTGTGTCCAAATGGATTGCAGAATTATATCTTAATAACGAAAACATTTTAATGTCATAAACTCACAAGTTGATTATATACTGATAATTTAATTAGTTACAAAATTAGTATGTCTGTTTCTGTATTTGATGTTCTTTGAATGACGGATTTACTTGGGAATGACTTTAGTCTTTTTTATCAATCAAATGTCAAGATCTACCGTAAATGATTTCAAGTTCCGAAGTTCTTCGAAGAACTTGCTATCCACCTGATTCTAGTATTGTAGTAAAAGGGGATGTTTGCCATGGCAGTGCCATCCAAGCCACATACTTTGTCTTTGTACAATGATCATTATAGTTCGTAATTAAGGCTTTTTGTCGATCTCCTACCGATTTGAGTCACCAAAATGTTAAGTGGTAAATATTGTAATTTATGTTAACAAATAATTGGATGCGGGCATCATTTAGAAACAGTCACGTTATACATTTGCTAAAATGGCGTTACAGCCACCGTCAGAAATGACCTTGTAATATTCAAATAATGCCTGGTGAACCTGAAAAATTCCCAGGCGCTGATGGGTATTGTTTACTATAATGATGATAACTTAACTGTTCTTTATCGCTTTTCGTGTTTTTCAAGAAATTGTTTACATCCCTATTGTCAGCTTATTGACTTAATATTTTTGGACCGAGATAAACATTTATCGTTTAGCAGCATTGTTGCCAAGTGTAAATTTGTAGGTATATCTCAGGAATGAATCGTTATTTGTTTACTTTGTTGTTTGTTTGTTTTATTGACACAAAAACAAAGATAAATATGGGTCGTAACAGTATTTTCCAGAAGGAACTACACATTGTTTTCGGCCTCAACTGCATAGGAAACTCTAAGAAGTAAGCCTATACAAGTTACAGTCGCGGTTCACGTCGTCTTTGTACGTATATCAAGTATAGATGTAACATCTTTCATGTTGATAAGGTTCATTGGAGATCAATATCATAAAGAATTTAAATTGCTTGACAACGAAACTTGTGCCTACTGCAACTACATTGTCCGGGCAGTCCATAAAGACAAAACCTTCAGACAGTATGACATCATTGCTGAAATTCAATATATTTTAAATAATGTATAATAATTGCATACAGATTGGGTGATAACTTTTGTGGTTAGGGCGTACACAACGTTCTGTAAAGTAAAACAAAAAAGGGTCATAACTCTAGAAGTAATTAAGGGGAAATTGTTGAAATTCAGTGAACTTCTTCGGCTCACTAATGTCAACGGGCAGATGACTGACAATATACGACAACATTTCAATGTGAATGTATTACAAACGAATTGGTTAAATAATAATATTAACTTACTCGAGTAGTTATATCATTTTTTAAATCTAAATAACTTTGACTTTCTGTGTCACTATACTCTTCTTGCCAAGTTCCTGATAAATCTATTAAAGTTCCATTAATCTCCTTTACAGCTGAAAAAACAGAAAAATATTATTATTGGGGTTTTGTTGGTTTGTTTTGTGAAAAAAATAACATGCTATACATACACACAAACAAACTTAAATTGCATAATATAGGCATGATTGGCACATGTTTACATGAAGCCGTTTCCATTTCCTATATCCGTTGTTTTAAAATAGTTTTCAAAAAGTGTCTGCCGTTAGTATTTTCAGCTAGGGAGCCAAGGTGGGTAAGTGTAAGGACGCTGGCTCGCAAGCCTGGAGGTCGCGGGTTCGATCCCAAAATTGGCCGTGAAAGTTCATCGGGATTTTCAGAGCCAACGTCTTACCCACTTCGCCACCGGGATCCCCCTTCCCGGACAATATTTCTCTCATAGCACGGCATAATATGCCCGTCTTCATTATCCCAGTCGGAGCAGAACAGCAGGATGTTAAACCCCATTTTATTTGATTTCATTTATTTTTTTCCCGTCTCAATTGATTTTTTTTTTTTTTTTTTGATGATACCACATTTTGTAATGAATGCAACTGTAGTTTTAAAATGACTGATTATGAGCTTGTGCACTACATACATGTTACAGTTGACATTTAACTGTTAATACCTCAAGAAAGACATTTTCTAAAAGGGTGGTATGTCCGTACCGTTTCTTTACAAACACAACTGCAACGAAGCGATTTAAACTTTTACAGTTGTTTCCCTAACTATGTAACAAAAAATGTTAGTGGTAAATTATTGAGTTAAATCTGTTTAAAGAAAGTAACAAGGTATAAAGGCTGAGCATAAATGTGCATATGAAAATAATATTATAAACACACGCGTATCAATTGTAGTATTTTCAATGAAAATCTTAAAATTCGGTATTCATTCAGATGCTTTAATCTTTCATTTATATTGTGTTCATACTTTGCTCTAATCTACTAAAAAGAAAGGGTTGCAAATGTTCTCCCTGTGTAATCACAATCCGTTCATATCCCCAAAGCTTGTATAAATTACTGTTAATGAAGATAAACCACATTGCCCATACTAATCGCAGATTAACCTGTTTACTCAAACTAAGGAACATACCAACTTTAATCATTAAATTATACTCACGAATTGTATTGTTATATTACAACAGACGAAATAAATCGGCCAATGTCCAAGCAAAAACTGACCATTATCATAAGACAATATTTGCCCTACAGCACGCAGTTTATTGTAAATCGTACGGCTACGGCATGAATTATTCGATGTAGGTTACTAAATAAAAGGCTTAATTCGTTCGCACTCAAAATGTCAAATATCTGAATGCCGTTTATTAATACAACTGAATACAGTATTGGCTTTAGCTTGGCCACATTTTCAGTGATAATACACCGAGCATGGACGGACACATGTTGTCATATTGGTAATATCAATACAATATTATAGAGCCATTTGAACGCAGAACCAACTTTACACCTTGTCAAATATCTCCTTCACTATTGATAAAACATGTTAATTCAAACGGAAATGTCGAGTCCCTGTTTAAATTTTCACCTCGAGTTATTCCACGCATGTTTATTTATCGGTAAATTTCACAGATTTCCAATAGACCGTTATCTTGTATTTAGAATTGTGCTTGAAATAAAGAAGGGCATTGAGATTCTCGTCTTTCCCATGCAATATAGACTAGTTTAATTTTCTTGGCTAAAAGAATCTAACACCAATGGAAGAAAACTAGACTGTAAATAAAGATAACATAAACATACATAGCAACTTCTTGTCGCAGTTCTTTTGTTTTAACTCGAACTAAAGATTTGTTAAATAGCACCATTTTTTAAAACGACTTGATTTTCTTAGATAAAATACACGAAAACATGAAATTGTACTTGTCCCATTAAAGATTACAAATGTGATCTTTTCATTTGATAGCTGTATTTGTGGTCTACTGGTATACAAATAATCTTAATGTATTCGGAAGGAATAATTAATACATGTAGTAAATATATTCTACTTAAAGGGCATATGCAAAGTGATTAATATTCAATTTTTGAAAACAGAGAGAGAAAGAGAGAGAAATGGGGTTTTAAACGTCCACTCAACACAAACTAGGTCATTTCGGGACTAACATATGGTTTAATTTTATTTCAATAATTTGCTTGCGCGTAGGGGTCTTTAGCAGTGGGAGGAAACCGGAGTGCCCAAAGGAAAACCACGACGTTGAGAAGGCGTCCCTATCTCCATGCCACATACGCTCACACCAGGGATGGAAACCACAGCCCCACAGCCAGGTGACCGGCCAGCTAGAGGTCGAAGCGCAGCACATTATTCGCTTTTCATCAGTAACATAAAATTATGCATAAGTAGTCAATTTCAAAAGAAAAATAGAAGTTATTTGATACTGGCAGATTATTAAATAAACAATTGCAAAACATTATTAATAAATAAGCAAAACCTGGTGGGACGGACAACTGTATTGATAATAGGATCACCGAATAAATCATGCGCGAGGGTGGAGCTTAACGTCCACTCAACAAAAAGAAGTTGATTCCAGGACTAACACATGGTACAATTTTGTTTCAATAATTATCTAGCACACAGTGTGAGGAAACTCGCGGGGTTACACTGACGACCGAATCGATCATTGTCAAGTGTGGGGTCGAATCCACGCCACTTGCCTCTACTTATTACAAAGCCGGTGACTTTTAAATTATGTAGGTTTATCGCAATTCAAGATTACACGCAATTCAGTATCATCATCGTTTATCCACACCTTTATGTTCGACATAACTGAAATGTCTATGTGGGGAATAATACAATAGGTTTTTGTATTGATATCATTAAACAAGTTCCCACACGATCAGACAAGGTGTTTTATACTGAACCCACCCATGAGTAAAATCCACACACATTGCAATTGACAATCAAATAAATAAACACAATGGTCTTGATTATTATCTGATCATTCAGATCCTCAACAGCTCAAAAAAAGATTGAACTGCAATGACCCCCAAAAGCCATTTGACCGTTAAACATAAAAAAAACCCGTATATAAGAACCGCACCTGAATTTAATGGCTATAGTGAATTGAATATAAACCTAGATTCATCATCATGAAATCACATTTGGGTCTACTACCGTCTAGTATTCAGATATAGAAATTAAAAATCTAGAATGGCTAGATCTGTTATTGAAAGTGATGAAACATACTAGAATGGGTTAGAATTAGGGTGGTGTCGAAGTATACTTTTTATATGAAAACCTGGTATGATTTTTTCAAATACTCAAATATATGACCATGGCTATTTAAGTGTTAGTAAATATTTGAATTGGCTGGAATAAAACCAAATGAATTTAATGTAGCGTGGGGCAGTTACCGATCCATTTGTCAAAGGTGTTAAATATACAAAAGCACATCAGTGAGTGTTAGCTATATAAACCTTCCAATTGAAAATTAAGTTCTAACAAGAATTTCCAATATGGAATAGCCATGGTTTGTAAGAAGAATGCCAGGAACCCGTATCAACTATTAGCATTAGTTAAATGGTAATGTACACTTTGGTCAAATTACTGTTTCAGAAAATGGCATCAATGGGATGTGGGCCAGTCCAAACAACATTTAGAAAGAACATTTGCTTTTCGAAGCAAGATGTTTATTTGATTATATTGAGGTGTGTATCTACCTTACTCAACAATGCGTTATCCTCAGAGGAAGAAATAGCCAACAAAAAGAACCAAAGTTTCAAGTATACAATCACTTGAGAATTTTGTCTTAAACATGTCAATGGCAGCGTGTTTGCCAGAAATTGGGATTACGAGCTCCTCTATGTCTGTTTTTTAATATCTCGGCTGTTATAAGGTTGTTCTTTTCTAATGCACATTCAAAGTAGCCTTATATCTTTGTTGCGATACTGTTAAGAATCACTTGGCGATTATGTAAATTTTTCCAACATTTGTTTTCACTCAGCAATTCAGTGAAAATTAAAGGACGTGTTTATATGCCAAGTTATGACAACAAGGAAGGTACTTTGGTGAATTATTAACTCAAATGTGTAGAAGGTGTCACTTTTATTAGTAATGCTGCATGGTGGTGATGATGTAATAATAATTTGTATACACAGGTAGGCCCTACATGCGTGTACGCTAAGTACTGCTCACCATTAATAACATCTGTTGTAATAAAAAAAAATTCTGGAATCTAATCCAATAATCTACAATAAAGGGCGGACTGACACAAATATAAGGAGACATCATAGTCATAATCTGTGCAGCCTTTTAAAAAGTTACCTTGACATTTTTGTTATTTGTGATATGAGTTTGTATTTGCCTAATGATTTTAGTATTTATCGGGTTGTTTTAAATGACATTAGCGGGCAGGTTGTGCAAGTTCGTGTAGTTACCCTTGTTTAAAACGTCTTGGATATCATGGACATATATGTTACGAGATTAAAACCTAATGTCACGAAATGAAAAAATAGACTGTTAAATTCGTATGATGTTCGCTAGAGAGTGGATAATGAAAGTAACATCTAAATAAGATGTCAGTGTCACACGTTATAGCATGTCACTGACACGCCATAAAGAACATTAATTTAGTATTACAGGATAAGACATTACTATTAGATCGTTTATTTATCGAAACTACGAATAATTTCAATAAATAATATACGTCAGAAGTGGATCATTAATTGTCTATGTTAGTATCTCAGTGATTACGAATAGTGAGAGCTGTAGTGTATTGTGAACAGACAAAGTATTACTTTCTAAAGAGCTAAACAGCTATTAATTAAATAATAATACCAATATCGAAAGGTTTAACAAGTTCATTTTGTATCTAACATTTAGTAACATTTTGAAGTGGGTGTAATATCAATGCAGTCTTGTTCATTGTCATGTGGAGATGTCGATCCTTTATTTGCATTGTCATCAAACAACTCTGGTATTTTGGTCGTATGTGCCAAATGCATTTTCTGAAAATACATTTCATTTCAGTGCATCTGAACATGTACGTTCTACAGCTGAGGATAAATCATTTTATCCAAAATAAAACAAGATACAGAACAAAAAAACATCTGGACAGTTGTATTGAAACATTATAGACGTGCAGCTTGCGATTATAAAATTGTTCAAAGCATTGCAATGTGTCTAATTCAAGTTGTTGAGGGTTGTAATATGCATTCAGTCCCTTTCTAGTTCATTTCGTTATAAAATGGATTTGTTAAAATATATTTTTCTTAAGACGGTTTTCGTTCTTTTCGACACTCGTGGGCTTTTATTGTACGTTTATTCATTGTCAAATGCATCCAGAGAAAGGCCATCATCAATATTAGTTGCTGCCTCGCAGATTTTGTTGTATAAAATTACCACTCCAGGAAGACCAGCATAACAATAACAAGGGGTTCAAACAGTTGGAATAAGTTAGCAATTTTATAACGATAACCTAAATACGGATATGGTGGTGATTATGTCGTGTGTGCACGACACCGTGATGTTTTCAACAATGCATCACATATCATATCATTATCATGAGTCCCTTCTACGTTTTAGATGTTAACATCACAACCCACAGACGATTCATACATAGGTGTGTCATTGTTAATCTTATAATAATCAGACTCAGAATTCATCTCATCCATGATATAGTCGGGCTATAAATGTAAATCAAAACCCAAAGAATCAAATTAATATCAACCGCAGGGCCTCAACTGGGATACTATCTAACTAAATTACAAACAATTGCTACAAATTATATAAGGCCCTGCACAAGAGTATAGGTAAACATAATCGGTTTGAAAATCTGATAAGACTTCTCTCAATTGATGCTTTAACATGTTATCCTACTTTTGATTTTACTGGTAATTTAATATAGCCTATGCACGGTTCCCATTGTAGTGCGATGAGTTACGATATGATTGTCCCGATTGTGTCCACAATCTGGTACGTTCACATATGTTCCGGTACGTTTCTACACGATCAACACTATTGTACGACTGACCACAAATTAATGATAAGACCCGATGGGATCATCATGATTACTCTACGATTAACACCACGATTTAAGTCGTAGCGCGACTCGTGATAGTGGGAACCATTTTTGTGAATGCTTTTGAATGAATCGTTTTATTTCCAGTGGCTGAAACTTCTCATGTTTTTTCTTTAAAAAAAGTTTGAAACTGAACAAAGTGCGATTCAAACTATGTCAAGCTTGATAAAGATGCGGTATGATTCCCGTAACATTGTTAGTTCTAAATCCAGAAGATAATTATTGCAAATGATACTGTGTTGACACAAGGAGCCATTTATAAAACCAGTGTGTATGTACTGTGTGCTCAAATAAAATATTTTATTGAAGTTTCTAAATATTTAGGCTTGGATGATTACAATTAAACATGAACTGAACATGTAAGGATTAAAAGAACAAACGAGATAGGAATCCGAAAAACTTTCAAACTTTCAACATTTACAATATAAAATATCTAATTCTCTTATTAAACTCGTCAATCAATAATGCCTCTAACATTGTTTGATACTTGACACGCAAAATTTAATTCATACAAAGAGTAAATCAATAGGGAGACATTAAAACACCTTGGATAATTCCAGACAGTAAATGTGGGGAACTCGTCAATTGTAACGTATGGCACCCCCCCCCCCCCCAACACACTCCCTCGCAAACAATTTATTATATAATATGGAGAATAAATTTACCACTGCAAAGCACCACATGTACATTATGCCCCCCCCCAACCATTTATTATATATGGAGTATAAATTTCCCATTGTATAGCACTACATGTATATCATCATTGGGTCATCAAAAGGATTAATATTCCAAGGCCGAATTCATCCTAACAATTTGATAAATAACATTATATCACTAATCATGGCAAGTCACCGCTAATATATCAAATCATCAAGGTTATAGTTTATACATGGTTTATATCATATCTTACTGTAATAGTTTATAAGTACTAAAGTTAAAGACGGGTATGTACCTTGCGTAGCATGTATTCTATTGTATGTAACATCCACAATTTACATCGGTAGAAAAAAGTTCCACACAAAGATCAAACGAATTACTTGCACCTCTTTGCAAATGTTACATATACACTAGCGTTAACTATTAAACCAAGGTCATATAGACTTAGGTGTGTGACTATTAACAGAGCTACACAAATTTTAAACACAATTTACGCTTTGATGTGTACAAAATCTTCCAAAACTAATCCGAGACTTTAAACAATATTTTACCGCGGATTCGACATTTGAAATTTCCTTATGTAGCGTTTTAATTTAAAACAACTTGTAGGTGGAATAAGGAAAACATCAATAACCGATTACACAAAATTATTCGTTTCCTTGTTGATTATGCTTTATAATGTTTAAATCCAAATATAGTTGTCCATATATTTTGACCTATTACCGAGTATCTGATATAAGAAATGGGCGTGTCAAACCCAGGTTTCTAAATTAATTCCCCTTCGCGTTAGTTTCGTAAAATATAGATACTCGTATTTAGATTCAATATAAGCTACTAATAGTTTATGTATTAAAAATCCTATATTATGATCTTCCTGACATGGGGAATATCTGAATAAAAGATGCAGACAGACAGGCTACTAAACATATGGTTATTTGAAGTTGTTCACTTGACAAATGCTTGTTCCTATTTCAAGGACATTGTACCTTGTAACAAAATGGAGAACACCAAAAAATTAAAGTACTACTAAATCAATGGACAGACTATTTTGTTTATACATGCCCACATTTAATGTCAATAATTACATATTGTGTAGAAAAACCAAACATCAGTTTACCACAATCATAAAACGTTGTAAAAAACACCTTCTTGCATCAGAGACATATTTTAATAAGTAAGACGTAAGGAATTTAAGTAATCGGATTAAATTACACCAAACAAAAATCTGTTATTATTTCTTATTCGTTATCATATACGGAAGAATTAAATATGGTCCTAGCAGTGAAAAGTCAATTTTGGGGCGAATGTTACAGTTGACGTACGTACACGTACCTGCAAAGTCTTTTGCAATTTTTTAGTGGTGCCTCCCGATTACCTTAGAGCGTTTTTCAGAATGTGGAAATTAAGTTCAACATTACCGAAATTCGGTTTTTTGACTAAAGCTCAGTGAATATGCATCCAAATTGGCGACTACGCCTACATGCATGTTTCTATGGCCTGTGAACGCATTAAACTCGCTACGAATGAGTTACTGTGACTTCCACATGCACAATATATAAATCTAGTGTCGTCTTTATGTAATTTCATTTTTTCCCAATAGTTTGCATGGCACCAATATTAACATTATTAGCTCAAAACCTACTGTACGTGCTACTACCGCTGGTCTAGCCGGGAAAATAGTCAACCCATGTGTGGGACTTTCTCGTCAACCGGGTGTGTACGGCACCGTAGAAGATCGTCTGGTCTACGAGCTACCAAACTCTACGAGCCATGCCTGTCAAACCTCATACGACGGGTTGTGAACTAGACTTAAGATATTCTCAGACAGATTAAGGCCAAGGTTTTTTAAAGGAAAATGTGCCCTAATTTCATCAACAATACCTCAAGCAGGAAATGTTTATTCATAACACACGAACTACATTATAAACTCAAATAGTATAGCACATAACAATGGTGACCAGGAATATGATATAAATCTATAATTATTTCATACACTTTTGAGGATGAAGATGGTTCATCAATGACGTTACCATTGAAGAGGTTTACGCTCGGTCACGTCGCCTTTAATTTCAATGTTTACAATAGCCATGAATATTGAGAACATAGAGAAAATAAACTTCACAAGAAAATATCACACCTGTAAATGTTGACTGTGTTTTTGTGACGAAATTTTCAACAATAGCACAGTATTAAAATCTTGTTTGTGAATGAATCGGGCGAAATAAAGACACAGACCATGAAATCGGAACATTTCTTGTTTATAATGTGAGTCAGAATATTTTGGGGATGACTCGACATGCGCCCTCATACAAAAAATGTGATCTGTTTAATGTTTCTTATGCATTGTGAAGAATACAAGCATGAACAATTTAACTTGGATAGAATTTCCAATCTCATCAATTTCATAAAACACACAACGTAGGAATACAAAATTTATAAACCAAACTGGAGTTCTATACTGAATATTCTAAATAACCCAATATATTTAAATATACATTATGCAAGAGCTGGATCTGCCAATTGGGGCCTGAATTATCAATTAGACATTAACTTATCCAGAAAATAATCAACTCTCGGTGTCATGGCTAGCCCTCGTCATATACTGGATTAGAACCCGATCTGCTGTTGCTGATTAAATCAAACAATGGATAATCGAGACTATGTTATTTATCGTACTGACTTTAGTAATGATGATCGAGGCTAGGGCCAACATTCAATCGCTAACTTCTCGGTTCAAAGTAGATCAATTTTACTGAAATTATAAGCAAATCCCCTTTACATTATCTAGTTTTTAACTATTATAGTGAGAACTACCAGCTCTTTATATAATTTCCCATAATGTATCGTCAAATGACACAGAACATTAGATGCAGGACTAGAAGCAGTTGATTGGATTGAATGAGTCAGATACGTTCATTCAATACACAAAGAAAGTTATTATTTCTTTTACAGACATCACTCAAATAACGTTTTACTTCAATAAACTCTGTTAAAAACTATATTATGTTAGTGGCAATACCAATGAACTGAGATAATCATAAAGATACTTTACGCTCTAGAAACTTTAATCAACTAATTGTGAGTGTAGACAGGCTATTATATTTATCTATGACCTGCATCTTCCTTGCTCAAAGAAAAGCAAAATTATCTCTTCACCACGGCAGTCTATTGTAATTTTCAACTGAAAAGATTTTTTCTTTATTTCCCACGGCTATCAAACATGTTGTCTTTAATTGGTGTAAGCCTATCAGTAATAATATAATAAAAGAAAATGGTGCAATATCAAGATAGATGTATTTAATGCGCGACGTCAACTGTATCAATTGGAAGAATAAATACCATTTTATAACCATTATATTAGCCTTAGGTACGAAATGTAATCAAAACAACAAAGCATTTTTATCCTGAAGATGATAATGGGTGCTTGGTTGAATAACGTAACTATGAGAGAGCAACTTTTACATTTCAAAATTATATACTAAAAAAAAAAGAATTGTCACTAAAATGTCTAGAACTATAGACATTAGGACTGTACATTGTGTAATAATCATCAATGAGTGGTCTAATGGGGGCGAATTAAACTAGAGGTTATAAAATTCAAATATAAGTACGTGTCAATAATAAGGTACATGTTTGTAGGTCTTCGTCTAGACCGGTTCACTGATTATAATATACCCAATATCACACCAAGTCATTGTTAAAATACATAATTATAAACGATTTGCTTCACTGATTCTCTCGTTCTCTTTAAATGACTTGTTTCACACGTTAACAGAATACTAGGAAATAAATTAAACCTTTAAATACAATTTAATGTCCGAGTCGAAATAACTGGATAACGCCCTTGAAAACATTAATCATAAGAAATGAAAAGATCAGTTATGGGAGGGACTTGGTGATCTGTCATCTACTGAAACCACCAGAAAACTATTTACAAGCATATCGCCTTTTATTCAAATGAAAATTCCAATCATTTCATCGTTTATCACCCCTTTTTTGCTTGTACTTGAATAGAGAACCACAATAAGAAATTTGAAATGGCCGATAAATGTAAGTAATCTAGCAATAAAATTACGTAAGTTTTTAATCTCCTTTAAAGCCCCAATAACACTCTTGTCGTAACAGAATAATATGTCCCAATCTTCATTCTGGTCAACAAATCGTATTATTTTAGAATATTCCAATTAATTGATGATATAAATTTCATCGTAACACACCTATTTTAAAAAAATGGAAAAACTCAACCAATTGATTTGAAAAGTCTAACGTAAACCTTTTCAAATGTGACTTGAATTTTAAAATATTTTCGAACCCTCTGGACAAGTAAAATAGGTTGTAATGGATAATTTACACAACAGGTAGGACACTTGAACATCTAGTACTTAGAATAAGGGTATTATTTATTTTCTGGAGCTACAAAGCCAGCAAGAATGTTATTGTCCCTTTAAGTTACTGAAGACGATAGATAGGTTCCTTGTAACCTCGTCACGTTAACTAAGAGATCTGTTTTCCTCTGGCCAACCGCTGCACAGACATACGTGCAGCTTCCAGAGGTTTATTTATAATTAAATTCCATAATGATCTTATTAGACCTCTCTTTGAAATATTGGACAGTGAATTCATAAAATTGTGCCTAAATGTTCTCGTAAAGTCATACTCCTCGAAATGTTTGTTTGATTAGAAATAATCCCACTTAACACTGCATTAAAGGACGAAAACTTCTGTCGCAAATAATGACTGTGCAGCAATGTCACTGCCCTTTGAAATCGCTCCAAATTGGACCAAATAATGTTTAGGCCTACATAACAATACTGTCTGGAGACGAACAATAATTTCACTGTCTTTAATACCTTAAATCACTGTCCAAAGTTTTATTGAAGGTCTCAGATTAAACGAAGGGCTGTTTTGTTGCTGTACTGGGGATAGATTTGATTGGACGGGAAGAATAAGCCCTAGATAAAATCCATCATACGCCCAAAGTATCAGAAGCTAATCCAGCAATGGCCAAAGAGAGATTTCTTGGTCCATTGCTTCAGGAATATGGAGGAAAGTATGTCTGGTCGTTTCTGTAAGATGAACGAGAAAGTGGTAATGCTTCTTTACTCTGTTTATTTCCTCATTTCCCCTTTGTGTAAAATGATACGAATATTTTATTAGATATTACGTCAATAGCAAGGTGTAACTGAATACATATAGTTTAGCATCATTATAATTACTAAAGATTGTGAAATATTTTAGTTAGTGGTTGACACCTGATTTTAGTTATGTAGATATAATAAAAACAAACTTTCATTAAAAAGAAATGTTACTGAAAAATTAATGACAAAAGTAGTACGATGCGTGAACCAGGAACTAAGCAATGCGTATCGCGGCCATCTTGGAATTATGACGCCTTGTCAAAACTTGAAATCCGTCAAGATACAATGCCAAGTTCCTCGAACGTACTTGAATTGATGGAGCCATTACTTTTTTCAAAGAGCATCGCCGCATAAACGAAGAAGAGTTAGAGGTACAGAAGCGTTCGGAGACCAAATCCAAGTTCATAAATCAAAAACAGAATGTTGTAACAAGATATCTACTCTTGATATAATTGGTAATATTTAATATGGGTTGTAAGGGCAACGACAAGTGTATATATTCACAGTGAAAGAAATATAACTCTAGTTACATACAACACATAAAAAAACGACACAAGTGGTAAAAAGCTAACAGTGACAATGATGTCATACCACCCTTGTGGGTAAATATCTGAAGACAACAGACGTTGTAATGTCTAGCCTACAGACTAATACACAATCCATTATAATATTTCATAAAATATGTTCTAAAGTACACCTGATGATAATTGGGCATTTCACACCTAACATAAAATTGGGAGCCAGATACATTATGGTAATAAACAGCTGTCGCCATTGAACAGTCTTAATTCATAATATTAATAATCATGTAGACAAGGTTAAATATTATAACTCTTCCAACCACCGTAGCAAAATCCCAGAAAAAGGCGAAATCTTAAAATAAAAACCTATTTGATTAGAATTGTGTATGAAAAATGGTAAACAAAGTTCTAGACCATAAAGTGTATATTTTTATATTCACATGGAAAAAGAGAGAAAACTGGCCAGCCACGAAACTGCCCTTACAAACAATTAAATATTTTCATGACTATCTTATTCATTTAAAAAAAAAGTGACAGCTAACGTATAATTTATAGCACGTTAACCTATTATGATTTATTATTAAGACATTACATCCTTGTTTAAGTGGTAATTTATGGTTCCTTATGATTATGTTATTAAAATGTCCGATTTCTATCAATAAATATGAACGTATTACAGTCCAAATGAGGAAGACATTTTGTTAACTAAATACATGCATGTATATACATGACTGTTGATTTAGACATATCCTAATCTATGTTTTATTCAATTCAGTTTTCATATATTAATGGGACCATTTTGTGCTATCCATTGGTTAAATCCCGTGTTTCCAAAAGATTGTCTCGTCCCAGATAAGCCCTGAACATTCTAGCAATCATACCAATATGACAAAATCTACTTTTGTCAACACCCTTTCTTATCTACATTTGTATCTTATTATCATCACGACACATGATTTAATACATGACAATTATAATATAGGTTATCATTATTACACTTTCTAATAGTAAGAAATTTCTCTTACAGATAGCCATAGATCAATGAGATTAGATTATATATTCATTATTGCTTGGTTTTACCATTGGATTTGCGAGATTGTGTATACGTTTGCTTTCTATACATCTTTCAGCACATGAGATAGTTTTGGTGAGATATTTAAAGCCCCAATAACACTCTTGTTGTAACTGAATAATATGTCCCAATCTTCATTCTGGTCAACAAATCGTATTATTTTACAATATTCCAATTAATTGATGATATAAATTTCATCTTAACACACCTAATTTAAAAAATTGGAAAAATTCAACTTATTGATTTGAAAAGTCTAACGTAAACCTTTTCAAATGTGACTTTGATTTAAAATATTTTCGAACCCTCTGGACAAGTAAAATAGGTCGTAATGGATAATTTACACAACAGGTCGGACACTTAAACATCTAGTACTAAGAATAAAGCTATTATTTATTTTCTGGAGCAGCCAAGCCAGCAAGAGTGTTATTGTCCCTTTAAGTCGTAAATAAAAGGTGTATGTTTCTATATTTGCAGATTTCAACATATGTTTTCCCAAAATGACCACCTCAAACTGAGATGAATCATAACAAAACACTAACAATGTATTTGGTGACAGTTTCGTGTCAAATTAACGCCGTGTAAGAGTTTGTTACAAGTTTATAAGCTTGTTATCAAGGCAATCTATTTGTTATGTCTTACATCGAACCAATGTTTACACTTGATGTATGCACGTCAGTTATTGTTTTGTCTATTATCCTTATTAAACTAAGACTGGCCTTTAGGCTAGGTTAAATTACACATCTAGGGCCTTAAAGGGGGTGTAAAGTTCTACATTGATGACTGCAAGACAAGTGTTTACATGAAGGATTGCCATGTTTTAAGATAAGAAGAGATAGATACCTGTCATCTACATTGTTTAATTAAAAAGGATGGGCGGATGTTGAAGCGCAACACGAGTTACATAAAATTGACAGATACAAAGCAAATTTACAAGAGCAGTGTTGTTAATGATGCTTCATAGTTATATTCCCACGATACCCACACGTCGACATGCATTAATTTCAAACATTTTCAGAACGAGAAAAACTAAAATGACTGCATACTGTTTTTGAAGAATTTGACAGATGTTTTAAAGACACACAA
This sequence comes from Patella caerulea, assembly GCA_036850965.1. Taxonomy (NCBI): domain Eukaryota; kingdom Metazoa; phylum Mollusca; class Gastropoda; family Patellidae; genus Patella; species Patella caerulea. The sequence goes on from JAZGQO010000006.1 coordinate 24,305,579, forward strand.
TCCAAAGATAAATGAAGAAATACGAAAACTAACAACATATCAATTTTATAAGACTGGAAATCGGCAATTGTCTTGTAAAATAATACTTGACCTGTTTTTGAAAGCTATAAATATAGTTTTGAATCAAAAGGTTAGCCTAACATTACAGAATACGTTAGATATTCTTTTTTAAAAAAAGATCATGATCAATCAGTAGGTTGCAAGAACTACTTTACATGACATAAACAGTGATTTATTGTTTGATTAGTTTCCATAATTCTTCCAGGGATTATTTTCTATTCTTTCTTTATGGAAATAGGAAGAATAAATGCAAAGAGCAATACGGCAAATCAATAAAGGCGCATGTAATCTCATTCTTTATCGTATAGGTAATCATTGCAATTCAGAAAAGAAGGGTCGACTCGTATTTAAAATTCTTGTGTTTGTCAATTAGACCAATCTTATCAAAATTTGAGCTTTATCTTATTTCAGTTTTAATTTTGGTTGGTCTACAATACACGAAGACATATACTTCATTATGGATTCTCTTTTCAACATAATAGTACAATATTGTAACAAAAATTGGACAACTGTAAGGTCATGTGAATTGAACACTTCTGAAATATGTTGCTATGTCTTAAAGTGGTGTAACCGTGAAGGATTTAGGAGACGGATTAGAAACATTCGTTGTGGCACTACTGGGTTTATGGCGGATTTTACGGACCATTGTTAATGCGTCCCTTTAAGCGAGATTATAAACAACTGTTATACTCCGCATGATCAATCGAAAATATTTGTAAGTTTTAATGATGGAGTATAAGAACGTTGATAATAGCTGATTAACACCTTGTAGTTTATTGGTACAAATGCTGAGACATCGCGAAATTCTTTAAGAGCAGCGTCTTCATTGTTTGCACGAATACAGTCGACTTATGTAACAGTAATTAACGAAGTATAAAGTCATTTCAATGGTGTTTACATTGATGCTGTCTATATTTACACTTTATCTTCCAACTTGTTTAGAATTAAGGTCTGTTAATTTGACAAAGGGCGATCAAATCTTTCCGATTTACTTAAGACGAACTTTCCCCTTGGGTAATGGATTTTGACTTCTTAAGCATACTATCAGCGGATAGTCCAGGAAACTAACAATGTTCCCACACAATACCAACATTGCGATTGCAATTTTCGTTTGGTTTTGTGAAGTTGGTATATATCTACATTTAAGGTTTTGGTCATAGAGTAAATGCTGAGGTTTCGTATTCAGCTGCTGTCAACAATGGGAATTTCGTTCAGCATATTATGCTATTGCCTAATAACTCATCAGAATTACCCGAATAAAAATATACATGTACTATATAATATCTCCTAGAAATTTTACAAATTACGAATGGTAATCCAACTGTGAGCATGCTGTAGTATTCAGGTAGTTATAAAATACAAATACTATCATTAATTACCAATGCCACGTGTTTATCCAAATATTGAGATTGCCCAGGCACTGGTGGCAATTTATTTGCCTTGAAACCCATGTTTATTCTACATCTTCGACATCCACTGAAATTCCAAAAAACTATGTCAGATCGACTTAACGCAAGTGTATTGATACATATATGAGCATGATTATGATCATCAGATTCTATAACAACAGCTAGAGGCAAAATTATTTATTCACTATATTATACTATAGACTATTTGTTTTGGGTCGATATGACTTGATTAGTTAGTGAGAAAACAATATGTGACCAGCATGAATAGTTATATGATTGATAGTATTAACTGTTTATTAAAACACAGTTATATAATCGATAAAATTAATTGACTCCAGTGGATAATTTCATAACTCTTAAGTATGATATCGTCAACATTTTGTACATTACTTAACCCAAAATAGAAGGATTAATGGATTTGGTTTTTTATTTCAGTCAAAATCATTTAATACAGCAGTATTCCTTTTCAATTCAAACACGACCAGGGGGTGTGGCAAAGATTAATCCATCCTCCGAACTTTTCGAATCCTACTGATCATGAATAGCGTTGTTGTTTTAGATTGATGCGCTTGTTCAAAAATATTAATTTGTGTACCCTTTAAAGAAGAAACTTTTCAATAAGACAATTTATTTGCTATTCATACATAGATGTTTCAGTGATTCTACACAGCTCTCACGATTCTTTTATTTGGTTATTGAAAAATACCGAGTGAGAAACCATGTACTTAACCATATTATATGGATAAAGTAAACATTCTACACAAAAACGTCACCACAATATTACAATATATGTCAATATTTGAATAATCTATTCAATATCTATAGAAAACGGGGCATTTTTGTTAACCCGACGTGTGTCTTAACTCGGTTTCATCAACGTATTTTAAGTATACCTCAAAAAATGTCCAATATTATGTTTTGCTTAATACGATTATCCACTCAAGATTCGCGAAGAACAAATATTGCTAAGGATGTTGACCTTTGTCAATTCTAATTTATATGCACCCGAAAAGTTAACACTCGTGAACATTCGGCGGTCAGATAAATGACAATAATCAGAGAATAAACCAGCTAAATGTACATGTAGATAGCAAATATATGTATTTGCATAATGGATTTTAAGCATAATACAGTGTAGATAGGTTTAATTGCAAAAACGCGAGAAATTATACAAAAAGGAAGAGTTATTTCAACAACGAATTATAGAGCAATGTAACTATATAAGTATTTACATACAATCCTATCTTTTATTGCTAACACAAGCCTCCAATGTACATGTATATAATATAACAGTTTGACTAGGTGGGATTGGGAATATACATATGTTTTGTTGATGTAGGTTTTTAAATGTCCACCCCATCAAATTATTCGCCATGAGGATCCACTATCAATATTTGAAGAAACATTCTTTATATGTTTTGAAATGTAATTGTTTGAAATACATGCAATCACGTTACAACTTTTATGTAAGTAAAATTTAGTATATATTCTAAAGATAACATGTCATCGTTGTCTGTTTACAGTCGGTAAACCCCGTGTTTACACGAGTAGAACAAAAGTTGTAAATTCCCCAGACAAATGATACAAAGGGTGAGTGCCGTGTCGGAAACTGCATATATGTTTTCATTATATCTATAATTCACTACCTAAATTGTCTCCGTGACTGACATATCGATGTCATCGCTTCTCATCGTAAATTTATGTCAATGAACCTATTATAAAACATATTGATTACGTGGCTAATCTTTTCCGGGCATTATCTCTTACACAGTCATTACATGAACAGGTGAATGTATTTTTCTAGAATGATAAAATATTTGCTCTTATTTTCTTTTCTTTATACTTCCGCAACTTTGGAGAAGTGCGTTATATCATATCGAAATGGGTTGATCCAAATCCTGATATTGAAACTCTTATCTAAACCCGAAAACCCCTTGGATCTGGATACATTCCTACAGAATCGGAATAAACAAGGAACCTCGAATTTCATCCGTTCCCAGTATCACTTTTATCCTGTAAGTAACCGATGAAATATATAAGCAAAGTGATAAAAAGTGAATGCATCATAAGAATTAAACGTGTAAATCAGACGTGCTCAGTATACATGTACCTATACTTGATTGCTTTGGGTAATAAAAGAGATAACTTTACAAGTTACAAAGGAAATATTTCAGGGTCTATGTAAGCGAACAGATACTTTGGCTTGACAAGAATACTTTTAACTAATTACAGTGACATTAAGCTTTGGCGAGAACAGAGAAATATTTAATACCAGTTTATTCCTTTAACGAATACATGTGCAAGCAATGCAACTTGCAAGTGCACTTGTACACCCAGACTAGTCTACACTTCATATCTGCCATGTTGTATGCATACATATACATGTACCTGGAAAACCAGTTCAAGATCAAATCTAAAACTAAAGAGATGAGTTTTTGATTCAACAACGATTTTTTTTTAAAGATTTTACAAGTTTCTAGTGCATCGTGAATAGAATATATATAATTTCTATACCATCTTTGTACCCGGCCCAATAAACATACAGTTATAGATAGCACGGAACATAAAGTTATTTAATTTACATGGGAAAAGGTACATTGCCGTATCTTATTACAAAATGGTTGAAAATGGTATTGGACTCATAGACCATATTAGACCATGTTGGGAACAACCAATGTTATACGAACTAGATGACATTCGGGAGATGTAGAGACATATTCAGACATCTGCGTTTAGGTATTTAATAAATAATATATACTTTATCTCTAAGTTTACATCTGCAATTCCACAAATCAACTTAAATAAGTAAGCATTACAGAAATATGTGAGAGTTTGTCAATGTTTGCCTTCCCCAGACCACAGTCATTTTAAAACAACCGTCAGTCACAAAATGTATGTCTTTCACGAGACTAAAAACAAGTACAAATCTAAAGACGCGTGTCTTGTGGTAATTTCACGTAAACAACATTTCAACTTTTGCTGTTGCTAATTCGAAGATTTTCTGGCCTTTTTAAAAAAAAAACACATAAAAAAAACATTGGATCGTCTGAGCTATATTGCGTTGTCTATATTTTGTAGCGCAGTCTTCCTCCACCGCTTGTAATAATTCCGCCTGCTGGCCTTTAAAATAGAGCTCCAAGGAAAACCGACAAATGACTTAGAAAAACTTAAGGGCAGAACACTGTGGGCCACAGTAAGCGATAATTAGACAGCGGTACAGATTATTTTTCTCTAAATGTTACGTAAGGTTACTGGGGTTCTATTGGTAATGACGTGTTACGGTGACACACTGTACAATGCATATAGAAATGAATAGATGTAAACTCAAACTGTTCCATATCAAAGAAGATAATAATTGTGTCAAAACTAATCAAATAGTTGATGAAATGCGCAGGAATCCACAACTGTGAATGTCTGTGGATTACGTGTGAGCAATTTGGGTCAGTGTTAAATGTCGATATGCCCGGTAACATGATCGTTAGGCTCACAGTTACAAATTTTTAAATGTTTTTTTAAGAGACAGCAACGATGTGCATTGTAAAACCATTACCTACAACATTTAAAAAATAAAACCTCTAGTTTGTGCCCATTTTTATGTCCAATAATCTACACGGTTACTCCCGTTCTCCAACAATTTGTAACACTGAAGTCTGAAGGTTACTGATATAACATTATCTTAGAGCCGACGTATTAGTGCAAATAGCTCCCAAAACGGTGGATAAACAATTAAAAGAAATGGTGAAGATGGATAGCCGCACTGTGAAAGAAAACATATATAATTCAAGGGTTTAAGAACCATCCCAAAAATGAATTACAAATAAGGTCACAATCTGAGGCGTCTTATAGTTTAAAACCACAAGTATGCTACCAATGTCTGTTATGATCAAATAGCACTTTATTACTATAATGTATACACTTCCTAATCTTTAAACAGAATAGCCACCAATAATGACAACCGAATGCAGTACCCCTTCCCTAATCTCTCAGAATAGGCGCACTGAAGCATGACGTGTAATGATTATCCCAGAGCATTCCCATAATCAGCCCTTGAGAAATAATGGGCCAAATATTTCATTCACAAAACGAATAAAGACGATTACGATTTGATCCATGAACTAATCCTATGTGTTAGATCAAATATCTCCGATTCAAATATAGGTGTTCAATACAATTATTTACATGACATCTCGTAAAGTTTCTTATCCGCATTTAGGGATTGTTAATCCATTTTACGCTATGATGAGTTGAAAGTCTGTTAACATTAGGCATCATCTACAGACTGTTTCAATGGCATTTAGTAATTGAACTAGAGTATACAGGTCACAATTCTATGGAATACAATTACTGCTTATTACTGAGCGACGTTTCGATAACGACTAGAGAAGCCTAGTCGAAACGTCGCTCAGTAATAAGCAGTAATTGTATTCCATAGAATTGTGACCTGTATCATCTACAGACGATATAGGATCTTGTCACTACAAGTAAGCACCGCAGCTTTTCTATCCGAATAAATCCAAGCTGGGTAATTATCTATCACTGACATTTTAATTCTGTTATCTTAATTAAATGTTATACAATCAATATAAGTACATACCAGCGTGGATATCAACCATCTATTGATCACATCTTTATTTATAAAATTAATTAATTTTTAAATGTCAATTTACTTATGCACTGATGGAGATATAAGTTTTATGCTGATTAGAAAGTTGTATGGAGCGGTGCCCCCCGCCTTATTTAAATTATTTCACCCCGATAAGCAATGTTGGCGACCAGACAAGGTTCGCAGGCTACTTCTATATATTTTGGCATTTGATTTGCATATTTAAACCCACTTATAGCCCGTCAATTATGGGACAGCTCCTTTAAACGCATGGCCTTTCATTGTTGCAAAAAAACGGATATAGCAATTGTTTAACCAAATCCCAAGTTCTTTGGGAGTTTCTCTATGTTAAATAACGCAGTCTAGTCTTACAGTGTTTGTAAACATTTAAAATGATTTACGACTGCTCATCCTCAAAGATGTATCTGTGAAAAAATAAAATCCGATAGAATTTTACACTTGTGCGGAAAAATGCAGTTGGGAAATTGTTTGTAAATCAATGTGCGTTGTTGAAGTTCGGGCATCGTTGTGAATAAAGGTCGTCCACGCGCTGTTCATGTAACATACCATTGTTATTTTCACAGAAAATAAAGAAAGGGAGAAAGAGAGATGAGTTTAACGTCCACTCGACACAAACTAGGTCATTTTGGGACTAACATATGGTTTTAATTCTATTTCAATTATTCGCTTGCCGAAGGAGTCTTTGGCAGTGGGACGAAACCGGATGACCCTAAGAAAAACCCACGGGGTTGGGCAGGCGACCCTACTCCTTGTCACGTACAACGGTGGGTCACAGACCTCGCCAGAAAGGAAAATAGTAAGGTCAATAACTGTTATACACACATAGATATTTAGATGTTTGAGTGGGGAGGGAGGGCATATCAAATACTCTTTCTGTCTTTGTCTTCGACCCCATCCCAAACTTCTAATAGGTCCTGTAAACAAAACACCAAGACATGGTCAAAATCGTAAACAAATAAGTCCAGGGTTTTCAACACAATGGCTTAAATCTCCGTTCAAAAATCATTTCTGGTCGTCGTCAGCAATTTGTTGATAAACCTAAAATGTATTTGTCTTCTGTCACTATTGCGCCAAAATCTGTTTCTGCATTTATCATTTCTAGTACTGGCGGTCTAAAGTTTCAAATACAAATATGATGTTTTCTTACTGTTTCTGAAACATAAACCACTTCTCATGAAAGGTTCTTACATGGTTAACACTTTTCTTGTACGTTCATTCAGTCGATATTGCAAAAGAATTCAAAGCCTGCACACTTTTCTGTTTTACCATAGTCTCCCTAATAAGGCTTTACCGACAGTGGAATGTACCTAAGTCAAGAAATCAAGTCTGTAGAACTAGTTGAATTTTTGGTGAATCAATATCTGTCACCATTATATAAGGTGGACTACCTTCGCTTGATTCAAACGCGTCAATATTTACTAGGTTAATAGTGACAACGATTTTTGTAACTGGTGCACGCAAGACATCAGACAACAACAGACTTCCAAAACATCGCCAGCTATTTCTACAATTTCAAAGGAGTTCCTGTACAGACGACAAGATCAACGATGTCATTTTAAAATATTTCCATTATCGTAATAATAGCATCCTTATATCCATTAAGGATATCCTTGTTCAAAGGTACCATTAACATATTTTTTCACAAAGAAACTTCTTTGTTAAGGGCATTGACCAGTCAGACATGTTGAATGTCATTCATTCTTAGGTCAAAATGTCCGTGTATAAATGCTGAGGGAAGTAATATTATATGATATTGAATTTATTGGTTAGTGATGTTATATTTTTTGCTGATCTTAATTTGTGCGAATCTGTTATTTTAACCCTAGCAGGAAATAAATCACCAATATTCATCTATATTGTAAAGATTTGGATTTATAGGATGATCAGCCATTTGCGAATTTCTTTATTGATTTTATGGCTATTATGTTACTATATGTTTGTGTTAAAATTCTAACCATGAACCCAAGTGCGATAGATTAGTTCGATTGGCTGCAGAGTTCGATATTAAACCGGGTAAGAAACCGCATATGAAAAAAGAAAGTCTTGTTGTCACCAAGCCAGATTCATTATGACTAAACAGCACACTGACACTTTCGTCAAGGAAACTAATAAAATTAGAATAAAGTTTAAGTACTAAGTGGTTTATATAAAACTTTATGGTATAATACATAACTTAGAAGAATGTGCCCAAATCATAAAACCATGGACGTGGATAAAACTATTTTAATATACCTGATGCAAGTGAATATAACACTGTGGAAATCAATGTAAGCATAAAATATAGCCAGAAGCAAATACATAAAACGTATATCTATCCACTATGACTATACCCATACATATGCTAGACACAGAATTTAATACAATGAGATATTTCGGAATTGTAAATATTTGTCTGTAGTGTGCTCACAGACTGGGGGATAAACTGGGAGATAACTCTTCAACTTGAGGTGGAGAAATTTAAATTCGAGATTAAATTTACGAGTTCTATCACAAGGTGAAAAATCATATTGAATGCAATTAAAGGTAAGCTAAGAAACGTCATCTGTCAATATATTAAGACGGTAATATATTCTAATGTAATGACTCCTAATATAAGTGCCAACCTTCTGCCCCGACCAGGCCAATGACGATGAACTCGAGTGTAGTTTGGATCGATACAAAATGTACCTATTTTCAAGCGAATCAAGTTTTCTCGACCGTCCAGAATTTGGGGCGCTTTAAGCATTCACAAAAGTATGAAATACATGTATGAATAACAGACACAAATCAGAAATAATTTTCACGGTTTGATTTATTGCTTAGCTAGCCATTATAACATATATAATATTGGTATAAATCACAGTTGAATTAAATGACCTGATTGTACATAACATTTCAATCGGAGTTAATGAAGTAATTATTGGATGATTGGTCATAATTAGTAATATACACGGTGGATCGAAGGTGATACATCAAAAGAAATATTTTCATATCTATGTCGCATTCTTATTGACCGTATGTATATTGGTTTTGCCTCTGGTTATAGATATTGACCTAATAACAGTCTAATATTAGACCGGCTTCGACAATTTACATATATATACAATATTTGTCAAAATGTACTGTTTTATTTTTACATATGTTTTACTAAATATAGATAGGTACAAAATATATAAAATATATATAATATATATGTAAATTGGTACTGTCTGTATACATTGGAAAAGTTGTCAGTTATGATAGTTGAACTTGTTGACCCACCTCGGCATCTTTAGCTTTTCTTGTTTCAATTAATACTGACAAACATGCATGATCGGGTATTTTCATATATGTGGTCATTTGGCCTATTATATAAGGTCTGGTGGTCAGATCTTTCACCTTGCCTCGCTCAGAAAATAATCGAATACATGTATGATAATTGCGTTTGCAAATTTCAATCAGGATAGGGCATGTGAGGTAAGAATGATAAAGAGTGTTCTTGAGATAATATAAACATGTTTACATGTACATATACACAGACGTAGGGTATATTCATGGGTGTGATTTGAATATAAACGTGTGGTTGGTACAATATAGTCAATATCATTTTAGTAGTATATGCAGTGATGCAGCGTGTATAAAGGACATGCGCCTATTATAAATCCCGATCTATCGTCACACCTCTCAACCTTGCATACCAAGAATAGTTAACATAATATTAAATGGTTTGCTCCTGTCTGACACCCTCCTTTAGATAAGAAACTGTGACCAAAATACGTTGACAATCCTACTACTTTTATATAATATATAGATGATAAGATTAAATAAGCTGTTATCTCTTAATACGATTCTAAATATTTTATAAAAAATAATGCTCTGGAGCTTGGGTTAAAATTAAAAATGAATTATCGTTACACAAAAACAATATAAGTTTTACACTGAATTACGATTATTTTGTGATCCCTTGGATTTGGAATCCATTCAAAAGGTTTTGTTTATGCACCTACCTGTATACGAAATCAATTTGTCATTATAATAGAATTCTATGTTAAGATCACCGATATACATGTACTCGACTTATAATTAAAGGACAATGATCTGTTTATTTGTGGTTATGATTTCATTGTAAAGAAATGTTATTAATAAATCATACTATACAGTAGTAATGGTTAATGTTTCTGAGAAGTCGGCATTCACCTTTAATAAAAACAAATGGGATGCGACAACTGAATAATGTATATTTATATAGATAATAATATGATAAAACTGTAAGTTGGTACATATTGGTATCTTCATGTCTATACAACTTTTGATACGTTACATACCACCCACATCATATTATGTCATATGTGGTATGCATATTAGACATTCATTGCTTGGCATGACATTATTATAATGCATTATAAAGCATCTTTGTAAAATTAACCATAAAGTTTATATATTTATGTATATATATGTCTGTAAGCTGTTATATACTCATACACCTTACCGGTTACCATGCCTAATCTCCCCCCCTCCTCCCATCACCCACACCACCTATAAAAATATTGGTGTAGAAACGGATATAATCCATACACAATGCTTCGGGAAACGATCGCGATTATGCCGTATTGTATACAGAACAGATAAATATTTATCAACCCAATTAAAGCACAAACTCTTCTTCCTAAAATACATGTTTTCAGACACGCCGAACAGCATGTACCTGTGATACAGTTATGTAACTCCCGTCATACATGAGCGATTGGATCTTTTTACTGAATGTCTTTGTTGGGGAGGTTATTCCGAGCCATGTGAAATTTAGTAAAAAAAAAAAAAAAATATAAAACAAGTTTACAAACAAAATATTGTAAAATTTTGAAAACAGTTTAATGTTTAAAATAGAAATAAATAGTCTTACCTGTCTGGCAGTGGACATTGGACAAAATAGCCAATACAATCACAGACACATAGATCCACTTGTCAATATAATCAGCCCCCATCCTCTCTCAGGTCTGCTAATTCCCGGTAATACAGGAAAACACAGTACAGTACTCTAACCACAAATCTCAAACTTGGATTCAAACAGTGACAAAAATTTATGTTGATTAAACCAAAAAACGAACTTCCTTCCTCCTCTGAACGAAACGATTGTAAAATCTATTACGATATTACTATTATATAAGTTCTGAGCGCCAAGACACGATTTGCGAACGTTGATTCAGGTGCTCCTATTCAATGGAGTTCGTTAAATCCAGGTAAGTTTCAATTTGTCTTGAAACCATCAAAAGTTTGTTGTACCTGCCTCTGATCAGCTGAGATATGCGAGAGGGAAGATTAGCATTGTTTCCCCGCTTGTTGTCATATGAATGAAGACCAATAGGCACACCTCGTACATCTAACTAACCATCATAATGCCTGTCCCATAAGTAAACTTCAATACAACTTAAGTTTCCATCATCATTTTCACAAGGGGTAAGTGTGTCGCCTGTTAATTGTAGAAAAATAAACAAAAAATCGATTTTTTAAAAATATCCCGGAACATATGTGCTTCTTTCTTATTCTAGATGAAATTTTAAAATCAATCTAGATTGAAAACGTGTTCAAATATTTGTTTGTGTTTTTATAAACCACCTGCCACCCCCTCAATCAAATAATGGTCTGATCCATACCTGTATTACAAGGTAGAGAAACATCAAGTCGTCCATTCATAACCGCGTGAGTAAATTTACCAGTGGGATTTGAATCGAAAATGGGTTCGTTCACTCAAAAAATAACTTTACACCCCCATTCTTATTGTTGAGGGAATATTTGGGAAGATTAGGTCTTTTCTTGGTTCTAGTGATTAAGTCCAATCAGGCGTTTGCTCACAATGACAAGAGAGCAGGTGAATGTATGAATATCAATGAAATCAGTCTGTTCATAGTCGGTTTTTACACCGGCTCTCACAAGGTGTGGACTCTATACACAACACCGCATCAATAAATAAATAGTTTTATACCAATATTTGTCCTAACAGAACGATTGGCGTTCACACAATAGTAAAGTTTATCCCTTTTCTCAAAAAATACCACGTTCGAACACGAAAAGGTGAAAGTGTGACATGTCGTAACGATAGACAAGTGTGGTGGTCCAACACACGGATAACAGTTTTGAAATCGGAAAGCAAAAATGTTTTTCTTTTTGGGATAATACATTAACAGCAAATGCAAATGTCAATGTAGGAAAACCGTGCGATGAAACACAGACATAACACACGATAAGATGCAATGATACAAACTTGAAATACAAATTGTGATCGAAAAAAGAAAAATCTCTATTTATATGAATTGTGAAGGCGGGTATGTGAGAACTGTGCAACGTTGTTTTTGTGTTGTATTACACAGTTTAGAAACCGGGTTATCCCAGACAATTCGAATTCATTCAGTATATGGGATCCTCGGTAGCTAAGTGAATTTAGGCACTGGCTAGCTAATCAAGAGGTATAGAGTTTCCTGTCGGTGTTGGCCGAACAAGTTCATCTGACGTTTCTGTTGTGGTTCCCCCTAGTCAGTGGTGCAGCGCTGGAGACAGAAGGGGAGGGGGCATTGGCGGAATAATGTTTGATCATCAGGGTGGGATGAAAAACCGAAGTCGAATGTACCCACTGGCGTACACGTAAAAGAACAAATGACAGTTTGAATGGTTTGAATGAGTAGGTCGTAGCGCCGGTGTCCGGGCAAAATGTCCCTTATGTCCGCATCGTTATTATCCCAATCGGTATATTTTATTTCGATTGACAATTCAATGCCAGTGAGATTTAAATCTAGGGTGGGGTCATGGACTGTTTCGTCGACTAAACCCGATACCATATTTTCTGCGTTTGAATTGATGCAATATATTATTAACATGGGGGGGGGGTACTAAAATAGAAAATGACATTGATAAAATATTTACGCATTTAATGGCTTGGAGCCAACATTGTAGGCGTCACTTTATATAATAATACATGTTATCAATTTATTAAAAAATGTATATAAGATCTAATCAAATAATGATAGAGAAAGTGTAAATAGAGGTGTTGTAACATGAAACTTTCCACATGAATCATGTAGTATTAACTGTTTAAGTAATAACCAGCATACCCTGCCATTAGTTATAACAAATATACAGGCCCATTAAACAGCAGCGTACCCAATCATATATTTGTTGATCATCTTTTATACGGATGGTGCATTTTGTGTCTTAAAATTGAGATTCTGGATATTTATGGAAAGTTTGCAGTTTACAGTTTCCCCCTTTTATTGAACAGCTTGGAGTATAAATGAAAGAAGTGAATGACCCCCCCCCCCCTACAGTCTACACACACACACACACACACGCCAGCTATAGTCTCTAAGGAATATCTAATTCATTTCTCAAGAATGTATCAAATTTCGTGATATATCAGAATTCTAGTCTATCATTAATAAAACAGACAAACTGACATCTACATAACGGTAAAAATCAACATACTTCGACAGTCATCTCGGCAAATGATATATATTGACCTTTGATAAACATGATTAAAATGTAGAATATGATTGAATTATCGTAAAACAAGGTGACCACCGGTACGAAATACTAATTGAGACTTATAGCGACTACCTATCATATACTGACATGAGTTAATCTCTGAAATACCTATGTCGTTATTCTTCATCAATCTGTTTATCTATCTTGACCATTGAAGACAAGTTATAAAGTGACACACGACATTGTAATAAGTGACCAGAGATAAATGATAGCAAACAGACTTCGCCGCTACTTGTTGAATGTTTGATTAACTACTTAATCAATTTGAAAAATGACAGTGGTCAAAAACTTCTAAATTATTTGATTAAGATTGGAAATTTTTTGCGAGAATCGTTATTGTGTTTTTATACATGTGTGAATTTGTCCGAGTCTTCTCACTGGTTTAAGAGCAGATAGGATCAGCCATTCCTCGTTGTTACGATTTGTTTATTTAATTCAAGTTCTACCTGTTAAATGCCAAAGTTGAACTGTTTAAATTAATTCGATATATCGCAATTTCGAAATAAGGAGATTTGCGTAAAAAGGTATACGAACACTGTTTGATCGTCAGTTCAATTAGAATTTCCAAATGGTATTTTTTTAACAACGTCAAAATAACTCCCGTGAAACCATTTTTCTCATGCAAAACATTCCCTGCAATCACCTTCCCGTTGTAAATCAACGGAAGCTACACAATTATGCCCTGTGCTCACGATCTTATAAATTAACATTTAGGGCTCGATTCTTTGGAACCTCAAAATATACGAATATGGGTCTAGAACACATATAATAAATTTAATATAAATGTGTATAAATTGAAGGGCATGTTTTTCCGTTTTTCTGTATTCATTACAAACGGCATCCGAGACCATAGCATACCAGGTGCGGATCCAGAGGGGGTTCCAGGGGGTCCACACCCCCCCCCCCCTGATCAGATTTGAAAATTTTTTATGCAATTTTATTGGCGATTTAGACCTGTTATTTTGGAATTTACCTTCCGGAAATACGTCAGAATGAACCAAATTGAATCTAATTTACCAAATTATCGGTTGAGCGCAATTAGTTAAGCAATTATCAAACCCAGACCCCCCCCCCCCCTGCAAAAAATCCTGAATCCGCACCTGCATACACTACGCATGTTGTGATTTTAAAAGGTTCAGTCCTAAATATTGGACATTGGGTTCCTATAATTTTACGACAAGAAAACAAATCGATATTGATTGAAATGGACCAAATGAATTTTAATTCGTTTATTGAATTTTGAACATTGTGGGAAATAACGCGTTAGCGGTTAAGTCCCATTTGAAGTACCCAAAGCAATGTGGAGATTCTCAATAATAGACAGATTATAATCTTTCGATTAATATATAGTTTTGTGTATTTAAGACTTTGGGACACAAGTACTCGTGGTCTCTAATGTCACAACTGTTGCCGTTGGGTTGCAATTGCAACCGCGGTGGCCCAGTGAGTAATTCTCTGGCTTACTAATCTTGAGGTCTCGTCATTTTCGACGTGGATTTACCGTACAGATGGGACGTTAAACTGGAGTCATTTGTACACATTGGCGGGAATGCTAAAGAACAACTGACATTTGGAATTCGAAATGAAATAAGATATATAAGTTAAATCATTCTGTTGATAAACTGTCATCAACCAAGGCTATCGAAGCGATACAGTGAAAGCTCATGAGCGAGAGCGTATAACCAGTAAAAATATCCATTTCGTATTTTGCTGCCATGCAAAGGTATTTAGCGTTGAGTGATTGGGAAGACCCGAAATCGCAATTTAGAAAATCTATGAAGTTAAACAAGCGACCCCACTCCTTCTTATATAATAATCGGACCAATGACCATACTGCTGCAAACCATTCGATCACTTAATTACCCGCGGCGCGAAACAAATACGACGAAAACAAGACAGAAGCACGTACAGGCTATCTGATCCAGTTGACAGAAAGACCTGATGGATTATTATGAATTGTGGTGATGGTGTCTCTTTAGTTTAAGAATAGTGTAGTATAACATACACGTATTCATATAGTTCAAAGGTTACCGTACTAGTCAATGAAAGTAACTGAATATGAGATACACTATGGATGTTTTTAATAAGATTAGATAATGCGTAATTTATATCACGACTTTCCATTTATGGGTTATAACGTTATAACAATAAACCGTAGATAAGTTAATTTTAAAACACGTTCAAATAAGGTAATGTCAGTCTCTAATCATCTTCACATTATCAAGACGATGCAACATACGTGGTATACTTTGCTTGTCGAATTAATATCATGGAAGCTATCTGAATCACTGACCGCACAAGTGGAACTGACTAGTACAGCAATTCAAATCAATGTCCCCCAGCTACTGTCGCAGTCGATCAAACCTTTCTAGTACACAATATTGTGTTCCCCCGGATTAATTCACGGTTCGGGATCTCGGGATTTAAGATTCATTTAATTTTCTGTTCGCATACAGGAGTGTCACCCAGCACAATTTACCCTTTCTCCAACGTTGGTTTAAAAATAAAATTCAAATGGAACCCAGAACCCCGCGTGGTAAAGGTAGCTGAGATACGTTATTATAAGGTCTTGGAAGTCGTTTTCACGAAAAATGACAGTGGAATACGTCGACAAAAGCCTCAATTGTTTCGTTTTTTGAAGTTTAAAATTTCGATTGACTTGTCTTCACAACACCAAGACCTTGAAGAGTTGTTATTTAACGGGCGTTCTGGTCAATGTGAGGAATTGTCCACTGAAAAGGTCGATACGATGCGGGGGGGGGGGGGGGGCTAGTGGTCTAGAGTGCCGCGCTTCGACCTCTAGCTGACCGGCTGTGGTTTCGATCCCTGGTGTGAGCGTATGTGGCATGGAGATAGGGGCACCTTCTCAACCTCGTGGGTTTCCTCTGGGCACTCCGGTTTCCTCCCACTGCTAAAGATCCCTACGCGCAAGCGAATTATTGAAATAAAATGAAACCATATGTTAGTCCCAAAATGACCTAGTTTGTGTCGAGTGGACGTTAAACCCCATTTCTCTCTCTCTCTGTCACGGTGAGTTCTTTGTGTGCTCTGTGCGGAACTTTGGGTAAACCATAGAAACGTCAACGCTGATTGATTAATCAATGCCTGACGTCATAATATGGTCAAAAACCTCTCGAATGACCCCTGACACGACCTCCCGGTACAAATGGCAAGATCTGTATTTTAATCAAAATTGCAAAATCCGAGCACACCAATTATACAACAGCAACGGATAGTGCTATTACTGGAATGCTCCGTTTGTGAAAAACAACTAGGGGACGTTATTTTTCCTGAACTATTTTTTGGATGAGCATAATTCCTTTGCATTTTTGCATATTGTTCACTATGTATTAAATATTAGATATCACCCAGGATCCTATTTTTCACTGTAAGATAACAATATCACTATTGATTGGTATGGGCCAATAATACTGAATTCGAGCGTTACGCCCTAAAGGTTGTGCATCAACCGGGAATGCGTCAATGTCCCCAACCTGCTTTTCTCTATTTACGCAACAATTCTGTAGCGACAGCTTCATCCACACACAAATGGATCAAAACGCATATAATAATGTAATATGAATGTATATAAACTGATTTACATTCAATCGTTTCCCTTTTACTCTAATTTCAAATGAGTTAAGTTCGACGAAATACGTCAGAGATCTCAATCGAATGGTGGGGGGCTGAATGGTTAGCACGTGCATGCCTTATAATAAAGCCTACCATTGAGTCAACTTGCGTGGTTTCGAATCCCCGGTTGTATGTGGCAAGGAGTAGGCTCGCTTGTCCAACCTCGTGGGTTCTCTCCGGGTCCTCCGGTTTCCCCCTACGGCTAAAGACCCCAACGCGCAAGCGAATTTTTGAAATAAAATAATAAACCACATGTTAGTCCCGAAATAACTTAGTTTGTGTCGAGTGACGTACGTTAAACCCTCCCTCTCTCTCTCTCTCTCTTTCTCTCTCACCCACACACACAATCGAATGGCAATTTCTAGTGTCTGGTTATTCCAGTCTGCAAGAAACGTAAAATAAAAGAAGTGACATGCACACAAAAAGAGATGACCTAATACATTATTTTGATGGGAGACGTGTTTTATGTCATTTTTTTTAATTGGTCGATAAAAATAGCACGATGATCGATGTCAGATAATTTGAATACGTGTCTCCCCCATGGATGCGGAGCCAGACTTTAGTGGGGTGGAACGGGGTGAGATTGAGACCACTGGGTATCCCGACGATGGGCATTCCCAGACAATCACTTATAATAACGGACATTCAAAAGATTTTTTTCCGACGAATTGCTAATTCCGGTCGATTATCAAAGTTTTATGGCACAGCCCACCCTGCCGTAATCAAATCCGATCCTGTCCGTCTAAGCTTTTATTGATTTGGGATGCTGTAAAATTATTTTTTATAAGAGCTCGCCTCATTAGGGCTGTAGTAATGGCAAGTAACAGACGGTATCATATGTATCCGAAATTAAACTATCTTTGGCTTTTAGTTTTACAAGATTTTCACTAAATTGTAAGAACAGTTTTTTTTTTTTCCAATCTTGTTCATGTAGATTTTGGGCGTGATTTTAAATCAAAGAATGCATCTGTTCTTGTTCGGGTGTTGTAAAAAGGGAGATAAATTCATTTTACATCCATAAGGATTTAACCCAAGCAACTAATTTTGACAACTTTATATATCATGTACCTAAAACGGTAATTTACTGCATATAAAAGTCAAGGTTTAAACTTACAGAAAACATAAAAACAGAAATTTATTGAACTAAACAAGGAATGCTTTCAATTAATGATATTTGAACAAACATACACAATGTATCAATACATTTGAATAATTATGCCTTGCATATTTAATACACATACTAACATGTAATTATCACAATTAAACACAAAATAATTTTTAAAAAAACATTTACACCATCACCAGTAAATCCAGGCTCGTATAGACAATGTAATACCAAAACTTTTCCACTTCTAAAACACTGCAGTAAAAACTTAATTCTAAGCACATAAAAAAATGTGATGAATAGATATTACAAGCAAGACAGGACATGGATAATAGTGGACATGGCACACTGATATTTTACTGTTCTGCTCCTAATGAACTAATGAAGAGGAGAATTTCATTTATAAGTTACATTATAATACATACATTATGCAACAGATATAATGGTTTTGAGTATGACTAGTCGATCAATAGCTGCACAAATGATTAAATAAAACGGCTCTTTGAAAAAATCCAGTATATAGTCACATTCATATTTTAATTTTAATTACAGTTGGACTTCATGAAGGTGCGGGGTGGCGTACAACTCTTAATTTAATTTTCTTATATTCTTGCGTTTATGGTTTATTGATGTAAACCATCAGCACTTAAATCTTTTAATTTAAAAAAGATTAACTGCTGATGTTGTCAAGATCACAACCATTATAGTGTAACTTTGAACAACATTAGGAATATTTAAAATCTCACAGCTTTATCCACAATAAAACATTATCAAAATGATTATTTAACATTTAATTAAGTAAATATAATCAAAATGTCAAAGGTAGATAATCTCCATGGATGGATTTAATCCTTAAGATTAAAAAGACAACATCAACAGTTTCTGCAAATTATTCACACCCTATTTATAACATCTGCAGAGAATACTAAATGTTGACAAATTTTGAAGTCACCTTTGTGAATACTGAATCAAATTGAACCACTTTTGGATTCACATTCCTTTAAGATATTTATCTTCCAATATACTGTTTTTTGTAAGGGATTTAAAAACCCTAAAATAACCATCAGAAACTCAAAATCGGAAAAATTAAGTAGCTAATAAATGGACAGATTCTATGAAATGCAGTATGAGAATTAGATTGCATATAAATATTAATAAAATAACTTTCTAAGATATTATTAAATAATTTATTGTGTTTTTTCTTTCGTAGGTGATTTTGAACGCCGACAACAGCAGACCAATATGATTAAAGCTAGGAGCCCACCAATACCTCCTCCAACACCTAGTATAATTTTACGGTTAGGTCCATTTAACTGTTTCTGAAATTTCAATTTTATTAATAAATAAAATATGATAAATAAATTTGTGTTGCTACTAGTCATACAAGATATATTTTGGAGAATCAAATAAAACCTTATCCAAACTCGATGGTACTGTTTCGCAGAAATACAAAAATAACTATGTAGTAGTAAGTCTTTAATTACCATACAATCCCAAAGTGCCTTGATAGCTGTGTCTAGCTACTTGATTTCCTTCGTGTTGGTAGGTATAAATTTGCATGGTTTGTGTTATGTGTTCATGTACAGTTTGTTCTGAGCTTCATGCATGGACTACAGTCAAGATTACAATCCCATCAAATACATAAACACTTTCAATACATTGTACTTACTTTTATAAATAATGCAATATTTTCTGTAGCTTTGTCACTGAAAAAATAAATAATATTTTTATATTTCAAAATTAAAACAAAAAAAAATATGAAAATGACATGAAGAAAATGCATACAGAATTCTGATAATCAACATCAATATAATAACTGATTTTCATGATTTTTTTTTTAATAAGAATAACTACTACTAACAAGTTTAATTGCAATGCCATAGACTTAATAATATCAACTATCTTTTAGAAAATGGCAAGATAATATATGTCCATGGTTTATGTGTTATTTTGTGGGGGCATTGTTACATTATTTTGTCATACAATTTCACCAATTTTAACAAAAATCAGATTTTAGAAACAGAAATATGGGATCACCAGATTTTAGGAACAGAAATATGGGATCACCTGGTACCTCCAGGAAATATTTCATAAAGTAAACTTTAATAAAATATAAATAACTAAAAAAATAATTAATTAATTAAAAAAAAAATAAAATAAAAAAATAGTAAATAACTAAAACAAATTACTGAATAAACAAAAAAATGAAGCCTTAACCTCCATTGGAACTAAAACATTCTCTACTGATAATACATCAGAGTCACAGTACCGGTTGTTTTCTATCTCATGATATTTAATTATCATAAAATACGATTCTGATAATCTATTTCTCACCTCATAATTTTGTTTATTAATAAATATAATTGTATAACCTTGGATATCTGGGGGTGATTTACTTCTCAGTCCATCTTTAGTACACTTTTTTTTAAATAAATGCATAATCCACAAAATTATTTTGTTTAAAATGAACATTAACAATATATCGTAAGTTTATAATAGGACATAGAGTATCTATTTTAAGAATTTTTTGTTGGTAAGAACCTAATATACAAACATCTGTGACTCTGACTTACAAGGCTGTAGGTTCAAAGGGGATTTTTTCAGCTTTCATATTTCTGTACCAGGCTTGAACAAAAGACAGTAGAATCTTGACAGTATATTTATCTACTTCATGACGATACATTGTTCCTTGACGGAAACTGAAAATAAAATAAATTATAAAATTTGGGAAAACATAGACTGTACAATCAATACTGGAACCAGCTCTCTCTAGCAAAAATAATCACGTTTACAGTTGGTATGTAATCTATTTAAAGGGAGAGTCCCGATTTGAACAGAGTCTCAAAAATAAAAGTCCGAGTACATATGAAATTTAAACGCCAAAATATAGGAAAATGGTGTATTGACCTTGTCTCAAAATTTTAGCTCAAAATATTGAGTCGTTTGGCTGTGAACGTCAAAACTGCTTATCCAGACACGTAACCCTTTTCAGATTTCAGGTCAATTTTTTCGTTGGTGACCTGATAATCGATTCCCGTTTCTTGAGAGTTCTATAGTGAATGGACCATATTCTGTACTTGATAGCAAAAGGACAATTTCAACTATAGTTCACATTATTTTTATTTAAAAGAAAGCCTGGTTTTACGTAGACACCGCATAATACAGCTTGGGACACCGGTCTCAATTTCCAGAAGTAGACTGACGGGTTTAAGTTGTTTGAAAACGTATCACAAATACTGAGTTAGTTGCTTGGCTCTTGGTAGGGAATTTTAAGGGATTTAACACAAAATTAAGCAATGATATTCTTCAAAAAATTATCAGGATTGGCCCTTTAAATTTTGTCAATTTGCTAAATTTAACAGAACAGCTGATATAACTCTTTTAAAATAAAGCAATCACATTCAGAAAGAACTGTGGTTTCATTTGAGGAGTTCACAAAGCTATTTATAGTCCGGTTTAATACAGACATGATCTTGATTTCAAAATCTAAAATGATATACAATCTGGACCAGGATAGTTTATTCTAGTCTTGGTATTTTATCTGAAAAAAATTGTCTTTATGAAGAGAGATAACTCCACTTAACAAATGTGCAAAAAATTCCTTGTGACATTCAAGGATGCATTGAACCACTTCACCTACCTACCGACCAAGTACTTAACAGTTAGAAATCCTGTCAATTATTATACTATATCTGTACAATCCAGTTTAATTTTTCATCTTAATAATTCTCATGCGCATGGTTCTTTATATCAATGATAGAATTATGTAGAAAAACAGCTGTGCTAGTCAAACAACCTTACTCCTTGTACGGGAAAATAAAGGATCATTCTCACATCCTACATAGATGAAAAATCAATTATCTGCTGTGCAAATTTGAGACCATTTAAGCCCTGAACCCACATAATCAAAGTAATATACTTACAATATAGTTGTAGGACATTTAGTAATAGAAAATCTACTAACAAGTTTAGGATTTTCATCTATATTAACTTTAGCTACATTCGTTTTACCCTTTAACCTGTAAACATAAATAAATAATTGACACCCAAAATACACAAATTCTACGTATTCTGAAAAGATAACGAATCGGTTAAATCCAGTGATGTATTTAGGGAGACATAT
Organism: Patella caerulea; assembly: GCA_036850965.1. Classification (NCBI taxonomy): domain Eukaryota; kingdom Metazoa; phylum Mollusca; class Gastropoda; family Patellidae; genus Patella; species Patella caerulea. The sequence goes on from JAZGQO010000006.1 coordinate 24,328,024, forward strand.
TCTTTGTCAAATGGCAATCTCTTTCAAAAATAATATTACACTATGGCTAAGTATGTTTATTTTAGTGGCCAAAAAGTCGCCAGAATCTTCTTCCCAATCAGTCAACATGAGACATAAAAATTCTATGTCTGTTTCTCTTTAATTTTTTCCAATAACAATTCCACCCTGCTAACAAATTTTACATGCATCTTCTTTGCAATCTAACCACAAAATCATGACATTGAGTTACCTCAAAGGGTAGGATTTCGGGCAGGCCCAACCAGTGATGTAATAAACCTGCGGCTGCCAAGCAGTATACTCCTACAGTTCGCAAGAGATGGATAGAGAATAAGCTAAAGAAAAAGCGATTTTTCATACAATCAAGGGCCACAATTCAGAGTAGCAGGAGGAACTGGAGATAACCCAATAGGATGGACAGGCGACCCGACTCCTTGTAATGTACAACCGGGGAATCGAAACCACGCCAGTTTACTCAATGACAGACCTTATTATACAACGTGCACGCACAAACCATTCAGCCACCCACCCACCCCAACAAAACAAAACGAAATAGGATCTGTGTTTTAATCAGACAGACATTTAAAAACAAACCTAACAACACCATTTAAAATACAATGTGAACAATTTAAATTGTGCAATTAAGGGGTTTTAGGAAAATGATTATCACTAAAAATGTTAAATGTCTTAACTATTCGATACCGTCTACAATATATTAACATCTGTCACATGTTGTAAGGTATATGTATGTTTTAAATTTGATGGAACATTTCCCTAGTGCCGCAACAGATGTGAAAATGTAACAGGTTGTGTATATGTGAGTAAGTGAAGTCTAGTAAATATTGTGTATACTCTATTGGCATTCAACAGACTGTATTGCATGTAGACCTTCCAAATGGAAAGTTGTAGGTTAGAATACCACTAGGGGCTATATGTTACAAAAACAAGACATATAAAGAGTCATATCCCAAATACATGGAGAGAGATACAAACTAGGTTATTTTAAGACTAACATATTGTTCAATTTTATTTCAAAAATTCACACTGGGGAACTAAAGAGCACATAGAAAACCCACAATGTCGGACAAGTGACCCCAATTTTTGTCATAAACAAGCTGTGAATCTGAACCATGCCATTTGACTCAATCAATGAACTATGATCTACAGCGGACATGTTAAAACATATGGCCACACATCCCCCCAATTTATATATTAAAGTATTAATTCAAAATATCAAATGCTTATTAACCTGACAGCTACTGTTTCAAATGTTGTTAAAGATGAACTGCATGAATCTTTATAACTGAAATAAAAAAAAACCCCATGGTTTAACATATCAACCCCATATCAACCAATTCATCTGAGCAGTTATGAGCTGAACAACAGATAAAATCCTTAATACTTGCTAATTAAAAATGATATCAGGCAACAAAGGGGGAATACCCATGGAAGTTACCATGGAATATTTTAGAACAAAAGGACATTTTGAAAATTACTGAAGATCAAAACAAGACAGCCAATCTTAATATCAAAAAGATATACAAATTATTGTAGCCTCTATTATGCTAAAAAGAAATGTAAAATGGTGAAATTATACAAACAGAGGAGCCCCCAATGTGGCCATATAAAAATAAAATGAAATCTGCCCATATGCTGAATTCATTGGTAGTTTTTGAAATCAGCTTTTTGTGTAAAATTTTAAAATCTTTCAAAATCCTTTTTGCATATACAACGAAGATCATGAATCATACTGATGATCTTCATCTAGTCAATTCCTAACATTATTTAAATATGGATGATTCATTCATTAGTGGTGCTTAACATCGCTTAACATCTCTACTAGAACAAAAAAGGTTTAACTGCTTCCATTTCCTTGATTAGAGAGAGAGGGGCTTTAAGTCCACTGGACACAAACTAGGTTATTCCTGGACTAACACGCGGTTTAATTTTGTTTCAATATTTCACTTTAGCAGTGTGAGGAAACTGGAGGACCTAGAGAAAAAAACACGAGGTTGTACAGGCGACCCCACTCCTTCTCACGTGCAATCAGAGAATCGAAAACACGCCAGTTGACTCAATACAGCATGCACTTGCTAACCATTTGGCCATCCAAGCCCTGCTTCCTTGATTTAAGGCACAACCATGCTTTTTGAGTGTTCAATAATACTCTTAGGTACCATTCATAAAATCATTCTGAGTACAACTAGTATAAAGTATGGGTACAGTCTGGCCTGTGTTGCTAAGAAGATTGATTTCTACTAAGAATTTAAACAGTTTCAGTGTAAATTATAAGAAGTTACTTACAATACAACCAGCCAATCACCTGTTGTACCACCAGTTATAGCTTGTGTCTGATGTTCAAATGTTAAATCAACTAATACCTTAGTAGCTACTTCCTGTGCTTGTATTAACCAATCAGATAATTCTTCATCATTTATATCACCTATAAAACATTTATGTAATTGTAACTGGCCTGTGATTTCACTTGAATGTTAAAGTTATTGGTAGGATCCCAGTGTTGACCAAGAATTTCAAAGAGACTTTTCATTGTCAGTGGTACATGACAAAGGCTCTTGCCAGGAAATCTGTCTAGTCTTTCAGATGGGACTAAAAGCCAAGGGGTCAAGTTTGAAATCGAAAAGTGCAGGCCATTAGCAATTGCTCTCAGAGCATATTGTGTAATGTATGCTGTATAATCAGCCCAGTTTGTGCGGAAAAGAAATTGGCTTGGTCTACATAATCATCGATTTCATCGGATTTTATGCTTTGATTTGGTTTGTTGGGGGATGGCAACATGTCTTAATTCATTGAAGAATTTAAATCCAAGGGATCACAAATAGACCGAAGGGCTAAAAAAGATTTGGTTTTTCTCCATACTATGTTTTACAGAAGATTACTGTAGCCCCACTGTAGAAAGCAGAGGCAAAGTATTATCATTTCTTATCATATGGTAGACTCTAGATATGTGAGAATATTATCATGGGGATCACATGGCTAAGTGGGTAAGGCGCTGGCTCGCTAGCCTGGAGGTCGGATGTTCGATCCCTGCATTGGCCGAGAAAGTTCATCTCGATTTTCCAGCGTGGTTTCCTCTTGTCAGTGATGCAGAACAGAGGACCTGACAAGGACAGCTGTCTAGTCACTTGGATGGGATGAATAACCGAGGTCTCATGTACACATTGGAGTGCACGTAAAAGATCCCCTGGCAGTTGGAATTCGATATTAGAGTAGGCCGTAGCGCCGCTGCCGGGAAAAATTTCCCTCATAGCACACTGTAAGGTGAATGTCTGTCTTCCATAAGCCCAGGTTAGGTGCAGAGAGTAGGACGTTAAACCCCATTTCATTTCGAATATTATCATTGAATGCTGTGAATGATGAAAGGGAATTAACTCTTGCCTATTTAACAAATAACATAGCATACGAACCATCATAAGGTACAGGTGAATTATCTCTGTTAAATAGAACACTAGGAAATTCAGTGATACCAAAACTGTTTGCTAATACTGTATCTGTTGACTGGAATACTTTCAAATCTGTAAAAAAAAAAAACATTTAAAATAAAATCTGTTTTGATAAAATCTGTTTCTTTGTTTGTCTGTGGAAACTAAATGGTTGAAACTGAACAGTGAATTGATCAATCTAAAAATAACTTCATAACATAAATTTAAAGACGCTATTTATTTTTTTTTTATTTGGCGTAGTATTCAAAGATGAAACTGACAATTAATGACAATTTTGTCTACTATGACAAAACATGTATACAAAATTATTCATTTCAGATTCAATTCTTCTTAAATTCCAATGTTTATAAGCAGCAAGTGATTATTTAAATGGAAAATATAAATCACCTCCAGCAAAACCAGTTGGTGCTGTATATGTGCTAAACAATTTTTGAATATCTTCACTTGGAGGTTTTGATTGATCATCTGGAAATAGAAAAAAACAGTATCTAGTCAATATAGGCTACACATAAACAAATTCCTAGTATTCTTAGTTTATTTGGTAAACAGAGACTGGATATTAGAGACAGTCTCACTGAATTCAGATATGAATGACCAGACTGAACATTTCAAGTTAGTTAAACGAAGCTATGTTTTCATTTTTTGATTCTTCTTTTTCGGATGACAATCTATATTTGTTGAAAAGTTTAAATCTTTAAAATTAGTGCCAAGAGTTTTATGTTCCACTAAACTACCATTAGTAAAGATCTAATTGTTTATAACTTGCCCCATTACTAATTAAACTAAGACATCAGATTAACCCAACTCAATATATCATTTGAGCTAAAAAATCAAAGAATTTAGCTCCTTTAAGTCTAAAATTATAAAACTTATTTCATTGGTAAGCTTAAGTGCAGCAGTGCACCAGCAAGAGCATTTTCATACACATTATTGTTTTCAAAATACAAAATTGCAGAATGTGTTTCCAATATGATATTTTTAAGATTATGAAGAGAATTTTTCACATTAAATTACAAGCCTTCAAAAAGAATTTTTTTTTCATTTCAATTAACATATAGCTACTGTCCTGCTCCACGAACTGGGCTAATGAAGCAAGCATACCAGATACGTCATATAGTGTGCTATGAGGGAAAGTTTGCCCTGATAGCTGCACTAAGGCCTAGTCTTATATCGAATTCCAACTGTCAAGGGATCTTTTACATGCACGCCAATGTGTACACAGGACCTTGGTTATTTTCCCATCCAAAAGACTAGACAGCTTTCCTTGTAGTTGTCAGGCCCTTGTCCTGCTTCACTGGACGAGGGGGAACCAAGCCCGAAAATCTGAACGAACTATCTCGGCAAATGTAGGAATCGAACACCAAAGCCAGCATCTTACCCACTTAGTCACTGTGACCACCTCACTCCAATACATACCAATAATCAGTAAGTAACTGAGAAGTTAATAATCAATTTATTAATTAAATTGGAAGCATAAAAATAATTCTTATTTAATTATGTAATTGAAGCAGTGACATCTGGACTGTTATTGATCAAGTATTGAGTTGATAGTTCTAATATAAACAGTAATTTTAGTCTGTCTGCTACGATATACAACATTTTCTTTTAGAAATCCCAGCTGTTGTGTTAAGTTAGCTTACTAACTGTGGATCAATAAGCTGAATCACTATCACATATTTGTACAAAAATTCATAGCACATTTATTAAACCAGATATTAAAATAAATCCACCATTTTCATTGACATATAATATCATCAGGATTGCTGCTAAACTAACCAAATCACAACTGTCAGTTTCTCTGGGTTCTTAAAAAATATCATAAACATACAGATTTACATTTTACAAACACCCAAAACAGCATTCCCAGTGAGAGTGTCCCACATCTAATTCTAATCATAGGTTTAACTTTTGTTTGTTTCACAGGTGTTTTTTTATATAAGCCAGGGACCTTTCTCAGATCAATGTAAGCTTATTACTGGATAGGCCTAAAATAGAATAGGCTACCTGTATCTTGGCCCAATCCAATATAATAATTATTCTTAAATTTCATAAAATACAAAGTAGATTATAAGATAGGCCTATATAGTGCCCAGCTGCCAAGGTATATTTTTTACATGTTGAATGTGATTTTTTACAGCATGGAGCTAGAACTACATGTAGAAGGAAATATATGTATCCAAAATCCATTTGGAATTTAGTTGGTACGTAACAACGTAGTCATTCGGATGGGGGTAAAACCGAGCTCCCGTAACTAAAAAGAAACATTGAATGACTGTAAATTGACAGACATAATTCCCTTCACCGGACAATGCATAGAGTGTCTCCGTCTTCGTTTGCCCGTTTGGTTCATGCATGCAAGTAGACAGTACGGTAACCATTCCATTCATTCATTTATGCTCTCCACACCGGTCTACTTACAAAACAAAACAAGTACACGTGGATTGGTTTGCGTGACAGCAGCCCAATCTGCAGTAGAAATTTGTTCCTGACACACTATGCTTTCAAGGTAAGCTGTAACCAGCAGGAACAATGCGCAAGTTTTCATGGCTGTAGTTCTTAGTCCACGCTTCATAATTGTGATGGTGATAGTGCCGAAACTTTAACAACAGTCGGGCAACAGATGCACCGTATTCAACTTAATCAATTCCCCTCGAGTATAAACCGTCTGGAAAATCAAGACTATATCGAGTTGACACCATTCGGTTTACCTCGGTTTGAGTGATAACAGCAGGTGCCCGTTATATGGGAGCCACGGTGGCTCAGTGAATAAAACGTTGACTCACTAACTCGGATGTCTTGTTATACGCCCACATTTTCATGTGGACGTATTATTGTCGTCGCCCCTGTTCGTCCGTCCGTCCGTCCACAATTGTTTGTGAACAGTCTACAGGTCACAATTTTTATCCGATTTCAATGAAACTTAAAATATAGGTTTATCACCCTAAGATCCCGGTTCCTTTCGATATTGGCATGTATCGGACTGTAACTTCATGGGTTATGGCCCCTGATTGTACGAAAAATCACGTTTTTTAGCTTGTGAACAGTGTAGAGGTCACAATTTTGAACCGATTTGGATGAAACTTGAAATGCATGTTTATAACCCAAAGATCTTGGTTCCTTTCGATATTTGCGCCAATCGGATCGTAACTTCCTGAATTATGGCCCCTGATTGTCCGAAAAATCGCCCTTTTTAGCTTGTGGTCCCTCTGGAGGTCAAAATTGTTATCCGATTTAAAAAACCGTTTGATTATATCACCGTTCCATGGTCATGAAGGTTGTGTTCGAATTTCGTGAAAATCGGACCAAAATTGACGGACAAAATGGCTGCCGTTTGTATGCGAATAGTGTGAAAATATGTTATATCAAGGTTGTGGACCTTATAGAGGTCACAATTTTGAACCGATTTTGATGAAACTTGACATGTATGTTTATAACCCAAAGATCTTGGTTCCTTGCGATATTTACGCCCATCGGATCGTAACTTCCTGAATTATGGCCCCTGATTGTCCGAAAAATTGCCCTTTTTAGCTTGTGGTCCCTCTGGAGGTCAAAATTGTTATCGGATTTAAAAAACCGTTTGATTATATCACCGTTCCATGGTTATGAAGGTGGAGTTCAAATTTCGTGAAAATGGGACCAAAATTGACGGACAAAATGGCCGCCGTTTGTACGCGAATAGTGTGAAAATATGTTATATAAAGGTTGTGGACCTTATAGAGGTCACAATTTTGAACCGATTTTGATGAAACTTGACATGTATGTTTATAACCCAAAAATCTTGGTTCCTTTCAATATTTGCGCCCATTGGATCATAACTTCCTGAATTATGTACCCAGATTGTCCGAAAAATCGCTTTTGTTAGCTTTTGGTCCCTCTGGAGGTCAAAATTATTTTCCGATTTAAAAAAACGTTTGACTATATCACCGTTACATGGTAATGAAGAGAGAGTGTGAATTACGTCAAGATCGGACTAGAATTGACGAACAAAATGGCCGCCGTTTGTACACGAATAGTGTGAAAATATGTTATATCAAGGTTGTGGACCCTATAGAGGTCACAATTTTGAATCGATTTTGATGAAACTTGACATGTATGTTTTATAACCCAAAGATCTTGGTTCCTTTCGGTATTTGCGCCCATCGGGTCATTACTTCCTGAATTGTGTCCCCTTATTGTACGAAAAATCACCCTGTTTAGCTTGTGGATTCCTCTGGAGGTCACAATTATTATCTGATTTAAAAAAAAATGTTGATTATAAAAACCAAACAAATTCTAATGATTTTCTGATAATTCCTTAATATGCGACAACTCTTGTTGACTGCCCGGACGATTTGGCTGCTGTGTGGGCGTATGTTTCGTTGCCTGGCAACCTATTTTGTTGACCGAGAAAGCACATAGGGACATTGCCAGTGGTGCGGAACTGGGTGTGTGACAAGGGCAATGTATAGTAGTTCGGATGGAACCAAAAATCGAGGTGCTCGCAAAAGAACCCTTGACAGCTTGAAGTGGGCCCGATTAAGAATGGGTCAGATATGTCAATATATACACCTCCATGGATTAGGCCATAATGCCACTGTCTGGGCAAAATTTCTCTCATAGCACACGTGTGACGTATGCTCGTCTTCATTAGCCTATGACATATGAGTGCAGAACAGTAGAACGTTTAACCTCATTATATTTCATTTAATTTATATGAGTTCATTTCTGCTAATTCCAAAACGGTGTCTCAAATTTAATACCATAAAAACGGACCCATATAAGATTTCAATTTTTATGTATTATTTTATTTGGCGACATGTAAGTTTACACACCTGGAGGGGGGCTGTTTCACGAAATTTTAACTAAAAAATAATAAAATTGGATAATATACTATTCAAAAAAAGTAGGGGATATTTGATTTTGGGTGCATAATACTAAAATATGCAAATGACTACGAAAAAAGTCACTATAGAACCTAACAGAAGAAACATTTCCAGTTACATGTGACGCCCAAACGCACCAATAGCTACCGCATGGAATGCAGGTGATGCTTGGGATCATCATGGGGGTCCAACCCAAGATTTGCACGACTCTGACTTTGAATGTTACAGTCATTGTGGCATTGAATTCAGAAGCAGGCTATGGTCCAGGTACCGTGATACACAATCTGTACAGGACAGACCACGCTCAGGTCGACCAAGGGCGACAACTCAAGCCCAAGATCGATTTATCCGTACCTTGGCCTTGAGAAATCGTGTCATCACAGCAAATCAGATCAGCGCTCGTCTTCAGACACTGGTGTGAGAGTGAGTGGCCAGGCGATTCGGAATCGACTGCATAGGGGTCACCTTCGCGCCCGACGTCCTCGCGTGATCCCTTGTTTGAGAGATCATCACATTCAGGCAAGACGTCGTTGGTGTAGGGATCGTCAACACTGGGATAATCGACGCTGGAGCAATGTGATGTTTTCAGATGAGTCAAGGTTCACTGTTGATTTTTTTGGACAGACGTAGGAGGGTGTGGCGTCGTCGAAACGAGCGCTTCCAAGACGTTAACGTCATCAGACATGATCGATTTGGGGGTGGTTCTGTTATGGTGTGGGGAGGCATCACTGTTGCTGGAAGAACGGCTTTACATGTTGTTGCAGGGTGTGTTACAGGCCAGTACTACCGGGACATCTTGGCAGTCCATGTTGTGCCGTTCGCACGACGTCATGGCCGCCGTTTCATCTTCCAGGATGACAACGCAAGATGTCACAGGGCCAGGATCGCTACAGGTTATTTCCAACAACAGAACATCACCACATTACCTTGGCCAGCACTGAGTCCCAACCTCTCCCCCATCGAGCATGCCTAGGACATGCTTGGACAGAGGTTACGTCAACGTCAACAACGTCCTGCCAATGTCCAAGAACTTGCTGCTGCGTTGCAACAGGAATGGGACAATCTGGACCAAAATGACCTTAGACGTCTCATTAGGAGTATGCCACGTCGGATCAATGCTTGTTTTGCAAACAGAGGAGGATTTATCCGTTACTGACTTTGTTGTGATGCTGTGGTAACTTTGCTGTTTGACCCCGGGTATCATTTTACCCTTATAATGGTCAGTCTGTGCCTTACTTAGTCTAACGATCATTTGGAATAAATCGATGAATGTGAACTTCATTTCATTTTGTCATTTTTTTCTTCGTCAGTTTCATTAGGTGACTTTAATAACACTTAAAAATCAAATATCCCCTACTTTTTTGAATAGTATATTAGATTGATTTTAGTGCTTAGCCAATCAAACTTGAAGTATCTAATAAAATTTGGATTTCATCTTTATTTAAGATTTCGAGAAACAGGGCCCGGGAGACTGAATGGCTGTTGTGGTATTTATGTGCATAAGGCCGGGGCTGTAGCCACCCCCCCCCCCCTCCCAAATATATCGCCAACAATAAAGTCACATCCTCAGCCCATCCAAAAAATTCCGTAGCCCCAGCAAATTTTATGAGCTGGCTACGGGCCCGCATAAGGCTTCATAATGTTGAACTGTTTTTGTGTCTTTTTCTTATTTAGTTTGTGTGATCCTATTGAAATAACAAATTATATACCAATCTGTTATTTGCGCAAATATTCTTGTTTGTACCCCTATTAAAACCGCTGACTGAAAGCTGAAAACCTCGATATAACTTAAAATGAGTGGCAAACTAGATGACTTTCCGTTAGGGTAGGCTATATGTGTCTTTAAATATGAGAAGAGAAAGGGCGTTCGGACCATGCTTTTGTTGTGTCGGCGCACATTAAAAAAAACCCAAACACCACAACCTACGGAATCCACGTAACGGTACTTGCAACAAGCTTCTGCACCAGTGACCGTCTAAGAAATAAAGGAGAACAGTATGGCGCGTATACTAAATTAAAGTACCTATCTCTATACTGGCAGATTGACTCAAATTTTGGATACAACCTTAAATTATTCTTATTTGAACCCCACGAGGTCATATGCGTAGGTGGCCAATCTCGGGTGTGTGTATGTGGTGGGTACATCACGGTAATGGTACATCAACAAAAAAACTGATTTTTTTTACCAACCAGCGACTTAATAGCCTACAAAATGCCAATTAAATTCCTCTATAAGCAGCAATTCCGTAGGCCCCTAAATAGGCCTATAGGCTTACCGGGATAGTCATCTGTTTGAGGAAAATCTTGCCCCGACAGCGACGCTACTGTCTTCACTTATTTCGAATTCCAACTGGCAAGGGTTCTTTTATGTGCACGCAAATTTGTACACGGGACCTCGATTTCTCGTCCCACCCGACAAACTAGACTCTGTCAGGGACTCATCCAAAAATCACCGACGAAGGGAAATCATGCTAGTTAGCATTGTCTTAGTGTGCAGTACGTTTGTGCGCACGTTAAGGAACCCTTTACATTTGGAATTCGACAAAGAGTCGGTGCACCACTAGTGGTCGAGATCCCCGCAAAAAGTCACTGCAGCACGGCATGTGGCATAGGCCTAGGCCTACTTCATAAAAAGATGACGTTATATAAAATATGACACATTTCCCTCCATTTCAGTCAAAAATGAAAACATCATCCGTTGCTATTTACATATAGTTCAGTCGTTATCTAATATCAAAATAGTTCCAGAAATGTAAAACCGAAAATGAAATGGAAATAATTTAGATATTATTAAGCAAAATAATAATTAGACCTACAATGTATATAATATGTTTTAACATAACTTGTATTTCCCCCTTCAATTTATTAATATTATATTTTTATTACATTTTATAATGTGTAAGGCAAAATGTGAGACATAAGTATTCTTCTCCCGTCTTAACTTGCTGGCTGAACTTCTTGATAATCGATAATCCGTAAGGTATACTTCAATCGGCTTGTCGAGGAAAATATTTATCCCCGCTCTCGACAAGGGTATATATAGTGTCTGCGTGATTTTAACATTAAAATGTTTCCAGGAAAAAAATTAAACAAGGGTGGTGTTGCTTCCTTTTTGTCAAAGAAATTGTTATACTGTGAATAAATATAACATTAACAGCGCCAATTAGAGCATGAAATGGTTGCTACTCGAAATAAACGCGAACCATCTCGATGATAGAAACTGTATGACCCGAACTTACATTAGTCTTGTATTACAGGACTTTCGGTGTATGACGTCCCAATATGGACCGGGCAACCTCGACCGAATGACTTCCGGCAGTCCCTTTTTCCTGTTCTATCTTCATCAATAAGGAATTCTGAGGTTATTTCATGCTTCTATGTAAAATAATGATACATTCCGTCGATCTAAGCATATCTATAAAACGTAAGTAATATTACTAATCGCCTGAAAGACCATACGAGATGAGTATGCGTTTAGAAACAAACAAATTATGGGCGTTACCGGGTGGAACATTGACTGAGCGACAAAGTTGTGTCAGCAGTAAGATGGGCAAGAGACTGAGTAGTGAGGGAGTTTATTGATGTATTAATAACTCATCATTTACTATTTAGTCATCATTCATAAGTATCTATGTTATGAAATCCATATGGTTTTCTTTGACAGCCTTATTGTGAATAGAAAAAATTTAAGATTATTATTTGATAATGTGATGTAAGTACATGTAGTTTAAATTTTTTATAACTTATAACTAGGCCTATGTATATAAGAAGTCAATCTCTAGTACTAGCACTCATACTATTTCATTAACATTGCTTAAAAAAATTTGATCAGCCTAATTTATTGCGTATACCAGTATTAGTTGTAGGTCTAGTCTAGGTGAAATTTTTTAACTTGTCATAATTATGTTAATTATGAACTGTGTATGTACGATATGATGTATCAGCTAGATACATTCTCTTAAAAAATACTTTTTTTTATTTAGTAGCCTTATATTATGTGGGAGAATTCATTTTTTCCCAATCCCTCGTGTGATCATGACCCCTTTTATTGGACATTGATTGTTCTCTTTGAGGAAAAAAATTTAAAAATTAATTGACATGGTTCCGCTGAACAGATCCTACCGTTGTTTTCTAATCAATACATCAGGATGATCAGGTTGATAAGTTATAACTATTTGAAAGGAAAGTGGTCTTTAGATAAGCTTACTGAATCATTTGTTCCCAGTACATACAATAATCAAATAGATTTAACCTTGTCTTGATAAACTCTCTACATCATCAATTTCCAACTGTCAAAGCAGGGATCTTTTACAAGTGTGCATTATGCACTCTATAATGTTTACATGGATGGACCTTGTTTTTCTGTATGGAATATCGCACTTTCCTACAGGGCAATTCCACGCCAAAGTATACAATTAGGTGAAAAATTTAATTAGTTGATAAGTGGACAAAAATAGTGTTTTATGGTGAGAAATAATCTATATTTTGAAGACAAACTCAAATTTTGGTGGAAATTGTTCCCAATTTTTTTTTATTTGGTCTTTTGTCGAGGTGTATGTTGTAAATGTTGAATTTATAATTTTTATGTATTTTCTTACTTTGTGTTTGTTGGATAATTCTGAGTCATAATGAATGATTTGGCATTAGTTATCTGACAATGTATATAAACATGATATTTATACATTAAAATATGAAAATAACATATTTTCGTGCAAGTAACCAACATTGAAAAATATCGCTATGAGAATGTACGTCCGTTACCAAATATTCACATTTTTTTCTTTCTCATTCATATTTATGAATGGAATTGTTTATAATTTCATATCTAAAGCTAATATAACCCATTCTTATTATAATGACCGAAAATAGAAAAGATTTGCAAAAATTCTCAGAATAACTTGGGTTTTCGTACATGTACGTCCGTTACTTTTTACGATATTTCATGTTATCAAATATTTACATTTTATCTCTCTCATTTATATTTATTTATGGAACTGTTCAAAAACTCATATATAAAGCGAACATCACCCATTTTTGATATTATGACTGTAAAATGAAAACATTTTGACCAAATTTTCTAAATCATTTGGGGTTTCATAGATGTATGCACGTCCGTTACTAAAATTTTAGGGTAAAAATGTACGTCCGTTACCAAAATTTTAAGGTTGCAATATTCTATGTAAGGAGTAATGTTCATAGGAAAGTAACTGCTCCATTAATTCAAATGAGTTAATAATAAGTATTATCTATCAGTCCCATTACTTGAAAGTTTACATATCTCATGTAATGGGTTAGCAATTTGCACTCATACGTCCGTTACCAGAAAATATGTACGTCCGTTACCACAATAATTTCTAATTTACTAGATTACAAGAATGCAAATGTGAGAAGTGATCATACAGATCACATCTAGTATTAGTGCCCTTTCTTACATGGATAAAAACTGTCGAATTCCACAGGACAATTCACAGAGTTTTACAACTATGTTCTTGCAGGTAAATCATGGTGTTCATTTCTGTACGTCCGTTACCTATACTTTGAGGGGTCAATATTTATTTCTGGTGTTCAGGAATAAATAAAATCATATGTCAATTAATACTTGAAATATATGTCTTTAATACTATATAAAACCCAAACAGTTAATTATTCATGGTTAGATAATATTGGAAGTATTTAAAATATAACGAGTGCAAAACGTACGTCCGTTACCGTGGAATTGCCCTACAGGTGCAACCCTAGACTAGAAGTTAGAAACTGGTTACAGAAATCATGTGCCAATTGTCTGCGGAGCATGATGAAAAAGGATAATTTGTTTATAATTTAAATCTATTTTCCTATCGATCTGTAGTTATGTATTTATTATCTGCACTGTCGAGGAAATATATCTTTAAATTGAAATTTAAACCTTCCTTTTCAAGTTAAGAGGTACTTGTGTGCTACCGGTATACTTAAAGAAGCATTCTCTTGTGCATTTTAGTGAATGATATTTGTTGTCAATGACTTTTGCAACCCTTTATCCTAGACTTGTGCAACTATTGCTTCATTTTTTGAAGAAATGCAAACTATTATTTCCATAAGGGTATGGCCAAAGCCCCCTGTGTTATGTAAGTGTCTGGTTAACCATATCTATATATTTACTGAAGTTATCAAAGTTGATTTTTGCAATTGTTAAGTCACTTATACAATTAAAGTAACTCTGTTAAAGTTGCATTACATGTATGTAAGATTTAGACAAAGAGCTGGTTGTTCTTGCTATAATAGTTTTGAAATAGATAATGAAAAATGATTGTATTGAAATCAGAAAATACCCCTTTAAAGGAATGGATTGGCCTAATGATTAAGGAAGAAAAAGACTTAAACAAATTTGCTATCTGATCACAAATCTCTACCAGAAATTTGTTAGAGGTCATGTAATTAAGAGATTATGTTGGCCAGTTGTTGTGTCATACACATAGATTTTGACAGCCAGGAACATCATTAGTTACAAATGACAAGTCATGTATCACATGATTTGATATATTTGAGGTCATCATTTTAAATAAAGACTTTCATTGTGTTGTGTATTGTTGATATATTGACAAGAATATAATGGAAAAGAATTTCTCTTAAAAAAGGATTATGTTCGAGCTAAGTCTCCCTTTTTCTAATTAATAATTTATATAATATTTTAAAAAATGTTATATAAATTATTAATTAGAGATTTATTAACATGACAGGAGCATTATCAACCATTGGATAGCTCCGATTTTATTTAGATTTGAATAGTTTTCCTGTTTAATTTAAAACTGATAAAGCAAGGCTAAGACCCAAATGAGCAGAACTGAGAACTGTGGTTACGGTCAATGCACTCATCTTGTCAAAACTACAACCGTTGATAAATTAGCTCAAAATAAAGTAATTTAAGTGAAACTTGATATGATAACATACATTTTGTGACTAAAAAAAAATAAATACATGTACATGGGTTTTGGCTTTGTCATGTAAAAACTAGACACATTTAAATTTATATCTCTGATAAGTTAAATCTTGGGTATTGTGATTATGAACTTATAGTTAAAAGTGGCGATTACTTTGATTGTGATATGAACTTAACAATACATTCACCACATTGCTGACTGAGACATACAAATGTTGATTGGCTTGTAAATTCACTCATGAGACAAAAACAAATCGAAACTAAATTTATTTATAATACATAACGGCCAGTTCGTTATTTTGGTAATCAGCTTTTTCAAACGTTATATGGGTGCAGTGGACTATAATCCGCCAATAACATCCCTAAAACCTTCACAACTGTTACATTCTGATATTGTGGTCCATCAATTTCAATTAACAACATGACTAAATTGGTTGGGTTATTGTGAGTCAACTTAATATTATAATAAATTTGTTGCCTATGGTACCCTTCTGGGTTTTAGTTGATAATTATGTTTGGTGTTGTCTTCCTGCACCTAATTAATAGTTTCACCTTGGTGAAAATCTGGAGTTTTTTTGTTGATATGAAACACATTCATTGTTAAAAAACATATTCAACTTAAAAAATCCCAACATCTTTTATGTTTAACAGTCGGCCTAAACTAGAGATAGGATATAATTGATAATGTATTGTGATTTACTACTTCTTGTTGAGATTGATTTTTATACGCCCACATGGAAATGTGGTCGTATATTGCCGTCGTCCCCGTCCGTCCGTCTGTCGGTCCGTCCGTCCGTCGGTCCGTCCATCGTCCACAATTTCTTGTGAACGCTCTAGAGGCTAAAGTTAATAGCCGATTGACTTGAAATTTATACACGGTGTTTAAGGTCGTGAGACGAAGAAGCCTATTGATTTTCAGCGATATCCGATAATTACTACCAGAGTTATGACCCTTGATCACTTTGAAAAATCTTGTGAACGCTCTAGAGGCTATAGTTAATATCCGATTGACTTTAAATTTATACACAGTGTTTAAGGTCATGAGACGAAGAAGCCTATTGATTTTCGGTGATATCTGATAATTACTGCCAGAGTTATGACTCTTGATCACTTTGAAAAATCTTGTGAACGCTTTAGAGGCTAAAGTTAATATCTGATTGACTTTAAATTTATACACGGTGTTTAAGGTCGTGAGACGAAGAAGCCTATTGATTTTCAGCGATGTCCGATAATTACTACCAGAGTTATGACCCTTGATCACTTTGAAAAATCTTGTGAACGCTCTAGAGGCTATAGTTAATATCCGATTGACTTTAAATTTATACACAGTGTTTAAGGTCATGAGAGGAAGAATCCTATTGATTTTCGTTGATATCTGATAATTACTGCCAGAGTTATGACCCTTGATCACTTTGAAAAATCTTGTGAACGCTCTAGAGGCTAAAGTTATTATCCGATTGACTTTAAATTTATACACAGAGTTTAAGGGCATGAGACGAAGAAGCCTATTGATTTTCGGTGATATGAGATAATTACTACCAGAGTTATGACCCTTGATCACTTTGAAAAATCTTGTGAACGCTCTAAAGGCTAAAGTTAATATCCGATTGACTTTAAATTTGTACACAGTGTTTAGGGTCATGAGACGAAGAATCCTATTTGATTTTCAGTGATATCTGGCACTTGATCACTTTGAAATATCTTGTGGACAAAGGCCTTGAGACAAACCATCAAAACTATTCTAATCATTTCTGATAATTATTTAATGGGCTCGTAATAAGATTATCATGTGTTGTAAATGTTCTCCTTACTGATAAAAGAAACAATATGCGACAACCCTTGTTGACTGCCCGGACGACTTAGCTGTTGTGGGCGTATGTTTCGTTGCCTGGCAACCTATCTTTATTTATGTGGGATTTTTTAATATTTTTTCAGAAAACTGACAAACTTTTCTTACAAAAAACGGTAAACAAAGAGGAGTACCTGTTGTTTGTGTAAAACTGATCCAAGTGAACAAACAAACATAGCAATAGATTGTTGGAAGTGGACCAAATCATGGGGGATACATTATTATGTTTAAACTGCTGTATAACAGAACAACCACAACCTGTAAGTTCATTAATTTATTTCTATCAACAAATCCATTTTATTTCTAAAATGTAGTTATAAATGTTTTCAATAATGTGATGAATTTTAATCTCTAAAACTAAAATGTTAATGTGTGGTATTCAATAAATGTGAAGAGATTTTATTTCTAAAATGTAACAAAATTTTATTTTCTAAAATGTAGTTATAAATGTGTTCAGTAATGTGATATTTAATTTCTAAAATGTATATAATATGCTCATGTTTTAGGTGCAATAGTAGATATTCTATTCAATCATACTGGTCCTTGAGCACTGGCAACAAACAGTTGAAATTTGAGTTCATCAAAAATTATCGTCCTGGCTAGACAAGATAAAAGGCATACTGTACATGAATAAAAATATCTAAACGACAAAATTTGATGATTAAAGACTTTTGTACAAAATGATTGTAAATTATGTACAAGTTACATAAATACAATTTTTGAATTTGTAAAGTATAGCCTACTTGTAATCTATACAATAATTGTATTTGTAATGTTTACATGTAATTCATTTCATATGCAATGATTGTATAGTCTATACATTATTTAGTCGATTACAAATGCAATTGTAAAGTCTATATGTTAATTAAATTGCAGAAACGACAAAGACGAAGAATAGACAGAAGTATGATAGGTGCACCAACAGATTTTCGCCATACAACTCATGTAGGTTCAGGAGATGTCAGTAATAATGCCAGTAATGTGAGTATACATTTTTTTTCCTCATTCCAATTAAAATTACATTACACTCTTCTTATCCTATGTTGTCTATAAAGAAAGTTATGACGGTTTGGTGTGACCTGGTAGAAGAAAGTTTCACCTCTTCATCTTTAGTGAAACCTCTAACGCTTAATTAAACAAACAAATTACTGGTAGATTGCATGCACAGTTAACATGAAGTTAGACGACAAATGTCAAAATTCAACACACCAGGTCATCTTCGCACAGTCTAGGTACAGTATGCTGGGTTTGGCTCGATATCAGGTTTTTACAGTTTTCATCACCCCTCTTTTTGAGAGACACGGGAACTGTTCGAATGGGGTCGTCTGTCTACTCATGTAGGTTCAGGAGATGTCAGTAATAATGCCAGTAATGTGAGTATACATTTTTTTTCCTCATTCCAATTAAAATTACATTACACTCTTCTTATCCTATGTTGTCTATAAAGAAAGTTATGACGGTTTGGTGTGACCTGGTAGAAGAAAGTTTCACCTCTTCATCTTTAGTGAAACCTCTAACGCTTAATTAAACAAACAAATTACTGGTAGATTGCATGCACAGTTAACATGAAGTTAGACGACAAATGTCAAAATTCAACACACCAGGTCATCTTCGCACAGTCTAGGTACAGTATGCTGGGTTTGGCTCGATATCAGGTTTTTACAGTTTTCATCACCCCTCTTTTTGAGAGACACGGGAACTGTTCGAATGGGGTCGTCTGTCTATTTGTCATACCTATTGCTACATTGTGAGCATGTTTCTGATGGAAGTAGAATATTCGAACTTGGTGTAGATGAACATATGGTGATAATGATGAAACACTTCGTGCAAAAAAAAAGCAATTTGATTGGTCTGAGTTTGCAACACAAGAACTAAGCTTTTAATTAAAGTAAAATGTTCAACTACGTGCTCTTTAGGTGAATGCTTTTACTGATTGTGATGATGTAACATTAACAATTTAATATGTCGAAACTTGATAGAAATTTTCCAACTCTGATTCCTGTGAGAAAGAGTGACAAAATTTGTGAGTAATTACATCAATACATTGACTAAGTTTGATGATGAGCATTTTCTGCTCGGGCTATAAAGAGGGATAAGAGTTTTTAAGGCTTGATGGGTCATTAAGAGATACAAGTAATTAGAATAAAAGAATGTCATGTATTTATTTTGTGATTATGGTAGGGGATATCAGCCTCCTTGTAAGCTTGTAAGTTGCAACTAAAGACCTTAATTTATAAGTAATTATTACTTCCCTGGCCAATATAAAATAATAGAAAAACATATTGAAATTATGATACAATATTAGGTTTTGTAATAATAATAATAATATATCTCAATTTATGTTTGCACAACAATACTAAAGAAAGTTTCTATTGCTCTGGGCAAATTTTTCAATAATGGTCTTGGAAAGCAGTTGTGAAAAGCAGAGTCTTTATCTGTTGTTTAAACACATGCAGTGATGATATTATTCGAATATGATGGGGGGAGGGAGTTCCACAAGAAGGGTGCTGCAAACCGAAAAGATCGTTTTGTTGTTTCGAGATGTGTCGGTGGTATTGTCAATAGGTTTTTGTCTGACGACCTCAATGTTCTGTTACATGTACATGTATACGGTATCAACAAATCTGAAAGATATTTTGGTGCCAAACCATTGAGAGCTACTGTTATAAACAGTTGGAGTTGTTGAATAGCTCTCCACCAGTGCAACTACTCAGCTTTTTAAACAGGGAACTAAATGAATTCATATCAATTGCAATCTGATTAAATCGGAAATCCTGTTTCGTTTTGTTTTTTTATTGTTCAAAATTTTGTTATAACTGTCTTCATATCACTCAGATCTGGAAGAGTTGTTATATAATATGCATTCTTGTTGAAGTGAGGGGTTAGCCATGGAGGGGGTTGGGTGGCCGAATGGTTAGCCTGCACGCGCTGTATCATAGACCTGCCATTGAGTCAACTGGCGTGGTTTCGAATCCCTGGTTGTACGTGGCAAGGAGTAGGGTTGCCTGTCCAACTTTGTTGGTTTTTACTGGGTACTCCGGTTTCCTCCCTCTACTAAAGACCCCTACGTGCTAGCGATTTATTGAAATAAAATTAAAAACCATATGTTAGTCCTGAAATGACCTAGTTTGTGTCGAGTGAATGTTAAACCTCATCTCTCTCTCTCTGTCTCGGATTAGCCATGGGTCTGTTATACTGTTATGGCGAGTTCTTAGTGTGCTATGCACTGAACTATTAGTAAACCACTAGAAACGTCTACGCCGATTGATTATTCTATGTCTGACTTCACAGGGTCAAAAGCCGCTGATATGCTAGAATCGGTCAAATCTTAATTTAGCAATCACAGATCCTATTTCATTTCGTTTTGTTTTTACAGTTCAAAATTTCGTTTTACTTGTCTTTCTTACACTAGGATCTGGAAGAGTTGTTTTATAATAGGCGTTCTTATTAATGTGAGGTATTAACCAATGAAACAGTCTGTTGTGGCGAGCTTTAGGCGTGTTTTGCATGGAACTGTATGTAATCCACTAATAATATCAATCAAATGTCTGACGTCATTGGGTCAAAACTAAGAGAACATAAAATTATATGAAATGGGCAAAATTTCCCTCAGATGCCTTGTATTGATATTAAAGATAATTGACATTAGTAGTAATTTTTATACGCCCACATTGAAATGTGGTCGTATATTGTCGTCGCCCCCGTCCGTCCGTCCGTCCGTCCGTCGGTCCGTCCGTCCGTCCGTCGGTCCGGCGTCCACAATTGCTTGTGGACGCTCTACAGGCTAAAGTTAATATCCGATTGACTTTAAATTTATACACAGTGTTTAAGGTCATGAGACGAAGAAGCCTATTGTTTTTCAGCGATTTCCGATAATTAGTGCCAGAGTTATGGCCCTTGATCACTTCAAAAAATCTTGTGGACGCTCTAGAGGCCAAAGTTAATATCCGATTGACTTTAAATTTATACACAGTGTTTAAGGTCATAAGACAAAGGACAAAGACGCCTATTAATATTCAGCGATTTCCGATAGTTAGTGCCAGAGTTATGGCCCTTGATCACCTCAAAAAATCTTGTGGACGCTCTGGAGGCCAAAGTTAATATCCGATTGACTTTAGATTTATACACAGTGTTTAAGGTCATGAGACGAAGAAGCCTATTGATTTTCAGCGACTTCAAATAATTACTGCCAGAGTTATCTCCCTTGATAACTTCAAAAATTCTTGTGACGCTATAGAGGCCAAAGTTACTATCCAATTGACTTCAGATTGATACATAGAGTTTAAGGTGTTGAAAGGAACAAGTATTTTGATTTTCAATGAATTTAGATAACTGAACAGCTAAATCCATGATATTAAATGTTTCATGTATATACTAATTGTTAGCGTGGGGTAAAACTTTATAAAAAGCAATCAAATTCTAATGATTTTCTGATAATTACATAATGAGTTGTTACTCTTAATCAGTTTTTAGTGTATTACAAATGTTTCTTTTCCGAAATTAGTAAAAATATGCGACAACCCTTGTTGACTGCCCGGACGATTTAGCTGCTGTGGGCGTATGTTTCGTTGCCTGGCAACCTATCTTTATACTAGTTATTAGCACTAAAGTCAACAATTGGGAATTTCACATCAAAATACCATATCTTGATTTCCCATTTGTCAATTTACATTTGTAACTTTTGTACATCCAGACAGAATCAGTGTGATAAAAACCCATTTCATTCACTTCCTAAATACTTGTAACTTACAATGAATCATTTAAGTGAGTTTATAAAGGTTGATAATATATTTTTATTTAATCATAATCAAACAGCCATTTCTGTTTTTTCATCTGAATAATTATTCCTGCCGGCAGATTAGCGGATAAAGAACATTTAAGAGATCAAAATTGAAATGAAATGGGGTTTACCTTCCTGGTTCCTGCTGTTCTGCCCTGACTGGGCAAATGAAGACAGCCATATGGCATACAGTTCTATGTCAGAAATGTTGTCAAGATAGCACGCTATGGCCTACTGTTAAACCAAATTTCATTTAAAGCATTAATTTATCACTTGCAATAAATTCATGTTTAAGTTTACCATATTCATCACTAATTTTGTTTTAATATATTAAGATGAAAACAAAATATGTTAAAACAACATGGTGATATTAATGTTTTGCTATTGTCAAATTTCTGACAAGTTAAAGAGATGTTTTGCATATCGTAGTCAATCATGTCTGTAAATACTATGGAACATGGTGTATAGGTTTCTGTTTTAACAGATCCAATCGACAAACAAACTCTCATTTCACCCAGTTACTATAAGCCTTTTAAGCGCAAATTACACTCCTTACAGTTTGTTGAAGGCTAAGCAGTATTTGTAGTTGAAGCCAAACAAAATGGGAGTTATTTCCCTTTAAATGTATGAATTGCTTTGAATATAATTCATTGTCTCCAAATGGTAATTCATGCACATTTTCTTTTTTCAAGATCAATCATATTTTGAATTAATTAACTTATTATTTTGAATATTTAAAGATATTTTAACCCATTTCAAATTCTCATATATACCCACTTACTAATTTTCATGGTTGGATTAAGACCAAATAATTTCATGGTTCATAAATCGTGTGAAAAAATCTGCTAAATTGATTTAGTCAAATGGAGATAATTAGGTATGTTTTTCAAAGATGGCCTATAAATCCTTTTACAATAAATAAAACTGTGTATTTGTTTACTTTAGGTGTTTATTTATATTATAAACCTAAGCTTGTTGCTTAACCTACATGTATGTACAATATGGTGAGGCATAACGGATGTTGATAAAGTATATCTATCTCATACTCTCTTAAACATATTATGGAGTGACTCGGGAATGGATAATAACTGAAACTAAGCTCTTAACTTTCTTTAGAGAGGGTAATGATTTTTAATACATGTGTTCTAGACGATGTTTATTATCAATGAATATATCAGTGTATGTGATATTTTTTATTATTACAGCTTAATTCCATACAAGGACAGATGTCATCTAAGGGAGGCTATGATCATCATGTATCGCCTGGTCATTTACAGTTAGATGTAGTTGATTTACCAACACGTAATAATAGATAGGTTAGTATATTTACAGTCAGGGTAGCCCATTTAATCAATATATAGTCCCACCTAATTGCTGACAATTGAAGCAGTTGCTTATATTAGCTAATCCCTATATTGTAGACTACAATTAGCAATGACTCTTACACCTGACTACTGTGTTTATATTACTTTAATTTTAGATTCTAGGTATTTTCTTTAAACTGACAATATTTAATTCTGTTTCATTCTTTAAATTTTGATGAGTTGTTGCTCCTAATCTTATTTTAATGTGTTTTAGATGTTTCATTACTGACAAGTTAAAAAATATGTAATGAACCTTGTTGATTCCCTGGATGACTTAGCTTCTGTGGGTGTATGTTTCCTTGCCTGGCAACCTATTTTTCTTTTTTTCTTTTCAGAGTGAGAGTGTAGATGTTAGTGTGTAGAAAGGAACTCTGTCTTGTGAATAAACATTGTTTTTTTTTAAATTGTCTTTTCTGTGTACATTGTGCGATATTTGAAGATCTGCCGAGTGACCTGGATCATTGAAAAAAAGTGATAAATAATTGACCAGAAGAAGATAGAATTGACAAACATAATTTAATATTTTATATGTTAACTGATAAACCATAAGTGCTAATTAATAATAGTGTTGTTTTGCTTTAGGAGATTTTCTGATAACTTGTAGTTTGTTTTAGTGTACATTAATATTATTAAGATTAATATAATGTTGGCATGTATGTAAACAAAACGTATTGGCTATTATTAGTAACATATGCAATAATTAATAATGTTATTCATTATTTAGATAATTATTTTACTATAATATTTATAAATCATAGATGGCCTTTATTCAGAAGAAGAAATAACAGATTGTTTGTAAAAAAAAAACACCCCTTATTGTAAAATAATCAACTGTTCCAAAACATACTTTTTGTATTTAATTGGGTCAGTTAATTTTTCACTAAAAGGGAGGTTTATCTGCTGGTCAGCGCATGTTATTACATGGAATGAATTATAGTGTTTTGTATTTTATTGACATTCAGTGGTAATATGTGAATATGAAGTTGATTGTAAGTAAAATGTATTAAATGTATATACTTATAGAAGAATTTATAAGAATTTGATTTTATGTCTCTAAATGATTTGTTTGTTTATTTTGTACATACATCTATGTATTTTCTTTTTTCAAAAATAAATGTCCCAGTTTATTTCATTACCTTTATAGAATATTTGGCACAAACAATATGATGAACATATGTATTTTGTTGTACAAATATTTTGTTCTTGAAGAAATGAATTGAATCTCAGATGCTTAACACACACAAAGTACAAGACCCAGGACGACATCCTCACACAATTGCTTAAAAATTTGATCTGATATAATGTCAATTTAGATTCTATAGGATTGACTTTAATGGTCCAATATTTAGACTGTCCAGCCATAAGTAAGATTTCAAAAATACTATTGAATGGAAATGGAAATAATTATGTATAATGTTCTTTTCAATCTAATTTTATTGCTCAGCCATTTTGTAGTTGAACAGCATTTTCAGTTTCAGTAAGGATGGGTTTTGGGGATGATGTACTTGGTGTGTTGAAGTGAGCTGCCTATGAAATTGTGATCTGATAAGAATTATTGATTTTAGAAATGCGCACATTGGAGTAGGATTAGTAGATACCTTTTCGTAAATACATTTGTTTTATGTACATTTTACGTCTGAAACAAGTCATTGATATTAATAATAGACTTAATACAACTAAAATCGCCCACAGAGTTGTGAAACTTTCATTCCATCTTGATTATGAGAATACTAAACTATGATTATCTAATCTTATCGGGTATTTATATTTATCATATTATTAATTTCACATACTAGAGTCATCTGACTTGGACCCTTTTTGTTCAATATCACTTTGATGTAGAATAACCCACATGGTTATAAGTTTATAACCCATAGAAATAAAATGAAAAATACTAAAATCTTGTCTATTCAGTATCATAAAATGATATTTTATTCAAACCTTTAGGACAATATTATTTGAGAAGACAGGGTAAAGACTTGTATTAAGCTGATTTATTAACAATTATTACATTAAACCTATATATATTTATATTATATTATATCACCATATTCTTACCCAAACGTGAACTATTCCTTATTAAATGTCTGCCAAGAAAGAGACAAAAGATGGACCCAATATGTTCTTTTTGAAAAACCATTTAATGTTTAAATTGTAATGTTTAAACGATTTCGTCCAACAAGGAAAAAATAAAAATCCTGTAGAATACACAAATCTTAATTTTAAAAAATATATATACTTTCATTTATATAGAGAAAAGAGAAACACGAATTTGACTTTTAGTTTAAGTTGATTAATTTAAACCTTTTGCCTCTTCCCTATTGGAACAGGTCAAGGCAGTTTGTACCTTTTCCTGTTGTTTATTAAAAATTTAACGTCAAATACATTGGACTGATACATGTATTATGGACAAACTAAACTGGTTTATAAGTAATTGGAAACTAAGCAGAATTAATGAATCGTTGAGCAAACACTATTTATCAAATAAGATTTATGTTTATGGCACTCTATGATAGATTGGAATAGTTCTGTGTTTGTGTAAATATCTTTATTACAAGTTATTTTATATAATTACTGATTGACTATAATGGCGATAGTTTATATAAGTGATTCTCAACCAGGTCTGCCTGAACGGCACACACTCAGAAAATGAGAAAAACCATGTGATCCCAATTGAGTATTCACTGGTTCCTGCGTTTTTCCATGACTAGTCTGAGTCTAAGGCTCTATGCCGTTAATGACTTGCCAGGTTTTTTTTTTGCTAAATTCAAATATATTTCATATATTATATTGAGCCAGGTGTGCCGCTATTTTTTTATGTGTGGCAAGGTGTGCTGTTGGCAAAAAAAAGGTTGAGAACCACTGGTTTATACAGATATAATTGTTTATTATTCTCTTTTGAGTTCACAAAATCACAACTTAACAATTAACCATAGTAAATAAAAACTGTAATATTTAGCTTTACAGTTATATCAGTTTTCTATTCATGTTTGTAAATTAAGCTGCTAGTTACATATATTATGTGCTAAATGCTCCTTTAATATTGTATTTAGGATTAATTTTATCGGTTTCATATTTAATATATAGTTAATAATGTTAAATATTTAGGTGAAAATAACTCTTTCTATGTTCAATCATGTACTGCTTTTCTAAAATGAATTAATTGATATGTACATGTAATAACCTATACTGAGACGCAATGAAAACACATCACTGATTAGACTGGGAATGAACTTGATATGTAATTTATTTTGCATAACTGTATGCAGAGCATTTAGCAACATAAGAAATAAAATGTGATCAGGTTTAACATCCTACTTCTCTGCATACAGTGTGCTATGAGAGGAATATTGGTCATACAGCTGCATTATGGCCTGCTCTCAAGGGTTATTTTATGTGCATGCCAATGTGTGGGGCCTCAAGTTTTTTGTCCCATCCACAGGACTAGACACTCTCCTTTGTAGACCTCCATCATACACCAATGGGAATCATACAAGAAAATCCCCAGGAACTTTGACAGCCCACGCCAGGAGTGAACCGAAGACTTCCTGGTTAGAGAGCCAGCATCTTACTAGCAGCAGTATGGAAGCAGCAGTGAGCAATCCTGCAATAATGCATTGCTATCCAGAACTTGGAAAATGTCCAATGTACATTCTTTCAAATTCAATATTTTATGTTTCAGAAACTAATATGTGAGGATTTTACGCGATTGTGAAAACATCATTCTCACATATTATCATGATGATATGATGTAATAACATTGTGAATTGCAAGGATAAAATTGCTTATCTCAAATGAGTTTTTCAGGTCATGTTACAATGCATGGTCTTGCCTATCAGAATCCAATAAATATGTCTGTTTTAATTTTGTCAACAAAGGTGTATATCTCTTATAAAATGTAGATAAATAAACCACAACAATATTATTTACTTGTTTTATGAAACCACCCGAATGAATAATCCACTTTTATAAATTTATTTTAATGTATTTCCTTGGTTCCACAATTGCCTTTAGCCTCGAGAATTGTTCAGGCCTATTGTCAATATAACTCAAGAGATTAAGTTTAAAATATTAAGAAATTGTTTACATACTTTATCTGATTAAGAAATTGTTTACATACTTTATCTGATTAAGAAATTGTTTAGATACGATGAAGAGAGAGAGAAATGAGTTTAGCGTCCACTTAACACATAATAGGTCATTTCAGGACTAACATGTTGTAATTTTATTTCTATAATTCGCTTCCTTGAGCTACAAGGGGAGACTGGCGGATCCAGAAAAACCCCACAAAGTTGGACAGACGACCTTACTCCTTGTTACTTACAAGTGGGGAATCAAAACATTCACAAAATTTTAATGTAGATGAAATCCAAATTTTAGTTATTTGATTGGATAATATTAGATGGATTTTAGTGCTTGGCGAATTAAAATTAAGGTATCTACTAAAATTTGGATTATATCTTTAGTTAAGATTTCAAGAAACAAGACCTAGATCAGTAAGATGATTTATAAAGAACATTTCCTTTTGTAACGTAACTCGACCAACTTTTATCATACAGTATATATCTGTTATTCATGTGTTCATTGCTAAAAATTACTTCTTGATGTATGACTTGTAGGAAATTGAAGGACAGTAAGCATTAACTCTTCTCGCGGGGCAAGATAAATATGACCATGTTAGTCTCAAAATGACCAAAGTATTGTGTTGAAGGGACAATAAACTCAGTTCCTATAAATCCTTTGCAGCATAAGATTTGATGACAACAAACAATTGTGTTGCATATTTGGGCCAACTTGTTGCTCCTGGCAACATATATATTTGTTATGTATACATGTAAATTTCAAACTGATTGTTATTGTTGAAATCTTGTTGTACAATGTGCAAGTTGTTTGTGTTCATCGATATTTCATCTGAAGTTTGCAAAAAGATCTGATAGATTTATTTTTCTATTGTTATTTTCTTGTATAAATGTAAAATATTGGAATCAGTATTGTCACATGTGATCCCTTGAGGAATGAAAGGACTTTTCATGAAATTAGTTGCATGAAAAATAGACCATTATATTATTGAAAAAAATATGTAGGCAACAAGTTTCGTAGTGTTTTAAGAGCGGTACTAGTTATTCTGTACAATGAGATCTGACCATTATTTACCAAGTTTTTTCTCTTTTTTTTTATGTATCTTGACACAATATTTTTTAATTAAATTTAATAATTAAAAATTTTCAAAAATTGCATATTGGGTATTTTTCAACTAACTTTATATTTGTTTGAATAACACAGATTTTGAGTTTAAATTGGCAACTGAAAACATTAAATTAATTTTGCTAGGACATTAAATAAAACATCTTTTATTTAATGTTTTTATCTTTTGTTATTTGACAGTAAATATGTCACAACAGGAATCAGTCTTAATTAGTTCTCATCTTAAAAAATTGAATATTATCCACACTTGTCCTGCAAAAACATATATTTCTTCATTGTTTCGCTGTGTTCATGATTTGTGCAAGATGTGTAGTGTTACTTTTTTTATATTGTTTGGTCCCTGTCCGTCTGTTCACTGATACTTGTACTCTTTCCCATTTTCATCAAATTTTCTGAAATACATGTAATAGTTCCAGAGTTAGGGTCGCTGTCTGATAAACCTTCAATACCATATTTGTAATCGTTAATAAGCAGTCTTTTTGTATCTCTTTATAAAGTTTTAGGTCATGATTAATTGTAATATAGAAAGTGTGATATTTGTCATATTAATGCCTAGGAATGGATAATAGATTGTCTGCAATTGTTTGCCTACGATATATAAATGTAGATGTGGTAAAACAATATATATATGCCGTAATGACTTCAATGATATTAATGGAATGTGCCATAGACAATTTGTTTTAATAGCCCTATAGCAGCAGTATTTTGGTTGATTAAATTTGTTTTTGGGTGTTTCTGGTAACTAATGATAAAAATTTGTGGCGCTTCATGGACATGGCTAATCATGCTACTGAAGAATAATTCAATTTTGATCTTGGAAAGAAAGTTTTAAGACTATAATGTTAATTTTAACATTAAATAGTTGATATTCTCTGTTTAAGTATCCACATAGACATTTTATTGTCATTCTTGATATTGTCCTCTTTTTTTTCCCCCCACAATGACCGTATATGTATTTGTATGTGTTCACCTTATAAAATATTCATCCTTTGTGTCTCTTATTAGAAAATTTAATTTCAATAACAGGACATATATATTCTTATATATTAGTTATTTCTATCTTTCAAGTTTCAAATTTCATGACATGTTGTGTATTTTAAAACAGTTGGTTTGGTACCTGTATGATATTTTTTTGTGAGTAATGTACAAATTATTAAATTTTTGTATCCTTATAAGAATTGCTCAACAATAATTGTTAAACCATGCATCTGTAAAATATACTTTTCCTATTTGATTGTTTCTAGAATCTAGACATTATGATTTGATTGCAATATAAAAAGAAGAACTTTGACTTGAAGTCTTGTTCTGTAGTGGCCTAATGGCATATGTATCATATGAATGGTTATAGAATAATTAATTCAATTTAAATGTTCTTTTTTTGCATCATTTTTGGAAATTTTGGATGTTTTAATTGAATTAACATATTAAATATAGGAGACAAAAAATCACAATAAAATTCCATTGGTTTTAGTAGCAAAACATCAGAAAAAATACAGGAAATTGAATTTGTGAACACTGCTACTACTAATAACCATAAAGTTAGGATTCTCTTGAAACCTCCCACATATGCCTACCACAGATAATAACCACAAAATAATACATTCAAATTAAAACAAATATATAGTTTCAAATCTTCAAACTTTCAGAGAATACAAATTTTTTAAGTAACATTCTACATATATTAATGAATTAATGGTAATTAAAGGATCTAAACCTCTTTAATTTGGGTCAAAATGAAATATTTAATTGGGTTGATGTGTTATTTCAACTAGGAATGTGCACAACTTGGATGTGTGCTAATTTCAGTTTCTTCTGTAACCACATAAAAATTTTAAATTAAATTTATCTCAAGTCTGAATTTATGTGGACATTGATCAGAATAGATTAAAATCAAACCAATTGAGTGTTTCTGGTAACAGTTAAAGGATTAAATAAATTTATTGTATTTAATGGTAATAAAAGTATATTTTGGCTTGGTTTAAGTTTTAATTACATCTTGTAAATACAGTGTATTGAAT
This sequence comes from Patella caerulea, assembly GCA_036850965.1. NCBI lineage: Eukaryota > Metazoa > Mollusca > Gastropoda > Patellidae > Patella > Patella caerulea. The sequence goes on from JAZGQO010000006.1 coordinate 24,358,476, forward strand.
CACAAGAACTAATTGTTTTAAGGGATATTGAACTGTTAACTGTATTAAATGTATCTTATATTGTTTTTGATAACAAATCTTTATTGTTTCTTTATCATATAGTGCCCTTCGAGAACAAAATTGAACAAAATTTAATTCTCAACGTCTTTCTCTAACTTCATAGTATGCTTCGATTTTTCTAAATAAATTATTAAAAATTGAATTTTGATTTGTTTTTGCTTATCACCAGCAAACTTGCACATCAGATACAGGCCAATCTGAATACAGATCTGTATTTCGTTTTGTATTTTCTTTGTACTTTTGATGGCTACTACTACATAAAGTTGTATTGGGAGGTCGCATCAGGAGTCGCTGCCTTTGACCCTATGACGTCAGACATTCGATTAACCGACCCACCTTTATGTTTCTTATAGGATACCCAAGACCCCATGCATCGTGTCCCAATAACTCGCTGCAACAGGCCATTTCATTGGCTAATCATTCACATCAACTAGAACCCATGTCACATAACAAGTCTTCCAGATCCTAATGGAGTAAAGATAAGAAAAACGGAATATTGAACTATAAAAGAACGGGACGAAATAAGATCTGTGATTTAATCAGATTGCTCACACGCAGGAAAATCGTATACTATTATAAAACTCTTGCCAACTTATATTCTAAAGCCTTAACCACGTGCATCTTATCAAATGTTGTAAAACTCGCGGTCGTTGCGTCATGGACATGACTTCCTTTCGATATTGGTGCATATATGGACACTGGTTGTACAAATAATTACATACTTGTTGAGTTTCTGTCTGATTTACACGAAATTCGAACTTAGTCATCATTATGGTGAAACCGTGATATATTTAAACGGTGTTTTAAATGTGAATCGGTATCTGAAAATATTAATTTCTAAACATGTTTCTAATTTACTGTGTTCTTTTATTACATTTCCAGAAATTTTGAAAAGTACCATTATAATTTAATATTTTGAATGACGAAATTGGTACTGTACGAAAAAGTTAACCAGAAGACACTCTTCGGGTTAATTTTAAACCAAGTGCTTACTGTTCACAAAATTCGAAGAAAATATGTGAAATGTACATGTAGTAAGACATCGAAATTAAGCGAAAACGTAATTGGGGTGTGGTTTTAATCCGCTTGATGGTAATAAAGCTCGCAGATGTAGCTCCGTTGCCCGCGCAAAAGTTCCCCTATAGCACACTGCAAGACCACTGCTCGCCTTCTTTAGTCCAGTCTGTGCAGAAAAGTAGGACGTTTAACCCCATTCACTCCATTCCCTGTTATATCAATACAATTCAACACATGAAGATATTTGAAGAAAATAAGTTTATATAAATGAGTAGTAGTACAGATCATATAACTCATATTTTCATACAATATGGCCATCTAATTTATAATAATTGTCATTAGCTATTTCCAGGCCAATTAGTCCACCCCGAATATTCCAGGAACTATTGATGAACTACAACACGCAGATCTTAGCAGATGTCTGTACTGGTGTAGATCTCATCTGGTGTCATTGCTTGGAATGAGAAAGTAATTGAATTGTAGAAGCTACCACTTGAGACCAAGCGAACAACCGAGTGTTGGCATCCCATGGGTATTCCCCGTTTTGCTGAAAGATAAGAAGTATGTAAATCCGATAATCAAGGGAAATATGTCATTACAATACATTTATGTGTTTCGACAAAAGTTCATTCCCATTTCTTCCACTCTTTCGCGCTTAATGGTCAATGAGCCGAAATAATGTACAAATATTCAAAACATTGACTGTAATGTGACAATTTTTTTATATAGTATTACTGAAAGCCTGTAACGAAAAAATAAATGATTTGTCTGGTGAATGAAACGCAAAATCGTGTATATTTCGTTATCCAGGGTCTAAACACTGCTTTAATGTCGTTGTGGGAGCATTCAAAATAGTCTACAACATTAACTATAGGACAATAACTATAACAGTAATTAAAAAGAGACTGCATATAATTTACTTGCAAACAGAAAGTGAATTTTGTCGCTAGAGGTTGACAAGACAATGCAAAGTTACAGACGATCATATTTTAGAATTAACAAAACTGCTCCGAATAACATATTATATATATTTCAATCAAATTGGATGAAAGATTCACAATATGCAACAAATGACAAAATGGCAATAACTCCGGAAGTTGTTACAAATCGCTGAAATCAAATAAAATCTTTCGTCCTATTGATGTAAAGACACTGTATCAATTTTGAACAGATCAAATAATAAATGCGGGTGTATACAAACTCAAAATTGAAAAATCTACAGGAACCTAGGTGCAGGGCTTCCCGACAATGATGCTAATCCAACACTTGTCGTCACTTGATTCTTATCACGATTAACAGATGAATTTGAGATCAAATTTTCCAACCAACCTGCTCTAGCTCGTAGTCCACAGAAAGCTATTTTCCTTCCCATAATGTCTGTATCTAGACCATCTCCATATAACAACTCAACATAGTCCGATTTACCATTAGCGCTACACTGTAAAATAAACACAAAATCTTAATGTTTAGATTTATAAAGAGCAAAGCCACTACAGTGAATGCACATTTTCGAATCCTATCATGACATGTTCTTCAGAAAGACTCACACCAAGTTCGAACGGGGGATAACGACGGATATATTTCAGCTGATAAAGTAATAATTCCCCGGGTAGGCATATTCCTGAAGCAATTGCTGGATTATCTTTTGATTCTTGAAATTTTGCGGGAGTGTGTCTATTCTACCCGTTCAATCAAAGCTATCACTTGAGTACAGCAACATGACAGTCCTTCGTTTAATCTGGGTCTTCCCAAAAGCTTTCTACAGTGATTTAAGTTATTAAAACGGGTGAAAGTATGTTTGTTTCCAAACAGTATTTCCAAACATTTTAATAGATTTGATAACCTCGTTTGTCACGCAATTAGTTTTACTGTAATATTCTGCTATGCACTGGTTAATTGTGCATAATAAAATCGTGGGCACGTTATGTTGACATGTTTGGTCAAATTTGGAGCTTTCTTTTAAAGGCTCTTTACAGCAGTAATTGGGGGCGGGGGGAATAGCTCTAATCAAACGAAAAACAACGCGGAGTATGCGGGAAAGAGTCAACATGCATTACAAAACGTCCAAAATAGCAAAAATACAAAATTCATCTTCTGCACCATCTTTGTTACCAGCTTGATTGATGTAAATTACTGACTGTTTGTCGGGAAAAGTCTGTCACTATATGCCATATTCTTACCTGTACTGAGAGACCTGAAGTGGGTTTAACGGATGGTTGTTCTGATGAAACACCTACATCTACATCTACTAAGTAAATTTTCTCTGGATAGATGATAGATATAGAACAGTTAGTTCTCTCACCAAAGTTCTTCAAAGTTAAAATACCAAATTCCATAGTAGCGACCACATTACAGGCTGCAAAACAGAAAATTAATTAAATGATTTAAATTTCTAAACGTAGATTTCTTTTGCGTCGCCTATCCAAATATATAGAGCCAAAATCGTGTGTTCATCTGTCGGCAAATTTAGCATAAAACAACACTTTTAAAATCTGTCGAAACAAAAATCTCATTCCATCGTAAAGAACTTGAACTATTACTAATTAAAGTACCACATAATGCGTTATTTTGTCGTAAATCAGAGAACAAAGCAAAGCTATAGCAAAGTGAAAATGTCCAAAATACTATTGGTGAATATTAATCACCTCGCAGATAAGAAAGTGGGCAAGGGTAAAGAAAATCCTATTTTATTTTTTTTAAAAGAAATTTGCGACAATAAAAATTCGAACTCATAGTTTTAGATTTTCACCCCATCGCTGAGATTTGTTACGTATACCAATATGTTAACGGTACCTCAGTTTTTCGTCACACCCAAACCACTATACATGTACCTTGTCCCTTGCCATCTAGATCTCTGTACTGCTGACAAGGGAGGAATTTCGCCGGAAAATACCGATGAATTTTCCCGGCCAACGTCTAAACCACTGAACAACTATCGCTCCAACCAAACTAATCAAACGAAACACTGCGCAGGAGTATGGTACCGCAAAGCTTTTTATTATATTATTAGGCATGGACACAAATGACGGTATCCATAAATAATACGACCAGATAGAAATGGAATAAATTATAATTATACTAAAGGTCGATTATATCAAGATGACACCTATATCAGACCTATAAAAGCCAATTGCTGGCACACGAATTCAGATCACAGTGACGCTTTAGTTTAAAGGAGCTAAATCGCTAGTATTTGGGGCCTAGAAATTGACACGTATGGGTTGCAAGCCATATAATAATTTAATATGGATGTATATTAACTGATTTACATTCAATCGTTTCCGTTTTTACTCTAATATCAAATCAGTTATGTTTGGCAAAGTACACCAGAAGTCTCAATTGAATCACAATATAATACAGCGTCTAGTTATTCCAGTATATATAGTATTTATTGCGCATGCTCACAGTTTGAGATGTAATGTGGAGTTTACCTAGCCTTGTTCCCTAGCTGAAAATGAGTCTGAACTCTGAAACGCCGTATGGTACACGATTCGTGTACCAATGGTAAAAAAATTATTTCGTCTTAAAATATTGGATATCAGAAGCCCATATTTTCCTGGTAAGACAACACCATCAATGTTGATTTAAATTGGCAAATAATTTGTGTTTTCAACGTCGGACACGTTCGATGATATTAGTTAGAGACTTAGCTAGGCTACTTCTGAATCATAAATAAGGTGATGTAAAAGGCGTTTCTTGATCATGTCCGGCCTACGACTTTAATAGTAAGTGCAGGAGGACCGCACTACACACAAAACATATCTTGCTGCTTTAAACAAAACTTTATCAGGGCAACGTGGGTTTAACATGCAACAAGGTAGACCCCATAAACATTGCAACATGGGGACCATATGGGGAAAAAAGGGGCTGTGGGCCCAGATCATACCACAAGGTTCCCATACTGGACCCATATTATCTTCCCACGTACAAATGTAGGCAAATACACTTTATTTTCATATATATTAATATCACAGAGACAAGCCAAATGATATAATGCTTACTTCTGTCTTACAATGATAATCTGAGCTTATAGTGTGTGTATCTGGGGCCAATATGGGATCTATATGGGATTTCCCGCATTAATAACTCTGTTTTTGTATACATGGGGCCAATATGGTGTCCATATAGGATTACCCATTTGTGCATCTGGGGCCAATATGGGATGTATATGGGATTAACCACTCTGTTTTTGTAAACATGGGGCCAATATGGTGTCCACATGGGATTACCCATGTTTGTATCTGGGATAATATGGTATCTTTATGGGATTACATATTAACTTTTGTATATCTGGGACCAACATGGTATCCATATGGGATTGGGTATGTTAGCTCATTATTGAACCCATACTTTTATTTGTTTATACCTTGAACCAAAATGTGCAACCAGAATCTGTGTGGTATGGATATGGTATATTATGTACATGGGCCCAATATGGTATCCATATGGAAATACCCACACGTGTATCTGGGGTCAATATATCTATATGGCATTTCCCCCACATATAATATATCTAATTCTAATATGGTATCCATATGGAGTTACCTACATGTGTTTCTGGGTCCAAAATAATATATATGGTTTATTTACCACATATAAAATAATTAAATAGGTCTGGGTCCAATATGGTATCCATATGGGCCCCATAAACATTGCAATGTGGGGACCATTATGGGGAGAAAATGAGCTGTGGGCCCAGATCATACCACATGGTTCCCATACTGAACCCATATTATCTCCCCACATACAAATGTAGGCAAATACGCTTTATTTTCACATATAATAATATCCCAGAGATACGCCAAATGATATAATGGTTACATGAACTTCTTTCTTACATTGATAATCTGACCTTATAGTGAGTATATCATATCTGGGGCCAATATGGGATTTATATGGTATTACCCACATTAAAACTCTGTTTTGTAAACATGGGGCCAATATGGTGTACATATGGGATTACCCATTTGTGTATCTGGGGATAATATGGTATCTGTATGGGTTTACATGATAAATTTTATAAATCTGGGGCCAACATGGCATCCATATGGGATTACTTATTTGCATATGTTAGCTCATTATTGAACCCACACTTTTAGTTGTATGTACCTTGAACCGATATGCGCAGATGTGATTACCAACATGTGCACCTGGAATCTGCGTGGTATGGATATGATATGACCTTATTCATGTGTATTACGTATGTGGGTTCAACATGGTATCCATATGGGATTACCCACGCGTGTATCAGGGGCCAATATATCTATATAATATATATCTACATTGTAATTCCAATGTGGTATCCATATGGGGTTAATTAACACCTGTATCTGTTTCAACATGAATCTAATATCATTTAAACGTTTGTGCAAATCTGTAATATGGCCAAGATTACACACAGTTTTCCAAATGAGAAAGAGGCTGTCTAAATATCTTTCAAATTTCTCTTTGATGTAGTTTCTACAGTTAAATCTGCTAAAGGGCAATTCCACCGTAACAAACGTACATTTAGAACTCGTCATATTTTTATTACTTCCAATATTATCTAACCATGAATAATTAACCGTTTTGGTTTTATTTAGTATTAAAACATATGATTAAAATATCAATTGACATATGTACAGAAATGAGCACCATGATTTGCCTGCATGAACATATAGTTGAATTGTCCGGTGGAATTGAAAAGTTTTTCTGCTTGTAAAAAAGGACACTAATACTAAATGTCTACTGTATGGTCACATTTGGATTCTTGTAATCCAGTAAATTAGAAATTATTGTGGTAACGGACGTACATATTTTCTTGTAACAGATGTACGAGTGCAAATTGCAAACCCATTACATGAGATATGTAAACTTTCAAATAATCGGACTGATACATAATAATAATTATTAACTCATTTGAATTAATGGAGCAGTTACTTTCGAAAAAACATTACTCCTTGAATAAAATATTGTGACCCTAAAATTTTGGTAGCTGACGAACATACGTCTTTGAAATCCCGGAAGTGAATCAGAGAATTTTGTCAAATGTTTTCTTTTTACGGTCATAATATCAAGAATGGGTGATGTTAGCTTTGAATATGAGTTTTTGAACAGTTCCATAAATAAATATGAATGAGAGATAAACTGTAAATATTTGATTACATGAAATACTGTGAAAATTAATGGACTGGACGTGCATCTATGAATACCAAAGTTTACTGAGAATTTTTTTAAATCTTTTCTTTTTATGGACAGTATTATAAGAATGGGTTATTCTTGCTTTAGATAATGAAGTTTTAAACAATTCCATACATAAATCATATGAATGAGAGAGAAAAAATGTAAATATTTGGTAACAGGCGCAGGTTCTCATAGTAATATTTTTCATTGTTATACTTTTGCAAAACTATATTATTTTTATATTTTAATGTATAAATATCATGTTTATATACATTGTCAGATAATGAATGCCAAATCATTCGTTGTGATTCAGAATAATCAAACAAACACAAAGTAAGAAAATACAAAAAATTTACAAATTCGACATTAAGAATGTAACCATTGACCAACTTTTCAATTAATTAAATTTGTCACCTAATTGTATACTTTTTGGGAATTGCCCTGAAGATTTACGTGTAATATAAATAGTTACTCCATAAGTAGACGATTTAGTCTACTGTCGTACAGAAATTGCTTTTATATCTTAAATAAAATAACAGTCGAAACACTAAAAATTTAGTGATGCACTGATATGGACTTTGCAGAGATTATATAGATTACAATAAAATTCTCCTAACTGACTGGTATACCAAATGACAGACTATGTTTACCATGAATAAAAAAAAAATAGAGTTTATTTATGAATGAAATTGTGATACATGTTTTCACTTTAAGAAATACTCCACCCCGCCTTTCGAATCAAATGCCCGTCTTTGTGGAGCTTTAAAGCAAAAAGAGTCGCTAATACTTATTCTTTTAAAAAAAAGCCAAATAGGACCCGTTATTACTCAAATTTATTATGAATACATCATGGCTGGTAGTATCTTGCTAGTACGATTTTAATGACTATAGCAGATTCTGTACACAAATTATATAATATCTAACTTTACTGTGGAGGTCACTAAGCCACCCATGAAAACCTGTCAGCGAGTCATCATTAACAACCAATTTAGTCTCTTGAAGTCTGGTCACTGGCTGAAATTTAGATTCTACAATGTAGAAGTATGTATATTATTAGTACTAACAAGAAGAAACTGCTGAAAGTGGTACGCATCTCTGAAATCAGTTCACAAAACTTAATCAAAGGTAAATTTTTCCCATCCTTTCATACTATAATAAGCTTAATGGCTTTTGGGTAAAACAAATTAAATGAAAGGTTTTAAAGTTTCTATATTTCGAAAAAATGTCTTTTGGAAAATAACTGATACAAATGAGTTGATCATTTTCTGTGGAAATATACAAGTGCATCTAAGTATTTATGCAAAAGTTTTGTAATAATATAAGAATAGATTTGAATAGATGTTTCTTTTTTTCTTAGTTATTTTGATTTGACAGAATATTGGTAAACTCTAAAACAAGAAAGCTGTCATTTCCAGAAAGGTGACTATTTCCATTTTCATTGCAAAATATGTTTCTTGCTCTCGCTGGACTAAACGCTTGAAAGTTTTATCAGCTATACAACGAAATACAAATGACATATATATATAACTGAATTTGGTAAAGATGAAATAAACGCACTTTAAAACAAAAGATATAATAAATGCTAAATCTGGTCTTTTTACAGCTAAATCCGTTTGAAACAACAGATTAAAGAATTAAAATGACAATTGCATAAGCACTGGTCAACTATTTCACATGTTCCGGACCAAAAGACAATGGTGAGTTTCTGTTTGTATTAATTACTGTTTGTGGAGACTACAGGTCAGAATTTATATCCGATTTTTATGAAAATTAAAATATGTGTTTGTATTCCAAAGATATTGATTGAATTCAATATCGGCGCAAAATATGGGTAGAGTTGTCTTACTTTGTCAGGCTGCACATCAACAGACCTAATCAATGTGCTTTTCTTTTGAATTGCAGAGTCGGTCAGAAGAAATCCAATGTTTGTGAACACTACAAACGAAGAAATCAAAACAGCTGTTAGTTGCTTCCTGGCTAATTCAAGGGGCAGGGATGGTGGGAGATCCCAACAAATTTCAACTGTCTTACCAAAAAAGCATTATAATAAAACATGAAACCAAATAAACAGTTTTGTTATTTTATTAGACTGATTCGGTACTTGTTGTTTACCATGCTTAGAACTAGAGAATTCATCAAAGTTACACGGAGCTGTGTAGCACACTTGATATTATCATTAAAATAGTGTTTAGCATGTAATATCAAAAGATAATTTCATACTTGTATTAAATTAGTCTAAGTTCGGCTATAATGTCTGGTATAAATAGTTTACTGTCCATATATGTGTTGTCACCACAAATAAGCTCAGTACAATATTTCTTAGAATCCCACAGGAAATCCATTTAGTGCCCAAATTAATATCCTGGCATATCCACACAGATCCCATATGATGCCCATATTACATTGATTTGTACTCCCACATGAGTCCCGTATTGTACCCATATTACATGTCTTATCAAGACCATATAGGTCCCATATTACATACATATTATTTTAGATTATTTACCCATATAGAACCCACACAAACCCCATTTAGTACCCATGTGGATCCCATATTATGCCCATATATCATTTATTTGTACCCCATATGAGTCCCATATAGTACCCATATTATATTTTTTAACATGGCCATATAGGTCCCACACAGGCCCCATATAGCACCCATATTATTTTAAATCAGTTATCCATATAGGCCCCACACAAACCCCATTTAGTACCCATATGGTTGAGCCCATATGGATCCCATATGGATGTTGGGTGCAAAAATGTCGGGGTCCTGTATGGGCTCCCCATCATGGCCCCATATCACATGACACATGGTACCCATATGGTACCCATCAATGAATGTTATCAGGGGACTGTTAAGGGAATTCACACTTTCTCGACGTATTAATATTGTTTCGAGTTCTATATCGGGTATCCTGGGGGATTATTAACACATCCATAATCGTTAAATGTACCGATGACCGGAGATTGAAAATCTAGGAGCATAGTTTTTTTTTTCACCTCAAGAAATCCTTATAGACATTTACACAATAGTCAAAAGGCGCTAAGAGTTTTATTGTTAAATTAATTATCTCTTTCAAAAATAGAACTAGACAAATATTTTGTACATTGGAATCACTGAGTCGATACAGAAAATTAGACATACGTGTTGGTGTATAATATGATATTGACAATTCTATAATAAATGTATGAACATTGTACTATAAATGGATATCAATCGCCGTATTTGGATAACCATAGGTTATAAGTCCTGTATGGCATTGCTTTGGTAAAATATCGTTAATATCATGCACTCACTTGTATATAATAAATGCTGGCTGGAGTTATAATTATGCGCTTTATTCTTTGGGTAATATGGCCACTTTTCTGCAAATTCATTCGTATATACATTATCCAGGTATGGCCAAGCTGAAATCCTTCAACTACATGTATATCCTACTCGAATTAGACATTGCTTGTTTTGTTTTAGTTGTTTATCGTTGGATCAGACTATCATACGAAACTTACAATGTCGGTAGCCAGCTCAACGCCCGTCTACGATATAAATCAAGGTGTAAGTTGGTATTAATCCCTATGTAGTAAGTGACTTTTCGACTAACACAAACCGACATAAAAGCAACGGGCGTACATTTTAAAATTCCACCAACATGATTTTAGTTCAAATATAATTGGAGAACTAGCTTTCCATATCATTTTATCGTTATTGGTTTTAAAATACTTACGTCTTGGGTTAGGGATAAATCTGACGTTCACTTTAAAATTTTGACCCGGGAAAGGTATGAGGAACTGAATTAAGGCAACATTCTGTGATGAGATATATTTCTTGTGTGGTTTACTATTCCCACAAAATGACTGATATCTTTCTTCTAATGGACGTTTATGATCAAATGGACTTGGAAAATATTCACCTTGTAACTCCCAACCATCCACTAACTGAAACAAGAACGAAATATAATGAATTCCCTGAACTTAAACAATCCCATTTATTCCGATAAAAAAATGAAAATCTCAATTTAAATGGAATTTATGTGTTCATCAGATTGAGAAATGATTATGTGTTTAACAGGTTAGATCAACAGAAACCAAAATTGATATATAATTTATTTTATGTTCCGGATGCTTAAGCAAACAAAAAAAAATCCCCTTTATCTTTCTAAACGGAAATATAATGGTATACAGAATGTCCTATTAATAATCGTAAGAATACAATCAAACAGATCGTCACAATTTTACATTTTGGACATTACCAGTGGTCTGTCTTTCAACGAACTCTAACTATACGCAGAGCTAATACGCAGACTCGGTGAAGCCAGTTGTAAATTTGACCATTATTAAGAATTACAATACGCCTGTGAGGCCCTAATATGCATCTAAATTCGGCACGGATGGAGTTCATGGGAAGGATATTGTTTACCACCATTTTACATACAACTTATAATTTCTAAGCACACAAAGTACAATTAGAATAGTAAAAACATACATACCGCTAAAGCATTGTTTTCATCACAATTTACATTAATTTCTGTTATTTCTATTTCTACAAGACTATCTGGGTCCGCAATAATGTAGAAACCACAGACTTCATATTTCTCTTCTGATTCATAATAATAATCTCCCGGGGTACTTCTCATGTCTATACAATCTGTAACAAGAGGAATTCAACAACCAAACTTAAATGAATGCATGAATGAAATGGGATTTAAGGTACTACTTTGTTCTCCACTGCTATCCTGGAGTTGAGGTGTTCGATCCCTGCATTGGCCGAGAAAGTTCATCTCGATTTTCCGGCGTGATTTCCCCTTGTCAGTGATGCAGAAGGAGGGTCTGGTAAGGACAGCTGCCTAGTCGTTCGGATGGGACGAAAAACCGAGGTCCCGTGTACACATTGGAGTGCACGTAAAAGATCTCTTTGCAGTTGGAATTCGATATAATATTATAAGAGTAGGCCGTAACGCCACTGCCCGGGCAAAATTTCCTGTATGGCGTATGCCCGTCTTCTATTAGCCCAGGTTAAGTGCAAAAGAGTAGGACGTTAAACCCAATTTCATTTCATTTCATTTCATTTTGTTCTCCACTGCGCTGTGAGAGAAATTATGCCGGGACAGCAATAGACTTCTAGCGATAACTTGGTTTGTTCGTATCAGCATCACTGACAAGGGGAACCTCGACGAAAAAATCACGAATTCACTTTCTCGGTCAACACCGGGATGTAACCTTTGCCTCGTGGTTAGCTAGCAACCGTGACTTCCCCAAAATTAAAACCGGGGTTTTTAATTAAATTGCATTTGATATTATAACGACCAATTCTAGCCCCATCAATGTGAGTTTCACCAAACTCTATAATCATAAGACTGATATGATGCATGGGTTTTGATTCAAAGTATATACTGTTTCATGTATGTGTGCTGCCATCTTACCTATTTGTGTGGGTGTATATTGTAAACTATCAGGGGTGTATTGTTGACTTCTCTGAAATAAAACCAATAAAATATAAGATGAACTGACATAACCGTGATTTGAATACAAAGGGCATTAATCGTTATAGGCGCAATAAATTTTTGTTATTAAACTAAACAATGTAAAATATCATTATTTTGCTTCGTTTATTTGATAGAATTTGAAACACTCCGTTAAAAAATATAACCGTTATCGCGTTCACTAGCCAATTATTGACAGACAAACCAATTCGCCCGGGCTCAAATTCAATGAGGGGCCAAATTGGGCCAGGGCACAAATTCGACAGGGGCAAAATTCGGTGGCCTAAAAAACATCCATGCTGTTTAACTTGATACCAAACATATTGGGTTGGAACTCGGCGACGAAGGGTTATTCGCCCGGGGTCCAGACTCAATTCACTCGGGGCCTACATTCGATCACCTAAAATATTTACTGGGCGATGTTGGTTAATTTGATGCCAAATATTTGGGGTGGAGCGTATGGGCGAACATACACAATTATATACATAGACGCATACATAATTTGATTTCATTTACATGTATATAGATTAGTAGGTTTCCAGGTACAGTACAGTTTGCTTTAAGGTGCACAAGGGCAGTATCCACATGCCCCATATTCGTACTGACGTTAAGTCAACCAAAGCATCGCGTTAGCATCGTTATAGTAACTGTTGAACGTGGGGTATTATGGATACTGACGTTGGGTGATTAAAAGCATTGTGGTAGCATCGTTCTCAGCTCAGATTAACTGTTCAGCGTGGGATGAAAACGAGCTAATTTACACAGTTTAGTATAAACAGTTGCTATATTCTGTCTTTGTTCCATTTGATGGGTCTAAGCGAGCTTCGCTTTCAGCTATTTATAATTGTGCAATTAAACCCACATTAGATCCAATTAAAGGTATCAGCCATATAAAGTAACCAATAAAACACTGACAATTTGACGTCTGCTGCAACTTGAAAAAGTCAAAATAAATTACGACTCCTATTATACAAATTGACACAGTCGTTTAACATTTAACATATCTTATTTAGACTCGCAGCTCCGGCTTGAGAACTATATTTTAAGTGTCAATTCATGCTTATAAATATGCCATTTACATTAAGTTGATCTTCCAGCAATCAAACATTAGTTCCTGTAACTATAATTAGATCGATATCAAATCAAAACAATACTTGAAATAGAGTCCAACCCGGGAAAACGATATTGAATTGAAGACGCGAAGGCGTAATAATACTTAGAGCTAAAGCGATATTTCTAAATCAGATTGTTGATTTTTTCAACTCCGAATTAGGAAACTTAATTTGACATTTGCCTAACAGAGCCTATTTCTGTTAAAAAAATAACTACACTGTATCTTTCTCCATTCTTGAACCGTCTGTCCTGATTGTTTGTATTAATCTGAATTCAATGAACAATTGGGACTAACATCAGGATGCCGGGTCTCTAAAGGTTGGTAGAAGAATATTTTTGGATTTGATGTTATACCAATATTATTTTAGGCTCTCTTAATTATTGAATTCTTTACATGGTATTGTATTTTACCCGAGCTTTCGTTAGCCTAAGGGGGTTGGGATGGCCTAGTGGTCTAGAGTGCAGCGCTTCAACCTCTAGCTGGCCGGTCACCTCTGGCTTGCAGCTGTGGTTTCGAGCCCTGGTGTGAGCGTATGTGGCATGGAGATAGGGGCGCCTTCTCAACCTCGTGGGTTTCCTCCGGGCACTCCGGTTTCCTCCCACTGATAAAGACCCCTACGCGCAAGCGAATTATTGAAATAAAATTAAAACCATGTTAGTCCCGAAATGACCTAGTTTGTGTTGAGTGGACGTTAAACCCCATTTCTCTCTCTCTCTCTCTCGTTAGCCTAAAATAACCTAAAATGGAAACGGCGGGGAAATTGGTATCTGTAAGTGATTGTGTGTCGGTGATAGACATACCCCTCGCAGTGTTTCGTTTGATTAGTCCTAATTGCACTTAATACTGCTGTAACGGAAGCAAATTTCTGCTCCAAATTATGACTGGTTCAATAGTCTATTAACAACTAATACCTAGCGGAGTAACGAAATCATTCGGCTTTAAACAGAGCTCCAAATTGGACCAAGTATGTTTACATATTACGCTCAATTAACCAGTACATAACAGTATATTACTGAAAAAATAATTGCGCAACAAACGAGGCTATCAAACGGCTACAATGTAAACTATAATGTTTGGAGGCGAACAAAACTTTCACTGTTTTTAATACCTTAAATCACTGAGCAAAGCTTTAGGGAAGACCCAAGATTGAACGAAGGGTTGTCGTGTTGCTGTTCCTGGGTTAGGTTTCATTGAACGGAAAAATAGATGCATTGCCTTAAAAGCCGAAGTATCAGACGTCAATCCAGCAATGGCCAGAGAAGGATTTCGGTAGATTTAGACGTGCGCGGGGTAACTGTATAATACATAGTATAGGGAAATCGCTGCAAATCAAAATCTTCTTTTGACCACCAGAACAAGGCGACAACTTCTCTGAAGTGTGTGCTTTAGATCGCAAGATCTGTTATTGGGTTAAGTGGCGTCGGTACTGTACTATTCCGGTCACCAGTTTTCGTCTTACTTCCAAAGACCCTACTCGAAAGCGAATTAGTGATTGAATCATATTATGTTAGTCCTATTTCTTTCGTGTGAACCTTACCCACCCACCCTCTCTCTCTCTCTCTCTCTCTCTCTCCATCGTTGCCCTGTAAAGATGCATGTGCTTTCGTTAAAGCCCCAATAACACTCTTGTTGTAATTGAATAATATGTCCCAATCTTCATTCTGGTCAACAAATTGTATTATTTTAGAATATTCCAATTAAATGATGATATAAATTTCATCTTAACACACCTATTTTTAAAAATTGGAAAAATTCAACCAATTAATTTGAAAAGTCGAACGTAAACCTTTTCAAATGTGACTTGGATTTAAAATATTTTCGAACCCTCTGGACAATTAAAATATGTGACTTGGATTTTAAAATATTTTTGAACCCCTGTGGACAAGTAAAATAGTTTGTAATGGATAATTTACACAACAGGTAGGAAACTTAAACATCGAGTACTTAGAATAAGGGTATTATTTATTTTCTGGAGCTACCAAGCCAGCAAGAATGTTATTGTCCCTTTAAGCTTAATGTAATTAGGTGATTTGGCTAATTGGGCGACTGTATTATCTCTCAAACGAATTACATTTATGTTCATTGATTGATAAATACCTCTTCAAGGTTACAGAAGTAACTAAACTGTGGAGTTAATCCCCACTAATATTTTTCCATGCCTTCAGGGACGATCTCAAGATTAGTGATTATGTAATAATAAAGAATCGTACAGAAATAGCTCATAATATACCAATTTAATCACTGAATGCGCTGAGCTTAAATGTAGCTTTATGCCAATCCCCATTTAATGAATGAAAATGGAAGTTGGATTAATGATTTGGTGGTTAATCAAAGATGCATTATGCAAGAGCTATATCTTTCTTTAGACCTTAACTTATTCATTTAACATTTATTAACTTGCTAAGATCATCATTAACTCTCGATCCCATGACGGATGCTCTAAAATTTTAGATTTTCGACGAATATAAACACGATTGGTGTATAATGATTTAATTATTTGTTATCGTAACAACAGGAGCAATGGCAAATGCCGTAACTTTGTTCAGAATGAAACAATTTGACTGAAATATTTTCAATATCGAGCTTTTACCATTTTAGCGTGAACTTTCAGCTCTTTATCTAAAGCTTACATAATGCACCCTTAATGCATGCGTCTTGTCTTAAAGTTGCGTAGGAGATATTTCAAAGCGTAACTAAAGTATTATCATAATACGCTATCTGAAACCCGACGTTCACTTTAAAGCCAGGAACTACAACAGTTATATGTGGGCGGTATTCCCTTTTATAATTTACGTCATGGAACTGGCCTTACATGCACAGGCAGGCACGTTAATAAGCAAGTACACGTAATACAAGGTCTCCCCAGTGGGTTGGCTATCGTTTCCATCACTAATACATCTACCGGAATACAGCTTTCTCACACAATGTAACAGAATTGCTGCTTCTATTGAGTAGTATTGGTCTTTATCATGAATGAGAGTTAATCCGATGTTCTTTGAAAGCTACATTGGTGGTTTCACGTAATAAACTAATCAAGAGAAGTAGTCGGATAAAAAGAATTGTTACATTCTGGGAAATTAATAGAAGATGAAACATCGAACAGTAGACCTATCTCTTATTATCTGTATTCGATTTTCCTATTTTTAATTTGGATCATCAATTTCAAATAGGTTAATTAGGTGTATGATTAAAATACAAATCTATATTTTGAACAACAAGAAACAAAACGAAATAGGATTGGGTGGATAAAAGTAGTTTAGATTTTCCAGATTTGGCTTGGGTAAACACGTGACCATATTTAGGCAATGACGTGCAACCAAACGTGAAAATAAATGACATGGGTCTTTACGTTCTATATTTCTGCTATGATGGACAATCGCCATAGAATGCGCTAAGTGTGTGTGTGGGGGGGGGGGCGGGACAACGTATCTGGGACCTACTCTTACTTCGAATTCCGAGCATTAATGGCTATCTTACGAGCACCACACGGGGACTCTTTCTCTTAGTCGTATCCGAACGAGTAAACACTATCCTTGTAAGGACCCCCACACTGCACTACGGACACCGAGGATCTCCAACCAAATTGGAACAACCTTGGAATAACAGAAATAGTTCCAGATGCTAGATACTGTATAATAGAACAAAATGGTAATAGCTATTGTAACTAAAATAATAATTTACGTCAATGTTTATTTTCAGTATTGAGCAAACAATGTATATTAACTTGGATTTAATCATTAAACACGCATTCTAACGTCGGTATTATTCCTGATTTTGAATAGATTGCCTGATTCTATCTGACATTATTCTTTATATGAAGAGATTAACTATATTCTTTTATAGTTTTGACACAACTCATATAGAGACGTATGGTTCGACCCCTTAGAAATAAAAGATATTCTGGGAAGTCATGTAAAAGAGTGATTCATCCTTCAAAGCGAAGATAATTGAATCTTATATTTTAAAAGATATTAGATTCAATTATAACACGAATCAGGGGCGAATCCAGGAATTTTTGCAGGAGGGGGTTTGCCAGGTTTCGGTTACGGAAATCTGAAATCATCGTATCTAAATTACATAGGCATACATACAAATTGAGCTTTTTAAACAGAGAAATCGTTTTTATACTGATGTAGGATCACTTTGTGATGTAATTTCATTGATACAAGGCATTATTTTTTTCCTATGTAGCTGACCGACGGGGGGGGGGGGAGTGGGACCTCCCAAACGCCGCCCCTGCGAATATGGCTTTTAAGTCCCAAGATGACAGAATAAAGGTTTAAATATAGAGTATACGCCCGCATTTGCCAAAACCATTAATACAAAATATTGGTCCACAGGCCTGGATCCAGAATTTTGTCGGGGGGGGGGGCATACATTGGAGCAAAGGGTAATACGTTAAACCTTGGATTGCTTGGGCGGAGACAATACGAAAATCATGTTTATATCATCTATAGAGGAGATATGTGAACTATAACAGAAAACAACTACGTCACTGGGGCTGAGGGGTGGGGGGACACGGCGCCTGCTCAAGATTAGTTATTAGTTTATTAGTTATGTTTCTATGACATAATTTGAGATGGGCGCTACATCAAGTTTCACTAAAATCAGACGAAAGATGTTCTCTATCGGGTTCACAAGTTAATTTGAATTTTACAGTGGTTACAGTGGAATCTGTTGATCTCACAATGCTACATCTTTGACATACAGTATATACAGTGATCTATTTCGTACAAGAACCACTATGTCACAGGAAGGTTTTTAGACTGAACTGAATATAAAGTACAAGGTATTTAATATCTTACAAAGCGAATCCAACGCAATAACATGCGTTCCGGGTTAAAACCAAAGAATCATTTCATCATCACGTAGTATTTTTGTCTTGACTGTACAACAGTCTAATCCCTGAGAACAAGCAAGAAATATTTTGTTGGCCGGAATTGTAGAGAACATGAGATAGTATAACAACTTCAATAATTTTGGATTGATTAAGAACCACTTTCACATAGTTATTTATGTTCCCGGATTTACTTATCTCGCTTATAAACGTAATCGATTTCAGGAATAAAACTTACAAGCGCGCATATTATAAAATTATAGGTTGAACGGATTTACCAAAAACTGTACCAGGAAACTATCAATACTACGTCTATATTTTATTTTAGCAAATCTCGAATAAATAATTATTGGAACTGATCTTACATAAATTAATAAACACTTTACTCTTTCATTTGGAGAATCCATCATAAAGTTGACGAAAAATTATTGTTCGTTGCTTTTGGTAACGACTACTTTGGATATATCATTTACGACGTGAAATTGATGAATTTGGGATATTTATACCTTTTAAATCAAAACTAATTTAATCCATTTGTGTTACGTATATAAAATAGATAAAAACCGTTTAAAGATTGACATTAATGATTCATCTAAAGAATTTGGAATGAAAGGTTTCAAATTATTACTTTTGTACATAAAAGAAATGCTTAAGGTCAATAAACAAAGACTTGCTATTTTAAAGAAATGTTAAATGGAGAAAGACCCCTGATTAAAAGTATCGCGTGGGATTGTTGCCATTAATACTGTACCCTTTTAATTTACCATTTAATTTCGGCTAAAGTATTTTATTACAATCAAATAAGAAGGTGTAGCAATATTCAGAGAAGTAATGAATATGTAAAAATTTGTAACTGAGATGAAATTGAAGACGAGTTTCATGCTCTGCTAGTTTGTCCATCTTATAAATATATCAGAGAAAAGTATATCGAAAAATTATATTCGTTAAAACCACGATTATTTAAATTGGCAATATCAAAACTGTAAATAATTTACGTTGATTCCTTTATTTAATGTTACAAGAGGAAAACAAGTTAAAGTTATCAAGGATATTAATCCTTAAGCCTGGCGCAGACTACGCGACAACTGAAGCGACGAGTTTGGCGACAAAAATCGCCGTAATTTAAGTGGAGTGAGCACACTACACGACGACTTCAGCGATCCCGCAAACTATAACAGATCACGTGATTCGTCATGTGACACCACAGAATGGCAGTATTTACGTCGTCAGCACGTCAAAAACTTCAATTAATGTTATTTTGGTACATGATGATGTGTACGAAGAGATTTCATGCGCCTTTGTATTTCAAAAACTGGAAATTAATTACAGTCGTGGCCAAACGAATAGGACCACTCTTGAAAATTGTTGGATTTCTAACTTGGCTTGTAAATTCATTTGATCATATATCTGCCACCTGAAGGCCGATTTGCACAAATGAGGTATCGATGGATAGGTTATTTGAAGTATGCTCATTACGCATGCACATGCATGTTTGATTGATGACGTCATCACGGCTATGACGTCATCAACGACGCCCTAAATAGGAGCAGAAGCAAGAACCTTTTAAAGCCAACGATCGGGGACACAAGAAGTATTGACTACTGATCATCACCGATGTTAGTTTGCATGTTAACAAATCATTTAGAAATGAAATAAATGGTCGTTGATCGAATATTATCTCAGTTTGGTAATAATTTCTGCCACCATCCCGATGTTGCTAGATTCTAATAGTAAGTGCAGGAGGGTTGCACCACACACAATTTTACACAAAAACAAATATATGGACAAGACATCATACTCATAAAGACCACAAACATAAACAAATCAAAGAGAGTGAATGGATCCGGGGGCTAGCCGTAAGCGTCCACTGCGCTGTACAGTCCCGGGCCTGTGGTGACACAGACTTCACTCATATTTGAAAACAACTGGGAATGCAACCCAAAGAAATAATTATATAGTGTCAGCATGAGTCATGATCTATTATATGTTGCAAGAATTACGAATGCAAGCATATTGTTGTATAAATTCCGCTACACAAGTAACCACATAGTTAAATGTATCAGAAGTAGGCCTAGTTCAAAACCAAATCAATAAAAGGATTGAAGTATATAAATGCATTTAGGACAAACATTGCAACCGTCACAGAAACAAAAACACAACTGAATACAAAGAAGCAAAGGAGAAGACTATCTAGGGAGACAGCCGTCTGCTGACTGAGTGGTGTGACGTGAATCTGCCGTAATAGTTGTTATGACGTCGTGGTTGAGAAGGTGCAATTTCCCGGTAAAAGGGCGATAATCTAGATAAAATTACGTTAAAATATAAAAACTATTAGTTTTAAAGATCATGCAATTGTACAAACCATAGTATAATTATTATATAATGTCCCACGTAAGAAATGCAAAACAGGAATGCTAAAGAAATCGTAAGTTATTAGTGTATTCCTAAAAGCCTAAAAATAAGGGCAATAATCCAGATAGGACTAGACATCTAGAAGCAATTTATATAGAATCATTATCCAATATGTAGTCAGTAATATCATTATAAGAAATGTAAAACTTATTATGTTGAAGAAATGGAAGTTTTGAAATTTCTTTCAAAATGCGTAATTGTTCAAACATGCATGTGCATGTATGATGAATATACTTCACATAACCTATCCATCGATACCTCATTTGTTAAAATCGGCCTTCAGGTGGCAGATATATGATCACATGAATTTAGATGGAAGAAATCCAACCATTTTCAAGTGTGGTCCTATTCTTTTGGCCACGACTGTAGAATTCTATCTATAATAAAGATTTAATTTTGACACAGAAAAGGTTTATCTTCAAATGTAAATACCATTTTGTGACAGAAATACACGACAGCTTGGCTTTTACGCTATAAAATTAACGAGGGTAGTACTAGTAGGTACACTAGGCACCCGCGAATGATATTAGAATTCAAACTAGCCTACTTGGCTACATTTTGATCAGTGTGGGATAATAGAGTAAACTATAACTTCATTGGGAGTAAACTCCGGGCAGCTAACCTTCGTGAGATTCAATCTGCCTAGGCCATACTCGATTAATTAACCGCAGATTATCTGATGCCTAGACTATGATAAGTTAGACTGTGATATTGTAGATAAGCCTACCGGGATGATTGGAGGCAGAGTGAATGTGATCAATAAAATAAAACCAAGTACGAACAATCCAAACTATTAGTTAAAATTCGAAGTCCTATAAAATGGACTGTTCATCGTGTACAAAATACACGACAAACAGTGGTAACAGGTGTCTGGAAGAGTGAGATCCTCATTTAGGGGATGGGGTGGGAACGGTAATAAGTATGAATGGAGTTATGTACATTGGAAGGTAGGCCTACAGAGATCGATATTTATCAGTCAGCAGGCTTTCTTTTTCATCTGTCCAAACTGTCTCGTTAAAGTTTTGCAAAGCCATATTGTGTGTTTATGTCACATGAGACAAATAACTCAAAATGATTGGTTATATAGGTGATTTTGTTTCCTTGTCTGTCGCCCAACCCGTCGCCGAGGTGAGCACACTTTACGATTGATCGCCCACGAAGCGACCACTTTAGCGATCATATCAAACAAGTCTGATATCGGCGACCATCGCCGCGATGGTCGCTGGCGACGAAAAATCGCTTGCGATTGAGTGCGCACACTAGGCGATTTTTTGATTTTTCATCGTCGGCGACCGAAATCGCCTATGTCGTCGCGTAGTGTGCGCCAGGCTTTAAAAGCATTATCTTATAATATACGAATTAAATACTATATCAGGTCCATCCTCCACCACCTTATTGAATCTGTGTTATATATATATTATGAATGTCCACAAACTGTTTACGGCAATAAAACTATACAATACGATTAAAGTTACGAATGTTTTAAGTTTTGATAAAAAAAAGATGATAAATACTTTCAATTGTACGTCTCGATGTTCGTGATTAACGTTTAGCACAAACATACTGTACGCCAAAGGTTAATCAACACAAGATTAGCATGGGTCACCTATGCTCGTGGATTCCCCGGACAACTAGAAATGGCTCCACTACGTAACTAATGTCTTCGTCTTACTGAATAATCCCATTAATTTCCGATTAAACCGATCACATACTATAGGACTACTTCACATAACTTTTAAATAATAAACCAAATCCCATGGAAATAAATTCGCTATTCAATAAAATCCAACGGCTACGGGATATTTCTATCGTTTTAATAATGGCCGCCAATCCAGAATGGAACATGCGCGTGATTAAACTATTTCGGCAGTCCATTCATCACGATTTGTTACTTATTTTCATGGAAAATGTAATGATAATATGTTTTGTGAATTTTACATTTATATCTACTTAAACTTACGCAACGTCTAGAAGAGTGAATCTATTGTAGAGGCTGACAAAACAAGACACAGCTAAAACTGCCCCAATGATTTAGGGGTTGGGGGTTCCTTCCTTGAACACGAGATAAAATCTAACAATCCAAATTTATCAATGAAGAAAGAGTTGGAAATTGAATTCCAGATTTACCAAAAGCCACGCTTATTTCTCGGCGATTTTGATCGCTGACACATAATTATTAATTAATTGTGTTAAATTATACTGTTCAACTGATTGTTATTGATGTCTTGTGGGATATTATGTGCGTTGCTGTCAAATAATTCATCACCGACAAACCATCGGGGATTAATAAATACACGCTTTTAACCGAACTGTCGGTGCCAAATAACCACTCGTCGTTTGTCAAAGCATCAATATAATATACTTAGCTCAAAGCCTTCAATATATACTTAGCTTCAATATATACACACAGTTATATTTTCATGTAGTGGAATACAAATAAATGAACCGGCGTAGACGATTTTTTTTAAGAATCTTGAAATGTTTCAGTTGTATAATATTTGTTGAAAATTGTGGTTGTGTTATCGTTTTCTAAACGAAGGTGCGGTGACTCAGTAAGTAAGATGCTAGATCGATAACTCGGAAGTAAACGGTCCGATCCCGATGGGTGTTGGCCGATAAAGTTTCCAGCTCGGTTTCTCTATGTCCGTGGTGCAGGGAGGAGGTCCTGACACGGATAGTATTTAATCATACGGTTGGATATACATTGGCGTGCACGTAAAATAACCCTTGACAGTTGGAATATAAAATAGGAGACTCGTAGCGCCACTGTCCGTGAAAAATATTCCCCATAGCAGACTGCATGGCGTATGTCGGTCGGCATAATCTTTAAAACCCATTTTATTCCATTTATAGGAACCCCTATAAAATCGGCATTGTGATCAAAAAGCACTTATTTTATTTTGTCCTTTTTAGATAATTATCTTGTAAATTCTCTGTCATAAGGCAATAATAAAAGCATTGACCATGATGCAAAACGGTGCAAATGCAAACTTATTATTGGGGGGTTTGGAATTTAGTTAGAGATGTTCTTAAACTATTCCACGTCCAAAAATAATTTTACGTCATTCATATTGCTATCTACCCATATCTGCGTAAACGCTATGATTATTAATATTAACCTTTAGAATTAATACTAGTGATCAATATTAAACTTTTATCAATATCAATATTCCTAAAAGTAGTCACAATTCCAAGTCAATGGCAAGAATTTAGCAGTTAAAAGAAATAAATTCGATGAAGTCTTGAACTCGAAGACGTTAACCACATATTACATCTATACTGGTCGGGTGTTCGATCCCTGCATTGGCCGAGACAGTTCATCCAGATTTCCCGGTGTGGTTTCTACTTGTCAGTGATGCAGGAAGGAGGGCCTGACAAGGACAGTTGTCTAGTCGTTCGGATGGGACGTGTACACATTGATGAACTAAGGTCACGTGTACACATTGATGTGCACGTAAAAGATCCCGTGGCAGTTGGAATTCGATATAAGAGTAGGCCATAGCGCCGCTGGCCGGGCAAAATTTCCCTCATAGCACACTGTATGGCGTATGTCCGCCTTCATTAGCCCAGGTTATGAGCAGAAAAGTAGGACGTTACACCTCGTTTCATTACATTTACATTCATACTGCTCATCAGTTTTATTATGATTACAATTCAGTCACAAGAATTTAACAGAATCATTATAGCATTTCTACATTCGAATAGCTATAAAATCAATTTTATGTGCTTGTTTTAAAATGCAATCGAGGGCGTCCTTTTTCATTCAAGCTAGTAGCGTCTCTCAAGTAGGGCGTTGACTCCCTCATAAATATATCAAGTGTTATTGAGGGGTATAATTTATTATTTGTCGATTCCATTCAAAATACATTTCATTATACAAAAATTGCATTGCTTAAAGGGACGATAACACTCTTGCTGGCTTTGCAGCTCCAGGAAACAAATAAATTATCCATTACATCATATTTACTAGTCCAGAGTGTTCGAAAATATTCTAAAATCCAAGTTCCATTTGAAAAGGTGTATATGTACGTTAGTCTTTTCCAATCATTTAGTTGAATTTTTCCATTTTTTTTTAAATATGTTAAGATTAAATCTATATCATCAATTAATTGGAATATTGTAAAAAAATTGCAATTTGTTGACCATAATGAAGATTGGGACATAAAATTCAGTTTCAACAAGAGTGGTATTGAGCCTTTAAGCTAAACCTCCTTTCTTTCTTTCGTTTTTTAGAAACGAAATTAAATTGCCGAATTTAATAGACATCGTTCATATAAAACTTTCAAATCATCAACTTCAACTTTGAAGGATCCATTATGTTTTAGTTAGACTATGGAACTATTCGAACATAATTCCATAGATCTCATTTACTGGATTAAATGATTTTAGTTTTATTTTATGAAAATTTATTTATGGCATAATATCATAAACTATGTCTTACCTTATTAAAAGGAACAAAACTAACGGCATCGTGGAACATGGTTACACTACAAACTAATAAAGTCCAAGGAATCATCCTTCAAAACTGTTGACAAACAGGTCTTATGCTAGAAATGACAATGAAGTGTAAAAGCCTTCGGTTTCTTTCTCTCGAGTACTTGATAATGAAACTTCATCCAAATATTCTCGATTTTTATACCCGATCTCCAAAACACCTGCGTTCTGCCAGACGACGAATCGTGACGTCACCAAACCTGGGAACCGCCGACTAAAATCTTTAGTCGTTTATGATTTTACTCCATTGTCCGCTTGATTCAAAATGGAATTTGATCTATACTGTTTATTGCATATGGCAGCCTAATTACCGTACCAGAACAAAGTTTGATCAACTAATTGATATGATTAGAGACAGATAATAATGTGATTATCAATCGATCGCGATCAATTAGTTTTAGTAATTAACCCGATCAAAACAACGTATTTATATTATTTACTTATACCGTGAAATACACATTATTAGACAATGAAATCTAGTCTATTTATTTACCACAACGTATTGAAACGGCAAAACAATGCCAGATTTCACAACGATGAAATAATAACAGTATCGATTTGTGAATAAAAGAACAATAATTCTTTTCTGACATCTGCTAAGGTTTTTCATGTTAATAACTGGAGTTAACAATACAACTGCCTGTTAAGTGGTGGGTAAAGATTGAAGGACGAATATCTCTTTATAACGGGTACATACAGACTTTCGATCAGCCCACAATTAAACAGCTTTCATATTATTGTCTCTTCTAGTAATCTTTTTTTTGTTTCAAATGATATTTTCCGATGATGAAATCATGAAAACTATTTTTCCAGCGGTCATATTTTTAAACTTGATCTTTGAAGGCATGGGACACTTGATTAAAACCGGGATTGGTCAGTAGAGCAAGCCGAAGTTGATCTGTTGATAAAATTTATGTTTTGTTTTTTCGTGTGCCACTCTCTATCTTTATAATTTATTTTTTGGTTTGTGAAGTCAGATTCCGCGATGGCTCAAAGTTATAGGCCTACTTCAGTAGCCAATGCTAATGTTGAGCTACAAACAATTGTGTTCAAAAGTCAACGGTTTCAGTCAGCCCAAACAGGATCTAGAATTGGATCTAAAATATGCAACTTTCACTATCATGCATGCCATATGAACGAAATTCCACAACTTACTGGATTTGATTTAGGAGATAAACACTTCCTGTTTTGCATTTAGAGGGGTGTTATTGTCCAATAGACATGTCCTGAGATCATTAGGACCCAAGACGCGCTATTGGACAATAACACCCCTCTAAATGCGAAACCGGAAGTGTTTATCGACATTGTAACATGCTTTTTAGGATTTTAAAAGACATTACTAAAACAGAGGGGTGTTATTGTCCAATAGACAGTGCCTAATTGACCAATCAAAACGCAGGGTTTACGCTGAAGCATGTTACAATGAATCGATATATTACATTTCTCGCGACTACGCCTAGTATATAATGGATAACAAAATAACCGAACTCAATCACATGGAAGCTGCTGTATAGATCCGTTAGTAAAATGAAGAGTCGCTAACTGGGGGTACCGGTGTCGGCAGAGCAAGTTTCCCAATGACTCAGTAAGATGCTGAATTGCTAACCAGGAGGTTTCAGGTCTTCCGGCGCACGCAAAAGAACCCTCGACAATTCGAAATCGAAATAAGAGTAGGCTGTAGCACCGGTGTCCAGGCAAAATTTCCTTTATAGGATATTGTATGGCGTATGGTCGTCTTTATTAGCCCATAGGGTGCAGAAAAGTGGAACATAAATTCCATTCATTTCATCCCAATTATATTTGAGGTTTTACGCATATATTCATATGTATGCAATGTTAATATCACAATAATCGTAGTAATCGAGAAAAACGCCAACACTCTCAACCAATGGCCACCTTTAGCGTCTTTTTATTCCAGGATATTGCGAATGCTCTCCAGATAACAATATAGCGTCACCGTTTGACATCGCTTGTAGAATTCCTTGTTACAAGTGGCACTGAAACGCATTCTGGTACACGATCTTTTCCAAGTAAGATCACAACATCAATGTTGACTTATGATAATGAGTTGGAGACTTAGCTACATTGTCACCCCACTCGCTTCGTATGTATTTCTGTTCCCCTGCTCTGAACCGTTTTTATTTAAAATTAATAAGGTGCTCGTCCGCGCCTCCAGCTGCAAAGTCCCGACGACGCCACTGCAGCATGGTTCCATAAGGAAGGCCGTTTAGCCCGATTTACGGGATGTTGTCTTGCCATACAACCGAGACTTTGCCTCTATCGTTAATCGGCCACTTGCAAGAAATTTATTCAGCAAGCCAATTACGTTGTAAATATATATTCTTGTGTTTTGAAGAAAATCATTCATTACAGGAAGTTATTAAGTTTCGTTAAAAATACAATTCGTATAGTTACCTGAGAGAATGATAGTGGAAATTAGACTCAAAGTAAACTCTACGTTTGTGTGATTCATACCGCTGTGACAGACTCAATGCAAAGTTATTATTGCTAGCCTTAACCCTGTTGGAGCAGGCCAATGGCATATGAACCCCCATTAATATTACCAGGAATTGAAAAGATAAAACAATGAGAATATATAACCAAAGAAACATCTAATGGGTATACTAAACACGCGTAAATTCTGCTTCAAAGGGACAAGGAGTAAATAAGTGACCCTTGTTACCAGCTTCGTTGTCAATAAGCACAAATGTCTTCAAGGAAACCTCGACCAATCATATATAATGGCACATCAGGCAAGAGAACGCTCGGTGTAGTCTTTCACGGTGTACATTAGCACTCACTTTAAGGAACAAACATTTCCATTTGTCACTTATACCCATAAATGGAAAGTTGTGTTTGTTTAATGGATGATGTGGGATAGCGCAAAATGTCATACACTTACTATTAATGAAAACACTAATTGGTACGAGGACTTTATAGTAACTTGATTTCAAGGTTAGAAAGCCATAATGTTAAAATTATGTAGTTCCTGAACCTAATTTGTTGACTGGACTTTTCTGTCCATTTGAAAATGAAATTGACTAGTAATAGTCGTACTATTATTCTACTATTCCATGGTCGGGAGATATTGGGGTCGTGCTAGATATTTACGATATGTCACTCTGTGTCATTTTATTTGCTCGGGGCCTATATCTTGCCCTGCTGCATTGGGCTATAGCTTTTACTAATGATGTGGCATTTGGTTGCCAAAAACGGATTTGTGTTGACCGATTTGAACAAAATAGTGCATTTTTAGTTCAAACGACGTGGGTCGCAAGAAAAATGCCGTCGTGTAAGGTTTGATGGTGGCTGATCAACCGTTTAACCATTTCAGCATTATCGACTTGTTACCATATTTCTTAAAAATCTATCCATTACTATTTTCCTTCTTGGTCCCAATGCAAACAGAACAATTTCAATGATAAACCCGATTTTGTACTGTTGCTGTATTATCACAGGTGTTTACATTGGTCAATTTATAGCACGCTTCTGGAACAAAAACTCAAAGTATAGCATCTAGAATAGAAGACTTGATCTCGCGTAATTTTTCATCCCTAATTTCGATCTGTCTTGGACCAAACAAAAGACCACTCAAATTCCTCCATGAAAAAATAGCGCGAATGCCAAGTAAATGGACTCGTCCGCCTGTCTGTACGCCGTCCGTCTATCTGTCCGTCACGCATTTTGGACAATTTGTTTGGTGTATAGTTTCAATACACCAGTACCTTGACTTAGTTCGATAATGATGGAGTTCGAAGATGAGCATTTTCTGCTTAGGGTAAGCAGAGATAAGCAATTTGATTGGTTTATGCTTCGGGGCATTATGACTTTGGTTATAATGGTGTGAGAGTGACGAAACTCCGAATATAGATTCATTGTACCATTACCGTGACTAAGTTTGATGGTTGGAATTTTCTGCTTAGACTAAGAAGCGATACGCAATTTGATTGGTCAAGACTTCAATACATAACAACTTAATCTAGGTGGAAGTCTTGACTGAGTTAACAGCACGAACTGAAGCTAAGCAGAGATAAGCATTTTCATTGGTCGATGTTTTGGGACAAGATAATCTTGATTCTATCTGATAGAGGACATTTCAGGCCTTAAAAAGATCTGCAGTATTCAGATTTAGCTCTTGCATAATGTATGTTTAATATGTGTCATGTATTTATGTTGGGATTTCGGGGTACATCAGCCTCACTGTTGATTATTTCAACTAAGAGTAAACCGATCTTTCCGGTATGTGTTTGTATAATATATATGGTAAAAACGAATCTATCGTTGCTTCAGAAAATAAAGCTGATTTTGTGATCTTTTTTTTCCAAAAATTTTGGTAGCGAAACCATATTTAATACGTAGGTAATAATCTGCATTCACCGATACCCCCAGTTATTTCCAGTGTGTTTGAAACAAGGCGTTGGGTCTAACGCCTAATTCATGTCGATTATCGCCACTTGTAACAACTGTGCCCCGGAAATTGGGAATGACTGAATTGAGAGAGTACAACGGATTATTACCTGTTTGTGTAGATGTACGCGCGCTTACAGTTGCTGTCAGTTTCCCCAGATCTAATTTTCTGGGTTGTAAATTTTGTATTTCATACACGGAGATTTAAAATCACCTTGAAACATTTCAGTGGAATGTTTTTATCCAGGCACATAAAATGTTTTTATCCAGGCACATAAAAGAAAAGCTATCTTTAAAAGTTGTGTCAAAAGCTAAAACACCCCCAAAATTAAAAACATTTCCAATTTTCTCCGAGCAAAGTCGGCATAAGGACAAATAAATCGAAAGAGCATCACACTTAGTTTGTATTTTTAACTCGTGAGCTATTTATAGTAGTCCTAATGGAATCAAGAGTCTCAAAGCTAATCGTTTGTGAATTAAGATTATAGATCAGATATGGTAATTTCATGCCTATTTAGCATTAAAGATACACTCCCAAAAGGCATTTATAATAAAAGAATGGCATAATTGGTATTGAAAATAGAGACACGCAGTCATACTACTAGCAAAATACAGGATTTCCTGAAAAACATCGCTGGGTCACCTACAGGACAAAAACGTATCAGTATCACAAACGAGCGAGTAAGCGTGGATTAAAGAACAGAAAAAGAAGCTGACAGGTGGGGGGGGGGTAATCTAAGAGCTTACTAAGGCTCTGCATGATAGTGGTGGTAAATGGACATGCAGCCACTAACAACAAATACAAGTTATGATCAATGCTCACTCATTAAAATCACAAGGCAAACAAGGGTACTTAAAATAGATTCTTGCATACGATTTAAATGTTTTGAGGCGGATTTAAAGCAAAATTTTAATAGATAAATTAGTTCGAATATGTATTTGTTCCAAATATATCATCAAATCACACAGTTTGTACGTGCAAATGCACCTTTAATTACCATATTAATTAATACTCAATATCACATTTTACTCATTTTATCATATCTCTCAATAGTAATTATGATGCACGCCACAGGTGATAGAATACAAAATTCTAAAGGCGATATTTGAATGCGTGATGTTTAGATTATGGTGCCTGTAATGCTAATCAATAATCAATATAAGTGAATGAGCGGGGGAGTAGACTTCACACTGAATGCCACAGCTAATTGATTAAGCGTTAACAAATCGAATACAGCACCAAATGTGTCCTTCATTTGCCAACAGAAACGACACTCTTGTTACAGTAAACATTTCGTGTTAAATTTAAAGGACGCGTTGCTACAACGCATAACTTTCCATAATATCGGAAATTAAAAACATAAGTTAGAATTTAATATTGATTCTATTTAAAATCAGTTCTGTCTGATCTCGAACGCCCTTTGTAATGAACAAAACAAAACATACACCACAAGTCAATGTTGACGTAATATGTCTAGTCTAATAAAAGCAACAAAAAATAAAATACAAGTTACTATCTCTTCTGAATCCCATATTTGGTGTTTTCCCGTTTTGACAAATCGCTTTACTAGATTGGTTATTTCTTATATTTTGGTACCGATTATTACATCGAATATTAGGTCAGAACAAGTACAGTTATCTAGTCGTTCGGATGGGACGAACAACCGAGACCTCTTGAGCACATTGGCTTCCATGTAAAAGATTCCCTGACAGTTCGAATTCGATTGTCTGTACTACACTAGGATCTGGGAGATTATTTTTATAACACGCGTTCTGGATGGTGTGTGGAATTGGGCAATTAAACCATCGGTTATGATAACCACTACAAATATCAACGTTGATTGATTAATTAATGTATGACATCATACGATCATAAGTCGTTCGTACAACCGGCCATCGAAAGTATAAAAAAGGAAACGAATATGTTAATCAGATTGATTTTCAAAATGTCTCATCAGTTCTACAATAACTTCTCAGCAATCAAAAGGTTTATCGATGAATATAACGAAAAATTATCTATGCCCTTTTGTTTATTGAAATAAAATATTTATTGTATTTTACCATTACATAAACTTTAAGATTCCAACCGCTACGTTAAAATGTATTGAACATAAAATAAAACCAAGTACGAACAATCCAAACCATTAGTCAAAATTCGAAGTCCTAAAAAACGGTTGAGGCAATATAGTTTTATCAACAAATGGACTGTTCACCATTCAAAGAGATTAGCAACTAGGTGTGCTTCGATCAATACCAATCACGTCGTTTTTTTACTTCAGCCCAAAATGGTAGATAAATCGTGTGTGGATATGTAGTGAACAGACGTTTGTTTTAGTTTTTTTTAAAAATAGTTAAACACCTCATCGCGTCTGATGACGTACACATCCGGAGGTATATAAGGAATTGTGTCTGGAGGATGATACAGTAAATGTACGGTGATACCAAGTGGCGACTGATCAGGTCTATGACACTTGTGATAAACAAGTGAACTTCGATTGCAAACTCCCCAGTTAGCCCCCGTCGGAAGTACACATTGTTCTTGGAGACAGCATGATAACCAAGCCTTCATTATAATATTAGAATAGACATTGTTTCGTGTCATTAGAACAAATCCTGACTGGACTTCATGCCTCTGGTGGAAAAGACAAGGATTTTCGTCAAAGTATTCAAAAGTTTTGGCATGAGTATGATTTGGAAGAAGATTTTTTCGAACAGGTTCCGATTCTAGAAACATGTGACCAATTTCTCTTGAAAGCATGAAAACGTCATCGAGGTTGAGTCTTTTAAATCTAATCGAGGCATCCATATACATTGCAAATCCAAACTCATTCAATATTTCCTAAAATGAAAACAAATTATTTCTTTAATATGTTTTAACTATCATCAACGAGCCTACAAACAAATAGTATTATCAGAAGTATTTCTACAGCTTTGTATACTGGTCACGCTATAGTCCAATCTGAACGACAGACTCACCCTACCTGCAGCTACCATTTAATTTTCGTCATCACATACTAAACTGTAACTCTCCTCCTAATTAATTGCATGATTAATATAATACGTTTGGAACACCTTCCTTAGCTTCAGTACACCAGTTAGACGACAGAAATAAACAGAACTAAAAATTGGACGTTATTCTTAGACTCAGATCTTATCTTTGACATTCGGGTTTCCTCCCACTGCTAAAGACCCTTCTCGCAGGCGATTTATTGAAATAAAATTAAACCATATGCTAGTCCCGAAATGATCTAGTTTGTGTCGAGTCCGAGTGGACTTTAAACCCCATTTCTATCTCTCTCTATCTTTGACATCATCATTTGCTATACTATTCAAATACTTTTTTTTAAAGAAATCCGAACTCGAGAACATTATACTAATATTAGACGACTGTCGACAACGTTAACATGGCGACCATAAAATACGTCCACGTTTAATCACGATCGCATAGGACAACCATCTTTCCGTGAATATTATATCTTGCCAGTTTTTATGTAACCAAGATGTCAACAAAAACTAAAATTCATATAGCTACAGAAACTACACATCAATTCTGTATTTTTTAATTTGTAGCGATTGACAAAAAATATTCATACGAATACCTGAATAATGATAGGCTTCCATGCACGAGTTGCCATAATTCTAACATGGCGTGGATACTTCTTAAAGTTAAATTTTCTTACTTCACAATTACACCTTATCTTAGTCTGAAAAAATCACAAACATGTAACCACACCTTAATTTAAAATCCAGTTTCAACACCACCAAATTCGTGTCCAATTTAAAATATAGATTCTTGTGAGGAATATCTAATTCATCATGTTAGTGGTATTCTACATTTTTACTAAACCGTGGATAACAAATACTGTCTTGGCTAGGAACTATATTGCATTTGAAAGTAAGACTTACCTGAAAGTAATTTGAAAAACGAATGGACAGGAAAGTTATTTTGAAATGGACAAAGGGGGGGTGGCATTTGAAAGATTAATGAACAGGTAGGTTATTTCGTGCCATCTTTATATTCCATCTGTTTAATCTATAACTCACCATTACAAGTTCTTCTGGTTCTAAACCAATATTATAGACAATCAACTTGAGCTGGGGATAATGTTGACGTGGTACCCGGTCTATATTATAAACCAGTGCCTGTAGTTCGCTATAGTGGTTAGATGATACTGCCGTCACAAACACGGGAATTTCAGGTGTTTCACCATTATCTTTTAAAATGGGCAGTTCATATTTTCGGTTCACAATTTTCGTTGGTGGATAGCCGAGACTTTGGAGAATTCGTTCGGTCTCGTTAGATATTTTGATCTTAAGAACTCGCTGTATGTCTTCTTCTGCATTTTTACCAAAATGCGAAAAACAATTACTGTCTTGGCTCATAACATGATTCTGCTCTTGAAATGGAAAAGTGACATGTTTTATAATTCAGAATTATAATTCATTGTATATATTTCAAATAGATACATTAACTTAACATTACCAAGATCAAGCTTTAGTAATCATTGTGTGGTGCGTTGACTGCGTATCTTATACGAGGTCAGCTAGTTCCGTATATGTAGGCATGTTATTTACATTATTAATATGGACAAGGGCATGAACAGATGATTATGTCATCACTGCCATTTTGGAATTCAGATTAATTGTCCGCGTTGATCGTACTTGAATTGGCCGAGTCTTTGGCTTTTCGATGAGCGTTGCTGGTCCAAACCTAAATGTAATAATAGCTATATTATTAATAGGAATTGAAACTCCAAATCAGAGATTTATACTAATAATAAACAGTCACCAATGAGAGGCAATAAATTAGGACGTAGATGTTATGAATAGGTTTTATATGAAAACAAGGAAGTAAAGAGATATATTGCCGATTCAATGTTTCTTGAATCCTATGCAAGGGGGACTGGGTACAAGCTATTAATCATAATTTAAAGCCTCAATAACACTCTTGGTGTAACTGAATAATATGTCCCAACCTTTATTCTGGTCAACAAATTGTATTATTTTACAATTTCAATTAGTTGATGATATAAATTTCATCTTAACACACCTAATGTAAAAAATTGGAAAAATTCAAATAATTGATTTGAAAAGTCTAACGTAAACCTTTTCAAATGTGACTTGGATTTAAAATATTTTCGAACCCTCTGGACAATTAAAATAGGTCGCAATGAATAATTTACACAACAGGTAGGACACTTACACATCTAGTACTTAGAATAAGGCCATTATTTATTTTCGTGAGCTGCCAAGCCAGCAAGAGTGTTATTGTCCCTTTAAACTTTCCGCAGTTTTGACCAATTTCAATAATTCTTTTACCAATACATTGATCCTAAATATTATATAGAACACGCTAATTATTAAATTAATACTGAATTTAACTGGATAAGAACTAATTTTTACAAAAAATATGTCCTTGTTTCTAATTGTAGTCCAATTAAAGATGTCTATACTGTAAATCTTTAGGACGCTTTTTGAACACCTGACGCGCCAAATAATGTTCGGCATAGAACACTCAGCGATAATATGTTCTGACGAAAACACCATGTGTGCCACAGCCGTTCAAACAAAAACACTAGGTGTTGTTTCAGTGGTGAAACTTTAAAACTCTGAACACATCTAACAACATGCGTTCTGATCAGT
The DNA here is from genome assembly GCA_036850965.1 of Patella caerulea. Taxonomy (NCBI): domain Eukaryota; kingdom Metazoa; phylum Mollusca; class Gastropoda; family Patellidae; genus Patella; species Patella caerulea. The sequence goes on from JAZGQO010000006.1 coordinate 24,394,105, forward strand.
TTTTGGTGTTAAAATGGTGTTCTACGCCTGTAGGGTATATCGATATAGATAAAATGTTGGAATTAACGAATTTTTCATATACCGTCGATAAATATTTTTCGTTTTGATTTCAAAAACAAAGGATTTACGAATAGTGGAGCATTTTCAGACCCATTAACACTTAACGTTCAGGGCAGCATTCTAATAAGAACACGGTCATTTTCTACATGGAAAACCACGCGTTCCAAGGGTGTCGCTGGCCGCGAGACGTATAAGGGGCGTTTGTTATGCGTTGATCTGCGATATTTATGTTAAATGGATTCGGACAAACGACAAAATAATACGCGCTGAAAATGGATATCCCCTCCCCAATCAATATACATGTATATATAAACAAGGGTCGTAAAATAGATTCTTGCGACATGTGTTAGTTTGAAGATGTTTTTAGTTCAAACATATCTTCAAATATGAAAGGGGGGGTTGGGATGGCCTAGTGGTCTAGAGTGCCGTGCTTCGACCTCTAGCTGGCCGGTCACCTCTGGTTTGCGGCTGTGGTTTCGATCCCTGGTGTGAGCGTATGTATGTGGCATGGAGATAGGGGCGCCTTCTCAACCTCGTGGGTTTCCTCCGGGCACTCCGGTTTCCTCCCACTGCTAAAGACCCCTCCGCGCAAGCTAATTATTGAAATAAAATTAAACCATATGTTAGTTCCGAAATTATCTAGTTTGTGTCGAGTGGGCGTTAAACCTTATCTCTCTCTCTCTCTCTCTCTCTCAAATATGAGAAGGCTTTATCATGCGGCCCACCAGAATCAACAAATTTCCTAACAAAGGTGGATAACTCTATAATTTGTCGTTACTATTCGAATGATTAAAATCTTAGGGGCTCTGTCACCACGCGAGCTACAACTCCAATCAAAATTTCGAAAATAAAAATATTGGCCATAAGAAAATTAACACCGCTTTTCGGAGAGTAATGAATGATAGATGTCCAACAGTCAAATAATAGTAGTGTACATGTATAACGCATAAAACGAGTATATATTGTCTAAGAAAATATTTCTTAAATATATGTAAGATAAAGAGCTGGTGGTTTACGCTATAATAGTAGTTATTGAAGGGAATATTCTGAACTAAATTTTAACTGTTAGAAGAATATCGTAGCCTCGTGTTTCATTACTCCCGTTGTTACGATAATAAACAAAAGTTTGATCATTCGTGTGTATATTCATTTATTAAATCACAAAAATGATGATGATCTAGAGAGTTGATTATGGGCTTGCTATGTGAATATTTAATGAAGAGGGGTATTTAACGTCCACTCGGCACCAACGTCATTTTAATTCAAGAATTCCCCACCCCCCTCCTCCCCATAATAATAAAAGGCATGAAGTTTATCACTTACTGTAAACATCAGATTTATCGGATTGTTGCAGATATTCGGACCTAATATGGTGAATCTGCAATAAAAATAAAGACAATTTGTGATTAAAGAGACGTATTATGTTTAATTACTTCCATGGGTAACAACAATGCCTTCATATTAATATTATATTGGTTCCTAATTACAAAGCATTAGAGCGAATTTCAAATATGTGACATAATTGTCAAAAAGTAGACTTGCTAAAAAAAATTGGTCTTTTTATATAGTCGATGTACCGTCTCATTAAGAAAACACTTGAAACCCGAAACGAATAATGATCTAAATTTAATCTAAAGAACAATATTGGTGTCAGTCATTATCACATATGTGGTAGAACTGGTTAAACACTTTCTAAATATAATTTTAACACGGAGATCATTGCTACGATAGATGAGTAACAAAGGTTTCAACAATTGGAAGTGACGAACTCAAAAGGAAAACACGAGTTATCCCTCTGCATTACTGACTGAAGTGACAAGTGATAACAGATACATGGGCGATTTTCTGCTCACTAATAATTCCTTCGAAGACAAAATGCGTATAAACTAAATGTCAGGGCGATCTCGATTAAATAATTTCAATAAGTAATAGTATTTGTTTAAAGTGCAAACCCATTTTGTTGTTCTTCTTCCTTCTTCTTGGATGCGACGTTCCCTAAAACAATGTCAGGGGCTCTATCAATTCAAGTACGATGGACATGAAACCATTGCATACCTGTTCCTTGATTTGTGATGTAACGTAGCAATTCCAAGATGACGACGAAATCGGCATGTAGGGTTCCTGACCCACTGTACCGCAACTCTATAACCGTGTCTTCCAAGATTTAAATACATTGGTGGTTGAACTATGCTCCGGAGCGAACGTTTCATGGAAACCCACATAGCTAAACAAGGTCATAAATTATTGTAATTTATGTTAATACTTACCGAGTATTGTAAAAACAAAAAGCTATTTATAGATACATATACGATGGACATATAGAACATAATCCTCCATTTATATGCTATTCTTTTAGTCATTATTTAACTCTTACATTGTCTGAAATTTAAAATAAAGGCTATAAGCATCGACCTATAGGTGAATTGTGGTCAATATCATCAATATATATTGAACAGCTGTAATAAATGATATATGTATTTTTTCATGAATAAGTTAAATATTTATCACCATGTGTTACCTTTATGTACGACTATACGGAATCAGACTGAGACAAACGATATTTTACTATAAAATATCAAAATATACACGTGTTATGTAGCATATTCCTGAAGCAATGGCCCGAGAAATCCCTCTCTGGCCATTGCTGGAATAGCGCCTGTTCTTGAACTTATGCGAGAGTGTGTCTATTCTTTCCGTTCAATGAAAGCTACTTAAGTACAGCAACATGACAGTCCTTCGTTTAATCTGGATCTTCCCTAAAACTTTGGACAGTGATTTAAGGTATTAAAAACGGTGGAAGTATGTTCGTTTCCAAACAGTATTGTATACATTTCATTCGATTTGATAGCCTCGTTTGTCACGCAATTAGTTTTACCGCAGTATTCTGCTATGCACGGTTTAATGAGCCATGACGTAACGTTATGTAAACAGCTAGTGATTGGTTGGTAGACGGACTACTGACCAATCAAAATTTAAAACAACAATATCCACTCATAATAGCAGTGTTTACCTCTAATTAAACGAAACGCTGCACGGAGTATGGTAGTGGTGTGGCAAGAATATAAGTCTCCCAGGGTTGTCCTTCCGTGTTAGACCCAGCTTTAAACATGCCTTGCCCGGAAAAACACAACACAATGCGATGCATTTCAAACATGCTTAAAGATACATTATGGGAGATTAGATGAAGAGCTGACAGGTCTCACTATAATAGTTGAAACTAGATAATGTAAAGGCAATTTACTGAATTTAGTTTACATGAAGAAAATGAATATCTGTTTGGACAGTCCAAGAATCAATCTTTTAAAATTCATTGATAGAGGGTGGAGCCGACTTATTAAAGTCAAGAGCGAATTCGTGTTTCAAAATTTTAAAAAAGAACTATTACTTGCCATAATTCCACAACAATATAACATTTATCCTGGCTGAAATGTAAAAGAAAGCAAGCCCAAAAGAGATTTAACAGGAACCCCTCTGTAACATCTTCTATATATAAGAAAAATAGTTAGTATAACCACCCGTGTAAGTCTTCAACTAAAATATATATTAAGACAAATTCCAGATATATTATTATAATTATATCGATATCCAATATATGGATGTATGTGACCAGCATATGTTACTTGAGTGCTTAAAAATATAACCCGACGGGATAACAAATCATGGTTACCAAATGATCAATCTGCCTTCAATTAATATTTTTTTAAACGCTATAGTCCCGAAATGACCTAGTTTGTGTTGAGTGGGCGTTAAACCCCATCTCTCTCTCTCTCTCTCTAAAACGCTTAAAGTTAATAAAGGGAGACTATTCCTATTATCCATTTCATTTAGAATCCCGAAGACACAGGTCTGTTCCGAGTAAGTAAGAGTTAGATATTAATAACACAGATAGTTTTATTTATTCCTTAACAAGTTAGCAAGTTAGACATCAGTAATTTTAGCATATTTATGTATAGCCTCTTGTTATTTTGTAATGTTAAATCCGGTGTAATATGCGACCAGACTACTTCACCAGAATATATATATTATGTACATACTGCCAGTCCTCCAGGTTACAGACAGGAATATTCCTAATATGGTATTGTAGACCTGGGGTTCTGAAGATGGTCCTTCTTGTTAAATAAAGACATTCCAATTTTGACAAACTCTGGAAATAGGGCTAATTTCTACCCCCCCCCCCCGTCCCCCCCCCCTTAAAAAATCGGTTCTTTATGGTAATATTAGTTCATGCCATTTTCGTCTTTGTAAGTTTATTTATTGTGGTATAATTATATTCATTTGTGTCTAGCTTTTACTTTTCCTGCTCATTACAAATATATTCCGAGGAAGAAAATAGGCTTAGAAAAAATATAATCTTTGAAATATTTACTTGTACATGTACACTTTTATTTAACAAGTTTTTATAAACCACAGCAAAAGTAGTTTAGAGGGAGAGAAATGGGGTTTTAACGTCCACAAACTAGGTCATTTCGGGACTAACGTATGGTTTTAATTCTATTTCAATAATTCACTTGTGCGTACTCGGAGTAAACCCACGAGGTTGTACAGGCGACCCTACTCCTTGCCACGTACAACCGGGGATTCGAAACCACACCTGTTGTCTCAATGGCAGGCCGTATGATACAGCGTGCGATCGCCAACCATTAATATGTGTGTGGTGTGTCTTGTCCGCATGGTTGTCTTCACTGCCCTTCGCACTTACTGGGGGTTGGGATGGCCTAGTGGTCTAGAATGATGCGCTTCGACCTCTAGCTGGCCGGTCACCTCTGGCTTGCGGCTGTGGTTTCGAGCCCTGGTGTGAGCGTATGTGGCATGGAAATGGGAGCGCCTTCTCAACCTTGTGGGTTTCTTCCGGGCACCCCGGTTTCCTTTCAATACTAAAAACCTCTACTCGCAAGCGAATTATTGAAATAAAATGAAACAATATGTTAGTCCCAAAATGACCTAGTTTGTGTCGAGTGGACGTTAAACCCCATTTCTCTCTCTCTCTCTCTTCTCTCTCTCTCTCTCTCTCTCTCTTTCTGCACTTACTATCTGTAGATGGTTGCTAGTGAATCTACTGCTTTAAGCCACAATTCTTCAAACGTATTGGTGTAATCATGTCAAACGATGTGTGAAAGTATGCCACAGTAATGACATAATTACTCCTGTCAGAAAAAATGTTTTTTGCGTTTTTGCTCTTTGTAAAGTTATTATTACATTTGGTCAAAAGGGCTATTAGAGTAAGTGTTGACGTTGTCGTGAACTATAAGTGACTCTAGTTTACAATATATTGGATCATTAATTCCGATGCTGATAATAGTCAATGGTGTAGTGTGTTGTTCAAAGACAAAATTAAATGTTACGAATCCAGGAAAGCTCCGTGTTTTACAACTTATCCTTTCATACTGCCTAAGGAAACCAGCCATGACCGCTTCTTGCTTTCAATGTACTGGACTATTACCTTGCCTGCATAATTTCAATAGAATTTCATATACTAGCTACCAATTTTTTCGGGTGGGTGGGGTCGGTAGGAGAGTCGGGGTGCTAGATTTCAGGAGGTACCTATTACATGATTCAATTCGCCGATACGTTGGACTGAAGTGCTAATGCAAGGGCTTGGTGGGATAAATCTAGCGGATAAAATATGTTCTGTTATTGAACATTTGTATTCCTTAAGGTGTAATCTGTCCTATATACCTTTTTTAAACAATATTGTGATGGCGGCAATGCTAGCCCGATTTGTGGATGCTGCCGCAGAAAAGGGGAGAGGGAGAGTAGTATGTTAGTAGTTTCCAATGGTACAAATTTCAACCTTTTTTAGATCCAGTTTCGGGCCCATTTGGAGGGCCCACAAGCCCACAAGCTATGGTGATGAGAGCGGGCGGGAAACTACTACATCTGTTCATCTCAGATAACACCCTAATTGTACCCCAAAAGCTGCGAGCTGTCAATCTAATATTTAGCATGATTGGTGTTAACAATCCACGGTTGACTGTATCTGATTTGACTAATAACATGTTTACATTCATAACTTGTCTGAATTAAGTGTTCCTTTTGACCATTCCGTGTTAACCGTGGATACTTCAAGATCTATTTGGGATATACACAGTGACAGGGAAAGAAAATACATAAACATCTATATTCATTTGTAATGCAGATATAAGGCCAAGTTATGAATGTCTAGACGTGGACGGTGCGATAAATATGGACTGTCAGAATAACTATTAAATCGGTCCAACTATGTGGATGAGAGATTTATCAGAATAAGTTGACAACGAGATAATATCAAATGGAATGTAATATTTCTATAGTCAATAAATCATAGTAATATGAACGAAGGCAGCTTAAATTGGATCTTAACATGGACGAAGGCAGCTTATTAAATTGCATCTTAACATGGACGAAGGCAGCTTAAATTGTATCTTAACATATGACTAAGTTGACTGATCTGAGATAAATATTTTTAGATATGAAATGAAGTGGAATAATTATATGAGCCTGGGTCAGTTTAATTCTTTGAATATTATAAAGACGATTGCCTGACTAACCGGGTGTTTCAGGTTCTAATCAGGGGTGTTTTCCCTCCTGTGTGCCCTGTCTATGGTATACAAAACGGCGTGTCTGGCAAAACTACCAGCAGTTGCAGACAGTAAATAAGATGGAACGCACCATCGACAAACGTACTCTTTCTATCTGCTACAAATCTATATACAGTTTTCAGAAAAGTAAAATCGTTTGTAGAGTTGTTGTTGTTGTTCTTAGAGCTTAACATCCGCTTACACCAAAGGTGATATCGCAGACGATTTGTCTTATTTTCATTTTTATTGTCTTAACACACACATAGGAGTACTCGGAATAAACCCATGAGGTTGATAAGGCGCCCGTGTCTCCAAGGCACATACGCTCACACCAGGGAACTAAACAACAACTACAAGCGAGAGGTGACCGACCAGCTAGAGGTCGAAGCGCAGCCCTCTAGAGATAACTACGCCATCCAAACCCCGCATTTGTAGAGTTCTTACCCTTGCTCACTTTAAAGCTTGTGCATTGTTCGGGTGAATGAATCATCTCGACATCTTCACCCAGTTATACAACCCTTCCTTCAACAGTTATAAGTATGTTCTGTGTTCAACGTTCATCAATGTCCGAGTCTGCTCATTAGTTCAACAGTTATTTCCCTTTAAAATACGAATGTGTCGTCACCCTTTGATGGCGCACCATTATTTCAATTGTACATTATTTATACCAGTGATATATTGGACTAGTTTGACGTATTTAACTGTGAAAGCATGTGTGGAGTGTCTATATTGTAAGTTGTTTAATGGTCTCGGGCTTAAGACATTCCCTTCGACCCTCTCCTTGTTTCTCGCTCTTGACCATTAAACAATATTTATTTATAGCAAATTCTTGTCGGCGTCTCAATTATATTTTTATTAGTTTAATTTACATGTACAATGTCCAATACTTACTCCCGGAGGTATTTCGTTTGCTTTTAGTATATGATCTTGGCAAAGTTCCAACAATATTTTGCTTTTCAGAAACCTTTGTAGAATGGTCAAACAATTTAGCGAATGTGGGCGTTTTGTTGCCTGGAGTATCAACCTTTCGTTTATAGAATATTAAAGAAGCACATGCGTAAAAACTATTGAAATTTTATTTATGAAAAATGAAGTAAAGAAAATTAACGTACGTTTAATGATGCCAATTTGATTATTGGGGGTGTACAAATTAGATAGCGAACAAACTATAAAAAAATCTGATACTTTGACGTTCACCTTCAAATGTGTCGTTTTCTAAGCAATGAACGCCGAAACAAAATACTTTACTCTCAAATGAGTCAAATTTCCTATCAAATTTTTAAAAATTGTCTTAACAAGCAGACCACCGACAGGGTAAGCTGGCATCATTAAATGCTTCGGCACGCATCAGGTCTCAATAGTCTTATATATTATATCTTAAATATAGTTCCTCGTCTGTGTAGCACCCATCGCTCCATGTTTGACTAACCCAAGACGTGCAAGCTATCACTTTGTCTATATTAAAATAATATTTGTCCGAACCAGTAGACCTGTAGGAGTCGATGATTGGATTTTACGATGTCTGAACATAACCTTGAGAATAGAATTCTATTAATTAACTGCTGATTTCTCGAGTAAAAATCACATTTCATACCTAAAACATGATAGCAAAATTTGTAAATAAATCTTAAAACTCATCCACGATCAAAATTTCGTTCTAAATATATTTGTGGTCTCTAAAAAGACATGATATGTGTGTATTAAGATTTATTCTAGATCACATGAAGCTTCTGTACATTAAAAACTACATGAATTCAGACAGACTTATGCTGGATTTAAAAGGAGCTAAAGCACGATTCTCTGAAACTTAAAAGGGACCAAAAATGCATTTACTAATGTAATACGAACGCAAATAAACTGATTTAAATTTTAAAAAATTAACATTTTTATTGTAATTATCAGTTGAATTGGTCGAAATTCAAGTGTTGTCAGGGGCGGATCCAGAGGGGGGTTTGGGGGGGACACCCCCTGCTCAGCTACATAAAAAAAAAATAATGCCTTGCGTCAATGAAATTACATCACAAAGTGATCCTACGTCAGTATAAAAATGATTTCTTTGTTAAATAAGCTCAATTGATCAATTTGTATGTATGCCTATGTAATTTATAGGCGATGATGGCAGATTTCCGTAACAGAAATCTGGCAAACCCCCTCCTGCAAAAATAACTGATAGTCGCTTACAAATGGTTAGTCCATTCTAAAAAAAACATTTTCATATTTTCACTGATTGTGTAACGTCATGAACATTACTTGATACTTTGTAACGTCATGACCATTACTTGTCCCACTGCCTCTCCCATTACCATTATCAGAAAGTAGTCCCATCATTACCAATATCATTAATGTAAACATCAATATGTGAGTTCCTTGACATTACTGACACTAAATGACATTGATAACTTTTACTAAATCAATGTCCCTTCCAAACACGGCAATCGTTAAGATAACTTAATTTTTAGATATTATTAATGCAAGCCCACATTGGTTAAATTGCGTACTGAAGTCAAGACCAGGTAGTATTTTATTTCTGCTTTTCAACTGTTCAAAGTTCGATGATTCTCAATAAAATTAACTAATTGGCTAATGGTGGTTCCTTAGAAATTGGCCAATGTAGAGGGTGTACCTTTTCTTTAAGATAATACACATTGATTTTTGGATCTCAGTGTTATAAAAAGTGTTTCCAAAATCACCAACCGGTTTATTCATGGTTCATTACCCTTGACAAAATAAGGGTTGTGGAACTCCGGGTTTGTAAAAACTGTATTTCGCAAGCACTATTCTTGATAAACAAGTCCATATGCGAAAATAAAATCTTTTTTAATATTTCCATCCTTGGTCGTATTTAGAATTCAAATTTGAATTCACAGCAGTCCCAATAGTTCTCAAAAGTCGAAAATATTAACTATTTTAAAGAAACAACAGTTCTTGTGTAATTGAGAAAGACGTCAAATACAACATGGGCTAAAGATAGCAAATTTTGAAATGAAATGAGGTTTAGAGTTCTACTGTTCCGTAAGACTAATATAATACAAACTTCACAAATAACAATTGATTCGTGATTTTTGGACTTCTTGTAATGCTTGATCTTAAACTATATATTTAACCTCTATATATTGGCGCTTTAAGGAAATAGTTTCTTTAGAAAAAAAATAGATCTATTTCTTCGCTTAATATTTGCGGAAACTTCTTTCATATTTTATGATTGATTATTATTTTTTCTGCAAACATTTTAAGAATTCTGCTGAAGTGTTGAATGACTGAAGAACTATTTTTTGTCAAAGTAAGATTTCTTCATGTGAGAAATGCGATTATGGAACACTCGATTGTTAGCGGCTAGTAATGTAACGTAATAGTGGTTATTTCTCGACTTTAAACACTTTTTCATTTTATTAAAAGCCCTTGGATCCATGCGATTAAACGAATTCTGTGGGTCTCCTTTAATAGACAAATTATACATCATTGAATACAAACATATTGAATCGAATAATTGGAGAAAATGCGTGATCAAACTTCGATCGACGAGTGCAATGTGTAAAGATTTCTATTTGAACATTCTTTGAATGAGGTTAGATACATTGATTTTTGTATGGAATTGTCCAATGGAATGACACCAACATTAAATCTTAAGAAACGACCCAGAGTTACTTTGATTAACCAAAGTTTAAATTTAAGGTCAAGGAATTGATTGATATAACTCATCTTCATTAATCTTCAAGATCACCTCTTAACTTTGATGGCATCTTCATTAATCTTGGAATAACCTCTAGCATGGGTAGCTTTCTCCTTTGCGTGTTGTGTTGCCACCTATAGCGATCATTTGCTTATAGAAACAAGTCAGGCACAACTGTTAACCAATATCTTTCCCTATCGAGACGTACTCAGAGCTTCAGGAATCATCATCGCCGTTTTAGTTGGAATAATACCAGTTTGAAAGTTAAATACTAAGCCATGATCTCTGGTTGCCCACATCTATAGACATCAGCATTTGGGGATCAAAAATGAAGGCTTTAATATTTGTGATAATGTATTCTATGTGTATTTACGGATTTGAAGAATTAGGTAAGATCATCAATCTATTTTATAAGTGATAATTAATGAACTTGTGAAAATAACAGTTAAGTATATGAATAAAGCTTTGAAAATTTGTACAAAAATCTTTTAAAATACTTTATGAAACGTATATTAATTTCTTTCTTAATGGTGTTTTAAGAAAGTGATTAAATAAACTTTCAATGCTATCAAAGAATAAGGCCCGGAATGCCAAATTTTAAATGACTTTACAGTGGCCAGGGAGTGTACAATTTGAAAATTAAAACACCTAAATTCTTATTATATCGAACTGAAACAGACCATAAAATACATATGAATCCTTGGTAAGTAAAATAAGCTACGCATATATTGCTATTATAGTATACACAGTCAAATCCCATTGTGACGAACTTGAAATCACTTAGTTAAAATTATCAAATAATATATGTCCCTTCTAGGAAGGTTATTGGCATCCAGTTACGCAAAAACATAGTATTCCGCTTCTGTTTTCAGTGATCAGACAGTAATTTTGAAATTCATTTTTTTTAATAATAATATATTGATGTTTTATTTCTAATATCACTTCGAAATAGGCAAAAAACAATCGAGGGTAAATGTGGGGTATTCGCTTGTGGTTTTTGATAAATCGCTTTTAGATTTCAAACCACGGAAATGAAACCAATCACCAAATTTATTTAAACCGGGTGTCAATTGTAGATTTCAAAGCGTTCTCACGAAAGGGGCGGGGGTGGATCACAGACTGTGTACAATCCTTAAATAATTATACTTTTTAAACCTCCATTAGTTTTAATTTCTTTTGATTGTTGTATTTTGGCATTTAGGGATGGGTGGATATTCTGTCCGTCTAGATTTGGTGGATATTTTTCCACTGTATGCTATTCTAGCTGACAGAAGGTCTGACTTTGTGGCTATTTAATTATTCCAAATCGACAGAGCACATCGTCAGGTGACGCGTGCGAGATGAAAATTATTGTAGTAATTTCTACCGAAGATCTAATACCTACTCTAGCCTGTAGAAAAGGTGCATTAGTATATTATCATGGGAGAGCCAGTAGTTTCCATACACCGGAAGCTTGTCTAGGGTGATGACAATATTATATGTCATTTTATGTGGTCGTATAAATACTTGCCACTTTAACAGATAATATGCGATTTAGGTGATATGGAACTAAGTGGCTAGATAAACTGACATTACCTGCACACACTCCGAATTAGGTTACCATCGCTGTTGTAAACAAATATACAGACTTTCAAATCGTTGCAAATCAGCATTTTGTACCAGGAACCGACAATGAAATCACCGCACTCGCAGCTATCTTGGAGTTATAACGTCATCAAAAGTTCATGCACAATTGTCCAAGGAATAAACATGCCAAGTTTTAAATCGACCATATACATAATGTCAAAAGTCCCCACCCCCAAAAAAGGAACCGAAAAGACGAATAGCGCCTGGGAACTAGTTCCCGGTGCAAAAATACCTTTATTGTACTAATACGGTTACAAAGTGCAGCCGATCAGTAATTTACAAAACAAGATTTATTTTATAGAGAGGCAGACGATTGATGTTGATACGATTCGTCGATTCATTTTCATTTTGACAGGTTATTTAAAAAGTAATAGTTTTTCTGTAATGAAATTAATATAAAAGAGACAGTCAATTCTGAAAAATCTAAAGAAACGATAGGCAAAGCAATGCAAAGCCAATCTTCTTTTCAATAACTCTTCGGGACACTTGATGGATGACTCTAGCTTGGAATAATTAACTTATAGCTACTTCAAACTCACTTATTACCAAATTGACTGCGAGGGAAATGGAGTTTCGATACATTTCACATATTTAACTTTGGATGTGCAATCTTGCAAGTACAGAAAATACAAACCGCGAGTTGCTCGGGTTCATTATATGATTAAAGTGATTGCTCGCCCCGCTTACAAATCACGTATCGACTTGAAAACGCAAATTGTGCACCACTTCATAGAGATTGGATAAAAACCAAACTTAACCAGTCGAACACAATTTATGACATACAGTCTGACAATTTCAAATGGCTTTAAAGTACGTTGGTACACAATTACTCATAAATACATCATTATGTTTAAAAAAAAGTTGTTTATTTAGTGAAATGATTATTTAAATGAATATTCATATAAAAACGACGTGTGTTGAAATACACTAATCAATTTAAACCGAGCGTAACGACTCATATGTTTGTCCTTACTTAAAATGTTTGAAACGTAACTCAAGATGAGACATATTTAATACAAACTGGACACACAAGACTGGACAGGTGTAACAGAAGACGGGACACAGAAGACAGGAAAAGGGTAACCCAAGCCAGCGAAAAGCGACACAAACAGGCCAAATGTAAGAGTAGATGAAACAAATGGTAAATTTTTAAAAAAAAATGTAAGACATGACAGGACGCATAAGACAGAAAATATGTAACACAAGCCAGTACAAATGTAACACAAGACAGGACAAATGTTACCAAATACAGGACAGAAGTAATGTAAACAGAAAATATGGCAACAAAAACATAACAAATGCCACTCAAGACAAGACAAAAGTAAGATAAAGAGTATTAATGTAACACAAACGAGTACAAATGTAACACGAGACGGGACACGTGAATACAATAAAGGACAATTTTTTTGGAAAACTTAGACCTATTAAAGTCCATTAATGCCATTGTGGAATTAAAAAAGGCGAACTCCCAGTATTTATACCAAGTTGAAGATCTGAACTATAGCGTTCTAAAGACTGCTGTCAAGTTAATGTCAGTTCTGAAAAAGGTACCACATTCTAAACCGCATTTGTTTAAGTATACATTAGCTATTTGGTTATTTTCGACGCTTTGTAAAAAAGATTTTCTTTTCCATTTGAATAAATTGTGAGATCAGGAATATTCAAATTTGAAGGTTTGCATACAGTTATTACATAAGTGATGTAAGCTCATTTATTCTGGAATATCTGAAATGATCAAAACCCAAAACGTTACAATATCCAGTACTAAGCAAATCCGTCCATATTAAATTGAAATATTCAGTGGGTACTACTGATGATATTGGTTACAACAAGAGAGCAATAAATGATATCCCCAGTCACAACAGCTTGAATAACAGACTTTGGTACGAACGAAAAAAAAAACCATTAGCGCGAGTATTTATGAAAACTCTTACAAAACCATTTGGTTCTTTTGCCAATTACAAACGCTTGAGTTGGTCTGTTATCTGTTTGAATAGATAACGGAACTCCTGAAAGACTCAATAACACTGGTGTCTCTTAATGACGTTATTTATGCATTTTGTGTTAAGTGGTGCCATCATTTAATGGCACTATCGAGACCCTGTTCTGAAGAATAGAAAACCACTGATAACATTTGTTTCGCATAGTTACCATTCATATGTAAATCAGCTAAATGTTATTACTTTCTAGAAGAAATACAATACCATGCAACATTTCGTTTAGATATCTCATTAATATCGAAAGATGCCACTAAGGTCAATTTTATTTCAACTTTAAAGGAGGTATACCACCTGTTTCTTTTTTAAAATGTTGGCAGCAGTTTACTACACCAATCCTTTTAAAAATTGAAAGAGCCTTGTCAACGCGGTACTTTTTCAATATGGCAGTGTTTTAACCTTTTTTCCAGTGGATATTTGTATCTATCTCTAGTGCCGCCAGAACACAGTTCTTAATATATTGTGGCGTTCCAACGGATGCAACTAGAAGTTTAAAATCAGTTATTCAAATGGCAGACAACCTTATCTATCTGAATATGTAGGATGTCTGTCAAGGTATAGAAGTAGATGGGACATCTATTTTAATTATAGGATAGGGGTCCTCAGTAACATCCCTGACCATCAAATAGTCTGGCAGGTGGGCGGCTCCCACCAAATTATCACTGACTTTGAATAATCTAGTTTAATAAACACCATGATAAATACAAGCGGCCATTCTGGACAAGATTCAGTCTGGAATCTATTCCAATCGAGAATTTAAGTAAGTCAGGATAAGGAGAATTTTTTCGAACAAGTGAACAATGCCAGACTTACCTAAACCAAAAGCATGCATGTTTGCGTACATCGATCAGATAATAGTTTACTGAAGGAGGTTTTGGTGGTGTCACATGACGATAAAGTAGGTAACACGGTTGGTCTGAAAAGGGGTGAGTATTGTAGGACCAGGAACCCTTTTAAATCTTGAATTTACGTCGTCCATTTTGACGAATATTGGTAGGCAAAACAGCCTTTTGAGGTTGGGTACTCACGATATCCACAATGAAATTTCGTTTACAATATTTTATTTAATAACAAATCACCACTCTTAATGAGGAAGCCCATAAAACATCCTTCCTTGGTATCGAGAAGATAAATTTGTGCCTTGTGCCAAGGATATAATTCGGGACCACAATTTGTCGATGGAAATATTCGTTCGTATTCCTAAATATAAAGCAATATTTAAATTCAGACATATTTTTAGATCTATGGTTATTTGTAATAATATCAATTTTGCCTTTGCAGAAGAACTTCATGTTTTAAATTTGATATAGGCAATAAGTTAATTAACAAAATCATTCGTTATCCGGTTTCTGGAATATTTGGTCATGCTGGATGGTTTCTTTTGGAAATTGTGAAAATGTCACGGGATAAAATAACGTTATTAAAAGCTATTGCTCGTATCACTCACGTCTGCAACGCACTACTAAGAACATTAGACCAAAGCAATTTAACTTTTAGTTTTATGGGGGGCCTTGATAAAAACAAAATTAATTGAGTCTCCTGAAATTTTGTGATTTTTTTAGAATTTCAAAAATTGAAACTAAAAGCATTTGAGAAGAGCAATCCAAGTATATGTGTTTTTTACATCATTATGTTTTCTCAAGGAAATAGAACACATGATTTTAATAGGTCTTTCCGAAGAACACAGTTCAAATTGATGTGGCCTGTAACCGTGTACTGAAATGGAACTGGCACAGCATTTTATCAGAAAATGTATTTTAAAGATTCAGTAACACGTATAGCTTGGCATCTGAACTTGAGATAGAATGACGAGGAAATAGTAATTGTGGTTTTATTGGTTAAACGTGATATAGAATTAACATAGATAGTTACATGTCGAATAATTTCTCAGAGACTAAAAAGGTTGAGATTGATTTTTAGCGTACTTGTAACTGCTTTTGTAACCTATTTTCAACCCCACATACATCTTCTAAATACAGGGGTAAACTGAACTCTTTAAATTAAACCTTTGTATTCATCAGTCAGTATTTTATAACCACACGTTTACTGTTGAGTATAAAGTGTTTGCAATGGAAAGCCAGCAAGATGGATAACTGCAATAAATGCGACGTGTTAATAACATGGCTAATTTAAATAAAGAAAAATGATCTACTAACACTTAGTTTTTTGATACAGCCCATTAATACCAGCGTAAAAGTTATCCCTTTAATTTGGCTTGTAAGAAATGATAAACAGTCAATGTGGCAACACTTCAAAGGCTTCGTGAGCCGATTCTTTTGGAGTGATAAGCATCATGTGTTATATTATTAAATTCTGAAATGATATTGACCGCCTTCAATTTTATAATTTTCCTGCAAAAGAAAATCAATAAACGTGACAATATGTTACTTAAAATAGTTAACAAGTTTTGGAGGTACCGGGATAGACATTGGTAATCAACAACCAAATAGTAGTGGTGTGCGTGTTGCAAGAGCTGTAGCAAATAATGTCAGACATCTCAATAGTTATAATGTTACCTGAATCTAATGAAATTACAGCTAGCTGGATATTCATCTTGAGCGTTATGTAGAAGAATTGCGTCGTCAAACCATGGACACCCTGTGTACATATTCAACCGATACTACAGTATATATCTTGTTTGTCGGCAACATCGGGTTTTTATGCAGATTGCACATGTTTTCAAGGGAAGAGCCACTTCTAGGAAGGTGTAATAAACAAAGTAATGGTGATTGCTCTTGGTTCCTTTGGGGGCGAAAAACCTAGTCACCGTGTACATGTTGGCTTGCACGTAAAAAAGCAACCTTGACAGTTGGGATTCGTATTAAGAGTAAGACATGGCAAATCACGTTTGAAGAGGTGTCACAATTTTTATCCGATTTTGATGAGACTTAATTGTATTTTATAACACATAAAAAGTTCGGTTCCCTTCGATATTAGCGCTTATCGGACCGTAAATTTCTGGTTTATAGGCCCTAATTGTACGCGTTCTAACTTGAGAACTCTCTTGAGGTCACACTTTTTATCAGATTTAAAAAAAAAACCTTTCTAATATAGCCCCATTACTACATAATGACGACTGAGTTCGAATTGCCCTACAAAATGCCCCCCCCCCCCCGCCGTACGAAAATACTGTAAAAGTATGTAATACTAATGCTGTGGGTCCTTTGGGGGTCACAAGTTTGTGCTGAAAGTTAAAAGATCTTGGTTCCTTTCGATATTCGCGCGAATCGTACCGTAACTTCCTGGATTATGGCCCATGATTGTTAAAAAAAATGACAATTATTACCCGATTTTAAAAACGTTCAAATATATTACCGTTACTCCATAATGACAGTGCAGATTTCGAATGTGGAAATCGGACTGAAACTGTCCAACGAAATGGAGGAAGCTCCACATACAAAAATAGTGTAAACGTATGTAATACCAAGGTTCTGTTCTGGGCCATCTAGAGGTCACACTTGTTATCCGATTTTGATAAAAATTAAGATAGATGTTTATATCTCCAAGATCTCGGTTCATAACTTCCTTGATTATGGTTCCTGACTGTACGAAAAATCATTCTATTTTCATACCGAGTTCACAATTTTTAGTTAATTTTAAAAACCGTTCACATATGTTACCGTTACACCGTAAAGATCGTTGAGACCGAAACTGCCCGAAAAAAATGCCTCGATATCAGATCATATCTTCCTGAATTATGACCCCTTATTCTACGAAATATCCCTTTTTTAGCTTATGGAACCTCTAGAGTTCACAATTTTATTTGATTTAAAATAAAACGTTCATATATGTCCCTTTTACACCATAAATACGGTTTAATTTGAATTTCGTGACAATCGCAAAGAAACTTCCTTTCAAAATGGCAATCGCTTGTTTAAATACTTAAATGCTATCAATTTTAAAGGGCGTGCAAATTCGAAGTGTATCGATATGTAATCAAAATAGTTCATAATGATATAAATGAGTAATGCATACAAGTATGATTTCAAGTAATATATCAAAGTTTTATTATTCTAAAAGGTTAAAAGTTTAACATGGGGAATTTAAGTCAAATATACTATTATAGTGATTGGGCTTTATTGATCAAACAAACTGTTCTTTATGTATGAGTGAAATCCACTGATTTTCTTATCTATACTTTTACAGTAATAGAAACAATCTTATGACCAAATGAATTATTGTTACTCAAAGAAATAAAGAATTCTGACAATATAACAAATGACGTGTTTAATAGCATAAACCAGACACCATCCTTCCATCTTCTTCCGTGCACGATATCACACAAGAGACATGCCTGCCAAATAACATGATATAGATCATATTGATTAAGAATAACCAGAGATCTATAGAATAGGAAGTATTTAATGGCTCGTGGTTTCTACAAATGTAATGGAACAATTGGCTACATTTGTTCAGTTTCTTCTATAACGGATGTTCTTTATAGTCACCTTCGCCAGGCGAAGTCTTTTAATTACTTAGACGCTTTATAACGATTGATTCTAGTAATATCATATACAGTGGTCGTTGTAGTTTTGGACCCGTAATCCTGCAGAGGCTCTGGGG
Organism: Patella caerulea; assembly: GCA_036850965.1. NCBI lineage: Eukaryota > Metazoa > Mollusca > Gastropoda > Patellidae > Patella > Patella caerulea. Next base: position 24,412,578 of record JAZGQO010000006.1, read on the forward strand.
CATTTTTTCTCTGCATTGCTTGAAGCGTTCAGATTGGCGCAGTCCAGGGGCCCTTACTAGAATAGGAATGTTTATGAATAAATAGCTGGACGTCCTGGTAATACCACATTATATCAGGACATGGGAATTATATCACTGTTTAACTGGATGAGGTTTGTGATGGAACCCAATAAATGGAAACCAAATAAGAGTGGGTACGCTTACCCCGTTGCTGGTTGCCAAGTCCCACACCCACCCGATAACAGTTAAAGCTTCAGCGTCCACCCCTGCTTTTATGCTGGCAGGTGGGCTAAGGTGAGCTGGGGTGTCACTATGATACTATAATCACACTATACATGCAAATGGTGCCACTTAGAATGGTATGGGTTTAAACTTTGATGGTACTGCAGTGTTGCACCTGACGTTTATTAATTAGAAAGATTATTATTAGCGGTATTATGTACACAATGAACGCTCGATGTGACGAAAGCCACTAAAGGGAGTAAAGAAATTGTGTACGTCTAGGATACCGCATGGATTTAATACAGAGATGTGTAGAGGAAAAGGGTCCCCGGATATTTCAGGCAGAAATCCAATCAAAGAGTCAAATTAAAACTAAATGTTTTGAAATTTGAAATTATCGCCGTTATCGTTGTTGCACAAGCTGGTCCACTTAATTTGATTGATAAAGATTGTGCCAATAATAAATATTTAAAATGTCTTCATTTCTCACATTTCTATACGTACTTGGCCCTATATATTTAGGTCTTGAGAGAATACAATGAAGACTCAAGTAGTAGACCCCGACATCACCAAACCTCTACACGTCACTGATGCTATTGTGCTTTTATGTTACAAGATATTTTAACAGTAGTTTTTTTTTTATAGTGTGTCTCTAAATAAGACAAATACCAAATTGGTATTGATTTCTGATTTTACTTTTATGTAGAATTGCCCCCTTACGAATTACTTCGATTGAGAAGTGAAAAATGTTGATGCAAGTGTTTTAGAATGTTGTTCTACCCGTCTCTCTCTTGACATTTGCGTGATAATTTAAAATATTTCTCAATTATTGAGTCCTTTGGCAACATTTCTCCATTTTCTTTTTAAAAAAAGCCTTATTTCCCATATGTTTTAACAAGAAATCAGCTGCATACTTTTATTGACAAGCTAAGTTTTTCTGTTTATAGAAGACCCAGGTATATCATATGAATTCCAAAATTCCTTTATACATTACAGTTTAAAATATCATCAACCACAAAGGCTGGTTTGTTTTTTCCTTTGTTTTTTCCATATTTCGAATTAGAACAGTCATTAGTTTATGAAAGTCTTTCATTTCATTATACTGACGAGCTGATGGTAATATATTCCATTATGCTGATGATGTGGAATTTCCCCAGGATATATAGAATACAGATTTGTTTTTGTTATCTGTCAAATTGGCCACAAATAACCAAATATTTTGTCTTTCACTCGTCTCGTCTTATCTGGGGCTACATGCGACAAAGTCCTATTCAAAAAGGTTAGCCATTGTAGTCTTGAGAAGACTCACAATATGACAAAGCATAGTAAACATGCAACTATTGACCATAAATTCAGACAAACCCTTGATTTAAAATTTACACAGAAACGCCAACAAAATTTACAATCCAAAACGGGAAAAGGGCAGAAATAAGAACTCCATTTTGGTAGTCTGGAATCCATAACGGTTATAGCTCTGAATTTTCTCGGTGGTGGAATACTCATTCCTTTGATTACGTTATATTTATATATTCGAAGTATCCGCCCTTATGTTTACATATTGTAAACCAATAAGACGAAATTCATCTTTGCTGTCATTGGTAAATATATGGATGCTTCATTTGGATTATACCTACTTGTTTGTAGCAACGATACTTTCTGTGAATAACGTGTAAAACCGTGACAGTTTCTATAGCTCTGAGAAGTGACAAATTTGATCGTTGTTAATATGACAAATTTTGATTTGCCTGCCATGTAAAAGTTTTACTTAATTTAATATCGAGAATTTGAAAGTTTATTCGTTAGATTTAGTATCTGTGTATTTAAAACATTTACCGTTTTTACCCGACAGGTTTCAACACCAGTTTCTACAACGAATCAATCTATCGTCAATCTGCTGAACATATACTGATGAAGTACCTGACATTTAATTATGAGAAATCTGTACGACCAGTATATGATGCTTCACAATCGGTAGATGTGGATCTGGGTTTGACCTTAACTCAAATATTAGACCTGGTAAGATAATTCATTTTTTTAAAAGAGAAAAATGTTCGATAAACATCAAAGACAAGAAGATATTGGTTTCTCGGCTATTTATAAACCAGTGCCTCATTGGGCAAACTTATGAGACAGAAAATTTACTAAATCGCCATTATTCTTTTACTTGATTTACTTTAAGTGAGCCATTACGTGTATTTATCACCAAGCACAACCATCAAAGAGTCTCTTCCCATCACTGAAACGAATTAAATGTGATAATTTAATGCGTGTCCTTGAAACTCGGAATTTATTCTCTCCAGAAGCAAGTTTGCAAAATTTCTTCCAAATTTTCATTACCTCACTGGAAGTACAGGTCGAAGGTCACTGGTGTTTGCGCAAGAATTGATATGACTATATATTTATTAATATGCAATTGTTCGTCGACAGTTTGTATGCGCAGTCTATCTGCTAAATAATTTAGTGATTTGCACGGAAATGGGTTAGGAAGTATCTACTGGAGTACGTTTTCATTCTTACAGCCGTAAACCCGCTTGGATAAGCTCATTCCATGTTTTATATTCACCATCACTGTTTATATTTTGTTTTTCGTTTTCAGGATGAAAAGAATCAAGTACTAACTACAAATGTGTGGCTTGAAGCAGTAAGTAAATCTCGTTTTCAGCCAGTTGGACGTTCCCTTCTCAAATATTTAGTTAATAAGTTATTAGATAGACGATCGCATTTTTGTGATTTTGATCGAATTGAAACACAATCGTCATTTAATGATTCAATAAAGAAATGGATTATCGAGACTGTTTATATCGTAACAACAGTAGCAATAAAAATCGAGACTACGCTATTCTTCAAACATTCATAACTCTGTTCAGAATTGAGTAATTTGTCTGAACGTATCTAGATTTAACATAATGCATCTTTAATATACCCATATATAATACATAGTCTGGTGGTACATCTAATGTAAATAATAAAGTACCCGAATCAGTGACTCGGCATGAGTTAATGACTTAATAGTTCCAATGAAATGTCAATGATAAGGTCAGTATCAATTAAAGTTTGTTGATGAATTATTGCCAGTTCGTCGTTATTTATTAGAACATCGAGCATAATTGTTTGGTGGCGTTTATCTTTCATTTTGATACCCGAAGAAAGCTCCGCGTCGTTCCCACTGCGCATGTTGTAACGTACTCGAGGATCCTGGACGAGTAAGTGCGGGAATTTTGGGTAAAGATCTGGCTGAGTTGGGACTATTATACGTTATTATATAAAATAAGTCACGTTTAATTTCTTGTTGGAAGTGATAATGTCTTTTTTTTTTTTTTATTTACATCACACGTAGCTAATTTCATTTTGTCAGAGACATTCAAAGAGCTCAAGTTTAAAATTACCACGGGAGCCTTCGTTTCGTCTTACGACCAATAACTACCGATATTATTAGTTAAGCATCAACAATAAACTTTGTAAATATAAACTAAGTATAACAGTTTTCGATAGCATATAACATGGCAATCTTTGTAAATATGAACATAGTATAAATCTTTTAAAGAGGCCATAACATAATATCACAATAAAATTATACGAACTAAGCACAGCTGTTTTAGATAGAATGTAACATAACACCATAGTAACTTTTGTGAATGTGAACTAAGTATAACTGTTTTATATAACATCTAACATAATATCACAGTAACGTTTGTGAATATGAACTAAGTATATATTAGGTTTTCGGTAACATATAGCATAATATATAAATAAAGATTTCGGCTACCGAAAGGTTAAGTATTTAAAACAGTCTAGTAATAGTAATGTGGAAATGATTTGACGCCAAGTCAAGTAATTGATTATGTTTGTATACAAACATGGTTGGTATAATTTACTAACCTCCATTTAGAAAGAAAAAGCCCGACATGGTTTAATATTATGATCAATGAGTAGGTCGAGAAAACCCTTGCTTTAATGGATTTTAAATCTTTTCTTGGCGTATTGAAAAAACTAAGTTAATTTAGAACATCAAAATGTCTTGCGACTGTCGAGTTCTGAAAGGGAGACGACGTTTCATTTGAGTCTAGACAAACTGGTCTTTACGTTGGAGAGTCTTTGAATCGACAGAAAAGGGAAATTACCACATTATATTATTCTACTTGACCAAATATACTCTGGCATACCTCTTTATAAATCCTACGTTCGGGTAATGATGCAAAAATAACAGTGTTCAGCGTCGACACGACGGCTTCAGTTGCAATCAATATCCGTGAATTAGTGATTATTCACAGTCGTAATGGTTTGGTCAACGACGACGTGGGGCTTCTCGTGATAAGAGTAAATGGTGTACAAAAGTTAAGCAATTTGCATTAGTTTCAGATTCATGAAAAAAGAGAAACGTCGGAGATGCTATCTTTCTATTCGAGATAAGAAACGAACGTGGGCCGATTTGCCAATTTAGCACCAATTAAAGTCAGCGGTCAGTGGTCAATAGAAATAATATCACGCAGTTTCTAAGGATTGATTTCATTGGTTGATGATACTTAACAGAGCCGTCTTGCGTGATTGCTTTGTAATTGCTGTGTGGGTTTTGTATCAACATCTTTTTAATCCCTTTCAAATTATGATTTGATAATAAAGTTAATGAGAAGATATTGATATTTATGGTAGAACATAGTGATAGTGTGAAAACCTTATCGACAAATGGTGTATACGTTGGCGAAAAACTTCTGTTTACCAGAAAATTGATATCCAGGGTAACGAAATATCTTCATTCACTGTCACGACAAATTACGTAAAAACTTTGACGGATCTGTTAACTGCCTCTTGTTCTTATCGTTAAAGCTGGTGAAACAGAAAGAACTGGGTATCGATTTCTCTTTTCTTTAACCAGCTTTCAATATTTGATCGGAATTAATCTGTTTCTTGCACCTTTAAGATCGGGATAATATTATCCATTTACATGGCTAAGTGTTTTAGTATACACAAAGACTGGTTCGATTTACATTAACCACAAGTTTGGTTTCTATTATGAATTTTTGACTAATCGAAATTGTCAAAACATGTAATATATACCGATAAAAAGATATTGATAGAGATACAAAGTTCAATAGACAATGTCTTTTGTTGTTGAGAAAGATTGGAATGTTCACGTGATGGAAGCATGTTGAAATTACAATCCACAAGGATTAAAGTTACTCAAGTTGAGTTTCATACTGTCGTCAATGCATATTTGCTATAGACGCGGCCTTGGAACTGTAGCCATTAACTCATCAAAATCAGTCTTTCTTTGATCAAAGTTACAAAATTAAAATGTGGAGAAAATATAAGTTAAATATCTGCTTCCAGTAAATATTAATGACGGCTGATGACCATTAAACACTAGATGGTCCTTAACTGGATTTTGCCAAACGTAGACTGCACCACTTAGCCGAAACTGTGGTCTCTCAGACTTTCTTGGGGGGGTTTTTGTAACTCCCTGACAATAAACACAATGCTTATCTATAAACTGATTGCTATTAGTCTGCACGAGATGTGATATAAACCAATGTTGCTGTCCTAATAACTGTTTTCTGAAATAACACTACATATATAGTTGTCTGAAAAATAATGCAATTTAATTGTGTAAAGACCCTTTTAATATTGAACATTAAATTACAAAAAGGAAAATGATTCTACCCAAACCCAATTCGTTTTTTTTTTCTTAGCCAAATTGAAGTTCATTCAACTATTTGTAATATAAATTGTGATTTTCGTTTCCACAATTATGTTTACCGTACCAATCTCACATCTAAACGTTAAAATACGCACAATTATAGCCAGTTACAAGTGGGTCGCAACGCATATAATACTGTAATATGGATGTATATAAAGCGACTTACATTCAATGTTTTCCTTTTTTACTCTAATATCAAATCAGTTATGTTTGGCGAAGTACACCAGAAGTCTCAATTGAATCACAATATACATATAGCGTCTGGTTATTCCAGTTTACATACGCCGTTTGATTTGGTGCAATGTTTCTAGCCTCGTTCCCTGAGTCTCTTGCACGAACTGGGGCTGAAACGCAATATGGTACACGATTCGTGTACCAATGGTAAAATGTTTATTTTGTCGTAAATATTGGATATCAGAAGCCCATCTTTCCCGGTAAGATCACAGTATCAATGTTTATTAAAATTGATAAATATTTCGTGTTTTCAATGTTCAAGATTTTGGATGATATTGAATTAGAGACTTTTCTACTTTAACTAGGTAGAATAGACTAGATCACTAAGTCGTCTCATGATAAAAGCAATTTTTCTAACGGGTACCTTATAGTGTGAAATATCAGAAATCTTGCTGGCCTCTGAAATTTCGAGACACGTGAATATTGGAATGACGTTGCCTTGATTAATTAACGCTATTCACGGGGAGTAACGACTCATTGATTCAGTGCCGTAATTGGTCATAGAGACCATTACATTAACCGGGAGTCAAGTGCCTCTGATCGAGTCTTAACGTCGTACGAGTAAGCGAGGACCATCAGTATCATTGAAATTTGAACATTTAAAAAACCGAAACGAAATATCTGTATTCTAATCAGATTATCATTTTTATTAAACAGGAATGGTATGATGAAAGACTTGTATGGAATGCTACAGATTTTGAGAATATAACATCTATTAGAATACCATGTGACATGATCTGGTTGCCAGATATAGTTCTATATAACAGGTATAGTCAACGGTAGTCTTCAATTAAAAGTGATCGTGACTTTTGGCTGGTGGCTTTCATTGGTCAACATCGCGGTAATATCTTCCAGTGAATAGATCAATTCGTCAATAAAGTTTGTGACACAGTCATCTAACGCACTCAGTATACCTCAATCCAAAATTCTACATAACTGATCAAACAGACAACGTAAATATTAACCCTTTAAACTTCACGGTGGTCTGGGTATGCTGCCTATAAATAAGGGCCTTACCTAGCGGGGATGCAGGGGGTACATTGCATCCCTAGAATAATAATGCGCCCCGAGAAATGGTGCCCCCACCCTAAACAAAATATCTTTTAATTATGAAATAAAACACTTGATTATGATCACACAGTGATGCTCTTTAGGCACCGACCAATCGGTCGGTTTTTAAGGGCGCCACCACAGGCGCGGATCCATAAAATCTAAATTTCCCCCGCAACGCTTATGTCTGGCCATGGTGAGCAATTTTTGTTGTTTATATTTGCAGTGTTGACGACTATACGTCAGGATATATGCAGAGTTTAGCCATGGTGTACAACAACAGTCGTGTATTCTGGGGTCCTGTCATTCGTTTTAGAAGTTCCTGTAAGATCGATATTACCTATTTCCCTTTTGATAACCAGATCTGTAAATTAAAGCTTGGTTCTTGGGCTTACAATGGTTGGCAGGTTGATGTGTGGAATCGTTCCAGTACCATGGATCTATCAAACTTTGTTGATAACGGTGAATGGGAACTGTTGGGAATAACGGTGGAGCGAAACGTAGTGGTGTATAACTGTTGTAACGAACCGTTCCCCGACGTTACGTTTTATATCTATCTACGTCGACGTATTAAATATTATTTCATGAATATCATCATTCCATGCATCATTTTGTCCTTTCTGTGTTTAGCTGGATTTTTATTACCGCCTGAAAGTGGAGAAAAAATAACTCTGGGTCTATCTGTATTGTTGACTATTACTGTGTTTATGTTGATGGTAGCCGATAAAATGCCACAGACATCAGAATCTATTTCCGTCATAAGTAAGTGGTCTTTTAAAAATGTTACAGTGACTTATGACATAATCACTACCCCCCTCTGTGAGTGTACATTTGTACACTTATGGATGGTTAATCTGTAATCAACGGTACAAAGTCAGGGGGGCCAAAACCAAAAGTACGACACAGATCGTCAATTCCATGCTACGTCGCTGCACAGCGTGCGTTAGAGCCAGTTGAAGACACACGCGCTACTGGCATCTGTGTCGTACTTTTGTTTTTGACCTCTCTGATTAAGTGATGTGTTTTCTATGGCGCTCAGTATATTATATCTTAATTGGAAGTTGTATACTGTAGACAATGTGATTAAACGTATATTTAGCAATCGCTAAATCTATCTATTGCAGGTCATTCTTTTAGCCGGAAATGTTATTTAAACTATTAATTAAACATTTATTAAGAAAACAAGACCATAATCAACTCTCGATGTCATCGGATTCTCGAGATTTTAACTAGATTAGAACGGTTCGCCATTTAAAAATTTAATTTAAAAATGGGAAAGCGAGGCCAAGTCGCGAATATACTAGTGCCCTTGTTACCACTATGCACACATCTTGTCAAAACTACAGACAGTGATAATTTGGCTCAGAATGAAGTCATTTGAAAGAAATTTAAAATTTATCATTTATATTTGAATTATTATAGCAAGAATGGCCAACTCTTTATTAAACTCTTAGCTAATGTATCTTTAAAACACGGGTCATATTTCGCTTTCGTTGTTTTATTGTTCAAATTTTATTTATTTTTCGTCACTACAACGGTATCTTTAAGCTTTTTGTTTCATGCCAATGGAGTCGATTGTTTAATAGAGCTTTACACAAGAAGTTCGGAGAATTCTAGGGGAGACTTCTGAAAACGAAAGGCCAAGAATAATCGACGTCGTTCAGTTAAAAACGGATGATATTTAAAATCAGCTTGTATTGTAGATGTAGATTCTATTATGAATTCTAAATTTACACAAACTGATATCTAAAAGCGAGATTGTATCCATGTATATTAATAGAACGTGTATCTGTTCGTCAGTGGAAATAAGTGTTTGAAAACATAATCAATCGGTATTAACTGCACCATAACACATTTAAAATATTCTGTACGATGATAGTTTGAACACCTCATTACCATTCACACGATCCATTACCGAATTGATAAACGAACCCTGCGAACCGTGTAATAATATGATTCCTAGGACTAAAGATATGGTGAATTCTTATAGATCAATCTGATATAAAACGAATTAAATCAGCGAGTCTATACATATCAATTAGCTAACTGTAATTGTGTAGATACACTAATGGTAACCTTTGTAATTGTTTTGAGGTGTCTGAAAAGATCTTTTGGGACACCAAATATTAGATAACACAGTAATTGAGGATCAATGTTATGTCTACGAATTCTAAACATGGAAACATTTAATGGTGTTGGAATCAATAACACTAACAAGAAACATCTTTCTATTCAAGCCCTTTCAGAATTTGCAGTTGTCAATGCTGACATCCATGTTTAGTAGTTGTGGTAGTACTATGAAAACATGGGGTACCGTTTACAAATTGGTAGGGAATACAAACGCTTCTTTGGCAATTGCAAGGGCTTTCTGATACCCGTCCGTGTAAGACCTTCCAACGCATTGACACTTTTAATGTTAAAGCACCACTATAGATACGTTACCCCAATTCATGTATTACATTGCCACTAAATCCCATTTCATTTCGATATTGCGCGGGTATAGATAGACCCGGTAAAATAAACATTATCATATATTTACAATTAGGCTGACGAATATATCATATATGTATCCGCGTTTAAACTCCAATTCTCGTGGTCTCTCTAATTTATGTAATTCCAAGAAACGATCATCAAGCGTGGCGAACAAATGAAGCGAACATATGAAATTTACAAAAACAATAAACTGTGTTTTATTATATTTCAGGTATCTACCTCATGGTTGTCTTGACAACAAGTTGTTTATCTGTTTTATCTTCGGTATTTATTTTGGGAATTCATCATCAGAGAGGAAAACCACATCGCGTTCCCAGGTGGCTGAAATTCCTCGTGTTTCGCATTCTGTCGCCAGTGTTGTGTATCAAACAGCGACCAAGGGAAATGAAGAAAAGACAAAGTAGTAAAGACTGTTTAGTCTCGAGAAAAGGAAAAGTTGCCACCGAAGAGCTGGAAGTCATAAAATTAGATCCGCGGAAAATTGACATTGAAGTCATCGATACCACATCTTTAGACTATAGGGCCGATAACCCACATAGACAAGATAATGGCAGCGGAGGACCGTGTTCCGATTGCATCAACAACCACAACACATATAGCACATTAGTAAAGCAATTACTAAATCTGATACAGAAAAAACAAGTTGATGAAATGAAAGACGATGAAATATTACGCGAATGGCGAGACATAGCTTATGTTTTAGATCGTCTTCTATTTATTTTGTTTTTATTAACAACTGTCATTTCTACTGTCATGATTCTAGAAATGAGACCAGATCCGTTTAAGAATGTTCGCAATTAATGTTACGGTGACGGACCAGTACTATAGAGACTAGACTTATATTAGGTTTTGAGAAACAAAATAGATAGTATGGCTCCGTTATACACTAGATACGTACAGGTGTCCAATCTCAGTTTGGGACTGAGTGTATTTAGCCCGAATTTTTTTTTTCTTTTTGTCACCAGAATTTTTACAAGGCATCAATCATAAACTAAAGCGAAACAGTGTGCTATGAGGGTAATTTTGCCCGGACAGCGGCGCTACGGCCCACTCTTAACGCAAATAGTGCCAACGTCTGTAATATTAAGGTTGTGGGCCCTCAAGAGGTCACAATTTTGCAATACATGTTTATAACCCAAAGATCTCGGTCCCTGTCGATATTTGCCCATATCGAATCGTAACTTTCCGAATTATGCTCTTGACTGTACGAAAAACTGTGTTTTTAGCTTATGGTCCCTCTAGAGGTCACAATTGTTATCTGATTTAATAAACTGTTCGAAAATATCACCTTTAATCGTAATGTTGGTTGAGTTCGACTTTTGTGTAAATCGGACGAAAACTGTCAGACAAAGGGATTATGAAATGAAATGAATAGGGTTTAACGTCCTACTCTTCTGCACCTAACCAGGGTTAATGGAAGACGGACATAAGCCATACGATGTGCTATGAGGGAAATTTTGCCCGCACAGCGGCGCTACGGCCTACTCTTAACGCAAATAGTGTAAACATCTGTTATATTGTGGGTCCTCTAAAGGTCACAATTTTGATCTGATTTTGAGGAAACTTGAAATGCATGTTTATAACCCAAAGGTCGAGGTTCATGTCGATATAAGCACATATCCATCTCTTGGAAAATGTGGGCGTATCCTGACTAGCAGCCGTTGGTTTTACTAATTATACTTCTATAATATGGTCTCATTATCTGATGTTTGTGTCCGAAAAACGAAAATACATTGGACAGTTTACCAAATCTGGGGCAGCCTCCATTCCCATCGGATCTTAAGTCTATGACACGTACAGGGAACGTACAAATAAATTTTTCAGAAGGTCTGTCATTTAATCAACTAGCGTTCCTCCCACTGCTAAACACCTCTGCACAAGCGAATTATTGAAATCAGATTGGACCATGCGTTAGTTCTCTCTCTCTCTCTCTCTATCTCTCTCTCTCTCGCTCTCTCGCACGCAAAGCAGCTACGGTGGGTTCGTTTTCCTCAATTGCCAAAAATGACTCTTTCGTGTTGAGATTCAAGGCTTCGTTGAAAATATTTACACAGTTATTCAATAATATGATACACGGGGAGTTTCAGAAGGTGGTAAAAATATAATGTTGCTATTTTTAAGTAGTGAATGTGCAACAATTATCCCATGGTTTACTCAGAAGATAATTACGTCTGATAGACCCCACATTATTGTTTGCTCTAGTTTGTTGGAAATTATATGGAGTAAAATATTACATTGGATCACTATACGAACATGGTCTGAATACAGACTAATATTGTGTAGCCGCCAGCGACAATACTTTCTGGCAAGTATAAAAGTTGTCTGAACCGTAAACATGCATTAAGTCTGACCATTCCTCCCTCCCATGACCGCTAATTCCAGTGATCTAGCGTAGAAAAACAATCAAAATAAATTATGGCTCGTCTCGCTCTTTGCGGTTTTAAAACCCTAAGTAATATTTAATAAAGGAAATAAATCGACGAAATTAATTCAACAAACTGTGGTGCAACTCCCGTGTCCTTTGGTCGTCTAACAGTTATGTCCCCTTAGTCGACTTTGAAATGTAGAAGTATTTTTGGCATGCAAATAAAGATACTTCTGTTACTGAAAACACAGATTTAGGTTAAATGTATAGTTTTTGATTTTATTGCATTTTGTGTTTGTCTGTGAAATTATAGATCCGTAGATTAAAGTAAGTGTTGAGAAATGGATTGAAATGGGGTTTTTAACATCCCATTCTTCTGCACCGATCGGTGTGGTAGGCCTACAGACGTGCACACTGCATGCAGTATGCTATGAGTAAAGTATTGCCAGGCATTCCGTTCTGCACTGCTGACAACATACTAAACTTATTGGCTGTCTGTCTACCTTTAGCTCCGCTTGGGAACAGACACTAAGCTAGTTGACCGACATTTTAAGTCCAACATCCACGATTTTAGTCGAAAACACCGAGTATATACTTCGATAATTTTGTTGAGTATTCATTCTTTATCCGTTTAATAAAATTTGAAAAAAAAGTTTATTTAGTCTTTGTGTGTATGACAGATGTGAAACGGGGTATAGGCCTACTGATTTTTGGATATGGCGGCCATTTAGAAAAAGAGATCTATTATAGCAAAATGAAGTAGATGGATCTCTGTGTGCAGAATGCTTTGATAAGTGGGAAACAACGCCTGCAAATCCAGAGCAACTCTCTCGGCCAAAACCGGGACTATATAGTGTTGAGATATTATATGAATCTGTTCCTGTAAGGCCGAAATGAAAATGAAGTTAGAATATGAAGCTTGCTCCATCACTAACAGAAATAACAGATCAGCTTATAGTTCAATTCATCTCTTTGAAGGAGCTAAATCGATAACATTTTGGACCTAGAAATTGACACAAGTGTGTCGCATCGCATAATACTGTAACGTGAATGTAGGCTATATTTACCGAATTACATAATGGTTTCCGCTTTTACTTTAATTTCAAATCAGTTTATGTTAGGCTAAATAAGCCAGAAGTCTCAGTCCAATCACAGGAATATGACCTATCCGTATATATACGGCTGGGGCTATTTGCCACATGTGGTAAGACAATTCGGGGGCTATTTGCCACTTGTACGTCTCCGCACAGCAATTTTCAACCAATATCCACGAAACTCACAGAATATGATAACATTAATATTATCTCGGAGTAGCCAAAATTTCGACCACTTCCGGTTAGCAGTTTCAAAGATACAGGTTACCACACATTTCATGTGGCACGACTACAGACCATCAACCGATATCCACGAAACTTACAGGATATAATAACAATGATAATATCTCAGAGTAGCCAAAATATCGACCACTTCCGGTTAGCAGTTTCCGAGATATCAGGTTACCACACATTTCATGTGGCACGCATACAGACCACAATTATTAACCGATATCCACGAAACTTACAGGATATAATAACAATAATAATATCTCGGAGTAGCCACAATTTCGACCACTTCCGGTTAGCGGTTTTTCGAGATATTAGGTTACCACACATTTCATGTGGCACGCCTACAGACCACAATTATCAACCGATATCCATGAAACTTACAGGATATAATAACAATAATCATATCTCAGAGTAGCCAAAATTCCGACCACTTCCGGTCAGCAGTTTCCGAGATATCAGGTTACCACACATTTCATGCGGCACGCCTACAGACCACAATTATCAACCGATATCCATGAAACTTACAGGATACAATAACAATAATAATAGCTCGGAGTAGCCAAAATTCCGGCCACTTCCGGTGGTCTGTAGGCGTGCCACATGAAATGTCTGGTAACCCGATATCTCGGAAACCGCTTACCGGAAGTGGCGGAAATTTGGGCTACTCCGAGATATTATTATTGGTATTATATTCTGTAAGTTTCGTGGATATCAGGTTATCAGACATTTCATGTGGCACGCATACAGACCACAATTATTAACCGATATCCACGAAACTTACAGGATATATATAATAACAATAATAATATCTCGGAGTAGCCAAAATTTTGACCACTTCCGGTGAGGAGTTTCCGAGATATCAGGTTACCACACATTTCATGTGGCACACCTACAGACCACAATTATCAACCGATATTCATGAAACTTACAGGATATAACAATAATAATATCTCGGAGTAGCCAAAATTTCGACCACTTCCGGTCAGCAGTTTCCGAGATATCAGGGCTACTCCGAGATATTATTATTGGTATTATATTCTGTAAATTTCGTGGATATCGGTTGATAATTGTGGTCTGTAGGCGTGCCACATGAAATGTGTGGTAACCTGATATCTAGGAAACCGCTAACCGGAAGTGGTCGAAATTTGGGCTACCCCGAGATATTATTATTGTTATTATATCCTGGTCGAAATTTGGGCTACCCCGAGATATTATTATTGTTATTATATCCTGTAAGTTTCGTGGATATCGGTTGATAATTGTGGTCTGTATGCGTGCCACATGAAATGTGTGGTAACCTAATATCTCGGAAACCGCTAGCCGGAAGTGGTCGAAATTTTGGCTACTCCGAGATATTATTATTGTTATTATATCCTGGTCGAAATTTGGGCTACCCCGAGATATTATTATTGTTATTATATCCTGTAAGTTTCGTGGATATCGGTTGATAATTGTGGTCTGTATGCGTGCCACATGAAATGTGTGGTAACCTAATATCTCGGAAACCGCTAACCGGAAGTGGTCGAAATTTTGGCTACTCCGAGATATCATTATTGTTATTATATCCTGTAAGTTTCGTGGATATCGGTTAATAATTTTGGTCTGTAGGCGTGCCACATAAAATGTGTGGTAACCTGATATCTCGGAAACCGCTAACCGGAAGTGGTCGAAATTTTGGCTACTCCGAGATATTATTATTGTTATTATATCCTGTAAGAGTCGTGGATATCGGTTAATAATTGTGGTCTGTAGGCGTGCCACATGAAATGTGTGGTAACCTGATATCTTGGTTAATAATTGTGGTCTGTAGGCGTACCACATGAAATGTGTGGTAACCTGATATCTCGGAAACTGCTGACCGGAAGTGGCCGAAATTGTGGCTATTCCGAGATTTTATTATTGTTATTATATTCTGTAAGTTTCATGGCTATCGGTTGATGATTGTGGTCTGTTGGCGTGCCACATGAAATGTGTGGTAACCCAATATCTCGGAAACCGCTTATCGGAAGTGGCCGAAATTTGGGCTACCCCGAGATATTATTATTGGTATTATATTGTGTAAGTTTCGTGGATATCGGTTGATAATTGTGGCCTGTAGGCGTGCCACATGAAACGTGTGGTAACCTGATATCTTAGAAACCGCTAACCGGAAGTGGCTGAAATTGTGGCTAATCCGAGATATTATTATTGTTATTATATCATGTAAGTTTCATGGCTATCGGTTGATAATTGTGGTCTGTAGACATGCCACATGAAATGTGTGGTAACCCGATATCTCGGTAACCGCTTACCGGAAGTGGCCGAAATTTGGGCTACTTTGGGATATTATTATTGTTATTATGCCCTGTAAGTTTCATGGATATCGGTTGATAATTGTGGTCTATAGGCGTACCACATGAAATGTGTTGTAACCCGATATCTCGGAAACCGCTAACCGGAAGTGGTCGAAATTTGGGCTACCCCGAGATATTATTATTGTTATTATATCCTGGTCGAAATTTGGGCTACCCCGAGATATTATTATTGTTATTATATCCTGTAAGTTTCGTGGATATCGGTTGATAATTGTGGTCTGTATGCGTGCCACATGAAATGTGTGGTAACCTAATATCTCGGAAACCGCTAACCGGAAGTGGTCGAAATTTTGGCTACTCCGAGATATCATTATTGTTATTATATCCTGTAAGTTTCGTGGATATCGGTTAATAATTTTGGTCTGTAGGCGTGCCACATAAAATGTGTGGTAATCTGATATCTCGGAAACCGCTAACCGGAAGTGGTCGAAATTTTGGCTACTCTGAGATATTATTATTGTTATTATATCCTGTAAGAGTCGTGGATATCGGTTAATAATTGTGGTCTGTAGGCGTGCCACATGAAATGTGTGGTAACCTGATATCTCGGAAACTGCTGACCGGAAGTGGTCGAAATTTTGGCTACTCCGAGATATTATCATTGTTATTATATCCTGTAAGTTTCATGGATATTGGTTGATAATTGTGGTCTGTAGGCGTGCCACATGAAATGTGTGGTAACCTGATATCTAGGAAACCGCTAACCGGAAGTGGTCGAAATTTTGGCTACTCCGAGATATCATTATTGTTATTATATCCTGTAAGTTTCGTGGATATCGGTTAATAATTTTGGTCTGTAGGCGTGCCACATAAAATGTGTGGTAACCTGATATCTCGGAAACCGCTAACCGGAAGTGGTCGAAATTTTGGCTACTCCGAGATATTATTATTGTTATTATATCCTGTAAGAGTCGTGGATATCGGTTAATAATTGTGGTCTGTAGGCGTGCCACATGAAATGTGTGGTAACCTGATATCTCGGTTAATAATTGTGCCACATAAAATGTGTGGTAACCTGATATCTCGGAAACCGCTAACCGGAAGTGGTCGAAATTTTGGTTACTCCGAGATATTATTATTGTTATTATATCCTGTAAGAGTCGTGGATATCGGTTAATAATTGTGGTCTGTAGGCGTGCCACATGAAATGTGTGGTAACCTGATATCTCGGACACCGCTAACCGGAAGTGGTCGAAATTTTGGCTACTCCGAGATATTATTATTGTTATTATATCCTGTAAGAGTCGTGGATATCGGTTAATAATTGTGGTCTGTAGGCGTGCCACATGAATTGTGTGGTAACCTGATATCTCGGAAACTGCTGACCGGAAGTGGTCGAAATTTTGGCTACTCCGAGATATTATCATTGTTATTATATCCTGTAAGTTTCATGGATATCGGTTGATAATTGTGGTCTGTAGGCGTGCCACATGAAATGTGTGGTAACCTGATATCTAGGAAACCGCTAACCGGAAGTGGTCGAAATTTTGGCTACTCCGAGATATTATTATTGTTATTCTATCCTGTAAGTTTCGAGGATATCGGTTAATAATTGTGGTCTGTAAGAGTCGTGGATATCAGTTAATAATTGTGGTCTGTAGGCGTGCCACATGAAATGTGTGGTAACCTGATATCTCGGAAACTGCTGACCGGAAGTGGTCGAAATTTTGGCTACTCCGAGATATTATCATTGTTATTATATCCTGTAAGTTTCATGGATATCGGTTGATAATTGTGGTCTGTAGGCGTGCCACATGAAATGTGTGGTAACCTGATATCTAGGAAACCGCTAACCGGAAGTGGTCGAAATTTTGGCTACTCCGAGATATCATTATTGTTATTATATCCTGTAAGTTTCTCGTGGATATCGGTTAATAATTTTGGTCTGTAGGCGTGCCACATAAAATGTGTGGTAACCTGATATCTCGGAAACCGCTAACCGGAAGTGGTCGAAATTTTTGCTACTCCGAGATATTATTATTGTTATTATATCCTGTAAGAGTCGTGGATATCGGTTAATAATTGTGGTCTGTAGGCGTGCCACATGAAATGTGTGGTAACCTGATATCTCGGTTAATAATTGTGCCACATAAAATGTGTGGTAACCTGATATCTCGGAAACCGCTAACCGGAAGTGGTCGATATTATGATTGTTATCATATTCTGCAAGTTTCATTGAAATCGGTTGGTAATTGCAGTCTGTAGTCGTGAGGATATTATGAAATTATTACTTACCACATGTGGCAAATAGCCACTGCCGTATATATACCGAACTACACAATATATAATAAAAAAAAGAGAAGAGGAATGCAATGCCTATTGAAGCCTCGAATTTACCTGCTTAATTTCGAATTTGACCATTTCAATGATGAAGCATCTATTCTGCAATTAAGCCCAAACATTTTAATTGTCACATTTAGCTAAAATGTAACCTGAGGTTGGAGTCTGTGAGTCTCTCTCACAGCACTAATCGTTATAATGTACGCCAATTCGACACGTGGTTTGAAAATTTAAAAGGGGAGCCACTCTACATGTAAAATAAATTTTAAATTAGGCCCATGAGCCTAATAATAGGGCTAAAATAAAGGATTCCCGGTAGACCGTACAGTCATTAAATTGATAAGCATGGGACTTTAATGAGTCCCAAATATTAACTTTTTTCCTCCGTCAAATTAAATTCTAAAACATATTTTTATGTATTAGAAAAAATAAATAAAGACGTTTGAAGTATTCGCAGGTAATTTATTTCCTATTTAGCCTAGTCTAAATGAAATGTGTATTAAAATGAGTAACTAAAACGCACCACTCTCTCCGAACCACTTACGTCTTGTGCAAGGGTGGATCTAAAGAATTTTGAATTGGGGGGGGGGGCGCCGCAAAATGAGGGCACTGACCACGGAGGCGGCGCACACCGCTGAGAGGGGGGAGGGCTAGATTATTATCCGTCATTCCATTGCATCTGTAGCCATACCAAGAGCTATTTGGATGATATTTTCGTCTAAGTAAACGTTAGGAACGGATATTATTTGGGTCTGAGAATAGGCACTTCCAGCAGTAGAAAAGGGCATTGCGAAAATTAGGGGGTGGGGCGCGCCCCTTATGCCCCTCCCCCTTAAATTAGCCTCTGTTATGTAGCCTAAACAATGCATGCGCCATTGAGCAAATGATTGACGTGATGTAATTGCACGTGTTGAAGACAGTCATCTTTTACCTGTAGAAATATTAGAAGACTTTCATATTTCTCTGTGAAACAGATTGATACCGATCCGCGATAGCCTTTTTAAGCCATATTATCCTTTTCCGGTGGGTGCTATATTCCACCCTGCAAAATACCAAAAAGGGGAGGAGCTACCAGTATCTCTAAGAGCAGAAATTCTAACGTATTTGTAGGCGGGAATTAAGAAGCATAACCACGCCTTGACATGATCAGTGAAGGTCGCTTCTTAAGATTTGTTTGAGAAGGGGGGGGGGGGTGCTTGGGGCAGCTTATCCCTGGAATTACGTGTTTACGTATCAGTGTGTCTTAAACTCGTGGATTTGAAAAGTTTTGCCGAATTTCAAAACTTAAAGTTGGTGCCTGGAATTTTCTTGGGTTGCATATTTTCTTTGCAAAACTAGTATACTCAACTCAGTAGGCCTAATATTTGCTAAAATTTTATTTCGTTCAAGTAAATTAGGACGCACATTTCTGATTTTCAATACAGCCCTCGATCTCAGTTAAAAAGGCGCATTTCTTAGCAATTTGATGTTCTTGCAATTTGGCAAAAATAACCCACCGTAAATAGATCGATATGGAGGAAAGGGGTCATATTTATACAGTAATTCAATAATATGATACACGGGGAGTGGCAGAAGGGGGTAGAAATATAATGTCGCTATTTTTTAAGTAGTGAATGTGCAACAATTATCCAATGGTTTACTCAGAAGGTAATTAGACCCCACATTATTGTTTGCTCTAGTTTGTGGGAAATTATATGGAGTAAAATATTACATTGGATCACTATACGAACATGGTCTGAATACAGACTAATATTGTGTAGCCGCCAACGACAATACAGGTATAAAAGTTGTCTGGGCCGTAAACATGGATTAAGACTGACTATCGCCGATTCCATTGACCTAGCATAGAAAAAACCAATCACAATAAATTATGGCTCTTTGTGGTTACTCCAAATAATTGTGACTCATCTGTCACTTATACGGTTTTGAAAGGCCGAAGGTTTTTTTAATAAAGGATATAAACCGACGAAATTAATTTTAAAAAAGAACTGTTAGCTCTAGTAGCACTGAAGCAAAACTGGGTCCGTATTCAAAGGATATCTTAAAGCCCCAATAACACTCTTGTTGTAACTGAATAATATGTCCCAATCTTCATTCTGGTCAACAAATCGTATTATTTTAAAATATTCCAATTAAATGATGATATAAATTTCATCTTAACACACCTATTTTGAAAAATTGGAAAAATTCAAGCAATTGATTTGAAAAGTCTAACGTAAACCTTTTCAAATGTGACTTGGATATTAAAATATTTCCAAGCCCTCTGGACAAGTAAAATAGGTTGTAATGGATAATTTACACGACAGGTAGGACACTTAAACATTTAGTACTTAGAATTAGGGTATTATTTATTTTCTGGGGCTACCAAGCCATCAAGAATGTTATTGTCCCTTTAAGTCTAATATTGTCACTTAACTGCAAGCTTTCACTTAAATATACGTAACTTCCTGTAAGTTAAGGGCAAGTTGTATTCAAAGGCACTGTTAAGTATCAAATTTTCCCTTAAAGTTCCAATTTCACATTTTCTAAGAAAGTCAAAACATAATTATTTCTATGTCTTTTGCTCGAAAGGTTGTCAACTCACTATTATACGGTCCTGGGCAAATTTTTTTGGGCATTATAAAGGGTGACACAGGGTGATTGAGGAAATAGTTACTCAATTACCTCCCTTGTTTTCCCATTCCTCTCCATGGACAGCCATCTTCAAACGTTTGAATTTGAAGTTGAAAATGATATTTTTGCCAATTTCTCAACTGGCAGTACTGAATTATAGGATTAATAGGATTATTCTTTAACAAGGTAGGACTGTTTATAGGTTCAATCTATTTTTGGGCTTTATTTTAATACATTTTAAAAATATAACTTAAAAAAATGCTATTGGAGCTTTAAAGTTAAGCTACCTTAACTTTTAAGTGTTAGTCTTTAAGTGGTATTCAGTCAAAGGCCAGTTTAAGTGAGAAATATCCACTTAACTTTAAGTGACCTATGGGAGGTACCTTAAAGTTAAGTAAGATCATAATGACTTTTTTTAATGCTGTTGATTTTTTGGTCTAGAATGGACGAGGAGGGTTTGAATTTCTGACAGGTTTTGGTAATTATTAATGATTTTGAGGCGGAAGGATAACGGGGTTATCAGGTTGACTACGGTGATATGTACGGCAACTGTTGCACATGATTTTAGTATGCTTCTTCAAGTTTGTGTATCTCAAAATTTTGGTGGTCAACCTCATATAAATTTTAGTGCAAAGACATCCGACCTAGCGAAAATTTGGCAGTAGGTAAAGAGGCCAGAATTAACATTAAAGTCAATGGGTACACTAATGGTGTTCTGCCTCAAAGAGGCATACACGAGTTATGTCTCTTGCTTGTAACCTCTATACTAGTTCAGCTCTGAACGTCAGTCTCATTACACTCACCCTGACCGTTCAGGGACTGGCCTATTCAATCAATGTCGAAAATAATTTGAACCCCAGTCAATTTTACTGGGCAACTTTTCACTGCGAAACATCGGAGTGTCAATCCGTGTGGACGTCTGTACACTGTAAAGGAACATCTTAGTGACAAAATAAGACCTTGCTTACCTCGCTAGACTCAGTATGAGCGAAACAACACGCTGTTTACAATACGTCCCCTCATATCAAACTATCCTTTCGCCACCATGACACAGCGTGTTGTGATGCTCATACTGACTCTAGCGAAATGAGCAAGGTCTTATTTTCTCACTGAGATGCTCCTTTACACTGTACACGCGCCCACACGGAGTGACACCCATCGTTTAGCAGTGAAAAGTTGCTCAGTAAAATTGGGGGTCAAATTATTTTCGACATTGATTGAATGGGTCAGCCCCTGAACGTTCAGGGTGAGTGTAATGAGACCGACGTTCAGAGCTGAACTACCTCTATAGTTGCTTGGAAATCGCATTTTGAGGGGAAATTTTAACACAAACACGTGACGATTTTAATTTCAAACGACTTAAAGAGCGGTATATTATAGAATATCGATATAAACTGTTGTAATGTTGTGTGTTTAATTATGGTGGATTACGAAAGTCTTAAAATATATCTGTAAAAGATGACTGCCTTCAACGTGTCACGTCACCTAAAGCGATGTAAATCATTAGTTTAGTTACGCGTGCATTGTTTACGAAGACGTTACTGAATCAGCCAGAATGCTGCCTTACTCATTTTAATACCCATTTACGCCAAGTAGGAAATAATTTTACCAACAAATACTTCAAACGACTTTATTTATTTTTCAAATACACCAAAAAAAATGTTTTAGAATTTAAATTGTCGGAGGAAAAGGGATAATATTTTTGGCTCATTAAGTTGCATCGATGTCATCCTTATCAAAGATTGTAGCGGCCAAGCGAATGATCAATTATGTGCTTCCAAACTTGCAAGGCGGGCGGGGGTTGGGATGGCCTAGTGGTCTAGAGTGCCGCGCTTCGACCTCTAGCTGGCCGGTCACCTCTGGCTTGCGGCTATGGTTTCGAGCCCTGGTGTGAGCGTATGTGGCATGGAGATAGGGGCGCCTTCTCAACCTCGTAGGTTTCCTCCGGGCACTCCGGTTTCCTCCCACTGCTAAAGACCCCTACGCGCAAGCGAATTATTGAAATAGAAATTAAAAACCATGTTAGTCCCGAAATGACCTAGTTATGGACGTTAAACCCCATCTCTCTCTCTCTCTCTCTCTGCAAGACGGGCATAAGCAATACATTATACAGTGCTGTGTCCCTGCTTCCGCCTACTGTTATGTCCAATTTCTACTGTCAAGGATTCCTTAATGTGCATGACATCCAGGCACCGTCCTTTACAGGCCCTCTGTTTTGCGAATTGACAAGAGGAAACCACGTATGAAAATCTCGACGGTCTTTCTCAAACGACCTTGAAAGTTGAAGACGATGAACAATCACGATAACATTCTATTTTAATTAATCTGAATCGACTTCGGAATACAACATTTACACACATTTCAATTGTATATTTTACTGTAAAAAAATATATTATTCCCCGTTTCGTTAAATTCTAAAATAATTTTATTTTCAGCCGTTGCAAGACAATCATATATGAACCCAGTATTTATAGCTGAACAAAACTCCCGCTGTAGTGGCAATTATCTGAGGAATAATAAAGAAAAAAATCAGTTTTTGGAACCAAACTATAGAAAATCTTGCTTGAAGAACCAATCTGAACAAGACTCCAACTGTGAAAAAATATTCTGCTGTGATTGATTGGCCTAATCTAACGAAAAATGTTGCTGTTGGATAGCGATCTTGCCGAACATTCGTAACATCAGATAAAGCCCAAATCTGTTCAACTACATGTAGTCTCTTATGGTTAGCTCTCCTTTAGTTTTCAAGTGTTTGTTTTATGGAATAATCTCCCATAATGATTTAGTATATGATGGTGTACATCTCTCTATTTAAAAAGAAAAAAAAAACCAAAACAATTTGAATTGTTTATTTAAATTGACCCTGTATACAACTGTTTTTTTTTTTTCTTAAGCAACATGATTATAAGATCCCGCACACTTTGTGTGTGTGTGTGTGGGGGGGGGGGATGGTGTGTGTGTGTGTGTTGGGGGCGGGGGTGGGGGGGAGTAAATTCATTTCGCAGTCAATGTGGTCTGCCTCCAGTTGTTCAAATTATTTCCCTTGATATTTCCAAGGTGAAGGATAATAGCTGTCAATCATTCTGCACTGGTGGCTAAAATCCTGTCATATTTTCGAGTACAGAATAGAGAATTCTCCCACATTTCCGCCAGTGACATTTCATTTGACATGGGGCTGTATTTATTAACAACCCTATTATTTCTGTGTTTTCGACACTTTCAAGTGGTAAGTACATCGTATCTGTATATATGTTGGAAAGTTTACAGTGTATTGAACACTTCAAAGGTCCCACGAGCTTACTTTAAGGACAGAATTCTCTGTAAAGCTAAATGGTATAGTAAATGTTGTCGATTGATAGGAATGCTATACTGGCCTGTTGTGATAAACAAGACTACTGTCTGTCAAATGGCAACAACAGGATAGGCCAATCACGTTTTAACTATAAATTTCCCATAAATTTATATGCTACGTTTAAGGAAAAAGTGATTCATTGACAAGAATTCACCATCCCTGTATTCAATATATAATATAATGAATACAGTTTGTGGAATAATACAAACTAATTCTCTAAGCACAGGGCAGCTGTGTAGTTGTTCGGATGGGACAAAAAACTAAGTTCCCGTGTACACATTGGCATGCACATAAAAGATCCTTTGGCAGTTGGTGGAATTCGATATAAGAGTAGGCCTATAATGTGGCTGCCCGGGCAAAATTTCCCTCATAGCCCACTGTATGGCATATGCCTGTCTTCATTATTAGCCCATTTCAGGAGTAGAACCATAGGTGGTTAAGCCTATTTCATTTCATTTTTATGTAAATGATCAGAAATACCCTGAACATTATTTACTAGGACAGTGTACATAAAGAATGAATGTGTGCTATGAACTTTATTTTTTATCGTACATGTATGCACTTGTAGGGCCTACCGGTATGTTAATATCCCAATACTATTGTCTTCAGGTGTTATAAAGCAAAAAGGAATGAGCATGACATGACGTATTGCACATCACATGTCAATTGTCAAATTTCATCCAATAATATATCATCTTTTCGTGATGGTTTATATGGTGTTATGTTTAAAAATAACATGACTGATCATGTTGAAAATGTCATACATGACTCTTTCAATTATCAACACTAGAACGATGTTTAGAGACATACTTGAAACATTTTAGAACTTGTACTTTACTACTTTGGGTTATAAACTACATGTAACATGTAAATTGACATTTTCAACTATAGGTTTTTGTGAACAATCATTTTAGACTAGTTATTAAAAGGCCTATTTTAAATAATATCGGTAGGCGTCTATTCTATTATAGTATTATTGATTCAACCCCTACATAGTAGGACACTTGGTTAAGCACACATGGGCATAAATGCAAATTCTGAGTACTGTGCAGCAGAGCGAGGCACATTTTAATGGTGTTTTTAATGTGCCAGGTAACACATTTTTAAAACAAACTTCCTTGGAAAGTTATACTGAAGACATAAGCTATGAAATACAGAACCAAGATTGTGCACAACAAGTAACAAGAACGTGAGCAGTGCACAAATTAACTCTGCCACAGTTCTAAATGTGTCTTAATTTATTGAAGTTCCCTATCTGGATCACCCCACATACTTTATTGATAAATTTGATTAACAGTTTTAAGATAAACTAGACCTGCATGCAGGAATGACGGGTTTCATCGGTGCCACGTTACCCTTAAACATGTCACTTCCGGTGCCAAGTTACCCTTGAACATATGTCACTTCCGGTACCAGCGAAACCACTAAACAGGTTTCCAAATTAACATTGCACACAAATAAAATGGACGCAGAATCAACAAAATCCAGCAATATCAATTCATTTTATACATTTGTTACTTGTAGATGATCTTGACAAAATTAAATTACCCCGGTGTTAATGCAAATGTTCAATTAGTCTTATGAAATCAGAAATGGCATACGATATCATATAGTGAAAATTTTATGTAAATCGAGTAATAATTGCCACTTTTAAAGACCAAAAAACTTGAAAAGTGACTTGTAGAAAATCGGCTATTTCTCTGCAACCGTACAAGTTAGAAACCATTTTGTGGTATCTGTATGATCGTATGGGTTCATTCTATTTGTTGATTGGCATCAAATACCATACTTTAAAAAAGATTTCAAAACAGACTCATTTGAATAAAATATCTGTTTTAGAGGCTAAAAATACAGTTTTTGCCAAAATGACGTTACTTCCGGTGATAATGAAAATCTTAAATTACTTGTATGAAATCCCAAATGGCATTAGGTATAACATGGTGTGACGTTTATGAAAATCGAATAATAATTGACCCTTTTATGGCCCCGAAACCTTCAAAAGTGACCTGTAGAAAACCGTCTATTTCTCGGCAACCGAACAAGTTAGAAACCATTTTATGATATCTATATGACCATATGAGTTTTGTTTATATGTGAATTTAAACCAAAAGTTAAAATTATTAATACATATTAAGTTATTCTTGGTTGAATAAAACATTGATTTAAAAAGTTTAAAATGCATTTTTGGACCAAATGATGTCACTTCCGGTGTCAATTTTAAATTGTAATCAACTTGATATGACGCTACGTGCTTTTCGAATCAAATGATGTCACTTTTATAAAAATCCAACCATAATTGACTATTTTACAGGCAAAATAACGAAAACAGTGACTTGTACAGAACTGCCCATTTCTTGGTAACTGCTTATATTACAAACGAATTTTAACATACATTTTCTTCGTATGGATTATAGCTACAAGTTTATAAAAGTTACGAAGAAATATCTTAAAATCTGAAAAGCCTGAATAGGTTGTAAATAGGCCAATTTTACACCATTTTTAGCCTCTTAATCGAATTTGCTCGAAAATGAAATCGAAATTAAAAAAACTGCTTCCTACATTTTTTGCGCCTTGAAAAGACACACTCTTTGAGTCATATAATTTTTCAAAAAAATAATATTTGTTTTCGAAGTAGGAAAATAACTGTCAAAATTATAGTTTTTGGTAAAATTATGCCACTTCCGGTGCCGACAGATAACATTATTGGTAACAAAAAAAATGACAATTGAGACAACGAAGCATATGAACTTTGTTTTATACAAATCGAACAATAAAAAATTAATCTAGGACTGAAAAACTGAATTAGCCAATGGCGGCCAAGGAAAATTACTGAGACAAAATTGTTTAACATTTTTGCACTAGTCAGATGACTCTTTAATTCTGTGCACAATACGACTAAAAAATATTCATAAATAAAAAAGTTTTTTGTAAAATTTTAAATTTTCGAAATTTGGCGCCTAATATCTTCGAAGATTTGCCGAAAACCAAAAATCGGAAGTAGCGTAGCTATGTGCCCTGTCTCAGGCTATGCCAAAATGTATCGAAAGTTAAAATCCAATGATTATTATTAAAATTACTGCAATATTTTCAAAAACGATAACTTCGGTGATTTCGGACATTTCGCATTGTCGCAGAACGTTCAAAATAGCTTTATCCTCTAAGTCACACCCACTTTCCCAGTAAAACCGAAGAAATCGTAACGATGCGACACGTAGTTGCTGAGATCTATTCAAATTGGAATCTGAATAATAACTAGATCTGCTACTGTCCCATGCAGATATGAAAGCTTTCATATTCATCGTCACGTGTCATCGATTATATCAAGTATCTCAAATAAAAGGATAAGAATAACAAACTATCAAAATTGGTCAAAAACTCGCGAAGTTACAAGTCTAAATATAGTATGAAACATTGAGTAATCTGAAAACTAAAGGGAAATAACTGATACGTGTGTTGCTGTAATCGGGATGAATGAGATAACTTTGAACAAAACTAAAACTTTTTGAATCAGGTTGAACTCAACTGTTTGAATATGTACGTTAAATATGTAGATTTGGAAAATTATAAAGACATAATATCAAAATCGTTCAAAAACTCACAAAGTTACAAATTTAAATGTAGTGAGAAACATTGCACCCGGGCAAAAAAATAATCTTTAAAGTAAAGGGAAATAACCTAAACTTGTATAGCTGTAATCGGGCTTCCAAAATTAGAGATATGTTATATAATTATGGTTTCCAATATGTTTGGTTATAAGTAGGAAATCGTGACAACTTCTTAAGCATGTTTCAAACAAAGGGTCATAGACTGCAATATACAAGAATGGCACTCTGCAATAAAAAAAACTGGCCAGAGATTTCTATGCAGAAATTAAATAATTGCTAGAACCAGAAAAATATTTATCCACTATAATAAATAAGCAACATAGAGAAAATGAAATGAAATTGAATGGGGTTTAACGTCCTACTGTTCTGCTCCTACAATGGGCTAATGAAGACGGGCATACGCCATAAAGTGTGCAATGAGGGAAATTTTACCCGGGCAGCGCCGTTACGGCCTACGAGGTTGTTAAGGCGACCATACTCCTTATCACGTACAACCAAGAAATCGAAACAAGGACAGTTGACTCAATGACAGACAGAGCGCACGTGCTAACCATTCAGCCACGCAACCTCCCTAAAATCGGCAAATTGCTGACCTACAGCGAGAAACATTTCAACCGGGCCAAATTTTCTATTTTAACAGTTTAATTTGCACGGTACCTTTAGTTATCAACCGAATATTACGAAACTTTTAAAAATAAGCTCCCCCTGACCAGCTTAATCGTTCGCAATAAACTTTTTTTCGGCTATCCCTGATATTTAAAAAAAATGATACAATCATTTCACACAACAGGCTACCTATTAGACTCTCTATTGACAAAAGTTTCACCGCCCTCCCTTCATTATAACCGAAGTTATCGTGCCCTAAAGAATCAACAAATCAGCATGCTTATCTCTGCTTACCCTAAGCAGAAAATGCTCATCTTTGAACTCAATCAAGATAGTGACCTAGTGAACGTCTACACCAAGTTTGAACATTCTAGCTCAATTAGAAGGAGAGTTATTGTGTTCCGAAGTCCGGGCCTTTCAAATTGCTTCTATTTTTCATTTTCAATTCAAAATTGTGACCATCACATGACCGAAATCAAAATTCTGATCCGATAGATTTTTAGGCATTCCTTCAAGGATTCCGAAAATATAACTCCCGAGTCTGTAAGTAAAATAGCAAAAAAGCCTTTTTGATTTTTCACGTTTAAAGATGGTGGCACTTCCGGTTCGATCGACAAACTCCATATTTTGTGTACGAATCATTAATTCCTTGTCTAGTATCGAAAAAAAAAATTAGGTCATTCTGACCTATATTTCGACGATTTTTTTGAAAACTTTGATCCTTAATTTCACCAAGGGGAGATAATTTAGAAAATTTCTAATTATATTTTTGAAGTCACATCGGTAAGATCTACTTGTATACTAAATTTCATGAAAATCGTACAACTATTAAAGAAGTTGTCAAATTGGTCTAAACTTCCGGTTCGAAATCACAGCGACGAATTTTCGAAATTCGAAAATGTGAAACTGCAGATGAAAATGATTTTTTTCAAGGTATTCAAAGAAAAAAGAATTAGTAAAATCGGTCAAAAAATAACAAAGTTACGACTATGCATTGTCAGTTTTTTCGTTCGTAAAATTCGGTGATTTCGGATTCGTAAAACGTTTTGAAAATATATTTAAACAACGTTCGCACCCCATTTTTGGGGGGGTAGGTCAAGGTTTTAGAAAGATCCCATGGTTAGATTCTGAGAAATCCGATTTGCAGAAAATACACAAAAAAAAAATAATAATAATCTTAACAGAAACAATAAGCTTTCATATGTAATATGAAAGCTTAACTAGATCTGCTACTGTCCCATGCAGATATGAAAGCTTTCATATTCATGGTCACGTGTCATTGATTGTATCAAGTATCCTAAATAAAAGGATAGGAAGAAAAAATTATCAAAATTGGTCAAAAACTCGCGAAGTTACAAATCTAAATATAGTATGAAACATTGCACCCAGTCATAACAATAATCTGAAATCAGCCGTGGGAGGAAACCGAAGGACACGGAGAAAACCCACGAGGTTGGACACCATACTCCATGTCACGTGCAACCTGGAAATCGAAACGATGCCGGTTGACTCAATGACAGACGTTACGATACAGCGCGCACATGCTAACCATACAGCCATTCAGGCTCCCTAAAATCGATAAATTGCTGACTTATAGCAAGAAACATTTCAACCGGGCATTTCAATCGAAACAACGCCAGTTGACTCAATGACAGACGTTACGATACAGTGCGCAGGTGCTAACCATTTAGCCACGCAACCTCCCTAAATTTGGCAAATTGCTGACCTACAAGGAGAAACATTTCAACCGGGCGGAATTTTCTATTTTAACAGTTTAATTTGCACGGTACCTTTAATTATCAACCGAATATTACAAAACTTTTAAAAATAAGCCCCCCCCCCTGACCAGCTTAATTGTTCGCAATAAACGTTTGCCCCCTAAAATGAGCAAATTGGTGACTTTAATGTGAGAAACATTACTACCGGGCGAAATTTTCTGTTTTATCACTTTTACAGTACAGTACAACCGATTATTACAAAACTTTAAAAATAAAAGAGAAAGAGATAAATGCGGCTTAACCTCCATTCGACACAAACTAACATATAGATGGGACGAAAAACCAAGGTCCGGTGTACACATTGGAGTGCACGTAAAATATCCCTAAGCAGTTGGAATTCGATACTGTTGAATAAGCTCTATACGATGACTATGCAAACCATTATTAATCGATGAAGGTGTTAAAATGTACACAATATAAACAGTATTAATCTAAATCAATAACATAAATGATTAAAAATATTTTTTTTAGATAGTTTTAAAATAGAAAACAAATAATTATATCAAATCAAACCTATTCAATTTCAATTAATATGAGGACTGGCTGCAAAGTTCTAAGCCTATGTGTGCAAGACCTATATATTGTTGATGTTTCCTTTTATTTTTCTATATAGTTTCCATCAAAGCTCAATTTTTTCATCAGTTATTTACGGTGATTTTGGATTCGCAAAACGTTTTGAAAATATATTGATTCCAAGGCCACCACCCATTTTTGAAAGGAGGCTAACCAGAAAAGTAAAATAGATCACAAAATCACGAAGTAACACAGCTGTCAAGGTCAATTTTTTCATCAGTTGTTTTCGGTGATTTTGGATTCGCAAAACGTTTTGAAAATATATTGATTCCAAGGCCACCACCCATTTTTGAAAGGAGGCTAACCAGAAATGTATTGATTTCCCAGATTTGAGACAAAATCGCGAAACTGCGATCCATTTGATTATTTTCAAGCTGTTAATCGGAGTTATTCACGCGAAAACAACTTTGTCGGCACGGAAAACATCAAAGGCGAAATTTGAAATTTTGAAATTTGCAAATACCAAAAATTCGACAATGAGCTAGGCTATCCCCAAATGTATTAATTTCAAAGATAAGAAACGAATTCAACAAACTACGGTCTGTTCTGATAATTTACATGCCCGTTAATGTCCATTTTTCACTATTTCTGATATTCAATTCAATATGGTGACTATCCATTGACTTAAATCAAAATTCTACTGCCAACATTTTATAGCCATCCCTTCAAGGATTCAGAAAATATAACCCCCGTGTCTGTATGTAAAATAGCAAAATGGCGTTTGAGGTTTTTACATTTCAAGATGGTGGCACTTCCGGATTGAGCTACAAACTCCATTTTTTGTGTACTAATCAGTGGTCTCGTAGCTAGTACCTAAAAAAAAAATTCAAGATGATTTGACCTATATTTCGTCGATTTTTTTGAAAATTTCGATCCTCAATTTCTCCAAGGGGAGATAATTTAGAAAATTTCCAAAGTATTTTTTCAAGTCGCATCATTAAGGTTTACTTACATATTAAATTTCATGAAAATCGTAAAACTACTAAAGAAGTTGTCGAGTTGGTCTAAACTTCCGGTTCGAAATCACAGCGACGAATTTTCGAAATTCGAAAATCCGAAATTGCAGATTTGAAGTAAATGTCTCAAAGTACTCATAGAAAAAAGAATTAATTAAATAGGTCAAATAGTCACAAAGTTACAGCATTGTAGGTCAAAAGCATTCGTTCGTAAAATTCGGTGATTTTGGATTCGAAAAACGTTTTGAAAATATATTTAATCAAGGTTCGCACCCCATTTTTGGGGGGGTAGGTCAAAGTTTTAGAAAGATCCTATGGTTAGATTCTAAAAAATATCCCTAAGCAGTTGGAATTCGATACTGTTGAATAAGCTGTATACGATGACTAAATGTGTAGATTGTAGTCACCCACACTGCATGTGTCGCTTAACAATGAAAGGATGCCGTTTTCAATGTTCGATCCTTTTGTTCTTCTACTCCTGATATGTTGGATTGTTGATCGATGGTTTTATATGAAAGACTACCAATAAGACTCTTTGTAGAAGAAGTTCCCAAAAAATATTAAGTTGACTTTACGAGAAAGACCTCTAAACATGCTCCAAATTGTAAAAATACGACTTTTTGGATTTTCAATCTCTTTTTTTCGCCTATCCCTGATATTTAAAATAAATGATACAATGATTTCACACAACAGGCTAGCTATTGGACTCTCTATTGACAAAAGTTTCACAGCCCTCCCTTCATTATAACCGAAGTTATCGTGCCCTAAAGAATCAACAAATCAGCATGCCCATCTCTGCTTACCCTTGGCAGAAAATGCTCATCTTTGGACTCAATCATGACATTGTCCTAGTGAACGTCTACACCAAGTTTGAACATTCTAGCTCAATTAGAAGGAGAGTTATTGTGTTTCAAAGTCTCGGCCCTTCAAATTGCTACTACTTTTCATTTTCAATTCAAAATGGTGACCATCACGTGACCGAAATCAAAATTCTGCTCCCTATGATTTTTGGGCCATCCTTCAAGGATTCAGAAAATATAACTCCCGTGTCTGTAAGTAAAATAGCAAAAAAGCCTTAGGGATTTTTCATGTTTCAAGATGGTGGCACTTCCGGTTCGATCGACAAACTCCATATTTTGTGTAGGAATCAGTAATTACTTGTCGAGTATCGAAAATTTTTTTTAGGTCATTCTGACCTATATTTCGACGATTTTTTTGAAAACTTTGATCCTTAATTTCACCAAGGGGAGATAATTTAGAAAATTTCTAATTATATTTTTGAAGTCACATCGGTAAGATCTACTTGTATACTAAATTTCATGAAAATCGTACAACTATTAAAGAAGTTGTCAAATTGGTCTAAACTTCCGGTTCGAAATCACAGCGACGAATTTTCGAAATACGAAAATGTGAAACTGCAGATGAAAACGATTTTTTTCAAGGTATTCAAAGAAAAAAGAATTAGTAAAATCGGTCAAAAAATAACAAAGATACGACTATGCATTGTCAGTTTTTTCGTTCGTAAAATTCGGTGATTTCGGATTCGTAAAACGTTTTGAAAATACATTTAATCAAGGTTCGCACCCCATTTTTGGGGGGGTAGGTCAAAATTTCAGAAAGATCCTATGGATAGATTCTGAGAAATCCGATTTGCAGAAAACACACAAAAAAAAAAATAATAATAATAATAACTTTAACAGAAACAATAAGCTTTCATATGTAATACATATGAAAGCTTAATAATAATAAGAATAACTAGACCTGCATGCAGGAATGACGGGTTTCACTGGTGCCAAGTTACTCTTAATCATGTCACTTTCGGTGCCAAGTTACACTTGAACACATGTCACTTCCGGTACCAACGAAACCACTAAACAGGTTTCCAAATTAACATTGCACACAAATAAAATGGACGTAGAATCAACCAATCAATCCAGCAATATCAAGTCATTTTATACATTTGTTACTTGTAAATGATCTTGACAAAATTAAATTACTTCCGGTGTTAATGAAAATGTTCAATTAGTCTTATGAAACCAGAAATGGCATACGATATCATATAGTGACAATTTTATGTAAATCGAATAATAATTGCCACTTTTAAAGACCAAAAAACTTGAAAAGTGACTTGTAGAAAATCTGCTATTTCTCTGCAACAGTACAAGTTAGAAACCATTTTTTGGTATCTGTATGATCGTATGGGTTCATTCTATTTGTTGATTGGCATCAAATACCATAATTTGAAAAAGATTTCAAAACAGACTCATTTGAATAAAATATCTGTTTTGAAGGCTAAAAATTCAGTTTTTGCCAAAATGACGTTACTTCCGGTGATAATGAAAATTTTAAATTACTTGTATGAAATCACAAATGGCATTAGGTATAACATGGTGTAACGTTTATGAAAATCAAATAATAATTGACACTTTTATGGCCCCGAAACCTTCAAAAGTGACCTGTAGAAAACCGTCTATTTCTCGGCAACCGAACAAGTTAGAAACAATTTTATGATATCTATATGACCATATGAGTTGTATTTATATGTGAATTTAAACCAAAAGTTAAAATTATTAATACATATTAAGTTATTCATGGTTGAATAAAACATTGATTTAAAAAGTTTAAAATGCAGTTTTTGACCAAATGACGTCACTTCCGGTGTCAATTTTAAATTGTAATCAACTTGATATAACGCTACATGCTTTTTGAATCAAATGATGTCACTTTTATAAAAATCCAATAATAATTGACTATTTTACAGGCAAAATAACGAAAACAGTGACTTGTACAGAACTGCCCATTTCTTGGGAACTGCTTATATTACAAACTAATTTTAACATACATTTTCTTCGTATGGATTATAGCTACAAGTTTATAAAAGTTACGAAGAAATATTTTAAAATCTGAAAAGCCTGAATAGGTTGTAAATAGGTCAATTTTACACCATTTTCAGCCATTTAATCGAATTTGCTCGAAAATGAAATCGAAATTAAAAAAACTGCTTCCGACATTTTTTGCGCCTTGAAAGGGCACACTCTTTGAGTCACATAATTTTTCCAAAAAATAATATTTGTTTTCGAAAAATGGTACCTAACCGTCAAAATTGTAGTTTTTGGTAAAATTATGCCACTTCCGGTGCCAACAGATAACACTTCCGGTAATAAAAAAAATGACAACTGAGACAACGAAGCATATGAACTTTGTTTTATACAAATCGAACAATAAAAAATTAATCTAGGACTGAAAAACTGAATTAGCCAATGGCGGCCAAGGAAAATTACTGAGACAAATTTTTTTAACATTTTTGCACTAGTCAGATGACTCTTTAATTCTGTGCACAATACGACTAAAAAATATTCATAAATAAAAAAGTTTTTTGTAAAATTTTAAATTTTCGAAATTTGGCGCCTAATATCTTTGAAGATTTGCCGAAAATCAAAAATCGAAAGTAGCGTAGCTATGTGCCCTGTCTCCGGCTATGCCAAAATGTATCGAAAGTTAAAATTCAATGATTATTGTTAAAATTACTGCAATATTTTAAAAAACGATAATTTGGTGATTTCGGACATTTCGCATTGTCGCAGAACGTTCAAAATAGCTTTATCCTCTAAGTCACACCCACTTTCCCAGTAAAACCGAAGAAATCATAACGATGCGACACGTAGTTGCTGAGATCTATTCAAATTGGAATCTGAATAATAATAATAAGAATAATAATTTTAACAAAAACAATAGTGTTTCACACAAGCTACGCAGTGTGAAACCCTAATAATTTTAACAAAAACAATAGTGTTTCACACAAGCTACGCAGTGTGAAACCCTAATTAATTCTGTTGAATATATATTAGTTAAATTTATTTTTTATCCAAATATTTATATAATCTTATGTAGTCAACATTTTTTTCTGTATTCCAACTTCCTATTAGAGGAGCCCCTAAAATTTTGGGGCCCCTGCCGCAAGTGTGCCGTGAGTAATCCACCTCTGTTGCTATTTCATTTTGTCTGACACAGATTTGTCTTTTATGATGGTTATTCTTAATGTTTAACACATGTTCAGTTGCAACTTCAATGGTTTTAGACATCTTGTCAGGTAAATCTCAAAGAAGACATTCTAAGACCATACATGTAGTTTCTTATTGATCAGTTGAGAAACAAGGAGTCATACAAATGACAACACAGTATTAAAACTACTTGAAATCCAAACATGCTTGTTTCCATGCTATCCCCCAGATACATGTAGGACAGTTTAGCTTAAAAAGTTATAAATTATAACTATAATAGTCATTTGAAATTTATATTGGTTTCTATTGATTTCACACTGCCATCTTATGTGTCTGAGGTAAACAAAGTAATTATTTGGATTTTCTCATAAATACTTTAATTATTTTGTTTGGATAGTTCTTCTAATTAGTCAATTAAGATTAGATGTATGATCTGTTTTGTAGACTGTGGGAGAAGCGGGTATTCTTCATGCAAGATCAGGGACCAATAATTCAGCAGAGGCTACAATATGTATAGCATATAATCCTCTATATCATTTATTGCCCACAGAAGCAGAATTTTCGGTACGTATGAATTATGTATGAATTTAAACAATAACAGCTAAGTATGTGTGTTTGATTTATATATATAGTAGTTAAAAAATAATGAAAAATATATATATATTGAAATTTACAGACAAAACACTTTATTCTGAGCAGTTATGAATGTTAAAGTTTTTACAATAATAGTCTTGATTATCAAGGTCTAGATAATCCATTTTAATGATATATTATTGGATGGCTTTGTGTTTTAATCCATTCAATATCTAAGCAATCTGGGGGGTTGGGATGGCCTAGTGGTCTAGAGTGCCGCGCTTCGACCTCTAGCTGGCCGGTCACCACTGGCTTGCGGCTGTGGTTTCGAGCCCTGGAGAGTGCGTATGCGGCATGGAGCTAGAGGCACCTTCTCACCATATGTTAGTCCCGAAATGACCTAGTTTGTGTTGAGTGGACATTAAACCCCATTTCTCCCTCTCTCTAAGCAATCTGGCTGTCTAGAGAGTTGATTATGGGCTTACCATGTTAATAAAGTGACTAAATAATAATTTGTATAACTTGAAACAAGACAAAAGACCTGTATTATTACATTTAAGTCTAACATAATGCACCAATAGATGATAATATTGAAACTGGTTATTATTAGATAAAGGAACTACGTTAATAATGCTGTTTCATGCAGTCAAACCAGTTCGTGGTGAATGTTTTCTCCATCCTGAATTCTACTCTAGGGTATAAGATGTTGTGTCTGTGAGTTTTGGCCTGCAGCTAAGGTTAATCCACATTTGTTTTTGTTGTATACCTTTCTATACATTAACAATGGTGTACACGAATAGTATTTGTAGTTCTGTTCTCGATATGAATTAAATGAGTTCTGTTGAGAAACAACACCTGTCTATAGCGGTTTGGCTTTCTAACATACTCCTTTTAGGCGCACAATAATTGATCTAAGCCTCACTACACATATTTTTCCAAACCAAATGTTAGGCCTTCATAATACATTATATAATAGGCTACTCAGTAGGCCTAATAGTAATAATGATAGGCAACATGAAAATACGAAATAAATAAATTATTGAAATTATCAACAGTTATAATTGTCATACAAAAACAAAGAACCAACAAATTCATCTACTTCATGTTGAAAATCGAACCAAATATGGTTGAAAATTAAACCTGGACAGGGTTTCTTGCTTCTCCAAAAACTTAGGTCCCATTATAATATGCTGACGGAACTAACATATGACTAAGAGCAAATTGCAACAAATGTTTTTTGATCTGTTATATATGATGCCATAAGTAAGGACAGGATGCCTGGCCAAATCCAAGATGGCAGCTGTCGATCAAAAATAGCAGATTTCTCCAAAATTGTTGGATTTAGACACCATAAATGTATTGCGGACAGCGAGTCCAAAAAGAACAGTAGGATGATGTTGTGTCTCTATGGCGCCACAATGGTATACCAAATTGGTCAATTTATGCATTTCGACAGCAGAAACGAATGCTGATGCAGAGAAGAGTGTAT
This sequence comes from Patella caerulea, assembly GCA_036850965.1. Taxonomy (NCBI): domain Eukaryota; kingdom Metazoa; phylum Mollusca; class Gastropoda; family Patellidae; genus Patella; species Patella caerulea. Next base: position 24,450,142 of record JAZGQO010000006.1, read on the forward strand.
GCCTATTATTGGTTATAATTATGGAGAAGATGGCTAAAAATATTGTTAATAGCCATAGGTGATACTATTATTACAGTAGCCATGCTACATGTATTGGGGGAACTTTGCCCTGCAATGCCACAACAGCCTATTCTTATCAAAATCCAACTGCCAAGGGTGCTTTTACTGGAGAAGTGCATTAAAAGATGAATGAACAGGACCAACCAATTTTGAAAATTTTCCCACTCAAAAATAGGTTAGTCCCAAAAATCATCTGAAAGATTTATATTTTGACAAAGTTGTACTGTGATGTGTTACAATAAACAATTTTCACGGTAATGTGAACAGCGCTCTTGTTGGTATCCCTAAAAGCATCACTTATGAGTTACCTTTTGGGCGTTGCGATCATGTAGACAGACAGGAAGTCAATACCAGAGAGTTCAAAATGATGAAAATTACACTACCCGAATTTTTAGGTTGTGCCATTGACTCAAGCTGAAAGTCTGTTTGGATGTATTTTTCCGGTAGTCAAACATCAAGTTAAGCTATGCGATGGAATAATAGCTGGACCTGATATAGGGTGGGGTGGGCAGCTAAAATATAGCCCTTTATAAAACTTTCGTTGTTTTATTTTATCAAATACCCCAATAAGAAAGTATGTGCAAAGTTTTGTGTTTCTGGGTCAAAGATATTTCTTATAAACAGTGATTGAAAGTTGAGTAAATTCTCAACTTAAGTCTGAGAATGATTTGTGAACTCGGGGTCTGAGGGCGTAGACAGAAAGCCATAGCTGGGACAGAATTGTTTCCTTTCCTTGAAAATTAAATAATAGAAAATGTAAATTAGCACACTTTATTCTTAAAATGACTAGTATTGTTTTTAAGAGAGATTAAACCCCATTCCTTTCTTTGAAATAATCTTTAAAAGATTTGCATTCATTATCACATAACACAAATCAAGGGCAGTTTGTTGAATAATATTAATTTAAACATGCATTATGCAAAGGCTAGATTTGTCTATTGCAGGTCTTTCTATAGGCCTTAAATGTTATATAAACTATTAATTAGTTATTTATGAACATGACAGGACCATAATCAACTCACGATGCTACATGTAGCCTATCTGGTGGGTCGGATTTTAAATAGTGGTTCATTGGCTGATGATTAAACGTAAAATCGATAAATGAGACTTTGTTTATCATTATAACAGCAGTAACAATGCTACAGTGTTATTGAAATGAGGTTTTCTCATCTCAGAGTAAAGTATTTTGACTGAAATTTTCAATACATTCCCTTTACATTATCATTTCTTTAACTATTACAGCAAGAACTGTTGGTACTTTAACTGATCTTCCATAATTCTGCTTTAATGTATCATTATTAATGATTGGGTTTTAGAGTGCAGGCAATGGAATTGTTTTTGTAACAGATATGTATTGAACATTTCAGAAAACACATCTTTTAGCTGATTTTTCCGATTCATATGGCTGTTCAAATATTTATGGTAAAAACTCTGTTGAAAATAAAATAGTAGCTGTGCTTCGAGGAAATTGTACATTTGCTGAAAAAGCTGAATATGTCCAAGACGGTCTGGGTTCCGGTGCCTTGTTTGTGGGATATGAAAATGGAACTGGATTTGTAAGTTTTAATTTGAAGAATGATATCTTTGCTGTCTTATGTGTGGATACTTTAATTCCAAATGGTTAAACTTGTTCAAACATATGTCACTGTCATTGTGAAATAGTTTTTCAAATGTGCTCCATGATCAGACTGATTTATATATATTATTTTGAACAGTAACATGCTATGGGTATAAACTATTAAATTCTCTTTTTAAAAAATGGGTGTAGAATATTTTGTTTGAATTTAACTGTTGAGTTTTGAACACAAAACACTAGCTTTATCCTCAAAATTTGAACCGAAGACAGACTGCTGTTCCACAAGTCAAATCAACATAATTGGGCTTGATCTGATGTGTTATTTGATTGGTGATGGGTTAAACTGTACAAAATCAACCCATACATGTGTATGGTGCTAGCAAATCGACCCAAGTCATTAAACAAACTGATATTTTAGGGGTGTATGTGTATATATATATATATATATAATGAATTATAGAAACTATTTTGAAACAGACTGTACCAGGAGCACGGACAGATGATGACTACAACCAGATAAACATCACCATGGCATTTATTATGTGGAAAGATTATCAGACTGTTAAGGTAAGTAACTAATTTATATTCAGTGTATAACTTATCCTACAATGTTCATCTATAAAGATAATGTGCAGTTTCAAGCATTCTTAAAAAGAAACCTTTTAATGAGTTCTTTCAAACCTACTCTGACTTTAATGGGGCAGAAACAACAAATTTTTATTGCCCCATCCCCCCCCATCATGAGCTGTAAACCTCATACAAAATTGTTTTATACAAATAGTATTAATTAAATATAATATTTGTATTTATTTCAGAAATTAGGAAAGTCTGTGTATATAGCTATGTATTCTCCTGAATCACCTAAATTAGATCCTAACATGGCTTGTATCTTTCTTATTGCTGTACTGTGTGTTGGTGCTGGAGCATATTGGTCTGGTGTTGTTAAACATGAAGGGTATAATATTTCATTTAGTTTTCTTTGAAAATTTAGTGCTGTTGTAGTGGCCTTGTCCACGCGAATGTAAACAATATTTTAGAGTAGTTTCGGTCACCCAGAACTACCTAGTCTTCAACATACAGGAGGGTCGGGGAATGTTGTCAATATTTGACGTAAAGCCCATGTGTAACCAGGAGTTTGGTTTTTAATGTGGTTGATTATCCAGTATCTTTAGCCAAGTCAAGTAAGAGTCGTACCCCTTCCCGCAATAAATCTGATAATTCTTGCATTAGTATACAAAAACATGAATCGCGACGACAAATTGCGGTTAATCTATATGATCCATGCAGAGAGAAATAAAAACTGGCATGCAATAAAATGGATTTTGATTAGTTTCATAGACATCATTAATTTGATTTAGGACGATTACCCCCCCCCCCCCTTTGACGTTGTTTATGATAATGTAAATAACCAGATAATCCAGCCAATAGTCTATTATTCTCAAATGTTGACAATGAATCCAGACTAATATTCGTAGAATATTTTTCTGGATGATAGAGACTACATTTAATAGATGACTACCATTACATTGATCATGTTAGAGTGAAAAGGAGATGTTCAACTGTTCAGATTCTTTGCTTGAAGTCATTCCACCTGGAATTAACACATATATGACAAATAAAATATAAAGAATTTACAATGGCTGGATTTCTTATTACTCTTGTGTCTTTCTTGAAACCCAATATGTTTAACTGGATGACAATCACGTGCACTGTTCCTACAACAAAAAAAAATATTGAATTGTTGTTTTATCTTAAAATACAATCTTTTGCAAATTATCTGATAAAACAGAATATGGAACTCATGAATGAAAAATAAAAATTCTAAGATTTGGTGGGTTGATATCCTTTATTACAAGAATATGGCGAACATCTCATATTTTTCAAAGACCCATTAAAATCAGCGATTAAATAAAGGGTTTTTTTTTTAGATGAAATAATGTTTATAGAAACAAAAAAGATAAAGTTGGGGTACCCCAAGTTAAGATTCTGTCGTTGATTCCATTAATACAATGTGATTCAACATATCGTCGTCTGGTGTGGTTATTTTTACATCTTATAAAGTTTACAGTAGTTGTTTGTTTAATTTTTTGAAACAGATTGAAAAGTAAACTTGGGTCAGATGATGAGAAGGATGATGATTCTGTAGATTTGTCACCAGTAGCTTTGTTGATATTAGTTATATTATTGTGTGGAATGCTGGTATCTCTGTATTTCTTCTATGATTATCTTGGTAAGTATTCTGAAGATAAAATGGCGAGTGGATGGTAAAATTTTATTTATCTGAAGTCTTGTCAAATGAAGTTACAATTAAATTATCCTTAAATTAGACTCTGTCTCCCTCTCACTTTTAAGATAAAAAATTATATAGATTGGCGCATCCAACCACTCATGGGAAAACTCCTTATTCTATCATTAAGTATTAACTATGTCAAAAAGTAAATTTTTAATTACAAAATATTTTACAAATTTCTTTCTAGATTTATTATTACGTCCATAGTCTAATTGTAATGTTTTCTTTTAACAGTATACGCCATGATAGGTTTGTTTACGTTAGCTGGATCTGTTGGCCTATATTTCTGTGCTCAGCCTTTGTGGAAGAAGCTTATACCTTGTGATTCCAAGTAAGTTTAATACCAAAGAATGAGTATTACAGCTGTATTTGAATGGCATTTATTAATTGTGAAATCTAGTCTCAGTGTTATAAACAATAGTAAAAAGTTTGTTATTTTGATGTAAATCCTGTAATAATTCGGTATTGTGAAACGTTAAGATTGTGTAATATTTTGTATTATATCAATGTAATCAAACCTGAGATTAAGGCACCTGCCACATACATTGACCTATTTCGCACCATTAAGTTTTAGACTAATAAAATAGTCAGCGGCCATCATGTAAACTAAAATATCTACTGATTTCAGGCTTCCATTACATAGTTTAAAATGCTGCTGTGAAAATCCACCAGAATATCGTGGTGTGCTCTTGTATACATTGTGCCTGTCTGTTAGTATATTTTGGGCTGTTCAAAGACATGCCAGGTAGGTTAAAAATTCAGTTGACAATCTCATAATAATTGTTATATAATATTCTGTAACAGTAGCATTATATTAAACTAATCATCCTGAAACAAGAATGCATTCAAAATATATAGATATGAAACTTGGACCATTTTTAGAGTGGTTTAAAAGAAATTCACTTGATGTACCTGGCCTGTCATGAATTATTTGTTAAATAGCACATACAGTCGACAGAAGGATAATGATCGCCAAGTTCTATACATTGATTTTCCAAGTTATTTTAAGTGCCATTTGTAATTAATGAAGTGACTCGATGAACAAGACTAAACATATCCCAGGAAAGAATACTTCTGTGTTGTCAGGAATGACCAGTTGCTAAAGACTGCCATTCAATTTGAATTCTTAGTGTATTTCGCTGAAATTACAGTAAAAGAAAAGATTGAATGTAAAGCAGTTTATATACATTCATATTACATTAATATATGCGTTGGGATCCATTTGTGTACATTTCTACATATTTCTACATGTAGGTGTCAAAGAAAAGAGAATTAGCTCTTATTTGAAAAATAGATTAATTTTCTTATTATCACATTACATTTAATGATATTATTGTCACAGATTATACTTTTATTGTTTATTCTCACCCTTAAAAGTCATTTGTTTCTTTTTTTTTGCAGTTATGCCTGGATTCTTCAAAATATATTAGGAGCAGCTTTTTCTATAAATATGTTAAAAACCATTCGATTACCAAGTCTTAAAGTGAGTCTTTATAATTCTCTATAATTTTGCATTTTACTATTTAAGCTTCATGAAAAGAGTAGTTTTGTGCTTTTAATTTCCTCAAGAAGAATTGGTGTTTCCAAGCTGTTTTCTTTTCATGCAGAGAGCTGGTCAGAATAAATTTATCTTTCTGTAGTCACACATATTCCTATATCACTGTAAAAACGATGTGTAGGAAACTATATATCTTTGACAAATTGATACAGCTCTGAATCTAGAGTCATATATTTTTATTTATTTTTTCAGGTGTGTACTGTACTTCTGGTTTTGTTATTCTTTTATGATGTATTCTTTGTTTTTATTACACCTTTATTTACTAAGGTAAGTTATTGTATATAATATGTCTGTTGAGGAATTTTATCTACATTTACATATAGTTTGACTTCCTTGTCTGGACACAAAAGATGGTTTAAAGTTTGTTATCTGCAAACTTTGTTTATAGGTGCCGTCCCAGATTTCATAAAATTAATAACTGTTGATAAAAAGAAATTTGAATCCCTAGTAAACTACAGTATTTTGCTAGATGAATCTCTAAAAGGAATATCAATCAAAAAATGGCTCAATTTCATTCTGTTGTTTCAAAGATATGATGAATTGAAATTTTTGCAGCATTCTCTGCAGAAGGTAGATTGAAGCCATCATTGGATAAAACTTTTTGATGAACCTTTATTTATTTCAATAAGAACGAAGCTGGGAGATAAGGAAATATTGACAGTTTATTGTGTAGTTAAATAAATGTTGTTATATATATTTTTGTTTATATATTATTTTAACAGAATGGTGAAAGTGTTATGGTTAAAGTGGCTACAGGTGGCAATAGTGATACAGGAGAACAGGTTAATATAATCTTAAGTCAATGGGAAAGTTTTAATTCTCTTGTATATGCCATCAGAGAAAATCTGTTATGCCATCGCTGTAGTGCGTTCTATGATCATTGTAAATTATTTGTCGTACAAATGTTTTCCAAAGACTGTGAAAGCTTTAAAACTATTGGATTTTGAATTCGATTGATATGACAATTAGTGATGGCACAAAATCTGAATCATTAAATTTTCGTTTCGAAATATTAAGCGGATACCAGTATGTTTTCTAGGTTTTGGCTTAATCTGTCTTTACAGTGGCCCACAATATTATATATCAAGATGAATTATGTCCGTGAAACTTCCAGCTCAGAAGAAAACTTTGTTTATCTGCTGCCACATCTGTGAACAGGCCAATTAGGGAAATTTATCTTGTTGTAATCAAGTGTTTTCCAGTTTATTCTTTGATGTCCTAAAATCTTTATTTACAGCTTCCTATGGTCTTTAAATTCCCAAAGATACTTACATCAGCACTATCAATATGTCAGGATCGACCATATTCTTTACTAGGTTTTGGAGATGTGCTTGTACCAGGTGAGCAGGATATGTAGTTTCTTTCAATACAATAAAACTATGTTAAAGCTACCATTTCATATTTTTTAAGTTATATTTGTAAAATGTATTTAAAATTTGATTATACCAGTGTGTACTTTTATCAACCCTTATTTAAAAGTATAATTTTGTGTTGGAAGTGTAATAAATGATTGATTTATGTTTTGTTACAGGTTTACTTATATCGTATAATCATTGGTTTGATCTACATGTAGGCAGTTCTAGGATATATTATATAGCATCACTTATAGGTCAGTATATATTCTATTCTTATTGAAAATTGACTTATCAGGGTATTTGTCACAATGATAACTTGATCAATTCCGAGAGTTCTGTTACCCCAGTTTATGGAGGATGGTCATTTAGCAGAAAGGTTAACGATTGTGTCATAGCATTGAGTGGTCAAAAGTGTGTGCTTTTAACCCTAAGGTCTTGTCATTGATACATGTGGCATGGATTTTATACCTAACCTTGTCTCTCCCCTCCCCCGCCCCTTCACTTGTCCAATCTTGGGTTAGGTTTGAAGATGGTAGTGACAAGAAGTTGAAGGGGAGTGTCGCTTTATAATTTCAAAAATCCTCTGAAGCGCTGTGTTTGAGCTATATATAGATATTTACTATCCCAAAATGGCATCAATTAGAAACTGATTAATATTTTATATTTTTCATTTCAGCATACAGTGTAGGATTAGCATTTACATTCTTGGCATTAGCTTTTATGGAGAAAGGTCAACCAGCTTTATTATATCTGGTACCATGCACCCTTATCGTCACTTTTGTTATTGCTTGTAAGAGAAAAGAATTTCGTCATATCTGGTCTGGTGAAAAGGTGGGTATTAACTGTATGAAAATATATAACGTAGGCTAACTAATTGGCTAGAATTGATGTCATAATTAAAATTTGTTGACCATTGTGAACAATACATTTATTGAGTTTGAAAATGAGAATTTTCTGCTTACGCTAGGTAGCGATAAACAGTTCATATTGATCAAGACATTGGGACACAATAACTCTGATGAAGAATGTTCATGAAGTGAAAATTTCTAGGCTATGCAATGTATACTGTTGGACTGGGTAACAGTGTCTGTGACAATTTAGGCTGATCGTGCTAAAGAAAAGATGGTTGACTAGTGGAATTTTTAAGATTAGAATCTACGTTGTCTATTCATTGTCATTTTGTAAGCCGATCTGATGTGGGAAAATTTAAAACTAGCTTTTAAAATATGTACTGGTCTTTCCATCAAAACAGATGCTCAATCATCATGACTCAAATAAGACTGAGCAAATTACATTTAAATTGAGATTGGATAATCAGATGTTTTTACAGAAGCTTGCACATTTTATTCTTTAGGCCATACAAAATAAATGTCTTGTTTCTTGGGCAATTGGCACCTGAAAATGTAGGGGGGTGGGGGTGCGGCTTCTTTTTTAAAAATTTTGATGTTGGCTACCCGACGGTGCAAAATAAAATTTGGTTATTGTTGAAAATTGTATGGGCGCGAGGTCGCTTCTTTTTTCGACTGCATGTCAATGTGCATAATTGTTCCAAAGCAATGACCATAGGTATCACGTCAGTAACCATGGTAGACTTTTCAATTATTGTCCACGGTGAAACGGCAATGCCTCCTTCTCGACTTAGACGAAAATCAATAGGCCTAAACACGTGGCGATCAAAAAGTGGTTCATTTTACCAATTACGCGTACACATTGTTGAGTTAAAAGTAAGGTAATTTTATGTCATGTGATCGAAAATGGAGGTTCTTTCAATGTGCATCGATAATAAAGACCTGTAAATAAGTATTTTCATCTAAATCAGTTTAATACACTACAATGGATAACCTATATGTATGACGCTTGTGAGCACATGCGGCATATTTTTTTTTACTTAGGTGTCGATGACCGAGGGGGGCGTTATTTTGAGGGTTTTTTTTCATCAAGCTCAATAAAAAGATTGCATGCACAATCATTTTTGGATGTGGGCGTTGCCTGAGAAACAACTTATTTTATTTGTGTTGCCTTATGTACAAGTTTGCAAGCTAAATTTTTTGAAACAAAAAATAATAATTTACGTTTTAGAATGATATGTCCGCCATAGAAGAATGGCTATTATCACTAAGCACAATATAAATGGAAATCTGTAAGTCATTCGTATTATGTAAACTTTAGTCAGAGATTGTGCGACTGTTCACTTTGGGGGACCCCAGTACAGTTTTAGGCTCTTGTGGAAAGGAGTTACTCTGTTTAGAAAGTATTTAAAGCTAAGAAGACTTACTTCCAAAGGATCTCCACTCTTTTGGTATATTTTTAGCTTAATGTAGGTTATTTATTGATACTAAAGTTTATATTTTTGTAGTGTCCAAAGAAAGATGATAACATTAGAACGGGAGATTGTAATCCACCTGTTCCTGAAGTAGGCTACCAGGGCTCCGTAAATAGAGCAGTATCTACGTCAACTCTGTCGTCTGATACTGGGGAAGAACGGGTTTTGATTCGAACATAACATCATCATGTTTAGAATAACATGACGCTGTTAGTACTTTTTAATTCACTCAGTCATGGCCTTAGACCATGGAACATTTGTCTTACTCAACTCAGATTTTAGTTTGTCTGCAATGATCTATAACTTTGTCACTAATTCCCCAAAAATGAACTATAATCTGTTTCTGATTAGTATATCAACTTGTGCAGAAACCATTTTGAATGAGGGCTTGATTTTACTGCTATTTTATATTAATATTTATGAATTGAATTCACAGACAGTTAAAGGCTCGATGCATCATTTAGTGCTGTAGGAATCCCTTGCAGACTATTCTTAAAGTTGAATATCTTATAGGAATATCAGTTCAAAAGTGGTTCAATTCCATTTAGTATTTCTAAAGATGTAATAAATTGAAATTCCTTCAATCAATGTTGCTTAAGCGTAAGAAGACGCCACCTTCTTTTATTGATAGCGTAAACAATCCTAATGGGCTTACTTTAAATCCGATTGAATCTAGCCTTATTATGTAAATTCTTAAACATACATTATGCAAGAGCAAAATCTGCCTATTGTAGGTCTTTCTTAATCAGTCATTAATTAACTTATCCAGACCATAATCAACTCTCTGTCAAGACAAGCCTGCAATATTTGCTGGATTGTAGTTCAATTTGCAGCAAAATTTTCCTTATTGATCAACGATTAAATGGATAATCAAGACTACTAGTTTTGCCTTACCTACTTTAGTAATGATGACCAAAGCTAAGTGGAACTTTCATTCACTTAGTGATCGGTTCATAGTGGATCAATTTGACTGAAATTTTCAGCAAATTGCCTTTAAATTAGCTACATTTTAACTATTATAGTGAGAACTGCTTATCTCCAATAATGTATCTTTAATTAAATGTTACATAATCAGTCTGAGTACACATTTAGCAGGTAATAATAACCCTTTATGGTGACTTTTATAAAACAATTTATTTTTTTATCCCCTTAATTAATTTTTAGCTAGCTGACAAATTGGGGTTATTATATTTTATTCACCCCTACTTTTAGCTATCAAACATATCGACCACTCCTACTGAGAATATTTCTCATCAATATTTGTTTTAAATTAAAAAGCACAGCCATGTATTTTTAAAACTATTTGAATTGTTAATATTATTAGAAGTGGTTTAAAGTCATAAGGAAGAGTATGCATAATCTGCCTTGTGTATGACACCTGGCATAAATCATGAAACTGCAATCCTGTGCAATATGTTAATGTATTTATTATCTACTTGTCTCTGAAGTAGACAACAATGGTTTTTACTGTCTTTAACCATTATATACATGCATTATTTGAAACAATCAACAAGGTTGATTAAATACATAGATCTAATTATTTCTGAATAGTTATTTTATAATGTATATGTTAATATACTGTAAATATTTGTATATCAATTGACTATATTTATGTAAATAAAGACCAGTCATTTAATACCAGTTTTATTATGTTTATTTAAATTTGAGGCAATTTCTAACTGTACAGGGAGCCTTGGTGGATCAGTGAGTATGACATACACTGACCCGCCAACCAAGAGGTCTTAGGTTGGCCAAAAAAGATTTTTTTTCTTCCTGCTAGGTTTCCACTGGACTTAAGCCTGTAATACATAGATTTAACAAATGTTTGTATAAATACAACAAACCAAAATGGTAAACTTACCCACATATATGTGTAGCCATTTGGGAAGTTGTTTTACATTTCGAAAACATTCAGTTAATCTCGAATTTTTTTTTGGAAAAGGTACTTCTAAATGGCTCCGACACAAGCCAGAAATGCCAGGAAATCACATTTTCCGGCCTTCAATTTCTGAAAATTTCCTGGAGTGAGAAACACCCTAAGATCCCCCTTGCGGGGCTTAGCGCACTTGCCGTGGCCAGCCCCACATGTTCCAGGCCCCCCATCATGGTTAATCCGGCATTTACTCCATAGGTTCAACAGTAATCGATTAAATTACATGTAAAGAGAAAATGTCTGGTTACCGATGCCAACTGATCACGTGAAAATATGTAATCGATTACAGCCGATTACAAAAACTGATGATGATTAGCCCTAATACTAACTGAAAGTTAAAGCTTCCACGAATGGTGTTATCACAGACAACTTGACAGAAAAGCAGTTGTGAGTATACTGACCTAATAACCTATTTAACCTGTCAGTGAGTGACAGGTACGCTCCAATAAGGCAGAGTTGGGCTCCAGCTGACAGTAAGGGTCCTACTGCCATTCTCATCCAATCCAACGTGTTGTGTTGCTGGCAATATTCTAATAAATGTAACCTGGTATAGTGAAGGGTATTGGTGGTGGTCAATCTTGGCCTGTCTCGCTTCTGAGGGATGACACTTAAAAGCACTCGGCAAACCTCGGAAGATTTCGGAATCTAAACTCGGCTGTACGATGAATTCCGCCATATTGGAACTACTTTAAAGGTCCCGGATGAAACATGGCTGCGCCCATTCCAAACACAAGTTGGCGACCTATTTGGCTAGCGACCTAATCGACCGATCCAGCTGTAAGATAATGACGAAATTACACTTCTATTCTGAGCTGAAGGAATGGATAAAAAATAATATATTCTACTTTCATTTGATAGACATAACGTTGGATTTTATTGGTTGATAAATAGAGACTGTTGTCTTTACTCTAAATAGGTTTCCAACGAACAGGTTGCAGCTCGATCGGTCGAATAGGTCGCTAGCCGAATAGGTTCCCAATTTGTGTAATAGCGTCAAGTTTTCCTGTTAAAGTAAACCGGTAGCCGCATCGCAAATGTATGGGCGTAGTATCACTTACTGTCATACATCCGAGACTAGATGTAGTCACTCGGCAAACCTCGTAAGATTTCGGAATCTAAACTCGGCTGTACGATGAATTCCGCCATATTGGAACTACTTTAAAGGTCCCGGATGAAACATGGCTGCGCCCATTCCAAACACAAGTTGGCGACCTATTTTTCTAGCGACCTATTCGACCGATCCAGCTGTAAGATAATGACGAAATTACACTTATATTCTGAGCTGAAGGAATGGATAAAAAATAATATATTCTACTTCCATTTGATAGACATAACGTTGGATTTTATTGGTTGATAAATAGAGACTGTTGTCTTTACTCTAAATAGGTTTCGAACGATTAGGTTGCAGCTCGATCGGTCGAATAGGTCGCTAGCCGAATAGGTTCCCAATTTGTGTAATAGCGTCAAGTTTTCCTGTTAAAGTAAACCGGTAGCCGCATCGCAAATGTATGGGCGTAGGTACATATCACTTACTGTCATACATCCGAGACTAGATGTAGTCTACGTAGTTTACGAGATTAGCCGAGTGTAGATGTAGTTTACGGAATCTGTCGAGATTAGCCGAGTGACTTAAAAGGTCGGGTGCTGACTGACAGCAGGACCACAAGGCCCCAAAATTGTAATCCCCGCTCCATTCTATTTATGGTACAGATAAAGTGGGTGGGCTGAGAAAATGTTATATTCAGTCTATCCGCAGTTACTGTGTTCACAGCTGCAAATTGACGTTATCTTGTACTCTAGGCTCGTCAAAGTTTTGAATGTAGCCTATAATATGGATAATCTTCTACTTAAATTTAGCTTGATCCGTTTTGACCGCTATGAACAAAAATTGAAATACGTAATAATTACAGACTTCGTGGTCACTTGTCCAGTACTATAGGCAGGGTTTGTGCTTTATTATGCCAGCCTGTTTAGCTCAAAGTTTGTTTTCAGCCTTATATTTACGATTAACGTTAATAGTCACTGTGTTCATTTCTGGTCCTTAAATGTTCGTTCCCAATTTTCTGGTGCTGAATCAAAATTTATCAAGCAAGAAATTGAACATTGTTTTTTCCAAAATGACCTGGTTTGTGTCAAGTGTTTGATTGTGTGCCTGCCCCCCCCCTCCTAGTTTGTGCCGAATGTGTACCCCCACCCCACCTTCCGTCCTCTAACTCTCCCTCTCTCTCTCCCTCTTCGTTATACCGTTCCGATGTTACCCCCTATGAACGCGAACGCGATGGGAGCTCCCGTTTTAAATTTGGCACTGTGTTCAAATTTGACACTGTATTGATGTGATGTTAAATTTGATAAATGATCCCTGATGATTTTCAGCATTTTAGGACTTTCTTTTTCAGAGATATACCTGACTGAACAAGGTTAGAGATCAGATTTATTGAAGACTTAGAGTCCTTATCAATTTTGGTCAACATCCAAATTTTAGCTTTCAGAGAAGTTGTTGTCTGTGATTCGATTTTTCGAGGCACAGCTGCTGTGTGTGCGGATCTATAGGGTAAAGCATTATAAAAAAAAATAATACATAATCTTTGGGGGATGCCATTTATTTATGCCTAGACACCTCTCTGTGTCATTCATTATGTGCTAATCCAATGCATAAATCCGCATTACACCTAACTGTCATTATATAAGCTGATTGCAAGATTGTAGAAAGATGCAAATAGTTCTTCTCCACTAGGAACAATCTGACTGGCTGGTAGAACAAACCCTCCCGCACTTGCTGTAGCTGGTCTCAGTTCATAGGTATAAGCATATTTTACAGAACCTCCCATAATAGCCCAATCATCTGAACCACCAGAAGCAGCATCTGAAAAAGAAAGAATATCGGCCAATGCACACTTTCATTGGTCACAGTTGCCATACAACTTATTATTTCCATGGACCACCTTATAATAAGGCCCGTGTTATTTCTTACTGTTGAAGTATACTGGGCTTTGTCTCTATCCATAATATCAATATTAATATTACTATATCATTCTGACGTATGGTGTCGTCACTGTGTTCATCTGTCGGAACGCCCGTTCACATTTGTTGTGGGCATTCTAGAGACCTCAATTTATATATATCCGCTTTTGTTGTAACTTACAATATGTGTTTATATACATGGATCCCGGATACGCCCGATTTTGGCACGTATCCGACTGTCTTTTCCTGGATTATCGCCACTGATGGGTAGGGTGAATTGTCTCTTTAGCACCCTCTACTTAATTTTACTTTTACAAACCGTTTAAATATATCTGCGTTACGCAATAATCTAAAATGAGTTCAAATTTCATGAAAATCAGGCCGAACGGCCCACCATCTTAAAGCAAATGGCCCGTCATCTTAAAGCAAATAGTGGCAAAGCTTGAAATACGTATACCAAAGTTGTGGAACCTCTTGATGCCACAATATAGATGAAAATTAAAATATGTGTTAAGGATCAAAAGATATTGGATGATTGGATGTGTTCGATGTTCGAGTCTTTTAAGCAAAATATACGGTACCATTGTTGAAGACCTTGTGGCCGCGATAGAAGCTGTAGTTTTTAATGTTTTTATTTTTAAATTTGGTTGAAAGCATTTTGGTCATTAGAAGACGAACCCTACTGATAATCAAGTTTCGGCGACCTTTCGTTCCAGAAAAAAGCACGCTTATCGGAAAATGCGATAGCGATTAACAACCTTCCATCCAAGCGTTACCTTCATTTGTTGAACACATTCTGAACGCGATAAGGGCTACTGTGTTTAGCAAAGCATTTTCGATGTAGGATGAACCTGTCCATCTCTTGGGTATCTTGCATGACAACCGCTTGTTCGTGTTTATGTAAGTGGACAAAGGGCTAGCGTTAAATAAGGCTAATTGTAGCATAGCGAAGATATGTCATGTTTATTCCACAGCGGACACTTTACAGCATTAAATGGCTGTAGGGAACGGACGAACCTGGTTGATGACAAGGATTCGACCATCATATAGTTATCATTTCGATCCTAAATATAACAACATAAACATTCCCAAAGTTGCCACCCAAATTTGTAATATGAACGTAGCCTATAAACACGAGCGGGATTTTAAACATTTTTAAAGCTCATTACGAACAAGTACCTACAATTTGCAAATTTATTTCATAAGAATTTGTACTTACATAGCAATTCTGGTCCTGTTCCGACTTGGAATCGTCTGCCGTGCACGTTATACAAGGCATTACCGGCAGATATACCATAGTTATCCTAAAAATAACATGTCGTTATAAATGCACTTTTCTTAGCATAGAAATAATCTTAGAAAGCACTACAATCAGAAATACCATAGCTTTCCTAAAAATAACATGTCTTTATACATGCACTTTTCTTGGCATTTGAAGAGTGTTGGAACCAATGGGAAATCTGACAAGCTGTGACAAAATGTACTGATGGAGCGAAATTCAAATTCCGGCAGTTTAAATTTATTTGCAATTTCATTATACCAACCGTTAGTGAGCTTATCTGGTTCAAACCTAGGCATTCTATTCCCGGGTCCATGTCTCTGATCACGCGATAGCTTTAA
The DNA here is from genome assembly GCA_036850965.1 of Patella caerulea. Taxonomy (NCBI): domain Eukaryota; kingdom Metazoa; phylum Mollusca; class Gastropoda; family Patellidae; genus Patella; species Patella caerulea. The sequence continues at coordinate 24,465,818 of JAZGQO010000006.1, forward strand.
TCGTTGTTTGTGTCATCAAATTGGTGCTTTAAGGACACACTCTTTCTATTCTTGTCTGGATTAATCCCAAAACAATTCTTACAGACTGTAGATTATCAAGTTATATTCCTGAAGCAACTACCGTGAGCTAAGATGTAAGGAGGTTAAGTCGAGACCAAGCCCGGTGATCGGGATTACCAATAGCTAGAATTATTGATGTTTCATATTGACGGCATTTAAAGCTGAACTCCGGTTACAAAAATACCGAAATAATGTAATAAAAAAAAGTTAACGCCCGCAAGCCGCCATACTTGTTTCCAACTTGTGAAATAAGTATGGCTGACATGGAGTCTTATGACCTGGAAAGGTTAGCCGATCTCACTTCCAGTTTGTTTCTCGCCAGCTAGCTATACACATCCGGCTTTATTCTCTTCAGACACGGTTCACTGATTGCTGTATTTTTCCCCAACAGTATACCAAATTATTGAAGATTGAACATATGTCTGATCAGGTAAGACTGTAAATAATTATATGAACTGCGTCTACTACAATATAAATTTCTTACACGTTGGTAAAATGGAGAAAAAAAACATAACATCAATAAATTTAGCAAACAATCCCCAATGAGAGCCGACAAAAACATGTAGTTATGTCTCTTAGTCGTTTTCATGAACACTATTCAACATGGAAGACACGAAGAAGGCAATACTAATAGTTTGTATAGGTGATTTGTTTTGGTTGAAAAACAGGTTGGATAAGACATCTGGTTGCATCTTTTGTTTTGAAGTAAAGCTTAGGCTATATTGTAGTAGACGCAGTTCATATTATTATTTACAGGCCTACCTGATCAGACATTTTGCAATCTTCAATAATTTGGTATACTGTTGGGGGGGGGGGGAAATACAGCAATCAGTGAACCGTGTGAAGAGAATAAAGCCGGATGTGTATAGCTAGCTGACGAGAAACAAACTGGAAGTGAGATCGGCTAACCTTTCCGGGCCATAAGCCTCCATGTCCGCCATACTTATTTCACAAATTGGAAACAAGTATGGCGGCTTGCGGGCGTTAACTTTTTTTTTATTACATTATTTCAGTATTTTTGTAACCGGAGTTCAGCTTTAATGAACAAATCAAGAAGAGAAATGAGTTACTACGATATCAGCGTAACTTACTAGATTTTGATAATTTGGTGGTCTGGACCCGAAGGTGTGGGAATAAGGTAGAAGGATCATCTGCGAGTAGGAATGTACAGCCAAGTAACCTATCAGTCGGGTTCCGCCATTTTGGATATCGGCTACCAAATCTTGAACATTTTGGGCCTCAATTTCAGACATTGCTGCACTACCAGGATATATGTCGCTAGAGCAGCTTGAGCTAACACCAGTGGCTTAATAGAAAGAGATGAACAATTATTTGTAATAAAATTTTAAGTTCACTGTTCTTGCTAAACTGTTACAACAATTATATTATGTATATTAAGTCTTTTTCATGATTTAAAAGAGCTATTGCGCGGATATCGGATGATTGTTTTATTATGTCGCTATTGCAGCTTGGGGCAACTCTAGTGGCTTGTTAAAGACAGACGAACAATTTAATAATTTTAAAAGTGTGATTGTATTAGTCTGGGAAAATTGTTTATATATAGCAGTGGTTTTTGTTTACTCACTTCCCCATCTGGCATCAAAGTTTCTGTTCAGATCAACTCCCCTGCAGTTACCTCCCCTATAATGTCTGTTCTTTCTCCAGTAACGATCCTATTGTAAGTGGTGAAAAAAATCTAAAAACCGTCAAATAGATAAGACGATGCAAGCAAATGCAATCGGAATACATAGATATTGTAATAAATGAAATTTTTATGGTGGTCCGTAAGTCCATAAAATAAACACGGAAAAGTTAGCTTCAAAAATGGAATCCCGGAAAGAGAAGAGACAACCTAACAACTCCCGGGTTTTTTAGTATAAATGTTTCGTTAGAGTAAAATCACCCGCGTGTTAAATCTTCTACAAACTTTAATTCATAACCTTAAAAGTACGAATTTAAGGTAAAGCGATCCCTCTTATATTATTTATACAAATGAAATGAAATGGAGTTTAACGCCCCACTGTTCTGCTCCTAAACTGGGCATATGAAGACGGATTTTTCATACAACTACTAGTAATACATGAGGTGTATAGAAAATGTATCCGAATTAATTAAGGACGTTTGTTATATTTATATTATAAAACATCCTTACATCTGTGTGTGAATATTCATAACCATCAGGATTGGTTACTGGTATAATAATCCAATCAAAGCTGTTTAACATATATGCGGCCTCGCTATCCGTGGTATATGAAGCCAATAACTGAAAAGGAGATACATAATATTCTATACATTATCAAGCAGGGAGGGGAGGGGGTGAGGAGGGTTTGTCTCTTTTGGTATGTCATGGAAAGAAAAATAAAAACTTATCATACTTACCCTGTCAGTAATATACAATATGGCAGCTGGTGAAATCCATTCACGAGCATGGATACCAGCTTCAATTAAAATTGCTCTTCTAGTTCCAGCAAATCCATTTGTAGATATCTTTAAAATAAAATTACGCCGGGATATATTGTCTGCAGAAGCATATCATGAGTACGTTAGGGAATGATATAGAGACCAGTTCACAACTTGTATTCTGTTTAGTTTTATTTTGAGAGCTGTAAAATTGCTTTGATATGTATATACGTTCAATGTAAAAACAGCCCGAACCTAAGTTTGGGTTGCTTCAAAGATCCGTTTTATGCCTAGTTTACACCAGATGGGTATATATCTACTAGATCCTACATAACTCCATCATAGTATACACTGTAGTTTAATTTGGATGATCTATAATAAGTTCATTTAAGATTAAAATCTATAAAAATATACAAACCTCTAGATAGTCCATAGTTCTTCTACCATATGTAGTCTGAGACATGCTTCTCTTGCGAGCAATCGAACCAAAATTATTAGCAAAACCAGTCAAATATTCTGAAATCTAGAGTAAAGATTCTTTTATAAGAAACGCTCAAGTTAAATAATTACGTGAAAGAGACAGTTATAACTTCGCGTACACTTTAAATAATTACGTTTGCAATGATTTTTTTATGATATTGATAATTGCGTATAAGTATAGACTTACTTGATCATATCGATGGTATTGTGAATGATCTACAATGTTGTTAAAGAATAACTCCGGTTGAACTTTGGCTTCAAATTCGGCAATATTCTCGAACCTAGAATAAAATTATGTATAGTTTTATGCCGTTGGCTCTGTGAAGACTTTTCTAAACTTTAATGGCGATATTTAACAATAAAAAAGCGCTTCATATCCTCTGCGTTTGTGGAAAACAGTTCTCTAACAAGTCACTCTATATTTTTGAAGCAACAAGTTTTACATCTTGGCAAGATGTAAGCCGGGTTAAAGCGAGATAGACCTTCTATTGGAAATGGTGTTACTCAAGAGAAGTACTGTTTTTGAATAATTCAAAGATAGCCCAGTTCTTTAATCCTATAACTCACTATTGCCAGTTGAGAAATTGGCAAAAATATCATTTTCAACTTCAAATTCAAACGCTTGAAGATGGCCGTCCATGGAGAGGAATGGGAAAACAAGGGAGGTAATTGAGTTACTATTTCCTCAATCAGCCTGTGTCAGCCATTTTAACGCCTGTGAAATTTTCCCCATGATCGTATTATAGTGAGTTGACAACCTTTTGAGCAAAAGACATAGAAATAATTATGTTTTGACTTTCTTAGAAAATATGAAATTGAAACTTTAAAGCGTGAATTTCATATTTTCTATAAGAAAGTCAAAACATAATTATTTCTATGTCTTTTTGCTCAAAAGGCTGCCAACTCGCTATTATACGATGATAGTCATTATTTCACAGGCATACAAATCAGTGACACAGGAAATAATAACACAATTACCTCCCTTGTTTTTCCATTCACCCACATGGAATGGCTGTCTTCAAACGTTTGAATTTGAAGTTGAATATTATAATTTTGCCAATTTCTCAACTGGCAATAGTGAATTATAGGATTAATAGGAAATTTTTTTAACACGGTAGGACTGTCTATGGATACAATCTACAGTATTTTAGGGCTTTATTTTAAACCATTTTAAAATATGTCTATAAAATATGAAATTGCAACTTTAGTGAAGATGATTTGTGGCACTCCTGTGCTGTATGAAAAAATGTAGGTATTTAAGTTATTATATTTTTAACAGTGATCGGAGAAGACAGTAATCAATGAGGTGTGTGTGGCTGTAGATTGTTGTTAGAGCTAATACTTTTAAACATCTTCAGACAATACTGCGGACTAATGTGGACGTTAACGTGTTACATGCATTATCCGAAACCAGTGAAAGTCTTTGAATGCTTTGTCGATAGATTTACTATTCTTGTGGCTGTTATAGTTTGTTGAGCAGATTCCAGTTCATGCCACTCCTAACACTAATGCAATATTCTAATCTGGACGGAACTGTTGTTTTTATACTTACATTTGAATGTCGTCTACTTCTACAGTTGGTGTCATGTTATTGTCTCGAAGATACTGCATAACTTTTTCATACTGGGATGGTGATACAGTGAATTCCGCTGGACGTTTTAAAGTTGGGTCAGCCCAGAAATCAAAAAATACCTTTCAAAAAGAAAATCATGTTTTTTAAATTTCTATTCAGTTTTTATTTAGCACGTATTGCTTTTTGACCATAGACTAAACGAGGAAATTAGAGATTAAACCACCTTATGTGAAGCAAAATATTGGATTTTTGAAAATCTTCTAGCATTTATTCTATAATAATCATTGGTGTGTAATCAATAATATTTAGCCCAAATCTCCAGACATTTTTTTCTATTTGATCTTATATGAATAACAAATATATATTTACCGAATCATATCCTTTGGTTTGAAAGTCGCCCAAAACTTTAAGCTGCTGCTCATTCTCGGGCTGAACTGATATTAGTCGGTAACTGAGAAAGACAGTATGCAATCATGTAATATACCCGCACAATACAGTCATCAATATGAGAAATCACTAAGTTGTTGCTGTTCTATGTTTGGGTATTCTAGAAATGTAGGTTTCCCCAGTTTTTTAATGCATTTTGCCATTATATTGTAATTATTCTTAAAGAAATATTAACGCTTTGGGGATCTTCATCGGGTTTCTTTTGAATGTGATTTGCTCATAAAGGGATGCTCTACATGTATAATAATTATATTCAAAATTTGAGATATACTTCAAAAGCCTCCCTTAATACGGATGTTAGAAAAAATTCAATTTACTGGTCGTACAAAGTTTTTACTATTTTTCAAAAATTTCAACAAACAATCGAGAAGAAATACCTTACGGGAAATAGTCCAACACGCTGGACATTTTGGATAACTAGGACAATATATATAGGGTTAATTAGATTATGATATTATCAAAGATAGCCATACAAAGTGTCGAAATACGCAGGTTATTGCGGGAAACTTGGATATTGGCCAGATTTGACAAGGATCTTTTCTATCTTAAAAAAAAAACGGAAAAATGTGAATAAATCCAGAAGGGAAACTCGCAAGACATTGGATATTATACAAGGGTTCACCAATCTCGTGTCCTTAATGCTTCACACCACATATTATGAAACAAACTATTTAAAGACCGTATAGACTGCCGTGCTGACAAGGTGATTGGAAAAGGGACAGGACACTGAATTGGCAATATGGTTAACCTTCTTAAGAAAAACCAATACTTCACACAATCATACCAAATTTGAAAAAAATGCCATTAAAATTCTAGCCTATATCTCGTATTGGACAGGGGGTAAATCTGAAAAGGATTCTTGCGAAACGCTGAATGTGGATAGGGTTCGTCTTCTCCTGACACCAATAATTCACACCAAATTTGAAATTATTTTGTATACTCTTCTGCCTGTCGGTCAATCTTGGCAACGTTGTTTAGTCCAATGTTTCCATCAAAATGTACCCAATTTGGATTTTGTCGTATTCGGATTTTCTCAACACGGCTTTCTGGGCAATGCCCACCAGTAACTCCGATCTACGGAGTCTTCACAGCCCGTAAAATTGATAGGGTTTTACAGTTCCGCACATTTTAAAATATAAATCCCAAAATTTGATTTGTAGATTGAAAGGGGCAATTACTGACTAACCGATCAGAGCAGAGTAATTCCAGAACACAAACCCGATAGACTGTGTAAATATTGTATACGAATTATTTTCATCAGTGTTCCCAAAATGTAATATTTTTCTAGTTTAGTATTAATTATTTAACTTGCCTTAATTAACACTGGGTTTAATTGCTTTAAAACCTTTTTTAAACGTGAATGGAATGAAAGGGGGTTTGGTTTAAACGTTTACTTCTTGTGCCAGCTGTGCAAATGGAAACATTAAAATAATAAAGCACTTACTTGTCGTATCGTTTTCGTCCACTGTATTCAGAAGCTGGTGTAGCTACTGCTACAGAGATACAAGCTAGCAATACGATCAGCATAGTTGAGGAAGGGTTCGTAAAATGTGTTGAAACTAGGAGTTTGAAATTTATAGTTCCATGCCGAATCACGTGATCTGATAGGTTATAAATTTATATAGTGTATTACAGAATAATTTCTAATTAAAGAGACATTAACACTCTCACCAGAAAAAAAAATATTATCAATTCTTATACTGACATTTCAGGGCTTATTGTCTTCACACCTGTCGGTTACCAACTGTACTTGCGACCGCGATCACGGCTACGGTTTGAATAGATCATTTCAAATTTGGTCCAAGGCATTTGGGGTCATCGATTTTCAGGGTTCCGCGATTTTCCGCTGCAAAGTCTAACCCCATCCCACCCAGCTAATGAAAACCTTGTTAAAGACAACAGTTTTTAACGGGGTTTTATTTCAAATTTGGTGTAAGGCATTAGGATTGTGAGAGGATTAATCTATTGATTAAACCTGGTGTGAAGCATTTGGAGGGGAGGATGAATCCTGTTAATTTTCAACATTATAGGACTTTATCTTCCAGAAAACGATTATATTTCTTGACAGTAAAAATGTTCATGAACAAATTCGGTAAATACGTTTTACTTTTGGAAAAGCTGTCATATTAGTTACGTGGTTGGTTATCTTTATTAATACCATGCGATAACTAACACTACATTCACCTATTCTCCAAAATCCAAGTGCTGGACTACTTGCAGTGAGGTATTCTCTTCCGGAGTGTTTGTTCAAAAATATTTAAAACATCGAATTGAATTTTATAGCATCTGCATGAAGGAGAGCTTTGCCAATATATTTCAACTTATATCCATATTTGATTTCTGATAAATTATTATAATGTTCAAATCACATCCAAACGAAAAACCGTAGAAGACCCTCAAAGCATTAATATTTCCTCTTTAAAGATAGATAACATAATGGCCAATACATTTTAAAAACTAGGGGAAACCCATGGGCATGTATTTCTAGAATATCTGATACAAGTGAATTTTCTAACATTGTCATTCGTATTCGGGAAGGCTTTGGAAAAAATACCCCCAATTTTTAATATAATAATTTTTGAACATCCCTGGTGTACATGTATGAAATCCCATCCAAAAAGGAATTGATGGCAAATATGATGGTAAAATGCATTTAAAATCTCTAGAGGAACTTTTGGATATGTATATTTAGAACACCCGATACAATTTGGCACCGTTAATTTTCTTTCTATTTTACTTCGATGTCTGAGTTGTGGAGTTTGTAACGAATTTCCTTTCAACTGTTTAAAATGGCAAAGCTTAGATTTATATCAAGAGAGGTGCCGATCCTTTAATTATCAAGATATTGTAGTGACGTTTAAACCTTCACTTTACGACTTTCCCTTCTGGTTTACTTTGCATAATATCTTATACGCACTAGCTCAGTGCAAGTTTTAAATTTGCACACTTATATTCTTGGCGAAAGCGATAACACCCTCCTTAAACCACTTAAAGTGGGGGAGGGGTCATTTGGCCGATTTATTTAAAATCATCACCCATAAATAAAACTTATGTGGATGCTAACACACTGACAGAGGTTTTTTATCAGGTTAACAATGGTGTGATGAACATGTGCGTAATACATGCACGGGGTTGTTCGAAACCTACGACCATAATATACTTAACGTTTGCGAGAAACTGGTTCATAATTGTTTTGCGAGAATTTTACACATTGTCAACTACTTAAAGGGACAATAACATTCTTGCTGGCTTGGTAGCTCCAGAAAATAAATAATACCCTTATTCTAAGTACTAGATGTTTAAGTGTCCTACCTGTTGTGTAAATTATCTATTACAACCTATTTTACTTGTCCAGAGGGTTTGAAAATATTTTAAAATCCAAGTCACATTTGAAAAGGTTTACGTTAGACTTTTCAAATCAATTGGTTAAATTTTTCCATTTTTTAAAAATAGGTGTGTTAAGATGAAATTTATATCATCATTTAATTGGAATATTCTAAAATAATACGATTTGTTGACCAGAATGAAAATTGGGACATATGATTCAGTTACAACAAGAGTGTTATTGGCGCTTTAAGGTTGTGTATAATGCTGTAGAAAGAACGGAAGTGAGACAGTGCCAACCTTCATTATTTGACAAGAAACTACGAATATTACATCATCGGACATAGGGCCTTGTGGACGCCTCCACCCCCTGACCATTCTGCGCTCGTTGGTAGCTTTGTTTGGAATCTTTCTTACTGATGATATTGTGTTGGTCATTCTAGTAATCTAGATCTGAAAGTAATTCTAAGTACTCTACCAACCTCATCAAAAGACGATTCTACATGGATATCATCAGAACATTATTTGTTGTTTTGTATGGTTTCAAAAATATCGTCACTGACAATACATCAATTTTTTTTTTTTTTTTTTTTTTTTTACCCTGATCGATTATTATTCCGTCTTTAAATGAAGCTGTAGTTTGATCGTATTTGAATAGAATTATGCATCCAAAAACAATTTATGTCTGGGGTCTCCGATTACCCCTTGTTGCCGACAATGTTTTTTCCGTGCGACTTGTCCGTAAGGGTTGATATGGTGGTTGGAAGCTGAGCGGATCTACATCTGAACAAAATGAAGTGCAATATTTAACCTGACACTGGACGTTTAGCGCTCTGAACCTAAAAGGGTGCTTTGCGGTGCTTCATGGACCTAAATGGTGGAGGTCATCATTTAATAGAGATTACTGGGCAATTCATATTAATATTATATATCTAGGTTAAATATTATCGATCTATAAATCTGCCAACTGTTATCAACAAATATTATAAATAAAGTGTTGTTTATTACTATATTATCAAACTATCTTTAATCTCTTCAGTTTCTCTTCCATATCAAGAAACTTTTGACATAAGAAGCTACAATATACGTACAAAACAATGATTTATATAATTTTGAAAATGTAATAAATCGAATTCAAGTTTTTTATGATCTATATGATCAGCATAAATAAAATGGTTGTAACGTAATTAAAGCGGTAGTCGCGCTCAAAATTAATACATATTGTTTATACCGTTGATAAATGATGCACATGCATTTTTAAGAAGAAAAACAATTGCTCCTTTTCATGAATTACGTCTGTTGAGGTCTTAAGACTATGAATATTTATGAAACAGTGGCCCGGAGTATGGAGTATATGTGGTGCATTGTCTTGATTTCGTGGTCCATTATTAGAGAGGGAGGCGGGTTAATTAGGTTTAATGCCCGTGGGGGGGGGGGGGGGCTTTCGCTGTAGGATGAAACCTGAGGACCCGGGGAAAACCAACAAGGTTGTCACGTATAAGCTGGGAATCGAAGCCACACTGCTTAACTCAATTTTCTCAATGACAGGCCTTATGTTTACTCATTCCGTAACTCAACCCGGGCTTTTAGATTGGAAAAAGTTTCTAAAAACCCGTCTTTTTTAATTCTTCAAACGGAAAGTGTTTTACAGGCGAATTGTGCTCAATAAAAATTTCCCCAGCCATGTAAAACTATGCACAGTATAGGAACGAAAAGAAGACCGAAGCAGTGATAATTGATCCAGTAACTTTCTATAGGAGATCATGTCACATGTCCGAATTATTTAAACTTGGAACTTTGTGCGAAATGCAGCTGAAGAAACATATTTGTGGTAACCGTCTGTATGGAGACGAGATTCCCATTGGTATGTTCCCCAATAGATTATTGATTAAAACGGACCACAATAACATTTCTACACTACTATTAGTGCGAAAATTCCCAATGACTACATTTCACTACATCTATCCTAGTTATACAAAGGCATACGAGACGCAATTATAAAATTTCTCTCTATTTTGGCTGAGACAGGATATTAAATCTTGTTTTTACGATTTGTGAGACCCGGTATGATGATGATAAAATAGGATGGTTATTACAAATCAAGCAAAGAAATGATTTACGATTATCCGGCGCTTCGGTACTGACATCTAATCGAAAAACTCATAATATTTGGACAGTTTTGAAAAGATGACCGCCATCAAGTGAAAAATTCCATTTTAGAATTTATATTCTTTTTTAACCTTTCAGGGGCGGAGCTATGAATTTTAAAAGGGGGGCGCAAAATGAGGACGATGACCGCTGGGATGGGGCACGCCTCTGAGAGGGGTGGGGGGTACCCCATGAAAATTATCCGTCATTTCGTTGCATCTGTAGCCAATCCAACAGCTATTTGGCTGATAATTTCGTAATAGTAAACGTTCAGAACGGACATCTTTGGGTCCAAGAAAGGACACTTTCAGCAGTAAAAAAGGGCACTGTCGAAAATGCCCCCCATTGAATCCGCCTCTGCGCTTTCGTCACTGTAGAGTCTTCATGGTAAAAGTTGATTAAAGGATGGTTGAATGCTTTATGGCTCCGGTCGTGTTTGATAGATATCTTTATTGATTCTTGAAAAACTCGCCAATCAAAGAGAGCCCTAGCGAGATAAAGTATATAATTCGTATTTTTTTCTTAGAAATAATAAAATAACACCAAGAGTTTAGAAAATGTCATTTTTATTTATTCATAGGTATCATGTAAAAAGTTTTGATTTAATTTGTAAATCAGTTTTCTAACGGTCTGTTTAAATGTCATTATGAAAGCTGATTGCAAGATTGTAGAAAGATGCAAACAGTTCTTCTCCACTAGGAACAATCTCACTTGGTGGTAGAACAAACCCTCCTTCACTTACTGTAGCTGGTCTTAATTCATAGCAATAAGAGTATTTTACTGAACCTCTTAATATAGCCCAATCCTCTGAACCACCAGAAGCAGCATCTGAAAGAGAAAGAAAAGTAAAGGTTCAAAATTAATCTGTGTTCACAGTCGCTTAATGCCGTTTATTGCTCCACTTTAATTGTGGTCATAATTTTTATTTTGAGGTGTGGTGTGGTTTTGTCTCCATCCGTGATATCAATATTCCTAGTAGCAATTCATTATAAAGCCAAATGTGGTAGAACGTAGGGACCAAGAACATCTGCTAGATTTTTTCAAAAGTGGACACAACAGTATTTAATGATTGAAGGCAAAAGACTAAGCAATGGCAAGGATTTGATGAACGTTATCGTCCTAGTAATCAACACAAAAACATGAGAATTCTTCAAATAGGAAATACCATTTCCATCTATAGTTCAATATACGATCGAAGTATTTGGGTTTGGTTGTTCTTTCGGGTTTTTTTTTTTTGGTTTTTTTTTTTTTTGGTTTTTTTTTTAACAATTTACAAATTTGATCTTTTGTAAGAAAATTTACATACATAACAATTCAGGCCCTGTTCCGACTTGAAATCGCCTGCCGTGTACGTTATACAGAGCATTACCGGCAGAAATACCATAGTTATCCTGAAAATAAAATGAAGTCTTTATGAATTATACTGTTCGTCGCATAAAAATGGTTAGCACGTGCGTGCTGTATCATAAAGCCTGCCATTGAGTCAACCTGCGTGCTTTCGAATCCCCCCCCCCCTGCTAAAGACCCTGCGCGCAAGCAAATAATTGACATAAAATGAAACCATATGTTAGTCCCGAAATGACCTGGTTTTTGTTGAGTGGACGTCAAACCCTATCTCTCTCTCTCCCATTTCAGAAGACATACATTACGGAGGACCTTGCGTAGTATGGTGTCGCCAAATAGGTGCTATAAGGTTTGGGTGAATTTCCAGAATATAAACTACCTATCAATTCTTAAAAAGTATAATAATGTTCTTTTCATTACAAGCTTTAGTTAATTTAACAGAGAATAAGTAATATTTCATTTAGATGTAAATGACAATAAAACAACATAATTTAGTTATAATAGCATCAGCGTAACTTACTAGATCTTGATAATTTGGTGGTCTGGACCCGAGGGTGTGGGAGTAGGGAAGAAGAATCATCTGCGAGTAGGAATGTACAGCCAAATAACCTATCAGTCGGGTTCCGCCACTTTGGATGTCGGCTACCAGTTCTTGAACATTTTGGGCCTCAACTTCAGACATTGGTTCAGTACCAGGATATATGTTGCTAGAGCAGCTTGAGCTAACACCAGTGGCTTAATAATAATAATAATAATACAATGTGAACATTTGTATAGCGCTATTCCACACTGACTGTATGCTCGGGTTTTCTACAATTCAACCATTTAAAAGATAGTTCTAAACATAGCGTTGGAACAGATACGTCTTCCGTGGTGATTTGAAAGTTGTGATTTGCTCCAAAAGTTTTTAAATTGTAAGTTGGTAACTGTAGTTGAAAGTTATTTTTTGATCTTACATTCCTAGAGGTTAAATGTTCCTGGACAATTTCTCTGGAGAGAGGAACCATTATTCTAAATAAATTTTTACCACAATATGTAAACCATGATTTGATCCAAATTATTCGAATATAGGAAGATTGTTCTTTTTATATATAAATAATTTTTGTTTACTTACTTCCCCATCTGGCATCAAAATTTCTGTTCAAATCCACTCCCATGCATTCACCTCCCCTATAATTTCTGTTTTTTCTCCAGTAACGATCCTGTTGTAAGTGATGAAAAATATATGTATAAAGAGATAAATACATAAAATGACAAGCAAAAACATTCGGAACACAAAGAAACTTTAATCCACCAATCGAAAGACTAAATCGAGTATTTGTATAAGTGGAACTGTAAATGTGAAATTATTATTATAATAATAACCAATAGGTGATCAGTTATCCCGGAAGGAGTAAGCCTTCTCTGGCCCGTTTATTCACAAAAGATAAAAATTGTCTTAGTAATCACGGGCATACTAAGTATCTACAAAACTCTTGGTGACTACCATAAAATTACTAAAATGGAAGTTCAGATAGCTATAGCCTTGTCGCAGCAATTTACATGTTAACAATCTGTGTTCCCCAAGAAGCTATCATAGAGTGTACATGTTGGGTGCATCTTTCCGCCACCCCAATCGGGAGCCGAAACCACGCCACTTGACTCAATGACAGAACTTATGAAGCAATGTGCACGCGTTAACCATTCGCCGCTAATACCCTTTCAATACGGTTATAGTAGGCTATTTCGGAATGATGAATCGTTTACCAGTTTTAATTCATAATCTGAAAGATATGAACTGAAAGAGCCAATCACGATAATATTTTAAATCCCTTAGGCAAGGTTTTCGTAGTTCAACCGAGTCACTCAAGGCGACACCAGACCGTTCGCGTTTTGAATCGAGTTGGTCACATGACTGACTCGAGTCGCATCACGTGACTAACCCGTTTACTCCCCGTTGAACGGAGAGTAAAAGGGTTCGTCACGTGACAAAATGACGTCCTTTGTCACCAGGCTCGCTAGAAGAGGTAGAGGTAAGTCGGTTGTTTCGGAATCTTCGTCTTCTTCGTCCTCTAACAGTTCCTGAATTAAAATAAGATTCCGAACGGAGGCAGCCATTGCGAAAAAATAAAACAAAATAAATAAAGGTGTCTCGCCATTTTGTTTTGATGTCATGTGACTGCTCCGACTACTCGGACCGTTCGGGATATTTCACTCGGGTAAACTCGGCAATGGAGTCGACTCGGGTGACGCGAGTAAACGACGAAAACCTTACCTTAAAGTTATCTACCTTCGGGCCGAGACAATAACGCATCAGTATTCATCTGCAAATGGGTCAAATGGAGACCGGTGCCCCAAGCCGTATTTATGCTCCGTCTGGATAAAACCGGTCTTTTATTTTATAAAAATAATATGTAGGTGAAATTTACCGATCGTTATTTTTTAATCCAGAAACACAAAACCACGCATATAGTTTCTTATTGTCGTATTTGATATACATTATAACAGTAGCAGTTTTATAAAGGGCTATATTTTAGTTAAAATAAGGGGAACAATTTTGAGTAAATTCTTAATAAGGGGAACAATGCTTTGTGAACTCGGTCCCAGGTCTTCCATAGAAAAAATAACCCGAAATCTGAAAAGGGTTACGTGGCCGGATAAGCAGTTTAGACGTTCACGTCCAAATAACTCAACATTTTGAGCTGAAATTTTGAGGCAAGGTCAAAACACCATGCCTCTATTTTGGCGCTTAAATTTCACACGTACTTTGTTTTTGAGACAAATCCTCAAGATAATCCTTTTAAGGTATTTACGTATTTGAATTAATATATGGGGAGTATAGAAAATATAACGAACATGATTGTTTATTATAGATCAACCTTACATCTGTGTGTGAATATTCATAACCATCAGGATTGGTTACTGGTATAATAATCCAATCAAAGTTGTTTAACATATATGCGGCCTCGCTATCCGTGGTATATGTAGCCAATAACTGAAAACGAGAGACATAATATATTACACATTACCATGCAGGAGAGACCAATTTGTTCCCAGAGGTAATGTGAAAACCTTCTCCTAACCATGTGCAAGATCACGCGGCCTTCATCAATGACGTCAATATTATAGTTTTGCCTTTTACTCAAATATTTACTACTTCGCGCATTATTTTATATACCCATTTACACTAAATAGCAAAATATTTTTTTATCCAGATGTACTTCAAACACCATTATTCATGTTTCTAATACTTCCCAAAAAATATTTTAGAATTTTATTGCAGAACGAAATAAGGTGAGCTAATTAACTTGCACCGATGTCATCCATTTCGGTGAGTGTTATAGCGTCTTAACGAATAATCACTTCTGTTGTGGGACCTGCCTCTTAAAAGCTTTTTGGTATGTTTACGGAGAGAAAAGCAAAAACAATTTATACTTACCCTGTCAGTAATATACAATATGGCAGCTGGTGAAATCCATTCACGTGCATGGATACCTGCTTCAATCAAAATTGCTCTTCTAGTTCCAGCAAATCCATTTGTAGATATCTTTAAAATAAAATTACGGGAATATTGTCTACAGAAGCAATGCTTACATGGGATTCACTCATGACTATGGATTCATGATTTCAATCAAAATAGTTTTTCTAGTTCCAGAAGGTCGAAATGTAGATATTTTTAAAATATGATATGGTAAACAGAATCCATTATGCTCTTGCGTGAGTGAAAAGCTGGGTTGACCATGGACTTAATGACGCAACGACCAGTTCATTGGATATATTATGTTTTGGACATTTTCTGCTCAATTTCATTTATTTTGAAAATCGCTCCCTTGCTTTGGTATGTCTACATTTATTGTCCAAACAGCCTGAACTCAAGTTTAAGGTTCATCAAGGATCCGTTTTAGGTCGAATTATGTTGGCGAATTACTCTCTCGCTTCCTCCCAATGTGGGAGACAATTTTTACTTTCTAATCCGCCAGTGAATATATAACAACTAAGATAATATTTGTTATTTTGCTTCCACTATTTTCTATCAAAATATACAAACCTCTAGATAGTCCATAGTTCTTCCATCATATGTAGTATGAAACATGCTTCTCTTGCGAGCAATCGAACCAAAATTATTAGCAAAACCAGTCAAATATTCTGAAATCTAGAGTAAAGATACTTTTATAAGAAACGCCCAAGTTAAATAATTACGTGACAGAGACAGTTATGACTTCGCGTACACTTTAAATAATTACGTGTGCAATGATTTTTTATGATATTGATAATTGCGTATAAGTATAGACTTACTTGACCATATCGATGGTATTGTGAATGATCTACAATGTTGTTAAAGAATAACTCCGGTTGGACTTTTACTTCAAATTCGGCAATATTCTCGAACCTAGAATAAAAATTAAGTATAATATGTACGAACAAATCAAACAAAGGATGCACCGACAAGATATTATTTATACGCGACGCCCATGGCGTCCGTTGACATTTGTTTATGGATACTCTACAGGTCACGTGGATTATTGCCACGGGGCTCTGATTTTACACAAAAAAACCGCAGCTAGTGGGCCCTCTGAAGGTCAAAATTTTTCTTCCGTATTTGAAAAAGAAACCATTCAAATGATATGTCCATTACACACAGTCCATCGGACCGAAACTGGGCAATAATTTCTGTTCCATTCACCAGGTTTTCGAAAAAGGGCAATAATAAAATAAAACCAAGTACGAACAATCCAAACCGTTAGCCAAAACTCGAAGTCCTAAAAAACGTTATAGGCAAAATAGTAAGGCAAAGTAGTGTAATCAGTTAATGGACTGTTCTTCGTGTACGAAATACACAACAAACAGTGGTAACAGTTGTCCGGAAGAGTAAGCTTACCCTGCCTGCGCGCCACACCCACCATAGCTGCATCCAAACTACTAGGCAAGATGTTAAAATAGCGTGATTGGCCAATGGACTATCGGTATGCAAAATGCACGTGATGAACATTGTTAACGGTGTAGTAGACATAATCAGAGAGATAGTAAATAGGATACGCGTCAATTAAATATATCAAGAATAATAGCTGATAGCGACATGTAATATTTACCAATCAAGTCAATATGACGGCCATAAAACTTTTTAAAGGATTTTATAAGTTTAGTGCGTAAGTATATATCCTTGTAGTTGAAGCTTAGTTGACAAAAGTCTCGATCTACTTAAAAAAATCAGAATAAAAAGAACAAGCTCTCGCGTAACGAATTAGCTGAGACACAAACACTCCATAAGCTGGTGATACAGGAATGTTACTACTAATAAATGAAAAGTTAACAATCGGAAAGTCAAAGTCATCACGTTTATCATACAATTTAACACTGAGTGTATGGCAATTGTCAAAATCGAGACGCAGATCCAAGTAGGAAGCGTAATTGTCACTGTCAGTAGTATTTTTAATTTCAAGCTCATCAGAATATATGAATTCTACATAACCACTAAATTTAGGATTATTCAGTGATAGAACATCATCGATATACCGATAAGTAAAATTAAAATGTCTGACTAATCGTTTATTTGTTTTAACTAGTGCCTGTATGTACTCGGCTTCATAGGAATACAGAAATAAATCAGCATGCAAGGTGCACAGTTGGTGCCCATGGGGATACCAACCACCTGCTGATATATTTCCCCTCCAAATTCAATAAAGATGTTATCAATTAAAAAATCAAACATCTGAATTATCTTGATGGCGGTGAATTTATTTTTTGAATCACTATGGTACTTAACGAAATATGAAGAATTGTAATTAACAACTAAATATTGATATCTAGCAGTTTCCGATTTAGATGAAAAGACACTGTGAATAATATCTTTCAACCGAGCTTTTAATTTACTATGTGGAATTTTAGTGTACAAAGTGGAAAAGTTTGATTAGATGAGATCAAAGCACCGCACGGAAGGGTTTGGAACGCTGAATATTCGGCCTCTCATCGCCTCATCGTTTCAAGTCATATATTGGAAAAGATCGGTTTCGGTAGGTCGCGGCACCCTAAATATCGATTTGGTTTGTCCAAGGTTCTAATTCTTCAAATGAAATTTGAAAACTTTTGCCCCTTTCCTTGTGGGGCAGGCCCCCCCAAAAATCGAATGCCCCCCCCCCCCCACCTAAAAAAAAAAAAAAAAAATTTCGCCAAACAATAATGATTTCTTAGGAGTGTCCTTAGTGGACCACATCCTCAGCCCCTCCCAAAAATTCCGTAGCTCCCCCCGCCCCACACCAAATTCTCTGAGAGACCCGAGGTGGGGTAAATCCAGATTGGAAGGTAACGGAATGATGATAATCGATATGGTTCGGTCATAGCGGATAGATGGGGGAACCAATAGAGAACGATAAAAACCTCCCATGTTCCTAATTCATCACACTTACACATTTTGGGCACCAAATTAAAATCCATCCGCGTTTTTATAAGTAGTCAGTGTTTATTATAATATGGTACAGGTATTATTATATAATGGGAGATAACTCGAATAATCATTTGAGAGAGGGGGGGGAGAGAATAAATAAATGGCATCTCCCAAAGCTTAAGTGTATTCACCCGACACTGTCTCCCGCAAATTTACTCATTATTAAGTCACCTGCGCCATGTTCGTGCGGATACGCCAGAATCCAAAATTAAAATGCACCTTTTATGATTTTCATTTTCGTCACTCGTACCAATGTGTTTTGTGGCCTTCCATCACAGCAGGAATCAACTAGCGCTCCCGGCAACAAAAATGGGACATTTTTGAATGAAAATATTCCTGCTTAACTGGTTAATTAAATGGTCAAAATTTTCTCAACTAGTCCCATTTTTCAACCAGTTAAATTCTCTTCACTCTTGACGATACAATCAATTTCACAGTTTGATGGTTGTAAATTACTTGCAGGTCGTGGTTTTGGCCTAAGTTGATCGATTTATGAAATATATTATTTGACAGAGATTATAATCAGATATTGCACCAAATCGCATTTGGGGTTCATTTTTCAAAAAGATTGTTTATTATAGTAGCTATTGTGACCGCGGTATCCTAATAATATCCGATATGATTGTGGACTTGTCCTATGTTCAAATAATAATTTATATTACATTTGAAGCCAGAAAAGACATGTACATCTTTTAACAGTGTCGATGGTTAATTATCAAATGTAATACTTACATTTGGATGTCATCTACCTCTACAGTTGGTGTCATGTTATTGTATTGAAGATACTGCATAACTTTTTCATACTGGGATGGTGAGACTGTGAATTCTGCTGGACGTTTTAAAGTTGGGCCAGCCCAGAAATCGAAAAATATCTTTCAAAAAGAAATACATTTTATATCTGCATGTTTCTGTTCTATGGCCCTTATTTTAGAATGTGTAATTTTTCGCTTTTTGGTCTAATATATAGCGTAAATAAAATGAACTATACTTCTGTCTATTTGGGTAATATTCTAACATCAATGCTACAATAAACATTGATGCGTAAATGATATTTATCCTTAAAGCCAAATCTCTAGGTATTTCTAATATTTCATCTTAAATAAGAGGGGAGGATTTCTCCGATCCTATTAATACTGAATAAATATATTGTTGAAATGACAAATGAATGAAAAAAAATATATTTACCGAATTATATCCTTTGGTCTGAAAGTCGCTCATAACTTTAAGTTGCTGTTCATTCTGGGGTTGGACTGATATTAGTCGGTAACTGAGAAAAATATGAACTTAATATCATTTATCAACAACAAACAGTTCCCGAAAAGCAATTAAATAAATAAGATTAGCTATCAAAAGTATTTAATATAATATGATATAAAAGAGGGATTTTCCGACTCTCTATCAGCGCCATAAAATCGTGAATTTCCACATTCCAACTGTGTCAAATTCATTTTTTTCATGATATTGTGTGTGTGTGTGTGTGTGGGGGGGGGGTTATTAAATTTATTATCAAAATAAACCCTTCACACGACGTTCTTTCTTTTTCACATATTAAGCTGTTAATGGACAAAATGTTAAAATAATAAAGCACTTACTTGTCGTATCGTTTTCGTCCACTGTATTCAGAAGCTGGTGCAGCTACTGCTACAGAGATACAAGCTAGCAATACGATCAGCATAGTTGAGGAAGGGTTCGTAAAATGTGTTGAAATTAAGAGTTTGGAATTTATAGTTCCATGCCGAATCACGTGATCTGATAGGTTATAAATTTAAAGGGTGCATTAAAGAATAATATCCACATTTAAAGAGAGGGCGACGCTTCGGACAACAATTCGTTTATATACGGTCACATTTCACTGCACATGTTGTCGTATTGTCGTGCCACCTATCGATCCGTCAACAATTCGATTTTGAACGCCACCGGCGTAGAGGCTACAGTTTTAAATGAACTTGTTCCAATTTCGTACGAATCACGAGAGGACGAACTTTCCGGTTTTTTAATATTTTTTTTTTTCGGTCGATATGGGGGCATTTGGGCAATCGTTTATCCCTGGTAAAACTCGCCGGGCATTAATCAGCGTGAAATCGATGCTGTGGATTTATCGACAATTAGGCATTGGTTTGTTGTAGGAGTCAAAGAAAAGTTATATCCCTGGGCTTATTTGGAGGAGTCATCATATAAAAATTTCTGGGCAATGACTATAGATGTTATAAATAATATCAATCTGTAAAGCTGTCAAATATTCTATTTAGAGCGCTCTTTTGTTACCTCAAAGTATCAAATTATCTTCAATCTCCTCAGGTTTTTTTCCACATATTACGAAAGCCTTGAGATAAGAAGTTACTATATACGTAAATTAATTGCAATGATTCATGTACATGTAATTTTGAAAATGTAATAAATCTAATACAAGCATTTTTTTTTTTTTTTTTTTTTTTGAACAATGAGAACATAGGCCTATTATTTTTAAACGTTCTTTAATAATTAAAACATAAATCGCTTAGATTTAAAGGTTTTAAAATGTCCGCCTTCATTTTATTTTATGAAACAATTTTAATTGCAAATTCAGTTCGGATAATTATTATGAATCCGCGTGAAGGCCTAGACAACGGCTGTGGGTAGCAGACTTGGAAGCGTTAGGCTACCTATAAGACCGTTTTGGCAATAATATTTCGGCTTCATTGCAATCCCAGTATGAGTAAGTTTGATAATTTGGTAGGCTACCAAATTTTGTTCGGCCTGATTAAATATAGACTGTCTGGGATACGGGGAACAAAGAGACAACTGAAGAGAAATAATGCAAAAACAATACATTTTAGACCCACACCCTTTGTGTCAATTAAAATTGTGTAGGCCCTTGGTTGTTTTAACCTCATTCTGCGTGTTGGTGGTGGCATCTCGTCTGCGGATCCTTTAGCGATAAACCACCAACATATGACAGTAATACCATTAGGCCTACTGGCTACTACAACTACGTGATTTTGTGGGGTCTTCGTTTACGTTTATAGGGACCAATGGGGAGATAGTAATAACAGCTAACGATAATCGATAATCGGTACGAAATTTGACGCGTGCGCAGAGTTATAATTGGATATAAAACGGGAAGCGAAAATGTCATTGACATCATTTCCGCTCGTCTGCACGGAGAGTGTACAAACATCAACATGGCTGCTGTGAAGGTGTTGCATGTATTCGTTGCTGTTATTTTTGTTTATTCGGTACAATGTGAATTGCCAAAAGCTAAATTTGAATATAAATTGAGTTTTAAAGGTCCACACCTTGTACAGAGAGATAAATCAGTGCCATTTTGGACGTATGGTGGAGGTGAGCATTAAAAGAATATAATTATGTGGGAAATAGTTCAGTTCTTGTACACGTGTATCTATTTGATTGCTCCATGCCATATGGTCAATGTTACACCTGTCTTTTCGTTTACTTTAGCTTTGAATTGATTTTTGTATTCCTCTGTTAATAATCTGTAACATTTCGATTTGCTCGCAAATGACCCCTTTACCATCTGGAACCAATCTTATGTAATAAATCCATGTCAAATCGTTTTATTATTGAAACATTTTTTTTAAGCAAGTTTTAAGTTTTATTATTAATAGTAAAGTAAGGCATATCATCAGTAAATGAAATATTATGATGATATTAATAGATTTGTTTATTAGTCTCACAAAACACCATAGGTTACATTGGTTATATTTAGATTAATGCGGCAATATGTTTTTTATGAGGTATGTGCAATACTGTCACTAGCTATCTCCGGAGGTGTCCCTTGTCAACGATGTAAGAAGAAGGGCCTAGCTAAGAAAAGTGCCTAGCTCTTTGAATGGGCCACAAAATATTAGATTTCATGTACATGTACACTTTGGTATGCCCATTAAAGATACCCCGACAGTTGGAATTTGCCGAAAAAAAAGCAGAAATGCTGCTGTCCATGCAAAATTTATCTTCTAGCACACTCACACTGTATGGCATACACCGTCTTTATTATCTCAATTGGGGTTAAAAGTACCATTTCTTCTGTTCCTTTTTAGATATGAAAATTTTTGGAACACACATTGTTATCAAATTGACTTTTACATTGAATCTAATAATTACTAATATTGAATCTCAACCATATTCAAATAATTTTTTTACAGATGCATTCCCAAGTGATGAAGGAATTCGTATCACACCATCACTGCGTAGTAAAAAGGGTAAGTGAAAAATTAATAATTACACAGTAATTATTTAAAATGCTGATGGACGAAATGGATAAAAACCTTATTCATTCAAATTAGATCATATATCTAATCTACTGTGATCATAATTTCTTTCTATCAGATCATTTTGAACTTTTCAAGACGAAGGATCTGGCAATAGACAATATTAATTGTACTCATTATCCTAGTCAATGCAGAACAGAAGGAAGTTAAAACAACCATCTCATTTCATTTTGAACTTTTCTAAATTTCTTATAAATTAAGAATATAAGAAGGTTGTTGTAATCATTGTGAAAAAGTTTATATCGCCCTAGTCTTGTTAAATAACTCTTTTCTCTAATTTTTTTAGAACCAGATGCAGAATGTTGTTTGTAACTTTAAGTGTCAGTTGAACTGTTGAACTCAAACTTCAAAATTGTTTTACTACTAACTATGCTGAAACGCTGAAATATCTAAAATTGAATTGTAAATTCAGAGAGAAATATCACTTAATTAATGTGAGATTTCTCTTAATTATCTGTTTTCCAACCACTGCTAAAGACCCTTGCACACAAACCAAAACATACAAATATTGCTGTTTCTGAATTCTTTTATTAAAAAGAACATGTTACTTCAATCGAACTGTTACATTCTGTTAGCAGTTTGTATCTAAAATCCACCTGTATCCAGACAATAATTAATAGTGTTAAAATCTTTGATTAATGAGGAAGTTTTTGACATGGTGCTGAAGGGGTTCAGATTAAGATTTTGCCTAAAGAAGTATCATAAATACAGTAGATATCATGTCAATCTATACTGATGCATGATGTGATAAATAAGTAATAAATTAGTTGTTATTTCTTCTCTCAATCAATAAAGGCATGTTGTATCATTGTTATGTAACAGTAAGTCTACTTGTTTGTAATAAATGGCTTTATCTAGACACTAATTAGAATATGCTGAAGGGCATGAGAAGAGGAAGCATTTTATTTTCAATAATAAGATCATTCAACAGAAAAGATTTTATTGTCTTTGGCTATCATTAAAGGGATATTTAATCACCTTGCAAACAGTATTTCTTTGAAAGTTCACTCTTGACTAAAAAGAATATCAATATCCAAAAACGTTTTAATTCCATTCTGTATTTTCACTGATATTTTGCCAACAATATCAAGGGAGTAAGGTCAAAATAAGACTGTGTCACCTATACTCTTTGCTAAAAGCTTTTAATCCTATTTAATCCAAGAATTAAATATTTATTATCCATGAAAATGCCAATGTGGACTGGCTTTAAAATTATGCAAATCGACAAATTTATTATATATCAGAACTGCTACTAGGCCTACCAGTTTTTGAGAAAAGCCCATTTTGAGTTAAGAAGTTGGTTAGTCTATGTTTTTCCAATCAATAGATTATATATTTTGATGAGGACTTTATGATGTATTGTCAATAATTGCTGTAGCAGCTGAATGTTAGTTTATTATTATATGAGCTATTAAGCATGTATAGGTAGCTTATATGCATAGTTAATCTACAAGCCAACTGTAAGGAAATTGATATATTGATAATATACCAGTACTATGATATTATGATAAATAGTATCAAATCATTCAAATACCAAAAACCTTTAAGCACCGATACTGTTTATTCTTCTTTTATTACACCCATTTCAATTCAAGAATTTTTGTGGTTTATTTTACCGAAAGTCACATGTTTACAGAAAATGAAGAGTACACTATTTTATCACTTTCATGTCAGTTTTTTTTATAAATAGTGACTGATTATATGATTACAGAGACTCAGGTACAGCCTTCTTTTTATGGTCATTTGTTAATAAAGGGTGATATTATTTGTATTTTGGGATCTGCGTTGTTGAAAGTATTTTGATATTGGACTGCTCCTTCAATAAAAACTAAATGGATATTTTGAATTTTTATCAGGTTGGATATGGACTAAGAATTTACTAAATGCTGAGAATTGGCAAATTGAAGTGACTATTAGAGTAGCTGGTAGAGGAAGAGTTGGAGCTGATGGCATGGTAATTAACCTCTATTGATTATATTTTAAAAAAGAAATACCGTACCAGTTTAATTGAAAGGGGAAAAAAATGTGTGTTATATAATTATAAAGCACACCAAGACGTAAACTTTCAATAAGAATGAACTGGCTCGTATAAAACAAATAGCAGAATTAACATTTGTATGAAATTGAAAATGTATATATATAGTTTGACTCTTGTGTTTTTTTAGGCTATATGGTTTACAGCACAACCAGGTATAGAGGGACCTGTTTTTGGTAGTAATGATAAATGGAATGGTCTTGGTGTCTTCCTTGATTCTTTTGATAATGATCAACAGGTACATTTTATTGTTTTCTGTATAAATTGTTTTGTGTATTATTACATATTATTGGTTACCTCACCTGCCAGTGAAACTTTATGGGACTGTAGGTTTTCTCTCTTTCTCTAAATAAACACATATTTAACAATCATTAGTTATGCATAAATCCAATAAATATATAATTTAAATGTTTGGTTTTTATGTTTTGTTAATTTAATACAGTCACTGCTTACTAAATTGATTGCATACGGACACCTTAATTATCCAGGTAGAAATGAATAATGGTTTAAGAATTTATGACCTATGTTGCTAAATAATTTACATGATGCCCACTGACTTAAACCCCTTGCATATTTGAAGCTTTGAATTAGAAACATCATATACACAAGAGACTACATGGGTCGGTCAGTCATTGTGCTGTATTGTTCTGGGTCTGGTGTGATAAAACACAAGGGAGCATTTCTAAACCATTGTTTTATTCTATTGTTATTAATGTACAAATATATCTATATTTACTATAGCAAAACAACCCGTATGTTATGGCAGTTGTAAATGATGGAAGTAAAATGTTTGATCATCAAAAGTAAGTTACAAATGTCATTATCTTTTGATTTCTATTGGGGAACATTGATACAACTACTAGTAATAATTGTAAAACTATTCCAGCATTTGTTCTTGGGTCAGAATAAATTTAGAATTGGCATTCCCTGGGTGCGCTCTGTTCGTTTTACTTTTTAGTCAGTTTGATTAAAGTCATATAGTAATATCCCTAAAGAGTATAACTGAATATATACAATATCTTTATTGGAGTATTCCAGGGCTTAATGATAACATATTATAAAGATATAAATAATTTAGCAATCTAACAGTACAAATCATTTATTTCATTTTATTTTGACAGTGATGGATTTAGTCAACAAGTTGGTGGATGTTTACGAGATTTTAGAAATAAACCATATCCAATCCGAGTAAAAGTTGAATATTATCAAAAGGCATTAACTGTAAGTTTTTCCAAATTTTTAGATTTATATCATTTGGATTCTTTTAGTAAATATTGATGATATAGCTATGCATAATCATATCAATAAAATGTCATCTCATTTCTCTTTTGAATTGATGTTAAAGATATTGGTGATATGTTAGAACTTCTGTATCATACAAGTTTTTGAGTAGTTTTTACTTGGTATCTAAGGCTATTGGTGATAGTAATAATACCTCCTTCAATACCAATTTGTTAAGTGTTCAGTACACTAACTCTATACTGCATTAATTTCTGTATTTCTTAGGTTTATTTTAATAATGGTATGACACAAAACCCAAATGAATATGAACTGTGTTTAAGAGCAATAGATGTTACGCTACCAACAATGGGACATTTTGGAGTGAGTGCTGCTACTGGTGGTCTTGCTGGTAAGTTATCTTGATGGTCTAAACACTTTCAACTTACTATATTATTTGATTTAACACTTCTTATCAAGTCTTTGTCAAGGTGAAGCTGTCCTACATATAGATGTTCCTATTCAATTAAATAATCAGTAAAATATCATATTCTACTGAACTTTCAGATTTTAAATCGAAATTTCCATTCACAAATTTTATCATTATAGTATGGTATCTACTCTCTTTTCTTTGTTTGGATATAATGGAAGATTTCATAAGTCATATTATTGTATTACAGATGATCATGATGTTTTGTCGTTTTTAACCCATTCTCTACAAGTTCCAACCCAGGGTGTTGTTGGTCAGGTAGGGTTCTCAAAGACTTTTTGTTTTATAGTTTTTGATATTCAGGGATATAGCCAGGATTTTGTGGATGGTGGAAAGAAAAAAAAATCTGAGCTAAGTCAGGCAAAAAAATTTTTGAAGGCTGGCGTGGTCTTTTATGAAAATTCAACTTTTCTTGGTGTATTTTCAGAGCATCTGCTGCCTTTTGTATTTGCTTCATTGCAAATCAAATTTCCTTTTATATTTATATTAAAATTTTACCAAATTCACTTAATTTTCATCAATGATACAGAGACTCTGCCAGGGAGCTAAAAACTTATGTAAATGGTAATTGGTATTACATTATACTATTGCAAATTAATTTACTAAAAAAAAAAATCTGTTTAGTGTTTCAAAGATTCTAGTCTATGTCAAAAGCCTCTCGCACTTATATTAGTGTAAATAAAATGGACTGTAGCCCAGCTGTCTCTCGGATTTAATTTACATTCAGTAGAATTAACGCAAGAATGAGAACATTAAAAATTGGTCGAAAAACCGAACGTACAACACCATTTACGACATCCAAAACTTTAACATTGAAATGCCGTAAATTGGTCTGGGTGACCTATTTACGGCAAATATACAAATTCAAAGACCGCAGAATTGAATAGACCTATACGACGTCTGAATATAAATAAACAAAATACCAATACTTCTTTCTTTAAACGAATTTAGGATGAAAGGGTCTACCGCGTCACACAAAATTAAATTATGCCGTGGCAGACATGGTTTGCGTCGGCTTTTTACAATGATTATCACTATGGCTTTGCCGTTTGCAGTGGTAAATTTGTATTTCGTTTTCGAGCGACGAGTTTGTGTACAGAGAAGGACGTGTTTCCTTGATTTTTCTTTGTGCTGGGGGGCCAAAAAAAGTGCCGGGCGCAAGTGCCTGGCGGCGCCCAGCGTGGCTACATCCCAGATATTTGATAGAATGGGGTATTATAAGATGAAATCTACTGCACATTGGGTGGCCAAACTCTAAACTGTTGTATTCATCGCTACCTTGAATTACATCTTGTGTGGCAAATGTCACAGATTATCTATAGGGACTCTGATTTCCTCCTTCTAAGGTCCTCAGCATGGAAATCAATTTTTTAAATAGATATGTACAATATATTAATTCTTCAATGATCTAGTCAGTGTTAATTAGATGTCAATCTATCTTGTGTGTTACTATGTTGGTTTTTATTAAGGTGATATTGTATTTTAGGGTGTACCAGATGATGAGCGTGTTAAGTTTGAAAAAGAATTTGATGATTATTATAAAGAATTAGAAAAAGCTAAACAAGAGTGAGTTATATTTCCTTTGTGTTAGAATATCACTTAGAATAACTTACACAACTGTTACTGAATTTCTGGGCCAGCAAACACAATTTCAGTGGCACTTACCATGTTGGGCATGCTGCTGTATACTGAAGGTCAGGTGCCAATGCAAAGATATTTTATAATGGATAAGACTAATGTAAACTAACAATATATACATTTATTTACCACTACAGAAAAAAAATAAAAACCTATGATTAATATAGACTCGCTCTACCATTGCTATATAAGTTTTTTTGTTATTAGTTTTCAGAAACAACATCCAGATAAAGTTCGACAGGATGAATTTGATGATGATAAATATGTAAGTTTAGATTAAAATTGTTTTTCATTATTATTATGAATGTATATTCATCAAAGTTTAAAATAAGGATTAGAATGGAAAATAAAAGATGAACACTTAAATGTTTGATGACTTTGATAGTATTTTTTGTCTATTTCATTACAGTTTCTATATTAATTTATCATTTTCTTCTGAATTTTTTTCATTCAAAATCTATGGCCAATATAGGAGGATTATGTAAGTAATTGTTGTGTAGGGTGTATAAGATAGAAACGGTTTCCGTGTTGTAATAATACTGTATATGTTTTACTGCTGTAAATCACATTAACATTGATCACAATACCAGTTTTACCAGTCTTATTTAGTGATGATTTTAGGCCGATTTTCCCAATATCCAAATAATCTTACCATTATTATTTTCCCTGAGCTATATAATTCCATAACTCAATAATACCATTTGGTTTGATGAAATTGCATGGGCTAAACTAGATGTAGAAGTAGACAAATGAGTTTATTTATTATCTGAAATCTGTATACCTAGTATCATCAGTAATTTAATTATCATATAACAATACATTAATGCTTCTCATATTATATATTATGTACTATTAATATAACACTCTAAACCTTGAAATTATATAAAATAGACAAAACTTGATAAATAAAGATTTTCTATTTCTTTGTCTTTTTACGATCACAAGGATCTTAAATCCCTAATGTCAAGGGTTCTTCCATGGTTGCCCCCTCCCACATTTTACTCCACTTTCCATTCCTATGACCAACATTTAACCCTGCTTTCCATTCCTATGAGGTATTTTTTTTTCCTAACAATATCGGGCTTTCTTTTTCTCTATTTTTGGTATTATTTTTCTTTTAATACTTTAAGATATAGCAACAAAAACGTTTAACATTTTTCGTATTTTTGTTTTCAGTTTGAGAGTCAGAATGAAAGAGAATTAAAAATGATATTTGACGGACAGAATAATATCCATGGTACATTAAAAGATTTAAATCGTAAATTAGATGAATTAATAGGTAGACAAGAATTGGTTTTATCTCGGGTCAGTGCAGGTCAACCAGTACAAGTTCAAGGTGGACAACAGGTAAGTCTGTGTTTTTATACACCCCACATTGGGCATATATTCCTTTTCCTGGCATCCTGTCTTATCATAAAACTTTGAATAAAATATTGAAAACCATATCCTTCAAATTTATTTCCCATTTCTCACTTTTGCTGCTGAAGTAAATGTAATTTAGGGAATCTGTGGTTGAACGTTCTGGAATAGAATTAATTATGTCACGTTTTTACTCACACCACCTCTATGACCGGGACTTACAAAACTGTGACAGGAGTAAATTCAATGCCACTTGATTGTAATAATATCAGTACGGGACATTCGGGATTGAAAATTGGGCATCCCCTCAATGTTACAAAACATAATCTTTGTGATTTTGAACCCGATCTCTACTTGTCCTGTATTTCATATACAGGGCTGACAAGGAGAAATAATAACATGTGGTTTATCGACCTACTTTTCTGCAACAACCGTGCTAATGAAGACGAGTATACAGTGTTCTAGGAGGAAAAATTTGCCTGGATAGTGAGCAAGTGCCTTACTCACTGAGCCACCATGGCTTTTTAACAAAGAGACTGTCTAGTTTTTGGGAAGGCACAAAAAACATGGTCCACCTGTACATGTAGGCCTGACAAACACCCTTACATCAATGTTATTATTATAAAATGTATTATTTAAATTATCATATGCTACATTTGGTTTTTTTTAGGGTCAAGCCCAACAACCATTAATGATTGACACTATTCAAAGACATGAAGTGAATCAAGTACTCAATAATCAGAATGATGTTATTAGTCAGATTAGAGATATGAGGTGAGTAGTTATAATACATGTAGAAATCAATTCAATATTTTTAGAATTTGATACTGTGCAAATTTCAGCCCCTTCAAATTACTTTTAAGTAATATGATAGAATTATTTGAATTATATCCTAATCCTGTATACTTTCCTAGTGATTAGTCATTATGGTGGAAAGTCTACATTATTTCAATTTACTATACATTTAAAGCTTTACGATACATGCTTATCTGTTTATGGCCTTGAATATATTTTTGTGAGAATACCATTAAGTGGTTTTCATGAAGCCTATGGAAATGAAAATAGTTGTATCAAAATCATGTCAGATACACAGAATATCAAGCCAGAATTTTTGAATAGCTTGGATTTAATTAAATCAAAGTCTGCATAGAGGAAATATTGATCAAATTTTCGTTATTTCCTTTTTTTATAGAAGTAAAAACACAAAAACACTAATAAGTTCAACTTATCAAGATCTGGCAACAAATGAAATTTTGATAATGTGAAATTTATCCCTTATCTTAATTTTGATTATGTGAGTGAAGTAGACTAGAGTATATGATTATTATTAATAATACCTATATATTTATTGCAGAAAAATAATCAATGATATACAAGTAAAGGCAGCTAGTATGCAGGGTGGTGGTAGTGGAGGGGGTGGGGGACAAGCTATGGGTAACCAGATGGCTTTCCATGAACTTAAAGATGGTTTACAGGGTGTTAGACAAGATATGGCACAAATATTATCTAGACCACAGGTAAGCATTATATATATAGAAATATTGGTTTACTACATAAGCTTTTGTTCAACTGTCTAGGTTCTGAATATGCTGTTATGACTATTTAAGGGTTGGATTCTGAAATTTTACTATGTTCATCTATATGTATCAGTTTGTTTCCAGAGTATATATCAATCTATTGTAGAGCTTGTGTCTTTCGGTAGGGAGCCAAGGTGACTCAGTGAGTAGCCTAAAGGTCCCGTGTTCAATCCCGGCATTGGCAGAGAATGTTCATTGTGCTTGTTTTTTTGCATGGTTCGTGCACATAAAAGAACATTTGACAGTTGGAATATTGAATAAGAGTAGGCCATATGCCCATCTTATTAGTCTTGTCAGTGCAGAACAAAAGGACACTAAACCCCATTGTATTTCATTTCACCTTTCGGTAATGAGAACTTTCTCTGAATTTGATAATTTTTCTGTTTGCATGGAAACAAATCTGTTGTGAGTTAATAAGACAACTTAATTTCAAGATAATTATATAGTTATTTATATGTATAATATTTGTATTTTAGGTTGGTGCTGCTGGTTGTCCTCCTCCCATGTGTCCAAATATAAACTGTTTATCTCCAGTTATATTCTTTATAGCAATAGGTGCTCAGTTAATATTTATCATAGGTTATATGGTGTATAGGTAAGTACAGTCTCTTCTCTTAGATTAATCCAGGTTTTACAAAGTATTGTGGTCAACCATCATTAGATTATACTTACCTGGGAAATCATAAAATTTCTCTGTCGTACATTTCTCAGTACCAGCTCTATTTTACATATTAAATAAAAGATGTTTCACAATTATACATCTATATCTTTTGTTCTCTTTATTTTTCAGGCAAAACAAAGAAGCTCAAGCCAAAAAATTCTACTAGGTCATGTTTATTTTAATTATCATCTATTCAACATTCTATCAGTTTTTCTTGTGTAAATATTCCATTATATTCATTTATATTTACACTTTAACAAAACATCACATTTCTATATTAATGGTGTATATAAAGTCAGAAAAACAAGAAATTAATGTGTTGTGAAATGAAGGTAATCTGAAGTAAACGTGTTTAAATTTATATGAGCATATGCATCTCCTTTTCTAAAATTACGACTGGATAGGTTCTCTCTATGAAGTATTACTTACACCAGTTACTTAATCGGTTATTTAAGTATTTAATCAATGGAGCATCAGTGGCTGAGTGAGTAAAATGCTGGCTTGCTAACCTGGATCGATCCCAGTGTTGGCCCCAGAGAGTTCCCCCAGATTTTCCAGTCTGGTTTTCTGTGTCAGTGATGCAGAAAGAAGGATCTGGCAAGGAAGAGTGTCTCAGTCATTCGGATGGGACAGAAAGTTCATGGCCGACATGTACATATAGAATCCTGGACAGTTCAAATTAGAAATAAGAGAAGTTCTATCCCAATTCATTTTATTGTTGATTAGTATATTGTTTGACGTTGAGGGATGTCGAGTTGATTTATTTGTGGAAATGAGCATGCAATATAATCCATGGGTGGGACATTTCATTTAACACATTTATTTTAAGCTCACATTAGTTTCTTGTTTTTCAGTAGTCCTTTGAAAATCCATGAAACCATTATTATTTAAGTTATTTGATGTTTTGGTAAATAGAAGACTGCTAATTGTCACCATGGCAAATCTTTTGTCAACTTGAGCACATGGGGAAAGTGTTGAAGTAATATTACTCTTATTATGATATATTTATTACAGTATTTTATATAGAATATTGATTGAAATTGAGTAGAATATCCCCAAATAAAATAAGATTTTTGTGGCCGTTGAGCTTTACAATCATAGCAACGAGAAGCATCTTGGTGAAAAATAAGTTAGAGCATACTATGGACCAGGAATCGAGTATGGCATTTTGGAATTGTAGTATCATATCCAAAATCGAATTCCGTCATACATCCATGAAACAAGTTTCCTGTTGATTGTACTAGAATTGGTGGAACTTGGGACTTGGTTCCTAGTCCAAAGATGTTCTGCATCGACCAAAGTAAATGTATTTATGAAATTAATTGTTACAAATTGCACGTTTTAATGATCTATTATACAGGGTCAAAATTTTTGATATAGAATTTTTTTGTTGACATGTAGAAGCATAAATCATTCAGATCTCTGTCAGTTTTTCTGGACTTTTTTAATACAAATTTGAAACCAAATATATGATTGATTTTAGGACATTTAAAAAAAAATATTTGTTATTTTCAAATTACATTACTTTTATTACTACATGCATGTAAACCATGAACAATGTATATTTTGACATATTGCCCTTATTTATTATACATATAAAACACATATATATTGGAATAATACATTGGATTTCTCAAGGTTAACATTTCTTTTGCCAAAATTATTTTGTTATGAGAGAGATCTATATTATGTATATTACTGCTTTGCTTTGTGAAGGGATGCATTAGGAAAATCAAAACTTACTGTAGTTTCAGATACAACTATATAGTAATCAAAATTAGTCAACCTCTTTATATAGTTTGTCCTCCTTTTTGGCATTTGATGACCAAGTTTGCTTATTTCTGTAATTCTAGCTTTAAATAACTTAAAATAACTTAAACTTTTACTTATATATCAACACAGTTGTATTTATTGTGTCATACTTTTGGCACTTCTCTCACTCAGAATCATTTTTTTTATTAAAGTTTATGGTTTAGGATTTATTATAAACAGAATTGTAATTTGAATTTTTTAAGCAGTTCATTACCATTATATATTTGTCTCTTGAATTTACCTTTGAACAATCGAATAGTTAACTTCATTTTTATACACAAAGAAAGCTTTTTATGTATTATTTAGTATATTAATTATTATTGGATAGTATAGATCAAAATGTATTGTATACAAGTGTTTAATATACAAGAAATTATTTGATCATTCCATTACAAAACTTGTTAAATTAAGCTGTACTTCCTAAAAATCATTTTCTTTATGACTCAACATCCTTTTCTTCCTGTTCCTGGTAATGCTAATCTTAATGTCTTCCTTTGATGAATAATGTAAACTTTCTTGCGAATTTGCAATTTGTACTTGTGGATGTATTTTGAATTCATTATAAATCATGCATGCATGGAATTATGAAACGGTTGTTTTGAAGAATTTTGGTGCCTTTATAAAAAGAACTGCGTGTGTGTAAAAACATGTAATTGGTGCCTGTTGTTTATTATTATATATATTATTATAAATAAACTAGATATATATACATACTTTATGGCATAGAACTGTTACTCTAGAAATTTTATTTAATTGTTGAAATAGTGTATAAAACTTGAAGTTATAAGAATAGTAATTTGTACTATATGGGTATTGTTAGTCTTAGATGTTCTTTAGAATATATATATTATAATGGAATTCTGCTGTTATATCTATAATGCTTCTGTGTTAGACTAAATGGGGGTATTTCATTGTGGTTCATGATAATTATCTGAAGCTCTGGTCTCAGACTAAAATAATTTATGTCTTTTTTACTTTTAGTGACTTCAAACTGTTTTTAGCCTCATAAGCACAATATTTAACCATTTTACAGTTAAATACATTTAAGTGAATTCAAACCACCCAAAATGTGTGTTATAATTCTGGAGGGATTTCAGTTTGTGAAAATAACATTCCATTGTATTTCATTACAAGATTTCAAACATTGAAGTGTAAAATGTATTAAGAATTTCTCCAGGTATTAAAGGAATTGTTTAAATGGTTTATGTTATAAATATTACAGAAGTATACATGTATATATACATGCAGTTTGATACACTTAATTAGTTTGTCTCATTATATGTATTTTATGGAAGCTTCTTTATGAATATTAATTTGATTCTCTTTGTTTCATAAGAGAAATATGGCACAGCTACCCAACACTTCTAAGATTTTCAATTTTGTTTCCTCTTTGTCTCAGTAAAACAATTTCTTCAGCTGAAGTTTTTATCTGCAGTGTCTATCACTCTAGTCTAAGTTTTTGTAAACCTAAAGCATTTATGTTTGAATGTACATATTTATGACCATTTGGCATTATATAAATTTACTAACATCCACCAGATAAAATGCTCAAACAATTATAATAATTTTATCAAAACCATAGTAACCAGTCGGTATGCTAGTCACTTGAAAGTAAATTTATAATCAACTTATTTCTTGTAAATTTATAATCAACTTATTTCTTTTGGATCATTTAACTTTGTTTTAGTGTTAAAACCAATTAGATTTTTAACTCTAGATTGTACATATTAAATAATACTTTGTTCTGTCTATAGATGTTCCAGATACCGTACTGCTTTGTATACTTAGTCAAAATGTGAACTACAATGTTTAAAATTAGATTTTGTAGTAAGTTGCTGCTCCACTCTTTATAAAATAATTAGTGTGGAGTCATATAATATTATATTTGTGTGCTTCCTCATCTTTCATTCATTGTATTTTATATCACTTTGTTTTCATGTTATTGTTTATCATTGTCATCAAAAGGTGTCGGTATCATTGAGAATAAATATATTGTAAGTTAATCTATAAGTTTTGTAATTCCGTGGAATAGTGTTGTTGGACCATACTTGTGGATGCTGTAGAGGTTAACGTTATTAGTTATCTTCATAAGATGAAGAAGCCTGATGATTTCTGTCAGAGTTCTTGTCCAGGATTACTTGGAACAAGTTAAAGTCATCGTCTGATTGACTTATTTATTTACTGTGTTCTGTTCATGGGACTAAGACAGATGACAAGTTTTAATGTGTTTTTTTTTTTTACCGGATCACAAAAGAATAAACATACTATGGACTTCTGGGGCGCCTTTAGCTGCCTGCCATCCTATCATTATTCTTGGTCACCCCTACACACAGATCAGGCCCCACAATAATTTGCAAATACGTATTCTGGGATCCCATATAGGCCAATTACGCATGTACACTGAAGGCCTCCTTCTCATTATGAATTTTGCTCTGACAGGCAAGCTCCAGTCTCGACACTACCACTTAATGAACCAACCAGACACAGATCTTTCTGAAATTCGTATACATTATTAATGTTTCGGAGATGAAGAGGCCATTTGATTATCAACTGTTTTTAAAACATACAGATTTAATAAAGATGTATAGATAGTCTATTATTGTCAACTGCTTCCCTAAATCTGTCAACAAACAGCTCAAGTCGATTTCAATTCACAAGAACTGTTCATTTGATCATAAACAAAAGCTCTACCGAGAGTTATTGGTGTATTATTCTCATTAACTTACTGGATTTCTTCATTCGCATGTAGCCATGTTGAATTTGCACATTTTCAGATGGAAGATATACTACACCTGTCTCTCAGTTCAGACTTGGGTGGGATTGATACAGCTCTACCAATAACATGCACAGGGACTTGAAGGGATTAAAATAAAACTTCTTACTACTAGTTATAGTCAAGCAGTAGTAAGAAGTTTTATTTTTATCCCTTCAAGTCCCTGTGATAACATGATAGTGCTTCATGTTCTTCCTTTGTCAGATGTTCACCTCAAACGAGTTTTGCCGTTTGACGCAGTGCCTAATTGTGTTAAGTCTATTTATTACCTGATTTGTATATGATATTTAATTTATAACAGCCTATAATCGATTTATCCCGGGAATTCCATCACTTTTTTCCCGTGTCTTTATGTAACCCTTAACTACAGGAAAGCTCTTACATAACCCAACGGTATATTATAAGTAGCCTATAGATCTTTGATTAGATATTTGAGCCCGTAGCTATGGGGTGGCTAAGCCCCCTACCCCCACCCGTGTCCTGTGTTGCCATATACACCGGCAGAACATCAAACTGCACAGGTTATTAGGAAAAGGCTGTCCACCTCAGTTCGCTATAGGAAGAAAAAATAGTTCAAAATTAGCTCTAGCTTTTGATGATACCACAGGCTGCATAATTTA
Organism: Patella caerulea; assembly: GCA_036850965.1. Lineage (NCBI taxonomy): Eukaryota > Metazoa > Mollusca > Gastropoda > Patellidae > Patella > Patella caerulea. Next base: position 24,502,466 of record JAZGQO010000006.1, read on the forward strand.
TCGCCATTTTCCTGGGACCTGCCATTTTATACCCGGGTTACGGGTTTACAAGAGGCTCTGGTTTATTAAAATTTGTTCGCCTACTATGCGCTGGTTCAATTGTTTGCATTTGCCTACACCCAATATGTCAGGCGCGGATCCAGGATTTTTTGCAGGGGGGGGGGTCTAGGTTTGATAAAAGGAACTCGACCAATTAATGGGGGGTTTGGGTGCCCTCCCCCAGAAAATTTGGTAAATTAGAGTCAATTTGGTGCATTCTGACGTATATCCGGAAGGTAAATTCCAAAATTACAGGTCTAAAAGTCGCCAATAAAATCGCATAAAAATATTTCAAGTCTGAGCAGGGGGGGGGGGGGGGGTCTGTATGTGGGTGCCTACGAGCGCCTAAAATGTAGGTGCCTATTATTGTGTCTAACATCAATCTAATTAAAATATAGATCTATATTTCGTTTCGTTTTTTTATACTTTCGATGGCCTACACTCATGTAGATCTAACAAGTTATAGTGGGAGCTCACGTTCTATGACGTAAGGTATCAAGCACGGGACATTTGACCCGATAACGTCAGTCATTCGATTAACCAATTAGCGACCGCCATGCTTTTTAAAATCTACTTTTGTTTTGTTTTGATTCCTATTCGCTGGTAATATTTACCCACAGTTCCACGCATGAAAAGGTCAAACGGTCGATTCGACAGACCATTTGATTGGCTGAACCCTCATTTCAGACAGAACACAACTTAAATAACAAATCTTCCAGATCCAAGAGTAGTAAAGATAAGTAAAAACGAAATTTTGAACTATAAAAAACGAAACGAAATTGGATCTGTGTTTTAATCAGATTAGTCTAACATAAGGTGCCTATTGTGCAGTCTATATACTGTAATTCTATGAGAATACCTATAGTTCGCCCTTGAGTTCTCCGCGTAAATCAAAAGACACTCACTCTCTACTACAATCAAGATGATATCGGCAGGAGGAGTCGAAGGGGGAAATTTCAGAAAATCCATACATAAAACCTTGCATGAGGCACTTCAATTTGAGGCCCCAGGCCCTGAATGCACTCAGATGCTAGGAGAGGGCATCACATTTTCTAGGGGAGAAGCCCCGCCCTGGCTTGCCCCTTCGCTGCTTGGCGGTGGTCGGCTTAGCCGGTCACATCCTCAGCCCCTCCAAAAAAATGGTGTTGTTTTTCTTATCTATTTATTTTTTAATTATATCTATTTGGCCCACTCACTTTTGGTACAGGCATAACATTTTACCCACCAAGAAATTAGGGTTATATTGGTAATTTTGTGATTTAAGAACGTAGTGACCTGAGCCAAACTGTGAATCAAGTCCAACCACAACACCTGACTATCACCTGAACATCAGAATCATCTCCTACTTTTTCTGTACCAGTTATAATAATGGACTATAAAGGTGTTTTTATTTTTTATTTACAAATATATATTTTAAACATACAGTTGTGTATCTACATGTAGATATTATCTATATATTTATATATATTTATACTGTAGGATAACTGGCCTGTGTAGCAATACCACAATTGTTATTCCTGTTTCTGGACATCATAATATATCCTTGAGTACCCCAGGTTTCGCCCCAACTGAAATAATAAAAAAGAAACATTATAAATATATAAAATAAAAAGTTATATTCTTCTATTATTATTGCCAATCATTCTAATATTCATAAAGAAAACCTCAACAAATTAGACAGATCACCTAATGCAATATACCCGATATAAACAAAAACGAAAATGTACATTTCTAAAATACAACAATGCAGATGTGTGTCATAGTTCATAAAATATAATTAAAGCAATTTTATTGAACAATGTGTCAAAAGCTTAAATTCGCACAAAGTGACAAGGCGATTTAGAAACTTCCGTGCTGACTATCTAAGCAGCATCGCTATTCGACTGGTAGAACGGAACGATACCACTGGTCATACGAATGATGAATAAGCATCTGGTCATCAAAATAGCCCTTGGAATGGCTACAGATGCAAGGAGATGTCGGATAATTATATTGGGGGGGGGGGACCACCCACCCCCTCGCAGCGGCGTGCCCGTCTCCGCGGTAAGTGCCCTCATTTTGCGCATCCCCCTTTTCAAATTTCCTAGATCCGCCCTGTGGAGGTACCTAAGCAGGAGGATTTTCCGGCGTGGCTTCCCGTGGCAGTGGCGCAGGGTCTATGCCGAACTTCATTAGCCTAAGTGATGCGGAACAGCAGAACGTTATATCCCGTATCATTTCATTTAATAGCACTGACTGAAAGCGATTGAATACAATGGGCTATGGTTTGCCTTAATGAATAAGTTTAGCCGACTCACCTGTTCTTGACTAACCAATAATCCTTTCCACCATCAGTTCCATAACCAACAGCCAATACACCATGATCTAATCTTTTAGAACTACAGAAAAAATCGTGATAAACGCCAGATTTGTAGAGTTGGAATGAGGCGTGACTGGCATCAATGGCCACTGCGATTGGCCCAACGGTAGCGACGGCGGTCTGCAAAGAACTTTCACTGCCAGTTGGAATATCAACAAAACCAGTATCATTAGCGGCAACATTGGCACGGTTAAAACGACAGGTACCATCTTTAGCGGTGTATGGGTAAGATGCTTCAGTATCAATACCACCGTTAACCTTGATGTATGTGAAACCTTGATCCATCAAACCACCCTCACATCCCATGTTTCCTTAAAAAAAAAATTATCACAACTATTACAACAGTTTTATATGTATTCTTTATTTTCTTAAAAATAAAATAATCCGAGATGTAACTTTTAATTAATATCCACATTATGTCTCAGAAATCGATAATCCAATTTATTTCACCAATTTCACGATAGAAACCGGCAACCCTGATTTTGTTTTACGATTCAGAACCTCTAGGACTGTGCCTTACGACTAGACCTACATGCTTTCCTATACAGGAGAAAGTCTGATTTGGCCGAAATGATTAATCCGCCCATTGCCGTAAGTGGAATAAATTGAATGATAGTTGCCCCACCCCACTCCCAATGGAAACCCTATACAATAATGTCTGCGCTATACTGGCAGTGACATAATATACACCTACCTTGTTTTCTTGAACAATCAACTAAATTCTGTTCTGAGAGGGAGATCAATTTTCCGGTTTTCTTGAAAGTTTGACCTTCTAGAGATCCAGTTGTAGAGAAAGCCCAGCACGATCCGCATTGTTCCTGAAAGCCAAGACATAAATCATAATGACCCGTTATTACTTAAAGTAGGCACAATTACCACAATACAAAACTTAAATGTAAATCGTGTCCAAAAAATGACTTAAATCGATCTTAAAGGGTACATAATATTACTTCGGCTGTTAATTTGTTTTTTGGTTTCTATATTTTCTCTATTAAAGTTCGGGTATATTTTTTTACCTGATTTTTAACTTCAGTGACGTATCCTTCCTTTCTCCAGTCAACAGTTGTTGGGAGAGCTCCAATGTTTGATGGCGCCATAAAGACGGTTCTACCTGTCATATCTTCTTTTTCTCTCTGTTTGTAACCATTCATAGTTTTAACAAATTCTTCATTTGTCTAAAATAACAAAACATAAAAGTTCGAAATTGCAATAGTTTTCCAAGATCATTTTATAAGACATTAATTAACGGGGTAAACGATACAATATTTTATCACATTTTTAAAAGGTTATTAATACCATCAAAATTATACATATTAACAATATTCTATTAGACGTACCATGTCACCATATTCGTTCATACCAACACGGAAAGAGTGAAGATTTCTATCGGCTTCCAAGTTGTGTTTTTGGATGTAAGCTAGGTTGTCATTCCAGATTTTTCGTCTGAAATATTCAATTATAAATTTTATACATAATAAAACAAAGATATACATACAGGTATAATGTTTCTGTGAATTGTGATGAGTAAAACATCAAACATGGTAGTGGGGTGTTCAATTCTGAGATGCTCTCCGTGCAGAACATTTGAGAATTTCTGACATGACCTCGCATTGTTGGTGTGATTTCCGACAAGCAGACATTTGCGATTTGACCATGTATTGGCTTTTACAAATACATATCTCCCCAAGCAGTGGTAACAAGTATTATCCATACATAGTATAGACAATATAAACCAGATTCTTTGATAAAGCTTATTTTCTATACCCCAAACACGACGTTCGAGCTAGAATCGACGTTGGGGCTAGAATCGGGGAAGATTAAAATCTGCGGAAAAAAACGAAATGAAATGAAATGGGGTTTAACGCCCTACTCTTTTGCACCTAACCTGGGCTAATGGAAGACGGGCATACGTCATACAGTGTGCTATGAGGGAAATTTTGCTCGGGCAGCGGTGCTACGGCCTACTCTTAATCGAATTCCAACTACCAAGGGATCTTTTACGTGTACACGGGACCTGGGGAAAAAACTTAATATATTGAGTATAGCCATGATTAATTGCTTCAGGAATATGCAGTAGGTAATGGGGCGATTATACTCAATTTCGTCGTACCTGTATAATTCTTCCTTTCCTTTGTAAACTTTACCATAGGATGTTTTGAATGCCTCCCATTCTTCATCCAATAAAACCTGAGTCAGGGCGGATGCCACAGACAAAATAGCGAGGGCGGCCACAAATCGCAACATCTGCAAAAAGTTTTACGCATACAATTACATTTATTTGAATATTTTGATAATAGAATGTGATTGATTTCTTATGTCTAGAAAATCAAAAAGAATGGTGTTTATGACATAGGAAATGTATAAGAGTATACGAAATAGTGAGCGACATAAAAATCCTTAATTTTCTTAGAGGTTTTGGCCAGTTTAAGTTGGTAATATCCATGATTAGATAACCTGTATATCATGACCTAGTTGTTTAGATTATCACATTCTATATCAGTGTTTATATAAATACATCTATATAGCCATTGAAATAGGCCGCATGAAGTAAAACAACGAAGGGCATTATACTGACCCCAAATGGATGTTTTATTTAAATACCTTTTTTTGGTTGCCAGTCAAACCTCATTAAAATTTATTAATGTTATTTTTTTTTTAAATTCTTTCAGGACATGTCTTTATGGGTCATATTATTATATATAATTGACCCCATCCAGGTTTTTTTAAAACAAAAAATAACAACAGAAAAACAAACTCGATGATAAAACAATATACCAATAACCATCTTAGAAATCGCAGATGGACTGATTGGATTTATAGAATTAAGTAGGAGAGTTTCCGAAAGTATTACCCAAAGTAGGGAGCAAATTAGGCTAATCCCTACAAGCATACCATCTTAATAAGGAAAACTGTGCACAAAGTTCCAAAATTATATACCAATGTCAAAATGAATATAAATATATTAGCCGCTTTTTTTCTGAAAAAATATATCAGATTCAGAGGTTATAAGAAAGGTAAGCATTCCATGCATCACGCATAGCCTCCGTTATCGGTAGTTATCAAATCAGCAGTGGATCATGGCTATCTAAACGACAGACCCACCCTATACCATTTACTTTTCGTACGTTAATTACGTACGGGATCAACACTGTGTTTGATCTATTTCCAGTTTTTAGAGTAGCCCATGATCATATTAATACGTTTCGTAACGTAGCCTTTAAGGTTCCTCAATTTTACAGTCCTTTTCAGAATACTTCAACTGAGCATATCATAATAATCTAAATGAAGCTGTCCACTCACCTTAATGATCTGGATTGTTGTGAAATAAAACAGGATAACGTACTGATATTTATATATACAATAATTGATAAGACAGTCATATCACATGCCAATCACGAGAATTTGGTGATATAGAAGATAACGGACGTTCCGACAGTATTTTCTGTACAGATTGTTTAGGAAATCATCTTTTGAAAACTAAATTAAAAAAAAATTCCTGAATATCACATGCCACTCACCAGATGTTGGTGGTGGTTATGTGTAGATAAAAGACGCGCGGACATCTGTCAATGTCATTCGATTTTCCAAAAAATCAAATATATAAAAAAAAAATCAATCAGAAATATCACATGCCAAGTAAAATTCAGAAATATCACATGTCAAGTAAGGGGCCTAGGGGCGGATCCAGGAATTTTTGCAGGAGGGGGTTTGCCAGGTTTCTGTTACGGAAATCTGTCATCATCGCCTCTAAATTACATAGGCATACATACAAATTGAGCTTTTAAACAGAGAAATAATTTTTATACTGATGTAGGATCACTTTGTGGTGTAATTTCATTGATGCAAGGCATTATTTTTTTTATGTAGCTGTGCAGGGGGGGGGGGGGTCATTTTCACATCTTACAGCCCATGTTGGTAGGTTCCTGGCAAGCTCGGGCACGGGCGACGGCATTACAGTAGGCCTACAAATTGCTCCACCCCACCGCACAGGGTCTAAGGGAAGAGGTAGCAGTGGGTCACCTTGCCTCATGGGTCAAGAGTTTTTGCGCTTCTTCTAGAAAGACTCACACACGTTGCAAATCGATTCATGCATCTAATACGACACAAAGTTCAAACAGAACAAGCGGTGTTCTGGTATCATCAATAGATTTAAACCTAACATACGTGTCTAACAGTGAGTATTTCTGTCTATTTCTTTTTAACGGTGGTACTACCATCACACGGATATTCGACGGGCTCTCCTTGACAGTTCGTTCATAACCACAACTTGACGAAGTTCCCAGGGAACTAAAAATTAACCCACTTCTGATGTCTACGGTCTTGCTCCAGCCACAGCAGTGGACGGTCCAGGCCTAGCCTTTGGGCAAGTTTTATAGTCATTTGATTACATAAACGTTACTGGCCTGTATCTCCTCAAACTGTACTTATATAGCTTAACATATAAAAAAACAATTCCAATTGAAATAAAGGTGAACCCTTACCGCATAATTATATGATTTGATTAAACCCAACTGCTATGCGAAATTTCTGCTCATTTTAAAATGGCCGCTGAACCAGAATCACGTAATTCTATGTCAATCAAAAATACAGAAAACTATCCTGAGTGATAAGAGTAAGATTTCAGTGTTCCACTCTTCACTATTAGCAACATAATTACTTATTTCCACGCAAACTCTGATGATACGTGTTGAAAATTTTCCAACTGAATCTAATTTTACTTGCTAAAAGTCTCGAATAGTGTATTCACGTCAGGGCGGACTGGGGCCAGGAACCGGCCCGGGCTCTGGTGTCGGCACGGCCCCTTTTACTGACCGAGGAGCCCGGGGCTTTCCCCCTGGACATTTTTGAAAAATGAACCCTAAATATGCGACTTGGTGCAATATCTGATTATAATCTCTGTCAAATAATATATTTCATAAATCGATTAACTTAGTCCAAAACCACGACCTGCAAGTAATTTACAACCAACAACCTGTGAAATTATCATGTTGTCATATTATTAATTAACGTATTATCATTGTATCGTCAAGAGTGAAGAGAATTTTACTGGTTGAAAAGTGAGACTAGTTGAGAAAATTTTGACCATTTGAATCAGCAGCAATATTTTCATTGAAAACTGTCCCATTTCTGTTGCCGGGAGCGCTAGTTGATTCAAACTGTGATGGAAGGCCACGAAACACATTGGTACAGAGTGACGAAATCGAAAACCATAAAAGCTGCTTTTTAATTTTGGATTCTGGCGTATCCCCACAAACAGGGTGCTGGTGACTTAATAATTAGTAAATTTGCGGGAGACAGTGTTGGGTGAATCAGATGAAATTCGTATCCCCATTGCAGGATTCCGAATTCTGACCCACACCCGGTCCAGAAAGTCTATTATACTAGCCCATTCCAGACTCCAGTGATGGCGTGCGGCGGCCCGTTAAAGTTCCAATAGAATATTTTTAAGTTATATTTTAAAATGTATTAAAAGAAAGCCCTAAGATAGATTGCACCAATAAACAGTCCTACTTTGTTAAAGAATAATCCTATAATTCACTATTGTCAGTTGAGAAATTGGCAAAAATATCATTTTCAACTTCAAATTCAAACGTTTGAAGATGACCGTCCATAGAGAGGAATGGGAAAAAAAGGGAGGTAATTGTGTTACTATTTTGCCCATGATCGTATAATTGTGAGTTAACATCCTTTTGAGCAAAAGACATAGAAATAATTATGTTTCGACTTTCTTAGAAAATATGAAATTGGAACTTTAAAGCTACCGTTCACATACAATATGATCATCATGGCTCCATGGTCGGTCCAATACCCCAAATCTAATTGGTTTCGTTTTTATACTTTCGATTGCCTACACTCATGTAGTGAAGACAAGTAAAAAGGAAATTTTGAACTATAAAAAACGAAACGAAATTGGATCTGTGTATTAATCAGATTGTCCAATACCCCCATCTCCTGTATAATGTTCAGCAGAAAAGGGTTGTTTTTTTTAGACGAATTAGACAAAATGATTTTTTCCATTTTTTGTCCAACCGGCCCCAATCGCCCAACGGCGCAATCCGCCCCTGATTCACGGCTACAAATATTGCAACTTGCATGGAACTACGGGGTTGTTTATTTGGGGATTGCGTTTAGACTGAAATACTTTTTGCAAATCGTTCTCTTTTCCCAGGTGTTTAGTTTCCCGCTCATTCCTCTTGCTCAACTTACTTGAATCAAGTGAAGTCGTTTTTATATTTTTTTAACAATCGAAAGCCCACATCTATTGTGCGACAGGCCTGCAGAGGGAACCTATCACTCAGACCTGCAATGGGTTCAGAATATTAATTGTTTCATATGGGTCTGTTTCATGAAATTTTAACTAAAGAAAAATCCAAATTTTAGTAATTGGATAATATTAGATTGATTATAGTGTATAGCATATCGAAATTGAAGTATTTACTAAAATTTGAATTTTATCGTTAGTTAATCTTTTGAGAAACAGGGCCTAGGTGTGTAGCATATCCCAGCCAGTTTATTTTTTTTTTTAGGATATAGCCAAATGTTTCGGATCACAGCCTTTTTTCCAGCTTCATCTTTCAGCCCCAGCATCGTTTGATTTGTAGGTATGACACACCCCCCCCTCCTTGCTCCCTACAAAAAAATTAAAAAGATATTAATTTTTTTTCTCACATTTTCATTCAATTTCAAGAACATGAACATTTCTTTCATTTACATTTTATCTCTGATAAAGTACTCTTATCGATTTGATAGGCCTAGTGTACACTGTAGGGGTAATAAGGGTACATGCAGAATTTAACACACAAACTAATACAAATTCCATCTTCAAATTCAACAAATTAATTTGACTATAAAATCTTCATACAGAATAAAAATCATTCATAAAGTAAACAATTGAAACATAATTAATTTTTTAAGAACATTTCTTTACAATTAAAGTTATTTGTTCCAAATTTTAAAAAAAGCAACCTGAGCAAAAAAATAAAATAAAAATTTTGACAGGATCCATGGTGTTTAGACTAGAGTTTTGATTATTGCATATATAAAAATTTATAATTTAAATAAACATCATTTATTATCACATTGTTCAAATGTTTTAGCAATTTCTAATGCTGTTTTATTGAGTGACACAGATATCAAATTGGTGATCATTGTAACACAAACACCTTTAGGTAAACTATCAAATGTTTTAGAGTTATCTTCACTTGGCGGTAGAATAACCAGAACACTACTGGCTCCGACAGCTCCACCTGTATGTGTGACATAGTATCTTTGTTGTCGACCGCAACCATATTCCTGTTTTTCTGGAACCACACCCCATCCCATCCCATAACCACCATCTTTATCCCAGTTTATTTTTGTATTGTCAACTAGCGTCCATATTGTTTTCATTGTGTCTGCTTTAAGATAGCCTGACTTTTTAGAGTTCGATTGGTTAGCCTGAAGACTGTACAACATAATGTGAGCAAATTTTAAAAGATCTCCAACAGTGGAGAGATAGCCACCACCAGCCCATTTGTAAGAATTATCAACATATTGAGCATTTACAAGCTTTCCCTTTTTATTCTTGATGTAATTTCTGAAAGTTAAAGATACATTATAAAGAACTGGCAGTTCTCTCTAAAATAGATAAAAAAAAATTGATAATGTCAAGGGAAATTCCTGAAAATTCAATTCAAATTGATCCACTTTGATTCAAGATAGCCTAGAGTCGGTACTATAAAAACATAGACTCGATAATCCATTTTTTGATTTAATTATTAATGGAAGTTAAGCAGCAGATAAGATTCTAATACAGTAAATATCGCAGGTTAGCGATGCTACTGAGAGTTGGTTATGGTCTGGATAAGTGAATTAATGTTGAATTAATGATTTAGATAACATTTCAGGCTTAAAGAAAGACGTGCAAATGGCAGAATTAGCTGTTGTATAATGTATGTTTCAACAAAAGTGGTATATCAATACAGTCTGTCTAAGATATCCTTGGTTCTTACTTCAGTTATGCTGGTTTATGTCTGTCTTTATTGGAGGATTTGTGGGTATGGAGCTTGTATGTTTTTTCCAAATTTTCCAACCTGGTGTCCGTGTGTAAGTGGTGTAGGATTGAGGGCATGGGCAGAAAAAGAGTCTAGTCTGTTGGATGGGAAAAATATCAACTAAGTAAAACTGCTTGGCAGACAATTGACATGCCATAATATTGAATACATAGCTTGAAGAATTTAACATTTTAACCCACTGCCAACAGACATTTGCATTTTTAATGTAAATATTAAAAGATTTGTGTACCTGGAACGATTATAAATTAGGGGTTCATTTTCATCTAGATATGTCTGCTCCATTCCAAACTGTTTAAAAACATCTTTAATCACATCTGCGAACTGTTTTTTAGTGATTGCTTCAACGACAGCACTGACTACAGTCCATCCATGTGATGTGTACAAGAATTTACTACCTTGAAAATAATTACAATAGATGAAATGCCATGTATTTATTAGATAATTTTTCTGGGTGTTAAAGTTTTATGAAAAAGATTCACAAATTTTAATGTTAATCAGTGTTTTTTTTTTTTACCAGGATCTGGACCCCATGGAGGAACTACTTGTCTTGTTGTTCATCTGGTGGTGATACTCTTCGAAAAAAGACGGTATCTCCACCAATTCCAGTATGACCGATGATCGATGATCGACATGAAACTTAGCATGCTTGTTCCTTGGACAATTGTGCTTCCATATTTTATATCGCATCACAATACCAGGATGGAACTCTGGGCTAGGTTAATGATCCATATAGTTATATCATACTTGTTTCTCATAATATTTAGTCCAAGTGGCATTAATGAATATATTATGTACATGGTAATGTATAACTCTCATTGATTTTGATTTATAGTGAACATGTCTAGATATCTCCTGATAGGATAAGTAACTGAATCACACACACATTACAATAACAGCTCAATGAACCTTCTAAACTCATGAAAACTAGACTAATGTCTTTATTATAGATTACCTGGCTTATGCACCAAAGGATCATCTTGGAACAATTTCAGTGATTCAGTAACATTTTTAAAGTTTTTCTTTAGATAATATTCTTTCAATTCAAATTCTGACGTTGGTGTGTTGGTATCATTATTCTTATCATTCTAAAATTTATAAAAAAAAGAAAACATATTCAACGAATTCAACTTGACCTAAAATTTGTAAAAAAAATTGCCAACAAATTCAACAAATTAATTCTATCTCACAATATCATTATACTAAAATTTATAAAAAAAAGCAAACAAATTCAACTTTATCTCACAATATCGTCATCCTGAAATTTATAAAACAAAACCCAACATATTCAACAAATTTATAAAAACAAAAAAAACATAGCAGTATCACAATATTGCTATAAATTTTATAAAAACCCCAAAACATTCAACAAATTTATAGCAAAAAAATATATTCCACAAATTTATAGAAAAAAATATATTCAACAAATTTATAGAAAAAAAAATATATTCAACTAATTTATAGAAAAAAAATATATTCAACAAATTTATAGAAAAAAATATATTCAACAAATTTATGTTATCTCACAATATCATCATGATATTGCATACTGCATTTATATTTTTTTTATAATATTATACATATGATTTGCATAAATAAGTTATATCAGTTATCTACAGTGATATCATAATGTACAATGTCTGACATAAAGATAAAGAATTGTGATAAAAGTCCAGGACAGTTGGCCTATATTATATTATACAATAATAAAAATATTCGCCTGACCACATCATGTATCATGTGTCACCAAGGGTCAAATTTCACTTTTCTTTTTTAAATCTGACCTACAAAATTCTGATTAGGGTTGTAATATTATTCCATTGTTTAGCCTTAAACTCAGCAATTCTTTAATTCAACCCTAAATGGTTTAATCTGAATTTTGGATGAATATTTACCTTTTCTTTGTTTTTTTCAAGGTATTTCTTATCATAATGTCTTATACCACTTAAATGTGAAACAAGTTGTCTTGTTGTTATCTGAACCTGAAATAACACCATGAAAAATAGTCAATAATTTACACCGATTTAAATAACTATCAGTTATGGACAAAGGTTTTTACAAAATGAAGGTAAGGGGGTTCATGTATATGTATTTAGGAAAGAGATGAGCAAGCAGTAGAAAGTTAAAGTAGAATCAAATGGACGGAATAAAGTGTAACACGCTTTCTATGTTGGACTGGTTCTACACAGTACACACCCTGAAATAAGCTATTCTATTGCAAAACCTTAAACCACAGCCCATGATCCTATTATAGTTCCTGATCAGGAACTTCATAAAGAGATACCCAATGTAACTGTATTTTTTATGATTAAAATCATATCATGATAGATTACAGATTATTTTGGGACTGACTGACAAAAATCTCTGAAATTTTAATGTCCTTTTAATATATATTAACATAACGCTAACGCTACAATATACGTCCACATTCCTGCTTTGATTGATATGGTACTTTGTCAAGAAGGCTAGGCGTTTGGTTTGTTTAGCGTTGAGGGTCGTGCACCAACATTAATAGTTGCCGTCCTTAGAGTATAAGGAATTACCAAGATAATCCATTCAGAATTGTGCCTTCCTAACACTAAAGGCAAAAAGTGGGCGTGGCTCTGCCCCTGGGGGTCGGGACATTCATCAAAATCAATAGTGGACGCCCTCAGGGTATAAGGAATACATAAACCAAGTACCAAGCTGATTCATTCAGAATTGCGGCCTGTAAACGACAAACACAAAAATTGGTCGTGTCTTGCCTGTGTGAGTCGGGACATGCAGTTGACGTCCTTAGGCTATATGGAATATATATCCCAAGTTTAAAGACGATCCATTAAGAATCGTGGCCTGTAGACAACACACATAGACACGAAGTAAAAATGGGCATGGCTCTGCCCCTGGGGGTTAGGAAATCACCAAAAATAATAGGAGTCATCTTTAGGGTATAAGGAATAGGTTTGTAAAGTTTTAAAAGGATCTGTTAAGAATTGCATCCTGTAGGCGAACACAAGACACAAAAGCATTGGGCGTGGCTCTGTCCCAGGGGGTCCGTCATGCACCAAAAATAATAGTGGTCAGCCTTAGGGTATAAGGAATAAGTATAAAAAAAGTTTTCAAGACGATCGATTAAGAATTGTGGGCTGTAGGTGACACACAGACAGACAAAAAAAAAATGGGCGTGGCACTGTCCCTTGGGGTTGGGCATGCACCAAAAACAATAGGGATCTTCCTTAAGGTAAAAAGAATAAGTTTTCAAAGTTTCAAGATGATACATTAAGAAATGCAGCCTGTAGACGACAGACAAACAAATACACGAAATGGGTGTTGCTGTCCCATGGGGGTCGGGCATGCACCCAAAACAAAAGGGGTCATCCTTAGGTATAAGGAATAAGTATTTTAAGTTTCAAGATGACCGATTAAGAATTATGGCCTGTAGGCGACACATAAAAAGAAAATGGGCGTGACTCTGCCCCTGGGGGTTGGGCATGCACCCCAAATGATAGAAATGTTCCTTAGGGTACAAAGAATAATCATTCAAAGTTTCAAGATAATACGTTAAGAAATGTGGCTTGTAGACAACAAACAAATAAATACAAGGAATGGGCGTGGCTCTGCCATTGGGGGTCGGGCATGCACCAAAAAACAATACGGATCATCCTTAGGGTAAGTATACAAAGTTTTAAAAAAAATACAGTTAGAATTGCGGCTTCAGGGCGACACAGAGACACACAAAAAGGAAATGGGCGTGGCTCTGCCCCTGGGGGGTTGGGCATGCACCCCAAACGATAGGGATCATCCTTAGAGTATAAAGAGTAAGTATACAAAGTTTTAAAGAAAATCCAATAAGAATTGTGGCCTGTAGGCGACACAAAGACACACGATAAGAAAATGGGTGTGGCTCTGCCCCAGGGGGTTGGGCATGCACCCCAAATGATAGGGATGTTCCTTAGGGTACAAAGAATGTGTATGCTAAGTTTCAAAATTATAAGTTAAGAAACGTGGCCTGTAGACGACAAACAAATACATACTAGAAATGGGCGTGGCTCTGTCCCTGGGGGTCGGGCATGCACCAAAAACAATAGAGATCTTCCTTAGGGTATAAGGAATACGTATACCAAGTTTGAAGAAAATCCAGTAAGAATTGCGCCCTGTAGGCGACACAAAGACACACGAAAAGAAAATGGGCGTGGCTCTGCCCCTGGGGGTGGGGCATACACCCCAAAAGATAGGGATGTTCCTTAGGGTACAAAGAATGTGTATGCAAAGTTTCAAGATTATAAGTTAAGAAATGTGGCCTGTAGACGACAAACAAACAAATACTAGAAATGGGCGTGGCTCGGCCCCTGGGGGTCGGGCATGCCCCAAAAACAATAGGGATCTTCCTTTGGGTATAAGGAATAAGTATACCAAGTTTGAAGAAAATCCATGAAGAATTGCGCCCTGTAGGCGAACCACAGACACACACACACACATACATACATACACACACACACACACACACACACACACACAGACAGGGGCGACGGCATAATACGTTCACATTATGAATGTGGACGTATAAAAATCTATAACCAATTATAAGAACACCTGAATAAATGACATAAGACATCTAACCACCCAGCAAATGAAACACAAGAATACAACACTTACAATAGTAAGTTGTGGTTAATGATTTAAGTCCCTTACAATGCCATATATTAACCTGAATACCATGAACCATTATACCTTTTTTCCGTCAACTTCTTTTTGTGGAAAATCAGGAAGATACTGTTGAATAGGTTTATCAATGTTCAGTTTACCATCTTCCCACAGCTTACCCACAACAGCCATAGTAATAGGTTTACTGATGCTAGCAATACGCATAACAGTATCTGGTGTACAGGAAATACGATTTTCTACATCAGAATAACCAATTCCTGTAAAAAGATAGTGATAGTGGGAGCATTCAAAAGACACTAAATAAATAATGCACATAATTTAATTATAATTTAATACAGATCGGACAATAACTTTGGTCGCTAAGAGCGTTCACTATTTTTTTCGCGATCTAGCTGGGCAATCAGCAGAGTGGTTGTTGTCAATAACAAGAGAAATACTTCTTACTGTGTCAAAATCTTCAGGAATACTGTTGCGTATTTGTTATTAGCTCTGGCTGGTTAACCGGGCTTTGGTAACATAATCAGTGGTATAGTCAGTTTTTAAAGTGCATAAAAGCAAGCCTGGAAATAAGGCACTCGTCGTATTACGGTACATTGTCAGGCACAAATGTCTGGTGTCTGTCATTTTGTCTACGATTGATTTGTCTTTTCTTTGATTGATATTATTCATACCGGTATAAGTCCAGAATAAAGTTTAAAATGTCATGTCATAGTTCATTAGTGCCTGATATTTTGTCAGGTATAACTAAAACCATTTTTTCCAAACTTGTTTCGAAATATTGTATGACATCAAGAAGGAAATGTTTGAATATGTAAATTCGACAAAATATGGTTGTAATGGATGATCACATAAATGAAATAAGATACCTTCAGACCAAACCTGTTTTCCATCAATACTAACAGCTACCACAATACCAGGACAACCATATTCATCCTAATAAAAACAAAATTATAGGTTCAATAAAAAATTGTTTCATTCTTTCTCTATATTCATGAAAATAACAATTTTTAATAATATCAGTAATAAACCTATCAAAATCTGACTGTATTCGCTTAATGTTATTATTCATCTTTTGCTCTGTACTTTTATTTGATCAGACTCAATTTTACCAAAGCTATCTATTTTCAAATTACTAATCTATTGATAAAATCACTGCAGTCCAAGTACGCATATTAGTATGGATTAAGCTGTGACTAAATCAGTAGGCTACCACTTAATTAGTTATTTAAATAACCATAACCTGGCTTGCTCTCATACACCGTTATTAAAATAACTACCACTTAAAGTTACATTCCCGGGTACAAACTGGGTGATCTGATGATATATTAGAACTAAAAACATCAAAATTTATTAATTTATCATAATTTTGCTTCAAATCGTTCTCAAAACATTGTAATTGCCAAGTATACCCTGCTATAAAAATCTATCAAAAGAGGCCATTTGCGTCAGGGGATTGCCCTTCCCCATTCCATAGCAATGGCGGTGGAGACAGGGGACAATTGATTACATACACAAGACGATGTTATCTGTAATCGCTGACTAATTACTACAAATATCAAATCATAATTAAATTCTCAGATTATCCACTGCCCGCTTCTTTTCCCGTGATTTTTATTCCAGAAAGTGTTGTAAAGTTTATTAACATGTACACAAAGCGCTCAAGTTTATGTGCAGCCTCGATGCCACGCGTGTAGTTATTTTCTTAATCTTTGGGCTGACTATCAAGGGAACCCCTTACATTCTAGTCCTGTATGCGCTCCATCAACTCCATGAGCCTTTTTTAAGATTTTTCCTAGTAGGATTGGATATCTCTACTTTCCATATATACCAAAATTGTCAGAGTTTTATAGGCAATAACCAACCGATAAATGCTTATCTGGGAATCCATCTTTAATATGGTCGTTAAATTAATTTTACCCTCTCTGATCCCTCCATTACATGGGACAATCAGTACCGGTACACATACCTTCACCTTTATTGTTAGGTCTCTTGCAATATTTATTGCTTCATTTAATGTTTTCTTTGGTAACAAATCGTTGATTGAATTTTCCCGGTTTTCTTCACAATTTGAATTTTTCCATAAATGGAAACCAGCAAACCCCAAAACAGCAGAGTAAAGTATCTTTAAGTTTAAGCCACTGCCATCTCTATCGTTATCACGATTGCTTTCCGAGGAATATGGCTTTAAACCATTTTTATGATTCACAATTTTCTGATAGACATTTCTTTGAAAGCGGAACAAATCCCTCCCATCCTTATCCAAATTCTGATAAACGCTCGAATGAGAAATAATTTGTCTGTATTTTGTTATATTATTCATCATATTCACCAAACAAAAACAGCTGAGCGAAATAAAGAAATGACTGGATGTTAAATCTATATTCCCGTCAGAGTTATCAACCCACTTCCAACACCATCCTCCCGTACAGAGCAATTTCGTGAAATTATCGCCTAATTTACCAGAATTCAAATCATTATTTTTGTTAAGTACTTTAGTTCTATGGTACTTATTTATTACCCCATCCCTTTAATGACTGTGGTAACATACACCAAAGTTTACATAATTAAAATGTCTTTCTTTCTGTGCTAGTCCTGTTAGGCAAGACTACCATTTAACCTTGACCTCTGTAACAGGATTTCACTATCACTATCAAGTACTGTTACAACATCACAACAGCGGTGAAGTCTTTAATAGAAACCGTTATGGAACAGGTTCTACCATATTTTGCTCAAGGGGAAGTTGTTAAAGGGTTTGGGAGAGGGAGTAAAGAATTGGGGATACCAACAGGTAAGAATAACTATAGTTTCATTCAAGAATTTGGTCTATACAAATGTACAGGCCGCGAACTGAATGACCGAATTCTGAAATGAATGAAACCATCATGATTATGAAACCGACATTGGCGACATTATCATCTAGGTTGTGTTCTAGAAAATTCTTTTATCATGATCTAAACCTTATTTACAACCTTACTTTCATCATAGTAAAATTATATTTTGTGATCTCAAAATCGAGTTTTATAAAGCTGATTAAGTTTGCCACCTGATGCGTAGACCCAATTACCGCCTACCTGGCAAACCTACATTATAATTTATTTTCATATTCATAGTAACATAGTTAGAATTATACAATTTGGTCGACTTCTACACCTCTTAAACGAAAGGTGTGAAACCACTTCAATTTTTACGATCGAAATAAAGAAGTCTATATCATATGTTGATTTTGTGTTAATTACAGTATACTATTTTTTTTCCTCCCATTCAGCAAATTTTCCCGATAGCGTTGTGGACCATTTACCCGATTCGATAGGTTGTGGTGTTTACTATGGTTGGGCACAGGTTGATGATGGATCAGTTTTTAAAATGGTTATGAGCATTGGCTGGAATCCATATTATCAAAATAAAAAGAAAACTATGGTTAGTAGTAAGATTGTATAACTTAAAGTATAACCACTGTTTTTTTCCCTCAAAAAATACTGCTCACATATCTAAATCATTGATTTCTTTTTTTAAGGGCACAGTTAAACATTCAACTGCTCTCTGGGAATGCATTAAGTCTTACACGTTTCCCAGTAATATTTTTTTTTTTTCAGATATCTTATGTAGCAAAGGAGCTTTGTATGTCAGTTCTTTAACATCTTTATCTTAATTATCCATTATGTGCATTTTTTTTTTTTTTTTTAAAGGAAACACATATTATTCATGCTTTTGTTGATGATTTTTATGGATCAAATTTAAAAGTTGTTATGTTGGGCTATATAAGGAACATGAAGGACTTTTCATCTTTGGGTAAGTTACTTCATCCAATTTATTTTATGTTATAATCTTGCAATGTCATACACCAGGGGTATATCGGTTGCTGTCGAAATTAAGTCAACATGTCGTCTCGATCACCCCAGTTTATATCGTATTCAGCTATATAAGTCAGGACAGAAAAGCGTCAATTGCCTATCTATACATACCGGTAGTCAAAAGTCTTGTTGAGCAGAAGATTTACTATCATGTTTACATTGATTTATGCTGTATGCACAAAGTTAGTTGTGGAAAATAAGAATCGATAATTTTGTCCAAAATTACATTATATAAACAAGTAGTAACTAAATTAACCAGTATTAAACAGGCATTATATAAGAACTAAATTGTATATATATATATATAATTTTGCATTATCTATTGCTTAAATATTATAGTGAGAATAGCCAGCATTATCTATTGCTTAAATATTATAGTGAGAATAGCCAGCTCTTTATCTAAACCTTTCGTAATACTAATTTACTCAGAATGGATTCTATTCAATATAACATATTCCATGTACATGTTTTCATGGCATTTTTGCAAATGTAATGGGACTGTTTCCATATAACTGGTGCAAAGGCAGCAGACTAACATGTGTAAATCATAGTGATCTAAAATTAATCTTTCTACAAAAGAAACCTTTCTTTTTAATTTCAGATGAATTAATACAAGCAATAGAATCTGATATATCTGAAGCCAAAGATAAGCTAGATGAGCCGTCAGCCATTATGTATCGAGATCATAATTTCTTTAGATCTAGTCATAATAATATATGAGAATAAACTTTTAAATCAGCTGTGAAACCTGTGATCTAGCTCATTGTTATAATAATCTGTGAATTATATAACATGTAAGCCTTAAAACTCAAAACATTAAAATTAAACAGTCATATTGTGACACTTGTCAGCCAAACAGAAGACTTGATCTGATGTAATGAAATGTTGAACTCTGTCATTACACATTTTAATTAGATCAGGTGAACTAATTAAGGCGCTCAAAGATCAAAATTAATAAAAGTCCTTTAAAAGAAACAACAGGAACGTTTTGTTATGCTTAAGCAACTTTTTTCTCTTTTTGTTGTACATTTCATCAGTCCATTTTATCCTGGAATATTAGAAATCCAGCTACATATTATCATTGAATTAATCAATTGTGATTATCAAACTATTAATTCTTGGTGCAGTAGTAATTGACTGATGAATGAGAAATCTTGGGTTATATCTGTTCAATTACAGCTTCATCAATTCTTATCAGAATTTGCATGATTGTATTGCCATGAAAATTGTGATTTATGAGCTTGATCTGAATATTTTTCAAATTTTGAGAAGGCATTTAGTTTTAGTACGATATCAGATGAATAATTGATTGTTGATCTACCAGTGCTTTTAGAAATCCTTACTTATTTATATAGATGTATACTAGGAATGTACTTTTTAAAACTTTGTTATTTAGTAGTTCATTACATGTGTACATTTGTTGTTTTTTTTTTCTTCTGTATTTATTGATTGTAATATATTGGTGTTAAAAACATTGTCTATGTTGAATTAAGGCATAATATATGCCAAGATAATACAAATGAGTGTCAAGTACATTTTCTATGTTGAATTAAGACATTATATACGCCGAGATGAAACAAATGAGTATTCCATCAAGATAATTTCGGGAACTTAGTGATAGATTATCATCAGAATGATTTTATTTGAAATTTTTGTCAATTTTAATCACCATTTAATTTTTTATATATTAGAACAACAAATAAAAGTTGGATGAAATGTTTAAATGGAATGAGGGTACACATGTTATATGAATGTAAAAAAAATATTTATTGAATAAAATTTTATATTTACAGTATAGGTATGTTTATTATACAATTAATGACTCTTCCTCCTTTGAATGAGTTAAACAACTAATTTAGAAAAGATTTAATTATTTGAGCAACAAGAAATGTGAACAGACATGGCTGATGGCAATATACAACCACATTAAAATGTTGGTGCATAAAAGGTGAACAAACGCATTATTTGATGTCTAAAAATTACTTAAATTAAATTGTTCTGTAATGAAAGAACTCCACCAAACATTAATGAACTGAATCTCGAGTATCTACATCAGGAGATACATGCAGATAGACACTCAACTACTGGCAGGCACTTTAATCTATTAATGTGAACAAGGTACTTGAAGGATGATGGCAGCATATGAAAGGGCCCTCGTGTAAGAGTCAATCGTTTATATACACTGTTACTGTCGAATCCATTACTGAATGAGAATGCAGTCGATTGTATTGGCATAAAAATCAATTAAGATGAGGGTAATATCACTGAGAGAATGTTTCCTGTTTTATTGTCTGAACTTAAGTTACACAGCATAGTCAATAACAATAGCCAATATTAAACAAATTAAAGATTATTCTTTGTGTACACATTTCTCTTTAAATTATATATCAAACAATCTCCAGTTACATACAGTCCTGTCACATTTGACTTCAACCCAATTACCATTTGTGCGGTCGAGGAATTTGTAAAACTGCAGTACAATACAAATGACCCATGATTTGATGAAATTGTCAATAAGTTTATAAAGTACTGGGTAAAATGTTTCTGTCAATATCAAACACCAACTTGTTGACTTAAAATATAATTTCAGTTTTTTCCTGTAGATCCAAATCCACCAGATCCTCGGTCTGTATCGTCTAAACTCTGCAACAATCAAATTTAAATTTCAAACATAACTTCAAAAGGATCATAAATAAAAAATAAGCTGTCCAGCAAATAAATAATGAGCAGTTGCCATGCAAAGTACATCTAAACTTTGTAACAGATAGAGAACAAGCTAAAAGAGCAATTTTCATACAATAAGGAGCCATAATCCTGGGTATTACTGTCTGACATGAATCAATAATGAATATCAAAGGGAACCGTGATCTTTGGAATATAAACATATATTTTAAGTTTCATCGAAATTGGATAAAAATTGTGACTTCAAGATGGACCACAAGGTAAAAGTGTGATTAGGTTGATAATGCAGTTTTCATTATTAATTACCTGTTGTCCAATTAAAAATTGGCCATTCTTTTTGTATCATTTATATTCGCACTACAGTTATACAGTATGGTCCAACCGACCAGACATGACTGTTCATTTAGCCAATGTTTCAATTCAAAATTTAGTTCTTATAGATAGTTTGTAGCTGATATTGCATTTCAAACTCTCTGGGGTAAAAAGAAGCTCATTCTGTTTTTACATTCTTAGAAGAGAGTTATGCAAGTACAACTTACCGTTTGTTCTTCCAACTCAGGAATATAAATTCTTTCACAGATTAATTGTGCTATTCTATCACCTTCATTTACTACAACAAATGACAAGAATATATTTATTGACAATATATCAACCAAAATCTGAACAGTTTTATTGAAATTAAGCATAGTGTGTCAGGCAAGTAATTATCAAAAAATGTTTATTAATGAAAACGTAATGTTTATAAATAAGGCTGGGAATCGATATGAAATTTCAATATCGATTATCGGCAAGAATTTGTCAGCGATTATCGATAATAATCGATTATCTTTCTTCCGGAAAAACCCAACTTTACCGACCTGAATTGTGTTGATCCAGTTATAGTAGTCTAATACTGTGCCGATGTGCGTATAAAAATCAATTAATGTAAAATAATTAGTTGCTAAATGTAGGATTAACTTGAGTATTATTCTAAGTTTTGTTCTTGATTTGAACCTTTTTTTTTAAATTCCAATACATGTATCTCCGATAAATACAAAGACAATACATGGTTTCTCTCTGCAAGTTACTGGCGACCACACAGTGTTACTAATAATAGAATAAAATATAATAGAAGGCGTCTATTGATTGGACAATAAAAAATAATTACCGGCTTTCAAAGTAGAATTTTTATGATTGGTTAATTTTGACGAAAACCAAAGTAGAATTCTTCCAAGAAATTACGAGAGGTATAGATATTTTCCTGGGAAGTCAAAAACTTGTTTTGTATGGGCTGTATCTGACATGATTTAGAAATAAAAGCTGAGTTGATCATTAATAATACAATTAGTTTTTATCGTGAAAGCAAATCAATCAAGAGCAAAGAAGGGAGATAATTCTAATTTTACTATATCACGTGTGATCGTCATTGTTCACAAAGTGCGTGAGCTATTTTAGTTTCAACTAGTAATAACAATAAAAACAACGAAAATATTAAAATAACGTATTTAATCTTAAAGTTTAGTTTTTTTTTACAATAATATTTATTTAAAATGTGCCAGTTTGTAGGCAGAGGGGGGAAATAGTTGTTGTGTTGACGTTGTATTCGTTCATTTGCTGCATGCCAGACTACGGCAAGTTCAGTCATTGAAAGTGACCGTAACTTGCCGTCAGAAGGTTGGTAAATATACCGATAATCGATATTTGAATTTCAATATCGATTATCGTATCGCTAAATAACTTCTACCGATTATCGATTATATCGATATTTTTGCACAGCCTTATTTATAAATGAAAATGTAATGTTTATAAATGAAATCGTAATTTTTATAAATGAAAACGTAATGTTTATAAATGAAAACATAGCTAACACCTTAATAGATTAGTCGATAAGTGAACGTAATCTGTAGAGCATTTACAAAACAGGGACAATGGCAATGTACAACCAACTCTCAAAGTGTGCACAAGGAATAGCAAATGAAGGGAAATATTATCTTCGCATTAGACCATAAAGGCCAAATATCAATACTCTAATTTGTGTTAAAATATTTGTATAATTTGTGTATAAGAAGATTAATAAAATTTAACCTTGAAAATCTGTATCAGAAAAATTAAACATGACAACACCAACATTTCCTCTATAGTCCTGATCTATAACACCAGCTGAAACAAAAGAGAGATTAAATAGACAATGCCAGATTATTACTCACAAATTCTTTCCATTGCTACAGTGATTAACATAAGTCAAAATATCAATGGTAGACATAATCTCCCATCTTGGATTCAATCAGATTAAGGAGGCACAAATACTATAATATACTATAATGAACCATTTAGAGATTCAACTCTCGGCAATATTTTCCTTCAGGGAATATAAATCCCTCAAATTATGATCAGAGTAAGTTTGTAAAAATATACTCACCACCTACATCTATGAAATGTTTGACTGCTAAACCAGATCTTGGTGCTAGGTAAAACAAGATAAATAAATGATGATTGCTAATAAACGATGTTATTCCAACATCTGAATTTACAAATTCTCTTAATCATATAGTTTAAATAAATTTAGAGTCTAATCTGTTCCTCTTTCCCAAAATAATTTTTGATTAATTTACTTTAAACAGGTTAAAGAATATATTGCACAAAATTAATTTGGCCGCCTATGACAGTTCATAGCAAACCAAAGAATACAAAAAATAGGAACACTATTTAATTTGGATGTACAAATACGAAAGAAACCACTTAGAAATTGTATTTACTATTACTTACCGACCCGTCCATAACATCCATCTGGTAAAGCTATTTGAATGTCTGTTTTTACAACCGCTTTTCCTTTCGATGGCACAGTAACTTTATATGCACTGCAAAATTCAAAATTATCATTGTATTTCCATGATCTGCAGTTCATTCTTGGTGATTTTTTCATAGACCAGCCCTGTCTATGATACACTTGAAGTGAATGGAAAAAGTTTATATTGACTTTTGGTTGGAATACCAATTTCCGGCGTCAAACTCGGACCGATTTCAGTTTTGTGGCATCTGAACTTCTACAGTATGGTAAATGTTTCTTGCATATTTCATTGAAATATTCTGTCATGAGATTTAAGACAAATCTGACGTTTGTGACAAGCAAACATGTTTGATACCAGTATCAAAAACAACAAGCCAACAGTGAGGCTGATGTCCCCCTGCCAAAATCCCAAAATAAATAGATGACATATATTAATCAATCGCACATTTATTTTCTTCAAACGTATCGAGCAATCAAACTGTACACGAAGTGTCATCCAAAAGTGTTTTATAAAGAAAAATGCTAAAACCGACGAGAAAAATGAAAATGTACCCTAGTTAGGGGGACCCTAAAGGCAGACAAAAGGGTCCCCACGCTTGACAAAAGGGCTCCTCGGGCCAAGGGAAAGGGCCCTCGTGTCCGAGTCAATCGTTTCTATACACTGTTACTGTCGAATCCATTACTGAATGAGAATGCAGTCATTGTATTGGCATAAAAATCATCAATCAAGTTATCTTGTCCCAAAATATCAACCAATCAAATTGCTTATCTCTGCCTACCCTAAGAAGATAATGCTCATCTTTGAACTCCATCAAGGCATTGACCTAATAAGCATACACACCAATTTTGAACATCTTAACTCAATTCGAAGGAGAGTTATTGTGTTCCAAAGTCTTGGCAAATCAAACTGCTTATCCTGAGCAGAAAATGCTCATTTTCGACCTTAGTCAAGGTATTACTGTAATGAAACTATACACCAAGTTTCATCACTCTCACTTAATTAGAACTAAAGTTATCGTGTCCCAAAGCATCAACCAATCAAATTGCTTATCTCAAGCGGAAAATGCTCATCTTCAAACTCCATCAAGGCATTAACCTAATAAGAATATACACCAAGTTTGAACATTTTAACTCAATTAGAAGGAAAGTTATTGTGTTCCAAAGTCTCGACCAATCAAATTGTGTATGGCTCTGCTTACCCTGAGCAGAAAATGCTCATTATCGAACTTAGTCAAGGTATTACTGTAATGAAACTATACACCAAGTTTCATCACTCTCACTTAGTTAGAACTAAAGTTATCGTGTCCCAAAGCATCAACAAATCAAATTGCTTATCTCGGCTTACCCTAAGAAAATGCTCATCTTCGAACTCCATTAAGGCATTGACCTTATAAGCATATACACCAAGTTTGCACATTTTAACTCAATTAGAAGGAGAGTAATTGTGTTCCAAAGTCTTGACCAATCAAATTGCGTATCGCTCTGCTTACCCTGAGCTGAAAATGCTCATTATCGAACTTAGTCAAGGTATTACTGTAATGAAACTAAACACCAAGTTTCATCACTCTCACTTAATTAGAACTAAAGTTATTGTGTCCCAAAGTATCAACCAATCAAATTGCTTATCTCTGCTTCCCCTAAGCGGAAAATGCTCATCTTCGATCTCCATCAAGACATTGACCTAATAAGCATATACATGTACACCAAGTTTGAATATTTTAACTCAATTACAAGGAGAGTTATTGTGTTCCAAAGTCTCGACCAATCAAATTGCGTATCGCTCTGCTTACCCTGAGCAGAAAATGCTCATTATCGAACTTAGTCATGGTATTACTGTAATCAAACTATACACCAAGTTTCAGCAATCTCACTTAATTAGAACTAAAGTTATCGTGTCCCAAAGCATCAACCAATCAAATTGCTTATCTCTGCTTACCCTAAGCGGA
This sequence comes from Patella caerulea, assembly GCA_036850965.1. NCBI lineage: Eukaryota > Metazoa > Mollusca > Gastropoda > Patellidae > Patella > Patella caerulea. Next base: position 24,528,805 of record JAZGQO010000006.1, read on the forward strand.
AAATGCTCATCTTCGAACTCCATCAAGGCATTGACCTAATAAACACATACATCAAGTTTGAACATTCTAGCTCAATTAGAAAGAGAGTTATTGTGTCCCAAAAAGTGTGACGGGGGACAAAAAGAAATCAGAACAAGCCAGAAGTCACAAGAAACGAAAACAACAAATTTCCTATCTTGGAAATAAATATGAGTTCTCGGCATCCTCCTTCTCCCCTTGCACACCCCTGGACATATTTGTACGCTCCATATCAAAACCGTTGCACAGATATGTACAAGGTCAACCATTATTCCTGAAACTGCACCGCCCAGTGCAGCCTGTTTTACAGCCACTTTTTGTTAGTTCCGTTAAAGCACAAGAGTCAGGCAGAAAAAGATTCCACACAGGTACATACATGCCTTTGTCCAACTGCCAACCACTTTGTACAATGGCAGGAAGGTTTCAAGTTTGGGGATCTGTTCAAGTACAACTTGTCGCGCACGGTGGTGTAATGCACCAATTCAGTAATTATCACATCTTCGAAAAGTTCTTAAGCAGTTGATTACAGGGTCGTCCACATCAAGCATGCACAAACCCATTTTCTGTGATGCCCACAAACTAACCTCCCTAGTCAGCACCGGGAGGTTGTGAAATCTATCGGGCTTGGCACTTGTGACTTCAAATGGCATGTAATCGTAAGATTACAGGTATCTCTCGGTATTTTGTGGGTACTGCAATTTAAACCTTGAGATGACCTTGAGATACAAGGTCTAGGAGAGTTGTGAGAACATCACCATAAGCTACAGATGCAAGGTCTTGGTGAGGTATGAGTGTGTCATCCTATTCATGTATGATCAAATACTATGCATCCTCAACAGTATTCAACTAGCATGTGCTTTGTGAATGCTTCTTGTAGGTAAGAGATTTTCTGCAGGATGGATGGTTTCTTCATACCCAGTCCTTCACGTTTAAGGCGCGCTTTCGCTCTTGTGCCTCCCAACGCACCTCAACTTAACTTCGGGGGAGTCATTAAATACGCCTGCTATTTAGCTAAATCGCTCTCCTTATTGAGATTAATTAACTACCGTATTTTCAGTTTTTGTTTATTTTTATAACTGCATGTGTTTGACCTCCTCCAAGCAATGAGCATTCCCTATATACAGTCCATGGTAAAACTAGAGCTGCCATTGTTATTTACCAAACATATTGAATGCTAATGTAAGGTTCATTTTGTATTTTCAGTTTTTGTTTATTTTCATAACTGTATGTGTTTGACCTCCTCCAAGCAATGAGCATTCCCTATATACAGTCCATGGTAAAACTAGAGCTGCCATTGTTATTTACCAAACATATTGAATGCTAATGTAAGGTTCATTTTGATTTGGTAGAAGTCTAAGATCAGCCAATACAATACGTTGTTACTTGACAGCCTAATATGTCGCCGGATGTTGATGTAGAATATCCGTGGGAATGATAGAATAACATTACGTTGTTTAAAATGTTTTCATGTACATGCTACCGCTTGTCCCATTGGCATCACTATCAATATATCTAGAGATGGTTAGAACTGTCAAGTATGCAACATTTTTAAATTAGAATAACTGGAGGACAAATAGCCACTGATTTGACTGATCTGTTGGGGGACAAAAATAGGTTTGCAATAACTTTATTGCGCTATAATCACGCTGAAAAAGTGATCAAACTGAACAGTTAAGGAAAATATAAATGAAATGACATAAAAAGAATTTGAGACAAAACTAATAAGGCATAAATACAATGTATAATTACCAGGTCCGTAGCCAGCTTGCTGGCTTCGGGGGGGCAGAGAAGTTTTTAGGAGGGGCACACCCGTTACAGTCTATAGTAGGTATTTTAGAGTTATGGTTGGCAAATTTTCTTTCGGGGGGGCAAAACATTTTTTCAGGGGGGCATTGCCCCCCCTTGCCACCCCCTGGCTACGGGCCTGAATTACTCTTGCAATATAAATAAGACGAGTTGTTTTTACTGGAGCTTTTCCTCAATTTTTAAATTTGCAGGAGTGTTTTATGGCTCCCCCCGCACCATTTCATAAACGTGAAGGACTGCATACCCTGACGTTCAGCCATAGTAAAATGATGAGAACTTAGGGCGGTGTAGCCTGTGCTGTATCAACCAGGCTAGCATATGACACTGGTTGGGCCTTTGCTCCTTTAACAGCATATCCTAGCCTGTTTGATACAACAAAGGCTACCCCACACAGGGTTCTCATCATTGAGAAACTCTTACATCCTGCATCTGTAGCTGAGATTTGTAACTGAGAAGGCCGCATGCGTGAAAGGGCTACCTAACCAGATCCCTGGAACCTTCCTGCTACATGTATTTAACGAAAGCAGTTGGCGGTTGGACAAGAGTATTTATGTTCTGTGCCGAATCTTGATCTGCCTGACCATCTTGCTGTAATTGAACTCACAAAATGTGGTTGTAAAACAGGCTACATTACAAGGGGAAATGCAGTTGCAGCAAAAATGGCCTGCCTTACGTATACTTATATCTTTGCAGTATTTGAAAATGTTTTGATAGGGGGCGTATCAATATGATTAGAGGTGTGCAGGAGGACGAGGAAGATTAATAATAGATTTATCTATTTCCAACATAATTTCCATTGGAGAATTCCAATGATACGTGACATATCGGTTGGCATTATGCCAATAAAGCAGTTCTAAATCGATTTTTTATTTTATACACTAAAATACAGGCAATCTGAACGACAGACTCACCCTACCTATTACCATTTAATTTTCGTTCGTTAGTTACGTACGTATTGACAGGGTGTTAATGTTAACAAATATTGAAGGCTATATCATCATAGTCGTACAGAACTTTATTTTATAGCCATTTCAGTTATGGTTGTCACGTGATCATTGTCTATCATCAACGGATGAATAAAAACGTTTGCAAGTTGCATGACTGTTACGTGAATGACTACAAATTGTGTTATAAAGAAATACCATTTTCTGATTTTAACTTCAGCATTTTCTGATACTGACAATAAACACTAATCAAACAATCAAAATTACTAAAATCATAACGCCAATTAACAAACAATACAAGAATACCTCATTAAAAAAAACATCGGTGAACAATAAAACAATGATCATACAAACAATACGATTAACATTAACTTTATTATAAAAACATCCCCCCCCCCCCCCGTGCATGCTGTCATCCAATAGTAACTGTAAATTTTCCCGCGGTTAGGCGCCTCTAACCAATCAATTAATTGTTGTTTGATCACTTACACCCTTCAATCAAGAAATCAAGCTTCTCGTGCGATTTTCTATAATTTAACTATAAGTGTGTGTTTTAATGGTGTCCACATAAAAAAAGAATTTACATACCTGTAAATAGAAATAAATATGACACTACCGTTAAAGAAATGTGTAGAATTCGGATTCAAAAGTATTGGTATAAAATTGAATATCAAACACAACGTCACACCTGTGCAGAGCCAGAGGACAGCCGATCACGCCCCCCTCGAATTTCTTTCACAAATTCGACCAATTTTACGCTAACTTTATTACAAAAAAATCGTCAATACTAATCAACCAATCAACAATGATCATACAATCATACAAACAATACGTTTAACTTAAGTACCGGTACAAAAACAATCGTGATTCGATCTGAAATCAAATAACAAAATAGTACTAGCTATTTCTTCGATACGATTAAATTGTGTATAAGTCTTATTCTTAGTTGTATACGAGTCTTATTCTTAGTTGTGGACCTCATAACCAATAGTTGTGGACGACATCACGACCAATAGTTGTGGACGACTCCACCAATGGCTGTGGACGACTCCACCAACGGCAACGGTTGTGGACGACTCCACCAATGGCTGTGGACGACTTGACTGGTAGCCTACACAGTCACATGTCACACCACACTATTTGGTAATCATAATCACTTTGACTGCTGGATACGTTGTAATTAATTAATAAATTGATCATTCCATTCATTCATTCCTTACAATTAAACCATCATAATCAATGCAAATACCTGTATAAATCATAACCAGCAGCAAGTTTAGACCCTCGTGTTGGCGTCAACGCATTCTTGGTCAGTTTGGCAAACTTTAGGACAATGTTGTCAGTTGGCATTTTTAATTTCTTTGTCGGTGGGGCTGGATCACTCTCGATATTTAACTTTACTGGACTGGTAACAACGTTTACAGACATTGAAATACGAGATAAAGCGCGCGAATTAATATTGGATATTCCCGCAATATTCGATTTCCGGTTCCGAAATGTGTGTCTTGAGTTTCCAGTCGTAAATATTTCGATCAAATTATGCACAATCGTCAAGTCGGGTGACAGTTTATTCGTCCAAAACCACTGGTTAAATCGTCCACACCACACGCATTGTTTATGTCGTCCACAGGTATTTGTTATGTCGCAGTAAACCAAATGAAATCATGGACATGAAATGAACTTAAGAATTATTCTGATTTCCGGGACGAACCGGTATCTTGGAAAAGGCCACGCTTTTCAAAAATTAAAACCATGTTCAAATATCCCAACGAAAAGACTCAACAATCCCGTGTTTGAGATACGAATTTGTAATTTTATACATTCTCAATTCGGTTTATGAAAAGAGTTGGATAGTTCTAAGCGATGATTGGATAAAATCATAGTAAGGGACGTTACTCTGTAATCAAAATTAGACAAATTTTAGACGATGAATGTTGGCAAGGCGTTTATTATTGCAGAAAAAGAAATTATTTTTGTAAACTGCGAGAAGAATGTAACAACGAGTTATAATTCATCTTCTAAAGACTTACGTGCCAATGAAAATGCGTAGCCTATATGGAAAATAGGAGTTCCATATAGTATCGTACATACAAACCGGACAGTTGCTTTGGGTCAGTTTGACACTGATTGACTGAACTCTGAACTCAACTGATTACTGATGCCGATAACAGAAAAGTGATAGCCTAGTTTTAAAAATCGTCTGCAATATTCACGAGACCAGTTTAATATATAGTATGGATTTTCATTTTCACGAGAACATGTTCAATTCCGTTAAGACTTTAGAGAACATGAATTAACGTAGGCAATTTACTTTCATGAAGTTTTTTTTTACCTTTGCCTTTATAATATGGACCAGACTGAACTGGAATCTGTTGAATTGAAGTGAAGTCGCCATCAAATTGAAAATCAAAACATTTTAAATATTTCAAACCATTGCATGAAATAGTCAGATAACATCGCCAAACTGTATTAGTATTAATAATTGATTTTTTCCTGCTTGACTAATAAGATAAAACTCTGCTTTGGCAAGTTCACCCATCACAGTGACCCCGTAATTGTGGCGTGATTAAATTGGAGGCACATAAAATTTTATGATAAACCACCAGATAATTATATAAGTGTGTGTAATAATCAACATTTTTTAAACAATGTCTTTAACAGTGGCTCTGACAGGCTTTGTCTGCATTTGTTTCTATGGAATTGTGAAATTTTTAAATCTAGCTAGTACCTGCTCACTCCCTGAACTGTATGCAAAAGATAAAACCTCAACATTTGTAAGCACCATTTTGGCATCATGTCCCATACTAATGGAAGCGTAAGTATACTGTACAGCAATGTAAATTTTGAATGAAATTTACTTTTAATATGCCCACACTTAATGGCCTAGCTCACTCTGTTCATGTAGGATGAACCTACTTTGAGTGGCATATTATTAAGTCTAAGTTTAAGTGGACAGTAACGCACTAAAACTATTATGGAAAAACAATTACATTACTGGTTTTTAATAACATGCAATGTTTCAAAGATGGTACACTAACATGTAATATTAATAAATATTTACAATTTATATGCATGTTCAATATTTTATATTTTCATACTTTTATTGTAATTTCTAATTAGTTATGTTTTGTGAAATACAAGTATATTATGAGAAATCCAAATTCAATGGCAGCCATTTGTACCCAATTAGTCAAGGCTATAATTTTACCTTTTAGTCATTTTAGTCAAGTTGTGTATACTTTTATTAAATTTGTCATTAAGCCTTCTCATTACAAATGGCACTCAAGACCATAAGAGTCTGATGCCAGGAACCGACTTTATTATGTTCATTATGTTCAAAATATTGGATATCAGGGGCCCATATTTTTCCTGCAAGATTATGACATTGACCAATATTGAATTCCTGCCTAGTTCATGTTTTTAATGTCGAATATTATGGATGATATTGATATTGAGTTAGGGCTATATATGACAGAGACTATATTGTTTACGTTTTTCAACTTTTCAACAATTTCTAAATCATGAATTATTATGTGTTTGACTTCAAGGTATCAGTATGTCAAAATTAGCTTTCTACAAATTGAATTCTTTTAAATGTACAATTCACTTTTGTCTTTAACTTGAATAATACATGGCAAGGACTATTATATAAATATAATATCTACTTTTTCAACTTATATTAATAAAATTGGGTATTTTTATAATATTAATATCCATAAGATCTAGAAGGAATTGGAATGAGAGTGATCATCATGTATTTGCTCTAATTATTTTCCTTGACTAAGACAAAATATGTGAATAAAATCGTGGTGTATGCGATAGAATGTACATTTTTTATTCAACATTAATAGAACTATATCTGTAAGATCAGATGCAAACAATTTCTAAATTGAGAATTATTTTGTATTTGACTTCAAGTTCAATATATCTCAAATTAGCTTTCATATTGAATTCACTTAAATGTACAAACATTTGTCTTTTTCTGTGAAAAGAACACCCCAATCTAGTCTGTGTTTAAATGTACATTGTATAGACAAAATAAACTATCATGGGGTCTGGTGTTGTAAATGTAAATGTATCCCCAACCCTCTTTTGGCCATGCTGTGCTTGGAATACCGGTGGGGTGTACCATTTATTTTATATGCGTGTGTAAAATATGTTTTAAGGATAACTGTGGGATGTCTTTTGCTTTATTCCACTCCACAATACATTTATTATAAAATTCAAACTGTGAGATTACACAGGATGCAGTTTATTGGGTTTCTCTTGGCAATGCCTCTTTATCACCAACATTTTGAAATCTTACTTCTTTTTGTTTAGGTATATGCCTCCTCTATTATGGGGTAAGAGTGGTCATCTTCAAACCATTGTCTATGCTAAAATGGGACGGGTAAAATCGCCTCTACCTCAAGGGGAAAGAATAGAAAAGATCATGGCTGATCAAGCTACCATGTCATTTGATGTATTTCAACCACAGAGTTTTCATCCTACAGAAAGTAAGTACAATGAGACATTTTTATATGCCCACATGCCTTGTACTCCAAAATTCTCCTTTTCACTCGATTGACACCTGTTTTGGAGTTCTGATAATTTAATTCCGAAACTCTTTTTTTTTGATTCTTGTAAAATGTGGACGTGTATCTGGCATGGCAAATCCTTGTATTGTTTAAGATTGAATGATGTTAAAATACATAATAATCATACTTGTTTTTGCAGAAGATTTTACCCTTGCTGTATGTCCAGGTATAGCTAACAGTAGTGAAAGTTTATACATTCGTACATTGGTTGACCATGCACAGAAAAATGGCTACAGGGTGGCTGTATTGAACCATCTTGGTGCCTTAAGATATGTTCGGTTGACAGCACCTAGAATATTTAATTATGGTAAGTCAATGCTATTTGAGAGCTATATTGTTGTCCTGTAAAACATCTTCACATAATATCTTGTTGCTTCATGCAAGACAGGGAAATGCTCAGGTATAATGTGTAATCAGTATAATCTTGGTCATTTCCGGACTAACTTATGTTAAATTCTATTTCAATAATTGGCTAGTATTTAGTGGTCTTTAGCAGTAACAGAAAATCAGAGGATCCAAAGAAAACACAAGTTGCACATACGACCCTACTCCTTGTCTCATACAAACCATCTTACTGAATGACACACCCTTTGATCTGAACCCCGCATGTGAGACCACTGGATCACCCACCTCTAGTACACATTATGACTTGGTGATAGTGAATAAATTATTAATGTACTTTCCTTTCATTTCAATCTTTAGAGTTCATGATGACTGAGATTTATTATTTTATGTGTATTTTAAAGGAAATTATTGTATCAATTACGGTGATAGGAGACAATACTTAAACATATATTATGCAAGAGCAAGGTCTGCGTATTGCAGGTCTTTCTTTAGTCATGTTATATTATCTATTAATTAGACATTAATTAACTTATCCAGACCATAATGAACTGTCGATGCCATAGCTGTCGATAATTGGAATACATTTTGTTGAGGATAATCAAACATGAAAATGAATAATCAAGACAATGTTTTTTTTATCATATCCACTAGTAATGATGATCGAGGCTAGCCTAAAATTCAAAAGCTAATAATATCTTGGTTCAAAGTGGAGCAATTTTCAGCATATTGTATTTACGTTTTCTATTTTTTAACTATTATGATTCCCCTTTAATTTTAAAATGATTTGTAATTTTTTTTCAAGGAGAAACCGGTGAATATAATAGTATGATAGATGAGATAATTAGATTATATCCTAATACAACTATAATAGCTGTGGGCTGCAGTATGGGAGCTAATATTGTATTAAAATATCTGGGAGAAGATAAAAGTCATGAGAAAAAAGTAATCGGTGCTTTGTCGTTATGTCAGGGATATGATGCTAACGAGTAAGTTCATTCTCTTTCATTGGTATTTAGTAATTGAACATAAGGTACAATTGTGTATCCATAAAATGTTAACCAGTGTTCAGTTCATTCTCGTATAAAAACCCTAGATTATTAATATCTCACTGTGTCATTTAGTTGGAAATACTTGTCCCCTTATGATGATGATTTTTTTGTTATTGACAGTGCCAAGCCTATATTACTGAGTTGGGAATCAGGAAGAAGAATGTACAGTTATTTTATGGCAGTTAATCTCAGGAATCTTATAAAACACCACAAAGATATTCTACTAGGAAAAGAAGCTATTGCTAGATATGGGCCATTTGATGAAGATGCTATCTATGCATCTACGTCTCTCTTAGATATTGATGTGTCTTATAGCCTGTAATAATATTATTATAGTTATAACTAATTCATATAGAATATAAATATAATTCTATTATGATTGAATATGTATATATAAATCAATTTGTATTTGTATAAACAAAAACAAGAATACTCAGATAAAGTTTTATCAATATGAATCGAAAGTAAAATAGACTTTAGTAATAAATCAATACACCAACTATTAATATCATTTAATGGTAACCAGTAATTGTATTTTCACACTTATAGAAAAGTTGATGTAGAAATCCATAAAACATAAATTTTAACTTGTTTAATAAAGTAGATCTATTTTCAGGGAGCAATTTAAACAATAATATATTGATCATTTTTATGATAGCTTATAAATGATAAATATTTAATGTATTTTTTGCAGAAAAACAGCCCAATTTAAAAACTATCAAGAATATTATCATTGGGCAAGTTGTAAACAATATCTGAAAGGAGTAAGTAGCATTAGATTATTTGTTTATTATATCCAGTAGAGTAGTTTATCTGAAGAACACAATAATAAAACCAATTTATTGGACCTGGGAAATCAGAATAAAATAATATAGGGTCAGCTATTAACTTGAAAAAAAAAAGGGTTGTTTCGAGTAACCTTAAACCCACATTTATTTTTATTTTGGCCTAGCTGTTACTATGGTTTATTTTTTAAAAGATAGGTTGTAAACATAGAAAATATTTGTAATATAATGACCGGTAACTTTTTTTTTTAGGTCAGATGGGTTTAGCCACAACTAAAAGAAAAGAAGTAACATATTCTAGTTTTTTGAGACAAAAGCAAGCAATATTTTCAAAATTAATTCATGATAGTATTATAAACTGATTCTTGTATTTTCAGATTGAGATACCATTATTAATTTTAAATGCTAAAGATGACCCTCTTGTTCCACCGGTGTTATATGAGACAGCCAAAAAATATGTTGGTAAGGAACAAATGTGATATAGATTATTTTTTCATCCATGTCAGTTGCTAAGTATCATGGTTTCAGTCGCAGACTTGTGCATTACAAGATGTGGGGTTTTTGTTTTTCTCTGATTTCCTCTCACTGCTAAAGACCCTGTAACAAGATTGTGTTGAGTAGACATTATACCTTAATTTACTCTCTCCCTTTTGTTTCAGAATCAAGAGATAATTGTATATTGTTGACAACGGATCATGGTGGCCATCTTGGATATTTTGAAGGAGGAATATTAATGCCTAATACTATAACATGGTTAGATAGAGCTGTAGTGGAGTTTTCACATGCTCTCTGTCAAATACATTTAAAAAATCATATATAATAATCATATATAAGTCCCAACTATGTCTCCACAAGTTGATTTACAAATCACAATTTTGCTTATCTCCAATAACAGATATTACAGTATGTATTTATAATTTCTTCTATTTCTTACAATTGAGGATCTAATGTAAGGGATACTGTTATTATTCTATAAAAGCAGCTGGTGTTCAGTCTGGGCACAGAGCTAAAACATGCTATATTATTGCAATATTAAACCTTAAAAACCTCCTCATTTCTTAATAACATATATACATGTATATGTTTAGAGTAATTGAGTGATAAACAATGGGAATTGTTTGAGAACTCATTACTACATAAATTTATAAAAAAATTGTTACCTCTTAAAACATAAAGAAAACAAAACATTGTGAAAATAATAAAGCATTGTAGTATTTATTACTCATAAATGGATAGATAATCTTAGAGAAATTTTGACTAACTCTGCTGGTTGAAGAAAATATAAATACAATCTTTGATGATATAACGTATATAATTTATGATTTAAAATGTAAAAGAAGAATGATGATTTGTAATTAACGTGATGGAGACTAGATAATTATATATTATATATATCTGTGATGGAGAATAATGTGTCTTTCAATCTCTTTTACTGTTTCTGTCCAGTTCTCTTATTGATAATAATATATTATTTTACTAATCCGAGACAGTTGCCAAAATTTTATTGCCTCTACCCGGTACTTTATTTCTTTAATTTGTTTGACTGTGGGTTGAGAATTCTTTGACAATGGTGCTTTTTTTATGTAATGTGGTAAGTAAACTAGATATCCTTTTATTTTCTTTTCTTTTATTATCCACTTGTAAATTATTACCTTTCTTTATGCTTCCAGAATATTGCGATTTTTTTAGAAATTTATTTTCTTTGTTACTGATTATATAATTTATGTTATGTTACTTTTAATATATTACTAATTGGTCATGTTTTCATTATTAAAGTTAGATTTTGTTAAGTTATATTTATTTGCTTGAAGGAGAGCCAACCTTCTGTCTGTATGCTGCTAATCACCTTATACTTTTAATGTAGATGTATAAATTATAATTTATCTTATGTAATTTTTAATATATTAGTTATGTTTTCATTATTAAACTTTATGTTTTCATTAAGTTTATCTTTATCTGCTTGAAGGAGAAACAAACCCTTGTCTGTTAATCACCATAAACTTTTAATGTTGATGTATATTTTTGTGACCTTTGTCCATCTACAATTTCTTGTAAGCACGCATTAGTTTTCAAATTTGCAGAAATTGTACATAAGAAAGACAGCAGTAGAGTGTTAAAACTTAAAACCCATTTCATTTCATAAGAAAGACTCCTTTCAAAATTTGGATCACATATTATGAATATATTCTCAGAGTTCTTAATAGAAAGACTCCCTTCAAAATTTGGTTCACATTATGAATATATCATCAGAGTTCTTGATAGAATTTCTTAAGTTGTTCATTATCATGGAAGTATAAGGATGAAACATTTAAATCATCTTTCCAGTTACATTTTTTTATACGCCCACATTGAAATGTAGTCGTATATTGTCATCGCCCCCGTCCATCCGTCCGTCGGTCCGGTGTCCACAATTGCTTGTGGACGCTCTAGAGGCTAAAGTTAATATCCGATTGACTTTAAATTTATACACAGTGTTTAAGGTCATGAGACGAAGAAGCCTATTGTTTTTCAGCGATTTCCGATAATAACTACCAGAGTTATGGCCCTTGACGACTTCAAAAAATCTTGTGGACGCTCTAGAGGCCAAAGTTAATATCCGATTGGCTTTAAATTTATACACAGTGTTTAAGGTCATAAGACGAAGAAGCCTATTGATTTTCAGCAATTTCCGATAATTAGTGCCAGAGTTATGGCCCTTGATCACTTCAAAAAATCTTGTGGACGCTCTAAAAGCCAAAGTTAATATCCGATTTACTTTAAATTTATACACAGTGTTTAAGGTCATAAGACGAAGAAGCCTATTGATTTTAAGCGATTTCCAATAATTAGTGCCAGAGTTATGGCCCTTGATCACTTCAAAAAATCTTGTGAACGCCCTAAAAGACAAAGTTAATATCAGATTGACTTTAAATTTATACACAGTGTTTAAGGTCATTAGACGAAGAAACTTATTGATTTTCAGCAATTTCCGATAATTAGTGCCAGAGTTATGGCCCTTGATCACTTCAAAAAATCTTGTGGACGCTCTAAAAGCCAAAGTTAATATCCGATTGGCTTTAAATTTATACACAGTGTTTAAGGTCATAAGACGAAGAAGCCTATTGATTTTCAGCGATTTTCGATAATTAGTGCCAGAGTTATCTCCCTTGATCACTTCAAAAAATCTTGTGGACGCTCTAAAAGCCAAAGTTAATTTCCGATTGACTTTAAATTTATACACAGTGTTTAAGGTCATAAGATGAAGAAGAAGCCTATTGATTTGCATCAATTTCCGATTATTAGTGCCAGAGTTATGGCCCTTGATCACATCAAAAAATCCTGTGGACACTCTAGAGGCCAAAGTTAATATCCGATTGACTTTAAATTTACACACACTGTTTAAGGTCATGAGAGGAAGAAGCCTACTGATTTTCATCAATTTCAAATAATTACTTCCAGAGTTATCTCCCATGATCACTTCATAAAACCTTGTTGCGCTATAGATGCCAAACTTTTCATCCGATTGACTTCAGATTGATACACAGAGTTTAAGGTGTTGAAACGAACAAGTATTTTGATTTTCAATGAATTTTGATAACTGAACAGCTAAATCCATGATATTAAATGGTTCCTATACTAATTGTTAGCGTGGGGCAAAACTTTATAAAAAGCAAACAAATTCTCATGATTTTCTGATAATTACATAATGAGTTGTTACTCAGATTTTAGTGTATTACAAATGTTTCATTACCCAAAAAAAGTAAAAATATGCGACAACCCTTGTTGACTGCCCGGACGATTTAGCTGCTGTGGGCGTATGTTTCGTTGCCTGGCAACCTATCTTCTTTTACAGCTTGGGACTTTAAAACTTGCCCAGTGGGATAAGTTGAGAATGATTTTAATACTAGCACACACAACTGTACCGCTGGTGGTCAAATTGTGGGACTGACAACCACCAATCTGATTAAAACACAGATCTTATTTCAGTTTATTTTTTATTGTTCAAAATTTTATTTTACCTATCTTTACTACACAACGGTCTGAAATGAATCTTGCTTAAGGCGAGCATTTGGCGAGATGCATTGAACTGTGGCTAATCCGCTAGAAACATCAATGCTGATTGATTAATCAAATGTCTGACTTCACATCATAGGGTCAAAAGCTGCTTCTATGACCTCATATGACCTCCCAAAACAACTGGTCAGATCTTCATGTAGTGTAGGCCATCAAAAGTATAGAAAATAAAACGAAATATAGATCTTTTTTTTAATCAGATTGGACAATCTCCAATTTATGTTGAAAAGGTTTGATTTTATTGGTTTGGAAATTATTTTCGGTTTGCTTAAAGACAAAACACTCCAGATCGTTCATATATTTTAAAAGTTAATTATGTGTACATTTTTACTATATTAATGTAAAGATGTGTTATTATCAGATGACAAAAAAAATAATTTCTTGAAGACTGGTCTGCCCTGTGCAAAAAATATAGCACAATTATTATAACTATGTTTTTCTAAGAAAGATAAAAATGATGTGATATCAATGAAAACTTTAAACTTAGCATAATTGTAATTAGAATTAATACATTTTAATTGTGCATGACATGTTAAACTTTTATACACAAGTATAATTCTGCAGAAATGTTGTGCAATGTGATGTCCATAATGTTAAAAATAGTAGGTAGTATCAGGCTCTCAGACTTTTGCAAGATGTTTAGAATTCAGTTAGGTGGATAAATATATAATAACGTTGGGGTTATTTTTTAAATGTATGTTACAAAAAGTGATAGAAGAAGGGTTAGTTTGTGTAAAACGCTAGGGCATTTATTTTTCTATGTTTCAATGTTGATCATAAATGAACTATATGCAATTACTGTTTGAGGTAAATTTTGTCATAATATTTTAGCTATACATGTGACATATATTATATTTTTATAGTTTTAATTTAATTACCAGTATATATTGAGAATAGATAGTTGTGCCTGGTCTGATTTTAGTCAAAATAATTCCATATTTACATAATATATACATTTTTCTATGCATAAATTATTCTTGTTTTCATAGAAACTAAAATGTCTTCCTCTTAGAATATTAATGTTAGTATTATGTTACAGCAAAGCTTATTGCTCATAAATATTTAAAAAAAGACTTTTGATAAGACTGTTTTAAGCGAATCCAAGCACCCAAAAAATGCATAGAAACGATGATCTAATTATTATTACTTTTGTTAATTTAGACTTTAGTATGAAAGATGGTGGTGTGACTGTGAAATCTGTAGAAACTATGTAGAAACTATGTAATCTCTTAACTTAGATTAGAACTCTAGTAGAGTAGTTTTATTGTCCATGCGACCAAACTTTTCAACCAATCCGATTCAAGGAAATTTCTAATTTGTGCTAAACTCTTAGTTTTAATTTGTAAAGCATAATTTTGTTTAATTATTTATGAATATTAGTTATTTATTATTTTATTTAAATGAGGTCAGGGCTTCCTTAGGAACCAATCTTTTATTACCCTCTTTTTTGTGGTTATGGGATCTTCGGGCATTGATAATTGTTTACTTTATTAGCAATTTACATGAAAAAATCAAAAGGTAATATTGTAGATTTATTTTAACAAATTATTATTCCTGTTTAATTCTGTGATTTGGTATTTATTACTTCTTTGTTACTGTTTTCCTATAATTAATGTTTTATGAATTAAGTACTAATTACTTAGATTTAGATAAACATTATACAATATTTTACAATGTATTCTAGTTTCTTTGATTATACTTAGTATATACCAGGTAATTGCAATGAAGGATCTGCTTCTTTCATTTGGCTTATTAAGGGGGTGGGTACAACTGACAACTGAAGTGAAGTCCCATTCATTTGTTTGCTTGGGGGGGGGGCGGCGGGCGGCTGTCACATGACTAGGTTCATGCCCAAAGTTCTTCCCTTTTTTCTCTTTCCTGTCATTTATCATCAGTTCCTTAAGAAAAGAGCCAAACACAAAGTGTCAAGAGATTAATCTCCCCCTGCTTTTATGTATCCATGAGTAGGGTAGTCTGCCTAACATTGTACGTTTTATATAGTTTACTCAGACTCAAGACCACTGTGCAAATGCAGACTATTTTAATTATACAATGTTAGTCCCACAATGACCTAGTTTGTGTTGACTGCATGTAAAACAGCTCAGTCTCTGATAATCTGATTATGTTTTGGGAAAAGAAACAATTTATAGAGCCCATACTTCTTTTCCATTGGGAGATGCTTTCAAGCAAAATTCTTACTCATACCAAGTCCATGATCTTAGTTTCAATTTTAGCTGGATTTATTATATGTTTTAAGTTTTTTCTATGTGTAGCCTACTGCATGTGTAGCTCATGGTTACATATATGAAAAGTTAGAAAGTACATGCAGATGATGTAAATGGATTATGCTCAATATTTCAGTCAAAATCTTTGTAGCCACGATTGTCATTGTTACCGCTGGGGTTTGGGAGGCTGGCATCAAAAATAATTTATGAACTAATGAAGACGTGTGCAAATTATTGGGATGGTTGAAGCTACTCCCCATCCCCCAATGGTGTGATGGCCCTGATATTTGTAATGAAGAGATGGACTGTTGTAGGTCTTTGTGTGTGTGTGTGTGTGTGTGTTGGGGGGGGGGGGGCTGTACAGATGATCTTCTATCTTGACCTGCACAACAGAATTTGTACCACTTCTCTTAAATCTGAATATTATTAGTATAATTATGCTACACCCCATTGACTAGTCATTTGGATGGGATGAAAAACCGATGTCCTGTGTACACATTCTTTCCCCTCAAAGCACACTGTCTAACTAATGTCTGTCTTCATTAGCCCAGTTGAAGCAGAACACTAGGACATTAAACTCCTATTTCATTTCCCCACTTGGGGGTTTGGATGGCATGGTTTCAATTCCCAGGTTGTATGTGACAAGAAGTGGGGTTGCCTGTCCAACCTTGTGGGTTTTCTCTGGGTCTTCCGGTATCTTTCCACTGTTAAAGACCCCTACACGCATGCGAATTAGAAATAAAATTGAGCCATGTGTTAGTCCCGAAATGAACTAGTTTGCATTGGGAGGACTTTTAACCCAATTTCTCCCTCCCTCTCTCCCATTTCCCCACTTAACTAAAGACCAGTATGCCTCGGCTTTGTGTTGCATATTAATCCCAGCCAATTCAAGCATTTCTCACTCACTCTTCCTGCATTATTGGAGAATTGTGATGAGTGTCCACTCATTATTTACATGTCTTTCCACTGCTCACTTTCACAAAGAGAAATAGAACTGAATTGCATGAATTAAGTTGCAACAGTGTTCAGACAAAAAGAAGAAATATGTGAAATAAAAATATTTAATAGTAGATTCATATACATAAATAATTCAAATATACACATGGTAGTAATATAAGAAATTAATCAAACTTACAAAACTTTAAGTTTAAATCATTACATTCACCAAAACAGTAATTGAATTACTGGTACACATGTAAAAAGGTATTGGAGTTCATACAAATTTAAATTAAGTATTTCATGATCTATTTTGTTTTAGCTACATGCTATCATGAAAGATGAGGAAAAATGCAAGTAAATAATAAATAGAGAAACAGGCTTTATACCCAAATATCTATTCCAAACATTAGAACTTATTTGGTCTGTTCAGGGATTATAATGTTATAATTTTCAAGTAGTTAAAATAAAAATTTGTGTTAACTCAATTTGCTGCCAGTCGGCTACTCAACCCTACTCCACCAAAGTGGAGGGGGAAGTACGATTTTCCCAAGTACTCTGTACAGCAGGTAATTCAAATACTAAAAAATCTAAAAGTACTTGTAACAGTAAAACTGTAAAAGGTAAAATTAATATTAAATAAATTGAGATTAAAATACAAATGAAGATGCATAATTAATATTGTTAATAAAACATAAATTGAATTAGTAAGTATAAAACATAATACAAAGATCAAAATAAAATACCCTTTATAACATGAAATAAACTGAAATGGGGTTTAATGTCTTACTGTTCTGCTTCTAGACTTGGCTAATGAAGGCAGACCGACGCCATACAGTGTGCTATGAGTATGAGGGAAATTTTGCCAGGGCAGAGGGGCTAGATCCTCCTCTTATATCAATCCAACTGCCAAGGGATCTTTTACGTGCAAGCCAATGTGTACACAGGACCTCAGTTTTTCGTACGATTCGACAGCTTTCCTTGTCATGCCTTCCATCCTGCATCATTGGTCATGGGAAACCTGGATGAACTTTGTAGTCCAATGGCGGGATGAATCACCCGACCTCCAGGCTAGCGAGCAAGCGTCTTATCCATTTAGCAAAAAACCTCATTGGAAGCTTTGAGGTCTTGTGAATTAATCTGAAAAATATAAAGCAAATTACAAATAAATATATTTTAAAAACATGACATGTTCAAACCTACACAAACTACAGACAGATAAGGATTATCCAGTATAAATTGTTAATTATCATTTCTCCCATTTTAACCAGGAGCTGGAAATGTTGTTAAATAACCTGTGTTCTGAGAGTTCTGAGCGATGTGAAGGATTAACTAATCAAATTGCCTTTTACAGTGAGTCCTTATCATGCAGTGTGCTGAACTGTGGGTATACATTCACAGAAAAAACGAAGCAAATGTTGTATTTCTGAATAGAACCTTTGATTACCAACGCTGATAAGTTAATCGAATGACTGACATCATAGGGTCAAAAGACACACTGAATAAACTTACTTTGCATTCAATAACTTCCATAAATTTTTTTTATCTAGTTCAAAATTGTATCTAAAAAATATCTGTATCAAGTGCCTGTAAATAGAAATAAAAATAAAAACATTAAGATTTAGGAGTATAATACAGATACAAGATTGTGAAATCAACATATTACAGATTTAAAAATTTGATCATGTTTAAGAGCAATTTACTAGCAGCATACTAATATTGGGATAAGAAAATTGTCCAGCGGTAATTGTTTTTAAAAATCAACTTTCAAGGTCATCATTTTGAGGAAATTTTTGGAAAGGTCATTCTAACAGAATGTTGTAATCATCATGCTATGTAGTTACCTAGGCGTCTAATAAGCATTTTAAAATAAGTATTCAAACAAAAGAATAGCTTTTTTAGGTTAATATAAGGAACTGTGTATACTTTAATGATTGTTAGCAATTTCTGAGCAGGGGGGGGGGGGGGTGCAAGCATTTCACGCCCCCCCCCCACCCTGTAGATACGGGCCCGGTGATAGTAAATGCTTTGAAACATCCTCAATATTTAATAATCATGGTTATTTTGTCAAAACTTGGAAAATTCATAAAATTTGCCTGAAATATTCAATATATTAACCTTTTATTATCTTTTTAAAAACTATTATAGCAAGGATGGCCACCTGATTATCTAAATCTTACATAATGAAATGCCGAAAAAATGGTATATTAAATTATTTTTATAAATTTCTACATTTGTTCAATGCCAATATTATTTTTTTTTTCAAAAAAGAACCTTTGATTAGTAAAATAATATATAATTTTCAAAACGTAGGTTGCCCCTGGTGGCTACTGCTATCTTTGTCCGTATCATAATCAAAAGTTAAACTCAACTGATTACAGATATAGAATTATGGGGTTGTTCAAACTGCAGCAAAGTGGTCATATTTTCCACATCTTTTGTATTTTACAAAATGTGAAAAGCAAGCTGGTTCATGATGCTCAGTGATATTAAATAACTGACTCTTATAACCTACCTTCTTGCACGTAAAGTCACCAGTTTGTCGACACTTGAGACATTGGCTTAATTTTGTAAATGAGCCTTCTTTTATGTCATTATATTTGTCTGACTGTATTTGAATGTTAATGTTCATTTTTTCAGTTACGATGTTTAAAAAATGACCAAAATAATCAAAGTTTTTTTTAATTCCACATTTGTCTGATTATATTTGAAAGTTAATGTTCAATTTTTCAGTTACGATGTTTAAAAGATGACCAAAATCATCAAATTTTATATGAATTCCATCTTGATGAAGACATCTAATCATGCAGTCTGAATACCTATTTATATTTTCAGAAATGTCTACAAAAATTATGTTACTTTCTTACAATAATGTTCTACAATGTAAATTATGTGTATTGATCCAGTCATGTTTTGGGGATTTTCTGTATCCAGGTAACATAATCGCAACTAATCTATCATTATGGTGGTATTTTTAACCAGACATACCAACTTTTCTGCTAATAATTTCAACATTTCTTCAGAATTTTTGTGATATTTCTCTAATTCAGGTTTTATATTTTCTATATCGTTTGATACTAAACTTATTATAATATTTTTTGTATACAATTATCTGTGTTTGTTTTAATTTTTACTTCACTGGATCTTTGAATATATTCATTAATTTTTTGTTGCATCAGTTTTAGTTTTATTAGCAGGTTTTCTTTTTCTGGTTTTAAGCAGTTGTTTTCTTTAATCAAATTTGAATTATTACAAGTGTCATTTTTGAGGGCAGAAATTCCTGAATCAAATTTTGAAATTTGTGTGGTGTGTTGTTTCAAAAGTTGGCCATGGTTGTTAACATTAGAAGAAACAGTCTTTAAGACACTTTGCATTTTGGTAAGATTGTCTAGTTATTTTATATCTTCAATATTCATCTTCTGTACAGTAGAAATTAATTCTTCAGATTCAGCCAATGGATCAAAATTTGAGGTACCGCCACTGGTAAACATTTTTTGCTGAAACAAGAAAAATATATCATAATTTCAAAATTTAAGATTCTTACCATGTATAGATGTATAATAATCAAACATCTAAATCATACTATCGTTTTGATATAGGCAGCAACTGATCATGAGTATCAACATACAGATTCTGAGCTAGAGGCGGGGGGGGGGGGGGTATTAACTTTCTTTGGCAATTTGTGTCAGGTGACATTTTAATTTTTCAACAACGGCCTCTTCATTTCGTGTTTTGGGTGCAAGGTCATTGCTAAATGTTAGTTATTCTTGTGGTTCATTTCCGTGGCATCAAGTGCACGATGTCTTGAGGTTAAGTAATAATTGATATTATGATTTTAAACAAAGTGAAAAATAGAAATATGTTTTAAATACATTCATATTTGAACATGTTGTATCATCTTTGGTAAATTACATAACGAAGTCAAATCAGGATATCTATGAATTGCTTGAGTGCATGCAACAATCAGGATATAGATAAATTAAAAAAAAATATTCATTTGATCTATTCAAAATATTATACATAATGGATGTACTCCAATTTAATCTATGTGCAAGATCAGCTTTTAATCTGTTAATTGCCATAGCTACCATCTCATTGAAAAAAATTATTGTTACAATACCGAGTGCTTTATCTTGGTATAATTTGGCAGACATTTATGTGTCGCACTGTCATGACCACGTACACAGCTAACAACAGCCTATACTGAAGGGTGTCTAAATCATTTGCTAACATTTGCATTTTTCAACTGTCTGGGCCAATTTGTTTTTTCCCACAGACTATTATGTCCAGGATTAAATTATTATGCCACCACTTATTCCCTCAAATTCCACCTGTCCATTGATATTTAAATTTTTGTATTCCTGATTTCTGTTCATGAAAGTTTCCAAATGATTTACAGTACACAGCATGAACTTCCTACAATGAGAACAGTGTGATCTGCTATGTTTTGCCCTTTGAACTTCAAAATGAAATGAAATCAAATGATTAATGTCTTACTTTTTAGCACCAACTGGACAAATGAAGGAATTCAACTTTGAAGAGCAGCACACCAAATGAAGACACTGCTATGACTTGGTAGAAAAATAGGGATAGGCTTGGTGTGTTGGGTTATTATTAATGGTATCTAATTGGCTGGTATTTTCTTGTCTAAACAACATGGCAACTTTATTGTCCTAATATATATGTCTCCATTACATAAGCTCTCACAACTGAAAACAGACATTCAGAGTATCAAATGTCTGAGAAGTTTCAAATGCTCTTTTTTACATAAAGTGGAGGAAATGAGTTTTGTATCTGAGGAATTAGTTGTTCAATGCCTTGAAAAAAACTCGTTAAAAGTATAATATTATATATACAAAACTCCTTCCATCAATATTATAATTTAACTTCTTTCACTGAAATTTCAACACATTCATATTTCATTATCTATTTTTTTCAACTATTATTGAAGGACAAATTCTTTTTACAGTTACATACTGCATCCTTTAATTATAAAAAAAACCCTGTGAATTCAAAGTACATTATTATTTCACAATTATAAAATGGTTTAGGATAAATAAAATTATATGATTTTAAAATATAGCACAATTTGGTCACTGGGTCTGTCTCAAACTTATACGATCATCCTTATTTTCAAAAATAGTAAATTGAATTAAGTCTAAATTTCTTGAATGTAGTAGGCCTACAATGCTTTTACTTTCGTAAATGGTGGAAACTAGTCGCTCAACTAGTTACTTTCCGTTTATTAGAAAATATTTTCCAAACCCAAAACAATGTTTTGTCCAATCCTATGTAAACGTTTTCTTATGCTAGTGCATCTTTAAAAATAATGAGGACTTAAGTGAGGTCCTGTTTGTCAGCAGATGACATTACATTACATGTAGTTTATTAATTTGGTGTGTTGTCATTTGATCCAAGTTCTCAAATTCTATTATGAGATCTAATTATTTATAATAGATCAAACTAAAGCTTTTATAAAATAAACAGATATGATTTAATACAATTTAACAAACATAACCCATCTACATGTATAATACATTTATTCATAGAACACCAAAGCTATAAAAATCATGATTATATATAATCTGTGGTGCAATCCTATTATTGTTTATAACATCTCTTATAACGCATATTGATCAATATAAATAACTTGCTAGGATGGATAGATTTCAGTTGAAAGTCTAACGAACAAAATACTTCATTTTGAGAATAACATGGTAATTTCATTTCTATGGTTGTCTGAGCAATTGCCAGGGTTCTTTGCAATTGTATGTCGATGTGTACAGGGGTTGATCTCGGTTTTTCATACCGACCAAATGACTAGGGCACACTTTCCTTTTCAGCCTCACAGGAGCCACCCCTGACAAGTGAGAACCAGGTTTGACAAATCCTAGATTATTCTCCGCCCCTACAAGATACAAACCCGGGACTTTTTTCTAGTCAAGAGGCCATTGTTCTACCTTTTGATTACCACAGTCTCTGCTAGATACAAAGTTTTACAATTTACAAAGCAGATATATTACAACTTGTAACAAATTTGTAATGTGGTAATATCCATATCTGGTTATCGGTGCAATGCAAGGTAGAAGAATTTGTCCAGGGCAGCGGTACTTGTGACTACTCTTTTCTGAATTCCAACTGTCAAGGGGTCTTTTACATGCACACCAATGTGTACAAGGGTATATCTATATTTTTGTCACATTCTAACAACCAGGCATAGCCTACCTACACTGTCACAGAGAGAACAGGGTTTGAGAAATCACAAAGTTTATTCTCAAACCATAGACTTTCTAGTCAAGAGTTCAGTCCAGTGCCCTACCGCTTGATTATCCTATCCCATATTCTCACTTTCAGGGATTTTCCGCTCAATATCAATACTGCATTCTTGCAAACAAATACTCCACAATCATCACTGTTTCTTTGCAATGTTACTTGTCTTTATCATCTTCCAGCATTTTCTAATTTTTCAAGAAATAAATGAATTTGTTCCATGATTTTTTTACCAGTTACAAAATGTACCATTGAATCATAATATTTGTTTTTGCTCTGACAAAAACCACAAGAAGACTCAAATGACTTGCTGTATTTTCCTTCATATTTTTTTGTTGAATTTATGACTGAATAAATTGTTTTATAAAGTGAATAATTGTTTTCTAAAGTTCCAGTTTCAATATATTCATCAGGTACATTACTATAGATTAAATCTAAACTTATACCGCCATCAGTTGTTGGGCTAATTATAAACTGGTTCAATTCATTAAATTTTTCAATCAGTTTTCTGCAGTCACCACTGTTTGCTTGAATATGAAAAATCACATAATATGACAGCAAATTCTTTTTCAGCTATATTCCTGACCGTACATTGTTAATGGTCATCATGAAATCTACCTAATCAGGGTGGGGTTATACAGACTTAAAAAATATATTTTTTGAACCGTTTCATCATGTTCAATAGAAAAATCAAACGCTTTTCTTCATATTTTTTAAAATTTCAACTATAATATAAACAGCTATGATGACCCTTGTTCTTTTCAGTGACAGCATCGTTATCGAGGCCCTTTGTAAGCTTCTGTTACATTTAACGTATTCTATGTATTTCTGAAGGGACTGAACATTACAGTACATGATTACATATTGTTCGTTTCAAACGGGTTCAGAAGCCACAAATTTCATTTTACTTTCTGCACGTGAAGATTTCATTCCTTTTTCCCCCCCCCTGTACTAATTTAAATTCTTTTCCCTCACAGATTTGCAATATTCAAAACTTCTAATTTCTTGACTCTGCTTAGCCCAACATGATAAACATGCATCATTTTCCGACCATCAAAATCTATAACCACTTCGTCTGAAGTGTCGCCTTGGGAGAATTTGGGTCCTCATCGGTTCAGCAATTTAAATTTACCAATTTTTATTTTATGTGAAGCAGGTATCAAGTGAATTGGATATTAACTTTAACCTCTAGAATGTCCACAATATTTTTCAAAGTGATCAAGGGCCATAACTCTGGCAATAATTATTGGAAATCGTTGAAATCAATAGGCATCTTCGTCTCATAACCTTTAACAATGTGCATAAATTGGATATTAACTTTAGACACTAGAGCGGATCAATGACCACATACTACCACATTTCAATGTGGGCGTTTAAAAATTGGTTACCACCAGAACCAATACCTCGAACGTATTTTGGGGGATATTCTAGCATCACGAGGGCCACTCCCAGGGACTGAACCCTGGCAGGAGCCCATTTCTGTACATAGGCCTATTGGTACCTCATTTGTCTTGGTTCAACCCACTGGGCTACTGGTCTAATATAAACCTATATTTTTAGTTTCCTCAAAATCGTACAAAAGTTATGACCTGTAGAGTGACCCAAAACAAAATGTGGGCATATAAAAATACTACAATATGAGATTATGAGGAATTCTTTTTATTGAAAAAAGGTTAGAATATGCTTAATGCTAATACATGCATCATTGAAGATTGTGAGCTTATAAGTGGATACACTTTTGTTGTAAAAAAAAAAAAAAGATGCAGAATATCACAGAGTAAAAATAAATGTTTACACATCAGACTACAAGTTAACACAATAAAACGAAAAAAAAATAGGTTGCCAGGCAACGAAACATACGCCCACACAGCAGCCAAATCGTCCGGGCAGTCAACAAGAATTGTCGCATATTAAGGAATTATCAGAAAATCATTAGAATTTGTTTGTTTTTTATAATCAAACGTTTTTTTTTAAATCATATAATAATTGTGACCTCCAGAGGCACCACAAGCTAAAAAGGGTGATTTTTCGTACAATCAGGGGACATAATTCAGGAAGTAATGACCCGATGGGCGCAAATATCGAAAGGAACCAAGATCTTTGGGTTTAAAACATACCTGTCAAGTTTCATCAAAATCGGTTCAAAATTGTGACCTCTATAAGGTCCACAACCTTTATATAACATATTTTCACAATATTCGCGTACAAACGGCGGCCATTTTGTCCGTCAATTTTGGTCCGATTTTCACGTAATTCAAACTCTCTCTTCATTACCATGTAACGGTGATATAGTTAAACGTTTTTTTAAATCGGATAATAATTTTGACCTCCAGAGGGACCAAAAGCGAACAAAAGCGATTTTTCTGACAATCCGGGGACATAATTCAGGAAGTTATGATCCAATGGGCGCAAATATCTAAAGGAACCACGATCTTTGGGTTATAAACATACATGTCAAGTTTCATCAAAATCGGTTCAAAATTGTGACCTCTATAAGGTCCACAACCTTTATATAACATATTTTCACAATATTCGCGTACAAACGGCGGCCATTTTGTCCGTCAATTTTGGTCCGATTTTCACACAATTCATACTCAACCTTCATAACCATGGAACGGTGATATAATCAAACGTTTTTTTAAATCGGATAACAATTTTGACCTCCAGAGGGACCACAAGCTAAAAAGGGCATTTTTTCGGACAATCAGGGGCCATAATTCAGGAAGTTACGATCCGATTGGCGCAAATATCGAAAGGAATCAAGATCTTTGGGTTATAAACATGCATTTCAAGTTTCATCCAAATCGGTTCAAAATTGTGTCCTCTACACTGTTCACAACCTTGATTTAACATATTTTCACACTATTCGCGTACAAATGGCGGCCATTTTGTCCGTCAATTTTGGTCCGATTTTAACGAAATTCGAACTCAACCTTCATAACCATGGAACGGTGATATAATCAAACGGTTTTTTAAATCGGATAACAATTTTGACCTCCAGAGGGACCACAAGCTAAAAAGGGCAATTTTTCGGACAATCAGGGGCCATAATTCAGGAAGTTACGATCCGATTGGCGCAAATATCGAAAGGAACCAAGGTCTTTGGGTTATAAACATGCATTTCAAGTTTCGTCCAAATCGGTTCAAAATTGTGACCTCTAAACTGTTCACAAGCTAAAAAACGTGATTTTTCGTACAATCAGGGGCCATAACCCATGAAGTTACAGTCCGATACATGCCAATATCGAAAGGAACCGAGATCTTAGGGTGATAAACCTATGTTTTAAGTTTCATTGAAATCGGATAAAAATTGTGACCTGTAGACTGTTCACAAACAATTGTGAACGGACGGACGGACTTCCGGACGGACGAACAGGGGCGACGACAATATACGTCCACATGAAAATGTGGGCATATAAAAAACATGTCAAAAACTACATATAAATAGAAGCGGTGTATAAATTGTAAGTTGGGTACTTAAACATTGGGATCCACAACGTGTATTAATTGACTACCTGTCTTCTTGTCCTATAAATAAAATTGTGATTTAAAGACATGAATGATAATGGATAGTATCTAATTATTGGCAATGGTGTATAAATAAATATTAATACATATTTTTATGACTTTCTGTATACTGGTCCATACATACTTAAAGTTTTAAATAAGTATATCAATATGACTATATAAAATCTATATGGTATACAATATACATAATCTGATCTTTTTTATATATATAAATAGCAAATAGTGTCAATACAGTATATCATAATATTCTCATATGTTTCTTTTATTGTAAATTAATTTCATTTGGATCTTTAAAATATGGTTGCGCACATTAAAATGTATATCAGTAGAATCAAAATGTTGTACTCCAGTTTTGATAATTGGTCTGGAAGTCTGGAGTCTGGAGAGTTATTAATAAAATGTGGTTTAGAATCAGGATATTGCACTAAAATGTTGTGTTTATAGCCTTAAATCATATTACAGTGACAATTAACAAGATATACACCATTATAAAGCTTCAATACAAACAGAAAAACAATTAGATAACATAAATCTGAGAAAGACTATGCATACTGTCCGAGAATATTAACACAATAGTCAATAGAAGATCTATATACATATAATCATTTCTTCAATTATCTTCACTCTTATCAATACAGACTTAATAATATTTCACTTTTGTGTTAAATGCACTAAAAGTAAATTCCTATAACAAACAATGTGCTTTTAATTTGTACTGTTATATGTCGTACATGCTGTTTAGGATTCTTAATCATACTGAAAACTCGATTTGGAAAAGAAAATGTAAACTTGAACATATTATGGGCCTTTGTAAAGTATATAAAACACAAAGTACTTTATGAAGCACCAATACAAAGTCTACTACCATCATACGACCTAAATTTAATTAACTCCATTTCAATTTTATGAGATTTTTGCTCATGTAAGACCACCATTACATTTTGTTCTACTCAATCCTAATAAACAACAACAGATGGCAAATGAACAATGATGACTAAGAAGTTGACTCAGGAAATTTAATTTTTAAGTCTTACCACTTTATTTTATCATTTATAGTGTAACTTATAACTATTAGCAGCCTCTTCAAGAGAAACCTTAACAAACAACAGGCCATGACATTAATTACGGTTCATTGAATATTTAGTCAATGATTAATACAAAAAACCTTTTTATGTAGATGAAATATTTGGAAGGATGTTTAACTCACAACTCATTGATATAACATTTTGTTAAATGTGAATATAATGAAAATATAAATGTATCATATTGCACAGAAACTATAGACAAACATTGATACAGTCATTACAATGAATCATATAATAAATATATCATACCAGTAAAATGTGTAATTGTGACCAAGAAATACAATTAACACCGAACTCCATTCAAGCATTTGATTTTTGAAATTACCATAATTAATATTGATGGCCAATGCATCTAACAAAGATACTTAACAGGAAAAAGTCAATAGATAAAAGAATGAGCAGAATCTGGGATTTGTTAACAATGTATTCTGTTAAGATATGATGTTTTAGATACATATAGCTTACAATGGTATTATTAACCATGATAAAATTTTTTTCGAGGTAAAAAAAGGTTACCTGATTTTATAAAGATTAGCCCAAACAAATGTCTTTATTATGGATTTCTCTGGTTTTCCATAATAAATCCCATAAACAGTTGGTCATTATGTAATTAAAGAATCAGCTTTTAATTCTTAAAGACTACTTTGGCACACATATAGCAAAAATGCTCTTGGTCTTATGTCTTGTCTGTGGTAATTTAAATTATCTGGCAGCTATATTGATGAAACAACCTTTCGATCAATTTCCAACTCCTAACTATTTTTTTCTCTCCAAAAGCAGGCCTTAACTATCATTAAGCAAAGCATCATTACAAACACAGAAGATCAACTAAGCATTAATAAGTAACTTGTTTACATTTTCACCCGCATATATGACACTACAAAACAACTTAGATGTATAAAATGTAATAATTATAAGTTTCTTCATTCCTCTAGTATTTCTATCCAACATCATTCCTTGCAGGCTTGCACATAATAGTAATACATATACATAATTGGTGTAAAAATACAAACTACATGTATAAATTTCATACACACATTGTTGATACCTTAGTTATTTAACTATTTATAACATAAATGTCATAAAGCATAAAAATCTTGTTTTATTAAAAATATAAATACAACACTCAGTAGATTAGGCCTATGCCTTGAAACAAGTCCTAGAAATCTATTCAACATTATACCATTTGTTACATAATTTTCCTAGACTTTATTATCTCCCCTCGTTCAATTTAACACAGCGATGGAATTGTTGACACTTTTTCAGGGTTTGATTAAGGATTACTACATGTATATCCCTCAAATGTTATGTTGACTGACTAAAACAATGCCTTAAAATTACAAACAATATACAAATTTTAGTAACAAGACCAATCTGATGTTTTGAAGTTAGAATCCACCCAATTGATACCACAGGACTAAAGTGATCCAATGATCATTTGGTTTAGATTGCACATTATACCAACAAGTATGCAAAAATGAAATTAAAATCTGAAGAAGTTGATAACAGCTTCTATTAATATCAGTGTACAAATTAAACAGCTGTCAATCCTATACATGTGATTCCAATATATTATTCATCATTCACACATGACAATCTTTTGAAATCTATTCTTTAAAAAAACACAAAACATAAACACCATGACAACAACCATCTATATATTCTAGCACCATTATGATATTAATATTTAAAAATAATCCTACTTTTTTAAAAAGTCGGAGATATTTTCCATGAAGAAATTACAGTAATTACAGAACTATATACAGGTATTATAACAAAACAGTTCATTTACAACACATTGATTTCTTTACTTAAAAACATTAATCGTGAACGTGAAGTAGATCACTTTAAATATTCAGAAACACACCACTTTTGAATCATAATTGTAAACAAAGAAATCTTGATAGTTAAACAACATAAATTA
The DNA here is from genome assembly GCA_036850965.1 of Patella caerulea. Classification (NCBI taxonomy): domain Eukaryota; kingdom Metazoa; phylum Mollusca; class Gastropoda; family Patellidae; genus Patella; species Patella caerulea. Next base: position 24,558,350 of record JAZGQO010000006.1, read on the forward strand.
ACTAGGTAAACGTCTGATACTTTCAGCTAATCCAACAGCACTAGATTTCAGCAGGAATTTTAATCGATAATATTCATCTAGCGTCACACCACTTGAGATACCAGACACATTTTTAGCAAATCGCACTAATCCATGAGCTCGTTCCATTTCTAACCAAATACTTAGTTCTTGTTCGATACTGTTTTCACCTTCCCCCTTATTCATTAAATCCATTTTATTTGGTCCCCATAACAAATACTCAACAACGGAACGAACTTGAGCTAAACAGTCAACTCTGCGCGGTTCTAACATCAAACGCATATTTTCAATAGTAGCCAGAGTTTCATTGTCTTCTTCAAATTCTAAATAATCAGCTGTCACATCTTTAAATAAATGATCAATAAACGAGCACATTGCTTCCCCTTGATGAGCATCATGTGACCTTTGGTGTGGTAAAAATGCAATGACTTTTCCTCTGAGGTCGGCACGAGACAACAAAAACACATCGCGGAAATCACGTTCGGTTACTGTGTAACCTTGATCTAGACAATGAGACATAGCGCTTAATAATTGTAGAGCAAGTGTTAATACGATATGCATTAATGCATCCAAATTATGAGACAGGGTCTCTTTTAACAGTGCAATATGGCTGTCTAGTGTTTCTATGATCTCAAAGCTTCCCACAGCTACGAAACATTTAGCAAGATTTGTATCATAGATGGAATTTTGGGCAACTTGACTGGTTTTGATAAATTCTTCAGATAAGTTGGTGAAGGGAATGGTGTCAGCGAAAACTGCCACAGGTTTTAATAAACTCGGATGACTGTTGGTACTCATCTCTGTAGCTGGTCGGGAATGCAACAACTGTAACAATAAAACACACACAACATGTTAAATTTATATAACTCACATCTGCATATCATCAAGTTAAAACATTCATAAAATAATTGTATACATAATTACTAGCAGATCTAACTACAATACAAGGCTAAGCTGAAATTAAAGAAGAATTTGACTTATTCAAGAAGATTCTATGTACATTTATTTGGAGAAATCCTCCTACTCCTAGTATAACATTTACAACTGATATAATTTTTCTACTACCAATGGATTGCACCCTCTACTTTAGCCCTGAATAATTTCATATAACTGAACTCTCATTTCCTAAAAGGTCAAATGCAATCAGTCCATATAAAATGAAGGATCCTTATTGAGAGTAATGAGCCATGTTGTATTATCTTCCCTGTTGAGAATTAAACATTCACATGTATAATAGTCAATTAAAGGTAGTATGGCTTTGGAATAAATTACCATTAACAGTAAGAAGCTGTAATCACTCCTGACTTTTAAATCTAATCTAAAAACTTTTTTATTTACTAAAGCATTTTAATTGAACATTAACAGACAGTTAAATCTTTATTTCTTTTACACTATTATTATTGTGCTACTTTTAATGTGTGACAGTTTTTTGTTTTTATTTTTGCAATTAGTTTTTTATCATATTGTTTATCTAATTTTTATAATTTCAATGAATTGTAAAGTGCATCTGAGCACTCTGTGAAAGGTGCGCTATAGAAATACATCAAAACAATAAATAATAATAATAATAATCCTTTTTTTAACCTTGAAATGGTTCTAGTGATGTAATATAAATGTATGTAAAGCTATTTATATTAAATTTTTGAAAGATCAAATTCAATGGCAGTCGTTTACACATGCTAAGTGCATTCTAAAATGTTTTCTTTCTACTATTGTCATTTGTGAATCAGCCCTTAGGCCTACTAATTACTTCCACATTGTCTTGTCGGATGTTTTTATTTGTTCATTTCAAAATGGTACCCAAAGAGTTAAAACACAAGAATCGTGTACTGATTATAGAATGTTGTGTCTTAAATATTGAATGTTAGGATTCTGTATTTTCATGGCAAGATAACATCAACATTGACTGAAATTGACCAACATTGAATTCTAATTTGTGTTTTTCTTTTCAAATAGAATGGAAAATATTCATTTACAGATTTAGCTCCCATAACTAGATAATTTAAATCAATTCTATAAACCTTTAGATGTATTCCAATTGTGAGAATATATATATATATGAAAGTTTCTTTAGCAATTTGTAATAATTTATTTGGAATTTGAGTTTTTAAATCACGGTAAAAGAGAGATTAAAAGCACTTACCATAAGTTGACAAGGGGCACTGGTGGCTTTATATTTAGCATTATATACTATACATCTTTCGGATGAATGTAAAGGTTGTCCGTAAACATCAAAATCTTGCCACTTCAACATTTGGGGGCTTAATAATGTCAGTTTTTCAGCGGAGAGTATCCCTTCGGTCTGTGCATACACATCTTGTAAAGCCTTTAAATTGACACCTGTCACTTTATTAAAAACTTCTCTCAGGCGATCTTCACCTAAAGTAACAGATGTATTGGGTCTATTCATAGAAACATATTGGTCTGATCCCATAGTGTCTGGTCTTTTGGGTCGACGTCTGGGCACAGGGCGTGGCCGTGATAGAGTGCTACATGTTGATTGGGTGTCAGATTCTGATGATAATGTTTCTTTAGATTGAGATCGAGTTGTTGCATCATTGACCGTCAATGTATCTGTTTCAGTGACATGCGTCACTTGCGATGAAGCTTGAGAAATGGTGGATTCATCGTCGTCTTCTTCTAATTTATAATACCCGTTAATTTCTTCATAAATAGGTTGGGATGCCAACAGAATACGCCTCTCTTCATCACTTTTAGGAGATTCATCATGTTTTGTAGGTGCAGGGTCTGGTTCAACATGTTCAATAACTGTTAGAGGATTAGAACTGGAGCTAAGAGAACCAATGGTGCTCATAGTCATAGCATTGTTACCTAACATGCTACTAGACATTTTCTTGTTTGATTTGGTTTTGGAAGCTCGGGGGAGTGTAGAACTAGAAGAGAAGCTGGAGGACATGCAAGCACTGTTTAAATTGGGTGTATTTTGATGATCTATCATACTTGTAGTCATCAAGTTAAAACTGACTGTACTCGTATGTAATGTGTTAACTGATGTTTGACTAAGGGTAAGCGTATTCGATGACGCAGCTGTACTGATAGGATTTGGGGAAGCAACTGGTTCAAGGTATCCCTCGACAGGAATTGTTTTTACTGGTTTCTTATCTTTGTCATCTTTAACAGGATCGTACCAGTGAGGACGTCCACCAAATTTGGGCAAAATGGACTCATAAAGATTTTCCAGTGAGCCTAGAGGAGAGATGATTGGAAGATCTTCAAAACTACATGAGTTGTCGGCACCAGCTTCTGATTCCATAGATATTCCTAAAATATACAAATTTATTGTGATTAATCTTTCTATGTAGGTATCTACAGTGTACTGTGTGGGAAATTTTGCTCGGACATTAGCCCTACAGCCTACTTTTACATGTATATCGAATTTCAAACTGCCAGGGGATCTTTTAAGTATATGACAATGTGTACACGGGACCTTAGTTTTCTGTTTCATTCAAATGATTAAGCCTGCACCACTGCCGAGGGGAAACCACAAAATTAAATGACACGGTATTGGGGAACAAAATATACACTTATTGCAGCTAAGTTGCTTCAGCAGTCCAAACAGGCTGTCAAACTCAGATAATAACTTAAATTAGTTTTTTTTAGAACGACCATTTTGCATAACATTTTCACAAATGAAAATTGTAGTTGTGAGGGCATCCTCAAGACTTTTCGAAGTTTTTGAGATCAATCATGATGAATAACTATGCAAGTAAGTATTGGAAACTATTGAAAATAACCTTATTCTTGTCAGTACAAATACTGAGTTTCTAGAATTCCCACAAGGAAATTTGGCCAATAGATAGTGATGACAATACGTATCCTAATTACATTTAGTAACTTTGGATTTCATAGTGATATCACCAGCTTTTAGACAATGTCTTAATTTGATATATATCCCAAGAGATATCACTTACATTTCGGACTAGTGTTAAATATGTTTACCCAGAAGGTTTACTTAACTGAGCTTTTTAAGTGCAGTATTTTTTGGTTTGGTATTTCTGGGTTTGGATTGGATACACATGTATTATATTGCAGGGTACATGTTTATTGCAATAACAATTCTTGGTATAAATGCAGTCTATAACTTGATAGTACAGATATCTACAGGAATGCATCACTAAACAAATTTATACTAATTTGCCCCTAATGTATTTACTCAAAGTCTACCCACCACACAATAATTTGCAATATTTTTCGGTATTTTCCAGTGTTGTCCTGTATATAGTATAGCCCCTGTTAATCAAAACCTAGGAAACTTTGGCCTTTTAACCATCATTCATTTAATTGATGTTCAAGAGGTAAATAACACGGCACAGTGTGTACAATTTAATTATGTTACATAAAACATTTTTTATACAACAATACCAGATTTGTATAATGAACTATAATGTAATTATAATACCGGCTGTTTAATATCTATAATATATATAATGTATGTATATTTATATAATGTATGCTTATAATATAAATATATGAGTTAAATGTCATAAAGTGTTTTATAATCCACTCTAATATCTGACCTTTTTACAATACATACGTACAAGTAAGACAAGTGGAATATGTTTACAATAGCTCCAGTTTAATATTTATTATAGGTCAATCATTCTTACTACATGTAAGTGTGAATATCAAATAAAGGATATCCTTTTAAATTAATTGAATAAAATACATTAACATGTTCAAATAGAACAGTTAATCAAAATATTCTGGTGGTTTGTGGTTTTAGAGGAATTTAACACTTTAAAGTGCCAATACCGATAACTTTTTGGGGAATAAAACTGCTTAATTTTGTATTAAAATCCTTTAAAATCCATAACCTAAGGCCCATCTACTAACCCGATATTTGTGATACGCTTGTAAATAACTTAAACCTGACAGTCTTCATGGAAATGGAGAACGTTTTATTATACAGTATCTGGATAAAACCAGACTTTTTTCTATAAAAATAATATGTAGGTGAAATTTACCCTTTGTTATCAAGTACAGTACATGGGTCATTCACTGTATAGACCTCTCAAGAAACGGGAATCGATTATCATGTCATCATATTTAAAAAATTGACCCAAAATCTTAAGAGGGTTACGTGTCCGGATAAGCAGTGTTGACGTTCACGTCCAAACGACTCAATATTTTGAGCTGAAATTTTGAGACAAGGTAAATACACCATGCCACTATATTTTGGTCTATAAATTTCATAAATACTCGGACTTTAAATTTTGAGACTCTGTTCTTATCGGGATTGTACCTTTAACATCATAGCCATATTGTATTCATCTACATGACAATGAACTTTTTAAACTTCATTCAATTGAAACTTTTCACAATAATAAATTGATTGTGTTTTTAATGAAATTGACATAATACATATTAGTATAATTAACAATCAATTAAACAAGATTAAACAGAGCAATTAAACAGAGCATCAACTACTGTGTAATGTAAAGTAACCATCATCCAGTGATTGACCTGTAAGTGTAACATGGTTATATACGACAAAATCTATATTTACCTGTGGTAAAAGCTGGTTCATCTCCCAATGATATAGTATTACGTCGGTTCTCTAATATTCTATTATTTGCTATGTCTGTTACTATCTGTAAAATAAATATGTGGTAAATGTCAAAATAAGAAATGTCATGACATTAATAATGATCATGGTAATGTACTTGTGCATCCAACATAAATCTACAAAATGTAAACCTTAACATCATTATTACTGTACATTACTTGCAAAATCCATACAATGTTCATATATGATATACAAATAAACATACATATTATTATGCATTTTTATTTACTTTATTATCTATAAAATCAAGTCATATACAAGAGAATTTTACTGATCTGCTTGTGGTTTACAGTTACACATTGGCTCTCAAACTTTATGTGCACGCACATGTATAGACTCTTCAGAAAGTTTCTGGATATTGCACATCACTTTATGACTAGATATCTTGCTATCCTACTGATTTAAACGACATAAATGCACAAAAAAAAAAAAAAAAAAATTGTAAATTGGTACCAGAACAATTGAATATGTTGTGTGTTGAAAAATAAATGAACTGGGACATGTAAATGTTTATACATGTGTAGTCAGTTTGATACACATTGGATGTAACATATTTTGCATTGTGAGAGTCTAATAGAATGGGCTTGATCAAGTACATAGTATAGTATGAATTCTTATACTACTGTTCAAATCCTGTATCATCCAAAACTTATAAGGCTGCCAGTCTACAGGTAGCTGACTGACAAGTATGAAGTAGATGGATCACTGCATGCATTATACATGTACATATCTCATACTGTTGTTTAATAAGGTTGTTAAGATGTTTGACATGCCCATGTTTCAATAATTATTTGTTGTAATTTAAACAAAATTCAGTGGTTTTCTGAAAGCTGATATTGATCTAAATTCTTTAATGTAATCAGTAGATGTACATAAAAACGCAACACAATTTATATGCATTGTACTCAAATGCTAAAAGATTATAATCAGTACAGGTGAACAAATAAAAATGACAATTACTATCTAACCCAGTTATGTAGAGGCTTAAATAATTAATGAATGCCTAATACATCATATTTACCAAAGGTGTACAGTATACTGAATTCAGAGATTGGCACTTATTATATTATTAAATCAATATTCATTTCTACTTCATTATACAGTATTCATTAAGTTCATGTCACCTTTTGTCAACATGAACTTTGCCATTAAGATTTGAATTCTAAACTCCAGTCTATGTTTAATACCGATTATCTCATAATATACTTATTTGAAAAAGACGGATATCTTGGACAAAAGTCAGATCTAAGACAGAATTGCCATAGTGATAGACAGCTGCCAGTGTTTCACCTAATCACTCAGCCTACCGTTTCAAACTAATAAAAAGAGACTTTTCCCCGTAGCAACCGCTTACTGTTAGTTAAAAGTCAATCAGCCAACAGCACAAGTTTCGACCAAAACTGGATGGTAAAACTCACCACTGCTCAACAGGTTAAGACGAACAAAAGAAAAATTTAAAAAACTCACCACCGGTCCAGAAATATCTGCTACATTGATTTTCTTTCCTTTGTTTTTTCGTTCCATGCGTGGTAATGTTGAGTCATTGATGGATTTGGCTCTTTTTACAGATGGAGGTTGAGGTGCCCGTGTTTTTGGTTTACTTAATTTTCCAAGAAAGGTTTTTCTTGCTTGTTTATCAGCTGTTGGTAATTCTATCTTTTCTACTGGAAATGTTTCTTCATTAATTTCAGGGATATCAGTAGTTGTTGGAGAGGATGGTTCTGATTCTGTTTCTTCTTCAACTGGTGATGCACAAATTTTAGGTGGGGAAGGAGGTGGTCCCATTTTATCAACAGTGATAGACCGACGTGCTTCTACAATTGTATTCATATCCACTGGTCGACTTAAGCGCCTTTCTAACTCCTTAGCAAAATGAGGATTATTAGCATTTGAAGTTCTATTAGGATTAGGAATTGAGGTTCTTTTAGGTGGTGGAATGGGTGGTGCTGTTCTTTTTGGACTTTTGGCACGTCGTCTGACAACCACATCATCACCCGATTTGACAACTGGTTTAGCTGATACTTCAGGTTTGGGAGCTGCCACTGGTTTCACTGGTTCAGGTTTTTGAGCTTCTTCAGTAACTTGATCCAAAGAGGATTTATGCTGTACGGGAGACGAAAATGGTACACGATCTCGCTTTAATTTTGGACTAGAGGAACTTTTAGTTTTAGGTGTAGCTGGAGGACTAGCTGTACCACTGTTTTGTTTATTATGATCAGGTAGATTGTCTGTACCTGGACTAGAGCTAGGAGGTAGAACCCGGAACTTCGGCTGAGGTGAAAATTTAGAGCTTCTCTTCAGTGAAGGTGATGACTTACAGTCTTCCGATATCGTTTCACTTTCAGCAATGGATGATGATGATGTTTCAACTCTCAGTTCTGCTTTCATCAGCGTTATATCTGGATTTAATGTTTCAATAGCTTCAGGGGATTCCTTACCTCTTCGTAAAATATTTCTAAAGAAAGAGGTGATGCCACGCTTAGACTTTCCATTTTCTGTCTTTGACAAAGTTCTAGTATTTTCACCATTATCATTAAAAAGATGTTCTTCTATACTAGATGTAGAATCATTCCTGGATTTAGAAATAGGTGAATCTGGTGGGGGAGTAGCTAATATAGCTTTATTTAAAGGAACCATTTTAAAAATTGGCTCTTGCTCATTTTTATTGGCCAATTTTTTGGTGGGTGAAACCTGAGGTTCAGGTGGAGGTGAACTGGGAGGTCGAGGAGCAGGTCTTTTACCTTTAGGTTTCTGCAGGTCCAGATTAGCAGCAACAGATGCCATCCTGGCTTCAAAAGCAGCTGATTTCTTGGCTTTATCTTTTCTTGACATTGATCCACGCAAATCTTTAAAATCATCTCCTTCACTATAATGAGATAAGACATCATTTAACATATCAACCACTTCCATTCCTGCAGCATCAAAACTATCATTTTGGGGAACATTTTCTGAAACAGTTTTCTTTAACTTAGGGTTCGGTGGAGGTTTTTTCCCACTTTTATCCTCAGAGAAAGACTTAGTCATAATGTTTGGTTTTTCTTTTTTGGGGGTTTCTGTTAATGTGTCACCATCGCCTGTTCCATACAAACACTCTGTTATATCATCCATTGTATATGATTCGTCCTTATCTTTAGAGTCTGGTTTAACTTCTGAAAAACTGTAATTTCTAGTGATCACACTAACTATTTTATAAGGAACAGCTATTTCATCGATAGCGGATGTTTTTTTCACATTGGAATCTGAGTTGGATGATCGATCACTTTCAGATGAAAAAGAAGAGTTACTTGATGGAGTTAACGATTTAACTTTATCAACCCCACTCAGCAGAGTTTTATAGTGTTCTGATCCCGAGGATTCACTATCAGCATTATCAACACTGTCAGCGATTCTATGAAACTCAATGTCCGAGGACATTTTACATGATGAAGAAACAAAAAAATTGTCTATTGGCACTTTATTAGTATTTATATTCTTTCTACGAACAGGAAAAGTACCGTAATTTACAGAATCAGAAGGAATGGCATCGCAATCTCTGAGATTAGGAAAACGAGCCGGATCACACAAAGACAGAAGTTCTACACGTATGTCTTCAAATTCCTTACAAGATGACTTAGATTTTCTTTTGTCTAAATCAGATCGAAGGTTGCTAATTTCGGCATTCCATAATGTATTTTCTAAAGATAACATAGCAAACTCCTTTTCCTCCTTATTGAAACTAAAGTCAACGCCTGTATCTGAATCAGATAATTGAATGTCATCATCATCATCATCATAAAGATTGTCCAAACCTCCATCAAATCCTATCACACTTGATGCTTCAGCAAATAAAACTTTATAGGTTCTCACATTTTTCAATTTTTTGGTACTTGAATTGGACAAAGCACTTTTGAGATTCCTCTTTCTTGGTGGTGAATTATCAAGTATATTTACATTACTTGACTGATGTTCCAGATTATTACCATTTTCAATGTCTGTCTGTGCTAGCTTATCATCTGAGCTTCCATTTTGTCCAGATTTTAAAATCACAGATGTGCGTTTGGTAGGTTTTGGTGATGATTTAGCTGTACAGGAAAGATCAATTGATGAAGAATGTTCTCCTTTGGGTCTTTGACAATTAGCACATAACTCTTTCCTCCAGGCATTTTGCGTAAACTCTGGGCAAACTGACATTCCTGCATCCAGTGATGGTGTGATTTTGTCTTCATTGCATCATCTGAATAGAGATTAGAATAAAACACTATTAAAACAATGAATATGTTTGTCAGTATTAAAATTTGTAAAAAAAGGATGCCAAAAATAACTGAATGAATAATCGTGTACAATGTTAGCTCATAACATTACTCCATTTATAATATCACTGACATTATTTGAAGTTTATTTTATCTCTGTATAAAGAATTTCTAAACAATAGTACAACCAGATCTACTGTCTTTTACATGTACGTGCCTGTACAAATCTGTATAAATTGATTCAGTCTATATAAAACCTAGTCATAAAGATTCTTACCAACATGTACAAATATCTATTCTTATTTTAGTTTTGTTGAACTTATATAAAACATTCTGGAAAACTTATATCAAGATCTGTTGAACTTATAAAGAAAGGTCATCTTAAGATTACAGAAATAAAGTAAGGTAATAGAAAACCCTGATTAAATCCCCAGTATAAGGCTAATAAATTTTTGATTATTCTTGGTGTCATGGTTGAATTGATCATAGATTACATTGTGTCAGGGTTACAATTTAAATCATATGACCAGGAGTTCATTGTATGCAAGATTTAGGTTTAGTGTCCTAATACCACAATCAATATCTAAGGCCACCTTTTCTACAGTAGGTTGGATGCATTAAGTCAAAATGTACATTTGAAGAAAACCCTAAACCATCTGTTTTCACCAGTTTTCGTTAAATTCCAAATTCAAAAGCACTGTGTAAATTGAAATTGTCATTATTGCAACAATGACATAAATCCACAATATATTGGCTTTAATGCAATATTAAGGTGCTCAGAAAAAAGGTGGTAATCTCCTCAAATTGCAACTGTCTTGTTGATGGTAAAGGTACACAGTGTAAATTGTGGCGTACATGTACATGTACCTTACAAAATATTTTATAAACTAGACCTGCATGCAGGAATGACGGGTTTCACCGGTGCCATGTTACCTTTAAACATGTCACTTCCGGTGCCAAGTTACCCTTGAACATATGTCACTTCCGGTACCAGCGAAACCACTAAACAGGTTTCCAAATTAACATTGCACACAAATAAAATGGATGCAGAATCAACAAAATCCAGCAATATCAATTCATTTTATACATTTGTTACTTGTAAATGATCTTGACAAAATTAAATTACTCCCGGTGTTAATGCAAATGTTCAATTAGTCTTATGAAATCAGAAATGGCATACGATATCATACAGTGAAAATTTTATGTAAATCGAATAATAATTGCCACTTTTAAAGACCAAAAAACTTGAAAAGTGACTTGTAGAAAATCGGCTATTTCTCTGCAACCGTACAAGTTAGAAACCATTTTGTGGTATCTGTATGATCGTATGGGTTTATTCTATTTGTTGATTGGCATCAAATACCATAATTTGAAAAAGATTTCAAAACAGACTCATTTGAATAAAATATCTGTTTTGGAGGCTAAAAATACAGTTTTTGCCAAAATGACGTTACTTCCGGTGATAATGAAAATCTTAAATTACTTGTATGAAATCCCAAATGGCATTAGGTATAACATGGTGTGACGTTTATGAAAATCGAATAATAATTGACCCTTTTATTGCCCCGAAACCTTCAAAAGTGACCTGTAGAAAACCGTCTATTTCTCGGCAACCGAATAAGTTAGAAACCATTTTATGATATCTATATGACCATATGAGTTTTGTTTATATGTGAATTTAAACCAAAAGTTAAAATTATTAATACATATTAAGTTATTCTTGGTTGAATAAAACATTGATTTAAAAAGTTTAAAATGCATTTTTTGACCAAATGATGTCACTTCCGGTGTCAAATTTAAATTGTAATCAACTTGATATGACGCTACGTGCTTTTTGAATCAAATGATGTCACTTTTATAAAAATCCAATCATAATTGACTATTTTACAGGCAAAATAACGAAAACAGTGACTTGTACAGAACTGCCCATTTCTTGGTAACTGCTTATATAACAAACGAATTTTAACATACATTTTCTTCGTATGGATTATAGCTACAAGTTTATAAAAGTTACGAAGAAATATCTTAAAATCTGAAAAGCCTGAATAGGTTGTAAATAGGCCAATTTTACACCATTTTTAGCATTTTAATCAAATTTGCTCGAAAATGAAATCGAAATTAAAAAAACTGCTTCCTACATTTTTTGCGCCATGAAAAGACACACTCTTTGAGTCATATAATTTTTCAAAAAAATAATATTTGTTTTCGAAATAAGAAAATAACTGTCAAAATTGTAGTTTTTGGTAAAATTATGCCACTTCCGGTGCCGACAGATATCACTTCCGGTAATACAAAAAATGACAATTGAGACAACGAAGCATATGAACTTTGTTTTATACAAATCGAACAATAAAAAATTAATCTAGGACTGAAAAACTGAATTAGCCAATGGCGGCCAAGGAAAATTACTGAGACAAATTTTTTTAACATTTTTGCACTAGTCAGATGACTCTTTAATTCTGTGCACAATACGACTAAAAAATATTCATAAATAAAAAAGTTTTTTGTAAAATTTTAAATTTTCGAAATTTGGCGCCTAATATCTTCGAAGATTTGCCGAAAACCAAAAATCGAAAGTAGCGTAACTATGTGCCCTGTCTCAGGCTATGCCAAAATGTATCGAAAGTTAAAATCCAATGATTATTGTTAAAATTACTGCAATATTTTAAAAAACGATAACTTCGGTGATTTCGGACATTTCGCATTGTCGCAGAACGTTCAAAATAGCTTTATCCTCTAAGTCACACCCACTTTCCCAGTAAAACCGAAGAAATCGTAACGATGCGACACGTAGTTGCTGAGATCTATTCAAATTGGAATCTGAATAATAATAATAATAATAATAATAATAAGAACTAGACCTGCATGCAGGAATGACGGGTTTCACTGATGCCACGTCACTTTCGGTGCCACGTTACCCTTAAACATATGTCACTTCCGATACCAATGCAACCATCAAACAGGTTTCCACATAAGCATTGTAAACATCAAATAAAATGGACGAAGAATCAACCAAATCCAGCAATATCAATTCATTTTATATATATGTTACTTGTAAGTGATCCTGGCAAAATTTCATTACTTCCGGTGATAATGAAAATGTTCAATTAGTTTTATGAAATCAGAAATGGCATAAGGCAGCATAATGGAGAAAATTGTATGTAAATCGAATGAGAATTGCCACTTTTATAGACCAAAAACCTTGAAAAGTGACTTGTAGAAAATCGTCTATTTCTCGGCAACCGTACACGATAAAAACTATCTTTTGGTATCTATATGATCGTATGGGTTCAATCCATTTGTTGATTGGAATCAAATATCATAATTTGAAATATATTACAAATCAGACTCATTTGAAAAAAATGTCTGTTTTGAAGGCTAAAAATACAGTTTTTGCCAAAATGACATTACTTCCGGTGATACTGAAAATGTTAAATTAGTTCTATGAAATCATAAATGACACAAGATATCATATGGTGAAAATTTTATGAAAATCGAATAATAACTGACACTTTTATAGACCAAAAACCTTGAAAAGTGACTTAAGGAAAATCGCCCATTTCTCTGCAACCGTACAAGTTAGAAACCATTTTGTGGTATCTGTATGATCGTATGGGTTCAATCTATTTGATCAATAGAATCAAATATCACAATTTGAAAAAAATAACAAATACGACTCATTTGAATAAAATATTGTTTTTTGAGGGCTAAAATTTAAGTTTTGAGCAAATGACGTCATTTCCGGTGGCAGCGCAAGGGGTAAAATGGTTTGACATAGTCCACTATGGCATTAGGCATCCAATGGCGAAAGAAAACTGAAAATCGAATAATAATTGATTCTTTTACAGCCAAAATTACGTGAAAAGTGACTCATGCAAAATTGCCTATTTCTCGGCAACTGCTTATATTACAAACTAATTTTCACGCATATTCTCTTCGTATGGATGATAGCTACAAGTTTATAAAAGTTACAAAGAAATATTTTAAAAATTGAAAAGCCTGAATAGGTTGTAAATAGGTAAATTTTACACTATTTTAGCCTCTTAATCGAATTTGCTCGAAAATGAAATCGAAATTAAAAAAACTGCTTCCTACATTTTTTGCGCCTTGAAATGGCACACTCTTTGAGTCAAATAATTTTTCCAAAAAATAATATTTGTTTTCGATATAAGAAAATAACTGTCAAAATTGTAGTTTTTGGTAAAATTATGCCACTTCCGGTGCCGACAGATAACACTTTTGGTAATAAAAAAAATGACAATTGAGACAACGAAGCATATGAACTTTGTTTTATACAAATCGAACAATAAAAAATTAATCTGGGACTGAAAAACTGAATTAGCCAATGGCGGCCAAGGAAAATTACTGAGACAATTTTTTTTACTATTTTTGCGCTAGTCAGATGACTCTTTAATTCTGTGCACAACACGACTAAAAAATATTCATAAATAAAAAAGTTTTTTGTAAAATTTTAAATTTTCGAAATTTGGCGCCTAATATCTTCGAAGATATGCCGAAAATCAAAAATCGAAAGTCGCGTAGCTATGTGCCCTGTCTCCGACTATGCCAAAATGTATCGAAAGTTAAAATCCAGTGATTATTGTTAAAATTACTGCAATATTTTCAAAAACGATAACTTCGGTGATTTCGGACATTTCGCATTGTCGCAGAACGTTCAAAATAGCTTTATCCTCTAAGTCACACCCACTTTTCCAGTAAAACCGAAGAAATCGTAACGATGCGACAAGTAGTTGCTGAGATATAGTCAAAGTGGAATTGGAATAATAATAAGAATAATAATAAGAATAACTAGACCTGCATGCAGGAATGACGGGTTTCACTGGTGCCACGTTACCCTTAAACATGTCACTTCCGGTGCCAAGTTACCCTTGAACATATGTCACTTCTGGTTTCCAAATTAACATTGCACACAAATAAAATGGACGCAGAATCCAGCAATATCAATTCATTTTATACATTTGTTACTTGTAAATGATCTTGACAAAATTAAATTACTCCTGTTGTTATGAAAATGTTCAATTAGTTTTATGAAATCAGAAATGGCATACGATATCATATAGTGAAAATTTTATGTAAATCGAATAATAATTGCCACTTTTAAAGACCAAAAAACTTGAAAAGTGACTTGTAGAAAATCGGCTATTTCTCGGCAACCGTACAAGTTAGAAACCATTTTGTGGTATCTGTATGATCGTATGGCTTCATTCTATTTGTTGATTGACATCAAATACCATAATTTGAAAAAGATTTCAAAACAGACTCATTTGAATAAAATATCTGTTTTGAAGGCTAAAAATACAGTTTTTGCCAAAATGACGTTACTTCCGGTGATAATGAAAATCTTAAATTACTTGTATGAAATCCCAAATGGCATTAGGTATAACATGGTGTAACGTTTATGAAAATCGAATAATAATTGACACTTTTATGGCCCCGAAACCTTCAAAAGTGACCTGTAGAAAACCGTCTATTTCTCGGCAACCGAACAAGTTAGAAACAATTTTATGATATCTGTATGACCATATGAGTTTTGTCTATATGTGAATTTAAACCAAAAGTTAAAATTATTAATACATATTAAGTTATTCTTGGTTGAATAAAACATTGATTTAAAAAGTTTAAAATGCAGTTTTTGACCAAATGATGTCACTTCCGGTGTCAATTTTAAATTGTAATCAACTTGATATGACGCTACATGCTTTTTGAATCAAATGATGTCACTTTTATAAAAATCCAATTATAATTGACTATTTTACAGGCAAAATAACGAAAACAGTGACTTGTACAGAACTGCCCATTTCTTGGTAACTGCTTATATTACAAACGAATTTTAACATACATTTTCTTCGTATGGATTATAGCTACAAGTTTATAAAAGTTACGAAGAAATATTTTGAAATCTGAAAAGCCTGAATAGGTTCTAAATAGGTCAATTTTACACCATTTTTAGCCTCTTAATCGAATTTGCTCGAAAATGAAATCGAAATTAAAAAAACTGCTTCCTACATTTTTTGCGCCTTGAAAGTGCACACTCTTTGAGTCAAATAATTTTTCCAAAAAATAATATTTGTTTTCGAAATAGGAAAATAACTGTCAAAATTGTAGTTTTTGGTAAAATTATGCCACTTCTGGTGCCGACAGATAACACTTTTGGTAATAAAAAAAATGACAATTGATACAACGAAGCATATGAACTTTGTTTTATACAAATCGAACAATAAAAAATTAATCTAGGACTGAAAAACTGAATTAGCCAATGGCGGCCAAGGAAAATTACTGAGACAAAATTTTTTAACATTTCTGCACTAGTCAGATGATTCTTTAATTCTGTGCACAATACGACTAAAAAATATTCATAAATAAAAAAGTTTTTTGTAAAATTTTAAATTTTCGAAATTTGGCGCCTAATATCTTCGAAGATTTGCCGAAAATCAAAAATCGAAAGTAGCGTAGCTATGTGCCCTGTCTCAGACTATGCCAAAATGTATCGAAAGTTAAAATCCAATGATTATTGTTAAAATTACTGCAATATTTTCAAAAACGACAACTTCGGTGATTTCGGACATTTCGCATTGTCGCAGAACGTTCAAAATAGCTTTATCCTCTAAGTCACACCCACTTTCCTAGTAAAACCGAAGAAATCGTAACGATGCGACACGTAGTTGCTGAGATCTATTCAAATTGGAATCTGAATAATAATAATAATAATAATAATAATAATAAGAATAATAATTTTAACAAAAACAATAGTGTTTCACACAAGCTACGCAGTGTGAAACCCTAATTAATCCCAGGCATATTGGAAATACATGTATATACATAAAAAATAAAAGGTATGTCATTATGAAATCCCAGTGCACAAATAGTCAAACGTCTCAAAATATCAAAATTCGAGAGTGTCTCTTTAATGGGTTAGGTATTTGGCAAAAATAAATTCATGGAGAAAAAACATTTACTGTAAATATTTGGTGAATTACTGAAAATTGTGAAGTAGATAAAATATTTTCAACATTCAGTAATTTCACAAATATTAATAAACATTCTGACAATGATGAATTTACTCATCTTAACTTATTAAGTCACACTCCTTTTTAATCTGCTATAATCACACTCCTTTCTTAATCTGCTATAATTTAATCGGAAATTTCTGCATGTACTTCATATAAAATCAAATGAAACTAAACCAAGATGGAAATGTCGATTTAACTCTCATTTCCATAAAATCAATAAATGTGCAGACATGAATGAAGCTTGTTATAGAAAATATCACCACATCTCGCTGACATTATCCAAGGGACCAAGACATAGCAAACATATATTATAACATCAATAAGTCTATACTATTATTACTACTAAATTCTTCCATAAACCAATATCGTAAAAACCTACTTTAAAAAAACTATAAAACTAAAATGCTTTAAAATAGCTTTAATCTTACATAGCTTATATGATGAACCACTTATAGCTCAGTGCTTTCAAGTTACTTAACTGGAACAAATAAATCCTTTCTAAGTGTCTACTATAAGTACACACATAGGAAGATACATGTACAATGTACACCAACATGCATCTGCTATCTACACAAATCTAAAGCAAGACTAACTTCAATCTCAAAATAAATCTTCCAATATTTCAAGTATTGGATGAATAATTTACATTTAATGAAAAAGTTGTTTATTTCAAAACATTCATGTAATGATATCTCATAGGTCTACATGTACATAATTATATGAATAAAAACATATGTTACATCATTTGACAACATGTGTTAATGTATTAAATTAACAGCCATGATATACATGTATTACATATTGTGGTTAATTAATTGCTTATCTCTATGTTAATTAATGAATGCTAATTAAGCATGCCATGTTTCAAAAGATTCTTTAATCAAAAGATTGTGTGCATAATTAATATGTTTGCTGTGAGAATATATTCTTCTCCACAGACATTACAGCATTAAATGATCAACTATTAACTATCTTTGCTGAGTTATTGTTAAAAACATAGGGTCCAAACATAAACCCTTAAACTCCCTTTAGAAATAATCCTGTAGCAGTACAATATAAAAAAGACATTTGGTTATCTAAAACGATCAAACATGTTGATATACATGTATGTGTCAGTGACTAGCATTGTAAGCAAAGATTTTATTAGTTCTTCACTGTTGCCATCCAACCAAGTGATATATGATTTTAGTTATTTTATTTTAAACATCCATTATGCAAGAGCTAAATCTGTTTATGGTGGGTCTCTTTTAGGCCTTACATGTACATGTACATATAATCTAAACTATCAATTAGCCATTAATTAAATTATCAAGACTATAATCAACTTTCGATGCCATTGTTAGCCTGCGACATTTAGTTTATTATCATACCAATGGTAGTAACGACGATCGAGGCTAGCCTAAAATTGAATCGCTAATATCTTGATTCATGCTGAAATTTTCAGCATTTGTTTTCATCATCTTGTTATGTGTCTGACAAAAATACATTGAATGTTGCTTATGCTGGGTTTAAATTGAATCATTTCTTTGCATAAATTAATACTTAATTTCTGACATGAAGAAAAAATAACACATTTCAATATCAGACTTACTTTACTTTCACTTCCTGTGTAACATTAAATTTTAACCACTTGAATTCGTCAGTATCATCTGTAAGTGCCAGTGGTAAATACCAAGTTTAGTTATTACATGTACACTCTTTTTGCATCAAAGACGACCATACAGTACAAGTATAGTTATGATAAATTTTTATCTATCAACTAGCCGGTCAAAATAATACACCCCTACCCCATCTAAATCCTCACTGGATTATGAACTTACATGGTACAATACCTGTAGACATGTTTAAGTCAAACACACACTACATGATTATAGTCCATTGTCTTCTTTTTCAACCAAAAAACTAAGCACACAATTATTTTGGTATAAAATGAAAGCATGTTTAACCTCAATGACATCCCCTTGATAATTTTTTTTTTTGTTAGCATACACTGATTTTCTCCTTCAAAACATGGCTTTTTTCCTCAAAGAGTAATTTCTTGGATACATGTAGGTTTGAGTTCAATAGAAATTCTGTATTGGTACCAATTATTCATACACATTCCATGTTCAATTATACAGTTACAACACATAAATCAATATTATTACCTAAAGCGAGTTATAACAATGAGTTCAAGAGGTTCATTACTATATATGGACACAACACCATGAATAATAACGCCTGACGAAGTTATCAGTAAAGTAACTTATGAAATTTTACGTAATTAATTACATCAATATAATTTGTGTTAACCAACCAATCAAAAACAAATATTTAGATTAAAAGATTGGTTTTATTAAAAGTGTGATATCTGATTATGCCAAATGAAAGAATTTAATACATGTAAGTAAAAAGTCTATGGAATGCCAAATGAAAGAATTTAATACATGTACGTTCAAAGTCTATGGAATGCAATCATAATGTCCTCTTGTTTTATCAAATCATATTAATTATCACTTAGCAATACCTGTAATAATGCAATCATGTGTAACATATCAATCAATGTTAAATATAAATCATGTCATAGATTTGATCATAGTACACTATGTGTAGAACAATGATTTTTAGAATAAATGAACATTTCTACTGAATAAAATGACAATTAACCATTTCTACTACAACTAACCGACCAGCCATATTTCTCTTCTTAACAAACAACATTAAACACCAATCAATATTATTAGTCCTTCAACTTCGACTGGCTTCACTTCCCCTTTCCATTCACATACGGTAACTTTAAAGATACTTTCAACCCAGAAAACTCCATTGATTGCGTGGAAGAAATAAACAAAGGATAACTCTTTGAATCTCAATATCATATGATCTAAGATTATAATACTAATACCATTAGTTCTTATCTTAAAATGTCAATATTAATGATTTTCTCCGAATAAAATGATGCATCCATGTTGCTATTCCCTTACTCTTCAGTTTTCTGATTTCAAATCATATGGTTACAATATGTTTCTGCCATCCAACTGGGATCATAGATAACATCTTAACGTAACTTGATCAAAATAAAAACAAAACAGTTAGTGCTTGCATGGTGTAATCTATATTCTGTACTCTAACATCGAGAACATTATAGTTTATGAATGAAGAATGAGCGGATTTAGACAACTACTTGCATTTTTTTTATTGGAATTTATACATGTACATCTTCCCCAAAAGTTTAAAAGATTAGTTTCCAACTAAGTATTCATATGCTAAAGTTGTAATCAAACTTGAATATTATTCAATTTTGAATATAATTATGTAAAAAAAAAACATTCTACAAAATATATCCTTCATGTGTTATTCTTTACTTGAATAAAATAGATTTTTGATTAAGACGACAAAGTGATCTGAGAGACTTTTCCGAATCCAAATTGACACAGGAATTTGACTATAAAAAGTAACAGTATGAACAATGTACTTTATAAAAACAGAAGCCATGTCGCCAAAAGGATATAGAAACAACCCCTAATCAAACAATATTAAACAATAAATTCTTTGCTAGAATACACATCATTTTTGTGCAAGAATCAATATTTACATCATCAATCTTTGTTTACTAAAGGTTTACAATGCACCCTGTTCTGAATTAAAAGTTACATTTGTTTAAAATCTTTTTTGCTTGTCCAGTATCTTAAAATTTCTACATGTGTAAAGATAGGTTGCCAGGCAACGAAACATACGCCCACAGCAGCTAAATCGTCCAGGCAGTCAACAAGGGTTGTCGCATATTTTTACTTTTTTCGCTAATGAACCATTTGTAATACGCTAAAAACTGATTAAGAGTAACAACTCATTATGTAATTATCAGAAAATCATTAGAATTTGATCGCTTTTTATCAAGTGTTACCCCACGCTAACAATTAGTATATACATGAAACATTTAATATCATGGATTTAGCTGTTCAGTTATCAAAATTCATTGAAAATCAAAATACTTGTTCGTTTCAACACCTTAAACTCTGTGTATCAATCTAAAGTCAATCGGATGATAAGTTTGGCCTCTATAGCGTCACAAGATTTTTTGATGTTATCAAGGGCCATAACTCTGGCAGCAATTATTGAAAATCGATAGACGTTTTAGTCTCATGACTGTAAACACTATGTATAAATTTGAAGTCAATCGGATATTAACTTTGGCCTCTAGAGCATCCACATTATTTTTTGAAGTGATCAAGGGCCATAACTCTGGTAGTTATTATCGGAAATCGCTGAAAAACAATAGGCTTCTTCGTCTCATGACCTTAAACACTGTGTATAAATTTAAAGTCAATCGAATATTAACTTTAGCCTGTAGATCGTCCACAAGCAATTGTGGACGCCGGACGGCCGGACGGGGGCGACGACAATATATGACCACATTTCAATGTGGGCGTATAAAAAAGGCAGCAGTAATGTAGTGTGTAAAGTGTTCAGATGGAGGTGACAGCAATTTAAGACCCCATTTCCATGATAGCATAAAATACCATAACAAAATAAATGGTCATCAATATAGAGCTGAGCTGACTACATGTCTGACTGGATATTATCAAAGGTCAAACTAATGTATCTATCAATCAGACTGATCTTGACCACTTGATGATATACATACACATGTACATTGTATGGTTAATGAAGCTTACTTGACTCTGCTAGAATAGAATAACTATAGTAGTTTGCCTTGGGTAACAAAAACAAAACAATTTATACACTTACAGATGCCATGCCAAGAATTCTAAAACTAATATATCAAACCAAGTAAATATCAGGGACATTCTTCATAAAAATGCAATTTCTCAACGATTTACCAAACACTGACCTAAAAAAATGATCATTGAACTCACTTTTTCAACAGCTCTTCAGTTCTTCACATCAAATCACAATTTCAAACTATTTCCCAGAAACGCATTTGCTACATGTACATGTATATCAAGTATCATTTGTTTCCTGTTCAACAGTGAAATTAAAACAAGAAACCCGTTTTCAAAAATGTCTTTGTTCCATTCCAAGAGCCATAACCAGTGTTGACATTTTAGAAAGCTGATGAGTCAATGGTTTTTTACCAGTTTGCCAACATGTGTTTAGAAATTCACTTTAACTTGCATAAAATTCCACAGACTGCAGAAGACAATTCCTGACATGAATAAAATTGGAATTTTCTGCAGCTGGTGTCTCGAAGGAACAGTGATGTTGACATGTGTAGTAATGTGGTGACGTAATGTAAAATCAATCTATAACAAATGATGAGTACTGGGGTCACAGGCTCAACAACCACAGTGACATTCTTTTCTTAACTCCATTTCCAATTACGAGTGATATCAGACGGTTAAATAAGACCAATGTTCTGACTATAAAACCAAATATGTACAATAGCATACATGTACATGTGGAATAAAAGGTAAATAAGAACCGTTTGTTCTATTAGACCAATAAATATAGACACGGCCTTCGACCTACGTATGCCCAATTTAAAAAAAATTGTTGGAACAGCTAAGAAGACAAAGTCACTCTTCTATTTTATTAGATTGCCAGAGGCCCATTTTAATTTTGAGATCTGTCCTGTAGAAACCTTTTCACAAACTAAACCATTTCCTTTCAAATTTTCTGTATAACATGTCCACAGAAATTTAACAACCATTGCTCTAATTTGTCTTACTATTTTTAACGAGTGTGCAAGAATGCAGGCTTTTAAAAAAGAAAACTTCATTCAATATAAGCAGGAAGTAAACAAATATATATATACCGTACTTGCTTAAAACATAGCCTACCAAAAACAGTCTCAAAACAGATAAAGTATTGATTTTAAACACATTCTTTAAGAAAGCAAATTGTGTAGTGAGGTGACCACCACAAAAACATACTATCTTGTATACATTAGACACAAATATTGATTACTCTTTACTCAACAGTTCACACTACATAAGTCAGAGAAAACCTTACCATCTTATCTTTGGATCTCTATCATCAGTACAGAATAATTAAGCTTTACTAGCACTAATAATCCTTGCCTTCTAAACCCCAACCATCTTTCTATTTAGATCTACTTGTCAATCGGATTTTTGAAAGCTCTACCAGTATAAGCTTATGCTTAAAGAAGCCATAACAGATATTTTTTAGTTAATACAATTGATTAATTCTGTGTTGAAGACTTTTTGACAGATTTATCCTAGTTTAGCACAATATGATACTCTTGTAGTAATTTTAGTTTTCATATATATATATATATATATAGTGGTTTGTGGTTAATGTCCTAATTCTATGCAATCCACGTCTACACAACTGCCTATAGTATAATTTATTAATGAAAATATGGTATGGTCACTGATACAAATACTATAGACAATTGAATTCTATAATTAAATGAGTTCAATAATCCCATTAAGAAAAATATGTAATCTCTTCATACTGTCTTAATATTTAGAGCTCAATCTTTTAGACAAGCTATTTGAGCGCTAGTATAAACATACCTTGTTCTAAAACATATTGTTGAAAAATTGTTTTAATATTATTGTAGGAAATATGGAAAGAACACAACACAAGTGGGCACACACAAAGGAAATCCAGAAAGAATATCGATGGGGATTCAACCTTAGAAAAGGTACACCGTAACTACCAAATTAATGAGGACGAATCTGGAGAAAAACAGTTTCAGTTGTCCGCTACATGTGTTGAACTTACATGTAAGGGAACATTACATGTACAACAATAAAAATTATTTTCTTGGTACATGTACATACATGTACATGTATCTAGAGAGTCCCTTTTTCAATTGAATATCTTTAATTTATTTTTCTTAACAAAGATGGATGGTTGAATTAGGAAGAGATGCTACCCAGCTGGTATAAGTCAAGGGTCAACTAGAACTACACCCAACAACAGTATATGCAATTGTACTCAAGACTTATTTTAATGTGTGTACCTTCTTATCTTTATAACAGTGGATGAGGCAGTATACAAGTCATTAAGATAAACTCTATAGACATGATTGAATTTTTGTTGTTAAGAAACAGCTCTATAAGCCCCATGAACAGTCTGTCTAGGTACAGTCTATGGTGTGGTTACTGTCTTAAATCTAACATCATATCAAATTTCATGTTTAGTACTTCAAGAAATTTTCTTTCATCACCAAAACAGATGCAGAAAATGCCATTTAATCATGGTGTAACTCAACTTAAACAACTATTATCTGTTCAACATAACATAACATTCTGTAAATTAAATTATAAAGTCAACAACTTGCCAAATTTTCATCATTTAATTTACATCTATGGTTTTTTGACCCACTTCATGTAATGGAGGCTTTAATTTTGATCCACATTAAAATAATCTGATGAGGTAGATAATATTTGTATACTTGGTGAGTCTAGTTATTCTATGTTCCTGTAATAGTTGAAATCAATCATATGATTGAATGGTACGGACTATTATGACTACTGGATTGGGTTACCCTCCTGGGAATCAACTTTGCCCTTTAAGAATTGAACTATTAGATTATCTAATGTAGCTGTGAATAGCTAAATGACAAATTTATTGAGATGTATTTATTTATGATTTATTCCACTGACTACATAATGAAATTACAGGTCAATAATAATATTTCCTGGCATAGAGACCAAAAATGACCATTAAACTGAGATTAGATCAAGATTTATCAGTTCTTGCTATAGTTAAAAAAAAATAGACAAAGTAAATAGAGTTTGCTGAAAATTGCTCCACGCTGAACTGAGATATTAGCTTTTGAATTTTAGGCTAAACACTATCCTCATTTCTAAAGTTGGTACGATAAAATACAAAGTCTCGATAATCTATTTTTACGTTTAATCACCCTGCACAAAATATATTCCTATCGCCTAAATATCACTGTCTAACGATGCAATTCAGTGTTGATTATGGTCTGGATACATTAATGTCTAAATATTAATTTAGATAACATTTCATGCCTAAAGAAAGACCTGCAATAGGCATATTTAGCTCTTGCATAATGCATGTTTAAGTGATCAATGCATCATTTACATGTAGCTCTAAAGGAATATAAGTCCAAAAATGATTTCTTATTTACAAAGTTATGTTGAACTGAACTTTCATTGATCTATGCTACTACTCGCTATATAATGGAAGCCAATCACCATTTTGTTGTTCAACCAGATAATAGTTTGACATGTTTTAAATCTGATTGAATAAAAACCGAGAGATTATCTAGCATCGGTATTTTAAGTTGAAGGTTTTCCGGCTACCATATCAGGTGCTTAGATAAATATACTGTAATCAGTTTGTCAAATAATTGCCCTATTTGTTTAACAACAGTTTCAATTCTTTCAATTCACTAAAACTGACAAAAACTGCCATTATATCATGTTCTTCTTTTACTTTCTTTACCATCTTGCAATATAACAAAACAAAAAAAATTGTCTAAGTTTATTCATAATTAAGATGAAAACCAACTTTTTTGTAAATTGTAGTCAGTACAAGTGTAACACAGTGTTGTTAGGCAGCAATTCATCTTACAGCCAACTGCAGCCTTTTAATGATGGATTTTTTGTGCTTGCATTATTGTCGTGATCTGATGATGTTACATTCCAAATTGCAAGATTAAAGTATACATGTATCTCTCATCCATTTCTAAAAGTGGTGTGCTTCCATTGTGGCTCAGTATGTACATATGCATGTGTACCGGACCGGTATACATGTACATGTATCTAGTACTACGTAGTTACGGGTACAATATACGAGAAAAAGTTGGAAAAATGGGAGTTAAACTCAAGGATGTTACACAAACTAGATCATGTCAGGACTAGCATGATATGAATCATTTTATATCAATAATTCATTTCTGTGTAGGGGCCATTAACAGTTGGAGAAAACTGGAGGACCCAGATAAACCTTACCATACAAGCTGGGAGTCAAAAGCATGCCACTTTAATAATTTAATAATTCAATGACAGACCTAATGATCTAAAGTTCATGTGTTAGACCATTCAGTCATAACCCCCAACCCATCCCATCATTAGCGGGTATCCTGATGCTGTCAGATTGTGCCTGTAACCCCTGAAACCCTTAAATGGTAGCCCAATGCCACCAAGGCCGGTCCGATCTACTGCTATACACCAAACTTCAGCATTGGGACAGCCCTAGTGTAGCTGCTAACCCAGAACAGACAGACAAATGACAGTCATAAATATTAGTACCTGTATAGATTTCTTAAAAGAGTGAACAGTAAACCTGCTGGTGCTATTATTATTAACTGAGTAAATGTGTAAATGATGTATGATACCAATATAATACAAAAAAAAACTATCCTCAATGCTTTGTCTGTCACAACTCTAACAGATGGCATGATAAATGGATTGTGATAATGTTATTAACAACACACACACAACTACACTAGATGTGCCATGTTTTAAAAAAAACACAGCATAATGTTAGTTACTTCATACTAGTACAGTTTTCAAAGCTTTACACAACAATGCAAGTTGCAAAACGCATTCTACATATCAATATTCTTATATGTTGTACTGCATCTTGAAATGCAGATAAAAAACAGTTCAATAGTTCCTGACCAGCAGTTAATCACTAACAATTACCAAAGTTTTTAAATAAGAAAATTCTTATCATAGAATATTTACATTGTTAAGTTTATCTATCAACAATTGAGCAATGATCAACAGGTATTTGTCAGGTACCCAGTACAAGAAGGTCAATAAGTCTATAAATTACTGTGAGTCACAATAAACAACATTGGTAGTGTAGACATTAAGATATGGTTATTGGTTACCATAATAATATTTATTATACTTTATCCTACAAATAAATTGACTTTTTCTTTCCATATATCATCTTTTTGAGAGGAAAGAAAAGTTAATTCACATTTTTTTAAATAAAAAATATCAATAAAAAAAAAGAAGTAAGAGCATATCTTTTGATTTTTAATCATATTTAAAGCATTTTATTCAACTTTTCACAATTTTCAGTCATTTAAAATCAACACTGACCCAGTATACTCAGCTAGCAATCAAGTAAGGAAGTATGGAGATGAGGAATTAAAGTGTACACATTTACTCTACAGAGTGGGTCCCACCACATCACAGAGGTTTTGGCTAAAAGCTAAATATCTTTATATCTGAGGAAACTAATGAAGATGGGCATACCGGTACTCCATACAGTGTGCTATGGGGGAAATTTGGCAAACTACTGCCTACTCTTATATTGAATTGTACTTTACTGAATTATTCATTCTGTCCTTTTTTTGTGATGCAATTATCCTACATAGTCTACTATACTATTAGAAATAATACAGATTTTTCTTAAGTTAGATTTTGCAGTCTAGCTGTTTTAAAAAAATAAACTAGCAGTATGATAGAACATACTTTTACCAGACTTACATGTAGTCTACATGAATAGAACATCAAAATATAAAATGTCAAAGTCAATTAAGTTGTCAGCTTGGTGAAAATGCTTTACATCACCATCCCTTTACTATGGAAATTTGAATCCAAGCTTAGTACCATACAAATGCATATTATCAGAAGTTTACAGTTTTAGTGTACCAGTATGTATTTTAGATCTCAATAGAATTAGAAAAGAAAATCAAACCAACATAACATAATTTCCATCATTTTTGCGGATTTTCATTTTAGGAAAATACAAATTACAACTACACCTGTCACAATTATATTCCTTTATCAGATTTACTCTATAAATATTTAGGAATAGTTACACACATGTAAAAATATGTATATCTTGGTAAGCTTATAATAAACACCAAACCATAATATAGAATACTATTCTAATTAAGGTGAAGTTTCTTTGAGGGTTCTCTCAATGTTTTCAACCTTACATTGTATACAAAAAATGATATTTAGATTTCAATAGACTTCTATAAAAACTAAATATATTTTTCAGCAATTTTGTTACCATACTTTTTTTTTTTCATTTTGGAAGGATGGGGGGGGGCTGGGGTCGTTAGAATTTTCAACTTATACTAATAGTAATACAATAAATGTATATCCAGCTATGATAATTATATCTGACAATGGGTATAATAATAAGAGAGGGACATTTGTGAACCACAATGTGTATTACCATACAGTTTGGCTGCATATTAAAGTGTTCAAGAACTGCCTTTATTTACATTGTAGGCCTATATTTACATTTTTGCCTATCTCATCTTCAAATATAAATAATACGGCAGCCCAAGCTCAATTTCTAAAAGAGGTTATGAGGCATGTAATAAAAGGAGACAATTCGGGGGTGATTAAATGCAAAATCCAAAGAAACAAAGACAAAATGTGTTACAGTGTTGTGTATAGGCTGCCGATTGTTATGATATACAAAGCTCGGTCGGCTCATCTGTATTCTCAATTTTTTACCATTATACCGTTTCGGTATTATTCTTAAATATCAGAACTAGAATTGCACAATTATTTTTTTTTAAATTATAAATTTAAGTCCAAAACCTATGATTAATGAATTTATGTGCATCTACATTATGAAAAGAAGCCTTATATTCCATATAATTCCGACCATTTATAATAAATAATCCATGTGTAATGGAACCGGACATTCCACGCAAAAATAATAAATTATTTCAATACTATTATATTTAACAATTCATCTCCCACAAAGAATGTAATATAGACATGCTGTATGGTGTCTAATACCTACCAAAAAAATATTATTTGCTGTTCTATAAATCCAGTGATGTTTTGCTATTATAATAGATTTACACCACACTGCCGACTTTGTCATCGCCACATTTGCATAGCCTAACTACCACTCCTGAATATATAAATACGCTTTCCGGAAAATAGGACATTGAAAATAAAGTCATATCTTAGCGTATTTGAAATTCGGCTAAAAATGATATTGATGATGTCTTTGATTGACATTAGCTATGAACAACAGCATTATAAACGAAGAATAAAGGCGTGATTTGAAAGCTAATTATTTGCGGGTATTGTTTCGCCTTGGAGCAAATTCGCCATTTTGTGAAAATTGTCTATCCCCCTCTACGGCACATTGAAATAAAAAAACCGAAGCACATGGCACGATAGTCAAATAGGTAAGCAAACGTCAGTCTAAGAGGTCGGTAAATTTTTAGAGAAAAGAAGTGTAATCATCTGTATTTGATTATTATTGTTTTCACTGTACGCACATACCATTTCCAAAATATAAAGTGGGCCACCCTACCCCCCAGTAGACAGAGAAATGAATGGAAGAGATTTGATACGAATACGGGTATATTTTTCCCGCGTTTTTTGTCCCATACCCCGAAAAATCCCACTCCATTATCTTTGGTTTTATGAATAAACAAAATATATTTTTGAATGGCATTTTCTTTATTTTAAACTTCCAAGATGTTCAATCCCATTTCTTTTCTAATTCTTAATTATGAAGAGTTGAACTATTAGGAGTATAGTTACACTAGTTACAGAGAGAGACAGTTAAGTTGAGGCTAAGTGATCCATAACTAACACACAAATGAGTTAAACAGTTTCTTTAAATATATAAGGCCATGCCCTAACGATAATTAATTGCCCCGTTTTTGGCTATATTATAGGCCTACCCATTTACAAATTTTAAAGTGACTCTGCTTTCACTCAGTCAGTAGGCCTAACTTAATAAGTTTAAAAAAAGAAAATCCTGGCAATAAACAATTGAGATTGAAAATAGACATGGATGAAGCCTACCTACATGTTGTATAGCAGCATGTCCACAATTTTTCCTAAAATGTCTTGAATTTGCGATCATTTTGTGAAATGAAATGGTGTTTAACGTCCTACTCTTTTGCACCTAACCTGGGCTAATGGAAGAACCTGGGCATACGCCATACAGTGTGCTATGAGGAAATTTTTGTCAGGGCAGCGGCGCTACGTCTTACTCTTATATCGAATTCCAACTGCCAAGGGAACTTTACGTGCGCTCCAATGTGTACACAGGACCTTGATTTTTCGTACCATCGGAATGACTAGGTATCTGTCCTTGTCAGGCCCTCCTTCTGTAGGCCTATCACTGACAAGGAGAAATCACGCCGGAAAATAGAGATGAACTTTCTTGGCCAATGCAGGGATCGTACACCCGACCTCCAGGCTAGCAAACCAGCGCCTTATTCACTTAGCCACTGCGACCCCCGGATCATTTTGTATAAAGCATCGGACCACTTCTTGGGTCTACATAACTGACAGCTTGAGTCTGTATCCATACCATCAGATTCCTTCCACATCTTTTCCTTTTTCCTTTTAAAGTGTTTTTAAAGTTAAATTATGGGAAATAAGATAAAGAGATGGCAGTTCTCACTATAATAGTTTCAAACTAGTTAGTGTAAAGGTAATTTTTTGAAAATTTCGGTCAGATTGGTCCACTATTAGCCGAGAAAAAAGCATTTGAAATATTCATATAGCCTCGGTCATCATTATTCAAATCATTAATATAAACAGCATAGTCTCGATTATCCACTTGATTGATTTAATTATCAACGGCCATTAAGCAGCATATAGGAATTCAATCCGCCAACATCGAAGGCTAGCCTTGACTTTAAGAGTTTATTATAGTCTGGATATGTTAATTAATGTCTAATTGATTATTTAGATATAACATCTCAGGCCTAAAGAAAGACCTGTAATAAACAGATTTTGCGCTTGCATAATGCTATTTTAAGTTTTGTTCTGTTGATGATACTGGTATGTTTACATTTGAATACATTTTTTCTTTCCAGAATTAATCGGAAAAAAAATGGATTTAGGCCCAAATGCCAGTTCAAATATGTTGTCAGACATGAGAGGTCTGAAACTGAATTTTGAAAACTTTGATGATGAAGTTTCTAAAGAAAGTAATGATTTGACTGTAGATGCAAGGTGATTCAAATTAATTTTTCTTCAAAACTAAAAAGATAACAACTACAAGCCTACTTAAAAGCAATCCATACACGATCACATTCTGAATATGAAAAAGGTGTTTGAGCAAATATGTAGTCATTATGTAAGACTGGTTATAAAAAGTAATGCACACTTTCTCTATGAAATCTAAGCTAGAGGAGTTTATAAGCCAAGTTGACTTATTCTGACATGAGTTGTCTACCCTTAATAAATTATGAATACTTTCTTAGTTTTCCAGAGTCAGGCTTTCTTGCCGGTCATAAAAGTGGAGATTATGTAACTGATATGAATCAAGGTAAATAACTTACTAAATTGTCAAAGTAATTGAAAGAATTATATTATTAATTTACTTTAACATTCATGAATTTAATGTCATTATTATTTATTTCAGTATCTAGTCTTCAGGCTACCGCTAATCCTGCAGATATTCATGACAATTTAGAGGTTAGTAGATTTATGGTATTTATGAATATATAGAAATTGTGTTTTTTGGGTCGCATGCTTCTGATCACATTATAATAGGGTTTGAATCAACAGCACGTTTATTTCTTGAAATTAATTGCATGACTTCTTCAAAGGAGGGTTCTTCTGAAAATAAACTTGTTTCTATTGAACAGTATATCTTATTTCTTATCAGACATATATTTTGGTAAAAAAAATAAGTGCTAGCTATGTGTGAAAAAAATAACTATGTTTTTTAAATGTAGGCAAAAAAGAAAAGTGGTTGGCCGAAAGGTAGAAAGAGAAAGAAGGGTATAAAGGATGCCAATGCTCCTAAACAGCCATTAACAGGATATGTTCGTTTCTTGAATAACAGACGAGAACAGTTACGCCGTGAAAACCCTAATTTAACATTCAGTGAAATAACTAAAATATTAGGAGCTGAATGGTCTAAATTGCCTCAACATGACAAACAGGTGAGGCTAATTCTTTTCAGGCAATAAACTCGTAAAAATATTATTTTTGTTATAAAATGATAATTTGTGTGTGGTTGCAATTTGTGAGTGGTTGTAATTTGTGAGTTGTCACAATATATTGACTAACTTTGTATTAAAATTTGGTTTTGAATTTTGTAGCGTTTCCTTGATGATGCTGAAAAAGATAAGGAAAGATACCAAAGAGAAGTAGAAGCGTATCAAAAAACGGAAGCATATAAACAGTTTAAAACACAACAAGAAAAAAGATTAAAAGGTAATAATTCTAGATGATATATTTAACATAGATTTATTCTTTATTTGGAATTCAAAATTTGTTTTTTTTCACCAGTTTGTTCATACTTTCTTGTACTTGATCAGCAGAATTAGTTCTCGGCCAGTTTTAAGTTTTATCAAATTTTCAGCGGTAGGTTGTGTGTTGGTATTTCTAAAGTTATTTCACCTGACTAATTTTGATACCAACAGCAATAGAGATGATCTGTCAATTTTTAGCAGTTTTGCATAAAAGATTATTAGCAGATTTTCATAAAATTTTCAGAAATCGTTAGTATTATAGTACAGATTCTCCCTATTGATTTCGGGCCAATTTTGCAAAACTTGCGGTCCTTTAAGACAAAATGTAATATCTGAGATACTTTTGTTTCATAAAATTCCATATTTCTGATATGTTAAATTTTATTCTTTAGGTGATGTAGATGACAGTGATATTCATATAAATGGAGAAGTAAGTACAATTTTGTTGATAGACACAATTTGCCAAACCAGATGTCAATTTTGTTTCATTTTATTAATAAAATCTGACAATTCCCAATTCCTTGTACTGTATTCACGCCATTCAGATCTTAGAACTAATCAACCAATCAGAATATCTTTCCTGATTCCTACGGCTGTGTTGTACGGTTGTATCCAATGAAAATCTTATGTATTTCTACAATATAACTTAAAACTAAAGTAGACATCTCCCATCATGCATCGTAGTCTAGATTATCACATGACTTTAAATTGCGAGAGGTGGGAAATGCTTCTTACATCCCCCATCATGCATTGTCGTCTAGATTATCACATGACTTTAGATTGTATTGACTGAGATCTATATTTAGCCCCACTATAAATAGAAGAGTTACAACCTTCCCGTGTTTCATTTGGTTTGGAGAAATAAAAGTGCAGTATTTCACATCTCATTTATCTAGTTTAAATCACAGAAAAAATGAGCAATGAAAGGGGACTAGCCCAGGACTAGTACGGCTAATTAGGTCACTAGCCCATTGGTTATTTTTGGTAGTCCCGGGCGTCGGGCTAGTTGATTTTTACGCCCCTGCATATTACCCAGTTGGCCCCCGTGATCCCCCTCGGTTGATAGACGGTTGGTCAGATATTTAATACTGCTGTTACCATGTTGACTACAATGTGCGATAGATAACCGCCCAATTTATTAAGATATTGCATCAGAATTGATTGACTTCTAAAACTTAAGATTAAGTTATATTTATATTATTTACAATGTATCTGAGTAATGTGTTTGTACTGTTTTAGACTATAGAAGATGATATAGATCCTACTGGTGGTACAACTGGAAATTTTGATATACCCATTTTTACAGAAGATTTCCTGGATCACAATAAAGGTTGGCTATTATTAAACCAGATTCTTTATACATGTATTTATAATAAATAACAGTAATGGATATACTAAATAATGGTTTATTAATATACCTTGTTAAGAAACAACATTGCCTCCAGGTGGCCCAGTTTTATTGATCCAGAAATTTCCTGAAATCCTTATTGGAAACATGGCTTTTATTTTTGTTTAAAAATGAATCTCTGCCTAAAATTTGATATAGTTATTGAGAATGTGTGTTTTGAGACGTATAATTTTATCATTACAGCAAGAGAATCTGAATTACGACAGTTGAGAAAACAAACAACTGAATTAGAAGAACAGAATGCTATATTGAGTAAACATATAGAAAATATGAAACATGCTATAGATAAGTTAGAGATAGAATCTGTACAACAGCGCACCACAAATGTAGCTTTACAAAATCACCTAGATGCTTTACGTTCAACTTTAACCTCTCATTTCTCATCCATACCATTACCAGGTTAGTAACTATATATTTGACCTTTAATATTGAGGTACAGTTTTTGATTTGATAATTATTCATTTTAGAGGGGCATTTTTAATAGAAAAATTTATATAACCTCAAAATGTTTGGAATGGGTGGATCCTGTAGGGGTGAACATGCTGTTCAATACTGTTGTGCAGAGACAGTGAAAGGATCAATTAAAACTAATACAGTAATAATTTATTTACATAAATTCTTTGTTATTTCAGGAACTAATGAAATGCCATCATTAGAAACTGTTGATACATACATGGCTAAACTCCACACTTTAATACTGGATTCTCCACAAGAAAATGAAAGTTTAATAGCTACTGTTAGAGAAATAGTAGGAAGATTAAACAGTGATAGACTTGAACAATAGGTAATTATATAGTATAGTTTAGGACATTATTTCTGCTGACATTATACAACCATAACTGTCTGGCATGTATGTGTCTTAACATTTAGGGTAACATGGCTAAGTGGGTAAGACGCTGGTTCGCTAACCTGGAGGTCTGGTGTTCGGTCCCTGCATTGGCCGAGAAATACGATATAAGGGGCTATAGCGTCTCTTTCCAGCCAAAATTTTCGTCATAACACAATGTATGGTGTCTTCATTAGCCCTGTTTAGGAGCAGAACAGTCTTTTTGTCATTTTTTATAAGCAATATTTTTATTCAGATTTGTATCTGAATAGGGATTGGGGAACAGGCATAGCCTATATTGATCCCCTCTCCCTAATTGCAGTTGGGTCGGGGCACAATTAATAGGCATACATACATCTACATTTCAAATATAAGCATAATGACACCATTAACCATTAAGTCTGGGAGTTTAACTACATTTTGACACAACTAATATATTCGATGATGGAAGGAGCATGTTATTATTTAGATGAAATTTTATTTTATTTGTAACTGAATCTTTTTTTTTTTCAGTCACAACAAATGTCAAAAGATGAAACCTTCAAAGTTAATTCAGAACTAATCGATTTCTGAATTACTTTTAAATACTGTAAAATGTAAAATACTGACATTGACTATGGTACTTGTTATAAACAAGCCAGAATATTAAATATTCACACACTGCTGGTACAAAAACCCAGAATAAATCATTTGCTGTTATTGATTGGCTAGTTAATTAGATTAATAATTAACAAGTTTTATGTTATTGATATTAATTGTAAAAGGGAGGTAACTGTGTTGGACGTAAACATGAAATGACTCACTGATGCATGTAACTTTATGAATGAATGTGTTATAATCTATTAAATGAAACCTTTCTAAAAGGATATGTTATTGGATTTTTGTTTGTGTTTTTTATACGCCCACATTGAAATGTGGTCGTATATTGTCGTCAGTCCGTCCGTCTGTTGGTCCGGCGTCCACAATTGCTTGTGGACGCTCTAGAGGCTAAAGTTAATATCCGATTGACTTTAAATTTATACACAGTGTTTAAGGTCATGAGACAAAGAAGCCTATTTTTTTTCAGCGATTTCAAAAGAATAACTACCAGAGTTATGGCCCTTGATCACTTCAAAATATAGAGGCCTAAGTTAATATCCAATAGACTTTAAATTTATACCCAGTGTTTAAGGTCATGAGACGAAGAAGCCTAGTGATTTTCAGCGATTTCCGATAATTAGTGCCAGAGTAATGGCCCTTGATCACTTAAAAAAATCTTGTGGACGCTGTAAAGGCCAAAGTTAATATCCGATTGACTTTAAATTTATACACAGTGTTTAAGTTCATAAGATGAAGAAGCCTATTGATTTTCAGCAATTTCAGATAATTAGTGCCAGAGTTATGGCCCTTGATCACTTCAAAAAATTTTGTGGATGCTCTAGAGGCCAAACTTAATATGCGATTGACTTCAGATTGATTGATACACAGAGTTTAAGGTGTTGACATGAACAAATATTTTGATTTTCAATGAATTTTGATAACTGAACAGCTAAATCCATCATATTAAGTGCTTCCTATACTAATTGTTAGTGTGGGGCAAAACTTTATAAAAAGCAAACAAATTCTAATGATTTTCTGATAATTACATAATGAGTTGTTACTCTTAATAAGATTTTAGTGTATTATAAATGTTTCATTACTGAAAAAAGTAAAAATATGCGACAACTCTTGTTGACTGCCCGGACGATTTAGCTGCTGTGGGCGTATGTTTTGTTGCATGGCAACCTATCTTTGTTTATGAAGCTATGAAAAGAACATAATAATAATAGTTGAATAGAAGAAATATTGACATAAGCCTGATTGATAACCATGGTCGTCTATATTGTGAAATACTGAGGTTTTCCTCAATTGTACCTTAATACTGAATAAAAAGAGAAATATGTAAAAACATTTAATTTAAAAAAAAGTAGGGCAGTTTAGTACATGGGAGTTTACGGCAATTATTTTTTAAAAAAGGAAAAAAAAATCCACCCCAAAAAACCCTCCCCTTCCAGCACTAAATGGATGTCCACAAGTGCTGTTGCCCCCTTTGCCCAACACACAGAGAGAAAACACTGGTGGTGAGAGGATGAATACCCATTTATTTCATTCATCTTACGGATTAATTTTAATACTGTATGTAGGTCAGTTTTTGTCTTGTCGAAAAGGCTGTCCTGTGTAATATTTAGTAGCACAGTAAATAAGATATTTGGGTAAGACGCTGGCTCACTATCCTGAAGGTCGGGTGTTCGATCCAAGCATTGGCTGAGCAAGTTCATCCAGATTTTCCGGCTTGTTTCGCCTTGTCAGTGATACAGGATGTGGGAGGGTCTGACAAGGACAGCTATCTACTTGTTCGAATGGGACAAAAAAAACCCAAGATC
This sequence comes from Patella caerulea, assembly GCA_036850965.1. Lineage (NCBI taxonomy): Eukaryota > Metazoa > Mollusca > Gastropoda > Patellidae > Patella > Patella caerulea. The sequence goes on from JAZGQO010000006.1 coordinate 24,594,963, forward strand.
CTGTGTTAAATTTTGACGTGCACTTAAAAGATCCCTTGGCAGTTCTAATTCAACAAAATTTCTCTCATAGCACACTGTATGGCATAATGCATGACTTCATTAGCGCAGGTTAGGAGCAGAACAGTATTACATTAAACCTCATTTCATTTCATTTCAAGTTAGACATTGACTCTCTTACCTGGAGATCATGTGTTAGATTCCTATTTTGACCAAGAAAGTTCATTGTAAATTTTCGACGCAGTTCCCTGTAGTCGGTAGTCTGGCAAGGGACAAGTATAGCCAATCGGATAGGAAATAACCTGAGGTCCCGTATTTACACTTGATAATTGCATCCAATGATTTGACTGTAGACGGCTCCAATCAACTATGAATGCAGTTGTATATTTATTGTTTATTGACAGTATATTATGATAACCTCTAAAATGATTACAATAATCACATTTAAACATCTGATTTAAACTACAAATAAAGATGGGGATAAGAAAGGTAATTTATTATTTTGAAATTTCCCTTTTATACTTAATACACTATTCCTATTTTGGGGCTTTGGGTGAGGTTAGAATTTAAAGAATGGTTTGAATATGATCTAATTGAAGTCCAAAGGTCAACTTGCGCAATATCGATTGAAGTGGCATATGGATTGCAAAGTTCATAAATCATGAACATAGTCTGGTTAAATATATGCATTCAGTTTTATTTTTGTGTACGCAAAATCATAATTATGTCAATAGTACTTTCTTGATAAACAATGTGACTCCTGGTCATACGATAAATATTATGTCCGTTGCTATACACAAAGTTGTGAAGATCGATTTTATTGTTTGGAGACTAAAGGGGGAGAACTCTTGGGCCAAACACAGCTATTCTCTCGATTGGGCCTGTTGACTCTGATCCGTTTTTGGACATTTCTTAATGCTGAATCACGTTATAACGGGAATGCATGGACACATTATATACTGAAAATCTGGAATAAATATATTTTACTGTAAGTAATCACATTTCTTGCATTTTATCGATTGTCAATGTTTTGGTTTAGCTGCTTTAGGCCATCCTTTGCGTGTTTGTGTTGTATTAGTGCATTCAATCGCATTTGTTCGTAGTAGATACACCGGTAAGCCAATTGTTCCGGGTCTGGAACAAAACGTGACAGAAAAGATATTGGGTTTTCAAATTAACTGATTATATCAATATAGGCCGTGTCCGGCGTTGGTCTTTTCTTAGATCTGACTTCTATTCAAATTATACTAATTCATATACAACACAATAATTTACGAGTGTATGGTCGTAGGCCGTCTCTTAAATTCTTGTATAGCTGGCTTATCAGTCTATAATTTATATGTATACAATTTTATAATATATTATAAGGAGGTATTTGATATCATGCCCTCTCCAGTCAAATTATATTTCCTATTTTCTGTATGTAACGCCTAACACTTCTTATTTATCCATTTCTTAGTTACACTCTTTCATTTTCCATCTCTTAGATTCCTTCTTAAATTTTCCATCTCATAGTTTCAATCTTACATTTTCCATTTCTTTAGAAATTATATTCATTTATTAAACCAAGAATGGATGCTGGAAATATACATAAAAGGGTATTATTATTTAGCTATGTCTGTATATTGTCATTTTAACTAATTTTATTACCGCACCTACATTTTCGTTTAAAGCACCAAATGTTAATCAATCGTTTAGTTACCTGCCAGGCTTCAAATGCTTATTTGATGTTTCAAAACACACGCACACCATGTACAATATAATTGTATGTAAATAATCGTTGGCTATTGAAATTTTTAAGGATTTGCACATAATATACCATTTATCCATTCGTCGAAGAGTACGTGAAGAAATTCACTAATTCACCGATAAAAATGAAATTATTTGATCACATTCATTTAAAACAGAGGGTTAGATTTTTCCGCGACCCACACCTTTGATTCTTTCTTAAAAAGATAGGTTAAACTTTACACAGATTGACTTACTGAACTATGTGCATGTTCTATTCAGTATTTGACGATATTGTTTATTTCTTATATAACAAACCTGTAAAATGTAAAGCAACAGTGTATAGTCAGCGAGGCCTTTGTGACTAACTTACTGAACTGTCGAGAAACCCCTGGCCTTTGTATTATAAGAAAAAAAGCTATGAGTGTTATTCAGATTAAGGTATTTATATTTACTGGTACAATAAATCAAAACAGGTTCCATTTTAATTGTACTGTATCGTTTCATTCGATATTATGAATGCCAAGGTCGACTTGGTCAGCCTTTAACGGATTATAAGGATTATCATTATAAAATATTGTCGTTGGTTTTAATAATAGACTTATATCAGGTAGTATATCACAAATATTTGCACGTCATTGTCTTTATAGTTTATGATTGTTAAATACCAGATTTTAACTATACACACCCAATCTATTGTTTACTTCCCGCTTTGTTAATATAAAGCTTGTTCTATTTGAATTTTGAGATTACAACAAAACAAAAAAAAAAATCATATAAAATCTGTAGTGACATTCGATGATTGCAAAGTACTTGACAGCCTATCATATTATAGGAGTTCGGATCCAGTTTGTTTCTTGGTTTTATGCACTCCTTGAAAGTTAATGTAAATTACACAGGTTTGAAAAAAAAAAAACCCATTAATTTATTTTCTGTTGTTGCTGTTTCAGTTCTTGAAGTTAGTGCCTCTAACCATGCCCACCAACTTCAGAGGTCAGAGTTATTCAAAGATTAAAAAGGACTGTTTGAGTAAAGGTGCTTTATTTGAAGATCCAGAATTTCCAGCTAATAATAAATCTCTGTTCAACTCCAAGATTGATAAAGATATAGAGTGGAAACGCCCAAAGGTACAATAATATATACCTATGTATAGTAATGGTTATGCATATTGCTACTGGTAGAACGAGAATTATAAATTATACTCCCCTGGGATAGGATAAGATAAGTGTAAAAATACCTTTCCTTAGATTAGAGAAATGCTTTCCCGAGATAAAGGAATTGAAAGAAATCAATCCACAATCGATCATTTTTATGGGTATACTATTTAATGACGGATTAATTAATTTCAGAAAGACAGCAACCAACCCTGAATGGTAAAAATCAATAGCTTCGATAAATGAGATCACGGGATTTCTTTTTATAGCTGCTTTAGCCCTCAATTCGTTTTAAAGTTACTCCGTCTTGGGGATTTACAAATGGACAAACAAGTCATTTTAACGCATTTTGATCTTACTTTTTTTTTATTATTTATCTTTTTTGAAATTCTTTAATCTACTGATTTATAATGTAAATTCTAGGTGTGACAGATAGAAGTTATTTGTATAATATAGTACATATTTGTAGATATGAACTTTTATTATCAATTTAGAACTTTGTCTGGAGATTGAATACAGATTCGTAAATGACTTGCTTTTTTTTTGACAAATGACCGCAACTTTGTTTAACCTAATATTTAGAGATTATGTTTTTCCAGAAATTGATTTAGTTTAGGTTCTGATTTCTGTTTTTATTTTTCTGTCAGGAATTATGTAAAGTACCTAAGTTGGTTGTAGAAGGTGTTAGTTGTGATGATTTAAATCAAGGGGAAATTGGTAATACCTGGTTTGTTACAGCATGTTCTAGTCTAGCTAGAGAACCTAAATTATGGCAAAAGGTAATGTTGAATAAAGAATAATCTGCAACGAAAGCAGTGGAGTTCAACTTCAAAACACTTGATAATTGTTACGATCTCCTGCCACCATATAACTTGTTGAAATATAGACATGATTTGGGGACTTTTGGCCAACGCTTAACTGGAAGTTTTCTTGCAAAAATACAAGATCATGACCATATTTTAACAGACGTCCATTCCCAATTAACCAGTTGTATCTCTAGAATATATCAGAACCACTCGTTTAAGAGCTAGCCTTTTGAATAAAATCTACATGTATATCTTATGAAGTATGTAATCTTATTTTTAGGTGGTCACCAACCATAAAGAACAAGAATGGGATGACAAGAACCAGTATGCTGGTATTTTTAGGTTCATGTTTTGGAGATTTGGGGATTGGTTGGAAGTTGTTATAGACGACAGATTGCCAACAAAAGACGGAAAACTAGTGTTCTGCCATTCAAAATCGCGTAATGAGTTTTGGAGCGCTCTGCTTGAAAAGGCTTATGCAAAGTAAGTTAATATTTATCTACTTTACTTGCACGCCAATGTGTAAGCAATAGCTCGTTTATTCGCATAATGTGTACGCAGAAACTCGTTTATTCGTTCTACCCGAACGCCAACACTGGCTGTAAGGAACTTTTATACTGGAACAAACCCGAGACCTGGCGAGCCAGTGTCTTATTCACTGCGTATACATAGTAAATACAAGGATGAAAATACACTTTTGAAATGTTTATAGTGACAGCGAAATTCAAATAATTTGACATCCAGATACATACATTTGAAAGTCTGAGTATATATGAAATTTAAGCGCCAAAATATAGAGGGATGGTGTAATTACCCTGTCCCAAAATTTCAGCTAAAATATTGAGTCGTTTGGTCGTGGACGTCAAAATTGCTTATCCGGACACGTAACCCTTTTCTAGGTTTTGGGTCAGATTTTTGGTTGGGTGCCTGATAATTGATTCCCGTTCCTTTGGAGGTCTATACAATGAATTACTCGTGTGCTGTACTTAATAATGATAGGTAAATTTCATCTACATATTATTATTATAAAATAAAAGTCTGGTTTTATCCAGACACCGCATAATACAGTCAGATGAAGACTGACGGGTTTATGTTGAGTTAGTTGGTAGGCCCCAAGGCAGAGGATTTTATGGAATTTAGCACAAAATTAAGCAGTTTTAATAGTTTTATTCCCTAAAAGAGGGTTGGGTGGCCGCTGTGTTATACGGCCTGTCATTGAGTCAACTAGCGTGGTTTCGAATTCCCGGTTGTACGTGGCATGGAGTAGGGTCGCCTGTCGAACCTTGTGGTTTTCTCTTGGTACTCCGGGTTCCTCCCACTGCTGAAGACCCCTACGCGCAAGCGAATTGTTGAAATAAAATTGAACCATATGTTGGTCCCGGGGTGACCTAGTTTGTGTCGACGTTAAACCCCATTTCTCTCTCAACGTTATCGAAATTGGCCCTTTAAATTCCACAACGTACATAATGTTTGAAGAGTAAGATAGAGAATGAAATATCAATATACATTTTATAATCAATACTGCATTTAATAGGTTTTCCCATGTTCTCATTAACTGCAAAACTGTGAAATGGCACACTTATCGGGCGTTGTTTTGTTTTTAACCAGGAAGAAAACCTGCATAAATTTTACGAGGTAGAAATGATATTTTCCCTGTAAACTCCATAAAGCACCATGCATTATAAATCATATAATAACAATTAAATAAAATGGGGTTTATTGTCCGACATTTCTGCTCAAACATATGAATACGGGCATACGACATGCAGTATGCTAACATGTACAGCATGGAACCGTAATTGTCCGCTCAATTCGAACGTTTATATCTAGTTCCTTGCCAGGACCGGAACCGCAATGACCCCATGTTGACGTTTCCCGGTGATTTCCAGCGTGGGTTACCGTTGTCAGTAGTGCACGATGGAAGGTCTGCCAAGGATAAGGTCTAGTCGTCGGATGGGACAAGAATTGAAGTTCAGTGTACACTTTGGCGTGCACGTAAAAGAACCATTGACCGTTGAAATTTCCCTTACTGCACACTGCCGGTATTAGTCCAGTCTGTACAGAATAGTCGAAGGTTTAACCTCATAATTTCATTCCCTTGTCAGACTCACCGCTCTGTATCACCGAAGGGGAAATCAGAAGGATCGAACCGGCACCCCCTGGTTAATAATCAAACAAATAAAAAATAAAAAAAAACAAGGGGTTGCAAGGCAAGATACGCCCACAATTTGCAAGATGTGGATACAGAACAAGCTGAAACGAAAATATGATTTTTCATACAGTCGGGTGTCATAGTCCAAGAAGTCAGGACCTGAAATGCGCGGATATCGAAAGGGACTGAGATCTTTGGAATATAAATATATATGTTAAGTTTCATAAAATGGGATAAAACAGTTGTGGCATCTGATTGTAGAGGGTCCACAACCTTCGTATACATAATTCGCGTGCAAGGAAAGCCCATTTTGACGGGCAGCTATATACGTTTCTAATTTCTCAAACGCTAAAAACGAGATTTTTCTCACAATCAGGAGCCATAATGAAAGAATTAGATCCTATCTGTATCATAAGGTCTGTCATTGAGTAGGGTCGCCTGTCGAGCCTCATGGGGTTTCTTTGGGTCCTCCCATTCAATCCGCAAGCGAATTGTTGAAATAAAATCAAACCATGTGTTAGTCCCGAAATGACTTATAGTTTGTGTCGTGTTGACGTTAAACCAAATTTCTCTGTCTCACTTTCGTGAAAATCGAATAAAAATTGTGGCTTCAAATTCTGAAACCTTGGTATTACTTTTACAATATTTGCGTACAAGTAGCGGTTATTTCATCCGGCCGGTTTGGTCATATTTTTACGAATTTCGAACTCAACTTTCATTCTTTGTAAGCTGAAAATGTCATGAATGAAAGTGTGGGTGTATATATAAAAAAAACTTTATAAACAGTACACTGCAGATTACTTTTATGTACCAATGTACCAAATGGTATGAATATGTAATCAATATACGATTACATCGAATAACTTTATATTAGATCATGTCGTCAAAGTTCTAAGAGAAGAGTAGACTGGTATAGAATCTGCATTGCTGGTTTTGGAGAAATAGCTCATATTAAAGTACAGTACATTGTATTATATGATTAGGCGGGTTGTTTTGCTATTATAAATGATAGATACTGGTATTAAATAACTTAATGTTTAAATGCAATTAACCAATATTGTATATGCTATGACTGGTCAAACTACTTGCTTACCATTGTGTTTGTGTTGTTTTTTCCGCTTGAGACTAAATACAGAATAAATCAATATTACTAGGTTCAATAAAAGTATTCACCATTGACGTCTTTTATGGAACAAGAAGTGTGTTTATTCGCTGCTATGAAACCGTTCATCACATCAGACAACATCACCATGGTGATTCAAAATAATCAAAACTAACAATTCGTGCCAATTATAGAAACAATTATTAAATATAGATGAAATAATTTTATGGCGTGAGTCCGGATTGAAATTTTTCAAGCCCAGTTGAAACTTTGCACCTCATTCCTTTCCACAAACACTCGTATACACGCTAATTGTTATTTTGGAATATACAATAACGTTAAATATCATAAAGATGCTTTAGATCAGAAGGTCCGTCATTGATTCAAGTAACGTAGTTTCGATTCCCAGCTTGTACCTGACAAGGAGTAGGGTCGTCTATCCAACTTCGTGACTTTTCTTCGAGTTTCTCCCACTGCTAAAGAACCTTACGCGCATGCGAATTCTTGAAACCATGTTAGTTTGTGTCGATGAGTGGACGTTAAACCTCATTTCTCCGTCTTTAATAAAGATTCATGATATTTATTAGAAGGCATGTTTACAGAGAAAGTTCGTCGAGATTTTCCGGCATGGTTTTCCCTTGTCGGCTGTACAGGTTGAGGGGCCTGGAACAGCATCTAATTGTTCGGAAAGTACGTAACGCCGAGGTCACGTGTACACATTGGGGTGCACGTAGAATATCCCTTGACCTAGCACCGCCGTCAGGGCAAAATTCTCCCCATAGCACACTGTATGGCATATGCCCTTCTTTAGTGGCCTAGGTGGACCAGACAACTAGGACTTTAAAAGAAATATCATTTCATTTCGTACAGAGAGCGCAATTCTATGGAATACAATTAACTTTTTATTCAGAGAAGCCAAGTAAAAACGTCGCTCAGTGATAAACACTAATTGTTTTCCACAGAATTGTTGCAATTAGACTGATATTTTAAACGTGTTCCTTGCCAAGCCACATTTCATGGAAATAAAAATCAACTACAACACATTTATTACAGAATGTACGGAGATTATGAATCCTTAAATTGTGGAACTGTAGCTGACTCGTTAGTAGATTTTACCAGTGGCGTGTCAGAGAAATTAGAAACAGCTAAATTACGACAAAATGCAGATCCAGATAGTTATTCAGCTTTATTTACCAAGTTATCAGAAGCCCAGGAAAACCGAGCTTTAATATCATGTAGTATTGTGGTAAATATTGTTACGATTTTCAACTTTATCATAATTCATAGAAAGACCACTTAAGAAGAGGTCAAAGGTCATCAATTAGCAATTTTTTGATTTTACTCCAACTTTTCCCCCTTATCTAGTGATCTATTCCCAGTATGTTACACAGAACTACACGGAGATGTTTTATACTGCTCGGGGAACAAATGAGATATAAAATTAATGACATAGTCTCAAAAATAACGAGAATATCACTTGCCCCCCCCCTTCCTAAATTAAAATTGTAATTAACATGAAAGGTGCAGAATAATATCCGAAATCATCATCAATTTAAGAATAAAATTCCTAGTGGTCAGTGTAATTAAGATGAGAATAATGCTGGTTAACATGAAAGGTGCGACATTGGAACAGTGTAACACGTAGGGAATGGTCATAGGATTCACGACCACAAACTTAAGAATGAATATGTTGGTTGTAAATGAACTTAAGAACACCAGATGTGACCAAAGCCCGTAAAAAAAATAATTGACAAACTGCTTATTACTGAGCGACGTTTCAACTAGGCTTCTCTAGTCACTCTCAAGAGTAGTGGAACGTCGCTCATTAAGAAGCAGTAATTATTGTATTCCATAGAATGGTGACCTGCATACTCCAGTTCAATTAATAATATAAATGCCATCGAAATAATAGACAACTACCAACAATTAGGAATCCGGGTTCCGCACATTCTCGTATTGAACAATTTACCACAAGTATAGCTCATTTCAGGTTTTACGTGGTAGTAGGTTAGTGATCACAAACGAATTAGTGACAGTTTGACGGATTTAAACCCCAGACGTTTTTCTTCCGGAAGTCACACTGAATAATGGCAAGCCTTACATGGGCCTACCGTCATCGCTGTATCGCAGTTCTAGTTTGTAATAGTTGTGTTTATTTTGATTGCAGTGTGCGCCTACAGACGTAGGATCATACACAGAACAAGGTTTAGTATTAGGGCAAGGTTATAATGTAACAGATGTCAGATATGTTGAAGTTAATCGTAGTTTACAAGGTACCATTGGTGCAAGTAAACTATATTTAATTCGTCTCTTTAATCCCTGGGGATCTAGAGAATGGAATGGTCCTTGGTCTGACGAGTGAGTATCCTTATTATACTTTACACAGTATCATCCAAAATATGGTGTTATTGTAAACCTGGTCCTAAGTTCACAAAGCATTCTCAGACATAAGTTGAGAATTCACTCAACTTTCAATCACTATTTATAAAAAATATCTTTAATCCAGAAACACACATGTTTGCACATAGTTTTTTATTGGCCTATTTGTACATTACAACAGCAAAGGTTTTATAAAAGATTTGAGTTAAAATAAGGCGATCAATTTTGAGTAAATGCTCAAATGAAGTCTGAGAATGCTTTGTGAACTCGGGGCCAGGTCTTTGGTTTGATATCAATTCTATAAAAGATTTGAAAAATCTGAGACTATGAGTGTTGATATATTTTGGAATGGTATCCAAAAGGTGATGAATTTATTATAAGCTGAAGCCTTATTTCAGGAAACTATCCATTATTGGATGCTAAAATTGTATCCCATGTTTGATTATAAAGGGACCATTTTGAATTGAATTTTCTCTTGATATCTGTAGATTAATGTATGTTGATGTATCTGTTTTTAGTTCTGAAGAATGGAAACGGGTTAATCAGATGCAATGGGAGAAAATGGGAGTCAAATTTGAACATGAAGGAGAATTTTGGTAAATCAGTTATTATAAAGAAATTAACTAGCAGTTTGGCTTTGAAAAGCAGAGGTCCCGTGTACACGTAGGACATAGGTAGTGCACGTAAATCGTGATGTCTTTGGCGTAATTTGATATGATGCTATTTAAAGAGCACCCGAACATCGACGTTAAAGTTCAAGACCAATAGGCTCGTCAAACGACGACTGGATGATGTCGTACATAGAAATTGTTTTTGACTCATTATGATGTCCTAAGTAAGGAAAAGAAAGTTTACCAAAATCGGAGTCCAAATAAGGATGAACCAACTGCATCACTTGCGGTTATAATAAAAAGAATAATTTCTAGCTTACAAAAACTTTTTTTGCTTGTGTTACGGGGGGGGGGGGATTTTTTTTCTGAATATATATTTTAAGATTTATGGAAACCTTGTTGAAAATCGCTGGTCTTCACCTTTGAATATATGTAATATTATTTCAGGATGTCTTTTGAAGATTTTATTCAACATTTTACCTATGTCGATATCTGTCATTTCGTCAACACATCATTTTTCTCTATCAAGAAAACCTGGTCAGAATCTATCATGCATTCAGAATGGAATCATAATGGTAGAAATGGCGGTGGTGTAGTCAATTCTCAATCGTTTCTCAGTAACCCTCAGGTACGTGAAATATGGTATTAAATGATTCTTTTATGTGATAGAATATGGTGATTTGTCAGGTCCCATATACAGTTTAACATTGCAAGTATAAACATTCGGTTCAAATACAAAGAATACTGTAGTTCAGATGGACGCATTAAACGATGGCAAATAAATTTCAAAATATTGTAGTCTTAATTCTGTCAGTTGAGTGGCAGAATAATATGCTTATTCTTTTCGGAGCAACGGATACTACTTAATTATTTGGGTGTTAACTACTTTGATACAGTTCATTTGTAAAATCAAGCACAGGAAAATTTAACGAATGTAACTTACATATATTCTGTATTCTATATTTTACTCAACATATGACTTCTATTTGGTTATTATAAAACCCAGGTCATATTAAAGTATCACCTATTTCATACGATTTGTATACCACTATAATGGCACAATCGATTTCTGTATGTTTGACTAATGTTTAACGTGTGTTGTAATTGGTATATCAAAAGATTTTATTTGAAATCAATTCTATCAATGTGTATTTGATTTATCAACAGTTTTTATTTGATATCAACTCTATCAATGATAAGATAATGGTATCATTAGAACAACATGATATAGATGCTGGAAGACAAACATTTGGTCAGAATATAAATACTATTGGTTTCCACATAATGAAGGTGGGTGATATTATTAACAAATTATTTAGGGTGGTCGGTTAGTCGAGTGGTCTAACTGTAACCATTTAGATCAAAAGGTCTGATACCAAAGTTTCCGGTGGGATTGCCTGTCGAATCTCGTGGGTTTTCTCCAGGGTGGCCCTGTTTATATTCAATTAAACTGATATTTTTTAAATGTAGCTATAAAGCGTTCATATAGAGTATTATTATCTCACCATTTTACTGGTATTGTACCGACATTTGTCATCACTGAGAATGTTGAGGTCGTCATGAGACACAACTTATTTTGGTATTTCATAAAACTTTGCAGCAAATTTACGCGAAATTTTGTATTTTGTAGAACTCTTAAACATTTCAACAATGGCAACGATTTTTTAACACCTGGGGTAAAGATGCTACGCTGATGGGTTAATGTTTGGTGTAGCTTAAAAGTAACAAGATTCTTAATTGATATACATGGGCTAGGGATAATTTTGGGAACTCGTGTAGCAAGTTTACAGTTATATTTAATGAAGGATAGCCGTTAAACAATGAAAATTGATATATTAAATTGTTTCATTAGTCTGTACTTTGTTTTAGGTTGAAGAAAACCGAAAATTCCGAGTACATATACATGGCGACCTCATGTTTACCTCAGATTATTGTAAAACTCGTAGTGTATTTGGAACGACATCGTTACACCGCGGCCGATATATAGTTGTACCGACAACGTTTGAACAAGGTCCTGTAGGAAGATTTATGTTACGTCTTTATACTGGTAGTTCTTCTGGAGGAAGGTGAGTGTTATTGTAGTAAACGATGACAGTACACTACATTGCAGTAATCCAGAAACACATCCAGGATCTTTGAAAAATAGCCGATATCGACCTCGACTAGTAGGGTGGTCTAGTCCCTAATTATAGTTTTAATTTAGTTAATCCAAATTTTCAAAATGACCGAAAACACCCCATTATCGCCCATGCTTGATATCGGAACCATGGTTCTAAAGATATATGAAATGGACGATAGAATATTGCATAGACTATGTCTGAAATCGACGATAGCGCACTTTACTAGACTATGACTGAAATCGACGATAGGGTATTACATAATAGATATGTCTAAAATCGATGACAGGGCGTTACATAGACTATGACTGAAATCGACCATATTATAGTATAACATATACTATGACTGAAATTATTTATATTGTGTTTACATGGAATATAACTGTAAGCAACACAGCGTAATGCATAGAATATAAATGTAATCGACGGTAGAGTATTACATAGACTATGACTGAAATCGACCATAGTGTATTACATAGACCGTAACCGAAATCGACCATAGTATGACTATGACCGAAAAAAATCCCAAATGAATGATGTTTGTGTATATAATCAAGCATTTTTTGTCTACGTTTTTTTAACGCAACATATGTAAAACAACGGCTGTTATAATTATTATAATTTATTTTAATGCTGACAGTGTGATATCTCCTGTGAAGTAAGTTTAGATTTGTCATCACCTAGCACATTGTATTACCCATTCACCAAATGTTGCTTTTGTTTTGTTATACGTTTAGCTACTCCCCATCTTTGTAGATCTCAAATAAATCTCAAAGCCTACGTGAATGTGGGCTTTCGTTTTGTATTTGGGGTTTACTGTTTTGTGTCAGGTGATGCTTTTCCTTCTCAAAACAAGGCTTTTTAAATTTGTTATTTTTTGTGTGCTTTCTGACCACGATGTTTTATTTTACTATATCGCTATTTAATAAAGTACAGGCTTTTTGTTTTATCAACAGCTGTATTTTCCCATGTTATTTGTCAATTTTAAAATTGTTACATTTGTGTCTATATATTATTAATGAATACCCAAAGATTTCACTGAGCTCAATGAATAAATAAGGATGAATCAATATCAGCCTTTCAACCAGAATGTTTATCTGGGAAATTGGGAAATATTGAGTACTTGCTACTTCTAAAATTGCGCAATTCATTTCTTTCTGGAAGTGCAAAACAAGGGTTGGATGTAAATATATTAGATATTATTATTACTATTTACAGAGAATTAACTAAGGAAGCGCCAGCTAGTAGTTGTCCGTGTATCAAGGGTTATGCTATGGTATCAACTATAACTGTTCTATCAGCTGAAGGTCTGTCGTTACCTGAAACAGCTAAAGCTTCTCAAAGTAAGTATTTATGTTTAGTAGTAATTCACTTTAACACATATTTCCTTTTACGATGACCATGCCGATCTGGGGCCGGTTGCTCAAAACATCATTTTAACGATCCATTAAACTCTAATATAACGGACCGTTATATTTTGGAATCCTTACCTTCTATTTTTCACCCTGATTCTACTTTTTTCGCCAAAGGAATCATTTCTTGCCACAGCTGAAACACATTTATAAAGATTCAACACTATTTTCAAGTAGAATTCTTCGATTAAAAACATAAACCAAATACGTTTAAACTGAAGAGCCATTATGAGATCCGGACACGCGCAAACCGCATGTTTATTTCATCGCAAAATTCTACTTGAAAATTGAGTTGAATTATTATAAATTTGTGTCAAATATAGTGAGAAATGATTCCTTTTGGTGGATGGCAAGGGTTCTAAAACAGCCCGAGAACATAGGTGCGGAATAGCGGTATTTTACCGTATTTTCATATTGCAGCTATATAAGGCCGGATAGGAACTTTCAGCGAATATCGTTCGCTCAAAGACAGTTCCAAAAGGAACTAGGCAAACTGTAGACGTTCACGTCGATGGCGAGGGGTGAGGTTATGTCCATAACGGCAATGAATGCTCCAACTGGTGAGACGTTGCATCGGTACTGATGTGTCTATCGTGTGTGACCACTGTCTGACGTGGTGTTATATTTGATCTTAATGTAATCTATTATAATATTTGATCTTATTGTGGTATGTAATATTTGATCTTAATTTGATCTGTAATTTTATCTTATTGTGGTCTGTTATATTTGATCCTATTGCGAGGTAATGTTTTGATCTGCTAGATCTGTTTATATTACATCATATTATGATCTACTATTTGGTGGTAATGTAATATATTACAGTTGATCTTATAATAATCAGTTTTATGTTGAGATCTACAGTGTTGTGATCAATTATATTTGAGCATTGTTTTTGATTAATGCGATTTCCCGTCAACATTTATTTGGAATACACAGAAAAATAGGACTTTAAACTCCATTTCATTTATTGTGATATGTTCTGTTTGATCATTGTGATCGATTTATATTTGAACAAATATTATAGAGAATTGAGATGTATTATATTTGTGTTGTATTTGATTGGATCAAGCTATTTTGGGGAATTGTACTTAGTCTGATTATGATCGATTATATTACATCTTTCTATGCTTAGTTATATTTGATCAAGGTAATATGCTATATTTCATAATGCGTGACGTGCTACTGTAAGTTGTTCTTGTAGTGATGTGCTATATTTCATTATAATGTGATGTGTTATATTTGATCCTATGGTGGTGTGCTAGACGGGCCAGTAGCCAGAAGGGGATGGGGCTATACCCCTCCCCCCTCCCCAAATCGGATTACCCCCCCCCCCCCCCCAAATATTTCGCCAAAAATAATGATTTCTTAGGAGTATTTTTGGCCGGCCACATCCTCATTCACTCCAAAAAATTCAGTAGCCCCCCCCCCCCCAGTTTTATGAGCTGGCCACGGGCCCGGTGCTAGATTTCATTATAATGTGATCTATTATGTTTGATATTATGGTGATGTGCTGTATTTCATTATAATGCGATGTGTTATATTTGATGTTTTGTCATATGGTGAGGTGCTTTATAAGATCATAATTGAGGTGTGTTATATTTGAACATTTCGTCATATATTATAGAATTTGTTCTTGCGGTGATAATCATAATTATGATTAGCTGTATCTTATTATGATGGGTTAAATATGATGTTATCGTGGTGTGTTGTTTTTGATTATTTTGTGATGTGTTATAATAATATTTGATTATATTGTGATGTGTTATATTTGATTATATTCAGCTCTTGATCCCCTGATGGTTATAAAGTGTGAAGGTGAGAGTGTTAAAACCAATTATATGACTAATAACACATCACCGAGTTGGAATATAAAGGCTACGTTTTACAGAAAGAAACCAGAATTACCTATAATAGTAGAAGTAAGTTAATTTATACGTTTTGATTCACCACTAAACCCAAGCTCCTGAAATATAAAGATTGCAGTCGGTCAGTCAGTCAGCCATTAGGCTGATATCGCAGACAAGCGTTTCCTGAAACTTGCGAGAGGCGCCAAACAAATAGTTCGTTTCGTGTAGGTTGGATGTGGCTAAGCGATTAAGAGACCTAACCGCGTCAATTTCCTTAGTTGTAGGCGCAAGTGCCTTATGAGTAGCAGTGTCCAAAGTGCTAAAGGTTTCGTCCCGGAAAAGATTGCGGTCTTAGCTGTTTAAATTTATACTAAGTGATGATAGGCTATCTCTATTGAAAATGACTACTATAGTATAAAGACCCACTGACTCAACCTGATATGCAAATTACCAAGTTAGCACAGCTGAAATAACCTTATACGAGTAACCCTCATGTCCCGACGTGATGATAGTTAGTGGATAAAAAAAGGTGATTTTAAGTGATCCGAAATTGAAGTAGTTTTATTCTTTGTTGTGTATTTTGTTAATCGAGTCTTAAGATTCTACTATACTTTAGCGCAACATAATTTGGATACTAGTCTAGATATCCTGGCTGGCGCAGAAAGGTAGGACGTTAAACCTCATTTGGTTTCATGTCGTTATTAGATCTCTGGGTGTATTATCATTAGCAGATACTCCCCGGAAATACAAAAACAATTTCGCACACGATCGTTTCATTCATTGATTTATTTGGTTTTAGATAAACAACCATAATATACTAGTAAATGATTTTTTGGCTGAAGCACGTGTAGAAGATCATGGAGGCGAGAACGGTAAAGAGGTAACATGCAAACTCTATGGTAGAAAAAAAGAGGTGGACACAGTGAAACCGGGAACAGTAACTGTTTTTATTAGATCTAGTTTTGATTTGACATATCTTTAAACATATACTATTATTACAAATACTATCACCAACAAGGTCCAAACAACAGTACATCATCCGTACCCGACTGAAATTTTGTTGTCAAAAATACATTCAATTGGCGAGAGATTAAATCTATTTCTCCTGTATTTTACTAGGTCCAATTAATGATAAGGTTAAAGATATCAGGAACAAACAAATTAAACTACGAGAATTAGCAAGACATTTCGCTGCAGCATTAAAGTGCCTTGAAGGAATCGACTATACTATTATAGTCGACCATGGGCATTTTGATGGATATCTTAAGATAGCTTGACTTCATGTTATCATACAGACTTGACCAGTTTGTCTATCATTGATTGTGTTTATATAAATGAAACTTATGTTATGACACCTTCAGATTTCATATTACGGTTTCAATATACATGTACCAATATCAAAAAAACCGATTTCAATTACACTCTAGATGCTCTATTAATGAAAATGGACAATGTAATAACATCATGACTGTTTGTTTTGTATTTTGTTAGTGGTTTCTCTTTTTTCGAATTTTTCGTGTAGAAATCTATTTTATACGAATGTTGTTATTGTTATTTTTACTTAAGCTAACTGTGATAATAAGATCTATATGTAAATTTTGTAAGTAAATCATATGTTTATAGAATTTAATACAATATAAGAATTGAACAATTCCGTCCCTTTAAACCGAATATATCTTTGTTACGTTCAGTATAGAATCTCGATGATTTATTGTTGTTTTTTTTTTATTTTCTTACCATTTACTAGTTTTGTATTAAAAAATCCTTAATTTCAAGCTTTAAAAATGTAATACAAAATAAGAATTGAACTATTCCGTCCTTGTTACGTTCAATATACATAGACTATCGATGCCATGTTGCTCTTTTCAATATTCTTATTGTTTTTGTATATAACAAATATAATTTCAAATTTAAAAATAAGTTTCCCTTAGATGATGGTGTGCAATTATTTATGATATCCATGGAATTGTAAACCATAATAAATACACCGTTATTCTATTTTCAATGATACAAAGTTTCGACTGTCTTTGGGTTAGTACCTTACACAAAAATTAATATGTTATTATGAAATTGTATGTTATTGTATATTGCTGTATAAATGCTTCAAAGGCTGTATATAATTTTACTGTGATAGACGAACACATATTAGTGTTGAAGTGCTCACAATTGAAATAAATTTTTAAATCTAAATTGATGGTTTGTAAAAAAAAAAGGTATTCTTCTTATGGTGCCCAAAGTGAAAGTAGCCCTTAATTTAAGTCAGTCAGTCAGAGAGAGAGAGGAAGAGGGAGATAGAGGAGGGAGGGGTGGGGAGATAGAGAGTGATTAACGTACACTCACCACTCAACACAAACTAGGTCTTTTTCTGACTAACATAACATTTTATTTCAATAATTCGCTTGCCGTAAGGGTCTTTAGCAGTGGGAAGAAACGGGGACCCGTAAAAAACCCCACAAGGTTTGACAGGAGCTCCCGCTCCTTTTCACACACAACCGGGGACTCGAAAATAGTTTTAACTATGTTACTAATGTATACATTGCACATTTCAAACAAAAAAAGAAAGAAATGAACAAAGGTGATGATGGAATTAAATTTTAATGACAGTTTGAAATAACGATGATAATGCACATTGTGGTTTAATGGAAAAATATAAATATCACTCTAAATATGATGGCTTGTGTGTAGCTATAGTATACAGGCACTTTAAATATTACACCACAATGCAGACAATAACAATCTAATATACATCTCACTATTCGTATCATATACAAAAAGAATCAATACACATACCAGTAACAAATTTTACAAAAAAATGTGCAAAGCAGTAATAGTCAAGTCATACAGGTACTTTAAATAACAAATACTCCTATAAAAAAAATACAGCACGCATATCAGTAATTAACAATTTACAACAAAATAAACATAATGGACGGAATATTGAGCAGATGACAAATATAATATTACTAAATATTATATTAAATATAGATGGCATAGCATATAAAACTGGTCTTGTTATCTATAAAAGAGCAATATAGATATGGACGGAATATAATATGAGATTTGAGCAGGCATCAGATTCTATAACCCCAGGAATACAATATTGACGAAATATCAAATGAGATTGTATCTGATGGATAGGGCACTCATTTATTAACTCAAAATGATATAGCGCGGACGGATTATAATAATAAGATGGCGCCCCAAATCAAAATAATTATAATTTCCCCCACTCGCGAATTTAAGCCAACACTTATAACGTTGTAACACACACTAATGCCATAGTATAATGTGATTAATAAGATTTGCAACGGCCACTTATACAATAATTCATTTTTTCGTTAGAAAATATCGCGAATACCAAGTCTAGCGCTTTCCAGCTAAAATGTCTACCTGTGATAATCGAGTTGCAAAGCTCAAGGTTCGTTAAATGTCAAGGTTCCCGTGGAGGTCGCTATTTTTGATTTGAGTGTGTTTGTGTCACAACCTCTGATTGGACAACTTTATTGTTTACCTGTCTGTGGTAAAAGGAGATAACGTACCTTTAAAGTTTGGGAATTTCAAACTAATCTAGCAACTGCTATGTTATTACATGGGAATGGTTCTTTGATAACAGATTAGGCGAAAATGGACTTTAACCGCTATTCTACTACATGTGTAAATTATGTCTATTTTGTTAGAAACGTTGATGGCCTTGGGATGTCGACATTGGTGCTACTTTATTAGAAAAATTCTGTCGATGGTGTGGCTGTTGTCGGTTAGAATTAGCTATCTTCTCTTCGAACTGAAACTGCTGTGGGTTTCTAGAGGGACGAACTACTCTTGAATTTGGCGGAGGCTGTTTCTTGTTGCAACATTTCACACACAAAGCCTAGAAAATGAAAATGCAACAAATATGAATGGTCTTTTGCGTTGGCATTTACCCCGTCCCGCTCACCCAGTTCTCAAAAGGCTCTACGAATACTTCTGGTGACTACAATAAGATGATTTAACGAAAGAGTTCAATGGACACTAAAGGGCGTTTATGATTGAAAAAACTCAACAAACGGCTTACCAGTAACAGTAACAGACCAAATACTATCAGAGCAGCTGCCCACCAATATGTTTTTAACCATTGTTCTATCTCTTTACCTGACAAATTCAGCCAGTTGGCCAATTCGTTTAGAAATCCACTCGGATCAACCTAAAACAGAGAATATAGACAGATGCTCTTACATGGATAAAAAAAAAGTAATCATTGTACTTTAAAGCTTGAAATCAGTAGTTGAAAATCCCGGGGTCACCAATTTCAACAATGCCTCTTTACAGGAAAGTATTTTGTTATTAAAGAGAAAGTTTTTTGTTTGGTCTCAATATCAATGATGTTATTGTTATTATACTATTTAAATTTGTAGCATAACGCCGTTGAACGCATGATTATTCAAGATTTTGAATATTATATATTTAAATTATGACAGTTAACTCACCTCTCTACATTTATTGAAGACGTCACAATATCCCTGATTATCATTACATGGACTGCCTGATACCATCGTCATATTAGGTATAGTATCAGTCTCATAACTACTCCTATAAAATACACAATTATTAGATACATTATCAATCCCATTTCTAGAAAAAGAAACGTTTATCTCACGCTACTTTCCAACTGTCGTGCGACGCGTTACGGTGCGATGCGTTCGGATACGTTTCTATACCATCAAAACAGATGGTATGACTGACCTAAATACGACCTGATAGGATCACCACGATTACCCGACGGTTAAAACCACGTTTTCAATTGTAGCACTGATCGTAATAGTAAGAACCTAGCATTGGTACATATTACTGAAGCAATGTTAATGGGCATTGTTACATCAGAAAGTCATCATGGTCGGGCTCACTTATCACCTACTCAAAACCATGTGTTCAAAAATTAATATCACATACACGACACACGCCTGACTGTAACGAGACAGCGATGGTTTCAAAACAACTTGTTAAAAGGGAACATATCTAAAATTAGAATTACAATTATTTCATTAGACTGATGAAAATTTTAATTGAGAATTGTATCAACATACTTGCATATTCCACCAATCGTACAACAGACTGCACATAATAGTTCATCATTCCAATCACCTGGCACGGTTGGTTTACATTGACAGGGTTGATAATCATATGCCAAACATATAGATCCACTACACTCCTAAATCAAGGGAAATAAAACAAAATATACAGCAGATAAATAAGTTTATGTGGATGTAATTTGATTACCATCTCGCTTATTGAAAAAAGCGATATTAAATTTTATTTGTTGACTTTTGTTTTAAATCGCCCAGTCATGGAATATTTCCCTGATTACCTCCCTTGTAGCATACACTGGGATGTCGGAAGACTAACATACACCCCACAGTGTTTCGTTTGATTAGAATTAATGTCCCTTAAAACTTTTTTAGTGGAAGCAAATTTCGATTCCAAATTATGACTGATCAATAGCACGATTAACAACCAATGACTAGCTGCGTAACAAAATGATTACGCTTTAAACAAAAGCTCCACAACTTGGACTAAATATGTTTACATGGCGTTACGTCATGACTCACGATTTTATTATGCCCAATTAAGTAACGTACAGCAGAATATTGCAGAAAAACTAAATGCGTAATAAACGAGGCTATCAACACGGATCCAATGTAAACAATACTCTATGTAGGCGAACAAGACTTTCGCCGTTTTAACTTAAATCACTCTCCAAAGTTTTAGGGAAAACCACAGATTAAACGGAGGACTGTCATGTTGTTGTACTTGGGATAGATTTGTTCGAACGGGACGAATAGACACTTCCAAGCTCAACTATCAGAAGCTAATCCAGCTATGGGCAGAGAGGGATTTCTCGGTTCGTTGCCTCAGGAATATGCAAAAGATGACGTAAAAGACATATAGCGGACTAGCGAATATTTACTGCTGATTATTGTGGTTCAAGAAGTCGTGTCTGCGGTAGTATAATCGGTGGAACCCGGCACCCAGCCCAGTGAACGTCTTAATGGCTTTGGATTTATGTTAGATTATTCGAATACTCGAATTAAAGTTCCGTACTGGAATATTTGCTTGAATTCATCACGGCACCGAACAAGAAAAACGCTTATTGATTCAATATATTGGACTAAAGATTACTTACTCCGTCCAGACAGACTTTACTGCCTTCACAGATTGTTTTATTGGGTAAGTTCTGTGGTGCTGGACAAGTAGCGTTGTTATCATCAGTAAATATCGTTAAGATTTATATACGTTGAAACATTTATTAAATATTGATTTAAAAATGAATATATTCCATAAGAATAGTTTATAGAAGTCTCCATAGAAACTATTTGTCTGTGGGGTTATGTGTGGCTGGGGTGGAGGTGGGTGGGTTAAACGGGTACTGCGAAGATGAAGCCTAGATGCAGTTCCTAAAGGATAGCCGGAATAATCTTCTATCTATCCACGACGACTTTAAAGTGCCAGCGAGAGCCCTGCCAAGTGGTTAAGAACCGCACATAATAAGGATTTATTTTTGCAGGTAAAATGGTAATGACAAATTAATGGCAAATATTACTAAACCACAGGTTTGAGTTAAAAAGACGTTATTAAAATGCACTGGGATGTGATAAAACTGGTATATGATTCATAATCGCCAGAGATTGCAAATAGTTTCATACACCAAAAGGATATGTACAAACTGATTTCATCTGGCAGGATGTATTTTGTTGACATACATAGTTATCTGATAAAGTAATTAGCTGACAGGAAGGACTACAGCATGAACCTTGACTGGGACTGAAAAATATTATAAGAATTGCAATTCCAAACTACATTGGTTAGCCTAACACTTCCAATTAATTCCTACCAAAGTTGATTAAAATACAGATCTATATTTCGTTTCGTTTTTTATACTTTCGATAGCCAACACTACATGAAGATCTGACAAATTATTCACACGAGTGTATTTTGACCCTTTGACGCCAGCCATTCATTAATCAATCAGCGTTGACGTTTCTAGTCGTTTACCCACAGTTCCATGCATCAAAAGGCCAAGAACTACCCGTAACATACCGTTTCATTGGCAAATCCCTCACATCATTTAGAACACGTCAATGATAACTACTCTTCCTGATCCTAGTGTAGTAAAAACAAGCAAAACGAAATTTTTAACTATTAAAAATGAAACGAGGTAGGATCTGTGTTGTGATTAGATCGATTCATACCAGGTGGAATATATAGAGTGGGTGATAATGTATGTTACCTAGAACATTTATAGGCCAACTCATATCTAAAATCACTCTTTGTTTTAAATTGAAGATATACATTTTTTATATTTACCTACAAGTTGCATTTGATTTAAGTGTACAAGGCGTGGCGGGTATATTATTATTACTATATTGAGGATTACAGCATGTTTCTGTACATTCATCTTCCCAACCACAATCACATTCTTCACCAGGTTCTACTACTTTATTACCACAGATAGATTGACTAGAATCTGTATTTTTGTAAAAACAAGGAATAAAGAAATACATACATAATACAAGCAAACCGTATATCATTAAAATTTCGAAAGATTAAGTAAATTTCCAAGTAGAATACTAGAATGGTAATCTGGGATGGGAAACCAAGGAGCGGTATACAAGCTAACCCTTTGACGACACAAATGGATGTTCTTTTCTCACTCCCTTAAGAGTATCTAATCTTTGCAATTCCATCCCTTACTAAGAGGTGTGTGTCTTTGCAAAGCCCATGACCACCGACGACAGGTCAACTAAGGCAATCGGAGGTTGTTGACGGTCATCGGTGTTGAAAAGATTTAAAAGAAAAAAATGCAAGTTATAACTTCCCATTAAACCAATCCATGAACATAGTAGGCAAATAGAAAGGTTGTAAAATCATATTCTAATATGCATAAATAAACAACCGTTTACTTGTCTGTGTGTATACCCAGGCCACTGGGTGCATGGATGGTCAGCGTTGTCACAAGATTTAAGTTATGAAATACAAGAAGGACCTTTTTAAATGACCAGGCGCCTATGATTCCCGTCTAAAATAAAACTCTCGACTGAATTTGATTTTATATATTGACCTTTTGTTATACAGTCGTACTCTTGAAAATTGTTGGATTTCTTACTTGGCTTGTAAATTCATTTGATCATATATCTGCCACCTGAAGGCCGATTTGCACAAATGAGGTATCGATGGATAGGTTATTTGAAGTATGCTCATTACGCGTGCACATGCATGTTTGATTGATGACGTCATCACGGCTATGACGTCATCAACGACGCCCTAAATCGGAGCAGAAGCAAGCACCTTTTAAAGCCAACGGTGGGGGACACAAGAAGTATTGACTACTGATCATCACCGATGTTAGTTTGCATGTTAACTAATCATTTAGAAATGAAATAAATGGTCGTTGATCGAATCTTATCTCAGTTTGGTAATAATTTCTGCCACCATCCCGATGTTGCTAGATTCTAAATCTTCAGTACACTGTCATGACGTCATAGTCGTGATGACTTCATTGTTCAAACATGCATGTGCATGTATGATGAACATACTTCACATAACCTATCCATCGATACCTCATTTGTTAAAATCGGCCTTCAGGTGGCAGATATATGATCACATGAATTTAGATGGAAGAAATCCAACCATTTTCAAGCGTGGTCCTATTCTTTTGGCCACGACTGTAGGGTAACACGCTTGTCTTCCTTCTAATGTAATGGATTGTATGTTCCTATGTCGACAAAATTATGTGTTTTTCATTGCATAGAGTGACCGTATCTCTACACATAAATATTTCAGTTTGACCTACATCAAAGAGGTTTAACTCCTTCAAAGTTATTGATTCCATCGTGTCTTCTGATAACCCTCACACCAGTCCCTCGTTATCTGAGTTGGTCCCCAAAACAAATTGATTAATTCTTACCTATAAAACAGCCAACAGAACTACTACCCCTAGCTTGTATTATAGGTCCCATCTGTGATATACTACAAGGTGAAAACTTTAAATTATTACTCTCTTCTCCTGATGTAGCTTTAGGATACATTAAATAATTACCACTACTGCCTCCAGGTGTACATGTTATATTTTCAGGATCATGCTTAAAAAGAATTGAAACTGTGAATGAGTTGATCGAGTGACATGTATCTGATTCATACATTATCGTTTTATTCATTCGCGATGACAATTGCTATAGTCTGTGGTACGGTTTTCCCTTGGGGTTTGCAATTCTCTCATATACAGAAATATGAGAAAGACATATTTTTTTTTATTTTAACTTCATCAACGGAGATAATGCTAGTTTATAAACTGTACATCATTTTGAATTTACGACATTGTCGCATTAATTATGTAAGCAAAATCATCACAAAAATGTGACCTTTAACACACAAATGCTCTCGTCCCCAGACAAAGCACACGCTCTTTCAAATTCTTTCTTTAAATTTGTTTTTTTTTAGCACACCGGTGACCATAATAAGCTAAATGACCTACCTCCGATCCCATATTATGACCAATTTCATGAGCAAGAGTTAAATGACAAACAATGTTAGGTACAGTCTGACCATAATTTAATGTTGTTACAAATCCTGTATTTAAACTTCTATAAACACCATTGATTTCCTGTAAAACAGTTAGTTTAGATAATATTTCATGTTCACAAATATACTATGTTGACAATAAAATCGCAAACTTGAATCATTACTGTTTCTTACTGAACCCTCGTCATTAATAACTTATAAGTAACATTATGTTTGCAATGGTCAAGACGATAAAAGCCAGTAACGCACCCGGGGGAGGGGATGGAAGTGAGAGGTGGAGAGGGAGATGCTCTAGAAATTGTAATCACATACTGCTTCTTGCAAATATTCACAAAAATATGCCAAGGTAACGGTAATAACTCCACTTTAAGACATTATACGCAGTTAGTATACCATAATATATCATTAGATGACAGACTGTGACATATATTGAAATAAAGACATGACATGTTCTTGACGAAATATATCTCTCTTATGATATATAGATGGTACACAAATTAAATGCGAATGATCACAACTGAATTACAAAACATGAGTCTAACTACAAATGACTAAAAACCCACATAATTATAGCCTTTATACAGTAAGAATTTATGACTTTTATTATAAGTATCAGCATAGTATTAAAAGCGCTTAATGATATATTAAACATTGAAATACAACAAAATAAGAAACTGTCACAAGGCGGAACCACAAAGGTTAGCTGCTCGATTTGCTTTGTAAATGTGAATGACGTCAGCTACACACCCAGGGGCGTAGCCGTGAAATATATATTGGGGGGGTCCGCAACTTCGGCGGGGGGGGGGGGGGGTACCCATAAGTCTCAGTCTTCTGTAAACATTGTTTGGCATAATTTACGGGGTTAAACTAAAATATCACACCAATACAACGTTTATCATGTTTACAGACAGCGGCACCGGTCTTCCCCCCACCTAAGAAAATTTTGGAATATTGAACGGCTGCAAACAATTTTTCCTGCTATTTTGGCCCATGGACAAAGCAATTTCAAAGTTTTCTAATATTGCCTAATTAAGGTGGCTTGCTGACTCGAATTCCAGTTAATCGTTTACACCCACAGCAACTTCAATTTGGTTCAATATAGCCTACCTGGCTGCCCAGAATTCCAAACAACCAATCAATCGGAGCCTCACCCTCCCGGAGAAAATTTTGAAAATTTAACCACCGCAAATGCGTTTTCTGCTATTCTAGCCTGTGTGAGCAAGTCCAAAAGTATCCAATGGTTCTGTAACCGAAATTCCACTCTGAATTCCATCCAATCTCACTGTTGCAGTTGCATTCACAAAGTAGAGTGGCCCCAGACAAAATGTTTTAATCGATAGTCAACTCAGTACAAATTCGTGGTATTCAATTAAAAGAAAAGTGAAAGGTATCAAAACTAGAAATGCCCAAAGCAGGTTTACGGGCGGCCAGTTTTCTTCGCGGGGCGAAGAAGCGGAGCTGACCGTGTATGGACCCCCAAGAAAATTTTGGAATATTTGATAGCCGCAAACGCGTTTTACTGCTATTCCAGTCCTAAAATTAGTGTTTTATGAGATTTCGGGCACTTTACCAAATTTTGGGGGGGTCCAAGTATATTCAGACCCCCCCAGTAAAACAATAAATTGGGGGGTCCGACCCCCCGGACCCCCCCATGTGTGACGCCCATGTACACACCACAATATAAAATAGGTGATAGTTAGGGGTTCGGAGTAAGGTGACTATTTAAGAATACCAGCCAAGTATTTAAAAAAAACAAAAACAAAAAATTTGTAAAAGTAAATATACTCTGCATTGTACAAATTAATGGAGCGATGAGTTAATGAAAAATGTTCTATGTGTGTGGACTTATTAAATGCAAGAGATCTTACCAGGTACTTCTCACATACTCCTCCAGCGGCATTTTCATCCAAAGAAGCTGTCCATGCCAAACCCAGAACGCCATCTCCAAAATCACGATGTGTTAAAATATAAGATAAACAAAACTGATCATAATTTTCTTCAGAATGTATCTCAAGATATTTAGCGACATCAAAGTTTCCTATATATCTGACATAATTAGAATCTGTTATGTTGGTATAAACTTTTATTCTTTTAATTACAAATTTGATGTTATCAGCAGATCCATCTTTATCAAAATCTGAAATATATAGATATTCTTTTTGATAATTATTGTCTATATTGTTTTAGATCTTGTTGGTATACGCTTCAATCATTAGAAAATGAAATGGTCTATGTTTGCAGGGATCTATAATCTGGGTTATCCGATCAGTCTATGTTTACAGGGATCTATAATCTTGGTTCTCCGACCGGTTTCTGCTCAAGATGTTCAACATAAAGAAGCATTGGATTAACCAGATCTCAACTTCTCTGCCAGTTGGATGTTTTAGTTTAAAATAGACTTTGTATCAGTATCAGGTGAACATGATTGGCCGAGTATGATGATCATGTCTTTATTCCGAGCTTGGCGGAAATAACTGAATTGTATCATGATAGTTGCTGGTAGCATACACATACAGGACTATAAATCCGAGACACGATGCCAAAACATTGTGCTGTGTTGCTTTTTATCATTTTAATCGAAGAATCCCAGATGAATAAATTATAAAAGTGATACGGCATTAAAGCACTCAATGAAGACTAAGTGAACCATTCTGTACCATTCGGATTATTACTATCATATTATAAACGAATTTTGGAATGTTCAACTCTCTGTCTCATAATTTGTGCAGTTGCCTTTATGGTTTTTATATCTTTTGTTGAATGTGAATCAGTTGATAAGTTAATTAAAGGCACCAGGTGTGGCTGGGTTGTCGTTGGAAATTAGTTAAAGAACAGGATTCAGAATTTACCGGATCCCTGTCAAAAATGATGTTTTTGTCAAGACGAGGTTGCGTTTTATAAATGACGTCCACCAGTACAATGTACAGTTCAATTATATGTTCACTATATTAACTGCACCTTACCTATTTAGATATTATGTTAACAGCCTGTACATACTGTATTAGCTGTACCTTAACTGTATATATATACTGTTAACAGTTTGTACATTATGACAACTTACCTATAACAGAAAATATATTATTCACAGTCTGTACATATTGCACTATTTGATTTATCACAAAATCTGTACTAAAACCACCGTATTTCTCATAAAAATCATAATCAGCCTTTATATACAATTCACAGGTATTTTTAACTGTTGATCTTCGTTGTCTTGTATAGTGATTTTGAATATGTCTATGTACTCTTGATCTCTTCTTTAATACATCACGTAATTTGTCAATATTAGTATTTTTAAACTTGGCCACATTAACATGAGAAGCTTTGTATATAACAGTATGAAAGTCAGGTTTATTTATAAAATATCTGGATGATGGTTCTAAAATAAAAGTTTCATTCACTGTTAGAATTTTTCCTTCAAAATGGCCATCTATTGTAAGTGTTCCATGAATCTTTGAATTTGCTACAAGAAAGAAATTAAATATGCATGTCATTAAAGAATAATATACTCCTTTCTGTTTGAAAATATCGATTGACAACAAATACGATTTTTTGATAGTTTGAATATATTTCTTTTGGACTGTTACATATTAAAAATGAATGAATGAGTGAAATGGAGCTGAATGCCCTACTTATCTGCAACAATCGGGCTAATGAATACGGGTGGGTATTTGCGTGTACACCAACGTGCACCCGTGACCTTAGTTTTTCGTCCCGCCCACTCTTGAACTACTGTCAACGGGGTATAGGACGTTGGAAAATCCCGGGGAACTTTCTCGGCAACCACCGGGATTGAAACAGCGCCTATCACTGAGCCAATCTGTCCACCTCCCCACCCCCTTTACATATCAATACATTGACAGAAAACTAACGGCCGCATGTCGATTGAATAATTAAAGCAAACACACTGCATATCCATATTATCATCTAATTTGATTTTCAAACTGATCTTCTGATATCGATTTTGCATTCATTTTACTGCTTTATAATGAGAATAAATTGGCCATTACGTAACCTTGTTGTTTTTATAATTTTCGGACCAATTAACCTTAATTCTCTCAAGCTATTCAACCTTCAGAACAAACACATTCCGTGCTTAATGGCATGCAGTGCTCGTTAGGTTCAACAACAACAAGCTTGCCTAGAGGTTAATGTTGCGAATACATTTTTGTGAAAATAAGAGGATGGTATTGTGAATATACTGTGACCAATTACTATAAATGGAAAGGGTTCGGTAAAAATGAACTTTCACTTAGCCCTGTCTGTAACTCTGCTATGTAAAACTGTGTACAAAATGTAAATCAAGTTTAACCTAAACATATTCCGGAAAACATGTTTTTCATTGATTTTATATAATCCATAGATGTGTTAATCGGAGTTACACGGGTGGGGATAATCCCCATATTGTAACATCCATAATAACGTAATAATCATTACTTTTCGGGAAAAAATAAAGAGGTTTTCTTTTAAAGGTAACAGGTGCAGTGCAGAGAAAAATAATATGGTATGCTCAAGAATGTTTCCATAATAATGCAATATGATCATTAATTGTGCATTTCTTCATTAAATGGTGCACCAAATACAAATAAATTGCACCATTATATTTCGTGTAAAACAAACTCGTTATTATGAAGGTACACCTACAAACAATCAAAAAATCGTTTTCTTCTATTATGGCGGACATTTGCAAAGCTAGTATATAAAGGGCAATTAAATTTTCATCTACTTGAAGTGGCATCAGGTAAGATTAGACAAAGAGCTATAATAGTTAAAAAATGGATAATGAAAAGAGAATATGCTGAAAATGTCTGTCAAGTTAGTTCACCCTGGGCCTAGATATCGGCAATACAATTAAAGCCTCGATTGGCATTGAGATGACATCGAGGGTTGGTTTTAGTCTGCTAAGTTCATTAACGTCTAATTAATAATTTATATAACATTTCAGGCCAAGCAATAGGCAATTTTTACATTTTATGTACGAATAAATAGCCGACGGACCTAGGTGAAAATTTATTCTTAAAATATTAATTACAGTTCAAGCCCGGACCTTTTGTAAACCGTGCTAATCCTTAAAGGAGTGTCCATTGTAATTGAGCCATATAATAACGGCCAATAGAAGATAGGTCATAACCATGCCCCACCCCCTCGACGCAACGACATAGACACATGCAAAAACAGTAACGACAGGGGGCTTGGGATGGCCTAGTGGTCTGGAGTGCCGCACTTCGACCTCTAGCTGGCCGGTCACCGCTGGCTTGCTGCTGTGGTTTCCAGCCCTGATGTGATCGTATTTGGCATGGAGGTAGGGGCTCCTTCTCAACCTCGTGGGTTTCCTCCGGGCTCTCCGATTTCCTCCCACAGCAAAGACCCTTGCGCGTGCGCTAAGATAATGGAAAAAATAAGACTTGTCTGCGATATCACCTTCGGTGGAAGTGGACGTTAAACACCAAGAACAACAACAGTAACGACAACTCGGTAAATCATTATCAGAGAGTGACCCAGAAGACCATGCGCGGATCCAGAGGGGGGGTCCAGGGGGTCCGGACCCCCCCCCCCCCCCCCCGCCCCCTGCTCAGGCTTGAAATTTTTTTTATGCGATTTTATTGGCGATTTAGACCTGTTATTTTGGAATTTACCTTCCGTTAATACGTCAGAATGAACCAAATTGAATCTAATTTACCAAATTATCGGTTGAGCGCAATTAGTTAAGCAATTATCAAACCTAGACCCCCCCCCCCACCTGCAAAAAATCCTCGATCCGCACCTGAAGACTTGTCGCCAAATCAAGCCTAGTCATCCTTTGTCAATAAATTCACTTATTGCAAAGGTGTTTGTTATTTAGATGTGTTAAAAGATTAAGGATGAAACTCAAGCAGAGTCGAATTGTTATATTTGTTGTATATGTAGTTTGAAGTGTTTAGTATTTAACAATCTTTATATTTAAAAGGCTTTAAATTGTTTAAGTAACAAACTTGTGTTTTAAAAGCCTTCAGTTGTCGTTAGATAAAGGATAACATAATATAGATAATAGTACATTTTGAAGTTTGGGTTTTCTGCGAGGGTTGGTAGCCGTGTGTCCTATTGTTGAGGGAAATTTGTACTATTGGTAGAACATGATTTTAGACATTTATTGGGTTTTTCTTTTTAGATTTGTGAACACAATATCCTAAGATGCTGTTCTCAAATATATTATTATATATAGACATAATTCCATTTTCATACAGTCGATTAACAACCAAACTTCTTGTTGTTAATTGGTATTGGCAATCGATCACTAAATACAGTGGGTGTCCATAATTGCACAATGATCAGACACTGAATCAGCATCCCATTTAAAACCATTGTAAATACATTTTATTTTGTCTGCATATTTTTTTCATAATTAAGGAATTTGTTCATTCATTTTCAACACATAAAAAGAATCCATTAGGCCATATAGTATTCTGCGTTTTCCGTCCGGCGAAACACTTGATAAATATTGTATTTGCAAAGTCATAGTTTTTACATATTGAAAACTTGGTTTGTTTAGCGGCTTATAGACATTTTCAATACTTTGCAGTCAATAAAAGGCTACTATAATTGCTTAGAACAAGCCAATGCGTAATAGGCAAAACAATTTAATGGGCAAAAATGTTACATGTATTTTTTATGCTTACTTTGTAACAACTTCTATAGTAATGTAATACTAAAAGTACTATACAGGATTCCCTTTTCTGTTAAAGTCTCTGTTTGTCATTTTAAAAAAATCAATCATTTGTAAACTACAATATTGTGACCGCTAAAGCTCAAACATGAATATCAGTCAAAAATGGTTCACTATTTACAAAAGAGAGAGAGAGAAAAGGGGTTTAACGTCCACTCAACACAAACTAGGTCATTTCGGGACTAACATATGGTTTTAATTTCATTTCAATAATTCGCTTGCACGTAGAGGTCTTTAGCAGTGGGAGGAAACCGGAGTGCCCCGAGGAAACCCGCGAGGTTGAAAAGGCGTCATGCCACATACGCTCACACCAGGGCTCGAAACCACAGCCGCAAACCAGAGGTGACCGGCCAGCTAGAAGTCGAAGCGCGGTACTCTAGACCACTAGGCCTTCCCCCCTCACTATTTACAAAGATATGATGAACTGAAAATTTGTCAACATTGGGTATCCTCTGCAGACGATAATATGAACAAAACCAATCGGTGTCACCTATCACTGAAATTTATGGCGGGCCCTTTTTAATCCGATTGAATCTAAACCGTATTGCTTCTTGATTACCCGTTAAATAATCAATTTGAGTACATATCAACGTGTGTTAGATATTGTCCGAAAAATGAAAATGAAGACCAGCAACTTAATGAGAGAGAGAGTGATAGAGAGGGAGAGAGAGAGGGGGAGAGAGAGAGACACACACACACACACACCATCACATACACAAACTAGGTCATTTCGGGACAACCGTATATGCTTTAAGTTTATTTCAATAATTCGCTTGCGCGTAGGGGTTTTTAGCAGTGGGAGGAAATCGGGGAACCCGGAGAAAACCCACGAGGTTGGACAAGCGACTCCACTGATTGTCACGTACAACCGGTGATTCGAAACCACACCAGTTGACTCAATGACAGACTTTATGATACAGGGCGCACGTGCTAACCATTCGGCCATTCATCCCCACTCGACTAAATGAAGACAATGCTGCTTTGAATTGAATTCAGATGTTTTGAATATAAACCAGATGCTTTCAATAGAAATCAGATGCCCTGAATAGAAATCAAATGCTTTGGACAGAAATTAAATCAACAAGAAGTTGACATATTATTATATTACCTTGATCTTGTAAGTGTCCTTTATAAATATTTGATTGATCATAATCCCATACACCATTACTTGTTTCTATCACTGGAGATTCACTAAATATTGTCGAATCTGGTCGCAATCGTAGCTGTAAGGGTCTGTAAAACAGGAATATTCCGCATGTTTAAACGATGGCCAATAGTTGTAGACTGTTTTTTCAATCCAGATTACCTTTTAGAAACGAGACTGACTTTTAAGTCATCCTTGATGAGCTGTCGATCATTTAAGTTTTTTTGTCATGTACTGCATTATTTAATGGACTCCCAAATCTAGATTACCTTTTTGTCGATATGTATTGGCGATTAGAAATTCGACCCTGTCTTTTACGTAATCCTTGATGACCTGTGGATCATTTTATTTTTTTTTTTATCATGTATTGTAGTATTTACTGAACTGCTCGACTGAAAAACATTGTTCGATTTTATTGTATTTATGATTTCATAATCAATAGGATAATTGTT
Organism: Patella caerulea; assembly: GCA_036850965.1. Taxonomy (NCBI): domain Eukaryota; kingdom Metazoa; phylum Mollusca; class Gastropoda; family Patellidae; genus Patella; species Patella caerulea. The sequence continues at coordinate 24,628,119 of JAZGQO010000006.1, forward strand.
CTTCAAGTGATAATAATGTCTGAAATGTATTGGAAATGCACGTTTTAGAGAATATTCTTGAAATGCATTGAATGAATGTATTCATTAAACATGCATTATGCAAGAGCAAACTCTGCCTATTATAGGTCTTTGTTTAGGCCTGAAATATTGTAAAAACTATTAATTAGACATTAAATAACTTATCCAGACCATAATCAACTCTCGATGTCGAGGCTAGCATGATAATTTTGTTGGATTGTAGTTCGATTCGCTGAATTTTTTTCCTTCATGATTTACCGATAAAATTGGATAACCGAAACTACTGGTTTTGTCTTACCGACTTTAGTAATGATGACCGAAGCTAAGCGGAATTTTCATTCGCTTAATTCTAAATTAATAGTGGATAAATTTGACTGAAATTTTCAACAAATTGCCTTTACATTAGCTAGTTTTTAACTATTATAGTGGGAACTGCCAACTCGTTATCTGATCTCCCATAATGTATTTTTAAGTGTTTAGCGGAGAACTGTATTACCTTGCAACAGTCCCGGACCGTTGAACCAGTAAGACGCCGTATTTCATATAATACATGTATGATGGGTGTGACCTAACAAACATGCTCCAGAAAGTAACAAGTTTTACATATTTTATACACATTTTATAAATAAACATATTTTATACATATTAAGTATACTGAAATAAAATGAAATCGGATTTAACGTCATATTCTTCTGCACCTAACCTGGGCTAATGGAAGACGGACATACGGCATACAGTGTGCTATGAAGGAAATTTTGCCAGCGGCGCTACGGCCTACTCTTATATCGAATTCGACACACCCAAACGACTAGACAGCTGTCCTTGCCAGGCCCTCCGTTCTGCATCACTGACAAGGGGAAATCACGCCAGAAAATCAAGATGAACTTTCTCGGCAAATGCAGGGATCGAACACCCGACCTCCCGGCTAGCTATGCCCACTTAGCCATTTAATTATAATGGTACAATTTAATAGCAAAGTTAATTTTAACAGGGAACTTTTGAGAAGGAGGACCTTTGAATCCGTTTTTGAAATTTAATATCACATCAGTTTGCTGTGTTTCTTTAACATCGACACCCACCGAAGCGTGCAGTTTCTTTAAGAAATAAGGATGTGAAACAAACATACATAATATACGTTCCTCACATCGTCGTCTTCCCGATGGTAGCCTAAATTTGATTCAAAATTAGTAAATTGGGAAAACCGCGACTGCCTCAAATCAACATTGACGTAAATCATTTATGTTGTCTATTCTTCATGTGATAAATTTTTGAAAGGGTTTATGGAAACTTGATATGTTCAAAACAGGATACAGAATTTTGCTTAGATTTAAATAAAAGATATAAGGTACACAATTATTTTTTGTTACATCCTTATCTCAAAGGTTCCCACAATATTATGTTAAGAAATTATGTATTGCGTAATTCCAAGCTTCCGTTTTAAAATTTCATCTATATATTAATATACTTGATACACCGAGAATTCATTAATTAAATACTCATCATAAATTCTAAAGATGAAAGTTAAAGAATCGATAATAAATCGATAGATGCAGTAATCAATATTAATTCTATAAGAAATCGCACATATACTTGTATTTACTCGCGGATATTGCTCTTAACAATTACTTTATCAATTAAATACTGTAGAACTACTTGTCATGTATATCTTTATACATAGTCATATTTATACCAAGTTGTCATGGTGTAAAATTCCTAGTTTTGATACTAAATTTGTAACCTTACAATTATTGTCAAATTTAACAGATTTCTGAAATGTTAGCGTCTGTATACCCCAATCCCACCCAATTCTGCACATAAAGAACCATTTGCTTTGAGAGTAGATCTCTGCTCTGAATGACGCCATATTAAAAAAAGATCTATACTGTTACGTAATGTGGTTCTAGAGGTTCATACACACAAAGCCCAATTTAATATTTTACGATTCTATTAAATGGAAACACAAATGAGGGTCAATGCTAAAGCGAAGCTAACTGTAAACAGATAAAGTATGAATGCCACAAACAATCTAGAAATACTAGTAGAGAATCGCCTGGAAACAGGTTCCTTCTAATATCATCTGGATAATAACATCTTCATGTGAATAATAACGCCTTTATCACAAAGCTACATCCGAGAATAATGCTTTGATTATATTCCAATGAAAACTGCACATTGCACAAGTTAAACGGTGGCAATAGTTTGAAAATAACAAAGAATCATTACCTCCCAAAAGCGTGAAGATCAAGAGAAATAGTTTGCAGCAGGGATCTCTTAGCTCTATGACGAGCATCATTCAGTTTAGTCCGGTCATAATTGACTCCTTCATAATGCGATATGAATTCATTTAATGGTAGTCCTAAAATAATAATAAAAAAAGAAATATAGAGCATGTTTTATGTTTGAGTTATTAAACTATATAACAGTATGATGGGAATGCAACAGATTATTATACCGGAAAAGAACGGTGCTGAATCGGGTTTAAATTCTGATCAACTCACGTGTACTATGAAACACATCGATATAACTTATATACAGCGCATGATTATATATATATATATCACACATTCTTGGTTATTACAACCCAATTAATTCTTCTACTGTTAATTGGATTAAAAATAGATGTATTATCTCGTGCTGCATCGTCGTATCAAACCGGAACCTTCATCCAACCAAATCAATAAAAAACAGAGTTACAGGCCGATACATACTATAATATAAAAATGTCTACCTTTTATAGGAATGACTAAAATCAAGAATTGAAAAACTAAAATCAACCACCAAATAATGTTTCTTGTCATCCTACTGCCTTCTTTATGTAATCAATCAGATTGAAGCAAGCACGTTCTCTGGTGTTTAGTTTATACCATCTCGTCTTCATCAATCTTTAATCCTTGTTGTTTTCATGTGGGAAATGTCATTGTGGTTCCTGGGGAAAAAATAATGGTTCTTTGTAAACTGTAGATACGGTAAGAGGTCTCATTTTATAATCTTGTGTTTTTCGATACATTAGATTGATTCTCGAAGATTTTATATTATTTAAAGAGCTTTTTACAAGGTAAATTGATGCTACTCCACGGGTTGTTTTAGTTTTTTTGTTTGTCATTGGGATAATCGTTTGCAGTCTGCGTGCTTTCCACATGTTCATATTATTGTATTCGCGTATTTAAGAAACAATAGTAAACCATTTTGGTAAAAAACGCATAATAATGTACAGTTTTCAAGTTTATTTAAATCGACCAATCATAGTGGGAGTTATGAAAATTGTTTTAACCTTTTACTTTCATGCATCAACTTGACTAATAACAACGGACGTACAATATCTTTCGATGATGGAAATTTTGACCAGACAGTATCGTTTTGACACACCCTGGCAAAAGTTGTTTTAGATGGACACCAACATGTACACGGTACCGCGGTTCTTTGGTCTACTCGAACGGCTAGGCACACTTCCTTACTAGGTCCACCCTGCACCACTTTCTTGGAAAAAAACTACGCTGAAAACACCCGAGGAACTTCCTGGTCATCACTGGGATCGAACCCTGGATCGTCTGGTTAAAGGGCCTGCATCTTATTCACAAAGTCATCGTGAATCCCTTGGAAGCTATGACCATATAAATTTTTCATCGATTGCATGCCGGTATCTTACTAGATTTCTATCGACGGCGGACATCGCAACGGGAATGACAATGACAATCTCAGTTGATTTGTCAAAATTACCATTGGTCGTCCGAGCATACTGGTTCTTGATTTTTGATCAATATCATTCAATCTCGTTCAAGGGGAGTTTTTAAATTCGGTATAGGTTCAAACTTGAAATATTAGATTTATCCTCAAAAAATGACATATCTTATAATGTTGGGAAATAGGAAAGAGATTGTCACTGTGTCGTCGTTCAACTTACAGCAGGAATGCTTCATACACAGTCCTGTATTAACTATAAAAAAGTCGTGCCCAGGGCTCCAAGGGAATGGGCGAACCTAGACAGGGTTCCATAACTGATGTCTTCTGTCATGCTCAAGCCACAGTAGTGGAACGTTGTAAGGACTTCCTTTGCGGCAGTGTTGGCTACAAAATAGTAAATGGCCCACATATTCCTTAATTTCAATTACACTGACCACAAACTGTACTGCACACAGCTTAACACATTATTAACAAATTCCCATTGAAATAAAGGTGAAACTTTAACGCATGTCGATATTTCTGTCGTTTTTAAAATGGCCGCAGAACCAAAATTAGAATACGCGGGTGATTTCACGTCATTTGGAAAATGTACAAAATCCGTTCGGCAAGATAATAATAGGATTTCAGGGTTCCACTTTTCACTGGTTGTATTATTATTCATTTCCACGCGAACTGTAATGTGTTGAAAATTTTGCAATTGAAGCTATCTTATTTGCGCAAAGCTTCGAAGAGTGTATCAATTGTAGAGGCGGACAAGACAAGTACCACTGCTACTAATGTTGCAGCTAGAGGCACCACACAGGTTTGCAGAACGTAAAGGGCACAAATCTCAAAAGGGTCCCACAATACATGATAATAGAGCCCATATATAAACAAAAAGAATATTACATGTAATCAGTTAAGGATATATTTTAAACTTGGGAACATAATAAAATTAGAATCTGATAATTGTCACAGACAGCAACCCCAGGGACACGCTGCTAATTCAACCACAATGTGACGCCATCTGTTTTGGTGTAGTGACTAATTTCCGCATACATGTTTTGTCGCCATTGGTTATGGTCTCTGAAACATCATATGCCAATTCATTGTCTCTAATTTCCTCTTAGTAAACAGGATTATGAAAAAAATAATCTCATGATAGTTTTAGGGCTTAATATGTGTATAACCGAGATGTATTTGGGATTTTTTTCTTTTGTTAATCAAAACGGATTAGCTTCAGATTACCGTTTTATCTGTTTTTGCATTTACTGAAAGACGATGAAAGTTTTGGCTAATCTGCTGTCTTCAGGGGTTTCCTGGTCAAACGAGTGATGATAATCAGATACAGAGCAACGGCTTTAAAAGATGAACAGATTTCTGAGCGCAAACGTGGGCGTTTTACATCATCCGTTGAGTTTTCAATCTCGAGAAAATAGTTAAACAATGCTTTTATAGTAATTGCCTCTAGAAGTACATGTTCAATGAAAATGGTCAATACCGAAAGAATAAATAGTATAATCCTTCACAATCTCTATACAATTTACTCTTCAAAATAAAATGATTATTGTTGATTCGTTGATCAGGTGATACAAATCGTAGTTTTACACAGTTGACACGGTTATTTTATTTTCCATTTTTAAACGGGGCTGAAAATATGACGAGGCTTGGCCGGACTACACCGAATTCTCACCTCACGAGTTCACAGTGGATTGGAGGACCCCTCTGTCCAGAAATTTGAAAATCCAATGGAAGGCCGTGGATGGCCCACATGTGCCACTATCAGATGTAGTCTTCGGTCCGACCACCGCTTTTCCCGCAACACAGAGGTTGTGGAGGTCCCCTGATATTGGAAGACCTGGGTGCTGTGTCCCGCCATGCCTCGTTGTTAATCCGACCCTGCGTACATACATGTAACAGACTAATATCGACTACCCTAGGTTGATGAACTTTACGGGAGTTGGGATGGGCTAGTGGTCTAGAGTGCCGCGCTTCGACCTCTAGCTGACCGGTCACCTCTGGCTTGCGGCTGTGGTTTCGAGCCCTGGTGTGAGTGTATGTGGCATGGAGATAGGGGCGCCTTCTCAACCTCGTGGATTTCCTCCGGGCACCCCGGTTTCCTCCCACTGCTAAAGACCCCTACGCGCAAGCGAATTATTGAGATAAAAATTAAAACATATGTTGGTCCCGAAATGACCTAGTTTGTGTTGAGTGGACGTTAAACCCCATTTCTCTCTCTCTTGATGAACTTTACATAATCTTAACTATTGACTGTTTGAATCCTACAATATTGGTTGTTTTTAAAAAAATACCCATTAGGGAAATTATTGTTTACTGTATTCGGTTATTTTATTCATTCTGTACGTAATGACAGTGTAACCTGCCTTTGAGAACAGTACATCATTATTGATGCAGGAATGACTTAAATATAAAGATAAGAAATTTATAGATTCATTTACTAAGTTCCGGGCGACCGTACAGCAGGTAATATCAATCCACACTGGGTTCAGCACACTTTGAATTTTTAAGTGTATTTTGGATTGTAAAATTTAGCTGCATGGCTATTTTATTGACCGGACATTTTCTTAAAATAAAATTCAAATTTTGTACCTGCATTTTGCTCCATGTTAATCAATATCTGAATCGAGATAGTTCTGGGAAACAAAGACTAGGCGATGGGTTGAGACGACTTTGACTAGTACATCAAACTCAAAATCCGATTGAAAATAGACAATGATTGAATGTGAAATACATTATGAATTATCCTGGAGGGCTATTGACAAATTCAAAATCCTTAATGGTTGTCTCAAGTCTAAGGTAACTAGACCGGTGCATGTATATAACCCTCCGGTCAATATGTTGCTACACTATAGGAAGGAGACAGAAGAGTTATAACAAAAGTCAATTCTATCACTGCAGTGTGCAAAATAAAAACAAATGTACCGGTATACGAATTGATCAATTTTGGAGAGGAGTTATCTTACTCAGTGTGTGGCTTTTTATTATCCTTTAATGTTAGTATCGTTGACATATAATAATATTGACTTGGATCAAACGATATCGATAAAATTGATCATTACACAATCATCAAGTTTTACCGGATGTTTGGGTAATGGTTGCTATGATGATCAACTATACTACTACAAGGGATTTACGTCCGCTTCGATCAATAAACTCTTCTAGATTATTATGTATATTATGATAGTACTGTAACGCCCTGAGAGAAATATTATTGTACTCTATTATGCGTGCAATTATCTGAGTTATGACAGTATATACAATCTGACATCCCATTGAATATTAATTTTTTTGATCAATGATTGGTATTTAAATATGGACTGATATACTAAAATATTTTTGTTGTACTGTTGCTTCTGGTATGAACCATGATTGCATGTAGAATGTCTTTAAGGATTCGAAGAAGAATAAGTGGAAACGCCATTCGGGCCAAAATGTCCCCGAGCGGTTAAATCTATGTGATAAGGCCAACTTAACGCGATGTGAACAGGGCTAGCACTAATGCCAACCCTAACATTAACCCTATACTAGTCCTAATGCTTACCCTCCCCCTTACCTATAATCTCGCCAACAATCACGTGTCATAACCTTATTTACATCTGGGCGATAGTGATGAAAATTGAGCTGGATTAAACAAATAGATTTGGCCCTCATAGCACGCTTTATTGCGTTAGTTTCAGTCACCCAAAACCTGTTAGTCTTCAACATACGGTGGGTCTAGGTCAGATGTCAACGTTAGCTCAAATGTTCCATTGCCCATGCATAACCAGGAAGTTTATTTATATCGCAACACGTCGACAATTATTTGTCTTTAAATGGGAAGACCGAAGATTTTCAAAAAGATTTCCATAATCTTAAATATATATTCAGAAATAAACCCCTTCCCTGTAACACAAGCAAAAAAGGGTTTTGAAACCGGAAGTGGTCCCGTTTCTTAAAATCTTGACTAAAGATAAAGTCCAAATTTTAGTAGATACTTCAATTTTAATTTGCTAAGCACTAAAAACAATCTAATATTATCCAAAATTTGAATTTTTATCTTAGTTTATATTTCGTGAAACGGGCCCCTGAAAAGTAGGGTATTTAACCCCATTTCATTTCCATCCTCACTAGTCACGTGGTCAGTGGTGACATTTTCTGAAGCGTCGTCACCAAATTACTTGTACGGGTAAACATTTCGTCGTGTTTTCAATAGCATCGCCGATGGCCTGACAATTGTCTGTTTCTTCAACTGCGGGGAAAGCCCTGCCCGTATGCGCAATGTTTTAGAGTATGTTGCCTTTTCGTCGGTGCGTCTTGCATGCTTTGTCTTGGATACGCCGATGGTTTCGGCACCTTTGTCATTTTAACTATTTGGGCTTTAAGTTTGTACAAAGTTTATGATCGAAGGTTCTATATGTAAGGGGTTATTTTAATTCTAATAAAGGTGTTCTGTTTAATATAGAAATATTTATCTACGTGTCGTGTAACTAAAACTAGGGTAATGAAATAGCTTGCATTATTCTACTAATATCTTAGTCTTAGTTACTGACAGCTATCTCAGTATCCATTACTGGAACTAGGGTACTATCTTACAGTCATCTCGTGCACGGATTAGTACAATTAACTAGAATATTGTTGACGTAAAACGGTGCCTATACGAAACATTTACTCCAAAATGGTAATTGTCTCGCCCCAATAGCTGAGGCATTATACTTTCTATATATGAGAGAGCGGGTTTGATTTACCTTCGGACATCATTCGGAGTTCAGGGGAACGTCATACACACCGCCTCCTCGACTAAGAGGCCAGGGATAAATACATCCTAGGGGAACGTCATACACACAGTCGTTTCGGCTGAGAGGTTGATAATAGAGACAAAATGTAGTGTTTAAACCGTTAGTGTTGAGTTGTTAAGGATGTTAAATTCAGACCATGGATATTTTAATAACCCCTAAAGTACTATCATAGATATTGTAGTTTCCTGTATTTAACCTTTGTAGTTAATTGATGTTTGAAATAATTGATTCCGCAACCCGAATTTAAAGAAAGTCCTAGACGAAAGTGCCACTTCTATAGTGTCACAGCCCATCTCCTATTTGAAGTCCATGACCAAGAAAGTCCAGTCACATTTGTCGCCATAGTCTCACATATATTTTGTTTAGCGATTTTCTTCCGAATAGTTGATAATAAGTAATATTAATTTATGAAGTTAAGTCATCATGTTAATTGAATCATAGTCTAAATAAACATAATTATGTCAATAATTACATGTTTTATTGGAAATTTCTGTACAGATGTAAACACATCGACCCTTTATTATGTAAATAATTTTAATGTTTTATAAAGACAAATTTTAAACATTAAAAAGAACACTTGTATTTTTCAAGCAATTTAAAGACGGTTTCTTTACGACGGATATGCCCGACCTAATTCTAAATTTAAATTTGTAATAAGTGTAACCTTTATTTGGCAAGAAATCGGAGTACCGCCACTTTAAAAATAAAGATAAAACGTTTTAATTCAGGTCAAATGTTGATGGAAAACGATTCCATAGGTCAATTGGTGTTCATTCTGAAAGTGACGTTATAATTTCTCACATTTAAGATTCTTGAAATAAAAACAGGTTTCAAAAATTCATAAATAATTTAAGAAATAAAATGAAAAGAAATGGAGCATAAATTCCTACTGTTCTGCTCCGACTGGACTAATGAAGACGGAATAAATAATTTAACACATCGTAATATTATATATCGAATAATTTGAATCCAATTTTTCTGCAATTTATATTTATCGAACAAAATCATAGTCTCTTCCACCCAGGAAAATAATCTCTGTTGAAGACAAGGAAGTTCTGGGTGAAGGAGACTAATAAAATCAAAATGGCTCCATGCACATACCAATTTTATCTTAGCTTATGAAAAATATGGTTTGTAAGTCAATGGATAATGAATCAAATATTTCCAGGATTATATTTCAAACTACACGTATATCCACCTCCCTTTCTCAATGTTAACCAGTCCATTCGTTACTCATTAATAATTTAACCGTATTTCTAAGATTATATACATATTTATAACAATTGTGGCGGCTTCTTTGATATTCTATAAAACTAAATATGAGTGGTCCCACGGACAGCCAGAAACTAATTAATTTATTAGTACTTGTTGAAACTAACAGAAGATATTCCTATCAATAATTAACTGCATGGGATATACCAATAATCCCCAAACTCTAAATTATTTCCACTGTTATTCAATTAAACGTTCTTCAATGGCATATGATATGATTATAATCAAAGTGTTAATTGCCAAGAATCGTCTTTAGTCTATATTTCGTCATCAAGCAACGATTCTAGTATAATATAGTACACAGGACTGCTAGAGAATCACTATACATAACAAATTAGCTATGCGTTACTTTAAGTGTTCTTGAATATTTTGAATGATGTAGATACAATTATGAATTATTATTCATTGACGCATGCGTGATGCAGATGGCTGTATTCTTTGTAACTGTAAAATTGACGAAAATAAGTCTAAAATCACATGTTAATGCATACTTCACACAGTGTTTCGTTTGATTAAAGCTAATCCCACTAAACACCGCTTTAATGGGAGGAAATTTCTGTTCCAAATTAGTCCGATTAACAACCAATAGCTAACTGCGTAACAATATGATTATGCTATAAACATTGCATCACACTGGACCAAATATTATGTTTACATAACGTTACGTAATGACTCACGATTTTATTATGCCCAATTAACCAGTGCATAGCAGAATATTGCAGAAAACCCAATTGCGTGACAAACGAGGCTATGAACAATGATGCAATGTAAACAATACTGCGTGGAGGGGAAAAGGGCATTCGCTGTTTTTAATACCTTAGATCACTGTTCAAAGTTTTAGGGAAGACCCAAGACTAAACAAAGGGCTGTCATGTCGCTGTACGTGGGATAAATTTGATTGAGCGGGAAGAATAGACACACTCCCGCAAAGGCTTAAGTATCAGAAGCCAATCCAGCAATGGGCAGAGACAGAAATATGATGTTAATGTCATATGAATGTATAAAAAGTGATTTATATTCAAATTTAAAAAATATATATACTATTCAAAAAAAGTAGGGGATTTTGGGGGCATAATACTAAAATATGCAAATGACTACGAAAAAAGTCACTATAGAACCTAACAGATGAAACATTCCCAGTTACATGTGACGCCCAAACGCACCAATAGCTACCGCATGGAATGCAGGTGATGCTTGGGATCATCATGGGCGTCCAACCCAAGATTTGCACGACTCTGACTTTGAATGTTACAGTCATTGTGGCATTGAATTCCAGGGTGGAAACATCAGTTTAATTGTTTTAGTGACCAGAGAACAAATTTTGATATGCGTCGGCTTACCCAAAATGAAAGGTTATGTGCCCCTGGCATGCTACAGATCGGCACAACACAGGCGGTTGTGGCGCGGACGATGAATGTTTCTCAGTCTGTCATAATCAGGCTATGGTCCAGATACCGTGATACACAATCTGTACAGGATGGACCACGCTCAGGTCGACCAAGGGCGACAACTCAAGCCCAGGATCGATTTATCCGTACCTTGGCCTTGAGAAATCGTGTCACCACAGCAAATCAGATCAGCGCTCGTCTTCAAACAGACACTGGTGTGAGAGTGAGTGGCCAGACGATTCGGAATCGACTGCATACCTTAGCGCCCGACGTCCTCGCGTGATCCCTTGTTTGAGAGATCATCACATTCAGGCAAGACGTCGTTGGTGTAGGGATCGTCAACACTGGGATAATCGACCCTGGAGCAATGTGATGTTTTCAGATGAGTCAAGGTTCACTGTTGATTTTTGGACAGACGTAGGAGGGTGTGGCGTCGTCGAAACGAGCGCTTCCAAGACTTTAACGTCATCAGACATGATCGATTTGGGGGTGGTTCTGTTATGGTGTGGGGAGGCATCAGTGTTGCTGGAAGAACGGCTTTACATGTTGTTGCAGGGCGTGTTACAGGCCAGTACTACCGGGACAACATCTTGGCAGTCCATGTTGTGCCGTTCGCACGACGTCATGGCCGCCGTTTCATCTTCCAGGATGACAACGCAAGATGTCACAGGGCCAGGATCGTTACAGGTTACCTCCAACAACAGGACATCACCACATTACCTTGGCCAGCACTGAGTCCAGACCTCTCCCCCATCGAGCATGTCTGGGACATGCTTGGACAGAGGTTACGTCAACGTCAACAACGTCCTGCCAATGTCAAAGAACTTGCTGCTGCGTTGCAACAGGAATGGGACAATCTAGACCAAAATGACCTTAGACGTCTCATTAGGAGTATGCCACGTCGAATCAATGCTTGTTTGGCAAACAGAGGAGGATTTACCCGTTACTGACTTTGTTGTGATGCTGTGGTAACTTTGCTGTTTGACCCCGGGTATCATTTTACCCTTATAATGGTCAGTCTGTGCCTTACTTAGTCTAACGATCATTTGGAATAAATCGATGAATGTGAACTTCATTTCATTTTGTCATTTGTTTCTTCATCAGTTTCATTAGGTGACTTTAATAACACTTAAAAATCAAATATCCCCTACTTTCTTTGAATAGTATATATATGGTTATTTCTAATAAATTATATTCCGTGAAATTAACGACTGTCTTTTACGCTTGCTTAGTCCATTCTAAACGTTTTTGTTGATTACTTTTTTGTCGTTTATGAATCCGCAATTACTAATTACTTGTCTTGTAGGAAATGTTTTTGACTGTCATTACAAATGACATCCGAAACCATTGAGTACACGACCCATGCATAGGCGTAGGAGGCGGGGGGGCAGGGGGGGCAAAAATTTATTTTCGGGCAATGAAAAATTCGACGACCTTTTTTTTCTATTAATGTTTAGAGAAAAAATATAACTAACTTATTTCTATGAGATCCACACCGCCCGAGAAGTATTTTCTCGTCTTTTTCTTGTCCACTGCATGCCCGAAAATATGCCCGAAGCTCTCTTATGATAGGTATGCCCGAAAAAACGGTATTGCCCGAAAAACGGGCATCGGGCCGGAAAATTTATTTTCGGGCAATGAAAAATTCGACGACCTTTTTTTTTTCTATTAATGTTTAGAGAAAAAATATAACTAACTTATTTCTATGAGATCCACACTGCCCGAAAAGTATTTTCTCGTCTTTTTCTTGTCCACTGCATGCCCGAAGCTCTCTTATGATAGGTATGCCCGAAAAAACGGTATTGCCCGAAAACCGGGCATCGGGCCGGAAAACGGCAGAGGAAAGAGCCAAATGGAAAACTGCTTGGAAACAGCCAATTGCCAGGGTGGATTCACCCGTTTTCGGACGTCATTTTTGCTGGACGTCATGGCCGTGCCTCTCACTTTTTCTAAAAAGAGTATTGGACTACTTGAGAAACTGTACGAAATAGTGAACATTCTGCCGTATGGACGTGCCTCTCATATTTCTAAAATGTTTTACTTTTGTTCCTGAGTCCTGATTTGTACGATCAATTTGGTGAGACGATGATCTCTGAATATCAAAATATTGTTTAATTTTTTAGAATTATATTGATTTATATTATATTATATTGATTATATATAATCAATATAATATACTATATATTGATCATATTGATTTCGATATATATACTACTATTCAAAAAAAGTAAGGGATATTTGATTTTTGAGTGTTATTAAAGTCACCTAATGAAACTGACGAAGAAACAAATGACAAAATGAAATGAAGTTCACATTCATCGATTTATTCCAAATGATCGTTAGACTAAGTAAGGCACAGACTGACCATTATAAGGGTAAAATGATACCCGGGGTCAAACAGCAAAGTTACCACAGCATCACAACAAAGTCAGTAACGGGTAAATCCTCCTCTGTTTGCCAAACAAGCATTGATTCGACGTGGCATACTCCTAATGAGACGTCTAAGGTCATTTTGGTCTAGATTGTCCCATTCCTGTTGCAACGCAGCAGCAAGTTCTTTGACATTGGCAGGACGTTGTTGACGTTGACGTAACCTCTGTCCAAGCATGTCCCAGACATGCTCGATGGGGGAGAGGTCTGGACTCAGTGCTGGCCAAGGTAATGTGGTGATGTTCTGTTGTTGGAGGTAACCTGTAACGATCCTGGCCCTGTGACATCTTGCGTTGTCATCCTGGAAGATGAAACGGCGGCCATGACGTCGTGCGAACGGCACAACATGGACTGCCAAGATGTTGTCCCGGTAGTACTGGCCTGTAACACGCCCTGCAACAACATGTAAAGCCGTTCTTCCAGCAACACTGATGCCTCCCCACACCATAACAGAACCACCCCCAAATCGATCATGTCTGATGACGTTAAAGTCTTGGAAGCGCTCGTTTCGACGACGCCACACCCTCCTACGTCTGTCCAAAAATCAACAGTGAACCTTGACTCATCTGAAAACATCACATTGCTCCAGGGTCGATTATCCCAGTGTTGACGATCCCTACACCAACGACGTCTTGCCTGAATGTGATGATCTCTCAAACAAGGGATCACGCGAGGACGTCGGGCGCGAAGGTATGCAGTCGATTCCGAATCGTCTGGCCACTCACTCTCACACCAGTGTCTGTTTGAAGACGAGCGCTGATCTGATTTGCTGTGGTGACACGATTTCTCAAGGCCTACGTCTGTCCAAAAATCAACAGTGAACCTTGACTCATCTGAAAACATCACATTGCTCCAGCGTCGATTATCCCAGTGTTGACGATCCCTACACCAACGACGTCTTGCCTGAATGTGATGATCTCTCAAACAAGGGATCACGCGAGGACGTCGGGCGAGAAGGTGACCCTATGCAGTCGATTCCGCTGATCTGATTTGCTGTGATGACACGATTTCTCAAGGCCAAGGTACGGATACATCGATCCTGGGCTTGAGTTGTCGACCTGAGCGTGATCTGTCCTGTACAGATTGTGTATCACGGTATCTGGACCATAGCCTGCTTATGACAGACTGAGAAACATTCATCGTCCGCGCCACAACCGCCTGTGTTGTGCCGATCTGTAGCATGCCAAGGGCACGTAACCTTTCATTTTGGGTAAGCCGACGCATATCAAACTTTGTTTTCTGGTCACTAAAACAATTAAACTGATGTTTCCACCCTGGAATTCAATGCCACAATGACTGTAACATTCAAAATCAGAGTCGTGCAAATCTTGGGTTGGACCCCATGATGATCCCAAGCATCACCTGCATTCCATGCGGTCGCTATTGGTGCGTTTGGGCGTCACATGTAACTGGAAATGTTTCTTCTGTTAGGTTCTATAGTGACTTTTTTCGTAGTCATTTGCATATTTTAGTATTATGCCCCCAAAATCAAATATCCCCTACTTTTTTTGAATAGTATATATTAATTATATTATATTGATTTCGGGTAATTTTCTCTTATACCCCCTGAATTACTTTCAGCTCCTACGCCTATGCCCATGCATTGGTCTTAAAAAGTTCATTTTGTCTTAAATATTGGACATTATGTCCCTGTATTTTCACGACACAATAACACGATTACTGTTGATGAAAAAGGACCAATATTTAAATCCGATGTTTAACTGCTTTAAACATGCGATATAAGGGTTGATTTTCTGGGCCTGTATCCTTTTGACATGGCAAGGTTTTCTATTCTTCATTAAGTTATAAAATGATTCCATGCCAATTTCAGACAAACTCGCGCTTATTGGCACAACCATTAAAGAGAGGTAATTAAAGCAAAATCGTATACTTACTGTGTTGATGATATGTTGAAGTAAATGAAGATGTCGGATGTCGTTTGTGTGTTGTTAACTCATGCTTATTTGAATCCTATGCATAATTTATCGTTACCTATGCCACACGGTGAGTGATAAGGATGGCGACAGTCTCATTTGATAACAACACACGGAAAACGATTAACTATATATTTATAACAAGACACACAGTGATCGATATCTCCAAACACTATGACAGGTATGATCGAGGCTATTTATCGATCATTTAAAACTTCTCGATTCTTTTTTCTTATTTAAACGATCCCGTGTCTGGTTTTCTTTTATCTCAAAGACATAACGTAACTAATTTAGTTTGCTAATAACACTGAAATTGAACCCTCGTAGACTATGGAACATAACTTTAATATGAATAGTTAAATAATAGCAATGTTTATAACTTAGAAAAGGAATCCCCATAGACTAGGAACATAACGTTGATACCGTGAACGTATTATATCATCGCCCCTGTGTGTGTGTGGGCAGTGGGTGCGTGTGTGTGGTTGTGTGTGATTGTGTGTCTGCGTGTATGTGGGTCACCAACAGGGCGCAATTCTTAATGGATTGTCTTGAAACTTTGTGTACTTATTTCTTATACCCTAAGAATGATCCCTATTGTTTTTGGTAAATGTCCAGGAGCAGAGCCACACCCATTTTCTGTTTGTGTGTCTGCGAGTCGCATACAAGCCATATTTCTTAGTGGACGTTAAACCCCATTTTCCTGTCTCTCCTTATTATCATGAAAATACCTCAATTAACTGTCAATGCCATCTCATATGTCGCATTTCCATACGATTTGAATCCGATCTGTTGATCAACGCCCATTGATGATTAAATCCTATGGTTGATAATCGAGATTTTAGTATTGATTATCGGGACCAGGCCTAAAATTCAATCGCTAATATCTCGGTCGGGCAATTTGACCTAAATTTTTAGTATATTCCCTTATTCATGATCTCTGCCAACTCTTTATCTAATCTTCCCAACCGCCCTTTTAATCTTTAACAGATATGGATCCAATTCATTACATATAGATGAAAACCTGACTGTAAATGATGCCTTCTTTAATCTTACCAAATCGTCAAAAACGACAACGACATAATTGAAGACTAAAAACGGCCCGTTAAGTAAAAAATATCCCGAAACATTTAACTTTTTAGGGGCTCACGAGACTGTCATTCTCGCAGGCCTACATCTTGTCCCGCCTATCTCTGGTCTACTTTAACGATATGATTTTATCAGTTATGTTTCTCTACTGTGGATTATAAAGTATGTTTTGAAACTTATTCGACTAATTCGCTGTAGCCGAGTTTAAGATCCCGTTAATTACATTTTGTGTTGAATTATGACACTGGAACCGGAAGTATATACTGTCCTAAATGGATTTCCTGTATCTTAAATGTAAGGCTCGATACGCATTTAACCCCATGCATCTTATCAAGCCCTCCAAATAATACCCTGCATATTTCGGCACTAATTTCGATTGGGTACTGACCTAGCTGTGGAAAATATCGGAATCCTCAATCATCGCGAATACCAAACCTCGCCATTTCCAGCTAATATTTTTACCTGTGATAATCGAGTTTCAAAGTTCAAGGTTCGTTCAATGTCAAAATTTCCGTGACGGAGACGGGACCTCCAGCCAGGTTAGCGAACCAACGACTTACTTACTGAACCACCGCTGCTCTCATGCACGTATATATTAGTGCGTGTAAAGATGTCTTTATTGCACAGTTTCTAAGATATGCCCACAAATATAAAATGTATGCCAAACACTATGGGAAAAGATATTTAATCCCCGTTCTACTATTGCACACAGCTAACCTGGATCATCTATAAAACAAAATCGTATCGTGTCAATCAATAGATTATCAGATTCTTAAATTTCGATATCAATATCCAAATCTAGTCAAATAAACATTACAGGTAGCTAGGCGACGATTACGGAAGTTTCTGTACAGCCATGCTTTTCTCGAATTACAAGTATTAAATAACTAAAGGAATAATGAAGTTTGATGATGACACTAAAATGTCAATCAGCGCTTAACATTCTTAATTATATTTAATATTGATTATATCACAATTAAATCAGATCACGATTCGTGAAAAAACCTTGAAGTGTATTTATTTTCTGTGTGTTATATTTCAGTGTTTAATGCTTATTGCAAGCTTAGAATTTTAAAGGAGCTAAATCGCTAATATTTAGGACCTAGAAATTGACACAATCTGGTCACAACGAATATAATAATGTAATACGAATGTGGACTGATTTACATTCAATATTTTCCGTCTTCAACTTTAATTTCAAATCAGTGATGTTCGGTGAAAATGTGCGAAGAATCTCAATTGAATCTCTAACGTCTGGTTATTCCAGTCTTTATGGGACGTATTTTTTGCAAAATGAAATGATATGCGGTTAAACGTCCTACTTTTTTGCGCCTAACCTGGGCTAACGGAAGACGGGCATACGCTATACAGTGTGCTATGACGGAAATTTTACCCGGGCAGCAGCGCTATGGCCTAATCTTAAATGAAAATTAGCCACAAGAACTGCTCGTTTCTTGTCAGTTCCCAGAATTTAATTTATTGCTAATCCTTAAAGCAAGGCTGACACTTGCAAGATTCCGTGGTACGCATTGGCACGACTCGAGTCGGCACGACAGCGTCCGATTTGCGCAAACTCATCGTGCCAATGCGGGAAGTGCGTAAACAATGCGAAAACTATGCGTGAACTCGTCGCGCCAGTTCGTATCAATAGACACTGATGGGCACGACAAAATCGTGGGCAAAAGTCGTGCAAGTGTCAGCCTGGCTTTACTGTGACCATTGAGATTTATAAGAATTAGGAAGTTGGAAAGACGATTACATAATATATCAGCGAATGCGAAGACATAGTAAATGCAGGGGAAGTAAGTTATGGATTGACGAGGGATGATTTAGATTGGATGATCTGCTACATTAGTACACTAAAGAACACTAATTGCTGAATACTTGATCGTGGCGATTGTTCTGAACAAAGCATTGCAATGCATACGTAATTTTTCTGTAAATCGTGATACCTGTCACCAGATGCCTTGTTACTCGATTTAGTTAAACATACATTATGCAAGAGCAAAATCTGCCTATTGTAGGTCTTTCTTTAGGCCCACAATGTTATAAAAACTATTCAATAGACATTAATTAACTTATCAAGACCATAATCAGCTATCGATGCCAAGGCTAGCCTGTGATATTTGTTGGATTATAGTCCGATTTGCTGCAAAACTTTCCTTCGTGATTAATTTTTGGATAATCAAGACTATTAGTTTTGTCTAGCTGACTTCAGTAATGGTGACCGAGGCTAAGCGGAACCTGCACCCGCTTAATTCTCGGTTCATAGTGAATCAAGTTGACTGATATTTTCAGCAAATTGCCTTTACATTATGTTAATTAACTATTATAGTTATTTGATCAACCATTATGTATCTTTAGAAGTTTTGTATTCATCATGACATTCGAAAGTTATATTTTTTCATTGTGTTGGTGTAAAGGGCTTTGGCGTTAGCTTTGACACTATGGATTGTCTGTGCTGTTATTTATTTTTATTATCTGTGGTGTGTCACTATTTATTAGAAGTTTAAAGCCATGATATGTCAGAATGTAGTGTGTATGAAGATATCATTCATATACTGTCATAATTACGTCACAGGGGCATAAAGAAGTCGTTGTTTGCTTCCTTAGGGTCTACTTACTATGTCTGTAATATATTTTAGTTTTCAAGATATGTGACAAATAAGCCGCATTAGGCTGCTTTTTTGTTAAATGCATAAATAGAAAAGCCGTAATGGAATAACAATTTGCTTCACGCAAAATAAATTACGGCATTAAAATTCTCGAGGGATTAAATGGAGAATACGTTTTAAGTTTCGTTCCTCCGGAATTGCCAGGATGTGTTGTTCATTGTTACAGTATTGTAGAGGGGAGTTGGGGGAGTGGAGTTGGGGGGGGGGGGCAAGGAACAGCGTTCCACTTTTCAATGCATATCGCCTGTAGGGTTGACAAGTAAACTGTTGCCGTGGTTCATAAGTCCGGTGGTCGTTTTGCTGCGGAAAAGTAAGATGTAGTTTAAATCGTGGAGTAATCGTGGGTATCAGATCAGATCTTGTCATTTATTGAGGTCAGTTGTAGGAATCGTGTTGATCGTATCGAAACATACCCGAACGCATTGGCATGTACTAACTAGACCGTCGACCCAATAGAGATAATCCTGTTGCGACGTACCGCATGACAGCGGGAACCTAGCATTTCATTTTTATTTGACAACACAGCACGACCATACTCGTAAAATAACAACCAAACACAATAAAAGTTATCTTAATTTATTTTTAAAGCGAATAGAAGCCGTGACTTCCCTCTTTCTTCATTTAGAAATTTCATAATAGTGCTTTATATCAGTTCACAAGGAAACCTTATTGTACACCGTTCTTTGATCCGGTTGATTGACCAGGTGACATAAATAGTCCTCATTGTTGGTATGCGAACAGATATTATTTAACTCATATGTAAACTACGGGTTTTTTGCAATATATCCCATTTGATTACATGGAGAAATGCTAGCGGAGACGAAGCGAGTCGTAATTATTGTGGGGTGGTGATAATTACATGTGACGTACCTGTGAAATATAGGACAAAAATACAGCTAAAAATAGGTCACGCTTGTTTCGGGACCTGACGGACAGACACATAAACAAGTGGTCTGTAATCATTTAGTCATACCAGGGATTATATAGCAGACGTAACACTGGTAAGTCCACTATTTTTTTAATATAAAAATTATGGGTATAAATAATAAAGAGTTTGAAAGGAAAATGATTATATAATTTTGAGCCGTGAGACGTTTAGATTCCATAAAGAAGAACCCGGGTTTTATCAATATGACCCCCTTGTTATTCTTTAATAAAATATACAATTTTACGACTCCCAAGTAAGAATTGTAATCCATTATAGATAAGTTGCATGCTCGTTTCTGCCTATGTGATACGGGTTGGGGTTTTATTAATCTCGAATGAGATACGTTTTGTTAACATATAGGCAAAGGCATGATTAATTGTGGATAATAAAGTCTTACAGTATAATAGTTAGATTTTATAAAGAAAAGACTATTTTGGTAATATGAACTAAGTAGAAAGCATCGTGAAATTTAAAACTATTTATAAAAACACCCAAACAAACTATATAGTTTTCACTGTAGTTTATCTTCTGGAAGGTTATCAAACGGCAAAAGCTCTGTGTTCCGTGGGTTTAATATTATGGAGGATTATTTCTCAGAAGTTTCAGTGGTCATGGGGGTCGTCTGTCTAGTTGTTCAATATCCCGGGGGTTCATTGTCAGGCGGTATCCATTGTCCAGGAGTGGGGTATTGACAGGAAGGTTCCACAGTCTGACGGTTCATTGTCAAGAAATTGTAGTAGTTATTGACATGAAGTATCAAGTTACATGTATGATTTGATAATCTGTACTATGTGAGAACAGGCGTGTATTATTTCTATGTATATAATCCCATTGTGGGGAAAGCTGGATTGTAATCGTGTCACCTTCGGACTTTCTGGCGATGTGACGTTAGTGAGAACGGTGTTGCCTTTTTCTGTAAGAATAACTTTGATCATGTTAAGCAATGGCTAGACTCTGTAGGAAGTTGAAAAGCGAATATAGAACCCGGAAACTTATTCTATAGGCCAATTCTGAGAATGGAACATTCGAATCAAATTACACAGTCATTC
Organism: Patella caerulea; assembly: GCA_036850965.1. NCBI lineage: Eukaryota > Metazoa > Mollusca > Gastropoda > Patellidae > Patella > Patella caerulea. The sequence goes on from JAZGQO010000006.1 coordinate 24,649,355, forward strand.
CAAATTGTAAAACAAATTTGAATTTATTTTTTGGATAAGCAATGCCCTGATACGTAAATAAGATAATAAAGTTAGACCAATAAGTTATTGCCGAATAAGTTGAGTTATTAACTGACTCTTTTAATCCACGGAAGACATCTAATGTGTCTTATCCGTATTTGTACGTGGATGTTATTTATTTTTAATCTTTATAGAAAAAGTATATTTCAAGATGGGCTTCATTGATTGATTTAATGAAAATGTATAGTCAGGTCTCTCGAGTTTATGGGATGAAAGATAACAAAAGGCATTCAAAAGAAATAAATATCCATTAATTTGCTTGCTTTAATGGATTTCTACCTTCGTTCCACATGATTGGCAGTCTTTGTGGCAGGTTTATTTTTTCAGGTTAACACCGAGGTCACGGTAGCCGTTACATATCACATGTTTGTCCTAATCTAGAATCGTCTACTGTTTAAAATGACAAGTTATTTGATACCCTCTAGTACCATGAATACAAAGTTGCAAGTCACCGAGGGAGTAGAATGCGTGTGAAATGTTACCTGTTTTGAGAAAAATATCTATATTCATTCAAAATTTCATATCCGTAGTTTAAGCAAATTCTACCTGTAGAACCAGAAGATGGTTGGGGCGAAATAACAAATAGATCAAACACCCGGTGAATACAGAGTTTCCAAAGGCACGGGCGTACGGGCCGAATTTTCATGGGAGATGTAGTTACTTTAGTAACAGATTCTTATCAAAATTTCCTCTGTCCGTTACGGCCATATCCTATAAACAACTGATATGAAAATAAGGCATTTCCCCCATCTCGGTTCTATGGCTATTTTAGAATCCTTGTCAACCCTATTTCCCAGAATCATTCCTTGCCTCATCTGACACAAATTTATAATTATCCAACACTATTTTCATGTAGAAATTAGCCACCCAAAAACACAAACGCGATTCGCTTAAATTGATCCGTCATTATGAAACCGGAGGTCACATTATGTTCCGTGGCCTGTTCTTAGCCAATATTCCAAATTTAGGAGTCTTGTTTTCATATTAGTTGTAGGACCAGACAGAAGTAGGTAGAAGAGGCCAGAGTCGATAAGACTCCATTACTAACTAGTCCCCCCCCCCCCCGCACCTCGGGAAGTCCATCAAAAGTTTATGGGTGATAATATATAATGCATTATACAAAAACACCAATGAAACCGTTTTCTTTTTCTCCGATATGTAACCTACGCGTACCCCCATCCCCCTAAACTTAACTGAAACCTTTCTAAAGACTAACAGAGAGCAACAGAAAACGTCTCCAGCGAATTCGCTAGTGTATGTTGGGTTCTGTGATTTAATAGACACGTTACTTTCAAAATAAAAAAAGAACTGTTATTGAATATATAATATATACTTGAAGCATGTAAAAAACATGACATACTTTAAAGATTCCTCTTTTATTTCTTATTTAATTGCACCCTTCACTTGTTTGAATCATTATACATTCTGCCGTATACTGGGGGTTATAATAAAGTGTCTTTCCGTGGACCCTATTTTTAGAAAGTTGATTGAATGAAATGTGTTTATCAAAATCTGTAGGCCAATCCACTATAAAAAGCACAGTTTAAGTTTTTAAAAAAGTACAACATTTTTTTATATATCAGATTTTAAAGTTGCGCTTTATGCTTTTGATCTCTTGGTCGGCAGGTAAAAAAATAATTTTCAATTGGACGAGATTTTACTATTATATGCAGTTACATTCTGTATGTTGAAATCACAGACACCTAAAGTCTATTACGTTTATGTTGATGAGCAAAATTATCAAATACGGGGTAAATAACTAGTATTATATAAATACTTAGCCATTGTGTAATCTTATTTTTGAAGAGAGATTATCCATATTACGGGCATGTGTGGGTTAAAATAGACTGTATGCACAATTTGCCTGTAAATGTTATAGAAATTATTTTTTCGATATTGATTAACATATCAAGCCTGTAATCAACTCTTTAGATCATTGGATGGCCGAGATATAAATGGACAATATTGGCCAAGTCTCGATTGTCAAGTACAGTTGCTATCTTAATGAACGATCTACGCTATAGCATTTTCTTCTCTTTCAAAGATACATTAAGTCTTTTGTCAGGCTTCAGATCTTAATTAAATTATAATTAAGACATTAAGTCACGTAACCTGCCGATAATCACCTCTTTAGACAACCATATAGCCGAGATTTTAAACTTTAACGATAAGTTGGATGATCGGGATATAGTCTCGGTTGTCCGATCTATGCTAATAAAGTAATTTGAATGAATAAAGTAATTTGAATGAATAAAGTAATTTGAATGAAATGTTCAATATATTCATTTTTCAATAATTTATATTCATTTTCAGTATATATTCATATTTAATTATCAATATATATTTATCAATACACATTTATCAATATTTTTTAACTACTATAGCAAGATCGATCAGCTCTTACATAATTCATCTTTAAAGTATATGAATTATTTTATTTGATCTAAATTTCCCCATAAACGTCTGATACCAACCCCCTCTTATAGCTAAATTTCCGAAAGCTAAAAATAGTTTTGCATTGTATAGTCTCTGTACGGTTTGTAAAAAAAGGTAAGTTTATTGTTCGTTATGAATGTTTGCTGACAGCATTCTCACATTCTCAATACTGCTAACAATAGAGTAATATAATATTCTTTACAAAGATTTACAAACAACCGAAGCATAAAATAAGTCTATTTGCATATACATGCATTTTCATAATAATATAATAATAAAAACCCTTCTCATTTTTTTGGTCACATTATATAGAAGGATACTTCTTATTACGGCATGTTTATTGAAGAAGAGAAACAATTTTCTATAGCTAAAATGTAAGAAAATTTATTTTAATTATTTTATTTTAGCTGTTAAAAATAATGTTATTCTGCGAGTACATTTTATTATTACATGATATAATCTTGTATTTCAAATATTCAGAATAGTATAAATCAACTGAATCTTTCTCAGAGTACAGGGCCCGATTCCTAGAAAATTCTTAAGCACGTTCTTGTGCTTAGATTTTAAGTAGAATAATAACTCTACGGTCAGCCATATTGTTTGAAGCAGAAACAGGCGTAAGGTTGGTAAGCCAGCCCTATACTATATATATGTATTGCTTGGGACTTGTACTTAGATTGACAATTTTAAGAACGAAGTTGTGCTTATTTTTCTTGGAACACATAATAACGTGCTTGTGCTTACACTGAAGTCTACTTAAAATCTAAGCACAAGAACGTTCTTAAGAATTTTCTGTTAACACAAAATAAGTTTACTTATTTGCAAAGTCTGTTTAAAATATACATGTAAGCGCAAGAACGTGCTTAAGATTTTTTTAGAAATCGGGCCGAGGTAGGGTGTTCTATCCCTGCATTGACCGAGAAGGTTCATCCCCTTGTCAGTGATGCAGGCTGGGGGCCTGACAGGGACAGCTGTCTAGTGTTCGGATGGGACGAAAAAAATAAGGTCCCGTGTAAAAATTGGCGTGCATGTCAAAGATTCCTTGGCCGTTGTAATTCGATATAAGAGTATAGGCCGTAGCGCCGCTGCTCGGGTAAAATTTCCCTTAGCTCAGTTTCGGAGCAAAACAGTAGGACGTTAAAACTTCATTCATGTCAATTGTCAAATACATCTAAATCGACTATTTGAAGTTAATGTCATTGATCTATTTATAACTCTATATGCAGACGAATTTACGGTGTAATTTGCATACCAAAACTGTTTTTATAAGGTGAGAGAGCATCGTAGTCACAATTTACCAGTCACAATGTGCTTGGACTCGTATTTGGCTTGTTCTTACGTAAGAACGGTCTTGGGAATTTTCTAGAGCCGGTATTTCAATAAAGTTTCTTACGTAAGCAAAAGTGAAGCATAACTTTGTGCTTACCTTTAAGAATTTTCTAGGAATCGGGCCCTGGGCTTGAGTACAAGTACAAAGTCCATATATCCGACGCAATAACCCTGCACATTGGAAAAGAGGGATGTTTGGTAATACAAAACATATAGGGGACCACGGTGACTCAGTGAGGAAGACGTTAGCACACTCTATTGTGTATGCCGGTCTTCATTAGCTAAACAAATATCAGTTTTACACCCGGACTTTGTTCATGGAAGATCTTGTTGGCTGAAAGACTCATGTCATTAAAGGACAATACAATGTTATAGAGCTGAATAGACACATTCCAAGTTTAACAATGATTTCCAATAACCGGAATTGACACAAATAAAGGAAAATCGGTTATTGTCACTGACTGAAATAGAGAGCGATGACAGCCACACCGACGGATTTCAGCTCTTTGATAATGCCTAGAAGAGAAAGGGTTGGTATATCAGAAATAGGCGACGAAAACATAAAAAATTGATTTTGATGAAGTTTATATCTTTGGAAAGTCGTATACTATTATAATTCATTTTAAACAATGACTACTGTCTCGGTCATATGGAGGTAATTATGTTGAATTGCTTCCAAGTTCTCACTAACTATTTCCATGGGAATGATCTGGGACCGGTTTCTCAAAACTAAGTTATTTTAAACTCTAAACTTGATGAATAGAAATTGCATAGATTCGATGGGCATCTTCACTAATTTAAATGATGGATATAATTTCATAGAGATCGGATAAAATTTGCGGCTTGAGCATTCGCAAAGTGCAATAAAGTGAAATTAAATAGGAATCTTCATCTCGGTCTCAAAACAATCAGACGATATGTAGTATGTATAGTGTTCACAAGAATACATTTCCAAGTGGGGGTATAAAACAATGTTGGTATCCATATATTTAAGGGACCGTGGAATGAACCCTCGAATCGTGGTCAATGGATATGAAATGAACAAATAATTATGGGAATTTGATCAAATGTACGGAAAATCAAGTTGCACACAATATACATCTAAAAGAAACGCCATTTGGAATTGGGAAAAACCGTCGTCAGGACATGATTATTTCATATCACTGTACACATAACTATTATGTTAATCATGAGACGATAAAGTCCATTTAATTGTTAAATATGTGCGTTCAAACCGGCGGTGCTAAGATCTATTCTAAATGCTAGGCACCAGGACAACAATTCCCATAACTGCGTTGGTGAAACGTTTCCTTTTTTTCTGTCGTGTGTTTGGAAATATATTACAATATGAATACGTGTCCAATAGAACTGTATCCAAATGGTGTGTCATTTCATATATTGGTTTGAAGTTTGACCTGAAAGAAAATAAACAAGGGGCATATTCGCTTCTATCAAACATGGCGTCACTCATTATTTCCGATCTCCATCAATTAGGTAATAACGGAATACAAAGGACACTTTTGTTAATGGCCAATCTCAGATAAACAAAATAACTACGCATTGCATAAAACACATGACAGTCAGCAGTAATCTTTTGCTATGAGTAAGCCGTCACAAGATCAACTTAGATTAATCATCTTGTCTACTCTGTCAAAATACCAGTTTATTTAATGTGCTAGAGGAAACATTAACTCTTCATTAATGTGTCGAGAAATATACTAACACCCTATTACCGGCAACTGTTGCAGCAGAGGCAACCCAAAACATAGATTGCAAAAACATGTCACACAATATGGGTCGAGTTCCCTCGGAATAAATCACATGCTCGTTCTATTGCTCATTTTGACAAAAATTTAAGTTAAATCGTCGAATTTGAGTAGGCTGAATTTAGCCAGTTTAATATTAGTCTGCTATTGCTGTGACTAACAGGCAGTTTCATGAAAGAGTAAAGTAGGTGAACCATGGAGAACACCATATTCCTGAAGCAATGGTCCTAGAAACCCCTCTCTGCCCACTGATTTCTGATATTTGAGCTTTTGAGGGAGTGTGTCTATTCTTCCCGTTCAATCAAATCTATCCCATGTACAGGAACATGACAGCCCTTCGTTTACTATGGGATCTTGCCTAAAACTTTGGACTGTGATTTAAGGTATTAAAAACGGTGAAAGTATTATTCGTATAGTTGACATTGTTTATAGCCTCGTTTGACAGACAATTAGTTTTCCTACCATATTCTGCAATACACTGGTTAACTGGGCATAATAAAATCGCGAATCATGTCGTAATGTTATGTAAACAATTTATTGGTCGAATTTGGAACTTTGTTTCAAATTTAACGATTTCGTTACGCAGTAACCCATTGATTGTTGATGGGTCTGTTGACCAATAATAAATTAGAACAAGAATTTTCTCTATTTACAGCAGTGAGTAGCTCTAATCAAACGGAAAACTGCTAGGAGTATGGGAGAACCTCGAAAATCAATTAGTTGCGAGTTTGCTTGCTACCGTTCAACTCCGGAAGCGTTGCACTTCTTTTGCCACAAACGTTTAGCCAATACCGATAATGCTCGCCTTTGGAAATCGAGATACATTTGATGGAATCGTAGGCTACATGTAAAATTGTGCTTTGAAAAAAAAACAACCTTTGTTTATTCTAAATTTGAATCCTTTGATAATGATAGCATCTTTTCGGCGGATAAAAATAAAATATACATTTATTTCTATAGAGCTCCATTAATAAAATTATATGTTTAATTGTCATGGCTGGCCCACCAAAGATGTCTAGGGAATACAAGTATGCTTATTCGTGAATTAAGTAAATATAATGTATAGTATATTATATTTTTTTGTTCTTTGTTTGTTTGACAAACAGTAACCTTGTAAAAACAAACTACATAATATATAACGACAAAAGTTGTCATCGGGTAGCTGACAGTAGGCTAGCAGAATGACATGTCACCGTGCCGTCATTTTAAAACACCTTAATATGAACTAACCCTTGACCTACTACCCAAATTGGATGGCCTGCGGCAGCCCATGTCTTTACCAACGGAGTTATATCATGAATCCATAACAATTAGGATTGAATTGCCCGGGTCTTTTGTTAATCCAACGGTCACTATGGGGAACAGCTTGACGGCTGGCTGATTGTCGGCTCTTTGGTATAACCCCTTTCGTATCCCCCTACTATACAGACCTTACGATTTATATCCGCCCAACTCCGCCCAAGTCATCTTCTATCATCTATTTTTTAATGTTTGTTTCGAATCCCAAACAGGATACATTGATTTTTTTTTTATTCTAAAGGGTTTTATTTTTTCAAGCAGATGAGTAAGTGATAATACCAGTATATCTTGTATATCTATGTGTTTAGTGTGTCAGGTGATGCATGATAATATTTCATTTACTAGACATCTAGTTATAATAAATCGTCGGGTAGCCCAGAAAATAACCCCAGTAAAGTATTAAAAGTAGAATAATTAAACAAGTATTGTGCCTATATATTATTCACGTATCACATGTCATACCATAGATGTTTAACAACTTCACCCATTTTGCAGGTCCACTGCTGCAGTGGTGTTAACACAGTACGAGTTTTATAAAAGAATGTCAAATTATCTTTGGCCGGATTGAGAAGTAAACCGAGGTGAGTGTGATGTGTCCGGCAAAAGATGATTTGAAATGATTTTAAACCTTGTACTCTGTTCACACTATTCATAGGCGTACGAGACGGGGGGGGGGGGCACCGGCTCCCCCAAATATTTTCATGAAAAAAAAATAGAAATCTGAAAAGAGCTCAGAATTGTGAGATCGGTCATTAGCCGAGGAGTTTTTGAAAATGGGGTGGGGGTAGGGGTATGGCCTTGTCGGCGAAGGCTATGGTCTTGTCGGGAATGAATGCTCAGTTTGTCGGGAAGCGTCGCGCCGTTTGTCGGGTTTTGAATATTTTTGATAATATGGAAGCGGAAGGACAGCAGTCAAGTCAATGATGAACACATACGCCATCTGAATAGAACTAGCACATGGCCTTTCTCAGTTCTTGAGTACTGTGTTCCTGTATACTGGTTATCAACTCCATGCACCGGACGAGCTCAGTGATAGAAGTGAAAATTTTCTTTAATAATAATTGATAAGTTTGTAATAATATTGTACCTTGTAGTCACATATAATATACATGTACGGTGGCTCAATAGGGCGTGAAAATTCGATATTGAGCCCTTTTCTTTGGAAATAAATATTCATAGGTGAATGTAAAGTGCCACTGGCAAGAGTTATACAAAGATATTGTGCTCAACAAAGCTTATTTTACTTATAAATCTCTCCAGGAGAAAGTTCCAAAACCACTATGATGTAGATGTTAAATATCATTAAATAAGCTTTTTATTACATTATGTAATATTTGAATCCAATTTTACTAAATTGTTATTAAATTTTATTAGTTTCTCTTAATCAATTTCAAGTTCAACTGAAAATCTCATAGAATCTGATATTTGTATAGGCCTACCCTGGATAAAACACGATGCTAGATATTACAACTAATTAAATAAGCTTAATTATTACTTTATGTAATATTTGAATCCATTTTATTTTCATGATATAATTATTATATTAAATTGTTATTAAATTTGTTTATTTCTACATTCAATTTGATCATTTTCTTTTATTCTCTTATTAAATTCTAATTTCAATTGAAAATCGCATAGAATCTGATATTCAACGGCAACACATATGAAAAATCGTTAGATTTGTTCTTGTTTTCGTAGTAATAGAGTTTGTATTTTAAAGATGACTTTTTACCAGTTTTTATGCTGCAACTGACATAATTTACTACCCACTCCAAATTACTAGAAAGTATTCGAAATGCCTGGAAATCGCGTCTACGGCCGTCTGGTTTACAAAATGTTAGGGGGGAGGCCCCCCAAACCCCCCGTCGGACGCATTGCGTCGGGAAAATATGCTGCCCCCCCCCCCCCAAACAAGTTCGGCCTCGTACGCCTATGACACTATTTGAACTATGGACCGATAATTTGGAATGGGGTTGCCAAACATGTGATACGGTAATGATACAAGTACAACACTTTTTTTAAAATTTTCCACAGTATACTCGTTTTTTTTTTATGGACAACCCGTTTTTTATTAAAGGATGATTATGGAACCCATCAATGTCTGATATAGACTAGTGAATACAGTAAAGTTACGTCAATCATTTTTTTATAAACAAGATTTTATTCAATAGGATTTGGAACATGATATATGTCTATGTGTAACCCCTATCACCACATACATATTCAAACAATATACCTTTTATATTTAAGTATAGAAATAAATGATATTTGTAAGGGCGAAATTGACTGAGAAGCAGCGCGCCAGGAAGTATAGATGGTAACTGTTTGTTGTGCTAAGATACATCACCGATTTTCCCCCAAAATAATATTATTCAATAGGTCTATAGCATTTCATAGAATTATGTTAAGTGTAACATCCAAACCAGCGGAAAGAAGCGAGCATATACATGTACGTTAAATTATTTTATACAACGTTGAGGATTGCATTATTTAAGATTTAGACAACGGGCTGACTCTTCTGTCGATAATAGTTCCAAAACAGATAATTCAAATTAATATTTTGAAAATTTATTTTAAATTACTTTTTCCGAGCGACGTTATCACTGACGTTTGGACATATATTGTTTATTATCGCAGCAAGGTTACTTGTTAACCCGAGAATCAATCTCGCTTCTTTATTTTTAAATTAAACCATATTATGGCGGCCTTATAATAATCCGTTTGCGTCTGCCCAATCCGAAGTTTTAAAGAGTTGATTACAAACGTGAATAAATGCTAAATAATAATACAGATAACAATTGAGGCCAATAAAAAAAAAACGCTATAGGCAGATTTATCTCTTATATAAGAATTTGAGAAATTGCTTTTATGAACCATTATTATTGGGTTTTTTTTTTTTTTTTTTTTTTTTTTTTGAAAAATGGATAATTGTTGTACGTCCTTGAAGTGCTATGTTTGGTTGAACCGTTATATTTTCAGGCTATAGGTTCTCTGTAAGGTAAAACGCGTGCAAATATTGTTCATCATCGCTAAATCAAGTGAGGTTTTAATCAATGTGCCTTGAATTGATAACTTGTGTTCTCTGCATGTAGTTATTTTCTGAAAGTAATAATGTAGCACTGCAGAATCTTAGCTTATTGACAAAAAATTCAACTGATGTTAAGTTTCGAGTTCTAAGTTGCATAAAGGTGTGATTCCCCCTGAACAATGCCACTAATTAAAACAATGCCGGAGTATAGTGGAATGTTCTTAGATCACACAGATATGATGACGGAAGATATTTATACAACGTAATGCATTATTTTTTTTTTAACGTCAGCGTTTTTCGAACAAAATATCTGCATTACTAAGAGTAACCGCCCCACTTAAGTTTTTATGTTGGTTTACTGATTTAATTTGTACCCGGTTCATACTTTATGTCAGTTGAACAGTGTGGGTTGAGTAATTATATTGGGCCAGAGAGTATGGCGCTGGCTCAGTTACCCGGGGAATTTGGTTTGAGCTTTCTTTTGATCTTGAAATGATTTCCCCTTTAGGTGGACGAGGGGGGGGGGGGCGTCTAGTTGTTCGGATAGGACGATAAACCTTTGGTAGTTAACATCCGATAAAGAATGAAGAAACATCGCTGTGTTGGCAAAATGCCCATTATGGCGCATCACTATATCATTTACACAATTACAAATAACACGAGAATTTATTATATGTCCCTGTGGAAGACCAACGGATGTGCTCACTGGGTCCAGTAAGGTGCCATTTATTATTATGTTGTCTATTTTTGTTTCAGAATTATGTGGCTATATACAGTAACCTTATTTATAATCCTACCTGCATGTACATATGGAGCATACAGTGTCGATGATGCTCATGTTTGTTATACATTTGTAAGGTAAGAGACAAAGGTTATTAGTATTGTCAGGAATCAAAATCCAATGGACGAATTCTGAAAAATTAAGTGACACCGTAAATCAAACGTATTATATGGGAAAAAAATGAAATAAAACGGATTTTACTGCCTTACTGTTTGCTCCGACCTGGGCTAATGAAGACGGCTATACGCAATACAGTGTGCTATGAGGGGATTTTTGCCCAACTGTCAAGGTACTTTTTACGTGCACGACAATGTGTACAGGGGACCCCGTTTTTTCGTCAAATCCAATCGAAATACACACCAAAATCACTCCATGTGTGGAACCATGTCCGAATATGATAAATCACACTTACAATAATAGGTACGCACATTATGCGTTATATTTACGTCCTCAATTCGTCTCTGCTCAATAATTGCATGTATGTAAGATTCAAGGATCAGGGCAAATTATATGTGTTGAGTTCGAAACTTAAAGGTAAATCTTTTTCATTAGAAATTATATGTGTTCAGTACGAGGCAAATATATTTCATTAGAAATTCCATATTGTTATATATTTTAGTAAAACAGTAAGTAAACATATTACTGTAGAGATACCGGATAAACAATGTACACATTACTGGTGTTGGCAAAGTATAAGATGTGAAAGATGTTAGTAAGTATAACACATTGTTTTATATTTCTTCTAATTTCTAGCGAAAGTTCAACCGATTTCTACATCTTCTTTGGTTTCTGTAAGTCCACCCACCTTACCCTCTCGGAGATTGACCACAGAAAAAATCCAAAAGAGTGGTATGTACGTGCGCACTGTATCATACTGTCGGCCACTAAGTCAACTGTGGTGGTTATTAAAATAAGCGTATTATTAAAATAAAATTAAAACATGTGTTAGTCCCGAAATGACCACGCTAAACCACTCTCTCTCTCTCTCTCTCTCTCTCTCTCTCTCTCTCTCTCTCTCTCTCTTTGTTGATATTTACCCGGTTCCGTTCAGCCATTTGTATGAATCCTTCGAGAAAGATTAATGTGCTTGTGATTAATATAATAACCAAAATCGTAAAGAAATATAAAATAACATGGCTGGCCAAATTGTATATATATGTAATAATCTATTCATGTTTCAGTACAACATATAGAAAAGCTTACAGACAAATATATGTACAACAGTTTGATAAAGTAGCAGAATGCTGTTCAGGTTATACAGCTGATGTTTCAAACCAGTGTGTTCGTAAGTTGAATTTATCATCAAAATAATTTTAAAGGACACTCCCTCTCCTCCATCCCTCCCTGTTAATTGTTAACCTTTTGTTTTAAAGCATGTATCTCTTTAAATCTGTATACCCGTCCTGTGTCCATGCTAAGAGTCGGATAGGATCTGGGATTACTTTGCTGATTTTCCTTGAAGCTGCTCACATTTAAGCCCAAAACAGAAATGAAAAAATAGGCGACCGTCTTCATATAGAACTTGTCAAATAGCCTTTCAGTCAAGGTATTATTAGTATGGATATATTACATGTAAATGTGATTCTTTGACAAATTCACTGCAAAACATTTCTTTTAAAATCGTAATAATATTTATTTTTATTTTTAAAAAAAATAGCTGTTTGTAATCCAGCCTGCAGTCATGGTTCATGCGTCTCTCCCAATGTATGCCACTGCCAGGCAGGATGGCGAGGCCCTGCTTGTACATCCAGTAAGTTATTGGATATGTAATTTTACAGATAAATATAAAGTATTAATTAACATATATTTTCAAATAGTTTATCTAAAAGGAATAAATTATTTCGACCAAAAGTTTTGAACTCGAAACTTGGCGTCGTGTTTCTGAATTGCTTTAAATGGTAAAACTTTAAATGGAGTGATATTGGATAATAATATATCGTTCTACTATAGAGTGTTAGAAATGTACATTATCATTATTATATTACAGATTGTAAGAATGGTACGTGGGGTGAGAATTGCAAAGAATTATGTAACTGTAATGGAAATGGTGTATGTGATATAACATCAGGTTACTGTGTATGTGCTCCAGGTATTTATACTTCTATTTTGTATTTATTAATAACAAATTATTCACGATTAAACAGCCTCCGAAAGCAGCGTTTTTATCACTTTAAAAGATACCGAAAAGGAGTCTGCGAGTATGGTAGGTATGGATGTGCATAGAAGTTATTGGTCTCACGTAGTTTTGAGGCAGTTTTTTTTATCATGGATTTAGATCATTTTCGATGAATTGGGAAGAGAGCACCATTTACCTTCAAGAGGGAATGTATGGGTGGGGTGGGGTGGGGCTCTTATAGGTCCAGTCAGACACACGGTCTTCAGAATTTGTGTGGTCTTACAAGAATTATAAAAATCAGTACTTAGTAGGTTGTACACTCCGAATTTCTAGCAAATGTATAATTTTCCGCAAGGTCATCGACACAATCTGGAAAGGTCCGTACTGAGCTTGAGCTTGGGTGGGTTACCTATGAATTCCTTACTTCTGATTTCAGGCTGTTATGTATCAATGAATATATTGCAACCATTAAATATTCTATATTTCTAGGTTATACCGGTGAAAGATGCCAAACATTATGTCCGGCTGGTACATATGGTCGAAACTGTCAATATCATTGCGCATGTCACAATGGTGCCACCTGTGATCACGTGAATGGTGCTTGTCATTGTCCGTCAGGATATACAGGACCGTTGTGAGTATATTCTGTATAACATTTTAGTCTCCAGAAGATTTATAGAGGGAATTTGAAAAAAAGAAATAAGCTCTGTACCCAATCAACATTTCATCTAAATAAGATCAATACAAATTATTAAAACAAACAAGGTCCTCTAAAATGAACACTTTTAATTTATTATTGTTTGTTTTTTGGCGTTTATGAATTTGTTTTTCTTAAAGATGTGAACAACCATGTCCACCAAATACACATGGCAGTGGGTGCTCTCAAGATTGTAGATGTCAAAATGGCGCGACTTGTGATAGTATAACAGGGCAGTGTTACTGTACGGAAGGCTGGACTGTAAGTGTTAACCCTTTGAATTTTGTAGGGAATTGTCACTGAAAGACCCACGTAGCTTGATATTCATGTTAGTTCTGATACCAATGCTGCGATGCACGCATTTGTTCAAATCATGTTAGAAATCAAATTGTCTTTCTTTTTGCTAACTCTGTTTGTTTGCAAAATAATTTTTGTATTTACAAGCAGAAAATAAAACTCGTGACGTGAACTGGGCTCTATTTTCAAATCCAATACTACCACTGTCTGTGCATACCCTAAATATTGGATATCAGAAACCTATCCTTTCCTGGTAAGGTCACAACATGTTGATTTAAACTGACAATAATTCGAAGACTTTATATGATATTGAGTTAGAGACTTATAGGTACTGTAAATTTAAAGTGCAACAAAAATTTCTTAACATTTATAACACACATGTTAAAGACACGGTGAGTACAGTGCTGGTTGGGCTTACTAGGAAGTAACGGCTTCGACCTGTTGATGTCAGAGAAAGTTCCACAGGTTGGTCCGGTTTGGTCGCCCCTTCTCAGTGATGTAGGGGGAGGGACTGGCAGGGAACAGCGCCTAGTCGTTCGACTTGAACGAAAACCCGAAATGTACATATTAATGTGCACAGAAAAGAAATAATGACAGTTTGAATTCGAAATAAGTAAAGGTCTTAGTAAGCATAACTGTTGTAGCAAAATGTCCTTTATAGTGCTTTGCTTGAGCTAGGTGGAGCAGAACTGTTAAATCCCATTTCATTCAATTTAATTTCATTTCAAATGTTTGTATATTTGCAGGGTAAGATATGTAATGTACCATGTGGTAAAGGATATTACGGTGAAGATTGTAAAGTAAGATGCCCATGTAGTTATAATATTGATAGCTGTGATAGGTTTAATGGAACTTGTGATTGTTCAGCAGGTTATAACGGAACAAGGTAAATTGCTATATTGAGTCGTATATATTCCAAATAGACGTGTATTAATAAATAGGTATAACGTATATTAGGATACAAATGTTTTATTCCACTTGTAATATACAGGGTTATTATTCCAGTTGTAATATGCAATATACAGGGTTATTATTCCTGTTGTAATATACAATGTGTATAGGGTTATTATTTCAGTTGTAATATGCAATGTGTATAGGGTTATCATTGGTAAAAATTGTTTTCCAGTTGTGATATACAATGTGTCCTCGTTGTTATGATTTATTTCAGTGACGCAAAATGTTTATAGGGTTATATTATGATAAAATAGTTTTATGCCAGTTGTCTATACAATATGTACAGGGTTATTATTGTAATTTTGTCTTATTACAGTTGTGATACACAGTGTAGGCAGGGTTATTATGGTAAAAATTGTAGAAGTAGATGTGATTGTAGTAGTAATGCTAATTGTTCACCAGTAAATGGTCAATGTTTGTGTCCTACCGGTTATAATGGTGATAAATGTCAAAATAGAAGTAAGTCATATATACTAAAATGTGTTGTCATATGGTTGTCATATATTATAAACTTTTGTCTTCACACTGTATAAGGGATGGGATTCGATTTATTTCCAATCATTGATAGAAAATAATTTTACGTCTTCTACCGCCACATGTTATCCATGACACATAAATGTTTTAATATGTGATTAAGTACCAACTAGATTTAATTAACAAATTTAAGAGATATTGAAAGAGGAGTCATTTATTAAAAACAGCATTATAGTCTTTTCTTCTTTGAGCGGCAATTGACACAAATGATAAACACATTATACACAATGCTATTTTCATTAAATCATGGTTTCGTTGAGGATTCTCTTAATGTTATCAAGCAAATATGACGACAAATATAATATCCAGAGGTTTATTAGTTGTTACTCTTGTTTGTTTATAAACCTTTTGTATATTTCTGTATATTATATTCATCATTATTTTCTTGATAACATTGAGATAGCAATAGTAAGTGTTTTCCAAGTTATGTTTTTGTGTTTATAGCATGATATATGTGTCAAAGATTTCTTTCAAGACCTTTAACAAGATGGAATCGTTTTTGATAAATTGACTTCTTATCCCTCGATTCTTTAAGCCAAGAGTGGATTTCTATAGCAAAGCAAAACGAGGATCTATTCATATTAAGTTTTAGTCGGGTAGACTGGCTTAGCCAGTCACATGGATAAGGAATGTGTTTTACGGAAGAGAACAAAAACTGAGGTCAACTGTGGACACATTGGTGTCCTGTATGCTGTCCTTACAAATTCTCCTACCACCCATTGCTCAAGGACCAATAAAAAGACAATTGCCCATTACTTTGCTGGGCTGGGATATTGTGTTGACGAAACAATAAATCTAATCGCATTTCATTCTTAATTTTAGTTTGTTCAAGAGAACGATATGGTGTAGGCTGCAACTATTTGTGTGGCTGTGTATGGTCTAACACCGATTCCTGTCATGGTGGAACGGGCGAGTGTTTGTGTAAAGATGGATGGAACGGTAGAACATGTGACAAAGAATGTCCTGTACCATATTTTGGTCCAAAATGTTCAAAGATCTGTGATTGCACTGGTGCGACATGTGATCATGTGACAGGGGTGTGTAAATGTCCACCGGGAACAAAGGGAGTTAAGTAAGTAATGCCTCATATTTGTTTTCCAGTGAATTATCTTTACTCACATTAAAAGTAAACATATCTTCAATTATTGTATTTTTTGTGTCTACTGATCGGTTTAGTAGTTGTCGAGGTGTTTATAACATCGTATTACACTTTTAGTCTATCCATTGACCTTACAAGGTCCATGGTCTATCCCATTTAAAGACGTGACTAGTAGAATCTTGCGAATTCAGGTAATGCTTTTCAAATTCCCATAATGTCAAAAATAAAATACTTGTATTTACGGTTACCCGATTGACCCCATTTTATTGAGTGAAAATCCTCCACCCTAAATCTTTTATCCCTATGCCCAGTATTTACAACAGTCCGAATCGGCGTTATTTCTATAATCAAACTATCCTAGGAAATAAGCAATAACGATTGTACCTTATTTAAAATTACCCCACCAATCCCAAGAATAAAAAAAAAGATTTTCAGATGTATCGACCATATCTTTAGGGACTCAGTAACCATTAATATCGGTATTATTGTTTTTTGTCTTATTTATCGTCGATAATTGCACTGTGCGACGATTTTCATTTCATTGATCAAAATGTCTTCCGTATTTCTAGATGTGAATTGTCATGTCCACCTGGATGGTTTGGTTTAGGATGTTTACAACAATGTCAGTGTAAGAATTTTGCCAACTGTGATGCTATTAGTGGATTTTGCAATTGTCGGCCAGGTAAGTTGATTGAGGCGCGGAGGACACTGGATTTTATATCATCAATGTATGGACATAAACCAAGTTAATATGAACCTTCATGTTTTTGGTGTTATCGTTTATAATGGACTGACCAACACAAGCTATGAAAAATTGTTGCTTTACTTACTTTTAAACCTTTCAATACAGGTTGGCAAGGTTTGCTGTGTAATGAACACTGTCCACCAAATAAATTTGGCGTTAATTGTACAGGATCATGTACATGTGAGAATAATGCTGAGTGCCATCCTTCAGACGGTTCTTGTATATGTACACGGGGTTACGAAGGAGAAACTTGTGGTCAAAAGTGTAAGGTAAGTATTTTATCTAATTTGATCCCGGAGTGGATTATTTCTAGTAATGTATTTAATATGGCCACATCTTAACTATTTCACTGTTTAATTGTGTAATTTATAGTTTTTGATTGGAGTTAGTTTGGAGTTTCATAACCCCGTCGTATATTCGATGGTTCAGTGAAATCCCATTATTAAGACCAGATGCAGGACCTATGTAGAATAGTCTTAATAGTGAAGCGGTATTAATACTGAATCGTAGTATCAGTCCAGGACACAGATAGCCAACCCATACAGCATTTGATCCATAGGCCATATTTTATGTTATATTAACATAATTCGGGAACATTTTTTAAAACAGGTTTCCTCGTTAAAAATCTATAATTTATTTAAGATAGTAATTAACCTTTGTGAAAGAATTGAATCCTGTAGGTAACTGATATATTCACTGACTGATATCAAAATAATTGTCATTGTTGTTATACCGTATTATATACCTTATTGTTTAGGCAAAATATTCTTAAACATGCCATGTTGAGTTAATTAACCAGAAATGAATTCTGACTTTTACCGCTTCTGGCTGTTTTTCACGGCTCAAGGGGTTGATATATTTCACTAAACATCTATTGATATATTTTTACTGTCATGTTTTAGAACAATATGTATGGATTTGGATGTCGTCAGACTTGTAACTGCAACATGGTTAACACGATAAGTTGTAATCACGTGACAGGTGAATGTACGTGTAAAAATGGATTTGAAGGTAATATTATCTCTATTTATAATATGTATTACATAAAGTGGGCGACTTTAAGTCCTATTCATTGCACAATCCGAATACTTTAAGACCTAGGCGATATCAAATAACAGTTGTATTACGAATTTAATGAAATTAACCATATACGAGGTGTATGTATGGTTTCTGCATAAGCATACCGTTTCTTGAAATCATTTTTGATGTTCTAAGGAGGTGATGTTACAGCAAACTCCGAAAGAAACCCCGATATTTGGTCAACATATAGACAAAACTTTGTAATGTAACGAATTACATGTATGTGTTCCATTATCGACAATTGGAGCTATTTAAAGTAAAATTAAAAGGCGTAAACAAGGTAATTTCCACATTATTTGTCGAAACGAAACATTAATCATTGAGGTTTTGCCCATCACCAATATAACTCAATGCATCACTTTGTTTCGATCTAAATCAAAAAGATTTCTGGGACCAAGCTATATACTTCTCTTATTTGTGCACTTGTGTATACTTCTATAGGCGAGACATGTAATGGTGGTTGTCGAGATGGATTTTGGGGTCCTAAATGTGATATCAGTTGTGCGTGTAATGGTAAAGGAACCTGTAGATCTTCTGATGGTGTTTGTGATTGTGCTTCAGGATGGACTGGCAACAACTGTACTGAATGTAAGACAATACCGTTATTTTATGTATTCGATGTGTTTCAACCTGATTGAAACACAGTTCCAATTTCGTTTCGTTTTTATGGCTCAAAATTTCGATTTACTTGTCTTTACTACACAGTGATCTGGAAGAATTGTTATATATCCCGCGTTCTGGATGATGTGAGGGATTAGCCAATGAAATTGTCTGTTACGGTGAGAGTTGCACGGAACCGTGGGTAACCCACTGGAAACAACAACGCTGGTCGGTTTATCAAATGCCTGACGTCATATTGTCAAAAGCCGCTCGTATGATCTCCCACTACACTCCCACGTCCTCCCCCAACAACTGGTCAAATCTTCATGTAGTTTATTCCCAATGGATTACTCCCCAAAACACCAGTCCCCAATGTAAGAGTTTTCCGCTGTGTAGGTTTAGTTCTTAATGGTCCCCTAATCGATGGTGTTAAGCTATAAATTGTATTTGATTATCTTTGTTGCATATTCTGTATATATTTGCACACTATTCACATATTTGTATCATTTCGCTTAGTATCAAACTCAGATGTTGTGTATCCATAAAATTGTACCTTGAGTTAGATTGGATGTGGTTTATCATACAAACTATTTCTGGTTTATTATAACCTATGTTTTATTATGTGTGGTTTATTATAAACTAGGTTTTAGTATGTATGGTTTAATAAAAACTAGCTTTAGACCCTGTGGTTTAGTATATGCTAGTTTACCGTGTGGTTTATTATACAATGTTTGATTTATGTGGTTTTTATAAACTATTTATTAATCTAATATGTTTTATTACAAACTATTATTTATCTAGTATGTCCAAAGGGTAAATATGGTAAACGATGCGAACAGACGTGTAATTGTGGTGAAGCAGCAGAATGTAATGGTTTTACTGGTCAGTGTAAATGTCCACCTGGTTATAGAGGTATTAGATGTGATGAGGGTAAGTTGTCATATATCTTCACCATTGCTCATTTTCTATCTCTATGTTATGTATTAATTTTTCTATACACAGAGAATGTACCACAGGTATCATCAACACAGCCTCATTTTTCTTTGACTTGGTATATTTTTGCTTATCATCTACTGCCCGTAGAGTGTGTTCTCGAGTTATTAATACAAGACACTCGGAGCGTGCGGCTTCTTGTACTTTCTGAACTAATGTGTCATTACCTTATATTTATCTCGTTCGTTGTATCTTACTCCAGGTAGGCCATTTCGTGGATTTTTCTGAGAACAAAAATCGAGTCTAATGTGAAAGGAATTCTCTGTATCATTAAACAAGTATGGGGTGTTATTTTCAAATTTACAATTACCGTTCCATAGTTTAAATATAATTTTTTTTCGTTGTGTAGTCTGTCCACCAGGGACGTTTGGTGACCGATGTCAACAAATTTGTCCGAAATGCGATAGAGGGTCATGTGATCACGTCACTGGTAAATGTCTCTGTTATCCAGGTCACAGAGGACAGTTGTGCGATATACGTAAGTATCCTTCAGTAGTTATCTTTTATGTTAAATATCGGGGCCGTATGTAGGATTATGAAAGTGGGAGTGTAGCAGAGTGGTGGGTGCCATAGCCTCCACGTAATTGATGTAAGAAAGTTTGGATCAGGGCAAACGAACCCATTGGCGTGTGGGCGCCCTTAAAACCGACCAACTTATCAGTGCTTTAAGAATATCACTGTGTGAGCATAATCAAGTGTATTATTTTATAATTGAAAGATTGTCAAATTATTTTTGGGGATTGGGGGGGGGCGGCGCCTTTTTTTCTGGGGTGCAATGTACCCCCTGTATCCCCGCTAGGTACGACCCTATCTTTATATACAGTACTCAAGCCTATTTTTTCCGCTATGCAGAAACTGGATCACCTTTGGATTAATAGACGAGACTTTTGTTGTAAGATACATAAAGCACCCACTGGTTTATTTTATCAAACTCAGACGGTGTTGCTGCTTTGTGATTTCAGTAAAGCCACAGTTTAAGAAACGACCAATCTTTTTGTTTTTCATTCATAATGTGTCTAAAATGATATTTTGGTTACAGAATGTGCTCAAGGTACATATGGCAATGAATGTGCATTGAAATGTTCATGTCAGAATAACGGTGTATGTCGAACAACTGATGGTATCTGTGATTGTCCTGCTGGATTTAATGGTGTCGAATGTGAACGAAGTAAGTTATGTTTATACATGCAGAAAATCTAACTCCAAGAAATCATATTTCGAGCAACTGTATCTCAAAGTACTTCCGATTACTACTCCTTACATTGCTTTCACACAGTGAAAAATATACTGGCGAGTATGAGATTTTCATTGGCCCAGGGAAGTACTGAAAAAGTGAGGGTCCTCCAGGGCATGACTGATATAATGTAATCGACATCTGAAAATAAGTCCGAGTTCGAAGTTTTTAAATATAAATCAGTATTAGATTAATATTAAATCAGTGAGAAACTGATATATGCACGATTTATATATTATAGGGTGTTATGGTGGTTACTATGGGGCTAATTGTAGATTACGATGTCAGTGTACTGCTAGTCAGTATTGTGATGATGTATCAGGATGTCTTGGTAAGTCTAGTGTCTATTATTATATGTACCAGAACATTCGTTAAAAACTATAAAGTTTGAAGAACACATTGTTATTTTGGAGATTTTTCGAATATAATAATGTAGCCAGTGACCGAAAATGTATTTCTAAATCAACTCAATAAAAATCGGAGGTAGTCATAACAGACAAAACTAGATGGCAAAGGCTATAAATCAATTATTATTAAGAGGGTTGTAGCCTTCCGAGTTCCGAGATCTCAAAAGTTCTGAACCTGTCTATGAGTGGTGGCAATACTATGTAAAACACAAACATGGTGTTATCTAGAAAAGATACCATGATATTGTAAGCAGAGCACTACCAGATAATAGATCTGGTAGGGATACGCTGCATTTAATCAGCTGGACTAACAATCAATCTTTTGTTTTTTTTCTGATTTTACTCCTCATTATGCTCATTAAATTCGACAATGAGTACTTTCTGCTAGGGCTAAACGAAGATAAACCATTTGATTGGTTGAGACTTTGATGGACCGATAGCTTTAATTCTAAATCTGTAAGAGTTATCGTTTAATTACATCAATAATTTAAGTATGTTCGATTCTGAGCATTTTAAAATCAGCATATATGCCTTGTTAGGTTGTCTATCGCATTGTTTGAACTCTATAAGATGATATTATCAACCTTTGGTTCTGGAATGTATATTGGCTATATATGCTATTGGCAGAAATAATCATATTAATCTATTACGGTGTTTTATAGTAATAACTGTTTTTTTGAGGTGTTTGAACTCTGATTAGCATTTCGGGGCTTCAATTAAAATCCGAAACCTTTCAGTGTGTATGACAACTCTGACGACCAACTCTTGGTGGATATAATTTATGCTGTTTAATAACATATCATTTTAAAAATAAAAAAGCTTGCACTTCAAATCAAATGGCGAACAATAAAATATGTTGGTTATTTTACTTCCAGAAAAAAGTATTAAAGATGAACAGGTAGCAAAGAATGACGAACCTCAAGTTAAAGATGACACAAATAAAGAAAGAGTAGCAGCATCAGAGTTTAGTCCAACGTTAGCCATAGTGATTGGTATTGCTGCCCTTCTTCTTCTTGTTATCATCATCGTCGTAGCCATATTTCTGAGAAAGATGAAGAGAATGAAACGAGATACGATGATGGCGATCTATGATACCAGACAGAATGTTATACCAGGACCACGTAATTTATTAATCTTCTTTTGTTGTCTTGTTCAAATCTTATACAGCCCACAAAAAAGTAAAATGAGGATTGTAAAATTAAGCATACTATAGTAAATATACACGTTGTCTTTGAATATCGGAAAAACAAAAACATAATTTGAAGATATTTTCATTAGGTATATTCTAAATTGATATTATACTAGGAATTATAATTTGCACAACAACAATTGCCTATTAATTTATTTAAGGTGTAGCAGTTGCAACTGGGATTGATAATCCAATGTACACTTCTCCATCGACAGTACTTCCGCCAGTCAGAAGCCAGGTTCCACAAACCGCTGTTAACCCTGTAGCGAAACTTAACAACATAGAACGGGCTAATAGCCAGACTGCAGCAACAGCATCAACATCTGCGAATCATTGTGCTACCGAAAATTATTATGATAACGCTAAAAACATCAGTGATGATGATAGCGATGATGATACGCCAACACCTCCACCAACGGCTAATGGCAGTATGTAGTTTGGGTTTATAATTTTGTTGATGTCCATGTTAGTTTTTCATTGAAATGTCAATTCTTTTATCATGTCACATGCATAAAACGAGGCCGCCAAGTGCTCACCCGCCATACGTCACTTCCCGTTTACTCTTTATTTATTTAAATTAAATCCCAGATACGTTTATCTTTATGTGATCATTTAATTTATGCTAAGGAAGTAGGGTAATTTTACATTTTTCCTTTGTGTGGTGTCATAATTTCAATGTGGTGTCTTCATATTTTCAATGTGGTGTCTTTATAACTTCAATGTGGTGTCTTCATAATTTCAATGTGGTGTCTTCATAATTTTTGCCTGGCCTACACAACTGTCTAGTCGTTCGGATGGGACGAAAAACCGAGGGTCCGTGTACATTTTGGCGTGCATGTAAAATACCCCTTGGGGGTTGGAATTCGATATAAGAGTAGGCCGTAGCGCCGCTGCCCGGGCAAAATTCCCCCCCTAACACACTGTATGGCGTATATCCGTCTTCCATTAGCCCGGGTCAGGTGCATAAGAGTAGGACGTTAAACCTCATTTCATTTCATGTATTTCATAAGTTTAATGTGGTGTTTTTCATATATATAATGGGTATATACAATAAGTCCATGGTTTAAGAAAGTGCATGCTATTATTGTCTTCTGCTACATTATGATGCCAATTCAAAGCCACTTGGTATTTCGTTTAATATGACAATGGATAAAACAAATAGTGGCTATTTATACCATGTCAAATACTGCATTATTCTTTATATATAACAACATAACAACTTACTAATTTCTGTAGTGTTCCCACACAGAATATACCTTAATTTTCATTCAGTATATTGTTTATTTTTTAAATTTGAAAAATTGATACCCTAATAGTTTACACTCAATTTCTATCCCAATGATTTAACAAGTGTGTGTGCGTTATGCATATTCTTGCACGATATTAAAGTTGTGACGTATATTCTATTTCTAATATTTTATAGCAAATTGACTAATAACAATTATGGTGTAGTGGCCTTTAAATTATTATGCTCGAGGGACAATATCGGCTTCTAATGATTTATATTATGTACAGTTTGCGGACGCTGTTATTGTCCTTTAACATGAGCATAAGATATAGCTTGCATTGCTTTCCATAGGTGATTATAACTCAAAGGTGGATGACAAAAACTTATTGTTTGCTGGTTCTAAACCTTATGGAAATGTTACTTCGGTTTATAATGAAACAACAGATTCAAACCCATATGAATCCATTCCCAGTAAGTCACAAACTACCATGTTACAGTTTTTAAAAGATGACGTGCAATTATAACTGATAGGACATGATAAAATATATCACAATTGATCTAATATAAGATAACATTTGTAGTTAAAACTGCTGTGCTAAAATTGATATGATTTGATAAAAGATAGCATTACAATTGCAAATACAACCTGATGTGCTAAAAGATGACATGCAGTAACATTTGTTGTGATGTGATAGAAGATAACATTTGTAATTACAACTGCTTTGCCTAAATATGGCATATGTACCATTGCTATGGTAGAAGTTGACATTTAAGGTGTAATTACAAATTGCTGTGGCAAAAGAATGCTTCTGATTTCTTAAATCCTATATTTACGACAATAGAAAACAAAATAGACTATAGATTACGCACGTTGCTTCACTAATAAAGTCAGTGGTTATTGAACTGTGGTATTAGAATTAAGAATGCGGTGCTACTAACTCATCCTCATATTATTCACAGTCACATTATGTAGAAATTCATAAACTAGAAAACGCTTCAGTAGGATTATATTATTATTAAAGATGCATTGTGCAAGAGCTGAAAATTAACAGCTCTATGAAATAGGAGGCTGGTGTATTGAATGGCATATAATAATTTAGGCATGATACTTGACAACTGAGATATTTTAAATTTCATGTCAAAACTTGAAACATCCATAACTTCGCTCAGAATAAAGTAATCTTTTTGAAATTTTCAATTTTTCATTATCTATTGTTAAATAATATAGCAAGAACAGCCACCTCTCTATTTCAAGTTCTTGCATACTGCATCTTCAAGTATAATGTGTTGATATAATAATTGATACTTTCTAAAGAAAATATTTTTATTTTTAATTATTTATTTTTTATTTTGCAGATTAAACCATTACCAGCTAAACTCTTTCCAGATCTGCATATCATCCCTGTGCTAATATATTTGATTTTGTTTTTTGTTTGATTTGCAATATGATCGTGTTTTGTGCAACTATAAAATGAAATGTCTACATGTATATAATATTTGTATATATTAATTGTTTATATTTAATGTCTTCGTTTTTTTTTAAAGAGACACCATGACCCATGACGATAAACAAAAATTGTATATTTAGACTACCGACAAACATGTGTGGTAATTTAGCAGACCATGTGGTCTAACAACGCGCATCACATAAAGGAGAGAAAAAATCTAATATAAATACGACATAAACGGGGAGGGAAGGGGTACTGAATAACAAAAGATGGATATAATAAAGGTTAGTTGGTCCTTCAACTCTAAGTTAGTGATGCATAAAGATTTTAAATTCTTTTAAAACAATGTTTTTGATTGTGTGTGATCTTTAACGCTATAGCAACTGTTTTCGTGGTGTGTTGTCCCTTTAAACAATTATCCTGATAAGATAACCATAAATGTTCAGACTAATACATTTGAAAACTTACGACTTACTCAAATCATTGACTGAATACTTACAGAGCTAAGTCTAATTTGCATAATAATGTGTCACGATGTGTATTATAATTTTAGTTAGAAACGAATGTCTTCCATATTATCAAAGTATTAATATTCACCGTTGTTATTTATGTTTTGCTTTACAGTCGTTCAATTATTTTTATGTTGAGTACTTATATACAAATAGTTCTTTTATAATAACCGAAAGATGACCCGTGTTTAAATGTGCCAAACACGGGAAGGTTTATTTGAACAGATACATCACTAAACAGCGCTCAGTGGATTCCCAATACGAGATGGAACCACGTTGGGAGTGGGTAAAACGCTAGCTCGTTGGCCGAGAAAGTTCATCAGGATTTTCCGACGTGGTTTCCACTTGTCAGTGGTGCAGAACGGAGGGTCTAACTGACAGCCTACTTGTTCGGATGGGACGACAGACCGTGTATACATTGGCATGCACGTAAAAGATCCCTTGACATTGACAGTTGGAATTCGAAATAAGAGTAGGCCGTAGCCTACTCTAAGCAGAACAGTGGGACGTTAAACCCCACTTCATTCGTAGATGTGGATTGATTTTAGAAATTGTTTATAAATTTTAAATTTAATGCAAATATCAGGCTGTATTACTTTTCTTTCAACCTTGTCGCATAACATTGTACGTTTGTAAATAAAACGCCTTGCTTTTGTAATGAAATAGGAGTTCTGTTGACATGTGTTTTTGTTCTGGAATCGGGTACTTTATTCCGATAAAATAAAGCAGTGTGTAATGGTATGAGAAGCCACTTTTTCCTGTGGGTTACATATGGGCGTGTACTAAATTTTCCATATTGTCATTTAAAGGGACAATAACATTCTTGCTGGCTTGGTAGCTCCAGAAAATAATTAATACCCTTATTCTAAGTACTAGATTTTTAAGTGTCCTACCTGTTGTGTAAATTATCCATTACAACCTATTTCACTTGTCCAGAGAGTTCGAAAATATTTTAAAATCCAAGTCACATTTGAAAAGGTTTACGCTAGACTTTTCAAATCAATTGGTTGAATTTTTCCAATTTTTTAAAATAGGTGTGTTAAGATGAAATTTATATCATCATTTAATTGGAATATTCTAAAATAATACGATTTGGTGAACAGAATGAAGATCGGGACATATTATTCAGTTACAACAAGAGTGTTATTGGGGCTTTAAAAGATATTGATGCCACTGTCTTGCTTTCGAATTCTCCCGGGCCATCAATCCAGCATTAATTACGATATATAGGCATTTTGCTAGATAGTCAACTAGATCTCATTATGATCTTTGATTTCAACACAACAAATCATAGTGTTCCAGGAACCAAAATTTGCATGTTTTTATTAACAACAGGTATCTGGTTCCAAACGTTACATATTTATAACCAGAGAGGTTATTTAAGATTCAATCGATTCCAATAAGGATAACGTATTTTAATTTTCACACCAAAGCTTTCCAAATGTTAAGGGCAAGGTAAAGTGACACCACCTTGTTGCATACTAGTCTCGACAAAAAGAAGACTGGGGATATTATTTCCAAACACAAAATATAGTGCCTCATTATACAAAAGTACAAATTAAACTCTATTACGCACAATGCACTATTCCACTGTCAATACACCTTTAATTCGTATATCCGCGTATCGTCATGGACACGAAAATTTTAGTTTCAACACTTTCTTGCACAATCCTAAAAATTATTCTTCATATTTTTAGAAGTGATGCGAATAGTCAGTCGTTAAACTGACAACGGTTAGCGAAACATTGTATCGATATGCAAAGGTTTCATTTACGTCATCATGCATACAATTATTTTGTATTCCGTTAACTAATAACACATTTCGCCGCAATCTGAACGACAGACTCACCCTATCTGCAGAGAAGTGACTCTGGCAGAATGAATAGCCATGATATTCATATGACGTTATCTAAACGTCACAGGTCATGAGGTCACATCAACAAACACTATCATTATTATGATCATTATAAACATTACAAGACACAGTGCAGCCTTCCTGTAGCCTTTAGGACTGTATAATCTGTACAGACATAACGTCTTATCGCTTCTTCCAATGATTTTTCACAGAAATATTATCTACAACTCTAGATTTGACGGCGGCATATTGGCACTTTTTTTGTGCTTCGGTCGTATCTATTTCAGATATACACAATCAATTCCGTTAATGTTTTAGTGTGGGGATTGACTAATAGTTAATTTATTTCAGTTCTAAACAAAAATTTAAAAGTTTAACGCAATTTAAAATGGCCATTCATTTTATACGTGCAAACCCCCCCCCCCCCAAAAAAAAAACCCAGCTACCATTTAATTTTCGTACGTTAGTTACGTACGATATCGCCGTTGTATAAATGTGAAGCTTTCGTGTCCCAATATCTGGTATGTCCTTGACCTTATGCTATTATCAATGAGCAATGTGTTAATTTTAAATTAAATACAATTTTTTTATTTTTTTTCATTTAAACGACTGTGGAAAATGATAATCACAGATTATACACTATCCCTCAACCCACATGTTGACACTCAACGGTCTCGCCTGACGAATTTCTAGATGGGGTTTCCTCTATCAAATGTTCGTGATGTCTAACCTAGAATGCATATTCTATGATTCACAGCCATTAATCATTCTATTGGCTAATTATGATGTGATTAATTATGTTAATTATTCTGTTGGCTAATTATGATGCGATTAATTATGTGATTGGTCAAGTATGAAATGATAACTTTCATCTCGTGTGCTTTTAGACATAGAATCTATTCTTGTACTTAGAACGCCCATCCTGTTATCATAAACAATTCAATTTGCGTTTTTAAATGAACTCATATGGCGAATTATATATTTAAATACCAAATTTTAAAGCATAAAAAGGGATAACTCAATATAATTTTAACTAAATATCGTTTGCTGTTTCCTATTTTATAACAGAAAAGACGTACCTTGACTGTCTGCACTCATTCACATTGTATAAACATGCATGATGTTAACAGTGTGCTTTGACAACCTTATTCCCAGGTTATTCTGGGTGAAATCCTGTCCAGCCGCCAGTGTTTTATGTCTTGGAACAGACTAACAGACTCAACAGAAGAAACATACAATTTGTGCGACAACCATGTGCGGTCAACTAAATTATTTGAATTTTCCTTTCTATAAACTATTCTTTTCCACAATGTGGGATTTTCCTGCTTGAGAAAGACCCATTGTTCTCAAAATTTTGACATAAACATTATTCATTATAACTAATTTCTATTTCTTCTTTGAATAGCTAATATGACATCTTATTCAGCTCTGTTGGGTAGCTAATTGAAGAGCACTGTAATTTTTACTGGCCTTTCAATTTTAAAAGCAGATTTTCAAGGTTGAAGTTGGGAATGAAAAGTTTTATCACCTAACGTAATGGATATTTTGACCACATAATTTGATATACATGTACTGATTTTATTTGGAATAATAACCCAGTCTGATTAAAATACAGATCCTATTTCGGATGTGGAAGAGTTGTTATTATTAACGTGTTCTGGATGAAGTGAGGGATTAGCCAAGGGAAAGGTATGTTGCGACGAGTTCTATGCCCTTTGATACATAGAACTATGCATATTCCTGAAGTACGGTCCGGAAATCACCCTCTGCCCATTGCTGGATTGGCTTCTGAGACTAGAGCTTTGAGAGAGTGTGTCTATTCTTCCCGTTCAATCACATCTATCACAAGTACAGCAACATGGCAGCGCTTCGTTTAATCTGGGGTCTTCCCTAAAAGTTTGGACAGTGACTTAAGGTATTAAATACGGTGGAATTCTTGTTCGTCTACATACAGTATCCGTGTTGATAGTCTCGTTTGTCACGCAATTAGTTTTTCTCCAATATTCTGTAATGCACTAATTGGGAATAAAAAACCCTGAGCCAAGGCGTAACGTTATGTATGTAAACAATCATATTTTGTCCGATTTGGAGCTTCGTTTAAAGCGTAATCATTATTCTTACGCAGTTAATTATTGATTGTTAATCGGACGATTGACCATTCATAATTTGGAACAAACATTCGCCTCCATTAAAGCAGTGTTTAGTGGCATTAGATCTAATCAAACGAAACACTGCCGAGAGTACGGGAGTGATGGGTAAACCACAAGAATCGTCAGCACTAATTGCTTAATCATAATATATGACGTCATAGGGTCAAAAGCCTCTCATTTGACCTTGACGTGAACTCCAACTGTAACTTCTCAGATCTTCATGAAGGGTAAGCCATCGAAAGTACAAAAAAAAAAACCGAAACGAAATATAGATCTGTAGTTTAATCAGATTGGATAATAACATTGTTTAAATGTTTTCTCGAAGAAGGTAGACTACTTCCATGCTGATGGTAGCAAAAATTTTATATTATATCACATATTAGGTAAACCACTTTTCCGTTATTTGTACGGTTTGGTGAAAATTTCCCATATAATTCTATATCAAAGACATTAGCAGAGCATTTAATATTGGCAGCGATACCCTAACATACCGTACCTAAAAAAAATGTCGAGGGGAAGCTTCGA
This sequence comes from Patella caerulea, assembly GCA_036850965.1. NCBI lineage: Eukaryota > Metazoa > Mollusca > Gastropoda > Patellidae > Patella > Patella caerulea. The sequence goes on from JAZGQO010000006.1 coordinate 24,679,714, forward strand.
CTTGATAAAAGCTTTATGGACTGTGATATTACAGTCATTTAACTTTCATAGCAGTTTTGGGTAATACTGATGATATATTACACCGGAGGGGTAGGAGCAATCTGTTTGGGTTAGGGGTGTAAAATGTCTTTCTGTAGAACACTCATTTTATCGGAAGTGCGATTTTCACCCCAGTCAACATCAAATCCGTGTACCGTGTAACAAAAAATCTAAACAGTCATTTAATGTAGGGCGAAAGTTATTTTTAGTCTTTCTCTCCCTTTCCCCCCTTTTGCATGGCGATTTTTGTTGACTTTTTGGTGTAGAATCGAAGAAAAGGGTTTAAAAATACATTTTCTGCTAAGTTTTGGTGAATATTCATGATTTTGAGGCGGAAGGATACAAGGGTTGTGAGGTTGGTTACGTTGAAAGGGAGGGCCGAAAATTGCTTGTTTAGTTATCTCTACTTCCAGCCTGTGTATCTCAAGTTTTTCATGGTGAACCTCATACATGCTTTTGGGCCAGAGTTTGCCACATATTGCTCCATCTGTGACAGAAAGCGTTCTACCCAACGAATATTTGGGAAAAAGTTACAGCCGGTCTAAGAGACGAGAATTAACATTAAACTCAATTGGGAAATAATTAGTGATCTGTGGCAATTACTAGTCTGAGGCCCGATTTCAATGCAAGAGTTATCCCCCGTTTGCTACTTTCGCTTACAGTAATTTAGCACTGATAGCTGTCATGCATTGAAGAATTGAAGGCGTTATTGAAATAAACGATCACCCCTAAAGTAAAACAAGACAGTTTGGGTTCTGATTGGGATGACAGTTCACGGAGGAAGCTCGCCTGACTAATTTGATGGTAGTTTTTTTTTTTTACAAATTATTTGAGACGTTCGCTGGACATATTTTCATTGATTTTGATAAAAAACAAAAAACAATCCAAAACACTAACCCTAATTTGGTAAAAAAGGATGAACTTCAGCATTTTCGTTGCTATCAGAATTTATATTACGGATATTGAAACCATGTCAGAACTACTGAGATCTTATATTTTATAAGATAGGTAGGGGAGAGTGCATGAGCTCTTTGTTTATGCCTACTACATGGTATTAAATTTGTAAACATGTTATGTGACCTGGAAACTTAGCTTTATGTTATGACTTTATGTTTATGCAAATGATGTCATGCGTGAATTGGACTTTGCCTTATCTGTTGACTTACCTCCTGATAACAAAAATAGAACTTGTTGCTTTTCTTTTCCCACTGCTTTTGGGAGAAGATTTCTGCAACTTCATTAGGGTAGAGTATAAATTAGATCCATTAAGCCTACTTCTAAATTATTAATTTAACTGGACCAAAAATATAGTCAATTCATTAATCTTTTTGTGTGATGGGTTTAGTTCATTAAATACACAACATGCTCAACAGTTATTGTTCTCAATTTTTATGCCATGTACAAATTGTAGATTTAAAGCAGCTCTTTTTTATCTATTTAAAGAACACTGAAAAATCTGAAAACCTTTTCAAACAGTTTTAAAATTTATAGCGGGGAGTTGGGCTTCGACCTCTAGCTGGCCGGTCACCTCTGGCTTGCGGCTGTGGTTTCGAGCCCTGGTGTGAGCATATGTGGCATGGAGATAGCCGCGCCTTCTCAACCTCGTGGGTTTCCTCCGGGCTCTCCGGTTTCCTCCCACTGCTAAAGACCCCTACGCGCAAGCGAATTATTGAAATAAAATTAAACCATATGTTAGTCCCGAAATGACCTAGTTTGTGTTGAGTGGACATTAAACCCCATTTCTCTCTCTCTCTCTATAATTTATAGCTTACATAGTTTTACATTTAATTTTTGTCTTTTTCATTAAAGAATAATATTGTTGGAAAGAAGAGATAGGAAAAACTCAAGTTTGTGTTTTTGAAGAAATATAAAGCAAAGAGAAACAATCATGGCATTACAACTTGTAAAAATGATGGAGACATATCGAGGAAGAGATAGAGTAATGAGATTAGGAACATATATATGTATGTTAGTTGGAGGTAGTGGACATTCTCCTATTAATACTAAATTTAGTATAGTATCTGGAGAACTAAATGCATGTCGTACTACATTGAGACTATTTGATGACTTGGCTATGTTAGCTGTTAATATGAGATATGGACTTGGCAAAAAGGTAAGTCACCACTTAGATAATTAATAAGTGTCAACCCTGGAATACACCTGTATTATTGGTGTTATATTGGTCTGATCTGTTATTCAGCCAGTGAAAATTAAATACCAATGTGTACAAAGGAACTTGGATTTTTGTCCCATGACTTGCCAGGTACTCCATCATGCATCACTGACAAGGGGAAACCATGCTGGAGAATCCAAGAATTTTTCTCAACAAACACAGGGATTGAACCCAGGACCTCAAGGTTAACAAGGTGTAGCCATAATCTGGCTCCAGTTAATATAGACTTTGTGAAAGAACCAGCCTCTACAAAATGTAGAAAGTACAGAGTACAGCAGCCAGAATCATAAAAAAATCAAAATATCAGTTACCATAATACCTGTCCTTTCATTGGCTCTCAGTTCCTGCTGGCATTTACTTTAAGGTTGAGTGCCTCGCATACCAGTGCATGCAAAATCTTACATGAGAAATCTTGCACCCAAAATCTTATAACTAGAACACTCTATTAGTTCAACAGTTGAAATATCAATTATATTTGTGAAAGATGAGGGAAAGAGAGAGAAATGGGATTTCATGTAACTCAATGCAAACTAGGTCATTTCGAGACTTTACGTATGGTTCAAATTTATTTCAATAATCGCTTGCTCATTGGGGTCTTTAGAAGTGGAGAAACCCAGAAGACCTGGAGAAAACCCATGGGATTTGACAGGTGCCCCAATTCATTGTCATGTACAAGCCGAGAATCAAAACCATGCAAGTTGACTCAATGACTCTGATCAAATGCGGATGTGTTAAACATTTGGCCACTCAACCATCGCTTGTTACGGATAAAAGACATGTAACAAATGATAATATCATTTATATTTTCAGGAAAAAAATCCAGTGTTAAGAGGTTTAGATATATTCACAAACCTGTTATATCAGAGTTATTATGTTGTCGAACATATAGCTTGGTTCTCTGATAAAAAATTACTAAAACGATCATCAGCACCATATTGGGCAGCAGGAGTTGCTATGTGGGCAGTGTCCTTAGTAGCCGAAATGATTAAGTAAATACTCTCAGTACAAATTAAATGTAGTAACTTGGTTATAATGTAAATAAAAATGTATCTATAAAAAACAGTTCCATAGTTTCTTATCAGAATGATAACAATTTTTTTTTAAAAAAAAAGGTAGTATAAGACATACAAAGTTAAAATGGAAATTGTCATTTGATATCTTTCTTCCATAATTTAAAAATTGAGTAGAATAAGAACTGAAATACTCATTGTAATTCTTTTAGAGCTGCCTTACGACTGGTGCAAAATCGAAAGAATCAAGTGGATTTAAGAAAACGACTTTGCTTAGACCAAGAGGAATATGGGTATGTTAACTGAAGATGTGAATTTTGTTTTGTAAATGTCACCGTTGATCTACATGAAATAAATTGACATTAAGATAGACCAAATCAAAAACTGTTTAATTGAATGTCATTGATTTGGTTCTAATTTGAGGTATCAAAATGGTGTATGTTTCCCTTTTTTGAAACATAAGTATTTTGCACCTTTTTATTATCTTGAAGCAGTCAAACCTCTTCTGATTTTGGACAAAATTAAGTTTTTAAGTGCGTCGATCTGATATTTTGTGATAATTAGTGACAGTAAAATCTGTATGGGATTACATTTTTGTTCTCAAAAGATTTGAAGCTGAAATCAGTTTGTTGACAAGTTTTAGCTCTTGAAGCAACTTCTCGACAAAAAGACTTAAAAACATAAATAACTTGTAAATTGAAACAGGCGTATCATAGCAGATTTGTGCGCACAATTTAATTTAACCTCTACAGTTTGAACAGTATAGTCAAATCCATAATTATTTTTTTTTTGATTAACCTGTGAAAAGCTCCAAAGCATAAAGCCTTGAGTGCTTGAGTCTTTAAAATTTCTATTGATTTTTTTTTTCAGATCTGTGTCTGAACAGAATGAAGAAATACGTAAAGAATTACGAAAACTGAGAGCAGAGGAAATGGATAAATTTCTTCTTATTATTCAATCATGTGCCGATCTTTTAAATGCAGTAAACTGGACACCAGGAGGCTATTTATGGTCGGGTAGATTCTCATCAGCTCAATCGGGAATATTTGGCATTGTTTCAAGTATTATGTTACTTTATAGAAACTGGCCGTCAGAATGAACCTGTTTATAAAACTATATGTGCAAAAACTGTTGGTGAACATATTATCCGTCATTATAATAAAACGTGACAAATTATTTGTCTGTTGCTACATAATATGTATGTTTACAACAATTTATGTGTCAATTTTGCTAAAATGTGTATGTTTACCATTGAACCTTATAGAGTCAATTATGGTTTATGGAATGGAATATGGGCCTACCAAAGATGGAACACATCTAATCAATGTGGCATGAAGATATGTCCGTTATGTTGGTGATAATATGATCTATTATTAGGATTTACAGTGTAATCAGTATATATTAAACATAATGCGCCTTTCGATTATGATATACAATAAAGAATTAATTTAATAACCACCTTACTTAATTATGATATACATGCTATAATACCATATAGATGTATGCATATAATCATAAATTGTATCTATATTTAAAAAGTAATTATAATACTATTTGTTTTATTTGTGTATTCATTAAGTAACAAATTATGCATTATATTAATTAACACTTGTAGGATAGCAAGTAGATGAACTCATCATACAATTTATATATTGAAAGGTTGGAGTCAATTGATTGTGTATACTTTGTTATTGTTTATAGTAATTATATATATTTTATCACAGAGAACATTTTTATGTATCAACTAGTAAATGAATGTACTAGTATTCTTTGTAGATTACTGTTAAAAAAAAGTTGTTTCTTATATTTATAGGCTACATGTATTTATTTTATTTCTGAGGCCTTGATACCTTTGCTTATGAAAATTATATCAGATTCTGTGCACAGTTAAAAACCCATGGGTGTGTATTCATGTCAATGTTTGTGGGGGTTTTTTTTTGGGCGGGGGCATCATGGTGAGGAATTCTTATTGCATAAAAATTATTTTTATGCCATTGCACCTCTGTAAATGCTCGTCCTTATTAGACGGGTTGGTACAGGAAAGCAAAACGTTAAACGTCGTTTCATTAGACTAGCTTACTCTGATTATATTGTGGTTTCGAAATACAATCACTGAGAATAAACTGATTCCAGCAATGATTGCTCCCTTGCTAATTAGAGTTGTCTCTCTTTAGCCGTTGCAGCCATCTTTGTTATGGACATGATGCAGACGATGAGTTTTCTGAAAATATATGCACATATTATATGAAGGTAAGAAATAATGTTGGAGTTTTATTCTATGTAATTAAGGCACCACAGATCTCCATCGACAATAAATACAATATTGGCACAGCATGCATGACTGTTGCCGAAGTTAACAACGAGTCGACGTGATTCGTGAATCAATCAATTGTGGGCATGTGGCAGTGATGAACCGGGCAAAAATTTTATTACCAATTTATTGGGTGCACTTGCAGTGCTCATGGAGTAAACACTATGGCCTATAAAAAATATAACCCTTTCCCCGACACTACTAATAATAGCCCCCCCCCCCAACCATTTTTTTTTTTTTTATCTGAATTGAAACCGTGGTCGATGTACGTTACACGCCGTACTTACGGCCGCAGTGTTATGGCACTACGGACTACGTGGTGAAAGTACCTCGGTAGGTTTTACTGGGGTAGAACTGTAGATGAAACACCATTAAAGTAGGCCATAGTCCCAGGCGCATAACAAAGAAACTGAACATAAGCCACACAGATGGATGTTGTGGAGTGCCCAGAACTATTTGTTGTATTGAATTTCGTGAGACTAATCCATTCATTCATAAATTGCTTTGAGCTAACCATGCTTTTAAAAGTGGCAGTGATTAGTGAGCAGATTACTTAGGCAATACATTGATCAATCACGTCGAAATTAAAACATTTTATTCATTTCAGACACAATGTTAACCTAATCTGACATAGTGAAATGTAAGCCGAGCGTTTGTTAATGATAATGATATGACTTATGTTTCAGTTTCAGGATGAATTTAGCAACAAAAAGGTGACGAATAACGAACCTTCATTCTTCATTTCCAATGAATTTGGTCGCGCACAATCATCACTAGTTCATTAGACACGTGAATGTGGTTATCAACGTATGAAAATTGATCTCGATTACGAAGATAGTAATTAGTGATGCAGCTAAAATTGTAAGAAATATATATTGATTTGATTTAATGCACTTGATTATGAAACCTATCTAACTTCCACTATTGTAAGCGATATCATATTACGGTACCGGTAATCGAAACTTGATGGAAATAGATTCACAATGGAAGTAATGAGATTATTTTCCTACTTATTATTCCATTATCCTGTCAAAATCTAATAACGTACGGTACATTAATTAGATTTATATCTGTGGATAACGTAGAACAGATTTTTGAAATTGTGTAATGTAATGGGGCCATATGACTGGACACTTACACATTGGTGTTCAAAATCAAACATATTTTGACTGACTTTTGCATCCAATAATACACACGTGGCGGTCGAATTTGAACCAACGTGGCGATAGAGACGCTCGATAAGCCTTCCATTAAATAACAATACATAACTCGGCTCTGAGAAAGTGGATTTGTAGTATAACAATATGCACACCGGTATATGTTTGAAACTATTTGAGCATTATGATTATGAGGTCGAAAATCCAAATCCGCATTAAATTAAAAGCTACATTAATTTTTTTTTATTTGAAATGGGTTGCGCAAAAGCCAAGTGAACCATTGCGGCGTCCACTACACTCGAGTATTAGCCCCAGGTATTGAAATGACTACGATGACATATTTATTGTACAGTTACTGTAAACCATTATAACGTTTTTATTGCAGATTTTCTGATGTGCCAGGTTAGCAGATTAGCTAGAAACAGATTACCACCGGCCAATATAATATGACGTAATGTTCGCCTTTAAATTTTTTTTATGAATAGAACAACACGGAAGTATCCAAATTTTGCCATGGTATAAAAATCATAATACTCATTCCTGAATGACCAAATACTCTCATAATATACAGTATTGTCAAATTATTATTAATTGCCCGAGAGACAGAAGTTGTTTTGGTTTCTTAATTTTGTTATCTTATTTAATTTATTATTTTATCAGAAGCATAATCAAAAGGCGTCCTTACTTTTTACCCATTTTCACCGATAAGTGTTCTGATTGACTAGTTTTAAAAATGTATCATTTGCGATAAACTGTGCCCATCGTAGGCCTATTATTACCATGGTGAAATTAAAAACACCCCTACCTTCAAGAGAGGAATTATTCCAATTACAAACTATATTCAAAGAATATTTTGTTTCGGAATTTCTTAAAAAGAAGCGAAAATATGAGAATCGAATGCAAACAGTGTTTTCATATAGTAACGATTTAGATTCTAGTTTGGATTTTTTAGCGTTAGGACAGACAAAAGGGGAAATAACTCTAGCAGCACTAAGGAAATTAAGATTTTCTAGCGTCCATAAAAACCTTCCTCACCTGTTTAGATTTGTTTACGATATCGTCAAGTGTTACAAAGCAGCAAGAATAATGCATAAACTAGAGGGAATACCAGATGATGATATCGAAGAAACTTTGAAAGAAATAGCCAGAGAACTGGCTATATCTTACGAGTATCAAATTGCCATGTTATCCAAAACCATGGACATAACACATTTAGCCAAGTACGCAGTCGTGTGCACAATAGAGATTTTAAAAGAGAAAGACAGTATTTTTAGCTATTCAGAAATAATTAAAGGAATCGTCGACCACACGGAGGTCTTCAAAGAGCAGGAATTAGAAGTGGCCACTCGCATGGTGTCCAGCGGAATCACTGTCAAATGGAAAATCTCGGACATATTTCTGTTGCCTGGGTTACGAGTACCGGTGCAAGACACAAGGCCACCAGAAAATTGCACAGGTACCGATGAAACGTCCCCCTTATTACCATATTATAAGCTTAGCGTCGAAGATGCTCAAAAATACCATAGTCTCATCTCGTATCATTTTCCATGTGGACCAACCGTAAAGGAACTGAAAAAAGCAAAAATGAGCAAAAGAAAAGAAGAAAAGGAAGATTTTCCAGTTAAGGAGATTGTAGTAGCCGAAGACACCGCATTTGGAGAAGTGTGCGAGTACGTCAACATGTGTAATGTAACGTTTCGTTTTTTCTGTTGTTTTTCACCTTATGGATGTGCTTGTGATTTTCAATCGTACGGATACAGAGCACCCATTCATATATGGAACTCGGAGAAGGGGAGATACGAAATGATTGCGAGAGACGCCATAACAACACAGCATTATGATAAGTGTGAAGTTCCACTGGACGTGGGCTTACATCAAAGTTACATACCAAAAACAGGGTGTCAACACATGCTTGAACATTCTGCTACCACTTAATGTAGAGGGAATATTGACCCCTCTTTCGAAAACTTGAAAGGTTTAACTGGCCTTTACCGTATGAGTTAAAATCGCTAATAAATTGAGAAATCGACCGCTCTAGTTTATAATTTGGCTCGCTGTCACATAAATAGCAATTAGAAAACGCCCTCAGTCTGGGATTTTCTAAATTGTGTGATTAGTTTTTACTATCTTCAGGAAATTATTGAACACGAACCTACTCTTGAAACTAACCTTATTTTTACCGAAAAAAAAAATCAACGTATTTAAAAACCTATAATTCCCGACTAAGATGCGAGGAAAGAAAGAACCCAGAACCAACCATAAAAAATGTGGTCGTCTGAGAATTTCCGTGTGTATCGTCGCTTTCAGTACGAAGGATGATTCGCACGGGGGTTGGCTAATGAAATTCGTTCGGTCGAACTTTTCCGAAAAATTTTCCGACGGTTTTGAATAAAAATCGAAATAGCAAAGTTTAGTTGGTATGTCATTAGTCACAATTTAAAACTCGGCCGACCCAACATTTAGTTTAGGTTATGAAGAGGGTAATCGGCTGATTGGGACCATGGCTGATTTGGACCTGGCTGATTCGGATTACATTCGTGCTGATTGGGACCAGATTTTTAGCTGATTGGGACCAGATTTTTGGCTGAATGGGACCACGATAAGGCTGATTTGGACCATTGTTTAAATGACGAGAGTATTTAAGATATGTTTGCATATACATGTATTTGATAATAAGACAAAAATGACAATAAATTATTGAAATTAACATAAATTGGTATAAATTTTAACTAGTATATTCTATAAATAACATATAATTACACGCAAATAATGGATTCGGATTTCCGTTATGCCACTGTATTGCTAGTATTTGTTTGACTTATTGAAATTAACATAAATTGGTTTAAACAGTATTTCTACAACCTATAATTACACAATATAATGGATTCGGAAACAAGCTATGGAGTTTATAAAATAAAAATGGCATGTTTAAATTGCATAAAACGTATAAAAATTTACATAACATTAATGAGATAAATTTGTATTAATACAGTCATCGTGACATAACAAAATGCAATATAAAACATAAATTGACGCGCATATTGTGTTCCAAATCAGCCTTCTGGTGGCCCGAATAAGCCTGGAATGTGGTCCTAATCAGCCATGACTTATGGTCCCAATCAGCTATGGCCCCAATCAGCTTGGTTTATGAAGAGACCGTTCAATTCAACAATGTGTTCAACTGCAAATTGAGAAAATTACTCCCCGAAGTTTTGGTGTTCAGTATGTTTGGGAACTGTGTTATTATTGGCGATAATAATATGAAATTTGAATCTCATATCATAAACTAAGTGCTTCTGTATAAGAACAAACGAACAACGCCCCTAAAGTCTTCAGTATAACTCATTTGATGACTTTATGAAAATGCTCAATCTAACACATTTATCGTATACATCGTATACTGTATACATTGTTCTCGCTAACCATTTTTTACAACTTCATGTATATTTTCAGTCTAGTCATTACTATTATTTTATTTTATTCAGCAAATTGCTGCAGTTGTTGTTGTTTTTTTTTATCGACTTTACAGTCAGGATGTCCATGTTTGCATATCATATCCAACTGTTTTCCAACAGAGACCAAAGGTTTTACACATTGTGTTTTTTAAAAGAAATATTTATAGTATTTGTTTCATGTGTTACTTTATATATGTTTCTTTGAGTGATTATCAATGGTTATGTTATTGTTATTGACTATTGTATGATATTTGTTTGATAGTTTAAACAGTTATTAGTGTTTGTATCGAAATATTGAATTTCATCCGAATCATATGCCAGTTACGCATAATATGAAATAAAAAGCTTTGGATATCCAGAAATTGAGGATTTTGAATGTTTTTTTTTTCTATTGAAATAAACAAAAACATCAAATGAGCCAAAGCATATCTTTATTAAAATAAATTCTTTGTGAACTTGAAAGATATTAGATAATGTACAAAATATCACAACATTCTTGTTTGGTGTGGAAGGTATAAACAGTAAACTAAAAGTAGTCGGTAGAGCTTGGTGTTTTATTTTATATTAAATTATGTATGTATAAATAAATTTGATAGGAATAAATGGTATAAGATTTTCAATGTATAATTTCAAATCCCGACAATATTGTTCTTTTGTATTAGATGCAGTAATGTCTGTATGAGAAAGCATGAGTTTCTCAAAATAATTTGCATTTTGTTTGAATGATATCATTGTTTTAAAGAATGAATTTTTAATTTGAATTCTGTAAAGTTTTATGTATTTGGTGAAATCACAGTAAAATGCTTTTAAAAACCACTAAAAACATTGGAATTTAAAAGCCATATTTTTTTTTATCAATTTGAAGAGTCTAACTGTTATAAAATGTATGTGGTTTTGTATTAAAACATATCAGCCATGATGTTGTGTTTACTGCCAAGGTTCAACCATAAACAATCAAAGGCGCCATATTACGCTGAATATGTATTTGTTATTTGTATGTCATTTATGTTTTACAAATAAAACGAAAATGGTCTACACAAGAACAGAATGTTGAAGTTATAAAAACATGTTTTAAATCATACAAAATTCTATTTTCTCATCATTCCTTAAATTGACCTAAATTATGTTCGCTGCAGGAAGCCAAAGGGATTCTCAGCGCACGGAGACAAAGATCGCTTTGGCGCCTCAACGTGTGTGGTCACCATTTTTACCTGTTTGACAAAACTTGATTATATTTTATTAAAGCCCCCGTAAGTCGTTTACATTTTTCGGAATATATCAAATTTTTTGCGGCTTAATCAGCACTAGAATCTTTTTAGCTTGATTATTTAACATTAAATTAAGAAAACACATCAATGTGGGAAAGCGAGGCTAAATCTCAAATATACCAGTGCCCTACTTACCCCACTGCACACATCTGGTCAAAACTGCAAACAGTGATAACTTGGAAGTAATTTTAATTGAATTTTCATTTTACATGATCTATTTTTGAGCTAATGTAGCTAAAATGGTCAACTCTTTATCTAGAAATCTTCCATAATGGATCTTTAATGAATTGAGTAAACCAGGTAGATCTGGTAAAATAAAACCAGTTTTTTCTTTGATTGGCATTAAGTAATTGAACATATTAACATGGGACACGATAACTTTAGTTCTAATTAAGTGAGAGTGATGAAACTTGGTGTATAGTTTCATTACAGTAATACCTTGACTAAGTTCGATAATGAACATTTTCTGCTTAGGGCAAGCAGAGCGATAAGCAATTTGATTGGCCGAGACCTTGGAACACAATAATTCTCCTAATTGAGTTAAAATGTTCAAACTTGATGTATATGCTTATTAGGTCAATGCCTTGTTGGAGTTCGAAGATGGGCATTTTCTGCTTAGGGTAGGCAGTGATGATTGATACTTTGGGACAAGATAACTTAAGTTCTAATTAAGTGAAGGTGACGAAACTTGGTGTATAGTTTCGTTACATCAATGCCTCGACTAAGTTTGATAATGAACATCGTCCAGGGTAAGCAGAGCGATAAGCAATTTGATTGACAGAGACTTTGGAATCCAATGACTCGCCTTCTTACTGAGCTAGAATGTTCAAACTTGGTGTAGGCGTTCATTAGGCGAATGCCTTGATGGAGTTGGATGATGAACATTTGCTTACAGTGAGCAGAAATAAGCTATCTGATTGGTTTGGGACACAATAACTTTGGTTATAATGAAGTGAGAGCGATGAAACTCAGAATATGAGTTCATTATTATCATTACCTTAACTAAGTTCGATAGTAAAACATTTCTGCTTAGGCTAAGAATTGATAAGCAATTTGGTTGGTCAAGAATTTGGAACACAACAACTCTGCTTCTATTTGAGGTAGAATGTTTAAACTTGATGTTCATTAGGTGAATGTCTTGACTGAGTTCAATGATTAACATTTCGAGCTGAAGCTAAGCAGGGCTAATCACTTCCACGGGTCGATGCTTTGGGACAAGATGATCTTCATTCTATCCGATAGTGAGTGATGACACTTCGTGTACAGTTTGATTGCTCGATACTTTTGAATAAAATAAATGCGCGATAAATATATGTCATCTATTTATTTCGGGATTTCGGCGGGGGACATCAGCCCCACTGTTGGCTTGTTGAATAATAATTATTTTATACCTTTTTTTATCATGATTTTATTTAATTCAATTTCCGCCGATTAGTCCACATGTTGACGTGCTCGTAGAAGAACTCTTGGCGGCTGGAATTCGGTGACTAAACGGAAAAGCCTCTACTGGAGTAAAATTTCCTTCATACTACACAGCAATGAAATAATAGTCAATGTTAGTTCCTCTTCCGGGTGTTATCTGACAAGAATAAAACGCCATTTGTGACTAAATTTATCAATGTATGTATTTATCTTCCGTAAACATAAAATTACTTGCATTTTAACTTCTAGAATTGACATAAGGGGAAATGCCACGATGGGATTAATTAAGGCCCTAAACTACTTAAACATGCATTATGTAAGAGCAAAATCTGCCTATTGCAGGACTTTCTTTAGGGATGTAATTATTATATGTTATATATATAAACTATCAATTAGACATTCAAGACCATAATTAACTATCGATGGTCTGATTTTCCACAGATTTGAATTTTGAATTCGATTTGTGGTTCAACGACAGTTGATGATTAACCGTAAAAATGGATAATAAAAACGTTATTTATTATCGTAACAGCTGGAATAACGACACTCGAGACTATCCTTTTACATTATCTATGTTTTAATTCTTATAGCGAGAACTGTGAGCTTTTTATCTAATCTTCCACAATGTCTGTTTTATGGGTAAATATTCATATGCAAAAAGTGAAAGAATTGTATATTTCACATTTCTTGTCAATAAGTTAAATGTGATAAAGTGGGAAAGGTTTCAACCAGAAGATCAATATAAGAACAATGCTACGGACAATGACTTGAGACAAAGTTCTTTATTGCCAATATGTAACGGGAAAGAATGTCTGGCATATCACACTTTGTTACCATGGAAATGGTGTTTTTTTGATTTTTTTAATCTAAAGAATATTGCCGGGAACCCCGTTTCCGGTTAATTGTATTCTCCCAACTTGTTCACCATCGGCCCATGTCTATGTTTAGCGATTTCCATGGTAAATGCATTGCCCAACAAACAAGATATATCTATAAAATATATTTCCATAGAAACAGGAATAAAAAATTGAGATAATAATCATCGTTACAAAATTAAATGACATATTTTGGTAATGAATTTATAGTATAGAATCTTTATTACTTCGTTCGCAGGTCTCCCTTTTTGAAATGAAGTGGTCCATTGCTTTTCAGAATTTACCCCCCCCCCCACACACACACACATCTTTTCATCCCAAATCGCCTGCCCTAAAATTTTATTTCTCATTGCCAAGGCCCTATAAACCTTTGTTGGTGTGGTTTCTAAAGGGATCTTTTACGTGCACGCCAATGTATACACGATACCTCGGGTTTTCTTCTCATCGGAATGACTAGCAGCTGTCCTTGTCAGGTCAACCGTCCTGCACCACTGACAACGGGAAACCACGTCCGATGAACCTTCTCGGCCAATGCAGGGATACAACACGCGACCTCCAGACTAGCGAGCCAGTGTCTTACCCACTTAGATACCGTGGCAACTGAGTATAAACGAAGTACTGATACAACATAATCCTTGAATAAAAAATGGTAAGTAAAATACAAAGAGTTTCATCAAAAAGAATTTTACAGACAAGGGCAATTGACGATGAATATTTCATACTTTTAAGGAAAAGAATCCCAGGAGATGAAGAACAAGCGTTATACATCAAAAAAAAAAAATACCTTCATGGACACATTACAAGCGATTGGTATTGAATAATTTCCGGTGTTATTGTGATGTATTTGAACATGGCATGTCATGTTAAAGGATATTAAACACTTCTCTAATGAAAGAAGACGAGTTATGAAGAATGCGAGGAGATAATAACAAAGTATTATCTAATCAGATCTCGGATCAGGGTGACATATTTGAGACAAGAAAACGCAACTCAGCTTCAATGATTTACGAGACAAAAAATTAGAAAATTAATTTCGTGCTGGAAGCAGGTGATTTGAGAATGAAGTCAGGCTTCATCAGGATGAGTAGTAATAAATGATTAATGGACATTTATAGTGAATGAGTGTAGGATATCGAGGAGTGGAGAAAACAAGTGTTAAATATGCCATGTTATCGAGAAAATAACTGTAATATTCATGAGACAGATTGAATCAGTTGACACTGTGTGAGACGTGCCGAGATTTTAATTTACATCCAATCTGAGGTTAATAAGTTTGTAAGATGGGTCATCTGGGAATGGATTCGATGTTCGAAACCCGATCTTTTATCCTTATATAACGCATATTTATATGGAAAACAATCACAGAGTTTATTCCACACTACGTTCCAACACGCTTCTCTTGTCGTTCTCACTTAGGAACTTGTTGAAACGTAGAGCATTGGTTCTCAGCCTCATTTTGTCAACGACACACCTTGGAACACATAAAAAAATAGCCGCACACCTGGCTCAATATTCCACATACAATTCAACAATTTCCTCTTGTCGTTCTCACTTAAGAGAGCAGTGGTTCTCAATCTCATTTTGTCAACGGCACACCTTGTAACAAATAAAAAATAGCCGCACACCTGGCTAAATATATATGAAAAATATTTGAAATTTGCCAAATAAAAACATGGTAAGTCATGGACGGTAAACAACCGTTGACACGGTCTAGTCATAGTTACTCAAACTAAATAAATGAAATGAAATGTGGTTTAACGTCCTACTGTTCTGCTCCGCAAACTAAACAAAGAAAAACGCAGCTATGAACTTACAATTAGACACCAGTGAATAGTCAATTTGGATCACGTAGTTATTTACCATTTTCTTAGCGTGCCGTTCAAAATTTCGTGGCACACGCAGGAAGATCTTGCGGCACACCTGTGTGCCGCGTTATTCCCATTTTCTTAGCGTGCCGTTCAAAATTTCGTGGCACACACAGGAAGATCTTGCGGCACACCTGTGTGCCGCGGTACACTGGTTGAGAATCAGTGGCCCAGAGGCATGTCTGTGCATGTAGGCACGTTAAAATAGGCCCTGACAATTATGACACCCATAGCGTAAAGTTGCACGGCTAACAACATATCTCTATGGCGACTTTTCATACAGGATTGTGCCTGACTTTAATTTGAAAGTTTAATCTGTTTTATATTGCTTTTGTATGTTTTAATTATTCATTAAATTACTTTATATATAGATACATAAACACGCATCGAAACTATTACCAATCTACAAAGACGGATATGGTATATTTTAATGGTTTTCCGTTTCTGTCTACCGTCTGAGTCAGTTCCATTCCATTAGACAATTAGTTTTATAATTATGGGTTAATTTCCGCATGCATTCGTGAAATGACAATGTGTATTGTTTTAGGAACGGGTTTGTGTTGTGTAATTAATATTGTATATTGAGAACTACTGTTCAGTTGTAAATAATTCATACAAGACTGCCTATAATAATATATTGTTAAAAGCCTCTTCGAAAGAAACTCTGTGAATATCTAACATTCCATCAGTATAGGTTCATTGATTCGGGAAGCCAGAATCCTTTATCGATTCTCTTTTAACAGATGTTAAATTATTAATAACGCATATGGTGCATTTTATTTGCTCCACACTAAAACCTGTCAAATATCCTTTGATAATTCATTTAAGTAGCATACATATTACGATATTTATATGTTGTTTCGTGTGCATCAATCTCGTGAAAAGTCCGTTAATGGGCAGCAGATGTGTTCTTGAGCATATACATTTGATTTTGACATACTGGTTACTGTTGTCGTTTAGATCATCGATTTTCACTAAAAATATTAATTTATTGTGCTTTACAGTATGTTGGCTTCTGGGAACTAAACCTCTTTGATTCAAGTAAAATTAACCGTTGAGTTGGTTTAATCTGAAGTGTTACTGCTATTTCAATTAGTGATGGGACCATTCTCGGTATTCTCAGTGGGCTCATTCCACTCTATTACACTTTTAATCCCTGGGGAGCGTTTTCAAGGTATCCGCCATTGAAAAGGAAGCTGACAAAGGGAAGTAAATCTTATCGGGTAAAGTAAACAAAACGGAAAGACTCCGCTTCAAGAGACAAGGTTAGGAAATAGCCAGAAGGTGTAGCCTAAATGAAAAAATACAAATTATACTAAATGCGTATTTATAAACAACAATTACAGTTATTATAGAATATATTAATGAGGACTGGACGTTTATATATATATATATACATGTATACCAAAAATACTAATATTTGGATGGAAAAATCTATATTTAAATAACTTTTACATTACTGCCAAGATCTTTGTGTAACTAAGCGACGCCATTGTCTTTTATATTAGCCCTGAAGACGCCGTAAGGCCGAAAGATCTTGGCAGTAATGTAAAAGTTATTTAAATATAGATTATTCCATCCAAATATTAATATTTTTTGGTATATAAATCTGAGAGTTCGTTCTTTTAAATCGTTTAATTATACATGTATATATACTCTTCGAAAAAAGAAAAGCACAACCCATTTTTCATCATTTATTTATTTGAACGAGGTCTTTGTTTCGGTAAATCCAACTTGTTTTTAATGCCATTATGTAAGGATAAAAAAAATTCATTATTGATTTTAAAGGTAGGGTCACTAATTGTGACTGGTCATCGTTTTTGTCGAATTTTTTTATCGCTTGATTACACCAAGAAACATGAATTTAACAACTTCGCGAGCTTTTCACGTGGAACCTAAATCTAAGATCTTTAAAATCTTGGGGTTCTCGGTTTCCAAATCAGTTGCACATGGAAACACTCAAAAACCCAAGTGATGCCACATCCGAACGAAGACCAACGCAACAACACTATTGGTGGATTACAAGCAGGTGACTCCAAGACAGATGTAGCCAGGCTGCTGAATGTTTCTCTTGGTTCCATTTCTCGCCTTTTGACATAGGTACCGACAGCGAAGTTCAACACGTGAACGCCCTAGCTCAGGCCAAACAAGTGTGGTCCCACTTGTCCTGGATCGTCACTTCCCGTTACGTCATTGGTGTAAATGGTTTTCAACAGCGACCTCTACTGCAGCAGCAATTCCCAGACGGCGTAGAATCTCGTACCAGACAGTAGGCAAACGCCTACGTGAAACCGAATAACGAGGCAGACGTCCCCGTTAGAGCTTCTGTTTTCAAATACGCCGACACCATGAAATCCAACTTTAATGGGTTCAGGCACTGAGGGTATGGTCACAGCAACACTGGAGAGGAGTTTGGTTCAGCGACGTGTCGCCGTTCTTGTTGCAACAAGGCGATAGTAGAGCGAGGATATACTGACGACGAAAAGTAACGTTGCGTTTCTTTTTTGGGAGAGTATATATATATATTATGTAGGTTCAAGAGTTTTATTGGGAATTAAATTGCCAAGTATAAGTTCAATAATAATAAACAAAATAAAATGAGATGAAATGAAATGAAATGGAGTTTAATGTCCCACTGTTCTGCTCGGAACTGGGCTCATGAAGACGGACATACGCCATACAGTGTGCTATGAGGGAAATTTTGCCCGGACAGCAACACTCACAAATTGAATTCCAACCGTCAAGAAATCCTTTACCTGTACGCCAATTTGTACACTGGACCTCGGTTTTACGTCCCCTTTCATGTTATTAATATAAGTTACCCCTGGACGGTGTGTTAAATAATATGCATTCTCGAGGGAGGGAGAGAGAGAGAGAAATGGGGTTTCGGGACTAACATATGGTTTTTATTTTATTTCAATAATTCGCTTGCGCGTAGGTGTCTTTAGCAGTGGG
This sequence comes from Patella caerulea, assembly GCA_036850965.1. NCBI lineage: Eukaryota > Metazoa > Mollusca > Gastropoda > Patellidae > Patella > Patella caerulea. The sequence goes on from JAZGQO010000006.1 coordinate 24,698,244, forward strand.
AGGAACCCGGAGGAAACCCACGAGGTTGAGAAGGCGCCCCTATCTCTATGTCACATACGCTCACACCAGGACTCGAAACCAGAGGTGACCGGCCAGCTAGAGGTCGAAGCGCGGCACTCTCGACCACTAGGCCATCCCAACCCCCCATTCTCGAGGGAGGTGTTGTATCATCATGTAGTGATGTCCTTTTTTATATTTCCGGTAGTCATTTGTCGGGGTTATTGCGATAAAATGTGTTTGTAATTCTTGTATCAGCCGAGTACTAAATCAATTTGCCACAATATCAATCAGGGGCGGATTGGGCCGTCGGGCGAACGATCGCTCGAAGGGCCGGTCGGACAAAAAATGCCAAAAAAATAATTTTGTCCACTTTTTCTGCTGAACATTATATGGGAGAGGGGGTATTGGACCGACCATGGAGCCATGATGGTCATATTGTATGTGGCCGGTGGCTTTAACGGGCCGCCACGCCATCATTGGAGTCTGGAATGGGCTGGTATATAAACTTTATGGACCGGGTGTGGTGGGAGTCGAGCCAGAATTTGGAATCCCGCAATGGGGATACGAATTTCAACCGAAAATTTCATCGGATTCACCCGACGCTGACTCCCGCAAATTTACTAATTATTAAGTCACATGCACCCTGCTTGTGGGGATACCCCAGAATCCAAAATTAAAAAGCAGCTTTTATGATTTTAATTTTCGTCACTCTGTACCAATGTGTTTCGTGACCTTCCATCACATGGGGAATCAACTAGCGCCCCCAGCAACTAAAATGAAAATATTCCTGCTGATTCATTATTTCGAACTGGTTAATCAAATGTCAAAATTTTCTCACTAGTCCCATTTTTCAACCAGTTAATTTCTCTTCACGCTTGACTATACAATGATAATACGTTTATTAATAATATGACTATATGATAATTTTACAGGTTGATGGTTGTAAATTAATTGCAGGTCGTGGGTTTTGGCCTAAGTTAATCGATTTATGAAATATATTATTTGACAGAGATTATAATTAGATATTGCATCAAATCGCATATTTGAGATTCATTTTTCAAAAATGTCCAGGGGGAGAGCCTCCAGACCCCCCGGGCTCCTCGGTCAGTAAAAGGGGCCGCTCCGACACGAGAGCCCGGGCCGGTTCCCGGCCCCAATCCGCCCCCGATATCAATACTATCGGCTTTATTGTTCGATCATAGTTTGTGTATTTACTTTGAAAATGTAATTTATCTCTTAGGAGAAGATTTGGGTTCGTGGCGCCGGACAGTTATAGATTAGTCATTAACAAATAACTATATATCATCATTATTGTGATGAACGACAGGCTATCTCACACCGTATTATGTATCGTAATGACCTTCTCTACAGCTTGGTGGAACTATAAGACACATTAGTCATATCACGTCACTTGTAATACACATATCGATACAGGGCATTTTATATCTTTAACAAAAAAAAATCAAAAAAAAAAAAAAAAAATCCAACAAATTATACCCCACTGTTTTAAATTAACTATGAGTTAGAAGGTCGGTGTGTGTGTGTGGGGGGGGGGGTAGACTTGCTTTGTCATTCAAAAGGTAGTAAATGACGTACGAAAATAAATTGGGAGCATGTCTCAGATGTTCAGATTGAAATGGCGGACCCCCAATTAATATAAACATTCATTATAATTCAATAACTTATATTATTTCTATTAATCAATGAAAATACCCCCACCACTCCTTTGTTGTTGTTACGATTGTCTTATATTTAGCATAATTTGGCAGAAACAAATCCTTACCCACTTCCCAGCCAAATTTTGAATTTAAGTTTTGATACATCTTGTGCATTTAAATGGAAATAATATATGGTATTCGGTGTACCTAATTGTATTAAATTGTACGTGTGCTAACAATAATCAGAAAATGGTGATATATTTGGTCGTGATGAAATCAAAATGTAGTGTAGTGTTATAGTATTGGTGTAGTTGTCCGATTCCTTTATTATTTAGAATGAAACCTGTAAGAATCAAATTATATACAGAGTTTTGTATGGATATAGTTGGCAGTGTTTTATATTCAATTAAAGATTTGAACACGGATATTCTAATCGTACGATTTGAACACGGATATTTCTAATCGTACGATTTGAACACGGATATTTCTAACCGCCCCCCCCCCCCACACACACACACCCACTGCAATTGAAATTTCAGTCAAATCCCGTCACATAAAACTGAATAAATAAAACTCCTGGGTGGTTGTGGCGTGGGGAGACGAATGGTCTAACTTCGTGCTTTAGATCATAAGGTCTATCAATGACTCAAGCGGCATATATAATATGGTTTCGATTCCCAGCTTATATGTCATCTAATCAGTCGCGTGGTTTTTATCTTGGTTCTCTGGTTCAACCCACTGCTGAATATCTCTACGCACACGCGAATTATTGAAATAAAATCGTTAATCTTGAAATGACTAAGTTTGTGTCAAGTGAACATCATTTCTCTCTCTAATATCTTTTGAAATATAGAGCGAAAACGTATCCCAAATCGATAATTCTTACATCACAACTCAGTTTCTTCCGGGGCTATTGCCCACTGTCGATTTTAAGCGTCCGGTTATATCTGAGATTCTGACAGAAATTCCGGTAACCAGCATCAAAGCGCCATTGTTACTCTTAAAATTTCTTCCAATCTCAGTATAATTTTTGCTTGAAAATAGATTCTTTTTTCACTTTGTGACGTCAACTGTATTGAGAGCAAATTATGACGTTGGCAAGATGGCACTTGACTTTTTAATGTTTGGCCTGAACGTGTTTAAAATCAGTTTTGCTTTCGATTTCAAATCTCCTGGAATCTAGATGGTTAAAACGATGTTTGCATCTCGTCAATGTATGACAGCCTCCAGTGGGAATAAAATAACTTAGAATCGAGTAAAAAATATCTTTATTGATTATTATAATTATTAACAGATATATACATACATCGGTTATTTATCGTACGTCAAAATCTCTGTCAAGGCCTGGACACACTTAGTGTGAATTGGTCTTAAGTGCTTTTTATTGGACGGCATAGGGTACAAAACAGCGCCCCTTTATCATTAGACTGATTGGTGCAAAAAAAAACAAACTATTTCTTTGCATGTCATTTAACACTCGGCATCAATTTGTAAATAAAAATAGTAACAATTAACTTTCGTTTCTTTATGAAACAGCCCAGTCACTATGTTTTTTTATATCTACTAAGGCCATAAACAAAATGTGCAATCGTAATTTGATTTCAGACAACCAGCTGCTTAACGGAACAATGAAACCCAAACCAGCTCCACTAATTTGATATTATTTACAGACCACCGATTCTAAACCCGAATCATATGCGACAAAATTATCCAGTTATAAGCCGGGTGTGTAAAATAGATAACATATATCAACAATATCACACGATAATACAAAAAAACAAAACAAAAACAAATAATACCTTGAACAAAATAAAATAGGATCATGGCCCATAACATCTGACTCGGGTACCGTTATGTTGATGCATTATATGTACATAGATATTTAATACTAAAGGACTGTCCGATATCTAACAAAAAACAAAAAAAAACCCCAACATTTCTTGTAATTTTTTGCACTTTTCGAGTTTTTAAAAAAGATGGAGCCCAGCGTTCAGCAAGGAATTAGAGTATATATGGGCTTCAGACAAAGCTTAAAGAACCTTACCCAATACTAATCACCAGTAATACTTCAAACTATCTCAGTATATCATTATGATCAAAAACTGCCAGAATACTTGGTTCAATGCCAATAAATCGATTCCCCGAAATGTGCAGGAATCTTCGGTTTTTGTTTGGGCAACAAAGTGTGATTTTCGTTTCGTTTATGTTTGCAGTGCATTATGGCATCGAAAATAAAATGACACCAGCTTGACAGTGTACTGGATATATCCGTGATATCTACGTCATCCCTAACCAATTAGAAGGATAATAATCATGTTTATTGTATTGTTTATCTAACCAAGTATTATTTTTTGGATAGTTTTTAAAATACACAACTTCACCACCAGCTAACCAAGCACCCCACCAACCAAACGACCCGGTTGTAACTATATTGTGGTCACACAGAGATAAAATAGCAAGGTCAACTTCACGTGAAACTCCCATAATACTGAGATCTTTAGATTTTATATTTGCTTCACACCATTTGACGTCATCAGACACCATCACAAACGACACCGCTCCAAATTTCCGCCGGAAGTAATCCATCGATCTATTCAGATACCCAACATCCGCTACATTATAGCCTCGTTTTAGTGCGTATCTCGAGTTCATGTCTCCACGACGTACGTGAATACCTATGCGAATTTTTCCTTTTGTAGGAAGCAGCTTATTCCTAGCTTGTTTCAAAATGTTTTCCTTGAACTTGAGCTGTTTTCGTAAAATGTTAACCGATGCATGAAAATATTTCCATGACTGGAAATAGCCGTTTAATGTCCAGTTTGCACTGTGCGTCAAATTTGTGATTCGGGTGTCGTAAATCCCAGCTCTCTTTTCCGAGAAACTTTTTTGATTGGTTAAAGTCGGCACCTTGGTTTGCACATCGATATCAAAAATACTCTTCAGAGAGGATAACCTTAAAAGGACTGGGGTATATCCATGTTGATTAGCGATGCCGATTAGGGCTGCAAATTGAAAGAGATGGTTGCCAAGACGACCCATCATGTTATTGAAAACAATATAATGATTTTTAAAAAGCGGTGTTCGTGCGTTTTGGACCGGTAAAACACCAACCACCGAGTTCGTTGCTTTTGGAAAAATACCATTTCCGAAGGTTGAATTCCAGTGCTTTATTTCAATAATCCTTCGTTTCATTTCCTCAAATAAACGCGGCGCTTCCATCGGCTTTGTCACACCTAATAAAGTATTCAAGTAAATCATCAACCCGACACTGAAACCTAAGATGAGAAAGATACTTTGTCGCCATTTTCTTTTGACGAACATCGTCCACAAATTACTGGCATTCTGGGTTTCTAACAAATATATACCACCTTAAACATGTTCACGATTGAAACTCTACAACATCAATCTGAAAGACATAAAAAATACAAAATCGTATCAGATAAACATATTAAGCTTGAGAAATAAAAGGATGTATTCAACGTCTATGAATAACAATGAAGGGCTGATGGTTTCTCTGCTCATTGTGAAGACTTTTTGTCTGTCAGTAATTTTCATCCTAATATAATCGGTGATATTGGAATTGTCAAGACTATTATAAAACAGACCGATTTCACATCACATCAATCTTAGCACAAATTCCAATGAATATGAATAAAATGATAGCATTATGGTGAAACCTAAGAAGATGAATTACATTTCTTGACTTAAAAGGCAATTCACACAGCGCAAATTGTCATAATGTCATTTTAAAGAGTAATACAACGAAAGTTTAAGACTGTATAAAAACGAACGCACGTAATTCAAAATTATCGCAGTTTTAGTATAAGCCATAACTATTCAGGATACCCTTCCCGTTTGACGAGTTCGGCTATCTGTATACGTCATCATGTATGGTCACCTTCAACAACCCAAAATATACAGTCGTATTATACAATAACACCATAACGTCGCCTGAAATCAATTGCTATTAAGTTAATTCAATAACTGCAGGCCCCTGATCATTCTCTGGAACAGGTAATACAGAGTCCATTCGTCTAGACACATAAAGTTAACAAGGTTAAGATAAGTTTATCTTTATACGTTTCGGTAATTCTCATGTAATTGTCCTCCCCATAGATTAATAAAAACCCAATTAAAATAGAAACAAACCGACCCAAAAGCTAGATAAAAACATAATAAACGTTATACTACTTTAAAACAATCATTGAATTCACACAAAACAAATTAAACCATGAAGTAATTTATATTGAAATCTTTTAGCGGCACGACAAATAGAAACTAGCATTTGGTGAGCTAGTACCAAGGGGTTTTACATAATCTAAGTCTGTTCCCCAATCCCATTCAGACGACCTGAATCAAAATATTGTTTCAAAAAATAACCATAAAATATTGTTTCAAAGAATAACTATAAAAGATCTGCAACGGCTCAACAGAAGCACTTGCAACTCCATCGTTGCATTGAAATGGGCTCTGCCACTTGCATATATAAATCCGAGGGGAGCACCGGAAGGCTTTACTTCACGATACAGACTGTTTCGGTGTACACATTAAAACAATTTGAATCTAACAGCTTGACAATCCAGACTACATAGTAATCAACCCAGTCACTCTCCAGGGAGTACAAAACTACTATGCCAAATTCTATTCTACACACATGTCCCCCCCCCCAAAAAAAAAAAAAAAAAAAAATCCCATATGATTTTTTTAAAAGATGTATTAAAGATCAAACTCAATTTCTGTCATTTATTACAACTTAGTTCCGCGTCTGATTAAACTTGAAAGAAAGATGCTTAAAAAATGAAATTAAATGTTGTTTAACGTCCTACTGTTCTGCTCCTAAACTGGGTTAATGAAGACAGGCTTACGCCATACACTGTGCTATGTGAGGGGGGGGGGATTTGCCCGGGCAACGGACCTCGGTTTTCCTCCGAACGACTAGGCAGCTGTCCTTCTCGGGCCCTCCGTCCTGCATCACTAACATTAGGAAACACAGCCGGAAAATCTGGATGAATTTTCTCGGGCAATGCAGGTATAGAACATGCGATTTCCACGCTAGCTAACAAGCCAGCGTCTTACCCACTTATGGAATTGTGTTATATCTGTTTTGCGAAAAGTATATTGTTATAATTGACAGACCAAAGACATCTGGCACCAACCTAATTATAATTTCAATCAAAAATCTATTTCTAACAAGATACAAATTAGTTTTCATTTATTTTAGAATAAGCTTATAAATAATAAATAGTTATTATCAGTAGGAAAATCGATGGGCAACATTACAGGGTTCAGTATTTGAGTGTAATCTAATATTATAACGCTGTGTTATATAATTAAAACTATGTAATAAATAATGTGCCGTGTTAATTGAATCCGAAATTAACCCATTAATCAAACACCGAGAAATTATTTCATTAATAACCACTATTCGTCTTTAGAAATTTTACAAGTGGCACAAAACATTTTCCACGGAAATAATTAAGTGTGTTCTGAACTCGCCCGCTTTTAGATGTTGTGGGCTAGTAAGAGGTCGAGCGATTTTCCGGCGTGATTCCGGAGGTCATTGCAACGGACGGCATATAGTTGTTCGGGTGGCACGAATCACTGTGTACGCATTAGCGGGCAGGTAAAAGAACCATTGACAGTTGAAATTCGAAATAAGAGTAGACTGTGGTGCCACCGTCCAATCAAAATTTCTCTCATAGAACACGTTATTGCCGCCTTTATAAGTCCAGTCGGTACAGAACAGTAGGCCGCTAAATCCCGTTTCATTCATTTAGATATAGTAACAAGTTAATTTATATTATCATCTTCGCATAGTATATATCTGTATGTGTATCTATGGAAAAAAGAAATACATTTCAAGGAATTAAAAATGTTTAAAACATCCCGTCGAATATTATTTTTTGACAAAATTTTTGTTCCACTGAGGCCTACCGGTCTAACTTTGTATAGCACAGTTACAAAAGAAAATAATAACTTAAAAATAATTAAAGTATGACCCTCATTTTAATATTTTTAAATTAGATCTTGTGTAATGAAATTCAGTAATGTTGATCCTAAAGTATACCTCCAGGTCCAAATGTATGAAGTGACAAATTCATGTAACAGTAATTCAAAAGAATTAAGTAACCACACCCCGCATTACTATACCTGCTACTTATCTGAAATAATATTATGAGCTTCATACATACATACATACATACAGTACATACATACTTTCTATGTCTTCTGTCTGCAACAAATCCAGTACTGTAGTTGTATGTTTCAACTGACATCTACAGCAGTAATGATTGGTGATGTTCAAGTATTGTGATCAACTTGAGAGAATATATATTTATCGATCGGTTGATAAAGTCGTTTGTCATAGGTTTCTTTCACGTGGCACACAATACATTAACGAAGCTATTTATGCAGGAAGATGTCTAAAAACAAACAAATCCGCAATTCTTTGTACGGATGGAGCGGATATTCTATGACAATAATTTTCTGAGGGAACGCATGGTATTTGTGTAAAACCTACACAAAGGCTGCAGATAAAAGACCACGATCCTACTATTCCTGACTGACCCGATGTAATGAAACTATTTTTAAAACATAGATATCGAGTACCAGAGGAACAGCTAGGTCTTGATCCCGATCGCCACTAATTATATGTTGCTTGTTTTTAAGTCATCCGCATTAAATTTGTCTCCCAGTACTGGTCAAACCAAACCAAAAAACCAACTACCACCAGGCTAAACACGTGGATCGAACAATGGCTGTCCATCGATAACAATGGAAGGCGCGGACAAGACACACGACTCCACAGACATTGCAAATAATAAACAACCAACGTATATAAAAGATCGAGTGCACAAATCCATGCCCAGCCGTCAGATGGGAGGTTTATAATGCCTAACCAGACAAATAAATCATCATCCCTCCATGAGGACATTTACCACTCGACCACAACATTTAATATCAAAATAACGATTTTCCACTCTAATTCCACTGAAAGCAAATCTTTAAATAAATTCGGAATTACATCAATATGTTTATTTTTGTTAACTCAAACTACAGTTAAGATAATTTTGTTATCACGTGCCAGGAAGCATTATCTAATAATTGTATCTATAAATATAAGACCAATCCTAATGTAATACTCCATTACAGCTTGCAGTCAATATTTATAACCAGCTTAAATATTGTTGATCGGATTAAATACCAATCAGCAACTCGAATATGTTATCGTGAAAATAACATTGTAATATAATAATAATACAAAATCTGAAAATATTCATTTAGGGGCATGCAGTTTACCTTTATAACTTCAAAGTAAGATGATAATTCTGACCTGTGAAGCAGTCATGGTGGGTTTTACCCGTTAATGTCGTGAAGAAATAATTCCCAACTATTATTATGTTAAAGCGGCGTTTACACGATACAACCAATCCAACCGTCGGATGCAACATATCGGAAGGGTATATCAATGGTTCTATTCATTGTTTCGCAAATTGACGTCAAACGTACGTGCGCTTGCTGCGTCCGTCATTTGTTCGTTAAATGATTTTAAGCCTTAACTTAAAATCCGTTATCAAAGCGTTGAATTTTAGCGTAGTTACGGTAGTTAAATGACGTCGACGTCACGTGGTTGCCGCCTGCGTTCATTTTATGTTTGACGAAATACAAGCAAGACAAGTCTATCGTTTACCAGTTGTCACAATATTTTCAAAGCGAAGCTTATAATTTAGAGAGATTTTCTCTTTTACTCTTTACGTAATCACCAATTTGATAAAACGCTGTTTTAAATACTGAATAGTATGGCGTCGCTTGAAGAAGAGGGTTTAACAGTTGTATTAGCTATTTATATTCAGTGTTAGGCCGAAAAGGAGACATATCAAAGTAAAAATAAACAAGGTGGGCTAGACGTTCCCTTTTGGTGAGAAAACGTATGCCTATAGGTGCGTGCACGACAGTAGCCAGAGAGCTTATCCACCGTGAATCGTAAGTGTAGGCCTACCGTAAATACACTTCCCATCCCCGTCTTCACGTAGTTATGATACCGCGGGTTCCACAATAGTTCATGTTCCCGAAAAAGAGTTATTAGACACTCTAATTAAGTGCGGTTAGACTAAGGTCCATTTTAGAGGAGGTCCATTTTAGAGGAGGTCAAAGCACTCCAGGCGACAGAAGAAGACATTATGATAGCAGGAATTCTGGTTTATGACGAGAACTGCCAATTCGTTATCTTTAAGCTACTGCTGCAAAATCAAACTAATACAGGTAGACAGCCGCGAAGCCTTCATTATTGATAATATTGATCAATTTGTGATTAGACTCGTTACTGGTGTTCAGTAAATACGGCTAACATAATATTATTCAATGATACTGTTGTAAATACACAACACCATTCACTCAAACTACTACCAGATTTGTATACCGATGAAGTGGATTAAATTTATAGTAGGCATGGTCATAGATACATAAACCCGTTTAAGAACTAATCACGTATTAGCTACAGTATTGCTGTGTGGATGTATAGGATAAAGGCAATAACATGTTCAATTGTAATACAGCACTTAATTCAAGCCACTGTATGTATATAGCATGCATGAATATACGCCTGGTGGACATTGTCATGCAAGAATAGTATTTAGGAATTAATTTAGTTTATCACAGTATGGAAAAATAACTGTATCAATAGTATAAGCTTACTCTAAATAATTATGAATGTTTCCTCGCCTTGTTTATAAATATAGAAAGTTCGTTGAAATTACATTGGACATCAATAGGTGCTGATTAACCCCGGTATTACTAATCCATAATTACCTATTATTAACATACATTACTAATCTATAAATCACTATAATTAACCAATTAACACATACTACTTGCCATAACCCTGTACTTTTAAGATCAACACAAAGAAACCTCGCATACTGTAGTGATCAGCAAGACGCACACGAATCACTGAAACACAGTCCGTATACTGAACACAATTTGAATCCACTTGAATACGATCTGATCAGACTCAGCGTAAAAGTAATCCAATTGTCTTTGATGTAAACGATCAGTGAGAATGGTACGTTTAGTAACCGCAGAATGCAAACTTATATACGTGTATGCCATTTTCATCAAGTTGGCTGACGTAAAAATTATATTAGCGCGATCTAATTTGATCACATATCGACTACTATCGTTTGAAGAGGTGGTTTTCTTTTAGGTGATTTGATTACCTTATCGGCAGAGCGCGTAGTCTATTAGTAGGAAAAAAAAACGGCAAACGTCTATTCATCATTTGACAAGCAATCCAGTAAGTAATTCCTGGCAATCTACATGCTCTTAGATCTGCTACAGACTCTATTCTCAGGGGGAATTAACTTCACACGGCTGTCAAAATGGCGCTAGCATGATTACGTTTATTACATGATAACGATTACTATATATAGGGCATGCAACACGGGTCTAATGTTAAAGTTGCTCTGTTACAGATTAGCCAAATCAGGGAAGATTGTGTCCATTCAATCCCACAGAAAAAGACCCGTCATTTAGACGGCATATAACATTTCAGATATGTTATGGGTGCTTGTAAGACATTTCGCCGAAGAATTAGATTAGTTAGGCAGCTTAGCATCTGAGATATATAGGGCGTAGGGGTTTATATATAGCTAGAATTCTGAAGATTGTCGCCATGATATATTTCGGGTAAATGGTGCCTTTTCTAGATGGTATAATTGTATTATTGTGATTCTATGGGGTTACGTCGAGACTATCCTTCTTCACGACGCTAAATAGAACTCACTGTAACACCAGAAAAAGAACGGGGAACCTGGGGTGATACCTATCTATTCAGGACTTTTACGCTGTGTATAAAACTTCAAAGATCAATTAACTCGGGAACATTTTTTATTACTATGTTTATGAATACAATACAAGAACCTGCTTGACTGGCCGTTAAAATATAGATTTAGACACCAAGATTGCGATCCTGAGTGATATCGAAGCCGAGATATAGGCTTTTTTTGGATAGCGGAAATCCTGCAGACTCAAGATAACCGCCATACCATATTCGGAGGAAGCATTTATTGAAAAATAGGCGCTTGTGGCCGGAACGTCCACACCATCTCAAATCTGCTCCTGGGCTGTCTGACTAGATACAGAAAAGGATTTTAGGCGGGGCTATACTTGTTAAAAGCTAACCGTGTGCACATATAACAGGTCACAAGCAAGGCCAAACCTTTCATATGTTTCATAGTGATGCATGTTGTGTTTGAACAATTTCGTGATTCGGATCCCAAGAAGTAGTCAGCATCTTTAAATCTGAAAACTTTATACAACGCAGAACATACTCACCAATTTAATTAGATGTTTGAGGCATTAAATGGAATGTCTTATAGTAGTTTTTTTTCTGAGTATGTAGTATAAAATATTTGTCGATATTTTTCTATTGATAACATTTCAACACTTTAAGAGTTTTATATGTAAAAGAGAATCGTAGATTTAAACTGAAGTAGTAAATACAAGTGGGTTTAAGTAAGTAAATCAGAAAATCAACATGTGACCACAAGTTTGAGATCATCTCAGAAAGTTCATTCTTTAATTATATAAGTTACGAGATAATTACGACGATCACCTACCAGTGCGGCAAGTATGTAAGGTGAATGTCTCCAAAACATGCAACATCTATAAGGAAATTATTAGATAAAGATTATTTAAAGGGTACTGAAAACAATGCACACTTAATAACATGCATCACCATACTAATTTACAATGACAGTATAATTAATGCTTAATGTACTTTCAAAAAAAAAAGAGTCCAAAAGAAATATAATAATACTGTACTACGAAACTGGTCAATCGCTCCAACACTGGTACATTTAAAATAAAACTCTTCAAAAATTTATACAGTAATAAATCCACTATCAAGATTACTATATTTGAACGTCAGGCGTTAATCTACTGCATTTATTGTCATAATCGCGAGATAGAGAATGCGATGATCAAAAGTCAACCTAAGTTAAACCCCGTGTTTAATCGTTCTCAACGCACAAAATTATTATTTACCTTTTTAATAAAACATACATCTGAAAGACTTCCTTACAGAAAGCAGCAAAATATGGATTCAGTTGATTCAAATATGCCTGGCCTGATCTTCAATTTACAGGTTTTACAGCCCTCTTCATTCTTTTCACAAACATTAGTCAAGCATTTAACCCGCTGAAAGAAGCTAATCAATAGAATTAATAGAAACGATCGCTGGTGCTTTCTTCAGTCAATGGGAGAAATCAGAAAGGTTCTTGAACGACAAAAGAAATCCTATATACAACTCTATTAAAACAAAACAAATCTAGCGGCCCTCGCCCTCTTCATACTGTGTTATTGGATTTCTTCGGAAGATTTCTAATCTAAAACTCGGTTTTATTGGGACAACTAAATATAAATAACCGGAATTTATCTGGAAAACACTGATTCGTTAAGAGGGCATCTATAAATCTTTCCAAATACTAGCTCTAATAAATGAATGTAGATTTCGTTGCCTATGAAATAACTATACATCAATTACATTATAACAATGTAATCAACAGATTATGAGACGTGATCCAGTCAAGTGGAAAAGTAAAGCCTCGGAACAGATAAGAACTTGGTTATATGTATGTGTTATTCTGCATGAACGATATTGATTGGCCAGAGCATAAATCGAACAACGAACCATATAACCCGTTAGATGTTCCGTTTACTAAGTTGAAATCTATGTTTTCATAATGACTACAAGAATATTAAATTATTGTGTGTGAGAGAGAGAGGGAAAGAGAGAGAGGGAAAGAGAGAGAGAGACGCACACAAGTAGGATAACATTTGGCACCAAATTTGGTGGATGTGGAGAAATACATTATTCATTATTTCCATTGTACTGAAATCACTATCAAAAACATATCTCATGGTCACCAAGTTCGGCAATTCCACTGTAAGACAAGCTACAGGACTAATAGTATTAAGTTCCAGCAATGTTAGTGTCTTATGTCTACGGTCATGAAATTTGAGTACACATCCAGTTGACAGAAAATAATGGCTTCGGAATATATTTTCAGAAGTAAAAACAGGTTATCCCACAACGGACAACATTAAGATAATGATTAGTCTACGATTGGAACAAATGACGTTTTAAATAGGATATAAATCATTTGTCAGATAAAGACCATGTTAAGAGTGATATCCTCTTATTGACTTGGAGGCCGTTACGTTTTTCTCAAAGGATTTCAGTCAGAAAAAAATCAATTTCTACCCCGCCTGTCTTGCATTAAATAACATCCATTTTAAAACATTTGTTTTTAAATTAACACAACTGAACCGTTATTTTTTTCTTTGATCTTCTTTAAAGATATATCTATAGAGGCTATATAATCAATGTGATTTAAATACAGATCTATATTTCGTTTCGTTTTTTTTTTATATACTCTCGGTTGCCTCCAAAACGTTATTAGTGACGTGAAGACAAGTAAAACTAAATTCCGAACTATAAAATGTTCCCCACGTATGCCCGTCTTTATTCACCCTGTTGGTGCAGAAAAGTAGGAATTTATTCCCCTCCGATCAAATGCTCATCTGGACGAATCATAAACATTGTCCATCTAAAACTAAAAGACGATTCATACAAAACAAATTGCAAGAAAACAACGAAATGCTAGATCTAAAAATAATGTATACCCCCCATCCCTGGGAGCAAATACTGGATAACCAAGTTTACCTTGAGCTACATTAACAAGAAAGCGTTAACAAAATAATATATAATAGTCAATGAATAAAACAACATCCTTTACTAGGTAAACGTCAGCCTTCCAGCACACCCCAAAAAACAACAATGAACAAATTAAGCACAACAAGGCGCCATGTAAAAATGTCCCCATCAAGGGAAGTGACTTTACGATCTGTGTCTTTAAAATAATCTCTGGTTTCGAAATATAACCGATGATCGATTGGACATGCTGATAATTAATTTGGAAGTTGGTTTAATGATTATAATTGAAATAAGTTTAAACGAGAATTAACGCAAGATAAATCAATACTTCAGCAGAAGATGGAAGTTGCTTGGGTTTTTTTTTTATTTCCCACATTTTATTTCATCAAATCTTCTTTAATATTCTCTTTCATCCCCAAACTTCACAAAAGATAAATTATACATCTCCTTTATATGCAGTGGTAGACAAGAGACACATTAAATACAGGTGAAATAGTCTCCGGTTGTTTTTATTTATTATTCAACATTCAGTCTACTCACAATTAAAATATGTGTTTATTTATTTGGTGTGGCGATACTGTGCCTTCATTCAAATTGCTACGTGTACGGATAAGGTATGGACCTTCTACTACAATATTAAGGTCCATGGTTAAGGCGAATATTGATTTAAATCTAATGTATGTGTGTCTGTGTTGACATACCCAGCCAGACAGACATGAATCTAATATTACTAAACAAACTTACTTTCGAAATAAATAAATAAATATTAATAACCATATAGCCGTTCTCAATTATCCCAGAGAACAGGCGAGTGAAAACATGCTGGTCGAATGGAGTTGATATTGGAGAATGCAATAGATATATTGAAGGGAGGTGGCTGTCCATCTCTATATTTTATGCGCGGATTAAGGAATCTATAGTCTAACGTCATTTTCATAGGTTATTTCTCTTAATTCACGTCTGCGTACACCCTATTCCCCGTCTTCAAAATCAAACATATTATAATACATGTATTAACCAAAACCTGACAAACAATCTAAATTCAAACACTCTCCTACAATTTTAGACCAAACGAAGTCAACAAAAGGCGTCCCCACCCACCTACCGAAAAAAAAGGAATTACTTTTAATACAGAGACAACACACGGATATCTTGAAATCAGAGGAAACAATTACTAGTCTTATTATATAGTTAATGTCATATTTAGAAGCGACTTTCCATTTTAGCAGTTCGTGACTCCCACGTAGCTACTTTGAAATAACCCAAACAATGATTAGAGATATTAAATGAAGTAAAAGTGATGTAGCATCGAGTCATGTTTGTGTTCGCCATTGTGTGACCGACGTCATAACCAAAAATATCAGTTTTAATGAAATTAGATGGGCGGCAGTGGACTACAGAATTAATTACAAATCACACATAACGTTTATTAGGGTTTCACACTGCGTAGCTTGTGTGAAACACTATTGTTTTTGTTAAAATTATTATTCTTATTATTATTATTATTATTATTATTATTATTCAGATTCCAATTTGAATAGATCTCAGCAACTACGTGTCGCATCGTTACGACTTCTTCGGTTTTACTGGGAAAGTGGGTGTGACTTAGAGGATAAAGCTATTTTGAACGTTCTGCGACAATGCGAAATGTCCGAAATCACCGAAGTTATCGTTTTTGAAAATATTGCAGTAATTTTAACAATAATCATTGGATTTTAACTTTCGATACATTTTGGCATAGCCTGAGACAGGGCACATAGCTACGCTACTTTCGATTTTTGATTTTCGGCAAATCTTCGAAGATATTAGGCGCCAAATTTCGAAAATTTAAAATTTTACAAAAAACTTTTTTATTTATGAATATTTTTTAGTCGTATTGTGCACAGAATTAAAGAGTCATCTGACTAGTGCAAAAATGTTAAAAAAAATTGTCTCAGTAATTTTCCTTGGCCGCCATTGGCTAATTCAGTTTTTCAGTCCTAGATTGATTTTTTATTGTTCGATTTGTATAAAACAAAATTCATATGCTTCGTTGTATCAATTGTCATTTTTTTTATTACCAAAAGTGTTATCTGTCGGCACCGGAAGTGGCATAATTTTACCAAAAACTACAATTTTGACAGTTATTTTTTTATTTCGAAAACAAATATTATTTTTTGGAAAAATTATTTGACTCAAAGAGTGTGCCCTTTCAAGGCGCAAAAAATGTAGGAAGCAGTTTTTTTAATTTCGATTTCACTTTCGAGCAAATTCGATTAAGAGGCTAAAAATGGTGTAAAATTGACCTATTTAGAACCTATTCAGGCTTTTCAGATTTTAAAATATTTCTTCGTAACTTTTATAAACTTGTAGCTATAATCCATACGAAGAAAATGTATGTTAAAATTCGTTTGTAATATAAGCAGTTACCAAGAAATGGACAGTTCTGTACAAGTCACTGTTTTCGTTATTTTGCCTGTAAAATAGTCAATTATTATTGGATTTTTATAAAAGTGACATCATTTGATTCAAAAGGCATGTAGCGTCATATGAAGTTGATTACAATTTAAAATTGACACCGGAAGTGACATCATTTGGTAAAAAACTGCATTTTAAACTTTTTAAATCAATGTTTTATTCAACCAAGAATAACTTAATATGTATTAATAATTTTAACTTTTGGTTTAAATTCACATATAAACAAAACTCATATGGTCATATAGATATCATAAAATTGTTTCTAACTTGTTCGGTTGCCGAGAAATAGACGGTTTTCTACAGGTCACTTTTGAAGGTTTCGGGGCCATAAAAGTGTCAATTATTATTCGATTTTCATAAACGTTACACCGTGTTATACCTAATGCCATTTGGGATTTCATACAAGTAATTTAAGATTTTCATTATCACCGGAAGTAACGTCATTTTGGCAAAAACTGTATTTTTAGCCTTCAAAACAGATATTTTATTCAAATGAGTCTGTTTTGAAATCTTATTCAAATTATGGTATTTGATGCTAATCAACAAATAGAATGAACCCATACGATCATACAGATACCACAAAATGGTTTGTAACTTGTACGGTTGCAGAGAAATAGCCGATTTTCTACAAGTCACTTTTCAAGTTTTTTGGTCTTTAAAAGTGGCAATTATTACTCGATTTACATAAAATTTTCACTATATGATATCGTATGCCATTTCTGATTTCATAAGACTAATTGAACATTTTCATTAACACAGGAAGTAATTTAATTTTGTCAAGATTATTTACAAGTAACAAATGTATAAAATGACTTGATATTGCTGGATTGATTGGTTGATTCTGCGTCCATTTTATTTGTGTGCAATGTTAATTTGGAAACCTGTTTAGTGGTTACACTGGTACTGGAAGTGACATATGTTCAAGGGTAACTTAGCACCGGAAGTGACATGTTTAAGAGTAACTTGGCACCAGTGAAACCCGTCATTCCTGCATGCAGGTCTAGTTATCATATCTTTATGATTAGCCCAATCTATATCACTCTATAGGATTTCTCCATTATTTGAAGTTTTCAAGAGCCCCTTGATAACTACTCTTTGTTCCAGGTGATACTCTGACTCGAAAATTACTTGTCATTTCTTCATTTTCTAATGACTAAAACTTTGTGACATACCTGGAATTGTCATACCTTCGATTTCTTCCCTTAGGCTAAATGACTAGAAATTCGATAAAATCCTGTTTTCTCTTGTAAATACTATTTATTTCTCAGAACGTGAACATTAATACTACCCCTGCGTTAAATCGTATAATGGTAGACAGGTACTTTACACAATTCTGTGCATTCGGTTAAAAATGTCTAGTGAAGGAGAATTCGTCCGTTTCTTCGCGACAATAAAACTTTTTAGGGTTTCACACTGAGAAGCTTTTGTGAAGAACACTGTTTTTGTTTGAATTAATATGTTATTTTTCTATTTAAATTGGAAATACATATAATTATAGACAGACAGCGAAAGATGCGAAGTGTGCGTGTGTGAATTATGGAGAAAGGGGAAGGAATGTATGGTGTTAATAATAAATAAGGAGAGCTTTGTGGGTATGACGCTGGTTCGCCGCTAATCCGGAGCTCTCGTGTTCGCTGGCGTTGTTGACCGAAAGGTTTATCTGGATTGTCAGTGATGCAGAACGGAAGGTTCGAAAAAACGAGGTCCCATGTACCTTACAGCACCATTAGGCTGTGATTTAGCCACGAAAATCGTTTCATTTTGTCCCAGCAAATTCCAGGCGAAAATCTGACGCTTTGCTGCACAAGTAAACAAGTAAGTCGTCACTGTAGTACACATTTCTTTTGCGATGTTTTGTACAATCAGACCAACACTCGAATTACGCCTCGGACTATATTTGTCAAGTGTAGCCATAATGTGGTGAAGAAATCATATTCTAAGCCAATCAGAAACCATAAAAGCAATCAACGTCATTAGGTCAGGGGTCAATAGCCATAAATAGACCAGGGAATACCTTTTACGAGACAGAACACGTTGGCTTGTTTACATTTGTATGAGAGAATTTTTCTGCAAATATGCCTGAATAACGGGACAATAACATCAGATAAATGTTGTGCTGACACCGTGAACACGTCTAGCCCCTGATTTGCGGAAAAAATATGGTCAAAAGCGAAATTGTATCAATGAATGTGATATTTCCTGGAAAAAGTATTTTTTCCATTTTATTTCAATACAACAATATGCAAAAGAAATATAAATATAGTACATGTATACAGATGAAAACGTTTTTGGCATGATTGAAATACTGGTTCGGTATAATAATTATATATAATGTTGAGAAAAAAAACAAAAAAAATAATACTATCTGAGCCCACTGATACAACAGAATATTAATAATGATTCACCTAACAACCCTGAACATGCAATTATACTTGTTTTTAAATAAAAAACCAATAAAGACATATATTGTAAGAGATGTCAAATAAGTATACATTTATTTTATAGAAAGAAATACAGTACTAAAATATAAGAAATGAATGCAATTTTATATACTTCCTCATACAGTATTCAACAACAACACTCGATGGCATGAGATTTCTCCGATATTAAATGCATGTAGATTAAAATGATTCAGCGTTACTTTGATTTAATCAAATATGGAGGACCGAGACTTAGCTTTGATTAAAGGTACAGTGGTTGAAATTGTTGAACATGTCTGTCAAACCTTCAAAGGCTAAAATCTTTGCTTGCAATAGAGTAATTTGAATGAAATTTTCAAATTATTCATCTACTTTTGATCTATTATAGCAAGGATGGCTAGTTCTTTATCTAAATCTTATATAATGTATCTTTAATGAAAAATGTATATAATAATAATAACATCATTTATATAAAAGCAGATTAGAAACCATTCTCCAGTATTAAAATACTGGAGAATGGTTTCTAATCTGCTTTTCAGATTTTTATATCCACAGAATCGGGCCCGTCGCCAGCTCATAAAATTGGGGGTGGGCGGTACAGAATTTTTTGGAGGGGCTGAGGATGTGGCCGGCTAAGAATACTCCTAAGAAATCATCAATTTTTTTTTTGGGGGGGGGCGGGGGGGGCTAAACCGCACAGACTACATGCATTTACACACAGATCAGGTCTTGTGTCCGTATACACTGTACAAAATTAAAAGATATATGCCAGTAAAGAAAAGTACATATAAGAGAAAAACAAACAGTTAACTAAATAAAATGGTTCCAGTAATATGAATAAGAAATGAAATGGAGTTAAACGCCGTCCTACTGTTCTGCTCTTATACATGTACTGGACTAATGAAGACGGGCATACGCTATACAGTGTACTACGAGGAAAATTTTGCCTGGGCACAGCACTATGGCCTACTCTTATATCGAATTCCAACTGCCAAGGGACCCTTTTACGTGCACACCAATGTTAGATAGGAATTCGGTTTTTCGTCACATTTGAACGACTAGACAGCAGTCCTTGTACCTTGTCAGCCCCTCTGCCTGCACCACTGACAAGGGGAAACCAGTCTGAATTGAATTGGAATAAAAAAGGAAAATAAAAACATATATGTTAACTTAAAATAGCTAAATATGATATGAACATTTATCGACATGTACAGTACATTTAATTAAAACATGTTTAAAATATTTAATGTAAAAATCACTTACAAAAATACATATGTATACAGGTTTAGGCCTACTCATAAAAATCACAATTTCATCAATATGATTTGGCTGTCACTTTCATATTCGAACAATTTTCACAAATCCATACTAGAAAACTTTCACTTCTAAAAAATACATCTATCTGTAGTTCCTATATACATGTACTGGGTTAAGGAAGACGGGCGTGCGCTATGCAGTTTATTATGAGGGAAATTTTGCCTGGGCACAGCACTATGGCCTACTCTTATATCGAATTCCAACTGCCAAGGGGTCTTTTTTACATGCACACCAATGTCCAAACCGCTTGCAAAAATACATATGTATTTATACAGGTGTAGGCCTATTCATAAAAAATCACATAATTTCATCAATATCATTTGACTGTCACTTTCATATTGGAACAATTTTCACAAATCCATACTAGAAAGCTTTCACTTGTAACAAATACAACTATCTGTAGCCTAATGCAGCCTGATTTGCATCCACAGAGAAAATATTGTTTGGTTCTTGATCTCTATAGTCAACCTAACCCTGTCATTTGTTACAGTAGAGTTTAACAAGAAGGGCATAAATTTCTGCAGATACAGTAAGGCAACTTTAAAGTAATGCACATGGTATTTCACCTCAATGGTGACACAGTCTTTACCATAGACTATAGTGGTCTTTTGTCTTGGTCTGAGTTGTCATACATTTAGGAATAGGAGAATATCTTCATCAACTTACATTTGCAATAAAATTGGAAAATGTTAAGATATGATCCTCTTAACAAATTAACCAGACCTATTATTCTTTTTCTTATTTCGCTGGTAAAATTTTAGCTGCTCTAAACATAGTTCTTTATTCATACACAGTTGTTGGGGTTTTTTTTTTACGTTGGTAATGGTAATGTATGTGAGAAGTCTGTATTGTTAGAAGGAGAGAGAGTTTTGTCTGCACAATTCTACAATTCTTTGTCCAACATATCAATATTTCCATCTAATTTGATCCACTGGTTAGCACATACCCTAAATTTTTCTCAGTTCCTCACAGTAAACGGTTTTACATCGGTGTTTTAAACAAAATCTACACGGAGTATACAGCTCTAGTTATTCTTCCGCTTGTTTACTATCAAAACGTAAACAAACCGGTGACTTTTCACTCTACACGACCCGTTGACCTTTCGTCGTGTGCGTCTGATTGGTGAGCTTTGTCACGTGATCTATTAAAACCAAATCACCGCGAAATTCAAATACCATCGCACATTGATAAGTAAGCCCATATTTATTTTACGTTTTCTGTCAAACGTCAAAGAATTGATAAAAGAAAAGTTGCGTGGAAATACAAAGTAATACTAGAAGAATTAGATTATGTAGATTGTTTTCCGCCTGAAAATCGTCGGGATGGAGCAACAGAAGCAAGCTCGCTAGAAATTTCACATCACGGCCTACATCCATTACAATCGGAATTCGAAATAAAAGTATTCCGTAGTGCTGCCGCCCTGGATGAAATAATCTGACAGCAAACAGTATAGCCTAGTAGATGCAGATAAGGACGTTAAACACGACTTCATTTCATTTCAAAATGAATGTTGTTTCCTGCTTATCATAATGTCATATCCATGCTCTTAATCTTTCCTTCAACTACACCCCCCCCCCCTTCTGAGATGACTAATATTTGGGGTCACGTAGTCATCCAAGGAGAGCGAAACAACTCAAGGGGTACCAATTGCCATTCATTACCGCAGGGTTCGCGGTTAGATTAATATCAATATCTATTTCAACACGGCATTGAGTTGCAACATAGCTCTTGAGTAGATATTGGCATATCACACCTGACTTTAACAATGTAATTTGTCATATCTGACGTTGTTGACTCTCAATATCGAGTTAATAGGGCGCTACAAGATGGGCATTTGCATGTTTACATATTCAGATCGAAGTCCATTGTAACGAGCGATTTGTGAATGTTCGTTAGTTCCAGCGGCTGTATAATCGAGATATTTTTTTCCAAATCTTTCGCGTGTTACGTTTTAGGTTGATCCATATGAAGCAAGTATTATACTTCCATTATCCTAATAATATTCATTTTCAAATGTGGCAGGGGTGTAATTAGGGTAGATTTTACACCAATTTAATTATTTTGAAGACAAAAATGCAAGAGATTTACAGGGTACGGCAATATACGTCACATCTGTGATCTGAACGGTGGAATAGTTCATGGCCATCAAATTCGTTAATGTCATTTGAAAGTGGATAGCATTCTAGAACCTTCTGACTAAAAGAATTAAGGAACAAAACCCATGTCAGTATAAAGTCTCGTTTATAGAAAGTCGCTGTCCTTGCAGACGTGAATTATGTTGTTTCTCGTGGAAATTATTCGTTTATGGGAGAGGTTTGTCTGCCAATATTCAAATCACTTAGACAGTGGAATTGGTTCACCATGACAGCTTTAAACGTGGTCTACAATGTACAGATAAATAAAAAAACAGCGGTTGTCGTGCACGATACGTACATATTTTGCAAGAGATGGATAGAGAACAAGCGACTGTTCGTTCAATCATGGGTCACAAAAGTCTGAAATGCGAGAATATTGACAGGAGCTCAGATATAAACACATATTATTATTTGAAGTTTCATCCAAATCTGACAAACATTGTGAGACCTACAACTTTAGCATTAAATACTTAAACACTATTTTCGTACAAGGAGCGGTCATTTTGTCGAGCAGTATCGTTTCGATAATCCCGAAATTCGAGCCCATCGTTCATTATGTTGTAACAGTAATATATATATATTTACAAAATTTCAAAAATCGAATAAAAACTGTAACCGCCAGAGGGTCCGCGAGCTCAAAATGTGATTTTTCGTACAGTGAAGTTATGGTTTGATATATGGTTCGAGATCTTGGAGAAATAGAAATTATTTCAAGTTTCGCTAAAATCAGATAACATTTGTGACCTTTAGAGTGTCCGCAAACAAATTTTGGACGGATGTCCAGACGGATAAGGGCTACGACATAATACTCCACATGAAAATGTGTGCTTGGAAACAAATAGGAGTCAACACTGTTAATAATATCAGTGATGTAAGATTTCAAACAGTTTCAATGTATTTGTCGGTTATGCCAATTCCAGACCAAGTCTTCTGAGTACAATAGGGTGGTCTGCAGTATCGAATGCATATTGATATCATTGTGAACACATAGACTGCTAGGCCGTTTCACTGCCCATCAAGTTATTGGACTATGACGCCACAAATCAAAGATGGTTGCTATGATGTCATCCTCAGTTAATTGTCCATAGTCCGACTGTAGTCTGTACAACTACTAGTTATTCTTACTTATTTCAAAGTTTAACAGTTAAAATAGCGAGAAGATTGGAATAGCCTAGAACCAGCGATAACAACTTTATTGGTGCCAGGTATAGAATTCTTTAAATATTAATGAAATTATTTAGAAAAAAACGAATCATTTGAAAGTAGATAACAAGGTGGAATGAGATATAGTGTTCTAATGGCAGTGATAACAAAAAAAAAATATTTGTTACAGATAAAATTCTAAAAGTATTTAGGAAATTATTTAGAAAATAAATGGAACATTTAAAAGCAGATTTTGAACCAAACATATCCCGTATTTAGTTTAACGATAAAACAAATCAGTCCGCGTACAAAATGAATGAAACGTCACCCGATTCTGATAGCAACACTTTGTTTGACTTTGTTGTTAGGTTTGTTTGGCATCCTGCCATGGTCTGCATTAATTGTAAATTAATAGATAGTTTCAGTTATATTTTACAATTTCTATAAGTTTAAAACAGTTATTATAGAGTGTACAATACAACGATCTTTAATCTTTAACAGCATCGGTGGGAGTTTGTGAAACATTAAGCAAAGCATTTTTTCCAAAGATACAATATTAATCACAAACAAAGCATACAAATTAATTGATGGGTAAAATCCATGTAATGCATATATCTAAGAATGATATTGTTTGTTGAAATAAAACGAAAACACATCTAATTTTATCAGAGTTTCTGAATATCTTAGAACAACAACGGGTAATTCTTTTTTGCAATTAAGAAAACTAAAATAACAGAGTCGCGATGTGGCGAGTGTGCGCTGTATATGTATACATTGCGATAAACTAAATTTTGAGTTTTGTCCGTTCTGTGTAGATCTAGAGATATCGGTGTCACTAAAAAAACTTCTTTCCATAACTCTGCAAAAAATACCAGTAAAGGAAAGAAATCACACGAAAATGTGAAGAAAGACATTCTTTAAAAAGTAACTCGCTGGTATATCTTCTGATGAAAATTTCGAATAAAGATTATCATTATGCACATGCGTAAAACGTGGTATCGCCTTAAATATGAATTAGCTCAAGTAAATATGGCATACTCTAGAATTGCAATACAACTCGATAAAATCTATAAAAACAGAAATCAACAGTATTCATATGAGCTATAACCAATAATGCATTCTAAAACTTAATTTATATCAAGAACGTAACACACGCTCAGACTAAAGCGAGCGAGAGAGATGGGGAAAGTAGATTTTAACGTACTATAGCATTGATAGATATATAATTTAAAAAAAGCCAGGAGACACTATAGCAGACCCAGCCTCCAACTACACACACATATAGAAAATGCTCAGTATCAAACTCGCCCCATCCAAACACGTATCGTTTCCAGAGCGTTGACAGAACAGAGCCGTTATAGTGGGACTTCTAAAATAGGGTAAAACAGCAGCGTCCAAAATGTGCGTGGTGTATGGTGTTTCCAGATAGATATGCATATTTTGCCTTGGGCGCGACACGCATCACTATCTAGCCACTGTGACCCCCTAAACTCCAACAACATTTGATAGCCATGCATGGAAACTAGGAGGAGTAAGCATAACCTGTCTCGTGTACACCACTCCTCACCACATGTAGCAATGGCTACGAAATGGATTTGAAATTTTAAATCAAGTGTTTCACCGTAATCATCAAGCGATAATTAAACGTAGTATAAAGTAACGGTCAAATCGGGATAATAGTAAGTGGGTCCCTAGTTGGGACAATAGAGTATCATCACCTTTCTGGTTGGCAAAGAACTCGAAATATTGAAAGTATTGTGGACTAAAAGAACATATGAATCCAAACATACAATAGGACACATTAAAGATGCATTTGGATTTAGATGAAGAGCGAAAACAGATGATGAAAAGCGAATTATGAGTGTTTGAAGTTTTGACAATATAGTCCATTGCTATGACAATAAACAAAGTCTCGATTATCCATTTTATCATTAAGAGAGAGAGAGAGAGAGAGAGAGAGAGAGAAAGAGAGAGAGAGAGATGGAGATGGGGTTTAACGTCCACTCAACACAAACTAGGTCATTTCGGGACTAACATATGGTTTAATTTTATTTCAATAATTCGCTTGCGCAGGGGTCTTTAGCAGTGGGAGGAAACCGGAAAAAACGGAGAAAACCCACGAGGTTTGTCACGTACAACCAGGGATTCGAAACCACGCCAGTTGACTCAATGACAGGCTTTACGTGCTAACCACTCGGCCATCAAAACCCCCTTTCCGACGACAAGGAGAGTTGAAGCCATATAAAAATCCGTCAATAGTGCATCAAAAATGTCTATGTAACCCCTTTAACATGTGAAACGTGTTCTGGGATTCAAGCATAATCTGCCCCATGCATTGTTACAGTTTGTGAACGCACTTACTTCTACATGTATTCATGTCAATAAGTCAAAACGCATGGAAGATGACACGTGTTACGACAATAAAATTACATACGTGCGCCTGGCCTTTATTCAGCCCGTGTAAATGTATTATTTATCATAGTCGCTTGTGTAACTATTATATCACTGTACACTGCTGTTAAACATAAAATACGACCAACTCACTTATTGCATGTAGACATGATTGATCCCTGCCTCAGTAACATGTTTAACATGGAAACTTTCAAACAATTCCTGGTACTAAAACACATCGCATAGTTCGATCTTATAAATATTGTTAACTTACCCTCAAGGCTAAACTGTCTTGACTTCGGTGCCAGTGTAAACGACAAGCGTTGTAAAATATAATTACAGTCCATCACCTCATAACCTAATCGCCAACCAATGTATTTACAATCGACGCCAGTCGCTCGACTCGATACCATTGATGATTCCTCGAGTGTAAAGGGACACATTATACACAGTCGCTAAGCAACGAAAATATTTCCCTAACGGTTCCGGAGGTAGGCTAAAGATAGTTCGAAACAGTCATCGATAATTGACGGGTCTCTGGGGCCAAAATCCGTGAGGTGTCCCGACTTTCTAGTCTATCGAAATTGATTGACAAGCGATATAGATGTTGACAATGATTCGCCGATTGCTGATTACCGCCAATCAATCTCCGATGTAGAGCAGGTTATCTTCAAGTCTACTGCCTCATAATCTATGTCTTATTTGATAGACCGATGTATATACGATGCGACACTTGTCTTAGATAGAGATGAAATAGTGTTGTACAACAGCATATCATTTACGAGTAACTGGCCTGTAAGTCAGGAATTGGCAGTAAAATGCGAGACGAACTAGATACAAATGATATTGGTTTTGGATAAATCGCAAATTGCCGGCGTTAAATTCAGTCTTAAAGTCACAGTCGTTTGATCTAGCTGATCGTCCATTTATGTTGTTGATCTCGTGTTATCCGGGGATGTTATTTGATGTAAGGCAGGGATGGAGGTTATACGACCCTGAACTATTCTAAACCGTATCAATAGAAAAATCTATAGAATCAAGTCACGCGATCACTGATACCTTGCTTGGTCAGGTACCATCAATTATTCACCCATTTAATGAATATTGTATGTACTAATCAGGATCATTTTACAGTACCAAGAATCCATTAAGCCAAACGTTAACACAAAATGTGTAGTAACACGAAACCCTATCAACAATCACAGTCGGCCAACGCTGTGGCGTTTAATCATGCATGATTTAATACAACCGAAATGTACACGAGATAAAAACAATACATGTTTACGTTGAATGTAGATTTCAAAATGTCAAAGATGCAAAATATAGCCGGAAGATAAAACATTATTGACGTCATTTTCAGTGTTCTCTTGATAAGGAGCATTGATTTAATGTTCCATCAAATACGATAAAATATATTCTTTGAAGATTTCTGTTTTCCTTTTAAGGAACAGTTATCTCAGATTGATTTTCGTGGCTTAATGTTTGTGACCACAAAAATGTCAGTTTATTTTGATCTGTTATAGTCCATTTCAATAAGAAATGTTTAGAAATTGGACTCCTTTGGTGTAAATCAACACAATTCACTCCTAGTTTAATAATGAAGAAATCTCGAGAAAAAAAAGAATATTATTTTATGTGTGCAAAGTCATACATTGCAAGAATCGTGAAAATGAAATAAAATAGGGCTAAACCACCAACTTGTCTGCACCAAGACAATGATATAATATATATTGGGATTGGGTTCTTTTACGGGCATGCCAACATGTACTTGGTTTTGGTCCCATCCCCTTACGTCATTGTCCCCGTTCTGTACATCTGATATTCGGCAAAATTCAGCAGCCCCCAGTAACCTCGGCTGTGTGACGAATTCCGCCATTGGAACTACTTTCTAGTTCCCGTGTTAAAAATTGCGGCTCCCATGAAGCTGGATTCGCAATTTTGGCTATCGTTCATGTTTATCTGATTTTCGTTAATCTTTGTAATGAAAACTCCGTACGACGCCATTTTGGGAACTTCCTTCTAAAGTGGTAAGCTTTTCTAATAAATATAACGTTAGCCGCATCACAACGGCATGGGCGTAGCTTCATATCATTTACCGCCAAGCAGTCGAGGTTGGATGAAGGGTACGATACGAACTGTTTTACGTAACAACAACGTTAAGTTATCTTAGAAACGTAAGAATAGTAAACATATATTGCCAGGTAACGACACCTACACCCATCACCCAAGTTGTACAACACATTATATCAGATGTAATAGTTGAAAATCAATATAGTAACCCTATTGTAAATAAGAATATATTGAATAGTCCAAAATATATTGTACCTAACCCTGTAAATATGAATAAATTGAATAAGACAAAACACATTGCACGTAACCCTATAAGAATGCAGATGAAAAGTGGGTTAAAGTGTTCTACTCCATCGGGGGTAAAGAAGACGGACATACGACTTACAGTGTGCTGTGTGGGAAATTTTGCCCTCTATACCAGCCATGCCAGAAAATTCCGATGAACTTTATCTGCTAATATAGGGATCGAACACGAGACCCCCATTTTAGCGAACCAACGTATTACTCACCATGGCTCTCAAATAAGAATACCATAAGTCAGTTTAAATAGATTATGTACTTACATATAACCCTTAGTTACAGTGAGCTAATCACAAATATTACACGCACTGTAACCAAACGAATACCAAGACTTGTCAAAAACATTACAAAACCATTTAACCCGCTAAGAATACTGTTAGATCGCCCAAAACATTACACGCAAACGTAACCCTCTAATCAAAAACATTACATGCACATCTAAAGCGAATAATTAAACATACGTAAGCATCAACCTTTAACCATTGATTTATTATTTTTATGTCGTTTTAAAAAAATCATCGTACTGATATTGTTACAGGAATCAATAAACGACATTGTTCATATAATAGTAAACCATTGTTCTGTAAAAACAGGAACATGTTTATGTTGATGACAACGGTTTGCGATCAATATATTAATACCTTTTGAAATGTACATAATGAAATTGTAGCTTAACGTTTTTATACTTACTTAACTGCACTAACTGGGGTAATGAAGACAGGGATGCAGTGTGCCACGGGGCAAATTTTGCCTCTGTATATACAAAAACAAACGAACATCGATCTGTAAAAAAAAAAAGTCAATAACAAAAAATCATTTTCAAATATATGTATCTTTACAAAGTATTACTTTGTCAATTAAAGAAGAATTTGCGCTTCGGGTGTCTTCGTCAATGTGTAAATAACTAATTTTCGATTTTACGTTCTTTGGTTACTGGGCGTGTTTTAACATTAAAGCCCCAATAACACTCTTGTTGTAACTGAAAAATATGTCCCAATCTTCATTCTGGTCAACAAATCATATTATTTTAGAACATTCCAATTAAATGATGATATAAATTTCAACTTAACACACCTAATTTAAAAAATTGGAAAAATTCAACCAATTGATTTGAAAAGTCTAACGTAAACCTTTTCAAATGTGACTTGGATTTTAAAATATTTTCGAACCCTCTGGACAAGTAATATAGGTTGTAATAGATAATTTACACAACAGGTAGGACATTTAAACATCTAGTACTTAGAATAAGGCTATTATTTATTTTCTGGAGCTACCAAGCCAGCAAGAATGTTATCCCTTTAAGTTGTATAAAGAAAAATTCGATAAATCTACTCCGCAATCGCTGGCGAATTCCAGTTATCAGTGGGTTTCAATGAGTTACACGAATGCCGTTGTGGATAGTTAGCAAGCGCCTCATTCGCCGGGGACCGTGGTTCCCTCAAAAATAAAAAAAAAATAAATAAATAAATAAAAACCATATAAGTTTATTGTGTTTTGTTAATCAGACTAGATCAGGGTGATGGTGTATATAATATATTATTTTCATTTAGTTTCTCAGCGAAAGCGATGATATTTCTAATCTTCCTAACGGTTTATTAGGATATCTATAGCTGCAACCCCAGAATGTTTTTCTTTATATTATGATATCCCCTAAGACTTGAACTGTTTATACATTATGGCCTGGAATTGATTAATATTGTCACAAATTAAAAATTAATCATATCCTGTCAACCGTTCTAAAACGTGTAGAAGTAACGCTCGCCAGTTCAAGCTAATTGAAATGATGTGTTTGCTGTAAGATTCAGAATACAAAAAGACATACAACAATGGTTCATCTTATATAATTTATGAAATCTAGTCAAAATCTAGGACTGGTAGGAAGGTTACAATTTGATAATTATACATTGATACATGTGCACGGGGGGGGGGGGCAGTGGTCTAGATTGCCGCGCTTCGACCTCTAGCTGGCCGGTCACCTCTGACTTGCGGCTGTGGTTTCGATTCCTGTTGTGAGCGCATGTGCGTTTCCTTCCTCCCGAAATGACCTAGTTTGTGTCGAGTGGACGTTAAACCCATCTCTCTCTCTCTCACACACACGTGTACGGCTTTCATTTTAAGTGTGGTTAATCTTTATATAGCTCTTAGTAGGTCAGCTAGATCCCCACACCTATAGAAAAACGTTACTAATAAATAATCCTACAATCCGACCTTATAATAATATAAGGTGTTAAATGCGCTTATTTAAAGATGCATTATGCAAGAGCTAAATCTGCCTGTTGCAGGTCGTTACATTGACTTTAAATGCCAAATAAACTATTATAGTGTATAAACAACCGTCTAAATGGATGGGAATTATTTTGAAATGGATTAGAAAATCCGCGAGACTAATGTAAGATATTGTAGAATTTTTGCTCTTTAAACTAATAGCATTAAAATAATTGGTATTGTCATACTCACAGTATAGTGTCAAGTCCGACAAACGAGATAATCCTATATACATAGGTGTATATGTCTCATTTCCTTGGAGGCTGCAGAGCAGAGGTGCGCTGAGACCTCGGAAGGACGGGGGGCAGACCAAACTTAGCTCACATGAGAGGGGAGGGGACAGCTCCGGGAAATTGTAGTGTGTGTGTGGGGGGGGGGGGGGTATGATTACGTCCTGTAGATCTGAACATAAAAATAGTTGTAGTTCAAACAATCAAGAACAAAACGACCTACCAGTACCTGCCAAGTTTCGTGTTGATTTCGTTTGCAAATGAACGAGTTTATTCAAACCTTGCCAAGGAAGTTACTTGGGACAGTAAACGCCAATAGAGTTGATAAAGCTCGACTTCGATGAGATTTCCTACCATGGTATAGGAGCGTGTCTGACTATGTTCCATCCCTTTTGAAAATGTGACCTCTCTTCTGGAAAAGTGCCTTCGAATTAAGAACGAGTTAACTCAAAAAACTTACGTCAAGGTTATTATATTCCCATGCCCAACATTGTACTCTCTTTTCACACTGTTCCGAGACACTAAAAGTCAGCCCCCCCCCCCCCCACAGCTTATTTGCTTTCAGTTTTGCAGTGTCACATGAAATCTATTAACGCTGATGGAGATCGACGGATTCTGGCTGGTTTGCAAACATTTGTAATCACAATTTCGAACTGGTTTTGTTGGCTCCCACCGCGGTGAAGAATTGGTGAAACAACGAAAAAAGAAACTTGTTTAATTCACTTTTCACTCATAGATCTTATTTTCTCATTGAGGCCCCGGTGACAAATGGTTTCGCTCAGCCCCCTTCACGGTGAAGAATGCGTAATGAGAAACAAAACTGGTTTGATTCACTATATATTTACGCACTTCACTCACAGATCATGTTCTTCTCGGATTGAGATCATAGAGGGCCCCGGTGTTGGTTCCCCAGTACGACAATGTCGAGAAAACGAAACTACTTTCATTCACTACTCCTGTATCTCGCTCGTTGATTGTTTTTCTCTTCGGATTGAGGTCATTACAAACTTCAGTGAAAACGAAGACGAATTTTAATTATTTGGAAAACCATGATGTTGCCAGGCAAGATACGCCAAAATTTTGCAACAAATGGATAGAGTACAATCAGGAACCATTATCAAGTAAATTGTTGTCTAAGGGTCCAAAACCTTGGTATTACATACTTTTCACTATTTGCGTACAATTTTATTTCGGCATTCAATATCTAATCCATTGGACGTTAAATTGTATTTTTCACCCACTCTCTACTGAGGATAAGGGTGGGAGGAATTGTGACATAACATTTACTTTAGATCTTGAAGTCTGGCATGGAGAGATTCTGATATATTAAAGATATATCATGGGGGATTAGATAAAGAGTTAACTGTTCTTGGTATGATAGTTTACAAAAAGATATCGTAAATAGAAGATGTTGAACATTTCAGACAAATTGCTCCATTAGCTAAGTCTAGCCTCGATCATCATTACCATAGTCGGTACGATAAAAACAGTCTCGATTATCCGTTTTTTTTATTTAATCATCAAGGAGCGTTAAAGGAGCTAAATCGCTAACATTTAGGACATAGAAATTGACACAAGTGGATCACAACGCATAGAATACTGTACATGTAATATGAATGTATCTTAGCCGATTTACATTCAATGGTTTCCGTTTTTACTCCAATTTCAAATAAGTTATGTTCGGCAAATAAGCCAGTAGTGTCAATAAAGTGGCTATTTAGAGTGTCTGGTTATTCCAGTCTACGTATGCCGTTTGATTTGGCACAATGCTACTAGCTGAAACGCATTGTGGTACACGATTCGTGTACCAATGGTAAAATATTTATTTTGTCTTAAATATTAGATACCAGAAGCGCATCTTTTTCTGGTAAGATCACATCATCAATGTTGATTCAAATAATTTGTGTTTTCAATGTTGAAGATTTTGGATGATATTGAGTTAGAGATTTAGCTCCTTTAAGCAGCAGAATGAGTTCTTATCCAGTGAAAAGGCTTTATGATACAGCGCGCACGTGCTAACCATTCGTCATCCACCCCCATCCCCATGTGCACTACTAAAGACCCCTACGCGGAAGCGAATTATTGAAATTAAATTAAACCATATGTTAGTCCCGAAATGACCTAATTTGTGTCGAGTAGACGTTAAACCCCATTCCTCCCTCTCTCTCTCTCTCTCTCTCTCTCTCTCTCTCGGTCTATAACTATGCGATAAATCAGTGTGGGACGACCTTGAAATAAACTAGTTTTTGTTTTCATCTGATTGACCCTAACGGGGTTCTCCGTATCTTGTAATACAAGAAAACTATCTTGTAATTACAAGATAGTTATAAAAAATGGCTATCTTGTAATTAATAGTCGTCAAAATGTCAAAGGGGTATTTGAAGTGCAAATTGGGTACACGCCTTAATTATAAAACTATCAAAATGTGTTTACATAACTTTGACCTGTTCAGGTAGTCTAATTATCCTAGGCGAGATTTGTTCGCACTAATAATATACGCTTTATGCCCCCCCCCCCCCACAGAATTCAAGTTGGATGTTTGTCAACCGAGACTAGTTGGTTTAAACAGTATTTATTTCGAGAATATTATACAACATAAAACAGCATAAATAATAGGATACAAAAACAAGCCAAGTAGGCTTATATTAATTTGCTTCCTCCAGGTTTTGGTGTATAATTCATGTACAATGTCGAAATATTTATGATACAGACAAAAACTAATTGCATTATTTTAGTTATGGTACGATTAAACAGATAAATAAGAATTTAATTCAGATTAAATAAATAAATAAATAATTAAATAAAGTTTTAGAAAAAAATAATAATAATAATTTAAAAAATAATAATAATAAAAATGATAGAAAAAAAATAAATATAAAAGAAAAATGATAGAAAAAAATAAATATAAAAGAAAAATGGAAAAAAAAAATAAATAACAAAAAAAGGAAAAGAAATTCCTCACCCCGAGGTCGTATTTTACAGAGTGGGATGTTTCGTATCTTTAATATATTTGTATAGACATTTAAAAATATCGCTGTTGATATCAGAATCTGGAGATTGAATGTATACCAGTTTGCATTGTGTCGTGAAAATAACTAATGAAGGGGAACAACTCGCGAGTTTTGAAAATTAAAAGGAATCAGACCACAAAAAATCTCCAATTATCTCTTGTGATACATTTGGGCTCTTTGTGAGGCTCTAACTTTTCCCAAAATTTTCTTCAGCATAAAGATCTTTACCACTGACACCAAGATGCCGGTGACTATTGTTATGACACTATGTCATGCCACACCAGCGAAACTATAGACTATGGAAGATTATCCTGATCACAGATTTCTAAATAAACAATATGACACTACGGTGGCACTGGGGGAAACGATCTGGTGCCATATGGTACTACAGTATAATGTTGACAATATAAACTTAAACTCTTGAACACTGTATATGTCTAAAAGGTGTGTTAATATATGAAAGGTAATATTCGCGAAACAACAATATTCTTGAGTAATTTGGTGGTGATTTGATCGTAAAAGATCCCTTAACAGTTGGAATTCGAAATAGAGTAGGCTGTCCTTGTAGAATATCGCCCATAATAACACGTCGACATTCATTAGGTCAGTAGTTCATTTTATAGCATATTCTTTCGATGACGATAACCTTTCGTTTCGCGGCATGGATGATGATAAACGTGAAATTACACCACCATGTGGGATGATTAGAAATTATATAGTCTCTTATCATCCAAACAAATATTCTACGAATATTAGTCTGGATGGGTCCTCAAAATTTGACAGCAAGTCGGTCACTGTCTGGATTATCCAGTCTTTTAAGTTACCACGCACTGAATCTATCAAAACATCTCGCTTGTCAACAATGACACTCTCTAAAATTTTGTTTTAAAGGTTTTAATTGAAATTTTCTCTCGTCATGAATCAAACGTATGGCTCCTTAATCGCGATTCATGCTGTTGTATCGTCTCTATTTTGTTTCCAATAATAGATGTGGCAAGTGATTTGTGGGATATATTTTATCCTCGCTTTATAAAATATATCAAAATCGGCCCGGCTTCATAATATCTATCACTTACCGACACTTTAGCCAAAAGGTTCCATTGCCCATGCGTAACCGGGAGTTTGGTTTTTTATGTGGTAGATTATCCAGTAATTTTCGTCAATAATTGAGAACCGACCCAGACCCTCCGTGCGTTGAAGACTGGGGGGGTTCTGGGTGACCGAGACTAGAAATTATATTACTTCATTGAGCACACAACATTAATCAAGTTAACACAAACTGACAATCCTCAAAAACTTCTATCAATGTAATCGGAAATTCCTGATTATGATAGACGTGATCAATCTTTACTTACAAGCTGGTATGTTTGTTTTTGTTGGGTTTTTTTTTTGTTAAACAAAATCCTGTCTCACTGACATTCACATTATACATTTACATGGCCAATTTTTATGACGGATCACCAAGCCACTATCGCTGGACAAAGCCCAAAACAAAACGACATCCATTTCCCACGTGCAATTCCTATCCCTTGTTGGCACATAATATGCAAAATTTTACCTCGTCGCACATTTTGTAAGATCACCGTGTTGGTTTTAAGAAATGACTATGTGATTTAAGCAAACCATGAATTCCGAGTCAGAGTATAGTCCAAATTATTGTAAAACTTGCATTCTTTTTAAATGTCTTGAGGTCGAAGTATAAATGCCATACAGTGTGCTATGAGGGAAATTTTGCCCGGGCAGCCTACCCTTATATCGAATTCCAACTTCCAAGGGATCTTTTACGTACACGCCAATATGTACAAGGGACCTCGGTTTATCGTCCCATCCGAATGACTAGACAGCTGTCCTTGTCAGGCCCTCCCTGGAGAAAGGTGTCTGTTATACATTCCAAACAGTAACGTCCTAACACCATGGACGGACTGTGGCCGTAAAGAAAGCATTATTCACATTATTTTATCTCATAATATTATATCATCCCAATCACCTGTCCTAGAGGCGGATATAAGATTTATCTTTCTTATAATCTTCCCAGAGAAAATTTTTGAAACTAAAAATAATTGACCGCATGTGGCTACTGCTTATAGACGGAGAAATGGGTCTAAAAAGTAATCTCACTCCTGTGTATACATGTAGTCTTGGGTTATCTTGTATTATTTATAAAGTATCCATTGTGGTTCAATGTATCCATATGTTCAATGTGACACGGTCTCCCCTACCTTATAAAACATGGTAATGCACAGACGTTTAATCTGAGGGTTTTTTTTTCGTGTTCTCTTATCTAGTGGCAGTCAATTCTTTTTATGAATTGTCAGATATCCTCTCACAGTCTCACACAACAACTTTTGGTCTTCGAAGGAATTATTATTGTGCAGAAATTCGCCCATGTATCTGTTATCACTCGTCACTTATATAGTGGGATAACTCGTGTTTTCCTTTGGCGTTCGTCACCTCCGATTCATGAAACCTTTATTACTCATCTATCGTAGCAATGATCTCTGTGTTGAAATTATATTTGGAATGTATTTAACCAGTTCTATCACATGTAATAATGATTGACACCAATATTGTCCTTTAATGACTCACACTCACTCGACTATTAAACAAAATAAAAGTTCATGCTGGTGGGGAGGTCACATGGCCATAACAAACTTTTATAAAACAGTTGACGTAATATTGAATAGGTCATCATGACATCTTTTTATGTCCATTGATCTATTATTCGAAATGTTTTTATCTGGATTTTAACACGACATTCATATCATAAATATCGCCGTATTGTTCCCTTTAATATCAACATCAACAAGACTTGAGAATTGATTGTCGCACTGAAACCCACGTTCAAGCAAAATCAGACCTTGCTATGTGTAAAGGTGTATTTATCTCTATAAACGATGTGTTTGTCAAGACATTTTTTTTATTTCTTTAAACATGGCAATGCAAAAACATAACAACCTCGGCAAAGGATCAAAGGGATGAATTTAGCATTTCTATCTTTCACACAGTTTTAGCACCTAAATAATAATATAAGGACACATTGACACAGTAGGAATTGTCTAGTCATCAAATCGCAATAAAACCATTGCATCCGCAACCGGATATGGCTTGAGGCTTAATCAAGTTAATCAGGGAAAAGATCTCACCAAACTTAATTATTTACCGTTCAAAATACATTTTACAAGAGGTAGTGGTCGTTCACCCTTGAGAACGCGAATGTTCGTGATCTCAGGTGCCTAAGCTTGTCTCGAAATCGAATATCTGAGTGTCAGGCGGCCATGTCGTGTTGCAGTATTTACTGGTGTTACAATGCAATATCAATCCTCAAAAATGAAATAAAATGAAATCGGGTTTCACGTCATAGTTGTGTGCTTTAATTGGGCTAAGGAATACAGTGTGCTTTTGCCCGGGCAGTGACACTATGGCCTACTCTTACATCGAATTCCAACTGCCAATGTATACACGGGACCTCGGTTTTTGGTACCATCCGAACCACTAGACAGTTGTCCTTTTCATTGTCAATGCCAGACCCTCCGTCCTGCACCACTGGCAAGGTTAAACCATAATTATTAGAATAATTTATATTTTCACCTAGATTTCTAGTCTTTGTCTTCAGTTTGACCAGCCTACTTCGAATACCTCTGTCACCTAATGTCACGCCGTCGTCATGTGAAATAGTAATTATAGACTGGTACTCCGCATTAGTCGGAAATATACTATTAAAAAAAAGTAGGGGATATTTGATTTTGGTGGAATACTACTAAAATATGCAAATGACTACGAAAAAAGTCACTATAGAACCTAACGGAAGAAACATTTCCAGTTACATGTGACACCCAACGCACCAATAGCTACCGCATGGAATGCAGGTGATGCTTGGGATCATCATGGGGGTCCAACCCAAGATTTGCACGACTCTGACTTTGAATGTTACAGTCATTGTGGCATTGAATTCCAGGGTGGAAACATCAGTTTAATTGTTTTAGTGAACAGAAAACAAATTTTGATATGCGTCGGCTTACCCAAAAGGCGGTTGTGGCGCGGACGATGAATGTTTCTCAGTCTGTCATAAGCAGGCTATGGTCCAGATACCGTGATACACAGTCTGTACCACTCGGCTCATCTCGACAGATTCCGTAAACTACATCTAGTCTCGGATGTATGACAGTAAGTGATATGTACCTACGCCCATACATTTGCGATGCGGCTACCGGTTTACTTTAACAGGAAAACTTGACACTATTACACAAATTGGGAACCTATTCGGCTAGCGACCTATTCGACCGATCGAGCTGCAACCTGTTCGTCGGAAACCTATTTAGAGTAAAGACAACAGTCTCTATTTATCAACCAATAAAATCCAACGTTATGTCTATCAAATGAAAGCAGAATATATTATTTTTTATCCATTCCTTCAGCTCAGAATAGAAGTGTAATTTCGTCATTATCTTACAGCTGGCTCGGTCGAATAGGTTGCTAGCCAAATAGGTCGCCAACTTGTGTTTGGAATGGGCGAAGCCATGTTTCATCCGGGACCTTTAAAGTAGTTCCAATGTGGCGGAATTCATCATACAGCCGAGTTTAGATTGTCCGAAATCTTACGAGGTTTGCCGAGTGAGGCTGTACAGGATAGACCACGCTCAGGTCGACCAAGGGCGACAACTCAAGCCCAGGATCGATTTATCCGTACCTTGGTCTTGAGAAATCGTGTCATCACAGCACATCAGATCAGTGACCAGCGCTCGTCTTCAAACAGACACTGGTGTGAGAGTGAGTGGCCAGACGATTCGGAATCGACTGCATAGGGGTCACCTTCGCGCCCGACGTCCTCGCGTGATCCCTTGTTTCAGAGATCATCACATTCAGGCAAGACGTCGTTGGTGTAGGGATCGTCAACACCGGGATAATCGACGCTGGAGCAATGTTAACGTCATCAGACATGATCGATTTGGGGGTGGTTCTGTTATGGTATGGGGGGGCATCACTGTTGCTTGAAGAACGGCTTTACATGTTGTTGCAGGGCGTGTTACAGGCCAGTACTACCGGGACAACATCTTTGCAGTCCATGTTGTGCCGTTCGCACGACGTCATGGCCGCCGTTTCATCTTCCAGGATGACAACGCAAGATGTCACAGGGCCAGGATCGTTACAGGTTACCTCCAACAACAGAACATCACCACATTACCTTGGCCAGCACTGAGTCCCGACCTCTCCCCCATCGAGCATGTCTGGGACATGCTTGGACAGAGGTTACGTCAACGCCAACAACGTCCTGCCAATGTCCAAGAACATGCTGCTGCGTTGCAACAGGAATGGGACAATCTGGACCAAATGACCTTAGACGTCTCATTAGGAGTATGCCACGTCGGATCAATGCTTGTTTGGCAAACAGAGGAGGATTTACCCATTACTGACTTTGTTGTGATGCTATGGTAACTTTGCTGTTTGACCCCGGGTATCATTTTACCCTTATAATGGCCAGTCTGTGCCTTACTTAGTCTAACGATCATTTGGAATAAATCGATGAATGTGAACTTCATTTCATTTTGTCAATTGTTTCTTCGTCAGTTTCATTAGGTGACTTTAATAACACTTAATAATCAAATATCCCGTACTTTTTTTGAATAGTATATATTAATGATACCTAATACTAGCCTATTTGTAATTCTTGCAAAGGGATGTTTAGTTATTGTACCGAGATTATAGTGATCATCCAAAGCAATGCTGGATAGCACGAACTTTCTTGGCAAATGCAAGGATCGGACACCCGACCTCCAGCGCCTGACCCACTTAGCCATTGTGGTTCCCCAATAAAAAAAACCCAAAACGAATACTGAAAATGCAATTGGTAGCAAGTGCTTCAATCAACATCGTGATTCAATAACTAAATAATACACGTATTTCTGATATAGTGTAATCTTAAAATTAAGCATTTCGATCAACACAAGGTGATAAAAACTTATTTATGTCGTTAGTCATGACACATACCGGTTACACATACTCCAAGAAACCAAAACCTATACAAGGTTGGTGCAGGACGGAGGGCCTGGTCATGGACAGCGCATAGTCCCTCGGACAGGACGACAATGCCGAGGTTCCGTCTAAACCTCGGCGTGCACGTAAAAGAACCCTGTTCAGTTGGAAATTCATTGCTGTCCATCTTTATTTTTTTCTTTGTCGTATTGTGTAAGTTTAGAATATAACAGACTTACTGTTATTAATTTCAAGTTCAATATAATAATTTACATTCACCACAAAACTTAATTAACTTGGCCTGCTTAATATGGTCTAAGTTGGGTTTTTTTGTTTTGTTTTTTTTGGCAATTTTAAACCAATGCTGAATGACCCGATTACATGAATGTATCCTCTGACTGCGATAATGAAGACAGGCATGCACCACATTGTGTGCTAACTGCTATGTGAACAAATTTCCCCGGAAAGTGGCGCCACGTCCTACCCTTATATTGGATGAATCTTTTACGTGCACGCAAATCTATAAATGGGGCCCTGTTTTTGTCCCATCCGATTTACTAGACATTGGTCCTTCTCTCGCCATCCGTACCGAGCCTTTGACAAGGGGGAAACCAAATTTCCCCGGGCAGTGGTGTTACGTCCTACTCTTATATTGGATGAATATTTTACGTGCATGCCAATCTATAAACGGGACCATGTTTTTGTCTCATCCGATTTACTAGACATCGGTCCTTGTCTCACCATCCGTACTGAGCCTCTGACAAGGGGGAAACCACGCTGGAAAATCCCGATGAAATTTCTCGGCCAGTAGTACCGGGATCGAACCCGCGACCCCGGAAGACAAAAACGATACATAGCGTGGACTGATTATACACTTACCTCCACGATGTTCAACTTTAACAAACATCTCTGAATCAAACTTTGACTATTATGTGAGTGTGTGGTTATATTGAATATAATATTATATTATATTCAAACTTAATTACATGCATAATTATTGTGAGTATGATAACGTCCTGTCGTACTGTAATATACATAATTAGTTTGACAGTTGGTAAATACAAACGTTCAGTTCTTACCTTGTTGCTGTGAGAACGGTGAAGAAGAATGAATTGACACTACACGATTAATATACTAATCATCACAATACTGCAAGCAAATCATCACCTCACTTCGTGATAAATGGTTATGTTGATTACACTAGTTTGCCTATTTTGTCGCTGTGGACAAATATGTCTAAACAAACAAACCGTGTTTGTTTTTCCTTTTTAATTCGCCAGGAGTTACATCTGACACGATCTTGGCAACGAGTAATTAGATTTCACACACTTTTTTCAATCGTCGTATGTCCCAATCTGTCTCCATTTAAAGATACACTCTCACATTTGTTGTTGTTTGTCAACAATGGACACCGCCATCAAATTCGGTACAGATTTTTGGCAAGCGGAAATTCCTATTCCGTATCATATGCGTCCTTATCGATTTTTGTCATTGAAAAAGAGCGCCCCAAAACTCTAAAACTACATTGACGCAACAACTTGTACGGACATCCTCCATAAGAATACAAATAGTCAGTACATTCCTATGTTTTTGTATCTATACAAAAAGAATATAGATGCACGGACTTCTATTTGTTTTCGTTTTCTCTTATCTAGCACCAGTCAATTATTTTTATTTATTTTTTTTTTTTTTTTTTTTTTTGAATTGTCAGATATTAAAGTCTCGGGTGGGTTGGATGGCCGAATGGCTAGCGTGCGCGCACTGTATCATACGGCTTGCCACTGAGTCCACAGGCGTGGTTTTGAATCGCCGGTGGTACGTGACAAGGCCTGTCCAGCCTCGTTGGGTTCCTCCGGGTACTTTCCTCCAACTGCTAAAGACTCCTACGGGCAAGCGAATTATTGAAATAAAATTAAACCATATGTTAGTCCCGAAATGACCCATTGACTGTGTATCTGACATCACTCGTCACTTCAGGATAATGTGTGTTTCCTTTGCTTTCGTCACTTCCGTTTCTTGCAATGATCTCTGTATTAAAATTATATTTGGAACGATTTTAACCAGTTCTATCACAAATGTGATAATGATTGACACCAATATTGTCCTTTAACGTTCCGTTCCGTCAGTCAACCACGTAGCTTGTATCTTTGAGCATGATGTGTGTTTGTTAATTTAAAACAAGGGCGACTGAATGAAAATATTGTCAGCCTCCGCGCTTTTTCGTCTATAAATCCTCACTTATGACATCACTTATGGCTGTAGATTATACAACTAATAGTCAATGAAAGGTAAAACATTTTTGACATATAAATGGAGATTAAAAATCTTAATAGCCCAATAGTGTAATGGGCCTTTTTCCTGTCATATATTGGTAGTTTATGATCATGATATTGTGTAATATTAACGTGGATCTGGACAGAATACAAATCCACGTTGAAACAAGCGGCTGCCAAGAAAGATATGCCCATAATTTTCAAGAGATTGACTGACGAGAATATTGTCATTTAAACCCTTAATGTGCGGGTAACAGAACCCTTGGCAGTACGAATTTGAATGGGCAAATGTTTCCTAAATGAAACAGTCGTAGAGCTTAGAGTGTTCAAACAGGTACTTAACTATCGCCAATCAAATTCAAACATACATAGCCTGTTTACTTTACCTCCCTTTCGTGACTCTGCGAGTTCGATCCCGGAATTTTCCAGCGTGGTATCCCTTTGTGGCAAGGACTATCTAGTTGTTCAGGTGGGACGAAAAACGAAAGGTCAGTGTACACATTGGTATGGCATACTCTCATTTTCACTACTCCATTTCATTTCTCTAGCTGGCCGGTCACCTCTGGCTTGTGGCTATGGTTTCGACCCCTGGTGTGAGCGAATGTGGCATGGAGATAGCGGCGCCTTCTCAAACTCGTGGGTTTCCTCTGGGCACTCCGGTTTCCTCCCATTGCTAAAGACCCCTATGCGCAAGCGAATTATTGAAATAAAATTCAACCATATGTTAGTCCCGAAATGACCTAGTTTGTGTCGAGTGTACGTTAAACCCCAGTTCTCTCACTCTCTCTCTCTATTTCATTTCCTTAATCTCATAAACGTGACTATCACCCATCTTCCTTTACGTGGCAAATTTATTGACATACTCTTATCTAAACATAAATATAACACGGAACGAGGAAACATGTGGCTCTAACATGGAAATTGACAGTTTGTATTAATTTATATATTTCACTGAGCTACATATATTCACACGGGTTGGGTAATTCATTAAATATATATAGGACGGATCCTTAAAATATCTCATATTTGAAAAGTCCATTCGAACAGAAATGCAAATAACCGAGTTAAATAATTATCCCAGAAATTCGCTGTTTTTTTAAAAAAATAATCTTTTTCAAATGCTAGATAACCAATAAAAGTTGTCACCATTAAAACAAGGATCGTCTTTTTGTCATACAGTGTGTTATGAGAGACATTTTGTTCGAACTGTACACTACGACCTGCTCTTTTATCGAATTCTAACTGCCAAGGGGTCATTGAAGTACAGGTCAACGTGTACACGAGACCTCGATCCGAAGGACTAGACACTGTCCTAGCACCAAGGGTACAAGGGTAAGAAGAACTCGCACCGAAAAACTCGAGGAACCGTGCTCGGCAAATACCTGCTCGGCCAATACCTGATTAGCAAGGCAACAACTTATTTAATGAGCCTCCGCAGCTCCCGTGAAATGGTGTAAAGAGATTTTTTGGTAATAGTTCGGGCGAACCATTTTTTGTTATCCAACCAGAGTGAACAGTCATAGGCCTGCACGGTCAAATCGTACATTTCCTAGTTTTATCTGCGGATGTCTGCGCGTATCGCCGCTTAAAGCACGAACGGAGATTCACGGGTAAAGATGTATAGGACAGTAGACGCCTTCGCACTCGGCATCCTCGATTTCCTCAGTGGTCTTATACCTTCCTACTCCACTATACCCTGGGTTAATTCAATTGTGGACCACCAGGCTAGGGAACGAATATACGTTCACATGAAAATGTGGACTTGTAAAAAGGCAAAATATAACTTTATGAAGCTTTAGACATTTTTCATTGCACAGAAGACGGAAAAAATTTATTCTAATAAACACATAGACAACCTTCATTACATAAAAATATGGGTTATGGGATCCAGGATGGGTTTTTTGGTATTGTAGTCGGTATAGACTTAGTGGAAACAACAGTGCTATAGCAATGGAATAATACTTCAATTCAAAGCCAAGTGTAGACCAAACAAAGCAGAGAAGTGCATCCGAGAGAGAGAGATGTTCACTCGACATCATATTCCTGAAGCAATGGCCCGAGAAATCTCTCTCTGGCCATTGCTGGATTAGCTTCTGATTCTTG
Source organism: Patella caerulea (assembly GCA_036850965.1). Lineage (NCBI taxonomy): Eukaryota > Metazoa > Mollusca > Gastropoda > Patellidae > Patella > Patella caerulea. The sequence goes on from JAZGQO010000006.1 coordinate 24,742,702, forward strand.
AAATTTTGCGGGAGTATGTCTATTGTTCCCGTACAATCAAAGCTATCGCCTAAATACAGCAACATGACAGTCCTTCGTTTAATCTGGGTCTTCCCTAAACCTTTGGACAGTATTGTTTACATTTAATTCGACTTAATGGCCTCGTTTGTCACGCAATTAGTTTTACTGCAGTATTCTGCTATTCACGGGTTAATTGGGCATAATAAAATCGTAAGCCATGACGTAACGTTATGTAAACATATTTGGTCCAATATTGGCACTCGTTTTGAATGTAAAGCTTTTGTAGAACAGTCTAGTCATTGGTTGGTAGTCGGACTACTGACCAATCAAAATTTAAAACAACAACATCCACTCATTATAGCAGTGAGTAGTGGGATTACCTCTAATCAAACAAAACACTGCACGGAGTATTGACTTGACACGAACTATATAGAGACTAACATATGATTCAATTTCATTTTAATAATTGGCTTGCACGTCTTTAGCGTTGGGAGAAAACCCACAAATTTGGACAGACGACCCTACTTGTAACGTTCATCCGAGGAATGGAAACCACATATCATTAATGTCTATCAACAAACTTGTAGAATGTAGTACCTCACAAGGCTCAATCATCATATATGACATAAACTATATGTGAACTTAAATAAAACTGCTTTCCGGCGAGACAACGATCGGCGAACAACATACAATTCTATGTTCTACCGGGAAACTTAATGTTATAGCCAGTATTTTGATTGTGAACGACCGCCCCTTCCCCAACCCCATATTCCCTAGAAAATTCAAACCTGTGGTGCTCGGTTCCCGAATGCGTCACTCGTACTGGGGTGTGGGGTGAGGTGGGGCGCATGTGCATCAGTCGGTCGCATTGTGGCTACCCCCTCCCACCCCCTAAACAAAATCATTATGTATGCCCCTGAAAAAGAGTTATAAGTTAGTAAACATTATGGGAATAAGAATATCATGCTTAACACGTGCTTGGAAATTTACTAATTTACATGTTTGGGAACTCGCAATGACCTGGCAGGGGCGGATCCGGGGGGGGGGGGGCCAATCCCCATGCTGCTCAGCTACATAAAAAAATAATTTCTTGCATCAATGAAATTATATCACAAAGTGATCCTACATCAGTACATAATTTCTTTGTTTGAAAAGCTCAATTTGTATGTATGTCTATGTATTTTAGAGACGATGATGGCAGATTTCCGTAACCAGGTGCGTTTTAAGGTTTATCATGGCGGAGGCTGTACTGTTTTAAGGCCCTCTGTCGCGATGGTAGGTTCTTGATTGATGACTTTCATACCAATGCAATGACGGAATACTCGTTCAGTAGTGGATTCGACAGTAACAGTGTATAGAAAACGATTGGCTCGAAATCGGGGGCCCTTTCCCTTGGCTTGAGGGGCCATTTTGTCTGCCCTCCTAACATGTTCATTTTTTTTCATCGGTTTTAGCTTTTTGTTCCCGTTTTATTTCTTCAATTTCTTTGATTTTTTTCGCGAGGAGGCTGTCGCCTCAAGCGCCTCAGCTATAACACGCCTTTGTCCGTAACAGAAACCTGGCAAACCGCCTCCTGCAATAATTCCTGGATCCGTCCCTGTGTGGGTGGATTTCACACAGTTTCCAGACCTTGAAACAGACTGGTAGCTCTAGCACCATACAATATCGTGCCCGTAATGATGCGTTCCCTGTTGTACAGCTGCAAAAGAATGGACAGTTCATTGTCAGTGTTCCCGGCCACAAGACCAAATGTTACGTGCGTGAGGCCACGGGTAGAACCTATGGGAACAGTACATTAAAAAAAACAAACAAAGGTTTATTGTCCTTGTGGCGCGTCACAAGGTCACAAGGGAACACGCCACAAGGGACCAGCCCATGGATACAGGGTCTAAAAGAAACACCGACAAGCCTTTAAGTTCGGGGTCCTGTTTCACGAAATTTTAACTAAAGATAAAATCCAAATTTTAGCAGATACTTCAATTTTGATTGGCTAAGAACTAAAATCAATGTAATATTGTCCAATCAAATAACTAAAATTCAGATCTTATCTTAGTTAAAATTTGGTGAAATAGGCCCCAGATATTATTAGATTCCGGAGAGATTACCATCTTCCTAGACCATATGATGCAACAATTACTATCAACAGACTCGTTCCAGTGAGTCTGGCTGCCTGGAGTTTGGGAAAACGACTTTATTATTGACATCTTGTATCCATTGTTATTCCTGGTAAGACAAACGTCTTAACTACTTAGATACGGAGAGAATACACAAGATGGAGTGGAAACAAAACGTGAAAATATTAAGCGATCACAGTGCTACTAAGATATGTAGTTAAAAAAAAGATGCATTTTAGTTTGCTTTCCGCTCTCCACGTCTGACAGACGATCCATGGTAGTGCGCGAGTCAATTAATAGGGCCGTGGAATATTTACATAATATTAAACATCACACTGATTTTCTTCTGAATCAATAATATTTGGTTATAGCTTTCTTAGGCCTCGATCGGATAAGTTACCTACCTACTTAATGGGAAACCCTCAGTATTGGACAAGATATTAAGTGATGTTTTTGTTTTGTGTTTTTTTTTTTGTTTTAGTACTTTTTAAAATGCAAGGGGACCTATGTAAATATTTGAATCAATATACTCTATTGCTTTATGTTAAAATTATTGCAGGATTAATCCGCTTACCTAGCAGTATATATCCGCTAAGTGGATAATATACTATTCAAAAAAAGTAGGGGATATTTGATTTTTAAGTGTTATCAAAGTCACCTAATGAAACTGACGAAGAAACAAATGACAAAATGAAATGAAGTTCACATTCATCGATTTATTCCAAATGATCGTTAGACTAAGTAAGGCACAGACTGACCATTATAAGGGTAAAATGATACCCGGGGTCAAACAGCAAAGTTACCACAGCATCACAACAAAGTCAGTAACGGGTAAATCCTCCTCTGTTTGCCAAACAAGCATTGATCCGACGTGGCATACTCCTAATGAGACGTCTAAGGTCATTTTGGTCCAGATTGTCCCATTCCTGTTGCAACGTAGCAGCAAGTTCTTGGACATTAGCAGGACGTTGTTGACGTTGACGTAACCTCTGTCCAAGCATGTCCCAGACATGCTCGATGGGGGAGAGGTCGGGACTCTGTGCTGGCCAAGGTAATGTGGTGATGTTCTGTTGTTGGAGGTAACCTGTAACGATCCTGGCCCTGTGACATCTTGCGTTGTCATCCTGGAAGATGAAACGGCGGCCATGACGTCGTGCGAACGGCACAACATGGACTGTCAAGATGTTGTCCCGGTAGTACTGGCCTGTAACACGCCCTGCAACAACATGTAAAGCCGTTCTTCCAGCAACAGTGATGCCTCCCCACACCATAACAGAACCACCCCCAGTGTTGACGATCCCTACACCAACGACGTCTTGCCTGAATGTGATGATCTCTCAAACAAGGGATCACGCGAGGACGTCGGGCGCGAAGGTGACCCCTATGCAGTCGATTCTGAATCGTCGTGCCACTCACTCTCACACCAGTGTCTGTTTGAAGACGAGCGCTGATCTGATTTGCTGTGATGACACGATTTCTCAAGGCCAAGGTACGGATAAATCGATCCTGGGCTTGAGTTGTCGCCCTTGGTCGACCTGAGCGTGGTCTGTCCTGTACAGATTGTGTATCACGGTATCTGGACCATAGCCTGCTTATGACAGACTGAGAAACATTCATCGTCCGCGCCACAACCGCCTGTGTTGTGCCGATCTGTAGCATGCCAAGGACACGTAACCTTTCATTTTGGGTAAGCCAACGCATATCAAATTTGTTTTCTGTTCACTAAAACAATTAAACTGATGTTTCCACCCTGGAATTCAATGCCACAGTGACTGTAACATTCAAAGTCAGAGTCGTGCAAATCTTGGGTTGGACCCCCATGATGATCCCAAGCATCACCTGCATTCCATGCGGTAGCTATTGGTGCGTTTGGGCGTCACATGTAACTGGAAATGTTTCTTCTGTTAGGTTCTATAGTGACCTTTTTCGTAGTCATTTGCATATTTTAGTATTATGCCCCCAAAATCAAATATCCCCTACTTTTTTTGAATAGTATATATACTTTTCTTGCTCAATAACATTGTCATGCGCTCCACCCTTCTATCTCTCGAAATAGAATAGCGAAAATATGGACATACAGTTCTAGTGGATGTAAATCAAACAATAATAAGTACATCTGATAATACTTCCAATAAATGTGACTGGAGAATAAAAGAAAATAAAAGTTCAGCTCTCTATACTACATTAAATTGATGCAGAGCTTTTGCTATTTTTCAAAGTTTGTCCACTGAATTTGATTTGCAACCGTAATAGAGTTGTTTCCCTTGAATAAGATACTGGCAAAAGTAATAAATACAAGCTAATATTTTTCACTGCTCAATGGTGTTGATTATTTAAAGATGCATTAAGCACTCGGGACCATGAGATGACAAGCCTTGTCAATATTAATCGTTGTAACCTTTCTGAGTTACCCACGTTTACGAAAACATTGTATAGCCTTTAGATGCTATAGTTTGTTACCGATGTTTTTTGGGGTTTTTTTGTTAGAAAAAAAATCGATGTGATGCTACGAAACCATAAAAGGATGAAGACTATCGATTTTCACTGATCCCCGCCCATATTTTGCAAAATATGGGCGTATCTTGCATCACTAGTTTGATTTACAGGTATAATAATATGTGAACGACTTAGCTTGTGTTTTTAATTCCAGATATCTGGTACAATGGTCTATGAAGCTGACCTAACAGGGGTTTACTATGTTGCTGTGGGAGGCATTGATCTGTCTGATATTCTAACGTGTCAAATATTTATATATCTTTTTATCAGACGCCTACAACAATATCAGTAATTGTGTTATTATGTAGTTTTAATGGAAGTGATATTTTAATTTTGACAAACATTAATCGATTCCATGACATTGAAGTATTAAATGCTTGTAAATTAATGGTATCACTAAACAAAATCACAAGGACTTTTAATAATGTAGTATTAAACACCAGTTTAATTCGATGGTTTAAAATAACCATTGAACTCCATTTATGAAATAACAACATATAAATAAAACTATGTATAGTTTTAATCTGAGAGGGTGAACATTAGATAAAACAGTAACACGCACATGACTTGAAACATATTACCATTGTAAAGACACCATTATGGATTTGCTCTCAAAGAATCCTTGCTAGCCATTAATTACTATAAACATTTTTTATTCCCAACTGGAAGAAAGTTAATGTCATAGGAACCAATCTCTGGCAGGATTCTGACTGCCTGGTCCATTCGAGATTAAGTTAGGTTTGATCAATGTCAAAGTTGGGAGTGACAGTTGGTAATATGGATGAAAATAAAAATGCCGTTTGTTAATTACCTGATGGTTGCCAAACAATCTTTCTACAGTGCATGTGGAATAGATTTTTCTATAAAGATGAACACAGTCGTGAATATAGACGAGAAATCGGGTGGATCTGGGGATAGAGTCAAAATTCAAAATCACAAACATCCGATGGTTTAAACGGTTGCTGATGGGCTTGGCACGACTAATTTTATAGAACATTTGAGGGAAAAATCGGCAATAGGCTGATGAAGCTCTTACATACTTCACCTTTAACATAAAATAGACACTGGTATTAAATTCCACCATCTCATAGAGGTAAGACACCGAGTTTGTCTTACCTGTTGATTGTATAAATCACTAGCATGTTGTTTGGTTAGTTTAATCACTATACATGTATAGAAAAATTTAATAACTACATGCACCGACAATCGGTTATTAAATAAGCACCATTAGTGCGTTGAAAGAAGAGAAAGACATGCGACATTAAAATGCGTATTAACCTCTCTTCGTTTTTATAATATAGGCCTTTATTAACCCCCCAAAATTGCATTTTGTTATTCACAAATGAACTGCTGTTATTGTTATTTCCATCAGCGAAATCTACGTGTTATCTGAAACTAAAAATAATTCTAGTTTAAAGAAATAAGCTTTGTTTTATATGTCTTAATTTAATTCACTCTTCTTGTCTGTCTACAAAGCACTCAAAGATCAGTTTTATACCCTTGAGTTGCACGTATTCTCAGTTTCAATCATGGACCAGTGTAATTGAGCTACTTTCCAAGCAAATTTATGACTACGAATATGTGTCAATCAAAAAGAACACAGTTGATTCGAAGATGCTGTTAGATAAGATACCCATAGGCGTAGGGGGTGGGGAGGGGCTGGGGGCACCAAATGCTGGGAAAATTGTGGCAAATAATTGTATTTTGTAAAAGTTGTATAAAAAAATCTCATGTTCCTGCATGTGTCAAATTTAATAGCGATTTTTTTTTTAATAGTTAGGCAATTAAATAGAAATCTTAAGACTCGAAGCTTGTGAAGTTTGGAGTACAGTAAGCCACGAGTTACAGTTACATAAACAACTGTTTTTAATTGTGTATATTACATGTATATTACATGTTTTTGATGATTTTTAAAAATTAAGAAGTTATTCATCTCAAAAGAGATATTGTAGAACCTGTCATTATTATTATTATGTAATATACATACTAAGAACATAACTACATTTTTTGGGAACCAACCACCACCGCCCGCCCCCTCCCCCACCAGTCAAAAATTTCCCCGTATTATACGCCTATGAAGATACCGATTATATAAATATGGTTATATGCCATACTTTAGAGGTATTTTGTTTAAAATGCATCAGTTAAATACGCTTCACCTGGTAGTAATCAAATGTAACCTCTTACACTGGTTATAATAACACTTGTCATATGTTGCGTTTAATCTGATCAAAACCAGAAACTAATTGTGTGATCGCTAGAGATAACCAAGAAGGACCGAGCAATGTGTATCTCTGGACCGTTGAGATAATAAGATAATTGCAATAGAAGCCCAGACATCTTTATTTTTCGGTAAAAGGGTTGCTTTAGAGATATGGGCAAACTGAGGTCTATATTCACTCCCGTATAATAATGTTTTCAATTTCAGAGAGAAAGGATTCTCCAATTAAAATGAACTTTGGCATATATTGTAACTGATGGATGTCTAAGAAATTCAGAGGCAGTCATTAAATCTTCTAGCATATTCCAGGCCGTGACTTACCATTTTCCTCATCATTTTGAAATAATGTGTCTAGGTTGCGTGAAGCCGAGTGTAAGTTTGTCCAGACATTGTATTTGAGAGTCGAATAAAAGCACACAATAAAGATTGGTAGAACATCACAATTTTTCGAAAGGTCATCGTATCACATTTAATGCGGAACATTAAGCCGAAGGTTTTAAATCATAATGAACCAAATGTTACCCCCCCCCCCTTTTTAAATAGTTAGTCCTCTAATAAACCTCTTGGATGGGGAAATGTTCATTAAATTTTGGATTTTAATTCAGGTTACTCAAAATACACAAAAAGGCCAATGAATTAAGATAAAACCAGTGTATGGGTATTTAATCAGTAATCATTATATCATCGACAGTGCCACTTATAAACGATCTTAAACGATCTACTCTTAGTAAGGATGAAATTATATCCAATCAAGAATCTGTACTCACTTCATTTGGTACTCCATGCGGAGATACCTATACAGATTTGCCCTTGTTGTATTGTATATCCAAACTACATAAAAATCCTTACAAACAATGTTTTATAGCTGGTTCTGCCTGATGTTCCACAAAACCACTTTCAAAAGGATTGACATAGTAAATGCAGTTAAAAAGGGTATTCAAAAATACTGTGACAAAATATACTCTCGTAGTGGTATAAATCAAATGTGGATATTAAAAAATTCCAAAGAATTACTTGATGGTTTGCAATCTAGATCCCTTGCTTCGGTCTCATCTATTCAAACGTTTGACTTTTTTCTTTGTACACTAAAATTCCCCATACTAAAATAAAAGCCAGGTTGAAAGACATTATTCACAGTGTCTTTTCATCTAAATCGGGAACTTCTAGATATCAATAATTAGTTGTTAATTACAATTCTTCATATTTCGTTAAGTACCATAGTGATTCCAAAAATAAATTCACCGCCATCAAGATAATTCAGATGTTGGATTTTTTAATTGATAACAACTTTATTGAATTTGGAGGGGAAATATATCAGCAAGTGGTTGGTATCCCCATGGGCACCAACTGTTCACCTTTGCTTGCTGATTTATTTCTCTATTCATATGAAGCCGAGTACATACAGGCACTAGTTAAAACAAATAAACGATTAGTCAGACATTTTAATTTTACTTATCGGTATATCGATGATGTTCTATCACTGAATAATCCTAAATTTAGTGATTATTATGTAGAATTCATATAAATCCTGGTGAGCTTGAAATTAAAAATACTACTGACAGTGACAATTACGCTTCCTTTTTGGATCTGCGTCTCGATTTTGACAATTGCCATAGACTGAGTGTTAAATTGTATGATAAACGTGATGACTTTCCGATTGTTAACTTTCCATTTATCAGTAGTAACATTTCTGTATCGCCAACTTATGTGGTGTTTATGTCTCAGCTAAATCGTTACGCGAGAGCTTGTTCTTTTTATTCTGATTTTTTAAGTAGATCGAGACATTTGTCAACTAAGCTTCAACTACAAGGATACTTGCGCACTAAACTTATAAAATCCTTTAAAAACTTGACCTGATTGGTAAATATAACATGTCCCTCTCAGCAATTATTCTAGACATATTTAATTGACGCGTATCCTATTTACTATCTCTCTGGTTATGTCTACTACATCGTTAACACGTGCATTTTGCATACTGATAGTCCATTGGCCAATCACGCTATTTTACCGAGATTTCGACTAATAGTTTGGATGCAGCTATGACGGGTATGGCGCCAGGCAAGGTAAGCTTACTCTTCTAGACACCTGTTACCACTGTTTGTCGTGTATTTTGTACACGATGAACAGTCCATTTGCTGATTACACTATTTTGACTCGACCGTTTTTTTAGGACTTCGAATTTTGACTAATGGTTTGGATTGTTCGTACTTGGTTTTATTTTATTTGAGAACAGTTTATTTCTCTTGAAAGCTTTTTAACCTTCTTTGTATTAAATGTCGTATATTAATCCTATTAGGTAACAGGATAAATGTATCATCCAATAATACATTCTGCAGTAGATATCGCTTGTGATAAATGTCATAGGACATATCGCTTTCCAAAGAGGGGAGTTGGATGGCCGAATGGCGAGCGTGCGCGCGCTGTATCATATGGCCTGCCATTGAGTCAACTCGAGTGGTTTTGAACCCCGGTTGTACGTGGCAAGGAGTAGGGTCGCCTGTCCAGCCTCGTGGGTTTTCTCCGAGTACTCCTCCCACTGATAAAGACCCCTACGCGCAAGCGAATTATTGAAATAAAATTGAAGCATACATTAGTCCCGAAATGACCTAGTTTTTGTCGAGTTGACGTTAAACCCGATTTCTCTCTCTCTCTCTCTATTTCTCTCTCTCGCTTCCAAAGAATAGTTAATTTTTTATTAAAAGCACATGGCAATTGTTGAACTGCTGTCAAAAGTGATGTATCACTACGCCATAATGTAATCAGGTTCAGTAAAAGTGAAATCTATATCATGGAATTCATGCCTGTAAGAAAGGGTTGGGTGATAAATAAAATCTCAAAATCGTCTTTTTTGATATCAATATTTTTATAGCAAAAACGACGAGTAGGAGATACCCTATATATACTATAACTGGGACGCCAGATTAAGCTGGAGGATAAAACTAGAGACCATGATTCTGTTATTCTAGCTATAAATTATTAAATGGCAGTAGGACACCGCTGACAACGTCAATTCATGTCGATATGTTTATGCACAGTTGTTTCTACCTGTTTAATTGGTTCCATATTTACATCTAATCTGCGGGCCATACTGTTTATTGACTCTCATTTCATTAATTGGACATTTTTCGTTGCCAATTAGTGAGGCGTCAATCCAATGTCTTTACAAAGATACGTTATTGTTTTGCTCTACAGACATGGGTATTTATAGAGAGAGCGAGGCAAGGAGAGAGAGAGGGGGGGGGCTGAATTACATTTACTTACGTTTGCTTGGTTGCACCTGTTTTATGATTGGCACTTTGTTTTCGTATATACATGTACATATGTAAAACAAACAAATGGTATGGAATGAGGTTTAACGTTCTACTGGTCTGAACTACGGCTAATTAAGACGGGTATACGACATACAGTATGCTAGGAAATAAATTTTGTCTGTATACCGGCGTTATCGCTTCCGCTTATTTCGTCAAGGGTTAGGTGTACACGGGACCTCGGGTTTCCTTCGCATCCCGACCACTAGACACGGTTGTACAACACAAGTTACACTCCGTATTACAACCAATGTAGTTGCCGCGATTAAGCAAGTAATTACTATTGTGTGGGAGTGGGGCATCATCTGTATGAACTGTCATGTTAATAGAAATACCAAAGCACTTAGTTTTGATTAACTAACACATAACTACATATGCACTGTGTATTTATCGTCTATATTGGCGGTAGCTCTCGTATCGACTTTAGAGTTTCGTGCTGTATTTCTCTGCAAGACTCTGCGTAGGCGTGATTTGTGAGAAGCTATCGTGTATGGAGCGTCGAGGTCTCACTCTATAAGATATTATATTAACTACTGAACGGACGTAAATTGAACAGAATCACACACATTGAATAGATAAGGTTTTCTCTCATGTGATCGGTGACCATCAATTCATCTTCTCATAAGTAGAACTGAATGATGATCGTTATATTAAACGGAAATAGAGAAGATGTACGCAGCAAGTACGTCAGAGGCTAATAATTACTAGGAAAACTGAATTGTGATTGCCACAATAGAAAATTTGCCCTACATCTTGTTGAGTGTTTACTTTTAGAGTTTGGGTATAATAGATCACCCAACCACTGCTAAATTGTCTTTGACCCAGGATGTAATATTTAGCACCATGGGTCTTTCTGTCAGACATGAAGAGCGAGCCACTTCTAAAACAGATCGCCACATCCTACGTATGACACATGCATCTTTTCTTAGTACATGTTTTAGTAGCCTAGGCGACCTTCGGTTGCACGTATGTTCGTATCTATAGTCGAACCATCTGCATCCGAATGACATTTAGTTCAACCCGTGGTCGTGCCTAGCCGTACCTTGCGATAAAGCACGGTCGGGATAGTTCAAAAATGGCTGACAAACCCGACACTTGAGAAGATTTTCTGAAAAATATAATAAAATTGCCGTTGAGTTATTTACACCCTGGTCGGTATTAGAGGGTCCATGTGAACACCTGAAAGGTAGTGAATGGGCATTGGAGTAAAGATCTTATGTTAGATTATTTTTTTGATGAATTTGACAGATTAGGATCTCACTATTCGAATATCGGTATATATATATATAATATCTGAAGACGCCTATAGAGGGCAGACAGCTAGCTTATACAATTTAATGTATGTTAGTAAAGTGGAGAATTTTTTACCTGGACGTATTTTTCTAAATTTTTTTTATGCATTATCTACCGTAAACAAAGAAGTACTTGTACTTTGTCTACTTTTATATATATATATATATAAAATATATATATATATATGCCCACGACGAAAAACTGTACGTGTTAAATGATCTTGGGTAACATAAATCCAATGAATAAAATTCTGATATCGACTAATCCTTTTTGTAATCTATTTTAAGCTTGCTTTCACAAAAATACATGAGTAAATAGCAGAAAATATAGTGTGTGGGAGGGGGGGGGCTGACATGGTTGCCACATGTATTGAATATTTAGTGGCAAAGGCCATTTGCGTCCGGTGCTGGTTCAGACTGTAGTCGCGACCATAGTCTACATCCAAAGGTCGCCCTGGTAATCGTCTAGCATTTCGCTTGTCGTCGTTTGCCCTTCACGTTGTGTATTCTCTTGTTCTTATCTAAAAAGTTAAAACGTCTTTCTTACCAGGAATAACAATGCAACAGTTCTCTTTTTTTACATTTTATATACCATAACTAGATACATAAGATACAAGCATACTAGATTACCATACCAAAGTCATTCCCCCAAACTTCATCCAGCCAGAGAGAAGGAACTATGCATAATTCAGGGTTTTCGTTTAGATGAACAAGATTGCCCAATGTCTAGGCTTCACAGTACTGGCTTTACTTGATACTAAATTAATTCAGAAGTCTAGAAACTATCCCGATGTTAACTTCACTTTGCTGGTTGAATTCTCTGCAATTCTGTTATTATAATTTTATTGTGATGACACTAGGACATAATGGCGAACACCACTGTTATGTTTTATATTTCTTTATTGGTGGAAGATTTCGTCGCTTTATTAATTCGCCCACTTCAAACGTTTTAGAAGAATAAATATTGATTATCGGCTTATGTTCTACACTACCCAATTGTTTTTAAACAATGATGTAATATCGTGCCTAGATTCCGGGTGAACAATGCCATGTGAATCTCATCTTTGACATTTAAAATTCCAAACAGGGCATCAGCAAAATCACAAGCGTGATTTTATAATGATGATAAATAAAATCCTTAAAACAAAATAAATTCCAAATGAATTAGATGGCGAGATGGCTTTGTTTCTAAGCCGAACATCGTGTTGTTTTACATTATTTATTGAACAAAGCCTTTTAAAGCTTTAGAAATTACAGGTATTATGTCGTGCGAATGCCTAGAGACAATTTCATTTCAGTAGTTATTTACCTATTATTTTAATCTTACCATGCAGCGGGGAAAATTTCAATTCATTTAAGATTGTGGATTGCAGTAGAAAAGGGGGCGACGTTTGACATTTGATGCTTATCGGTGATTTAAGAATGCGATCTTCATCATAAAGTCCGTGAAAGAATCCCGAGACAACCTTCAAGAGATTGTTTAGGTGCCGGAGCAAGGCACACGTGCAAGGACTATGCAAAATAATTGGATTGGCAACTTCATCCCTGCATATATATAAAGAGTATTGTATCGCGGATAGGACCGATGGCTCAGTGGCACGTAGGTATGCCGACATAAACAAAAAAAAAAGCTTTTATATACCCTCATTTTCATGTGGACGTATATTATTGCCGTTCCGTCCACAATTGTCTGTGAACACTCTACAAGTCACATTTTTTATCCGATTTCAATGATTTTTAATGTAGCCCCCCCCCTCTTCCACGCCTTTCTTTACACTACATATATTAAGTAAATTGCAATACCATGACCTCCCAGAGTCAAGACGGTGGAGTAAGAATTTTGACGCCCTTCGGGACAGATGGTACTATAACGTTTTATCATTTTAATCCTGACACAATACGAAAGACATTTTGGGATCTGGGTTGACATAAATGGTCAATTTCTGAAAAGTTTTCAAGAATGCTGTCCGATATGCGGCAGATGGCGTTTTTGCTTTGCATTTATGGTTTAACTAATGTCTGAATATGAAAGGAAGTTTGATATCTCCGCCGAATGCGTAACTTGGTGTCTTTGAAGAAATCTGAGAAAGGATAGCCAAAGCCATTAAAAGACAACACACATCTTTCTGACTAGAGTTTATGTTTATTCAATAACCACAATCTTCTCCGTAATGATAGTGTTGGCTAGATAATATTACAATATAATGGCCTTCTGTACTGTGATAATGACACACTTAAACAATGGTGGTATAATTTTGTCGGTTTTATTACGTTTCTTGTATCGACAAGTACATTATTTATTGTCGCATAGATCCCGCTGGCGGTGGGGAAAACAATTTTATCCATAGTGGTTTCCATTGAAGTCTTGATTTACTGTTTTCCATAAAACATCATTTTATTATGTAATGTTATCTGGTCTTTTTATTACTTTGTTACGTCAAAGTACTATATATTTGACTTCTGCAATACCAGAGGAAATTACAGAGTCTGGAATATACCAATGAGCAAGTAATAGTAACTAATCGATTTGCAGATATATTTTCTGTCTTTGAAGTGCAACTAATATCCAATTCAGATGATAATGGTTTAGAAGCAGTACTGTGGTAGACCATCTTAATTATTTTATGCTATGAAAGTGACTGGTGAAAGTTATAGGTTAACTGAAGGCTAAATTAAATGAGGTTTGAAAGTTCTACTGTTATGCACCGAATGGGCAGGAACGGGGGTTTCAGTCGAGAGTTTAAAAGACTGTAAGTTAATTTTTTTTTTTTTTAGTTCAATCCTCTTCAGTAGACTACTCATCTAAATAGGAAAATATTTTCGCATTAGGTTCGTGAGTCAACAAATTTGGTGTATGCAGTGCATGCTTTGTCACTATTTGGGTACAAAATTCGAAATCTTGTAGCGTAGATATATTTGAGGAGTTTTTAAAATTAATAAAGACAGTGACATCTAGGGAGTTCGAATTACCAGCAATAATCCAGGAAGTTACCGGATATAGACAGGCTTTAAGTTTCAGATAAAAAAAAAATGTGACCTGTGAACGCACGTCTGGAAAAATAGGGATGGGGGTTAATATATCCACTTGCGTTATCTCCATTTACCGAAAACCTTTTGCGTGCGATTGAAGTTACATTTTTAGCTGATTTATTTCAAATTTTGTAGGTAACATTCAGTTTCTAACTACATTTTTCCGATGGAAAGCAGTGATTTTCCATGTTCTCCGTCCATCTATATTGCAAAGTGTAGGCGTGTCTTGCATGATAACCTTTTGTGTGCGATAGAAGTTACATTTTTAGCTGATTTATTTCAAATTTTGTAGGTAACTTTCAGTTTCTAACTGCAATATTTCATACATTTTTCCGATTGAAAGCAGTGATTTTCCATGTTCTCCGTCCATCTATATTGCAAAGTGTAGGCGTATCTTGCATGACAACGACTTGTTATTTTTTTGTTTTAAACATAATTGTTTTAAAACATTAATCTGTTTGAGTAAAAGTGTTTGACATTCATGAAAATGGTATTTATATTCCAATGTGCTGCTTATATTGGTCTTTTATTTTTTCAGATAAAGTAGGACCTCCTGAAACGAAATACTCGGTGTTTTTTCCCCGATTCCCTAATATTTGTTTAACACTGGAATTACATTAAAAGGATTATACTTAAATAAATGTCTAGACTTTAGCAGGTTTCATATAGGCACAAGGACGATTTCTTCATGTCTTACTAAAACAAATAATGTCCTATCTTGATAGATCCCAAGCACATTATTATACCCAACTTGTTCAAGCAATGTTATTTATTCTGGAAGGATGAGTCTCTTAGAAAAAAATATAATTACCAACGTTTTTCTCGGTGAAAAATTCCTGACATGTGTTTAGTTAATTGATCCATGGTCCATATTTAGACCTGTCAGGCTTTGGCTTCCATTATTTCAAACGCCTACACAAGAGGTGACATTTCTGATTGAATGTTGTTTTTTTTTCTAATTTGCCAGGAACTAGCTTTCCACGGGGAAAAGAAACCTTAAAGTCGTTGATCATCATTTGAGGCAAACTATAATATTGCGAAAGTTGAATCTCAAAGGAATATTCACGTCCATTCAGTATTTGCGAAGAAATGATAAATTGAAAATGTATCAACAGACGATAACTATCAATAGTCAACATAAGCCTGTGCCGCCTGAAATATTTAGATGGGCCTCATTTAAACTGATTGAATCCAAGCTTGGAGATTGATTTTCTTTCCTTATTTAGCTGGGATATATATTTCAACTGTGTCATTTACATTTTTCGGAAAGATTTAATTTTTGACCACTTAATCGCAAACAGTGTCCTCAAATTGATTTTTTTAACACATCTTCTAAAACCGAAACGATTACTCTTTTTCGAATTTTGTTTGAAGCATTTGGCCATGAGAAGACGAACTCCATCGACATTCAACATTGTCTGGCGTTAGTTTTCACCACCACCCCCGAAAACAGTTTTTAATAGATCATTTTCAAATTTCGGACGAACCCAATCGATATGCATAGATACGCAACCTTGTTGTCGGAGTATTTGACCCACACCCTTTTGCCAAAAACCTTATGAACGCCAAAGAGGCTACAGTTTTATAACAGATTCAACTTAATTATTGTGGCCATGAGCCCTAGCCAATTTTCCCAGTTCTCCTTTACCTCTTGCAAGATATAAGCATATCGTTCTTAATATATACGTGTTCCAATTTGTTCTTGCATTGTGTCCAGATCCAAGTTAATATTGCTCAATATCATGATCATAAACTACCAATATATGGCAGGAAAAAAGCTCATTACACTATTGGGCTATTAGGATTTTTAATCTTCATTTATATGTCAAAAATGTTTTACTTTTCATTGAGTACTTGACATGACTATTAGTTAAATAATCTACAGCCATAAGTGATGTCTTAAGTGAGGATTTCTATATGAAAAGGCGCGGAGGCTGACAATGTTTTCATTCGATAGCCCAGAGTTTAAAATAACATAAACACACACCATAGCTTTCAAAAAAGGGAAATTCCGAACGCAAAATGAAAACACGAGTTGTCCTTCTATATAGCTGACTGAAGTGACGAGTGATAACTGATACATGGGCGAATTTCTGTAGCAATTTTGAACGCATCAGCTTGGTACTTGGCATATGTATTCCTTATGGCCCGAGGGCGCCAACTATTTATTTTAGTGAATGTTCGACCCCCAGGACAAGGGTCACGCCCACTTTTTTGTTTATGCCTTTAGCGCCAGAAAGCCACAATTCTGAATGGATTATCATGGTATACTTATTCCTCATACTTTAAGGACGGTTACCATTCATGTTGATGCACGACCTCCAACGCAAAACGAACCAAACGCCTATAGGCTTCTATGCCTCTTGAGATATTACAACCATTTCATATCTCATTCTCTTCATTTTAAAAAGTACCTTATCAATTAAAGCAGGAATGTGGACATATATTGCGGCGTTAGCGATACTCCCGGACCTTTTTCATAAGCATGTGCTTGGTATTACAAAACCGCTAAATTTAATTTAATCCTAAATTATTTTTTTCCACGTGCTAGCTCTAAGTGCCTGTACAAATGTGACTTCCAGAACAAAATAATCCTGTATTTGTGCTCGAGTTGTTTTTAACCTTGATTTTTTCCTAATTGAACCGGAAGTGAAGAATTATCCCCGGTATTCTTGAATTGTTTTGATTTAAAACAAAATTTATGAACATCCAGCATGCAGCAGAGAAGGTTATTCTAATGTGAAGACAGACATAGACTTCGTAAGTGGCGTCCATTTAACGTTTAGCCAAGCTATGGTGGTGCCATTGTCTAATCCAGTCAATTTGTTAGCCACCCGATGGTCTAGGTTATTGATCATGGTCTTTTCATGTGACCAAATGTCTACATAATAATTTAAATAATATTTGAAGTCGAAAAAAACTAGATAGTTGGAATGATTTATGGTTCTTAAATTCATTAGAGAACAGAAAATTTGTCTGGAAAACAACCACCAAAACATGTCTTAAAAGATTGGCGCTATAACTCCATGAATTTCGCTCCATTTTTAATCATTGAATATGAAATGACAGTAAGTGTGTTCGATTTGGTAAAATACAAAAATTATTTATTTTCAAGAAATTCCAAGAAAAATAAAACACTACCATATTTAACAATGATTATTACAAAGCATAAAAGGGAGATATCTATTTAATTCGTGCGTCATTGGAAATCTTGCTACACTTCAGAAATTGTGGATGTGCGGAATATTAATTATATAATCTTTATCTCAATACAATGATTCTCGTCGGTGTCTTGACAAATATCTGTCGTGGCTCTAAGTACTGGCTAAATTATAATATTCCTGTCGATATCATTTGTCTGCAGCCACAGTTTGTGCCATTTTCTTACGAATGCATATATTATTTTACGTCAGTTGTTGTTAGTACTTCTTAGAATAGCCCACATCTTCTGATAAATTTCCTGATTTATAGACACACGGTAAATGGGGCTTAATGTCCTGCTTTGCTCCATCACCCGGACAGCGTCGCTATGACTTTGTTGACTTTGGTTTGAAGTGTTTGGGGAATATTTGAGACCATATTGGTAATAATAGATGTTTCCGTATTTATGCAGTTTGTGCTCGAGGCGTGTATTCTAGATTTATAACATGTAACATAAAGGGTAATTGTTCTATCAACTATTGTTGGCAAGGAAGCGAGAGAGCAATATAACGACCTCGCTATATTTCTGATCACGTCATCATCGATTGGCTGCTATTTGTGGGAATAGCGTGGGTGGAAATCATTTGTAGACAGCATAATTTGGTTATTTAAATTATATAATCTATCTGTTAGAACCGTTTACAAGGGATGATTAGCAAATTGCATGCCATATTTAGGTTTATAATATTTTTATCGAAATATAATCCGTTTACGTCTGAAGTTAAACGGAAGGGGATTCACTAGTCCGCTGCCATAAGAAATACAATAAATATGGGTATCAATAAACCTAACCCTATAATAGATATCGATGGACTAATGAACCCTTACCCACCCCTAACTCTATAACAGATGTCGGTGGGCTAGTGAACCTGCGGTCTATATAGTGAGCATTTCCCATTAAACGAAACTATCTTCAATAGAAGGCTTGATCTCGCATTACTCCGCACATCTTGTCAAGCCCTTAACGTAATACCCTGCATATTTCGTTAATAATTTCCACTGCCTCCTAATCCAGCTGAGTACCCCTCAAATTATTCGATTGAAAATATCATTCCGAATACCACGTCTCGTGCTAAAATGTTGCAGCAAAGTCGATGTTCTTTCCATGAAGGTTTCAGGTCTAAATATTAGACATCATGTATGATTTAGATACAGTGTTGGTCGTTCTTGCTATAACATTTCAAAAATAGATAATGAAAGATGAATATATTTAAAATTGGATTCAGATTACTTTATTTTAAACAAAGTCTTCAACGGTTGTAGTTTTGGCATTATGTGTACATTGATCTTAACCACCGTACTGGTCATTCGAGATTTTTAATTAATCATTGAATGGTCGAACCATTCTAGATACTCATACAATATGATCGAGGTTGGTCATGGTCTTGTTCAATCTGTTTCACGGAGAATTACTTACGAATTATCTCTATCCCAAATGTCTGTCTTCGACAATCATTGGCTGAAAGGCTCGTGCATTGTTTACATAAGACGTTACTGCACCGGGCAAAATGATGCATTTTACTCATTTTAATACCCATTTACACTAAATAGTAAATACTTTTTAACTACAAATACTTCAAACGTCTTTACTTATTTTTCTTATTATACTTTTCTTACAATTGAACAATTTAATTAAAATTGTATCGCGTTTCTTACATGATTGTATAAACTATCTGAGTCTCCAGCGAATATGTCGAATTTCAAACGCTCTACAGCTGAATTATTGCATGCTATTATAGCATAAAACTTACAACGTCCGCGAGTTTTTCAACATCTAACCGTTGCTTCAATGCTCATCAATTCCCGAACTTTTGCGCCCGTTGTGTTTACACGTGACTAATTAGCATTGTGGCACAAACAAACAAGATTACAGACGCTGAAAGATTTTTTTTTTTTTTAATTGAGAAACTCACGGAAAACGAGCAACCTTGACATTGATCGATCTTTGAACTTTGTAACTCGATCGTCACATGTAAACAATTTAGCTAGAAACGCGAGACTCAGTATTCACGACCGATGAATCTGATAGACTCACAAGCTGGACTTGTTACCCAATCGAACTTAGTGGCGAAATATGCAGGGTATTACGCTAAGGACTTAATAAGATGTACGTAGTTAAGGTAAGATCAAACCTTCTATTAAAAATGATTCTTCGCAGGGGAAGGGCTTAATAAAACATTTTCTTTAAAGAAAGATAGTTCGAATGGTGATAACAAAATAAGTAGTCCATGCTAAGACATCCTACTGATAACATCTCCATGGGTAATCAAATAGGTACCAAAACAATGGAGACCAGCCAACGTCATCCCGCTATTGAAACTAAATCGACCAGCCGGTTTGACACCTCGAGAGACGACGGTAAATAATAGATTCTATCTGGTGGGTACGTAAATGGTCAAAAATCGGGTTCGGCAAAGGGCGGTCGCAAATGGACTACTTGGTCAGGCTCGACGGTCCTGATCAAGACCCTTGATTTAGTCTGGCCAGATGGACTGCCCTTCAAGATGATATGTATCGAAATAATGGGGAACCATACGGCACGCCACCGAAAATAAAGATCAAGGATATCCACAAGTCATCCTATCTACAAGATGCAATAACTGAATTGGCAAAATGTGCAGATAATAGTATGATTTGGTGATTTTTCAGACAGCCTTCGACAAATTCGTGAATGCACGAGCAAAGAAACTGGGGATTTTAAAGTATACCAGAGCAAGACATTCGGGAAGCTAGTATATTCCAAACGACAGGTGTTAAAGGGACAATAACACTCTTGCTGACTTGGCAGATCTAGAAAATAAATAATAACCTTATTCTATGTACTAGATGATTAAGTGCCCTGCTTGTTGTGTAAATTATCCATTACATCTTATTTAACTTGCCCAGAGGGTTAGAAAATATCTTAAATTTCAAGTCACATTTGAAAAGGTTTACGTTAGGTCTTCAGATCATCAAGTTGAATTTTTCTTAACTAAATGTAATTTCGAGTCTTCGCCATTGCAAACACGATGCATTGGCCCATTCCTATCACCTTTGATTTTATATTACCGTGAATACATGGGATTCTAATTCTAATATCCAATATTTAAGACACAATGAACACTCATAAAATCGAGTCATTAGGCGCCTTCATGAACGAGGCGAAACATCAGTGTATAATAATATACAATATGTCAAACCGCACAGCCGATGTAGACTGGACTAATAGGTGCAAACAGCTGTCATTCTATTTGTACCGCTTGCGTTTTTCGACGAACAAAATTGATGTAAATCTGTTTATGTATACTCACATTACTTAATATGTGCCTGTTTAGTTCATTGTCATCCATTTTAGAGATTTGGCTCCTTTAAAGATGTCCCCAATTTCTAGAAGAGTTGATCAAATCAACGTTATGTAGATCAAAAGATCATTATCTAATGTAATTCGCTGGCGAAAAGATATCTCTATTTCTATTTTCAAACTTTTATTTCAGGGAAACTGAACGGATGTTGTATTTTGGATTAGGTTAATATAAAAGGCTTTGCATACTTCGACATTTTTGCTAAGCTAAGAATTACTGTTTATTAAGTTGAACAGACCTGCAAAATATCTTTAGAAACACATTTTCAGTTTTTCTACCATAATCATTCTTTAAAAAATTTGATCCTATCAATGTATCGATTTATATATTTTTTGATGGAAGTATTTGATTCCTAATACTGTATTTTGATATGTATTGATTTTGTAGATAGATGTATTTTAATCAATCACAAAACACAACGTAATCTGAGGTAACGTCAAAGCACGTAAAATAAAAAAAAAATGTATGATGATACATCGAAAGATTGTTTTCTCCACTGAAGTGCAAAACCAGACGTATTCTATTTGTCTTTTGCATTATGGATAAATGAGAATCGCCTTCCATTCCCTTTTACTGTGTGCCTTTAAGAAGAACAATTTAAAATAACTGTCATGGCTGATTTAAAGATATGTTCCTTGGGGTATAAATCGGTCTAATCTAACATTTATATTTCTAACGCAGTGGACTACTAAACGTGCATAATAGATACCCAATAAATACATATGGTCAACAAGTGTTTCAGCCATAATGCCAATTTTCTGAAATGGGGGCGTGGCTTGCACAATACGCATTGACCATTTATGACCTCACGGCTATTGGGATATAGATTGAACTGTGTTCATGTACAGGTTTTCATTCTCAGTAATTTTTTGATTATTTTCTCTCAACGTCTTTTTCCGCCGTTTAATTGCATTAACATCCCTCAATGTTCTCAAAACAGCCTAACCATTTGATCAAGAAATAACAAGCCCTCCCTCAGTCAAGCTATCACACAATAAGCTGGCAAACAACAGTCGGGTTACCATTTAGTGATATCCTGACAATTGTCCCCAGTGCTTGCCCCGTGAATGTTTTTTGGGTAATCCAGTACTTTTATAGTAAGATTGAATGTCTAAACTTTCTATATATCATACCAACCGTTAAACACTTTTGGAACCATGTATCTCGCTACACTTATTATTTTAGCGTTTTCCGAGATTCTGGATTATCGCCCTTATTGTTGAAATTGTTTGACGTTCTAAAATCTGACGTCAACTGGCAGACTATTGCCATTGAAGAGACGACCAATGTCAAGAGCGGTCGCGTTATTTCTGTTACCTCTTTTTTTTTCAAATCATTTTTAGTGAAGCCTGTACCATAACAGGCCCGGAACTGTAGTACTGTACAGCGCAGTGGACGCGTACGGCTGGCCCCAGGAACTTGAATTAATATTTTCCGCAGGTTAATCTTATAGGTTTTTGTTTTTCCTGTAGTGCGGGCGGTCCTCTTGCACTTATTATTTAAATGCCTAAATTAAGTAAAATATTGTGAAAGACGCAGTAAGACCGTCCCGATACATCCTCGACGATATGTGAATTGAAATGGCGTTTAGCGCCCTACTTTTCTACACCTACCGAACTATTGGGTCACGTATATTGAAAGGTAGAAATGCTGGTTTAGGGTTTTGCCACAACTGTAATTTGATTTCGATGAAATACTGTATAAAACAAAATGTTTGTTTCACATAACTTAAAAACCATTTCAAATTTCTCCTTGTTACACAAATACAAAACATGTAATACATATACGAAGGTTGTGAAAACTGTATACAAGAGTAGGATAGAAATAGTCAATGCAGGAATTAATTTATTATTAACCTAGCTTCGCGTCTGTGTTCAAACGGAGTTAATTTTCGATAGACAGCGAGAATTTCGTACGTAAATTATTTTAAGAATCCCACCGGATACAGTAGAGTCTTAAAGCTGTGTATCGTTAGTATAAAGATGCTGACAATGATTTTTTTTATGGATTTTTAACGCCCGCTTCCATCTAAAAGGCTCGATGTGTCATTTACTGCACTATGTGAATCCCTTACAAACTATCTTTTGTGAGTGTATGTGTCTCGTGAGTTTATTCCGGGTCCATCGGTTTCCTCCTCCATTGGGCAAATAAAGACCAGTCTTCTTAAGGTAAAACATAATGATGTGTTTGATTTTATAAAATTTCGTCTTTTAAGTGCAAAATAGAAATCGGTGTGTATTTTTTGAGAATATTTGAATTATGGGTTTCTGATTTGAAGTGTGGGGAACCATTAACAAAGATTGGAAAATTATCGGCAATAATAACAGGACTATCTCGATATGTATATAGCACATATTTAAACGTTTTAAAGGGATCTTTATAACAAAAGTAATAAAATAAATCGACGAACAGTTATGATTGAAGAACATGAACCGCAATGACTGTATGTAGTTTGTGTTCAGATAATTAAACTTACATCAACAATTCGTGCTAAACTATATTGATTTTTACAAAATAAATATGTGCATGCCATGGATTGGGTCTATTATGACCTATCATAAGAGTTTAACTCGTACCAGAACATATAAATGAAGATGGATATGCATGTGTGGAGCGATGATAGATGATGTCTGTTGAATACATCAAATTTTTAAAAAATGTATTGATTATCACAGTGTTTGAGCATGATTGGTAAACACTGTCAAATGAAATTAGTGAGTCCATCTATTAAGATATACATACAGTAAGACATTTTTCTCTCAATATTCATAGCTTTTATAAGTACAAAATGATTCGTTTAGCTATTTGCAATATTTAGTTCTTACGGGTTAGTTCAAATTGTGTAAGTTACCTGTGAAATATTGAAAAGTTCAACTAAGTATATTTAACAAGCTATCATTTAAAATATGAACAGTTTATACCCTTGTTCCTGCCTACGATGAAGAAAGCTTGATAACGATGTTTCTGGTTGAATAGTAAGTTAACAATGTGTACCTCTCCCCTAACACATCTCTTGCCGTATATTTACAAATGTGGTATTACAAATATAGCTTGCAAATATCGGATAAAGACTATTCTTTCATATTTAGCATAATGGTACAATGCAAATCTACCTCTGGTTATTAATAAATGTGTTGGGTCAATATTGTTTTAGTCCGTGCCGACTTGGAACCAAATGCAACAGAAAAGCTGTTATTCTCATATTGATCACTATTCTATATTAAGGATGTGAGTTCATCCAGGCTAAGATGGTCACACAAGTTACGTTTATCTGAACTCTAAAATATTTCTAATCACGGCTATATTGAACCACTGATGTGTGAAGAGTGTGGGTGGGCAGCAATTGTCGGTCTGAGGCATGTTATAGCATGGATGTTATAATTGTCCTTGGGATGGTAATCTTATTTACAATGATTGTCGATATTTATATCCAAATATGACAAATAATTCACATTAATGATTATAAATCAACACGACAATTGTTACCATGAGGAAAGTAATGAGATCCTCAAATGCTGTAATTCACAATTTTAAATGCCATCCTTATACTAACCATATCAGCTCGGGTGATATAATAACTGTTTCGGGAATCAGATTGTCCAGCCTCATGTGTTTTCTCCAGGTGCCCCGGTTTCCCCCTACTACTAAAAACCCCTACGCGCTAGCAGTTATTGGTAAAATTACATTGAACTATATGTAAGTCCCAAAATGGCATAGTCTGTGTCGGGTGGATGGTAAACTCTCTCTCTCTTGATCCATAGGCGTTTGGGTATTTAGACTAGAAATTGTTCAGAATAATCGAAATGACCTAGTTTATGTCGAGTGGTCGTTAAACCCCATCTCCCTCTCTCGCTCCATAAGCGTTTGGGTATCGGGGCTGGTTTGGGAGGAATAATACTTCTTGTGTATCTTGAACAGTGAAATAGTCAAGACGCAAAAATCCAGTATATACCTTCCTTCGACGTCATGAAGGTAATAAGTTGGTATGTTTCATAACTAGCTATTCATACATATTTTCTTGGATTAATAAGTGTAGGCGTTTCTAATCAGCTTACAGATAATTAGATACTGCAAAATGTGTTAATTCTACACGCTAATCAGGATATATTAATTAGTTATACCAACACTACACGTGTTTCGTGATATACTTCCCTCGTTTTTTCTTAGCATATTTTCAGAAATTATTAATTAATGTGTTTTTCGGTGACTGAAGTGTTCATTGTTGACCAGCTTTGATACATACTGAGGGTATCTCTTTTAAAAATACATGATTGACAGATATACTTGCTTTTCTGAATGTAACACGGCGATAATGCAAAAAAATGAATTCTGCCTCGGCGTGAGACACATAATGGAAGAAATAAATTAAATAACGATCTGTTTGTAAAGACGGACGTCAACCATCCACAATAAATCTTTTGCCATCACACCAGCAAACAATTAAACCACTTCTTTTGGGCATAGAAAATCAGGCTACACCAAATAACTTCTTGAATACTCGGATATCACCAGGCGCTTCAATATCTGAATTACTCATAGCAGAATTTTAATTCATGTTATGTTATAAAAAGCAGTTCTTTTTACGTTTGTTATAAATAGTGTGTATATAACGTATCTAATTTCCGGAAAAATTTAAAATCAACGCTAAATCGGAGAGTCAACAGTTCGAAAACGGGCATGCTTTATTACAGGATCTACGAATAGCTTACAACCGGGCTATGTTCATATTTTAATAAAAGCTCCATGAACTTTATTAAATACAAACTATGATATACGCCTAAGCAATGTTGATAGGAAGAAAGAAAATATAAAACTGCACTATGTGTCAACAGTACTGAATGTAATGGTAATATATCAAAGATAAATATTCCAGAAGGATTTTTATCATCTGTCATTCAATGGACCTGCTATTGTGTCTTTGGCACCATTTCTTCGATAATACATGACAAACAACATCTAGACCAGAAATCGTTCGGACTATTCTTTCGAAATAAATGTAAAACCGTAGAATTTATATGAATACCTCCCCATGTCGACATGATTCTGCAGACAATTTTGTTCGCAACAGACTCTACCTCTGCTAAACCGAAGATTTAAAATATAGCGTAGAGGAATTTAATAGTATTGTTAAAACTAAACAAACCAGAATGGCAATATTAGTTTGTGCAGAGCAAATATATACGGATTCAAATTATGTAAAAAAAAAAATATTGTTGTACATTGTAAAGACACTACAAACCAGTGAACTGTGAGATATGGCCAACCCCCACCCCCGTTGGGAATACGTACATGTATATAAGATTTATAAAGCTATTTTAAAACTCTAGAATAACTGGTTGTGTAGACCAACCTGACGGCTAAGGTGGTTGAGTGATTTCATGATATCAGAATAAATTAACAATAATGTAGGGATTTAATTACAAAGGAATGGACTATTTGCAACTTGCAGTAGGGAAGTGTGCGGCCTGTTGAATGATGGATGTAATATAATGGAATAATAGGGAAATAAACAATTCCAGGATCAACACAGCCATTTAATAGTGACACTCCAATACATCTCTATGTGTTTGAAAGAATACATTATATACAGTTTATATGTATCATTCTTATGTTTAAATTGTTCTGTTCTGTGTTGCGACTGGCTCTACTTTCTCTTTTCAGGTAACTTATATCTAGGAAGTCATCCACAACTGTTAATGGCCTACAGACTGTATATCATTTTAAACGTCCAAGAACTTTAAATATTGGACAATGGCAGCTCCTTATCTAAATCTTACATAATGCACATGTAAATAAGCAGTCGATCGACGACTATATAAATCCATGCCATTGCTAAGTAACAGTATTATGGTCAGAACTATAGTAATATAATATTAGGTGCAATCCAGCCTCGCATTAATCAATAATAATATAATAATAATAATAAGGAGTCTTATAAAGCGCTAAAATCCACGTCACAATAGGGAAATGCTCTAAGCATTTGGTAATTAAGAAGTGCGTTTAGTACTTTATGGACTTCAACGCCATCTTGGAATTGAGACGCCATACCAAAAATTAATGTCTGGAAATCTATGCACAATGATCCAAAGAACAATCATGCCTTGAACGTGTGGAGCCCAGTGCTTTTAGCGAAGAGTTCAAACCCATTAAAAAGAAAACAAATAGGAAAAAATGAGTAGCACTCGATTATAGTTACTAGTTCTAAACATGAACATTCGGCTTAACGAAATTGGGACTTATTGGCAAAGCATCTTAACTTGCAGGAACAAAAAGCCGCGTGAAGTTAGCTTGTTGTTCGGTATTCACGAATAACGAACAACGAGCTGGTTTGTTTTTCGTTATTCACAAGATATGGGTGGGTTTTTATGAGGCTAATTGGACTATAAATCTACAAATTCTTGGAAAATAGATTCTAAAAACTTCTCTCTCTATCCGAACTAAGCTCGTTCGGTATTCGCGCATAACAAACTACGTTATTCACCAGATATTGAATTAGTAATATAATAAAGGTACTTTTGTAGGGAATACGCCGCCGCAGTTTGGTTTTTATGAGGCTAATTGGATTATAAAACGTCAAATGAATTGGAAATAGATTCTAACAACTTCTCTTTCTATCCTGTTTAAGATTGGCGAATAACGAACAAAGAGCCAGTTTGTTGTTCGGTATTCACCTGACGCGAATAACGAACATCGAGTTGCTTTGTTGTTCGGAATTAGTAATATAATAAACTTTTGTAGGGAATAAGCCGGGGTGGGTTTTTATGAGCCCAACTGAGGTATAGAACTTCAAACTGACTCGTTGTTCGTTATTAGCCAATATGAAACAGCTCTTTCTTCGGATAGAAAGAGAAGTTGTTAGAATCTATTTCCCAAGACGTTAAAGTTTTATAATCCAGTTAGGCTCATAAAAACCAAACTTACGGCGTTTTCCCTACAAACGTTCCTTTATTATATTACCAATTCCATATCTGGTGAATAACGAACAACAAATCAGTTCCTTGTTCGTTATTTCCGAATACCGAGCAACAAACTGGTCGTAGTTTGCGAATACCTAAAAACGAACAACAAGCTAACTTCACGTCGCCGGAACAAAATGCCAGAATGATACCTACATTTTTACATTTTATCAATAACTAATATTTTGGGACAGAGATTATTTCATAACGAAGCAAGACGACTCGACCTGTATGTACACATGAAATGTATGTAATTTTCCATGATTTGACTATATATTCACACCTTTCTAATTAGATTGTATACAAGTTTTGAGACCAACCCTTTGCGCCATGACTGTGTAGCGTTCAACGGCTGTATCCACAGTATAATAGGCCCCTCTACCGCAAAGACTCACTAGTGGAACGTCGGCTACTGATCTGTTATCCAGGGAGGGGTTTTGCCAAGCTCGCCTGGGATCACAACTCTCTTCGGTTGGTAATGAGTAAGTGTCAGCTAAAGACTGACTATAAGGAATCCCTTCCCAATTTCTTGACTGGAATCTCCAATAGTTGAATGAAATGCGACTGCGATGTCGCCTTGCACAATGTCTCCCCTTACTCAATAACACAAACAACAAAATAAATATTTATATAAAAATATATTATCTTCTTATCAAAATACAAGAAGGATATAGCACAATAATGAAAATGATATTTATATTGAAACCGCTTTTAGGCGAAACCCTAATAATGGTCGAAACACAAACACACGTGTACACGATCAGAAACGATATATAAACTGACACACACGTAATGAGGAACAATAATATAATCTCTAATATAATGACACTAGAGGTAGTAAAACATTATTATACAATATAACTTAAAGGACAATATTGGTGCCAGTCATTATCACATATGTGATAGAACTGATTAAACACTTTCCAAATATAATATTAACACAGAGATCATCGCTACCATAGAGGAATAATAAAGGATTCATGAATCGGAAGTGACGAACGCCAAAGGAAAACACGAGTTATTCCTCTATATAACTAACTGAAGTGAATAGTGATAACAGATACATGGGCGAATATCTGCTCACTAATAATTCCCTCGAAGACCTAAAGTTGCTGTGTGACACTGTGAGAGAATATCTTACAATTCATACTGCCACTAGATAAGAGAACAGGAAAGAAAAACAGATTAAAAGTCCGTGCATTACCATGTTTTTATAAGGTAAGGGGAAACCGGGGCACATTGAACCACCATGGATATATCCTTTATAAATAATACTATACAACCCAACACTATACAGAAGTGAGATAACTTCTTAGACCCATTTCTCCATCAATAAGCCACATGCTGTCAGTTATTTTCTTAGGCAGTGGATTTTTCAAAAAAACGCTTAAAAGAGAAACATTTGCCATACATGTTAACTACTTAGCCTAGGAAATTCTTGTACTTAAGTTCATATAGGTCTAATTTATACAATCCAGTAGACGTGGTACAAGGGTTAATCAGTGAACTGGATGTATGAGATGTGTTGTTGACGTTTGGGAAAGTAGGTCGAGGGGAAATGTGTAGGGAGTGACAGTTAGATGTATTATGAATTGTTACAGTGGCTGTAGACTGGCCCAGTCTCTTCTATTTATTTTACATTTCGATTTATATAAAAGTAGTAATTTTTAGTAAACCAACACTTTCGTTTCCATTTGTATAAAAAAAAAAAATTTGAGTAAACCTGTAACCAGCACCAGAGACTGGACAATTTGCGAGCTTCACAATAAAATGGGCGTTTCTTGTCCTGTTTTACGTTGTTCCTTATTTGGAATGATTGACAGTTGTCAAGCAAGCCCCGAGTCACGTAACACGAATTTGTAAATGTGATGTCTAAGATAAATTAAGTTCGATATTTACCTTCATGAATCATGTGTCTCGAATGGAGTGCAAAGCAGTCATGCTGAAACCGTCTGCGGGCTGATGTCACGTTTTTGTTTCCATTCGCCATTCGGCTTCGTCCCGATACGCATGAACTGGCTTCGTTAAGTTGTTATAATGATGTCGTGTGTAATTATTTATGTTCGTTCACCTCATCCCATACGTTGTATCCGTTCATTCGACAGATATTATCATATTGTCCGTCAACAAAATTCTTAGATCGTTAAAGTATCACTAGATAACAATAACTGTTATCCACAACAAACATCTCGCACCTAAGCCTACACCAGTTTGCCATTGCAAATGCAGTAATCCCGTGCACGACGTCACACGACCTACATAATGCAGATTGACCTACTAGATGAGAATGAAGCTCTATTTGCCCAGTCTCTAGAGATTACGGGTTTTTTTTCGGTTTTTTTTGAGAGGACTGGCCAATTTTTGGTGTGTGGAGAAGACTGGCCACCAGTCTACAGTGGCTGTGGTGTTACGTTGAAATACTATGCCGCTACCGTAACACCACAGCTTTATGATTTGTTAGACAGGATTGATACCGTAAGTCCGACAATAATAAATAAACTATTTCTGATTTTAATGTTGTCTTTTCCCACCGGCACTGGCCGTACGCCAGCAACTGAAAATAGCTGACGAAACAGCTAGGGCGTCGATTGTTAGTTCGCGTACAACTTGAAAAACCGAATGTCGTACGCCATTGTGAAACTGAAAGTAGCTGACGAAGACAGTTAGGGCGCCGATTGTTAGTTCGCGTACAACTTGAAAAAACCGAATGTCAGTATGGTATTTCTGACATAATTGGTTATCGGTGACCTGAAAGCTGGTAATCTCGACTCAAAGCGAGTAATCGACTCAAAAGTATAGTGTATAACCTACTTACTGTCTACAGTCGTCGCTACTCTTTATTATAGTTCATTCATGATTTTTTGTGGACGATTTACTACTCAGTAAGAAAGCCTGTGCCCAAAAAGAGTTCTCGTCTGTTATTATTAGTATAATGACTTCCTCATGTGCGGCAGGTTCGTTTGTTTTTAAAAACACTGTTTTTCGTTCCAAAAAATAGAAAAGTAATTTTTTACCAGATGATCATGGTTTTTCACCGAGACTAGATAATTTCTCTCGGTGTAAGGATATTATCGCTTATGAAAAAGTTCATACACTGTTGAGAAAATAGTCCCATTGGTTTTCTTAGCTGCAAATACAGCGAGAATAAACTCTGTACTGAAAAATTTTCGCGTGATCTATATAAACTGTCTTCACACACTCGATTTATAATTAGCGATATACAGGTACAGTGGCAAGTGTTATGCTTCTCAGGCTAATACCTCAAAAGTACCTCCGCGCAAAACACCCGATTTTGGTACATGCAAAAGAAAAGGAAATAGTGCCCGTGCGCGTGCCAGTAATAGGAAAACTAAGAGTTCGCGCATAAAAATGCACGAACGTACCAGGCGCGATGTCATCCAGATAAACCGGGGTTTGATCCATATAAGAGGGCATATTGATTTTGTTTTAAAATTTTGATCATGAAATAAAGAGATCTTCTAATAAAAACATTTGATATGAAATGAGGACAAACATGTATGTGAACAAAGTGGTTCAATGTGCCCCGGTCTCCCCTATAGAAGGAATAAAAACAAGGGGCTGAACGGAGTATTTCTATTTTTCCCGTGTTCTCTTATCTTATGACACTCAATTTCTTTATTGCATCGTCGGATAACCTCTTGCGGTCATATATAACAACTTTTTGTCTTCGAAGGAATTATTAGTGAGCAGAAATTCGGCCGTTTATCTGTCATCACTCGTCACTTCAGTCATTCACATAGAGAGATAACTCGTGTTTTCCTTTGGCGTTCGTCACTTCAGATTCATGAATGCTCTATTACTCCTCTATGGCAGCGATGATCTATGTTTGGCAGTGTTAATATTATATTTGGAAAGTGTTTAATCAGTTCTATCACATATGTGATAATGACTGCCATCAATATTGTCCTTTAAGCACCGAACACTTGGAGGGATTTACTGAATAATAAAAGAACACAATAAGGAACCTTCAGACATCCACTCACGTTCTAATACTGTTTAGATTATAAGTCTGAGATCTATGTTAATCTCTAATGAAATGCGCTGTGAACAGCTTTTATCACCCAATATCTTATTTGACAGTAGATATCGCTTGTATGATAAATTACATAATCTACTGCGATATCTCCTTATTTTAAAGAAACCACTTATTTTAAATAAAAAGTGACTTTTTTCCTGTAAAAAAGAAACTGTTTTTATTTAATTGACTTTGAAGGAAATACTGGGTCAATATATAGGATTTTGCAATAGCTAAACTGCAGTCAAAAAACTGATGTATCACTACGCAGTAATGAAATTAGGTCCAGTAAAGGTGAAATTTATACCAAAGAATTATATTTATTTATTTCTGCATGTTAGAAAGGATTGGGTGATAAATAAAATCTCCAACTCGTGTTTTTTGATATCAAAAAATATCAACACTCATTGATAAAGTAAAAAAACTCAGCAGAGCCTCGTTTTTTTGATATTATCAACTTGTGTTGATATTTTTTGATATCAAAAAACACTCGTAGGAGATTCTCTTTACTTTTTTACATTATAAACTTGTGTTGATATTTTTTGATATCAAAAAACACTCGTAGGAGATTCTCTATATATACAAAATGAAATCCCGTAAAATAGCGGGCAACGAGAACTCCCGTAATACCTTGCAAAATCGCCTACCCGCGAACGTGACGTTCATTCGCGAGACTAACGGTTATTTATAAATAAATCGAAAGTAGAATAACATCAACATCGAATGATCATAGGATTAATACTTTTGAATTATGGATGGACAAATGAATATATACTAAATGCAAAATGTGACGAAAGACTAGGGAATGTGGGTAGATACAGTAAGCTATAAAATAAAAACCGTCACAACTGTAAAAAGTCCGATAAATAAGGATATTTATACCAGTACCATGCGACTTAATTATCCGGATTCGTTTATGTCCAGGGTATTTTGTTTCACAACGAAACGTATAAATTATTCAAGAATTTGACTTTACGCTTACCATAATTATCCAATTACATTTTTTCAATAAATCGGTTAAGTCAAACCCTGATAAAACTGCGGCCTTGCATATCAATAATTTGCATTGCATTATCCTCTGGGTTTGCAATTTACCGTATTTCTATTTTTAAATTTCTTAATTCAAAATAAGTTAATCTTTATCAATTGTTTGGGCAGTTTTATCGCCGTTGGACGTTTATTCTTTAACTGGCGACCTATATTTTATTGCCATCGTATGGTAACTTGTATCAGTGAAATTTTACCGCCTTTAGAATTTAAATATTATGCAACTTCAACT
This sequence comes from Patella caerulea, assembly GCA_036850965.1. NCBI lineage: Eukaryota > Metazoa > Mollusca > Gastropoda > Patellidae > Patella > Patella caerulea. The sequence continues at coordinate 24,775,976 of JAZGQO010000006.1, forward strand.
CTTACCGGCCAATATTTCCATCCGAAACTATTATGAAACATAAGCTGTAAATACACTCTATTTTGCCCATGGGAAATCACCAAGCTTTGTTTTATGATTCAAAGTGATTATTAGTTTCCACAGCCTCTGTTACTCAAAGCATGGCTTTGGGAGAATATAATACTATGCCATGGAATTAAAATATTGTTCGTTTCCTTTTCCATTATAAATGGTAATCATCATAACTATGCTGGCTTTCACACTGAACAATATGATGGTCCTTATACACGACATACATGGATGCAAGTGGCAAACTAACATCGTGTTATTGTTGAATTTGATGAAGCTCTCTGTGCAAATTGTATTCGATTTTTTTTCTTGTCATAATATGTTAACTTTTCCGACATTCTGCAACCTACGGTAGTCTGATCGGCAAATAACAGACATGAGTCCAGGTTTGCCCGTTCTCGAAGTTTAATTGATGGGCCAAATCAAACCAAACCGCCGAACATAACTGATTTGAAATTAGAATAAAAACGGAAACCATTGAATATAAATCAGTTTATATACATTCATATTACAGTATTATATGCGTTGCGACACACTTGTGTCACTTTCTAGGTCCCAAATGTTAGCGATTTAGCTCATTTAACCATCATTTCAGTATCGTTATCCAAATTATTACATTACCCGTTGTTTTATAGTTAGTTTCGTTTGGGCGTTCGGGTAGATCCGAAAGATGAAATACAAAGTGAAAGGTATTACCTTTGTTACCAAACACTATTTGCGCCTTAGACTTTAAATGTTATCAAATATTTCTAAATCATATGACCAGGAGAACCTTGTTTATTACCAGGAAAACCTTGTTAATTACTTCCTGGGTTTTTCCACTTATTTTACGACATTTTATCGGCTTAAAAAATAATCATATTTTTGTGTAATTAAACTGGTTTTCTATCTTGCTGATTTGATAACCATGGTACTTTTCATTAATTTTCGATGATAACATTTATAACTTGATAGACTGCAATTAATAATCTAACATTCAGAAAGTAATATTGTTTTTTTTTATACATTCTACTGGAAGGCAGAAACCTGTTCGCTTTCATTATATTTCCATAAAAATGTTCAATTATTCACATTTGTAACGAAATCTTGATAGATTTGAAGCTGAAGTTATATGATCTGTTAGAATGTTTTAGTGTATACATCATAATTAATTGTGTGGACCTTTGTCTCGATGCCTTGCAACGTATGTTTAATCTACCTCTATTTTCCAATATTTTGTAAATGAAATCAGGATAAATTCACCACTATCAATATAAATATCATTCAGTAAAATAGGTGCCGATTGTGCAATAGGATAAATTATAGATGACATTCTAAATATTCCTACCCTTAATCTCTGCCATGTTGTACATTAACGTCATATACAACACGCGGTGTGTCTGTCATTTATTTGTTGCATTAATAACTTTCTATTTAATTAAAAATATACTTGGATTAAAATAGGTTGCCGCTTTTAATCTTAATTACCCAAATGTTATCTGTAGCCAAGGAAGCAACTAGACCATTGGTGATGGAAACTAGATTACAATAGCATTACATTAGGGTTGATTGTGTCTCCGGTGGTTGTGTGGGAGTTATCTAAATGTCAATGCTGGTCTGAAATGGTTTAGACTAACGCAGGGATTATGGAACAGTTGGTATCTCATTAGCATTCATTTAACGACCGAATCGTTAATGCACACTGTGGCAGTCCAGATGTAGACATGCCTTACTGTTTAAGACACGTAAATACATTTGACAACTGACCTATGGGAGACATTTCGTCCCTCTTCCCGTACGCATCCAGATGGGAATTTGCTAACAACAACCATTGGAATCATCTGCTTCGAATTATCATTGTTGTATATCGCGCATTAAACATTCACAAGTGCTGTGCTATTATTAGAGACTTTTGGCAAGCGTAATCTTTAAATTCCGTATCACATATATGTATATTGTCACGTCAGGAGTTGCGTCAATAGAGACTTTTGGCAAGCGTAAATTTCTGGTCCGTATCGCGTATCCGTATCAATTTTGTGTGTGACGTCAACAATGCTTGTGTATTTCTCTTACGTGATATGGCACACGGATACGGCAGCACGTATCGAACAGCTTTCATACGGAAAAGGTCCATATAACATCGTCGTCTTTTTACCATACTTTTTGCTACTTTTAGACGCTGAAATGTTGTATCATAGTAGACACTTGACTAGTACTGAAGATCTTGGTAGATAACTGGCACCATGCTGCATTAGAACTAAGCTCAGCTCAGCTACCCATATGTACACGCCGCGAAAATCTGCCAAAACTCTAAAACTACATTGACGCAACGTATCACGTGGCGATACGGATACGTGATACGGATGCGGAAAATCCCACTTGCCAAAAGTCTCTAATGTCGTTTTAGAGCACGTATGAGTGGCTGAGTTGAGCTTAGTTCTATTTCATGAAAGCAGTTATATGCCATCATATGCTGCCTACAGATTTATGGAGGGAGTAAAGTCGCTGAGCTATTACATACAATTTATTGTCGAATCTTATTTAAAATCTTCGACTTCGATTCGACAGCAATGTTTGGTTTCATTAATTCATCATATTGAAAGTGTATACCTCTTTACGATAAATCACATCATTTACATATTTTCAAGGCCCTACCTCCCTAAATTTCGCACGTAGATCAACGAGCATTAAAGTGGACAGGCAGAAAAAAAACATGAATAAAATATTTATCATGGTTTAAATAACATCAAATATACACATAGACCAGCGGCTTAGACAGGATACGCCCACATTTTGCAAAGATGGATAGAGAACAAGCTAAAAACAACCGATTTTTTGTGCAATCAGGGTCATAATCCAGAACATTATGGTCTGCATTGAGATCTTTGGCTACTTTTTAAGTTTCATAAAAATTGGAAAAAACAATTGTGACCTCCACAGTCTCGAGGATCCATAACCTTTGAATTACATACTTATACACAATTTGCATACACAGAGCAGCTATTTTGTCGGGCAGTTTCATTTCGATATTCCCGAAATTCCAATTCAACCTTCGTTATGGTGGAATGGGGATATATCTAAGCGGTTTTTAAAATCGAAATAATCAAAACAAAAATGTTACCTCTAGAGAATCCACAAGCTTAAAATGCAATTTTTCAACCAATCAAGGGCCATAATCCATAATGTGTGATTATCAAAATGAACCAAGATCTTTATGATAAAAACATATATTTAAAGTTTCATCCAAATCGGATTAAAACTGTGACGTCTTAAAGGGTCCACAACCTTGATATACCATATTTTTACACTTTTCACGTATAACGTGTGGCCATGATTTCCGTCAGTTTGTGTCCGATTTTCACGAAATTTTCGAACTCTGTCATCATTAGTGTATAACTGTGATATATTCACACGTTATTTTATACAGAAAAAAAACTGTAACCTCTATAGGGGAAACTATGATGTACAGTCTATCGTTACTCTATGGCGTGTCATGGTACTTGGATAAGTCCGGCTGTATTTAGACTCCAAATTAGTTTCGCTTCGCCAACGTCCATATAAAATTTATAACTGGTATGTGTGCCAAATGATAAAATAGTATACAACCATCCTGACATCTTTAAAGATGAAAGTACATGTATAAATTGAATATAAATATTGAATGATCTACCTATAAATTTTCCATTTCAGTTTCCGATTCTTTATGACACAACAGATCTTTATTTTTACAAAGACGTGTTCGTTAAAGGATATGGCCAATTTAATTGTAGCAAAATATAGATATTTATGACAGCTACTCAGGATGCAACCATTCAAGCAGCACCCTCAATTAAAGAAGATAATTATTAGTGACGTCAAAAGATGGTGCAATATGGCGTTTTCAAGGTTTTAATTTAAAGGACAATGTTTTTGTAAATTCAATGCTTCTTATTAATTTTGTGTTCTGTACTCTATCTACTAAACAATTTTTAGCTGTATTCTTCGTTGTGGTTTGACGTTTGAATGAATCCGCTTGGGGTGATGCAATTGTTATCTATCTGGTGTTACCATATAGAAACAGGTGGACCGTCTCCCTTAATTTCATAGTCAGTCTAAAGAATTGATAATAATGATTTGTGAGGCTCCACTTGTGATCTGATGAGAAACTAAAACTGCGTGATTTGCTCTGAAAGACGCTATAATATTGATGCTTTCTTACCAGATATAGCACACTAGACCTTATTGACTGTGTGTAGTCTCAAAATATTGATAAATCCTGGTCTTTCATGAACTACAAATTCAATTATTTCACAATTTCTAAGAATCCCCTGGATTGTCTGCTAATTATTTCTTGGGTGAAACTTGTCCACACTTCTCATTGCTCTAGGATACACATTTTAACCAGGTTGATTCAAAAAAAACAAACTTGGGGAAATAACATATAACTTATCTCGGTTAAGAAACCTTAGACGAAAATAAATGAAAACCATTGACTCCTTTTTACAGTTTTGGACAATATGACACATTTGGATAAAAAACCAATCCGTGGTGTTCAAACCAGAATGAATTCAAATTTACCGACTAGGAGAACAATATGAAAATTAAATGATGTCGCATTCCCTCAATAAAGTCCTTGTGGGTAATGTATTTTGTCATTACAAACCGTGTCATGTTTTACTCAGAATTTTACTAATGCCACCATGACAGAAACCTACGTGCATTCTGAAGAGATAATAGATACCGAAACAGAGTTCATCATCTATTAAAACACCTTTTTACATTGGGGATAATATCATTATTGTAAAAAGGGTCGTAGTATGTTATAGGTCAGAATTGCGATGTGATTCGACTTATTAGGAAAACATGGATCGCCTTCTCACCTCGATATCTGCTGAAACTGGTGAAAGACCTCACGTAATCACATCATTTTCACACTGATTGATACAGCAATACGTAAGATGTTAGATTTAAAAGAAAATCACTATCTAAAAAGTGCTAAAACCAACTTAATTGTCCAGGTTTTCTTGTTTATGTACGTCTGATTAATTCCGTTTGCCAACAAATATATTATTGTTTTGGGGTAATTAGTGGTTAAATTAGTTTATTAATAAATAGTACAACAAATTGATGTACTTGTACGAATAATTCGTAGATGAATAAATATAGTTGAGTTATTTTTGGTATAGCTTTAACTAAAAATCAGCTTCGTTTGTATTTGATTAAAATCCGCCATGCATATTCAGATGTCCATTATTGATGCTTGTTTGACAGATTTATTGTATCTAATATGTATTCTACCACAAGACAAAGATGGATGTTATCACCAAGGACATTAATATTGCGTGTTAGGGTGAAGTTGCTAAATAATTATTGCATTCTCCTGACTATTCTTTTATATGGCATATAATATTTCATATTCTCTGTGATGTTTTCTGATTTTTATGAGGGTGTTGTCTAGGGAATAAGAAACAACTCATTGTAAAATATGTTTCGTGATTGGCAGGTTATAGAATGCGTAACTCTCTCATTGGAAAGTATGACAAGTCACTGGAATTTGGTTTAGAATCTCTAGAATGTTATTTTTAGGAAACACAACAAGCCTGGTCCTACGCATATATCTTTAATGTCAGGCTAATAACTTTAATCAACAAAAACACTTTGTTTAACAAGTTATACAAATCGGTAAATTCTAATTTGTATACAGGAATGTGAATATGGAATCCTTTTATAATCCCTGGTCTGGGAAATAGCCATGCCTGAGATACTTACACGGCAACCGAGTAATAAGCAAAGTAAAGGGAGGGAATTTTTAAAAAAAAATCATTGTCGTCTGCAAGCGGTTACTTTCTAACTTATGAACCCAAAATTTAAAGAATTGTGGGGCTTCTCTGTATACAAAACGCTATCCAGGTCATATTTTAGTGATTTGAATGAACGTTCACTTAAAACAAGCACAGTAGCTTCACTTGCAAAGAAACGCCGACGAGTCATGCAATGAATGCATACTTTTGATTATTTAGTCATATAAAGATGCGATATGCAAGATTTAGATAAATAGCTGCCCCGTCTGCCTGTAAGAGTTTAAAAATATACAATGAAAAATAATTATATCGAAATTTTCTGTAAAATTGCTTTATTCTGATCAAAGTTGTTAGTCTTCGCATTATAGTTTAAATTACTGAGTACTATTGTTAGTTTTCAGTTCAAGTAGAAGCTCATTCCATGGTGTCGAAGCAGCCACTTTGAAGCTTCGGAGACCGAGATTACTTTTTACTTTTGATACAACTTATAGGTTTTAGTTCTCTGCGTGAAGGCTTCTGGTTGGTTTGCATTGTAGCAGTGTGGATATGTATTCAGGGAATTATGTAGAGGAAACAGTATGTAAAACATAAAATTTTGAATATTATACGATACCCTTCAAGGACAACCAGCGCAGTTCCTCGAGTACAGGTGTTATACTATAGGTGAACGGTTTTGACCAGGAAACAATTCTTGCCGTTTTGTACTGAATAATGGTCGAAGAGATTTTGCCGTAAAATTGATCAGTGAGTAACAGTTGTCTAAGTTACGATAATATACAATGTCTGGATATCTACTTTAAAGTAAATCATTAAATGGCGATCCTGTTTCAATCCATTGAAAATCTCAACCATCCAATATTGTAAGGATTGATTATTGGTTTGCCATGTGAACACATTTCTAATTAATAATTTGTTTTATAACATTTGAAGCCAAAAGAGAGATTAATCAGTGCCTCGAGTGTCAATAACAGCCTCTGTACATGGAGTGGACCAGGCGATTGATGAACGCCATTGGCACCTGGAACCACACTCGCAGAAAAGTCCGACACAATCCGTCGGCTGTGTTTGGTCTCGGTACGACGTTATTAAGTCCCCACTATAAGTCTCGTTCCATGACACATTGGTCAGAATAAGGCTGGTCACGTCGACGCCATATTTTGGTCTTGCCATCTGCTGTTGATACGCAATATCGACTCTCGTCTGTGAAGAGAACAGGCGGGGAAAACTATAGACGTTCAAATCAATGGCAGGGGGTGAGGATAGGTCTACGGCAATGGATGCTCTCTCTGGTGAGACGTCGGCGTACTGTATCGGTACTGATGTGTCTTCCATTCTCTGTCGTGCTGTCTCAGATTCCTGTGTGAAGGGATTCTGCACCAACTATTGCACAACATGGCGCCTTGTCTCCCAGTTCGGGGCGATCATCCCTGGAAGCCCGTAGATGGTTCGAACATTGTCCTGGAAGTGATTGGCAACGGCTTGCGCAGTGTGGCCAGCGCCCAGTCTTTCAAGCTTTATTGTTCAGGTCACAAATACAATAAAAACATTTGACAAGTTTTATACAATGCGTCTATTTCTTTTGCTACTTAGTATAATATGTAAAATTTTGATTTAGATATGATATTTATTAACTATTTCACTCTTAAAATCGGAAATAGTACTGAATCGAAATAATGTGTGAGCACTGAGTTTAGAGCACTGCTGGGAAAAGTTGTCATATTATAACTTAGTTACTATCATTTCAAGAGTGATAGTATTTTTTTTAAAACGTGACTACCAGACCCGGAGGACATATCCAATAACACCAATTAACTTACAAATGTTCAGCTTACAGACTATTTCTATCAAGGAGTTGAGCTTTAATGCTGTTATTAAGGGTTGATATATTTTTGCGGTCAGACGAAATTATTGCTTGCGTATTTCCACCATTACTAGACCAGCAAGCCTTGGGCGTGCGGCTACAAATTTGATTATACTGAAAGGGTTGAATAATACTTGTCCTTTCTTCGATCAGTCCAAAATTATATCCCCGTGAAATCGATAATTATGGAAGTTTACAAGACTTCATTAAAGGGACGCGTGAAGTTAAGAGAGAGGATCGGTTGTGATAGCCGTTAGAATAACAGCATCCAATTTGACCGACCATGTTTCTTGCTTGTAATAGGGGTGTAACAAACGCCATCTAAATTACGTAATTATTCTTTAACTTCGACTTTACATGCCATAGGAATCGTTAAAAGAGTTTAAAAACTAAAGTAGTAGCAACTTGGTGGTTTTCCGTCAATTTCGGCATTAGCTCATACAGACAACCCCGACAATGGAAAATTGTTTGGAATGAGTTTTTATTATTCCCGAGAATATAAAACAAATACTTCTATGTAAAATCGTTATGTCTTACATAGGGAATTATATTTAAGATTATGGAAACCGTGTTGAATATTGCCGCTACGACGACGGAAAATGGTTTCAGAGCGCCATAAGCGTAATAAAGGTGTGCTGGAAACGCCAGACATCGTGCTGTGGTCTCCATGGTCGCCGAGTCACAGCGTTTGCCTTGAGCATGTTCAAACGCGGTATAATCGGACAGGTCGAGGTAAGAACGCGACTTTGTAATTTGTAATTTTTGCGACATTTTCTCGCGGTGTGTTCACGTCTGCCTGCGACCTTGTGCATTTTCTGGTCGCCGAACGATCGCAGCAGCGTAGTAAGGACACCACTCGGTCTGACGGGGGCATTACAACAGTAATTGCTTTGTAAATACTCTAGTAACTGGTCGACCTATTTATAGTGTGTGTGAATTATTTAATATGATTACTAATGAGTCTAGACTTACTAATGAGTTAAGTTCGAGGTTATTAAAATTCATTATTAGGTAGGAGCTAATTCTGTCCTTTGCTGGTCTTTCTTTTGGTATCAAATGTTGTATATATATATATATCATTAATTCTGATATTTGTTCACATGAACAGTCAATAATACCCCTGTCAGACCGGGGTGGTGTCCTTGCTACGGTGATGGAAAGTGGTTTTAGAGCGCGTTAAGATCGTCATAATGCCCCCGTCAGACCTGAGTGGTGACTCTACTGCGCTCTGAGACCTGGAAATACACAAGGTCGTCGGCAAGCGTGAACACAACGCGGAAAAGTGTCTCAAAATTACAAACTTAAAAAAGTTCTCACTGCGACCGGTGCGTTTATACAACCTCATATCATCGCCATATGCTTAGAGATAGCCCCATGAGGACGTGATGCAATGGCGCAACAGTGATGGAATCATCGTAACATCGCGATGACAACGCCATAAGTACTCAGAACGCTTAGTGGGGTCGCGGTCAAGGTGTGAGGGGTGTGGTGAGGACGCCATAAAGGCACCGTTGCAAATGTTACAATTTTCGCATCGTCTTTGCCACGTGTGTACTGCGCGTGTACTACGTTCATAGAGATGTTACCACGATTATCTCGCGACCTTCGAGACCCACCACGTTCTCTCGGCTTTCCAGGACATATGGCAGAACCTTGGCGTTTGTTTTGAACATACTCAAAGCAAACCCCGTGACTCAGCGATCATTGGCGACCATGGAGCACGATATCTCGCGTTTTCACCACGCTTATGGTGATCTTGGCACGCTCTGAAAACATTTTTGTCGCCGTAGCAGCGCAGTAGGGACCTTTGCGACCCCACCACGTTCTCGCAGCTTTCCAGATCATATGAGCATGTTCAAAACAAACGTCGTGGCTAGGCGATCATTGGCGACCATGGAGACCACAGACCACGTCACATCCGACTATACAGCACCTGCGCAACAGGTTCCAGTAAGATACTGCTACTGCCAGGAGAACTGCTGGAACACGGCAACGTCAGATTAGCCCTTAACAGTCCGAAGGCGCCTGGCTTTTCTTGATTACACTGTCGTCGTGACATCTGTAGTGAGACATCTGTGCCAGCCCATGCCAAATGTGTAAGAGCTCAGGGTGGACATACCGGATATTGACTTCAGCTGTACCCTGCTATCTTTGATGGTTTTCTGACGTTTCGGTTTTGTGCATTTGTAGTGAATTCTTTCTTGAAATTATCCACAGATGCTTGTTATCTCGATTTCGTCAATTATTTTTTACATTTGTTAAAAGTTGTTGCAGTAAATAAACTTTGAATCTGGCATTGCGTTTTTTGATGGCTTTGAGTGTATTTATGCAATAATCATTATGTGTATCCTCTGTTATTTATATCATTATTCAATATTTACGCGATACGTGCTGCACTGGCAGCTTTAACTGCTTTGCACGGGGGACAGAAAATGTCGACATGTTCATTGGCCTTACGAGTATATTTATTTACTAAGAGATTTATTTCTATATAGCGCATAAACATTCGCTTGTTGGGATACTTTTTTCTCCTGTTCTTGTCAATCCAAATAAGATACATGTACAATAAATTTTGTAGAACTGAATTTTCCCGAATTGGTCTGTAACTCTATTGTGTAAAAGTTAAAAATATATCTAAATTCCAATCAAATATCTTAAGTTTAACGCAAAAGATTTCCGGATAACAGAATATTTATTGATCTCAGGTCAATGCATGGCCAAAATTAAATAAAATATAAATGAAATCATACGAAAAGCCAGCTTAACCCGACAGCGTGTCAAACTTGAATCAAATACATCTATGGTTTTTTTTCTTAAATAATTCTAGAAACATTATTTTCATTGGTTTTTGCAAAGCTATATACAGCAACGTACTAAATTGTAATGAAATGTATCCAAGTTTAACCTGAAATAAACCCGAAGAAAAGATTTTATATTGATTTTAAGTCAACAAATACCACAGTTTAGAGAAAAATTACTGAAACCCCACGAAACATGAACTTGATATAAAATATCTGAAAGTCTGATTTTAATAACAGTAATAAAAAAAACAATCGGAAAACCAAAATGTCGGATGGATGGAGAGAAGACATATAGCTACGTTGGCTTCTGCAGTACAAGAGTAAAACCGATGCATTTATAACGATAACAAACCTTAATGAGATTACTTGACTTCATTCTATTTCAAGTCCGTAAAAATTGAAAAATTGCCAATTCTTTTCTTGACTCTAATCAGCCCTTTGAACGTTTTTCTTTATTGTTTTGATGGATAGCCCAAACGATACACGAAGTCCAATTTTCTATTGCAGGAACCAGGTCTATATATGGCTACTATTAATGTCTCTGACGTCATTGGTTTTGTGATTTATATAATAATAGTGCCAATGGGTGTTAATTGAAAACGGTAGATCTATTCACCGATACAAAGAATCAGTGAATGAAATATTTACCTTGTTAGATTGATCGGCTAAATCGAGAACAGCTTCAATCAATACATACCAAACGATCGCCCTAAGGAAATTATAACCCTTTAATCCAGCTATTAAATTGTACCGCCAGGAGTAAGCTTGTTATTAGAGCATTGGTCAAGTGACAATAACAATCGCAGATTCTGCATAGTTCTCGATCGATGTTGACATGTTTAATAACAAGTTGATTCTGCACCTAAAAAATAAACCCAAGAAAATAATTACAATGCATCCACAAATGATAAGATTTAAGGTCGCATTGGACATAATTACGCTCCGCAGTCACGAACTGCATGAAATATATTTCTTAAAAATTTGAATTGGTAAGGGTTATGCTGGATTCTTCTTCGTATCCTGTCTAACAAAAAGTCTTTTTAACCATGATAAATGGATAAAACACCCTTTAAATGGATATTTGGTACTCCAAATTGCCAATCTGCAGAGTATTGTCGGGTATTTCAATTAAAGTAGAACGTTGTTGAATTATGACATTGAGACGTAAATTTTGGTGATGAGAAAAACAAAATAACACACAATATTGAGCGTGATTTAAATGTGGATTCTAGGGAGTAGCTTTAACAAAAGGCCCTAACCCCGCCCCATCGTAGCTTCCTTCCGCTACGAGTAAACAGCAACGAGTCCTTCCGGTTTGTCTTTCATGCACATTCCGATTGTTCAGGCTTCAATTTTCGTTTTCTCTAGAACTGCGCATGACGGATATAAACCGGGAGGCGTTTGACTCGGATACTTAGTTTCACACTGATTATTTCTCGCCTTCTTGTTATCAACCGATACCGAAGTAAAGCGACGAAGGAATGAAGTGTGGGCCATTTCTCTCGGCTAAACTTGTATTCGTTTACGCATATATTTAACGCTAAGTGATAAGATTATTTCTAATTTTAAAATGCCGGAAAACACTTGCTTCAACTGTGTAAGGAATCAGATAAATCCACACCAACGCGTAAAGACCTGAACGATTAAGCAGCAAAACACATAAACGGTAGCTTTAAAATTATTCTGTCCATTATGATGACAACATGCTTAAAACCGGCCGGGAACACTTAATCGAGTTAAAAACTATTTTCAAAAGGAAATAACCTCACGGTGGAACATCAGATTTTGACAATTCCGCAATAAGATTCAGACCTCGCCAATATCTGCGAAAACAAACTATACTTTCAAAAGTAATTTCCCACATATTGATTGCCAGATACTTGATGTACTTTAGAGAGGCATATAAAAACTTTTATCGGTATTCATGTGACTATATTTACGACATAAATATAATCTTTAGTTATCTGGAAAGCGTTTCAGATTGCATGGTTAGAATCTGGTTTCGGTTCGTTAGTTCTATTATCGCGTTGTCAGTGCTTGTTGAAGACCACATTAGATATTGGAAAACCCTGATCTCTGTAGATGATGTCACGGCAGTTTCTGGTAGAAATTGTACCACTGGGTCACGTAAGCATTATACAGAGAAACGATGTGCCAGATTACATTAAGGGTTCCGGACGTCTGTTTACTGCTGTCATTACTTTATTCGCCCAAGATCGATATTTAGTAGAATTAATAAATGATAAGAGATTGTACAGCAACGACAGATTCCATCGTCTACACTTAAGATTTTTCATTTCAAGCATAGTGAGTTTTGCACATCTATCATTTGTTCCAAATATTGTCCAGCAGTTCATTACGATAACAGTTAACGAATGATACTCCATAATTCGAACACGGCTTATCGGTACCTGGAGAAATTTATGATTGATTAGAAGTGATATAAGCCGCGAAAATTTTATTATAGCTGAATTATTTGGGGGTAATAATGGCAAAAACTCTTTGGTTTGTTTGGGTTTTTTTTGGTTGTTTTCCATGCCTGTCCGCAAAAGCGCGCAATCGACCTATTCTCCGATAAGTTATCTGTATTTTTGTCTGAGGTATCCTTGCATGGGGAACACCAAACAAAATAATTGCTCATCCTAAAGACTTTTCTGACATGTACTTGTGGGTAAACCCCGTTTTGTTTAGCTTAGTCTTTGAATCGGTTCTGGATGACAACACTGGTTTAACTTAATATGATACTTTTTTTCTTCTTTAATCATATCAAGTACAAACATCTTATAATTGAGAATCCAATAATTAGCATGTGTTGAGGGAGAGCCATGGTCCGAGCTCGTTCTGAGATCCTTGGGTGCCAACTCCCAACTAACTTTCATGAGCCCTGTCCCGTCTTAACTCGGGCGCTCTCGCCTTTACTCATGGAACCCATGGCCTCCCCTCTCCTTTTCATTACTTCTAGATAAAGGATCCCACACGATTACATATCTGGCTATTGTCAGATTAAGCGTTCAGTAAAAATCGCTTTATAAGACAAATAACTAACGAATGCCATCTGGACAACCATGGATATTGATACCCGACATAAAGATATTTTAACCAATTCTGCTTTCATGTGTCAAGATGGCACGATAACTATCAATAACACCTACCATTATGTAACATAATTGCCAAATCTGTTAATATTATTATTAGAATACATTGTAATGATAATGAATTATAGCATCCCTCAACGGACCTGGGCATATTATTAGATCAATCTCATAGTTCCACCGACGATAATAGCATATCATGCTAAATTGTATTTTGACCAGGTTCTGTAAGTATTTCTTTTACTTGAATTTGTATGGAAATGGCAACAATTTGTATACTTTGGTGCTGCTATATTGCGATTGCGTGCTATTTAAAATCTACAAGCAAGGATAATGGATTCTGTTTGGGTTGAGTGGAGTATTGTAATCTACGTAAGGACACGCTCTTACTTTTAAATGAATGAACTTTTCTTTTGGGGTTTTCGTTTAGAATAGATTGATAGTTCCTCGATTTGGACCTCGCGTAGTGAAATATCGAGACGGTTTATATAAAACTCTCCATATCCACGCGAAGTATGCTTTCCGTCACTATCATGATGGATGCTAAAACAGTAAATTAACTAAACCTGAATTACAAAAATCATTTATGACAGAACTTTACACAGCAAAGGATAATTAAAACCCACGTTACAATGCTGACATCAGCATTTAACGATGAAAGAACAGTATAATTTGAACCTCTGAACCGTTTCCTTACGATTAGCCTAATGTGCACACCGTATTGTGGGATGACAGCAATTTATCAAAACTCATTGTTCGAAAGGTTGTGTTCAGATATAACAGCAACTAAACGCGTTGAATGTTTGTAAGCTGTGTTTATTAGTTCTTTGCTTCACTACTGTTTATTTATTTATTTGTTACTTATTATGTATATTAGAACTCCCAATAAACTATTATAATAATAATTATATTTGTACACATATGCTGAATACAGAATGGCCATCTGTAAGTTTTAATATAACTCCTGTCCAATCCAGTTGTATCAAAAAAATATGTTGGTGTATTAAGATATGTTAAAAGTAAATTTGATGTAGCTTCTCAATATTTGTGCACTGTGATAAGAGCACAATATTTTATAGATTATGTAGTAAAATACCGTGGTCCAGTGAGATCATCAAAAAGTCAACAACGAGGTTGACCGACAGAGAACGAAACATTCGCCCATCAGCAGGACAGTTGTTAGCTTAACACCCTATTCACCATCGATGAGGCTGATGTTCCCTGCCACAATCCCAAGTAAGTCGGGTACAGTCTCCCAAGCGGGACGTAACAGATTCGACCCCGGTGTTGACCGAGAATGTTCCTCTAAAATAACACCGATATCATGTCACACCATATGCCTATTATTATAGTATGAAATGTTTCTTTAACAAGTCTTTTGAAGTGGATGACATAACTCTGTGTTCGACCCATTCCGAACATTAAGATGTGAATTCTCTGAAGCCTACCAAAGAATTTTTCCATAACGGGAAAAGGTGCCTTAGTTTTGATTGCCTAAGACATCTGGGGTTACATGTAAATATATCATACTTTTATTTCGAGGTTAATAAAACATATTTATATGTTATTAAAACAAATTGTATCTGCGACAGTGTTTATTAGTTCTGACATTAGACCATTGATGTACTCGGCACATCTTTGCAGTCACTGCAGCCTTTCGTGTTTTGAATGATTAGTTCGTAATTACAAAACAAACGTAATTTATGAGTATATTATTTCTGGCTTAATGAGTTTACGTTATTATTCTCTTTCAGTATATGCCAACATATGTCCCTATCTTCATCAATTCTAATCTAATATTTATTATGTTGTCAAGATCGTTACTCACTTCTATTCCTTTGTCTTCTGGCATGAGTTCAAAATACGTTATCACTGTGACCTAGCACAGAACATCATTCCGTGAAGCAATGTTAGAAGACAAAGTTGTCGCGCTATCGGATTTTGTCCCAGAGAATAGGGTAAATAATCTGTTTGCAATTCCTTTCAGGGTCAAATTTTACTAACGTTTCTTATCCTCTTTTAAAACAAGATGATTTTTACGAATTTTCTCCTGATTAGAAATAAAAACGTGATCCCACTTATTCAATTAAGTCAATATATGCGTTCAAAATCGATATTCCACCTTGATTTTACAAATTGACGACTGTCTCAAGCTGTCATGCTCGCCCTTTCGAGATTCTTAGAACAACCAATAATCACATTTTCTTCCTGTCCATAGTACTAGAATATGTTTCATCCAGCATCAGATTCTAGTTTCGTATAAAATATATTCGCCTAAATTTGATTTTTTCAATAGTCTCGTGTACCTCCTCATAAAGCCAGTGGCGATTTAATGTCTTCCGGGAAAAGTAAGCATAACCTGCCTCGTGAGCAATATTCTGCAATAATCCTAAGATTAAAGCAGAGGAACATAAGCGAATAAAATGACAGTAATATTTGAATACGATAAAAAAAAACCTTGTAATCCGGCAAATAGGCGATGTAGGAAAACTGTACGCTTAAGACACAAGGCATTATGCAGAAAATGTTAATACTTAGCTATGTGAACTCACAAAAAAACATTTAGGATCCTTTTGATAAGCCCAATGGAAAATTTTATCAGGTGTTCCAGCGGAAAAGGTAGGTGTAAACTTCACGGCAATATCTATTCACACAACCAACAAGTCTGAAGTTTTCACACTGTAATTAGCCCAATAATACTATAGTCATTATCTTTTAAATTACGAATAATTTAAACCTATAGAACCTGTCATAAAATTTCGGTACAATAATCATTTGTTCATACGGTATAAATACTATATATACAATAAAGTGCAAAGTATTGTTCCGTAAGAAATACATCTTCAGAACAAAGGGACATTTTTATGACCCGGATGACGAACAACATGAAATCTCGTGTATTAGAAACAAGGACAATTCCAGTAAACTGATCTGTAAGTAATACGAACACGCCACGTTAAGGTTTAATAAGGATATTAAATCTGAAAACCAACCTGATTAAAAGTACAGTAACAACAGGAAAATGACAGAAAAAAGACAGCCATTTTCAACATATAATATAATTACCCAAACATGTTGTTAATTACAAACGAAAACATTTGTATTATAAACTAATATGTTTGGTACAATCAAAAGCTATCAGCATATGTTTGCATTACAAGTGATAAATGGAATATTGATTTCTGAAGATACGAGGCAGTTTCAGCCACTTTCAGTCAAATGTTTCTCTCTGTGGTTCGCTTAAGAAGATACTCACGTCTATATATTTGATAAAGGGGTTCCTGTCAAATACACGAAACCCTCAGTTAGTCTTAATTGCTTTCTGAAAGTGTGAATGGAAACCCTTGAACCATTGAGAAAAAGCTGGGACCGAACCAGCTGATAGAAACCAAAATACTGGAATAGGTATTGATTGACTGTTGCTTTAGCCAATCACCCGCCGTTGTCATGGAACCGCAGTTGACGTCAAGGATATTTTATAGAAAATCTCCTCTTTAGTATTAGAAATATTAGAATTACCTCACACTGAATGAAAGAACTCTTGATATCGGCCAGACTGTTGTATCCCGCAACAACTTAACAAGCGCACATTAAAGCGTGGACAAGAGAAGACCACCATCAGACAGACCATAAGAGTACCTTCAGATTGACTTTTCTTGTACTAATCTTCGACCATGTATAGTTATAAAGTTTTTGGATGTGTTTTATTCATAGCCTGTGTGTGGGCGGCTCCGGTGTCCGAAAAATCAAACAAAGGTGAGAATAACTAATTGTTAACCTTATTTTATAACTTATAATATATATAAACTCCATGAATTCAATACAAAAACATAAAACGTATGTTTACACACACTTCATACATGGTCCTTTTTTCCATTGTTGTGAATAAGTTGTTAAATTTTAAACTGGTGTGAAGTTAATGACAATATGGTAGATGAAAGACGATAGAATATAATTTACACCATGAGAGTAATATTGTATTACGTATTAATTATTTGTTTGAATGGTACCTGGATGAAAAGTGTAGATATTAATAATTCCTTGTACTATATTCCTTTATTTATTACTTGTTCTATTCGATTTGATTAGATTTAGTGTAGTGTGTTATGTTTTATATTTGTAAATATTACCAATTAGTACCAAAATACATGACTCCATATTCTCGCGACCAATTAATAAGATGAGTCCCCTATCCCTGATTGCGTTTCAGTTTTAAGTTTAGTATTCGCTCTCTTCTGTTTAGTTATCATTTCTCTGAATTTGAAATATTGATATTAAATTGTTTGCTTTTTGTATTAAAACATTTTAAGTGAAAAATTAATCATACCGTTTATATCATCCTCTAAGCTATTCCTCTAGAATGATAGACGGAACAAATTACCTTCTGCTTCGATTCACTGTCAGATTGCCTGATATTAATGTTGCCCGCAGCTATCTTCCAGTAATTTTTTTATCCGTGATTAGTGTTATGAATGATTTCAGATGTGACTTAAATGACTGTAAGAGAGCTAAAGAAGACAAAAATCACAGGCTCTGTGCCCTTTTGTAACTTATAGAACAACCTTTTTTTGTCGTAACTGATTTGAAACTGCGCTTTAATTTTCCGAGTCACCAAGAAGCTGTGAATCGTGTCTATCGAAATGTAGATACAACTAGTAATTTATCTCAACGTCTCCCAAACGTGAAATAAAGGTATTGAATTTCTTTATAACAAAGCCACAACATCACGATTGGCGGTTGAATGGAGGCGTTAAGTAATTATTGATAGTCTTATTCCGTGCAGTTATATATGTATATATAAATAACACAAGACTAGTGTTGTGATCATTATACAAGCTCATAACTGTTTAAAGGCCACTGACACACCGGATTAACGATGTTTGGTTTTTAGAAATTGGACAGGACACTTTATTCTAGTTGAGAATAAGGCGGAAAAACCAATTTTCTAATGGTATTCTTTGTCAAGTCGCTATGTTCTTTTAGGCGTACAGTAGGTCTTGTTAACCCGCTTTTTTGCCGACAAAACCTGTATCTTAACTTGGGTAAATTAGTTTCTGGAAACTCAAATAATAGGCCATCTGCAAGGCTTTCAAGGGGAATGGATAATCAAGTTAAAGTTAACTTATTGATCCACAAAGGGTGTTTTCTTGCACAATATGCACACAGCAGATTTTGTGTTGAGCTGTTTTCAATTCATATGTAATGACAACTAGAAACATGCCATGATTCTAATGTCATCATTAGCGATTCATTTATCCAAAACGTTTCTTTTGGCAGACAAAAACGGATCTATGAATAATTGTAAAGCAATAAACATATTCTTTGAATTGTGTTTTGTATTCTGAAAGTAGTTTAGCATATTAACCACGCTATATTTTTCCTATACCATCCATGATATCAGGAGGTACATCAAGCCCGTAGACTACTGACACATCGACAAAAAACTTATTGGCAAGCGGATATATATTTTTAATACAATCCGCCATCCTATCATCCTCTGTACATTAAACACCATTATCGAGAATGGATAATGACAGCAGAAGATGGCGAGGATTATTAGCGTAATTTCTTACAGAGCACACTGTAATTAAATCAAAATAGTTTCCAACGCTGTGAATACTTTTGTAACCAAATTATGAAGTGGCGTAGCGCCTGCGAGTAGAATATCTGGAAACACCATAACCTTTTATTCAATGCATCTAGCGGAAAAATAGATACCATATATTTACATCCATGATGATCGCGTGTGTGCCCAATGGAGCAAAATAAACTTGAAGAGGTTTTTTTTTTACCTTTTTTGGCTAGGAAAAAGCATATCACTGAGTTGTTGATAATCATTGACGTATTTGGTATGACCATATTTTCATGATGCACGATATGTTTGGTATGTTTTTGGAACTCCATTTAATTGTATTACTACTCTCCACGCAACATCTAGTTGTAACCGTTTGCTGCCTTATTTCTTGCTTGGTGATAAGGTTAGGTCGTCTATAAAGATTACCTTCGTGACATGAGATGGTGTAAGGTTTATAGTTGTTGACATTTACGTTTATCACGGCCGATCACCTTTGAACTGATTGCTTTAATTTCCATTCCGTTGACTGCCCAATTTATAGGTAGTCATTAAGGGAGAAGCCTTGTCCATTTACTCGCCGTCCTTTCATAAAATATTTAAGTGCTATTTTTCTTTGAGATTGATCACATAGAACACGACCGAGAGTACTCGGAGATAATAAATACCTCAGAAACTTTACGTCTTGTGTGTTTTAAATTGCCTTCTGGACAACATCAACTGATTGCTTTTTAGTCGGACAAACAATCTACTAGACGATCGCAGGTGGCTTTGCTCAAGAGCATAACCCCCCGTTTTCTATTATTTTGTAAGAAAATTAATGACTCCATTAATATCTTTATACGGATTATTTAAACTCCTACTGCGAACGTCCTCTTATGTTCATAAAGCCCGTGATATTTCCATCACGTCAATTTTCATATTTTTGCTATTCTGTCCGTCTCACATTTTGTGACGTATTAATTTTACCTCTAATTGAGCTAGAATGTCTAAACAAAATATGGTGGTTCATTTGGCGAGTCCTGGTCATGTTTGGTAATGGTAATTTATTTCTAAGGCTGTCTGTCTGCCACGCCTTTGATTGATCCTAGCTCGAAAAAATGGAAAATGTGTATCACTTGATTAACAGATCAGAAATACGCAATTAGTTGTAATGATATAGAATAGACAGACATGAAGGACTACTGTCCGTTATTATCAATACAGCTAATGAGGTTCTCCTAATGATTTGTACAATAGCAGTCGTGGCTTCATGACATAATAAGTCTTTTAGATAACAATGATTACCAGAATAAATGAACTGGTTGATGTCGTTAATGTATATATCAGTATCATTTTTCACCCTACAATAAAATTACCTTTGATGAAAATGACAAAGGGGCCACTAATGACCCTTGCCCAATCACTTATTTATCAAATGAGGTAACAAAGCCACCGTCGTCCACTTCGGAACTGAGGTGCATGTAGTTCTCTATGCAAATTACTCTATATTTGGACAAAGGGACATCGTAACTATTTTTCCGGTTGCCTAGTTTCGATTTCATTTCCCCGCAATACTAAATTATTTTAGACGTAACTGTTATTATTATTGAGAGAGTTTGTTTCAATGTATTCTTTGGTGAACCCTTCTGAGCTGCCTTTGAACTGTTTGCGAAAAGATTGGCGACTAAGAAGGCTTCAACCTACAATTCTGAATTTGTTTTCATTGGATTTTAATTTGTTTTAGGTGAAAAGAAAAGAAGCGCAAATCAAGTACAAGATCAAGAAAAACAACTAGAGAGTCTTTTGTCCCTAGCAGGTTAGCTCAATCCTAAATCTTTTGTCTAATATTCGCGTTATTGTAAATAGCTTCCCTTGGGTATATTAAAATTCCCGTAGACTTAATCCGTTTTGATGGAAAAATGCCCGATAGCTTTTCGAGCAGAGAAAATGACTTAAACCACCTACACATATTTCCCAGCTCGTCTTCTTGTGGGCGAATAGTTTTAGCGGCCGACAAAGGAATCTTTTTTTCAGTTCATGTTACAATCTTAAACCTAAAAGGGCATGATCATAAGAAGCAAATGTTTAATACTTTTATATTGCTTGCTGTTCGTGCTTTCGTGTTATATTAGACGTAAATTCATTCTGGTATCGTCCTTATCAACTACCATTATTTATCATACTCTTTGATTGATGCAAACGTCAACCCTTTTCTCTCCACCTGTCAATAATAATTTTACGACTTGTTTTAATGTTATATTGGACATATTTTCAAACTTTCAATTCTGTTTAAGGTAAAAATATCCAAATCCCAAACGTTGCTGTTCATAAAAGTCACACGACACACGTTGAAAATACAAACGGACAAGAAGTTAAACACGAAGAAGTGGAACAAAGAGGTAAAACATTTTACACACAAAGTATTTAATTTTGAAGAAGAAAAAAGATAGTAAAAATAAATATACAATTCCACAAATAAGTTAATAAAAAAAATTAATTACAGCTGCACATTTTAAATGGGTAAATAACAAATCCTGTATAAATGTGTTATAGTTACCAATACGGAAACAGGAGAAGTCGTATCTGACGTACAACAAGATGTTACAGAAAGTAAATCACCAAACGGCAACGAACCTCACAGAGTAGTTGAAACCAAAGTCGATATTCCAGCCGAAGACATCCATAAAACGATCATACAAAATACAGCTAAGGTAAGTAACGACTAGTTGAGTTTATTTTTCCACTAATGGCTTGCATGTGACAGGAAGGGGGTAATACGGAAAACTAAATGTGATATTAAATCTCTTGTAATATTTATAGGCCCGCTCCATGAGTGATTGGGTTAGTCGTGCACCTAACAAGATCTTTCGACAAACTGGATAACTTGTATATATCGATGACGCAACATTAAACGGAAGACGAAACCAATGTTTATTTTTCCAAACCTCTATATTGTATGGGTACCCTGATACTTTATCCCTATTGTAGTATTATCCCTTTTGTCATTGCATCCCCATGACCAATAATATTTATACACCTTGTGGATACAAAGATTAATGTTTAATGTCAGTATTAATGTCAGTAAACATTGCTTAGAGATATTATAAATAATAAATATATCACCTGCTGATGATGAATGGTTCACAAA
Organism: Patella caerulea; assembly: GCA_036850965.1. Taxonomy (NCBI): domain Eukaryota; kingdom Metazoa; phylum Mollusca; class Gastropoda; family Patellidae; genus Patella; species Patella caerulea. The sequence continues at coordinate 24,798,239 of JAZGQO010000006.1, forward strand.
GAATGAGCTAATTACTAAATCACGCGATAAATAAACTCACCCCTCTTTTATTGGATCTCAAATATTGAAATTAACGAAATATTTAGAAGAGCCAATTATCGATTTCGGATAAAACATAAAGTGTTCAAAGGTGACATTCGACCAAGAGCAAAACGGCAACAAGCACAGCATCGCGCCAGAAATTTTAAATAAACACTTAGCATACCATTGGAAGTGCTTGTATACATTTTCGAAGAGTGTGGTTGCCAAAGGTTATTTAAGACAAGGTTACTTCAGACCAGTTGAATTCAATTGAGATTGTTGGTCTTGCCGTAAAGTAAGTACTCCCAGGATATCAGAATACGTGATTCATTTCCCAAGCCGCTATTTATACATGAACTTTTATTTTCTAAAATTTATTAACCCGAGTAAAACACATTTATTGTCTAACGGTTAGAAGAAATGTATTCTCAATGGGGAAACGATATACATTTTAATTCAATTACCTCAGTTTTGAGTAAAACAATTTCTTCCTTGTAGTATGGGAAATTTAATAAGCATAACACTTGACTGTAGTGTCAATATTTCGTTTGATGTAATTACAGTGTTGCTGGACCGTATTAGAATATTGATATATTCTAAACCTATCAATTCCAACACTTCATTATAGATTTCTATATTTGGACTTTGCTGGTGACTGTTTCTGTCACGGATCAGCAGAATATGGATATGGAAATCGATCAAAAATTACTTAAGAGGATATTCTGGTTTGTTTGTAACCGTTTAAACAACGCCAAATGGAGCAGACATTGACGTCAGTTATTATGTTGACGTCATCGACTTTCCTCCCACTCACATTGATAGCAATCTTTCAGTACATAGATCAATACAGGAACAACTTGTAATAGCTCATCGCCACTAGCGCACGAGCTAGCGAACCATCGATTGCTTAGCAACCCCTCTCCATTGATTCTAGATGGAACGTTCTAATGTTGACAATTTCCTGTTATTTTTTGTAGGATGGAGTGGAGGATGGCAGCGATGAAAGTATTGAATTCACACCCACGGCTGTTGCAGAATATCTTCTGGAAACTGGAGAATTTGAAAACTTTTATTCTGCTTTACAAGATCTGGTGAACTCTTCAGTTGTAAGTTCATTCAAATAAATAAATGATTGAAACGAAATGCCAAAGTATTAAATGGGCCCAATTAAACCAAATACAGCCATTTTTTCTTTCTCAATTTACGAAAACTGAAAAAAATATATCAAGGATGCTGCCCTTCACTGGCCGAGAGCTAAAATCTCGGGAATACTTTTAGCTCTTGCCATAACAAAAAAGTCTAGGTTATTAAGATATTTACGTCTCTGGTGTTGTTATTTAATGAATAATGACCACCAGCCCCATAGTGGTTATTGAGAAAATGTATTCCCTAACCAACACAAGAAAATTACAATACGTCTGGACAACACTTGGTAACTAATTTCGACATCCTTCGTTAACGTAAATTGGTTCATACGAAATAGATGAAATTGACTTTAAGCCCCGTTGTAACTTATCTGTGCTATTCGTCTATGTGTCATTTGGCTTCTTGAAAACATTCTATTATAGTGTTGAAACTTTAAGGTAACAGTAGAGTCAATCAGAAATCCACATTAAATAAATTCAATTATAGCAATGACTCTCATGACACAATAAATATTGTGAGTCTTCCTTTGTATGTATTAATATAAATGGATGAACTGAAAGTAGTTCACCACTTTCCTCTAGTTAAAATAAAATTATATCTGGTTCATGTTATTCTTATTTTAACCAGATGACCGAATCTGAAGCCGAGAATTACCAACAGGAAGTAATGGCTGAATACCAGAGACTTCTCGCTGAAATCGATGCTTACCAAGCTGAATTGTCAGTAAGTACCACTTTCTATTTATTACGTTCCCGGTGTGAGTAATTAAATCTTTAAGGACACTTAAGTTTTTAGCACACTTTCTACTTACCCGAGCAGGACACTTTTCGAGTTAAAGTGAAAGGAAGAACTTCATTAACCGCTTGGGAGTAACAATAAAAACATAAAATATTATTGATTATATTTTACAGCAACAGGATTCCGTCCCAACTTACTACCCACAGGCTTACCCACCACAGGTTCCTCAGAAAAAATCAAACGATTTGTACAAATATAACGACTACCAAGGAGCTTATAATCCAGAGGAGCTATCCCTTGAGAACCAGCAAGTTGTACAAGAAGCACTGATCAATAACCAGAGATCACTGAGTGCTGCCATTGATGCTTTACTTGAAGCCTGGTGGAATCAAGCATTCGAAGCTGGTAATTGATCAAATTTTGTACTCTAATCAAGTCACAATACGAACTTGTTTTTTTTTTATGTCAAACTTTTTAATTGAAATGGTCTTTAGCCACGTCTGCTAAGATATTATGGATTTTACCTATGTGGTGTGTTATCGATTTTAGGTGATGCTCGTGCTCAAGCTCTTGTTGAATATTTATACAGCATCGTTTCTAAAGATGATGATATGGATGATATCGGCCAGATCCGAGAAATTCTTGGTAAGTAGTTTATGAATTATTGCAATTACAAAATAATTTACTTAAGTGGGTTATTGGAAAATTTTTCCCTGTGGTATTGTGGTTTTAATAATATTTGACCTTATTTCAGCTGAAATGTTAGCCAGAGCTTTGATGGAAGATATGTCAGAAACTGAGCAATCTCAACCAGTTATCAGCGAAGAGGAAGGTGAAGATACTTCTAGCAGCTCACAGACATCTTCCGAATCAGAAGAATCGGCGGAATCAGAGGAATCGCCAGAAGAACCATCAAATGAGGATGAAGATATGTCATCTGAAGAAAACACAGAAAGTTCCTCAAATGAAAGCTCAGAAGAAACTGAGAATAAAGTCGCCACAGAAGAAAAACCCGAAGGTAAATATTATCGGATAGCTGTAGGCCACACGGTAGCTGTAGTCCACACGGTAGCATTTGCAAGACCCCTTTAGTTTATAGCTTAAATGCACTTATTAAGGTATAATACCTTAGTTAAATAGCACCCTCCCATTGTAATTTAGAAAATGACGTTTGACTTGTTGATTGTTTATAGTGCAATTGACTGTTTAATCAAATGCGCCATTCATTAATCGTTGGAAAATGGCGAAATAAGCCCAAAGATAAATTCCAACAGTTTTCATACCCAATGCTTCTTTCATAGTCATGTTCCATCATTATGAAGAACCTAAAAGAAAGATATATCTGTTACTACGAGACTTAATACCACATAACTATTGATTTTACGTATGGTATAAAAGCTGTTAAGCTCACAATGACACTATATGTGTTCAATACAATCTTAATGTATATTCATCCCATGGCGCCGAATAAAGACACATCGATTTATAGAGTAATAAAAACATACTAGAAAGAATCTACTTGCATTATATAAATTCATTAAGACTTGTATTGACTACATCTACATTTCTGGAATTAATCACTCGGGTTAATGGGATCTTACATTACTCTCCGATGTGAACCAAAACATCAACGCGGAGCATTGTATGGCGGAATTATCTAAGGAGTTGTAATCCTGATTACAAGCATTTTATATGGGCATTGGTGATTGCGGAATCCTGTGTCAAAGGTTACTCACAGAGCTAAAGGGCGCAGTGACCATAACGACACAAAGAAATAAAAGCAATGACATTAGACACACTTTACTTAGATAGGTATGTCGTATAGATATAACTATCTGCTGAATAATAACTAACTGCTATCTTTATTTCAGCACCTGTGGTACCTGTGCTCGATAAAACAGCTAAGATGTAAAGTGGAATGTGCTTAATAAGTTTTAGTTCTGAAGAGAAGAATGGATATATTTTGTTACTAATAATAATTCTGCTGATGTGTTGGAAACATAAATCGTTTTTATTCAAATTATATCTTAAAAGGTCATTTGTTATTTTTGTTTAAGATAACACAGATTATCATAATGTTTCATTCGGCTAATTGCCATAAATAAAACATTTTATCCCAAAGCACACTGGTGATTGAAAAACGATTTAGAAACATAATGTGATTAACTCAGCTCATGGCGTTTGTTTTAAAGATGAAAAATATGGAACCAACGTCTTCTTCAGTTCTTAAATGTCTTCAAAAAGCCAAAAATTATTTTTCTATGTAAAATGGCTGCTGTGCAAAAAGTTATATTTTAAAATAGTAGGTAGCTGAACACAATTTGAAATATTGAGGTATTAAATTTGATCATTTTTGAGAATACTGAATACCCGAAATATCTCATGCTTAGTAAGAAAAAAAACACATGCCTTATCTTATTGATTTCATGACTTGATAATTAGTGTACATGTACAATATTGTGGTTTATGGCATGTAACTTTTCACCTCTTTCCCCCGACCCAAGGGCTATCGAGACTACATATAAGGTACCGGCAGTTGTTGAGAATGGCAGTTGAATGAGTGGATGGTGTGAGTGCGGTTCGGACCAAACGACATTTTTGTTTTTGTCGAAATTGTAAATTAACCTAAATAATACAAGAACCAAAGGTGGGAAAGAAATAGAGTGGGTTAATTAAGTGATTGTGCTGGAAATAGAAATATTTTAAACGCTCAGATGGGATGTGTATGTTGAGAGAGAAATATATAATCCCACCATACATTCCCTGTGAAGTTATTCCAATTAAATATGTTAGTGTTCAGGTTTATCTATGTTTATATATTGTTATGTTTTCATTATATGTCTACAATAAATTGTACACATTGTAAATACATATTGTACTTAATAATACATCACATTTCTTTGGTGCTTGTGCAGATCTGTGCGTTTTCGTTATACATAGTCTCTCTTTATTGTGGAGAAAACGAAACTCTTTTACCCTTTAACTTTGTCTAGCTTTAAATACACGGATTTATAAATATACTTGATCATGACAGCGTTAATTGCAAGACATTTTGCCTCAAATTTAGAGATATTTTGAACTGTATATACAAAAAGACAATTTTTTGTTCATTTTACTTTTATAGTTACAGATTACTTCTGTATTTCTTTCCGCCATAATTGTTTTCCTTTTTCGTCTCCAAACTTAGAAGAGTTTTGTTTTTTCTCTTAATTGAACATAATGTACATACATAAAATATTTATCTATTAAAACTGTTAAAATATTGTTACAATTTACTATACAGTGTACAGCGACGCTACAAATAAATTTTATTAATTAAAACATAACGTGTGTTTGGACTTACTATTAGTAAGAGATACTTGGAGTTTTTCTTGTTTTATGAAAACGCACACCTCTGCAGTGGCTATATATTGAGCATCTTCTTCTATTTTTGTCATTGTTAAATACTGGTTGTGTTGTAATAAAAAAGGAAAATTCCAGGTTGTCCAGTATTTATGTGCGCCTATAGTTGTCGATTACCATGGCAAAAAATTGCGCTTGCTTTAAAATAAAAGTTACTGAATCAAAGGGAACAGTGGCACGGGTTCTCATAAGTAAGTTATATATAAACAGGGGCGGATCCAGGAATTTTTGCAGGAGGGGGTTTGCCAGGTTTCTGTCACGGAAATCTGGCATCATCGTCTCTAAATTACATAGGCATACATACAAATTGAGCTTTTTAAACAGAGAAATCATTTTTATACTGATGTAGGATCACTTTGTGATTTAATTTCATTGATGCAAGGCATAATTTTTTTTTTATGTCGCTGTTTGGACCCCCCCCCCTCTGGATCCGCGCCTGATAAAACAGCTTTGACAAACTTACTTAGTAAATGGGTAAAGCTGTTGGACCCAGACAACATTCTACAGCATTCTATTATTGATTTGCTCTTGGCATTTAAAACTAGTTTACACGGCTAAGATTTATCTGTTGATGTAACTTAACGTTGACACCTTAATCGAAATAAAAAGTGTTCTCGTCTACGTTTAGGGCCCTTTTACGTGAAACCACGAGACTTGTGTCACTATTCAACATATTGCTCAAATAGAATCCAGTTGGGAGACAGTATTCGTAACATCTATATCATCACAGTCGTGAAGGCACACCCGACCTTACAAACATTTCAGACGTTATTAGAAATGAAATAAAGTTGGTGTCCTATTGTTCTGCACCGACTGGGCTAATAAAGAGTGGCAACCACCATTCAGTGTAAATTGTGCCCAGGCAACCTACCCTTAAATCGAATTCGAACTGTAGTTTACGTGTACTCGGGACATCTGTATGTCCTCCCAGCCAGCCCCACCCCCATCCTGCAGCACTGACAAGGGGAAACCAAGACCAAAAATCCGATTAACTCCAATAGGAACCTTCAGATTCAAAATCGAACCCCTATGTATAATTTTCAGAAATAAGATTATATTTCGATTTTATGTTGGCGGAAAGCGGAAAATAACCATTGTATTTACTATATTTAATCCATGTCCGTAAGTTCAGCATTGTTCGTGCCAACGTTTGGTACGTTTTCGCAAAGAGTTAGAAGGATGTTCCAAAACACAAACTAGTATTATTAGATAGTTGAAAGGTCATAGAGTTTGGAGGATGAGGAGTATTCAAAGATTTGGCATACTTTTGGTTATTGCGTCAGAGCACAACCTCAACCCCACAATTCAGCATTACGCCACAGAGGGTAGAGACTTGGTTTCATCAAAAGTCATTCATTCATTTATATATTCATTCGTGGACTTAGATGCCTCCAATTTTAATGATATCCTTGTTGCGGTCTAATATGGTGGTTGCGTTCACGTCTAGACTGGTAAAAGTGATCTATTGGTAATAAATATAATGTAATGGTACATGTAATTGTATAATGTGCCTCCGTGGAAATTATTTGGGTTTCCGTGGAAATAACAACAGATTTTTACAGAAATATTTAAACCCGAAATTTGAGGCTACGTAAAGGGCCATTTTCGACTGTCAACAATACATATCTACAATCAAGTGCGCCATCTCACTAATCGCAGTAAAAGTATGATCTCTGAGCAGATAACAAGACAAAATGACTATGTCAGCACCTCGAGGAGCCGTCACTGTTCATTCAGAATATGGGATAACCTACAGAGCTAAACGATACTATGAACAAATAATGTATATATATTAATCATTGGTGCAGCGCTGACTAATTTCAGCCATTTAATTGAACCAAACAAGTGTCGCATGACCTCCCGTGATGAGTGAAATATGAACAAATAAATATTTTTTTAAAATATGGGTTAGACTTTCCAGCTTTATGAGAAATATCATGACTAAGTGCTAATGTCTTTATTTCCTATCATCGACACTCTTATCAAATTAGAAACGCATAGACGAAATATTCATAGAAATTTCTCTTTAATACGAAGCGGTATCATTTCTTTATTTATGCTCGTATCACAGTCAATTTGGCAAATGGACCAGATTAACTCACAAATCTCGCGTCTATTTATCTTAGGATAGAATGGGTAGGGAACAATGAGGGCGGTGTTAGCCGATCTCAATTTATCCGTGAAAGATTTCCGTTCAACTCAGAGTCACAGTCTTCTGGGATATGTGCATGAGATACACTCGCGCAATAGCTACACCTTATAGACAAAAAGCTACAATTTTTGATCGTCTCAATTTCACCTTTAGCTTTGTTATTAAGTGACAGATTAATATTTCTGCTGGGATTGCCTAAAATTAACTTGGTATTATATTCACACTACAGCATCTATGATTGCATACATTTCCGATGTTTACACAAAGCACATGTTTGGCAGTCCGTTTGCAGCCTGTAAATCTTCCCCCGAGATGTAAATACCAAAGCCCGTCGGTCCATTCTCGGGTACAAGGAAACATCTTTGCCTCGATACTCTTTGGACACCTTGATGTCGTTCAACATGACACTGAACAAAATGAGGCTTATAACGAAGCACTGGGGAGTTCCGTTATCTATTCCACCCTTCTTACTGGAGTACTGGTCAATCGAGACCCCTATTTGTCTGTCCCTAACAAAACTCTTGACAGATCAACACAACCAAGAACAGTTTTGTAGCAATCTTCCCAGACAAAGTCGAACGCTTTTGACAGATCAACACAGAGGTATGACCTGTCTCTAGTTACGGCGGTTGTCATGGCAATTTTAAATTTTAACACCGATTTAAGTATATCATCACAGTCGATCATTCAAGCACTACGAAAACGTGTTGTAGTATTATTATTATATCATAAATATATAATACTACAAAGAACAGCTATCGACGTCTGTTTTTGCTTTCATACAAATGTGAATTGCGTTTTGTTACCCGCACACTGTTAGTCTAATAAATCAAACGACACTAAAACAGGAACTTAAAAAGACTTTGATACAATTCAAAGAAACATATATGATACATATAATATTTGGTTGGGGATAGCTAAGCGAAATACGGGTATTCGGAATTACGTGGTTTCGGGACGATTTGTGGTCGTCTCTAACTATGTATTAATAATAATAATCACTTACAAAACACTTTCTTGTACCAGACGTAAAGACAGAATAAATAAAACACCATGTTCAAACGCTGTTATCATCGCTATCTAAAATCACTTCCTTGAGCCAGGATAATATCCAGTCTACTAGAGACACAAACGCTAATATACGTAAAAAAGCTGTTTGTGACACTTTCTTATAAACACATTCTTGAGCCGCGATAATACATCCAGTCTGCAAGAGACAAAGGTTGCTGCAAGGAGGCAATGAGACTCAACTTATTAATTCACCTTGTCACAGCAGGCGAGGTGAAATCCTAAACTAACAGACACAAAATAAACGAAATAACCCATGCCTCAATTTAACCAACACGACACATGGCTTACAGCATGTATAAACAATAATTTGAAATATTAATCGATACTAAATAAGTCTTAAATTAAACATGCCTACTAATTAATAAATTTTTGATCAACAAGAAGCTAAAATTATCTCCCTTGGACAAGTCGACATGAAATCTAAAATCCAGATACGGGTACCATCTAAAGTATATGTAGAACTTTTGACACTGAGTAGGCACCACAAAACTGAGGATAGGCACGGATATCTCGATAATTTATCTACCAGATACATATAATTTCTCATCAAAACTGTTGACTTACAAATTCTGCCCACTAAATATTACAAGCTTAGTGAAAGTACATATAAATACATAGTGAAGTTCCGGCATGAAAATACAGTCGGCAGACGCAATTAACTATAATAAAAACATAGGCAGCATACATAATTAGAAATATATACTCTTACACAATATAAAACTATCAAAATATTTTATAGGCAATGATTGTACCGAGAAAACGATAGATTTTACTAGAGCAGCGGTAGGTACCAAAACCTTACAACCACAATCTAAATATAGAACTACGGAGCGCTTATCCCAAAAACGAAATACAAATAAGATAGCTACGGCTACCGGTTACATTATTCTAATAAAGATACAAACAATTTATCTGCGAATTTTCATTGAATCAATGCAATACCGTAGCTGCGTAGTTTTGACAATTTGTTCGGGGGAAGGGGGGGGGGATGCAAACATAAACGCGCAATGGTTAAGAATAATCATATCGTACGCCAAATGTATTTTAGGGATTTTATAAAATATTTCTGCAATGAAAATAGGTGTGTTACGCATTACACAATGTGCATCTATCATTCCGTGCTAAACCAAGCATAATTGGAATGACGTCTCATGAAATAATATAACTTTTGGAGGGAGTTCAAAGCACAAATTTAAGCAAGGTGTATCTATCAACTGGTGCTAAAACAAGTATTCTTCCAATAATTGGAATAACGTTTCATGAAATAATGTAAATACTGAAGGGAGTTCAAAGCTCAAAGTGTATCTACCATCCCGTGCTAAACCTGGCATTCTTTCCATAATTATTGGTATAACGTGCCTTGAAATAACATATATATTGGACGGAGATCGAGGCACATATTATTTATATTAATTTTTCTGAATATTATTATTTAAATTTAACAGGCCTATTATTAGTCATCACAATTCCTTCGAAGGATAAACTACAGAATACATTTCTGAGCATGGATGTTTTTATGAACATTGTACTATTATTATTTATGTGTATTCATGTCAGAATAACATATCAATTTCGAGATAATTTTCACGAATTTCAGTAATTTTCGTGTATTTTTGTTAAGTTTAAAAACTCAATATGAGATAATTGTCACGGATTTTAGTATTTTGAAGATTATTATTATAAATTAACTATAGGCTTCGAGATGAAATTTATTGGGTATTTTTATCCAGTTTCTAACTATAATGTCAGTGAACCTTTTTGATGATTTGTAATCAACTGGTTTACTTTCATCTTTTTACGAGATTTTACATAATGCCTCAAGTGTTTTATTACCAGAGCCTTTAGAAGACCAAGGTGGGCGTAGAATAACAAACCATATACATAAATATCAAGATGGTAAATAAATTATTTTGTTTTGATTCTATATAACATTGTCGTGTCTTTGAAACTACAAAGAAAAAGTCAAACACAATCGATCTATTCTGTAGTAAGAGTACAATGAAGAAATTTGTTACAGTGCCCTGAAAGAATCCATTTTGATGTACGTGGTTTTGCACTTATCGTCTGGAGTTTTAATTTCTTTACAAATTCAAAATCTTGCCTTTGTCTTCGGAAATGTCAGTTTCTTGTTACGGTGGAATTTAGTTTCTTTCCCGGTGCTTATATCAGTTAAAATAATAAAATGGTGTTTAAACATAATCACTCGAAAGTTTTTTTTCAATAATAAGAGTAAGGCACTTAAAGCGATAATTTCATATTTTCAAGAAAAGTCAAAACATAATTATAATGTCTTTTGCTCAATAGGTTGTCAATTCTCTATTATACGGTCATAGGCATTATTCCCCTCACTTAAAAATCATTGACAAAGGAAATGATAACATAATTACCCCCCCCCTTTCCACCCCACCCCCATGGTATAGCTATCTTCAAACGTTTGAATTTAAAGTTTAAAAAAGGTATATTTGCCAATTTCTCAACTGGCAATAGTGGATTAATAGGATTATGAAATTGCGGCTTTAAGCAAGTTATATTTTTTTATTTTATTTTTTTTTTTGTGGGGGGGGGGGAATTATATTCACAGAAAATCACATAATATATTTAGAGGAGGTGGTGCCCCCCCAAAAAAGCTAGTGTGGTAGTACTTTAGTAGCCTTGAACATTCATTTCCAATCTGATCCTAAATTGCCTGATTATTTAATTCGAGAGATATTTCCAAGTCAGAAAATCATGATTACCGTAAATACATGTGTACTCAAGCCTTGCATAATTATCACATCCTGGAGATCAAAATATAACAGTAGATTTACAAGAATCTGTTATAAATGAGTTTGGTTTTGGTATGCTTGGACCCTCCGTCCCCTTTTCCGACAATTTTGCCAATCCGATAGAAGGTAATTTTTAACAGATCTTTTTTTGTTTCAAATTTGTCCCCTTTTCCGACAATTTTGCCAACCCGATAGAAGATAGTTTTTAACAGATCTTTTTTGTTGCAAATTTGGTTAGAGGCATTCCGGTCATCGCAGGACAAGTCATTCCGGTTTCCGCAACTGTCTGATCCGGATTTAAAAGCCCTCTGTACGCGAGGGGCTACAGGTTTTGATTCGATGTGAAGCATTGGGACAATTTGAGGATGAAACATACCAATTTGGTGTGAAACATTGGTGTCGTGAGTAGACGAATCTGTGGAATTTGAGCATACTTGTGCCCTCTTTCCATAATCTTGGAAGGATAAATACTATTGACTATTATAATTAGTTTAAAGCATTAGCATCGTCGGTGCGGATACATCATATTGTTATCTGAAAAAGCTTTGTGAAAAAGGTAGAGATCAGACTTCTCGAAGGGATAATAAATCCTCACGTTCAACGTCCAAGTTTTCCTTCTTCTATCTTCCTTTTCTTTCAGCGGTCTAGAAAAGCTCCAAAAATAGTTGGCTATGCTAATAGTTTGTTCTATCTGTCTGTCAGTGTTCCATTGTTGGGCTAAAGATTGACATTTACATTTTCAGGTATTAAAATCACACATTCACAATAATGATTGAAATGCCAATGATTATTGTATGCTGCGTAGGATGTAACATATCCCGTCGCTTCTTTTCAGCCCAGCAAGTGAACATTTTATATTACATGTACATCAAGCCAATCTATTTATTTTAAAGTCATAGTTTGAAAAAAATGACCCGAAATAAGGCCAGGTGATTTTATTTCTGTAAGCCATTTTATGGTTCATTGTTAAGAAGATCCCACAATCACGATTCGCGATGCGATTAAAGTCGTGGTTGTAATCGTGGAATAATCGTAATGATCCTGTCAGGTCTTATCATACATTGATGTTCATCGCAGTAATTGTGTTGGTCGTATCGAAAAGTAACCGAACGTATCTGCACGTACCAGATCGTGGACTCATTAGGGACAATCCTACCGTAAACCATCGCACGACAGTGGGAACCTAGCGTAAAGGCCAGTCAATGTTATCAATATTCCAAGTCTAAAATACATTTATCTCGCGGTTGGATTATGGTTTGTTCTTTTCGTCCACTTAAAGTCCCAATGCGACATTTCCTGACAGACATGGCTTTTAACATCAGTTTATTTATATCTTGAGGTACATCCCCGCGAATACAAAGTTTTGCGAGGGATTTGAAGCAAATTTGTACTTAGTTTCAATATGCTTTTAGTCCAAATGCGTCACCAAATCACGCAGTTTTTATACGTGGAAGTATAGGTAATTTAGTAATTTAGAATCTTCAACTATAAATGGTTCCTATAATACAAAGGTTAATTGTTTGAAAAAAATATATGGTTGTGGCAACGTATACAGCTCTCGTTTAGGCCCTTCAATATTATGAAATATCGTTATTATTACTCGAAACATGAAAAGAATAATATATTACTATATCAAAAATGCATTTCTGCGATTTTGATCAATCTCTGTCGATGGAATTTAATAATTTCTCGACATAGGCGTGAGATCTAATCGTTATTGTGTCGTGATTTAAATCCCATGGAAACGATTATCGATTATGCTTCACTTTTTTCCCTGAATCCAGGATTTGATTTAATCTGAAACGTGACCTATTGAATATTTGTATAGATACAGACCGATATGGAACGATATTATTGTTAGATTAGAGTTAGGCTCGAACAATCTTTTGTTCAAACATAGAACACGAAACGGGCCGATATAGACGGGGGCGAAGTTGTTCATGTCAAGTATAAGCCACTTGGTGTTACTTCCGAGCGCCCACGCTTCTGTGGCGGAAAATCATTTTTTCATGAGCTGTGCCAACAAAGCCAGACATTATGAGATCAAGGGTTTCAAAATTCAGAATCCTGCGATAATGGCCGATCATAACATAAATCTATTATGACTAACTTGCTTTTAATATAAACTGTCATAAAATAGATGGTATTTATAATCGATGACTTAACCATTCATAAGTTATTAAACGTCTATGTGAACAATTACGTTATACCAGTACAAATAGAATACTGAAGAAAAAAACAACGTTAAACAGATGATGGTTACTTAATGGCGTAATTGAAGATATGAAATGTACATGCAATCTACCCAAAGGCTTTTGTGTCATCCACCATAAATAAGTAAAATCCAAATAACATGGAAGCATAAAATCACTAAACATGCATTAGACGAGAGCTAAATCTATCGCAGGTCTTAGGCCTGAAATGTTATATAAACATTAATTAACTTATCCAAACCATAATCAACTCTCGATGTCATCTTATGTGTCGGATTTTCACCGCACTGAATCTGATCTGCTGCTCCACGCTCATTGAGGATTAAATCCAAAAATGGATAATTGGGGTTATGTTTGCTATCGTACCAACTTAAGTAATGATGACCAAGACTAGACTATTACCTCGATTCAGAGTGGAGCAATTTGACTGATATTTTTTGTTATTCTTATGTTCTATTTATCCATCATCATTAGATTTACACGTTCAGCTTAGAATCTAAAGACCGACAGCTTACAACTGCCACATTAATGAGTTTAATTACTATTTTATTGTTTTATTTTATTATGGTGTCTTATATTTTAATCTTTTATCCTTAATTGTTTTGGTGGCGTTGTGGATGCCGATTTGTACGTTACTAAAGCATGCTAGGTTTCAGTCCATTTCCACTACCGTTACTCCGCTTGTTGGATTGGCTGTTCCCCCTATATGATGTTTAATGTTTTTCAGTAACAAATAGTTTCAATTATACTCTTAGTCTTTGGTCAGATTTAAGGCGGGGCCCTTCCTTCGCCATAACCAGTTAATGGATTCAATTATGTATATTGCATTGATATTTAATCAATTCTTGGGTTGATTCAATAGTATTGTCTGAATAAAGAAAATGAAACATTGTCCAGTCTTGGCGAAACTCTAGCGATATATACTTTGTAAATGCGTATCTAGTGAGTATATTCGATTTGTAAAAGGCACACCTACGACTGACGCACATGTAAATACTACTCTAGTAGATCATTATACTATTATAATATAACTTTATTCCATCATGAAAGAAGTTCCAGATGCCATTTATTTTATAATCACCAGTGTTCAACCAGTTGCTGTCTTTCCACCCTGCTGTTCCACAAAGCAAGGGTTTAACTAGATTAAACTGGTTTTCCGTGACTCAAGAAAATTGTTGGTTAAGACAGTGGGAATATAAGGTTCACTTCTTGTTTTGAAGACCACTGACAACGATAGCCTGTACTGCCTTTTCGGAAGAATTGGATTTTGTGCACAGCCCCATCATTAATTAGTAATTTCATTGAGATATTTTGCTCCAGTTCTATGTCTTCACAGTAAAAGAGATGCGATAATAATCTCATGTACACTAATTTATTTTTTGAAAAAAGTCAAGCGTGACACTTTGAAATGAACTGATGAATATCGGCGAGGGTTGCGTTCTGTAGAATCAATTCTGCAGAATAATAGTATAGTTTGTCATCTCGTTTACCACAAAGAATTCTTTTACAACTATAGTCTATGGAAAGGCATCGCTGCCAATATTAAATGCTCTGCGACAATTTCGTTTCCATTGATTATATGTATAATATCGATAATGATAGAGTCAAAATACAAAACGTCGAATGTTAAGTGACAAATGATAAATGTTTTTTTAGAAAACACTTTTATTAACGTTTCTACATTTTACATTTCTCAATGAAGGATATCACGTGACTTATTAATATATACGGAAACCTGGCACGATAGAAGGAAATTAAGCTGGTACACTTTAAGAACCTATATGCACGACCGCGCATAATCATGAATGTGCAAGGAAACCTACTTCCCAGTAATTTATAACACAATATAACAGGAAATCAGCCGGGCACACTATAAGAAATTTACTTACCTTGACAAAAATCAAATTTGGATGGTACTTTACTATGATTACGGGGATTACACATTAGTGAAAAGTACTTTCATTTCCATTCGTAAATATGTAAATAGTGTTCTGGTACAATCGAATTTTCATAATTAAAATCCAACAAATATCTAGTGGATTAGTTAGTTTTTATACGCCCACATTTTCATGTGGACGTATTATGTCGTCGCCCCTGTCCGTCCGGACGTCCGTCCGTCCACAATTTGTTTGTGGACTCTCTACAGGTCACAATTCTTATCCGATTTTGACGAAATTTGAAATATAGGTTTATCCCCAAAAGATCTCGGTTCCTTTCGATATTGGCATGTATCGGATCAAAACTTCATGGATTATGGCCCCTAATTGTACGAAAAATCACGTTTTTAGCTTGTGGACCCTATAGAGGTCACAATTTTGAACCGATTTTGATGAAACTTGACATGCATGTTTGTAACCCAAAGATCTTGGTTCCTTTCGATATTTGCGGCTATCGGAATGTAATTTCCTGAATTATGGCCCCTGATTGTCCGAAAAATCACCCTTTTTAGCTTGTGGTCCCTCTGGAGGTCACAATTATTATTCGATTTAAAAAAACGTTCGATTATATCACCGTTACACCCTAAGGAAGGTTGAGTTCGAATTTCGGGAAAATCGGACGAAAATTGCCATACAAAATGGCCGCCGTTTGTACGCGAATACTGTTAAAAAATGGTATATCAAGGTTGTGGACCCTGTGGAGGTCACAATTTTGATTCGATTTTGATGAAACTTGAAATTCATGGTTATAACCCAAAGATCTTGCTTCCTTTCGATATTTGCGCATATCGGATCGTAACTTCCTGAATTATGGCCCCTGATTATACACAAAATCGCCTTTTTTTTAGCTTGGAGGTCACAATTATTATTCGATTTAAAAAAACGTTTGATTATATCATCGTTACACCCTAAGGAAGGTTGAGTTCGAATTTCGGGAAAATCGGACGAAAATTGCCATACAAAATGGCCGCCGTTTGTACGCGAATACTGTTAAAAAATGGTATATCAAGGTTGTGGACCCTGTGGAGGTCACAATTTTGATTCGATTTTGATGAAACTTGAAATTCAAGGTTATAACCCAAAGATCTTGCTTCCTTTCGATATTTGCGCATATCGGATCGTAACTTCCTGAATTATGGCCCCTGATTATACGCAAAATCGCCTTTTTTTTAGCTTGGAGGTCACAATTATTATTCGATTTAAAAAAACGTTTGATTATATCATCGTTACACCCTAAGGAAGGTTGAGTTCGAAATTCGGGAAAATCGGACGAAAATTGTCATACAAAATGGCCGCCGTTTGTACGCGAATACTGTTAAAAAATGGTATATCAAGGTTGTGGACCCTGTGGAGGTCACAATTTTGATTCGATTTTGATGAAACTTGAAATTCAAGGTTATAACCCAAAGATCTTGCTTCCTTTCGATATTTGCGCATATCGGATCGTAACTTCCTGAATTATGGCCCCTGATTATACGCAAAATCGCCTTTTTTTAGCTTGGAGGTCACAATTATTATCCGATTTAAAAAAACGTTTGATTATATTACCGTTACACCGTAAGGAAGGTTGAGTACGAATTTCGGGAAAATCAGACCAAAATTGCCATACAAAATGGCCACCGTTTGTACGCGAATACTGTTAAAAAATGGTATATCAAGGTTGTGGACCCTGTAAAGGTCACAATTTTAATTCGATTTTGATGAAACTTGAAATTCATGGTTATAACCCAAAGATCTTGGTTCTTTTCGATATTTGCGCATATCGGATCGTAACTTCCTGAATTATGGCCCCTGGTTATACGCAAAATCCCCCTTTCTTTAGCTTGTGGTCCCTCTGGAGGTCACAATTATTATCCAATTTAAAAACACGTTTGATTATATCACCGTTACACTGTAAGGAAGGTTGAGTTTGAATTTCGGGAAAATCGGACCAAAATTGACAGACAAAATGGCCGCCATTTGTACGCAAATACTGTTAAAAAAATGATATATCATGGTTGTGGACCCTGTATAGGTCACAATTTTAATTCGCTTTTGATGAGGAAGGTTGTGGACTCTCTACAGGTCACAATTCTTATCCGATTTTGATGAAAAGTCACATTTCTAGGTTGTGTACCGTCACACCATAATCATTGTCGGTTTCGAATTTCATTAATATCAGACTGGAACTGACCAACTAAATGGCTGCTCCCAATACAGTATGAAATACAGGACTTAAAGATGTAGGAAAAATCACTTTCGGTATTGCTTGTTCTCTGTCCATCTCTCGAAAATGTGGGCGTATCCTGCCTGGCAGTGCCAGCCTATCTTTCTAATTTCTAATTTAGATAAAATGTAAGACCTACAATATGTCACGTGATATCGTGCATTTGCATATGACAGTTGGTGCTGAAAGTGTGAGAAATAAATGGAATTCAAATGTAAAATGTAATGAGAGAAATGTAAACACGCCAAAAGGGCATTTTCCCCACAAAACATTTGCCATATTGACACTTAACATTTGCTTCTTTTTTTTTTTTCTTTTTTTTTTTTTTAACTTGTCTGAGAGGTATTTTGGCTTTATCATTACCGGTATAAGGACATTGTACATTGTACTTTACATATAATCAATGGAAAAGACATTGTTGCAGAGCATTTACTATTGGCAGCGATACTCTTCCATAATAGTCAAACCAATAACTATCATAACAGTATACAAGTTGATATTAATGCTTCGTCTATCGTTAACCTTAATATTAGCGGTACTGTTAATATTATTAATCTAAAGTACCCACCGGACCTCTTTAATTTTGGGTAAAAATAAGGTGTTAAACTAGGGTGTTATTTTTTATTAATGGTGGTATAAAATCGATATGACTATATTGATATCTCGAAATATCAGTTAAAGATCAGTGTGTGCATTAACTTTAGTTCCGTTTTAGACTTAATCTGAATTGTATAGGGGAAACATCTCAATATTACCTGTATGCATGAACCATTTATATTTAGAAAGAAAATCTACATCACAAATCAAATCAATACACCAAAATCAAAGAGGTCTAGTCAAATTACAACACGGGGATAATGTTTGTCATTTACAGTTCTTTTATCAAAGTATGTGTATGTGTGTGTTAGGTTTGGGGGGGGGTCACGCAGCTGGGGATATGGTATTTATTATATCAACTACATAGCAAATTACTAGTGACCAACAATTGATTTCTGGGTCTGGTCTTTATATTATATACGCCATCGTATGACTTGTCGGGAAACTGCGTGGGTGAGAGATATAGTAGGGCTAGTGATGAAGAAGACAATCAACGATCAATCATAGAACATAAATCAATAATACATTCTATAAAAACAGTCATTAGACTAACGTTATTTTTGTTTTAGTGCTTCATTATATTTTGTGTTTCCTTGGTAAGTTTGCTTTGCTTTTATATATAATGACCTTTAAACAAATCAAAATATCTTTTACTATTATCCCTCAGAGAGGAATAGCATAAAGAAAAATGAGTTCGAATATACAATTCGCAGATAAAAAAGTTATTAAGGTCAACAAACTGTTTTATTTGTTTTGGGAGTTGCTGATTGGAATCTGTAAATGCGTAAGAAGGGGGTCGGTGAGGCCCTGCGTAAAACTGACGCATAAATGATCTGCTGGTGTGTTTGAAATTGGCATACGACTCTGAAATTTGATATGGTTCGCACAGGGGCAGTAGTACCCAGCTCTATGGCGCCGAATTTCGATATGACTTCCCATAAGAACAAACTGAGTAAAACACTCTCTGTAAAACTGGAGAGCAGTTCTCAATCCCAATATTGACCCCACTTCCTCCTTCGAACCAGACAATCTCAACAGACAGGAGTGACGACAATATATACGAAATGTAAACGCAAATTTTCAGTTGGTGATAACGCACATTTGACTACAAAAGGAAACCGAAATACACGTCAAACGAAGTATGGACATACTTTCTGGAACGTTTACTCTATCCCGTAGGCGTAAATTCATGGGAGCATAAGATTTTATTTGTATATAACATCAATAAAGACAACATAAATATTTTTCTTAATCAGAGTTAAAGATGCGAACCGCGTTTGCGATGTACGGTATGTTATGTTTCATATTAAAATTGCGTAAATATCTTAATCTGTTCAATAGATGCTATTTTAAAATAACCCATAAAGAAAATATTCTCAAAAGAAAACATACAAGAAAAGATTCCGATTGATTAGAATAACATATATATCTATATATAATGATATAAATATAATAATTGTCAAGATGCCAGAAGTATTGGTTAATTTAACTTTGATAATAAAGTGTAGATAGGGTTTATGGTTCCAAATTTAGCAACAGTCTGATTGAAAGCTACATTTGTGATTCGTTTGATCATGTCATTTAAAAGAGTATTGTAATATAGTGTTTTCAGGCGCCACCGTTACTTAAAAACATTCGTTAACAGACGATGTAATAGTTGGCTTTCTAGAGCTAAATCTTGTCTAAAACATTTCCAACGTGGATAAGTCAGCTAGTTCTTATCAGCTTCAACTAAGACAGTTGATCTTTAGTAAGATAAAAATTGCTTGAACCGTTGGCAAGACTTCAGACAATCTTTATTCTGGCAATAAGCGATCACCGTATCTCGAAAAGGGAAATTAATTGTTCGTCCGTGAATTCAGCTTATTTTCTCAGCACGCTTCTCGGGGAATATCTGTCAAGCGCTAATCTTTTGGCATTTTGCTGACATTTAGAAACTAATTAATGGCTTGACGCTTTGAAATTTAGAAGAATAACATCATCCGGCATGCTGTATTTTTTTATGGACTATATGATGAAAGTATCTTCGTTATTATAGCTCGAGACGTATATTAATGTCTTGAGAGAAATGAAGTGGCTAATAATACAATGGCAAGAAAACATTGTAGCCATACTGGATCCGCGGTGTGTTTATAAAAAAAAAGAGCTTAAAAAATTACGGACTGCGAGATGAAAAAATAGTGATTCTTGCCATGAAATCCCACTCGTCAATTGTCCTTGAAAAATGGGAATGGTTTACCCTTGTCAGCGGTGCAAGAGGGAGGGGGGCTGACAAGATGGTAGAAAACTCGAGGAGTTGCTGTGTACACAATGGCATTTGCGTAAAAGATTCCTTACCAGTTGAAAGTCGATATAAAAATAGGCCGTGGCGCCGCTGTCCAAGCTAAATTTTCTTCGTAGCACACTGTATGGCGTAAGCCCGTTTCATCAGCCCTGTCGTAGCGGAACAGTAGGGCGTTAAACCCTAATTCATTCTATTTCTTTGCCCCCCCCCCCAAAAAAAAAAATCAACGGTACAACTCTATGTACAGATGAAAGAGATACATAGATTTTTGAGGTATAGTGACTTGTTTCGACCTCAGTTTTGATTTCCTTTATTCATACCAATCATGTGTGGTATGCGACCTTAAGGTATATAAAGCTGAAGACGCCCTGGTAACTAGAAATGGTAATGTATGTATCGTTTAATACACTTAATACACGAAATTGTTATAGGATCTGCGTGGAGCATTATTGAGTAGTAAAAGTATATCAAAGCATTATTAGAACCCAAAACAATGGTATTTCATAGAATATACTCTTACATGAAAACAGTAATACAAATAGATATTTTCTTTTTTTCTTTTATAAATTATGTAAACTTAATGATCATAATTAAATGCTAGATAAAACATTATTAGTGCTATAGTGCTATATGAACAGGGGGGTTGGGGGGGCCTAGCGGTCTAGAGTGCTTCGACCTCTAGCTGACCGGTCACCTCTGGCTTGCGGCTGTGGTTTCGAGCCCTGGTGTGAGCGTATGTGGCATGGAGATTGGGGCGCCTTCTCAACCTCGTGGGTTTCCTCCGGGCACTCCGGTTTCCTCCCACTGCTAAAGACCCCTACGCGCAAGCGAATTATTGAAATAAAATTAAAACCATATGTTAGTCCCGAAATGACTTAGTTTGTGTTTGGTGGACGTTAAACCCCATCTCTCTCTCTCTCTCCCTCTCTCTCTCACTGTATGAACACTGATGTCTTGAACTAATCATGCTACTTAAGTTGCGACAGTATACCCACTAGTAGAATAATAACAATGATTTATTATCTCATGGACAGTAATCAACTCTTTTACGCGTTCATACAGAATGAGTTACTCGTGTCAATACGTCCATACATCTACTGGATACTAGATAATTCCCAGTACAATGGCATTCATACGGGTAAGTCACAAGATAATTCACTTAACAAGTTCATATTGGTGTTGGTATTTGCATGGTAAGATGATGCCCATAATAGAGGTCAATCAGTGTACATACTAATCGTCTCTGAGATACATAAAAGGTCATAAATGGTTAATCAAAGAATAAAGGTGTCCCCATTCAATCAATTATGGTTTTAGTGTGTTAGCGATACTCGCGGCCGCGAAGAGTGCAAGCTAAATTAATTAATAAAGGGAATACAAACTAAAAGTTCATGGATACACAGTGGGATCATTTAGCACAGTAAAATAAATATATTTCACTTAGTGAAAGGTTTTTGTGTCAAAAACGCATTCTTTCTAGTGTTTAATATTCAATATCCGATAATTGGATTTGTAATTGTCGATTCTAGATATTCTGATAAGGTTAATGGTTCTAATGAGACACAGTTGAGTATTTTTGTTACAATATGATTATAGTATTACAAGTTTCCCTTGGACATATCGGAAAACAATTAATATCGTAGGTGGGCCGCGCTTACAGTAAACTCTCCATCAGAATCAAAGTTATCTGGTCCCGATGAATCTACCAATGAAATTTCTTAGCTATTAATAGTTGAACTCAGCGAGAACATTCACCTAATGAACAACTACGCCAATTTTAAAGATTCTACCAGGTCTTGACCAATCAAATTGCTTATCGGTACTTAACCTAAGCAGACAATTCTCATAGAAGTTAGTCAAGGTATTGCTATAATGAATCTATACTCCGAGTTTCGCCACTCTTGCCATATTAGAACCAAATGTATCGTGTTCCACAGACTTAGTCTCAGGCAATCAACGGGCTCATCTCTGCTTGGCCTTGGTGGAAAATGTGCATGATCAAACACTATCAAACAATTCAGTTAATAAACACATTCACCAAGTTTGAGCATCCTAGTTCAATTGGAAGGAGAGTTATTGTGTTCTCAATGTGTGACGGACGGGCAGGCAGACGGACAATCGGGCCAATTGAAATAGTGCCCTGCCTTCTCCGACAGTCGGAGGACAAAAAACGAACTGCATGAGTCATTTTCAGGACCACGCACCAATGACAATGTATATACAACCTTTTCGAAAAAAAAACGTGTATGCATGACGTCGTTTATTTCGGTGTGCGACGTGCGTTGCTTTACCATCAAAGTTTTAGGAGAGGAGATCGATCAGTGCTATACTATTTGAAAACAACATTATGTCAAAAAAAAACCTGGAAGTAGTTATATAGAGATTATACAGTAGAAGGCTATATCTTAATCATTTGGCCTATACAAATCCACCCAAGAGTATACTGTAGGTGTGTAACATATTTTGAATGTTTAAGGGTGCTGACGTTATAAGGAGTCAGCGATTCCTTGGAGCAAACCAGAATTCGCGTGCTGTTTTTGTAGTTATTTTCGGAAATGACTATTGAAATTTTCATTATAGAACACTCCTTTACGTGGGAGTACTACTGACACGGAATAATTTGACTGGTCAGACACTCACATTGTTCATGATTTACTAGTGTTGAATTAGCTGTTGTTGATCAATCTGAACAAGCAATATGATGATCTGTTTGCAATTTAAAGAATCTTTCCCCGCTTACATAGGGCGCTCATTAATAAATGGGCTATTGGGGACGTGCATACGGCATACAGTGTGTGACAAGAGATATTTTGACCCGACAGCGGCCTCATCATCTACTCCTGTATTGAATTACAATTACTGACAAACAAAGGCGTTTTATAGCTGAGGCGCTGGATGTGCCAGACTCCTCGCGAAAAAAAATCAAAGAAGTTGAACAAATAAAACGGGATAAAAATGCTAAAACTTATGAGAAAAATGTTACGTCCATTCCTTCATTATAATTTATTCTTTGAGATTTTATCATTAAAGGTCATTACCTTTTTATTCGTTTTTGTTAGCACATTGAAAAAATAAATCAAATTGTTTTTAGCCAACAATATCTATTTATCTATTTTTTGTTTTACATTATGTTTCGTGGATTTTAAAAATATATTAACTCACTAATATCTAAGCATCGGGCCATACTTCTTTTTATTTGCATTGGTACCATGTACGATCTTCGGTTAGTGTTACCCCTCGTTTTCCGTTAACATTATGAACGGTATAGATGTTACAGTTTTGGCATGAAGCATTTGACCGTGAGACAATAACCCCGTTGATATTAAAATTTGACGTGAAACATTGCGATCGGATTGGATGAACCCTATTGATTTACAACATCCTGGTACTTTCTGTATTCCAAGATATATTACATACATGGAAATGTTATTGAACACGTTAACGATACGATTTTTTGCAGCATTGAGGCCATCGTCCAACTTTTGATTTCGGATAAGTTGCTGTGTATGGCTATGTTTTTACGAGACGTAGCTGCTTTGATTAGCTTTCGATTTCCACAACATTATCTTGATGTCTCTTTTGTAGTTTGGAAGAAAGACACAAATGGCCTGAAATCGAATTCAAGTTCACCCACAACTTCCGAGAATGAGTACAATGGCTAAATGAACTCTAAACACACGAATGGTTTGGCCTATCAACATAGACACAATATTACACTATCTAGGCCGCAGTAATTTTTTGATGTTAAAAAAAATATTGTTGTAAAGTGCTTGTTCGAAATACATGTATCCTTCGATATAAAATACTCTTACCCGTATACCAGTGTTTACATTGTTTGTCATTAAATACGTCTGGGGGCAATATATATTTGCAAGCATTAAGGTGCTAGTGGGGCGGATATGTAACATTTTTAAATCGAGTTGTGCACTTCCGGAAAGAAGCCAGGCGCGGATCCAGGATTTTTTGCAGGGGGGGAGTCTAGGTTTGATAATTGCTTAACTAATTGCGCTCAACCGATTAACGAAAAATTTGTAAATTAGATTCAATTTGGTTCATTCTGACGTATTTCCGGAAGGTAAATTCCAAAATTACATGTCTAAATCGCCAATAAAATCGCATAAAAAATTTTCAAGTCTGAGCAGGGGGGGGGGGCGGACCCCCTGGACCCCCCCCCCTCTGGATCCGCGCCTGGAAGCATGAAAATTTGACCAAGGGGGTTATTGGGTATGCTGATTTCAAAAATGACGGGAGACACGACGTCACTCCAGTCGTTCCGACCAAAAAAACACGTTCTCGTCCATAAAGTTGCTGAATGTTCCGCAATCTCAATGATCTTGATGTCTGTCTATACCTATATTGTTGACGCCAGGGAATCCAGTAAACACATGCGAAGACTCATAATGTTCTCCTTCAGAGTGTTTTCAAAAAAAACCCAGTGAAAACTAGGTATTGCTCATCAAACAAAAACAGTTTAATTTCATGTAAATCACCATGTTATATAAGCACACGATGACAATGACCATGCTATATTATGCATGCAATAGTGTTGTAAAAATATTCATCAATCCGATATATTCATTAAACAAGATATCAGTATCATTCAATTTTTTACAGAAACAAGTGATGGTCATCTAGTCAGTCCTGTACTATGTCCGAAAGATTTAAACTGGACGAGAACGTGTTTAATGGCGACCATTTCGAATTTCTCTATTTTTGTCCGGAACACATTGAGTGACGTGGTGGCCATTTTTGAAATCAGCATACCCAAATTTTCATGCTTCCTTCCAGAAGTGCACGATCATTTCACATATCCGCCCCACTATGCGTGTTAATTTGACACGTATTTATTGTGTCGTTATCTTTTGAAAAGAATCCATTGTCTGAATCAAATTGCAGCGCAAGCAAGTGGGTATACATAGGTTGTGCTCAGGTTGTGTTATAAGTTTCACTGACAATCTTAAATGACACTGGCAGTGTTCGTTTAATGCATCAGAAAATAGTTTTAAAGTACACGGGAGGTGTTGGGTTTATTCTGAACTTAAATTCGCTTGTTACTTTTCTAGAATTCGTAAAAGGTCAGCAAATAAAATATTCATTATCTAACACTTAGAACTTTCAATTTGGACACATACTCATCAGACTTGGTTATACACAGTAAAAGTCACGCAATCATCGTTCGATCCTGCTTCCAAACAACCCATGTCTTGGGACGTTACACGTTGTCAATAAAATAGTTACTCATAAAAATTGGCCATTATATGGGCATTATCATGCGCTTCAAGAAAATAAATGTGATTTTCAAAGGTTATGATTTAAGTATTTGTTAATATTCTCTTCCACTGACGTGTTATTAAAATTGCTTGAGTAACAAACCAAAAAGAAAGCTTTATTAATACATGACGAGTTTCCCCCTGTAGGATCTAGGCCACTAAAAAAGACAGAACCACTTCAAACACATGAATATTTTCCTTGTAGCTATGATCATTCTATCCCTTGACATATCTTGCCAGGTGTTGGTGAAATTCATGATTTTGAGGCAACTAAATAACTGGAGAAGTTGGATACGTTGAAATGGTATGCCAATTTCATCTTTCAAATTTGTGTTTAAATCTCTACACTGTTCCATGTATGGTCAAACGTGTCAGGGGGGTAATTTTTGGGAAAAGTAGTAATAGAAATCAGTTAGTGATCTAACTCCTCGTTTACTTCAATTTCAATAAAATAATTAGATTCTTATAATTCATTTCAAAATTATTCCTTCTATTCGTGCATTGTGGCATGGAGATAGGGGCGCCTTCCCAACCTCGTGGTTTTCCTCCGGGCACTCCGGTTTCCTCTCTCTGCTAAAGCGAATTATTGAAATAAAATTAAAACATATGTTAGTACCGAAATGACCTAGTTTGTGTCGAGTGGACGTTAAACCCTCTCTCTCTCTCTCTCTCTCTCTCTCTCTCTTTCTCTATTCGTGCATAATAAATACATGTACGTATATCCGGTGATTAATGATTTTTTGTTAGACGTTATTAATTGTTTGATGACAAAAAAATTATATTAACTGGACGTGTTTGATGTTCGTTATGGTATTCTAGTTAATCAAAAGGTTGTGATGGCGTTTAGTAGAAAAAGAATCTAACGAATATGCGGGGAAATTGATGAAGGTTATAACCGAGAATTAAAAGAAAACAGGCAGGACATTAGTGATGTCTAGAAGTTGATCATGTTGTCACGGTAAGGAATTAGTTTGATTTGAATCCAGACGCCATATTAAGACTTCGTTCCTTTAAACAGTGTAGATTATATATTGCTTGAAGTGGCACTTTTTCTTTCACAGCGCCGTGAGACAAGAGGTGTTTCCATAAATAGCCCGAAGTTAATCACATGGTGATAAGAAGACCGGTGCTGTTGTATCCTAAGATACAGACGCTTTCCTCCCCCACATCCGTTAAAACTTATTAATGGGAGACTTTAATGTATCTTCCATGCCATTCATTATCAAACTAGCCGATGTTCAGTATCCTTACATGACCAACGTTGTAATTATAAAGTCTACAAGATAATCTTTAAAAAATGCCACACCACTGATTAGACAAAGATTTGCATGGGTGATAAAACGGATATTTCTCCCAAAATAAATACCAGTGTCATTTTCAGATGAATAAGCTGATGATAACATTTTATTTATAGCCAGGAAAAAGATAAAATCACCCAGTCGGCGAAAAATCATTAATTTATATATTGCATGATAACCGCCCCTTATAAAAGATTCTAATTTGATTTCTTTTTTATTTCATTCAGATAAATGTTGATATACATTAGTAATTTTTATAAAGCTAATTTGGATTTTATTGATAGAACGTTCAAATATTTACTAGCACAGCCCATAAAAGATACCTTGTTAAGGGGTAATCCGTGTATACTTTATTTAGGGCTTTCAAGTTAAAGCACTCGAAAAGCCTTCTTTACACTTTACCTGAGTTAGCCCCCCTTTGTCGAAAACCTTGTGAACGTGATATAGACTTTTGGCGGAGTTTTCCATTTTTGAAGCATTGGGGTCATAAAAGGATTGACCCCGTCGATATTCCTTGTGAACATGATAGAGACAGCAGTTTGCAACATTCTTTTTCACATGTGGCGTGAATCATTGTGGTCGTGAGAGGACAAACTAGATCGATATTTAGTGTTCTGTGACATTCCGTAAGCCTAGTAAAAGTGATGGGGGCTACAATATTTGGTGTGAAGTATTGGAACAGGAGGTGATGTTTCCGAGTTACTCCGACCCACCCCACCCCTTTTTCCGATAACAAGATGAATGTGATAGAATTTTAATTTTAACAGTTTTATTACAAGCTTGTCAACACCATTTCTTGGAGGATCCCTTCCTTACCAATTCTGGTAAACATCCACGTTTTCCTTTCCGATAAGGAACTGTCTGGACATATATCCTGTGGGGGCGTACTGTCATGCTTTGCGTGGCTATTTATAATGATGGCAAGACAAATGCTTTATAATTTAATGAGGTCCATCTTAATTCTTATACTTATTTTTTCAGGATCCAACATAAAGAATTTCAACTTTAACATCATTTAATTTAAGCCTGATATGTAATGGAAATTGCATGAGATGTTTTTGAAGTGTGTTATTAAGAAGTTTTAATTATTCAGTAGTATTTTCATATGAACATGTCCAATTCAATACAAAAATGTCTTCTGATCAATTGATAAAATAAAAGAACTGGTTTCTGTAGTTTAAGATTAAGTCAATTAAATACAAATATCAGTTATACCCTATTTGTGTTTTAGAAATCAATTTATTGATGACTCTGTCGACTTTACATATATTTCCAAAAACTAATATTATTTCTCTCACGATTTATACAAAACCGTAAAGTCTGTGTCAAGGCGAGATTCAAATTAATCAAATAAATATAATTTCCTTGGTTTGAAACCTTTTACAGGTAGAATCAGACATTTTGAATTTTAAATATTTCTAATATCAAATATTTCAAATGTCAGATATTCCAAATATCTAATATTTCAAAGATCAAATATTTCAAATATCAACAATTTCAGATGTCAAATTGCTTTCATGATTTATATAACACAATAAAGTCTGTGACATGGCAAAAGCTTCTCTCACTTGAGATCTTTTACTATAATAATGATCTCCTTTAATAGGATTAATTGAGTAATCTAGATTGATTAGAGTGTACAAGTAAAATGGTAATAAAGCTCTGAGATAACAGGAATGTTATACAACATATTAACTTCTGCCCTTTTCTATACTATTTGAAGATTAAAACTAGATTAATAGCGGCATGACGTCTCCCTGATTGTACCATTAATCTCGTCCAGTCTATCGTTATATCTGTATGGGGAAGTTGTGGGCAATAAATTAAGAAAATGAATTACATGCGATAGTAAATCATTATATAACAATCAATAGTGGAGCCCGACAGGAAGTTTCCCAATAAGGAATAATGGTGTGATAAAGATTGGGTGTCGCGCTGGTCACGATGTGACAAATTTCGTGATCACGATTAAGGCATTCTGTTATCGCTAGAGCCGTCTATGGTAACCTTTTAATATTAACTAAAACAAATATATTTCAGGATAATGGATTGACAAATTACTTGTGTACTAAATCAAAATGACTTTAGTAGGTAAAAAGTGGGTACACCAGTTACACGAGTGGGGTCGCAGCAGAACAAATGGACCGAGTACTGGAATGTAAGAATCAAGACTTGAATAAACAGAGCATACCCCAACCCTGTAATATAGCAATACACTATTAAGATTCTCCAGTATGGCACAGAATAACAACCATGTATTTCTATTTGTAGATTGATCTAATTTAAAAGACCAGGCAACATAAAATTGTCTCAGAAAATGTGGATGTTAGAATGTTCTAGAAAACGTTGCATGACTTGGAAAATGAAATATCTTTTGCTACTCTAACAAACGATTTTAAGTTACAGACATTTACAGTAATTTGATTTTACAATTTTATTTCCATTAAGTGTTCGAGTTTAGCAAAACCCGTTACATGCAACCGATTTTGGACTTCTTAGATTTGAATTATTGAGCAATTTAGAGAAATTACTCAACGTGACCAGGACTACCGTTTATTTTACATCATTATGGGAAGCTGGTTGGGAAGGGTGGGGCCGAACGCGTTCGCTTTAGTTCACAACGTAAAGTGCCGTGATTTAGATCCAACAGACTTGTACGTGACACGGAGTAGAATCGCCAGCCCAACCTCGTGGGTTTTTCGAGGCCCTCGGGATGTAGTCCCACTACAAAGACTCTTATGCGCAAACGAATTGGGAAAAAAGGTTAATAAACATTAACTACGAAATGACAAGGTATGTGTTTAGTAGACGATAAACAACATCTACTTCACGCACTGTATCATAAGGTCTGTCATTGAGTCGTCTGGCGTGGTTTCGATTCCCCCGGTTGTACGTGACAATGAGTAGGGCCGCCTGTCAAACGTCGTGGGTTTTCTCTGGGTCCACCAGTTTCCTCCCACTGCTAAAGACACCCACGCGCATGCGAATTATTGAAATAAAATTAAAAACAATATGTTAGTCCCAGAATTACCTTATCTGTGTCGAGTGGGCGTTAACCCCCCCCCCCTATTCTATTCTCTCTCTCTTCTCTCTCTCTCTCTCTCTTGTGGTGGGCACCTAAAATATCCCTTGGCATTTGGAATTTGTTTTTAAGGTAAGACGTAGTGCCGGTGTCCAGGCAAAATTTCCCTCGCAGCACAGCAGAACAGTAGGAAGTTCAACACCATTTCATTTTAATTAAAGACGAGTAACTGGCAAATTATGAGGACAAAGTTTGAGGACACTAATGACGAGTAACTCACAAATTATAGTCATTCTTTTATTTCAATCGTTTTACTCCTTTTTATTTGGGGTTTCCGTTCATAGCCTTCTCGAAAAGATGATTTGGAGATTTTTTTCGCGGGAGCACTATTAACGCGAAATAATTTCAATGGCCACTTTATTCGTGATTTGCTACTACATGTAGATCTTGAATTAGTTGTTTTTGATAAATCCGAACAAGCAAACGGGTGATTTATTGACAAATTGATATGCTCCGCACTTCTATTTCGTCTTGTATTGTTCTCTAGCCGTTGGCCATTTGCTGTCACAACTGTCTCGATAAATTCACCTTGATCACTACTTAATTTCTGTATGGCCTCCAGGTGCTTAGCTAATCTCTCTTCGCGCAAATGTTCATGAGGTAAATCCTCATTTATTACATTAAGCTTTTTGATGTTAGTTCGACCTTGTTCCGAATCCGAATTATAACTAAATTCCCCGTAATTCGTCAGAGAGCAGCTAGTTCCCAGACTTTCACTCATTGAGTCTATATTAAACGGGGTCCTACTTTCGGCAGATCGGCTATAAATTTGTGTTAACGTAGATGCAGTATCGTCACTTGTATTACTGAATGAGTCTGGAAATATGTCGTAAATAAGCGGACACGAACTAGAAACGGATGAATTTTCGTATAAAGGCTTGTGGTTGTTTCCCATGACGTTATGATGGGTGATTTTTGTTCCTTGCTGAACTGTGTCTGTTTTATCGGATTTTGAAGTCTTAGTATTGTCCTTAAAATGATTTTTTAAGAAGTTGTCAAATACGTCATCGATGTTTTCATCCTTCGCCTTGGATTTAATACACTTAATAAGGTCTCTGAAAATATAAAATAAAACCATTACAAAGTCAAACAATATCTTGAAATATCAAATTGAATGTACCCTGGAAAGGAAACTGCCGACTTTGAAATCTGGTTGATGACTATGACACGCACCACGAAATCGCGCACGGTGACAAACTGGAAAGGCGCGCCATTGAGTGAAATAGGGAACTGGGTGATGGCGCTACTTGGCATAAAATTTATCATTCTATCATTCACTCCAGTCCCTTTAGGAACTGTCTCTGATCGGACAGTTCCAATAGCTTGCTATTTAGATGCAATATGAAAATACCGCTCATCCTCTGGTCTAAGGCTATTTTGAATCCTTACCGACTTTTTTTGCACCCAGATTCCTTTTTGTTTGCCAAAGGAACCATCCCTTGCCACAGCTGACACACAGTCATAATAATTCAATACTATTTTGTAGAATTCTGCGACTGAAAACCATTACGAGACCCAAACATGCGCAGATCGCATATTTATTTAATCGCTAAATTCTACTTGGAAATAGTGTTGAATTATTAGTAATATTAGAAATTTGTGTCAGATATGACGGTCAAAAATATAAGGTAAGGGTTCCAAAAAAGTACAGAGTTGGGGAAGACCGATATTTTACCGTATTTCATATTGCAGCTTTATAGCAAACGATAGGAACGGTCAGTGGACATCGTCCAACCAGAGATAAAGGAACTATCATCCACTTTAAACTCGGAACACGGGAAGGCTGTTGTTTATTACAAACTAAACGTCAAATACAGGTAGACAAAACCAGTAGAACAAAACGCCAGCTATTATATTTCCAATTTCTCGTGACCTACTGTAGTCAAGAACGTACTTAACTCTTGATTGATCCACTTCGATTATATCTGTCTAAGGTACCTTGAGAACTCTTAATTACCGAGAAACGAAATGTCAAATGTCATCTATCTCTTATTCTATCCGAGACATTTTTATTTAAATATGCATTGTATGTATCACGCCTGTTAGACAGGACATGTTTTTCTGTTTATCTTTTATATTCTTATTTTAAGCCATCCACCTGCTAGTCACAGCGGCGACCTGGTAATCTTTAAGATTATTATGATTCCCAAAGATAAATCTATTACTCCAGGAAAAAGCTATTAAGAGTAGAAGTACAAACATGTTATACCTTAAGATATGGCTTCTATTTTCAACAAAATTAGACGATCTTCTTAATTCTCTTGTCATAACGTTGTCGATAATGTTACGAATTTTATCTTCTCTTGACCAAGTTTTTTGTATAATAATGGCTTGGTGTCTTAGTTGTTCTATGACATCGATCAATCTTTTCATACAACCATTAGACCTGTAAGTTTAAAAACACATCTTACAATATATAACAATATACTCAGAAAGCCCTCCCTGTTTAATTATATGTGAAATGACGTATTTTCTTAGTCCCACTCTTCTGTCAGAAAATGTAATGGTTATTCAATGGAACCACCAAATGAAAACGAAAAATGTAATCACATGGGTTCTTTCCTCTGATTTTGGAGTAATTCCCTTTTCAAACCAACTTGCATCGACAAACTAAATGTGAAATACGAGACGGCCCCAATAGATATTAAACCATATTTTGCTCTTCATTTAAGTCTACACGTTTTCTGTTTATCTTACATCCGTTTTATGTGTTTTAGAGATAATAACTAGTCCATTGTTTGACAACGAAACAGGTGTTGATTAATCACGATTTTAATATATTTGATACTGTTGTAATTTACAATCGATTACATAGAGGTATTAAATATGTCTTAGAATAAAAACAGAATCTAACCTACAATTATTATGGATGCCCAGCAGGTTACCCGTGTACACATTGACTTTTCAGATAAACGAACCGTTTGCAATTGAAGAATAAGGGAAAGAGAATATCTAAGTCACTTTTTCAACGAACCCAATTAATGGCGCCATCTGGTAGCAAATTGTATAAGCATTCTGCGGAACAATCAACTTCAGGTAAAAACGACCGGAGTCACATCGAACCATGGCCCTTCTGAAATGACCTCCGTGACAAATACGTCCATCGTATCCTTTATATGATCTTTTGGCTGAAACGTGGAAGTCAGTTGTTGTACTAGCATAATGATTGGTATTAAACATCATTTTGAAGTTGTAATTAAACCAACTTGTTGTTCTGTTTCGTCTAAAAGTTTGTTTTTCCTTTTATGCGAAAAGACAAAATGTGATTTAGATCGTTCTTCCCCGGACTCTTCAATTGGAATTCGATAAAACAAATAATTAATTACATGCTGGCCAGTTCCCACACTTCCAAATTCAGCACACGTTGCCATAAAAAATAAAATGCTATTCTCAAAATGAGCGAATGAGTGTTGTGTTATTGTTAAAAGGGATTACCACAACCTCTCCTTACTAAATAAACGCTTTTAGCGGGAACAGTGTATATTAAAGGGGTATTATTCAAGAGGTAAATGTGGCCATTGTAGGTCTTTCATTAATTAGATATCTATCAAACTTGCCACGACCATAATAATCTCTCGATGTCCTGAATGTTCTAGATTTTCAACAAATTCAAATATACGGTGACAATCACAGCAAGGACATTCGCGACTACACTGTTCTGCGGTACCCGAGATCCCCGATCAGAATGAAGTAATTTTACTGAACTGTTCAACATATTCCCTTTTCATTATCTATTCTTAACTATTATTGCGAAAACATAATGTATGTTTGAATAGTATTATATAAATCTGTGGAATCGTGGTGGGTATCATACACGATAATAGGGTATGCTTAATCATGATCTGTATAGTAAATGCACGTACCTATCATTTTTGTTGCAAGCAGCATTTGTATTTTACCACACATTTACTTATCTCGGGCCTTGTCTTATTGGTAGAATAAAATTCGGTGTGTGCGTAGGTTTGATGGTGTATGTTTACCCTATTTGTAACACATAATACCATTACGAATGATTGTATATTGCCCCTTGTTTCCAATTATAGAAACCGCACCCATGCACAATAATTGATTGAGAAACTTTAACATTTGGATGCTTTCTGAACTAAATCAATATTTTTGTACGATATCCCCTAATTCGTCCAAATATAGATGTCCTAACTTGTTCTTCATAAAATCCGTATGATTGTAGCAATACTTTAATAAGTTAAACATTACGGGGGGTATGTAAGGCGTCTAAAATAGATCTGGAGCTTGTTGAGAAGTTCTAATCAATAAATTCCATTTCCTTCACATAAATAAAACGATTTGAAGAGATTTACTTTACGTCCAGAAGTTGAGTTAATCAAATTGTTGGGATACTCGAGGATTATGGTAGCTGCTGCAAGAATATTATCTTGACTGGTTTTGTCGTTTATAGCTTGAATTTTCTGGGTGTGCAATTATTAAGAAAATTATGGAAACCCGAGATGCGAGAGAGTACTAAAATACGTGCTTGATTGCTTTTATTTCTGTCTTTTTTCATCAGAACTATCATCAGATTTAAGGATATGTGAAAGTTTGATATAAAGCTTGGTTTACACGGGCGTACGTTACCCTGGTGTAGGCATTAGAGACTTTTGGCAAGCGTAAATTTCTGGTCCGTATCGCGTATCCGCATCGATTTTGTGTGTGACGTCAACAATGTTTGTGTATTTCTCATACGTGATACGGCACACGGATACGGCAGCACGTATCGAACAGCTTTCATACGGAAAAGGTCCATATAACATCGTCGTCTTTTTACCATACTTTTTGCTACTTTTAGACGCTGAAATGTTGTGTTAATAGACACTTGACTAGTACTGAAGATCTTGGTAGATAACTAACATCATGCTGTAAATAGAACTAAGCTAGGCCAGTTACCCATATGAACACGCCGCGAAAATCTGCCAAAACTCTAAAACTACCTTGACGCAACGTATCACGTGGCGATACGGATACGTGATACAGATGCGGAAAATTCCACTTGCCAAAAGTCTCTATTGTGTAGGGTAACTCCGTGGTGACGACACAGTGACGCAGTGTAAAAGCTACGCAACATGCACGTCAGATTACGAACCCATATCCGTGAGCCAATCAGCCCCGCTCCACCACAAGCCACCAGTTGACTCAAAAGTCTCCCAACACGCTGCACTACCTTGATCTCACATAGAGCCTTTGAAAATACCCACTCGGGAACCACTCGTGTGAATCAGGCTTAAGAACTACAGAACAAAACTTGACATTTCGCTTTATATTGGTGAAATTATTGCGCTCTATTCAGATTCGTGCAATAAAAGGCTTGTTATATTTATTGACGACGTTGATTGTAAAGCTTAGTTACTTTTTTTGTAATTTGTTATTTAATGTAATATCATTTCATACATGTTTTTTCTCATATAAATATTTCTTGTGGCATTCACCATGGAGAACGGTATTGTGTTTTACTTTCATTCTACGCGCGTTATTCAGTTCTGAGATGAATTGAAATGGAGTTTCGTTTTCTGCATCAACCGCGCTAATTAAGATAAACAGTGTGCTATGAGATAATTACTCTTATTTTGAATTCAAACTGGCAACGGCTCTTTTACTTGCACGCAATAATGAACAGGGACTTTGGTGTTAATTTCCATCCCATCCGAAGAACTAGGCACAGTTCCTTGGGAGAAAACAGTGACAAGGTAAATCACATTGGATTATTACACGGAAATTTCTCTGTCAACACATCCTGAGCCACTGGAACTATCTACAGAACTAATGTACAGGGACTTTGGTGTTTCATATCATCTGAAGTACTAGGTACAGTTCCTTGTCAGACAACAGTGACAAGGGAAACCGCACTGGATCATTACAAGGAACTTTCTCTGTCAGCACATCATGAGCAACTGAAACTCTCGTTCGCCAGCTGTAGCAACACATGAGTCAAACAATGGTGTTTGACGTCTCGGTCATTTTAAGATTAATAAATGATTATGCGTATGGTCATCGCTTCAGGGAGCGGGCGGTTGTAGGACTATTGTGCTTCCAAGTTTTGTGAACCATCCCTAAGATGGTGCCGGGCTTGACTATCAAAGCAGCAGAAGAGAAGACTCTTAATTTCATTTAAGGATTTGTGCGAAAACCTTTGCAACGAAAAACAATGAATAAGTGCCACAATAAGCCGATCGACAAGATAAGGATGATAATGTCCTTCTCACGGATGGCCCGTAAATGAATACCAATACCATACCCTGATTCGGGCACAGCAACATACACGGTTTGAGATAAATGGTGTAAAGTCTTAATCATACTTGATCTGTACCCAGGTATAAAATCAATCTTATTATAACACAGATTCTAATTTGTTCCATTTTATAGTTAAAATGTCGATTACGTATAAAAAGCGAAACGAAATATAGATTGCTAAATATCAACACTCCTACAATCATTGGCGTGTTTTCCTTTCTGTGGTCAGTAGAAATTAGCTGCACTTTCTACGTCAAATATCGTGTTTCATATCGATTAATTCAGGATTATTTTTATCTGATTTTGTTATGAATTCTATTTATAGAATTGTTATTAAAGTTTGGATAAACATCCGGCGTTGTATGTTCGGTAACATATCCCGCGGTATCCTTGTTAATCTAAGTTGACTGTGTACTCGGTTAGAAAACGTTGATGCTATTCATGGACAAAATCGAATTAATTCTACTGGAAAACACACAGCTTTAGATGTGACGATAATAAAGTGATATAAGACGCCTGGATTACAGACCAAGAATAATAAAAACAGTCCAGCTCTAGGTTTTCCGTTAAATTAAATACTACAAATATGAAAATCTCGAAGCATCAATCGGTAAAGATTTGGGAGGATTGTAGAAAAGTATAGGAAGCATGGTTCAATCCCAGTAAAAAGTGACATCAGATGTTCTAGAACGACCCAAGTATATATAAATATAAATACTGCTGTAAAAGTTAAATGGTTTATGTCTATAAATATATACACAGGCTACAATAATTACAAGAAATATAATTGTTGTTCGGCTTTGAAGCATTAATAAACAGTAATTGTTATTCTACAGTTTGATTAAAATACAGATCTGTATTTCGTTTCGGTTTTCTTTTTCATTTTATACTTTCCAAGGCAATCACTACATAAAGATTTGACCGGTTGTAGTGAAAGTCGCGTCAGGTCACGACGTCAGCCATTAAAATTCGATGAATCAAACAGCGTTAATTTTTCTATTTGTTACCCACTCATATCCACTAATATTATAGATGAATTATGTAAGATTTAGATAAAGAACTTGTCGTTCTTGCTATAATAGTTAAAAAAAAATATGTAAAATGAACATATTCAACATGTCTTTAAACATATAATTATTCCGAGTGAAGTTATGGAAGTTATGGGTGTTTAAACCATTGCCATAATAACAAACAAAGTCTCGATTATCCATTTTTAAATCAAATTATTAAATGGCAGCCATGTTAAAATTTGTAACGTGTCATAAAACTCGAACGAATTTTGGTGACAAAGATTGTTTTGCTTGGAGATTGAGATCCTGCATGAAATTTATCTTTTAATCTAAGATCAATAATGGGTAAGATGTTACACAGCGACTATTCGATCATTAAAGATGCATTATGTAAGATTTAAATAAAGAGCGGACCGCTTATAATAGCTCTAAAATAGATAAAAAAAATGAATATATTGAAAATTTCATTCAAAATAAGGGCCGGCAATAGGCAGGTTTAGCTCTTACACAATGCATCTTTAATTCAATTAGAAACCAGTTGTTCGAATATTCACAGAATATTATGACAGTCCTGATGTATACAATCTATATTGAAATCGGACCCTTATTTACGATGCCAGTAAAATGTCAAACGAACTTTCAAGACACGGAAAATATCGAGATAATTTCCCTGAAGACAAAGATCAGATAAAATGGTTACGAAGTCTGGGTTTCTAATAAGATCACATACCTTTCTTACTTAATCTCATGAATATAAAAGAGTCATCGATCAGGCCTTTTTTTATACCAGCTTCAGCACTGAAATTTGAATGATTCTTTTTTTTCGAAGATTCTATTCAAAAAAGTACTAA
The DNA here is from genome assembly GCA_036850965.1 of Patella caerulea. Lineage (NCBI taxonomy): Eukaryota > Metazoa > Mollusca > Gastropoda > Patellidae > Patella > Patella caerulea. The sequence continues at coordinate 24,836,525 of JAZGQO010000006.1, forward strand.
AATGTTCTTTCCAAGTCTGAATATCACTTTCCGCGATATCCTAATCGGGAGTGGTAGTAAGTGGTATACAACAATGGACATCTAATTTAAAACATGATTGTAATTGAACACAATTAATGAGTTTAATCAGAAATAAAAACTTGCATGGTGTGTGCCCTCCACTTTTTACTTTTTACTTTTCACCAAGTAAGTTTTCATTATACTTACACAGATACACAGACAAATCCCTCCCCATAACAGTGTACACATACTATATTACGCTTGATAACGACAAGAGAACCAATGTATGAACCCTGCGCCTTCTAAATGTGATTTAACGCCCTACTATTCTGCCCCGGTGGGCTAATGAAGAGCTGCGCTATAGCCTACTTTTATATCGAATTCCAACAGCCAACGACGCTTGTGCGTACACGGGACATTAGTTTCTAATCCGAACTTCTAGGCACAGTTCCTGGCCACGACCTACCTCCGGCATGCACAAAGTGGGGGGGGGGCGTTGGGACCACACAAAATTACCCAAGGGTATTTCTTGACCAACAGCGACAGCGAACCTAAGATCCATTGAGAAATTGTGACTCCCTTGCCCCTTTTAAGGTCATACGTTGAACTACTAACTGTAAGGACATACTTTTGTGTTGACAGATAACCATCGTAGCCTACAACGGGATATTACATGTCTTATGTTTTTGTAGCCGGTCACAGATGAACCTAATAAATTAATCAATCGTCGTTATTTCATCGGTATAATTACGTATCATTTGAAATATCATTGAGAATTTGATATTCACTGTATAATATTCCCGGCGGCGAAGGCTTTTGCTTTGAATTAGAAAAACAAAAGAAGTCTTCTTACATTTGCAGACAAATTGTTTCTTGCGCAACAGTGAAATTTAGTCCTCTGGGAAATTTGCTGTGAATATTTTCTCCAACCTCTAATCCTGGAACGGTGTTGTCATGTGACGGTGATAAAGACAAGATATGCCAAGTCGTATTTCATCAATAATTAGGTGCTTGATTAAAAACAAAGTTTCATTTGCCTTTCTCGAAGATATTTCCTCCATTTGAGACAGGCTAATCAATCATTTTTTCAAATACATATATGAGATACGAGGAACACAAGTAATATTGCTGAACATCCACCAGACGGTTTAAAATTACTTCACGACAAAGTTTTTTAGCATTTTTATTTTGTCCGCGCTGCTCAGAGCGCTAACAAAACTAAGTCTATCTGTAAAGTTGATCTTGATGGTGGTCCAATTAGAATGACTTGCGTTTTATCATCAGTTAGTTTCAACTTGTTAAGACATTCATGATTTTATATTTGAGATACGTGTTTCGATGTTTTTAAGGAGATTGTTTGATTGGTTTGTTACGGAAAAAACTATCAAGTAAACTAGGTATCATCGGCATACATATGATGGAAAAATACTAAAGTTGATTAGTAAATTGCGTAAATAAGATTGGGCCAAAACAGATCCTCGAGGACACCACATGACTGATTCACTTCTGCCTAGGAAATATGACGAAAACCATTTCAGCACAGTACCATCTAGTCCAAATTCATCAATTGGATCAAGCGTGCCAAACGCATCAGAAAGATCAAGTAAAACCAATAAGGCAACATTGCCATTATCTACATTGATATACATTTCATTCAAAACACAATTTAATGCTGTTTCTGTTCCATGAAAAGGCTTGTAAGCAGACTGGGACTTGTATAACAAATCATTATGGTTTAAACGTTCCATAAGCCGTAGATCTGTCGGTGAACTTCATGTTTAGACTGTCTCCACTTCAGCTCTTCTTGATTTTGCATGACAGGGGTTTGTTAGCTTGGGTTTCATTTACTTCCCTGAAACAGGTGTAAGTTTGCCTGGTGGAGTTTTGAGATACCTACACAGTCTAGTAAAGAGCACAGCATTTTCAAGATCAGATTTAACATGTTTGTTGCTGCACTTCAGGATGTAGGGAAAACAAGCTCAAAATGTACTGAGAAATATTATCAGAAAGCCTTTTAATAATCCAATCTAATGGGTGGCCAGATTTAAGTGTAGTGGATGGAATATGCTGAGTTAAATTGTTTGAATCCAAAAGAATATGCATAATCCATAAGAAACATATGTCACAGATTTTCAAGATGAATAATACAATAATGTTCAGTAAAAATCACTATCTGTGTAGAACAAAACAAACCAAGGTGACTGTCCGGCGCATTAACAATTATATAGTCGTGCAATGACCAAAGTATTTAATTCAATACATAGATAAATAAATCTACATATTAAACGTAAATTGAAAAGGGCATTATGTGTGCGCCATATTTATAGAGGTGTGGACTACAGAGACATTATCAATCTCACCACAAAAATTAATTTTGAATTATAGAGTTTGACATAACCTTAGATCCACCTGATTATGGACAATTCTCGCACTATCCATTTAGAGCTGCGCATTTATCAAAATCTTTAGTTAGATCTCTAAAAAAAATTGAACGAATCGTAAACTAGAAGTTTAAAGATATAGCTTAATAGTTGTGTTGAATAAAATCTAAGCGTTGGGTCTAAGCACAAAATATAGAAAATTGCCTCTGAACAAAAGAAATACAGAAGATATTACAAATGTAAATATCTATAAATCATGAAATTGGCTCAAGTTAAAACAAAAAAAAGGTTTGATTATAATATGCAACAAAATAGGCCAAAGGAAAAGCAGTTTGGTGAATATTATGCAGTCTTTCCGGTTTTTTATCTCTACGAATCATCAAAATACATTTATTCGCCAACGTTAAATGGTTATTTATAGTTCACTCTTAGAAAAATGCAATTATTATAGGCCGAAACAGGGTAATAAGCTTTCAAGAAATGAAAAAAAATGTGAGCTCTTTTTCCTGTCAACCGATGTATGACAGAGTGTATTGGAGAGTAAAGTTTATCTCAATTTTTGTAACATCCATATAATGTACATTTACATAGCACAAGTACTACACGCACTGGGGCATGCTCACAGCGCATACAGTTAAATTATTTTCTTGTAGCATTTCTCAAAAAGATGAGGTTTGAAATCTTGATTAAAACTCGAAGATAACTGATGACTTTTAGGAGATCATGCACTGCGAACGACCTGTATCCAAATAATTTTAACTTCTACTTTGGGCAAGACATCTGGTGAAGACTGTTAGAACAGAGATTAAAAGAGGGAACATAAAATTGTATATAAACACATAATGATATGTCAGTAACATAATTTTAAACTGATTCGTTTATTGATTGAAAGACAATGGGGTGATTTCAAAACAAGATTAATATGTGTGTATTTTGAAGATCTGGTAACAAGTAGAGCCGCGATATTTTGCACAAATCAAGTTTATTTTTGAAATATATGTTTCTATTAACAAGCTATTAGAGCAGTCAACCTTTGAGAACACCACATGATTCTTGGTTAATCAAGTGTCTTATATAGCCAATGTTTGTGAATTGAAAGTAAAATTTCAGTAATGTGACAACTCATGCTTAAATTGGGCCCAAAGTGTTGTGTTACATTCACCATTATCTGGTCCAAACAATATGCGTTCCGTCATTTTATTTCAAATATTCTTTGTTATCCAATCTTTAATGTCATTGAATAGGGGATAGAACAGTTTTTGAGAGCGGGTAATTTTCAATCGGTTGCTTATCATCTGCATAAAAATGTAGCCCTCCACCATTTATGGCGATTAAGTTGTATTAAATTATGTATAATATACATTATAGAAAGGACAGGCCTATCGACTGAACCTTGTGACACCGCACAGTTTCACCGAATCTTGGGATAAAGATCTACTTTAGACAACATTTAAGATATACCTGCAGTTCTTGTCCAGGGTATCTTCCTGTTGATTTTCTTCTAGTATTGAATTGAGTTCTTGACGCATAATGTCTAGATCATTTAATCTCCTCTTAGTTTCACAAGTAGTATCAGTTTCATTCAGACACATGGTCAACTACAATCAAAGACAAGCAAAATATTAACGATTTTATGATCTTTCAGAAAATTGAAAATGGTGAATTGTTTCTTAAATATATATTTCATGACATTAGTTTCAAAAGGGTTTTCGATAGAAATATCAATCAAATCGTGAAATGATTTAGACGTTTAACCTTTTTTCTATTGAGTGATAAATTATAGTGGTAACAGTGTAGGCTTTAAATGAAATAGGTTGTAACGTCCTACTGTTCCACTCCCACTTGGACAACGAAGATGGTCCTGCCTAATAGTTATATCACATACAAAGATTAACTGAACCACTACATTGTTGAAAATAGGCCAGTATGTATATTTTAACTATGTCAGCCAATGAAAGCCTAAAATACAAATAAGTTCGGAAAATGAACCTTTCATCGAATAACGACGTCAAAGGATTTACGTGCAAGGGACCTCGTTTTCCCTGTTACAGAAAGACTGGGCTCTCCGCCCTAAATAGAAGTAACGATGACTATAACTCATGTCTCGGTAAAATGGGATGGCGGTTGGTTTGGCCCCCAGAACATTTTATAAAAATGATCGATGTTATATGCTATTTTGTAAACCAAATAAACAGCCACAGACGGTCTAAATTTAATGTTTAAATTTCTTTGGATTTTCCCGTTTTCATTAGCCTAGTTCGGAGCACAACAGAATGACGTTAAATCCCATTTCATTTTATTTCTTTAGATTTACAATTACTATGTGAATTTTATTCGGTTTAGACGAATTAATACGTTGAAATTCTACGTTTACAGAGATCCTGCCCGCCACACCATTAATGCGTATACTTCATGAAAGCAGCAATACGACAATTGTAACCTTACATGACAGGATGTAAATTAAGATTATAATAAAAAAGATGTTGATTTATTACAAAGTTTTTAAATTGTAACTTTTATACTTAACACATTACATTTTCAAGAATAAGAATGATTTAATGAATTGTTTTGATATAATATACTACATAGCGGCGTGTATTAATCTACTGTCTGGAACAGTGAAATTCTATACGTATATAATATTATGCATTGACGTCAATAGCTGTAAACAACTTGCCTAAATAATTCATTTATAATAATTTAAAACTAAATAAAGGAATATGTATATGAAACAGAACATGTTGTCTAAATTAGTTTACATTGTTATTGCGATGAAGACAAACATAACAACATATTTAAAAGAGAATTCAATTTAAAAACATCTCTTTACAAAAGCAATATGGCAGAAGGCCAAAAAATATTTCCCTAACCTCAATTTCACAAAAATGAGATTGGAAACGTATATTCTGTTGTGAAAATGAATTACCATTTAATCAAAACATCGCAAACGATTACAAGAAATAAAGATGAAGGTGTGAAAAAAAAAGAAAGTATAACAAAAAAGAAATGAAATGAAATTGAGTTTAACGTCCTACTGTTCTGTTCCGAACTGGGCAAATGAAAACGGGCAAACGCCATACAGTGTGCTATGAGGAAAATTTTGCCCGGACAGGGGCACCGCGGCCAACTCTTATATCTAATTCCAATGTCAAGGGGCCTCGGTTTTTCGTCCCATCCGAACGACTAGACAGCTGTTCTTGTCTGGATCTCCGTCCTTCATCACTGACACGGGGGAATCACGCTGGAAAATCTGGATGAACTTTCTCGACCAATGCAGGGCTCGAACCACGACCCCCAGGCTAGCGAGCCAGTGTCTTACCCACTAAGCCAATGTGATCCTATAAACTTTGGATCATAATAACTGACATTTTATTGGATCAATAGCCTTGTTTATGCTCGAGCCAAAAATTGTGTCTTCGCCTTTACTAAAGAATTACTGCCATTGGGTGTGTCACTAGCCAAAAAATTGAGTTGTTTTGTAATGAAATAGGAACAAGGCACTCAACGTTTTATTCAATCACTGATACTTTGACCACATAGAACCGCGATTATTTATAACAGCTGTATAAGGTAAGAGTAAAGATAAACAACAGTAAGTTCTCGCTATAATAGTTTAGAAAAAAGTTAATGAAAATTTATTATGGAAATTTGAGTCAAATTGCACCATTCTTGACTATCATTATTGCCGTTGTTAAAATCTCGAATATCCGTTTTTAAATTAAATAGCGATGGTGTTTCAATATTTTCAAAATCACAGCCACCCAATAATCTAAAAAGTTGGTTTGGGGACTTTTCATGTGAATATTTGTCTAATTTATATATCATTTGAGACCAAAAGAAAGGCCTAATACGCAGGTAGGCTGTTACATAATGCATCAATGCGCAGCTAAACTAATACCATCAGCCGCCTGCATAGTGGGTTCATTACAAAAACAGAATAAACGAATAAGATACCTCAATCAAAGAACTCTCCAAAACATCAATGTCGTCTACGGTTCTGAAAAAACGTAAAAAAAAAACAATAGAAATCAGCGGTAATAAAATCTGTCTTTGGAATCAAAGGCATGACGTTGAGGTGTTATTAAAGACAATAGCGTCTCTAATGTTCCAATGTCATTAGAATTTGCGGAAGACTGCAAGAAGAAACTAAGCTTAAAATAGATCAGAGGATGACATAAAAATGTCTGTGTCTGCTGCGTTTACGACCATGGAAACTAAAACTGATTGATGTACAATTGATGTTCAAACCATGATTTTCATCCTAAAAGATCAATTCAGTCACTAAGTAATAGAGCATCCATAAATAGATTTGGAAAAGAAATATCAAATTAACACTATCATCATTCTAATGTCTACGTGCCTATGATTTCATTAAGGATTCACTTAAGCAATCTATAATTTCGAACAGACAATTTGCAGGAAGAGAACAATATTTCCTTGAAAAAGAAATAGCTCCGCAACATCAAAAATAGATCGTTTGATTAACGATCATCCGGAAAGATAATGCCACGCTTTAGAAACCAGACCACCACATTTCCTTCCCTAATTTATTTACCCACGAATATATTGCCAACTTCTTTTCATCCGGTTTTGGTAAATTTTTCTGAAAGGTTTTATTGAATCTGAACAAATTTGGGATAAGATAAAAAGGTTAACAAGCATGACGCAATGCCTGATTAAACATTGAGACAGAGAATCTTTAATTGTGGCTATTTCCGTAAAACCGTGGTTTACTTTGAAATGACCGACAACAAAACGCACATCCACTGACAGCTATGTAATTGGGCTTTCCACAAGAGCTATCACGATTCGAAAGCTACACTACACTAAAATCAGAACGATAAAATAAAATACGAACAATCCAAACCATTAGACAAAATTCGATGTCCTAAAAAAACGGTATAGGCAAAATAGTGCAATCAGAAGATGTACAGTTCATCGTGTACAAAATACACGACAAACAGTGGTAACATGTGTGCGCAAGATTACCATGTATTGCGCCACATCCACCGTAGCTGCGTCCAAACTGTTAGAAGAAGTCTCGTCTCGGTAACATAGCGTGATTGGCCAATGAACAATCCCATGCAAAATGTGATGAACAGTGTTAACGATGTAGTAGACATAATCAGGTATAGATAGTATACGCGTCAATTAAATATATCTGGAACCATAACGGAAAGAGACATATGACGGTCATTTGTAATTTTAGTAGCATAGTTGAAGCTTAGACGGCAAATGCCTCGATCTACTAAAAAAAATCTGAATAAAAGGAACACGCTCTCCGGTAACGGATTAGCTGGGACACAAACATTCTATGGTATGGAAGCGTAAAGGGGTCAATAGTGCGACAGATGCCGAAATATTAAGTTGGTAATATGTCAACATATTGTGATTGATCTGATGATTTTATCTCTAAAAAGTCCATTTTTGCCGAGTTAATTGAGTCAACACACTATGTTTTATGTCCCCATTTCGTTTTAAATGTGCTTGTTTGCGGTAAGATATTGCTATTCTGAATTCCTCCCACTGCTAAAGACCCCTACCATACCACGGTGATATGTTACTACCAATGAATGGAAAGTTAACAATCGGAAAGTCAAAGTCATCACGTTTATCGTACAATTTAACGCGAAGTTTATGGCAATTGTCAAAATCGAGATGCAGATGCAAGTAGGAAGCCTAATTGTCACTGTCAGTAGTGTTTTTTTTTATTAATTTCGAGCTTATCAGGATTTGTGAATTCTACATAATCACTAAATTTCCAACATTACTATCATGCTTACATTGTTAGGGGGACACCATAAGCTTACACACAGTGCGATTTGCGATATAGGATTGCGAAAGGATTCCCAAATCATTTAGGCACAGAAATTACAGTAGAGTAGCCACGGAAAGGTGTGATCGCATTATACGACATGAGTTACGATAGTAGTATACAAAATATATTTACCGTGAAGAATCCTGTAAACATGTAAAATATCTATCTAGAAACTGGTGACATATTTCAACCATTATTAAATAATTATAACATTCTAAATGATTATTATCTCTAGCTATTTCTAGTGCTGTTTTGCCATCTTCATTTATACAACACACGTCTAAACCATACTCTATAAGTAACTACAAAACATAATGAAATTTTAATTGAAATGGGATTTACCGTTCTGCTGTTCTTTTCCGAAAAAAACAAAGCAAACAAAAACATATTGCATATTTTTCAATAAAATTCAATCACCCACCGTAAACCAGCTTCCAGTGACAAACTTCACACCGTTTATTATGCACGAGCATCACGTTTCGATAAGCAGCATCTTATCGTTATCAAGTACAATGATATTTAGTAAACAGGAATTTCTATAAATTAAGTAATAGCATGAATACTCCAAAAGAGAAAATCTACAAATACCAGTGTTCTTTCTTATCGGGCGTAATAGAAACTGATGTATTGAAGAATTTAAGAAAAAACAATTAGTAGATATCACTGGTCTATGAAGATGTTTATTTACTGGGTTTTAATGCTTAGCTTCGTCAAGGGATGAGTTGACATTTAAAGCCTACATTAACTAATGACATATTGTTAAATACCGTTATGTGGGATGATGTGCTCAACTCATTGAACTGAATAAATGACAAATGAATAATCTTTACAGGCCATAGGTCAGTACATTTGCGCTTGGATCCGTTATTATGAACTGACTGGCCATTCAGAAATGACGTATGAAAGACCGGGTTACAAAATACATCCAGATCCACGGTTTAGCTAATCTAAAATATCTGCAAACACCAAAGGTCATTGGGGTGATTACTTTTCGAAAAATTTCTACATAGCGAAATGATTAATGTCAATTCTATAATAATATAGTTAAATAAATTTATATTTTTTTATCTGGGAATTGATATATAGCAGACGAACCTAAATCCATTCCCAAACGGCCGTGTGACCTTTAAAACAATCTGTTAATAATATGAAATATTCACGACATCATAATTGTACTAAATGTCATCATTACTTAAGTTATATATATTAGCACCTGTAAGCATCCCACGTGTCCATATTTAGCTGCCGACTGGACTGGTGTTATATTAGCAATGTAACGGTAAGAATCCGGACGAAGGTTTAAATCTGATTTGAGCAAAACTTCTAGACAATCTAGCTGAAAAAGATCAAAACAAATAATTGAATGAAGATCCAATAATGGATACATAATAATAATGAGTCTTATAATACGCTAAAATCCACGTCACAATAGTGAAATGCTCTGAAGATGCAATAATGGATACAGATTTTAAAAGGTAGAAACACGATTTGTAATTGAAAAAATCTAAGCAAAGTTGTAAAACAATAATGTAAATTTTAACCAAGTCGGATTGGGGGGGGGGGGGGGGGTATCAGCTTCCTCGATCTTCGTGAGAACCAAGTCTCATGCTCATAAAATGCCTACTTGTGGTATTCGAGTCGCAAAGTTCAAGGTTCGTTCCATGTTACGGTTTCCGTGGAGGTCCCCGTGTATGATTTCAGTGAGTTTGTGTCACAACCTCTGATTGTGTCACAAACTAGATGTTGTAAATCTCGCGGTCCTTGCTTCAGGAACCTACCTTACTCTCCATCTCTGTTTTAAACAGTTAAAATCTGCTATTGTAGAAATTGTGCAGCAAAGAAGCTGAACATACACTCACGTACAAACGGTACAAATACCTTGACCTAAGTAGGTCAGTGATTGCACGCTCGAATAATTAAGAGAGACTACGAGTATTTTGAATATGGTGACATTCAGAACCAATTACTACTTTCATAATAATAATAATAATAATATCTTTATTAGGGTAAGAAATTAGGCCAGGCCTTTTTACAATTCTGCCCATGAAACATAACAAAACAATATAAGAACAACAAGAACAACAACAATATACGACCACATTTCAATGTGGGCGTATAAAAATTATGAAGCAAATTTATGTACATAAGGTTTATTATTAATTATGTACATAAGGTTTACTATGGTTAGGAATGTATCATTTAAAGAATATTCGCTTTGAAAATTGATAATACAGGTGTGTTTTTAATTGAGGTAGATAGATTATTCCAGAGACAAGGTCCAAAGTATTTTAAACTTTTTTTATATATTGATTTATTAGGTTGGGGAATATTAAATCGAAGATTAATATTGGTATAAGGTGTATTTTTAAAAACAAGAATATTAGTTAAGTAGTTTGGGCATTTTTTATGAACTAATTTGAATAAAAAGATGTATTTATTGAAGGTGAACCGATTTTGAATAGTTAAAATATTCAGTGATTTAGCTAGGGTTTCATAAGTAGATAAGGTTGAATTTTTCGGAAGTGGTTTATCATTAATTAATTTAAAAGCCAATTTTTGCACACGCTGTAAGTAATTTAAAGATGTTTTACTACAAGTATCCCAGATGGTGGAGCAATAATCTAGATGTGACTGAAAATGGCCAAAATAGAATAATTTTAACAAGTTTGACGGAAGAAGTGATTTTATCTTTTTCAGTTGATACAATTTTTTATTTAGTGTTTTACAAATGTATTCAGTATGTTTATTCCAAGAAAATTTTTTATCAATGATTACACCTAAAAGTTTAAATTCAGAAACATTTTCAATTTGATTATTATTGATTTTAATGTCGAGTTTATTTACTGGATTTTTGAGTTGATAGTTTGAGGCTATTAACATTGATTTAGTTTTTGATTCATTGATAATCATAGCATTATTTTGGCACCATTGTATTATTTTGTTGGTTTCCAATTGGAGTTTATTATTAAGAGATGTTATATCCGGAGAAGAGGTATAAACGGTGGTGTCATCTGCAAATAGATCGGAATTTACCGACAGAGAAAATGGTAAATCATTGACATATAGATTAAAAAGTAAAGGTCCAAGGATTGATCCTTGGGGTACACCGGAAATTATATTTTGAAATGAAGATTTATTTTGTCCAATTGATATACACTGTTTTCGATTATTAAGGTATGATTTCAATAATGAGAGTAAGTTTTCAGAAAAATTATATAGCTGAAGTTTTTGTAGGAGAAGATTATGATTAACCATGTCAAAAGCTTTTCTGAAATCAAAAAATATTAACCCTGTTAGCATATTATTATTTAGAGCGTCATAAACATTTTCAGTGATATTAACAAGGGCTGTATGACAGGAGCTATTTGAGCGAAAGCCAGATTGATTTAAATATAGAAGATTATTTTTATTTAAATAATTAGTAATATTCAAATTTATATGTTTTTCAAGAGGTTTAGAGAGAGTTTGCAAAATAGATATTGGCCTATAATTACCGGTTAGGCTTTTATCACCTGATTTGAAGAGTGGTAGTACCTTTGCCTGTTTTAAAATGTCAGGAAATATGTTCTTTTCAATACAAAGGTTATATATATATGTTAGAGAGCTATTTAAAATGGAGCATCCGGTTTTGAGAAAAAACGAGCTAACACCATCAATTCCTACAGATTTTGATGTATCTAAATTTGAAAGATATTTGTATACATCACAAGTAGAAATAAAAGGTATTTTACATTTAGGAGTACAAGATGACATTTGATTGTTTACAAAATTAGAAATACTATTGGAATCATTTATGCTTAACGCAATGTCCACCTACCAGAGAAAATTGTATTCACCTTAGTATAAACCTGTGAACTAACGACAATTAAGAAACAAGTTGTTTAACATTAAACTTTCCAAAGTCTTTCTAAAATAATCCGAAATGTTTGGAGACCATTACTGTACACCGTCACCTTGTCCTTTCGCCGGTCCGTCCGTCAACAAACGGCTCGTCATCGCGTTAGATGGTTCTTTTTCTTTAAATTCGATAATTCAGAGTTCAGCGACCTTCCGCTCCGAAGCCCCCCCCCCACCACACCCCTCCCTTTAAATAAGCATTACTTACATTTAAACATATTTGATGTGAAGCGTTTTGAATCATGAAAGGACAATCTCTTTCAGCATTCCGCGAACTTCCGCGAGCTTAATAGAAGCAATAGCTTTTAACAGAATTTATTTTTCAAAATTGATGTGAAGAATGACATTGTTTTTTCTGGCGAAAGATAATCCCTATTGGTTTTCAAATTTGGTGTAAAGCGTTTGGTTCAGATAGTATGAACCCAGTTGATTTTCAGATTCCTCTTACTTTCTGTCCAACCGATATATTAACTGTGAATATGATCGAGAACAGATGTCTGAAGGCATAAATTATCTTCATCAAAGTTAAGCATCTATGGATGGGTTATTTTTAAGAGAAGTGATTGTATAGGAATAAATACACTGGCCACAGAGGTTTGATTTGATTTTTCAGTACATTGGCTGATATTGGTAGCTTCGTGTATTACAATCTGGTTAAAATCAGCTGCTTTTCAATTTGTTTTTCGTTTTCTTCGGCTATATATTCCATGTTTTATATTTTTCCATATTCAGTTGTATCATGGTTAGATCAAAGGCCACCTACAGATTTCGTCATGTGGCAAGATGTAAACAGTTTTAGCGCTAACCCCAACCCTGCCCCAAACCCACAATCCTCAGCAACATTCACGGGCCCTAACCCTATTCACAACTCGTGACCATGACGAAATCTAGACGGAGACCGTGTTGTGTAACGTTGGAGCGATAATTAGAGAAACCTTTGATATTTTGTTACTTTAAGTCTAATTAGCCACCTTTGGCCTATAACATCATAATCTGTGAAGAAGAAACAAATTATGTCAGATAACAATAATTATCCGCAATGTAATATATATTTAATCCAGCCTTAGGAAAATAACCAAATACTTTCGCAGTTTTTGAAAATGTTAAGCATGCTACAATGAAAGATCTATAAAAACAATAATATATTATGCCACATACACTCACACCAAGGATCGAAACCACAGCCGCAAGCCAGAGGTGACCGGCCAACTAGAGGTCGAACACGGCACTCTAGACCACTAGGCCATCCCAACTTATGTAAGATTTAGATACTAGGTCATTTGCGGACTAACACATGGTTCAATTTTATTTCAATAATTCGGTTGCGCGCAGGGGTCTTTAACGGTGGGAAGAAACCAGACGACTTGGAGAAAACCCACGAGGTTGGACAGTCGACCCGACTCCTTCTCACGTACAACCGGAGAATCGTAACCACAATGGCACGTGCTAACACGTGCTAACCATTCGGCTATCCAGACAAATGGCTGTTCTTGCTATAATAGTTCCAAAATGGATGATTCAAAATAATGAATTGCAAAATCCATTCAAATTACTTAATTCTGAAAGAAGTTATCACTGCATGCAGCAACGCAAACTGGCTTATCGAGACTTGGTCACTTTTCTCCATTTTTAAATTAAATCATTCAATGGCGATTATATTCCTATCTGTCTAAATCTGCGCCAACTGCTGAACTGCAGTGTTTATTATAGGCTTATCATGCTATTAAATGTCTAAAAAGTGAAATCCTGTAATAGCTCTTACATAACATGTAATGTATCTTTGAATAGAAGTAGAACAATAACCTTTTATACAGAACCATTATTGTACTTGGTAGGCGTAACGTAATGACAAATAATTTGAAGCATTTTGACAATAAAAAGGACTTACTGTTAATGTTAAACATACCAGAATAAATATAATGGAAGTCATCATAAACCCCGCCATTATAAGATAAAAAAAAAGGGAAATAAGTTTTATGGCTGTTAAAATTCTAAAATAATGACAGTCATTAGACATAAAACGCTACACCCCCATTTTAATCGACGAAAAAACGGTAATGAAGAATTGAAATCTATTAAACAATGTTTTTAATAGACTCCCAAATTACTCAATCAAACTTAATTTCTTTCTCTTAAAGGGCAACATTGATGTCAGTCATTATAGAAAAGTCCCCGTATTACCATGTTTGTATTAAGTATAGAATGAATAAAAACAAGGGAATGTACGGACTATTTCTATTTTTCTCGTTTTCCCTTATCTTGTGACATTCAATTAATTTTTTTGAATTATCAGATATCCTCTCAAAGCAATTATTAGTGAACAGAAATTCGCCCGTGTATCTTTTATCACTCGTCATTTCAGACAGTTATATAGACGGATAACTTGTGTGCTTCTGTTGTTTTTGTCACTTCCCTTTCTTGAAAGCTTCATAACGCATCTATCGTAGCAATGATATTTGGAACGTGTTTGACCAGTTCTATCACATATTTGATCATAACTGACATCAATATTGTCCTTAAACAGAAAAGAGCTAAGACAACTTCGATTGTTCGAGAGTAATCTCCAGAATATTTAAGTTTACTGAAAATGGTCTGCAGAGTAAATATGCCCTGAGATGGACGCCACTACCTAATCTGCTATATAATTCCAACTGTCAAGGGTTCGTGTACGTGAACGTCAATGTGTACACGAGACCTCGGTATTTCGTCCGACTCGAATGACTATACCGTGCCCATTTCAGGGCCCTCTGTCCTGTACCACTGACAAACGAACACGGGAGCTCGATTTTAGCGAGCGACGTCTGAATCGAAGGCTTTCGAAAACCGCTATGGTTGGACGTTGGTTGATAATATTGTTTGAATAACGGAGAATAATCTCGTTAATCAGTGGTAATTTACTTTCTTACATTTATAATTCGTATAATATGTAGATCGAGGTCTATCAACAGTTACTCTGTCACATTTGGAACTGTTACTTTAAGGGCCCATATCGTATAATAAGGAAGTCAGTAGAAAATTCCAAAATTATTGTATAAATTTAACTCGGTATCATCTACAGATAAATACTTAAGGATTACAACATTTATGGAATACTGATCACGAAATAAAACCATAAACATCAATATTGATCCGGATTGTCGATGAAAATGTCGTTTTTATGTGACATCAATAAATAGTACTAAACATGTATTAACTAGAGCAAGAAGATATTTCTGTGGGAATCATTACAAATAATTTGTGTTTGTTTTCTCTATTAGGTGCCAAAGATTTGAATCAAAATAGAACAAAAACACAGTTGTGCACATGCCACACGACTAAATAAACTTGATTAGCCAACCTTGAAAAGTTCCACCGTCTGAACCAGGAAGATCTAGATGGTCTGATAATGATATTATTGATATATGTATGTATAATCCATGGATTTATACGAAAAGCTGCGATCCATGAACAAATCAACACTTAACATAAAGAATATATCAACCCCTATCTCTAACACTTAGTATACAAAATCAAAAGTAATAAGAATCTCTAGCCGTAACCCCGGGATAGTGAAAAAAAAATCACTTTTAGAAAATCCAATCTTTCGCAGGAAACACACTATTGTGACTCTCACCCGAGAGCTTCAAATGTATTCTTTTTTCTTCAGAAACCAAAATACCAGAATACCACAAGCGGCACCGACCGATCAACGGAACCTCACTAACATTTCGCTCTACGACTGGGTCAGGCATATGCGATTTTGTGGTAAAGGAATCCAACAATCGCCAACTTGCTTAGCGTTACGCATTCGAAATGGCATACGAATTCATAATAAAAGAACAGTATCATATTAGCAACCACCAACACTAAATTTAAAATTTAAGAAGACTGGCGGTTTGTCGTTCAGTCACCCAAAGGAGGATAGACAAAACGAGAGAGAGAGAGAGAGAGAGAGAGAGAGAGAGAGAGAGAGAGAGAGAGAGAGAGAGAGAGAGAAAATGGGGTTTAACGTCCACTCAACACAAACTAGGTCCTTTCGGGACTAACATATGGTTCAATTTTATTTCAACAATTCGTTTGCGCGTAGGGGTCTTTAGCAGTGGGAGGAAACCGGCGTGCCCGGGGGAAACCCACGAGGTTGAGAAGGCGCCCCTATCTCCATGCCACATACGCTCACACCAGGGCTCGAAACCACAGCCGCAAGCCAGAGGTGACCGGCCAGCTAGAGGTCGAAGCGCGGCACTCAGACCACTAGGCCATCCCAACCCCCCACAAAACTATAGTCCAGCACGTACAATTTAATGAAATACGTCACTCGGGTACACTATTTCAACTATATGAATAATGTATGTTTGGCACATTGTCCGTACGCCAACATCAAAGGATGACGTCACATCTGTATTTTAAATAATAATATTATCATAGTACTAACAATAGATGGGAGCTGTGTAATGCTGTATCTTAGGAAGGTTATTATAAGTAATTAACCTGGTTATTCCATTACCTGATCTTGTTCAACAGCTAAGAAAATCAATGATGTATAATGATCTCTATCTTCTATCAGATAATCTACCATTGCCTTGAGACAAGATACATGGTCTACCTGTTACAAAATATTTACAAAAGAAATTAAAAAAGAAAACGTTTTAAGATGATGGTAATATTATTCAGATGAATATTTATCCAGAAACACTTTAGAAATTCCCAACGGTTTCAACATTCAGACATTCGGCGATGATATACCGAACAAGATACATTCAGTTGAGAGAATCCCACTATCGAGCGAAGTTTTATATTGGAATTTTATTAACAAAAACAAATGTTTTCATTGCCTCGTAATGAATATAAACTTCTGGGATGAGGATGGAAAGTAGAGTTTCCAAGCTTTCGTAACCTTGCTTGTTTCAAGGTGACATTTTGTGCTCGTGCTAAAGACATTTCTTTTATCATATGGATTCAGTGCCAAGTATGACAGTACATCCTAGACGACAATATCAAAATTAAACACAGTAACCTTTAAGTAATAATTTAATTTACATAACGTCAGGTTTGTTCATTTGTCTTGACAACATAACCGGTGTACTAATTACACCTTTATAGGCTTCTGGGTTCATATTGTTACAACAACAATAATAAATAACATCTTCGGTTTTCTTAATGCTAAATAAGTCATGGTGTGCAAAACCAAATAACTCGAGCGTACTCTGAGCGAGTCTCTGTCAAATTTCATTATTTTAGAAAATGAACAGAAATGGAGAATTAATGCACGTCATTTCTCATATTGAACATGGCCGTTTTGCGTCACAAAAATGTAATGTCATGTCCGTTAAAGTAAATAATAAAGCCGCGTTGCCAAGGAAATAAAACACAACCAATAGAATTTTCTATTCTGAGAAAAGTGAAAAGTAATTAGAAATTGTATGTTTTTATGTGAAACAACTTCAATAATTTAATCAACATGACAATCAATCAATGTTTATTATCTTTTAAATTATAAGCTAAAGAAACCCGGAACCCGGTGTCGAGGATTGAATTGGCACCTCGTTTGGATTCGTACCATTTTAATTAGTCACAAAACCAAAGACATAAACATACATTGTCATTATATAAGATTTAGATACAGAGCTTATCGCTCTTGTTACAATAACAATAGTTCAAAAATAATGCAAAATGAATATATTGAAAATGTCATTCAAATTACTTCCTTCTGTGCCATGTTATCACTATAGTTTGTGAGACGTGTGCATCTTTTGTTTATTATCGTAACCATGGTGCTGGTGTATTCGAGCCTTATCCTCGCTTCTCCATTTTTAAATTAAATCATTAAATGGTTTAACCTTTCTTATCTAGCTGAAACCTCTAGCACCCAAAGACATCGAGAGTTGACCGTGTCTTGTCATATTAATAAAAGTATCAAATTAATAATTTATACAACTTTTAAAGCCTAAAGAAAGACCTGCAATAGGAAATTCCGAATGAGACATCGACCCAAAACGACACGTAACTGGGTTGTTTTTTTTGTTGGAACAGTTGGAGGGTGTTGGGGGAGGATTGTATCTCAAGTCAAACCGGAAACCCGAGTCAAAGCAGAAATGTTTTATGAGAAATATGCGGATTTCATAAGACTTCTTCGTCTCAACTACGTAAACGATATTTATAAAAGTCATAAAGATCGTGTTCACAAGAGTTGAGGAAGAAGGGTGGAGAGGCGGACAAGTGTGAGTGGCAACAATATAATTATGACCATATTTCAATGTAGATCTATATTATAAAGATTGTGGCATATAATTTCCTTTTCGGTTCCACTACATAATGTCACTGGGGATTAAACCAAGCAGCGGTTAAGATTTTTGCTCTTTTTTGAATTATGAAACTTTAAATATGACCATTTCCCGATTAACACCCTTCAACACAACACTTGTTTGTTCTGGTTTATTTTTAAAGTATTTTGACCAGTGGAACTAGAACACCCGACATCTCATGCAATTCTGTTAGATATTTCTCTTAATTAATGAATGTCGTCGTAGTCACAACTTCGTTTTGTTTTGTTTTTTATCTTTGTTTGGCAGTGGAACCGTTGTGACAATAAAATCCCTTTGCTTTTTTCTTTGTCGGGGTATTGTTTGTTGTCTCAGCCTTTATTCATAATATTTGTTGTAATATTATGATAGTGGTACCTTGGTGTGGTGGTTTGTTATTGTTTTGTATTTTTTCCAGTTCCTACTGCTTTTGGTTCATTTAGGGAAACCTGACATCTTAAAGGTGGGAAATTAACAAAATGACAACGAGTATTTTTCTTCCTGGTTCCATTTATATAAGTAAATTTAAGGCAGGCCCAGATCTTATATAAAAAAATAGTTAAAGCGATGAAGAAGAAAGTCCAAATTTGTCCAAATGCACAATAAACTAGCACAGTGTAACACCACCCAATATAAAATGTAAACGTTTTTAAACCATAATTTGGATACTCTTTTTGACATAAACCTTCATTTAGGAGATAAACACTTCCTGTTTCGCATTTAGAGGGGTGTTATTGTCCAATAGACATGTCCTGAGATCATTAGTAAAGTAAAATCTCAGGACATGTCTATTGGACAATAACACCCCTCTAAATGCGAAACAGGAAGTGTTTATCGACATTGTAACATGCTTTTTTAGGACTTTAAAAGACATTACTAAAACAGAAGGGTGTTATTGTCCAATAGACAGTGTCTAATTGACCAATCAAAACGCGGCGTTTACCCTGAAGCATGTTACAATAATTAAATAGCACAATATATCGGGTTGTCCATGTTGCAAGCAAATCACAATGAACGGAATTATCTAATTATTTGCCGTGTAAGATTCCCATAAATATTTAATAAGATTACTGAATCCGCTAATAGAACAGGGTGCGTCTTGAAACATGCGCATATATAAACTAAATTCACATCATACAGGTGTGTTTCCTTTTTCATCTAAATCATATTACCACCACTTCCTGTGTGCGACTCAAAAGAATATCTCTAAAAGCGTCTTAATAGAAAATAATCTCAAGAGCAAACAAAATGCACAAACCTTAATGGTGAGCTGTGCGGGGGTTAACTCATCAGAATTCTTTTCCAGCAATAGATATTGGTTTAATGCTGCAAGGACAGACACGCCATTTGTAATATTTTCTTGGACACACTGATGCAGTAGGTTGTTTTGCGTGGTGTAATCAACCAATTTGGAACTCGATAACTTCTCTAATTCCTGCTTCTATGTAAGGATAACAAAAAAAAGGAAAACAAACATTAATAAATTATTCTCATCCTCTTCCATAACTTGGTCAATTGGCAAAGGAAATGGGGTGTCAACAACACATGGTTTAATGAGAATAAAATAAATGATGGATGGCCTGAGGGTTGGAATATTTCTTCCAATCTTAAAACCGATTTTATCCCGTCTGTCATTTAATGTACCTATTTAAACTGAACATTGCATTATCCATAGTGTATAATCGTCAGCCTGTGGCTCATCTGACAAGTGGAGAAAACATGGAAGATCGACCGATTTTTCCCCTGATCTTCGGACCTAATCTTTTAAAAAGTTATAGAAGGTCTGAATTTGATTAACAGGAATTAAACATCCAACATGTAGGTACGGCAGATTTTGATTAATAATACGTACTGAGGCAAATATGCCACTCCTGAATTTAATCCCATGCATGAACCAGGAACCGAGTATGCTGTCTTCACAGCCACCTTGGAATTATGACGTTATATAAAAATCGAAGCCCACCAATCGATGCCAAACCACCCAAGGAAAAAACATGCAAAGTTTCGTGTCGATCTTAAATGAATTAGTTGGGTGTAATGGACTTTTTGCAAAAGCATCGACCAGGACGCTTAGAGACCAGATAATGTTTCTGACGCATACAGTGTATGGTAATGCCGATATTGTCAAGTTTTTCGTACTATGTCAGAGAGTCTGTGGGTAGACATCACACGTGTAACACAAGGCTAGGGCGTTCAAGTTCCAAAACAAAGAATATCAGTTATATTCTGATTTCAAAATGAGATTTTGGTTTATATATTGGTCTATTATTAGGTTAAAAATCGCGGTACAGTGTTAACTTTCATTGGAAAATAGTAGATGCAACGTGACCTTGAAATGTATGTAGTATTACAGCTGATTGGTTTCCTTTATCCAGTGTCTGTCGTGTTCGTGGAGAGGCTAGGTGAATCCCAAGTCCTACTCTGAGTACTGTCTACCTCCTCTCCCGATGAGACTCTGGAATACTCAAGATCCACTCTAGAGTATGCAATAATTCCAAAATTGCTCGCGCTGACACACGACACAGATTCCTTTTAAGATACCATGGGCTTTTTACAATAATAAATTATAAGAGTCTTGCAGCAGATGTTACTCAGTCTTGGGTCGTCAAAATTAAATAATTACATTTCTAAGAAACTCGATGTGATTCATTATTACTTTCTGCTGTGCACGCTGTCATTGGATGATGCTTTGGCTATTTTTGAGTGATAACACCAGTTAAGCAGTCACCCCCAGATTCATTTTCTCGCTCAACCTTATCATGAGAAATGTCAGCAATATAATTATATGTAAAAGGACGAAAGTGATAGCAAATACACAAAAAAAAGTGTTCATATCTTTCTAAAAAAAATGTCGCCCCCACCGCGAAAGTAGTTCGGTTTGCAAAGATGATCTGGAAGAATATTACTGTGGACTAACGCTATTACAGGGGAAGCAACTCCAACCGTGTTCGTCTCGTGCACGGTAGGGTTTATATATTTACACTGGAAATGACTTTGTCGGTTTAATAGTAAAAAGCAGCTACGATAAGACGACACGAAACCAATTCTTCGTAAATATCTAATTAATATCAATCTAAAAGGAAATAACAAACTTTTAATTCCGTAATAGAAAAACAAAGACTTACAAATTCTAGATAAATGGTCGCTGAGATGTAAATAAGGTTGGGGCAAGCGATTGTTGGTTAAATTGTAGATTAGGGTTAAGGTAAACGTTTGGACTAGGGTAAGGTTAAATATGAGATTAGCGCTATCCCTGTTTATATCTCGTGACCTTTGACCAAACTTGAAGTCATAATCACCACTTACCATTTGCTGAAACTGGCCTTTTCTAATTAAATTCATTATTATATCGAAAGGTTCATACTGAGTTGGCAGCACATAATCACTTTGATCTTCTTCTTTTAAAAGTTCTTCTAATATTTCATTTCCAGCCTTCAGATATTCTACATTGTCGACTTCATTACATACTCTTAATGATAGTGGTAGAAACGACTGCATATCACAATATATATTCTCCTCTGCGTTGGTTCCTGATGTCTTTGGCACTGCTAAATGATCGCTGGTACCTTCAGGAGCGCCTTCGGTATAACTGTCTATTTTCGGCTCCCTGTGTTCCTTAGTTCTTCTCTTAAATAAATCACTGATAGCTTTTCTGGGGCTATTTCTGTCTTTGTTTGAATCCTGACCTGTTTTACTTTTATTTTTTGATGATGAAGTTTTCTTCTTTTTTGTCTGAAAGTAACAAGATGATTCTATCTGTATGTGTCTAAAGGTGAATACAATAGATATATTATAATCTAGCTGAATGAGGTTGTTACATTTGTGCACATACTCATTCGAATGAGGTGCTGCCAAAACTAGGGTGGGTTGGGTTGATTTAATTCAGTCTAATGTGGATACCGTAAATTATATATTTATACATGTGTGTGTATTTAACAGTAGGCTTTTTTTATAATGTGCTGTGAGTATGTGGTTGGTGAGAAAGGCATGTGCTCACTAATCGTAATCAGGAAGCTCTCGGAAATTCCGGTGTGTGTCGGCTTGTCAGTGATGCAAGATGAAGGACCTGGCAAGGAAAAGTGTCTGGTCGTTCAAATGGTCCGAAATCCGAGGTCCCATGTACATGTAAGTAAAATAACCCTTGACAGTTGGAATTCGAAATAAGAGCCAGTCGTATGCTAGTTGGTACAGAAAAGTGGACGTTAAACTCAATTTCTTTTCATTCCATTTGTATGGACATACCAAATATATGGGTACCCATATTCCTGAAGCGATGGCCCGAGAAATCTCTCTCTGGCCATTGCTGGATTGGCTTCTGATACTTGAACTTTTACAGCAACATGGCAGTCCTACGTTTAATCTGGGTCTTCCATATTAAAGACGATGAAAGTATGTTCGTTTCCAAACAGTATTGTTTACATTTTATTCGATTCAATAGCCTCGTTTGTCACACAATTAGTTTTTATGCAATATTCTGCTATGCACTGGTTAATTGGGCATAATAAAATCGTGAGTCATGACGTAACGTTTTGTAAACACAGTTGGCCCAATGTGGAGCTTTGTTTCGCAGTTAGCAATTGGTTGTTAATCGGACTATTGATCAATCATAATTTAGAACAAGAATTGTCTCTCTTTACAGCAGTGAGTAGTGGGATTAGCTCTAATTAAACGGAACACTGCGAGGAGTGTAATGGGTACCATACCTTTCCAGGAACTTCTATCTCCATGTCACTTGCGAAACTTTCGGATATAGTATCATCAATCTTAAATTCTCTGACGATACTATCCAAATCATCTGATGAACTAGTCGAAGATGTGACATGCGAATGTGGGGTTTCGTTATCTCTATATCTTTGTTGCAATGACAACATGGTCAGTTTATCTAAATCAAAACAAATATACATGTACACAATAATTTAACCATTGATATACGTGCAATAATAGCAATATACAATGTTGATTTCCCGATCAACAGCACAAAATAGTTACACCTTTATTATAATTATACAGGCGCGGATCCAGAGGGGGGTCCAGGGGGTCCGGACCCCCCTCCCCCCCAGCTCAGACTTGAAAATTTTTTATGGGATTTTATTGGCGATTTAGACCTGTAATTTTGGAATTTACCTTCCGGAAATACGTCAGAATGAACCAAATTGAACCTAATTTACCAAATTAATCGGTTGAGCGCAATTAGTTAAGCAATTATCAAACCTAGACCCCCCCCCCTGCAAAAAATCCTGGATCCGCGCCAGTTATATATATACAGACATAATCTATTTTAGTCTTCAAAGAAATAAATATGCGCTCATACGATTATTGATATTATATTTCTTTGAATTCTTTTCAAATATTCAAACAACATAGACTTGCGTTATGCTTTAACAAATCACAATAACAATGGCCAGATTAGACACGAAATCTTAATATAGATCTATTTTACCAAATGTATATTTCACGAACACAAAAATTCTGAATTTAATAGGTCGATCTAATATATTATTTTGATATGATTAAGTTCGGTTTTTTGATAATTAACACAAACTTGGTTTTATCTCATGTTGGTTTAATCTGTTAACCGTGTTCGAAAATATCTAAATCAAATTTAATCCAATCGACCATTTAATTCCCACTTCAACCACACCAAGGAGGTCGTGTCTTTCCTTGCAAATTTATCTCCAATACCGAAGTATGGTGGCTCAGTGTTGGCCGAGACAGTTCATCGGAACTTTTACCTGTCAGCGGTGCAAGACGGGGGAATCTAACAGACGCAGCATATACTGTGTGTACACGCTGACATGCATAAC
Organism: Patella caerulea; assembly: GCA_036850965.1. Classification (NCBI taxonomy): domain Eukaryota; kingdom Metazoa; phylum Mollusca; class Gastropoda; family Patellidae; genus Patella; species Patella caerulea. Next base: position 24,860,703 of record JAZGQO010000006.1, read on the forward strand.
ATACTGTATGACGTATGTCGTCATTAGCCCGGTCCAGACAAATAGAACATCAAACGCCTTGTCATTCATTCATTCATTCATTCCAAACTATTCCACGCCAGAGAAGCAAAACCGAACAGATTAGTTCTACTTACCGAACATTGCTTCAGGATCCATAGTCTAGTTGCTTTCAAACCAGCTAACCATAATCACCATATTAAGTTCGTTTAATTACGGTATTATGCTTCTTCAAATATTCTTGGAACAAGCTTAATATGATATCCTAAAATTGCATACTTTCTAGTACATAGATATCACAAACCATTAATAAACAAACACATCTACATGAATTATACAGCCATTTTCAGTTCCATTACAATCATTCTACAGCATTAGTTCACACTGTTGATATCCGTCATAATATTGTATCTAAACTAACTGTCATGAACGAAATAATAGGATATCCACTAGATTAAATTATAATCCTATTATTCCAAATAACAACATTCCTTAAGTTATCAAAGTGACATTAACACTGATGGCTATCTATTATATTCCAAGATACGCTTATTCCCTGTAGTTAAAATAGATTCATGTTAGTTAGTCAGTCGTACGTTTTGTGAAGAAAAAAATATTTCGCACGGTTACACAAAGATATGCTTTCACTGGACGGACACGTACATAACATTTGACACCTGATTGATGACGTTCCGCTAGAATCCTTGGCTTCTTTGATCGTGTGAGTAAAATCTATTCTCATATTTTTCTAACATTATAGCTTTCGATATGTCAAAGGTTTGACTTGTCTGGGGAGATGTCGATGAATTCCCCCGCAGTTGATTCAACCAGATCATTATCTCATCCGATGACCCGTGACACACCTAGCCTCTAACGTCAAGCCCTCGTAAATATTCGCCCTGGTCAAAGACACTTTACGACAGTGTCAACTGTCGTGACAAACCAGACTTGTTTTCTTTCACGAATGAACCTGTATGGGGCTATCATTATGACTGACTTGCCTATTCATGTTGTTAAGGGATTTATTATATACCCACGATTCTATCAATCGGATAAATTTACTTGTACAAAACCCCTAAACTAACTATATATTTGTGAAGATTTCAGTTGTTCGTGCTTGACAGGCGAGACCGGGTATTAGTTCTGGAGCCACGAGTACCTCAACTGTCTAGTTTCAATGACTTGTGTAAAATCAAACGACAATGAGAAAATAGCATAAAAGTTACGGTTTGGTTTTATTAAATAACACGTCAAGTAAAGTTGTTACTTATATATCGCTTTACAAATAAATACAACCAATTAATTATGGATAAATTTAGCTTTTTTATGGATACATTACTAGTAAATGTAATAAATAAACTATACAAAATTCAATTATAAACACCCCACCCATTGTCTGGTCTTGATTGTCCCGCGGTATTTAAATAGAAGACTTTTGGGTGATATACTATGTTTATCTCTATCTGAAAAGATTGGGTTGACTTTTTCAAGAAATACCCTAACTGGTATGACTGGTTGAACAACCTAATTAATTGTCCTGGTAAATATAAATCCCTGAGTGTAGATATGTAATTGCCCCACAGCATACAAAGTCACATGAATGATATTTTTTATATATTTAAATCTACATTCTGGAATTCACGTGGTATTTCCGTATCAAAATTATGCCTGAGGCTCATTTACTTATCAATGTCTGACAGAAAGCAAATACTAATGTGAGCAATTCGCTAAGATTTAATATTTATATTTTGTAGCGTCATTGAAATTATAAACTAAGGAAATGGATTATATGGCGTAAATAAATATAACTATTCTACCCATAAACCTCTAACTAATGGCACAGGTATACATGGGGACAGGAACACCCTTTTTACTATGGCACACGGCACACCAGACCTCTAAATAATAGTCTATGTGACTTTTCAAATTTTTTGAGTTTGTTTTTTTTCTGAACATTTTTAAAATTTTTAATCTTATTTTATCCATATTTGATGCTAAATGATATAATATTTACTATCAAACATGGAATTCATATTTTTTAAAAGAAATACCTTCCGATATATTTATAAATACATGAGAAGGTATTTTAAAAATAAAATAAGAGTAAATATTATATCATTTAGCATCAAATATGGATAAAATAAGATTACAAATTTAAAAAATGTTCTGAAAAAAAAACAGAAACTCAAAAAATTTGAAAAATCACATAGTTGTCAGGTGTGCCATAGTCTAATAAGGGCGTTTCTGTTCCCATGTACCTGTGATTAATGGCTGTAATCATTCTGTGTTTCAATAAATTTTAATAAAGGGTTAAAATTTATAGTCACTCAAAATAGTTTTAGATTTTTTTGATTTTTTTTTGATTAACGAAAATTTATTAAAATTCAATAAGCATTATGGTCTGACTAACATGAACAAAATAATTATAAACACGTGGGATGATAATAAGTTTCAGTATCGGGAATAGTGACATTAACACTGATCGACCTTAATAATGTTAATCAAGGGAAGCTGAAAAATGAAAAGTCTAAGAAATTTGATGGGAATTAACTTCCTATTGGTCTGCTAAATATAAAACCGAGCATTAGTCATGTAATGTGCTATGGACGACCTCGATTTTTCGTTCCATCCGAACGAGCGTACGTTGGCCCTGGCAAGTCCCTCGGTCATACACCACCGACAAGGAAGAACCACACCGAAAAATCATAATGAATTTTCTCGGTCAACGCAGGGATTGAACACGTTAAATCCTATTTCATTTCATTTTCTTAAAGATATTAATATGTTCTTTCTTGTATAAATAACTCAATTATTCCATAGATAAAATAATGCATAATGTGCCCACCTGTGACAAAGTTGCACCCCAGTCATCATGAATTACACAATCGCGACAAATGCACACTTTAGTTTTATTTTGTGGTTTTCAGCAATGGGGATAAATCGGGATTGGGAAGCAGGGCTGTATGTAGGATTTTAAAAGTGAGGGTGCAGAAGTTGGTGGGGGGGGGGGGCTCCACGTAAGTGATAAAGTTTGGATCAGAGCAAACGAACCCATTGGCGTGTGGGTGCCCTTAAAACCGACCGACTGATCAATATCAATTTTTCGGGACGCCTTATAGATACGGTCCTGTTAGGAGAGATTCTAATTCTATCCCTTGACACACAGAAAGCTTGCGACCCCCCAACTCATCGCCTAATTAAATGCGAATTATGAATTATACAATTCGGATATTTATTTGGTGAATTAGGCCGTGGGGGATTCAAAATTCTCTTTAAAATACAATGATAATTAAAAATAGAGTGCCTATAAGGCATACTCTGTCTTGCCTCTATATTTTTCACTGTGTGTGTGGGGGGGGGGCATAGTAACGAGTAGGAGAGGGCGTTTGTTAAAATATACATATATTTCATATAATCTTAAATGGCATATAAAGGGAGATAATCATACTTCGTCTTGCGATAATCGATACGTGAAATAAGGAATCAGACTAGTTATTCTATCTCCATTGATTTCAATGTTAAATCTATGATATTTCTTGACCTTTAACAGTTTTAAAACACCCGAAGATCTTCATCTGTATAACTACAAGTAACCTAACATGTCATAATCGCTAGATATAAAATATCAAACAGGGTTAACCATCTCAAAGTATTGATATCCCTGGTCAAGGATTCTATACACAGTGACTTCATTTTAGTATGCGATTTCCCCGATGCGCGTCTGTTTACTTCGTGATACTTCCGCCCATAATTCATAAATATTCACCAAAACCTGTCAAAAAATGATAAATCCAAACACTCTTTTCCATACTAGACTAAAACAAGCATGCAAACGTGGGGAAAAGGGAGTAAGAGAGAGTTGCTATAAACATGTGAATTACTAGTCTTAATCCGACGGCGATTGCTCTGCATAAAAAGAAAGTCTGTTTTGATATACTTAAATATACAGTAGTTTTAATGCAATAAAAACAAATATATGGGATATATTATATTTATGAATAATATAACAATTTGACATTGGGGGGATATAATGCATATTAGTCTTTGGTGTTGTTGATATATACACGTAGTTATCAAAATACACAAACACAATAGTCTATTTACCCATTTTACTGACGACTAACATTGACAAATACGGCACATTTATCAAGCTTTTGTTCGTTTTTTAAACCCTTTTAAAATATACATGTATATCTTGTTTTATGGTTTCAAATAATTAATTATGTTCGTAATAGTCAGAAGTATACACTGGCTTCACTACATCAATCCTAGCATGTCACCTTTCTGTCATCATTATCTTAGGGATGGGTCTTATTGTCATCATTTCAGTGTGCATATCCGTCTGTTAACACATATCCACTAAATTTACTTTATAATATAGAACAGTCTTGTCGTGAAATGGCACAACTCTTCCAGTCATAAAATAGGCGCTATATATCTTTAAAAATAACGTGCTTGTTCGTTCGTGAATAGTTTATTGTAGGGTTATGACAATCTTTCAATTCTTCTGATCTGAAGATCATTTACATGTTTATGACTCGACGGTACTAAATCAGAGTTAACCTAAATATTCAAACTATACCAAAGGTCACCTTTATGTACAGTAGAAAAACACCATCATAAAAACATGCAAATTGTTCGCATCATGACTCACTTTGTCAGTTTGCATATTAATGTATCACTTGTTTCTGTTCTAACGAGTTATTGTGACTGAACCGAATCAAAAGACGTATTAAGGATTAGGTTGTTTAATGAACTAGATACACTAACACGATGGTGGTCATTATTCCTTGATACAACTTGGTTACATTTTTCAGAATACGGAGTGGGCATTAAACAAATCAATTTATCGATAACAAACCGTTCTGTAACCTTTAAATAGTCTCTTCTTTTGATATATTCTTTAATTCCCGACTCCAGAACTTCTTTTGTGAACTCACCCCATTCCATAATCAGTATCTTATGACCCAACGATGTTGACTCTGCGTTAGCATACCTGAAACTACTCATACAAATATAGCTTCGCGTAAAATTCTTGGATATAAGAAAAAGGGTGGATTGGCTTTGGTGAATTTTATGTTTGACCTCATACAGGAAGTCATCATCAGAGCAATTTTCAACATTAGCAATGTACACCTTGAAGCGCCAGTTCTTCTGAGTCAAGCGCGGGAATAATGTTTTATTAACCCACCATTTACATTTCAAGTCCATTTCGTCATAAATGATAACCATGTCATAGAGATATGGTCGGGGTATGGCGAACGTTTTAGAACTATGGAACCTGGCTATTTTTAATCTTGAGTAACCAAGTGCGATTAAGTTTCGGCGAAAGCAGAAAATAAAGAAACCCAAAGTAATGACAAAGAGGATGAAACACGAGCCGGCAACCGACACACCGATAATTAAAAACACTGCATTGCTACACCCAAACATCTCAGGGTTCTGTCGAATTATTTCAGTATGGCCACAGTACAATCTTTTTCTGTCATAAATTCTACTTCTGTGAGAAATGATCCACTCTCGAAATTGTTTATTTGCACAGTCGCACTTCCATGGATTATTCGAAAGGTGTATCCATCTGAACTCGGAAATATCTGAAAGTTCGGATAAGGTGTCTGAAAGTAAATGTTCGATTTCATTAGAGCGTATATCAATGATCTGAAGATTTCCTAATCCCCGAAATAAACCAGGTTCTATGTATTTAATTTGATTGTTTTTTAAGTGCACTTCTTTCAAGAACTTCAGATTTTTGAAAACGTCGGCAGGTAAACCAGGGATATAGTTCCTACTTAAATCAATTAACTTTAACAAGGGCATGTTCGAAAATATATTGCTACTTATTCCAGCAATTCGACTACTGTTCAGGTATATCTCTTCAGCATCTATCTCGGAATCAGCAATTATTTGAATGTGACCTGCATTCCAAAAATTGTTCCCATCTAAGTATACGACTTTTACCGAAGTTGGAAGACGACTTGGAACTGTTTTAAGCTTATCATGGGAACATATAATAGTTTCCGGTGTGCTATCTTCTTCTCGTGAATAACATCTACATCTCTCCGTGCAGTTTGAAACTGTACACAAGAATAGTTCTTTAGGCACTCTTTTGATGGCCATTTCTCCGATTTTAGGGTAAACTATGCAAGCTTGAACACGATAGTTGTTTAAGTTTTTCTCCTTGAGCCATTTCATTTGGCAAGTACAAACTGTTGGATTTTCCAAAAGGTTAAAGACAGTCTCGTCATTGCCAATAAAAGGCGCGAATGAAGTGATGCGGTTTTTCGATAGATCAACAGTGTGAAGATGCGTCATGTTAGCAAACACATCACTACTTGTATGGGTTATTTTGCAGTTTCTACAGTAGAATTTCTGAAGCATTTTCTTCTGCCCATCCGGATTTAGCGCATGTGTCAATAAACCAATTGGGTTGTTCGAGAGACGAAGTTCGGCAAGCGAGTTCAAAGAGCTTTTTCTAAACAAACCATCCAGTCGGTTGATCTTGTTGTCCCTTAGATCCAATATACGCAAGCTATCCAATCCTTTAAAAGCATCCGAACTGTCAATGTCATCAATGAAATTATTACTGATATCCAATAAATTTAAATTGTCTAATCCGGAAAACATAAAATTGGCCAAACTGGTTATTCTATTGTATTTCAATGACAGAACTTCCAGGGAATGCATTTTGGAAAACGAGCCACTAGGAATATGAGTGATCCTATTGCTAGTTAAGATCAACTGTTTCACATAAAAAAGACGTTCGGGGAAATCAACGATCCGGTTGAAGGATATGTCTAGCTTTTCTAAGCTCAAAGGAAATTCACAATATCTAATAGTATCGATGTTATTCCTGGATAAATTTAACATTCGCAAAGAGGTCAAGTTCTCAAAGACGCTGTCATTAAAATGGTAAATGAGGTTGTTTTCCAGATTAAGAGATACGAGACTCCTGAGTCTGGCAAATGCGTCTGAGGTTATATTTGAGATATGGTTATTATCTAAATGAAGGTGCTCCAATTTTGTCAAATTGCCGAATACATAATCATCGAGATTTGTCAACATGTTATTTCCAAGATCCAAAGTTTCGATGTTTGTTAGGTCATTTAAGTTGCCGTAGAATTCATTGGACTTAATCTTGATTCTGTTCCAACTTAAGTTCAAATGGGTCAAATTTTCTAGACCACTGAATGCGTGTGCGTGTATTGCTTTGATATCGTTGTTGCTAATGTCCAAGAAACGGAGACTCGGATATCTGTAGGAAAATAAGGACTGTGATATCACTTCCAGATCATTGTCAGAGAGATTCAAAAACGTTACAGATGGATGGGCTTCGGTGTGTGTCGTTAAGTCATCAATCCTATTCTTAGACAAGTCAATAAATCTCAACTGACTGCATTTTGCCAAAGGTGTAATGTCTGTTATTTGGAAACTGTTTCCTTTGAGGTATAAGTTTTGTAATGATTGTAACCCAGCACAAAAATCGTCATTTAGTTCAGAAATAAAGTTCTCCGAGAGATCCAAATAAAGTAAAGATGTTGCTTCGATGAATGGTGTTGGGGGTAAACTTTTGAGTAAATTATTGGTAAGATTAAGAAATATGAGACGTGGGATGTTGCGGAATGATTGATCTGGTATCTCAGAAATATGTGAGTTACTTAAATCAATCACCTGTACGTTTAATGTTGAATCACTATTACAAGAAAATATGTTCCAGGGGAATAATTCCAAAGACAGTTTTTGAAGCACAAGAATTTTCAAGTTTTTCAATCCACACAACAGTCCAGTTGTTATCCGTCTTAATGGGTTATTTGATAGATTTAAGAATCGTAACGATTTGAGTTTAGAGAAGATTGTCATCGGAAACCCTGTTATGAGGTTGTTGGATAGGTCGATCAGTTCAACATTAATTAATTTATCAAATAATCCGGAATAAATGTGACCAATTTGGCAATAGGTAAACCCATCTCTCTGTTTATTCTGTCCCGGATTGGCAGCCAGTGCGCCATTCTTGCATAAACAGGCATGTTTATGATTTGTAAACACGGCCTGCTCCATGCACTTCACTGAAAGATATTTGAACTCATCTTGGTTGTAGCTCCATCTTGAAGTGATATCACCGTATCCATAATTTCTCATGCAAATTAGATTGTCGCGTACACTATCATAAATGCATTCGGATTCCTTTTTAAAGTCGTAAGAAAATTTTATCGTTGTTCCATTTGGCCATAGCACATCATACACTCTTTGTGGAGAATTCTGGGAAATTGTCTGTGTAATAACCAGGACCATAAACAGTGAAAGGGTAAGTTGGGCCATTTTATATCTTGATTAGCTGGGTCTTCATTCTGAAAATATACGACCTAAAAAGTAAAGAGAGTATACCTGTATTATATTACTGAATAGAACACTGTTAGTAGGCCTAAGTCACAAATCATTAAGACATACCAGCAATAAACACAATGTTATCACCAAATCATGTAAACAGATCCGGCGACAGCCATCAAGAATCTACTGCGCTTTACAGACTTAGGTCAGTAGTGATACAAGCTCAATTACAGCAAATAAAAACTCCCAAAAAGGGAGACAATCCACGAAAATGGGATATTTCCCAGCTCATGTATTATTCTACCACCCCACCCCCGTCCCCCTATTGCAGGTAACAGAACAGTAAGACGTTAAACCCCATTTCATTTCTATCTCCGATATTAAGCAGATTTAAATACGTTTTGTGGTCGATGCGTTTCGTAAAAAATGTACAACCGAGACTTTGTTTATGGGAATGAAGTATGTTGACGGAATTTTTTTAACATATTCCCGTTTCAATATCTACATGTAGTTTTGAACTATTTATAGCTAGAACTGTCAGCTCTTTATCTCATCTTACAGGGGGTTGATGGCCGAATGGTTAGATCTGTCATTGAGTCAACTGGCGTTGTTTCGACTCCCTTGTGTGTGAGAAGGAGTAGGTCGCCTGTCCAACCTCGTGGGTTTTCTCCAGTTTCTCCCCACTGATAAAGACCCCTACGCGTAAGCGAATTATTGAAATCCATATATTAGTCCCGAAATGACCTAGTTTGCTTCGCTAAACAAGTTAAATTAAACCCCATTCGCCATCTCTCTCTCTCTCTCTCTCTCTCTCTTGTAAAATATCCCTTGCCATTTGGAATTTGTTTTAAGAGCAAGGCGTTATGCCGCTGTTCATGCAAAATTCCCCTCGCAGTACATCTTTTCTTATGCTTCTTTAATGATTACACTTTTATCCCGAGAAAAGCCGGTTTCGCAAGGTAATACAAGTTTTTTGCCGCTGTCATGAAAATTAATTACATCAGGTCACGATACATTTTATAAATTTGGGTCTATGTTTTTGTTTTTGTTTTTTTTTTTTTTTTTTTTTTTGCTTTTTTAATTTAAGGAGCCAAATTCTCTAACTCTATTTTCCATAATATTCGAAAATTAAAAACACCAGGTGGTGATGATCAAAGACAAACATATCCTACTAGAAAATGCGAAAGTAATTAGTAATGACTGATTCACAAACGACAAAATGGTATTAAAAACGTGTAGAATGGACTTCGTAGACGTAAATTACAATATTTCTCCTTAAAAATGAATATAATTTTTAATTACATGTAGTATGTGCTTTTAGACCCAGTTCGTCTATTTCACAGTTCCAAAGAAAAGACCCATAAACCCGCCCTTTAACAAAGTGATAAATCTTCAACTGTGACATTTATTATATCTATATAAAGTAAAACGTCAAGATTTAGAAGATTAGGCGCTGTATCTTAATATATGTCGGCGCTGAAGTGGTCCTTCCATAATCAAATTAGGCATTCAAATAGACAGTCTTCTAAAATGTTCATCGGTCCGCCTCACTTTAATTTATTTATTTTAGATATACATTAAAGTTGGACAAAGTCTGTCAATTTGGTCGTGTGACTATCCAAAAATTAGTTAGTTCTAAGTTGGTCTCAACTGTAGAAATCAATTACAATAGTAAGTGCAGGAGGACTGCAATACATACAATAAAGACATTGAGAAAAAGATTTTATCATTATATTTCTCCTAATTCTTTGCTGTGCTCAATAAACTTCTCATACTAATAGATAGGGCAGTGACATTATTATCAGGCTACCAAAAATGTACACTAGGACAGTGACATTATTATCAGGCTACCAAAAATGTACACATAGAGGTTAGATTTAGTCTTTAGTTTCGTAATTCATTGAAAAAAAATGTTTTTTGTTAAATGAATGCCATGTGTGTCTTGTGGAAATTGTTTATAGGATGAATATGAATATAGCACACCATGCAGTGTTGCCCAGTTTAAAATATCTTGCAACCGATGCGATTTTTAACAAATGTCCTTCAAATTTTTATGAAAACAATTTACCTTTGTAGTCCCAGTAAAAAGTCCACGAAATCTTCCTTTGTATCAATTTAATTTTACGTCGGGGTGTTGTAGACTCTGTAGCCTAATGAAAACTTTGTTTTAGCGTGGATAAAATATGTCCTCTTGTCTTCTACTTTACACATTTCATTTGTCAAATGATGTTCCGCTTTATGAACAGGTTATATGAAATGACAGTCCGTGTCACTAGATTTGGGGGCAATAATTCAAGATTTGGATTATATAATATAGAAAGTTGGTATAGCTGAATTTATTCACTTATAGTTTTAGTTCTGTTCTGGTGTTGATGTTAATTTGAAAATCACGGTTCTTTGAAGTTTGGGTTTACAACATGGGATATTTTCCGTTGCATTCATTTAATATTGTTCTGTCATTTCGCGTGAAGTGGGGGGGGGGGGTCGTGCGGGTGTGTATGAGCTTTCTTATTCTTTTAATCTGTCATTTATACTTTTAGATTTCTAGCGGGGCAGACCCGAGGGCGTTTAGTTCATACAAGGAAGTGCCTTTCATATAATATATAGACAAACCATTATAAGCCTTATAGCTACACTGCAGTACAGCGCGCGTGTAATAACCCTTGGGGCTCACGAGGATAACTGATGCGTTGTCAACACTGAGCAAATATATTAAGGAAGAGGCGTTTATTGTAGATCAAAATTATTTCTTTGTTTTATTCTCATCACATATATAATCACCCTATTGTATCCGTGAAGTGTATAATTTTATAGGCCTAATTTAATTATGCCACCGATATAGGCTATAATATTCGGCACAAGACTGTTTTTGGAAGATGATTATAATGATAAAGAAATGTTTAAAATTGATGAGTAAATTACATGTAGATGCATTTTGATTCATTAAACGAGCCCAGGAAGAAAACTCATGTCTTGAGTAATCGAAAGTTCTGCTCTTGCACTTTTCAGTATTATAAGTAGTAAATTAAAGCATGTTATACATTGTAGGTTAATTGCTCGCCACCATTCTTTATATTTATATACGATATTTATTTATTCAAATATGTAATTTGTAATTGCAATACAATAAATATAACGCGAAACATGATTATTCGGGCTTGAAAAACGGGTGATCATTGACCTCTGAATTTTTGTAAGAGTTTTGTCCCTTTTTTTCTGCTCTCTGAGATACAGAGGTGTAAATGGACTGTTGTCTAAAATATGGCCGACAATAGTTAATTTATTCGTCAATTTTGTGCATAAGTAGGTATATTTCTCTTAATTTATTGCATTTTGTTGTGGTCGCTATCCGGTAGATTTACAGGGCACTTTAATAAAACATAGCTATGGAATAGAATGCATTTTGACGAAAATGGTTTGTGTTCGTGCTTGTTTGCATTTTGTTTCCTTGGCCAGTGACCAACGCCAAACAGTGAGTAGGCTACACGCACGGTGGTGTCGACCGACCGAAAAGTTAGTTGATGTCTAATAGTAAGTCTAAGGGTTAGACACTGGGTTTGTAATGTATATTTCAGAAATAAAAAATAAATACGAATTCTGGATTTGTGTAACAATCCGTAAAAGCTGATGCAGTTTTATAGAAATTGATAAATAAAACGGAAAAATGAATGACATTTCACACTCAACTGTCTGTTTATTCATTATATTTCGTTATATTTTTAGTAAGTTAAAATAACCAATTGAGTCAAGTTGAAAAATGCTTTGGGGCAGTTTTACAGCAAAGTAAACTTTTGACACATGATATTAATTAAAGTCAATACAAAGATTTGCAGAAAGGGTGTTACTCAACAAAATGTAAATGCCAATTTAAAAAATTCTAACCCATTTACTCAATTTATCCTTTGTATGACGAAAGTCTAGTTCAGCTCAGAGCGTATGTCATATTAGGCCTACACTTGCCCTTTATCTTCAGGAACCGTCCAGTGGAATCTTTGATGAAAAAAATCGCCCCCCCCCACACCCAGTCAATTTTACTGGGCACTTTTTTACTGCTAAATAGTCGTGTGTCAGTCTCTGTGAATGCCTGAGCTATGTAAAGGAACATTTTAATGAGAAAATAAGATACTGCTTACCTCACTCGAGTCAGTATTTGCAACAAAAAAATGCTGTTAAATATATGTCCCCTTCTGCTAAATGGCTTTGGAGAAGCCATAGAAATGTATATCTTCTTTGATTGGCATTTAGTAACACAAGGTGCAATTTTATGGATACAAAATTACCGGTACTGAGTTTGATACTAAGCGACGTTTCGACGAGGATGCTCAATGACCACTCTTGTTTACTTATACATGTACATACACACTTCTCTTCATATTATTGTTTCTCTATAGCTCACGTTAATTGGTTTTCCATTAATAGTGTTAATACACTCATCCTTTTATAAATAATAGCATTCAAATCTGCTTGATAAAGATAAGAGCATCCTCGTCGAAACGTCACTTAGTATCAAACTCAGTAATTGTGTATCCATAAAATTGTACCTTGTGTTCATAGAAATGTAATATAGAGTAATACACAAATTTAGGTATAAGTGAAACAAAATTTATTGATTTTATTTGAAAATATAACAGTGTCCTGGTTACCACAATGCACACATTTTGTCTAAATTTACATTTTACATAATCTATTTTTGAGCAGTTATAGTAAAAATTGTCAGCTCTTTATCTAAATCTTACATAATGTCTTTATTGTGGCATAATTATTGAAATATTTTGCGATTATTGAAAAATTTTATGAATCAAATTTTGAAAATTTTATGAATATCAAAATTTAATTTACCGGTATGTTGAAAAGTGACTAATCATTTTAAATTCAAATTCTTAATTTTAATTTTGTATATCATTACTACAAGTAAATATTTCAAAATGATCATTGATTTGCTTTAACCTTTCAGTCAAAATGCAGGAAAACAAGATTCTAAATTTGGCTTCCAACAACATTTGTAAATTTACCAGTAGTAGTATTAATATGGTATTTATGCTGATCAGCTCTTGTACAGGCTTTCAAGCTTTAATTTTCTAAAGTAGAAGAGAAGGTGAAAAAGTTCGCGAAAATAACATACATTTGTATGTAACTTTCTCACAAGTTATGTGCTGTGATATAGGTAGCTAATTATATTCTTATTATAATTAAATGCTATAATTTATATAAGCTCATTTCTTTATTTAGATTTTGTTGGAGGCAGAATTGAGAATACTTACAGTAGCTTATGTATGTGGGAAGTGCAGTCATGTCAGCTTCTGAAGAATCTTGCTTTTCTGGTGGAGCAAGACCGAAAACAACCATAGCTGTTGGAAAGAAAGATAAAAAGAAAACAGACTATCTAAAAAATGAATCAAAAAATTCAAAACTCCATGAATATTCAGAAAGCAAATCTGAAAGAGACAGTGTACAAATTGTGAATCGACAGAGAGACACATGTGGAGATAATGGAGATGGTATCAATGTAATTAAACCATTATGGAACAAATCTTCTGTGCCCTCCTATAGTAGAATAATGAATGATAATTGTGGAACTGATTCAGATTTCAGTACAAACAGCATTAATCTCTTTAGAACTAAACAACCCTGTTTGCAACCTGTAGTGACTTCTTCGCGAGTTAATAATGCTGATAGCATTATGACTGGTTCTCTTCATAATCTGAGCTTGGAAACACAAAGTGAGGTCAATATTGCTGAGAATAACCACTTGCAACATTGTAATGGCGCCTCTGATATTTTACAAATGGAACTTGGTTCCTCCCGAGCTAATGAGACCATGTCACCTCAATCATGTAGTATTATTAATACGAATAGTAGTGCTGCATGCAATATTTGTAAAGCAGATAATCCAGAGGCCTTAGTAAAGTGGAAAACTGCTGGGTTAGCCTTAAGACAACTTCTCTTAAAGAAATCAAATAAAGACAGTACACCATCAAAACAATTAACCCACTCTCAATCTCATAAACATCATCAAAAATCAGATCACACCAGTTGTTGGTTACAAAGACTTAAGGATTTTGATGAATATGATGAGGAATATTTTAGTTGTTGTACTTGTGATGATGCAGAGGATGCAACATTAACAAAAACTGGTTCTTCTTCAAGTTTAGCATCCTTTGACTCTGAACAAATGTTAAAATTACCAAGTGATATGAGGGGAGATATGTTAGAAAATGAAAAGGTTTGTTGTAACTGTGATAATAATAGAAAAGAATCTAGTTTAAGCTTGGTTGAATCACCCATATCTGAGGTGCCACTATTTTCTGATGGTGATTATCAGTTACCAAAAGAAACAAACCAACAAACACAAGATGTTAGTAGTTCAAATCTTGCTAGCACACCAGGCACAACCCCTTTAACTAACACAATTTGTAACTCTATTGTTTGGGAAATGCTACAAAAACCCTACACAGTGGCATTTAATGATAGTAGTGTAGACAATACTGCAAAAAATCAAAAGAACAAAACCAAGTTTGGTTCGTCTCCAAATACCTGTGATACTTTTCCTTGCAATGCGTTCAATTTAGAAAATGAACCAGACAATATGTGTACAGCTCCCCCATCAAATTTGTTTTCAGAATTCCCACAATCACATTCATCATTAATGTCCCTTTATAGAAACAGACCTATTCTATCACAGCTGAGTTCAAGTTTTCATTCTAATCTAGAAAAAAATGAAAGTCATTCGAGTTTGCAATTCCAGAAAATGATACATTCAGACTACCGCGGGCAGCCTTTTTCATGTCGGGTTACAAATGTACATGGAACTAGAAATGCTATTGAATTCAATGAGGAGACAAAATCAAAATCCAACTCTTTTGGGAATTTTGAAGTGTTGGAATATGATAACAATTCTAAATTAGACAGTAATAAATCAAATGATTGCTCAATTAATGTACATGATGAATATGAAGCTGGTTACCAAGTAAAAGTTTCTAGTCCAGAGTTAACTAGTCTCCATTATTCAGACAATTCACAAACACACCACAATGACCACAGCCCTTGCTGTCATCACAGATCTTCTTTATTGCAGCCATTGTTAGAATCCTTGACAGCGTCAAATTCATGTACATGCAACACCTCTTCACATAATGACTCTGACATTCTTGCAAGCTGCAGCAATTGTGATACATTTACCAGTAGCAAATTTGCAAGCATTCCTTCAAAAAGTACAAACAGTATTAATAAAAACTGTGCAATGTGCCATTATAATACAACAGCAGTGGACACTTCTAATTCATCAGTATTAAGTAGTGAAAATCAGGTTAATATGAATCCTGAAAATATCTCTTGCAATAATTCAAATAATATTGTGGGTGGTAGGTTACTAGAAACTGAATCTGAAGTGACAGACTATAGTTCGGTGTATGCAGACACCAGTGGTGAAATATTTTTCAGCGAAGGAACCGACAGTTCTGATTTACCCTCTAAATTTTTGCGTCTTAATCCGACGAAGAAAGATGATGGAGAGTATTGTGCCAAATCTGCAATTAAAGAAAAGAAAAAGAAAGTTCTACATACTCGTAAATCTCACAGGCGATCAGGTTCTACTTCAAGTGATGTAGAGGAAAATGATAAGCTAGATGAAAATAAAGGTATGTGTAGCCTAATGATGGGCATATATATAACAGTAAGTCGGTAACCATGCCAAAACATGTAAATTAGTCTTGATCATTCCAGCCTAAATTGTCTCTGCTTCGACATTAACTCACTTTGAGTAATATTATTAGTCTGAACAAAAAAGCCTCTGTGTGTTGACAGGATGGTTGTTCATGTCATTCTGGGGGGTTAAATGGATAATGGTTAGCACATGACAAGGAGTAGGGGTCGTCTGTCCAACCTCGTGGGTTTTCTCTGGGTCCTCCGGTTTCCTCCCACTGCTAAAGACCCCTACATTCAAGCAAATCAAGGAAATCAAATTTATAAATATCATATGTCAGTCCTGAAATGACCTAGTTGGTGTCAAGTGGATGTTAAACCACATTTCTCTCTCTCTCTCATATATGTCATTTCAAATATATACACATTCCAATTAAAAGACATATAAGAATCTCTTTATCAACATTTGACACTTGACAAATTTGGTGCTATTTAGTCCTGACTCCACACATATACTTTACATTTGATGTACAACCTCATATGCAACTTACATACCCTATGTTCATGTAATTCATACTGTACGTGTACATCTATATCTTATTTTGTCATTTTTTCTCAGTTTTAACCATGTATGATACATAAAATTATATTTCCTTATTTTCCAGGCTGTCCAATCATAAATGATGAGTTAGGCCTAAACGATGAAGCCAGTTATATGTATAGAAATAATTTTATGTTGACAGAAATCCTTCACCCCTCAACACCACTAGCTCGCTTTTTAAAAAGTCATACATGTATTCCTAATGAGGCACAGAACTCTACACTTCCATGGGAAAATATAGAAGATGGTCTAAGTGTTGAAAGTTGTGCTGATGGTGATTCTGTCTCAGGATTCTCAAATGGTAGCACTATCCCTAGAAAACATTCCTGGGTTAATTTTGGTAGCTTAGATGAAAAAAATGGACAATCAACTGAGGTCGAGGGTAAAGAAAATGCCCACAAGATGAGAAAAAGCGAGAGTGCAGATTTAGATGGACAAAAATCAACTCAGGAGCGTCCCTCAAAAGCACTGCGTAAACTTCTCAACATGGAAATCAACACAGAATTAAAGGGGGATAATTCTCAATATTCGCCAGAAACATGGATTCGCCTTGTTGATCAGATCTCATTACCATTTGAATGTACAGAAGAAGATGGAACTGATATAGTTAATGATACCACACTGGTTGATTCAACTGAAAAGGTATTGTAGCGTAGTAAATAATAAAGGGCGAATAACACTGTATACTGGAATAGAACAATTAGAAACCAAAATGTACGTTACACATTATTCAGCATAAGTCTGTCCTGCCTCGGGTCTATATTCTAAGGAGGAAAACTCTGACTTCACAGCTATAGTGCTTTTGGAATGCTTACTCTATGATTTAAAAGTAAATAGTTGCAACATTATTTATAGTACCATAGATTTATTCAGATATATTCGATAAGAATTGCACAATAACTTTGTTGCTGTTGGTAAGGCCCCAAGTTCACAAATCATTCTAAAACTTTTGTTGAGAATTTATTCGATTTTCATTCACTGTTTTAATGAGAAATATCTTTGATCCAGAAACAAAACATTGCACATAGTTCCCATTGATGTATTTGATACATTAAAACAACAAAAGTTTTATAAAGGGCTATTTTTAGTTTGAATAAGGCAAACAATTTTGGATAAATTCTTAACTGAAGTCTTGAGAATGCGATGTGAAATTGGATCGCAAATATCTTAATGTTCTTTGTGTCAACAAACTTTGAAAAAAGTCGAAGGCTCGGCCAAATCAATACGATCAACTTTATGTCAATTTTTGATACCGTATGACATCACAATTCCAAGATGACTGTAATGACATTGTGCTTGGTTCCAGGTTCATAATAAGTTCATACTTGTCAAACAGTATGTTTTTTCTATCCTTGTTATTTTCTATCTTTTAGTCTAATGAATTTGCTGATCTGTGTTTACCGAACTATGAAAGTTCTACTAGCTGTGATGCTGATGATGAGTTTGAATGTGATTGTGAACATTGTCAATTATTGAAGAGTATGGGGAATACAGATGATGTAACAGCGACGACGGCAACTGCTGTAACCAGTAGCACAACAGCACAAAATTATTACACTTGGTAAGTACTTACAATTCCTTTTAGGAGTAGCAAGGAGATAGTTAAGTTAAAAATACCATAAATAGCATCATTATTTGACAGATCAGAATATCTGAAGTAGTCTTTTGACCCATGCATGTGATGTTGTAATACATTTGGGGGGGAGGGGAGTGGGGTTTATGTTTTTTATCGGGGGGGGGGGGGTCACCTTAAAGATAGGTTCCCAGAAAAGTATTTATCGGGTGGTTATTTCCTATCAAATTATGGCAATTTTGGTATATATGTGGAAAGTACAGATATCCAATCTTACTTTAAAAGTACTGGATTCCCTGAAAAACAGTGGGGTGTATGTTTTTTATTGGAGTGGGGGGGTCACCTTAAAGATAGGTTCCCAGAAAAGTATTTATCGGGTGGTTATTTCCTATCAAATTATGGCAATTTTGGTATATACATGTATGTGGAAAGTAGAGATATCCACTCTTACTTGAAAAGTACTGGATTCCCTGAAAAACACTCATGGGGCGTATACAGAACAAAAATATAAGGGTTTCCTTAAGTGACATCCTGACAATTAGGAATGTCTGCACATGTGACTTCAAATGTTACACACGAACATTGAGCGCTTTGTGTATAGTTAGACGAACAACACTTTCTGAGATAAAAATCATGGAAAAAGACGCAGGCAGTGGATAATTTGAGAATTTAATTAGGATTAGACATTTGCAATAAATAGTCAGCGATTACAGACAAGATTATCTTGTGTATGCAATGAATTCTCCTCCAACTTTGCAGTCGTTGCGGAGATAGGTAAGTCACGTGACACAAACATGACCTCTTTTAATCAATTTTTATTGCAGGATATTCCTTGGCAATACATGTACAATGTTTTGAGAAGGATCTGAAGCAAAATTAATTAGTTTAATTATGTTTTTAGTCCAAATATATCATAAAAACACCAAATTTATACGCAGGAATGTATCTTTAAAGTAATAATTGTATATTTCAGGCCTGACTTTTTAGAAGATGACACAAGTTTAGATTTAGATTTATCTGAACTAAGACCATTAGAACCATTGTTGATGAACTTACAAGATATACCTCAAGATCTCATAGATATTATGTTTCAGGTAATTATATACAATGGATCAAATCAAAACGTGAATAATCTGTGATGAAATATATTTTATAGAGTCAGCTAATCTACATTCTCTCCAGCTTTATTTAGGGATATTGTGACAAGCATGTGCTTTGCTGATAGTGCAGTTTGGAAAAAATTCGTAATACTATTAGCTTTATTGAAGCAGTTCTTCAAACTAGATTGAATACATGTGGATATTAAGATAAAGACCTAATGTGAAAATTCCAAAATAGACTTGTATTTCTATTTGAAGGTAATTCTCCAAGATATAACAGTTTCCAAAAAACTGAGCTATAGATGTTTGAAAGTTTGAATCTCACTTATTATTGCAGTGTTGAATATATTGAAAATTTCATTCCAATGCCAAGAAATAGCAATCGACAAGTACCATAGACATTATAATAAACAAATTCTTGATTGTCAGTCCATTCAATATTTACACCATTAGATAGTCTAGTAAATTGAATTTGGGCTTGTCACGTCAATAAATATCTAAATGATAATTTATATAACATTGAAGGCAGAAAAAAGAACTTCAATAGGCAAATTTAACTTTTGCATAATATATCTTTAAGTTATCCTAATGTTAGCCATGTCAATGTTGACCTCTATTATCTATAGCATCAGATTTATGGTTAATTCAAATGAGCTTAAGTGATAAGGGGATTATATCTAAAACATAAGGAGATTGTCCGACTTACATATTTAAAAGAAAATCTTTTGTGATTAGATAATATAAGTACTTCTCAGGTTTTAATCGTACATAATTTTATTTTTTTATCCCCCACCTTTCAAAGAAAGCAGGGGACTATTAAAATGGGTATGTCGGTCACACCTTTTGGGACAATAACTCTCCTTCTAATTGAACTAGAATATTCAAACTTGGTGTAGCTGTTTATTAGTTCAATGTCTTGATCGAGTTCAAAGCTGAGCATTTTCTACTTAGAGTAATCAAAGATAAGCAATGTGATTGGTTGATTCTTTCGGAAACGATAGCTTTAGTTATAATTAAGTGAGAGTGATGAAACTTTGGTGTATAGTTTTATAACATTAATACCTTGACTAAGTTTGATGATGAACATTCAGGGTAAGCAGATCGATAAGCAATTAGATTGGTCCAGAATTGGAACACAATAGGGGGTTGGGTGGCTGAATGGGTAGCACGTGTGTGCTGTATCATAAAGCCTATCGTTGAGTCAACTGGCGTGGTTTTAAATCCCTGGTTGTACGTGACAGGGAGTAGGGTCGTCTGTCCAACCTTATAGGTTTTCTCAGGTTTCCTTCCACTACGAAATACCCCTACATGCAAGCGAATTATTGCAATAAAATTAAACCATGTTAGTCCCAAAATGACCTGACGTTAAACAAGTATTCCTTTCACTCTCTGGAACACAATAACCCTCCTTCTTTGAGGTAGAATGTTCAAACTTGGTGTAGTTGTTGAAAGTCTTGATCTAGTTTGATGATATGAGCAATCTGATTGGTTGATGCTTTGGGTCACAATAACTTTGGTTATGATTAAATGAGAGTTATGAAACTCATTATATCATTACCTTGACTAAGTTCTGCTTGGGCTAAGGCGCGATAAACAATTTGATTTGTCAAGAATTTGGAACATAACAAATCTGCTTTTAATTAATGTAGATGTTCATTAGGTGAATTTCTTGACTGAGTTCAATGATTAGCATTTCGAGCTAAAGCTAAGCAGTGCTAAGCAATATCATTGGTCGATGCTTTAGGACAAGATAACGTTGAGTCTACCCGATTGATACTTTTGAAAAAAATAAATGTGCGATAAATTGACATGCTTCATTTATTTTGGGGGATTTCGGGGGGTGACATAAGCATTACTCTTGGGGGGGTTTGTATCGTTACATGTTCAATCTCAGACCTCTACGCACAAGCAAATATTTGAAATAAAATTATAGTACATATATCTCTTAGTCCGGAGCCTGAATTAACTTAGTTTGTATTGGATGGACTTTAAAACCCCATTTCTCTATTTTTACACTTCAGAATGTTATTATGCAGATGTTAGCTGTACACCCTGAGTTAATGGGTGATCAGGCACCCCCTCCTGTTCCACAAGATGTTATAGAAGGTCTTCCTATAGTTTTAACAACTCAACTACAAATTGGTAATAACTCTTACATTTGTTGCTTCTTTCCTGTTTCACATCTATCATACTACCAATATAGAGAAGCTGTTGCATTTACCTCAGAAATAAAACTTGCTGGAACATTAAATCTTTCAGTTTCCAAACCAGGTTAACTGAACACTATTCATAAAACATATAGCTTACTCTTTGTGCATTCTTATCATCACTATTTATTATACTGAGACACAATGAAAACACAACACTAATTTGATTAGAGATGCTGGCAAGACATGATGCAGCTCAATAACAACCACTGATGGAGACTAGAGCTTTTCAATATTGTCATATATCTAGTCCTTGAGTATTCATTGTATTGGTTTATGTCTTATGGTATGAAATTATAATTATTTATCCAGATGGTTCTATCCTGTAAGACTTCAAAAACCGGACTACTGTCTATTACTGGCACGATATATTGACTAAAAATTAAAAATATCATATTCATTTTTACTGTAATTTTCTTGGTATATTAACCTGGTTATGAAAATTGATACGAATGGTATCATACCTCCTGTACTAGAATCTGTATCGTATCGTGACTGCGGTGGCAATACCAAGCACTACCATTTCAAATGAAGCTGTTTATCAGATATTATTTTATTTTAGATCAAGAATTGAGTTGTCCTATATGTTTATGCCCTTGTCAGCTAAATGAAAGTCTAACCAGATTGTGTTGTCAACATTTATACCACCCATTGTGTATTCAGGCGTGGTTAACTAAGGTTAGTTTCATATAAATCCATTAATCCACAGGGAAATTTGTATTAAATCTTTTGATGAGAACAAATATACATTTATAACCCCAGCTTTTTATTTAAATGAAATTTTCATTATGCTGGCGGTTCTGCAGGATAAGAAAAAAACATTTAAATTATGCAATCTTCATCAACCTATGATATACCCATCTCTTGACTACCTCATTTAAAATCTTATAGATTTGGTTAAAGTGATTATATACCATTGGCATTTATTATCAGTTAGATATCAAATTTTGCACATCTTAATCTGGGCTACTATATACTCAGATTGATTACATGTATGTAACATTTAATAATAAAAACGAAATCAAAATAAAAACACTTGATGATGTACCGGCTTGGATTCAGTTGAATTTAAAATGTGTCTATCAACAAAATCAGGGTCCTTTCTTTGCATTGCGATCAGTATCGATTAGTGAAATTTCAATTCCACATATATTTGTAAATACTGAAGGGAATTGAACCTTTTCTTTTTGACTGATATTTTTATAAGAGATTTGTGTTTCATAATAATGTAGTGTAGTGATTGCGCAAAAGGACTTTAATGAGCAGGAGAAACTGACTGGGCGAGAATGATATAAATTTACCAGTCATATTAATTTTATTATCAGTCTATAATGGGTGAAATTTTTATGTTCATTGTTTATTTTCTTTTTCATTTGTTTTACAGTCAGGAACATGTCCAGTATGTAGATGTGCAATAAATGGCAACTCGGGTAAATAACAGAAAATTTAAACACATTGGGTAGCTAAAAAAGGTTGATCAACACATTAGAAAATTTGTTTTGTTTATGATATTAGAAATATAACATAATATGCATGTTTTATATTCATAATCAGGAGATTTACAACTATGAATAACATTGTATTTCGTATTTTACTCTATGCATATACATATATACAAAACACTACACCGCAAAAATAATTCTTTAACCATATCTAACGTATATCCATTGAAGGAGAGGGCCACAGACTTTTAAGATTTTATTATGTTTGGTCAAATTTATGTTATGTTGGAAATAATATGAAACAAAATATGCATACAAATGTTTAGGAAGTTTTTATAATGTTTCATATTAATGCAGTCAGTCATACAATCGGGCTGTAAGAATACAGATTCCAGAATAACAAACTAAAATTTGGTTAGTTTCTTATTGGAACAATATTACACAAATGAAATGATTATTATGTTGTTGGGTAAACACACAGTTAATAAAACCTATATCTGATCTCTCCTACAAACATTGTGTAGGATATCTATGTAAAAGAATTCTTCTCCAATTGTCTGTAGGATGAACATAATATCAAATAGAGGGAGCATCAATAGCTTTCAGAGTGGACAGTTAATGATTAATTATAAAGTTAGTTTTGCGGTGTTATGTATATTAACAGCTATTTAATCTGATGTTGTGGTATTGTGTTATACTCAAGGTTAAATCTCTATTGTTATTTATATTGATGTTATATTTGTTTTATTTTTTAGTTACACACATATCACTTCAAAAAATATTAAATAGATCTTAAAATATGTATCATTTGGATATGTACTGTGTATCAATCATACATCTGTTTAAATTTCCATGCCAAAGAGTCCTATTGAATATAAGCTGTGAAGTTTGTCTTCCTAACTATATCACTGTCAGTTGGAGAGTATATCCCAAACTATTAGAAGTAGTTGCTATGGAACAGAATTTCTTTGTCAGAGAAGTCTTGTATGTGATGTACCTATTATAAATCTACATGATAATTTAAGATATTATGCTTGGTACTGACTGTAAGCTTCAACCTCATGTTTCCAGAGTGCAGTCAGCTATTCTTGGAAAAATCTACTGATGGACAGAACAGGATGGCTTTATTGTTTTATTCACTGTGGGTTTATTAATTACTCGCATCCTATAATAAGGGGTTGGCCAGACATTGAGTCAAGTGCCAAGCTTGTATGTCAAGAATATGACTACCTGCCCAAACACGTGGGTTTTTTTAGTTTCTACCTAGTGTTATAGACCCTAAGTGTATGTCAGTACCAAAATGACATAATTTCCTGTTCCCATGAAACTTCATAGTTTGAGATAAAAAAAAAAGTTTTGTGAATGTAATAGATGACTAATTAATCCGAAAGGAACCGATGTTAAAAGAGCGTCTGTCCATCTCTTGATATAAAACACAAATTTATATGGAAAACGATCAGAGTTTATTTCACACTACGTTTCAACAAGTTCTGAATTCCATGTTTGTTTAATACTTGAACTTCAGAACTTGTTGAAACATAGAGTGAAATAAACTCAGTGATTGTTTTCCATATAAGTTTGTGTTTTATATCAAGAGATGGACAGAAGCTCTTTTAACATCTGTTCCTTTCGGATTAATTAGTCATATTGTATGTTCAGTTACTAAATGCTGTATAAGGAGTCCATCTCTTAGTGTTTTTAACATCTGCTTCCAAAATTTAAAGAGCTTGAGACTGTTATTACTAGTAAATCAATGTCGGACATCTGTGTGGTTATTACTTACATTGGCCAGTTATTATTAAACAATGCTTATTTAATGTTATTTAGATTTGCTTATAATTTAAATATTTGCCCACTCAAATTCAGGTATCGGTATATTGTATTAGATCTGATAAAACATAAATTTTGGCTTGATATCATAGTATAGAGATCTGAAATTGTTAACATGGTTAAATTGGTCTGTATAATTTATAAATGAAGATACACCACATCCTGTTTAATCATCAGAAATAGAAAATTCTACCATAGGTATGACTGATTTATATATAATAATTAAAGGGGTAATTCTTTTTACAAGAAACTTTAAAGGATCTTCATCTTGAACAGTGTGTTACAAGTCATCAGAAACACCATCATGGATGATAACAGGAGGAAGCAAGCTGTGTCTGCATATAACTTTTCTCTTTTCATTAAAGCCCTAATATTACACAAGGCCACAAAGCAAACAAAACAGATGCTCAGATCATTCAAAATAAAAAGTAGTTTTAACTAAAAAGCTGTAGGAGAGAGGTGATATAGGCTTTGCCTGTTACCCGATCCCTTTTCATGTATTTCTGAAATAAAATATTGTTTACACAAATAAAAAAGCTTTAGCAGAAGATTATTAATATCAATCAATGGCCTTCTGAACTTCCTGTTTCTTACTGTAGATTTCATATCACATCGTAGTTTTGTGAAAGATAAATAATTTCAATCCACAATCCAGGTGCTTAAGATATTATTCGGCTTAAGTTTCTTTGTTGTATTTGACTAAATTACTTTTCAGGTCCTATTTTTTGTTAAATTTAAAGAAAGATAATGGTTATTCTACTTCTGATAAATTGTGCAACTTTAAGATAAAAAAATAACATGGACTACGTGCATATTGTTCAGCTGAATAAATCTTTTACTTTGCTTTAATTGAGAACGGGTATATTACCACTGATATTAAATGTTGGTTGTATTTGTTACTGTTATTAATCTACCAGTAGTAAAGTAGAAGTTCATGATATATATTATGTGAACATGAGTCCTGTAGAAATCACTGTACAGTATGTGACACGCTAAATGCCATATGATCAATGTTTTAAAGTACTCATTGTGCTTTTAAATGTATATCCATCCCAAATAAAGCTCATCAAAAGAGTTTGTTTATTTTTTAATTCAACACTTTTCATAAAGGCCCAGTTATACTCTATAAGTATAAGTCTTCCGATATGTATTATTTTTAGCCTCTTGGTTAAGAGTGAGCTACTTTTATTACTTAGGGACAGCTAATAGGGTTGGCTGATATGCTGGTTTTTCGGTATACCGAGGTAAATCACATATAGGACTTACTTAAAAATATCATACAACTGGTATATCGTGACAACCCAAATTATTGAGATATGATAATTGTTGTGTCGCAATATTGATAATATTATGCTAAATCATCACTATGTCAAAACAAGTGATGCTGTATAGCAGACAATAGCAGTACGTGGTATGAAGTCGGAATTGATGCATGGATTTGATGGGGGGGGGGGTGTCTGAGATATTATGTGTATCAATAGACTTTGACCCATTTCAAAAAACACACATGAAATATATGTACCGGGTAGACACATTTATTATATAAGTCTTGCATGTTCTTTGTATGTTGGGAACCAAGACAATACATGTAATTACAGGTTGAAAACCAAAACTAAATATGGTACTATATCAACAACAGATATGTATTTTCTACACAAGCTTTTTTATATTTACCATTATTGAATAATTACAATCATGATATCACAGGTCTGTGCTGGTCAAATCATTATAGCATTTAGTCCATCATTAAAAAACCACAGCTCTAAAAACATACACAAAGAGCTCAAGAGATCAATGTAGACCTTACCCTCTCCTCTGTATCTGTACAATTGTAGCAAAATATTTGACACATGTTTTTAAAATTTCAGTTCTCATTCTGGCAATATTCAGTTAATAGTTAAAATAAAGTTACATCAATAATAATTCCAATCATTTACGAGGTACTATGGACTTAAGGCGATTTTTGTGGATTGTTTTCAAGAGAAATCCTGGATGAGTAAAAAGGATGAATAGAAACTCTTGAAGGTCCATGAAAAGAGAGTTAAATAAACTTCCAATAGCTGATAACACATTTGTCAATAATAAATATATTTCAAAACTGAGTTCTGCAATAACTACACTTTCAGCTCAAAACTTTCAGTGTTTGGAACTCATCATCCACTGTCATGCAGGCTTTTTTCAAAATCCTTCGCGATTCTGTGACAAAATTAGAGTAATGAATATCTGGATGGATTTCTATCATTTCATCTATGGTATCAAAGGTGACTTTACGGCACTGCATGAGACCAAGATATCGTAGAGATGGACAGGCATCAGAGATATGTTGTACACCATAATTAGTAATATCAACACACCAAGCTACGTCTAAATGTTCTACACATTGACCATATTCACCTACATATTCTAAAGCTGAAAATATACAATTAGTAACAGTAAAGTCTAAACGTGTTGTTGTCAGACATCAAATATACACCCATCAGTCAGCAATTTCTTAATAATAATGTAAATTTGTAGAGGAGCAGCACCAAATGCAACCAAAAGCATACTGAACACACTGGGACAATAATAGTTATTGAATAGAAAGTTTAATTCTCATGGCATTCTCGAAGTGAGTCTTCAGCTGTGATTTGAAAGTAAGTAGTCAACAGTTTCACGGTTCCGGATTTTCTGAGGTAAATCATTCCACAATTTAGGTATAACTAGCAACTACACTAAAACTTTTGACACCAAGTGTTCTGTTTAAGATCTCAAGGACAGATTTGGTTAACATAGTGTCAGTAGATCCGATAAATAGCTGGGTGCAAGATTTCGTAGACTGGTATGTGAGGCACAGGACCTTTTAAAGTTAATGCACACTGGAATTGTGAGTCTATAAGTATAACCATATTTACATTACAAATTTTAAGCATACCAGGAACGGTTCCACGTACGGCAAGTTTCATTTTTTTGTAGTGTAAACGGATCAAACTTAAGCGTGCAGTGCCAATCTGGCCCATTGAAATGAGGTTGTCTCGGAACGACTTGCTTTAAATTTTCAGAGTGTAAATGTTAACCAGTCTGAGAACGGATTACTGCGCATGCGCAAAACAAACCTTGACCTTTTCCTCCACAAACTTTTACAGTTCTGTCATCAGTTCTTTCAAAATGGCTGCTCAAACTAAATCAGTCATCATAATTGTTTTCATCTCAGTAATTTGTACAGAGAATGAAATTAACTTTTCCGTGAAGAGTTTCATATTTGGCGTGCTTGACACGGTTCTGAGACCCGTTATTTTAGAGTAATGTAAATGGTTCAATTTCTTAAAATTTATCGCATCCTGGTACCATACCCAGAACAGCACTCTTAATCTTATCATGGCCAAGTGTCAACGGGGCTAATGTAAGGATTTTAGAATAGGTGTTGTGTTAGATGATGTTATGGTTTGTGATATGATTCTGGCTGTTGTATTCTGTATTTCCCATAGCTTGTAGAGAGACTTGTTTGATTAATTAAACGATAGCTTTTAAAATTTTCATGCATAAAATTGATTATTCAAATCAATAGGTACATGTACAGGTTTTCTTCTTATAATTCAAAAAATAAGTTGACTTAGTTTGTTAAGAAAAATCTCAAAAAAGACCTTGTGGTTTCCTCTTCAGAACAAGCTGAACAATACCAGCAAGTTTGAAAACAAATCTAAAAAGACTGACCTGAAGAAAATTTTCAAGGTTTTTCCTACTTCAGTAGAATTATGCAAGAATTAGTATTTCTCGCACACATACACGTAAACACACACTAAGTAACTTGTGTAATACACAATTGTAATTGTCAATGTATATTACACGCACAATGTGTATTACATACACATGGATTCCTAACTTCAGTGTATCAAAAAATAATTACCTTTATCAGTGAGACGACAGGCTACACAAGATAGAATCCTCAATTTAGGACATGATTTTACAATCATCTTTATACATTCATCATCAACTGCTCTGTTTAAAGACACATTTAATACCTCTAACTTTACACAATTTTCAACAACTTTAGTGAGTACTTTGGGACTTAGCTGAGTAACATTAGAAATATCTAACATTCTTAAATTTGGTAACTGAAAAAATATATATTATATATATAATATTATTAACGATTAGTAAATATATCAACTGGATTAGTAAATTACAAGATTGGTTGCCAGACGAGGAACCAAGGAACCAAACACCCACAGTAGCTAATTTGACAGGCATTTTTGTTTTACTATTTTAGATAATGCATTAAAATTTCATAGAAATTGGATGATAACTTTAGCATTCGAACGTTCTCAAGGTTCACAACATAAAAGAAAGGCCATAACTCTAGAAGTAATTGACGGAAATAGCTGAAATTCAAAAGACATCTGTTCAACTAATTTAAATGAAGCATATAAATTTCATACACATCAGATGATAACTTTCATAAAAAAAAGCATTAACCCGGTTGAACAAAGTGAAACAAGGCCCATAATTCTTGAAGTAATTATTGTAAATAGCTGAAATTCAATATGCTTCGTGGTTTCAATAATCTAAATGATGCATATAAATTTCATACAGATTGGATGATAACTTTTTGCATTATAGCTGAAATTCAATAGGTTTCTTTCTTCCACTAAAGGGATATAAATATCACACAGATCAGGTGTTCACAAAAAACTGTGGACGGCGGATGGACAGACTGACGGGCAGACAGACAGACAGGGGTGATGGCAATGGGCAATGCCAATGCATGCGTCCAGATTTTAAGTTTCATCAATATCACACAATTAGATTACAAGTTATGGTGTTGACCAATCAAATTGCAGAGAGTCAGAAAATAGAATTTAATAGTCCCCTACTTTTTTTGAAACAAAAGACAAAACAAGATAGTGGTTCATAAGTTAAAAATAGATCCAGTTGCTTGTACTGAATAATAAGTTATTTTACTGTACCGTTATTGGACATTATATACTTCCTTAAACTTATATATTGAAGGTCTATGTATGATAGCCTAATACTTACAATTGTAAACTTACATGTAGTGCTGTATTCATTATAATATTAATAAAGTTCATTTGAGTCACTACTCTCAGCTGAATAGCACAGGACCGGCATTGTCCAGCATAATCAATATAGTCAGTAAATAGAGGTAAGTAAATGTACAAGCAATTTGAATTTCTTATTATTATATGTATTCATAAATTTAAATAATGTGATATTAGTGAATTGTCCCATTAAATATTAGTAAGTTATAATTACCTACAGGTATATGATGAAGGTGTGGCTACTTACCATTATTAGCTGACATATACTACTATCTGTTAAACTACATGATAACATATGTAAATAGAAGATATCTGGACAGTATTTTGTCAGCTCTATAACTCCTTGATCTGTTATCTAAAAACAGTAAATATACATATATGTACACACAGTGTTAGCGTATTGTCACATAAATATTGATAGAGAAATTGAGCTTTCTGTAAAAACCCTGTCATTTCAGGACTAAATTGGAGCTGTAGGCTATATCGCTATTTCTATAATCCCAAGTTTCAGAAAAAAAAAATCAAATGACAAACATTTACAAGTCCTGAATTAAACCCTTGACTTAGTGATAGTAACAAACCCTAAGCATGACAACCCACATGTTGAAGCACCCCCTCCCCATACTCACACGATTATTTCTACATGAAGCATATTGCATATCAAATTACTTTAACAACATTCACAATGTGTACAATGATAAATATTAAATCATTATATATACACTTATTTAAATAGATGTGCCTTACCAGTCACAAGGTTCATGTTTCGTTCTGTGTTTTACTATACAGTTTATAACTTTTTGTATTTACCCTTTTCCTTATAAATACTGATTAGGTAATTCTAATACTAGTAATACTGACATAAAACAGCTAGTATTACTAGGCAACACGTGATACAACAATGAACCAATCACTATCATTACCTTATCACATTGTTCTATACGTAATTGTTGAAGTAATGGACAGCCCCTGGCTACTTCAACTATACCAGTATTTTTTACATTACTACATTGTCCTAAATACAGTACCATCAGTTTGGAACAACCTTTACCAACCTATAATGAAAAATTACCATAAATTGAGTACATAAATTTCATTTTCTTTTGACTTCAAACTGAATACGAAAAGAATTATTCTATGTTTGTGACATTTAATTCAAATCAATACGATAAAAAAATTCTTGTTTTGAAAATTGCCACATGTAATATACGTTTTTAATCCTGAATTTAAAAGCAAGATATTCAGTTGAGAAAATTATAAGTCAAGAATAAGATTTCAACAAAAAATTAAAAGAAAATGTTCCGTTTACTCACAGCTATAATAGTTTCATTTAAAACATTAGAGCAGATATCAAGATCCAGATGAACAAGATTGTGACAAGAATTACCAATTGATATAAAGGCTTCAGCTGGCATATCAAAACATCTGCAAAAAAATAAAATTATCAATTTCTAATCATACCGGCATGTACATGTCAACTTCCCTGCCACTGATCATTTCATTTTTCAATGAACTGCAGTCTTCAATCAGTCAGTGGCCCAGTATGTGTGTATGAGCAGCTAAGCAGTTGATAATATTAATAACCTATTTTCTAACCACATAACTTGACTTGTTATACATTACAAAAACACAACTGAACTACAGTAACACTATGCATCAATTTAAATTCTATATTCAACAAGCCAACAGTGAGGCCGATTCTCCCCATCGAAATTCCGAAATAAATAGAGGACACATATTAATTAATTGCACGTTTATCGTTTTCAAAAGTATCAAGGAATCAAACTAATTATCAACTATACACTAACATTCTACCTCAATTAAAAGCAGAATTGTTATGTTCCAAAATCTTGACAAAATCAAATTGCTTATCGCTCTTCTTACCATCTGGCGATAATGTTCATTATCTAACTTAATCAAGGTATTGATGTGATGGAACTATACACCAAGTTTCATCACCTTCACTTAATTAGAACTGAAGTGTCCCAAAGCATCAACCATTGTGCCCTAAAGTCTCGACCAATCAAATTGCTTATCGCTATGCTTACGCTGAGCAGAAAATGTTCATTATCAAACTTAGTCAAGGTATTGATTTAATAAAACTATACACCAAGTTTGATCACTCACTTAATTAGAACTGAAGTTATCGTGTCCCAAAACATCAACCAATCCGATTGCTTATCTCAGCTTACCCTAAGTAGGAAATGCCTATCTTCGAACTAACTCAAGGAATCGACATAATAAACACCTACACCAAGTTTGAACATTCTACTTCAAGCCCAAATTATTGCGTCCCAAAGAGTGTGACGCACAGACAGACAGACGATCCGAACCCATTTTAATAGTCCCCCACTTGCTTTGAAAGGGGGGACAATAGATTATCTAATCCCTGGGTTAAAAACCTTGGTGTTGCGAAACAGATTCCTGACATCCTGTGACAATCTGCACCATTCTGTGACAGAATCTGGTAATATTTTTGGTCAGATTTATAACCATGGATGAAGTCACAACCAACAAAAGATTGGGAACCATTGATCTAAACAATGAAACTGAAAACACCTATCCACTAACAACAGCAAATTTTTAAATCAATTTTTCAGCTCTGAATGTTGGGGAAATAAAGTCATTTTTGGAGACTAATATCGTGGAAAAGAGTTTGGGTTCCTTTGCGACTTGTATCTGAACTAATAGACCTGGAGGATGTGTTTTATTTAGTGAGAGCTGGTCACATCCAAGTTGGAACATGTTATAATCAGCTTGAATCACAAATATGAAAACAGCAGTGTTAAGTGTGCAGCAGGTATTCAAATTAGATTTGATGGAATGAGAAATGAAAACTGATAGTTACCTTGACAGTTTTAATTCTCGTAAATTTGGACTTCTTTGTAAACATGTTGTAACTGTATCTGGACTAGGCTGTAAAGGTCCACCACTAGATGATAAATTTATACCCAATATATTATCACTTATACCAGTGAACTTTAATAATATATCATCTGTTAATCTCTTTTGTTCCTGGAGATTTACATATCTCCACAACGCTGGGTCCATAACCGATGTGTACCAGTATCTACACACACGACTAGCACGACATAATAAGTCATAAAGAGGGAGATAACTGAACACATGTACCAAAACTGGTACGGGCAATATATTATTATAATTCTTAGAATCTGAATCAATGTGTACATCTATTTGAAGATCACTGTCCGTGCTGGTACATGTAGTAAAAGATTTCATGTTTGCTAGAAGTGCTTGTTTAGTTCGAAATAATGAATTTGATTTTGATGATGTTGGACGAGCTGTCTTTTTGACTATGTAATGATTAGATCGTTTTCCAGAGTTCATAGGAGCTGTCCTAGACATTTTTCGAGATCGGAAATAATCCAAAAAGCGATTTGGATGGTGAGACATGGGATTCCCATTTGAGTGATTCACATTTAAACTGTCAAATCCACCTCTGTTTCGTGAATATCGTCCATGGTGAGCACTATTATTAACCTTTTTCATGGCCAATATGGATCCTGTAGATGTGGAGTTTATGTTTGTAAGACCTCTATTTGAGCTGACTTTACTAGTTGTACAATATGGTTTGGTTGTGTTACTACTATACCCCATCAGGGTTTCTTGATTATTATCACCAATAATTTCTGCAGTGCATGTATCTAATGTAGGCCTACATGAGTGCTGCTGTTTATCACATTCTGGCTCACTATCTTCAGCCTCATCTAAATGTAACACACATAATGAAGCTTCAGCTTTTTTGGGTGGATGAAAATTATCTTCTTCCATGCTTTGACCAATTGCAGGAATATCAAATATTTTACCATCAAATTCACAGCCGTTTATGTTTGACTTTGATGGATCATTTTCTTCCAACGGTCCATTAGGTGTAATTTCTTTTTTTTCTTCAAACACGACACATGCTGAATCAACCACAACATTGGTATAGTTAGTGAGATTCTGTGTATTCTCCATAGCATCTGAACATATGTTTGTAGATAAAGTAATTATATTTTCCTCATTAAGCCAAGAGTTGGTTACCTCAAAATTGTCCATTTTACATCAGTTACTTAACATCAAACCAATTTTTTCTTTTGTTCTCTTTTGTTTAAAGTCTGTTAAAGTAAACAAATATAGTAATACTACCAAACCTAATATAGTAAATGATAAGCAGCAGATAAGATCGTAAACCAGTAACTATCGCAGGCTAGCGAAGCCATGGAGAGTTTATTATGGTCTGGATAAGTTAATTGACGATGAATTAATTTAGATAACACTTCAGACCTAAAGAAAGACGTGCAATTGGCAGATTTAGCTCTTGCATAATGTATGTTTAATAAAATAATCAATAATATAAAATTGCCCTCTCTCTAAATATCAGTCCAAAATTGGTTCAATTTCATTCAGTATTTAGAAAAATACGAGGAATTGAAAATTATGCAACATTTGGCATAGAGAATCTTTAACAAATCATTATGAAAACCAGATAATGGTCATTCAAAACGGACCTAAAATTCACAAAACGACCCAAATATATGATCAGAATGTATCTTAAAATAGCATTATGCAAGAGCAAAATCTGCTTATTACAGGTCTTTCTTTAGGCCTGAGATGTTATCTAAATAATCAATTAGACATTAATTAACATATCCAGTCCATAATAAACTCTTAAAGTCAAGGCTAGCCTTCGATGTTGGCGGATTGATAATCACATCAATCGAGTGCATAATCGAGACTATGCTGTTTATATTAATGATTTGAGTAATGATGACCGAGGCTATGTGAATATTTCAAACGCTTTTTTCTCGGCTAATAGTGGACCAATTCGACTGAAATTTTCAGCAAATTACCTTTACACTATCTAGTTTTTAACTATTATAGTGAGAACTGCCATCTCTCTATCTTATCTCCCATAATGTAACTTTAACATATCCAGTATCTTATTTTATCTATAGTTGTTTTGATACTTATAAAGATGTTCTTAAACCAATTCATTTATATCCAAAATCAGTGTTTTCTTACATGTTCACATGTTTTTCTTTCATTGGTAATGAAACATTTACTACAATACACTAAAATTTGATCAAGAGTAACAACTCTTAAAGATGGGTTCCCAGCAAAGTATTTATTGGGTGGTTATTGCCAATAAGAGTATGGCAATTTTGATGAAAAGTAGAGATATCCAATCTAACTAGAAAAATACTGGATTCCCTGAAAAACACTCATTGAAGTCATTGAGCGTATACAGGACAAAAATGTAAGGGTTCCCCTAATCAACAGCCCGACGATTAGGGCTATCCCCACTTGTGACGCTGAAGGCTGCACGAGTACACTGAGCGCTTTGTGTACATGTTGAAAAACTCTATTATGAGATAAAAATCATGGAAAAAGACGCAGGCAGTGGATAATCCGAAAATTTAATTAGGATTCGATATTTGTAATTTATCGTCAGCGATTACAGACAACACCGTCCTGTGTATGCAATGAATTCTTACCCGTCTCCACCCGCCGTTACCATAGGGACAAAGAGAGGTAATCCCCTGACGCAGGCAGTGGATAATCCGAGAATTCAATTAGGATTCGATATTTGTAATTTATCATCAGCGATTACAGACAACATCGTACTGTGTATGCAATGAATTCTCACCTGTCTCCACCCGCCGTTACCATCCATAAGGACAAAGAGAGGTAATCCCCTGACGCAAACATGGCCTCTTTTGATCAATTTTCATAGCAGGATATACTTGGCAATTACAGTGTTTTGAGAAGGATTTGAAGCAAAATTATGATAAATTAATTAGTTTGAATATGTTTTTAGTCCTAACATATCATCAAATCACCCTGTTTGTACCCAGGAAAGCAACTTTAAAGTAATTACCAGAAATTTGTTTGGTTCTGGCTAACGGACGATGTTGTCTGTAATCGCCGACAATAAATTACAAATATCGAATCCGAATTAAATTCTCAGATTATCCACTGCCTGCGTCTTTTTCCATGATTTTTATCTCAGAAAGTGTTGTACTTGTAAAGCATCCGCAAAATTTTTCGATGCAATCAAGGGACATAAATCAATAGATGCTTTCACCGCATAGCTGTAAACAGTATTAATTTAGGGCAGTAATTATCAAAAATTGTTGAAAATCAATAGAATTCCTCGTCTCATTGTGTTTAAATTAAATCTGATTAACTGTACAGTCTCTACAGCATCCACAAGCAAAAGTGGACACCGGACCGTCATGCGGGGGCAACACCAATATACGAACACATTTCTTTTCCTCTTGAGTTTGATTAGGATTTTCAGTCGTCCATTTATTTCACATTAATTGGGGTTTTTTTTCATTTATCTAAAATGACATAAAGACATATAGATCTACATATTTCTAAGATTACTATTTTTATTGTGAAGATCAATCTTATCTAGGCCCTACACAGTTTGAGCTGAAAATTCATTTTCAAAAAACAGCTTTCAACTTGAATTTTGAATTTATAAACTATTTTAAAGTAGCTAAATCGCTAATATTTGAGACATAGAAATTGCCACAAATGGGTCACAACGCATATAAATGTAATATCAATGTATACAAAATGATTTACATTCTATCGTTTTTCGTTTTTACTCTAATTTCAAATTATTTATGCACGGCGAAATATGCCAGAAGTTACATATATACGCCGTTTGATTTAGTGCAATGTTTCTAGCATCGTTCCTCGAGTCTCTTGCTAGAACTGGGGTCGAAATGCATTATGGCACACGATTCGTGTACCAATGGTAAAATATTTATTTTGTTTTAAATATTGGATATCAAAAGTCCATCTTTTCATTGTAAAATGACAACTTCAGTGTTGATTTAAATTGACAAATAGTAGTTCGTGTTTTGAATGCCAAAGACTTTGGACGATAC
The DNA here is from genome assembly GCA_036850965.1 of Patella caerulea. Lineage (NCBI taxonomy): Eukaryota > Metazoa > Mollusca > Gastropoda > Patellidae > Patella > Patella caerulea. The sequence goes on from JAZGQO010000006.1 coordinate 24,897,360, forward strand.
TACTGAGTTAGAGACTCAGCTACTTTAATTATGCATTAATTCATAATAAAGGTACCGGTACTCTATACTCTATGTCTAAAAAAATAACATGCAAACTGAAATAAAAATAATGCCATTTATGTCTTTCCTCATGATAACCTAATGTACATGTAGCTGTATATGTAGCTGTTCCCTTATTCTAATTTATTTACTTTGGGGGGAATACTGTTGCTGCCTCCTGCCACCTTGGTCCTGATGACCTGGAATTTGGAAATTTATTTACGGTACTAATTTAGACAAGAAAGTTGAGAAAGTTAAATTCTTTTTCCTTGGAAAAAAAATAATATTACCTATATGCTGCGTCATATCTAAAATTAGTTGGTATATATTTTAATCAACCTGTTGACTGTCAACGTAATATAACAGAAAATGGTATATCTGAAGAGGTGTTTTACAACTGAACGGTATTTTTCTTAGTCTTGTTGGTAAGCCATTTTTTGTCAATATAGTGTAAACTGACGTCACTTCTTTAGGAGCGCAGTTATTCGTGACGTAGTCACTAGATCTAAGCGGAAGTATTTGTGACAATTGGAAAAGTTGAGAGAAAAATATGTTTTTATTTGGACCTCACAAACGATATCTGTACAAATTATTTCCTTTCCACAGCATTATAGTTGAAGTTTATAACTGTAAGTAGCTCATTATTTGCTGCAAAAATAAAATCAAGACCATCTAATTATAATAATATCGCCTTACTTGTTGCAAAGAAGATCGAGGGCAAGTGATTCTTGATATTTTTTTGGCATGTCTCCTACTCCTAGAAAAAAGTAGCTAGAAGGCTTATTAGGCCTAGTCTCATTAAAAAACAAACCCCTGTGACTGGGCCTATCTTACTTCTTAGAATAGGCTTAGGTTATTTCTACTCCATATCACAATATGCAAAGACCTAATTTGTGCTACAAATAATGTAGATATGTTTTATATGATTTAAATTATATTATTATTATTAAAATATAAATGAAATAGGCCTATATTATATATATTTATATAAAAACTACTAAAAAAAAAAATAAAAAAATACCAGTACGGTATAGCATTAAATCCATAGCGAGGGAGATTTCTTTCTTGAGCATCTAATAGCTTATTCCAGGGTGGCCATAGGCGTGCATTTGATTCTCATTCAGTTAGGCTATAATAAGTTATCTATCGCCAGTATCACTGAACAACTTTAAAAATCACTGACAATATAATAGTACCGTAACAAAAATAAGGGTCCTGTTATACAATATCAAAGGAGGAGGGGGATAGCCTGGTAGATTTGATAGCCTAGCCATGTAAGAGTAAAATCTTTGAAAAAAATTAGTGGTAAGTGAAATATATAGTGAAAATCCTTGAAAAAAGATAGTAAAGTAAACCTTTTATAATACCGTAATTATAATTTATTCACAACTAACGGTGAACTACAAGTACTTGAAGTACAAGCATGAACATGGAAGTTACAACAAACATTTGTAATGATATCATTATCATTTACATGCATGTTTTCTGACATATTTAGTGATTATGTAAATTTATATTTCATTGATATCATTCAGAAAATAAAGATAATATTTTTACAAATTTTACAGCTGACTTATTTTTTGATAGAGAAAATAAGTTGATAAAATAAATTTTGATTTTAACATTTTCAATTCTGTAGTGGCATCTACTGTTAACAGGTAGCCCTTTGGGTTTTTTAAGCCTACATGTGTGTAATATTTGTTTTATTAATTTATTTTATAATATATAACATCTTTTTTCTCTGGCCACTTTCCCCACAACAACACAAATCATCACAAATTCCTTTTAAATCTGCTCTGACAGTAATATCTTCTTCACCGATGACCGGCATAAGCTCAGAGAGATCGCGACAACGGGGTATTAGCGATGAAAACTTTAGTGAAATTTCACAAAGTGACTATGTAAAAAGATTTGGTCAAAAATAAATGGGCCCAATATGAAAAATTAATGATTAGCCATGTAGATATATTATGTAACAGAAATTTTTGTGTCAAGATTTTTTTATTGAGGTATTAGATGTTTTGCCATTGGAAGGAGCCACACTTGCTCAGTGTGTAAGGCGCTAACCTGGAGGCTCCAGTGCTCCAGTCTCCATCCCAGTACTCGCAGAGACAGTTCCACTGAGATTTTAAGAAAGGTTGCAGGATGGAGGGTTTTTCCTTGTTACGGTTGCATGATAGGTCTCTTCTGCCTCCAGACAAGGAACAGCATCTAGTCCTTTGGTTGGAACCAAAAACCAAGTTCTTGTTTATAACACTTGACTGGAATTACTTATTTTATAAAATTTGATTAAATAATAATAAATTTTATATACATTGCAGAATGTAGATTCATCTTGTTTTTACCATGGGGTTTGGACAAAATCTTCAGGGCAGGATATCCCATGAGGCCCTAATCAAAGTTCAAGACACTGAAATTAAAATTTTAGAGAATATAAAAAGATGTATTGCTCTGAGAGTTGAAAGTGATCGGCAGTATGCAACAGCACTTTCTAAAATGGTTACTCAAGCAAATAAAGTTGATTGCTCTGAATTCAGTGATACACTAAGATTTATAAAAGTAAGTACCATCATTTCTAGTACTTCTAGTAGACTTTATTGTCATCATTCCAGAATTTTTATTTCTGATACTTTCAATAGAGGATATTTCATGTTATAGTTTAGTCCAGCTATACTTTTTCCTTAACCCTTTAAATGGATATTATGTAAGCTTACATTTTGACACCCCAGTCGAAAATAGTCAGAAGAATTCTAAATTTCGAAGCATTTTCATATCATTGCACATTGCCATTTATCATAGGGAGATTTTTTTAAAATTAATGTTTGACTGCATGAATTCGTCAAAGTTAATGCGAAGTGTTGTAAAGTTTTCTGAAAAAATAAGCATACCCTGTTGCGTTCACTACTTATAGCTTAATGGAATGATAGTGTTAACAAGATCCATCTACTAAAAGATACAGGAACTTGGGCTTATTTACTGTACCAAAAAGAAAACCAAAGATGCTATTTACTACAAAACACTGGTGACACTGCTAGAAATGTTTGCATAAAAAAAACCTTTTAAACATACTCATAATTATATTGTATTTCATTGTTGATGTGATTTCTATTAAATGTGCCTTCAGGTGTGGGAGAATATGGTAGTAGAAACTGAATGTCTTACATCTAATATTAGAGATAATGCAGATACACTAGCCACTAGAACCCTGGAAACCATGACTTCTGTGATAAATGAAAAGAAAAATATGAAACGATTTTATCTTGATGAAAGAAATAGATTAGAGACAGAATTTAATAAAGTAAGAATGTGTGAATAAATTTCATCATTAAAATAAGTCCTGAAAATTTAGAAACTGCATTTGTACAGGAGGGAAATTTATTTTTTCTATAATATGTTTCTAAGAATTTTAAATTGATGAATTTAGTAATTAATGTTTAAACTCAAAGGTAAGAACGAAAAAATACTGAAAGTAGTAAAAGGGCAGAAGAATCCCTAGACCAATGCTTGTAAGCTTGGATCTGAGAGATCTTTGTAAATAATCCAAATGAAAATAATGATCCATAGAACACAAAATATATGGATGCCAAATAAACATGTCTTCCAGTGCCTCTATGAACATCTCTACTTCTAGAATACATGATTTATGTAGCAGTTTTATATGTATACATTGTTTATATATACTAGCTGCAAGCAGATGTTCAAAAATTAAAGATTGAATATTCAAAAACTGTTGAAAGGTTAAAAGCAGAAAAGGCCAAATATCAAGATCTACAGTCAAAAGGTAAGATTTTGTTACTTTTTTCCCCTATGACATCATTGGACAGAAAATAGAAATTGCTTATGATTCAGGCAATTTGTACTATATATATATGTAATATTGTTAGGGTTTTAATACATGTAATAAACACATTTATATGGATATACTACTTCTGAATTTATTAACATGCTACGTTTCGATACACATACAGATATCGTTATTGTTATAAGGATTATGTCTATTAATGTTCGTAATGAATGTTCTGGCCAGTGTCTTTATTAGTTGGAGTTTTGAATTAGTGAGTTTATGGTTTTTGGTTTTAAGCTACATTTTACATAATATAAATTTGTGTAAATGTTTTGGGGAGTGGATAAATCAAGAATTTAAATTAATGTCCTATTTATCAGGATAGAATTGATTGCGGTCATATTTCTTCCTTATTGCTGTTAAAAAATACATTCTTCCGAAAGTTTTATTGTGTGGTTACTTCTAATAAAAGTATGGTAAATTTGGTATTTATGTCCAATATTACTAGAAAAATACCGGATTACCCAAAAAACGCCAATGGAGCAAGCAAGCAAGCACTGGCCAAAAATATCAGGGTATCTCTAACTGGCCACCCAACTGTTGTCTGGCAGCTTATTGTGTGCTAGCTTGACTGAGGGAGAGGTTGTTATTTCATGATCAAATGGTTAGCTGGTTTTCAAAGTAATTATTTATTTTTTACAGGTAAAGGAGGATCTAAGTTGGAGGATGCCAAAACAAAATGTAATAGAACTGCTATCCGTCTCCATCGATTACATAATGACTATGTGTTAGCTCTACAAGATGTAGTGGAACATCAGAAATCTTATTTAGAAAACACTTTACCAAGTTTTTTAGAATATCAACAAGCTGCTCAAGAGTTGCTTGTCCTACAAAGGTAATATTATGGATAACTTTACATGATGTTAAAGTATACAATCTAATATCCATTGAATAATGAATATCATCGAATATTTGACAAATTTGGCACAACACCAGTTAATTTATTCTGTGGTTCTGTTTGCAGTTTTTCAGAAAATTTAGTCTAAATGCAACTTCATTCTTACTGCCATTGGATATCTCAGTTGTTTTCCTTCATTCATGCAGGACAGAGGGCCTGACGCGGATAGCTGTCTATTCATTCGGATGGGATGAAAAACCAAGGTCCTGTGCAAACATATTGGCGTGCACATAAAAGTTCCCTTGACAGTTGAAATGCAATATAAGGGTGAACTGTAGTGCAGCTGTCCAGGCAAAATTTCCCTCATAGCACACTGTATGGCGTATGACTGTCTTCATGAGCCCAGTTCGGAGCAGAGCAGTAGGATGTTAAACCCCATTTCATTCTTTTCCTCCATTCAAGGTGGTTCATTGAATAAGGCACAGGCTCACTAACTTGGGGGTCTCGGTTTCTCTCATGGTGTTGGCCATGAATGTTCCACAGGATTTTCCATTGTGGTTTCCCCATCGGGTGGCCTGGCAAGGCATAACACCTAGTCATTTGGATGGTACAAAAAAACAAGTTCAGGGTGTTGAGTGGATGTTAAACCCCATTTCTCTCTTTCTTTCTTAGCACAACTTGAGATTCGGGTCTGAAATATATCTTATCTGCTTTGCCTGGATCTTTCTCATAAATAAATATCCATAATATTTTTGATATAATATTGATAAGGAAATAACCATTTAGATAATAAATTACACTTAATAAAACAAAGTACTTGTAATTATGATTACAGATTTGTATCCGGCATTGAAGTAGGGTAATTCCATTATATTACACATCCCTGTTAAACTTATTCATAAATGAATCATAATTTTTTATTTACTCTTTCATGACCATAACATTATATCTTATGTAAACATTAACATCCTGTTTCTGACTCTTTACAGTAAATTTGTGTTAGAAGAATATCACAAGTTGACTAATTTCTCTACTAGTGATTATCAAAGAAAATTTGATAAGATTGGCAGTGATATAGATAGCATAGTACCTGAAACCGAGTATACTTCCTCCTTTATAGGAAAATATAAGTAAGTATATATAATATATCTAGTTTTGAGAATTGTCTGCTTAAAAATTCAAGGACAATATTGGTGTCAGCTATTATCACATATGTGATAGAAATGGTTAACACATTCCAAATAGGGGAAGGGACGCAGAGAAAACCCAAGAGGTTGTACAGGCGACCCTACTCCTTGTCACGTACAAGTAGGGAATTGAAACCACACCACTGACTAGTTGGCAGTCCACAAATGCTTATCAACGCTCTAGGGGCTAAAGTTAATATCCGATTGACTTTAAATTTACACACAGTATTTAAGATCATGAGATACTTACTGCCAGAGTTATGACCCTTGATCACTTTGAAAAATTTTGTGGACAATCTTGAGGCTAAAGTTAATACCCAATTGACTTTAAATTTATACACATTGTTTAGTAGAGCTGCAACGATTCATCGATGAATCGATGAACCGCGATTTTGTAAAAATCCACGATGCACGATACAATCAATGTCCATATCGCGATTCATTATCCAAAAATTCCACAAAAAAGACCAGCATTCTGTCGTTTAAATATCCTAACGTGGAATGCGTAAATAATTCCATAAGCAAAATTACTTTTTTTACTGTAAGTGTAAGCGAGTACGTGTTATCACACTCTCGACACATGGACTTTAGTTATTTCGTCAAGAATAAATAATATCAGTCTGGATAAGCAAGTCGAGCTTGAAATTAAGTAACTTGCAAATTACGCACTTGAATAATATACGGAAAACATAGAGCATATTATTATAAATACGTCAGTAATATGCGATTTGTGCTAAGATTAATGCACGAGATTCAGAGGGATATGAAATTATCTTTTCGTCACGCCCCGCTCCGGTTAAGCTGGGCTTTGGCCAAAGTTGATAATTATCATAGTAGTAATTATTGATATATTATGCAAGTATGTGATAAAGGATTTATTACACACATTTAAATCTATACAAACCTTTGAAAATATTATGTTTAACGTAAAAAAATAAAGACTTTTAAAATTTAACAGCAGTTTTTAAATTTATTTCCTGCATCGCGATATTAATCGTATCGTGGGGTATGAATCGAGATGCGCATCGTATCGTGGCCTGGCGTATCGTTGCAGCCCTATTGTTTAGGGTTATGAGATGAAGAATCTTAATGATTTTCAACGATTTTAGTGTTTTGTGAATGTTTTTGTTGACTGCCGGACGACTTAGTTGCTTTGGGTTATATGTTTTATTGCCTGGCAACCTATCTTTATAACCAAGAAACAAATAATTCTCATTTATTAGGATTTAAGGACCGATTTAATAGTATCTGACAGGAATCGTAGGAATGTGTACATTTTAACAGTGTAGGCAGTTTAACTCTGATTCTAAATAAAAGTTAGTATTGAATTTAATTTTTTTTTCTTCATATTTCAGGTCAGAACCTATTCAGAGTAATATTTTTGAATTCGATGAGCGGTTGATCGATAGTTTTAGTGTATCATTACAACCAGGTGTATTGGAAGTAGATGATGTCACCATTGAACCATTACAACAGAGGTATTACATATGTTTTTCTTTATTTTTTTACTTTTTTTGTTATTGTCTATTTTAGTATAGTCATATTCTTTAAGTATGTGTTAACATTCTGAAATAGAATAAAATTGGGTGAATAAACAATGTGTGTTTCTGAGAAAATGTTTTAGGGGAGATAACTCATCAGCCGTGTGCCTAACTTCATATTATCTCCCCTTAGACCACAACCATTAACTTGATGATGGGAGTGGGTGGTCGTGAAAAATAAAAAAAGGAGTTGATAGATATAAAATAAAGAGTAGTAGCAGACTTGCAATGTCAATAACTAGACATATATTTAAATGAATACAATGGGTGTACATTTTAAAATTACTCACCTATACAAATTTATTTTTAAGAAAACCTAGCTGATTTAAATCAAAATTATATCTTGGAAAAATGTACTTTGGTCTGAAAATCTCTTTTTAAAAAAATCTGTCAGCAAAATAGTTCTAATTAAGAAAACCTAGCTGATTTACCTAGCTGATTTAGCCTAAATCAAAATTATATCTTGGAATCATGTACTTTGGTCTGAAAATCTCTTTTTAAAAAAATCTGTCAGCAAAATAGTTCTAATTAAGAAAACCTAGCTGATTTACCTAGCTGATTTAGCCAAAATCAAAATTATATCTTGGAATCATGTACTTTGGTCTGAAAATCTCTTTTTAAAAAAATCTGTCATCAAAATAGTTCTAATTAATTAAGATGGAGGCACTCATAGCCTTTTTTCTTGTATATTTTCCTGTTTTAGTAATTGATTTACCAGTTTTACTTATTCATGTGTCATCCATCAATTCTCAAACTCAACTTTTGGTTTTAGAAAGATTTTGAAAGCCTGCTTCGTATATTTCACCCTTGCATTTGAAAGTAGGCTCAAAGTAATCAAGTTCTGTTCTCGAACAAAGGCATTGCTCTTATGTTGAGGATGAGTAAAGATACCATTTGTGTTATATGGGAATATTTATTGATTGAAATCTCAGATACCTCAATATTATGTTTTTAGAAAAACGCAGTTATCAAATCAAATGAATGAATGTCAGAAAAGTTTAGAAATCAAAACCACACGACATAAAAGTCTATCAGTTGAATTAAATAGATTAGAAACAAGTCTGGCAGTTGGGAAAACAGCAGAAGTGGTGGCTGAGTAAGTATTTTATATCTTATTGGGGATATAAATGTTCTATAATCATGGCATTACTTACTCTTGGTTTTACCTAAAATTTATAGTGGTATCCCAGTTTACTTGATGAAATTATCAAAGTTAACAAGTCCTTAAGTTAGGTGTAAAATGTACCATAAAGGGAAAGTATTGATTGATGTAATTCGACTACATCATAGTTTTTTTTAAATACTGAATGGAATTAAACCAGTTTTGGGCTGATACTACTATTTGAAATTCAACTTTTACAATATTGTAGTTTAGAAGTGATTCCTATATCGTTCATGACTTTCAAACTATTGAATATACAGTAGAATCTGCATTAAGCAGCCACCCATGGGCATTTTTACGATTGGCCGCTAAACGGGAGTTGCCTCTTAATAAAATCTTGTGGTTTTTAGTGCTGACATCAATTAGTATTACACTTGGGTGCACTTGCTTCGGTAAATTTGGCCGTCGCTGAATCTCGGACACAGCTTCCGTAAACTTGTCATTTTGTCCCAACCTTCAATACTACTGTCTATCATTGTGATGCATTCGATAATATTTGTCCATTTTTGTAAAATCTCTTGTTTTATTTGTTCTGACATCAATTACTATTACGCTTGAGTGCGTTGGAAGCAAACACCAATACTTCACTTGCATCGGTAATTTGACCGTCGCTGAATCTCGGACATAACTTCTGTAAACTTGTCATTTTGTACAAATCATCAATACTACTGTCTATTATTGTGATGCATTCGATAATATTTATCCATTTTTGTGAAGAAAATCGATGAATTAATTTTATTTTATCAAATACATAAACTCCCCAAAAATCTCTGATTTTGCTACTGATTCACAGGGGGTGTAACTCTGTAATATTATAGGTGGCGGTAAAAATGTCTGTTTAACAACAGCGGCTTTTAGTCCGTACTTTCAGTTTATTCAATCAATATCAAATAATGTTCCGTTACGTGTGAAACAATGATCAGGTTAGTCGTTTAATAAAACAAAAGATTAATTAACAGATAATCCCGGGTTAATTGTTATTTTCACATTTCTTTATACCTGATCAGTGGGAGTCCAGTTAATTGATTACTACTCACAGGATTAGTGGGGGTGTTACGAAGAACGACAAGATGGTGTCATTCAACAATGGCCGTTGAATGGGCGATGTTTTGTTAAATTTATTAGCAAAATAGTGACCGCTGGCCGTGTTAGAGGAGTGACCGTTAATAATAATAATAATAATAATGATACTTGTATCGCGCAACTATTCAGTCCACTAGGGAATGCACTAGGCGCTAGAAATGTTCTCAATTTGCAGTCTTAATGATTGTGACTAAATAACCAAGTTTTAACTTTGGATTTAAAAACTGACACAGATACACATTGTCGGATATTTTCTGGAAGTGTATTCCAAACAATTGATGCGCTGTATCGAAAAGTTCTAGATCCAAATGATTTCAAATTAAAGGCAGGTACATCCAATAATAGTTTCCCTTTTGATCTTAATGATCGTTTAGGTTGATACAATGATACTAGATTTTGAAGGTAACCTGGCGCGGATTTGTTTATTGATTGATAGGTTAATGACAAGATTTTAAAGTTGATCCTTTCTCGAACACAGAGCCAATGTAATTTGTTCAAGACTTGGGTGATGTGTGATCTTGATTTAGTTTTTGTGACAATGTAAGCAGCACGGTTTTGTAATCTTTGAAGTTTTGAAATCTGTTCGTTCGTAATACAAGTTAGTACCGAATTACAATAGTCTATGAAACAATAGATGAAACAATAGAATTTTTACCGGGGGGTGGGGGGGAGAGGATTTATTGTGACCGCTTACAAGGAGATGTCGCTGAATAGGAGTGGCTGCTCATTCGGATTCTACTGTAATACATGTCCATTTATTCAATAGTCTAGTTTGTTCTTTATCTTTATAACAGATTTGCTGAAAAGAAAAAAGAATTCATAATTTTAGAAAAAGAAATGGCAGAAACAGAATCCAATTTACAGAAGTTACAATGTATATTTGAAACTATATCTAAACCTCTAGATGAGTTAGGGGACAGTAACCCTCCACCAGTATCTAATCTTCTAGAGAATGGGGATCTCGTAAGTATCACTAATTACAGCTATATTAATTTTAACCAGAATGACTAACATAAATGGAAGTGTATTAAATATCATTAAATTTAGCTTAGTTACAAAGTTTTTGCATTTTGAGTAATTACTTACTGATGTTGTTTCCTTGTAATTCAAATTTAAGACAATGCCAGTGTATAAGCTTTTCATTAAAAGTAACTCTCTGTATTTTTTTGGTTTTGTTTAGTCATTTTATAAGGTAAGAATTTGTTATATAGTGGTTTATGGTACATGTAAATTGAGTTAGCTTCTGTAAGCTTAACAGTGATGAATGTATACCTTATTTACCTAGCTAGAGAATGATGTAGGTGTATGGCATATATTGTAATTGTTGTGTTTATGTAGGTAATTAATGTATAATACTAGTCTGATAAAAGAGAACCATATACTGGGTTTTTAAACGTATGCAAAATTTTGTCATGAGGTCCACTAACTATTTATGTATGCACTTGAAATCTGATTCACAGCTGTAGCTAGAAATCTGGGAATTTAGAATGATGTAACGATGTTGATAGAATTTATTGTTGTTTTGCTGCAAGGTCAAAGCTGAAAATGAACCAAACTCTTGTTTTATTAGATATTCTCCGAAACAAAATCGTAATTGGTAAAACTGCATTTTCAAAAAAATCATAAAGTTACAGTATTAGCATGCACATTTCAGTTTTGTTTATTTTAAAAATAATGATCGAAAATATGTTTTTATGACAGTTTGAAAAGCAAAATATTATGTTAACTTATTAAATGAAGTAATTGATATCTACAACTTTCGGCCAATTCCAATGTCTTTTTATGAATCTCAAATATTTCTGGGACTGGTTAATCTAGTGTTAGCTTAATGCCAAGAGAGTTAAAGTAAGCAAGGCTATTCTTGGCGCAATTGCTTATCATTCATCTATTAATAGCTGATGTTTACAACCTCAAAGTTTCCAATATTGAATATTTCTCATATACATGTATGCTTGTCACAAATTGATGTATTTGATAGGATAGGCCAGTATTGATAATTGACAACCATCCGCCAATCAATCAAGTTTATTTCCCATTGTGATTTCTCATGCACACAGAATACCTGGCATCTCGTATGAAAAGTAAAACGTGTGTGTTTTATGATTTTTTATACGCCCACATTGAAATGTGGTCGTATATTGTCGTCGCCCCCGTCCGTCCGTCCGTCCGTCCGTCCGTCCGTCCGTCCGTCGGTCCGTCGGTCCGTCCGTCGGTCCGGCGTCCACAATTGCTTGTGGACGCTCTACAGGCTAAAGTTAAAATCCGATTGACTTTAAATTTATACACAGTGTTTAAGGTCATGAGACGAAGAAGCCTATTGTTTTTCAGCGTTTTCCGATAATAACTACCAGAGTTATGGCCCTTGATCACTTCAAAATATCTTGTGGACGCTCTAGAGGCCAAAGTTAATATCCGATTGACTTTAAATTTATACACAGTGTTTAAGGTTATGAGACGAAGAAGCCTATTGATTTTCAGCGATTTCCGATAATTAGTGCCAGAGTTATGGCCCTTGATCACTTCAAAAAATCTTGTGGACGCTCTAGAGGCCAAAGTTAATATCCGATTTACTTTAAATTTATACACAGTGTTTAAGGTCATGAGACGAAAAATCCTATTGATTTTCAGCGATTTCCGATAATAACTACCAGAGTTATGGCCCTTGATCACTTCAAAATATCTTGTGGAAGCTCTAGAGGCCAAAGTTAATATCCGATTGACTTTAAATTTATACACAGTGTTTAAGGTCATGAGATGAAGAAGCCTATTGTTTTTCAGCGATTTTCGGTAATAACTACCAGAGTTATGGCCCTTGATCACTTCAAAATATCTTGTGGACGCTCTAGAGGCCAAAGTTAATATCCGATTGACTTTAAATTTATACACAGTGTTTAAGGTCATGAGACGAAGAAGCCTATTGATTTTCAGCGATTTCCGATAATTAGTGCCAGAGTTATGGCCCATGAACACTTGAAAATATCTTGTGGACGCTCTAGAGGCCAAAGTTAATATCCGATTTACTTTAAATTTATACACAGTGTTTAAGGTCATGAGACGAAGAATCCTATTGATTTTCAGCGATTTCCGATAATTAGTGCCAGAGTTATGGCCCTTGATCACTTCAAAATATCTTGTGGAAGCTCTAGAGGCCAAAGTTAATATCCGATTGACTTTAAATTAACACACAGTGTTTAGGGTCATGAGACGAAGAAGCCTATTGATTTTCAGAGATTTAAAATAATTATTGCCAGAGTTATCTCCCTGGATAACTTCAAAAAATCTTGTTACGCTATAGAGGCTAAACTTATCATCCGATTGACTTTAGATTGATACACAGAGTTTAAGGTGTTGAAACGAACAAGTATTTTGATTTTCAATGAATTTTAATAACTGAACAGCTAAATCCATGATATTAAATGTTTCATGTATATACTAATTGTTAGTGTGGGGTAACACTTTATAAAAGGCAATCAAATTCTAATGATTTTCTGATAATTACATAATGAGCCGTTACTCTTAATCAGTTTTTAGTGTATTACAAATGTTTCATTAGCAAAAAAAGTAAAAATATGTGACAACCCTTGTTGACTGCCCGGACGATTTAGCTGCTGTGGGCGTATGTTTCGTTGCCTGGCAACCTATCTTCTATTTAATTACAGTTACTCAGCAGCTAGGCCCAAACACGCATTGCAATTAATACTGTGATAAACATCTTCTTATGGATTTCTTCTCACAAATGGCAACCTATAATTATGCGATTTTCGATATTTTTAAAGGGCCAATCCCGATAACTTTTTGGGGAATAAAACTGCGTAATTTTGTGTTAAAATCCCTTATATCCCATTACCTAAGGCCGACCAACTAACCCTATATTTGTGATATGCTTGTAAATAACTTAAATCTGGCACTCTTCATCTTGAAATGGAGAACGTTTTATTATACAGTATCTGGATAAAACCAGATTTTTTTTCTATAAAAATGATATGCAGGTGAAATTTACCTTTTGTTATCAAGTACAGTACATGGGTCATTCACTGAATAGACCTCTCATGAAACGGGAATCTATTATTAGGTCACCCAATCAAAAAATTGACCCAAAGTCTCAAAAAGGTTATGTGTCCGGATAAACAGTGTTGACGTTAACGCCAAAACGACTCAATATTTTGAGCTGAAACTTTGAGCCAAGGTAAATACACCATGCCTCTATATTTTGGTCCATAAATTTCATAAAGGCTCGGACTTTAATTTTTGAGACTCTTTTTTTATCGGGATTGTCCCTTTAAATCTGTATCAATTATCAGTCTTCAAAACACTTTATTGGCGATTATGGGCGATATTGATATTTTCTACCAGTCCTAATTACTAGTTCCTGCTTGTGCTCTCTTTTTAAAACTGTATTGTTGATATAAATCTTGTACATGGGTCATTCCATAAATGAGGGGGCCAAAGTGGGACATGGGTACTAAAATTTTAAGTAATCTCAATCACTGATAAACTTATACCAATAATAGGAGTAATGTATGCCATTTGCGGGACAGTTAATGATTTCTCATTGTTGAGTTCCAAAAAAAAGTAATGAACGATTTTACATGATAGGTTACGTACAGATTTCTCGTGTAAAGGGACACCAAATTAGACTTTTAATGCTAAATTTCTGTGGATGTATAAGATATATTAATGTGTTTATGATGTATTATTATTCAAATGAGGCACCTTCATAAGAAATCTAAGCAGAAATAGTGAATATTTGTGCCAACACCTCTTGTCAGCCAATGTCGATTACATGGATATTCCCAACTTCTCCATACAAACTTAAAAGTGTCTTTAGATGTTTAAAAAAAAAAAATTTTACAAAATTGTTGAAGTTTGTATGACCCTAACCCTCGACATGAACTACTGTACTTGAAAATCAGTATTGTATCATGAAAAATCACCAAGGAAAGGTTTAATGTGATCCGGAGTATTGCAGTTTCACGTGTAAAGGGACACCAAATGTTGACGACTTGAATACTAATAATTTAATCAAGCCATATTAAGTAGTATTTCAACTTTAAAACTTGAACAATGAATGAACTTTCAAATATTAAAAAAAAATAAAACTTTCAACAATCAAAATGAGTAGCAGTCTTTGAGAATTGCTTGTGGCCCTTTCAATAGCTTACGTTGTGAACCCGTTTAGCCAAAAAAATAATTAAAAAAGACTTGAAAGAGCAAGGTAACATTTCAAAATTGTCAGCTTGTCACAGGGAAGCAAAGAAAATAATGGAGCATTAGTTACATACGTGTATACTAATACAATATCTCGTTAATGATAGGGACACGACATTTTTGGTTTCCCATTTTTATAATAATATTCCGACACCTCAACCATTATGTCACGTGATCCCCGAATACCAAGGAAGCGATAATTTTCAGGTATCGAAGAATACTATTATTTTAGACTCGGCAATTATAACGTTCAGCATTTATACACCGTGTGCAAGAGGAAAATTCGCGTCACAACGTAATTTCGATCACAACGTAAATACTGGGACACTAAACTTTGATTCGAACTTATTCAGAAAATATCCATTCGCCGGGCCACCGACTGCTTTGGATGTGTGTATCATGTGACCGTAAACCAAACATCTCTCTCTGACGTAATTCACAGGTAATAGACGGCGTTAGCGGTGGCATAAACAAGCACTTCGTAAATTGAACGAGGGACGCAATTTTGAATATCGATAAAGCTAATAAAATTTTTACGGACAATTTTACACTATACATCTGATTACGTATTCGGAATTTGTTATTTATTTCAACGCCAACGAGATGGAATAGAGATGAAACATTTTGGTTTTAATTTTCAAGTTAATATCGTGGCTAAACTGACAAAAATACAACGTAAATATTGGGGACACAAAAATTTACGTTGTGAGGCGTGAATAAAAATCCTCCGACTGAGATTATTTAACATTTGTTTAGAAATGAAAAATTACCAAACGAAATTTTACATCTTCTGCTGCATGTCTTATGAAAATATTTGGAAATATTAGTATTTTGCTCAACATGGTCTAGCTGTTAAAATGTTAAGTAAAAAATGTCCCCAAAACGTACACAAAATTTCAGGGACACCATGAATTGCAACATAAAAATATTTAACCACAAACCGATTTTCTATGTTTTTATAGAACATAAGTATAAAATAATAAACATATTACATGATGAATTACTTTTTTAAATAATTGGTGATCAGAAAATAGGTATTTTTGCTGCTTTGAGCAATGATATGTATGAATTTTCAATTGGACCCCTCATTTATGGAATGACCCACATGCAGTAAAATGATTCATATTTATTTATTTATATTATATTAGATTCCTTTAAAGGTAATTGTTATTTATATTTCTATATGGTGAACTGTATATAGTGGAGTGTGCTGGTTATCATTATATAGATGTCACTGCTTGTCACATTCACCCAATTATCAACAGACTCCATCCCATTTGCTTTTATTTGGATTTTCACAAACAAATTAATGTGGTCATATTGTTGTTGCTTTTGTCCATCTGTCCATACACTTATAGTCCCTCCACACAGTTCATAACTGATTTAGATCAAATTCCAGGAATAATTAGTATAAAGGTGGTCACAAATACGATTGAATTGATAAAAGTGTACGATTCTTCGTTGACTTTCATCAAATTTTCTGGTATTGTTTGTCCAGTGTTCATCAAATTTGAGTATTTTTTAGCCAACTTTTAAGAATAGTTAGTACTGTGTTTCCTTTTTATACGCCCACATTGAAATGTGGTCGTATATTGTCGTCGCCCCCGTCCGTCGGTCCGGCGTCCACAAGCAATTGTGGCTAAAGCTAATATCCAATTGACTTTAGATCTATACACAGTGTTTAAGGTCATGAGACGAAGAAGCCTATTGTTTTTCAGCGATTTCCGATAATAACTACCAGAGTTATGGCCCTTGATCACTTCAAAAAATCTTGTGGACTCTCTAGAGGCCAAAGTTAATATCTGATTGACTTTAAATTTATACACAGTGTTTAAGGTCATGAGACGAAGAAGCCTATTGATTTTCAGCGATTTCCGATAATTAGTGTCAAAGTTATGGCCCTTGATCACTTAAAAAAATCTTGTGGACGCTCATGAGACCAAAGTTAATATCCGATTGACTTTAAATTTATACACAGTGTTTAAGGTCATAAGACAAAGAAGCCTATTGATTTTCAACGATTTCAGATAATTAGTGCCAGTGTTTAAGGTCATAAGACAAAGAAGCCTATTGATTTTCAACGATTTCAGATAATTAGTGCCAGAGTTATGGCCCTTGATCACTTAAAAAAAATCTTGTGGACGCTCTAGAGGCTAAAGTTAATATCCGATTGACTTTAAATTTATACACAGTGTTTAAGGTCATGAGACGAAGAAGCCTATTGATTTTCAGCGATTTCCGATAATTAGTGACAAGTTATGGCCCTTGATCACTTCAAAAAATCTTGTGGACGCTCTAGAGGCCAAAGTTGATATCCGATTTACTTTAAATTTATACACAGTGTTTATGGTCATGAGACGAAGAATCCTATTGATTTTCAGCAATTAGTTCCGATAATTAGTGCCAAAGTTATGGCCCTTGATCACTTCAAAAAATCCTGTGGACGCTCTAGAGGCCAAAGTTAATATCTGATTGACTTTAAATCTATACACAGTGTCTAAGGTCATGGGACGAAGAAGCCTTTTGATTTTCAGCGATTTCCGATGATTACTGCCAGAGTTATGACCCTTGATCACTTCAAAAAATCTTGTGGATACTCAAGAGATCAAAGTTAATTAATATCCGATTGACTAGAAATTTATACACAGTTTTTAAGGTCATGAGACAAAGAAACTTATTGATATTCAGCGATTTCTGATAATTAGTGCCAGAGTTGTTGTCCTTGATCACTTCAGAAAATCTTGTGGATGCTCTAGAGGCCAAACTTAAATGTTTCCTATGCTAATTGTTAGTTGATTTTCTGATAATTACATATTGAGTTGTTACTCTTAATCAGATTTTAGTGTATTATAAATGTTTCATTACCGAAAAAAGTAAAAATATGCGACAACTCTTGTTGACTGCCCGGACGATTTAGCTGCTGTGGGCGTATGTTTCGTTGCCTGGCACATATCTTATACTTTAATTACTGGAATTAATACTCATTCTCGATCTATAGACTTAAGTTTCAACAAATTCTTAGAATAGTAAGCTTTGAGCTTAAGATAATTCCTGTCGAATTTGAAGGTTTCAACAAAAAAGAAAAAACTCCCAGAGTTATTGTTCCTGACTTCTAATTGTTTTTTTTTTTGTATAGGATATTAGCATATTCAATGATTTTCTCAAAATTTGAATCATGATCATTTGCATTTCAAGTTATTTCAAGCCATTTAATATTTATCAAAAAAAAAAACCTGACGATTAAGTTCAAGGTGGGTGTGTGTTACTGTGTCTGACAAGCTATCTTTGTACTTTTTGTATCCTATGAAGAATTCCATGTTTTAATCCTCATATTTAGAGAATTCCACTGCCAGGAAAGACATATTTCATGTATAGATTCCTTCCTTATCTGGAATTTTTATGCATCAGTCTGTCTTGGCAATATGTCACAATCTATCCTTTAGAAGTTATTTGTGTAACTGCTTGATGTAAACAATTGGTGGGTGTGGTGACAGGAGCTTGAAGAAAACTAGAGTGAATTTCTTTGTCGTGTCGTGTGGATAATAAAGTTCCTTAAAGAAAGTTTGATATTCTACTAGATATAATATAATTTGTATTTATTGAATCTGTTATATTGAATGTACACAGTAGACTGTGATTAAATGATTATTTTTCCCTTAATTAAATGACATCAAACAATTGCTGATAAATTCTGGATCATGGTCAGTAGATTTACTTCAGTACTCTGGGAATTATGTAGGCATGATTTATATATTAGACTGGAAATTGTAGTACTGGTAACAGGTGCTGAGCAATGCTTTGGTGTGACTTGTAAAATAACCACATTTGATAACCATTAACATTATGATATATTGATTATATTAAAATTTTCTGTATGTCTAATGATTATATTTTGATGTTTCTCAACAAAGTTTTCATGTAAGTGATGGTCGTCGTGGTGTGTTTTGTGTACAGTATATTAAAGAGACATTATTGCTTTCACCAGATTTGTCTAAATCTTAAAACTCCCAGCTTTGATCCCTGTATATCAGCCTTTCTTGAGCTCCGGCATTGACTCATAGATTTGAACTTTAAACATCTGTTTCTCGGCAACGAGAGCAACTTATAAAAGTAAATTGTTCAAGCAGCTATTAGTAACTGAATTAGAATAACACATGACATATTAATATGGGACACAAGTGTCTTAAAAGTTTATTTCTGGCAAGGGTTGCATATAATTGTCATGTGTTAAAACTTTTACATTTTTTTTTTTTTTTTTGAGTTCCTGAAAGTAGAAAACTGCTATTGAATTGGGGTATTAATGTGAAATTTTGTTTGAAAATGTCAGCCTAATTATCACTTTTACCCAAAATTTGATATCATGTTCAGGATATGGATAAGATTCCCCTCAATACTAGAAAACTAAGCACTGACTTACTTACAGCAATATATAGTGGACCAGAACTCACTATACTATTTGAAAAAACTAATTTTAAAAGGCTGAACATGTCAAATGTTATATTGTGATTGAATTTATTATTATTTTTTTCACCAGGATACCAGTTCAACATTATCAACTTCCTCGCAGAGTAAAAAGAAAACATTTTTGAACTATTTCCGTAAACAAAGTGACGCTCAAGCATATAGTTTAGATAATAACATTGATTCATCTAAAAAAAAATTAAAACAATTAGACAGTTATGAGCAACATGAATTAAATGCGGAAACATCTTCAAACGGATCTACATCATTACCAGTATCACCATCTAAATTTCCTGAAAATGCTACTGGTTTATTGGTAGGTTTACAAATTCCTTTCCAGAGCTGTCTGAGATTAATTTATGTCTTTGGTTTTGATCCTTTGTCATCTGCCCAATCTTCTAAAGACCCTGCATGCAAGCGAATTATTGAAATAAAGATTTAATGTATGTTGGTCTAAAGATTACACAGTTTGTGTTGAGTGGAATTGAAGACAAAGGTGTAATTGCTGCATTAAAATTAAAGACAATTTTCTAAAGTATACATATACAAGCTCAATTCATAATTGTTGATAGCAAAGAGAAGATTTTTTTTCTTATCATTATATTAAATCTTATACTGACAACTGGTTAATGAACAATATTTTTCAAATGATTGATTATGTCTTTTACTTTATCAAGAATTCCCTCGGTAAAATTTTTCAAATTCTATAAGCATTATTTGAAATGCAGTCTTAACAAGTGTGCCCGATTCTAGGCCATGAAGAATCAAATTGGAACAGTATCGTCACATATTTTATTGATATTTACAGAGTTTAGAAAATCTACCAGCACGTTTACAAGATGATGAGTGTTTTCATGGTGTATTGCCACGCGAGGAAGTGCAAAGACTTTTAGTTAATAATGGTGATTATTTGATACGCGAAAGTAAGAATAAAAAGACTAATGAAGTCCAACATGTGTTATCTGTGTTTTGGGAGGGTCATAAACATTTCATAATACAAGGCACTGAGGTTGGTATTATTATATACTATGTGTGATCAAGAACAAGTTTAATTGGCAGTATATAGTGTTTGTAATTGACATTATAAGTTGAAGACCATATGGTAATGTAATAGAGCTGTAAATAATTGAAAAAGAAATAGGAAATTATGTAATATTTCGTGACTTTAATACTCTTTTAAATAGTATTTTGTTTTTATTCAGTGTAAATATAGTATTAGTAATTCCGAAGCTTTTATTGGTTTTTATTAGAATTGACATGTTGTTAATCAACACTAGAATACTCCTATTCACTGAATGTCAATGATGATTTTGGAATTCAATTTTAAGGGTGCATGGCGATTTGAAGGACAAGCTTTTAGAACGATATCAGAATTGATAAGGTATCAACATAGTATTGGTACTCCTGTAACAACTAAATCACAAGCTATTTTACGTAATCCTATTAAACGTGAAGCATGGGAACTTGTTAATGATGATATTCAATTAGAAATGAAAATAGGAAATGTAAGTATACCTTAATGAATACTAATTAGAATTAGAAATTTATCTTGACATTGAAAAACTGGTATTACAGTCTGACCATGAATTTTTTACATGACAAGCTGGTCGGGTACAGATCAGAGCACTCCACATGCCTATTTCTTTTTCCTTTGGCAATGTTATTTCAATCATCACCTTTACACAAGAATTCCATATCACTTTTATGTTAAGAGGATTTTCCTTCTCTACTGAATGATAAACAACCCTGAGCGGATGCTTAACAATGAAGACATTTCAAAGTATACGAGTTGTTTACATTCGAATGTTTTAGAAACGTGGTTACAGTCTTAAGACAATATATGTTTCAATTTTCAAAACATTTCACTTGACTGGTCATTTATGTTATTGTGATTTCCAATTTTAGGGTAATTTCGGAGAGGTTTATAAAGGTATATTTCGTGGGGATCATGTTGTGGCTGTTAAAACCTGTAAAGACACATTGTCGGAAGATCAGCGGAAAAAGTTTTTACAAGAAGGGAGAATATTAAAACAGTATGATCATCCTAATATTGTAGAGTTTATAGGAATAGCTGCCTCAAGACAACCTGTCATGATTGTTATGGAATTTGTTTCAGGTGAAGTCTGTTTATATAGTAATTTAAATTTTTTCAAGATCTTCTCTTTGTTGCACGTAAAGATCACATTATTTTCAAACTGTGTGATATGATTAATGATTTTTGAACTAAATTCCCTTTACATTATCTAGTTTTTTACTAGTATAGTGAGAACTGCCAGCTCTTTAGCTGATCTCCCACTTTAATGTTGCAACAGCAAATACAAAAACACAGGAAATACAATATTGAAAACTTGCTGTCTTCTATTAAATTGTTTTTTAGTTTGTTATACATGTAATGGATTGGCGAATTCAAGGTGGTTTTCTGTATAAAATGTGTGGAATTTGTTTGAATTTTACAGGTGGTGCATTACTTACATTCTTACGTAAGCAAGGAAAATCTCAATCAATAAATAAGAAACAGTTAATTAAAATGTGTGTTGATGCTGCTTGTGGTATGGCTTACCTCGAGAGTAAAGGTTGCATTCACAGGTATATTATATTATATATATCTTGTTTCTTTTGAGGCTCTTACAGTATCGATTTAAAGATTGTGCCATGGATTGGTCCCAAATGGACCTTGGTTGACGTTAAACACAATTCCGCCCTTACTATCTCAGTATCTCTTATTGTTTTTTACAATGATCTATAGATTTTAGTTTCTTCAAGATCATGTTTTGTCTTTTTGAGGAGATTTGTCCATGGAAATGATTTTACACAAAATGCAGTTTAGATTTGATATATTTTTCAGGGATTTGGCTGCCAGAAATTGTTTAGTGGGAGATCAGAATATAGTAAAGATATCTGATTTTGGAATGTCTAGAGAAGAAGGGGAGTACCATGTATCTCAAGGAATGAAACAAATTCCAATAAAATGGACGGCACCCGAAGCTCTTAATTTCGGTATGTTGTTGAAATATTTTGTCAGGATTTGCATTTATTTCATTAGTGCATGATTTGTATCTTGCACATTTTTCACAATTTTTGCATACAAACCTGTTGATCTTAAACATGCATTTTTCAAGAGCTAAATCTGCATATTACAGGTCTTTCTTTAGGTCTTGAATGTTATCTAAATTAATCAAGACATTAATTAACTTATCCAGACGATAATCAACTCTTGGTGTCATCGCTTGCCAGTGATATTATTAGATTTCAATCAAATCTGCTGCTCAACTCAACGCTCATTGATGATTAAATAAAAATGGATAATCGAAACTATGTTTTTTATCGTATTTACTTTGGTAATGATGATCATCTTGGTTTAGGGTGGATCAATTTAACTGAAATCTTCAGCAAATTCCATTTACATTATGCAGTTTTTAACAATTATAGTGAGAACTGCCAGTTCTTTACCTAATCTCCCATAATGTATCTTTAATAAAAAATCTGTGTCTAACATTACAGGTATATATACAACATTATGTGATATCTGGAGTTACAGTATTTTAATGTGGGAAATATTTTCATTTGGTGTAACACCTTACACTGGTTCAACTAATGCACAAGCTAGAGAAAAAATAGAAGAAGGTATATGTTTTATAATTTATGTTTTATATGATAGTAGATCTAATCAATGTGGAGATTTTGTTTAGTCAATTTTCTTTAGATATCCAGCTTCAGTTTCTCAAGACAATTATAGCTATGTATTCTCAAAGTGTGGTAATGGATCATCTTCAGCTTATTACCAATTGCCGCATTTAGAGTTCTTATACATTCTAATCAAATTACAGTGAAATCCCGCTTAACGACCAACTCAGAATTACGGGCAACTCACGTATACGACCACATATTAAAAGAACCAATTTTTTTCTTCTATATTCCTTATAAATTGAACTCGGTATTACGGGCAACTCACTATTACGGATTACGACCACCGAAGCCAGTCCCAGTCAGTCAATTTCATTGTTTTTGTGACTCGCGATAACGACCACTGATTGGGATTTATTAGATTAAAACGATAACGACCACTGACAGGGATTAGTCAATCTAACGACTGAGATCAAACAGTCGTGGTTGACTGATTTATCGCAACAATTTAACGAGTCGCTAATCTTTCGTTGTTGATTTCATTTTTTAAACAATGGAATTTCTCATTGTTTGTTTTAATTTAAACAGAGTAATTAATAATGATTAAGTGATTTAAACTCTTACTATTTATACAAGTAAATTTTGTCAAAATTATAATTTCTTATTCGCCCTTCGTCTGTTTGTACGATTAAATTTTGTCAAAAGAGTATCATTTCTTATTCGACCTTCACCTGTGTAATGGAAAAAACCCGTAGTAATAAGCGTACTCGTGTAGAATTAAGGCTGAAAGCAAAAGTAGAACTTATCAAAAAAAAGTGAGGGTAGAAGCCAAAAATAATTGTCCGAAGAATTTGAAATTGGTAAAACCCAATTACAGACGATTTTGAAAAGAAAGGGAGAAATTATTAATGGATACGAAGAAAATAGAGACAGCGACAGGAAACGTCTCTGTGTTCGCTCGCCGATGGAAGAATGTGGGCGTGGTTTCAGCGTGTGCGTGACAATGATGTGTTCG
This sequence comes from Patella caerulea, assembly GCA_036850965.1. NCBI lineage: Eukaryota > Metazoa > Mollusca > Gastropoda > Patellidae > Patella > Patella caerulea. The sequence continues at coordinate 24,921,362 of JAZGQO010000006.1, forward strand.
ATCTCCGGTCCTACGCTTCGTGAAAAAGCAGATTTAGAGAAAGACAACATTTCATTTTTTTAAGATGTACGTTGAAAGTGGAAGCGTAAATGACGACGTTGTGAAAGAATGGATTGATAGTGTACCTGACATTGTCATTGGTTACGAAGCTCGGGATATCTACAACATGGAAGAGAGAGGCGTGAATTATCATGGCCCCCAAGATAAAACGCTCTCTGTTCGTGGCTAAACTTGTTCTGGTGTCAAAATAGCAACATGTTTAGAAATTTGAACATGTCTTGTCTGCCGGTTACGTGGAGATCCAATAATAAAAAAGCTTGGATGACAGGATTATTATTTGAACATTTTTCGTTTGCCGGTTACGTGGAGATCCAATAATAAAAAAGCTTGGATGACAGGATTATTATTTGAACATTTTTCGTCTGCCGGTTACGTGGAGATTTAATAATAAAAAAGCATGGATGACATAATTTTTTATACGCCCACATTTTTATGTGGACGTATATTGTCGTCGCCCCTGTCCGTCCGTCCGTCCACAATTGTTTATGAACAGTCTACAGGTCACAATTTTTATCCGATTTCAATGAAACTTAAAATATAGGTTTATCACCCTAAGAGCTCGGTTCCTTTCGATATTGGCATGTATCGGACTGTAACTTCATGGGTTATGGCCCCTGATTGTACGAAAAATCACGTTTTTAGCTTGTGAACAGTGTAGAGGTCACAATTTTGATCCGATTTCGATGAAACTTGAAATGCATGTTTATAACCAAAAGATCTTGGTTCCTTTCGATATTTGCGCATATCGGATCGTAACTTCCTGAATTATGGCCCCTGATTGTCCGAAAAATCACCCTTTTTAGCTTGTGTTCCCTGTGGAGGTCAAAATTGTAATCCGATTCAAAAAACCGTTTGATTATATCACCGTTACATAGTTATGGGGGTTGAGTTCGAATTTCGTGAAAATCGGACCAAAATTGACAGACAAAATGGCCGCCGTTTGTACGCGAATAGTGTGAAAATATGTTATATCAAGGTTGTGGACCCTATAGAGGTCACAATTTTGAACCGATTTTCATGAAACTTGAAATGCATGTTTATAACCGAAAGATCTTGGTTCCTTTGGATATTTGCGCATATCGGATCGTAACTTCCTGAATTATGGCCCCTGATTGTCCGAAAAATCACACTTTTTAGCTTGTGTTCCCTGTGGAGGTCAAAATTGCTATCCGATTCAAATAAACGTTTGATTATATCACCGTTACATAGTTATGGGGGTTGAGTTCGAATTTCGTGAAAATCGGACCAAAATTGACAGACAAAATGGCCGCCGTTTGTACGCGAATAGTGTGAAAAAATGTTATATCAAGGTTGTGGACCCTATAGAGGTCACAATTTTGAACTGATTTTGATGAAACTTGAAAGATATGTTTATAACCGAAAGATCTTGGTTCCTTTGGATATTTGCGCATATCGGATCGTAACTTCCTGAATTATGGCCCCTGATTGTCCGAAAAATCACACTTTTTAGCTTGTGTTCCCTGTGGAGGTCAAAATTGTTATCCGATTCAAAAAAACGTTTGATTATATCACCGTTACATAGTTTTGAGGGTTGAGTTCGAATTTCGTGAAAATCGGACCAAAATTGACAGACAAAATGGCCGCCGTTTGTACGCTAATAGTGTGAAAAAATGTTATATCAAGGTTGTGGACCCTATAGAGGTCACAATTTTGAACCGATTTTCATGAAACTTGACATGTATGTTTATAACCCAAAGGTCTTGGTTTCTTTCAATATTTGCGCCCATCGGATCGTAACTTCCTGAATTATGGCCCCTGATTGTCCAAAATATCACCCTTTTTAGCTTGATGTCCCTCTGGAGGTCAAAATTGTTATCCGATTTAAAAAACGTTTGATTATACCACCGTTACATGGTAATGGAGGTTGAAATCGAATTTCGTGAAAATCGGACCAAAATTGACAGACAAAATGGCCGCTGTTTGTACTCGAATAGTGTGAAAAAATGTTATATCAAGCTATAGAGGTCACAATTTTGAACCGATTTTGATGAAACTTTACATGTATGTTTATAACCCAAAGATCTTGGGATCTTGGGTCCTTTCTATATTTGCGCCCATCTGATCGTAACTTCCTGAAATATGTCCCGTGATTGACCGAAAAATTGCCTTTTTTAGCTTGTGGCCCCTCTGTAGGTCAAAATTATTATCAGATTTAAAAAAAGTTTGATTATATCACCGTTACATTGTTATAAAAGATGATGTGGAATTTCGTGAAAATTGGACCAAAATTGACGGACAAAATGGCCGCTGTTTGTACACCAATAGTGTGAAAATATGTTATATCAAGGTTGTGGACCCTATAGAGGTCACAATTTTGAACTGATTTTGATGAAACTTGAAATACATGTTTATAGCATAAAGATCTTGGTTCCTTTCGATATTTGGACATATCTGATCGTCACTTCCTGAATTATGGCCCCTGATTGTACGAAAAGTCGCTATAATATTAAATGTTTCGAATCCAGTGGAGGTGACAGCTTATTCCATAATATTAAATGATTCGTATACTTTACATTAGCATGGAGCAGAACTTTATAAAAACCAAACAAATTCTAATGATTTTCTGATAATTACTTAATATGCGATAACTCTTGTTGACAGCCCGGACGATTTAGCTGCTGTGTGGGCGTATGTTTCGTTGCCTGGCAACCTATTTTTGTTTAAAGGTTGGTTGCGAGATTTTAATCGAAAAATGAAGATAAATAAAGGAAGCATTATGAATTAAAAATTATAACGTGATCAAAGACTTCATAACATGCATAATTATTATTATGTTTTCATGATGTGTTTTAACATTACATCTGTTATTAGTAACAAAGTATGTCTTTACTATATATAATTTACCTAACGCTGTCTGTTTTTCTTTGAATTTGTCTAAAGCATGCTCACTCAGTAATGAGACCAACTCACTATTAAGACCACATCTAGACAGTCCCACATGTGGTCTTAATAGAGGGATTTCACTGTTGTTGATATATACACAGCTGTGTTTACACCTATCCGTCACTCAAATGAGCATTGATCAAGCTTTTTAGAAATATATAATTTCAATAATGCCAGTCAAATTATTTAATTAGTCAATATTTTGGTGTTTAGGTTATCGAATGCCAGCACCAGCAGGAACACCAGATGAAGTATATGAAATCATGAAAAGATGTTGGGAATATGAACCTGATAAACGACCGCATTTCCAGGAGATTTATAGCACGTTATCGGCCATATGGAAGAAATACTGATGAAGATAAACTAACCAAAGTTCCATTCATTTTTATCTTTTTATATACAGTGCTTTAAATCTTTCCAATATTCGTTATACAAAAACTCTTTGAATTTATGTCAAATTGTTGGCCCATGTTATTGTTTGAAATAAATCAAGTTGTTAATGTATATGTTTAACCACAATTAATTCATTATCAGGAACAAAAATATTCTAATTAGTTTGAATATAACTAGGTACCAAGTTCCTTCATATACCTGTAATAAGGACACTAAATCATAATGCATAGTCATCTTGTCATCTCAACATTAAGCATTCATATTGAAGCTGTTCTTACAACCAATTGACATGCTTTCCTTGGGAAAAAGACTACCGTAAAACAAGAAATTAATGCATCTGGAAATTCAAACGACCTTAAAGGGGTTGAGGGGGTGTCATCATAAATTAATATAAAGGTTAATGCTACCTTAGTTATCCTGCTGACAGTTGATTGTTCTCTCATAAGACACCAGTATAACATTATTATCAACAATTAACTAATATCATCTTATTAATCACTGTTGATTATTTTGAGGGGGTTAAGAAGTACCATCAATTTACCTACTAACTACACTATACTCTATGCTGTTAGATTATGACAGAAAAATACATATTGAATTATATATGTATAGGTCTACACATTGAACTTATTTATTTCTAACTGAAATTAATTTCTTGTTTTGAAGTTGTCTTGGTTGTTTGTGTCTTTGTTTCTCACAAATTCTGTGCCATAAAATCTTATGCATGATCTAAAAACGGGGCAACCTGATTGCAAAACATCTGGCTTGACTGTGTAAACATAATAACAAGTCATACTTTTAGTTGAAAGTTTCAAGACGTTATTACTATAATGTTAAAAATTGACAGGAAAAACTACTGAAATGGACTTGATAGACAAATCAAAAAGTGGTCTTTTTGTGTTCTGTTATGTGTGGTTTGATCATGTGATTCTGAAAACCATATTGCTTGCCATTAGATTGAAACAGTAAGTTCCATGACTAGTTAACATATAGATTAAGTCCTAACTTTATTTTGAAGTCCTATTTACTTTTTGAAAATCCTTGTATGAATAACTGCCAAGAGATATTTTTGTAAAACAAGGTAACAGTATATCAGTGATTAATGAAAAAAAAACTTACAAAGTTTATGTATATGTTTAATCAATTTTATGCTTGTATATTTTAAATTATTTACAAAAATATGTAAAGAAAAAGAAGTCTCCTTCCTCATATTGTATTATTAGTGGAATTCCCATGATTTCGGTATTACTATGTGATTTATTATAGAGTATAAAATGTATAAGAATTTGTATAATGTTCTAATTATCATATCATAATTTATCATTTGTGTATAGTTGTGTATATTTGTATAATATGTGATAACAACACCTGTTTTAGCAGCAATCATTTAATTTAACAAGAACGAAAAATTCACATTTTACTTGAGTTTTGGGGATTTTTTTTACCCCAAGATGCTTATTAGCAGTCTTTAGCTTTCTTTGATAAACTTTTACATTTAGTTATATATTATGAATGGTTTATTGCAGAACATAGTATATCCATTTCGGCATATACAACACTCTGATAACAAGTGAAGCTGCATTAGGGCGGGCTAAATCCATATACCGGTAATGGGATCTTCCAGAGTGTTTTCCCCTTTGTCTGACACAGTGTCTTGTCGTTCAGATGTGATAACAATAAAAACAGGTCTGGTGTACACATTGACATGCACCTAAAAGAACCATTGGTATTTGGAATTTCGAAATATGAGTAGGCTGTAGTGCACTTAATGGTGTAGCCCACGGCAATCTTCATTAGCCCATATGGAGCTGAAAAGTAGGACATTAAACCAATTCATCTCTTAATTTGGGACGGTTGATTCCATTTATCTAACTGTGTTATGGACAGAAACTAGAATAGCTCATGTTTTATATAAAGTGTGAAACTATCTGATTTTTGGCATAAATGGTGATTATATTGTATTTTGCAATTAAGCTCGACATATATAGATCTAAAAGAAATTTGCAAAAATGTGTGCAAATTAAAAGATGTCAAAAACAAAACGGTTGAAATTGCAATAATTTTTTTTAATTTTATACTTTAGGTATATTACATTTATTATATTTACAATTATTCAGAATATAGAATAAAGGTTTGTGCTTAAAATGTATTAATATGGACTATTTATATTTTCTCTTTATTTGCCCAGTTTGAGCAATATAAATATATTATTTAAGGTTTTAGCTTTTTGCTTAGTTGTATAAATTTTCTGCTTATTTTTATCAGAATATATTAGTATATTTAGTTTAATTGTACATTAAATTATGCACATATAAAATAACCTGCTATTGTTGTTGAATTTTTACACAAGGAAAAAGTGGTATTATTATTATTATTGCATAATTATTATAATATGAAACAATAGAATAATATATAGGATATATCAAATTATTACTAACATGATAGAGCAATGCAGATAATGAATATCGGTCATTTCTTACATGGAGAAACTTCTTAATTCATAGACTATTAAAAAAAGTGCTAAATCTTGTATAGAATATATTGTTATTATAGATGAATATAGAATACTGAATACTGTTACAACAATGTGATATAGAGTATAGATAATATTGTTACTTGTAAATGTACATTTTATATTTTGGAAATTTATTGTGAAATCAATTTATTACAATACAAAATAATACAAAATAAGAGTTTGTAAAACTATTATATTCTCAGACTCAATGAAAATGCACCACTGCTATACATTGATGATTGAAAATCTTGTTTGATTCAATGCTGAATGTTCACAACATCCGATCATGATGACAACTCATGAGAGTGATGATTACACATGCTGTTTCCCTGCGGACATATCCAACGTGAGTCTGCAAACTTTGCACCTGGAATATGCAAATCAGTTCTCTTAAACATGAAAAATTAATTCATCGGAATGTGAATGTTGAATATCATCATTTTGTGTAGCATGGAGTATAGAATGTTGATTTTATCAAATCTAGTGTCAATTAAACTCCTACAGTTCTGTTGTTCTGTGGAAGATGCAATGATATGCACTGAGAACCTGTCATTTCGTTAATGCATGCCTCCATAATATGATCATGCAACTGGTTGATCGTTTCCAGCAGACAAATGGTACACTAGAGATCAGCAACACTTCAACAAGACTGGCACATTATCCAGCAACATCTGCAGGATTTCATGCTGCCAGCTCCCAATACTGCTGCTATTGTGATTTTTTTGCTGTGAAGTAAAGTTGTGATGGCTTCTGTGTGTTTAGTTCTGTCAGTAAATGTCAAGCCTACAATTATCTTCTTAAATCAGTTGATTTATTGATTTATTTCTTGTCATTACTTCCAGTCAAATCATTGGTGTGCTTTCATTGTGTCTCAGTACATTTTGTTGCAGAGGGTTAATTATAGAATTTTGTGGAGCTGGGCTCTAGATTGAAAATACATAAAATTACTCAACTATCGTTATCTGCTTAAATTGAAAGCATTTTGCTTATTCAGCAATCAGCTCCATAGTTAATAGTAATTTTTTTGGCTTTGGTCCAATATGTAAATGCCACATATTGTTACACGCATAGAATGGGATAAATTAACAGACCTATATACGAGAAAAATATATGTAGGCCTATATTAATCTGAAATATACATTGGCAATTGAGTAAATCCCTACAATACAGTTGATTATTATTATAATAATACAGATAGCTTCAGTCTTACAGGGGCTTCTAAAGTAATGATATACATTATTATTGCATAATTATAGTATATGATACCTGATATTATGTAGGTCAACTTATGAACTGGTATAATGTATCATAAATACATATATAATTAGTTAACACTAGTCAGTAGAGCCAGTTAAAATGTGGCTAATATCCTAAATTATTTTATAGGCATGTCAATTTTATCTCTCTTAGAACTAAATCCATACTAGTCTTCAAATTATCATTTCTACACGCTCACATTGAAATCTGGTTGTATATTGTCATGAATCTCCATCTGTCTGTTCACAATTACTTGTGGCTGTCCTATTGGATAAAATAATCACCCAGGTGACTTTAAATTGATCATGATAGGATGATTCTTATTGATTTCAATATTTCCAATTTGAAGAGTTTTGTGAAAGGTCTTGATTGCTAATTATATGCAGTGTTTGTGTTCATAAGATTGAGTATCATATTGATTTTCAACCTTTTCCAATAATTACTGTCAGAATTATGACACTTATAAATTTGGAAAATCTTACGCTCGATCTAGTGACTAAAGTTATTATCAGATTGATACCTACTGTTTAGGTTTTTTTTATGAAATCTCCGAAGACTAAAGATATCACCCTGGTTTTTTTTTTTAATTTATATGCAGTGTATAGGTTGATGAGATGAAAAAGTATATGGATTATCCTATGATTGGCAATACATGTTCTGTATAAATATGTTAGCCCTAGGAAAACTGAAAGCCAATCAAGTTTTTATTATTTCTGATATTAATTTTATAGATTGTTACTTTTGACACCATAACCTAAAAAAAAAATAAATATTGGATGACTTAGCTGCTGTGGGCATGTTTTGTTGCCTGGCAATCTATCTTTATTCATCTTTAGAAATGACAGTAGAGCAGTACTACCTTGTCTCCAGTTGTTGTAGTTTTAAGCTCCAAATTTTAGTAGATACTTCAATTTTGATTGGCTGAGAACTAAAATCAATCTAATATCGTGCAATCAAATAACTAAAATTCAGATCTTATCTTAGTTAAAATTTTATGAAATAGGCCCCCATTTTCATTTGCATGTTTGATGTTAAACTCAATTTCATTAAATTTTTATTCTGCTCTATCATTGTGACATAAATAGTACTAGTATAAATAGTTAAGCTTTCTTGTGACCTACAGTTTGCAGCTACCCCAAAATTTGTGCTCCCTTACAGTATTATTTGATGAATTCACTTTAATTCATCGCTGTCTTTGCAAATAGAATAGTAATCTTAAATAGTATTTTTTGTATTCATCCCTAGAGAAATAAGAAAGTAATCTTTAATTTCATTCATCTCTATTCTTTCTGATGCAATGTTTAATAATAACAGAATAACAATTAGCTAGTAATTTTGAATATCAGTATATATTTATATACATAAAAATAATGACTATTTACTTTTAACCATGATATACATATTATATTTTATAGGTATTATGAGCAGCTTTTAAAGCCATTAGAATTTCAACCATAAAATCCAATTATGCTCAAAATCATCATGACATTTTGCCTTAATTGGATTATATACATTTCATATTATATCACTAAAATAGTATTTATGTATTCTGTAATTTAGTTCTTTATCATTTAAGCTTATTAATTTGCAATCTAAGTAACATCAGATGTCAATTATGTGTCATTTATTCTTGTATGTTGCAATACATTGACATATTTTAGATCACATGAATTAACTGATCAATCAAATTGTCTGTATCTGTATACAGGGCTTTGTTTTGCTGGGTTTTGAAGTTATAGTATGACCAGTTGTTAGACGTAGCCTGTGACTGGCAGAACAGGGTGATGATTAAAACTAGGTTAGATAACAATGTAATGCAAAACTCTAACAAAATAATCTAATTCAATGTGATCTATTAGTAATATAACAATATAGAAGTCCAGTCTTAATGAGCCAATATTGTCTTTTATGAAAAGATTTTTATTCAGATTGATAATTATTCAGCAAAACAATAGAATTGATTCATTAGCCAATGGAAATAAGATGACCTCGGATTTGTGCTAAGGTCATACCGTAAAATGCTTGTCTTTTGTGTTAAGTGATCAAATAATAGATCACATGTAAAAATATGTTCTTAATTATGTTATTTCTAATAAATACCAAGTAATGATCTCAGTGTAGTGATTTTCAAACTTTATTCTCAAACTCTTAAAAGTGCTACAACCTATGTGGGTTTTCCATGAGGCCAAGCCTATTTATTAGCCCTGGTATACCTTGATTTCTTTGTAACAAAATATATTTTGTTCATTTAGCACTAGTAGTTTAAAATGTGGGATGATTTGTTAAGGTATAAACAAAATACCAGAAAAATGTTTATATTTTGTTGGTAGGAAAACTACAGTAAGTGATATTCTCACCAATTTGCAAGCTCGAATTGAAAAAACTGCTTTGTGCTATCATAACTGTGTCCCCCAAAAAAACCGGTTCACTCACATGATGCTAAAAGAACAGCCTATTCAGTGGGCAGTAAGATCTGATATGTTAATTTATTGCATTAGGATATTGAAGAGTCAAGGATATTTCCTCCATGGTTGGGGTCCTAATTACATAACTGATCGGAAATATTATCTTAATATAATATTTTTTTTAATGCGGACAAGTCTGAATATATTCTTATGGATGTACTACCTAAGATTATATTTCATGATGGGGAATATTCCAAATAAAAATAGCACATATGTTCTTTATATTGAAATATTGCACTGCTTTGTTAACATGAGCTGATAAATATGTAATTGTTTAAGAAGCAGTATGTTTTTGTTTTGTTGTGCCTTTTGTCCAATGTTTTGGCCATATAGAACCCATCGCTTGCCACTGGTATTTTTGTATGAAATTGTAAATAAATTCAACCTGAATGAAAACTTTGTTGCTTTTTTTAGTGGCCTACTTCTAGTGCCATTCCAGATTTAATGAAGATATGTATTTACAGTAAGAGTGACATTTTTGCCTAGAACAGGCACTACAGTCTGCTCTTTAATTTCACACGCCATTGTGACCATTGATCAACATTCGCACCTGTGTCCTCAGTAATTCAGAAGACAAGACCTAGGAAACCAAGTGTTCATGTTACATACTATTTATCTCTAAATCATGTAGAGGAGGTGATCAAACTATTGATTACAGGTTGTCTTACTTTTGCCTCAAACTCAGAGATTAATGACTGCCAGAGAGAGAGAAATGTCCATTTGACACAAAAAAGATAATTTTGGGACAAACATGGTTAATTTTATTTCAATAATAATATTCTTGCAGTAGGGTCTTAGCAGTGGGAGGAAACAGGAGAAAACCCACAAGGTTGGACAGACGACCATACTCCTTGTGATACCCCATGAACATGCTAACCATTCACATACTAACCACTGCACCACCCCTTGCCACTGTAGGTTTCAGGAATATTGGTGATTCTAGGACATGTTGTTGGAATAAAAAATACATAATAGAATTTAATACATTTTATTCAATGATGACCAATAAACTTCTGTACACTAAATTTTAGAGTAATATAATCAGGAATGATTTTTCTACAAAATGAATCAAACATACTATATAATAATAAAGATGATTAAAATGCAATAATAGTTACAGAGTATAAAATGACAGATTTGAACAATTTATAACTGTTCATTGCATGACGAAAAGTAAACCATATAAAATGACAAGCACAAAAATACATGTATCCCTGGATACTTATTAAATACATTAGAACAATAAAAACACCATTTACTGGTGATTATATACAAAAAATAAATTCCTTAAAACATACAAGTGCTATAATGTTCTGTATAACACCATTCATTATTATATACAAGTATAAAAGTATAATGACAACTGTATTGGTTTTAGTTTCTACAAACAACACTGTATAGATGGCAAATGGATATTTAATGAGATGCAAAAATGGACAGTCATTTAACTTGTGGCATCGGCCATATATTGATCAAGTTCGGTATCTAAATGAGATTTGGTTTTCGACATGTACGCATCTAGTTGGTTATCTAATTCTTCAGCAGTAGGTTGAGCACCCTGACCTCGTCCACGGCCTCTTCCGCCTCCTCGCTGACCTCTACCACCACCCCTTTGACCTCTAACACCCCTTCTACCACGGCCTGCACCACGTCCTTGATCATTAAAACTGAAAAAGACCAATATAATATTAAATTTTCATGAAAATAATAGAACACACACAACAAAATTATGTGGCAGCAATATTTTATAATGTTTTAGATTCAATATAAGTTATAAATCAAACAGCCTTATAAGTCAGAAAATATGAAAGTCATTTTTGAATTCCCATTTAGTGTTTCTACATAATCTACTCTTTCAGGGTAAATACAGTTGTAAATTAGGTTAGAATCATTATTGTCATACATTAAGTACAGTATACAAAAGAATTAATGGATGAGTATTAAGAGAATAAAAAAGTTATATAAACAGTATTTAAAATATGTTAGAAATTCAAAATGTGCATGAACAAGATCTTTATCTGCCAAATTGATAAACTATATCCCCCCTTACTTATTATTTTACATTTTGTAAGCTGCTCATGGCTGAAGGTGAGTGTATGTTGAGCTTAAACTCAACAAGAAATAAACAACTGGTTCATTGGTTCCTGGAGTTTTACGTCCACTTCCAACATAGCTGGTATTGTAGACAATAAACAACTGTTATTATATGTACCGGTATTTTTATAACTCAAAAAATTTGTCAACATACACCCTTTTACAATTCAACTAGTTGTAAAAACCCCGAAATTAGAAATCAACTAGTTAGTTTTAAAGACTACCCAGAGCCGATTTTTTGGCACAATTAACCAATTTCCCAAACTAGAAAGGTACCCCGCAGCTCACCAACTTAAACATTTTCCAGGTAATCTCCCAGGTGCAGATATATTTGGTGTAATCAATTACTAATTGTCAAGTAAGGCACAGTTGGCTTTAATGAATATAGATAGGCTAATTAAAGTTAATCAAATCCTGCAATGTATTCATATCCTGTAACTTCTGGCGTCCCATATTGGGGCCCCACATTTTCTTCAACCGGCCCTGCAACTGCAAAGTCAACTTACATTATCCTATTTCATCTAGTTATAACAAATGTTAACATAGATTCTCACACAACCCTCATCCAACTCAACAACTTTCAACAGATTTGTTACAAGTTTTCCATCCAAAGTGGAATTCAGAAACATTATAGTAAACTCTATTTGACACTTAACATTCACAATATGATTTAATCTCATATGAGTACCATATCATCAAGTTGTTACATGATCTGCAGACAAATCATATCGAGCTGTAGGTCGACATACAAATGCCTTCACATGTACTTATCATGGACCTTTGGTAATTAATGTGCCCAAATGTCTGTAAAATGTATGTACGTACTACGTAACCATCTAATTTAGTATATTATTAAAACAAATATACTTTCAACAAACCTAACCATAGAAAAATTTTGAAATCACTTGCAAATTTACCACAAAATATGTTAAAGCTGTCTAACATATATATCAGTGAGATATAAATATCTATTTCAAACAAAGAAAGCTCCCATCAAAATTTATGAAATGCCTCATCAAAGCAAACCTAGGAAGAATCCAAATTCAAAAGTTTAATTTTTAGCCCTCAATTCTAACACTGTAGTAGTCATGCTGCAAAATCGGGCTGTTATTTTGCATAAAATTATGTCAGCTAAAAAGTGCAGTGCTTTAAACCTTGATTGATATAAATAATAAATATAAAATAAAACTACATCAAAACAATACATGCATAAATAATAGTGAAATAATTATCGAGAAAATATACAATATTTATACAAAGAAATTATACAAATTATTTAAATATCTAGTAACAGAATATCCCAAAACTAGGTTGCATAAGTTCTGGCTCTTGCATTCAGTATCCAGTCTGTTAATTTAAAAATCAAATATAATTGAAAGCTTTTCAAATTGATTTACTATCCGAAGAATACAAATAATGTTAGTTGTATGAAATTATCTTTTGACGTGGGTTTTATGCTGAGCCAGAACTATGAAATGATATAGAAGCAGCAGGGTACGTGGTGGTTGATCACTCTATAAACATCTACAAGATCATAAACCACACCATCTTACTTCCTATTATCCAAATAACGTCTCCTGGATTGATCACCTCGGCCACGTCCTCTGCCTGACGATTGACCGAATGCTCCAAAGCCTCGACCCCTATTAGACATCTGACCAAATCCACGACCCCTACAGAAGGCAATTTCAACAATACAAGAATCTGTTTACCAGAAAATTTTAGACGTTACAAAATAATAATAAACATGTATATTTCTATAATCATAAAATTACGCGTTCATTATACTGATTTCTAAATAAAAACATAAAATGGGGGTAATTATATATTATTATTTTATATCTCTTTATTTATTTTTATAGAAAGTTAAGCTCTTTTTTAGTATCTCTATAATTCAAACTTCCAATAAATTATGATTGTATAAACAATACCACTCATATTTCTTAGTATTTTGATTAGGAATTATTGATCATTACATTAAAAAATTTTCATGAATTGATTTCTTATAGAATAATAACTATATCAGTTGTTAAGAATTGAATGTTATACCTAACAATAAGATTAGCATTAATATACTAATTTCATTACTCAAAGATTGAAATAACAACACCTATCTATTTTTATACCATACAGAATCAATAAAACAAAGGTATCTCTATATTGGAAAACGCAAAAACATCAAGACATGCTAAATATTATCAACATTATAAATATGAATGCTAACAAACCAAAAAAATAAAATATTTAAAACCAATAACAATAATATTATGATAAAGATAGTATCATTACCTGCTACTGCCATTGTTAAATGATCCTCGTCCTCGGAATGATCCTCTTCCCCTACCTCTGGATCCACGTCCTAAAATTTCATATTAACACATTAAACAACACAATCAATTAACAGACATGACAGATCAATAGGGGTTTTTTTTCACAATACTAAATGAGTAAGCACCATAACTAGTATCAGGTACATTGGAAAGATAAGTCTCCTAGACCAAGTATCAATTCCCAAAGCTGTCACAACTAGTGCTTCAAGCTTGTCTCAACAATTGTTATTATGAAAATGCCCCGATAATTAAATTTTCAGTTAAGTTTAATTAAAGGCTTGATGTGTCATTTAGCGCAATGTGTTATGAATTGAATTTTCATCAATCTATACTGCACGATATTAACCAGAGGCATCATCTTTTATTGGTAGCGAAAAACCTTTTGGCAAAGTTTTAATTGAATCCACTCCTTGAGATAATATAGCCTTGAGGCCTTTTTATGTAAGCAAATCGTATCAACTCGCGTTACACGGCCGAGTATCATCACATGGTACAAATCAACTCGCCTTAAATAAACGCCTGGATCGCTGTAGCGATTACCGTAGCGATGGCGGACCCGGCTGAACTTCTTGATGCTCGCAAAAAAACCATAATTTTAATTTCTGTCTCGATAGACGAACAGCTGACCACATGTTTAATTTTGGATTTGAAACCAATTAATTCTGTCAATAGAATCCACCCCTCTTTTCTCTGTTGTTAGACAACTTCTAAACTCCGGTAACAATGATATTTTTGTCTTTATTCACATCATTTTAGAACAATTTCTCGAAATGTTCTTACCCGCTACTACTGTCGCCCGCCATCTTGAAACCAAATCGAATCGTACCAAAGTGCTGTGCGCGACGAAATGGTCGAGTTGGGTACGCGCGTTGACTAATCGATAAAATAAATGTGCATTGTAGACAAATCGTTCTTGGGGCTTCGCTTAAATAAATGCACGCCTTGATCGGTGTTGATGCGAGTTGCTTAAATAAAAAGGCCTTTGAAATTTTGTTTTCTTAATCTGAGTACATATCTATAGTGTACTAAACCATGGAAAATTTTACATGACACATCAAGACTTTATCTTTAAGGTTAAATTTATGTGAATAATTAATCAGATGCCAGCTTTAAAATTTAAACTTAATCAAAAGGCTCTATATGATCAAATACTGAATAGCCTTCACACTTTCAAAAATTAAATTATAATACCAGTTCAACATCAGGGGCGTAAAAATCCACTAGCCCGACGCCCAGGCCTACCAAAAATAACTTACGGGCTAGTGATCTACTTTGTCGTACTAGTCCTGGTGTGAAGATATAGATAAAAAACCTGTAAAACATTCCACATTTATTTCTCAAATTCCAAGGACAAGTCAGTCATAGCAATAGATTTTCTGTAGTAAAACTTAAAACTGTATGGACATTTTTTGCACTACCCTTATTCATTCATTCTTGACATTTTCATTTCTCCATCTTGCACGCTTTGACAGGTCACATATAAACCAGTTGAAATCAGGTTGATTTAAAAACTTTAGATTAGTTCTGACATAAATATTTGAAAGCATACCTTTGTGTTTTTAAACACAAGATAATTTTGATTATTTAACATGTCAAGTATTTCCAAAGAATTTACTACTTCTCATGTGTTCATTACACACAAGCCATGCCGAATAGTTCCAGTGGCCTGTGTGTCGTCAAATTTGACATGCAGCATGGCACTCACTACTCAGTAATAATATAAACAATTTTACTATCCTGTCTATTTCAATACTATATCAGCAAATCAAACTGATTATTTTCGTTTTAAGATTCTGTGTAGAGTGACCAGGTAAGTAAATACAGCAAAACAATTAATTTGTCAATTAGTCGAGGCATTCTCGGGTTTTGCATAAACAAATCTTCAAGCGGGAATTCAAGGACGTTAATTTACCGAGATATATTACAAATGACATGTGCTATATGAAGTATTTATATGGTCTTTAGTGACAGAAAACATTGCTGTGGCTACTATTCATTGATTTGAAGGTCAGATATGATACGAAATGAATATCAATTTGTAGGGGTTTTTTTAACCGTTTCACCAATGCAACCGAACCGTGACCAGTTAACTGTGCAGCCTTTACCTTGTCTAACTATGGACTAGTGGATATTCATGCCAGGTTAGTGCCTGACTGTAGACTTCTAGCCCCGGGCTAGTGGATTCAAAAAATTTTGTACGCCCTTGTTCAACATGCAATAAAGTACACAATAATTGCACCCATCAGATCTATAAATAACAACACACAATACAATGAAATATGGATAGATAATAACATCAATTAGTTAATTAAAATAAAAATGATTGCAAGCGACAAACCCCTTTCCAAGATCAGAAAGAACAATAAATGATTTTGTAAGATAGAGCTGCATGTCTAAACAAGTGACTAAGCTACATGATTTTTGTAGGAACATGCAATGAATAATTTCAAATGGCATTTGGTCTTTAAAATGATTTAAACAATTTGAACAGCAATCTGATGGGTGCAATGCTGCTTACTTTGGCTATTAAACCTTGGATTACCAAATCCACCTCTACGACCTGAAATTTCATTACTGTCTACAGAGCCCATTGATTGCTGTCTGTTGACGAATCCACCACCTGCATCACTACCTCCTCGACCTCTACCAAATCCACGTTGAGGCTGTCGACCACCTCTTCGGTTCCCTCGAATTTGGCCTCTGAAGTTACCCTGGTTTTGTATATTGCCTCTCTGTCCACCTCTTCCACGTACAGCAGAAAAGTTTAACCTGGCTTTGATATTACTAGAACCCAATCGTTGTTTCAAACTTCTCTGTAATATATAAAGTACACAGAAATTAATAAACTAAACCAAGGCCATACCATTTCAGACTTTTGATAAGTAACCATTCAAGTCTTGAAAACAATGTTTTGTTCAATTATTCATTGGAATAGCAAACAAGTACATTACTTCTTATATGCAAATTAATTTTTTCCTCCAAGAAATGGATTTCTATTTCTAAATGGGTTTGGTCTTACCAAAAGGCATCAAAATAGAAATGACGTCAATAGAAAACAGTGAATGGTGGACTGTCAGTAGGCCTTAATCTGAAATTCTTCCTAAGTCTGACATGAAACCATGCTGGAAATCCTAGGGAAATGGTTAGTGAGCCAGTGGCTTACACACTGAGCCACTGTGGCTGAAATAATTAGGTTACCTGTTTAAGTTTTCCTGCAGCCTGTTGTTGTTGCGCTTGTTGTAATCCCGGTCTGTTCAAATTTTGTTGATTCTGTCTCTGATTGCGTATTGCTGCCTGTTGTTGGTTCATCATATTTCCTCTAATATTCTGTACTGTTGGCTGCGGTCGAGTCTTCTGGATGTGTGTGAAGCTTTTCACAAGAGGCAATATAATACTTAGTATTTAACTTTGTCTTTATGACAATCTCATGGCCATTTCAAACCAGAGATAACTGTTATGAACATGTGGCCTGTATCATTCATTCTAAACTAGGTTTTCAACAGAAAACTCCTGTTTTTGTGTTTTTGTAATTTATATTAATAAATTAAGAATGATAATATGTTAATCCCTTCATTGAGCTAAAAATAGGAAATGGAAATAAAAGAGAGCGAGAGAAGTGATCAAATTGACAAATAAAAGGTTTTCAGCAAGAATATAAATTTAGACTTTGGCATTGTGGCAAAAGACATTTTCATATCACAAAATCATTGCTTTTAATTAAAATTTGATAGCATATAATTGCCAAAGAAAGACAGAAGTCTTTAAGTATGTCATATCAAATCATGTCATATCAAATACATACAAGATCAAGGTAGCATGTTTATAATTTTATTAATTTAACTCAATTTAAATGATATATTTTTCTGCAATGAAATATCTTGCTACTTGGTAAAAAAAGGATGTATTAATTAAAAAAAAAAAAGAATTTGTCTGGCAGAAAACAAAAAGAAAAAAAGAAAGAAGTTAGGAAGATGGACTGTATCCAGGGTCTTCTGTTTTGGCGACTCTGGCATACATCCATCTGGGTTCTGCTCTCCAGGACACATTCAGGCCACATAACATGCAAATGATACATGTATAACATAATTGTTTCATTTTCAATATAAGATTTTTTTATAAATCTTTAAAGTATTAGTAACAATCATATTGTTAACAATGCTAAATTTGATTAATTTTCTTAAATAATTTCCTTGTATATATATACCATACATGTATAATACATAATTCATTTTCTCAGCCAAATACATGTAAATGCCAAAATAGTATTTTTGATTTTGTGATTTCTAAACATTTTATAAATCAATATTTTTCTATTCTTGTTTTAGAGGCTGCTTGAGCCAGCTGTTGCACGATCATTATGATCAATAAGAAACTGAACATTCTAGCCCAGCTTAAGTATCACCATATAGATCATGGTACATTTCTCCTTTCGGATGAAAATATCCTCACCGGTCATTTAATGACATCTTGGTCGTACTTTTCAGTACGATTTTTGTTGGAACTTGAGCAGCCATTTGTGTTGATTATACTTTCTGAAAAGACAAAATTTTGTATATCTTTACAAGTTTCAAATATTAAAACCAGAATACTCCTCATACCAATGTTAACAGCAAATAAACCAACAGGCAATGTGGTGCCTTCCAAATATTGTCTGTGAGATGTATTCTGCTAATTGAAGAGTCACCATTTTTCTCATACATTAGGGTGTTCCACATACCTACTGAAAAGTTGTACTAGACATGTTGAATGTGCCCGCTTCAGTTGGTTAACTACTACTAATTTTCTGACAGTCTTGCCTACTCGTTGAGTCTATAAATAGCAGCAGCACGGGGAAAATCTCAACACACTATCAACTATTACAGTCGTAAAAAATCTATTGTTGATGATTTTGAATAGCAGTAATATTTAGCATTTTGGTTATTACGGCATTTTTAGAAATTATGCTCGTCTATTTTTTAAATTGCTTTATCCTTAAAGGGACAATAACACTCTTGGTGGCTTGGCAGCTCGATAAAATAAATAATAGCCTTATTTTTCTAAGTACTAGATGATTAAGCGTCCTACCTGTTGTGTAAATTATCTATTACAACCCATTTTACTTGTCCAGATGGTTCGAAAATATTTTAAAATCCAAGTGACATTTGAAAAGGTTTACGTTAGACTTTTCAAATCAATTAGTTGAATTTTTCCAATTTTTTAAATTAGGTGTGCCGAGATGAAATTTATATCATCTTTGTGTATTCGTAAAATTGTACCTTGTGTTAATATGTTCAATTACTAAATGCCAATCAAAGAAGATACAACATGACTGTTTATTTAGTGACTATGAGATAGATGTGTGAAACAAATTTAAGATATGTTATATATATTAATAATATTGTGGTGTAATTGTTGAGCTATTTATTTATGGTGGGCCACCCTACATACATCCAGGCAAGAATTGAAAGAAACCTCATAAATACTACCTTCCATCTGGGATTCGTAATTAATCACTACAAAACATCTGACACACAGAAGTGACAGAAATGTTATTCATTGTGATTTGCAGCATGGATTGGGTTAGTTCCCACAAAAATCGATTGAAATTGACATTGAAATTAAATATGGATTTCTAATAGATCTAGATTATTATCCAACCATGGATTAACCACAGTCAATAAAGGCCTATTAAAGGAGCTAAATAGCTAATATTGGGATCCGAACCTAGAAAATGACACAAATGGGTCACAACGCATATATATAATAATGTAATATGAATGTATATAAACTGATTTACATTTGATCATTTCCTGTCTCTACTCTAATTTCAAATCAGTTATGTTCGGCAAAATATGCCTAAGTCCCAATCGCATGCCAATCACTAGCGTCTAGTTATTCAAATCTACATTATTGTGCATGCTCTCCAGATAAAAATATGTGTCACTGCCTAGCCTCGTTCTTCAAGCCTCTCGTTAAATATGTGCCTGAAACTCATTATGGTGTACGATTCGTGTACCATTGGTAATTTTTTTTATTTGGAATATTAGAAGCCCATCCTTTTCCGGTAAGATCACAGCATTAATGTTGATTTAAATTGACAAATAATTTGTGTTTTCAATGTTGAAGATTTTGGATGATACTGAGTTAGAGACTTAGCTACTTTAAAGCTGCAATTTCACATTTTTAAGTAATATTTAAAAAATATATTAAAATAAAGCCTTAAAATACATGGTATCTATAAACAGTCCTACCTTGTTAAAGAATTAATCCTATAATTTACAATTGACCGTTGAGAAATTGGCAAAAATATCATTTTCAAATTCAAATTCAAACGTTTGAAGATAGCTATTTCATGGATGGGGGGGGGGGATTGAAAAACAAGGGAGGTACGCATGGATGTCATTAGAAGCTGGCAACCGGCAAATTTCGCCGTTTACATTAGGTCAAATGCCGGCTACTTTTTAGCCCCAAATAAACGATCCATAATTTAATTTTAAAAAAATAATTTGCCTAATATCAATTTATACTAATTTAATTCCCAAACGCCAATAATACCTTGGGCACAATTATATGGAGCCGGCAAATCTTATAATAACGGTAAACCATAGTATACCCGATAATTAGGACTCTGTCCGTCTGTATTCATTTTTGATGTCGTGACAATCGAAACTGACAAAATGGCTGCCACGAGAGTTGTCTGCGCTTGCATTTCACGCGGGACTTGTGTGGAAAATGAACACGACAAAGCGAAAGCAGGGCAATTTAGACGTCTTTTTTAAAAAGCAGAAATAGCATGCGCTATACTATAGGCGTGAGTTATACTATAGCCGTTATTGGCTACAAGAACTGCATGTACACATGTATATATACCGTCACCGCGAGTACCCACACGGCGACACTACGTCGATGACCCAGCTACACGGCTACTCCACTAAACGTGCATTTTCTTTCAGTTTCATTCTTAATAATGTTATAATGTCATGAATTCACTGTTACTAACAAATATGGGATATGAAAACAAGCAAAAGCTTATTTTATTACAGTCATCTCCTTAGCATCCAGGTATTTAACAATCTACAATATAAAGGTTCTGCATATACCACAAGTTTTATTTTAGGCCTAATTTTCTGAAATAAACCCTTTAAGGCCTTCGTCCATAACGAAGTCGCAGCCGTTCGGGTTGCTCGCAGATTCAGGCCTGCGGCCCTAAACATTTTCTGCCTCCTACTTTTGCAAAATTTTCTGTTACTTGAAAAGTTAGTGACATCCCTGGAGGTACGGTAATTGTGCTATTGTTTCCTGTGTGACAGATGTATAAGTGTGGAAAATAATGCTTATGATCGTATAATAGTGAGTTGACAACATTTTGAGCAAAAGACATAGAAATATTCAATTAATGTTTTGACTTTCTTAGAAAATATGAAATTTCCGCTTTAAATACATTAGGCTAGTATTATCAGATCTATACATACAGTATACAGTCAGTAGTACTACTAGTACTAGTTGAGGGTTTCTTTGGGAAAAACAAGTTACAAAATTTGAAAATGAAAAATACAACTACTACTAGGCTATTATATTATTTAGTAGTATCACGACAACAAGACAAGGCAACCATCCAACAAAGTCATAACTGACCAAACTTAAAAACTAAAAAGCACAGGCCAGGGGGGCCAAGGGGCATCACTGGTCAGTTCCCTTCCTGTCTTACTTTTTTTTACCAACCGAAAGCACGATATTCGAACGGGTATTTGGTTTACGCAACCTACAGTGCATACTTACCAAAGATATCGCTAGATTGTAGTCACTTTTTGGATACCAAATGGTAAGAAGATCACTTTCTTGCTGACGCGTCTCACTCAAACGATAAATTTGCGGAAGTTGCCTAATTTGGAAACCTGTGCAGCAGACAAATTTATTGAAAAAATATATATTAGTGTAATTAAATTTGTCAATGGTTTGTGAATTTCAAATACTCACGGGGAGAGGGATGTCAATTATTTTGTGGAAGAATTTTTTAGGATGATTTATTTATGAAATTTCTAAATGGTCCTACATGATTTAGTTGGGTAGCGACTCTTTACCGTGCAATACTGCCAACAGAATCCGCAAAATCTCTCAACCGCTGCATTACTGCAGTCGGATAGAAAATAAATTAATTAGTAAACATATTCGTAGCGCAGATATGTTTACATATTTACCTCGAACGGCAAATTTTTATATTGAAATTAGGAAATTTAATGCATAGTATGTTTTAGATTTACACAAAATAAATTAACCCCATTAGACTAGTCGTATCCCGTCTTCCATTAGCCCATGTTAGGTGCAAAGAGTGAGACGTTAAACCCCATTTCATTTCACTAGTCGTAACTTAAGTGCACTGCACCACACTAAACAGTTGGAATTGGGTTTTTTTTGATGATTTTCTAATTGTAAGATTTCCACCAAAATATCCTTTTAGACTTTAGATAAGAGTTTTCCCTTTTACTTTTGATTTCTATTTTCTACGTTTGACTTTTGATTTCACACGTAACCCGTTGACACACAATAAATTAAGGTGTGCGAATAAAGGGTCAAATTTGTAGGTAATATCTTTATGAGTAAGTAAACAAATCACAAGTCCATTTCGTTTGAAGTTTTTAAAATACATGTACATAGGTTTATTTTTTTCTAATGGTTTCATTGTTACGGTATTTTATAGAAATTACACTCCGTAACGCATGAATTGTGAATTGACAACGAAAACCTGGCATGGCTGAACTATAAAATCAAGTAGAGCATATTTGCTGCGCTATAGCTGCAGACGAACTCATTATTGCTTAAGGGGCGTTGATTAGTTTATTATTCTAATCTTTTCCTAATTGTACCATAAAAGAGACAAACAAGCTTAATTTGTTTATAATAAGATCGGCATATTGTTAATTAGCTTTGACACCAGAATAATACTTCAGAGAATAGACATCTTCACTGATACACCTACAACCCAGTTACCCCTAACAACGGATTGTGGACTAGTATCCATCGTGTCTAAACAGAGGGAGAATGTTATGTCCTGGGAACTTGTTATGAGATAATAAGAAATAGGAATTGAATATTAGTTTTAATTTTAGTTGTATCAGAAGTAACAGTCAAAATGGTAATGTATATTGTTAAATATAAACTTGAAATGTGGCTGCAATACAATTAGATCTAATAAATTAGGCTAAACTGAGTGTTTCTTAGTAGCATTGCAAACGGGTTTTCAAATACTACCAGTCCAATGACTCAAAAATGACAGTGATACTGTAATGATGAACTATCTAGAATGAATAATCTGAAAAAATTTCCAAAAAGTATTGAAAATTAAAAAAGTTATAGCGTTTTTAAGATGGCAAATTGGGGGCACAAAAAAACTTCTTTTTTAAAAAACGCAAAAAAACTGACCGAAGTCAATATCTCAGTAACTATACAAGATAGGCCTATGAAAATTGCACTAATTAAAGATCTCCATGTACTTAATAAAGCCAAATTGTCGCTATAATATTCTGGCATATACTTTTTGTGTTACAGAGGTTCAAAGTTGAGGTCCGTGCCAATTACGCACAAATCACAGCAAAAAAATTGACAAATTTCTGTATACTTAAATTGCAGCACTTTGACATTCATACAGTGGCTTATTTTTAAATGAATATGCACAAACAAAGTGTTTTCAGTCGGTTCTGTTATTTATTTTTTGCATGACAACACCTTAAATCACAATTTTTGACCGATTGATGTCAAGGTCAAAGAGAAACAACTTTTTACATGTATGTATGCAATTGGGCATCTACTGGTCTAGAGACCATTGACAATTGGTCACTCACAGTCATAAAACAATTATAATTCATAAACAGGTTATACTGTAGATATTTTCAAAAATTATCATACGTGCGTGGTAAAATGAGAAATATACATGTACATGTAAGCTTTTGGTGGATATGCCACTTTTTCCACACCAATTGTGTGTACATCAATTTGAGATTGTATGTTTCAGGAATGAATATTAACAATTAAACTGTGATTTATATAACAGCTATATTTTGGTGATCAACATCATTACAATTTCAAATAAAAACAGTTACATAGACATAATTAAAACATTTAAATATCTTAAAAGAGTCCAAATAACCCTAAACAATGAGTATCATGATCACTTCAATTGTCTGATAAATATGCAAAATGATAAAAACAAAATGTAGCCTACTCTGCTAAAAAATAAATTAAAAGGTAAACTTATAAAAGTAAGGTATGATCTACATGAAAGAGTATTTAAAATAAATCAAAATTGTGATACATATGTGCATTACGATATACTAGATTATAGTATTAGTGGTAGAAATATAGCTTTCTTGTTTAGATATTATCTCAAGGAAAGAAAATATAAAAATTCTTCGTCAGTAAAAATGTCTGGGAATTTTCTTCTTCCAATTCAATAATCACAGTATGAGCTACACTGCTAAATTAAACAATTCTGAAATGAAAAAAAATTTGTTATAAATTATTTGAGGCCTAAGGCTAAGATACCTAGCATGCTAAGCTAACTGGCTTCAATAAAGGACAGTAATACTAATTTTTCAGCTGCATTTCATAAAAAAAATATCCAAGGTGGTCAACAACATTCACGATTTTTATCCTTTGTTAGTGAAATATCTGGCTAAAGTTTGGTAGGTAGCTTTAGTAACATTCAATATAAGAAAAACCCTGTCCAAATCTATCATTTGTTTTTTACACACTGAAGTCTGTGGCGTTTTCAATTGTGGTCTGAACCCTGATCAACCACGAATTACCTCCCTTTAACGCCACATGGTTCGATTTCTGACAATTTACGGATTCCTACGGGGGATACAGACTTAACAAATGGTCAAACTAAGTAGTTAATGAATTGGGCTTTCCAAATATACCCAAATCTTGAGCGTCGAGGGCCTTTTTCGAAAATTTTTATCAACTTCAAATTTTCAATTGATGAAAAATATGAGAAAATCTTACCTCAGTTTCTCCAAATCCTACTCGACAGCAAGTTCATTCATTTTTCTCGATAGTAAACATCGGGTGGTCAATGTTTGACACTCTGAAAATTCATGAGAAGGCGTAGCACGAAGTATACTTTTCTCGGTCAACTTTTTGTGGTGTCTGAAAATAGTACCGTCAGCGCCCCTAGCGGCGTTTGGCATCGCTATTCTTAGTCACTTTGTTTGGTGGTTATCTAGTAATATTAATATTAATGTCGAGAGACTAGGCCTAGACTTAGTCAATTAATTATCTGGAGTAGATCTATATTTTCTATATCGGATCAAAATGAATTAAGTGTATGATGTTCACTGAAGCAACAGACCCTATGTATTGTATTCACATTCGCCCAGTCTTACCATCATTTCATTTCACAGTGTCACTCACACAATCACTGATTTATTTATTTTATTCATATTTTTTGGGGGATATAAAAGCAAATTGAAATAAATGACAAGATGATAAAAAAAAAAACAAAAAAAACGTACAGTACGGTTTATAAATATAAAATGAGCTTTCACTTGGTTCTTTTGTGCTAAAATTTAAAACTGATCTACTCTAGTCTAGAGATATAAAATAATCATGAGTAAGCTTATGCAGTAGGGTCTCCCTACTTTGCATGACGAATGAATGAGACAACCGAATGACCAATATGCAATAAGCTAATTATAAAAAAAAGTTAATAGTACTACATGTAGTAGGCTATAAAGTCATACCTCAGCATATAGATACGTAAATCCTAGCAATACCAGCTCAGATCCTATTTCATTTCATTGTTTATGCTTCAAAGTTTTGTTTTACTTGTCTTCACTACACTTGGATCTGGAAAATTTGTTAAATAACCCACATTCTGGTTGATGTGAGGGACGGCCAATTGAATGGTCTGTTAAGTCGAGTTCTTACCGCCTGGCACACATAATTGTGGGTAGACATTCTTACATGTAGCAATGAAAAACAATTCAAAGCAAAAGTACTATTATTTCTAAATAACTGTGTGAAACGCCAATGGCTGCTGATTGTTTATCGATTGACTGACATCTATAACCAGACAGATTTTCATGAAGTGGAAGCCATTGAAAGTATACTGCTTACAGTAACAATTGGGTTTTTCTGCATTATTCAACATGCAAACATTTATTTATCTTTCAGACAACTGTACGCAGACAGCAAACTAGCATGCGTGATAGAGAATTAGATAAATCTAGAAGGCAGGAGGAGTTGCGAGAAGATACATTACACAGATTATCCGAGGAAAAAATGTTAACATCAAATATGAATCGTGAAGAAAGAATAGATGATAAGCGTTTCTTAAGGAGACAACAACTGGAACAAAAGGAACGGGAAATGGAAGAAGCTATTTTGAAAGTAAGTTAAGGTCTTTACTGACAGGACTTCAGATTTAATTTAATTGCTTTTTCACGTCCAAATAAATAGGATATTAAAATTGTATAATTTGGATTAAAGAGCAAATCTTTTTGTTGTTTATTTTGTAGACTGTATGCTGACATACAAAAACATTAAAGTGATTTACAATTTTTATTTTTCCAATTTCTTAGGCTGAAAGAGATAGAATTATAAAAAATCAACAGTTTGAACAAGAAGATCGGTTAGCTAAAGAATTACAACAATTAAATCAACATAAATTGCGTGATGAAAAAACAAGGCAACAAATCAGAGAATCTAGGTATGTAATAGTGTATCATCATGAATGATAAATCGCTTTATTCAGACATCAAAATGTTTTTAAAAAATGTACCTGTCCTTTCTGTTCATACTTGCCGCTTTAGCCTGACACTCTCAATTATCAAAGACCAATCACATTATCCATGCATGTAAGTACATTTACACATGTACATTGCTCCATATATTATATTATATTATATAATAATATGAAACTTTTTTATTTCTTTGACATGGGAATGACTAAAAATTCTTGAAGATTCGTGCAATTCTATAATTCATATCCATGTGAATAACGCTTAGTATCATGGACGATGGTACCAAAGGTGAAGAATACGGTTTCCAAAATATCCATAATACATTGAATATCAAAACCCAGCACCTTTACATGGCCACACTGATCAGCAGTGAATATTCGCTAGTCTTCGCAATACCTCTGTGAAACAGATTGGTGCATGGAACCATATTAACTTGTACCATGTGCAGAGAAAAGTCTTGAGTACGTAGGGATCATATGGGTTAGAATGCAAACGTCTAATTTTAATTTATGAAATGACTGAGAGTATGTCCTTTTAAATACTACAAAATAGTGTTATTACCCTTTAGCACTCGATACATGTAAATATTGAGTATGCAAGTTCCTTGAATCCTTGAAGAAAATTAAAGAAAAGTGATATATTAATACAGGTACATGCCTCCCTGGACAAGACCACGTCAAACCACACGAGATATGGCAATAGCTTTCTGTATTATACTTATAGTACCATTTACTAGTTCTTGCTGGCACCATAGCTATGCACTTGACGGTGTGGTTTGGGGTGGTCGAAATTACCCTAGTTAAGATCAGTTTGGGTGTTCTAATTTTTTAAGGGTCAATTGCCAAAATTTTAAGTATTGTAAACCACAAATTTCAGTGAATAAGGCTTTGACAATAGTTTCTAAGAGTTGTTTATACAGAATTAATTTGTTTTATTTACTGAACTATAACTTGTAAAAAGCGCCTGAATTCCTTTAAAATGTGTGATTCCTTCTTTTTACAGTTTAGAATTGCGTGAACTTGAAGCAAAGTTAAAAGCAGCGTATATGAATAAAGAACGATCTGCTCAGTTGGCAGAAAAAGATGTCTTGAAATATGAACAAATGAAACGCGATTCAGAAATTGCTCGAGAAATGAAGAAACAACATGAGCGGGCTAGTGTAGAGGAAGAAAAACGATTAAAGGAACGTTACCATGAACAAGTACGTTATCAACAAGAGTTAGAGAGACAACTTGAAGAACAAGAAGTCAATCGTCAAAAGGCGTATGAAGAGTTCTTGAAAGAGAAACTGATGATAGATGAAATAGTTCGAAAGATTTATGAAGAGGACCAGAAGTAAGAATAATCTTTGATTTTATTATCTATTTATATTATTTTAAATGTTTGGGGTAAATTTCTTCAGGATTTTGCCAGGAGCATTGGTTCCCCTCACATGTGAAGTTGACCATGTTATTTTCAGTTGTTATTATAATGGTGGACACAGACCAAAATTATTATCCATTGACTTTAATGTTAATTCTTGTCTCTAACTTTTTGCCAACAGTGCGTGGCTTTTACCGCTTTCTACGGCAGATGGAGCAACATGTGACAATGTATTTTTCAAAATCAGGTATAATGAGGTCACCATGGAAAACTTAAGAAACACAAACTGAAAGTAGTGTACAAGTAAACATGCAACTGTCTGGCCTAAATTTGAACCTAACCAACCTGTTAAATCTCTTAACCTTCCATCTTGAAATCACCAAAACCATTTCAGGAAATGTATATTCTAACCCTTTCTTTAAGTCTACATCAAAAAGTTTACAATAGCCATGCATGCAAAAGGAGGAAAGGGAGAGAGAGATTAAAATAACCTACACCCTAACTTTGTAAGAAGAATAGGAATGATTGGTGAGCTGTGCTAATGGCACAAAATTACTGTTTCGAAAATGATTTTAAATTGTCTCCCTTTGGCCTGCTGAGCCGTATTCTGTTCCACTTGACCGACTAAGAAGTTTAACTTTTAAAACACTAACATAGTCATAGTACATTTCTCTGACATAAATTATGTATAGTATAGCAAGAATAGGATTGTGGGGGCTAACATCAAGATAACATTACTTTTTACTGTCCTAAATCTTAACTATCAAGATTTTATTAGTTATGTCATTATCAAATAATATTATCTTGATATCTATGGATCCACCCATATACAACAATTATTATTTATATGGATATTTTATTATTACAGAGAAATGGAAAGACAGATGCATAAAAGAAAGGCAACACAACAATACATTGAAGAATTTAAGAAGTCACGTTCAATGTGGAAAGATGAAGAGAGACATAGAATGGAAGAAGAAAACAGACGAATTCTGGAGTTTGCTAATGTTCAAAAAGAAAGAGAACTTGGTGAAATGCAGGCTAAAAAGACCAAAGAAGAGGCTATGGAAAGAGTACAAAAACAGGTGAGGTTTTATACGTCTATTTACTATTTTTTTTTATAAATTTTACATTTTTATAAAAATAAAATTATAAAGAAATACATAAAGTAAATGTGTTGAAATATGTCAGAAGAGAAATAGTTTGCTGTAATAAATATTCATGGTGAATTCTGTCTTTTAGTTATCAGAAAAAATTGCAGCCAGAGAGAAAGAAAGAGAAGAAATGGAAAGAGTACAAATGGAATTATACTTAGAAGAGCAAGAAGAAAGAGAAAGAAGAAAAGAATTGGTAATTTTATTCATATACAATACAATTTTTGCTTTGTCAATGTCGTAGGATGGAGGGTGTGGCAACAAACAGTATTTAGCCGTTTGGATGGGTTGAGAAGTCAAGGTTCTGTGTACGCGTTTGTATGCACATGGAAAAATGCTTGACTCATCAAGTTTGATGTGAAGAGTTTGTGGAAATGCCACTGTTGGGGCAAAATTTCTGTCATGGCACACTATACGACATATGTTGTTGTTGCAGAAAGTTAGAAGTTAAATAAACCCCATTTCATTTCAATTGAAAAATATGCATTTTTTCTATGCCTACATTGATATAAATAGATATTATTAATTATTTCAATAATTACCCCCTGAGATATGGCCCTTGAACAAGTGCACACCATAGAGAAAAAGAAACGTGTTGATTTACATTGATTTCCAATAATACTTAACCGCTATATAGTTCTTTGTTTACTAATATATTTTGTGAATAATAAATGTTAGCACTAGGAAGACAGAGAAGCCAATCAGATATAATTATGTATAATAATGAATTTTTCTTTCAAATGAATGTCGATCAGTAAGATTTTTATTAAAATTTGAAAGCTCTAAGATTATTAATTACCTAAAAATCAATATGCAGATAATTCTATTAAAAAAAATCAACAATAGATAACAAAATATGGCATGCCATGATTTAGAAATGAAAAAAATTAAGCAGATAATTCTTCAGAAAAAAACAAGAAGAATAGATAGCAAAATATGGCATGCTATGATTCAGAAATAAAATAAAAATAAATCATAGAAATTAGAAACTAAATATTGACTATTCAGACAACAGGATTACTGCCTGCTGAGACAAAATCTTAGTTAATCACTAAACAATGTCAAGGTCACAGAAAGTCATTGCGTAATTTGGTAAATGAGATTATTGTCCTACATTTCTCCACCAGACGGGTTAATGAAGATGGACTAATATTGGAAATAAAAATTGTTTGATCATAACAACATGCCTGGTTGGCTAATTTTCACCATTTCTCTATTTAACAGCCAACGGGATTTTTTTTTTCTTTTCATAACATTTCAACATGCAGCTAACTCAGTCTTGCTAGCTGTATTATGAAAAAAATATAATTCTGTCGACTCGTTGAAGTTAAAGTTAAAGCGCTAATGTAAAATAGATGCATTCAAATGTAATTACGCACATTCAATTAAGTTTTGAAAGAAAAAACTTCTAGAAGAATGAATGGCTAAAAGTATAAACTAAGGTAATAGAATTATCCCTATTTTAGACACAAATAGATACGGCGATGTGAAATCAAAGAAACAAATGTTTAGGTTGAATTTGATTGTACATGGTCATGTAGAACCTTCAATATTTTGTACTTTCTCTACATTTTAGTCGGAAGTCGAAAGAAAGTTAAGACAGAGAATTGACTTGCAAGAAACACATGCAAGACAAATGCATTTCAAGGCATTACGATTACAAGCTGAGAAAGATGAAGAAGAAGTATTCCGACAAGTAACGCTGGCCAAGTTTGCAGAGGATGATAGAATAGAACAGATGAATGCCCAGAAGAGACGAATGAAACAATTAGAGCACAAGCGATCAGTAGAAGCTTTAATAGAAGAGAGGAGACGCTCTTATGCACTTGCCAGGGAAAGAGAAATCGCAGAAATCAATGAAGCATCCAAAATGGAACAATTCCGTAGACAAATTATTGAAGAAGAAAGACAGCGTTTGTTACGAGAGCATGCCACCAAATTGTTGGGATTTTTGCCAAAGGTATCGTAACTTTAATTATTAAAGTAGCATTTTCATTTTTTTTGTCCTAGAAGAAAGTATGGAACTGTTAGTTTTTAGGACACAATAACTCTGCTTCTAATTGAAGAAGAATGTTCACACTTGGTGTAAATGTTCATTTATGGCGATATCTGGATGGATTTCAATGATAAATATTAAACTACTATTTGAAATAGTATGTTCAAATGTGCAAATGTTCATTAGGTGAATGAATATCTTGATTTTGATGGTGATCATTATCTGCAAAATAGAGATAAGCAATTTGATTGTTTGAAATATGATAACTTTGATACTTGAATGAATGTTATGAAACATAGTGCAGTAAACGTTGCGTAAGTCGGATTTTCACTCAACACAAATAAAATCATTTTGTCCCTTTGATCCTTCACGTTTTTCTTTTTAAATTTCTTTGTGTAAGTCGGATCTTTGCTCAACTCAGGATCAAAATGTTTGGTAAGTCAGATCCGCAGTATGTTCAGAATTTGACGAAGTCAATTTCGTCTCGAAGGTTTAAAACATGGTGAGTTATTCCATGCACAGATCCCCAAAATACTTAGATCTTATGGGAAGTTTACTGTATATAGTTTCATTACGTTAGTACCTTGGGCTTAACCAAGTGGGATGCTGAGTATTTTCTGCTTATATTAATGAGTGTCATCTATTTATTTTTGTTATTCTGCCTTGTCTTGCTTGTTAAATATTGTTGAATCTCGAAGAAGGAACTAATTTCGTCCACACAAAAAGTCTGACAGAATGAAACTGCATTTAAAGTGAGAAGTACACCAATAGAATTGAGCAAAGTCTTATATCCAATAGTAGTCCATTAAAGATGCATTATGTATAAGAGCATGATGACAAGACCATATGCATCACTCTAGATCATCGGAATTCTCTTGATTTTCAATGGATGGAAACAAGATTGTAGTTTAATAATTTAATTCAAAAATGGATATCGAAACTTTTGTTTACTATTGTGACAATGGTTGCTTTAACAATCAAGATGACTATACTCCAGACAGATACAACTTCACCCGGAATAAAGTAATTTCACTGAAATTTTCAGTAAATTCATTTTGCATTATGTTTTTTTCAACTATTATAGCTCTTTATCAAAAGATGAATTATATAAGATTTAGACAATGAACTGGTCAATCTTGCGATAATACTTCAAAAATAGATATTCGTTGGCTAAGCTGTGTATCTCTATGCCAATTAGAACTGTTTTTGGTATCACTTGTTAAAATTTTGTTTCTTGATTTGTGGAAATTTTGAAATGCAAAAGGTTCTATTTCTTAATCTTAGAAATTCTAAGATACACCCCTTTGACACCCAACGTAATGCAAAATGAAAATTTCATTCCAACTACTTTCTTCTGAGCGAAGTTATCAATGTCTCACTTCACCATTTTAAATATTGAATCATTAAATGGCTGAACTGTTTTAATCTACTTTAAATCAAAGCCATCTGATAGCATCAAGAGTTTATTATGGTCTTGTTGTGTAATAAATGTCTCATTAATAATTTGTATAGCATTTAAGGCCTACTGAAAAACATACAATAGGTAGATTTAGCTCTTGATCAATGCCTCTTTAAGTAACCTGTACATTGTATGATTTTAAACTTATTATTATTGCAGGGTGTTATTCAAAATGAGCATGATTTGGAAATGTTGGGTCCAGAATTCAAGAGTGCATATCGACAACAACAAATTGATCCATTTGATGATGAAGCATGGGAAAATGGTAATCGATAAGATTACATGAACAGTTAAACTTGTGATAATAATACAAAACCATTGAAAGAACATAATTCCATCCTGCAAAGATTTCTTTTTTAACACCCCCTCTCTTTTTAAAAGTTGCAGAGGTAGTTCAAGTGATGTTACCATATGGAACAGTTACATATCGAATTTTCATCTTAAACACTGATTCTAAACTTTATTGTCATTTTTGCACACACATGATATCAAAGAAATTTTATTAATATGAAATAAATTACCATAAATTGTTTTATTCATTAATTAAATGCATGAAATGATGCTTGTTTTTTATTTTTATTATTGTTACTACCATTAATTGGAATGATCTCTAGTACAGGGCACTAAGAGGCAGCGTTAGTGTGACTCATAACTTGATCATCTACCTTTCAAACACGCTTTAAAATGGTTGTCAGTGGATCCCAACTACAGTGTTATAATAGGCAAGCTGTGACATATGTTTAATAATGAAAGTAAAATGTTTTCTTTCTTTGACAACTAAATTACATTCCCTATTTGGATAATTTTTATATTATCGTATTCCCAGTCCCTCCTATACCTTGATCTGTGAGTGATTATTGTTTTTATAATATGTATGTCTGTATTAAAATCTAATTTATTTATGTAAATTATATTATTGTAGTTTTGTAGATATGTACAAATTGTCCAATTTCATTTAAATAAACACCCTATAAAATTTAAATTTATTAATTTTTTTTTCCAACCTATATATTCATGAGAGCATTTTTCCTATGAATTGTTCAACTTCCAATGCATTAGAAGTTGAATAATTATTACAAATCACCAGAAAAGATGGCTGATTTACCTTTTATTGATCTGCAATCAGGCCTGGAGTTCACAAAGCATTCTCAGACTTAAGTTAAGAAATCGCTCAAAATGATTTGCCTGATTTTAGCGAAAAATGTAGCCCTTTATAAACTTTTGTTGTTTTGATGTATCAAATACCTCAATAAGAAACTATGTTCAAAGTTTTGTGTTTCTGAATCGAAGATATTTCTTATAATTAGTGATTGAAAGATGAGTAAATTCTTGACTTATGTCTGAGTATGGTTTGTGAACTCCGGGCTTGATTGAGTAGTGGGTGTGAGACAGCATTAAATGCTACTAACTAATTTACATTGGTTTAATTAATAAACATATATATTCCACTGAAAAAAGTGTTATTATTACCCTCAGGGGTGTGATTAAGAGACACTTGGAATTGGTGCATAACTTATTAAATCAGATTGATTCATAGCCTTAAATGGGCGAGGGGGTTTGGATGGCCAAATGGTTAGCATGTGCACACTGTATCATAAAGCTTGTCATTGAGTCAACTGATGTCGTTGTGAATGCCCTGTTGTACACGACAAGGAGTAGGGTAACCTGTCCAACCTCATGGGTCAGACCCCTACGCACATGCGAATTATTGAAATAGAATTAAACCATATTAGTCCCGAAATGACCTAGTTTGTGTCTAGTGGATGTTAAACAACATTTCTTTCCTCTCCCCACATGGGCGATGTCATACAGTCAAGTGAAGAAGGCCATGGACCTTTAGCTGGTAAAATTGTTAATCATAAACACAATTTGTCCACAAAAGTTAGGGGCATTAATCTATTAAGTAAATAAAAAGAAAAAGATAGGCTGGCACTGCCAGGCAGGATACGCCCACATTTTCGAGAGATGGATAGAGAACAAACAATACGGAAAGTGATTTTTCCTACATCATTAAGTCCTGTATTTCATACTGTATTGGGAGCAGCCATTTTGTTGGTCAGTTCCAGTCTGATATTCATGAAATTCGAAGTCGACAATGATTATGGTGTGACGGTACACAACCTAGAAATGTGACTTTTCGTCAAAATCGGATAAGAATTGTGACCTGTACAGAGTCAACAACCACCATATCTTTACACTATTCGCGTACAAACGGCGACCATTTCGTCCGGCAATTTTGGTACCATTTTCACGAAATTCGAATAATTCAGGAAGTTACGATCCGATATGCGCAAATACCGAAAGGAACCAAGATCTTTGGGTTATAACCATGCATTTCAAGTTTGATCAAAATCGAATTAAAATTGTGACCTTT
Source organism: Patella caerulea (assembly GCA_036850965.1). NCBI lineage: Eukaryota > Metazoa > Mollusca > Gastropoda > Patellidae > Patella > Patella caerulea. The sequence goes on from JAZGQO010000006.1 coordinate 24,956,444, forward strand.
ACAGGGTCCACAACCTTGATATACCATTTTTTAACAGTATTCACGTACAAACGGTGGCCATTTTGTATGGCAATTTTGGTCTGATTTTCCCGAAATTCGAACTCAACCTTCCTTACGGTGTAACGGTAATATAATCAAACGTTTTTTTAAATCGGATAATAATTGTGACCTCCAAGCTAAAAAAAAAGGCGATTTTGCGTATAATCAGGGGCCATAATTCAGGAAGTTACGATCCGATATGCGCAAATATCGAAAAGAAGCAAGATCCTTGGGTTATAACCTTGAATTTCAAGTTTCATCACAATCGAATCAAAATTGTGACCTCCACAGGGTCCACAACCTTGATATACCATTTTTTAACAGTATTCGCGTACAAACGGCGGCCATTTTGTATGGCAATTTTCGGCCGATTTTCCCGAAATTCGAACTCAACCTTCCTTAGGGTGTAACGGTGTTATAATCAAAGGTTTTTTTAAATCGAAAAATTATTGTGACCTCCAAGCTAAAAAAAAGGCGATTTTGCGTATAATCAGGGGCCATAATTCAGGAAGTTACGATCCGATATGCGCAAATATCGAAAGGAAGCAAGATCTTTGGGTTATAACCATGAATTTCAAGTTTCATCAAAATCGAATCAAAATTGTGACCTCCACAGGGTCCACAACCTTGATATACCATTTTTTAACAGTATTCGCGTACTAACGGCGGCCATTTTGTATGGCAATTTTCGTCCGATTTTCCTGAAATTCGAACTCAATCTGCCTTAGGGTGTAACGGTGATATAATCAAACGGTTTTTTAAATCGAATAATAATTGTGACCTCCAGAGGGACCACAAGCTAAAAAGGGTGATTTTTCGGACAATCAGGGGCCATAATTCAGGAAATTACATTCCGATAGCCGCAAATATCGAAAGGAACCAAGATCTTTGGGTTACAAACATGCATGTCAAGTTTCATCAAAATCGGTTCAAAATTGTGACCTCTATAGGGTCCACAAGCTAAAAACGTGATTTTTCGTACAATCAGGGGCCATAATCCATGAAGTTTTGATCCGATACATGCCAATATCGAAAGGAACCGAGATCTTTTGGGGATAAACCTATATTTCGTCAAAATCGGATAAGAATTGTGACCTGTAGAGAGTCCACAAACAAATTGTGGACGTCCGGACGGACAGGGGCGACGACATAATACGTCCACATGAAAATGTGGGCGTATAAAAACTGGAGACTAGATTATCATTGGAAATACAAATAATTATCAGAAATCGGGTTGAGATTCTTCATTTCATATGTCTGAACAATGGTCAATGCAGATAAATTTCAAGCTGATCCACCAATAACTTTTTAGATTCAATAGGCCTATTTACTTGAGTAATCTGGGCAATGCTAATAAATTTTATGAGTATTATCATCTTATAGCAATACTGACCCCCCACCCTCTGAATTAGATGACACACAGTGCATATTATGATCATTATTGACTCAATTAGAATAAAAGTTGTGGGACTCCAAATTCAAACTTAGTCAAGGTATTCGAACTTGGGCAAGATATTGATGTATTGATATAAGCTCATCATCAAACTCAGTCAAGGGATTCACCTAATAAACACCTTCACCAATTTGAATAGAGAAGCAGAGTACAGTGTCCCAAAATTTGACGGACCATTTAAACTGTGGGGCAATCAAAACCTTACTATTTTGTATTTTTTAAAAACAATTTAATTTCAACAACTAAATTTAAAACTCAACAATTAAACAATTTACGACGAACTGGCAAAGTTAAAATTAACAAAAATAACAAACTGTACTTCTTATGTTCTTACATAAATTTTATCACATAAACATGAAGAATAATTGTCTTAATTATGTTACAAGGCTTTCAAAGTAAATATTTTGTAATATTTATTTGGATTTGGTAGATGGTGGGTGTTACATTTTTCACAGATTTAACCATAAAAAATACTTACATAAAATGAAATGACTGTTAAAAAAGTAATAAATAAGGTCCCATGTTAAAGAGAATTTTCGAGCTTGGCTACGCTACCATAATTTGCCTTATAATTAGTAGTAAATAAAACCCTAAAATGAACAATACTGTATAGGCTATATATAAACATTAATCAAAATGCAACAATTAATAATTTATTGGAATATGGAAATCCTATTCCACAGAAATATATCTATACCAAGAAAGGCAAATGATTAAGAACATGAAATAGGCTTGAAACTTCAGGAAAGAAAAACGTATAGCCTATTTATGCAAGACTATTAATTAATGGCAATGCTGCTTAGCATTTTACCTCATCAAGGTTAACTTTATGTTTGCATCAACAAAGCTTTATAATTCACTCATTCCCAGCTATTTTGACCTTAATCCTTTAAAAAAGTATTCATATTTAACCACATGGTATCTTGGCATCTAATGCTTATCTGTTACATATTTTGTAAAGAAAGAACAGGGGGTTTCATTTTTGTGGAGAATTTATATCTTGTAATTTTTAAATAATGGGCCAGAGCCCCTACTGCTTAAGCAAGTTAATAATAAAAAGATAATTGATTTGATGTACAATTAGAAAAAAATTAGGTGTCCTATTTGACATAGATGCTGCACAGTTTTATCACAACTTCTATTCTTTAGGAAAGCTATGTTGTATTTCATTAGACTTAGAAAGATTTTTTGAAAAAGGGATCTTATCTTATTATACACAATTTCTAATGACAAAACGTCTTATTTCTCTGACCAAAGTGGTTATTATTTCTTAGACTTTCCTTCAACAGCAATAGATTTCATTTTATCTGGAGGTAGTATCTTAAATGAGCAGGTCAAATCCTGAGCTACAATCATAACTGCTGCAGCGTTGTCAAACTCTCCACAATAATTAGGCGCACTGAATAGCGTTACTAGTTTCCTCTTCTGGAAAAACTGGTATCCATCTTCAACGACTTGGTGTGCACGAACAATCAAACTACAGCTAAATTTCTTTAAGCAGTCTTTGACAATGTCCCGTCCAAAGGTGAAAGATACGCCTCTGTCATTTTCTCCCCATCCAGTGATATCTTCATCTGGGTCAGACCAAAGTAAATCACATGTCAACCCCTGGTCTGGAATGTCTAAGGGCCGGGCAATTTCTTGAATCTGCTGTAAATCATTTAAATCAGGAGATAGCCCACCATGCATACCAAGGATTGTTCCTTCAACTAAAGCTGCTATAGGTAAAGCATTAAAACAATCGGTGAATGTCTTCCAGAGTTTTATATTGTATCTTCGCTTGCACTCATCATAAAACCCATAGATTCGGTTAATAGAGGCACATTCATGATTACCTCTCAATAAAAAGAAATTGTTAGGATATTTTATTTTGTAGGCTAAAATCAAGCATATTGTTTCTAAGGAATGTTTGCCTCGGTCAACATAATCCCCCAAAAATAAGTAATTTGAATCTGGTGGGTATCCACAAGCGTCAAAATGCCGTAACAAATCCTCATATTGACCATGAATATCCCCACATATATTAACTGGCGCCTCTAATTCTAAAAGCATTGGTTGCTCCAGGAAAATTTCTCTTGACAAAACGCATAACTGTCGTATTTTGCTCTCTGGAAGTTGAACCTGTTTATTGGGTGAATTTCTGACAGAAAGAAGGTGCTCAATGACAGCGTCAATATCAATTGTTCCTGCTGAGCCGGTCATTTTCTCTGGCATAACTAACTTTCCATTTTCCAAATTGTAATATTACACACCAGTAATAATTGAAGATTGTGAACACTTCTAATGTATTCCTCTTTCATATGATATAACGAGAAAATGTTAATACATCGGTTAGATCATCAGAAGAATTTCTGTTTTTGACGCCATTTTGCTTTGACGACAGATGGGATTGGAAGTATTGATCACATGACGGTTACTAATAGCAACCTGCCATGCCGCCATAATGACATCAATAGATATGCTATTATTATCCCGCGCCGTCCTAAATGATATCTTTGTGAAACTTTGTACTCACATACATTAACTTATTGTACTTTAGTACTTAATTAGGAGCATTGCCTTTTTGCTATTTAAAAATTTAGATCTGTCTGATTTAAAACCAAAAAATGTGTTTCGTTCCGCGGAAACAAATTTGACTACCAGTAGGCCTACCGCCCGGTACTAGGCGGTAGCCTACAAATAGTTTTTGCTAGCCCTACAAACTGGCCTACCATTTTTATTTTAGAGCATGGGCATCCAGTGGCAGTTAGAATTCCATGTAAGAGTAGGCCGTCGTACTTGTCCGCGCAAATACGCCGCGCCCACCCCCTTAACACTTGACCGATCGGTCGAAGCAGTCCAGTCGGACGTTAAACCCCACGTCATTTTATCGTCACGATCTTAAAAGACTATTAAGAGCCAATAACACCCTTGCTGGCTTAGTAGATCCAGAAAATAAATAATAGACTTATTCTATCAACTGCTCTACCTGTTGTGTAAATTATCCATTAGCTTACATCCTATTTTACTTGTCCAGTATGGAAGGGTATCGCTGCCAATATTAAATGCTCGGCTAAAATGTCTTTTCCATTGATTATGTAGCCTAAAAAGTACAACGTACGTAGGTCTACAGTCACAATACCGGTAGTCTAACGATAAAGTCAAAATACCTCTAAGGCCAAAGTTAAATGTAAAACGACAAATGCAATGTGTCAAATGACAAATGTTTTAATTTAGAATGATTTTCTTTGACATTTGTACATTTTACATTTCTCTCATTACAAATCACACTTGCGCTCTGCCACATCTCATTTGCCATTCACGCGTTCTTTTTATCAACTCTTGCGCATAGCATCTTCTTAAATTATGCAAATATAGTACGCCACGTGACTTATTAACATATATACGGAAAAGTCCGATCTTTTTTAAAAATAAGAATATGAATTATTTCTCCCAGTTAACGTGCTGCCATTCATCAGTTGACTTCATGCCATTCATGGGTTCTTATTTGGCTAACAATTAAGTTGACCTCAGTTGTTTGTCCCGTACTAAGGGAAACCTTCTCGACCAATACAGGTCGATCCATAAGCCCAAGAGGTTTCATGCGCGTAGAATCTCTTATCATTATTCCACTTTCTAAATTTTTGTTTTCGTAAGATTATATAAAATGAAATAGGCCAAAGACAAAATACAGTACTACGGCTGTGCCACCATGGACATACAGATCATATACATTCATACATTTGTAATATAATTGTTGATACCGTATTATACATAATAACAGAGGTAGGCGTAAGTGAAAAATTAATACTTGTATAGGCCTAATAAGTAAATATTGCCGAGGTCTATACTATGACAATCACAAGGGATGAAAAAATTCCCTGGCTTCTCCGCCCTTCCATTATCCTGTTCCTGGCAGATAATTAAATTAAACCTGTCATCATCAATTCGCATCAAAACAGATTCAGTTTAGTGTCATTAATTATTTTTCAAAATTGCGATTAGTTTAAAGGAGCTAAATCGCTAACATTTGATTTGCGACCTAGAAATTGACGTAAGTGGTTCGCAACACATATAATAATGTAGCATGAATGTAGTCCTATATAAACTGATTTAAATTCATTGGTTTCCGTTTTTACTCTTATTTCAAATCAGTTATTTTCGGCGAAATAAGTCAGTAGTCTCAACCGAATGCAAATTTCTAGCGTCTGGTTATTCCAGGTTGGTTACATACGCCGTTTGATTTGGTACAATGTTTCTAGCCTCGTTCCTCGAGTCTCTTGCTAGAACTTGGTTTGAAACGCATTATGGTACACGATTCGTGTACCAATGGTAAAATGTTTATCGTGTCTTAAATATTGGATATCAGAAGTCCATCTTTTTCCGGTAAGATCACAGCATCAATTGTTTATTTAAATTGACAAATAATTCGTGTGTTAAATGTTGAAGATTTTGGACGATATTGAGTTAGAGACTTAACTACACTTTAAACTTTAAACCTTTCACAAACATCAATAAATGTTTACTAATTCGGGGAAGAAATTGGTCAGGATGCTCATATTTTTAGATTCAACAAAAAGTTATATTTTCCTTTTACCAGCACAAACACAAATAAATAATTTAAAAAGAAAAACAACCAATGGCGCGTTAACTGGGTTATCTTTCCTTGGGAACAATTATTCATATATTTATTTCAAGAAAGATCGGTCTTTTCCGTATTTATGTAAATAAGTCACGTGGTATACTATATTTGCATATTTAAGAAGATGCTATGCGCAAGTTGATAAAAAGAACCCGTGAATGACAAATGAGATGTGGCAGACCGCAAATGTGATTTGTAACGAGAGAAATGTAAGATGTAGAAATGTCAAAGAAGAGCATTTTGTGTTAAGACATTTGACACATTACATATGTCGTTTTACATTTAACTTTGGCCGTAGAGGTATTTTGACTTTATCATTACCGGTATTGTGACTTTGTACATTGTACTTTTTACATATAATCAACGGAAAAGGCATTTTAGCAGAGCACTTAATATTGGCAGCGATACCCTTCCATAGGTCCAGAGGGTTCGAAAATATTTTGGGATGTTGGGATGGCCTAGTGGTCTAAGAGTGCCGCGCTTCGACCTCTATAGCTGGCCGGTCACCTCTGGCTTGCGGCTGTGGTTTCGAGCCCTGGTGTGAGCGTATGTGGCATGGAGATAGGGACGCCTTCTCAACCTCGTGGGTTTCCTCCGGGCACCCCGGTTTCCTCCCACTGCTAAAGACCCCTAGCTAGCTATCGACACACTTATTTCATCCAAAACTTTATCAGACTTTCATCCCGCAAAATGGTCAAATCCAATTTTTCTTTTAGACCAAAATGGAAGCGGTCTAGTCGTATACGGCGTAACAGAATACACTTCAATTATATGCAGTGTAATTAAATACAAAAAAGCTGAAACAAATCAAATTAAGTGTAAACCTACACTTCCCTTTTAGTCATTAATTCTACAATATGGCTGAAGTGTATGACTTCATTGACTTTAGTATAAATATTTTCATACCGAGTACCCAGTCATAAGTAGATCATAAACGTGACGAGAGAAGGAACTGGTGTATAATTAGTTCCATTTAATGTCTCGGTTTTCCATTATTTCCACATATTTGTACGTGAGCACATTATCAAATTTTTTTCCAATTAGCTTAAGAAAATATATTATAGGAGCCCATGGGGAAGCTTTAATAATAAGGCAATGGAATAATCAAAACACATCTTTAATGACTCGAAGGATGATCTTTCGGCACGTAGTATTTCATTGCATCGTTATTCAACATAATTTTAAGATTAGAGAAAAGAAAATGGGACAAGGAGTCATTTGATCCAATCACCATTGTAGGCTACAGTAAAATCCATGAATTTTCAATATTTGACGTGATGATATCCGAGGGCTGTAATACTAAGGTTTATTTTCAAGCTCGAATGAAAAAATGTTTTTTTCAAATATAAACACAGATATGTTTATACATTTATTATGGAAATAAATATATGCGAAAATGAAAATAAAATTTTAATTATTCTGTCCTCCATTATAGGCCTACCAATTAAAGCTGCCATCTAGACGTATGACGCAAGGAATGAAGAGCATGTTTACGAGATTAGCCAAGGCATTGAGGGAATTCTTAAAATCTCTGCGTTCACTGTGTGTATTTTAAAATGGTATACCGACAACTCACTACAGAGATAAGATGCAATCCCTGATCATTAGTCATTATTTCGACAATATAATCAACAGGGTAATGACGTAAAAGACCATCAACGTTCCGGTTATAGACCTTGTATTGGGGTTCTTTTGCGATTCGTGCGTAAACTCATCTCAATAGTGAACAGGATCAAAGACAGGCCCTGGACAGGGTTGTTATAGTACCCGAAATTGACAATTATCCCTATCGCACACACCCCAATTAGTCAATTTAGACTTCAACATAAATATGATCCAGGTTAAATCAGATATTGACTTCAACAATGTTTAGACGGCTCTTTGGGAAACGTTGACATGAAATTATTTAAATGAAATGCGCTGTATCACGCATGATCAGGGGAGGATTGGGACATCGTGCGATCGCCAGAAGGGATAGACCGATGAGCCGGTTGGGCAAAAATTGAAAAAGAAAAAGAAATTGTACAATTCATCTGAAAAAAAAAAACATTTTCTGCTGAACATTTTATGGGAGAGGGGGTATTGGACTGGCCATGGGGCTATGATGACCATGTTGTATGTGACCGGTGGCTTTAACGGGCCGACACGCCATCATTAGGGTCTGGAATGGGCTGGTATAATGGACATTCTGCACCACTTCCCCACCCCCTCACAGACACACCAACTAAAATAAGCTATTTTTTTTTTTTCATTTTTGTAATCAAAATAATATTATTTTTTATATATATTTAGAGTAATTTGATTAAAAAGACATTATGCAAGTTCTAAATCTACCCATTGTGGGTCTTTCTTTAGGCCCGAAATGTTATCGAAATTATTAATTAGACGTTAATCAACTTATCCAGACCATAATCAACTCTCGGTGTCAACGCCATCCTACAATATATACTTGATTATGATTCGATTTACATCTCAACTTTCATTCGTGATTCAATCATAAAATGGATAATGGAGACTGCATTTTTTTATCGTACTGACCTTGGTAATGATGATCGGGGCTAGACCAAAAATTCAATAGCTAAAACCTCGGTTCAGCAAATGCCCTTTACAGTACCGGTAATCAGTTTTCAAGTATTATAGTGAGAACCGAAAGCTCTTCATCTAATCTCCTATAATGTATCTTGAACAAAGGATCGACATGCTACTTAATATATTGTATAATTCAAGGTTAGAAATAATGAAGGTCATGTCAGTATGGAGGTTGAACACGAAGAAACGGGACACTGGAAAAGGTTTAATATATATGTTGTAGATAGCAAGCGCTTTCCAGGTTGTTGTTCGAAATAATGATCCTGAGAAGATCGTAGCCCACGGGTTTTATTTGCAATCGTAGATATAGGTTCTTGCTATAATAATAAAAAAGGCAATATAAAACCCCAAGAAAATACTGCAAATTACAGTCAAAATACTTTATTCTGAATGGGGTTGTCACTATTGGAAGTTTGGACTATAAGAAATGGGCATCAGATGTGTCTGCACCGTCTACGAGAATTATCGAGCGTTTGACTGGCAGACTATGGCGGTGCTCGATTCACAGTCCAGAACGTCCCGAATCGACAGAATTACAATCGAGTGACGCGGAATTCAGTCCTGTCACAGTTCTGCCAGTCCCGACAGCTGAGGTGGAGTGAGTAGAATCGTGACGTATTCCTAGGTAAAAAATATGTTTCAGCAGTCATGATTGGTTGGGATACTTTTTATACAGTCGACGCATGCGCTGTAATCTGAAATTCTCCTTTTCACTCGATTGACACCAGTTTTGGAATTCAATTCCAGAACTGTGAATCGAGTATATAACTCCACCCACATGCTCGATTATCAAGTAACAATCTCAACGGCAATTGTACCCTCGCTTGGCAGACCTTTCAACACCCACCAGTTTCCGGTATTGACGTCACCGACTAACGGTAAACGTTAGCTTGGCCAGCCATTTAATTTATTAATATAATTTTAAATGAACGACTGTTTAAATCCAAGTTGTATCCAAGCCAAGCGAGGGCCTACAGAGTAGATTTTGAGCATGTCGTGGAAATGAAGGCTTTATTAATAATTTCTATAAAATCTGACGCCAAAATAAAGACTCACAACAGGCAGATTTAGCTCTTGCATAATGTATGTTTAACCCAGTGGTAACAGAATTTATTATGTCAAACCCCTACATTTTTTTGGTTTTGTGAAATGATTTTTTTCCTAAACAATCACTTTGTGAATTACTCAGATATATCGACATTATTTAAAATAAGATATAAATTATACAGTTCTCTAGAAAACTTTATATACTCCATAATAGAGGTCTGATTCAGAGGCGAATTCAATGGGGGGGGGGGGGCGAGGGTCTCCCCCCCCCCCCCTCATTTTCAAAAGTGCCCTTTTTTACGGCTGAAAGTGCCTTTTCTCAGACCCAAATATGTCCGTTCCAAACGTTTACTTCGACGAAAATATCAGCCAAATAGCTCTCGGAATGGTTACAGATGCAAGGAAATGACGGATAATTTTCTTTGGGGACCCCCCCCCCCCTCTCAACGGCGTGTCCCGTCTCCGCGGTTAGTGCCCTCATTTTGCGGCGCCCCCTCCCCCACCTTTTGAAAATTCCTAGATCTCCTGTGATTGACTGAATGCATAACGGATCTCTATCAACTTTGGTCAACATACTGGGTTTTCTTTCTTGAAAGATGTTGTCGAGACGTTTGGGCGTATACCACACTATCTTCAGCTTTGTTGATTAGTGTCTTTTGTTGTCTGGTAACGGCATTTGCATGTCATGATAATGGGATTACGTTTATAATAAAAAATTGTGTCACACAAAAGGCAAAATTGTATTTCACTAATAAAAAAATCTATGAATATTTCAACATTTCAATAAAAAGAATTACATGCATGTTTTTTGTCTCGAAGAGATTGGTTCGGGAGCTTTATAGGGCGAATTCCATAAATATTTTGGAGAATAAAACTGCTTAATTTTGTGTTAACATGCCCTAACCTAGGGCCGAGTAACTAACTCAACATACGTGATATGTTTTCAAATAACTTAAACCCGTCGGTCTTCATCTGGAAATTAAGGCCAGGGTACGAACCCGTATTACGCAATGTATGGATGAAACCAGATTTTTATTTTATAAAAATAATATGTAGGTGATATTTACTTTTCGTTATCAAGTACAGCACATGGGTCATTTATTGTATAGATCTCTAAAAGAGTGGGAATCGATTATCAGGTCACCCAACGAAAAAATCTTAAATAAGTTACGTGTCCGGATAAGCAGATTTTACGTTCACGTCAAAACGACTCACTATTTGGAGCTGAAATTTTGAGACAAGGTTAATAACACATCCCTCGATGTTTTGGCACTTTAATGTAATACGTCTTCAGACGTATAATTTGAGGTTCCTTTCAAATCGAGATAGACCCTTTAAGATCATGGTACATGAGCCAATGGATATTTGTTTGAACTTTGAATATGTTTCTAAAATAATAAATGAAATGAAACGGGGTTTAACGTCCTACTGTTCTGCTCCTAAATTGGACTAATTAATGAAGATATGCATAAGCCTGCCAAGGGATCTTTTACATGCACGCCAATGTGTACCTAGAGTTTTCGTCCCATCAATGACAAGGGGCGATCACGTCCGATGAACTTTCTGGATGAACTTTCTCTGTCAATGCAGGAACCGAACACCTGACCTACTGGCTAGCGGGCCATCGTCTTAACCATTTAACTATCATGATCCCCTTCTAAAATAATAAATTAGATTTATCTCGTCCACATCCTAGGCTCGACGACTTTCTGCATTTTAAATTCAAGGGGGGGTGGGATGGTCTAGAGTGCCGCGCTTCGACCTCTAGCTGGCCGGTCACCTCTGGCTTGCGGCTGTGGTTTCGAGCCCTGATGTGAGCGTATGTGGCATCGAGATAGGGGCGCCTTCTCAACCTCGTGGGTTTCCTCCGGGCACTCCGGTTTCCTCCCACTGCTAAAGACCCCTACGCGCAAGCGAATTATTGAAATAAAATCAAACCATATGTTAGTCCCGAAATGACATAGTTTGTGTTGAGTGGACGTTAAACCCCATTTCTCTTTCTCTTTTAAATTTTAAAGAAATGTCAAGATGTTTGCTTGCTTTTGAAAATTATAAACATAATACGTTTTTCCCCTTAGTTATCTATGGTTTTATTTTTGAAGCTATAAAAAATATGGTATTCAGATGATTCGTATTTCAGTTTCAGCTAGGATTGGTTAAGGAATTACATTCTAAATCGAAGATATAATATAGTATAAAGAGTTGTAATGTGATATAATTGTTTTACGACAACAGATCTACTTCATTTTTAAAATCACAAATATTTGATCTGATTAATACACAGATCCTATTGCGTTTCGTTTTTTATAGTTCAAAATTTTATTTTACCTGACTTCACAACACTACATAATCTGGAAGCGTTGTTATATAACAGGCGTTGATGTCGTCTGGTACGACGAATTTTTGGCGTTCTTTGCACGGAACTGTGGGCAATCCCATAGAAACGTCATCGCTGATTAATTAATCAATGTCTAACGTCATAGGGTCAAAAACGCTCGTATTACCCCATGACACGAGCTCCCAGCACAACCAATCAGATCTTCGTGTAGTGTAGGTCAACGAAAGTATAAAACGAAATATACATGTACATGTAATCAGATTGGCAAATATTGAATCTTTGTATATAAATAGAATCTGCTGCCGGTCTAAATGTTTTAATTGCTAAAATTATATTAATATTTCAAAACAAAAGGTTTAAAGCACCAATAACACTCTTGTTGTAACTGAAAAATATGTCCCAATCTTCAGTCTGGTCAACAAATCGTATTATTTTAGAATATTCCAATTAAATGATGATATAAATTTCATCTTAACACACCTAATTTAAAAAATTGGAAAAATTCAACCAATTGATTTGAAAAGTCTAACGTAAACCTTTTCAAATGTGACTTGGATTTTAAAATATTTTCGAACCCTCTGGACAAATAAAATAAGTTGTAATGGATAATTTACACAACAGGTAGGACATTTAAACATCTAGTACTCAGAATAAGGGTATTATTTATTTTCTGGAGCTACCAAGCCAGCAAGAATGTTATTGCCCCTTTAAACGGTCAGTTAAATCAGCATGTAATGGCATCATATCTCAAGTTAAAGAAATCACAGTGAAACTTCCCAATATATACGCAAGTTAGTATGGCAAAACTTGAGAAAAAAGCTAGTGAATGAACATTAATGACGTTGACAAACTGTCGATACCTAAATAACTGTAAGCCGTATTGTTAAAAGCAGGAAATGGGGATTAACACATTGCGGAGAAAAGGTTTAAACAGTAGGGAAAAGGTTTCCACCGCGGCGAAACGCTTTCCGTTTTTATTTTTTTTTGTTTTTGTTTTTTATTTGCCATAGTTTTCATTGCGATACACTTTTAAACATTCATAGGTAAACTCCTGCTTTTGACAACCAAACTTTCAAGAGTTATACAGTTTCTTATTGATAACATCAAGTTTAAGGCGGACATAGATTGAAAACAATATGGTCCCCTAATGGACACTGTGTGACAAAGTGCTTAATTTTATAAAATACAATCTATTATTTAGATTCTGTGAACTTATTTACCCCAGATGATATCGACTTTTTAATACTGTATATACTTCTATTAAGGCACGAACTGGCTATGATATAATTAAACATGTGATCAATCCCATATGTCATTTACCAGGCCCGTAGCTAGCCCAAAATAGTTAGGGGGGGCAAAGGCTTCCGGGTGCGCCGATGGCGCTTCTGGGGGCGCCGGTGTACCTACACCGCAGAAGGGTTTATATAGAGTGCTCTCCATAGGAGTACGGGGGTTTGGGTTAGCCTTTCAGACGCCTTGTGGGAAAATCTGTCGACCTCAAACGCCTTTTCTTGCTTAATTGTGGTCCAATATAGTCTACCTTCGGTTACGTACCATACTCCTCGCAGTGTTTCGTTTGATTAGAGCTAATAACACTTAACACCGTTGCAATGGAAGCAAATTTCTGTTCAAAATTATGGCTGGTCAATAGTCTGATTAACAACCAATAGCTAACGGCATCACAATGCCATTACGCTTTAAACACAGATCCAAATTAGACTAAACATGTTTATATATATCACGATTGTATTATACCCAATTAACCAGTGCACATAGCAGAATGTTTCAAAAAAAGTACTTGCGTGACAAACGAGGATATCCAAACGGATACAATACCTTAAATCACTGTCCAAAATTTTTAAGGAAGACCCCAGATTAAATGAAGGGCTGTCATGTTGCTGGCCAGAGATGGATTTCACGGGCCATTGTTGTAATTGAATTCACAAAAAATAATCAATGCTCGAAAAATGTGGCACAAAGTAGGATGGTTCCAGACAAAATGTTCTAATTCATCTTCAATTTAGTACAAATTCTCGGTATTCAATAAAAAGATTACGGGCACTTTATTTTGCCAACCAGATGAAATAATATGCTTTACCCTTCTGCCCGAAAAGTCTGGGCGCCTAACCAATCTCACTGGCATTGAAGACTACATATTACTCCAAAGGAATACGCACTGGTCAATAACCATACCATAACGTGATAATTAGACAATTGCATGTATGTTCATGAGTCTTATCTATTTTCCCTATTGTCGAAGGCTATATTGCTGACAGTTAAAGAGACGAGCGGAAGAGAGGAACACGGAACGGCGTATGGAAGCACCCGAGTTCAGTCGCTGCCTTACTATGTTAATTTTATCTTTTATATTCCTGATGTAGGTTAGTTCCTGTTGTATTAATGTAGATGTTTGATATTCTGCTCCCGTTGTAAATAAACCCCATATTTCTTCGTCGCTGTAAAATACCTTCCAAATGAAATATGCCACCTAATCACTGAATCGTACGCGACACTTGTGATTCTACGGTTACTATGTGACATAAAATACAAAGTGGCACTACTGACATCCTTTTCCAGTATATTTCGTCACGGCAGTCCATTAACTAATGTGACACACTCTGCGTCACAGGCTTATAATATGGACTTCAAATGAAGACTTCATTATGGATTTCCCGCTGTGTATTTTAATAATATAACTACCGGAATTGTGGAACATCGTATTGTTCTAAACCATTGATTTATATACCAGTACTACAAAGGGCTACAAGGGTGGGTTTAAAACACTTATAAGACTAAAGAACAGCCATCTTGTAATGTCTGTTCATGGTTTTTTTCCGGAACGCCGCAATCTGACATATATAATCATAAATTCTGAAAATCTACATGTTCTAAGCAATAATTGCGAGGATTTGGAGCTCACTGAGCTGTTTTAAATACCAACCCCCAAGATAGACGTGACTAGTTTGCTTGATTGGCCACTTGCAAACAAAATGTACTAACGATGAACTGCGTGCTCATTTTGCCAAGAATTATCTGAGACGAAAGTGACCCTTTCTAGAGGGGTGTCACAAATACGTTAGATCTATTTCATAAGGCCAACTTCATTTTAGGTCAAAGTTTACGAGGTATAAATGGGGTTAGCTCTAATCCAGATCCTAACCCTAAACATGTGGCAGTGAATCATTTAACGTATCACAATATATAGACCATTTCTTATTACCCCAAGCATGCCAACACACTTCTTACCTTACCTCCTAACGATTTCATTCACAAAGTCAAACAGTCAAGAACATCGATAATAACAGGAATTGAGCTTGTTAGGAAAGCATTTCTTAGGAACGCGCAAGCATCTCGACCGGACGAAGACATCATCAAATTACTTGACATCTGTCGGAGGAGGAATGGCTATACAGTCAACGACTGAGTATACCTCTAGTTTTCCAATCTGTCTCACAGAGAATTACATTGTAGCGGCCAAGCGAATATTCACCGCGGGATCAGTTATGCTAGTTTCTGCGATGGGAAACGATTAGTCAAAGTTATGCAATTCTTTTCAAGGCGGAGAGGGAAAGGGAAGTTCTGCCATTCTGCCCATTAAAACCAGATTTCTATGGATGTTTTCAACATTCTGAACAATCATCACTCATCAGTCAAATCAACCACAAATGTAACAACAGCATAGATTTCTTTGACCCCACAGAGTTTACGAGTAGCAATATCCAAAACACTGGACAATTGGAAACTAAAGTAAATTTCAAAGAAACCGATACACATTAATTACTGTTCAAAGACTCCTATCACCAAAAACATATATGAGTTCTCTGACATCACAAAATCTCAGATTCTCCGTTTCCATTAGGATAATATGTACTCAGAAGGCCGATTTTGAGTCCCATGTAGGCCCTACCTTACAGTGGGTATTTAGCAAACTAAAAGCGGATATCCCAAACTCTATCTCGGACGTATAAAAAGCAACACTCTTGTTCAACCTTACGCCAAAGAAACAAATCATATGCAATTAGCAGTTAAAACATGCAAAATTATAAACAAATCCGACCATCTTGCACATTGTCATAGTTCCCAATTAGACCAACTTGCCCAGTAAAATTG
This sequence comes from Patella caerulea, assembly GCA_036850965.1. Classification (NCBI taxonomy): domain Eukaryota; kingdom Metazoa; phylum Mollusca; class Gastropoda; family Patellidae; genus Patella; species Patella caerulea. The sequence goes on from JAZGQO010000006.1 coordinate 24,972,641, forward strand.
ACTGGGGCTCTAATTATTTTCGACATTGATTGAATGGGGCAGTCCCTGAACGTTCAGGGTGAGTGTAATGAGACCGACGTTCAGAGCTGAACTAGTAATATCCCAACACACTAGACAGAACATATTCAAAGAACACGAAAACTATATAACTAAACTGTATACGCCCACATTTTCCTGTAGTTGTATATTGTCTTCGCCCCTGTCCGTTCGTCAAAAATTTGTTTGTAGACACTCTACACAGGTCACAAATTCTCCCTCTCTCTCTTCTCTCTCTCTCTCTCTCTCTCTCTCTCTCTCTCTCTCTCTATTTTTGGCGCTTAATTTTCATACGTCCACGGACTTTTATTTCATGTATCTAATGCGTTCCTTTTGTCATAAATATCTTAAAAGACTTCATTGAAAAAATGAAATGAAATGAAAATGGGTTTAACGTTCCACTGTTCTGCTCCGAACTGGGTTAATGAGGACGGTACATTAGCCCAGTTCGAACCAGAACAGTCGGACGAATAAATTTTAATAATAGTTCAAATAATATACATTATTTCAACAGCCAACTGTAATCAAATTTTATCAGACCAAATCTATATATCATATAGATACATGTGATTGTAGTGATAAATAATATACACCATATTTCAACAGCCAACTGTAATAAAATTTTATCAGACCAAATCTATATACACACGTATCATATAGATACATATGATTGTATTGATAACGCAAAGATTGTATACTGTCATTAATATGACGAGGACTTATATTATTTATTAAGATGGTTATAAAATACTTTAAAAACATGGCCCACGGCAGGTAAGAAATTAGCAGAGTACATTACAAAATTTGCTTCGCTTTAAATTTGAGAAAATTCCATTAAAGCCTGTAGCCTCTATCACGTTAACTGGGTTTTCGTAAATGGGAATGTATAAAACTAGACCTGAAAACTTCAGACAGAACGGTCCTTCTTGACCCTGATTGGGATTCGGAACATGGTAATCAGAAATCCGGTTCTCTCATCGATTGATTACCACGCCCTACTGCAACAACATTGAGTTTGAAATTTGTGGGCAATTCGCATGAATAATGATCGTTTATATGGTATTTCATGGAAATATCATCAGATCAGATGTCTCACAAGGCAATGAGCCTACCTGAATTAATTTGGCACTGAATTAATTAACCATTTCTATTCACTGTGGAATCACTGTAGCTAAGTAGATGAGGTGCTGGCTCGCTAGCATGGAGGTCGGGTGTTTGATCCCTGCATTGGCCGAGAAAGTTCATCTCGATTTTCCGGAGTGGTTTCCCCTTGTCAGTGATGCAGAACGGAGGGCCTGACAAGGACAGGTCCCGTGCACGTAAAAGATCCTTGGTAGGTGGAATTCGATATAAGAGTAGGCCGTAACGCCGCTGCCCGGGCAAAATGTCTCTCATAGCACACTGCATATGGCGAATGCCCGTCTTCCATTAGTCCAGCCCAGGTCAGGTGCATAGGAGTAGGACGTTAAACCCCATTTCATTCCATTTCTATTTACTAAAACATGCCTTACATTTATTCTTTGATCTAAGGATTTTGTACCAATACATGATTGGATAAGTCTGCCATAATGACGAACCATTATTAACGCGTAGGCCTATTATATGGACTCTTTCAGTTGGACGCATTACTGTTGAAAGCTATATGATCTGTACGTGTTATTTTTAGCGGTAAAAGTAGTGCATTTATATTTATATTGAGAACATACCAAATGCAAAATATCCGTTCCTTTCCAACATAATAAATACGAAACCTCAGTCTTTAATTACGTTAGACTCACCGTTAATTGATTTAGTTTGTAGACCTGTGCTTTGAACTAATGTTTAAATGAACCTAATTCCAAATTTGATAAATGTTAGAATAGAGGCTATACTGCTTTATCTGAATTTGTACAGCTTTCGAAATCGGCGAAAATCAATACGCGTATGATTTCATGTGTCAGTAAAGTTAGCTTCTTCAGCAATAAATACATTATTGATATTTCATTTATTGAGTTGGCTACAGGGGCATGATAAACAAGGGGGGAGGGGACTTAAATCCATACCGCAAAGTTCTTCATTCTACAACCCTCACTTACCCGCTAGTTAGCAGCAATTTTGGAAAAAATAAGAATTTAGAAACGAAAAAAAAGACAAAATAATTATTAAGCTAGTATTTTGTGCCACAGTGTCAAAATAGCCGAATTGCACCATATATTTTGCGCCAAGCTAAATAATACTTGGTGTACTTTCTACTTTCTGATTTTTCGGGCAGACGAGTAAAGTAAAAACAAAAGTTATTATATCATCTAGTTGGCAAAATAAAGTGCCCGAAATCTAATGAAACACTATAATTTTACATTTTGTAATCGAATACCTTGAATTGATACTGAATTAACTATGGATTAAAACATTTCGTCTGGAGTCCCTCGATTTTGTGTGCCATTTCTCGGGCATCGGTTATCATTTGTGAATGCAGCTGCATTCATAGTTAGGGATTTCGGTCGACATACAAACCGACTGGAAAGTTTGAAGTTGCATATAAACCAAGTAACAGCTTAAATGGGTAATCCAACCTTCGACTATAAGATTAAATATGGTTAAACAGGATAGATGTAGACCCCCTGTGTAAATCCAGAATTAGTGTCTATGGTTTGATTTTTTGTTTTAGGTAAAGGTGTTCCCAGAGTAAAGAGATAGTTGACTTTGAGTATTAAGGTTAAAGTTCTGGTTGTAGAAATGTCAGTATTATGTGTATTTAAGGGTAGTTTTTCCCGGAGAAACTAAAATTAAGAACTCGCTGAATTCGCGAGATTATCGTTAGTAATTAGAGTTTAAAGTGAGATCGAAGGCACCTTTACGAAAAGCGGTAAATTGAAAGTGGCTAAAGGTATACCGTAAATCAAGTCCTTATTTAATAGGGGATTTATGTTATTTTGTATTATTAAATTTTGTATTACTAAATTTGACTTTGAAATGTACAAGCGCTATATAATATAATTGTCTGCTTGTGTTGACTGCTAAATTTTTCACTCACTATACACTGTTAGAAATTTATGTAAAATTACAGAAGTACAAGTGGATTTTATACTTTAATTGTCGGTAAACTCTCCACAATATAGTAGTTTTACCATGTGTGGCGTATTTTTACGGAGTTTCGTGTATGTTTACGGTGTTTCGTGTATGTTTACCGAGTTCGTGTATATTTACCAAGTTTCTTGTATGCTTACCGAGGTTCGTGTATATTTGCCGAGTTTCGTGTATTTTTACCAAGTTAGTGTAAGTGTACCGAGTTTCGTGTCTTTTTTTGTAATAAACGTTGATGAAATCAAAAACACATTCAGAATCGGTAAAAATACATTCTACAAACTGAACCGGAAATAAATAGGCAAGCATTTAATTTTACAGATCTTACGTTTACTCCCTTTTTTTAAAAAAAAAAATTGCTTTCAGGTTAGAAATATAATAGTTAAAAACTAGATAATGTAAAATGAATATGCTGAAATCTGTTAAATTGCTCCACTCTGAATCCAGATATTAGCGATTGAATCGTAGGAATAGTCTTGGTCATCATTATAAAAGTCTTTCAATAAAAAAATTAAAATAAACATATGTCTTGATTGTTCCATTCGTGAATTTAATCACCAATGAGCGTTGACTCCCAGATCCAACTCAAATCCAGTGAAAACCCGACACAAAAGATGGCACCAAGAGTTGATTATGGTCTTTTCATGTTAATAAATCTCTCATTCATAGTTTATATAACATAATTATCAGGTCTAAAGAAGGACCTGCAATGGACAGATTTACCTCTTGCATAATGTATGTTTAACTTACTGAAAGTTATCGTATTCGGTAAATTTATTGTCTCTTATTAGCATACAATCTTACAGATTTTAAGTTTACTCACGTTATTTTGTAAGTTGTCACGTTAGAAACATTAGTAAAATTACAGCAATTAAAGTATTTGTATTTACCATAAAATGTTCGGAATATTAACCAAAATGTTAGGAATATTTACCAAAATGTTCGGAATATTTACCAAAATGATGTATATTTACCAAGTTTCATTCTTCCTTCTAATAAACTTTGATGAAAACAAAGGCACATTAAAACCTGGTAAAAATACATGTTTTCATATGTAGTATTTCAATATTGAACTGAAAATAGCAAAGCGAGAAGGTATTTTTTTGTAAATTTACTTATTGGTAAATTTAATGTCTCTTATTTTCTTTTAGTATTCCATATCAACGAACCATTCCTGATAACTATCTTCTAATAGTATTCATTCTTATTTTTTAACCATAATATGGACAATCACATATTGTTAAATTTGGTATACTGCATGTTATGTATAACTAATTTCCTTTATTTATACGATCTGTTAGGTGTATTATTTTTCATCGTAAAATAATAAGATTGTAAGTATGTTCATAAAAGTATATAAAAAAAAAGTTTATCATTTTGGTCATAGGTTGTATTATCTCGTAATCAAGCTCACTTGAAGACGGTTAATTGAACCGACTGACCAGTTTAAGCTGGACTGTCTCTAAAGAACTTCCAATGCCTACAGTAGACTGTGTCGCCAGCTTACATCTGAAGGCCTGGAACCGCCGTAATCACAGACGATCGGTAGTTTCAACCTGTGTTTGGTTGCAGGATTGGTCGCATGACCTCGCTACGCAACAACAAGCGAAGTTTTAAATGCCTTTTATTCAGTTGAGATCTTTTTTTCTTACGGGTGAAATTGTTAATAGCGTAAAGGAGGGGGGGGGGGTGCATTGTGTTTTTAACATTTGTCTGTAATTCTTCAGTTATTGCTTTCAGGTAAATTTACATTTGGAAGTTAAAAAACAATTACAGAAACATTCACAGTAATTTTACTGGCAACTATAGCTGCCAGTGTTTTTCATGTAAATTCATGTTTAATTTTTATCATGTCCTGCTACTCCATAAGTGTTTGAAAAAAACAATTGACCCGTTTACATGTCACGTGGTGAGTTATAGATAACAGATTTATGAATGATGAAAACTATATACTGGTAGTTTATCTATTCTACAGATAAAATAAAATATCACGTGAATATTTGCCACATATGGCTTCCTTGATAACGTATAAAATAAAACCAAGTACGAACAATCCACTGATGCGAAATGTTTATGCTACGATATCAAATCGGAATACCAAATTGTAAATTACTGAGTTTGGCTCAAACGGTCAAGATTCTGATTTAGAATAAGGTTAAATGTTTAAAGAGACACATCAAAGTTTATTCATAATTATTAAATAAGAGTAAGAGTTAATAATACGATTTGGAAATTTCACTTCTTGGTCTGATGGTAATGACTCCTGATTAGAAAAATTCGTTGCTTGGAAGAAGAGTTGGTTCAATTGTTGAAATATTATCATGATACTATATGGTAGCTGAAACAGACTAATATATCCAAAACGAGAAAATGGTTTACCAGTTTAACAAATTGAGGCTTCTTAAGAGAGTTAAAAGAGAAATGGGGTTTTATTCCAATCGACACAAACTAGGTCATTTCGGGACTAACACATGGTTTTAATTTAAAAAATTCGCTTGTGCGTAGGGGTCTTTAGCAGTGGGAGGAAACCGGAAAACCCAGGGAAAACCCACGAGGTTGGACAGACGGGTCGCGTTCAACCGGGGAATCGAAACTTAGGACAGGATTTTCAGTGGAAATTGAACTTTATAATGCGAAGTGCGGTGTATTTCAAAATGGGGACACTGAAAGGGAATCAGTTAACATTTAAATTAGTTATGCTTTTCTTTAAAGTGAGGGTGAAGGGGGGGGGGGGTGGATGGCCTAGTGGTATAGAGTGCCGTACTTCTACCTCTAGCTGGCCGGTCACCTCTGGCTTGCGGCTGTGGTTTCGATCCCTGGTGTGAGCTTATGTTAAAAACATGTGTTAGTCCCGAAATGACCTAGTTTGTGTCGAGTGGACGCTAAACCCCATTCCCCCCTCTCTCCCTCTCTCTCTCTCTCTATCTCTTTAAAATGAATTATTATAGGATTTTGGAAGCACAGTGATGAGCTTTTACATAACCATTTAATGCGACTTTTGACTTTGCTAGTTTTGAGTGTCTTTATAAGTTTTATTCTTTAATCTGAGTTGAAATTTGTTATCACGTGCGTATGTTAAACGTATAGTAATCTTAGATAGGTTTGCATGTTGCATGAATAATTATATAATCATATAATATGCTAGTTTAGTAAATGGAAAGATTTCAAAGGCTCTCCTACCGAATAAATAATCAAAAATTCAAATAGCAGCTTTTATGAATTTCACTTTCGTCACTCTGTACCAATGTGTCTCGTGGCCTTCCATCACAGGAGGAATCAACTAGCGCTCCCGGCAACAAAAATGGGACATTTTTCAATGAAAATATTCCTCCTTGTTGAATATTCCTAACTGGTTAATCAAATGGTCAAAATTTTCTCAACTAGTCCCATTTTAACCAGTTAAATTCTCTTGAGTCTCTGGGTCGATCTTGGTGTCAAAATATAAGATTTCGTTTTAGCTGAATCCATTTTCGAACATATTTTGATAAATATGGAAGTAAATCCAATTAAAGATTTAGGTTTCCGATTAGGGATTTAGAATGCTTAAACCTAATACATGTACATTCATCCAGTAACGTCCAGTGGTTCCATTTTTACTCTCTGGCTTACGACTGACCAGTGTCCATGTCGACTGGTGCAACTCATACCTCGATAACTAATCTTGCCTAAATTTTCCAGCATGGTGACCAAACTCATTCACGACCCACAACTGTACGTCTGTAGTAGGCTGTAAGTGGCCTGCGGCACTGCTTCCACAGTGAGCTTTTGGTGCGGCCAGTAATGTTGTAGGCCAGATTACAAATAAAATTTAGCTGATACTTGTGGAAAACTATCGTATCAGATCTTAGGTAGACTCTGGTACCCTTAAAACCACAACTTCTAATTGGATTTCCTACTAAATCAATCACCAAAATGAGAAAACGGAATCAGCTACCCCCAAAACATATATTTTGTCACAAAAATTGATCATTTTGTCAAATTAATTGCATCTTGAATTGACTCCGCGATATGACCAATCACCAATATTTCTATTGAAACGGGACCAGCACGTCTGAAGTCGTACATTGTGATACCAAATTCGGTCATATTATGACAATTCGGTATAAATTGGCTTTTCCCAGCCAAATCTGGCGGTCATTTGTATTTTGGCAAATTTAAACCATTTGAACACGGATATCGGACTGGGAATTTCGGGGGAGTGATAATAATATATGGCTAGACCGACCATAAACCGTGTTTGGCATTTCTAATGCAGCAACTGCTCGGGTTAATGCGGAAGTGAATTAAAATCCCACTACTATACATTGCTGAAAAATGTTTGATGCACTTTCAGGTTTTTCTCCAATGATCACGCGTCAACTTACTACATACTGTATTTACCTATTCATTTAATTTAAATAACAAATTTTAATAATTGAAAAAAAAAACCCTCATATTCTCAAATATCTGAGAATTCTGGAAATAAATACATGTATCGATTTAGTATTAGATATATATTCATTTTTGCAAATTACAAGAATCTCTTGTGCCCATGCAAACTATGGCTGATTGAACGTGCTAATCCATCCAATTTATTGTCCTCGGAAAGAATGTATTCTAGAACTTAGGAAAGGTCAATTTTCTGAGTGGTAAGTTATTGACTTACTGTATCAATGCTTATAATTGTCTTTGGAATATCACTGTGCACGTATCAGAACCCTTGACAATTGTTTAGATGGAGAGTGGGTGGGCTCATAACACACTTCAAGCACTCTGAAACAATTTACTATCACAATTCCGCATTTAGCCCTGTATTAAACCTGTTAGAGGCGAACTGGGTAGCTCTGGGTCCTCGGACCAACTGGTTATGTTGGGGCACGATGGCAGTGAAGAATGCATGCATGGCACGACGAGAAAACTAAACTAGGTTGATTTTCCATTTCTGCACTTCACTCGTAGATTATATTTTTTCCGTCCCTGAAAACGGATGAGTAGTAACTGTTTAGTATTAGAGCAACTTGCCCTGGAACAAAAAGTATTGGAGTTTGGCACAATTTTCGGAGAAAACAACGGGGGCTAATATTTAGAGAGATTTTTGTTGGAGTGGGGGGATCCAAAATGTAGCGGGATGCTGAATAATATTAAAGAATGAAATTATCCCCACCTGTCTCTTTCTCGGCGGGGTTGGGTGCCGAATGGTTAGCGTGTGTGCACTGCATCATTCGGTCTATCATTGAGTCAACTGGTGCACGTGTCAATGAGGTGGATCGCCTGTTCACAGTTAAAGATCCGACCCCTACGAGCAATCGAATTATAGAAATAACATTGAACCATAAGTTAGTCCCGAAATGACCTAGTTTGTGTCGAGTGGATGTTTTAAGAGGGATTTTAGTCTACATATATCAACAAATCACACAATCTGTACGCGGGAAAGCATCTTTAACATTCCTGTCCATTGTGTGTTGCTCAGTGAGTGCGGGCGCTTGCGCTCACTAACTAGCATGTCCGGGTACAATCCTGGTATCGGCAAAGAAAGTTCTTGGGGTATTTCCATTTCAGCGATAGTGACTGGCATGTATAATTTATTTCCGTTTTCTCAATATAACAAAAATACAATGGGGACCGAGATTGGTACTATTTTTTTTCTAACCCAAAACTTTTCTTTGTGCGGAATAAAGTCAGGAATGCAACAGAAAAAAAAGAAGCGAAAAGTGTTTATCTATGCACGGTGTAAGAGTAAATGTACAGGCGATCAGTGCACTTGATGGTAAGATGATTATTGATTAATAAACAATGATGGGGGGACCACGGCAAGACAAATATTTCTTGGTATGCCATAGGCAGACATATACAATCAAGATGTAGAGTATCGACACATCGTTGAACCACATTTGATCAGCATCTATGTGGTTAGCGAGTTGTATAGTCGATATACCGTCGGACTGGTGTATGCATCCTATATAAAAGCCTGGATTGGGTTTAATGTAGATGACGTTCGATGGACCAAGGATAAGGAGCGTATTGATCATCACTGTTGGTTAATAACTAAAGCAAACTGTTGGATTCTTTCTGCAGGCAATATTTGCTGTATTTATATATAACGGTAAGGCTCTCTAGTATCTTAATAATCTTTAAATGGACATATGGAATTATACTTCATTATGGAATGAAAGCAATGATATAATATATCACAGTCAATATATTCAAGATTGCTCTGCTACACATTCTTTACACTTGTTCTTTACATTAACGTTTTTACTTAAACGGTTGATCGTCGTCGTTTCTGGAGTTTAACGTCCACTTCCACCAGGGGCGGTTGACAATAGCTGCGCTTTTAAAAGAGCGTAGCATTTGAAAGTTTCCCTGAAAAAATTGACTGAGAAGGGCTGATAAAGGCTAGTCTCTGGTTTTTGCTAAACGCATTTTAAGATATTTGCCAACATATACAATGTAGGCTATAATATCCACAGACAAATCTTAAACTGAACATTTCCTAGTATAATCGAAATACGATATTGGCAACATTTTTCGATGAAAATTGATTTCACTACAGCCTTTACTGTGATGCAATAGGTGTTAACTTTCAACTTATTAAGAGTCGTACACGTTGGTGAGAATATCAAATTATCTAAATAAGTCAGTGCTTGGAATTTCTATAATACAGGCGAGTCGGGTTATTTTATATATTACAAAGAAAATCATTAATTCTTTGTAAGAGTGGTAATGCCTCTTTCCGTTAAGAGTTAACAATTTCCTCTTTATCTTTGACCATATTTACATCCACAAGACCTTTTTGCCTTAAATATTGTAACAAGAATTAACAATTTCCTCTTTTCTTTGACCATATATTTCATTCATAAGACTTTTTGTCTTATATATTTTTTTTTTTTTCTCTCCTTTAGTTGGATAAAAAGAAATCATTAATTTTCTTGAATATGGTTATTATATGTTCACGCCAAGTATTTTAGTATCCCACTGTAGATCAATGCGGGGCGCTGAAATTAAAAGTGATATTGTGCGTTAAATCCAATAATGTGAACAAATGCAATGAAGAATACCTGACTTCTACAATTGACATAATCTACAAATTGACTGTCCATAAATCCTAGAGACCTTCTTTAATAATGATAACTGTCTTCGCGGTAGATAGTGGCATTTGAAGATTGAGAACTTTACTTTTTATAAACAATAGTACTCTCGTCTTCATCAAGTAAATAATTATGATTGTGTGAGTGTGTGTGTGTGTGTGTGTGTGTGTGTGTGAAATGCTTTATATAACGTTTGCTTCCACCGAAAAAATAATAAATAAACGATGGAAGCAGACTTTCTAAAAAATAAAGCTATTGGTTATTGTTCGTGATGTTTAACGACCGCTTCCATTTGAGGGTTATGCCGCAGTTGTCTTATTAGTTGAACTGAATCGTGCACATGTTGATACAAGCATCAAATTTGGCCCAATTGTTCTCCTAATGATACTAATCAAATCTGACCATTTGGCCAATCGGAAATCCAAGATGGCTCCCATTTTACAAGATGGCGCTAAAACGGCCACCTGAAGATGATGTTTTGCGTAGAAATATTCGTAGTTGTCCGACTTGCATGATGTAAGTGTCGATTCGTATGCTTTAAAGCCTGCTGAACTACGTTTTCCTGTTCAAAATGTTCAAAACGTTAGCATAAAATCGTAGTTTTATTTTGGCATCTTTAATTTCAATTATATATATGTATATATACACCATATACATATCTATTTTAATTTCTATAACAAATTTACATTAAAATGACAATTTTCCGTCTTATTTCACACAGGTGGGTCTAAGCTCATTTGAAAAAAATGGGCCTAAGCCCATAAAGAAAATAGAAAAAAAAAGAAAAGAGAAAGAAAGGAGGGGGAGGGGAGGACAGGAAACAGGACAGGAGTGAGAAAAGATACTAAGTTTTGGTCTGAAATGTTTTGAAAATGGGTTTGCTCACCAATCCGGCACTGACGGCAAGTCAGAATGAACGGTCATCTAAAGCCCGAAACGCGCGTGACACTCTAGATCGCTGGACCATCCCAACCCAAAAACCTTGGGTATTAAGTAGTCTCTTATCATCCAAACAAATATTCTACGAATAGGAGGTTCTGGGTGACCGAGACTAGGTATTAAGAAACCATAAACGAATAGCACTTGGTTTAATCTTGTAATAAAGGTTAATCTGAATACCAACTTCTCTTTATCATCCAAAATACATGTACCAGGAATAACGATCACATAAAACAGTATCATGCTATTACAGCGGCCAGTACCAAATTTATTTAATATAGTGATTTAAGTTGGCGGAAGCCGATTTGTTCAATACGCTCTGGGCCCTGTTTCACGAAATTTTAACTTAAGATAAAATCCAATTTTAGTAGATACTTCAATTTTGATTGGCAAAGCACTAAAATCAATCTAATATTATCCAATCAAATTACTAAAATTGGGATCTTATCTTAGTTAAAATTTCGTGAAATAGGCCCCTGAATTATTAGTTGTTTAGTGTTTTTTTTTATATCATTTCTAACTCATTGAAGCCTGATGAATACAAATATATTTTGTTTTAACAGTCTTTATATAACAACGGGTATGTTGTTTGCAATTTCTGGCATTTTATAACATTTTGTGTAAAATATAATCGGTGACAGTAGTACGAAAATTGCGTATTTCTTGTCGAGCATATCGAGCAGAGGTTATAGTATTTAACACTCAATTGAACTAGTTGGAAGCTCCATATGGATGAATTTTGTATTATATGATTACATGAATAACTGGCCAGTCAAGTGGAGTGGAGCGAAATCACTTTTCTTGGAATGATACAGTAATTAGTTTTAGATTTTCCAAATGAGCTATTGACTCGATCTGTTAATTAATCATCCAGTGCTACTCAGATATTATAATCCAATCACTTTCACTTTATACATACATCACTTAATTGAAATTGGCCGTAAATGTCAGTAAAGGGCTGGAGTAACCAAGGCAGATGAATGGGTTACGATTGGACCGGATTACCTCTGAATTGCGACTTATTATCAAAAAAATCCCTTTTGCGTACTGTTTATAACTGTTAGTAACTTTATGTGTACTGTATATAATTATTGTTTGTGTACTGTTTATATCTTTTTGTGTACTGTTTGTAACTTTTTTGTGTACTGGTTATAACTCTTTACGTATCGTTTATAGCATTTTGTGTACTGTATGTAACTTTTTGTGTATCATTTATAACATTTTGTGTATCGTTTATAACATTTTGTCGTAAAGTTGTCGTGATTATGTTAGACTGTCAGTGTGCACACGCCAGTATGTACGCGGTACCTCGGTGTTTCGTCCAATTCGAACGACTACAAATCTTTCTAAACTCTGATGTTAAAACACAGTACAGTAAACCAATACATTTAGAGCGATATCGATACATTCTTTATGTAAATAGCCCCTCCTAAAAATATCGATGGAATTAGTAATTAAATTGTTGTCGACATTAATTAATTCTTTAGTTAGATTTTTCATCTTTAATTAACAGGATATAAATCAATATATATGTATGATATCACCACCATCTACTTCTGGTGTTATTTAAAAGTGTCGATGTTTGATTAAATTTTTTTTAATTGATGCATATCTTTAAAACTTTACGTCCGCGGATAACCCCTTGATTAAAGAATTACCGTAAAGGAAAATTTGATAACTTAAAGGTTACCATCACTAACACCTAAAGGATTCTACCACTTTGGTCAGATTACCTTGTGTGTTTTCTTCGGATAAGGTTTCCTCACACTGCTACCAGCCGAACTATTGGAATAAAATTGTGCCATACTTTAATCCCAGAATTACCCAATCTCTCTCTCTCTCTCTCTCTCTCTCTCCTCTCTCCTCTCTCTCTCTCTCTACCTTGGCCATACTTTAATCCCAGAATTACCCAATCTCTCCCTCTCTCTCTACTTTGGCCATCAATACTTTGGCCTACATCAAAGTTTTACTATTCCTTTAAACTCATTTTAAAATAGCTTTCTAATCTATTATAAGTTTTTATTTATACAGAAACGGATATCCACTTGTTTATATATTCGGCGATAAAGAATGGTCTGTCAATCACTGCGTATGTAGTATACGCAAGAAGTCTTTCTGTGAGCAAATTTATAGAGGATATGTCTTTTTATTAACATATTATTATTTTAAACGTATGACATGAAAAAATCCAATTGTTGATTTGATAAAAACCATCATCGTTATCTCGATGGCGATGAGTTTTTGTTATTCTTTGATCAAGCTGTTATCTCTATCTAGTCTTCTTGTAAATGCTCCAATAAAGAGCCAGTTATGTAATCAAAAAATAATTATTATACGTCCACAACCCCCAGGGGCAGAGCAATGCCCATTTTTACTTCGTGTCTACAATCCACGATTCTTAATGGGTCGTCTTTAAACTTGGGATACGTATTTCTTATAGCCCAAGGGCGACAACTACATGTCCCGACCCCCACAGTCATGCCACGGCAACTACTGATGTTGATGCACGACCCTCAACGCTAAACAAACCAAACGTCTAGCCTTCTTGACAAAGTACCATATCAATCAAAGCAGGTATGTGGACGTTAGCGTTATGTTTTATATAATGGTTAGAACATGAAATTAAGATTAACCCTTTCAATGTCTCTTTTACAACACCCACACAAATATTCGTGTAGCATTCACAATTGGTATGGGTCAAGCAATGAACAGTGTCAATTAGTTCGGATGGGGCGAAAAAAAACCGAGGTTGCGTGTACCCATTTCCGTGCATGAAAAAGAACCGTTGACAGCAGTAATTCAATCGCTGCCCGGGCAAAATTTAGTATATTATTATGCCGTATGCCCACCTTCATTGGCCCTGAAGAAAAGCAGGACGTTAATTCTCATTTCATTTCATAAATTCCTGCTCAGAATAAGCTAAACACAGAGACAGATTTGCCTCGCGATTTCAACCGACAGTTTCTCTGTTACTGTGGTTTTGGTTCATATAGTATAATACAATGATAGATTTAATAGAAGTACGAAGTAACAACACCGGTGGTTGTATTGACAATTTCGATTAGTCTGCCAGGGAACCTAGTAGACAAATAAAAACAATCGCTCGTAATTATATGTAGCAATTTGGGCAGTGGTTATGGTCTGAACGATTTAATTTATCCGTATTTAAAGTAGCTAAGTCTTTTACTCAATATAATCCAAAGTCTTCGACATTGAACAAACCAATTATTTGTCAATTTAAATCAACAGTGATGCTGTTATCTTACCGGGAAGAGATGGGCGTCTGATATTCAATATTTAAGATAACATAAACATTTACCATTGGTACACGAATCGTGTACTACACTGCGTTTCAGAGCTATTTAAGATAACATAAACATTTACCATCGGTACACGAATCGTGTACTACACTGCGTTTCGGAGCTATTTGTAACAAGGGACTCGAAGAACGAAGCTAGCCAAGACAAACGGCGACGCTATATTCTTATTGGAGAGCATGTGCAATAAATAATATAGGTGAAGAGTGGAATAACCAGACGAGATTGGCATTCCTTTTAGAATTTTGGCGTATTTCGCCGAACATAACTTAGAAATTAGGGTAAAAACAGAAACAATTGAATTTAATTTACATTCGTACAACATTATTATATTCGTTGCGACCCATTTTGTCCATTTCTAGATCCCAAATATTTGCGATTTAGCTCCATTAAAGAACAACACAAAATGAATTGGGTTTAACATCCTACTGTTCTGTTCTGACTGGGATAATGAAGACGGACATACGCTATACTGTATGCTATGAAGGAAATTTTGCCCAGGCAGCGACACCAAGGTCCACTCTTATATCGAATTCAAACTACCAAGGGATCTTTTACATGTATACACTGTCCTTTGCCAGAGGGAACCACGCCAGAAAACCCGGATGAACTTTCTCGAACAACGCATGGATCGAACAAACACAGGTGTTATATTCCTGATATTTAATATTGTCATAAGATATGTCCGCCATTATATGAATGTGCTATAGATTATTGATCATTGTTTGATAAAGATACATGTAAGGGTATTGAAACATTGCATGTAATAAGCAAAGCAGTAGTAAATCCACAAAGCTGCATTATTGTGAATATAATATAATTAGCGAATATGTACAATATATGAGTTACAAGCGTCTTTATGTATGGATTATCGAATTAATAATGTTAATACCATTATATAGCATGTCAAAAACAAATAATTTATTGATTCTCTATATCTTCGTCCGTCTGTAATTTGGCTGTAAACTGCACAATGGGCTAAGTGAATAATCTATAATTCTCTTAGAAGGTAGTTTCACCGTCATCATAAGATTTTGTAATCCATAATAAAGCATATTAAGTAAAAGGAAGACTTCCTTACTTTGCTTTATAATTACAGCCGTTAGTGTTAAATAGATGGTGACTATGGCGGGGGAAAGCGGCAAAAACCTAATGCTATGTAGAAATGCCTAATTCAAAACACACATGTAACATAATGCCCTACCAAATACCTAAAACGTTTAATGCAAAAAACAAAATACAAGAAACCTCTAATACAAAATACCTCATACGTCTATTGCAAAAGACAAAATACAAGAAACCTCTAATACAAAATACATATTACCTCTTATGCACAATTGATTTTACAATCTGAAACATCTACCATAAGCATTAGATGACATATCTCGTTGTCATTACTTACGTTTCTCCTCTGAATTATCTTTAATTAGGTCAATGTCAAGGTCACCGAACACAACTTGGCGACCTATTCGGCTAGCGAGCTATTCGACCGATCCAGCTGGCAACCTGTTCGTTGGCAACCTATTCAGAATTAAGACAACAGTCGCTCAAACTCAACGTTACGTCTATCAAATGAAAGTAGAATAATATATTATTTTTATCAATTCCTTTAGCTCAGAATAGAGCTAAAGGAATTGATAAAAATAATAGATTATTCTACTTTCATTTGATAGACGTAACGTTGAATTTTATTGGTTGTTGAAAAAAGATGAGTTTGGGCGACTGTTGTCTTAATTCTGAAGAGGTTGCCAACGTACAGGTTGCCAGCTGGATCGGTCGAATAGCTCGCTAGCCGAATAGGTCGCCAAGATGTGTTCGGTGACCTTGAAATTGACCTAAATAAAGATAATTCAGTGGAGAAACGTAAGTAATGACAACGAGATATGTCATCTAATGCTAATGGTAGATGTTTCAGATTGTAAAATCAATTGTGCATAAGAGGTTATATGTATTTTGTATTAGAGGTTTCTTGTATTTTGTCTTTTGCAATAGACGTATGAGGTATTTTGTATTAGAGGTTTCTTGTATTTTGTTTTTTGCATTAGACGTTTTAGGTATTTGGTATGGCATTATGTTACACGTGTGTTTTGAATTAGACATTTATACATAGCATTAGGTTTTTGCCGCTTTCCCCCGCCATAGGTGACATGTCGACATTGGACAACAAAATAAAATGTTTCCTATTTTGCGAGATCTGCTATTTGAAATTAGAAAAGAAATTAACACATTTTAATAAACCCTGTATTATTATTGCATGAATTGTTTCGTTTTTTTACAAACGGCAACGTTATAATTATTGTTGTAAAGATCTGGGACCGGTGGCTCAAAACTCGTTTTGTTAACAGTCTGTTAAATTCCTGTAGCTGGAAAGTCAATTTCATGATCCGTTAGCTAAACGACTGATTAAAGTTAATCCATGAGAAGACTGTTTAGTCATTGGCTAAATTTAAACTTTTAAGTTCAGTATACAAGTGTAACAGCTTTATAGAAGTTGGTATTAACAAGAAACTGAAGAAAGCGGAGCAACTGTGCAGTCTGTTCACAAAACTTGATTAAAGACAAAAAGATAACTGTAGAATTTGATACAAAATGCATTATAAACATCTATAGAATATAGAAGTATTTGCTATAGAAATTTTAGCATAAATCTGTAGGAAAAATTATAGGACTTGCACTACAAAAACTTTGTTATATTTGAGGTTGTTATTTCCGACCCCCCTCCCCACTAAATTCTATGGAATAGGATATAATTACGTCCTATAAAATATGGGATAGCAAAAGCCCCCCCCCCGCCACAGCACACACCACACCCCAGATCATCTAGAAAATGCTTTATGGTACAGAGTTTTATAGAAAACTACACTACTAACCGTGGACCTTTTGCTATACTACTTCTGACAGTCAACCAATGCCATCATTCAACGGAACCTAACACCTTCGTTAAATATAAAACAAGCTAACGACATGTTAATTTTTTTAAGTTAACAGACTGTTAAAGATAACGATCCGTTTATTCCATGTTAACAAGTCTTTCGTTATAAATTATAACGGAGCTCTGAACAACCGACCCCTAGGGTACAAGCACTAAATTGATCTTTAAAGCGTGAAAAGGCAGGTTAGAGTCGCAGAAAAGGTTCTGTAAAACATTTAGTTGTGTAATAGCTAGTAATAAGTATTACTCTCTTGAAATTCAATATATTTTAATCTCAAATCACGAAAACAGCCTCCTGATGTTAAAGGGCAACGAATGTAACAGGAGACATGAAATTTGTTTCAAATTGCTAATGCGTTAACATTAGAAGGAAGAAGCTTAGTAACATTTTGAATTCACACAACAGTTTCGCATGGTTTTTAATATAAGTCAGCTTTGTGACGGCTAAATTTGGACAACTATCCGGGGGTTCGGTATCATCAGTAGCGACAATTCATGACATTATGAGGTTTGGTTGCACCAATATCCTCTAATATAAGAAATGAAATGGGGTCTAACGTCCTACTGTTGTGCTGCAGCTGGGCTATGGACGACGGGCATATCCGATACAGCACGATATGAGGGAAGTTTCGCCCGAGCAGCGGCTCTACGACCCACTCTTATATCGAATTACCACTGCCAAGGAATATTTTACGTGCACACGTGTTTATGAGACCTCGGTTTTTCCTCACATCTGAACGACAAAACACCAGTTCTTGTCAGACCCTTTGTCATACACCAATGACAAGAGGAAACCACGCTGGAAAATTCCGATGAACTAGCGAACCAGCGTATTACTCACTTAGCCACCGTTACTCCCCACTAAGAAATCGCCCAGTATCGCACATGTATCAATTTGATTATAACAGATATTTTGGGATGGTTTTTATTACTAAAAATTTATCGGGTTTACAAATTTGTACAGACTATATAATATGCAACTAATGGTGGGGTTTCGGTATTGAAAAATCAGCTTATAATATGTGTTTTTGCAATTTCTACAGCGACATCTTGCTTTTATATGTGTAATGCTACATTTGTTTAAGATTGTGGTTATATTTTTCTCTTTTTTTTAGCTAACGATCTAAAGCTTGAAGTGCAGACGAGAGAGGTTGACCTATACAGCGCTAACCAAGTATGGCGTTATTGAATTACAAGAGTTACGGAGCATCGTGTTGGAGATATCTAAGACGTCGATCGTCCTTCGTTAAATTATTTCTGTTTTGTGTGACCTTATTTTTCTCCATGCTGATATTCAAAGGTAATTTCCGCTTGTCAACAGTTGAATTTGACATTTTATTGATTCAGGCGAACGTTGTTGGATATTTTAAATTAACGTACATAGAAATTGTTGGGTTAATGGAAATTGCCGCTATCCGCTAGCTCTTTCTATACAGCACTTGCATCGTCGCCAATATAACTTCGATTAACTCGAGGGGTAAAACCTAGTAAAATATTAAAGCTACATAAGCCTTACCGCAATATTTGATGTAACTCTCAAGTTATTGGGATTGTTAAATAATCTCACACTGCTTCACATAGAATAAAAGGCTTCTGTAGCTGGCCGTAATTCGAACATTCTGAGATTGGTTATTAAGCGGATTTAAAGAAAAAAAAGATGTTGAGGATAAAATTAAAGTCAATGTATAATAGCTCTTCAGTCATTGCTTGATTTCCCAGCTCTTTCAACACTTTTACATTTGCTTTTTTGTTACTTTTCCAATCACCCCTTCTCTGTTTACAGTGTCTTTACGCATGTTCATAACTAATAAGCTCATTCAAGTTAGTTAAAGCGAGAATTTCATATTTTCTAAGAAAGTCAAAACATAATTATTTCTATTTCTTTTGTTCAAAAGGTTGTCAACTCACTATTATACGATCATGGGCATTATTTCACACACTTGAAAATCATTCACGCCGGAAAAAATAACACAATTACCTCCCATGTTTTTCTACCCCCCCCCCCCGTATTGAATAGGTATATTCAACGTTTGAAGTTGAAGTTGAAAATGATATTTTTGCCAATTTCTCATAGAATTAATAGGACTGTTTATAGATACCATCTGTTTTGGGGCTTTATTTGAATACTTTTTGAAAATATAACTTAAAAATATGAAATTATAGCTTTGAAGGGGAAACCTATCGTTAAAAGGTAACGATATGATTTTGCTATATTTGACTACAATAATAGACTATGTTATAGGAGCCAATATTTTAACTCAATATCAGCCAGAGTCTTCGACATTGCAAACACGACTTATTGGTCAATTTGAATCAACACTGATGTTGTTATCTTAGCTTGAAAAGTTGAACTTCTGATATCCAAATTTTAAGACAAAATGAACATTTGGAAATTGCCTCACAAAATATCCTACGCACAAAAATTAAATGGAGTCTGTAAGGTCGTGGGGAAATGCCTCACAAATCGCGTGCCAGAATGCCCCCAAGTGCCATTTGTATGAAGCGACTCAATGAACGAGGCTAAACATGTAGGCTAATCTATACCGGTGTAGACTTGAATAACCCGACGCCAAAGTCTGCCATTCAATTCGGACTTTTCGCATATTTCGCCGAATATATCTGATTATAAATATTACAGAAACGACTGAATTATATTATTATATTGGTTATCTGTGTCTATTAGCTGCCACAGAATAGCGATTTGGTTTCTTTAAAACCCGATCTACTGATTATAACAGAGATACAGGCGTTTTGAAACAAAATTTAAGGCTGCATTAATCTGCACAATTTTAATATATGGCTTAGCGAGAGCATTGGTTTCCTAGGGTTAATACACTTTTTGCACCCTCACACAGATAGTCCTAATGTCTACCTGTTTTACAGAATTTAGTTCAAATGCATAATAACGAAAGAACAATGGTAATGATATAAAATGCGTAAAAATATTTAATGTTGACGTTTATAACTGAGCAGAGATTATAAATTTGAAATGAGTTCGGTATGATTATGGATTGACGTGGATTATAAACCAGAACCGTTAGCAAAATTGCGTCCTCTGACATTTTGACCAGCAACGTATGACCTACATCTATAAGGCACAATGTCTATAATAGAGCATTTTCCATAAGATCTGTTTTTGTCTAGATTTAAATTGAAGGTAATGTGTTATAGTTAAAAGTCTTTTAACGTCACATTCAGCTTAGTCAGAGCTTAAAGCTGAACTCCGGTTACAAAAATACTGAAATAATGTAATAAAAAAAAAGTTAACGCCCGCAAGCCGCCATACTTGTTTCCAATATGTGAAATAAGTATGGCGGACATGGAGGCTTATGACCTGGAAAGGTTAGTTGATCTCACTTCCAGTTTGTTTCTCGTCAGCTAGCTATACACATCCGGCTTTATTCTCTTCACACGGTTCACTGATTGCTGTATTTCCCCCCAACAGTATACCAAATTATTGAAGATTGCAAAATGTCTGATCAGGTAGGCCTGTAAATAATTATATGAAATGCGTCTACTACATTATAGCCTAAGCTTTACTCCAAAACAAAAGATGCAACCAGATGTCTTACCCAACCTATTTTTCAACCAAAACAAATCACCTATACAAACTATTAGTATTGCCTTCTTCGTGTGTTCCATGTTGAATAGTGTTCATGAAAACGACCAATGGACATAACTACATGTTTGGGACGGCTCTCATTGGGGAGTGTTTGACAGTGCTAAATTTATTGATGTTATGTTTTTTTTCTCCATTTTACCAACGTGGAAGAAATTGATATTTCAGCTTTAACTTATATTTGTCCGTCATACTAGTCTGTTACAAAGGCTTATAAATAAAACAAATACACCTTTCCGGACGACGAAACGGGTCGAAATGGAGCTAAACGTAATAAATACAGCAGTAAAATGAAGTCAACTATCCGATATATGACAAATATAAATTGGACAAAGTTGTCTATTATAATTGGTGTACACGTAAAAGAATCCCTGAGAGAAAGTCTGATATCATGGCCAGATGGCTCTCATACCCTTCTGCATGGCTTATGGCAGTGTCCAATTGCCCGATTGGAAGTTAACCTCAATTCAAAACGTATTGCGTATTCGTTTTCACTGTCATGTTAATGTGAATCACATTACGCGACCAACTATTAAAGATATAACCGTGCTGGTTATAGTAGTTTTATGTTTGAATTTTAAATCTAGAATATTTCAAATAATACTTTAATTTTAAAAAGTAAAGACACCAAACTGAACTATGTATATATGTAAACTCTAAGAATAATAATTATTCTATTTCTTTAAAACATTGTGTGCGTGTACTATTGAAAGGTGACTGTAGCCAAGGGTAAAATGTTACATAATTCTAATGGCATGTTAATTTATTGTAATCCCCTATTGTTTATAAAACTGTTAAAGATAGAAAGTAGCTGACAATACGGCCTGTCTGATGAACTTGCCAATCGTTCGATTAATCTGTTAATTGTTTTATTCACCATTGTTTTATTTCTTATATTGTACATTATTACATCAATGCTTATTTATGTCAACACTTGATCTAGCCAAGTGATTAGAAGTAATTCCATATAGATATATGTGATTGTACTTGATATGGCAGTCATTTAGGTCTATCCGACTTAGTAGCATAAGGTAGTAGTCGGTTATCCGTGGCCCTGTAAGTGTATGTAGATAATTCTTATTATAAGTTTCCAGTATTAAAGATTTGAAGAACCATTCCAGACTCTTGTAATATCTGACGGACCTCACGGTCACAAAGAACATCTTTAGACCTAGACAAAGTCGAAAAGACAATCTACGTCCCTTAGTGGCGCCATGTATTTTCGGAAAATTTTGTTTCGGTCCGCCATATTTGAGCTAGATAACGATACCCGATATAACTGTATCTTCAAATCTCCGTCAAATTGAACTTATTTGTGTACTATTTGGCGAAGTACCCCGAAGCTCTAAATGATTTTTCTTTAATTGAAACCATGGTCTGCTACAGCTCTGCAAATTTGATTGAAATGTTAAAACTTTTACGGAAATCAGCATGTTATTAGAATTTCTAAGACATAAAATTTATTTCTTTTACGTAATAAAGGGCTTGAATCAATTACTTGTAACAATTATTGAAATAAATTAAACCATATGTTAGTCCAGAAATGACCTACTTTGTGTCGAGTGGAAGTGGACGTTAAATCCAATTCCTCCCTCTCTCTCCCAACTGGAGACATTAAATAAATTATGCAAGACTGGAAATGTTGTGTTTGATAAATAAAATTTTCTCCTGCTGGTAACATAACGTGTACAATTCCTCGGCTTATAAACAAAATAAGCAGACTCTATCATTAGATGTTAATCGAGTACCGAGCTGAACAAACGGAATGAAAGAGTAGTTAAAATCGGTTTGAAACATCATATTATTCCTTTTGTGGATTAATGGTTAACATTTTTCAGTACATCTACGTAAAAGGTAATCTCATCTGTTATTATTGTTTTCAACACAGGCAAATTGGGACATAATAATATTATTAATAATTGTATATTGTATTACACAATTTATGATATTTCTCCTTTATATTAAGAGATAAATTATTGGATTATAGGATTACAAATGGGATATTCTACTCGTTAAAATGTTCATTTTGAAATGTATTATCTTGCAATCGGACGCACTCGCTATCTTATTGTAATGGAAAACTGTTCTTGTCGTATCTAATCATTAAAAGCCAGCAAAAACATAGATATTTCCAATTTGTGTCATTTCCTAATCCTAATGCCATTTACTGGTATATTACGTTGTGCCATTTTAGCCCATAACAATCACCTGTAAACGACATTATTGTGAAAGTTGAATCTCTAAAAGGGATATCAGCCCAAACGAGTTCAATTCCGTTTTAGTATTTAAAAGTAATGCGTTGAATTGAAATGCTGCTCGAATGCAACAGACTCCTCCATCTTTTATCGTCATGTGAAAAACCGGCTTGATCCAGTGTTGGTATTTTGATTTTCTTTTCTCAATTAAGTGTTAAATAATCAGTC
The DNA here is from genome assembly GCA_036850965.1 of Patella caerulea. NCBI lineage: Eukaryota > Metazoa > Mollusca > Gastropoda > Patellidae > Patella > Patella caerulea. The sequence goes on from JAZGQO010000006.1 coordinate 24,996,037, forward strand.
TGAGTACATATTAAGCGGTGAGAAATTTGATATTTTAGCGAAAATGCAAATGGCGTACGGGAACGGGAAAGACAAATTTGATTAAAGTGATTGATATGAACTAATGAAAAAGTGAGATAAGATCAATGTGTAATCTTTTCTTAATATTTTTTTTCTAAGTCTTGTAAAAAAAAAGACAAGAAATGGATGACCCATGTGTATAGTGAGCATCGTTAATGCCAACTGAAAAGTCAAAAGGGGAGATCAACAAAGAAAACAATAAATACATAAAAAATTAGGAGATTTTTTTGTCAGTTATGATTTGTATTCTGAAGCATTTTGCATTGTTCAAACGAGTGGGCGATATAAATGCAATGTAGAAAGATATTTTAAAGAATGTATAATGTGAAAAATAAAATTGCACCAAAAAAAAAGGTGAACACAGAGAAAATAAGCTTAATTTTATTACGGATCATGCGGTTCATAATAAAGGCCAAAATGCAAGTGCCCTAGCCCACTTAAGTAAACGGTGTCTCTTTTCATCCACCTCCCCAAAAAGTCAAGTTTATATTTAAATTGAATTATATAAAAAAATATTACTGATTATTTATTGATTTGAAAATGCACTGTAGATTAAAAAGAAAATCACCAAGGTGAAATAATTCAATATGACGGCTTCAAGGAAGTTACTGAGAGTGATATCTTTAACTAGTGCGTTTCAAGGATGAGACAAATATGTTTTTACAATACAATCTTACAATAAAAAGTGGTAATAGAGGCGAAATGTTCCGAAAATAACACATTTAACCAAACCAATTTTTGAAAAAAATTAGTCCCGGCCATTATTTTCAAAATGGTTCCTATAATTGATAATACACGGCATTGTCGTCGTTCTTAGCCGGCCACTATTTGCTATGAGATGTGGCTTTTACTTTGTCTTTTATATGGTTTCCGATGTCTCTGGATATAAAATGAATTTTGAATATCCAACACGGAAGCCAAAATAAATTGTTTATTGGAATTTACGATTAAAATTCGTCTAAATTATCAGTAGCTGTTATGTGTATAATTTATTTATCTGTCCAGTTACTAAATGCCACTTAAAGAATATTTCTTGTAGCTGTAAAATACTCGACTAATATACCAGTTGTTATTTTGTAACACGGTTAACGTCATATCTTTCTACTTGAATTAACAATAAATTGTTCATTGGATAACTCAGAAACATTTTTACACCTGTCCAATAATATACCAATTAATTTGTATGATAAGTTAAGGTCTGCCATGGAATATGGGAATTTGTAACACGTTTACTACACAACTTATCAATAAATTGTTCAATGTATAATATGTATGTCCTGATGTTTCTAGCTTATGCACAAATTTGATGTTTGACAATCTTATCAGAAATTAATATTTTTCACCCAATATTTGAGTTCATTTACCCTGAAAACTTTATTTTTGATTCTATTTTGATTGTTGTTTTAAATTCAAACCATCTTGGCTAGGTTCTGGGTAGAAATGGAACTCAACAACCTCAAAGCCCCTTACATTAGTGGTATTTCAAGCCATATCCAACGGAAAAAAATGAAGATTAAAATCATGGATTCTTGAAATTGATTTTTGAGATCATAATTGAACCGAGCAACATCGACAACAACATAAATGACATGCTACAAGTCATATGTCGGTTAACTTAAATAAAACCGCAATTTCTGAGTCCATTTTGAATGTTGGAATTTCGAAATTTATCTTTAAATTCGGAGACATCGAAAACCATATCAAAAAACATAGTAACGGTCATATATTAAGTTATTTTCGCTGGATATATAGAGAAAATACCATTTTATTACCATTGATTATAATTCCGCATTTTGGATTTCGTTTTGGCGGCAATTTGAATTTTCTACCGTCATGGATTGTCTAAATTCATGTTGCATGTCATATCCAACAGGAATAAACGACGGTTAACTTAAAATCAATCTTTTTGGATTCAATTTCGGCTGCCATTTTGAATTTAGACGCATCGAAAACCATATAAAAGACGCAGTAAAAGTCACTAGTATAGCCGTCCATGTGAAAAATGCATTTATTTTTTTTTCTTTAAATTCCCTTTTCGGCACATTACGCCTCTATAACTACTTTCTGATGGAAGAACTTGAAAAAAAAAGTTATTTTCCCACCACTTAATCGCGGGTTACGAAGTGTCGCTCTTCGAAACTTCCTGAAGGCCGTCATATTGATTTATGTTAATTACATTATTTCGCCTAGGCCTAATTCGGCCAAATTTGAGTATGATGTTGTCTGACATATTATGTATAATTGAACTAAACTGCATTGGTTTCTTTTGTAATTTGTTTCGAGTAAAACATTAGCCCCCCCCCCCCCGGCTATAAATCTAACTGGCGGGTTTGTCATTTTAAACAGACGACGTCTATAATGAGAAGTGATAATTCATTATTCATAAACCATTCATCTCTTTCTAATAAATTCCAGTCAGCCAAATTAATTACTTCGCTTAAATTAATAACATAATATGGTATTATTTTTAGAGTCGTAATTAATGTAGATATTATAATTAAAGGACAATATAGATGCCAGTCATTATCACATATGTGATAGAACTGATTAAACACTTTCCAAATATAATTTTAACACACAGATCATCGCTACCGTAGAGGGGTAATAAGTGATTCATGAATCGGAAGTGACGAACGCCAAAGGGAAACACGAGTTATATCTCTATGTGAATGACTGAAGTGACGAGTGATGACAGATAAACAACCGAATTTCTGCTCACTAATAATTCCTTCGAAGACAAAAAAGTTGTTATATGGAACCGACATAGGTTTTCTGGCGATTCAATAAAGTAATTAAGTGTCATAAGATAAGAGAACACGGGGGAAATAGAAATACTCCGTACATCCCCTTGTTTTTAGTCATTCTATAGGGGAGACCGGGGCAGATTGAACCACTTTGTTCACATACATGTTTGTACTCATTTCATATCAAATGTTTTTTTTAGAAGATTTCTTTATTTCATGATCAAAATTTAAAAATAAAATCAATATGCCCTCTTATATGGATCAAACCCCGGTTTATCTGGATTGCATATATATTAGACATATATGAACTTATTTTAAGTACAAGAATTTCCTAGGCTAAGAAGTTAACATGTACGGAAATTTTTCTCTTTTAAGCTCCTTTTTGAAAAATTCACTGCCTAAGAAAATAATTGACAACATGTGGCTTATTGATGGAGTAATGGATATAATAAGTTATCACACTTCTGTATAGTGTTGGCTTGTATAGTATTATTTATAAAGGATATATCCATGGTGGTTCAATGTGCCCCGGTCTCCCCTACCGTATAAAAACATGGTAATGCATGGACTTTTAATATGGTTTTCTTTCGTGTTCTCTTATCTAGTGGCAGTCAATTCTTTTAATGAATTGTAAGATATTCTCTCACAGTGTCACAGAGCAACTTTAGGTCTTCGAGGGAATTATTAGTGAGCAGATATTCGCCCATGTATCTGTTATCACTAGTCACTTCAGTTAGTTATATAGAGGAATAACTCGTGTTTTCCTTTGGCGTTCGTCACTTCCGATTCATGAATCCTTTATTACCCCTCCACGGTAGCGATGACCTCTGTGTTAATTTTATATTTGGAAAGAGATTAAAATCAGTTTGGGGGGTTGGGATGGCCTAGTGGACCTGAGTGCCGCGCTTCGACCTCTAGCTGGCCGGTCATCTCTGGCTTGCGGCTGTGGTTTCGAGCCCTGGTGTGAGCGTATGTGGCATGGAGATAGGGGCGCCATCTCAACCTCGTGGGTTTCCTCCGGGCACTCCGGTTTCCTCCCACTGCTAAAGACCCCTACGCGCAAGCGAATTATTGAAATACAATTTTAAAAAAAACATATGTTAGTCCCGAAATGACCTAGTTTGTGTTGAGTGGACGTTAAACCCCATTTCTCTCTCTCTCTCTCTAAAATCAGTTCTATCACATATGTGATAATGACTGGCACCAATATTGTCCTTTAATATTTCATAGCTTTCTGCAGCAGACCTGATGTTCCAACTGACTACTCGACCATAAAGTAATTAGATGATATGTAATTAATATAATTATTATTTAACGTAATAGGTGTTCTTTTGGGTGTTGCGTGTCAATAATTATTATCTATACATTGATCAAATATCTATCGCAGAGATAATATTAATAGGCTTATTATAAAAAAAAAACAATGGTAATTGATCCATTTTGATAGTGCCCCGACTTCATCATTTGCTAGAAAGTGTGTTTGGGAAGAAGGGTGCACATAGGTGCGTCTTAAAAAGTCCACCATGCGCAGCGTAATAATATTGAAATGGGTTCATTGGCTATGAGGAATGAACAGAACATCTTAGACATTTGAACGAAACGAGAAGGGCTGAAACAGAAACCGTAGTATACTGACGATATTATTCCTTGTAACTTGTCCCTATTCGATCATTAAACCTTTTGAAATCATTTATATAAAATTTATTGAAAATAATATAACGTTAATATCTCAACGTTCATTTCCTATCGGCACAACATTAAAATTTCAAAATTTCAGACAATCTAAGTGCACAATATATACTGTCACATTTTAACTTAAATCTTCCTTCATTTGTGACATGCAATTTAATATAAAGATTGTCAAAAGGAGTAGGAATCTTCAATATCTGATCAAAATTGTAACGCACTAGACTCTAAAGGGTCGACAACCTTGACTTACCAGGCTTTTTGCCTACAAGGGGCGGCCATTTTGTCGGGTAGTTTCTAATCACAGATCCTATTTCGTTTTGTTTTATAGTTCAAAATTTGGAAGAAGTGTTCAAAATGGTGTAAGCCCGCGTTTCTCAACCTGGGGTGAATTCACCCCCAAGGGGGGAATGGCTGGCGTCCAGGGGGTGAATGACCACACTCCCACTAACTTCAAAAATGATCATATAAAGGTTGTGCAGTTGAGATTAGCACTCTCAAACATTGTCCCGAGAATAAAAAAAATCATTTGTGACACTCACCACCAAATTTCACACTGAACTGGAAACAACGTATTTTCATTAAAATATAAACTTGGTGATTATTGAATCTCACCTTCGATCCGTATTCATTCCATTTTCAATGTCAATGTGGTCAGGGGGTGCAGGCCCGTGCAAGGATCGGCGGTTCATGTCGGATGGCTTCTATAGAAGGGCCATTTTCAAGTTAATATGAAACGCCTGAAGAGTGCCTGAAATGACTGGAAATCACATTTCCGGGCTCCAATTTCTAAAAATTTCCAGGGGGGGGGGGGGGGGGGGCCCCCCCTACACCTTGATGGGCTTCGCGTCTACGGCGCTCGCGGTAACCTCCTCAAAACCCTGGGGGTAAATGGGTTGGTTGAGAATTCATTTAGGGGTGAGCGGTGAGAAAAGGTTGAGAAACGTGGGTGTAAGCGATTAGTCAATGAAACGTCCTGTTGCGGCAAGCTTTAGATGTGTTTTTGCACGGAACTGTGTGTACTTGTAACATCAATGCTGGTTGGTTAATCAAATGTCTGACGTCATAGGTCAAAAGTCGTTCGTATGACCTCTGAAGTGACCTATCGCAACAACCGATCAGATCTTTATGTAGTGTAGGCCACCGAAAGTATAAAAAAAAAAAAAATCAAAATGAAATATAGATCTGTATTTTAATCAGATTGGACTGTTTCTGTCCGATTTTCACGAAATTCGAACTCAGTTGTCATTAGGGTATAACGGTGATATATTTGAACGTTTTTGTTTTAAATCAGTTAAAAACTGTGGCCTCTAGACGGACCACGAGCTAAAACACGTGATTTTTCGTACAATCAGTGGTCATAATCCAGGAAGTTATGGTCCGATATGCGAGAATATCGACAGAAGCCAAGATCGTTTTGTTATAGAAATAGACTTACATTTAAAGTTTCATTAAAATCCTTTAAAATTGTGACTTCTAGAATGTCCACTAGCCAAAAACATGATTTTTCTTAAAATTCATGAAGTTACTTTCGACAGGAACCGAAATCTTTGGGAGAGAAACTTATGTGTCAAGTTTCGTCAAAATTAGATAAACATTGTGACCTGTAGTATCCACAAACAAATTGTGGACGGACAGGGGCGACCACAACATACGTCCACATGAAAATGTTGGCGTATAAATATAAATAACGGGGAATGAATATATTGAAAAGTCGTCAAATTCCTTTATTCTGAGCGAAGTTATGAATATATACTTTTTATGAGGTTTCCGGAAGCGGATGCTATTAATTTTGAATTACTTTTGATTCAAATAATACTTTTAATATCATTGTCAGGAAATTAACGAAAACCCAATGCAATTCTATCCTTTAATCTATGCATGCCTTCAACCATTACGATAGAATTGGGCTCTTAACAGACACGATCGCTTATTGATTGATGGCCCAGCAGAATACAAATTGTTTAGCGGTCACCTTCAATCACTGAATACAAAAGACCAATCCAGTGCTTGTCAGATAATTGAATCTGAACAAGCAGACCTCTTTAAGCATAAAAACACAAGAATAAAAAAATATGTCAATAGACTTTTTTTTTTTCTCTCGCTTGGGAATAGTTCCTGAACTACATTTTTCAAGATTTATATTTTTATAGCCTCCACGTTATAATCGTGACTTAAACGACGGGGTTTAGTTTGAGTCGACCGAGTTGGCTGTATCCTTTAGGTGTTAATGAAGACTTGGTAATATATTCATCACACTTCCTTAAATGAGATTAATCCTTTGGGTATAAAGACAATGGATGTTCCTACAAATTAGTTCTCTAGACAATAGGCAGGCTATTTACATGGTAAGAATTGCCGTGCTTATAGTGGCAATATAGACTAGTTACTAGCAATGTGGTCTTTCAATTTGATTGAACTGGCTCATAAGTGTTATTACATTTATTCATAGAAATGTCCAGTTTTTTATTCCGAAAAACTCGATACAAACTAGGTCATTGCTGCTGGACTAACATTAGAAGTGGGGGGAAACTGATGAAAGACCTAAAGAAACCAACGAGGTTGTACACGCGACCCTACTCCTTGCCACGTAAAATCGAAGCAACACCACTTGATTCGCCATTAAAACTACATGTATATATTATATAATACATGGATTTGATTTATAATTTGCATGATTGATAAAATTGTTGATAACTATGGCATCTTCTTACTTTTATCCACTACCGGCAAAGGCTTTAAACTCATTTACCAGATACGAACCCCAGATACGAACATACTAGAATAACGCAATTTTTCGCTGGTCGAACGTTTACATAAATAATAAGGCGATTGACATAAATTCTGAATGATGTGCTTATACCTTTAGCAGGACCGTCTTGACAACATTATAAACGAAGCAGTGCCACATAATCACTCTCATGAATAAAAATGTAAAAAGTCGATAAAATTAAACATACATTTTATTTTATTGTGTTGATACTTCGAACAAAATCAGTGTTAAAAAAATCATAGCAACATATTACATAGATTAGCACGGGTCCTCTTTATTCGCGCCAACCCCTGGCATCTACCCTGCGCGCCCATGCGTCAAGATGACCCTGGGCGTTAGGTGTGTTGTCATCCAAACGATAACAGATGTAATATATAGTTATCATAGTTTAGTGACGGATAATACATGCATAATGCAAGAGCTAAATCTGCTAATTGCAGGTCCTTCTTTAGGCCTGAAATGTTTTTTAAAGTATTAATTAGTCATTAATTAACTGATCTAGGCATTAATCAATTCTCGATGGGGTCAGATTTCTCCGATATTAAATAGATTAGAACGGCTCAGCGATACTTTGATTTAATCAAATATGGAGGACCGAGCCTTAGCTTCAATCAACCAGAACAGTGGTTGAAATTATTGCACACGTCTGTTAAACCTTCAAAGGCAATATCTTCGCTTGCAATAGAGTAATTTGAATGAAATTTTCAAATTATTCATTTTACATTATCTACTTTTGAACTATTATAGCAAGAAGGATTAGTTCTTTATCTAAATCTTACATAATATGTCTTTAACTTATTATTTTCTTTTCAGAAGAAATTCGAATATTGTCCAAAGAGGTGAGATATGTGGGTGTTACAGAAAGTGAAAGACGAACCATATCTTCCCCGCTCACCCTTTTAAGAGAATCTTTCTCCAAACCATCTAAAAACTCACCCCACATTTACCATGCTTCCAAAAAGCGAAAGGTAATATTATAATATGCAGCTTTATACCTAGCATTTATTCATTTACATACACGTCGAGGTTATTTATATATATGTTCCTGTCGATGGTTTACGTATTTCCAGCTAAATAGATTACATATTTCGGATTGCGGAAATAGATGTCTAAATTCTAATAGAAAGCTCTATACTGACTAAATAGCCACAGAACTCATATGATCTCATTCGTCTCCATTGGTCTAACGTTTTAAATGGAATAATATTTTTTTTTGTACTGAAAATCGAAGACTGTTTTATTTGGATGGAAACGTGAAAGGTTGAATGTTAAGAATATGGAATTTTTATTGTCTCATAGGAATTAATTTCTGTGAAGGTATTAAGTTATACAACACAAGAATACAAAATGCTCTTAAAATGGCAATTTATAATACCCAATGATAAGGTGTCAGTTTTAAATTCTAGCAAACTTACTGTCAGTCTAGGTCTCTAATCGCATTATTTACACATCAAAAATAATCTTTTACTCCAAATCTAAAAGAAAAATCGTTTAGAAATTAATGTGGCTTATTATAATGGAGATTTGAACCTACACGCAATTGTAAGCCATTTTATTTTTTATAGTTTCTGAGATGCTATTATTAAACGCCAGTTAGAGATCCCATATCTGTTGGGGTTTTTCGTGTGTATTTCTCATCGTTCGTAATTTTCGTTGCGTGTCTCGGTGGAAATCACGAGTGCATTAGATACGGAATATTATTCATGTTAAAGGTACAGACTAGATTCTATTCAAAACAAAAACAGTGTCATACAGATCCAGAAAGTTGTGTTACAATACGTGGCCATCGATCGTTTTTACATTGTATCAAAGCTGGTCGTTTACACAGATGGCCAAAAAATACACTCTATCTACTTTTAATGAATCTAAACTTGCCTGGGGTGGTCGATTGTGGTACAGATAGTCTCAGATCGTGGTTCATTTTATTCTTTTTTAAGATTGGGATTCTATTTGATACTGTATAGTGTATGCGAGACAAAGGACCGTTTCGATGTTAGCATATAGAGAACCATCCTTGTACGCGCCAGGGGGAAGTGAGGGGGGGGGGCGTGCCGAAATTTGAATTCATTTAAAACCACAGGTCAGTTTAGATACTAAACAAAAAGTACAACATGGTGAAATTTCAGGTTAGCGAAACATTAAATCCCATCCTGTCGGTAATCCAGTAAAGTTGTTTGTGTCATTGATCTTGGAGACCGGTAAGGACGAAAAACCGAGATCTCGTTTACTCGTTGGGGTGCACGTTATTGAACCCTTGACAGTTGGAAATCAAAATAGGCCGGGGCGCTTACTGTCCAGAGAAAATGTTCCTCGAGATTAGCCCAGTCGGTGCTGAAATGCAGAACGCTAATTCCCATTTAATTTCAACAATTTCAACCCGGAAACATTGCTTTCGTATTTAAACTTGGGATTAAACTTAGTTCTACTATCGCGAATAAAAACACCCAATCATATGTTTGTCTGAGTTCCTTAATCCTCAAGCAATTTTAACGCTAATTGCGCCAAAAGCCCACTGATCAAATTTCACATTCCAAAAGCCGAGTATCGATTGTATGGATTACCAATTCTTGCAACAGACGAGTCTTATCGCCAGCAAACTTTACTCCAACATCCACTCGTCGCAATGAATTTTCTGTTTGAAGATTTCTATAAAAGTCTTGATTTATAAAACGTAATTGTACTGTTAACTTTTTTCTAAATTAGTGTTTTTCATTTAGACAATAATATTTAGACTGGATTTGTACAACTCATTTCATGTAATAAATTAGAGATATGTTTTGGAATATTTGGATACAGAGCTGTCGATCGTTCTCGCGCTAATTGTTTAAAGGTAGATAATAAAAGTTTCAGCTGCATATTAACTTTAGAGGGACAATGACATTCTTGCTGGCTTGGTAGCCCCAGAAAATAAATAATACCCTTATTCCAAGTACTAGATGTGTAAGTGTCCTACCTGTTGTGTAAATTATCCATTACAACCTATTTTACTTGTCCAGAGGGTTCGAAAATATTTTAAAATCCAAGTCACATTTGAAAAATTTTACGTTAGACTTTTCAAAACAATTGGTTGAATTTTTTCAATTTTTTAAAATAAGTGTGTTAAGATGAAATTTATATCATCATTTAATTGGAATATTCTAAAATAATACGATTTGTTGATCCGAATGAAGATTGGGACATATTATTCAGTTACAACAAGAGTGGGTTTGGGGCTTTAATCTTTGCCGTTTTGACAAAAATAGAGTACATGTATATAACATTTAAAGCCAAAAATGTCCTTCAATTGCGCATGTCATTCTTAGACCTAATATACTATTCTGTACTCAGGGCTAAGTGGGTAAGACGCTGGCTCGCTAGTGTTTAAGTGGTGGGTTCGATCACTGCAGTGGCCTAGAAAACTGAACTCTTATCACAATGCTAAAGTGCCGCGGAAGTAGTGGTGCTTAGAGGGTGGCCTATTGCATGATTATATTCCAGTTTATGTAGTACTTATAAGTTATTGCATGAGATAAGAACAACAAACTAAATACGCATCAATACGGTTGCAATATGAATGATTCGATGTTTAATTTCATTTCATGATAGCTTTTCAAATAAGAGGCATTGCTTCTATTTTAGAAGAAGAATCAAAACAGACAAGCTCTTTTCGATCTGCATAAGTGAGGAGACATGAAGCTATAAATATGGATGCTTCTGTAATCAGTATTTTCATTTTATGTTTAGAACCAGTCTTTGGACTAATCATTGTTAAACCACTTATATCATGGCCTGATGGGATTCTCATGAGTTTTATTGTAATTCTATTCCTGTCATTACCAGTAACATTAAGCCAATCAATAGATACATTTCTCGTTGCTTTATTTTCAGAGAAAATTACCATCTTTTACCATCAAAGAGAGTCCCGGTCCTTTGACTTATTTAAACATGACGCCAATAGCTCAAGAACAAGAAAGGAGGGCTGAATTGCTCAAGAACAGTTGTCAAGGCAACGAGGATCGGTATCAAGGATTATCCAGCACGAAGTGGGCCTTTGAGAGGATCGAGATGGATACTAACTCGCATCTTGTTTATTGTCCCTTGTTAAAAGTCGGCTCTACGTTTTGGCGTCGTATTTTTTATGCTTTAAGAACAAAGACAACCATTCATACACCCTACGATATCAGTATTAAAACAGCGTTAGCTCCAAACCGGAACCGTAAAACTTTAAAAGATTTACAGGTGTCAAACGATTCTTGGAGATATCTTGAAGAGGCGTCGAGAATAATGTACATCCGTGAACCATATGCCAGACTTCTCTCCGGATATACGGATAAACTTTTTGCTCCGAATCCGTACTTTTGGGGCATAATTGGAAGATATATTATTAGAAATTTTCGGGTTAATGCGACTGAGACTAGTAAAAGATGTGGTCATGACGTGACGTTTTCCGAATTTGTAAAATATGTGATTTATACGGAAGAATATAACAAAACCGAAAGAGACGCCCATTTTACCCCAGCTTACGATCAATGTAAGCCGTGTCAAGTCCAATTTAATATTATTGGTAAAATGGAAACCTTTATTCAAGACACGTCATATGTAATGAACAAAATAGGTTTTAATGTAAGTAAAGAGCTTCTAAAAGAGTGGGCGAATAAAGCCGAAGAGGACGCGATCTTTGATTCTACGGCGAGTCCATTTAGCTGGAAGAAAGGAATCTCTAAATGTATGAGTATGTATCAGGCCGGAAAACGAATATGGCGTAAAATGCAGATAAGAGGTGTTGTGGATAAGAAAATATCGTTACCATTTGGGACCCACAAAATGAATTCCGTGTCTTCAACCCATTTCATAAAGGCTTTAATAATGTCCAGAAAAAAATCCGAGCATAATAGAAAAAGACAGAAGCGAGAAGCATTAATTGATGCATTTTCTCAAGTTTCCTTAGAAGACAAACTTAAACTAAAAGAACTATATTACCCAGACTTTGAGCTATTTGGTTACGATCCAGAACCAAAAGATCTTTTTGAAACACCAGATAGGCGTACTTTCAGGACAAAATATTTTAATTTAAATGGGGTCTGAATTCGATGATTATGTTTCAATAGAATGAGAGGGAGTGGTGTTTTTATGCTGTGGACTGTGATAAAGTTATTATATTTGCAGAAATTATTTGTTTTACGTTATACGTACTTTTAGATTGCCAGTGCACGCAATATTGTATTGGTTGTTTGTTTTGTTTTTTTTTAAATATTTGCTATCACTTCCAGAGATTTGTGGCCTTTGTTGTTATCGTTCTGTGGACATATTTACAAAATTAAAATGTGGAGGTCTGTGTGAAATTCATCAGGAATTATTTTTTTCATATCATCAATATTTCATCGTTTAAAAGTGACTATAGTTATTTTCTGTTTCAAATACAAAACAGGAAACGGTTACGAAAGAAGGCTACAGATATCTCATCGATCTCATGAAAGACTATACTGCACTGGGAAGGTTTTCTCTAGGAATGGTTCAATAAATTGTTGGTAATCGGTAAAAGTCATTTTTATAAATGATTTATTATATTTTGTTAATTTTACTGCTTTGGTTGTATAAATTAATATGTTTTATTAGTATTTTGTTGATCTACATAAAACTGGATGTTATTTTGGCTCCTTGTATTCGATTGAATACATCATTGTCAAGTGGAGTAAACAATGAAAAAATAAAACGGAATGGTATAATTGTTGGTATACTTTTAATCAACGCCTGACTCGTGAGGGGGCTGGGGTAGGGGCAGTTGGAACATTTATTCAGGGGCCCGGGGCCTGGATATGCCGAGTAACGGGGTGTTTTGGGGTTTTTTTTTGAATTAACATAAAAAAATGTTAATGTTACCTGGTTGGAAAAACTGGTGAATTAAAACCTATTGGCCACCTGTCCGGGCATTCGCGCCGTGGGACCCTTCCGTTTAAATTCAGTTCATCGTGATTTTGGGCATTGAAAACAAATAAATAATTAAACGAATGGCTTATGCGATGAATACAATCGTTTTGAAATTTTGATGTCTGGTAAGGTTTTTGTTTGCCATTTGTTTGCTCGCTTAAAATGTCATGTCCAAATCGTGCACGTCTGATTATTATACATCCGTAGAAATGAATCGTAGTTGCATGATGTATTGAGTATATCTTATGTTATGTCAAATCCCAGTTTCTGTATTTCAGCAAAGTGACCTCCAGATGCACCAGGTAGAGATCATGTATTTTTCGAACATTTTCGAAACAGTGCTGCTTGTGACAGGACCCAGAGTGTCCTGTCGCGGACCCTAAATCCGTGGCGTGGTTTGGTGATGCACTGGGCTAGCTCCTTAGTTGCACCAAATCTTAAGCATATGAGAGGGTGGGGGGCACGTACAAAGATGCTGGTTCGCTAGCAGGAAGGTCACGGGTTTTGATCCCGGTTTTGGTAGAGATACGTCATTGGATTTTCTAGCGTGTATTCCCCTTGTTAGTGGTGCAGAACAAAGTAGGCCGTACAGCTACTATCCGGGTAGAATTTCCTTCGGGGCACAGTTCATGTCGCAAGCCCATTTTCGTTAGCCCAGTTGGAACAGGACCTCATTTTATTTCACTTCATTTTCTAAAGCATAGAGCCTGATACTGGGACATGTAAAAAGGGGGAGGGGGGCATTTTGTATATGTAAAAATCATTAAATAAATGGGTTTTTTTTTTATTCAAATTCCGTAGGACAGCGTGTACAGGGATCAGTACAAATTTCAAACAACTTGTAATGTTAATTTCACTAATCTGATTGGATGCCAACCTGAAATCCAACTAGGGGTCGTCACCGCCTAATCACCTCTCTCTGTACGCCACTGATTTTAATTAAGGCTGATGTACAACGTTATGCACTTCAGTGACGCGGTTTCCCTTCAAAAAAAAAAACAAAAAAAACCGTGTATTATAATATCTCACGGTGTTATCCGGGAAAATTCCTCGGGTTATTTCGTTGTGCCCCTGACACCACGCCACTGTGATGTTTATATATGGTTATCATTAACAGATAGCTACAGATTACAATATTGTATTCATCATCATTTATTAACTGTAAGACTGTGTACAGTTCACGGTTCAGGATCCATAATATAAAGCTAATTTGGGAATGGGATCCGGGAATCAAAATTCGAATAACATTTGATGACAGAATAAGAGAGAGAGAGAGAGAGAGAGAGAGAGAGAGAGAGAGAGAAATGGGGTTTAACGTCCACTCAACACAAACTAGGTCATTTCGGGACTAACATATGGTTTTAATTTTATTTCAATAAAATGCCATCCCAACCCCCCGACAGAATAAGATTATAATTTATTATAGATTTGTGTTTCTAGAATCGGTTAAAACTTGTAGCCTCTGTCGTCTCTTTATGACACCAATACTACACGGAGGAAAAAAAGTCGTTAATAATTCGATCTTTTATTGCGTTCACAATCTAATAGTTGGCGGGCCGACGCACTGACTTCAAACATTTCAGCGATATTATTTCAAAACTACACACAAACAATGGACAGTTGGAAATCAAAGAAGACTAGACTGTAGCACCACTGTCCGGACAAAATTATACATGTAATCCATAGAAATGACCGAGGTGTTGTAATATTGATATTTCCAGCCATCAATTACATTGTCAATTCTGATCTAAATCACTACTCTGCTTTATAAATCCGCAAATTAACAACGTGAAACGTACTACTGATTTCACTATATTCAAGCTTGTTGTATTCTGTGTAATAATAATCTACAGCGACCCATGTTATTATTTCAACTTTTATTAACCACTCACAAATGAAGATCAAGTTGTAAGCGATGTTTGTCTAAAAAATTCCCAATCTTGTTTCTTGCAGACATTAAGGGTAATGCTTGGGTGAATTGGATATCCGAATAAAGTAAAGACGTCTTATTCTCCATCAAATGATGATGTATAGGGGGATAACTTAATCAATAGCCAGTGGAGATATAGCGTTATTGATTGTCGATATGGACAACATGATATATACACCCACCTTAGGTTCAATAATAGCAAACCAATAATGAAATTTGTCCAAATATAACCCACGTAACGAATATTTATGATACTGCATTGTTTTTTTTTATTATGTTCATAACGTAATAAAGAATGGTATAAATAATGTATCGGGATCTGTTCTCGTCTCTCAACGGGGTTTTATGCAATATGAATACGACTACTTCCCTGTCAATGTGATGTGCTGTATTTATTTCTAGTATTAACAAGACACCTGGGTCCGTATTCAAACGATATCTTAAGTTTAAGATAGTCTCTTAACTACTAGCTTTCACTTAAATATACGCAACTTCCTGTTAGTTAAGGGCAAGTGGTATTCAAAGACACTGTTAAGTATCAAATTTTCCCTTAAAGTTAAGCTGCCTTAACTTTTAAGTCTTTAAGTTGTATTCAAAAGCCAGTTTAAGTGAGAAATATCCACTTAACTTTAAGTGACCTATGGGAGGTACCTTAAAGTGAGATTATAATGACTTCTTTTAATATTGTAGAAGTAGTCCCATAATGACGATTTTAAAAGATGTGGGATTCAGATTAAAACAAAAACAATGTCGCCGAGCGTAGCTGACCTCAAATTTATATTTTTCGTTGTCAGCTTTGATGTTGTAGTGCCATAATAGAGTATAAGGTTATTACCACCGAGATAGTTAAGGATATCTTTTCCCTGTCATTTATCATGCTATGTTTGTATGTTTCCAGGACTGTCATAATAATATAATAAAGTTGAATTCGTTTGTGATGACATGGCTTTATAGATTTCACAAATTATTTATACTACCGCTATAATCAAGGCATGATCTATTTTTACAACTCATTCCCATATATACATAATCGGTAGTATTTATTTAGGTAAAATATAATGCAACATGAATTTTTCGTACACACAATGTACCGTCAATGCCAGCCAGGCCTGTCAAAATCTTACATGGAGATAGTCATACAATATCTATGAATTTCTCAAATGATTATAAACAACACTGTATAATTTGTCCAGTCTAATAGTAATTGCAGGGGGACTGCACCACACACAATTCTACACAAAAACAAATGTACAGACAAGACATCATACTCAGAGACCACAAACATAAACAATTCAAAAAGAGTGAATGCCAACTTAGAAGGCAAGGGTCATTGTGTATTGCTAATAATATGTTGTTTTCCATTCGCGATATATTGTTAAACAAATTAAAGTTTACATTATCCATCATTATACTACCACTATTTATTGTAATCTATTGGAATATAATAATATATTTATTTTTTTAAATAAAAAGTCTATGAAAACAGATGTTCCGTCAAAGGATGCACACTATCATAATTTATCCTAAATTTTAATCATACTATTTTCATGGGTTACAATATAATATTTCGACAAACATTTTCCTGGTGATGTACACTAAGAATTTAATAGATTTAATTATAATCATACTATTTTCATGGGGTACAATATAATATTTCGACAAACATGTTCCTGGTAATGTACACTAATAATTTAATAGATTTAATTATAATCATACTATTTTCATGGGTTACAATATAATATTTCGACAAACATGTTCCTGGTAATGTACACTAAGAATTTAATAGATTATAGTAATGCTATTAAGGAGGCATAACTTGCTTGCAATGTTAGAAATTCGTGATTTTTGGCAGTGGAGAGTATTCCATAAATTGAAAATTCATGCTTTTTGGCGAATGGGAGTATTCCATAATTTAAGTGTGCAGTTAAGTTTTCACATAGCCAAGTATATGAAAAATGCAACCTTTGAATACCGATTTAAGGTAAGACATTTGGTTAAGTGGAAAAATTAAGTGTTTTTACTTAACTTTTAGAAAACCTTTGAATACAGACCCAGATCTCATCACGTTACAGTTTAAAGGAATGCGGCGGTATTTAATGATCTTGATATAATTATGTCTCTGTTGGTTTTAGGCGCAACGGCCTAATGGTGCACTGTGAGCTAAATCTGTTTATTACATGTCTTTTTCTGACTTCAATTGTTATATAAATTATTATTTAGATATTTATTCACTCTGCATGTCCTTGATCAACTCTCTAGATCATATTGATGACTTAGATAGTGACTGGATTAGATGTTAATGTGCGGAACTCACGATGACATCGAATGGGAGACTGAAAATCGAGACTTTCTTTTCAACTTTACAATCGAGAATAGAAATAGTCAATCTCAAACGTAAGCACGATTTAGCCTGGTTTTTTTTTTTGGCCAAAACGTCAAGCATTCAAAATTTTGCTCATAATAAGGTAATTTTACTGAACTTTTCAATTCCTTATATGCGAGAGGAAAGTCACAGTGTTCTGGTTAATTGGCAATAAATCGTTTTATAGGCTAATATATCTCAATTAATTAAAAATAGGTTTCGATCAAATTTGAATTTGATGTATCAAATTTCAATAAGGCCCTCAAGCACATGTTTTATGTGTTATGCGCTCTTTAACATATCAAATCGAAAAATGAGTGGATTGTGCCTCGATTAATGGTGGACAATGTTCAAAAGTATTTACAGCCTGCCTAACCTCTTTGGATTTCTCATTTCGTGTAAATGAATTGTTGAATACAGATTTACAATATTTTACCCCCGAAATGGGAGAAACTAATTTTGTAGGCCTGTTGGGGAGGCTCGGAAATGAATATATAAATGAGTATTTTGGGGAGTACTAACCCCAACCCTAATTAGAAGACTGAACTTGGATCCAGTTTACATTTTACCCTTTTTAAAAGGGTTAGGGTTAGTATTCCACAAAATACTCAGTTTTTAAAGCGGCCATTTTTGGACTCCGGGAATAATCAAACCTCCCCAACCCGAACCGGCGTACAATAATAGCGTTTCCCAAAAAGATTTTGCGTGTGAAATAGAGAAGTTTTATTTCCGCTTCTACGTGGGAAATATCGCAGACAATGTCTCTTATTTTTCAAGGGCGCGGCTGTAAGGGGCGGCAGGCACATCAGGAGTAAATGCTTCTCCCAAAAAATCTGCCGCCATTGAAAAAAATCGACCCTATAAACGTTGACTCTTAGATATCACCAGAGTGTCCGAAAAACGTATTTCCTGCATCGTTATTTTTCAAAATTTTCTGAGAAAGGACCCCAGACATGGGAGCCGCCCCCATAAGAGAAGTGCCCCTCCTATCACCTCTTTCTGACCTGACCTGACCCACCACATGACATTAAAGGGTTCACTTTGGTCGCTCTATCCACATTTGATAGGGTCGTATCGGTCTTTGGGGCGCCGCCACCAAATGACATTGCATATATCAGAGATTCTCTTTCTGATCGCCCTTTCCACGTGGACTTATTGGTGTTTCTGACGAGTTTTAGTTAGAGGACAAGAAATTTCTCATTTTAATGTTAAACAAATCAAAATTAAACACGTGAGCGACTTTCATTACAGCTTCAAGTGGGTGGAGAACACGTTTGTGGCAGTCTAATTTTCAAAATATTAGGGGGGGGGGCTGGAAGCCCATTCCCACGGAAATTTGGAAAATTATTAGACGGTCGCCGCTCAGTAACTCGGGCAATATATTGGCGCCCCCACGACTCTGCTGCACCCTCACTTTTAAAATCTTACATACGGCCCTGCTGTGTGCTCTACTGTTGGTTGCACTGGTGGAGCTGTTGGATCTTTTGTAAGAACTCAGGCGCGGATCTAGGATTTTTTGCAGGGGGGGGGGTCTAGGTTTGATAATTGCTTAACTAAGGCGCTCAACCAATTAACGGGGGATTTGGGGGCCCTCCCCCAGAAAGATTTGGTTAAATTAGATTCAATTTGGTGCATTCTGACGTATTTCCGGAAGGTAAATTCCAAAATTACAGGTCTAAAAATCGCCAATAAAATCGCATAAAAAATTCCGAAGTCTGAGCAGGGGGGGTCCGGACCCCCTGGACCCCCCTCCCCCTCTGGATCCGCGCCTTGAACTGTTTACTTTGTGAGTTTCAGGAGCTTATTTTCTGTTTCTGAGGCTCGTAGAGGCAACTCCTTTCTTGTGAGATAAAACTTCTCACATCTGAAGCATGCAGAAGGCTGGCCCGGCGTGACGATTCTAACCTTCGCATCTTCGTGGTCTGCCTTTAAAATAATTAGTTGGGGTATATCCGTTAATTTCTTCTTAGGTATTTCGAGTTCTACTTCTAGCATTCTGTTGTAGATACTTCTCACAGGAAGCTGACCGTCTTGAAGGTTCTCAAGTAGCCTATGTCTGATACGATTGTTTAAAAGTATTGGTCACTGGAAAGTCGTATGCTGTGAGTGTGGGGTCTGTGGAGAAACGTTTGTAAAATAGGTAAGTTATCCCCATTTGTGTGTGTCGCTCTGTCTCTAGAATTTTAGTCTTTTTTTCCTTTTGTTCTTATGAGTACATGCCACTCATATCGTCAGACAGGGCTCACATTTGATTTTGGAGATAATATTTTGTGGTAGTGGTGATTCCTTTTGAGAACTAGCCGGAAAATGTCGTAAAATTCTAATCGTATTATCCTGCATTTATCATTATGGCGGGAATCTATAAATTAATCTGGATCGCGTCAATGAGTAATACTAATCAGTTGTATTGGATTAGTTGATTGATAATTATCAATGATATATACAAAGCGACAGAGAGAGAGAAGAGAGAGAGAGAGAGAGAGAGAGATGGGGTTTAACGTCCATTCGACACAAACTAGGTCATTTCAGACTAACATATGGTTTAATTTCATTTCAATAATTCGCTCGCGCGTAGGGGTCTCTAGCAGTGACAGGAAACCGTAGTACCCGGAGAAAACCCCAAGGTTCGACAGGCGACCCTACTCCATGCCACGTAAAACCTGGGATTCAAAACCACGCTAGTTAACTCAATGGCAGGCCGTGTGACACAGCGCGCGCACGCTAACCATTCAGCCCCCCCCCCTATTTACAAAGCCCATCCGAATTCACAATTTACTCAAACCCTAAAGAGGGCGATAACTCCACTATTCATGATGGAAGCAGACCAGCATTAATTTCCCCAATGACTTCAATGTTAATTCAGGTGTCTTTACAAGACTCTAACTTTATCACCCAAATTTTAGTTAATCACGGATT
Source organism: Patella caerulea (assembly GCA_036850965.1). Classification (NCBI taxonomy): domain Eukaryota; kingdom Metazoa; phylum Mollusca; class Gastropoda; family Patellidae; genus Patella; species Patella caerulea. Next base: position 25,016,415 of record JAZGQO010000006.1, read on the forward strand.
CACCATTAAGCAAAATAGGCATGCCGTTGTGGCGCAGTTATTGGGGCTCTGACTCACTAGCCAGGCGACCCGATCTTGGTGTTTCTAGTCTGAATTCATCCTGTAAGTGGTGTTAGCATGGACAGAAAAGCCGAGATCCGTATAGACGTTGGCGTACACGTAAAGTTAATAACCCACATAGAACAGTGCATGGCGCATGTCTGTCTTCATTAAACAGTTTGGTACAGAACAGTAGGCCTTTAAACTCCATTGCATTTTTATTAGTCTCCATATTGTCGAGCAGTAGTGTATATAATATCATGTTACCTGTTATGAAAGGTCTAACTGATAATCATTAAAGTTAGAACGTATATACAGTTGAGATACATTTTAGTCGATCGGTATATGGACACCGTCCCGACCTCGAATGCTGATGCAGTGACGTATTTTAGGTTGCAGGGGAATCGAGACACAGAGGAATGCCCCTTATGGGTGTCCAAAAACACCTTTATTTACAGGTTTTCAAAACACCCAAAATATTGACTTGATCAAAATACACGTAATGATAATTTGATAGTTAATTACCGCTGAAATCATTTATCTTGTAGACCTGAACATCACATCAAACTTTGATTTCTAAAGAGATATATGATATGTGATATGTCTGTTTATTTTTGTCGTCTACAACATGATTGCCGGAATAGGAGAAGAATATGCATCACGGTCTTCGTGAGTGACGAGTAATAGACAACGGAAGGCTGATTGCATTAAGTATTATTTGAGATTATAAGGATTCCTGAGGGATTTTTAAAGTTAAAAATGCACTAAAATCCAGCCTGACCTTTATATGAAGAGTTTGACGTATCAATTCACAGAAATAGCTGTCCAGTCTGATATGGTGTTATGAAATATCTCATGGTCGGTTATATAGAAACCAATAGCTCAAAATCCCGTTGACGTATTAAACATAAAACTATTTTATTTATGGTTTCTACATGATGACAGATATCCAATATTTGACAGAAAGCTTGACGTATTTCTTAAATGGAATTATGTTTAATGTCCCATGCTTAATGGGCTTATGAAGGCCGACAGACCACATACAGTATGCTATAAGAGAAATTTTGTTCATACATTGACGCTACAGTCTACTTTTATATCGAAATCCAATTGTCATTGCCTCTTTTACGTGCACGCTATGTACAAGAGACATCTATTTATCATGCCATCTGACCGACTAGACACTGTCCTTATCAAGCTCCCCATTCAGCATAACCGACAAGGAAAACCACGCAGGAAAATCTTCGACCCCGGTCCTCCTAGTTAGTGAGCTACCACCCTACTCGGTTACGACACCGTTCGACACATGGAACTACTTAAAATTATACATTGGATGTAGATCCAGTTGGTAAACATGTCAATCAGCGTCGATGTTTCTAGTGGATTACCCACAGTTCGATGCACCTCACACCAAAAACTCGCCGTCACAAACCGTTTCATTTGCTAATCCTCACACCATCCAAAACTTTTCCAGATCCTAGTGTAGTAAAAGCAAGTAAAACGAAATTTTGAACTATAAAAAAACAAAACGAAACAGGATCGGTGTTTTAATCAGATTGCATGTCGTGTCATATAGTCGAATTCGTGTCTGTCTTGACACAGCTTTATCAACACGCTGGGTTTATGGACATTAGCCACAAGTCTGTTGTTTAGGAGGAGAGGAGTATCTAGTGCAATTCTAGCCAATAAGAATACAAACCTTTAATGTGAAAGTACGGCTCACACTGATATTTCTGATTTGAAGAGTTAGCATAAATATAATCTTTTAGATGTATACAAGAGATTCTTGGAATCCATCTTGAGCTATATTTACCGTGTCAGAGTGTCTTCGAGCATACTTCAAATGAGAAGAGAACACGGTGTAATATCATATTGTTCAAAACGACACAGAAAGATTGAATAAAAAGTTCATGTAGAGTACATTATTGTATGACGCACCATCTTAGGTTGTGCTTGGTATTCATTAGCCCGGCTGGTGCAGATCAGTATAAGATTAAATCTTGGGACAGATTGATGGCGGGCAGAGCTGACTGGGCTGTAGCCAGTAGCCCGAATCTAAAGAGGGCCCCAAATTAGTTCTAGAAAAGGGTTTTATGTATAGTTTTGTAATTTTATTTATTATGTTGTATGTGTTTGTGCCAAATAAATCTATCAATGGTATTGGCTCACAGTTTGCATTTATGTGAGTGTGACAGGCCATGATCAGAATTGTCTCCCACTTTGACTGTTGGTACAAGAACCCCAGTGACATTTTCAGCCAAGGGACCAATGCAAGCTTAATCCGGCCCTGTTGGTTGGGTATGATGAGGGAAGACACACGGAATAAGAAAAATACTTGTTTATTATTCAATCGATGATAAATAAATTATAACATATAATTTTCCAGTTAATCAAAGATCTTATTATACATGTATTGCCAACAAATTAATGACAATTAAAATGAACATTTAAAACCATAAAAAAAATATTTAAAAAAAATTAACAATAAAATGAACACACTGCAACATTCTAAGTAATCGGATGATTTTATTATCGATATTTCCGATACTATCCTAATAGAGACGTAAACAATTATTAATCCTATATCTATATTACACAAATAAAGTAACAAAATGAACACACTTTAAAAATCTAAGTATTCGAATTATTCGCGATTGTATTATTCCTATTCATATTTCCGATACTTTCCTAATTGAGACCTAAAAATAATTAATCATATTAATGAAATCTATAAAACATAACAGTAAATCTATAAAAGCGCTAAAAAACTTACATAGAAATATATTTCTTTTAAAAATTCATAAAGACAACAATGTATTCAATCTGATTAAAACATAGATCCTATTTCGTCTCGTTTTTATAGTTCAAAATTTAGTTTTACTTGTCTTTACTACACAAGTAGGATCTGGAAGAGTTGTTATCATTAACGTGTTCTGAATGGTGTGTGGCATAAGCCAATGAAACGGTCTGTAACGGCAAGCTTTAGGCGTGTTTTGCATGGAAATGTGGGTAATCCACTAACAAGAAATGTCTAGCGCCATATGGTTACAAGGACCTCTGATGTGAACTCACAATAGAACTTGTCAGATCTTCACGTAGTGTAGGCCATCGAATGTATAAAAAAAGCCAAACGAAATATAGATTTGTATTTTAATCAGATTGCAATGTAACACAAAAAGTGATATACGTAGTAATATAAATAAGAGCGCGCACCAGGAGATTAACACCATATAATAACACAACTGGGTAAATTAATAGATACCAGTTCAGAGGCCTTTTTCTACAAAACTACGCCCCATGAAAAAATAACTGTTCTTGTCAAGCCAATGCAACTGCTGTTATCAAGGCAATTCAATTGCTGTTTTCAAGGCAATTCAACAGCTGTTGTTAAGGCCTCAAAACTGCTGATGTCAAGGCAAAGTGATTACATTACGACATTAGGGAGCTGAACCTAATTTGTATTTTGGCTTGGACAGAACCAAATGGATACAATTAAATTTTTGTTTCGAATAGTAAACTTAAGTCAGTTAATTTAAGTAATGGATCAGGATTTCTACATGCAACAGATGGTAGAAATTAAAACAAAAAACCCTGCTGATTAAGTTTCTGTTTAAATCACATTTTGACTGATTAATGAGTGCTGTTAAATGTACCACCAAGTCGCATTTCAAATAGTACTTTTATTGTAGTAGTTCAGACAACTGTGTTCTTTTGGCACTAAACTATTGTTTGGTTTCTGTTTTATCAACCGTGGCTTCTTCATATGTTGGTGGATGTTCAGGAGCTGCACCAGGCATTGGCATTACTGTAAAAATAGACAAAATATAATCTTTAAATCACAAGGACAAAGCTAGCCAATCAAACACCGTTTGGACATGGTCGACAAAACCAAATGAGGGCTTTCGTGACACGCAGGTCGCTGGCCTTTAATTTTGAGTGGCCTGATAAACGGCTAAATTAAACAAAGCAATACAATACTGCAATACAAAACAAAAAAAGAAAGTTAAGCGCGTCTAGGTTATAGACAGATCTTGACTTAAGGTGATTCCCGACCAAGAAACTCGTACGTTGCTGTTTATTTGAGAGTCCTATGTCAAGCTTCAGATGGTTGTTTGGTATATCGTACTCTACGAAAAGTACCTCTAGAATGTACATACGTATAGATATGTAGGCTGGAATACATTGATACAAGAAGGCTTCGAGACACGGTTAAAATGAGCACATAACCGCGTTTTCAAGTCTATATGGTGCTAACCAAGGTTTCATTTCTCTCGTCGCTTCAAGGCATGAACATGCCATACCTGCTTACATCATGCCGCCATTTTGATTGGTTGCGAAGCCTGGATATAAGGCAATTAAAGACTTTGTCAGACACAAATTGACATACAATGTTTTTATTATGTGTACGTTTTGTGATAGTTTCCGGTTGACAAGTCTTATGTCTATCCTTGTTGGTTACCAGAAATGATTACTGGAAACGAATGATTGTTTCATTTTAGCGAGCCTTAAAACAAAAGTTGTGTATTTGATTATATTATAATGTTTGTATATAAAACGTATTCTAGACTTACTGGGTTGTTGTGATGTTGATTGCTGTTGCGGTTGTTGGTAATATCCTGGCTGGAAGTTTTGTCCTGGGTGGACATATACGATTTGTGTAGGATATTGTGGATAGGGTATTGCAGTGTTTGGCATCTGTGTAAAGTTTGGACCCATTACAACACCAGGTGCAACCGTAGAACCATAATATATTGGTTGTTGGGGTTGATATGGTTGTTGTGGTTGTTGATTCATGATGACCCCGTCGTTTGTTCTTGTTGTCACTAAATTATCACCACCAGTTCTTGTGTTAACTTGACCATAGTTCAACTGCTTCTGTGCAGCTTGTGTCAAGTTTCTGTTTTCAGTTAAATATAAATTATGTTCTTTCAACAAACACGGCAGACGACAGAAGTCAATCAACCAGCCGACACCCAATAAACCAAAGGTGAAAAAGTAGATGAATCCCCATATGTAACGTCTGAGATAGAAATGATGAAGTCCGATCCACCCTAATGGGAACCACAACAGATAAATGTCATCCATATATCTGATCCCTGCATCTCTTGCACCCTCGTCGATCTCTCTTGTTCTTTGTACCAAATTGTAGCAACGGAACCAATCCACCACCCACCCGACACCTAACAGACCAAAGGTTAGCGTGTAAAGAATACCCCAGTATGGGCGGTTCAAATAATAATGGTGAGCACCGAGAATACCCAAGGGTGAAATGCAAAGAATGTAGCTGGCAAACATGGACTTCCTTTCATATTGATGTCCACATGGATTTTCGTTGCAGTCTCTGGTCATATAAGGGATACGAAACAGATCAACCAACCAGCCTATCCCACATAGGCCGAAAGTAAAAAAGTACAGCAATCCTTGACCTGGTCGACGTAAATAGAACAAATGAAAACCTGAAGAAGAAGAAAAAATTCTAGATTAGATGTTAAGGATAATGTTCAATTTAATATCAGTATTTTTTATACGTAAATATTTTAAAAAGCAAGTTATCTAATGTATGGCTAACAGCCTAAGTTCACTTACATATTCGACTTCAAACTAAGCTATGCCTATTTCACAAATTATGCTATAATAGGTGTGATGTGGACAGCCCGCAATATGGAGACCCAAAATTTTGTTACATCTCAGAGACTACTGTAAACGTAATGGACACGTCAACATCTTCTAAAATATTAGCTAGCGAAACTACGTAAAATATCACTTACGGGTTGACGTTGGCGCTATAGATGAATAAAAGTACGCATTACGTTGTTATCCTATGCTAAAATAATTGGAACCAACCAACCATAATATAATAAACGTACCTAAAAGGCCAAAGGGAAACCAAAGCAGATAAGCATCAACTTTTTTCCTGATCTTCTCTTTTGAGGCATCTTTCAATCTTTCATTGCAGTCTTTGACTAAACATGGTATCCTAAACATGTCGACCAGCCAACCCACTCCTAGTAAACCAAAGGTAAATAGATAGGCCACAAAGAACCAGGGACGTCTTAGATATAGGTGATGGGCTCCGGTCAATCCAAGAACGAAGCACAAAATATAGGCATCGACAACTGACTTTTCAATTGCTTTAATAGGGGTAATAGTGATTTGGGCTTGCAATCCACCACTCATCTGCTGTCCTTGGTGAGTTAAGTAGCTCGGTTGGATTAAACTGGTTTGTGGCAATGGCTGCGCTTGGTAGCCATTTTGAAGTGGCTGCGTTTGGTGGCCATTTTCAAGTGGCTGTGCTTGGTAGCCATTTTGAAGTGGCTGTCCTTGGTAGCCATTTTGAGGTTGTTGATAGTAATAAGTCCCTTGCTGTTGTTGCTGCAAAGCCCTTTCAACATCATTATCTTGTGGTGGACCCGTTTTGCTCATAATTATAACCCACTGAAATTATAATAACGGCAACCATTAATAATACTTGTGATGAATAAAATCAAACCACATTCAAATATTTAGAGTTAATGCTAAGAGTTAAAGTAGTAAGTCAAAGAATCAAATGAAAAAAAAAAAACAAAACAAAAAAAAAAAAAACACGTAATACGATGAAAGACATCGACTAAGTTTAAGAAGATTGATCGATTATGTATGTTTAGTGGTAGAAAGAAACTTTACATTTCGTGTTTGTCCAAATTGTCCGACGTCAATACTTAAAGTTATGCTTTTACTGACTGCAGTCTCAATGAACGCGAGCTATCAGACTGTCAAATATATTTATATACAATTGTTGTGACGGCGAATTCCGATTATTAAAAATGTGAATTCCGGTGTTTATCGATGAATTTCGGCGAATCACGGTATTTTCGAGTGTTTAATATTCCCGAATCACAGTTGGTAGCTACAGCCAATCCGCTAATTACAATGTCAGTTATTGTTTTGATAGCATTTATCTAAATTCCCAGGTTTAAGGAAAGACTGTTACTAATAAGTAAATAACATTGCGTGTACTATTACATACCTATTTGATATGATATGTCCTCTTACTGCTGAGTATACGTTGATACTGTACCGTATGTAGAACGATTATCTCTATGTTATACGATTTATGTGATCACCGTCTTGTGATACTAGTCACGTGACATTTTGATATATTTTATTTACACTGACGTCACTTTAAATAAATATTGCTCAAGTACATTTAACTGGGTAATCAGTCTATTCAGCGCGAGTATGTGACCTGGTTTGTGGATATATATACTTTACATTGGTTCATTTAAGGCTAATAACATTTGGCGTTCATATTTGTATTATTAAATAAGGCGTGGGTGCATTTCTTTCATTGTCATCTTCGAAAATTTCAATTTTGGGATAAGAATAGACATAGGCCTATTCTTTCTTATTAGCTGTATAGTAATCTGAAGAAGGTATTCTTAGGCCTACTTGCGAACCGCTTATATCGAAAGTGAAAACTTGTCGGAAGGAATGCCTATAATTCGTTTTTCTTTTTTTTTTTGGGGGGGGGGGGTGTGGGGTGGTGTTTTCAAAAACTTCCCAGATCCCATTGGAATGTCCCAATAATGCAGATTTATTCGCATTTGTTGATTGCACTACGACTGCACAATCCGGTGAGGCAGTTTGGAGCTACACATGTACAAACTGGTAGCCTACATGTACGTATATCATCAACACATTTCAGCGAATTTTGATATAAAAGAAAACTTAAATGACCTGTGATTTTCAGTTTCATACATAGAGAGATGCGTTTATATTTAGGTGTTTTGTCAGCAGTTTAATATTCACGATAAGAGTTTCTGAATGCAATCATTCGTCAACCACGACCTTCTGCGTAAGCATCTAAAAATAGAAATTAGTAATAGTCAGTTTAAAAAAACAAAAACAAAATTACGACCGAGCTTGAATATCCACCAGTCTAAAGTGTGGGAGACCCGGAGGGGGGGGGGGAGAAATGGGGTTAAACGTCCACTCGACACAAAGTAGGTCATTTCGAGACTAATATATTATGGTTTAATTTTATTTCAATAATTCGCTTGCCACGTACAACCGGGGTTTCGAAATTTGTTTGTTTTTTTTTTATATCTAAAGCAGTTATGACAATTTATAAGTTATTCCATAAAAACAGTTAACTACTCGTCCTCATTGAAATTATATAGTATAAAATAATGTATATGTGTTTGAACCTCATAATATCTGCTTCCGCTCTGTTAAAAAAAAACCCGTCCAATTACCACAACCCACAACAAATTGGTATTATATCGTGATGTCGTGGTGTCGCCCTTCATAAGGCAACAACCCAACAGCCGGACACCACCACATTTTAACCCGACACCACGACAACCCGACATCACGACATTTTTACCCGACAATACGACATTTTCACCCGACACCACATTAAAAATATAATGTCATGTAAAAATGTTGTATTGTCGGGTTCGAATGTCGTGATTTCGTGATGTCGTCGTGTCGTGATGTCGGGTCGTGGTGTCGTGATGTCTGGTTGTCTGGTTGTCTGGTTGTCGTCGTCGGCTGATCGGCCATCTTCCTCTAAAATTTGATTCTAGACACTGATCCTTGTGTTAGTGAAGAAAGTTCCCATGGAATTTTGCAGCGTAGTTTTCTGTATGTCCGTAGTGCAGAACAAAGGGTCTGGCAAAGTACATTATGTAGTTATGTAGATAGGATGAAAAAAACCCCATGCCCCCCGTGCACACATTGGCGTGCACATAAATAGGATCCTTCACAGTTAAATTTCGATGAATAAATGCTACGGTCCATTAAAAATTTCCGTCACAGCACTCTGCATAGCGTATGTCCATCTTCAATAGCCCGATTGGTGCAGAAAAGTAAGAAAATTGAATAAAATGAAATTGTGTTTAACGTCCTACTGTTCGGCTCTGACCGGTAATGAAGACGGGCATGCGCTTTACAGTTTACTGTGAGGGAAAATTTTCTCGGATAGCGGCGATACGGCTTACTCTTATATTAAATTCCTATTATCAAGTAGTCTTTGAGACCGGGGCTAGTTCAACCCCGGGGCAAGTACAACCTTTCTTAAAATCTCAAAAAATAGATGAACCCTTTAGAGTAACCTCACCTTTTTGTGACCACGTAGTCGCTTTTCAAAGACGTCAGGTCAAATACGACGAGCTAGGCCGTGGAAAACTGTTTATGGCAACTGTGAGTATATTTTTTACATATTCTGTCATGTCTATCTTTATAACGTAAACATTATAGCATAATCGTCATTGCATATTCGGTTATTGTTGAGGGTGTGAACTTTATTATGGAAGATAAGTTTCTGCATTGCCTTGAACGTATCCGATATAATCACGTGGTTTCTAAAAATAGTACAGTTGGGGCAAGTACAACCATCAGACTCTGGTCGAACTTGTCCCAATATGGGGTTATCGTGTTTCATGGCTGAGTAATCAACAGTAATCAATTACCCTTCCTAATTAATTGTTTATATCATTTTTAAATCAAAACACCATCATGGTTCGAGTCTACAGGAAGAGGCCAGAGAGGACAGCACCAGGTGGTTGAACTTGCCCCAATATGGGGTTATCGTGTTTCATGGCTGAGTAATCGAACAGTTATCAATTACCCATCCTAATTAATTGTTTATATCATTTTTAGATCACAACACCATCGTTTTGCTTGCTCTGCATGGAGCCCTGGTCAAACAGTAGATCGAGAGAGAAGTGGGTCCAATGTGCCAGCTGCAAACTTTGGTCGCATGAAGAGTGTGCGGATACATATGGAAAAGTCACGTATGTGTGCCTGAACTGTGACTCTGATGACGAGTAGGCATAGGCCTAGTGATTGAAATAAGTTGAAGTTATGCTGTTCAAAGTTATTGTTATTGCACCTTGACTCTGATGACTAGTAGGCATACGCCTAGTGATCGAGATAAGTTGAAGATAAACTATTCGAAGTTATTGTTATTGAGGTTACTGAACATGATGAATGGAACATAATAACCATATTTCTGAATTACAATGTTTGTTTTTTTTATTCTGAATAAATTCTTCGAAGTTAATGACAGTTTAATGCTATTGATATAAGGATTGACCTTGCCCCAAGGGAGGGTCAGACTTGCCCCGACACGGGGTAAGTTCGACCAAGTTCAATTGTTCCTTTCAAGAGCAAATATTTTTCATGTGTGATATTTTGCAGGGCTATACCCTTGTGATTATGAAGGTAAAGCAACAACAAATATGTTTATCGATTTTTAAGCTCTTATCTTGAAACCTTTTCTGGTAATTAGGTTTTGTCTGAAAAGTGGTCGAACTAGCCCCGGTCCGACATGCTCGCTTATATGTGCACGAACTCAGATTTTTTTGTCTCACCCAAAGACTATCTATACGTTATGCCCTGCCAGGCCCTCCGTCCTGTAACACTATTGTTGCACTTGTTTAGCCCGTATGTCCTGTTTGTTTTAAGGCAGACGCTATTTTGCCAGCGCCGACTTTACTTGGCAGACGCTATTTTGCCGGCACTTGGGGCACTTCCGTTTACACGTCACCGTCATCCCCCGTTCGACATGCGCAGTTCTCTGATTTTAGGACTGCGGATTTTGGTTTTAAATTTAAGTACTCTAGAGTACTTAGACTGTCAGTGGTTTATGTTTTTCTCGTAAAATCGTGCTTCTGCGACAAAATTGAAAGAAAGTTGTCCAAAATGGTGGAATATATCAACTGGGCATGTCGAACGGACTACCGGAAAAATAGCGTAAACGAAAATAGTCACTTCCTTGTTTTAAATTGAAATTAAACATTCGCGAGTTAAGTCAGTTAAGTCAGTGGGTTCGTTTGCCCTTATCCAAACTTTCTTATATCACTGACGTGGAGGCTATCGCCACTCTGTTGCACCCCTCTTTTAAAATCCTACATACGGCTCTGGGTTAAAGTAGATTGACTTACTAGTTCCTGTAAACTTATCCATTCAGCAAAGTTCCCAATTAGGCCTATCTTAATTCTAATTGTTTCAAGGTGTCCTAACTGAGGCGAAGTCATCTCAATAATTAATCACTCCATGACAATTATTATTCATACTCCTTGCAGCCTTTTCTTTCATTAGAGCTAATCACAATTTCTGTTCTAAATTATGACTGGTCAATAGCCCGAATAACAACCAATAGCTAACTGCGTGCTTTAAACATAGCTCCAAATTGAGCCAAATATTTCTACAATACTATCACCGTTTTCAATACCTTAAATCACTGTCCAATTTTTTTAGGAAAGACCCCCAGATTAAACGAAGGGCTGCCATGTTCCTGTACTTGGGATAGATTTTATTGAACGTAAAGAATAAACACTCTCCCTTAAAAGCTCAAGTATCAGATGCCAATGTAGCAATGGTCAGTGAGGGATTTCTCGGGCCATTACTTCAGAAATGTACTGAGCGCACCATAAAAAACACATGATTTAGTTTTTCGTATAACAAAATTTTCCTGTAAACATATCTTATTTATTTTTCTTCTTATTGTAAACAATATTCAAATGGGAACACATCAATAACAACACATTTGTGCACTTATGGATGTTTGATCTGTAATCAACGGTACAAAGTCGGAGGGGTCGAAACCCTTGTTGCAACCAGACCCTGTGATACTAATAAAAACCAGTCGCTTTCAATATACGCATATGTGCCACCGATCACTCCTCAGTTGGACAGGAAACCAGTTAACGCTTCTGGTGATCGACTGAATGTGGCTTATATTTCTCTGATTTCGTTTTCATTTAGGGCCTTTGACAGTCAACCGGCGCATGAATCTGTATTTCATGCAACATCACAACATCACAAGTTATAGTGCTTATCTGGGGGGTGGGGGGGGGAATCGCCACACGAACTGAGACCAAATTTTTCTAGACCATTTTCTTTTGTGTCTATAGATTCCGAATCTGGGCGTTTAAGGGGGCGTTTTCGAGATAATGAGGTTCAAATTTCTGCAATAGGTGTGTGGGTGTGGGGTGATTTCATTATATTGACATAATATATTAATAAAACATAAATTTCTAGTGTTTATGATGTTCTGGACAACTGTTTTGATTTGTAGGGAGGTGGGGGGTAGCAGGTGTGCGTGTGTGGAAGGGTGGAGTGGGGATAAAATTGGCGGGAAATGAGTTCACGTTGATTTAAAAGATGATTGTCGACGAGGTTGATGAAACATCTCTAAATATGTTTATAAGATTCTTATTGTGGGGATGTACGTCGGGGTGTGGTGGATTGACAACACGTATTTTTGTGGACAGAAATCATTTTGTTCATAATTGAGCATAAAGTGGTATAACGTTAGCGTTTTCGCTCAAAATATTAAATGGTACTTTTATAAATCAAAAACACAGTAAATCAGAGATATGTTTAAATATTACTTTATTCTTACTCTTCATCAGAAGATTAAAAATCAAAAGTTCATATGAACGAGATAAATGTATTCTTGGTTGCTGGCCAATAGCTCGGATATCCTTTGGATATACTTCAGAAACCAATTCACATTGTAAATCATCATTCCAGACATAAAGCAAATGACAATCTAATTGAAATATAGATCTATATTTCGTTTCGTTTTTTATACTTTCGATGGCCTACACTCATGTAGATCTAACTAGTTATAGTGGGAGCTCACGTTCTATGACGTCAGGTATCAAGCATGGGACGTTTGACCCGATAACGTCAGTCATTCGATTAACCAATTAGCGACCGCCATGCTTTTTAAAATCTACTTTTGTTTTGATTTCTATCCGCTGGTGTTAGTATAGACGTATCTACCCACAGTTCCAAGCATGAAAAGGTCAAACGGTCGATTCGACAGACCATTTGATTGGCTGACCCCTCATTTCAGGCAGAACACAAGTTAAATAACAAGTCCTCCAGATCCAAGAGTAGTAGAGACAAGTAAAAACGAAATTTTGAACTATAAAAAACGAAACGAAATTGGATCTGTGTTTTAATCAGATTGAGCAAATGACCACGTGGTAATAAAGAAAAGTGTTATTTTTTCACACTGAAAATCTTTTTTTCTAGCGTCATCTACCAATCGAATGTTATTCGCCTTTCGCGAAATTTTCTATTTTTGCCCGTCTCATTATCGATCAAAATTTGTATATTTGGATCATCATTTCCGAAGAGAATGATTGGAATGCTTATGTCGCCAGAACAAGAACTTCCATTAATTTCAGCACTTCCATTAATTTGAAATGCGAAGAGGAGTAGGTAAGATAATGAGGTGTCTTCGTGGTTGGTTGTCAGTTCTAGGATATTCTCGACACTTTCAATACTAATCTTGATATTTTTGATCAAATCAAGATTAGTACTGAAAGTGGAGATGATATCTTGTTTGTTTGATTACACTAGAAGAAAGAACTTCTGGAGGAATTATAATTGTGATGAAAAATAACAAAACTTTCTTTCTTTATTACCATCTTGCCTGAGTAGTCTTTTGCAGCACATTAAACGCAATAGTCGCAAAACCAATAATCGAACAAGATGACCCTCCGATACAAGGCTGGAATGAAGATTTTTTTCAATAATTCGCTTGCGCGTAGGGGTCTTTAGTAGTGGGAGGAAAGAATGGGTATCTAAAGCATGTCCAAACAAAGGATATGTGCGAGTTGTTGATCAGTCATCAATAATATATCTATCTCGCTCATATTATAAGAATAAACTAATATCTAAACATGTGTTTTCATGTAAATTTTCAGATCTCTCTAAAGTACCAATATAATTTAATATTTTGAATGACGATATTGGTACTGCACGAAAAACTCGAGAAAACACTTTTCAGGTCAATTTTGAATCAAGTGGTTTCCGTCCGCCAAAATACATGTATCCCCCCTCCCCCATACAATAATAATCTTATACACATATTTAGACATGTGTAGTGGAATTTAAAAAAAAAGGTTTTTACTAAGCTCTAAAAAAATCATCATTTAAATCAACGTGAACTCATTTCACGCCCTTCAGCCACCGACTGTAAGGGTTTATATAGGAACTGGATTCGATGATTTCGTTGTCTGAATGGTGGGTTGACAATTGAAATTAGGTTTGCAATTTAGGTACCGTCAGCAAAGTGCCCATTCATCCATAAAACAACCTACGCCCTTCATAATATAACATTTGTCATCCATAAAGTATTGACCTCCTCCAAAACAACCACTTCCTCCATAAAACAGCAACGGCCTTCGTCATAATGCAGCTCTGTACTCTAGAACTCCTGACGTAAATTAATTTTCGCACCCTCAAACCAGCCATCTATAAAATTATTATATTAAAGCGTCACATTATATATTGATGACCCTTGGAATATTTGCCCCATCTTGACATTAAAGGTCCGTCCGAAAACAGCCGATTGGATGATTTACCGGGAACTATTTTTAGCGCACAGTGTGAATGATTCGGCAATAAGAGCGTAAAATATGTGAAATTTTTGAAGAAACGAGAGTTGAGCCGTAATCTTGACGGAAAGATACATCACGCGACATAAAAAAAATAGCGTTTGACAGGCAAGGTTTCCCAGAAATTGTTACGCTTCCGTTCGTAGTGTTTAGAGACCCAAACACTCCCGAGTTTTATATATTAGCTCCTTAGACACGAGGTCAGTGCCCGTGTGCGAGACACTATATTGCTACAATGTCCGCCATAGATAATCATTCAGTCATTCGGTCATATTGTGCCGTTATTCCTCCTATTTTATCTGTTTGTACACATTAGAGATAACACCATGTGACCAGTTACTTTCTTGTACTGTAATCTATACATTGCCCATGCATGCAAAATCCACGCCTTTTTCCCGAATACTAGATAAGCCACTCGGCCAGGAATTTGCAGATGTCTTTTGGCTATCATTATAATGAGAGGTATCATCCTAAGGCTTAAGTAAGCAAAGTTTCAAGACGGTCCATTAGGAATTGTTGCACGTAGGTGACAACAGACACACACACACACCAAACTTGAGGGTTGCTCTGTCTCCGTGGGTCGGGGATGCAACAAAACAGGCGCGGACCCAGGGGGGAGGGGGTGTCCAAGGGGTCCGGAACCCCCGCTCCTGCCCAGGTCCCACATACATTTTGGAAGATAAATCTGTTTAATTTTGTGTGAAAATTCCTTGTAAACCTCTACATTTATGATTAAGCCTGTGCCAACTATTGCAAGCTATATTATTTATTTTTATGCGGTGAAAATAAACAGTAAACCAAGTCTATCAACTTTTCGTCTGTGAAAGTTTGTGCTCAATTTTCCTATACTTAAATGGACTGGTTACTCTAATAGTAAATTAAAACTGCCAATAAAGCTTGTTACGAACAACCCTAATATGGTATCTGAAGATATTTTGTTCCTCAAATGTGAAGGGAGCATTCCCCGTCAACATTTTAAGGCCATTTTATGCGATTTTATTGGAATTTACCTTCCGGAAATACGCCAGAATGCACCAAATTGAATCTAATTTACCAAATTTTTCTGGGGGAGGGCTCCCAAACCCCCCGTTAATTGGTTGAGCTCCTTCGGCGCAATTAGTTAAGCAATTATCAAAACTAGACCCCCCCCCCTGCAAAAAATCCTGGATCCGCGCCTGCAAAAGCCACAGGATCATCCTCAGGGTATAAGGACTAAGTATGAAAAGTTTCAAGACAAACAGTTTAGAATTTGGGCCTGAAGCCGACCAACAGCAAGCAGTCGAAGGAAGCATCGCGGGATTACATCGAATTCTTGGGGACACTATGTCGCATTTTACGCAACTCAGTTGTGGAGGGACCTATGCTCTGTGGTTAATCCGGTGGTGACTATACTTCACCCTCTCTACATGTATGTGGTGAAATATAAATTGGTTTACACAGGATTAGGGGATGCAACATCCGGTGATTTGCTATCTTAGGGTTGGATGGCCGTGCGCGTTATATCATAAGGTCTGACATTGAGTCAATTGGCGTCATTTCGATTCCCAGGTTGTACGTGACAACGACTATGGTCACCTGTCCAAACTCGAGGGTTTTCCTGGGTATCCCACTGCTAATTATTCAAATAAAATTTTCCCAAGGAGGGTAGTCCATAAATATTCAAATCCCCCCCCCCCATTTGAATACTTATGGAATGCCTTTAGGTACCCCCCCCCCCCAAAAAAAAATCAAAAAAATCGACCAATAATGAATTCTATATTCGTATTTTTTTATTAAAATCGAATATTATGGATAATATACAGTTATAGGATAAGCTGCTTTCGTTTTTAGTCTGTGTGAACCCGATATATACAGTCTCCTGACTTGAAATAAAATCAACACGTGTGTAGCACAAAGCGGATTTTAATCTTAATCAGATAACCATCCCAATACTAGTCACCGATAACAAATTTGATTTAGTTAAGTATGTCATTTCCCAAAATATATGTGTCACCCACCATATTGGTCATGTGTGATTGCTGATTTTCGCATTAAGTTGTTAATGTTTACAGTGTATTTATTGGTGCAAGGGAGGTAACTATATTAATAGCTTCCAATGTTCAGGGGCCGGTTGCTCAAAGCTCCGTTTTTAACGATCCATTAACGTGACGTTAACCCGCAGTTATATTTAACGGAGGTGTTGGCCTCCGTTATCTTTTTCGATGGCATACGTGGTCTGTATCAAAAAGTCAAAGATAACCAGTCTAATTTTCTATATTTCATTCTAGAGGGTTCGGCAATGGGACGCTATTCCATTTTCTATAGAATGAAATTCTAAAGTATTCTATAGCATTTTGGGGGCCTGTAGGAAATAATGACCCCAAATATTCTGTAGTGCAAATCTCATAATTTTTCAAACAGATTTATACTAAAAATGTTGAATGAACAAATATAGCGTCAGACCAAAATATGTCCGTTCCGAACGTTTACTTAGACGAAAATATCAGCCAAATAGCTCTTGGAATGGCTACAGATATAAGGAAATGACGGATAATTTTCTGGTGCGCCCTCCCCCGCTCAGCGACGACCCCTGTCTCCGCAGTCAGTGCCCTCATTTTGCGGAGCCCCCCTTCCCCCTTTTCAAAATTCCTAGATCCGCCCCTGTTTTGTGAACAGACTGCACAGTTGTCCCATTGTCCTCGGTTTCCAAATTAAAGAGATCTGGCCATATTAAAAACATCAGCATGTTTCACAAATCAAAGTCAGCTAAAACATAGAAAATCAAATTATCAGTATTGTTTTAAACTCAGCTGTGGTTTCGCACGGCACCGCCAAACCCATCTGTCACGTTTTGATAAACCCGTATAAAACAAGAATCCGTCCTACATAGTTCAGTCGTTCTAGATTCACCAAAACAAACAGTCATGAAGGTTTTATGTAAGTATGTATATTGGAAAACACCTATATTCTGGATATGTTAATCCATATATATTGGAAAACACTTATATTCTGGATATGTTAATCCAAGTGTCGATATTATTCGAATTTCGCCAATATAACATCGATTTAAAAAAAAAATCTTTTTCGATGTGCGATGTGTGTACTTGAGAGAGAGGGAGAGAGAGAGAGAGAGAGAGAGAGAGAGAAGAGAGAGAGAGAGATTTAACGTCCCGTTCTAAAATAAAGATATATCGCAGATATCTTTAATATTTTTTTTTCAGAACACATAATATCCTTTTCGTTTTCGAGAACTATTGCCACTGAGTTCGACCCTCCGCAACCATAACAAAACGCAGTAGAGTGGAATTCTCTGTGCTCGCCAATAGCACGGTGTCAAAATTAGAAATTAAATGAAATTATTGAAATCTGTGTTTCCCGTTCCGCACAGGTCTTGTTGTTCTGTTGTGTGCTGTGGCTATCAATGCCAAGAAAGAAGAGAAACGTCAAATTAGTGCTTTAGCTGCTTTGTCGCCAGTTATATCTAATTTTTTGTTGGATAAACTCCATATCAGTGACTGGATCGGAAAAGCTATTGGTTCCGTAACTGCTCTCTTCAAGGGTAAAAGTGGAGATGTGAGTATATCTTAATTTTGTGTATATCTTAAACAGCAATAATGTGGCATTCATTTAACTTTGTTATCACTATTGACCCTGCTATACATCCATTGCCATTGATAGAAAAGCAGTTGCAAACGAGTTATTTACCCCTGATTATGTCGCTTGAAGACAAAGATGATGGAAAACATGCGTTCTGGGTCTTTTTCTTGGAACCTTAAAATAGCCAAAGGTGGGTCTAAAAGCAAACATCAATTTAATCTTGAGTAAATGAAGTGATTTTCAAAACTGAACGGAAGTCGTTTGCTCATGCTTAGTCCATTCTGAAAGGGATTTGTTTTTTAAATTAACTGTGGTTAGATATTTCGGCTCCATTCCGTTTTATCTGGCCACGAACGACTAACTGATAATAATCCGAAACTACAATAAATTTTGACATTTTAAATATATTTTAAAGATTACTGTTCCTAATTCAACTTTGAAACTTCACTATAGAGTTGAAAAATGCAAACTTCACTTTGGAAAGAGATTCCTCATCAAGAACATCGTTCCACATGGTAAGTCGGTTACTTAACTTTTATCCCTTTAGAGACAATTCGAGATACTTGTCTGACTGAATACTGGTCAACTCATGTTTTTTGCAGCCATATCCCCTTCTGAATAGTGTCTGAAGTCCTCGGCCATTATCTCGGATGTTACAAGTTAATCCCTGTATGCTTTCTAATGGGGGATGGTATCCTATAAGTTACACACGCGAGGTTTGGGACTTTTGGAAAAACATACCTGCTATTAAAAGCATAACTCCACCACATAGTGACCACCTAAGAAACATCCCTTAGCTGTTCTATAGTACTTTTGTTTTTCCTTCAAAAAGTCTTTCTATGGAACCATTGATCTAAAATTCAGAATTATTTTGTGGAACATACTTCAATGTTTATAATTTGTTTTTTAAATCTTTATTTTCGTTACATAAAATATTATGACTAATTATTAACATACTTTTAGAGAGATGCAAAGCCACAGTCAGTGAAAATGCTATCACCAAGACCTCTTCCTCATGCGAAGAAAGTCATCAAGATAAGGCCTTGAAATGTGCCATGGAAGCTGAACTGAAGAAGATCCAAGCCTTGGCCGAACAGGCCGCCAAGCAAGAAGCTGGTAAATAAGTGCATAGAGAAAATAAAGAAAATTCTAAACAAAAAACAAAACAAAACGTTATTACTCTATTGTGCAGAATACATATAACTATCTGGTTATGTGTGCCAACGACTGCAGCACTGATTCTGGGTGCGGGGTCGTTTTTATACGCCCACATTTTCATGTGGACGTATTATGTCGTCGCCCCTGTCCGTCCGGACGTCCGTCCGTCCGTCCACAATTTGTTTGTGGACTCTCTACAGGTCACAATTCTTATCCGATTTTGACGAAACTTGAAATATAGGTTTATCCCCAAAAGATCTCGGCTGCTTTCGATATTGGCATGTATCGGATGAAAACTTCATGGATTATGGCCCCTGATTGTACGAAAAATCACGTTTTTAGCTTGTGGACCCTATAGAGGTCACAATTTTGAACCGATTTTGACATGCCTGTTTGTAACCCAAAGATCTTGGTTCCTTTCGATATTTGCGGCTATCGGAATGTAATTTCCTGATTGTCCGAAAAATCACCCTTTTTAGCTTGTGGTCCCTCTGGAGGTCACAATTATTATCCGATTTAAAAAAACGTTTGATTATATCACCGTTACACCCTAAGGAAGGTTGAGTTCGAATTTCGGGAAAATCAGACCAAAATTGCCATACAAAATGGCCGCCGTTTGTACGCGAATACTGTTAAAAAATGGTATATCAAGGTTGTGGACCCTGTGGAGGTCACAATTTTAATTCGATTTTGACGAAACTTGAAATGCATGGTTATAACCCAAAGATCTTGGTTCCTTTCGATATTTGCGCATATCGGATCGTAACTTCCTGAATTATGGTCCCTGATTATACGCAAAATCGCCTTTTTTTTTTAGCTTGTGGTCCCTCTGGAGGTCACAATTATTATCGGATTTAAAAAAACGTTTGATTATATTACCGTTACACTGTAAGGAAGGTTGAGTTCGAATTTCGGGAAAATCAGACCAAAATTGCCATACAAAATGGCCGCCGTTTGTACGCGAATACTGTTAAAAAATGGTATATCAAGGTTGTGGACCCTGTACAGGTCACAATTTTAATTCGATTTTGATGAAACTTGAAATTCATGGTAATAACCCAAAGATCTTGGATCTTTTCGATATTTGCGCATATCGGAACGTAACTTCCTAAAATTATGGCCCCCTGGTTATACGCAAAATCACCCTTTCTTTAGCTTGTGGTCCCTCTTGAGGTCACAATTATTATCCGATTTAAAAAAAACATTTGATTATATCACCGTTACACCGTAAGGAAGGTTGAGTTTGAATTTCGGGAAAATCGGACCAAAATTCACAGACAAAATGGCCGCCGTTTGTACGTGAATACTGTTAAAAAGATGGTATATCATGGTTGTGAACCCTGTATAGGTCACAATTTTAATTCGATTTTGATGAGGAAGGTTGAGTTCTAATTTCGTGAAAATCGTACCAAAATTGCCGGACGAAATGGTCGCCGTTTGTACACGAATAGTGTTAAAATATGGTATATCATGGTTGTGGACTCTCTACAGGTCACAATTCTTATCCGATTTTGATGAAAAGTCACATTTCTAGGTTGTGTACCGTCACACCATAATCATTGTCGGCTTCGAATTTCATGAATATCAGACTGGAACTGACCAACTAAATGGCTGCTCCCAATAGAGTATGAAATACAGGACTTAATGATGTAGGAAAAATCACTTTCGGTATTGCTTGTTCTCTATCCATCTCTCGAAAATGTGGGCGTATCCTGCCTGGCAGTGCCAGCCTATCTTTGATAAATGAAGCAAGCGGTGCGTTATTACTGTGAACTTTAATCACAACAATTATTTTTTTTTTTTCAAATTGTTCATTAAAAGGTGGTAAATTTCGAACGCAATTGGCGGATGCATCTATCAGGTTCTTGCTGGATCTCTTTAGTTGGGGCGTAATGAAAAATTGTCAGATCGTGAATTTCGAACGTTTTGTAAATTTTTCTTTCTGGCTTGTACTGCATGAAAGTTTTGGACAGAATAGATTGTTTTCTAAAAAAAAAAAAAAAAAAAAAAAAAAAAAATAACCAGATCTACGGGAATTGTTGACAATACATGTAACTTTAAATCTAGCACGGACGAATTTGCTGGTGGGGATCGTATACGTTTAGTTTAGTACATGTATATTGCGTACTGACAGTCTTGGATTTAAAAAAGAAGGCCAGATGGAAACACGGGGAGAAAAACGTCCCTGGCATTTAGGCCAGCATCTTTCGGTTTAGACCGTTGAAATGCAAGATATGTCCAGGGCGAAAATCAGGGGAAATAGACGTTAAGATTTGGGGAAATAGGTATGGCTCCCCCACTCATCGTCCCAATGCTTCACATCGAATTTAAAAATAATCTGTTAAAACCGTATAGTCTATTTCGCATTCAAAACACATTTCGTGTGTGTGTGTGTGGGGGGGGGGGGTCTATTTAATAAGGCCAACTTCGACGACTTTGACGAAAATTGAGTTGGCCATAACAAATAAATCTAGCGAGTGGATGTGTCAAAATTCTTCTAGTCATGAACCCAATGCTCTACTCCAAATTTGAAGACTGTAAAATCTATCGCATTCATAAAGTTTTTGACATATTATTTTGGAAGGGAATGCTGCGGAATAATGATAATCGATAGAATTCGTCCTCTCACGTATCTGTTAAAGGACAATATTGGTTCCAGTCATTATCACATATGTGATAGAACCGATTAAACACTTTCCAAGTATAATATTAACACAGAGATCGTCGCTATCATAGAGGAGTAATAAAGGATTCGTGAATCGGAAGTGACGAACGCCAAAGGAAAATACGAGTTATGCCTCTATAACTAACTGAAGTGACTAGGGATAACAGATACATGGGCGAATATCTGCTCACTAATAATTCCCTTGAAGACCTAAAGTTGCCGTGTGACACTGTGAGAGAATATCTTACAATTCATAAGAAGAATTGACTGCCATTAGATAAGAGAACAGGAAAGAAAAACAGATTAAAAGTCCGTGTATTACCATGTTTTATAAGGTAGGGGAGACCGGGGCACATTGAACCACCATGGATACATCCTTTATAAATAATACTATACCCAACACTATACAGAAGTGAGATAATTTCTTAGACCCATTTCTCCATCAATAAGCCAGTGCTGTCAATTATTTTCTTAGGCAGTGGATTTTTCAAAAAGCGCTTAAAAGAGAAAAAATTTCATACATGTTAACTTCTTAGCCTAGGAAATTCTTGTACTTAAGTTCATATATGACTAATCTATACAATCCAAATAAACCGGGGTTTGATCCATATAAGAGGGCATATTGATTTTTTTGATCATGAAATAAAGAGATCTTCGAATGAAAACATTTGATATGAAATGAGGACAAACATGTATGTGAACAAAGTGGTTCAATGTGCCCCGGTCTCCCCTATAGAATGAATAAAAACAAGGGACTGTACGGAGTATTTCTATTTTTCCCGTGTTCTCTTATCTTATGACGCTTAATTACTTTATTGTATCGTCAGATAACTTCTTGCGGTCCCATATAACAACTTTTTGTCTTCGAAGGAATTATTAGTGAGCAGAAATTCGGTCGTTTATCTGTCATCACTTGTCATTCCAGTCATTCACATAGAGAGATAACTCGTGTTTTCCTTTGGCGTTCGTCACTTCCGATTCATGAATCGTTTATTACTCCTCTATGGTAGCGACGATCTCTGTGTTGATATTATATTTGGAAAGTGTTTAATCAGTTCTATCACATATGTGATAATGACTGGCACCAATATTGTCCTTTAAGAACGATAGCCTCCATTCCGTTTACAAGTGGGGGAGGGTGGGGGGGGGAGTAACTCAGGAATGAGATCAAGACTCAGACTAGTAATTCTTTGCCCATTGACTTCAATGTTAAATTATGGCTGTAACATCACAGGCTGTAGCTTTTTTCTCAACATTTCGTTGCTTCCGATCTTTATAGGCACAATGGGGACCACATTTGGCAATCTCTTCATCATAAATATGTAGGAGGTTGACCGTTTAGATTTTTTGCTACTGGGATTTGAAGTTGACTGGGGTGATAATCTCACTTCCGACACAATGATTGCTCTACAGAAGCACACTTTACACCACCTATCCTTCCGCTGTAATATCATCACAATCACCTATGAAATTGAATATTTGATGCCTTTTCTCCAATTCTAGACCAAAAAGTCAACCCAAAAATGCAGAAAGAGGGGGAAAATAAGGTAAAAATAAAATTCATCATGAAATAAGGGGAAATAATTACTACTCTTAGTCCGTGTCTGGTGCCCCCCCCCTTCTCCCCCAAATGCTTCCCACCAAAGTTGAAATAGGTTAAGCCTGTTAAACACACTAGCCTATAAGGCGTACACAGTTTCCGGTCAAGGAGCATACATTAACGAGATCTATGACACAAATTTAAAAAAACAGATTTGAAAAAAAAAAACATTCAAGACTGTAGCCTCTATCGCGTTCGCAAGGTTTTCTGGAAATGGAGATGGGTGAGGTGGGGTAGCTGTGCGTTCAAAGCGACAGAGGTTTTTACCCAGGTGCACATGCATAATATTATGTATTTCATGCTTTGCCAGTATAAAGCCCATGAATTATGGGTAATTCACATATATTTTAACGTTTATTAATTTTGAATATATAATCAGGGGCAATAATCCATGGAGTTTCGGCCAAAATCGGATTCATCAGAGATCTTTGGGATATCAATATAAATCGGATAAAGAGACCGATGAGTGTACACAAACAAATTTGAACAGGCATGCCCATGAAAATTGACGGATTGATATTTGTAACCGCCTGTCAGTAGCGTTGGCCATCCAAAGACAAAATAGTTTTTTTACCACACAATATAGGACCACACGGGGAGATAAAGGGGGTCATAATTTCGGCCTGTTTTGTTGAAACAAAAATTGCACAATAAAGACGGAAAAGGCAATCAAGTGAAATATATTTCATAATTATTATCACAAGCGTAATTTTACTGTGTCACTTATGTTTGCGAATAGAAGCTATTTGGGGAAAACATTAAACCCGAGTTCAGGGGTCAAAACAGAACTCTACACTTTCTCTGACCACTTAGTATGAGATGCTACCTAAAACAATCCACCACAGTATTGTTACGTCATAGAACAATTACATCTGTGAAGCGAATTTCGATGTTCTGTCTGAGAAGGTGCTTGATAAATGCGTCCAATAAAAATTTTGTGAAAAGATCTGCTATCAATAATTCTGTTAATCCAGTGATTAAACAGACGGTGAATACCAAGGTAACCTTTCTTATTACATGTTGTAAGCTTACATAGAACTATCGTAATATATGGGTAGCCTAAAGCTAAAAATAGGTGGCACTATAGTAGAACTAGTGCCATAGTACAGAGACGCCTGCTATTACAGGTGTAAATAAAAGATGAACTACTTGTTAGCATTTCAATAAATTCGTATTTTGATCAATGATTCATTTATACAGTATAAGACTGGAAATCAGATATAAAGATTCCAACAAAAATAAATGTTGTTCACATTTAGCAATTTAATTACTTGGTTAACTTGGTATAAGGATGTACATGTAGCTACAATATTGTTATGGTAATATTATTATTGTGTTTATCTCTACAATGCATACAGTCTAGGGGGCTTTTCGCAAGTCAAAATAGGTTCAAACGCACAATTTCTGGGGCGGATCCCCCCACCCTGCTCAGCTACATAAAAAAATAATGCCTTGCATCAATGAAATTACATCACAAAGTGATCCTACATCAGTATCAAAATGATTTCTCTGTTTAAAAAGCTCAATTTGTATGTATGTCTATGTAATTAAGAGACGATGATGGCAGATTTCCGTAACAGAAATCTGGCAAACCTCCTCCTGCAAAAATTCCTGGATCCGTTCCTGAATTTGCAACACATATCATTACAGTTTGTATTGGAACAAATAATTCTATCACAAATTAAATAGTGAAGACTGAACCACTTAAATAGTTACCGAACAGTTTTTCTTTGTGGTAACGTGTTCTTCATTTTCGAAGCGATATGTCCAAACAAGACGCCGTGACACCGATCACTTGAAATCTCGCTAAATATCGCGTCGCGTTAACTCCGCCCTTGACTTACCTTATAAGGAAGCGTTTCTACACAAGACTACCAAAAGAGAATATCGGAACGCATTGAGGTGTTAATGACAGGAATCACGTGTCTTTGGTGTTTGAGATAGAAATCAAAATTAGACATTGTCTAATGCTGCAACTGTGGCAAAATATTCACAGACAATATATGGCTCGAAATGTTCGCCTGTGTAGGCCGACTTGTCACCGACAGGCGATTTTTTCGTCCGACAGGTAGCAAATAAAACTACCTGTAGGTGGACTAAATTTTACTTGATGTTCAGTAAATTGACCACAACACTCACGTCCACGTCACGTACATTTAATTATTCGTTTCTAAATGCAAGAATTGAGCACGGAAATGCCGCAAAAAGCCGCCATTTGCATTTGCAATGTTTACATTTCGCTCTGTCGCAGGCTTATTTTCATCTGCTTGACACTACTTTTTAGAATTATGGAGTATTATATCAAAATAAATTGAAATGTCACCTGAAATAATTACCGGACGACATCACGGTAAATAAAAAAATGTGGCTGGAATAAAAATGCAAACGGCTCGATCGTTGCACTTTGTGTTTTTAATCATTTAAAAAGTTTAAAACAATTTCCATTAACATAAAGGCTACAAATAATTTATAAGACAATTTGACAAAATCAAATAATCAGGTCGGAAATAGGCTAGTCCCGATATGTTCGAAGGGATTTCCAGGTGGCTCTACCTGTATTTCGCATGCGGTACATGTAATACGGTGCTATGCACAGGTGTGATTTGTGTTTTGATATTCTATTTAATACGGATATTTTAAAATTTGAAATCTACACTTCAACGGCGAAGTATTCGATTTAGTACGAAATTGTGGTACCATGATACTTAGCTACGAGAACGTAGCTAAAATCGTTGAGATATACTGATGTTTTTGTTTTTAGCTACCGGTACGATTTGAGGCCTTTAGTTCCAAGTTGCAAAGTCAATTTCTTTATTAATGCATATAACGTTTTTCAAATAAGATAAGTTAATACTATTATCACTAATTAAACGTACAGAGGCCAATGTGGTGGCACAACTATCGCCAAACTCCAAATATTCGCATTTAAATTACTGAAGCGATATTTTTGTTCGACATTCACCGCCATTGAAATCCACGTGGATGTCATTTTGTTTGTTTACATTTTTCCAAATGCAATTGCGCTTTTGATTGGCTGTTCAAAGCCTTACATTTAGCCCCCGCCTTCATGATGACAGTGCTAGACGTCTCTGGTCTAATAAGATGGCGGTCTTAGTAACGGCTTAACGCCTCGATTTTAAATACCATGATTTATACCTGTTCCAGGTAGGATTATATGCTTTTAAGCAAATTGTAATTGGGTGTTGCAGAAATATTATGAATAACAATAATCAATCGTTGTTCTGATGAAAAATATTGTCAATTTTGCTTAGTAAGAGCGATTGCGATTCACAATCGCACTTGCAACGTTGAACCAAATGGGAAGAAATTCCCTCTGGAAACACATGATACTTTGCGGAATTCACGTGGATACGGAAATGGTTCCACTATTGATGTCTTCTGTCTTACTCCATGCATAGTTTAAGGTTACAAGTATAGTAACTACGAGTCGCTGAAAAAAAGCAGATTCGCCGATTTTTTTTAGAATTTTTAGGCATTCCGATGTCATGTCGAAGAAATAAAAATGTTTCATATTAGGATATTTATATGAAGCAATGTACAATGTACGTCAAGACCTAAACAAACGCGTGTTTTTACCCACATGTATGGATACGTGTGATTTATAATTAGTCTTTGAGTTTGATTATTGAGTGTGACAGGGTTTTTATACACCCACATTTTTAAGTGGACGTATATTGTCGTCGCCCCCGTCCGTCCGTCCACAATTGTTTGTGAACAGTCTACAGGTCACAATTTTTATCCGATTTCAATGAAACTTAAAATATTGGTTTATCACCCTAAGATCTCGGTTCGTTTCGATATTGGCATGTATCGGACTGTAACTTCATGGGTTATGACCCCTGATTGTACGAAAAATCACGTTTTTAAATTGTGAACAGTGTAGAGGTCACACTTTTGATCCGATTTCGATGAAACTTGAAATGCATGTTTATAACTAGACTGGTGGCCAGTCTTCTCCACACACCAAAAATTGGCCAGTCCTCTCAAAAAAAAAAACCCGTAATCTCTAGAGACTGGGCAAATAGAGCTTCATTCTCATCTAGTAGGTCAATCTGCATTATGTAGGTCGTGTGACGTCGTGCACGTGATGACTGCATTTGCACTGGCAAACTGGTGTAGGTGCGAGATGTTTGTTGTGGATAACAGTTATTGTTATTTAGTGATACTTTAACGATCTAAGAATTTTGTTGACGGACAATAATATCTGTTGAATGAACGGATACAACGTATGGGATGAGGTGAATGAACATAAATAATTACACACGACATCATTATAACAACTTAACGAAGCCAGTTCATGCGTATCGGGGCGAAGCCGAATGGCGAATGGAAACAAAATCGTGACATCAGCCCGCAGACGGTTTCAGCATGACTGCTTTGCACTCCATTCGAGACGCATGATTCATGAAGGTAAATATCGAACTTAATTTATCTTAGACATTACATTTATAAATTCGTGTCACGTGACTCGGGGCTTGCTTGACAACTGTCAATCATTCCTAATAAGGAACAACGTAAAACAGGACAAGGAACGCCCATTTTATTGTGAAGCTCGCAAATTGTCCAGTCTCTGGTGCTCGTTACAGGTTTACTCAATTTTTTTTTTATACAAATGGAAACGAAAGTGTTGGTTTACTAAACATTAATACTTTTATATAAATCGAAATGTAAAATAAATAGAAGAGACTGGGCCAGTCTAGTTTATAACCCAAAGATCTTGGTTCCTTTCTTTCGATATTTGCGCATATCGGATCGTAACTTCCTGAATTATGGCCCCTGATTGTCCGAAAAATCACCCTTTTTAGCTTGTGTTCCCTCTGGAGGTCAAAATTGTTATCCGATTTTAAAAAAAAAAAACGTTTGATTATATCACCGTTACATAGTTATGGGGGTTGAGTTCAAATTTCGTGAAAATCGGACCAAAATTGACAGACAAACTGGCCGTCGTTTGTACGCGAATAGTGTGAAAATATGTTATATCAAGGTTGTGGACCCTATAGAGGTCACAATTTTGAACTGATTTTGGTGAAACTTGAAATACATGTTTATAACATAAAGATCTTGGTTCCTTTCGATATTTGCGCATATTGGATTGTAACTACCTGAATTATGGCCCATGATTGTACGAAAAATCGCCTTTATCACCTTGTGGTCCCTCTGGAGGTAACAAGTATTATCTGATTTAAAAAAAAACGTTTGATTATATCACCGTTACAGGGTAATCTAGGTTGGGTTTGAATTTCATGAAAATCGGACTAAAATTGACAAACAAAATGACCGCCGTTTGTACGCGAATGGTGTAAAAATATGGTATATCAAGGTTGTGAACCCTATAGAGGTCACAATTTTAATTCGTTTTTGATTTAACTTGAAATACATTTTTATAACCTAAAGATCTTGGTTCCTTGCGATATTTGCGCATATCGGATCGTAATTTCCTGAATTATGGCCTTTGATTATACATAAAATTGCCTTTATTATCTTGTGATCGGTCTGGAGTTCAAAAACATTTGATTATATCACCGTTACACTGTAATGAATTTTCAGTTTGAATTTTGTGAACATCGGACCAAAATTGATGAACAAAATGGCCGCCATTTTTACACGAATAGTGTAAAAATATGGTATATCAAGGTTGTGTACCCTGTAGAGGTCACAATTTTAATTCGATTATGGTCAAACTTGAAATGCATGTTCATAACTGAAAGATCTTTTGGTTCCTGTCGATATTTGGACATATCTGATCGTAACTTCCTGAATTATGGCCCCTGATTGTACGAAAAGTCGCCATAATATTAAATGTTTCGTATCCAATGGAGGTGACAGCTAATTCCATAATATTAAATGATTCGTATACTTAACATTAACATGGGGGCAGAACTTTATAAAAACCAAACAAATTCTAATGATTTTCTGATAATTACTTAATATGCGACAACTCTTGTTGACTGCCCGGACGATTTAGCTGCTATGTGGGCGTATGTTTCGTTGCATGGCAACCTATTTTTTTTTACTGTAGCAACAGGCATGACGAAAAGCAACCTGACGTATAACCATATTATGAGACGCGGTACGCATGGTATTTCTGAATGGCCGGACATTTTTAAGTTGGATAGGAGAGAAATTTCGTGGAGCAATTGGATATTTTCAAATCATATAAGCTACGTCTACACTAGCAGCATTCACCGTCTACACTAGCCTTTTAAATCCAGGTTTTTTCCTAAAAGCCGGCTTTTTCAATTTCTCAATCGTAAAAGCCGGCTTTTTAAAATCCGGCAATTATTGAGGGATTTTTCAAAATCAAAAAGCCGGCTTTTTCAAAAAACCGGCAATTTTATGTGTGTAGACGGTAAATCCGGGATTTATCAAGTACCCGGATGTCAAAATTGACTGAAGCCGATGGCGTAATAAATAAACCGGAAGTTCCACAAATAACGAAGGTCGGTGTTCATCGTCTTTTTCCGTTCAGTCAGTGTAGACGCTACACTTGAAAAAGCCGGGTTTTGAAAAAACCGGGTTTTTAAAAAGCCGGCTTTTTCAAGCCTAGTGTAGACGAAGCTTTTATTATATTTCATTGGGGTTTGGGTTTATTAAATTGTAAGCTATGTGCAGTAGAGTTTGGGTCAGTTTATTTGGAAATTAAAGGAGTAATAGGCCAGTAACTTTTTTGTTGTCGTTTGACTAAAAACTTGCTCAAGGGAACCCCTTATACGACTCTCTACTGCGGCCGGAGTAAGACGGAAGACATCAGTAGTGGAACCATTTCTAATAAGATTGGTGTAGATCAGAGACTGGAAATTGAAAAACATTGTGGGAAATGAACATTGCTAAATATTTAATAATATCGATCATACGTTACTGTTATTATACATTTGTCACTATATAACTTGTATATTTTTCTTTAAAAAAAAAAGACTGATATAAGTAAACGATCTTGATTATGTGGCGTCCGATTCGGCCACTCTACCGCCTACTCTTTACTCAATGGAAAGGGCGGGTGTGTTCAACACTGGACGGGAATCCAAGGGGTGTGGTTTTTCGGTCAACCCTCGGACCACAGCTACTCTTCGGAGAAAACGGGGGCAAGTGTCAGCTCAAAAGTGACTATACTCATATACTGCCAGACCCGAGACCCTGAATTTATGTCAATGTCTTGACGTTAAAGATCCCCAAATTCTCTCTTTCTAGTTTCAATAAAACAAACACACAAGAATATCCAGGTGATACTTTATATATAAAACTATAAAAGCATCAAGTCAAAAGTAATAACAATAATAATATCAACAAGTAGCAATCGGTATCCCGGTAATCCTTTAAACACACATATATATATAACACAAAAATAATCCAACGGTATGAATATCAATAATCCACTGGTAAATGCACTGGGACGGAATATAAAATAAGTTAAATAAGGCACTTCACTATTATAAAATAGAGGCCTAATGTAGACACAAATCTGAACCTATAAAAGGCTTGCTCAGAGTTAACATACGCGTGGGGGATAGTTATGCATCAACGGGAAGGGACAACCTAATCCACCAATGCAATCAACCCACAGCCGACGTCAGGCGCGTTTTACGAAAGGCCAAGAAAATGGCTTGACCCACGAGACACGTTCGCGGCCACACGATGTATTCCAATAGAACACACTGGTTAACACTGAGACACTAGGGCGTACAAGTATCGACCAACGTATGAGCAAAAGCCCAGGTTATGGCCAAGGTAACTTGAAACACACGGCCCAAGAAATGGTCACGTATCCAGACACAAGAAGTAACACACGACTCCTCACCTAGAAACCCTTCGTCTGAATCCCTGACAGACTAGTTGTCCGTTCTTAAATATAGCGCGTCACGCATGCGCGATGAGATAAAGGAGGCGGAAGTAGACTAGATTAACAAGATACAATACAGGACATCACAGCGAACGATAAAAATAAATACAAGGATTACCGATAAAACAAATACAATGGACAATGATTACATTTAAGTTAGATATTAAAAATAAATAACTGACGAAGCCGTGGGCAAGGTGAGACACAGAAAGCCAAAGAGATAACTTTAGAAACCAAAAGACACCCGTAATAAACTTTGAACCCAAATATACATGAAAACGAAATACTATTAATAGTAACAGAAAATTCGGATCATCACATTACCCACGCCTCCGTCCAATGCGCCCCGCATTGACCTAATGGTAAAAAAAAGAAATAAAACATGATTAGAACATTAAAATCAATTCACAATTTACACAGGAAAACGGTTTGGTTCTGTAGGGTCGTAAGGTCCCATAGCTTCCTGACGAATGATGTGAGCTCTTTGCAGGTATCCCTCTATATCATACGGCCAGTCCTCTCGGATCTCGACAGTCCGGGTCCTTGTGTTGCACTTCACTTAATTGGGTAGTATCCACTCCAATCAAACTGATCACCTTCTCACTTTCACTAACACAAGGTGCGCGAGATAATGAATCAGCATTATTATGCACTCTCCCAGGACGATGTTCGATGTCAAAATCATAAGCTGAAAGCCGTTCTATCCATCTTGCGACTTGGCCTTCTGGGTTTTTGAAATTAAGTAACCAACGCAATGCTCCATGGTCCGTCCGAATTAAAAACTTATTTCCGTACAGGTAAGCCTTAAAATAGTTCACGAAATACACCACCGCCAAAAGTTCCTTCCTGGTTACACTATAATTTCGTTCCGCCTTCGTCATCGCACGACTACCGTAAGCCACCACACGCTCTCTACCATCATGAAGCTGTGATACGACAGCACCTATCCCGTATCCACTCGCGTCCGTGTCGATTATGAACCGCTTTGAGGGATCCGGGAAAGCTAGGATGGGCGTTTCCGTTAGCTTCCGCTTCAGGGAACCAAAAGATGCTTCACATTCATCCGTCCACAGGAACTCTCTCCCTTTCTCTGTCAATCTATTCAGGGGTTTAGCTAATTCGGAAAATCCTTCGATGAACCGGCGATAATAGCTGCACAACCCCATAAAACTTCTAACCTGGGTTAGATTAGTCGGGATCTTACAATTTCTCACACAGTCTATTTTATCAGGATCCGTAGATATTCCTTGCGACGACACAACATGTCCAAGATAATGCACTTCCTCCTTGAACAGGTTGCATTTAGATGCTTTCAATCTAAGCCCTGCACATCTCAACCTGTCCAACACAATTGAAATCCTATCCATGTGTTGTGAAAAGCTCTGAGAAAAGATGATAATGTCGTCTAGATAGACTAAACAAATGTCCCATTGCAGGCCATGTAACACAGTCTCCATAAGTCTTTCAAACGTGCCCGGGGCATTGCACAGGCCAAATGGCATAACCCTGAACTGGTATAACCCTTTCGAGGTGGTAAAGGCAGTTTTTGCCCTATCCCTAGGGTCGACCTCCACCTGCCAGTAGCCCGATGCCAAGTCCATAGTCGAGAACCACTTCACACCTGCTAATGTATCCAATGTTTCGTCAATACGGGGAAGTGGGTATGCGTCTTTCACTGTGATATCGTTCAATTTCCGATAATCTATACAGAAACGCAAAGTTCCGTCCCTCTTTTTGACTAAAACCACTGGACTGGACCATGGCCCGGATGACGGTTCAATTACATTTTTCTCTAACATTTCATTCACCATGCGGTCTATCTCATGCTTCTGATGCAAAGCCACACGCCTAGGCCTTTGTTTGATGGGTACATTATCTCGAACCTCGATTTGGTGTTTAACCAAATTAGTTTTACCCAGTTCCATGGAAGATGATACAAATAAGTCCTTATTTTTAGACAGTAGATCTAAAACTTGTCGAGACTGCAGGTCATTTAATCCAACACAGGCCCTCTCCCACAAATCCTGCACGTGATGGGGTAAGCTATGTCCGCGTTCACCAACATTAATGCACGACACTGCAGATTCGGGGATATGTTCTACGATATCTACCGGTTCAACTTCACCGAGACATGTGTTCGTATATAAGAAAACGTCATGTTCATTTGTGTTCATGAGTCGAACAGGTATCCATGGTTTCCGTAAGGATGGATGGCACACCACTTTCGCGGGAATTACGGAATACTTTTCCAACAGATTTGTCCTGGGTTCTAGCACTATATCCACGTTGTCATAAACCCATACACAATCTTTCGGTATAGTACCTTTCACCACTATTTCTTGTCTAGCGGGGATACGCACGTTTTCAGCTAACGCAACACGACAAACTCCGGTATGGCTTTCCATAACCGTGTGATGAGATTTACCTTCAATTTGAATCGTCTTATTCCCTATGTCAATTATGCCTTTGTACATGTCAAGAA
The DNA here is from genome assembly GCA_036850965.1 of Patella caerulea. Lineage (NCBI taxonomy): Eukaryota > Metazoa > Mollusca > Gastropoda > Patellidae > Patella > Patella caerulea. The sequence continues at coordinate 25,050,195 of JAZGQO010000006.1, forward strand.
AATCCAAGCCCACTATCAATTGGGATCCAACAGGAGCAACAACACATTCTTTCTTGTACGTGGTCCCACGAACGTCAATGTTAAAAATGGCCTTTCCAAGTGTCTCCAGAATGCCACCATTAGCACCATGAAATATCTGTGTTACACGTTCGAGTTTAGGTCGCACCCCCTCAGGTATCTCCCCGTAACTCTCTTCAGACACAATACTAACACAGGCACCAGTATCAATTAATCCATTTACGGGCACGGTATTCACATAGTTTGTTATATGTAAACCTGTTTCATTTGGCGGGCCAAATCTGCAGGGGTTTGAGCCTTTTGGAGTATCAGATTTCCCGGTTTTCTTAGTTTCGTTCCTTTGTTTTCGCAACATTCTCTGATTCGAAGAGCTTTGTTTCTTTAATTTCACGTCTTTGGGATCGGTTTTCTTTTCAACAGCCAAACTCTTTTCTAACTTAGAAGACACATCATTTATCACTCCCCACATTTTATCAAGTTCCCTCTTAAGACCCTTATCGTCCGTCTTGGGCTCAACACCACGAAGATGTCCCTTATCAGAACTACTGATCACCCTATGTGCCTCTAATTCTACCGCTATTTGCACAGCTTCGTCTAAAGTATTTGGTCGCGACACCATAACTTGCCAAGCCATATCACGGTCTTCCTTAAGTGCATCATAGAACGCGTCCTTGGCAAGGATATCAAGCATTTCCGAAGGGCCAGACGGATAGGCCAAAGACACAAGCCTTTGTATTGCCTGTCCTAATTCTGGTAAACTTTCTTTGTGTTGTCGTTTACGAGCTCTTAACTGAGATCGATAAAGTTGTCCCTGATTCTGGGGAAGAAAACGGTTTTCAAGAGCAGTCATTAACTTCCTGTAACTCCTTCGATCGTCCCCCTTTAAGGAGGTTAACACAGATTGAGCAGATCCTTGAAGACAGCTAGCTAAGTGAAGGGCCATGTCTTCCACATTCCAGCCATTTATTTCTGCACAGATTTCAAAATGTGCTTTATAATCCATTAGAGAAGTATTACCGTTGAAATCACTTGGGGTCTTCGTCCTGAAAGAGCTATGACTAGTACGAAGCATGGGAGTAGAAGCACTTGTCGGCTTGAACCCACTTCCCTTGTTGCGAATCATATCACAATCACTCACCGTGGGATCGGCGCGCTTTGGGGTTTCACAATTACTTTGTGGGGTCGTCCGGGATAGACTATCTGAAATGACTGCCAACTGTTCTGTTATCAATCCTTGAAAGTTTTTAAAATCCTCACTAGACACGAAATCTGAATGAATCACTGGTTCATTCTCCAACACATGATTATCACATTTAGTCTCGCTTTCAATTTCCACAGATTTTACAACAGGTGCACGTAAGTTATCCATTTGATCATTAATCAGTCTCATGCCACTTCGAAGCGATGAATTCGTATGTCGCACTTCATCTAAACACAGTTTAGTCTCCTGTAGCGAAGAGTTGGTGCACCGGATTTCACTCTTTAATGCATCCAAATGTTCCATAATCCCATGTCGGAATTCACTAAAACTTTCCATAAACTCCTTATCTAATCCACTACTGGTAGTCCCACCACACGTTATGTCACTGGTGGTTCCAGTGCCTGCTAATCCATCAATTTCTATCAAATCGTTTGCAACACTCACACTATTGTTGTCACTAAATTGCACCACAGTCCCACGATCAGTCACACATTGAGGTAGCACAGATAGCGAATCGTTGAAACACGTCAAATCCATGTCAAGTAATCCGTAATTAGTCATGTCGTAATCCAGGGGAATACACCAAGAGTAATCCAGTCGGAATAAAACAATCACAAATTTTGTATATTGAAACGAGAGAGAGAATTAGGTTATTGGATAAAAATGGTATCCCACCTCTGCCACCAGAAAAACCCTGTGGCGTCCGATTCGGCCACTCTACCGCCTACTCTTTACTCAATGGAAAGGGCGGGTGTGTTCAACACTGGACGGGAATCCAAGGGGTGTGGTTTTTCGGTCAACCCTCGGACCACAGCTACTCTTCGGAGAAAACGGGGGCAAGTGTCAGCTCAAAAGTGACTATACTCATATACTGCCAGACCCGAGACCCTGAATTTATGTCAATGTCTTGACGTTAAAGATCCCCAAATTCTCTCTTTCTAGTTTCAATAAAACAAACACACAAGAATATCCAGGTGATACTTTATATATAAAACTATAAAAGCATCAAGTCAAAAGTAATAACAATAATAATATCAACAAGTAGCAATCGGTATCCCGGTAATCCTTTAAACACACATATATATATAACACAAAAATAATCCAACGGTATGAATATCAATAATCCACTGGTAAATGCACTGGGACGGAATATAAAATAAGTTAAATAAGGCACTTCACTATTATAAAATAGAGGCCTAATGTAGACACAAATCTGAACCTATAAAAGGCTTGCTCAGAGTTAACATACGCGTGGGGGATAGTTATGCATCAACGGGAAGGGACAACCTAATCCACCAATGCAATCAACCCACAGCCGACGTCAGGCGCGTTTTACGAAAGGCCAAGAAAATGGCTTGACCCACGAGACACGTTCGCGGCCACACGATGTATTCCAATAGAACACACTGGTTAACACTGAGACACTAGGGCGTACAAGTATCGACCAACGTATGAGCAAAAGCCCAGGTTATGGCCAAGGTAACTTGAAACACACGGCCCAAGAAATGGTCACGTATCCAGACACAAGAAGTAACACACGACTCCTCACCTAGAAACCCTTCGTCTGAATCCCTGACAGACTAGTTGTCCGTTCTTAAATATAGCGCGTCACGCATGCGCGATGAGATAAAGGAGGCGGAAGTAGACTAGATTAACAAGATACAATACAGGACATCACAGCGAACGATAAAAATAAATACAAGGATTACCGATAAAACAAATACAATGGACAATGATTACATTTAAGTTAGATATTAAAAATAAATAACTGACGAAGCCGTGGGCAAGGTGAGACACAGAAAGCCAAAGAGATAACTTTAGAAACCAAAAGACACCCGTAATAAACTTTGAACCCAAATATACATGAAAACGAAATACTATTAATAGTAACAGAAAATTCGGATCATCACAATTAAACGTGTCCTGTCTGGTCTTGCCTTTTGGATGATATGGGTGTCACAAGAGTAGAAAACCAGTAAGGTAAAATAACGGACTAATGATGTGCAGTACCCTGGCAATCCCGGGACTTTGTGAAACAAATTGACTACATACACGTAAATTTGTTGGGTTTTTTTTTTATGTATCGATATGGATCTGTTTCTATAATCTGAAACTTACATTTATTTCTTATTGAAAAAAAATTGGGATTCAAGTCAACAACCCAAATACAGAAATGAAATGGACCGAAATGGGGCTTAACGTCCTGCTGTTTTGCTCGGACAGCGATACTACCCTTTTATTATCAAAGGGATAGTTAACCTGCACGACAGTGTGTACAGGAGACCTCGGTTTTCACCCCATACGTTGCAACTTGCCAGGCCCTCGGTCCTGCACCACTGACAGGGAGAACCACGACGGAAAATTTCGATGAACTTTCTCGGATCGAACGAACAAAGGACTTCCAGGTTAGCGAGCCAACGTCTTCACCCACTAAGCCTTAATTCCGTAGGTTGTGGTGGCTTATTCAGACATCTTACATGTATGTTAGCATTCATGCAAAGCATTTAAAGGTGGGTTTTCTCCGGCAGCTTTAATGCAATTGACTTGAGAATATATTATTTTATCACCCAATAACACATTTGACAGTAGATATCGCTTGTGTAATAAATTATATAATCTACTGCGGCATCTCTTAGGAGATATCACTTTACATGCGGTCAAGGGTGTGGCCACTGCTGTGCGATGCTGCATTTACACGACTGGGAATTATTTTGTTGATCTAAAAACATACCGTACTACGGAAGCCCATAAGAGTCAATCAAATGAAAAAAAAAATCAGTCTATCTTGTAATTACAAGATAGCTCAAGATAGAGAGAGGGGGGAAGGAGAGGGGGGAATGGGATTTAACGTCTACTCGACACAAACTAGGTAATCACTAACATATGGTTTAATTTAATTTCAATAATTCGTTTGTGCGTTAGGGATTTTAGTAGTGGGGGTGTGGTGGTGGATGGCGAATGGTTAGCACGTGCGCGCTGTATCATAAAGCCTGTCATTGTGTCAACTGGCGTGGTTTCGAATCCCCCGTTGTACGTGACAAGGAGTAGAGTCGCCTGTCCAACATCGTGGGTTTTCTCCGTGTCCTCCTCTTTCCTCTCATTGCTAAAGACCCCTGCGCGCAAGTGCATTATTGAAATAAAATTAAACCATATGTTAGTCCCGAAATGACCTAGTTTATGTCGAGTGGACGTTAAACCACATCCCCCTCTCTGTTCAGCAGTTAGAGGAAACCGGAGGACAGACAACTTGATGATGCCGATCCCGTAACATACAATAGTACTTCGTTGAGCCGGAGGGTTGGCACGTGCGCCCTGTATCGAAAAGTATGTTATTGAGTCACCTGGTGTGATTTCGAATTCCCCGTTGTACGCGACAAGGAGTTGGGTCGCCTGTCCAACATCGTGGGTTTTCTCCGTGTCCTCCGCTTTCCTCCCACAGCTAAAGACCCATACGCACAAGCGAATTATTGAAATAAAATTAAACCATATGTTAGTCCCAAAATGACCTAGTTAGTGTCGAGTGGACGTTACCCCCCCCCTTTCTTTAGCAGTTGGAGGAAACCTGAGGACAGGCGAGGATGGACCGTCGATACTACTTCTTGTCACATACAAACGAAGATTCGAAACCACGCCAGTTGACTCAATGACAGGCTTTTAAGGTAAAGCACGCACGTGCTAACAAATCGACCATCTAACCCTCCAGCCCAACGAAGTACTTTTGTATGTCACGGGATCGGCATCATCAGGTTGTGCCCTCATTAAATACTATAATACTATTCATACTCTCATTAACTTCATTCCCTCATTATTATTATTATGATACATTGATTCCATGTTCTCCTTAAAGATACCTTCTCCGCGTACAAACTGTGTGACTTGATGCTATATTTGGGCTAAAAATATATTCAAACTAATTAATCTATCAAACGTTTGCTTCAAATCCCTCTCTTTGTATTCGTCAGGAGATACCGCAAGCTATAAATAAACTGCTTTTAGACGCTATGTCAGTCAGCTCATTTCATTGAGGGAGGGTCCATTTTTCAGAATATCCTTTTCCTTACTTACTTTCCAAAAAATTAAAATTTAAAGAAGTTTTCCAAAAAATAGAGATAGCTTTCTATGGCCTCAAAGAGCGAATTAAAATGGATGAGTCATGATATAAATATGTAGTTGTTGGGAGTATGAAGTCAATGGTATTCATGGGAGCATGAAATCGGTGTATGGTGACCTTTAAATTGTCACTCATGGGCATCTCGGTATCTTGTAATTACAAGATAGCTATTTAAAACGGGTAGATCACTAAATAAACAGACGTAAACGACTGTCGTTCAATTCAGCAAACATAACTGACTACATATATATTTTTTAATTGAATACAAATCATTTTACATAGACCTACATTCATATTACATTAATATGTGCTTTTATAACCACTTTTGTCTATTATCATAGGCGTACATATACGGGCTCGACGACAGTTAGGTGGCAGAACCCGAATTGCTCGAAAACTTTTCGGGTTTGGAATATTTGATGACTGCAAACATGATTTCCTGCTATATCAACCTCCGTGAACAAAGCAACTTCAAAGTGGTCTAATATATCTTAATTAAGGTGGCTGTCTCGAATTTCAATCCATCGTTTACAGTCCACGAAGACGGGAAAATTTTGAAAATTTAACTGCCGGAAACGCGTCTTCCAGCCTGTGAATACAGCAACTTCAATTTGGTCAAATACAGCCTATATATATACTTGCTGACCCGAATTACAAACAACCAATCAATCGTCGCAAGGTATGGGGACCTCACCCTCATGGAGAAAATTTTGAAAATTTAACCACCGCAAATTCGTATTCTGCTACTTTAGCCCATGTAAGTAACTCCAAATGTATCCAGTGGTTTTGTAACCGAAATCCCACTCCGAATTCCAACCACCCAATCAGACTGTTGCAGCTGCATTCACAAATGCTACTCGATATCGCACAAAGTAGAGTGGCAATGTCGCACAAAGTAGAGTGGCTCCAGACAAAATGTTTTAATCCAGTACAAATTCGTGGTATTCAATTAAAAGTAAAATTAGTGTTTTATTAGGGATCAAGGACAGTTAGAGAAGTAGTGTGGCAATGTCGCAAATAGTAGAGTAGCTCCAGACAAAATGTTTTAATCCAGTACAAATTCTTGGTATTCAATTAAAAGAAAAATTAGTGTTTTATTAGGGATCAAGGACAGTTAGAGAAGTAGTGTGGCAATGTCGCACAAAGTAGAGTAGCTCCAGACGAAATGTTTTAATCCAGTACAAATTCTTGGTATTCAATTGAAAGGAAAGTAAAATTAGTGTTTTATTAGGGCTAAAGGACAGTTATTAGGGAAGCAAAACTAGAAATGCCCGAAAAAATTTCAGGTTTACAGACAACGGCGCCAATTTTCTTCGAGGAGTGAATAAGCGGAATATTTGACGGCCGCACACATGGTTTTACTGCTAATCAAGCCCATAAAATTAGCGTTTTATTAGATTTCGGGATCTTTGTTTTGCCTAGTTAGATGAAATAAAAATTTTTTCTCACTTTTTACCTGTCTCCCGAAAAGTCAGCTTGCCCGAAAGTTAGGGGAGCAGGTGCCCCCCCCCCCCTCCCCGCCCCCTGGCTTGTACGTTCAAGGTTCTAAAAAAAAAGAAAAAAAAAAATGAAAAAAAAAAAAAAAAAAATAGAACCATCGTACGAAACTAACGACGAAAATTAAATGGTGGCGTTTTTTCTGGAGGTAGGTTGGGTCTGTCGTTGGGGTTGATATATCATATGCCCTTTAAAAGAGGTGCAAATGAACTTATCAACTCGGACCCGCCCCTGTAATAATAATAAAAACAAACCCAAAAAACACAAGCACCCGCCGATTACACATCTTATTGCAACGATCTGAAATCCCATATTATCAGCGATATTATAATAATTGGCTAATCAAAGTTAATTCATTATTTACCATTATATTATATGTATTGATAAAATCTCAAATTTAGAAAAAGTCATCCGGTTTTTTGCTCCAATCCAGGTCATTGGTTCGACATAACCTTGAACTTAGAATTATTTCTGCCAAATTTGATTATCCAGTCGTTCCGAAGAATTAAAAGTCAAGGCACAAGAACATTCACGTCTGACTGAAGGAGACTACATTTCCAAAGCAATGTCAAGGTTATAAAGGGATAATTCCCGCAGAGATGTTTGTGCCGATTGAAGGGCCATAGCTTCAGCCGAATTGCGTGTATAGATATTTGGCTGGGCCAGGTTACATGAATATTTGATATATATTTGACAGCCGGATCGAGGCTATCGTCACTGTGAGATTCGCTAGAGGACAGACAAGGGAAAAGGTAAAGTCATGTATTTTCAGAAAATTTCACGACTCAACATGGTTTTATACTACGGCATACATAGATTTTTAATACTGATTATTCAGTACATTTTTATAATTTCGTGACATTGAAAAGGTTTACATTAAAAGCTTTCGGGAAATAACAAATTTTTCTGCAGTCAGCGGAGTTGGCAATGGCATTGGTTTGTAGAAGAATAGTTATTCTGCCATTCTGGTGCAGATGGTCTTGTCAACATGATATTTTGATCTTTTTGAGATTTACGTACAGTTAAGTTGTGTTCTATCATAACAGGCAAGCAGGAGATTTTGTCTCGACAGCAACTTTAACCACCTCACTCTTAATCTTCAAAGGTTCTTTTTTAGTCATTTAGTGATTTTTAATTTTAGTTTTTAGTGTAGGTCCATACAGGTTCATGTGTTCATCCCATCCGAACAACCAGGCAACACTTTAAATTTCGAGTTGCCGCTTGGATAAATTCGCACCCAGATTCAATCATGATACTGCTTGATTACCTTAATGTGATGTGCATGCATGCTTGGATAAATTCGACCCAGATTTAATCCAATACTGCTTGACTACCTCAATGTGATGTGCATGCACTTAGTCCACATATTGTCGAAATGTGGTCATGGCATACATGACATAACATAAATGCTGTCCTCATGACCTAACCCTCATCCATCTATCCATCAGTTGATCGTCCTCAATTTCTTGTCACTCTTTTCTGAATTTTTTGTGGTCGCTGAGTATGAATGACTCATGATGTCTTGTTGTCCATATATATTTGTTTTTGTGTAAAATTGTGTGTGGTGCAGTCCCCCATACTCCTCGCAGTGTTCTGTTTGATTAGAGGTAATCCCATTTCTTCAGGAATATGGCAGCCCCCCTGCACTTACTTAGAGGCTAAGAAAGAAAGTTAAATTATGTTTATGATATGAGATGGAAAATAAAGTTTTTCGTTCTTTTTATTAACCTGTATCTCTTAATTAGAACTTTTGTCAAAAACAAGATTGGAGAATAGATGGTGTAAATCATAATAATTCTGATTAATGATTTATTAATATTAGAATTAGATGAATAACTGTTTATGCCAGTTATATATATAACAAAAAGTATGATAAGTTACACAGGACGTTAAATTTATTTTGCTAGGTTTGAGGGGAATACATGCACACATTATGTGCACAACAACATGTTCAAGATGAGATACATCTACATTTAGTCACGTTCATCTATTTGTAATCATCTTTCAGATCATACAAATTGTTGATGATAAAGATAATGTAGATAAAACTAGTAGGTTAAAGTAGGCTTGTTTATTAAGTTCATCTTAATCTGTGCAAATACCATAAAGTTTAACAGCCCTGATTATCTTACTGTGTTTTTTCTTACAGATTTAAAAGTCAACTGAAGCATATTTTCAATTGATTGTATTGCCAATTACAATTTCAACAGTGTCAAATTTTTGAGGCAACACAAGATTTTACAGTTTGCGTTTAACATGAGCTCATACAGTGATCGTGCAGAATAAAATTTTCAAGCTTTATACATTTTAAAGCAATTCTAAGTCAAAAGGGATGAGTCGTGCTTGATTATTTTTAATCATTATCATTTCAGATGGCACAACAGTTAGCTAAACCTGGATCTGGAGGGCAGATGCCTAGAATTCCCAGTAAAAACCGATCAGCAGTAAGTAACTGTTCTATTATTATTTACATCTATTTGAAATAGTTTTTCTTTATTGCAAACATGGAACAGCTGGTCATATTGTTTAGAGCCAGCAAGGCAACCCAAACAGAGGATTCTTTCTTATGTCACTGTAAGCATGTTTGATTATCAAAATACATTTATAGACAAATTCCTTATGTTGCTGTCAGCAGGCATGATTATCAAGATATAGGTTTTTTTTTATTATGGGCTGCTTGAAGTCTTTTTCATCAAGACATAGACAGATTCCTAATCCTCAGCATGCTGGATTATCTAGACAGATTTAAAGGCAGAATACCTTTAGTGGCCATGAAATATCTCCAGGTGTGTGGATGAACTTCATTACATGTATTTGCTCCGTACACATATGGAATTCAGTTAAATGACTTTGAACAGTTATTCTTCCTGGGAATTGTGACAAAAAGGAATCAGTTTGATTTTTAAGAGTCTTTGAACGTATGTTTGATGAAGATAAATTACATTGTACTACATGGAAGCTTATTTTATATACTGCTGTTACAGTATGGAGCTAAGTTTATAATCAGTATTTACAGTTTTAGATTAATTATTTACTTAATAATAGTAGTACCCTCAAAATCCAATTCTGTCAATAAAGTCTTGCTGGTTAAATATAGAGAAGAGTACCTGGCTTGTTTGCATTCATTGCTCTGATTTTATAGCCTATTTATGATGTTGTCAGAGTTGTGGCTATGTGTATAACCATTTTAAATAATTTTAATGGACGCAAGTCTGTCGATAAGATTAGTTAATCTATCGGTAATGGCAGTAATGCATTTTACAGGAAGTAAACAGGTACATGTACTTCACAAGTTGTTAATTAGAAAAATGCATGATTATGTAAAGGTATCAATATTGTCATGCATGTGTATCAAAATTATTGGAAAAAAACCCAATCAAAATAGGGTAAGAAATTATGCCAATTCTACTAAAAGATTTGGGAGCCGTGGTGGCTTACAGAGGAAGTTCATTGGATTTAGATCATGCTTCTTCTTTGTCAGTGGTGCAGGAGGGAGGCCCTGACAGACAATTCCTAATCGTTCATATGGGATTAAAACTGAGGTCCAGTGTACACATTGGTGTGCTGATAAAAAAAAAACCTTGACATTTGGAATTCAAAATAAGAGAAGGCAGTAATGTTATTGGTTGTCTGGGAAAAATTTCCTGTTTGTTTAATGCCTGTCTTCATTAGTGCAGTCGGTGCAGATCAGTAGCATGTTAAACCCAATTTCATTTCCATTTGCAATGCATACCTTAATCACTTAATGTTATTATATAACATGATTTTAGCCGTTCTAATTTCTAAATATAATACAAGCTGATAATGTCTACTACAAGGTAAAAATCAATCAAATTTGAATTATCCCATTCTTTTCAACTTGATATGGTGAATTTAAAAACAAATTAAGTTAGATTTATCAAGATCATCATGAATGTATACAGGCATTTCTTTTTGAAGGGATGAAAATGGAATATTTTCAGTTATAATATACATGTAGTTGTACTGGTGCTAAAACTTTTATTGTAGAATTATTTTTCAGTTGCAGTGCTGCATTTACATGTATCTTAACATGGTTGATTTATTTTTACCATTTAGTAAATCATGTTTTTTTTTTGTTTTTTTTTTTTTTGCTACATGTAATTGCATAAACTGATTTATTTTATTGTTAATGTTTGCACTTTTGTTGTAATGAAATTAAATATTTTCAGCAAATCATAATAACTTCACCATCCAGTAAGGTAAAATTCCTTATCTTTGTGGAATTAAGTTTGATTCTTATTTAGCATCTGTACTAGAAACTGTCTTCTATTCATTATTTCTGGTTTCTAAAACAATCAAAATTCTTAGGCTAATTAACCTTCTTGAACTTGGAGCTTCTGAATATACAATTGTAATATATTATGCCATTACATTGAATGGATGTAGTGAAATGAATAAAAGCTAATTTGAATGTACTGATAATAAATAAGAATGGAAATATTTGGTAAATCTTAAAGATGCAATATGTAAAATTTACATTAAGAGCTGCATGTTCTAGCAGTAATAATTTAAAAATAGATAATGATAAATGAACATATTAAAAATTTCAAATTACTTTATTCTGAGCAATATTGTGAATGTGTTAAGAAGATTCACGATTGCAAAGTACCATTGCTAATATTTAACAAATATATGGGAGATATTTTCTTAAGTTTTGGCCCCGATAGTTGATTAATATGCCAACAAAAAGACCTGCACAATAGGCAGATTTAGCTCTTACATAATGCATCTTTAATTCATCAACTCTGGATTAAATTAGCAATTTTTAATTTGTAAATCTTTGCTTTGCTTTTAAGTCCCAAAAGCATCTGATTAATTTTTGCATGAAATGATGAAATTGAGTAGGACAGATATTTGAAGGTTTCATGAACTAAATTCATACGATAATCAGGGAATATTTTACTTTTTTACATTTGATTAGCAGTTTCCAGAAAAAATGTGTAAGAATGCTAATCAATTGTATAATTGAGTAGCAAAATTTACCAATTGATTAGCAGTTTTTTAGTATGTAATAGAATTCTTATTTCACATAATTAGGCCTATATGTGACAATAACAATACCCACATTATTTGTATTACCAAACGGTTGTTTATATTTAAATGTAAAATAAAAATAAAAGTATGTGACCACATGTTATTCTTTGTACGAAACCTGGACATTCTTTATTTACTTCATACTCTAGTCAGATCTTTTCTGCGTCGTATTTCCTCACCCAATCTTGAACTGTTGCTAATTTTAATGTCGAATTTGAAGATAGAACATAATATCATGTGTTTGAATTTCGCGACGTACCCTCGATCATCCGGTAATTTTATCTTGTAGTGTTTTGAATGTCTGTCTTGACGAATGTGACTACAACAGATATAAGTATGTAGTGTTGTCATCTCTGTCATCAAAACTTTTTACGTCTATAAATAGCAGACGTCAACATGTACTGCTCTCGTTCCACTGGACCGTTGCAGAGGCACGTAAAGAGTCTTGATGATATAGACAATAAAATTGCGAGATTTCAGATTTGTTTTGATGTGTTTTACGATACTGAACGGTTTTAAAGTTAAAATTAATTTTCAAAACTTTGATTCGCGCTGAAGCAGGGTTTTAAGCTATTAATGCTAATCAAATATGAATTTGATTCGCAAAATCGGACGTTTGAGCCTCAAATTGCGATACGAACCCGGTTAAAATATTCCCTGACGATAATGTCAATGAATGTGATTGAAACATTGTGACTTCTGGCTGTACTCTACCTGTTGTATATAGTTGGTGCAGCGAATACATTTTATTAACACTTACATGTAAAACCAGTATGAAACCTTCAAATATGCCAACCTTTGTCACTCAAAAATTAAACTTTATATTAATACTGTAATTGTCACGATTAGACATATGTAATAACTTTTGGCATGCTTAAATTGATAAAACAGTTTAAGACTTAACAGTGTATGTAAATAAAGACTACTTAACATTATGTTTATTGGAATATTACAGATTATTGGTTTATTTAACTTTACACTACATATTCATCTATTGTACTGGAAACAGTTGTATTGGAATTTAATTTGCTTGTAATTTCCCCTTTGTGTTGCATGAAGTTAACATCAATTTTCAAATACATTTTAATTTATTGTACTGTAGTACATATTATCCCTTGTTTGTAGTTTAAGTCACAGGTGATGGTAAAATACAATCCTGGGTTTTATTATGTTAGCCTTTATGTTCAAATTAGAATATCATAGTCTGAAAATAGTGATATAGTTTGTGAAAGGCCTAAACTTACCTCAATTACATTAAATCAACTATTGATTTGTTAGTGTAAAAATTTGGGGAGATCCATTCTTGCATAAAAGGATTTGAAACAATTCAAAATTTTTTTAGTATTTTTGTTGCTATTTGTTTTTTTGTCTTTGTGCTGAGAATTAATGCGCTTAAATAGTCCCTTGCTTTTCTTCTTTCTCACCCTTTTCTGAGGTTGTCCTTCGATGATACAGACATGGGCATTTATTATAATGTTAACACAAAAGTAGTCTGCTTACATTAGTTACAATTTGTTTCTAGTTGTTTGTACCAACATAGCACAAATTCTTCTTTAAAAAAATTAAAGATTTAATGGACATTTGGTAAGATCAGGTAAAGAGCCGACATGTCTCGCTATAATAGTTGAAAAAGGAATAATGAAAACAAAATGTGCTGAAGTTAAATTATACATCACAAAATATATATTCAAATCTGGTAAATATCGCAAGGTAACAATGGCTTCGAGAGTTGATTACGGTCTTGATAAATCAATCTAAATAACATTACAGACTCAAAGAAAGATTGGAAATAGACGATTTAGCACTTGGATAATATGTTGAAAGGGAATGGAAATAAGATGATTTTTTATATTCGCAAAAAAGATTTTGTTTTTACTAATCATATACAGGGTGATTTTAACAAAAACAGCTGAGTTTTCTGTCATATGAATCTATGTATGAATACAAGAGACATTAAGATAGTTCTATTAATTATGAATGAACCATATGAGCATGAGAAAGGTACGTGTTCATTTAAGAAAAAATCATCCATGATAATTCCATACCATTTTACGAAATTAAGAGCAAGCCAGTAAAATAAAATCCAAAGGTCTCTAATTGCATTCCATTCAATAAAGGTATGACAAATGCAGGCGACCTGGAGAAACCCCATACAGTTAAGCAGGTAACACTACTCTGTGTCATGTATAAGTGTCAATCGAAACCATGCCACTTGACTCAATGACAGACCTTCCTTATGATCTATAGAACACGCGTTTGGTCACAAGATCACCTTGTTTCTACACTATACTTCAACCCATATCATCAAGTAGGTTTAACTCATTAAACTTAAATAACTTCAATGATAAGTACAGTAGTTTTGGCCTATATTTTATTATCTTTCAATGATACTATTTTAAAAGCAATTGTTTGTAAATACCTGACTCATTTCAATTGATAAAAGCTTGTTTATCTACATGCAGTAATTATTGATTTGATAATAAAAAAAAGAAGCTCTTGCTATATGGTCATATGGTCTCCGTTTATGGAAGATTATATTTATAGGGTAGTGATATCAGTGGCATGTTTTATGATCCTATTTTATGTTACCTTTGTAATGCAGGTACAGCTATATGTAGGTATTAAATCAAGAGGGTCCTTTAACCTTTATTTACGTTACTTGCAATTTAACGCACAATGACCACATCTTGCTAGGAATATTGAAATAGTCTCAATCCTTCAATCTGTTCTTCTTATTTTTTCTTTCCGAAGCATTTTTTTTAATATAGATTAGTATCCTTATGACATTTTGTACATGGATCAACCTTTAACAGCTATTATAGTAATTGTGCCTTTGGTTGATTAGAAGATTTAATAACTTTTATTTCCATGGAAACATATATAACTTTTTGAAATGTGGTCGTATATTGTTGTCGCCCCCGTCCGTCCGTCCATCGGTTCAGTGTCCAAAATTGCTTGTGGACGCTCTAGAGGCTAAAGTTAATATCCGATTGAATTTATACACAGTGTTTAAGGTAATGACACGAAGAATCCTATTGATATTCATCGATATCCAATAATTATTGCCAGAGGTATGACCCTTGATTATTTAAAAGAAATCTTGTGTACACTCTATCTAAAGGCCAAAGTTAATATCTGATTAACTTTAAATTTATACACAGTGTTTAAGGTCATGAGACGAAAAAGCCTATTCATTTTCAGTGATTTCAAATAATTACTGCCAGAGTTGTCTCCCTTGATAACTTTCAGCGATATCCGATAATTATTGCCAGAGTTATGACCCTTGATCACTTCGAAAAAATCCTGTGGAAGCTCTAGAGGCCAAAGTTAATATCCGATCGACTTTAAATTTACACACAGTGTTTAAGGTCATGAGACGAAAAGGCCTATTGATTTTCAGAGATTTCAAATAATTACTGCCAGAGTTATCTCCCTTGATTACTTCAAAAAATCTTGTGACATTATAGAGGCCAAACATCAGATTGATACACAGAGTTTAAGGTGTTGAAACGAACAAGTATTTTGATTTTCAATGAATTTTGATAACTGAAAAGCTAAATCCATGATATTAAATGTTTCATGTATATACTAATTGTTAGTGTGGGTAAAATTTTATTCTCATAATTTTAGTGTATTACAAATGTTTCATTACCAAAAAAAAGTAAAAATATGCAACAACACTTGTTGACTGCCCGGACGATTTAGCTGCTGTGAGCGTATGTTTCGTTGCCTGGCAACCTATCTTTAGTGTATTACAAATATTTCATTACCGAAAAAAGTAAAATTATGCGACAACCCTTGTTGACTGCCCATACAATTTAGCTGCTGTGGCCGTATGTTTCATTGCCTGGCAACCTATCTTTGATGCAGTGGTGCAAATTGCACCACTTGCCAATCGCACGTTTATTGACACACAAAATGATCGTTTTACATTTTTTTGAGTATATCCAAAGTTTATAGACAAGATAATTCAAAATGATTATTGCATACAGGGTGCTTACTCTTGAGAATCTTTAAAAGAAAATCGAAAAGGTTTTAGGATGTCGTTAAAAATGTCTTATAACGTAAGATCAAGAATTTACTTTTAAAATATCTCAATAATAATCCATGAAATATGTTGTATTAAATTGTATGTCATAAATGATATTGGTGAGGTTTGTGGAAAGTTTCAGGAATGAGTTAAACAGAAACCATAGGATCTATACAGATGTCGTTAAAATGTCACAATTGATGTCAGTCAATTTAACAACTTGAATTTATTGGAGTCAACTTTCATGTAAAAGTTGTGTACTGTAAAGACGTCAAATGGATGTTTCTGTGTCCTCGATATAGAGACTTTGGATGATCGAATATTCAATTTTAGGTTGGAAATGAATCAGAGTATTTACAAAACATGATTAATTTTATACGAAAAATGAAACTTTATTGGAGCTTATCATTGAGTAAAGACTATTTTAAACTATATTGAGGACATAATATCTGTAACTATTAGATAACACCATATTGATAAAATATACTTGAAATGTTAATCTTGTGGGTGTTTATTGTTTACATACTCATTATCTTAGTTACATCTTTTGTAACTAAGATAATGAATTTGTAAACATAAACACCCACTTAATATACATTTTATATATAATATTACTGGTAACTGGTGGGGGTGTTTATTGTTGTGTGTTCTAAGTTTATTCAAATGCACTTTGTAGCTTAGGCACTGAAAGTGTCAGCCTCCTTGAGAAAAAAAAATCAACAAAAGTTGAAAATATAAAGCGGGAGAAAAATGTTAAAACCGATGAAAAAAATGAAAATGTAGCCTAGTGTGGGAAGGCCCCTCTGAGCAAGTGACCTCCCCCACCACCCCTGATTCAATCGTGTCGCATCCACTACTGATTGAGAATGGAGTCATTGCATTGGCATGAAAATCATCTATCAAGAAATCACCTTTAATGAAAACCTATTAATAAGCTATTAAGGAAAGAGATGTCTAGGCCGTCCAGTGTGGCCTGGCTTGGTTTAGCGATCATTTCTTTGCTGAATAGATTTCCAGCCCACTCCACCATATTCCATTAATTATTATGAAGTGATTTGTTTCGCATTCAGGCTTCAGACAAGTATCGAATTAGACCTCAGATGAAACCGGCCTCGACGGGCCTGAATGATATGTCAGAATGCACCAAAATGTTTTCTATTTTGCAAAATTTCTTGATCCCCCACCTTCTATTTACGGAATAGGGCCCTCTTGATGGTATAGCCTCCGCCATGATAAACCTTAAAGCGTCCCAGAGTATATTAATACAGTATGACTGCATATACTGAACATTAGGGCCATACCAGTTCTATTTTGTGACCCACATGGCCTGCAGAAATTTCAAAAATTGCAATATACATGTAGAAAACTAGAAATTTGTCTTTTTCAGTTTCAAGTCAATTGATTGTAGTGCAAAATGTCTGATCTTTCCCACAGATGCTGGGAAAGCCTGCCCATTGAATACTGTAATGTCAGCCCGTCTGCGATATTATTTAAATATTCTAATGTTATTTATTGGGGAGTAACCTGACAGGATTCAGCTCTGCAGCACATAAATGTTAACACTTGCGAATCGAGTATTGTTGAACAGCAATTGATTATTCTTATCAAATTTTGTATCATTTATTGTGTTAATGTTTCATCACCCCAAAAATGGGCAAAAATTTACCCACTGTTTGTGTCGTGCATTATTCCTCCTAAACAGGCTAAAGTTTCTGACCATCTTAATCAATTAAATCTTTTGGAGGCCCATCAGGGTGAGATATTTTAGACTAGAGATAATACGATAGTGCAATCAGATTAAAATACAGATTAATATTTCATTTTCTATGAAGATCTGACAA
The DNA here is from genome assembly GCA_036850965.1 of Patella caerulea. Classification (NCBI taxonomy): domain Eukaryota; kingdom Metazoa; phylum Mollusca; class Gastropoda; family Patellidae; genus Patella; species Patella caerulea. Next base: position 25,067,948 of record JAZGQO010000006.1, read on the forward strand.
GTTATAGTGAGAGTTCACGTCAGAGGTCATTCATACAACCACCTTTAAACCTGTGATGTCCAGAAATTTAATTTACCATTCAGCATTGATGTTAGTGTCAGTAGTGGATTACCCACAGTTCCCTTCAAAACAGGCTTAAAGCACCCCATAACATACTGAAACAAGTCAATGATAACAACTCTTCAGATAAAACAAAATTTTGAACTATCAAAATGAAACAAAATTTAGGATCTGTGTCTTAATCAGATTGTATGATGTGTAAGATTTGTAGGGTAGATAAAATCTTTTGGACGGACCATAAGAGAACTAGTATGTCATTATGATCAATCATTTAAAAAGTCTAAGCCTGTGTTATTCCAATAGCTAACCGCTACTCTTCCTCTTCTTAACATTTCATCGACATAAAAATTGCCATGTTTTTTCTTTGAACAATTCGGAATCGATTTGGTGAATTGGATTTTTGAATTTCATCCAGAAACTTGGGTCAGTTGCTGGTCCATATTAAAGATCGTACTTGTTATTGCTTACAACCTTGCATTGAATATGATGGTTTACTTTTTTCCCTCATTATTTGATTTGGTTTGTTTTAGTTTAATTTGGAGAATGCTGAGCATGATGGAAATTTTGTTCAAGAACAACAGTTACAGGCTGCTGATGCACGCTCTCATTTGGAACACATGTGTTACCTGAATATAGATTCAGAACCCCATATGGTCCGTATGTCTGGCATTATATGTACCATTGGTAAGTAGATAGGTCCAAAAATTGACATTTATCAATTGTATTTTTGTACAAATTACTTAAAATAGCTGATTGTCATTTGCATATAGTTTTGAACCTCTAAAGCCACACAAAAATGTACTCAGACGATGATTTTACATTTTGTTAAGAAAACAGTAGCATTATATCAATGTTATGTAAACTCCTGGTTTAGATTCAGTAGATTTCAACAGAATGAATCCTGATAAATTTCGATTTATCATATCTTTGTAAATTCATTTTCGAACTAAACTTAGTATGTTTTATTTTATTTTTTTTAATTTTTGTTTAGGACCTGCTTGTAAAGAGGTGCAAACTCTCCAAAAGATGATTATTGAAGGAATGAATATAGCACGACTGAACTTTTCTCATGGTACTTATGACTATCATAAAGGAACCATCGATAATGTACGAAAAGCATCCACTGAGTTCACTGAAAACAGACCTATTGCCATCGCCCTGGATACCAAAGGTCCAGAAATCAGAACTGGTCTTCTTGAAGGGGTAAGATTGATTAACATTACAAAATGTATTTCAAATTGAATTTGAATAAATTTAGAAAGAAAGATTTTATTGTCGTTATAATAAGATGCCCCCCAATTGTTGCAGAAAAGTAGTATGTTAAACCCCATTTCCTTGAATACGATGTTTTATTCTTGTATGAAGACAGTCCAGCATGATAACATGTACTGGTACTATGAAAAGTTGGTAAATAGATAAGACTTACTAAGAAGATAAATATGACAGTATATTCTCTCCAGAAACCTGGATACAGAATGTTTGAAATTTCTTGAGTGTAAATATGTAGATTTTCCATCTGTAAACTCTGCGGAACGTCCATTGTAATTATTGATATTTTTTTCATTGAATAGTCCAGTCAGCATGTTAATAGAATCGTGTTGTCAATAAACATCAGCTAGCAATAATATATATTCTATCACATCACACAAATTTAAACTGGATTATGTCTGCGAAACCGAAAACTAGAAATGCTGTAGATGTTTATATTAAAAATTTTAATTAAACTGTTGTGAAATGATTGTAGCGTTAACGATAATGACTGGCTTCAAGTATATAGGCCTACCACTTTTCATACTCCTGGAAATTTTAGATTGAGTCTAAATAATAGTTTTACAAAGTGAGGCCGCTGTTGAGCGAGGCCTTAATAAATGACATCTAAACTAAAGTGCAATAAACTAAACACAGATAATGACAAATTATACAATTCCTGGAGACCGTGTACTGTATGATAATTTTATATTTTCTTTAAATGTTTAATAGACATGCATATGATTTATCATTTGGCTCATTAATAGTCAAGCTTTGCTACTCCAGTTTGGTAAGAATTGTTTGATACTGACTTTATGTATGTTTCCAGGGACCATCAGCTGAAATTGAATTGAAAATTGGAAAAACGATCAAATTAACTACTGATGAACAATATTATGAAAAATGTAGTGCAGATATACTTTATGTTGATTATAAGAATATTACTAAAGTTATGTCAGTTGGTGGTCGAGTATATATTGATGATGGTCTTATATCTGTTATTGTTAAAGAAATAGGTAACTTCCGATTTTGAAATATTATTTTATTTGTGTATCCTTTCCTTACATTTAGTCTAATAAAAAATATCCAAGAAAATTAAAGTACTGGATTTTTCAAACCTTGAAGACATTTCCCCATTTGTATGGAGTATGGACATGTTGCTCTTGTATAGGAATATACTTCAATGTTAAAATGCACAGCAAAATGATTTCATCATAATTTGGCTGACATTGTGCGTCAGTATAATTTAGTACAGAACGTTGTATGTTTATTTTTCATGTATGGACATTTTGCAACTTGCATCTAGTCAAATGCGATACTGTACCTTAGATATCAATGAGAATTATTTAAAACATCTCAGCCCATGATATTACACAGTAAGAAACATAATACATCATTATATTAATGAGCTCTTTGGAGTATCTTGGTAATTATTTTAGTTAATCACACCACAGAAATAAACAAAAATATGAATAGTTTAAAATTTGTATGATTTATAGGTGCTGATTATCTACTATGTGAGATTGAGAATGGAGGTGATTTAGGAAGTAAAAAAGGATGTAATCTTCCTCGTGTAGCTGTAGATTTACCAGCTGTATCAGAGAAAGATAAACAAGATCTATTGTTTGGTGTAGAGAATGGGGTAGGTAGTTAGGATATATATTCATTCAAAAGCTAAGACAAGCCGTCATGTATTTCTTGGTCATCAATTTCAGTCTTCAACACCGGTCCTTTTGGAATGGTTAATATAACCTGTGTATGAGCTTTTGTAATGCGTCCGCCTTTTTTTACCTTTTTTGGATGACTTGTGAAGGGACAAAACATAGCCTTATTAATCTGAATCTTGCTCAAATTAGCCATAAGGGAAAGGGACGTTTCTTTGGTGTGTATGTATAGCTATTTTGTGAGATCAAATAAAAGATGAAACGCATTAATGTTTATTTTTAATACCAGGTAGATATGGTGTTTGCATCATTCATTCGAAGTGCCGCAGGTGTTAAAGAGATTAGAAACATTTTAGGAGAAAAGGGAAAAAATATTAAAATTATTTCGAAAATAGAAAATCATGAAGGTGTTCAAAGGTAAATATTTCACTGGCACATTTTACTATAGAATATTTAATAATGGAGTGAAGAAGTATACACCAAGTTTATGTGACTAATATTGAGAAATAATCCATACTAATACCAGCCTGGTAAACAACAGCATATACAGATTTGGATGAGATGAACAACTGAGGTCTCAAGTACACGTTGGCAGGCACTGTTAAGATCCCTTGGCAGTTGGAATACTAAATAATAAAAGTAGGTGGTAGCACTGCTATCTGGACCAAATTTCCCCCATAGCACACTGTATGGAGTATGCCCGACTTCGTTAGCCCATTCAAAGCAGGGCAGTATGATAAATACTAAATAATGAAAGTAGGTGGTGGCGCTGCTTGTCTTTGTTAGCCCAGTCAAAACAGGGCAGTATGATAAATACTAAATAATAAAAGTAGGTGGTGGCGCTGCTATCTGGACAAAATTTCCCCCATAGCACATAGTATGGCGTATGCTTGTCTTCATTAGCCCAATCAAAGCAGAGCCGTATGATGTTAAACACCATTTCATTCATTTATTTTTGTCTTGTTGGCAGGGATTAAATCTGTGGTCTAAGGGGAAGTAAATGTTTCTTGTAGGTTTGATGAGATTTTGTCAGAATCCGATGGTATCATGGTTGCCAGGGGAGATTTAGGTATTGAAATACCAGCAGAGAAAGTATTTTTAGCCCAGAAAATGATGATCGGTCGATGTAACAGAGCTGGTAAACCTGTTATTTGTGCCACACAGGTTAGTAGCCATAGTTGAAGACTGATAAAAAAATTGTTTATGGTGATTGGTACACTGTTAGTGAGTTTAATGCATAACCGTATCATAACACTTGAAATATCTGCCTGAAAGTTTGGAAAATGGATCTTCTGGATGAAATGTTGAGTGTAAGCAGAAAGCAAACTTCCTTTAAACTTTCAAGACAATTAATTGTCATGTTGCCATACCATAGGGTTGGGTGATAATGAAAAAAAAAATATCATTATTATAACAGTATTATCGTGATAATTTATGTGTGTCTCAGGAAGTCAATTTTTGAATACTTGTCAATATTTTGGTTATCACGCTATACCGGTTTTTCGATATTTTTAAATAAGTCCGATATGATAATATCGCCAATGATTTTATCATGGTATATCCAAAAAACAGTATATCGCCCAACCCTACCTTACCACTATCTTGTTGTGCTCTGTTGTGCTTGGATGGTTGGTTTAACAATATTTATTTCCTAAATGTGGTACTGAAATCTGCTGTTTGGTTCCTGTGTTTGGATGGTTAAGCCATAATATTGTATATTGTTTTGATATATAGATGTTAGAAAGTATGGTTAAAAAACCACGACCAACAAGAGCTGAATCTAGTGATGTGGCTAATGCTGTATTAGATGGAGCCGATTGTGTTATGTTATCTGGTGAAACAGCTAAAGGGACATATCCTCTAGAATCTGTTAAAATGATGCACAAAGTAAGTTTGGTTCAATTTTGTTGTAATTGTATCTTGCTCATTGTTCAATAGTATAAACAATTTTTGAGTCGGAATTGGTAAAAACAGAATCGGCATGAATGAACCCATGTGAACCCCTCACTGTAGCAGCACTACAGGCAGCTTGCGATCTTGCAGATGTTTTTTAGTGTGACTGTATTGTATTGACATTTTCTTGTATTGCTGTAACAGCCTTAGTGAATTTCCAGTGGACAGTGTCTCGGGGAGCCATCGGCCAATTTCAGGATCGTAGGGTGATAGTATCCATAAAGTGTCTATAGGTAGAAAGACCTGGCAGATGTAATATAAATGAGATATTGTTGTTAAAATGATTAACATTTGTTGTATATCCACAGATTTGTAGAGAGGCTGAATCTGCAGTCTTCCACAATCAGACATTTGAAGAATTACGTCGTGAAACACCAACATATACAGATGCTACACATACTATAGCTATAGCTGCTGTAGAGGCTTCATTTACCTGTATGGCGTCTGCTATCATAGTTATTACAACATCCGGAAGGTAAAAATGCTGTATTGATGAAAATATAAGATGAACTAGACTAGGCTTCATTAACTAATACAAATATACAATTTAGTTTTTGGAAGTAGTTTTATGTGCCGTAGGTGTGTTTGTTCTGTAAGACAATCTGAACTGAACCCCATGTCATTGCATAAACAAAGGAAAATGTATGAAAATAATCTCTACTCAGTTGAAAGATTCATATAGTAGCAAATTGCGATTACCATTAAGAATATATGCTCTTACAAAGATCTTGTAAAATATGTCAATTATTTGTATTATACTGCTGCTTTCATTTTGATTCTTCAGATCTGCATTTTTAGTGTCGGCTTATCGACCAAGATGTCCTATTTTAGCTATTACAAGAAATGCCCAAACAGCTAGGCAGTGTCATCTATATCGTGGTATCTTTCCTATACATTATACAGGTAAGAACGGTTTGTTTATATGGGCATGGTTCATAATACATTTTGATACCGCTGTGCAGTTTGATATGTGCATTCGGCTTTGTAATATGCTTTTTCTCTTCACAAATATTGAAGTACATTATGGTTTGTTTATTCATGATATGCTTGTGATATATATTTCTGTACCATAATTATGTCTTATCCATGCCATTTTAAAACACAAACCACCCCGCTTTAATGAACTTATCATTTGAAATTCCTCCTTGTGAAATTTGTCTAAATTTAAAGTGCAAAAATTATCTCACAGATTTATTTGTATTAAAAATTATTAATAACTTGGTTAATAGTTAAGTAAACCCCATCAGCTTTTTCTTTTGCCATTTCTATGCAAAAATCTTTGGTGCCTTAGAAGAAGTCTTTTATAGAAAGAGAAAATATATCAAACTTCTTTCAGTCTAATTTCTTTATTCATTGATTGAAATATAGTATAAATTGTAATAATAAGAAAAACTCAAATTATTTTATTGACATCATGAGATAAATGTAGTTAAATTTATTCTTTTTTTTTGCACTCACCATTTAGAAACTATGTTGTTTTTTTGTTTTTTTTCTCACAAAATTCTTTAAAACAGGAATTAAAATATGGATAATGGTAGATAATATATATACATTTGTAGTTTCACTTTAAAAAAAATTGTTTCCCTGAAACTTGTATTGAAAAACAGATCTCAGTAGACCGAGACATATTTTTTTTATTCAAGTCTAAAAACAATTTTACGTCAACTCATCATTTACTAGAAAAGGTATAGATAAACTGGTTTCATTATATATGGCAAAAATGAAACACAATTAAATCAATACCAAACTCCAAAGGTTTTAATTTAATTAAAAGAATTTTCAAATAATCCAATCAAATCAATTCATTAATTTTTGGGAAGCTGTCGCTGTATGAAACATGATATTTTGCATCGAGTGTCTTAATTTTATGAAATACCTCTTGCATGTTATAAAAGTGCATGACAATAGTGCTTTGTTCTGAAACTAAACATATTTTGACATTTAACTTCCCAAAGTATCTTGGAAAATAGGGTGGGAGAACATACTTCATATTATTTTTCATTCAAGTGATTTCATTTTTTATTCCATTTTCTGCCATCAATATAAGCATATATTCCTCCTTATTTATTTCCAGTTTGTTTTACCATGTGACATATTAAAGCTGTCATATTTATTATCTCTTAACTCGTAATATTCTAAAAGATCTCTTGAAAATTAAGCGCTGTGAACATCATCATCATCATCGTCTTTTGTAAACACTTTCAACATTAAATTAACTCCATGCATCTTAAGTCCCATCAGCCATTACATGAAAATATGTGACATCTGTTGAAAGCACTATTGTGATAGAATTGAGATGTTGTATCAATTGTTCCAGCAAGAGTAAGCCCCAAAAATTTGATAAAGAGCCAATTTTATCATTTCCACTTTTAAATGTGAAAATGGAAATAAATATACTATTTGATGAGATATATTAAATTTTTTACAATGTATCTCTTGCTATTTCAAATTTCTAAATATTACAGGCCCTAATAGCGCAAATAAATTAGAGGAAGGCAAGTTTGAACTTTTTCTCTTACTATATAAGCTTTATATATATTCAATATTATATGTTGTATAGAGTAGTTGCTTTGGTTATGGTACTTCTAGTTCTATGTAGCATTCTGTATAGCTTTTCTTTTCATTTCCATCCTTACCTTACTCTTAGCCTCCCGTCTCAATTCGTGGACAGATGATATGGATAAACGGATATACTTTGGAGTTTCATTAGGAAAAGACAGAGGATTTATAGATCAAGGAAGTAACATTGTCATAGTAACTGGATGGAAAGCTGGATCAGGATATACGAACACACTTCGCATTATTACTGCTCCAGATGCAGACGAAGAACCCATTCTAGGAGGACCTGTTATTAAAAACTTTACTGATTGAAATAATGATTATTTCTCACAAAGTCTTGTTCACTTAGTACCGTCTCGAGTAAATGGATTAATGAAAAGATAGCCATACATGTAGCATGGCTTTTAATAATACCATGGACCGTATATACTGTCCATGATAATACTTTGATAAATTTGAACAGGACTTTTAAAGGTCTACAATTATTATTTATAGGTAACAGAAAGTAAAATCAATTAGAATGTATTTATAGGATCTCTTTAATTCTAATCTAGTCATTATTATTTTAAGATCAGTTTATTAGCTTCTACATTTATGCATTGTTTTAAACGTTTAAAAAAAATGGTAATAATGAAAAAATCATATCATTTATCTCATTAATGAGAAGCATGAGAATGACGAAATGTTTTTGGTACACAATAGCTAAATCATCCAATCTTCATACAATAAATTCATTTGTTATGTTATCTAAGAATAGAGCTCTTCTCTCACGTCAAACATTGTTCTGATTTTCTGTTAGCTGGACCATTTTATTACTACTAAAGTAATAATTTTGTGCTATGCATTGTGATTATAGTTCATAGAGTGATAACCGTTCACTCTGTCTACAGGTCTTTTTGGGGCTATAAATGTTATATAAATTATTATTTGGACATTTATTAATACGACATGCCTAGAATAAGAATTTCAATTATTCCACTGGAAATAATGATGGGATAGTCTAGTCCATGTCATGGATTAAAGGTCTTGCCATTTTAGAGACATTAAGTACTTTGATGTTCAACCTTTCCTCTTAGACCTATAGCTAGTTAATGTGTTTTAAGGTGTGATATGTTAATATTTTTCGTTATTTGTTAGATTGAAGTTGTGGAATGTATACATAATGGTTTTTCCATGTCTACATTTTATATGGGAGTATTATGAGGTCACCATTGACCATTCGTCTGTTTGTCCCATTAACAATTTTCATGTAATAAAAAGTATACAGATCTACGTACTAGGATTGTTCAGCTAGGCCTAAGGAAGAACTGAAGCACCTTGTAAACACTCATGGTTTGAGGGGTTTATATGGGTGGAGGTTGGGGTCACTTCTGCTGGAATTGTTTGACTGTTGAAATTCAGACTTTATGCAAATATTCCGCTGATAGGCAAATACTGATTGTCGTTCAACGCATTATTTTTGTTCTTTTCACTTTTTGGTATGCCTTCTGCACTCCATAAATTTTTTTCTGGGGGATTATATTGTTATTATGTTTTAATTTGTTATTTAGAGATTGCTTATATTTAATTATTTTGTTTAAAGGTAGTCAATGTAGTAGATTGGATGACGGTGATATACAACCGACTGGTTAGTGGGAAGTCGTGACATAGTATATGTAGTGTGACAATTTTTTGTACCATATAACATCTCATATCAGCATGTGTACCTGTTTTTATGTTACATATTGCTGAGTAATTGATTAAGACAACTCTTATGGTTATCAATTTTTCTCCTAGCCTCTATTTCTAATCATATTTTGGTTATTCAATATTGAAATCCAAATTATAAATATATTTGTGATCAGTAGAATTAAAAATATATGTTCCCTCAACATTAATTAGATCATTTAGCGTTACTATACTTGAAAATTTATTTTGACTACAAATTTGATTTTTCTTATAGATATACCTAGAAAAATTAAATTTGGACTGATTATCAAGCTTCCAATAAATAAAATAAGAAAGCCATCCTTAAATATTTGTCAGAAATATGTTACAACTTTCAAGAATTGATGAAAACTGTTGTCTCAAGTTCATCTAAGAAAGATAGGTTATCCATAATAATTGTCATAATCAAAGTAGTCACCACCTTTCAAACATCAATTAATGTTTATTTACAGGTAATTTCTAATAGACCTCATCATAATATTATCATTATTCATTATTGTGAAACATTAATTTATCATGGTTACTTGTTTGATTACACATTAAAACTTTAAATGGTGCTATTGCTACTAATTAATGTTATTGAATTTATTATTAAAAACTTGTGTGAAATTGATTCGTCGTTTACTTGAATGGACTTTCATATTTTAAAAATATCCGTAAATGTGGGTAATTTTTCCATTTACTTGGTTTGTGCAGAATAGTACAATGTTAAATCCCATTTTATTTCATGTATCTTTCACTGTCCTCTTTCTATCCAATGAAACAAAAGTAAAAGCCTAATTCATGGCAAGATGTTGGCAGGGGACATAACTACCACCACCTTGTTTGGATTTGTTTTGTATGTTCAATATTCATGTCCCAATTTCCAATCAAACATTTGTCTGATCTACATGAAGATTAAGAATAGATTAAACAAACATCAAGTCTAATTCATGACAAGATATTGACAGGGAATAAAAGTGCAATCAATTTGTTTATTGTATATGTTCAGTATTCAATATGTTCAAGTACATGAAAATTAAGAATAGATAAAACAATAACAAAAACGTAAGTCATAACTCTCATTTCATTGTTTTGTTGACTGTTCCTTTGAAACATAACTAGTTACTTTTCATTTCAGTTTTTAGCATGCATGCGTTTTCTTTTCTTTCTTTCTGTTCTGTTTATCTTTATTTCAATTAGTTCAGATTTGATTAACCCTTGTTTATTGTTTCATAATTTCAGTTCAATTTCTCCACTGAATATAATAATATTTTGAAAGTAGTTATTTATAAATCCATCTTTCACATCTTTGTTTTGTACACTATGCTTCTAACTAAATGTTTATAATTATAACATATTTTGGGGGTCAGTCTTGTCTATTGTGTTTTATTTTCTGTCTTTAACCATATTTTGTCTTTTTCTATTGTAGATGACAAAATGAATGAATGGACTGCCGATGTAGACCGTAGAATATGGAGAGCCATTGACATTGCAATGAACCGAAACTTTTTAAGAGCTGGAGATCCCGTTGTAATTCTGACTGGATGGAAGCCTGGATCTGGTTCAACTAATACCATGAGAATCGTCACAGCCGCAGACGTTAAAGACAAAGATGTACTGCCACCTATTGTTGGAATCTCTAGTATCCCATCATTTGCCAGCATTGAGTCGGGTATCGAGCCAAGCGATTCGTCAACATCTGTTCCAGATGATCAAAATGTCCGATTCTTTTAGATAAACTTACGTTTCACATGTGTAGCATTATAAATATAACAGTAATTGTCATTTGCCTGTATGTTACACCAAACCTGTAACTTGTGGTATTCCAACCTTTATGTTATTGTATTGTTTGAAAGCCATGAGTAACAGATTCCCTTACTTTCTGTTGGTGTCAGATATTATGAGATTTTTTTTAAACTGTTTATTAATTGTTGAACTAGTATTGTTCTACATTATTCAGATCTTTAGTTCATCTTCAAATTGTCAAGAAAGGGTTTTAATCTCACTATTATTATACCTCACTTGATTGTATGAAGATGATAACATATAAACAGCTTAATGAACAGAAGATGGGTTGAACAAACTACTAATACTTTGTGTTTGTTTTAATAACATCAATTACACTGTTTTAGCATTGTATTTAGTCTGGTTATAAATATATTTTTAGTGACATTTTATTTAAATATTTTATTAAAGCAGTTGGAAGAATGATATATGATGTGTCTTTAATAGAATCTTAAAGAGATTAGATGTAAATATACATGTACGGTTATTTTTTTTTAACTTTGTTGCTGTTTGATCAAAACAAAGTCAGTTATGTAAAGAAAATTGTAATTGTTATGAACATCTCAGAGTTGACTATAAATTAAGATAAGACCCCGGTTTTAATGAGTGCTCCTTTCATAAAGAGAATTTTTTGTCACTGTTAAGCATTGCTATTTAAGCTATTTAAGGTTTTTGTTAGTGATACTACTGTTATTACAATAAATTATTTAGCAAAACTTATGTGTAGTATTCTGGTTTTAACTGGATTGGGATGGTATCTACGGTGCGAAGGTCCGGTCAGGCCCACAGCTTTATTCTTTACGCTGCTAACTGGTTAATTGGTTAATTTAATACTTACGATCCATCTTATAACGATCAAAACAAATGGCAGAGGTAAACATTCAACTGAATTTACAGATAGGCTTATTTCTATTTTTTTGTCAAAAATGATGTAAAATTTTGTATAGTTAAATGGTTAAATTAATTTGGGGGGGGGGGGTCAAAGTGGCTAGGAGGTCGGGTGTTCAATCCTTGCATTGGTCGAGGTCGAGAAAGTTCATCTCAAAGGGCCTGAGAAAGACAGCTGTCTTGTTGTTCGAATGGGATAAAAAAAACGAGGTCCCATGTGCACACTGGCATGCATGTAAAAGATCCCTTGACCGATGGAATTAGATATATACGTATATCAATATATATTACATTGAAGTTTTTTTTTCCATTCTCAAGTTCAATGAACGCCAATTCTTTTACCCCTCCATTCATATAAGTTTCATACAGATCGGTTGATAACTTTTGTTGTGTGATTGTTCACAACTTTCAACAATGTAAATCAAGGGCCATAACTCGAGTAGTATTGACGGATATTGCAGATATTCAACAGGCTTTTTCGTTTCACACGGGTCGGATGGTAATTTTTGTCAGAGTGTTCACAAGGCCCAACAAAGTAGAACAAGGGTCTAATACATCCCACTAATGTAAACAACATGTCAGTTTCAAAACAGTCAGACCTATTCTGTTCACAAGAAATAAGAAATTGTGAATGGGGCGGGCAACCGCAATACCCATCCACATTTCAGTGGGCGAATAAGAATGTATGTTTATAACACAACTTCACACAAAGTGGGAACTGGATTCAAAAAAATTTAAGGGTTCTTCAGCAAAAATTCAAACTGGAACATTTTGTGGAGGAAACATTATTTATACCATAGGCCTACTGACAATAGCCTACAAGGTAGGCCTAGGCCTACACAGATTTCAATAACTGTGTGTTTTGGGGTAATAAAGTAAAACACATTTTAACCTTCACAAAAAACATTGTGTGCCAAAATACCAAATTTCAGCCTCTCTAGATTGAAGCTGTTGGTAGTTGATTACTACTAGAACGGTTCCTGGATAAATGCTTTGTGAACATGGAAGCTTAATCGGTAACATTTGAGACCGAGAAATTGACACAAATGGATCCCACGCATAAACTGAAATACGCGGTAATTCTCAATCGAATGGCAATCTATAAGAGTCTGTTATTCCAGTCTACACCTGTAGAATTTTTTTTTCCCTTTTATCTACTGGAATATTTCTAGCCTCGTTCCTAGTTACAAATGGCGCTTCTCTAGGATCATTGGCATTGCTTGATAACGACTAGAGAAGCCTAGTCGAAACGTCGCTCAGTAATAAGCAATAATTGTATCTATGATTCCATAGAATTGTGACCTGTATATTTGGTATAAACGACCCATCCTTCGTTTTGGTTGAAGGTTGGAAGGTGTGCTCAGAGAGAGAGAGAAGTCACTTAGTATTAAACTCAGTATCTGTGAAGGCCTAACCATTTTACGCTGTGTTAATATATATAGACCAACTGCATATAAATATTAATTATTAAATTGGCTCAACCGTAAAAAAAATAAATTCTCCAAATCCTGTTTGAAAGAGGGTTTAATTTAACGCCCTACTGTTCTGCTCCGAACCGGGCTAATGGAGACAGACATACGCCATACAGTGTGCTTTAGGGAAATATTGCCTGGAGAGCGGATCTATGACCTGGACTTCTATCGAAGTCTAACGGTCACAGGATCTTTTACGTGCACGCCAACGTTCAATGTTGTTTAAGAGGGTAGGATGGCCGAATGGTTAGCACGTGCACGCTGTAACATATGGTCTGTCATTGAATAAACTGGCATGGTTTTGATTTCCCGTTTTTGCGTGACATGGAGTGGTGCTGCCTTTCCAACCTCGTGGGTTTTCAAAGGTTTCCTCCCACTGCTAAGTGCAAGCAAATTATTGAAATACAATTGAACGGAGTTAATACCGAAATGACCTGGTTGGTGTCAAGTGGATGTTAAACCCCATGTCCCTATCTCTCTCCCCCGATGTTGTTTTCAATTTTAACACTCCGGCAAGCCACTCAATCTGACGAAGAGCGAGTCGTGTTTCAATAGAATGGTGCCGATCAGGTGCTCAATTGCCAAACTGAGCACATGGTGGCGACACCAAACGACATCATAATGATGGTTGCCAGGAAGAAGTATCATAATTCTAATTTTGTTTGCCGTTCATGCTTAACATGTAATACCACAATGAAGTAGACATTTTTCGCCTTAATAATAGAAATTAGATGAAACAGACCTGATATTTACACTGAACAAATAAAGAAGTTGAATTATACATTGTCTTAATTTAGAAATTACATGAATGGAAGTTAGAAACTACATGAATAGAAGTAAGAAATTAGACGATGTATGTTAGAATTTTGACACTAATATACTGCCATAGATATGGAGTTAAAAACTTCTAATGCGAGTTCTCAGACAGAAATGGCAGGAAGGGGGGATAACTCAAGCATGCCAAATTGAGAAATATTGCGATTTAAAAGAACCATTTGGAAGACAAACCAAGCCGAGATCAGCAATTTGATTGTTAGGGACCAATTTCTTTATCAATATCAACCTTCTGCACGTTATTAATGCGATTCAACTTAATGATTTCCCTCTTTAGCTAAAAGGATGCTTATTCCAAACTTTACTTGCGATCCTAATCTTACCAGCCAAAAGGTAGGCTGTCCCTTACCTCAATGTCAACATAAATAACATTATTGCAGTGTCAAACAGTAACACCAATTAGAAAGTGGTCGGGATTAAAATTTCATTTTTTATATATTTATAGGGTGAAATAAAAGTTTCAGCACAATTAAAATCAATCTGCCTCCCGATCAAATTACATATCACTCTACTCTGCCAGAAAGGCTCAAGATATTTGGTATCATTACTACCCAAATAAGAATCCAGGTTGGGTTACAAATCTAAAGATAGGTTGCCAGGCAACAAAACATACCCCCACAGCAGCCAAATCGTCCGGGCAGTCAACAAGAGTTGTCGCATATTTTTACTTTTTTCGATAATGAAACATTTATATTACACTTAAATCTGATTAAGTGTAACAACTCAGAAAATCATTAGAATTTGTTTGGTTTTTATAAATGGTTTTATAAAATTCATTGTAAATTAATATACTTGTTCTTAAGGCTTTAAACTCTGTGTATCACTTTGAAGTCAATCGGATAAGTTTGGCCCCTAAAGCATCATAGGATTTTTCAAAGTGATCAATGGAGATAACTTTGGTAGTAATTATGGGAAATCGTTGAAAATTAATGGGCTACTCTGCCTCGTGACCTTTAACACTATGTATCAATTTTAAGTCAATTGGATATCAACTTTGGCCTCTAGAGCGCCTACAAGATTTTTTTGAAGTGATCAAGGGTCATAACTCTGCCAGTAATTACCGGAAATTGCTGAAAATCAATAGGCATCTTCGTCTCATGACCTGAAACACTATAAATTTAAAGTCAATCGAATATTAACTTTGGCCTTTACAGCATTCACAAGATTTTTCAAAGTGATCAAGGGTCATAACTCAATAGTATAGGCTTCTTCATCTCATGAACTTAAACAATGTGTATAAATTTAAAGTCAATCGGATATCAACTTTCGTCTCTAGTGCGTTCACCAGAAATTGTTGACGATGGACGGACGAAGGCAATATACGTCCACATTTCCATGTGGGCGTATAAAAACAATCAAATGATTTATCTCTGCATAGCCTAAGCAGCAAAGGCTAATGATCTTAGGATGTAATCGCTTTCCAAATTAGAATCATATGGTTTAACTCCACAGAAAATGCTCACCATCGAACTTAGTCAACCTATTTACCCAATTAAACACCAAATAGAATAGGGTTTTCCAGAGTATCCTACAAACTGAATTCTCCCAGTCTGAGCAGACAATGCTCAATTTCATATTCATGTCAGAGTATTGATGTATCAACTAGACACCCAGTTTCACCAAATCAAAATTATCCTTTCCCAAAGCATCTACCAATCAAATTGCTTATCTTTGCATTCCATAGCTGAAGATGTTCAACCTCAGTAAAAACATTCACCTACCATTTCTGAACATTCTAGCCGGAAAGATAGGGGACAAAATATTCTCGTGAAGCTTGCTCACGGTTCTTTACTCATTAATTCAATACATTCAAAGCTATATATACAGTGTTTCTATAAAAATTTATTGCAACAAGCACATACAAAGATTGATCAATACACATTTAACAATGAAGACCGTGGCACAAATCCATGTCCAAGAAATGATAAAGCCTATACAACTTCGGTGATTCTCAATATTTCATTAATATGGATCAACAAGCCTTGTGAAAAATCCTGTACAAATGATATGAAATGATGTGGATGACAATGTGGTGATTAGTGGATTTGTGCCATGTCCGATAAAGATGATGTATTAATGAAAATGATGATCAATCGTGATGCATACTTTAATTTGTTGACAGAACAGTATTTTAACAATTTCAATAACAAAGGAGATTTGGAAAAGGATCAAATTAAAACTAGTTAAAATTATGTCTTGTATCCAAGATACACAGTAGTCGATAATCTAGCTCAATTTATAACGAGGTGTACATACACATAGGTAGGAGATAGAAAATGATCGTATGGAGTGAAACCAGTCGGGAGATGTTTCTAGTATGTAGACTAATGTTAAATCTTTTCAACTGAAAAATTATGTACAACGTAATAGTAATACCAGCGTTTGGAACAGCTCCCCCAAAAATCGGTTTTCGATACAGGCAGCTATGATTGGACAGGGACCAAATTAACGTGGATGTGATAACAAGTAGCCATGCTTCATTCTCATTCTCGTTAAATTATTTGAACCCTACAAAAAATAAACAACTGAAGTCTATAAACAATAGTCTGCATACAGGAGGCAAACATTAGAGACGTAATATATATATATACACACATTTCTACAAAAAACACTGTACAAATCAACTGGCATATTTTCTAAAATTATAAGCAGGAAAAAATTGAGTTTGATGGATTCTCAACCACGAAGAGGGACTCCAGCAATAAACAAAAAAATTAACAAAATATAACAGTTGCTGGTACACATTTGATGGAAATTCACTGGATCAAACTAATACAGTCTAGAATTGAGAATTCAGATGGTAGTAATGTAGCATGGCCACTCGAGCACCAATGTTCACACACTTGGTCCAGTTTGGTTCTTATAGCCCCAGAAGAACCCACACTTTAATAATACAAGTCTTTTTTTTACATAGTTAAAATTCTGTCTTGGGCAATGGTTACGCTTCTCCATCCTCTTCTTCCAGTTTTCGTTTCTGTCCACGAACTTCGGGTTCACCATCTTCATCCTCTTCATCGTCATCATCTTCTACAATACAAAATGTTTTAATAATATATCTCTAGAACAGAGAAATGAGACACTTCAGGTAAGTTCAATTTTGTAGCCTTTGATATGCCTTTCCATGAAAGGGTCTTTAGCTGCCTGCAACTTGTATGTAGTTATCATTAAGACAACACTATTATAAAATTGATCATATGACTCACTGGATAAAGTAAATGGCCACATAGTCTTCACACATTACACCAAGGGTATGGGAGAAAAGACGTGTTGCTAACAGGACAACATTCTGATGTAGCTATCGTAATTTGAAAAGTATCCATTCCCCATTGCTACTTAACTTTTACTATAGTTAAAATTTATGATTATAAAATCAAAAAAAATTCTGTGTTTTTTTACCTCCATCTTCTGCCTCAACCTCACCATCTTCATCGTCATCGTCTAAACCTCCACTACCTGGTTCGAAGTCTTCTTCATCTTCCTCATCATCCTAAAACACAAAATTTATACATTATTTTTGCTAAAACATAAATACTAATATATTCCTACTAAAAAATATGTTTGGTCTTGTGGCAATTACACTCATCAGGTTATGAAGTCAACAAAATGATATTTAAAACTGGGGTGGTGCTTATTCGTTTGAGGAAATCTAACAGTACAGCGTCAATATGGTTGTATCAAATTCAATGAATTTATGAACATATGTTCATCAAATCTATTATCTAGGGGTAAAGACCCGTTTATGCGTTAATCAATATATGACTAACATCAATATTGTCCTTTGTCAAGTAGTCAAGACCGACCTCTTCATCATCATCTTCCTCATCACCTTCATCATCATCACCATCTTCATCTTCTAAAATAAATACATAACAATTATCAACAAATTCATCACCACTAGCCAATAATCTGGCTTATAATGGAAGAAAATAAGCTGATGTCACTCAGAACTTATTATCATCAATAAAGTCAATCAGCGACTTGGGTTATGGTAATCATCACAGTGACATAACATATCAATTTAAATACATAAATATTTTAAGGTAGGTGGATAAAAATGACAGAAATAAGATCTTTACCCAGTTTTAACTTGAACAATCCACGACTGGACTACACTGTCCACTTTGGGTGGGATCAAATTGGGTGTTAACAAAATCCATTGTCTCCATCCTTTGCTTTGCTTAGAAAACAACCCAATATATTATGCCATAGCCCCTACAGTTTTTCCAAGACAATAAGCGTTCGGGTGGATAAAAGACAGATACTGGAAGGGGCAGTTAATATTGAATAACGCTGCAAAAGTACTGGTCTTCTAGAGTTACTCTGTGATCATACACTTATGTTAAATGTTAACACTTATAAATTAGTATCCAAGTTTCTCAAAAACCCTTGGGGAAGATCAGCGACTTGGTTATTTCATGCATTACATGTGACAATACTTTTATATGTATGCCTCTTATTTATTTCTTTTAGAAAACTAGTAGAAGCAGTATGGTCAAATAAAATGTTTATATGTAGGAAATGAAGATCACTACAGGTAGGGTTGTGGTTTAGTCACCAAAGAATAACACAGAACTGCTGATCTTTTAAGAGTTTATCTTAGTTATTAATTGCTTGATTAACTGTATATAATTTATATTAAATATTGTCACTCAGAAATTTGCATCCATCTTAAATTCCTCAAAGAACTTGAGGAGAATCAGAGACTTGGGTAATTCAAGCATTCATCAATGTGACAATAGGAAGTTCCATTCCAGGGGGATAAAAATCCACTAGCCTGACGCCTGGGACTACCAAAAATAACCTACGGGCTTAGTGACCTGTTTAGCCGTACCAGTCCTGGGCTAGTGCCCTTTCATTGCTCATTTTTTCCGTGATTTAAACTAGATAAATGCGATGTGAAATACTGCACTTTTATTTCTCCAAACCAAAGGAAACTATAACAGTAGTTTTTCTGTAGTTAACACGGGAAGGTTGTACCTCTTCTATTTATAGTGGGGCTAAATATAGACCTCAGTCAATACAATCTAAAGTCATGTGATAATCTAGACTACAATGCATAATTGGGGATGTAAGAAGCACTTCCCACCTCTCGCAATTTAAAGTTATGTGATGATCTAGACTACAATGCATGATGGGAGATGTCTACTTTAGTTTTTAATTATATCGTAGAAATACGACACAAGGACCTGAAAATATATTGTAATGAAAACTAGTTCAAATAACCAAGAACAAAACTTGGAATATTAATCAAATTAGTCCTTCATTTATATCCTGAGGCCACTTTCTGTTAGCGTACGTCGACGCAGTATTAGATCGGAAACAGTATCCCGTGCGGTAACTTGATATGCGGTGGAGTTGAAAAACAGTCGTCATATGGATTGAGGCCCAGAAAAATTATATACTCCACATATCGATTTATATACTCCGTACAATATGGAATACAGTTCAGTTAGAAAGAATACATTTAATGTCGTCAAATGGGTGACAATCTGCAGTGTACATTATTGACGATTAAGTTTGTACCTTGTCCAACTATGGACTAGTGGAACTGGATGCCAGGCCAGTGTCTGACAGTAGACTACTAGCCTGGGGCTAGTGGATTAAAAAATATTTTTACGCCCCTGTATTAAATATATACATACCATCTTCATCTTCCTCGTCATCATCATCTCCATCACCATCAACTTCTTCAACTACAAAACAAACCATTACTGTTGTACTATCTTCAAGGACAGGGCCTTATCCAGGGGGGTTAATTAGATATGGATCAAATCTTATCCAGTTTCATTTTTATTTTACCACAACAAGTGGAAATTATTTTCCTTTAGAACTTTCAATATCAATGATCTAAATTCAATACCCTAAAAGTATTTGGGAGAAAGATGCAGGTCAGCTAGGCACAGTAATCATTTCATTTTCATAGCCCAGTGCTGAGGTATCATCATTCCTGCTACAATGGATAATAATAAAATAATAGAGCAAAAACTCACCATCTTCCTCATCATAATCTTCACATTCTTTATCATCTGCATCAAAACCATCTAAATATGTGATTTGTGGTAGGATTTTAAATACTTCTTCACGATATTCATCAATATTTGTCACGTCACAGTTAAACAGATCAAGACTCTTTAAATTTTTTAATTCTTTCTGAAATTGGAAAAATTTTCAATAAGAGATACGACCAATCAATGGTAGGTTGCCAGGCAACAAAACACACCCACAGCAGTGGACAAGGGTCGTTGCATATCTATTCCTTTTTAAGTAATTGGGGGCATTTACAAGACAATATACAGATCAGATTAAAATTTTCGTCATTTGAAAATCAACAAATTTCTACAAACTGGGAAAAGGGCCTTAACTATATAAGTAATTTACAGAAAATGTTGAAATTTTACAGAATTTGTTTTATCAATTTAAATAATGCATACAAATTTCATACAGATTGGCTGATAACTTTTGTCATTCAAATATTCACATGGTTAAACAAGAGCCATAAATTAGAAGTAATTGACTGAAATTATAGATCAAAATAACATTTGTCAATGGATCATTTATCCTTTTTCATACAGATCGAAATAACATTTGGCAATGGAGCATTTACAAAGTTGAACAAGGGCGATAACTCTAGACGTAATGAACAGAAATTGCCGAAATTCCACTGATAATGCATATCAAATCCTCATAGATCAGATAACTTTTGGACTTGGAGTAAGGTTCAACAACGTTAAACAAGGGCCATAATTAATGGAAACTGTTGAATTCCAATTGGATTCTTTTTACTAATTTAAATGACGGATATAAACTACAGATTACTTGATAAAACATTCACAGGGTGCAACAAAGCAAAACAAGGGACATAACCCCAGAAGTAATTAAAAGAAATTATTGAAATTATAGAGAATTCATCATCTCACAAATATAAACATATACCAGTCTAAATTTTAAAACCATCAGATGATACTTTTATCATTCACAACTGACAGACAGATGACAAAATATGTGAAAATAAGCATTTTTTTTTTTTTGTAAAGCCAAGTTATCAAAGAAAGTGTAAATATGATGTAAAATATAAAGATCTTGGTCACTCAGTGAAAAGCAATGTTTAGTTTCATATTTGAAATCAAAGTGAGCTGAGTAAGCAATCATCATTGTGACCAAATTTTAATTACACTAATTTTCCAAGAAAGGTTGATCAAACAGAATATTCAATTATATCCAAATATTACTGGAGTTAACGGTACTAGAAATGTTTAATGGTGGAGGGGGGGGGGGGGGGGGGAATCTACCAATGAGATGTTTGTTTGTAAAACAGAATAAAGTTCTGGCTCAATTTGCTAATTTATATTTTAAGGTACAATCTAAGGCAAAATGCCTATTCCATCAAGCAAGTAATTATCATTAAAACACCAATAATATCAGTATTTGTTTCATGAAATATCACATAATCTTGTTTAAACAACCTCACCAAACAATGGTCAACCAAATTACTAGGTCATCCAAATGGTGTGCTTAAAGTAACGAACCAAAACTGTTAAAACTTCACTCAGACACTAAACTCATTTCATTATGTTCATAGTGTAGCCTAGATTATCATCACAGTAGAGTCTCCCAGTTGATCTAAAATGTTTAATTAACAGCTTCAAAAATGACAAAGGAATGTATAATTTATATGAGGACACCTAAATGAGTATTACTTACTAATGGTTTCAGTGCATCAATATCTTTTATCTTGTTACCACTCAGGCTGAGAGCTTCTAATTTGGGACAGTCTTGTAATGCCTGCAAACCTGTTGAAATTCTGTTATCACTTAATTCAAGCTGAAAAGACATGACAAAGCAGAGATGAGAACATTGAAATTTTTTTACAAGGTTGTCATGGTGCAAAGGTCCATCAGAGCCATTGCCACACTATAATAGTTTAAAACTTGATGTAAAGTGAATTTGCTGAAACTTTCAGCAAGAATTTAACGATTGAATTTTAGTCCCAGCCTCGATAATCAACCTAAAATTTGCAGATTTAGCACTTGAATGTTTAGCTAAAATTCAGATTTACATACGTGTAGACCAATCAATGTGTTGGAGAAACTTTACTGATGTTACAGAGTAGCCATGGCCTCTACACCTAAGGTCTAGGAACACTGTTATAAGTATCACATCTAGATCATTAAGTATGTATATAAGTTATAAGAAATACAAATGTAATAATTATGAATATTTTGTGCCATACACAAAGCACAATTTTCAAGCATGTTTTGTCAATAAGCATCTTTATTGTACACACAAGTGTTGTAATGTTATGGAGATGCATGTGTACAAAAAAAAAAAATATATAAAATAAATAACCATACTTTTCTGAGGGCTGGTAATTTGGGGAAACCAGTAAGTGACTGCAACCCAATGTTGATTAAACTGAGGGATTCTAAACTGCAAAAATCACTGGTTAACCCTTCAAATTCTGTAGATCGACAGTTATCAAGGTTTAAATCTTTGATCTGAAAATAAAACCAAACAATTAAAGAACAATACTGATTGATTTAATTTGTTCTGTAATGTCAGTTACTTATGATTAACTCACTCCTTTTCATGTATGCGTGTTCTGCCAGACAGTGCCATATTATTTGGTTTATTTAACAAATTCCCTTCTTTTTTATGTGTGAGTTGGATGTGTGATTGAATAGGTTCAATTTAAATATATTTTTGTACATCGCAGGTCAGCTCGGCACAGTAATCATGTTACATGTATTATCATAGCCCAGTGCTGGAGTGTCATCATCCCTGCATATTCTCTACAACAAAGAAAGGGTACATCCTTTATCAGATTATGTACTCCTGGCGATCTTGATGTAATATTTGAAATGAAATATTTACTGTCTTAATTTCACTGTTCAATCATTCCTGAATCCACTTCCAAATGATATAACTACCGAATGAATATAATACTAAATGAACTGAGAAAGGGGTATTCATAGTAAAGGACATGACGTAGAAGCAGTACTAGAGCTTACTGTAGCTTATTATTCTTATAATTCTACCAGAAGAACGGCGATAGTCTGGACTTGCTTCCGTCGAGACGAAAATTAGGTCAAAGTTAGAACAATTTCATCATCACTTCATTTAAGTTAACCCTGGTAATTTTAGACAGGGATTAGAGAACTATATATAAAAATCATCTAGATAACAAAATAAAATCATCAGAAAGAACAACAATCGGTTATCCTTGAAAATAATGGAACAGTCGAGAACAAAATGGCGGCCACATTACGCCCAATATCTGCAAACCACGCGACTGATCTCCCTTACTTCACGATGCGGTCAGCCTTAAAATATTGGATTTGACATTTGATGGACGCAATGCCATCATACAGAAAGCGAACTTTCAATTGCATATAATTGTAATGGTTCACATATTAAAATTTAAGTCATGCATGACATCAAATCAAGAAAAAGCACATATCAGAAGGATTTCAGCACGGCGAACCAACATGGCCGAAAAATATATCCCATTTCTCCAACAAGGACAAACCGTGCTGACTTAGTTATGTAAATTGGCCGTGGTCTTAAATTCGTTGTCTAATTTACGAAAAACATAGTGTGGTTTGGAACTTAATATAATTTTCATAACCTTTCACAATTATTAAAAAAATAACTAGCGTCCACACACGGGCTTTTCAACAATGACGCACTGGTTTATTAAGACGATTTTAGGTCAAGTCGAAGAGATGGCATTACCATTGCCATTATTATCATTTTAGTGTGCAAGAAAACGGGCATGTACACCCCTTTGCCATGTACAAGAACCATAAAAAAAACTTTTTAGAAAAGCGTATACATAAATATATATCAAACCATTGCATCCTACATTTTTTCTAAGCCGTGGAGATAAAAATCTTTCCAATTATTCGCGTACACTGTCGAGTTGTGGCGCCATATTTGATCTGTATTTTTAGTAAAAAGTCGTGTAATGTACTATTAAAAGTCGCATGGAACAACACGGGACCATAAAACCATAACAATCAAACCACAATATTCGGACAAAACCAAACAACGATTAACATCGAACGTACACAAATGGGTAGAGAAAAACCAAAACAAAATGAGGCCAACGCAGCCTGTAATGACGAGAACATGTGCGGTACGTTTGTCCAACACGCTGAGCTCTCGAAAATTGTAAACAATGATTTCTACTGCTTTCAAGTAAGTAACGATCTAACTAATGTTATACAACCTTGCTGGCATCTTTTCCTCGCATTTCCAATTCAATGCGCTTCTCCATTCCGACTGACATCTTTGTTATTCTATGTTTTAGTCTACGCTATACGCTAAAATCATGCAATGTCCTCCCTGCCTTCTAGTTGCCGCGAAGACAAATGCTACTCCGCCACAGCGCGCGGTGTATCAATGGTTTATAGAGGGGTCTTATTATTGGCTGACGCGTTGCTCGCGCAGAAACTACACTACCATGAATATTAATAGTTAACCGTAACTTTCAGCCAATGAAAATGGTATGTTTTATGACGTAGCCACTAATGCTCACAGTATTTCATAGTTAGTTAATAGAATTTTCATATTCTCTAATAAAGAAGACAACTGCATGACTTAATTTAAATTAACTTGAAGTATCACTTCTACTAATATATGGCTTAACATATTTATGTTAAAGTTGTTCGGTTTAATTGCAAAATTATATTTAACAGACATCGAAATCAACGGAAAATTATCACAAAAAGCTGTCTTTTTCTAGTCATGGTCTTGGTAAATGTAAGAGACTAATGAAATCGATTTACCCCACCGCCACCCAATCATTTTAAAAAAAAATCTCCATTTCATACTTCATATCTTGGGCCAGTTTTGAAAATTACACTTTTGTCTAATGGTTGGAATTGTTTGTACTTTGTGCTTGGTTTTATTTCATTCATTCGTTCAAGAGAGAGAGGGAGAGTTTTTAACGTCCACACAAACTAGGTCATTTTGGGACCAACATTTGGTTCAATTTTTATTTCAATAATTCGTTTCCGTGTAGGGTCTTTAGCAGTGGGAGGAAACCGGAGGACCCAGAGCAAAAAGGTATGGAAAGGCACCCCTTCTCGTTTTCTCCCGGGAAATCTATGACACCTTTAATATGATGCAGCATATCTTGATGAATATATTTTTTAAAGTTATCGATGATGTGTCATTACATTGAAGGTAACTCTGAAGATGGATTTACATTAAGAATTAAACAGCATTGGCCTCAAACGTCTTTAGAAAATAATCAAGGCGAACAACTCGAAGCGTATATCAAATATGACCAAAAAGTCTTTTAAAAAGACTTTTTGGTCTTATTTTAGATGAAACCGCATGCACACCGTTAAGGACTACTGCCTTAAAAGGGTCTATCCCGATTTGAATCTATTCTCAAAAAAGAAAGTCTGAAATTTAAGCGCCAAAATATAGAGGAAAGGTGTATTTACCTTGTCTCAAAATTTCAGCTCAAAATATTGAATCGTTTGGAAACTGCATATCTGGGCACATAACCCTTTTTAGATTTCAGATCAATTTTTTCGTCGGGCGACCTGATAATCCACTCTCGTTCCTTTAGCGGTCTATACACTGAATGACTCATGTGCGCTGTACTGGATACCGAAAGGTAAATTTTACCTACACGTTATTTTTTTTTATAAAATAAAAGACTGGTTTTATCCAGACACCGCATGAGGGACACTGTCTCCATTTCCATTGCAGATGAAGACTGACGGGTTTAAGGTGTTTGAAAACGTATCACATATATTAAGTTAGTTTCTCGACTCAAAGGTAGAGGATTTTAAGAGATTTTAACACAAAATTAAGCATTTTTATTAGCTAAATATCATCGGGATTTGCCCTTTAATGCGAACGGCAATCAAAAATATCTTATGTTAATAAACATATAAATAGCCAATGACCATTGTTAGCATTTTCAAGGATTAAGCCAAAGAAAAAAACAACATTATAGTTAGAATTCAACCGACTTGGATTCAACAAAGGCAAATACTTTTTTTCTTTTTTTTTGAAGATCATAGATTATTGACATATCCCGTTTATATCGTCTCGGAGGATTTTGAATGTTGACAAATTTTCTATTCATTATATCTTGGTAAATATTGAACGGAACTGAATAATTGAACAATTTTCGTTTTAGAAATTCTCACCATCAAACTTAATCAAGGTAATGATATAATGAATCTTCATAGCTCTCACTTCATTATAACCAAAGTTATCATTCCTCAAAGAATCAACCAATCAGATTGCTTATCTCTGCTTACCCTAAGCAACAAATGCTCATCTTCGAATTCCATCACGACATTGACCTAATGAATTCATACACCAAATTTAAACTTTCTATCTCAATGAAGGGAGAGTTATTGTGTTGCAAAGTCTTACCCTGAGCAGAAAATGCCCATTGCCGAACTTTGTTAAGGTGTTGATGTAATGAAACTATACACCAAGTTTCACCCCTCTGTGACTTAATTGAACTAAAGTTATAGTGTCCCAAAGCATCAACCAATCAAATCGCTTATCTCTGCTTATCCTAAGTAGACATTGCTCATCTTCGAAATCCATGAAGGTATTGACCTAATAAACACCACGCTTATCGCCCTGCTTACCCTTAGCAGAAAAAGCTGATTATCTAAATTAGTCATGGTATTGATGTAATGAAAATATATACACCAAGTTTCATCACTCTCATTTAATTCGAACGAAAGTTATCGTGTGCCAAAGCATCAACCAATCAAATGGCTTATCTCTGCTTACCCTAAGCAAAAAATGCTCATCTACTAACTCCATCAAAGCATCGACCTAATAAACATCTACACCGAGTTTGAACATTATAGCTCAAGTAGAAAGAGAGTTATTGTGTACCAAAAGTGGGACGGACAGACAGACACACAAACGAACCCATTTTAATAGTC
This sequence comes from Patella caerulea, assembly GCA_036850965.1. NCBI lineage: Eukaryota > Metazoa > Mollusca > Gastropoda > Patellidae > Patella > Patella caerulea. The sequence goes on from JAZGQO010000006.1 coordinate 25,095,032, forward strand.
CCCCACTTTCTTCGGGGGACAAAAAAAAAAAAAAAAAAAAATAACGTGTAGGCCTACTAAAAATAAAATTTAGAAGAAGTTGGTTGGGAGATGGCAACTTTCAAAGCCTCGAATCTGCTGAGGGAGAACTGCGCCCCCCCCCCAACCCCAGTCGAAGATTTTAAAATTTTGTTTTATAAATCAGAAATTATAGACCTTAAGTAATTGCGGAAAATATCCTATTTAGGTACATGTATATAAAGGATGTATTTATCAGTAAATTTTATTATCATTTTGTTCATTGGATAAATTATTATTTCAAAGTTCACATTTCTTAATAGACTGTAATCAAATATTCCAATTAGTTGTTGTTTCCCAAATCTGCTGTGGAAGGAAATTACAATGTAATGATAGTTTTGTTTTGTTCACATCATGAAGCCAGCCAACCTAGGTTAGGATCGAATTTGGCGCCAAAACTACCACGTGATATTCGTGACGTCAGAGCATATGTGGCAAGGTTGAACAAAGGCGGTTGTCTGAAAGGAAGATAGAAATGGATTTTCCTGAATTTTTGTCAACTAAAAATGGCTTACCTCGGCTTCTTTGCAGCCATTTTTCACCACTTCATCTGATTTTCAATAAATTATACTCGAAATAGATTGCAATTAGCTCTGTAGGCGGGGGTATCAAGAAAAGCTCATGTGCCAAAAAAATATCCAAATTTGAGAAATAGGAGTAAATAATTTTTGATTACAGTAAATATTGTAATCGAAATTCACTATGTTTAAAGCCATCATTTTTGAAGATCTTGCTCAAAACCCTGGCTAAACTGCAATATTGAAACAACCCTTTCAATATGGCTGCCCGTATCGACATTCCTCGTACAAGTGAACAGCTAGTTTTGAAGATACTCGTTTCTCTTTACCCCCCTCTACGGCTTATTGCTATCGAGGCAATGGCTTGATTGCTTGTCGATATGCGTGTAGTTACAGTCATCGGAATACCAGCCAACCTAGCTGTTGGCTTGAACGATACTAAAGTATGAAAACAAGATATTCGTGCTGTATTATCTGGGTCATTATGGCTATCCACTCAGTTGGCTTCATTATCCATGTCAGCGATTATACAGAGGACTGCCATTTTGGATTTTACTGTTGTTACAAACTCTCCATTTAAAATTGTTATTTGCGTTATAGATCTAATTTCTTGGGTTAATTTATAGAAACGTAAATCCATTTATTTATTGAGTATGTGTATTGTATGTGACAAAACAGACGCCATGACCTGGCAGGCTAAGGTTTGAAGTATACAATTCAACACTGAATGCGGCGTACTAACATAGTCCATGTTAAACATATAGGGCACATTATGTAGCCCAGAGAAGTAGAAGCAGCGGCGACGTGGTTTGAATTAATAGTAGCGATGTTGAACTGATTCGATCCGCCATTATGTGTTACACATTATAATAGTCACATGATTAATGCATAATTTGACATTCCAGTGACAAAAAAATATCCGAAGATTCCGGATTCAAGGGGATTTTGTAGGCCAAATCTCCCCAAATATGATAGACCTATGCGGTAGAAAATTAGTATATTAAGAATAGTTCACACTAGGAATCTCTAAAGACAAAAATAGTAATGTTATAGCAATCATAGGTTTTGTGAAATTTGGGGGTGGGGGATTATGCTCTATATATTATATAGTCTAATTTGGGATGAAGGAGCAGGGTGTGGTATCCTACTTTGGTCTAGGTCTACTTAGTATTGGAATAGCTGGGGTGGAGGTCGAATGTGGATAGAGCGGGGGGAGGGGGCATGTCACATCCAGTCGTTAACTTAGTGCGTGTGACTATTCCTTGGAACCTTCAAATGGGTCCACATTCTCTAAAAGAACACATAATGTAGGTCCTAATATATATATATAAAGTGATTTATATTCAATTTGAAATTTTGTTGGGGTGTATAATCAATTTTGTGCGCTGAAATACGTTGAACAGTCGAAACAATCCTTTCACATGATTCAAGACGATCCTGTTTTATTAAAAACGTTCACATATCGAAGTCAAATTCCCGTCTGTTCCACAGTGTTTTCCTGGGTGTCGGGCTCCCCGGCGCCACTTGAACTCGTTCAGAAATCTTAAGGTTAATCCTACGGTATTTGTTGTGCTGGCCCTGCGACCCGGGCCCCACTAGACTCCATTGTCGACCCTTTGGCTTTCGTCTACCCAACACACCCTTTGGGGCACGAATGTTCAAACTTAGCGTATGCATGCTAGGTGTTTTGAGGTTCAGTATCGATGGTGAGCATCTTCTGCTTAAGCTCATGAAACCACATAGTTTTACTACTTCAAAACATTGACGCAGTTTGACCATGAGAACATTTTGCTTAGAATAAGTACCTATAGATTAGGGCAAAAAGTTAACTGTGCATAATTAATTAATATGTGTCATCTATTTATTCTGAGATTGGGACGGGTGGCACCTCAGCCTCACTTTTTTGTTGCTTTTGTGTGAAAAGTATGATTGTCTGTCTCTAAATCTATTTTTTTTCTTTTTTTTTTATTATATAAAACTGTTAGTCAAAATTTCGTGTCTAAAAAACAAAATATAAGAAACTGTACCAAAAGGGCTTAGTTCATTTGTATCGAAGGGGAGGCAACTTCATTAAAGAATGACACTATTAAAGAGTAACAACCCCTGGACTACTTTCAATGAAATATTCTAGCTGCAATTGGTGCCAATGTTGGGTGTCTGGGTGACACGTGTGTTTACTAAAATCAGATTAGGATTAATGAAAATCGACTAATTGAATGTGTGTACGCTAATGTAACTCATTTTAAGACCTGAATCTCTGGAACGGAAAGTCGCAGAACGTTAAAAATCAAAAGCGTCCATTCTTTCATGACCTCACTCTTCCCACCAAATTTGTTTAACTCCGGAACGTAAAGTTGCATAACCGGGAAAATCGACAGGTTTGGCCCTCTCGTGACCACAATGCTTCGCGCCAAATTTGGAAAGCATCCGTCAAAAAATATAACCCATGTCTCGTTCATATTGTTATCGGAAAAAGGGATATGAACGTAACGGAACTCTGAAAATCGACATTTATAAGCAGCCACCCATTATGGGAATTTTTATGGTTGACCTCTTAACGGGAGTGGCCTCTTAATAAAATCTAATCAAATTACGTAAATTTATATCGATTATACTAAGTCACTTTAGTAAATAGCTTGTATTCACGATAACTATGTGTAAATAGCTGTAAGTAAATGTTCAAAATATTGATTGTCATGTTCGACTGTATCTATTTTATGTATTATATATATTCATGTGTCTTCTGATGAAGATTTTTGGAATAAAGATTATTATTATTAGTGTTTTTTTTTGTCCTGACATCAATTAATATTACGCTTGGGTGCAATTGCATCGGTAAATTTGGCCGTCGCTGAATCCTGGACATAACTTCTGTAAACTTGTCACTTTGTCCCAACCTCAAATACTACTGTCTATCATTGTGATGCATTCGATAATATTTATCCATTTTTGTAAAATCTCATTTTTGGGGGGTTGAAATAAATTAATATTACGCCTGAATGCATTGGAAGCAAACACCAATACTTCACTTGCATCGGTAATTTGGCCGTCGCTGAATCTCTGACATAACTTATGTAAACTTGTCATTTTGTACCAACCTTCAATACTACTGTCTATCATTGTGATGCATTCGATAGTATTTTTATCCATTTTTGTGAAGAAAATCGATGTTAATTTTATTTTATTAAATAAGCAAATGAACCAAAAAACATCGCTGATTTTGCTACCGATTCACAGGGGGTGTAACTCTGTATGTAATATCTGTATGTAATAAAAACGTCTATTTAACAGCATAGCGGCTTTTAATCGATACTTTCAGTTTTTTCAATCAGTATCAAATAATTTTCCGTTATCTCTTGTCCATGATGCCTCACACCAAATTTAAAAAGAATCCGTCAAAAAACCCTATCGATTATCAACGTTTAGTTTTGTTTTTCGAAGCCCCGCCCTCCCCAGGACATAATAATTTTTAACAGATTTTTATACGCCGACATTTTCATGTGGACTTATGTCGTCGTCGCCCCTGACCGTCCGGAAGTCCGCCCACAATTGTTTGTGAACACTCTACAGGTCACAATTTTTATCCGATTTCAACGAAACTTGAAATATAGGTTTATCACCCCAAGATCTCGGTTCTTGTCGAAATCATGTACCGGACTGTAACTTCATGGATTATGACCCCCATTGTACGAAAAATCACGTTTTTAGCTTGTGAACACTGTAGAGGTCACAATTATTTTGAACTTGAAATGCATGTTTATAACCCAAAGATCTTGGTTCCTTTCGATATTGGCACATATTGGATGGTAACTTGTTGAACTATGGCAACTGATTGTACGAAAAATCGCATTTTTCGCTATTATGATTCCTCTGGAGGTCAAATTTATTATCCGATTTTAAAAAAAAACCCGTCTGATTGTATCTGAGTGAAAATGGGACCAAAATTGACAGACAAAATGGCCGTCTCTTGTTGAGGTCACAATTTTTAACCGATTTTGATGAAACTGGACATGCATGATATTTGCGCTGCCTGAATTATGGCCCCTGATGTGGGCCCGTTTTTAGCTTGTGGTCCTTTTGGAGGTCACAATTAGTATCCGATTTAAAAAAACGTTTGATTATATCATCGTAATGATGGTTGAGTTCGAATTTGTACGCAAATACATAAAAATATGGTATATCAAGGTTGTAGACCCTTTAGAGACTACAATTTTACCCTGATTTCGATGAATTTGGAATGCATGTTTATAGCCCATAGATCTTGGTTTAATTTCGATATTTGCGTATATCAATTGTAAATTCATGAATTATGGCCTTTGATTGTAGGGAAAATTACATCCTTTTTAGCTTGTTCTCTATCCATTTCTCGAAAATGTGAGCGTATCCTGTCTGACAGCCGCTGGTTTCATATTTTGTTGGACGAAATGGGATCATAAGAGGACGGACGAACCCTTAGAGATTAGATTTCTTCAAGGATTGTAGATCCATTACCCTATTTGCTCAACATACAAGTTTTACTTATGGATAAGCTGCAATCGAGACAAATGTGCGCCCTGTGTGTGGCTATCTTTTAATATTCGGTGTGGAGAATTTGACTCCCTGAACACGTTGTTTCCTTTTTGTTCCAGATATTTATGATGTGTCAGGAAAAAACTTGACAACACGATAGAACTCAGATTTCTTGAGACTCGAGAGCTTAAAATTTGGTCATTATCCACGTTTTCCTTTAGGATAAGCTGTTATACCTCTGTCTATCACTTTTCATAATGACAAATAAAATATATACTCGTTTGTCACACTTCATGTACAATACATATAAATTACAAAATTATCTATATTAGAACACACACCAATCCCCTTATCCTCTGCGAAACAAAACATCTGTATTTAAAACGTGTAAATAAACATTCAGTCTTACATATCAAAGCTGATGTATGGAAATGGTTCCCCGCCTGTATGGTTGGTGGTTTTTGCCATATTGAATATGGATGTAATTGCTAACATATCTTCAGGTAGGCTAAATAAAAAGGTAAATACAATGGCTTGAAGAGACGCTAAATGAAAAGTTAAGTAAATTGGCTTGGAGAGAAGGCCTTTCTTTCGGGTTCCTGATCTTGGCCTGCCAATTGAAGTCATAAAAATAAAGCCATGTTGGGCGATTTCCCAAACTCTGAAACAATCTCAAATACTGTCGTAATAGCAGAATCCCTAAACAAAACAGGCGTCACAGTTATGACTATGTATACCCGATTTGACTGAAAGGTGTGAATCAAATACTGGTTAGATATACGTAACCGATGAGGTTTCCGACGAGATCTATGCGCAGTGATCAGAACGAAGTTGGAAAGTCAAATCCCAACACTTGGAAAGTCAAATCCCATGCAACACCTGGGTCCTTTCTAGACTGGGTTGTTATATATATCTCGATGTATATATTGTATTTTACTAAATCGAAAGTAGGCCTACTAGCTTAACACGTATCACCAGAGTCAGCTAATGCTGCTATTTCTGTTGTGGGGTGGATGCTACATTTTGTGTCAGGTAAAGCTAGGTTCATACTACATACGTATCCATAAACGTATCCGTATCCGCGTTTTGACGTTCAATTAGAAAACGCGAAAACGTCCGGCTTTCAAGGCTGAATAGATAACATAATATTGTCATTTGCAATCATGAAGTGTGACAGTGACACAGAGAAAGTCTTTCTTTTGTATTTGTGGACCTAAAGACGAAAGAATAAATAGAGTATGAGTCCATGAACTGTTATAAAGAAGGAAGAAATATGGAGAATATCACCACCTGGTGCAAGAATTGAATTTTCATCCGGACAAATTCAAACAACATTCCCGAATGACAGTATGGGATTTCTCTCCACAAGGATGATTATTTCCTCTGTCTTGTCCATGTTGTGTTCTACACCAATCTACAGCACACAAGGCCAGGCTTTTCTTGGAATGGATTGAGTTTCTATTTGGGGAGAGGATGTAATAAGGTGAAAGTACTCACTGATTGGCCATTAAAGCTCGGCTCACTAGCCAAAATGCCCGACGCACTTGACAAAAATACGCTCTGGGAGCAATCAATCTGGCTTAACGGACGCAGTTGTTTTTGTGCGCAATACGCGCCGGATTCTATTTGAACCCTTTCTCTAAAAATGACTAAAGTAGCCTATACCAGTACGTATTCACGCATGTATTTATTATTAGGGATACGGATGTAGTATGAACAGAGCTTTAAAGTGTATTCCTGCGATAAATAGCAGGGTGTATTTTTATACGTCCGCATTTCTTTGTCAAGCGTTGAAGTCTTGAGAGGACGGGTCGTTTCTGTATTCATCTTTCTGCGACTTTTCGTTCGCGATAGAGGCAATGTTTTGAGTGTGCATTTTTCTGTAAATCAGTGCGGTCACGCCCCTGCGCCTGAAGACTTTGTGGACATAGGCGTACGGGGGAATTTTTGACTAGGGGGGCGGTGGTGGTTGGTGCCCAAAAAATATAGTTAGGTTCTTAGTATGTTACACAATAATAATCATAGGCATACGGACTCAATGGCAGTTAGGGGGGCAGGACCCAAATTGCCCGGAAAATTTTCGGGTTTACAGACGCATACCCCCCCTCCCCTCAAGAAAATTTTGGAATATTGACGGCTGTTTTCCTTCTATTTCAACCCGTGAAAAAAGCAATTTCAAAGTGATCAAATTTAGCTTAATTAGGGTAACTTCAATTTGGTCAAATACAGTCCACCTGCTGACCCGAATTCTAAAAATAATCAATCGTCGCGGAGTATGGGGGCCTCACCCTCCGGAGAAAAATTTGAAAATTTAACCACCGCAATTGCGTTTTCTGCTATTCTAGCCCATGTCAGTAACTCCAAAAAGTATCCAATGGTTTTGTAACCGAAATCCCACTCCGAATTCCAACCAACCAACCAGACTGTTGTAGTTGCATTTACAAATACTAATCGATGCCCGAAAACTGTCGCACAAAGTAGAATGGCTCCAGACAAACTGTTTTAATCCATAGTCGACTCAGTACAAATTCATGGTTGTCAATTAAAAGAAAAGTAAAATTAGTGATTTAGGGCTCAAGGACAGTTAGGGAAGCAAACTAAACAGAAATTCAGGTTTACAGACGGCAGCGCCTGTTTTTTTCGATAGACGAAGAAGCGGAGTTGACCTTGATAGAACTCCCAAGAAAATTTTGGAATATTTGACGAAACGCGTTTTACTGCTATTCCAGTCCGTAAAATTAGTGTTTTATTAGATTTCGGGCTAAGTAGGTGAATTTTTTATTCACACTTTATCTGCCTGCCCGGAAAGTCAGCTTGCCCGAAAGTTAGGGGGTTAATGTTGATTTAAATTGCCAAATTATTCGTGTTTTCAATGTTTAGGATTTTGGATGATATTGAGTTAGGGACTTAGCTACTTTAATATTATTAATACAAAATATAGGTTCACGTACCAGGCCTGTAGGATGGAAACGAAGTGTGCAGATTCTTTTACAAAGCTAACGGACCGAGTACCGACCATATTTCCGATCCGAATGCTGCTAAGGGTGTCTGTGTTTTTATTTAACCAAATCACGTATGAATAAATATGCATTTTTCTAAGGAGTTTTTACCAAATAAAAAAAAGTTCAATTTTTATTTGAAGGCCCATGACAGGTTCTACAATATCTCTTTTGCGATGAATAAGTTCTTGATTTCTAAATCATCAATAAAAGAGAACTAAATTTTATTTACTTGTAATATACACAACTAGAAACAGTTGTTTATGTAACTGTAACTCGTGGCTTACTGTACTGCAAACAAAAGAGGGTCCGAGTCATAAGATTTCTATTTAATTGCCTAACTATAGACACTCTGAATTTAAATTCGCTGTTAAATTGGACACATTCAAGAACACAATATTTTTTTATACAACTTTTACAAAGTACAATTGTGTGCCCAAATTTTCCCAGCATTTGGTGCCCAAAGTGGGGGGGCGGCCGCCCCCCCAGCCCCCCCAGCTCGTACGCCTATGTTTGTGGATGCCATAGAAGCAATAGGTGTGAAGCAATGGGGTCCGAGAAGATGAACCATATTGATTTTTGGTATTCTAAATGCTCATGTACCCGACAGACATCCGATTTCTGGAGATTATAAAGGACTCGTATTAAATTTGGTCAACATCCAAGTTTTCCTTCCTCATAGTATAGCTTCCATGACTATCCCTTGTTCGACACATGTGGGCGTATTTCTGCAAGAGAATAATATTAACCCCTTCTTTCTTCAGATAATCGTCGAGATGTTCATCCATTCTTATTTTGTTTGGATACTTGCCTGCACCTTTATAACGAAGACAGCACAGACATAGGAAATCCATTAACTGGAAAAGGAAACCAGTTACTGAAACTACTTGAAGTGTCAAGGAGTCATCCACAGTCAAATATTGACCATGCGCAGGATTTCCCTCCCAAATTTGCCCCGAATACGAAGTATAATAAACGAACGGTAACTGTGGATCGTCTCTTTAATTGCCATAAAAGCTGTATGGATCTTGTTATGTCCAGAAATCATACTATCATTGGTAAGTAAGCCCTTTGAAACTCGTGTCTTTAGAACCCACATCTTTAAGCTCACACTCCCGTTTAAGAATTTCAACTAACCATTTTTAGACCAGGCATGTTTATTCTTTGGACAGTTACGCAGCAAATGCCGGGCTTAGGTATGTCGCAATTCCAAGCTCGTTGCGATCACGTCATAGTCCCGGTCCATATGGGTAGCCGAACATACGAATAATGGAGCTATTTAAATATCTATCAAAAATTATCCATTGGCCCCCTTTCTGATGAAAATCTTATGATTACTAGATACTTAAACTTTGGAATTCGACCAAGAGCAGGCGCAAATGTCGGTTTCATACTTTCTCCAAAACAAATGTTCGACTCCCAGTTGGCTCATTTTAATATTATTTATAATTTATAGGCCTTCGAATGATCATCACTGTATGTTTTGTTGTTTTTGTTATAGGTAAATGAAGAGAAGTGCTCTGGGGCTGTATCCGTTCTATAAACTAACTATATAAAATGGACATTGTACTTATATAATACGTTTATTTTTGATTTTCAATGTCTTTTTTTTTCACAAATACCGATATAACCGGTGATTTTATTTATGTTTTATGTATATACATGAAGATTATTTACATACAAACATCAATATTTAATTTCTTAAAGATACATTATGAGAAATTAGATAACGAGTTGGTAGTTCTTACTATAATAGTTAAAAGCATCATAATGTAAAGGCAATTTCAGTCAAATTGATCCATTATGAACCGAGAACTAAGCGGATGAAAGTTCCACTTAGCAAATCGGACTATAATCCAACAAATATCGCAGGCTAACCTTGACATCGAGAGCTGATTATGGTCTGGATAAGTAATAAATAATAGTTTATATAACATTTCAGGCCCAAAGAAAGACCTACAATAGGCATAATATTAATTGTCTATGTTTAATTTGCGGGGTTGAGTACAAGATCATTAGTTCCATTGGATGATGACTGATAGATTCTAATTTAGATTTTAACATAATGATGGTCATTCTCTGGGCCCGCCTGCTGCACACAATAGGAGTCCCACTTATGTTCCGATTAAAAATAACTGTTCAATAGCTCTAGTTTATTTAACTTTTGTTACACGTCCAGAATATACCCCACCCCAGCAATCCTCCTGTCTTTTCACAAGTAAATCATTTCAAACGCATACGTTTCGAAAGGCTTATCAATTAAAGTATTATTTCAGGACGTTACAATATTCTCACATGGCAAAAACAAAGAGACGACCCACTACATACTTGGTATATTAGGGGCAAATTTGGGTGGAAAACCTTGCGCATGGTTAATGTTTGACTTTGGTTAATGGTTTCTTTTCACGATTAGAAATACACTTTCTTTAGGCCTTAAATGTTATATAATTATTAATTAGGCACATCATATCGACAGTTTATACTCCGAGCAGACCCGGATCCAGGATTTTGTCGAGGGGGGGGGGGCGGGGCACAATGGAACAAAGGGTAATAAATATGTTGCAACAATGCGTAAATCGTGTTTATATCATCTATTAAAGAGCAGCTATGTGAACCACAACAGCAACAAAGCTAACGAAAATGAAAATCAACTATGTCACTGGGGCTGACGCCCCCCCCCTCCCGCACCTGCCGAGTGGTTTATGACTTACACTGTGCTGTTGGCGGTGGTAATATTATTGCCTCAGTTCGCAGTCGTGATGCTCGGTCTGCCAGTAGCCTTCGATGCTATAGATCACCATAGACTACTTGATAACCACCCATACGGTGATTCATATCATACCTATGGTCGCTCAGGTTCTGTAAGTATTGGTAACGAGTTATCAGAAACAACCACATTGACCTCTGCTCTACCCCAAGACTCGGTATTAGATCCATTATGAGACGTCATCAACTCTCCCAGAATATTTATATATCGATGAGACCTAGTATACTAGTAGCAGATTATTGATGCTTTTACATCAAATCAATATATATATATATATAGATATATGTATTAACTAAATCCAATTAACTAAATCCACATGACATCATCGTGTACTCGGGAAATCAAGTCTTGGATAAACCACACGACCAAAGTTGTTAGAAAAAGAATCTACAGATAATTGATTTAGTCCTAGTGACCATTACGAACATACAAGCACAAGATAGTGTAAACTATCTTGGTATATTCTTAACTTCCAATCTAAGAATGGAAAAAAAAACCCGCGTCAATGATATGAGCAAGATATGTTACATTTGAGAGCTATTTGCGATATCAGACATCTCCTAACAAAAGACTCAGCTCACGGACTTGTTCGATCACTTATCTTTTCTAGAAGCATGTTTCGAGTGATCTGAATCACAACTTAATTTCAGAACTACAAATTATTTGAAATACTGCTGCCAGTGTAGTCAGTCACACTTCCAAAAGAGAAAAAGAAACCAAACCCTTACGAAAAGATCTATACTAGCGATATGAGTATGACCATTGGAGAATCCACTACAAATGACATTTACGATCCCAAGACCAGCATTTACTAGAAAGAGAGAAATGGGTTCATTTGTCCACGATAGGCACAAACTGTCATTTCGGGACTAAAAGATACACTGTTAAAATGTTTATGTATTTTTTATCTCGTTTTAACTGACAGAAAAATTGCTATCGTTATAACTGTATTTTAACATTGCATGCTTCACAGTCTATAATGTAAATTTACCTCTAACCATTATACATCCAAGGTTAAATTACATACCTGTAAATGGAGTACGTGTAAAATTAACTTGATATTAATTTACATAAATTTGTACAATAACATTTAAAACAAAAAATATGGTGTATTTTGACAGAATTTATGTAATAAAATCTCATAAATGTTGTAGAATTACATATTATGTAATTTGCCAAGGTAACATTATTCAAAGGAATGTGTTTGTCTCCGCTTGGCTAATTATGTTCGATCCTGTGGCGCACACAGCTAAGTCTCTAACTCAATATCATCCAAAATCTTCAACATTGAAAACACGAATTATTTGTCAATTTAAATCAACATTGATGATGTGATCTTACCAGAAAAAGATGCGCTTCTGGTATCCAATATTTAAGACAAAACAAACATTTTACCATAATAATATGCATTTAAGTCCCAGTCCTAGCAAGAGGCTCCAGGAACGAGTCTAGAAACATTGCACCAAACTAAAAGGCGTACGTTAGAAATTTGCATTCGATTGAGACTCTTGACTTATTTCGGCGAATATAACTGATTTGAAATAAGAGTAAAACCGTAGGCGTCCGAGCCAGGGGGAATACAACAACTTCAATTTAGGTCCAATGTAGCCTTCCTGGCTGACCCGAATTCCAAACAACCATTCGTCGCTGGGTTTGGGGGTTTTACCTTCCCCCACCCACCCCTGACTTTCGGGCAAGCTGACTTTTCGAGCAGACGGGTTAAGTGAAGAAAAAAATTATTTCACATATTTAGCAAAATAAAGTGCCCGAAATCTAATACAACAATAGCAGGAAAACGCGTTTGCGACTGTCAAATATTCCCAATTTTTTTTTTTGGGGGGGGGAACCATACAACCGGCGCCGCTATCTGTAAACCCAATTTTTTTCAGGCATTGCTAGCTTTGCTTCCATAACTGTCATTGAGCCCTCATATAAAACTAACTTTACTTTTCTTTGAATACCACGAATTTGTAGACCTACTGAGTTGACTATGGATTAAAATATTTTGTCTTGAGCCACTCTTCTTTGTGCGACATTTTTCAGGCATCGATTACTTTTTGTGTATGCAGCTGCAACAGTATGATTGGATGGCTGAAATTCAGACTGAAATTTCGGTTACAAAACCATTGGAAATTTTGGAGTTTACACCCGCTAGAAAAATAGAAAACGCATTTGCCATGGTTTAATTTTCAAAATTTTCTCCGGGAAGGTAAAACCCCCAAACCCAGCGACGATTGGTTGTTTGGAATTCGGGTCAGCCAGGAAGGCTATATTGGACCTAAATCGAAGTTGCTGTACTCACAGACTGGAATAGCAGGAAAACGCATTTGTGGCAGCTTAATTTTCAAAATTTTTCTCCCAACGGTTCCGTCTTCGTGGACTGTTAACAATAAATTGGAATTCGAATCAGCCACCTTAATTCCGCTATATTAGACTACCTTGAAGTTGCTTTGTTCATGGGCTGTAATAGCAGGAAAACGTGTTTACAGCCGTCAGACTGGAATAGCAGGAAAACGTGTTTGTGGCAGTTTAATTTTCAACATTTTTCTCCCAACGGTTCCATCTTCGTGGACTGTAAACAAGTAATTGGAATACGAGTCAGTCACCTTAATTCTGCTATGTTAGACTACCTTGAAGTTGCTTTGTTCATGGGCTGAAATAGCAGGAAAACGTGTTTACAGCCGTCAAATATTCCAAAATTTTCGGGGGGGGGGGGGAGGTGGTCCATACAAGGTAAGCCCCGCTTCTTCGCCCCTCAAGGAAGATCGACACCGCTCTTGTAAACCCAAATTTTTTTCGGGCATTTCGGGTTCTGCCCCGCTAACTGTCATCGAGCCTATGAGTAAAACGGAAGCCATTGAATGTAAATCAGTTTATATACATTCATATTACAGGGTTATGTGCGCTGCGACCGACTTGTGTCAATTTCTAGGTCTCAAATGTTAGCAAATGGGGTTTAACGTGCTACTGTTCTGCTCCTTATAATGCCACACCCAACTCAATGTGTGGCATATACCTGTCCTTATTACCAAGTTCGGTGCATTCAGATTTTGAATAACATGTTTCTCTAAAATGGAGTAAACTGACTGACAGAACAGTAAATATGTTGTATAATATTTGATATGTGATCAAAGGGGATATAACCTATGTTTCCACTAGAAGGTAAATTTACAATTTTCTGTAATATTACCAACCGCATTTCTGTTAATATACAGCTCACGTGATGTAAACTGGCATTATTATGGTTGTATTACTACATTAAATTTGATGTAATTTTACATAAGCCTTGTATTCTTATGTGTCTACATCGTTTTAAATGTAAGTTAACAAACCATGTGATATTACAAATCCTGTACTGTATTTTTACTACAATTGTAACTGTAAATATACATATAATTTTCACAGTGTATGGTTCAAATTTATTTCAATAATTCGCTTGTACGGAGGTGGGAGGAAACCGGAGGACTTGGAGAAAACGCATGAGGTAGGACAGGCGACCTAATACTCCTTCTCACTTACAACCTGGGAATCGAAACCACGCCATACCTTATGATGCAGCATGCCCATGTTAACTCCCCGCATTTACTAGTTCCCAAATTTAAACTTTTGGATACAAGTCCTTCCTGTTCAGTGCTCCTTGAATTCCATTAAGTGTAAAACCTGCCCCGTCACTGGAATGATTCAAATCAAGAATAAAGTTTCGTCTGTTCAAATGTGAATACAGTACTTTAACCGAATATACTGTTGTGTAAATAATAAAAGTTATATAGAGTACATAATGTTTCATGCTTAAAGCATGCATACGTGTATGGAAAATTCTGCATTATAAATATACACTATTATATTATTATTATTATCAATAACTGTACAAAAATATGCTTTAATAGTGTCAATCACGACAACCTAATACACACCCACCAATGTACATCTAGGCATTAAATGTAAAATAAAAATTTTAAAAAACAACATTTCAGTAATAATTTATTGTTAAGAAAATCACAGATAAAAATAAATGAACATTTTATAACAAATCATATATTTGATTTACAGGTCACTATTTATATATTATCACACAAACTCTGATACTAGCACACATTGATTCTACATACTATAAACAATCTTTTGCAATGGCTGCCAGTACTTAGTTTCAAATATTAGCAAACCTTCAATTAAATTTTATAATTATTGTTCAAAGGTTAATTAATATAGTCAAAGTCTTAATTCTCTTTTTTTTCTAGGATGATATACTATTTACAATACTCTTAACATGTACAATTAACAAAAATTGGATTAACACAATTCTTACACCTGTCAATTAATAATAGCATTCATTTAATAACTAGATTTCATATTGTCCACACAGTCAACTGAGGTTATCTTTCTATGGAAGCTTGTCAGAAGATTTTATAATCTTATTTTTTGAAATCAATAATAATACATCAAATAAATGCTGATTATCATAAAACAGTTGCACAAAATATGTTAAAAACTTTAGCCAAATGCAGTGATGAACAATTTTGAAGCAAGGGCAAGAACTCTGTTAATACTTGTCAAAAATTGTAAATATTCAATAGGGTCTCCATATAATGCTTTATCTGGCCTGGGTAAAAATTACAATGTAGATTTACCATCACATTTAACTTAATCATGGAATTTTTAAATTATTATCTGGTGTAAAAAATATACTGGTAAGTATTTTTCTATTCTCACACTTATTGCTTTTATTGTATTTGCATAATTTATATTCTTATATTAAAAATCTACATGATAACTATATTATCTTAAGATGGACTGCATAACATCATTGGTAAACTGATAATATTCTATTACATAATTATTAGGTATAGTTGCAGTTGTTATTCTCTGCAAAAATCAAACCATATGAAGAATTTTTCTAGGTCAAATCAACAACTCTCGACAGAAGTAACTAATATAAATTGATGACATTTGAGACAATTCATCACTTCACTAAATTGATCAAAGAAAGTAACTCTGGAGGTTATAATCACAAATCGCTACAATTCAATAGTCTGTGACAATTTATAAGTTGTAAAACTTGTGTCTCATCTTATTGATATTTAATGAACAATAAAATAGTCTTCTTTACCCAACTAATCCAAACAATAAAAGCAAAAAAAGAAACTGAGGATGACAAAGGAAATGATCTACATGAAGACAACAATATATAATCACATTTCAACTGGGGTGTATAAAAACGATTGTGGAATAAAATAACTTTACTTAGTATGTGGTTGTTACATTGACGAACTAAGGAAATCAATAATCTCTGAAATTATAAATTTTATTAATAAACATCTGGTTAGTGGCTACAGTTTTCTTTTTCAAATTTTATGTATGTTTTAGTACTTACATCAGGATCAATATCATTACACGACCATATTTTTAACTGGCTTTAGGAAGCCATTTTTTTTTCTTACTATAGATTATAAAATGTACTGTCATTTACGTAAAAAGTAACAAAATCATTGTTAATTATGCATATGGGATTTCCTGATTATTTTAAGAAGGTTTCAAGTAAGAATTTTTAATGGCACAAAATATGAGGTATATAGGCGGGGACTGTCTAGCTGTTTAAGATATTAAAGATATCATTTGGAAAGCCTTTGATAAAATCTGAACTATGTTACATGTTATAATCTACCTAGTACTTATACTGGTTTGCCGAAGACTGACTACCAGTGACGAAAACGAAAATATGTTTGAATTTTATGAAATCAACAATTTTATTTTTGACTCAAATCAGAGAGGCCTAATCATTTCATAATAGCATTTCAATCTCCAAACATATTTGTTTTAATGTGAGTAACGGAAGCTAAGAGTAATAACGTGCTAAGAAATAAAGCCCATAAAACACGCTGGTGCATAAATTCAATTTGTGTTAATAATGAATACGTTTATCTTCACTTCTAACAAATAAAATGATTCTTAAATAAAACAAACTTTACTGATTTGAAATAGAAGATACAAATCAGGAAGATTGTATGGTTTAGATATGAAAAATACATAAAGAGAAGTGTATAAACATACATAACAGGGTGCCACAAATACAATATATTTTAAGATTGTTGACCACTAAGTCAAACCAGGTTGCCGGAAATGATTAGAAATAAGATAAGTGCATCTGTAATATGGAATTTGGTTACTACGGTTCAATAAAAATTCTTTAAAGTGAAAAAGTTCACCGTTGAAAAGTAGGATCAATTCCTACTCCCAAATCCTTTTTTGCAACAAACGTTTTGGTTTTGAGGGAAACTACATCCAACTAAAGTAATATGCATGCACCACATTGAATATTCATGTCAATTTGTAACACAATAAAGAATTTCAATATGGAAAGCATGATTTTATGAGTGTAATTTCAAAACACCACTGTTTATATAATCATAGTCAACGACAACTTTTTTGTTGTTTTTGGTTCGATTTAACAAATGTGTTTGAAGCACAGATGTCAAACAAAAATATTATAATATTGTATATTATGCAATTTGATCTCAGTAACTGGGTGATTGAAATAAACTTTACATAATACTGTAAAACATAAAATCATTGTGTACATCAAATTAACCCTTTAAACTCTTAAACTATTAAGATCATATGCAACAGACAAATTGCATAATTCATAGTCATATTTTGTTTAAAAGATCCATCTGGGCTCTGTTTCTCGAAATCTTAGCTAAAGATAAAATCCAAATTTTAATAGATACTTTAATTTTGATTGGCTAAGCACTAAAATCGATCTTATATTATCCAATCAAATTACTAAAATTTGGATTTTATCTTTGTTAAGATTTTATGAAACAGACCCCTGGTCTAATAATTGTGTGCTTAATGGTTAACAAGCAAACATTTTATAATGTAAAAAAATGCATTTATGAAATCCATTTGATGTCCACAATTGTTTTATAACTCTCTTTGACAAAATGTGCAATATTAAGTAAATATAATTTGTAAATACTATAATCAAAGTAGGAGTGTCCTCTCATTAAAACTCAACAAGATATTATGTCATTCATAAGTTGTAAATAAAAATTCACACAACACAACAACAATCACTTTCACTTGCACCACAAGAACTGGCTTTCATCTTTTTATAGCACCTATCATAACCTGAGATGATTTGTGTGATAGTGATACACAATTTACTATAAAATGAGGTATTACGACTCTTCATCAATATGAAATATAGTCTTCTTCCTTAACCAACGCTGAGTGATATCAAATGTAGTAAAACTAACACCTACAGCTATAGGTCCTTTTATCCAGTTCATACTTAAACCTTTATACATTCCTCTTTTAAAACCTTCATCTTTAATAACATTACGAGCTGTAGATATAATACTAGTATAATCATGACTATGTCCTGTTACACCTGCAAAATGAGAACATCAAGATTATTGTACTATTAAAAATGAAGATGTTCAGCTAGGATTAAGTTTAATGGCCAATGGGCACTTTATTTTATCACACAATGTACAGGGAGACCAACAATAATAAGACAAGTTTTATCTTACAATTTCCCAATCCAAGCAAATTAGCAAATTGAGTCATTTGAAATGTTTGAAATGATTTCGTTCAATAGACTCTATAAGGTCATCCATAGCAGATTAATCATTTCGTTTACACAATATCCAAATGTAATTTTGACTCTACCCAACATTATTTCAGTGTGATGATTGCACATGCACAGGGGCATCAAACAAATTTCAAAAGTTGATTATAACACCTGTCAGCTATATACCTAGGAAAATGGACAGGCAACCCTATCCCTTGTGATGTACAAGCTGAAAATCAAAATCTTGCTTGTTTGACTAAAAAACAGACCATATGATCTAAAGTTCAAGCATTAGACCACCAACCATGCTTATTCCTATATAAAGAACAAACATTTTTTTACAGACTTTAAAGAGACAAACTCATTTTTTACCATTAAGTTTCCTACAAAACTATGTTCTAAATATCCTTCAAATCACATATTTAGCGTCTCCTTTAATTAATGAACCTCTGATATATAAAATTAAATAAAAAAAAATTTGAAAAAAGATGAAGATTATATAATAAAAAAATATTTACCAGCTGTTTGCATTCTTCTTCGGACAATATCCAAAGGATAGGATGCCGATTGACCTAATATACCAGCAATAGCACCAAAAATTAATCTCTCCACTGGAGTTGGTTCTCTTCCCTTTGCATATTCTTATAAAGAGATGAAAGATTACTCACATTATTAAAAAATCCAAAATCACGAAACATACATGCAAACGATATGGTTAGATAATAAGAAATGATACATAATTTTTTAGACTGAGATGTCATTATTGTTAATTATCTAGGCAAAAATACATTAATATTAGTACTACTCGCCTGAAAGTCACAATCCTCCAATATGAAATGGGCCTGAAACAACCCTTAACAATAAAACGTTTTAATCCAGTTTCAGCTACTACTAAGTGCTAGGCTACAAAAGTTATAGCTACATGTACTTGGTTGAAACTATCATTAATATAAATATTGGATGCATATTGAATTGTGATACTAACGGGGGTTGGGTGGGCGAATGGTTAGCACATGTGTGCTGTATCATAAAGCCTGTCATTGAGTCAACTGGCGTGGTTTCTAATCCCTGGTTGTACGTAACAAGGAATAGGGTCGCCTGTCCAACCTCGTGGGTTTTATCCAGGTCCTTTAGTTTCCTCCCACTGCTAATGATCTCTATGTGCAAGCGAATTATTGAAATAAAATTGAACCATATGTTAGTCCCGAAATGACCAAGTTTGTGTCGTGTGGAGTTACCAAGTTGTGTCGTGTGTAGTTAAACCCCATTTCTCTCTCTCTCCCTCTGAAAATTTTATACAAGTGTGGTTAAAATACAAAATCAATTAGTAGTGAATCAGTATTTTATTTATAAACATAAAATTGGTTGTCACAAATCAGGACCAAAAATTATTTCTCAGGCACTAATCATCTTGATGTAGGGGGCTCCGCCAATTCATGTACAACCATAGGCATACAGGGAAGTTTTTGACTGGGGGGGGTGGTGGTGGTTGGTAACCCCCCGCACGTACAAGAGTACAACTGAATGAAAATTGGCGTGCTTATTCCTTGGGCAAATGATTGACGGACATTGAGATTTGATATGACGAAGACGTCATGATTCCAAGATGGCTGTGGTGATAACAACGTCATAGTACGGTGGTAATTGTTACACATGAAAATAAGTTTTAAACAAATTCTACTGATTACCTGCATGAGTTTTTTTAAGAGTTTCATAAGTAAAAAAGCTTGTTCCTGAGTATGGTATAGAACCTAGAATGGTTGGTGTAAATCCTCTATATAATGTTCTAAAGCCTTCAGCTCTATATATCTTCATGAATACTTCTGGTAAATTATGATACCTTTAAATAATATTGATAATGAAATAAAATGAATTGAAAAAACTAATCTTTATTGTTTATTAATAGGGATGCTTCATCCAGATTGATGAAATGGTTTGATTCCATGTTAGTTGGTGTCAACAAGTCAGGTCACACAAGTTATTCCCTGATTCTTTTGACCTCAAAAGACCCCCTGTGATAAACAAATTATTGAAATGAAAACATATAATTTGTTAGTCTAGAAATGACTAGCGTCAAAGGATGTTTAACACTTGTATATCTCTTTTTCCCAACAGTTGAATGGGAAAGATAAAACTACAGATTGTTACTTTTTGCCCACATTTGATTTCTTCCATAAAATATGCTATTAGTTTATTACTGAAATGAAATGGGGTTTAACTGTTTAACATCTTAGTGTTCTGCTCCGACTGGGCTAATTAAGATGGGCATATCCATGCAGTATGCTATGAGGGAAATATTGCACGGACTGCAGAACTACGGCCTGCTCTTATATATATCGAAACCCAACTGCCAAGGGATCTTTTTAGAGCACACCAATGTGTACAGGCCCTCCTTTCTGTATTATTGACATGGGGAAACCACGCTGGAAAATCTCAAACTTTCTCGGCCAACACTTGGAACGAAATTATGACCTCCATGTTAGCGAGCCAGCGTCTTAATCACTTAGCCACCATAGCTCCTATTAGCATTACTACAACCCCACCCCCACCTCAATATTTTGAAAGTGCTTCTGTCTTACATTTCTTTAGCAGTAACAGCCATTCTTGCTCTGACCATATCTAATGGATAAGTAAATGCTACAGATGTTACCCCAGCTAATGACCCAGCCAAAAATCTTCTACCTGGTGTAAGATGTCTGAAAAATTAAAAATAAAAACCAGACTAAAAATTGAAAAGAAATTTGCCAAGAAAAAAAACCAAAAACATAATTAAAATTAATATAAGCAATCTAAGGAATATGCTGAGACGATGGTTTTACACTTTATATGGGGTTTATCAACGAAAAAACATTGTATACTATTATAACAAATGTCTCTTTTGTTTCAGTCTACAAAAAGATATTGGAACTTACTTCTTTTTAACATCTTCTTTAAGTAAATTTTTAAACTGTTCATGGGCAGCATATTGAATGGCAGCGTATGGTATTATTCTTGCCATTGTGGCTGAATTTCCACGCCACAATGTAAAGAAACCTTCATTTTTGACTGTTTTGACTAAAAAACTGATAGCAGCCCGGAAAGAGAATGGTATGTTTGATACTGAAAAGAAAAAAAAATATTAATCTAAATTATTTTTAAATTTGATAATAACACACTATGACTGATTTTAGAAAAGAAAGGATTGTTAAAAAAAAGGTCAATTATTTATATTTCGTGTCTTTGTGTTTTGGCATTAGACAAATTAATTAAAATTTTTGAGCTTTTAAGATTAAAAATGCTGCTGATGAAACAATTTGCCTTATTCCAAACAGTAAAACTATAAAGATAAGACACATGCAGTATGTATTTGCATAAATTATGGTAGGATAGGATTAGTAAGGTGAATTATTATGTATATCTTACTTTGAAACTTAATCTTGGTTCTATCAAGAGGTGCTATTGTTGTTTTTGCTACTGCTCCAGCCATGGCTCCCGCAGTTAATGATGTAATAATTTTATTATGATTGGGTACCTGTAGATCAAATCTGAATATCATCCATGTATTTATATATTATATAATACTATGTATGCCAAGCCAACACAAAATAATAAAGTTTAAACAATGGTGGGCATGGAAATGGTTGCTTTTTGTTGTACCTGACATTTTGAACTTGTTGACCAGTGCCTTACTTCCAGGCTAGCAATAGGTGCTAATTTAAATCGATTTATTTCATGAAATACTTATTTCAAATTTTTCACTTTTCTTACATTAAGTTTAGCCCTACATCAGAAAATTTATTTTTACTACAAAAATTATTAGACCGGTTTGATTGGGTAAAAAAAGAAATGTTGTTTTGGGGAGATAAAAACCTGTTTCCATTGAAAACTTTACTGTATACCAATAAGGCTATTGAAAGTTCAAGAGACCCCCCCCCCACCCCCTATTATTAAATAGTTATTTTTTATTTTTTTAAAATGAAAACTAAGTGATGTAGCATGGATAAACCACAGGCACTTGAAGGGATTAAAATAAAACTTCTTACTACTGCTTGACTATAGTATAGTCAAGCAGTAGTAAGAAGTTTTATTTTTTATCCCTTCAAGTGCTGTGGGATAAACCTATCACTAAACGAAATACAAATCAAAAGAATTTATCAAGCAGTAGTAAGAAGTTTTATTTTTTATCCCTTCAAGTGCTGTGGGATAAACCTATCACTAAACGAAATACAAATCAAAAGAATTTATCACTTTATTTTGACCTAAAATTTAAACCAACTGTTGCCAGACAGGATATTCCCACATTTTCGAGAGATGGATAGAGAACAAGCTAAAAAGAAAGTGATTTTTCCTATAATCAATTCAATATGCGCATATATTGAAAGGAACCAAGATCTTATAAATATGCATTTCAAGTTTCATCAAATTCGGATTAAAATTGTGACCTCTATAGGGTCCACAAGCTAAACACATGATTTTTCAAACAATCAGGGACTATAATCAATGAAGTTTTGATCCGATACATGCCAATATCGAAAGCAGTGAGATTTTATGGGGATAAACCTATATTTCAAGTTTAATCCAAATCGGATTAGAATTGTGACCTGTAGAGAGTCCACAAATAATTGTTGATGTCCAGTCAGATGGATGGACAGGGGCGACGGCATAATACATCCACATGAAATTGTGGGCGTATAAAAATGTGTAAAGTTCCTTTAAACTAAATCATCAATATAAGCCTTTTTGATGAAATGAACACAAAATGCATTTTGAAAAACAATAAGATAAACCTTTTCATTGATTTGATGTTCTTCTTGATGATAATGTTCCACATGATTGTTGTTTGGATGACGAAACAGAGTACCCCTAGAAGCCATGTAAACTTTAGTCCCCAAACTATTGTACGTTTATATCTTCCCTGTTAAATTACATCTTCTCTACCTGTAAAACATCAATATAAGCACACAGTATACCAACTACTCATATTGTATTCATGTTATGCAGCTTTAAAGTGTGGATTTAGAACATTTTGGGCTGCCGGCACTAATTTCACAAGAAAACTATCTAAACTGGTAATAAGTTTAGAAATGGGGTTTAACGTCCACTCAACACAAAGCAGGTCCTATTGTGACAAAAATGTTTTGTTCCAATTCTTCTTTTGTGCATAAAGCATAAGGGTCTTTAGCTATAGGAGGAACCAGAGGACCAGGAGAAAAATAGACTACCTACTACAATTATAACAGACTTTATGATCCAAAGCCACACTTTAGACCACTCGACCACCTTTTGCCCCTTTAAGTTTATAAATATTATGTCTAATAGATAGGTTAGTTATTATTAAGTGATAAAAAATAACCTATCACAGTGTCAGCACACTCCTATTAACATCAAGATAGTAGCTAGACTATCAATAAGGTATCGTACTAGAAAACCAGCTATCTGAATCTAAAAACACAATTTCATGACATTACATATTAAGAAAAATTATGTTTTAGCGCTATGGAGAAATGAGATGAAATTTAACAGCCTACTGTTCTTCACAACTGACATTGGAGTGAACCCATACTGGAAAATTATGATTACATTTCTAGGTTAAAAAAATCGGGATCGAATGTAGGAGTAGGACTAGGACCTCCTGGTTATCAATCCAACCTCTTACTCACTGTGTCGGTTTCTAGGTCCCAAATATTAGCGATTTAGTTCCTTTCTTTAAATTTGCATAGGCCTATATCTAGTATAGATAAATAAATAATTTACAACCTTTTTTTAAGTCCAAGCACAGATGATAGACAAAGGTTAAGACAAAGTTTTTACTTTACATTAGTCTAAAACTAAAAGACTCTAATAATATATTTACTAATATAATACCACAATAGGCCTAATACAATTATTAAAAACTAAAAAAGTGTCCAGTCTGATAAATTGTTTCATTGACATTTCTAGGCTATTTAGTAATTGAACTGGACAAGGACTAGAAAAGCCTAGTTATTAAAACCTTGCTCAGTAATAAGCAGTAATTGTATTCCATTGAATTGTGACCTGTACGGTTTACTTATATTACAATTCACAAAAGTTACACTCTGAGTCTGTCACCACTAGCCTCTACGAAGTTACAATGTGAATTAGGCCTATATATATACAAGCGCCGATTGTAGTCTAAGCTAGGCTATTAATTGTAATTTGTAAAGCAAAAGTTGATTACCATGGTTTACAATAATTGCACTTAATACATAATTTTAGACATAAAGATGACAACTGTCAATTGGTGCTATTCATTACATGTTTGATTAGATATCATATCTAATAATATACAAAAATGTAATCAAGGTGTGAAGTCCAATTTCCATCCAAGTTCCCAAAAATGCGCTAGCAGACGGTTTTATCTCCCCTTATTCAACAAATCTTGAGTGCGGAATGTAACTTGTCCTAGATATTGACATAAAAAATAATAAATTGCTCTTGTCTAGACGTTATGGTTGATCAATGCCTTCGAAACTTTAATATTTCTTTTCCAAATACAATAATTATTATTATACATTCATGTGAAAATTTATATACGTCATTGTTTATAACCTTCTGGTTCTGCGGGGCAGTTTTCAAGGGAAGGTAACTCTAGGCAGAAACAAGAAAATTAGAAAATTTTCAACATGGTAAAAAAACCCAAAAAACTTTGATCTGTCAAATTAACACCTGTTTATTGATATTAATGATGAGATAATTTCACTTTCAGGCTTTTCTCTAAAACGAATGATTTTTTTAAATTTATTTTTTCAGACGAGGTATTTCAATCAGAAGGAAATAGATGGTGAGTTATTGAAAATATTCATTGCTCAATCTGTCAAAATATAACCACACCCAAAATTATAATCGACATAGTCACCTCTCCCCCCCCCCCTCCCTAAAAAAACCTAGAAAATTTGGATTAAAAAGTTAAAGTTCGAAATCCTATTCATCTAGATAATAATAGTGTGGGTGGGTCTAAAGTGTGGTTTGTAGATTATAAGAATTATTATTTAATTATATTGGTTTTTTATTACCTAATTTAACCAATATATATTCAAGTCATGAAATACAAACGAGAAGCGGTTTAACATCCTACTATTTAGTTCAACCCTGAACGATTACACTCACCCTGAACGTTCAGAGACTGCCCGATTTTGAATCAATGTCGAAAATAATTTTAGCCCCAGTCAATTTTACTGGGCAACTTTTCACTGCTAAACATTGGGGTGTCAATCCGTGTGGACGCCTGTTCTATGTAAACGAACATCTTAGTAAGAAAACGAGACCTTGCTTACCTCACTAGAGTCAGTGTGCGCGACGAAAAGGTAGCTCGATAGGTGGGGACGTATTTTTAACAGCGTGTTGTGTCGCTCATACTGGCTCTAGTGAGGTAAACAAGGTCTTATATTTTTCACCATTGTACAGGCGTCCACACGGATTGACAGCCTAATGTTTAGCAGTGAAAAGTTGCCCAGTAAAATTGACTGGGGCTCAAATTATTTCGACATTGATTCAATCGGGCAGTCTCTGCTGAACGTTCAGGGTGATGTAATGAGATCGACGTTCAGAGCTGAACTTCCTACTATTCTGCTCTGACTGGGATAATGTAGATATACCACGAATACATTTAAGTCCAAAAGTTGCAGCAATATCGAAGGCATGTAACTTTCAGCTGTTCAAAATTGACCGAGTACGTAGGCCTACATACAGATTCAAGTAAACTATCAGTGAACTCTTTAATGACATCAAGATTGGACTATTGTAAGTTCATTACTTTATGGTCTTCTCTTTGCTCGTTACAAAAGATATAAAACACTGCTGCACATACATCTAATCACCAGAACAAGACCCCAGGACAACATTGCACCTTTGTTCAAAATAGACATATTCAATATAAAATAATCCACCTCAATTACAAATCCATCCAAGGTTTAGCTCCTGACTACCTAAGTGATCTTCTACAGATCAAAAGTGGAGAGAATAACTCGGTCAACATCAAAAAACAAATGTTGTGGTTTCCAAAACTTTGAAAGTGTCTTGTGGTGATAGGGCTCTTCAGATGCAGCACCTATCCAATGAAATAAACTCTCAGAAACATTAATAGAAGCCAGAACATCAGAGTCCTTAAATGTTTAAATCGTGCTTGTGAAGACTCACTTATTGAATTGTGAATATCAAAACTGACAGTGCCGCACAGCACGATCAAGTAATTCTATTTAAGAGGCGCTGTATAAATTCATTGTTGTTATTATTAAGTACAAGTAGAGCTATATGTCTGTGAGACAATAATCATTGTAGTCAGACATTCAATATAAGTATAAAATCTTCTAAGTTTAGATTGAAACTTAAAATGAACATGATAGCTATTTGTCGGTTCAGATACATAGCAAAGGAGGGTTTGTATATTGTTAGGGCCTGAGCCCTGAGGACCGCATTGGAGGTATAATTTGGAATACTGTTAATCTTTGGGACTCAATAATAATACAAAAACGGTGTAGAAATAAAAAAAAATGTGCTATTACCGGTATTGTTAAGATTTCATTCTGTTGTTTGTTTGATCCTGTCTGCATATATCTTGACCGAACTTGTATGAAATGCCACACCTATTATGGAGTTGTGCTCTTGACTTTTTCCATACAAAAGGATGTATTTTTTTATCTTGTATATTATTCTCCTAGATTAAGAAGTAGGAGTGATCCTTTGCACTTCACATTTGATACATGTAGAGTATTTTATATTCACCTTTTACCTTATTGCATTTTAATTTTGTCTATTCAGAATTTAAAGAATGTTTCAATTTTCATGCAAGAAAAGGTGTCATCAACAATGATAAAGATCTTTCAGTTATAATGAGGTCACTCTCATACAGTCCAACTAAAGAAGAAGTGACCAAATACTTTAAAAAACATGTGGGATGTAAGTACATACATGTAGATAAGCTTAATATCTTTGCCGAAGGAATACTATTACACATAGGCTTATCCATTAACCAAGAAAATAAGTATCTATTTTTCTGCATGGTTTCTCCTTGTCAGTGGTGCAGGAAGGAAGGCCCGGCAAGAACAGCTGTCTAGTCATTTGGATGAGACATAAAACTAAGGTTCCATATACACGTTTATACATAAAAGAACCCTTGACAGTTGGAATACAACATAAGAAAAAGCTGTAGCCCTACTGTCCAGGAAAAAATTTCCCACATAGCACACAGCATTGTGTATCCGTGTTATCATTAGCCCAATCTGTGCCGAAAAGTAGAATGTTGATTGCTATTTTATTTCCAAATTCAAGGAAACATTTATCTCAGTGTGTGTTTATCACCTTGAATATATCACACCATAATTCTTTAAAAGGCATCTTTAGCAGATACACATTTGCATAGCTTCTCCAGTTAATCAACCCCCCAAAGTACTGGAAATTGGTGTTTCCCATAATCAGTTTTTGGTTGGCATACACTGCCCAATTTGTTGATCTCTACCAACTCTATGTGTATCTTTACCATCTCTGTGGCATTGATTACTGTAATATACCTTGAAGCTTGAAGGTTATCTGGCATCAAGCCCTCCAAAGAAATTACTTATGTCATGTATTATTGGCTACCTGTAAATTAACATGTTATGTCTAAAATCAATATTTTAAGTTAAAATTTAACTTATGATTGTTGGAATGGCCCTTGTGCATTTTTACCCATATCTGATTTATTTTAATTACGTCATATGTAACTTCTCCTGATACTTTTTTTTTCTTGTCATAAAAAAATCAATGAGAGGTTATTTGTTTAAGCAGCACAGAGAGATTGAAAAAGATAACCCCTCTCTCAAGTTTGATTATATAAATAAAAGACAATTCAAGCCGTATTTCTTAGCTTAAACATTTGAAATTTAATTTTATCATATAATTGCATTAATCATGTCAAATATTGCCTTCGTTTTAGCGATGTTTTGTTCTTTTTCATGCTTGTTTTACTTATTTTGATTACATTTGTCATTGTAAATTGTCCCAGTGCAGTAAAAAAAAATAAATGGATAAATACAATGTTCACACATTTTGATTTTTTAACTAGTGCATATAGTTAGTATTTATTTATTATTATTTCAGCTGATGGTAGAATTGAGTTTTCATCATTCCTAGATATCTTACATGATCATTCCAAGGTTGAAAATTGTGAGAAAGAACTATTAGCTGGTTTTAAAGCTCAAGATATGAACAAACAAGGAACAGTCAGTGCAGCAGAAATGAAACATATTTTGATGACGACTGGGGAAAAATTAAGTAGAAATGAAGGTAAATTTTAAGAAATGTTTATTAATTTCAGCTGTGTAAAAAGGCGAATGCATATCCATTACTTTCCAAATCGAAACTTAATCCACATAATGTTAGAGTGGAATAACTAGACTTTTCAGAAATATCTTCTATGTTTTTGTCTCCCTTTGTTGTATCAATATAAGATAATCTAGCACATTGTGAAAAATACATGTTTCCGAAGCAACGACTCTGAGTTTTACAACATCTAGATGTTGCTAGACTAGTCTGCAATTACCTAACTGATAGCTACATTATATCCCTTTACCTCAGACATGTGATTAATAGCTTTCAATCAGAGATTGTGACAAAAACACTCTCAGATCATACATGGCGACCTCATACTCCGCGCAGTGTTTCGTTTGTAATGAGTGGATATTGTTGTTTTAAACTTTGATTGGTCAGTAGTCCGACTACCAATTAATGAATAGCTGCTCTACTCTAGAGCCTCTACAAAAGCTTTACATTTTAAATGAGTGCCAATATTGGACCAAATATGTTAACATAACCTTACGTCATGGCTCACGATTTTATTATGCCCAATTAACCTGTACATAGCAGAATACTGCAGTAAAACTAATTGTGTGACTAACAAAGCTATCACGTCGAATGAAATGTAAACAATACTGTTTGGAAACAAACATACTTTCACCATTTTTAATACCTTAAATCACTGTCCAAAGTTTTAGGGAAGACCCAGATTAAACAAAGGACTGTCATATTGCTGTACTTAAGTGATAGCTTTGATTGAACGGGAAGAATAGACATACTCCCCCAAAAGTTCAAGAATTAGAAGCTAATCCAGCAATAGCCAGATAGGGATTTCTCGGGCCATTGCTTCAGGAATATGAAGAAACCTTGGCATTGAAATAACCTTGAACTTTGCACCTCAATTATCACAGGTTTACATTTTAGCTGTAAAGTGCAAGACTTGGCATTTGTGATGATTGAGCAAACTGATAGGCCCCTTAGCTGAGTCGGTAGCCAATTGAATTTAATAACGAAATGTGCAGGGTATTACATGAAGAACTGGATAAGATGTACAGAGTTTAAGCGAGATCAAGCCTTCTATTGAAGATGGGGAAAAATAATGTTGATGGCAGCAATGGTTAAGATTATCATCATACACAAATGATTAGGATACATTTGTAACAGCAAGATCAAATTATCCTTGAATTTTCTCAACTAACTTAATTTCTTGGGAACATATAAAAAAGAAATTGCACCCTGGTGGAAAGTTTTCATTGTTAACTATCTTGAAAACAAATTCTGCTCTTTCCATACCACCTCTTGCAACAATGTAAGCATCAGGTATACCCATAGTCATAGATACCGATATTTCAATTTTTAAAAATGTGTTTGTATGTCAATTTTATGTTTGTTTTTTCAGTTGATGCACTGTTTCAAGAAGCTGGTTTGCAATCAAGTGGTCAGATTCCATACAAAACATTTGTTGACACCATTCTGACTCCATCTCCCGATTATTAAAAGAAATCTGCAAACATGTAAACCTATCCATATCACATTCATGTATGCTTAGTTCCTCACATTCCATTATGTAGCAAGTATGTATGACAAGACTACATTGAAATATGTAATAGAATATAATGAAGGGTATATAATAATTTGAACTCACAAAAGGTATATATTATTATTAATCTTTAACAAATATTTTTGTCATGGACATTTCTGAATAATTCCTTGAGGCTGATTGTTTAGAACATTTGAGTGATTTTCTAATTCTGCTCAACATTTTTAGAGCTATTTTATGGGTAAACGATAAATAAACCATGGTT
Source organism: Patella caerulea (assembly GCA_036850965.1). Classification (NCBI taxonomy): domain Eukaryota; kingdom Metazoa; phylum Mollusca; class Gastropoda; family Patellidae; genus Patella; species Patella caerulea. Next base: position 25,125,529 of record JAZGQO010000006.1, read on the forward strand.
GTGTCAATATTTATTCATAAATTTCTTCTATCTAAGATATTTTAATAATATATTGATTTATTATTCCAACATACATGTATACAATTTATATTACCGAAATTTAAACATATATTTATTACCGAAATTTAAACATATATTTATTGAGAAAAAAATGTATTAAAGTACATGTATTTCCTATTAAAACATATACATTCAGTTTTGTTCTTACTTAATAATTTGATTCAAGAGTAACTTTATGTGGCATAGCAATAAATTATGTCACTAGTCTACATTAATTAAAAGCAGAACAATTGTATCTACCTAGGTCTAATTCCATCAAATCTTACTCTCAGTGTATGTTTTAGCAGTTATTTTTTTACAATCATCTTCTCCTGTTATTTATATACTCACTTTAAAATGTAGCCATGTTAGACTGATCCCCCAGTCTAATATCTGCTCTACACTCTAAAGAGTAGTCATCAATGTTTGATAACCAATATTATTGGTAGAGTTATTGCCCAACAATATAAGAAATACTCTAGTTGGAGAATCTGGTTATCTGATATAAACAAACCTATCCGATTACAACCTTTAATATTTATACACCTACATTTTCAATTTCATGTGGCCGCATACTATTGTTGCCCCTGTCACCCCACCGGTCACAATTATTATCCGATTTTGATGAAACTTGAAATATCGGTCTATATCCCAAAGTTCTCATTTTGATATTGGCATGGATCTATATCCCAAAGTTCTCATTTTGATATTGGCATGGATCAGATCATTATGGCCCCTGACTGTACGAAAAATCATGTTTTTAGCTTGTAGACACTCTACAGGTCACAATTTTATCTTATTTTGATGAAACTTAAAAGATATGTCTGTAACAAAAGCCAAGGGAGTGGGCAGTAATTGCTTTCTGTGAATGGTCTTATTAGGAGTATTGTTAACAGATAAATTGAAACTGTACCAATCCGAGTACTTCCTCAATTATGGCCCCTAGTTTTATTCCAATTTCAAAAAACTGTTCAAATATATCACCGTTACACTGTAATGACAGTTGAGTTTGATTTTTGCGAAAGTCGGACCAAACTTCCAGGCAAAATGGTCAAATGTACTATAAATAGTGTTAAAGTATGCACATGTAATTCCAAAGTTTTGAGCCCTCTATTTTTCACCATTTTTCTCTGATTTCAATGAAAATTAAAATATATGTTAATATCCTACAGATCTTAATTCCATTTGATATTGATGCATTTCAAGACTGTAACATCCAGGATTATGGCCCCTTATATTGTACACAAATTGCCATTTAAGTTTGTTTTATGTCCATCTCTTGCAGAAATGTGCTTGTATCTTGCATGACAATCACATCTAGGACGGGGGGGGGGGGTAATTTTGACTATGCCTGTTCCTCAATCCTTTTATTCAGATACAAATCTGAATAAAAATATTGCTTATATAAAAAAAAGTTGAATTTCTTTGTTATATTCTTTTAAATAAAAACAAAACCATTTTAATAACATTCTTTGTTTAATGAAGGAACAAGATCAACCATTAGAGGTAGATATAAAAAGTTAAAATAGACAACATGTAGATTAATTTTAATTTATTTTATAATAACAAAGATGAAAAGAACTGTGAAACTAAGAAAAAAGTACTATTGTTATTTAATAGATTTTAGATGCAATTAGAAAATCATTTCTATAAACTAATTGACTACTGATTTCCATAACATGAAATATATTAGATTTTGTGTAATATACGATAAAGGTTCCAACAAATTGCTTCAACTCTCTTTCGTCAGTAGAAATTTTCGAAAATCTTAAATTATTGATGACTTGATCCAAGGTAAAATATAGTCAAATTGATTGTTGTAGCATTTATTTAAGAAAACAAAATCAAAATATCAAAGGTTGATAATCTACTGGCGTTAGAATCAATCAGAGGCCCCTCAATAGATTTTTAGTGAAGAATAGAGGTGGCCCACCATGGCACCAGCTTGTTTTGCCATATATCCTTTATATTGTATGCAGAAAGTGTTTTCAATTCATCATCTTTGTAAATTACTGAACAGAATTATCGGGCTGATATTTCTTTATGGATTCAATGATCATAATATTGTAGTTTGTAAGATTCCCCAATAGCTATTATGAGATCAGAGGCTAGATATATCTTATTTGAACAAGTATAAGATTTATAAATATCCATTTATTTGTTGGATGTTGTTTATATATCATTAATATTTTCAAATGTGAACATAATACAGAATGAGGTACACAAAGGAATTGCATTTTTCTTGAAAACCTGATTTAAAATCAATAAATAAAACTCTCATCTTAACTTTATATTGTCTTTTTATTAACAAATAATATATCAAATATAATTTTCACTAAATAAGAATTATCCGTATTAGTATGAAATCAAACAAATATTCAACTTTACTCGAAGAACACTATTACACAAAGTAAAGCTGACACGGTGCCATTTCCTAATATAACAAGACATCTATAAAGCCTTATCGTGCTGCCAATGCAAAGCCTTATCGTGCTGCCAATGCAAAGTTAACCCTGCAATTCTTTTAAATGTCAAATAAATTAGGTTTCTTTGAAAACGTTTCATATCTCCACACATTAGGCAGTTACTAGGAATTATACCTACCGTAAGTATATTATAGAATACTAGTTTCATTAATACTCATATGAAACAATAGACACTCATTTGATACACCTATGTGGTAATCATTATTTCACGGTAAATATAAATGATGATGATTGTGACTATAACACATTGCATAATTAATGTTCAGTAGGCTTTAGGAGACAAAAAACCTTAAGTGTCATTTACAAAAATATAGAAACCTTCCAGTGTATATGTGATCATAGTAGGATGAAACAAATAATAGTATTGATCATATCTGAGCGTAACAACATATATTAACAAGAAAAATGATAAAGATGAATAATTTACTATTGACCCAGAGTCGTATTCCCTGATTCACCCAAACATATATATTTATAATTTATTTGCACTAACATCTTAATCGTATACATAGACTATAGAAAGAAACATATACTATATTAATTAAATTAAATGAACTATGAGGTAATTAAAATATCACTTTTAAATCTATAAATAATTTGTCAATACTATGGTAAAGGGAATAATTAAAAAAAGTATTGATGCTGCTTCAAATATCTCAGCTCAATTCCGTCTGCAGGACTGGAACCAAACAGGTTAGACAATATTCATAAAATCTAGGGAACTTTTTGAATTTGGAAAAGGGTGTGAAAATGTCTAAAATTTTACAATTACATTTATGATACGGTGTTCTTACAGATTAACTTCATTTAAGCACAACCCAAACCCACATACCTGACAAATTTGGTAAAGGAACGGACGACAGAGAGGAGAGACGGTGAAAATTAAACGAAATGAAATGGGGTTTAACGTCCTACTGTTCTGCTCCGACTGAGCTAATGTAAGACAGATGAGACCGTACAGATTTACTGTTATTATTAATAATCAATTATAATAAAATATTTCAAAATTTTGTTAGTTGTGTATAAATAAATAATCTTGAATTATTACTAGCAATAAATACTATGTTGCCAATAAATATTAAAATATAATAATACTAAGTAATTAAATGTGACATTCATACATATTAAATACTTTTATATTTTTCTGATCCATATCTATATAAACAATTTAAAAAGTCTACTTGTAGCTATATAATTTAACAATAAACATTATTTTGCTGTAATCACATTCTCTTCACTGTCAAATATTCATAGATATTTGCACGGAGACCCAATGTAAATTGGTGTACACACTAGCTAATGTTTCCACTGTTATTCAGCCGAATGATTCGCCCGATTCACGCAGGTTTTATATATTCGGCCTATTTATATTCTCCTGGTGTGTCCGCTTCGCCGAAGCATTCAGGCCGAATGTAGAATTCATTAGCCAATCACCACTCAGAAGTCACATGATTGTTTGAAGACATAGCCGTCCCCAAGCTAAATCATGTGACACGAAAGCTGATGCAATCAACCGGTGAATCAGGCAAAGCATTCGGCAAGTGTGTCCACCCACCCGGCCAAATTTTTTGGCGTCGATTAATTTGGCCGATGTGTCCACTGTTTAAACGAACCACTTTTATGAATAGATGATTGTAAATCTTAATTGAGAGATACACTTGAATCTTACAATTCTGAATGGAACAACATCACATCAACAAGTAATGTAATATGTAAATTTTATTTCTTTCCTCTAGCTCTGGGAGCAGCTCAATGGTTTACACACATTGGTCTGAAAAGAACATACTGACATTCTTACCTCCCCTTAGAGGTCATTTATCTACATTAAATTTACATTTCACTGTATATACCAGTACCCAAATACAGCCAATTAGACTTGAATGCTGTAGTCTTAATTAAGGACACATGGCTAAAGTGATGATTGAAAATTCAAAAATAAGGTTCTGGATTTTGCTTGCTAACCACTGTGCCATTTTCCTCCCTTATACTTCCTAATAATAAAATATCATTGTTAAAATACAGTACAAGTATTCTACTAATAACCACAAACACACATTCACATACTGCATTATTACTTAACATCTCTATAAATTAATTTAACCAAATATACATATCTCAATATTCTATACTATAATAAATTGACATCATTGAGGTAAAACAAGGTGATTCACTAACACTAACATTCTCAGACACGCGTAAACTAATTAAGAAGACCAAGTTGGATTTAAGGAAGATCATCTATATATAATGCGATGGAGTATTAATATATCGTATCACGTATTCTATAGTCTCTGGAAGCCAGTCTCTCAATAAATATGATGATCGAACAGACATATATGGAAAGAAAATTTCTCTGGATCTTGTAGCACCACCTTTTATTATTGCTAAGGCTGCATCAGAGGGTCGTGCTTGATTCATCACACTCAATAAGTAATCTTGACCAAACTGTGCTAACTGGGATACAGCATTCTCAGTACCTGTAATGATTTGGATGAAAAATTACTGTTTTTAATATATTTTGTATTGGAGATCTTACTACATTAATAATTGCCAGTTTATTCTAATCAGATCAGCACTGAGCTAGATCTCCCCCACCTCATGCAATCTCAAAATTACATACTTGTACATATATATATCATTTTATATTGCTTATCAGTCATTACGAACTTGGTCATAGACATTAATGCAAAAAATACCAAACAATACACCAAATTTCATTGATCTTATACACAATAAGAATCAGGGTTATCCTGTTCCAAAAAATTGACAAATTAAGCAGAAATAGTTAATAATCCTACTTAGTCAAGGTATTGACGTAATAATGTAACTATACACAAAGCTTTACTCTCTCACTCAATTAGAATCAAAGTTATTGGGTTCATATTGCTTATAATACCAGCTAATCTTAAGCAGAAAATGCTCATTATCCAATTCAGTTTAGGCATTTTGGGTGGCCTAGTGGTCTAGCTGACCGGTCACCTCTGGCTTGCGGCTGTGTTTTCGATCCCTGGTGTGACTGTATGTGGCATGGAGATAGGGGCACCTTCTCAACCTCGTGGGTTTCCTCCGGGAACTCTGGTTTTCTCCCACTGCTAAAGACCCCTATGCGCAAGCGAATTATTGAAATAAAATTAAACCATGTTAGTCCCGAAATGACCTAGTTTGTGTCGAGTGGACATTAAACCCCATTTCCCTCTCTCTCTCCCCTCACAAACATCTAACCAAGTTTAAACATTATACCAGAAATTACTGAGTTCCAAAAGGTATGATGGATGGGCAGAAAGACAGACAGACCTCCGTTTAACAGAGGACAAAATGAATTCCAAATGTTACGGTTTCTCTTACGTGCACACACACACAACCTGTGCTCCTTTAAAAATTCAAAGAAGTTATGGTACTCACCTATAAGACCCATAATGCAAGAGGTTATAGAAATATCACAGTTTCTCATCTTAAATTCTTGGCGTAAAGCACTAAAAAATCCATCAAGTGCAAACTTTGATGCCGAATAGGCGGCTACAAATGGTATTGCTACTTTTCCTAAAAAGAAAAACAACGATGGTACATGTAAATGTTTAAACTATAACTATGTACATCACAACAAAAAAAAAAAAAAACCTGAAAGATTCGTCTTCAGAATTTTGATTTATTTTCTGTTTAATTTTTTGTTACCTTATCCCTTTCTAAAGTTATTGTTTTTGTGTTTAAACTTTCACTTCAAATTATGTTTTTAAGAAAATTTACTCTCATCCGAGCGGATGTTGACACAGTGCTGAACGTGCAACTGTGCTATTTTTAGACTTTGAATTTTGAGTTAGTATACATATTTATTAAGATCAATGAAAAATATGCAAGGGCATATAGTGGAATATAATTAAAGTTTCATAATTAAGTTTAATTATAATGTATAAGAGAAGTATTAATTAATTATAATGTATAAGAGAAAAAATACTTCATAAGAGAAGAAATACTTCATTAATATGTTTAAGAGAAATAATAATTCATAATTATGTTAAGACAAATAATAATTACTAATTATGTTTTAGAGAGATATTCATTCATAATTAAGTTGAAGGGAAATAATGTTTCATAATCATGTTCAAACATATATTATGCAAGAGATAAATCTATCAATTGTAGGTCTTTCTTTAGGCCTGAAATATTATCTTAATTATTTTAGACATTAATTAACTTATCCAGGACCATAATCAACTCTCAATGTCAACGCTAGCCTGCAATATTTATTGGATTGGGATCTGATTTGCTGTTCAACTCTCATTCATGATTAAATCATGAAATGGATAATCGTGACTGTTTTTTTATCGTACCGACTTTAGTTATTATGATCAAGGCTAGGCCAAAAATTCAATCGGTAAATTCTTGGTTCAGCATGGATCAATTTGACTGAAATTTTCATCAAATTCCTTTTCCATTATCTAGTTTTTAACTTTTATAATAAGAACTGCCAGCTATTTATCTAATCTCCCATTATGTATTTTTAAGGGAGGAATCATTTTTTGGTGTTGCGGAAATAATTGATGCATACTGCCACTTAAATATCATTCAGCTGGGCAACAAGATAGTTTCAGTCTCTTTGAGTCAGTCTTGATTTATTCTAATTAGACTTAGTTGCCATGAAAATTATACAAAATGTCTTCTCACCTGCCAAAGAATTAACCACTATAATGCTGCCTTTATTTTTCTCTAATTCTGATAATGCATGAGATGTTAGATGTATATATGCTTTATAATTTATATCAGTTACTTGTTCTAGAGTTGTCAGATTTTGTGGAGTTCCTCTCCATTCCCCGAGTGGCATAATTACAATATGATTTAATACTAAAATATCTAGTCCTCCTAACTTCTTCACTGCTTCCTGCAAAATAGAAGAATAAATATCTTTTCTCTATATCATAGAATACATAATTTCTGTACTAACAAATTTACAGACAGGATTTACAAGAATAGAAATGTGTGACAAAATAAAATGAAGGGAAATGGGGTATTTGTTTAATGCAGTGTGAATCAAGACTTCATTTTTAAAGTTGTCCAAAAAAAGATTATTAGAGGTCTTACTTTTATAACTTGTTCTGTAGACGACATGTTGGCCATATCTGCTGTAACATAATAATATTCTCCATCTTTGGCACCCCGCTCTCTACAGTTTGATATAACCTACAAAACAATCACTTTCAATATACCATCTTATAAATCTTACCTAATATACACCATATAAGAGTTATCTCTTAGTTTTGTGGGGGGAGAGAGAGAGAGAAAATGGGGTTTAACGTCCACACAAACTCGGTCATTTTTGGACTAACACATGGTTTCAATTTTATTTCAATAATTCGCTTGCGCATAGGGGTCTTTAGGATTTGGAGGAAACTGGAGTGCCCGGAGGAAACCCACGAGGTTGAGAAGGCGCCCCTATTTCCATGCCACATACGCTCACACCAGGGATCGAAACCACAGCCAGAGGTGACCGACCAGTTAGAGGTCGAAGTGCGGCACTCTAGACCACTAGGCCATCCCAACCCCCCAGTTTTGTGGGGATGTTAGGTGGTCTAACAGATACACTATAGATCATTAGGCCAGTTATCTATGTATATACAGGATTTGTGTCTGACAAGTAGTGGCGTCGCATGATTTGTGGGGAGGGGGTCATTAAAAGAAGGTCATAAGCTTTCACTGTGCATACTCGAATAATCAAAATTATTCATAATGTTATTCTATCAATAGCACGGACAAACAGAGAAAACCTACTGCTACATTGTGTATTTCTTTAAAATTTTGTCTCAAAAATTGAGGATGCTAGCGCAATAAGGTGGATGAGTATTTTTGCATACTGTGATAAAATGAACAAGTTGAGAAAATCTAGTAAAAATGGATTTATTTGAAAAAATTAAGTGATATTATTTAAAAACTACACAATTGTCCACCTTATTGCACTAGCATCCTCAATTACTGTTTTTATGAAGTTCAAAAAGGTGTCTGGAATGTATCTAAGCTACAATTTCTTCTTTATACTGTACTCTCAATTAATCGACACTGATTATATAGGCCTATATAAAGCTTCACTGAATGACAGATAAAGTAAATGTCTTCTATCCTCCCACTACAACAACTAAACCTTGACTACACGCTAATCCTTATACTACGAGATTGATGCTTGTCTGATACACTAGCTACTCGTATGACATTTTACTCTTTAATTGGATGACCATACCTCTTGCAGCACATTTTCTCTTCTAGAAGTTATCATTAATTTAGCACCAAAGGCAGCGTAATGGTAGGCTATTTGTTCACCAATACCAGTTGATGCTCCGGTTATTAAGACACGTTTTCCCTTTAGGTGATCTATAGAATGAATGGAAAGAAATGTTCCATATCTACATGAAATATTCTATTCTTATTAGATGAAACTTGAGACAAGATACATATGGGATCCAAAAAAAGCATTCAGCAACCTTATTATTTACTCTATGCACACATAATCTGGTGGCATATAATTTACAAGAGATGGGTAAAAACTCTGCCTAAATGTGTGCACATTACTAACGGAATAATTTCAGTTTCGAATGCAAATCAATATATTCCATTACATTTACATCTGTTTCACAAAGTTTAAGTTTAGTATTTTTAGAAATTGTCAGAAGAGTGTTGATCTCGCTTTTAAGTGAAGTGTTGAAATTGCATTTCTTAAAACCTGTATATGTATTATCATTAGATTGTCGCAAAAAATAATACTTGCTTTAATACCTGGATCAAAATCATCTAGAAACCAATAACCTAATATCAGACCAAGTAAAACCGCTATGACTTTCTTCCACATTCTTTATTACAATCTGTAAATTAAAAATACAAGTAAATATCATAAAAAACATATTAACACTTTGATGGAACGGGTGACAGCAATATATATCAAATATGTCAAAATCCAGCTGACAATGCATGACAAGACTAATATTATTCCTTTAGACAAAAAAAAATAGAATTGACAGAAAAACAGAAACTGTGTAGATTTTGTGGATTCACTTGGATAAGATGTGTTGGTATTCAATGAAAACAAGATGGAAAGAGCACTGTCTATAGTAAATAAAACATAGATGTGAGCTTATCAGGCTGTCTTGTATATCCAACAGCAGGAAAGTCTTCTTTGACAGTTGTAATATTTTTGTCAACGATTCCTAAAAAGCAAGTTTTGAAAAAAATCCAACCATGAATTCTGTCCCAAGCAAAATGTGAACGTAATCTGCCTCGGTTTTTAAAAATTAGATCTTTTAATGCATAGTTTTGAATATATCATTTTCACAAGCTTCAAAATGTAAGCAGAAAGATAACATTGCAAAACATATTAGAAATTTAAGATCCAAAAACTTTGAAATTCGATAGTAATTCCTTATATATTATTGATCAAATCATCTGTACAGTGTTCCAGAAATTTCATAAATAAAACTAAAAGATTTTGAATTTCAAAGCCTCTCTAAAAAATTGAAAACAATCTGTCAAGAACTCTGCTCTGATTGAAATAACCTATTGTGGGATATAAATTTATCGTTATAATATTCATAAAAATCTTATTGGATCTACTTTAAAAATAAATTTAAGGTCTTATTTTAACAAGCTACATGTTATTAAACTTTAAACTTAATCTTAGTTCCCTCCACTTACATAAGGAATTCTATACACTACTTGATTTAATGTGTTTCTATGTATAAAAGTTATGAAAACAGATAACATATCTTTGATACATGGATACCCAACCGTGTTAAAATATTACTTTAAATGACAGGATTACTGTCATAAGTGTGGCAATCAAATTCAACCAAGCATTTCCTATCTTACTAAACTGAATTATAATCCAGAATAGCTAGCCTACATGTATGTTTCTAAATTGCTTGAAAGTTTCTTTCATCAAAGATATAACTAATTAAAAGAATCTGTTTTATGTCTGCTGTTTAAAATTGAATAGCTGAACAATTTAAACACCATCTCCAGTGAACATAATTTACTTGACAAATTTCAAAATGCCTATAGACAATTCTACTTCACTGAAATCATGTAATTAAGCATTTACAACAAATATCTTAACACCAGTCGATAGTAATAAATGTGTACAGCTGGTATTTCTTGATTTGTCTGCAGTTTTTGACACGGTGGACCATGACACCTTTTTAATCTGAACTATTTGTCCACTGTGTTGTGCTTGAAATGTTCCCTTCGTATCTAGCTGGTAGAAGCCAGTTAGTGCTAATTCATGGAAAACTATCATACCCCACAGATCATTAGTATGGTGTGCCTCAGGGCTCAATATTGGGTCCAATCCTCTTCACTGTTTGCACGAACCTGCTCAGTAAAATTGTGCATTGATTTCCATCTATATGCTAACAATAAGCAACTCTACATGGCATTTAAACAGTGTAAAACCAAGTGATATTAGTTTTTCAAAGGCAAAACTTGAACAGTGTCTCAGTGAAATTAAATGTTTGATGAGTACTAATTTCTTGAAACTCAATGATGATAAAACTGAGTTTCTATAAGGAACAAAATCATCTTTAAATACTCCAGGTGATACAAGTATACAATTGGTTCCCAAACTATCGGTTTGGTTGAATCCGCCCGAAATATTGGTGCACTTTTTAACAAGGTTTCAATTAACAATGTGTGTAAACTCTTGTTATTATCATCCAAGAAACATTTGTAAAATAAGGTCAACTCTCACTAATAATGCCATTGAAATTGTCCTTAACTCCCTAGTAACATATCTTGACAGCTACAACTCCCTTTTAGCAGTAATCACAGATGTTTTAATTAATAAACTACAAATGGTACAAAATAGTGCAGCAAGGTTTATCACCAGATCAAATTTTAGCATATAATAACACCTAATCTAATTTAGTTACACTGGCTGTTTATTTCAGAATTAAATATAAAATCCTTCTTTTCGTTTTTAAATGTCTTAATGGTCTTGCACCTCTTTACTTACGCAATTTACTTGAATTTTACACATGTGAATAATAACAAATGTAGATTTATATACTGTAGCCCTTTATCAACAAAACATGATCTTACCATTTCATTATCATAGCAGAGTCTAATATGATGGATTTCTAGATCAAACAAATTCACCAACTTGTCAACTCATTATTTTATAATGTAAATAGTTTAATAAATTACAATGCCAGAAACCAAAAGACTTGAAATAATAATCTTTTGAATTGATAAACTTCTCTTACTTTAATCTGGAAAAATCTGGTTAAATGCCTGTTGAATGCAAATTTGAGAATACAAAGGAAAATTGTTTTTGCTTCAAGATTAAGCTACAGAATATAAAAAAAAAAAATATTTTGGCTTTTTTGATGAAGATTATTAGAAGCCTATTCAGTGAAAAAGGAAAACCTATATTATATAATAAGTCTTATTACTCAATTTTCAACATAATTAGACTTACTAGGTTTTGCTAGATTACAGAAGATCTGGCATTAGTATCAGCTTGATTTCTCATCTTGAAAATTGTTTTTGCTTCTCAGCTTATAAATATATAATGTTTATTTCGCCTACCTTTTAAAACTGTTTTTCACTTTTTATATATGTAGAGCAACCTGGTTAAAGGCAGTCCATAATATATTAAATCAAAATAATGGTATATGTTCTTACACCTATTTCAGGTACTACCATATATACATTGTCCGACTAGAATTTCTTGCACCGGTACATGATAACAGATTCAGTCTGGTTCCCAGCAATCAAGTGTTCCAAATTTGGTTTTTGATATTTGGCATACTTATGCTAGTGTTTCTTACAATTTTGGGGAAATACTTTATAAATTCTCTAACAATGCCGACTACATCTGCAGGAAAGAGCTAACAAGTTTTAAAAAATCCAGATAAGTTCTGTACGATTCCAAAGAGAACACTGTTCTGTATCAAGTTCAGGCTTTAAGTTTAAGTCAAAATGTGAATGGGGCAATAACACTGAACAACAGGTTAGTAACATATGGGGCAATATTTCACTAGCTTTACATTTAAAATTTCATGAAAAATCTCACCAAATTTTAAAATACTCCATCAAAAACTCAGTCCTGTATTGCATTAAGAAACTTTAATAACTCTGTAGGCTATTAAGAATACCTTATGACCAAATGAACAATCGCTGCGATTTGACAAATATTCAAGCAGGTTGTTCACAAGAAATTGTTGATACAAGACAGCTACATACAGGTGACTACAATATGCATCCACATAAAATGTTACCACATTAAAAATTAGTTTACTCGTGTGAAAATTTTAGGTCATTATTATCCAATTATAAGCCTTGGTGGTTATGAATGTCCAATAACAAAGTTACCAATATACTGTACATCTGTAATCGTCAGATGTTTGAAATGATATATTTCACAATGTAAACTTTTACAGGTGTGTGTAATCAATATCTTGACAAGTTTACATTCCTCTTTCATCAATATTTAACCTGACACAAATAAAACACTTCACATCCTTTAAATTTAAACTCATCATTAGCAATTACTAAGCAATTAATGTATGTACAACAAAAACCTTTCATTAAGTACCATTAAAATCTCCTCCTTTCTTGAATGTTACACACAGCCAAGTCAACATGAAAAGCTGTTCTGCTGATGGTTTCTCATTCATCTAGCAATTTAAGTGAAATCTTTGTACATATCCTAATCAAACATTAAATATTTATTCACATGTACCTCATATCCATGTTTTTCTTATCTTTTACAATTTTCTGTAAAAAAGGGATTACAACCGATAATATTGTGAGAAATGAAATGGGAAATAATGTCCTACTTTTTTTCTCTGGGGAATTTTACCAGTATAACTGCACTATGGCAAACTCTTATTTCGAATTCCACCTGCTTTGGGTTCTGTTGAGCAAACAAAGACATCAATCCTTGGCAAATTATCTGTTTTATCTCCAAATCAGTAGCTTGTTCAAGTTTTAGAATTTTAAAAATAATGGTTACATGTCCAAAAGAAATGGGGTTTAATATCCTACTGTTCTGCTCCAGACTGGTCATACATTATACAGTGTGCTATGAGGGAAATTTGGCCTGGGCAGCAGAGGTACGGCCTACTCTTACAAGGAATTCCAACTGCCAAGGAATTTTTACATGCACGCCAGTTTGTACACATGGCCTCAGTTTTCCGTCCCATCCGATAGATTAGACAGCTGTCCTTGTCCTGCACCACAGACAAGGAGAAACCACGACGGAAAATCAGGATGAACTTTCTAGGCCAATGCAGTGAGTGTTGACCTCCATGCTAGCATGCCAGCGTAATACACACTTATCTACCGTGGCCCAAAAGCCTATTAAAAATATTTAAAAGTTTGCATCCTACAGGTTTTGTTATATTTTATTTCGATTTTTACCCTGAAGGCACAAAAATGAATTGGATAAAAAATGTGACAGCTGACTATTTTTAGCACAAGCAGAAATAGAGGGACAGAAGCAGAAATAGTGGGTCGGATACAGTAATAGATTAATTTTCATGTCACCTATCTCATATTAAATGCATTGGATAACAAATGGGCTGCTAATTTAGAATTATTCTATTTTAGTCTTTCTATCTCTTTTTTAATCTAATCTAATCTGATAGATTTTCTTTGGTTTTTTTTTTATGACCTTTCAATACCAATATACTTGACAGTACAAGAAAGTTTAAAATAGAAGAAAAACCTATATCGGTGAGACTTATCCTATTACCGAAGTAAAAAGAATGACAGGCTAATATTAAATTATGATTGAAGCTCAAAAATACATACCGGTACCATTTATAAGAGATGAAAAAAAAAATCTCTTCTACAAATTCATAAACCTTTTCAATAATTATTGAATTATACAAAATCTCCTTACATATGTGCCACAGTAATGGTTAACTGTTAACTGACAATATCATTTCTACAAGCACTGAATAAATTCCTATGAGTAGTAAGATCTTTGCTGAATATACATGTGTAGACCTAATAATAGATTAGTATAAAAAATAACTGATAAGACTGAATGTCACCTTCTCTTTTGCTTTTTTTATCCAGTAAGCCAAAAAACATCCACGCTAAGTTGGCTTAACGCCAGTCATAAATTGCAAAAATTACATACCAATAAGATACTAATAAAATACCGATAGTATTACATATAGAATGATCTGTAATCAAAATAATTTGTACTTTCTACTAATCATATGATGATAATGGTTATATTACTGGTATCACATCATCGTCTTTAGACTGGGGTTAAAGGAGAAATCCTGTTTTATTTAAGTTCGTCTTCTATTAGTGTTTATCGTCAAATTCCATGTAGGTGATGTCGCAGATAAGTTGTCTTAGTATTTTGTTTAATTGGAGGTCTTTCCTGTGGAATGATCGAAATTGGTGAACTCCAATATTTGAAAAAGTAAATACTGGAAGGTCATTTCTTCATATTTGATGTATGATTTGCTTATTTAAACGATCAGGTTCTTCTGAATGCATTCTCAGACTTTCTATCACTGCAGAGAAATATCTTTGATCCAGAACCAGAAATATGCACACAGTTTCTTAATGATCTATTTAAAAAATTACAACAACAAAAGTTTTATAAAGGGCTATATCTCAGGCACAGTTGAATTAAGACTTAACTTAAATCTGACAATCAAGGATTTTTTTAAAGCAGCCAACAAAACTGAGTTTTATCAGTAGTTCTTCAGATTTTTAGCTGAGGGAGTAAATTTATGAATAGCAGCACAATAGTCATTTTTCATAAATAAAAAAATTACAATGACTAAAATTAGGTGCAGGAATTCTGACAAGTAATGATAAAAATGATTTGGTCTACCATATTCATCACCTCTATTTAGTTCTTGTTTATTTAATCAAGTTGATTTTGCAAATTTAACCTTGGTATGGCAAAGTTGCACTTTATTTTTAGGTCAACATTAATACCCATTTAATGAACTATTTGATTAATGTGTAACATTTACTGTGGTATTAGTGGTTGTATTATAGGATTTCATTGGCCAGCACACATCACCAATCAACTATCTGGTAAAAACAACTCATGAATTATTCAAATGGTTCAACTGATCCCTTGTATTTGGATAACAGGGTCACTTATGCATGGACAAGTATCGGCCTATCTCTGTTTTACACTAACTAATATTGCTGAATACATGGTACACAAAATCTTTAAGTTTTACAGGCTAGAACACTTGATAAGCCATCAGAGAAAGGCTGTAAAAATAAGTGGTCTAACAGGTACTGTAATTCATAAGACCAGTAACCCATGAAAGATAAGGATTTGATTTAAAAAGTATTTATTCTGAATTCTTATATACAATTATAGAGGGAATAATATGAATAAGATGGATACAGTAACAAGCAACTTAATGCTTATATAAAACTGCTTCCAGATAAGGATTTGATCCCAAGGTTGATGTGACTCCTAATTATCATGGCCGTTTACCTAACCTCATGGGTTTTTTCTGGGTACTACGGTCTTCTCTCACTTATTTTGTTCAAGCAAATTATTCAAACATAAATATACCATATGTTAGTCCCAAAATTACCAAACTGATGTTGAAAGGATGTTAAAGGGACAATAACATTCTTGCTGGCTTGGTAGCTCCAGAAAATAAATAATACCCTTATTCTAAGTACTAGATGTTTAAGTGTCCTATCTGTTGTGTAAATTATCCATTACAACCTATTTTACTTGTCCAAAGGGTTCGAAAATATTTTAAAATCCAAGTCACATTTGAAAAGATTTACGTTAGACTTTTCAAATCAATTGGTTGAATTTTTCTAATTTTTTAAAATAGGTGTGTTAAGATGAAATTTATATCATCATTTAATTGGAATATTCTAAAATAATACGATTTGTTGACCAAAATGAAGATTGGGACATATTATTAAGTTACAACAAGAGTGTTATTGGGGCTTTAATGCAGTTATGCTGATCAGCGATGCATAACAACCTGTAATATCAGGTAATCCTAGTAGAGCGACTCAAGATAGTTTGCGTAATTACAAGTTTTAAATAGGATCAACTGATTATGATCTTGTAAATTTTAATATGTTTTCAGATAAATGAGCTCTCAGTAAGCATAGGCGTACGAGGCGGGGGGGCCGGGGGGCACCGGCCCCCCCAAATATTTTCAAGAAAAAAAATAGAAATCTGAAAAGAACCCAGAATTGTGAGATTGGTCATTAGCCGAGGAGTTTTTGAAAATGGGGTGGGGTAGGGGTATGGCCTTGTCGGGGAAGGCTATGGTCTTGTCGGGAATGAATGCTCAGTTTGTCGGGAAGCGTCGCGCCGTCTGTCGGGTTTGGAATATTTTTAATAATATGGAAGCGGAAAGAAAGCAGTCCAGTCAATGATGAACACGTTAACCATCTGAATAAAACTAGCACGTACACATGGCCTTTCTCAGTTCTTGAGTACGGTACTGTGTTAGTAATAATCGTTTGACTTGTTCTTCTTTTGGTTTAATATAGTGCACTAGATGTAAATAAACTTGAACTAAAATGGTCATTCATATATTAAAAGTATATAAATTTTACAAGTTCAAAAAGTCTTCTATCTTGATTCTAGATCTATCTATCTTAGATATGGATAAAAAATATGAACTGTCATATAAAACGTGGCAAAAGTAAATCGTAATACGGAATATATAGATTGTAAATTTGAACTTTTATAAAATGGTCATTCATATATTAAAAGTAGATAAAGTATATACAAGTCTTCTATACATCTGAGATCTGGATAAAAAAAAGTGAAGTCTCATAAAATGAAAAATGTGGCAAAAGTAAATCGTCGACTTGTTCTTGTTTTCGTAGTAATAGAGCGTATTTTAAAGATGAATTTTACCAGTTTTTATGCTGCAACTGACATAATTTACTACCCACTCCAAATTACTAGAAAGTATTCGAAATGCCTGGAAATCGCGTCTTCGGCCGTTTGGTTTTCAAAATTTTCTGGGGGAGGCCCCCCAAACCCTCCGTCGGGGAATCTCATGTGAAGTCTCATAAAATGAAAAATGGCAAAAGTAAATCGTTCGACTTGTTCTTGTTTTCGTAGTAATAGAGCTTATTTTAAAGACGACTTTTTACCAGTTTTTATGCTGCAACTGACATAATTTACTACCCACTCCAAATTACTAGAAAGTATTCGAAATGCCTGGAAATCGCGTCTACGGCCGTTTGGTTTTCAAAATTTTCTAGGGGACGCCCCCCATAACCCCCGTCGGACGCTTCGCGCCTACGGCGCTCGCGGGCGGACGGCTTCGCGGATTCTAAAGAAGTTCTTATAGTCAAAGATGTCTGCTGTAGGATATTTTAGGTTACCGGTGTGAGGGTTGGGTTTGGTACCCAGTTTGAACTGCTACCACATACATTTTAGTTGCAATATAAGATATCTGGACATGGTCTGTATAATATAAAATTTTAGTTGGCCTATTAATAATGTTTAAAGAGAGTTATCTGAACCAAGTTAATGAAGAAATGAACATACACTATATATGCAGTGTGTCATAATGGCAATTTGTGCAAGGAGCAAAGCCAAAATGTGTACCTATAGTCAAACCAATCTGGTATCATGGAGCAGTCATACTCTTGCTTCCAGTGGTCACATTTTAAGCAATCCTGGAAACAATTTCAGAATCTGTTAACCAGTTGTTACTGACAAAATGTCAGACACTATTGAACTGGATCCTGATATTTTTAAGTTTGTACTGTACATGTATCAATGAATAACACCACTGAATAAAGATAAAGCTATCACTTCAACATAGTAGCAGGCACCTGAGGGATTGTGCCTAACAAAGACTGAATTTGTGTCTGTAAGTGTTTGAGACAGGAGTCTTCTCTTCAGGTTTGGGAATATGGGGCGCCGTTTGTAAATTTATTATTTAGCTTTTGATATAGCAAAAAAACCAATAGATTTAATTTAAATTTATATATTTAGTTAAATCTCGACTTTTGTGCAAATTTTTCACTTTCACTTAATATTTAAACTAAAAATACAACAAAAACTCAATATTTAACATAATATATATAAATATTTCTTGATTTGTCTCTATTTTCATATTTAACATTTAGCATTGAATATTAAGACCAAAACAAGAGATTTGATGATATATAAATATTTAGCTAATTATTTAGTTAAATGTTTAAACATTTAGCTAAATATATATTTAGCCAAATGTTTATATATTTAGCTAAATGTTTAAGCTAAATGTTTATATATTTAGCTAAATGTTTATATATTTAGCTAAATGTTTATATATTTAGCTAAATATTTAACTTTAGAATTTTCAGTGATTTAGTATTTAGCATTTATACCTACAAAAAACAGCACATAGCTGTATATTTAGGCGATGTGAAATCAAGATATAACATTTAAAGCTTTTCATAGACCAAAAACTCAACTTTTAGCTACAATGTTTTTTGCTATAAAAAAAAATTAAATAATTATTTTACAAACAGCGCCCCACATGGGAACAGCTTGACAAACCCAAGCGGTAACTGACATTTCCTATTTCCTCCAAATTTTATATTGCACAATCCAAACAACTGAGAAAAGAACTTTTAATATCAATTTTGTAACACCATCTTAAGCTTAGAAAAAGTAAGCCTATACCTACTAGATTTGCACACACCAAACTAAATATAACGTGAATTAAAATAAACAATATTCTTTACAGTAGAATTCCCTTTAAATCCATTGGTTTCAGTTTCTGAAATCTTAACTATCGTTCCATAAATACTGACATGTGTAGTGAATTAAACAGTGCATGCTCACTCTAAAACTTATCATTGGAGGATTTCACATAGATCTAATATTTCATTTTGTAGTACCTGATATTAAGGAATATTGCAGACTACATGTATAGTGTAAGTCTGTACATCACCAATTTATCCATCAACTGACAAAGACACCTTACAACAGTGCCAATATATCAGACAGATAAGCCAAAATAATCCTCTGCTGGGTCTGCTTAATATCATTTTGTTAGCCGTAAATTAAGCTTCTGTCTATTCTTTATGTAGTACAAATGAAATGAATTGGGGTTTAATGTCCTACTGTTCTGCTCTGAACTGGGCTAATGAAGACGAGCATACGCCATACAGTGTGCAATGAGGGAAATTTTGCTCGAACAGTGGCACTGCGGCCTACTTGTATATCGAATTCCAAATGTCAAGGGATCTTTTATGTCCTTGTCATGCCCTCTTTCATGCATCACTGACAATTGGGGAAACCATGAAGGAAAATCTGGATGAATTTCTCTGCCAATGCAGGGAGCGAAAATCCAACCTCCAGGCTAGTCAGCCAGCGTCTTCTACTTACCCACTGTGATCTCCCATCTAGTACAAAATGTGATCATTAACATTAATCATGTGAGAGATTTTACAGCTCAAGGTCCGATAATGATTAATTAAATCATTTGTAAAGTTGCATCCAATTAAACTAGGCAAGTTTAGTGGCTAGATTTGTGTTAAGGTTTATACTTGATTGTTGTATTCTCGTGTTTACTCACCCAATTGGTCAGATGTGACACATGAAAAGACCTCTTTCTGGTGATTAATTAGTCGTCAATTAACATGATTGTTGTTGGACGAACATTAGACATGACACACTCTTGGACAGGGCTTCACGTTTAATTGATTCACTTTAAGAATCTCTAAAAACACTTATTTGGTAAGGTTTATCAAGGTAAACCATCTAAATAGGTTAGGCACAAGTATTATTATTGTATAATGGATATGTAAGAAAATCAACTTCAAAGGGGTGCACAGCTCTTTGTTACTGGATTGTTTAATATTACCCCCTTAGGGTATGTTATGAAATATAGTAATTTAATAACTATAACAGAGCATAAAATATTCCAAATAAATATAGCTGACACACCTTATATATAGCCTATTTAATATAATGTAATCTTAACTTAATACCCAGTTTAAACAAAATATATATCTATACAATATATTATGATACATAAATCTTTAAAATGACTATATTTATGTCAGCTTATCTATTCATGTTCATTGCACATACATAAACTTTACTTATTATTCTTAAAAGATTATAATATCTATTGCAATATATCTGATGGATATAAAACTTATGTATTTAATGGATACTATAAACACTTGTATGATGTAGTGTATAAAGTAATACTCAAGAATAAATCAATGAAATGGGGTTTAACGTCCTACTAATATTATTATCATTATTATTATACAACACTTATATAGCGCTAACTTCCACATACGTGTTCAGATGCGCTTTACAATAGATAGATAAATGTATAGGATATATAAAAAATCGTTAAAAAGAAAAATAATAGTTATAGACACAGTAAAAATCTAAATATCTATAACATCAGTGCAAAAATAAATATCTATAAAATACATATAGTGAATAATTAAAATTAATTCAGCAGTTAAAAGCCTCTCGGAATAAAAAAGTTTTAAGTTTATTAAAGAATATAGACAATTTATAGATATACACATAAGAATACTACCAACAATCCTGTCATTTTCTTTAATAGCGTGGGAAGTTATTTGACGGAAAACAGAAAAAACTTATAAATAAGTTAACCGGTTATTGAATATATTAATAATCATGTCTCTAGTGTATTATAGTTCACCAATAGTACAAGATGGAGTAATATATTACTTCTATATGAATGCTCACATTATTTTTGAAGAATGTATGTTTTCTGTTGTATGACTGATTCAGATTGGTGATTCTAGTCCTTGGCCTTGACTAGAGTCTCTGATATAAATATAAAGAATGTGCGGACCCTTCGAGACTAAATCTTCGTCCGATGCAAAAGTTCTTAAATGTGAATTCATTTGCCACTCAAGTATTTCTAATTTTAGAGTCTGTGATATACAAATGGTTTTACATGTTGAAGTATTTAAAGAAGGAGTAATAAATCTCCCCAAAAAGTTATATATATATATATCCAAAAATATTAGCACAACCGTAAAGCTGAACTACTTTGTTTCATGGTAAATGATGAAAAGATAAAAGGTATGCTGACACAAACTGATTTCAACACGGGTTTAATAAAAGTTTAACATCTTTAAATACCTTTAGCCTGTCTTCGGGATATTCATAAATAATTTCATTGCATAGTGATGGACACAATACTACATTTTATACAATTTACAATGAACACTGGTTTTATTAAAAGTCTGTATATATGTATATTTTACAAGGCAAGGTAATTAAGCCTTCTCATGCTAAAACATCCGATACCTTCAAGCCCCAATAACACTCTTGTTGTAACTGAATAATATGTCCCAATCTTCATTCTGGTCAACAAATCGTATTATTTTAGAATATTCCAATTAAATGATGATATAAATTTCATCTTAACACACCTATTTTAAAAAATTGGCAATTGATTTGAAAAGTCTAACGTAAACCTTTTCAAATGTGACTTGGATTTTAAAATATTTTCAAACCCTCTGGACAAGTAAAATAGGTTGTAATGGGTAATTTACACAACAGGTAGGACACTTAAACATCTAGTACTTAGAATAAGGGTATTATTTATTTTCTTGAGCTACCAAGCCAGCAAGAATGTTATTGTCCCTTTAACAATATTTATACAAATTGTTTAATTCCACCAGTAGCATCTCTTTCCTGGGAATTCTACATACTATCTAATATAAATCATTCACATAATTGATTTCATGGAAAACTTACTCTAAAATGACATGAAATGCACTGAAGAACTGATAGGGATTGGCATACCCCAGTCAGTGGCAGATCCAGAGTGGGGGCGGAGGATTTCTCTCTTTAAAAATCTCAGTGTGTATGTATGCATACGTAAGTTAGATGGCGTCATACATTGTCAACTATCAATGGATGTCCTATATAATGATTCTAGAATGGTTCTGCTTATTCTCCCCAATATAATTGTGCAAAACGTTATTTTACGCTTGTCAAGTTATCTTTACCTCAAGTTATCTTTGCCCCTGTGTATTGGAAAAAAAAAACCCCTGAATGGTTTTTGTGATGAATTTTCTTGATATTTGGGTGTTTGACACTGTCATGGTCAGTTTTTGTTTTTCTATTTTCCTTCCTTAAAGAGACAATAACACTCTTGCTGGCTTGGTAGCTCCAAAAAATAAATAATACTCTTATTCTAACTACTAGATTTTTAAATGTCCTACCTGTTGTGTAAATTATCCATTACAACCTATTTTATTTGTCCAGAGGGTTCGAAAATATTTTAAAATCCAATTCACATTTGGAAAGGTTTACGTTAGACTTTTCAAATCAATTGGTTGAATTTTTCCAATTTTTTAAATGAGGTGTGTTAAGATGAAATTTATATCATCATTTAATTGGAATATTCTAAAATAATACGATTCGTTGACCAGAATGAAGATTGGGACATATTTTTCAGTTACAACAAGAGTGTTATTGGGGCTTTAAAGGACAAAATAGGTGTCAGTCTACTCAGTCATTATCACATAATAATATGTGATAGAACTGTTTACTTTTCTACAAATTACAACTGCCAAAGGTTCTTTTATTTGTATGTTTATGCAAACATAGCGCCTCAGTTTTTTGTCCCATCCAAACGACTTAATGCTGTTCCTGACAAGGAAAAACCGGACTAGAAAATGAACTCTACACGTACGGTACATACGTAGTTAGAACCAACTAAACTAACTACGTAAACAGACATGCCCATCACTGTCTCATTACATATCAAGTTTATCATATTTACAGATTTTAAATTTTATACTCTGTATCTAAAGACTCATTTAAGTATTCTTAATGAAAGTGACTTTAAAAACAAGCCATTAACCTTTCAATCTGAGTTCTTCAAGTTTATATATAGAACTTATGTATTAAACCGATGTATAAAAGTAGTCTGCAATCTGCAATAATATTATATAGAAATAAACTTCTAAAACAAATAACCACAAAATTCAAAACAATGCCATATTCATTGACATACCGTTACGTTAATATTAATGATAGATTTAATAATGTATCTTTAATTTTTTATTTTGACCATGTTGATTCACACATATCGGTGGTTTGCTTGAAAAGATGGAGGTGGTATTTTGGCATGCTGTAACATCCGACGTCCTTTGAGTTTATTCTACAAATGTGTGTTTATATATTCAAATCTTTCAAGAAAATATATATTTTTCACCCCTCCCTCTTTTAGTATTTCTGGATAAACCAATGTGATTACATCAATCTTCTATAAGCGATAAAAGATCTTTATTACCATTAAAAAAAATCTAAATCAAAATATGGTGAACTTCCCTTTTAACTTTGTACTCAAGAGACCAGCTGTAAAAATGGAAGTAACAAATGTAACATGCAGCCTCCCCAAATCTAAAGATAATAAACATACCACAGATTGATATGTAGAATACAAAAAGAATTCTAATGACAATACCACAAATCTTTATTTCTGTACAACTAATATAGAATAAGGGGACAAAAAAAAAAGGAGCAGACATATAATTGATATACAACCAGAATTCATTTATATTATAGCAATTTGTGTTTTACTGTCAAACTAATAGGCTAAACTAATAATAGCAGGAAACTCCTTAATAACCCTTCTAATTATCTCATTTTCCTATAAAATTTTTATCGTCATAAAACCACAAATTCTATATTTTCAGAATTCCTATAAAGTAGATAAACACGATATAAATACTAATTTACAACCTCAAGATATTTATCCAGCAATTTGAGCTCTTCTGTCAAAATAACACCAAAATCTTGCATTTCATACCCAATAAAAGTAGATACTTGGATTGATTTTTGAATATCCATTAATGGAATAGGTATAAAAATATTAATCAGAGCTTCTATTCTTTTTATTTAAACTCCCAGTACAGAAACTGATAGTGTTTATTTGCAAAATCTTCATATCTTAAATTCATAACAAGTTTTTTTGCTGAAGGGAAAAAAACGGTAAAAAGCCACGTACCACAGGCTATACTTATTACTTTTATTTTGTATAAAAATAACATATTTTAAAAAGAGACTTCATTAAATGTGCAGTGGAGCATTTTGCAAATTTGCCAATACAATAAAAGCATACAAAAATGCCACATAAAAATGGAATAAAAAAGAAAGCAATTATTCATAATTACCTGGTATTACTCTAATACTTTCGCATATTATTTTGTCAATGTTGATATTAAATCAAATTGTTACATAACACTTCAAACTCTTAAAACATATTTTTCTAAAGAAATAAGTCAACTATCAAGCCACCTGATACACAAGCAGGTTGGGTATTTTTTGATCTGCATTAAAGAATTTCGTTTTGATCAATACAGTTGTACCCAGTAAACCCTTCTTTGAGTAAATACCTGGTAATAAGTCTTATGACCAATAATAAGTCAAAGATCAGTCTGTGCAGCTGGCAATCACCACATCATGATGTAGCTTTCACCTGATGACAGATCTCCCGGAGTGAAGATTGACATGTGTTATACCTGTAATAGATTCTCTCTTACACTACACATAAATAAATAACATGCTGAAACTAACTGTAAATGTGTTGAGGGCATCATCAATGGTTTATCCTTCGTTTGTCAGTGGCTAAAAATCTATTACCGGGATTAAATACTATAATCTGTTTAAAAATAGTCACTAAATAAATGAGATGTGTTCAAGATACTTAAACCCCTGCTGACATGGGTTAGAGATTGGTGAATTTAATTTTTAAACCTTAAATAAGTGGCAGTAAACTACCAATTTCAGTATATCATTCCTCTCTTTGGTACCATCCAAATGACTAGATGCAGTTTCTGCAAGATCCTCCCTGTCTTGCACCATTGACAAGATTAAACCCTACTATTAAAAAAACCCAGGAATTTTCCCAGCCAATACTGTATTATATAAAACAGACAAAGTAAAACAGACCATAGTTTATAACACTATTGTTTTCAGATTATCCAAGGATTAGCAGCTAAAATGTAGATCAAAGTTTGCTGGCAAACTGAGGACACCCCTCATCAATTTCCAAACAAATCTCTTATAAATAAATTATTTATGCATGAGGTTTGATAGTCCTAATCTTTCTAAAACACCTGATACCAATATTTATGGAACAAAATGGAGTTTAATGAAGCTAACCACTTGTTGTAGTAAATTTTTTATTTTTAAAATAAGAACAACAAGCAAACATTATCTACAATGCAGCAGACTGAGAAATTGGCAGATTTAGAAAAACAGATGTTACATCCCATAGAAACAAAATAATTAAAACATTTCAAAATTAAATATGTTTTGAAGATTAAAATGCAAAACATATATATTATAATAAATATCTAACATCGAAGAGGAGTTAATAATTTAAATATCAACCTTGAGAAAATGAAGCACACAACACGACTAGGAATATACTGTTTATAACGACATGTATAAGATGTGTAATCACCGCAGTAAAGAAGATCTGACTATTTTATAGAATAAATATTCCCACATGTTTCTCAAACAAATGTGTTATTAAAGTAAATACTTTGATATTACTCCCTATTCATAATCTAATTTCCCTTTGGATTCATAAATGCACCATCCCCTCCTACCTGTTTAATAAAGACACTACTAAACGCTTTCCTTCAAAATAAATATTTTCAGATCGTTTAAGCGAAATATCATACTTGATTCTATGTATGTTTCCTCCATTTTTTTCTGTGGGAGACATCAAAAGGAATGTCTACACATCAAAGTGTACTTTATTCTCGTAATATTTGTAGACTATATCGTTTAAATACTAATCAATGGTTTAATCACTTATTTACCGAAACACAGTACTGTATGGACAGAAAGCAAAAACTTCCCAAAACTCTTAATGAGTCACAGACTAGACAAGAAAAATTTATGAATTAACCCCAGGGATGTTGACTCTGCATCAACAGAAACAGCTACTAGGCCACACAACTCGAAAACAGAATGCTATTAAGAAAAGAGAATCATAGACCAAGAGGGAATTAATCCTTATCACGCCAATCTATGACACACCTTCAAAGGGTTTCTTCACACGAGAAAAAGGCTTTAGGCTTATGAGTGTCCCATCGATCATTGTGAGCCCACATAAAGAAATAGACATACACAATCCAAAAGTATATTTATAATTTTGAATTAATTCTTTCCACTAAAACCATCCAAATGCATTGCAAATTTTAGAAATAAAAATATCCATTACTTATAGTGGAATGAAATGGGGTTTAACGTCCTACTGTTCTGCTCCGAACTGTGCAAATGAAGACAGGCTTTTACTAATATTTTCAAGCAAATCTAATGATGTTTTGAAAGGATCTCTTATGAAACCATTTACAAATAGTTTTCAAGCACTGCTAATGATGTGGAATCTTAAATTCCGACCCCGGTTTGTCGAATAAAAAAATGATATAATAGTTATAAGTATGCCTGTACTGCTATTCATTCTACGATGCTGCTATCATTAAAAATAATTACTCGATTCAATAATAGTTGCTTGCAACATATGCAGGCACCTGTGGAGAAACAGCATCGCAGGTGCTTGCTGACTGTTCCCTATACCACAGGTGCTCGTTTACATGTCACAGAGATAATTTTTGTTTATTTCATGCATAGGATTTTGCGTACGGTAATGTTGTTGAAAAAAATCATACATTTACAAACGATCTCAATCTTAAAAACATCTGCATTTTATACTGTAGAGTTTATGGACAAACTGTTGTTTCACTGAGGGTCGTTGTGTGGTATTCCAACACTAATATTTCACAGAAGAGGGGTTTTGTCTCAGATGTACAGTTCATATGACCAATTATTAACTTCCTTT
The DNA here is from genome assembly GCA_036850965.1 of Patella caerulea. Classification (NCBI taxonomy): domain Eukaryota; kingdom Metazoa; phylum Mollusca; class Gastropoda; family Patellidae; genus Patella; species Patella caerulea. The sequence continues at coordinate 25,152,884 of JAZGQO010000006.1, forward strand.
GTTTATTTATCAAACAAGGTTATAAAATCATAGTATTTGTAGAGGTTGAAATATCCAGAGTTGGATTCTACAAATATTTCAGACTATTGTTCTGCTGAAAAGATGGATTATTGTCACATTTCACTTACAATAGCTACAATCACATTCTTATTAAAGATACATTATGCAAGAGCTAAATCAGTTTGCTTAAAATGTAATATAAATTCTTAGACATGTATTTACAAGAAAAGTCCATAATTATCTCTCTAAATCATCAAATGGATTAGAACGCCCGGAAGATTAAAAAAAATTAACGATAGAATGGATAATTGAGTATTAGTCTTGTGTGCCCATTACTGTTGGTACATTAATATCAACTAGACCTGCATGCAGGAATGACGGGTTTCACTGGTGCCACGTTACTTTCGGTGCCACGTTGCCCTTGAACATATGTCACTTCCGATACCAATGAAACCATTAAACAGGTTTCCACATAAGCATTGCAAACATCAAATAAAATGGACGAAGAATCAACCAAATCCAGCAATATCAATTCATTTTATATATATGTTACTTGTAAGTGATCCTGGCAAAATTTCATTACTTCCGGCGATAATGAAAATGTTCAATTAGTTTTATGAAATCAGAAATGGCATAGGCATCATATGGCGAAGACTGTATGTAAATCGAATAAGAATTGCCACTTTTATAGACCAAAAACCTTGAAAAATGACTTGTAGAAAATCGTCTATTTCTCGGCAACCGCACATGATAAAAACTATTTTTTTGGTATCTATATGATCGTATGGGCTCAATCTATTTGTTGATTGGAATCAAATATCATAATTTTAAATATATTACAAATCAGACTCATTTGAAAAAAATATCTGTTTTTGAGGCTAAAAATACAGTTTTTTCCAAAATGACATTACTTCCGGAAATACTGAAAATGTTAAATTAGTTCTATGTAATCATAAATGATATAAGATAACATATGGTGAATATTTTATTAAAATCGAATAATAACGAACACTTTTATAGACCAAAAACCTTGAAAAGTGACTTAAGGAAAATCGCCCATTTCTATGCAACCGTACAAGTTGGAAACCATTTTGTGGTATCTGTGTGATCGTATGGGTCCATTCTATTTGATCAATAGAATCAAATATCATAATTTGAAACAAATAACAAGTACGACTCATTTGAATAAAATATTGTTTTTGAGGGCTAAAATGTAAGTTTTGAGTAAATGACGTCATTTCCGGTGACAGCGCAAGAGCTAAAATGGTTTGACATAGTCCACTATGGCATTAGGCATCCAATAGCGAAAGAAAATTGAAAATCGAATAATTATTGATTCTTTTACAGCCAAAATTACGTGAAAAGTGACTCATGCAAAATTGCCTATTTCTCGGCAACTGCGCATATTACAAATTAATTTTCACATACATTCTCTTCGTATGGGTTATTACTACGAGTTTATGAGTGTTACGAAGATATATTTTTTAATATGATGACGCTGGATGGGTTGTAAATAGCTTATATTGACACCTTTTTTCACCCTTTAATCCAAATTGCCAGAAAACGAAATCGAAATTAAAAAAACTGAGCCCGATGTTTTGTGCGCCTTTACATGGCACATCTTTTCAGTCATATAAGATTTGAAAAAAATAATATTTGCTTTCAAAAAGTTGTACCGAACTGTCAATATTGTAGTTTTTGCTGAATTTACGCCACTTCCTGTGCCTACAGGAAACTTTACCGGTAACAAAAAAAATGTCATTTTGAACCACGGAACATATGAACATGGTTTTATACAAATCGAACAATAAATAAATAATGTAGGACTGAAAAACTGAATTAGCCAATGGCGGGCAAGGAAAATTACGGAAACAAAAAATGTTGACATTTTTGTTCAAATCAGATGACTCTTTAACCTTGGTGAAAATGTCATATAAAAAAATTAATAAATAAAAAAGTTTTTTGTAAAAATTTAAATTTTCCAAATTTGGCGCCTAATATCTTCCAAGATTCGTCGAAAATCAAAAATCAAAAGTAACATAGCTATGTCCCCTGTTTCTGGCTATGTCAAAATGCATCATATGCTAAAATCCAATGATTATTGTTAATATTACGGCAATATTTCAAAAAACGACATTTTCGGTGATTTCGGACATTTCGCAATGTCGCAGAATGCCGGGAATAGCTTTAATCTCTAAGTCACACCCACTTTCCCAGTAAAACTGAAGACATTGTATCGATCCAACAAGAAGTTGCTGCGATATAAGCAAATTGGAAAAAAAAAAATAATAATAATAAGAAGAACTAGACCTGCATGCAGGAATGACGGGTTTCACTGGTGCCACGTTAACTTTAAACTTATGTCACTTTCGCTCCCATGTTGCCCTTGAACCAATGGCACCGATAAACAGATTTCCACATAAACATTGCATACATCAAGTAAAAGGGAAACAGAATCAACAAAAATCCAGCAACATCAATTCATTTTATACATTTGTAACATGTAATTGATCCTGATAAAATTACAGTACTTCCGGTGATAATGAAAATGTTCAATTAGTTTCATGAAATCAGAAATGGCATAAGATATCATATAGTGAAAATTTTATGTAAATCGAAAAATAATTGCCACTTTTATTGACCAAAAAACTTGAAAAGTGACTTGTAGAAAATCGGCTATTTCTCTGCAACCGTACAAGTTAGAAACCATTTTGTGGTATCTGTATGATCGTATGGGTTCATTCTATTTGTTGATTAGCATCAAATATCATAATTTGAAAAAGATTTCAAAACAGACTCATTTGAATAAAATATCTGTTTTGAAGGCTAATAATACAGTTTTTGCCAAAATGACATTACTTCCGGTGTTACTAAAATGTTAAATTAAGTTTATACTATCGTCTTTGACATTAGGCATCAAATTATGAAAATCGAATAATAATTGACACATTTACGGGCCAAAAACCTTTAAAAGTGACTTGTAGAAAACCGCCTATATCTCGGCAACCGAACAAGTTAGAAACAATTTTATGATATCTGTATGATCATATGAGTTTTGTTAATATGTGAATTTAAACCAAAAGTTAATTTTATTATTACATATGACATATTTCTTGGTTTAAAAAAAATGTCGATTTTAAAAGTTAAAAATGGAGTTTTTGACTAAATGACGTCAATTCCGGTGTTAATTTTAAATAGTAATCAACATGATATGACGCACACTTGCTTTTTGAATCAAATGATGTCACTTTTGCGAATATCCATTAATACTTGACTATTTTACAGGCAAAATTACGAAAACAGTGACTTATGCAAAACTGCCCATTTCTCGGCAACTGCTTATATTAGAAACCAATTTTAACATACATTTTCTGCGTATGGATCAAAGCTACAAGTTTATAAAAGTTACGTAGAAATATTTTAAAATCTGAAAAGCCTGAATGGGTTGTAAAAGGTCAATTTTACACCTTTTTTCAATTCTTAATCGAAGTTGCTCGAAAATGAAGTCGAAAGGGCGCACTCTTTTTGTTATATCAAGTTTTTAAAAAAATAATATTTTCTCTTGCAAAATGGTACCTAACTGTCAAAATTGTAGATTTTGTTAGTTTTTGGTAAACTTATGCCATTTCCGGTGCCGACAGATAAAACTATTTGGTAACAAAAAAAAATGACAATTGAGACAAGGTGTGAACTGCAAGCGAAGACAACTCTGCTTGGGAGATCGATGCACAAGACCAAAGCGCACCGTGTCCATAACATTGTGGACTCGGCATCAACAAACTACGCTCACCATTTGAATAAAGACAAACACGTTAATCTGACCCTCCAAAAGTCTGCATTGATTAATACATGAAACAAATATATATCCCTTCTTTCATTCTTTTTCTCATTTTGGCCAAATGTGAAAAAAGTACTAAGGGATACACGACATGTACATAATCACTGACGCCGACGTGTATTAAATAACATTAAGATACTAGATCATAGCCCACAAATGGTTCTGAGTTTTTTTTTATAAATCTTTCCACCAAATTAAGAAACGCAATTTGCAAGCGGTGGATAGTGAACAAGCTAAACAAAAAGCGATTTTTCATACAATCATATTTAATTCAGGCAGTTACAATCCGATATGTGCTAATTACCACAGGAACCAATCCATGTTATACATGTGTTACATGTAAGTGATCCTGACCATATCACAGTACTTCCAACGATAATGAAAATATTAAATTATTTTCTTAAAATCACAAATAATAATCACATGGTGAAAATTTTATGTAAATCGAATAAGAATTGACACTTTTATAGACCCCAAACCTTGAAAAGTGACTTGTAAGAAATCGTCTATTTCTCTGCAAACATACAAGTGAGAAACCATTTTGTGGTATCTGAATGATCGCATGGGTTCATTTTATTAGTTGATGCGAACTAAATATCATAATTTTAAATATATTACAAATCAGACTCATTTGAAAAAAATATCTGTTTTGAAGGCTAAAAATACAGTTTTTGCCAAAATATAATTACTTCCGGTGATACTGAAAATGTTAAATTAGTTCTATGAAATTATAAATGACGTAAGATATCATATGGTGAAAATTTTATGAAAATCGAATAACAACTGACACTTTTATAGACCAAAATCCTCGAAAAGTGACTTGTGGAAAATCGCCCATTTCTCTGCAACCGTACAAGTTAGAAACCGTTTTGTGATATCTGTATGATCGCATGGGTTCATTCTATTTGATGAATAGAATCAAATATCATAATTTGAAAAAAATAACAGGTACGACCCATTTGAATAAAATATTGTTTTTTAATGCTAAAAATTAAGTTTTGACCAAATGACGTCATTTCCGGCGGCAGCGTATGAGGTAGAATGGTTTGACCTTGTCCACTATGGCATTAGGCATCCATTGGTGAAAGAAAATTGAAAATCACATAATAATTGATTCTTATACAGCCAAAATAACGTGAAAAGTGACTCATGCAAAATTGACTTTTTCTCGGCAACTGCGCATATTACAAATTAATTTTCACATACATTCTCTTAGTATGGTTTATTGCTACGAGATTATGAATGCTACGGAGATATATTTTTTAATATGGATGGGTTGTAAATAGCTTATTTTGACACCTTTTTTCACCCTTTAATCCAAATTGCCCGAAAACGAAATCGAAATTAAAAAAACTGAGCGCGATGTTTTGTGCGCATTTATATGGCACATCTTTTCGGTCATATTAGATTTGAAAAAAATAATTTTTGCTTTCAAAAAGTGGTACCGAACTGTTAAAATTGTAGTTTTTGCTAAATTTACGTCACTTACGGTGCCGACAGGAAACTTTGCCGGTAACAAAAAAAATGACATTTTGGACCATGGAGCATATAAACTTTGTTTGATACAAATCGAACAATAAATAATTTATATAGAACCGATAAACTGAATTAGCCAATAGCGACCAAGGAAAATTATCCAGAAAAAAAATGTTCACATTTTTGCCCAAATCAGACGACCCTTTAACCCTTGGTAAAAGGTCATTAAAAAATATTCATTAATAAAAAAAATTTTTGTCAAAATTTAAATTTTCAAAATTTGGCGCCTTATTTTTCCGAAGATTCGGCGAAATTTAAAACTCTAAAGACCCGTAGCTATGTGCCATGTCTCTGGCTATGTCAAAAACTATCAAACGATAAAATCCAACAATTGTTGTTAATATTACGGCAATATTTCAAAAAACGACAACTTCGGTGATTTCGGACATTTTGCATTGTCGCAGAATGCCGGAAATAGCTTTAATCTCTAAGTCACACCCACTTTTGCAGTAAAACTCAAGACATTGCATCGATCCGACAAGTAGTTCCTGAGATATAAGCAAATTGGAAAAAAAAAAATAATAATAATAAGAATAATAATAAGAAGAATTTTAACAAAAACAATAGTGTTTCACACAAGCTACGCAGTGTGAAACCCTAATAATAATAAGAATAATTTTAACAAAAACAATAGTGTTTCACACAAGCTACGCAGTGTGAAACCCTAATAAATGATACATCGTTCAACTCGGATAACTCAGCTCAGATAATGTCATTTGAATGAGTTTTTCAATATATTCATTTTTCATTGTCGATATTTGAATTATTATAGCGAGAACAGCTAGCTCTTTATCTATATCTTACGTAATGTATCTTTAAGACTGCGAAGATACATGAAGATCATGATTCTTTTTTGACAATAGTAACTATCAATAAAAAAAAATGTCCTGTGTACACATTGGAGTGCACATTAAAGAACCCTTGTCAGTTTGAAGGATGTAGCACAACCCTTCTGGCAAAATTGACCTCATAACAAACTGTATGGGGTTTGCATGTCTTTATTAGTCCAGTCGGAGCAGTAATGTATCATTCCATGATTACCTTAGCCATTAGAAGATGAAAATTAATACACATAATATTTGAAAATATTTACTGATATATTAAAATATTCTTGGTGTAGCAGTTTGTAAAATATAAGTAAATAATATATATAAATATAAGTAGAAATTGCCTGTAACAATAAATACTAGTATTTACCATAAGCCTATAGTGTGAATGACTTCCAGCTTCAGTTGTTGTATTGAATTCATTTAAACAACATATTCTAAACTTGGAAAATTCCACAAATTGTGCTCAACATTGCAAATACCTTCGGTCATGCATGGTGTAACTTTTTTTAACCTTACAGCAAACAGTTTATTTACACTGACAATAAGTGATGAAAAGTCTGTTATTTTAACCCAAACACTAAAACAATAAGCCTTTACCCTTGTACTGCTTATTCAATTAGGACATGGAAAAGGGGGGGTGGGGGTATGACATTCCAAAAGTGTTTGTTTAACTGTTAAAATGTCAACAAAAAGTTGGTAAAGGTTACTTTCAGACAGTGTTTCTGTGTTAAACACACTTTTTTTTTCTATTTTTCATTTAATTTTTTATTCCTATTCTTGAGACAATGAGAGACATTTAATGTCCATTCAACACTAAGTCATTTCTCGGACTAACACATTGTATATTTTATCTAAATAATTTGTTTATACTCAGGCATGTTAAGAAGGGAAATATGACTGGAGATCCCTGAGAAAACACACATGGTTAAGCAAGCGAACTTACTCCTTGCCATCTACAAACATAGGAATCAAACTACTACCTGCAAAAATAACCAATTTTAGGATCTACAGCTCGCGTGTTAGATCACTTGGCTACCCTTACTCCCTCTTTTTTTTGAATTGGTTGTCTATAGTGTTGGTGTTTGGTTTGTTTAAAAGAAAGTTATAGTTCAAACTGCAACCGCAACCACAACCATTTGCTTGTACAAGGAGTTTGTTTGCTTGACCAACCTCGTGGGGTTCCCTTGTTTCTAAATGATAAATGGTAGCCCCAAACGAATTGGCTGTGTTGTTTTTCACCCATTGACTTCCACCCCTACACAAAAGTCACCTCTTTAATTAATTTTTCCCATTTGAAAATGTGAACGATATATCGGTCATTATTTAAAACTAACTGAAAAACACAAAATTTCACGTATACATTAAAAGATGTTTGATTATGTCAAAACAGAAAAAAATAACTTATATATAAATATTCCCAAAACTTTTGATTAAGTGCTCAAACAACGCCCAAATCTTTTGTTCCTTTGTACTTTTTAAAAAGTATGTGTTTGTTTTTTTGTGTATTTCACAGATTATTCATGAAGTACTCAAAAAATCGCTTTTAAATATCGAGGATAAGCGGCTAATGGACGATTTTATCTCTACTAGTGTCTGACAAGTTTTATCATATGTTCACTTCAATCAAAAGTGAAATTTCTTGTCATTTTCTGTTAAAACTGGTTGTGCCACTTATTGTACAAACATATTGTAGATATAAATATAAATCTGTTAAAAACTGTAATAAACACACAAAAACCGGCACCTGTATATTAACAGAGCTTTTTTGTAAAACTATATACTTTATTATAAAGAGAAAGAGAGAGAATGGGGTTTAACATCCATTTGACACAAACTAGATAATTTCAGGACTAACATATTATGGTTCAATTTTTATTTCAACAATTCGCTTGCGCGTAGGGGTCTTTAGCAGTGGGAGGAAAGCGGGCCTCGTAGAAAACCCAAGAAGTTGGGCAGGCAACCCTACATCCTTGTCACATACAACTTTCGGCCATTCCCCCCCCCCTTATTTCATTATAAAGGATATGTTTTGTCTAGACAGAGCAAGTCTATGTGTATCAAATCTTCTAAGGAAGAGCAGGGCTGAAGGTACAGACCTGTTCAACTTTCGAAAAGAATTACCCCCAAATTTTCCCATTTAATCAGAAATTTTTGATATTCCCAGACAACCCCCCAACAATTGCAGACATTGAATTATTGAATCTATTCAATTCTATTTGATCAGATCCATCTCCAATACACCCAGGATTTTGTTTGTATTACAACTCATATATTTAGTAAGATGGACATCATTAATAGTCCATTCTACTGATAGTTTATGGTTTACCTAGAAATTATCACATATTAACTGATTGACAGTTATGTCATCGCCATTATCTTTGTTAACAATGACAAAAAACAAATCTCAAATGAATGACAATATTATCAAATTAATGGAAGATTGTGTAGGAACTCTTGAGGACAATACAGATGACTATGATGATGGCATCAAGAGACTGTCGGATGATTAGAATTTTACCAACAAGATTCCAAACTGTCTAAAATCAATATTATGTGGTTTCCATTTTATTCCATTTTATTCCCATTGACCATTTCTAACTTACCAGGAAATCAGACTTATACTATACCAGACATAATACCATTATTGGGTGTCTCACAAACCTCAAGTGTGTCTGAAACTCAACTTAGTGAGAATATATAGATGAAATTACAGATAGGGTTAAATGGTCTGCCACCATCTAGATCATTAAAGTTTGTGTAGGTGACTTGTTTCCTTGCAATTTAAATTACCATAAAAGACTTTATTATGGAATAAATGTCAAATGTAAAAAAAATATGTGGATATAGATTTTGAATGTTTAAAACGTGAATTAAAAATGTATTTGCATCACTGACTTTTTATGAAGTATACATGTTTCTAGGACCACCTAGATTTTACTCCCTGATACTGCACCGTCTTGACCTTTTCCAGTAATTGACCACAAGGAAAACCAGATGTTGAATAAAGCATTCAACAATACTTCTAATTCTAGGGTTTGTTTGGTGGAAACTAGTCAATCAATAGAAAATACATTGGCTCTGATGGATGAATAGAATGATGTTAGATACACAGATACAGTTTACGTTTAAAGGGTATCTAAATATTTTTCGGTTCAGAATTTTTATATCGACACAAGAGGAAGACATCACAAATGTGTCCAACTTGAAAACTTTATTAATATAATCATATTAGAATCTAACAATTAGACTATATTTACACCATGTTTTCTTGATATAGTATTATTCAAATAAAAAAAGGAGAAACAGGCCATACACGAATTAAAAAAATAATTGTAAGTATATCCCCAAAGGTAATAATGATAATCCTCCCTCATCTTAAATTTAAATATAAACAATATAAATATTGCTTTTGTTTCAGTTGTTGATTATAAACCATTCTTATTAATTATGTGATAAGAAAGTTCCACACTTGTAGCTCTCCCAATTATCTTAATATATGCTGTCTGTAGGTACCTACTATCAATATCTATTTTACTATTTGTAAAGCTTATCTCAATGAATGGTATAAATACTATGTCATATGTGTATAGTGTATACTTCAAGTGTTAAAGTCACAAGTTGAGGTTAAAAGGAAATGTCTTTTCCCTTATTTATGACAACATTATGGTGATAAGGAAAATATTTTCTATCATATAACTTGACAATTAGTCACAGGTGACTCTTTTCTTAACCACATGCTTTATTTACCACTTAATATATTCCTCATGTCACCACGGTACCTATTTATTATGCAAATAAATATTCATGGTCTTTCATATAATGTGCACAACTTAAGGGGCTTAATATCTTAGTCAAGGTCATTAATATCTACATAGAATATTATGATATATGGTAAATATATATATACATTTTTGCTCAACTTACTTTGAATTTTCATAACAACAATATTTATATTGTTTAATAATATTTCTTGCACATACAGAAATTTGGAAAGTTTGATACAGGAATAACAAAAAAGTAATCATGGCACCAAAATATGCCAGGAATTTGTAGAATAACATATTTTGCATATAACTTATATTTCGCTGTTTCGGACAAAGTCACTTGTTTCTCTATAGGGTAGAAACAATGGGTGTCACAAGCAATGTTAGAGAAAGTATTTATGATATAGTATAACACTTAACATAACTTTTGACCTCAAATAAAGTGTTCGCTAAAAAAGGGAGATAATTACAGATTCAGTTTTTTTTTCAACTGTGGATAGAATTACAAAATAGAAATAAAATGAAATGGGGTTTAACGTCCTGCTGTTTTGCTTTGAGCTGGGCTAACGAAAACGAGCATATGCCATACATCAGTGTGCTATGAGAGAAATTTTGCCCAGACAGCAAGCAGCACTACAGCCAACTGTCAAGGGATCTTTTACGTGCACCCTAATGTACACATTAGACCTCAGTTTTTTGCCCCATTCAATTGAATAGACAGCTGTCCTTGTCAGGCTCTCAGTCCTGCATCACTGACAAGTGGGAACTACGCCGGAAAATCGAGATGCACTTTTCGGTTGATGCAGGGATTGAACACCTGATTTCCGGACTAGTGAGCCAGCATCTTACCCAATAACTAAGCCACCGTGATCAGTATAACAAGATAGAGGTTCAAGGCAACTAAAGTTGCGTTGCTCAGTGAGTTAGGAGCTGACTTGCTAAACAGGAGGTCTCAGGGCAGTGATGTAAAACGGAGCGTCTCGCAAAGAACAATGCCTAATCTTTCAGGCAGTACATGGAGACCTCCATGTAAATACAAGTTGTACATGTAATATAATATAAGAAGATGGAAACGAACAGTTTATAACGATGAAATTATAACCTTGGAGTTAATATAATTAGTAACTAACATCGGTAATATTTTTACTAAATGCCTTTTAAAGATGCTAATTACTTAGATTGTATATTGATTCATGATACCCTAGTGAACTGTTCAGTGTTTATAAATAACCTTTTGCTATCATCAAATGACTGTAGATCACTATAATCAGCCAGTTTAAGAGTGGCTGAGTGGTTTGTGAAGATTCGTCAAATTAACACTTTACATTTTTCACCTTTATCTCAGTGCTTGACAATTAAACCCACTTGATATAAATTAAGCTAACATTTATTAGGTAATAAAATACACTAGTAGAATATACATGGTAAACCTCAGGAATTCTAGAAAAATGTATGAAACCACATCACGGATAACTAATATATTTAAGATAACCTGATAAAGTACTGATAGGTCTATTTATGTAAAACCAATTAGTTGTTTACTCAAACTTCCATTGATTTAGTATTAAAATTCAAAGTTTTATAATTTTCACATTAGGTTAATTGTCTGTAAACTATAGTTTAAAGATGCATTGTGTAAGAGAAAATTTGTCTATAGCAGATCTTTTTGGGGGGGCTTCAAATGTTATATAAGCTATAAATTGAACATTTATTCACATGGCAAGCTCATAATCAACTCTCTAGACCATGATTTGCTTGGGATTTTGAATGGATTGAAACATATAGTCACCATATAATATTTTCATTTCAAAATGGATAAAAAAGACTTTTTTATTATCGTAACAATAGTAGCAATGAAAAAGGAGACTACGCTACTTTTAAATAGTCATAACGTTGCTCAGATAAGGAATAATTTGACCGAAATTTTGAATATATCCCTTTTTCATTATCTTTTTAAAAACTATTCTAAGGAGAACTGTCATAATGCATCTTTAAAGTTTGACAGAGAAAGGGTGACAGACAGATGAACACATACAAAAAAAGCAAAATATATGAGATGAGGTCTTAATCAGATTGTTTACCATTGCATTTTAATCTGGTGACTCTTCAAAAGTAAGTTTAAAGTAGCTAAGTCTGTAACTAAATATCATTCAAAATCTTCAACATTGAAACACAAATCATTTGTCAATTTAAATCAACATTAATGTGATCTTAACAGACAAAGATCGGCGTCTGATATCCAATATTGAAGACAAAATAAAAAATATTACTATTGGTACACGAATCGTGTACCATAATGTGTTTCAGTCCCAGTTGTAACAATAGACTCGAGGAATGAGGCTAGACATATTGCACCAAATCAAACGGTGTATGTAGACTGGAATAACCAGACGCTAGAAATTTTCTTTCGATTGACATTGCAGGCTTATTTCGCCAAACATAACAGATTTTAAATTAAGAGTAAAAACCGAAACCATTGAATGTAAATCAGTTTATATACATTCATATTACAGTATTGTATGCGTTGCGACCCACTTGTGTCAATTTCTAGGTCTCAAATGATAGCGATTTAGCTCCTTTAAGCAATATAAGCTACCTCTAGAAATCAGATAATAACACCATATAATGTATTATTTTGTTGATAAAAGTATTTGTGTACAATGTGAATAAAGCACAAGTTAGAATTTAAACTACAGCTATGCATACAAAATACCAAACAGGGCATATCCATATTCAATTACATTACAAAGAAAAAGAAATTCCCAATATGAGTTCTTTCATAAGACTGGCTTTTAAAAAGTTAATCTATGAAAATCTGTACATTTGAAGCAAATATATGAAGTCTTCTTTACTTGACCAAGATAAATATTTTATATTTCTCACACCTCACTGAACATCTTTGTGAATGTAAATAACCTTGATAACTGAGACCGAGAAGTTACTACATGTATATTATATGTCATATTTCAAGTTCTGCTTGATTACATACATGCACTTATGTTTGCCAACTCAATAATTAAGTCACTTTTTGACACTACAAAGAAATCCCTCATAATTAAAGTATAAATTCACACGATATTTTTCTTCACATAAAATTCACAATTAAATCTCCATTAATATAAGCTGTGAAAGAAAACGAACGCTTCAGGACGAAAATTCATTATTAAACCGTTGTTCGAATTGATGGAATGCCCTCTCAAACTTTTTATTTTACATATATCACTTTGTTTTTCAAAAAGTTTCAAGAAATTAAAGTAATATCTCAAACAGGTATCTCTGATGGCAGAAAGGTTTGTTTAATACCTCTCCTCTTTTTTAACTTATCCCAAAAATGATTTTAAGATTCATAACAGTCTAAATTATTTTTTCTTATTGACTTCTCTTTTAGATGTATGTTCAAGTTCATATTTCTCTCAAAGTTAATACTTTGTAGGTGCTGAAAGGGGGAGATTTCCTTTATCAGATTGAGTTCATGTGCCATTTGATCACCAGTTAATAAGCTGTTTTACTAAAATAAGATAACATTTATGCTGGTAATCACCATATTATGACTTTATTAGCCTATCGATAAGTGGCAGCTCAAGAAAGACCCTTGAATACAAGTTACCTTTAACTACTGTCATCTGTAAGAATACGTTGTACAACTATGTAAGATAAATGCTATTAAATATCATGTCTGATATTATAAACATTGACAGTATTGCAGTCAGGTTAGAACCTGTTATATGTTTAATGCAAATATTAAAAGCATCCTCGTATATCCCCACCTTCCCTCATTCACGGATAAAGATGTTCGGCGATAACTTTTAAGGAATAATGTGATATTTTTTTCTAAACCGTTGTGCATCAGACTTTAAGAAAAGTTTATCTCAGTAACACGACGTTTGCTCTGGAATATGTACATATAGATAAATATAAACTTATATCTATAAATAATAAATAGACATTTATATGAAGACATGGTTACGCCCCTGTTTCTGTGTAATGAATTAAATCTATTAGTGTGATGTCTTAAATCTATTTATAATAGCATGATCGGTTACACGCGATTTGTCAAACGGCATTTTGCCAACATATACAAAATAATCAAACAGCGAAGTGGAGTTCACCGACATTGTTTACAAACATAGCCCAATGTCATTTTAAGTTTACATACATCGAAATACAACCAATTAACCTTTACTTACCTTTAAAATAAACTTTTCCGTTTACAAGTCCCAATATTGCTTCGAAAAACTGAAATATGCGACCTTTGTCGCCCTGCTATAACTTCGTCTGCCACTGATCGCGCTACACTCACGTGCCTTTCTGGATCAGAGCTATCAAATATCTCGATTGGCCGCGACGTCCTTACAGCGAATCTCCAGTTAAAGGTGTTACATTATTCCAAAAATACAATCACAATTTACAGCACACGACAATTCTTGAATTTTTTTTTTATCGCATAATGTTATTCAAAACATTTTATGGATTCTATAATAAAAAATAGGATTATACAAAAAATCCAATTTCACTTCCAACTTATTTAATTACGGCCGAATTTCCAAGATCAAAATTTTATCAGAAAAAGTCATATTACTACAACTCTTTGAATTAAATCATTTTCTTATGAAAAACACATTGAACTATCCGGAATAACTATATTTCCATAATTATTTTACTGAAATAATATGTTAATCTCAAATTATTATGGTGCTTGATTATAACCACATTTCAGTCGAAGTAATGAATGAAATGCCGATTTCTGCTCCAACTGGGCTATTATATACGCCACGCGGACATATTGCCCGACAGCCATTGGATTCCAACTTATAAGGGTTCTTTTACGCGCACGACCAGATGTATACGTACTCGGTGTTCTTCCTATTCAAATGACTGGACGCTGTCCCTTGCCAGACCCTATACCCGTATGCACCGTTAAGGTGCGGGGGCCACGCTGGAAATCGTTGGTCTGCGCAGTGCAATTAAATGAACATCGTGGGAGTTTATGCCTTATTATGGTCGGCTCTCTCTCTATATATATATAGATCAACTCCTAGTTGTTTTGATAGTAGGCCTATAGACACTTTGATGAAATTATGGGAGAGAGAGAGAGAAATGGGGTTTAACGTCCACTCAATACAAACTAGGCCATTTCGGGACTAACATAATTATGATTTAATTTACATAATTATGATTTAATTTTATTTCAATAATTCGCTTGCGCGTATAGGGGTCTTTAGCAGTGGGAGGAAACCGGAGTGCCCGGAGGAAACCCATGAGGTTGAGAAGGCGCCACTATCTCCATGCCACATACGCTCACACCAGGGCTCGAAACCACAGCCGCAAGCCAGAGGTGAACGGCCAGCTAGAGGTCGAAGCGCGGCACTCGAGACCACTCGGCCATCTCAACCCCCCATGAAATTATGGTCACTTGAAGCTGGAGAGACCATGCACCCATAGACTTTGAGCTAAAAGTACAATTTTTGATCCCATTCGGATTCTGAAGTGGCGATGCTACTAATCAACAACATAAAGCGACAAGATGGTTTCTTTTGTAAATTTAATAACACCCAAAGTATTGAAAACAGTTACCGACATGGAAAGATGTGTAAAAAAGTCGAAATAATGGATAAAATATTGACAAAAACAGGTTTGCTAATCACCGACAAGAGCGTCGTTTGGACAGTAGCGCCAAAAGTATTGCAAAAAGTGACCGACAAGGAAACGTTGTGTTATAATAGACATTTTGGTTATATGCATAAGATACCTTCCTTGTCGGTCATTGTTTGTAATACTGTGGACGATAATGCAAATAGCACTTGTTAAAGTCGATGATCAAGGACTCTTTTGGGCAAAAGAAACAAACAAATTTGTATTAATTTGTTCATTTCTGTCTCCATACCAAGGGCGAGGACGGTGTTATTTTTTACCTTTTGGGAAAAAATGTTTGATTCATTTAACTTTTTTCAATCGACATGTTTAATGTTATTAGTTAGATACTTAATAACAACTTTATGTTCCTGATTCACATATGGTATCCTAGAAATGGTTCCACTACTGATGTCTTTCGTCTTATCCCAGACTCAGTAGTGACTTTTTCTGCAGAGTTCCTTTGCGCAAGTTTTTTAGTCAAATGACTATAAAAAATGTACTGGCCCATAGCTCCCTTAATTTACACATAAACTAACCCCAAAATATAGGCCTACTACACATAATAAGTCAATTCCCATTGAAATAAAGGTGAAGCCTTACCGCATAATTATATGATTAGATGAAACCCAACTGCTACGCGAAATTTCAACTGGCCGGTGTCATGGCGGCAAATTGGGTATTTATAATACGTCATTAGGCCTACAACATAAACATCGCTATGCAAATGTAGAACTTATTACCATAAAGAAAAACTGTTCGGTAACTATTTTAATGCTCCAGTTTTCACTATTTGTGATAGAATTACTCATTCTAATACAAACTGTGATGATATGTGTTGACAATTGTGCGTTTGAACCTATTTGAACTTGCGTAAGGGTTCTCAGACTGTATCAATTGTAACGTTAAACACAGTTTAAGGTTACAAGTATTGTAACTAATTGTATTCATTTACCCCAGTGAGTAAGGTGATGGCTCGCTTACCTGGTGGTCCCGGTTTATAAAATCAAATATCACAGAAGTTAAAAATAACTAAAACTGTGAATATAAATATTTAAAATACAAAACAGAAATGATAGATATCCCATAAAAGTCTAAAGTGTATTTCAATATAGATCTAGTTGGGCAAATAATCTATAGCTTGTACGACTTTGGTTGGACCTACGGGGTTTCGTCAATCTCCAACAATATTCTGGGATGAAGTTCGTTTCTGTCTGCAAGATCCAAGAGACCGCTTGTCACGTACAGCCGGGGTATTGAAACCACGACAGTTGACTCAATGACAAACATACTTTAAAATCAACCACACACCCTCCCCCAGTCAGCAAAGAACAGTGTTCTGCTGGGAAAGTTTCTCAGTTTTCCGGCGTGTTTTCTTAGATGTAGGCCAGAGGGACTGCCAAGGCAGAGTTAGGGGATGAAAAAACGCTTGTATACTCCGTGTACACCTATCTTTAATAGAAGGCTTGATCTCCCCTTAATGCTCTCATCAACTGAACATCCAATTTCTTTTATTTGGGAAAAACGCTGTTTCACTAACCAGGAGAGTTCGTCCCGGCAACAACGTGGTTTTCTCTTGTCTTGGTGGGTGGGTGTGTGTGTCTGACAAGGAGCAGGTCCCATTCATTTGGATGGTACGAAAAACCGAGGTCCCGGTTATTATACGTGTAAAAGAGATCTTGGTTGGTATTTGAAAAACACTGCGTAAATATGCCCGTCTCATTACCTCGGTTGGTGCAGACATGTATAACAAAACCCATCATGTATCCTCATAGCTATTTATATTAGGCCTATATTTAATATTTTAACCATTTGCGGCTATTCGTAAAATATTACATCATTCGTGTTGTCTAATTTAAAGAGTGGATGTGAAAGTTAATCTTCACTTTTTGTGCGAATGTATAATTGTACTTTCAAGTCCACGTTTGGGGGTTATTCTCTGAAAACTAGGAAGTTCTGGCTTCGATAAATGTTTTCATTAGCCAAGTCGTTGCAGAAAAGAATGACATTAACATAATTTAAATAATCCATTTTATATCTCTGAAAAATTCAAAGAAAAATTCTGCCTTGTACAAAGTTGTAGCGATCACCGATGAATCTCTACTGAGGAATCACTTTGCCCCCCCCCCCCACCCAATTTTCGGTATCCACCACAGAGTAATAATAACATCCAGTGGATGGTCCACTCTGACTAGGTTTGTTCGTGGGGCTTAACGCTCGCCTCTATTCCACATCAATAGTTTTATACTAAACTCTGACCCTGAAAAATAGCTGTCATCGACTAGATATGAATGAATTAGAAGAATCAGATACAGTAGATACTTGGGAAAAGCTCTTAGAGATATAAATACAGCATCAAACGCCATATTCCAGTCTATAAACCAAGACAGAAATATAGAAAATTATGATACACAGCTACGGTGATGAAAGCATTTAAGAAGAAGAAGAAATCAAACAAGTGGTAGGTAACTACGAAGAATATAGAATAGCCAGAAACCATGCAAATAGTCTTCAAACAACAGTCCATAAAGAATTCGAAAAGAGTGTTGCTGCAGATGTGAAAGACAATCCAAAAAGCTTCTGGAAATACGTCAGATCAAGGACTAAAAAAGGTGAGTGAATTAATAACTTAGAGAAAGAAGATGGAACAATACTTTACAGTAACTTGGAAAAGGCTGTGGAATTGAACAATTTCTTTTGTGGGTTTTTTTTCAAAAGAAAATACGATGAGTCTACCAACTGTACTAATCACATCATCACCCACTCTTGATGATATAGAAATATTACCAGATCTCGTTTATAGTAAACTACAAAAGCTTAATACAACAAAATCCACGGGACCAGATAATTTACATCCTCAAGTCCTAAAGGAACTGGCAGACGTCTTAAAATTACCATTATCCAAGTTATACAGGAAATCAGCCGATGATGGAGTACCTCCAGAGCACCGGAAAGCAGCAAACATCACACCATTATATAAGAAAGGCAGTAAGAAGAAAGCCTTTAACTATCGACCAATAAGCCTTACAAGTATCGTTGTTAAAGTATTGGAATCAAGAGATGCCATCATAAAACACTTAGCTTCCTATAATATTTTTTGTAGAGAACAGTACGGATTTAGAGCGTGTAGAACAACAACTTTACAACATCTCGAGGTACTTGACTACATCACAGAAGCAGTCGACCATAATAATCCTATTGACATCATCTATTTTGATTTCCAAAGGCTTTCGACAAAGTCCCTCACGTGCGTCTTCTAATTAAACTAGAATCAACCGGAATTGGCGGCAAAATCCTTAGATGGATAAAATCATTCCTTAACCAGAGAAAACAACAAGTAGGCTAGTTATCAACACCCAAGCCTCAGCGTGGTCTGATGTAGAGAGCGGTGTGCCGCAAGGAAGCATGCTACGACCAATCCTATTTCTGATTTATATTAATGATATATCGGAAGTTGTTGAATCCGTGGTCAAACTACATGTATATTTGCCGACGACACAAAGTTATACGGTCATAGCGGAACCTTAGAAGAATCTAACACCATTCAGAGGGATATTAATCAACTTGTGAAGTGGTCTAATACATGGCAACTCCATTTCAACCTTGAAAAATGTAAGTCACTGCATATCGGTCACAATAACATAAAGAGAAAACATAAGATTGAAGTAAACAACCAATATATAGAAATCAGTCAAGTCGATACTGAAAAAGATTTGGGAATAATTTTCAAAAATAACATGAAATTTAACGACCATTGCTACTAATGTTAAAAAAGCCAATTACCGCCTATTGGGATTGATTCGACGGACCTTCACTGAAATAAATAAAGAAATGTTCTTACAGTATAAATCTCTAATTCGTCAACATTTGGAATCGAATATGCTGTGCCAGCCTATGCCCCATCCTTAAGAAAGACATTAATATCAACCGATCAGATGTTCATCTTCGAACTCCATCAAGGCAATCACCTAATAAAGACCTGCACCAAGTTTTGACATTCTACACCAATATGGGGAGTTATATTGCGTTCCAAAGAGCAGTTGAAAATGCACAACGCAGAGCGACCAAACTAGTGAAGGGACTAAAAAACCTTGGTTATCAACAAAGCTTGTTCAGTCTCGGTTTGCCGTATTTGGAATACAAAAGGAAACGTTATGATGTCATCCAAGTATTATACACCGGATTCTTCAAGAAAACGATATTGTAGTAAATAAAGAAATGCTAAAATCAAATACAGAGAAAGCAACATTGCAAGAGGGCACAACTTTAAGCTAGAAAAACGTCATTGCAGATTAGAAATAGAAACAATTTCTCAATCCGAGTCATAAACAATTTGAACTCATTACCATACTATGTTGTCAATGCTGAAACCCTGAACTAATTCTAGTCAAGTCTAAACAAATTTTGGAAAAATGAAGAAAGTAAGTTTAACCCAAGTTACTATTAGTATTAGCACAATTTCCTGATAATAATTAGGCCTATGAGACCAAACACTTTGAGAAAAATCTATGACAATATATTATATTAGCTCAAACATGCGCAAAAATCCCAATGTTAGACTTATTAAAGGTGGTCAACAAGCCACATAGGCTTAATGGTAGACCGAAGAAAAGGTAGGCCTATAAAAGGTATAAAAGATATTTCCATGGGCTGTCCGATTTATAGTTCGCGCGATATTACATTTACCCGGAAGTTATTTGAAGGTGACCTATTGACAAAATGGCAGCCACCGTAGTCAAGTAAGTAACTGAAAGAATGAACACGAAATTAATAATTACATGAAATATATAATGAATTTAAACAAAAATATAACTTTAACTAAAACTGTGGAGGGCTAACAACAATTAACGGTGCTGTTGTTACAGGTTTAAGGTTTGCCACGACTCTTGCATCAGAACTTCACAGGTCGTCGGGTAGGTATCGGGCTCAGTAGCTCAGGACCAGCTAAATCTGAGTGAAATGGTAAACAAATTAAAGACGACGTTTACATCTCTGGTAAACCGTAAATTACACATCTTTGTACAATGACATATTTCAGTTCTTTAAAGTTTTGTCTTGAAATATGTCACTTATCACCAAGTTTGTCAATATGAGAAATACATAGTAACTGATAATAATAGTACCGTAGTAACTGAAGGGAATGTTACCGGTAGGGTATGTAAATTAAATAATGTACGTGTAGCCTACAGTGAGTGAAATAGTTTTATTTACGTACGCTTCCTCCACTGAAGTGATATCGCAGACAAAGGTGTAAATGTACAGCTGGTAGATCATTTTTATAGAAAGGATGGCATAGATAAGGTCAGGTCAGGTCTAGTAATATAGTAATATTACTTCAGTTCAAGTATTTGTGTAGGCTACCCGGTATGCAATTATTACATATTAATATTATAGTGATTTTATAACTGTGAGACTGTTAACAATTTCAGAGTCGCAACTAAAGTTGCTGTAGGAGTTGGTGCAGTATATGTTACTGTAGACCAGGGGGTATGGGGTACAAACAGTCAGGCTGTCAAAGCAGTAGATAAAGTTAGAAGTTCTGTTTTACCAGCAGCCAATGATTATGTGAAATCAGTAAGTAGGCCTATCCCATTTAGCATTCCTTCGTCCTGGTGCAAGTACTGACAATTGTGCTGTGTTACTGCTCTTAGATGTATACAAGAGCATGGTCTTTCTGTAGCCTACGGCTATCTTGTGTTCACTTTTTTTAGTTCAGCACACAGCTTCTAGTCTACATACTGAGAATAAATTTATCACATTTTGTGGGAAATATCAGGGAATATTTTAACCGGGTTTGTATCGCAAATTGAGACTCAAACGTCTGATTTTGCGAATCAAATTCATATTTGATTAGCATTATTAGCTTAAAACCCTGCTTCAGCGCGAATCAAAGTTTTGAAAATTAATTTTAACTTTAAAACCATTCAGTATCGTAAAACACATCAAAACAAATCTGAAATCTCGCAATTTTATTGTCTATATCATCAAGACTCTTTACGTGCCTCTGCAACGGTCCAGTGGAACGAGAGCAGTACATGTTGACGTCTGCTATTTATACATGTAGACGTAAAAAGTTTTGATGACAGAGATGACAACACTACATACTTTCTTTCTATATCTGTTGTAGTCACATTCGTCAAGACAGACATTCAAAACACTACAAGATAAAATTACCGGATGATCGAGGGTACGTCGCGAAATTCAAACACATGATATTATGTTCTATCTTCAAATTCGACATTAAAATTAGCAACAGTTCAAGATTGGGTGAGGAAATATGACGCAGAAAAGATCTGACTAGAGTATGAAGTAAATAAAGAATGTCCAGGTTTCGTACAAAGAATAACATGTGGTCACATACTTTTATTTTTATTTTATATATAAATATAAACAACCGTTTGGTAATACAAATAATGTGGGTATTGTTATTGTCACATATAGGCCTAATTATGTGAAATAAGAATTCTATTACATACTAAAAAACTGGTAATCAATTGGTAAATTTTGCTACCGGTACTCAATTATACAATTGATTAGCATTCTTACACAATTTTTCTGGAAACTGCTAATCAAATGTAAAAAAGTAAAATATTCCCTGGGAAATATATTTATATACATGTAGAAAAAAGAAAAATGAACTTAGTTATGAATATCTCAATATATGTCAATGTGACACATCACACAGATAGTTAGTCGCATACTCTTGCATTGTGTTACCACTCATCAAATTGTTTATCGCTCCTTAGCCTAAGCATACAATTCTCATCATCAAGGCAAAGATATAATGAATCTATATTCAGTTTCATTGCTCTCACTTAAATATAACAAAAGCATCAACCAATCACATTGCTTATCTATGCTTAGTGCCGTAAGCAGACAATTTTCATCATCGATCTAACTCCATTGGAACATTCTACCTGAATTAGGAGAGTTATTGTGTTCCAAAGTCTCTACCTCTGTGTTTTAATACTGTATTTAAACTATTGTAATTGCAGATTCCATCTCTAAATGATATCAACAATTCAGTTCTAAGAACATGGAATTCTGGTAAGCATGAATTAATCACAAATATTTTTATTTAATTTTACAGAAGATTAAAGAAAATGTTTCAAATAATATAATAGGTACAGTTCAACTCAGCAAATAATCAATCCATTTAAGTAATCTGAATTCACACGTCAAAGCAATGAAATGAAATGAAATGGGGTTTAACGTCCTACTCTTTTGCACCTAACCTGGGCTAATGGAAGACGGGCATATGCCATACAGTGTGCTATGAGGGAAATTTTGCCCGGACAGCGCGCTACGGCCTACTCTTACTTATATCGAATTCCAACTGCCAAGGGATATTTTACGTGCACTCCAATGTGTACACGGGACCTCAGTTTTTCGTCCCATCCGAACGACTAGGCAGCTGTCCTTGTCAGGCTCTCCTGCATCACTGACAAGGGGAATCAAGCTGGAAAATCGAGATGAACTTTCTCGGCCAATGCAGGGATCGAACACACGACCTCCAGGCTAGCGAACCAGCGCCTTGTCCACTTAGCCACCGTGATCCCGCGCTTCAAAGCAAATATGTCAGATGTGAATGTAGTGATGTAGGTTGTTCATACATGTAGTTGTGCCAACATACAAATAATGATGGACCAATTGTGTCATCCAGTGTACTATAAGAGAAAATATACTGAGCGCAATGCTGCAGCTAGTTTTTTCTTATATGTCAATATCTTGGTTTCCTGTCGATATTCGTGCATATCAGTATATTGATATTGTTTAGCTAATCTAATCTCTATCCATCTCTTGCAAAATGTGGGCGTATCTTGCCTGGCAGCCGCTGGTTTGATTTTGATGAAACCTGAAATGTGTGTTTATAACCCAAAGATCTTGGTTTCTGTCCATATTCGTGGATTTTGGACTAACTTCTAGGATTATGGCCCCTAAATTGTCAGGAGTTCTTTAGGTACATGGGGGAGATCGGTTTTTGTTTGAACCAAACAACCAGAGGCTGTCCTTGCTGGAATATCTTGGAAAACTTTTTTGGTTAATGATCAAATCCCTAACTACCAGCTTAGTAATCACTGCAGCTCTCAAACAACAAAATATTTGTACAAACCGATTATTATTATTATTCATACAGGTATAAATTGTGTTGTGTTTTTATACGCCCACATTTTTATGTGGTTAAAATATATAAAACTGCCATTTAAAACCATCATACATGTCCACTATCCTGTATGATGGTTTTAAATGGCAGTTTTATATATTTTAACCACTACACTTATGCTGTTTATGTATCCAGTTACCTAGTAATTGTGATCCCATCAGAAATTCGTTGGAAGATTGGTTTGAGGATGCCTACTGTAAATATTTGTGGATTTTCACATTTTTATGTGGACGTATATTGTCGTCGCCCCTGTCCGTCCGTCCACAGTCTACAGGTCACAATTTTTATCCGATTTCAATGAAACTTAAAATATAGGTTTATCACCCTAAGATCTCGGTTCCTTTCGATATTGGAATGTATCGGACTGTAACTTCATGGGTTATGGCCCCTGATTGTACGAAAAATCACGTTTTTAGCTTGTGAACAGTGTAGAGGTCACAATTTTGATCCAATTGCGATGAAACTTGAAATGCATGTTTATAACCGAAAGATCTTGGTTCCTTTCGATATTTGGGCATATCGGATCGTAACTTCCTGAATTATGGCCCCTGATTGTCCGAAAAATCACCCTTTTTAGCTTGTGTTCCCTGTGGAGGTCAAAATTGTTATCCGATTCAAAAAAACGTTTGATTATATCACCGTTACATAGTTATGGGGGTTGAGTTCGAATTTTGTGAAAATCGGACCAAAATTGACAGACAAAATGGACGCCATTTGTAGTGTGAAAATATGTTATATCAACGTTGTGGACCCTATAGAGGTCACAATTTTGAACCGATTTTCATGAAACTTGACATGTATGTTTATAATCCAAAGGTCTTGGTTCCTTTCAATATTTGCGCCCATCGGATCGTAACTTCGTGAATTATGGCCCCTGATTGTCCAAAAAATCACCCTTTTTAGCTTGTGGTCCCTCTGGAGGTCAAAATTGTTATCCGATTTAAAAAAAACGTTTGATTACACCACCGTTACATGGTAATGGAGGTTGAGTTCGAATTTCGTGAAAATCGGACCAAAATTGACAGACAAAATGGCCGCCGTTTGTACACGAATAGTGTGAAAAAATGTTATGTCAAGCTATAAAGGTCACAATTTTGAACCGATTTTGATGAAACTTGACACGTATGTTTATAACCCAAAGATCTTGGGTCCTTTCTATATTTGCGCCCATCTGATCGTAACTTCCTGAATTATGTCCTGTGATTGACCGAAAAATTGCCTTTTTTAGCTTGTGGCCCCTCTGTAGGTCAAAATTATTATCCGATTTAAAAAAACGTTTGATTATATCACCGTTACATTGTTACAAAAGATGATATTGAATTTTGTGAAAATTGGACCAAAATTGACGGACAAAATGGCCGCTGTTTGTGTGAAAATGTGTTATATCAAGGTTGTGGACCCTATAGAGGTCACAATTTTGAACCGATTTTGATTAAACTTGAAATACATGTTTATAACATAAAGATCTTGGTTCCTTTCGATATTTGCGCATATTGGACCGTAACTTCCTGAATTATGGCCCCTGATTGTACTAAAAATCGCCTTTATCACCTTGTGGTCCCTCTGGAGGTAACAATTATTACCTGATTTATAAAAACGTTTGATTATATCACCGTTACAGGGGAATCTAGGTTGAGTTTGAATTTCATGAAAATCGGACCAAAATTGACAAACAAAATGACCGCCGTTTGTACGCGAATGGTGTAAAAATATGGTATATCAAGGTTGTGAACCCTATAGCGGTCACAATTTTAATTCGTTTTTGATGAAACTTGAAATACATTTTTACAACCTAAAGATCTTGATTCCTTGCGATATTTGCACATATCGGATTGTAATTTCCTGAATTATGGCCTCTGATTATACAGAAAATTGCCTTTATTATCTTGTGATCGGTCTGGAGTTCAAAAACATTTGATTATATCACCGTTACACTGTAATGAATTTTCAGTTTGAATTTTGTGAACATCGGACCAAAATTGATGAACAAAATGTCCGCCATTTTTACACGAATAGTGTAAAAATATGGTATATCAAGGTTGTGTACCCTGTAGAGGTCACAATTTTAATTCGATTTTGGTCAAACTGAAAGATCTTGGTTCCTGTCGATATTTGGACATATCTGATCGTAACTTCCTGAATTATGGCCCCTGATTGTACGAAAAGTCGCCATAATATTAAATGTTTCGTATCCAGTGGAGGTGACAGCTTATTCCATAATATTAAATGATTCGTATACTTTACATTAGCATGGAGCAGAACTTTATAAAAACCAAACAAATTCTAATGATTTTCTGATAATTACTTAATATGCGACAACTCTTGTTGACTGTCCGGACGATTTAGCTGCTGTGTGGGCGTATGTTTCGTTGCCTGGCAACCTATTTTTTTAATTGTGAACATTGTTAGAATATTTAGATATAATTCTAAATGTCTTTATCATTTCTATTTTTTGAAGGTGTGAAAATGACCTTCTCGATGGTATCAAATGCACCATCAAAAGCTGGAGAATACAGTAAAAAAGCCTATGATTCATCTCTTAGTCTAATTAAAGAGAACTGAAAGATTCCATTGTTAATTGAACAGTTTAATAAGTGCTATGGAGATTATTCTATACAGTGGACAAAGTGTATCATCTTTCGTGTGTTATAATTTCATTAGTTTTGTAGCCTAATTAATATCAGTAACAATAAGACGACAACATAAAACTAATGGTAACACAATACATGGCATTTTTCTTTCATAACATGATTATGTTGAGTTTACTTGTTCAGTTACATGAAGTTATTGTGCTATTATAAACATAAAATGTTGACTTGTAAGATGAGATTGCTGTGATAATAAAAATTTGTAGTTAATGAGAAAAATCTATTTTGAAGATAATTAAGTGCAACATTTTACGGCAATACCCCACACTGAATATTCGTTTGGCCGCTACAATCACTGATGGGAATGACATCGACGCGACGTAATGGGTCCCCACATATTAACTTTTTTCCTCCGACAAAATAAATTCTAAAACATTTTTTTGAAGTATAAGAAAAATAAATAAAGACATTTAAAGTATTTGTAGTTAAAAAAAATAATACCTATTTAGTATAATTGGGTATTAAAATGAGTAAAAGGCATCATTTTGCCAGAAGCAGTTACGTGGTCTGTAAACAATGCACGCGCCATTGAGCCAATGACTGACGCTGTGTGATGCCATTGCACATATTCTCAGTGAAACAGACTGCAATGACCCCTGAACCCTTCACATTCACCACAAAAGTAATTTTCGACCTAAGAATGATAGCTGTATCTTCTAAACTGTGATGCCTTGGTTCACCATATGTGGTGGTGACGGGTGAATTTGATTTCTTTTGGATATTTCACTGATGATTTCAGACACTAGTACAATGAAAATATGTATATGTAAATTTGATTTCTACTTTCACAAGTTATCAACTGAAGAATTAAGTAGGAAATTTCTAGAAATTGTACGATTCTTGAATTAAAAGTTTTCTTGATTACAAAAGATGTTTATGACATTAAATCATAGGTTAAATTTTATCGGCCAGTGCAGGATGCAGAGCCATTGACAGTTCATGAACTTCCTTCCTGATCAATTACATACCGGTACATATCATTAATTATCTTAATGTTAATGCTACTGTTTAGATAAAAACAAAACAAACATCCAAAAAATAATTTAATTGCATATTTTTAATGTTTAAAAAATGATAAAAAATAACTTAAATTACATGCTAACAAATGTTAATTTCCCCATTCTAAGGCTTTAACAAATTCTTCTTCAGAAAACTGTAACATCTTAGCAGCTTCAATATGCATCTAAAAATATAAAAGAACTTAGATGAAATAGATTTATTACATATATTACTATAAATGAACTTAGATGAAATAGAGTTATTATGTATCATGTTACTATAAAAATACATTTACATAAGACAGTTACCAATATGGAGTGGATTTTCAAGAATTTATACATTTTTAAATGAAATGCGATCTAATGTCCCACTTTTCAAATCCTACTTGGCTTATGAAGACGGTTGTACACCATACAGTGTGCTATGAATGATTAAAATTTAGGCACTTATTCTTAATCTTATTTTGAATTCCAACTGTCACCAAAGGTCCAGGTTAGTGAGTCACTGTGGGTCCTCTTTTTTTATAAGAAAACAATTCATTTCAAACCTTTTGTCGTTTTAATACATCTATCAGTTTTAATTGTTTTTTGAATCCAGTCATCAATTCATTTTTCTGTTTTTGTAATAGTCTATTTTCATTCATTAATTGTTCAACCTTTTTCTTTTCTTGATCAGTAACATCCTGAAAATTATATTACATACTTTTACCCAAGTTACTTCACAGATATTACTACATTTTCCCATAAAGATGCGTTATTAAATGAATCCAAATCTGAACAAAAATTAAAGTGACTTGCTGCATCATCTTTTCTAAAATTACAACTACAGATAATTGATTCGTTATTGCCTGTCGGTTAACATCTACTGATTGAAGGTCGGATTATTCAATGTTAATTGTACGCATATCGTTTGACAGGGCAGCTGATTTGGTTGTAATTCGGAATATTCAGAATCCGAATTACTCCAAACCTTTTTGGTTGAAGTAATATGGATGACGGATTTCACAGAATGCCGTCGTATCGACGGAAGTGAGAGTCCACTATAAATGACTTCTTTTAAGGTAAACTAAGAAATAATACACTTGGTTAAATACAGATAATTACACCATTGTTATTATATCAGCCTTAGTTATTACCCCATCAATTAATTAATTAGTTTATTGACTTTAAGCGTGTTAATGTTTGATGACAATGCCAAATTACTTTTGGACTCACAAACTACCCATACTTCATTCAGGTTACAGTGTAGAAAATTCCAAGTTTATTAAGATGGCAAACGCAGAATATAGCAGAAAAAAAATTAACACAGAAATTGGGTTTAACAACCACTCAACACAAACTGTCTGCAAGTGATTTCAGGAGTAAGATGTATCTTTATATGATAAATAGCAAAAAAAAAGGCATTTAGCAGAGATGATTTGGCAAACCACCCTACTCCTTGTCAGGTACGACACTTGAATCACTATCTTCGACCACTTAATCACAACCACCATGACCTAGGAAATATGTGGCTGTGGCAATGGCATGGTAATTAAATAGAATAGAACAGCATGGAAGGAAATCACAAATAGTATATAAACAAAACATAGAAATATCCCAGAGGTGACCATAATAACATGAGTTATTCCCCCTTTAGTCTCCAAATTTTCTTATCCTGCATTCTAACATTCTGTATCAACACTGAGGAAAGAAAGGCTGAAGAAAATAACCTGAGTGTTTTTCTGTAGACTTTCTCCCGAGAATAACCCTAACCTTAACCCAGAATTCCTTATATCACGTTTTCTTATTGGAAAAACCTACCCTGGAAGAATAACCTGTTGCAGATTTAATGAAAAACTTCCAGAAGAATAACCCAAAAATTCCCCTATATTTATCAAAAGCCGCCCCTGACAGCAAGTTATTCTGGGCATAGAATATACTCCAAAGATAAAAGATATTTACTATTATAGGTTTATAAATGAAATGAAATGGGGTGTGACATCCTACTGTTCTGCTGCTATACTGGGTTGATGAAGACGGTCACACTCACACACCATACAGAATGCGGAGGAAAATTTTGCTTGGGCAGCAACACTATGGCCCACTCTTTATAACATATTCTAACTGCCAAGGTATCTTTTACGTACATTTCAATGTATACACTGGACCTCAGTTTTTGTCAGATCCTAACTACTAGACAGCTGTCCTTGTCAGGCCTTCCGTCTTGCACCACTGACAAGGGGAAATTACGTCGGAAAATCCTGATGACTTTTAGGTTTATAAACATGCTTATTTTGTCATGGTGGGAGACCACATAAAATTAATCACAGAAACATTAATAACAATTGTCATTGAAAGTTCAATAAGCCATGACCAATAAAGGGAGCCAGGGTGATATTGCAGACTTCAAAGCTATTTTAATGGCTTCCAAAACAAAATGTCTGCCTTCAAGATAACACTTTGGAAATATCCTAGGAATATATTAATAGGTTTGTCTGCGAAATATTCAAAAATCTAATTCAGTCTTACTTTTGATGAAGATTTGGCTTTCAGTAACTGTTCCTTATATCTTTCTATTTCTTCTAAAGCCCTGTTCAAGCGAACTTCTGTGGCACTTTGATTGGCTGTGTGTTGTTTCTGTGTTCTCTTCATTTGTTCATTTTCCTACAAGATGAATTACAGTGTATATAGGTGCAAGCTGTAGTGGCAAGTCACCACACAATAGCATATTTCATCCATACTCCATGCTTGCCACATCTTCAATAGAAGACTTGATCTCGCCTAACTATACATCTTGATACCCTGCATACATCGCCATTACGTTTGATTGGCACAAGCCCAGTTTGGGAACCTATCAGATTCATCAGTCGTCGTGCTTTTAGCTAAAATGCCTACATGTGACAAGCGAGTTGCAAAGTTCAAAGATCGATTAATGTCACAGTTGCTGTTTTTCCCCCGAGTTTCTCAATTAAAAAAAACCCTGTTTGTTTATAGTGTGTTATGTGCCACGAACTCTGATTGGAAAATGCTAATTAGTCACTTGTAAAAACAACGAGCGCAAAGTTCGGGAATTGCTGAGTATTCAAGCAAAGGTTAGATGTTGTAAAACTCACGAACATGTCCTTGCCACTGCTTTAATATATCTGTATTTTCAGTCTACCCAACTGTACCAGGGTACTGTTATTGGGTTCAGTCAATTTGAGTGTAACATAATCAATATAACACGAAAATCTTTAGCAAAAATATTACACAGATGTAAGGACGTCACAGTATGTTTTGGATTTCAAGAACTCGACACTCAAATAACTCATAGATAGACTCTAAGAGTGGGATTACAGTCGTAAAAATTACTCTATAATTAGAGACAGATAGAGACAACCCACCAGATTGGACAATGGTAGACTAATATATTTTTAGAGTTTAAAATATGAAATAATGGGATAAAATTTCAACAATTAAAACATAATTTAATAACCTTGCGAAGAGCAGACAGTTGATTTTGAAGACTATCTGAAACACTTTTAGCATCGTCTGCAATTTTTTTATATTTATCTATTTGTGTTTGCTGTGAGGCAACAGTTCGATGTAATCTATTTCTCTCCTCTTCCGTCTCTTTTGATCGAGAGACCACTTGTTGATTCTCTTCTTCCTTTTAAGAATATAACAAAAATTTAATTCCTGTAAACTCATGACTAATCTTATTTGATACATAGAACTCAATGACCATTGAATTTTGCTTATGTTATTCAATGGTTTACACGAGTGTATCCCTATGAAATGATTTCTGTTTTTAATTATTCTGTAACTACGTGCAAATCTCAAAATACACTGTACTGTGCAGATTATAAAAAAAAAAAAATCACTAGCTCTAACGTTATCATTCATCATAGGTTCAGCCCTTTTTTCTTTCTTTTTTATAAAAATTGTGGCTGCCTAGTTGTGACGTCATTACATTTTGACCTAATTCTGAAACTGAAGTCATTCTGGCCATTGAATACAACCATAGTTTATTCAATGGCCGTATTCAATGATGTTTGCTTGTATTTGCATGTAGTTATAGAATAATTAGTGTATATTGCATCCTCAAACTTAATTTTTATACGCCCACATGGAAATGTGGTCGTATATTGCCGTCGCCCCCGTCTGTCCGTCTGTCGGTCCGTCCGTCCGTCAGTCTGTCGGTCCGTCCGTCCACAATTTCTTGTGAACGCTCTAGAGGCTAAAGTTAATAGCCGATTGACTTGAAATTTATACACGGTGTTTAAGGTTGTGAGACGAAGAAGCCTATTGATTTTCAACGATATCCGATATATACTACCAGAGTTATGACCCTTGATCACTTTGAAAAATCTTGTGAACGCTCTAGAGGCTATAGTTAATATCCGATTGACTTTAAATTTATACACAGTGTTTAAGGTCATGAGACGAAGAAGCCTATTGATTTTCAACAATATCCGATAATAACTATCTGATAACTACTGCCAGAGTTATGACCCTTGATCACTTTGAAAAATCTTGTGAACGCTTTAGAGGCTAAAGTTAATATCTGATTGACTTTAAATTTATACACGGTGTTTAATGTCGTGAGACGAAGAAGCCTATTGATTTTCAGCAATATCCGATAATTACTACCAGAGTTATGACCCTTGATCACTTTGAAAAATCTTGTGAACGCTCTAGAGACTATAGTTAATATCCGATTGACTTTAAATTTATACACAGTGTTTAAGGTCATGAGAGGAAGAATCCTATTGATTTTCGTTGATATCTGATAATTACTGCCAGAGTTATGACCCTTGATCACTTTGAAAAATCTTGTGAACGCTTTAGAGGCTAAAGTTATTATCCGATTGACTTTAAATTTATACACAATGTTTAAGGGCATGAGACGAAGAAGCCTATTGATTTTCGGTGATATGAGATAATTACTACCAGAGTTATGACCCTTGATCACTTTGAAAAATCTTGTGAACGCTCTAAAGGCTAAAGTTAATATCCGATTGACTTTAAATTTGTACACAGTGTTTAGGGTCATGAGACGAAGAATCCTATTTGATTTTAAGTGATATCTGGCACTTGATCACTTTGAAATATCTTGTGGACAAAGGCCTTGAGACAAACCATCAAAACTATTCTAATCATTTCTGATAATTATTTAATGGGCTATTACTCGTAATAAGATTATCATGTGTTGTAAATGTTCTCCTTACTGATAAAAGAAACAATATGCGACAACCCTTGTTGACTGCCCGGACGACTTAGCTGTTGTGGGCGTATGTTTCATTGCCTGGCAACCTATCTTGTATTTTATTGCCAACCTTCATGAAATTGTCAAAATTAATGTGCAAATATCTGAGATGAAATCAAATGCTTAGGAACTATTATTTAAATAAACTGAAATTTCATTGTAAATAAAATGTATGAACTTGAAAAAAGATGAGAATAACACAACAGTACCTTTTTGCTACATTCACGGCTTAATCTATCTAATTCTTCTTGCATTACTCTTAACTTTGCCTTTAGAAATCTGATAGTAGCCTCTGAAATGTTAAGTATAAGATATAATTATAGACTAATGTCTGAAACAAACGTAGTGATACATTGCAACCAGAATAAACTCAGCATAAAAAACAGTACAGGGCTACTAATGGTAATCCCATACATTATACAACCATATAAAATATTCAGTTTGTTGGCAGACTTTTCCAAATTGAAAGAACTTTGATAAAACTCACAAGTTGGACCTACCTTTTCATCTTAAACAAATGAGAAATCAAAATGATGTGATCTACATTCAGCTACCCAACTCATCCTAGCACTTATGACGATGATTAACAACCCTAAATAGTTACTTAATTTTGGATATCAGAATTACCTCTATGCTCTAAAGTCTTAACAAACTGCTATTTCACAATGTGAAATGGATCTTATAAAACATGGCCATCATATAAAACTTACTTTTCTTCTTAGGTCACAAGGTTGAAATTCTTGGAAACAAAAGTGGTGGAAATGGTATCAAATACTAGGATAGTCCCTACTTGGCTGCATTTTTGACAAAATCTTGATTTTTTAAAGTCAACAAATATGATAAAAAAATAAGCATGAAATATATTAACCTGAGCCCATATCTGCTGCAGCTGGAGGTAGAATGTCATCACCTTCATCATCAGAATGATAGGGTTGACCCTCTATATTAGATATGGTATTAGTCAAAGAAAAATCTTTGAAATCTGTTAGAAATGTTTCATCTGGTATGGCCACATCTTCTGCTTTATTTATCTTAGCTGAAACTTTACTCTTGTTTCTGTCAATGGATTTAAATTCAAGAATTTAGTTTCCCACGCAATGATTCAATAACTGCACACATTGAATGAGGGATTTAAAGGCCAATGAACACGTTTTGATGATTATTAACCATTATAAACCTATAACGGTAAATCTCTTTGATCATTGAACATGTTTTTGTAGATCATGATAGCAGTATGAATAGGACTGGAGTCATCTCTGTTATCTTGTAGGAGGCTCTCATTTTGTTTCTTTTTATTACATGTACACTAGATTATGGTAATGAAAAAAAAATAACCTTGCTGATGGAGGTTTCTTGTTCTGCGATTGCGGTCTTGAATTAGACGCCTTTGATTCTGGTCGACCAGAAGCCTGAAACCCAGTCAAATAATTAAAAAACATGAAAGTATCAAAAAATAAAAGAAATATTAAATAACGAATGAACAATATTTATTATTTACAAAAATTGATCTTTTAAATATATTGTCATTAAATAATTATATCATCTTACCTTTTGTGTGGTGTCTTCATTGCGACCTGTTAATTCATCATCAAAATCTCTGAAATATTTTGATGTACTTCAAATTATTCTCCTTATGATATACATATCAAAACATGCAAAAATAAATTAATTTATTGTGGCCTATTAATCCATTGTAAAAATCTTAGAATTACTTGCTGTACATGAAATTATGAACTTCATAAATAAGTAGTAAACGTGCCATTATAAATGATACATGTCTGAATATAAATTAAAATTTCACAATTTGTTGCTTATCCTGCATCTCTTATTTTCAATAAAAAGTATAACAGTATTAGTTTAAAATCCAAATAAACAATTAATATGAACAAAATTCTATGCATAAGATATACTATTTATACATTTATAATTAAATTTATTATAACACTTACTTGAGGAAATCATTTGGGCTTATGTTGTCTAACAATCTGGATCTAGATAATGTAGCTTCTTGTCCTCGCTATAACAAAAGGAGTTAATCACAATAATTTAGAAAAAAGTAAAAATTATGTATGCTGAGCTCCATGGAAAACCCATCACTTTTTTTCCCAAATATTTTATTACTAGGTGGTTTTGTATGATGTATTATGCAATACTATGAACTATTGTTTCACACAATGCTCCCAAACGCAAAAAAAATATCAGCCTGTGTGCACAAAAAAATTGCATGAGATGCACATGAAAAACCCAATATTCCATGCAGCATTGTGTGTGACCCCGTTAAAAGCATGTTTTCAACTTATGTGCAGTACATGAACTGTGAAACGTCAATCTCTCGTAATTTGTTGTTGAACGTGAGAAGGAATCGAGCTAGAGATGCCAAGACTTACTGAAAATCAACAGAATGAAACCATGGGAATGTCCAGGACTGGCATGTCTACACGCGCTATTGCCAGACACTTCAATTGTCATCAGTCCACTTTTGTAAGGTTGGTGGAACGTGTTCGAGTTACTGGATCAATACGTGACCGTCCACGTCCTGGTCCACAACGCGTTACAACCCAGGCTACATCCGGGTCACTCATCTGCGTGACAGATTCTACCCAGCGATCGAACAGGTGCAGCAGTCGTCAGAAGACATAGACCAGTAAGTGCCAACACTGTAAGACGTCGAGTAAGAGAAGCAGTACTCCGTGCACGACGACCTTATGTTAGAGCTATCCTCAGTGATCATCAGCGTCAGCGGTGTTTGATATGGGCTCAAGGACTCCAGACAAGGAGAAGAGTAGACTGGCAAAGTGTGCTCTAGAGTAATGAGAGTCGCTTTCATCTTTATCACGCTGATGGCCGACAACGTGTGTGGAGACGTCTTGGGGAACGTATTGGAGGACTGCGGTGTCTTCGAAACGGATCGATGGGGTGGGGGAAGTGTAATGGTATGGGAAGGGTTCACATTTCATCACCGGACCACCCTACACATTTGCGCTCAGTATATGTACATGGGTATATTCTATCAATATGTTAGTAAATTAGTTAATGTTACTTGAACATTTGATTACAGTCATGTATATATGTAAACAAAAGAGATAGGTTTGAGGAGTTTTATTGGTAGAAGCATTATTATTATTAATATGGTGGGTTTGTTTTTGTACCGTTTCCATTCAAGTATTTTCCTTGGAAGGGGTTATCTCTTTTGCTCTCTAAGCTGAGGAGGTCAAAACGGGGTTGCAATTTAGATTTACCCATTGAGATTTCTCTCTCTATGACTGTTGTGACACCTAAATCCGCGTCTGAAAGTTGGCAGTGGTGACATGCGTCTGCGGGTTTGGCTTTGGCCTCAGTAAGCTCTTTTTGCAGCTTCTCGCAGGTCTGTTCCAGATGTTGGATGTGGATCCTCATCATGGTAAGCCAATACTCTTTGCTGGCGCGGGCTCTAAATTCCGCTACTTCAGTGTCATAAACCGTGTTGCCCGTGAAGGCGGTATGATTTTAGTGGCATGGCATACCACTAAAAAATCGTTTTGTACTTGAAGATGAGCAGCTTTGCCTTTTATATTCCTAACGCTGTTATATAGCTGTAGGATGTCATCCGGTAGTTGCACCTATTTGACGTTCGAAGACTGGTTGGTAGTGTTGAAATTGACTAAGTCTTTTAGCCAGTGGAGCTTCTATCAAATTGGTGATTGATTTTGAGTGAAAGAGGGAATCACAACTGCCCAATGGGGTTACAAATTTAGCTGTAACTGGAAGAAGGGCAAAGTGGTGTAAATAAAAGGATAATAATGGGCAACTCCACCAGTTATCCCTATTTGCAGTTACTAGTTTCGTTCAGAGTGAACTCTTCAGATTGACTGAGTTCACTCTGAACGAAACTAGTACATGTAACTGCAAATAGGGAGAATTGGTGGAATAGCCCATTCTTATCCTCATGTGTATGTGTAGTTTTTACGTACCATAACCTGTTCTGCTTCTCTAACAAGACTTGCTGTTTTTGCTTCCAGTTCTTCATTCAATCGTCTTAATAAAATAAATGAGTTACATAAATTAACACACACAATATAAAATAAATTAAAGTATCTCTTGTTGATAAAAATAAAGAGATAATATGGCTCATTCAAAGTACAAAATTGCACCAAATTATTTCTCAAAGTAAAATATCATTCAGCTTATTAATTTGAAATGAAATATCATTTACATCATTCTGGCATGTACAGCATTGCCCTGATTGTACTGTCAAATTTGTCTGTCTGAACTTACTTGTATTCTTCTTCTCTACTCAAAATATCTCCTGCACTTTTACTTTTTGTAGTGCTTTGGGCATTATTATTTGATTTTCTAGCACTTGATGCCCTTCCATTTCGGAGCTGTAGATAAATCAATTGATCAAAAATCAATGTAACAATTATGTAAATTAATATATGTATTCTCTACGATATATTTATACATTATATATCATGTTTTGTAGACTGTCAACATATCGTTAAAACTACCATAGGCATGACACCTGTCACATCTTCAAGGTAACTGGAGCTATCATTTGGATATAAAATATCACATGTAGATGATGTGTTGGTACTATAACGTTAAATATTGCAGATAAATTACTTGTGTATGTATGTGTGCATCATCATCTATATAAATAAAATCAAAGCGTGTATTTATGTATGTGTGCATGTTCAAACATCATGTACACTTTGTCGCCGTTTGCCCCCACATCATATTGTGGTATCAGATTAACCAGCACGCACGACCCTGTGAATGTTTTAGGGCATCAAATTTGTACCCCAAGTGAATTGGAACAAGGCCTCGGACGAATATTGTTTCATCGCCAAGCTCCACCCCCCACCACCTGACAAATGTGGTACCAAATTAATTAATTAATCAGCATGACCCCGTGAATGTTTTAGCCTTATACCATTGAATTTGGGCCCTGGGCCAATTAGGCCCCTAAGCAAATTAGGGTACCAGTCTCATTAGGACCATGTTTATGCTAGTTAGTAGACACAACAAAATTAAATTTAATGTTTATAGTTTATGCAGGCAGTTTATGTAGGCCTAATTTACTCTGAAAAAGAGTAAAATATAAATATATACTTTTCGCAGGGCATTCTCTCTAGTTTACTGCAAACGTGACTAATAAGTAATCTATTTTTAGCTTGGATAATTCAAAAATAGAACTACAAATAAAAAATGGTATTTCATAAACATTTTTCATTCCAAAAGAATTAAATAAAAAGAAAGGAATTTTTACATTTTCATTTCTTGTAGCCATCTTGTTTCGAACGTAAACAATAATGTCGTAATTCTTTTATTTTTGAATAATTTAGTATACAACCGTAAACACTTACACTATGTATAAAATTACATTCCCATCACTTGAACATCTGTAGAATAATAACTGACAGTCATATAGGAGTGCTGTCAGAGCATTTTGTACAAAATAACATATCTGTTGTTTTACGACATTGGCAGGTGCCCTCACTACATTACTTACGCATGCGCACAGCAGTGGCATTGTACATTTCTGAATGTAAAATCAACATGTGTAATGTTTATCATGTTTAACTCTAGATTTCTGTCTTAAAATACTATGAATCAGGACTGCAGCGATGTAAATGATAGAAACAATGACTTAGTAAATAATAATTGTCCACAATGGCAGAAAATTGACTCGGAGAACAGCGAAATAAACGGATCCGAGGGACAACACCAGTGTGTTTACAATGAAAATGAAGGTGGGAAGAATTTGATTGGCAATAATGGGATAGAGATGACAACACGACCTGGGGATGTACAGGCCAAACGTAAGCTTGGAAACATCGAAGAACGAATTGAAACCTCTGTTAGGTTAGTTTAATTGTAGTATGTAAATGATTTTCGTCCTTATGAAAGAGTAAACAAGGGCAACGAAAGCCAGTCTGGTGCTGTCTGGCGTGTGTCTGACACTGACAGCTAGGGTAAACTATTACAATGATAATGCATTTGACATTTCTAGAGATGTTTCATTAAAAAATCAAGATTGCACATGAATATCATGTAATTGTAGAAAGGATAATGAAATAAGAACACAGTATATCCCTCGGTCATTAAGGAATTGGAATCTGACAGCAAATTTATTGCATGAGTCAGACTATGAGACTCTAAGCTTGCTATTCTAAAATGTCAAGATGAAAATTACTGTGGTTACAGTATTGGACAAAAACACATATAGTGTATGAACGAATAGTATATATTATTATATATATATTATGATTTTGAAATAAATTTGGCCTAATCTACCAGTATTGATTATTATTTTATTCATTATTAATATTAGTATAATAAATTTGCATACAGTATGTTCTGTAGAGATAGTATGAGTAATAGGTGTTCTGAAAGACAATATGTTTTTGTTATTTGTAATAGAAAATTATTTAGCTACCGGTAGGATATACAAGTTATCATTTTATTCTTTAAATAAGATGGTGTTGTACTTGGTTTTGATGTACGGTATATGAATTTCTATAATAGACAGTTACATTGTATTTTCAGACATATAGGGGTATCAACGTCATCAGTCTTTTGATTTTGTCTAGTTGTAAGGGATTTTGTCTGGATGAAGGGACTTCCTCAAATTTTGAAATTGAAACAAAAGGAATTGGATGAAGCTGCTTCTAATATAAGACCTTTCAATCTGCTCCTGCTTGAAATATTTCAATTATTAACTAAAATAATGTTTTTCACAGACCAATAAAAAGTGCATTTCAAATTTGTTTGTATGCATTGAATTAATAAAGCCCTTGGCAGAATTAATTAAATTTATTTTATCTTAAACTTACTTTTTTTTTTCAGTCCTGAGGGTAAAGATAGAATATCTAATATTTTGGTAAGTATAAGTTAGAATAACATAGACAGGTTAACTTATGTATTTTTTTTTTAAAAAAAAGGTTTGGTTTGAAGCACTTTGTCCCTGGACAATTCATCCCTGGACATCTTGTCCACAAAGGTAATTCTTCCCTGGACAATTCATCCTAGGACTATTAGTCCCCAAGGATTCGTACCTTATGGCTATTCATCCCCAGAAAACTCATCCCCAAGGCAATTCATTCCTGGAAATAATAATGGTAGTTTCATTTTCAAAAACTGAATTAATATTTACTTTTAATCCTAACTCTCAGTTTTGATCCTAGTTATACATTTGGTTAATACCTTAACTTAATGGTTCCTCAACCGATAATTGATAATTCATATGTTTAAATGGTTCCAAACTATGGATTTAATTGATATATGAATCATATGATTGAAAATTGAAAGAATTTGGGTTTAATAGAATGATCGCATTCACACCTCACCAAAGGGTCAGGTTTGAATAGTTCTAGGAGAATATTTGTCTGAGAATGAATAATCAAGGAACAAATTGGTGAGGTACGAATAGTCCAAGAGGATGATTTGTCCCGTACCAATTTTTCATAACAATAATCAACATCAGTTACTGTTTTACATGAACAGAGCTTGTACAGGATCGAGACATTATTATTCAATCTATTTGCTATCGCAATCTTTTATTAGTACTGTAACTAATCACTAATTTCATAAATTTGAATTTTCAGGGTGAAGTGAGCCAGTTGTCTGATGTTGAAAAATTACTATTATATCTGAAACTTCCTACAGGTTCTGCTACAGAAGAAGTTTTGAGGCAGTAAGTAAATCACAATTACAGCTCTTTACTTCAGCCTTTTCCAGCATTAGATTTCCATTTGCTTAAATTCAGGAACCTTCAAATTGTGGTTACAGATCAACCAAGTAAAATTATCAAACATTTTGGTTCACAGATTGAACAGCATGCCTAAGATATATATTAGTTGTAAAACGTCTGGGGGGAGCAGCTAACAATTACAATTTATAAAAATGTGTGTATCTCACCCGATTGTCAACATATTGAGCTGAAATCAGTAGAATTTAAGATCAAATAAATTTCTCAAAAGATCCAATGAAATTGATTTTTTCATGTCCTATTAAGATATATGAAATGAAATAATTAAAGACAAATGAGTATCAATCTTATGTTGATTTTTAACACACATAAACTTAGTCAGTTGCACTACATGTATTTGTAGTTTAGTAGTTTAGATCTTTTATGTATGCATACAGACAGGTTGATGGCATTCTAGACCATGATCCAAATGACCTTGTAGGAAATATTCTACTGCCTTGAATAAAAAAATTTATAATCAATTCAAAGAAGTGGAGTATTTAGATTTTGTAATTAAAGCTGTCATATCAATTTTTCAGTAAGAGTGAGATGCTACATACATGTATATGTAATTTGTATTTTTTAAAATATATTTTTCAGTAAGAATGAGATGCTATGTAATTTGTATTTTGTAAAATATATTTTAGAACACCAAATTCGTTCCTACATTCATCAAATAGAGTAGAACAAGCTCAAGCTTTTACATGGATAAGAAGTCATTTAGAAGAAGATGGTGAAATCTGTGTTCCAAAACATGAAGTTTACGATGATTATAAGTATGTATTTATCTATCAATTTCTAGTGGACAGAAGATTCACTACACTAATATATAAACCATAAAAAAGGTTGCAGGGAGGTCTCCCAGTATATCGCCTTACAATATAATCATTTATAAATATGGTAAAGTATTAGATCCTGGCAAAATATCATACATGTATCGTGTACTTATGCAGATGTTTTGATATGAATCTTTATTCAAACAACTGTCTGAGTTTTGATTAAAGCAATTTTTCTATAATATCACTAATTTCTCAAGAGAGATTTATCCATATGGGAATTTGAAGATTTAAATGGTAACAATCAGATTTTATCAGAGGCGGATTCATTGGGGGGCGCGTTGCCCCCCTAATTTTCAACAGTGCCCTTTTTTACTGCTGAAAGTGTCTTTTCCCAGACCCAAATGTACGTTATGAATGTTTATTTCGACGAAATGCAAGGAAATGACAGATAATTTTCTTGGGAAATTCCCCCCCCCCCCCCATCATCAGGCGCGGATCCAGGATTTTTTGCACGAGAGGGGGGGGTCTAGATAATTGCTTAATTAAGGCGCTCAACCAATTAACAGGGGTTTTGGGGCCCTCCCCCAGAAATATTTGGTAAATAAGATTCAATTTGGTGCATTCTGAAGTATTTCTGGAAGGTAAATTCCAAAGTTACAGGTCTAAAAATCACCAATAAAATCGTATACAAAATTTTCAAGTCTGCTCAGCGGCGTGCCCCGTCTCTCCGGTCAGTTCCCTCATTTTGCACCCCCCCCCCCATTTCAAAATTCCTAGATATGCCCCTGTTTATTTCATCTTTCTTCAGTTCTTTATTTTAATCTTTAAACTTTCAGAGAGTACTGTGACAGTCATGATAGGAAGTTTTTATGTCCAGCAGATTTTGGGAAAGTTATGAAGTGTGTATTTCCAAATGTGAAAGCCAGACGACTTGGACAAAGAGGACAGTCCAGATATCCTTTATAATTATTTTTTTGCGTGGTTTATAATGTTAATTCTGCGTATATTAAAAAAATTAATGGCTAAATAATGAATTACATATATATTGTTGATGTATTGTCATCCCTTAATTTATTCACATAAAATGGGCAAAAATCAAAATGCTTCCATTATGAACCATTTATTTTCTCTCAATAAGCTTGTGAATGCACTGAAGTCCCATATCTAGAAACTTTTTTTCTGTCGCAACTTGTATTTTGACTTTTAACCCTATGTATGAGAAGTAAAGGGATATGCAGGAGCTATTAATGAGACCTGTTTGAATACTATTCAAAGAATGATGGTGGCAAATTATGAAGTTATCTCCAAGTTTATGGTGCAAAGTAGCTACACAGTGGCTCAGTGAGTAGGACACTGACTGACTAACCAGTATATCGGGGGTTCCATCCTGCTGATTGCTGAAAAAGTTCCTTAGGACAGATGACCATTTATTAATGTTGCTGTGCTCATCTTGTCAAAACCTCACATATGTAATGTAAAATTCTTTTCCTTAGCTAGTCAAACATATTGCTACAGTGGGTTACGGAAAAAACTTGAAGTTCAGCCACCATCATTACCAGAATTAGAAGTTAGTTCAAGAAAAATAAAGGTAACCTATGAAACAATTAAATATTACAGCTATGAGCTTTAGGAACCAAATATTTTCTGCTTTTAGTTTATTTTGCCAAGAAACATGAAGGATGATATTAATATGTGTTGTCCGATGAACTAAACTTGAACTTCTGTGACCAAAGTTATAGATTACACTGCCTTATATGTATAGTATTTGACATTACAACAGTATTATGATATTTGGCTTGGCTTAAGATTCTGACCAACCCTAATATTAGCTATATTCATTGTACATCTGAGTGCTGTTAACAGTTGTTGTTTGACATCTCATTATTCATTCCTCTGTGTTTAATGTAATGAAAAAGAAAATAGTCAATTGTGTAAGACACAGAATATATGCATAAGGAAATAACTCAGGTTGGATGCTATAATATGTTTTGTAAGAAAAATGGTCAAAAAGTTGTGCAGATGAATATTTCTTTGGCAGAAGAATGTCTCTGCAGTAGCAAAATATTATACACTTCAAAACTTTATTCTAGCAAGCAAATTGTGGTGAAATCTGTCTTATATGTCATCAAAGGCCGAAACGATACGCTGTGCCACAATATGATACAGCATGATGTCGTAGACAACAATACGGGTGCATCACGATACACACGCCATTAATGTGAAATTGACTAAAGTTTTCTTGAAATAAAGAAAAAATACACAATGTTTTAAATTTATATTGTTTATTATTAGATAAATTAAAATTTTATATTTAACTTTTAACCAATATTTTTGGCACATTTTTCATTTTGTGCGAAACACTCAAACAGGAAGTACGAAACAGGAAAACCAATATTCTCCCACACCTTCGATCGAACAGGCGGGTGGCTTTTCTATTTCAACTTCACCAAGTGTAACACTGCTACCACCAGTACTAGGCGTGAACATAATAGTCGAAAGGCTAAGAGAGACTGTTAAAGCCCCAATAACACTCTTGTTGTAACTGAATAATATGTCCCAATCTTCATTCTGGTCAACAAATCGTATTATTTTACAATATTCCAATTAAATGATGATATAAATTTCATCTTAACACACCTATTTTAAAAAATTGGAAAAATTCAACCAATTGATTTGAAAAGTCTAACGTAAACGTTTTCAAATGTGACTTGGATTTTAAAATATTTTCGAAACCTCTGGACAAGTAAAATAGATTGTAATGGATAATTTACACAACAGGTAGGCCACTTAAACATCTAGTACTTAGAACAAAGGTATTATTTA
Organism: Patella caerulea; assembly: GCA_036850965.1. NCBI lineage: Eukaryota > Metazoa > Mollusca > Gastropoda > Patellidae > Patella > Patella caerulea. The sequence goes on from JAZGQO010000006.1 coordinate 25,196,851, forward strand.
TTTTCTGGAGCTACCAAGCCAGCAAGAATGTTATTGTCCCTTTAACCAAAATTTCAACACGCTTTTCATTCATTCGAATAAGAGCCACCGGGATCGCGAGGAAGAAATGACTGTTAAATAAAATGCGATTTCATTGGTGTAAAATGCATGGTTTCCGGTATTTTGTCCAATGGAAAAAATTGTCTTATCCAGTTTCCGAGCCGTATTTTGCACGTGATTAGTAGGTCAGTTCAGATTGTGAAGTCTGGATGCCCGGCCTATAGAAGACGCGTGCTGTCCCTAGTCTATTTATAGCTACCAAGGGTTTGTTCTTGACATTTAGGCCTTGTGTACGTACGTACTCAACTGATAGGTGATTTCTAATGGTCCTACATGTCTCATTTATTGAACAAATATCGCGATATAGTATGAAATTAATCGTGAACCTTAATTTTAAAAAAAAAATCTCGATTATCGATATTCTTCAAAAAAATATCGTTCATCGTTTTCATGGAAAAAATCACGGTACATCGGTTCACCGGTGAATCCTTTCAGCCCTAATGTCATCCACTATGAATTTTATACACTAGCATATTGGAAAACACACCAGTTACCTTATTGAGATTTTAGAGATTACAAAAAACAAGAACAATCTAAAATTTAAAAATTAGACTATGAAACTGCTGGTGGGCTTGTGGTACATGTACACTGCCCCAAAACCTATGTTTTATGGTGGAAAACAAAAAAGTGTATTGAAGTAGATACAATTAGTAGATACAATTTGACATATTGATGCTCATATTAGTCTGTTTGGTGCTGAAAAGTATGATGTTCAATCCATTTCATTCATGCAGTCATTAATTTCATATTTTAGAGAACAGGGTACCATAAATGAATTTGTTTGTTGATTTTATAGGATGAAGGTAGTGAAGAAGATGAATTGTTTTTGGCTTCTTGTCAGCTTGTTTGTGAATGGGCTCAAAAATTACTTGGTTCACATTTCAACAGCCTTGGTGAGCTATCAGAATACTTGGTTGGTAACCATTATGTTAACAGCAAGTCAATGGCAGCCTTTACGGTTCTTGCAGCTATGCAGGACTCTGGAATGCACAGTTCTAAAGGTAACCATTTTTTTAACATTTATTTGTTTAATTGAGAAGTTAAAATGTTTACAAAATGCATTGAAAGGCTATCCAACTGCTTGGTCAATGAACCTTTTAAAAATATTTACTATCTTCTTAAAATCTGTTATATAAAAAAAACTGTATAAACAATTGTCATGTATGGAGAATGTTTTATCTTATCGACTCTTTCATGACGATGTAAATTAAAATGACAAGAACTTGACAAGATTGATCAGTTAGGCTAAAATTAATATCTGATTGAGTTTAAATTTATAGACAGTGTTTAAGGTCATGAGACGAAGGAGTCTATTTGATTTTCAGTGATTTCCGATAATTAATGCTAGAGTTATGGCCCTTGATTACTTCAAAAAATCTTGTGGACACTCAAGTTTTAAGCATTACATAGCAGTTGTGTTGTGATTTCTTATAATCCCAATTCATTTATTAAGTAAAAGTCGATTTCCAAATAATATTTTTTCCCTTTCAGTTCCTGTTTCTATGCTGTTTTCAAGTCCGTCCAATGGAAATAAGCACAGAGAAACCCAACTGCAATTACAAAGAAAACTGCAGGAAAGAGAAATTCTTAAAGAACAGAAAAAAATTATTCAACAGCAGAAATACGAGAATGAGCAAGAGCATGAACAACTTATACAATCAAGAGGACTCATTTTGTCTCCAAAAAATCTGAAACAATCATTCCAAGGAAAAGGTGCTGCACGTGACATATCTAAACTTCTTCAATCGCCCAATAGTGATTCGTCTAAAAACAGACGGCGTTCACTTAGTGACAGTCAGTCAAATGAAACAAACTCTGCTACCAGCAATGGTAGAAACACTGTTGATATATCTGTGCTCAATTCTGCTAAACAGAAAACCACTGAACCCAGTGAACCAGTTATTATGTGTTCAGATAGTGCTACTGTTGTGAATGTAGGAAAAGATAGTTATCCCATTACATCTCATAATAATATATTTACCAATACATCACTCTCTACTTGTGAATCATCCAGTTCATCTCAACAACCTTATAGTGTTGTGCAAAAACGATCTGTGATACAAGTCATTGGTCATAAATCAGACGAAAATAAAAACATTACTAGAGGTGATTCTCAAGCAATGGACACTAATGAAAAAGAAAATATTACCCAATATTCAAACTATGCTATATGTGTAGATAATAGTGCTATGTCCAACGAAAACAGTATAATCATTTTACCATCAACTCCTTCCACTCGAAGTGCTTTTGTTCCAGTCTCAAATCAAAGGAAAGAATCAGCCTTCAGTAATGATCCGTCCGTATCTCTTGGAGTAACATTGTCTGAAAAGATCCAGAATGATCAAGAAATGACCTATGATATACTCAAATCTGAAAACACACAGCAAATGACACTGGATCCTTCATCGGGTTCACAGGTGTCATCTACTGTTCAATCTAAATCACTGTCCCCACAAACACCTAGAAAATCCAAAAATAGATTTACACCAATCAAACCTAAAGTTACACCTACAAAAACATCAGTTTCCCAAAAACCGCCAGCTGAAGCACCAACTTATGACAGCAGACCTGTTGCAGCAATTTTGAAAGAGAAACGAGCTAAAGAAGCTCAAGAAGTGAGAACACATTTCACTACTATTCCAACTCCACAAGCAACTAGCACTGTAACCGGATCTTTACCAGTTGTAGCACCACAAATCTTAAGAATTCCAGCATCTGCTGCAGGTACCAAAACAAATGATGTTCTTATCATATTAGGGTCATCTGCACAGCAGAGCATGACCACAAAAAACAGCACCATTGTGTCACCATGTCAAACTGTTACTACCACTGCCATAACCAGTATGTCAACACACAATCATGCCTCTTCCAAAGACAATTCAGGCATTTTGACATTCTACCCTGCCAGTCAAAACCAAATGAAAAGATCTTCCAATATTAGCACTATTAGGAGTAGTATGGAGCCCACAACCATCACTACTTCAACAATAGTTTCAAGTCAGGAGTACATAAGACCAACTAACATACAGCCCAATGTTTCCCAAAGCTCTAAAAACAGTACATACACTGAGATGTCTGAGATAAGTTTTCACCAAAATGAAAATTCATGTAAACAGCCAGAAATGACTATGATGGAAGTTAGTAAGTCTGAAAATGACACACTTAACAGAAAGCGCAAAAGCTCTGACCAAGGGTCAGCTTTGATTTCAAAGAAAACAAATTCTATGATGGAGAGCAAGCAAAAAGGAGACATATCTGAGAATATAAACCAGTCAAAGCATGGAAGAAGTATGAGCCAAAGCTCCAAATTACTGTCTAAAGGTGTTAACAACTCACATGCTGAAACAAATATACAACATTTAAGCAATAATCTTAATCTAGAGAGCTTGGAGCATGATGCTCTGCTAGATTCAAATTCAGTAGCAGTTGATAAGAATCTTTGTCAGTCCGTTAACAGAAACTCTAAAACAGAAACTTCTTCCATTGGTATTAGTGCTAAATCTCTTCGTCCATCTCAAAAACAGCTTATGAAAGAAAAGATGCAGCTTGATGAAAGAATTCATAATTTTTTGAACAAACTTGTGGATGTGGACCCTCCAGAAGTTAGCAAAAATGTGGATCCACAATCTAAAAAGCCTGAAAAACAAAAGCAAGGTAGTTGTCATCCAGTAAATCTTCTTTCTCTGTTAAAAAAGCCCATTAAATTAGATAATCCTAATCTCCTTAGAAGTATTCATCAGCCCACAAAATCGTTGTCTAAAGAACCACCATCTCCACTGCCAAGTAGATCAATTGAAGCTAGAATAAACATGGATTATATCCCAAAGAGGAGAAATGAGGATTTTACACAGAGTAAAATTGTAGAATTACTGGGTAGACCAAAGAATAAGAAAATAAGAGATGAAGACAAGAAACCAGAGAAAGAAGTAGAGCATACAACTCAAATGGAGTGTGTTGAAACCCTTGATAAGTTAGATACTAAATGTGGCTATAATGATAATACAGACGAGGGAGAACTCCCATCTGATGTTGCTGAGTTTGTCACTGAAGCTCTGACAGCCAGGGCACAAAGCAGGGCTTCAAATTATTCCACAGAAGGTGCAGACCAGAGTTTCAGTGACAGTACATGTAACTTAAGCAATAAAACTGAAGGTATGAATGCTGATTTAATCTGGACTGAGCCACCTAACGTTACTCTAAAAACAACAGAAAGAGACCAGCAAGAGCCATTTATTGTACCAAATACACCACCTATCAGGCAAAACAGACCCGAGTACTTTAATGCCAAATATAAACTTCAACCAGTGCAGAGAAGTGTCTCAATGCCTGTTTTCACTGTACCTTCAAAACCACAACAACCACAATCATTTCCAGCACAGCAACCAAATGTTAGGATTGAGGCTGTATCTCCAGTTAATGCCATAACCCAGAAGCCAATTTCTCCACATGACTTTACTACTCCCCCAAGAAAACCTATAAGGAGACAGAGGCAGCATTCGGTAGAGCAGTTTAAGAACCAAACCCTAATATCTGATGCTGGCTATCATAGCTTTAACACCAGCCCTGTTATGAATTCCACACCAGTACCACCCACTGAAGTGACGCTTGTATCAGAGAGCTATATTGGACGATCAGAATCATCTCATAGCTTAACCACAGACCAACAAATTGTTAGCCCTATTTCACATACATCACCACATCCAAGGCCAAGTGCGACATCAACACCATCTTCTATTATGTCTCCACATTGCTTATCACAAGGCAGCATAAATCAAAGTCCTGTTGAATATATTGGTTCCCCCAATGCATTCATGCCAATACAAGGAATGAGCACAGGTGTTGGACCATTGATTAATCCACGTATTGTGACTCCTATCAGACCGGTAGTTACTTTAGCAGAACCATCCATGACAGGAACCTCTGCTGCAAGTGCAACAGCTAATCAGTTATTAAATATCATGAAAAAAGCTCCGGGGTTAACTAAGGCAGCTTTACAGACGCATCAGAGACTGTTAGCTCAACAGCTTGATCCCAGTGGTTTTGTTTCTTTAAACCCTTCCAGTTTTAATAACAGGTTTGTTATTACCAACACGAATGGCGATACAGTTCCTCCAAATTTATCACTCATTAATGCCATTCGATTACAATCTGAATCTCCTATACAACGAAGTCCAAGTGTATCCTGTTCAACACCAGATGATGATATGATTATAGTTTCTCCAAAACCCAAAGAAAATATTTCTCATCAGAGAAGCAGTTCCAATTCCAGAACAACATCTACAGAGACATCAACATTACCAACTTATGAAGAAGCATTAAAGCAGATTGGGAGAGCTCCATCCTCCAAAAAGCATAATCCAAAAGATTCTATAATAGAATGTGTTACTCCTGTAGTTGTAACTACATCAAGTGATTCATCTCAGTTACTTACAAGAATTTTAACAGGGGAAAGTAATGCTCAGGAAAATACATCTGAACCTGTATTGTCCAAAGAATATCCATTTTCATATCAGCTGGCACTGTTACATGAAAAAATACAAACACCATTGCCTGTACCTGTTTCTAAGCAAGTTTCAGCTTCGTCAGAACCTGACAAAGTCTTCTTTGATAATTTATCAGATTTAATTGGAACTTTGGATTCTCCTACACAATTTACGGTTGCTAGTTCTTTAGATGATATAAATTCAAACTTTCAAACTGTGTCTGGTAAAATTCTTATCGATTCTAGAAGTGATGATGCCAGAAAATCTCAAAATCTGTTGCCATCTGAGCTTCAAGTGAATGGCCAAATTTCGGGTGATCAACTAGCAGGATTGTACCCTGCTTATGATTTACCAAATGTGAACTATATTGGTAGTGCTCCTAACATTGATTTAAGTAATATATTACATAAACCGAACACTAAATCCACACCTGTATTCTGTGATAACAATCAAACTGTAACAAAAGCGATTGTAAATGACAATTCAGAACGAACAAATGATTCAGATCTACCCCCATATATGGATATTTTGAGTTTAGGAGGACAATATTTTTCCAAAGCTGAATTAGACGTTGAAAATCTTCATTCTACATTACCGTCTTCATCAGAAACAATATCATCAGATCAACCACACTACAGAAGTGAAACTTTATCTAGTTGACATCTGTTTCACAAAGACTTTGACTTCATTGTGTAACTATAATAGTGCTGATATTATTCATGTATGATAAATTAATGAAATCTTAATATTTGTAATTGTATTTGATAAGTATGGAATTTGTATGCTTAACAGTTTCTTGTATGATAAACAGTTCTTTGCATACTAAGGGTCGTATTCACCGCTTATTTACTTTAGTTAAAGGGGCAGTTCCGTAAATAAAAGTGTGCAAATCAAATACAAAAAGTTTATAATATTATTGTCTATTTACCAGATCAGAACATTTCAAATCAATATACATGTATTGAGCTTGATAATCACTTACCACTATAAATTATGCAGGTATATAGACATGGTTATCCATTCAACTGTCAATGTAGAATTTGGGGACATATTGTCAAACCCACATTTTGTTTTACTAATATTTATTTTGAGCTGCTCCTTTGAAGTTGCACTTAGTGATGAACGATTTCTTAATATTAATGCTTCATAATTGTTCGTAAAATCAAATATTTGTCCTTCAATAATTATATGTAAGGTAAACATGGTAATCTTGATATATATTTATACTTGACTTTTAGTATTCCAATGACGAACAAAATCACCTAAATGTAAGATCAGTTCATATGGCCCTTTGCATTCTTTGTAAACATTGTACCAGTACAAGTTTAAGAGAAGATAGTTGCTTGTTTTTTTGATAAAATAAAGTGTTGTGTTGATCTGCTTCATCACTACTATTCATCAGTATGTTTTGGTAATCAAACTTTTTAAAGTGTGCTCTTAAGAAATCTTTATTTTTATTTTTTTGTATAAATATATTGAATATCAATATATCTTACAAAGCTAAAAGCGCTTTCAAGTCCCGTTTCAATGCAAATGTTGAATCTATAAATATTGTGAATTTTGGCTTTTATAACACTAAGTTATTTGGTATATAAATGCTTGATACAACCTGAAAATATGGCGGTGGGGTAATGGAGGATCAAAATCTTCCACCATTATTGATTAAAAATGAAGAGAAACCTTCTGTTTGTATTTTATATATTTTCTAGCAGTCTAGCCCCACGAAGTATAAATCAACATGCTTTGTGATTTCGTTCGGACATTTATATTCGAAAAGCTGAAAATGTAGATTGTTAAATCCCATTTCATTACTAAAAGTTGAAGTTAGTGTCTTGATCAGACCATTATATGTATTCCACTACCTTTAATTTTGAAAATTGAGAGATCTGTTCATGGAAATGATCTGATATATTATACCTTGTGCCAACCCTACTTCAAAAACTAAACAATAAGTTTGCCTTGCATGTTTGGAGAAATGTTGCTTTTCTACCCCGCCCCCACTGCTAGCTAATTAGTAGCACATATCAAATCTTTATTGCCAGGTCTCAAGATGTTTGTATCTGAGGTATAATATAACCTACAATGGGAGCCTCCATTGTTTTACCTATTGTTGAATAATATTAAGTCAACCAATTGATTTTTAAGTGTATCATCCGTAACATGTTCTTATCTCCATTGCTTATTTGCTCTACAGAATAATTCAGACTATCATATAAAAGCATGAAATTGCATGTTTGTGCCTTTTGGAAATTAATTTAGGTGCTTTTAACACATAGTTAATGTTTATACAGATTATCTATGTTTGATTCCAAAGAAAAGATATAGGGCTACTACATGTATTTACTTTAAAATGGTTAATTTCTAAATGTATTTTGTAAAATTTGTTATTAGAAAGATACAGGACATGAAATTATTGCAAGATCTGGCTACATTATTTTTATTATCAAGTGGGGTGATTTGCATAAATTAGAATATATACATATTTGACTCACTCATAGGAGAATCTAAGGTTTAGTCAAGGAGTTTGACCTTTTATGTTACATGAAATTATTTTTATGGAAATGAGTGTCCAAATTGAAAATTATGAAATGCATATTGGGTGGTAAATTTAAGTGTAGTTTATTTGCAATAATTTCGTAAAACGATTTTGTGTTCCAGGTCGACACAGAAAGGCTAAAAATGAAGCAAAACATTTTTTAGAGCATGGCCATCTTATTTCCACCAGCACTCTTTTAAAAAAATAAAATACTGTATCCACCCCTGTACAATCTGGTTTTGGTTTATAGTTCTATTAAATTTATCCGAAATTTCTCTATTAATGATTAAGTTCTTAGTTGAATATACATAATGTGTATATGTTTTGTTGGCATTTTACATAATGTGTATATGTTTTGTTGACATTTTACATAGATCTTATCTGATTATCTCAATTTTTAGGCAAATTTTTAAAAGCAAAAAAAACAACAAAAACACAAATGAATATATGGTAAGAATAATTTGCACATGATAGTTATAAAATATGTGATTTGTACTTGTTTTCTGAAAATATTTATACAAGTATTTTTTTTACACCCATTTTTAAATTGACTCGAAAAGAAATATAGCCTTTATATGCTACAATTAATTTATATTGAATTAAATGTTTTTTAAGCAATGACTTTGTGCCAAATAAGTTATTATTTGCAGAAAACTTTTAACTATCATTTCACGCACATTTGTACTAAGTACATTTCATATTTGTTTCTCTATTTTGCAAATTTTTATCTATTATAAACAAAAATTGTATATATATATACACATGTCTTTATGGTTTGTGAAGTTTTATTGTAAGTCCTGATTGTGATTGTTAAAGACTATAAATTTTTCTTAAAAGTCGTTTAATAAAATGAATCAACATAACTGTTTCCTTCAACTTTGACAGTATTTCAAGGTACATTAATAAAGTGTGTACAATTTCGATGTATCATAGTCGAAACATGGCACAACATGTTTCTCATGAATTAATTGTCTTAGCTGCATTTAGTAACTGAATGAGAATAACACATGATACAATTAATGGAATACAAGTTACTTGATGGATTTATTTCATCGTTTTGATGAGTGTAGTCCCTTCTCTATCTTTCCTTGATAAAGTTTGGAGAATCCTCCGTGAAATGTTGCTGAAATAATCCCTCAAGTAACTTTTGAGGGATTTATTTCAGGAAAGTTTCGATGAGGGATCTCCAGTGTTTATCTTTGCTTAAACCGTTATCAAAACATTGCTGAAATAATCCTTCAAGTAACTTGTATTCCGTATAATTGTTTCATATGTTATGTTTCTTATGGCTATATTTTCTATACTGTGTATGTGAATTTCATTCAAAGAACTTGATGAATGCAAATCATGTTCCAGAATTTCTTCCAAAGCTTAATCAGAATTACACATGTATTTCATTGACAAGCCTATCTGCACTGTTATTGCCTAAATAATATGGTGTTCTTGCTGTATTTCTTGCTGTGAAGATTGTATGTCCATGTGTACAAGTATTTTTAAATATTATATTGTACATGTATTGTTAAGTCATAGCCAATGAGTTAGATATCCTTTTGTAGAAAATGTGTTTCATCTCCTTTAAAAAGAATACGTAAAAATATAAAAAGATTCTCTCTTTATTGCAGGGTTGTTCATAAATTAAGTGCTTTGTGTTATTTGTAATTGTACAAAATGGTTATATCAGTGTCCCTATGGAACTAATTTGTATAATGACTTGACATGTGAATGTTTCATGAAATTTAATTGGTATATCACTCTAGTGATGATGAGTTTGTTACACAGGGAATTAATGTTTTTTATCGTACCCAGCCTTTTGAAGAAAGTAGGGGACTATTAAAATAAGTCTGTCTGTCTGTTATCTGTCCGTCACACTTTTTGGGATATAATAACTTTCCTTCTAATTGAGCAAGAATGTTCAAACTTGGTGTTGATGTTTATTAGGTCGACGTCTTGATGGAGTTTGAAGATGAGAATTTTCTTCTAAGGGTAAGCAGAGATAAGCAATTTGATTGGTTGATACTTTAGGACATGATAACTTTAGTTCTAATTAAGTGAGAGTGATGAAACTTGGTATATAGTCATGGTATTGATGTGATGAAACTTGGTATATAGTTTCATCACATCAATACCTTGACTACTTTCAATAATAACAATTTCTGCTGTGGGTAAGCAGAGTGATAAGCAATTTGTTTGGTCGAGACTTTGAAACACAAAAACTCAGTGAACAGAGATAAGCAATTTGATTGGTTTATGCTTTTTCGTGTGATACGTTTGACTATAATTGATAGCTATGAAACTTTGGGTATAGATTCATTATATCATTACCTGAACTTAAGTATTTGCTCAGACAAAGGAGTGATAAACAGTTTGATAGGTTTTAATTGAGGTAGAATATGTAAGCTTGAGGTATATGTTCATTAGGAGAAAATCTTGACTGAGTTCAATGATTAACATTTCTCGCTATAGCTATATAAAGCAGAGCTAAGCAATTTCTTGACTATGATTCTATCTGATAGATAGTGATGAAACTTAATGTCTAGTTGATTATCATTTTGATTGCTTAACACTTTTTAAAAAGATAAACGTGCAATTAATTAATGTGTCATCTGTTTATTTTGGGATTTCGGCAGGGGGACATCAGTCTCACTCATGGCTTGTAAATTTTCGATCATGTGAACTGTAATAATTTAAAATGAAATACTAGTAATATTATATAGAATATTTCTATTATTCCATACTGCTTCTGATCGTATTGGCCGATGGGATGGAAAACATGAGTTTATTGGTTTGTTCCTTTGGGTTGCTACTATTCATACGTGTGGCTAGGGATAGAAACGTAGAAAATTTAAGAGAAAAATAGATTCAAAATCACAGAAATCTTCGGACCTTTATTGATTATAGAATGGTAAATATATGATTCCTTTAGAAAGGTTTGCAAAGGGTGCCAAAGATGCAAAATGTGAGTGGTCAATATGAAATAATTATTTATGCTCCATAGACCCAGAGAGAATGCTTCTACTGACAGCTCGTTGGAAGATTTCCACGTTGTGCGACCATCCCTTCCCGCTACTGAAGATCTGAAAAGTCACCTAAATGTTCAAATCGATTTTTGTAAATTCATTTCTAAAATGTTAGTTCCCTGTTGTGAATTGTTGAAAGTTATTGCGTTCTTGTTAATTGTTAAAGTAAAGAGATGAATTTGTTACTTACAGATGACACATCTATCGAATTTGAGTATTCAAGGACAATTTCAATATGTTTTCTGAAACTAATGTTTGTAAATATGAATCACTTCAGCTGTTTTTATTTTAACTATACGTGAATAAAATACAAAGAGTTCTAGAAATTTTCTCTTTTTGAGGTTAAACTAACAGAATAGAATTATTAAGACATGTCTTCTGAAATTGTATCTAATGCATTTGTCATTAATTAATTGTTTTGTTATTAGATAAATGAAATACTGGTTAACAGCAGAATTCCTGTAGTCTTGATTGCTGTACATTACAAATTGGCTTGGTTTCAGTGGTTTAAACAAAATAGCATAAAGCAGTATTTGTTGTTGTCAAAGCATGGATAGCTAATAGACTGGAGCAAATGGGACTAGAATCTAATAGCTCAAAAAACCACAACACAAGTGTAAAATTATTCAATGTTGAGGTATTGAAGGTTGTTTATAAGTGAATATGGATTGTGTTATAGTCGTGTGTTATATTGGTATTGAACCAAACTGTAATAGTGTATGAAATTGTTCATTGTTATAAGTATTGTATTGATATTATCTTTAATGGGGATTAAGAAAATGAAAGTTTTTGGTCTGAGACTATAATATGGGTAATTTACATCAGTTTACATTTGAATACACAATGTATTGTTTGTTATATACATCAATTTGTATACTATATTTATGTTGATTATGGTATTGATTACAGTGGAAAGGTGGCAATTATTAGTACAATCATTGTGGACTTTAACATTTATTAATTGTTTCAAAATCAGAAATTGGTTTATGATTGTGTTGTAGTAAGGTAGTCATTGTAACCTTATACCAATTTCTCCAATGCATAAGACAATACATTTTTGAAGTGGCAGTTAAGTTGTCAAAGATGAATATTTGGTGTTAAAAATATCTGGTTTAAAGCCGTCAATTTAGTGATTTTGAATCCACAATATTGTAGAAGTTGGATCTTTGAACGGAATATTGGATCCAGAATTGTTCAATTCTGTTCAGTACCGGTATTTACAAAGATATGATAAATTGAAAATGTCGGAAAATTCTGCTATCTCCTGCTGATGACATACACAAAGTCATTTGATGGTCTTTTTTTAAATCTGATCGAATCCAACTTTGGTGATTATCTATCAGTGACTTTAGAGTTAGACCAATATCATTTGATGCTGTTAAAGCCCCAATAACACTCTTGTTGTAACTGAAAAATATGTCCCAATCTTCATTCTGGTCAACAAATCGTATTATTTTAGAATATTTCAATTAAATGATGATATAAATTTCATCTTAACACACCTAATTTAAAAAATTGGAAAAATTCAACCAATTGATTTGAAAAGTCTAACGTAAACCTTTTCAAATGTGACTTGGATTTTAAAATATTTTCGAACCCTCTGGACAAATAAAATAGGTTGTAATGGATAATTTACACAACAGGTAGGACATTTAAACATCTAGTACTTAGAATAAGAGTATTATTTATTTTCTGGAGCTACCAAGCCAGCAAGAATGTTATTGTCCCTTTAAAATTAGATAAATAACTTGAATATCTGTATCCAAGCTCTATAAAAATAAATGTAAATTTTATTATAGAAACATAGATATAGTGGATTTCATTTTATCTGTAATTTGTATTTTACTAATTGAGGGATCATAAATGTTTTCATGTACTGTACTTCTATAATTGTGGGTTCTACTGCTACACATGTAGCCTATTTTTGAAATTGAATGAGGATGTCCAAGACTTTGTTGCTGCTTTAGAACAACAGGCGCCATAATACCTATAAGCTTTTATAATATTATGTGTTTATCGATGTAAGTTCTGTTATATTGTCCACATTCATCAGATTTACTATATGATTTTTAATTTTATAGATCTACACTATACATATTGTGTGATGTGCTGTATTTATTAAAAATTTCTTACTTGAATGACTGAAAGTTGTTTTTTTCAAACATGAAAATATATTGTCTCTAGGTTCCAGGGTTGCCTTGAAGTATTTTCTTTCAGAAGCACCGCATTTCACCCAACGGAAAAGTTTTGCAAATGTAATTGAACTTTTCCGTGTAAGCATTTTTGCCTTGAGGAAACACCCCTGATGAGAAACTTTTTTGCTGGCGTTTTTTGCAGACACTTCGCATGCAGATGTTTACATTCTGGCGCACAAACAGCGGTTCTCCTTGACTAAGTCGATCAGGGGTGTTTTGCCAAATTCAGCTTTCAAATGGCCGATTTTTTGGACATGGTGTTTTTATAAAAAGGCAGCAACTGAAAAAAACTATGTCCAGCTCTTAGCTACACAGAGAAATCCTCACTTATGAATATGATGTAATTTATGTGGGATTTTGCAAAAATTGCAGCCATCTGTAGCCTAGGCCCACACATGGAAATACAAAAGGTCGTGCTCGGAAACACTTAGATGAAAAGGGGGTCTAAGTATATTTTTTGGTCCAGATCTAGAGGAGAGAGAGAGAAATACAATGTTAAATAAAGTATGCATTTTCCATTTCACTCAAGTAAATAAATAGCATTGAATCGATAATGAATAACAAACATTGCATAAGGCGTTTTGAATTTTGATTGTCCATTTTGACTGTTTGGGTTTATATTAATAGCTAAAGGGCTATTTAATCATTTATCCAATTACCCATAATTCAATTACCCCTAAGTACCACAAGGATAGCCAGTCAGCAAATTCGGTCGATGGTTGGGTTAAAATTTGGGAATAGTTTGTTTGACGTAAATAAAAAACGCACTAACTCAAATTTCCTGAAATCGTTTTTGTCTATTTTGTTTATTTTCTCCGAAGTTAAAAACTGACAGTTGAAATCAAAACTTTATTGAGATTTTTCTTCAATAGCAATCCACTAAACAACCTGTTGACCTCTCTTAGCGAGTAAGGACATCATCTTCGGGTTAAAGGTCAACGACTGATGTCATCGACTGAAAACATAAACATAAACAATGGCCGTGCTAGAAACAGCTAGTGTTTAGTCTGTGTCCCATGCAAACCATTCGGCCATCCACCCTCCCCCATTACTGAAGGAGTCAGACGCTCGGCAGGAAAGGGGAAAGGGTGGGGAAGGACTTATCATTCTAAACATCAGTCAAATAGCTCAGTCGAATAATCCAGTCGTATACTTCAGTCGTATAACTCAGTCGTATACTTCAGTCGTAAAAGTCAGTCGTATAGTTCAGTCGTATAATTCAGTCGTATAGTTCAGTCGTATAATTCAGTCGTTCAATATTAAGTATAGTTGACTAAGATAATATAGTAGCAAATCATGCTCGTAGCCATAGCTGAAGGTGTCGGGGCATAAGGTAGGGGCCGGGGGCATGAGGTTGGGACCGGGGGCTTTCCCAACTAGTTTCAAGTTCGATTTTACGTAAGGTATTCGGGCGATATTAAAGCCATAACCGAAAAAGAGAGAGAGAATAGAGATAGGGAGAGACAGGAATGGGGTTTAACGTCCACTCGACACAAACTAAGTAATTTCGGGACTAACATAAGATTTGATTTTATTTCAATAATTCGCTTGCGCGTAGGGGTCTTTAGCAGTTGGAGGACCCGGAGAAAAATCCACGAGGTTGGACAGGCGACCTTTCTCCTTGTCACGTACAGCCGAGGATGCGAAACCACGCCAGTTGACTCAATGACAGGCTTCATGATACAGGGAGCACCTACAAACCATTCGGTCATCCCCCACCCCCACCCCATAACTGAAGGAGCCAGAAGCTCGGTATGGAAGGGGGTGGGGTGGGGAAGGTCTTATCATTCTTTATATCAGTCAAATAGCTCAGTCATATAGTTCAGTCGTATAATCCAGTCGTATACTTCAGTCGTATAGTTCAGTCGTATAACTCAGTCGTATAGTTCAGTCGTATAATTCAGTCGTATAGTTCAGTCGTATAAGTCAGTCGTATAGTTCAGTCGCATAATTCAGTCGTATAATTCAGTCGTTCAATATTAAGCATTGGTGGCAGTGGACTAAGATAATATAGTACCAAATCATGCTCGTAGCTATAGCTGAAAGTGCCGGGGCATGGGGTACGAGCCGGGGACCTTCCCAACTGCTTTCAAGTTCGATTTAGCTTGATATGTAAGGTATTCAGGCCATAGCTAAGCCATAACTGAAAGATAAAGTGAGAGAGAGAGAAGGGGGGGGGGGGTACCGTCCACACGACACAAACTAGGTCGTTTCGGGACTAACATATGGTTTTTATTTTTATTTCAATAATTCGTTTGCGCGTAGGGGTCTTTAGCTGTGGCAGGAAACCGGAGGACCCGGAGAAAAATCCACGAGGTTGGACAGGCGACCCTTCTGCTTGTCACGTACAGCCCAGGACCCGGAGAAAAATCCCCGAGGTTGGACAGGTGACCCTTCTCCTTGTCACGTACAGCCAAGTATGCGAAACCACACCAGTTGACTCAATGACAGGCTTCATGATACAGCGAGCACCTCGGACAATTCAGCGATCCACCCCACCCCATTACTGAAGGAGCCAGACGCTCGGTAGGGAAGAGGGTGTGGGTGGGGAAGGTCTTATCATTCTTAACATCAGTCAAATAGCTCAGTCAAATAATCCAGTCGCATAGTTCAGTCGTATAATTCAGTCGTATACTTCAGTCGTATAAGTCAGTCGTATAGTTCAGTCGTATAAGTCAGTCGTATAGTTCAGTCGTATAATTCAGTCGTATAGTTCAGTCGTATAGTTCAGTCGTATAATTCAGTCGTTCAATATTAAGCATTGGTGGCAGTGGACTAAGATAATATAGTAGCAAATCATGCTCGTAGCCATAGCTGAAAGTGCCGGGGCATGGGGTACGAGCCGGGGGCCTTCCCAACTGCTTTCAAGTTCGATTTTACGGGCAAAATAAGCTTGATATGTAAGGTATTCGGGCCATAGCTAAGCCATAACTGAAAGATAAAGTGATAGAGAAGGGGGGGGGGGGTGTACCGTCCACACGACACAAACTAGGTCGTTTCGGGACTAACATATGGTTTTTATTTTTATTTCAATAATTCGTTTGCGCGTAGGGGTCTTTAGCTGTGGCAGGAAACCGGAGGGCTCGGAGAAAAATCCACGAGGTTGGACAGGCGACCCTTCTGCTTGTCACGTACAGCCCAGGACCCGGAGAAAAATTCACGAGGTTGGACAGGTGACCCTTCTCCTTGTCACGTACAGCCGAGGATGCGAAACCACACCAGTTGACTCAATGACAGGCTTCATGATACAGCGAGCACCTCGGACAATTCAGCGATCCACCCCACCCCATTACTGAAGGAGTCAGACGCTCGGTAGGGAAGAGGGTGGGGGTGGGGAAGGTCTTATCATTCTTAACATCAGTCAAATAGCTCAGTCAAATAATCCAGTCGCATAGTTCAGTCGTATAATTCAGTCGTATACTTCAGTCGTATAAGTCAGTCGTATAGTTCAGTCGTATAACTCAGTCGTATAACTCAGTCGTATAGTTCAGTCGTATAATTCAGTCGTATAGTTCAGTCGTATAAATCAGTCGTATAGTTCAGTCGCATAATTCAGTCGTATAGTTCAGTCGTATGATTCAGTTGTTCAATATTAAGCATTGGTGACAGTGGACTAAGATAATATAGTAGCAAATCATGCTCGTAGCCATAGCTGAAAGTGCGGGGTATGGGGTAGGAGCCAGGGGCCTTCCCAACTGGTTTCAAGTTCGATTTTACGGGCAAAAGTAGCTTGATATGTAAGGTATTCAGGCCATAGCTAAGCCATAACTGACAGAGAAAGTGAGACAGAAGGAGGTTGGGGGGTAACGTCCACTCGACGCAAACAAGATCGTTTCGGGACTAACGTATGGTTTTTATTTTTATTTCAATAATTCGTTTGCGCGTAGGGGTCTTTAGCTGTGGCAGGAAACCGCAGGAACCGGAGAAAAATCCACGAGGTTGGACAGGCGACCCTTCTGCTTGTCACGTACAGCCGAGGACCCGGAGAAAAATCCACGAGGTTGGACAGGTGACCCTTCTCCTTGTCACGTACAGTCGAGGATGCGAAACAACGCCAGGTGACTCAATGACAGGCTTCATGATACAGAGAGCACCTACAAACCATACGGCCATAAACCCCCCACCCCCACCCCATAACTGAGGGAGCCAGACGCTAGGTAGGGAAGGGGGAGGGGGTTAGGGAGGATCTATCAGTCTTAAGATTATTCAAATAGCTCAATCGAATAATCCAGTCGAATAATTCAGTCGTATAGTCCAGTCGTATACTTCAGTCGTATAAGTCAGTCGTATAATTCAGTCGTATACTTCAGTCGTATAAATCAGTCGTATAGTTCAGTCGTATAGTTCAGTCGTATAACTCAGTCGTATAGTTCAGTCGTATAATTCAGTCGTTCAATATTAAGCAGCGGTGGCAGTGGACTAAGATAATATAGTAGCAAATCATGCTCGTAGCCATAGCTGAAAGTGCGGGGCATGGGGTAGGAGCCAGGGGCCTTCCCAACTGGTTTCAAGTTCGATTTTACGGGCAAAAGTAGCTTGATATGTAAGGTATTCAGGCCATAGCTAAGCCATAACTGACAGAGAAAGTGAGACAGAAGGAGGTTGGGGGGTAACGTCCACTCGACGCAAACAAGGTCGTTTCGGGACTAACATATGGTTTTTATTTTTATTTCAATAATTCGTTTGCGCGTAGGGGTCTTTAGCTGTGGCAGGAAACCGCAGGAACCGGAGAAAAATCCACGAGGTTGGACAGGCGACCCTTCTGCTTGTCACGTACAGCGGAGGACCCGGAGAAAAATCCACGAGGTTGGACAGGTGACCCTTCTCCTTGTCACGTACAGTCGAGGATGCGAAACAACGCCAGGTGACTCAATGACAGGCTTCATGATACAGCGAGCACCTACAAACCATACGGCCATAAACCCCCCACCCCACCCCGTAACTGAGGTAGCCAGACGCTAGGTAGGGAAGGGGGAGGGGGTTAGGGAGGATCTATCAGTCTTAAGATTATTCAAATAGCTCAATCGAATAATCCAGTCGAATAATTCAGTCGTATAGTCCAGTCGTATACTTCAGTCGTATAAGTCAGTCGTATAATTCAGTCGTATACTTCAGTCGTATAAATCAGTCGTATAGTTCAGTCGTATAGTTCAGTCGTATAACTCAGTCGTATAGTTCAGTCGTATAATTCAGTCGTATAATTCAGTCGTTCAATATTAAGCAGCGGTGGCAGTGGACTAAGATAATATTGTAGCAAATCATGCTCGTAGCCATAGCTGAAGGTGCCGGGGGCATGGGGTAGGGGCCGGGGTCCTTCCCAACGGGTTTCAAGTTCGATTTTACGGGCAAAAGCAGTTTGATAAGTAAGGCATACATTCGGGCGATATTTAAGCCACAACTGAAAGAGAAAGGGAGATAGAGAGACAGAGAGAGGGAGAGAGGGACATAGTAATGGGGTTTAGCGTCCACTCGACACACACTAGTTCATTTCGGGACAAACATATGGTTTGTAATTATTTTATTTCCATAATTCTCGCTTGCGCGTAGGGGTCTTTAGCAGTGCGGGGAAACCGGAGGACCCGGAGAAAAATCCACAAGGTTGGACAGGCGACCCTTCTCCTTGTCACGTACAACGCCAGGTGACTCAATGACAGGTTTCATGATACAGCGAGCACCTGCAAACCATACGGCCATCCACCCCCGCCCCCACCCCATAACTGAGGGAGCCAGACGCTCGGTAGGGAAGGAGGAGGGGGTTGGGGAGGATCTATCAGTCTTAGGATTAGTCAAATAGCTCAGTCGAATAATCAAGTCGAATAATTCAGTCGTATAGTCCAGTCGTATGCTTCAGTCGTATACTTCAGTCGTATAATTCAGTCGTATACTTCAGTCGCATAAGTCAGTCGTATACTTCAGTCGTATAGTTCAGTCGTATAACTCAGTCGTATAGTTCAGTCGTATAACTCAGTCGTATAGTTCAGTCGTATAATTCAGTCGTATAATTCAGTCGTTCAATATTAAGCAGCGGTGGCAGTGGACTAAGATAATATTGTAGCAAATCATGCTCGTAGCCATAGCTGAAGTTGCCGGGGGCATGGGGTAGGGGCCGGGGTCCTTCCCAACGGGTTTCAAGTTCGATTTTACGGGCAAAAGCAGTTTGATAAGTAAGGCATGCATTCGGGCGATATTTAAGCCATAACTGAAAGAGAAAGAGAGATAGATAGACAGAGAGAGAGAGAGAGAGGGACACAGTAATGGGTTTAGCGTCCACTCGACACACACTAGGTCATTTCGGGACAAACATATGGTTTGTAATTATTTTATTTCCATAATTCGCTTGCGCGTAGGGGTCTTTAGCAGTGCGGGGAAACCGGAGGACCCGGAGAAAAATCCACAAGGTTGGACAGGCGACCCTTCTCCTTGTCACGGACAACGCCAGGTGACTCAATGACAGGTTTCATGATACAGCGAGCACCTGCAAACCATACGGCCATCCACCCCCGCCCCCACCCCATAACTGAGGGAGCCAGACGCTCGGTAGGGAAGGGGGAGGAGGTTGGGGAGGATCTATCAGTCTTAGGATTAGTCAAATAGCTCAGTCGAATAATCCAGTCGAATAATTCAGTCGTATAGTCCAGTCGTATGCTTCAGTCGTATACTTCAGTCGTATAATTCAGTCGTATACTTCAGTCGTATAAGTCAGTCGTATAGTTCAGTCGTATAGTTCAGTCGTATAACTCAGTCGTATAGTTCAGTCGTATAACTCAGTCGTATAGTTCAGTCGTATAATTCAGTCGTATAATTCAGTCGTTCAATATTAAGCAGCGGTGGCAGTGGACTAAGATAATATTGTAGCAAATCATGCTCGTAGCCATAGCTGAAGGTGCCGGGGGCATGGGGTAGGGGCCGGGTGGATGGGGTAGGGGCGGGGTCCTTCCCAACGGGTTTCAAGTTCGATTTTACGGGCAAAAGTAGTTTGATAAGTAAGGCATTCGGACGATATTTAAGCCATAACTGAAAGAGAGAGAAAGAGAGAGAGAAGGAGAGAGAGAGAGAGGGAGACAGTAATGGGATTTAGCGTCCACTCGACACACACTAGGTCATTTCGGGACAAAAACATGGTTTTTATTTTTTTTTTTCATAATTCGCTTGCGCGTAGAGGTCTTTAGCAGTGTGGGGAAACCGGAGGACCCGGAGAAAAATCCACAAGGTTGGACAGGCGACCCTTCTCCTTGTCACGTACAGTCGAGGATGCGAAACAGCGCCAGGTGACTCAATGGCAGGCTTCATTATACAGCGAGCACCTGCAAACCATACGGCTATCCACCCCACCCCCACCACATAACTGAGGGAGCCAGACGCTCGGTAGGAAAGGGGGAGGGGGTTGGGGAGGATCTATCAGTCTTAGGATTAGTCAAATAGCTCAGTCGAATAATCCAGTCGAATAATTCAGTCGTATAGTCCAGTCGTATGCTTCAGTCGTATACTTCAGTCGTATAATTCAGTCGTATACTTCAGTCGTATAAGTCAGTCGTATAGTTCAGTCGTATAGTTCAGTCGTATAACTCAGTCGTATAGTTCAGTCGTATAACTCAGTCGTATAGTTCAGTCGTATAATTCAGTCGTATAATTCAGTCGTTCAATATTAAGCAGCGGTGGCAGTGGACTAAGATAATATTGTAACAAATCATGCTCGTAGCCATAGCTGAAGGTGCCGGGGGCATGGGGTAGGGGCCGGGGGCATGGGGTAGGGGCGGGGTCCTTCCCAACGGGTTTCAAGTTCGATTTTACGGGCAAAAGTAGTTTGATAAGTAAGGCATTCGGACGATATTTAAGCCATAACTGAAAGAGAGAGAAAGAGAGGGAGAAGGAGAGAGAGAGAGAGGGAGATAGTAATGGGGTTTAGCGTCCACTCGACACACACTAGGTCATTTCGGGACAAAAACATGGTTTTTATTTTTTTTTTTCATAATTCGCTTGCGCGTAGAGGTCTTTAGCAGTGTGGGGAAACCGGAGGACCCGGAGAAAAATCCACAAGGTTGGACAGGCGACCCTTCTCCTTGTCACGTACAGTCGAGGATGCGAAACAGCGCCAGGTGACTCAATGACAGGCTTCATTATACAGCGAGCACCTGCAAACCATACGGCTATCCACCCCACCCCCACCACATAACTGAGGGAGCCAGACGCTCGGTAGGAAAGGGGGAGGGGGTTGGGGAGGATCTATCAGTCTTAGGATTAGTCAAATAGCTCAGTCGAATAATCCAGTCGAATAATTCAGTCGTATAGTCCAGTCGTATGCTTCAGTCGTATACTTCAGTCGTATAATTCAGTCGTATACTTCAGTCGTATAAGTCAGTCGTATAGTTCAGTCGTATAGTTCAGTCGTATAACTCAGTCGTATAGTTCAGTCGTATAACTCAGTCGTATAGTTCAGTCGTATAATTCAGTCGTTCAATATTAAGCAGCGGTGGCAGTGGACTAAGATAATATTGTAACAAATCATGCTCGTAGCCATAGCTGAAGGTGCCGGGGGCATGGGGTAGGGGCCGGGGGCATGGGGTAGGGGCGGGGTCCTTCCCAACGGGTTTCAAGTTCGATTTTACGGGCAAAAGTAGTTTGATTAGTAAGGCATTCGGACGATATTTAAGCCATAACTGAAAGAGAGAGAAAGAGAGGGAGAAGGAGAGGGAGAGAGAGGGAGATAGTAATGGGGTTTAGCATCCACTCGACACACACTAGGTCATTTCGGGACAAAAACATGGTTTTTATTTTTTTTTTCATAATTCGCTTGCGCGTAGAGGTCTTTAGCAGTGTGGGGAAACCGGAGGACCCGGAGAAAAATCCACAAGGTTGGACAGGCGACCCTTCTCCTTGTCACGTACAGTCGAGGATGCGAAACAGCGCCAGGTGACTCAATGACAGGCTTCATTATACAGCGAGCACCTGCAAACCATACGGCTATCCACCCCACCCCCACCACATAACTGAGGGAGCCAGACGCTCGGTAGGAAAGGGGGAGGGGGTTGGGGAGGATCTATCAGTCTTAGGATTAGTCAAATAGCTCAGTCGAATAATCCAGTCGAATAATTCAGTCGTATAGTCCAGTCGTATGCTTCAGTCGTATACTTCAGTCGTATAATTCAGTCGTATACTTCAGTCGTATAAGTCAGTCGTATAGTTCAGTCGTATAGTTCAGTCGTATAACTCAGTCGTATAGTTCAGTCGTATAATTCAGTCGTATAATTCAGTCGTTCAATATTAAGCAGCGGTGGCAGTGGACTAAGATAATATTGTAGCAAATCATGCTCGTAGCCATAGCTGAAGGTGCCGGGGGCATGGGGTAGGGGCCGGGGTCCTTCCCAACGGGTTTCAAGTTCGATTTTACGGGCAAAAGCAGTTTGATAAGTAAGGCATGCATTCGGGCGATATTTAAGCCACAACTGAAAGAGAAAGAGAGATAGTGAGACAGAGAGAGAGAGAGAGAGAGAGAGAGGGACATAGTAATGGGGTTTAGCGTCCACTCGACACACACTAGTTCATTTCGGGACAAACATATGGTTTGTAATTATTTTATTTCCATAATTCTCGCTTGCGCGTAGGGGTCTTTAGCAGTGCGGGGAAACCGGAGGACCCGGAGAAAAATCCACAAGGTTGGACAGGCGACCCTTCTCCTTGTCACGTACAACGCCAGGTGACTCAATGACAGGTTTCATGATACAGCGAGCACCTGCAAACCATACGGCCATCCACCCCCGCCCCCACCCCATAACTGAGGGAGCCAGACGCTCTGTAGGGAAGGGGGAGGGGGTTGGGGAGGATCTATCAGTCTTAGGATTAGTCAAATAGCTCAGTCGAATAATCCAGTCGAATAATTCAGTCGTATAGTCCAGTCCTATGCTTCAGTCGTATACTTCAGTCGTATAATTCAGTCGTATACTTCAGTCGTATAAGTCAGTCGTATAGTTCAGTCGTATAGTTCAGTCGTATAACTCAGTCGTATAGTTCAGTCGTATAACTCAGTCGTATAGTACAGTCGTGTAATTCAGTCGTATAATTCAGTCGTTCAATATTAAGCAACAGTGGCAGTGGACTAAGATAATATTGTAGCAAATCATGCTCGTAGCCATAGCTGAAGGTGCCGGGGGCATGGAGTAGGGGCCGGGGTCCTTCCCAACGGGTTTCAAGTTCGATTTTACGGGCAAAAGCAGTTTGATAAGTAAGGCATGCATTCGGGCGATATTTAAGCCATAACTGAAAGAGAAAGAGAGATAGATAGACAGAGAGAGAGAGAGAGAGAGAGAGAGAGAGAGAGAGAGGGAGGGAGGGAGGGACACAGTAATAGGTTTAGCGTCCACTCGACACACACTAGGTCATTTCGGGACAAACATATGGTTTTTAATTATTTTATTTCCATAATTCGCTTGCGCGTAGGGGTATTTAGCAGTTCGTTGAAACCGGAGGACCCGGAGAAAAATCCACAAGGTTGGACAGGCGACCCTTCTCCTTGTCACGTACAACGCCAGGTGACTCAATGACAGGTTTCATGATACAGCGAGCACCTGCAAACCATACGGCCATCCACCCCCGCCCCCACCCCATAACTGAGGGAGCCAGACGCTCGGTAGGGAAGGGGGAGGGGGTTGGGGAGGATCTATCAGTCTTAGGATTAGTCAAATAGCTCAGTCGAATAATCCAGTCGAATAATTCAGTCGTATGCTTCAGTCGTATGCTTCAGTCGTATAGTCCAGTCGTATGCTTCAGTCGTATACTTCAGTCGTATAATTCAGTCGTATACTTCAGTCGTATAAGTCAGTCGTATAGTTCAGTCGTATAGTTCAGTCGTATAACTCAGTCGTATAGTTCAGTCGTATAACTCAGTCGTATAATTCAGTCGTATAATTCAGTCGTTCAGTATTAAGCAGCGGTGGCAGTGGACTAAGATAATATTGTAGCAAATCATGCTCGTAGCCATAGCTGAAGGTGCCTGGGGCATGGGGTAGGGGCCGGGGTCCTTCCCAACGGGTTTCAAGTGGGGTGGGTGGATGGCCGAATGGTTTGCAGTTGCTCGCTGTATCATGAAGCCTGTCATTGAGTCACCTGGCGTGGTTTCACAACCTAGACTGTACGTGACAAGGAGAAGGGTCGCCTGTCCAACCTTGTGGATTTTTCTCCGGGCTCCGGGTCCTCCGGTTTCCCCGCACTGCTAAAGACCCCTACGCGCAAGCGAATTATGGAAATAAAATAATTACAAACCATATGTTTGTCCCGAAATGACCCAGTGTTTGTCGAGTGGACGCTAAACCCATTACTGTGTCCCTCTCTCTCTCTCTCTCTCTCTCTCTCTCTCTCTGTCTATCTATCTCTCTTTCTCTTTCAGTTATGGCTTAAATATCGCCCGAATGTATGCCTTACTTATCAAACTGCTTTTGCCCGTAAAATCGAACTTGAAACGACTGAATTATTCGACTTGATTATTCGACTGAGCTATTTGACTAATCCTAAGACTGATAGATCCTCCCAAACCCTCTCCCCCTTCCCTACCGAGCGTCTGGCTCCCTCAGTTATGGGGTGGGGGGTTTATGGCCGTATGGTTTGTAGGTGCTCGCTGTATCATGAAGCCTGTCATTGAGTCACCTAGCGTTGTTTCGCATCCTCGACTGTACTTGACAAGGAGAAGGGTCGCCTGTCCAACCTTGTGGATTTTTCTCCGGGTCCTCCGGTTTCCCCGCACTGCTAAAGACCCCTACGCACAATCGAATTATGGAAATAAAATTAAAAACCATATGTTTGTCCCGAAATGACCTAATGTGTGTCAAGTGGACGCTAAACCCGATTACTGTCTTCCTCTGTCTGTCTCTCTCTCTCCCTCCCTCTCTTTCAGTTATGACTTAAATATGGCCAGAATACCTTACTTATCTAACTACTTTTGCCCGTAAAATCGGACTTGAAACTGGTTGGGAAGGACCCCGGCCCCTAGCCCATGCCCCCGTCACCTTCAGCTATGGCTACGGGCATGATTTGCTACGATATTATCTTAGTCCACTGCCACCGCTGCTTAACAATGAACAACTGAATTATACGACTGAACTATACGACTGAGTTATACGACTGAACTATACGACTGAACTATACGACTGAAGTATACGACTGAATTATACGACTGAAGTATACGACTGAAGCAGGACTATACGACTGAATTATTCGACTGGATTATTCGAATGAGCTATTTGACTAATCCTAAGACTGATAGATCCTCCCCAACCCCCTCCCCCTTTCCTATCGAGCGTCTGGCTCCCTCAGTTATGTGGTGGGGGTGGGGTGGATAGCCGTATGGTTTGCAGGTGCTCGCTGTATAATGAAGCCTGTCATTGAGTCACCTGACGCTGTTTCCCATCCTCGACTGTACGTGACAAGGAGAAGGGTCGCCTGTCCAACCTTGTGGATTTTTCTCCGGGTCCTCCGGTTTCCCCACACTGCTAAAGACCTCTACGCGCAAGCGAATTATGAAAAAAAAATAAAAACCATGTTTTTGTCCCGAAATGACCTAGTGTGTGTCGAGTGGACGCTAAATCCCATTACTGTCTCCCTCTCTCTCTCTCTCCTTCTCTCTCTCTTTCTCTCTCTTTCAGTTATGGCTTAAATATCGTCCGAATGCCTTACTTATCAAACTACTTTTGCCCGTAAAATCGAACTTGAAACCCGTTGGGAAGGACCCCGCCCCTACCCCATACCCCCGGCCCCTACCCCATGCCCCCGGCACCTTCAGCTATGGCTACGAGCATGATTTGTTACAATATTATCTTAGTCCACTGCCACCGCTGCTTAATATTGAACGACTGAATTATACGACTGAATTATACGACTGAACTATACGACTGAGTTATACGACTGAACTATACGACTGAGTTATACGACTGAACTATACGACTGAACTATACGACTGACTTATACGACTGAAGTATACGACTGAATTATACGACTGAAGTATACGACTGAAGCATACGACTGGACTATACGACTGAATTATTCGACTGGATTATTCGACTGAGCTATTTGACTAATCCTAAGACTGATAGATCCTCCCCAACCCCCTCCTCCTTTCCAACCGAGCGTCTGGCTCCCTCAGTTATGTGGTGGGGGTGGGGGTGGATAGCCGTATGGTTTGCAGGTGCTCGCTGTATAATGAAGCCTGTCATTGAGTCACCTGGCGCTGTTTCGCATCCTCGACTGTACGTGACAAGGAGAAGGGTCGCCTGTCCAACCATGTGGATTTTTCTCCGGGTCCTCCGGTTTCCCCACACTGCTAAAGACCTCTACGCGCAAGCGAATTATGAAAAAAAAAATAAAAACCATGTTTTTGTCCCGAAATGACCTAGTGTGTGTCGAGTGGACGCTAAACCCCATTACTGTCTCCCTCTCTCTCTCTCTCCTTCTCTCTCTCTCTTTCTCTCTCTTTCAGTTATGGCTTAAATATCGTCCGAATGCCTTACTTATCAAACTACTTTTGCCCGTAAAATCGAACTTGAAACCCGTTGGGAAGGACCCCGCCCCTACCCCATGCCCCCGGCCCCTACCCCATGCCCCCGGCACCTTCAGCTATGGCTACGAGCATGATTTGTTACAATATTATCTTAGTCCACTGCCACCGCTGCTTAATATTGAACGACTGAATTATACGACTGAATTATACGACTGAACTATACGACTGAACTATACGACTGAGTTATACGACTGAACTATACGACTGAACTATACGACTGACTTATACGACTGAAGTATACGACTGAATTATACGACTGAAGTATACGACTGAAGCATACGACTGGACTATACGACTGAATTATTCGACTGGATTATTCGAATGAGCTATTTGACTAATCCTAAGACTGATAGATCCTCCCCAACCCCCTCCCCCTTTCCTACCGATCGTCTGGCTCCCTCAGTTATGTGGTGGGGGTGGGGGTGGATAGCCGTATGGTTTGCAGGTGCTCGCTGTATAATGAAGCCTGTCATTGAGTCACCTGGCGCTGTTTCGCATCCTCGACTGTACGTGACAAGGAGAAGGGTCGCCTGTCTAACCTTGTGGATTTTTCTCCGGGTCCTCCGGTTTCCCCACACTGCTAAAGTCCTCTACGCGCAAGCGAATTATGAAAAAAAAAATAAAAACCATGTTTTTGTCCCGAAATGACCTAGTGTGTGTCGAGTGGACGCTAAACCCCATTACTGTCTCCCTCTCTCTCTCTCCTTCTCTCTCTCTTTCTCTCTCTTTCAGTTATGGCTTAAATATCGTCCGAATGCCTTACTTATCAAACTACTTTTGCGCGTAAAATCGAACTTGAAACCCGTTGGGAAGGACCCCGCCCCTACCCCATGCCCCCGGCCCCTACCCCATGCCCCCGGCACCTTCAGCTATGGCTACGAGCATGATTTGTTACAATATTATCTTAGTCCACTGCCACCGCTGCTTAATATTGAACGACTGAATTATACGACTGAACTATACGACTGAGTTATACGACTGAACTATACGACTGAGTTATACGACTGAACTATACGACTGAACTATACGACTGACTTATACGACTGAAGTATACGACTGAATTATACGACTGAAGTATGCGACTGAAGCATACGACTGGACTATACGACTGAATTATTCGACTGGATTATTCGACTGAGCTATTTGACTAATCCTAGGACTGATAGATCCTCCCCAACTCCCTCCCCCTTCCCTACCGAGCGTCTGGCTCCCTCAGTTATGGGGTGGGGGCGGGGATGGATGGCCGTATGGTTTGCAGGTGCTCGCTGTATCATGAAACCTGTCATTGAGTCACCTGGCGTTTTACGTGACAAGGAGAAGGGTCGCTTGTTGTCCAACCTTGTTGATTTTTCTCCGGGTCCTCCGGTTTCCCCGCACTGCTAAAGACCCCTACGCGCAAGCGAATTATGGAAATAAAATAATTACAAACCATATGTTTGTCCCGAAATGACCTAGTGTGTGTCGAGTGGACGCTAAACCACATTACTGTGTCATTCTCTCTCTCTCTCTCTGTCTCTCTATCTCTCTTTCTCTTTCAGTTATGGCTTAAATATCGCCCGAATGCATGCCTTACTTATCAAACTGCTTTTGCCCGTAAAATCGAACTTGAAACCCGTTGGGAAGGACCCCGGCCCATACCCCATGCCCCCGGCACCTTCAGCTATGGCTACGAGCATGATTTGCTACAATATTATCTTAGTCCACTGCCACCGCTGCTTAATATTGAACGACTTAATTATACGACTGAATTATACGACTGAACTATACGACTGAGTTATACGACTGAACTATACGACTGAGTTATACGACTGAACTATACGACTGAACTATACGACTGACTTATACGACTGAAGTATACGACTGAATTATACGACTGAAGTATACGACTGAAGCATACGACTGGACTATACGACTGAATTATTCGACTTGATTATTCGACTGAGCTATTTGACTAATCCTAAGACTGATAGATACACCTCAACCCCCTCCCCCTTCCGTACCGAGCGTCTGGCTCCCTCGGTTATGGGGTGTGGGCGGGGGTGGATGGCCGTATGGTTTGCAGGTGCTCGCTGTATCATGAAACCTGTCATTGAGTCACCTGGCGTTGTACGTGACAAGGAAAAGGGTCGCCTGACCCACCTTGTGGATTTATCTCCGGGTCCTCAGGTTTCCCCGCACTGCTAAAGACCCCTACGCACAAGCGAATTATGGAAATAAAATTAAAAACCATATGTTTGTCCCGAAATGACCTAGTGTGTGTCAAGTGGACGCTAAACCCCATTACTGTCTCCCCCTCTCTCTCCGGCCTCTCTCTTTTTCAGTTATGGCTTAAATATCGCCCGAATGCATGCCTTACTTATCAAACTGCTTTTGCCCGTAAAATCGAACTTGAAACCCGTTGGGAAGGACCCCGGCTCCTACCCCATGCCCCCGGCACCTTCAGCTATGGCTACGAGCATGATTTGCTACAATATTATCTTAATCCACTGCCACCGCTGCTTAATATTGAACGACTGAATTATACGACTGAACTATACGACTGAGTTATACGACTGAACTATACGACTGAGTTATACGACTGAACTATACGACTGACTTATACGACTGAAGTATACGACTGAACTATACGACTGAATTATTCGACTGATTTTATGTAACAGACTGAAGAAAATGACTGTTTTTTTTATTGAGTGGACAAAGCGACATGAAAATGTCAAATACCTCATGCTCAAAACAAACGCCGTGACTCGGCGACCATTGGCGTTATATTGGAATTAGTGCGTTTCTTCTTTAACTTATATTGATTACATACTATTCCAAAATTTTAATAAGCCATCGACCGATTTATACGACTGACTATTCGATTTGGACTTAGGGTCGACTCCATAATTTATCTTTTTATTTGAATGTTAATCAAGTCTAACGGTATAAGGGAGGTAACTCTTTCATATTTTTAGAATGTTGTGATTGACAACAGAAAAGATCGACGTAGATAATTTCTAGCCACATAAGATAAGACAGCTGATTATTGAGTGCCAATATCAAATAGCTAATTGTGTGTGTAGCCTACTGGTAAATATGGATGTTTAATTACTCTATTTGACCTAGAGTTTATTAATTCACGTTTGTTAAAACAAAGACTATGTTCTTTTACTTCTAAAGTTATAACCTGATTCGATTTAAAAGTGTGTATTACTGTAAAGTATTGCAGTAATGTGCAAGTCTATGCAAGACAATTGTGGTGTTATGTAATATGGTAGGCTCGCGCAGGGCCATGATTGACAACAACGGTTAACTTAAAATGGCCTACTGACCGCCAGTTGAGAATAATAGGCCTCCAAACTTTTTAAAAGGATTGAAACTTTGAGATTTTTTCATAGGTGAGTAAAAATAATAGGCCTACACAGTTAACATTTTCAACTAGTACTAGTAGTAGTTTATCATATGTGGTCCTAGTCAGCCTGTGGTTATTGACACAGATTCTAAATTCTACAAAGTTCAGGATAGCTCTAGGTAAATAAAAAGCAATCTTTCAATCAACAGGCAATAGCATAGGCCATATATGGTAGACCTACCAGTAGCCTACTCAAAAACCTGGCAAAATCCATCGTAACTATTAAAATGTGTAGGGGAAAGTGTCCGACATTTCAGACTTTACTTGTTTTCTTGAAATATGAAGAGAATAACCTCCCATGATGGGTTGTAGCCCAACAAAATATCGATCCCTGGGGGATATTAAACAGAAAAGAGACATTAATAATGCCAATGGAAATAGTGAATTAAAGAGTGAAATTACTATGTCTAATGTTCCACAAGCAAACAGTGTAAGATGGGATAATTTTACAAAAATTACAGCACAAGTCCCCCCTACCTCAACAAAAGCTGTAGAAGATAATTCAAATTCAGAACTTCTCAATCATAAAGCTAACGTAAGGGGAATCACATCTACGAATGACATCATTAATTCTGACATTGCAAATGGTGAAAATAAATTTCAGGTCAACAACCCATCAGTACATGATATAAAAGATAGTAGCATTCAGAGAGAATTAAATTTGTCACACTTTGTGAAAAGCAGCATTCCTAAAGAATTAAAATTACAGTCAGTTGAAAAACTTCAAACTGAAATAGATAATAACATTGAATTCAAACAGAATTCCACGCCTTCAAACAAAAGGGAAACATCAGAAAGAATAGATAATAAAAGAAAATCTCCATCGCCATCCAATATGTCGAAAAATAAACCTGAAACAGAAGCTGATGAGAGCTTGTACAAAGAACAGAGATGTTTTGATATGGGTGTGAAGTGCTGTAATCTTTTAGTCAAACCTGAAAATCTTTATAAATTGGCCACAAAACAAGTGATGAAGCTGCATCTGAAACGTTCTCTACCAAGAACAATCAGTTTTTCACAGTTATTAAAAAATCTGTCCAATTTACAGGTAGGCTTTAAAGATCTATATAAGCAAAAAATTATGTGATATTGTAAAAATAGCCTCTATTTGTTGACCAGATATGATGACATTTTCTCTCTTATAAAAGCGCATGACAATAAGCTGTAATTGTGATGCATTAACTCTTAACTGACCCACGTCGACTTTTGTCGACACCTATGACGTTACCGTTAAGTACCCACGGCGACTTTTGTCGACAAAACCAGTTAGCCGAATGCAACGTGCCTAGTGCGATGGGAGTTACATCCCTTGTTAACAGGCGGCCTTTTCTCATTTGTTTACTTCCTGTTTGACATTTTGACAGTTAAAAATCTTACTGTTTCTTCTTGAAAAATTATAATAAAACGGTGTCTAAGCCTATACGACAACCTTCTCCTTACGACGGATTACCATCCCTACAGTGATTCAGCTTTTATCGGTGGTGTAGGCCTAGATATTTATAGTTTTACGTTAGAATGTGATAGAAGCTAGACTAATCAACCAAAATTTTAATTACCGTACTTTTAAATATTAATAAGCTTAAATTAAAAGAGATTCATGATAAAAGATTTTTAGTTCACAAAAGCCGAACAAAAAGAAATAACTATTAGATCTATATAGGCCTACATGTGCATGAAATGTCTAAATTAATTTTTTTTTTTTTTTTTTGGTGTAAAATTCATATTCATGCATTTTAGATTATTTCATCCATTTACATGAAGGGTTTATTTTCAGTTGTTATAGTTAATGATACGATTTTATCATGCATACCTATATTTTAGCACTATTGACCATTATGACGTGGGTTTTTATGACGTTATGACGTCAAATCTCTGGGTCATTTAAGAGTTAAGATGCATTTGTCTAGGACTATGTTTTATGATCCAAATATCAGTATTTAGACTCTAAGCACAGGATGAATGAACACATAACTTATGATATTACTACTTGTACTAAAGGAAATTCAATTTGTAAAACATGGTGCAATTTTTGAAGATTAGATATGATTGTTCAGATTACATGTCCCCCATAGCACACTGCATGGTGTTTTTCCAGTTGGTACAGAGCTGTAGGACAATGTACCCGATTTATTTTATTTCTTGTTGAACTTAGTTGACGTGTTGTTGAATATCATGTCTGTTTTATGTATTATTAGTAAATTTATTTCAGATATTGGATCTTTCCTACAATAATATGGGTCCACAGGCTTTCCGAGCTGTATGTCTAGCCATGTGCAGTAATATAACTATCACTAGTTTGAATCTGGCAGATAATAGATCAGATACAGATACTTCGGTAGGACTAATACAATTTTATATAGATAGACTATACACTATAGATCTCTGCTATGAAATAAAATAAGTTTAATACTTATACACTTTCTCTGTAGTATCAGTATGAAAAGCCATAGCAATAAACTAAATAAAGTTTGGGTTTTCCCCTTGATCTTTATTGTTATGTTTACAAAGTTTATGATTAATAGCAAAGCCATAACTAGCTATTATCTGCAAGTGAACAAAGAAGTTTTAATTAATCTGAAAGCCACAGTGGATCTGTTTACAAATGTGGAGATCATGGGTGTTGTCATAGAAACTACCTCCAGTTTGTTTCCCCTTTTTAGTGCTTCAAGATGGACAGTCTAGCAAGGAACTTCTAGTCATTTGGATGGCACAAAAAAATGAGGTCCTGTCAACACATTAGCATAAATAACCAAACCCATGTTAGACTCTGCTGGAGAGTAGACAGAAACACAGCTGTTAGGGCAAAATATCACTAGCACACTGCATGGCATATATTCCTTTATATTGTTTCAGAAACAAGTTAGACCAAACTGTGGCAAGCTGCAGCTAGATTCTAATGTCTACTAGTTCAGATATCACTTCAAATATCTTGACCCTTGGTCTTAATAATGAAGAATTAATTAGTGTCATGAAGCCAGCAGAGGCTTCCATGAGATCACTTGTAGTGACCGTCACCATTAATAATTAGGACTTATTTTACAGGCGTGCATAGGTAAAATGGTACAAGAAAACAGCACATTACAGTATTTAGATGTATCTGGTAATAATCTAGGAAAGGATTATTTTTCAAGATGTGTTGGTCCAGCTCTTAAAACAAATACTTCATTGACTAGATTAAAGTAAGTAGACAGTGTGGTATATTGCCGAGCTCAGAATAACGACCTGAAATAACAGCTAAAAGCTTGTTAATTGATTGCTGGTATGGTGAACTACCTTTGATTAACTGTCAAGTTTGAGACCAGCAGGGGTATTTTCAGGTATTTGAGCGATAGGGTGGAGAGCTTTTGTTTGAGCGGGGTGGAGAAAAATCAGGATTTGCATGAGCTCTGGGGTGGAGCAAACACCAAGATTTGCGTGAAGCTCTGAGATAATATTTCAGCTCATTTAGGTGCATACATGTATAGGATTATAATAGAGTGATCTAGAGAATTTCATGTTTGACAATAAATGTAAGGTACACTTCTAGATACATAAATATAAAAACAGAATGAAGTAGAGAATGTTCTGCTCTCCTCATGAGGTCGTACATGGAATATAGGATATACTGATATTTGAAATGTTAAAGTCATAATAATAACTAGTACAAAACTAAACAGAAATTAGCCAATGATTTTAAATACATGTGCTGCTTTTACAGAGCCCAAAGTATTGGAATTGTTGATGTGAATGTTTTATTAGAAGGGTTAAAAGAGAATAAAACTATAACAGAATTAGATCTGAGTAGCAACCAAGTAACAGACAGACAGTCTCTAGGAGAGGGACTCAACACAGTTCTAAAGGTTGACTTTCATTAATATATAACAATCTATAGAAATGTATTGAAAATGCATGCACTTTAGATCATTAGGTCTGTTATTGAGTCAGGTGGCATGCTTTCAATCCCATGCTTGTAAGTGACAAGGAGTTTGTTTGCCTAACTGGTCCTCCGGTTATATCCCACTGCTAAAATATCTGTATAAAGTTATACCATATTGTGTTAATCCCAAAACATTGTTTGTATCGAGTGGACCTTAATCTGCAGTTCTCTGTCTCTAACTGGGGGGTTGGGATGGTCTAGTGGTCTAGAGTGCTGTGCTTCAACCTGGTTTCTAGCCCTGGTGTGAGCTTATGTGACATGGAGATAGGGGCGCATTCTCAAACTTGTGGGTTTCCTCTGGGCACTCCGGTTTCCTCCCACTGCTAAAGACCCCTACGCACAAGCGAATTATTGAAATAAAATTAAACCATATGTTAGTCCTGAAATGACCTAGTTTGTGTTGAGTGGACGTTTAACCCCATTTCTCTCTCTCTCTCTCTCTGTGTCTCTAACTTTTCTTTGGCTAGTAAAGCCATTCAAATAACTTGACCGTTCTACAACAGTAAAAATGGCAGCATGAAATCATTGAAAAGTAATGTGAAGGTAAGATGGTCTTATTTTCCATTAGGATTTAATAGTTTTGAACCAATATATTCTGTTAATACAGCTCTTTATTCTGTATGTGAGTGTGGTTCAAACAGGATTCATTAACATATCTAATCTGATCATTGAAATGTAGCCAAAGTATCACATTCTACTGGTTTAATTCTTGAATTGTTTCATTGTACTGTAATTTTGTATAATTTACAGAATGTGGATTGTAAACTAAGCTCTCTGTGTTTGTGTAACTGTAATATAAATAGTGATGGGATTAAACTGTTGTTGGATGGATTACAGCTCAATAAATCTCTGGTAGAACTTAATCTTAGTGGAAATGAGGTAAAATCTAAAAACTCTGAATTCTATAGATTAATGAAATTATTCCAGCTTGTGAATAAGTTACATATGCTTTTATATACATGTAAAGTCTTTATGAATGGACCTGATTGATTATTTTATTGTTTTTGCTATTTTATCAAATGTCCACATTGAAATACTGTCTTTGTCCCTGTCCACCTGCTATCCACCATTCTTAAGAACACTGACAAATGAGCTTTGTATTAATGAGGTGGCATAAGAATATCAGTATTAAATTTAAGCAATTCCTAAAGAATTCTGTTTCAACACTTGTCCTTGATTATGTCATAGAATCTTGTCAAAAGTGCTAAATAGATAACCTTTTAGTTCTGATGACTAAATTTCTGTTGGTATGCTTCATTGCCTGGCAACCTATCTTTTGAATTGCAGTTTGAAGAAATTGAATTGCTATATAATTTTCTTGTTTCTGCCTTCCAACATGATTCTTTGTCTCATCTTTATATAAATGATGCCAGAATATCCAACACATCATTGGCAAGTGAAGGTAATGGTACAAAATATAACCATTTATATAATAAAGTACATGATGGTAAACTGTTTCAATCAATGGCATTTAGTAATTGAACTAGAGTATACAGGTCACAATTCTATGGAATACAATTACTGCTTATTACTGAGCGACGTTTCGACGAGGCTTCTCTAGTCATTATCAAGCAATGAAGATGGTAGTTCTTTAATTGTTTTGAATTATGCTAAGGAATTGTGTATTAAAAAAGTCCTTTATTGTCTTGGTTTAATAAACTTCACAAATGAACTGTTGATTTGAATTATATTATGACAGTTATATATTTGCTAGGAAAATGAAATGAAATTGGGTTTAATATCCTATTTTTCTGCACAGACTGCCATGCAGAGTGTGCTGTGAGGTGAGGGACATATTGCCTGGACAGTTGCGCTACAGAGTATTCAAACTGAAATTTTAACTGTCATTGGTTCTTCTACGTGCACGCAAATGTGTACATGAGACATCAATTTTTTGTCCCATCCAAATGACTAGACAGCTCTCTTTATTTGGCCTTCTGTCCTGCACCACTATCAAGGGAACCAGAGGAATAAATCCTGAGGAAGTTTCTTGGCCGACTCAGGCAGCGAACCCAAAACCTGCAGGTTAGCAAGCCAGTGTCTACTCACCAAGCTAACAAGGCTCCAGTTCCTGTGAATCTCACAATTTATTTGGTATTTTAAAGTAACCATTTGTTTTTTTCTACTTCTAGTTTCAGTAACTTCTTCAGCTGTATCATCCTTGACTAGTTTAAAGCTGAATTCAAGCAAAATTACTAAACAGATGCTGTCTTTCCTGAGCAAACATTTCAGCGGGAAATTGTGTAATTTACTTGATCTGGATATTAGCAATAATAGTGATCTTAAGCCAGAATGTCTAGAAGATATTGTAAAACTTACACAGGGTATGTACGATCACAGTGTTTCAAATTCTATCCTAGTGTTGTTTGGTCCCTGTTTTCTTATGGAATATATATCTTCACAACTGAGAATTGATTTGTTATTGCATTTCATTGTGTTTATGTAATATCCATCAAAATTCATTTTGCCCAACCCTAAGTGTTTATTACTACTAGTATAAAGTGTTGATCTAGTGTTATGTTTGTAATTATTTATAACGTCTGAATCCAACGGGTACCGGGGCTAAACTGTGACACTAGTGTGTTTTGACTCATGTATACCGTTACTTTTCTTTTATTAAGCTCAAATGTATCATTTTTTCACTACAATTGTTGTGCTGAAATTGTTTTGAGTTGTAGTCTGAAATTATTATTTTAACTGTTATCAGTTTCACTTTTGCTTGCTTATCTGAAGAAATTCTTCTTTTCAAGATGCTGCTGGTAATAGCTCATTACAGAAGTTAACCTTTGGGTTGAATGAATGTGATAGTTTAGCAGAGAATCTTCAAAAACAGTTCCCCAATTTGGAATATTTTAACCTGAGAAAAGCCAGGATGAGTGTTGAAAAATTGGAAGGGTTATCGATAATTGTCAAGAATGAAGGTCTTCAAATATCAACTTTAGTTTTAGATGGGTTAAAACTTTCAGGGACCGAAGCTATGAAATCTCTTAATGGTGAGCAGTTCTTATGTATACTTAGGTAATACCATAACAGTTCATATTATTTGAAACAAAGATCTCAAAGTTAAATCTTTCATATTAAGTTTTGTTGTTCAGAAAATTAAGGGGAACAACTCTAAATCTTCATGTTTGTGGATGATTTTGCACAATGTTTAGGATAGTGGTTTTGTTTACTTGTAGTTAGTATTACAGTATTAATCTATGCATCTTTTTGGAAAGATCATCTGAATTAAAACCGAGTTACGTTTGTGCTGGAGTTGTTTCAATTGAGTGTGTTAAAGTTGGGAGACTAAAGGGGGATAACTCCTTTTTGTTACATTTGGCATTTCAGCAATACAGGGTATATAATTCTTCTTTATTCGTTTCTATTATTTTATTTACAGCTGCATTGTCTTCCAGTAATATAACAGCTTTAAGTTTTGATGGGTGTTCACTGGCTGATAAAGATATGTCACAGTTATTTGATGCCATGAATGCAAGACTTAAATTGCATATGTTGAAATTGT
This sequence comes from Patella caerulea, assembly GCA_036850965.1. Classification (NCBI taxonomy): domain Eukaryota; kingdom Metazoa; phylum Mollusca; class Gastropoda; family Patellidae; genus Patella; species Patella caerulea. The sequence continues at coordinate 25,234,539 of JAZGQO010000006.1, forward strand.
CTGCTAATCGCTTTACTGATGAATTAATAACACAACTTGTTATGGTTCTTCTGAAAGTAACACACTATCCCTTAGCAGTATTAGATGTTTCAAATAATGAGGTTAGCTGCTATTTATTCCTTTGGGTATATAAAAATAATTCTTGTATAAAACATGTTACTAGATGATAATTTCACCGACTCCCGTCCCTATCCATTCATGTTTGGAATTATTGTTTCTTTCTCACTGTCTTTAAACTGACAGCCTGTTAAAAAGATCACCAAAAAATAAAGAGCTCTTGTAAATTGCTGGAAATGATAGAAGTTTAAAAACAACGGTAAAATAATTTGTCATGGAATATAGTTGAAAATATATTATTACATAGAAGTGAGTTGAGTAGAGTTTGGTATCTTCTAGAAAGTTTTGCCCTTTTAAGCAGCTCAAGGGTTTTGAACAGCTAATCACAGTTGTATTAGTTTTATCCCTAACTTTATTATAAAACATAAAAATGATTGCTAAATATTCCCTGTGTTTGCACATACAAAGATTTTATATTTATTTTAGCTGGGTGATCCAAGTCCAATTGAATTAAGTAAATTGTATCTGAAGAAAGGGTCTTGTTTACATAGTATAAATCTACACGGAAATAATATTGGCAAGTTGTTTATTTATATATCTAGCTATATATATTGGTATTTAATAATTAACAGTTTAATATGAATCCATTTTCTTTAAAAGATTTTAACATGATACATGAATACAGTTATCTCTTAACTAATGAATGAATGGCTAGTGTGGATTATAAGTGTGAAAAATGTGTTATTTTATGTAAAATATCCTATACCTAATGTCACACTTCATTCCTTGATCCTTTATAGTTGTAATTAATAAAACCTTTTTTATATTCTAGGTAAATGTGGAATTCTGAGTCTAATATCATGTTTAGGACCCAATTCAACATTAAAAACTCTGTATATGCAAAACCAAAGTAAAGCTCTTGAAGAATCAGAGGTTATTGAGATCGGTTTAAAGTTGGCAGATTGTTTAGGTACACAATTTTGCTACACTGGTTACACATTTCTTGTGAGGGCAGATATTGTTAATTAACAAATCAAATGCTGTGGTTTTTCTAGTTTGGATTACTGCTTTACTTTGCTTTTTATACACTTCATTTTATTTAATCTGTCATAAACTGTTATCAGTACTACAAATTTTGATGATTGTTAAACATGAAACTTGGTATAATTGCTCCTTCAGAACACCTGATGCCATGTTATTGGTTTTATTTGTGTTGTCTATTATTCAGACTTTATTGTTTCTCAGAATATTAAGACCTAGGGTGAACAACAACAAATATTTAAGTATTTATTCCACAATTTATATAATATCTAGGTTATAAAGTCAATAATAAAGATGGTATGATTGAAATGGGATGTAGTGTTTTACCTACATTACCTGATGGTTTCCTTGTCAATATATCTGGTCTAGGTGGAGCCACAGGTATGTATTTCTTTAACCCAAGCTCTTATTACGTTGACGTCATAATTAATATGACGTCCTGTAAATCCAGGGAGGGACGTGCAACACCCCATGTATAGTCAGTGTTCAAAGGTTTTTTTATATTGATGATGTACTCTTTCTGTTGAATGTTATGATAACTCTTTCTGTTCTGAAAATGTGATTACTCTTTCTGTTCTGAATGTGCAATTACTCTTCCTGTTCTGAAAGTGTGATTACTCTTCCTGTTCTAAAAGTGTGATTACTCTTCCTGTTCTAAAAGTGTCATTATCCTGTTCTAGGGTGTGATTACTCTTCCTGTTGGCACTGACTCTTCCTCTTGAGGAGACAAACATTCCATTTCTTCTGTCTTTCTTCATTTAAAAGATTAAAGCATCTGTATTGGACCATCCGAAAATTGTATTTAAATTGTTGTTACAGGTGATATTGGTTATAAACTAGATTGTCAAGCCATCATTACTGATTTGTCAACCAGACAGCTTCTAAGTCTTTCATTTTCTGATATAATGGAGTTAGCCTCATCTTTAAAAGGATATGGTATGTGTGTTGTAGAAATTGTATAACTGATAATATCCTCTTTCTACCGGTTCCATGTTTGATTTACCAACTGTCATCCCATCATTTAGCAGGATGTAATTAAAAACATAATCCTTGAAAATTGTAGGGCGGACAATAAAAATGTTTTGATAAATCAATATATACAAACCACTATGTTTCTTTTCTAAAATGATGTTTATGTAATTTAAATAATTACAATTCTTGGTCGCTATACGTTTTGAACACAGAAATTTGGAATGTTAGTTTAAAGCTTCAATTTCATATTTTTAAGTTGTATTTTTAAAATGTATTAAAATAAAGCTATAAAATAGATGATGTCTATAATTAGTCCTACCTTGTTAAAGAATAATCCTAGTAATCTTATAATTCACTATTGCCAGCTGAGAAATTGGCAAATATATCATTTTCAACTTCAAATTCAAACGTTTGAAGATAGCTATCCCATGCGGGCAATAGAAAAACAAGGGAGGTAAATGTGTTTTTATTTCCCGTGTCAATGATTTTAAGGAATAATGTCTATGGTCGTATAATAGTGAGTTGACAACCTATTGAGCAAAAGACATAGAAATAATTATGTTTTGACTTCTTAGAAAATATGATTATCGCTTTAAGGGTTGTTGGACAGGGAAGATAGTCAGAAAAATAAGGCTCTGGTTGGTTTGCACATGTTTAAGCTGTTTTATTCAGAATCCATTATTAACTATTGGAATCTTTGAACACTGATTGTTATATTGTTTTGTTTTTTTTTAAATAGATAATTGTGATTGTATATTGTCTATGGAAGAGTTTAGTCAGATTACTGGTGCTAATAAAGATAGAGAAGTGCCGTCATGGTTACAGGTAGGTTTACTATTTTAACTATGACTCTAGTTAAAGAAAATTAGCTTATTACTTGACGTAATTATGTGGGCAAATCCGTTAAGAAAAAGAAGTAAGTTGACAAAGTATATTTCAACTTATCAATAACTGTTAGCCTTGTAACCTACCCGAGAGCAACATTTCTTAGAGATAAGCCCAATAAAAAGTGTTACAGTGGCAAACAATGTTCCCATAACAGTTCCCATATCTTGACTATTGACATAAAATTGTCATAAATGTGTTCATTTTAGACATTTTTCGGACAATATAATTTTTCATGATTTAATGCTCACTAAAGAGTAAAAATAAAATATTTGTTAAACTTCTGACTTGGATTCATGGTTTTCAGATTTATATTCCATATTTTATATGTAACCTCACTCAATTTTACTTTGTGTTGATTATAATATAATGTTGTATATAGTGGAGAAAATATTTTAAAAAGGATAAATATGAAACTAGTTATTATAATGTGTATATTTAAACAGGTGTCAGGTAAAAGAGAATTAGCTTTATACCTGTCTAATCTTCCTGGTAATGCTACAGTTAATAAAATAGAAGCACTATTTGATATAGAAGCTGATTGTAGTGTGGATGAAGTCTGTCTTATGAAGGTGAATGGAGTTACAGCATAACGCAGTTACATCAACTATAATTATCTGGATGGGATTGTTTTTATTAGATTGTCTTTCTTATAAATTCGAATAAATAAGCTTAGTTGTTCTGTATTAGCATTTATTAAATATGTGTACTTAAATATCAGACTGTTACTTTTATTAAATTTCAACTGTGCATATTACAGGTTCTGTGGTATGTACTCCTATTTTTCCACATATAACATGTCATGAGATCCAGTTACATACAAGAAAGAGAGTACTTGTTTCACGTCCTCTTTAGGGATAATAATGTGATGATAAATATAATAATATATTATTACAGGATCCTGTAACCCGATGTAATAATGGTGTTGGATGGTTGTTAATGTGTGATGAGACCAGTGTTAATAAGGCAGTAGATTTCTTCCATCAAGGAGAGGTACATGTATTGAATGAGTTCCTAGGTAGTCAGATTTATGAAAAATAAACAAAGAAATGACACTTAATTATCCCTTTAAATATAAAATACCAGTTATGACTACTGCAATTGTCAAAGGACTTTTATGTTTAAAATCTTATTCCAGGCAAAAGTGTTTGGTCAGCCTTTTATGATTTCAAGAATTAAAGTTAGGATTGAAGACACCACTGGTACTGAAGCAGAAATAAAAGCTAGGTAAAATGTCCATCTTAAAATGACTTGTCCTTTTTGATTTTGGTCAAAAATGTAATTTTCAATTTTCTTTGATTTTATGTACTGATTGGTTTTGTACGTCCACTATATAATTAATCAATTTAAAGTTACATTATGGGAGATTTTTATAAGAAGTTAGCCATTCTGGCTATAACAGTTTAAAAATAGATGATGAAAGAAGAATATATTGAAAATTTCAGTCAAATTACTTTATTCTGAACATGGTTATTATCAGTGTAATTTTTGACTAGAAATGGGATTGAATTCCATTGTCACTGATTCTTAGTATGGCCAATCGTTGATTGACAGGCGTTAACTCCACCTACATAGTCTCGATTATCAAGTAATGTTTACAATGACTGTGGTACTGTAGGCGTAATCAGTTTGAGACGGGACTGCAATTCAATTTGTATTACACTTATTATTTACTACAAATTACAATTATAATATATAGATAAGAAGAGAAAGTCTGCGACAGGATTTTAAAGTTTGAAAGGAATGGAACAAATCAACGAGGCAGTATTGTAAATAAAATATAATAATAATAGCCAACTTCTTGCACTGCCTGCGTGTACTCTTTTGTACTTCAGGCAGGCCTAAGTGACTCCCTAATAAGCAGACGAATAGAAAACAGTGATCCGATGGGGTTGCAATTCAACTGGGGTAATGTTAGCTGCGATGTTTATCAATTTCCATAAATTTACTGAAACGCAAATGACAGAAGCGCGTATAATAACGACAGTGTGTATTACAGGGAAGGCAGTGTGATGAGCTGCTAATTTCAGGAGGTATGATGACGTCAACGTCACGAAGAATCTCCGCCCACGACGCCATTGTGATTAAATCAATCAACGAAATCCTATTTAAATCAAAGTGTTATTTTCTTTTATATTATTTTTCAGACAAGACATGGAGACACGATTAAGACAACGAAAGAGAGATGATGCAGCACATCGTCAGTTGATACAACATAACACAGAAGAATCCTGGAAGAGACATGCTTATAGACTTGCTCATCCTGCTTATGCTGATGGTAGAATCTGGTAGAAATTAAGTTCCAGTAACTTCTGGCATGTTAGAGTTTTTTACCTGGACATCATGTAGGCAGAAGGGTTTTTTCCCATTAAGATTTAGTACTGATACCATTGATACTGAATATGCTCACCTAGGACAAATACAGTCTCTGAGAGTGGAATAGTTGGGCGAAATGTTTAATTTCTTTACTTTTTTTATTTAGATGAAGTAAGTTAATATTAAGCATCTAGTAAAGAAAAGCAAAAGTTATATGGATTTATTGATCACAGTTTTATTAATTTTAATAGTCTATTTAAACATGTTTGATGTGGATATAGAGATAGAAGCTTTATGTTTATATGAATACATATATTGTATTAGAAACAAGCTAATTTTGTTGTTATAGTTACTACATGAATTAAATTTTATACTGTTATAATAGTTATATTAAAGATTATATTTTTAAAGATTTCCATTTTGTGTTGTTTGAATTTAATAGGTATTTCTTGATAATTGTTCAGCTATAAATCTTGGCGGCAGCTCTCTGCAGTGTTCCTTGTCAATAAAGACTGCATGTATTTCTTCTGTAAGCCCTCTACTTTTCATCACTCAGTTAAAGGGCCAATTCCGATTATATTTTGGTGAATAAAACGGCTTAATTTTGTGCTAAAAGCCCTTAAAATCTTCTACCTTAAGACTGAGCAACTAACTCAATATAAGTTTTCAAACAACTTAAACTTGGCAGTCCTTATCTGAAAATGGGGACGGTGCCCCATGCTGTATTATACTGTGTCTGGATAAAACAGACAGGTTTATTCTACCCCAGCCCCAATTTATCTATAATATTACCTCGAATCTGTGTTTCAGATTTGATATCTGGATTGTAATCCAATTTCCTCAATTTTAATGTGGGATTCAGACCACACATACAGGTGTCAGCATTTTATAGTGTCAAAATCGTAAATGAAATGATTGGGACCAGGATTTATTAAGAATCGTTCGTTGGTTCCCTGAGTTTTACGTCCTCGTGATATCGTTCATTCCTGGGGTTTTACGTCCACTTCCACCTGAATCATTGCCAATTAAGTAGAAGTTCAATAACAATGAACATAACAGAATGAAACATTTCAGATAAAGAACGAATAGTACTGACTAAAGTCAAACATGATGTAATACATATTTGAAATCGGCGAAACATATTACATATTTTAATAATGCAAAATGAATTAGAAATATATACACTATTTACATACCTCATTCAGCAAATGGACATAAATATAATATGGTTATCTACACTTATAAAGATAGGCTGGCACTGCCAGGCAGGATACGCCCACATTTTCGAGAAATGGATAGAGAACAAGCAATACCGAAAGTGATTTTTCCTACATCTTTAAGTCCTGTATTTCATACTGTATCGGGAGCAGCCATTTAGTTGGTCAGTTCCAGTCTGATATTAATGAAACTCGAAACCGACAATGATTATGGTGTGACGGTACACAACCTAGAAATGTGACTTTTCATCAAAATCGGATAAGAATTGTGACCTGTAGAGAGTCCACAACCATGATATACCATATTTATACACTATTCGCGTACAAACGGCGACCATATCGTCCGGCAATTTTGGTACGATTTTCACGAATTTAGAACTCAACCTTCCTCATCAAAATCGAATTAAAATTGTGACCTATACAGGGTCCACAACCATGATATATCATTTTTTTAACAGTATTCGCGTACAAACAGCGGCCATTTTGTCTGTCAATTTTCCCGAAATTCAAACTCAACCTTCCTTACAGTGTAACGGTGATATAATCAAACGTTTTTTAAAATTGGATAATAATTGTGACCTCCAGAGGGACCACAAGCTAAAGAAAGGGGGATTTTGCGTATAACCAGGGGCCATAATTCAGGAAGTTACGATCCGATATGCGCAAATATCGAAAAGAACCAAGATCTTTGGGTTATAACCATGAATTTTAAGTTTCATCAAAATCGAATTAAAATTGTGACCTTTACACGGTCCACAACCTTGATATACCATTTTTTAACAGTATTCGCGTACAAACGGCGGCCATTTTGTATGGCAATTTTGGTCTGATTTTCCCGAAATTCGAACTCAACCTTCCTTACGGTGTAACAGTAATATAATCAAACGGTTTTTTAAATCGAATAATAATTGTGACCTCCAAGCTAAAAAAAAGGCGATTTTGCGTATAATCAGGGGCCATAATTCGGGAAGTTACGATCCGATATGCGCAAATATCGAAAGGAAGCAAGATCTTTGGGTTATAACCATGAATTTCAAGTTTCATCAAAATCGAATCAAAATTGTGACCTCCACAGGGTCCACAACCTTGATATACCATTTTTTAACAGTATTCGCGTACAAACGGCGGCCATTTTGTATGGCAATTTTCGTCCGATTTTCCCGAAATTCGAACTCAACCTCCCATAGGGTGTAACGGTGATATAATCAAACGGTTTTTTAAATCGAATAATAATTGTGACCTCCAGAGGGACCACAAGCTAAAAAGGGTGATTTTTCGGACAATCAGGGGCCATAATTCAGAAAATTACATTCCGATAGCCGCAAATATCGAAAGGAACCAAGATCTTTGGGTTACAAACATGCATGTCAAGTTTCATCAAAATCGGTTCAAAATTGTGACCATTATAGGGTCCACAAGCTAAAAACCTGATTTTTCGTACAATCAGGGGCCATAATCCATGAAGTTTTGATCCGATACATGCCAATATCGAAAGCAGCCGAGATCTTTTGGGGATTAACCTATATTTCAAGTTTCGTCAAAATCGGATAAGAATTGTGACCTGTAGAGAGTCCACAACAAATTGTGGACGGACGGACGGACGTCCGGACGGACAGGGGCGACGACATAATACGTCCACATGAAAATGTGGGCGTATAAAAACGACACGACTGGTTTGTAAAATGTTTTTGGATGATTCGTAGACCTTATCTACAATCAAGTCCAGGGCTGATAATTTAAAATCTTGGAAACTCTGTGGATTTACAAAGGATATAGTGGATTAGAGCGGAATGAGAACACTGGGGATACCGAGGATAACCATAAATATCCAATATATTAATTAATAATACAACAAATACTCAAGATACAAAAAAGGCGACACCCCGACATTTTAACCCGACAATACGACATTTTCACCAGACACCACGAAATTAAAAATGTCTTAATGTCGCGTAGAAATGTTGTATTAACATCAGTTGATGTCGGGTTGAGGCGTGGGGTTATTGTTCTCATTACTACGATTATGTACACCGGACCCACAAGCTACATGTAGTGAGCCAGCGGCGTACCCACTTAGCCACCGCGATCCCCATATTCCTTCGCCAAGCAGGTGTGTAAATTATTAGTACAAATGACATTACGTTTGTCTTAATTATATGTCTGGACACACCTGACCTGAAATATACCTAGTACCCTTCTCTGTCCTTCTCAGTCAGGTGACATACGAAAAGATAAGGCACGCTAATATCATTCAGTTAATACGTGTTTTATATTGCATCTCACGGAATAGCAGTTTTAAGTTAATATGTTTTCTATAAACATATTTTGCTCCAATCGCTGTTGGATTTCAGAGAAAAAAGCCTATATCTATACGATATAGCCATAAACTGGGTGTTAAATTGTATGATAAATGTGATGACTTTGCAGGCGCGGATCGAGAAGGGGGGGGGGGTGTCCGCCCCCCCCCCCTGCTCAGACTTGAACATTTTTTTTTATGCGATTTTATTGGCGATTTAGACCTGTAATTTTGGAATTTACCTTCCGGAAATACGTCAGAATGAACCAAATTGAATCTAATTTACCAAATTTTTCTGGGGGAGGCCCCCCAAACCCAATTTTAATCGGTTGAGCGCAATTACTTCAGCAATTATCAAACCTAGACCCCCCTCACCCTGCAAAAAATCCGCGCCTGAGCTATGGCGGGTGTGGCGCCAGGCAGGGTAAGCTTACTCTTCCGGACACCTGTTACCACTGTTTGTCGTGTATTTTCTACACGGGGAGCAGTCCATTTGCTGATTACACTATTTTGCCTAATAACGTTTTTAGGACTTCGAATTCTGTCTAATGGTTTGGATTGTTCGTACTTGTTTTTATTTTATATTAACCTACCCGAGGTTGATATGATAGAGAACACGCGGGCGACGCCAAAAGGTTCTCTATCATATCAGTCCGAGGGAGAGTAGGTTTATATCTGACATATACAACGTTCACCCTTAAATTTAATGGACTCTTCTAAAAAGGCAACAGTGATTGGATAATTGCTCGGTAGTTTCCGCCAAATAGCGAGAATTACCGATGTAATATTGCGCGTGTTTTTGTTTACACGTCGCCATTTTGGGGAAATTGAATTGAAAGCAAACCCAAAATGGATAATTAAACGAAGTCAGACGAATAATCAACCCTTTCTAGTCACCATATTGACGATGGAATAGATGTGGATGCAAATATGGTGAGGATCTACCCAAAGCCTGAAGAAAATTTGGATCAAAAGGCAATTTTTTCCGATATTTCTGACAATGAACCGTGATTGAAATTTAGGTATGTTCAGAGAAGGATTTGACCGCCTGGTTTAAGTGGACTGTATCCAAAAATACTTTACAAAGGAACTTTTGAGCGATAAATACTTTCAAATCTTGCAGTGTGTGTAGAAATAATGTGGGCGGAAAGAAATTTCTGAAAGATATCTTAAACATGGAGTATGGATAACCGATTTAAATATCCCGATACCCGATAAGTACATCGTCTATTTCGTTACTGAATGCTACAAACTGTACTATAACATTTTTTATTGTCAAAAGAATAAAATTTTATTTCTGTGTTCTTTGTATTATTTCCATTATCTACATTATCAGCGGTTGATATGAGCCGAATATATTGACCTTGGATGACGTCATCAGCGGTTGATATGAAATATCAACCTGACGTGACGTATGAAATATCAACCTGCCATGACGTCATCAGCGGTTGATATGAACCGAATATATCAACCGCTGATGACGTCACGAGAGGTTGTTATGAGATATAACTGCTATGGACATCAAAGAAAAAAACTACTACCAGTTGTATGCTCATATATCAACCGATGTTCCTGGCTAGGTGGGTGTTTTGCACCAATCTGCTTAAAATACTAGGGTCTGTTTCACAAAATTTTAACTAATGTTAAAATCCAAATTTTAGTAATTTGATTGGATAATATTAGACTGATTTTAGTGCTTAGCCTCCAATCAAAATTGAAGTATCTACTAAAATTTGGATTTTATCTTTAGTTAAGATTTCGAGAAACAGGGCCCAGGTCTATATTTCGTTTCGTTTTTTTAATACTTCCAAAGACCTACAATACACAAAGATCTGACCGATTGTACTGGGAGGTCGCGTCAGGGGTTATACGGGTGTCTTTTGCCCTAAAGACGCCAGAAACTGATTAATCAATTCCCGACCGAAGGCGCGGAGTTTACCTTGTAGGGGCCTGTCCAAGAAAATTAAGTATTAAGGGAGGATAATTTGACCATGTGCCCCGAGAGGAGTATAGTTACAAGAACGCACCTAAATATGGCGAAATGATAATTAGTGTCAAAATTCTAACATGCTATCGTCTAATTTCTTACTTCTATTTTTAACCCCCATTCATGTAACTTCTAACTTCCATTCATGTAATTTCTAAATTAAGACAATGTATAATTCAACTTCTTTATTTGTTCAGTGTAAATATCAATTCTGTTTCATCTTATTTCTATTATTGAGGCGAAAAATTTCTACTTCATTGTGGTATTACATGTTAAGCATGAACGACAAACAAATTTAGAATTATGATACTTCTACCTGGCAACTATCATTATGATGTCGTTTGATGTCGCCACCATGTGCTCAAAATGGCGATTGAGCACCTGATCAGGACCATTCTATTGATACAAACGACTCGCTTTTCGTCAGATTGAGTGGCTTGCCTGAGTGTTAAAATTGAAAACAACATCGGGAGAGAGAGATGGGGACATGGGGTTTAACATCAACTCGACACGAACCAGGTCATTTCGGTATTAACACCATTCTATTGTATTTCAATAATTCGCTTGCGCGTAGGAGTGTTTAGCAGTGGGAGGAAACCGGAGGACCCGGAAAAAACCCACGAGGCTGGAAAGGCGGCCCTACTCCATGTCACGTAAAAACGGGAAATCGAAACCACGCCAGTTTATTCAATGACAGACCTTATGTTACAGCGTACACGTGCTAACCATTCGGCCATCCTACCCTCTAAACAACATTGAACGTGATATAAATATATGGTTTGCAAATACTATTTCGAATACCGTGGCTAAGTGGGTAAGACGCAGGCTCGCTAGGCTGTGTGTCGGGAGTTCGATCCCTGCATTGGTCGAAAAAACTTCATCCAGATTTTCTGGCGTGGTTCCCCCTTATTAGTGTCTTGTCGTTCCGATGGTATGAAAACCCGCGGTTCCATGTACAGGCTGGCGTGCAGGTAAAAGACCCGGTGACCGTAAGACTTCGATATAAGTCCAGGTCGTAGATCTGCTCTCCGGGCAATATTCCCTAAATCACACTGTATGGCGTATGTCTGTCTCCATTAGCCCGGTTCGGAGCAGAACAGTAGAACGTTAAGCCCTCTTTCATTTCATTTCATTTTCTATTTCAAATATAAGCTAAACGAGATTTGGAGAATTTTATTTGATTTTTTTTTTTACGGCTGAGCCAATAATTAATATTTATTTGCAGTTGGTCTATATTAACACAGGGTATAAATGTTATGGATGGGCCTACACAGATACTGAGTTTAATAGTAAGTAACCTCTCTCTCTGTCTCTCTCACCACGCCTTCCAACCTTCAACCAAACGAAGAATGGGTCGTTTATACCATATAGTGGTCCCGCAATCACCCAATTGAGCACGCAGTGGCGACACCAAACGTCTTCATAATGATGGTTGCTAGGCAGAAATGTATAAAGTCTAAATTCGTTGATGTTGATGCTAAACATGTCAAGCATCTATTAAGAAGCCATTTTTCGTTTGAATAATAGAAACAAGTTGGAACAGAATTGAAATTTACCCTGAACATAAAGAAGTTGGGTTATACATTGTCTTAAATTAGAAATTACATGAATGGAAGTTAGAAGTTACATGAATGGAGGTTAGAAATTACATGAACAGAAGTAAGAAATTAGATGATAGCATGTTAGAATTTTGGCACTAATATACCGCCATACCTAAATACGTTGAGAGATATTGGTGTGCTATTGGTGTGCTTGTTTTTAGCAACGTTTGGGTGTCTTTAGTTTCACCCGGCAAACTTAATTTCTTTATCAATGCATGTAAAATCTTAAAAAATAATTAATTTTATACTATTATAGTAGATATGCACAGCCCAATCTACTGAAACAACTTTCATCAGCAAATATTGACAATAAAGTAAATCAAGCGTTGTTTTTATAAGAATTGATACAGACATTCATAGATACATGGGCGTATTAGTCCTGCGCAACTCGGACCAGGTTAGCACTTTGGTTGGCACACGTACGGTCCCGCTTTTGTGTTAAAGACGTAATTTAAAATGTCGGAGAGAGCGATCATTGTCGCTTCGATTTGTAACCGTGTAAGTTAGGATTTTCTGCTTAATTGTAGTTAGATGTGGCAGAAATGTAATATGAATAATCAATCGTTTTCTTGAAGAAAATTTTGCTAAATTGAATCCCGATGGGAATAGCGTTGGAAGCTTGCACTACATAGGACCATCTCTTATCTCGAAACACGGGGGGTGGGGGGTGGGGGGTGGTGAGAGGTGCGGTTTCTTATCTAAGTACAGAAGACCGGGGCGATAACATTGAGGTCACCGAGAAAGCGATATTTCCTCCAATATACCAACCATTAGACATTTGTCCTTGCCAGGCCCTCCGTTCTGCACCACTGACAAGAGGAACCAGTCTCTACCTCTGCCTCGCTCCTCCAGAAAAAAATATAATCGATGCTCGAAAATGTCGCACAAAGCAAGAGTAGCTCCAGGCAAAATGTTTTAATCTAGAGTCAATTCAGTACAAATTCCCATTATTCAATTAAAAGGTAAGTAAAATTAGTGTTATATTTGATTTCGGGCACTTTATTTGGCCAACCGGGGGTCACGGTGGCTAAGTGGATAAAGCGATGGTTCGCCAGCCTGGAGGTCGGGTGTTCGATCCCTGCATTGGCCGAGAAAGTTCATCTCGATTTTCAGGCATGATTTCCCCTTGTCAGTGATGTAGAACTAGAAGGACGGCCTGACAAGGACTGCTGCCTATCGTTCGGATGAGACGAAAACCCGAGGTCCCGTGTACACATTGGAGTGCACGTAAAAGATTCCTTGGGAGTTGGAATTCGTTATAAGAGTAGGCAGTAGCGCCGCTGCCCGGGCAAAATTTCCCTCATAGCACACTGTATGACGTATTCCCGTCTTCCATTAGCGCAGGTTAGGTGCAAAAGAGTAGGACGTTAAACCCCATTTCATTTCATGTATTTGGCCAACCAGATTCATTTGTTTTTCACTTTAACCGTCTGCCCGAAAAGTGGAATTCCCCAACAGTTAGGTCAAGTCCATGTCCAAAGTCTAGATTCTACCGAATAGTATTTAGGGAATCTAGGTCGCCCGCTGGTCTATATACAAATATGTAGATCAACGAGGTCGCTATTCCACGCTCATCACTCGGATGTTCTATCTTTTCGACAATTTGCTGAAAAAAACCTACATTTACCCATCGTAATAATATATATAGGCTACGGTGTGTTTATTTCCAGGTAAGTTGTAGTTTAATGCTGAAAATATGTATGATTTATTTCATAACGGCAATTGCCTAAAACATACAACCTCTTTCATCCTTTGCCATTTCAAGGATGGTCATCAGAAAATTTTCGACTTCCACGCCCATATTGTTTACATTGGGTGAAAATTATAAAAAAAACAAATTATATTAAAATTGACTTCGGTGAAAATTATAAAAAACAAATTATATTAAAATTGACTTGGGTGGAAATTAAAATTAACTTGGGTGAAAATTATAAAAAAAAAACCAAAATATATTAAAATTTACTTGGGTGAATATTAAAAAAATCAAATTATTATTTTTTTTCATGTCCCTTATCAGCCACCGTATTCCAGTGAATAGTCCAAGACTGCATCCGGGGTTGCTGACATTCCGTTTCTTACGCCATACGGAATTTTTTGTTTTGAATCATATTCAGGTGTACATTTACAGTATCCAATGATTGTATATCAAAAATATCAACACCAGTCTATAATATAAAAAAAGAACGAGGCTTTATTTCTTACATATAGTTGTGTTGATATATTTTGATGTAAAAAAGACGAGTAAAATTTTTTTATCACCCATCCGTTCCACCCATTTTAATTGACCAACCAAACTGATGTAACCGATATCTCAGTAGAATATGAAAGATATCTCACAAGCGATATTAACTGTAGTATGTGTTACTGGGTAATAAAGCCTTGCATCATATTTTAGCTATTATTCTGTGATTGAGGTAAGCTAGCTTAGGGAGAATCATAAAGATTAAAAGACGGGTAAATAACTTTGATACCTTTACAAATTTTTAAACATCAACTGGTTTAATATATAAAGCTCTAAAAAATATGTGTCGTACATCTTTTAATACTGCACCCCCCCCGCCTTTCGAAGAAAGTTGGGGACTATTAAATTAGATCTGATCGTGTGTCTGTCCACCCGTCCATCTGCGTGTCTGCCTGTCTGTCTGTCTGTCCGTCACACTTTTTGGGGGTTTTGGGAAACCGTAACTTACCTTCTAATTGAGGTAGAATGTTCAAACTCCTGTAGCTGTTTGTTAGGTGAATTCCTTGTTGGATGGGCATTTTCTGCTTAGGCAAAGCAGAGATCAGCAATATTATTGGTTGATGCTTTAATGGTAAACGATGAATTTAGGTTCAATTATTTGACAGTGATGAAACTTCATTTATAGTTTCATTACATAAATACCACGACTAAGTTCGGACACAATAACCCTCCTTGAAATTGAGCTAGAATGTTCAAACTTAGTGTAGGCGTTCATTTGGCGAATGCCTTGACTGATGGAATTCGAAGCTAAACATTTTCTGCTTAGAGTAAGCATATATAAGCATTGTGGGTGGTTGATGCTTTGGAACGCGATAACTTTTGTTCTAAATAAGTGAAGGTGATGGAATTTGGTGTATAGTTTCACCACATCAATACCTGGACTGGGTTGGATAATGAGTATTTTCGGCTCAGGGTAAGCAGGGCAATAATCAATATGATTGGCCGAGACTCTGGAGCTCGACAACTTTAAATCTAATTGAGTGATTGTAGTAACCCATTGATTTTCGGCGAAAAATCTAGTGGACGCTCTAGATACTAAAGATATCCGATTGACTTATACACAGTGATTAAGGCCTTACGACGAAAAGTCAATTAATTTTCAACGCTTTCTGATAATTATTACCAGAGTTATGGCCCTTCTTGATCACTTTGAAATATCTTGTAGATATTCTGTAGGGGATTCCAATAATTACTGTCAGGGTTATGGGCCCTGATCACTTACAAAAAATCTTGGAGGCGCTCTAGAGGCTAAAGTTGATATTATTCAATTGAATTAATATTATAGACAGTGTTTAAGGCCCTGAGACGAAGACGCCTAGTGATTTTTAATGATTTACATTAATGAATGCCAGAGTTATGGCCCTTGATCACTTTGAAAAATCTCGTGGATGCTCTAGAGACCAACTGACTTTAGATTGATACACATAGTTTCAGGTCTTAAAACCATAGGCGTACGAGCGCTGGGAGTGGGGGCGCCCCCCCCCCCATTTTGGACACCAAATACTGGGAAAATTTGGGCACACAATTTCACTTTGTAAAAGTTGTATAAAAAAAATTATTGTGTTCTTGAATGTGTCCAATTTAACAGCGAATTTAAATTCAGAGTGTCTATAGTTTGGCAATTAAATAGAAATCTTAAGACTCGAACCCTCTATTGTTTGGAGTACAGTAAGCCACGATTAACATTCTAAGGACCTAACTACATTTTTGGGGCACCAACCACCACCGCCCCCCCCCCCCCTCAGTCAAAGATTTCCCCGTACGCCTATGCTTGAGGCGAATAAGTAAATAAATTTCTAACTCCATGATATTAAATGTTTACTAAACGTTAGTATGAGACAGAGCTAAGAGCCAAATGATAATTAATTAATTAATTAATGAGATGTTACTCTTAACCAGATTTTAGTGTATTTTACCAACGTATGTTTCGTTGCCTAGCAACCTATTGTTTTTTTTTTAAACGTCGGGATTTATCAAACACAACAATGCGGGACGTATAAATCAAATTGTTTTGTTTTATTTATTAAATAGCATGCTCATATTATATATTGTCCTCTTCTTTTAGAATATTTCAAAATGGAATCATTTGAAAGTGCAGATACTGTTCCAAAGAGACTCAGATATTGGGCTAAACAGCAACCTGGCCGAGAAGCCATAGTTTTTGTATCCCGAAACAAACCTAGGGCATCGCTTACATCAAGAGAAATTTATGATCTGTCAATGAAATTTGGAAATCATTTGGCTCGGATTGGATTTAAACCAGGACGCGTGGCCTGTAGTTTCATTCCTGACTCTCCTGAAGGTCTGGTAGCCTTCTTTGGGATTATATGTGCTGGTGGTATTGTCCAGAACAGTACGATCCATGTGGCGGATGGAACATATCTTCTACAGAATCTGCATAAGTCAAAATGCCAAGCTATCATCCTTTCCTCCGATCCTGATAACCAAGCCAATCAAATTTTGTCTCGACATTTCGATAGCGTCTCAGGTAATCGAGTGATATCCAGTAAATTGCCACATCTAGAGTACGTCATTTATACCGGACCAAATACTTTACCAGGTGACTTAGGATTTGTGTGGCAAGATGAAGTGGAGTCATCGGAACGCGTTGAAGAATTATCAATGAAAGCTGATGATGGTGTTGTTATAGTGATTTCTTCGGGTACGACCGGAATCTCAAAACTGATTTTATATAGCCACCGTAACCTAAAATACCTGGGTGATATGATATTTTCAGATATTAACGAACCTGAAATTTCTCTTTTAGACCCTCACCCTTTTAATTGGGCTTGGGGTTTGCCCGTTTGGTATTTGAAAACAGGCTGCAAAAGGATTTCATTAGATCATAGTAATATTCCAAAGGATGCAGAGTATTTTCTATTTCTTAGAGACATTATAATGCAAGAAAAATGCCGGGCTGCTAAATTATCAGCCGCTGCAGCTCTCCGCCTGATGCATATAAATCAAACGGATTCAATTACTTATCCTGAATGGCCGTTAGAGTTTGTGTATGTTTCTGGACAACCATTAAAAAAGAACGTACTATCAATTATTGGTACTTTTACCAAAACTGTAAATAATACATATGGGATGTCAGAAATTGGTGTGGTCAGCGCTAAAATAATTACCAAGGATTCAGGATTCGAGGATTTTGATGCAGGATTTGTGAAGAAAGGAGTCGCCGTAAAAATTGTTGATGATAATATGGACGAGGTTCACACAAGAGAATATGGTCATATTCTGGTCAAAAGTCCAAGTGTTTTTAAAGAATATGTCGGAGAAGAGGATAAAACACGCTCAGCTTTCACAGACGATGGATGGTTTCTAACTAATGATTATGGCTGTTTGACTGAAAACGGCGAAATAATAGTACAAGGCAGATTTGATGATGTTATAATGCGAGGTGAGAACTATTTTCATCCGTCATGGATTGAGAATATAATTAGAGGATGCTCTGGTGTTGCTGATGTTCTTGTTGTTAAAGTTCCCGATGAAGAATTATTTAACGAGATTTGTGCTTGTTTTCTCCCGAAACCGAATTCAAATATAACGCCTGATACCGTAAAAGAATTTTGTAAGAAACAATTTGTAAATCATAATTCTAACGATAAGACAGCCTGTCCAAAATATTACTTAATGTTTGATTCTTTTCCACTCAATCGGAATGGAAAAACAGACAAAAAAGCCGCGGAACAAAAAGCAGCCAAGATGCTTCAACTGATATGAACTATGATGATAACTCAGAAATCTGAAATTAACTTCTAAATATAGTATACATATATATACACACAACATCTTATATCTGTTCAAGTCGAGGGTTTACTCTCATTATATCGGGAACAGGTCCCCAACCGCTATACATCTTGTTGTTCGTGTTATGTTATTAAGACCAAGTTCTTTGCCAATTCAAGTTTATGATCCATGTGTATGATATTATGATTATTATGGATTTAATCTAGTTGTATGATATTACATGTATAATTATGTTTTCAATCCATTCATGTAATATTATGAATGTTATTAATCGGTTTATATGAAATTATGATTATGTTTATTAGAAAACATTTGTATGATATTATGATTACGCTTTTTATGGTTTATGCACATTGAAATGTGGTCGTATATTGTCGTGGCCCTCGTCCATCCGTCCGTCCGTCCGTCCGGCGGTCCGTCCGAGGGTCCGGTCTAGAGGCTAAAGTTAATATCCGATTGACTTTAAATTTATACACAATGTTTAAGGTCATGAGACGAAGAATCCCATTTTTTCAGCGATTTCTGGTAATATCTACCAGAGTTATGGCCCTTGATCACTTCAAAAAATCTTGCAGACGGGCTAGAGACCAAAGTTAATATCCGATTGGCTTTAAATACACAGTGTTGAAGGTCATGAGACGAAGAAGCCTATTGATTTTCAGCGATTTCCGATAATTAGTGCCAGAGTTATGGCCCTTGATCACTTCAAAAAAATCTTGTGGACGCTCTAGAGGCCAAAGTTAATATCCGATTGACTTTAAATTTATACACGGTGTTTGAGGTCACGAGACGAAAAAGCCTACTGATTTTCAGCGATTTCTGATAATTAGTGCCAGAGTTGTGACCCTTGATTACTTCAAAAAATCTTGTGGATGCTCTAGAGGCCAAAGTTAATATCCGATTGACTTTAAATACACACAATGGTTAAGGTCATGAGACGAAGAAACCTATTGATTTTGAGCGATTTCAAATAATTACTTCCAGAGTTGCCTCCCTTGACCACTTCAAAAAACCTTGTGATGCTATAGAGGCCAAACTTATCATCCGATTGACTTAAGATGTTGAAGATGTTGAAACGAACAAGTATTTTGATTTTCAATGAATTTTGATAACTGAACTGCTAAATCCATGATATTAAATGTTTCCTTGTTGGATGATTTAGCTGCTGTGGGCGTATGTTTCGTTGCCTGGCAACCTATCTTTTAACACCATGTGAAATTATAATTATGTTTAAACCCATTTGTGTGATTTTATGATTATGTTTTTATACGTCCAGATTGAAATGTGTCGGTATATTTCTATCGCCTCTGTCCGTGCATCCGTTTACCATCCACAATTTCTTTTGAACACTCTACAGATTACATCTATTATTTACTCTTTTTATATGTGTGGTTAACATTAGTGAGACAAAGAATCCTATTTAATTTATGATACGATCTATATCAAATTAAATTAATATGCAACGAAGAGGCCTGTGGAATTTCAGCAATTTATGTATTTATGACTTCCAGCGTTAGGGTCCTTGTCTCACTTTGTTGAAACCTGCAATATACAGACAGATATAACAACTTACGTATATTTCACAGATCATAAATATTTCACAGATCATAAATATTATATTATGTGTATAGACAACATTATTTTTTTAGGTGTTATAAATACTCGAATAACGGAGAGGGGCTTACCCTTTTCATACACAACTGGCACCAATCTGGATTAGTGCACTTACCGCTTGTGACAATTTCACTTTTGTTCAAACCTGGATCTTGCTGATTTCATCCGCTGAACTACTGACTGTGTTCGACAATGCTTATTGGATATCAAAAGGGGAAATTTACATGCAGATATTGCCTTCTTATCAACGACACCTTATAGCGTACTGGGTGGGTGGTTTGGATTTCCGTTTTATGGTTTCAAAGGTTTGTATATAAATCATAAGTCGAATAACGGAGAGGGGCTTACCCTTTTCATACACAACTGGCACCAATCTGGATTAGTGCACTTATCGCTTGTGACAATTTCACTTTTGTTCAAACCTGGATCTTGCTGATTTCATCCGCTGAACTACTGACTGTGTTCGACAATGCTTATTGGATATGAAAAGGTGAAATTTACATGCAGATATTGCCTTCTTATCAACGACACCTTATAGCGTACTGGGTGGGTGGTTTGGATTTCCGTTTTATGGTTTCAAAGGTTTGTATATAAATCATAAAAACAGTATCTTTTAACAATGATTTTATAATAACACTTAACATTGAATACATCGATATATAAGTCATTAAAAAAGTCCCAAATTTACATTTTTAATTGCACCTTATGGAAAGAAATTGAATTAACAGTGACCTTCGCTTTAAGTTTTGAATAGAGTCAAATAAAACTTCAGTCATCGAAGGTTAGTTTCCCAGTGATAAAGTTACCTAAGGCACCTGGGTCATTTGATCGGAAGTATTCGGCTGATAAAATCCTGAAATATTCTATGTCAATCTTTTTGTTGTAATTCTGAAAAAGGTAGATAAAGTATAAAATACTGAAAAAAATATTACAAAGGACATCAAGGATATTGTAAAAATAATGGATGTGAACTTCTAAGTATGTTTAGTGGTTTAACGCATGCGAGTGAAATGATCAAGTCTTAGCCTGTCATTGTTGAGTCAAGTGGCTAGGTATCAATTTCCCGCTAGTACGTGACAAGGAGTATGGTCGTCTGTTAGCGAGTTTTCTCTTCCCCCACCTCCTCAAATGCTAAATGCCCCTATGCGCAAGCAAAATGTTGAAATAAGATTAAATCTTCAATCATATGCAGTCCCGAAATTACCTAGTTTGTGTCGAGTGGATGTTAGATCCTAGTGTTGTGAAAACAAGTAAAACGAAATTTTGAACTACAAAAAACGAAACGAACGAAATAGGATGTGTGTTTTAATCCGTGTTTTCTCGTATGGTTCTTTATCTGTTACTGGTCCACCAGGAAAACACGAGGTTAGATAGGTGATACAAAACTTCATCAAATTAGATGGACCTACTATTTATATAGAGATTCAACGGAGGAGGCGCAAAACACTGAAAAGTAAAGGTATAAATAGCGGCTGCAAAATTGACTCAGAAGTCGCAACGACACCCAGCCTCGTTTATGAATTGCTTTCCTTCTCCACTGAGCAGTATTATCTAATAATGACGACATGACGCGATCAAAAACTATGATCAAATTTCATTTAGAGTTTAAGTTTATATTGTAAATGCTAATTAAACTATGACATACCTCTGAAAACATTAGATAAGCTGCTCTGGCGTCTTTGGCTGGAACGCCGAAATCAGAAAGGACGTATTCGTACTCTTCTAAATCTATCACCCCATCTCCTAACATAGACACAAAATTACATGCTTCCATCGTTACAGTTACAATATTCCAGAATTAAAGTTAAATATGAAGTTTAAGATCAACAATTTGGTCCACAAATCATTGTAATTAATCAACATTGATTTCTTTTGATTTTAACACCGCCACCTGTATACGTCTTATGGAAATAAACCAATAATATTTCTATAAACAATCTGATTAAAATATAGATCTATATTTCGTTTCTTTTTTTATACTTTCGTTTGCCTACACTAGTGATCTAAAGACAAGTAAACAGAAATTTTGAACTATAAAAACGAAACGAAATAGGATCTGTGTTTTAATCAGACATACTTTCCCTTTTGAAATTTGCGATCTGGTTTGTTGTAACTTGAAGAAAAGGCTAGCCGATATCTTACATTTCATGGAGTTATTGTGTCGCTTTTTACCCATAAATAGTTTTGAATCAAGGAGAAAATCAAAGGTGAATTAAAGGTCGTGTACGTCCCACCCCCATCCCAAACAATAAAATATATTTTAAAAGAATACCTGTTCTATCATATAAGTTGAACTTATATAATATATATTTCTCTAACCACGTTGGTACTAAACTAGCCGCATCAACATCTTTCTCGGTTTTCTTCACACATTCATCATTAAAAGATTCCCACATCCGAATCTGAGGAAATGATAGAAAATGGTTTTGTCTACTATACAATATAATGTATTCTCGTATTCTGTCTTCAAATGGTTATTGTGCATAAACAATACACCAGTTTTACTTTCCACCCGAACAACTAGAGCTTACCAGATATATAGTATAGAACGGATAAATAATAGTAAATGTATGTTTGATTTCATTCACTAAGTATCGTTATACTTATATAGCGATCAAATTAATTACCCATTCCTCTGTTGTTATAACACCATCACAATTACTATCACCATCATCTTGTAATTTCCTCCATATTTCTATAAATATCTCCTGTGTTTGCATATATTTATCAGTACCGACTTTCCAACCACTTAGTTCACACACTCTCTAAGCATTGAGAATTAAACATTTAAACATTATAACATCAAAATTCAATGATTTCATCCATCCAACTGTCATTGCATTAATTAGACATTTTCATTAGAATTTATTTCTAGAACATTCAGTTTAGAATTTTTGTTTCGACGTAAAGGACCTTGCCACCTTACCTTATCATTCTGGGTCGGTTGTACTGTTGTATGTTGCATGGTGGGTGAGGTGTGGGTTGGTTGGGGACAAGGGGAGGAGGGCAGAGGGTGCTCGTGTTTCAGCTATAACGTCTACGATTGAGTCGAGTTGGTAGGTTTCGACCCGAATCTTGCAAGTGACAATGAATGCCTGTCCAACCCCGTGCATTTTTCTTCGGGTTCTCTGGTTTACACCAACTGCTTTGGGTGCACATTACCCCCACCCCCTTCTCTACTCTCAATTTATCGTAATATGGAATCGTAATGGATATCGTGATGTTAGAATTGAACCACGCTAATAAACAGTGGCACAGATAAACATTTGCATGTATCAATTATAGCGGTAAAGTTAACTCACTTGTCTTGCTAAATCAAAATCTTTCCATTCCAACTTTCCATCTTTATTCAGATCTAAAAGAACAAATTTCTTATTTGGTGGCAGTTACCGCTAAATTTATTTGTTAAGACCAGCTCAGATTTCATCAAAGTCGCCTATATATGAAGTTAAGGAACGTGATTGCTTGCGAGATTGTAGGTTAAAGTTAAGGTAAACATCAGGGTTAGCGCTAATCCCAACCCTTATCACAACCCTGGACCTTTGACCAAGTTGGCAGTTACAAACGATTTTATATCATTTCGTTTTTTATAGTTTCACTTGCGTTGAGGCCATCAAAAGTATAATCAAACAAAACGAAATACAGATTTGTATCTTAATCAGATTATTGTCGTACACAATACTCATTCACACAGAAAGCATGTTTGGTATATTCTTCAGATTAAACTAAAGCTTTCAGTAGCAAGTTGCTCAGACAAGATAATTTTGTCAACCATACGAAAGGTTGCACCTTGAGAATTTGAACCCCAGCGCCATTTCGATCAAATCTGAACGGTAAATTCCAAAACTGCACAACTGTTGATAACAGATTTATTTAGTTTTTCAATATTTTGAAATATACCACACTATTATTAATTCATGTCTGTCGGATTGTTTAATGCATTTTATTTATCGACTTATTACGACTGAATTTATATATTTTCTATAGTTGTACAGCTGATAGTGTAGAATATCGATCTACTTATGAGAGTAGGTTACTATCATGAATACAGTTTTATTTCATTCGAATGTTTGTCGATTATCAGCTATAGCAAGTATTTTAAACATGACCCAATGTAGACGCGTTTGAATTAACTCTACCAACCGCAACATATAGCAATTTTATAAATTGTGGACAGGTTTTAGACTTCATAAACTAAGACAATTAAAGGTAATAATATAGAAATTAAAGGGCCAATCCCGATAAATTTTGGGGGAATAAAACTGCTTAATGTTGTGTTAAAATCCCTTATGACCCATTATCTGAGGCCGACCAACTAACCCGATATTTGTGATATGCTTGTAAATAACTTAAACCTGACAGTCTTCATCTGGAAATGGAGACCGTTGTATTATACAGTATCTGCATAAAACCAGACTTTTTTTTTTAAATAAAAATGATATGTAGGTGAAATTTACCTTTTGTTATCAGTACAGTACATGGGTCATTCACTGTATAGACCTCTCAAGAAACGGGAATCGATTATCAGGTCACCCAATCAAAAAATTGACCCAAAATCTTAAAAGGGTTACGTGTCCGGATAAGCAGTGTTGACGTTAACGTCAAAACGACTCAATATTTTGAGCTGAAACTTTGAGCCAATGTATATATACCATGACTCTATATTTTGGTCCATAAATTTCATAAATGCTCGGACTTTAATTTTTGAGACTCTGTTCTTATCGGGATTGTCCCTTTAATACAAACTCTAAATGCTTAAGTGACGGAAATGCGTAATTGAATAGAAGTGAGTAAATTTTGAGTGAAAACGACTGGTAAAATTCGCCCGCTCAAAAAATGGATAGCCCCGACAATAAATATACAAGTCACTTCTTACCAAAAAATGTATGAAATTCGTGCATTAGCTTCTTTTTCTGGAATTCACTGAGTTCTGGTTTAAAAAACCCAAGTACTCCACCCATTTTACCGACCTGAAAAGAATAATCAAAATAATGGATTTTCATAAATCATCTTAAAAGTCAGGTGGGTTTAACTCCATTCCCCAGTGGTCTTATTCCGTTCTACTCCACTATACCCTGGGTTAATCCATAGAGTTTCCACGTTTTCAAATTATCTGTCCTGGCCCAGAATGTAACTACAGTCTACGAACCAATCAAAAACAGTCTACAAACCAATAGTTTCGCCTTCGTTTTTATAAGGGTAGATAATCATATTCATGTCCATTTACTGATTGATTTATGTAAATCGTGTATATATTTCTAATTTATTGATATTTGATTGTATTATCAAAATCTGTGGTATGTTTCACTGATTTCAAATATGTATAACATCTATTACTATTCGTTCTTTGTCTGAAATGTTTCATTCTGTTTATTATTATTTAATTTCTACTCGGCATTTGATTCACTGTAAAGTTACGATATCACGTGGACTTAAAACTCCGGGGAGAAACGAACGAACGATTCTCAATAAAACTCTTGACCCTACGTTATTATGAACGTCTGTTCATCATTGATATAATATTATATAATTTGTTGTTAATAAATAGAATGATTTGGGTTTATCGCATTTAGGCCAACTCCTAACAATGTTTGATGAAAGTTACTCCCCTTTGTAAACCTCCTTTTCAATTAACAATTTATGGGATTTCTCGATAAAATCATCAAGGGTGGACAACTTGAAAACATGTCTCCCCCATAGATTAACCCAGGGAATGAAACCACCTGGGGATACCGATGATGGTTTAACTCCCGCACCAATCGGGATAATGAAGTTATGCATAAATAAATTGTCATGCAATGTGCTATTAGGGATAGCAACAGAATTCCAACGGCCAAGGTTTCTTGAAGGTGTACGCCAATGTTTCTATCTATGAGGGAAACTTTGCACGTATTTGCGTCCCATCCGAACATCCATTGTTCCATGCTATTTTGAAGAACGAACCATTTCTGCTTCAATTTTGCCCAGACAAAATAGCCTAATGATTCCTGTGGTCTCAAGTTCGGACATTGACAGTGGTATCGCTTGGACCCGGATTGGAGGCAGCTTTTGCACTGATGGAAACACTATAGGCCTACTTTGAAACAAAAAATAAATGTTTGAAATGTCTCCGATGATGGTTTAACTCCCGCACCAATCGGGATAATGAAGTTATGCATAAATAAATTGTCATGCAATGTGCTATTAGGGATAGCAACAGAATTCCAACGGCCAAGGTTTCTTGAAGGTGTACGCCAATGTTTCTATCTATGAGGGAAACTTTGCACGTATTTGCGTCCCATCCGAACATCCATTGTTCCATGCTATTTTGAAGAACGAACCATTTCTGCTTCAATTTTGCCCAGACAAAATAGCCTAATGATTCCTGTGGTCTCAAGTAAGAGTTCGGACATTGACAGTGGTATCGCTTGGACCCGGATTGGAGGCAGCTTTTGCACTGATGGAAACACTATAGGCCTACTTTGAAACAAAAAATAAATGTTTGAAATGTCTCAGATATTTAATCAGCGTATCATTTAAAAATACATTATGCAAGAACTTAATCTGCCTATTGTAGGTCTTTCTTAAGGCCTGAAATGTTTTCTAAATTATTAATTAACATATCCAGAACATAATCAACTCTCGATGGCATCACTTGACTGTGATATTTACTGGATTAGGATCCGATCTGCTGCACAACGCTCATTCATGATTAAATCCTAAAATGGATAATCAAGACTATGTTTTTTTTTCTAAATTGTACCGACTTTAGTAATGATGATCGAAGCTAGGCCTAAAATTCAATGGCAACATTCTCGGTTCAACGTGGATCAATTTGATTGAAATTTTCACCAAATTTCCTTGAGATTATCTAGTACCGACTTAAGTAATTATGATCGAGGTTAGGCCCAAAATCCTATTGCTAATTTCTCGGTTCAGAGTGGATCAATTTGACTGATATTTTTTTTAGCAAATTCCCTTTACATTATCTAGTTTGTAATTACTATAGTGAGAAGTGCCATTATCTCCCATAATGTATCTTTAAGTTAAATATACAGTTAAAATAGAGTATATAATTGTTTAACGAGTGCTATTTAGCTGAAAAATATTATGAAATTGAAACTAAAACGACTTACTTTAATAACAAGAACAAGTTCACTAAACACATAATGACTTTTATGTCTTAAGAGGGAATATTGATTATACCTCTAAGGTTGTAGGTTATTACTGTCGTGAATGTGGTTACCATTTGATAAATGGACCTTACATTCCCAAAGTGTTTAAACCGTTTCTTTAGATTAAAGACCAGGCCAAGACAGCTAAGTGGGATTACCAAATCGAAAACTAATGGCTTTTAGTTAATGTGCAATGGGCCTAAGTCTGTTTGTTAGACACACTGAAAAGTGTCAAAGTTTTCACAAGCTGTCGTGTAACTGCTGGTCAAACAAAATATCCAAAAGAGCGTGAGGAATCCTATAAGATATGCTTCACATGCTTGATAAAACACACGTAATCGGCTATATCTCAACATTTGCTATATCTATGGACGTAAATTTTGAACAAAGATTGTCAACCACAAAATCTAATCAAGCAGACGTCGAATTAGTTCCTTTAGGAACTGGTTTGGAGCGGGCAATGTCAGCGAATATCGTTCGCTCAAAGACAGTTCCAAAAGGAACTAACGTCCAATTAGTCTGTATCAATGTTAAATATCTACATTGAACTTTGTTTGGTACATAATTATCAACTATCTATTATGTCTTCAAGGATATGGCAGTCTGGTTAGAAACAACGTATAGTTGTTAAGGTGATACAAAAACAAAACACAGAGATCCCTAATAGTAGAATTCGAAATAATTTAACTTACAGTATGACGCATTCCCGTCATCATTAGCTCAATCAGTACAGGAAAGTAGGCCGTTAAATCACATTTCATTTCGCTTAATTTTCTCCAAAGCTGTGTCATTTTCGGCGATATAATATGGAAGCCGGCGTTAAAGTTACATTATGGGAGATAATATAAAGAGATGGCAGTTCTCACTATAATAGTTAAAAACTAAATAGTGTAAAGGTAATTTACTGAAAATTTCAGTCAAATTGATTCACTATTAGCCGAGAAAAAGGCGTTTAAAATATGCACATAGCCTCGGTCACCATTACTCAAGTCATTAATATAAACAGCATAGTCTAGATTATCCACTTGATTGATTTAATTATCAACGGCCATTAAGCGGCATACAGGATTTTAATCCGCCAACATCGAAGGCTAGCCTTGACATCAAGTGTTTATTATGGTCTGGGTATGTTAATTAATGTCTAATTGATTATTTAGATAACATTTCAGGCCTAAAGAAAGACCTGTAACAAGAAGATTTTGCTCTTGCTAAATGCTATTTTAAATAAAGCTATTTGGAGAGTTGGTTACATCTCTTTCAAGTATCAACTGTGAGTATAGATGTATCATACGTAAAATATTCAATAACATGTGTGGTAAAATAAATCAATAACTTTTAAACATTCATGTATTGCTAGACTTACTATAGTATTTATATTTAAATATTTTTCTAAATAATATAAGTAAACACATGTTGATAGTGGTATTTAAAAATAGGTTTATGTAATACATAAACAATAATTGTCACTATTATGCAAATTTAGTAGAAAAAAATCATCAGAAATCTGACATAAACATAACATTTTCTACATGCCATATTTATGGTTAAGTCTTACGTTTGAGACCATTATTTTCATTTGTTTATAACCCTCCCCCCCCCCTAAAATTTACATGTTTAAATTCATTAGACATTCAGCATTTGTAAAATCTGGAATAAAATGAAACGTGTTTAACGTCCTACTGTTCTGGCCCGACTGGATAACTAAGGACGGGCATAGGCCAACAGTGTGCTTTCAGGGAAATTTTATGGCCTACTCTTATATCGAATTCCAACTACCAAGGGATCTTTTACGTGTCAACCAATGTATACACGGGTTTTCCGTTCATCCGAATGACTAAGACAGCTGTTCTTGTCAGGCTCTCCGTCCTGTACCACTGACAAGGGAACGCCACGCCGGAAAATCCCGATGAACTTTCTCTGTCAACAACGATCCCCAGACCAGCGTCTTACTCACATACAGTAACCAGCATGGCTACCATGGTAAAACCTACATAATGATATCTCTCTTCAGTATGTTTTTGATTGTCTTTTCATTATAAGTATGAAACCTCGAGAAGCGCTATTTATACATGTAACAGAATGATGTGCCCTTCTCACAGATCCGATCAGATTTGAGAATATTTTCAGTTTAATTTCAGATCCGGTTTTTGAAATTAAGTTCAGACATTAACAGATGACATCAACTAGGCAGATTATGCATTCATTTTATACTTCTTCTGTTTTGTTTGCAAGGTTCACAAATCTAAAAATACGTGTAATAAGGTTTCTAACCGTAAGAGCAATGTATTAATATCCGACATACATTTTTTTCGCACTCATTTCCATGTTTTATGATACCCATGCAATGTACATGTATATATGTTTCGCGTGTGCATTTAAACCAATCCCCAAAACATAAATAACGTTCCTGCACGTGCATATAATAATATATTTAATAACTCTCAAATCAATAACATATAAACAATTTACTTACCTCTGACAAACTTATTTGAAATGTATTAATAACAGCAATCCGGAATTAATAATATTACCAACCGCTATTTCCCAAATCCAACATTACGAATCAATATTTCAACTATATGCAATCGAATACATATATTTGATAGGTATCAATTTGACAGCAGAATTCCTATTTATTATATGATTATCAGTATGATTAATAATGTGACCTGGAATAGGGCTTATAAGATATATCACGTGACAGTGACAGCTGGTCACATGGTAAACTGATAAGTAAAAATCAGATATACCAACAGTTCAATATCGTACAGTTTGTAACTCAAAACAATCCCGTATTTAATAACTTTATATTGACCCCAAGCTGTTTACACGAATTAGCATTATGTATGCCAAAAGCGTTTTTGTTGTGTTTTTTTTTAATGAGAAAAATTCCAACTTTGTGATGTTTGAGTGTCTAGATTTTGGAACAGAGCAAAACATTTCTATTCGCTATCACAATTTAAAAGGGCCGAATGCCACCGCTTTGGCAGAAAGTAGGAATTAGAGGAGTTTGGTGGCCGAGTGATCTAGATGTCTATCTATCACGTGCTTGCCGTGAAAGTACTTTTATTACGTACATAACTTTATTTTATTCTTGTAATTAGAGTGATATTTCGTCAAACTGGATAGAACTATACGACTTCCAACTAGGTACGCAGCAGAGATGTGATAGGACTATAAAAATAGAGACACTCCGTCAAAAAACAACTTTAACTCCAAGTACAGCAATGGTCAAAGAAGGATTTCTTGAGCCATTACTTCAGGAAAATGCTATTTATAACCTTTTCTGTATGCAATTTGACAACTCTTTTGTATAACACTATTGTTTTTGTTAAAATTATTATTAGGGTTTCACACTGCGAAGCTTGTGTGAAACACTATTGTTTTTGTTAAAATTATTATTCTTATTAGGGTTTCACACTGCGAAGCTTGTGTGAAACACTATTGTTTTTGTTAAAATTATTATTCTTATTATTATTATTATTATTATTATTATTCTTTTGTTTTGAGTAGATCTCAGCAACTACGTGTCGCATCGTTACGATTTCTTCGGTTTTACTGGGAAAGTGGGTGTGACTTAGAGGATAAAGCTATTTTGAACGTTCTGCGACAATGCGAAATGTCCGAAATCACCGAAGTTATCGTTTTTACAAATATTGCGGTAATTTTAACAATAATCATGGGGTTTTAACTTTCGATACATTTTGGCATAGCTGGAGACAGACCACATAGCTGCGCTACTTTCGATTTTTGATTTTCGGCAAATCTTCGAAGATATTAGGCGCCAAATTTCGGAAATTTAAAATTTTACAAAAAACTTTTTTATTTATGAATATTTTTTAGTCATGTTGTGCACAGAATTAAAGAGTCATCTGACTTGCGCAAAAATGTTAAAAAATTTTGTCTCAGTAATTTTCCTTGGCCTCCATTGGCTAATTCAGTTTTTCAGTCCTAGATTAATTTTTTATTGTTCGATTTGTATAAAACAAAGTTCATATGCTTCGTTGTCTCAATTGTCATTTTTTTTATTACCGAAAGTGTTATCTGTCGGCACCGGAAGTGGCATAATTTTACCAAAAACTACAATTTTGACAGTTAGGTACATTTTTTGAAAACAAATATTATTTTTTTGAAAAATTATATGACTCAAAGAGTGTGTCCTTTAAAGGCGCAAAAAATGTCGGAAGCAGTTTTTTTAATTTCTTTTTCATTTTCTAGCAAATTGGATTAAGAGGTGAAAAAAGGCGTAAAATTGACCTATTTACAACTCATTCAGGCTTTTCAGATTTTAAAATATTTTTACGTAACTTTTATAAACTTGTAGCTATAATCCATACGAAGAGAATGTATGTGAAAATTAGTTTGTAATATAAGCAGTTGCCGAGAAATAGGCAATTTTGCATGAGTCACTTTTCACGTAATTTTGGCTGTAAAAGAATCAATTATTATTCGATTTTCAATTTTCTTTCGCCATTGGATGCCTAATGCCATAGTGGACTATGTCAAACCATTTTACCCCTTGCGCTGCCACCGGAAATGACGTCATTTGCTCAAAACTTAAATTTTAGCCTTCAAAAAACAATATTTTATTCAAATGAGTCGTATTTGTTATTTTTTTCAAATTGTGATATTTGATTCTATTGATCAAATAGATTGAACCCAGACGATCATACAGATACCACAAAATGGTTTCTAACTTGTACGGTTGCAGAGAAATGGGCGATTTTCCTTAAGTCACTTTTCAAGGTTTTTGGTCTATAAAAGTGTCAGTTATTATTCGATTTTCATAAAATTTTCACCATATGATATCTTGTGTCATTTATGATTTCATAGAACTAATTTAACATTTTCAGTATCACCGGAAGTAATGTCATTTTGGCAAAAACTGTATTTTTAGCCTTCAAAACAGACATTTTTTTCAAATGAGTCTGATTTGTAATATATCTCAAATTATGATATTTGATTCCAATCAACAAATGGATTGAACCCATACGATCATATAGATAAAAAAAGATAGTTTTTATCGTGTACGGTTGCCGAGAAATAGACGATTTTCTACAAGTCACTTTTCAAGGTTTTTGGTCTATAAAAGTGGCAATTCTCATTCGATTTACATACAATTTTCGCCATTATGCTGCCTTATGCCATTTCTGATTTCATAAAACTAATTGAACATTTTCATTATCACCGGAAGTAATGAAATTTTGCCAGGATCACTTACAAGTAACATATATATAAAATGAATTGATATTGCTGGATTTGGTTGATTCTTCGTCCATTTTATTTGATGTTTACAATGCTTATGTGGAAACCTGTTTGATGGTTTCATTGGTATCGGAAGTGACATATGTTTAAGGGTAACGTGGCACCGAAAGTGACGTGGCACCAGTGAAACCCGTCATTCCTGCATGCAGGTCTAGTTATTATTATTATTATTATTCTTCTTTTGTTTTGAGTAGATCTCAGCAACTACGTGTCGCATCGTTACGATTTCTTCGGTTTTACTGGGAAAGTGGGTGTGACTTAGAGGATAAAGCTATTTTGAACGTTCTGCGACAATGCGAAATGTCCGAAATCACCGAAGTTATCGTTTTTAGAAATATTGCGGTAATTTTAACAATAATCATGGGATTTTAACTTTCGATACATTTTGGCATAGCTGGAGACGGGGCACATAGCTGCGCTACTTTCGATTTTTGATTTTCGGCAAATCTTCGAAGATATTAGGCGCCAAATTTCGGAAATTTAAAATTTTACAAAAAACTTTTTTATTTATGAATATTTTTTAGTCGTGTTGGACACAGAATTAAAGAGTCATCTGACTTGCGCAAAAATGTTAAAAAATTTTGTCTCAGTAGTTTTCCTTGGCCTCCATTGGCTAATTCAGTTTTTCAGTCCTAGATTAATTTTTTATTGTTCGATTTGTATAAAACAAAGTTCATATGCTTCGTTGTCTCAATTGTCATTTTTTTTATTACCAAAAGTATTATCTGTCGGCACCGGAAGTGGCATAATTTTACCAAAAACTACAATTTTGACAGTTAGGTACATTTTTTGAAAACAAATATTATTTTTTTGAAAAATTATATGACTCAAAGAGTGTGTCCTTTAAAGGCGCAAAAAATGTCGGAAGCAGTTTTTTTAATTTCTTTTTCATTTTCTAGCAAATTGGATTAAGAGGTGAAAAAAGGCGTAAAATTGACCTATTTACAACTCATTCAGGCTTTTCAGATTTTAAAATATTTTTACGTAACTTTTATAAACTTGTAGCTATAATCCATACGAAGAGAATGTATGTAAAAATTAGTTTGTAATATAAGCAGTTGCCGAGAAATAGGCAATTTTGCATGAGTCACTTTTCACGTAATTTTGGCTGTAAAAGAATCAATTATTATTCGATTTTCAATTTTCTTTCGCCATTGGATGCCTAATGCCATAGTGGACTATGTCAAACCATTTTACCCCTTGCGCTGCCACCGGAAATGACGTCATTTGCTCAAAACTTAAATTTTAGCCCTCAAAAAACAATATTTTATTCAAATGAGTCGTATTTGTTATTTTTTTCAAATTGTGATATTTGATTCTATTGATCAAATAGATTGAACCCATACGATCATACAGATACCACAAAATGGTTTCTAACTTGTACGGTTGCAGAGAAATGGGCGATTTTCCTTAAGTCACTTTTCAAGGTTTTTGGTCTATAAAAGTGTCAGTTATTATTCGATTTTCATAAAATTTTCACCATATGATATCTTGTGTCATTTATGATTTCATAGAACTAATTTAACATTTTCAGTATCACCGGAAGTAATGTCATTTTGGCAAAAACTGTATTTTTAGCCTTCAAAACAGACATTTTTTTCAAATGAGTCTGATTTGTAATATATTTCAAATTATGATATTTGATTCCAATCAACAAATGGATTGAACCCATACGATCATATAGATACCAAAAGATAGTTTTTATCGTGTACGGTTGCCGAGAAATAGACGATTTTCTACAAGTCACTTTTCAAGGTTTTTGGTCTATAAAAGTGACAATTCTCATTCGATTTACATACAATTTTCGCCATTATGATGCCTTATGCCATTTCTGATTTCATAAAACTAATTGAACATTTTCATTATCACCGGAAGTAATGAAATTTTGCCAGGATCACTTACAAGTAACATATATATAAAATGAATTGATATTGCTGGATTTGGTTGATTCTTCGTCCATTTTATTTGATGTTTACAATGCTTATGTGGAAACCTGTTTGATGGTTTCATTGGTATCGGAAGTGACATATGTTTAAGGGTAACGTGGCACCGAAAGTGACGTGGCACCAGTGAAACCCGTCATTCCTGCATGCAGGTCTAGTTCTTATTAGGCTTTCAGACTTTCGTCTGAAAGCCTATTGTGATTACTAAAATTATTAGGGTTTCACACTGCGTAGCTTGTGTGAAACACTATTGTTTTTGTTAAAATTATTATTCTTATTATTAGGGTTTCACACTGCGTAGCTTGTGTGAAACACTATTGTTTTTGTTAAAATTATTATTCTTATTAGGGTTTCACACTGCGTAGCTTGTGTGAAACACTATTGTTTTTGTTAAAATTATTATTCTTATTATTATTATTATTATTATTCAGATTCCAATTTGAATAGATCTCAACAACTACGTGTCGCATCGTTACGATTTCTTCGGTTTTACTGGGAAAGTGGGTGTGACTTAGAGGATAAAGCTATTTTGAACGTTCTGCGACAATGCGAAATGTCCGAAATCACCGAAGTTATCGTTTTTGAAAATATTGCATTAATTTTAACAATAATCATTGGATTTTAACTTTCGATACATTTTGGCATAGCCTGAGACATGGCACATAGCTACGCTACTTTCGATTTTTGATTTTCGGCAAATCTTCGAAGATATTAGGCGCCAAATTTTGAAAATTTAAAATTTTACAAAAAACTTTTTTATTTGTGAATATTTTTTAGTCGTATTGTGCACAGAATTAAAAAGTCATCTGACTAGTGCAAAAATGTTAAAAAATTTTGTCTCAGTAATTTACCTTGGCCGCCATTGGCTAATTCAGTTTTTCAGTCCTAGATTAATTTTTTATTGTTCGATTTGTATAAACTAAAGTTCATATGCTTCGTTGTCTCAATTGTCATTTTTTTTGTTACCAATAATGTTATCTGTCGGCACCGGAAGTGGCATAATTTTACCAAAAACTACAATTTTGACAGTTATTTTCTTATTTCGAAAACAAATATTATTTTTTTGAAAAATTATATGACTCAAAGAGTGTGTCTTTTCATGGCGCAAAAAATGTAGGAAGCAGTTTTTTTAATTTCGATTTCATTTTCGAGCAAATTCGATTAAAAGGCTAAAAATGGTGTAAAATTGGCCTATTTACAACCTATTCAGGCTTTTCAGATTTTAAGATATTTCTTCGTAACTTTTATAAACTTGTAGCTATAATCCATACGAAGAAAATGTATGTTAAAATTCGTTTGTTTTATAAGCAGTTACCAAGAAATGGGCAGTTCTGTACAAGTCACTGTTTTCGTTATTTTGCCTGTAAAATAGTCAATTATGATTGGATTTTTATAAAAGTGACATCATTTGATTCAAAAAGCACGTTGCGTCATATCAAGTTGATTACAATTTAAAATTGACACCGGAAGTGACATCATTTGGTCAAAAAAAGCATTTTAAACTTTTTAAATCAATGTTTTATTCAACCAAGAATAACTTAATATGTATTAATAATTTTAACTTTTGGTTTAAATTCACATATAAACAAAACTCATATGGTCATATAGATATCATAAAATGGTTTCTAACTTATTCGGTTGCCGAGAAATAGACGGTTTTCTACAGGTCACTTTTGAAGGTTTCGGGGCCATAAAAGGGTCAATTATTATTCGATTTTCATAAACGTCACACCATGTTATACGTAATGCCATTTGGGATTTCATACAAGTAATTTAAGATTTTCATTATCACCGGAAGTAACGTCATTTTGGCAAAAACTGTATTTTTAGCCTCCAAAACAGATATTTTATTCAAATGAGTCTGTTTTGAAATCTTTTTCAAATTATGGTATTTGATGCCAATCAACAAATAGAATAAACCCATACGATCATACAGATACCACAAAATGGTTTCTAACTTGTACGGTTTCAGAGAAATAGCTGATTTTCTACAAGTCACTTTTCAAGTTTTTTGGTCTTTAAAAGTGGCAATTATTATTCGATTTACATAAAATTTTCACTATATGATATCGTATGCCATTTCTGATTTCATAAGACTAATTGAACATTTGAATTAACACCGGGAGTAATTTAATTTTGTCAAGATCATTTACAAGTAACAAATGTATAAAATGAATTGATATTGCTGGATTTTGTTGATTCTGCGTCCATTTTATTTGTGTGCAATGTTAATTTGGAAACCTGTTTAGTGGTTTCGCTGGTACCGGAAGTGACATATGTTCAAGGGTAACTTGGCACCGGAAGTGACATGTTTAAGGGTAACATGGCACCGGTGAAACCCGTCATTCCTGCATGCAGGTCTAGTTATTAGGGTTTCACACTGCGTAGCTTGTGTGAAACACTATTGTTTTTGTTAAAATTATTAGGGTTTCACACTGCGTAGCTTGTGTGAAACACTATTGTTTTTGTTAAAATTATTATTCTTATTAAGCTTTCATATTACATATGAAAGCTTATTGTTTCTGTTAAGATTATTAAGCTTTCATATTACATATGAAAGCTTATTGTTTCTGTTAAGATTATTATTGTTATTTTTTTTTTGTGTTTTGTCCACAAATCGGATTTCTCAGAATCTAACGATAGGATCGTTCTGAAACTTTTACCTATCCCCCCAAAAATGGGTGGTGGCTGTTGATTAAATATATTTTCAAAACGTTTTACGAATCCGAAATCACCGAATTTTACGAACGAAAAAACTGACAATGCATAGTCGTAACTTTGTTATTTTTTGACCGATTTTACTAATTCTTTTTTCTTTGAATACCTTGAAAAAAATCATTTTCATCTGCAGTTTCGCATTTTCCAATTTCGAAAATTCGTCGCTGTGATTTCGAACCGGAAGTTTAGACCAATTTGAGAACTTCTTTAATAGTTGTACGATTTTCATGAAATTTAGTGTGTAAGTAGATGTTACCGATGTGACTTCAAAAATATAATTATAAATGTTCTAAATTATCTCCCCTTGACGAAATTAAGGATCAAAGTTTTCAAAAAAATCGTCGAAATATAGGTCAGAATGACCGAATTTTTTTTTTTTGATACTAGACAAGTAATTACTGATTCGTACACAAAATATGGAGTTTGTCGATCGAACCGGAAGTGCCACCATCTTTAAACGTGAAAAATCAAAAAGGCTTTTTTGCTATTTTACTTACAGACTCGGGAGTTATATTTTCAGAATCCTTGAAGGAATGCCTAAAAATCTATCGGATCCGAATTTTGATTTCGGTCACGTGATGGTCACCATTTTGAATTGAAAATGAAAAATAGAAGCAATTTGAAGGGCCGGGACTTTGGAACACAATAACTCTCCTTCTAATTAAGCTAAAATGTTTAAACTTGGTGTAGACGTTCACTAGGACAATGTCATGATTGAGTTCAAAGATGAGCATTTTCTGCTTAGGGTAAGCAGAGATAAGGATGCTGATTTGTTGATTCTTTAGGGCACGATAACTTCGGTTATAATGAAGGGAGGGCGATGAAACTTTTGTCAATAGAGAGTCTAATAGCTAGCCTGATGTTTGAAATCATTGTATCATTTTTTTTTAAATATCAGGGATAGCCGAAAAAAAGAGATTGAAAATCCAAAAAGTCGTATTTTTACAATTTGGAGCATGTTTAGAGGTCTTTCTCGTAAAGTCAACATAATATTTTTTGGGAACTTCTTC
Organism: Patella caerulea; assembly: GCA_036850965.1. Taxonomy (NCBI): domain Eukaryota; kingdom Metazoa; phylum Mollusca; class Gastropoda; family Patellidae; genus Patella; species Patella caerulea. The sequence goes on from JAZGQO010000006.1 coordinate 25,272,610, forward strand.
TACAAAGAGTCTTATTGGTAGTCTTTTATATGAAACCATCGATCAACAGTCCAACATATCTGGAGTAGAAGAACAAAAGGATCGAAAATTGAAAACGGCACCCTTTCATTGTTAAGCGAAACATGCAGTGTGGGTGACTACAATCTACACATTTAGTCATCGTATAGAGCTTATTCAACAGTATCGAATTCCAACTGCTTAGGGATATTTTACGTGCACTCCAATGTGTACACGGGACCTTGGTGTTTCATCCCATCCGAACGACTAGACAGCTGTGCTTGTCAGGCCCTCCGTTCTGCCTCACTGACAACGGGGAACCACGCCGGGAAATCAAGATGAACTTTCTCCGTGCAGAACTTTCAATTCAGGCCAAACGTTTATTGCACACGATTAAGCTGGTCAGTTGTAATAATCGGTTGGCAATTAAAGTACCGTGCACATTAAACTGTTAAAACAGAAAATTTCGCCCGGTTGAAATGTTTCTTGCTATAAGTCAGCAATTTTCCGAATTCAGGGAGGCTGAATGGTTAGCATCTGCGCGCTGTATCGTAACGTCTGTCATTGAGTCAACGAGCGTCGTTTCGATCTCCAGGTTGCACGTGACATGAAGTATGATGTCCAACCTCGTGGGTTTTCTCCGTGTCCTTCGGTTTCCTCCCAAAGGCTAAAGACCAGTAAGCGCAAGGGGAGTTTTTAAATAAAATTAAAAAACATATGTTAGTCACAAAATGACCTAGTTTGTGTCGAATGGACATTAGGCCGCATTTCTCTCTTTCTCTTTTATTTTTAAAGTTTTGTAATAATCGGTTGGTAATCAAAGGTACTGTAAAAGTGATAAAACAGAAAATTTCGCCCGGTTGTAATGTTTCTCACTTTAAGGTCAGCAGTTTGCAGATTTTAAGGGGCAAACGTTTATTGCGAAAGCTTAAGCTGGTCAGGGGGAGCTTATTTTTAAAAGTTTTGTAATATTCGGTTGATAACTAAAGGTACCATGCAAATTAAACTGTTCAAATAGAAAATTTGGGCCGGTTGAAATGTTTCTCGCTGTAGGTCAGCAATTTGCCGATTTTGGGGAGGTTGCGTGGCTGAATGGTTAGCACGTGCGCTCTGTATCAAAACGTCTGTCATTGAGTCAACTGGCGTTGTTTCGATTTCTTGGTTGTACGTGACAAGGAGTATGGTCGCCTGTCCAACCTCGTAGGCCGTAACGCCGCTGCCCGGGTAAAATTTCCCTCATTGCACACTTTATGGCATATGCCAGTCTTCATTAGCCCATTTTAGGAACAGAACAGTAGGACGTTAAACCCCATTCAATTTCATTTCATTTTCTCTATGTTGCTTATTTATTGTAGTGGATAAATATTTTTCTGGTTCTAGCAATTATTTAATTTCTGCATAGAAATCTTGCTTTGGCCATTTTTTTTTATTGCAGAGTGCCATTCTTGTATAATTCAGTCTATGATCCTTTGTTTAAAACATGCTTAAGAAGTCGTCATGATTTCCTACTTATAACCAAACATATTGGAAATATTTGTCGGGCATTATTAAATCCTAATTTTATTGGTCTTATTTAAAATTAAACTTTCATTTAACTATGAACAACCCTTAACGTGTCTCTTTAAAACTATAAAGTACTCTAAAATAGTAGCTCAACCTTTTGACCTAAACTCATTAATTTACCATTTTGTTGTGAGCGACTTCTTATTCTTCCTATATGACATATTGCACGTGTCGGATTTCAAAGGGGGGTTGGATGGCTGAATGGCTAGCACGCGCGCCTGTCATTGAGTTAACTAGCGTGTTTTCGAATGCCCGGTTGTACGTGACAAGGAGTAAGGTCGCCTGTCCAACCTGACATTTTTATTTTTTTTTCCCGCCATTTTCATTTCATTTTCTCATCCGTCTCATTACAGTAATACAAGTTTCAGTTATTTCCCTTTAGTTTTCAGATTATTGTTATGCCTGGGTGCAATGTTTCATACTATATTTAGACTTGTAACTTCGCGAGTTTTTGACCAATTTTGATAATTTTTTCTTCTTATCCTTTTATTTAGGATACTTGATACAATCAATGATACGTGACGATGAATATGAAAGCTTTCATATCTGCATGGGACAGTAGCAGATCTAGTTATTGTTATTTTTTTTTTGTGTTTTGTCCACAAATCGGATTTCTCAGAATCTAACGATAGGATCGTTCTGAAACTTTTACCTATCCCCCCAAAAATGGGTGGTGGCTGTTGATTAAATATATTTTCAAAACGTTTTACGAATCCGAAATCACCGAATTTTACGAACGAAAAAACTGACAATGCATAGTCGTAACTTTGTTATTTTTTGACCGATTTTACTAATTCTTTTTTCTTTGAATACCTTGAAAAAAATCATTTTCATCTGCAGTTTCGCATTTTCCAATTTCGAAAATTCGTCGCTGTGATTTCGAACCGGAAGTTTAGACCAATTTGAGAACTTCTTTAATAGTTGTACGATTTTCATGAAATTTAGTGTGTAAGTAGATGTTACCGATGTGACTTCAAAAATATAATTATAAATGTTCTAAATTATCTCCCCTTGACGAAATTAAGGATCAAAGTTTTCAAAAAAATCGTCGAAATATAGGTCAGAATGACCTAATTTTTTTTTTTTGATACTAGACAAGTAATTACTGATTCGTACACAAAATATGGAGTTTGTCGATCGAACCGGAAGTGCCACCATCTTTAAACGTGAAAAATCAAAAAGGCTTTTTTGCTATTTTACTTACAGACTCGGGAGTTATATTTTCAGAATCCTTGAAGGAATGCCTAAAAATCTATCGGATCCGAATTTTGATTTCGGTCACGTGATGGTCACCATTTTGAATTGAAAATGAAAAATAGAAGCAATTTGAAGGGCCGGGACTTTGGAACACAATAACTCTCCTTCTAATTAAGCTAAAATGTTTAAACTTGGTGTAGACGTTCACTAGGACAATGTCATGATTGAGTTCAAAGATGAGCATTTTCTGCTTAGGGTAAGCAGAGATAAGGATGCTGATTTGTTGATTCTTTAGGGCACGATAACTTCGGTTATAATGAAGGGAGGGCGATGAAACTTTTGTCAATAGAGAGTCTAATAGCTAGCCTGTTGTTTGAAATCATTGTATCATTTTTTTTAAATATCAGGGATAGCCGAAAAAAAGAGATTGAAAATCCAAAAAGTCGTATTTTTACAATTTGGAGCATGTTTAGAGGTCTTTATCGTAAAGTCAACATAATATTTTTTGGGAACTTCTTCTACAAAGAGTCTTATTGGTAGTCTTTTATATGAAACCATCGATCAACAGTCCAACATATCTGGAGTAGAAGAACAAAAGGATCGAAAATTGAAAACGGCACCCTTTCATTGTTAAGCGAAACATGCAGTGTGGGTGACTACAATCTACACATTTAGTCATCGTATAGAGCTTATTCAACAGTATCGAATTCCAACTGCTTAGGGATATTTTACGTGCACTCCAATGTGTACACGGGACCTTGGTGTTTCATCCCATCCGAACGACTAGACAGCTGTGCTTGTCAGGCCCTCCGTTCTGCCTCACTGACAACGGGGAACCACGCCGGGAAATCAAGATGAACTTTCTCCGTGCAGAACTTTCAATTCAGGCCAAACGTTTATTGCACACGATTAAGCTGGTCAGTTGTAATAATCGGTTGGCAATTAAAGTACCGTGCACATTAAACTGTTAAAACAGAAAATTTCGCCCGGTTGAAATGTTTCTTGCTATAAGTCAGCAATTTTCCGAATTCAGGGAGGCTGAATGGTTAGCATCTGCGCGCTGTATCGTAACGTCTGTCATTGAGTCAACGAGCGTCGTTTCGATCTCCAGGTTGCACGTGACATGAAGTATGATGTCCAACCTCGTGGGTTTTCTCCGTGTCCTTCGGTTTCCTCCCAAAGGCTAAAGACCAGTAAGCGCAAGGGGAGTTTTTAAATAAAATTAAAAAACATATGTTAGTCACAAAATGACCTAGTTTGTGTCGAATGGACATTAGGCCGCATTTCTCTCTTTCTCTTTTATTTTTAAAGTTTTGTAATAATCGGTTGTTAATCAAAGGTACTGTAAAAGTGATAAAACAGAAAATTTCGCCCGGTTGTAATGTTTCTCACTTTAAGGTCAGCAGTTTGCAGATTTTAAGGGGCAAACGTTTATTGCGAACGCTTAAGCTGGTCAGGGGGAGCTTATTTTTAAAAGTTTTGTAATATTCGGTTGATAACTAAAGGTACCATGCAAATTAAACTGTTCAAATAGAAAATTTGGGCCGGTTGAAATGTTTCTCGCTGTAGGTCAGCAATTTGCCGATTTTGGGGAGGTTGCGTGGCTGAATGGTTAGCACGTGCGCTCTGTATCAAAACGTCTGTCATTGAGTCAACTGGCGTTGTTTCGATTTCTTGGTTGTACGTGACAAGGAGTATGGTCGCCTGTCCAACCTCGTAGGCCGTAACGCCGCTGCCCGGGTAAAATTTCCCTCATTGCACACTTTATGGCATATGCCAGTCTTCATTAGCCCATTTTAGGAACAGAACAGTAGGACGTTAAACCCCATTCAATTTCATTTCATTTTCTCTATGTTGCTTATTTATTGTAGTGGATAAATATTTTTCTGGTTCTAGCAATTATTTAATTTCTGCATAGAAATCTTGCTTTGGCCAGTTTTTTTTATTGCAGAGTGCCATTCTTGTATAATTCAGTCTATGATCCTTTGTTTAAAACATGCTTAAGAAGTCGTCATGATTTCCTACTTATAACCAAACATATTGGAAATATTTGTCGGGCATTATTAAATCCTAATTTTATTGGTCTTATTTAAAATTAAACTTTCATTTAACTATGAACAACCCTTAACGTGTCTCTTTAAAACTATAAAGTACTCTAAAATAGTAGCTCAACCTTTTGACCTAAACTCATTAATTTACCATTTTGTTGTGAGCGACTTCTTATTCTTCCTATATGACATATTGCACGTGTCGGATTTCAAAGGGGGGTTGGATGGCTGAATGGCTAGCACGCGCGCCTGTCATTGAGTTAACTAGCGTGTTTTCGAATGCCCGGTTGTACGTGACAAGGAGTAAGGTCGCCTGTCCAACCTGACATTTTTATTTTTTTTTCCCGCCATTTTCATTTCATTTTCTCATCCGTCTCATTACAGTAATACAAGTTTCAGTTATTTCCCTTTAGTTTTCAGATTATTGTTATGCCTGGGTGCAATGTTTCATACTATATTTAGACTTGTAACTTCGCGAGTTTTTGACCAATTTTGATAATTTTTTCTTCTTATCCTTTTATTTAGGATACTTGATACAATCAATGATACGTGACGATGAATATGAAAGCTTTCATATCTGCATGGGACAGTAGCAGATCTAGTTATTATTATTATTATTATTATTATTCAGATTCCAATTTGAATAGATCTCAGCAACTACGTGTCGCATCGTTACGATTTCTTCGGTTTTACTGGGAAAGTGGGTGTGACTTAGAGGATAAAGCTATTTTGAACGTTCTGCGACAATGCGAAATGTCCGAAATCACCGAAGTTATCGTTTATGAAAATATTGCAGTAATTTTAACAATAATCATTGGATTTTAACTTTCGATACATTTTGGCATAACCTGAGACAGGGCACATAGCTACGCTACTTTCGATTTTTGATTTTCGGCAAATCTTCGAAGATATTAGGCGCCAAATTTCGAAAATTTAAAATTTTACAAAAAACTTTTTTATTTATGAATATTTTTTAGTCGTATTGTGCACAGAATTAAAGAGTCATCTGACTAGTGCAAAAATGTTAAAAATTTTGGTCTCAGTAATTTTCCTTGGTCGCCATTGGCTAATTCAGTTTTTCAGTCCTAGATTAATTTTTTATTGTTCGATTTGTATAAAACAAAGTTCATATGCTTCGTTGTATCAATTGTCATTTTTTTTATTACCAAAAGTGTTACCTGTCGGCACCGGAAGTGGCATAATTTTACCGAAAACTACAATTTTGACAGTTATTTTCCTTCTTCGAAAACAAATGTTATTTTTTTGAAAAATTATTTGAGTCAAAGAGTGTGCCCTTTCAAGGCGCAAAAAATGTAGGAAGCAGTTTTTTTAATTTCGATTTCATTTTCGAGCAAATTCGATTAAGAGGCTAAAAATGGTGTAAAATTGACCTATTTACAACCTATTCAGGCTTTTCAGATTTTAAAATATTTCTTCGTAACTTTTATAAACTTGTAGCTATAATCCATACGAAGAGAATGTATGTTAAAATTAGTTTCTAAAATAAGCAAATGCCGAGAAATGGGCAGTTTTGCATAAGTCACTGTTTTCGTAATTTTGCCTGTAAAATAGTCAATTATTAATGGATGTTCACAAAAGTGACATCATTTGATTCAAAAAGCAAGTCTGCGTCATATCATGTTGATTACTATTTAAAATTGACACCGGATGTGACGTCATTTAGTCAAAAACTCAATTTTTAACTTTTAAAATCGATATTTTTTTCAACCAAGAATTACGTCACATATAATAATAAAATTAACTTTTGGTTTAAATTCACATATTAACAAAACTCATACGGTCAAAAAGATATCATAAAATTGTTTCTAACTTGTTCGGTTGCCGAGATATAGGCGATTTTCTAAAAGTCACTTTTGAAGGTTTTTGGCCCATAAAAGTGTCAATTATTATTCGATTTTCGTAAAATTTTCACCCTTTGAAGCCTAATGTCATAGGCGATGTTATAAAACTAATTTAACGTTTTCATTATCACCGGAAGTAACGTCATTTTGGCAAAACTGTATTTTAAGCCTTCAAAACCGATATTTTATTCAAATGAGTCTGAATTGTAATGTTTATACAATTATGATATTTGATTCCAATCAACAAATAGAATAAACCCATACGGTCATATAAATACCAAAAAAATGGTTTCTAACTTGTACGGTTGCCGAGAAATAGACGATTTTCTACGTGTCACTTTTCAAGATTTTTGGTCTTTTTTATTATTCGATTTACATAAAATTTTCACCATGTGATGCCTTATGCCATTTCTGATTTCATAAAACTAATGGAACATTTACATTATCACCGGAAGTACTGTGACGTACCACCGAAAGTAACACAAGTTCAAGTTCAAAGGTAACATGGCACCAGTGAAACCCGTCATTCCTGCATGCAGGTCTAGTTATTAGGGTTTCACACTGCGAAGCTTGTGTGAAACACTATTGTTTTTGTTAAAATTATTATTCTTATTATTATTATTATTAGGCTTTCAGACTTTCGTCTGAAAGCCTATTGTGATTACTAAAATTATTATTTATTATTATTATTTTATTTTTCGGGGGAGCCTATTTCTCAGTGTCTGTAACAGATACAGATCTGGGACATAATTTTCTATCAGGAAACCATATGGTGGCTATCCCTTCCACTGTATTTGAAACCTCTGCGCAGACCGGAAGTGGCCGAGTTTCGTGCGGTGCCAAATATTTAAAAAACGGCCGTAGATTCGTCAATTCTGTATCTATTTTCATACAAATTACATTTTTGGAAACCCTGAGTCTTTTCTCGGACGATAGCAGTTGAAAATTTTGCAATTTCGAAACTTCGCCGCTGACTTCTAGCGTTCGAAAAATGAAAATATGTTGTTTAAGACACATTTTTTGTTATTTTTCAAAATTTTAAAATTTGACCTACATTTTTGGATACCTGAAGGCAATCTGGTTCCAGTAATATAAGTTTCATTCAGAGTTATCGCCCTTTATTTTTCGATTTTTTTCGAATTTTCTTCACATTTTGTGAGCTTAAGTTTCGTTTTACGGCCAGATCGACGCTTCTGAAATTCCTGGAACATGAAGTAATATGGTCAAACCACCGTTTAAAGCAATTTCAACAACAATCCGTAAACCGGAAGTAGTCGAAATAATATGCGATATTTTGAAAAAAAAGTGAAAAATGGGTGTTTTGGGTAAAAACACGATTTCTCCGTCCGATATCAACGGATTAAACGAATTAAGGTATCATTTGGTCGGGCGCTGATTGGGCCACTGAATGATACCCAATTCGTAAGGATACGATTAGCAGGAAGCAAAATATGGCACGCTGAAAATCAAGTATTTTCTGATTTTTAGCATTTTTGGACGCCTGTATCTCGAAAACTTAACCGCAACTTTTTTTTTAATTTTTTCTATCGAGAGTCCTTTCGGAGGTTGTTTACATGAAGCCATCCAATAAGACTTTGAAATATCTGGAATAGGTGAAATAACGGACTGAAAATCGAAAAAAGTCGAAAAATCGTGAAATTTTGGAAAATGCTCTACTTTTTTTTTATTTTAAGAGATTTTCAAAAAAAGATTGTATATTCAGATAGCTGACCTAATTACGATTCTAACGATGTATAATATGTATGTAGTTTTTGAAATTTAATTTTCGATATTTTAATTTTTTTGCATTTTTGGCACTTTTGAACATAGGATTTCTCAGGGGCATTTTATCTGATCAGATAATGTAATATGTCATTACAGAGCCCTGTGGCTATTTTAGTGCCCAAACCGCCTATTAAAACTATTCCGACAATAATAACCATACCGGAAGTATTCAAAAAATGAAAAAATAATGTTAAAAACATTGTCGCACTTGCGAAAAACTTGATTTCTCCCTTAGGTAATAGCGGACCAAAAGAACTAAAGTGTCGCTGGATAGCCCTATTAATGGACCATCATATGGTGTCTAAATAATACGATAACGATGATTAGTAAATAAATTATTGTATGCCAAAAATCTAGTATTTTCCGATTTTTTAACATTCTGAGACGCCCTTTTCTCGAAAATAACGCCGCAGATTTTTCTTAAACTTTTCTTACTCAAAGTCCTATCGGTTGTCTATATAGTGAATCCAAAATGAAAAGCATTGAAATAATATAAGAGGTCTAAAAATGGCCTCAAACTTTGAAAAAAATTGAAAAATCGTTAAATTTTTGTAAACGCTCTTTAATTTATCTTTTTTTCCAAAACTACTCAATGGATGTTTCTGACACTTCTGGTACAGAAAGTTAAGTATCCAAAGAACTTCGTAAAGCTGTCACGACAATGATCGTAAAACCGGAAGTAGTCGAAAAAATGTCCGATATTTTGAAAATTGTTTTTTTTTTTTTGCGAAAACCTTTTTTATTTATGAATATTTTTTGATGGTATTTTACACAGGGTTAAAATATCATCCTACTTGAGCAGAAATGATAAAAAAAATGTCTCGGTAATTTGCGTTAGCCGCCATCGGCTCATTTAGTTTTTCGTAACCAGAAAAACTATTTATTGTTCGATTTGTATAAAACAAAGTTCATATGCTCCGTGGTCCCAATTGCAATTTTTTTTGTTACGGTGAAATTTTTCTGTCGGCAACGGAAGTGACGTAATATTAACAAAAACTACAATTTTGACAGTTCGGTACCACTTTTTGAAAGCAAATATTTTTTTTTTTTTAAACTGATATAACTAAAAGGATACACCCTGCAAAGGTGTATAAAATTTTTAGCTCAGATTTTTTAAATTTCAATTTCATTTTCGGGCAATTTCGAATAAAATGTAAAATAAAGTGTAAAATTCAATTATTTACAATTCATTCAGCGTCTTCATATTTTGAAATATTTATTTGTGATATTAATAAACTCGTAGCAATAATCTAGACGAAGAGAATGTATGCGAAAATTAGTTTGAAATATGAGCAGTTGCCAAGAAATATGCAATTTTGCATGCATCACTATTCACGTTATTTTGCCTATAAAAGATTTGCAATATTTTTTTTCCATTTGATGCCTAATGTCAATGTGGACTAGTTCAAGCCAATTTTACATTTTCACTGTGACCGGAAATGACGTCATTTCTGCAAAAACTGTATTTTTAATCTAAAAAACAAATATTTTATTCAAATGAGTCTGCCTTATAATATTTTTAAAATTATGATATTTGATTACCATCAACGAATAGAATGAAACCATACGACCACCACAAAATGGTTTCTAACTTGTACGGTTACAGAGAAATAGGCGATCTTCTATAAGTCACATTTCAAGGTTTTTGGTCTATAAAAGTGTCGGGGGGTTGGGATGGCCTAGTGGTCTAGAGTGCCGCGCTTCGCCCTCTAGCTGGCCGGTCACCTCTGGCTTGCGGCTGTGGTTTCGAGCCCTGGTGCGAGCGTATGTGGCATGGAGATGGGGGCGCCTTCTCAACCTCGTGGGTTTCCTCCGGGCACTCCAGTTTCCTCCCACTGCTAAAGACCCCTACGCGCAAGCGAATTATTGAAATAAAACTGAAACCATATGTTAGTCCCAAAATGACCTAGTTTGTGTCGAGTGGACGTTAAACCCCATTTCTCTCTCTCTCTCTCTCTCTCTATAAAAGTGTCAATATTATTATTCGATTTTTATCATTTTTTTACCATTTGATGCCTATCAACTAAGTTAACATTTTCAGTATCATCGGAAGTAATGTAATTTTTACAAAAAACGTATTTTTAGCCTTCAAAACAAACATTTTTTTGAAGGGATTTATATTTATTATTTGTTTAACTTTATAACGTCTGACTCTAATGGGCAGTAAGATTGAATCAATACCATCATATTGATATCAAGAAAAGGCTTCTAAAAGGGTCACTTTTAATTATTTTACCTTCTTAATTTCAGTTTATGGGTTATAGGTTAATTTTCCATTGCCCGATATGTATTAAATAAATTTTGTATGTTGCAAATTTTCGACTTATTTTTCACCTATAAAAATTTCTTTCGGCACCGGAAGTGACGTAATTCTGCCATAATATACAATTTTGACCGCTCTTTTCGCCAGCAAATATTACTTTTACATATGGTAGAGGGTGTCACTGAAGCAAAACAACTAAAGTTTAGTTCGGTAGCTCAATGGGTTGGCTATGGTATAATAAACTTCCTGTATGATTCCTGAAAGCCGGTTCAGTGCTGCTTGCAGGTCTAGTTATTATTATTCTTCTTTTGTTTTGAGTAGATCTCAGCAACTGCTTGTCGCATCGTTACAATTTCTTCGGTTTTACTGGGAAAGTGGGTGTGACTTAGAGGATAAAGCTATTTTGAACGTTCTGCGACAATGCGAAATGTCCGAAATCACCGAAGTTAGCGTTTTTAATAATATTGCAGTAATTTTAACAATAATCATTGGATTTTAACTGTCGATACATTTTGGCATAGCCGGAGACAGGGCACATAGCTACGCTACTTTCGATTTTTGATTTTCGACAAATCTTCGAAGATATTAGGCGCCAAATTTCGAAAATTTAAAATTTTACAAAAAACTTTTTTATTTATGAATATTTTTTAGTCGTGTTGTGCACAGAAATAAAGAGTCATCTGACTAGCGCAAAAATGTTAAAATTTTTTGTCTCAGTAAATTTCCTTGGCCGCCATTGGCTAATTCAGTTTTTCAGTCCTAGATTAATTTCTTATTGTTCGATTTGTATAAAACAAAGTTCATATGCTTCGTTGTCTCAATTGTCATTTTTTTTATTACCGGAAGTGTTATCTGTCGGCACCGGAAGTGGCATAATTTTACCAAAAACTACAATTTTGACAGTTAGGTACATTTTTCGAAAACAAATATTACTTTTTTGAAAAATTATATGACTCAAAGAGTGTGTCCTTTGTAGGCGCAAAAAATGTCGGAAGCAGTTTTTTTAATTTCGATTTCATTTTCGAGCAAATTGGATTAAGAGGCTAAAAATGGTGTAAAATTGACCTATTTACAACCCATTCAGGCTTTTCAGATTTTAAAATATTTCTTTGTAACTTTTAAAAACATGTAGCTATAATCCATACGAAGAAAATGTATGTTAAAATTAGTTTGTAATATAAGCAGTTGCCAAGAAATGGGCAGTTCTGCATAAGTCACTGTTTTCGTTAGTTTGCCAGTAAAATAGTCAATTATTATTGGATTTTTATAAAAGTGACATCATTTGATTCAAAAAGCATGTAGCGTCATATCACGTTGATTACAATTTAAAATTGACACCGGAAGTGACGTCATTTTGTCAAAAAACTGCATTTTAAACTTTTTAAATCAATGTTTTATTCAACCAAGAATTACTTAATATGTATTAATAATTTTAACTTTTGGTTTAAATTCACATATAAACACAACACATATGGTCATATAGATATCATAAAATTGTTTCTAACTTGTTCGGTTGCCGAGAAATAGACGGTTTTCTACAGGTCACTTTTGAAGGTTTTGGGGCCATAAAAGTGTCAATTATTATTCGATTTTCATAAACGTTACACCATGTTATACCTAATGCCATTTGGGATTTCATACAAGTAATTTAAGATTTTTATTATCACCGGAAGTAACGTCATTTTGGCAAAAACTGTATTTTTAGCCTTCGAAACGGATATTTTATTCAAATGAGTCTGTTTTGAAATCTTTTTCAAATTATGGTATTTGATGCCAATCAACAAATAGAATGAACCCATACGATCATACAGATACCACAAAATGGTTTCTAACTTGTACGGTTGAAGAGAAATAGCCGATTTTCTACAAGTCATTTTTCAAGTTTTTTGGTCTTTAAAAGTGGCAATTATTATTCGATTTACTTAAAATTTCCACTATATGATATCGTATGCCATTTCTGATTTCATAAAACTAATTGAACATTTTCATTAACACCGGAAGTAATGTAATTTTGTCAAGATATTGCTGGATTTGGTTGATTCTGCGTCCATTTTATTTGATGTGAGCAATGTTTATTTGGAAATCTGTTTAGTGGTTTTGTTGGTGCCGGAGGTGACATATGTTCAAGGGCAACTTGGCACCGGAAGTGATATGTTCAAGGGTAACGTGGCACCAGTGAAACCCGTCATTCCTGCATGCAGGTCTAGTTCTTATTATTATTATTATTATTATTATTCAGATTCCAATTTGAATAGATCTCAGCAACTACGTGTCGCATCGTTACGATTTCTTCGGTTTTACTGGGAAAGTGGGTGTGACTTAGAGGATAAAGCTATTTTGAACGTTCTGCGACAATGCGAAATGTCCGAAATCACCGAAGTTATCGTTTTTAAAAATATTGCAGTAATTTTAACAATAATCATTGGATTTTAACTTTCGATACATTTTGGCATAGCCTGAGACAGGATACATAGCTACGCTACTTTCGATTTTTGATTTTCGGCAAATTTTCGAAGATATTAGGCGCCAAATTTCGAAAATTTAAAATTTTACAAAAAACTTTTTTATTTATGAATATTTTCTAGTCGTATTGTGCACAGAATTAAAGGGTCATCTGACTAGTGCAAAAATGTTAAAAAATTTTGTCTCAGTAATTTACCTTGGCCGCCATTGGCTAATTCAGTTTTTCAGTCCTAGATTAATTTTTTATTGTTCGATTTGTATAAAGCAAAGTTCATATGCTTCGTTGTATCAATTGTCGTTTTTTTTATTACCGAATGTGTTATCTGTCGGCACCGGAAGTGGCATAATTTTACCAAAAACTACAATTTTGACAGTTATTTACGATCTTCATAAACAAATATTATTTTTTTGAAAAATTATATGACTCAAAGAGTGTGCCTTTTCAAGGCGCAAAAAATGTAGGAAGCAGTTTTTTTAATTTCGATTTCATTTTCGAGCAAATTCGATTAAGAGGCTAAAAATGGTGTAAAATTGGCCTATTTACAACCTATTCAGGCTTTTCAGATTTTAAAATATTTCTTCGTAACTTTTATAAACTTGTAGCTATAATCCATACGAAGAAAATGTATGTTAAAATTCGTTTGTAATATAAGCAGTTGCCAAGAAATGGGCAGTTCTGCATAAGTCACTGTTTTCGTTATTTTGCCTGTAAAATAGTCAATTATTATTGGATTTTTATAAAAGTGACATCATTTGATTAAAAAAGCACGTAGCGTCATATCAAGTTGATTACAATTTAAAATTGACACCGGAAGTGACATCATTTGGTCAAAAAATGCATTTTACACTTTTTTTAAATCAATGTTTTATTCAACCAAGAATAACTTAATATGTATTAATAATTTTAACTTTTGGTTTAAATTCACATATAAACAAAACTCATATGGTCATATAGATATCATAAAATGGTTTCTAACTTGTTCGGTTGCCGAGAAATAGACGGTTTTCTACAGGTCACTTTTGAAGGTTTCGGGGCCATAAAAGGGTCAATTATTATTCGATTTTCATAAACGTCACACCATGTTATACCTAATGCCATTTGGGATTTCATACAAGTAATTTAAGATTTTCATTATCACCGGAAGTAACGTCATTTTGGCAAAAACTGTATTTTTAGCCTCCAAAACAGATATTTTATTCAAATGAGTCTGTTTTGAAATCTTTTTCAAATTATGGTATTTGATGCCAATCAACAAATAGAATGAACCCATACGATCATACAGATACCACAAAATGGTTTCTAACTTGTACGGTTGCCGAGAAATAGCCGATTTTCTACAAGTCACTTTTCAAGTTTTTTGGTCTTTAAAAGTGGCAATTATTATTCGATTTAACGTTTTTATTTATAAATATTATTTAGTCGTGTTGTGCACAGAATTAAAGAGTCATCTGACTAGCGCAAAAATGTTAAAAAAATTTGTCTCAGTAATTTTCCTTGGCCGCCATTAGCTAATTCAGTTTTTCAGTCCTAGATTAATTTTTTATTGTTCGATTTGTATAAAACAAAGTTCATATGCTTCGTTGTCCCAATTGTTATTTTTTTTATTACCAAAAGTGTTATCTAGCAAATTGGATTAAGGGGTGAAAAAAGGCGTAAAATTGACCTATTTACAGCCCATTCAGGCTTTTCAGATTTTAAATTTTTTTTACTTAACTTTTATAAACCTGTCACTATAATCCATACGAAGAGAATGTATGTTAAAATTAGTTTCTAATATAAGCAGTTGCCGAGAAATGGGCAGTTTTGCATAAGTCACTGTTTTCGTAATGTTGCCTGTAAAATAGTCAATTATTAATGGATATTCACAAAAGTGACATCATTTGATTCAAAAAGCAAGTGTGCGTCATATCATGTTGATTACTATTTAAAATTGACACCGGAAGTGACGTCATTTAGTCAAAAACTCAATTTTTAACTTTTAAAATCGATCTTTTTTTCAACCAAGAATTATGTCACATGTAATAATAAAATTAACTTTTGGTTTAAATTCACATATTAACAAAACTCATACGGTCAAATAGATATCATAAAATTGTTTCTAACTTGTTCGGTTGTCGAGATATAGGCGATTTTCTGAAAGTCACTTTTGAAGGTTTTTGGCCCATAAAAGTGTCAATTATTATTCGATTTTCATAAAATTTTCACCCTTTGAAGCCTAATGTCATAGACGATGTTATAAAACTAATTTAACGTTTTCATTATCACCGGAAGTAGCGTCATTTTGGCAAAAACTGTATTTTAAGCCTTCAAAACCGATATTTTATTCAAATGAGTCTGATTTGTAATGTTTATACAATTATGATATTTGATTCCAATCAACAAATAGATTAAACCCATACGGTCATATAAATACCAAAAAATGGTTTCTAACTTGTACGGTTGCCGAGAAATAGACGATTTTCTACACGTCACTTTTCAAGGTTTTTGGTCTATAAAAGTGGAAATTATTATTCGATTTACATAAAATTTTCACCATATGATGCCTTATGCCTTTTCCGATTTCATAAGACTAAGGGAACATTTACATTATCACCGGAAGTACTGTTATTTTGTCAGGATCAATTACATGTAACAAATGTATAAAATAAAATTGCTGGATTTGTTTGATTCTGTTTCCATTTTATTTGATGTGTGCAATGCTTATGTGGAAACCTGTATATTGGTTTCATTGGTACCGGAAAGGACATATGTTCAAGGGTAACGTAGCACCAAAAGTGACACAAGTTCAAGTTCAAAGGTAACATGGCAAAAGTGAAACCCGTCATTCCTGCATGCAGGTCTAGTTATTATTATTAGGGTTTCACACTGCGTAGCTTGTGTGAAACACTATTGTTTTTGTTAAAATTATTATTAGGGTTTCACACTGCGTAGCTTGTGTGAAACACTATTGTTTTTGTTAAAATTATTATTCTTATTATTATTATTATTATTATTATTATTATTCAGATTCCAATTTGAATAGATCTCAGCAACTACGTGTCGCATCGTTACGATTTCTTCGGTTTTACTGGGAAAGTGGGTGTGACTTAGAGGATAAAGCTATTTTGAACGTTCTGCGACAATGCGAAATGTCCGAAATCACCGAAGTTATCGTTTTTAAAAATATTGCAGTAATTTTAACAATAATCATTGGATTTTAACTTTCGATACATTTTGGCATAGCCTGAGACAGGGCACATAGCTACGCTTCTTTCGATTTTTGATTTTCGGCAAATCTTCGAAGATATTAGGCGCCAAATTTCGAAAATTTAAAATTTTACAAAAAACTTTTTTATTTATGAATATTTTTTAGTCGTATTGTGCACAGAATTAAAGGGTCATCTGACTAGTGCAAAAATGTTAAAAAATTTTGTCTCAGTAATTTACCTTGGCCGCCATTGGCTAATTCAGTTTTTCAGTCCTAGATTAATTTTTTATTGTTCGATTTGTATAAAACAAAGTTCATATGCTTCGTTGTATCAATTGTCGTTTTTTTTATTACCGAAAGTGTTATCTGTCGGCACCGGAAGTGGCATAATTTTACCAAAAACTACAATTTTGACAGTTATTTACGATCTTCATAAACAAATATTATTTTTTTGAAAAATTATATGACTCAAAGAGTGTGCCCTTTCAAGGCGCAAAAAATGTAGGAAGCAGTTTTTTTAATTTCGATTTCATTTTCGAGCAAATTCGATTAAGAGGCTAAAAATGGTGTAAAATTGGCCTATTTACAACCTATTCAGGCTTTTCAGATTTTAAAATATTTCTTCGTAACTTTTATAAACTTGTAGCTATAATCCATACGAAGAAAATGTATGTTCAAATTCGTTTGTAATATAAGCAGTTGCCAAGAAATGGGCAGTTCTGCATAAGTCACTGTTTTCGTTATTTTGCCTGTAAAATAGTCAATTATTATTGGATTTTTATAAAAGTGACATCATTTGATTCAAAAAGCACGTAGCGTCATATCAAGTTGATTACAATTTAAAATTGACACCGGAAGTGACATCATTTGGTCAAAAAATGCATTTTACACTTTTTTAAATCAATGTTTTATTCAACCAAGAATAACTTAATATGTATTAATAATTTTAACTTTTGGTTTAAATTCACATATAAACAAAACTCATATGGTCATATAGATATCATAAAATGGTTTCTAACTTGTTCGGTTGCCGAGAAATAGACGGTTTTCTACAGGTCACTTTTGAAGGTTTCCGGGCCATAAAAGGGTCAATTATTATTCGATTTTCATAAACGTCACACCATGTTATACCTAATGCCATTTGGGATTTCATACAAGTAATTTAAGATTTTCATTATCACCGGAAGTAACGTCATTTTGGCAAAAACTGTATTTTTAGCCTCCAAAACAGATATTTTATTCAAATGAGTCTGTTTTGAAATGTTTTTCAAATTATGGTATTTGATGCCAATCAACAAATAGAATGAACCCATACGATCATACAGATACCACAAAATGGTTTCTAACTTGTACGGTTGCCGAGAAATAGCCGATTTTCTACAAGTCACTTTTCAAGTTTTTTGGTCTTTAAAAGTGGCAATTATTATTCGATTTAACGTTTTTATTTATAAATATTATTTAGTCGTGTTGTGCACAGAATTAAAGAGTCATCTGACTAGCGCAAAAATGTTAAAAAAATTTGTCTCAGTAATTTTCCTTGGCCGCCATTAGCTAATTCAGTTTTTCAGTCCTAGATTAATTTTTTATTGTTCGATTTGTATAAAACAAAGTTCATATGCTTCGTTGTCCCAATTGTTATTTTTTTTATTACCAAAAGTGTTATCTAGCAAATTGGATTAAGGGGTGAAAAAAGGCGTAAAATTGACCTATTTACAACCCATTCAGGCTTTTCAGATTTTAAAATTTTTTTACTTAACTTTTATAAACCTGTCACTATAATCCATACGAAGAGAATGTATGTTAAAATTAGTTTCTAATATAAGCAGTTGCCGAGAAATGGGCAGTTTTGCATAAGTCACTGTTTTCGTAATGTTGCCTGTAAAATAGTCAATTATTAATGGATATTCACAAAAGTGACATCATTTGATTCAAAAAGCAAGTGTGCGTCATATCATGTTGATTACTATTTAAAATTGACACCGGAAGTGACGTCATTTAGTCAAAAACTCAATTTTTAACTTTTAAAATCGATCTTTTTTTCAACCAAGAATTATGTCACATGTAATAATAAAATTAACTTTTGGTTTAAATTCACATATTAACAAAACTCATACGGTCAAATAGATATCATAAAATTGTTTCTAACTTGTTCGGTTGTCGAGATATAGGCGATTTTCTGAAAGTCACTTTTGAAGGTTTTTGGCCCATAAAAGTGTCAATTATTATTTGATTTTCATAAAATTTTCACCCTTTGA
The DNA here is from genome assembly GCA_036850965.1 of Patella caerulea. Classification (NCBI taxonomy): domain Eukaryota; kingdom Metazoa; phylum Mollusca; class Gastropoda; family Patellidae; genus Patella; species Patella caerulea. Next base: position 25,291,231 of record JAZGQO010000006.1, read on the forward strand.
AGCCTAATGTCATAGACGATGTTATAAAACTAATTTAACGTTTTCATTATCACCGGAAGTAGCGTCATTTTGGCAAAAACTGTATTTTAAGCCTTCAAAACCGATATTTTATTCAAATGAGTCTGATTTGTAATGTTTATACAATTATGATATTTGATTCCAATCAACAAATAGATTAAACCCATACGGTCATATAAATACCAAAAAATGGTTTCTAACTTGTACGGTTGCCGAGAAATAGACGATTTTCTACACGTCACTTTTCAAGGTTTTTGGTCTATAAAAGTGGAAATTATTATTCGATTTACATAAAATTTTCACCATATGATGCCTTATGCCATTTCTGATTTCATAAGACTAAGGGAACATTTACATTATCACCGGAAGTACTGTTATTTTGTCAGGATCAATTACATGTAACAAATGTATAAAATAAAATTGCTGGATTTGTTTGATTCTGTTTCCATTTTATTTGATGTGTGCAATGCTTATGTGCAAACCTGTATATTGGTTTCATTGGTACCGGAAAGGACATAATGTTCAAGGGTAACGTAGCACCAAAAGTGACACAAGTTCAAGTTCAAAGGTAACATGGCAAAAGTGAAACCCGTCATTCCTGCATGCAGGTCTAGTTCTTATTATTATTATTATTATTATTATTATTATTATTATTCAGATTCCAATTTGAATAGATCTCAGCAACTACGTGTCGCATCGTTACGATTTCTTCGGTTTTACTGGGAAAGTGGGTGTGACTTAGAGGATAAAGCTATTTTGAACGTTCTGCGACAATGCGAAATGTCCGAAATCACCGAAGTTATCGTTTTTTAAAATATTGCAGTAATTTTAACAATAATCATTGGATTTTAACTTTCGATACATTTTGGCATAGCCTGAGACAGGGCACATAGCTACGCTACTTTCGATTTTTGATTTTCGGCAAATCTTCGAAGATATTAGGCGCCAAATTTCGAAAATTTAAAATTTTACAAAAAACTTTTTTATTTATGAATATTTTTTAGTCGTATTGTGCACAGAATTAAAGGGTCATCTGACTAGTGCAAAAATGTTAAAAAATTTTGTCTCAGTAATTTACCTTGGCCGATATTGGCTAATTCAGTTTTTCAGTCCTAGATTAATTTTTTATTGTTCGATTTGTATAAAACAAAGTTCATATGCTTCGTTGTATCAATTGTCGTTTTTTTTATTACCGAAAGTGTTATCTGTCGGCACCGGAAGTGGCATAATTTTACCAAAAACTACAATTTTGACAGTTATTTACGATCTTCATAAACAAATATTATTTTTTTGAAAAATTATATGACTCAAAGAGTGTGCCCTTTCAAGGCGCAAAAAATGTAGGAAGCAGTTTTTTTAATTTCGATTTCATTTTCGAGCAAATTCGATTAAGAGGCTAAAAATGGTGTAAAATTGTCCTGTTTACAACCTATTCAGGCTTTTCAGATTTTAAAATATTTCTTCGTAACTTTTATAAACTTGTAGCTATAATCCATACGAAGAAAATGTATGTTAAAATTCGTTTGTAATATAAGCAGTTGCCAAGAAATGGGCAGTTCTGCATAAGTCACTGTTTTCGTTATTTTGCCTGTAAAATAGTCAATTATTATTGGATTTTTATAAAAGTGACATCATTTGATTCAAAAAGCACGTAGCGTCATATCAAGTTGATTACAATTTAAAATTGACACCGGAAGTGACATCATTTGGTCAAAAAATGCATTTTACACTTTTTTAAATCAATGTTTTATTCAACCAAGAATAACTTAATATGTATTAATAATTTTAACTTTTGGTTTAAATTCACATATAAACAAAACTCATATGGTCATATAGATATCATAAAATGGTTTCTAACTTGTTCGGTTGCCGAGAAATAGACGGTTTTCTACAGGTCACTTTTGAAGGTTTCGGGGCCATAAAAGGGTCAATTATTATTCGATTTTCATAAACGTCACACCATGTTATACCTAATGCCATTTGGGATTTCATACAAGTAATTTAAGATTTTCATTATCACCGGAAGTAACGTCATTTTGGCAAAAACTGTATTTTTAGCCTCCAAAACAGATATTTTATTCAAATGAGTCTGTTTTGAAATCTTTTTCAAATTATGGTATTTGATGCCAATCAACAAATAGAATGAACCCATACGATCATACAGATACCACAAAATGGTTTCTAACTTGTACGGTTGCCGAGAAATAGCCGATTTTCTACAAGTCACTTTTCAAGTTTTTTGGTCTTTAAAAGTGGCAATTATTATTCGATTTAACGTTTTTATTTATAAATATTATTTAGTCGTGTTGTGCACAGAATTAAAGAGTCATCTGACTAGCGCAAAAATGTTAAAAAAATTTGTCTCAGTAATTTTCCTTGGCCGCCATTAGCTAATTCAGTTTTTCAGTCCTAGATTAATTTTTTATTGTTCGATTTGTATAAAACAAAGTTCATATGCTTCGTTGTCCCAATTGTTATTTTTTTTATTACCAAAAGTGTTATCTAGCAAATTGAATTAAGGGGTGAAAAAAGGCGTAAAATTGACCTATTTACAACCCATTCAGGCTTTTCAGATTTTAAAATTTTTTTACTTAACTTTTATAAACCTGTCACTATAATCCATACGAAGAGAATGTATGTTAAAATTAGTTTCTAATATAAGCAGTTGCCGAGAAATGGGCAGTTTTGCATAAGTCACTGTTTTCGTAATGTTGCCTGTAAAATAGTCAATTATTAATGGATATTCACAAAAGTGACACCATTTGATTCAAAAAGCAAGTGTGCGTCATATCATGTTGATTACTATTTAAAATTGACACCGGAAGTGACGTCATTTAGTCAAAAAGTCAATTTTTAACTTTTAAAATCGATCTTTTTTTCAACCAAGAATTATGTCACATGTAATAATAAAATTAACTTTTGGTTTAAATTCACATATTAACAAAACTCATACGGTCAAATAGATATCATAAAATTGTTTCTAACTTGTTCGGTTGTCGAGATATAGGCGATTTTCTGAAAGTCACTTTTGAAGGTTTTTGGCCCATAAAAGTGTCAATTATTATTTGATTTTTATAAAATTTTCACCCTTTGAAGCCTAATGTCATAGACGATGTTATAAAACTAATTTAACGTTTTCATTATCACCGGAAGTAGCGTCATTTTGGTAAAAACTGTATTTTAAGCCTTCAAAACCGATATTTTATTCAAATGAGTCTGATTTGTAATGTTTATACAATTATGATATTTGATTCCAATCAACAAATAGATTAAACCCATACGGTCATATAAATACCAAAAAATGGTTTCTAACTTGTACGGTTGCCGAGAAATAGACGATTTTCTACACGTCACTTTTCAAGGTTTTTGGTCTATAAAAGTGGAAATTATTATTCGATTTACATAAAATTTTCACCATATGATGCCTTATGCCATTTCTGATTTCATAAAACTAAGGGAACATTTACATTATCACCGGAAGTACTGTTATTTTGTCAGGATCAATTACATGTAACAAATGTATAAAATAAAATTGCTGGATTTGTTTGATTCTGTTTCCATTTTATTTGATGTGTGCAATGCTTATGTGGAAACCTGTATATTGGTTTCATTGGTACCGGAAAGGACATATGTTCAAGGGTAACGTAGCACCAAAAGTGACACAAGTTCAAGTTCAAAGGTAACATGGCAAAAGTGAAACCCGTCATTCCTGCATGCAGGTCTAGTTATTATTCAGATTCCAATTTGAATAGATCTCAGCAACTACGTGTCGCATCGTTACCATTTCTTCGGTTTTACTGGGAAAGTGGGTGTGACTTAGAGGATAAAGCTATTTTGAACGTTTTGCGACAATGCGAAATGTCCGAAATCACCGAAGTTATCGTTTTTGAAAATATTGCATTAATATTAACAATAATCATTGGATTTTAACTTTCGATACATTTTGGCATACCCTGAGACAGGGCACATAGCTACGCTACTTTCGATTTTTGATTTTCGGCAAATCTTCGAAGATATTAGGCGCCAAATTTCGAAAATTTAAAATTTTACAAAAATTTTTTTTATTTATGAATATTTTTTAGTCGTATTGTGCACAGAATTAAAGAGTCATCTGACTAGTGCAAAAATGTTAAAAAAAATTGTCTCAGTAATTTTCCTTGGCCGCCATTGGCTAATTCAGTTTTTCAGTCCTAGATTAATTTTTTATTGTCCGATTTGTATAAAACAAAATTCATATGCTTCGTTGTATCAATTGTCATTTTTTTTATTACCAAAAGTGTTATCTGTCGGCACCGGAAGTGGCATAATTTTACCAAAAACTACAATTTTGACAGTTATTTTCCTACTTCGAAAACAAATATTATTTTTTGGAAAAATTATTTGACTCAAAGAGTGTGCCCTTTCAAGGCGCAAAAAATGTAGGAAGCAGTTTTTTTAATTTCGATTTCACTTTCGAGCAAATTCGATTAAGAGGCTAAAAATGGTGTAAAATTTACCTATTTACAACCTATTCAGGCTTTTCAGATTTTAAAATATTTCTTCGTAACTTTTATAAACTTGTAGCTATAATCCATACGAAGAAAATGTATGTTAAAATTCGTTTGTAATATAAGCAGTTACCAAGAAATGGGCAGTTCTGTACAAGTCACTGTTTTCGTTATTTTGCCTGTAAAATAGTCAATTATTATTGGATTTTTATAAAAGTGACATCATTTGATTCAAAAAGCATGTAGCGTCATATCAAGTTGATTACAATTTAAAATTGACACCGTAAGTGACATCATTTGGTCAAAAACTGCATTTTAAACTTTTTAAATCAATGTTTTATTCAACCAAGAATAACTTAATATGTATTAATAATTTTAACTTTTGGTTTAAATTCACATATAAACAAAACTCATATGGTCATATAGATATCATAAAATTGTTTCTAACTTGTTCGGTTGCCGAGAAATAGACGGTTTTCTACAGGTCACTTTTGAAGGTTTCGGGGCCATAAAAGTGTCAATTATTATTCGATTTTCATAAACGTTACACCGTGTTATACTTACTGCCATTTGGGATTTCATTCAAGTAATTTAAGATTTTCATTATCACCGGAAGTAACGTCATTTTGGCAAAAACTGTATTTTTAGCCTTCAAAACAGATATTTTATTCAAATGAGTCTGTTTTGAAATCTTTTTCAAATTATGGTATTTGATGCTAATCAACAAATAGAATGAACCCATACGATCACACAGATACCACAAAATGGTTTGTAACTTGTACGGTTGCAGAGAAATAGCAGATTTTCTACAAGTCACTTTTCAAGTTTTTTGGTCTTAAAATTTTACATAAAATTTTCACTGTATGATATCGTATGCCATTTCTGATTTCATAAGACTAATTGAACATTTTCATTAACACAGGAAGTAATCTAATTTTGTCAAGATCATTTACAAGTAACAAATGTATAAAATGAATTGATATTGTTGGATTTTGTTGATTCTGCGTCCATTTTATTTGTGTGCAATGTTAATTTGGAAACCTGTTTAGTGGTTTCGCTGGTACCGGAAGTGACATATGTTCAAGGGTAACTTGGCACCGGAAGTGACATGTTTAAGGGTAACATGGCACCAGTGAAACCCGTCATTCCTGCATGCAGGTCTAGTTAGGGTTTCACACTGCGTAGCTTGTGTGAAACACTATTGTTTTTGTTAAAATTATTATTCTTATTATTATTATTATTATTATTATTCAGATTCCAATTTGAATAGATCTCAGCAACTACGTGTCGCATCGTTACGATTTCTTCGGTTTTACTGGGAAAGTGGGTGTGACTTAGAGGATAAAGCTATTTTGAACGTTCTGCGACAATGCGAAATGTCCGAAATCACCGAAGTTATCGTTTTTAAAAATATTGCAGTAATTTTAACAATAATCATTGGATTTTAACTTTCGATACATTTTGGCATAGCCTGAGACAGGGCACATAGCTACGCTACTTTCGATTTTTGATTTTCGGCAAATCTTCGAAGATATTAGGCGCCAAATTTCGAAAATTTAAAATTTTACAAAAAACTTTTTTATTTATGAATATTTTTTAGTCGTATTGTGCACAGAATTAAAGGGTCATCTGACTAGTGCAAAAATGTTAAAAAATTTTGTCTCAGTAATTTACCTTGGCCGCCATTGGCTAATTCAGTTTTTCAGTCCTAGATTAATTTTTTATTGTTCGATTTGTATAAAACAAAGTTCATATGCTTCGTTGTATCAATTGTCGTTTTTTTTATTACCGAAAGTGTTATCTGTCGGCACCGGAAGTGGCATAATTTTACCAAAAACTACAATTTTGACAGTTATTTACGATCTTCATAAACAAATATTATTTTTTTGAAAAATTATATGACTCAAAGAGTGTGCCCTTTCAAGGCGCAAAAAATGTAGGAAGCAGTTTTTTTAATTTCGATTTCATTTTCGAGCAAATTCGATTAAGAGGCTAAAAATGGTGTAAAATTGGCCTATTTACAACCTATTCAGGCTTTTCAGATTTTAAAATATTTCTTCGTAACTTTTATAAACTTGTAGCTATAATCCATACGAAGAAAATGTATGTTAAAATTCGTTTGTAATATAAGCAGTTGCCAAGAAATGGGCAGTTCTGCATAAGTCACTGTTTTCGTTATTTTGCCTGTAAAATAGTCAATTATTATTGGATTTTTATAAAAGTGACATCATTTGATTCAAAAAGCACGTAGCGTCATATCAAGTTGATTACAATTTAAAATTGACACCGGAAGTGACATCATTTGGTCAAAAAATGCATTTTACACTTTTTTAAATCAATGTTTTATTCAACCAAGAATAACTTAATATGTATTAATAATTTTAACTTTTGGTTTAAATTCACATATAAACAAAACTCATATGGTCATATAGATATCATAAAATGGTTTCTAACTTGTTCGGTTGCCGAGAAATAGACGGTTTTCTACAGGTCACTTTTGAAGGTTTCGGGGCCATAAAAGGGTCAATTATTATTCGATTTTCATAAACGTCACACCATGTTATACCTAATGCCATTTGGGATTTCATACAAGTAATTTAAGATTTTCATTATCACCGGAAGTAACGTCATTTTGGCAAAAACTGTATTTTTAGCCTCCAAAACAGATATTTTATTCAAATGAGTCTGTTTTGAAATCTTTTTCAAATTATGGTATTTGATGCCAATCAACAAATAGAATGAACCCATACGATCATACAGATACCACAAAATGGTTTCTAACTTGTACGGTTGCCGAGAAATAGCCGATTTTCTACAAGTCACTTTTCAAGTTTTTTGGTCTTTAAAAGTGGCAATTATTATTCGATTTAACGTTTTTATTTATAAATATTATTTAGTCGTGTTGTGCACAGAATTAAAGAGTCATCTGACTAGTGCAAAAATGTTAAAAAATTTTGTCTCAGTAATTTACCTTGGCCGCCATTGGCTAATTCAGTTTTTCAGTCCTAGATTAAATTTTTATTGTTCGATTTGTATAAAACAAAGTTCATATGCTTCGTTGTCTCAATTGTCATTTTTTTTATTACCAAAAGTGTTATCTGTCGGCACCGGAAGTGGCATAATTTTACCAAAAACTACAATTTTGACGGTTTGTTTCCTTCTTCTTAAACAAATATTATTTTTTGGAAAAATTATATGACTCAAAGAGTGTGTCCTTTCAAGGCGCAAAAAATGGAGGAAGCAGTTTTTTTAATTTCTATTTCATTTTCTAGCAAATTGGATTAAGAGGTGAAAAAAGGCGTAAAATTGACCTATTTACAACCCATTCAGGCTTTTCAGATTTTAAAATATTTTTACATAACTCTTATAGACTTGTAGCTATAATCAATACGAAGAGAATGTATGTTAAAATTAGTTTCTAAAATAAGCAGTTGCCGAGAAATGGGCAGTTCTGCATAAGTCACTGTTTTCTTTATTTTGCGTGTAATAAAGTCAATTATTATTGGATTTTTATAAAAGTGACATCATTTGATTCAAAAAGCATGTAGCGTCATATCAAGTTGATTACAATTTAAAATTGACACCGGAAGTGACGTCATTTTGTCAAAAACTGCATTTTAATCTTTTAAAATCGATATTTGTTTCAACCAAGAATTATGTCACATATAATAATAAAATTAATTTTTGGTTTAAATTCACATATTAACAAAGCTCATACGGTCAAAAAGATATCATAAAATTGTTTCTAACTTGTTCGGTTGCCGAGATATAGGCGATTTTCTAAAAGTCACTTTTGAAGGTTTTTGGCCCATAAAAGTGTCAATTATTATTCGATTTTCATAAAAATTTTCACCCTTTGAAGCCTAATGTCATAGACGATGTTCAAAAACTAATTTAAAGTTTTCATTATCACCGGAAGTAACGTCATTTTGGCAAAAACTGTATTTTAAGCCTTCAAAGCCGATATTTTATTCAAATGAGTCTGATTTGTAATGTTTATACAATTATGATATTTGATTCCAATCAACAAATAGATTAAACCCATACGGTCATATAAATACCAAAAAATGGTTTCTAACTTGTACGGTTGCCGAGAAATAGACGATTTTCTACACGTCACTTTTCAAGGTTTTTGGTCTATAAAAGTGGCAATTATGATTCGATTTACATAAAATTTTCACCATGTGATGCCTTATGCCATTTCTGATTTCATAAAACTAATGGAACATTTACATTATCACCGGAAGTACTGTAATTTTGTCAGGATCAATTACATGTAACAAATGTATAAAATGTAATGATATTGCTGGATTTGTTTGTTTCTGTTTCCATTTTATTTGATGTGTGCAATTCTTATGTGGAAACCTGTATATTGGTTTCATTGGTACCGGAAGTGACATATGTTCAAGAGTAACGTGGCACCGAAATTGACACAAGTTCAAGTTCAAAGGTAACATGGCACCAGTGAAACCCGTCATTCCTGCATGCAGGTCTAGTTCTTATTATTATTATTATTCAGATTCCAATTTGAATAGATCTCAGCAACTACGTGTCGCATCCTTACGATTTCTCCGGTTTTACTGGGAAAGTGGGTGTGACTTAGAGGATAAAGCTATTTTGAACGTTCTGCGACAATGCGAAATGTCCGAAATCACCAAATTATCGTTTTTTAAAATATTGCAGTAATTTTAACAATAATCATTGAATTTTAACTTTCGATACATTTTGGCATAGCCGGAGACAGGGCACATAGCTACGCTACTTTCGATTTTTGATTTTCGGTAAATCTTCAAAGATATTAGTCGCCAAATTTTGAAAATTTAAAATTTTACAAAAAACTTTTTTATTTATGAATATTTTTTAGTCGTATTATGCACAGAATTAAAGGGTCATCTGACTAGTGCAAAAATGTTAAAGAATTTTGTCTCGGTAATTTACCTTGGCCGCCATTGGCTAATTCAGTTTTTAAGTCCTAGATTAATTTTTTATTGTACGATTTGTATAAAACAAAGTTCATATGCTTCGTTGTATCAATTGTCATTTTTTTTATTACCAAAAGTTTTATCTGTCGGCACCGGAAGTGGCATAATTTTACCAAAAACTACAATTTTGACAGTTATTTTCCTTCTTCGAAAACAAATATTATTTTTTGGAAAAATTATTTGACTCAAAGAGTGTGCCCTTTCAAGGCGCAAAAAATGTAGGAAGCAGTTTTTTTAATTTCGATTTCATTTTCGATCAAATTCGATTAAGAGGCTAAAAATGGTGTAAAATTGGCCTATTTACAACCTATTCAGGCTTTTCAGATTTTAAAATATTTCTTCGTAACTTTTATAAACTTGTAGCTATAATCCATACGAAGAAAATGTATGTTAAAATTCGTTTGTACTATAAGCAGTTACCAAGAAATGGGCAGTTCTGTACAAGTCACTGTTTTCGTTATTTTGCCTGTAAAATAGTCAATTATGATTGGATTTTTATAAAAGTGACATCATTTGATTCAAAAAGCACGTAGCGTCATATCAAGTTGGTTACAATTTAAAATTGACACCGGAAGTGACATCATTTGGTCAAAAAATGCATTTTAAACTTTTTAAATCAATGTTTTATTCAACCAAGAATAACTTAATATGTATTAATAATTTTAACTTTTGGTTTAAATTCTCATATAAACAAAACTCATATGGTCATATAGATATCATAAAATGGTTTCTAACTTATTCGGTTGCCGAGAAATATACGGTTTTCTACAGGTCACTTTTGAAGGTTTCGGGGCCATAAAAGGGTCAATTATTATTCGATTTTCATAAACGTCACACCATGTTATACCTAATGCCATTTGGGATTTCATACAAGTAATTTAAGATTTTCATTATCACCGGAAGTAACGTCATTTTGGCAAAAACTGTATTTTTAGCCTCCAAAACAGATATTTTATTCAAATGAGTTTGTTTTGAAATCTTTTTCAAATTATGGTATTTGATGCCAATCAACAAATAGAATGAACCCATACGATCATACAGATACCACAAAATGCTTTCTAACTTGTACGGTTGCAGAGAAATAGCCGATTTTCTACAAGTCACTTTTCAAGTTTTTTGGTCTTTAAAAGTGGCAATTATTATTCGATTTACATAAAATTTTCACTATATGATATCGTATGCCATTTCTGATTTCATAAGACTAATTGAACATTTGCATTAACACCGGGAGTAATTTAATTTTGTCAAGATCATTTACAAGTAACAAATGTATAAAATGAATTGATATTGCTGGATTTTGTTGATTCTGCGTCCATTTTATTTGTGTGCAATGTTAATTTGGAAACCTGTTTAGTGGTTTCGCTGGTACCGGAAGTGACATATGTTCAAGGGTAACTTGGCACCGGAAGTGACATGTTTAAGGGTAACGTGGCACCAGTGAAACCCGTCATTCCTGCATGCAGGTCTAGTTATTCTTATTATTATTCCAATTCCACTTTGACTATATCTCAGCAACTACTTGTCGCATCGTTACGATTTCTTCGGTTTTACTGGGAAAGTGGGTGTGACTTAGAGGATAAAGCTATTTTGAACGTTCTGCGACAATGCGAAATGTCCGAAATCACCGAAGTTATCGTTTTTAAAAATATTGTAGTAATTTTAACAATAATCATTGGATTTTAACTTTCGATACATTTTGGCATAGCCGGAGACAGGGCACATAGCTACGCTACTTTCGATTTTTGATTTTCGGCATATCCTTGAAGATACTAGGCGCCAAATTTCGAAAATTTAAAATTTTACAAAAAACATTTTTATTTATGAATATTTTTTAGTCGTGTTGTGCACAGAATTAAAGAGTCATCTGACTAGCGCAAAAATAGTAAAAAAATTTGTCTCCGTAATTTTCCTTGGCCGCCATTGGCTAATTCAGTTTTTCAGTCCCAGATTAATTTTTTATTGTTCGATTTGTATAAAACAACGTTCATATGCTTCGTTGTCTCAATTGTCATTTTTTTATTACCAAAAGCGTTATCTGTCGGCACCGGAAGTGGCATAATTTTACCAAAAACTACAATTTTGACAGTTATTTTCTTATATCGAAAACAAATATTATTTTTTGGAAAAATTATTTGACTCAAAGAGTGTGCCCTTTCAAGGCGCAAAAAATGTAGGAAGCAGTTTTTTTAATTTCGATTTCATTTTCGAGCAAATTCGATTAAGAGGCTAAAATGGTGTAAAATTGACCTATTTACAACCTATTCAGGCTTTTCAAATTTTAAAATATTTCTTTGTAACTTTTATAAACTTGTAGCTATCATCCATACGAAGAGAATATGCGTGAAAATTAGTTTGTAATATAAGCAGTTGCCGAGAAATAGGCAATTTTGCATGAGTCACTTTTCACGTAATTTTGGCTGTAAAAGAATCAATTATTATTCGATTTTCAATTTTCTTTCGCCATTGGATGCCTAATGCCATAGTGGACTATTTCAAACCATTTTACCTCTTACGCCGCCACCGGAAATGACGTCATTTGCTCAAAACTTAAATTTTAGCCTTTAAAAACAATATTTTATTCAAATGAGTCGTACTTGTTATTTTTTTCAAATTATGATATTTGATTCTATTGATCAAATAGATTGAACCCATACGATCATACAGATACCACAAAATGGTTTCTAACTTGTACGGTTGCAGAGAAATGGACAATTTTCCTTAAGTCACTTTTCAAGGTTTTTGGTCTATAAAAGTGTCAGTTATTATTCGATTTTCATAAAATTTTCACTATATGATATCTTATGTCATTGATGATTTCATAGAACTAATTTAACATTTTCAGTATCACCAGAAGTAATGTCATTTTGGCAAAAACTGTATTTTTAGCCTTCAAAACAGATATTTTTTTCAAATGAGTCTGATTTGTAATATATTTCAAATTATGATATTTGAACCCAATCAACAAATCGATTGAACCCATACGATCATATAGATACCAAAAAATAGTTTTTATCTTGTAAGGTTGCCGAGAAATAGACGATTTTCTACTAGTCACTTTTCAAGGTTTTTGGTCTATAAAAGTGGCAATTCTTATTCGATCTACATACTATTTTCGCCATATGATGCTATATGTCATTTCTGATTTCATAAAACTAATTGAACATTTTCATTATCACCGGAAGTAATGAAATTTTTCCAGGATCACTTACAAGTAACATATATATATATATATATAAAATGAATTGATATTGCTGGATTTGGTTGATTCTTCGTCAATTTTATTTGATGTTTACAATGCTTATGTGGAAACCTGATCGATGGTTTCATTGGTATCGGAAGTGACATATGTTCAAGGGTAACGTGGCACCAAAAGTGACGTGGCACCAGTGAAACCCGTCATTCCTGCATGCAGGTCTAGTTAGGCTTTCAGACTTTCGTCTGAAAGCCTATTGAGATTACTAAAATTATTAGGGTTTCACACTGCGAAGCTTGTGTGAAACACTATTGTTTTTGTTAAAATTATTATTAGGCTTTCAGACTTTCGTCTGAAAGCCTATTGAGATTACTAAAATTATTATTAAGCTTTCATATTACATATGAAAGCTTATTGTTTCTGTTAAGATTATTATTATTTTTTTTTTTTGTGTATTTTCTGCAAATCGGATTTCTCAGAATCTAACCATGGGATCTTTCTGAAACTTTGACCTACCCCCCCAAAAATGGGGTGCGAACGTTGTTTAAATATATTTTCAAAACGTTTTACGAATCCGAAATCACCGAATTTTACGAACGAAAAAACTGACAATGCATAGTCGTAACTTTGTTATTTTTTGACCGATTTTACTAATTCTTTTTTCTTTGAATACCTTGAAAAAAATCGTTTTCATCTGCAGTTTCACATTTTCGAATTTCGAAAATTCGTCGCTGTGATTTCGAACCGGAAGTTTAGACCAATTTGACAACTTCTTTAATAGTTGTACGATTTTCATGAAATTTAGTATACAAGTAGATCTTACCGATGTGACTTCAAAAATATAATTAGAAATTTTCTAAATTATCTCCCCTTGGTGAAATTAAGGATCAAAATTTTCAAAAAAATCGTCGAAATATAGGTCAGAATGACCTAAAAAAAATTTTCGATACTCGACAAGTAATTACTGATTCCTACACAAAATATGGAGTTTGTCGATCGAACCGGAAGTGCCACCATCTTGAAACGTGAAAAAACAATTGAACTTTTGCGATATTGCACTTACAGACACGGGAGTTATATTTTCTGAATCCTTGAAGGATGGCCCAAAAATCGTAGGGAGCAGAATTTTGATTTCGGTCACGTGATGGTCACCATTTTGAATTGAAAATGAAAAGTAGTAGCAATTTGAAGGGCCGAGACTTTGAAACACAATAACTCTCCTTCTAATTGAGCTAGAATGTTCAAACTTGGTGTAGACGTTCACTAGGTCAATGTCATGATTGAGTTCAAAGATGAGCATTTTCTGCCTAGGGTAAGCAGAGATAGGCATGCTGATTTGTTGATTCTTTAGGGCACGATAACTTCGGTTATAATGAAGGGAGGGCTGTGAAACTTTTGTCAATAGAGAGTCCAATAGCTAGCCTGTTGTGTGAAATCATTGTATCATTTATTTTAAATATCAGGGATAGGCGAAAAAAAGAGATTGAAAATCCAAAAAGTCGTATTTTTACAATTTGGAGCATGTTTAGAGGTCTTTCTCGTAAAGTAAACTTAATATTTTTTGGGAACTTCTTCTACAAAGAGTCTAATGGGTAGTCTTTTGTATAAAACCATCGATCAACAATCCAACATATCAGGAGTAGAAGAACAAAAGGATCGAACATTGAAAACGGCACCTTTTCATTGTTAAGCAAAACATGCAGTGTGGGTGGCTACAATCTGCACATTTAGTCATCGTATAGAGCTTATTCAACAGTATCGAATTCCAACTGCTAAGGGATCTTTTACGTGCACTCCAATGTGTACACGGCGGGTGGGGGGACACGCCAGAAAATCGAGATGAACTTTCTCGGACAATGCAGGGATCGAACACCCGACCTCCTGGCTAGCAGGCCAACGCCTTAGCCACATAGTGTGGACACCCATCGTACATTTCATCCGTCAAATCAAAGCATTTCATTGCATTAGACCAATAATTAATTATTCTTAATTGAAAACTTTATTTTAATATTAGTCTGGCATTATTAAATCCTAATTTTATTGGTCTTATTTAAAATTAAACTTTCATTTAAGTATGAACAACCCTTAACGTGTCTCTTTAAAACATAAAAAAATACTCTAAAACAGTAGCTCAACCTTTTGACCTAAACTCATTAATTTACCATTTTTTGTGAGCCACTTGTTATTTTTCCTATGACATATTACACGTGTCTGATTTTAAAGGGGGTTGGGTGGCTGAATGGTTAGCACGCGCGCCTGTCATTGAGTTAACTAGCGTGTTTTCGAATGCCCGGTTGTACGTGACAAGGAGTAAGGTCGCCTGTCCAACCTGCCATTTTTAATTTTTTTTCCCGCCATTTTCATACCATTTTCTCATCCGTCTAATTACAGTAATACAAGTTTCAGTTATTTCCCTTTAGTTTTCAGATTATTGTTATGCCTGGGTGCAATGTTTCATACTATATTTAGACTTGTAACTTCGCGAGTTTTTGACCAATTTTAATAATTTTTTCTTCTTATCCTTTTATTTAGGATATTTGATACAATCAATGACACGTGACGGTGAATATGAAAGCTTTCATATCTGCATGGGACAGTAGCAGATCTAGTTAAGCTTTCATATTATATATGAAAGCTTATTGTTTCTGTTAAGATTATTAAGCTTTCATATTACATATGAAAGCTTATTGTTTCTGTTAAGATTATTATTGTTATTTTTTTTTTGTGTTTTGTCCACAAATCGGATTTCTCAGAATCTAACGATAGGATCGTTCTGAAACTTTTACCTATCCCCCCAAAAATGGGTGGTGGCTGTTGATTAAATATATTTTCAAAACGTTTTACGAATCCGAAATCACCGAATTTTACGAACGAAAAAACTGACAATGCATAGTCGTAACTTTGTTATTTTTTGACCGATTTTACTAATTCTTTTTTCTTTGAATACCTTGAAAAAAATCATTTTCATCTGCAGTTTCGCATTTTCCAATTTCGAAAATTCGTCGCTGTGATTTCGAACCGGAAGTTTAGACCAATTTGAGAACTTCTTTAATAGTTGTACGATTTTCATGAAATTTAGTGTGTAAGTAGATGTTACCGATGTGACTTCAAAAATATAATTATAAATGTTCTAAATTATCTCCCCTTGACGAAATTAAGGATCAAAGTTTTAAAAAAAATCGTCGAAATATAGGTCAGAATGACCTAATTTTTTTTTTTTGATACTAGACAAGTAATTACTGATTCGTACACAAAATATGGAGTTTGTCGATCGAACCGGAAGTGCCACCATCTTTAAACGTGAAAAATCAAAAAGGCTTTTTTGCTATTTTACTTACAGACTCGGGAGTTATATTTTCAGAATCCTTGAAGGAATGCCTAAAAATCTATCGGATCCGAATTTTGATTTCGGTCACGTGATGGTCACCATTTTGAATTGAAAATGAAAAATAGAAGCAATTTGAAGGGCCGGGACTTTGGAACACAATAACTCTCCTTCTAATTAAGCTAAAATGTTTAAACTTGGTGTAGACGTTCACTAGGACAATGTCATGATTGAGTTCAAAGATGAGCATTTTCTGCTTAGGGTAAGCAGAGATAAGGATGCTGATTTGTTGATTCTTTAGGGCACGATAACTTCGGTTATAATGAAGGGAGGGCGATGAAACTTTTGTCAATAGAGAGTCTAATAGCTAGCCTGTTGTTTGAAATCATTGTATCATTTTTTTTAAATATCAGGGATAGCCGAAAAAAAGAGATTGAAAATCCAAAAAGTCGTATTTTTACAATTTGGAGCATGTTTAGAGGTCTTTCTCGTAAAGTCAACATAATATTTTTTGGGAACTTCTTCTACAAAGAGTCTTATTGGTAGTCTTTTATATGAAACCATCGATCAACAGTCCAACATATCTGGAGTAGAAGAACAAAAGGATCGAAAATTGAAAACGGCACCCTTTCATTGTTAAGCGAAACATGCAGTGTGGGTGACTACAATCTACACATTTAGTCATCGTATAGAGCTTATTCAACAGTATCGAATTCCAACTGCTTAGGGATATTTTACGTGCACTCCAATGTGTACACGGGACCTTGGTGTTTCATCCCATCCGAACGACTAGACAGCTGTGCTTGTCAGGCCCCCCGTTCTGCCTCACTGACAACGGGGAACCACGCCGGGAAATCAAGATGAACTTTCTCCGTGCAGAACTTTCAATTCAGGCCAAACGTTTATTGCACACGATTAAGCTGGTCAGTTGTAATAATCGGTTGGCAATTAAAGTACCGTGCACATTAAACTGTTAAAACAGAAAATTTCGCCCGGTTGAAATGTTTCTTGCTATAAGTCAGCAATTTTCCGAATTCAGGGAGGCTGAATGGTTAGCATCTGCGCGCTGTATCGTAACGTCTGTCATTGAGTCAACGAGCGTCGTTTCGATCTCCAGGTTGCACGTGACATGAAGTATGATGTCCAACCTCGTGGGTTTTCTCCGTGTCCTTCGGTTTCCTCCCAAAGGCTAAAGACCAGTAAGCGCAAGGGGAGTTTTTAAATAAAATTAAAAAACATATGTTAGTCACAAAATGACCTAGTTTGTGTCGAATGGACATTAGGCCGCATTTCTCTCTTTCTCTTTTATTTTTAAAGTTTTGTAATAATCGGTTGGTAATCAAAGGTACTGTAAAAGTGATAAAACAGAAAATTTCGCCCGGTTGTAATGTTTCTCACTTTAAGGTCAGCAGTTTGCAGATTTTAAGGGGCAAACGTTTATTGCGAACGCTTAAGCTGGTCAGGGGGAGCTTATTTTTAAAAGTTTTGTAATATTCGGTTGATAACTAAAGGTACCATGCAAATTAAACTGTTCAAATAGAAAATTTGGGCCGGTTGAAATGTTTCTCGCTGTAGGTCAGCAATTTGCCGATTTTGGGGAGGTTGCGTGGCTGAATGGTTAGCACGTGCGCTCTGTATCAAAACGTCTGTCATTGAGTCAACTGGCGTTGTTTCGATTTCTTGGTTGTACGTGACAAGGAGTATGGTCGCCTGTCCAACCTCGTAGGCCGTAACGCCGCTGCCCGGGTAAAATTTCCCTCATTGCACACTTTATGGCATATGCCAGTCTTCATTAGCCCATTTTAGGAACAGAACAGTAGGACGTTAAACCCCATTCAATTTCATTTCATTTTCTCTATGTTGCTTATTTATTGTAGTGGATAAATATTTTTCTGGTTCTAGCAATTATTTAATTTCTGCATAGAAATCTTGCTTTGGCCAGTTTTTTTTATTGCAGAGTGCCATTCTTGTATAATTCAGTCTATGATCCTTTGTTTAAAACATGCTTAAGAAGTCGTCATGATTTCCTACTTATAACCAAACATATTGGAAATATTTGTCGGGCATTATTAAATCCTAATTTTATTGGTCTTATTTAAAATTAAACTTTCATTTAACTATGAACAACCCTTAACGTGTCTCTTTAAAACTATAAAGTACTCTAAAATAGTAGCTCAACCTTTTGACCTAAACTCATTAATTTACCATTTTGTTGTGAGCGACTTCTTATTCTTCCTATATGACATATTGCACGTGTCGGATTTCAAAGGGGGGTTGGATGGCTGAATGGCTAGCACGCGCGCCTGTCATTGAGTTAACTAGCGTGTTTTCGAATGCCCGGTTGTACGTGACAAGGAGTAAGGTCGCCTGTCCAACCTGACATTTTTATTTTTTTTTCCCGCCATTTTCATTTCATTTTCTCATCCGTCTCATTACAGTAATACAAGTTTCAGTTATTTCCCTTTAGTTTTCAGATTATTGTTATGCCTGGGTGCAATGTTTCATACTATATTTAGACTTGTAACTTCGCGAGTTTTTGACCAATTTTGATAATTTTTTCTTCTTATCCTTTTATTTAGGATACTTGATACAATCAATGATACGTGACGATGAATATGAAAGCTTTCATATCTGCATGGGACAGTAGCAGATCTAGTTATTGTTATTTTTTTTTTGTGTTTTGTCCACAAATCGGATTTCTCAGAATCTAACGATAGGATCGTTCTGAAACTTTTACCTATCCCCCCAAAAATGGGTGGTGGCTGTTGATTAAATATATTTTCAAAACGTTTTACGAATTCGAAATCACCGAATTTTACGAACGAAAAAACTGACAATGCATAGTCGTAACTTTGTTATTTTTTGACCGATTTTACTAATTCTTTTTTCTTTGAATACCTTGAAAAAAATCATTTTCATCTGCAGTTTCGCATTTTCGAATTTCGAAAATTCGTCGCTGTGATTTCGAACCGGAAGTTTAGACCAATTTGAGAACTTCTTTAATAATTGTACGATTTTCATGAAACTTAGAGTATAAGTAGATGTTACCGACGTGACTTCAAAAATATAATTATAAATTTTCTAAATTATCTCCCCTTGACGAAATTAAGGATCAAAGTTTTCAAAAAAATCGTCGAAATATAGGTCAGAATGACCTAATTTTTTTTTTTGATACTACCCAAGTAATTACTGATTCGTACACAAAATATGGAGTTTCTCGATCGAACCGGAAGTGCCACCATCTTTAAACGTGAAAAATCAAAAAGGCTTTTTTGCTATTTTACTTACAGACTCGGGAGTTATATTTTCAGAATCCTTGAAGGAATGCCTAAAAATCTATCGGATCCGAATTTTGATTTAGGTCACGTGATGGTCACCATTTTGAATTGAAAATGAAAAATAGAAGCAATTTGAAGGGCCGGGACTTTGGAACACAATAACTCTCCTTCTAATTAAGCTAGAATGTTCAACCTTGGTGTAGACGTTCACTAGGTCAATGTCATGATTGAGTTCAAAGATGAGCATTTTCTGCTAAGGGTAAGCAGAGATAAGCATGCTGATTTGTTGATTCTTTAGGGCACGATAACTTCGGTTATAATGAAGGGCGATGAAACTTTTGTCAATAGAGAGTCTAATAGCTAGCCTGTTGTTTGAAATCATTGTATCATTTTTTATAAATATCAGAGATAGCCGAAAAAAAGAGATTGAAAATCCAAAAAGTCGTATTTTTACAATTTGGAGCATGAAATCAAGATGAACTTTCTCCGTGCAGAACTTTCAATTCAGGCCAAACGTTTATTGCATACGATTAAGCTGGTCAGTTGGAGCTTATTTTCAAAAGTTTTGTAATAATCGGTTGGTAATTAAAGTACCGTGCACATTAAACTGTTAAAACAGAAAATTTCGCCCGGTTGAAATGTTTCTTGCTATAAGTCAGCAATTTTCTGAATTCAGGGAGGCTGAATGGCTGAATGGTTAGCATGTGCGCGCTGTATCGTAACGTCTGTCATTGAGTCAACGAGTGTCGTTTCGATCTCCAGGTTGCACGTGACATGAAGTATGATGTCCAACCGTGTGGGTTTTCTCCGTGTCCTTCGGTTTCCTCCCAACGGCTAAAGACCAGTAAGCGCAAGGGGAGTTTTTAAATAAAATTAAAAAACATATGTTAGTCCCGAAATGACCTAGTTTGTGTCGAATGGACATTAGGCCGCATTTCTCTCTTTCTCTTTTATTTTTAAAGTTTTGTAATAATCGGTTGGTAATCAAAGGTACTGTAAAAGTGATAAAACAGAAAATTTCGCCCGGTTGTAATGTTTCTCACTTTAAAGTCAGCAATTTGCCGATTTTAAGGGGCAAACGTTTATTGCGAACGCTTAAGCTGGTCAGGGGGAGCTTATTTTTAAAAGTTTTGTAATATTCGGTTGATAACTAAAGGTACCGTGCAAATTAAACTGTTAAAATAGAAAATTTGGCCCGGTTGAAATGTTTCTCGCTGTAGGTCAGCAATTTGCCGATTTTAGGGAGGTTGCGTGGCTGAATGGTTAGCACGTGCTCTCTGTATCCTAACGTCTGTCATTGAGTCAACTGGCGTTGTTTCGATTTCTTGGTTGTACGTGACAAGGAGTATAGTCGCCTGTCCAACCTCGTAGGCCGTAACGCCGCTGCCCGGGTAAAATTTCCCTCATTGCACACTTTATGGCATATGCCCGTCTTCATTAGCCCATTTTAGGAGCAGAACAGTAGGACGTTAAACCCCATTCAATCTCATTTCATTTTCTCTATGTTGCTTATTTATTATAGTGAATAAATATTTTTCTGGTTCTAGTAATTATTTAATTTCTGCATAGAAATCTTGCTTTGGCCAGTTTTTTTATTGCAGAGTGCCATTCTTGTATAATTCAGTCTATGATCCTTTGTTTAAAACATGCTTAAGAAGTCGTCACGATTTCCTCCTTATAACCAAACATATTGGAAATATTAGTCTGGCATTATTAAATCCTAATTTTATTGGTCTTATTTAAAATTAAACTTTCATTTAACTATGAACAACCCTTAACGTGTCTCTTTAAAACTATTAAGTACTCTAAAACAGTAGCTCAACCTTTTGACCTAAACTCATTAATTTACCATTTTGTTGTGAGCGACTTCTTATTCTTCCTATATGACATATTGCACGTGTCTGATTTCAAAGGGGGGTTGGGTGGCTGAATGGTTAGCACGCGCGCCTGTCATTGAGTTAACTAGCGTGTTTTCGAATGCCCGGCTGTACGTGACAAGGAGTAAGGTCGCCTGTCCAACCTGCCATTTTTAATTTTTTTTCCCGCCATTTTCATTTCATTTTCTCATCCGTCTCATTACAGTAATACAAGTTTCAGTTATTTCTCTTTAGTTTTCAGATTATTGTTATGCCGGGGTGCAATGTTTCATACTATATTTAGACTTGTAACTTCGTGAGTTTTTGACCAATTTTGATAATTTTTTCTTCTTATCTTTTTATTTAGGATACTTGATACAACCAATGACATGTGACGATGAATATGAAAGCTTTCATATCTGCATGGGACAGTAGCAGATCTAGTTATTATTATTTTTTTTTTTGTGTGTTTTCTGCAAATCGGATTTCTCAGAATCTATCCATAGGATCTTTCTGAAATTTTGACCTACCCCCCCAAAAATGGGGTGCGAACCTTGATTAAATATATTTTCGAAACGTTTTACGAATCCGAAATCACCGAATTTTACGAACGAAAAAAATGACAATGCATAGTCGTAACTTTGTTATTTTTTGACCGATTTTACTAATTCTTTTTTCTTTGAATACCTTTAAAAAAACCATTTTCATCTGCAGTTTCACATTTTCGAATTTCGAAAATTCGTCGCTGTGATTTCGAACCGGAAGATTAGACCAATTTGACAACTTCTTTAATAGTTGTACGATTTTCATGAAATTTAGTATCTAAGTAGATCCTACCGATGTGACTTCAAAAATATAATTAGAAATTTTCTAAATTATCTCCCCTTGACGAAATTAAGGATCAAAATTTTCAAAAAAATCATCGAAATATAGGTCAGAATGACCTGATTTTTTTTTTGGATACTAGATAAGTAATTACTGATTTGTACACAAAATATGGAGTTTGTCGATCGAACCGGAAGTGCCGCCATATTTAAAAGTGAAAAATCAATAAGGCTTTTTTGCTATTTTACTTACAGACTCGGGAGTTATATTTTCTGAATCCTTGTAGGAAGGCCTAAAAAATGTCGCGAATAGAATTTTGATTTCGGTCACGTGATGGTCACCATTTTGAATTGAAAATGAAAAATAGAAGCAATTTGAAGGGTCGGGACTTTGGAACACAATTACTCTCCTTCTAATTAAGCTAGAATGTTCAAACTTGGTGTAGACGTTCACTAGGTCAATGTTATGATTGAGTTCAAAGATGAGCATTTTCTGCTTAGGGTAAGCAGAGATAAACAAGCTAATTTGTTGATTCTTTAGGGCACGATAACTTCGGTTATAATGAAGGGAGGGCGGTGAAACTTTTGTCAATAGAGAGTCTAATAGCTAGCCTGTTGTGTGAAATCATTGTATTATTTTTTCTAAATATCAGGGATAGCCGAAAAAAAGAGATTGAAAACCCAAAAAGTCGTATTTTTACAATTTGGAGCATGTTTAGAGGTCTTTCTCGTAAAGTCAACATAATATTTTTTGGGAACTTCTTGTACAAAGAGTCTTATTGGTAGTCTTTTATATGAAACCATCGATCAACAGTCCAACATA
The DNA here is from genome assembly GCA_036850965.1 of Patella caerulea. Classification (NCBI taxonomy): domain Eukaryota; kingdom Metazoa; phylum Mollusca; class Gastropoda; family Patellidae; genus Patella; species Patella caerulea. Next base: position 25,314,017 of record JAZGQO010000006.1, read on the forward strand.
TCAGGAGTAGAAGAACAAAAGGATCGAACATTGAAAACGGCACCCTTTCATTGTTAAGCGAAACATGCAGTGTGGGTGACTACAATCTACACATTTAGTCATCGTATAGAGCTTATTCAACAGTATCGAATTCCAACTGCTTAGGGATATTTTACGTGCACTCCAATGTGTACACGGAACCTTGGTTTTTCGTCCCATCCGAATGACTAGACAGCTGTGCTTGTCAGGCCCTCCGTTCTGCCTCACTGACAAGGGGAACCACGCCGGGAAATCGAGATGAACTTTCTCCGTGCAGAACTTTCAATTCAGGCGAAAACGTTTATTGCATACGATTAAGCTGGTCAGTTGGAGCTTATTTTCAAAAGTTTTGTAATAATCGGTTGGTAATTAAAGTACCGTGCACATTAAACTGTTAAAACAGAAAATTTCGCCCGGTTGAAATGTTTCTTGCTATAAGTCAGCAATTTTCTGAATTCAGGGAGGCTGAATGGCTGAATGGTTAGCATGTGCGCACTGTATCGTAACGTCTGTCATTGAGTCAACGGGCGTCGTTTCGATCTCCAGGTTGCACGTGACATGAAGTATGATGTCCAACCTTGTGGGTTTTCTCCGTGTTCTTCGGTTTCCTCCCAACGGCTAAAGACCTGTAAGCGCAGGGGGAGTTTTTAAATAAAATTAAAAAACATATGTTAGTCCCGAAATGACCTAGTTTGTGTCGAATGGACATTAGGCCGCATTTCTCTCTTTCTCTTTTATTTTTAAAGTTTTGTAATAATCGGTCGGTAATCAAAGGTACTGTAAAAGTGATAAAACAGAAAATAATCGGTTGGTAATCAAAGGTACTGTAAAAGTCATAAAACAGAAAATTTCGCCCGGTTGTAATGTTTCTCACTTTAAAGTCAGCAATTTCCCGATTTTAAGTGGCAAACGTTTATTGCGAACGCTTAAGCTGGTCAGGGGGGAGCTTATTTTTAAAAGTTTTGTAATATTCGGTTGATAACTAAAGGTACCGTGCAAATTAAACTGTTACAATAGAAAATTTGGCCCGGTTGAAATGTTTCTCGCTGTAGGTCAGCAATTTGCCGATTTTAGGGAGGTTGCGTGGCTGAATGGTTAGCACGTGCGCTCTGTATCATAACGTCTGTCATTGAGTCAACTGCCGTTGTTTCGATTTTTTGGTTGTACGTGACAAGGAGTATGGTTGCCTGTCCAACCTCGTAGGCCGTAACCGCCGCTGCCCGGGTAAAATTTCCCTCATTGCACACATTATGGCATATGCCCGTCTTCATTAGCCCATTTTAGGAGCAGAACAGTCGGACGTTAAACCCCATTCAATTTCATTTCATTTTCTCTATGTTGCTTATTTATTATAGTGGATAAATATTTTTCTGGTTCTAGCAATTATTTAATTTCTGCATAGAAATCTTGCTTTGGCCAGTTTTTTTTATTGCAGAGTGCCATTCTTGTTTAAACAAACATGATCCTTTGTTTAAAACATGCTTAAGAAGTCGTCACGATTTCCTACTTATAACCAAACATATTGGAAATATTAGTCTGGCATTATTAAATCCTAATTTTATTGGTCTTATTTAAAATTAAACTTTCATTTAACTATGAACAACCCTTAACGTGTCTCTTTAAAACTATTAAGTACTCTAAAACAGTAGCTCAACCTTTTGACCTAAACTCATTAATTTACCATTTTGTTGTGAGCGACTTCTTATTCTTCCTATATGACATATTGCACGTGTCTGATTTCAAAGGGGGGTTGAGTGGCTGAATGGTAAGCACGCGCGCCTGTCATTGAGTAAACTAGCGTGTTTTCGAATGCCCGGTTGTACGTGACAAGGAGTAAGGTCGCCTGTCCAACCTGCCATTTTTAATTTTTTTTCCCGCCATTTTCATTTCATTTTTTCATCCGTCTCATTACAGTAATACAAGTTTCAGTTATTTCCCTTTAGTTTTCAGATTATTGTTATGCCTGGGTGCAATGTTTCATACTATATTTAGACTTGTAACTTCGCGAGTTTTTGACCAATTTTAATAATTTTTTCTTCTTATCCTTTTATTTAGGATACTTGATACAATCAATGACACGTGACGATGAATATGAAAGCTTTCATATCTGCATGGGACAGTAGCAGATCTAGTTATTATTATTATTATTATTTACCGCGAGGGCCTAGATCTCCATGATCGAAAACAGATATCGATCTGGAATTAGCTTTTCTATCGGGAAACCATGTGGTGGCTACTTGATAAAATATTTTTGAAATTTCTGCGCATACCGGAAGTGACCGAACTTTGTACTTTCTCTAAAAATTGAAAATCGGCCATAGTTTCGTCAATTCTTTATCCATTTTCAAACAAATTACATTTTTGGAATCCCTGAATCTTTTCTGAGACAATGGCTATCTCACATTTTTCAATTTCGAACATTCGTCTATGACTTTTATCGTTCGAAAATTGAAAACATGTTGTTTACGAGACAATTTTTGTTATTTTTCAAAATTTTCAAATTTGACCTACATTTTTGGATACCTGAAGTCCATCCGATTCCAGTAATATAAGTTTCATTCAGAGTTATCGCCCTTTATTTTCTGATTTTTTTCGAATTTTCTTCCCATTTTGCGAGCTCGGGTTTCGTTTTATGGTAGAATTGACGTTTATGAAACTTCTGGAACATGAAGTTATAGTCCAATACCAACTGATAAAGCAATTTCGACACGGATCTTCAAACCGGAAGTGGTCGAAATAATGTTCAATATTTTGAAAAAAATGCAAAAAATGGATATTTTGGGGGAAAACGCTATTTCTCTGTCCGATATCAATGGATTAAACGAATGAAGGTACCGTTTGATGGCACGATTGTTGGACTATCATATGATACCCCATTCATACGGATACTATGAACAGACAGCAAAATATGGCACGCTGAAAATCAAGTATTTTCTGATTTGGAGCGTTTTTGGACGCCTGTATCTCGAAAACTTAACCTGCAATATTTTTTAAATTTTTTCTATCGAGAGTCCTTTGGGAGGTTTTTGACATGAAGCCATCCAATAGGACTTTGAAATGTCTGGAATAGGATAAAAAAGGGACTGAAAATCGAAAAAAGTCGAAAAATCGTGAAATTTTGGAAAATGCTCTACTATTTTTTTATTTTAAGAGATTTTTAAAAAAAAGGTTGTATATTCAGATAGCTGACCTAATTACGATTCTAACGATGTATAATATGTATGTAATTATTAAAATTTAATTTTCTATATTTTAAATTTTTTGCATTTTTGGCACTTTTGAACATAGGATTTCTCAGGGGCATTTTATCTGATCAGATAATGTAATATATCATTACAGAGCCCTGTGGCTATTTTAGTGCCCAAACCGGCTATTAGAACAATAATAACCATACCGGAAGTATTCAAAAAATGAAAAAAAAAGAGTAAAAACATTGTCGCACTTGCGAAAAACTTGATTTCTCCCTTAGGTAATAGCGGACCAAAAGAACTAAAGTGTCGCTGGATAGCCCTATTAATGGACCATCATATGGTATCTAAATAATACGATTTCGATGGTAAGGAAATAAATTATTGTATGCCAAAAATCTAGTATTTTCCAATTTTTTAACATTCTGAGACGCCCTTTTCTCGAAAACGACGCCTACGATTTTTCTTAAACGTTTCTCACTCAAAGTCCTGTCAGTTGTCTATATAGGGAATCCAAAATGAAAAGCATTGAAATAATATAAGTGGTCGAAAAATGGCCTCAAACTTTGAAAAAAATTGAAAAATCGTTAAATTTTTTGAAACGCTCTTTAATTTATCTTTTTTTCCAAAACTACTCAATGGATGTTTCTGACACTTCTGGTACGTACAGTTAAGTATCCAAAGGACTTCGTAAAGCTATCACAACAACGATCGTAAAACCGGAAGTAGTCGAAAAAATGTCCGATATTTCGAAAAAAAATATTTTTTTTACGAAAACCTTTTTTATTTATGAATATTTTTTGATGATATTTTACACAGGGTTAAAATATCATCGTACTTGAGCAGAAATGAGAAAAAAAATTGTCTCGGTAATTTGCGTTAGCCACCATCGGCTAATTTAGTTTTTCGTACCCAGAAAAATTATTTATTGTTCGATTTGTATAAAACAAAGTTCATATGCACCATGGTCCCAATTGTAATTTTTTTTGTTACGGTGAAATTTTTCTGTCGGCAACGGAAGTGACGTAATATTAACAAAAACTACAATTTTGACAGTTCGGTACCACTTTTTGAAAGCAAATATTATTTTTTTTCAAAACTGATATGACTAAAAGGATGCACCCTGCAAAGGTGCACAAAAACCTTAGCTCATATTTTTTAATTTCAACTTCATTTTCGGGCAATTTCGAATAAAATGTAAAATAAAGTGTAAAATTCAGTTATTTACAATTCATTCAGCGTCTTCATATTTTGAAATATTTATTTGTAATTTTCATAAACTCGTAGCAATAATCCAGACGAAGAGAATGTATGCGAAAATTAGTTTGTAATATGAGCAGTTGCCGAGAAATATGCAATTTTGCATGCATCACTTTTCACGTTATTTTGCCTATAAAAGAGTTAATTATTATTCGATTTGCAATATTTTTTTTCCATTTGATGCCTAATGCCAATTTGGACTAGGTCAAGCCAATTTTACATTTTCACTGTGACCGGAAATGACGTCATTTGGGCAAAAACTGTATTTTTAACCTAAAAAATAAATATTTTATTCAAATGAGTCTGCCTTATAATATTTTTAAAATTATGATATTTGATTCCCATCAACGAATAAAATGAAGCCATACGACCATACAGATACCACAAAATGGTTTCTAACTTGTACGGTTACAGAGAAATAGGCGATCTTCTATAAGTCACTTTTCAAGGTTTTTGGTCTGTAAAACTGTCAATTATTATTCGATTTTTACAATTTATTTACCATTTCATGCCTTATGCTATTTATGACTTCTATGAACCAAGTTAAAATTTTCAATATCACCGGAAGTAATGTAATTTTTGCAAAAAACGTATTTTTAGCCTTTAAAACAAACATTTTTTTGAAGGGATTTATATTTATTATTCGTTTAACTTTATAACGTCTGACTCTAATGGGCAGTAAGACTGGATCAATACCATCATATTGATATCAAGAAAAATCTTCTAGCATGTTCCCTTGTCGAATAATAACCAATTTTCCGAGGGTCACTTTTCAGTTTTTTACCTTCTTAATTTCAGTTTATGGGTTATAGGTTAATTATTTATTGTCCGATATTTATAAAAAAAAGTTTGTATTTTGTATGTTGCGAATTTTCGACTTATTTTTCGTCTATAAAAATTTCTTTCGGCACCGGAAGTGACATACTTTTGCCATAATTTACAATTTTGACCGGTCTTTTAGCCAGCAAATATTACTTTTAGATATGATAGAGGGTGTCACTGAAGCAAAACAACTAAAGTATAGTTTGGTAGCTCAATGGATAGGCTATGGTATAATAAACTTCCTGTATGATTCCTGAAAGCCGGTTCAGTGCTGCTTGCAGGTCTAGTTCTTATTATTATTAGGGTTTCACACTGCGTAGCTTGTGTGAAACACTATTGTTTTTGTTAAAATTATTATTCTTATTATTATTATTATTATTATTCAGATTCCAATTTGAATAGATCTCAGCAACTACGTGTCGCATCGTTACGATCTCTTCGGTTTTACTGGGAAAGTGGGTGTGACTTAGAGGATAAAGCTATTTTGAACGTTCTGCGACAATGCGAAATGTCCGAAATCACCGAAGTTATCGTTTTTGAAAATATTGCAGTAATTTTAACAATAATCATTGGATTTTAACTTTCGATACATTTTGGCATAGCCTGAGACAGGGCACATATCTAAGCTACTTTCGATTTTTGATTTTCGGCAAATCTTCGAAGATATTAGGCGCCAAATTTCGAAAATTTAAAATTTTACAAAAAATTTTTTTATTTATGAATATTTTTTAGTCGTATTGTGCACAGAATTAAAGAGTCATCTGACTAGTGCAAAAATGTTAAAAAAATTTGTCTCAGTAATTTTCCTTGGCCGCCATTGGCTAATTCAGTTTTTCAGTCCTAGATTAATTTTTTATTGTCCGATTTGTATAAAACAAAATTCATATGCCTCGTTGTATCAATTGTCATTTTTTTTATTACCAAAAGTGTTATCTGTCGGCACCGGAAGTGGCATAATTTTACCAAAAACTACAATTTTGACAGTTATTTTCCTACCTCGAAAACAAATATTATTTTTTGGAAAAATTATTTGACTCAAAGAGTGTGCCCTTTCAAGGCGCAAAAAATGTAGGAAGCAGTTTTTTTAATTTCGATTTCACTTTCGAGCAAATTCGATTAAGAGGCTAAAAATGGTGTAAAATTTACCTATTTACAACCTATTCAGGCTTTTCAGATTTTAAAATATTTCTTCGTAACTTTTATAAACTTGTAGCTATAATCCATACGAAGAAAATGTATGTTAAAATTCGTTTGTAATATAAGCAGTTACCAAGAAATGGGCAGTTCTGTACAAGTCACTGTTTTCGTTATTTTGCCTGTAAAATAGTCAATTATTATTGGATTTTTATAAAAGTGACATCATTTGATTCAAAAAGCATGTAGCGTCATATCAAGTTGATTACAATTTAAAATTGACACCGGAAGTGACATCATTTGGTCAAAAACTGCATTTTAAACTTTTTAAATCAATGTTTTATTCAACCAAGAATAACTTAATATGTATTAATAATTTTAACTTTTGGTTTAAATTCACATATAAACAAAACTCATATGGTCATATAGATATCATGAAATTGTTTCTAACTTGTTCGGTTGCTGAGAAATAGACGGTTTTCTACAGGTCACTTTTGAAGGTTTCGGGGCCATAAAAGTGTCAATTATTATTCGATTTTCATATACGTTACACCGTGTTATACCTACTGCCATTTGGGATTTCATTCAAGTAATTTAAGATTTTCATTATCACCGGAAGTAACGTCATTTTGGCAAAAACTGTATTTTGAGCCTTCAAAACAGATATTTTATTCAAGTGAGTCTGTTTTGAAATCTTTTTCAAATTATGGTATTTGATGCTAATCAACAAATAGAATGAACCCATACGATCACACAGATACCACAAAATGGTTTGTAACTTGTACGGTTGCAGAGAAATAGCAGATTTTCTACAAGTCACTTTTCAAGTTTTTTGGTCTTAAAATTTTACATAAAATTTTCACTATATGATATCGTATGCCATTTCTGATTTCATAAGACTAATTGAACATTTTCATTAACACAGGAAGTAATTTAATTTTGTCAAGATCATTTACAAGTAACAAATGTATAAAATGAATTGATATTGTTGGATTTTGTTGATTCTGCGTCCATTTTATTTGTGTGCAATGTTAATTTGGAAACCTGTTTAGTGGTTTCGCTGGTACCGGAAGTGACATATGTTCAAGGGTAACTTGGCACCGGAAGTGACATGTTTAAGGGTAACATGGCACCAGTGAAACCCGTCATTCCTGCATGCAGGTCTAGTTATTATTATTATTATTCTTCTTTTGTTTTGAGTAGATCTCAGCAACTACGTGTCGCATCGTTACGATTTCTTCGGTTTTACTGGGAAAGTGGGTGTGACTTAGAGGATAAAGCTATTTTGAACGTTCTGCGACAATGCGAAATGTCCGAAATCACCGAAGTTATCGTTTTTACAAATATTGCGGTAATTTTAACAATAATCATGGGATTTTAACTTTCGATACATTTTGGCATAGCTGGAGACAGGGCACATAGCTGCGCTACTTTCGATTTTTGATTTTCGGCAAATCTTCGAAGATATTAGGCGCCAAATTTCGGAAATTTAAAATTTTACAAAAAACTTTTTTATTTATGAATATTTTTTAGTCGTGTTGTGCACAGAATTAAAGAGTCATCTGACTTGCGCAAAAATGTTAAAAAATTATGTCTCAGTAATTTTCCTTGGCCTCCATTGGCTAATTCAGTTTTTCAGTCCTAGATTAATTTTTTATTGTTCGATTTGTATAAAACAAAGTTCATATGCTTCGTTGTCTCAATTGTCATTTTTTTTATTACCAAAAGTGTTATCTGTCGGCACCGGAAGTGGCATAATTTTACCAAAAACTACAATTTTGACAGTTAGGTACATTTTTTGAAAACAAATATTATTTTTTTGAAAAATTATATGACTCAAAGAGTGTGTCCTTTAAAGGCGCAAAAAATGTCGGAAGCAGTTTTTTTAATTTCTTTTTCATTTTCTAGCAAATTGGATTAAGAGGTGAAAAAAGGCGTAAAATTGACCTATTTACAACTCATTCAGGCTTTTCAGATTTTAAAATATTTTTACGTAACTTTTATAAACTTGTAGCTATAATCCATACGAAGAGAATGTATGTGAAAATTAGTTTGTAATATAAGCAGTTGCCGAGAAATAGGCAATTTTGCATGAGTCACTTTTCACGTAATTTTGGCTGTAAAAGAATCAATTATTATTCGATTTTCAATTTTCTTTCGCCATTGGATGCCTAATGCTATAGTGGACTATGTCAAACCATTTTACCCCTTGCGCTGCCACCGGAAATGACGTCATTTGCTCAAAACTTAAATTTTAGCCTTCAAAAAACAATATTTTATTCAAATGAGTCGTATTTGTTATTTTTTTCAAATTGTGATATTTGATTCTATTGATCAAATAGATTGAACCCATACGATCATACAGATACCACAAAATGGTTTCTAACTTGTACGGTTGCAGAGAAATGGGTGATTTTCCTTAAGTCACTTTTCAAGGTTTTTGGTCTATAAAAGTGTCAGTTATTATTCGATTTTCATAAAATTTTCACCATATGATATCTTGTGTCATTTATGATTTCATAGAACTAATTTAACATTTTCAGTATCACCGGAAGTAATGTCATTTTGGCAAAAACTGTATTTTTAGCCTTCAAAACAGACATTTTTTTCAAATGAGTCTGATTTGTAATATATTTCAAATTATGATATTTGATTCCAATCAACAAATGGATTGAACCCATACGATCATATAGATACCAAAAGCTAGTTTTTATCATGCACGGTTGCCGAGAAATAGACGATTTTCTACAAGTCACTTTTCAAGGTTTTTGGTCTATAAAAGTGGCAAATCTCATTCGATTTACATACAATTTTCGCCATTATGCTGCCTTATGCCATTTCTGATTTCATAAAACTAATTGAACATTTTCATTATCACCGGAAGTAATGAAATTTTGCCAGGATCACTTACAAGTAACATATATATAAAATGAATTGATATTGCTGGATTTGGTTGATTCTTCGTCCATTTTATTTGATGTTTACAATGCTTATGTGGAAACCTGTTTGATGGTTTCATTGGTATCGGAAGTGACATATGTTTAAGGGTAACGTGGCACCGAAAGTGACGTGGCACCAGTGAAACCCGTCATTCCTGCATGCAGGTCTAGTTAGGCTTTCAGACTTTCGTCTGAAAGCCTATTGTGATTACTAAAATTATTATTAGGCTTTCAGACTTTCGTCTGAAAGCCTATTGAGATTACTAAAATTATTAGGCTTTCAGACTTTCGTCTGAAAGCCTATTGAGATTACTAAAATTATTATTATTATTATTATTATTATTATTATTTACCGCGAGGGCCTAGATCTCCATGATCGAAAACAGATATCGATCGAGAATTAGCTTTTCTATCGGAAAACCATGTGGTGGCTACTTGATAAAATATTTTTGAAATTTCTGCGCATACCGGAAGTGACCGAACTTTTTACTTTCTCTAAAAATTGAAAATCGGCTATAGTTTCGTCAATTCTTTATCCATTTTCAAACAAATTACATTTTTGGAATCCCTGAATCTTTTCTGAGACAATGGCTATCTCACATTTTTCAATTTCGAACATTCGTCTATGACTTTTATCGTTCGAAAATTGAAAACATGTTGTTTACGAGACAATTTTTGTTATTTTTCAAAATTTTCAAATTTGACCTACATTTTTGGATACTTGAAGTCAATCCGATTCCAGTAATATAAGTTTCATTCAGAGTTATCGCCCTTTATTTTTCGATTTTTTTCGAATTTTCATCCCATTTTGCGAGCTCGGGTTTCGTTTTATGGTAGAATTGACGTTTCTGAAACTTCTGGAACATGAAGTTATAGTCCAATACCAACTGATAAAGCAATTTCGACACGGATCTTTAAACCGGAAGTGGTCGAAATAATGTTCAATATTTTGAAAAAAATGCAAAAAATGGATATTTTTGGGAAAAACGCGATTTCTCCGCCCGATATCAATGGATTAAACAAATTAGGGTACCATTGGACTGCACTAGGATTGTACTATCGTATGATACCCATTTCATACGGATACTATGATCAGGCTGCAAAATATGGCACGCTGAAAATCAAGTATTTTCTGATTTTTAGCATTTTTGGACGCCTGTATCTCGAAAACTTAACCGCAACTTTTTTTTTAACTTTCTCTATCGAGAGTCCATTCGATAGTCTTGTGAATTATGCCACCCAATAAGACTTTGAAATGTCTGGAATAGGTGAAATAACGGACTGAAAATCGAAAAAAGTCGAAAAATCGTGAAATTTTGGAAAATGCTCTACTATTTTTTTATTTTAAGAGATTTTCAAAAAAAGATTGTACATTCAGATAGCTGACCTAATTACGATTCTAACGATGTATAATATGTATGTAGTTATTGAAATTTAATTTTCGATATTTTAAATTTTTTGCATTTTTGGCACTTTTCAACATAGGATTTCTCAGGTGCATTTTATCTGATCAGATAATGCAATATATCATTACAGAGCCCTGTGGCTATTTTAGTGCACAAACCGGCTATTAAGACTATTCCGAAAATAATAACCATACCGGAAGTATTCAAAAAATGAAAAAAAAGGTTAAAAACATTGTCGCACTTGCGAAAAACTTGATTTCTCCCTTATGTAATAGCGGACCAAAATAACTAAAGGGTCGTTGGAACGCCCTATTAATGGACCATCATATGGTATCTAAATAATACGATTTCGATGGTAGGGAAATAAATTATTGTATGCCAAAAATCTAGTATTTTCCGATTTTTTAACATTCTGAGACGCCCTGTTCTCGAAAACGACGCCGCAGATTTTTCTTAAACTTTTCTTACTCAAAGTCCTATCGGTTGTCTATATAGTGAATCCAAAATGAAAAGCATTGAAATAATATAGGTGGTCCAAAAATGGCATCAAACTTTGAAAAAAATTGAAAAATCATTAAATTTTTGTAAACGCTCTTTAATTTATCTTTTTTTCCAAAACTACTCAATGGATGTTTCTGACACTTCTGGTACAGAAAGTTAAGTATCGAAAAAACTTCGTAAAGCTATCGCGACAATGATCGTAAAACCGGAAGTAGTCGAAAAAATGTCCGATATTTTGAAAAAAAAAATTTTTTTACGAATACCTTTTTTATTTATGAATATTTTTTGATGGTATTTTACACAGGGTTAAAATATCATCGTACTTGAGCAGAAATGAGAAAAAAAATTGTCTCGGTAATTTGCGTTAGCCGCCATCGGCTAATTTAGTTTTTCGTACCCAGAAAAATTATTTATTGTTCGATTTGTATAAAACAAAGTTCATATGCTCCGTGGTCCCAATTGTAATTTTTTTTGTTACGGTGAAATTTTTCTGTCGGCAACGGAAGTGACGTAATATTAACTAAAACTACAATTTTGACAGTTCGGTACCACTTTTTGAAAGCAAATATTTTTTTTTTCAAAACTGATATAACTAAAAGGATGCACCCTGCAAAGATGCAGAAAATCCTTAGCTCAGATTTTTTAATTTCAATTTCATTTTCGGGCAATTTCGAATAAAATGTAAAATAAAGTGTAAAATTCAGTTATTTACAATTCATTCAGCGTCTTCATATTTTGAAATATTTATTTGTAATTTTCATAAACTCGTAGCAATTATCCAGACGAAGAGAATGTATGCGAAAATTAGTTTGTAATATGAGCAGTTGCCGAGAAATATGCAATTTTGCATGCATCACTTTTCACGTTATTTTGCCTATAAAAGAGTGAATTATCATTCGATTTGCAATATTTTTTTCCCATTTGATGCCTAATGCCAATTTGGACTAGGTCAAGCCAATTTTACATTTTCGTTGTGACCGGAAATGACGTCATTTGGGCAAAAACTGTATTTTTAACCCAAAAAACAAATATTTTATTCAAATGAGTCTGCCTTATAATATTTTTAAAATTATGATATTTGATTCCCATCAACGAATAGAATGAAGCCATACGACCATACAGATACCACAAAATGGTTTCTAACTTGTATGGTTACAGAGAAATAGGCGATCTTCTATAAGTCACTTTTCAAGGTTTTTGGTCTATAAAAGTGTCAATTATTATTCGATTTTTATATTTTTTTTACCATTCGATGCCTTATGCCATTTATGACTTCTATGAACTAAGTTAACATTTTCAATATCACCGGAAGTAATGTAATTTTTGCAAAAAAACGTTTTTTTAGCCTTCAAAACAAACATTTTTTTGAACGGATTTATATTTATTATTCGTTTAACTTGATAACGTCTGACTCTAATGGGCAGTAAGATTGAATCAATACCATCATATTGATATCAAGAAAAGGCTTCTAGCATGTTCCCTTGTCGAATAATAGCCAATTTTCCCAGGGTCACTTTTAAGTTTTTTACCTTCTTAATTTCAGTTTATGGGTTATAGGGTAATTATTTATTGCCCGATATGTATAAAACAAAGTTTGTATTTTGCGTGTTGCGAATTTTCGACTTATTTTTCACCTATAAAAATTTCTTTCGGTACCGGAAGTGACGTAATTTTGCTATAATTTACAATTTTGACCGGTCTTTTCGCCAGCAAATATTACTTTTACATATGATAGAGGGTGTCACTGAAGCAAAACAACTAAAGTATAGTTTGGTAGCTCAATGGATCGGCTATGGTATAATAAACTTCCTGTATGATTCCTGAAAGCCGGTTCAGTGCTGCTTGCAGGTCTAGTTATTTTTTTTTTTATTATTATTATTTACCGCCGGAGCCTATTTCTCCATGATCGAAAAGAGATACCGATCTGCGGTTCATCTTTCTATCGGGAAACCATGTGGTGGCTACTCAATAAAGCAATTTTTGAACTTCTGCGCAGACCGGAAGTAGTCGAATTTTGAACGTTGGTAAAAAATAAAAAATCGGCCGTGGTTTCGTCAATTCTCTACCTATATTCAAACAAATCACATTTTTGGAAAGCCTGAGACTTTTCCAAGACAATAGCAATCTCACATTTCGCAATTTCGAAACTTCGTTGCTGACTTCTATCGTTCGAAAATTCAAAACACGTCGCCTACGAGACAATTTTTGTTATTTTTCAAAATTTGCAAATTTGACCAACATTTTTGGATACCTGACGTCAATCCGATTCCAGTAATATAAGTTTCATTCAGAGTTATCGCCCTTTATTTTTCGATTTTTTTCGAATTTTCTTCCCATTTTGTGAGCTGTGGTGTCGTTTTACAGCCAAAATGATGTTTCTGAAACTTACGGAACATGAAGTTATAGTCCAATACCAACTGATAAAGCAATTTCGACAAGAATCCTTTAACCGGAAGTGGTCGAAATAATGTGCAATATTTTGAAAAAAATGCAAAAAATGGATATTTTGGGGAAAAACGCGATTCCTCCGCCCGATATCAATGGATGAAAGAAATTATGGTACCATTGGACTGCACTAGGATTGTACTATCCTATGATACCCAATTAATACGGATATTATGATCAGACAGCAAAATATGGCACGCTGAAAATCAAGTATTTTCTGATTTGGAGCGTTTTTGGACGCCTATATCTCGAAAACTTAACCGCAACTTTTTTTTAAATTTTTTCTATCGAGAGTCCTTTCTGAGTTAATTTGCATGAAAACATCCAATAAGCCTTTGAAATATCTGGAATAGGTGAAATAACGGACTGAAAATCGAAAAAAGTCGAAAAATCGTGAAATTTTTGAAAATGCTCTACTATTTTCTTATTTGAAGAGATTTTTTAAAAAAGGTTGTATATTCAGACAGCTGACCTAATTACGATTCTAACGATGTATAATATGTATGTAATTATTGAAATTAAATTTTCGATATTTTAATTTTTTTTTCATTTTTGGCACTTTTGAACACAGGATTTCTCAGGGGCATTTATTTTATCTGATCAGATAATGTAATATATGATTACAGAGCCCTGTGGCTATTTTAGTGCCCAAACCGGCTATTAAAACTATTCCGACAATAATAACCGTACCGGAAGTATTCAAAAAATGAAAAAAAAAAGGTTAAAAACATTGTCTCACTTACGAAAAACTTGATTGCTCTCTTAGGTAATAGCGGACCAAAAGAACTAAAGTGTCGTTGGATAGTCCTATTAATGGACCATCATATGGTATCTAAATAATACGATTTCGATGGTAAGGAAATAAATTATTGTATGCCAAAAATCAAGTATTTCCTGATTTTTTTAACATTCTGAGACGCCCTTTTCTCGAAAACGCCGCCGCAGATTTTTATGAAACTTTTCTTACTCAAAGCCCTATCGGTTGTCTATATAGTGAATCCAAAATGAAAAGCATTGAAATAATATAAATGGTCCAAAAATGGCCTCAAACTTTGATAAAAATTGACAAATCGTTAAATTTTTGGAAACGCTCTTTAAGTTATCCTTTTTTCCAAAACTACTCAATGGATGTTTCTGACACTTCTGGTACAGAAAGTTAATTATCCAAAGAACTTCGTAAAGCTACCACGACAACGATCGTAAAACTCAAATTCCTATCGGTTGTCTATATAGTGAATCCAAAATGAAAAGCATTGAAATAATATAGGTGGTCCAAAAATGGCATCAAACTTTTAAAAAAAGTTGAAAAATCGTTAAATTTTTGTAAACGCTCTTTAATTTATCTTTTTTTCCAAAACTACTCAATGGATGTTTCTGACACTTCTGGTATAGAAAGTTAAGTATCCAAAGAACTTCGTAAAGCTATCACGACAACGATCGTAAAACCGGAAGTAGTCCGATATTTTGAAAAAAAAAAATATTTTTTACGAAAAGCTTTTTTATTTATGAATATTTTTTGATGATATTTTACACAGGGTTAAAATATCATCCTACTTGAGCAGAAATGAGAAAAAAATTGTCTCGGTAATTTGCGTTAGCCGCCATCGGCTAATTTAGTTTTTCGTACCCAGAAAAATTATTTATTGTTCGATTGGTATAAAACAAAGTTCGCATGCTCCGTGGTCCCAATTGTAATTTTTTTTTGTTACGGTGAAATTTTTCTGTCGGCAACGTAAGTGACGTAATATTAACAAAAACTACAATTTTGACAGTTCGGTACCACTTTTTGAAAGCAAATATTAATTTTTTTCAAAACTGATATAACTAAAAGGATGGACCCTGCAAAGGTGCACAAAATCCTTAGCTCAGATTTTTTAATTTCAATTTCATTTTCGGGCAATTTCGAATAAAATGTAAAATAAAGTGTAAAATTCAGTTGTTTACAATTCATTCAGCGTCTTCATATTTTGAAATATTTTTTGTAATTTTCAATAATCCAGACGAAGAGAATGTATGCTAAAATTAGTATGTAATATGAGCAGTTGCCGATAAATATGCAATTTTGCATGCATCACTTTTCACGTTATTTTGCCTATAAAAACGTGATTTATTATTCGATTTGCAATATTTGTTTTTCCATTTGATGCCTAATGCCAATTTAGAGTAGGTCAAGCCAATTTTACATTTTCACTGTGACCAGAAATGACGTCATTTAGGCAAAAACTGCATTTTTAACCTAAAAAAGAAATATTTTATTTAAATGAGTCTGCCTTATAATATTTTTAAAATTACGATATTCAATTCCCATCAACGAATAGAATGAAGCCATACGACCCTGCAGATACCACAAAATGGTTTCTAACTTGTACGGTTACAGAGAAATAGGCGATCTTCGATAAGTCACTTTTCAAGGTTTTTGGTCTATAAAAGTTTCAATTATTATTCGATTTTTATAAATTTTTTACCATTTGATGCCTTATGCCATTTATGAATTCTATGAACTAAATTAACATTTTCAATATCACCGGAAGTAATGTAGCCTTCAAAACAAACATTTTTTTGAAGGGATTTATATTTATTATTCGTTTAACTTTATAACGTTTGGTTCTAATGGGCAGTAAGATTGAATATATACCATCATATTGATATCAAGAAAAGGCTTCTAGCATGTTCCCTTGTTGAATAATAGCCAATTTTCCCAGGGTCACTTTTAAGTTTTTTACCTTCTTAATTTCAGTTGATGGGTTATGTGTTAATTATTTATTGCCCGATATGTATAAAACAAAGTTTTATTTTGTATGTTGCGAATTTTCGACTTATTTTTCACCTATAAAAATTTCTTTCGGCAGCGGAATTGACGTAATTTTGTCGTAATTTACAATTTTGACCGGTCTTTTCGCCAGCAAATATTACTTTTACATATGATAGAGGGTGTCACTGAAGCAAAACAATTAAAGTATAGTTTGGTAGCTCAATGGATCGGCTATGGTATAATAAACTTCCTGTATGATTCCTGAAAGCCGGTTCAGTGCTGCTTGCAGGTCTAGTTTATTATTATTATTTTATTTTTCGGGGGAGCCTATTTCTCAGTGTCTGTAACTGATACAGATCTGGGACATAATTTTCTATCAGGAAACCATATGGTGGCTATCCCATCCACTGTATTTGAAACTTCTGCGCAGACCGGAAGTGGCCGAATTTCGTGCGGTGCCAAATATTTAAAAAACGGCCGTAGATTCGTCAATTCTGTATCTATTTTCATAAAAATTACATTTTTGGAAACCCTGAGTCTTTTCTCGGACGATAGCAGTTGAAAATTTTGCAATTTCGAAACTTCGCCGCTGACTTCTAGCGTTCGAAAAATGAAAATATGTTGTTTAAGACACATTTTTTGTTATTTTTCAAAATTTTAAAATTTGACCTACATTTTTGGATACCTGAAGGCAATCCGGTTCCAGTAATATAAGTTTCATTCAGAGTTATCGCCCTTTATTTTTCGATTTTTTTCGAATTTTCTTCACATTTTGTGAGCTTAAGTTTCGTTTTACGGCCAGATCGACGCTTCTGAAATTCCTGGAACATGAAGTAATATGGTCAAACCACCGTTTAAAGCAATTTCAACAACAATCCGTAAACCGGAAGTAGTCGAAATAATATGCGATATTTTGAAAAAAAAGTGAAAAATGGGTGTTTTGGGTAAAAACACGATTTCTCCGTCCGATATCAACGGATTAAACGAATTAAGGTATCATTTGGTCGGGCGCTGATTGGACCACTGAATGATACCCAATTCGTAAGGATACGATTAGCAGGAAGCAAAATATGGCACGCTGAAAATCAAGTATTTTCTGATTTTTAGCATTTTTGGACGCCTGTATCTCGAAAACTTAACCGCAACTTTTTTTTTAATTTTTTCTATCGAGAGTCCTTTCGGAGGTTTTTTGCATGAAGCCATCCAATAAGACTTTGAAATATCTGGAATAGGTGAAATAACGGACTGAAAATCGAAAAAAGTCGAAAAATCGTGAAATTTTGGAAAATGCTCTACTTTTTTTTTATTTTAAGAGATTTTCAAAAAAAGATTGTATATTCAGATAGCTGACTTAATTACGATTCTAACGATGTATAATATGTATGTAGTTTTTGAAATTTAATTTTCGATATTTTAATTTTTTTGCATTTTTGGCACTTTTGAACATAGGATTTCTCAGGGGCATTTTATCTGATCAGATAATGTAATATGTCATTACAGAGCCCTGTGGCTATTTTAAGTGCCCAAACCGCCTATTAAAACTATTCCGGCAATAATAGCCATACCGGAAGTATTCAAAAAATGAAAAAATAATGTTAAAAACATTGTCGCACTTGCGAAAAACTTGATTTCTCCCTTAGGTAATAGCGGACCAAAAGAACTAAAGTGTCGCTGGATAGCCCTATTAATGGACCATCATATGGTGTCTAAATAATACGATTTCGATGATTAGTAAATAAATTATTGTATGCCAAAAATCTAGTATTTTCCGATTTTTTAACATTCTGAGACGCCCTTTTCTCGAAAATAACGCCGCAGATTTTTCTTACACTTTTCTTACTCAAAGTCCTATCGATTGTCTATATAGTGAATCCAAAATGAAAAGCATTGAAATAATATAAGAGGTCCAAAAATGGCCTCAAACTTTGAAAAAAATTGAAAAATCGTTAAATTTTTGGAAACGCTCTTTAATTTATCTTTTTTTCCAAAACTACTCAATGGATGTTTCTGACACTTCTGGTACAGAAAGTTAAGTATCCAAAGAACTTCGTAAAGCTGTCACGACAATGATCGTAAAACCGGAAGTAGTCGAAAAAATGTCCGATATTTTGAAAATTGTTTTTTTTTTTTTGCGAAAAACCTTTTTTATTTATGAATATTTTTTGATGGTATTTTACACAGGGTTAAAATATCATCCTACTTGAGCAGAAATGATAAAAAAAAAATGTCTCGGTAATTTGCGTTAGCCGCCATCGGCTCATTTAGTTTTTCGTAACCAGAAAAACTATTTATTGTTCGATTTGTATAAAACAAAGTTCATATGCTCCGTGGTCCCAATTGCAATTTTTTTTGTTACGGTGAAATTTTTCTGTCGGCAACGGAAGTGACGTAATATTAACAAAAACTACAATTTTGACAGTTCGGTATCACTTTTTGAAAGCAAATATTTTTTTTTTTAAACTGATATAACTAAAAGGATAACCCTGCAAAGGTGTATAAAATTTTTAGCTCAGATTTTTTAAATTTCAATTTCATTTTCGGGCAATTTCGAATAAAATGTAAAATAAAGTGTAAAATTCAATTATTTACAATTCATTCAGCGTCTTCATATTTTGAAATATTTATTTGTGATTTTCATAAACTCGTAGCAATAATCTAGACGAAGAGAATGTATGCGAAAATTAGTTTGAAATATGAGCAGTTGCCGAGAAATATGCAATTTTGCATGAATCACTATTCACGTTATTTTGCCTATAAAAGAGTGAATTATTATTCGATTTGCAATATTTTTTTTCCATTTGATGCCTAATGTCAATGTGGACTAGTTCAAGCCAATTTTACATTTTCACTGTGACCGGAAATGACGTCATTTCTGCAAAAACTGTATTTTTAATCTAAAAAACAAATATTTTATTCAAATGAGTCTGCCTTATAATATTTTTAAAATTATGATATTTGATTACCATCAACGAATAGAATGAAACCATACGACCACCACAAAATGGTTTCTAACTTGTACGGTTACAGAGAAATAGGCGATCTTCTATAAGTCACATTTCAAGGTTTTTGGTCTATAAAAGTGTCGGGGGGTTGGGATGGCCTAGTGGTCTAGAGTGCCGCGCTTCGCCCTCTAGCTGGCCGGTCACCTCTGGCTTGCGGTTGTGGTTTTGAGCCCTGGTGCGAGCGTATGTGGCATGGAGATGGGGGCGCCTTCTCAACCTCGTGGGTTTCCTCCGGGCACTCCGGTTTCCTCCCACTGCTAAAGACCCCTACGCGCAAGCGAATTATTGAAATAAAACTGAAACCATATGTTAGTCCCAAAATGACCTAGTTTGTGTCGAGTGGACGTTAAACCCCATTTCTCTCTCTCTCTCTCTCTATAAAAGTGTCAATATTATTATTCGATTTTTATCATTTTTTTACCATTTGATGCCTATCAACTAAGTTAACATTTTCAATATCATCGGAAGTAATGTAATTTTTGCAAAAAACGTATTTTTAGCCTTCAAAACAAACATTTTTTGAAGGGATTTATATTTATTATTTGTTTAACTTTATAACGTCTGACTCTAATGGGCAGTAAGATTGAATCAATACCATCATATTGATATCAAGAAAAGGCTTCTAAAAGGGTCACTTTTAATTATTTTACCTTCTTAATTTCAGTTTATGGGTTATAGGTTAATTTTCCATTGCCCGATATGTATTAAACAAATTTTGTATGTTGCAAATTTTCGACTTATTTTTCACCTATAAAAATTTCTTTCGGCACCGGAAGTGACGTAATTTTGCCATAATTTACAATTTTGACCGCTCTTTTCGCCAGCAAATATTACTTTTACATATGGTAGAGGTTGTCACTGAAGCAAAACAACTAAAGTTTAGTTCGGTAGCTCAATGGGTTGGCTATGGTATAATAAACTTCCTGTATGATTCCTGAAAGCCGGTTCAGTGCTGCTTGCAGGTCTAGTTATTATTATTATTATTCTTCTTTTGTTTTGAGTAGATCTCAGCAACTACGTGTCGCATCGTTACGATTTCTTCGGTTTTACTGGGAAAGTGGGTGTGACTTAGAGGATAAAGCTATTTTGAACGTTCTGCGACAATGCGAAATGTCCGAAATCACCGAAGTTATCGTTTTTACAAATATTGCGGTAATATTAACAATAATCATGGGATTTTAACTTTCGATACATTTTGGCATAGCTGGAGACAGGGCACATAGCTGCGCTACTTTCGATTTTTGATTTTCGGCAAATCTTCGAAGATATTAGGCGCCAAATTTCGGAAATTTAAAATTTTACAAAAAACTTTTTTATTTATGAATATTTTTTAGTCGTGTTGTGCACAGAATTAAAGAGTCATCTGACTTGCGCAAAAATGTTAAAAAAATTTTGTCTCAGTAATTTTCCTTGGCCTCCATTGGCTAATTCAGTTTTTCAGTCCTAGATTAATTTTTTTATAGTTCGATTTGTATAAAACAAAGTTCATATGCTTCGTTGTCTCAATTGTCATTTTTTTTATTACCAAAAGTGTTATCTGTCGGCACCGGAAGTGGCATAATTTTACCAAAAACTACAATTTTGACAGTTAGGTACATTTTTTGAAAACAAATATTATTTTTTTGAAAAATTATATGACTCAAAGAGTGTGTCCTTTAAAGGCGCAAAAAATGTCGGAAGCAGTTTTTTTAATTTCTTTTTCATTTTCTAGCAAATTGGATTAAGAGGTGAAAAAAGGCGTAAAATTGACCTATTTACAACTCATTCAGGCTTTTCACATTTTAAAATATTTTTACGTAACTTTTATAAACTTGTAGCTATAATCCATACGAAGAGAATGTATGTGAAAATTAGTTTGTAATATAAGCAGTTGCCGAGAAATAGGCAATTTTGCATGAGTCACTTTTCACGTAATTTTGGCTGTAAAAGAATCAATTATTATTCGATTTTCAATTTTCTTTCGCCATTGGATGCCTAATGCCATAGTGGACTATGTCAAACCATTTTACCCCTTGCGCTGCCACCGAAAATGACGTCATTTGCTCAAAACTTAAATTTTAGCCTTCAAAAAACAATATTTTATTCAAATGAGTCGTATTTGTTATTTTTTTCAAATTGTGATATTTGATTCTATTGATCGAATAGATTGAACCCATACGATTATACAGATACCACAAAATGGTTTCTAACTTGTACGGTTGCAGAGAAATGGGCGATTTTCCTTAAGTCACTTTTCAAGGTTTTTGGTCTATAAAAGTGTCAGTTATTATTCGATTTTCATAAAATTTTCACCATATGATATCTTGTGTCATTTATGATTTCATAGAACTAATTTAACATTTTCAGTATCACCGGAAGTAATGTCATTTTGGCAAAAACTGTATTTTTAGCCTTCAAAACAGACATTTTTTTCAAATGAGTCTGATTTGTAATATATTTCAAATTATGATATTTGATTCCAATCAACAAATGGATTGAACCCATACGATCATATAGATACCAAAAGATAGTTTTTATCGTGTACGGTTGCCGAGAAATAGACGATTTTCTACAAGTCACTTTTCAAGGTTTTTGGTCTGTAAAAGTGGCAATTCTCATTCGATTTACATACAATTTTCGCAATTATGATGCCTTATGCCATTTCTGATATAATAAAACTAATTGAACATTTTCATTATCACCGGAAGTAATGAAATTTTGCCAGGATCACTTACAAGTAACATATATATAAAATGAATTGATATTGCTGGATTTGGTTGATTCTTCGTCCATTTTATTTGATGTTTACAATGCTTATGTGGAAACCTGTTTGATGGTTTCATTGGTATCGGAAGTGACATATGTTTAAGGGTAACGTGGCACCGAAAGTGACGTGGCACCAGTGAAACCCGTCATTCCTGCATGCAGGTCTAGTTATTAAGCTTTCATATTACATATGAAAGCTTATTGTTTCTGTTAAGATTATTAAGCTTTCATATTACATATGAAAGCTTATTGTTTCTGTTAAGATTATTATTGTTATTTTTTTTTTGTGTTTTGTCCACAAATCGGATTTCTCAGAATCTAACGATAGGATCGTTCTGAAACTTTTACCTATCCCCCCAAAAATGGGTGGTGGCTGTTGATTAAATATATTTTCAAAACGTTTTACGAATCCGAAATCACCGAATTTTAAGAACGAAAAAACTGACAATGCATAGTCGTAACTTTGTTATTTTTTGACCGATTTTACTAATTCTTTTTTCTTTGAATACCTTGAAAAAAATCATTTTCATCTGCAGTTTCGCATTTTCCAATTTCGAAAATTCGTCGCAGTGATTTCGAACCGGAAGTTTAGACCAATTTGAGAACTTCTTTAATAGTTGTACGATTTTCATGAAATTTAGTGTATAAGTAGATGTTACCGATGTGACTTCAAAAATATAATTATAAATGTTCTAAATTATCTCCCCTTGACGAAATTAAGGATCAAAGTTTTCAAAAAAATCGTCGAAATATAGGTCAGAATGACCTAATTTTTTTTTTTGATACTAGACAAGTAATTACTGATTCGTACACAAAATATGGAGTTTGTCGATCGAACCGGAAGTGCCACCATCTTTAAACGTGAAAAATCAAAAAGGCTTTTTTGCTGTTTTACTTACAGACTCGGGAGTTATATTTTCAGAATCCTTGAAGGAATGCCTAAAAATCTATCGGATCCGAATTTTGATTTCGGTCACGTGATGGTCACCATTTTGAATTGAAAATGAAAAATAGAAGCAATTTGAAGGGCCGGGACTTTGGAACACAATAACTCTCCTTCTAATTAAGCTAGAATGTTCAAACTTGGTGTAGACGTTCACTAGGTCAATGTCATGATTGAGTTCAAAGATGAGCATTTTCTGCTTAGGGTAAGCAGAGATAAGGATGCTGATTTGTAGATTCTTTAGGGCACGATAACTTCGGTTATAATGAAGGGAGGGCGATGAAACTTTTGTCAATAGAGAGTCTAATAGCTAGCCTGTTGTTTGAAAACATTGTATCATTTTTTTTAAATATCAGGGATAGCCGAAAAAAAGAGATTGAAAATCCAAAAAGTCGTATTTTTACAATTTGGAGCATGTTTAGAGGTCTTTCTCGTAAAGTCAACATAATATTTTTTGGGAACTTCTTCTACAAAGAGTCTTATTGGTAGTCTTTTATATGAAACCATCGATCAACAGTCCAACATATCTGGAGTAGAAGAACAAAAGGATCGAAAATTGAAAACGGCACCCTTTCATTGTTAAGCGAAACATGCAGTGTGGGTGACTACAATCTACACATTTAGTCATCGTATAGAGCTTATTCAACAGTATCGAATTCCAACTGCTTAGGGATATTTTACGTGCACTCCAATGTGTACACGGGACCTTGGTGTTTCATCCCATCCGAACGACTAGACAGCTGTGCTTGTCAGGCCCTCCGTTCTGCCTCACTGACAACGGGGAACAACGCCGGGAAATCAAGATGAACTTTCTCCGTGCAGAACTTTCGATTCAGGCCAAACGTTTATTGCACACGATTAAGCTGGTCAGTTGTAATAATCGGTTGGCAATTAAAGTACCGTGCACATTAAACTGTTAAAACAGAAAATTTCGCCCGGTTGAAATGTTTCTTGCTATAAGTCAGCAATTTTCCGAATTCAAGGAGGCTGAATGGTTAGCACGTGCGCGCTGTATCGTAACGTCTGTCATTGAGTCAACGAGCGTCGTTTCGATCTCCAGGTTGCACGTGACATGAAGTATGATGTCCAACCTCGTGGGTTTTCTCCGTGTCCTTCGGTTTCCTCCCAAAGGCTAAAGACCAGTAAGCGCAAGGGGAGTTTTTAAATAAAATTAAAAAACATATGTTAGTCACAAAATGACCTAGTTTGTGTCGAATGGACATTAGGCCGCATTTCTCTCTTTCTCTTTTATTTTTAAAGTTTTGTAATAATCGGTTGGTAATCAAAGGTACTGTAAAAGTGATAAAACAGAAAATTTCGCCCGGTTGTAATGTTTCTCACTTTAAAGTCAGCAATTTGCAGATTTTAAGGGGCAAACGTTTATTGCGAACGCTTAAGCTGGTCAGGGGGAGCTTATTTTTAAAAGTTTTGTAATATTCGGTTGATAACTAAAGGTACCATGCAAATTAAACTGTTCAAATAGAAAATTTGGGCCGGTTGAAATGTTTCTCGCTGTAGGTCAGCAATTTGCCGATTTTAGGGAGGTTGCGTGGCTGAATGGTTAGCACGTGCGCTCTGTATCAAAATGTCTGTCATTGAGTCAACTGGCGTTGTTTCGATTTCTTGGTTGTACGTGACAAGGAGTATGGTCGCCTGTCCAACCTCGTAGGCCGTAACGCCGCTGCCCGGGTAAAATTTCCCTCATTGCACACTTTATGGCATATGCCAGTCTTCATTAGCCCATTTTAGGAGCAGAACAGTAGGACGTTAAACCCCATTCAATTTCATTTCATTTTCTCTATGTTGCTTATTTATTGTAGTGGATAAATATTTTTCTGGTTCTAGCAATTATTTAATTTCTGCATAGAAATCTTGCTTTGGCCAGTTTTTTTTATCGCAGAGTGCCATTCTTGTATAATTCAGTCTATGGTCCTTTGTTTAAAACATGATTAAGAAGTCGTCATGATTTCCTACTGATAACCAAACATATGTCTGGCATTATTAAATCCTAATTTTATTGGTCTTATTTAAAATTAAACTTTCATTTAACTATGAACAACCCTTAACGTGTCTCTTTAAAACTATTAAGTACTCTAAAATAGTAGCTCAACCTTTTGACCTAAACTCATTAATTTACCATTTTGTTGTGAGCGACTTCTTATTCTTCCTATATGACATATTGCACGTGTCGGATTTCAAAGGGGGGGGGGGGTGGATGGCTGAATGGCTAGCACGCGCGCCTGTCATTGAGTTAACTAGCGTGTTTTCGAATGCCCGGTTGTACGTGACAAGGAGTAAGGTCGCCTGTCCAACCTGACATTTTTATTTTTTTTTCCCGCCATTTTCATTTCATTTTCTCATCCGTCTCATTACAGTAATACAAGTTTCAGTTATTTCCCTTTAGTTTTCAGATTATTGTTATGCCTGGGTGCAATGTTTCATACTATATTTAGACTTGTAACTTCGCGAGTTTTTGACCAATTTTGATAATTTTTTCTTCTTATCAATTTATTTAGGATACTTGATACAATCAATGACACGTGACGATGAATATGAAAGCTTTCATATCTGCATGGGACAGTAGCAGATCTAGTTATTGTTATTTTTTTTTTGTGTTTTGTCCACAAATCGGATTTCTCAGAATCTAACGATAGGATCGTTCTGAAACTTTTACCTATCCCCCCAAAAATGGGTGGTGGCTGTTGATTAAATATATTTTCAAAACGTTTTACGAATCCGAAATCACCGAATTTTAAGAACGAAAAAACTGACAATGCATAGTCGTAACTTTGTTATTTTTTGACCGATTTTACTAATTCTTTTTTCTTTGAATACCTTGAAAAAAATCATTTTCATCTGCAGTTTCGCATTTTCCAATTTCGAAAATTCGTCGCAGTGATTTCGAACCGGAAGTTTAGACCAATTTGAGAACTTCTTTAATAGTTGTACGATTTTCATGAAATTTAGTGTATAAGTAGATGTTACCGATGTGACTTCAAAAATATAATTATAAATGTTCTAAATTATCTCCCCTTGACGAAATTAAGGATCAAAGTTTTCAAAAAAATCGTCGAAATATAGGTCAGAATGACCTAATTTTTTTTTTTGATACTAGACAAGTAATTACTGATTCGTACACAAAATATGGAGTTTGTCGATCGAACCGGAAGTGCCACCATCTTTAAACGTGAAAAATCAAAAAGGCTTTTTTGCTGTTTTACTTACAGACTCGGGAGTTATATTTTCAGAATCCTTGAAGGAATGCCTAAAAATCTATCGGATCCGAATTTTGATTTCGGTCACGTGATGGTCACCATTTTGAATTGAAAATGAAAAATAGAAGCAATTTGAAGGGCCGGGACTTTGGAACACAATAACTCTCCTTCTAATTAAGCTAGAATGTTCAAACTTGGTGTAGACGTTCACTAGGTCAATGTCATGATTG
The DNA here is from genome assembly GCA_036850965.1 of Patella caerulea. NCBI lineage: Eukaryota > Metazoa > Mollusca > Gastropoda > Patellidae > Patella > Patella caerulea. Next base: position 25,340,617 of record JAZGQO010000006.1, read on the forward strand.
AGTTCAAAGATGAGCATTTTCTGCTTAGGGTAAGCAGAGATAAGGATGCTGATTTGTAGATTCTTTAGGGCACGATAACTTCGGTTATAATGAAGGGAGGGCGATGAAACTTTTGTCAATAGAGAGTCTAATAGCTAGCCTGTTGTTTGAAAACATTGTATCATTTTTTTTAAATATCAGGGATAGCCGAAAAAAAGAGATTGAAAATCCAAAAAGTCGTATTTTTACAATTTGGAGCATGTTTAGAGGTCTTTCTCGTAAAGTCAACATAATATTTTTTGGGAACTTCTTCTACAAAGAGTCTTATTGGTAGTCTTTTATATGAAACCATCGATCAACAGTCCAACATATCTGGAGTAGAAGAACAAAAGGATCGAAAATTGAAAACGGCACCCTTTCATTGTTAAGCGAAACATGCAGTGTGGGTGACTACAATCTACACATTTAGTCATCGTATAGAGCTTATTCAACAGTATCGAATTCCAACTGCTTAGGGATATTTTACGTGCACTCCAATGTGTACACGGGACCTTGGTGTTTCATCCCATCCGAACGACTAGACAGCTGTGCTTGTCAGGCCCTCCGTTCTGCCTCACTGACAACGGGGAACAACGCCGGGAAATCAAGATGAACTTTCTCCGTGCAGAACTTTCGATTCAGGCCAAACGTTTATTGCACACGATTAAGCTGGTCAGTTGTAATAATCGGTTGGCAATTAAAGTACCGTGCACATTAAACTGTTAAAACAGAAAATTTCGCCCGGTTGAAATGTTTCTTGCTATAAGTCAGCAATTTTCCGAATTCAAGGAGGCTGAATGGTTAGCATGTGCGCGCTGTATCGTAACGTCTGTCATTGAGTCAACGAGCGTCGTTTCGATCTCCAGGTTGCACGTGACATGAAGTATGATGTCCAACCTCGTGGGTTTTCTCCGTGTCCTTCGGTTTCCTCCCAAAGGCTAAAGACCAGTAAGCGCAAGGGGAGTTTTTAAATAAAATTAAAAAACATATGTTAGTCACAAAATGACCTAGTTTGTGTCGAATGGACATTAGGCCGCATTTCTCTCTTTCTCTTTTATTTTTAAAGTTTTGTAATAATCGGTTGGTAATCAAAGGTACTGTAAAAGTGATAAAACAGAAAATTTCGCCCGGTTGTAATGTTTCTCACTTTAAAGTCAGCAATTTGCAGATTTTAAGGGGCAAACGTTTATTGCGAACGCTTAAGCTGGTCAGGGGGAGCTTATTTTTAAAAGTTTTGTAATATTCGGTTGATAACTAAAGGTACCATGCAAATTAAACTGTTCAAATAGAAAATTTGGGCCTGTTGAAATGTTTCTCGCTGTAGGTCAGCAATTTGCCGATTTTAGGGAGGTTGCGTGGCTGAATGGTTAGCACGTGCGCTCTGTATCAAAATGTCTGTCATTGAGTCAACTGGCGTTGTTTCGATTTCTTGGTTGTACGTGACAAGGAGTATGGTCGCCTGTCCAACCTCGTAGGCCGTAACGCCGCTGCCCGGGTAAAATTTCCCTCATTGCACACTTTATGGCATATGCCAGTCTTCATTAGCCCATTTTAGGAGCAGAACAGTAGGACGTTAAACCCCATTCAATTTCATTTCATTTTCTCTATGTTGCTTATTTATTGTAGTGGATAAATATTTTTCTGGTTCTAGCAATTATTTAATTTCTGCATAGAAATCTTGCTTTGGCCAGTTTTTTTTATCGCAGAGTGCCATTCTTGTATAATTCAGTCTATGGTCCTTTGTTTAAAACATGATTAAGAAGTCGTCATGATTTCCTACTGATAACCAAACATATGTCTGGCATTATTAAATCCTAATTTTATTGGTCTTATTTAAAATTAAACTTTCATTTAACTATGAACAACCCTTAACGTGTCTCTTTAAAACTATTAAGTACTCTAAAATAGTAGCTCAACCTTTTGACCTAAACTCATTAATTTACCATTTTGTTGTGAGCGACTTCTTATTCTTCCTATATGACATATTGCACGTGTCGGATTTCAAAGGGGGGGGGGGGTGGATGGCTGAATGGCTAGCACGCGCGCCTGTCATTGAGTTAACTAGCGTGTTTTCGAATGCCCGGTTGTACGTGACAAGGAGTAAGGTCGCCTGTCCAACCTGACATTTTTATTTTTTTTTCCCGCCATTTTCATTTCATTTTCTCATCCGTCTCATTACAGTAATACAAGTTTCAGTTATTTCCCTTTAGTTTTCAGATTATTGTTATGCCTGGGTGCAATGTTTCATACTATATTTAGACTTGTAACTTCGCGAGTTTTTGACCAATTTTGATAATTTTTTCTTCTTATCAATTTATTTAGGATACTTGATACAATCAATGACACGTGACGATGAATATGAAAGCTTTCATATCTGCATGGGACAGTAGCAGATCTAGTTATTATTATTATTATTTACCGCGAGGGCCTAGATCTCCATGATCGAAAACAGATATCGATCTGGAATTAGCTTTTCTATTGGGAAACCATGTGGTGGCTACTTGATAAAATATTTTTGAAATTTCTGCGCATACCGGAAGTGACCGAACTTTGTACTTTCTCTAAAAATTGAAAATCGGCTATAGTTTCGTCAATTCTTTATCCATTTTCAAACAAATTACATTTTTGGAATCCCTGGATCTTTTCTGAGAAAATGGCTATCTCACATTTTTCAATTTCGAACATTCGTCTATGACTTTTATAGTTCGAAAATTGAACACATGTTGTTTACGAGACAATTTTTGTTATTTTTCAAAATTTTCAAATTTGACCTACATTTTTGGATACCTGAAGTCCATCCGATTCCAGTAATATAAGTTTCATTCAGAGTTATCGCCCTTTATTTTTCGATTTTTTTCGAATTTTCTTCCCATTTTGTGAGCTCGGGTTTCGTTTTATGGCAGAATTGACGTTTCTGAAACTTCTGGAACATGAAGTTAAAGTCCAATATCAACAGGTAAAGCAATTTCGACAAGACTCCTTAAACCGGAAGTGGTCGAAATAATGTGCAAAATTTGCAAAAAAACGAAAAAAATGGGTGGTTTTGGGAAAAACGTGATTTCTTCGCCCGATATCAACGGATTAAAGGGATTAAGGTATCGTTGGGTTGCATGAAGAATGGACTATCGTATGATACCCAAATCATACAGATACTATGAAAAGGTAGCAAAATATGGCACGCTGAAAATCAAGTATTTTCTGATTTGGAGCGTTTTTGGATGCCTGTATCTCGAAAACTTAACCTACAATTTTTTTTATTTTTTTTCTATCGAGAGTCCTTTTGGAGGTATTTGGCATGAAGCCATCCAATAGGACTTTGAAATGTCTGGAATAGGATAAAAAAGGGACTGAAAATCGAAAAAAGTCGAAAAAACGTGAAATTTTGGAAAATGCTCTACTATTTTTTTATTTTAAGAGATTTTTAAAAAAAGGTTGTATATTCAGATAGCTGACCTAATTACGATTCTAACGATGTATAATATGTATGTAATTATTAAAATTTAATTTTCGATATTTTAAATATTTTGCATTTTTGGCACTTTTGAACATAGGATTTCTCAGGGGCATTTTATCTGATCAGATAATGTAATATATCATTACAGAGCCCTGTGGCTATTTTAGTGCCCAAACCGGCTATTAGAACTATTCCGACAATAATAACCATACCGGAAGTATTCAAAAAATGAAAAAAAAGAGTAAAAACATTGTCGCACTTGCGAAAAACTTGATTTCTCCCTTAGGTAATAGCGGACCAAAAGAACTAAAGTGTCGCTGGATAGCCCTATTAATGGACCATCATATGGTATCTAAATAATACGATTTCGATGGTAAGGAAATAAATTATTGTATGCCAAAAATCTAGTATTTTCCAATTTTTTAACATTCTGAGACGCCCTTTTCTCGAAAACGACGCCTACGATTTTTCTTAAACTTTTCTTACTCAAAGTCCTGTTAGTTGTCTATATAGGGAATCCAAAATGAAAAGCATTGAAATAATATAAGTGGTCGAAAAATGGCCTCAAACTTTGAAAAAAATTGAAAAATCGTTAAATTTTTTGAAACGCTCTTTAATTTATCTTTTTTTCTAAAACTACTCAATGGATGTTTCTGACACTTTTGGTACAGAAAGTTAAGTATCCAAAGGACTTCGTAAAGCTATCACAACAACGATCGTAAAACCGGAAGTAGTCGAAAAAATGTCCGATATTTCGAAAAAAAATATTTTTTTTACGAAAACCTTTTTTATTTATGAATATTTTTTGATGATATTTTACACAGGGTTAAAATATCATCGTACTTGAGCAGAAATGAGAAAAAAAATTGTCTCGGTAATTTGCGTTAGCCGCCATCGGCTAATTTAGTTTTTCGTACCCAGAAAAATTATTTATTGTTCGATTTGTATAAAACAAAGTTCATATGCACCATGGTCCCAATTGTAATTTTTTTTGTTACGGTGAAATTTTTCTGTCGGCAACGGAAGTGACGTAATATTAACAAAAACTACAATTTTGACAGTTCGGTACCACTTTTTGAAAGCAAATATTATTTTTTTTCAAAACTGATATAACTAAAAGGATGCACCCTGCAAAGGTGCACAAAAACCTTAGCTCATATTTTTTAATTTCAACTTCATTTTCGGGCAATTTCGAATAAAATGTAAAATGAAGTGTAAAATTCAGTTATTTACAATTCATTCAGCGTCTTCATATTTTGAAATATTTATTTGTAATTTTCATAAACTCGTAGCAATAATCCAGACGAAGAGAATGTATGCGAAAATTAGTTTGTAATATGAGCAGTTGCCGAGAAATATACAATTTTGCATGCATCACTTTTCACGTTATTTTGCCTATAAAAGAGTTAATTATTATTCGATTTGCAATATTTTTTTTCCATTTGATGCCTAATGCCAATTTGGACTAGGTCAAGCCAATTTTACATTTTCACTGTGACCGGAAATGACGTCATTTGGGCAAAAACTGTATTTTTAACCTAAAAAACAAATATTTTATTCAAATGAGTCTGCCTTATAATATTTTTAAAATTATGATATTTGATTCCCATCAACGAATAAAATGAAGCCATACGACCATACATATACCACAAAATGGTTTCTAACTTGTACGGTTACAGAGAAATAGGCGATCTTCTATAAGTCACTTTTCAAGGTTTTTGGTCTGTAAAACTGTCAATTATTATTCGATTTTTACAATTTATTTACCATTTCATGCCTTATGCTATTTATGACTTCTATGAACCAAGTTAAAATTTTCAATATCACCGGAAGTAATGTAATTTTTGCAAAAAACGTATTTTTAGCCTTTAAAACAAACATTTTTTTGAAGGGATTTATATTTATTATTCGTATAACTTTATAACGTCTGACTCTAATGGGCAGTAAGACTGAATCAATACCATCATATTGATATCAAGAAAAATCTTCTAGCATGTTCCCTTGCCGAATAATAACCAATTTTCCGAGGGTCACTTTTCAGTTTTTTACCTTCTTAATTTCAGTTTATGGGTTATAGGTTAATTATTTATTGTCCGATATTTATAAAAAAAAGTTTGTATTTTGTATGTTGCGAATTTTCGACTTATTTTTCATCTATAAAAATTTCTTTCGGCACCGGAAGTGACATACTTTTGCCATAATTTACAATTTTGACCGGTCTTTTAGCCAGCAAATATTACTTTTACATATGATAGAGGGTGTCACTGAAGCAAAACAACTAAAGTATAGTTTGGTAGCTCAATGGATCGGCTATGGTATAATAAACTTCCTGTATGATTCCTGAAAGCCGGTTCAGTGCTGCTTGCAGGTCTAGTTATTATTTATTATTATTATTTTATTTTTCGGGGGAGCCTATTTCTCAGTGTCTGTAACAGATACAGATCTGGGACGTAATTTTCTATCAGGAAACCATATAGTGGCCATCCCTTCCACTGTATTTGAAACTTCTGCGCAGACCGGAAGTGGCCGAATTTTGTGCGGTGCCAAAAAATTAAAAAACGGCCGTAGATTCGTCAATTCTGTACCTATTTTCATACAAATTACATTTTTGGAAACCCTGAGTCTTTTCTCGGGCGATAGCAGTTGAAAATTTTGCAATTTAGAAACTTCGCCGCTGACTTCTAGCATTCGAAAAATGAAAATATGTTGTTTAAGACACATTTTTTGTTATTTTTCAAAATTTTCAAATTTGACCTACATTTTTGGATACCTGAAGGCAATACGGTTCCAGTAATATAAGTTTCATTCAGAGTCATCGCCCTTTATTTTTCGATTTTTTTCGAATTTTCTTCACATTTTGTGAGCTTAAGTTTCGTTTTACGGCCGGATCGACGTTTCTGAAATTCCTGGAACATGAAGTAATATGGTCAAACCACCGTTTAAAGCAATTTCAACAACAATCCGTAAACCGGAAGTAGTCGAAATACTATGCGATATTTTGAAAAAAACGTGAAAAATTGGTGTTTTGGGTAAAAACACGATTTTTCCGTCCGATATCAACGGATTAAACAAATTAAGGTATCATTTGGTCGGGCTGTAATTGGACCACTGAATGATACCCAATTCGTACGGACACGATCAGCAGGAAGCAAAATATGGCTCGCTGAAAATCAAGTATTTTCTGATTTGGAGCGTTTTTAGATGCCTGTATCTCGAAAACTGCTCCACAGTTTTTTATGAAACTTTCTCTATCGAGAGACCTTGCAGTAGTCTTGTGTACGAAACATTCCATTACGACTTTGAAATATCTGGAAAAGGTGAAATAACGGACTGAAAGTCGAAAAAAGTCGAAAAATCGTGAAATTTTGGAAAATGCTCTGCTATTTTTTTATTTTAAGAGATTTTCAAAAAAAAATTGTATATTCAGATAGCTGACCTAATTACAATTCTATCGATGTATAATATGTATGTAGTTATTGAAATTTAATTTTCGATATTTTAAATTTTTTGCATTTTTGGCACTTTTGAACCTAGGATTTCTCAGGGGCATTTTATCTGATCAGATAATGTAATATATCATTACAGAGCCCTGTGGCTATTTTAGTGCCTAAACCGGTTATCAAAACTATATCGACAATAATAACCATACCGGAAGTATTCAAAAAATGTAAAAAAAAGGTTAAAAACTATGTCGCACTTGCAAAAAACTTGATTTCTCCCTTAGGTAATAGCGGACCAAAAGAACTAAAGTGTCGTTGGATAGCCCTATTAATGGACCATCATATGGTATCTAAATAATACGATATCGATGGTAAGGAAATAAATTATTGTGTGCCAAAAATCTAGTATTTTCCGATTTTTTAACATTCTGAGACGTCCTTTTCTCGAAAACGACGCCGCAGATTTTTCTTAAACTTTTCTTACTCAAAGTCCTATCGGTTGTCTATATAGTGAATCAAAAATGAAAAGCATTGAAATAATATAGGTGGTCCAAAAATGGCATCAAACTTTTAAAAAAATTGAAAAATCGTTAAATTTTTGTAAACGCTCTTTAGTTTATCTTTTTTTTTCAAAACTGCTCAATGGATGGTTCTGACATTTCTGGTACAGAAAGTTAAGTATCCAAAGAACTTCGTAAAGCTATCACAACAACGATCGTAAAACCGGAAGTAGTCGAAAAAATGTCCGATATTTTGAAAAAAATTATTTTTTTTACGAAAATCTTTTTTATTTATGAATATTTTTTGATGATATTTTACACGGGGTTAAACTGTCATCCTACTTGAGCAGAAATGAGAAAAAAAAATTGTCTCGGTAATTTGTGTTAGCCGCCATCGGCTAATTTAGTTTTTCGTACCCAGAAAAATTATTTATTGTTCGATTTGTATAAAACAAAGTTCATATGCTCCGTGGTCCCAATTGTAATTTTTTTTGTTACGGTGAAATTTTTCTGTCGGCAACGGAAGTGACGTAATATTAACAAAAACTACAATTTTGACAGTTCGGTACCACTTTTTGAAAGCAAATATTATTTTTTTTCAAAACTGATATAACTAAATGGATGCACCCTGCAAAGGTGCACAAAATCCTTAGCTCATATTTTTAAATTTCAATTCCATTTTCGGGCAATTTCGAATAAAATGTAAAATAAAGTGTAAAATTCAGTTATTTACAATTCATTCAGCGTCTTCATATTTTGAAATATTTATTTGTAATTTCCATAAACTCGTAGCACTAATCCAGACGAAGAGAATGTATGCGAAAATTAGTTTGTAATATGAGCAGTTGCCGAGAAATATGCAATTTTGCATGCATCACTTTTCACGTTATTTTGCCTATGCAAGAGTGAATTATTAAAGTGTAAAATTTAGTTATTTACAATTCATTCAGCGTCTTCATATTTTGAAATATTTATTTGTAATTTCCTTAAACTCGTAGCACTAATCCAGACGAAGAGAATGTATGCGAAAATTAGTTTGTAATATGAGCAGTTGCCGAGAAAAATGCAATTTTGCATGCATCACTTTTCACGTTACTTTGCCTATGCAAGAGTGAATTATTATTCGATTTGCAATATTTTTTTTCCATTTGATGCCTAATGCCAATTTGGACTAGGTCAAGCCAATTTTACATTTTCACTGTGACCGGAAATGACGTCATTTGGGCAAAAACTGTATTTTTAACCTAAAATTTTATTCAAATCAGTCTCCCTTATAATATTTTTAAAATTATGATATTTGATTCTCATCAACGAATAGAATGAAGCCATAAGACCATACAGATACCACAAAATGGTTTCTAACTTGTACGTTTACAGAGAAATAGGCGATCTTCAATAAGTCACTTTTCAAGGTTTTTGGTATATAAAAGTGTCAATTATTATTCGATTTTTATCATTTTTTTACCATTTGATACCTTATGCAATTTATGACTTCTGTGAACCAAGTTAACATTTTCAATATCACCGGAAGTAATGTAATTTTTGCAAAAAAACGTATTTTTAGCCTTCAAAACAAACATTTTTTAGAAGTGATTTATATTCATTATTCGTTTAACTTTATAACGCCTGACTCTAATGGGCAGTAAGAGTGAATCAATACCATCATATTGATATCAAGAAAAGGCTTCTACCATGTTCCCTTGTCGAATAATAACCAATTTTCCCAGGGTCACTTTTAAGTTTTTTACCTTCTTAATTTCAGTTTATGGGTTATAGGTTAATTATTTATTGCCCGAAATGTATAAAACAACGTTTGGATTTTGTATGTTGCGAATTTTCGACTTATTTTTCACCTATAAAAATTTCTTTCGGCACCGGAAGTGACTTAATTTTGCCATAATTTACAATTTTGACTGGTCTTTTCGCCAGCAAATATTACTTTTACATATGATAGAGGGTGTCACTAAAGCAGAACAACCTAAAGTATAGTTTGGTAGCTCAATGGATCGGCTATGGTATAATAAACTTCCTGTATGATTCCTGAAAGCCGGTTCAGTGCTGCTTGCAGGTCTAGTTATTATTTATTATTATTATTTTATTTTTCGGGGGAGCCTATTTCTCAGTGTCTGTAACAGATACAGATCTGGGACGTAATTTTCTATCAGGAAACCATATAGTGGCCATCCCTTCCACTGTATTTGAAAGTTCTGCGCAGACCGGAAGTGGCCGAATTTTGTGCGTTGCCAAAAAATTAAAAAACGGCCGTAGATTCGTCAATTCTGTACCTATTTTCATACAAATTACATTTTTGGAAACCCTGAGTCTTTTGTCGGGCGATAGCAGTTGAAAATTTTGCAATTTATAAACTTCGCCGCTGACTTCTAGCATTCGAAAAATGAAAATATGTTGTTTAAGACACATTTTTTGTTATTTTTCAAAATTTTCAAATTTGACCTACATTTTTGGATACCTGAAGGCAATCCGGTTCCAGTAATATAAGTTTCATTCAGAGTCATCGCCCTTTATTTTTCGATTTTTTTCGAATTTTCTTCACATTTTGTGAGCTTAAGTTTCGTTTTACGGCCGGATCGACGTTTCTGAAATTCCTGGAACATGAAGTAATATGGTCAAACCACCGTTTAAAGCAATTTCAACAACAATCCGTAAACCGGAAGTAGTCGAAATACTATGCGATATTTTGAAAAAAACGTGAAAAATTGGTGTTTTGGGTAAAAACACGATTTTTCCGTCCGATATCAACGGATTAAACAAATTAAGGTATCATTTGGTCGGGCGGTAATTGGACCACTGAATGATACCCAATTCGTACGGATACGATCAGCAGGAAGCAAAATATGGATCGCTGAAAATCAAGTATTTTCTGATTTGGAACGTTTTTAGATGCCTGTATCTCGAAAACTGCTCCACAGTTTTTTATGAAACTTTCTCTATCGAGAGACCTTGCAGTAATCTTGTGTACGAAACATTCCATTACGACTTTGAAATATCTGGAAAAGGTGAAATAACGGACTGAAAATCGAAAAAAGTCGAAAAATCGTGAAATTTTGGAAAATGCTCTGCTATTTTTTTATTTTAAGAGATTTTCAAAAAAAAATTGTATATTCAGATCGCTGACCTAATTACGATTCTAACGATGTATAATATGTATGTAGTTATTGAAATTTAATTTTTGATATTTTAAATTTTTTGCATTTTTGGCACTTTTGAACTTAGGATTTCTCAGGGGCATTTTATCTGATCAGATAATGTAATGTATCATTACAGAGCCCTGTGGCTATTTTAGTGCCTAAACCGGTTATCAAAACTATATCGACAATAATAACGATACCGGAAGTATTCAAAAAATGTAAAAAAAAGGTTAAAAACATTGTCGCACTTGCAAAAAACTTGATTTCTCCCTTAGGTAATAGCGGACCAAAAGAACTAAAGTGTCGTTGGATAGCCCTATTAATGGACCATCATATGGTATCTAAATAATACGATATCGATGGTAAGGAAATAAATTATTGTGTGCCAAAAATCTAGTATTTTCCGATTTTATAACATTCTGAGACGTCCTTTTCTCGAAAACGACGCCGCAGATTTTTCTTAAACTTTTCTTACTCAAAGTCCTGTCGGTTGTCTATATAGTGAATCCAAAATGAAAAGCATTGAAATAACATAAGTGGTCGAAAAATGGCCTCAAACTTTGAAAAAAACTGAAAAATCGTTAAATTTTTGGAAACGCTCTTTAATTTATCTTTTTTTCCCAAACTACTCAATGGATGTTTCTGACACTTCTGGTACAGAAAGTTAATTATCCAGAGAACTTCGTAAAGCTATCATGACAACGATCGTAAAACCGGAAGTAGTCGAAAAAATGTCCGATATTTTGAAAAAAAATATTTTTTTTACGAAAACCTTTTTTATTTATGAATATTTTTTGATGATATTTTACACAGGGTTAAAAATATCATCCTACTTGAGCAAAAATGAGAAAAAAAATTGTCTCGGTAATTTGCGTTAGCCGCCATCGGCTAATTTAGTTTTTCGTACCCAGAAAAATTATTTATTGTTCGATTTGTATAAAACAAAGTTCATATGCACCGTGGTCACAATTGCAATTTTTTTTGTTACGGTGAAATTTTTCTGTCGGCAACGGAAGTGACGTAATATTAACAAAAACTACAATTTTGACAGTTCGGTACCACTTTTTGAAAGCAAATATTATTTTTTTTTCAAAACTGATATAACTAAAAGGATGCACCCTGCAAAGGTGCACAAAATCCTTAGCTCATATTTTTTAATTTCAATTTCATTTTCGGGCAATTTCGAATAAAATGTAAAATGAAGTGTAAAATTCAGTTATTTACAATTCATTCAGCGTCTTCATATTTTGAAATATTTATTTGTAATTTTCATAAACTCGTAGCAATAATCCAGACGAAGAGAATGTATGCGAAAATTAGTTTGTAATATGAGCAGTTGCCGAGAAATATGCAATTTTGCATGCATCACTTTTCACGTTATTTTGCCTATAAAAGAGTGAATTATTATTCGATTTGCAATAATTTTTTGCCATTTGATGCCTAATGCCAATTTGGACTAGGTCAAGCCAATTTTAAATTTTCACTGTGACCGGAAATGACGTCATTTGGGCAAAAACTGTATTTTTAACCTAAAAAACAAATATTTTATTCAAATGAGTCTGCCTTATAATATTTTTAAAATCATGATATTTGATTCCCACCAACGAATAGAATAAAGCCATACGACCATACGGATACCACAAAATGGTTTCTAACTTGTACGGTTACAGAGAAATAGGCGATCTTCTATAAGTCACTTTTCAAGGTTTTTGGTCTATAAAAGTGTCAATTATTATTCGATTTTTATAATTTTTTTACCATTTGATGCCTTATGCCATTTATGACTTCTATAAACTAAATTAACATTTTCAATATCTCCGGAAGTAATGTAATTTTTGCAAAAAACGTATTTTTAGCCATCAAAACAAACATTATATTGAAGGGATTTATATTTATTATTCGTTTAACTTTATAACGTCTGACTCTAATGGGCAGTAAGATTGAATCAATACCATCATATTGATACCAAGAAAAGGCTTCTAGCATGTTCCCTTGTCGAATAATAGCCAATTTTCTCAGGGTCACTTTTAAATTTTATACCTTCTTAATTTCAGTTTATGGGTTATAGGTTGATTATTTATTGCCCGATATGTATAAAACAAAGTTTGTATTTTGTATGTTGCGAATTTTCGACTTATTTTTCACCTATAAAAATTTCTTTCGGCACCGGAAGTGACGTAATTTTGCCATAATTTACAATTTTGACCGGTCTTTTCGCCAGCAAATATTACTTTTACATATGATAGAGGGTGTCACTGAAGCAAAACAACTAAAGTATACTTTGGTAGCTCAATGGATCGGCTATGGTATAATGAACTTCCTGTATGATTCCTGAAAGCCGGTTCAGTGCTGCTTGCAGGTCTAGTTATTATTATTATTATTCTTCTTTTGTTTTGAGTAGATCTCAGCAACTACGTGTCGCATCGTTACGATTTCTTCGGTTTTACTGGGAAAGTGGGTGTGACTTAGAGGATAAAGCTATTTTGAACGTTCTGCGACAATGCGAAATGTCCGAAATCACCGAAGTTATCGTTTTTACAAATATTGCGGTAATTTTAACAATAATCATGGGATTTTAACTTTCGATACATTTTGGCATAGCTGGAGACAGGGCACATAGCTGCGCTACTTTCGATTTTTGATTTTCGGCAAATCTTCGAAGATATTAGGCGCCAAATTTCGGAAATTTAAAATTTTACAAAAAACTTTTTTATTTATGAATATTTTTTAGTCGTGTTGTGCACAGAATTAAAGAGTCATCTGACTTGCGCAAAAATGTTAAAAAATTTTGTCTCAGTAATTTTCCTTGGCCTCCAGTGGCTAATTCAGTTTTTCAGTCCTAGATTAATTTTTTATTGTTCGATTTGTATAAAACAAAGTTCATATGCTTCGTTGTCTCAATTGTCATTTTTTTTATTACCAAAAGTGTTATCTGTCGGCACCGGAAGTGGCATAATTTTACCAAAAACTACAATTTTGACAGTTAGGTACATTTTTTGAAAACAAATATTATTTTTTTGAAAAATTATATGATTCAAAGAGTGTGTCCTTTAAAGGCGCAAAAAATGTCGGAAGCAGTTTTTTTAATTTCTTTTTTATTTTCTAGCAAATTGGATTAAGAGGTGAAAAAAGGCGTAAAATTGACCTATTTACAACTCATTCAGGCTTTTCAGATTTTAAAATATTTTTACGTAACTTTTATAAACTTGTAGCTATAATCCATACGAAGAGAATGTATGTGAAAATTAGTTTGTAATATAAGCAGTTGCCGAGAAATAGGCAATTTTGCATGAGTCACTTTTCACGTAATTTTGGCTGTAAAAGAATCAATTATTATTCGATTTTCAATTTTCTTTCGCCATTGGATGCCTAATGCCATAGTGGACTATGTCAAACCATTTTACCCCTTGCGCTGCCACCGGAAATGACGTCATTTGCTCAAAACTTAAATTTTAGCCTTCAAAAAACAATATTTTATTCAAATGAGTCGTATCTGTTATTTTTTTCAAATTGTGATATTTGATTCTATTGATCAAATAGATTGAACCCATACGATCATACAGATACCACAAAATGGTTTCTAACTTGTACGGTTGCAGAGAAATGGGCGATTTTCCTTAAGTCACTTTTCAAGGTTTTTGGTCTATAAAAGTGTCAGTTATTATTCGATTTTCATAAAATTTTCACCATATGATATCTTGTGTCATTTATGATTTCATAGAACTAATTTAACATTTTCAGTATCACCGGAAGTAATGTCATTTTGGCAAAAACTGTATTTTTAGCCTTCAAAACAGACATTTTTTTCAAATGAGTCTGATTTGTAATATATTTCAAATTATGATATTTGATTCCAATCAACAAATGGATTGAACCCATACGATCATATAGATACCAAAAGATAGTTTTTATCGTGTACGGTTGCCGAGAAATAGACGATTTTCTACAAGTCACTTTTCAAGGTTTTTGGTCTATAAAAGTGGCAATTCTCATTCGATTTACATACAATTTTCGCCATTATGCTGCCTTATGCTATTTCTGATTTCATAAAACTAATTGAACATTTTCATTATCACCGGAAGTAATGAAATTTTGCCAGGATCACTTACAAGTAACATATATATAAAATGAATTGATATTGCTGGATTTGGTTGATTCTTCGTCCATTTTATTTGATGTTTACAATGCTTATGTGGAAACCTGTTTGATGGTTTCATTGGTATCGGAAGTGACATATGTTTAGGGGTAACGTGGCACCGAAAGTGACGTGGCACCAGTGAAACCCGTCATTCCTGCATCCAGGTCTAGTTATGTTTGTTGATTTGCACACACTATCTACATGGTTTGTACCGATACCGTAAATAATAAAGCTGTAGAAAAAAGGCTATATAATAAAGTCGATACTTTGTAATCTACACCGGTCGGTAATTATTAATTTAACAGTTTTTGAAGTGGTTTGCAGGCGCGGATCCAGAGGAAAGGTCCAGGGGGTTTGGACCCCCCCCCCCCTTGCTCAGACTTGAAAATTTTTTATGCAGGTTTATTGGCGATTTAGACCTGTAACTGTAAGTTTGGAATTTACCTTCCGGACATACGTCAGAATGAACCAGATTGAATCTAATTTACCAAATTAATCGGTTGAGCGCAATTAGTTAAGCAATTATCAAACCTAGACCCCCCCCCCTGCAAAAAATCCTGGATCCGCGCCTGGTTTGACTACACGCAGTTGGCAATTACATTACAATTATTAGACTGTTCCAGTTGGGTTTTAAACACTCAAATGCAGGCGTATAGTTACTCTGTCCAGAGGCGGATCCCACTAATCTTCGACAGTGCCCTCTTTTTACTGCTGAAAGTGCCTTTTCTCAGACCCAAATATGTCCGTTCCGAACGTTTATAACTTGGACAAAAATATCAACCAAATTGCTCTTGGAATGGCTACAGATGCAAGGAAATGACGGATATTTTCTTGGGGACCCCAACCCCTCTCTCAGCGGCATGCCCTGTCTCCGCGGTCAGTGCCTTCATTTTGCGCCCCTCCCCTTTTCAAAATTCCTAGATCCGCCCAAGCTGTCAATCCGTCAACAATTACCTGAATCTGTTACATTCAGTCATTCTAAAAGTAAAACCCGAAATTAAAAGAAATTAAAAAATAAGCACCAGTTCTGATGACAGTTAAGGTTACATCAATAAAAACTGAATTGATACGAAGTAATACTAGGTATAATATATTTGACACTGATTTAATGAAAATATATAGTATACAAATAAATAAATAAATCAATATGCTGTATTATATTAACATGTTTACCGGTTATTGAAATATATATTTGTGGTTTTCCTTTATTTACTATCAACATTTAGACAGGGTGGATTTTGTTGATTTATTAACATTAATTATTACAAATATTACGTTTATGAAATGTATAAATGATATTACTCTATCCAGGTACTAAAAGCAATTTAAAGATCGATATTATGGGTGTTGGGGATGGAGTTAGATGATACTTTATCGTGTACCGTATGTTTACAGACCCGAATTGGTGCAATTTTGTAACATCTTAAGAAAACTAAGACAACATTTTGTGATCTTGTTGCAACCCAGTCAGCCCGCCTTCTACTGCAGGCCATGACCTTCGCGGGTGGGGGTGGGTGGTGGTAGTGGTGTTCTTGACTGATGATTTTCATGCCAATGCAATGACTGTATTCTCATCCAGTAGTGTATAGTGTATAGAAAACGATTGACTCTAACTTGGGGCCCTTTTTCTTGGCCAAAGGGGCCCTTTTGTCAGACGTGGGACCCTTTTGTCTGCCTTTAGCCCCCTTAAGTATTTTTCTCACGTTTTATTTTTTCAACTTCTTTGATTGTTGTCGCGAGGAGGATGGTGTTATAAAACACTTCTGAATCCAGTCCATTGGCTGATTGTTACGACTAAGTTATGACAGGTTCCAAACCCGACGGAAACATCCGGAAAACGACGTAGATTTTATCAGATACCACATTTACACCATAAATAAACATATATACTTGAGTTAGATACAACATGTACATGCCGCTTGAAATTATCCGGAAAGCATCGAAGATTTTGTCAAATGCCACAATTACGTCATACACATTATAGTTTGAGCAAGTTACTAAATTCTGCTTGTAATTATCGCGAAAACGACGACGATTGTATGAAATACCAGATGCACGCCATATAATACACACAGTTACTAAATGTCGCTTAAACAGTTTACTTCGAAATTATCCTAAACAATTTACGCTTTTCCTTCAATCCTCAAATATTTATTTAGCCATCTTGGGTTTGTTTTTATTTTGGAACTTCGCCGTATCACCAACCAGTTCCGCGTTCTATTTTCAGGGATTCTCGATCCTTTATCGTCAACAATTCGAAGACTTGTTTTCGTTCACCTCCTCATTCAACAACCAAAACGTTTTCATAAAACCTTTTCCCTGTAAGAAAACAAAATTTTTCAAAATTTGATATTGGACGTTAAAAAAATGTCAGGTTCCAAAACCGACGGAAACATCCGGAAAACGACGATTTTATCAGATACCACATTTTACACCATACAATAAACATATATACTTGGGTCTATTGTTCATCCGAAATGTGAACGGTGGGATGTTAAACCCAATTTTATTTTGTCGTATTTGCTTTGCAGCACTTGTTGGTGTGTAAAAAATGTTTATATAGATAATATGGAAGCTTACTTTTACTTCAATTTCTCCCCTTTCTAGTATATGGAACAACCCATGTTCGTCAAGAATGGTTTTGGTGCTTTCACTCATATGGATTTTCAAACCTGAAGTAAATTTTAAATTTAAATCTAAAAAAAAATAATTACCCCCCCCCCCCCAAAAAAAAACAAAACAAACAAAAAACCCACTGCATGAACCGGTGACTCATGAAACAGGCAACGTCTCAAAGGTTATACATGTAAAATTCTTGTAGTTTAAACAAAACACATTACAGGCTTGATAATCCATCTAATATTTTTCAAAAAATTGTCAGCAGACCAGTTTTAAATTTCATCTGAAAAATAGAACACTTATTCTTTTTCAATAATACATGTTTTTGTGTTATTTTTTAATTAATCCAAGATTTTTTTTGGTTCTAATTTCTAGTTTAAAAGAAGGAAAAAATGCCATTTAGACCATAAGCCGTGGGCTATGCATAAATTTCAATTGATTTCTTGGCTTCCTCATACTTACCTTCACCATGAGATTCCATTCTAGAAGCTGTATTTACAGTATCACCAAATAAACAATATCTAGGCATCTTAACGCCTACAACGCCAGCACATACAGGTCCTTAAAGTAACAATAGTTTTATTGATTTATAAAAACCAACCTTGATTTTGTATAGAACTAAACATAGTTTATGGTCATTTACTAAATTAATGCATCTAACAAATTTCCTGCACATCTTTAGATAGGTTTTGAAACTCTAATTCTCAAATTGACTTGCTACCAAAATAATGTTTATTTGAATGTAATCCGATTAAAACACAGGTCCTATTTCGTTCCGTTTTTGATAGTTCAAAATCTCGTTTTACTTGTTATATAACCCGCGTTCTAGTTGATGAGAGGGATTAGCCAACGAAACGGTCTGTTGCAACGAGTTTTTGGCGTGCGACGCACGGAACCGTGAGTATCCTACTAGAAACACCAACGCTGATTGGTTAATCAAATATCTGACGTCATAGGGCCAAAAGCCGCGCGTATGACTCTCATGCGACCTCCCACTGCAAATGGTCAAATCTTTATGTAGTGGAAGCAATCGAAGGTATAAAAAAACGAAACGAAATATTGTAATCATATGGATTTAAAAGAAGTGCACCTTATCCAGGGATAAAAAAGGACTAAGATATAAACACGCCCTGTTTCACATTTAGAAGGGTATTATTGTCCAATAGACATGCCCTGATGTCATTAGGACCCAAGATGCGTTAATATGCATATCTAACATAAATGTATTATGATTGAAAGCTGTATTATGACCAAAATAATTTGTGGTCATAATACAGCTTCCAATCATAATACATTTGCATATAATTCATTAATGTTCGGGCATAGCATAACGTTACCGGGGAATAATGAGTTGAACTTTAGTGCTAGAGGTCTATATATGCCACTACTGCAAAAGCTAAAAATGGATAGTGAACCAAGTGATTTTAAAGGGTCACACTTCACATTGTGGCAAAACTCAAACTATTAGTATTATAGAAACCATAATATATTTATTTATATTAAATTATAATTTACCAGAATGTAATCCAATTCTTAATCGAAGTTTCTCATCTGGTAAATGTCGGATTTGAAAAGTGTCAATTGCTTTCAATAAAGCGAGAGATGTACGAGCTATTTCTTGAGCATGTCTGTTGCCGTTTCTTTGCGGTAGACCGGAAGCAACCATATAAGCATCACCAATCGTTTCAACCTGAACAACATAATTACAATAAACGAAAACGGTTATCATACGGGACAAAAAGTGAAATATGTGAGCATTCCAATCAACACGTTGTTTTATATGAATGGTTCCATTCTAACAAATTGCATATTATTTGTAATAGAAATCGTAATCTACAGCCAAACAAACAGTATCAAGTGTTTGAATACACCCGTTTACTTCATTTTTAACACTAGACTTGAAACTCAAACACTTTGGATCAATGTTAAGGTGATATTAAATGAATATGTGAAGAAATTTGAAACAGCACGTACATTTTCACTATGGTATAATATCATTATTATGAACAAGGACTAATCTGAATGATCAAAGGTTAGTGTGGCCAAGGTGGTACGCTGGTAAAGCTCAGCCATGACTCGAAACCAAATTAACCTAATGCTATACTTACTTTATATACATCAAATTCTCCCAAAATAGAATCAAAACAAGAGTAAAGGTCATTTAAAAGGTCTACAACCTAGAACAATAAAAGATACGTCAAATAATAGCCTGATTTTCAATTTTTGACTTTGTAAACGCAACAAGCAACCATATATAGTGGGACAGATTACTACAGCGTTTTACATTTCACATTTTTTATGTAGAGTTCCATTTGAAAAAGATAACTAATGCATGCGATGTTGCTTTCTCTTTCAATGTAATAATATCAACAATCTCGAATGACTAACATTATTGCACTATTAAAAGAACGGCACAGTCTTGGTGATTAATATAATATTAGGCCATATAATATTTCAAGTGAGAGAGATCGAGGGTCGTTTAGCAGTGGGAGAACACCAGAGGACTTGGAGAAAACCCACGAGGTTGGACAGCTGTACAGGCGATCCTACTCATTGTCACGGACAACCTGGAATTGGAACCATGATATGTCAAACATTGGCTGTAACTGTTTAGCTTAATATTATTTCACCAACATACCGTTTTGTTGTTGCAATCATTGTCTGTCGAATGTATTGTGTTCAGTACCCTGGGAGTCACGGTGGCTCAGGGAGTAAGACGTTCGATAACTGTGTTGACCTAGAAAGTTGAAAGGTATTTTCCGGCCTATAAGAGTAGGCAGTAGTACTGCTGACTGGGCAAAGTTTCCGACAAAGCACACTGTATGGATTATCTCCCTTTTCATTAAAACTCTATTTCATTTATAATTACTTACCTCCATGGGCTGGGATCGTGCTGAAATCGTTGTAAACCCACAGATATCGCTAAAATATATCGTGACACAATCATAGGCTTCTGGTTCTATTCTTAATCCACGCTTTAATCTTTCTGCTACAGACCTAGTCAAGTATAGTTATAATTTATCCTTAAGTACACGGGTCTATTCTCCATTTGCCCCCCCCCCCCCCATAGAGCATACGTGAAATCAAAAAATGGAAAGAAGATAGTGTTGAATCAACACGGCTACATGTTGTAAATACCCAGCAATTGCAGACAGTTCTGTTTGTTTATAAAATATGCCTCATGCGGTTGGTATTTTGTATTTGGATTATTTGTTACTGGATTGGTGTTGAAATGATACCTGGGCTGGTTTTTACCATAGATTAGTGTTCAACATTGTAGTAATTATAAAACCTAGCATCCAAACTTAGTTACCTGGGTAGAATCTGGTACAGTAATTCTTCAGACCTCTTTTTCTCTTCTTTCAATTCCAGTGTTTTTTCGTCAACCAATTTTTCTAGGTTATTGGCATAAAGTTCCATACGCCTAAGAAGATTGTCTAACAAATTACCAGAATCACCAAATTTTCTATAAAAAACATACACGAAATATTAAATTACAAAACTACGGCCATTTTTCCAATTTCTATTAAAGGGGTATTTGAGGACACGGTAATTGGGGATTGTTCTCATTATAATCAAATTGTCCTGGTCTTATCAATACTTGAATTATTAGACAATATTGTTCTAGTTCTTCCATACTTAAAAGTAAGAAAATGAATTACAGTAATACTTTTAGTTTTAAACTGGACATAATGTGTGGATATATTGGTGTATTCTGGTTGGATTTGATGACTCTAAAGAATTATTTTCACTCCTCCGCCCCTTTTCCGCTTACATTATTGAACCGGGTATCTGAATTACATCTACTTCTTCTATGATACATTCTCATTGTGAGAAAAAAAAACAATAATTATATTGTTGTTTGTGTTTAAATTGTTATATCATTTTTGTGATATGATTGTCAATGATAACTGCTATATTACAAAAATATGCCAAGACGTGGATTTAAATAGAAAGGGGGATAATTCAAGCTTACCAATCCCAGTTAGATACTGATGACTCGAATCTCTTTTATTTCGAGACAATTATATACGGATCCCTTCGAGATAGAGATATGTACTCACCCTGCCATAGATTTTAACTCATTTACAATACTTGGAAATGTTGGCCGTTGATTTGGAATTTCTGACCAACACTGTTTCATTAGCTTGTACATGTCTGTTAGTTTTGGTGGGATATCAACGCTTGGTCGGAATGGTACAGCACTGGACATTTTAATTTTCTGTAACACTTCTATAAAATCGAAATTATGCCATTTAATTTAACAGACATTAATTGGATAAACGCGCATATGCTTACACAGAGGGAGTGAGTGAGAGAGAGAGAGAGAGAGTTTTCTTTCAATCATTCGTTTGCCCATTTGGGTCTCTTGCAGTGGGATGAAACCGAAGGACCCAGAAAAAACCCCACCAAGTTGAAAAGGCGACCTAACTCCTTGTTCTAAACAAGAATCTAGAAATTAGAAGATCGCATCCATTAATTTTTACATCAATGATGCCCGTTGTAATATTCTCTTTTTCACATTTAGACAGTAAATAGTACTGTATCTATATTCATAACGTCCACTCAGCACAAACTAATCACAAACCTAACATATGGTTTGATTTTATTTCATTCGTTTGCTTGTACTTTAGACGTAAGGGGAAACCATCGGACCCAGACAAAACCCACGAGGTTGGACAGGCGACCCTGCTCCTTGCCACATACAAGCAGGAAATCAAAATCACGCCACTTGAAAAACCTTATCATGCGATCCACACGCGTTAACCATTACGCCCCCCTAACTCTATGACAATTTGCATGCATTATAGTACATAGATATTATATCTGACAAAGGTTGTCATTACAGTAAATAACAAGTGGATTAATGAATATAATGAGAGCGTCTGAGTTAATAACACCTGAGGATAGAACTTGTAAATTAATAGACATTAATGAGTATACGAGAGTTCAATATAATTAGAGTACTGGCTCCTCGAATCTAGATCTAAAATCAAACTCGTGTGTATATAAAACCATTCGTAAAACGTAAACTATTAGTTATTGATTCCGTGTATAAAAAATTCTAAGCATTCCTAATGTTTTCCCATTAGAAAGACTTTCGTTAACTCGCAGAAAAGAGAGCTGAAATATAAATGAAACAGCAGAAATAGAAGATAACGCGGAACGTTGAATATCAATATCAATAGTATTCGTCCCCTCATGACACCAATGAATACGTTGAAAACTACAGACTCTGTCGCGTTCAAACGGATTTCGACAAATCGGACAACTCCGCAACAGAAAGTCTACGACGCTGAATGATAGTAAATGCCAGAAGCGGAGGGGGGGGGACTAACTGGGGAACGAAATGCTCCACACTAAATTTCACAAACCAACTGTTGACGGGGAGATGGACGGACGGTCGGGGTTACGACATGATGAAAATTAAAACGAAATGAAATGGGGTTTAACGTTCTGCTTTTCTGCCCCGACTGAGCTAATGAAGGGAAATTTTCCCTACCGCGGCGCCACGGTCTATTCTTATTTCGAGTTCCAATTCAATTGTCAGATTTAGCTCTTGCATAATGCACCTTTCAGACACTAAGTGGGTGTTAAATATACTGTTTACTATTATTACCTGTCAAACCAAGTTGTTCAGTTTCCATATAAAATGGCGATTCTCTTGTTAAGATCTCTTGTAATATAATACTAAAACTATATCTATCTCCTTCTTTAGTACCACCCAAACCTTCATTCCGTAAATGTTCGGGAGCTTTCCATAGACATTCTACAAGAACAACCGTTAATTTTATGTTGAATTTGATTCTTGTTTAGTCCCATTGCAAATATTAGATTCAAAACCAAGTTTTTACTATTCACTATCAATGCTTAATTGAATGGAAGACATAATGAAGACGGGCATACGCCATACAAGCCAGATAACAATTGAATTCCAACTGGCAATGGCCTTTTATGTGCATGCCATTTTAAACACTGAACCTCGAAATGTTCGTCCCATCCGATCGAATAAACGTCCCTTGTCAGACTCTCTGTTCTGCACCACTAACGCGAGGAACCCACGCCGGAAAATTATTGTCGGTCACATTGATCAAAACTCGGACATCCTGGTAAGTAAGTCAGCTTCATTCATCGAGCTAAGGCGGCTCCCGCAATGCTTAAAACAAAAATTCTATTATAAAACTCATCTCTAGACTACATTAATATCAAATAATCACATCTGTCAGAAAACTGCAAAGGGAAGATATAAATATTACAGGTCCTATCCGGGAAATGTGTCCGTTAAACTACCATAAAATCAAGTGTGATTAAGATACATATTTTAAATACTTTCGAAGTCCTCCACGACGTGAAGATCTGACCAGCTGTAATGGATGATGGCATCAGGGGGTCATACGAAACAAAATAGTATCTGTGTTTTTAATCACATTCAGTTTGTACAAAATTACTCACCATTTAAATATTCTTGTGTTGCAATGTCTGTATTGAGATTTTCATACAAATACCTTAACCCAACATCGGTAATTTTAACACAAAACCTATTATCTATTAAACACACGGTACTAGATAATTTACCATGGTGATGGATGGTACTTTGATGAATGTATGCCATACCCTAAAATAATACAAAATAAAAGATGGGTTCAAGACGACTAATTGCGAAAAATATTAAAGTTTTAACATTTTTTGGTTGCTCTGAAGTGTTTTGTTTTTAAAGAAGTTTTTGAATCCTGAAAAAAACTCACGATTCGTAAGATGTAAGTACCAAACGCGATTTCCACTTGAAAATGAACAGGTAAAGATTCTATTTTGGGGCGCTTGTGGGGGTTTCAATGTCCAATAAAATCAAAATTACATGTATACCAACATTCCATTCCGTTTTATTTTTCGACTGTCTATTCCGCTTCATCTTGAAAACATACATCTACAACCAAAGGGTTGTCATCGGCCAAGCTCGATTCCATAGTCATTGTATAGAGCCCGCCCCGCGATGCAAACTTATTCGTCCACATGTCGTAGCTTTTGGATGTTTGGTGTTGACATCGTAAAATTACTGGTTCTGTTACTGGAAGTCGGTGCTGTTGAAAATCCATTGACTACTACTTCGCCAAGTATATTTTTTCAACATTTTAAAGACACATTTTTCAAAATAATTTATTCCTCAAGCTTTAGTTGTTATATAAACTATTAGGCAAGACAAGACCATAATCAACTCTTTGTGCCATCGGTTGCTGGAGATTTTAACTACATTCGAATGGTTCAGGTCATATGATTTAAAAAGTGAGACCAAGAACAAATATACCAGTACCGTGGTTACGATATAAACAATCAATTCACACATCTTTGTCAAAACTACAAACAGTGATAACTTGTCAAAACTACAAACAGTGATAACTTGGCTCAGAATAAAGTAATTTAAATAAATTTTTTCAATATATCCATTATCTATTTTGGGACTATTATAGCAAAAACGGCCAACTCTTGATCTAAATCGTACATAATGTATCCTTAATAGTAGTTATGTTCGTTTAAAAAAGTCTATGTAATCGGTCAGAATAAGTATTTATTTGATATCTAAAGGCATAGATTTACATATATATATTTCTTGTCTTTTTTTTAATACAAGTATTCATTATATTGGTTTTGAGTTCGAGTGTATCAAGATAATACGTGTATACACAAAAACAATATTCCACTTCAGACCTGACCATCCGCAACGTTCTGTATCCAACTGCGTCACAAAAAGTATGATTGGAAGTATAATCAATAATCAAAGTTACAATGTTGCTGACGTCACGGACCGATAAAAAAACAACAACCAATTTCAATCGAAAACGAATAACGGATGCGTGGTTTAGAATTTGTGCGTGCTTAATGTTTTTATTATTTTAAACATGCATGACATTAAATTAAGGTCAACATTTATATAAAAGATCATATTATTAATTTACCTGTGCAATGTCAATAGCTAGAGAGAACTTGAAGTGGGCGTCTAATGTTAACTCTGAACTTCCCAGTATATCCTACAATAAAAGGATGATAATGAAATACGTTGTATATCAAATCGACTAATTGCGAATACCTATTGCCTTTGTTTTTACGGCACCGAGAAAGCATAATAAAGACATTAAAAACAGGCAATGGAACTAGGATAATACAATACGTCCCACAAACAAAATCCGCCGAAACACAACAATAACACCCAGTGTCTCGCAAGATGAACAAATAAACTTTTTGTAAAACTTTGATCCGCGTATCTAACAGTAATAGACTCCCCAAGAACTATATTAATTTTTAATGTCCTTTAAAAACATAACCAAAATGTGTTGCGGTCAAGTTCAACAACCTCAATTTCGATATGTCACAAGCCTATAACTAGTCGAACTAGTCCTTACAGTTTCAAACAAAAGACAAATAAAAAAAAATAAAATTTGAATAGTACGTGTTATATATTAATTCAACCACCAAGCTCGTTTCGATTTTACAGTAGCTTAGACTCTAACTCAATTTTATATGAAAAACCTATAATCAACTCTATGGATGGTCGCGATTTTTGATTTTTTGATTTAAAAATAGAGCATGTCATTGAGTCAACTGGCGTGATTTCGAATACCCTGTTGTACGTGACAAGGCGTAGGATCGCCTGTTCAACATCGTGGGTTTTCTCTGGGTCCTCCGGTTTCCTCCCACTGCTAAAGACCCCTACCCGCAAGCGAATTATTGAAATAAATTAAACCATATGTTAGTCCCGAAATGACCTAGTTTGTGTCGAGTGTAGGTTAAACCCCATTTCCCTCTCTTTAATTTGAAAATGATAATCGAGACTTTTTTTATTATCGTAACAATGGCACGTCAAATGCTACTTCGCTCAGAAGTGGGTAATTTGCCTAATATTTTTGATATATCCAATTTTCATTATCAATTTATGAACTATTAGAGGAAGACCGACCGACCTTTTAAATAAATCTTACATAATGCATCTTCCATTAATCACCTTAAGGTACAATTTCACCGTAATAAGATTTTTCATTATTCGTAAAACAACTCTCTCTCTATATATATATATTAATTATTGAATATCCTAAAAAGGTATATCATACCTTAATGAGTTTCCGGGAATAGTATTTCGAATGCGCGCATTGTTGAGGTCGTAAAATTTGTGCCTTTAGCAGGAATTATCCATTATCGAGTTTTACATCTTAGTCCCAGGTTACTCTATTATGGAAGCTTATAATTACCATTAGAAAAGTTGAAAAGTAGAAGTTACGACAACACATACACTAAACAAAAATCGACTCGAAAATAGGAAATTAAGAAATAAACACTCCTCGATAATAGCGCCCCTCGTTTTGTCTTGATTCATACTCTCCGACTTGCATTTTGCCTTGGTGGCGTGTTGTCGACTTATGAATTAGTCATATTATTTTCGTATTATTCATGTCATTAAGAAGGCACCAACGCACTTACCATGCCAAAAGTAAAAATTAGAAAATTAACACAACGCGTTATTAGCGACCTATAATTTCGGCTGGCAGTCGTGCTGTCGGCTTTTCGAGTTTCGCCTCGGAAGTTTTGCAGTCTCTAAATTCGAGGTCACATTTGAATGATCAGGAGTCACACCGGCTATCATTTTTAGCCAAAATATACTATTCAAAAAAAGTAGGGGATATTTGATTTTTAAGTGTTATTAAAGTCACCTAATGAAACTGACGAAGAAACAAATGACAAAATGAAATGAAGTTCACATTCATCGATTTATTCCAAATGATCGTAAGACTAAGTAAGGCACAGACTGGCCATTATAAGGGTAAAATGATACCCAGGGTCAAACAGCAAAGTTACCACAGCATCACAACAACGGGTAAATCCTCCTCTGTTTGCCAAACAAGCATTGATCCGACGTGGCATACTCCTAATGCGACGTCTAACGTCATTTTTGTCCAGATTGTCCCATTCCTGTTGCAACGCAGCAGCAAGTTTTTGGACATTGGCAGGACGTTGTTGACGTTGACGTAACCTCTGTCCAAGCATGTCCCAGACATGCTCGATGGGGGAGAGGTCGGGACTCAGTGCTGGCCACGGTAATGTGGTGATGTTCTGTTGTTAGGGGTAACCTGTAACGATCCTGGCCCTGTGACATCTTGTGTTGTCATCCTGGAAGATGAAACGGCGGCCATGACGTCGTGCGAACGGCACAACATGGACTGCCAAGATGTTGTACTGGCCTGTAACACGCCCTGCAACAACATGTAAAGCCGTTCTTCCAGCAACAGTGATGCCTCCCCACACCATAACAGAACCACCCCCAAATCGATCATGTCTGATGACGTTAACGTCTTGGAAGCGCTCGTTTCGACGACGCCACACTCTCCTACGTCTGTCCAAAAAATCAACAGTGAACCTTGCTCCAGCGTCGATTATCCCAGTGTTGACGATCCCTACACCAACGACGTCTTGCCTGAATGTGATGATCTCTCAAACAAGGGATCACGCGAGGACGTCGGGCGCGAAGGTGACCCCTATGCAGTCGATTCCGAATCGTCTGGCCACTCACTCTCACACCAGTGTCTGTTTGAAGACGAGCGCTGATCTGATTTGCTGTGATGACACGATTTCTCAAGGCCAAGGTACGGATAAATCGATCCTGGGCTTGAGTTGTCGCCCTTGGTCGACCTGAGCGTGGTCTGTCCTGTACAGATTGTGTATCACGGTATCTGGATCATAGCCTGCTTATGACAGACTGAGAAACATTCATCGTCCGTGCCACAACCGCCCGTGTTGTGTCGATCTGTAGCATGCCAAGGGCACGTAACCTTTCATTTTTATGCAAGTCAACGCATATCAAAATTTGTTTTCTGGTCACTAAAACAATTAAACTGATGTTTCCACCCTGGAATTCAATGCCACAATGACTGTAACATTCAAAGTCAGAGTCGTGCAAATCTTGGGTTGGACCCCCATGATGATCCCAAGCATCACCTGCATTCCATGCTGTAGCTATTGGTGCGTTTGGGCGTCACATGTAACTGGAAATGTTTCTTCTGTTAGGTTCTATAGTGACTTTTTTCGTAGTCATTTGCATATTTTAATATTATGCCCCCAAAATCAAATATCCCCTACTTTTTTTGAATAGTATATAGATAATAATTTTTACATAGAAAATTATTCATATTTTGGGAGAGGCTTTGTCACGTTCAAGCGGAGCATCCAAACACACCATTTGACTCAAGAACTGACACGTGTTTAAACCTCCCAACAACGTTGCAGAGACGGATTTCGTAGGTGTATATTGTATTTATGTCAACACAGAGTCTTTCTCAGTTTAATCATGGACCGTGTATGGAATTCTGTGCCGCAGCAAAAGCTAGACCTGATAATCGTGACTAAAATAAAATCCTCGTCCCTCGCGCAATTACCAGTAACAGAAACCAATTCATAATATTTTCATTAATCTTGCTACTTTTTTTTTCCAGACTACTGATGATTTGGGTGTAAATGTATCAAAACATCGTAAAAAATATCCATTTTGGAGTCCGAATTCCGTAGTTTAATACTTTTTTTTCCCTGTGAATCGATGACATCAAGATAACGTAAATACATGTATAATATACCGACAAGTTCAGTCAAATTGCTCCACTCATAACCCAGATATTAGTTTTTGAATTTTAGAATAGCCTCGGTCATCATTACTAAAGCCGGTACAATAAACAAATACAGTCTCGATTATCCATTTTACGTTTATCTTTTTTTTCCCAAAATGTATTCCGAACGGCTACGTATCGCAGGCCAGCGATGGCACCAAGAGTTAATTATGATCTGGATAAGTAAGATAAAAGACCTGCTCATGCATAATGTAACAGAGTTGACTTCACCATGCATTCTTCCTACATGTACTGGTAAAATGATTTTGCTGTTCAAACAGCAAAATCGTTTTAGTGCTAAATAATAAGGAACGCGTAATCAATTTCTAACCAGCTTCTATTCTGGGACAATTAATTTCCATAGACTTGATATCGTTATAATTGAAAATAATTTTTTAATGACTTCATTTTTCGGAGAAAAAAATTCCAATCCAGTAAAATGAAACATACAATGCAGGATATCTGCTAAACACTAAGAAACAAAGCAAAATATAAGGAGATAAAATTTCTGTTTTAATGGTTTCATTTTAAGGAATATTTTCCAGTCAAGTAAAACAGATGTACACCCGAATATGGCACTCTAATTTCTCTGCTATTGCAGGTTTTTACTTGTGCATCAAATTGTCACATAGACTATCATTTTCACATTTATTCACATGGCAAGCCAATAATCAACACTCTAGACAATCGGATGGCGGAGATTTAAATGGATTGAACACGGTTGCCATCTAAAGACGTAATTGAAAATTAATGGCGAATCGAGGCTAAGCCTCGAATAACAAGAACCGTTATTATTACGGATGATGGAGAGTTAAATGCATTGAAAAACGGTTGCGATTTAATATTTTAATTCTAAAATGCCGAATCGAGGTAAAGTCTCGAATAACATGGACCGTTATTATTACGGATGGTGGAGAGTTAAATGGATTG
This sequence comes from Patella caerulea, assembly GCA_036850965.1. Taxonomy (NCBI): domain Eukaryota; kingdom Metazoa; phylum Mollusca; class Gastropoda; family Patellidae; genus Patella; species Patella caerulea. The sequence goes on from JAZGQO010000006.1 coordinate 25,370,507, forward strand.
AAAAACGGTTGCCATTTGATATTTTAATTCTAAAATGCCGAATCGAGGTAAAGTCTTGAATAACAAGTACGGTTATCATGACAATAATCAACCGATGCCACACATTGTCAAAACCTCGATCAATGATAACTTGGCCAAGAATCGAGTAATCTGAATGAAGTTTTCAATATAATTATTTTTCTTTATTTATTTTTGAACTATTATAGTATCAACGGCTACCTCTTTATCTAAAATCTTACATAACGCATCTGTAATGGACAGTACAGGATAACTGCACAACAGAACACTGACAGAACAGTAGCAAAATGTGATGAATATATAAATGACCTGTAGAGTTCCCTTAGAACAATGCTCTATAACAATACATTTAAAGCCAGGATCCAAACATGCACCAAAGACTTTAGCGATGTTGGCCTGATTGACATCCCGGATCTGAAAATAGACAAAATATCAGATAAGAAACAAAATAAGTTGGATCGTGATGAGTTATAATTATGTAGAGTAGGTAGGGATTGGAAATTTTGTACCAATTATATCCTCTTGTAAGGGTAAATTCTCCTCCCTTGTGTTGTACACCATGGAAAAGATAGCCACATATTAGTCTCAAAATAATCGTGCTATTATGTTGTCGAGATCTTAAACCCTTTTGCATTCTACTAAATCCTAATACACGCAGAAGCAAACCCAAGCAGAGTTTATGATTGGCCTATGATACAATACAGAATTTTATGTGAACGGGCGTAGGTTGACGAGGGGTTGAGTGAGGGGTGCTCGGGGACATGTTTCGAAACAATTTTGATAAATTGGGCTGACAGTGGTGATTTGTAAGCATAATGAACACGAATAATAATACAACATTCAATTTTACAATTAAGCCACAGCTTGGTTGGCTATACTGCATCTAAAAAGACCCATTCATATTTACTGGTTTCATAGAAGTGAGTGGGCGTTAGTTGGTGGAACGTGGCGGGGCGGATGCGAAACAGATTTTGTACATGTGAATGATTATATCAGTGATCATGCCAGATGGCGATAGTTACCTCTTTGAATTCTGCAAAAAGTCTCTTTGTTAGAGGAACATCTTTCAAATCTAACTTTTTAAGTTGGACCATGATACCCTACAGGTAAAAAAAACCCCATGATATTATAAAATACTGTTTAATAAACTGGCAAATGTAAGGCTGTGCTACAACAGTTTCTACGTGACACTAGGTGTACTTTACAGATCAGTAGTCTCGGTCACCTAGAACCCCCTAGTCTTCAACGTAGAATATTTGTTTGGATGATAGAGACTAACAGATCAGAGAGTATTTATATGAACAAATATTTAATGATAGTCTTACAGATAGACTTATAAGATTTTTAAAATCATACACAATATTTCATTGATTACAGTTTGTTGGTCTTTTTTCCACTAAGGTACTAAATGAATGAAGCCCGTGTCATCACAGACCGAGGGTGGGGAACTTTCAACTGAATTTGGTAAACATTTCAACATATCGCCATCAAAAGTAAGTAGTAGTATTCGTGGTGCTGCGTTGAGAGTGGATTTGATGACTTAAACTGTGTTGGATGTTGTTTCTCAGTCTGTGATACACGGGCCCTGACACAGCTAATTTAAAATCCAGTATGAAGTTGTTGGTATTTGTATCCCAGTCACATACGTAGGAATGGCGAGTACCACGTTTCTCTGAATGTATGACATTGTTTCATTCATACTACTCTAGTTTTACAGATTGAGATGATCTATCTTGTGAGTTTACGTGACAAAGGGTATTATGAGAACTCTGGGTAACTATACGATATATAAATTACACTAAGGACTCCTCGAATGTTGGGAACTCAGGCGAGGATCAAGGATTTTTTGCAGGGGGGGGGGGTCTAGGTTTGATAATTGCTTAACTAATTGCGCTCAACCGAATAACAGGGGGTTTGGGGGGCCTCCACCAGAAAAATTTGGTAAATTACATTCAATTTGGTGCATTCTGACGTATTTCCGGAAGGTAAATTCCAAAATTACAGGTCTAAAAATCGCCAATAAAATCGCATAAAAAATTTTCAAGTCTGAGCAAGGGGGGGGGGGGGGTCCGCACCCCCTGGACCCAAATCTGGATCCGGGCCTGGAACTACTGTTCTAGTCAATTGCTATGCTTGGTGTAATACACATGCCGACATTTCTGAATATGTGGTGTGCAGTAAAGTAGGCTACTACATTAGTAATTCGAAGCTATACTGTTTAGTAAACATGGTTTATCTTCTATCATTTATCAGCCAACTATGATACGAAAAAATGTAAACAAACCCTAAACATCGCCACATCTATAAATGTATCCATATTAACTCCTGCGTCACTCTTTAAAGAAGTAAGCTGAAAGTAAATTTATACAATAGCAATTAGAATATTATAATAGAAATTAACCATGGACCAATATTCTTATATAACCTACTAAGAAGTATGGTTTATTAAGATCAGACTGAACTGACCGCGTCATAGAATGTCATTGTACGTTGCCAATCTCTTACGCCATTTCCTATTTATATTCCCCCTATCTATTAAGATAAAAATGAACTGACGGCGTCAGAGAATGTCATTGAAAGTATTACAATTACTTCATTTCCTGTTTTATTTAATTATTTAAAACTGAATTAGGGGGAACACTATGTCTAGTTCCTTAAGTAAATGTCTCTGAGCGGACTATGCTCACAGACTATGTCCACTGACAGTTCCTGTCGGGACTTATATAGCTGTAATATGTAAAATACTGCTCTTCCCCCATCTCTAAGGCTATTTGTAACCTCGATTCTACATGTACCCTTTCTTACCACAGCTGACACATATTTATAATGATTCAACACTATTTTCAAGTAGAATTATGCGATTAAAAACACACACAAAATACGTTGAACTGAAGAGCCAATACCCGGCGCAAACCGCATGCTTATTTATTTTCATCCCTGAATTCTACTTGAAAAGATAGGCTGGCACTACCAGGCAGGATGCGCCCACATCTTCGAGAGATGGATAGAGAAAAAGCAATACCGAAAGTGATTTTTCTTACATCATTAAGTCCTGTACTTCATACTGTATTGGGAGCAGCCATTTTGTTGGTCAGTTCCAGTCTGATATTCATGAAATTCGAAGCCGACAATGATTATGGTGTGACGGTAAACAACCTAGAAATGTGACTTTTCGTCAAAATCGGATAAGAATTGTGACCTGTAGAGAATCCACAACCATGATATACAATATTTTTTTTTACACTATTCGCGTATAAATGGCGACCATTTCGTCCGGCAATTTCGGTACGATTTTCACGAAATTCGAACTTTCTTACGGTGCAACAGTAATATAATCAGAGTTTTTTTTAAAATCGGATAATAATTGTTCGAGAGATAGATAGAGAACAAACAATACCGAAAGTGATTTTTCCTACAATCAAAGGCCATAATTCATTAAAAGTTACAATTTGATATGCGCAAATATCGAAGAGAATAAAGATCTTTAGGTTATAAACATGCATTTCAGGTTTCATCAAAATCGAATTAAAATTATTGTGACCTCTACAGTGTCCACAACTTTGATATACCATATTTTTTACACTATTCGCGAACAAACGGCGGCCATTTTGTCTGGCAATTATAGTCCGATTTTCTCGAAATTGGAACCCAACCTTCCGTAGGGTGTAACAGTGATAGAGTCAAACTTTTTTCTTTTTTAAATCGGATAATAATTGTGACCTCCAGTGAGAATATATTCGATTTTTCGGACAATCAGGGGCCATAATTCAGGAAGTTACGATCCGATATGCGCAAATACCGAAAGGAACCAAGATCTTTGGGTTATAACCATGCATTTCAAGTTTCATCAAAATCGAATTAAAATTATGAGCTATACAGGGTCCACAACCATGATATACCATTTTTTAACAGTATTCGCGTACAAACGGCGGCCATTTTGTCCGTCAATTTTGGTCCGATTTTCCCGAAATTCGAACTCAAACCTTTTTTAAGGTGTAACGGTGATATAATCTTTTTTAATTCGGAAAATAATTGTGACACCCAGAGGGACCACAAGCTAAAAAAGGGCGATTTTGCGTATAATCAGGGGCCATAATTCAGAAAGTTACGATCCGATATGCGCAAATATCAAAAGGAACCAAGATCTTTGGGTTATAACCATGAATTTCAAGTTTCATCAAAATCGAATCAAAATTGTGACCTGTACAGGGCCAACAACCTTGATATACCATTTTTTTTAACAGTATTCGCATACAAACGGCGACCATTTTGTATGACAATTTTGGTCCAATTTTCCCGAAATTCGAACTCAACCTGCTTTAGGGCGTAACGGTGATATATAATCAAACGGTTTTTTTTTTTAAATCGGATAATAATTGTGACCTCCAGAGGGACCACAAGCTAAAAAAGGTGATTTGTCGGACAATCAGGGGCCATAATTCGAACTCAAACCTTTTTTAAGGTGTAACGGTGATATAATCTTTTTTAATTCGGAAAATAATTGTGACACCCAGAGGGACCACAAGCTAAAAAAGGGCGATTTTGCGTATAATCAGGGGCCATAATTCAGGAAATTACGTTCCGATAGGCGCAAATATCAAAAGGAACCAAGATCTTTGGGTTATAACCATGAATTTCAAGTTTCATCAAAATCGAATCAAAATAGTGACCTCTACAGGGCCCACAACCTTGATATACCATTTTTTAACAGTATTCGGCGACCATTTTGTATGACAATTTTGGTCCGATTTTCCCGAAATTCGAACTCAAGATCTTTGGGTTATAAACATGCATGTCAAGTTTCATCAAAATCGGTTCAAAATTGTGACCTCTATAGGGTCCACAAGCTAAAAACGTGATTTTTCGTACAATCAGGGGCCATAATCCATGAAGTTTTGATCCGATACATGCTAATATAGAAAGCAGCCGAGATCTTTTGGGGATAAACCTACATTTCAAGTTTCGTCAAAATCGGGTAAGAATTGTGACCTGTAAAGAGCCCACAAACAATTGTGGACGGACGGACGAACGGACGGACGGACAGGGGCGACGACATAATACGTATTTCATGTGGACGTATAAAAAAGTGTTGAATTATTAAACATTTTCGTCAAATATAGAATCATGGTGGGCAAGGGTTCTGAAACAACATGAGAACAGAGGTGGGGAAGAGCGGTATTTTACCGTATATTCATATTGCAGCTATAAAAGGCCCGACAGGAATAGGTGGTGGACATTGTCCGTTCAGAGACAGTTCCTAAAGGAACTACAGGAACACGTAAGGCCAGTTATAAAATTCATTTGAATGTTAAACTATATAAGCGCAAGAAGACATAAATTATATAATGTTATCTGAAGTAAAGCTGCGGGTTTGAAATTCGGCGGAGATCAATGTAAGCAAGAATAAATTAGAACTAGAATACATGTACTAACTTTGCCAGTGAATCATAGGCCTCATAATCTGTTAATAATACTGGATAACGTTAAAACCAATTTTAATATTGGACATAGTTGTTTAATATTACCTTTTTTTTTACCGTTTATCAGTCCTCTCATATTGTGTTTTTATGTACTCAATTTCTCCATAAAACAATATGCGGTCAAAGATAGTTATCATCTGCAGTGACTCAAATAATTAATTCATTTAATCTTGCTTACAGTTAAAGGTATTTGGATATTAAAGTATAAATAATCAGGCATATTGCAGTGTGATTACAAGAAAGCAAGATTATATTATAAGCTGATATAGAAGGCTTAACTAAGAATATCGATTTCTTTTAAAAACAATGTTTGCTTAAGTCAACATTTTTTTTCTATCATTATTTCTATTTATTACCTTACAGACCCAGATCAATTTTCATAAAAACCAAGAAGCATTGGCGGGAGGACCAATCATATCGATATTCAGCATTCCGCGACTTTCTATTCCGGAGTTATGCCCCATCCGAACGCGATAGACGCTACTCTTTTCACGTTTTTTTAATGCTTTTGCAGGACCTTATCAAATTATCCATGTTTTCCCTGGATCCTAATTAAGAGATACTAATTAGGAGTTAATAATCGAAGGCGAGCAAAGCCTTATCCCTTTTAGAGCGGCCAACAAGTATGAGCCCCTCTTTAAACTCGTCGAGTGTTGTACGCATTGTCATATTTACCAAACAGTATGCAAGGGTGGATTTTTGTCGGTTAAGGATAAGTCCTATCCAATTGGTCGTCAATTGGGCTATTCGGGAAACCAAGAAATCTTAGATAAATTTTATACCCATTTACGTTGATCAATCTATATAAATTCTCCCCAAATTATCTGCTTAATTAGTTTTATCCTTCAGGTTGGGTCTATTGTTCTTGGCCACTCAACCCTTTAAAACAGACCCAAATTTTCCCCCTAAAACTTGGCGATTCGGCGATATGGGAATGAACCATTCTTGATGATCAGTTCACATGTATCCCTTGGTCGATATCGACGTTCGCAAAGGTACCGACAGTACTTTAAATTTCCAACCCAGATACCCATGCACATAATATATGACATTACTATCTTTGTGTATCTGTGCAATATGGCACAGTTTGTATAACTGTCATGGTTTAATCTCATAGTAAACGTGGCCAAATAAGGAGTCTTTGATTTATAGCCCAGTTTGGCTTAGAACATTACTGTAAATGAGATAATCTCAAAAGTGCCAGTGATTCTAGACGTCTCTATGTCAGTATGTTTGTTATTAGTAAAAACTAATTGGGATTTTGCTTGAAATTCAATCTACTTGTACAGTATTTATTATATTTTGGAGATTGTATTCCTAGAAAAATATAAGATTAGTATGTGTATTCCTCTAAAGAGAGCGGTGTCGGATATTATAGAACGGATAAGCACGCCAGCCCAATAGTTACTATACTTGTAACCTTAAACTGTGTGTTTAAGGTTACAATTGATACAGTATATTAGAACCCTTACGCAAGTTCAAATAGGTTCAAACGCACAATTGTCAACACATATCATTACAGTTTGTATTGGAATAAGTAATTATATCACAAATAGAAGCAGAAAAAGCCGATAAGGAGTCAAAGAAATAAAAATAAAAAAGGGTCGTTGAACCGGAGGGTAACAAGGACACGATGCTCTGTAGTATAATACGTAAAATTTCCGAAAGTGTGTGAGTGGTTAGAATAAATTTGTGATGACTTACTTAAATTGCAAATGAAGTGTAATATAGAGTTTTCGGAATTGGATATCGCCCCATCAGCACCCCCTCCCCACCTCCCCTCAAAATAATTTCCAATGCAAAAGCTGTGGGGGAAGGTGAAATAGTAGCTCTTACTACTGGTAAATGGTAAATTTGAGTTCTACCTTTCTATTGATTTACTAAGATAACATAAAACATATTTTCTGTGTATCAAACCTTTTAATTGATTTGCTTTCTGTCAGAAATATTGATATTTGCAATTACATGCTTGCAAGTCTGGTGTGTATGTATTCTAGATTTATTGTTGAGAAGCGGCCTTCTGTTTATTAATTGTAGTCAGGGATAGAAATAGGTTTTGCATTTGACGACTGTGTCCTTGAGCTCCGATGGTTAGTTTTAAATTTCAAGGTTTTGTATCTAATCAGTGTGATTTAAACCCAGGTCCCTTTTCGTTTCGTTTTATATTGTTCAAAAACAAAACAAAATATAAATCTGTATTTTAAGCAGTTTGAGGTTTGCTGATATATCGTTAAGCACGCATATATATTACAGAGAAAGTCAATATACATAGCTTAAAATCATACCCAATCAAAAGGATTCATACACAAAACATCCTGGTCCTAAAATTATCGAAGTATAGCATTAACTTATTAGAGCCAATTCAAGTTTACACCAGTTTCCGTTTATGTCAAGTCAGCATCTTTTGGCGTTGGGGGAAAAATTAAATAATGTTAATTCCGCTATCATATGTTTACAATCCGAATTTGGATGTGGTTTAATTAGTTTATTAGATTAGAACTGGTCATAATTTTTTATCAATATTTACCTTTTGTCTAATTCAAAAGATTCCGGAGAAATCAAAAAAAAAAAAAAAAATAACCAAACAAAAAAAACCTCTAAAAAAACAAAAACAAAAAACAAAACAAAAACGATCAAACACAAAAATTGAATATTTCTAATTTCTACACTAACTGAACAAACAAAACGACATTGATTTTACTTCAATAATAATTGCACACTCTCATGACCGTTTTAGGTTCTTTATTAAAAGAGCGTCAAATTTCAATCAAGAACAAAAATATATATTATTATATTGATCGGATTTTAAATAAAAAGACTTTTAGGTGACACGGCAAATACTGAAAGGAACTGGGTCATATTAGAGATTAAACTTAACGAACTTCGTAGTTAGCAATTGATATTAAACTCTCTAAATGTCGACCTGCGATTTCCTGCTACACGTTTGATTATTCTTTCCTGGATGCGCTGACTTGTTGGGCTGATTTTTATAACTCAAAGGCTACTGATGATTTAGTACTTATTATTATTTTAATACTGACATAATATTATTAGGCGTTGAGTGAAGTTAATTTTCAATTTTCTTCTTTCCATAATTACATCAAGTTTACCTTAGATAAAAAAGATATGGCCGAACTGTTTAAATCCTGTTTGTCTACTATGTCTAGATCGTCCTTTGCTATTCTCCACCACCACATATCAGACTCCATTTTTCTCTTCCATCTCCTAAAATTCATTATTAAAACAAAAATGTGCTTGATAACGATGTTTATTGAAACGTCGTTCCTTTCCAAAAAAGTGATTGATTTCCCATACAAAATTAAATGATGTCATTAGTGTTTTATGATATATTTGTCAGGATTCTATTAAATTAGATAAACTGCAATGAGGTATAATGGTCTACTTGAGATTCTATATTACTGAATCCCATTAAAGTAGGGATTAACTTTGGAATCATGCTCGTTTAATTGAAGGTAAAATTGTTTATCTAAACTATAACTGACCTGTAAATGAAACCTACAATGGTTATGGCAGTAATAATAATAACGGCAAAACCAACACATAAAACTATAACGGTGAAATCGGAAATACCTAAAAAGTCAAACGTATATTAATTTTTTAACGCATTATGTAAGAGCTAAATCAATCCATTGTACGTCTTTCTTTATCAAGGCGTCATCTGTTAATGATAGGTAAATCACGCCACCTATTCTCCACTGAGATGGGAGCTCAATACTTAAAAGTCATTAAGATGTGATTGCAGCAGAACATTTACTGAGCTTTTATATATGTGTTTAAGTCCCTCCCGTGTAGCAGATCAGCCCATGTAATTGAGTAGCTGACTGTAACTGTAAAAAATTCTCAAATCTGGATACAAGCGCTAAAATTTTCAAGATGGCTGTCATGTTCCAAGATGGCTGTCATGTTCCAAGATGACTGTCATTTCTAAGATGACTGTCATTTTCCAAGATAACTGTCATTTTCCAAGATGGCTGCCTTTTCAAGATGGTTGCCATTTTCTTTCACATATATTTATCATCTGGGCCGATTGGAAAGAATTTTATGCGTCCACATTTTCCATTGCACGTACTATGTTGTCGCCGACGTCCGCGCACGTCCCGACTTACAATAGATGTTTGTGTCCAACATTTCTTGGACAAGTTCCAATGTAAGATCTGAACCTCGTTGGTTATGGCCTCCTGCTTTTACGTAAAATTTTGAAATAGTACGAAAATTGTGGAAATCTAGGGTCAATTTGTGTCCGAATCAATTTGTGTAGGATCTTAACGTCGTTGGTTATGGCCTCCTGCTTTTACGTACAATTTTGAAATAGTACGGAAATTGTGGAAATCTAGGATCAATTTGTGTCCGAATCTGGGAAATGGGACGGTTTGTTTTTGCCTGAAAGACAACAATCTTGAAAATGGCCACCATCTTGAAAATGGACACTATTTTGGGTTTTTGAGTGGCTAATAGACTTTTTACAACAGTAGTCCAAAGGGAGTTTCATCTCAATAAAGAAAAGAGAGAAGGGTCCATTTTAGCATTTGTTAAAAAATGCTAATATCCAGTAAGTCACAGCAGGCAATGCTCAGGATTATAACCGATTATTGCAATCTCCGAAAACAAGGAATTCTTTATATAATGGCAAATTATTCATATTCATAATATCCACCAATTGGTTGTATTCGATGTAATTTATCAAACCAACATTGACAACAATTTTGCTGACGTCACCCAAGTTGGCCCGGGCAATTAATAACCTGGGTAACGCTTTAGACTGGGATTGATAGTTATTAGACGTTTCAGAAAGAGTAGGCGTACCTGTCTCGTCGTGGATGACAGTGGCCTAAGCTACTGGCAACAGTAAACCCCAGAACATGAACACATTTAATTATAGATATTTTATTGTACACAATTTTATGTTACCTGAAGAAGCACATGTATCTGATCTAAAGCCACATTCTGGTACATCTGGAGGTGGACCTTTATCACCAGGCCAGTGTATAGTTTTACCAGTTATTGGTATATATTGTTTAGTCATGCCATCGTAAGAACCAACAACCTATAAAAATAAAAAAACAATTACTTGCTATTCTAATATCAAATCAAATATGACCTCACATGTTATTAACCTTGCAGTCTCACATAATACATATTGCTCTCTTATTGCTAAAAGGAGTTAATTTCGTTATTCTGGCTTGCTGTGCCTATTAACGATGTTAATTTAGTTATTAATAGTTTTATAGAATCAGTTGAGATAAACCTGAGTTAATGAGCTATATCTACAGGGAAGTTCAAGAGAGCTGTATACAATTTATTTAATTTAGTACGTGTCCTGGCCATTTTGAATTGAAATTTCCGGTTATAAGGTTTACGTGGATATGATAATCGACATGGACATTCCTGAATCATTTCAAATTTGTAACTGTAATATATACAATGTAAGCGGACCAATCATTAGATGGTATATTTGCGTATTTTATTTTGCTACTAACAGTATCTTATATAGATAATGACTTTCCTACCTCAAAAACACCTGAATCTGGTATGGTCATATCATATAATATAAAATCTGTATATTTGTCACCTTTTGAATTAATAGACACCTTTCCTCCAATACCTGTCAAAAACAGTAATGCAGATAATTATCACGGTTAACGCGATATCATTGACGAACGAACCTATTTCATGAACTAATGATTTTAATTTGTCATTAAAACACACAAGGGGCCATTATACTAATGTTTAGTATAATTAAAAAGACAATGGTTATAATTTATATAGTAGCCCTTTATTAGCAGCTGTGTAAAAGACTACGTATAATAACCATCATTACTGAATACACGAACTTGGTTAATAATGACGTATATCGTTCAATGGTCACGGATTTATAACCTTCGTGACATAACACTACATGTACTTAATGTCCACAGCCTAATTACTAATCATTTTAACTAATAAGTTTTTTTTAAAATTCATATATCAACTTTATAGTGTATTTTGTTAAAAAATAAATAAACACGGGTTTCCAAGCCAAAGTAATACATGTAATTGATGTCTGTTATAAATATTAGAATGGACTTTGGATCAGCGGCGAAATGAAGTTTAAGGCATAACAAGCCAGGTCGTTATTACTATTATAATAATCGTTATTACTATTTTTAATGATCGTTAGTATTACTTTTTCAATGATCGTTATTACTATTTTAATGATCGTTATTACGACCACTTGTTATTATGGAATTAAGTATAACCAGTATGAAACAAAACTTTCATATAAAATGTGTTTTCTTGTAAGAAAACGGATAGATTTATTATAACACTATTTGTCTCAGATAGGTGAAAATGAATGGAAGGTGTGAAATCGAAAGAAATCAATTGAAAATTTAAATGGATACCATTCAAATTAGATTTGATCAATCTGAACTTCTTGAGATCAAAATATTTTTTAATAACAACAGCAATCAATTTCTGATCCTAGAGCATTCTTTTTCAGAGTACATATATTTAGCGTATATGTTTTTAACCCGATTCAGTTTATTGAATAAAAATAAGATACTTTACGGATATGGAGCAATGTTAATCCCGTAGCTTCTTCTTTACTTAGTCTGGATTTGGTTAATGGAAATTCTAGTTCCAAGTTTATTGTCCTGACGACAAAACCTGACAATTCAAGCATGTGGCAGAACGAATACGGAATAGCACTAACAAAATGCATTAAAGAATTGAAAAAAATGACAATGAAAGTCTAAAATTTACCTTGAAATACTCTATTGTTCATCTGGGAGAATATATATGTTCCATTTAAAGGGTCTCCGCCATTTGTTAGTGTCTCGTTTAATATCCGGGCATATATCACAATCGCATCGTAAAATCCCGATACCAAAACTGTTGGCTACAAATAAACAGTTCTGAAGTAAGAAACAGTCCTTCGACGAGGCATTTTATTTACAAGGCCATGCTAGGCTCCCACTGTCGGTCGATGCGTTACGATTTCAATCGTAGCCGGAATCGTGATAGTGTGAACCTAGCATTACAGCAGCAATTCGTAAACTGGATGTCAGAAATGCTTATATTTCAACAATGATATTGAGAAATTCCTTCTTTTCTGCACCGACTTAGCTAATGCAAACAGGGCGTCGTGTGCTATTATGACCTTAACATAAGCTAATGTAATGGTATTGATGTGCCGAAAAAAAAAGTAAAAAGAATCATAGGCATATCGAAATAAATATATTGCACAAGGTGCCATAATTACCGCGTCAATAGTCGACTGGATAAACCAAATCTAGAACAGATTTTTTATAGACGATCGGAGAACATCAGGCTCGCCCCAGTGACATAGTTGATTTTTCATTTTCGTTTGCTTTGTTACTGTTGTAGTTCACATATCTGCTCTTTTATAGATGATATAAACATGATTTTCGCATTGTCCCCGTCCAAACAATCCAAGATTGCAACATATTACCCATTGCTCCAATGTGTGCCCCTCCCCCCCCCCGACAAAATCCTGGATCTGGGCCTGAACATGTATCATAATGATTTTAAACCTTAAAACACTCAGAACCTCTTTAATCTGAGTCAAAATAAAACAAATATTACAATTGAAATGAAACGATTAAAGTTTCGCGACATCGTCTTGGTTAAGCGGAAGTTGATTTGTTTGGTCATTCTATTGTACATTGTGACTAACTGTGTTTACAGTGGAACACATATTATTCTGTTATATTTCAACACTGACTTTGCAAATGAGCTAAACTTTTTCAACGATGATAGATTGGCAACCCACAAAAAACAACTCGATTCATACAATCCAATGATATCGAGAAATTTATTTTTGAACCAAATCAAGGTGACCAAGCAATTTTTTTCCTAACACTAGTCAATATTTATATTTACACACCAATGAAGCTACAGTGTATAATAATTAGAGGATCTGAAGACGAGTCAGGGTTTATATAGATTTATATTTACTGAAAGAAAATGGTTAAAGGCACAAATATCTGAACGCCATCAGCATGTTATTGAGTTTTATTCGGCAACTGTTTGTAATTATGTTCAAGTAAACATATTTCAGAGCTCAATTTTGGGTAGAAAAATGCACTGCATGTCCAAGAGATAAGAGTCATATGAAATGTCCCACTCTTCAACGAACAGCGCATATCCTGCAGATAAGCGTAATAACCGGTGATATCTGTTATTTCAGAGAGGAAATTACGTATCTTACGTATTGTTCCTTGTGTTTTTACTAAGCTCCACCAACCCTAGTAGTGCCTACGCTTCTGACTTTTAGTTTTGATACGGGGTCCCAATCCGAAGTTGGCGATGATGTGATGTTCATTTCCTTGTTCATATAGTATGCCTGTATTTGTTGCCAGTTTCACAATATATCGATCAATCCCTTAGTCTCGTACCATCCGAACATCGATATATTTGTTTAGGCAATTATTGTAGGAACAAGCCAAAGTCATTATCATAATTAGAGATCTTGTAACGACCAAATAAATTACCGGTGTATGGCAATCATTAAAATTAAAGAGCCCAATTATGTTTTTGTAAGGTGTGGCAGGAATTAAACAAGTTCAAGTTCAGTAGTAATGATAATTGTAGCTTGATCTGACACAAATTGATATTTTATTCTAAACAATCTTTATACTTTTTGTTTCTGTTTTTTGTTTTCTATGCTCCTAAATGCTGCTATTGGTGAAGACTTAACGTATTATGTCGCCGGGGGAATCGAGAAGCCAAACTGAGGTTGTTATTGATGATGATATTAATAGCATGTAGTTGAGTGTGAGGGGGGGGGGAGACACGACCTGTTATAGAGAGTGACAGGCAAAACACTAGACCATTTCAGGAGTAATACGTGGTACAGTTTTATTTAGGTCTTTATATATATAAATATATATATATATATAAACATGTCTAAATAGTAAAAAGATTTCACCTCTTCGTTTCCAAAATTGAAGCCATAGTCAGTAAGGGCTCGTGTCTTGATGTCGTTTTTAAAGGTAATATATTCCAAGTTGAAATCTTCAGATAGAGCAATAAACATTGTACATTGACAAGCTTGTTTAACAACCTGAAAACAATATAAAAAAATAGGAATTAAATCCATTGAGTGACATTAAATTCACGGATTAAAGGAACTTTTTATTATTTTAAATGTGAATCTTTTGGTTAACAAAGTAAGGTTTCTTTGTTTATTTTATTGAATAAAACTTGTAAGACGATCGTTATTTTCCATAAAACAGAAAAAAAAGGTTTTGAGACTTCGATCTAATTATTCCCCGAGGGAACATGTCTTTAAATTGTTTCTTTAAACTGGTGGTTGGTCGTATTTATGTATTAAAACACTTGGTTGGTTACTTTACTATGGTGGCTATTCTTATAAGATTTGTCGGCTTCTGAAATCCAAATTATTGATGACGGATATTATACCACGCAAGACGTATGTTATGCTTTTAAGAACAACTGGTCATATTCCTCATCTTCGTATTCAAAATAGTTTCAGAGTTTTATTATCCAGGAATACGATAATAAAACCATGCAGCGCTTCTCCACCCTACACCTCCATCGAATTCGTCCTCAAGACCAAGGAATGGGTGTGACGTCATCGCGGCCATCTTGGAATTGTGACCAGTTGACCAAGTAATATGCATGACAAGTTTTATGCGTTAGACAATTTTTTTATAAGAGAATCGCAACCTAAGAACAACAAAAACTAGAAAAAAGAGTATATTTTCGGAGTGGCAAAAAGAAAGGCCTGTCAGAACTATTTCGATCAGATAGAGGATTCAAATAAGACAGTAGTTTATTTAATGGACAAATAAATCACATGCTCCTTGAAAACAAAGCTGACAAAAGGTAAAAAGTCATATTATGCAGTCACAAACTATAGTCATATTATTACGTTTGACGAAACATTCATAAGTACTGTTTTTTCTTTTTCGATATAAATGTTCAAGTAGATAAAATACCTTTTATACATACGTACAATAATAGATAGTCATAACAATGGATTATAAAACAAACGTCAGGTAAAATAAAATCAAACGTTTTACAATGTACCATGAATAATAAGACTTTAATGTACATAGTTTTCCGGTACACTCTGAGGATAGCACAATACCCTAATAATGAGAAGAAATTAATTGTCCTTAGATCAATCAAGTAATAACACTTAAGTGGGGCTAAACATTATGCCTACAGGCGATACTCAAATGATTCAGTGTAGAGGACATTGTATGCACACTAATGTCCCCATATTTCATGAATGTAGATTATTAATTGCAGTCTCAAGGAGTTTGAATTTACATTTTATGTCATGTTTATGTCATGATTTTTAGACGGAAATGCAATTACGCCAACAGATGAAAATAACGACATATCATCTAGATCTGGAGAAGACAAAATAATCGGATATGACCACCAACAACCAATTGTTTTTTGTAATCATAAGCTGGGGTGGGGAACCGCTGGGGTCTGTGATATAGAGATTAGAGATGCACAAGTAAGCGCTAAATCTGCCTACTGCAGATCTTTCATTTCGCCGAAAAATATAAATCATTAATTAGACTTTTATTGATATGCCGAGATCATAATCAATTCTCTTGATTATCAGATGGATTTTACCATTTAAAAAAATGGATAATAGAGAATTGTTTATTGTCATAACAACAATGATCATGTCTTAAAGCTACAATTTCTTTTTTTTAAAGTTTTATTCTTTAAATGTATTAAAATAAAGTCTTAAAGTGGGTGGTAGCTATAACCAGTCCTGCCCTGTTAAAGAATAATCCTATTAAAAATTCACTGTTGCAAGTATAGCAATTTCAAACGTTCGAAGAAAGCTATTCCTTTGGGTGAATAGAAAAACAAGGGAAGTAATAGTGTTATTATTTCCGTTGTCAATGATTTTTAAGTGTGGGGAATAATGCCTACGATCATATAGCAGTGAGTTAATAACGTATTGAGCAAAAGACATAGACATAATTATGTTTTGACTTTTTCCTTTTTAGAAAATATGAAATTCTCACTTTAAAATGTTAAAGACAAAAGCATGACATGCATTAAACACTAAACCTTCGAGAGTCCATGTTCCAGTTCAGTCAATGCTTTGTAAGGATATGTGACAAAGTGTTCTCTAACTTTCATCAAACTGAACAATTATTTAGGTGCAGTGAACTTAATGAACTTCAGCTGCTTTTGATAATACATGTATATGACATTATTTTTTCAACTTTACGAAGAATGTAGGCCATGTGTTAGAATTACAGAATTAATTAATCCCACGTGTATAACCTGTACATTTTCTTAAAATGAAATACTTATGTGGTCAGCTATTGACGTAATAAATAAACAACTTCCTATATGACAATGAGTTTGTGTTGTTAGACTCAAATTCGTATAAGAAGTTCGTATCCATTTCCCCAATTATTTACTGTCAGTTATAGAGATGGACAGAGGGGTGATTAGACGAAGTGGTGATCTTAAACTATTCATCTACTGTGTTGGTGGCATTATTTATGCCCCTAGTGTCCCTTAGTTCCTGTTTAATTTATGTTCCTGTTTATCATTATAATAGTGTTACAGGTACTGACTAAACAGTTTCCCACTTTTTCGAAAGTAAAATCACAATTATACGTCAACTGACGGTAACATAATTCTGGGTATCAGACTAATAATATTTGACTTGATGATATCAAAGCATGTGTTCACTAAACAGAAATTCATTAAAAATACTACGAAAAAAGCGACCCCTATAGAACCTCATACCCAATTATGTTTTCATTATAAAAACTTACATAAACTAGTTCTGTTAATTATAATATTTGATAAATGTATATAAGATGATAACATCAAGATGTCCGTGCCTGCTCATTTGAATTTTATTCCAAAATGGTTAATCTTCTCGGATTAATTACAATTAATTTTAAAAAGAATAGTCATCGAGATTAATGGAACAAATTGATTGGAAGACTTACCTCATCTTCTGCATCGCCTCTTTGCCAAATATCCAAATTTGTGTTGACAGGAATAGTTGCTAAAATCACATGATCTCCAAATGTGTATTCCAATGCGGATGCCACAGAAAGAAATTTTCTGACAGTGTTTGGTGAGGCCAACAAAACAAAGACTGGAAAAATGAAAGGAATGAGTTATTTTTATGAAAATCATACACACGAGGGGTACTGGATCACCTCAATTACTTCCGGTGAGTATGAACATGCAAAAAATAAATCTAACACCGGTAATAGTAATTGACCATAATAATAATAATAATAATAAGGAGTCTTATAAAGCGCTAAAATCCACGTCACAATAGGGAAATGCTCTAAGCGCATACCTGGTTGTCTGAAGCAGAGAGCTTTACTTGTTGACAAAATCATAACCTTTACTACAGAAACAAAAATTTATACTAAAACAGATACAACCTTTCGTTTTAACAAATCAAATATAAAAACAAGTATGTCCGAGTGCTTCTCCTTACGGAACTCTCGAATCAGTATAATATGAATTATTTGATTTTAAACCTTTTAAATCTTCGTATTGGTTTCCATTACTTCAATCGAATGCCATATTGTTCTAAGGCAATAAACCTTTTTTCGAGAGGTTATCAAAGGCTTTCGATTTATCATAAAATCAAATCTAATTTCTGTTATCAAGATTATCTTTTATAACATTATAAAGTTCCAAATGTTGACTTATCGAAGAGTCGTTTAATTAGTTGAAAAGCGAATTAATTGGAGCAGGGATATTTGCTTTATCTACAGATGAGTGTGTAAAACGAGGAAGTAATAAAGAACTTTTCATTATTAAATTAATAGTGATTTTTATCTGTTCCCACCATTTACTCGGGGAAATACTTCTATTATTTATATGATTTTATAATGGAGGTTTAGAATTTGTTTTAGTCTGCTTAATCAAGTCATTAGATCACCACATATGTGTCTAATGTTTCCAATTGTTAGACTGTATTACATCCTAGTGTGCTATCGCGTTGTATCATAAGACATATCATTGAGTCATTTGGTGTGGTTTCGATTTCGTTTTTTACCCACTGCTAAAGACCCTTACGGCAAGCGAATTATTGAAATAAAATTGAATATGTTAGTCCCGAAATGACCTATTTTGTGTTGAGTGGCTGTGCTGTTGAGATGGGATTGGGAAAAATACAGTGACATAGGTGGAGTTTAGTTTCATTTAAATTTTATTTTGCCATTTAACTAAATACATTTCTGTGTATAATATTGTACAGTAGCTCATATGATGTTTAACTTATTAAATGAAATGAGACATGGTTGAACGTCTTACTGTACTGCATCGATTTGGGGTAATGGAGATGGTCATTCGCCATAAAGTTTGCTATGAGGGAAATCTTACCTGCACGTTAATCTTTTCACAATTCGGGCCGGGGGTGAGCACGTAGGAAAATCCCGATGAATTTTCTCTGTGAAAACAGGGTTCTAATAGGGGAACTCCTGGTTGCTTTATAATGTGTATGGAAGACATTTGTTGATTCTTTGTAGTAACAGTCCGGCATCAAACAAGGCATCTATGGGTTTTAGGCAACGTGGACTAGAGGATTAAGAAGCTCAAGCGAGAGAGAGAGAGAGAGAGAAAGAGAGAGAGAGAAATGGGGTTTAACGTCCACTCAACACAAACTAGGTCATTTCGGGACTAACATATGGTTTAATTTTATTTCAATAATTCGCTGGCTCGTAGGGTCTTTAGCAGTGGGAGGAAACCGGAGTGCCCGGAGGAAACCCAGGAGGTTGAGAAGGCGCCCCTATCTCCATGCCACATACGCTCACACCAGGGCTCGAAACCAAAGCCGCAAGCCAGAGGTGACTGGCCAGCTAGAGGTCGAAGCGCAGCACTCTAGACCACTAGGCCATCCCAACCCCCCAGAAGCTAAAGCATAATTTAGATAGCATGGATCAATTGCTCCATCGATAAAATATTCTGCTTAAATGTTATATAAATTCATATTTGCAATATAACATTTAATTGTTATCTTGATAAGTAAGTATCACGCATCAATGCGTATTATCTATTCCAATATTCTCCTAATCGATGTTTTAATTGTCTTACTACAAGTTTATCATATTACACAAACAAAGAAACCACGCTGGGTGTGTATTAATGTAATAAAGTGGATTTTACCTGGTTAATGTTAATAGTAATTTAGCTGATGAGTAACAATTTTTTAATTCAAGTTACACCTAGAACAATTTCGTGGTGAATAGTAGATATTTTACAATGACCGTGATTGTGATTCAACGGCCGTTTTCGATTTGGCTAAAAAATAAAGAGGAAGAGAGAGAGAGAGAGAGAGAGAGACAGACAGAGAGAAAAAGAGAGAGAGAGAGGGGGAGAGATAGAGTTAACGTCCACTCAGGTCATTTCGGGACCCGGAGAAAACCCACGAGGTTGGAAGGTGACCCTACTCCGTGTTGCGTACAAGCGGGAAATCAAAAAAAAAAACGGCCGTTGACCCAAGCGCAAGCGTTAACCATTCGGCAACCCACCCCTCTTTAAAAGATAAAAATAAAGCCAAACCTCTTGCATTGGCGTGACCTTTCTGTAAAATAGTTCTATAATCATTTGCAGTAAAAGTTCTTCCTTTAATCTGGTAGTAGACTAATAACAATTGAGTGGATCGGAATATTTCATAAAATGTATTTCCAATGATTCCAGAGAATACGTCATCGCTCTCATAAAAGAGTGCCACATGGTTCCAATCATACAACTTCAATAAGTCCAAATAAAAGGCGGCGTATTCTTGCATACCGAAGGACAAACGGGTAAGGGTAGGGAATTGCGTTTTATCGGCCAATATTCCAGCAGAGCCAGCTGGGGTTATTATTGGAATATTCCACTTGGCTGCCATGTGTGCCACTGCTTCTACTGCAAGACTACAACCTGCAAAAGATTAAATATATAATATATATTCTGCAAAACAAAATTAAAGTTTTTTGTTCTATCCGAACGACTAGATAGTGTCCCTCCGTCCTGCACCTTTGGTAAGGGGAAAATGCACCGGAAAATCCGCAGGTACTATCTCGACCAGTACGGTTTTTGTATCGACAGCCACTGTCAAGTCCAGAAACAAAGAATATTCATTACAGAAAACGTGTCAGCACTGTGGTAAGCGATCTAAGGTCTAAATGCTTACAAATGGGTAATATTATTTAACAAATATAGAAACTTTGAAAACAAATGTTTGATGTGGTGCACACAATCTGGACTGCCGTGCAATAATATCAATTTTCATTGCTTGGGATTTAAAATTCTAGCACGAATTTTAATCTTATGTCATTGAATGAGGTCGCATCCTTAAAATATTTTAATTTAAAATTTTGCGAATAACTCTTAATAAAGACCCAAAATATAGGGATGGAAAAACACAAAGAATGGATAGCAGAACAAATAGGTTCTGGAAATTTAAAACAGGTGAAGTATAATAATTATAGATACAAATTACCACATAAACCTTAGATAACGCGATAATTAGTTCATTGTACAGACATACTAATTATCACTATTAGATGATATCTCAAGGTGTATTTCTATACACGACGCCAACACCAGGACAAACTAATTACACAGATGAAGTGTACATATATTTCCGGTAAATATGATCACCTTTATATTGAATGGTATTATACAGAATTACGAGAGAGAGAGAGAGAGAAGGAGAGAGAGAGAGAGAGAGAGAGAGAGAGAGGGAGCTTAACGTCCACTCGACACAAACTAGGTCATTTCAGGACTAACAAATGGTTTAATTTTATTTCAATAATTCGCTTGCACATGGGGGTCTTTAGCAGTGGGAGGAAACCGGAGGACCCAGAGAAAACCCACGAGGTTGGATAGAATTACGGGAAAAATCATGCTACATATTTTATGCGAATGGTATTTTGAAATTTAAAAATGCAAGAATTTCAAATAAGGAAATTTAAATTTATGCTTAAATTTGGTTATCGAAGCAGGGACCTGGTGATAATTAGTAGGTGACTCATGCGCCACTGCAGCACAAAGACCTTTGTGCCACTTTTGCAATCCTTCTGGCGCCAGAAATGAAAATAATAATCGGCATAAAAGAATAAGGAACAACATTTTTAACATTTCCTAATCGCTTAATAATTTAATGAAACTTCCATACTTTTCGTTTTTATTTTTTGACCCGAGCATGCCAAATGCAAGTACAAAGAGCGTGTATGCATACAAATAGTTAAACATTTCTAATAAAACCATATGGGAATATGACCTGCTATTGACCTCTCTCTTTTTTGTTCAAGAGAAAGAAAATTTCCACTATTTGTTATTAGATAATCGCAATTTGCTAATTCCATCCTGTCTTTTTGTCCTAGGTCTATTTTCAGAGCCCGTATGATAACGCCGCTGTTCTTGCTTGCCTCCCTGCTATGATAAAACGTAATAAAACGTACTCTGGTGACTGCCGATTTCTGATTTTCCTGTAAGCTAAATAATGATCTTATTGAGATGTATTGATACTTATGTGTACGTGTATTTGGAACTCTGAAACCTACAGCTACACATAGTACTCTGGTTACTGCCGATTTCTGATTTTGCTGTAAGCTGAATAATGATCTTATTGAGATGTATTGATACTTGCATGTTCATGTAGTTGGAACTCTGGAATCCAGAGCCACACACATTGATTCGAACTATGAAACCCAGTGCTAGAATAATTAATTGGTATATTTGTTTGTAATAAAGCTGTGGCCAAAAATAGTCTAACTTAAGGATAGTTGTCTTCTTTGATAACAGGCTATGATCAAGATATTGTTTGAACTTTGAATTTAGAGAGGGGATGAATAAGTATATAATGAGCAAACAAATTTCTCACCCAGACAAAGCAGTATCGTCAAAAAGATATTATAGATATACCAATACTGTAAATGATTTCATAAAAAATGACAAAATTATGAATAGCTGTTTTTGGAGTAATATCTACATCACGCGTGAGTTATTAATACAGAAACATCAGCAGTATTACAGAAATAGTTCCCCGACAATCGATGAAAATATCTTTTAGTTCCATGCAACACGATATCAAATTAAGTACAAGAAGAGTTTGAAAATAGCTGATTGGATCTACGATAACATTTTTATGCATCAACAAGTTTATTATAACTCGTATTATAGCACATAGAAGAATAATTCTCCAATTTCATTTAGTTTTGTTTACAGACAAAATCAATTTAAGATTGAAGTTAACGTCATACTGCACCGACTGTTTATACCACACATTTCGCTATGAGGGAAATCGTCCTGGACAGCGGCGCTACGGTCTACTCTTGACTCTTATATTCAATTCCAATTGCAAAAAGTTCTGTAAGTTACATGTCAACGTGTACACTGGACCTCGGGTTTTCTCATCATCCGAGCGAGTAGACGCTGAACTTGCCAGGGGACCCATCCTGCTACTCTCACGCAAGGCAAAATCCCCGGGAACTTTCCCGATCAACACCCGGATCGAACCAATGACCTACAACCGTACTCAGTCAACCGCCATGTATTATTTTAAAGTAATGGCCAGTGAAGCCAGGCTGACACTTGCACGACTTTTGGCCACGATTTTGTCGTGCCCATCAATGTCCATATTGACACGAACTGACACGACGAGTTCACGCGTAGTTTGCGCATTGTTTACGCACTTCCCGCATTGGCACGACGAGTTTGCGTAAATCGGACGGTGTCGTGTCGACTCGAGTCGTGCAATGCGTGCCACGGAATCGTGCAAGTGTCAGCCTGACTTTAGCCAAATTGAGTGCTTGACTAAATTAATGCTGTGCTAAATCGAATATATAAAGCCGAAATCTGGTTTTCGTGGGCCAAAAAGCAAGATTAAGCACATGTCAGGTTTGTCAGGGGCGGATCCAGGGGGGGGGGGGGTGCTCAGCTACATGAAAAAAAAATAATGCCTTACATCAATGAAATTACATCACAAAGTGGTCCTACATCAGTTTAAAAATGATTTCTCTGTTTAAAAAGCTCAATTTGTGTGTATGCCTATGTAATTTAGAGACGATGATGGGAAATTTCCGTAACAGAAACCTGGCAAACCCCCTCCTGCAAAAATTCCTGGATCCGCCCCTGTTTGTGTTTGATATTGATGGTCTTGAAGTCAAAAATATTTATTCTTATCACTTCTTTAAAGCTCATCTATTTACTTTTATATCATTTATATAGGATACATTGACAACCATAAACAGTTTTTAGGTAGAAAGCAACACCGTATTATCAGCTTTGTGAGAGCATAATTCGTTACTAAAAATATAAAGTGTGAAATGTTACTAACTTCTACCTAGCCTTTCTAGAATGCGCTGATAAAATACTAGTAATAGTTGCTAAGTAATATAACGTAAAGAATATTCTAACCCTAATCCTTTCAAATCAGCCTAAATAAACACACAACAAGAATTAAAATCTCGTCATTCTCAGCGAAAGATTGTATGTAGGAGGAAGGTCCGTGCTAAATTCATGAATAATTCAAGGAGGTTCGACGAACACTTATCCTGCAAGGAAAGTCGTATGAGATATATTTAAACTCCAGTAATTTTTTTGATGGTCTTTATGACGTCCATCTTCAACTGAAGGGTGTTGTTCGGAGAAGAACAGTAGGACGTTAAACCTCATTTCATTTCGTTATTACGTTCTGCCCGTGTTCATTTGTCTGGTCTGTGTTGGAACGTTGCAGGGGCAGATCCAAGATTTTCAGAAAAGGGCGGCGTGCAACATCCACTTAGTAATGGTTGTGCGAAGTCCGGCTCGTAATTTCTGTGTGGAAAAAATGCCCACGTGGAGTAATGTCATACTAGTACTGTTAATTACGATATCCAACCTAAACTATTTGCGCCTGCGTTGTACCTTAAACCCCACTTCATCTATCATTCTGTTATTGGTTTTGCGTGACTTTGATTGATACTGCTCCCAACGCCGTATTTATATTAATGTAAATATAAAGTCTACTTACCGGGTCCAATGAATACCGAAACGTTGTCTTTATAGTAAACTTCAGCTGCACTATAACCCGATACCGAGGAACCACAGACTGATCCCCCATCTCGATATAAATACCGAAACTCTATTGTATCATTGTACAGTTGCTGTACATGTTCGATGGCCATATCAATTGCTGGACCCGAGCGTCTAATATCATACGGTAAAAATGTATTATTGACCACTATGGAACATATCGTCGCTTGGTATCTGGATTCTGTTACTTGAAAACTTAAGAGAGTAACCACAGTTAAAAATCCACACATTAATATTTTAAATATTCCTGTCATTTTGTTTCATTTAGTCGCATATAAATTATATTCAAGATATCGCCGACTTTATCTTGGAGTGGTGATCATGACTACTGAACCGCGGTTATCTTATGAGTCTTTATTGTCCAGGTTTTAGACGAGTAGAGATTAATCGATCAATAAATCAACAGTGTTTCGTTTTAAAGCCGTGTCTTAAATCCCACGCTTCTTTACATCTGTAGTAAATAACAAAAGTATTAAATGAATTTAAGCTCAATTTATAGGGTTTGAATGCAAATATTCCATACACTGTCTTGCGCTGGGAACTATGTCACAGAAATTTATTTTTAATCTACTCTGCACATCGTTCTCAGTATTATCACACGATACATTGGAATACAAGTTATTTAGATGTTTATTTCTGATGGTTCTCTCGTCTTTGCTTGTTCAAGACATACCACTGTTGTCCCGACAAAGGTCCTCGTTATTTTCTGGCGCGGTTCCTGATGTATGTGCAGCAGGACGGACGATCTGACTTAGACAGTGTCTAGCGGTTTGGATGGGAGAACAAACCGAGGTCCTGCATACACATAAAAGAACCCTTGAGAGTGGGAATTCTTCGGCCATAGCACATCGTATGACCAAACCCATCTCCATTAACATAGTACGTGCAGAAAAGTAGGACGTTAAACCCAATTTCATTTCATTAGATTTGTCGTATTTAAGATTGAAAACAGTAATGGACACATAATATATTCAATAATTGCATTAAATATTAATGATAAGATTGTTTACCTAGAACTTATAAAATGTGTATTAACATTAGTATTATATTATATTGTTTGTTATTGTAATTATTGTCGATATAACTAATTAGGATTTACATTTCATCACAAAATATCAAGTTGGATGGTCTGTTTGATAATTGTGATCATATTTGCTAGGGTAATTTAATTTGAAGATAAATGTATATATTGATGAATAGCTTAAAATACAATTAATGTACATAATTATGTTCTACCTGTTTCAACAACAGACTGTAAATTGGAATACACTGGAATTAAAAGTAAAACCAAAACGGTCATACGTTACTATCAATCCATTTGGCAATGTTACCCCATTTCACATGGCAAATATTGGGAATAAAACCCAAGGAGTTGTTAAGATCTTGATGATTACGGATTTCATCTAAGTTATCAAAGGAAAACAAGATATTACAATCAACGGAAAAAAATTCTTTCCATAAAACAAAGCAAAAAAAGAAAAGAAAAAGAAACGAGAAAAAAAAATTCCGATACATGAAATAAAATTTCTTTAAAACGAAAAATAAAACAACCAAATTTTTCTATAAAACACAAATGAATCAACCCGTGATAACTGGGATTCCAATAAGACTGGTTTTTGAATTGTGTTCGTTAACATCGACATAAAGTTCCCCGTATGATGGATGCTCACGTTACTTTATAAAAAATTGTCCTTAATAATACAATACGAAAGGAAATAGATTGGTTCGGGATAAACGTGTTCCCCCGCTCCGTTATTGTATTGAAATCCAACTGGTTACCTTCTAGTCTCTTTTAGCTATGTTATTGTTTATATTCTGCACATTTCCCGGTTTTGTGTTATTAAGAGAAGCCGACAACATGTTGGATGGCATACTACATATCAATCACTGTAATGAGTATTATATTGGATCTTTACAAAATTAAGCCTGGGTCAATATTTATTTTAAAAGCAATGCAATATAATGTCAGTACAATTGATTAACTCAGTTCATTGGTTCGGTTATATACAGTCAGTGGTTTGTCTTATAACATTGTGAATAGTTTCCATAGTAGTTAATGTCATGAGAAGTCTTTAAGTTATGGAGGAACTTGGGTTACAATTGAACTGTCGTCTTCGTCGGGGTTATATTCATAGTTCATGAGATCTTTAAGCCTCTCTTCTAGTCTCCAATCGGCAATGTTACTATTCGATTACATTCAGATCTATATTTCGTGTCGCTTTTTATATTTTCGATAGCCTACTCTACATAAAGTAAAATCTGTCTTTTTCGATATTAGTAAAGCCTTCGATAGAGTTTGGCATCGCGGGTTATTCCATAAACTATACAGCTATGGTATCCGTCATGACACCCACAAATTAATTACTAATTATCTCCAGGATCGCGAGCAATGTGTCGTCTTAAATGGCGAACAGTCTCTTACAAGAAATATCTCTGCGGGAGTGCCCCAAGGATCGATAATCGGTCCGCTTTTATTTCTCCTTTATATTAATGACCTAACAAATAACATTTCATCCAATATACGGCTATTCGCTGACGATACCTCATTATTTATAATAATAGATAACCAAGTCTGATTGTGTCTGGAACAACTGTACTAAAGAAAAAAGTGACCAAGTAGAATCGCTACATTTAGACGCTATTCGAACTATTACAGGCCTTCCTCGTGGTACTTCTCATAATTTACTTTATAATGAATCTGGATTCTCCTCTCTTTTAAAAAGACGTTACGAACATAAAATGGTTTTATTTTTCAAAATTATCAATCTTCAAACACCCTCGCATCTATTGGATTTAGTCCCCCTATCTATAGCTTCCAGTAAACCATATCAACTCAGAAACTCCAATAATCTAATGAGTAAGTTAAAACTGTAAATCTAATCTTTATCAAAACTCGTTTTTCCCATCATCAGTACAAGAATGGAATCGTCTTGATGAAAACGTCAAAACTTCAAATTCAATCTCCAAATTCAAATTTCAAATTAGAAAAACATACGGCAAACCTAAATACAATGATCTCTTCAATTTTGGCGACAGGGCGTTACAAATTATTCTTTCTAAATTACGCAACTCTAAATCTGACCTAAATCATCATAAATACCTCATGTATATATCTGACGATCCATCGTGTTTATGCGGAAACAGATGTGAATCTAGTGAACATTATTTCTTTCAGTGTCGCCTTTTTATAGACCAACGCAGACTCACTATTGATACATTGGACGACCATTACAAGAATATTAATTCACTTTTGTTTGGGATTGACAATCTTACTAAAATTAAAAATGAGTCTGTACTTTCAATAGTTCACAAATATATAGCTCTAACTAAACGCTTCAAATCTCGGAAATGAATGTGCTTCCGCTCTGCAAATCACCATTACAACTTGTATATGCGAAAAATGGTTATTACTAGCTTGATCACCTCCTAATCCCCTTTGCACAATCCATAGGTAACCCAGGGTCTCGTGAGAAATGTGTAATCAATAACAATACATTGAAACTGCTACAATAAAAGTATTCTTTACAGGCTTTTGGTGCGTGTTAGGCTTTTTGGGTTTTCTGGCGTTCCATCCCAAACTACTTTCTAAGTCAAATCTATATTCAATCCCCCTCCCCTATATTAATGTCCCTATCCTTCCCTTCAATTTTTCATTCTCTTTTTTTATTCGGTTTTCCTTATTTTTTACTTAACACACTTTCTTCTTTCCACCTTTAACTAAAACCCTAATCTAGATAATAATTTTTATTTAATTACATTACCAGCTGATCATTTAAAATTTATACTCAATAATACTATTCTGGAAGCAGTTTTATATAAGCATTAAGTTGCTTGTTACTGTATCCAATTTATTCATATTATTCCCTTCATCGTTGTATATAAGAATTCTAAATAAATACTTTTAAATCATAAAGACCTAACTGATAGGTCGCGTCAGGGGGTCACACAGCTCAATGACGTGAGACATTTGATTACCCAATTGATGTTTCTTGTGGATTACCCACATTTCCATGCACCACACGTCTAAAGCTCGTCGTTGCAGATCGCTTCATTGGCTAATCCCTCACATGCCAATGATAACAATTCTTCTAGATTGTTTTGATAGCAATTGGAGCAAGCGCGATGAAGTAGCTCTGATAATGTTTTGTAAATTAAGAGTAGTTTCTGTGTGAATTTCAACATCTTATTTGCTACAGAGAGACTTTTAAGTACAAGGAATTTGGTGAGCTGTTTTATAGAGATTATTATACTGTAATTATTATAGAATTTACAAGACAAATTTTTCGAACACTCAGTCTACTGTTCGCTGACTACTAGTCACCTGTACATAACTACACACCTTGACTGACTGGCGATCGTTTAGTTATTGGCTTGGATGTTGCTTTTTCCAAGTGGTTTACTGTAATTAATGAATAAAAGGAAAAACAAACGACGGAAGGGTTCCAGTGGATCTTTTAATTCCAGTAACTCTGTTTTAAATGACAGGGGTTTAGTCAACTCTTCGTCTGTTTTTGCTCAAGCTATGCAAACATTAAATGATCACGATGAAAACCTTAGTCAAACACCTTACCTATATACAACCAGCACACCCAACTTTACGAAATCGGTTCAAGCTGAATCACAGACAACTGCCAAAAGAGATTCTAATTATCACCCACCCAATGCTAATCCGGAATACCTGAATATAGGTCAAGCACTCTTTGAAATCAATAATCGGTTACGTAAGCTGGATATTATTGAACGACAGATCGGAAACATGCCTAAAGATCTTACCTTAGTGAGGAATGAAGTAACCACTAATACAAATCGAATCAAGGATGTCGAGGTCAAATTCAACAGTATTGAAACTGGACTGCAATTTCAGTCTAACTCTATTGATAAGTTGCAGGATAGTAATAAAATTCTCATTGAAAAATTAAATAGTATTGAGTCTGATAATCGTGACCTAAAACAAAATGTCATTGACCTGAAGTGTAGAAAGATGCGGGACAATCTTTTATTTTTTAATATCAAGGAATCGCCAAACGAAAATTGCCAAGCCTTACTTCACGAGTTCATTAAAACCAAACTAGATATACTCAATTCTGAAACAAGAATTAAATTTGATCGTGTCCATAGGCTTGGAAAAAGGCGAAGCACTAGGCAAAACATCCCCGATGATAATAACGCTGATAAAGCGCCGATTGAATTGGCTGCTGACAAAGACTCTAGACCGATTGTCGCTAAATTTAATTATTTCCCAGAGAGAGAAGAGGTACGTAAATGTGGGTACTTACTGAAAGATACAGGTTTCGGCGTTGGGGAACAATTTCCAAGGGAGGTTGTGGCAAAACGGAAGGAATTACTACCAGTGTGTAAACGGGAGAAAGCTAGAAATAATCGCGTATCTTTGGTTCAGGATAAATTGTATATAAATGGTGAATTATATAAACCCAGATAGGACAGGTTTGGAGGTCAGCTTACAATTTTATGTTGGAACATTAATGGTGGTTTGTCGGGTAAACTAAATGACCAAATTTTCTCTGAATATATAAGCAAATTTAGCTTAATTTTCTGCATTCATTCCGGTAAAAACGTGAAGCGATGTACCTTACCAAATTATGACAAACACTTAATAATCCGATCAAAATGTCAAAATGGAGGTGGTATTGTTGTGTTTTGTAAAACTTCTTTGAATTCAAACTTTAGTATTATAGAGCAACATGATTATGGAATTGTTGTTTGTAAATTATCTGATTTATTACTAAATGTAGACTTATTTATATGTTGCATATATATACCTCATGAAAGATCAAAATTTTATCATATATATGACATCGATTTCTTCAATACTATACAATCCCTTTATGTTAAATATAATTCAACTGGAAAATTCATCTTGTGTGGCGACTTTAATAGTAGAATATCCAACCTTGCCGAATATATTACTTTTGACACTTTCAAAGTCAATTTTTGTGATTTTGATAATATAAAAACTGTACGAAAATCAGAAGACACGATTATTAACAGTTTTGGGAGGAGATTAATTGAATTGTGTAGAAATACAGACCTATATATTCTAAATGGCAGTCTTGAACCGGGAAAATTTACTTGTAGTACTTTTAACGGATCTAGTGTTATCGACTACTTTGTTTGTGATAAAAGCTTTCTTGACTTTATTCAAAGTTTTGAAGTTGATAGCTTCCAGGTTTATTCAGATCACGCCCCTTTAATATTATCAATAAACTGTAATATTTGTGTGAATGGTAAAAGTGATGGTTTGGATCAACCGGTCGATTGCGTCAGCATCCGTTCTCTAAAATGGGAACCAGAAAGTGCAACACCTTTACATAATATACTACATGTATGTGATAATACAGACCAACTCATACATATTCTTGATGAATTTAACACAAACTCTGAAAGTGCTGACAATTTTACTACCTGTCTATTTGATGTTAGTTTCACAGTCATTGGTCGTACAAAAACTGGCGCCCAAACCAAAAAACCTCAAAATCAAATTAGTAATAAGTGGTTTAATTCAAAATGTGCTACCGCTAGGGACGACTTCATCAAAAATCGAAATAATTATAGTAACACGCGGGATGCCAGAAACAGAATTAAATTTGTACACTCCAGAACAAATTATAATAATGTCATTCGATATGCTAAAGAAGATTTTCGTACTAAATGTGGTCTTGAGTTACTTTCAACAGCAAAAAATAATCCCAAGCAATTCTGGAAAACTGTAACTAAGTACAAAGGTTCTGTGCATGGTTCTGGTCGATCCAGTTATATACCTCTTCAAAACTTTTATGTTCATTTCTCTGATGTTTTCAAATCTTCTAATGTTACTTCCAATGCTACATTTTGTTACGAAAATTGTACAAGCGTTGACAAACTTGACGCACCTTTTTCTGTACCAGAGATCAGTGGGGCCATAAATGTACTCAAAGCTGGAAAATGTGCTGGCAAGGACGGTATTATACCAGAATTGATTAAATTTAATTCTGTAATTTTGGATGTATTAATTTGCCGACTGTTCAATATAATTTTTGAATCCGGTTCCTTTCCATCCGCATGGTCAGAGGGAGTGATAGTTCCCGTCCCTAAAAAAGGTGATCTTAAAGACCCAAATAATTACCGTGGAATAACATTGATATGTACTTTAGGAAAACTCTTTTTCGATTGTTTTACACCGACGACTATACGAATGGGCGAAGGAGAACAGAACTCTGTCTGTATTTCAATTTGGTTTTCAGCCTAATAAAAGTACCACTGACTGCATATTTATCTTACACGCTCTTGTGTCTAAGTCGTTGTCGAATGGTGAACGTTTATACTGTGCCTTCATAGACTACAGTAAGGCCTTTGACAATATCGACAGAAATTTGTTGTTCCATAAATTAAGTAAAATTGGAGTCAGTGGAAAAGTCATACGAGTTATTGAGTCCATGTATGAAAATTTTAAACTATGTGTAACTCGTAATGGTCAACATTCAGATTATTTTTATTCGAGGTGTGGTGTTAAACAGGGAGATAACCTCTCCCCACTACTTTTCCTCTTCTTTCTTAATGATTTTGCTGACTTTATGAATGCTAACTCTGTTGACCTTGTGATCATAGGGACTTTAATTATTTCATGTTTTATGTATGCAGATGACACTACATTATTATCCAAATCATCGCATGGTCTTCAGAATCAGCTGGATATTGTTCGTTTTGGAACCTAACTGTAAATGTCGACAAGACAAAAATTATCGTATTTGAAAAGGGTAACAAACATGACTTATCTAATTATAACTTTGTATATAACGATAGCGTTGTGGAATGTGTACGCTCCTTCAAATATTTAGGAGTCACATTCTCCTCTGATGGCAAATGGGAAATTCATCAAGAATTAGTGGCAAAAGCAGGGTCAAAAGCCCTGTATAGCCTCTATAATGTTTTTGACCAAGTTAATGTTAACGTCAGACAGCAGTTGTTTTTATTTGATTGTTATGTAGAATCTATTCTCTCGTATTCATCCGCAGTTTGGGGTTTTAATAGTTCCCTAGATATCGAGAGATTGCATTTGCAATTCTGTAAAAGAGTTCTTGCTATTCGTAAATCTACACCAACCCCAGCTGTTTATGGTTAGCTGAGTAGTCCCCCTTAAAAAGTCCATCGTCTTCAAGAAATTATTAAATACTGGTGCCATGTCATTACAGACCACGATTCTCTTGTTTATAAAGTGTATTCTGATTTGTGCCTTTGTTCCGGATTTTCAACTAAACGCAAAAATGTGAATAATTGGGCTCATCAAGTTAAATCATTACTCGACAATCTAGGTTTATCTTACATCTGGACTAACCATTTGTGTTGTTTACCCAACCTGGTCCTATATTGCTTCGCATACGTGACCAATATATACAATCCTGGAATGGGAGCCGTAGGAACCTATCTAAACAAAAGTACTATAACCTATTTAAAAATGATTTTTGTTTTGAAAGCTATTTAAATTAATGTATACCAAAGTAACACATATCCCTTTGCAGACTCAGGTGTACTTCACATGACTTATTTATTGAGAAAGGTCGATATTTTAAAATATTAGCACAAAATAGAATATGTGAATTATGCCATGAGTCTGTAGAAGATGAATTTCACTTTACACTGTGTTGTAAATCTTTAAAATACATAAGAACAAAATATATCCCTAAATTTTATTCACTTCACCCTACTGTTTTTAAATTTAATGAATTAATGGCTATAAATAATGGAAATCTTCAAGTTAAATTATGTAAATATGTCTTCGAAACCTTCAAATTTCGGAAATCATTACTCACCCTGTGAGCTGTTAATTCTATATAATCTCATTTTATGAATTTTTCTATTTTATGTGTTACCATTGCTGTACAGTGTTTAAAAGCTAAAAGTCTATGACTTACAGCTATGTAAATAAAAACTTGAAAACTTGAAACTCTAGATCCTAGTGTAGTAAAGACAACTAAAACCAAATTTTGAACTATAAAAACTAAACTAAATAGGATCTGTGTTTTAATCAGATTGAACATTTAGGCCTAAATAATAATGTCTTCGAATCTACCC
The DNA here is from genome assembly GCA_036850965.1 of Patella caerulea. Classification (NCBI taxonomy): domain Eukaryota; kingdom Metazoa; phylum Mollusca; class Gastropoda; family Patellidae; genus Patella; species Patella caerulea. The sequence continues at coordinate 25,404,145 of JAZGQO010000006.1, forward strand.
GATATAACAACGTCATGCACGGAAAATACAAATTCTATATTTTAATACCCGATTAGAGCGAGTTTGTGGCCTGAATCATTGCCAGTTATTGAAACTTTTATAGTAAAATGCAATCCCAGTCCAAAATTGATGTTAAGGATCTAATGCAGTGGTTCCCAACTTCTGTGTGATAGAGCACAGTACCACCTGGTTCGAGATAATAACTCAATTCGATCAAATATCACTTTATTTGCACAATTTTACAAGTAGATCACGCAAATGAACTAAAAAACAACTCAAGTCAAAGCGAGGGCTGTATCCGTTCCATCTCGATCATCTGGTCAATGCGGGGAATGACTTAGCAATGAGACATAACTCTGCTCACAGCACATCGGAAATCTTGTCCGGGCGCAGCAAGACGGTTCCGGCTCTTCCACTTGATGGTTATGACGGCTGAGAACCCTTGCTCCCACTGACTCACTCCCTCGTCGAGGGCAAAATCAGAAGCTGGGGAACAGTACGAGGAAACCATGCTCACCCAGAAGTTTAAAGGAGAGAGTTCTTTGTGCTTCGCCTTTCCTCTATCGCCAGTCTGGATATCTAGTAACATAGACAATGAGTAAATAATGGTCAGTATCTTGTGTTAGGCAGTAATCATTTTTGTGATGTAAAAAATAACAAAAAAGCGTTCATGACCCCAAAAGTGCTTGCGTACCACGTGTAGGGTGCCTCGCCACAAAAAATATCTCCAAATAGCTCGCCAATTACACCACAATATTTATATATACCAACCTTAAATCTGTTTCACAGATTTATAGCCACTAAACAAACGGTCATATTGTACTTAATAAGCTATGACCATGTAACCATTCACAAATAATGCACCGAAAAGGGGCTCGGAGTATCGTCCATAACATCCAGACACTTTAGAACCAAAAATCAGCTACGTGCCCCACACGGCAAACCTCGGCAGATTCCGTAACTTCCGGAACCTACATCTAACTCGGCTGTATGACGAATTCCGCCATATTGGAACTACTTTAAAGGTCCCGGATGAAACATACCGAACACAAATTGGCGACCTATTTGGCTAGCGACCTATTCGACCTATTCAGCTGTAGGATAATGACGAAATTACACTTCTATTCTGAGCAAAAGGAATGGATAAAAATAATGTATTCTATTTTCATTTGATAGACATAACGTTGGATTTTATTGGTTGATAAATAAATGAGTTAAGGCGACTGTTGTCTTTATTCTAAATAGGTTTCCAACGAACAGGTTGCAACTCGATCGGTCGAATAGATCGCTAGCCGAATAGGTTCCCAATTTGTGTAATAGCGTCAAGTTTTCGGTAGCCGAATCGCAAATGTATGGGCGTAGGTACATATCAATTACTGTCATACAGCCGAGACTAGATGTAGTTTACGGAATCTGTTGAGATTTGCCGAGTGCTACGTGCCCTTGTTTTGAAATTAGTCTCACTTAACCCGTCTACCGAACATTCTCCGTCTGATTACCAGGTCGTGATAATTAAGACTACTTTTTATTTCTATGAAACATGACAGAAAGAAGAAAATGAATTTAGAAATAACACACAGTTGACGGCTCACAAATGTTTTAATAACCTTATAAAAGTTAAAGTTACATTATGGGAGATTTTTATAAGGCGTTAGCCATTCTTGCTATAACTGTTCAAAAATAGATGATGAAACAAGAATATATTGAAAATTTCAGTCAAATTACTTTATTCTGAACAAAGTTATTACCTCTATAATTTTTACTAGAAATGGTATCGACACCCTTTTTTGATTATGGCCGATCGTTGATTGACAGGCGTTAACTCCACCTACATAGTCTCGATTATCAAGTAATGTTTACAATGACTAGCGTATTCGGTTTGAGACGGGACTGCAATTCAATTTCAATTCGTATTACGTTTATTATTTACTACAAATTAGAATTAGTATTTTTAATATATAGACAAGAAGAGAAAGTTTGCTACAGGATTTTAAAGTTTGAAAGGAATGGACCAAATCAACGAGACAGTATTGTAAATAAAATATTATGATAAATAGCCTACTTCTTGCGGTGCCTGCATGTACTCTTGTGTACTCCAGACAGGACTAAGTGACTTTCTAAGCAGGCGAATAGATAGCAGTGATCCGATGGGGTTGCATTTCAACTTGGGTGATGTTAGCTGCGATGTTTATCAATTTCCATAATTTTACTGAAACGCAAGTGACAGCTAGCGCGTCTAATAACGACAGTGTGTACATGTATTATAGGGAAGGCAGCGTGATGAGCTGCTAATTTCCGGAAGTATTATGACGTCAACGTCACGAAGAATCTCCGTCCACGACACCATTGTGATTAAATCAATCAACGAAATCCTGTTTAAAACCGAGCCCAATCCAAGCCATCCGTGGGTATACAGAGTTGATTTTTGGCTTGTTGTTTAAATAAAGATCTAATTTATAAGTTCTATGACATCTGAGGCCCAAAGGAAGACCGACAAAAGTCAGTTTTTGCTCTCCAATAATGTATCTTTAAATGAAACTACTGCTGACATCATATTCCTGGCATCATATTCAGAGATATTATTTGTACTAAACCAAAAAATGCCACACCTAACATTCTAGTTAATGATAGAGCAATTCTAAAAATAAAACGAGCGTAATTTCCAAAGCTGCTGTAATAACCAAAAAGCTAAATATTGCTGCTATTCATGGACCCGAGAGAGAGAGAGGGGGGGGGGGTAATGTCCTCGACACACACTAGAGCATTTCGGTCCTTTTATTTCAAGAACAATATTGCGCGTAACGTTTTTTAGCATTGAGTGGGTAAAGGGGGCCACGCCACGTGACTCGTTAAACGACCTAAACCATTAAACCATTCGACTGTCTAACACCCCTTTCCGAATAAGGGTTTAGCTAAAATAATTTTTGGATGAAATAATCATGCTTCTCCTCTCTTGAGGGTTTGTAAGGCAGGATGTTTGATATCTCTATGTCATAAATATTGCCAATACTTGATTTATAGTCAAGCTTCTTTGTCTGGTTAGTTTTTTTGCTATTTTCATCTTCAGCAAGATACGTAATCTTTTGATTCATCCTCGGAAATTAATAACTAAAAGATAGTTCAACGACCGGGTATCTGTCTCTATAATATATAAGTTAATTAGAGGATATACATATAGATCCCATCTTTACCTACATTATGCAAGAGTTATAGCCAACTTTTACACGTCTTCCTTAGACCTTAAATGTTATATAAACTATTAATTAGACATTAATAATCAACGCCCGATACCATCTTCTGTGTCCGATTTTCATTGGATGAATAACTGAAAAAATGGATAATTGAGACTTTGTTAATTATTGTGACAGCGGTAACAATTAAGATCGTGGCTTGTGGTGAAGCAATTTGAATGAAATAGCACATTATCCGACTTGCAAATGAGATCAGCAAACCAGGAAATATATCAGGGGCGGATCCAGGATTTTCAGTGCTGCTCCCACTTGGGAGTGCGAAGCCCGGCCCTCTGTGGGCGGACTGAAGTCAATCAATGAAGTCACCAACCGACTCGTTTCGTAGTAAATTACGATTTCAACTTAAACTGACTGTTAATTCGTTTAGCAACATGAGTTTTGGTGGGTCTAACCTAACAGCTTATTGGTGATCATTGATGCTGTATTTGCCTAAAATAGGAATACTATAGCTGTACACGTACAATGGCACCCTCACCCGACCCCATGAACAATAATGTAAGATGTATGCTCATCTTATTGATACGGGTTGGTGGAGAACAGAGTATGACTCGGCCGATCAGAGGCCGAGGAGCAACAAAACAACATATTTTAGAAGCTGAAGATGCTTTGTAGGCATAAAAGGGCGCATTCGGACTCGACAGGACTAGGACACGGGGACCGCTTACTTACGACCGTGATCACTACCATTTTTTAGTATTTTTGTTCTCCTTTCCCGCGAAAATATTATATGGAGCAAAAAATTGTTCGCCACTGCCAAAATAATGTTGGGGGTACGTGCGTCGGGTGCGCCCCCCCCCCCTTGATTGGCGCCTGTATAATAATTATAAAATGTAAAAATTCCCATTGACTTTAATTTGATTCGGTTAAGTATAATGTACAATCTATGATAATGACAGAAACAGTCATTGGTCTTCTCATACAATTCATTTCCTGTAACGTGAGGACTGAAAAAAAGGGAGACGATGTTGTGTTTTAAGCGTGGCGGTTATAGTGACATCTATTCAACATTAAAGGGGAATACTATCGGTTTTAATCTTTTAATGTAATCTTGTTACAAACAAGGTTTTTAATAAAGTTTGAATTTTAAACAAAATATAATAATGATAATATTAATAAGAGTTCATACATAGGCTAGACTCCAAACAGTATTGCTTGCTCACAGCGCTGACGAAGTCCACTGGAATTAGTTATAAATATGAACACTGAAAGGAGTAGGTTTTGAATTATTTTTTATACAGACGCTGAGAGATAGGTCTGTCCGTAGTAGTAGTACCATGAACGTTCTGCATTAATTATAAGCCAATTATCTGCATTCAAGAGATTACTATGGACCTGGGACCACCGCCAAGAAACTCAGATAGCAACTGAAGGAGTCTAACGACCCAACAATCAGTCTAGTTGAATTGGAAATATGACCCGTTTGGGTATGTTATTGAATTATATACTTCTCTGTGTGCAGAATGATAATAACTGGCATGGTATTTATTCAATAGCCTTCAAACAATGTTTGTTTGGTCCACAGGAACTGGGCATATTCAGCTCAAGGTAACATGTACACAAAGCCATTAAAAACGCAATGCCTAATTCTGGTAAACGTTTTCTTGGGCTTTCCTGTCTTATGGCACATAGATGAAACTTGTGATGGGTTTCTTTTTGTGGAGTTCTTGGAATGGACCCAATATCAGTTCTGGGTAATGAACCTTGTTCCTGCAAACGCAATACTTGTTCAATACTTTTAAGCGGTCCCATGTCACATTTTTTTCACGTGCATTCCTTGCTCTCTGGCCCTTTAAATACATATCAAAATTGTAACATTCAGCACTTCGGTAAAATGCCACACCTTACACAAGAAAACAGGAACAGAGCTATTGACATTCTGGCTTAAGGGGCTTCACAGGTAGTCGTCGCCACACACTTATTTTAATGGCAACCCATCGACCATTGCTCGCCCCAAGCAACGCTTCCACACCATTAAATTTAGGGGAGAAATGGCGTTGTATATGTCGGATATAAACCTACTCTCCCTCGGATTGATATGTCAGAGAACACTTGGGCTTCGCCCACGTGGTCCCTATCAAATCAACCTCGGGTAGGTCAATATCCTCTACAAACACCGTCAAAACACATTTTTATATTTTAAATTGAAGTGCTTTTAAGTAACTCCTGGAGATACAGGATTTTAATCTAAATAAACAATAACACAGCTTTAATAAATAATACCAATTTATTTATTTAATACAGGTACATTTAATTATTTTATTTATTTGGCTTGAGCAATCATCATTCCAAATCTCACAGGGTTTAGTTAGCAAGCAATCAATCAATCAATCAGAAAATAATAATAATAGTAATAACAATAAACAATAGCAATGATGATCATAATATTTAACGGATAATTTTCCATTGTATATCCATCAATAACAACATGTATGTATTTAATTCTCATATAAATATTACACGATATTTACGGTAAACATTACTAACATAACATACTTATATATTTATGATATGAGGTATAACTTTGTTATTATCACTGAAGTGATCTTCATGTACATTGCCCGTCTTTATTAGCCCGGCTGGTGTAAAACAAAAATAGGACGTTACCCCTCCCCCACCATTTCATTTCCATTTTCATTGTCTTATATTAATGATCTTTATCCGACTCAAACAAGCACAATCGATGCAGCAATTTATCATTGACTTTATTAAAACAATAACAGACTTAGTAATACCCATTTAGTTCTTCTAACGAATGTATTTACCAAAGTCTTCAACTTCAATGTCGATTAATGACACACACACTCGCGTAATAGGCGTAGTTGTCCTAATCATGGATGATTTTTCCTATATACATGTAGTACAAGGTTGTGGGTGTATCCAATTGATGCTATATTTAGTCAAATAAACTGATGCATCCTCCACACAGACTAAAAGTTAATGTTTTTATACAATTCACATCTAACTTATTATAAACGCGAAATAATCACAATAAAAACGATTGTCAGAAATGACGTGGATAGTCCAAACTATACGTGATTGTGTCGTAAGCTATCGGGTGTTCACTGATTTCGGATAATCAACACAAATGTGAACGTTCGTGCTAGGTTCCACACATAATTATAAATAAATTAGCAAAGTGTGCGACGAGCGGTTTTGTTCACTTAGGTCATAAAATATCCAGATTCGAAGGTGTGTTATCGTTGATTTGCTTCTCTCCTAATAACCAATAAGTAGTTTGTGTTCCCTTTCCCTGGAATGGAAAAATAACATCAATATTACTCTGGAAAATTAATGTTATTTCGCTAGATATCAGGTGCGAAGTATTTGGTAAAATAAACGGAAATAGAATTTATTTATGTATTTACACTTGACCGGCTTGTATTTCAACAACTACGATAGTACTATATGGATAAGGGGCCGAGCATGACGTCATCACAGCCATCTTAGAAATGTGACAAATCGAACTGTTGTCCATCAAGCGATGCACAGTTAGCCAAGGGACAAGCATGTCAAGTTTCATGCCGATAGTATTTGAATTGGAGAAACACTCAAGAAGAAAAGCAAGACTACAAACGGTAAGGGACCAATTAGAAATCACCTTCGATAAATAACTGACCGGGGTTGTGCATCAGTACTCTGTAGGATTATGTTCAGTTGTGTTTTTAAAAATATCTTATTAATGATCTAGTACGTTATTCATACCAACATCATGATAATTTGAACATACTTTGCTTTGATAACAACCTTATAATCATTGACAGTGCAATTCACTTAACAAATTTGTAACACGGACGGGAGATCTTCCCTTGTTCTTTTCTTTGAATAAGCAGATTGTTTTACCTCCCCTAAACTCAATGGAGTGTAACTGTGTAATAACTAGATATTTTAAATGCTATTGCACACGTATGCTGTCTTACGCTAAATTTAATAGACATTATAGAGAGTTTGGGTTGGTTTTCCGTGCATCAAGCATATTGGGCAGGTGTCAGTGTTACAAGTCATTTATAGTACGCTTCATTCGTTTATACCTCCGTCAGACCGGGGTTGCGTCCTTACTGCGCTTGTACTGCGACAAAAAATGGTTTCAAAGCGAGTCAAGATCGCCATAGGCATGGTAAAAGCGCGGTGGAAACGCTAGATATCGTGCTGTTGTCTCCATGGTCGCCAATGACCGCCGAACCACGACGTTTGTTTTGAACAAGCTCATATGATCTGGAAAGCTGCGAGAACGTGATGGGGTCGCAAAAGTCCTTATTGCGCTGCTACAGCGACAAAAAAATAAATGGTTTCAGAGCGTGCCAAGATCACCATAAGCGCTGTGGAAATGCGAGATATCGTGCTGTGGACTCCATGATCGCCAATGATCGCTGAGTCACGGCGTTTGCTTTGAGTACTTTCAAAGCAAACGCCAAGTTTCTGCCAATATGACCGAGAGAACGTGGTGGGTCGCGAAGGTCGTGAGATAAGCGTGGTAACATCTCTATGAACGTACTACAGGCACAGTACACACTTCGCAAAGACGCTGCGAATATTGTTACATTTGCAACGGTGTCTTCATGGCGTCTTCACCGCAACCACCAAGTGCTCTGAGTCCTTATTGCGTTGTCATGGCGATGTTACGATGATTCCACCACTGTTGCGCGATTGCTTCACGACCACATGGGGCTACCTCTAAAGCATATGGCGATGCTATGAGGTTCCCATAACGTGTATGGAGTTCTTAATATGACCACGGTGCGGTTACCAAGCTTGCATTACTCGCCTATGGCGACCATGCTTTTCATGTACGACTTGATTTGGAAACAGGCGATTCAAAGGTCATCATGAAATTTTGAAGAAAACCCTAACCAGCTTGTATAGTTGCCGTGATCACGTGGTGGAAACGCACGTGTAGTCCAGATAAGACGGGTGGTTGAGCGACGCGGGTTCGCGATGACCGCCGTTGCCAAGCTTATAGATCTATAGCGAAACGCCATAAGCGCGGAAAGATTGTGACGAACCCGTCGCGAGAATGCTGTATAAACGCACAGGTCGCAGTAACAACGCGACTTTTTTAAGTTTGTAATTTTGGGACATTTTTCCGCGTTGTGTTCACGCTTGCCGACGACCTTGTGTATTTCCAGACCGCCGTTCGGTCGCAGAGCGCAGTAGGGTCACCACTCCGGTCTGACGGGGGCTTAACAGGTTTATCTCGGCTTACACCTCGACGTTTAAACCTGTTAACCTGTTCCGCGTTGTGTTCACGCTTGCCGACGACCTTGTGTATTTCCAGACCGCCGTTCGGTCGCAGAGCGCAGTAGGGTCACCACTCCGGTCTGACGGGGGCTTAACAGGTTTATCTCGGCTTACACCTCGACGTTTAAACCTGTTAACTCAGGAGAGCCGTGCTATATATATAACATATTGCATCCTTTCAAGATAAGTGTTAAACGAATTGCTCAAAAGTTTACAATCAGGCCCGTATCTAGACACCATTAAGCGGGGGGGGGACATTTTGAGGAAATTTTCGGAAAGGTCATTCTAACAGACTGTTGTAATCATCATGCTATGTAGTTACCTAGTCGTCTAATAAGGATTTTAAAATAAGTATTCAAACAAAAAAAATGCCCCCAGCCCCCCCCCCCCCCCGCCCCCCCCCCCCCCTGTAGATACGGGCCCGGTTTGCATTTGCCACTTCTTTAGTGTTGTGTTGTACATATTAGATAATGATGAATAGAAAAGAAACTGTAACTGTTCGACTTATAACTAGTTCGCCAATTTACAGTCTATCGAATGTTTTATTGAAAGTGTCATGAATTTTGAGTCTACATTCAGCCTACCTTCATATCAACTTGACCTCTAAGTTCAACTTCAAAACTACCAAACTGATCTAATATTTCCTTAGTCTGTGTGCTCATATGAATCTTTAATGCTGAAATGTTAAGATTGATGTATAAATAAAACACACGATTGTAGCATATTTTTTGACTTGTAGATAGATTTATCATTATGTTGTTCCTTAAAATAACCGGAGTTGTTTCCCTTCTATACGAATTTTGATTCCCTTCGTCGTCTTCGTGCTTGACTGTAGCACGTGAACATTGGCAATTATCGATTGTCCCATCAATAGGCATTGTAACATGCTTAAGGGTAAATCGTGCGTTTTGACGCGTCTTGGGTCCTAATGATCTAGGACATGTCTATTGGACATTACATGTAACTGCACATGCGAAACAGGAAGTGTTTATCTCCTAAATATTGGTGTTATTTAAACAACTGCTAAATACTTCTACACCACCAATATATTAAAGGTGTAGTAGCATTGCCAATATTATTTCAGTATTCACAGTTCAAAATGCAGATGTCAGCAATTCACATTTCGTATTTTAGTTTCACAATTTCCATTGCTTCCCAATACCAATTCCAAAGGGTGGGAGCGTGGGTGCTGGTGGATGTCGAATGGTTAGCGTGCGCGCTGTATCACTATCATATGGTCTGCCATTGAGTCAACTAGCGTGGTTTCGAATCCCCAGTTGTACCTGGCAAGGAGGAGGGTCACCTGTCCAGCCTCGTGGGTTTTCTCCGGGTACTCCAGTTTCCTCCCACCGCTAAAGACCGCTACGCACAAGGGAATCATTATATGGTTTAATTTTATTTCAATAATTCGCTTGCTCGTAGGGGTCTTTAGCAGCGAGAAGAGCCAAGAGGACCCGGAGAAAACCCACGAGGTTGGACAGGCGACTATACTCCTTGTCGTTTACAACCGCCAATGACGAGTGTTAAAATACAGAATACACTTTTCAATAAATAAATTACAAAAATACAACATGATAGTTATTTTGCACATTACACTTCTCCACTTTGCAGTATGCATAATAGACAAATGCATAATAGAAATTAGGATATTAGAAAATATACCTTATGTGGGATTAGCGACCAAACTCACGGTGGCTATGTGGGTTGGACGCTGGCTCGCTATCGTTGAGGTCGGGTTTTCGATCCCTGCATTTCCCCTTGCCAGTTCGGAGCAGAACAGTAGGACGTTAAACACCATGTCATAACATTTTATTTTTTCAAATGAAATGAAATGGCGTTTGACGTCCTACAGTTCTGCTCCGACCGGGTAATAAAGACGGGCATACACCATACAGTGTGCTGTGGGGGCAATTTTGCCTGGACAGCGGCACTGCGACCTACTCTTATATCGATTGAAGAAAACGTTTTATAAGTAAACATTCTGAACTGAAAATGCTTCAAAATTATTGACTAATTATAAATATTTTTTGGGGAACAATCACACTATGCTGTTTAGGGTATATACAAGCCTTAAATGTCAGTTAAAACGCGTCGGCTTATCCTCCAATCGAAATATTGCTTACAATTCCAAGGGCTTGGTACGGATCTGTGTATTATCGTTCTGGTGGGACTTAAACCCAGATGCCGTATAAGTTTTGGCGTGCGCGTAACAAAAACACTTGCCAGTGGAATACTAAAACAATATTGCTCTCCTATTACAGGGCATGGCGTATGGCCGCACGCATTAGCCAAGATAAAGCATAAAAAAGAAGTATGTTAAGCCTTATTTCGTTTCATATCCCCTCCACCAAAAAGAAATCACTCACATAATCCGCCTGGATTAGCCAAAATGAAGCAGAAAAAAGAACTATGTTAATTTCATTTCACCCCCCACCTCCGCCAAAAAAAAAAACCAAAACAAAAAAACAAAACAAAACAAAACAAAAAACCCAACAACAATCACTCACGTAATCCGTTTGATTCCATTCTAGAAGCTGTATTAACAGTATCACCAAATAAACAATAACGAGGCATTTTTAATCCTACTACACCAGCCACAACAAATCCTGAAAATATAGAAATAAAATCATATTAATACAGCCAAACGTTATACACATCGTCGTGAATATTCTGGGATTCATATAAATAACGTGCAAAACCTTGTTCAGATAGACCCAAACTTTTAATAATTTGCACTTTGTCTGATAATCTTGATTGTTTTGAATGCGAAATCAGAAGAGTAGGCCGTAGCGTACAGTCTGGGCAAAACAACCCAAACAGAACATTGTATGGTATACGACCGTCTTCATTAGTCCAGTCGGCGTAGAAAAGTGGAACATTAAACCCATTTTCATTTCATTTCGTTTGTTCCAAACTGACTACAGCGAATAACTCCTTCAGAATGTAACGTGTTTAGCGATTGTTCAAAATGTGTACGTTTGCGTGCACGTAAAGGAATCCTTGCAAGTTTGAATTCGAAATAAGAGTAGACGGCAGTGCCACTGTTCGGGCAAAATTTCACTCACATCTAACTGAATTGCGTATACCCATTAGTACAGTAGGCACAGGGTAGTAGGACGTTGAATTCTATTTCATTTCATTGTCTTAAATTTTGCATAAAATCTAACCGTAACATGCATGATGCAACTGTATAATTTTAATAACCATGTCAAATCAAGAAAGTACGTTTGACCAACTAACAAGACATTATCCAAAGCGTAACTCGTCTTTAACTCATAATATATAGGTTATAGATTTTAAACAAATTCGCATGACGCATGTAAACAATAATCATCATAGGTTTGAGTTCTACAACGTATTTAATTGCTATTTAATACTGTTAAGTTATTCATAGATTTTCCTTTTTATTGTCTAAGTAAAGTCTATAGACAATCCCCGAAAGGTTAACCATGGAAAGATCGCCCTTTATTATCCCATAATGGTCAAATCTTTCAGTAGACAGATTGCTGATTGATGGTCGTGAAAGAGTTGAAGCGATCTAGACACAATAGTTCGATGATTTTATGTAAATATAATCTTTGTAAGGGAATAACTTTCGACGGACCACCAACAATAAGTCAAACGTAAAATGACAATTTTCTAATCGTTCATGCCCTGTGGTAACTATTAGATGTTGGACTGGGTAAAACTGGCTGGGGAAATTGTACGGAAAGGAATAATATCGAGGTTGATAATAAATGGTTTGAAGCGATAAAACTAGATTATTTATGTTTGACTCCCTGGTATGTTATTTACCATGTCCATTTAAACATTAACGAATATAAGTTTTCTTTTACGTTTCACCTGTTAAATACATTTATTGTGGGAGATTAGATAAAGAGCCAGCAGTTCTCACTAAAATAGTTAAAAACTAGATTGACTGATTGAATTTTCGGCCTAGCCTCGATCATTATTGTTAAATTCGGTACGATATATAAACATAGCCTCGATTATCTATTTCATGATTAAACCACGAATGAAAGTTGAGCAGCGTTGATATCAAGAGTTGATTATGATTTGGATAAGTTAAATAATGTCTAATTAATTAGATAACATTTCAGGCTAAAGAAAGACCTGCAATTCGAGGATTTAGCACTTGCATAATGTATGTTTAAGTAATGTCTAATTAATAGTTTATATAACATTTCCGACCTAAAGAAAGACCTGCAATAGACAGATTTAGCTCTTGTATAATATGTGTTTAACAAATGTTACACATACACCCACATTGCGTAAATGATTGCATGTCTTGTAACTCTGACATTATGTTTTACATAAATCTTTATATACAGTACATAGTATATAAAGGCGCTAAATCCCTAACTCAATATTTTCCATTCAAAATTACAAACACAAATTAGAATTCAATATTCAATCAATATTGATGATGATATCTTGCGTCATAATATTATTTAAGACACAGTAAACATCATATAATCAGTTCACGAGTCGTGTATTATATGGTTTCGACCGTCATTGTGCTTAACAGTAATTAATACTGACTGATTCCTAAACGACAAAAAAAAAAAAAAAAAGAAAAAAAAAGAATAAAATAAAAAACAAAAATGTAAGGAATTGACTACGCAGGCCTAAACATTGTGTTTAACTTACACCCATTCGTGATATAACATTATGTTTAATCTACATGTATGTGACACTTTTCTGCATATAAGATTATGTTTAAGCCACATGTCATTGTATGTGACCCTATTCTTGATATAAAACCTAAATGTATGTTGCACCATTTTGCATATAACATTATGTTTAACCTATGCAAAAGACATCTACCTGCAAGCGAATTATTGAAATAAAATTAAACTATGTGTTAGTCCCGAAATGGCCTACTTTGTGTCGAGTAGACGTTAAAGGTGTAGATCTTGTGTGTAATATATTATATTATGTTTAACCTACCTGTGTGTAAACCTATTCTAAGTTTTAGTTGTAAATCAGGTCTGTGTTTAATACGGAATGATAAAACAGCATCTAACAATGCTAAAGACATCCGGGATATCTCTCTGGCATGAAGGTTTCCATTTCTAACCGGCAGTCCAGATACTACCATATATGCGTCACCAATGGTTTCCACCTATAATAGAACAGTTTTAGAAAATATTTAATAAATTATTAAATTGATATCGACTAATTTATAAAGTATAAGATAACATTAATCAAAATAACTTTTTAAAGTACTTTATATTGTATACTTCCTTGTTTATGTCATATAACATTAATCAATATAACTTTTTAAAGTACTTTATATTGTTAACTTCCTTGTTTATTTCAAGCGAAATTTGGTTGACAAAAGAAATTTTATGAGTGTTACCTTATAGACGTCAAAATTTTCTATAATAGAATCAAATGTTGTATAGAGATCATTTAACAGATTCACAACCTGAAAATAAAAACGAAACGAAATAAAATTCTGTATGGTTTAACATTCAACGTGTCTGCATAAACCTGCTCATGAAAGTTGAAATAAGCCATGGAAATTCAGCCCGACATCGGCCCTTCCGCCTTGTCTTATCGAATTCCATCTTCCTGATCAGGCCCACACTCCAAGGGAAGCCAGACTGGAAAATTCCGAGATATCGGGATGAAACCCTGCCCCCTCGCCCCCTGGTTACAGGTTAGGGGAATGGCCAAAATAAGTAAAATGTCTCCACATCGCTGTTTCTAATAAACTGACCGACAGCACATAGAACAAACGCTACATGAATACAGACCACTTAATTAAGCCAAAATGACAGAATGAACCAAATTGTGAGTTGCACCCAGATTTCCTCTCACATATGAATTAAGTGGGAAGGAGTAACAGATTAGCCATAAGCATACAATCTAATGGGTTCTTCGTTTTAGATAAAATTCGCGATATCTATGGCTTATTGAGACAGGCTGTAAGGCGAGAGTGCAGGAATTTCGTGACATCTTTGACTCTGAATATGACTGACATCAAATTTATGAATTTGATAACGGGCCCGGGGCTGTACAGCGCATTGGACGCTTTCGGCTGCCCCCCCCCCCCCAGGATCGATTCGCTTCTTTATATCTGTTTATTTTGTTAAATGTCTATTCTGTGTAAGCGAATTATTGAATTAAACCATTTGTTAGTCCTAAAATGACCGAGTTTGTGGCGAGTGGACGTTAAACCCCACCCCTCTCTCTCTCTCTCTCTCTCTGTCTCTCTCTCCCTCTCTCTCTCTCTCTCTCTCTATCTCTCTATTTTGTCGAGTTTATGTCGAGTGGACTTTAAACCTTGCTTTTAGTTCCATAACCTTTATGTAGACTGCGAAAGTAGTATGGACCGACATTATTGTAGATAGACGTTATTTTAAGTGGAAGAAAATCCTTCCAAAGAGAATAATTGGAATTATTGACGATAATGACGGCTTGAAGACCGATCAAGGATTTGACAGGTAAAGCGCTTAACAAGATCTTAGAACTTTTATCTTTCTAGACGGTCCTTTGATAGGCTTTACATAATAGTGCATTATTGTAGCGACACCCGTGATAGGTTTATCTGGACAGTCTATCATGGTAAACTAGACAGATACTGTATAAACATTATTGATGGCAAGATGAGTCAGATCTGTTTCAAAACCAATATTAAAGAATGGATACTGGGTAACATTTACTATTTCATAACTTTCAATAAACCTTAACAAATTCAAAATTACTAAAATCTTCAAACTCATTAAGGTGTTTACAAGAAAATGTGAAAGGTAAATGCATCCGAAAGCAGCTAAACGACCACCTTAAATTTTACAAAACGTAGGTTGCCAGGCAATGAAACAGTTAATCTTGGTGGGGGGCATTTATAAGAAAATGTCATACAGATAAAATTATAATTTTTATCGTTTGAGGGTTCACAAGGTGCAACAAACTGAAACAAGGGATTAACTTTGGAAGTTTTCTTTACAAAAATTGTTAAAATTCATTTTTATACAGACCGGATAATAACTTTGATTGTTCGAGCGTTCACAAGGTTCAACAAAGTGAAACAAGAGCCATACATAACGCGAGACGTAATCAACAGAAATTGCGGAAAGTCAACAGGACTTTTCGTTTCACGAATTTAAGTTATGCATGTAAATTTCATAAAGATCGGGTGATAACCTTTGGCATTAAAGCGTTCGTGAGGTGCAACAAAGTGAAACAAGGGCCATGACTCCAGATGAAATTAAAGAAAATTATTGAAATTAAATAGGATTCTTCACCTTACTAATATAAACATGTATCAATTTCAAAACAAGCAAATGATAAATATAATCTGTAGACTATTCACAAGAACGGACAACCATACGGGGGTGACGGCAATATGTGCGTATATGTGCGTATAAAAATGGAAATGCCAGCAATAATCTTTAATGATAATACAATTAAATCTAATACATACGTGCGTCCGTCAGATTACATGCAATGTTGACGTAGACTGACAGATCCTTCTCAAGCGTTAAACTAGTCTTTCAATATTGTCTGTGTTCATGACTTAAAGTATTAAGACTTTTACCACAAAAAAGCTTCTACAAACCTGCATTGGTGTACTTTCAGCTGAGAGAGCTGTAAAACCACAAATATCACTAAAATATATTGTTACTTGTTCAAAGGTTTCTGCAGCAACGGATTCTCCTCGTATTAACTGCCCAGCAACTGGTCTGAAAAGGGAAAGTAATGGAACTCTAAATAATTGGACAGCAGTCTGACATTGTAAAGGACAGCAATGTGTTATGTATAAAGAAATAAAAGATCGTTTGATTGCGGCTATTTTATGGATTTAAACAGGAATTTCTATATTGTTTATATCCGAACACAATACTAAGATTCGTCTAGGTATTAGACGGATTGAACCAACCATACGGCGATTGATTGAGTTTGCTTTGAAAACGCATCACAAATGGTTTAGATATATGCTTACGACTACAATAGAGGGTTCTAAGACTACTAAGAGCCACCAATACCGCATTAACAAGTTTTAATCAATAAATGTATATGAGGCATTTCTACGATAAACCAAAGTTAAGGTCGTCCGTATTATCCTAGTTTGGTGGACTTTGTATATTGGCATTGTATAAGTCGCTAAATATAGACATAGAATATGTTTGGATTATAGACGATAATAAAATGATCGCATAGATACTGTTATGTTTAATATTTTCCGGTTGGTGGTGGAGTGGGTAGGTAAATCTTACTGGCTTTTCCAAGAATCTCATTCTGATGCATGAGTTCCTATCCATGGCCGGTCCAATACCGCCTTCCCCCATATAATGTTCAGCAGAAAAAAAAGTTTTTTTTTAGATGAATTGAACAAAATTTTTTTTTTCATTTTTTGTCCGATCGGCCCTTCGATCGATCGATCGCCCGATCGGCCGATGGCCCAATCCACCCCTGATTAGTGGTATCATGTTGTTATCTGTTTCCGAACAAAAGTTATATGGCGCGGATGAATCCTTTTGAACTGACACACTAGTTATTTTTACCCTCTGTTGTGATATTCAGTCGTGTTTTAGCCATGGTTAATAACATTATGTTTTTTTACAGACTGAGGTTTTATTATCATATCCTGTCTTGGTAGCATATATAAAAATAAAAAGCCGAATTCCATGCGTGTATCAATAATTACATTAAGAAGAGAAAAGGCAAAAAACATATAACTTCATGGAACCTACTTTGGTAACATTAGATAAAGAAGATCTTCTGCTTTTTTCTTCTCTTCTAAATAGTCAGATGTTCTTTCTTCTACAAGAGCTTCGAGGTTATTAGCATATTGTTCCATTCTTGATAATAAATTATCTAATATATTTCCTTTATCTCCGTCCCTGTGAAAATATATTAAATGTTGATATTTCAGAGATTATGTGATATACATGATGTAAATCAAACTGAAGAGAATTCTGAGGTTTTTGTATAGTGAAGATGGGCGGTGGTGGCATAAAACATCACTCACGGCACTTCTATTCGCACTACCTCTTATACACAAGGCACCTATTGGTTGGAGACATGGCAGTGGTTAAGAGATTTAATCGATTCAGTTTCCTTACACAGCAAATGCCTTATGAGTAGCTCAGTAGTACCACACTGGGTACATTAATAAGCAGAAAGAAAACTGGAAATCAAATTCTAAGACAAACTATCAGTGGACGGTTTAGGAAACAATAATTAACACTATCAAATCGGGTAAATTAACCCAACAGCAGTTCAGCTTCAAATATCCAATATTAATAAATTATATTATCCCGTTTCGCAATCTAGTCTAAACTTTAAACCTAAATAGGTATAATTAGATCATGATGTTAGGGAATAAAGCGGAGGTAGCTTATATAAGCTTTTCGTTAAATGGTAAAACCGGGCATACTTCCTTTTTTCATTGAGAAAGCTTTCTCTTATAACGCTGGGATATAACCTCAAAACTAAATTCGCGGCTTAAAGGTGTAATCTTTTCTATGGGCACATGGCGAGTCTTAGCTTTGTTAATCCAAAGAAAATGGCGGATGTATGGTGTGATTGCCATGGACGTAGATCTAAATTCTAATTACAGATACAGACGATGGGAAAGGGCAAACATTTTCTGATTTACAAAAAACCCCCCAAAACAAATGCATATAGTTGCACCGGGATCACGGACAAAGCTATGCATTTGTTTTCACCACAATTAAATTAAACATGCCACAAACTCACCTATTTAATTTTCTTATGATTGATTTTAAGGCTTGACAATCTGGTCTTTCGGCTGGATCCTCAGCCCAACATCTCGTTATAACAGCAGCTAACTCATCACAGGGACAATCATACTCATCTAATGTTGGTCTAAAATAGGGTCTTAGACCATTCCGTACTTTAGTATGTATTTCTGTTAATAATAAAAGAACACTAACTGCATGTTGTTTTTGATTTCTTGGTTGTTCTCAATCATAACATTTGTCGCCGAGTTTCAATTTTGGACAATTTCCTATTTGAATGGTTTTCATGGCATTTATTTTAGAATTTAATGGAATAACAATACATGTATATCATTTCTTATCAACTCCCACATTCTTTGACGAAATTAAGCTGAATCTTACTTACCTTTTGGACTAAGATCTAGATTATGGAGATAAAAGACACCATTTCTATATACAATCTCTTGACAAATTATAGAAAAACTGTACATGTCCCCTTTCTGTGTCCCACCGGGGAGTTTTGTAGACATCCTCAATAATTCAGGCGCAGTCCACAATTTTCCTGGATTATATCAAGATATCTTATAAGAACAATGGAGATATGAGTAGATTCTATGTATGACCGACCATCTGCTGGTATAGTACTACTACAGCATTCTATTTTTCGAGAGAAAGACGCGAGGATTAAAACACAGATCCTTTTTCGTTTCGTTTTTATAGTTCAAAATTTCGTTTTACTTGTCTTTACTACACTAGAGTTGTTATCATGGGCGTGTTCTGAATTGTGTGAGGTATTAGCCAATGAAAGGGTCTGTTACGGCGAGCTTTTGGTTAATATCCATGTCTGATGTCACGGGGTCAAAAGCCACTCGCATGACCTCTCACGTGACCTATCGGAACAACCGAACAACCAGTGTAGGCCATAGAAAGTATATAAAAAACGAAACGAAATATAGATGTGTATTTTAATCAGATAGAGTGAGGCCTAACATCCATTCAAAGAAAACGATGTAATTCATGTATTACTACATGTTTCTATAAACAGTAATATTTAAAAATAAGAGGAAACCAAAGAGCTTAAATAAGCAACATATTTCTAGTAAAGCATATATTATCAAACTGACAACTTGCATAGACTATATACTTTATTAATAGGACACTAATAAGCGCACTCGCTCCCGTACATCATTATCGTCCTACTTTCAAAAGCATATATTACCAAATTCACAACTTGCAAATTATAGGACACGAGTTACCACACTCGATCTCGTCCACCGTCATTGTCCCACTTTCAAAAACAATTTTCTATATTGTTTACTCCCCAATCTAAATTCCCTCTCAGCGGAAAAGTTTACATATTCTGCGATGAACAGGAATACCCAAGACAAAAATGCTGTCTGTTTGATCAAAAGTATTTCATATAAGCTAACGATTCTCGTTCTATTATACTTCCCTTGGGTCTTGTACTTTACTTCTCTTTATCTTAACGTTAAAAGACACTTTCAATTTATTATGGATGTAGGTGGCTAGATGGCTTTTAAATCATTCTTAAGAAATCCTCGTTGTCAAAAAGCGGAATATTTTCTTGAAAACAAATTACACAAGAGAACATGGAAGTATGTTTTATATTCCCCGAGAGGGTCAGCTATTCTCCTTGGGATACCCACGGGCTTAATAAAATACTCAGAGTTAATACATACTGTTATAAAAGGCATATGAATTTTCATCTTCATCAACTTCATTATCTTCTCTAAAGTAATGAAGACCAAAATCTGTGATTTTCACCACAAATCGACTGTCAACGACACAATTAGTACTCTTTAAATTCCCGTGGCATCTTATTTCACTCGTGTGTAAATACGAGAGTCCCTGTATGGAGCAAAATGTATATTTGGTTTTGAGTGAAGTGTTATTCATTTCATACCAGAATTATTGCTTTGATGGAAACACTGGCGGTAAAATTAACAATTTTAATAGTCGCGGCATAGTAAACCCGTTACTTAAAGCAATTAATTGAAAAAAAAGCTGTAATCTCCAATACAAGGGCTTTAGACAAAACGCTATACTTAATATAAAACCTCCTTGATACTGATGCGAAATATATAGGATATTTGGCCATAAGGTAATTAACAACTACCAACTACGTGTATAATGGGAAATAAATTACTGATTTATTAACGTACAATGTTTTCACGCTGGCATTATCGTCTCTATCAAGCACATGACATCGTCGAAAGGCGCGTTAATAAATCAGTAATTGTTATTCCATATAGTTTTATATATTTAGTATGTTTGCTGTTCAATTGCTAAATACCACCCAAAGAAGTAATTACCTACCCTCAATATATCTTGCATGATAGAATATCGAAACATCCAGTCTAATTTTATTTGTTCATTTTCTAAAACATCCTAGAATTTAGAGAACATAAAACAAGAAATTATAGTTCTAAACATGATTTGTGTGAACGTTGTCGTATATTAATCGTAATATCAAAAAACGATATTTTTAACATGGCATAATATACGAAACATTAGTTTAAAGTGACTTAATATGAACGTTGTCTTTTATTGACCGTGATGTAATATAAGAAACATTAGCTTTAAAATGTCTTAATGAACATTCTCGTTAATTGAAGGGAATATGCTGAAAATATCAATCAAATTGCTTCACTCTGAACCGAAATATTAGGTCTAGCCTTGATCATCATTACTAAAGTGGGTACGAGACAAAAATAGTGTCAATTATCTATATTTGCATTTAATCATCAATAAACATTGGCAACAAATTGGATTCAAATCCAGTGGAAATCCGACACATAAGGTGGCATCGAGAGTTGATTAAGTCTTTTCATGTTATCAAATGTGTAATTAATAGTTTATATTCGGACCTAAAGAAGGACCTGCAATAGGCAAATATAACTATAGCATTATGTGTGTTATGTAAGAGACTATGGACGTCTTCTTTTATTGACAGTTATATTAATATACGTAGCCATAAACAAGAAAAAACAGCCATTTTTTTGCAATTTAAACCTGTGATATTAAAATTATTGTCGCCTGCGACATGTAAAACAACCATTTTTGCAATTTAAATCTGTAATATCCAAATTAGTGTCGTCTAAGATATGTACAACATATATCAAAGAAACACCATTTCCATACATTATTTCAAAACTTTAGCTTAATAAATTCAAAATGTGCTCCGGAGGCTAAATATATTCTAAAAAGTCAATGGTGTTCTATATCTGCAATGAAATAGTGAGACCCGTGCTCGCGCTTGATTAATTGAAATGTATAATCATATGGAAAAAAAAAAACTTGCCTGTAGACTTCCTTTAGGACAATATTCAGTTAAAATACAAGCATGAGGTGGATCAATACAAGCTCCGGCAAATCTCACAATATGATCATTCTGTAGGTCTTTCATCTGAAAAGAAAACGTGATTCAATTTGAATGAAATTTAATTTGTAATATACAAATATATATCTCCACAGACCTTTAAATTGTCAGGCATAACGGTGGTAGTATAGTGAGTAACCTGGACTAACAACCAGGGCATCTTTAACGTGTTGTCATTTGTTCGTCCCATCTGAACGACCCCTTCTTGCCATGCCGTCGGTCCTACACCAATGACAAGGAAATAGCTGGATCTTTCTCCGCCAATACTTGGATCGAAAACAGAACCGCTTATTTAGTGAGCCACTGTGTCTCTAGCACAAGAATGAAATCAGGTGTAAAAATTTTCAAGTTTCAGATTCCCATTCAGAGAGACAGAGTGGCTACTTATATTACTAACAGATACTTCTTATCTTTTATTCAAAATATTTTATGTCATGCATATTTCATTATAGTCTCCAGGGATATCAGACGCATTTTATCTTCCTCTGTGTACTTAAAATGACATATTTCAATAAAAAATTATACTTATTTTGGATTGGTTTGAAGGCTCTTAGACTTGGAATGCAATTTATTGTCCATATTTCAATTCAGTGCCTTGATGAGACCAGACGTGTTAGTGTAAAATATACTTCTGCTATATCAGCTCGTCATTGTATTTTCATGGAAATCTAATTCCTTCGTTGCCTCGCTAAACGGAAGTCAATCTTCCGTCGTTGGTTTGGCTTATCAAGAGAATAAACCGGATATCTCGCAGACCTCAGACCCGGCTTACTGAATTTGTATGACGTCCCATTTCAAGAGAAAGACCCATGTTATAAATAAACGATTTTCAACCAAAAAAAAAAAACCAACAACAAAATACTGATGAATTGCAATAAAATTATATCAAGAACATAGCGTCCTATAAAAATCCCAGTTAACAGTGCATTTATTCCTTTTAGTATATTTTAAAATTTGCAGACAAATACACCGGAAGTACCCCGTCCTACATTTAAGTGCCGACCTCGTACAGTGTGCTAGTAACTAGTTTGTGCCGGAGCACTGGTGGTACCGCCTAATTTCAAATATCAAAGTGTACGAGACCTGTTTTTATCATCTCAGGTACACAGCTTCGCTGCAACCTAAACAATTCCCCCGTTCGTGTCTCAGAAGGGCATCAACGTGGCTAGATCTTTGTTGGCGTGGTAAGAGAGTGGTGGAGGTCACGGGGATAAAGTCGTGACCGAAAAGCGTGCCAAGTGGGTGGTGAAAGCCAGGATAGCATATTTACTGGAAGTAACACAAGCATAATTCCATATATGTCTAAATATTGGAACAATCCCCAACAATGTAGATTATTTCTGCTAGTCTTGCTACATAGAATGCAGATAAGGGGTTTCATCAATTTAGTTTTCGCTACTTTGTTGAAATGTTGGCAACGAATTTCGTCCTACTGGATGCAAAGGAGTGAGATTAAACTTCATATTGTTGCGAAATAATTAATTCGTTTTAACATATTTTTTTTTTCAACTTCGGTGTTTAGAACATGGGGTCAATAGTCGGCGTGTTAAATCGAGATTGATTAATTAGATTAAATGAAATGATTAATTCGTTTAAACGAAATAATTAATTTGTTAATACGAAATAATGAATTCGTTAATACGAAATAATTAATTCGTTAATACGAAATAATTAATTCGTTAATACGAAATAATTAATTCGTTTATACGAAATCCAGGTAACCCCGGAACTACGACACAAACTAGGTTATTTCTAAATTAATACACAATTCGCTTGTGCGTAATGGTAATCAGCAGTGGGAGCAAACACGTGGGCCCGGAAAGAACCCTGACAAGCGACCATGTTCCATGTCACGTATAATCGTGCGCGACAAAGACCCCTTGGCTGTTGCAATTCGATATAAGAGTAGGCGGTAACGCTGCTGTTTGGGCAAAACATCCCTTAAAGCACAATATGTCCCTCTTCAATGCTTCATAGAGTCCATACCCATCACATTATCTCCATTACTAAAATCTTGTGTTCTCCCCGAGCCCACTGCTATAACGAATTAATATTTCTTTTAAACGAATTACTATTTCTTTTAAACGAATTACTATTTCTTTTAAACGAATTACTATTTCTTTTAAACGAATTACTATTTCGTATAAACGAATTACTATTTCGTATAAACGAATTAATTTTTTCGTTTAAACGAATTAATTATTTCGTTTAAACGAAATACCAATTCGTTATAACGAAATAATTAATTCGTTATAACGTAATAATTAATTCGTTTAAACAAAATAGTAATTCGTTATAACGAAATAATTAATTCGTTATAACGTAATAATTAATTCGTTTAAACAAAATAGTAATTCGTTATAACGAAATAGTAATTCGTTATAACGAAATAGTAATTCGTTATAACGAAATAATAATTCGTTATAACGAAATAGTAATTCGTTATGACGAAATTCTAATTCGTTATCACGAAATATTAATGAAGTTATTATTGGAGACATGCGCCGTAAGTCTTGTTGGCCGCCTTTTAAAGCTATAGACACAGTTCTTGGGATATCCTTCATTGCCAAAGATTATACCACAACCGAAACTAAACACCCTTGGGATGACAATGGCGTTAATTAAATATTACAAATGACATTTTATTGAATACAATCACGGTATTTAATAGGAACACATTCGAACAACTAATCTCTTTCAGTATCAATCTCTTTAATTAACTTTGTTATAACTGGGAATGAACGGCTTCGATAAGTATTGGTGGTAACTTAATAGTACGAAAACATTCTGTTGAACGCTCGGTTTTCTTGGTTTTCATTTTATGTAAAGGATCAAAGAAATATAACGGTTCACAAACAGTAGACACTGAAATAAAATGAATCGTCAGCACCTGGGACGAGGCTAGTATTGCACCCCTAACCCGTGGCACTTTATCACGACAAAATTATTATGTGGCAACGTGCTTCTGCCCAATGAAGTTTAATTTCGTTGATTCCTATGGGTGAGTATTCAGTAGATAAGCCTGACTGTCACAGGATTAACCACGGGGCACTATGGGGTACAGGCCCCAGGGGCCCCCACATTAGGGGACCACATTAGGGGAACCCCCACACAATTCTCAGTTGCACGCCTCGAGTATAGTCGGACCGAGGAATCCAATGGCCGGTGACCTAGTGACGGGGCCCCCCGATGCTCCGAGGGCCCTACATCGGAAGTCCATGGGGCCCCTCAATCCGGCCCTACCATTTCGAGTGGCTCGAATTTTGCCTCAGATTGACGTACGATTGTACATAAGCTGTAGTAGTAGTAGTTGCTGTTTGTTGTTGATATTTGTTGTGGGTATAAGCTGAATTTGGTGAGATGCACATCATGATCACACGAAATATTCAGATTTCTTGATTAAACCTCGTATTACCATTTAGTACTTATAGTGTTAGACGTTCGTCAAAAATCGAGCCCAGCTTGGTCGTAACGTTACGGCCTCCATTCATCAAATCATCGTGGGGATATAATACCATTCCGAATCAAGGGACCCCGTTATTTACCACTGAGCGACTTAAAAATTGGGTTTGATGTAGCTCCGCTCAGTTACAGTGGCGGATTTAACGGGGTCAATGGGCTCCAGCCCCCTCCTCTAGAAATGTCATCATGTCATAGCACTCGCATTGATTGGTCCACTGAAATAACGCCAGAATGCGCTAATTTTGTGGCAGAATTTTATTTTTTTTTCTGGGGGAGGTGCTTCTAAATGGATCCGACACAAGTGCCTGAAGTGCCAGGAAATCACGTTTCCGGCCTCCAATTTCTGAAAATTTCCTAGTGGGGGAGACCAAAATTTCCTAGGGGGGACCCCATTGTGGAGCTTCACGCCTTCGGCGCCTGCCACAGCTACGCAGTCGTTGATCAGGGGCCCCCACATGTTCCAGGCCCCAGGGCCCCCACCATGGTTAATCCGACTGTTATTGCAAAGGTGGGCAAGTTGATTGACATCTTGGTGGGTATTATTGTCATTATTGCGCAGAGGTTGCTCAAATCTTATGATCGAAAAACTGAGATACAGTCCCCCCCCCAACCCCACTCATTTGTCGATTATGCCCCTTCTGCTCAGAAATTTAGACAGAATCCCATTTTTTAATAGAATGCAAAATGTACTTAGACCTTCGTTATGGACCTTTTAAGAGAAATGCATAAGATAGACGCAAATTTCTATAAAATGTCTGTAAAAGAGAAAGTAATTTGTATTTTTTCTAGAGATAACAACCCCGGTATGATATGCAATTTTATATTTGACATGTTTCAAAGGAGATCCCGGTTTTTAAAAGATATGTGATATTATTTTATAACATGATATTTTATCTAATATTAATTTGTATTTTAGAAATATATATATATATCTAGTGTCCCATAGGCCATTATGGTCGGCGGTGTTCTTTTTAATTAAGTTTTTAACTGAATTATGATAAGTAAATGTACATCGTGTGACACATTTCTTCTTCTTCTTCTTCTTCTTCTTCTTCTTCCTCTTCTTCTCCCTCTTCTTCATTAATTAAGAGTTCAGACTGACCATTTCTTAGACTCTCTGTGTTAATACATCTAAGGTAACGACTTGATCTGTTATGACCCGTTCGTGTTCATAAATTTAGGGTAACGCCTTGATCTGAAACACGCTTTCATGACAATGCATTTGAGTAACGACTTGATCTATTACCATATGTTCGTTGCAATACAGTTAGGGTAACGATTCATTCTGCTATGATCCGTTCCTGGCAGTGCATTTAGGTAACAAATTGATTGTTTACGATCCGTTCGTGTTAATGCATTTTTAAAGGTAACAACCTAATCTTAAACACGCCTCCGTGTTCTAGTTTGGTCAAGTCATCACCATAACAAAATAATTATCTGATCACAAAAACCGGCGACAACCTAATCGAGAGTATATGTCCAGATTTGTGTGGTGAACAGTTAATATGTTGGAATAGATAGACCACATGTCATGTTCAAATGTAGGTAATATCAACTTAACTACGTATTTAGAATATCATTACATGGCTGTTACTAAAACATATAAAGGAAAAGACATGAAAGAACAGGTATAATTCAATCCAATACTTACTCGTTTAATTTCTATCAGTAGACTCTTGGTTATGGTGATATTGGTTTTGTGAATGGGTTTAACAGCGAGAATGGCACCCTGCAAATAAGAATCAAAGACAATATTACCTTTACTTACTAATCGATGACGTTGGGTTCCTTTTTACTAATAAAGTAGTGAGACTCCGTGTGGAGTGTGATCATAGTAATATAATACAATATTAGAAATTTCACGTGATTTTAAATAAATGAACTTGGCAGTTCCACTAACAGGAAATTAATATTACCCGAGGTATAAATAAGTTGTGCCATTGCGTATTACACAAGTTGACATTTTGAATATTGATATTATTTCTGACATTAATTCTACTCAGTTACCAAATACCGTGTAATGTTTTGTTAAAAAACAGAAATTTCCAAGATATTTCCCTGCCCACACATACATGTAATGTAAGAACCTATTAGTTTAAATGAATATGTCAATGTATTGTAAAAGGGTATTAGGACTTTGAAGATCTTTTCCTTCTATAAAAACTAAAATGTTTGTTTTGATGTGATGTGTTGATGCAGATATATAGTCGGCCTCTTATCACGAATGTATTGATCTTTCCTATTAGGGTATTGCAGGACTTGAGCTACGGCCTCTGAAAAATATCGAATTCAGAGAGTAGGCTAGTTCTTGCATTTTTGATAAGCAATTGACACTAATCAATTACAATTATGTTCTTGACGAAAATGATAATACCTCTTTAACAAATGCGGAGGGTAACTGCAATATTACAGTAGTAGAACCTAAATGAATTTAGATATTAACAATTTAATTCTAAAGTTTATAAATTTCTTTAATTAATACACTCAAGTGGATACCATTTATCGATGTAATATTAACATGCTAGTGTTGGTGATAGGATTGATTAATGCGTTTTTTTCTATTTATCTGGCCTTTTCAGATTTCAGAGCTATTGGTATTTAATATTTGTGGACACAAAAAATACCTTTTAATATTAAAAGAAACGAAAAGGAGTTCATTGTCTTATTGTTCAGGTTAAACCGGGTTAATAAAGCTTTGTTGCTTTTTTTCGTGGATAACAAGTGGCAACAAAAAGTTCAAGACCCCCTCCGGAATTGGAAAAGTTGACTTAAATCAGTCTCTTTTGCTATGGACTAGATAAGAACTGTCTCTCCCCGGGCGATAATGCCGTCCGTTGTGAAAACAACATTATTAACACCATCAAAACGTAGATAGGCTGGACGAAACTAAATGTAATCAAATTTATATAGACAAACACTTTATAGTCTCCATGGAACAATTAATTGTAAAAAGAAAGCAAGCTCATCTTGTCCGTCTGTGATATTACAAAAAAAGACAGTTGACGGAAGCTCTAGAAGTGCAATGACATTTTCATCCTAATGAAAGATTTTAATTTCCTGGCATAGTCTCGGGCATGCATTGTTCTGTTGGGAGTATAATTATATAGGAAGCTGGATAGAAACCAACTTTATCCTATGAAGGGGAAATAAAACTTTACAAAAAATAAAGTTGGATAAAGGTCGGTTTACAGTAAACCACTTTATGTAGAAATCTTTATGTCCTGATTGTTTGTGTTCGTGTCGATGTTGTCTAGGATAACGCTACAGGGCTGACCAGTAAAGAGCTTCTTATTTGTTCTGATGGCACGTAAATAGGGCACACCTGTGTACACATTGGTGTGCACGTTAAATACAATAGTTGAAATACGATGACGAGTAGGCGAAAAGGCGAGAACATACAAAACAATTGCTGACGACACGTTTAACTGCATTCCATATTTCACTATTCGAAGATTGGTTTAATAAAAGCTTCAAATATCAGCATACGAAACTTGTACAATGAGGCCAAATTTAGATATTCGTCTTAGAACATCTCGTTGACTAGAAAACTCATTGATAATTGACAGAATTTAGATATGACCGATATCTAAGGTTTTATTATCAATACATATAATTATAAGATAGATTCCACAAGCTCATCAATAACAATACACTATCTATTATTCGGTTACAGAACTCGAGAGAATTATCTTTATGACTATAGGCGATTAGCCGCTATACGGAAATGACCCTTGTAATTTATTCCAGATCAAAGATGAGGATTCGAGAGTCATTTTGTGTGCCAATACGTAGACAGTTCACTCAGTTTAATACAATAAGGATTACCAAGAATTATTCAAGATTTTGAATTGTAGATCAATGTTTTTTATTTGTATAGAAATTGGTGTTGTAAGTACTGCCAGACTCCACCATCTCCATTGCAAATTAGAAACGGTTTATCATAACCAGTTAATTGTAAGTTTCGATATTTTCAAGCTCCACACAACCTTCCAATTAGAAATAGGAACGGTTTATTATAATCAAGCTCCGTACCATCTTCTAATCTCTTTTTTTTACAGTGGGTGCAGAATTATCGGTTGGTTGTTGTTGATGTCCATTGTGAAATGGCAACAGAATAACGTATAGCACCGTCGGTCCTTAATATAAAAGGGAAAACAAGTGTATAATGCACGCTCACTTGCCCAATGAAATATATCAAAGTTACTAATGTTCCAATATCAATTATCATAGGATGTGTCGGACGAATTTGGCATAATCTGCATTATATTTAGCTAAAATCACCCATAGTTTACCTTATAGTATCCTGTTTTTGTAAAGAGTTGCCTGTTGGCACCATCATTCAGGTGAACAGCTATAGTGTCACCAGAACATGAACTAGCATACGAATATTTCTGCAAAATATAAAAAAAACACACGTTAGTAAAATATAGGAATTACTGGATTTAGTTTCGCTGTATTTTCAGCAAATATCGGCGCTTGAAACTAGTAACACAATTAGTCATTAGTCATAAATAAATTCAGATAATAGGTATACACGAAGGAGAGCCATGGCTGTGTGGTTGTGTCGATGCGATTTCTGGGAATCGAATCTTCTGGTGTTCTGCTCTCCATTATGTTTTTTTGTTCTTTCTCTTAATATTAATCATATATTATAGCCCAGACCCATTCCTTTTAAAAAATACTCCCAACCCAACTATTTGCGATACAACCACTTGTATGTCCTTTAAGATTAAATCGTCGGCTGTATGTTTAACTTATAATTTCTCGGTTATTTTGTTTTCCCTGGGACACGTTGATGATAGGTCTTTGAGTAAAAATTGCAAAAATGCGACCTTCTTTATCATGTCTAAAAGTTAATCCCGATAGTTTTGATATCACGTCTAGACACAATAATCTTTGGTATTCAAAAACAGAATTGTTATTTCCAAGACATTATTCACAGTGATAATCGAAGCTTCAAAGACCAGGAGTCGCCAAATAAATCTTTTTCAGTAAGAAAAGTCATAGTTCTTTTGTGAGAAGACCACGTTCGACAATTAGCAGTTAAAGCAGCTCTGAAAGTTTCGAGAGAATATCGCCATTTTGTATCTATCATAATACCTCCACCCTATTTGTTGTTCCAACATATCCGAATAAATATTCAACATAGAGTTTCAGATAAAACTCATTCAAAAGTATTGTTATTTGAAAAAAAAGACTCAACACTATAAAGCAAAAATTGATTCAAACCGACTATTTTGCATTCCATATTAGTAGTTGGGCATGTCTTTACAGGAAAAGCCAGTCTTTCATTTCGTTACATAGCTACCAGGTATTGTTATCGTGTGATCCTACAGTCAGAATTATTATGACTCAATCATACTGTCACCCTTCATCGTTATAAATGGACATATACGATAGATGTCTTTTTAGTTAAGGCAAGCTCGGATTAACCATATTGTCGTCCGAAATACAAGCAGTCCAGAATTACTTTATTTTGCCACATCTTGCAACTTTCACCTAGATAATCTTCCCATGGACTTCTTTATTGTATTTGGACATAATGTACGGTATATTGCTGTCATTCCGCATATTATCAATGCTTTTGTCATATAATGTGGCAAATCATTTGTGACAAATTAGATTTAAGGAAACGCTTTTTTTGATTAAGCAGCTATAAATCGACCTACTCTGTTTAAACTCATACGACTCCCTTGTCGCTCTAGTTTATGGTTCTTCTCTGGTGACCCAAAGAGAATGTCGTCCCACTTGACTCTCCAATTCATCTCGGCCAATTCTGCTTCTAGCTTAATGTGTCTGAAATATGAAGGGAAGAGGTAATATGATTGAAATTGTTTCCGATATTTTTTAATAACGCCGCAGTTTCGCATCTTGTAGTACACCGTGTATACAGTTTCGTAAATTAATAGGTCGTACTCTGCTTTTAAGCCATGTCACATTTTATAGCAATAATGTATATCAAAGTCATCTATTTGAATGTCTAACTGACTAAATCGATGAATCGATATGAAGTTAGAATTCAATAAGCGGCCTGTATAAAGTGTCTTGCCCAGACATTTACAAACAGGATCACCGCCCACCTAAAGTTTCATCGATCATAATAATACTATGAAATCAAAAGACAATGCGTATAGTTATTAAGGCGAGTAAGACAGACTGACCGATTAAAGGAATATGATCTTAATATTGTTGCGAGTACCTAATCCAACGTGAACTGATTAAAAACGTACCCGAAATAAACCGACTTATACAAGACTAATCTGCTTTGATTTCGGTCAACACAAAGAACTGAATATAGTTGATCTTGACGTGTTATTTTACTAAGCGATGAGCCATTCTCCGTTCATTAAGGAATGTCAAGCGGAAGTCAGTTGATTTACATATGTTCGTTTCAGTTTTGACTTTTTGTGTTGTTCGTTAAACGTATATGTACATGAAAATCAAAACTAAGACAAACTTCCATCTGCAAAACTATAAAAACGTAAGATATAATGCGATCGATGCTTTTATTTTGATCTATGTTAAAGATGGAATATCAGTTGAAATACCACTGGTTTACGCAATTTTCAATGCAAAACGGAGCCTTGCGAAAAATGATAAAGATAAACATTTCCCTAATCCACACATACCAAGCGCTGCAAGATTACAATATTATCAGTTTCTCTTCGTATAATTTCTTACATCGACAAATCTTCTTGACATACGAACCATCAGTTGATCTAAATCCCGAGTTAAATAACAGTAATTAACTGATCATCTAGGCAGACGATGGATGATATCTAGTTCTGTTCTACATATAATCGTTTCAAATCAGGACCTCTAAAGGACAAATTCGATTTTCAGTAAGACACAACTGACACAGAAAGCCACTAGACGTCAGAAAATATCGATATTGGAGATATAAACATATTAGAAAATAAAAATATAAGTCCGATCATCCTATCGAGTGTTTCAATCTCATCACAATTTAATACCGCTGTACCCTTTGATTGACATCCACCTTTCATACAGTAATTTACACCTTGCTGTGCATCGTCACGTTCAGGAATTCAATTATACAATTCTGTATCAAGCGGATTTTGTAATGTACATCTCAGTTATTTGTCAATTAAATTAGCAAATGATCACGGTTAGATAGTTACAAAGGGAGAATTTCTTAATGTAAAATTTCTATAGTACATGTATTGTACTGTTGCAACCTAATCTTTTCTGTCTCGACCTAGTGAGGGGTAAGGTGGTACTTGGATTAACCCCCCTTAGTTTGCATTGCCAGACGTTTTATGACGTTATACATATACATGCTTAATTTTTGCAATGCATATCATTTCCTCCCACCCACCCACCCTCTCAACATCTTTACATTTAGTCAGTTTTAATGTCATATGATAAGTGAAAGGAAAATAGATCCGTTACTTGTGAGATAAAGCTTTTAGTCTCAGCGTGTCCAGACAATATTTGAACTGGGTAACTTTATCATTACAAAAATAGAATCTAATAAAAGTTAGCCGAACACAAAGCTTCAAAGTGTATCCTTGCCTATTAATTATTGCGTTTATGTTCACGCTTTAAAGTTGAGCTTTTGTTAGACAAATAATGATTTTTTGTTGAACAAAATTTGCAATGTAATATTAAATGAGGTATCAATAACGTTAATCAAAATTCATTTATGCAAGACTAATTGTCACACAATAATAAAGTTACTCTTCAAACGATAACACTAGGGCAAGACATATCTTAAAATTGAAAATGATATATATTCCACAAAAATATATCAGAATTTGGCGGAGTTCTTATCTTCTATTAAGCAACGTGTTTAGATCGAACTTTGGCTATTTTCAAATCTACTGTCTGTACTGTCTGGGACGACTACAAAGCTAAACTCATCCAGCCATTACGTTGACAACACCCGGTGTTTATGGAACTATACATTAAATTATTCTCAAAGCATTCAGCTTCCCCGATTATTCAAACTGCGATGGCTGAAAATCACAACAAATCATGTACGAATGTATTTTTGGTATATACGGCTGTCCATACAAGAGGCGCCATTAAATACGTAATGCGAAACACTTTAAGACCATATCATTTGTATTCGATTGTACACGATAGATACACCTATCCATATTATTACGTATATAGCGGAACATTTTAAGACCACCATGCTTATTCATGCGTTTTTCTAGTGTATTTAATTGTTACAAACACAAACGCTTTTATATGTGATGAAAATACACCGGATTTCGTGGTTTTCTTAAAGGGGCACTATGTCCGAAACCACTAAATTTCACAGGCTAACGATGACATCGAAAAATGTTTATTGTCTGGAGGAGTTATTTAATGTCTAATTAATAATTTAGATAACATTTATGACCTAGAAAGAGACCTGCAATAGGCAGCTTTAGATCTTGCATAATGTATGTTTAAATCTGATCATTAAATGATTTGAAATATAGTCCTGAAATGACCTAGTTTGTGTCGAGTGGACACCCCATCTTCTCTCTGTCTGTCTGTCTGTCTCCCTCTCTGTCTGTCTGTCTCTCTCTAAACAGTGGAATCAAGATAAAAACAGAAAAACAAACGCCCACAGTCTTTATTTGCCACTAAATTAATGTTTTTGGTGTTCTGAAAACATTTTCTCTACAGGTTTGACAAATAATTAAACTCGCGACTTGATTAAACAGGACAACTTCTTAACAATAGCCTTAAAAACCAGTGACATATTCCAAAGGGAGCACAGTAAAAATGGCAAGAAACCGAAGAACTATTACTATACTATGACACCAACCGGTTTGAAATAATGTTTTATAAACCCGGATCAGAAATGCGATGGCCAAGTTTCCAGAACAAGGGTGTGGATACATTTTTGAAACGCTTGATCGATTATGAGCAATTGGACGGACGAACGAACGGACAATATACAACCACAACACGTGGGTGGACAATAAAACGTTTCTAGATTTTCAGATTATAACGATAGGCTATAGAAATAAAAATACTGTTGATTATCTTATTTACCTACATAGCAACTTGTAAGCCATTTCAATTACTTAGTACTGCTCGGTTTAAATCTGGTTCAATGCACATAATAAGATTCCTGATTGTCAGATAAGTTGTTGCTATTATCCCATTTATCTACATAGTACATTGTGGGTCATTTCAACGAGATTTAGCACAATTCAGTTACTTGTGAAACCAGAAATGTTCGGTTTCAACACGGTTCACAGCACATAATTACTGTAGGGTTTATAACTATTCAGGCCTCGTGGAATGCAGACTAAGTATAAGCTAATCACTGGTTAGTCCACCACTGAGATTAGACCTGAACGCTGTTTATTTTAATGAACGGGAATACGGCCGTCTATGTACACAAGTACACGTCATGTAATAAAGCATTAACACTTCTCTGACTTATTGCTTCCCCATAACGTAATTTTTGTCTATAAAGCAGTTCTCCCTTTCTACTTGTTACCCCCTCTACATGTCAACATGTTTGAATTGACATTGTTTACAACGTTGTAGTGAATATTCATGATTTTGAGACGGAGGGATCAGGAAATAAGCATACATGAAGTTGAAAAATCACAACCCATAGATTGCTTTGACGGGCATATAAAAAAATCAGATGGTCAACGTCCTTCAATATTTTTATCCAACGATTGTATTGTGACATGTTGAACCCTTTGGCGTGTCCTAGATTAAGATTATCCGAGTGTTCCAAAAGTAAAGGAATAGGTGTATAGGGGTCAATCGAGGAGAGTTACTAGTCCGACACCACTTGAAGTAAGAAATGATCCAGAGTTGTTAAAGTCTGCATGGATTTGTCTGTTTTCCTGTACATTACACTGACATCGAATAACAACATCAATAATTAAAGAAACGTAATCAACGTCTGGTGATAATGGGACGAATAGCGGTGGTTTATTCTTGGGGTTTAGTGTGATGATCACGAGTCAACAACAAAGACTGTTTCATTTCTGTTCCAACTAATAGCGATTAAGAAAACTATTTGCATTCAGCTTTCATTCTGGAAATAGAAACAAATGGCGAAGTTTCCAGAAGAAAAGGACTGTGTCTGCGACGACTGTAATTTTTGTTGATTATTTTTCTCATGATAATAAACAGACGATTGTCCAAGCAGATGAAATGACTTACCTATATATAAAGAAGACGGTAACCAAAACAATAAGTAATATAGATCCTAATACTATTATTACGATACCATATTCTGGAAAAGGTTCTGAAACCGAAAAATATGTACACATTAATTAGTTATCATTATTTACTCCCATGTATTCAGGATAAAATATTAATTAAAGATTAACTTTCTCGTCTCCAAATGTTTTGATAACGAGACACTGAATACTATATTTGCATCTATTATCGGAATGTTTTTCAACATGTTTGGTGTTTTAGATCATATTAAAATATAATGCGCATAAATAGATGGATGTGTTGTGTGAGTTAATAAGAAAGAATCTTAATGCAATCAGACATTTGTATATTTAAACAAGTTTCAGATTTATACACAAAGAAAATCAAAATTCTTTGCTGAAAAAAAGACGGAAAAAAACCCTGAGGAAACCCGAATGGATACCGATGAACTAATATTATAAGGAAAAGAAATGCTTATGAAAGCATTTTTATCTGTTTTTCTTAAATTTATTTTCAGGTAAATGTTTGTGCCAAAAATCATAATGCATATGATGTATTACCTTCTGGTGGGCAAAGCGATCCATCAAAACCACAGACAGGAGTGTCAGGTGGTGGACCTGTCCTACCTCCAGCCCAATGAATCTTCTTTCCAGGTACTGGTTCATATTGTTTCTTATTACCATAGTAGTTAGCTACTACCTAGAATATCATGATTGTACATTTTAATTTTTAAGGTTAAAAAAGTTCCATCAAGTATGCCATATCCCTTAAGACAGACATGGGCGCAAAACACAATCCACTAACTTAGCTAAGTGAAGGTAAATTATGTTCTATTACACGTGGTTATCCTTTTTATAATCCCAAATGTATATTTCATCTTCAGCCTTGAAGTCACAATTTTTAAATGTCTCTCATGTTTATTTTTCTTATTAACCTCGATGATTCTAAAAAAGACAATATTTATTGCTCTCATGTAAAATGGTTGTAATCCCATGAGAGATTTTTCCGTGTTAAAGATAATATATCAAATAAATATATACGATATGTATAAATGCTTAAATAGATAAAAAAAAATACGTTTATGTAAAAAAATTCTCAGAAGCAAGCAAAGTGGAGAATTGTTTAGCTTGACATATTCTTTATCATTTATCTATTTATCTACCGCAAACATAGAAGTACTTATCGTCGGTAGGGAGTCAAAAGGTCGTATCTGAAATTTGCGAAATTGTCAAGGAGAGCCAAAACTAGCACAGTGGTTAAGAATCAAAATGTCTTATAAAACTGTCAGTTCAAAATGTCGTATTTCTGAAGCTTTCTCAAATAATTATTTACAAAATGTATGTATAGCCATTTAAACAGTATGTAATATAACTATCTGCGCATACCAAGCTCAACATCTAGTGCAGAAATAAAGAGTGAAAGCTTGTTATTGGCAATTTTATAAAGCAAAGACGTATCTACTGAAAATATTCACCTTTACCTGCTTCAATTTCATAGATTTCACACAGTAGAGCCTCAACAATAATTCTTAATAACACGTATTTAATCATAGAACAATACTGGCTATTTTGTTTGGTAGTAATGCTTAAGTTAGACACAAAGTTGATTTTTTCAAGGAAATACGACATTTTCGCTCTTAAAGTATTTTTTTTGAATGTTGTTTACCTGAAGAGCTTAATAAAATAAGCGCAAGTGCTAGAAATCGACAAATAATGTAGTTCTTTTTTCAAAAACTAATATATTTATTTTATCTATTTAATATACCTAAGAGTAGTTATCTTTAACTTCTCATGTATAACAGAACACGTTTTTTATGGGTTACAATCACTAGTTTTTATTCTAAAAGCACGACGTTTCGACAAGTATCCTCCTATCGTTATCAAGCACAATGACACTTAGTAAATGTGCTTGATAACGATAAGAGGATACTTGTCGAAACGTTGTGCTTTTAGAATAAAAACTAGTGATTGTAACCGAAAAAAAAAAACTGTGTTCTGTTAATGTGTTTACCGATCGCTAAATGCCACTTAAAGATTATTCTCATATTAAGTGTAATCGACAAATAATGTAGTTCTTTTTTCAAAAAGGTTTACATTTTTGTGTATTTAACACCTAAGAGTAGTTCTCTTTAATTTCTCATATATAAATTAAATATATATGATGAATATTGTTACCATCAAGAGAAAGAACAGAATCATTCTGTTCAAATACTTGCATTAAACAATATAATGTCTGAGGAAAGTGACATTGGCAAGTGTCAAAACTAATTTACAATATTTACCTCAAACTGATTATTATTGGGATTTAAATCTAACAAAGAATAATCCGCGTTTCTGTCACCATTGGCATCAATACTCACTGTTCCAGTAATACCTAGTAAAAATTTTTAAAAGTCTCAACAATATTTCAATAAATAAAAATGTGTATGAAATAGCAGGTAATCAACATGTTGTACACATAGTGTAAAAGTCATTGCTTTAATGTTTTTTGGATTAAACAATATGCCCTACAGAATGCGTTTCTCAAATACATTTTGTATTACTCAAATTTCAAACTGCAAGTTTCGAACATAATAAGGCACTTCGAGTTTGGAATATTATATCATTTTAATCGGATGGCCCTTACAAGGTGTAAACTTTGTTACCTTCAAATGTGCGATTCCACATGCGGCTGGTAATAGCAGCACCGTCAGTAATGGAACCATTTGCCTCCAGTGTTTCATTAAGGGCGGTGGCGTATAGAATTACGGCATCGTGGAATGCGCCTACAAAACTGTTGACCTGAAATGGAAAGTGTATTACATGTATATAACAACCACGGTGATCATGCTTTACAAATTTCAACGTGATCGGTTCTGGTACAAATCTTGCACCTATGCATATCGCTAGCATAGCATAAAGTAGATGTTAACCCTCATTTGCCGTTGACGAGTATAGTAAAGGCCCTTAACTCCGATACCCGCGATATAAACCCATTCCAGTACAAACAAGGCATCAAATCCATGGACATTAACATAGATTTTAAGAAATGTGACATTGATATCTTATTAGCGGCAGTAAATGTCCTCTCTAATGTTGATTTAATAGGTGCTTAATATGTAACCACCACTGATCACTCACCACGAATCCTGAACTTAAAATATTCCCTTTGTGATTTAGGGAATTCTGTAATTTAATAATAATGATGTAATTAAATAACAGATAAAAAGGTGCAAAATCATTAAAAAGCAATATATATCAAGATATCCCAAACTCTCCATTTCTTTCAAATGAACAAGAAGATTCTCAGCAAGTAACTTTTACAGTAAGAAAAAAAGCCCCTTTCCAGGCGTGTTTAACTTTATTAATATTCAATCTAGTACATCTAACTTTTAAAGAACTGTGCTTTTTCATGTTTTTATCAGACATTTCTAATAAAATGTAAGTGGGGTGTATAATAGTAATATGAGACAACAATGTGACAGATATAATGTTCTACGGCACAATTTACACATTATAAATCACATCTGAAACCATGAAAAGCAGTAATTCGCATGACACTTACGACACATGGTGAACGCAAATTATTCTCAAGATGTGAGTTATTGAGTCTGCATTATCTATAAGAAATGATATACTTTAGAAATATAATCTAGTTCACTTTCACTAAAATTTCACCTAATGATCAAAACTCCAATCAATTGCCTACTTAGACTAAGATATTTTTTTAAGATCGTTCCTGAAACTTCTTGAGAAGCACTAAAAAATGTGTACAACTCGCAAATTAAAAGCTAAAACGTCTATACCTCAGTGATGTCTTGGCAATTACATTTCAAATTTAGAACACAATCTAATTTGAACATCACCGATGTAACTTATAGTTAAATCACGTCAAATCGAAAATTTATTTTTTACAAACTGGCGAATATCTCAAAAGTTTTAACGCCTTTTAAAAGTCAGAGTTTGAAATTAATTCCACCTAAATGATTTGTGAGATACTCTTAATCTAATCAAGTCTCATAGCTTGGATTTCCAAACATCAATCCAGAAACTATGTGGGTGTTTTCTTGGTGGTGAAGTCAACAGCGTAAACTCATCTTTCCAAATGTCCTTTTACTAAAGTTTGTATACATGTTTATTTTACATATTTTAAGACCCACACACATGATTTGAAATGAAACGTTCCCTTTTCTGAAATATCTGAACCCGAGCAGGTTAAAAATCTTTAAGTGTACGTATATCACACTTGATCTGCCAAAGTGTGAATTTGGCCACCGCCGCCAGTAATTTGATCAAATATCTGAAGTTTCCAGTCATTTGTCTTATTTAGTGTGTCTCATTGGACTGGGACATACAGTTTACAATTAGAACAGTGGTCTGCTCGTCTTTCTTTTAGACCCCAAAAGGGTGGCATCCTTTGAACTTGAACAAATCACCAATACTGCTTGATATAGTTATTTATTACGTTACTATACTGAGCGCCATAAAAAATGCATCACTTAGTTTTTCGTAAATAAGATATTTTTACAGAATCATTTTGTTATGCGAAAAACTAAGTGATGCGTTTTCTATGGCGCTCAGTATATTTCCGAGAGACCTGTCAAATACTCAGAAAACTCCCATGGTATGTTCACATTGATAAGGGATATGCCATCAGCCAGCGAGTTCCTGTTGCTATAGGTCATGGAGGGAGGGGGGGGGGGGCTCGTTCTAAATTAACTCACTGAGAAGTAGTACAGCAGCACATATGCTTCTGTCACGTTTAAATCCCTGTGCATCCGCCTACTACCAAAGAGTTTACATCACGTGGTTATGTTGATTCAGCTAACGCTGACAAGCAGCCCTAGCCGAATTGGATTCTCGGATATTAAGATCCCGTAACTATGCTCTCCACCCCACCAAAGAGAGCTTCTGAAGTATACCATTAGTAGTCGGTATATCAGTTTACCACGATAAGCACCTACTTGAAGGTTTCGTGCATAGGGAAAATAAATCAAGATGAAACATGACAAATCAAGATGTCATCGTACCGATTAATCTCAGGCCCTACATGGTCGTCCATCCTTTAATGTGTATCAATACAATAAATGACAAACCACCGTTTAATTGAGATTCGAGGTCAAGACCATCTTACCACTAGTCTTTTCCTCCACTCCTACTTATCTAGTATTATCACTGTCCATGTCAACTCGTCGTGGATATAAAGCTGAATGTTCTGCTGTAAATATGAACACAAATCAAAGGAGAGTGACCTTACAAATGGCTACAGCCATTGTCAAAACAAAATAAAGTGTGGTTTAGATGTTATAAGCTTCCCGGGAGAAATGAAATGAAATGGGGTTTACCGTCCTACCGTTCTGCTACGAACGCCCGACCCCGAGACTAGCGAGCCAATTTAACAACCGTGACCCCACTACCAGGAAGACAATGAACCCTTTATTAATCATTTTGGTTCAATGCTCCCCGGAAGACAATGAACCCAATGATTAATAAAATGGAGTCGGTCTTGTGACATTATGAACCTATGCAATACAAAGTTGCTGCCAGTCGGTCACCCAACGAACTCATTCGTAGATTTATTGTCCTTTCCATCTAAACTTTGGGATTCTTTTTCAACTTTGCTGGAATTGACCATATCAAAATCCAGGGTCATCAATCAATTATTTTCTTGAGTTATTGCTATTGTTAAAGAGTTTTGAGAATTTCGAGAATTTGAACGTTCTTGGATAATTGAAGAGTTTTCTTAGATCTAATGTCAGATAAATGAAGCAATGTATAGAATAATGATGGACAGCTTCATCACATGAAATCTAAGTCAAAAATATCGTACATGTACCCCTAAAAAATAACGAATGCAATGCATAGGTAGCCTATGTATACTCCCTACAGAACATGCAGTAACCATTCTTAATTAAGGAGTTCACATAGCTCACACAGTTTTGCTTAAACATACACTATGCAAGAGTTACATCTGATTATCGAAGTCTGTATTTCGGCTTCAGATGTCATAGAAATTATAAATTAGATCTTTTTTTACACAACAAGCACAAAATCAACCATGTAGACCCACGCATGGCTTGGATTGAGCTAGGATTTAAACAGGATTTCATCGATTGCTTAAATTTTAAATGGCGCCGTGAGCGGAAATTAACCGTTACGTAGACGTCATACTCCCGGAAATTTTAGATCGAGGCTAAATGATAGAGTGTACGAGTCAGGGCCGCTGTTGGACAAATGATATCTAAACTAAAGTGCAATAAACTAAACACAAATAATGACAAATTATACAATTCCTGGAGACCGTGTGATGACTAAAACAGACTGACAGGTCTTGTGTCTTAATAATATCAATGAAAATATTTTTATTTCCCTGTGCAAACCGCATAGGCTAACGGTACCATAACCATTACTTGATAATCGAAATTATGTTGGTGGAGTTAACGCCCATCAATCAAACCATTGGCCATATTCGGAAAAGGTGTAGATGGAATTAGCTACTATTTGTAGTCAAAAATTAAAGTGGTGATAACAATGTTCAGAATAAAGTAATTTGACTGAAATTTTCAATAATAATCTTTTTTCGTCATCTTTTTTTGAACTATTACAGCAAGAACAGCTAGCACCTTACAAAAATCTTCCAATATGTATCTTTAACTCGTGTATCTATAACCTGTACAACATGGGTTACGACATTTTCTGCGAGACAAACCAGTTTCAGAGGGATATAATTTCAGAGATTGTTGAATGTGCAGAAAAAAAAAAACTTTCCCAAAACAAAATCGTCTTATTTGTAGTTTTAAAATACAAGCGAAATTTCATTTTGTAATCCTTGGATCCAGACACTAACTATAAGATTCTGTTACTCGACCAAATGAATTTTTATTCAAGTCATAGCGAACATTTATCTTGTGTTGTCAGTCAAGTCCAATCATTCATAACCTGAACAAACAAATTGCAGATATACTACATACATTGTTGCGACGTTAATTAGATTTCAGTAGACTAGAAAGATAAAATGCTTAACAAAGTTGCATTGTCTAGTCATTATCCGATTTATTCACGCGAACAGTGCCAGATGACGTTCTCGGCACCCTTTCTGTCTGTTTGTTATTCATGGAAGAAACGGTCATCTGTAGAGATGAACACTGATAGGTTAAACACCCTAATCATATCCAGTTTTATTTATTATCCTTTCTGACTTTACTTGGCCGTAAACAAGACTTTTATCCTGACATAAGGCGACTAAATTCTAAGCTTCTTAATACCCTAACATCCCCTTCTGATAAACACATGACATTCCAGTAATTGTGGAACTATAAATTATAATATAACCTTCTCTAATATGCTCAATTTCCAATACCTTATTAAACGATACATGAATTCCGTCTTTTATATCAGAACTACGAAAAAAATAATAAAATTACATCAGATTTGAAACCTATTTCCGTCAGCTACAAAATCATCGATGTAATGCATAAAACATATTTTACACAAACATCATTTGTTCCACTGGCATTCCACATATTTTTACGTTTGGCTTATTACATTTGATTGTGTAAAGTTTTATGTATATAATAAAGCTATAAAATATCAAAGTCCATAAAACGACTTCATTTAGCTGGGTCTCTAAGATTTTGATCATGTATGATTATGTATTTAAAGCGATTAAGTATCATTTTGAGTCA
This sequence comes from Patella caerulea, assembly GCA_036850965.1. NCBI lineage: Eukaryota > Metazoa > Mollusca > Gastropoda > Patellidae > Patella > Patella caerulea. The sequence continues at coordinate 25,447,000 of JAZGQO010000006.1, forward strand.
CAAGGCAATATTAAAGTCAATAAAAAGACTTAATATATAGAGAATCTCGGACGAGTCTTTTTAGATAATAAAAAAAAACACAAGTCGACCAAGTAAAAAATAAAATAAAAGAGGCTTTGTTGAATTTGCCTTTACTTTATCGAAGAGTGTCGAAATTTTTTGATATAAAACAAGACGAGTAAAAGAGATTATATATTTTTATCACCCAATCCTTTCTTCCAAACACAAATCAATAAATATAATTCTTTGGTATAGTATTCATTTTACTGAACCTGATTACAGTACGGCGTACTGATACATAATTTTTGGACAGGTTCTGCGATCCTGACCCTATATAAGCCGGTGTTTCCTGTAAGGTTATGGGGAGTATTGCAATTGTTTAACTGAAAACTTTTCACCAAAAATATTAATGGATCCAAAAAGTAGCTCCTTTTTAATAATAAGGTAGTGTCTTTTAAATTGACCAATGAAATTCAAGTAAGTTATCACATTACCGATATCTACTGCCAATTCGATTTTGATCAAAACTGCATTATTGATTTTCATTAAATATTTCATTTTGATGTGGGGTCACAGTTTGTTTTCGTATCTGTACATAGATCGAGCCAGCTTTGAAGCAAAAGCGAGATTGTGCCTCCATGACAGAAGGGTTAATATGTCGCTTGCACGTAGAGGTCTTTAGCAATGAAATGGAAGGAAACAGGAGAAAACCCACGAGGTTGGATATGCGACCCTACTACTTCCCATGAACAAACCGTGTATTTATCTTTCACACAATCAGATGAGCAAGCAATATAACCTTCCTTCATTTCGCGCTCTATTTATCTTTTAATCAGTCTAATATCACAAAAGATAAATTGAAAGAAATGACAACCTCGAAGTTATTGTAACTTAGATCAGTGATTCTCAACCAGTGTGCCGCGGCACACTAGAGTGCCACAAAATCGTCCTAAGTGTGCCGCGAAAATTTGAACGGCACACTAAGAAAATGCGAAAAACCACATGATCCTAATTGAGTATCCACTGGTAAGTTCATAGATGTGTTTTTCTTTTATTTAGTTCGAAAGTTTGGGCCATTCGATACATCTGTGACTAGACTGTGTCTACGGTTGTATGCTTCTATGCTTTGCCATGTTCTTATTAAGCAAAATTGTACACGATGAAAGGTCCATTTGCTGATTACACTATTTTGCCTAGACCGTTTTTATTGGACTTCGAATTTTGACTAATGGTTTGGATTGTTCGTACTTGGTTTTATTTTATTTCCCATATATTTAGAAGGGTGTGCCGCTATTGTTTCATGTGTTCAAAGGTGTGCAGTTGGTAATAAAAGGTTGAGAACCACTGACTTAGATGATTGGATCAGTTTACTTCAACATAACCTTCGTGCAGGTTTCCTTTAAGAAACGTGGTTCTGTTTTTAAATTTGGCCAATGTAATAAGAACTTAATATGACAGCATAATAACGAGCATGTTCTTTCTTGTATATTATTTCTGAAATTTGAGAAATATTTGCTATACAACCCACGCAATACTGTTCACTCATTTTAATAGATTTAGAAAATAAGATGATGGTTAAAAACGTACATGTATATATATATTGGAGTTATTTTGTCGTTTTTATTAGTGTAATCAATTGATTCTTGAGGTAAAACAGAAAACTTGTCGGTGTAGAATATGACAATTACAGTTACAATTTTAATTTGATTATATCTTCAAAAAACCGACCTCAGCAGTTATTTCAAAGAAATTCTGTATGAAAAAGTTGACGAAAGAGGAGTTCATGAAGACATAGCTGCCGGTGTGCGTATTCATATTTTATTGGCAATTGTCTTATCGTTCCAGGAAAGTAAGAGGGTTGGGCATTGTCAATATCTTTCAGATTATTTGATATTACGACATCCTCATCCATCTATTATAACTGGACGATCATAGTTAACTTCGTTTCGTTGTATTTGGTTTCTATGATATCAAATTGACTGAATCTAAGTACGAGATATTAAGCTGATCCCTACTCGTCCAAAACAAAAAAGGAGAGAAAACAAGAAAGACTGCGTTTCACTATTACATCATATCATTGAGATTGTGACATTGCGAACTGCGTTTCGTAATATTCAACTTCATTTTCAATTTGACCAATCTAAGTAGATGAAACTTATACGACCCAGAGAAGAGAAGAGAGAAGTCATTTTCATTATCACACTAGATAAATTGTGATTGAGATTGTCGTTTGGTGATTACAGTTAATTTCGTTTCATAATTTTAGCTTGCCTTATCTAAGACTAGAGTAAAAGATGTAGCTGATACTTTTCCCAATCTGATTAAAAGACAGACCCTACTTCGTTTCGTTATTATAGTTCAAAATTTTGTTTTACCTGTCTTTACTAAACTAGGATCTGGAACATTTTTTATCATTGACCAGTTCTGAATAATGTGAGGTATTAGCCAATGAAACGAGCTTTAGGCGTGTCTGACACAGAACTGTGGGCAATCCACCAGTAACATCAATGCTGATTGGTTAATTAATGTCTGACGTCGTAGTATCAAAAGCGGATGGTACGACCTATGACGTGAGCTATCGCAATAACCGGTCTGATCTTCATGTAGTGTAGGCCATCGAAAGTATAAAAAAAAAAACCGAAACGAAATATAGATCTGTATTTTAATCAGATTGACTTTCCCCACCTAAATCAAAGAAAAGACCACGCTTTCCATTACTTGAGATCCATTGAGATAGCGAAGTGGCAATTTATCTATGGTCAAAAGTGGTAACTTGTGTAAACTAGGCCAGACATGTTAATCTGTGTAATAAATGGTTCGTTCAACATTTCTATTAAACCTTGATACCCACTGATATATTTTGTAACACCCCGAAAACCCATCAAATATACTCATTTGAAAACAACTGGTATTGTTTCACACTTGAGTTGTCAAATGGGGTTACTTGAAACAAAGTTGAAATATCCAGACAAATCGTTGCTTTAACAAGACATAACGGTATAATAACAATGGCCAAAGGAATACGATTTGCATTTGTTTTATAGTATGTGTTTCTCTCGTGGCTTTAATTTTTAGATCATGCAATAAATATAGCTAAATATGCAATTCGCATTAGACATGGGCAAAAGCCTGCCTAAATGGATAAACATGTACACCATCTGCTCTCAATGTATGTAGGGAAATATTAACCACCTTAGGTATGTTGTTCATTGCTTGTAATTTTTGTGGGTTCGTCCTGTCCGCAGGTTTGTCTTTTGAGTGTGTTGCAGTTCTTCTGCACTTACTATTTTAAGTTAAGGACGTAACATCATAAGATACCTAACGGCCATTACCTTTTCATGGTGTTTTGTAATTGGACTTTGAAGAGCACATGGTTCAATGACTCCAAACAATTAAGAATATTACATAAAAATGCTTACCTCTTCTTCACCATAGGTGAAATTAGGATAAAGCTCTTTGGCCTTTCTCTTTACTTCTTCTGAAAATATCTTGTACTCTGGGGACGTTGGCTTTCGTAATGTCACCGTCATTAATGATTCGTACGATTTTCTAGCAGCTTCATTTCTCTCTTGTGAGTCGTCAGCTCTGTACCAAGGAGTCTGGCTTTCATTTTTACTGAAAATACCAATAAAATACAGACATAAGAAATTACATTCCAAAACCAGCGATACATCAATGGCGATGATAAATGATATAGATTCACGAGGCAGAAAAATAAAAGGGCAGAAAACAATAAAGTGAAGTTTGAACTATTGTAAAATATGCATGGCTTGTCACAATCTAGAATAAGATTATAGATTCGTTTTCTTTATGTTTTTTCTTTCTTCTGATTTTTACACTACACTGAAATCTAACCGACTTTATATGGACACAGGGCACCATTAATTCCTGTGCTGGTTAGTATTTCTCTCCCCGCCACTTGCATAGCGATTTTTGTTGACCTTTTGGTGTAGAGTCGAATAAAGTGTTTGAATATAATATATTTTCTGCCAGGTTTTGGTGAATATTTATGATTTTGACGGATAAGAAGATAGTTAAGAGGTTGTCATCTGAGTACGAACACGTTTAATCCCACTAATACTTGGGAAAAAGTCAAGGAGACGAGAATTAACAACGGAGAAATTAAATGTGTACTGTGCCCAATATCGTCAAGAAGATTTCTGTTAAACAGTCGTATACCAAATGATAATAACGACACAGAATCAATATTGTAATATCATTAAATGAATAACTTGTTAATACATATTCTGACAATTGTAATTTTAAACAGTTCCATCAAAACAATCATAAACTAGCTCTATATAACTATCTAGAAGTAAACGACCCGACGGACCGACGAAACGACTACATAAGCCCACAATGAAATGTTGGCGTACGAAAATAGATAAAAATGAAATTCAATTGACGCTTGGTTTTAATTCAATCTGATTAAAATACAAATCTTTATTTCGTTTCGTTTTTTTTTTGCTTTCGATGGCAAAAGTTTTCTGAACATTTGAATTCCAATTGTTAGGAGATTTTTTACGAGAGCGCTAATGTCTACAAGGGATCTAGTTGGTGAATATTGAAGAGCACGTCATGAACCCTTGACCGTTGGAATTCGCGAAAGAGTAGGCAGAAACGTCGCTGTCCGGGCAAAATATCCCCTGTATGACAGATTCTTATTTTCATTATCCCAGATACGCAGAAAAGTATGACATAAAGCCTATAAATTCCATGTTGCATATCTATTACATTAGAAATGTACGTTAGTTTTAAAGTAGCCTACTTCTCGGTATGGAGTCAGTAATATGTTTTATAGAGGGTTAAGAGATCGCCCAATGTAGACGAAAACACAAAATGGAGTCGATATCTAGAGACATTTAGTGACTCTTCATCATATCCAGCTTTTGTAATGATTACCCTCACTGACACAACCATCTCTATGATTAAAATGAAATAAGTCGACTTCAATGGAGGAGGAAATGTGTAAATAAGTCTTCAGACTGTTAAAAGATGCGTGGCAATGTTTGAATGAAAATTAATGAAACGAACATTCAGCTCATTTTGAGATGGGACGATTTTATGGAAAAGTAGTCCCCGGGGTTTATTTATCATTATTTTAGATTAATACAGTGAACTAGGTACTGATTAACTACGAGATGGCAACAGCAGATGCCATTTTCTTTGATCAGAGTTAATGATCGATACAAACCTTTGACCTTTAACATTTTTATCACTCATACCTATATGATATTTAATGGAGGATCTAAATATTTATATTTTAGTCATGCACAACTAATTAGTTAAGTTCCATACATTCACGTTTGTTAACATATCGTTAATTTCAATATGTAGTATAATTATAGGGCATAAAGTGCCAAATTCTTAAAAGATGCCTCAGTACTCTTTCAAAATGAGAGATAGATGGGTTTAGCGTTCACTCAACACTTTTCGGGACTAAAATATGGTTTACTTTTATTTCAATAATTCGCTTGCGAGTAGGGGTCTTTAGCAGTGGGAGGAAACCTGAGTGCCCGGAGAAAACCCACGAGGTTGGAAAGGCGACCCTCCTCCTTACCACGTGCAACCGGACATTCCCTTTTAAAATGAACTCAAATGGGGTTTAACGCCCTGCTGACCTACCCCGAACTGGGCTAATGAATACGGGCATACACAATACAGTGTGCTATGAAAGAAATTTTGACCGGACAATGGTACTACGGCCTACTCTTATATTACGTGCACACCAATGTATACACGGGACCTCGGTTTTTCGTCAGCTCCAAACAACTATACAGCTGTCCTTGTCAGGCCCTGCGTCCTGCACCACTGATAAGGGGGGAAACCACTTCGGAAAATCCCGATGAAATTTCTCGGCCAATGCAGGGATCGAACAATATATACACTGGACCTCGGTTTTTGGTCCCATCCGAACGACTAGATAGCTGTCCTTCTTAGGCTCTCCGTTCTGCATCACTGAAAAGGGGGGGAACCACAACGGAAAATATGTATGAACTTTCTCGGGAAATGTAGAGATCGAACACCCGACCTCCAGGCTATCGAGCCAGCGTCTTAGCCAGCGTGACTCCCAGCATTCTCTCTAAATCTTATACAATATTGATGCATTTGATAGTTCCACATGATACACCTACGATAAAAATAGTTTACATAGTTGTGTATTTCTACACTTAAACTAAAATATTGATTTAATTTTAGAAACGTATGTGATTCATCTGCATATTTGAGATGCCCATGACTTAAAGAGATGGAACTAGATAACGGGAGAGGCATTATCAGATCGACAAGATTATATATCAAGCTCTGTAACATTATTGCTATTGAAGACCAACGCCACTTAACGCAAGTTTGCCCAATGGTAAGAGTTTTAAGAGTAAGATATCTACCCTATGAGCTATACAAATAAACCGTCTGAGAACATGTGAGCAAATATAGCTATTTTTTAAAAAATAATTTCATATCGTTTCTACAGAACCAAATTGTTAACCATGTATGAAATTAGTTTATATATAGATATGCCCCCACCTGTATTAGCCCAGATGGAGTAGAACAGTAGGACGTTAAACCCCACTGGAAAAAAAACTAGGTCATTTCGGGATTAATATACACGGGGGAACACCCACAAAGTGAGAGAACCCATGCTGACAAAACTACTTAAAGCGATTGAGTATCAGGCATCTTAGAACTGACAAGACGAGCAGAACTGTAAAGTCAAAGACTGTTACTGATCTTAATTTACCCTACACGAATACTTATATCCAATACAATGATGTATATAACTTAAAACTATGTAACCCGACAGGTAACCATATGTCGAACTCGCCTAGCAGCTTGTCCCCGGCAAACCGATCGAAGTCCTATTATTTATAATTATGTAGAGTATTAAGGTGTCAATTTAATTAGATCAGATGTGTTAAGTAGGTAATTTGTGACCGTAAAGTCAACTAATATCGACATATGTCCGTTTTAACATTTGGCTGTCGATGGATTGAGTAAACCTACGAAACCCACCAATTCTATTCGGCCAACTGAAATGAAGATATACACAAGGACAATGGTTCACTTCTTTATCCGAAATAATTAATCTGATTTAACCGGATAGACATTACACCAAATACAATAATATAATAGACTGATTTAACAATTCAGTACAATTAATTAGTAAAGAGATTTTAAAGGCAGGTGTTTTAAACACAGATTACTTCATTGATACACTTTGAAATTAACGTCTTACTTCCTACATAATTTGGGCCACATTTTCACCTATGAACCCTTTTACATATAGTAGTGTTCGGCACCATATTAAATGTCTCGTCTGAATATAGGCAAGCAAAGCGCCAATGTTACTAGTAATTAATCATGGCGTATTTCCATTTGAAAATATCGATGCTTTATTATTTCCAGTTCTTGTATTTGGGTGCAACTGGTTGTAGCTGAGTATGCAGTTAATTCTAAAATGGGTGGAACAATATTACAATGTTATGCAAACAGTTTACAAAACATATGTTGTTAGAGCTCATGGGTAAGGCAAGAGGGGGGGGGGGCGGCTCTGAAATCGTACATTAATCTCAAAATATCGGAGGCCGCCGTAACTAGATTTTCACCCATGGGCGCTGCAGTTTGGCCACTGGCAAGATCATCGGTGAAATTTGCTCTTCACTTCAGTAAGCGAAAAAAAAAAAGATCCATGTGCGTCAGACTTTTTATATAGAGTCAGGGCTTTTTTTCCTAGAGACTTAGCATACAAATGAAATGCTAATATAACTCTTAGTGTTTGCAAATAGAACATATAACGTCTAACGTGATCTGGTTCACATACAGTTATGCTGAATTCCCCCTAGCGTTTTAACGGAAGTTGTCAGAATTTAAATCATTTCCATATTAGGCATATAAAACGATTAACCTTACAAGCTTACAGTGTGTATTATATGTAACAGGGTTTCCCATTAGCAAGTATTTTATTTCCATTGGTTAATTACAAGGTTAACGGTTAACTGGAGGCCTTAAGTTCGCGAGTCCACAATGGAAACTCGCAATAATTATTTATGTGATAAAGTAAATTTTAGCCAACGAAACATTGGAAACATATCTATAGTGTGGCGACCGTTTCCCCCAAGCAAATAACTTATAGGGTAAGAAGATAAAACTGAATACTAAGCGTGTATATGATAACGTAGAAGGTTTAGTCTGACACAGAACACATAGTGCTATTTCTTCAAATACACCCAAAGACAGGACACAAACACTTTTTCAATCCGATATACTGCTGGATCATTCTCCATTAGAGATGCGGTTATTAACATTCACTCAATACACACTAGGTCATTTCTGGACTATATGGTCTTTTGCTGTGGGAGGAGAGAGAAATGGGGTTTAGCGTCCACTCGACACAAACTAGGTCATTTTGGGACAAACTGCAGTAGGAGGAATGGAATCGAGGGGAGGGGGCTGGAGGAAACACAAAGGAATATTGTTTAAATAATACAAAAAAACAAAAAAAAAAACAAACATAGCCGGAGGTCGCAGTCGCTGAAATTATTTTAAATTATTTTTAAATATGTTCACGTTGTTGTGGTGAACGAAACTGGTTCGCATCATCAAGTATTATCGATCCTACCAAGGTCCATAAAAGCCAACAGACAAATTAGTATACTTGTACTTAACAATGGAAACGTGACAAAGCAATTGGTGTTCCCATAGCAAAATAATATCAGGTGAACGATTCTTAGAAGATCTATTACAATTTTTCAAGAAATGCAAACCGTCAGATTTATTTTGATTTTTGAATCGTTTCCAAAGCTTCTGTATTCTCTGAATAACTGTAACTAAAATACATAGTGGCCCAAATCTTATTAAAATTGATTAATCCATAATTCAAGTTAATTGATAGGTAAAGAAAATATAGCTGTCTATTTATAGATACTGAAGATATCCACAAACATAAAGGTAAATAATTTTAACGTCTAAAATAACCAAAGAATTCAGCTCTTTATATTTGCAGGCCCGTAGCTAGCGGCGGAAGGGGGAGGGGTAAGAGAAGCAGTCGCAACTCCAATGGGTGTCTTAAACCAATGGGGAAAGAATCGGTTATCCTAATGGATGCATGTGGTGCCCTTCACAGGATGCAATACGAGACTGACAAACAACATGCCCGTCTTGCCCCCCCCCCCTCGCTAGCTACGGGCCTGATTTGTTATTTTATATAACGAAATTAGGCTGAAACTTTCAGCTTCACTAAACAGACCATTTCCTTACATTAAAGTATTCAATTTTATGTGACTGTTCACATAGATATTTAAAGCGTAAGGGAACACAATGGTCATTTAGAGATCTTTAGAAATTTGATGATCTGACCATTAAACCTGTAGTGGTATTTAGAAATTGAACTGGGAATACGCAGTATATAATTCTAAGGTTTCGCTAGAATGAACAGTAATTGTATTCCATATACATTGGTTCAGGTCAAAAGTAGTGTTGGTGTAAATAATCATGACGTAATGGAACACCAGTGTACCCCTTTTTCTCGCTTTTTACATCAAAAAAAGTATAAGCTAAGAAGGGAGGCAATTAGAGCTTATTTTCAATCGAAATCAAAATTACAAGGTAGTGCCTCCAGACAACACTAGTACCCGAAACAAATTCAAACATGGCTTCCATTCATCTAGCTTAGATAATTTCTTGACATATTTTTTTTTAATTGACCACAAAGAATCTCAGATTTCGTGGGTTTTGTATTAATTTTGAAAGGCTTTTGATAATGAATATTGATAATAGGCAAAAAGAGGGAAATTTTATGCAAATTAGATCACTTTTTATGTATATCTTTCGATGAGGGTACTATTTGGAGTGCATTTTAAAAGTAGCAAAACTTCCATGAGCTGGAATTAAGGAAACACTTGACTTATGCAATTAAGGGAATGTGGAAGTAAAATCAGTGAGTTAGAGCTAAGTTTTAAGGCAAATAATAATAGTAAAAAATAAATTTCAACTCTGCTTGTCTCACATGAATCATATAATTACCTAGTTATCGTGTACTTAAATTAATGCAGATAGAACAAAATATAAATAAATGATAATGACCATGAATTTAATATTTTTCCAAATTGTAATCTTTTAAGATCAGATTAAGGGGCATGTTAACTCTCTTACTGACACAAACGCTAACATTTATGCTCCCTTTTTTTTTATTTGTTCTATACTCACCCATTACAGTATACATAGTTGTTTTCAAGCTTTACATATTTCCAATAGAAGCCGCGCTTCCTTTTCCTTTATAAGCATTAATGAAGCCTTTGATTTATGTTAATATTTTATGTAGCGTTTTATGTTAATATTTTATGTAGCGTTTTTTGAATCTTAGTGGAGTTGATATTGCATTATCGTCCGTACATTTAACAACTTTTAAATGATTTATTAACGACACTACTTACATATACAAGGTTACATGTGTTATATTTAGGTTTTAATGGAAACATAATCGAGCAGGTGGCTGTGGAAAGATTACATGTCTTGGTATATAATGTACTTTTTGGACTAAATATTGAGTTGCTTGTTAGGAAATAAGCACTAGTCGCTGCTAGTTTTTGTCAACATAATGATTTCTCGACCGGTCTGGAATGGCGAGGGATATTTTTTCGCCCATTTTCACGTTCTCTAATAAACCTCCTCTGGTTGTTGTTTTTTTTAGGGGGGGGGGTAGTGTGACGAGTAATTAATGCTCATTGTGTCTCGCTTCTCTGTGTTCTACTGTTTATATTGTAGTTTTGTACATATAAATATATATACAGTGTATTTGAATAAAGTAAAAGAAAGTGTTGCATAAAAAGATTAATCAACTAAAGGAGTACAATTATTGCGTGTGGTCCGTTTGTATTCAAGATTTTGCGGCCTTTGATAAAACCAAATGAGATATACCAATTTTTGGGTTCAAAATTAAGTCGAAGTCAAGTCGTTTTTTAATTGTGATAAGTTTTTAACGCATGTATGTTGGCGGAACTGGTAATGCAGATATTCAGACATCTGAAAGTGTCCTCAGCGATCTAGAAGGCTAATAGTATAATATCGTAGTCATGGTATCCCCTTAGGTTTTATTACACATATGGTATTTGGCTTGCAATTCTTTATATAGAAAGACGTGTATTGAACACTGGTCCTATAATAGCCCCAGGTTTCTTTTAATAAGATGACCGTAGATGGAAGCGGACGTTAAGCACCACAAGATGAAGAGGATACCTCATTGACTTTGCATACATTGAGACCAGTACACTTTTTTTCAAAAGATAATCTCGATGCTATTCAAATTCAGTCGCCTTTGTGTCAACTCCATGCATGATATTTTTGATGAATGGACGACGTTGAATAAACTGAACAGAAAAAAAGTGTTAAACGAATCAAATTCAGTGAACTCGTCTAATCTAAATAGCTCTTTAATATCCAAGAAAGCCAATCAAGCGGGTGATCATTTGAAAAACTTGCCAGCTTTATTGTCCTCTTGTCCATTCCTCTGTGTTAGAAATCTAATTTTGTCTTACTTTATTCATGAGACGAGTACAGAATTTGCAATCAGTCGAAGACAAGTTACTCTTGTGTAGCTTATTAAGGCACCATAGAAGCGAATTAAACACGATTTCCATGCACTTTGCAATAACTGCAAACACCCCAATTTTGTCCTGTATGTTAAGAGTTTCGGTCAAATTTTAGTCGCTGCAATTAATTTCCGTCTCATTAATGCCATAAAGTAGCATTTCAAAGTTCATGCAACATTCCACTGTAAATCCATTCTCGTGTTAATAACAACAAATATTGAGGGACAGGAGCTTTCAAGAAGGCTATTAACGTTCTGCAACACGAACTAATTTATATTTAACGATGCAATGACAAGACAATGCCCAATTACGTTGTGCACTGGTCGCATGAATTAATCCCCACTATACATCAGCTGCTGGCACATCTCACATAGGAACCAATTTACCGATGGCTTTTACGACAACCCGAGAAAGCGGATGGTGAAATACAGAAATAGTTATAACTTGAACCAACTGTAGATACATTATAGATTAGATAAAGAGCTGGCAGTTTCCAATATAATAGTTAAAACTAGATAATATAAAGGGAATTTGCTGAAAATGTCAGTCAAATTGATCTACTCTGAACCAAGAATTTAGTGATTGCATTTTGGACCTAGCCTCGATCACTAAAGTCGGTATTCAGTTTTTGATTTAATCAACAGCATCTTTCTTGTATAATCACTTCTTTGAACAGTATTGTCTAATCTGGATGCTTTCCATAATTCCCCTGGTCTTTTTCACATTTTGGTTGTATTTGAGAACTTCTACTTCAGACCATCAGCTCTACGTGTATCATGGCTTCCTTTTATCTACATGTATATACATACACAGGGGTTTACTCATATGATGGATAAAGACCTGCAGAGTCTCATCGCCGCAACTTTTTATGCCAATAAACTAGTCGTTATTCCGTAAAAAGTTGTTAGCAGTATCTTGTATTTATAGTCATCTTAGTTGGTTACTAACGAATTTAGTTTTGCAATTCAAAGCCCTTCTCGTTTCCTCCCTTGTACATGTTGATATTTTGAGAATTTGCTGAGATCAAGTGTTTGATTTACATGCATGGTTATTGTGATTTTAAATCAATTTTGTACATCCCCTGAAACATTCTACCTCTAAGACCAACATTGTCAAGAGTTTCGCAGTGACAGAAAGCGTAAAGCTCAACGAAAATTTAGATGAAATACGTTACAAGCCTTAAAAGAGTATGTCTTGTCTATTGTTTGATAACGTTGATTAGTTTGAATACCACACTAAATATAATAAAAAGCAATGTTCAGCTCTACTGTTAGATTTCTTAAAGAGACGTCAATATGATTTGTTAATATCTCTAACAGTTTTATTAATGATTTTCTCACAGTTCTGGTTTTTGTCACTTCTCATGGATGTGTCGTAATGGTTCCGTAGCAAGCAATCTTATATGAACAAAATGGTGCAATAGGTTCGTCTTCGGTGAAAATATCGAAATTTTAAAAACATATATCACCCAGCGTTAGGTTTGTGACATTTACTTCTGTATAATGCTTTACGTGTAAAATGACTTACGATAAGATATACAATGCTGGATATTGTAATATAGTTTACAAGATTGTGACAAGATAATCATCAACTGACAAGTCGCGCGTCTACAGTCGTATATATATACTCTTCAAAAAAAAAAGAAACGCACAACCCATTTTTCACCATTTTGTTATTTGAACCAGGTCTTTGTTTCGGTAAATCTTACTTGTTTTTAATGCCACTATGTAAGGATAAAAGAAATTCATTATTGATTTTAAAGGTAGGGTCACTAATTGTGACTGGTAATCCTTTTTGTCGAAATTTTTTATCGCTTGATTGCATCAAGAAACATGAATTTAACAACTTCGCGAGCTTTTCGCATGGAACCTAAATCTAAGATCTTTAAAATCCCGGGGTTCTCGGTTTCCAAATCAGTTGCACATGTAAACACTCAAAGACTCAAGTGATGCCACATCCGAACGAAGACCAACGCAACAACGCTATTGGTGGATTACAAGAAGGTGACTCCAAGACAGATGTAGCCAGGCTGCTGAATGTTTCCCTTAGTTCCATTTCTCGCCTTTGGGAAGGTACCGACAGCGAAGTTCAACACGTGAACGCCCTAGCTCAGGCCAAACAAGTGTGGTCCCACTTGTCCTGGATCGTCACTTCCGGTTACGTCATTGGCGTAAATGGTTTTCAACAGCGACCTCTACTTCAGCAGCAATTCCCGGACGGCGTAGTATCTCGTACCAGACAGTAGGCAAACGCCTACGTGAAACCGAATAACGAGGCAGACGTCCCCGTTAGAGCTTCTGCTTTGAAATACGCCGACACCATGAAATCCAATTTTAATGGGTTCAGGCACTGAGGGTATGGTCACAGCAACACTGGAGAGCAGTTTGGTTCAACGACGTGTCGCCGTTCTTGTTGCAACAAGGCGATAGTAGAGAGGATATACTGATGACGAAATGTAACGTTGCGTTTCTTTTTTGGGAGAGTATATATTTACTCCGATGATGTTCAAATGGTTAACCACATTCTTGATAAAGATAGAAGGAAATGTGAATACTCAGAAGAAATCAAATATACTTATATTTCTTTTAGGTCTCTTTATTTGTCTATGGGGAGGGAATTGATTGGTAGTTTGTTTTTATATTAAAAGACATTAAATGATTACTTTTATAAAGGGGCAAATAGACGGAGAATATAGTCGATTTTTAATTTATTCAGTATCTATTAAAATAGTTTTATATATTCGCAGCCATGAATAAAATAATTTTGATTTCAAATTAACAAAGTAAGACGTCATATAAGATCGTCAGGGTATTATTTTTAGTCACTATTTATAAACAAAACCATGCACCGTCACAAGAACGTCATGCAGTCCCTTACGTCAAAACAGTGACAGCTAGCCCACTGCCCCCATCGCCCTTTCTACCACCGCTTTACTGGCAAGGTCCGCGTTTAATTTGCTATTTGATATCAGATGATGTGTATTCTGGGCTGTGAAATATTGGAGCTAAAATATATAAAAATAAATTCTCCTCAATTTCGAGTAAATGGTTGAAAAATTAGGGTATATTATGTGCACCAATAGTGCTAAACTTACCTGCTAAACAAATCAATGTTGAAGAAGACATATTCACCATTGTCGAAGTTCAGTTCGTGTGCTTTTATCATTATCTCTCGAACAGAATCTGGTGAGGCACACAAAACGACAACTGTAAAAAAATAAAAAAATAGGACCGTTAATTTATTAATATAAAGTAATAAATAATGCATATTAAGCCAAAATAAATTTTCCATGTTTTCAATCCCCCGAGAACGTATGATTGATTTTCACTTGTTTAAATATGTTTTATACAACAAAATGCAAATGTCGCGAAGTCTCATCACTTCACGCTTAATATGTGCACTACTTGTTTAAACCCTTTGTAAAGGCTCTGGAGAGCAAAGAGGTCTTGTTTTGATATGGTCATTAAAATCGAAAATTGATTTGGAATCCTATGAACATGCTGGCGGTGACAGGGGTTCAATTTGATACCTCTTAAATGCTGCTGGGCAGAATTCCTTTGTTCACAAATGCACGAATAGTAGCTTCAAAAGCACAAGAGGGGAATCGCGTATTGCAGGCGCGAATCCAGGATTTTTTGCAGGGGGGGGGGGGTCTAGGTTTGATAATTGCTTAACTAATTGCTCTCAACCGATTAATTTGGTAAATTAGGTTCAATTTGGTTCATTCTGACGTATTTCCGGAAGGTAAATTCCAAAATTACAGGTCTAAATCGCCAATAAAATCGCATAAAAATTTTCAAGCCTGAGCAGGGGGGGGGGGCGGACCCCCTGGACCCCCCCCCCCATCTGGATCCGCGCCTGTATTGCTCTTGTGTGTGATTGTGGACAATGTTTTGATTTAACCATCCTGCTCAACGTAAACAGTGTTGCTAATAATCTCACCAAACTATTAAAATTGAAAGAGTCGTGATAGGCAGTAGACGATGCAATTAATTATTCAACACCCAGAATAGATGTAAGTAAAAATAAATTAATCTGACATTGAAGACCAGACAAGTAGACATGCTGCCAGAATTACTTGCGTGCTTAGAAACCCATTTCTGAATCTTGCATCTCGTAACTTAACAAACTATAAATTTTTAGGAAAGCTTATAACCTGAGGAACACGAATTCACATAGTTCCAAGCAAAACTTTTGTACAGACTCGATTTCGAAATGAAATGAAATGCGGTTTAACGTCCCACTCTTCTGCACCTAACCTGGGCTAAAGACTCGATTTCGAACCAGATGCTTATACATATACAAATGCTGTAGTTATATTCAAAATGCTGAAGTAGCTAAGTAAATAAGATCCTTGCTCGCTTACCAGGAGATCTCGGGTTCGATCCCACAGATGGCCAGGAAATTTGTTCGGGATATTCCGGTGCGGTTTTCCAATAT
The DNA here is from genome assembly GCA_036850965.1 of Patella caerulea. Lineage (NCBI taxonomy): Eukaryota > Metazoa > Mollusca > Gastropoda > Patellidae > Patella > Patella caerulea. The sequence goes on from JAZGQO010000006.1 coordinate 25,463,025, forward strand.
CAGTGGTACAGTACGGAGGGTCAGGACAGTGTCTAGTTGTTCCGATGGAACCCAAAAAAACCGTAGGCCGTTGCGTAGCTGTTCAGGCAAAGTTTCCATCATAGCACACTATATGACTGCATGTACTATCGGTGCAGAAAGTAAGACTTTAAAGTTAAACCTCTCTTCATTTCATTTTCTTTCATTCAATATCCCAATCATTTATTAAAACCAAACAATGAAAATCAAATTTACAGAGAGGGGGTGAGAGAGAGAGAATATGGGTTTAACGTCCACTCGACATATACTAGGTCAAATTTAATGTCTTTACTGTTCCGTATTTACGTTAAAGTAATATTTTTTTGACATGGGCTACAAATCCACCCGTCATTTCATCACTGTGCCTTATAACAGTGCGACATAATAAAATTCGGTAGAAATATAATTATCAATTGCGCCAGTTTGTGCGCCAATAATGCTAGGAAATAATCTGTTTTAAATCTATTTAATATTGGTTGCAGATTGAAGCTGAGAAGACTATGTAGCGAAATTTCAAGCTAGATATTCTGATTAACTCACACAGTTACTACAGAAGTCGTAATACAAAATTCAATAAACAAAAGTAAACTATTATGAAACAGTCTTGTCGGTTTTCTCTGTACTAGACTAGGTCGCTACAGTCACTGATATAATAAGGATGACATCGATGCAAAATCATGAGTCCCTGATAATAACTTTTTTTCCTCCGACAAATAAAATTCTGAAACGGTTTTTATGTATTAGAAGTATTTGTAGGTAAAAAATATTTCCTATTTAGTGTAAATGGGTATTAAAATGGGTAAGAGGCACCAATTTGCCCGAACCATTTACGTCTTATGTAAACGATGCACGCGCCATTGAGCCAGTGATTGACACCGCGTGATGTGATTACACGTGTTGAAGACAGTCATTTTTTACAAAGATATTAAAAAAAACTTTCGTAATTGTCTGTGAAACAATTTGGACTAGCGATCGTGTCGAAATAGCCTTAGGGCCAGGAGTTTCAGCCTCTGAAATTTAGGCCAAAACTACCGGTGTATCTGTCTTGTGCATGATGTATTGTATATTTACTATAATATATGGAAATCTCGATACCACATAGCTAACAATATTGTTAGTATTTAATGTATTCATTGATCTTTAAAAAAACAAAATGTATGCAATAAGTGTCACGGGTATATTAAGACAAGTTTTAATTTTCCTTTAAAATCTATTATCTTTTAGATAACTTTCACAGCGTCACACTACCTAATGACCCCTTTATTGTCGAAGATATTGTATATCGGTATAAATACTGATAAACATATCGGTGACATGTGATTTACGGTTGGGTCAAACTTATATCAAATACAACCAAATGAATGTGTTGGTTCGTATAAGTGTTTTAGGCTTCGTTGAATCCAAATTTCTTTTCTTGCTAAAATCAACCTCCCCTAAAGTTTTGTTATAAATCACTTTGGATTATAAGATCAGTGTACCAACAACCTATCTGGTCGAGTCGTTCAGTGACATACTTTTCTTATCCGTCAGATAATAAACAAAGATTTGGTTTCCAGCGCTAAAAGGGGATTTTAGGAATATGGTTAGCGAGTTTTATCGTAGCTACGCAATAATCCCAAAGGATCTTGACTTGGACGTGGATGCTATGTGTTCCGTGCCAACACGAAGGTCGACTATAAAGCAAATCACAATAGTCATAAAATGAATAGCTGTAGAGAGGAATCACACAAAGTGAACGATTGGATTAATATTGACGATAACAGACAAGGCATTTCCACACATCACATGCGAAAGCTTGGCTAGTCTTTTCTGAAGCATTAGTAACCATGGAAGCTTTACCAAAAAGCTTTACAAGTCTTGCAAAATTTCAGTGAAATATTATGTTCTAATAGACGAAAGACGATACAAATGTATCACATAAGAGGAAAACAACATTATACACGTTTAAAGACATCTGTGAGTTAACATACAATACGCTCAAAGGACTGTAGAAATCTCTAGATGATCGTTTGGATATCTAAATATTAAACATTTTCATGCCTTAGCAGCCTTACCACAAATAACAAAAATCTGTATATAGCGTCTCTATCCACCCAATGCATTAAGTTCCTTCATATAGTTAAATGGTTTTGTTGGATATAATTTGAAAACAAAAAAAAAAAGAGAGAGAAGGAAATCTAAGATACCCTGCACTAGATAGGCTGTTGCCCTTGATGGAGGATCTCCCCTGGTAGAACTGTTAAATAAACCAGTACCTGTAGTACACATTATACACCAAACACCATGGTGTTTAAATGCTTTCTTGTTTAGTTTTCTTGCTCTTTAAATATGCGGTAATTGCTATGTTTGTGTCCGCAATCTTAGGATCATTAGTAACGTGTAGACTACGTAATGGGTGTATCAATTAGTGTGAATTATCTTATAGTGCTACCATCAAAGCTTTTTAGTTCTGATGCCATTCATCTACGACGCTTTACGTTCAATGCTGTAAACATTCAATGGAATGCGGTTAAACGTCCTACTTTTCTGCAGACTGGCCTAATGAAGGTATACTTACTCCATACAATCAGTTATGAAATAAACTTTGCTGTGGTCTACTCTTACCGCATTCAGTATGCATTGGGTAAGTGGATATCACCCTGGAAAATTTCAATAAATCTTCTTTACGAACACCGATCGACTGGCGAGTTTCAGAGTTAACAAGTGTCCAATTAAACCTTTTTGTTTATATTAATAGTGTAAAAAAGGTGCTCTTTTGCCTCTTCAATTTACAAGATTTATCAATATGAAGAATGCGAGAACAAAAGATGACTTTATTAATGAATATAAAACCCTATCCTTGACATGCTGAAATACTCCTGGAAATGGATTTAATTAAGCTTGTGTTGACGAATAGGTAGTATTTACCATTAAGAAATACCCAGGAGAGAGAAGATTATCGTACTTTAAATTAAGGATATCTAAGGAGGTAGAGATTGCGGTGGCAATGATGGCCAGTAAACGACCAGTGAATAGCCGGAAATGAGCAGGACGGGAATACAATACTAATGCTAATCATTCGAATAGCCTGTTATACCCAGGGGTAATTTGTTCATTTGACACCCATCATGTTAATCGAAGATTGATTTTGATATGCCAGATAACATTTGGATGAAATGAAAACCAATTAATTTATTTGCTTGACGTGGCCTTCAAATTAAAGATGTGTTATGCACTGTACATCGACGCCAATTGGCACGATGTGAAAATCTCTACGTGAAACAACTTTTTTGCAAGGTGTATACAATACATGCTTACACCCACAAGCTTTCTTTGGATGTATATTATGCTTTAGACTGTTTTTACACTGTCAAATAGATATCTGTATACACTTCCAACCTTTAGTCATCGATTTGCGATATTGTCTTTAGAAGAATGTTACTTGGACGTTGAAACACGCGATTTGTTAACGTTTGCAGCTCGGTCTAGATGTTCTTACATGCATCAACACTAGAGCATTTCTTCTCGTCGACCAGATGGATTTTTCCTGCGAATCAGCACAAAGAACTACATGGATTTTTAAATTACTCACGGGGCATTATCCCTTTAAATTTATTTTTTAAATGTCATGTCTAGAAAAAAAAATAACTATCGAATCCAAAATCCGACACATGCTTACTTAAAACAAGAGTAAACCATTTTAAAAGATTGTACATGACTAACTCACTGAAGAAAGCCATGCTTTCAGGTGGGCAAAGCCTAAATGGATGTACTCTTAGGGGAATTTGACTTATTACTTGTGTATAATAAAATGGAATTATTTGACTAGACATAGCATAATTCTTTTACATTAAAACAAAGCAATGTCAATGAACTTAAGCTGTATGTCTTAATAGATTACCATGATATATCGCAGGTAAACGCTTGAGCAACTAAACTAACTTAAAAAGTATTTTGTCTGAAGACTTATTTCAATTAATCCCTTGGGTAACATCTCATTATAAATATAGATATGTAATTAATCTTTTGATAACATATTTCTCCCCGAAACCAGTTACTCCACTTATAAAGGAATTTGCTGTGGGTGTATAATTAAGCATAGATGTTTTTATGGAATATTTGCTGTACGATCTACCAGACGCGATAATGAGGTAAAATGGGTTTACAATCACAGATCCTGACGAGGGGAACGTATTTGATTAGAGAACTGGTTATCCCATTCTTTAATACTATTTCTATGACTAGATTCTAATTGATGTTAAGGCATTGAGCATCTGATAACACGGAATAACTTGTTGTCATTGGATTCCTAATTTGTGCCGCTAATCCGCTCGTTACAAATCAATGGCTATGATTATTTTCTACATTCACATTCATACCATCGTAATCCCTATCTTTAATTACAACCAGTGCGGTTACAGTTATACATCCATTTATATGCAGACCTGCTAAATTCATTATTTCCTCCGATATTACAATAAATAGACAGAAGAAGAACATTGAGATAAGGTTTAATTGTAATAACAAATGTAAAAATTCGCAGTGTAAGTTATAATAGTTGAAATAAAATCTGAAAAAAATGAATGACACCGATTGTTGTGAGCGTGTGATAAAAATACGTTAAATTCTCTTAAAGTGGGCTAAAAAAACATAATTCATATCTGTTTTCTAGATGGTACTAGCTCGATCAGTTTAAATCTCTGTCCAAATTTGACGTCAAATGTATGTCTTACACCATTTTAATTAGTCCCTTACCATTTCCGAGTTCTTACAAAAACGATGTTGGCATGTAAATTAAGAATTCAGTCACAACGATGAATTTACACGAGATAAAATGTGTGAAACGGAAAATAACTCCGGCGTTGCTACGATATATGTATGCGATTGATATAGGGATATTTAAATATACAAATCCCCTTAAGACCGATTAATTTCTTTAACGGTTGTTGTGAAATATGCAATTATATATTATTTAGAATATTAGCTTGAACTAAACTGAATGAGATTGAACAACTGGAAAAAATATATCTTATAGCTAAATCTTTTCTTAACAATGGTTGACATATGTATATATGTACAGTGAGTTACATACACTAATATATTTCTTGAAGTGTAATAGGATTTATATTGCATTATAGTATGCATTATATTACATTATAATATGCATTGAAGGGTATAGAGATGGTGTATTAAAAAAACAACTATTAGTACATAATCAATTGTATAATCCACTGTCCTGACAAGGATTGGGAATTTGTTAACGTTGGAAAACTTATATAAATCACGTGCCTTTTTCAATTTAAAATGAGAGGCAAAATCTTTAAACCCACGGGCCCCTGACTATTTATAGTTATAAACTCGGATCTGGCCCTCCCCCGTGTCTCTTTTGCAAATTACCGACAAAAAACTAATCTCTTTAGTTTATTAATATTTTATTCATTTAAAAACATTGAACAACAGACAATGCCTTTATAAGTCTTTTCCTTTAACATCCTCCATTATTTCTTAGTTCGATAATCGTTTACTATTAAAGGTCGTACGAAAAAAGGATTGTCAACATTTATGGCTCAATTACCACACCTGTGATATACGATATATTTAAATATGAATTAATAACTTTAAATATCACTAGATAATTGATGTAAACTATAAATAGAACCTGTATTGTCAGATTATTGTGAAATATGTCATGTTAGTCTGTTTTCTCAGATTGTCGCTATTGGCCAATCACGCTATTTTACCGAGATTTCGACTAATAGTTTGGATGCAGCTATGACGGGTGTGGCGCCAGGCAGCGTCAGCTTATTCTAGACACCTGTTACCACTGTTTGTCGTGTATTTTGTACACGGTGAACAGTCCATTTGTTGATAACACTATTCTGCCTATAACGTTTTTAGGACTTTAGGACTGTATACTGTTATAAAGATTTCTGTTCGCATTACAGACAAAAGTATTGTATAATTTAATCCATTTTTAATGAACGTTATGTGTCCAAGGCCGTGCCCTATTACGACATACGTCCTATAAGACACAATACTATTTAGTATTTATTTCGAAAGTTGGGGACTAACAGCGTTGTAGTCAAGTTCGGTAATTACTGTAAAGTTTACTGGGGTCGTGCATGATACAGGGTATGATAAAGGATTATATAATACACCACTTTTGATTTATTGAGACTGTTCACAAAGCCACGATTCTTGGAACATAACACGTTCCAAGCAATTCCAGTAACTACTGAAAACCACCGTGATCTCATTCTATCAATTGAGGTTTTTATATATATAGCAATTAAAACAGCAATCCTATTTCGATTATAATATTTTATAAGAAGGGAAATAAATGCCCATAGATGTGATTTAAATCGATCTGGCTATTTATTGTATACTTAAAATAAGAATTCAGACAAAGGCACATAAAGATCTCGTGAGAAAACCTTGTAAAATGCTAAAGTTTTAAGAAGAGTGACATCCGTCAAATGTTATAGATTTAATGCATTATCAATTTTCTACATAGCATGCAATGATTATTACGTCTGGAAATAAGTTTGCAAAACAAAGGGTCTTAAAAGTTAAAAATTACATAGATGAGTTTAGAATCTTTTGATACTCAGGAATTTGATATCTGACTGTTAGAGGTTCAAGTTGATTTAAAACGTGATTTCCTGCATAGACTTTATCGTATAAAGTCAATGCTTATCACCAAGGCTGATTAAATGTATGTATGGTCAATGGACATAACACTTTATTAAATATTCACTAGAATTAACTTTATTGAAGTAATAAAGATGTCAGAATCGATTGATTAATTCAAATATTTATGAATGGGCGAACATGAACTCTCACATTCATTAACAAGAAGATGTATTACGCATGTAGTCATCTCTTGTCTTAATTCACAGAGCTTCTAGATTTCCATTTCAAATATTTTCTATTATAAAAAAAATATGACGCTATAGAATTTTGTTGGGTTGTAGGAAGACCTACCATGCGTATTAAAAATACAAATATGACAATATCTTCCTTGCGGGTCAACTCTTGGCTACAATTACTGTGAATTCAATAGCGAAAGAAATACAGTGTGTGCAACTCTATGTCTTCTTATGGATACCGTAAAATTTCTGTCGATGACATGCAAACATTTTCCATCCAAATAAACATCTTTTTTAAAAAATATAATCTTGGTTGTCATGACAATTTTATTATGATTAATATTTGATGCATTTTGAAACACACCGAGGACTGCTTTACTTTGGTACTAATTGTCTTAATATTCCTAAATAAATATACATTAAGGAAGTCTTGATCAATAACATATCTGGAATATTCCAATAACTAGGATCTAAAGAGGTCGATTACCAATGGGATCATGGGAAAGCTAGGTGTTCAGTTCAGACAAACACGGTGCGTAATTAATCTTTCTGTTAATGGAGGGGAGATCGTTTTGATTCCAGTTCGCACGGACTTCTACAGCCAATGATTATTATATCAATCATTTCACAAATGTGTTCCAATCAATCGATTCTTATAACTTCAATAAAAATTTTTTTAATGAATGATATTTTAATAGAGTAATGTCTATTGACTATATGTCCATGTAATCAACAGGTATGACTGATATCACGAGTGTTATTGGTGATAAGCTTTATACGACAAGGTTGAGAAAAATCACGCTTCAAATCAACATTACCCCTAATAGTCATCCTTGCGAGATATAAAATTGCATGGTCTCAAAGGGTTATAAACTAATTGATTTTATTCTTCGCCATAATATATAGCTGTAAGAAGATTTCCCGACCAAAAAAGAAGATACTTCTAATATTGACCTACCTCTTGTATTTATCGATGCTGCCTTAAGCAGTTCCTCATAATTGTTATTCGGTGCTGTTTGATCAAATGATTTATACCAGGGATCCTTAAATTTGGACCGAATAGACAAATACACCGCTTCCATGGTAAAATGACAATTCGATTTGGCACCGTTTGGCTTGTTTTTGAAATCGTGATATATTAAACCGATAGATCTAAAATCAAACTTTTCACACAACTTTACAAAACACACACCTGCTTTCGCGTAAGATCCTTGAACCCGCGTTAACAGACTATATTCACTCTTGTCTGAGAACGCACTAACGAGGGCACCGGCACTTAAAACCGGTATCCCCCATCTCAGTGAAAATCGTGCTATGGGTGCGACGGCATAATCGCAAGCTGGTCCGATAAACACATGAGCTTTTCTTTCGACATACATGTCTATTGCTGCTAAAGGTCCTTCCGTGTCCGAACATGCGGAATCTCTATATAAAATGGAAACATCAAAATCCCCCGGAAAGGAATGGTTCACAGCGAATTCAATTGCTGGTTTTGTTCTCTTTAAAACCCAGGGAAATCTTCCATTAAAAGGTAAAATGACTCCAATGTTCAATTTTTTGCTGTCTATAGTACTTAAGCCACTATTTAACAAGAATACAATAAAGAAATATATCCACATGGTCTTTCGTTTTTCTTATATGCGTATGTTAACAAAACTACTCTCTGAAGTCCAAAGTTACATGATGGTTTTCAGTGGTGTCACAAACGATTTTGTGCCAGCATCACTGAAGAAATTGATTGCGTCGAGTCTCCAACGAACCAACCGATCTGCCTACTAAAGGATTTATGCTTAAATACATATTGCTCTGATTTATGTCAGTAAGATGGAAATTGCATATGACAAAACTTCACAGATCTGAAACCGCATCTCTCTTGTTTAGATACATATAGATTTGTCACCAGATTCCTACTGGTTGGTTATCACTGGTTATTCAAGTATGGTAAATCGATAGAGATTTGCCAGCTTTAAACAATGTACAGCCCTTAATATTTGGTTTAATCACAAATTAGCCGATACAGAATCCTTAATTGTTCACATTGAGTATTCTTTGAACACTGTAGACATTTTTAGAGAATTGTTATTATATATTCCTGTTATTGTTTCATCGTTCTCCTCCTCATATTAATACGTCTCAATTGAAGATTGTACGTCTTCCCGCCATATCATTAATATCCTGCCGTTCGGCCTGTATGTTGTCCCGTCCTTTCCTGATTGCTGATTAAATGATTTATCAAAAACTGATCCTTAAACATCAATGGCTGCACTTGACATTTATGTAACAATATCTAGCAATAATTTCACTTTCTAAACAGACACGGACATCCTTTGTTGTTGGGAACGACATACTTTAAGAGACCACTTTACGAGTTGAAGTAATAACTTCTGTATAAAGAGTTTTCTACCAGGAATATTATTCCGCCTTTATGCCACCTGATTATAATCCTTGCCTATCATAGGCCGTCGTGCCATTATCATTTAGCGATTAACACATTGGCATTACGAAAGCCGTCGAGCTCTCGATATTGAATTCTGTACACCTTCTTTACGTGATAACAAGTATTGTATGCTTAATTAATTCCAGTTTACCTAGTCTGTTAATTGCCATTACCGTTTCTATTTCCTGTCTTCACACCATTATATCACAAACATCAACTTTCGTTTAGTCATTTACATTATTCCCTACATTCTTGCATTTTGTTTGTTATCAGTTTGCTCCAATACCAAAATACACGTGAAAATCCGTTAAACCAATCACGCTATGTATCCACCTTACATCTCACTTGGTATGAAATACGGATGGTTTATTGGATATCCGGGTGCCGCGTTTCTTTTGTACTGCCAATCAGAACTAATATACGTCACTCTAAATTATTAAATCCGAGAGCTTATACTTTGGAGACTGGTGTCTAGAATTTTCATGATTTTCTATATATAAAGATTTTACTTGGTTCTATTTCTGGTTGTAGTAACTTTCCTTTTCAAATGTGTATAAATAAGGTTTTTGTTCGTGTATCTCACATGAATGTGGTCATCGATATTATAACACAGTAGCAATATCACGTTAATAAGCCCACTGATAATACTTTTGTTAAGATCATTACTCGGGTTGGATTACAGTTGGAGAGCTGAATAGCCAAGTGATCCAAATACCGACTTATATCGTTTTGAGTAGATGAACTTTGAAGTTTTAACTGTAATTTTCATTCACTCAAAGCCACAGCATAAGACTGATTTTTTTTAATTATTGGAAGATTGCTAGTATATAATAAAGTGTACCTTTGAAGCAGATTTTTGATTGCATTCGTTGCCATAGTAACATTTTACGGGGATTTGGCTGCCATTTGACATCCACTTGGAACACATTGCCGTGTACAGATAAAAGTTTTTACCCAACCAAGATCTATACAAATTAGTGTGGTAGGAAGTGAATCGAGTTGTCGAATTGAATTTTTAAATATATTCAGATCAGTAATTGTTGCTTTAAATATTAACACAGGACTTAGTTTGACACGATAAAATCTTTTTGCTGGGATACATAAATGGGGGGGGGGGCTTATTTAATTTACTTGAAATTTGGACTTGGATAACTTGGTTTTTAGGCTTTCCAATTTAGAGTGGGGTTATTTATACTTCGCAAGGAGTCGTGAGTAAATATAACACATTTATAATGTTACCGATTGTAAAATGTAATAAACGAAAAATAAGTGTAATGGTAATTGGCTTCATCACCGGACTTCTAAAATAGTTTTTCATTATTAAGACAGCATAGAAGTGTCCGGTATCGATGAAGGGTAAGCATATGTTGCCCACTGGACGACATCCGCCCAAACTATATATGTAAACTATAAACGGAGTGTTGGGTTGAATATAACTGACCCATTAACGGTAGGACTGAAAAACTTGTTCAATGCAGATTTAAAGATGACTGAGAATCGGGATAATACGTGTTCAGCAATATATGCAATGCAATAATTTGTAACTTTATAATTCAACAGCTGGTTGGAAACAGTTATTTGAATATTAGACAGACTGATTTAAAACATGCCCCATTTGTCCTTTTTAAAGGCCTGATCAGTGACCTTATTAGAATTCAGAGCAATGCATGGATTATTAGCCGAGATAGTATTGCCCTGGTCATCCAAACCTTGTAATTATTCCATCGGTTTACCATGAAATAGCTCAAGAATTGCTAAAAGAAAACACAATGTTATTATAACATCTTCACATTCTTCTAATCCGAATTGTCACAGCCGTCATACGTTTGATGATAATAGGAAACAGCGTGCAAGAATAATGACACGATGATGAGCAAATGTGCTATTATTGTGAAACTAGGTCATATATTAACAGCCCAGCAGCAATTATTCTGTTATTTTTATGTTGGCTAATAATATTGGACCAATCTGAAAATTCTTGCATATCATCGTTATACTGGGTTATTTTGACCGAAATTCCCCAGGAATAATATATCAAATGTATCATTAATCTTGAGGACAAAAAAAGAAGAAAAAAAAGTTCAGAAACCATTTTCCTGGTACAATATTACAAAATTTTATAATCAAAGAACGATTTCAAGCCGCTCACCACGAGTCAGCGTATGTTTAGCACATAACACCTGATTACACTTCCGGGCCTAATACGTTCTGATAAATATATTCTTTAGTCGTGTGTAATAGCTATGTCCTACTGTATCTATTCGAGAATACACATTTTACGAATAGTTATAAATAATTAATGTATCGGCCAGAGTGGGGCATTTCTTTTGTTTTTCGTTATACTAAAACGGTTTGGATGAAAACACAAAATGAAATTGATATCACATAATCATAATATGTGATCATTTGAATTTGAGTAGCTTAGAAAAAACACGTGATCGAATTTTGGAATGTGCTTAAAGGAGAAGCTACCACTGCAAATTTTATTTATTATTCAAGTAGTTTCCACTGAAGTCACCGATACTCAACAAAACAATGTGCTCTTACAATAATAGCACCTACTCTGCGCAAATATGTGACTCTAGGATTAGGTGAAAAATAGTAATCTTGTAGCCTCAAGAGCCACGAAGCTGTTTTCGGTTGCCGGAACTTAGTTAAATAGAGGTGCAAAAACGAAACTTTAGAATATTACCCTTAGACGGGCGTAACAAGTATTAATTAAGAGAAAATTTTCAACTATTTTAGCACTGTTTTGAAATACGCCGACTCCATAAAATCCGGCAAAAAAATAATAGGCATATTATGCCGACACGGACTGATTTCAACACTGATTTAATAACATTTTAAAGTACGTTTTGCCTCTTGGCGCTATACATAAATAATGTTATTGCACAGAGATGGACACCATATATAATTTATACATATTTACACTGTGTTTATAATTGTCTATAGTTACATTGTCTGAGGAACGTATGTTTTAGTCAAATCGTTTTCCTTTATTTTTGTTTTCGTCGTGTTTCGTAACTCGTAATTATCGTAAATCTTTAATCTTGATTAATCAGCGAGGCTATGAGATGTTGTATATGACAAAATGATACATAAATTGCAATTAATATAGGATAATTTGCAGATTTCATGACAAATATTAGATACTGTGGCTACAGACTAATTACACAACAAGCTAAAAATCATTAACAGGCTAATTAATTGGAGATGGCTGATTACATAGCGCCTGAAAGTCGCCAGCAGATGTTTCCGAAATGTTCCCTAGGGCTTTCAATCCATTACTCTGGCCTTGATAGTCGGTAGTTAAAGCTGTATAGGGAGATTGGGATAAAAACTGAGTATGTTAATTATCAAATTAGGCAGGTTGGCCATTGCAGACTAGTTACCAGAAAGGGTTGGATACTTCCGACAATTTATTAGAAAAAGGTTGGATACTTCCGACAGGAAGGATTGGGTATTTCAAATCAGTTAGCAGAAAGGGCTGGTTACTTGACACAAGTTATCAGAAGGGGCAGGGTACTTCAGACAAGACGGATATATCTTTGCAACAACAAAGTGCCAATGCGTGCTTTACATACAACTATTATATTAATACAGTACATGAATGTTAAAATTACTTAAAATAATTTATATTTTAAACGTAAAATACAATAGAGCAATTGAAAGCCAGTAAAAATAAATGAATTTTCATTTTGTGTAGATGCTGAAAACACCTTATTGTGCCACAACGTGGAAATATGCCCTTTCGTCCAAACCATGGAATTATCACCACGTCGTTATTTTGTGGTGGAAACGGTTTGCTTAAACTGATATTAAAGAACAGACAGGTAAATATCTGTGGACCAAACGAAGGTGAAATCGTAGAAAATATAAGAGAATGGGATAAGGTGTATTATTCTGTTTTTTACCTTGATCTTTTTTTTCTATTTAAACAACTCAGTTGTGTAATTATAGTAATAGTTGCAGGGAAGGTATTGTTGTTCCGTAACATCTTTTAATTTGATCTCGTCAGTTTGCATTGAGCATACTATAGAAGTAGGCGAAATGGGAAAATATCGTCTAACATAAAACATTTTAATTTATCTTGATTTACAATTGCAACATATAAAGGATTGTACAACAAGATGGCTCTTCTCTACCTATTTATGTTAACTTAATGACCGAGCGCAATTCTACACTGATTTTATTGATGCCGACTTTAACGGTAATAATTAAAGGGGTGCCAATCAAGACATTTGGAATAAAAGGGTTGAATGAATAGAATAAACTTATCTTTGAGTTTTTGACTAATTTATATACTTTCTCGCGATGCTGCCTACAGATGAAACAGACCAGGGAACATAATATTGAAAACGTGTAAGCTTATCACCTAGGCTTGACTAGATACCGATATTAATTTGGCATCGATGTTTGTATTTGGACACAAATTCGTGTTGGGCAAACACTAAAATGATCCTCTAACGAAAAACTGTGTATCAATTTATCGTTAAGTGTTAGTGTGGCCAAACATGGCAATATCTTGCAGAACTGTGACAGTGAGCTAACAGACTGGGATTGCTTCACTTCATCTCTTCAATCCTATAGAGTGATCGGCCTGTCATCATCTTTGTTAAATAGTGCGTGTAATAGTCCTAAGAGGAAATTGGAATTGCTCTGAAACGACGATAATGTGAGACAGCGCCAGTAAGTCACAGTTAGTAAGATTGTTTACAGACCTTAGGTAAACTGAGGGACGATTCGGAAGTATGTTCTATCAAATTACTTGAATAAAATTACATTAACCTCACACCACATTATTTACGTATTGTCTAGGTAATCCAACATTTCTTAAGAAACCAATACAGACACGTGTACCAACATTCTTTACTAACAACAAATACAGATCACAATTATGATTTTTCTATTAATTTAAATATTACAATTCAAATACATCCTGCTGACCTTTCTACAAACAAAGATGTAAAAATAAAATCTATACAAATAGTTTATGTAGGAATGTCAATGACCCAACTGAGAAGTGGTATTACGTGTTATAGATGGGGTAAGAAGATAAGAACAGACTGTTTGTGTAGACCAGGTTTGGCGGCTCGGCACCGGGGTGTTTCAATCAGAATAAGTTAACGTCGAGGTAGTCACAAAATACGGAACTATTGTTGTAGTACGGTATAGCGGTTCAGTCTTCTGTATCATTTAATATAATAGCGTTTTACCGAAATAATAATGACAAAAGAAACAGGGATCTATACAATCGTTTATTAACAATGTAACTGCATATAAATTTGTATAATTTGTTTTTGAACATCCGGTGAAATTTGTTATTCTTATAAATGATAAGTTTGTTCTGTGTTTCTGTTGGCTCCTCTTTCTCTTTTCAGGTAACTTTTATCTGGGGGATAGTCACATACAAATAATTATTTTTAATGGACTTCAGACAATAAGTGATTTTAAAGACCGAAGTTGTGATCTGTGTCAAGGGACTTTTTTAAAAAAAACTATTTAACTAACTTTTAATTAATGGAAAGAACTGCACGAACTCTTTTTATATGCAAAACGGTTTTAGCTATGTTGGTTTTACTCCGAGAACTTCCCCTTTCCACAGTTTTTTTTGCAATCCGCATCGATGTCATCAGACAGCTCGGCCCTCTGTCTTAACTGGTTTTCATTATGACAAAGTGAGAAGATGACCAGCCCTCTCCTCTCACAACAGCGATTTTTGATATACAAAACTTTACTTTTAGCCTTGTCCCCATTTTCTATAAATTACTTCTTCAGGTTAAAAACTTAATTAAATCAACCTGTCCATAATATCATGTATTATGTATTTGACGTTAAATTTGTAATAAACAACAACATTCAATGTTAGATTGCGGAACAACGGCGGCTCAACAGGCTTATTCCAAATTAATAAAGACAAAAAAACTACCCCCCCCCCAAAAAAAACAAAAACAAAACAAACTAGACCTGCATGCAGGAATGACGGGTTTCACTGGTGCCACGTTACTTTCGGTGCCACGTTGCCCTTGAACATATGTCACTTCCTATACCAATGAAACCATTAAACAGGTTTCCACATAAGCATTGCAAACATCAAATAAAATGGACGAAGAATCAACCAAATCCATCAATATCAATTCATTTTATATATGTGTTACTTGTAAGTGATCCTGGCAAAATTTCATTACTTCCGGTGATAATGAAAATGTTCAATTAGTTTTATGAAATCAGAAATGGCATAAGGCATCATATGGCGAAGATTGTATGTAAATCGAATAAGAATTGCTACTTTTATAGACCAAAAACCTTGAAAAGTGACTTGTAGAAAATCGTCTATTTCTCGGCAACCGCACATGATAAAAACTATTTTTTTGGTATCAATATGATCGTATGGGCTCAATCTATTTGTTGATTGGAATCAAATATCATAATTTTAAATATATTACAAATCAGACTCATTTGAAAAAAATATCTGTTTTGAAGGCTAAAAATACAGTTTTTGCCAAAATGACATTACTTCCGGAAATACTGAAAATGTTAAATTAGTTCTATGAAATCATAAATGATATAAGATATCATATGGTGAAAATTTTATTAAAATCGAATAATAACTGACACTTTTATAGACCAAAAACCTTGAAAAGTGACTTAAGGAAAATCGCCAATTTCTCTGCAACCGTACAAGTTGGAAACCATTTTGTGGTATCTGTGTGATCGTATGGGTTCATTCTATTTGATCAATAGAATCAAATATCATAATTTGAAACAAATAACAAGTACGACTCATTTGAATAACATATTGTTTTTGAGGGCTAAAATTTAAGTTTTGAGTAAATGACGTCATTTCCGGTGAGAGCGCAAGAGGTAAAATGGTTTGACATAGTCCACTATGGCATTAGGCATCCAATGGCGAAAGAAAATTGAAAATCGAATAATTATTGATTCTTTTACAGCCAAAATTACGTGAAAAGTGACTCATGCAAAATTGCCTATTTCTCGGCAACTGCGTATATTACAAATTAATTTTCACATACATTCTCTTCGTATGGGTTATTACTACGAGTTTATGAGTGTTACGAAGATATATTTTTTAATATGATGACGCTGGATGGGTTGTAAATAGCTTATTTTGACACCTTTTTTCACCCTTTAATCCAAATTGCCCGAAAACGAAATCGAAATTAAAAAAACTGAGCGCGATGTTTTGTGCGCCTTTATATGGCACATCTTTTCAGTCATATTAGATTTGAAAAAAATAAGTTTTGCTTTCAAAAAGTGGTACCGAACTGTTAAAATTGTAGTTTTTGCTAAATTTACGTCACTTACGGTGCCGACAGGAAACTTTGCCGGTAACAAAAAAAATGACATTTTAGACCATGGAGCATATAAACTTTGTTTTATACAAATCGGAAAATAAATAATTTATATAGAACCGATAAACTGAATTAGCCAATAGCGACCAAGGAAAATTATCCAGAAAAAAAATGTTCAAATTTTTGCCCAAATCAGACGACCCTTTAACCCTTGGTAAAAGGTCATTAAAAAATATTCATTAATAAAAAAGTTTTTTGTCAAAATTAAAATTTTTAAAATTTGGCGCCTTATTTTTCCGAAGATTCGGCGAAATTTAAAACTCTAAAGACCCGTAGCTATGTGCCATGTCTCTGGCTATGTCAAAAACTGTCAAACGATAAAATCCAACAATTGTTGTTAATATTACGGCAATATTTCAAAAAACGACAACTTCGGTGATTTCGGACATTTCGCATTGTCGCAGAATGCCGGAAATAGCTTTAATCTCTAAGTCACACCCACTTTCGCAGTAAAACTCAAGACATTGCATCGATCCGACAAGTAGTTCCTGAGATATAAGCAAATTGGAAAAAAAAAAATAATAATAATAAGAATAATAATAAGAAGAATTTTAACAAAAACAATAGTGTTTCACACAAGCTACGCAGTGTGAAACCCTAAAAAACCCAGCCTTATATTATGTCCATGTTAGATCGCGGAACAACAAAGCTGAACACAGCTCACTCAATTAAAAGCAGACCTTCGCTTACCTTCTTGTCGTGCAGTTGAGACACTTGTGACAAGGGTATGTAATTCAGTGATATTAATTCAGACAGTGGCTAATTGTTACTTTAACTAAAATTAAATTATAACAAAATATGCCCTAAGATATAGCTAGTATCATACTACTAGCTTGAGACAAAGGAATGGTTGTTTGTATGTGTACCTGGCAAATCTACCGGGTGTAACTTACCCTTTAACCACTCGGCAAATCTCGACAGATTCCGGAACGTTCCGTAACCTACATCTAATCTCGGCTGTATGACGGTAAGTGATATGTACCTACGCCCATACATTTGCGATTCGGCTACCGGTTTACTTTAAAAGGAAAACCTAACGCTATTGCAAACAAACAAGACACCACGGGCGCAGCCATGTTTCATTCGGGACCTTTAAAGTAGTTCCAAGACACCATGAACGCAGCCATTTATCAACCTTTAAAGTGGTCGTAATAATGGTCGTAATAATGTAAACATGAACATTATTATATAGATGGGACGAAAACAATTGAATAAAAAAATACTTTATATAATTGCTGAAAATTATCAAATACCGGTGCAGAAAATTCTTAATTAGTTTCGAATACTTTACATTTCTAATTGTTACAATAATATTCAGACATTTCGATTATAGGAACAGGTTTAATGATTCTTTTGATCGAAAAGAAAACCGCGAAATGTAAATCGAGAACCAGACTGCACCGTGTTTAATGTTATTCCTAGATACTGTTATCACAATTTTGGTATCCCATCCCAAGGGGATTTATTTCTGGTGTCGCGATAAAAATATCGCAGTTCTTACACTTCATTTCTACAATCTACCAATAAATGCTGTAAAATTGATATGACTGTCACCATGTCACATTCAATAAAAGTCTCATACATTGGTTCGTCGCTACTGCTGTTAGTTGATCTGATCGAAAAATGTATTTTTGTAAGTGCGGTGGACCGTGGTCGGACTGTGGAATTCACTGGAATGGTCTTATTTTCTGACTTGTTATAAATCTTGACTGTACTCGTCATGGATTGAGAGTGTTGTGGTTGTTCAGGAGGTTATGTTACTAGTTATATATGTCATTAAAATTTGCTGTCATTTCACTTCAGTCATGGACCCTTGGGCTTTTAATAACGCAGTATATTCCATCTTAAACCGACCTTAAGTTTAAAATGAGCTATTATGAGAAATCTTCGGAAAGTCTATAGATAAACGTATATACTTTTATATCTCTAGTGTCATTCTCTATTAGTACCACTTTGATTGTTTAGATATCTCGCTAAATGTATACATTTTCCAGATTCTTCCATTAGTTTATGTCAGCACCGACTTTGAATTGTCTCTTCGAAGAACGTGGTTTCAGGAAATCAATCGATAGTGCTACGCATAAACGTTCTACTCTTAGTTTAGTAAGTATGAAATTGTATTCATTTGGTATTCCATGTGGGAATACCTATACAGATCTGTCCTTATTCAATACTTAAACTACATACAAATCCATACAAACAAGATTTTATACCAGATTTACCCCATTCCACAAAACCGCTTTCAAAATTATTGACTTATATACTAACGACAGTTAAAGAGGATGTTTAAACATAATGTGACAAAACATACTCTCGTAATGGTATAAATCAAATGTGCTTATTAAAATAATTCGAAAGAATTACTTGATGGTTTGCAATCTTCAACCCAATCTATACAAACGTTTGAATTTTCTACATTGTTCACTCAAATTTCCCACAATAAACTAAAAGATCGTGGAGTTTGATTGGGGAATATATCAGAAAATGGCAGGTATGCCCATGGGAACCAACTGTGCACCTTTGCTTGATGATTTGTTTCTGTATTCTTACGAAGTCAATTATATAAAGGCACTCGTAAAAAAAATAAACGATGAGTCAGACGTTTTAATTTCTCTTATCGATATATCCATGATGTTAGAGCACTGAATAATGCTAAATTTAGTGATTATGTAGAATTCATATATCCTGATGGGCTCGAAATTAAAAGATGTACTGACAGTGACAATTACGCTTCTTGGATCTGCGTCTCGATTTTGATAAATGCCATAAACTGAATGCGAAGTTGTACGATAAACGTAAATCTTTGACTTTCCGATTGTCAACTTTCCATTTATTTCAATAATTCGTTTGCGCGTATGGGTGTTTAGCAGTGAGGGGAAACCGGAAGACCCCGAAAAAGCCCACGAGGCTGGACAGTGACCCCACTCCTTGTCACGTACAGCCGAGGAATCAAAACCTCGCAAGCTGACTCAATCACAGACCTTTTACAGCACGCCCCGTCCCATTGCAGGGTTGCGACTTATCCGTGTGCCAATTAATTGTTAGTACTTAAAAATGCAAAGGGACGTTTCTGGAAATACATATGTCCTTGATTATTCGCGCACATTTTCCAATGGAATTAGTAAGTGGAATGTCCTGTCAAATAACTTCAAAAGTTCAGAGTCTTAATATTCCCTACATTGCATTCCCACGTAAAATCTTTGTCATATTGCATTTCAAATGTATGACAAAGATATTACGTGTGATTGCAATGTAGGGTTGTGGTGGTTGCAAAGGTTTATAGTATTACAGGTTTTATTTGATGTGCGTGCTGTTTACTCTCCTCCAAAATTGGAACAAATTGGTTCGTCACATGTTCCTAGTTCTCAGTGACTACTTGTATGCAGGTGCTAGTAGAATATCTAACAAATGTCATTTTAGAAGGATAATTCGCATTTAAGTGCAGTATAATTCAATAGCGGACTGGTCGGCTATCGTTTTAAACTAGCAATCTCAGGAATTAGGAAAGTCAGATATCTTAAATTCGTTTTCTTACAAAACCGGTCTAGATAACGTTTGTTATTACAAATTTTAAAGCGTAATGGGTAACATTCGTCTAGAATGAATGGTTTATCTTGTGGGAAGATGTCGGTAAAATCAATTTACATGATTGTGTATGCAAATAGTGTACACCATAATGGTCAACAGGACTTTTAGTGCTATATGCGAACATGCGTTAAGAAGAAATTCTCTTGCAACCTACAAGTGTTCAATAAAACATGCTTAATCACAAGCATTATTCACTTATTTCAGTACGGTGCATTCTATTTGAAAAGCGAATCTTCATTCAGAGAAATCGCATTGTGATAAGATGCCGAGAGAGCAGATACGTGCATATCCCACAATTTATATATACTCATAACTGACGCAAGTTATTTTACATATAACCATGTCCTTGATGTCAAATCAAATAAATGCTGATATACCACGCTGCTGGAAATGAAGTGTTTGGTAGGTTTCTATATTACCACTATGTAATAGCATTTACTTAATTAATGTTAAAAACAAGAATACATGTAAATATCATAATAGGATAATATAATATCAATCAATGATCAGATTTGCGTATTTCTCTGTACAGCATGACGTTAGAAGATTATATATGATGTCATTACTGTTTGAATTGATCTTTCATAGAGATAATTATAAAATAATTGAAAAAAAACATGACCAGGTTGATACGTGATTATTCAAATAGTTGTTCTTCTTCGGAAAAAATCGATTTAATAGTTTGTACTGTGACAATTTGTAAAAAAAAAACAACAAAAAAAAAAATACCAAAAACGGAACAGTGAACATGATAAGGTTATGAATAATATTACAAAAGCAATTCATTCAGTCGAACCAACATTTCCATCTACGAATAGCCTCATTGGCAATAAACTAACAATACTTGAATAAATCTAAATTAATGTTCAGAACCTTTCAACAATCTTAGACCCTATCGATCACATACTTTCCCGGTGTTGTATGGGTAGAAACTATCATGTTTTCGACATGAACAACCACTCTATTTTTTTCACTAATTTGTAAGTTCATGTCCACATGCAATGTTATTGAAACGAAATTCTAAATTTAAATTGTCGAGTGGAAATAATTTGTTGTCACTAATTACCCTTTAATCATACGAATTGTTAAATATTGATTTAATTAAGCTCTGTAACAACCAACCTCCTCAAACAATATTCCTAGTCTATCTATAGACAATTAGCATCAACCGCCATGTTGGTAGTCAACTTATTTAAAAATGAGATTATCAAGCGCTGTGTTTTTGGAAATGTTGGAGGATTTTGTACACAGTAAGCTGTAAATAGCCTTTGTATGTTTATACATCCTGTGTTTTGAAATTATGGGCCGTCTAGAAGTCACACAATTTTTATCCGATTTTATAAACCGTTTAGCGACATCACCGTTAAACCATAATGACAGTTAAGTTCGAATTACGTGAAAATCGGACCCAGAGAGCCCTACAAAATGCCCATACGCAAATAGTATAAAAGTATGTAATATCAAGATAGTTGCGCCTTTCGAGGGTAACTACCTGGATCATGAACCCAGATTATCAAAAATCTCCCTTTTTACATTAGAAAAACATGACAATATCGAATGCAGATCGTGTATAGGGTTCTAGCCTCCGTAGCATTGGACATTTTGATCGCTACCATCAGCTCATAAAGAAATTTAACATTTAGTTTCATAAGGACAACATCATTGTTCAATTTAGAAATCAATTGGGAAGTGGGATTAATCTATCTATTAATTAAGCGAGAAAACACGGTTCATCAGATGGTTCCTGAATAATTCGTATCATTGTCATGAGTTACATCAAGTGAGGAAAAAAAAGCCGTAGGTACTTTGATTGACGTTTCAATACAAGGTATTCTATGCTTGATTACATGGGATGACAGACACACAAATAAGGATCGATTTGGTGCGATTTTCCTTTTGTGAAAATTTTATTAGAATTGTCTGTTGTAAGGAAAACTGTTTAGGTTGTTTAAGTGCAACCGATATTCATTGTGTTATCCATATTGACCTTACTATTCATGTACTTATCCGAAATTTTTACATAAAATGATAACATTGCTATAGAAAACAAATAATATTTACAGAAAAATATCCTTATTTACCCAGACCGCGGGGATGAGTGAAGTAATAAAAGTGGGAAAAGATTCATTTCATAATTAGGTGTAATATAGGCGATAAAATAACCATAACCCGATCAGAGCCTTGTCTACGATATCACCCCTGGTGGAAGTAGACATTAAACTCCAGAAACGTACGAATGATCAGTGCAATCACACTGAAGTTCAGGATTTTATTTCACGGTTCCTGATTAACAAATTATTTTGAATAATGTCACAAAGGTTAAATTAACAACTTATTTTAAATGTCCCATCTGGTATACTCTTTCAGATTGGACAAAAAATATAGGAACCCTTGGCAGTTCGATTTTGATATAAGAGTAGGCCGTAGCATCGCCATCCGGGTAAATCTCCCCTTGTAGCACACTGCATGTTGTATCCGCGTTTTCATTAGCTCAAACATGGACCAACCTTATTGGTTCACATTCATCAAGGAACATGTCGATATATTGTAGTTATTTCCCTTTACTTATCAACCAACAAAACAATGAACCGCCGAGAAACGTTAATGTAAACAAGAAATAGAAATAGGTCCACAACAGCAGTAGTAAAATGGTCATATTTTTTTGAAGGCGTAATATTTTACTAATCTTTTATTTTACAAGTAGGAAAGGGAAAAGGTTATTTAATCATAATGTGAAAATCACAGAGAAGGAAAAAAAAATACACTGAATAAAACTAAAGACAAGTGCTTTGAGCGAAACAGTAATATGACGTGTATTTACAAATATTGAATTCCAACTCAATAGAAGAATATTTGACAATCCATTGGAGAAATCAAATGAGGAAATCGAACTATTACTAGTTCACGGCATTGGTGCACTTATTCCGTGAAAGAGTTATTTCCCTTATTTACTTCAACAGAAATGAAATTAGGCTTACATTCCATTCGGCCTGTTCTGCACCGACTGGACTAATGAAAACAGACATACGTTATCCAGTGATTGACATTTAGCCCCGACACCGGCACAAATTCCTACTCTTATTTCGATTGTTTACTTGCACGCAAATGCATTATGCAGGTCACCGATTAGACACCGTTCCGCTTCCTGTGCCTCCGACAAGGAACAGCCAGAGGAACTTTACTATCAAACGGCAAAAGTGAACCCGAGATCTCCTGGCTAGCGAAATGAAACGGTGTTCAAAGTCCTACTGCTCTGCTCCTAAACTGGGCTAATGAGGGAAAGTCTGTCCTGGAAGCGGCACTACGACCTACTTTTATGTGCATGCCAATGTGTAAACGGGACCTCAGGTTTTCGTCCTACCCGAGCAACTAGACAGCTGTCCTAGACAAATCATCCGTCCTGGTTCACTGACACGTGGAAACCACGCCGCAAAATCTGGATTAAATTACTCGACCAATGCAGGGATGAAACACCCGATCTCCAGGCTAGCGAGCCACTTAGCCACCGTGATCCCCATTCTCCTGGTCGAGCTAGCGTCTTACTTGCCCAGCAGCTATGTTCCCCTTATATATTTCTACCGAATCAACAATTGGATTGATAAGGCTGGGACGAATCATATCGATATTCAGCGCCCTACTCCCACCCGGCACCTTTTTTTAAAAAGAAAATTCTCATTAACGAATTCTATTCCTAATTCAGTGTGAAGAATTGGGGTCATTCTGCAATTCTATTCGAGTGCATATCTCTTTAAAATGAAAAGATGACAGAATTGCAATTGTGCGAGTTGGTAAATGGGATTTTTCTCGTACATAATAAAAGTTATAGAAACCATTAAAACAATTAGATTAGATATTGACCTGTTGTATCAGGAACATTTATAGATTTAATCACCATTCATTTAGATTGATTGATCGGTGCGAAATACGTTTCAAATCCATGTTCGAGGATTTACTTTAAGTCAGAATGCGGGCTTTAATTTGATGGACGTCTCACACAGTTCTAGCTATCTTTGTCATTAGAGTAATCCAGCCAGTAACACAGAGAAAGCCGGTAAATATTAGTTTCACCCCAGCCTCGCAGAGCTAGATTAAGCGTATTTGACTTCACCAATCTCTTCAATTCTAAATGTCAATCGAAAACATTCGTCTAAGATATAATCACCTCCACAGTTTTAGATATTGCAACATTCGGAAGTACCGTTACTAATTAGATTACCCCATGTATTAACAATTTGATTAAGTTATTTTTTAAGGCAACCATTATGGGTCATCGGGTAAGGCATTGGTTCACTAACATGCAAATCCTGGGTTCGATCCCGGTGTTGATCGATAACGTTCCGTGGTATTTCTCAGTGTCTTCAAGTAATAGTGTCTTATCTTTTGAGTGTGACAGAAACCCAAGGGACAGCACCGCATGTTCTCTTACACTTTGGGGGGTTGGGATGGCCGCGCTTCGACCTCTAGCTGGCCGGTCACCTCTGGCTTGCGGCTGTGGTTTTGAGCCCTGGTGTGAGCGTATGTGGCATGGAGATAGGGGCGCCTTCTCAATCTCGTGGGTTTCCTCCGGGCACTCCGGTTTCCTCCAACTGCTAAAGACCCCTACGCGTAAGCGAATTATTGAAATAAAATGAAACCATATGTTAGTCCCAAAATGACCTAGTTTGTGTCTAGTGGACGTTAAACCCCATTTCTTTTTCTCTCTCTCTCCCTTACACTTACAAAAAAACCCGAGAAAAGGGATAATAACGCAATATATATTTTTCACTCCATGTGTGTTTTATTACAATAACAATATCGCTTTACATTTTTTTAATGTGTTAAGTACTCTTGAAATGATTCTACCCACACCCACCCTCCCCCCTACACGGATAATAGCGCAAAATATTTTTAAATTCATGTGCGTTATATATCAATGACAATAAAGCCTTACATTTTAATTTTTTTATATTTTGATGTCTTAAATTCAAATTTTTTTTATATTTTGATGTCTTGCAAAATCAAAACTCAATAAATTGGTTGGTCATGTTACGCTGAAAAAAAAAGAGAAAAAACAAAAAATCCGGGCCTGAGACGATTCCTGATCGCGACCTCCAGACTCATTCGTCATCTCACCTCATACATCTGAATTACCCGTATAGCATCATATATCCATATATCTGTGACGCTGACAAATGGAGCTCTTATAAATGGATCCGGAAGTAGCATTTAACCATATGTGTTCGCCCTCGGTGATATAATATTACTTATACAACGAAATAACATGGCAGTTATAGATTTATCTTATTTAACTTCTCTTTATATAGTCACTCAATTGTACATATCGATTATGGCTGTCTCGTGGTTTAATAAAGCTTTAAAAACTTTAAGTGCGTTTAACTTGTTCTTATAATGTGAGTTTACCACAAAAGATAACAAATTATTTAATAATAGTCTTTGAGGTTATCTCCCCTGCGCCCAAAACCCATTGAAAGATTGAGCATGTTGTTGAGCAAGATTGAAAATATTTACCAACGCCAGTTGAACTATATCAGTGTTCCACCACACACCAAGTCACTATAATTCATTTTTAGCGTCAAGATCTTTTATATCAATACAGCGATTCTTAATACATATCCATGTTATCTTCCACAGAATATAATGTTTTCAAAGATTTGTGATACTCATTATAGATCATTCATACCCGTGATATATTCATACCCTGATATATAACTAATCAGTTGTATTACCAGTTTACATATTATTCATGTACATTGCAGATATGAACTGGATTAAGGCCACTTACAATTATGTCCCAATTTGAAAAGCGTCTCATCATAGAACAATATTTGCGAGCAGAATAGTCCTGGTTGCTCCATGATTTACTTACACAGCTGGTCAAAACGTTGGCAAACAGCTAGTCAGTTATTCGGGTGTAGCAAACACCACACTACATCAATAACTCAAAGGTTTTCATTTCAGCAATTCTGGGAAACGCTGCTTTGGTTAGTAAACTAACCATATACGGATACAATAAACTAATGATCTCTGAAGGAAGATAAGAACATGCTCTGTATACGCATTCCGAGTAAATAAAATTATTGTTTTATGTTCAATTCTATTTCTAAAATCCCAAACTAACTATTCCTTGTACTACTGCTACCTTCTCAAAAACATATTAAATTTACCACAGCATTCTCTTGGTGTCTTATCAATTTAGAAATTTCACACAATAACGCTATCGATAGACGCAAGGTGGCAAACAAGTAAGTTGTGTTTCCTGTCAATATTGTTGTGAAATTGCATTCTAGAATAGTAATGTTTTTGCATTACTTGCGAAATCATTAGACAGGATCATTGTGGGATGGTATATTATCAAACAAAATTTTTTACTTTAATAGGCAATGCAATTTCCATTGGAATGTCACTATTGTTAGCTTCGATTGGAGAGAAAGAGAGAAATGAGGTGCAACGACTACTCGACACAAACAAGCACATTTCGTAACTTATTTTCATTTTCATAAATCGTTTGCGCGTAGGTTATTCCTATACTAACGGGAGTAAATCGGAAGATCGGAGAAAAGTAAAGAGGTTGAACAGGCGACCATATTACACTCCTTGTCACACACAAGCGGGGAATATAAACCACATCGCTTGTATCAGTGACAGACCATAGATCTGATAATTGACATATTGAAATAAACTTGTACCATATGTTATTCCTCAAATTCACCTAGTTTGTTTTGAGTTTTCGTTAAACCACATGCCCCCCCCCCCACTCTCAAAAGTGTTTGATTGGCTACATTATCAGTAACGTCAAACTACTTTTCCGGGCGGGAAGCGTTTTGTGAATAATTATTAATAATCCCATGATGTAAAGGAAAATGTAATCTTAAGTGTGCGTGGGAGATGACCATAAATTTTATTTGCTCTCACGTCAGCAGGCAATTTAAACCGGAAATAAAATGACTGTGTGTAAATTTTGAGATACCCTGACATATTTATCAGCTTGTGTTATATTTGTAGCAAAACAAAAAAACAAACTTGACAAGTCCTTTTTAAAGTATTAAAATGTATCGGAATCTATGATTCTAGTCCCGTACAACCTATCTGAATCTCGGAGACACATAAAGCGTTTTGTTAGCATCCAGGCCCACAAAATATTACGGCGTTTTGGTGGAGTCTGAATAGGCTTGCGGTTGTAGCAGTGGTGAATGCCACGATTAACAAGTCATTTATATAATTGATCAACAGCATCTTTTTCCCAACGGCTCAGTATTTTGAACCAAGAACTTTGCCTTCTTGTCGGCCACGATCTAAATGAAATAAAACCAAGTACGAACAATCCAAACCATTAGTCAAAATTCGAAGCCCTAAAAAACGGTTGAGGCAAAATAGTGTAATTAACAAATGGACTGTTCATCGTGTACAAAATACACGACAAACAGTGGTAACAGCTATCCGGAAGAGTAAGCTTACCCTGCCTGGCGCCACACCTGCCATAGCTGCACCCAAACTATTAGACGAATTCTCAATAAAATAGCATGATTGGTCAATGGACTATAGTATGTAAAATGAACATGATGAACAGTGTTAACGATGTAGTAGACAGCCTATGTCTCTGCCAATGAAACTTGACATGTTTATTCCCCGACCAATGTGATGACGCCATATACTGGACACTAGTCATTGGGCTAATCTTCTTAACCTGGCGTTTGATGTACATACATAAACCCACTTATAATTACAAATACCCTATGATTCTAGCACTTGTAATTTAAACTCATTGTGAATTATATACGTTAATTGTAACTGTACGAATAACACAGGTCGGTTGACGAAAACACGAGAGAGGTTATCGATTTTCCTCAAATTATACCTCTTATCCCCAATAATCAGAGTAATATCATAAATGTATTGACGAGCCAGTGAATATACCATAGCTACTTACAGAAGTCTATTATTTATATCGCCACGATCTTACATAGTAAGACAGTGATCAACTAATCAGAAAAACTAATAGGTACAACTATAAAAGTATAAGATAATCTCACCAATGACCAATATACTTTTATTGATCAGTCATTTTGGCCCCAAGGAGCAGCAATAACTAAGACATGATTAGTTCTTTAAGTCATTATATACTGGCAATGTTTTAATGCGATCCTGATATAAAATTAACTGAGCACCCAGCGGACATCAATAAATTGGTTGACAGAAATAATTTAAGCGTTGGGTATTACAGCATTGGCGTTTGCAAATTAGTTAAAGATGCATTATGGTAAGAGCTTAAAGCCCCAATAACACTCTTGTTGTAACTGAATAATATGTCCCAATCTTCATTCTGGTCAACAAATTGTATTATTTTAAATATTCCAATTAATTGATGATATAAATTTCATTGTAACACACCTAATTTAAAAAATTGGAAAAATTCAACTTATTGATTTGAAAAGTCTAACGTAAACCTTTTCAAATGTGACTTGGTTTTAAAGTATTTTCGAACCCTCTGGAAAAGTAAAATAGGATGTAATGGATAATTTACACAACAGGTGAGACACGAAAACATCTAGTACTTAGAATAAGGCTATTATCTATTTTCTGGAGCTACCAAGCCAGCAAGAGTGTTATTGTCCCTTTAATGATTTAATGAGGGCGGGTCTCGATTACAAGTAATGTTGTTACGATAATAAACGCTCTATAGTCAAGAATTTTAACAGTGATAACGTTATTCAGGATAAAATAATTTGAAAGATTTTTTTAGTATTTCAATTTTGAATTATCTATTTGGGAACTAGTATATGTCAGCTCTTTATCTAAATCTTACATAATGCATCTTTAATGGCCTCGTTGTTGTCAAATAAAATTGTTTCATAATGCTAATTGAACGGATGATCAAATAACGCACTGGATATAATAGCAATAGTATAGAAAGTCACAGATAAGAACCCACACAGGGCGTGCGCATTATCCGATTTTTCCATTCATTTTCTTTCGTTTTACACTCCGTTTTTTTTTAATATTTTACCGGATTTGGTTTTAATATTGGTACAGAACACCAGAACCATAAAGACATCTTTTCAATTAGACGGCCTCCCCACAACATTATTAATAAATTCAATTACGCTCTATTCTATAGTTACGGAAATTGTTAAGTGGAACAATGGGAAATGGACGTTATAAGAGAGGAAGCATAAAAAGCTACGTTCCAGACTGATTTATTGTCACGAGTTTATTAAAATGAAAATTAATGTTATATTTTATCGAGATTAAGAGATTTGTAAGACCAGTCGTCGTTGTTTTGTGTGAGGCATTGTACATCGAATATTATATATCCAGCATACCCTTCCACAGATTTTATACAGGGAATGACATACGGATACAACAATGGTTTTTCATACTTTCAGAATATTTGCGTACAAAGTGCGGCTATTTGGTCTGGCTTTTTCTGTCAGATTTTTAAGAAATTCGAACTCAACCTTCCTTGAGTTGTAACGATGATATATTTAAACATTGAATACAAAGTTTGACAACCAGGGGCCATCATCCGGGAAAATAAGTTGCCATTATCGAAAGGAGCCGAACTCTTGGTGATATAAACATAAATTTAAAGTTTCATCAAAATTGTGACCTATAGAGGATCCACAACCTTGATATGTCATACTTTTTTGTCCAAAGGTTTCTTTCTGATTTTCACGAAATTCGAAATTAACCATCAATATGGTGTAATTGAGATATATTTCAACGAGTTTTTTTTTTAAATCGGATAAATAATTGTGGCATCTAGGTAAAAAAAAAAGGTGGAATCTTTGGGTTATTTCATGTTTCATCTAAATTGGATGAACAGTGTGACGTCTAGAGTGTCCACAAGATAGAAACGAGATTTTTCGTACACTCCGGGGGCCATAATCCATGAAGTGATGGTCCGATAAATGCCATTTTCGAAAGGAGCCGAGCTCTGTGAGAGATAGACCTAATTTCAAGTTTCGTCAAAGTCGAATAATCAAATGTGAATGGACAAAATACAGGCGTATAAAAATGTGTTGGGAGTATCTGAATAACGAATATTTCGTATTTAGTATATATTTTTACATTCATATAATAGTTCGCGATGCCGTAAAGCGGTGGACACACTAGCCGAATGATTCGGCCGAATCGTTCGGCGTCAAAATTCGCCTATAGGACAGAGGGAGAATGGGGGCATTATCCGAAAGGTGGGCAAAAAGCGGGAGTTGACTTCTCTAGAAGGTGGGGGAGCGTTAAGGAGTTATCGAGGTCAAAAGGTCAACAGAGGTTAAAGGAGGCTGGCTTATGAATTTAGTCACTTATGATGCTGTCTGTTGCAGATGTCTTCTTGGAACGCACCTGAATCATTGAATAAGCGACGAATGATAATTTGTGAAACCAATTAATCAAATTATGACGTAATTGAAAAGGTCAAAAGGTTACCGAGGTCAAATTAGCAAGAAATAAGGATGCACTGAGATTAGGGGCAAAACTAATGTTTTTTTCCATATGCAGTACAATTCTGCATAGTCTGGCGAAGTAATTTCATCCAAAATTAACGTGATTGTTTGAAGACATTGACGCCGCCATGTTTTGATCATGTGACGTGAAAGGTGACGTAATCGACTGGTGAATCGGGCGAAGCATTCGGCTGGTGTGTCCACCCATTCGGCCGAATAAAATTCGGCGCCGATTGATTCGGCCGAATGATTCGGCTAATGTGTCCAGATCAGTTTGTCCGATGTCCGATGTAAACAATGCACGTGTTATCGACGTCATATGGTGTGACGTCACACGAAGACCAACGGTGTAAAAGGCATTAGTTCTGCCCGGATCGGTGTGTGTTACAACGTCCGATGTAAATGATACGGATGGTATTGTCGTCGCATGTAACGTCACACGAAGACCTGAAATACACCTAACCTTATAAATCTTTTAACGTCTACAGAGTCAAAAGAAGGGTTTCGCACTACCGCTGTTCGCTGTTGAACAAGTTGGATATCAGAAATGATGGACTTTGGTAATTTAAATGGTAATGTGTTCATGTCAGATGATACAGCTAGTTAGCCGAGGTCAAAACATAGCACGAGGTTTGGACGACCTTTAAATAAATTCTAGTAATTATTAATATGATGCCACTTCCACTACACACAGTTTCACAGTTCTAGGAATCGTGTAATTAATTCAATATATTATATGAAAAAGACTGAATGGAAAGAAGTTCATGAGACCCCTGGTGTTGACCTTTCCGCCATTCCAATATCACAACACTAGATCGGAAATAACACTTGATCAGCCTAACACATATTGACAATAATTCAGCGAACAAGGGCCACTGTTGGGATTAATACCTTCCACTCATCGGAAATAAAAATAAGACGAAGACTTAGTTTCTTCTCGCGTATTTGATGAATATGGCATTAGTCAAGGATCTAGTAAGAAAAATCTTTGTATCCATCAATTATATACACATTTCTGACTCAGCTACCAATTCAGACTAATAGATAACTGACGTCGATTTTTAGCTTGAGAAACTAAGGCGACATTAGCTTTAATATAATCATGGAATTTTTGGTTAATTTCCGAAGGCAATGATTTATCTCGTACTGGAATGACTAGTTAGAATCGTGAGAGAGACCTGACAATTACCGAACATCCATATTGGATATAATAACAGCTCTTTTCTTATAACATATTTAATTCCGTTTATGACATGTGAGATTATTAGTTCTGACCTCTTCAACCCATCTAATATTTCTAGATGTAGGTAACCTGACATCAAAAAGCACATCTAGGAATACATAGACTCAAATCTAAACGTTTAGTCCCATTTTAGTTCGATGTTGTAAATCAATTCAAAAGCAAAGGACTGCCGCAAACATCCTTTTTTCATGTCTTTAAATGCAATGTAAAGCAATTTTGTTAATTTCCATTAAATTCAATCCAAGGTTATATTCTTATATGGTTACGTGATTCTATCACGGACACCTATTACCACTGTTTGTCGTGTATTTTGAGCACGGTGAACAGTCCATTTTCTGATTACACTATTTCTTTTTAGAACTTCGAATTTTTGTCTAATGCTTTGGATTGTTCGTACTTTTATTTATTTATATTGGCTTACTGCTTAAGCTCATTATATTGGATACAACACATGTTAGCCAAGCATTCCTTTTAATGCTTTTTAGATTAAAGGAACGAGAATTGATTGCATAGAATCTTGTGTTGCGTTTGTACTACACGATTAACTTCGGTAGATATAGCGGAAGTCAATCTGATTTGTATTTTTAAAATCAGATTGTCCATTATTGGACACCTGGCTTTTTAACGAAGTAATTTTTATACGTCCACATTTTTGTTAGTACATACTAGGTCGCAATAATCCTTCGGATCTTCGGTCGAAACACGTATTGTTTCTGCAAATGATTTTTTGTTCTGAGGAATTTAGTCCCTTTGTGCAGTCAAAACTGTACATCGTGTGGATATTCGTTTTCGTGGATCTATTTATTAAATAAAAATTATGTCATTTTGACAAACGGGAAGTGTTTCACGAATGGGGCAAAAATAACCCCAGATTCCCCATATCTAGGTTAATTACCAACGGATCTTTGTCGGGTTGTCAATGATAATTAGAGACCAAGTGCTATAATTAAAAAAAAATTAACCTGCCGTTCTTCAACGTAATTGATGGTGGGCGTATGTTTTGTTGTGCATCAACCTATCTTTACTTTTAATGCACTGTTACCACTATTTTTGATGTCTCCACATATAAACTATGTGGTATATAGATATCACACACAGCGCTTTAATGGTTACGTCAAAAGCGCTTCCGGGTAAAATCGACAATATTACCCTGATAATTAACTACAATCATTAAAGATGTCATTGCCCTTTGTTCCATCCACACCTTTAAAGGTTAAGCTTTAAAAAATATTTTGCGTTGTTTTAGTTGGAGGCGGTTTTTATATCTTAAAGATATTACCGCAGTATATCAACGGGATTTTTTTCCATTATAATGGGGATGAGGATTAAATTGATTTCACTTATTCTTTGAGTCCAGGGAATCGCATCGAGCTTACACAGTTTCAGGTGTAATCCCCATGCCCTATTCATTTCCCATTAAATAATTACTGAGTCAGATACGACGAGTTCTACTCGAAATCCATAAGCCTTAATTTCAATCTGACCCAATCAATGAAATATTAACCCTTCAGACAGACCTATTCACATCATAAATTCCTGTAATTATGTTCGACGAAAACATTAAATGAGACATCTGAGACTCGGATATACCCCAACGTGATGTTCATACTGATACCGTTATATGCTGATATATAAGGTAATTAAGATTTAAAAGCGGAACGTTTCCATTTAGGCCAGGGCAAGATGAAAATTGAAGATATTAAAGTTATAAATTTCACTATAAACCTACTCCCACGGAGGTAAAATCAAGATTCTGTCATGGTGTATGTACAGATACATCAGTTCGTTGCTTTTACAGCAAACTATAGATTTTGTAATATGCTAAAATAACACTTTTAACCAGCTGTTAAGTGGTACATATAATTTTTTGTTGCTATATAATAATTTCTTAAATATGGATAACAATAGATAGATGATATATATTAAAGGGGATTGGATGGGGGTGGCTTGCGATAACGTTTAAAGGATGATGCAATACAGTTCAAGAGTTTAAAAATGATCTGTCATTACAAAAAAAATAAAACGTGACTACTGGAAATCGGCCGTTAAAGTTATTGGTAGATCTTGGCGATACAGATCAACTTTTGAATGAAACGTGTCACTTAAAGAGGGGGTATAACTGTAATTTATTTCGAATAGTATCATAGTATATTTAAAAAAAACCTAAGTCACAAAAACTACTGAAACTCCAATCACGGTCCACGGGCCTGCATTTTGTGCCTTTATTTGTTAAAGTCCTTGAAAACCACTAAACATAATAATATTGTACCACCGGTAAATTTATGGTTCAATAGATTTTTCTCAGATTGCTAATAGTTTAGTCGCAAATCATAGAAAACTGTTTATTTATTTATTATTTTTTTTTTAAAACTACAAATATTTCTGAAAGAGCTAATACCTTTAATGATGACTTCTCATTCAGATTAAAGAGACATATCGGCGACAGATGAACAGCACTGTGACAAATTGGTTTAACAATAAAATAAATTTACCAACTTGAAACAATGACACCACCAATTCTTTGTTTTGAAAAACATTGATCGTTGGTTGGTGTATAGTTTTAAAGCATTATTATACTCTTTAGAAATTTACAAGAAATGTTATTGCCTTTAGACAGTTACAGGAAATTTTATTACCTTTAGACATTTACAGCAAAGGTTATTGCATTTTATCACTTGGAAGAAACACTTTAGTTAGCTTTTTTTGCAATTGATTTTAAAACTAACGTAATGAATTTCATTTTTACTCTTTTTAGAAGATGGCACACATATTGATATTTTTCTTGTTAAACCATAAGTTATAACGACTCTGTAATGAATGTCCGGTTTGGGATACATTTGCAATTACATCGGAACAAAGGGGCTAAAGGCGCTGATTGTTTCTGCAATTTAAAGATAATTTTTCGTTTCCCAAGGATGTGATTCTGCCAACAAGATCTATAATAACTTTGATTTACGTTTGCCAAGAAAACGGAATTCGAGACATAAACTAATAAATGTGTCTTTTCTCTAAAATAACCTATGAAAAAACTAATACTGGTTTGCTATGAGTAAATGTGAAACAGTTTCAATTTCTAGATCATTATGTTTATTGAAAATATACATACTTACGATTTTTTGTGGTCATTTTTTAGGCTTAATTCAAAAGCCAAAAATACTGTTTTTTATTTTTGAATTTCAAGATAATATGTACGAACTGTTTTATCGGGATTCTTTTATTATCATTTCTCGAGATGAACATTTATTTCATTTCCTCATAATGCATTAAAGGTGGAGGGGGGGGCCCTTCGGCAAATGCTTTGAATACTAAAACACGATTGGAAATAGATTGTTATTTTGGAACTAATCTATGAATCATACATACACTTTACTAAAACGAGGTGGTCACTGGGATTTCAAGGAAGTGTATTCGTAAGTTCATGTCGATCTGGAACTCAGTATACAAAAGAATATTCCATTATTACTACAGTCAGCATCAATTTATTATAAAATTTCGACATGCCTAGACGACTACTGGAATTTGAGAAGACGCATGTGTCATTCTAGAGCTCAATACGACAGAATTCTCCATTGTACCAACAGTCAGCACCTCTTAAAATCAATTTCCCATTTTAGCAACTGATCATTGCTATTAAATCCAAACGATCCACCCTTTCATAACTACAAAGGTTCTTCTGCTATCTTAATTGTCTTGTATTATTAGACTTGATGTAGCAAAAGATTTTCTTTGAAGACAAACTATTTTCAGTATCGTTCATCTAGTGCATGATTGTTGTCTTTAAACAAATGCTATTGTGATGCCAGCTTTAGAAAAGTCTAAAACAATAAAATAAAACCGATAAATTTTCATCGTGATTAGTAGCATCAAAGACACTTGAAGGATTATTTGTTTTCTAAATATAAGAACATCGTCTCTATGCTTCTATAAACAGTGCCGGGTTTTTTCCGGTAGTATTCCGATCTAAATAGATCCAGATCATTAAATTGAGGTAAAAGTTCGCTTCCCTGTAGGGTAATTTCGCGGACAATGTTTCAAGGAAGGTTACTGAGCAGTTCCAAAACAATAGGTTATGTCGTAACCACGGTTGAAATTAAGACTATCTTAAACATTACAGAAAGCGTTGACAGAACCCTTACTCAAAAGTCCACCAGTTCGACAGCCCAATAAATATTTTTAAAAACCCTATGAAAACTAACCGACAATACGACTAGCATTACATTCTTACTTACTTCGCGAACTTCGAAGCTATAAAGAAACCGAAAGACGCAGCCCCTGGCCGTATAGTTCATAACACAGCCAATTGATAACGTAAAAGGATCGGGCGTAATTTTCCAAAGTTCTAGTAATAGCAAATAATCTAAATATTGCTGTAATTGAGAATTGTTAACATTGGATTTATTGCATTTTATCATTAAATAGATGCAGACAATAAGACGGGTGATGGTTTCTATGCTAATGCTATGGACAGACGAGAGTATATTTTCCCCTGATCGTGCTGATTAAAATTCGTCAGGAAGGTTTTAGGGCCGATTACGAACTGGCACACGTAGCGGCCGAATCGAGAGCGTTTCACAGTCTGCGAGTAAATTACGTACCAAAGTGTGTATAATGAGTTTATATTATTATTATGTCCAATGTTAACAACG
Organism: Patella caerulea; assembly: GCA_036850965.1. Classification (NCBI taxonomy): domain Eukaryota; kingdom Metazoa; phylum Mollusca; class Gastropoda; family Patellidae; genus Patella; species Patella caerulea. The sequence continues at coordinate 25,499,620 of JAZGQO010000006.1, forward strand.
CACGTGTTATCGACGCCGTTTGATTTGACGTCACACATGTATCACACGTCACACGTGGGCGGTACCTTTGAGGTCAATCACATTGTACGGTTTTACAAGAAGGATTTCTTTCGCATTACAGCTGTGAAACCATTGGCAAGTTAATGTAAAGTAAACAGTCGATTCTTTAATTAGATTGTCTATTCTGGCGCCTATAATTGATGACAATGTTGATTATAAACCTGTCCCTGCTCTTTCAGACCACACCCGCCGTAATTATCTAAAACCCAGTTCACTCGTAGATTTTATATAATTTTTCTTTCCTACTGGCAAGGTTATTTCTATTACCGGAAGTTACATTATCTTTTGACTTCCCAAACCGAAATAACCAAAAATAGACTCAGAACTTGTCATATTAATAATAGAGAAACTATCGTAATTTTAATTGGTTTCTAAATGTTACAATGACATGACTTCCTCCTCCATATTCAATTAATCAGCACAAGAACAGTACTTAAAATGCTGATCACGTTTCTGTGGTTGGTTGGCGGATTAATCACATTTTATACCATATACGCCTTCACTACTGACCTACATAGATATCAAATCTTTTCTATTAAGATATCTTAAAAATCTAGACCAAACGTAATGTTAGCCTTTAGACACTGTTGTATTTTTTTTTTTTTTTTTTTTTTTAAAGAAATGTTGTTCCATCTAGCTATGGTTTATATACCTAGAAGGATGTGAATAAAGGTCCAAAGACAACTTTATTGAGCTTCATACTACTAGATGACATCGCGCCTGGTACGTTCGTGCATTTTTATGCGCGAACTCTTAGTTTTCCTATTACTGGCACGCGCACGGGCACTATTTCTTTTTCTTTTGCATGTACCAAAATCGGGGGTTTTGCGCGGAGGTACTTTTGAGGTATTAGCCTGAGAAGCATAACACTTGCCACTGTACCTGTATATCGCTAATTATAAATCGAGTGTGTGAAGACAGTTTATATAGATCACGCGAAAATTTTTCAGTACAGAGTTTATTCTCGCTGTATTTGCAGCTAAGAAAACCAATGGGACTATTTTCTCAACAGTGTATGAATTTTTTCATAAGCGATAATATCCTTACACCGAGAGAAATTATCTAGTCTCGGTGAAAAACCATGATCATATGGTAAAAAATTACTTTTCTATTTTTTGGAACGAAAAACAGTGTTTTTAAAAACAAACGAACCTGCCGCACATGAGGAAGTCATTATACTAATAATAACAGACGAGAACTCTTTTTGGGCACAGGCTTTCTTACTGAGTAGTAAATCGTCCACAAAAAATCATGAATGAACTATAGTATAATAAGAGTAGCGACGACTGTAGACAGTAAGTAGGTTATACACTATACTTTTGAGTCGAGATTACTCGCTTTAAGTCGAGATTACCAGCTTTCAGGTCACCGATAACCAATTATGTCAGAAATACCATACTGACATTCGGTTTTTTCAAGTTGTACGCGAACTAACAATCGGCGCCCTAACTGTCTTCGTCAGCTACTTTCAGTTTCACAATGGCGTACGACATTCGGTTTTTCAAGTTGTACGCGAACTAACAATCGACGCCCTAGCTGTTTCGTCAGCTATTTTCAGTTGCTGGCGTACGGCCAGTGCCGGTGGGAAAAGACAACATTAAAATCAGAAATAGTTTATTTATTATTGTCGGACTTACGGTATCAATCCTGTCTAACAAATCATAAAGCTGTGGTGTTACGGTAGCGGCATAGTATTTCAACGTAACACCACAGCCACTGTAACAATTCATAATACATCTAACTATCACTCCCTACACATTTCCCCTCGACCTACTTTCCCAAACGTCAACAACACATCTCATACATCCAGTTCACTGATTAACCCTTGTACCACGTCTACTGGATTTGTTTCTTTTTTTTTACACTGTTATTTTACGAAGTATTATTATCATGAAAATATAAAACCCGTCCCATTAGCTAAGTTTGGAGTAAAGAAGTATTTAACACTACAGATAACAATGTTAATTCAGACTCTCTTCTGCCATTCTAGACCAAAAAAATGACAATACAAAAATGTAGGGTAAATAAACTGATGGGCGGGCGTAATTGTTAACTGTAGAACGAATGTTAACACTTTTTCAGATATGCGCTGCGATATTTTTTCCTGTTATTTCTTAACATTTTAACTAGTTCCGATAATCGACAGCTGGGTACATTAATCTCCATCCGTTCCGTTACATTTAGATACATTAAACTCATTCTCTCTGAAGAATAAGTTTGGAAAGAAACTACATAGATTCCGCTCTTTGCGAATTAACGAGGTATAGCATAACATGCATGGAGCTAATGTCAAACACTCTTCTGAGCAGATATTGACAAAAAAAAAAAAAAAAAAAAAAAAAAAAAACGGCTGAAGCTTTCGACTTCTGAAAAGAAAACAACAGCCAACCTCATTTATGTAATGATTCCCGTATTGATCTTTGAACAATTCAATTACCAATTACATTGAATGTTGAATAAGGAAAAGGGGACGTTGCATACGAATTTAGGATTTTAAAAATATTACAGAAAATGTTCAGAATTTTATCACCTTGACCAAGAAAACTAATGTAATTAATGTTTAATTGTAACATAATCCAATCGCAAATAAAAAATAAACATGGCCTGATAAGGGTAAGTTATTATTAACAAGCGTTCGTAAAACTCATTGAAAATCGTTAAAACTTGTACGACACTTTAAATCAAAATCAAAAAAATATGTTTAGAGAAGTTGACAGAAGACTATACCAACGCGCTAATTAGTTCGATTAGTGTCGAAACGTATGGCCATTACACCCATGCCATTTCTGCACTGCGCTGTTGCTTATAAAGAATAAGGTTCGGAATTGGCCTAGTTAAACACATACACACAAAGAAACAAAAGAAAAAAAAAAGAAAAAAAACACCATTACGAACAAAGTTATACAAAAACACAAAAGACCCAGAATCATATAGTTCTGAAAAGGTATTTTATCGATAATTTGGACTATAGTTATATAACGGTGTCTATGATGTTCAATATACATTTCTTTGTGATTGTTTTATGATATCCGGTATTTATATCTGTGTAGAACCAACTGTCATGTTATAAAGAAGTCCTGTTATTCACATTGACATCTGAATTGATAATACATATTACATAGCACATCAAATCGATTAAATATGTGGTTCATAGCGATATGAAAGCCAATACACTGATGCAAAAGACAGCTTTAATAGTGAATCTTTTTCCCTAAGGATAAAACGAGGATATTATATTACCCTAAATAGACAAACTTCCGGCGACATCATAAAAAATATGTTGTTTCAACCAACCTATTGTTAAAAAGCTAGTTTCTGATAAACAATAACAGATCCATTCGTAGATATACAACTGTCAATGGTTCTTTTACCAGGACACCAATATGTAAACGGATGGCAAACCCCGACAAATGGGAAGTATTGTTGACGTATCACATGTCAACTCTGGATTGTCTGAGGTGCAGCATTGTAAGTGCTCCTCTATCACGATTCAGAAAAGAGTGAAGATAAACTTTGTAATAATAATCACCTTTCAATCAGTAGTAGAAAGGTACATTTTCGCACAAATATCCAAAAAGCACCACCTGATACAACTGCTTCCAGCATTCACAGCTGTTAAGATTGTTTTACTTTTGTGTTGAAGCATTAGAAGGGTGTTCTACTCCCGCCCATCATATTATATAACCATTATAATATTCAGTAAAAATATATTATGTGTCCACATTCTTATTGTTAAATTGGAATTTTATTATTTCTATGTATATGTTTAAAGTTTTTCCTTTTAAAGGTCGTATGTGCATTTCCATTATAAAGTAATTGAATAATGTCGAACAAACTCTCAAAACTATCCAACTGAGTATATATTGTATTATCATATATATGTATTATGCAGACATTATTGTCTACATAGACCGGAATGGCGTCCTTACTGCACTGCTACGACGACGGAAAATGATCTCGGAGAGAGTCAGGATCGCCATAAGCGTGGTTGAAACGCAAGATAGTCTGGAGTGGTCCATGGTGGCCAATCATTACCGTGTCACTGCGTTTGTTTTGAGCATGTTCAAAACAAACGCCAAGGTTTTGCGATCTCACCTGGAAAGTTATGAGAAGAGACCTTTTTGAAGTTTCTAATTTTTGGGGTTATTTTCTCGCTCTTTGTTCACGTTTGCTGGTGACATTGTGTATTTTCTGGTCGCCGTACGGCCGCAGCAGCGTAGAAAGGACGCAATCTCGGTCTGGCGGCGGCATAGCATGACAAGGCATTATAATCTCTCGACCGTAAAATTGGATATTCGAGACTTTGTTATTATCGTAACGACAATCGAGGCTATGGCATTATTAAAATGGGGATTTCTCGGCTGATAGGGATGTAATTTGTTTGAAATTTTCAACATATTCCCCGTACATTATCTATTTTGAAACAATTATAGCTAGAACTGTTCGCCCTTTATCTTATCTTCCATAATGCTGCTTTAAGGAACCCAGATACTTAAGATAAGTGCGTGCTGACATGCAGGATAATTTAAGGTTAATGGAGATATATATTATGATACATACAACGAAAAGTTTTGAAAAATACAAACTGCTTTTAACGACTTCTTTGTGGCAATTACACTTCAGGGGGAACGCATGGCTCTCTTTGAAGAATAAAAGTATAATTTATTTTCCATTTCGTTCCGAGACGACATTTATTTCTTTTCAAGTTTAAGCAAGTGAAATATGTTTTCTTCTACCCAAGGAATAGCAATTATGATGCAATTTTAGACGGAAGCAGTAATACAATGATTTTTCTCTCATTTGTAAGATATATTTTATACACAATGAACGAATGTGCAGTCGCGGAACAAGCTTCGATATTTCTAGAACCAATGAAGTACGATTTAGATGTTCACAGAGCTTAACTTTAAAGATGACTTCCCGCGTACAAATTATGTTATTGGGTGTTGTATTAGTTTGTCAGCTGATTTTATGGGGGAGAATCCATTTTCAGTACATTTCCATTTTCGCCCTCGTAATTGCAGAGTTCACAAGGTGTTTAAGGCTCTCAATTTTCTCACAACCGCTAGCTATTAGATCAACATACATGAGGTGCTCCTTACGTTACTCGATGAGACGATCTAACAGTTTGTGACACCGTTACATTTTTCACTTGAGAGCGTACTCAACGATGATTTCCATTATTCGATGTGTCTAGACAAAATATGCCATACTTTTTTTGGAAATAATTGCCCAATACATAATTTTGTGTGAATGTATTTGTGATTGTGGGAAATATTGTGGAAAGTGGTAAATCTTGAAGAGCGATAGTTAGGACTGGTATACACAGAAATGATCGTGTCAACATTTGATCTAGATCAGCCATCAACCCTGCAAACGATATCTGTAATAATATAATGATATTTGGAGAAGCGAGTATTCAAATGCATTTCATTTCACTGGAGTTGATTTAACAGGCAAAATTTGATACAAAACATAATGTTAAAAAAAGTTATAACAACCTCGTTCAAATTAGTTTCTTTTGGTGGCATAATAATTTGATACATGTATAGATAATGTCGTTCGTTGGTAGGGGCTAACCTCTCGTTTCGATTTGTATGATAGGCTAATTAAACTCTGTGATAATTATTTGTGGTGGTGGGGAACAAGTGTCACAAATTCACAACTCTTACGCTTGCAGTAACGCGACAGAGACCTTTATCACACAACCGATTAAATAGTATGTTCCTTATACCCCGTTAAGACATATTGACCATCATTTCTCAACAAATAAATATATTTAAATTTACATATAAGCTGAATAGTTAGATAATTAAGTGTTCGGTCTAAGTATTTTGTGTGAATTATGTGTTGTCTCCTTTAAGGATAAAGGGTACAAATAATGTCATTTGTGTGCCACACAAAAACTTCATTTATATTGACTATAAAAAAATCGCCCAACTTCTAACACAATTTCACAAATCTATTCAATTGCTATGGTAAACCGAGGGTCTAACGAAGTATAGTTGAAGGTTTTATTGACACATCAAAGTTTAATGAAGAACGCCTGAGATGTCATCTGGAAATTTCTTATGCCTTTTCTGTATCGAAAATGTATAATAGCAAGTTTTTGTTATCGCCAATAATACTCCTAGTAATTTTAGTTACAGTTGCATTTTGATTTAAGCTCTATGGATATCAAGTTCACAGAAGTCAAAAGGAAAATTTCTACAGAAACAATTTGCCCTTAAAGAAAATGTGTACGACAATGATTTATTTTACATATGAGATATATAATTATTATGTTGTAACGCTATAAAATTAAAGCGTGCTAACTGAATACACGCTATAAAATTCATTTATATTTCCCTATCTTCGGAAGATCCTTGTGCAGAGGTAGGGGATGCCTGGGGCCAATGTACGTCCCCAGGACTCAAGTAAAGGGGCCAGCACTAAGAACTTTCAGAACGTATGGCAATTTAAATATCTAAACCCAGATTCAAATATCAATCAATCACATTAATTAAGTTCGGTGTCACAAATGAGATTGCCTGGAAGAAAACACTTGAACTACTTCAATGTAACAGGTTCTCGTCCTGTTTTCGCTTATTACAAGACGGATGAACATTCACACCAGTTTGCGAGAAATTGTACGATTTCATTTTTTAACAAATTCCACTCTTTGATTGGAGCCAATACATCTTGAAACGAAGTCCTGGGGTCATTAACCGTCTTCACACCACTGGTGACTTTCTTAAAATGTAACAAATGTTGTATTTTGTACCACTAATATGTCAAAAATTGTTCTTCAAGCGCATTGCCTAGTTGGTTTAAACGGTCTATGTAGTAATTTTTATTTGAAAATAAATAATATACGTAAAAATACAACGAATCATTCGTTCACAATAACTATTGATCGGTAAGATAGACTTGTCCATTCATCTTCAAAAAAAATGGTACTGCACCCTCAATCAGCTGGTCATAAATATATCACCATGTAGCAGGACATGTTCATAGACCACCGAACCATAAAATTATGTTTACACATAAGGGTATTTGTTCATTCCGAATTGTAATATATTTAAACGGGTGTTATTTATAAGTTGTTAAGTAGGCAGTAAAACACAGGTGTCAAGTACAAAATTTCGACACTCGAGTAAAAACCTGAAATGGTAAGAACGGCGTAAGCTACTCGATCATCCGCCATGTTAGGAATGTTCCTTGAAGTGTACTAATGGCACTACCAATCGTGGGAATTTACGTGGGTCAGAGGGCGTTTTGTGAGTTAAGGGTAGCGCAAGGCGAGTGCAGTATTTAGTCAACGTAAAGGTACCACGAGGATTTCGTTGAAGCAGCAACGTGTTTTAAATATGATGAAAATGTCGCTAAATTTCACCCTACCGCGACGATGCTACAAGTATAGTAACGCTATGTTACATAATATATTAATATTTATGTGTTAAGATATGTGACACTCTTGCGGCAATCTACGGTCAAAACCCACGTACATATTGTGTCATGACCTACATAATGCCCCCGTCAGACAGGAGTGGTGACCCTACTGCGCTCTGAGAGCGAACGGCGGCCTGGAAATACACAAGGTCGTCGGCAAGCGTTAACACAGCGCGGAAAAATGTTCCAGAATTACAAACTTAAACAAGTCGCGTTCTTGCTGCGACCTGTGCCTTTATACAGCATTCTCGCGGTGGGATAGTCACGATCTCTCCGCTCTCATGACGTTTTTATTGAGATTTATAAGCTTGGTAACGGCGGTCATCGCGAACCCGCGTCGCCCAACCACACGTCTTATCTGGACTGCATGTGCGTTCCCAACACGTGATCACGGCGACTATATAAGCTGGTTATATATTTTTTCGAAATTTCAAGATGACCTTTGAATCGCCCGTTTTCAAAGCAAGTCGTACATGAAAAGCATGGTCGCCATAGGCGAGAAATGCAAGCTTGGTAACCACGCCATGGTCGTGTTAAGAACTCCACACGTAGTGGGAACCTTATAACATCGCCATATGCTTAGAGGTAGCCCCACGAGGTCGTGATGCAATCGCGCAACAGTGGTGGAATCATTGTAACGTCGCCATGACAACGCCATTAGGACTCAGGACGCTTGGTTGGGTCATGGTGGACACGTGAGGGTTGTGGTGAAGACATCCAATTTTCGCAGCTTATTTGCCACGAGTGGACTGCGCGTGTACTACGTTCATAGAGATGTTACGACGCTTATCTCGCGACCTTCGCGACCCACCACGTCCTCTCACCTTTCCAGGTTATATGGGAGAACCTTGGCGTTTACTTTGAACATACTCAAAGCAAACGCCGTGACTCAGCGATCATTGGCGACCATGGAGACCACAGCACGATATCTCGCGTTTCCACCACGCGTATGGTGATCTTGGCACGCTCTGAACCCATTTTGTGTCGCCGTAGTAGCGCACTAAGGACCTCTGCGACCCATCACGTTCTCGCAGCTTTCCAGATCATATGAGCATGTTCAAAACAAACGTCGTGGTTCGGCGATCATTGGCGACCATGGAGACCACAGCACCATATCTAGCGTTTCCATTACGCCTTTTCTACGCTTATGGCGATCTTGGCGCGCTCTGAGACCATTTTGTGTCGCAGTAGAAGCGCAGTAAGGACGCAACCCCTTTCTGACGGGGGTATTAGCGAGCAAAACCTACACTCAGCTGAATAGGTTAAAATGAATAAAGTCAAACGACGACTTCACCAAATCTTAACAGTATCATCGAATGCCAACCCACTTTTCACGCTTCTTCTGATAATAGCCCGCTGATCATTCTTTAAACCTTTTAGACCAAATAATTATAATTCCCACCAGGCGCATGTATCATTAAAAAATCCAAGCAAGATACACATTATGGAAGCTTTTCTCTTATAAAGTAGCCCATTGGACGGAGGGCACCACTAAAATCAGCAATATTGTTATTAATCTACACAACCTAAATCTATATAACCCAAACTCTGCATAGTGTAAAAACATAATGAATTTTATTATTACAGTATACCTATACTTTCATAAAATAAATTTTGAAAATCCGACTCCTTAAATAGCGAAGTATAAACAAGGGATATTAGTTGAAAGCGTTTAGCACAACGAAGCTTAAGCTGTCATCAATTTAAATCAATATGCAGATTAATAATTTGTATGATTAAAGGCTGATTAATGACGCCAGGTTATTCCGACTTGCATAAATGTCTTGCCATTTTAAGGTAGTTACATGTTTTGAAACAAATGCATGTTTTTTAATGTTATCTTTTCCTAAGGCTGTTCGGGAATAACAGCCACATAATTGACTTAGGAATCTGATTTTATATTCAACTATTCTCCAGAAAAATATGCAGATACTGTTTCGTGGTCAATCACCTAGGGATTATACGCAGAGACCAACCAATTACTATAGATGGTCACGTCTTGGATCGGAATGGCTCTACGCAAATAAAGGGGGATTCGCCGCTTTCACCTCCATAAAGCAGCTGGATTAAATATTGTCGGAGTTCTTCGTTCTATTAGCCGATAATCAACATAGTCTCAATGGATTATTGATGAAGTTGTTTCCTTTTGCTGGTAATGCGACCTTCAATCTAATGGTATATTAGCGCAGTCAGGTGTTCTCTCTTGAGAAATTTTCGACCGAAATTAGAAATAATATTTTTGTCAGAACAGCACAATAATGGGTCGTGTAAGGCAATTATTTAGAAATGTTGACGAGAAACTGATTGAGTTATTGTAACAATATAAAGATTAAACAACATTTGTCAGATAACGGAACTTATCAAAGAATCAAATAAATTCAAAGTGGCAATAGTTGTGTTGATGTTATATAATAAGAATAACTTTATTTGAGAAGAATAACAATACCATGCATACTCCATGTTGGAAGCCCGCCACTAGTTATAGTTACTGTAGTTGGTAATATCAAAAGTCGATTCAATTGTTAAATTTTGCTTAAAATTAAAAGTAGGAATTAACCCATGTTCGAATTGATATCTCGTTAATTTCGAAATCTCTTATTTACACTTTATAAATGATGTAAACGTATTATTGTGTAATTATAATTAAAGTGGCTTGTGCTATGCAGATGTCTTATTAGATATTTCTATACTTAGATAAGTATATGTTTTGATTGTATTAATTTTTTAATTAATTAATCTACAGACTATTTCGTAATATCGGAGTTAACGTCGTAGTCTTTAGATAGTCTACAACCCACACAAAGCAACACGAAGGCACTAACATTGAAATGGATAACTCTATACAAATTTCCATACCGTTAATTTTCCATTTACATGCAGCAATAGTCACCAGCTTATGAAGTATATATATAATTGGGTAATCGGACTATACTACCGGGATATGTAACTGACTCTTCTTTTATATACGGTCGTCACTATGAATAGGTCCATAGACAAGTGGTTATGACTTCTATCAACATACTTGTTTAGTTAATGGTAATGCTTTTGGTGTTGTAATGTTGTATGTCTCGTTTAAATTGAATTTGATTTAAGGATGTCGTGTACGACGCGGTGTAAGTTTAGTCTATCCAATTCACACGGTATCTCGTTTCAAATGCAATTTGAAAGCCCTCTTACCGTTACTATCAAGGGTCTGTTTTAGACTAATAGTTAGGACGGCTTTTAATTATTAGTTCACTGCTTTTGGTTGTGATGACTGCGAGAAGAACAAAATATTTACATATTAATAATTGATTAACACACAATATCGGTAATTACGTTAAAATGTGCCCACTCGTTTAAGTAATGGTGGTACTATTGTATCATCAAAACATTACTATTATGTCTGCGTTCTATTATAGAAATATATACTTACAATTATGTAGACTATTATGTCTGCGTTCTATTACAGAAATATATACTTATAATTATGTAGACTACATTAACAGCGTATACACCAAAATAGCACACCTTATTTTAAACTGATATTCTCATGAGCAAAACGGACTAAAAAAATATGCAATGTGACCAAGTTACATATTACTTAGCTTGATTGGACCTACAGAAACGTATATATGTCGTTTGTAACAATTACCAATTAGATAGGCATAGGATGATCAAGTATTTATTAATAATATTTGTACCGTTATGGTTTTCCCTCCGCTCATTACCCTGTAATTCCTCTATTATTATGTTGCACACTAAAAGCATACATTATGCCGAATGGTTTTATTTCAAGAAATGAAAACACAAGACCTTTCATCTTCTACGATTTGAATATAGTTGTAATACGTTGCTTTTGATGTGTTCAAATATGTATCTTTAACACAGTTCTGTCACCCGGTAATATTTGGTTTGAATTTTTTTAAATGGGATATTTACTATATACATGTACTCTAAGATCATAAGGCACATCAGGTCACTAAAGACTTGTTGCACTACATGCTTAGAACAACCTACTGATCCATTCACTGGTTCTAAAAAAACCTTCAGAATTCGCAGGCCACATCCATTACATGTAGTGTAGCTAATCCCAATTATATTTTGGTGAATAAAACTGCTTACTTTCGTGTTAGAAACCCTTAATATCCTTCTACATCTACCTTAGGTTCGAGCAACTAACTCAATATAAGTGATACGTTTTAATCAACTCAAACACGGGAAATGTTGACCTGTGTCCCAGGCTGTAGTATACTATTGTCTGGATAAATCCAGACTTATATTTTACACAAATAATGTTTGGTGAAATTTACCATTCGTTATCATGTACAGCACATGGGTCCTCAACTGTTTGACCTCTAAAGGAACGACAATTGATTATCAAATCACCCAATGAAAAAACTGATACGATATCATAACACAGTTATGTGTCTGGATAAGCTGTTGTGGCGTTAAAACGACTCAAAATTTTGAGCCAAAATTTGGAGACACGGTAAATACACCAATCCTCTATATCTTGGCGCTTAAATTTCATATGTACACGAAATCTTATTTTGAGACTCGGGATAGTCCCTTTAAATTGCCATTCTGTTCATGACAGATTCGAACACAAACAAAAAAATATATATAATCGAATTGAATGCACTTTCATGATAAAGAGAAATTTTATTATTTCCGATCTATGCACACAAGAAAATAAAGAGGATATTAAATTTGATGACTAGAAAATAATCTTTGTTAGTACAGCTTTTTCAATCACTGGCCAATAAGCTTGAATAAATAATTTCACAGTGTCAGAACAACACAATCAAATCATCAAGGGCTGATTTATGTGATTGATCACAATATATGGAACATCTAAAATCCAGACTTTGGGGGATAATACATCAATTATACTTTCGTAAGACAACTACCAAAATGTCATTCGGTTAAGTACATTTTAAAGAACTGAACTGCTTTGATTTTGAGTTCAAAGAAATCTATTAAACCAAAGGGCACAGCAGAGCTATTAGTAAGATGACTTCTGAAATAGGTATTATCCTAAAACATTGGTGTCCCAGTAGTACAACACTACTTCATCTGGACTTATTGTCAAATGGAAACTTTGACGGAACGTAGATTTAGCGAACGTTGTTGGGATATAGTTGAAATTAATAGTACTAAACCCACATACTTCATCCAGCTGTAAAGCTAATATATATATTTTTTTCATTGATGGTTATCCTGCAGTTCTTTTCTTTTCTTTTTTGTTTCTTTTTAAATGGTTTTTCGTATTTAAAGGATTATTAACAAATCTGACCAATAAAGATAAACATGTTCAACAGATTAAAGGATTTGTACGATATCTTGTCTTTATATTAAACAGATACCAATGTCATATATAATTAAAGATTTGGTCTGATCCACTCACCATGGCATGCCATAAATCATGTCGAAATGTTTTATTAAGGAAACCCCACACGTATAATTTCTCTGAAAACTGACAATATGAAAAATGACCCATATCAATAAGATTACAACCAAACTGTGAATACCAAAAACTTTTAATCCTAAATCTAATGCAGGCTAACATCTGTAAAACACCTTTAAGTTTCTTGCGGAAAATGTTATATTGTGAAAGATTAATCGCTTCAGAAATATTAGGTTGGGAGAGAGAGGGGTGGGGGTTAACGTCCACTTAATATAAACTACGTCACTTCGGGACTAACATATGGTTCAATTTTATTTCAATAATTCAGTTGCGCGTAGGGGCCTTTGGCAATGGAAGAAAAAACCCACAACAAACCTTATAATATAGCCCGTGCGTGTTCGCCATTCGTCCATCTAGTCCCCATTGGGTAACAGAGCTAAAACCCCGACAGTTGGAATTCGATATTTAAGAGTAGGCCATAGCGTCGCTGTCCGGTAAAATTTCCCTTGTAGCAGAGTATTGTGTAGGACGAAACACCCCATTTTATTTTTATAAAGCGTGTCCAATCTGTAATGTTCCAATTAAACACGATTTTATACAAGATCCTTGACGTGCCCTTGAAACCGCTCTAAATATGGAGGTGACATTGCGAAGCGGAATGCATTCCATCCATTTCGTTTATTGCACACGTTTATTTTAAATGAAACGTTGATATTACTATGATTTGACACAAGAGAATAACACCACTAACAGATTTCAGAAAACTTCTTTGAGTGGCATTTAGTAATTGAACAGAAACACTATTTATGGATTAACAATTACTGGTTTATTAACATGCAACGTTTCGACGATGATACTCTCGTTTTTATCAAGCAAGTGAATAGTGTAATTGAGATTTCAGAAAACTAGAGCTTTTATAGTAACCATTCTTGGATACCCACACTGTCAATCAGGGCGATGTTTGTATCCTACATTGCCCCCAACAAAATAATAGATCTTTCGATACGTATTAACTGCAGGTTTTTTTTATAACACCATGCAGGGATTTGTCAATCTCTCAAATCTAACTGCATTGATAGTTGCGACTCATTCTAAAACTGACGAAGAGGGCACATTGGACTCATACATGTATTTGAATACTTTGTATGTGCCAATTAACAGCATTGAATAAAAGGGCATCTATCAATGTCGCTGTGAACAGAGATCAGTCGCTTGCAGACTGTAATCAGCTGATTAAGACGCTTGATAAATTATTTGAGTAAACAGTCAATATTAGGCTTTCATCTTGTTAAGCAATTCAACACTTCAACTATTGATATTCTCTAGAATTGAGTTTATAACGGATTCGTTGAGAACACTGTTATGTAAATCACTAATGAATAAAGTTGTATAGACAGTGCTAAAATAGCGCCATGCCTCACTAAATTATATTGGTGTACATGTTTACTTTACCACTTCATAGATTGGTTACATGGATATAAAAAAGTCAATAGTTGCAGTAAGAAATTAGCTGCCTTGTGGCTGAGATTGACATCCAGAGCTTACAGCGATTCGGATATTGGGAAACGGATTACATGGTGCCAGTAGTTGCGCCCTGGGCTACGAAGATAGATGGAGAGGTCTTGATCTTATTTTTTCTTCCAAAAATGTTGATTTATATGTTGATAGAGTGCTTTACGGGTTATTTGTTTTATTATCGAATACACGAAAATCTGGCTCTTAAATCTTGCGCTTAAATTTTTCCATGTGATTTATTAACACATTACTACAAATCTTCTCTTCACAACAGTGGTGGTATTACATCATCTTTGCTCATTGAATGGCGAGTTGAAGACATGCTTAGTATGTTTGAAAAAAAAAATATGAAAGAACCAATATTTGTATCAGCCAGTCCTACATTGTATTATATTTCTAAGGGTCCGAAATAAAGTTCATGTTACAAACTACATTATTCAGGTTTATACATCCTCGTAAAACCGTGATGAATGGGGAGTTGAGCAGTTAGCTTCTATTCCCGCGTTTACAACCGGATCGATCTTTTGGAACAAAAATATCAAAATATTACAGATAAAATCGTGGACATTTCACAGTATGCTCTGATAATAATGAGACCCAGTTATCTTTCTATCACAGTTTTAATTTCACACTGTATACACGTGGATAATGCAATCCGTAACTTAAACAGACTCCAGAAAACCAACCCTATTAATCATTCTTGGAGACCAATAAATGCTGTCAACCAGAAAGAAAGCGATAAGAGAAAAAGACTGTTAAGAGGCCCCATAAAACTTGGAAAGTGTTTGACCAATTTTTCTAGTTAATTTAATTCTAGCATTAGGAGATAATAGGTAGCCATAATTACACAAGTTACTGGTAGAACGTCTTAAAGGAACTATATAGGTGTGTTGTCTTATATTTATGACATCGGTTAAAAGATAAAGTCTGTCCGTGTAAAAAATGACAGTAGCTTTTGTTAATATATTTTTATATAGCATACAGTGGTTTTGCCCGGAACATAACTCTTGTTGTTTTTCGAAATCATAGCCAAATGGGATGAGAAGAAAGATCTCGTTAAGTGCTGGCGAATACTAGCCAATTCTATAGTAGTGCTGTAATCTAATTTATGTGTATCCCATCGACTTTACTAGGTGCGATGTTATTTTCCTCCGTAAGTTGGGGAACATTTTCGATTTTCTTTAAGGACATACGCAATATTTCGCGTGTATTATGTAAAATATCGCCCCATAAAACGGTACATGTTAGGAAACTTTGCTTCTACCATATGATATTATACTGGCGTACAGTCAATACATTACTTTCATCTTGTTAGGTAATTCAACATTTCAAATTGATATTAGCTAGATTTATGTCTATGTGATTTATAGCTAATCCCTTTACTTGGATCGCTAATAAATCAGATTGTATTCGCAGTGTTAAATGACCTCCTCTTTCAGTAAACTATCTTGGTGTACATGTTGACTTTCACACTTCCGTGACTTTACCAATCAGTTACATGGATCTAAAAAACCAATAGTTGGAGTGAATAATGGGATGAGATTGACATAGAGAGCTAACAGCGATTACAAGGAGAGCTTCAGTTGCTGATCTAGGCTAAAATAGAAGTAGCAAATTCTTGATCTTGGTTTCATAAAGTATATATTTTTTAAACTGGGTGAACGATTCTTTATTTTTTCATCAAAAATGCGAATTATTTCTCGCAAAAGACTATATGCAAGAGACTCATTGGTCATGAAGTGTTTTTGGCATGTTGAAAGACCTCGCAACGTTTGAGCGTAGGATTCATGTTGAACCTAAATTTAAACGGTTATATAGAATGCAAATGCCAGAACAACAAAGGAGAAACGTTGTTTGCACCTAAGACGTTATTTTAAGGTTTACAATCAACTTTCAGCTAAACTAAACATTTTTTAACTTCTGGTGGAGCTTTTTAACAATTAGGGTTTTACTGCAAAACCAAAGCAACGAAGCAAAGTTTCCGCCAAATAGGCCATGTTAAGGTTCAATTTTATTAATTTTGGAGAAGGGTTTAATCTGGTGCGTCGAAAGTATTCTTGTTAATTTTTGATAGGATTAAAAGCAGATTGGTATGCAATAGGCCGTTTAAGCTTAAGACATGGCACGCAAATTGACGCAATTTTAAAAATCATGATGGCAAATTATATAACCGTTTCTTATATTACCCAGACAAAGAAATAAATAAAATAAAACACGTTACTAATGTTTCTCTTTAATCCAGGCCCATGTCATTTATATAAGGTCATGTTAAAAGATAATTACTAACATATTACCCCATTGGGGTATACACGAATGGTGGCGATAATGTAAAGAGTGTCTCCGTGCAAGAGCCAGAATTATTTCAGATTTATCGCCAGTCTGAGAATGATACTAACTAAATCTAGCAATTAAGATTCCCGATACTAGCGCTTAAAATATTTAGAGTGGAGATATCGTTGTTAAATACAAGGATACGGTATAACAGCACATGTCCCTGGTGCCAAGTTGTGACAGATTGATTTTTAATCACAGGAATTGCTTTACGTGGTTTGAATAATATGCATATATTTTTTTAAATCAGATATACGTGTAACGGTAACTGAAAAAGATAATGCTGTGGTTCATCAGGGCACTAATTTAAAGGCGCTAAATCGCTAACATTTATGATATAGAAATTGACACAAGTGGGTCGCATCGCATAAAATAATGTAATATGACTGTATCTTAACCGATTTACATTCAATGCTTTCCGATTTTACTCTAATTTCAAATCGGTTATGTTCGATGAAATAAGCCAGCAGTGTCAATCGAGTGGCTATTTCGGGTGTCTGGTTATTCCAGTCTACATATGCCGTTTGATGTGGTGCAATCTTTCTAGCCTCGTTCCTCAAGTCTCTTGCTAGAACTGGGGCTGAAACGCATTGTGGTACACGATTCGTGTACCAATGGTAAAATGTTAATTTTTTCTTAAATATTGGATATCAGAAGCCCATCTTTTTCCAGTAGGATAAAAGCATAAATGTTGATTTAAACTGACAAATAATTCGTGTTTTCTATGGTGAAGATTTTGGATGATACTGAGTTAGAGACTTAGCTCTTTTAAAGGCACATTTGATTCTGCAGATCACTAATTGTAATAGGTTTGTCGCATATTTATTCTGGTGGTTATTTACAAAACAATTTCATGTAGATCAGATTACAATTTTCGTAGTTTGAGGGTGTAGAGGGTTCTACAAACTGACAGACATTTCTGTTTTACTTATTTAAATAATGCACGGATTGGAGGATAACAAGGGCCACAATTCTAAATGTAATTGACATAAATTGCTGAAATTCAATATGATCCTGCGTTTCACTAATTTAAATGATGCATATAAATTTCATACATAATTCTTTTCGTTCAACAAATTGAAACAAGGTTCATCATCACTCTAGAAGTAATTAACGGAAATTGAATTGGATTCCTTGTTTTATTAACGTAAAGAACATAAACTTCAAAACTTTCATAAAAAAATTGTGGACTACGGACGGACGCGCGAGCAGGGGCGACACCATTTTGCGACCACATTTCCATGTGGAGAGAGAGAGAAATGGGCTTTAACGTCCACTCGACGCAAACTAGGTCATTTCGGGACTAACGGGTGGATTAATTTCATTTCAATAATTCGCTTGGGCGTAGGGGTCTTTAGCAGTGGAAGGAAACCGCCCCCCACCAACATTTCCATGTGGGCGTATAAAAATATAACCGCTTGAAACCGGGATGTTATTTCACGCGTTCTAATTAAAAATAGTAGGTATATAAGTTATTGTAGTTGTAAAATGGTAATTGACGTTTTGTACTTTATTAGTTTCAAATTCCTGACAATCAAAGTTTGGTTACGTCAAAAATACGTATTTGATTGAATATACCGCTTTCTATTCTAAGTCAGGTTTTAATAGAACACAAAATGTATAAATTTGTATTTCGTACTATGATTTATTAAAACATAACAATTGCTGCTTTAGACGTATTCACCACGTTCTGAATATGATCCACTTGCGTCTATCAAAGGCCCTGACCTACGTGTCGGGAGTGTTCAGACATTCTCATTAATTTCGACATTTTCTAAGATTGTAGGAATATTCAAATAATTAGCAGTGGTTTTCAATATCTTTAACGCTTTAACTGATATCACACATTCTTAGGAACTGCTGGAAGTTCCTTAATTGTAATTCTGACATCTAATCAATCTAGCGTTATTAAATACAACTTCAATTAGTTTCACATTCCAATAGAATTATGCCGATAATATCTTACAAATCAGTAAACAACAATCAACTAACCGAATTCCATTGTCTAACAATATTCAATCAGAACACTTCCTAGACAATATCCTCACCAAATTCACATAAAGGCTATTCGGATGTCGTCGTTGAAATTGATATCTAATGATGCAGTCAAGGCCGTTAGAGTACATCATGGCAACATGTATATATGGGGTTAGTGAATCTTAAGAAAATAAACTTAACATCTTTGTTTGTATAAATGGGCATGGCATAATTCAAGTATAACATTGTAAAATTTCTCAAAATCCTACATTTTGTTGCTGATAACTTGACTTGTTTAACATAGAAGATAAGATTGACTGGACCTGTCCTGGAAACAGCGTTGATAGATTTTATACAACCTAATCATAAGTTTTACATTAATTTCAACATCTAGTAGATTAATATGTTTTGTTCCTGATATTTTCTTCAAGAAAAGATGATTAAAATCTGTCAAAAAGACCCTATCTTATATAGCAAAAACAATTCAGCAAGCAAAATTTCTATTTTCTTTTTTAAATCAAATAGCACATGTTTACTGGGTGATTGTTGTAAATCTTTAGGATTAAGCACCAAATGGCTTAGTTACTCGTTTACCTTCAACATTTGACCCGATTTCAAAGTTTGCCCCATTTATAAACAATCGGTTGTCATGCAAGAGATGAACAGAAAATAATCAGGGACATAATCCATGAAGTTACTGGCCTATATATATATGTGTGTGAATCTAGGAACCTATATCTTCGGGATATAAACATATTCTAGGTTTCATTAAAATCGGATTAAAATTGTTACCTCCATAATCTTCGCATTACATACGTCTACATTATTTGTGTACAAAGAACAACGGCCATTCTGTAGGACAGTTTCGATCCGATTTTTACGATATTCAAACTCAACCATCATCATGGTATACCGGTGATATATTTAACTGTTTTAAAATCGGACAGAAACTTACAGTCTACTTGTATTTCGAATTAAAACTTCCAAGGGTTCCTTTTGTTGCATGTCAATGTGTACTCGGGACAAACGGCTGAACTTGTACCTTGCCAGAACACCCAATCTGCACTGCAAGGGACTGTCTCGGGTAATACCCGTAGCGAAACTAGTGGAAATATTGATAGCAATCTGGAAAGCTATTTGGAAGTAACGCTACTCCCATAAAAAGAAAACACCAGGCAATTGTGATTCCTCTTCAGTAAACACTCGTCAATTACTAAAAAGATGTCGACACGCCAAAATACTCTCAATAAGCCTTCTTCGTAAATAACCCAGCGAGATTATTGACCTTGGATTTTCATTTATGAATGACTTGGTCGTTGAAGTCTATCGTTGACTGAAAACTATGTTCACTGTTACGATGTTCTCCATGTGGTACCAAGAAACAAATGGCTGTATATAAAGTTAATAAACCTTTGGTATTTTAATAGTCTGTACAGAAAATAAATGGAATGGTGTTTAACGCCCTACAGTTTGCTATGAGGGCAATTTTGCTCGGGCAGCGACGCTACGGTCTACTCTTATATCGAATTCCAACTGCCAAGGGATCTTTTAGGTTCACATCAATGTGTACACGGAACCTCGGTTTTTCGTCCCCTCCGTCCTGCATCACTGACTCGGAGGAACCACTACGGAAAATCAGGATGAACTTTCTCAGCCAATGCAGGGATCGAATACCCGACCTCCAGACCAGCGTCTTACCCACTTAGCTACCACCATCCCCTAATATTCTATACACGAAATGTAGATCATATCTCATACAAGAACCTTTTTAGCAATTTATAATGCGATGGAAGTACCAAATATGCTTAAAAGCTAATACCAGTTCGGGGGGTTGGCGTGCGCGTTGTGTCATACGGTCTGCCATTGAGTCAACTGGCGTGGTTTCGAATCACCGGTTGTACGTGACAAGGAGTAGGGTCGCCTGTCCAGTCTCGTGTGTTTTCTCCCGGTACTCCGGTTTCCTCCCACTGCTAAAGACCCCTACGCGCAAGCGAATTATTGAAATAAAATTAAACCATGTTAGTTCCGAAATAACCTAGTTTGTGTCGAGTGGACGTTAAACCCCATTTCTCTCTCTCTAATAACAGTTCAACTAAATATTTAGCTACATATATATATGAACTACTCATACAAAAAGTCATAATATAAGGTGTTCCAGAAATAGCGAAAATACCTCGTGTACGACAACAGTCACTTTTTTACAAGTCGAAGATTACTGAGTTTGAATTAACATCCAGTTCATGACCAAATGCTTCCCAAAACACCGAGCATACCCCGATGTTCAGAACATCGCCTAAAACAGCAAAAATATACACAGAAATATTACAAATTTTATTTGTAAAAAAAAAAATGAATGGAATGTTTTGAATATCCTTTAACTTATGCTGTATTTACATTAGTGTGTTCAGTCGACAAAGAGAAAAAATGTAAAGGAACAAAATTACTTCATCAAATACAAATTTGACCGGGAAGTGGCCAATTCCCAAAGGTTATCAACTCAGTCTACTTTCAAGATTTACGAGTAATAGAGTTGTGGATAACATCGGATTATTTACATTTGAACCCCCATTTTCTGCGTGACAAGTTCTCTTCTCACGATTTGATAAATTTTAATGAATAAATATCCAATGAGGACGTCGTGTTGGCAAAGTCAGGACATGTCCATTTCTCCACAATCCAATTATTCTAACAACTAACAATCCTATTTATCGCTCTGTAGGGGACCGCAGTAAGGACTTTTAATTCTCGACTAGAATGCAACAGGTTCAGAAATCCCAGGATCATAAACTCTACAATGGTAGCAGCGTCGTGTTGACCAGACGCGTAACTCCATGCGTTGCTGTTATCGCATTGTATAGCTCATCCAGGATGCTAGTTACACAACTGACAAACCTTGGTCTGTGTCCATTGTCCAAGCAGCTCAGGATTATACATTCTAAGGCTGACTGCCGAGGCTGAGTGTTCTACGATACCACTTGTTAGTGTCTTTGGAAATTCTACATCTGACTCTCTTATGTACATGATAATTACGCAGCAACATCACAAAAAAAAAATCAACGGTATAGACATCACAATTAGGTACACATTCCCACAGCAGACACAAAATTAGTTTCTGTGGAAATTCATTTATCTCACCAACTTATGTGCATGGCAAGTACGCAAAATGACACAATCTACAACACGCACACAAAATTAGGCAGGAATCTACTCGAAAAGAATATATTCAACGAAAATATCTGTGCTGGAAAACAATGTCGACACCAGTAATTTAAAGACCAGCCGTCGGACCCAGTTATTGACAACGAATCCATTTTAATATCAAGAAAAAGTGCATGTGAATCTACCATCCTTATTTGAAGTTGTCTGATATCTATGTTCTGTAAAGTGTATAGGTTCCCAGGGGGTCTGTAATGATTGTGTTCATTTCAGTTTTAATTCTACTGATGGGCAATGTAGGATAAGTACAATAAGCCTAAAAAGCCACAACAGAGACGTCAAAATTACCTACCCAGATCAGCCACATTAGATCGCAAAATGACACAAAAAATACAGTTATCGAAAACATGTAGCAAGGTAAATGAAAATGTGTAGCACCACGAGTCTTATGACTGACGTGGAGAGCGTCTATGGGTAACCGGTCGCCACATCTTATATACGACCCATGCATCTTTTCTTACTACATATTTTCGTAGCCTTGTGATCGTCTAGGATTTATCTCTCATCGTCTTTTCTTCTCCTTCACTTTGTGTTTACTTCTTACTGGTTTCTTAAGACGTTTGTCTTCTTCAGTTATAACAATGCAACAGTTCGTTTTTACCTTTTATGTAGCATAAGTATACATACAAGCATAGTACATATTACAATTATAGTCAATACTAACTAAACTCTTCCCAACCTAGACACCTCGCAGTGCCTAGGACTCTTAGATGGTAACCCTCTGGAATCTAATCGAAGTCTGCTGAATACTCACGGGTATCCTAATTTTGTATCAACTGGTTTTGGACATTCAATTATCTAATTGGTCAAACATGATGTAAATAATTAGAGAGATTGGTTAATTGAGCCCAATGACGTCAAAACACACCCTTATATGGTTATGGAAATTTACTCTAGAAATTGCGCATGAGATATCTGTTATCATGTTGTTGACATATAGAACCAGCTATGTTTTGTTTCTATAACCCTTTTTTATATAACAATATGTCAATCAAATGTTAGTTGATTTCAGTACACACCTGCATATATGTGAATATGTTAGAAACATAAAACTATATCTTATCTCCTCATTCCTTGTCTATAATCTTTAAAAACAATGTCACCACGAATATATTGCTACAAATGATATGACAGAATCATAAATGTATGTCATAACGATTGCATGGTAAAAGAGACCCAACAACAAGAGTTTATCAAGAACTGAATAAAACTATTAAACCAATTAAGAATTGTCAACCGCGTATACCAAAGTACACAAATATTGGATTAGTTCATTAATTATACAGATTTGGCATACGATGCTATACCACCTTAAGTTGGAAAGATACAAATAATCGCCACAATGACACTTCCTTGAGATGTGTACATACATCCAACGGTCTCAGAGAAGCGAGGCGTGAATTCGCAGCAATGAGGTTTGAATCTTAAGTAGTTAGAAATGAATGGATAAGTAGAAATTCCATGTTAGCAGGAATTGAAATTCAGATATGTTAGTTAACTTGGACGATTTGATAAGAGAAAGCCTTGTCCTACCCACTTTATCAGCTCAGGCACGACTCTTTTTTCGGTCTTAAAAAGTTTCTCTCTTTTATTTAGCTTTCATCCAATATGGAAGTGCTTATGAACGCTAATAGAATCGGCGAACGATAGATCGGAGTCAGTCTGGCACATTGACTTTACCTTGATATAAGCGGCCCATGCGTTTTGAGTGCTAAGGTTGATCGAGTTGACAAAGAAGTCTTTTGATTTTCTACTATTTCCAATAACAATTTATAGTTTTACACAACTGCCAAATAGTCATTTCATTTTACACGCATTAGGGTTGTAATATAAATTTGTAAGCTATCACTGAATAATATTAAAATAATATCACCTCCTATCCAATGCAAAACTGTGTTCTCTTACGTTCAAAGTCAGCTATTTAGTACCAGTCAAATTCCACTTATACAAAAGAGATTAGTTTAATAATATATAGAGGATAATTTGTCGTTTTTTCGTGAATAACATATTTTATTTCATCTCTAAGCAAGAACACTTATATTTTCACGCGTGAAAATATAAACGTTTTCTTGCTTAGAGATGAAATAAAATATGTTATTCACGAGAAAACGACAAATGTTCCATTTATTTTATGATTTTACAATCATTTTGGGTAAAACAACGTGGACAGTGGAATAACACTTTTATTTCACTGATAAAACGCGGTATTCCACTACTGATCATAAAATAAATAGTATGGTTACTGTATCAGGAGTACGTGGGCCAAGTAATTAAGTGTTTCAAAACATACATACATTTCTTGTTGTGTATAGCTAGTGTGTCTTCAGTAATGCACAGATTGGAAAAACTCCATAGTTTATAAAGAATCGGATCACTAACGAAATGGGGCATAAAATTGCCTAACAGTGAATCTAGTAAAAGCGATATCCAACCCAGCAGGAGAATTGTTAGTAGCAGGTTTTTGGTACCAAAAAGTAGCATTATTATGGTAAATATTGTTTTATAAATCAGCCGAACCAAAACCGCGTTCAGTGTCCTTATATCTTTAATACTCAACGAAATCGGTTCACTAGTGCGCGCGTTCACAAGTCCGCAGCAATATACATTGCTATAAATATGTGTATCAGAAGCACCAACAGAACCTGCTGAAAGTTTTAAAACGGGTTTTCCACATTGCGACAAATATGAATATCAGAAGCTACAACAGAACCTGCTGAAGGTTCTATACGGATTTTCCACATTCAATGTGAAGTGGCCGTTGAATCATCAAACCATTTCCATATATTATATTCGTTTTAATTATTGCCCCCGCCTTTCGAAGAAAGCAGGCGACTATTAAAATTGATTCGACCGTCTGTATATCCGTCACACTTTCTAATTAAGCTAGAATGTTCAAACTTGATGGAGTTCGAAGATGAGCATTTTCTGCTAAGGGTAAGCCTATATAGATAAGCAATTTGATTGGTTGATGCTTTGGGACACGTTAACGTTAGTTCTTATTAAGTGAGAGTGGTGAAATTTGGTGTATAGTTCCATTACATTAATACACTGACATAAGTTCGATAATGAGCACGATAACACTCCTTTGGAACACGATAACGCTCCTTCTAACTGAGCTAGAATATTCAAACGTGGTGTAGGAGTGCGTTAGGTGAATGCCTTGATGGAGTTCGAAGATGAAAATTTTCTGCTTACAGTGAGCAGAGATAAGCAGTCTGGTTGATGCTTTGGGTTACGACAAGTTTGATTATAATGAAGTGAAAGAAATGAATCTCAGAAAATAGATTAATTATATCATTACCTTGACTGAGTTCGATAGTGAGAGATGTAAATGTTCATTAGGCGAATGTCTTGGAGTTCAATGATTAACATTTCGAGCTGAAGCTAAGCAGAGCTAATCAGTTTCATTTGTCGATGCTTTGGGACAAGATAATTTTGATTCCATCTGATAAAGAGTGATGAAATTTGTATAGTTTGACTGCTCGATACTTTTGGAAAAAATAAATGTCCGATAAATTAACATGTGTCATCTATTTACTGTTGGCTTGTTAGATATTAGAAAACAATTACAGCGACAAACAATGATTGATATGTCTAATTGGGCTCTTTATGGTGTCAGTACTGGATCATTAGTTTTGTGTAATATTAAAAATTTCAAAAATCGGAAGCAAAGAACAAAAATGAGAGGCATGGGAATAATTATATTCTCATTACTAAGCGCATTCGATTTATAATTTATGGTACTTTTATATTTTCTTGTAGGTCTATCGGAAATAAAGATACAAATTAAAAGAGGCAAATTAATTAAATCTGATTATCTTTGCGAAACGAATACCCACCTATTTCAAAATATATACGTCAACATGTAGCCCTTTTATTAATTCGGAAATCTTTAAAACGCGGACATTATCCGATAAAACGAGAGTTAAATCGTGTGTCCGGAACCTTTAAAACCCGACCTATTCAATTCGTGTCACATCCAAAACGTTAGGTGACGTTCGGCGACCATTCGATGACCTGTCGGTGACACAATCCTGAATATTCGCCGACGATTGAAAGGTACACCATCGCAGATAATGTTTCCCCAAATTGTTGTTGAAAATTCGCCAACTGTAGTTTGTCTGAACAAAAACTAAGGCGTGGAGATGATGTGGGATGTCGGCCACCAACTTGGAAACGGTCCATCTGCTTCCAAAGATACATTTTCAACAAACTGGGTAGTTCAACTACGAATATTTTTCTAGCCAGGCGGGATCCTAACACGGTCAAACACCGTCAAAAAATGACCCCCTCTGATACCACTACTTTGATGTATAGAATTGTCGTTGGAGTTCCATTGACAACATGCTAAGCTAATGATTATCGTTTTCACTTTAAATGTCTAAGAAAGACACCAAGAAAGACACTTCATTCAACTGCGATCGTCTTACGTCTCGAGTACAGGTTTTCTCTCCTCTATCTAAATTATTTTTTTATTTTTCTATTTTGTTGAAACGAACTGTGAGACGTTTTAAAAGCCCTGTTTCCAATCGCGTGAATGCATTCAAATAGTTGATTCGTTCAGAAAAAGATTTAACAATGTTCGTTAAGAAGAGATATGGAAGAAGGAGTTTTTCGGATGATGTCAAAATTCAAAATTAAACTGTCACTATGTCAGTCAAAAACATGTAAAATCACCAACTTGAATGAAAAACAAGTGTTTTTTTGTGGACTTTGACACAGACATATTTTACAAAATCATTTAGCACAAAATGAATTTAATAACGGTGAATAAATCTGTTTCTGTGGTGGTCGATATTCCATTCCTTGAATAATAACGGAAATTAAAGGAATAAAGATTATACTTTGTTTTTTTGGTAGGCCCGCATTTTCATGTGGACGTACATCATGGTCACGATTTTTATCCGATTTTAAACAAACCTGAAATATAGGTGTTCTGACGAAGATCTCGGTTGCTTTCGATATTGCCGGGTATCGGATCATAACTTCATGGATTACGTCCCGTGGATGTACAAAAAATGTTCAAACATATATGGGAGAAAACAAACCCAACACCATGAGCGCCACCAAGACTGCTTGTGGCTCACAATGGCACATCATGTCTCATGCATGCCTCTATCAGCTAGCTACAAATGTTCGAGAAAGGTAAACAATACACTACTTCAGATACAATCATACAGATAATCTGAAACTAAAGAGAACTATATTATCGAATTATATTATATTATGTTGATTTCGACAAAAATCTCATCAATCCGCTGATCTCGAGAGAATCGTAAGTAATATCCAAACCAAATCCACGGGGGTCATCAATCGCGAATTTCCATGAAAAGCATGGCCATATTTGATATATAATTAACGTTGATTTAGCTACATAATGATAGCTAAAATTTGATTTGAACCTCTCAGCACTCGGTAATTGCCCATTTAAATTTATAATCTAGAATTAGAATTGTGTTTGGTGTTTAACATTGATAAAGGTTGTCAAGAAGCAAGCAGTTCTGGTGATTGATATGTGTTCACAATATCCAGTATGAAAATTCTAGCGATGTATGTGTGTTAATATATTTAATTACACATCTGGATCGAAAAAGGCAGTTGAATTAAAGTGGCTATTCTAGTAAAAATGTTCAATTTATCAATACAAGGCATAACACAATGGGATAATCTACATTAAATGTCCAGTTAGTCAATGATAGTTTAACGTCCAATCAACGCCAACAAGTTCACAGATGAATTAACATAGGTATATATTTATTTAGATAATTTGTTTCGTTCGCGCAGGACTCTTTAGCAACGTGAGCGGAGTGCAACGACCGCCTCCTCTTGTCACGTACCAACCTGGGATTGGTGTTGGAAGGTGCGCCACAAGGACATACATAATAGAGACTTTTGGCAAGCGTAAATTGCTAGTGCGTAGCGCGTATCCGTATGAATTTTGTGTGTGACGTCATCAATGTGTGTGTATTTCTCATACGTGATACGGCACACGGATACGACAGCCCGTATCAAACAGCTTTCATACGGAGATGGTCCGTATAACATTATCGTCTTTTTAGACGCTGAAATGTTGTATCATAGCGTTTTTATGAATCTATGTGTATCTTAGAATAGTGCCATGTGAATTTAATCACAATAAAGGCTGGAATTTAATCATTATTTTTGTGTTTTTTTCTCGGAATTTTCATACTTTTCCTGTCTGTCTTCACGCTGGTTGATCTACGCGCTAGCTTTAGGTAGATATGGGACCTTGAAAATCTGTGAATGATCTGATTCTATGGTAAAGCTGCGTCAATGATAAATTAGTGGAACCAAAAATTCCTGTCGAGTCAAAGTCAAAGATTTTTTTTTAAATAAGATCCAAAATTTTTTTTAATAGCTCAGCGACTGTCTAATGACTTCACGAACTCCGAGAAATTGTAGGCAAGGCACTTGACTAGTACTGATGGCGATCTTGGTAGATAATACTGTCATCATGCTGTACAGAATTAAGCTCAGCTCAGTGACGCATACGTACGCGACGCAAGAATCTGCCAAAACTCTAAAAGTACTCTGACGTAACGTGTGACGTATACGATACGGATACGTGATACGGATAGGGAAAATGCAACTTGCCAAAAGTCTCTATTATTTCCATAACGCACACGTTTGTCCACTCTCAATAAAAAAATCAGGGTATCACGTGTGCTATGGGGATGGCGGCATGGAGCCCTTATAGCTGTTCTAGGGCAATGCACAGGTGATGAACATGTAGATAAAATGTACTCCGCTTTTTCAGCATGACATTACTTGTTATTGCCACTATACGGACACAGATCACTAAATATTTCTACGCCGGTACCCTACAAATTGTAGGGCCAAGTTATTTTTAGTCTTTCTCTCCCTTTCCCTTTTTCCCCCTTTTGCATGGTGATTTTGGTTTACTTTTTGGTGTAGAATCGAAGAAAAGGGTTTGAAAATACATCTTCTGCCAGGTTTTGGTGAATATTCATGATTTTGAGGGCGGAAGGATACAAGAGTTGTGAGGTTGGTTACGTTGAAAAGGGGGGCCGACAATTGCCTGGTTTGCTGTCTCTACTTCCAGCTTGTGTATCTCAAGTTTTTCATGAAGAACCTCATACATGCTTTTGGGCAAGAGTTGGCCACATGTTGCTCCATCTGTGTCAGAAAGCGTTCTACCCAACGAATATTTGGGAAAAAGTTACAGCCGGTCTAAGAGACGAGAATTAACATTGAAGTCAATGGGGAAATAATTAGTGATCTGTGGCCTGTCTGTGTATGACAAGGCTGTGACTGATAGGCCTTAGTTTTGAAAATATGATGACTAAATTGTCAGAAAATATGTATAAAGTATTTTGACTACAGAAAAACTAAAAAAAAGGTTAAATTTAAAAAAAAAATCAAAATTTGGAGAAAAATTGTGATTTCCCTGCAAATTTCTCAATTTTCAGTTTTTATTTAATTTCTAACAGTAAGAAAAATATTTCTATGTCCAATTTTGGTGTTTTCAGCCTCAGAAAGCATAGATAAAGTGAACACCTTTGTAATTTCACCTAATTTTGTCTAAAAATTAGGAATATTCACAAAAAATCTGCAAATTCACCCATTTCGATGTAGAAATTAATGCCTTCATGCCTACTCAAATTAGTCAAAATTTCTAAAAATGCCCCTTATTTTCATTGCTATTGTAAGTTAGATGGGATTGTCAGGTTTAGAAATAGCTGCAGTTTTCCTACAGAAAATTGAAAATTGGCAACACTGAGTTAATAATATACAGCAGATGGGTTTATACAAAATGTTCAAAACAGGGGTTGGCTCAATTTGGCCACCAATTTAGCCAAAAAAAGCATTTTTTTCTTCTTTGAAACATTAAATTCTTGCATTTGCTTCCTGAAGGAAGCAATATCCTAGTCTTTATAGACATTTTTCTCCCCACCATTCTGTTTACAGAGGCTATAAATGCCCCACCCCACCCCTTTTTATTAATGTGTTTTGAGAGTTTTAATTGCACCTGTGTTGACAATTAAATGATAATAATTGGAATTTGTTGTTGAATTACAGTTAGGAATGTTATTTTACACCAATAAATGGTTATTTTGTACATTTCAAGGATTTCTAATCTTTTTGGTTTAAAGGCAAACTTAGAACCCTGAGACATGTCAGGCCAATAAGACCATACCCTGACACAAAACTGGTGTAGATGTGTAAATGTCAGCTTAATGGTCAATATTTTCTTATCGAAATCTAGGATTGTGGTGTTTGTTGCATTTATGTTACTTATAGAACAGTAAAATGTTAATTTTGGTCCTTTTCAGGCCTCTTTTATGATGTCAACTCTGTTATAACTACCATTTTGACTTCATTTTTTCAGTCAATTGATGTAAAGGTCCAGACATCTTGATTCAGCACCAGAATTGCAATAAAGATTTGTATGGTGCCTCTGAGCTTTGAGATTTTGATAACATTGAACTATTTCCAAATTTGTAAAAATTGTGTATTCTGTGACCCTTTTGTTAGAGAGGGGTGGACATAGGCCAATTATGGCATTTTTTTCTTTCAGCAAGGCCTATTTTAACCATACTTCACATTTATTGCACCTATTTTAGTTTTTATGTTCATATATTAGCCAGGGATGGTAAATCATATCTGTTAGATAAGATTGATTCAGTCATTGACATTTTTAGGGTGTGGGGTTACATGTTACAGTACAGACCTTTATAATTTCAATCAATGCAATAGTTTTGTGATATTTCTGTTTGCATATTGTCCAGGGTTTCCAAAAATATATTACTTACCAGTCTGGCTATCTAAAAAAGTGGAAAATTATGGGTTTTTTGAAAGATGCTACATGTAAATTCTGTACATTTTTCATGACATGACAGTAAAAAAAATATATTTTTGAAGAAAATTCCAGATTATGAGTGTTTTCTGTGTAATTTGTTTGTAACTTGTCGTATTTTTTCACAAAACTCAAATACTGCATTTAATAAGAAAGATTTTTAAATTTTAGCACAAAAGGCCCAGGGACCTGAGATGCACTGCTGTACATAAAGCAGCTTGTATACTTAAAGGGCCATCATTTTTGCAGTTATTCTTTGATTTTGATTTTCTTTCACCGGTGCGTTGCCAGAACATATGGGAAGCATATAAAAAGGGCATTTTGGTGATACCTGAAGTTTCACCCCTATATAGGACACAGATCACTAAATATTTCTACGCCGGTACCCACAAATTGTAGGGCCAAGTTATTTTTAGTCTTTCTCTCCCTTTCCCTTTTTCCCCCTTTTGCATGGTGATTTTGGTTTACTTTTTGGTGTAGAATCGAAGAAAAGGGTTTGAAAATACATCTTCTGCCAGGTTTTGGTGAATATTCATGATTTTGAGGCGGAAGGATACAAGAGTTGTGAGGTTGGTTACGTTGAAAAGGGGGGCCGACAATTGCCTGGTTTGCTGTCTCTACTTCCAGCTTGTGTATCTCAAGTTTTTCATGAAGAACCTCATACATGCTTTTGGGCAAGAGTTGGCCACATGTTGCTCCATCTGTGTCAGAAAGCGTTCTACCCAACGAATATTTGGGAAAAAGTTACAGCCGGTCTAAGAGACGAGAATTAACATTGAAGTCAATGGGGAAATAATTAGTGATCTGTGGCCATTCAGCTTTGCGTGGATGTTGTGCTAACTTGAAACATGGCGTTACTATAAATTAGAGACAAATAAGCAATATGTGGTAGCGTGGTATCCTTAGTGTCATCAAGGTTAGGGAAGTAAATCTTATGATCTGACAAGGCAGTAATGCCAACCATATTAGTTACCCGACTACCCAGCAGTACTTTTTATCCTAGTAGTTTGACCTATTGGACATGATGTATGAATAACCAGAACTTTCTTTAAAATAACTCAAATACCCACGATGGCTGGATCTCTCACGATCATTATCATCAATATAGATGAATTGGGGATGGAGACATCAAGAATTGTTATGCATTAGGAATAATAAAATCGCAGAAGATTTAATTACACTATAAGATCAACTCACCTACCGTTTGAAACATTACCCTAAACAAAGTCACCTACAAGAACAGCGATGTTGCGATCGCCATGGTGGGAAAAACAGAACAATACAATTTAAACCAAACAATAAAAATATTCGAAAATAATTTTGTTAAAGAGATTTTCTCTGGGGTGTTACTTGATGGTGCATAGTATCATAAAGCGTCCAGTTTCCAATTTCTTTTGACGAGACCGTCGTATATGGAGTCGTGTCTAGTGTTATAATTTATCTTATCATAAATTGTAAGTTCATACCAGTCAAAATATATCAAGAAGTCTGTAAGGAACTCATAAAATTCATGTAACAAATTAAAAAACGCTATGGCCATGTTGCGCTGTAATCTGATTGTCTCGAACACTCAGCACCCAAAAGTCATTCCGACTTTTTATCATCTCATTTTCGAGAAAGCATTGTACCATTAGAATTTCGTCCCCAGTAATAAACGTAATATGTAGCAAGATTTACGTCAAATTCCTGAATATAAATTGTTTTATTTATTACACTATCGGCCAACTGGCACTACAAGTCACTTCCAAACAAACCCAAATCAATTTAATTACGGCATTTACAATTCAGCTATGTCGTTCAAATCAATTTTTCAACTAACGTTAGCGCAAATTCCCTAAGATGAGGTCAACAAAATATGACCTTCTTGTTCTCAACAAAGTTAACATCACTTTCATTAAATATTAAAGACTTGTGTTGGCTAGCGTCATGTGGTCAAGCTTACTCACAGGACCGTGTTAAACGGTTAATTACAATGATTGGCTTTCTTCCAAGACTAAACACAGAATTCCAAATATTAGCATTCTTTTCTGTTATATTTTCAAAATCTGCTTCTTAAGGATGCCAATAATACTGTTGGGATAACAATGAGTATATTAAGACTAATAATATTTTGAGGTACGGGGGAGGAAGTGACTGTGGCCCGTTCTCCTACCAGTCAAATCTGCTCAAAATACAGCTCGGATCCCTATAATCAATAACCGATTTGGTTTACTCCGACGTAGCATATGGAACAAAAATACCTCTTCTCTTTTAAAAGAATTTCATAGGATATGTTCAATAATATAAAAAAAGTCATCATGATATAGTACGGCATCGTATACTTAACCGGCATATTTTTTTGTGCTG
The DNA here is from genome assembly GCA_036850965.1 of Patella caerulea. Lineage (NCBI taxonomy): Eukaryota > Metazoa > Mollusca > Gastropoda > Patellidae > Patella > Patella caerulea. The sequence continues at coordinate 25,532,724 of JAZGQO010000006.1, forward strand.
GTGAGATTTAGTAACGAACTCTAAAACTACTATATGCATCTACTTCGTCCATACGATTTTTATGAATAAAGCTAAACTGTACGAACCTGTACTATCCCTACCTCAGCCACCAATACTCAAACGTATATAAATTATTACAATCGGCGAAGATTTGAGGCGAGAAAGATGATCAGGCATTCTCATTGCCGGTGTACGAAAAACATTTACCGTCTGCAAAAAAGTAGGGTATCGGGCTTTTGTGAACAAGGGGCGACAGGGGGCAATGACACCATAACCTTGCGTTCCGGTGCCCCTGTAAGATATCAATTTAATGGACCAGTTCCATTTTGGGGTATAATCTATTAAAGTTCCAGTTTTCACATCTTTACATGTACCTATAACTTTTGATAATTCCCTATTTTACTAATAAAATAAGATTACAATTCCGTTTCGTTTACCGTCTCTGGAAAATAATCTTACTTTACTTCTATCCCAATTGTGTTCTATGTACACGAACTCAGAAAAACCCATCAGATCCAATCTTACACGCTTGGGATTTCAAATTCACAAAATTCATCACACAACGAAGCCAAACTACCAATACAGATAATTTTGGCATCTGATTGAAGTCCAATTAGGTACAAATTGACCGATTTTCTGATTAAGTCTTTTAAGTTGTTTACTTTATATCCGACACTAAATTATTAAACATTCCGGGATTTTCTAAAAAAAAAGTAGATTTGAAAGAAAGGCTAGACGGAGATTAATACAAAAACAGAAGATATGGTAAATCCTTAAATTAAATAATAAAAAATTATTCCGCAACTGAAAGCCAACCTTTTAAATTTTAACTAGGTTCGTTTCATTTTCATATGCTAGGGGGGAGGGGGGGGGTACTGGTACTTAAATGCAGGGTCAACATACACTGTACAGTAAATAAGGGTAGATGTAACTTTTACTTCATTGTAATAGAAATCTACAGAAAATTCCGAAAGCAATCCCTTTGGAAACGGAATGCTGGTTCTTACCGAATTTCCTAAATAGAATTTAATAAGCGGATGTCGAAAAAGCCCAACAACCGAGTAAGCCAATAATCAACGTTATATCTTCTAATTTTGGTGATTAGCTTCTGTGGCTAAATTACTGATGACATGAAAACAATTTCCGAAACAAGAGTGCTCGCGTCTCCCATCAATATACCTGAACGAAATCAACAAATTAAATACCCATTCATCATTTTCCGTATAGTAGCACAATAGATACGTCTCCCCAGAAAAGTTAATAATTTTCATCTAGACACTGAGAGTGAAATTATTTATAGCTATATGTCTTTATCTGTCAAACAGATCACACAGTTCAAAAATTAATGAACACGTGGGTTAAAGAATGTTGAGGTAGTTTTGCACTTTGGTCGGATGACTGTCAGATACCGCTGGGAGGTAGTGACATTACTACTGAATAAAATGGCAATCGATACTTTAAGAGAAAGGAAAAGCGGTCTTTTTTCTTCTTAATATCCAATTCACGATCTCATTGGGAAGCCTTTAACCCTTGAGAATTAATGGGATCAAAAAGTTGAATTAAGTAAGGAGTTTCAGGAATTCACATTGCCACCAAGTGATCTTTGTTACATCGTATCGCCTTCATTGATTGACACATTAAAATCATACCGGACACGCGAAAGTGTGTTATTTAGTAGCCTACTGTCTTAACATTAAAGGTGTTCTAAACAAATATTTCACAGTTTGGGAAATTTAAAATTTTACTATACGATAAGTATTACTGCTTCAATTAAAGTCATTAATTGTGGATTCAATTATAAAGTCTCTGACATACACAAAACGCATGGGGGATTATACATAAACTTTTCAGCCACAGTAATGGGAATATTCTATTTCCGTGCAATAATTCGGTGGTAGTGGCCGTCGATACTCAGTTGTTAGGTGTAAAAGACCTCTAATCCAAGCAAGAACCTAATCCATCAAAATTGATTATATTGCCTATTTACATCTAAATCAATTCTTCAATGGTAATTGAGAAGGACCCGACAACCATAGTTGTAGTCAAAAAAGGAAATGTAACCGAGGAATTAATGTATTTCACCCCCGGACTTCCATACTTTTTTTCCATAAATAATGTAATTGTGATTTCAATAAACCCAGAAGAAAGCTATATTTATCTATTAGAATTATCCCTGACTTAACATCTATCTGAATGATTATATATCCATAAAGGGTTCTGTTTTGTTTAATTTCATATAATCATGTCTCGGTGTCGATTCATCTTGTCTTAGCCTTAAGTCATATAAGTTTGTTGAAAACAATATTGAGACAGAGGCATTTCAATTGAAATAGGCGATATACAGATATCTTGATTAAATTTGTCACGCGAACTGAGCTTTATATTCGGATTAAATATTTTGAAAAATTACAGATAATCTATAAATTTTAAAATCCCAACGCCTTGGGGATCGACATACATATGATTGTCTGGTCATGTTAAACTAAAGGTTGAAATATTTAGTCTACAGCTTCTGATTTCTATAAATAATATACAATTACAAAGTTAAAACAAATACTTGTATAAACCATGTGGGCAAAGGTGGTAAAGGGTCTTCTAGAAAGAGTAAATAAAATAAAATGCACCCAGATTCTAACCGATTGTATTATACCCAAATGACCACAGGGTTTAATTTAAGATTTATCGAAATTCCAATATTAGAGAAAAGACAAAATATAATAATAATATACTTAAATCGATTTTTATTATTTATCAAGATCAATTTCATCACCATTATTATTCATAGCCATAGACAGACATCCCACGAAGTCAGGTCGCTATTTTCGAAAAATCGTTTACTTTATAAAAAAGCATCAAAATTGATATATGGTGGAAAACACGTCATTTTAGATTCCCAGAAAATTGGATTTTGGATACTTCGGCTTCATGGTATGGTCGATCTATGTTTCGCACCTTCTAAATTAATCAGAAGTACGTTTATTACTACAGTTTTCAAGTTTAGCTACCGAAAACACACAATTCAATTTTTCGACTGTCCCCTAGAGACATTCTGTGTAATTAGTTGTGTGTTAATTTAAACTATATATATTTGTGAAGCTCTTATCGGATAATTGAAATTGAATGGTGCCAGATGGAATGTCACCTAAGCTACTTGACTAATGCATGTAGATCTATCGATACATTTTATTGGGGTGGATATTAACTATATCGATCACGTTTGACAAACAGGTTCATTAGCTAAATTCAGTGCCCCTGTTTAAAATTCTGCAGACGAAGATAAATTCCATTGTTTTGCGTATATATGTCCCAAAGCATTTCTACCAAATAACTAGTTCCTTTTGGAACTGCCTTTGAGCGAACGATATTCGCTGACAGTTCCCATCCGGCCTTCTATAACTGCAGTATGAAAATAGGTTAAAATACCGCTATTCCCCACCCCTGTTCTCGGGCTGTATTAGAACCCTTACCGTCTATTTTCCGCCAAAGGAAATCCTTTCTCACTATATTTGACACGAGTTTATAAAAATTCAACTCCGTTTTCAAGTAGAAATTAGAGCTGAAATAAACATGCGGTTTGCGCATGTCCGGGTCTCGTAAGGGCTCTTCAGTTTAAACGTATTTGGTGTATGTTTTTTTAATCGCAGAATTCTACTTGAAAATAGTGTTGAATCTTTATAAATGTGTTTCAGCTGTGGCAAGAAATGATTCCTGTGGCGAATAAAGTAGAATCAATGTGAAAAATAGTGGGTAAGGATTCCAAAATAGCGGTAGAACAGAGGCGGGGAAGAACGGTATTTTCATACTGCCGTTATAGAAGGCCGGATAGGAACTGTCAGCGAATATCGTTCGCTCAATGACAGTTCCAAAAGGAACTACCAAATAACCCACACCACCTTAATCAAACTGTTACAGAATATTGAATTTTATGTCAACTTTCACCTTTCAATTGATACCTATTCTAATATATTCGAAATGGTGCAAAAATACATAATATTTTATATAACAAGACATTTGATCGTTTAAAAATACATCTAAACATATGCATTAAATGTAATATCTTACTATTTCACTCCAGCTATTGTATATTTATAAATCAATGTTTATATACCGAAACGTATGGACACAGCCGTAAAGCTGTACTAGTTTGTCCGTCTTCACTGGTTCATCCAGAGCTGACAGGTTGGGCTATTTTGTCCAAAGTTGTTAATTTGTATAAATAGAAGATTTAACTGGCTCATCCGGAACAGAAAAGTAAGGTTATTTTGTCCACAGTTGTTAATTTGTATGAATAGAAGATTTAAATATTTTATATTTTTGGAAATAACTTGTGTGTTTGCCTGTTGTTCGATCCGATTCGGTATATTGAATAACATATTGTTTAAACTTTAACGAACTATATTGGCCGAAATAAGCTACATTGTGGTACATGACGACATCTTCTACTGAACTTTATTAACAAATTAACTCAAATTTTGTGGTTTCGATCAACACCTTATACGTTTCAAGGTGTTTGATGGCCTGTTCAACCTTTTGGTGTTCTCCAGTCTGGAGTCTCTGGTTTCACCCCATTGCTAAAGACCCATGCGTGCAAAATAATTATTGAAATAAAAATAGTATAAGTCCTTCATGATCACGTTTGTGTAGAGTGGACGGTAAACCAAAACTCTCAATCTCTTTACCTAATTGGTTTTTTTTTTTAAACTTAAAAAATATGAATGAAGATCTAGCCGTACCAATCTTCCCAGACCGTTTAATATCTCATCCTTCATTCAACATAAAAGAGTCGTCAATATGAACTTTGTATATATTCCGCATGAAAAACCTGCCCAAATGGAAAGACCCGTATCTTTATAGACATATACAGATGAGGAAATATTAAGGATAATTCAACCTCTGACAACTGAATAAATCAAGTTTGGCGTTAATAGTAAATTTTATTTCGAAAAAAGTGGAGAAAGTAACATTTACTCATAAATATATCAACTGGCTGCCAACAATTTGATTTAGTTGGCATTACTCATAACGAAATTGTATTTACGTTCTTTGCTATTAAAAGCCCCTCGCCATAATAATACATCATTGTGGTTGAATATAACATATTAATTGTCACCGAGGCAAAATGTGATTGAACAGCTACGGTATTATCCGAGAATGAGGATGAATTCGTGTACCTCAAACTTTGTCTCTTTGTATAGAAGTACGTTCTCAAGCGGACAATAGGAAATGGGGTTTAACGTCCTACTGTGCTGCCTCGACTTGGTTAATGAAGACGGAACAGACAATAGGGCAGACTAGCTTACTTCTTAAGACACAAATAATTGTTTGGCAAGAAGACCGCAGCAAAGACGAACGGATGAATACTTTCTTGATGTCGGTATGGATGGATGTATACTCAAAGCTAACAGCTAAACATGAGATATAATAATAGATTACAGAACATAGTCCAGTTTTCATTACGTGTTTGTGAAGTCACAAGGTGATTTCTAGTTAAAAAACTAGTCTCCACCTCCTACAAAAGAAAGTTGGATCTTTTCTATCATTAAAACGCACTGCAGAAGTTCAGATAGTTTGGGAATTCCATGCATGATTATTAATTAAGCAGTTTCATTCACCGAAATACATGTATATCTAGAAATCTATAGTTCAGAACCAGGTTATAACAAATATGTCACGATACTGTCCTCAGGTTGGATACAGTTTGAAGTAATGTAATCGACTTTATCCATGACATTGTTAGAACGCAGTCGACATAGCAGATACTCTTTAGGAAATCAGACAGATTAATCCTGCCTGAGTTAGTCCTAGTATCCCTTTTCGTGGCCCTGTGCTTATTATTGGAGGCGCTGTGATTGTTTTTCGAATTCCTTAAATTCGGCGCTATGTAAGTGCTTAATTAGATAGTGTTCATATACTTGGTATATGTAAGTTATCGTTGCGATCTGATGATATATTTGGACTAAAAGCATATTCAAACTAATTGCAATTGTCAGGGAATGCCCATGACATAATGCATCGACCAAAAGACATGTTTGTGTCACATAGTAGTACACTGTATGGCGCCTTCATTAGCCCTTAAACCCCATTTCATACCATTTCCTGACATATTAGGACTAGGTGAATATATTGTGTTGACGTCTAAACTCACTCATGCTTTCTAATTGATGAGAGTTGATGAAACCATTGGATCGCAGTGTTACAAATAAAACGAACAACCATGAATTTTGCCTAATTTCTTAAGATATGCCAGAACGTACGGGGGTGGGTAACCTTAGTTTGTCTATACTATATTGGTGATTTTTTGTTTGATATTATTCTCATTCGTTGAAATTTTGAGCCGATATAAACTTATTCTCGAGTAACTAAAATAAGAACGAGGTACCCATGGTGGTTAGTGCAGTATAGCATATCCCACGCTTAAAGTGTACTAAATCTTGGATTCCCGATTCTGTCTGCCTTACTGCATCTTAGCAAAATGTGGTGTGCCGTTAATGCGTCTTTTCCCACCAATATTTAGTCGTAAGAACGAACCCACATTTTTATGAAAGGTTGCGTATTCGAGAGGCAGGATCCCTTTTCTACCTCGATGGGACTGTTCATTAGGGTTGCAAGCAATAACCTAATACAACGAAAGCGACATAGGAAAAAATCATCAAATATTATCTAGTCGCTTATTTCCGTTCACACTTTTCTTTCAAACTTAGAATCGAGCGCGTTGACGGCCCTGACGGAATGAACTATTGATACGCCATTGAATAAGGTTTACCTGATGTGTTCTTTCAACGAGACAATCTATAGAATTAAATTAAGCGGGTGCCTTGGGCTTACTATAAGATTAGTTTAATATTTGACTTACTATGTTGACAATAGAACGAGACAATTATTATATTTCGACACAAACAAATCTTGTAAACCTTAATGAAAAGACAATATTTATTTATAAAAATATACGATTTTCAAATAGCTGTTTTTACTTTAAATCCAATCCAATCGGTGTGGTTTTTTTTAAAAAAAATACAAATGTGCCTTTATTAACGTAATATCCAAAATGACACAGAAGCTTCAAAGATAATTAACATAGCAATCAATATTGGTTTCGAACTGATTATATATACGTACTAATTACGTTACATCGATATATAGTCATGATTAACAATTTCTGTTATCACTAATGACTTATTCCATCATACTACAGCAAAATACCATGATTAACTTTTTTTTGGACGTCACAATATTATACAATTTCATGATTGGGATGTATATTATAATAATACATATAGGTAGAAAAAACAAAATTACTACAAGACAAATGCAGTTTCAAAACTACAAATTATTTATAAATTGCCTTTTCTATTTATGAAAGCTTTACTTTAGTTCTCTGTTTAAATAAAATCAATTTTTATATAAGCACTGTATTATTGTATGGTTCATTAAAACTTTACCTGACCAGTATTGATTTATATTAATCAGGATACTTCTTATATGGTAGAAATATATTTAATCAAAGAATGATTGGATTGAAATATAAAGTCATTAGTTTATGTTTAACTATAACCAGTATTTACTTTTCTTTATCTTTCGTACTCCAGTCCATTTTTTTATTTTGCACACTTCGCTTTATTCAGTCTTACAAATATTTTTTGCGTCTTACATCTTTTGTTTGTCTTTTTGTTATATTAAAGAGTGTATAGCTCTATCCCTTATATGCTAGACCACATACATATTAATTTTCATTCAATGTTGTTTTTTTTTTTGGGGGGGGGGGGGCTATTGGACTAGCGTGCCGCGCTTCGACCTCTAGCTGGCCGGTCATCTCAGGCTTGCGGCTGTGGTTTCGAGCCCTGGTGTGAGCTTATCTGGCATGGAGATAGGGGCGCCTTCTTGGGTTTCCTCCGGACACTCCTGATTCCTCCCACTGCTGAAGACCCCTACGCGCAAGCGAATCATTGAAATAAAATTATTACCATATGTTAGTCCCGAAATGACCTAGTTTGTGTTGAGTGGACGTTAAACCCCGTTTCTCTCTCTCTCTTTCAATGTTTATTGTTTTATTTTCTAATCATACAGTTGGCTTCGGCGTTATATGTGAACAGTCCAGACGGCAAGACTGTGGTTTGCATCCACTTAGCAATTCTGCAAGTTATCCCTTTTCAATTATTCTCGCATTGTCTTCTGTTATAAGTTCTGCTTTGCTTAACAAGTTTTATTATTACAAATACCAATCGCAAACGCGACGTCGAGAACAGATTTTAAAATCTTCCTTGTTTCCAAAATGATGTTGAATAACATCTACTTATATTTGTGATCGTGGTTTGTTTGTTCAGGGTTAGTTGCTGCTACGCTAGGGGTGTCTCGAGGCTGAAATTTGGTTTAAAGGGGAAGGCTCGGACCGAGGAGTAACATAGGGTCGGTGGCGTTGGACAATCACTTCCGGTTTCGGAGTTTGCCACTTCCGGTTCATGACTTTACCCTAGTGAGTTTATGTTTTCAGGTTAAAGTAGCTAAGTCTCTAACTTAATATCATCCAAAATCTTCAACATTCAAAACACGAATTATTTGTCAATTTAAATCAACATTGATGCTGTGATCTTACCGGAAAAGCGTAGGTTTCTGATATCTAATATTTAAGACAAAATAAACATTTTATCATTAGTACACGAATCATATACCATAATGCGTTTCAACCCCAGTTGTAACAAGAGACTCGAGGAACGAGTCAGAAACATTGCACCAAATTTAAACGGCGTATGTAGACTACTGGAATAACCAGACTCTAGAAATTTGCATTCGATTAAGACTACTGGGTCATTTCGCCGAACATAACTGATTTGAAATTAGAGTAAAAACGGAAACCATTGCATGTAAACCAGTTTATATATAGTACATTATTATACACGTTGCGACCCACTTGTGTCAATTTTTAGGTCCCAAATGTTAGCGATTTAGCTCCATTAAGTTAACAGTCTATTTTTCTTTTTGTCGTTTGCGAAATGACAATTTTCAATTACTTTCACATTGACTTGTGTGATGTTTTACTTTGTTCAAAACTTATCAGGGTTAAATAACCTTATCAACATTACTTTAAACGGGCCAGTATTGAAGTGGAATATTATGGATAATACTGAATGTGAACTATACGCCCATTAAAAGAAACGTGGAAAGTGTCAATTTGTGACAAAGTGATGTTAAGGTGTACACATTGACTAGTTCGATTCAAATCAAACCGGCGTAATATGCATATGCCAGATTCTTTAATTCTGAATCACTGTCAAGAGTCTCAACATGGTGCAGATGAATTGTTTCACTTTAACAATTTGCTGTAGGACAAACTGAGCCTCAAACATTACGCATATTCTATAAATATACTAGATTATTAAATTTCCCTGCATAATCATACAGGAATGCCATGAATTAAATACGAATTTTATGATAAGATCCCCAAGGGCATCTTTATGGGTTATCAGTATTTTTGATAGAACTCAAATGCTTGAGGGAATAGACCAATATTATTCTTGGAATAATCTTGACTTAAAAATTCATATTTTTTCGGAACTGTGTCATTCTGAAAATTGCATTTTCTTAGTGGATTACTACAGCAGCAATCGAAGCTTAGAAATGCTGTATTAGAAATGAAATGAAATGTGGTTTGACATAAGCAATCAGTAGTGTGTAATTAATTGTGTGTATCGTAGCGCTTGTATTCACGTACCGCACTATAATCAAATCTGTATCGTAGAACATGTATTCCGCAGTATGTATGTACCGTTCTGTAATCAATTGTGCATTGGTACAGACTGAACTCAGTATCATGTACAGTATTGTAATAAATTGCCTATCGTAATCATTAGATACCATTCTGTAATCAAAGTTGTAGTGTGGACCCCAGAATCTGTAATCATTGGGTCTTTCAGCGAGATTGTAATCAATATTACATTATAATAATGAGCTCTTAAATAAAAGCATGTTCACAATAAAGAAGACAATTTAATTAGATATGACTTTTGTTTATACATTAAATCAATGAGCTCTTAAATAAAAGCATGCCCACAATAAAGTAGACAATTTAATTAGATATGACTTTTGTTTAATGTAATTCCATATATCAAGGGTATAATTCAAAAAGTAATTATGTACTATGTTGATAATCAAAGCCTTGATTTGTTAGAAAATAGTCTGAAGCAAATTATAGATCGACAAGATATGAAGTCCTTCTTAAATTCTGTTGACCATATTTTCTCACATTTGCACTGGTCCAAATTCAGCTGACGATATGAAAATGTGATGTCTAGATTTACTGGCATTAAGAAGAATATCGCGGGGTCGCATATGGTGGTGTCAAAACCCACTGTTGTATTACTGCTGATTTCGACAGATTGGTTTGAAGACGTCGAATGCGGGTACCTAGCATTAATTACTGGCATATATTGGCAAGAAAACGAGATCGTTGGTGTGCTGAACATATGGTAACGGTTTTCATTCCTGGAAAGTAAATGAATACTATCCAATAAGAAGTAAAACAAGCAAACGTTGTGAGAGCACGAACTAGATGTCATCTTGTGGTATGCATAGATCTGGAAATACATGGTTAAGTGTGGCTAGTAAAGAGCCATTGTCTACTTTAGAAACGTAATTATCCTCATTGTTGTAAGATCGAAGATGCCAATATATATTTGATTGTCTACGATAGGCTGTTCATATTGTGAGATACGACACTGAACATTTAACACCATGTTTAATTCTAAATTGAAAAAAAATAAAACAATATCTGTATAACCTTACTTTTGGTTGTATCATATGGACACACTGTTGTGTGAAAGGTGTGTTATATAAACATATAATAATAATCACAGAGTTTAGGAAAGAAAATGCAAAACTGAGCAAATAGTATCTGAAATTCTTAAATAGGAACCGCCAGACAAAACAAAAATGTGTTAGCTTTGTCAAAACTCCTTTAACGAGAAGTAATATATACTATTCAAAAAAGTAGGGGATATTTGATTTTTAAGTGTTATTAAAGTCACCTAATGAAACTGACGAAGAAACAAATGACAAAATGAAATGAAGTTCATATTCATCGATTTATTCCAAATGATCGTTAGACTAAGTAAGGCACATCCTGGCCATTATAAGGGTAAAATGATACCCGGGGTCAAACAGCAAAGTTACCACAGCATCACAACAAAGTCAGTAACGGGTAAATCCTCCTCTGTTTGCTAAACAAGCATTGATCCGACGTGGCATACTCCTAATGAGACGTCTAAGATCATTTTGGTCCAGATATTCCTGTTGCAACGCAGCAGCAAGTTCTTGGACATTGGCAGGACGTTGTTGACGTTGACGTAACCTCTGTCCAAGCATGTCCCAGACATGCTCGATGGGGGAGAGGTCGGGACTCAGTGCTGGCCAAGGTAATGTGGTGGTGTTCTGATGTTGGAGGTAACCTGTAACGATCCTGGCCCTGTGACATCTTGCGTTGTCAACCTGGAATGAAACGGCGACCATGACGTCGTGCGAACGGCACAACATGGACTGCCAAGCTGTTGTCCCTGTAGTACTGGCCTGTAACACGCCCTGCAACAACATGTAAAGCCGTTCTTCCGGCAACAGTGATGCCTCCCCACACCATAACAGAACCACCCCCATGTTTGATGACGTTAACGCTCGTTTCGACGACGCCACACCCTCCTACGTCTGTCCAAAAAATCAATAGTGAACCTTGACTCATCTGAAAACATCACATTGCTCTAGCGTCGATTATCCCAGTGTTGACGATCCCTACACCAACGACGTCTTGCCTGAATGTGATGATCTCTCAAACAAGGGATCACGCGAGGACGTCGCAGTCGATTCCCAATCGTCTGGCCACTCACTCTCACACCAGTGTCTGTTTGAAGACGAGCGCTGATCTGATTTGCTGTGATGACACGATTTCTCAAGGCCAAGGTACGGATAAATCGATCCTGGGCTTGAGTTGTCGCCCTTGGTCGACCTGAGCGTGGTCTGTCCTGTACAGATTGTGTATCACGGGATATGGACCATAGCCTGCTTATGACAGACTGAGAAACATTCATCGTCCGCGCCACAACCGCCTGTGTTGTGCCGATCTGTAGCATGCCAAGGGCACGTAACCTTTCATTTTGGGTAAGCCGACGCATATCAAAATTTGTTTTCTGGTCACTAAAACAATTAAACTGATGTTTCCACCCAGGAATTCAATGCCACAATGACTGTAACATTCAAAGTCAGAGTCGTGCAAATCTTGGGTTGGGCCTCCATGATGATCCCAAGCATCACCTGCATTCCATGCGGTAGCTATTGGTGCGTTTGGGCGTCACATGTAACTGGAAATGTTTCTTCTGTTAGGTTCTATAGTGAATTTTTTCGTAGCCATTTGCATATTTTAGTATTATGCCCCCAAAATCAAATATATCCTACTTTTTTTGAATAGTATAATATATTCTAGAAAGAAACCATCCAATGCCATGTGCACACCACTCGTTGGTATTCTAGACCAACATTTCACTTTAAGACTTTGTGAACAATGTTCCTAGATTTCAGAAACCGATAGATTTAAGACAACCCTGAAGTCAAATGTCACCGGTCCACAGTCAAATGATTTAGGTGCAAGGGTTCCACGAACCTTTTCGTGATTAAAAAATAAAACATTCAGTACACATTTTTTTTTCTTATCTATTTCTTATCAAATGAAAGCTATGCATCTTGAAAGTATTTTAAGGTATGTGGATTTCAAACGCCGTCCACTAATGGCGTTAAGGTGAAACTTGTGTTATGCCCATCGGTGGCTTAAACATAAAAGAGCAACCACGCACACATTGGTTTCGCACACGACTTCTACATGCGTCCATGAAATAGTAAGCACACTTTGGCTGCGTGTTGCACCCAGCACAACTGTAACCCATGTAATCTAGTGAATTAACAGACATAATTTGTTAATGAAAAGGCTATGGGAGAGTAATCCCGTGAGCCATTAGGATTTTAATGAACATTTAATTACAGATGGTGTATCTCTTTGGTGTAATCTCTAGGATATCAAGTCATCTGAGAAATGTATACTTCATAACATAGGGCTTTCATTATATTACTGGATATGAAAGGCCAATTAAAAATTGCCACGCCTCAATTTTATGAAAGACTTAACACACAAGGGACACAAGCCTAATTAGAAAAGTTTGACCACGAAGATGTATATTAATCAAGCAATGGTAATTATAAAAAAAACAATGGGACATCATACATGTATAAATAACCCAATTGTTGATTACAAGCCCGCTTGATAAAATCATTAAATAACTCATTGATACTAAGCTACTGTAAAACTGTAAAACTATTATGAACTAGCTGATGACCCGGCGATGCACTGGTTGGTATAACTCTGAAACGGAAGCGGTGGTCCAACAGGTAGAGGCCTATGTAACTTCCCGGTTTGAGTCACCCTACAAGACCAAATTTCAACCTCGGGACAACCCTAGTGTAGCCGCCACCCCTGTACAGACAAACAAAATTCACGTATATTAGTATAGATATGTTAACGGTTGCTTACAGTAATGTCGAACGTTTGACAATATCAACTTTTTAATGATTGACCAATAAAGCTTAAGCTAAAATTCACATTAATACAAACGCTTTCTACCACAGATGAGGCAACATTTGACAACCTCTTGCTCAAAAGCACGTATTCAATTTATTATGAAAGTAGACACAAAGAACCTTTGCGCATTGCATTTCAACATAATAGTAGAGAGAGAGAGAAATGGGGTTTAACGTCCACTCAACACAAACTAGGTCATTTCGGGACTTACATATGTTTTTTAATTTTTTTATTTCAATAATTGGCTTGCACGTAGGGATCTTTAGCAGTGGGGGGAAACCGGAGTTTCAATAATAGGCTTGCGCGTAGGGATCTTTAGCAGTGGTTGGAAACCAGAGTGCCGGGAGGAAACCCACGAGGCTGAGAGGGGCCCCTATCTCCATTCCACATGCGCTCATACCAGGGCTCGAAACCACAGCCGCAAGCCAGAGGTGACCTGCCAGCTAGAGTTCGAAGCGCGGCACTCTAGACCACCCCACCTCCCCTAAGGGTGAAAGTTATTTATAGCCCTCCCCCCCCCCCCCGTATTTACATGGGGATCATAGTTGGTTGCTTGGTGTAGAAACGAATAATATACCTGTCAGGTTTTTATTAATATTCATGATTTTTAGTCGGAAGAATACGGGGGTTAAGAGGCTGGTTATAGTAGAGACCCCTACCACAGAATCCGCGACCAATCTCCCAGTATCATGGTTTGAAGGTTGATTTTAGATGATTTGAGTATACTTAACAAAATGAGCGGGGGGGGGGGGCACGCGAAAATGTGGGCTAACTCCGCTAGAGGCAAAAATCCCAGATGGCCGCCATGGAGCTACCGGGAAACCATAATATGGCGTATATTTGCCCATATACAACCTACAAATGTGTTGTTGGTGTCTAAATATATGTTTTTGAGGTCAAGGAATTATTGAGAGATTGCTGAAATTGAAGTCTGAAATTATGTATTATTTTCATTACAGATATATATCATACATGTCATAGAATAATTATAATTATTGGTATCAATTTTCATCGTCATCATCGTCTTCATTATCAGCAGCAGCAGCATCATCGTCAAAGTCGCCACCAGAATCACTTTCTCCTAAACCGGTATCAATTTGGAAGTGATGTTGTCTGACTTCACTCAGATTCCTGGGTAGAGCTAGCTGTGTACATCTCACTGGTGTGCACATAACATTATCAAGGGTCCACCCATGGTTGATGGGAGTCGGAGGTCGATCTGCCTTGTGGAAATTCAGCATCATGAAGATCTGATAATTGACTATTTTAATCTTGAGGTCATGTGAATTTCTGTCTGGTGGAAGTCTGAGTGTTGATTTTTTTTTCATTTCTGTCCATTTTCGTGCACGCTAATCTCCCGGGGTTTGGCTGCGCTTGTCATTATAAATAAACTTGATAGTGAACATTGCCATTTCATCCAGTACAACTTGTGGTACAGGGGGTGGCTTTCCAACTGAGCGTAGAATTGCGCGTGAATCCTCTGAAGCAGATACTTTGTCATAAATTGTTGTCTTGCCATGTGCAAAGAAAGCTGCTGTCGTATCACACCCACTGTGAATATGTAGTGGGATAGTGATATCTGCTATCTCGTTGGGACATAGGGTCCGACAGTCAATAATGTCCTGTTTGCGTTTGATTGCTAGATCCCCGTCGATCGTGTTTGCATTATATGCGGATATAACAAGTATGTCTGTGTCCTCTGCATCGATGACAGCTAATGTCTGTATTCCTGATCTTCTAATTCTTGAATATACAAAGAATGTGACAGTAAGTGCTTCAATGTGGTCACACTCATAGTTCTTTCAGGAATTTCTGCGCAATCATGCAAACAAAGAACGTTTACAGAAATTCCTTCTGTAGTTTAATAGGCTGTGTAAAGTTTACCCCAACACAAAGTCTGTGTATTCTTATGGGCGAAAATGTTGGACTATGCCTGATGGGAACAGATATAGGAACTATCAGTGTGGCCACATTGAAGCAGTTACTGTCATATTCTTTGTATATTCAAGATACCGGTTTAGGAGAAAGTGATTCCGGTGGTGACTTTGACGGTGCTGCTGCTGCTGACGATCATAATGATGAAGACGACGATAATGAAAATGGATACCAATAATAATATTCATTCTATGACCTGTATGATATATATATATATCTGTTTGAGTAATAAAAATAATACATAGACCTAATTTCAGACTTCAATTTTCAGCAATCTATCAATTTTTTTTTTTAGATAAATTCCCTAATGAAACCTACTTCTGACATCACAAATAGATTCCTTGACCCCAAAAACATATATTTAGACACCAAGAACACATTTGTAGGTTGTATATGAGCAAATATACGCCATATTATCGTTTCGAGGGAGCCCAATGGCGGCCATCTTGGATTTTTGCCTCTGGCGGAGTTAGTCCACATTTTTGCGAGGGATCCCCCTTCTCATTTTGCTCAGCATACTCAAATCATCTAAAATCAACCTTCAACCCATGATACTGGGAGATTGGTCATGGATTCTGTGGTGTGGTAGGGGCCTATACTATAACCAACCTCTTAACCCCCGTATTCTTCCGACTAAAAATCATGAATATTAATAAAAACCTGACAGGTATATTATTCGTTTCTACACCAAGCAACCAACTATGATCCCAATACAAATAAGGGGGGGGGCTATAAATAACTTTCACCCTTATTTCGTTAGGAAATTAATTCTCTTTAAGGCCATCACTCCACAGTTAAATACCTGAATCGTGTGATACCAATGTTTGAGAGAGAAACCAGGAACAGCATTAATCATTATATCCTTTGGCTCACAATTCAAATAAAATATCCTTCAAGAACATGGAAGACAATCTTGAGACCTCTGTTTATTTATGACTCCATAATTGTTTCTAAAACAAAACATGCGATTCATATTCTAGGAACTGTTCCGTCATTAGACACAGCTAGAAATGAAGAAAAAAAAAATAAACACGTGGATGATATATCAGAATGTACAGTTCAAGATATGTTTCAAATGGTCTTCTGATATTAGATCTTTATTATTAGATCGTAAAGACACATATGAGGGATTAGATAAAGAGTTGGCTGTTCTCACTAAAATAGTTAAAATTAGATAATGGTCCACTATAAACCGCGATTGAAATTTCCGCCTTGTCTGGATTGTCCACTTTTTGATTTAATTATCAATGAGCGTTAAGCAACATATAGGATTCTAATCCAGTGAATATCGAAAGCTAGCGTTGACATCGAACGTTCGTTATGGTCTGGATAAGTTAATTAATAATTTAGATAAAATTCCATGCCTAAAGAAAGACCTGTAATAGGCATATTTAGTTCTTACCTAATGCATGTTTAATCAAAGTGCGTAAGATACAGAATCACGTATGGGATACACAAGTAATTAATAATAATTCGTAAGTTCCTGGTATGCAAAATTAAACACAGTAAACTACCACACTTGAAATTTAGATTTTAGTGTATTCGTATAAAATATTACATTTGATTTCATAATCTAGACAGAAGAAACAATTTTTCGTTATAGTAACTAAAATAAAAGAGACGCAGCTCATAAGATGTGTTTTTTGGGTTTTTTTTTTATTGACCGGCTTTAAATTCTTACATCGCTTACCTTCTGTTATTACAGATATAAAGTGTCTGCTACAATAATCTTAACGGATAAGTATATATTGATTTTATTTTCTTATCCCGGTGTACAGATCTTACATCGCAAGTTCTCTGCTACAAGTATTGAATTATGTTTTCATAATTGTCTGAATATATTGACATAAAAGGTTCAATCTTCCACTTAAAAAAATATTCTCTCTGAAACTTACATTTTAATCTTCATTTATTTAATAGATCTGACTAAAAACGATGTAATATCAAGGTAAAAAAACACCTGGATGGCTAATACACTGTTGATGACCTTTTGTTTTTCTACTATATAAACATTAATATCAGATAACTATCTGTAATATACTTTGAATGCTTCCCTTTCTTCAGACAAATAATCAATGTGTCGGCGAATACGTTTGTTGCTATTAATGGATATACATTATAGAGCTATGCCAATAAGCAATATCCACTTAATACAGGATGAAGCTCGAAATAAGATAAATAAACAATATTTATAAAGTATGTCTTGTAGGAAGGAGGAAAGGGATAATAGAATAAGATAGAAAAGAAATAAAAATGAACGATTAGGAAACCATATGAATTAAGTAGACGAGCTCCGAACAATACGTGTCTCTTTTTGCATTTAAGTGTTTCTTGAGAAAGTAATGACATCTCCTGAGAGGCCTGGGATGCTATTAAAAACGTGAAGTGTCATTACAACGGTCGTGCAAAAAAGAAAGACCAGTAGTAACTACTTCATGGTTACTACGCTGTTTATAAAGCCAAATTGAGAAAACAACCACCGCTTCTGATTCAATTTGCATTCTTCAAATATAAACTTAATACTAGATGGGGATGGGTATTGAATTGTGGATGCATTGAAATTTTATCTCTGTTCATGCACAGAAATAAAGTAGATTGAATGTAGACGATATCGCAGATAAACTTCTCGTAATTCCTATAACCAAACAGCACTGACGACGTTGTTCATTCAGTACATGACCTTTATTTCCTTATTACTCGAAAATATGATTTAGCACGCTCAAATAAGCAGTGGTCAACAGCTTGGAATAAGTAAATAACTATTGCGTAGCCATAATTAAGAACATTCTTTTATTTCATACTATTTCAACAGTTTATTGGCAGTTGATCAAGGCCGAAATGGGGTCTGTATAATATGCTTGCATTGTAAATAACCACAATTCAAATATTTCACAGAATTTGCCCTGGAACAATAAATCACTGGTTTAATGCAGTAATCGTCTAGGAATAGGTAGGGTTATTGTTTGTGTCTATACGAATTTACCTTATAATTGAGCACATCTTATTTTGGAAATGTATGAGTTCGGGAGTTCTTGTTTGAGACACCGGGTTAAGAACTGACATAAATATCCAATTGCAATGAAATGAAATGAAATGAGGTTTAACGTCCAACTCCTCTGCACCTAACCTGGACTAATGGAAGACGGGCATACGCCATTCAGTGTTCTATGAAAGAGATGTTTGCCCGGGCAGCGGCGCTACCGCCTATTCTTATATGGAATTATAACTGTCATGGGATCATTTACGTGCACGCCATTGTGTTCACGGGACCTCGTTTTTTTTCGTCTCATCCGAACGACTAGACAGCTGTCAGGCCCTCCGTTCTGCATTAAATATCTAATTATATGAGATGCCTGAGTTGGGGTGGGATGGGGTCTTGTAGGGTGCCCAAGAAAACATTTTCTGTTAATCTATGACCTTACTGCTATACATGTACATGTTACAAGAAACCGAACTCCGAAATTATTTTGCTGACAAATTGAATAATCGCACCAGTGTATCACAACCATCAGTAGTGATCAAAGATGTCATCAATTCTTCTACAATTATTGCAGTGGAGTCGAGACGCCAACGTTGACAGATCATGCATTATGTTGAAATAAGTTGCTTTCACAAATCCCTACTTCTAAACAAAATTGAAGCTTCTATAGTCATCTTGGAGACGCATTCTACCACAGTGGATGTAAATGATTAAGATCAAAGTTGCCCTAACGATGTAAGATCATGGCATGCAAATCGCGTTAATGAAATTAGCCATATTGTCGAGGTTATAATTTGTAACCCGAAATCACAAAATATTAATTGTTGTGTGGTGTTCAGAGCAGGTGCTTTGTAATTTTTTTTAAAAAAATGTTTCCTATTCATTTATTAAATCTTTGTTATATTGCAAAATGTACATTTTGTCATTTCCCTAAAGGATTCAAGATACCTTCTGTAACGGATTTCATAATAAAAATTGAAACAATCAGATAAACACAGACATAAGCCTCTTTTATTTCGCTTTTAGGGAGTAAATTTCATTTTAATACTTCAGAAACACCGGATGCCTTAAAAGTGTATAGCAAAGGAAGCGACATTTAGACGTGTATTTTAATTTTATTTACTTACCACTGTAGTCATTGCCAATCTTTTCCTTCAACATGTCCTCAATATCGTGATTTGATGGGATGTAGATATGAAAGTCATACGCAAGTTTGAAGTTCTTGCTATAAGCTACAAAAGCTGCAGCAGCCAAAAAGCAAAATCGGGGCGTGATATTTCCATGACCGTTCCCATCATAGATAACCTTAACACGCCGCCATTTAAATTCCTTGACCATATCTATCATTGACACTGCTAGAGAATTAAATGTTGCTCCTACTCTGGTCAGGGAAGAGTATTCAGCGTTGGCTATTCTTTTATCGTCTCCAAAATCATGGGCAAATCCCCCCGGAGAAAGTACCGGTATGTTCCAATAAGGAGCGTAACGTGCTACAGGAGCCAAACTGTAGTCACAAACGGGACCGAAAAATACGTTCACTTCATTTTTCATATAGAAATTAAAAGCGGCAATAGGAGCATCTTTTGATGTACAACGTGAATTGGCATAATTAACGGATATGTGAACATTCGGTAAAATTGTTCTCTCTACATAATCTGTAGTATATTGTAATACGGGTTGAATATTATGTATCGAAAACTTGCGTGAATCCATCCTTGGTAATATGGCCGCAAGCTTCACATTTAACTTTGCACAACTACTAATAACAATAAACAATGATAAATAAACTACACACACGCTTCCACTCATGGTCACCCTTTGGCTATAATCACCGATCAAGAATTACTGTCCTTGGAATTCGATTTACTATTCTGCAAGCTGTTTTCCAACAAGTTTCACTTAACATTTGGGCCACAAACGGAGAACTGTTTTTCTCCTGTTGCAATTTAAGTTTACAAGTCGACCGCCACCGTTGCTACAGTTGATGCAATAGGATCAATGCTTTACCTTCAACTGAAAGTTCTGGTATGTTTTCAATACATCTCAACATGTTATGCATAAATATTCCATTTAATACCAAACAATTATTTCACTGAAAAAGTAACACTCCAACTGAACAAGTGGATTCCAAAAAAGGCTATCGATTAACAGTTATATATATTTTAAATCTGATTAGTAATTTTTTTTAAAAAAACGCCCTTAAGGATTAACAATATCGTCCATGTAAAAACAATGGTAACGACATATTATTGCCATCCAGTACAGTAAAAACACATTTAATAAGAACGCTAATTCTATAATATACTACCTGGAAATTTTTGAATCACAGAACTTGATTAAAGAAATCCCGCTAAACTCAACTATGATTTGCAATAACAAAGCGAATTGTGGAAAGTAGAAGCTCACAAGGTCCACGTGTTAATCCAAATGACAATCCAACAATGAATGGAATGGTATACATGTTGGCACCAACAGTGTTACAGTGTTCCTGCGAGTATCAATATGTCAAAGTAGAACAATACTATATATCATTGGTATACACAATACAATAAACACAGACCTCAGGAAGGCTTACTCCTGTAGTTAGCTCGACTGTAATTAAATGCGATAGTATAAATAATCCAAAGAATCAGTGTACACGATGGTATTAAGCCTATTGTCTCGACCATAACGGGACAGATTTATTATATTATTTGACACTCATATAGATTCACTGTGTAATATGTATCTATCGCTTATAAATCACGCTCCTAGTCATTACCAAACATCATGCGCATTGTCATATAATGCTTTATGGTCAAAACCACAAACGTCTTCCAGAGAAGAGGCTATGGTGTCCTTTAACAATAATTGGCAATACTTCTCGATATGTCATACTGACTGTTAATATTTTATCGGAAACTATTCACACTTTTTTGAATTCAAAATAAGCACCAAAAAGTCACCAAGTATCGTTTGAGTTACACATTAAGACTTTTCTGTGTGCTGCGCCACGAGAGACGCTGTAGAAGTGATGTGTTGGCTCTGTTGCTGGCAGGCAAAACACCATTTCACATAGATACTACCAAGAGAACGATATTACAAGCGGGAAATCCCCTAATTGACTATCAATCACACATGACCAATATTGACTGGCAGTAATAACAACTCAAAGCAATACGGCGCTAGTACAAGAATTACAACCACTCCGCCCCGTGTATCGATTACTTTAGAAAATGCTTAGTGCACCTTTTACGTACAAATCAAAAATGTTGTCGACATATTCTTTATTCTGCTAAAGAAAACTGGTATTTTGAATCGACCAGGCTCAACGTCAAGCATCCTTTATTATCAGCCAATAGCCGGGAGCAAGACATAATAGGTCTGTTATACACGAAGACTTTTATATTGGTAGGAAGTTGCTTGGGGATTCATTTAGAATTTTTTTTCATAAACATGAAGCTTATCATATCATACCCTTGTCATACTCATAACCATTTCCTTATATCGCCCATTGTCTAGCTGAAGATGTAATTAAAAGGCGACCTTGTTAGCTATTTGTCCTGTAAGTCAAGGCTTTCGTGAAAAATGTATGTGTTTGGATGATATTACTATTTTTATGATAAATCCGTAGTTATTATCGAAATGATGCCCACACCTAATGAAATTAAATTATATATCGAATTCGGTTTATTCCCGCGAAGGCGCAGTTATTGACCGTAACGGATTAAAAGAGGTCGTTTTCAACGACTTCCCGGGAATCCAGCTCCTAGGATTAAAATGGATTAAAAACGTAACAATGGTGTTATAGATTGTTATGATAAGAATTTACATTTCCATAATCCCCACTGTAACTAATTAACCAACATTTTAACATCATTCTTAGTATTGGAAACTTAACTAGACTAAAACAAAACCTAATTTAATTTCGCAAAATAAGAAATAAAAACATAACTATAACAAATTTCGCCAAATAATTAAAAACATAACTATACTATAACAAATTAGTTTAATTTCGCCAAATAAGACACCCTGTCTAAATACTCGATTACATTTAATTCGTCTTCCTCGTGTCTTCCTGTTAATTCCTGGAGCTGGCTTTGGATTTGGGTACATTTATGCCTCTTCCTTGGTGGTTCCTGCCCCCCCCCCCCCTGCATACTGGACGATTCTTATCTCATTAATATTTTGTTCTTGTTGCAAAAGTGCGATCATTTCAAACACACTCGGATGAGCTTTTCCGACCAGTTTCTTGACTCTTCCAGATTGTTGTTGGTTCTGTGCTCCTCGGTGTCGTGGTGGTTCCATTGACGAATTGAAAATTCACTCTCGAACCATTGATTTGTTATGTAGTCGGTCAAATCGGTTACCTGCACGTAAAATAAACTTGGTAAATAAATCTGATAACAAATACAAATGTGACGACCAGAGTGGTCAAAACGTTCCACGTTTACCCCAATAAAAAAATCGAAGATCAATACATCAAGAGATAATATAATACACCTACCCTTTCTACCGGTACCAACGGCAGAGGTGCAAATCTCCGTACCATTGTCTTCTCTATATTGCACTTGTAGTGAACATAAATTCATAAAATCGTTTTCATCAATTTAATCATTAGTTGCCAATTGGCGAATAAAATTCAGAGTGAAAATAAATTCATAAAATCTTTAACCAGTTAATTGGGTTCTAATAACATGTCTCTCTTCAAACGACAGCCGACAAGTCGATATCTGCGCCTTCGCGGGAAGGATTAATTTTGGTCACGCTCTGTAACTGCGCCTTCGTGGGAATACACCTCTAATTCATGCACTATTTTTTAATCAATGACTGATTAACAGCACGCCAATCACAATAGACAGTGTAACGTGAGCAAAGATTGAACGGTTGAATGAGCCATTATCATTAACGGCCAAGCCTAAGAGACCAGATTAGCAATCCTCTCATTAATTCCTTGGGTGTTACAATTATGGGACTTCAAACAAATGATTCCAAATATGGAATATCTATGGCTCCAAACTTCGTACAGTTAGACACTTTACGGAATGGAATTACATTTTAAGTATGCGCCGATATTTTTGTCCCATCCTTTCGACGAAAACAGGGGAACTATTAAAATCGGTTCGTCCGTCTGCCTGTCACACTTTGTAGGACACAATAACTTTCCTTCTAATTGAACTAGAATGTTCAAACTTGGTGAATGCCTTGATGGAATATTTTGCTTAGGGTAAGCAATATATTCAGTTTGATTGGTTGATGCTTTTGGACACGATAACTTTAGTTTTAATTAAGTGAGAGTGGTGAAATTTGGTGCATAGTTTCATTACGTCATTACCTTGACTAAGTTTGATTATGAGAGCACTTTCGACCCAGGGAAAGCAATTTGATCGGTCGAGACTTTGGAGCTCGACAACTGATTCAAATTGAGTGATGGTGGTGAAACTACGTGTATAGTTTTATTACATCAATACTTTTACAAGGTTCGATGCTGATCATTTTCTGCTATTAATCAATATATACCATCTGTGTTCTTTTAATTTGGCGTGAGGTTGACTTGTTCTTTCTCATTTTGACAAAAAGAAATGCTCATCTTAAATTCGCCCTACTCGAATTACTACTACCCAACAATTGATAATATTTGGTAATCAGTCCTTCAATAATATTGTGCCTTTTGTTAAGTGAAACGACACTGCTCTAAATAACATGAAACACAACTGTTTCTCAGTGATTCATTTCGTAATTCATACCTGTGTTGGCAGAGAAATCAGTTTCCAATATAAACGTTCTTTCTGTTTACTCATTTATTTATATGGGAGTTCGGGGTAACTTTAAAACCACTGCACAAATTAGTAGCCGTAAGCAGCTGCTTTCAAACAAACCCCTGAAATAGGTGACTTTGGAGTGATGGTTGTAAACCTATGCTGTTGCGCAGTAGTAATTTTGTTGTAAGCGTTATGTTTACATGTAGATACATTCTTTCAGCGTCATTTTTGGATGTCCATTCGATTGTCAATTTTTGGTTTGAATTTAAATCTGTATGAGGAGGGATAATAATTTTTTAAACACAAAAGGTATTTACAATCCTACCTCCTATATCACTTGGGTAAAAGTAAAAGAGTATAATAATATGGGATGGAGGACGTTACCATCTTGTAATAAAAACTGTACTTCCAGGTCACTAAAGGCCACAACGGGCAGCCTTTTCGGACATATCTGGTGGAATATTTGTATTCCAATTCTCAAGCAAACATGGTCTTTAGAAGTGGGTGGAAATCCTGATGCCCAGAGTCCCGCCGAACAAACCA
Source organism: Patella caerulea (assembly GCA_036850965.1). Taxonomy (NCBI): domain Eukaryota; kingdom Metazoa; phylum Mollusca; class Gastropoda; family Patellidae; genus Patella; species Patella caerulea. Next base: position 25,557,529 of record JAZGQO010000006.1, read on the forward strand.
ACAATACATAACAGGACGTACATTTATGATCTACCACGCATGCATTTGCTTCAAATTACGACGTAATTTCACAATTACCCACATCCACGCGCTTAATCATAATATTATTGTCTCTGCCTTGTGCAGTGGGTAGAAATTAGGAGAGTTATACACGGTATTTCAAGTAATGTATAGTTGGGTACATGGGTCACCTCAGGCGAGTTCTAATACGGGCAAACGTGGGTTTTAATGAGTCAAGTATTTCCGATATTCATTTACCTTTAGTAGACCACACACAAACCAAAGGTACACCATCATTCTTTTTTATTTCTCACTCCGAAAACCATTTATTTGTGTGTAGAGAACCTGTTATGACACTCAATCTTAATTTGTAATATCAACGTTAGCACAATTCAGACATCCTTTATCGTTTGAATAATTTAGAGCAATCTGAAATCGTTATTGAACCTAGCATTCTATACCATCTAACCTCATGGTATTAATTGAGCTTTCGCTAGTAAATGAGGATTTTATACTATATCCAATGAAGGTGTTAACACCCCAGCATAATATTTGTTAAAAAAGTTTAACGATTTTCCCATACTTGACATCTCTCCATTTATCTTCAGATTCCTTTGAGAGCATTGTCATTATTTTTTATATATCACAATAAAGGCACTGTGTGTGTGTGTGTGTATATATATATAGAACAATCAGTCAATTGTTCTAGGTTTCCGTGAAAGTTACTTGGCTAATTAAAATCAAATATTTGAATATTTACCGATCAACTCTCGATGCCAACAATAGCCTGCATGCTTGATTAAGCGGACTGGAATACAATTTTTGAAGAATAATTGAATGAATAATCGAGACCTGGTTTTTAGTCATACCGACTCTAGATTAGTAATGATGATCGAGGCTAGCCTAAAATTCAAAGAGTTAAATTTCGGTTGAAGGAATATGACTGATGCCAACAATAGCATGCATGCTTGATTAAGCGGACTGGAATACAATTTTTGAAGAATAATTGAATGAATAATCGAGACCTGGTTTTTAGTCATACCGACTCTAGATTAGTAATGATGATCGAGGCTAGCCTAAAATTCAAAAAGTTAAATTTCGGTTGTAGCAATATGACTGAAATTTGCAGCTTATTCTATTTATGTTATCTATTGTTTCAGTTTTATAGCGAGAACAATCAACTATTTATCTAATCTCCCATAATGCTCGTTAACTATCCAAATACGAACTGTGACGCAATGTGTATGTGCGAGTAGCACCGGTGTCCGGATGTTAAAATGGAACAATCACCCGATCACATTGTGTGGGCATGGTACATAAGTTCGGCCTCAAAGGTTTTCAAAGTTAACTTGAGTATTGCTATAGTCGGTCAACTACAGGTTCGATAATAATAACAACCTGTGAATTGATGCTGTTACCTATGTATTTCGACAGAGCATCACGCCATAGACGCATATTGATGTGTCAGCAACTAGACAACGTAGCTCAAAGTATTGAATGACATTTGGAACTTTTGGCTAAATACATTGCTTCGTGAATGGAATCTTGCTTGATTCAAGTTAACCATGATTATGGTCCATACAGTTTTATTAGATATGAGAGATTCACAGGGCCTAATTTTTTTCAAATAATCGCAAGTTTACATTTTCACACGAATAAAAGTAACATGCAAGATATTTTCGCACACTAATTTATAAAATTTAGAGGGGACATTGGCTGCAGGTATATTCCAAGTTCCCCAAATTTATGTCACTAGAAATAAACTTACTGCATTTCAAAGTTGTGATTAAGATATGTTCCATTTTGAAAGAGAGATGGGGTTCAACGTCCTCGACACACCTTAAAGGGGGGCTTATGTCGACCATGCAACTGAAACCAACTGGGAGCAACTGTAAGAAGTCGACCTGAGAGCCTCTTACAACTAGTTGCACATGGTCAACTTTCTGCAACTCGTTTCCATGGAAATAACAGCACGTGATAAGAGACATGTGACTTTATACTTAAACAGATTGAAGCAAACGAAGACACCAACTTTTCAAATGTTGACGATGTCGACAATAATAATATACTTATAGAATTGCAAACTGCATCCGGCAGTGAATATTCGCTTGACCGCTATTATCACTGATAAGCATGACATCGAAGAGACTTAATGAGTTCGGCAAATTAACTTTTTTACTCCAATAAATTAAAATCTCAAACATTTTTTTGAGGTAAAGAAAAAGAAATAAAGACGTTTGAAATATTTGTAGTTAAGAAATATTTCCTATTTAGTGTAAATGGGGATTACAATGCGTAAAATACATCATTTTTCCCAAAGCAGTTAGGTGTTATGTAAACATTGCACGAGCCGTTGAACAAATGACTAACACCACGCACAGTCAACGCACGTGTTGTGGACAGTCATCTGTTACAGAGATAATTCGTAAGTAATTCTCTGTGAAACAGATTGATAGAATTGTAGTAAGACCGACCATACCTTTGTGTTGTTCGTTTAAGTTATTCGCAATTTTGTTGACCACGTGATGAATAAATTAATAGTCATATGTTAAATGGGATCGCTGTAAGTCCCGAGTCGACACAAGCACTCCGAATTCAGTTACTGATATGATCGACATAAGCACTCTTGCAACTGACGGCAACTAGTTGCCTTGGGTTGCAAAGTCGGCACAGGCCCCGCTTAAGTCACTTCGGGAGTAACATGTTTCAATTTTATTTTGATAATTCATTCGCGTGGTATTGAAGATATGACGTTAATACAGCTAATATATAATTTAGTGACAAGGTTAAAGCAAAATGTTTCGCACATGTTCAATAATATCTGTAGGATGAATCGAATAGACTCCCTTCGTGATAGGGATGTTATGTATTTAGCATCAATTTAAAGAAAAAAGATAAGTTTAAACACATGCGTAGGCTATTGCATGAAGAAGGATAAGTCGCCGTAAATGATACATATATCATCTGTAGTATTACACGATCTAAGGCAAGCATCACTTGGTAAATGGAAAATTATCCAGCACTGATATTCCGGTGTCCTAAACAAATATTATTAACGAATTACCGCTTGACATCTACCAGTCTGGAATGAGTTCATTATTTTCAGCTGGACATTAGAAGCTCAATTAAGTAAGACTTATTGCAAAGCTATTGAACAATATAATGACTTGCACTTTTCTTGACACCTGTACAATTATTATTCCCAGAGGCGATGCTTATTTCTACAACGTGCAATGTTACTGTAAGCTTGTTATCATTTACTGATCAGAAAATTTCTCAATTTAGCACCGCCTACAGGGTTACTTGCGTGCAATATATTTCCGAGTTTAGACTTCAGAAATAAAGCCCCAGAATACATTTTGAACGATGGTCTACGGGTCTATCGGGTTTACTGACATTTTCGGGTTTACAGTCATTTTAATCAAACAGTAGTAGATTTTAATCTAGTCCACTCGTGAGCAATAAGCAGTTCTACCACAAATCTTTGTGTTGTCTAGATTGCCGTCTTCATTATCCCAGTCGGAGCAGAACAGTGGGACGTTAAACCCCACTCCTTTTCATTTCGTTTTCTCGATTGATTAAAATCGGCTTGACATTCAAATATTCCCATCAATAAAAAATTTTTGTATCGCTTTGCAACATTCATAATTTTCTTCACAAAATCGCCTGATGAATATAAACAACCAGAAATCACGCGAAACAAATGTAATTATCACAGTGCATGAAACATACGGTAATCGAAGTTCTAGAGGTAAATTGCGACCGGGTTACATTGTTTCCGCCTACCCTGCCTAAGGGTTCATTTTACATATTATAGTCCATTGGCTAAACATGCTATTTTATTGAGATTTCGTCTAATAGTTTGGATGCAGCTATGGAGGGTGTGGCGCCAGGCAGGGTAAGCTCTTACTCTTCCGGGCAATATTTTGCCTCAACCGCATTTTAGGACTTCGAATTTTGACTAATGGTTTGGATTGTTCGCACTTGGTTTTGTTTTATCTTATTACATGTTTGTACTACTATAACAATTAGACACCGTTCCTTGTTATGCTCTCTGTATTGACAGGGGGAGACCGTCCTCTTAATTCCACATAAATACACTTGGACGTCATGAAGCTTGCGAGGACCCTGCCAAGAACCTGTGGAGTTCTCTGACTTCCTCTCGTTGGAACTATAACGACCTATACAGTTGAGACTCTAACCTCCATGTGTTACCTTTCAATTTCCAATGAAATTCAAGACAAAGTACATTCCCAATGCCAGAGACTGAAATGTTGTCGATTTCTAGACATGTAGGCACCAATTCGTTGCATGGGGTACATATTAATAATCTTTGGAACATTTTCCATATCTTGACTTCAAAAGTTCGTTCGAAATCAGTCGATGGAATGGTTTACTGGGAATTATTTTTAGCATGCAATGTGAGTGATTCGGTTAAATACGAATCTGATGCAACGCGAATTTGAGCCGCTATCGTGGATCTTTGTTAAGCGACCACCGACGGAAGGATCCATCAAGTGACATTCAAAATGGCCAGAGAAAACCAATGTTAATCTTACCTCTGGGATCGGGAGCAGACAAAGTGCTCAATGGATTTTTTCATTAGTGTATACGCAGGAACCATATTGAATTCTTTCGTTAATAGGATCGTTAAATTCGAATACGTGTTGTAGATTTATTTATTTTGTTCTTGTTTTGAAATTCAGTACATAATTTATGATAGATTTTATGAAACTTCAATTTAACACAGACGACTTTGTTGCTGGTGGGCGTATATTTATATTAATAAAAATAATTGAATGCTCTACATCGTCTGTAACGAAGGAAATATCCTACATGGATTAAGAACATATCACTTCTGCCAATATTGGTAGCATATTATATATCCAGAAAATCTCTAAGAATCCATTCAATGCTTGGACAGTTTAAAAATCCACGCTTTACCAGTATATGATTGATAAAAAAAATGTTTACGTATACATCTTTGAGATCTTACTTATTCATTTAACAGTTAAAACAATGAGATCAATTCGTTTTAAGTTACGTAACCGTTTGTCCCCCGCTATTCGACAACAAACAGGGGACTGTTAAAATGAGGTCGGCAGTCCTTCTGTAACTCTTTTGGCGACACCATGATTACTTTACTCTACTTCTAATTTAGCTAGCTATACGGCAGATCTTCGCGTGGTGACGACATATAAACGTAATGCCATTTGTCGAAACTTTGGAACACAATTGATGTAGATGTTCATTGGGTAATGCTTTGACGGAGTTATATTATGATAGACATTTTCTACATAAGCACAATAAGCAATGTCATTTGTCGAGACTTTGGGACACAGTAATCCTGCGTCCAATTGAGTTAGAATGTTCATACTTAGTGTCGAGATAAGCATTTCGCTTACGTTAATCAGATATAAACAATGTGATTTGTTGAGGATTTATTGTTCAATGACTCTTTTTCTAAATGAAGAAGTTCGTGATGCCTGGTGTATAGTTTCATTACATCAGTACCCTGGTTAATTACGAAGATTTCTTCTTAGGTTTTGCCCATTGATATACAATTTAATTGCTAGATGGTTTATAAACTACGAGTGATGATTAATAAGGGTCGGATGTTAGTTTGTTTCAATAACAATAGTACACACCACAGGAGGTGCTGCTGTAGAACGCATACGCTGATATTTACTGATTCCACTAGTATACTTTTGACAGTTTTATGATCCTAAATTAATTTAGAAATAAAATATTGAGATCCTGAAATTGCGTTTACGAATTAGTAGAGTAAATATATTATTATGGTAGAGAACAGACAGTGGTCGGGAAGTATGCGATTAACAAGACTGCCGATAAATGTTTTTGTGTCTTAAATGATTACACCTTGTGATTCCACAAGTAGATGGGTTAATATAAAATTCCCTTTAATGGTATTTTCATGTAGCGATTTTATGAACATTGACTGGATAAACACTGAAAATTTATGAGGGTAATCGACCATTGATTATATTCAATTTTAAAAAGTGAATAATATAGAACATCGACCACATATGGGCATTCATCATATTTTTTAAAAAGTCATGAACCGTTTCGTATCCTTCAAGCTCTTTATTTCACAAGAATTTTCAGATATGTTCACCTCTAGTTAATGAAATTACCAACAAATCGTATAACATTTGAATTGCACTTACACCAATTAAGAGATATATTATTGGGTTGTTTACACATCGTGGGTCCGATAAGAATAAAAGTAAAACGTGGACTTAGATCTTTGAGTCACGTGTTCACGGGGGTGGTGATGGACAATCAATTGTATGTCAAGACTAATATAGCAAGGTCACAGCTGTTCTTTAAAATTGTATGGCAAAACTAATATAGTAATGTGACAGCTGTTCTTTAAAAAAAAAAATTCTTGTTATAACCGATCTGATCGATTGTGGCTTCTCCTTCCGATTGTTTTTCAATTACCCATAATCATATTGTTGAATATCCAGTTCAGATCCATATTTGAAAGCTTTGTGGCAATTATTATTGGATATAAATAATGAAAAGAAATTACAGGATACAAAAACATGATTATGAGATTAGACCCAACTTTAAAAAAAAACAAAAAAAACCCTGATATTTTTTTAATCATTGCTCTTACATGGGGTCATGTACATCGACCGTTTACATTATCTTAATTAGAAAAAAAGCCAAAGGTAATTCTTAGAAAAATAAGAAAGGTGTTCGATGTATTCAGCAATAGTACATACATACATTACTTTATTGCGGACTTTAAATCACCTTCTACTATTAAAATAGTATTATGCAAGAGCAAAATCTGCTTATTATAGGTCTTTCTTTAGGCCTGAAATGTTATCTAAAAAATCAATTAGACATTAATTAACATATCCAGACCATAATAAACTCTTGATGTCAAGGCTAGCCTTCGATGTTGGCGGATAAAAATTCTATATGCCGCTTAATGGCCGTTGATAATTAAATCAATCAAGTGGATAATCGAGACTATGCTGTTTGTATTAATGATTTGAGTAATGATGACCGAGGCTATGTGAATATTTCAAACGCTTTTTTCTCGGCTAATAGTGATTCAATTTGACTGAAATTTTCAGCAAATTACCTTTAAACTATCTAGTTTTTAACTATTAAAGTGAGAACTGCCATCTCTTTATCTTATCTCCCATAATCAAACTTTAATAATATAATTCGATTATTTTAATTTTCATGAACATATCTAAAGTGTAATACTAATAATCGTCTAGGATAGGTTGACTTTTTCTCGGTTAAAACCAATAACGATGTTGAGTTTTGTGATAAAAGGCGTAACATTAATGTAATTTTCTATCCGTTGCTATATATTTTTGACTCCATATACCGATACCGAACCAATAAATGTATCGCATATAATAATTGTTTTAAAAGAGTACTGATGGTCGCCAACAGATGCAAATATCCTAAGAAAATCCGATTCTGTAACATGTATGAAATGAAAGGACTTATGGCCTGAGACAGGCTTTCTTAACGTTCAAATTCGTCTAATAGCTCCCCTCGCATCGACAGTCCTAAATAGGGTGGATTTTTATATTTCGGAATTGTTGTGATAGCCCTTTAAGACAAGCCAATCAACGACTGTTCTACTTCAGTAACAGACACAACGAATTCCATATTTTCAAATCATCAACGGTTGATTACTTTCCAAGAGCGGCGGAAAAATCACTTCATAATATATATTACAATTTGCCCCATTGAGTATTAAAACAGACTTTTCATTAATTTCCTGGCTATAGCCAGCTGAATACTAAATATAAATGGATTAATGAATGTCTACAGAGCATGGCCTTGTCTATATGGTTTGATTATATCTACGAAGAACATTTTTATATAACCCACTTAATCATCTAAGGGCTCCCGGCATTATGTTTGTTCAATAACATCGCTAAAACTTTAGAGATAGTCTTCTGTTCTGTCTGAATAAAGGTAATGATAAAAGCTATAATGATTAAAATTAGATATCCGAGTAAAACCTATTGGTCTACCAACAACAAAAGCAACATGTTTATAAAACTGGGTTTCAAAGTAGACACAATCAGATTAAAGGATGGGGATATCCCATTGACTATAATCTAAAACCATTTAGAGGCCAGTTTACTCATTATCAAATGGAAATACCAACCCTTGAGCTTTCATGGTTACCCTAATACTGTAAATAGTCCCACGGTTATAATACATTGTATTTTATATTAATAATATTTCCATGTGAAGATTTATGACCATTCAGATTCATACGATATAATGGGCTGTATGTAGCCACATTAATCCTAGTTTGTTTTATATTCACTAAAAAAACGTTTGGCGGTCGTATTAATGGGGTGGGTATAATTCATTTTTACTTGATGGCGATGTGTTATTTTGTGCGTGTGTAATATAGTTACATGTATAATGTTTTATTTTATTTAAATTATTATTTGGTAGAAACTGAAAGGGTGTGGGGGGCGTTATCAAAATAGTATATTATATTCTATTGTCTTTCAATCTCGTTCCCAGAGGCAGCCGCGGAGCCGAAGGCCTCTGGCACATTAGACCGTCCATTTTTTCTCAAACCTAAGCCCCGCCCATTCTGACCTCTGATTAGTCAATCTTTTGGGGTCGATTTCTCGAATACTAGAGGTCGGATCGTCGTTTCGTTTGTTGTAAAATGATCCTTGAGTCAAAGTCAACTCGCTGACATAAAAAATTGGATCCTAAACGAACAAATTCAAGTTTTTGTAAAGATCTATTTTTCTACGCGTGGGTATATTTTTAAGTGTTTCGGTCATCCAGGCACGAAAAATCAGGGGCGTACGACGCAAATAAAAGAGAACTTTCGCGCGTAGGAATTACATATCATTTTCCGGGAAAATGGCTACCCCGATTCACCAGAGAAATTTCTTCAAAATTTTTTCTGGTTTCGAGATTGATTGTCTTTGTCCCTGTTATATATAGATATATATGTGTACATAAATTTTCGAATTATTTTGGGTAGTGATATGAATTTGCACCTAGGGAGGGGGGTATTTACACTCTATTGTTATTCATACTTTTATTAATTGTCACGGTACATTTTTTTTATATATATATTTGTATACATGTTTTGGCTACAGCATTTTGCTTCGCCTGTAATAAAGTTCAAAGTTCATTCCTTCACCTTCCAAGCAAAATAACAAGTTATAGACTTTAGGGAATGAAATGCAATTAGATAGAGAAATAAACCACTGTAAATGAAATAATTCAAATTAATAATTCTAAAAACTTTAAACGACGGAGAATTTATACTTGATGTGAAATGACAGGATATTATTACGATAGAAATACTTCTGTGCCACAACCTACGGGACATAAAACATCGATTTTCAAAATAATAATATTCCCATTGACGCAAAAATCGTGATTTAACTTGAACTCTGTAATACAAAGCGTGGCAAGCAAGTTTACAATATATATTGATTTAAAATTTACGGTAAAAGGCTATCCAAAAAGAATTCATTGGTGGTTTTTTTTTTTAAAAAAATACATTTGTATAAAGATGCATTCGTCCTCATTGGAAGTGTTGATAGGCCGATCCGATGGAAACAGAAATGAAATAAAATATGAGTTTAATGACACACTGTTCTGCTCCGACTGAGCTAATGAAGGGGACATTAACGCCAAGGGAACATTAACGTTCCATCCGAACAGCTAAACAGCTGTCCTTCTCAGGCCCTTCGATTCGATGGAAGAATCGAATTTACGTCAATTTCTTTAAAAGATAGCACAGTATCGCATCGCCATTAAATTACATAGAATGGCGGTGAAGTTAATGACATTGAAACTGCACTGAATACAACCGAGGGTTTTCTAATAAATCATGTATCTGTGTGGAGTTATCATTGTGAATTGACACTGAAGTTGACATTAATTGGACTGGTCAACGAAATCTGACTACTTCAAGCTAGCCACAAGTTAGTCAATGCCCATCAGTTGAGAAGTAGGTGAGAAAAGTGGTATAGGTCAAGCTGATCTAATTTGTCGGCTTGTCTTAATCAGACTAATATTTAACTTCGTTTTCTTTAACTTTTCTTATATATGGATCCAGCCTTCTGGTCACATAACCTCGCTTAACTGAACGGTTACTCAGATTTCTATCTCTTGTTCCCTTAGGTCCATTCCTAAAGCCAATCGACACAGCAGACTTGAGCAGACAATCGCAAAATCTGACCGAGAATGATAATTATTTCACCGTATTTCATTGTAGTTGGTCTATTTACTGAAATGAAATTTGATGGCGCGTCAATTCTAACCGGGCTATATATATATATATATATATATATATATCACAGAAAATAATTATATGCATGAATAAAAACAATGTCACAGTAAAAAAAAAATTAAAAATAAAATAAATATTTTATGCAATTGAAATTTCTAATAAAATCCTGTCTCTTTTAAAAAGTCTAAAACATTATTTATGGCGGGTTTTGTCAACGTTTGATCTAGAATCAATGGTAAGGTTTCAGTGCATTTAAAAGAACAGATCATTAAGAAAACAGACATGAAAAGAATGCTCCCAGTTCGTTCGATATGGCATGGGAAAATCTTACGATGAAAATCAAGATGGTAACACTTTTCACAATGCAGATACTTGCCATTAGGAAATGCAGCGTATTGTAAATATTGATGAGGCATTAACGCCCTTTCCCGACTATTACAGGGGCCAAATCTCTTTTCTTTGGAACTTAAAAATGTACGAAAATAAGTCAAACGACGCACATTAATATAATACCTATGTATGTAAACTAGTTTGTTCTAATCAGTTTGTCGAAATACACGAGCAGTCTTAATTGAATGACAATCGCTTGTGTATGTCTAGTCAAATCTCAATCGGCTGTACGGTTTTGGCATGACGTTATAACAAATGTCACTCGAGGGCATTTAGAAACAACGCCGAATGATAATAAAATGCTCATATAATGAGTCTATATTTTCACTGTAAGATAACATCAAATTGATTGAAATTAACCACCTACGCATGTGTATCTGACCGCTGCATGATGCAATTATATTTATGTTTCTATTGAAATATCTCTTTGATACGTTTTCTCGCTTTGAAACAATTTGATTACTATTGGTATGAAATAGCAGTCATATCTTACTATAGTTGTGGCAATTCAGCAACTCAAGTAATGAAATGCGACATTTCTTCGTCTAGGTGCATTTCCTCGTCAATATAGTCAGGCAGTATTAAGAAGTTTTATTTTAATTCCTTCAAATGCCTGTGTCTAGGTGCTAGTAATTAGAATATCGCATGTGGAAACATTGACAATAACTTAATGTATTGGGCATCACAACACAACAGATACGAGTGTAGCAGTCCCGTGTGCTAGGTTCTCAGTAGCTACAATATAATGTCCACGTCCAGTCTTACGCGCTGCTACAATGGGTACAATATTCGAGGCTTTACGCAAGTAATATTAGGTTCAGAGTTTTCTCCGACATTACCCAACATAAAATAAAGACACAGTCTTGCTTGCGTCGGTCCATACATGCAGTCGTGCTGCCTGGCTATCCAATCCACTGAAACTAACGTAAGCCACTGTTACTTAACCATTGGTGGCGGGTTGGAGTGCCCAATAGGCGTACAATTCCATCAACAAACAAAAGCAAACGATGTTGGGCGCATATAAAGAAAAGTGCCAGTTAACAATATCAATGAAGGCCCCAGATGAAAACAATGTCATGGACGTTTCAAATAATTGATTTGATTTGTTTTAATAAAATTGAATTACTGTCTGCTTTTAACTCTGCAGATGTATTCTGGACAACATCAAGGTGCTAGTATATCTATTATAAGAGCCCTGTGAAAAAAAGGAGTTTTAATGTACAAAATTGCTTAACTATGTTTCGTCTTTATATGTTGTCATTTAATGAAACAAAAAGATTAGTATACATCGTAGAGATGTACAAATGTATGCCACTGGATTTAGAAAAACTGAAAACAAGCCGTTTTATAGATATCTGCTATAAGGGCCATGTGGTGGAATACCGACGACACTATACTGATTTTAACACTAATATTCTTTGCTTATAAAATGCCAAATCACGTTTTCCTACGTTTTTATTTTGCAAAACAAAGGAGCTGTACTTGGCAAGTCTTGCAAAAAAACGAGAGGTGTTTCATGGTTAGTGCGTACGCATTGTATCATTAGGCCTGACATGTGTCATCTGGCGTGCTTTCGATTCCCCACTTTAAATATGCCAAGTAATAAGGTCGGCTGTTCGGCCCCGTGGTTTTTCTCCGCCCCCCCCCCCCGGTTTCCTCCCACGCATAAGCGAATTATTGAAACAAATTTGAACCTAAGTTGTGTCGAGTGGACACTAAACCCCAACTCTCTCTCATTTTATGGTTATGGAAGACTGGCCTATTATGTTTATTTTGCTCTATTGCTGCATTTTATACAATGTCGTCCAAACGTGATATTTGCTACCTACCTGTTGTTACCCCTTGAGAGGCAGCATAATTTACCGGCAGTCGCATTTTGATACTTAAAATCACCAATTAATGTTTCTTTAACTAGATGGCCTATGTTCGAATCCTTCCAGATAACATTATAACCCTACAGACCACGTTACATTTGATATTTATGTTCACTTTATGTTGCCCTAACTTTACTCTTTGAAACTGGACGTATTTTCATCTTTGTGATACGCTTTGAAGTCACACAAATCTTTAGAGACATATCCGTAAATACTACCGTTTTGAGCACAAATACCCGGGGAGGTTAAAAGCTGTTCCCAATTACAGGTAGACATTATTAATGTCTGATATTTAGTATACAAATATCAAAGGTTATTTTATTCATGTTCACAAACCGAAATATTCATGGTGTACTGTGACATGACGGCTTTGACTTTCTTACTGATCCAGATCTTATAGTTTTCCTTAAGGGGTTGGGATGAGGGGTGCTACTTTTAGTTATTAAATAACCAAATTATAAAACGCCAACAGCGTGATGATAATCTACACATTATCATCAATAATATTAAACTATTACTTATGCATAGAAATGGGATTTTAACGTCCTACTTTGTGCCAACCAGGATATGGAAGTAAGACGACCTACTCTTCATCTCTTTTTCAACATTTATATTCAGGACATCATTGGGATTGGAGAACTGCCTTGGCCTACGCAGAAATATTTCAAAATTAATGGGGGTGTTCGTCTTTGGGAATCCAAACAATCGCGGATTCTTCTTTTTTACATGCGCAGGACTTCGATTGTGCGTTTTATCAGAACAATGGGACACTGTTCATTGCCTGACCACTGTCTTGCGCCACTGAGAAAACAGGTTGGAAAATCCTGAAGAACTTTCTTAAGCAATGGAACCCGTATAAGTGAGATGGGACTATACTAACTTGGCCACAGTTGCTTCCTATCTTTATGCTGTCTTTAATAATAACAACAACATTCAATTTGGTTTGTCTTGCTGGGTTTTCGGTTTTATATATATTTAAGTTTAAGGGTATTTCACAAAGAAAGTGCCAATTGAACACTGAATATATAATTCGTTCTTTACTTTATATTGTATATTGAATCATGGGGATAATACATTCAGAAGCAGATAGATTTTAGAAATCAATTCCCGGCCTTATTTGATTTATTCACCTTCCTGAAAATATGTCCCCTCGCGGTCGCCAATAGCTACTCTAGTAATATTGAATTAGGATTTCATTGTCCGGTCACTTCTCTTGTCAATTTGTTTGTCTTCTCTCTTCACAAAAACAGAATTGGTTTGCTGTATTTTCTATTCATTATTAGTCTATCACGTCTCGAGGCGACATAATAAATATCAGATATTTTCATATGTTCTCCTGATCTATGTATTAATTTTATTTACATGTCATATAATATAACATTACGCCTTGTGATTTGTGTGGCGATATTAACACATATTAGCACACGCTTTTCTCAATAATCTCACCGATACACCGAACATCAGATTTTAGACTTTACTTTGCTGTCATTAGAAATATAAATAATTCTGATTGGGCATAACAGAACGTACCCTTTAAAGGAATGTCTTTTGTTCAATCCAGATTCAATCTAGATCGAAGCGGACATAAATTTCCGATGGTAGTAAATTCAAGGTTATGCGAACTAAACAGTTGAAAGATAAGTTGTCTAGCAACGAAACATATACCCACAACCGCTAAGCCGTCCGAGAGTCCACAAGAGTTATCGCGTATCTTTTTTTCTTTTGTCAGAAATAAAAACGCTTCCAATACACTGAAATGTAATTACGAATAGCAGTCCATTAGGCTTCTAGTTCTGCCGTTTTCTAACATTTAGCCTACAAAACATTAATATGTATTGCTATGATCATTGGAAATCATTAAACATTAATAGCCTTAAAATAGCATTATGCAAGAGCAAAATCTGCTTATTACAGGTCTATCTTTAGGCCTGAGATATTAACTAAAAAATCATTTAGACATTAATTAACATATACAGACCATAATGAACTCTTAAGTTAAAGTCAAGGCTAGTCTTTGATGTTGGCGGATTGAATTCATATATGCCGCTTAATGGCCGTTGATAATTAAGTCAATCAAGTGGATAATCGAGACTATGTTGTTTATATTAATGATTTGAGTAATGATGATCGAGGCTATGTGAATATTTCAAATGCTTTTTTCTCGGCTTACAGTGGACCAATTTGACTGAAATTTTCAACAAATTACCTTTACACTATCTAGTTTTTAACTATTATAGTGAGAACTGACATCTCTTTATCTTATCTCCCATAATGTAACTTTAAACACTGTTTAAGTCAATAGGATAATAACTTCGGCGTCTACAGCGTACACCAGATATTTCAAAGTGGTCAAGAGCCATAACTTTGGCAGATATTGTCAGAAATATTTCAAAATTAATGGGGGTTTTCGTCTCATAACCTTAAATACTGCATAGATTTAATGATATTTCAAAGTGATTAAGGGTCATAACGTTAGCAGTAATTATCGTAATTCATTGAAAATCAATAGGTTCGTGTAGTGACCTTAAACATGGTGTAGAAATTTACATTCAATCGGATATTAACGTTAGCACAGGATTGGTCAAGAATCATAACAATTATCAGAAATTGTTGAAATCCCATGACCTTAAACACGGTACGTGTATAAATTTTAAGATAAATCGGATATTTACTATAGTCCCCAGGGCGTCCACAATCAGTGTGGGCGTATATAAATGAAATAAAAGTGTTTAGTTTTAGAAAATAACGAAAAACAAGGGTTAGGGTTAAAATCAAAAAAAAAAAAAAAAAAAATGCACAAACTTGTGGTTTAAACAATCCTTGCGCTATAATGACCGCTGATCCACACTAATTTGACCTGTAACATGCCATAATTACCAAATTTGTTGGTAATGATTGTCTCTAAACGACAAAACGCAATACAGTCTCCAGAGACATGAAATGGATGTAATATATTCTTGCAAGTTGTCGAGATTATTCCAGAGCCCTGTCCGTAATTGCACAACACAACTGTAGGCGTCCCTTGTTAATGCGTAGTTTTAAGAGGTAAGTGCTCACACATTACCAGACATTTTAGAATATATTAAAACCAGCAGTTGATAGCGAAAACTCCCGAATATCTTTCTGGAAGATCGAATAAAGTATGCTTTTGTCTGTTCTTTGAGTGAAGTGGGGTGGGGTGTCATTTACACACCAATTGCGAATTCTCATCTATATATATGATATTCAAGACTATTGTATTTGCTGTAAAACGTGTGTTTCTTGCTTATAAATATTAGGTATGCCATAGGTTTTCATAACTACCAGTACATAATTTTGACTATATAAAATAGCATTCCAAATGCTCTTTGGTACGAATGAGGCTGTAGTTCAAAGGTTAGGATCTAGAATCAACAAATTCACCATTAACAGACATTTCCAAGGGGCCCAGCTTTTTGAAGTTTATAAAGTATTTTTTTCCGAATCCAGAAGAGGATCACAAATATTCGAATAATGTTTATGTCAAAAGAAGAGAAAACACTCTTCCGGTCGTTGTACGTAGTACATTTTTTATATCTATCAACCGAGCTGGTATTCGTGGATCCCAAAAAACACATGTTCCATGATTGAATCGGCTTTTATACGACCAAGACTTATTACTTGCGGCGAGTATGAATGCAGGCTAGCTTATTTAGCCACATTTTCCAGTGCATTCCAATTTTACTTTGTTGACTTATGGTTCTACAGAATTGTTGTTTAGGAGTTGAATTTAGATTTCAATCTATGAGTTTTGGCTACAATGCATTACTTGATGTTGGAATGGTCAGAAGGAAATCTGGCGAATAGAAAAAAAAAATAACGTTTTTAGTATTCCTCTTGGTTTACCTTATGTATTTAAAAGAAATTAGTTACGACTTATTCTTCGACTTGAAATGAAAGACACAATAATGAATGAAATAAATAATATAGCCTCACGCATCGAATCGGGTAAGCATTGATAGTCCGGTTGCCAAACACATTATTTCGAGTGAACCTAGAAATTGAAACAAAGTTTTTTTTTTGTGATTGACTTTAGTAGCCTATGGTTTCCTCTTCCAGAATCTGTCGGGTGAACCTCGGTCACCCTTTAGCGTTTTGAGAAATTCAAGATGGCGT
This sequence comes from Patella caerulea, assembly GCA_036850965.1. Taxonomy (NCBI): domain Eukaryota; kingdom Metazoa; phylum Mollusca; class Gastropoda; family Patellidae; genus Patella; species Patella caerulea. Next base: position 25,574,212 of record JAZGQO010000006.1, read on the forward strand.
CCAAGACGGTCGCCACATAATCCCCTAAAGCTCCCGTATAGTATTTATTCTGGGATGATGTTTTTGGTGTTGCTGGAGTCAAGAAATACACTGAAATCGTTCATTATATTGTGTGGTGATAAGATGATAGTAAAATGCAAGTCAATATGGTCTTTAAATTCATTCGCGGTCGTTGAGGGCCATCATTTCACCAAAACAAACTATATCTAGAGACAAATTATATATTTCTAGATATAGGAGCATGGGTGGTACGGTAACACCACACAAATGTCTATCAGGGGCTCCGGGGACACATGGGTCGATCCTGAAAAGGAAGGCACAAGCTGTTTGTTGAACATTTAAAATCTACCCGCAAAACAGGGGAACATAACCTTCAAAACTAGGAAGGGCCGTACCTAGCGGGAGTGCAGGGGGTACATTGCACCCCCAGAAAAATAAGGCGCCCCATAGAAATGACGGCCCCCATCCACCAAAAATTGACAACCTTTCAATTATAAAGTAATTATGATCACACAGTGGTGCTCTTAATGCCCCCGTCAGACCGGAGTGGTGACCCGACTGCGCTCTGAGACCGAACAGCGGTCTGGAAATACTCAAGGTCGTCGGAAAAATGTCCCAAAATTGCAAACTTAAGTCGCGTTCTTACTGGGACCTGTGCGTTTATACAGCATTCTCGCAGCGGGCTCGTCACGATCTCTCCGCGCTTATGGCGTTTCTATTGAGATCTACAAGCTTGGCAACGGCGGTCATCGCGAACCCGCGTCGCTCAACCACACGTCTTATCTGGACTACACGTGCGTTTCCACCACGTGATCACGGCGACTGCATAAGCTGGTTAGATTTTTTTTCGAAATTTCAAGATGACCTTTGAATCGCCCGTTTTCAAAGCAAGTCGTACATGAAAAGCATGGTCGCCATTGGTCGCCATAGGCGAGTAATGCAAGCTTGGTAACCGCGCCATGGTCGTATTGAGAACTCCATACACGTAGTGGGAACCTCATAACATCGCCATATGCTTAGAGGTAGCCCGGTGAGGTCGTGATGCAATCGCGCAACAGTGGTGGAATCATCGTAACATCACCATGACAACGCCATAAGGACTCAGAACTCTTGGTGGGGTCGCGGCCGACACGTATATGGCAGAACCTTGGCGTTTGCTTTGAACAACCTCAAAGCAAACGCCGTGACTCAGCGATCATTGGAGACCACAGCACGGTGATTTTGCCACGATCTGAAAACATTTTTTGTCGCCGTAGCAGCGCAGTAAGGGCCTTTGCGACACCATCACGTTCTCGCAGCATTCCAGATCATATGAGCATGATCAAAACAAACGTCCTGGCTCGGCGACCATGGGGACCACAGCACAATATATAGCGTTTCCACCACGCTTTTACCACGCCTATGGCGATCTTGACTCTCTCTGAGACCAATTTTGTCGCAGTAGTAGCGCAGTAAGGACGCAACCCTGGTCTGACGGGGGTATAAGGCACTGATCAGTCAGTCGGTTTTAAGGGCACCCACTCGCCAATGGGAACCTGGTTCGTTTTCCCTGATCAAAGTTTTCTTATATCACTTACGTTGAGGCTATGGGCGACACCAGGAGCAAATACCCCCTCCTAAAAAATCTGCCGACGCCTGTAAAAAATCTACTCTTTGATATCACCAGTGGCAGAGAAACGTGTTTCCGGCAGCATTATTTTTCAAAATGTTTACCCCCCACCCCCATAGGCGAAGTGTTCTCTCATATCACCACTTTCTGTATCCGCGCCTATGCCGCCACATGTACTCAGTAACTTGAGCATGATAATATTGGCGGCCCACCACTCTGCTGCCCCCCCCCCCCAAAAAAAAATCCTACATACGGCCATGAAACCGGGTAATATCCAGTAATGTTTAATTCTTTTAATTATCATGCGATATCTACAGGATTAGGATACGATTAAATGCTGCTTAACTTTCATTCGTGGGTTTGTCTTTTTTGTTGTTGTTGTTTTTTTTAACGTACTGACTGACTTTAATAATGATTCAATCGCTAAATTCTCTGGTCACACATTGGATCAATTTGGCAAATTTCCTTTACATTATTATAGTCAGAACTTCGAACTCCTTATCTAATCTCCCATAATGTATCTTTAGTGCTTTTAGAGTCATTTTCGTCTAGTTTAAGGTTCCACAAAATAAAAATATTCTCGCTATAATTTCTGGAAACATTACGCTGTGCTGGGATAAATCTTGTGTTTTTTTATGATTAATAATCTCATTTCTCCTGTGATATTTTTTTCTCCGTTTGGTTTATAGACTTTCAACCTCATTGATCAGAAAATATTTCTTTTTCTCGTGAAGTAGATGTTTTCCAGTTTAGAAGAAAGGGATTATATTTATTAGCCGCTTGCTTGGTCGATGTCGTATCTGTATTGAAAAGGAGCCTGAATGGCATAAACATTTTGTAACCTATTAATATTTATCGCCCTGTGCTCGGAGAGTTTGCATTGAATTTATGGAAATTGGTTTTAATTACAACCGATTGCCATGCAAGATACCAACATTTTGCAAAAGATTGGTGGAGAACATTGAAAATCAGTAGGATTTTCCTGAGCTTCACATCGGATTAGAAAAAAAATATATAATTCGAGATTTACCGTAACCATCAAAAAAATTGTCTATATATTTGGGAAGATGGACAGAGGTTAAAGCATATTTATAGTGTTTAATATGTTGATCTTAAAATCAATACATTCCAGTCTACTGTATATAACTCACAGTGAATATACATGATATAAGCCCGGGTTGAAGATACCGTTTCCAACAGTGTTGTAAATAGTTCTATGTTGTGATAGACTTCATTGTGAATTAACAACCCAGGCTATATAGACCATTTCATAATTTCGCGTACGCATGACAAGAAAAAGTTGCGCTTCAAAAAAAGAGAGAATGGGATTTAACGTCCACTTGACACAAACTAAGTCATTTCGGAACTAACATATGATCCAACTTTATTTCAATAAATCATTTACGTGTAGGCGTCTTTAGCAGTGGAAGGAATCGGCTGCATGCGTAAAAATAATCTATGTGGAGGTGAAAGACGAGGGCGCTCTTCATAATTGCATCTAGAATCTATTCTGAGTTACGGTTTAATAAGCATTACAAAGCGTAATATGTTTACGTGGTCAGATAGTAAGTTACCATTTGATCAGATGTTTCTATATGATCACTGAAAACGTGTTTGGCAATCTGGACCTTTTTCGTTTCGTTTTTATAGTTTAAAATTTCGTTGAACTTGTCTTTACTACATTAGGATAGAGTTGTTATTATTGACGTGTTCTGGATGACGTTAGGGATTAGCCAATGAAACGGTCAGATACGTACAGCTCTTGATGCAAGTAACAGAGGGTAAACCAGTAGAAACGTCAACGCTGATTGATTAATCAATGTCTGACGTCATAGGGCCAATAGCCTCTCGTTTATCCCCAACTTGAACCCTCACTATCTTCATGTAGTGTAGGCAATGGAAAGTATAAAAAAAACGAAACGAAATATAGATCTGTATTTTAAAGCTCCAATAGCATTTTTTTAAGTTATATTTTTAAAATGTATTAAAACAAAGCCCAAAAATAGATTGAACCTATAAACAGTCCTACCTTGTTAAAGAATAATCCTATTAATCCTATAATTCACTATTGATGTTGAGAAATTGGCAAAAATATCATTTTCAACTTCAAATTCAAACGTTTGAAGATGGCCGTCCATGGAGTGGAATGGGAAAACAAGGGAGGTAATTGAGTAACTATTTCCTCAATCAGCATGTGTCACCCTTTCTAATGCCCCAAAAATTTTGCCAATGATCGTATAATAGTGGGTTGACAACCTTTTGAGCAAAAGACATAGAAATAATTATGTTTTGACTTTCTTAGAAAATATGAAATTGGAACTTTAATATAATGGCATGTTTGGCATTTCATTCTAGAGGCAGCTTAAAGGGTAATTGTCCTTGCAATGAACTATGGTATGACAAATCCCCCAACGTTATATCATTAATTCGCTCTGATCAATGCATTCTGAAATGTCGTTGCACTCATTGTCAATAAATAAATCCTGCACACCGTCAGGCACAATTGTCTTTGTCAACTTAGGCAAGTTTCGTTCCGAGGCCCATTAATGAAAAAAAACGCCCTTACAATCAGGGACCATAATCCAGGAAGTTAGGTTACACTATGCGCCAATATCTACAGGAACCGAGATTTTAAGTTACATCAAAATCTGATAACAATCTGAACCTCTAGAGGGTGGGTGCCCAAGCTAAAAACGCGATTTTTCTACCACCCACGAAGTTAGGTCCGAGACGTTCCAATACCAAAAGGAACCGAGATCGTTCGGATATAAGAATATATTTTAAGTTTCTGTGAAATCGGAAAAAATTGTGACCTGTAAAATGTCCAGAAACAAATGCGAATTGACACGCTGGCGGACTGGAGCGAGGGCATGATATGACCACATGGAAATGCGGGCGTATAAAACTCAGCCAGATAACATTACTAGTTGAGGCACCTTTAGCACATTTTCTCAGCCCGTGCAGTATGCAGTATAATAATTCTGTACAAGTGGCACATAGCGTGAATATAGCATGAAGATTCTCATATTGACGGTCACACAGCGGTCAAGGAAGACTAATGCGATATTTAATTAGTACTTGTCCGTGCCATTAAGGGCAAAAGAGACAATGAAGAAAATTTGTTCATAATTAGGTTTCCCCATACACCTTTTGTAAGCTAATGTCCAATCCAATATGAATCCCTTTGTTGGCAGGAATAATGCTCATCGTCTTATATTGGTCGCTTCTGGGTCTTTGCTTGTAATAAGATATCACAATCATGTATAGATGTTAGAATTTGAAAACAGATCTACAAGACGTTTTATGATAAGGTCAAAAATATTCAAGGGAATCTATACCTTGAATTCGAAGTGATAAACAAACAATAGCAAGAAGAAATGAGAGGGTTACTAATGAGGTCAAATAAACCATAAACAAGCCCAAAATTGCCTTAAACCAAACCCATATCATCAACAACGTCTTTTAGAACAACGATAATTTCGTTACTCAATAACACTTATACTGCATTCGACTGGGGTATTGTTCTGCTTACATGTCGGGTCATTGGACTTCGTATTTCGACTACTGGTTAGATTCGGTTATGTTTTCTTTCATTTGATTGATTCGCTGCTCGTTGAAATGCATTGTTCACAGATCGTCCCAAAATGTTTCAAAAAAATGTTAATTGGGAACTGGCTGCTGATACATGTTGTTTCTAAATTATCAGTTGCTACCAAAAATAATTCGGAGAAATCCCGAAGAGGGTTTTAGCACTCACTGAGGTTAAATAAGGACTTTCATTTGCCGAAGGATTTTACATGGAATGAACTCATACCGCGTCTCGTTGATTAACCAGCCAAATATTATTGGTTTCTTTAACTTTTAAGTCGGGGTCCAACTAATAAATTACCATTTTGTAATTTAATGTAAGCATACAGATTGGAATAAAATACTACAATATTGACTTATTCAAAAATCCGTTCAATACTGGCTGGTTGATAGAAAATGTTCAAAGGAAACCATTTGGTTGAAACAATACGTATTTCTTAATAACAATTATTATACGCGATCTTATGTTTAATACTCAATGATAAAGAAAGCCAATTACTTGCTAAGAAGAAAATTAAAATTGAGAGTAACATCAGATTACCCCCCGCCCCCCCCCCCCCCCAAAAAAAAAAATCCCAGAAATTATTTTAGTAACATAATTTTTCTGGTAGTCTGGAAATGTTTTTGCTGGAAATCCATGGTTATGTCTTTAGAATCATATAGAACATACATATTTATATTAGGAAACCTCTTTTTTGCAGGTCTTGTTTTTCTATTTGGTTCAATATTAGAAAATAATTGCTCAATTTTTATTGTGTGGTATGCTCAGAAATACTTTAAAGCTATTTTTAGTCTTTCTTCCCTTTCAATTTTTCCCTTTTCGCATGATGATTCGTGTTGACTTTTTAGTGTAGAATTGAAGAAATGGGTTTGCATATACAGTATATACATTTTCTGTCAGGTTTTGGTGAATTTCACGATTCTGAGGTAGTCACGTGGCTAAGGCGCACTCTCACTAGCCTGGAGGTCGGGTGTTCGATCCCCCCATTGGCCGAACGGAGGGCCTGAGTGCCTGACAAGGACAGTTGTCTAGTCGTTCGGCTGGGAGGAAAAACCGAGGTCCCGTGTACACATTGGCGTGCACGTAAAAGATCCCTTGGCAGTTAGAATTCGATATAAGAGTAGACGATTCTGTGGCGGAGGGATACAGGAGTTAAGGGGTTGGCTAGGTTTAAATGAAATGTAGAGCTTGCTTATTTGTCTCTACTTTCAGCTTGTGTATCTCAAATTGTTCATGATGTACCTCATACGTGCTCTTGGCCAAGAGGTTGACGCATGTTGCTCCATCTGTGATAGAAAGCCTTCGGTGTACCCAACGAAAATTTGAGGAAATGTTTGAGTCAATAAGGAAATTATTGGTCATCTGTGGCTAAACGTGTAAGCCAAGTTAAAAAGAGTTACCCCCCTTCAACGGTATTTATACTGGTTTCGTCCAACAATGACGTAAGGAAAACTACACTAAGGTTGGAATGACACAAGGAAACGCACTCATAAAAAAGACTAAACTCCCATGAATCATTAAGAAATGTGCAGATTCCAGGGTCGGCACTGCACCATATACCTGTGTGGTCCATAATGAAGGAGGGATTGGATCCACGTGAAATTCACGCTCATAGAACCGGAAGAAATGCCATTACTAATTATTCGGCCTTGTGTGTTTTTTCGCATGCATGTTCACCACGCGAAAGAACCACTCCCTCGATTAACCACGACTCAGGTCCCGCGAGTTAACGAATAAAACATTAGACAAAGTAATTCACGAGGTCCTTAAATAATGTTATATCCAAATAAAAATGTAATTCTTATAGCAAAAACATACTTCGTCCAACGCAGTTACCTCCCTTTCAACGAACTGCAAATAATGCTCGATTCACAGCACAGAACGTTCCGAATTGACAGAATTACACTCGAATAACGCAGAATTCAGCCCTGTCACAGTTCTGCTAGACCCGACAGCTGAGGTGGAGTGACTAGAATCGTGACGTATTCCAAGTAAAAATATTATTCAGTTATCATGATTGTAGCCTACTCCGAAATTCTCTTTTCACTTGATTGACACCAGTTTTGCACTCGGCAAATCTCGACAGATTCCGTAAACAACATCTAGTCTCGGCTGTATGGCAGTAAGTGATATGTACCTTCGCCCATACATTTGCGATGCGGCTACCGGTTTACTTTAAGAGGAAAACTTGACGCTATTACACAAATTGGGAACCTATTCGACTAGCGACCTATTCGACCGATCGAGCTGCAACCTGTTCGTTGGAAACCTATTTAGAATAAAATAACAGTCGCCTCAACTCATCTATTTATCAACCAATAAAATCCAACGTTATGTCTATCAAATGAAAGTAGAATAATAATATATTATTTTTATCCATTCCTTTAGCTCAGAATAGAAGTCTAATTTCGTCATTATCTTACAGCTGGATCGGTCGAAAAGGTCGCTAGCCAAATAGGTCGCCAATTTGTGTTCGGTATGGGCGCAGCCATATTTCATCCGGGACCTTTAAAGTAGTTCCAATATGGCGGAATTCGTCATACAGCCGAGGTTAGATGTAGGTTCCGGGAGTTACGGAATCTGCCGAGGTTTGCCGAGTGACCAGTTTTGGAATGGAGAGAATGTAATTTCTGAAGTGTGAATCGAGCATCCCCAATATTTCACAATATGGAATGGGTCTCTTTTTTCCCACCGGTGTTTAATATGACAACTTGGTCATTATTTAAGAAATAATCGGATGGAATGAATGTTCAGCAAATAACTTGAACAGTAAACTAATAAGAATCTAATATTTTAAAATACGTGTACATTATGGCACATCAATCGATTTAAAATGACGGCAGTGGCTTGTGTCACGACCAAGACACTTACCATTATTGGATTTTTCTCAAATGATCAGTCCACATGTAGTTCTTATTTGATTTTGCCGAATGCGTTCACTAGACACTGCATTTGACCTAAAGAAATGAAATGAAATGGGGTTTAACGTCCTACTGTTTTGCTCCTAAACTGGGCTAATGAAGACGGCCTACTCTTATGTCGAATTCCGACTGCCAAGGGATCTTTTACGTGTACGCCAATTTGTACACGGGACCTCGGCTTTTCGTCCCAACCTAACTACTAGACAGCTGTCCTTGTCAGGCCATCTGTCCTGCATCACTGACAAAAGGAAACAACGCCGGAAAATCGGCCAATGCAGAAATCGGACACCAGACCTCCAGGCTAGCGATCCAGCGTCTTACCCACTTAGCCACGTGACCTAACGTGCGAGGGTGCTTTGAGTTGGGTAAGTACTTATTGCTACTCTTGATACTACTTTCCATTGAGAAGCATGGAATTGGGATGGCCTAGTGGTCTAGAGTGCCGCGCTTCGACCTCTAGCTAGTCGGTCACCTCTGGCTTGCGGCTGTGGTTTCGAGCCCTGGTGTGAGCGTGTGTGGGTTTCCTCCCACTGCTTAAAAGACTCCAACGCACAAGGGAATTATTGAAATAAAATTAAACCAAATGTTAGTCCCGAAATGACCTAGTTTGTGTTGAGTGGACGTTGAACCCCATTTCTCCCTCTCTCTCTCTCCCATTGAGAAGCTCACTCTTTTAGGTTCAAACTATTAACTAGATTTAGCTGAAGGTAGTAGTGATTGGTGTTGTGTATCTGAAGAAGTAATTGAATTATACAGCTTACTATCTAAAGAAAAACTGATACCAATTGATTGTTGAGATATCGTTATGGTGGTAGGTAACGGGAGGCCTCAATCTGATTGAAAACTACGTATATACGCGATATTCTTAATTCCAGGTTCAAAATTAATACATGATGAGTTGATTCGATACAATAATTGGATTTGAAACCGATCTCTGTTTTCATAGAGAATTATACATATACTTTATCGGTGCCTTGTAAACATCCAGATAATTACCAAGAATTGATCCCCCACCCCTCGTCGTAATGAAAGAGTCAGTTAATTGACATTTATAGGCGATTATGTGTTATTAATGTATTAGACATGGCGAGTTATAATCCTGTACTACATCAGCAGGATCTAGGATAATTTACGTACTGGAGAAAACATTAATCTTGTTCACACAAAATACTAAACAGAACATGTATTTAACTTCTGTTATTGTGGCATCTACGCAGCGTTACCTTAAAAAAAAGAAATGTGGAATTATTCGGGGGAAAAAAATAAAAAAAACTGTCAAATATTCGATCTGCTGTTCAACGCCCAATCAACACAGCCTGGGTCATTTCTAAACTGGCACCTGAAATATCCATTATTAACACAGGAAACAATTCCACGATGTGGTGCTAATCGTTGTCGAGTAGAAGTTTGGCTTTCTAAACCATTACTAATATAATGGCAATATTTTAGAGTAACGTTCACTTCCCGGTTCCTTCTACTGCTAAAGACCCCCACGCGCAAAATTATTGAAATAAAATTAAACCATATGTTAGTCCCAAAATGACCTAGTTTGTATCGAGTGGACGTTAAACCCCATTTCTCTCTCTCGACATTAAGTCCGTCACGTTGCCGTCTTACTCCATTGGGTTGCCATATAATCATTGGATTATAATAATATGGTAAATCAGAACAATACAAGTCATGAAATTCTAAACCATATTAAAATTTTAATAGAATGTGAAAAATCAACAAATCCGTAACAGTTTAATACAACAAAACATTCGCTCTAACTTCTGGTCAGTTTTATGTAGCAATAATAAAAATCTTTCTGAGCAAGAATCTGATAAATGTCCATTGTATTGTTCTATTTTTTTAAAAATTGATTTTAAATAAACTCTTTTGATTTTAAATAAACCCTTTTGTATTACGTTATATAACATAATATAGATGATATTACCTCCCAATTATTTTACCGTATGTGGAACCATTTGGAAATGCAAGAATAATACAAAATTGTTAGTTATTATATTAAAAATGATTGCCAAGTATGTATACAAAATACGAAATATTAACTTCCTGCGTAATAATATTATACCCATCAATATTCCACACGGTTTTGTATAACAAATTTATACTTATATATTCTACTATACACCATCTACTGCACAACCGAACTTAACGTGATCTTAATGTTCCATTAAAATTTCAGAACTGGTCATATAAAGGGGAACAACTCTATAACCAAAGGTTTTTCATATTTTACAATAAAATGCTTGCCATCTGCAACCATGATTAAAGGAATTTGCAACCATAATTAAAGAAATTTTGGAAATACATTTTATTTCTATAGATTACTGGGTTATCATGGTAACAAAATGTTTACTCAAATCATGTTTATGGGGGAAAATGGCTTTCATTTTCCTTATTCCCCTGTGGTGTATTTTACTTCTTTACATTTATGCACCTAGCGTGTGTGTTTTTTGTTTGTTTTTCTTTAATGTGATATGAGTATCTGTCATAATTATCCCTGTTTTCCTACAATATAAAGCTTCTTGGATGGATCAACTCGTTATAGGAAAAAAATTGAAACGTATCAGTCAAGCTCAAATCTCTTCTTTTACATTTGTTTTCATAGATTAACAACCCGCCTTCTGGAAAAGGGTAGTTTTCTCGTAACTGAAACAAAATAAGGTTTGCCTTAAGGATAGAATTGTCACACGCATCTTCAAACATTTAACGAAGAATGTCTAATCATATACACGTTTCTAGATAACTGATCACGTTCTGGTCAGAGCAGGAGACCAATTTATGTCAAACAAACCCCAAGCCTTTGGGGGAACCAAGTCTTTTAATTGGTTATTTCAAAGTTGAAACCTCTCATAAACAGACACAATTAGGCAAACACACATTCAGCAGCTGGTCAACAACCTATTCAACAAATTAAATCGCAGATTTATACGCAATATTCGTAAAATTCTCAAAGTGATAAATTTTCTTCATTTCGGTCTAACTTTGAGGCATACTTTTTCCGATTTAAGTATTCTTTTAAAAAATTGAACAGAAATAGGATGACCTATTAGGCTAGCCTATTCTTGTCATTGAGACCTAAAATGCCACTGATTTAATTTAAGTTATAATGAAGGCTACATGGTCCTTATCAACACTATTATAACTTACAAACTGAGTCCAATTTCAAAATGTACCGATCATAATGCGTTTTGCAGGTCCCATTTTGAATGTTGGTTTGATCTGATGAGTTACTCGATTAGTGGTGGGTGGGACATAGGATTAAACCCGTGGGTTGTATCCATGGCAAATGAAGTTGGACTGAGAGAAAATCATCTGAATATCTGCAAAAACCGACAAGAGCTTTTTTTTAAAAATTTATCAATAACGCCCAACGATAAGAAACAACAAGGAACTGACGATATGTTATAGATATGCATGTTCTAGAAACTATATCTAAAATTTAAATGAATTCCTAGAGTACAATTATTTCTCGGTAATCAGTAGGGCCGTTAATTAAAGATACACTATGGGAGATTAGATAACGAGTTGGCAGTTCTCGCTATAATAGGTAAAAACTACATAATGTAAAGCCAATTTGCTGAAAATTTCAGTTAAATTGATCCACTATGAACCGAGAATTAAGCGAAAGAAAGTTCCGCCTAGCCGTGATCATCATTACTAAAGTGGGTACAACAAAAACCATAGTCTCGATTATCCATAGTCTTGATTATCCATAGTCTCGATTATCCATTTAATCATTAAACCGCGAAGGAAAGTTATGCTGCAAATCGGAGACTAGCGTTGCCATCAAGAGTTGATTATGGTCTGGACAATTTAATTAATGTGTGTGAAATAGCTTTATTTAACGTCCGCTTCCACCAAAGTGATATGTGTCTACTACTACCTGGTGAACGTCCCCTTCCACAGAAGTGATATCGCAGACAAGTGATATGTGTGTGTGTGTGTGTGAAATAGCGTTATTTAAACTAATTAATAGTTTATATAACATTTCGAGCCTTAAAGAAAGACCTACAATGGTCAGGTTTAGCTCTTGCATAATGTATGTTTAATTTAATTATCATTAATTGACAGCGAGAATAACAATAATGTACACTCTTGTTGTCTTAATTGTACACTCATGTCATCTATATGTATTGCAATCTTGGTTTATGTGTATTACAAACTACCGGTTCGTGTATATTGCATGTGTAATACAGTTTACTAATGTATTAGTAAATTACGGTCTACTGGTCCACACGTATTGCAAGTGTAATGCAGTATACTGTTTAGTTTATTTGTAAAGTAATTTATAATCGGACGTTAAAACACCAGGTATTAATAGTAGTAATCAACTGCACTATGTTTACTACAAGTATAGTACATCATCAAATGGACTATGTTTATACAAGCTACTGACTGGTATGTAATGCTATCTTCAGGATCCGTGTTACATGTAACTATCCTGAATTTAAGGAACACCTTAAGTTACGATATTACCATAAATCTATGTTATTTCGATAATCTTAGTCAACGTTATTTCCCTAAAGAAGTAAATTTCTCTAAATGAGTATTGGAGATTCAAGATTGCTGCATTCAATTCATAGAGAAAGCAGTTTTTCTTTTGAAATATCCCCATCAATATTTATACAAACATAACCATTTTACTGATAAAAGTAGAATATATATTGCTGCAAATCACCAAGTTTATTAAGTATCTCTGTTCTTGTACGTGAATGTATCATGCTCATCGGTGACAAAAGCTGGTCGTGTAGGCACTCATGGGCACCAAACCCATGTTTCTTACTCATATTGTTGGCTGTTGGTGGTATAAATCGACCATCCAGTGTAAACTATATATAGTCTATACTTGTCGGTATTTTATAAATCAATTAAATACGATGTGTACAATAATGCATATCTATAACATACCCTGCCCTGTAAGAAAATGTTGAACCTTGATCGTTATCAAAATAATAGCACACTACTAACATGCCAGAGAATATGCCCCCCCCCCCTAAAAAAAACCTTTCACATTGTGTGCTTATTACGAAGGAATACTTGTTTGTTGTATTTAACTGTGGCGATCAAAACATCGGCCAAATCCTAAATGACCAAAAACATACACAGCACCAGTTTTAGTACTTTTACGTGCATGGTTATGCCCCAAATACAAATTTTTCAATTAAACACGGTATCACACCAACATGCTTTTAAGAGGCACTATTGATCATGCTTTGGGCTATTTCTAACATTCGAAATTTAGTGAATTTCCAGATATGTCACGTACACTTAAGGAGCAATATTTACATGCTATTAGTTTTAAATGGATGTGCATTCATGTGTCCAATACGATGAAGAGATCTCTTTAGCATTTTATCCCAATGAGGTATGAATTTCAAATTAACCTGGAAGCGCCGTTTCTATTCTGTAGCAATAATTAATGTTCAACCTTTTGAAAACAAACTCTATGCGTCGATGCTATTAATTCAAAGCTGGTGCATTAACTGGATTATTAATAACAACCTGAGTGAATACATAGATCAAACGATATATTTCGTGCTTTACTAATATATTAGCCTGTGTATTCCCAATCTACGTTTGTAATTCCATTAATCGTTCACTGGACATAAATATTATTTTATTGTTTATCTTCTCAAACGAGTCAACTATTTCCGACTCAGTGGATCATAAGCATATAATATGGATCTACCGAGTATGAACATTTGATTTAGAGTAAATGGTTTTATATTTTAGAACCGAGTGACTTTTTGGAAACGATGGAAACTGTCGAAATGTTCATGAAATGTTCCCGGTGGATCCAACAGTAGGGGAGGCATAATATAGGCCTAGACTGTTCCCCAATCCTTTTCTGTAAATAAAATATCGTTTATACAAAAAAAAGGTCTAATAAATGACAAGTCAACACTTTTGGTCCTAGAAACTGGTCGCTTCTAATCTGCTCACTTCCATACGACTGATTGACTCCATTTCGCACTAGCTCTAGCCTTTGACTTTGTTCAACCATTCCAATATCTACTCGAGAACCAGAAAAACAAAGCTATCTATTTCTTATCCATCTTAAGTTGATTATTATTACTAGAGTTCTTGACTTCAGGCTATATTTTTCTTAGAAGTCTAAGTGCCACGCGAGTCAAAACTTTCCATAAAATCCTGTCATTAGAGAAACTTATCCGTATTCTTGAAAGAACGCGTGTCACGTGTAATATACTGAAAAACAAAAACTACGTAATGTATTAATTTATTACTTGGCGGTGCTCTATCAATGGTTTCAGATATGTCCGGACCCCCCCCCCCCCCCCCCCGCTCAGACTTGAAAATTTTTTATGCGATTTTATTGGCGACTTTTACACCTGTAATTTTTGGGATTTACCTTCCGGAATGCACCAAACTGAATCTAATTTACCAAATTTTCCTGGGGGAGAGCCCCCAAACCCCCCGTTAATTGGTTGAGTGCCTTTTATCAAACCTAGACCCCCCCCCCTGCGAAAAATCCTTGATCCGCGCCTGATCCAAGATAAAACGTTATGATGCACCTTTTAAAAACCGCAAGTTCTGTTGCCTGTACAGGATGTAGGTAAGACGTCTTGTAAATAATATTTTGGGTAAACAAAATAAGGTCTTGCCAATAACTGTTTAGTTAAAAAAAAAGTGCTAAACTGAGTTTATCAGGTTTTCCGTTAGTAGATTAAGTGGAATTTGGTCTGTTTACTTGTTATAGTATCGGGATTTGATTAAACTGTCAACTACTGAGGTATCTAACCACTGTCTGAATCGCAAGTACTGCATACCTAAAATTTTAAATGTACACTTAGTTCCATTTCACAAAGCAAAACAGCACACGTAATTAACTGACGTTTTCTTTTAACCCAAAACAAAGAGGTCTCGTGATTGTAGCAATTAAAGGATTATCTTGAAATAATGAAAAGGGGTTTAACGTCCTACTCTGACTGGGCTAATGAAGATGCCCAAACGCCATGCAGTATGCTATGGGGTAAATTTGTCGAAGGATCGTCTACGTGTACAGCATCCGAACGAAAAAACAGCTGTCCTTGTCAGGTCTCGGGTCCTACACCACTGACAAGGAGACACTATATCGGAAAACAGCGATCAACTTTCTCGGCCAACGCAGGGATCGAGGACGCGGCCTCCAGACTAGGGAACCGGCGTCTTACCCACTTAATGTTGGTTCCATAAAAATTATTACCAACATGAAGATCAACATGTTATAGATTACTAACTAAAGAATACTACAGTGAAAAAAGGAAGATGGTCATAAGCATAATAGTTGAATGAGGGTTATTCCGCTGAAAAGTGTATGTTTCATCTAGAAACTAAAAGTGGATCCCCATCTTAGCCCCCTTTAATTAATCAAAAGGCAATTTTCCCCTACAGTGTTTTTGATAGTACCTTCAGACCTTACCCAATCATCAGTGTCATCAATCCATGCTATCTTCTGTGAATCCCGCTACTATATCGGATGTTAAGGAACGGTCACTTGATTTATGTAATCTATTACTCCTTCTTGCAGCCACTTGATCAACAACGTCTGTGGCAATAAATTGTCTTATCATTAGAAGTAATAGGCTACGAGAGGAAATATATCGGAGGAGGTTAATGTCTGTCATTATCAACTACAGCTATCAATATAGACAACAAGTGAAATAAGTTAAAGCCAGACATCGAATTGTTAAAATATCTGGATGAAATCACCGAATGAGATAGAAAATAATATATATCACTATTATAGACGGATGATAATATGTAGAGTAATTTATAAAGACATGGGCTAGTGTAAGAAAAATAGATCTTCGGAATTAATGTAAATTTCTATTGTGTTTTATACAGAAACTAAAGTCCCTAAAGTGCAATATTTTAACCGTTATCTCAAATGATCTCATTATAAAATATACATGAAACGTAAAATCCAATCTGGTATCGGGTTTTTAAAGGGACTATCCCGATTTGAACTCTCTCAAAAGAAAATACGAGTATGTATGAAAATTAAACGAAGGAATATAGAGGAATGGTGTATCTACGTTTTAAAGTGACTATCCCGATTTGAACAGTCTCAATCTGATTTAAACACAGATCCTATTTCGTTTCGTTTTTATAGTTCAAAATTTCCTTTTACTTGTCTTTACTACATTAGGATCTGAAAGACTTGTTATTGAACTTGTGTTCTGCTTGAAATGAGAGATCAGCCAATCAAATTGTCTGTCGAATCGAGGGTTTGACCTTTTATGCGCGGAATCGTGGATAGGCATTAACAGCGATAGAAATCAAAACACCAACTCAAAATATTGAGTCGCTTGGACGTGAACCTCAAAACTGCTTATCCGAACATGTAGCCCTTTTAAGATCCAATGTCATTCTTTTCTTTAGGTGACCTGATAATCGATTCCCGTTCCTTTAGAGGTATATACAATGAATGACCCATATGCTTTACTTGATAACGAAAGTTAAATTTCACCTACACATTATTTTTATACAGTACGAGTCAGGTTTTATCCAGACACCGCAAAATACAGCTTGGGACACCTGTCTCCATTTCCAGACTAAGAGTGACGGATTTAAGTTGTTTAGAAACGTATCACATATACTGAGTTAGTTGTTCGGTACTAAGGTAGATGATTTTAAAGGATTTTAACATAAAATGAAGCAGTTTTATTCTCCAAATTATCATTGGGTTTGGCCCTTTAAGGGAACCATCCATTTTAGAGACAAACATGGTCCCGACTGAAGTGCTGCGAACAACTAGCCTGTCATAACAATGTCTCCTCTTGGATTATAGTATAGTCTGTCTACAAAGTGGAGTTAATGGCATTACAAGCAAAAGCCTACTGTGGTGTATAATATTCCCATAACAATCAATAGGCCGTTGGGGTCAAGTTATATTCATTTTGCATCATAAAACTAATAGAGAGAAATGGGATTCAACGTCCACTAGCCAAAGACTAGGTCATTTCGGGATTAACATGTGGTTCAATTTTATTTCAATAATTCACTTGCGCGTAGGGTTCTTTAACAGTGGGAGGGCCCGGAGAAAACCCACGAGGTTGGGCAGGCGAACATATTCCTTGTCACGTACATTTAGCGTTCTTACCGGGTTACCATCCTAGTTTAGGCCTATAGAGAATATTTTTCTGCCTTATCGACCTGTTCTCTCGATTCATTTCTTAAAGCACATGATATACGTATCTTACAACAAAACAACACATTGACACCATGGTCAAATTTTAAAGCTGAAATTCTCAATACAAAACCATTAACATGAAATCAAATGAACCTGGAAAAAGCATCTTTTCTTACGAGGCATTTCAAGTGAAGTTCGCTTCCCATTCAAGCAAATTTAAAAAATAAAGCAATCGCATGCATGCGCAAGATGATGGATGGAGGATCGCTGATGCTATCGAGCTTCGCAAGAGCAGGCTTCTAAACAGCTGTTGACACCCAGTAATAATTAGTATGCAACTTTAATGTAGAACTCCAGTTTTCCGTGTCGTTATAAATACAATATCAATTCAGATAAAAATAAGTTCTATTGACTAAAGTATACCAGATGGGGGACACCTCTAAGTAATCATACTTGTTGATTGTGTAGTAGTTCAATGCTCTAATAGTAATCTTTAAGTGCCATTTAGTGATTGGAGAACACAATAACAGAACACAATTTTTATGGGAAACAATCACTGGTTTATTCTAATATCACGACGTTTCGACAAGTATCCCTTTATCGTTATCAAGCACAATGACATTGAGTAAACTTGGGTTTAATATATACGAGTTCATGATGAAGCCATTTACAATAATAAGTAAAGGATTATACAAAAACAACACAATATATAATTGGCCCACGGTCCAACCAGAGGATAAATAAAATAAAACCAAGTACGAACAATCCAAACCATTAGACAGAATTCGAAGTCCTAAAAAACGTTATAGGCAAAATAGTGTTATCAGCAAATGGACTGCTCCACGTGTACAAAATACACGACATTGAGTGCCTTAAAGGGAGCCATTGGGTGAAGCCATATTACAGTTAACGAGGTGATCAAGATGGGACCATACTCAAAGAAATACAAATATTGCATGACCCTATGTCAGTTGACTAAATAAACACGAATAATATGTGCTTGCTAATTAAGCAATCCAGGAATGGATGATATGAAACAGATGAAAACCATAACAAAATATGAATAAACTATAATGTTGGAAAAACAGGACTATTTTAAGTACTTAATAAGCAATATGAGGTGATTAAACTGTATGAAACTATAAGGGGAGTATATACAATGTAGGACAGTTTGTAAAACTTAAAGTGAAAGAATGTAAGAAATGAGAACCCATTTAAGTGGTTTTATTCACCCTGATAACATGATCATAGGCCCTTGAGATGTGAAGTCCTGCGTCCCTGTTCAGTTCTGGTGAATATCTTCTAATGTTGATGGCTTCTAGGATTTTCCTGGTTTTCTCGTTCTGTTGGTTTGATGTAAGAATCTGCACATCTACCCTCCAGAACTAGTCAAGAAGCAAATCCAAGAAACAACAAAAAACGTCAAAAGAAGCCAACAACCCAATCCCAAAGAGATGATCAGAATAACTTTACTTTTTTATGGCAACCTATCATATCAAGTCAGCAATCTGCTCAAGAAGTCCAACATTGATACCACATTCTCTATCCCTACTACCCTAAAACAGATACTGAAAGCGAATGGCAAACTGCAACAAAGCCTACCCACCCAGCCCAAGGGAGTCGTCTACCAAGTCAACTGCTCCTGCAATTTTTCATACATTGGCGAAAGTAAACGACCCCTAGATAAACGAATATCGGAACACAGATCCAAAGCTACTACCAACAACTCAGCCATAGCTAAGCATCTACGAAACCATCCGCATCATAGAGTCGAATGGGACGATGTGCAGATTCTTACATCTCACCAACAGAACAAGAAAACCAGGAAAATCCTAGAAGCCATCAACATTAGAAGATATTCACCAGAACTGAACAGGGACGCAGGACTTCACATCTCAAGGGCCTATGATCATGTTATCAGGATGAATAAAACCACTTAAATGGGTTCTCATTTCTTACATTCTTTCACTTTAAATTTTACAAACTGTCCTACATTGTATATATCCCCCTTATAGTTTCATACAGTTTAATCACCTCATATTGCTTATTAAGTACTTAAAATAGTCCTGTTTTTCCAACATTATAGTTTATTCATATTTTGTTATGGTTTTCATCTGTTTCATATCATCCATTCCTGGATTGCTTAATTAGCAAGCACATATTATTCGTGTTTATTTAGTCAACTGACATAGGGTCATGCAATGTTTGTATTTCTTTGAGTATGGTCCCATCTTGATCACCTCGTTAACTGTAATATGGCTTCACCCAATGGCACTCAATTTTGTTATTTTATCCTTTGGTTGGACCGTGGGCCAATTATATATCGTGTTGTTTTTGTATAATCCTTTACTTATTATTGTTATTATTATTTAATTTTTGAAAATGGCTTCATCATGAACTCGTATATATTAAACCCAAGTTTACTAAATGTCATTAGTAAATGTCAGGGGGGTTGGGATGGCCTAGTGGTCTAGAGTGCCGCGCTTCGACCTCTAGCTGGCCGGTCACCTCTGGCTTGCGGCTGTGGTTTCGAGCCCTGGTGTGAGCGTATGTGGCATGGAGATAGGGGCTCCTTCTCAACCTCGTGGGTTTCCTCCGGGCACTCCGGTTTCCTCCCACAGCAAAGACCCCTGCGCGTGCGCTAAGATAATGAAAATGAAAAATAAGACTTGTCTGCGATATCACCTTCGGTGGAAGCGGACGTTAAACACCAAGAACAACAACAACAACTAAATGTCATTGTGTTTGATAACGATAAGAGGATACTTGTCGAAACGTCGTGATATTAAAATAAACCAGTGATTGTTTCCCATAAAAATTGTGTTCTGTTACTCTAATGGTAAGTGCAGGGGGGCCGCACTACACGAAAAACGTATAAGATTGACCTGCGGAAAATATCAAGACGAGGCATTGTAGTATCTATTCAACAAAATAACGAATTGGAAATACTGATAGAATAAAACTATAGTACTAATTACTTTTCTTCTACCACATAAGGTGGCAAATTGAAAACGCTCCAGTAAAAATTAGTTTCCATTTATCATCATGTCAAACACCAGGGTGTCATACTCTTCTACGCAGCACGAGTACTGCTCTTGAGCCTTCCGGTGAACTTTTAGAACGCTGCACGTGAGTTATTAGAGACGGCGAAGTACTGTTAGGAGGGACGAGTTAAATATTACTCGGTTTCTATACAAGTCTAAATAAAAGTACTGGTCAGGTTTCGAATATGTGTATAGTTTTGGGTGAAGCTGTAGGTCTACAAGATCATAATATAGAAACATTGTCATGGCACATTGATGCTTGCTCCCCACATTTTGAAAACAGTCATTCTCCACCCAAACACTTCGTTGCGGTTATGTATTAGGTACCTCTTTCCATTGCAACATTTCTTCTCCCCAGTTATCATTTTGATACCCTGCACACTTTCTTTAATCAAATACTGATATTTTTAGAATCACTCGTTTAAAATTCTTAGAATTTTTTATCTTTGACATTTGTTACAAATCTTGCCCCCCCCCCTCATAGTGTAAATTGCGGATATGCAAAATGCATGTTTCTAAACACTCAGTCAACACAATATTGTACATTTATAATGAGATAATATACAAATAAAAGTACAATTTTTAATGGTATAGTGGATAATCCCTTCTCCTTAAAACCACACACACAATGATACTGTAAATTCAACCACTTTAACCCAATCCAGCGTCACGTACTAAATTACACTAATTTGTCAATTTGTATTTAAGGACCTTAAATTCACCCACAAAATCGATGGTACACTTGTTTATGGCCAATATTATGCAATTATTTTACCAAATCGTCGAATTAAGAAACTGCCATGACAACTTAATGTCCATTCGGTGGGAAATAAATTTAATTTCTAGATTCACCTTTGGTTAATTAGGTTTTTTTCCATCTTAGGATAAGAATCATAAACTTCAGACGCAATGATGAAGTCTTCAGTATTCCACTTATTAGAGCCTTTCAACTTAATTGATTGACACAGTTATCTTCCAAATTGCACACTAATTTAATGCATCCATCGACGGGAAGCAAAAACTGCAGATTATTTTATGGGCTTGGGTTAGGTAAGTCGTAGACAGCCATTACCTGTATACAACGTATCCAACCCCTTTTCCAAAGAAATAATTATGTGACGTAATCCTGGCTCGTAACCATAATGAAGTCAATAAGGACGCACGAATCACTAAATTGATAACTACACACGCCGTAAGACTTTTTCCTAACCCACGGTATTCCCTTAACCCACTTCGTGACATAAATAAATGGAATCTACAAATTTGCGGATCAACATTAAATTACTAAAAAAGATGACGCGGGCTCTTAATGTAACACCTTGATGGGTTTCTTTCCATTATCTAGGGTTTTAAAGGTTTGGGAAGTGAGTATGATATTGCTTGTCGTCGTCGGTCCTTCAATGGAAATTATATTTATTAGAGCTATTTTAATAGCACATCGATTGATAGAAATTTATAGTATAAAATGAAATGAAATGGGGTTTAACGTCCTACTCTTTTGCACATAACCTGGGCTAATAGAAGACGGGCATACGCCACCATACAGAGTACCACGCGGGAAATTTTGCCCGGACAGCGGCGCTACGGCCTACTCTTATATCGAATTCCAACTGCCAAGGGATCTTTTACGTACACTCCAATGTGTACACGGGACCTCAGTTTTCGTCCCATTCGAACGACTAGGCAGCTGTCCTTGTCAGGCCCTCCTCCTGCATCACTGACAAGAGAAATCACGCCGGAAAATCGAGATGAACTTTATCGGCCAATGCAGGGATGGAACACCCGACCTCCAGGCTAGCGAACCAGCGCCTTATCCACTTAGTCACCGCGACGCCCATTTATAGAACAGATGGTAATCTGGATAGATCAACATAAATTGAGTATAATATACACAAGTTGCTAAGGTCTCTATCATGTTGCATCTAATGCGATATAGTTGGTCTTTTTCACATTTGAAATTAATGACAGGTATTCGACATTATTTCTACTTCTTAAAATGTATGGTTTGCATTCCATTTATGGATCTATTTAATCTAAATATATACAAGTTGCTTAGGTCTCTATCATTTTAAGCTTAATGTGATGTTTGTCTTTTCCCTTTTTTACCGGAGGATGACATTTGAAATTTATTACGGTATCGACATTATTATTTCATATAATGAATGTTTTGCGTTCCCTGTATGGATCTATTTAATCTAAATATACTGTTTGATTAAGATCTAAAGTGTATATAAAATATGACATGATATAGAATAATATTATTGCATGACAAGTGTATATAAAACGTTACGTGATATGTAGAATAATATGTGCCCGTTGTAGTTTGTTTAACAGATAGATTTCGTGATTGTTAGAAGCCGCGAGCAGTAAGTTTGCTTATTATTGCTAGAAAACCAATATAACGCGTCATCACAGCGTAGGCCGTAAGAGATTCTTACTTTTGCAAAGACCCAAAGTTTTCCTGTCTTTTCTGATTGGGTTAAAGACTTCGGTCTCCCATAGATCCTTAAATGTTAAAATGTGAGAAAAGGGTATTTCCAGTAAATTCGCTTCCCCCTTGTTGTTATATAGCATATCAAAAGTGCGTTGGTAATGAGAGTTACACTCGTCACCTCCTACCTTCTGGGTCAATATGTATAGATTCCCGTACCATAAACCTGGAATTTCACGGTTTCAAAATCCTAAAGTGACAATTCGAACTGCACACCTCTTTGGATATAAGATAAGCTTAAAAGAACCATAGAATAGCTATACAAAGAGTGAAAACAATTTCCGATCACTGATAATTCCTAGGAAGATGAGGTGTTTACGTGAAACCAGCTATTCATATGAAGAGATCCACAAATCAAGCGAAACAAAAAACTCGTTATATAATGTAAAGTGAACAACCCATGGCACATTGATTACAAATTTCGAAAGCGACTGACTTTTTAACACATTTTACACCGAATAAGTTTCTAAATTTTTCAATGAAATCATAGAATATGCATATATGCAGTCTGTCACTCTTTAAAATACTTTGGGCGATACTGAAAAAAAAACCGCTCTTGGTGATTAGTATGATCCCTAATTCCTGTAATAATACCTACAACATTGCATCAATATCATTAAATCTTCATTGGGGATTTGAAATTCGATAAGGGGGTTATTCCGAAATGAAGCTGGCAGATATGAAACGATCTTGTTAGATCGTAGTTTGGTAACTGTAGCTGCATTTAATTATTTCTTCATGGGAAGGTTCCTTGCAGGTAAATCTTAATGCTGTTTTAGTTATCCGGCGTGCCTGAACAAAATAATTTAAATTGTGTGCTCTATTTCTACCAATGTGAAATGATGAAACCCAATTTAAAACAGACCCATCCATACTCGGATTCCAGTTACTACTATACATGTAGTAATAACCGGTATCGTTTATAATCTCAACATAAAATTATGTTGCGGGGGGGGGGGGGGGTGACCGAATGGTTAGTGCCTCTGCGTTGTATCATAGCGTATATCATTGAGTCAACTGGCCTGGTTCCCCTGGTTTCCATACCCCGTTTGTACGTGACATGGAATGAGGTCGAATGCCCATCCTCGTGGGTTTCTTCAAATCCTCCGGTTTCCTCCTACAACTAAAGAACGCTAGTCCCGAAATGACCAAGTTTGTGACGGATAGACGCTATACCCCATCCCCCTCTCTCTTTGCGTTTTGACAGATATTGCAGAAGTCATTTCCAATTACGAGTAATTAATTTCGAGCCGGTATCTTTGAGTTTGAAATAACAACTTTTCGTCTTCATAGGAAATGTCAGTGTAGCTGTTGGTAAGATTCCCTGGTGTACGTGACAAGGAGTAGGTTCGCCTGTCTAACCTTGTGGGTTTTCTCCGGGCCCCCTGTTCCCCTCCCAGTGCTAAAGACTCCTACGCACAAACTAATTATTGAATTAATGTTGAACCACATATGTTTGTCCCCAAATGACTTAGGTTGTGTCGAGAGAACGTTAAACCCCAATTCTTTCTCTCTCTCGCATTGATTTGCGGTAACAATGACAGCTACTTATCCTATGTTTGTCACTTTCGGAATTTTGATTTTGGACTCATGATAATGAATGAATAGAGCAGGAGCCCAGGGGGTTAACCTAGCTGAAAATTGTACCAATTTTTTCCTTTATTGTATCAATGCATGTATATCTGGTATCATAAAAATGTAAGTCTTTCGGGTTTCTGGTGGTGGGTGTGGTATTCCACGCCCAAAATGACATCTCCCCCAACTAGTCTAGATTAGCTAAAATGTGTACTACATGAAATTCACACAGCAGTGTATCGTACATCTTCAGGCATCACAAAAACACTCTGACAGAGACATTTCTAGTGGCGAGGTACCCCTGACAGAGCTATGTAAATACCAGACATTTGTAGTATTAGAGTATCGCTCCCGGTCTACAACCATAGCAGTTATATAACTTGAAATATTTACGATTCCTATCCAATATCGGCTGAGGTGAGGTGTTGCCCTTTGGTATCTGCTATCCTCGGAATTCGACTTCGTGGTCGAACAATGAATATGTTTACATGATTTGGCTTATCGTATCTAAACCATCATCGGGCTAACGCACAACTCAGTATTTGGCAGAATATCATCTCTCAAGTCCTTAACCGTAAAGTGACAATCCATGCCCATGTACCCATTCCTGTAAAAATACCATCGACCGTTAATTTAAAAAAAATGGAAAATGTACTGCCTGATCCACTGTCTGGGATTTACACGAAAAGAAATCTCAATTTTCTTCAAGGGTGTAAAAATGGAGCTATATATAGAAACTACGCGTTTTCACAACAATTGTAGACGAAAAGTTGGTTAATTACTCCCAACTGAAGTTTTCGTTATGGCTTAGAGCTAATAAATAGTCCCATAAATTGCTCCCCAGCTCATATTCTACATATGGTTTTGTCACCATAAGCCTATCAATAGAAGTTAAATTCCCCAACGGAAAGGTCATCAATCGATTCACCTTTGATCATCGGTAAAGGAACAAGGCATCAAAACATCTGATCCTTATTAGGACAATATAGTACCTTATCGTTACTAAAGGAGCACAATCTTTATTAAGTCAGAATAAAGTATAGATTTTGGTTAATCTGATGAGGCACGAATTTATACAATTCTATTTAGGAAGAGTATGGGAAAGACGGATTATTTACTACACGCCCACGTGGCTTCACAGTCGAAACTTACTACAACTACTGAAATAGTTATGAAATATAGAGTCATACTTGTATTATTTATTTGCTAAGTATAAACTTGCTTTCATTAGCTCAGCCAGAGAATAAGAGTAGGGCGATAAACCCATTACATTTATTAAACAAAATCTTGTGACTGCCCTTTGTCAAACTTTGGTGAATTTATTGGATTTGATTAGGTTTTAGGTATCGTATGTTCGTCGCCTGGCAACCTACTTTAATTTAAATACAAAATTGGTTATATCCCAACATCGCGAGGATCTGTTGACTCAACATTTTAAATGTAAACCGAGACAGATAACTACTTATATCAAAAGTTTATTTTTCCCATTTTTTTAAAAAAACCAAAAAAATCTCACACATAATTTGTTTTCGCAAACATAACCTAGACACAAGTAATCCAGTTATACATTATTTCAAAATATTTTATAAAGCGCAATTATGGTAAAATGTCATTAGCAGCTTTAGACCAGACAATATAAGCCATTTGGCGGAAGGGTGATATAGTAGAGCTTATATCATTATTGCACTTGCATGGCCACTTAAAAGTTTTGAAAACTTAGGGGTAAAAACACTTTTTGAATAAGTAACAAAATGAGAGTTCTGGGTCCTTCCGAGTTAAATAATAGTATGTGGGTGCACATTCACAACTTAATTGAACCGGTCCTATTAATCACCGACATAAGATTTTTAGTCAATAGCGAGCGCCCAAAATATTGCCAAGCAAATATATGTTAAACGTACATATTCTATGTATCCAGAATTTACATGATTTCATAAATATATACTATTCAAAAAAAAGTAGGGGATATTTGATTTTTAAGTGTTATTAAAGTCACCTAATGAAACTGACGAAGAAACAAATGACAAAATGAAATCAAGTTCACATTCATCGATTTATTCCAAATGATCGTTTGACTAAGTAAGGCACAGACTGACCATTATAAGGGTAAAATGATACCCGGGGTCAAACAGCAAAATTACCACAGCATCACAACAAAGTCAGTAACGGGTAAATCCTCCTCTGTTTGTCAAACAAGCATTGATCCGACGTGGCATACTCCTAATGAGACGTCTAAGGTCATTTTGGTCCAGATTGTCCCATTCCTGTTGCAACGCAGCAGCAAGTTCTTGGACATTGGCAGGACGTTGACGTAACCTCTGTCCAAGCATGTTCCAGACATGCTCAATGGGGGAGAGGTCGGGACTGGCCAAGGTAATGTGGTGATGTTCTGTTGTTGGAGGTAATCTGTAACGATCCTGGCCCTGTGACATCTTGCGTTGTCATCCTGGAAGATGAAACGGCGGCCATGACGTCGTGCGAACGGCGCAACATGGACTGCCAAGAAGTTGTCCCGGCAGTACTGGCCTGTAACACGCCCTGCAACAACATGTAAAGCCGTTCTTCCAGCAACAGTGATGCCTCCCCACACCATAACAGAACCACCCCCAAATCGATTATGTCTGTTGACGATTACGTCTTGGAAGCGCTCGTTTCGACGACGCCACACCATCCTACGTCTGTCCAAAAAATCAACAGTGAACCTTGACTCATCTGAAAACATCACTGTCGATTATCCCAGTGTTGACGATCCCTGCACCAACGACGTCTTGTCTGAATGTAATGATCTCTCAAATAAAGGATCACGCGAGGACGTCGGGCGCGAAGGTGACCCCTATGCAGTCGATTCCGAATCGTCTGGCCACTCACTCTCACACCAGTGTCAGTTTGAAGACGAACGCGGATCTGATTTGCTGTGATGACACGATTTCTCAAGGCCAGGGTACGGATAAATCGATCCTGGGCTTGAGTTGTCGACCTGAGCGTGGTCTGTCCTGTATAGATTGTGTATCACGGTATCTGGACCATAGCCTGCTTATGACAGACTGAGAAACATTCAACGACCGCCTGTGTTGTGCCGATCTGTAGCATGCCAAGTGCATGTAACCTCTCATTTTGGGTAAGCCGACGCATGTCAAAATTTGTTTTCTGGTAACTAAAACAATTAAACTGATGTTTCCACCCTGGAATTCAATGCCACAGTGACTGTAACATTCAAAGTGCGAATCTTGGGTAGGACCCCCATGGTGATCCCAAGTATCACCTGCATTCCATGTGGTAGCTATTGGTGCGTTTTGGCGTCACATGTAACTGGAAATGTTTCTTCTGTTAGGTTCTATAGTGACTTTTTTCGTAGACATTTGCATATTTTAGTATTATGCCCCCAAAATCAAATATCCCCTACTTTTTTGAATAGTATATCACTGGTATATATAATTGATGTTGCCAATTAACCATAATTGCTAACACTGACGTGTTGCAGTACATGTACTTGAGCACCTTTGACAATAGAGGGATATTGATGGTTCTCGTCAATGTTTTGAAGGATCCCACTGAACAATCCTTCGTTATCAGGAAACAAAACTGACGAATACGTCTAATAAACGGATAACCCGCTTTCATACACAGGGCCGCCTTCGGCTAGTCCAAATGTTCGACCATAGTTCAACTAGGTCTTGAAATGGTTAGACTATACATGTAGTCGTGACCATGCTTAACCAACCATTCGAGGTCGGTTGAAGCTGGTCAAGTCAGATTAAAAATGGCGGCTCGTCACAAAAGATGTGTTGTGTTGGAATTGTTATTTGAAGATAGAACGGATACTGCCAATGTTGCTTCAGAACCTGAAAGTTATTTAAATTCATATAACATTATTTAAGTAGTTTTTTTATATTATATAAAGTAGATGATCGTTTTTTGTCAATCAATTCGACCAAGGCTTATGTCTGACTGAAATTGTGAAAGTACTGAAAGTGACGGTATTGTAGTAAAAATAATTCATCTATTTGTGAATTTTATTTGGAAAACAGTAACACAAACAAACGATTTCGTTCATTTAATACTATGAATTGTAAATATAAATTATGTAACTGTAAATAAACTCTGGATATTTGGTTGATTTGTTTATGTTATTGTGTGCCTCGTCGATGATATGACTTCGGTGGAAGCGAACTTTAAATAAAACTCTTTCACAAAGGATACCTGAACAAGTTGAAGCTTGTAGCGTCTAATAGATATTAAAATTAATATTGTTTTATATCAAACTGATATTTCCTATTTAACAGTTAAGAATTTCAGAAATATGTACATAACTAAAATGGATAAATTGTTACATCCTACAGATGAACAAAATTGATAATTTAATAATCCCAGTGCTTGCATTCTACTTGGTTGATATACAATTACCTGCACACTGGTCCCTTGCGGACGTTTTCGGTTTAAAATGTATATTGTTTATATTTTAATATGTAATACAATAAATAAATATTATAATTTATTCTCATTGTGAACAACGATTACTATTTATGCCGGGGCGGATCCAGGAATTTTTGCAGGAGGGGTTTTGTCATGTTTCGGTTACGGAAATCTGCCACCATCGTCTCTAAATTACATAGGCATACATACAAATTGAGCTTTTTAAACAGAGAAATCGTTTTTATACTGATGTAGGGTCACTTTGTGATATAATTTCATTGATGCAAGGCATTATTTTTTTATGTAGCTGAACAGGGGGGGGGGGGACCCCCCCCCCTCTGGATCCGCCACTGTTTATGATCCAATCGCTGAAGAGTATGTATTTCTAACACTTGATCAGGTTAACGCGTGGATATAGTGTACTATTTTGTTTTCAGAGCTTTACTCGGTATTATCTTCCTTTAGAAAACTTGATCTACGGACTAGGAAACGAAATATTATCAAAAAAATGTATATTAGCCTATCATCCTGGCATTTGGAGATATAAAAAAGATATATAGGAGCTGATCTTTATTTTTTGATTTTGGATTTATGCCTTATTCAATTCCATTAAGTGTGGTTTAATGGCCAAGAGTGAGACATTGAGTAATAATAATGAATCAGCACGAGTGACGTTAGTCGCGAGTTGTTGTTTAATATATTACACAATGTCTTAAGATTGAGACCATTAAAAAAACTCAAATCACAGACACTCGCATGTGCTTGGCAATGAAATACGTCACATAGGTCAAAAAATTTAACTAGTATAAATAATGTACCCTTAGCACCTTGCCCGTACCATTATTTGTTAAATAATGATCCGTCAATTTCAAAGGATGACGTTTCATCTGTATTTTAATATTAATTAATGCCATTTTATCATGTCAATATTATAGTAAGCTTGATGTGTATCTGTGTAAATTTTACAGCTTGGGGACATATTTTCTGTGTGGTCGTATCGCCTTGTGTGGTTTTATTGATTCTATAAACACGAGGTCATTTCTGTAATACTGAGCTTTAGCTGTTGACCTTTCCGCTGGAAGATGTACATGTAGACCTGGTCAGTAGTTGGGGAAACAACAGACAAGTGTCAGTCGGTTTCATGCAATTTGTGCTTTTATGAACCTATTAATCACGCAATGTCAGACAATTAAATGACAAGCGCTAGCCAATGAGATTCTAACGACTGACCGGGGTCACGACTGCCCACACAAAATATAACCAGTCTTGACAAGATTACCGAATTTTAGAAAACAAATATTGCCAAATAACATGTGATATATTATATTTATAATACCTAGGAAATAGAACTCAGCCAATCCCCATTATTAAAGCTCCATTAACACCTTGTTGGAATTCGGCCCTAAAGTGAGAAAGCCACACGGGATCGGGAACAAATCTAATTCAATAGCGGGCCCCTACGGTGGTTTAATACTTGGGTGAAGTGTACTAGGGCGAACCGTGGCAGAACATCGCAAAAGAGCGATTCGTGATGGTATCGTAGACATACCGTAAGTTGCCGTGATGAATGGGGATATACCAGGACAAACCTTAAACAGACCTTGACGATCTGCAGTGGTAAAAAAATGTACTGGCAGCGTAGTCGAGACGCTTACTAATACTGACTTCCCGGTCATGGAGTCGGGAAAATCCTGGATCAACCCAATGTGTGGTCAAATCTGATTATAATACAGATCATATTTCGTTTCGTTTTTTATAGTTCAAAATTTCATTTTACTTGTCTTCACAACACTAGGATATAGAAGAGTTGTCATATAACAAGCGTTCTAGTTGATACGGAATTAGGAAATGAAACAGTCTGTTACGGCGAGTTCTTGGAACTGTGAGTAAACCCCTTGAAACGTCAACGCTTATTGAATAGTCTATGTATGACGTCAAAGGGTCAAAGTCCACTCGTATGACACCTGATGTGACCTCCCAGGTAGAACTGATCAGATCTTCGTGTAGTTTAGACATAGGCGTACGGGCCAGGGCGGGCAGCTCCCCCTAACTTTCAGGCAATCTGAATTTCCTGGCAGACTATTAAAGTGAAAACATTCTTTTTATTTCATTTGCTTGGCAAAATAAAGTGCCTGAAATCTAATAAGACACTTATTTTACACTGTCATCGAACCCGTACGCACATGAGTTTAAGCCACCGAAAGTATATATAAAAAAAGGAAACGACATATTATGATAGATCTGTATTTTAATGAGATTGTGTGTGCCCTAGACTGTTATACATCTTAGTGTTGTGTATATGTGCCCCTTAACAGCCAACATGATACAAGATACAAACCCTAAGTGAATTAGTTAGGATATACAGTTTGGTCATCTCTTTGTCAATATTTTTGTCTAATACTTTTGAACATATGTTAAATCGATGGTTCGCACTTCACGTTAGATGTCTCTACAATTTTGCAACTAACCCTCTTTATAATATTCCCATGATGAATAACCCCAGACTACAAAATTGACACAAAGTGTGTTTTCTCCCAAGGGGCACACGTAAAAAATGTTTCATTGATATTTTTTGTAAACATGAACCAAACATATGCAGCCTGAAAGTAGTATTAGCTTGTCACGCAATAATAGAGCCAAGACAGCATACCCTATAGATCGTGGAAACACAAAGGGAAGGGGGGGAGTTCATGAGGTCGTCATTATTTGGACCTCACGGGTATTCGCCAACCATAATGGAAATTAATGGATTAGGGTAGATACCACTAACGCCAATGATAATTTAATCATAGGATGACATCTATAACCCGTATGTAGGGTAAATATTTCGAGGATAAATATTTTTGGTTGCTCAGTACCGAAACGAATATAGAAACAGTTAATGCAAGAGGCAAAGTGAGTGATAATTGTAACAAAAAGAAACACCTCTGGGATTTATCCTTGAAAATCTTTGCACATCAGTAACTAGTGTTCTTGTCTTAGTACAGAAAAGACATATAAATTTAAAAAATAATTGGTTTATAATCCAAAACTGTACATGATTTCTTAACAAAGCGAAATAGTTGCAAATCGATATGTTTGTTTATTTTCATGTTCGTATCATTTTCAAGAAGGATAAATGGTTTATACATGTAGTTGCATCCTAATGTGTTGACAAAAAATGTAAACAACCGACAGTCAGCCATTTGAAATTAACTGATATGGGGTTACGGGGACAGGTATATGCCAGCATGTTGTAGTCTATGAGAGAAATTTTGACAGGACAACAATCTACTCATATTTCCAATTCCCAATTTCCACGGTCTAAATGGGGTATTTTTACGTGTAAGCCAATGAGTACACGAGATTGGAACGATTTTACATTGTCCTGGCTCTCCTGGCCCTTTTGCTCGGCGCCATAGTGCTGTTATATTAATTTTCATTATTTTTAACATTCATTTCACACGGCAAGCTCAAGTTCAACCAGATAGGCCACTGCATGTCTACATTATCTCAGTTAAGCGGTATTATGACCGTTAAAAGGTTTAACAATCGAGACATCGTATATTATCATACACTGGTACAATCGAGAGTATGAACTGTGGGCGGATCCTCCATATTCTATTTCTTGTCAGAACATTCAGAATTGGATTAGAATAAAGTATCAAATGATCACTTTATACATATGATGAATATTAAATGCGTGTATGATTTAGAAATATTTCATTTGCATATTTCATCAAACTATTGCAAGGTTACCAGTAACATGTAGGCATAATACCTGCATGAATATGGTATAAGACATGGTAACGATGGTCTACATAACAATTATGCATCTAGTTTATATAATAAAAAGTCACACATCGACAAATGCATAGCTTTAAATCACAAGCCCTACCCCATTAATGACGGATGCCGAACTAAATAGCACCGAAAAACACTCCTGATCAACGATTTCTTTGCGCTCGATCATTAAGTTTGGGTGATATAATGTACAGCTAAAGGTTTTACTTTTTACAAGTCCTTTCTGTCAGTCTGTTGGTGATTTACCGATCGCGGAATTTTAGTTAGAGGACGACATATGTGGTGTTTTCATAATAGTTGAGCGTTAAACCACACTTTGTTTCATTTCATTTGGATCGCAGTATACGATAATACAATGGTCAACATAAATCTGTGTCTAATTTCAAAGGAAACAGAGCAACATAATCGTTGCTTTACGCATTAAGACATGTCCTCGCTGTTGACTTTATTACACACAACGTCAGAAGATTCTGTCTTTAATTAAATACATATAGCATATACATGTATGAATAGATCGTATTATGGTATACGGGCCTCTGGGGTATAATTGTCTCGTGTCCATTGGTCTAATAAGATAATTATGTTTCTTCCTTTGGACATGCAGGAAGGGCTAAAAGTGGCAGTCTTTGTGTCTAAACCACGAATTATGGACAACATGTGTATGCTTTGCTATTATTAATTGTAGTGCTTTGTCTACGGCCATGTGCACGACAGTACGGGCAAATGGCAGTTTCATTTCTCAAATTATGGTGCTACGGAGATCTAATGATAGGGCAAATATAGATAGCTTTTAGGGTGGCGAGCCATTTCCCGTTCCGTAGACTAGCAAAACGGCGTGATCAAGCCATCGCACTTTTAAAAATGCGCAGACTGTCCTGTTTGTCAAGATACCCCCCCCCCCCATCCCATGTCTCGGATCCCACAAGCTCTCCATCTTTTACATTGCTCCAAAAATTATAAAATATCAGAAATTTATTTGGGGGCGACGACTCGTCCATCAACAACACCCTTAGTAATCTCGGGTACGCTACCCAAAGGACGTAAATCGCAAAGCGAAGTTACATGCCTATCTTCATTATTATCGTTTGCAGCATTGCTGATTGAACTGCTTTATGGAAGGCAATCTGATTTGTATTAGTAAAGCAGATGGATTTATCAACTCGGAGAGATTGAACGAAGCTTAAATTAAATATCACAATTTTCTTAAAAAGAATACCACCAAATCCGTGTCCGTGCTGTATCTGATTACACACACCGATGCACTGTGAATATTGTGATGAATTCTTTTCGCTTGAGTGAAACCGTATATATATCAAATAACATTGCTTAATTTCATTTTATTTGGGGGAGGGAGTCGGCCGAATCTTTGGCTACGTTTTAATAACTAGAACTTCTGATCTGAAGAAAATGACGAGAAGAAGTTTTATATCTGTAAATAGTGCAATAGTTACTGATATGAACCTTCATGTCTAGACTGAGATCGAAGGTTTATTTGTATATATATCTCATGTGAAAATGATGAAATTAGAGTAATTGCAATAATTTGAGGGTGTGTTCATGCTCGAATGACTAAATATCATGATGTGCGCACCGAAGTATGTCACCAAGAATAAAATTTGAAAAGTTGGTTACATTTTATACAAACGTTTTGCTAGTTTATCAAATAAGACATAGCTATTTGTGGCTTATTGCAAGTGCCAAATTAGTTATGTTTATTACAAATATTTATTGTTGTATTATAGTATCAATCATTTATCAAGCTGTATCAGAGGCCTTGATCCTGTACGTGATATTGATACATTAGTTAAGAGTTAAATAAAGCATTGGTCATTCTTGCTATAAAATTAAAAAAATAGATGAAAATAAAAGAAACCAAAGCACCAGCCATCCACAATGCTTATATATTCTTACTCTAAGCAGAAAATGTTCATCTTCGAATTCCATCAAGGCATTCGCCTCATGGACACTGCATCAAGGTTGAACATTCTAACTCAATTATAAGGAAAGCTATTGTGTCCAAACGCGTGTGACAGACAGACAGATGGACGGACCCATTTTAAAAGTCCTCTGCTTTCTTCGAAAAACAATAAAGTAACAATTGTCCCCTCCCCCCGATTTTCTAAGAAAACAGGGGACTTTTAAATAGGTCCATCTGTCCGTTTGTCCCACTCTTCACTTTTAGAAAATCAAGCTATAACATATTCACACAAGCTTGATTTGTATTCGTATGTCATGATATTTACCACGAATGTTTTGTATAGGATATTAACCTAGGTTGATATGATTAGAGAACACGCGGGCGAAGCCCAAAGGTTCTCTATTATATCAATCCGAGGGAGAGTAGGTTTATATCTGGCATATTATACAACGTTCACCCTTAAATTTAATGGACTCTTCTAAAAAAGGCAACAGTGATTGGATAATTGCTCGACAGTTTCCGCCAAAAAGCGAAAATTACCGAAGCTGTCACGTGTAGATGTTTATTTATACGTCGCCATTTTGGAGAAAGCAAAAACAAAAGTGGTAGTAAAACGAAGCCAGACGAATAATCAATCCATTTTAGTCACCATAATGACGATAGAATAGATGAGAATGCAAATATGAAGAGGGTCTATCCAAAGCCTGAAGAAAACTTGGGAGTGTGTGGAGAAATAATGAAGGCGGAAAGAAAATTCTGAAAGATATCTCAGATGGAGTATGGATAGCCGATTTAAATATGCCGATAAGTACGTCGTCAATATCGTTACTGAATGCTACAAACTGTACTATAACAATGTTTTTTTTATTGTCAAAAGAATAAAATTTTATTTCTGTGTTCTTTGTATTATTTCGATCATCTACGGCATCAGCGGTTGATATGAGCCGAATATATCGACCTGGGATGACGTCATCAGCGGCTGATATGATATATCAACCTGTCATGACGTCATCAGCGGTTGATATGAACCGAATATCAACCTAAAATAACGTCATGAGAGGTTGTTATGAGATATAACTGCTATGGACATCAAAGAAAAAAACTACATCCAGTTGTATATAGGTATATAATACATCTATATCAACAATATAAATGATAATTCATATCAGCGTGATTTGTATTTGTGTGCTATATGAAATCAGCAAATTAAATCCGGGCTCAACAACTGTTTGTTAATTAGTTACAAAAACGAAATATTAAGCTAGGAACTTTTTATCATACCGGTCTTCTTAGTCGGCTATATTTCTTGGTCAAAATACAATTAAACCAGAACCATATAACCGATAAACGTCTGTTGCTGTATTCTTTTTATCTACATGTCGTTTTGCATTGCCTTAAAATTATAACTGACAATATCAAAATACTTTTACGTGTATCTTTCTGTGTAGCTCTGCAATATGTGATAAATTCCATTAACAGATTGAATATGTTGTTAGTACTCAAACATGCCAGTGAAGTGTTTAAAACAGAATGATTCAGGAATTCATTTAAATCGAATACTCAGATTAATAGCAGTTTCGTTTTTCATAGAAATAAATCCCATTTTATGGAATGGTAATCGAATAACATAAATATTCCTTAAACCCAGGAACTAACATAATAGATCACGACTGTCCTAAGAAGTTAAGTGGGTTTGGCAATGGAAGTAAATGAAATTGAACATGTTAGCTGGATGAATTGTAAACAAATGGACACGGGGCCAAATAGGATATATCGATCATGTGTAGGTCTTCAATTCAAAGATCGTGAATGGAAGTAGTGTTTGCTGTAGTCGAAGATATCTGTCCTTTATCCGCTCCGTGTTCCGGTCCACCTTCCTCTTTAGCTTAACCTTTCCATAGTGCAAACAACACGCCGGATATTGACCCTTAGATAAATTTGTTAAGCGTCTCCTAAGAGATTAAAGGTTATGATACTAACACTGACTTTGTTGTAATATATAAACATGTAATGGTAATATGTTTTATCCGTATGTAGTCCGATGAAGACTGATGACTTGTACGTTTTTTTATTTGTTTTTTTTTTCTTTTAATTTTATCATGCAGAAAACAATTGGTGAAGTAGGCACCATTATACAAATACGTAGAGATATAAGTAGCCTAATTTGGTATTATTAACACATTAACAAAATTAAGATGTTTAAAGGCCTTTGTTATGTCAATGTAAAACCCAAACAAATGAAACAATGCCGCGCGTTTTTAGTAAGTAAATCATTTAATGACGGTGTTAAATCACTTCGGCTAG
Source organism: Patella caerulea (assembly GCA_036850965.1). Lineage (NCBI taxonomy): Eukaryota > Metazoa > Mollusca > Gastropoda > Patellidae > Patella > Patella caerulea. The sequence continues at coordinate 25,611,001 of JAZGQO010000006.1, forward strand.
TCTAGTAATTAAATACAACCTCTTTATGTTATTCTACGCGAGCAAGGTGACCTGAAATTACTTAATATAAGACGTTTAGTACATACTTACTGGAGACAGGATAGACCTGGTATAGACTTCTATCTCGATCTGAATCGATCGACTTATTAAACAAGACCACCATAAACTATTTTAGTGATTAGACGGATAATGTGCTATTAAAACATAATTGCGCATTTTCGTGGTATGGATGCCAACGTTGTTAGGACTGAATCATTAAGTAGTTGAATACAAATGATGCAGTAAATAGACATTTATCAGGGAGGGGGTGGTATACATAGAGGATTATTTATTATACATATAACGTAGTTTCATATGGTTTAAAGATATAATACAGATTGAAGAAGAATTAAAGATAACATACAATCCATGATAAATTATGCGTGTACATATAATACAAATGTATTTGTTATTTTCACATCTGCAGAAATTAACACGCCAGGTCCGTGAACGCTTCCTTGTTGTTAGAAAACTGAATGTCCTGGTTGCGAAATAAAACGGGCACATATTCGTTGAAAAAAGGTATCATAACACGGTCTCGTTAAAACATACTTTAAAGCCGGAAGTTCCAATGAGGACAGGCTTGTGGGCTTATTGGTGAATTGCATAGTGTAACATTTATTACTCTAACTAGGGGGGGGGGGATGATTTTTTTAATGCTCTACCACCGCCTGGGTTAGAAAGAGGGGCATACGCCATACAGTGTGCTATGAAGCAAGTTTTGCCCGGACAGTGGCACTACTCTTGGATATAATATCATGTCTGTACTTTATCAATTATGTATAATTTTTGTTACGTATGGCTTGTGATATATTACACGATTGTATTATTTACTTGTAATGTTTCAATAATATTGCCCCAGTCTATCTACATGACTTGAAAAGCGTATGAATGTTTTACAGACATAAGGCGATCGTCTTATGTTCCTGATAGTTATGTGCATACATGCATGGTTATGGATGTTCTATGATTATATTCACCTACCTGAGTACTCTGTTCCTATTTCTGTCTTCATTGATTCAAAGATGTCTGTTGGATTGTGGAACTTGAAATATGTGTGGGTGAAATGGTTCTTTCTGAGCCCATTGTGAAGTCCATCAGTGGCAATATGACAAAATAATTCTGTGATGTATCCTTGACCATTTGGATCATAAACTAGTTTCACTTTTCTCCAATTGAAGGTCGTCAAGACACATTTCATGAATTGATATAAGGAATTGATATGCGGTCCCACCCTTGTCATTGTCTGAAATGTGGCCTTCTTATGGCGACCGAAGTCACCAGCAATAGCCCCTGCTGTTAACATAGGTATGTTCCAATATTTTATTTGACGTCCCACTGGTGCTGCCGAATAATCACACACTGGCCCAAAAAACACATCAACTTTTTTCTTAGCATAGTAATCTATAGCTTCGTTCATACCATCCGAAATTGAACACTTTGAATCAGCATAATATACAACGAGGTTTACGTTCGACAAAATTCGTTGTCTTGTAACCTGTTTTACGGCTACTTCTATAGCAGGTGCAACTCTTTTGACAGAAAACATATATTTCCCATTATTTGGTAATAAAGTCGTTATTTTAGCCACAGAAAAAGAACGGGTTACAGCTTCAGAAAAACTGATTCCGCTAAGGAGCAAAGATATCGTCAAGAACCGCACATATGCCATGTCGATATGCTAGCAATTGACAATCAAATCTAGTTTAACTCAGATGACAATTTGATTACACATTAAATGCTCTGCAATGTCCAGAAATATCTTTGATGCTCAATCCTGTCTGTCGGATTTAGCCGAAAGATATGTGGATCTCAATCACCTTGGGTGAATATTTTTATCAAAAACGATAATATGAAAGGCAAGTGTAATTTATAGGGGATAAAGCAAGCTTGTTTAAAGCCACAAACACAATCACCAGTTTATTATCCCAAGAGACACATAATTCATGATAGAACACATTTATATCTTATTATGGTGATCCGGTGTTATTCAAATATTTGCAAACTATTGGTTGTAATCGAAAATGGGAGCAGTGTATTACTGGATCATTACATAAACACACAAATACCGGTGCTATATACGTGCAAGGTGTTTAAAATGCCAGAAGGTTGTCTAGACTAAGGTGGATACAGAAGAACTGCAATCCATGTTTTATAGCAGGCAAATAAAACACGCCCACTGATGTCATTGTCAGTACGATCTAAAAAAATACCAAAATATTTATCACTGAAACACTTGTGTATTAATATGGCTATTTTGACACTTTATTAGTTGACTAAATGAATTCGTGGAGTGTTTTTTGTCCGGGTAAATACTCAACAAATCGATTGGTTTATTTTCTCCAGTCTTCACGACATACAATAGCCAGCCTCCCAGGCAGTGTTCTTGTGGTAGAGATGGCACCTCACAAATCAAATAAGGCTATGTGAAATTGGTTTAAAACTAATGTGACCAAACATAGCTATTGACTACAGGCACTACGTGTTTCACGGATGGTACGGTATACACTGAATTGATCATTACTCGCATGGAAGTATAAATCCAAGCAACTTCTCAACTTTATATCACACCGATAAAGAGAGGTGACCTAAATTCTACTCTTGCATCTCTGATTCTACCAACTCTGTTCCAGCTCTCTAATCCAATGTTAAATGTCCCTATAAAAAATAATTAAATATTAGAATAAAGCAAACATGTAAGGCAGCGGATAAAAATAAAATAATCGATTTAACTCTCTAATTTAATACATACACTTTAAGTTCAATAGTAACATTCTATGAAGCACACTCTTTTTATGTAATCAAATCCGGGGATTCACTTTGGTATCTTAAGGTACTTTTTCTTTTACAGTGCCGTTTAGAAAAGCAACAGATAAATAACTGAAAAAACAATACATGCCCAACAAGCAATACATAAAACTGCATACGAATTACAAACTTTAGAATCTTAACCCATTTCGGTGCCGAGTCTGTGATTGCTGCTATATTGTACAATCATACAAAAATAACACAAAGCAAGAGCATGTTTTTAAATTGTATACGCTACACCGACCATAGAACCCCTGAGATGCTTTATTCAAGACTTGGCTATTGATGATCAGACTTAAGGTCTTATTTATGGTCGTTATAAGGGAATGAATCTTACTTAATGACGGTGTCTTGGGGCTATTCTCAGATCAATTTGTTGATCTTTTCAGCAATTGTTGATTGAACACCCAGGGTGGCAACTATACACCAATCTTCAAGGCTTATTTGCCTCCTAATAACATTAATAAGGAGACAATATTGCTCTCGCTTGTACGATGCTTGGAGTGTAGTTTACGTTGATTTCTTTGACATTTCCCGTCCATTATTCCTGTCTGTCAAATCTTCTACTCACTTAAGGTATCCGTAACAATCACAGCCATAGAAAGTGGCCGAGTCTTGTGTTTAAGAACGTGTTTATCGAATATAATAAGCAATATGAGGGAATTATAGATCGGTTCCTGTTACGGGAACAGCGTGATGGTGTATTCGAAAAATAGATTTATTATACCCGTTATTGGTTGATGTGACATTTATAAGTTGAATTATGTTTAATATTCAGTAACTAAAGTAAGCAAAATATCAATAATAGTTTATAAAATTAAACACTTTCCTTCTATTTGTACAGCCGCAAAATAGCGAAATCTATATGTCCGTTATTCATATTTCTTATTATACAATTTGTAATTAATCGCCTGTGACTGGAGGGATCAATCCTATTGATGTTAAATCATAATATTTAGTTTCGATAACTTTGAGAAGCAAAATACCCATTTGTTCTTGTAAAATTTTCCTGGCAGAAGGGGATGGCTGAATGGTTAGCATGTGCGTGCTGTATCATAAAACCTGTCATTGAGTCCAAAGTCGTGGGTTTTCTCCGGGTCTTCCGGTTTCCCCCCACTGCTAAAGACCCCTACGCACAAGTGAATTATTCAAATAAAATGAAACCATATGTTAGTCCCGAAATGACCTAATTTTTATCGAGTGGTCATTAAACCCCATTTCTCTCTCTCTCTGTCTCTTTCGGACATCAAGATAAGATACCGTGTGAGGGAAATCTTGAAATACCGGTTAGTAAAGGTATGACATGAAATGGGATTTAATGTCCAACTGTTCTGCTCCGAACTGGGCTAATGAAGACGGCTGGTAATAAAGGGGGGGGGGGTAGTGAAACCCTAAGATCACTGGTCCATTCTTATTTTTCCTTACCGTCTATGACTTTTTGTGCCATGCAAAAGGTAATGTTTTGAGAATTGATTTTTTCGCGCACAATAATTTAACCTAAACACGGTGTTGTCTGTATGTTCATTTTTGTCAAAAGGATCTGACCTTTTTTGTCATTCGATACGATTATGACATTAAGAGATCAAGACATAAAAGTTGTGTAAACTATGGCTTGTTATTGTCAATATAGTAGACACATGTCTATGTTCCATGTCTTGTATTTGTCATTACCTTCCGGACGTACGTTTTATACTATTTTGTTTGACGAAATAATACCGGTGGTAATGTTAATATTATTGACATGAATTATTACCTTTGATTAATTTTAGTCATGTCGCTCTGTATACACGTAAACAACGATTGAGAACCACATCTAAAATTACCCCCATATTTGTTTCTGGAAACAGCATATCTATTAGACGTGACTGGGTTAACCATGCACATATATTTCAAATAGCGCCATTACACGACCACTATATTAGCCAGTTCTGCCAAACTTGTGGATACAGACCACTCATGAAAATACACCATTCCCCTTTTTATTGTTTTTTCTGAGACTCAAGATGGTCCCTTTAAATGAATTATTGAAAATAAGTGACCAGAATATATTTCTAATGATGATTATATTATGGTTCAATGAAAACATTTTCGGTCACTCACTGAATATTTACTTAAAGGGACAACCCCGATAAGAACAGAGTCTCAAAAATTAAAGTCCGAGTATTTATGAAATTTATGGACCAAAATATAGTGGCATGGTGTATTTACCTTGTCTCAAAATTTCAGCTCAAAATATTGAGTCGTTTGGACGTGAACGTCAACACTGCTTATCCGGACACGTAACCCTTTTAAGATTTCGGGTCAATTTTTTCATTTGGTGACCTGATAACGAAAGGTAAATTTCACCTACATATCATTTTTATAGAAAAAAGTCTGGTTTTATCCAGATACTGTATAATAATACATTCTCCATTTCCAGATGAAAACTGTCAGGTTTAAGTTATTTACAAGCGCATCACAAATATCGGGTTAGTAGGTGGGCCTTAGGTTATGGATTTTAAAGGATTTTAACACAAAATTAAGCAGTTTTATTCCCCAAAAAGTTATCAGGATTGGCACTTTAAACGACAGTTTCAGAAGACCAAGATAAAAATTAAGTACATAAAACAAAGGAAAGGTAATGGAAAGTTGAGGGACGAGATGCATTTGTAAAATTTGCTTTAATGACTTGTAATTTAGAAGAATACAGCTAATGATTATAGCGATAATTTAGTTAAGATGGCGAATATAACGGCCAGGTTTTCTCTATAATTCCCTCGATTTAACGGCAATATAGGACCGGTAGCTCCCGAATGGATAAATATAAATCATTAGAACTCGAGGTGCAGCTCATCAGGTTCTCATTAACCTCGGATATAGTAGTGCCTGGTATAAATATAGAGATACACACACTGAAATGGGAAATAAGCCGAGAAAGTAGCGATATCGATTATTTTAACTTTATTCAAAGTATTGATCTTTTTTTAAAATCATGTTTATTTATTTATAATTTTGAGTTTAGAAAATGGTTACCTATTCTTATATTCAGATTATTATTATAATTATTTAATATTTATATAGCACATCTTTTCCCGAAGTGTTCAAATGCGTTAAACAAAAAAAAAATAAATAAAAAAACTTAATTACATTACAAATATTATGAGTCTAAAATAAAAATAAAAAACTTGATTCTGGTAATAAAGAAGTAAAATAATGACAGCTGTTCAAAATAAAAAGGCCCAAACCATGATCAAGTAGTTCTAGAAGACCATGTATTTCTAAATGGAGTGTGTATTAATTATGAAATTGATAAATACTAGTTAACTAAAAGAAAAAATTGACTTTATCCAAATTATAATCTATTCACTGTTCAAGTTTTGACAGACTAGAAAACATGAAATAACTTCAACAGATGGCTAGAATGGTACATGTAGATGAATTCGCGTATTGTCAACGTACCCGTGAAACACAGTCGATGCTTACTATAGCACCAAGAGGTGATGTTTAAGGACTAAGAAGTGTTGCTACTAAAACTAATCCCCGAGGGAAGTCAGAAGAAGTAATGTTTTAGATGGAGGTGTGATCACAAACCAGAATTGTTTGATCGTGAGTGGCGAAGCATAAAGATATCGGTTCTAGCAAAGTTGCATTGATACCAAACAGAAGTATTGAAAGGTCAAAAGTATCAACTATTACGGAGTCCAATATTATAACACATCCACTTTTATCTGCAGATGGATCGTGTACATGTATGACATTTTCTATAGGAGGTTTGATATGTTTCTAATGTATACGATATATGCTTCACATTAAGATAACAAGAGTCTTCTTCACGACAATACACTATAATCTTGTGTTACTCTCAACATTTACAGATATGAACCCACTCCCCCCCCCCCTTTTTCCTTATTTTTTTGGTTAAGCTCAATTTTTAATATAATTTACAATTTTCATGAAGTCAAGTGGATTATTTCATACGGCTAGACTTAGACCGTGTGGATGAACCTTGTAAAATCAGCCCCCTTTTAAACTATGAACGTCCATATTTGTTAGGACGTCCATTTTCCAAAATCGCATTTTGGCATTATTGTCCTACTTTACGGCACTTAAGTAATTTTATCTTATATTTATCTTGAAAACAACGACGACTGTTGACTAAACATTTATATTTGATTGAAAAAGTGCACTAAAATGATCGATACCGCTTCAAGGGGTCGGTTGAATTATTATTTATAGATTTCACTACAGCATATCCATTAGAAGGTTGGGGATTTTTTTTATTGGAAACAAGATATGTTTGCCAATATTAAGGAAAACACAAGAATTATTGATACCTTTCCAAATTTTTTTATCACACTGCATCAGATAAAAACTTTCGTGGGGTGTCATTTCATTTGAAATATAACGATACTTTTCATGGCATTCGACTATAATTCAATAATAATTTCATTCAAGAGATCAGATAATAAATATCCATTTAAAAATGTTTCCAAAACTCAAACGGTCCAGAAACCTGAACTTCTTAACATGGTAAACTTTAGCGCATTGTGACTCATAGACGCCACCATAATCAAATTATATTTATGTTAACATTCCCACGGTTCTTGCTGCACAAAGTTAATCATGTTAAACACGGTTGTCTTATTTACTGTCTTGTTCTTTGCATGATATGTTGTCTAGTCGCATTTTCAGCTGATGATGTCAAAAGACATTCCATCGAGTTTGTTGCAGCTCAAGTCCACTTCAAAGCCACTGATTGAAAAGGAAATGTTTTTACTTAACACAATAAAATATGATTGTGATATGTGAAGAGTCCAGGGGAAGAACAATGCAAGTCACACTTTTGTCTTTTCGCATAAAAGGCATAACAAACTTTTGGACAGGAATGCTTGACGCGAAAAGAACAACAAGTGTGTTTAATTACAATGATATTTAACACGAATCATAATACCAGTACAACTGACTTCAACTTTTCAGCCAAATTAATTTCAAATAAAGGATACGATGGACGTATTTTTCCTGATGGTGATTTCAGAAGGGCCTTGGTTGGATGTTACTCCGATCGTTTTTACCTGAAATTGATTGATCCACAGAAAGCTACTACAATTTGCTACCAGATGGCGCCATTAACTGGGGTTCGATAAAAAAGTGACTTAGATCGTCCTCCCCCTGTGCTCTTCATATTGAATTTCAAGTGCATGTATTAATACCGTCAGTACTAGTACATAATCTTTCAGTGGAATTTAGCAGTTGAGAAACACATTAACAGAATATAATTTTGATTAAGATAAGAAGATAATCAGTGATTTTTTTCCAGTATAAATTGTGTTCTGTTAAAGTACAGAGATAACTTAACATAATGTGTTGTTATGGAAGCTATAGGAACAATAAAATTACAGACTGAGAAAGTGAATAGGGAGAATAAATATATGTCTTTAAATATCATTGTCAGTCCCGTGTCGAGTTGAGTTCCGATATTATAACAAATTATATACTGTTTTTAATGATTCATTTGCACGAAGTATAGGAACTTATTTCCAATTAAAGTCTGGCGTATATGGAACGTTGGGACACCCGGCCTTACTGAAAAACACAGGATTCCGTGGAAAACACTCATTGGGCGCCCACGGGACACTAACTGGCAACCAGCAGTTGTTTACTCGAGCGACGTACGGGATACTTTGTATGTTGCTGACATTGATAGGTTAAAAGTACACCGGTAGAAAAAAGAAGTTGGCAGGGAATACAAACTAGATTTGGATTCTTCCTTACTTAATCAACTCAAGTGACAAACAATGCTGTTAGAATAGATTTTTACGATTTGACGTAGGTTTCTTGAGATTATAATGTTCTGATAGGGATTTTAGTGAACGTTTGATAGAAATATTTGTTTGAATTACATAAATTAGTTAGAATAATCTTTTTAGTCCAAACACTTTATCGAATCACACAGGTTGTGTGTGGGAAGGCTCTTTTAAGATACATTATGTAAGATTTAGGTAAAGAGCTGACCATTTTTCCTATAATAGCTCAGAAATAGAAAATGGAAATATTGACAAGTTCATTCCAATTGCTTTATTCTGCACCAAGATATCGCTATTTGTAGTTTTGGCAAGATATATGCACAGTTGTAACATAGCCTCACTTTCCTATTTTAAAAGTACATTTTTAAATAGCGAACCGATCTAATCCAGTTAAAACCTCGAGTGTCCGATGCCATCGAGAGTAGACTATGATCTTGTTTTGTTAACAAATATCTGATTAATAGTCTATATAGCATTTCAGGTCTAAAGAAGGGCTTGCTATAAGCAGATTTTGCTCTTGTGTAATGTATGTTTAAGGTACTGCTTTATGTGGCAAATTCAATATTTTCCTCAATCTATAAATCTCCGTATTTCTTTTCTAAGGACGTATTCCATTGGATTTAAAGATTAATGTACATAGAAAACTATGTGTAAAACGTGTGTGGAATAACTTTATTTAACAACAACCCAGACCGCTGTCATCTCGCAGACAATGTTGAAAATCCAGGGGCTTACTTTTTGTAGTTGGGTTTGTAATTGTTTAGAATGGATCGAGACTTGGAGGTACAGACATCAGTACGCCTATAATCGGTACTAATTTTGCCACCAGGTGCTTGCAATATAGCAAGCGTCTCTGATTCCCCATTCCCAAGACTGTTCTTAATAGCTACTCAGGATGAATAATGCCTGAAATCATCGACTGAATGAATCGTCTCGCCATACCATCAACTGTATCTTGATGACTGCTATCTGAGATAAATGTTTAAGAGTTTAGAATGATTGTGTCTTGGTAAATTTTATATAGGTCAGTCTAATCTAGATAATAATATATCCCTTAGATAGGAAATGTAGATAATTGCAAGATTTGAAGAGCAAGTAATTCTGGAAGAGGGCCAACAGAATAAGTCTTGTTCTAAAAGCTTTTTCTTAACAAAATTAGTATTTTATTACTCTAACACCTAACCAATTATTGTACTACTATGTCGATTCTTACCGAAGTTTTCGTCAATTTTTAAAAATCACACAATTTTACCATCATGATCATGTGAATTATTCTTTAGTCACCACTATAGAATATGAAAGGTTAATTTGATCATTATATATGTCTAGGTGTAATTAAGATAATCATAAATCAAATCATTGCGAGAAAGTAGTTCCGGTAATAAACATTAAATGATCTAAGTCAGAGCTCGCTGGCCAATCAAGTCACGTAACACATGAATCCAGTATACTTTATTTTATGGATTCCCTACTAAGCAATTTCGTGTTGGTATGTCACTTCTTTATGTGGGTTAAGTGTGGCAACTAATTAAGATTGTCATGGATATCAAAATTCCGATTCGCTACAAAGGACAAGGAGGGGTTAATATCGTCTGATTCAAACCACATTAACTAATGAAGCGTATGTACTAACCCCAGTGAATGACTCCAATTCCCCTTGTGAGATATGTTAGGCTAAATTGAATAATCGAATTAGACAAGTTAATTTCCAATGTGTCAATATGTTTCCGAGACAGTCTAAGAATACCGGGCCAGCATGTTAAGTCTCTTAATTCTATTTCGGCGGCGTGATTGTTTCGATGATATAGTTAATGAATATACTATGATAATGTTACGGTTACTGACACGCCTAAACCATAGAGGATCATAAATAATGGTATAACGCTGGTCCTAGCGATGTGGAGATTGATGGCAACCGGTGTTTCCCAATATAACTTATCATGTTATGGGTATTTTCATTTACTGGATGATGAGCCTAAGAAAATGATTCTTAAGTAAATATTGTTTTCAATCAATATCTCTGCTGTATAACTGTTTTTACTTCCTATTATAACGTTTGATTGTTCGGGCTTATCAAGCTCAACATAAATCTCATCCTCTTTATTGATTTCATGAATTTTTTATTGTATTGTTTTTTCTATTGCAAACCAAGCTTTAACCTAATACTATCGTGCACATAGCAATTGATACCATATGTTTAACATTTCTCTCAGAGTATCACAAACATTATTTTAAATATTATCATTCTTATTTAAAGTGTTTCATACTTTGGACGAAAAGGTTGCATTATTCTTTGATGTGTAGTTATAGTATTTATACAAATACGTGGATCACTGTTTACGATAAAAGATCATGTTATGTTTAGATATATTGCCTTTGATTTCCCTAACAGGAAATATGCCGATTACAATGTAATTAGTTTGAACCAATATTATATTCTTTACTCCATGTTTTAAAGGAGCTAAACCTCTAACACAATATCAAAAACTCGAATTACAATTCAATATTGGTCCATTTTAATCATTATCGATGTTGTTATCTTGCCGTGCAAATATGGGACCTTAATATCAATATACAATCAGTGGCTGTAATCCATGACGTTACGAGCTGATATGCGCGAATATCGAAAGGAGCCGGGATCTTTGGGTTATAAACACACGTCAAGTTTCATCGAAATAGGATAATAATTGTGTCCTGTAAAGTGTCCATAAACAAATTGTGGACGGACGGACGTCCGGACAGGGGCGACAACAATATACGTCCACGTGATAAAGTGGGCGTATAAAAAGGGAACTTAGAGGCCGTATCGTTTGTAAAGATTGATTGGTTGAAATATTTGTAAGACCAATACCCTGTCACTATGTATTATCTGAAAGTACATGTGCCTTTTAGCACCATACTGAAAACAACTTGAAATATAACCATTAAAGATTCACAACTATTCCTGCAAGAAACAGAACGCTATAGATTCGTGACTTTGGTCGTAACACATTTTTTAATTACATCAATTTATAGTCATTAATGTTTTTCTTATTTTTGTTCCTTTCGAGCCTGAAAAAAGTCCTCACGAAGTCGATCTTTCCGGAGCATGTTAAGTAATTCAATCAGCATCCAACTTTATTACATGACACTCGCAATCCTGCACGAATTCCGTTAATTGTTTAAAAAACGGAAAACATTATTAGTGAATCCCAAAATAAGATTAACCCTTTCTCTTCTACGATTGATGTATCCGGAGAATTGGGCAGATAGGAAGAATTGGATTAACAATCACGAATCGTATAATGGATTTTTTTACAACTACGAGTATATAGTTCAAATAGAGCCGGACATTTAATCAATGACCGTAGCAATGTGACCTGATATTATAAATTATAGCATCGATCAGCAGTTAGGCAATTAAACACCCAAATTAACCTTTTATTGTTACAATATGGAAATGGTAGCATTGCTATTGAAATTATCGATTTAAAGATAGTTTGTTTTAACGATTGCAATGTACTGTTCAAACAGTGTCTTCTCTGTCATAGTATCAGATTATAACGGATATCGTTAAATTAACTTATATAAATACGTATTTTAAATTCTATCAGTTAAGATATGCGAAGAGATTGAGTTACCAAAACACAGAAAAACTAGCAAGCTGGTGATAAGACACCACGAATCAATTGTGAATTGCAACTTGAACTTTGGTTAAAGTAAAATTAAGCGATGTTTAATGAGACGAAATGCATCAACCGATCCCTCTACATTTCCATAAAATCGATCCTATATTTCCCCTAAAAGATAATCAATACTATAATCGTATATATACAACCACGGTTGTGATATTCTATGTTTGTTGTATTCCATGTTCTGAATTAGCTATCTGAATTCTCAAATAAGTAGTGGTGTAATGGTACCTCGTAAGCAACAGAAGTCACCCGCCCTGTTTCCATAAAGAAGTAGAAACAAAGATTCCTGATTAACTTTACATCTTTATGATTTAATACTTTACTTATCTCTGTAATAAATAAATCTATTTCACTCAGGAAATTTTTGAACAGGTTGGTTGTAAACTCTGCAAACTGAAGTTAATCAACCGCAAATCTATGTACAATTTTTGTTGACATCCCTTTATAAACCAGCCTTGATGTTTAATGGTATAAAGCTTTGTGTTATTCTGAAATTTAATCAAAACTTCGTTGATTGTTGAATTACAGTCCCAGAGGTATTTATGCACGACTGCGTAAATTGTGTCTTTCACCTTTGCTGTCATCGTACTTACAAACAAATAGTAAATTTGACACCCTAATGTGTACCGGGAAATAATAAAATGACATATCGATCTACAAATGTGTAGTCAGAAATTCACTAAAATAATACGAATGGATGTTACAGACAGATCTCCGTAAAACTTACAGAATAATTTGATATAAATCTTTATTATACAAATAAAGCGTGCATAGGTTACACAGAGACTCTCCTATAAGTCTTTTTTTAAGATCCAAAACGTCGAGTAGAAGATTTTGATTATGACTTTACCCTTTCTTACAGGCACAAATGAATAAATATAATTCTTTGGGGTAGATTTTATTTTATGTAAAGCGATATCTCCTCGCTCGGTAGAATATGAAAGTTATCATACAAGTGATATCTACTCTGAACGGTTTTATTATGTGTGGTACACATACATCCATGTCAGAAATTGAAGATAATACGAATGGTAAACGAACCGCCGAAAGAGTTACAGACTGCAATACAATATAAATCTTTATTGGACAATACATATAACATGCATCGGTTGTATATAGCTATATTATATCTCTACTTGATCAAGATGTATGGCACTAATGCTCTTTAAGTTTAAAATAAAAACATCTTTGGTAAGGTAAATCATTAGGGTAAGAAAATCCTTCAGATGGAGGTCGACACTGTCGCTAATGACAAAATCGATGTGAAAATGCCATCCACGTAAATCATTGTTTTGTTTGGCGAGATAAAAGAAAATAACAGAGAATACACAGGGTCCGCGAGATGGATTGGGAGAGGCAGCTGGGACACGTGATCAGGGGCCCGGAGGTATGTCGAGCAATGTTTTTAAAAATATTGTTGGCATAAAATAATGGCGTGGGTAGGGTTAAAATCGGACCCTTTCAGTCCACTTTTTTTTTTGGGGGGGGGGGAAATGGTGAATTAAAATGCATAAAGCGATCTGTCCGGGCCTTTCTGCCGAGGGTCCCCGATCCGTTCTCATTCCGTTTGAAGGTCTCGTCATCGTCAGGATATGACGGTCATTTTTCTGAGTTTTAGCAGTGTTACTCGAGATATACATGTACCTCACAATGCCACAAGAGAACATAATGTATCTTTCAAAACTTTTTGAGCCCAAGGGCAGATCCCACCCCTCGCCGAGATGTTTATCCCTTGGTGCGGTGGTCCTGAAAATACACCTTAAGAACATCAAAGAATATTTATGCCTATTTAGAAATACTTGTAAGTAGAAAAACGGCCTATTACATTGAGAGAGAAATGGGGTTTAACGTCCACTCGACACAAACTAGGTCACCTCGGGACGAATATGGTCCAACTCTACCTCAACAATTCGCTAGTGCGTAGGGTCTTTAGCTGTGGGAGGAAAACGGAGTGCCCGGAGGAAACCCATCTCCATGCCACATGCGCTAACACCAGGGATCGGAACCACACCCATAAGCCAGGGGTGACCGGTCAGCTAGAGGTCGAAGTGCGGCACTCTAGACCACTAGGCCATCCCACCCCCTTAATTATATTGGTCTATTATTATAACCCAATCGCGTGTTCAATTTATCATCAGTATTACAATATACGTTGAACTGTAAATTGTTATCGCTATGTAAATTGTCTGAAGTCATCGAGGACAGGTCGCACAACAAGGGTGGGCATATTATCCTTCGTGTGTGCAATGAATTACTTTACATGTAGGTAAATGAATGGTCAAATTGACCTTTACAATTGAAAATCGTCTCTTCTGTGTGATATGCATCTAAGATTCAATTATTCAACCCTTCAGTCATATGTATATCACTGAAGGAAGAAGAATAAAAAAATCCAATTCCGGATTCATTTGTTTGAATGCTTGAAATATAGACTGTCAAAAGAATCTGACGAGGATTTCGAAATGATCAAATGAGAAAGTCCAGATTAAAGATCAAATCGTCAGAAGTTATATAGTGCAAATCACATGAAACGTCATTTTGTTCTCCTGGAAGATATATTAGCTCATCACTCCCCGTATCATTTTTCCATGCTAAAATTCAGTTTATTGCGTTAAGCTGTACTTTGATCACCGAAAATGAAAGTTGAACCCGTTACATGAAAAATAATTAGACTATCATTTCCCAGATTAAAGCTATAAATAATGTAAGGGCCCAAAGAAAATTACTGGTAGTTGCATGGTGATAATGGTTACAGCGGGGGTCGGTATGTATATTTAATAACAATACTTCAGGGTAAAATATATTTAATGCTCAATACAGGTTTTATTGAAGAGATAAATAAGAGATGAATAATTCAGCAGTTGATAATTTTGTTATCTTTTTGATAAATATCTTCGACTAGGGTAAATTATTACACTGATACATTATGCTGTAATTGAAATCTCTAAGAACAGAAAAAATGCTTCGGCAATTTTTAATATTGGGTATTTTTCCCCTTTCAGGAGGACAAATTTCTTACGATTTAATTCTGGTAATCAATTAAATTAAAGGAGTAAAACCTTTAACTCAATATTCTCAATACGAATTAGAATTCAATCTTAGTTCATTACGATCAATGTCGATGTGTTTTTCTTGCCGTGAAAATATGGGGCCCTGATATGCAATATTTGTGATGAACAAATCAAAATATGTCATACAAGACAATACGGAATAATTATTGGCGCGCAGTAAATTATACAGATTGTTCCCAAATGTTTGGGTCTCTTCGCATAAAAAAAAGATCCTTGGTTTAAGATTATGATTATATATTTTAAAATATAAATGCGACATAGTCGTTTTTAAATTTATAACGCTAAAATAACTTAAAAATTTACTTGATGAAATGGCCAAATATTACTCTTTCCATGTCAACGAAGATTATAAGGAACCTTTAAAGGGAGTATCCCAATTTGAAGTGGATCTCAGAAAAAAAAAGTCTGAGGACGTATATAATTTAAGTGCCACAATATATAGGAATACTGTATTTACCTTGTCTCCAAATTTCAAATCACATTATTGAGTCGTTTGGACATGACCGTCACAACTGCTTATCCGCACACGTAACCCATTTAAGATTTCGGGTCAATTTTTTCTATTGGTGACCTAGTAATCGATTCCCGTTCCTATAGAGGTCATAAAATGATGACCCATGTGCTGTACTTGATAAGGAAAGGTGAATTTCACCTAGACATTATTTTATAAAATAGAGGTCTTAATTTATCCAGACACGCATAAATACAGCATGTGACACCGTCTTCTATTGGCAGATGAAGACTGATGAGTTAAAGTTGTTCGGATAACTTCATATATTGAGTTAGTTGCTATGCTTTAAGGTAGAGGATTTTAAGACAAAATTAAGCAGTTTTATTCTCCAAAATAGTACCAGGATTGGCCCTTTAAAACATTGATGTTTTATTGAAGCAAAGCGTGTTAATATAAGTATGAATATAAGTTAAACATTTAGATATACTAGAAATAATGATCTAGACATTTATATTAAAGGTTCGAATAATGGAAATATCACAGATAGGTGCGTTAATTAAATATTTTTTCCTTAAAATAATGGCACTCATAAAATTACTACATTCATCCGAATGTAACATAAGTGTCACAACCTGGTATTCTTAAGGGCCATTAGTGTCTCTATTTCGAGGCGTTAATAACGCAAGTAGAGAAATTTGGTGCCATAGTTAAGTAATTAAATAAAACTTTACCTTCCAAATGGCGTTTTAGTGACAACATACACAGCGTCAACGCTTAAATTATTCAAAACTTATCCTTCCAGATGAGACTTGACTATTCTCTAGAAATCGAATTATTACATTACGAGAAGTGGGTTTATTATGGACGAAAAAGTATTTCACTAATTCCTTTCAGATTTAGATAATTTTTCATCTGGGTTTCACTTAAAGGAGCTAAATCGCTAACCTCCGGGGCCTTGAAATTGACACAAGTGGGTCGCAACGCATATACATTGTAATACTGTAATATGAATGTATATAAACTGATTTACATTCAATGGTTTCCGTTTTTACTCTTGTTTCAAATCAGTTATGTTAGGCGAAATAAGCCAGCACTTTCAATAGACTGCAAATTTAAAGCGACTGGTTATTCCAGTCTACATACGCCGTTTGATTTGGTGCAATGTTTCTAGCCTCGTTCCTCTTGACACGCATTATGGTACATGATTCGTGTACCAATGGTAAATTGTTTATCTTATCTTAAGTATTTGATATCAGAAGCCCATCATTTTCCGGTACGATCCCAGCAACAATGTTGATTTAAAATGACAAATAATTCGTGTTTTCAATGTTGAAGATTGTGGGTGATATTAAGTTAGAGACTTGGCTACTTTAAGCACTCAATAGCTACAATTGATAATGTATGAGGTTGTCTTTTAAGTACAGAAAATTTGCTTGACCAGTGTTATAAATGTGGACACTTTTAAAGTGCCAATACTAATAACTTTTTGGGGAATAAAACTGCTTAATTTTGTATTAAAATCCTTTAAAATCCATAACCTAAGGCCCACCTACTAACCCGATATTTGTGATACGCCTGTAAATAACTTAAACCTGACAGTCTTCACCTGGAAATGGAGAACCTTTTATTATACAGTATCTGGATAAAACCAGACTTTTTTCTATAAAAATAATATGTAGGTGAAATTTGCCTTTTGTTATCAAGTACACGGCATAGGTCACTCACTGTATAGACCTCTCAAGAAACATTAATCGATTATCAGGTCACAAAATGAAAAAATTGACCCGAAATCTTAAAAGGGTTACGTGTCCGGATAAGCAGTGTTGACGTTCACGTCCAAACGACTCAATATTTTGAGCTGAAATTTTGAGACAAGGTGAATACACCATGCCACTATATTTTGGTCTATAAATTTCATAAATACTCTGACTTTTATTTTTGAGACTCTGTTCTTATCGGGATTGTCCCTTTAACATATTAGTTAAATGTTTCGTCTGGTAAGTAAAATGCCGGGTTGATGCAGCTATGACAGGTGTGGCGCCAGGGTAAGCTTACTCTTCCGGACACCTGTTACCACTGTTTATCGTGTATTTTGTACACGGTGAACAGTCCATTTAGGACTTCTAATTTTGTCTAATGGTTTGGATTGTTCGTACTTGTTTTTTTTTTATTATCTTTAATCTCTAGCTTGTGTATTTTGGGGAGAAAGGTTGTCATCAATAAAGTAAAAGCTGTATTTTTCTTATTAAATTAAATATAGTATTAATATGCACAGGGTCAAAATTAGTACCCATAAGATAAGAAGACTGATGCCTTTTAATAACTGTAGCATTCTTGTGATAGGTTTGGTGATCTGCATCCGCGTGGTTCTGAATCGTAGTTCACGATCGATTGGTTCATCAAGGGTCGAAAAATCAAATGATATTATAATTATAGAGGAAACTGAAGACCGACCATAGTTGAGTATTTCGACTTTCTAGAAGTTCTTGGGAGTATTTAAGAATCCCCATTTAAATAATACCATGGTGCTTTCTTTTCGGGGTCATCTTTTATGGTTGTAAGAAAAAACATTAAGTGTCTTTGAAACATGCTTGTGCAACTTTCGAACCATACCAGATTGGATTATGTGCATCTGAATCTTTTGGAACGACGTATACGACCATCAAATTCTACCCAATCTTATATTATACCATATTATCTATAATATACCATAGGATTATACACGAAAGATCAAAATCACCCGATGTGGAAGCCTGCGTAAAACCCCACGAACGAACGGCTAAGATTTGTATTCAAAATGAGCCGGTATTAAGATTTTGTCAAGATTTAAACGTGCAACATTGCTATTTCTTGGCTATGCAACCCGTTAGAATAATAATGGTTTATTCAATTTGAATAATAATCTATAAATTGAAAAGATAAAATAAATAACGAATAAACTATTTGTTTGAGAACCGAAACAATAAACCTACAAAAACCAGTTTGTTTTTAATGGCGACACTTTGATATGGATCGATGTAATGAGAAACGACTTTTACGAAAATGGAATTAGCGATCGTCTCTGTTTATGGTCACAAAACTCAGAACTGGATCGAGTGAGTCGCTATTTTGTGTATTTATTCTACAATCTTGATTTAGATTAAAGTTGATTTGAAAACAAAGTGCTGGTCTTAAAACAGTGTTCGCCATTCGAATATTATATTATTTTTTAAACGGGCAATATAATTTGAAATGCGAATCGGTAACTGCTTAAGTAAGAAACTCATTTAGACAGCAGTGGTTATTGTCACGCATAAACATTTTAAAAGGTGCCATTTCACATAAATGGTGTGTAGCTATTTGTTAGAATCTTAAAATATACGAAAATGTGTCTAATGTAATTGTATAAAGTGATTTACATTCATTTGTTTTTAAATGAATTATGCTCGGTGAACTACGCGAAGAGTTCCAAATGAACGACAGTCTTAGGCTCCTGCTAAGTTAATTCTACAAGATTTTATTTAAATCACACCTGGTGTACTTATATTTAAATCTTATTTTTGTCTTAAATATTTGATGTTAGGATCACACATTTTCATGGGGAGAAATGGATCAAATTTTGTTGTAAATCGTGTCTTTCATTTGTCTCAATTGAATGAAACTGGAATGAAAATAAAATATAACTAGATCTGCTACTGTCCCATGCAGATATGAAAGCTTTCATATTCATCGTCACGTGTCATTGATTGTATCAAGTATCCTAAATAAAAGGATAAGAAGAAAAAATTATCAAAATTGGTCAAAAACTCGCGAAGTTACAAGTCTAAATATAGTATGAAACAATGCACCCAGGCATAACAATAATCTGAAAACTAAAGGGAAATAACTGAAACTTGTATTACTGTAATGAGACGGATGAGAAAATGAAATGAAAATGGCGGGAAAAAAAATAAAAATGTCAGGTTGGACAGGCGACCTTACTCCTTGTCACGTACAACCGGGCATTCGAAAACACGCTAGTTAACTCAATGACAGGCGCGCGTGCTAGCCATTCAGCCATCCAACCCCCCCTTTGAAATCCGACACGTGCAATATGTCATATAGGAAGAATAAGAAGTCGCTCACAACAAAATGGTAAATTAATGAGTTTAGGTCAAAAGGTTGAGCTACTATTTTAGAGTACTTAATAGTTTTAAAGAGACACGTTAAGGGTTGTTCATAGTTAAATGAAAGTTTAATTTTAAATAAGACCAATAAAATTAGGATTTAATAATGCCAGACAAATATTTCCAATATGTTTGGTTATAAGTAGGAAATCATGACGACTTCTTAAGCATGTTTTAAACAAAGGATCATAGACTGAATTATACAAGAATGGCACTCTGCAATAAAAAAAACTGGCCAAAGCAAGATTTCTATGCAGAAATTAAATAATTGCTAGAACCAGAAAAATATTTATCCACTATAATAAATAAGCAACATAGAGAAAATGAAATGAAATTGAATGGGGTTTAACGTCCTACTGTTCTGCTCCTAAAATGGGCTAATGAAGACTGGCATATGCCATAAAGTGTGCAATGAGGGAAATTTTACCCGGGCAGCGGCGTTACGGCCTACGAGGTTGGACAGGCGACCATACTCCCTGTCACGTACAACCAAGAAATCGAAACAACGCCAGTTGACTCAATGACAGACGTTTTGATACAGAGCGCACGTGCTAATCATTCAGCCACGCAACCTCCCTAAAATCGGCAAATTGCTGACCTACAGCGAGAAACATTTCAACCGGCCCAAATTTTCTATTTGAACAGTTTAATTTGCATGGTACCTTTAGTTATCAACCGAATATTACAAAACTTTTAAAAATAAGCCCCCCCCCTGACCAGCTTAAGCGTTCGCAATAAACGTTTGCCCCTCAAAATCTGCAAATTGCTGACTTTAAAGTGAGAAACATTACAACCGGGCGAAATTTTCTGTTTTATCACTTTTACAGTACCTTTGATTACCAAAAGATTATTACAAAACTTTAAAAATAAAAGAGAAAGAGAGAAATGCGGCCTAATGTCCATTCGACACAAACTAGGTCATTTTGTGACTAAATTATGTTTTTTAATTTTTTTTAAAAACTCCCCTTGCGCTTACTGGACATCATACTTCATGTCACGTGCAACCTGGAGATCGAAACGACGCTCGTTGACTCAATGACAGACGTTACGATACAGCGCGCACATGCTAACCATTCAGCCTCCCTGAATTCGGAAAATTGCTGAGTTATAGCAAGAAACATTTCAACCGGGCGAAATTTTCTGTTTTAACAGTTTAATGTGCACGGTACTTTAATTGCCAACCGATTATTACAACTGACCAGCTTAATCGTGTGCAATAAACGTTTGGCCTGAATTGAAAGTTCTGCACGGAGAAAGTTCATCTTGATTTCCCGGCGTGGTTCCCTGTTGTCAGTGAGGCAGAACGGAGGGCCTGACAAGCACAGCTGTCTAGTCGTTCGGATGGGATGAAACACAAAGGTCCCGTGTACACATTGGAGTGCACGTAAAATATCCCTAAGCAGTTGGAATTCGATACTGTTGAATAAGCTCTATACGATGACTAAATGTGTAGATTGTAGTCACCCACACTGCATGTTTCGCTTAACAATGAAAGGGTGCCGTTTTCAATTTTCGATCCTTTTGTTCTTCTACTCCAGATAAGTTGGACTGTTGATCGATGGTTTCATATAAAAGACTACCAATAAGACTCTTTGTAGAAGAAGTTCCCAAAAAATATTATGTTGACTTTACGAGAAAGACCTCTAAACATGCTCCAAATTGTAAAAATACGACTTTTTGGATTTTCAATCTCTTTTTTTCGGCTATCCCTGATATTTAAAAAAAATGATACAATGATTTCAAACAACAGGCTAGCTATTAGACTCTCTATTGACAAAAGTTTCATCGCCCTCCCTTCATTATAACCGAAGTTATCGTGCCCTAAAGAATCAACAAATCAGCATCCTTATCTCTGCTTACCCTAAGCAGAAAATGCTCATCTTTGAACTCAATCATGACATTGACCTAGTGAACGTCTACACCAAGTTTGAACATTCTAGCTTAATTAGAAGGAGAGTTATTGTGTTCCAAAGTCCCGGCCCTTCAAATTGCTTCTATTTTTCATTTTCAATTCAAAATGGTGACCATCACGTGACCGAAATCAAAATTCGGCTCCGATAGATTTTTAGGCATTCCTTCAAGGATTCTGAAAATATAACTCCCGAGTCTGTAAGTAAAATAGCAA
This sequence comes from Patella caerulea, assembly GCA_036850965.1. Lineage (NCBI taxonomy): Eukaryota > Metazoa > Mollusca > Gastropoda > Patellidae > Patella > Patella caerulea. Next base: position 25,633,097 of record JAZGQO010000006.1, read on the forward strand.
AAAAGCCTTTTTGATTTTTCACGTTTAAAGATGGTGGCACTTCCGGTTCGATCGACAAACTCCATATTTTGTGTACGAATCAGTAATTACTTGTCTAGTATCAAAAAAAAAAAATAGGTCATTCTGACCTATATTTCGACGATTTTTTTGAAAAATTTGATCCTTAATTTCGTCAAGGGGAGATAATTTAGAACATTTATAATTATATTTTTGAAGTCACATCGGTAACATCTACTTATACACTAAATTTCATGAAAATCGTACAACTATTAAAGAAGTTCTCAAATTGGTCTAAACTTCCGGTTCGAAATCACAGCGACGAATTTTCGAAATTGGAAAATGCGAAACTGCAGATGAAAATGATTTTTTTCAAGGTATTCAAAGAAAAAAGAATTAGTAAAATCGGTCAAAAAATAACAAAGTTACGACTATGCATTGTCAGTTTTTTCGTTCGTAAAATTCGGTGATTTCGGATTCGTAAAACGTTTTGAAAATATATTTAATCAACAGCCACCACCCATTTTTGGGGGGATAGGTAAAAGTTTCAGAACGATCCTATCGTTAGATTCTGAGAAATCCGATTTGTGGACAAAACACAAAAAAAAAATAACAATAACTAGATCTGCTACTGTCCCATGCAGATATGAAAGCTTTCATATTCATCGTCACGTGTCATTGATTGTATCAAGTATCCTAAATAAAAGGATAAGAAGAAAAAATTATCAAAATTGGTCAAAAACTCGCGAAGTTACAAGTCTAAATATAGTATGAAACATTGCACCCAGGCATAACAATAATCTGAAAACTTAAGGGAAATAACTGAAACTTGTATTACTGCAATGAGACGGATGAGAAAATGAAATGAAAATGGCGGGAAAAAAAAATAAAAATGTCAGGTTGGACAGGCGACCTTACTCCTTGTCACGTACAACCGGGCATTCGAAAACACGCTAGTTAACTCAATGACAGGCGCGCGTGCTAGCCATTCAGCCATCCAACCCCCCCTTTGAAATCCGACACGTGCAATATGTCATATAGGAAGAATAAGAAGTCGCTCACAACAAAATGGTAAATTAATTAGTTTAGGTCAAAAGGTTGAGCTACTATTTTAGAGTACTTAATAGTTTTAAAGAGACACGTTAAGGGTTGTTCATAGTTAAATGAAAGTTTAATTTTAAATAAGACCAATAAAATTAGGATTTAATAATGCCAGACAAATATTTCCAATACGTTTGGTTATAAGTAGGAAATCATGACGACTTCTTAAGCATGTTTTAAACAAAGGATCATAGACTGAATTATACAAGAATGGCACTCTGCAATAAAAAAAAACTGGCCAAAGCAAGATTTCTATGCAGAAATTAAATAATTGCTAGAACCAGAAAAATATTTATCCACTACAATAAATAAGCAACATAGAGAAAATGAAATGAAATTGAATGGGGTTTAACGTCCTACTGTTCTGCTCCTAAAATGGGCTGATGAAGACTGGCATATGCCATAAAGTGTGCAATGAGGGAAATTTTACCCGGGCAGCAGCGTTACGGCCTACGAGGATGGACAGGCGACCATACTCCTTGTCACGTACAACCAAGAAATCGAAACAACGCCAGTTGACTCAATGACAGACGTTTTGATACAGAGCGCACGTGCTAACCATTCAGCCACGCAACCTCCCTAAAATCGGCAAATTGCTGACCTACAGCGAGAAACATTTCAACCGGCCCAAATTTTCTATTTGAACAGTTTAATTTGCATGGTACCTTTAGTTATCAACCGAATATTACAAAACTTTTAAAAATAAGCTCCCCCTGACCAGCTTAAGCGTTCGCAATAAACGTTTGCCCCTTAAAATCTGCAAATTGCTGACTTTAAAGTGAGAAACATTACAACCGGGCGAAATTTTCTGTTTTATCACTTTTACAGTACCTTTGATTACCAACCGATTATTACAAAACTTTAAAAATAAAAGAGAAAGAGAGAAATGCGGCCTAATGTCCATTCGACACAAACTAGGACATTTTGTGACTAACATATGCTTTTTAATTTTATTTAAAAACTCCCCTTGCGCTTACTGGTCTTTAGCCTTTGGGAGGAAACCGAAGGACACGGAGAAAACCCACGAGGTTGGACATCATACTTCATGTCACGTGCAACCTGGAGATCGAAACAACGCTCGTTGACTCCATGACAGACGTTACGATACAGCGCGCACATGCTAACCATTCAGCCTCCCTGAATTCGGAAAATTGCTGACTTATAGCAAGAAACATTTCAACCGGGCGAAATTTTCTGTTTTAACAGTTTAATGTGCACGGTACTTTAATTGCCAACCGATTATTACAACTGACCAGCTTAATCGTGTGCAATAAACGTTTGGCCTGAATTGAAAGTTCTGCACGGAGAAAGTTCATCTTGATTTCCCGGCGTGGTTCCCCGTTGTCAATGAGGCAGAACGGAGGGCCTGATAAGCACAGCTGTCTAGTCGTTCGGATGGGATGAAACACCAAGGTCCCGTGTACACATTGGAGTGCACGTAAAATATCCCTAAGCAGTTGGAATTCGATACTGTTGAATAAGCTCTATACGATGACTAAATGTGTAGATTGTAGTCACCCACACTGCATGTTTTGCTTAACCATGAATGGTTGCCGTTTTCAATTTTCGATCCTTTTGTTCTTCTACTCCAGATATATTGGACTGTTGATCGATGGTTTCATATAAAAGACTACCAATAAGACTCTTTGTAGAAGAAGTTCCCAAAAAATATTAAGTTGACTTTACGAGAAAGACCTCTAAACATGCTCCAAATTGTAAAAATACGACTTTTTGGATTTTCAATCTCTTTTTTTCGGCTATCCCTGATATTTAAAAAAATTGATACAATGATTTCAAACAACAGGCTAGCTATTAGACTCTCTATTGACAAAAGTTTCATCGCCCTCCCTTCATTATAACCGAAGTTATCGTGCCCTAAAGAATCAACAAATCAGCATCCTTATCTCTGCTTACCCTAAGCAGAAAATGCTCATCTTTGAACTCAATCATGACATTGACCTAGTGAACGTCTACACCAAGTTTGAACATTCTAGCTTAATTAGAAGGAGAGTTATTGTGTTCCAAAGTCCCGGCCCTTCAAATTGCTTCTATTTTTCATTTTCAATTCAATATGGTGACCATCACGTGACCGAAATCAAAATTCGGATCCGATAGATTTTTAGGCATTCCTTCAAGGATTCTGAAAATATAACTCCCGAGTCTGTAAGTAAAATAGCAAAAAAGCCTTTTTGATTTTTCACGTTTAAAGATGGTGGCACTTCCGGTTCGATCGACAAACTCCATATTTTGTGTACGAATCAGTAATTACTTGTCTAGTATCAAAAAAAAAAAATTAGGTCATTCTGACCTATATTTCGACGATTTTTTTGAAAACTTTGATCCTTAATTTCGTCAAGGGGAGATAATTTAGAACATTTATACTTATATTTTTGAAGTCACATCGGTAACATCTACTTATACACTAAATTTCATGAAAATCGTACAACTATTAAAGAAGTTCTCAAATTGGTCTAAACTTCCGGTTCGAAATCACAGCGACGAATTTTCGAAATTGGAAAATGCGAAACTGCAGATGAAAATGATTTTTTTCAAGGTATTCAAAGAAAAAAGAATTAGTAAAATCGGTCAAAAAATAACAAAGTTACGACTATGCATTGTCAGTTTTTTCGTTCGTAAAATTCGGTGATTTCGGATTCGTAAAACGTTTTGAAAATATATTTAATCAACAGCCACCACCCATTTTTGGGGGGATAGGTAAAAGTTTCAGAACGATCCTATCGTTAGATTCTGAGAAATCCGATTTGTGGACAAAACACAAAAAAAAAATAACAATAATAATCTTAACAGAAATAATAAGCTTTCATATGTAATATGAAAGCTTAATAATCTTAACAGAAACAATAAGCTTTCATATGTAATATGAAAGCTTAAAAAGTGTTGATAATTAATATTTTGCTTCCGCTATGCCATGGTGTTCAGGGAGGTTAATAGACGTGGTATATTTGGTGTCATAGAAATAGCTGCTATCGAACAATCCATTTTACACCCAAGTTACCCATAAAATAGGGCAGAATAGTATGGTGTTAAACCCCATTTCATTTCATTTCACAAAATAGGAGAGTTCGAATCTATCGCACAACTATTACCTTGGATATAAACAAAAAGGTAAAAAATAAAAATGACATAATGGTGTGTGAAACGTGTCATTCGGCAATTTCAGTAAAGTAGTGTTCGTCCGTAGTGTATAATTGCTAGTGGTATTAAGTATTAATTGTGCTATTACAATGAATGTGCCCGTCTGTAATACTTTTAGGACACATTACTTCTGCTCTCCGTATTTTACGTCTCCACTCTTTACGACGATGACCATTCTCCCGTAATCTGGAGAAACCTAGTAACACTGTTGAATGGTGGTTTGAGAAATCAAAAACAATGGAAAACTGTTTTGTTTCAGAATTAAGCTACTGAATATAACACAAATTTTATTTTGTCTTTTTAGATTAAGATAATTGGAAGCCTTTTCAGTGAAGGGGAAAATAACATGTTATTATATACATGTGTACTAAGTCCAAATAAGGGTCAAACTCAATTTTCACCAAAATTGGACTTGCTAGCTTTTTCCAGATTACGGGAGCATTGTATGTGTATGTAGCCGGAGCTCATCTCTTTAACTCGGGTCCTCCGATAATTGGGGAGAAGTAAGAGTGATTTAAACAGTTTATATATAATCAAACCAAACAACACCAAAGAAAACCAAAAACACTGAAAATATATTATAAACCTGCAAACAAGACAGACATAAGGAATCTATTTAGAAATAAATATACAAAAGAAACTTAAATTATGGTATGAACTAAATCAAATGGGTGTATAGACATTTTGAAAATTGCAGAGGAAAGCAAGTAAAATAAACATACTCTGGGGAGGTGTTTAATTAAAAAAGGACCAATTATGTACAAACTGCATGTATATTTCACAAAGGTAAAATAAAAGTGTAAGTGTCGACCACAGGGAAAAATGCAAAAATTGGCGAGAAAACTAGCTTATTGGTTAGATGAATGTCTTGAAACAGTTCGATGATCAGCATTTTCCGCTTAGTCTAAGCAGAGACGTCTAAATCCGCCCCGCTTTTTAGTACACAATAACCCAGCTTCTAATTGATATAGAATGTTTATAGACTATTCAAAAATTTGGGTAAAATTTAAAGGGTAGTATTCGTTAGATGTCTGTTGATTTTTTCTGCTTAGGTAGCTGTCTGATACACAATTTGAAACTTTGAGAACGATGACCAGGTACAATCTGACTCTCGAGATAACTTTACCCTTTCTTTACCACTGGAAAAAACTCGCTGGCCATCCTTCCGTCGTTCGCTTCGCAAAGATCCAAGATGACGGCTCACCCTTGCGCTTCTTCAGAAATTTCACCAATTTCGCTAGTTACCGGTAAATCATCAAATCGGCTGCTTTGATGCCTAACTGTTGGGAAATTGGCAGTATTTCATTCTAACAAATCCTGCCTAGTCGACAATTTGGACAACAATAACTCTGATTCTAATAGGGGTAGGGGTACATCTGTCAGGCTCTTTGCTTGTACTTCTAACGGTTATTACATGACGCCAGTTACGTGTAATTCATCTATTTCCAGTAAAATATGCTTCCCGTAAGGTATAATTATTAGAATTGGCTTGCTGCTTCCCGATAGTTTAGATGTTAATTCGTCTATCGACTACATAATTATGACCGCGATTGTAAAATATAGGTGAGTTGGGTGTAAAAAGTTCTGTCCTCCGGGGTTTTACCTTTACACCAAGACCAATACAAGATACAGTCGGTTTCACTATGAATAGTTTATAGAGCGTATAGCTCTAATCTTTTGAACCATAAAATAAATAATGGACCAAAACGCACAAATTAATGCAGAGATTCCAAACCAGTGTGTCGCGGCACACAGACGTGTCGCGAGATCTTCCTTTGTGTTCCGAGATATTTTGAACGCCACACCAAGAAAATACGAAAAACTTCGTGATCCTTATTTAGTATTCGCTGGTGTCTACTGTTAAGTGCCTAATCAGTTTGAGTTGTTCTATGTCTTTGACTTTATATTTTCTGAAAATTCAAATATTTTCCATAAATATTTATCCAGGTGTGCCATTATTTCTTCATGTGTTTCAAGGTGTGCCGTTGGCAAAAAAGTTTGAAAAGCACCGACTAAATTTAATTCATATTCAATGTTTTGTTAAAATTTTAATTTCTTATCAATTATAATTATGCTCGTTGAAAAACGCGAACAGTCCAAATTGAGTGTGTTTGCTGTTGGTTTGCCCATATTTTGAATCAAACGCTTTCTATCGAGATATATGATTTTTTTGGTTGAAATTATAAAATGTGCATTGTGCCTTCAGTAGTCGAGATTACCCCCGTTAATTGACAAACATTCAATTCGGATTCGTTTAAATAATCTTGAATATTATGGGTGATATTGAGCAAGAGATTTAGTTCCTTTAACTGCGTTGATAAGGCGATTTACACAAATATCAGAAGTAGACATTTCAAAAGATTATAATGCTAAAAAGATTTCTTATGTGTGTTTTAATTCCACGCACGTTACAGAAAATTTGTAAGAAGTGGTTCCGAATTGACTTGTATTGATGTGTTCCAGAGACTCTTGTTATTATTGTGTGATTTGAAACGTGAAGTGAAACAATCAAGCATATTCACTTCGCTGCCAACATTATGAAATACAACAATGTTACAGTGGTAGGAACAGGAAGTGTCCCTGTTAAGTGTCATTAGGTAAATAATAGGTAATTAAAGATACCGGCCTATTAATGTGCCTCATTCCATTTGTCACTTCCTTTTACAAATCCAATTTGCACTTTGAGGTTTCCAGTTCTAAAGGTGGCTATTGTATACGACTGTTGTGGACTATTATATTTATGGTCGTAGACGCACGCCCGTCCCCGTGGAAATAGAGATCGGCAATTCCAATATACTTAGGGGTAAAACCTTCAAGTAAAGCCCTTAATGGCCACAATCAGCTGATAGGTCGATAGATGGAAAGAAAGATTACATCGTTCAATACCAGCGTGGGTTTGAACTAAAACGTTTTTATTTTCCATTTTCTCTTTGATTTCACCATGAATGTCAGGATAAATATTCCACCGAAGCAAAGGTTGATCTCTTGAGATGACAAATATTTTAAATAACGTGAGACTTTTAAATCTGTTTTGAATGAAAATATAAACATCTGTAGGCTTATGTAAAAACAACTTAATAACTCGGTCTATACTATTTTAATAAATTGTAATGCGACCGCTGTAAGATAGGGATAAAGAAATGGCCGTTCTTACTAAGATAGGGACAAAGAAATGGCCGTTCTTACTATAATAGTTAAAAAATTGATAATGCGAAATGAATATATAGACAATTTTATACAAATTACTTTATTTCAATGTTTTGGTTTAGACACGATGTATGTAATATAATAATTTAATACATTTACAAAGCGCACACGTTACAGCTAGTATAGCTGCATCAAGATAAATACCTTAAAAATACATTTTGAATTTAAAATATATTAAATCTATAAATATTTTATTACAAGGCTTAAAATTTAAAATATGTATAATTTCAAAAGTTAATTAGCAAATGCTAATAAAATCATTACATGAATAAAGCAATTTAAACACGATTTACACATTACTTAAAAGCATGATAAAAGAGTTCAGTTTTCAGGTTTTTCTTAAATACTGCATAGTTTGGGCTGGATTTGGTTTTTTGGGAAAGTTTGTTCCACAGCATCGGGGAAGAAAATGAGAAGGCTCTTTGTCCAAATTGAGTGGTGACTTTTGGAATTTTCAAAAGATTTTGATCACTTGATCTTAAATATCTTGATGGCCTGTACAGTTGAATTTGGTCTTTAAGATATTTTGGAGCATTGTCACAGTTTAAACACAGATATGTTAATGATAATATTTTAAACTCAATACGGAATGGGATCGGAAGCCAATGTAAGGCTTTGAGCACTGGTGTTATGTGTGTACTCCTGTTAGATCGGGACACTATTTGGGCAGCTTTATTTTGAATAATATATAAGACTAAGGAAGGCCAGAAAGCAACGAATTACAGTAGTCTAATTTTGAGGTGATAAAGGCATTTACAAGTAGTTTAGTTGTGTCATAATCAATGTAGCACCTAATCTTGCCGATAGTATACAAATGAAAATTGCAGGATTTGCACATTGCAGTTATTTGGGCTTTCATTGACATCTGTGAGTCGAATATAACACCCAAGTTCTTTACAGTATCAACACATGCGATTGAACTATTATCAACATGTACTGCATTGGTTTTTAAATTATATTTATTAAAACGGTTTGAAAATTTTATAACTTCGGTTTTGTCGTCATTCAGTTTTAAAAGATTGGTTTTCATCCAGGCTTTACTATCTAAAATACATTGTTCTAGAATAGTTATTTTCACAGTTTCAGAATGTCCATTTACAGCAACATAGAGTTGGGTGTCATCGGTGTACAACTAGTAGTCTAAATCATGATTTCGAATGACATCACCAAGAGGAGCTGTGCAGGCCGTGAAAAGCAGCGGGACCAATACGGAGCCTTGCGGTACTCCATATTTTAATTCTTTTGGTTGAGACGAAACGCCATGTATTGATACTTTTTGACATCTTAATTTTAAATATGATTTGAACCACGCATTAGCACATCCATTAATTCCGACTCTGGCTTTAAGACGTGATAGTAGAATCTCCTGGTCGATTGTGTCAAAAGCGGCACTTAAATCTAGTAGAATCAGGAAGACACAATTTTTTCCATCTAATGAAGACACCACATCGCTCTGAACCCTTAAAAGAGCTGTTTCGGTGCTGTGCTTCGTTTTGTAAGCTGATTGAAAAGGTTCCTCGAGTTTGAATTGTTGCAGATGGCTACGAAAACGGACGGCTACAGTATTTTCAATTATTTTCGACAGAAAGGATAAGTTGGAGACAGGCTTATAGTTTTTTAAGATTTAAGGGTCCAGAGTAGGTTTAGTAAAGGGTTTACAATAGCTTGTTTGTATGCATTAATTATTTATTATAGTAACCACGGATTCTTAGCCTCGCTTATCCATTTTTAATTAAATCATTAAATAGCCGAACCGTTTTAATCTACTGTACATCGGAGCAATTCGATGGCACTAAGAGTTGATTAGTATTGAGATAACATTTAAAGTTGATTAATAGGTAGATTTAGCTAATGCCTCTTTAAAGATGCATTCTCACAAAAAAAAATTATAGGGTAGTTATCCCCAGTAAAGTATGCTAAATTTGGTAACAATGAAGTTGGAGACGCGAATCTTATTAAAAAATATCGGATCCTCTCGAAAAACACCCATAAGGCGAACACTTGGCAAAGAAGTCAGGGTATCACTAACTGGCATTCCGGTGACGTGTTGTCTGCGTGCTTGACTTATTTCTTTATCAAATGGTAAGACGCGCAAGCGAATTATTGAAATAAAATTAAACCATATGTTAGTCCCGAAATGACCTAGTTTGTGTTGAGTGGACGTTAAACCCCATTTCTCTCTCTCTCAAATGGTAAGGCGGTGTCTGTCGGGAACATTGATGACTTAAATGTACAACAAACTCTGCAATTAAACCGCGGAAAAAGAAGTTGAATGAAGACATGGACAGTAAGTAACGATGGCGTATGCCCGTCTTCCATTAGCCCATGGTAGGTGCAAAAGAGTAGGATGTTAAACCCCATTTCATTTCAGTAAATTTCTGAAAAATGTGCCCTAAAAATATGTTTTTATCTACGGGTATTTCCTCCCAAGGGAATTGAAGTGTTTGATAGATTTATTCGTCAAATCAAATAGTTTGTCACGGAGAGGTATCTTTAAGAAATATTTATAAAAATCGATATTTTCTCATATGACAGTTTTGAAAGAATAATCACTGAACATTCTCCTGCACTCTTTACTAGTGCACAATAAAATTTTCATATATATTTATTTTCATCTTTCTCAAAATAAAGCAATTTAGAATGCTTCAGATATCGAAATGTTGATCAAACAAAGCAATTGCGGCAAATATTAAAGATGTGAATTGGATGGTCCATGTAGCCATATTTGATTGCTTTGATGGGCGATAAGAACCATTTAATTTGTGGACAAAGACTGTGTGCATCACCACATCGTTGGCATCGCCTTTATATGTCTGTGTTTTTATCGACTTGAAATGCATGTTTTTCAATACGTAAACGTGATGCATACCGATATGACCAAATTGCCGTTATCCTGTAACAATATTTCGGTTTTTCATCTCCAAATACTTCGATGAACTGTCACGCGAATAATTATCTTGCCAGGAATTGTGATGCTATGGTTAAATATTGCGGTTGGGGTCAATTATATTTATTTTTTTGTAATTATCTACATGGAGGTAAAAACTATAAATGACATTTAATGAGTCATGACTCCAGGGGTTAGTTTGACATTTTATGCGCACATTTCTTGCGTTTATTTTATGTGAAAATCGGCTAACACTCAAATAAAGTAATGCACCACCCATGTGAAGCGTTTATTAAATGACAGTGAAAGGCCTTTGAAGTGAAGGGGGGTCGGGATGGCCTAGTGGTCTAGAGTGCCGCGCTTCGTCATCTAGCTGGCCAGTCACCTCTGGCTTGCGGCTGTGGTTTCGAGCCCTGGTGTGAGCGTATGTGGCATGGAGATAGGGGCGTCTTCTCAACCTCGTGGGTTTCCTCCGGGCACTCCGGTTTCCTCGCACTGCTAAAGACCCCTACACACAAGCGAATTATTGAAATAAAATTGAACCATGTTAGTCCCGAAATGACCAAGTTTGTGTTGAGTGGACGTTAAACCCTATTCCTCTCTCTCTCTCCTTTGAAGTGATAAAATTGATATGGGAAGTGTTCAAATCTTTCCCACTAACATAATAACACTTCAAATTTTCATTGAAATAAAAAGGGCTGAAGTGATACCTTCATCGAATTATAACCTATCGATATTGAACGTTCCGCGACCTTCCAATCTGAAGTTAGGTTTTAGTGTGAAGCAATATTGTGAAAGGGTGAATTTTTTGTGAAGCATTGAAATCGGAGAGGATGACTCGTGTTGATTTTATTCCAGCATCAGAGATAGATGTCAAAAAGATGCCCGTGAACAATAATGCAGTTCCTAAAATTAAAAGACACTGATCATATTAGGCAAAACATCTGTGGCTATCTGTTTTCGAGATATAGCTGGTCAGTGCGTGTAAATCTACGCACTGCGTTGCTGTCTTTGTCCATATTAAAACATTAAAATTTATGTATATGTGTGTGCACAATATACAAGTCAGCAGTTTTATCCTATTTTGACGAAACTTAAAATTTAGGTCGATTTCCACAAGATCTGGGTTCCTTTCGATATTCGTGGACTATGGCCCTCGATTGTACGAAAAATGTTGTTTTTCGTTTGTGAACACTCTAGAGGTCACAATTTTTATCCGATTTTAATGAAACTTAAAATATATATTTATATCCCAAAGATCTCGGTTATCGCGCATATCGGACCATATAATATACCTGTATTATGGTCCTTGATTGTACGGAAAATGACATTTTTAGCTTCCAAAGCTCTTGAGGTCGCGATTTCTATCAAATTTAAACAACATTTAAATAAATCACCGTTACACCATGATGAAGGTTGAGTACGAATACCAGGAAAATCGAAACGAAACTGCCCGACAAAATTGGCTGCTCCTTGTACGTAAATAGTGTAAAAATATGCCCGACAAAATTGGCTGCTCCTTGTACGTAAATAGTGTAAAAATATGCAATTCGAAGGTTGTGGCATAGAGTTTACATTCATGTAGGTATTCGCGCATTTCAAATCATAACTTAGTGGATTATGGTCCCTGATTGCACGAAAAGGGATAGCGATAGCCGCGGAATGTTGGATATCTGCAAGTTTTTTTTAGTTACTTTACAATCTTCGCCGAAATTGTCATTCCAATCAATTTTGATGTTTTCTTACCCTGACAATATTGGATGCTAATACCTTACATTTAAGACACTATATGGGCAACATCGTACAATGCCAGAATACTTGGAAATGGGTGATTAATAAACGGTAAAATAAAAGTTGTCTAAGTAGGCGCAAACTGTTTTACCGAACATAAATTACAACAAAAATCGGATCTAAGAGCGTGTCCGCGAGAGCACCATGCAGAGGGCGATAACCATAGGGTCGGAGATTTGGACCAATTTTTTCTGTGGAATAAGTTAGTATCCAGCAACGGCGCTTTATTCTTTAGGCGCTGGAGGCGCCAGCCTCCTCGCGAAAAAACCCCAAAGTAGTTGAACAAATTAAACGGGAGAAAAATGCTAAAACCGATGAAATGTCCCCTAGTTAGGGAGGGCCCTTAAGGCAGACAAAAGGGCCCCTCGTCTGACAAAAGGGCCCTCTGGTCAAGGGAAGGGGCCCCCGATTCGAGTTAATCGTTTTCTTTACACTGTTACTGTCGAATCTACTACTGAATGAGAATGCAGTCATTGCACTGGTATGAAAATCGGGACCCCAGCGAAAGAGAGCCCCCAAAATAGAATAGCCTCCGCCATGATAAACCTTAAAATGCCCCTGGTACCCCGATACACCCCATAAAATATTAGATTGATATATCAGGTTTAAGGCAAACAAGGCAACCCTAAAGATATACGATGATCTGCCCCAAATACAAATCTTAATAACCATGATACAATCACTGCCAAATTGTACAGGACATACGACCCTTCCCCTCGAAAGTCCGATCTTGTCATAAAAACGTTATGATTTTTTTTATCAAACTACCCCATTTCACAGACATGTTTAATTAAAGAAACATAATATATGTAATGGTGGTTTTCAGTGGTTATTTGAGAATAATCGTTGGTCATTGCTGCTTTTGTTAGATTATGCTGATTTAATACATGCATGTATTCACTTCTCTTCTACCGAATACAACAAATGAGAATAGCTTTTATCCGATTCTGCAAAATCATACACCAGTTACGCCTCTTCCCTGCGATGATCGTGATCGTTCGATTTTGCCACAAAAACGTTATGGTGTTTTACCGAAATAAATTATTTGGCAGGAAGAACACTTAAATAACACAATGTACATTATGCAGTACTAATGTTGATAACCAACTGTCATTTGAAATCTTGATGGTAGTCATCAGTAAAAGAAGAATCGGATGGAAAATACTTATTTTACACATTTTCAGAATATTATAGTACTCTAATGGGTTACGTGCCGGTCAGTCTTTTTCTTCTGACATATACTTGGACGAATGAATGCCCTTCATAACCACACCAAGCATTTCTATGTCAGACCGACAAAGAAGCAGCCACACACGGTTTAGGATCACATACTTTTCAAATTATGTAAATTTTAGGGCCAAAACGTTTCAAGGAGGGGTGTTTAGAAATTGGGGTAAAAATTGGTCGAAATATGGCAAATTTTGACCAAAAACAACAATTTACATTTATACCGGAAGTTGTCATTTCAAAATTTTTTCATCGCATCGTGAGACTTCTGTCGCCTAGGAGTCCCCGTAGACCAACTATGATTGAAAATTGTTGACCCTCAGCATTGTCCCTTTATACACATTTACATTACATTAATGTCGTCTAATTCACAGAATGTGAATTTTAACTGACTTGCCTGCCTATCTGCAGCTTTGAGCCATGCACTTCATATCAATTTCAGAATGATCAGATAATAACTGAATGTCAACAGCGTTTATCCCTTCAGAGATTTGGTAAACAGGGTATGGAGTAATTATCGCAAATTGATAGGTTTCTTTGTTCATATATTAATTTCACAAACCATGTGACAAACCAACGGCGATCAGTGGTTGCGGCAATATGCCACCCAATTATATATTGGCGTATTAAAACAGACTAGACTAAACAAAAAAATCTTGAGCTAAATGTATGGCTTAGGGCTATCCCATGGATAATGAAAAAGAATTGATGTTTGCCCTTTCTGATTGTAGCGTACAATGCTGTTTAAACCAGATAACATTTGTTTACACAGTAAATTGACTGATATAATATATATCTTGCTTAATGCAATAATCTTCAGAAAGTGGAGTACAGACATAATTGATATATAATCTAGAATGAAGGGAAATAAGATTATTATTTTGATATAAAAACGTCTAATCGTGGTCAACTTTATGGAGTAAATTATAAGGAATGATCGTTCATCCTAGATTTCCCGCGGTTACAATAATATATGGTTATACGAGATATAATTACCCATTGTATATGTCATTTCCAGTTTCAGACACGGTATAGATTGTAATTAGAAAAAAACTGAATACTAAGTTCGGTTAATAGAAACATTTGAGAAATGCAATACAGTTATAGCAAGCTAAAGAACAATGCCATTCATGGGGTTTTCTGTCTCATTAAATGCGATAATATTGAAATAGATCGATGCGATGTAAATATTGAAATAATTTACTTACGATTTAAAGATCTGTTTAACTGGGCCTGTCATATTATACAATTACATCACGTATACCAAGGAAATTGAATCGGCTAAAAAAAAATACTATGGAGGTTGGATCTTGATGAAGAATAAAATACACAAGACATGCTTTCAACCGAGATAGAAAATCATTGATAACGTGTCATTAACATTAATTCTACTACCTAAGCTTCTTGATTCTATACAATTTTGAATGCAGCAAAGGCTCTATAGCCTGGGGGTCCTGTGTTCCCCTTTTCAGTGGTGCAGGACGGGGGTCCTGGCGGCAAGCGACAACGTATAGTCGTTTGGATGGTACTAAAACCCGAGGTCCAGTGTACACAACATACATTGGCGTTCAGGTGAAGAACCCTCGACAGTTGGAAATCCATATAACTCTAAGAGCAAAATTACCGCCCTTGCACACTGTATGGCGTATGCCTGTCTTCATTAACCCAGTCGATGCAAAACAGTATGACGATAAACCCCATTTATTTTATTTCTATACTTATGCAAGTTACGACTCGAATCAGGACAATGTAAGTCTTCTGTATTCAAATATGAATCTATTCAGTTATGCTTTCTTGGCAGGTATTCTTAGAGGCATAATTATAAATAATGAATTTCGAGCAGCGTTCGTTCTACTCCAAGAAAATCAGAATATGTACTGTTGTGTGTAGTGGGCCGTAAAACACCTAGATCTAACTTTAAATACAGTCTAATTTGAACATACCCGACGTGGCGGTTTTCCCAATTACATTTACATTACTTAATATGCGAGAAAACAAATTGTCGTTGAACCTATCTTTCCCGGTTTCTGATTATTTGAATCGGCGCTAATATCGATGCGGCTGTTGTTCCGAGTTTTACACCGTAAAGCATACATCAAACAACCTTGATTTAAAAGCAAATCAGCTGTAACTTATGTCTTTCAGGCTGCGAAAGCGGATCCATAAGAACCATAAACTTCCCTTCAATACCCATAAATTGCTCTTCTGCTTCCATCACCTATACCGAGGAGATTGAGTCGGGTAAAAAAAAAAGATACTAAACGCTTGATGGTGAATAATAAAATAGGCAAGACATGCTTTCAACCTAGATAGAATTCCATTGATAACTTGACATCGATATCACTTCTAATCAATCATCAAGGATGGGATAATGCTTACTTTGTAAAGATGGCGGTCATATAAACCTGTAGACTCAATGTATATTGAAAGCATTTTTATCTATACTAATATTGTGACCGTCGTTTGTTTACCTGGCTGTTCAGGGTTAGCGGCTCCACTACGGTTGTCCGGGGGCTGAAATTTGGTGTAAAGGGGTAGCTCCGGCCGGAGAGTAACATGCATGGTGGCAATAACCGAACACTTCCGATTTTGGAATTATGCTGCATCCGGTTTTACACCGGAACAACCGCAACTAATGTTTGAATGTCGGTTCATCTGTGCATTTTCACGGATAGTCTTGCAAGTATAACCCATCTTTCTGACTAAACATTCAAACAATAACTCTAATATGACTATTTGCGACACCAGTTCATGTTAAGGAATTTTTTAATTTCGCAGTAGTGAAGCCCAATCAATATTTATGAGATATTAATGTTTCAGTTTTTATCCATTATGTCGGGGTTTGGACGTTAGTACTGGCGTGATAATTATAATCGTAATAGGATACCACTTATCATTTGTGAATTTCATAGACGATAAAAAAAGATTGTTGTGCTTTTGACCATTGTTTCTGTTTCAAGCAAAAATTAAACCATTGCCAGTTGATTACATTGTATTGATTAAAATAAAGCACAGTCATCAATACAAATCATTCCTGTTATCATTAACAAATTTTCATCGCCATTAAACAAAAGTTTGTACTATAAATAAGACTCAAATGACAACGCATCACGGGTAACATAATGCGTGCACATGGAACCAGTTTGATCGGGTTTCAATAATCCAAGGTCATGCAGCACACTAGCACAAGGTATTGGTTCTGATATTTGACAAGAAAAAATAACCAAGGTGAATCTGTTGCGCATATGTTGATCCAACGATGTTCAATGGACACCAAAATATTTAGTATGATGTGTACTATTTAGATATTAAGTTTTCTTCG
Source organism: Patella caerulea (assembly GCA_036850965.1). NCBI lineage: Eukaryota > Metazoa > Mollusca > Gastropoda > Patellidae > Patella > Patella caerulea. Next base: position 25,649,785 of record JAZGQO010000006.1, read on the forward strand.
TTTAGCCTATTATTAATGTAATAACTGACACTAACTTTTATTATTGATACAAGCATAATTTGTCAGAAACCTTGCGTCACTTGAGACAAATTTCATGATCTCCAAGGTTAAAGGGGATTATTAAGCACTATCAATTCTGATGGGGTTTTACAAAGACTTCATAACTTGATGGTCTCCAGACATTACTTTGAAGAAGCATCCCAGATAGGATACCTCACAACACTATCAGACCATTTATATTGGATCGCTAAATTAAATGATTTATGGTATATTGCAGAAGAGATTGTTCCTGCATGTACTTGTCTACAGTTAAAAAGATTCAATTCCCTGGGGAGTACCTTCGATCCTCCTCGACTTGACAGAGTAATTCAGATTGATTGAACTATGAAACGTGTGCTTTCCATTTTGGCTCTATTTGTGAACGTTGTCAAATCATATCGAGAGTAGCTATACCGTGTTTTCTTAAAGAAGGAATCCATAGGATTAATGTAAAGTATGATGTGAAGTTCTGAAGATGTGTTTCGCGTAACGTACCAGAAATAATAAAACAAAACGATATTGGAACTTCTTAGCCATAATTAATCTTATCATTACATCGCATTCATGGTGTAATTAATGCATGTACTATTTAAGTAATTACACGGGAATCACACGTGTTCAGAGCGACTGATTGGCAATAGAAGATGTGTTTCGCGGAACGTACCAGAAATAATAAATATAATAAAACAAAACGATATTGGAACTTATTAGAAATAAATCCTGGATTCAAGACTATGGCTTCATAAATTCATTTCATTTATGATTGTAATGCATGAACTATTTAAGTAATTACACGGGAATCGCACGTGCATCCAATGAACACTAACCGACATTGGGAGCGATATTATCGATTAAAAACAATAATTTTCTATTCATTGATCCAGTTTATTAATGTTTTGATATTGGCTATTATTAGGAGCCCCGCTTGCTTTTTCTGCTCATCGACGCAATAATAACGGGTTATGCTAAGTAAACGCCAGCATCTGCACGGCAGTTCAGGTTATCGTCACATCCGAATATCTAAAAATGGGGGAAGCCAATCTAGAAAATCCAGAATTTCTTGATGCACGGTTAGTGAGCCAATGTCCCAGTGAGCCAATGACTTACTGAGCCACATTCTACTCTTATGAAACATTTTTTACTTTTAGTGAGCAATATTTTCTATAATTAAAAAGGTATTATACGAGAGCTAAAATGGCTTATTTTTGGTCGTGTTTCTGACTTCAAGTGTTATATAAATTAATATTTAGACATTTAATCACACAAGAAGCTTATAATCAATTCTCTAGAACATCGAATGGCACAGAGTGGATTAGATCATACCCACAATATCCGTATTAAACGCGAATATACCCCGATAGTGCATAGATGTATCTACCATACATGATTATTCTTTTAGGTTTATCCGGGTCACTTTATCCTTTGATCTCAAGTAACTTGCAATGTTTTAACCCCAAATTCCATATTCAAATATAATATAACTTTTTAGATTCAAAATACATAATTACTATAGCAGATTGTTAAACAGTTAGAGCGAAGGACATGCTTTCATTGCCCGCTGCGTGTAACCATTGCTTGTGGTTGATGCTAGAGCACTTTTGTGCATTCTAAATGGCAGGGATGAATGTTTGAACTTATATCCTTCAGACGTATATACATAATCCAAATTGAAGTAGGCAGTGTTGATATTCTGGTAAAACACTCGCTTCGCCATGAAGATCAAAAGGGTGTAGGCAATACGAGATCACGTGACATCACTCTTCAATGTCTACTTTTATGAGCCATTCAGTAGGACAAACGTCTACTTTGGAGATCTCTATCAACCCAAAATGTGGAAGTCGGACAATAAATGTTCTAAGTAACCTGGCATAGCCATGTCTAAAATCATCTGTGCAAGGGTGCGAAGTCAGCATATTTATACACCAGCACCCCAAAAGCGAGAGCTGGAAATATAACCAATAATGATGCTATAAAGAAAGTTAGTTTGCCAACGCTTAATTGCCGGTGTTCGCTGTCACCAATAATGAAATGAGGGTTAACCTCCGCGGCTATAACTCTGTCTCTACATCTAATGGTTTCCCTTTAGGGCCGAGGAAGTTTTATAAAGAAATAAGATTCACTGGTGAAAACAATGATCGAATTTTAAGTTCGCTACTACTCGATATAACATCTGTGATCGAATATCGTATTGGCTATATCTTAAAACTGGCTTATTTTACTGTCTTTAAAGGGACAATAACATTCTTGCTGGCTTGGTAGCTCCAGAAAATAAATAATACTTCTTCTAAGTACTAGATGTTTAAGTGTCCTACCTTGAGTGTAAATTATCCATTACAACCTATTTTACTTGTCCAGAGGGTTCGAAAATATTTTAAAATCCAAGTCACATTTGAAAAGGTTTACGTTAGACTTTTCAAATCAATTGGTTGAATTTTTCCAATTTTTCAAAATAGGTGTGTTAAGATGAAATTTATATCATCATTTAATTGGAATATTCTAAAATAATACGATTTGTTGACCAGAATGAAGATTGGGACATATTATTCAGTAACAACAAGAGTGTTAATGGGGCTTTAAGTGAGATATAGTGACATTTTACAATCGTAAATTATTTCTTAGGTAAATAGTTGGTTGTTTCCTTGTTAATAAGGATATGAGGGAGGTTATGCTATTGTTTGTCGTATACTTACGCCTATATCGATCAAAACCTGGGAACTTCGTCATCAAGTTGTACCGATGTTATGACCAATTTATCAGGCTTCACTTGACATAATCATTCGATATTGATGTCCCTTTTTTAATTTCAACGGAGCATACCGCCTTCTTGCTTGACCACTTGCCTTAATATGACTGATTCTTTAACCCGATAACCTAAGTTCAGAAGTGTTTTATACTTGTGTACCGGCGCTCTTAAGGAAAATTAAGCCTGCTGGCTTTGTTCTGGCGACGTTGTAGCTAGATATATGGCATATTGATTTGATGTTACGTGACTTTATACATCTTCCACTTATGAATTTGTCAGTTTAATTTTACAGTACAATCACTCCGAATTCATGTAATAAATACAGTAAACACTATTTGTATAAGCTATATACTAGAACTTCTATAATATTTCCATGATATACTTGTTTTCCTGTATGTTATGTATTTCGTAATCTTAAATCCATGTTTCCCCGGGTACATACGTTGCTCATCATTTCAACCCACAAATCTTATTTCGTCTGAAAATATATTTCTAATGATCGAGAAATTTCATACTTAGCTTCCAATAAATTCAGTATAACAGAAGATTAAAAGATCGGAACTTGGCCATGCTTGCGGCTCTCTCACGTTGCTCAGTAACACCAACCACCAACAGTTCATTTTCAAACAAAATTGGTAGAAGGTAAACTGAACGTCTCTTAAAGCGATTATTTCATATTTTCCAAGAAAGTCAAAACATATTTATTTTGCTTAATAGGTTGTCAACTCACTATTATACAATCATTGACATTATTTTCACACTTACAAACCCTTCACATCGGAATGAATTACACAATACCTCCCTTGTTTTCCATTCCCCCATGTAATAGCTATCTTCAAACGTTTGAATTTAATGTTGAAAATGATATTTTTACCAATTTCTCAACTGCCAATAGTGAATTGTAGGACTATTCTTTAACAAGGTAGGACTGTTTATAGATACATGTACCATCTATTATAAGGCTTTATTTTAATATATTTTAAAAATATAACTTAAAAATATGAAATTGCAGCTTTAAAGGAGCTAAATCGCTAATATTTAGGACCTGAAATTGATCCAAATGGGTAGCAACGTTATAATGTAATCTGATTGTTTATGAACTGGTTTACATTCAATTAAATTGTTTCCGTTTGACATGAGTTGTGGAATATGTCTAGCCTCGTTCTTTCTGGTCCCTGAAACGCACTATGGTACAATATTTTGCCTTAAATATTGGATATTAGAAGCCTACCTTTTCAAGGCAGGATAACAGCATCAATGTTGATTTGAATTGAAAAATAATTCGTGTTTTCAACGTGTAAGATTTTGGATGATATTGAGTTAGAGACTTAACTACTTAAAATTATCGCGTGTGGTAGGTATTCGCGACCGATGGCTGTAGTATCCTTTAGCACAAGTTTGTACACATATCAGCTAATTATAATGATAGTGTTGATTGTTAATTTGAAAATTCTAAAGATATTTTGATAGTAAGAGAGTGTCTAATATTGTTTATTTTGATTTTTTTCCTAAAAGTACATGCTAGTGGATGAACTTTTCAGTCTTTCGAATAGGTCTGTGGATACCTTTGCGACTTACAGATGCATAATTCAAGTAAGGTAATAGGATATCTAGACATATATTCTTTATACTATTTTTCTTCTGTCTTTCTGGTAAGATAAGACGTTAATGTATCATAAAATAGATAACTAAATATGTATTAGCGGTTTATTATAAATCTGTTATAGCAAACCAATAAGTCATATTACAAAACTGACCAAATCCAAAGAATTACTAATTAGCAAATGACCTAAGTGGCTACTATAATTGGTTGATAGTGTTTTCTAAAGTAATCATGAACCGATACGGAAAGACGCACAGAGCCCATTAATTTGGTTCCGCGGTGGGATAATAAATTTGTTCCACGCCGGCTTGTGCAAGGCAATACACCATCAATGAGTGAAGTATAGGAATAGGGTAAACGTGTACCCTAAGGGTAAGCTCAATCTGTCCAGCCCAGCTATGGCGATCACTGCTTGGACGATCAGATAGGAATGCCATTAAAGAGTTCCAACTAATTTCATCAGTGGTAAAAGTCAGTCTATATAATGTCCATTCGAGTTATCAGCATCTGTTTCAGAGTGACATCTTTACGTACTTACATATATTGAATCAATTATATATAAAGACTTCAATATGACTTGAGAGAACTCCTAGGGTTTTTCACAGGGCCACAGTTAATGAAAAACATTAATCTCCCGCCTGATTAAAAGCGTAGTAGAATATTAAGGTATGATATGTTGAAAGCCACGTATGTGGTGATTCAATTAATTAGGATAATACCAGACAACAAAGCACCGTCGCCTTAATCCAGAATCTGGCGTGTCTGGAATATCAAGTATATCGATGACGAGTGTTTTACATGCCATATGATAATACTTTATATATTATACCATGGGGCGTCGAAACTTCAAAGAGCAAAATGGTCAAATAATCCGGTTTTGGTTACTTTGTCGTGCTGGTATTACAGTTGAATTGTTGTGTACATGAAGCCGTATTTTCGGTTTAAATATAGAACTCGGCGTACAAAATCCTTTTGTGTATTTCTGTTATCTAACTTGATATTGGTTAGACTGTTTTTCGAAACAGAGATGGGGTTTAACGTCCATTCGACACAAACTAGGTCATTTCGGGACTAACATATGGTTTAATTTCATTTCATTATTAAGGGGTCTTTAGGAGTGGATGGAAACCGGAGGGATCCGGAGAAAACCCACGAGGTTGGACAGGCGACTCTACTCCTGGTCGAGTACAACCGGGGATTCGATGACTAAATGACAGGCTTTATGATAAAGCACACACGTGCTAACCATTCGGCCATCCACCCCCACCGTTTTCGAAAACAAACCCAATAATTAAAATGCTTAAAGAGTTACCTAAAATTATTGAATTGCCTATATTTGATTTTACTCAATTAGGTTAGAAAATGTGCAGCGCAGCGATACATCAATAAACAACATTAAACAAATCTCTGTAGTTCTTGCATACAACGCTAAAGCAGTAAATCCTACAAACTACTTCCACAAGATACATGGCTAGCATATAAATATTAGATTTCTCGGTTACGACATTCCGAAGGTGTGCGGAGATTGTATACGGGCTAGTAATAAAACCAACAGTTCTTACTTTATCACCGATAGAGCTCAGTTTTATTACTTCGATTACAGTTTTCTTGAGTTTTTTAATAGGCTGATGAGATGAATTTTAAACTGACTATGGTTCGATCAATCAATTACTTTTATTTTTTCAGTCATAAAACCAAACATATTGCAGGAAGCAAATGTTAATACGGATTCTACCACTTCAGAATACAACATAAAATGCAACTATCACATAGTATTTAATATTAATATTTATACTGAAATTCAAACTTGAACTGGATAAAAATACAATTTATCGAGGTATTTAACATTAACATTTATGCTGAAATTCAAACTTGAACTGGATTAATATGTAAGTCTATCGATATTCTTAAACGGTACTCACATAATGCCTACTATGAAAAAATCGATTCCGTTTAACAATGTGTGGATTTGACCATTCAGACCTGTCAAAACGACCATCATTACTATGTAATCCAAGGTATCGACAACGTTCTTCATCGATCGAGTGACTAAAAATTAAATTAATTATCATTTTCGAATTACTTTTTTATACGTCCACATTCATAATGTGAACGTATTATGCCGTCGACCCTGTGTGTGTGTATGTATGTGAGTCTGTGGGTCGCCTACAGGGCGCAATTCTTCATGGATTTTCTTCAAACTTTGTGTACCTATTCCTTATACCCGAAGGAAGATCCCTATTGTTATTGGTGCATGCCAGAGGCAGAGCCACGCCCATTTCTAGTATTTTTTTGTTTGTCATCTACAGGCCACATTTTTTTAACTTATAACCTTGAAACTTTGCATACATATTCTTTGTACCCAAAGGAACACCCCTATTGTTTGGGGTGCATGCGCAACTCCCAGGGGCAGAGCCACGCCTATTTTCTTTTTATGTGTCTTTGTGTCGCCTACAGGGCGCAATTCTTACTGAATTTTCTTCAAACTTTGTATATTTAGTCTTTACACCCTAAGGATGATCCCTATCGTTTGGGGTGCATGTCTAACTCCCAGGGACAGAGCCACGCCCATTTTCTTTTTTGTTTACCCGTGTGTTGCCTACAGGGGGGCAATTCTTACTTGATTTTCTTAAAACTTTGTATACTTATTCTTTACACCCTAAGGATGATTTGTATTGTTTTTTGGTGCATGCTCTACCCCAGGGGCAGAGCCACGCCCATTCCTTGTATTTATTTGTTTGTCGTCTACAAGCCACATTTCTTAACGTATCATCTTGAAACTTTCAATACTTATTCTTTGTACCATAAGGAACATCCCTATCATTTGGAGTGCATGCCCAACCCACAGGGCAGAGCCACGCCCATTTTTTTGTGTGTGTTGCCTACATGCCACAATTCTTAATCGATCATATTGAAACTTAAAATACTTATTCCTTATACCGTAAGGATGATTCCTTTTGTTTTGGGTGCATGCCAGATCCCCTCGGACAGCAACGCCCATTTCTTGTATTTGTTTGTCTGTCATCTACAGGCTGCATTTCTTAACGTATCATCGTGAAACTTTGATACTTTTGATACCTTAAGGAAGATCCCTATTATTTTTGGTGCATGCTGGACCCCCAGGGACAGTACCACGACCATTTTCTTTTTGTGTGTCTGTGTGTCACCTACAGGCCACAATTCTTAATCAATCGTCTTGAAAACCTTTTTTATATTTATTCCTTATACCCTAAGGCTGACCACTATTATTTTTGGTGCATGCCGGACCCCCTGGGACTGAGCCACGCCCAATGTTTTTGTGTCTTGTGTTCGCCTACAGAATGCAATTCTTAACAGATCCTTTTAAAACTTTGCATACCTATTCCTTACACCCTAAGGATGACCCCTATTGTTTTCGGTGATTTCCTATCCCCCAGGGGCAGAGCCATGTTCATTTTTACTTCGTGTCTGTGTGTGTTGTCTACAGGCAATGATTCTAAATGGATCGTCTTTAAACTTAGGATATGTATTCCTTATAGCCTAAGGACGACAATTGCATGTCCCGACTCCCAGAGGCAAGCCACGCCCAATTTTTGTGTTTGTGGTTTACTAGCCGCAATTTTGAATGAATCAGCTTGGTACTTGGCATTTGTATTCCTTATAGCCTGAGGGCGTCCACTATTGATTTTGGTGAATGTCCTGATCCCCAGGGGCAGAGCCACGCCCACTTTTTGCCTGAAAGCCACAATTCTGAATGGGTTATCTTGATGTTGAGGCACGACCCTCAACGCTAAACAAACCAAACACACAGCCTTCTTGACAAAGTACCATATCAATCAAAGCAGGAATGTGGACGTATACTGTAGCGTTAGCGTTATGTTTCAGATTTAATATCTACACACATCAAACAATAATTACAGTTTTAAAGTAATTTTCCAATACCCATCCCAACCACCACCACACAATAACACTTTTTGTCTACATTTGTTGTTTTTGTAAAACGACTTCGATAAAAATTGAAAAGTACTTTTTACTTCCAACCGCAAGAAAACTGTCTAAAATGCCCTCATTTGGGAGGATTTTCATTGTCAAACATCAGACCCGTCGGTACATAATGCTCTCCGCGTATACCGATATAAATGAATTCAAACTGTCCGTGGTTATTTTATACTATACGTGTACACTGACCTGGGTTGTTCGTCCAATCCGACTTAGTAATTTCATTACCAGGCGCCCGTCCTGCTCCACGGCCATACGGTCATAGGAATACCGAGATCGAAGCCCGGTACCCGTTAGTGAGCCAACGCCTTAATTTTACTTGTCCAGGTGACATCCATAATTACCTTATCTAATCAGGACAAAGGCAAAACATGTGTATGGTACACTAAGTCATACCGGTAACAATTGAATCACTGCCTTGTTAACCTAATATCAACCGTAACTCAATGGCACATGAAGGTGATGATATAATAATAATATGCTGGTCACGCGAATATCGTTCTTATGTTTCGTCGGGGTTTATTCAATGACGATTTTCAAGTATCTACCATGCTTAATGATTTTTTTAATAATAATAATAATAATGTATATTTATAAAGCGCATATATCCATCCATAAATGCATGCTCAAAGCGCTAACATATGTACACTGTCAATAATTCACTATTCAAGTGTCTTGGTCATTAATGGTCATATTCACGTTGAAATAAATACGTTTTTAATCTAATTTTAAACGAATCCATCGAAGGGGCAGATTTAACACTCAGTGGCAGGGGATTCCAGAGATTAGGAGCACTGATTTTGAATGATTTGTGTCCGAAAGTTTGAAGGTTACATTTAGGAACTACAGGCATTTTTTGGTCTTGGGATCGTAGGTTTCGTTGAGGATTGTGCACCTGGATTAGTTCAGATAAATATTTTGGACTGGAACCGTTTAGACATCTATAAACACAACATAGAATCTTGTAGTTGATACGTAAGTGAATAGTTTTTAGAAACTATTTGCCTAGAAATGCATTTAGTATGAAGTTTTATTATAAGAACACTGTGTACAAATAAAACTTGCTTTAGCAGTATCAACAACCTGTATAATTGACTCGGTTAATCAATTTTAGCGCTGGACGTGGTATTATTTTAAATATGATCATCGTCTAGAAACTTAACATATATATTTCGTGTTCGATCCCTGCATTGGCCGAGAAAGTTCATCCAGATTTTCCGGCGTGATTCCCTCTTGTCAGCGATGCAGGATATAGGGCATAACAAGGACAGTTGTATAGTCGTTCGGGTTGGACAAAAACCCATGTCCTGTGTACATCTTGGCATGCACGTACGTAAAAGATTCCTTGGCTGTTAGAATGCCGTGGCGCCGCTGCCAAGGATAAAATTTCCCTCTTAGCACAATGTATGGCCGTCTTTTCTGCGTGTCGCCTTCAGACCAAAATTCTTAATAATTGATTGTCATCAACACTTTTCATATGTATGCCTTATTTTTGCTGCATGCCCGACCACCAGAACAGAGTCACGTCCAATTCTTATGAGTATCTGTTTTTCGCCCAAAGGTCGCAATTCTTGGTTGATCCTTACTTATTCCTTATACCTTAAGGATGATGCCTATTACTTTTTAGCGAATGCCATTCCCCAGACACAGAGCCACGCCCATTTGTGTGTTTCTGTGTTGTCTACAGGCCACAATTGTTGATGGATCATTTTGGAACTTGGCATAAACGGCCAATATTGTTTCCGGACATATCCCGACCCCCAGGGGCGAAGACACGCCTAGTTTATGCGTTTAGCGCCCGAAGGCCACATATTTTGGTATACTTATTCTTTATACCCTACCGACGGCAACTATTGTTTTTTGTGCATATCTGTGGACATATATTGCAGCATTCGCGATGCTCTAGTTAATTTAGGACAACATGTTACTTTGTGGTTCGTAATAGAATGTCTCTTTCAAATCGTATTTCAGCCCTTTGCTTTTTACATCGTGGCCAATTTAAACAATCGCTTCAGTTGGCACGAACACAGAATATTTAAGTTAAATTTCTAGGAAAACAAGCCCAAGGGACATCTTTTTCTACAATATGTTATATCTTTCGAAAAAAGAACAATACTTAAAATTTTCTTACGGCGATGCGTCAAATTATTGGAATTCATCCGTAGAACTTGCATCTGTCTGGTTGGTTATCCTTATTTTTAATGAATGCATTTTGATGAAACGTGGACTACATATTTATCACAGTCATGTGCATAATTTAGCTCAGTTGCCAAACCCCATTTTAAGCCTTAACCTGGAAATATAGTCCACCTAATGATTTTAATCGATTATATATCTTCAGTATGTGTAGATTAAGAATCTGGAGTATGCCACCATGGCGGAAATTTAAATATTCAAGATGGCTGCCATGAGACATTTTTTGGTTATTCAGTGGGGTAAAATATTGGACATATTCCGTCGGACCAATGGTTTGAAGATGGCTTTTATGTGAATGAGCATGGGTATTCATCCCACAAGTGACGTCTAATTCCATGTAGTAGTAAATTTATAAAGTTCTCTAAAACGGTGTGTAGTATATTGACACATGGGTATTTGTTGTATTATAGATCTTAAATATTGTGTAGTTTCAGAATCCGGATGTTTTTATGTTTATATCTGAAGAAATTGACAATGAAAACCTATACTTCAATATGCTACATACCGTATTAGGGAACATTATGATGAGTTTATCCCCCAAAAAGGAACCGCCATTTTGAATTGGGCCACTTAGCGGAATTAGTCATCCCTTATAGGAGTAATACCCAAGCTAATTAGATTCAGTGGATCAAATTCTTACAGAAATCACCTTCATACCGAGGTCCGGGAGAATTTGTCTTGAATTATACCCCATTAAATAACCAAAAAATGCCTCATGGCGGCCATTTTGAATTTTCTAATTACCCCAAGGATGTCAAGGTGGCATCGTCCCGATTCTGAAACTGAAGATATATAATAAACCAAAAACCTATATTTCAATATATTACACACCGTTGTAGGGAACTTTGTAAATTTCCAGCCAAAATAAGCCAACATTTTGAATTTGGTCCCCTAGAGGAATTTACTTTTAGGAATACCCATGCTCATTGGATAAAGTGGGTCGAATTCTTATAAAACCCATCTTCAAACCGAGGTCCGGGAGAATCTGTCACATATTTTACCCCACTAAATAACCAGAAAATGCCTCATGACGGCCATCTTGAATATTTAATTTCCCCCAAGGGTGCCAGTGTGGCATCATCCGGATTCTTAATCTACACATACTGAAGATAATATAATCCATCAAAAGACATTAGGTGGACTATATTTCCAGGATTGTGGTTTGTCGACCTGCTGTGTGATTAATAGGTTTGCAGTAATCTGGTCAATCTTTTGCAACAAAATGACCTTGAGTGACTAGATTTTAATATGTACCTATTTAAATATAGCTTTTTGCAATCTGATTGGTCGACAACAATTAAACTATACTACGTCTGAAGCTTGAGTCCTGAAATCAGTGACATCTGGGCTGGGCACATGACATTCACTGCAATCTATCCTTCTGCTAGAAGTCCTACTCATCGATAAACTAGTGGGCGGAGAGACACGGCTAACTCAGTTTGTTAAATGTCAAATGTTCATACGCGGATTTTATAAATATCACCATAATATATCATTTGAGTTCACATTATTCTTGTTCTTTCTTTCTTTTTTTACAAAATGGCAGGGTTTGCGAATTTATTGCAAGGATAAAATTCAGAAAAGCGTCCTCACAAAGATGGATATTGAATACCAATATTCAGTCCAGATAAAACCTGTCAACACGATATCCACCAGTTCTCAAAATACAAATACCCCATTGACACGATGATTGTATTCAATACGCGTATATTTCACTACATGTATGCTACTAAGTATTCCCAGCTTTAGAAACCTTTAGAAGTTTGTATACCCCTTGAATATTTAAAGCTGCAATTTCATATTTTTAAGTTATATTTTTAAAATATATTTAAATAAAGCCTGAAAATAGATGGTATCTAGAAACAGTCCTACCTTGTTAAAGAATAATAGTCCTATTAATCCTATAATTCACTATTGCCAGTTGAGAAACTGGCAAAAATATCATTTTCAAATTTAAATTCAAACGTTTGAAGATAGCTATTGCATGGGGGGGAATGGAAAAACAAGGGAGGTATTTGTGTTATTATTTCCGAGGTGCAGGATTTGTTAGTGTGGAAAATAATGCCCATGATTGTATAATAGTGAGTTGACAACCTATTAAGCAAAAGACATATAAATAAATATGTTTTGACTTTCTTGGAAAATATGAAATTCCCGCTTGAATTATTTCAGTGTTCAGATCTGATTTATTTGATTTGACAACTGCACATTTAATTTAGTGAATTTCAGAAAACAATATTTGCTTAGAAACACATTATCTGGCAATGATACAAAGAAGAACAAAAGTTCACTCAGATGAACCGTGATTGGCATCGCTTATATTACAAGATTTCTCAACAAAAGTCTGTTTTTAACCATTATTAAAGAATTAATCGCCATCCAATATTCTTTGCCCACCATCTTCATATATCAAAGTGGTATTAATGACTCCAAATCCTTTTAATTATTTCCGAACAATAAATCATTTTTATTAATTTGCTTCGTATCATTTCTATTATCCTCACATAACTGGATGCAGTTCATACAACTTTCTGGCCAGAATTATTAAACGCTCATTTTTTCTGTTTTATTTGACTGATGAATATCCGGGTATGGGAACAAAATGTATATTATCGTCATTCTTGTTACGATTTTAAAAGGTGTCCTTTCATATCAATCAAATTTACCAGTATAATGCCATATTTTAACGGCGAAGACTTTTTCTTTTGCAATACCAAATACACTTTTTTGAAACAGAAACAATTCGAATGGCAGTTATTTTTTTTTTTTGAAAATATAATCAAAAGTCTTAGTTGATTTGTTATCCAGGGGGTAAATGAAATCTAAAAGACTATTCATGATCCGATCCTTTTCGCCATGTTAATTATTTTGAAAATAGTTATTAGTTCGGATTTCTTAATGTAATATAACTGATGAACGATAAGATAACTGTGAACTGACACGTCACTATATATTAGACAGTTATTATTACTGCCTTCGTGTCAAAACTGTCCAGCTGAATCACATCTTTCACTTATTTGTGCGTAATCATACTTTCAATCACAAGTATCTTGTATGCCTCATAGCCATTCTGATTTATCGATAACGTGCCAAAAACGTATGTTCCACAGCGAAAGGTACTACTTCCAGAGTTTGGGGTACCAATCGAATCATAATTGAATCTGCACTGCGCTCTAAATTAGATATTTGGTTAGCCTACAATACCAAAAGGTCTAGCGTTTTCTTTTAAGTTAACTGTTCTCTTTGAAGTAGGAGTTAATCTATTGTAATTATTTAATAAGAAGGGCGGTTCTTTATTTGTTAAGAAATAAATTGAATTCAAACTTCTTATACCCCGATTTGAAAAGAGTCTCAAAAATAAAAGTCAGAGTATGTGTAAAATTTAAACGCTAAATATAGAGAAATGGTGTATTTACCCTGTCTGAATATTTCAGCTCAAAATGTTGAGTCGTTTGGACGTGAACGTCGAAACTGCTTATCCGTACACGTAACCCTTTTAAGTTTTCGAGTCATTTTTTTTTTTCTTTTGGTGACCTGATAATCGATCCCCGCTCATTTATTCAGGTCAAAACAGATACGTCGACGGCTGCTAAATATAGACAGTCAATAAAATTGTCACTTTGTTTTAATGTTGTAGGTAAGGGGGTATTTATAAAGATGATCAAAGACAAGGACTCGTGAATTTATTACTAGAAATTATTCAAATTTGATACGCCCATTCTTAATGCCAACAAAGCAAAAAATGTACCAGTTATTATATGATAATTTTAGCGGTTCGAATTACCTGAAACCGTTGAAAATCAATAGGCTATTACGTTAGATTTTGAATGGCATTTAGTTATTTGTCACATAATCAAACAACACTCTTTATGGAATAACAATTACTATGAAATGAAATTGGGTTAAACGTCCTACTCCTGTGCACCTAACCTGGGCTAATGGAAGACGGGCATACGCCATACAGTGTGCTATGAGGAAAATTTTGCCCGGGCCGCGGCGTTAGGGCCTACTCTTATATCGATTTCCAACTGCCAAGGCATCTTTTACGTGCACTCAAATGTGTACACGGGACCTCGGTTTTTCGTCCCATCCGAACGACTAGGCAGCTGTCCTTGTCAGGCCCTCCTTCTGCATCACTGACAAGGGAAAATCACGCCGGAAAGTTCACTAAAATACTTTCAAAGGCGTGTTGTGACAGAATGTAAGGGGGCTATTTTCAAGCCTACCATTATTTACTATATTGGCCATAAGAGCATTAACAATGGATTAAAACAAATTAAAATTTAGAGGTTTTTTTACAAATTGATCTGATAAAGGTTTAAGTTTTGTTTAAACAATATCCACCAGAATATACCTTACCACTTAATAGAAAACCAACTGTCCGGGACATCTTTGCTGGCAATGTTGTTGTATTGTTTGTGTGTGGCACGTTTAAAGATACATTATGGGAAATTAGGTAAAGAGCTGACAGGTATCCTATTATAGTTAAAGACTGGATACTGTACAGGGAATTTACTGAAAATTTCAGTCAAATTGACCCACTCTGAACCGAGATTTTAGCAGCTGAAAGAGGGTAATATTCGTTTAAACTTTAAAGTTGATAATGCTTTAAAGTGTGGCATTGCTAAAGAGGGGGTGGGGAGAGAAATGTGGTTTAACGTCCACTCGACACAAACTAGGTCATTTTGGGCTTAATATGATTTTATTTTATTTCAATAATTCGCTTGCGCGTAGGGGTCTTTAGTAGTGGGAGGAAACCGGAGTGCCCGGATGAAACCTTGAAAAGACACCCCTATTTCCATGCCACATACGCTCACACCAGGTCTCGAAACCACAGCCGCAAGCCAGAGGTGACCGGCCAGCTAGAGGTCGAAGCGCGGTACTCTAGACAACTAGGCCACACCCCCCTTCCTCATTGCTAGAGAACTTATCCAACACAGTACGATCATTTCGTTTTTCTAACCCCTTTTGTTCAGTAAATTGATGTAACAATGAGCATGTTTCAAACAACCCAACCAAGTTGTCAAATCAAGCCCATTATGAACTCTGTTCTATATCATGTTCATAATCATAGCATAATACACCCACACAGATAGCCGAAGACAGCAGCTTATCCGAAAAGAAAACTCAGATGTCAACCAAATTTTATAAGGATTCTGCCAAGAAATCTGATCTCTATCCTGCTCAGAGGTGTTTTGGGACACATAATTATCTATGGCATGGGGGTGGTGGGGTCTAGTGGAATAATTAAATCGGTCATTGAATAAAGTGGCGTGTTTTCGATTCGATTTCTCGCCTATCCAACCTCATGGGTTTTCTCCGGTTTCCTCCTACTGATAAAAGAATCCTGCACGCATACCATTGTTGAAATAAAATTGAACCATATGCTAGTCCCGACATGAACTGATTTGTATCGAGTGGACGTTAATTCCCATTTCTCGCTTACTGTGGCACAGAAAATCCTAGAGTGCTGAAAATCAAAAGGTTTCGTCTTCTTCAATCCGAATGCTTCACACCAAATTTGGAAAACAATGTGGTTGTTCCTGTCACAGTCATGCTTCATCAAATTTGCAAAAAAATCCAATACTGAATTTCTTGAAAACAGTTTTCTTGTTTTCGATTTCAATAACCGCGTGCACTTAAAATTCTATTATATACAGTGGTTTTGTAGAATGGGTTTGTGAATGTTATCATTGTAATGTCCCATGACATGAACAAACAGTATTTTTGTGAAATGTATTAATAGTTTTTGATTACACAGACGCGGCGCAGCTTACCCCATCTGGTGGAACAACTTGCCTCATCCTCGGCTTAAATTGTGCTATTTGACCAAAATGTTTTTGAACCCACCATTGTATAACGGCATAGTAATTTGGTGGATAATGCTTGTTAATGATAAACAATTTCTTAAATTATGTAATGAAAACAATTTTTATCCAAAGTCATGGATAGTTTGGAATCCAGAGCAGTTGTTGTCGCAAGTGGCACAACTTACTACTCTTTCACGTAAAGACGGGGAACAATTAAAATAGCATTATGCAAGAGCAAAATCTGGTTAATTCAGGTCTTTCTTTAGGCCTGAAATGTTATCTAAATAATCAATTAGACATTAATTAATATATCCAGTTTTTAACTATTATAGTGAGAACTGCCATCTTATCTCCCATAATGTAACTTTAATAAAGTAAGCGATAAAAAGTATGTCTTTGTTTATGTGATGTACAGAATTTCAAATATCTATCAATGATTAAAGATAATGTTAATTCTTTACTTGGCAAAATCAATCACATTTTGACAACAACTTTCATATACTGTTCTGTAAGCCAGATAAAATTTGACTTCAAAAGATTAAAATGTCATAAGAAGTTGACAGACCAGACCATTCTTCCGTGTTAGTAATGTGATCTTTAGATGTGTTATCGTGGGTGGTACATTTATATAATTTTTTAAATATAATTCCGGGCGTATGTTAACTCACCTGAATAGTACACTTAGAAATGGTTAAGCATATTCAAGGGCGCTTATCACGGAGCTGGCGCTGTAGCCCGGGTGTCTCGGATTTACCCATGATGTTTGAGTGATTTCTCTTTCTCGGGAATGCAGGGCGATGGGTCTGTCAAATAAAGATGTCTAGCCGTCGTTAGAATTGGACAAAAAACACGAGTTCCCATGAACATGTTAGCGTATACAGAAGAGAACATAGTTGGAAGACTAAACACGAGCAGGTCGTAGCGATGCTGCCAGGGCAACATTTCCTTTGGAGTACACTGCATGGTGTTTGTCCGTCTTCATCAGTCCTGTGGTACAGAAATGTATGACATTACATCTGATTTCATTTCACATTCCGCCCGTCTTCCCAGTAGGACGTTGAACCCTATTTCATCTATTTCATATTCCAAATATAATTGTAACAGAGATCTCGAACGGTAACAAAGGTTTGTTATTGTTGCCACTGAAGGAGATAATGGTATCAGCTGCATGGACAATTTTCATCCCACTGTAGATTCCCATGAATACGACGAGTTGTTATACAAGAATGTAGGTTTATATCTTTTGCAAACCTATTCATAAAAAGAATTGCTTGCCATGAGTTCAAAAATAACGAATAAAACAGAAAAAAAGCAGTCTGTGCATCAAATAGCCTTGATTAATTTTGTGCTTACATTATAAACGATAGATACGGTTTATTCCGTTTCATTTATACGACTAGTTCCACCGCGAAATGGTTAACAAAATGACTATTGTTCGGCTATTGTTCTAAATCCACATTAAGGCGATCTGCAGTACATTGATATTCATTTCTTATCCGACAAATTAACACATTCTGCAAATCGTGTACAGTATTCATAGAAAAATTGATCTATTTTAGCGTTTAGATATTTTACTTCGTATTTCTATGGGGAAAACAAAATGCACTCGGTTGTGCCGTTCAAAAGCACCTAGTTCGTAATTTTTAAAATGTCTTTATCTTGATTCAATTGAATATTTATCAATACCCCCCCCCCTCCCGGAAAATCAAATTTGTGTGATCTTACGTATTACAGTGTCGCTTTCATTAGTAATATACAAAAACGGTGTTCGGTGCCTAAACTCCTGTAAGTAAGAATACCCCGCCTGGTTACTTGAAAATCGAGCACGGATTTCAATATTTCCAGATAAATATAAGTACTAACTTATTCTAAAGATCATCCATAAACCTTTTAAAAAATCCAATATTTTTGCTTTTACCAGAATGACTTATCATAAATCAATGAAACTAACCTCAGTTTATAAACTGTTATAAACAAAGGTTAACCTATACATTTATATAAAAGAAACTAAGGTATTATTACAGAACTTAAAGATGTAAGATGTACATCTACCTATTGCAGGTCTTTAGTTTGTTTTCAAATGTTGTATTTATTCGCATAACAAGTCCATAATCAACTCTCTAAATGGATTAGAACTCCCGCAAGATGTAAGGATAAAATGGACAATCGGGAATTAGCCTCGATCGTCAAGCAACGTTGCTACGATAATAAACAATCTACGCTTCATGTAGTCAAAACACAAATGAAATCGTTCACAATACAGTTATTTGAATGACATTTTCAATAATATTCATTTTTGATTATCTATTTTTGGACTGGTTTGGGAAGAACAGTCAGCTCTTTGTCTTGATAATGACCGTCATCATAATTGTAGGTTATCAATAAATCTGCATAATTATTGCAGGTCTTTAATTTATTCACACGACAAAGTCCACGATCTATCAATAAACCATCGGATTTAATAATCCACGCACAAATTGGGTAACCGAAACCTCAAACATTAATATTTCGCTCAGAATAAAGTAATTTAAATGAAATTTTCAATTCGTCTATTTTAAACTATTATTCTACTAACGGTTTGCTACCTCTTTATCTAAATCTTTCATAGTGCAATATTAAGAAACGCTTATGATGAAGATTTTTCGACTGGGTGTCATGCCAATTATAGATTTTCAGTAATGTCAGAAGCCCATATAATTTCTTGTCTATGCCCATGTCAATGATGATTTTGCCTTCTAATTTGTTGGTTAAGATTGAAAATTTACTAGGAATGGAATGTTCTCTGAACAACAAGTGGCAAAGACATTATGAAGAGCTAAAAATTAATAGGAGCTGTTGTTTTCTGGGGTTGTTCGTATCGCCAAGTTCGCCAGGTCATGATGACTAAGTATCAAATCTGAACGGCGCCGACTTCAACAAATGAATTTAATTGCCAATCTAATGTAAATGTTATTTTGTTTTGTATTAATAGGGAATAAGAACAATAATAAACAATAGCAATGACATACGTCGTCTGAATTATATCGCTTGTTGGGGTGTCCATTAAAGTAAAACTATACAGGTTTTCACCAATGACCCATTAAACTAATGCATTGATTTATAAATATTATAATTTTAATAAAGTTTAATTTCGGTGTTGGCCAATACAATTCTCCAAAGATTTTCCAACCTGTTTACGCTTCGTCAGTGGTGTTGAATGTCCTCGAATGGAACAACGCTAGTCGTTCGGATGGGGCCTTAAACCGAGGTCCGCGGAAACCGAAAATAACCCTTGGCAGTCTGGAGCGTTAAATTTCCCATCTTCATTGGCCCGGTTGGTGCAAAAAGTAAGATGTTGAAATCTCCAGTTCATTTATTTCTTTACAGTCATGTAAGCGTCATCAGACAATTTTGACATATAGCGGATTGATTTTATCTATGTCGTAATTAAATAAGTAGATTTAGATAAAGAATATTTGGTTACCACTATATCATCAAAAAATGTTTAGGCCAATTTAGATATTGCTGGAGGCTTCACTTAGAATCCTCATAAACAGTCTGATAGCTCACGTGGCCTTTAACTCATTAAATTCGCAAAACATTGTCTAAAAAAGTCAGCAGAGTTTTTAAGTATCGTAAGACAGTTGAATTATTCAGAAACTCATTACGAGGTGTTTTCATGAATAATCCTATTTTTATCATATAATTTATAGAATTTAAAACAATATCTATGCCGCCTGATAAATTACAATGTCATATAATTCAATAAAACTGAGTTTTACATAATTGGGGACTGTTCTTGATTTTTGTATCCACAAAGCAGTGTTGCTTGGAAAATATTTGCAATTTTTTCAAAATGCCATAATTTGATTTGTCTTCGATTATACATATGTATACAATGTATTTCCAATAGGATCTGTCATACAAGTAGTTGCACTTTTCATATCTTAATGTATTATTGTTGAATGCATGTGGGAGTATTCTTATAACATACCATTCTATATAGCCAAAGTCAGTGACCTTATTTTAAGTGCCTTGTTTAATGTGGCCGTAGGCGTAAGTTGCCATCCCTCCTGTCTATCGGTAGTTCACGTTTTTGTTAGCGCAACAAATACCTCAATGTAATTTGTCCATCTCATTAAAATTAAGAAATCTGAAGATTTACAACACCTTTTATACACCCCCCCCCCCCGAGTTATTCCCCTGGGATATGAGACCTTGTTCGCACTTTGAAGCGAAGAATCCTATTGGCTTTTTAAATGTTCTTCAATAACCAGAGTTATGTGCTTTTCTTACGAATCCTGTAAGAACTGTATAGACTACAATTATTAATCCATCTTTCTGAAATTTATATTGGTTGTCTATCCTATTGGAATGAAAAGAAGCCCTGTTCATTTATTTTTTAACAATATTAGATAATCACTTATCTAAAAGGAATTCCCCCTTGCTTTGGAATTTTATTAACATATTAGATGCTTCAATTGGAGGCGTCGTATGTATATGCTATGGTTATTGTTATTCAAAGAACTATGCTGTTATACATTGTTAGAAATTATTTTTACATTTGGGGCTAGTTTGTGTCGAGTGGACGTTACTCCCCCCTCCTCTCTCTCTCATTTTGAGGCTACAATTATCATCCAGTCTTTTTCAAGTTTACGCGGTGCTTTCAGATCATATTCAAGCCACCCTCTATGACAACATCTGGAGTTATGCGCCTTTGTGACGTTATCGTTTTAGCAATATGGAGGTTCCAATTATCGCAAAGGCATCGTTAACTTGGAAAATCTTTTTCAAAAATAAAATAAATCATACACTCATTAATCCGACAGGGTTGAAAATCAATTGTACGCATGCGTATTTTGTTCAAAAGCAATGGTCAACGTTTTGCAACATTGGATGAAAAAAAGGGGGCTATTGCATCCCTGTGATAATAAACTAAGGCAGTAAGCCTACTCAATATTTTTAGAGATTCGATTATTGTGAACAGTAAGTAATGTTATTTGCCTTTTTTTACATTTAAAAATTTGATCTTGTCAAATTTCATTCCGTTATACTATAAATCCATGCGTCATTGTTGGTCAGTCCAAGACCTATTCTTTCTTAAGAAGTTCATCTTAACTGTGCATTATTTACACATCTTCGGTGGGCGCCTAAACTCGATTTCTCCATCTTCCGGATGGGAGAAAAAACTTTTAACTAATTCAAAAGCGTTCAGGGCAGAACCAGATGAAAGGTTTTATCATGTGTTGGAGTGCAGAAAATCAAATCATTTAGGCTTTGATGATTGGAAATGTTATCAAAAAAATATTTTCCTGACATTTGTGATACTAGTTGAATGACACTTTCTCACCTAGCATTTTAGTTGAAACTACCAAATTTCAGATGTGACAATTTTTTTCATAAAATAAAGATAATATTTGCTAATGTTGATGAATGGGCGGCGAATAATCTGTTTCAGAGTGCGAAATTTCAGTCTTGCTAAGCAACAAGAAAATTGTACTACAGAAAAATAAATACATTAGACGAGCTAGGTGGAATTCTGAGATGAATCGACAATTCTTTGTCTTTTTCAAATTACTAACCGGTTCCCAGGGTCACCCATGCAATATTGAAGCTGTTCGGCGTATCATGAATCAGCCGTGATCCGATTACAAAGGAAGAGAGCCTCAAAGTTTCATAAACGTAGAAAAGAAGCCACGCTTAATGACGATGAATATAGCTTTTGGTTGATATATTTCTAGAGTAACGACTGGCTAGTGACGTCATCCATCCGCTAATAAGATCAGAACATCTAGAAAATGTCAAACGTTTTTGACGTTTGCATTCGGAACATTCAACGGTAGACGAGGTGAGTGGCCGTCACAACATAGTTGATATACAGGAGACAACGCAATGTTGATAGATCAAGCAATTAGGAAATAACATTGCGAGGTATTCTAAAGTATATGTATTAATTCTAATAATACGTGAAATATGAAAGAACGCACCAAAGTGCTTTAGAATGATCTTTGCCCCCCCCCCGTCTTCCCCCTTTTCAATAATAATACAATAAAATGAATGGTCTATTCACAAATGAGATGTTATGAGGTGTCCTAGAAAGAGTAAACCTTAACACACACTGTATGTATAAAACACATACCACTAAATATAGCTAAGTGCATATCCCGGAAGCAATGGCCGGAGAAATACCTCTCTTGCCATTGCTGGATTGGCTTCTGATACTTGAACTTTTGAGGGAGTGTGTCTATTCTTCCAATTCAATCAAAACTGTCACTTGAGTTCAGCAACATGAACGCCCTTCGTTTAATCTGTTGTCTTCCCTAAAACTTTGGACAGTGATTTAAGGTATTAAAAATGGTAAAAGTCTGTTCGTCTCCATACAGTATTGTTTACATTATGTCAATGTCGATAGCCTCGTTTGTCACGCAATTAGTTTTAATAAAATATTCTGCTATGCACTGGTTAATTGGGCATAATAAAATCGTGAGCCATGAAGTAACTTTATGTAAACATGTTTGGTCCAATTTAACGCTTTGTTTTCAAGGGCAATGCCTTTGTAAGGCAGATACCCATTTGTAGTTAACCGAACTATTGACCGATCATAATTTAGAACAAGAATTTTCTTTCTTTCCAGCAGTGAGTAGTCGGATTAGCTCTAATCAAACGGAACACTTCGCGGAGAATGAGCTAAGTGTAGAGAGGGTGGGTGTGCATTGTTCAGGGGTTTATCCAAGAATATGGGTGACTGCATGTGAGGACGCTCGCCTCGATCTGACAACTTATTGCTTTGATAGCGTAGCATAGCACACCCTATTACTGGCAACTTGACAGCAGCAGAAATCATGTCGCAGTATGATAGGTAGGCACTTATTTTAATTTTTTCTCCAATTTACATCAATAAGTGCCTATTTAACCGTCACTCCGCGACATGGTTTTGTGTTCCTAGTAACCCGACCCGAGTTGCAATTAATATGGTGTGATAGAGAGAGAATGAGAAATCTGGTTGAACGTCCACTCGACACAATCTAGGTCATTTCGGGACTAACATATGGTTTAATTTTATTTCAATAATTCGCTTGTGCGTTGGGGTCTTTGGCAGCTGCGAGATACCGGAGGATCCGGGGAAGACCCACGAGGTTAGAAAGGCGACCCTTCGTCTTGTCACGTACAACCGGAGATTCGAAACCACGCCAGTTGACTCAATGACAGGCTTTATGTGCAAACCATTCGGTCATCCACCCCCTTATTGTGACAGAGCTTTCGGTTGTTGCCTTTTGCTAGAATAATCGGTTCTAAAAATCTTAACATACCTAATTTAAAAAGTATAACATACCTAATTTAAATTTTTTTATTTATTGAAATATATCAGGATTTTGGCATGTTTGGTGCATTTCGCTGTCAAAACGAATGTGATACCGTAGTGTTCTCTTCATTTCATTTCTTCGGTCTCGTTTGTCTGACTTTATTTTGATACGAGCATTCGCGATGGCTGCTTCAATGGAACCCCAAAAGTTCACAGGGCTTTGAACAAGTTACGTATACAATTTATTAGGGTTACAAGACTGGATTTGATTAATGTTAACCAGAGGACCCAGTAAAGAACATACTGACAATGAATACATTACATGAGTAATTTAGTAATCTTGGACATCTGAATCGTATGATTACGACCATGGAAAAGTACTTCCTGTACGGAAATATATTTTCTACAGCGTGCCATCTGCCACTATGTGGGCTCCAGGGTATATAACAAAGGGATATATTATATCCATGAACTTTTCACATTGGATGGTTAGGCAATATTCCATTGCAGTGGAAGCCACCATTGTTGCCATAACATAATAATAATATTTATTGTTTATAGACCATTACACAAATGTCTCAACAGTCTGTACATAGTTATATGAACGATCATTTTAATGGAAATAAATAAAACATAAAATCATGAAAATAATAACATTAAATATCAATATAAAATAGTTTTCAGGAGCAAAAATGTTGTCGAAAGATATGGGTTTTCAGGTTTGATTTGAATAGAGAAAGTTTTGTGATAGCTCTCAGATCAAGTGGAAGACTGTTCCACAGTTTAGGCGCTGTCACACTTAGGGCACGGTCACCGTACTGTTTGGAGGTTTTCTTCCCATGATCTTTGAAAGAGAAGGGCAACAGCTTCATCTCAGTGCTACTCCTAGTACAATATGCCGGCTGCCAAACGTTTATAATATCGGCGTGGTAGTAAGGCGCTGACTCACTATGGCGTATAATTTTGAAAATGATGCAGACAATTTTAAAAATAATTTGCTGCTCGACTGGAAGCCAGTGTAGCTCTTTTAAAATAGGCGTCATATCTGCTTGACGATCTAGCTTCCATCTGGTGACCAGCCTAGCTGCAGAATTCTGAATATCCTGTATTTTTTTGATTTTGTAGGTTGGAAGACCATAGAACAAACTATTGCAATAATCAAGTTTCGATGTCACAAAAGCATGCACTAATTTCTCAGTGCCGACTTGATCTAAAAGATGTCGAATTTTACCAATGCGCCATAGTGAGTGAGACGCCCTACCACATACACTCTTGATCTGCTCGTCCATAAGTCCCGCTGAGTTCATCATCACCCCCAGATCTCGGACAGTTGCCGACGGAGATATAATTACCTCTCCAACGCGCACACCACCCCGACTACCTGCAGACTTGTGTCTTTGCTGCGTGGTGAGAACCGGACTACTTTACCATGAACCCAGCGGGCCCCGTGTAGAACTTACAAGTCGAATGTAACGTAGACTGACACGGAGTACAGCAGAGCGTAGCCGACGACAAACTGTGACAGCACTGATAAAACCATATTATGTTCATTAGCGGTAGTTCGGAAAAGACATGAACTTGTGGTATTAAGTCATACTTTTCTGCATCAACAGGGATAAGGAACACTGATATACGTCAAGAGAATTCCCCGAAACACGGAGTTTTCCCATACTCTTCGCAATGAGTTATTTACGCCAACGTGTACTCCAGACACCCGTCCTGCGTCAGTATATCAAATTGGCCGCTGTAGATATAGCCGTGTAAAGGGCCAGGAGATGTCAAGGCTTAGCTGATCTCCAGTGGATTCCCGTCTGTCGGGGTGGTTCGGTCAGGCCCAGTATAGTAGTGTAGTGGCATCTTAACCTCTAGGTTACGGCTCTTGTTACCCATGGCCACTTGTAACACAATAGCGCTTTCCCTGTGTTCAGATCATTGTCAGAGTCAAGCAGTGTGGTTTCGATCCCAATCTTGTATGGGACGACTATCCAACCAATGTGCATTTCTCCGGACCATCTCACAGAAACGAATTAATGAAATAAAAGTGTTAAGTCTCAAAAAAGCAGTACTGAGAAGCTTGAAAATTCTGGTTTCGTAAACAATTTATGCGAATTTAAATTATAACGTAGAGACACGTTTTTGTTTTTTTTTATCGATAACTTTGCAATATTGCCTAAATGTAAAGCTAGATAACAACTATATAATCAGGGTACATCCATTGGATGCCAACGGTTATAAGAGAAAGAGAGAGAAATGGGATTTAAGGTCCACTCGACACAAACCAGGTCATTTTTGGACTAACACATGGTTTCATTTTATTTCAATAATTCGCTTGCGCGTGGGGGTCTTTAGCAGTGGGAGCCAACGTGGACGTATATTGTCGATGACCCTGTCCGTCAACAAATTGTCCACACTTTACATTTTATAATTTTATCTGATTTTGACGATCTTGAAATATACAGATTTATCGCCTTGAGATATAAAGGTGTAGCAAACCGTTACTTCATGTAATATGGTCCCTGATTGGGGGAAAAATCGCGTTTTTAGCCCTGGGACATTCTAGAGGTCACAGTTTTTACCAAATTTTAATGAAACTTGAACCGCATTCTTATAGTCGAAAGATTTCGATTGTGGCCTCTGTTTTCAAATTGTGATCCATCTAGAGGTCACAGGTTTTATCTAAGTTAAAAAAAAGGTCGAATGTCACCCTTACATTTACATCACAGCTAAGTTCGAATTTCGTAGAAATTGGACTGCAATTACTGAACAAAATGATCGCTCCTTGTTTGCAATATCAAGGTTTTAGTCCCTCGAATATATCACCGTTACGTCATAATGACAGTTAAGTTCGAATTTCGTAGAAACCGGAACGCAGCTATACTCGAATATCAAGGTTGTAGTTCCTCTAGAGGTCACAAATTTGAACCGAATTTGACTATTTACCAACGATCCATCTCGGGTCCTCTCGATTAGGGTCCCTGATTTCCGAAAAATCACGTTTTAGCTTGCAGTCACTATTTATCCAAATTTCTGTTCCGTCGTAATGATAGTTGATTTCAAATTTCTTGAAAAGGGATCCAAACAGCTCGCCCCTTGGACGCAAATAGAGTAGAATTATGTAATAACAAGTTTGTGGACTGTTTAGAGATCACGATGTTTATCCGACTTTGATGAAGCTTAAATTTTAAGCCTTAAAACATATGTTTATATCAAAAAGATCTTGGCTCTTGTCGATATTCGCGCAAATCGGACAATAACGTCCTGGATTATGGCCCCTGGTTGAAGGAAAAATCGCCTTGTTTAAAGCTTGTTCTCTATTCATCTCTTGAAAAATGGCAACTGTTTTTCTACAGTGACGCAGGGAACGAAATGCAGTGATTCTAAATGGCTAAAATATAATGTATATAAACGGGCAAATTAATAAACTCACCAATAAATCTAATATGAGAATACGATGTTTCATCAAGAATTACTTAGAAACTTGATCTGGTACTAATTCCTTACAAACAATACCCATAAAATATCTGTCAAAATAGGACAATAAACAGACTTTATGGGAGGTTTATATTTAAGAAGCGCTGTTTGAAAATGGACCGGCTGCTTTCTTGAACTCTTAAATCCCTTATCGACATAGATGACGAATTAGTGGAAATGCCAGAAAATTGACTTCAAAGATTAAAAATTATTTCCTGAGAAAAAGGATATTTTATGTAAACATACCTACTGTCTCGAACTGCCCGACCCAAGCGTGTGTTAAAGGATCAATTACGTTATATAATTTGGCAAGCTTTTTACCTGACCAATTTTGTCGATAATCACTGGTCTATTTTCTTGAATAGCTTTAAAACTAAATGTGCTGTAGGTCAAAACATTACACAATTTACAAACTACGCCCAGAAATCCATCACACATCTTCCACGATCCCCGTACCTACTTTTTCATGTAGTTAATTATAGCGTTGGTGTGGATGTGAAATGAAAAAAAAACAAAACACCTCTTTTTATATACGACTGGTTACTTACTCAGATTTACGATCTACACATTAAACCGGAGGTGGGATATAAAAGTGAAATTTTATCTCACGGATTTTATAAGCTTTTTGTTTTAAATACAAAAACATAACCCAAGCTTATCTTTACAAAGTCGACATTAACGTCTTTTTTAGTGTTAGAAATCCCGGAAGATGATATTGAGCCGCGAACATTAAAGTGCGGTGTTATTAATCTAGCCTCTTATGACAGATGTGGTCATTTATACATAATGTCTTTTCGTCGATAATTATGTTATCTCCTAATTGTTTTCCTGATGCCCTATCTAGTCATTTGTTTGAACTAGTAAATGGTAGCGTTATAAAGGTCTGACGAGTCAACTGGTTATCCAGTAGAAAAGGGTCGATACCCAGTAACGACATGGTCAGATAATGTAAGATGTATGTAAAAGAAGTCTCATCTGCTTATAACCTCCTTCGAAAAGGTGATTATGCCACCGAGCTTGCCTAAAACACATGTCACCCGGGCTACCTAACTAAATGTACATATTATATACATAGAATAACCTGTTTCTAAATTTATGTAATGTTTTTATAGTACTATACAGTACTCTGTTAGGCCGAGAGAGTGCATCCGCGAAGGAAAGCTGTAGGCCAACTGATTGCAGAACTGGTATTCCCAATTGGTTCCGATTTACCCTGGGAACTTACAAAAGTAAATTGACCAACAACCATGTTATATTCTATCGTATTTGAAGTTCACTTCCAGCTCAATCCAGCATCGACTTAAAACACATTTGGTTAAACATTATTATCTTTAGTTCCAATAACAATAATAGAAAGATGACTTATGACCAAAGTTAAGATGGGCACCTATCCACTAGTGGTGTAACACCATGTTTGGCCTCTGGGGTGAAATAAATGAAAGAGGAGTGCAATCAGATTTTGTTCAGTTGAACATTTACAACCCTATATCAGGCACCTTTTCATAAGTTCAGATAATAAAATTTCCAAGTGATTTTCTTATCATTAGAAATGTTGAAACTGCAGATTAAGAAACTGTCAAATGTAATACTACCGAATTAATTTCAATTATTATTGTCTTAAGCTAGTGTCCGAATCAACAGTTGGCTTGTGATCCTCCCAAAAACGACGAATGGCGAACGCCACAAAAATAGGAATAACACGACTGGATGATCGAGATTTCTTTATTTCCCGTGTATTTTTCATTCTGCGCTACAAGATAGAATTACTGGAGAATTTGTATCGAAGCGAATAAATACTATGTGCAGATAATACAAAGTGTCTTTTTAAACTTGAAGATGTGTTATTTACTTAATTCATTTGAAAAATATTCGCCTATCGGTGTTGATAAATTATGCACGGTAATGAAATGATAATTAGTACTTATAATTTTTCTACCAATTTCAGGTAACAATTGACGTTAAGTTTTGTAATTTGATGCATGTAAAATAATTTAACCTGTTATAATATCACAAGCAAGAAGGGGAGTAACCGTTTAATGGTAAAATGGTGTCTTGTACAGATGGTTGGCGACGTCCCTCATACCACTCTCGGTGGAAGCAGACGTTAATATCATCGAACGAACGAAAGATGGTTGTTTTACGCCCACGCATTTATCTACGGTCGTATTGTGTCGCCACCCTAATCCTTCCATCACAATTGCTTGAGGCTTAAACTATCCGATTGCTTTGATTTAAACAGTGTTTATGTTCATGGGACTATTTCCGATAATTACTTTCTTGATTCATGCCTTTGGATGCTTTTCAAAAAAATCACTTGTGCGCTTTAGAAGTTAATATAGTTATCTGGCCGACTTTAAATTGATACACAGTGGTGTATTACCGTTTGGTAACCAGCACATGTTCGTCTTGGCGCTAGCCATAATTTAATTGGCAGTGCATGACGTATGCCTGTAGATCATAGAATTCAGGCGTTAAACTCCATTCATTTCCCATGTGTTACCCGTATGTTGCCAACAACAGAATAACAATGCGC
This sequence comes from Patella caerulea, assembly GCA_036850965.1. NCBI lineage: Eukaryota > Metazoa > Mollusca > Gastropoda > Patellidae > Patella > Patella caerulea. Next base: position 25,679,440 of record JAZGQO010000006.1, read on the forward strand.
CAATCTTTATTGACAGTGTCGGACGACCAAGCACCCTTGAATGTGTGTATTATTGCCTGGTAACCTAGCAGTTTTCAATTGATGTACGCATATAGTATCGAGTCGCCGTGGTAGTCAGCGAAGAGTAAATTGAATTACATGGTCACTGGAGCTCCTAGAACTTTAATCACATTGTAAAGGCCTCCCTTATATGTAAAACATCTTACTATTCCAACTGTCCAAAAATCATAACATAGAAGCAAAAATAACATAATTTCCCATCCGATCTACGAGTTGCGAAGACACGAGTTCAAGGTTAGTTACTTTTACTCCATAACGTTTAAGTTGCACAAACATAACAAACAAATTAGTAAACGCAAATATTGTAAAGTATCGTCAAAAACAGAACTCCAATAAACGAAAGACGAAATCAAGAACACTGTAGAATTCATAAAAGTGAATTTAGCTAAAAAGGAAAGCACTCTATGTAGATGTGCATATTTATAATTATATTATAGAAAATTAGCGTGGGTCCTTACCCTTATAATTAATTTGTATAGATACTTAAAAGTAATGTTGTAGATAATCATCTTCAGATTACAGAGTGGTGTTCGCAATTAGTCGAGAAACGACATTCAACCTATGGAAAGGTAACGCTGCCAATAGTAAATGCTTAGCTAAAAAGACTTTTTGGTTGATTTTATGTAAAGAACAATGTACAAAGTCCCAATATCGATAACGATACAGTTAAATGTAATGTGTCAAATGACAAAATCTTTTTTTGGAAATTACATTTTTTTTTTCTGTCTTTTTAGCTTTCACTCATTAGGGTTTCACACTGCGTAGCTTGTGTGAAACACTATTGTTTTTGTTAAAATTATTAGGGTTTCACACTGCGAAGCTTGTGTGAAACACTATTGTTTTTGTTAAAATTATTATTCTTATTAGGCTTTCAGACTTTCGTCTGAAAGCCTATTGAGATTACTAAAATTATTAGGCTTTCAGACTTTCGTCTGAAAGCCTATTGTGATTACTAAAATTATTAGGGTTTCACACTGCGTAGCTTGTGTGAAACACTATTGTTTTTGTTAAAATTATTATTCTTATTATTATTCTTATTATTATTCCAATTCCACTTTGACTATATCTCAGCAACTACTTGTCGCATCGTTACGATTTCTTCGGTTTTACTGGGAAAGTGGGTGTGACTTAGAGGATAAAGCTATTTTGAACGTTCTGCGACAATGCGAAATGTCCGAAATCACCGAAGTTATCATTTTTGGAAATATTGCAGTAATTTTAACAATAATCATTGGATTTTAACTTTCGATACATTTTGGCATAGTCGGAGACAAGGCACATAGCTACGCTACTTTCGATTTTTGATTTTCGGCATATCTTCGAAGATATTAGGCGCCAAATTTCGAAAATTTAAAATTTTACAAAAAACTTTTTTATTTATGAATATTTTTTAGTCGTGTTGTGCACAGAATTAAAGAGTCATCTGACTAGCGCAAAAATAGTAAAAAAATTTGTCTCGGTAATTTTCCTTGGCCGCCATTGGCTAATTCAGTTTTTCAGTCCCAGATTAATTTTTTATTGTTCGATTTGTATAAAACAACGTTCATATGCTTCGTTGTCTCAATTGTCATTTTTTTTATTACCAAAAGTGTTATCTGTCGGCACCGGAAGTGGCATAATTTTACCAAAAACTACAATTTTGACAGTTATTTTCTTATATCGAAAACAAATATTATTTTTTGGAAAAATTATTTGACTCAAAGAGTGTGCCCTTTCAAGGCGCAAAAAATGTAGGAAGCAGTTTTTTTAATTTCGATTTCATTTTCGAGCAAATTCGATTAAGAGGCTAAAATGGTGTAAAATTGACCTATTTACAACCTATTCAGGCTTTTCAAATTTTAAAATATTTCTTTGTAACTTTTATAAACTTGTAGCTATCATCCATACGAAGAGAATATGCGTGAAAATTAGTTTGTAATATAAGCAGTTGCCGAGAAATAGGCAATTTTGCATGAGTCACTTTTCACGTAATTTTGGCTGTAAAAGAATCAATTATTATTCGATTTTCAATTTTCTTTCGCCATTGGATGCCTAATGCCATAGTGGACTATTTCAAACAATTTTACCTCTTACGCCGCCACCGGAAATGACGTCATTTGCTCAAAACTTAAATTTTAGCCTTTAAAAACAATATTTTATTCAAATGAGTCGTACTTGTTATTTTTTTTCAAATTATGATATTTGATTCTATTGATCAAATAGATTAAACCCATACGATCATACAGATACCACAAAATGGTTTCTAACTTGTACGGTTGCAGAGAAATGGACAATTTTCCTTAAGTCACTTTTCAAGGTTTTTGGTCTATAAAAGTGTCAGTTATTATTCGATTTTCATAAAATTTTCACTATATGATATCTTATGTCATTGATGATTTCATAGAACTAATTTAACATTTTCAGTATCACCAGAAGTAATGTCATTTTGGCAAAAACTGTATTTTTAGCCTTCAAAACAGATATTTTTTTTAAATGAGTCTGATTTGTAATATATTTCAAATTATGATATTTGATCCCAATCAACAAATCGATTGAACCCATACGATCATATAGATACCAAAAAATAGTTTTTATCATGTACGGTTGCCGAGAAATAGACGATTTTCTACAAGTCACTTTTCAAGGTTTTTGGTCTATAAAAGTGGCAATTCTTATTCGATCTACATACTATTTTCGCTATATGATGCCTTATGCCATTTCTGATTTCATAAAACTAATTGAACATTTTCATTATCACCGGAAGTAATGAAATTTTTCCAGGATCACTTACAAGTAAAACATATATATATATATATATATATATAAAATGAATTGATATTGCTGGATTTGGTTGATTCTTCGTCAATTTTATTTGATGTTTACAATGCTTATGTGGAAACCTGGTCGATGGTTTCATTGGTATCGGAAGTGACATATGTTCAAGGGTAACGTGGCACCGAAAGTGACGTGGCACCAGTGAAACCCGTCATTCCTGCATGCAGGTCTAGTTATTTATTATTATTATTTTATTTTTCGGGGGAGCCTATTTCTCAGTGTCTGTAACAGATACAGATCTGGGACATAATTTTCTATCAGGAAACCGTATGGTGGCTATCCCTTCCACTGTATTTGAAACTTCTGCGCAGACCGGAAGTGGCCGAATTTCGTGCGGTGCCAAATATTTAAAAAACGGCCGTAGATTCGTCAATTTTGTATCTATTTTCATACAAATTACATTTTTGGAAACCCTGAGTCTTTTCTCGGACGATAGCAGTTGAAAATTTTGCAATTTCGAAACTTCGCCGCTGACTTCTAGCGTTCGAAAAATGAAAATATGTTGTTTAAGACACATTTTTTGTTATTTTTCAAAATTTTAAAATTTGACCTACATTTTTGGATACCTGAAGGCAATCCGGTTCCAGTAATATAAGTTTCATTCAGAGTTATCGCCCTTTATTTTTCGATTTTTTTCGAATTTTCTTCACATTTTGTGAGCTTAAGTTTCGTTTTACGGCCAGATCGACGCTTCTGAAATTCCTGGAACATGAAGTAATATGGTCAAACCACCGTTTAAAGCAATTTCAACAACAATCCGTAAACCGGAAGTAGTCGAAATAATATGCGATATTTTGAAAAAAAAGTGAAAAATGTGTGTTTTGGGTAAAAACACGATTTCTCCGTCCGATATCAACGGATTAAACGAATTAAGGTATCATTTGGTCGGGCGCTGATTGGACCACTGAATGGTACCCAATTCGTAAGGATACGATTAGCAGGAAGCAAAATATGGCACGCTGAAAATCAAGTATTTTCTGATTTTTAGCATTTTTGGACGCCTGTATCTCGAAAACTTAACCGCAACTTTTTTTTTAATTTTTTCTATCGAGAGTCCTTTCGGAGGTTTTTTGCATGAAGCCATCCAATAAGACTTTGAAATATCTGGAATAGGTGAAATAACGGACTGAAAATCGAAAAAAGTCGAAAAATCGTGAAATTTTGGAAAATGCTCTACTTTTTTTTTATTTTAAGAGATTTTCAAAAAAAGATTGTATATTCAGATAACTGACCTAATTACGATTCTAACGATGTATAATATGTATGTAGTTTTTGAAATTTAATTTTCGATATTTTAATTTTTTTGCATTTTTGGCACTTTTGAACATAAGATTTCTCAGGGGCATTTTATCTGATCAGATAATGTAATATGTCATTACAGAGCCATGTGGCTATTTTAGTGCCCAAACCGCCTATTAAAACTATTCCGACAATAATAGCCATACCGGAAGTATTCAAAAAATGAAAAAATAATGTTAAAAACATTGTCGCACTTGCGAAAAACTTGATTTCTCCCTTAGGTAATAGCGGACCCAAAGAACTAAAGTGTCGCTGGATAGCCCTATTAATGGACCATCATATGGTGTCTAAATAATACGATTTCGATGATTAGTAAATAAATTATTGTATGCCAAAAATCTAGTATTTTCCGATTTTTTAACATTCTGAGACGCCCTTTTCTCGAAAATAACGCCGCAGATTTTTCTCAAACTTTTCTTACTCAAAGTCCTATCGGTTGTCTATATAGTGAATCCAAAATGAAATGCATTGAAATAATATAAATGGTCCAAAAATGGCCTCAAACTTTGAAAAAAATTGAAAAATCGTTAAATTTTTGGAAACGCTATTTAATTTATCTTTTTTTCCAAAACTACTCAATGGATGTTTCTGACACTTCTGGTACAGAAAGTTAAGTATCCAAAGAACTTCGTAAAGCTGTCACGACAATGATCGTAAAACCGGAAGTAGTCGAAAAAATGTCCGATATTTTGAAAATTGTTTTTTTTTTTTGCGAAAACCTTTTTTATTTATGAATATTTTTTGATGGTATTTTACACAGGGTTAAAATATCATCCTACTTGAACAGAAATGATAAAAAAAATGTCTCGGTAATTTGCGTTAGCCGCCATCGTCTCATTTAGTTTTTCGTAACCAGAAAAAACTATTTATTGTTCGATTTGTATAAAACAAAGTTCATATGCTCCGTGGTCCCAATTGCAATTTTTTTTGTTACGGTGAAATTTTTCTGTCGGCAACGGAAGTGACGTAATATTAACAAAAACTACAATTTTGACAGTTCGGTACCACTTTTTGAAAGCAAATATTTTTTTTTTTAAACTGATATAACTAAGAGGATACACCCTGCAAAGGTGTATAAAATTTTTAGCTCAGATTTTTTAATTTCAATTTCGGGCAATTTCGAATAAAATGTAAAATAAACTCGTAGCAATAATCCAGACGAAGAGAATGTATGCGAAAATTAGTTTGTAATATGAGCAGTTGCCGAGAAATATGCAATTTTGCATGCATCACTATTCACGTTATTTTGCCTATAAAAGAGTGAATTATTATTCGATTTGCAATATTTTTTTTCCATTTGATGCCTAATGTCAATGTGGACTAGTTCAAGCCAATTTTACATTTTCACTGTGACCGGAAATGACGTCATTTCTGCAAAAACTGTATTTTTAACCTAAAAAACAAATATTTTATTCAAATGAGTCTGTCTTATAATATTTTTAAAATTATGATATTTGATTACCATCAACGAATAGAATGAAACCATACGACCACCACAAAATGGTTTCTAACTTGTACGGTTACAGAGAAATAGGCGATCTTCTATAAGTCACATTTCAAGGTTTTTGGTCTATAAAAGTGTCGGGGGGTTGGGATGGCCTAGTGGTCTAGAGTGCCGCGCTTCGCCCTCTAGCTGGCCGGTCACCTCTGGCTTGCGGCTGTGGTTTCGAGCCCTGGTGCGAGCGTATGTGGCATGGAGATGGGGGCGCCTTCTCAACCTCGTGGGTTTCCTCCGGGCACTCCGGTTTCCTCCCACTGCTAAAGACCCCTACGCGCAAGCGAATTATTGAAATAAAACTGAAACCATATGTTAGTCCCAAAATGACCTAGTTTGTGTCGAGTGGACGTTAAACCCCATTTCTCTCTCTCTCTCTCTATAAAAGTGTCAATATTATTATTCGATTTTTATCATTTTTTTTACCATTTGATGCCTATCAACTAAGTTAACATTTTCAATATCATCGGAAGTAATGTAATTTTTGCAAAAAACGTATTTTTAGCCTTCAAAACAAACATTTTTTTGAAGGGATTTATATTTATTATTTGTTTAACTTTATAACGTCTGACTCTAATGGGCAGTAAGATTGAATCAATACCATCATATTGATATCAAGAAAAGGCTTCTAAAAGGGTCACTTTTAATTATTTTACCTTCTTAATTTCAGTTTATGGGTTATAGGTTAATTTTCCATTGCCCGATATGTATTAAACAAATTTTGTATGTTGCAAATTTTCGACTTATTTTTCACCTATAAATATTTCTTTCGGCACCGGAAGTGACGTAATTTTGCCATAATTTACAATTTTGACCGCTCTTTTCGCCAGCAAATATTACTTTTACATATGGTAGAGGGTGTCACTGAAGCAAAACAACTAAAGTTTAGTTCGGTAGCTCAATGGGTTGGCTATGGTATAATAAACTTCCTGTATGATTCCTGAAAGCCGGTTCAGTGCTGCTTGCAGGTCTAGTTATTATTATTATTATTTACCGCGGGGGCCTAGATCTCCATGATCGAAAACAGATATCGATCTGGAATTAGATTTTCTATCGGGAAACCATGTGGTGGCTACTGCATAAAATATTTTTGAAATTTCTGCGCATACCGGAAGTGACCGAACTTTGTACGTTGTCAAAAAATTGAAAATCGGCCATAGTTTCGTCAATTCTTTATCCATAATCAAACAAATTACATTTTTGGAATCTCTGAATCTTTTCTGAGACCATGGCCATCTCACATTTTTCAATTTCGAACATTCGTCTATGACTTTTATCGTTCGAAAATTGAAAACATGTTGTTTACAAGACAATTTTTGTTATTTTTCAAAATTTTCAAATTTGACCTACATTTTTGGATACCTGAAGTCCATCTGATTCCAGTAATATAAGTTTCATTCAGAGTTATCACCCTTTATTTTTCGATTTTTTTCGAATTTTCTTCCCATTTTGTGAGCTCGGGTTTCGTTTTATGGCAGAATTGACGTATCTGAAACTTCTGGAACATGAAGTTATAGTCCAATACCAACTTATAAAGCAATTTCGACAGGAATCCTTAAACCGGAAGTGGTCGAAATAATGTGCAATATTTTGGAAAAAATGCAAAAAATGGATATTTTTGGGGAAAACGCTATTTCTCCGCCCGAAATCAATGGATTAAACGAATGAAGGTACCGTTTGATGGCACGATTGTTGGACTATCATATGATACCCCATTCATACGGATACTATGAACAGACAGCAAAATATGGCACGCTGAAAATCAAGTATTTTCTGATTTGGAGCGTTTTTGGACGCCTGTATCTCGAAAACTTAACCTACAATTTTTTTTTAATTTTTTCTACCGAGAGTCCTTTTGAAGGTATTTTGCATGAAGCCATCCAATAAGACTTTGAAATGTCTGGAATAGGATAAAAAAGGGACTGAAAATCGAAAAAAGTCGAAAAATCGTGAAATTTTGGAAAATGCTCTACTATTTTTTTATTTTAAGAGATTTTTAAAAAAAAGGTTGTATATTTAGATAGCTGACCTAATTACGATTCTAACGATGTATAATATGTATGTAATTATTGAAATTTAATTTTCGATATTTTAAATTTTTTGCATTTTTGGCACTTTTGAACATAGGATTTCTCAGGGGAATTTTATCTGATCAGATAATGTAATATATCATTACAGAGCCCTGTGGCTATTTTAGTGCGCAAACCGGCTATTAAAACTATTCCGAGAATAATAACCATACCGGAAGTATTCAAAAAATGAAAAAAAAGAGTAAAAACATTGTCGCACTTGCGAAAAAATTGATTTCTCCCTTAGGTAATAGCGGACCAAAAGAACTAAAGTGTCGCTGGTTAGCCCTCTCAATGGACCATCATATGGTATGTAAATAATACGATTTCGATGGTAAGGAAATAAATTATTGTATGTCAAAAATCTAGTATTTTCCGATTTTTTAACATTCTGAGACGCCCTTTTCTCGAAAACGACGCCTACGATTTTTCTTAAACTTTTCTTACTCAAAGTCCTATCGGTTGTCTATATAGTGAATCCAAAATGAAAAGCATTGAAATAATATAGGTGGTCCAAAAATGGCCTCAAACTTTGAAAAAAAAATGAAAAATCGTTAAATTTTTGGAAACGCTCTTTAATTTATCTTTTTTTTCAAAACCACTCAATGGATGTTTCTGACACTTCTGGTACAGAAAGTTAAGTATCCAAAGAACTTCGTAAAGCTATCACAATAACGATCGTAAAACCGGAAGTAGTCGAAAAAATGTCCGATATTTTGAAAAAAATTAATTTTTTTACGAAAACCTTTTTTATTTATGAATATTCTTTGATGATATTTTACACAGGGTTAAAATATCATCGTACTTGAGCAGAAATGAGAAAAAAAATTGTTTCGGTAATTTGCGTTAGCCGCCATCGCCTAATTTAGTTTTTCGTACCCAGAAAAATTATTTATTGTTCGATTTGTATAAAACAAAGTTCATATGCTCCGTGGTCCCAATTGTAATTTTTTTTGTTACGGTGAAATTTTTCTGTCGGCAACGGAAGTGACGTAATATTAACAAAAACTACAATTTTGACAGTTCTGTACCATTTTTTGAAAGCAAATATTATTTTTTTTCAAAACTGATATAACTAAAAGGATGCACCCTGCAAAGGTGCACAAAATTCTTAGCTCATATTTTTAAATTTCAATTTCATTTTCGGGCAATTTCGAATAAAATGTAAAATAAAGTGTAAAATTCAGTTATTTAAAATTCATTCAACGTCTTCATATTTTGAAATATTTATTTGTAATTTTCATAAACTCGTAGCAATAATCCAGACGAAGAGAATGTATGCGAAAATTAGTTTGTAATATGAGCAGTTGCCGAGAAATATGCAATTTTGCATGCATCACTTTTCACGTTATTTTGCCTATAAAAGAGTGAATTATTATTCGATTTGCAATATTTTTTTTTTCCATTTGATGCCTAATGCCAATTTGGACTAGGTCAAGCCAATTTTACATTTTCACTGTGACCGGAAATGACGTCATTTGGGCAAAAACTGTATTTTTAACCTAAAAAACTAATATTTTATTCAAATGAGTCCGCCTTATAATATTTTTAAAATTATGATATTTGATTCCCATCAATGAATAGAATGAAGCCATACGACCATACAGATACCACAAAATGGTTTCTAACTTGTACGGTTACAGAGAAATAGGCGATCTTCTATAAGTCACTTTTCAAGGTTTTTGGTCTATAAAAGTGTCAATTATTATTCGATTTTTATCATTTTTTACCATTTGATGCCTTATGCCATTTATGACTTCTATGAACCAAGTTAACATTTTCAATATCACCGGAAGTAATGTAATTTTTGCAAAAAACGTATTTTTAGCCTTCAAAACAAACATTTTTTGGAAGGGATTTATATTTATTATTCGTTTAACTTTATAACGTCTGACTCTAATTGGCAGTAAGATTGAATCAATACCATCATATTGATATCAAGAAAAGGCTTCTAGCATGTTCCCTTGTCGAATAATAACCAATTGTCCCAGGGTCACTTTTAAGTTTTTTACCTTCTTAATTTCAGTTTATGGGTCATAGGTTAATTATTTATTGCCCGATATCTATAAAAAAAAAGTTTGTATTTTGTATGTTGCGAATTTTCGACTTATTTTTCATCTATAAAAATTTCTTTCGGCACCGGAAGTGACGTAATTTTGCCATAATTTACAATTTTGACCGGTCTTTTAGCCAGCAAATATTACTTTTACATATGATAGATGGTGTCACTGAAGCAAAACAACTAATGTATAGTTTGGTAGCTCAGTGGATCGGCTATGGTATAATAAACTTCCCGTATGATTCCTGAAAGCCGGTTCAGTGCTGCTTGCAGGTCTAGTTATTATTATTATTATTCTTCTTTTGTTTTGAGTAGATCTCAGCAACTACGTGTCGCATCGTTACGATTTCTTCGGTTTTACTGGGAAAGTGGGTGTGACTTAGAGGATAAAGCTATTTTGAACGTTCTGCGACAATGCGAAATGTCCGAAATCACCGAAGTTATCGTTTTTACAAATATTGCGGTAATTTTAACAATAATCATGGGATTTTAACTTTCGATACATTTTGGCATAGCTGGAGACAGGGCACATAGCTGCGCTACTTTCGATTTTTGATTTTCGGCAAATCTTCGAAGATATTAGGCGCCAAATTTCGGAAATTTAAAATTTTACAAAAAACTTTTTTATTTATGAATATTTTTTAGTCGTGTTGTGCACAGAATTAAAGAGTCATCTGACTTGCGCAAAAATGTTAAAAAATTTTGTCTCAGTAATTTTCCTTGGCCTCCATTGGCTAATTCAGTTTTTCAGTCCTAGATTAATTTTTTATTGTTCGATTTGTATAAAACAAAGTTCATATGCTTCGTTGTCTCAATTGTCATTTTTTTTATTACCAAAAGTGTTATCTGTCGGCACCGGAAGTGGCATAATTTTACCAAAAACTACAATTTTGACAGTTAGGTACATTTTTTGAAAACAAATATTTTTTTTTTTGAAAAATTATATGACTCAAAGAGTGTGTCCTTTAAAGGCGCAAAAAATGTCGGAAGCAGTTTTTTTAATTTCTTTTTCATTTTCTAGCAAATTGGATTAAGAGGTGAAAAAAGGCGTAAAATTGACCTATTTACAACTCATCCAGGCTTTTCAGATTTTAAAATATTTTTACGTAACTTTTATAAACTTGTAGCTATAATCCATACGAAGAGAATGTATGTGAAAATTAGTTTGTAATATAAGCAGTTGCCGAGAAATAGGCAATTTTGCATGAGTCACTTTTCACGTAATTTTGGCTGTAAAAGAATCAATTATTATTCGATTTTCAATTTTCTTTCGCCATTGGATGCCTAATGCCATAGTGGACTATGTCAAACCATTTTACCCCTTGCGCTGCCACCGGAAATGACGTCATTTGCTCAAAACTTAAATTTTAGCCTTCAAAAAACAATATTTTATTCAAATGAGCCGTATTTGTTATTTTTTTCAAATTGTGATATTTGATTCTATTGATCAAATAGATTGAACCCATACGATCATACAGATACCACAAAATGGTTTCTAACTTGTACGGTTGCAGAGAAATGGGCGATTTTCCTTAAGTCACTTTTCAAGGTTTTTGGTCTATAAAAGTGTCAGTTATTATTCGATTTTCATAAAATTTTCACCATATGATATCTTGTGTCATTTATGATTTCATAGAACTAATTTAATATTTTCAGTATCACCGGAAGTAATGTCATTTTGGCAAAAACTGTATTTTTAGCCTTCAAAACAGACATTTTTTTCAAATGAGTCTGATTTGTAATATATTTCAAATTATGATATTTGATTCCAATCAACAAATGGATTGAACCCATACGATCATATAGATACCAAAAGATAGTTTTTATCGTGTACGGTTGCCGAGAAATAGACGATTTTCTACAAGTCACTTTTCAAGGTTTTCGGTCTATAAAAGTGGCAATTCTCATTTGATTTACATACAATTTTCGCCATTATGCTGCCTTATGCCATTTCTGATTTCATAAAACTAATTGAACATTTTCATTATCACCGGAAGTAATGAAATTTTGCCAGGATCACTTACAAGTAACATATATATAAAATGAATTGATATTGTTGGATTTGGTTGATTCTTCGTCAATTTTATTTGATGTTTACAATGCTTATGTGGAAACCTGTTTGATGGTTTCATTGGTATTGGAAGTGACATATGTTTAAGGGTAACGTGGCACCGAAAGTGACGTGGCACCAGTGAAACCCGTCATTCCTGCATGCAGGTCTAGTTATTAGGGTTTCACACTGCGTAGCTTGTGTGAAACACTATTGTTTTTGTTAAAATTATTATTCTTATTATTATTATTCAGATTCCAATTTGAATAGATCTCAGCAACTACGTGTCGCATCGTTATGATTTCTTCGGTTTTACTGGGAAAGTGGGTGTGACTTAGAGGATAAAGCTATTTTGAACGTTCTGCGACAATGCGAAATGTCCGAAATCACCAAATTATCGTTTTTTAAAATATTGCAGTAATTTTAACAATAATCATTGAATTTTAACTTTCGATACATTTTGGCATAGCCGGAGACAGGGCACATAGCTACGCTACTTTCGATTTTTGATTTTCGGCAAATCTTCGAAGATATTAGGCGCCAAATTTCGAAAATTTAAAATTTTACAAAAAACTTTTTTATTTATGAATATTTTTTAGTCGTATTGTGCACAGAATTAAAGAGTCATCTGACTAGTGCAAAAATGTTAAAAAATTTTGTCTCAGTAATTTTCCTTGGCCGCCATTGGCTAATTCAGTTTTTCAGTCCTAGATTAATTATTTATTGGTCGATTTGTATAAAACAAAGTTCATATGCTTCGTTGTCTCAATTGTCATTTTTTTTATTACCGGAAGTGTTATCTGTCGGCACCGGAAGTGGCATAATTTTACCAAAAACTACAATTTTGACAGTTAGGTACCATTTTTCGAAAACAAATATTATTTTTTGGAAAAATTATTTGACTCAAAGAGTGTGCCCTTTCAAGGCACAAAAAATGTCGGAAGCAGTTTTTTTAATTTCGATTTCATTTTCGAGCAAATTCGATTAAATGGCTAAAAATGGTGTAAAATTGACCTATTTACAACCTATTCAGGCTTTTCAGATTTTAAAATATTTCTTCGTAACTTTTATAAACTTGTAGCTATAACCCATACAAAGAAAATGTATGTTAAAATTAGTTTGTAATGTAAGCAGTTCCCAGGAAATGGGCAGTTCTGTACAAGTCACTGTTTTCGTTATTTTACCTGTAAAATAGTCAATTATTATTGGATTTTTATAAAAGTGACATCATTTGATTCAAAAAGCATGTAGCCTCATATCAAGTTGATTACAATTTAAAATTGACACCGGAAGTGACGTCATTTGGTCAAAAACTGCATTTTAAACTTTTTAAATCAATGTTTTATTCAACCATGAATAACTTAATATGTATTAATAATTTTAACTTTTGGTTTAAATTCACATATAAATACAACTCATATGGTCATATAGATATCATAAAATTATTTCTAACTTGTTCGGTTGCCGAGAAATAGACGGTTTTCTACAGGTCACTTTTGAAGGTTTCGGGGCCATTAAAGTGTCAATTATTATTCGATTTTCATAAACGTTACACCATGTTATACCTAATGCCATTTGTGATTTCATACAAGTAATTTAAGATTTTCATTATCACCGGAAGTAACGTCATTTTGGCAAAAACTGAATTTTTAGCCTTCAAAACAGATATTTTATTCAAATGAGTCTGTTTTGAAATCTTTTTCAAATTATGGTATTTGATGCCAATCAACAAATAGAATGAACCCATACGATCATACAGATACGATACCAAAAAATGGTTTCTAACTTGTACGGTTGCAGAGAAATAGCAGATTTTCTACAAGTCACTTTTCAAGTTTTTTGGTCTTTAAAAGTGGCAATTATTATTCGATTTACATAAAATTGTCACTAATATGATATCGTATGCCATTTCTGATTTCATAAGACTAATTGAACATTTTCATTAACACCGGAAGTAATTTAATTTTGTCAAGATCATTTACAAGTAACAAATGTATAAAATGACTTGATATTGCTGGATTGATTGCTTGATTCTACGTCCATTTTATTTGTGTGCAATGTTAATTTGGAAACCTGTTTAGTGGTTTCGTTGGTACCGGAAGTGACATATGTTCAAGTGTAACTTGGCACCGAAAGTGACATGTTTAAGAGTAACTTGGCACCAGTGAAACCCGTCATTCCTGCATGCAGGTCTAGTTCTTATTATTAGGGTTTCACACTGCGTAGCTTGTGTGAAACACTATTGTTTTTGTTAAAATTATTAGGGTTTCACACTGCGAAGCTTGTGTGAAACACTATTGTTTTTGTTAAAATTATTATTCTTATTATTATTATTAGGGTTTCACACTGCGAAGCTTGTGTGAAACACTATTGTTTTTGTTAAAATTATTATTAGGGTTTCACACTGCGAAGCTTGTGTGAAACACTATTGTTTTTGTTAAAATTATTATTAGGGTTTCACACTGCGAAGCTTGTGTGAAACACTATTGTTTTTGTTAAAATTATTATTCTTATTATTATTATTATTATTATTATTATTCTTTTGTATTGAGTAGATCTCAGCAACTACGTGTCGCATCGTTACGATTTCTTCGGTTTTACTGGGAAAGTGGGTGTGACTTAGAGGATAAAGCTATTTTGAACGTTCTGCGACAATGCGAAATGTCCGAAATCACCGAAGTTATCGTTTTTACAAATATTGCGGTAATTTTAACAATAATCATGGGATTTTAACTTTCGATACATTTTGGCATAGCTGGAGACAGGGCACATAGCTGCGCTACTTTCGATTTTTGATTTTCGGCAAATCTTCGAAGATATTAGGCGCCAAATTTCGGAAATTTAAAATTTTACAAAAAACTTTTTTATTTATGAATATTTTTTAGTCGTGTTGTGCACAGAATTAAAGAGTCATCTGACTTGCGCAAAAATGTTAAAAAATTTTGTCTCAGTAATTTTCCTTGGCCTCCATTGGCTAATTCAGTTTTTCAGTCCTAGATTAATTTTTTATTGTTCGATTTGTATAAAACAAAGTTCATATGCTTCGTTGTCTCAATTGTCATTTTTTTCATTACCAAAAGTGTTATCTGTCGGCACCGGAAGTGGCATAATTTTACCAAAAACTACAATTTTGACAGTTAGGTACATTTTTTGAAAACAAATATTATTTTTTTGAAAAATTATATGACTCAAAGAGTGTGTCCTTTAAAGGCGCAAAAAATGTCGGAAGCAGTTTTTTTAATTTCTTTTTCATTTTCTAGCAAATTGGATTAAGAGGTGAAAAAAGGCGTAAAATTGACCTATTTACAACTCATTCAGGCTTTTCAGATTTTAAAATATTTTTACGTAACTTTTATAAACTTGTAGCTATAATCCATACGAAGAGAATGTATGTGAAAATTAGTTTGTAATATAAGCAGTTGCCGAGAAATAGGCAATTTTGCATGAGTCACTTTTCACGTAATTTTGGCTGTAAAAGAATAAATTATTATTCGATTTTCAATTTTCTTTCGCCATTGGATGCCTAATGCCATAGTGGACTATGTCAAACCATTTTACCCCTTGCGCTGCCACCGGAAATGACGTCATTTGTTCAAAACTTAAATTTTAGCCTTCAAAAAACAATATTTTATTCAATTGAGTCGTATTTGTTATTTTTTTCAAATTGTGATATTTGATTCTATTGATCAAATAGATTGAAACCATACGATCATACAGATACCACAAAATGGTTTCTAACTTGTACGGTTGCAGAGAAATGGGCGATTTTCCTTAAGTCACTTTTCAAGGTTTTTGGTCTATAAAAGTGTCAGTTATCATTCGATTTTCATAAAATTTTCACCATATGATATCTTGTGTCATTTATGATTTCATAGAACTAATTTAACATTTTCAGTATCACCGGAAGTAATGTCATTTTGGCAAAAACTGTATTTTTAGCCTTCAAAACAGACATTTTTTTCAAATGAGTCTGATTTGTAATATATTTCAAATTATGATATTTGATTCCAATCAACAAATGGATTGAACCCATACGATCATATAGATACCAAAAGATAGTTTTTATCGTGTACGGTTGCCGAGAAATAGACGATTTTCTACAAGTCACTTTTCAAGGATTTTGGTCTATAAAAGTGGCAATTCTCATTCGATTTACATACAATTTTCGCCATTATGCTGCCTTATGCCATTTCTGATTTCATAAAACTAATTGAACATTTTCATTATCACCGGAAGTAATGAAATTTTGCCAGGATCACTTACAAGTAACATATATATAAAATGAATTGATATTGCTGGATTTGGTTGATTCTTCGTCCATTTTATTTGATGTTTACAATGCTTATGTGGAAACCTGTTTGATGGTTTCATTGGTATCGGAAGTGACATATGTGTAAGGGTAACGTGGCACCGAAAGTGACGTGGCACCAGTGAAACCCGTCATTCCTGCATGCAGGTCTAGTTCTTATTATTATTATTATTATTCTTCTTTTGTTTTGAGTAGATCTCAGCAACTGCTTGTCGCATCGTTACGATTTCTTCGGTTTTACTGGGAAAGTGGGTGTGACTTAGAGGATAAAGCTATTTTGAACGTTCTGCGACAATGCGAAATGTCCGAAATCACCGAAGTTATCGTTTTTGAAAATATTGCAGTAATTTTAACAATAATCATTGGATTTTAACTTTCGATACATTTTGGCATAGCCTGAGACAGGGCACATAGCTACGCTTCTTTCGATTTTTGATTTTCGGCAAATCTTCGGAGATATTAGGCGCCAAATTTCGTAAATTTAAAATTTTACAAAAAACATTTTTATTTATGAATATTTTTTAGTCGTATTGTGCACAGAATTAAAGAGTCATCTGTCTTGTGCAAAAATGTTAAAAAATTTTGTCTCAGTAATTTTCCTTGGCCGCCATTGGCTAATTCAGTTTTTCAGTCCTAGATTAATTTTTTATTGTTCGATTTGTATAAAACAAAGTTCATATGCTTCGTTGTCTCAATTGTCATTTTTTTTATTACCGGAAGTGATATCTGTCGGCACCGGAAGTGGCATAATTTTACCAAAAACTACAATTTTGACAGTTAGGTACATTTTTTGAAAACAAATATTATTTTTTGGAAAAATTATTTGACTCAAAGAGTGTGCCCTTTCAAGGCGCAAAAAATGTCGGAAGCAGTTTTTTTAATTTCGATTTCATTTTCGAGCAAATTCGATTAAATGGCTAAAAATGGTGTAAAATTGACCTATTTACAACCTATTCAGGCTTTTCAGATTTTAAAATATTTCTTCGTAACTTTTATAAACTTGTAGCTATAATCCATACGAAGAAAATGTATGTTAAAATTAGTTTGTAATATAAGCAGTTCCCAAGAAATGGGCAGTTCTGTACAAGTCACTGTTTTCGTTATTTTGCCTGTAAAATAGTCAATTATTATTGGATTTTTATAAAAGTGACATCATTTGATTCAAAAAGCATGTAGCGTCATATCAAGTTGATTACAATTTAAAATTGACACCGGAAGTGACGTCATTTTGTCAAAAACTGCATTTTAAACTTTTTAAATCAATGTTTTATTCAACCATGAATAACTTAATATGTATTAATAATTTTAACTTTTAGTTTAAATTCACATATAAATACAACTCATATGGTCATATAGATATCATAAAATTGTTTCTAACTTGTTCGGTTGCCGAGAAATAGACGGTTTTCTACAGGTCACTTTTGAAGGTTTCGGGGCCATAAAAGTGTCAATTATTATTCGATTTTCATAAACGTTACACCATGTTATACCTAATGCCATTTGTGATTTCATACAAGTAATTTAAGATTTTCATTATCACCGGAAGTAACGTCATTTTGGCAAAAACTGAATTTTTAGCCTTCAAAACAGATATTTTATTCAAATGAGTCTGTTTTGAAATCTTTTTCAAATTATGGTATTTGATGCCAATCAACAAATAGAATGAACCCATACGATCATACAGATACCACAAAATGGTTTCTAACTTGTACGGTTGCAGAGAAATAGCAGATTTTCTACAAGTCACTTTTCAAGTTTTTTGGTCTTTAAAAGTGGCAATTATTATTCGATTTACATAAAATTTTCACTATATGATATCGTATGCCATTTCTGATTTCATAAAACTAATTGAACATTTTCATTAACACCGGAAGAAATGTAATTTTTTCAAGATCATTTACAAGTATGTATAAAATGAATTGATATTGCTGGATTTGGTTGATTCTGCATCCATTTCATTTGTGTGCAATGTTAATTTGGAAACCTGTTTAATGGTTTCGTTGGTACCGGAAGTGACATATGTTCAAGGGTAACTTGGCACCGGAAGTGACATGTTTAAGGGTAACGTGGCACCAGTGAAACCCGTCATTCCTGCATGCAGGTCTAGTTATTATTATTAGGGTTTCACACTGCGAAGCTTGTGTGAAACACTATTGTTTTTGTTAAAATTATTATTCTTATTAGGCTTTCAGACTTTCGTCTGAAAGCCTATTGAGATTACTAAAATTATTAAGCTTTCATATTACATATGAAAGCTTATTGTTTCTGTTAAGATTATTATTATTTTTTTTTTTTTGTGTATTTTCTGCAAATCGGATTTCTCAGAATCTAACCATGGGATCTTTCTGAAACTTTGACCTACCCCCCCAAAAATGGGGTGCGAACGTTGTTTAAATATATTTTCAAAACGTTTTACGAATCCGAAATCACCGAATTTTACGAACGAAAAAACTGAAAATGCATAGTCGTAACTTTGTTATTTTTTGACCGATTTTACTAATTCTTTTTTCTTCGAATACCTTGAAAAAAATCGTTTTCATCTGCAGTTTCACATTTTCGAATTTCGAAAATTCGTCGCTGTGATTTCGAACCGGAAGTTTAGACCAATTTGACAACTTCTTTAATAGTAGTACGATATTCATGAAATTTAGTATACAAGTAGATCTTACCGATGTGACTTCAAAAATATAATTAGAAATTTTCTAAATTATCTCCCCTTGGTGAAATTAAGGATCAAAATTTTCAAAAAAATCGTCGAAATATAGGTCAGAATGACCTAAAAAAATTTTTAGATACTCGACAAGTAATTACTGATTCCTACACAAAATATGGAGTTTGTCGATCGAACCGGAAGTGCCACCATCTTGAAACGTGAAAAAACAATGAACTTTTGCGATATTGCTCTTACAGACACGGGAGTTATATTTTCTGAATCCTTGAAGGATGGCCCAAAAATCGTAGGGAGCAGAATTTTGATTTCGGTCACGTGATGGTCACCATTTTGAATTGAAAATGAAAAGTAGTAGCAATTTGAAGGGCCGAGACTTTGAAACACAATAACTCTCCTTCTAATTGAGCTAGAATGTTCAAACTTGGTGTATACGTTCACTATGTCAATGTCATGATTGAGTTCAAAGATGAGCATTTTCTGCCTAGGGTAAGCAGAGATAGGCATGCTGATTTGTTGATTCTTTAGGGCACGATAACTTCTGTTATAATGAAGGGAGGGCTGTGAAACTTTTGTCAATAGAGAGTCCAATAGCTAGCCTGTTGTGTGAAATCATTGTATCATTTATTTTGAATATCAGGGATAGGCGAAAAAAAGAGATTGAAAATCCAAAAAGTCGTATTTTTACAATTTGGAGCATGTTTAGAGGTCTTTCTCGTAAAGTCAACTTAATATTTTTGGGGAACTTCTTCTACAAAGAGTCTTATTGGTAGTCTTTTATATAAAACCATCGATCAACAATCCAACATATCAGGAGTAGAAGAACAAAAGGATCGAACATTGAAAACGGCACCCTTTCATTGTTAAGCAAAACATGCAGTGTGGGTGGCTAGAATCTGCACATTTAGTCATCGTATAGAGCTTATTCAACAGTATCGAATTCCAACTGCTAAGGGATCTTTTACGTGCAC
Source organism: Patella caerulea (assembly GCA_036850965.1). Taxonomy (NCBI): domain Eukaryota; kingdom Metazoa; phylum Mollusca; class Gastropoda; family Patellidae; genus Patella; species Patella caerulea. The sequence continues at coordinate 25,699,234 of JAZGQO010000006.1, forward strand.
TCCAATGTGTACACGGCGGGTGGGGGGACACGCCAGAAAATCGAGATGAACTTTCTCGGACAATGCAGGGATCGAACACCCGACCTCCTGGCTAGCAGGCCAACGCCTTAGCCACATAGTGTGGACACCCATCGTACATTTCATCCGTCAAATCAAAGCATTTCATTACATTAGACCAATAATTAATTATTCTTAATTGAAAACTTTATTTTAATATTAGTCTGGCATTATTAAATCCTAATTTTATTGGTCTTATTTAAAATTAAACTTTCATTTAAGTATGAACAACCCTTAACGTGTCTCTTTAAAACATAAAAAAATACTCTAAAACTGTAGCTCAACCTTTTGACCTAAACTCATTAATTTACCATTTTTTGTGAGCCACTTGTTATTTTTCCTATGACATATTACACGTGTCTGATTTTAAAGGGGGGTTGGGTGGCTGAATGGTTAGCACACGCGCCTGTCATTGAGTTAACTAGCGTGTTTTCGAATGCCCGGTTGTACGTGACAAGGAGTAAGGTCGCCTGTCCAACCGGTCATTTTTAATTTTTTTTCCCGCCATTTTCATTTCATTTTCTCATCCGTCTCATTACAGTAATACAAGTTTGAGGTATTTCCCTTTAGTTTTCAGATTATTGTTATGCCTGGGTGCAATGTTTCATACTATATTTAGACTTGTAACTTCGCGAGTTTTTGACCAATTTTGATAATTTTTTCTTCTTATCCTTTTATTTAGGATACTTGATACAATCAATGACACATGACGATGAATATGAAAGCTTTCATATCTGCATGGGACAGTAGCAGATCTAGTTATTATTATTATTATTTACCGCGGGGGCCTAGATCTCCATGATCGAAAACAGATATCGATCTGGAATTAGATTTTCTATCGGGAAACCATGTGGTGGCTACTGCATAAAATATTCTTGAAATTTCTGCGCATACCGGAAGTGACCGAACTTTGTACGTTGTCAAAAAATTGAAAATCGGCCATAGTTTCGTCAATATTTTATCCATAATCAAACAAATTACATTTTTGGAATCCCTGAATCTTTTCTGAGACCATGGCTATCTCACATTTTTCAATTTCGAACATTCGTCTATGACTTTTATCGTTCGAAAATTGAAAACATGTTGTTTACAAGACAATTTTTGTTATTTTTCAAAATTTTCAAATTTAACCTACATTTTTGGATACCTGAAGTCCATCTGATTCCAGTAATATAAGTTTCATTCAGAGTTATCACCCTTTATTTTTCGATTTTTTTCGAATTTTCTTCCCATTTTGTGAGCTCAGGTTTCGTTTTATGGCAGAATTGACGTTTCTGAAACTTCTGGAACATGAAGTTATAGTCCAATACCAACTTATAAAGCAATTTCGACAAGAATCCTTAAACCGGAAGTGGTCGAAATAATGTGCAATATTTTGGAAAAAATGCAAAAAATGGATATTTTTGGGGAAAACGCTATTTCTCCGTCCGATATCAATGGATTAAACGAATGAAGGTATCGTTTAATGGCACGATTGTTGGACTATCATATGATACCCCATTCATACGGATACTATGAACAGACAGCAAAATATGGCACGCTGAAAATCAAGTATTTTCTGATTTGGAGCGTTTTTGGACGCCTGTATCTCGAAAACTTAACCTACAATTTTTTTTTAATTTTTTCTACCGAGAGTCCTTTTGGAGGTATTTTGCATAAAGCCATCCAATAAGACTTTGAAATGTCTGGAATAGGATAAAAAAGGGACTGAAAATCGAAAAAAGTCGAAAAATCGTGAAATTTTGGAAAATGCTCTACTATTTTTTTATTTTAAGAGATTTTTTAAAAAAAGGTTGTATATTCAGATAGCTGACCTAATTACGATTCTAACGATGTATAATATGTATGTAATTATTGAAATTTAATTTTCGATATTTTAAATTTTTTGCATTTTTGGCACTTTTGAACATAGGATTTCTCAGGGGCATTTTATCTGATCAGATAATGTAATATATCATTACAGAGCCCCGTGGCTATTTTAGTGCGCAAACCGGCTATTAAAACTATTCCGACAATAATAACCATACCGGAAGTATTCAAAAAATGAAAAAAAAGAGTAAAAACATTGTCGCACTTGCAAAAAACTTGATTTCTCCCTTACGTAATAGCGGACCAAAAGAACTAAAGTGTCGCTGGTTAGCCCTCTCAATGGACCATCATATGGTATCGAAATAATACGATTTTGATGGTAAGGAAATAAATTATTGTATGTCAAAAATCTAGTATTTTCCGATTTTTTAACATTCTGAGACGCCCTTTTCTCGAAAACGACGCCTACGAATTTTCTTAAACTTTTCTTACTCAAGGTCCTATCGGTTGTCTATATAGTGAATCCAAAATGAAAAGCATTGAAATAATATAGGTGGTCCAAAAATGGCATCAAACTTTGAAAAAAATTGAAAAATCATTAAATTTTTGTAAACGCTCTTTAATTTATCTTTTTTTCCAAAACTACTCAATGGATGTTTCTGACACTTCTGGTACAGAAAGTTAAGTATCGAAAGAACTCCGTAAAGCTATCGCGACAATGATCGTAAAACCGGAAGTAGTCGAAAAAATGTCCGATATTTTGAAAAAAATTAATTTTTTTACGAATACTTTTTTTATTTATGAATATTTTTTGATGATATTTTACACAGGGTTAAAATATCATCGTACTTGAGCAGAAATGAGAAAAAAAATTGTCTCGGTAATTTGCGTTAGCCGCCATCGGCTAATTTAGTTTTTCGTACCCAGAAAAATTATTTATTGTTCGATTTGTATAAAACAAAGTTCATATGCTCCGTGGTCCCAATTGTATTTTTTTTTGTTACGGTGAAATTTTTCTGTCGGCAACGGAAGTGACATAATATTAACAAAAACTACAATTTTGACAGTTCGGTACCACTTTTTGAAAGCAAATATTTTTTTTTCAAAACTGATATAACTAAAAGGATGCACCCTGCAAAGATGCACAAAATCCTTAGCTCAGATTTATTAATTTCAATTTCATTTTCGGGCAATTTCGAATAAAATGTAAAATAAAGTGTAAAATTCAGTTATTTACAATTCATTCAGCGTCTTCTATTTTGAAATATTTATTTGTAATTTTCATAAACTCGTAGCAATAATCCAGACGAAGAGAATGTATGCGAAAATTAGTTTGTAATATGAGCAGTTGCCGAGAAATATGCAATTTTGCATGCATCACTTTTCACGTTATTTTGCCTATAGAAGAGTGGATTATCATTCGATTTGCAATATTGTTTTTCCATTTGATGCCTAATGCCAATTTGGACTAGGTCAAGCCAATTTTACATTTTCACTGTGACCGGAAATGACGTCATTTGGGCAAAAACTGTATTTTTAACCCAAAAAACAAATATTTTATTCAAATGAATCTGCCTTATAATATTTTTAAAATTATGATATTTGATTCCCATCAACGAATAGAATGAAGCCATACGACCATACAGATACCACAAAATGGTTTCTAAATTGTATGGTTACAGAGAAATAGGCGATCTTCAATAAGTCACTTTTCAAGGTTTTTGGTCTATAAAAGTGTCAATTATTATTCGATTTTTATAATTTTTTTACCATTTGATGCCTTATGCCATTTATGACTTCTATGAACTACGTTAACATTTTCAATATCACCGGAAGTAATGTAATTTTTGCAAAAAACGTATTTTTAGCCTTCAAAACAAATATTTTTTTGAAGGGATTTATATTTATTATTCGTTTAACTTTATAACGTCTGACTCTAATGGGCAGTAAGACTGAATCAATACCATCATATTGATATCAAGAAAAGGCTTCTAGCATGTTCCCTTGTCGAATAATAACCAATTTTCCGAGGGTCACTTTTTAGTTTTTTTACCTTCTTAATTTCAGTTCATGGGTTATAGGTTAATTATTTATTGCCCGATGTCTATGAAAAAAAGTTTGTATTTTGTATGTTGCGAATTTTCGACTTATTTTTCACCTATAAAAATTTCTTTCGGCACCGGAAGTGACGTAATTTTGCCATAATTTACAATTTTGACCGGTCTTTTCGCCATCAAATATTACTTTTACATATGATAGAGGGTGTCACTGAAACAAAACAACTAATGTATAGTTTGGTAGCTCAATGGATCGGCTATGGTATAATTAACTTCCTGTATGATTCCTGAAAGCCGGTTCAGTGCTGCTTGCAGGTCTAGTTATTATTATTATTATTCTTCTTTTGTTTTGAGTAGATCTCGGCAACTACGTGTCGCATCGTTACGATTTCTTCGGTTTTACTTGGAAAGTGGGTGTGACTTAGAGGATAAAGCTATTTTGAACGTTCTGCGACAATGCGAAATGTCCGAAATCACCGAAGTTATCGTTTTTACAAATATTGCGGTAATTTTAACAATAATCATGGGATTTTAACTTTCGATACATTTTGGCATAGCTGGAGACAGGGCACATAGCTGCGCTACTTTCGATTTTTGATTTTCGGCAAATCTTCGAAGATATTAGGCGCCAAATTTCGGAAATTTAAAATTTTACAAAAAACTTTTTTATTTATGATTATTTTTTAGTCGTGTTGTGCACAGAATTAAAGAGTCATCTGACTTGCGCAAAAATGTTAAAAAATTTTGTCTCAGTAATTTTCCTTGGCCTCCATTGGCTAATTCAGTTTTTCAGTCCTAGATTAATTTTTTATTGTTCAATTTGTATAAAACAAAGTTCATATGCTTCGTTGTCTCAATTGTCATTTTTTTTATTACCAAAAGTGTTATCTGTCGGCACCGGAAGTGGCATAATTTTACCAAAAACTACAATTTTGACAGTTAGGTACATTTTTTGAAAACAAATATTATTTTTTTTTAAAATTATATGACTCAAAGAGTGTGTCCTTTAAAGGCGCAAAAAATGTCGGAAGCAGTTTTTTTAATTTCTTTTTCATTTTGTAGCAAATTGGATTAAGAGGTGAAAAAAGGCGTAAAATTGACCTATTTACAACTCATTCAGGCTTTTCAGATTTTAAAATATTTTTACGTAACTTTTATAAACTTGTAGCTATAATCCATACGAAGAGAATGTATGTGAAAATTAGTTTGTAATATAAGCAGTTGCCGAGAAATAGGCAATTTTGCATGAGTCACTTTTCAGGTAATTTTGGCTGTAAAAGAATCAATTATTATTCGATTTTCAATTTTCTTTCGCCATTGGATGCCTAATGCCATAGTGGACTATGTCAAACCATTTTACCCCTTGCGCTGCCACCGGAAATGACGTCATTTGCTCAAAACTTAAATTTTAGCCTTCAAAAAACAATATTTTATTCAAATGAGTCGTATCTGTTATTTTTTTCAAATTGTGATATTTGATTATATTGATCAAATAGATTGAACCCATACGATCATACAGATACCACAAAATGGTTTCTAACTTGTACGGTTGCAGAGAAATGGGCGATTTTCCTTAAGTCACTTTTCAAGGTTTTTGGTCTATAAAAGTGTCAGTTATTATTCGATTTTCATAAAATTTTCACCATATGATATCTTGTGTCATTTATGATTTCATAGAACTAATTTAACATTTTCAGTATCACCGGAAGTAATTCATTTTGGCAAAAACTGTATTTTTAGCCTTCAAAACAGACATTTTTTTCAAATGAGTCTGATTTGTAATATATTTCAAATTATGATATTTGATTCCAATCAACAAATGGATTGAACCCATACGATCATATAAATACCAAAAGATAGTTTTTATCGTGTACGGTTGCCGAGAAATAGACGATTTTCTACAAGTCACTTTTCAAGGTTTTTGGTCTATAAAAGTGGCAATTCTCATTCGATTTACATACAATTTTCGCCATTATGCTGCCTTATGCCATTTCTGATTTCATAAAACTAATTGAACATTTTCATTATCACCGGAAGTAATGAAATTTTGCCAGGATCACTTACAAGTAACATATATATAAAATGAATTGATATTGCTGGATTTGGTTGATTCTTCGTCCATTTTATTTGATGTTTACAATGCTTATGTGGAAACCTGTTTGATGGTTTCATTGGTATCGGAAGTGACATATGTTTAAGGGTAACGTGGCACCGAAAGTGACGTGGCACCAGTGAAACCCGTCATTCCTGCATGCAGGTCTAGTTCTTATTATTATTATTATTCTTCTTTTGTTTTGAGTAGATCTCAGCAACTGCTTGTCGCATCGTTACGATTTCTTCGGTTTTACTGGGAAAGTGGGTGTGACTTAGAGGATAAAGCTATTTTGAACGTTCTGCGACAATGCGAAATGTCCGAAATCACCGAAGTTATCGTTTTTGAAAATATTGCAGTAATTTTAACAATAATCATTGGATTTTAACTTTCGATACGTTTTGGCATAGCCTGAGACAGGGCACATAGCTACGCTACTTTCGATTTTTGATTTTCGGCAAATCTTCGAAGATATTAGGCGCCAAATTTCGAAAATTTAAAATTTTACAAAAAACTTTTTTATTTATGAATATTTTTTAGTCGTATTGTGCACAGAATTAAAGAGTCATCTGCCTAGTGCAAAAATGTTAAAAATTTTTGTCTCAGTAATTTTCCTTGGCCGCTATTGGCTAATTCAGTTTTTCAGTCCTAGATTAATTTTTTATTGTTCGATTTGTATAAAACAAAGTTCATATGCTTCGTTGTCTCAATTGTCATTTTTTTTATTACCGGAAGTGTTATCTGTCGGCACCGAAAGTGGCATAATTTTACCAAAAACTACAATTTTGACAGTTAGGTACCATTTTTCGAAAACAAATATTATTTTTTGGAAAAATTATTTGACTCAAAGAGTGTGCCCTTTCAAGGCGCAAAAAATGGCGGAAGCAGTTTTTTTAATTTCGATTTCATTTTCGAGCAAATTCGATTAAATGGCTAAAAATGGTGTAAAATTGACCCATTTACAACCTATTCAGGCTTTTCAGATTTTAAAATATTTCTTCGTAACTTTTATAAACTTGTAGCTATAATCCATACGAAGAAAATGTATGTTAAAATTAGTTTGTAATATAAGCAGTTACCAAGAAATGGACAGTTCTGTACAAGTCACTATTTTCGTTATTTTGCCTGTAAAATAGTCAATTATGATTGGATTTTTATAAAAGTGACATCATTTGATTCAAAAAGCATGTAGCGTCATATCAAGTTGATTACAATTTAAAATTGACACCGGAAGTGACGTCATTTTGTCAAAAACTGCATTTTAAACTTTTTAAATCAATGTTTTATTCAACCAAGAATTACTTAATATGTATTAATAATTTTAACTTTTGGTTTAAATTCACATATAAACACAACTCATATGGTCATATACATATCATAAAATTGTTTCTAACTTGTTCGGTTGCCGAGAAATAGACGGTTTTCTACAGGCCACTTTTGAAGGTTTTTGGGCCATAAAAGTGTCAATTATTATTCGATTTTCATAAACGTTACACCATGTTATACCTAATGCCATTTAGGATTTCATACAAGTAATTTAAGATTTTCATTATCACCGGAAGTAACATCATTTTGGCAAAAACTGTATTTTTAGCCTTCAAAACAGATATTTTATTCAAATGAGTCTGTTTTGAAATGTTTTTCAAATTATGGTATTTGATGCCAATCAACAAATAAAATGAACCCATACGATCATACAGATACCACAAAATGGTTTCTAACTTGTACGGTTGCAGAGAAATAGTCGATTTTCTACAAGTCACTTTTCAAGTTTTTTGGTCTTTAAAAGTGGCAATTATTATTCGATTTACATAAAATTTTCACTATATGATATCGTATGCCATTTCTGATTTCATAAAACTAATTGAACATTTTCATTAACACCGGAAGAAATGTAATTTTGTCAAGATCATTTACAAGTAACAAATGTATAAAATGAATTGATATTGCTGGATTTGGTTGATTCTGCATCCATTTTATTTGTGTGCAATGTTAATTTGGAAACCTGTTTAATGGTTTCGTTGGTACCGGAAGTGACATATGTTCAAGGGTAACTTGGCACCGGAAGTGACATGTTTAAGGGTAACGTGGCACCAGTGAAACCCGTCATTCCTGCATGCAGGTCTAGTTATTATTATTCTTCTTTTGTTTTGAGTAGATCTCAGCAACTACGTGTCGTATCGTTACGATTTCTTCGGTTTTACTGGGAAAGTGGGTGTGACTTAGAGGATAAAGCTATTTTGAACGTTCTGCGACAATGCGAAATGTCCGAAATCACTGAAGTTATCGTTTTTACAAATATTGCGGTAATTTTAACAATAATCATGGGATTTTAACTTTCGATACATTTTGGCATAGCTGGAGACAGGGCACATAGCTGCGCTACTTTCGATTTTTGATTTTCGGCAAATCTTCGAAGATATTAGGCGCCAAATTTCGGAAATTTAAAATTTTACAAAAAACTTTTTTATTTATGAATATTTTTTAGTCGTGTTGTGCACAGAATTAAAGAGTCATCTGACTTGCGCAAAAATGTTAAAAAATTTTGTCTCAGTAATTTTCCTTGGCCTCCATTGGCTAATTCAGTTTTTCAGTCCTAGATTAATTTTTTATTGTTCGATTTGTATAAAACAAAGTTCATATGCTTCGTTGTCTCAATTGTCATTTTTTTTATTACCAAAAGTGTTATCTGTCGGCACCGGAAGTGGCATAATTTTACCAAAAACTACAATTTTGACAGTTAGGTACATTTTTTGAAAACAAATATTATTTTTTTGAAAAATTATATGACTCAAAGAGTGTGTCCTTTAAAGGCGCAAAAAATGTCGGAAGCAGTTTTTTTAATTTCGATTTCATTTTCGAGCAAATTGGATTAAGGGGCTAAAAATGGTGTAAAATTGACCTATTTACAACCCATTCAGGCTTTTCAGATTTTAAAATATTTCTTCGTAACTTATATAAACATGTAGCTATAATCCATACGAAGAAAATGTATGTTAAAATTAGTTTGTAATATAAGCAGTTGCCGAGAAATGGGCAGTTCTGCATAAGTCACTGTTTTCGTTATTTTGCCTGTAAAATAGTCAATTATTATTGGATTTTTATAAAAGTGACATCATTTGATTCAAAAAGCATGTAGCGTCATATCAAGTTGATTACAATCTAAAAGTGACACCGGAAGTGACGTCATTTTGTCAAAAATTGCATTTTAAACTTTTTAAATCAATGTTTTATTCAACCAAGAATTACTTAATATGTATTAATAATTGTAACTTTTGGTTTAAATTCACATATAAACACAACTCATATGGTCATATAGATATCATAAAATTGTTTCTAACTTGTTCGGTTGCCGAGAAATAGACGGTTTTCTACAGGTCACTTTTGAAGGTTTTTGGGCCATAAAAGTGTCAATTATTATTCGATTTTCATAGACGTTACACCATGTTATACCTAATGCCATTTGTGATTTCATACAAGTAATTTAAAATTTTCATTATCACCGGAAGTAACGTCATTTTGGCAAAAACTGTATTTTTAGCCTTCAAAACAGATATTTTATTCAAATGAGTCTGTTTTGATATCCTTTTTAAATTATGGTATTTGATGCCAATCAACAAATAGAATGAACCCATACGATCATACAGATACCACAAAATGGTTTCTAACTTGTACGGTTGCAGAGAAATAGCCGATTTCCTACAAGTCACTTTTCAAGTTTTTTGGTCTTTAAAAGTGGCAATTATTATTCGATTTACATAAAATTTTCATTATATGATATCGTATGCCATTTCTGATTTCATGAGACTAATTGAACATTTGCATTAACACCGGGAGTAATTTAATTTTTTCAAGATCATTTACAAGTAACAAATGTATAAAATGAATTGATATTGCTGGATTTTGTTGATTCTGCGTCCATTTTATTTGTGTGCAATGTTAATTTAGAAACCTGTTTAGTGGTTTCGCTGGTACCGGAAGTGACATATGTTCAAGCGTAACTTGGCACCGGAAGTGACATGTTTAAGGGTAACGTGGCACCAGTGAAACCCGTCATTCCTGCATGCAGGTCTAGTTATTAGGCTTTCAGACTTTCGTCTGAAAGCCTATTGTGATTACTAAAATTATTATTTATTTCGTCTGAAAGCCTATTGTGATTACTAAAATTATTATTTATTAGGCTTTCAGACTTTCGTCTGAAAGCCTATTGTGATTACTAAAATTATTATTTATTAGGGTTTCACACTGCGTAGCTTGTGTGAAACACTATTGTTTTTGTTAAAATTATTATTCTTATTATTATTATTATTATTATTATTATTCAGATTCCAATTTGAATAGATCTCAGCAACTACGTGTCGCATCGTTACGATTTCTTCGGTTTTACTGGGAAAGTGGGTGTGACTTAGAGGATAAAGCTATTTTGAACGTTCTGCGACAATGCGAAATGTCCGAAATCACCGAAGTTATCGTTTTTAAAAATATTGCAGTAATTTTAACAATAATCATTGGATTTTAACTTTCGATACATTTTGGCATAGCCTGAGACAGGGCACATAGCTACGCTACTTTTGATTTTTGATTTTCGGCAAATCTTCGAAGATATTAGGCGCCAAATTTCGAAAATTTAAAATTTTACAAAAAACTTTTTTATTTATAAATATTTTTTAGTCGTATTGTGCACAGAATTAAAGGGTCATCTGACTAGTGCAAAAATGTTAAAAAATTTTGTCTCAGTAATTTACCTTGGCCGCCATTGGCTAATTCAGTTTTTCAGTCCTAGATTAATTTTTTATTGTTCGATTTGTATAAAACAAAGTTCATATGCTTCGTTGTATCAATTGTCGTTTTTTTTATTACCGAAAGTGTTATCTGTCGGCACCGGAAGTGGCATAATTTTACCAAAAACTACAATTTTGACAGTTATTTACGATCTTCATAAACAAATATTATTTTTTTGAAAAATTATATGACTCAAAGAGTGTGCCCTTTCAAGGCGCAAAAAATGTAGGAAGCAGTTTTTTTAATTTCGATTTCATTTTCGAGCAAATTCGATTAAGAGGCTAAAAATGGTGTAAAATTGGCCTATTTACAACCTATTCAGGCTTTTCAGATTTTAAAATATTTCTTCGTAACTTTTATAAACTTGTAGCTATAATCCATACGAAGAAAATGTATGTTAAAATTCGTTTGTAATATAAGCAGTTGCCAAGAAATGGGCAGTTCTGCATAAGTCACTGTTTTCGTTATTTTGCCTGTAAAATAGTCAATTATTATTGGATTTTTATAAAAGTGACATCATTTGATTCAAAAAGCACGTAGCGTCATATCAAGTTGATTACAATTTAAAATTGACACCGGAAGTGACATCATTTGGTCAAAAAATGCATTTTACACTTTTTTAAATCAATGTTTTATTCAACCAAGAATAACTTAATATGTATTAATAATTTTAACTTTTGGTTTAAATTCACATATAAACAAAACTCATATGGTCATATAGATATCATAAAATGGTTTCTAACTTGTTCGGTTGCCGAGAAATAGACGGTTTTCTACAGGTCACTTTTGAAGGTTTCGGGGCCATAAAAGGGTCAATTATTATTCGATTTTCATAAACGTCACACCATGTTATACCTAATGCCATTTGGGATTTCATACAAGTAATTTAAGATTTTCATTATCACCGGAAGTAACGTCATTTTGGCAAAAACTGTATTTTTAGCCTCCAAAACAGATATTTTATTCAAATGAGTCTGTTTTGAAATCTTTTTCAAATTATGGTATTTGATGCCAATCAACAAATAGAATGAACCCATACGATCATACAGATACCACAAAATGGTTTCTAACTTGTACGGTTGCCGAGAAATAGCCGATTTTCTACAAGTCACTTTTCAAGTTTTTAGGTCTTTAAAAGTGGCAATTATTATTCGATTTAACGTTTTTATTTATAAATATTATTTAGTCGTGTTGTGCACAGAATTAAAGAGTCATCTGACTAGCGCAAAAATGTTAAAAAAATTTGTCTCAGTAATTTTCCTTGGCCGCCATTAGCTAATTCAGTTTTTCAGTCCTAGATTAATTTTTTATTGTTCGATTTGTATAAAACAAAGTTCATATGCTTTGTTGTCCCAATTGTTATTTCTTTTATTACCAAAAGTGTTATCTAGCAAATTGGATTAAGGGGTGAAAAAAGGCGTAAAATTGACCTATTTACAACCCATTCAGGCTTTTCAGATTTTAAAATTTTTTTACTTAACTTTTATAAACCTGTCACTATAATCCATACGAAGAGAATGTATGTTAAAATTAGTTTCTAATATAAGCAGTTGCCGAGAAATGGGCAGTTTTGCATACGTCACTGTTTTCGTAATGTTGCCTGTAAAATAGTCAATTATTAATGGATATTCACAAAAGTGACATCATTTGATTCAAAAAGCAAGTGTGCGTCATATCATGTTGATTACTATTTATTATTATTTGATTTTCATAAAATTTTCACCCTTTGAAGCCTAATGTCATAGACGATGTTATAAAACTAATTTAACGTTTTCATTATCACCGGAAGTAGCGTCATTTTGGCAAAAACTGTATTTTAAGCCTTCAAAACCGATATTTTATTCAAATGAGTCTGATTTGTAATGTTTATACAATTATGATATTTGATTCCAATCAACAAATAGATTAAACCCATACGGTCATATAAATACCAAAAAATGGTTTCTAACTTGTACGGTTGCCGAGAAATAGACGATTTTCTACACGTCACTTTTCAAGGTTTTTGGTCTATAAAAGTGGAAATTATTATTCGATTTACATAAAATTTTCACCATATGATGCCTTATGCCATTTCTGATTTCATAAGACTAAGGGAACATTTACATTATCACCGGAAGTACTGTTATTTTGTCAGGATCAATTACATGTAACAAATGTATAAAATAAAATTGCTGGATTTGTTTGATTCTGTTTCCATTTTATTTGATGTGTGCAATGCTTATGTGGAAACCTGTATATTGGTTTCATTGGTACCGGAAAGGACATATGTTCAAGGGTAACGTAGCACCAAAAGTGACACAAGTTCAAGTTCAAAGGTAACATGGCAAAAGTGAAACCCGTCATTCCTGCATGCAGGTCTAGTTATTATTATTTTTTTTTTCGCCGGAGCCTATTTCTCAGTGCCTGTAACAGATACCGATCTGGGACCTAATTCTCTATCGGGAAACCATGTGTTGGCTACTTGATAAACTATTTTTGAAACTTCTGCGCAGACCGGAAGTGGTCGAATTTCGTGCGGTGTCAAAAAATTAAAAAACGGCCGTAGATTCGTCAATTCTGTACCTATTTTCATACAAATGACATTTTCGGAAACCCTGAGTCTTTTCTCGAACGATAGCAGTTGAAAATTTGGATATTTCGAAACTTCATCGCTGACTTCTTGCGATCGAAAAATGAAAAATGTTGTTTGAGAGACAATTTTTGTTATTTTTCAAAATTTTGAAATTTGACCTACATTTTTGGATACCTGAAGTCCACCCGATTCCGGTAATATAAGATTCGTTCAGAGTTATCGCCCTTTATTTTTCGATTTTTTTCGAATTTTCTACCCATTTTGTGAGCTCGGGTTTCCTTTTATGGCCGAATTGACGTTTCTGAAACTTCTGAGGCATGAAGCCAAATGGCCATTGCAAGGAATAAAGCAATTTCAACAATAATCTGTACACCGGAAGTGGTCGAAATATTGTCCGACATTTTGAAAAAAATGCAAAAAATGGGTATTTTGGGGAAAAACGCGATTTCTCCGTCCGATATCGATGGATTAAACAAATTAGGGTACCATTGGACTGCACTAGTATTGTGCTATCGTATGATACCCAATTCATACGGATACTATGATCAGGCAGCAAAATATGGCACGCTGAAAATCAAGTATTTTCTGATTTTTAGCATTTTTGGACGCCTGTATCTCGGAAACTTAACCGCAACTTTTTTTTAAATTTTTTCTATCGAGAGTCCTTTTGGAGGTATTTTGCATGAACCCGTCCAATAAGACTTTGAAATATCTGGAATAGGTAAAATAACGGACTGAAAATCGAAAAAAGTCGAAAATTCGTGAAATTTTGGAAAATGCTCTGCTATTTTTTTATTTTAAGAGATTTTCAAAAAAAGATTGTATATTCAGATAGCTGACCTAATTATGATTCTAACGATGTATAATATGTATGTAGTTATTGAAGTTTAATTTTCGATATTTTAAATTTTTTGCATTTTTGGCACTTTTGAACATAGGAAATCTCAGGGGCATTTTATCTGATCAGATAATGTAATATATCATTACAGAGCCCTGTGGCTATTTTAGTGCCCAAACCGCACATTAAAACTATTCCGACAATAATAACCATACCGGAAGTATTCAAAAAATGAAAAAAAAGGTTAAAAACATTGTCGCACTTGCGAAAAACTTGATTTCTCCCTTAGGTAATAGCGGACCAAAAGAACTAAAGTCTCGTTGGATAGCCCTATTAATGGACCATCATATGGTATCTAAATAATACGATTTCGATGGTAAGGAAATAAATTATTGTATGCCAAAGATCTAGTATTTTCCGATTTTTTAACATTCTGAGACGCCCTTTTCTCGAAAACGACACCGCAGATTTTTCTTAAACTTTTCTTACTCAAAGTCCTATCGGTTGTCTACATAGTGAATCCAAAATGAAAAGCATTGAAATAATATAGGTGGTCCAAATATGGCCTCAAACTTTGAAAAAAATTGAAAAATCGTTAAACTTTTGTAAATGCTCTTTAATTTATCTTTTTTTCCAAAACTACTCAATGGATGTTTCTGACACTTCTGGTACAGAAAGTTAAGTATCCAAAGAACTTCGTAAAGTTATCACGACAATGATCGTAAAACCGGAAGTAGTCGAAAAAATGCCCGATATTTTGAAAAAAAAATTTTTTTTTTACGAAAAGCTTTTTTATTTATGAATATTTTTTGATGATATTTTACACAGGGATAAAATATCATCGTACTTGGGCAGAAATGAGAAAAAAAATTGTCTCGGTAATTTGCGTTAGCCGCCATTGGCTAATTTAGTTTTTCGTACCCTGAAAAATTATTTATTGTTCGATTTGTATAAAACAAAGTTCATATGCTCCGTGGTCCCAATTGTAATTTTTTTAGTTACGGTGAAATTTTTCTGTCGGCAACGGAAGTGACGTAATATTAACAAAAACTACAATTTTGACAGTTCGATACCACTTTTTGAAAGCAAATATTATTTTTTTTCAAAACTGATATAACTAAAAGGATGCACCCTGCAAAGGTGCACAAAATCCTTAGCTCATATTTTTTAATTTCAATTTCATTTTCGGGCAATTTCGAATAAAATGTAAAATAAAGTGTAAAATTCAGTTATTTACAATTCATACAGCGTCTTCATATTTTGAAATATTTATTTGTAATTTTCATAAACTCGTAGCAATAATCCAGACGAAGAGAATGTATGCGAAAATTAGTTTGTAATATGAGCAGTTGCCGAGAAATATGCAATTTTGCATGCATCACTTTTCACCTTTTTTTGCCTATAAAAGAGTGAATTATTATTCGATTTGCAATATTTTCTTTCCATTTGATGCCTAATGCCAATTTGGACTAGGTCAAGCCAATTTTACAATTTCACTGTGACCGGAAATGACGTCATTTAGGCAAAAACTGTATTTTTAACCTAAAAAACAAATATTTTATTCAAATGAGTCTGCCTTATAATATTTTTAAAATTATGATATTTGATTCCCATCAACGAATAGAATGAAGCCATACGACCATACAGATACCACAAAATGGTTTCTAACTTGTACGGTTACAGAGAAATAGGCGAACTTCTATCAGTCACTTTTCAAGGTTTTTGGTCTATAAAAGTGTCAATTATTATTCGATTTTTATGTTTTTTTTACCATTTGATGCCTTATGCCATTTATGACTTCTATGAACTATGTTAACATTTTCAATATCACCGGAAGTAATGTAATTTTTGCAAAAAACGTATTTTTAGCCTTCAAAACAAACATTTTTTTGAAGGGATTTATTTTTATCATTCGTTTAACTTTATAACGTCCGACTCTAATGGGCAGTAAGATTGAATCAATACCATCATATTGATATCAAGAAAAGGCTTCTAGCATGTTCCCTTGTCGAATAATAGCCAATTTTCCCAGTGTCACTTTTAAGTTTTTTACCTTCTTAATTTCAGTTTATGGGTTATACATTAATTATTTATTGCCCGATATGTATAAAACAAAGTTTGTATTTTGTATGTTGCGAATTTTCGACTTATTTTTCACCTATAAAAATTTCTTTCGGCACCGGAAGTGACGTAATTTTGCCATAATTTACAATTTTGACCGGTCCTTTCGCCAGCAAATATTACTTTTACATATGATAGAGGGTGTCACTGAAGCAAAACAACTAAAGTATAGTTCGGTAGGTCACTGGATCGGTTATGGTATAATAAACTTCCTGTATGATTCCTGAAAGCCGGTTCAGTGCTGCTTGCAGGTCTAGTTATTATTATTATTATTTACCGCGAGGGCCTAGATCTCCATGACCGAAAACAGATATCGATCTGGAATTAGCTTTTCTATCGGGAAACCATGTGGTGGCTACTTGATAAAATATTTTTGAAATTTCTGCGCATACCGGAAGTGACCGAACTTTGTACTTTCCCTAAAAATTGAAAATCGGCCATAGTTTCGTCAATTCTTTATCCATTTTCAAACAAATTACATTTTTGGAATCCCTGAATCTTTTCTGAGACAATGGCTATCTCACATTTTTCAATTTCGAACATTCGTCTGTGATTTTTATCGTTCGAAAATTGAAAACATGTTGTTTACGAGACAATTTTTGTTATTTTTCAAAATTTTCAGAGTTATCGCCCTTTATTTTTCGATTTTTTTCGAATTTTCTTCCCATTTTGTGAGCTCGAGTTTCGTTTTATGGCAGAATTGACGTTTCTGAAACTTCTGGAACATGAAGTTATAGTCCAATACCAACTTATAAAGCAATTTCGACAAGAATCCTTCAACCGGAAGTGGTCGAAATAATGTGCAATATTTTGAAAAAAATGCAAAAAATGGATATTTTGGGGGAAAACGCTATTTCTCCGTCCGATATCAATGGATTAAACGAATGAAGGTATCGTTTGATGGCACGATTGCTGGACTATCATATGATACCCCATTCATATGGATACTATGAACAGACAACAAAATATGGCACGCTGAAAATCAAGTATTTTCTGATTTGGAGCGTTTTTGGACGCCTGTATCTCGAAAACTTAACCTGCAATTTTTTTTTTAATTTTTTCTATCGAGAGTCCTTGTGGAGGTATTTTGCCTAAAGCCATCCAATAAGACTTTGAAATGTCTGGAATAGGATAAAAAAGGGACTGAAAATCGAAAAAAGTCGAAAAATCGTGAAATTTTGGAAAATGCTCTACTATTTTTTTATTTTAAGAGATTTTTAAAAAGACGTTGTATATTCAGATAGCTGACCTAATTACGATTCTAACGATGTATAATATGTATGTAATTATTAAAATTTAATTTTCGATATTTTAAATTTTTTGCATTTTTGGCACTTTTGAACATAGGATTTCTCAGGGGCATTTTATCTGATCAGATAATGTAATATATCATTACAGAGCCCTGTGGCTATTTTAGTGCCCAAACCGGCCATTAAAACTATTTCGACAATAATAACCATACCGGAAGTATTCAAAAAATGAAAAAAAAAGAGTAAAAACATTGTCGCACTTGCGAAAAACTTGATTTCTCTCTTAGGTAATAGCGGACCAAAAGAACTAAAGTGTCGCTGGATAGCCCTATTAATGGACCATCATATGGTATCTAAATAATACGATTTCAATGGTAAGGAAATAAACTATTGTATGCCAAAAATGTAGTATTTTCCAATTTTTTAACATTCTGAGACGCCTTTTTCTCGGAAACGACGCCTACGATTTTTCTTAAACTTTTCTTACTCAAAGTCCTATCGGTTGTCTATATAGGGAATCCAAAATGAAAAGCATTGAAATAATATAAGTGGTCGAAAAATGGCCTCAAACTTTGAAAAAAATTGAAAAATCGTTAAATTTTTGGAAACGCTCTTTAATTTATCTTTTTTTCCAAAACTACTCAATGGATGTTTCTGACACTTCTGGTACAGAAAGTTAAGTATCCAAAGAACTTCGTAAAGCTATCACAACAACGATCGTAAAATCGGAAGTAGTCGAAAAAATGTCCGATATTTTGAAAAAAAATATTTTTTTTACGAAAACCTTTTTTATTTATGAATATTTTTTGATGATCTTACACACAGGGTTAAAATATCATCGTACTTGAGCAGAAATAAGAAAAAAAATTGTCTCGGTAATTTGCGTTAGCCGCCATCGGCTAATTTAGTTTTTCGTACCCAGAAAAATTATTTATTGTTCGATTTGTATAAAACAAAGTTCATATGCACCGTGGTCCCAATTGTAATTTTTTTTGTTACGGTGAAGTTTTTCTGTCGGCAACGGAAGTGACGTAATATTAACAAAAACTACAATTTTGACAGTTCGGTACCACATTTTGAAAGCAAATATTATTTTTTTTCAAAACTGATATAACTAAAAGGATGCACCCTGCAAAGGTGCACAAAATCCTTAGCTCATATTTTTTAATTTCAATTTCATTTTCGGGCAATTTCGAATAAAATGTAAAATAAAGTGTAAAATTCAGTTATTTACAATTCATTCAGCGTCTTCATATTTTGAAATATTTATTTGTAATTTTCATAAACTCGTAGCAATAATCCAGACGAAAAGAATGTATGCGAAAATTAGTTTGTAATATGAGCAGTTGCCGAGAAATATGCAATTGAGCATGCATCACTTTTCACGTTATTTTGCCTATAAAAGAGTGAATTATTATTCGATTTGCAATATTTTTTTTCCATTTGATGCCTAATGCCAATTTGGACTAGGTCAAGTCAATTTTACATTTTCACTGTGACCGGAAATGACGTCTTTTGGGCAAAAACTGTATTTCTAACCTAAAAAACGAATATTTTATTGAAATGAGTCTGCCTTATAATGTTTTTAAAATTATGATATTTGATTCCCATCAACGAATAGAATGAAGCCATACGACCATACAGATACCACAAAATGGTTTCTAACTTGTACGGTTACAGAGAAATAGGCGATCTTCTATAAGTCACTTTTCAAGGTTTTTGGTCTATAAAAGTGTCAATTATTATTCGATTTTTATAATTTTTTTAACATTTGATGCCTTATGCCATTTATGACTTCTATGAACCAAGTTAACATTTTCAATATCACCGGAAGTAATGTAATTTTTGCAAAAAACGTATTTTTAGCATTCAAAACAAACATTTTTTTGAAGTGATTTATATTCTTTATTCGTTTAACTTTATAACGTCTGACTCTAATGGGCAGTAAGATTGAATCAATACCATCATATTGATATCAAGAAAAGGCTTCTAGCATGTTCCCTTGTCGAATAATAACCAATTTTCCCAGGGCCACTTTTAAGTTTTTTACCTTCTTAATTTCAGTTTATGGGTTATAGGTTAATTATTTATTGCCCGATATGTATAAAACAAAGTTTGTATTTTGTATGTTGCGAATTTTCGACTTATTTTTCACCTATAAAAATTTCTTTCGGCACCGGAAGTGACGTAATTTTGCCATAATTTACAATTTTGACCGGTCTTTTCGCCAGCAAATTTTACTTATACATATGATAGAGGGTGTCACTGAAGCAGAACAACTAAAGTATAGTTCGGTAGCTCAATGGATCGGCTATGGTATAATAAACTTCCTGTATGATTCCTGAAAGCCGGTTCAGTGCTGCTTGCAGGTCTAGTTATTATTATTTTTTTTTTCGCCGGAGCCTATTTCTCAGTGCCTGTAACAGATACCGATCTGGGACCTAATTCTCTATCGGGAAACCATGTGTTGGCTACTTGATAAACTATATTTGAAACTTCTGCGCAGACCGGAAGTGGTCGAATTTCGTGCGGTGTCAAAAAATCAAAAAACGGCCGTAGATTCGTCAATTCTGTACCTATTTTCATACAAATGACATTTTCGGAAACCCTGAGTCTTTTCTCGGACGATAGCAGTTGAAAATTTCGATATTTCGAAACTTCATCGCTGACTTCTTGCGATCGAAAAATGAAAAATGTTGTTTGAGAGACAATTTTTGTTATTTTTCAAAATTTTGAAATTTGACCTACATTTTTGGATACCTGAAGTCCATCCGATTCCAGTAATATAAGTTTCATTCAGAGTTATCGCCCTTTATTTTTCGATTTTTTTCGAATTTTCTACCCATTTTGCGAGCTCGGGTTTCGTTTTATGGCCGAATTGACGTTTCTGAAATTTCTGAGGCATGAAGCCAAATGACCATTGCAAGGAATAAAGCAATTTCAACAATAATCTGTACACCGGAAATGGTCGAAATAATGTCCGATATTTTGAAAAAAATGCAAAAAATGGGTATTTTGGGGAAAAACGCGACTTCTCCGTCCGATATCAACGGATTAAACAAATTAGGGTACCATTGGACTGCACTAGTATTGTGCTATCGTATGATACCCAATTTGTACGGAAACGACGAGTAGGAAGCAAAATATGGCACGCTGAAAATCAAGTATTTTCTGATTTGGAGCGTTTTTGGACGCCTGTATCTCGAAAACTTAACCGCAACTTTTTTTTTAACTTTCTCTATCGAGAGTCCATTCGATAGTCTTGTGAATTATGCCATCCAATAAGACTTTGAAATGTCTGGAATATGATAAAAAAGGGACTGAAAATCAAAAAAAGTCGAAAAATCGTGAAATTTTGGAAAATGCTCTACTATTTTTTTATTTTAAGAGATTTTCAAAAAAAGGTTGTATATTCAGATAGCTGACCTAATTACGATTCTAATGATGTATAATATGTATGTAGTTATTGAAATTTAATTTTCGATATTTTAATTTTTTTGCATTTTTGGCACTTTTGAACATAGGATTTCTCAGAGGCATTTTATCTGATCAGATAATGTAATATATCATTACAGAGCCCCGTGGCTATTTTAGTGCCCAAACCGGCTATTAAAACTATTCCGACAATAATAACCATACCGGAAGTATTCAAAAAATGAAAAAAAAAAGGTTAAAACCATTGTCGCAGTTGCGAGAAACTTGATTTCTCCCTTAGGTAATAGCGGACCAAAAGAACTAAAGTGTCGCTGGATAGCCCTATTAATGGACCATCATATGGTATCTAAATAATACGATTTCGATGGTAAGGAAATAAATTATTGTATGCCAAAAATATATTATTTTCCGATTTTTTAACATTCTGGGACGCCCTTTTCTCGAAAACGACGCCGCAGATTTTTCTCAAACTTTTCTTACTCAAAGTCCTATCGGTTGTCTATATAGTGAATCCAAAATGAAATGCATTGAAATAATATAAATGGTCCAAAAATGGCCTCAAACTTTGAAAAAAATTGAAAAATCGTTAAATTTTTGGAAAGGCTCTTTAATTTATCTTTTTTTCCAAAACTACTCAATGGATGTTTCTGACACTTCTGGTACAGAAAGTTAATTATCCAAAGAACTTCGTAAAGCTATCACTACAACGATCGTAAAACCGGAAGTAGTCGAAAAAATGTCCGATATTTTGAAAAAAATTAATTTTTTTACGAAAACCTTTTTTATTTATGAATATGTTTTGATGATATTTTACACAGGGTTAAAAATATCATCGTACTTGAGCAGAAATGAGAAAAAAAATTGTCTCGGTAATTTGCGTTAGCCGTCATCGGCTAATTTAGTTTTTCGTACCCAGAAAAATTATTTATTATTCGATTTGTATAAAACAAAGTTCATACGCTCCGTGGTCCCAATTGTAATTTTTTTTGTTACGGTGAAATTTTTCTGTCGGCAACGGAAGTGACGTAATATTAACAAAAACTACAATTTTGATCGTTCAGTACCACTTTTTAAAAGCAAATATTATTTTTTTTCAAAACTGATATAACTAAAAGGATGCACCCTGCAAAGGTGCACAAAATCCTTAGCTCAGATTTTTTAAATTCTATTTCATTTTCGGGCAATTTCGAATAAAATGTAAAATAAAGTGTAAAATTCAGTTATTTACAATTCATTCAGCGTCTTCATATTTTGAAATATTTATTTGTAATTTTCATAAACTCGTAGCAATAATCCAGACGAAGAGAATGTATGCGCAAATTAGTTTGTAATATGAGCAGTTGCCGAGAAATATGCAATTTTGCATGCATCACTTTTCACGTTATTTTGCCTATAAAAGAGTGAATTATTATTCGATTTGCAATATTTTTTTTCCATTTGATGCTTAATGCCAATTTGGACTAGGTCAAGCCAATTTTACATTTACACTGTGACCGGAAATGACGTCATTTGGGCAAAAACTGTATTTTTAACTTAAAAAAAAATATTTTATTCAAATGAGTCTGCCTTATAATATTTTTAAAATTATGATATTTGATTCCCATCAACGAATAGAATTAAGCCATACGACCATACGGATACCACAAAATGGTTTCTAACTTGTACGGTTACAGAGAAATAGGCGATCTTTTATAAGTCAATTTTCAAGGTTTTTGGTCTATAAAAGTGTCAATTATTATTCGATTTTTATCATTTTTTTACCATTTGATGCCTTATGCCATTTATGACTTCTATGAACTAAATTAACATTTTCAATATCTCCGAAAGTAATGTAATTTTTGCAAAAAATGTATTTTTAGCCTTCAAAACAAACATTTTTTTGAAGGGATTTATATTTATTATTCGTTTAACTTTATAACGTCTGACTCTAATGGGCAGTAAGATTAAATCAATACCATCATATTGATATCAAGAAAAGGCTTCTGGCATGTTTCCTTGTCGAATAATAGCCAATTTTCCCAGGGTCACTTTTAAGTTTTATACCTTCTTAATTTCAGTTTATGGGTTATAGGTTGATTATTTATTGCCCGATATGTATAAAACAAAGTTTGTATTTTGTATGTTGCGAATTTTCGACTTATTTTTCACCTATAAAAATTTCTTTCGGAACCGGAAGTGACGTAATTTTGCCATAATTTACAATTTTGACCGGTCTTTTCGCCAGCAAATATTACTTTTACATATGATAGAAGGTGTCACTGAAGCAAAACAATTAAAGTATAGTTTGGTAGCTCAATGGATCGGCTATGGTATGATGAACTTCCTGTATGATTCCTGAAAGCCGGTTCAGTGCTGCTTGCAGGTCTAGTTAAGCTTTCATATTACATATGAAAGCTTATTGTTTCTGTTAAGATTATTATTGTTATTTTTTTTTTGTGTTTTGTCCACAAATCGGATTTCTCAGAATCTAACGATAGGATCGTTCTGAAACTTTTACCTATCCCCCCAAAAATGGGTGGTGGCTGTTGATTAAATATATTTTCAAAACGTTTTACGAATCCGAAATCACCGAATTTTACGAACGAAAAAACTGACAATGCATAGTCGTAACTTTGTTATTTTTTGACCGATTTTACTAATTCTTTTTTCTTTGAATACCTTGAAAAAAATCATTTTCATCTGCAGTTTCGCATTTTCCAATTTCGAAAATTCGTCGCTGTGATTTCGAACCGGAAGTTTAGACCAATTTGAGAACTTCTTTAATAGTTGTACGATTTTCATGAAATTTAGTGTGTAAGTAGATGTTACCGATGTGACTTCAAAAATATAATTATAAATGTTCTAAATTATCTCCCCTTGACGAAATTAAGGATCAAAGTTTTCAAAAAAATCGTCGAAATATAGGTCAGAATGACCTAATTTTTTTTTTTTGATACTAGACAAGTAATTACTGATTCGTACACAAAATATGGAGTTTGTCGATCGAACCGGAAGTGCCACCATCTTTAAACGTGAAAAATCAAAAAGGCTTTTTTGCTATTTTACTTACAGACTCGGGAGTTATATTTTCAGAATCCTTGAAGGAATGCCTAAAAATCTATCGGATCCGAATTTTGATTTCGGTCACGTGATGGTCACCATTTTGAATTGAAAATGAAAAATAGAAGCAATTTGAAGGGCCGGGACTTTGGAACACAATAACTCTCCTTCTAATTAAGCTAAAATGTTTAAACTTGGTGTAGACGTTCACTAGGACAATGTCATGATTGAGTTCAAAGATGAGCATTTTCTGCTTAGGGTAAGCAGAGATAAGGATGCTGATTTGTTGATTCTTTAGGGCACGATAACTTCGGTTATAATGAAGGGAGGGCGATGAAACTTTTGTCAATAGAGAGTCTAATAGCTAGCCTGTTGTTTGAAATCATTGTATCATTTTTTTTAAATATCAGGGATAGCCGAAAAAAAGAGATTGAAAATCCAAAAAGTCGTATTTTTACAATTTGGAGCATGTTTAGAGGTCTTTCTCGTAAAGTCAACATAATATTTTTTGGGAACTTCTTCTACAAAGAGTCTTATTGGTAGTCTTTTATATGAAACCATCGATCAACAGTCCAACATATCTGGAGTAGAAGAACAAAAGGATCGAAAATTGAAAACGGCACCCTTTCATTGTTAAGCGAAACATGCAGTGTGGGTGACTACAATCTACACATTTAGTCATCGTATAGAGCTTATTCAACAGTATCGAATTCCAACTGCTTAGGGATATTTTACGTGCACTCCAATGTGTACACGGGACCTTGGTGTTTCATCCCATCCGAACGACTAGACAGCTGTGCTTGTCAGGCCCCCCGTTCTGCCTCACTGACAACGGGGAACCACGCCGGGAAATCAAGATGAACTTTCTCCGTGCAGAACTTTCAATTCAGGCCAAACGTTTATTGCACACGATTAAGCTGGTCAGTTGTAATAATCGGTTGGCAATTAAAGTACCGTGCACATTAAACTGTTAAAACAGAAAATTTCGCCCGGTTGAAATGTTTCTTGCTATAAGTCAGCAATTTTCCGAATTCAGGGAGGCTGAATGGTTAGCATCTGCGCGCTGTATCGTAACGTCTGTCATTGAGTCAACGAGCGTCGTTTCGATCTCCAGGTTGCACGTGACATGAAGTATGATGTCCAACCTCGTGGGTTTTCTCCGTGTCCTTCGGTTTCCTCCCAAAGGCTAAAGACCAGTAAGCGCAAGGGGAGTTTTTAAATAAAATTAAAAAACATATGTTAGTCACAAAATGACCTAGTTTGTGTCGAATGGACATTAGGCCGCATTTCTCTCTTTCTCTTTTATTTTTAAAGTTTTGTAATAATCGGTTGGTAATCAAAGGTACTGTAAAAGTGATAAAACAGAAAATTTCGCCCGGTTGTAATGTTTCTCACTTTAAGGTCAGCAGTTTGCAGATTTTAAGGGGCAAACGTTTATTGCGAACGCTTAAGCTGGTCAGGGGGAGCTTATTTTTAAAAGTTTTGTAATATTCGGTTGATAACTAAAGGTACCATGCAAATTAAACTGTTCAAATAGAAAATTTGGGCCGGTTGAAATGTTTCTCGCTGTAGGTCAGCAATTTGCCGATTTTGGGGAGGTTGCGTGGCTGAATGGTTAGCACGTGCGCTCTGTATCAAAACGTCTGTCATTGAGTCAACTGGCGTTGTTTCGATTTCTTGGTTGTACGTGACAAGGAGTATGGTCGCCTGTCCAACCTCGTAGGCCGTAACGCCGCTGCCCGGGTAAAATTTCCCTCATTGCACACTTTATGGCATATGCCAGTCTTCATTAGCCCATTTTAGGAACAGAACAGTAGGACGTTAAACCCCATTCAATTTCATTTCATTTTCTCTATGTTGCTTATTTATTGTAGTGGATAAATATTTTTCTGGTTCTAGCAATTATTTAATTTCTGCATAGAAATCTTGCTTTGGCCAGTTTTTTTTATTGCAGAGTGCCATTCTTGTATAATTCAGTCTATGATCCTTTGTTTAAAACATGCTTAAGAAGTCGTCATGATTTCCTACTTATAA
This sequence comes from Patella caerulea, assembly GCA_036850965.1. NCBI lineage: Eukaryota > Metazoa > Mollusca > Gastropoda > Patellidae > Patella > Patella caerulea. The sequence goes on from JAZGQO010000006.1 coordinate 25,725,320, forward strand.
CCAAACATATTGGAAATATTTGTCGGGCATTATTAAATCCTAATTTTATTGGTCTTATTTAAAATTAAACTTTCATTTAACTATGAACAACCCTTAACGTGTCTCTTTAAAACTATAAAGTACTCTAAAATAGTAGCTCAACCTTTTGACCTAAACTCATTAATTTACCATTTTGTTGTGAGCGACTTCTTATTCTTCCTATATGACATATTGCACGTGTCGGATTTCAAAGGGGGGTTGGATGGCTGAATGGCTAGCACGCGCGCCTGTCATTGAGTTAACTAGCGTGTTTTCGAATGCCCGGTTGTACGTGACAAGGAGTAAGGTCGCCTGTCCAACCTGACATTTTTATTTTTTTTTCCCGCCATTTTCATTTCATTTTCTCATCCGTCTCATTACAGTAATACAAGTTTCAGTTATTTCCCTTTAGTTTTCAGATTATTGTTATGCCTGGGTGCAATGTTTCATACTATATTTAGACTTGTAACTTCGCGAGTTTTTGACCAATTTTGATAATTTTTTCTTCTTATCCTTTTATTTAGGATACTTGATACAATCAATGATACGTGACGATGAATATGAAAGCTTTCATATCTGCATGGGACAGTAGCAGATCTAGTTATTATTATTATTTTTTTTTTCGCCGGAGCCTATTTCTCAGTGCCTGTAACAGATACCGATCTGGGACCTGATTCTCTATCGGGAAATCATGTGCTGGCTACTTGATAAACTATATTTGAAACTTCTGCGCAGACCGGAAGTGGTCGAATTTCGTGCGGTGTCAAAAAATCAAAAAACGGCCGTAGATTCGTCAATTCTGTACCTATTTTCATACAAATGACATTTTCGGAAACCCTGAGTCTTTTCTCGGACGATAGCAGTTGAAAATTTCGATATTTCGAAACTTCATCGCTGACTTCTTGCGATCGAAAAATGAAAAATGTTGTTTGAGAGACAATTTTTGTTATTTTTCAAAATTTTGAAATTTGACCTACATTTTTGGATACCTGAAGTCCATCCGATTCCAGTAATATAAGTTTCATTCAGAGTTATCGCCCTTTATTTTTCGATTTTTTTCGAATTTTCTACCCATTTTGCGAGCTCGGGTTTCGTTTTATGGCCGAATTGACGTTTCTGAAATTTCTGAGGCATGAAGCCAAATGACCATTGCAAGGAATAAAGCAATTTCAACAATAATCTGTACACCGGAAGTGGTCGAAATAATGTCCGATATTTTGAAAAAAATGCAAAAAATGGGTATTTTGGGGAAAAACGCGACTTCTCCGTCCGATATCAATGGATTAAACAAATTAGGGTACCATTGGACTGCACTAGTATTGTGCTATCGTATGATACCCAATTTGTACGGATACGACGAGCAGGAAGCAAAATATGGCACGCTGAAAATCAAGTATTTTCTGATTTGGAGCGTTTTTGGACGCCTGTATCTCGAAAACTTAACCGCAACTTTTTTTTTAACTTTCTCTATCGAGAGTCCATTCGATAGTCTTGTGAATTATGCCATCCAATAAGACTTTGAAATGTCTGGAATATGATAAAAAAGGGACTGAAAATCAAAAAAAGTCGAAAAATCGTGAAATTTTGGAAAATGCTCTACTATTTTTTTATTTTAAGAGATTTTCAAAAAAAGGTTGTATATTCAGATAGCTGACCTAATTACGATTCTAATGATGTATAATATGTATGTAGTTATTGAAATTTAATTTTCGATATTTTAATTTTTTTGCATTTTTGGCACTTTTGAACATAGGATTTCTCAGGGGCATTTTATCTGATCAGATAATGTAATATATCATTACAGAGCCCCGTGGCTATTTTAGTGCCCAAACCGGCTATTAAAACTATTCCGACAATAATAACCATACCGGAAGTATTCAAAAAATGAAAAAAAAAGGTTAAAACCATTGTCGCAGTTGCGAGAAACTTGATTTCTCCCTTAGGTAATAGCGGACCAAAAGAACTAAAGTGTCGCTGGATAGCCCTATTAATGGACCATCATATGGTATCTAAATAATACGATTTCGATGGTAAGGAAATAAATTATTGTATGCCAAAAATATATTATTTTCCGATTTTTTAACATTCTGGGACGCCCTTTTCTCGAAAACGACGCCGCAGATTTTTCTCAAACTTTTCTTACTCAAAGTCCTATCGGTTGTTTATATAGTGAATCCAAAATGAAATGCATTGAAATAATATAAATGGTCCAAAAATGGCCTCAAACTTTGAAAAAAATTGAAAAATCGTTAAATTTTTGGAAACGCTCTTTAATTTATCTTTTTTTCCAAAACTACTCAATGGATGTTTCTGACACTTCTGGTACAGAAAGTTAATTATCCAAAGAACTTCGTAAAGCTATCACTACAACGATCGTAAAACCGGAAGTAGTCGAAAAAATGTCCGATATTTTGAAAAAAATTAATTTTTTTACGAAAACCTTTTTTATTTATGAATATGTTTTGATGATATTTTACACAGGGTTAAAAATATCATCCTACTTGAGCAGAAATGAGAAAAAAAATTGTCTCGGTAATTTGCGTTAGCCGCCATCGGCTAATTTAGTTTTTCGTACCCAGAAAAATTATTTATTATTCGATTTGTATAAAACAAAGTTCATACGCTCCGTGGTCCCAATTGTAATTTTTTTTGTTACGGTGAAATTTTTCTGTCGGCAACGGAAGTGACGTAATATTAACAAAAACTACAATTTTGATCGTTCAGTACCACTTTTTAAAAGCAAATATTATTTTTTTCAAAACTGATATAACTAAAAGGATGCACCCTGCAAAGGTGCACAAAATCCTTAGCTCAGATTTTTTAATTTCAATTTCATTTTCGGGCAATTTCGAATAAAATGTAAAATAAAGTGTAAAATTCAGTTATTTACAATTCATTCAGCGTCTTCATATTTTGAAATATTTATTTGTAATTTTCATAAACTCGTAGCAATAATCCAGACGAAGAGAATGTATGCGCAAATTAGTTTGTAATATGAGCAGTTGCCGAGAAATATGCAATTTTGCATGCATCACTTTTCACGTTATTTTGCCTATAAAAGAGTGAATTATTATTCGATTTGCAATATTTTTTTTCCATTTGATGCTTAATGCCAATTTGGACTAGGTCAAGCCAATTTTACATTTACACTGTGACCGGAAATGACGTCATTTGGGCAAAAACTGTATTTTTAACTTAAAAAAAAATATTTTATTCAAATGAGTCTGCCTTATAATATTTTTAAAATTATGATATTTGATTCCCATCAACGAATAGAATTAAGCCATACGACCATACGGATACCACAAAATGGTTTCTACCTTGTACGGTTACAGAGAAATAGGCGATCTTTTATAAGTCACTTTTCAAGGTTTTTGGTCTATAAAAGTGTAAATTATTATTCGATTTTTATCATTTTTTTACCATTTGATGCCTTATGCCATTTATGACTTCTATGAACTAAATTAACATTTTCAATATCTCCGAAAGTAATGTAATTTTTGCAAAAAACGTATTTTTAGCCTTCAAAACAAACATTTTTTTTGAAGGGATTTATATTTATTATTCGTTTAATAATGAAGCCATAAGACCATACAAATACCACAAAATGGTTTCTAACTTGTACGTTTACAGAGAAATAGGCGATCTTCTATAAGTCACTTTTCAAGGTTTTTGGTATATAAAAGTGTCAATTATTATTCGATTTTTATAATTTTTTTACCATTTGATACCTTATGCAATTTATGACTTCTATGAACCAAGTTAACATTTTCAATATCACCGGAAGTAATGTAATTTTTGCAAAAAAACGTATTTTTAGCCTTCAAAACAAACATTTTTTAGAAGTGATTTATATTCATTATTCGTTTAACTTTATAACGCCTGACTCTAATGGGCAGTAAGATTGAATCAATACCATCATATTGATATCAAGAAAAGGCTTCTAGCATGTTCCCTTGTCGAATAATAGCCAATTTTCCCAGGGTCACTTTTAAGTTTTATACCTTCTTAATTTCAGTTTATGGGTTATAGGTTGATTATTTATTGCCCGATATGTATAAAACAAAGTTTGTATATTGTATGTTGCGAATTTTCGACTTATTTTTCACCTATAAAAATTTCTTTCGGCACCGGAAGTGATGTAATTTTGCCATAATTTACAATTTTGACCGGTCTTTTCACCAGCAAATATTACTTTTACATATGATAGAAGGTGTCACTGAAGCAAAACAATTAAAGTATAGTTTGGTAGCTCAATGGATCGGCTATGGTATGATGAACTTCCTGTATGATTCCTGAAAGCCGGTTCAGTGCTGCTTGCAGGTCTAGTTCTTATTATTATTATTCAGATTCCAATTTGAATAGATCTCAGCAACTACGTGTCGCATCGTTATGATTTCTTCGGTTTTACTGGGAAAGTGGGTGTGACTTAGAGGATAAAGCTATTTTGAACGTTCTGCGACAATGCGAAATGTCCGAAATCACCAAATTATCGTTTTTGAAAATATTGCAGTAATTTTAACAATAATCATTGAATTTTAACTTTCGATACATTTTGGCATAGCCGGAGACAGGGCACATAGCTACGCTACTTTCGATTTTTGATTTTCGGCAAATCTTCGAAGATATTAGGCGCCAAATTTCGAAAATTTAAAATTTTACAAAAAACTTTTTTATTTATGAATATTTTTTAGTCGTATTGTGCACAGAATTAAAGAGTCATCTGACTAGTGCAAAAATGTTAAAAAATTTTGTCTCAGTAATTTTCCTTGGCCGCCATTGGCTAATTCAGTTTTTCAGTCCTAGATTAATTTTTTATTGTTCGATTTGTATAAAACAAAGTTCATATGCTTCGTTGTCTCAATTGTCATTTTTTTTATTACCGGAAGTGTTATCTGTCGGCACCGGAAGTGGCATAATTTTACCAAAAACTACAATTTTGACAGTTAGGTACCATTTTTCGAAAGCAAATATTATTTTTTGGAAAAATTATTTGACTCAAAGAGTGTGCCCTTTCAAGGCGCAAAAAATGTCGGAAGCAGTTTTTTAAATTTCGATTTCATTTTCGAGCAAATTCGATTAAATGGCTAAAAATGGTGTAAAATTGACCTATTTACAACCTATTCAGGCTTTTCAGATTTTAAAATATTTCTTCGTAACTTTTATAAACTTGTAGCTATAATCCATACGAAGAAAATGTATGTTAAAATTAGTTTGTAATATAAGCAGTTCCCAAGAAATGGGCAGTTCTGTACAAGTCACTGTTTTAGTTATTTTGCCTGTAAAATAGTCAATTATTATTGGATTTTTATAAAAGTGACATCATTTGATTCAAAAAGCATGTAGCGTCATATCAAGTTGATTACAATTTAAAATTGACACCGGAAGTGACGTCATTTGGTCAAAAACTGCATTTTAAACTTTTAAAATCAATGTTTTATTCAACCATGAATAACTTAATATGTATTAATAATTTTAACTTTTGGTTTTAATTCACATATAAATACAACTCATATGGTCATATAGATATCATAAAATTGTTTCTAACTTGTTCGGTTGCCGAGAAATAGACGGTTTTCTACAGGTCACTTTTGAAGGTTTCGGGGCCATAAAAGTGTCAATTATTATTCGATTTTCATAAACGTTACACCATGTTATACCTAATGCCATTTGTGATTTCATACAAGTAATTTAAGATTTTCATTATCACCGGAAGTAACGTCATTTTGGCAAAAACTGAATTTTTAGCCTTCAAAACAGATATTTTATTCAAATGAGTCTGTTTTGAAATCTTTTTCAAATTATGGTATTTGATGCCAATCAACAAATAGAATGAACCCATACGATCATACAGATACCAAAAAATGGTTTCTAACTTGTACGGTTGCAGAGAAATAGCAGATTTTCTACAAGTCACTTTTCAAGTTTTTTGGTCTTTAAAAGTGGCAATTATTATTCGATTTACATAAAATTGTCACTATATGATATCGTATGCCATTTCTGATTTCATAAGACTAATTGAACATTTTCATTAACACCGGAAGTAATTTAATTTTGTCAAGATCATTTACAAGTAACAAATGTATAAAATGACAGTTAGGTACCATTTTTCGAAAACAAATATTATTTTTTGGAAAAATTATTTGACTCAAAGAGTGTGCCCTTTCAAGGCGCAAAAAATGTCGGAAGCAGTTTTTTCAATTTCGATTTCATTTTCGAGCAAATTCGATTAAGAGGCTAAAAATGGTGTAAAATTGACCTATTTACAACCTATTCAGGCTTTTCAGATCTTAAAATATTTCTTCTTAACTTTTATAAACTTGTAGCTATAATCCATACGAAGAAAATGTATGTTAAAATTAGTTTGTAATATAAGCAGTTACCAAGAAATGGGCAGTTCTGTACAAGTCACTGTTTTCGTTATTTTGCCTGTAAAATAGTCAATTATGATTGGATTTTTATAAAAGTGACATCATTTGATTCAAAAAGCACGTAGAGTCATATCAAGTTGATTACAATTTAAAATTGACACCGGAAGTGACATCATTTGGTCAAAAAATGCATTTTAAACTTTTTAAATCAATGTTTTATTCAACCAAGAATAACTTAATATGTATTAATAATTTTAACTTTTGCTTTAAATTCACATATAAACAAAACTCATATGGTCATATAGATGTCATAAAATGGTTTCTAACTTGTTCGGTTGCCGAGAAATAGACGGTTTTCTACAGGTCACTTTTGAAGGTTTCGGGGCCATAAAAGGGTCAATTATTATTCGATTTTCATAAACGTTACACCATGTTATACCTTATGCCATTTGTGATTTCATACAAGTAATTTAATATTTTCATTATCACCGGAAGTAACGTCATTTTGGCAAAAACTGAATTTTTAGCCTTCAAAACAGATATTTTATTCAAATGAGTCTGTTTTGAAATCTTTTTCAAATTATGGTATTTGATGCCAATCAACAAATAGAATGAACCCATACGATCATACAGATACCACAAAATGGTTTCTATTACTGGGAAAGTGGGTGTGACTTAGAGGATAAAGCTATTTTGAACGTTCTGCGACAATGCGAAATGTCCGAAATCACCGAAGTTATCGTTTTTACAAATATTGCGGTAATTTTAACAATAATCATGGGATTTTAACTTTCGATACATTTTGGCATAGCTGGAGACAGGGCACATAGCTGCGCTACTTTCGATTTTTGATTTTCGACAAATCTTCGAAGATATTAGACGCCAAATTTCGGAAATTTAAAATTTTACAAAAAACTTTTTTATTTATGAATATTTTTTAGTCGTGTTGTGCACAGAATTAAAGAGTCATCTGACTTGCGCAAAAATGTTAAAAAATTTTGTCTCAGTAATTTTCCTTGGCCTCCATTGGCTAATTCAGTTTTTCAGTCCTAGATTAATTTTTTATTGTTCGATTTGTATAAAACAAAGTTCATATGCTTCGTTGTCTCAATTGTCATTTTTTTTATTACCAAAAGTGTTATCTGTCGGCACCGGAAGTGGCATAATTTTACCAAAAACTACAATTTTGACAGTTAGGTATATTTTTTGAAAACAAATATTATTTTTTTGAAAAATTATATGACTCAAAGAGTGTGTCCTTTAAAGGCGCAAAAAATGTCGGAAGCAGTTTTTTTAATTTCTTTTTCATTTTCTAGCAAATTGGATTAAGAGGTGAAAAAAGGCGTAAAATTGACCTATTTACAACTCATTCAGGCTTTTCAGATTTTAAAATATTTTTACGTAACTTTTATAAACTTGTAGCTATAATCCATACGAAGAGAATGTATGTGAAAATTAGTTTGTAATATAAGCAGTTGCCGAGAAATAGGCAATTTTGCATGAGTCACTTTTCACGTAATTTTGGCTGTAAAAGAATCAATTATTATTCGATTTTCAATTTTCTTTCGCCATTGGATGCCTAATGCCATAGTGGACTATGTCAAACCATTTTACCCCTTGCGCTGCCACCGGAAATGACGTCATTTGCTCAAAACTTAAATTTTAGCCTTCAAAAAACAATATTTTATTCAAATGAGTCGTATTTGTTATTTTTTTCAAATTGTGATATTTGATTCTATTGATCAAATAGATTGAACCCATACGATCATACAGATACCACAAAATGGTTTCTAACTTGTACGGTTGCAGAGAAATGGGCGATTTTCCTTAAGTCATTTTTCAAGGTTTTTGGTCTATAAAAGTGTCAGTTATTATTCGATTTTCATAAAATTTTCACCATATGATATCTTGTGTCATTTATGATTTCATAGAACTAATTTAACATTTTCAGTATCACCGGAAGTAATGTCATTTTGGCAAAAACTGTATTTTTAGCCTTCAAAACAGACATTTTTTCAAATGAGTCTGATTTGTAATATATTTCAAATTATGATATTTGATTCGAATCAACAAATGGATTGAACCCATACGATCATATAGATACCAAAAGATAGTTTTTATCGTGTACGGTTGCCGAGAAATAGACGATTTTCTACAAGTCACTTTTCAAGGTTTTTGGTCTATAAAAGTGGCAATTCTCATTCGATTTACATACAATTTTCGCCATTATGCTGCCTTATGCCATTTCTGATTTCATAAAACTAATTGAACATTTTCATTATCACCGGAAGTAATGAAATTTTGCCAGGATCACTTACAAGTAACATATATATAAAATGAATTGATATGGCTGGATTTGGTTGATTCTTCGTCCATTTTATTTGATGTTTACAATGCTTATGTGGAAATCTGTTTGATGGTTTCATTGGTATCGGAAGTGACATATGTTTAAGGGTAACGTGGCACCAGTGAAACCCGTCATTCCTGCATGCAGGTCTAGTTATTATTCAGATTCCAATTTGAATAGATCTCAGCAACTACGTGTCGCATCGTTATGATTTCTTCGGTTTTACTGGGAAAGTGGGTGTGACTTAGAGGATAAAGCTATTTTGAATGTTCTGCGACAATGCGAAATGTCCGAAATCACCAAATTATCGTTTTTTAAAATATTGCAGTAATTTTAACAATAATCATTGAATTTTAACTTTCGATACATTTTGGCATAGCCGGAGACAGGGCACATAACTACGCTACTTTCGATTTTTGATTTTCGGCAAATCTTCGAAGATATTAGGAGCCAAATTTCGAAAATTTAAAATTTTACAAAAAACTTTTTTATTTATGAATATTTTTTAGTCGTATTGTGCACAGAATTAAAGAGTCATCTGACTAGTGCAAAAATGTTAAAAAAATTTGTCTCAGTAATTTTCCTTGGCCGCCATTGGCTAATTCAGTTTTTCAGTCCTAGATTAATTTTTTAGTGTTCGATTTGTATAAAACAAAGTTCATATGCTTCGTTGTCTCAATTGTCATTTTTTTTATTACCGGAAGTGTTATCTGTCGGCACCGGAAGTGGCATAATTTTACCAAAAACTACAATTTTGACAGTTAGGTACCATTTTTCGAAAACAAATATTATTTTTTGGAAAAATTATTTGACTCAAAGAGTGTGCCCTTTCAAGGCGCAAAAAATGTCGGAAGCAGTTTTTTTAATTTCGATTTCATTTTCGAGCAAATTCGATTAAATGGCTAAAAATGGTGTAAAATTGACCTATTTACAACCTATTCAGGCTTTTCAGATTTTAAAATATTTCTTCGTAACTTTTATAAACTTGTAGCTATAATCCATACGAAGAAAATGTATGTTAAAATTAGTTTGTAATATAAGCAGTTCCCAAGAAATGGGCAGTTCTGTACAAGTCACTGTTTTCGTTATTTTGCCTGTAAAATAGTCAATTATTATTGGATTTTTATAAAAGTGACATCATTTGATTCAAAAAGCATGTAGCGTCATATCAAGTTGATTACAATTTAAAATTGACACCGGAAGTGACGTCATTTGGTCAAAAACTGCATTTTAAACTTTTTAAATCAATGTTTTATTCAACCATGAATAACTTAATATGTATTAATAATTTTAACTTTTGGTTTAAATTCACATATAAATACAACTCATATGGTCATATAGATATCATAAAATTGTTTCTAGCTTGTTCGGTTGCCGAGAAATAGGCGGTTTTCTACAGGTCACTTTTGAAGGTTTCGGGGCCATAAAAGTGTTAATTATTATTCGATTTTCATAAACGTTACACCATATTATACCTAATGCCATTTGTGATTTCATACAAGTAATTTAAGATTTTCATTATCACCGGAAGTAACGTCATTTTGGCAAAAACTGAATTTTTAGCCTTCAAAACAGATATTTTATTCAAATGAGTCTATTTTGAAATCTTTTTCAAATTATGGTATTTGATGCCACTCAACAAATAGAATGAACCCATACGATCATACAGATACCAAAAAATGGTTTCTAACTTGTACGGTTGCAGGGAAATAGCAGATTTTCTACAAGTCACTTTTCAAGTTTTTTGGTCTTTAAAAGTGGCAATTATTATTCGATTTACATAAAATTGTCGCTATATGATATCGTATGCCATTTCTGATTTCATAAGACTAATTGAACATTTTCATTAACACCGGAAGTAATTTAATTTTGTCAAGATCATTTACAAATAACAAATGTATAAAATGACTTGATATTGCTGGATTGATTGGTTGATTCTATGTCCATTTTTTTTTTGTGTGCAATGTTAATTTGGAAACCTGTTTAGTGGTTTCGTTGGTACCGGAAGTGACATATGTTCAAGTGTAACTTGGCACCGAAAGTGACATGTTTAAGAGTAACTTGGCACCAGTGAAACCCGTCATTCCTGCATGCAGGTCTAGTTACATTTTATATTTGCTCTTTGACGCCTCTCATTTGTTCTTAACGTCCTTTCCGTATAATGTTAATAAGTTATGTGATACGCAAAGATGGTGATGTGTGTAAAATGCGATGTAGAACGCGTGAAGGACAAACGAGATGCACCAGGGGGCAAATGTAGAGTTATAGTGAGAGAAATGTGCAATCTTGACACATTATAAAAAGCATTTTCGAATAAAACATTTGTCATTTGACACGTTGAAATTACTTTTTATGTTTTATATTAACTATATTGCCTTAGAGGTATTTTGACTATCATTAACGGTTTAATCGCTAGTGTCCAGTAATTCGTCAATTCTGACTCAACCTTTGACGTTAGGTTTAGGTTAATTAATTGTACGTTTACCTCACCCCCCCCCCCTTCTTATTTTTTTCCAAAACGAAACCATGACGCGCACACCCTCGGTCGATTTAAATTGAAGGAAGCCTATGACATGATATGATTGAAAACAAAATGGCGGCGGTCTTATTACAGGTCGGATCGACAAAGATTAGTGAAAATTTTCCATTCCAAATATCATTTATGGGCTCATATTTCTATTTTAGAGATTCATCTTTCACAAAATGATACTTCGTACGTGGATCTCCGAGTGCTAAAACGGCGCATCGGGACCTTGATAATATATATCTAATGGAAGTACAATTCTAGGTTTGACAACTATGCATAAGGGTCATTGGGAAACAAAAGAACACCGTTTTGAAAATGTGGTGGTAATCATGATTTCACAAGCTAAACCTACTGATTAGAAGATAGTCCACGTGCAATTAGACTCAAGCTCGTGTTTTAGAATTTAATAATACAGGACGTAGCTAGGTGGACCCCCTATGAGGAAATTGTTCTGAAATTGTTTCAACATTTCTTAATGCTCTTTGACACACCATGTCGCTAAATGTGGCGAAGTTTCATATTAATGAGAAAGATCCACAGAGGATTTTCAATCCAATACAGATAGTGAATCTTCAGACAACATTAAGTCTTAGCTCAGCTTTCTCATAATAAAAATAAAAGTAGTTTGTTCTGATAGTCATCTTTTTTTCTGGACTTTTAAAGTAGCTAAATCTCTATCTCAATATCGTTCAAAGTCTTCGACATTGAAAACACGGATTATTTGTCAATTTAAATCCACATCAATTCGTAATCTTACCGGGAAAAGACGGGCTTCTGATAACAAATATTGAAGACAAAATAAACCATCTGGAGGGCACGGGCTTTACATACCATCGGTGTAAAATGAAAACAATTGAATATATTCATCCATAATCAAACGATTGAATGTAAATCAGTTTATATACATTCATATTACATAATTATATGCGTTGCAAACCATTTGTGTCCATTTCTAGGTCCAAAACATGAGCTATTTAGCTCCTATCAATACATTACAATTAAATTATACCGTCTCAATAAAATGAAATATGCGCTAACGTTTTCTTCCTTTCCGTATTTTATGCTTCCTTTATACCATTGTTACTTCATGTTCGGACACGACCCAAACACTCTCTGTAGACACTATGGCCAGGTTCTCGTTTCCAAACTAAATCAGTCGGAAATATTACTTACAACATAAAGGGAAACGTCTGTGATCGTGCGTGGGAGAATGTATTATAAGATAACGCCAGTGATCTATGTTTTGCTGTATGCCTACATTCCTGTAGACAAATATTTAGTTGGGTGATATATAAGCTTATTTGACGGAGATGTGTTATCTTAAACAGTGAGACACAAATGATACACTACAAAGGACAAAGTAAAAAAAACTTGCGTTGATATTTGTATGATTGTTTTTCTTTTAACATTATTCGTGTGAGCTGCGTATTATGTAAACCATGAGTGCTGGTGTATTTCTCACGAAAGAAAAACGACAGTGTATTAGGCGGGGACATTCTATTACAGACAATGAATTACTAGTTAGTGGATCTTGAATAGCAGAGAATATAAATGGAAATATGTCTGACAGGATGGTACCGATCATATATAGCACTCAACTTTCAAAATCCGTTGATGCTTTGGGACAAGATAACGTTGGTGCTAATTAACATAGCTTGAGTGTTAAAACTTAGTATACAATGTATATTGTTTCATCACATCACTACCTTGACTAAGTTCGATAATGAGCATTTTCTCCTCGGGGTAAATATAGCGATAAGAAATTCAATTGGTCGAGACTTTGGAACACAATAACAGCCATAACTGAGATAATATAAGTGTTTTATGCGAATGCCTTAAAGAGTTCGAATATGAGCATTTTCTGCTTACGCTAAGCAAAGATAAGCAATTTGATGGATTGGTGCTTTGGTTTTATTTAAATAAAGCATTATGGAAGATTAGAACTGATAGTTCTTACTATAATAGTTAAAACCTAGATAATGTAAAGGAAATGTGATGAAAATTTCCGTCCAATTATTTTAAAATCACCGAAGCCTCAAATGTCATTGCTGCCGTATTCGTGATAATTAACAAAGTCTCCATTTTAGCGTTTAATCATCAATGCGCGTTTAGCAGCAAATTGGATTCAAATCCAATGAAAATTGGACACATAAGATGGCATGGAGATTTGGTTGTGGTCTTTTCGTGATAATAGTCTAATTTTATAGTTTATATACCATTTCAGTCCCAAAGAAAGACATGTAATAGACAGATTTGGCTATTACATAATTAATTGAGGGTAATGAAACTTGGGGTAAACAGAGTGATAAACAATTTGATTGGTTGTGACTTTGGAGCCCAATAACTTTGATTCGAATTGCGTGAAGTAGTTGAAACTTCGTGTATAGTTAGTCGCATTACAAGTTCGACGATACGCATTTTCTGGTTAGGCTAAGTAAAGACTTCAATCATGCGTGTTTTCTACTAAGGCTTAGCGATATTTTTTGGTTTTATTTAAATAAAGCTTTATGGAAGATTAGATAAAGAACAGACAGTTCTCACTATAACACGATAATTTTGGTCCTGATTGGGTGAGAGTGATGAAACTAAGACTATGAATTTATTATATACTATTCAAAAAAAGTAGGGGATATTTGATTTTGAGGGCATAATACTAAAATATGCAAATGACTACGAAAAAAGTCACTATAGAACCTAACAGAAGAAACATTTCCAGTTACATGTGACGCCCAAACGCACCAATAGCTACCGCATGGAATGCAGGTGATGCTTGGGATCATCATGGGGTCCAACCCAAGATTTGCACGACTCTGACTTTGAATGTTACAGTCATTGTGGTATTGAATTCCAGGGTGGAAACATCAGTTTAAGTGTTTTAGTGACCAGAAAACAAATTTTGATGTGCGTCGGCTTACCCAAAATGAAAGGTTACGTGCCCTTGGCATTCTACAGATCGACACAACACAGGCGGTTGTGGCGCGGACGATGAATGTTTCTCAGTCTGTCATAAGCAGGCTATGGTCCAGATACCGTGATACACTATCTATACAGGACAGACCACGCTCAGGTCGACAACTCAAGCCCAGGATTTATCCGTACCTTGGCCTTGAGAAATCGTGTCATCACAGCAAATCAGATCAGCGCTCGTCTTCAAACAGACACTGGTGTGAGAGTGAGTGGCCAGACGATTCGGAATCGACTGCATAGGGTCACCTTCGCGCCCGACGTCCTCGCGTGACCCCTTGTTTGAGAGATCATCACATTCAGGCAAGACGTCGTTGGTGTAGGGGTCGTCAACACGTTGATAATCGACGCTGGAGCAATGTGATGTTTTCAGATGAGTCAAGGTTCACTGTTGATTTTTTGGACAGACGTAGGAGGGTGTGGCGTCGTCGAAACGAGCGCTTCCAAGACGTTAACGTCAACAGACATGATCGATTTGGGGGTGGTTCTGTTATGGTGTGGGGAGGCATCACTGTTGCTGGAAGAACGGCTTTACATGTTGTTGCAGGGCGTGTTACAGGCCAGTACTATCGGGACAACATCTTGGCAGTCCATGTTGTGCCGTTCGCACGACGTCATGACCGCCGTTTCATCTTCCAGGATGACAACGCAAGATGTCACAAGGCCAGGATCGTTACAGGCTACCTCCAACAACAGAATATCACCACATTACCTTGGCCAGCACTGAGTCCCGACCTCTCCCCCATCGAGCATGTCTGGGACATGCTTGGACAGAGGTAACGTCAACAACGTCCCGCCAATGTCCAAGAACTTGCTGCTGCCTTGCAACAGGAATGGGACAATCTGGACCAAAATGACCTTAGACGTCTTATTAGGAGTATGCCACGTCGGATCAATGCTTGTTTGGCAAACAGAGGAGGATTTACCTGTTACTGACTTTGTTTTGATGCTGTGGTAACTTTGCTGTTTGACCCCGGGTATCATTTTACCCTTATAATGGTCAGTCTGTGCCTTACTTAGTCTAACGATCATTTGGAATAAATCGATGAATGTGAACTTCATTTCATTTTGTCATTTGTTTCTTCGTCAGTTTCATTAGGTGACTTTAATAAAACTTAAAAATCAAATATCCCCTACCTTTTTTGAATAGGATATCAATAACTTTACTAAGTTTGTTGACGAGAGTTTTCTGATTAGGCCAGGTAACAATAATCATCTTACTTGGTCAAGACTTTCGAAATCAGCTTTTGATTTAGGTAGAATGTTTAAACCTGGTGTAGATGTTCATTAGGCGAATATCTTGACTGGCTTCAAGCCGAGCTATGTAAATTCATGAGTAAAGTGTTCCGAGCTGACGAAAATCTCAAAAACTATGTATAGTTATGACTATATATATATATGCAACAATCATAGACATTATTCTAAACTATAAAGAAAACGTAGTTCCGTGCTGTATTTCTTAATATATGTGCACTTAAAATAAATTTCTTTTGTTTACGGGGGGAGTGGGTACACCCGTTTCCATTCAATTCTATTTTATAATTATTGATACAGTTGAATTTGACAAAAGTTATAAACGTTATTTCCAATAGATTACTTATAATTAAACACGATATTCAAATAAATCTGAATGATATTTTGTAAAAAATAATTACCATCCTAAAATTCACCGACTGATGTGGAGAAAACATTTATTGAATAATGGATTGTTGCAATACTGGCAGAAGTGTCGGAAAGTCGGTCTGCTTGGACAATGGCGCGTTTGTCAGTAATCTATTGAGCTGACTGAACACTGTCTACAGAATTTGAACACGAAAGATTAAAGTCATCTCGATATTAAAAAAAAAAACTTTTTGAAATGTACTCTCTAAACTCGGCAAAGGGTATTTCCCAAACACGGTCAAGGGTTGAATTCAAATTCAGATCAGAATTAAATTTCATCAGGTTAGCAAAGACTAATCAATTTCAATTTTTATTAGAGATTCAGATAGGTGAGATTTACCTTTGAGTAGCCGCGGTTTTTAAAAACACGTCATTTTTGATAAATAGATTTCATATCGAGATCATTAATGTCGGTTTCTAATATGCGCCAGTAATTAATTTATCTATCAGGCCCAAAGCCGGACACTGAATATGAAATAGGGGAATTTCAATACTTAAAATTATGTTTCGGTTAATCTGCTTTCTTTTCCAATAAAATTTACTACGTGATTTAAAATTATGGCATTGTGGACAATAATATTAAACCGGTTACCATGAAATAGCTTTAGCAATAATTTTGAAATCTCAAGGGTCTTAACTAAAAAGGTAAATAAAACCACGACTGTCTGGCATGATTTATTTAATTTCGAATTCGTGGATTCCATAATGGGTCCTGCTATATCATCAATATCTGCCAAAAATTATGTTCAAGTTGTGAGAGTAGTTTGCACCGATTTATCAATATTTCGAAGAGCCAAGAATAATTGGCACATGAACCGAGTCAGCGCTCCCTTAATCTGGAAAAAAAACCCTAGTAACACTGTTCAATGTAGATTCGACAAAACTAAGGAAAACTGTTTTGTTTCAGAATTAAGCTACTGAATATAAAACCAATTTTATTTTGTCTTTTTAGATGAAGATAATTAGAAGCCTAATCAGTGAAGGAGAAAACAAAACCCTAGTTTTATATACATGTGTACTAAGTCCAAATATGGGTCTACATTGTAACTCCATTTTTCACCAAAATTTGAAGGTTTTTCCAGATTACGGGAGAGCAGTTATTGTAGTTTCGTCCGTATAATATATTATAACATGGTGTTTTTAGCTTATAGGTCATTGAGAAAACTGGCGTGTTTTCGATTTCTCCGGTTTCCTCCCACTTCTAAAAAAAAACAACGCGCAAGCGAATTATGGAAATAGAATTGAACCATGTTAGTCCCGATATGACCTAGTTTGTGTCGGGTGGATGTTAAACCCAACTTCTCTATTTCTTTTGGGATAGCAGAGAGGGACGTGCGTCTCACTGTTCGCAAATTAAACAAAAATATTGGATTAGTTGAAAAGGACCATAGATTGAACTACAATAGTGTTGCGGGTATAAACAACATTGTGATTCTATGAAATTGATAAAGTGTGTTACTTGTAGGACTTAAAGACAAACTGACCCACTTATTGTTTGTTGTCCATTTTTGCATTCCACTAAAAAGTAACTATCTATACCAGAGGTAAGCATCTCTTTAGTCTAGGCAACTAACTATCATTTTATATAGAGATAGTGGATGGGTGTAGAACGTCTGGATGAAATCATGGGTTAATTAAAGCGTTTGTTAGACAGTTATGATGGGCAATTTCATGGATTTGAATAATATTTGTATCATTAATATTCAAAATTTCATGTATTCAGTAAATGACAATTATTAATTTATGTAAAGCGTCGACTTTTCAGCTCATGTTCACGCCCTTTTAACTAATACATCGTATCCTGGCGCCTACCTTAATTATCGTTTAGATCCTCAACCAGTAGACGTGGTACAAGGGTTAATCAGTGAACTGGATGTATGAGATGTGTTGTTGACGTTTGGGAAAGTAGGTCGAGGGGAAATGTGTAGGGAGTGATAGTTAGATGTATTATGAATTGTTACAGTGGCTGTGGTGTTACGTTGAAATACTATGCCGCTACCGTAACACCACAGCTTTATGATTTGTTAGACAGGATTGATACCGTAAGTCCGACAATAATAAATAAACTATTTCTGATTTTAATGTTGTCTTTTCCCAACGGCACTGGCCGTACGCCAGCAACTGAAAATAGCTGACGAAACAGCTAGGGCGTCGATTGTTAGTTCGCGTACAACTTGAAAAACCGAATGTCGTACGCCATTGTGAAACTGAAAGTAGCTGACGAAGACAGTTAGGGCGCACTCGGCTAATCTCGACAGATTCCGTAAACTAAGTAAACTACATCTAGTCTCGGATGTATGACAGTAAGTGATATGTACCTACGCCCATACATTTGCGATGCGGCTACCGGTTTACTTTAACAGGAAAACTTGACGCTATTTCACAAATTGGGAACCTATTCGGCTAGCGACCTATTCGACCGATCGAGCTGCAACCTGTTCGTTGGAAACCTATTTAGAGTAAAGTCAACAGTCTCTATTTATCAACCAATAAAATCCAACGTTATG
The DNA here is from genome assembly GCA_036850965.1 of Patella caerulea. Lineage (NCBI taxonomy): Eukaryota > Metazoa > Mollusca > Gastropoda > Patellidae > Patella > Patella caerulea. The sequence continues at coordinate 25,743,716 of JAZGQO010000006.1, forward strand.
TCTATCAAATGAAAGTAGAATATATTATTTTTTATCTATTCCTTCAGCTCAGAATAGAAGTGTAATTTCGTCTAGTGGATCGGTCGACTAGGTCACTAGCCAAATAGGTCGCCGACTTGTGTTTGGAATGGGCGCAGCCATGTTTCATCCGGGACCTTTAAAGTAGTTCCAATATGGCGGAATTCATCATACAGCCGAGTTTAGATTCCCGAAATCTTCCGAGGTTTGCCGAGTGAGTTAGAGCGCCGATTGTTAGTTCGCGTACAACTTGAAAAAAAACCGAATGTCAGTATGGTACTCAAAGCGAGTAATCTCGACTCAAAAGTATAGTGTATAACCTACTTACTGTCTACAGTCGTCGCTACTCTTATTAGAGTTCATTCATGATTTTTTGTGGACGATTTACTACTCAGTAAGAAAGCCTGTGCCCAAAAAGAGTTCTCGTCTGTTATTATTAGTATAATGACTTCCTCATGTGCGGCAGGTTCGTTTGTTTTTAAAAACACTGTTTTTCGTTCCAAAAAATAGAAAAGTAATTTTTTACCAGATGATCATGGTTTTTCACCGAGACTAGATAATTTCTCTCGCTGCAAGGATGTTATCGCTTATGAAAAAGTTCATACACTGTTGAGAAAATAGTCCCATTGGTTTTCTTAGCTGCAAATACAGCGAGAATAAACTCTGTACTGAAAAATTTTCGCGTGATCTATATAAACTGTCTTCACACACTCGATTTATAATTAGCGATATACAGGTACAGTGGCAAGTGTTATGCTTCTCAGGCTAATACCTCAAAAGTACCTCCGCGCAAAACCCTCGATTTTGGTACATGCAAAAGAAAAAGAAATAGTGCCCGTGCGCGTGCCAGTAATAGGAAAACTAAGAGTTCGCGCATAAAAATGCACGAACGTACCAGGCGCGATGTCATCTAGAAAGGTTTTTGGCTATTATTCAGTTATATGAATATTTATTTTTCAACTAGTTTGGATACTGAACAATAATTCACGCGGACTCCGCGAATCAAGAGCGATTTGAATTATATTCATTTGTGGTTGGTCAATTTTAATTACTTTTATTTCGTTGATGACGATATCTCAATGTCTTAATTATTCTTCTTAATCATTTGTAATGATTGGTTAACACATATCGAGCTACTTTCATTTTGTAATGCGCAAAGGCATCTTCGGGTAGACTATTTATCCCATCATTTTGTTCTGGAGCTGAGATTTTCATTAACATTATTTGATATGATGATGAATTTGACTTGTTTGAAGTCTATAAAGCAATAACAAATCAAAGCTGGTGATATAAAGATAACTTGACTGGTCCATTTAGATATATTATATTTTCATTAATAATCATGTGAGCGCTTTCATGCAGCATGTAGGCTGGTAACTTCAGAGAATTTCTTACCCTTACCCGAATCACATCACAAATATTTAAAAGAGAATTATACGGAAGATATATAAATTTTGACGTAAGGTAACGCCTTGATGCATCGAGGATGACGTGTATGGAAATAACCTATGGTAGGATTGAATGCATACTTAAGTTAAATGATTTGTACTAGCTTCGTTTTCAAGAATTATATTTCCTCGACAGCCGCGATCGTAAATACATAACAATTGATTTAAATAATATATATTTAGCAAATATTATATCTTTCAAGACACTTCAATTCACGATTTTCTGCACAATTTAACGTATTGGCTATTACATGTTACATTGTGCAAAATGGACGAATTCGATGACGTTAACGATGAGTAATGCACACCCAAAGTAGGAACAATAGACTTAGTGGTTGACGCATTCCTTACAAACATTACAATTTTAAAGTTTAAGGATAAACAAATTATGCTCAAGGGAAAAAAACTTTAACGTTATATGATAGTTCGTAAATGTTAATTCACTCATTACCTCCACAATATTTATTTTTTAATCTGCTTACAAACGTAACTCTAATATTTTTGTCAAATATTTGAGTCCTAAATGAGGTACATGTGCTAACATGACATATGAATCCAGCAATATCGTAAATGTTAATTCAGCCATCACCTCCACAATATTTATTTTTAATCTGCTTACAAACGTCACTCTAATATTTTGTCAAATATTTGAGTCCTCAATGAGGTACTAACAAGACATATGAATCCAGCAATATCCTTATCTTATTCCCATTTCCATAGTCTAAAGTGTTACGCAATGAAATGCTTTTCAATAATCGACAAAAAGTTATGATATGCTGTTATACAGTATTTGCAAATTACAGCCACGAACTTGCAAAATATTCTATACCAGCTCAATATGAAACACCATCCTATACCGAAAACCAGATAAAAGCCAAAGGGAACGTTGTTATTAAATTGCTACAGATACGTGAAGTAATACCCATTCCCTTCATTTAAACCAAGTGGAAAATGTTTATCCGATAAATCTGCCCGTAGAGGAACTCAAAAATCAAAGGTTCCATTTTGAATAGAGCATGATATACGGTTCTCTGACCAATAATCGACATATATGTCGTTTGATACGTGTTGGCATTAAGAAAATGAACCCCAGAATATCATATGGTCGAAAACCACTTTGTCTACAAAATCAATTTGACAACTATTTATTGTCTCCGAAAAATAAAACGGGTAAATTAGCAGTATGTTGAAGAAGTGTTTTGAAGATAAACATTCGTGAAATAGAAAATAAGTGAAAATATTTTCCAAAAAATGATAATGGGCACTTTTTAGGACTATTCGAAAAAGAGAATCTATTTAAGGCATATTTTGCTGTAAAAATAAATATTTTAATAATCAATTTAACATCCAAATATTTTTTTATTTGGATACATCTTTTACAATTATTAGTATATCTTTGTATATTTAAAGATTATTTTTAAGACCAATATTTAAAAAGAAATGGGTTAATTTTGTACTATGCTGATGTTCTTTATATTTACTTTAAGATCTCAAATACAACTAAGTTTTAAAGATGCATTCCCACAAAGATGTTTATCGAGTGTCTATTTCCAATAAAAGTCTGTCAATTTTGGTATATATGGAAAGTAGAGACGCTATTCTAACTAGAACTATACTGGATTTCCTAAAAATAAAAAAAACACCCATGTTAGCGCACGCGGGACAAAAATAAAGGGATGACAGATGATGTCAAAGGTTTCGAGCTTAGATAGATTGACTGACCACTTTGCATGAGAGAACGCCTTCATGTATAAATGATAAACATGATGCCGAGCGAACCTGGAAGACCGAAATGTACAACAGATTCTGAGACTAAAATTCGGAAAAAGAAATTATTTAACTTGGTATTGGTTAGACTGTTTTTCGAGAGAGAGATGGGGTTTAACGTCCACTCGACACGAACTAGGTCATTTCGGGACTAAAATATGGCTTTATTTCATTTTAATTATTCGCTTGCACGCAGGGTCTTTAGCAGTTGGAGGACCCCGAGAAAACCCACGAGGTTTAGCACGTCACGTTCAACCGGGGATTCGAAATCACGCCAGTTGACTCAATGATAATATTATTTTATAGCTTGGGGTATTACCTCGTGAATATTATGTTTTGAGAGGGATTTGAAGCCAATTTTGATAGATTAATTATTGGGAAGGGGATAATACCAGAGACATATAATACGGTAAATTGGCAGCGATTAAAGACAACATCGACTTTTATATGCAATGTATTCTCCCTTGTTTGGCTAGTGACAACCATGACTTAATAAAACATTCTTTATAGCTTGGGGTATTACCTCCCGAATATTATGTTTTGAGAGGTATTTTAAGCATTTTTTTTTTTGATAGATTCACACTGTATCACCATCTCACCCAGTTTGTACATGGGAGGATACCTTTAAATTTCGGGGTGATAAACAGGCGGCTACGCGCCCTCGGGAGTCCACTAACATGTGTTAATGAAAAAAAGGTATCAATTATCGACTCCTTTTACGAAACAATGGAAGAAAGTGTTAAAGTCCAAAGACAAATGCAAAAGATGTTTGGACGCGGGGAACACAAATCCGACTACATGTTTCTATTTTATGTGCTGTGCTATAATATGCTCCTTTAGGACGCGGTTATTCCTAAACAAATTCTTAATCACTTCTATACGCAGACTACATGTCCAACACTGTTGTACATTCGTGTGATATAACGTGAAAAGCACCTATTTGAAAACTGGTGAGTTTTCATTCCACAGTTCTCTTTAGTGATACGAATTTCGTGAATTCTTAATGGTTTAGTCATGAGGTGTATGGTTCCCAAACACGGGTATCACTGTGATCATAACGTTATGATCATGCCTTTCGGCACCAATCGGGACATCAAGTCAGAAAATCAATCTGTGACAATTTATTTTGCCAGCATTTCAAAACCATGGAAATGAAATGGAGAGTAACATCATACGGCTAACCACCGAGTGGACTAATGAAGACTGGCATGTACAGTGAGCTATGAGGAAAGTTGTGCCTGTACGTCAACGATTTAGCCTGCTTTAACTATCATGGACCAAGACGTTCTGGACACTTGTGGACCTCGACCTTTCGTCACAACCAAATAACCAGGCGTATTTTCCTTGACAAGCCGTCCTTCCTGAAAACTGGCTTGAAAATACTCGGCCAAAACCAGGATTTAACTAGCAACCTCCTTAATCTGAGTCAGTAACATATTCACTGAATCAATGTGACACCCAAGAACGATTGGCCTATGGCGAAAATATCATACGAGAGTTATCTAAATGGATAAAAATTTTAAAATGATCGTACATATCCTATCTTGGTCGGTCTAACTGGTTTTCATTGAGTTCATATATATTCCGGATGCTTCAAATCTTGACAAACATCATAGAATGCTATCATGGTTTTATTCATGACGTACCGATAGCCATGAGTATCGTAAGATAGACGAAGCTCTGAAGAATATTAGTATTATTACAATAGACTATCATTTGTTTGTGAGAATATTTAATTACTGAATGAGTTTTGTGCATTCATGGGTGAGATGCTTTTTTAAAAACTTTTTGTTGTGTGGGTTGGTATCATTTTGAAATAAACGTCTGTTAATCTTGTAGGTAAAATCTGTTGTCTTATCAATTTGATACGCCTGGGAACCTATAGTGCGTTAAAACTGTAGTAAAAACAATTTGATTGAACAAAATACACATCTAAAACAATATAAATGGTGTATATGCATATTACAAAATATATTTGAACTTCTAGCGATGCGTCGTCATATAGTCACCTATCTAGTTATTAAAGCTGTTTATCTAAAAACAATCATATTATATTCCTTCAAAATATGTGGATGTATAGCAAAATCGAGCTGTTTTCTATTACAAATTATATTGTGATTTAATATACTGTATACAAAGCTAGCACTATTTATATATTATATAGTTGAAAGTCAGAAACAGGAAAATTCAAGTAAGTGAGTAAAATGTGTTCTTTGTGAGGTTACGGGTATTCTAAAGTCAAACATTAACCTTACCTCATATATACATTTCTTTATACCAGTATAAAACTCTACCAGGGGCGACGGGTCGCACTTTCTATTCTGTATAATATGCTTAGCCATTTGTATTGGAAATTATTCAAAGGAGATACTTAGAGGGATCATCTTACTTGAACGATCTGCTCGCTATACCATTTCTTTATAATCAAGTCGAGTTACAGTTGTCCGTTCTTAATTTACATGTTCCTCTCTTAGATTGTGGGTGTCGTAGGAGCGCGACCATTCGCCAAAAAAAAGAATACTTTCACAGCAATTTGCATCAATGCGAACCAAAATTATTGATGCGTTTATTAACCATACAAGAACATTAATTTAATATTTATTGCAATGCTATTCAGGCGTTGAAAAGGGCAATACTAATCTAATTGTCTTCTTTAATAAGAAAAGTATTTCAGATATTTGTAATCATGCTAGTTCTTTATCTTCTGAGGTGTGTTAATTTAATGGACTTTTCTAGTAATGGTTTCTTGGCTACGCGTTTTAAACTTATTAAAGAAAATTACACAAATTAGAGCATAGATCGAGTCTATTGTAACCTTTAAGTGAACTTGATTTCGGTCGTCTGAATGAAGAATGGATATGGTAATACTAATGGAAATGCCGCATGCCGGTCAAGAATAATTGTGACCGTTGAGGTGTAAGTACATGGAGACATTCCTAAATTGTTTACATCAAGAAGAACCATGTCATGCAATTACTATTACAAGGCAGAAGTAAAATAATATTATATTCTTACCTGATGTTTTCGCATCAAATTTATGAAAAAATAAAACAAAAACTTATGTCTCCGTGTGAAAATAATGCTACATATGCTATAGCCTTACAACAATGAGTCGGTATGTCGTCTGCTAAAGCTCCAACTCGCGTCTGCGCAAATCATCACCTACAGCAATCGATTTAACTGAATCTTCCAACAATCTATGTTTTCTTCCCGGTGGCAGACAGTTCTGTCGTAAACTGACATTAAAATGTCATAACTTCTCAAATTTAAGTTTTCGGTAATTTTCTCAACGTGACACTTTCTTCGATCTCGTTCGATTTTTTGTATTTATTTTTTATGTAACATGTGGCTTAGAAAGTAATATAATGATTTTCCTTATTCATATATACATGTAGTTTAAAATGTACATTTAATATTAACAGAAAAAACAACTCTGTTACTCGAACAGTACAATATAAAAATCAAATTGTACAGTACAGTGAATCATTTTTTGTCTAATTTTTTATACGCCCACATTTTCATGTGGACGCATATTGTCGTCGCCCCTGTCCGGACGGACGTCCACAAATGTTTGTGAGCACTCTACAGGTCACAATTTTTATCCAATTTCAATGATATTGAAATGTAGGTTTATAACCCTAAGATCTCGATTCCTTTCGATATTGGCGTGTATCGGACTGTAACTTCATGTGTCATGGCCCCTGATTGTACGAAAAATCACGTTTTTAGCGCGTGAACTGTAGTGAACACTGTGTAGAGGTCACAATTTTGAACTGATTTTGATGACACTTGGAATGCATGTTTATAACCCAAAGATCTAGGTGCCTTTCGATATTGGCGCATATCGGATCGTAACTTCCTGAATTATGGCCCCCTTTTAGCTTGGGGTCCCGCTGGAGGTCATAATTATTATCTGGTTTTAAAAAATCCGTCTGATCATATCACCGTTACACCGCAATGAAGTTTTTGTCCGAATTTTGTGAAAATCGGACCAAAATTGTACGCGAATAATGTTAAAAAAAAGGTATATCAAGGTTGTGAACCCTGTAGAGGTAACAATTTTTATTCGATTTTAATGAAACTTGAAATGCATGTTTATACCTCAAAGATCTTTGCGCATATTACATCGTAACTAACTGAATTATGGACCCTGATTGTGCGAAAAATTTACTTTTATCTTATGGTGCCTCTGGAGGTCACAATTAATAATTCTATTTGATTATGTCACCGTTACACCGTAATGAAGGTTGATTTCGAATTTTGTGAAAATTGGACCAAAACTGTGAGACAAAATAGTCACCGCTGGTACGCGCATAGTGTAAAAAAATATAGTATATCAAGGTTGTAGACCCTGTGGAGGTCACAATTTTAATCCGATTTTGATGAAACTTGAAATGCATGTTTATAAACCAAAGATCTTGTTACCTTTCGATATTTGCGCATATGGAATTGTAACTTCATGAATTATGTCCCTTGATTTGGACTATTCTTTTATCGTAAAGGAATATGAGACGGACGTTATCTCTGGCATCAATAAATTAATAGCTAATCGAAAGCGTTTTACTTCTCTCCTGCTGTGTTAATATATTGAAAAACTGTATCATGGTTTAGCATACGTCTTCTGTAGCGGCAATAAATTCACAATAAGTCGGATAAAATATTGTTTTAATATTGATGATTGAGTTACATGCTGTTATGTTTCAAGAAGGAATTGCATTGTCATTCAATTCATCTTGTATTATATATTGCTGTGTTTAAACCTTACGCTATCAATCTAAATACCATATCAATGACCTATACATTTATGGAATGGAATATTAGTTTAGATATCTAATGAATTCCTGATACTGGTTTAAGACATATTACTTTGAGCATATGAACATTTAGCCGAACAAACTCTGAAATGAAATGGGTTTTAACGTCCTACTGTTTTGCTCCTAAACTTGACTAATGAAGACGGGCATACGCTATACGTCCTCCGCCCTGCATCACTGACAAGATAAAACCACACCGGAAAATCTGGATGAACTTACTTGGCCAATGCAGAGATCGAACAACCGACCTCCAGGCTAGCGAGCCAGCGTCTTACCCACTTAGCCACCGTCATCCCGAAACAAAATCTAAAGCAATAGATAATTATTAAGTGCAAATAATAAAGTGCCTAAAGCCAGTAAATAAATTGTAAAGGCCTCAATCCAGAAGTTATTGTGTTTAAAGGGTGTGACGACGGACCGACATACGAACGGATCCCTTTTAATAGTTTCCCAGTTTCCATGTGTAGTGATATATTACAGGTTAAGAGCTTTAAAAAAAGCTTAAAGAATAAAATATGCCAGGCTTTTGCAACATAGTGTGTTTCCTTTTTTATAATGTAAGAATTACGTTTATCAACACCGTTACCATACTAAATGCCTTTGAAGAAAACAAATCCCATAAGAATATCAATCATATAACACACCTGCACAGACTTCATAAAATAAATAAATGGCCAATAACAATTGCAATCGACAGTGGAACGATCATTCATATTTCTTCGCGTGTTTCTTAATGGCTTATTTTAAAAGCAATCCAACAAAATGTAGTCATCATGAGCAGATATAATTGTATTTTCAGGACAACAGTGAAAATTTAAAAAATGTTTCTTTAACTAGTTTAACATTCAATATTTGGAAAACGTATCGGAATATTCACCAATGCCCAGTATAAAACTAATATTAACTATTTTGTTGAATTGGTTTAATCACTTTTGCGACTGAAACCGGGTGGATGTGTTTAACATCCACTCGGCACAAGCTGGCTGATTTCGAGATTAACATCTGGTTTTAATTTGGCTGTGGGAAGAAACCAGAGGACAGGGAAAAACACAAAAGATTGGAAAGACGATCCTACTTCTTATCACGCACAAGCGGGCAATCTAAATCCCTCCACTCAATAACAAACCTGATGTTCTGACGCACACGTGTAAACACTGTTGGCCACCCAACCTCGTCTGACAGAAACGGCCCTCTTAAAAATACCAGCCATCAAATGGTACTAAAAGTAAGTGTCCCAATTTCTAAAACTACCTACAATAATCGAAAATAAAAAAAAATCGTAATATTTAAACATATATTATGCATGAGCTAAATATACCTAAAGTCTTCCTTTAATAAAATCTCGATGTCATCTTATGTGTCGGATTTTGACTGAATTTGAATCCGATCTGCTGCTCAACGCTCAGTGATGATTAAATCCAAGATAATCAAGACTGTTTTTATTGTACCGACTACAGTAATGAGGATCCAAGCTATAGATCTAAACATCAATCGCTAATATCTCGGTTCAAAACGGAGCAATGTGAACTACTTTAGCATATTCCCTTTACATTATCTAGTTTAAACGAATTTAGAAAGAAATGTCATCTCTTTGTCTAATCTCCCTAAGACACCATGAACAATTTAAAGTCAATACACGACCCCATGTACTCTATGGGCATAGCATCTTCAATAGAAGGCTTGATCTCGCCTTAACTACGTACATCACTCGTGGTTGCTGCTTAAGGAAGATGTGGGCATAGTCTTTCGAAGAAGACAGTGCGGGAGTAATTAAATATAGTTTATTCGCAAATGGGCCATTCGCCTGTTTTTCAAAATTGAATACAAGTCACTTTATACGCTTATATTGCATTGATTCGTCTATTTTATGGTTCCGACGAATAACGCTCCAAAATTGATTGTTTAAGACGTGCTTTTGGACTCATTTTCGTCTGTTTTATAATTCCAAAGAATAACGCCCTACGCCCTTTAAAGCACAGGTGCTTCATTGTTTACGGTAGATACTCCAGTTAAAAAATATTAACCGCATATATACAATGAGAGAAGAATGAGATTTGACGTCCACTCGATAGATACTGGGTCATTTCGGGACTAACATATGGTTCAATTTTGTTTCATCAATTTTCTTGCGCGTAGGGGTCTTCAGCAGTGGGAGGAACCATGCAGATGACCCGGAAAAACCCAACGAGGTTGGACAGGCGACCCTAACTCACTGTCCCGCACAATTGGGGAATCGAAATCCCGCCAGTTTACCCAGTGACAGACCTAATATCAAAACACGCAAGCGTTAATCATCTAACCACACTTTGCACACAATGTGAACGCCTTTGAGACTAAAAGACAGCAAGATTATAATAACTTCACAATGAAAAGTTTTACAAGTGCTGCTATTACTTGTGTAGTTGGTGCAGTATTTAATAATGAAATTGATAATTAATTAATGTTGACAGTTGACAGAAATAGTGTCATTTTGAAATATTGGTTCATTTGACTTATCCATCTTGCACGGGCTTTCTGCGCCTCTGAGACCGAAAGAAAGTGTGATTAAAATAATAAGTTTTACGAGAAAGTTGAATGGTGCATTGCTTTGTACATGGCGCGGTATTAATGATGAAATTGTCAAAATGGTTATTCCTGATTTGGATGATATAAAACGGAGTGCAACGCCAGGTAACACAGTTAGTGTTAACAAAACCAAAGCGGGAATTCAACGAAAATATGATATAATTTTACTCATTCAAGAATAGTCCTTAAAGGGACAATAACATAGAAATTGCTAACAATGTTATTGGGGCTTTAACATAGAAATTGCTAACAATGAATACTGAAGTATGGCTTATGGTGGTATTGGTGACAATTTATAGTAATGCATTTATACAATAATGTGAATATTTCTATATCCAACTGACTATAGTTCATATAGAGTGCTAATTTGTGTTGGACTACTTACATTACTAACGCTTTCATTGGAAGGAATATTATTTCGACGGGTCAACTCAATTTCAAGACTATGACATCAAGCTGAGCGGTTCCTCTGGGATACTGGATAATATTAGACAACAGGGGTTCTGAAATAAAACGACCATTGTCCTTAATAAATGTATAAACCCGATATCTTACTGTTACCATTCTTCTCCAGAATTTAAGTTGCTTCGATTGTTTAAGCATATGAAAACAATGTTCAGAATATCTGCTATGTTTCATGATACTGTAAGAAAAGTTAGTCTTGACACATAATCTGCAGCCAGATCATGCACCCAAGTTCCGATTAATAAACTACATTTGATATCCAAAAGTCATATGCACAGTATTTATTATGTATAATTTCTGTTTGAGAACCGTGTCATGTTCGCCTGACTCGCATACATGCTGAAGGGTCTGTCAAACAATTTAAACTTGCTGCATCTGTCTATTAATTACATTCTTTGAGAAGATTGATTTAATTATAACTCTAATGTCTTGACATGTAAGGGTCTCACAGCAGAGAGACAAATTGAGACGACAGGAAAAGACCACTCCGAGGAATGGAATCTATACTAACTGACAGAATTATCTTTGATGAATATATAAACTTCTTTGGATCTATTGACAACCCACGTTACATAAGAAATAACGGATTGCGGAATCAGCTGAAATACTATTTTATAGTCTACACTTTTGTGATGAGAAAACATAACGATAAAATACAAGTTGAGAAAATCAAGATATAAGTTATACACGGGAACGTTATCCGCGGTGGCTAAGTGACTAAGACACTGGCTTGCTAGTCAGGAGGTCGCGGGTTCAATTTCGGTGTTGTCCGACATTTTCCGGTGTGGTTTCTCCATGTTAGTGGTACAGGACGGATGACCTGACAAGGACATCTATCTAGTATTTCCTTTAAAGACCCCTTGGCAGTGTGAATTCGATATGACTGTGAGTAGGCCGTAGTAGCACGGGATGGATGATCTGACAAGGACATCTATCTAGTCGCTGCCTTAAAGCTCCTTTGGCAGCTTGAATTTGATATATGAGTAGACCGTAGCGTGGCTGACTGGGCAAATTTTCCCTGAAGGCGTATGCCCGTCTTTTTTAGCCCAGTCAGAGCTGAACAGTAGGATGTTAAACCTCATTCCATTATACACGGGAACAGTTTAGACTTCAATGTGCCGTACCGCCATTATCCATAGGCCTAGGCTAATTTTAACTAAAATAAGGATTTCGAAAAGTCCAATGATTCAAATTTCATAAATTAACCTTGAGCTCGATGTTCGTGGATAGAAACAGTAATCGGTAAAAACAAGATAGCGGCATGAAATGAATAGACGGTGATGCAAACCTTAAAAGCCAATAACGTCGGCTTATAGAATTTGACCAACATACTTTTTATTAAATAAGGTCAACATTTATTGTATATTTTCATTTTAGTCTGTAATATTGTATCTATGATATAGAACAAACGCTGAAAAAAGAAAATCTTATTATTCAGGTTATTACCACTTGGTATAAGGAACTGTGTAAGATTTTGAAGCATACTGCCAATAGAAGTGTCTGAGTTGTTTCACCCAAGACTAATATGAACAGACAAAAAGGAAATTTGATTGCGAAAACAATAGTCTGTAATCATTGAAAAAACCAGAAGGGTGACACTTAATGCTCATGGTTATTAAAATACCTGTTCAACCTGGGTGATTCTTATAACCCAGAGAATAAGCAAACCACGGTTATATGTCTGGTCATACAATTTTTCGCGTGTTGTTTCAACGTTTCTTTAGTTGCAGCTATGGTATCACCAGTAGATGAAAGTCTTTACACCAATAGGGCCGATGATGATTATATGTACGTTCATCCAGCTAACATCTTAGTGAAAGGATTTATCTTTGGATTTATATAACTATAATTAGAAATGTTTGTGTCTGTCAAACCTTGACTTCTTGATACTCCTCTTCTTCAATAAAGTGCCATTGGGAGAAACCCTATCGTATGGAATGACAAAGTATCGTGCGCTTAAGGGACAATAATGGTGCCAGTAATTATTACATATGTGATAGAAGCGGTTAAATACATACCAAATACAATTTTTACACAGAGATCATTGCTACAAACACTGGGCTGAACGGAAAGTGACGCATTTAAAGTTAAGTATGGTATGTAGCTCGCGGGACGGGTATGCACCAAAAATAATCGAGACCATCCAAGAGGAAGTGGGGCTTGTAGGCAGCATACATATAAAGTGGGTGTGGCTCTGTCCGTGGGGTCAGGCATGCACCAAACCAATTGGGGTTATCTTTAGGGTATAGGGAATAAGTATACGACGTTTAAGCCCCTAAGGATCCTTTATTTTTACAGAAAACAATTATTCCTCTGGGCATGTCATGTAACGAACTAATTTTTCCCACGGGGCCCATTATTTACGTCAACACGCGGTTGACATGCACGGTCCCCCATCATTTTGCAAGAGATGAGCAGAGAAAGCTGTAAAATCAGGGGTCATAATCCAGAAAGTGACGATCCGATAGGCGCCACTACACAGTATTTGACTTAAATAAAATTGGATAAAAACAAAATTATGACCTCTAAAGCGTCCACAACCTGGATATTACGCCATTTGCGTACAATGAGTGGCCATTATCGAGCTGTTTCGGTCCGATTTTGACGAAATTCGACCTCCATCGCCATTATGGTGTAACCGTGATATAGATGAGCGGCTTTGAAAATCAACGTCATTTTTTTTAAACAATAAGTGACCATAATTCAGAAATTTACTGATCGATATGCGCCAATATCGAAAGACACCTCGATCTCTGGGTTTTAATTTGTTCCTCTTGGAGCTGTGTCTGATCGCACTATGTCCGCTGGCAGTTCCTACCGCATTTTATATAGCTGCAATATGAAAATACCGCTCTAAAGCTTTTTATTTTTTGAATCCTAACCGAATGATTGATTCTTATTTCTTGCCACAGCTGACACACATTTATTATAATTCAACATTATTTTCAAGCCGAATTTTGCGATAAAAAAAACATACACAAAATACGTTTTAACTGATCAGACATTACGAGGCTCGAACATGCGTAAACTACATGTTTATTGAATCGCTAAATTCTATTTTAAAATAGTGTTGAATTATATATTATAAATTTGTGTCAGATATGACGAGAAATGGCTCCATTCACGAAAAAAAACATTCACGGTGAGAAATAAAATGTAAGACTTCCAAAATAGCCCCAGAGTAGAGACGGGGAAGAACGGTATTTTATCCGTTTTTTCAGGAGCGATCTTTTTATATAAACCTATATTTCAAGTTGGATTTTAAAAAAAATGTCACTAACAAATTGTGAACGTCCGGCCGATCATGGGCGACAACATAAGCCCACATGAAAATTTAAAAGTCAATGATTGAAATTAATTATAAGCAATCAAATATTACCAAGAATAGAGCATAATGAAGTCATTGCTGAAAATCTATGCTTAAGTCATGATGACGTGAATCAAAGAGGCGGAAAAGAAATGGGGTTTAACGTCCCACTATTCTGCTCCAACTGGACTAATGAAGACCCCATACAGTCTGATGTGGGGAATTTTCCCCGGGCGGTGGCAGTATGACAACTCTTATATCGAATTCCAACTGTCAGGAGATCTGTTTTTTGCATGTCAAGTGTATACACGGATGTCGAGAAGTCGCGGGGTTGTAGGGAGACACAATGGGAACTATCGCGCCTTTATAACTGGCAATTCCCGATTGCCTCAGCGACGGATCCCAGACTCTTCTATTTTTCCACCTCTTTATACTTCAACACATGCGGCGTAAAATTAAAAAAAAAGATCTCACCATTGCAACTATAATTTTCTTTATTCCTGGCTCAGTGTGTCCACTCATTTGGCCGAATGAATTCGGTGCCGATTGATTCGCGCAAAAAATCGTCTAGTGTGTCTACTGCACATGAAAAAACTAAACAAATGAAAACAAAACAAAAAACTATGGTACATAATATGTTCACGACTGTTCCTTCGTTGTGTTGTGTTTGCTTCATTCATTTGTCTTTGTTTTATTTATTGTTTTTAAACTTCCACATTTTCACGTGGTCGTATGTTGTCGTCGCCCATGTGATTATATAATCAGTGACACAATGATAACGTGTCGATGTAATATATAAGTGAAGAATGTTGTATTTTTCAACCTTCTAAGCATAAAATACGTCTTACAACAAAAAAGACTTTATGCTATTAAATTTGAAAGACGAGGCATTAGTTTTTTTCGGCTCTACGCGGATGGATAAAAAAAAAGAATTATTTTGATTTGGTGTAACTTGCCTATATTTTATATCTAATTCTGTGCGACATTTAGAATAAGTTAATGTTCTAAATGTTTTATTTATTAATATGCCGGTCGGTTAACCATCGCACGTGGAAAACACCCTACTTCAAATAAAGGAGTTCCTGCTTTATTATGAATAACATATTCAATTAAAATTACATTCTTGGGACTGGGTATAATGTATCGTAATGAAAAACGTGGTAGATCACTAATAATTTCCCCACCGAATTTAATTCTGTTCTGTTTTCCAGGCTCTAAATTTTCCCTGGATTTCTATTGGGCTGAAAGCGTTCTGCCACAGGTGGGGCAACAACTGGCAATGCCTTTGGCCCGAAGGTTGTATGCGGTTGAACATTTTGAGATACATAATAAAGTAGCATGCTTGAAACATATACCTGTCCGCCGTATCAACGTCTGATTTATTATTCTTTCGCGGCTCAACCATTAATATTTAACAAACCCTGGCAGAAAATGAACGAGCTAATCCGAAAAGAAAACTTGAGTATTGACAAAATTATAAGGATGCCCGCACAATATCTTATCTCTTTGTTAAAACTGTTGCCTCTACCGGGAAAGGGGATTACACCGGAAGGGAAGCTAGCGAAACGCAGAATATCGGTCAGGTCCACCCTCATGACCCGATATGTGTGAAACAGTAGCCGCTTCGCAATGTTTTCGGCAAAGGGGGTCACTCTGTTACGGAAAGTCCCAGAATATTGGCCTCGTCCTCGCGCGACCACTGTGCTTCAACCGAAATGTGACATGTGTTGATGGTCACAGCTTAGTTTATGATAGTTCTGTACAAATGATAGATGAAACATCTACAGTCTTTAGGCTCGGTGGCTTAATTAATTGATGTCAAGTGGACATTAATTAATTATTTTGATGATATCTTTTGAAAGGTAATATTACTAATATATATGAGAACTAAAATATATAAATATTTTCTTTATTCGTCTGTCGATCGTAAAATATGTCAACAAATTCCCCAATATAAAGTAAATGGGTTTAGTAAATCGCTTTATATTTCTAAAGACTAGCCCTTATTTATCTCCTGTCTATAAAATTCTCTTTTGTTTATCTTTCATGATCCCGGACGTCTAATGCCGACGTAAATTCCTTCAAGTGACAGATAGAAACAGCGAAGACTCATCTGGACAATGTTCAAACGACTGTCTGGGAACAAACAACCCAAATTATAAATGGTTCTTGTTATCTTTCAAATTAAAGTCAGAAGTTAAAATTACGTATGTTACAAGATATCTCAGAGCAATATGACCGTTGTTTGGTACTTAGGCGATCTAACGACAGATAATTAGAACATAAATTTGAATTTTTAGTAAATGAAATAAAATCGTGGGAAGATATAGAAACCTGTCTGTACAACGTCAACTGTAGGCTATTACAATACAAACTGCCTGAGTCCACACAGTATTAATCATATATAAATATTGACTTCTTAGCATTAATTTGTATAAATTTGGTATTTATGATAATATTCGTAATTCATTTGAAAATGTGTGCTACATCTGCGGCTATGGGAGCTTATAAAAGTGTATAACAATGTACACAACATCACATGTCATAATAGTTTTGTATCGCGTGTTCCTGTAAGCAAGCAAAAAAAATCGTTGATTTATGGAAAAGAAAAGAAAAAATCCAGAATAGTTTGAATTGATATATATTTATGTCGATTTTTGTCTTTCTAAACTCTGCACGATTAATGTTTTTCTGTGGAGTAAAAGATAGCCCGTCTATTTATATAGCTAATTTCAATGTCCCGGTGATATTGTGACTTGATGATCGGGATTCCGCGTAATTTTTATTTTTCTGTAAATATTAGACCTACCAGGAAATTCACAACGAAACGAAGAAATGACACGTGTTGATAATATGAGAGGGCGTATATCCATTAAAAAAATGTATCTATTTCCAAAGAGAAGAAAAATTCTACTTAGACTTGACTATTACCACGGAGAGAGAGTAAGCCAAACTCTTGTATCAATATGCGTTTTACGTAAATGCTATCACAAGATGATTACAGATAAATAGATGACAACGCTGTCGATTGTTTAAAATGCCAGAAAGAAAAATCAAGTTTTATGTAAGAACAGACTTCCGCTGCAATTGCCAAACGCTCTTTTTAAATCGGGAATATATATTTTTGTATATTGTTAAAAGACCCTGATTGGCAGTTACAACAATAAAATAACTTGGGCTGTGGATAAAAGTCTCGATCTATATTGGAGGAGCATTAAAACTTGAAAATGTACCATGAAAACTCTTCATGACTGACAACAAGAGGTTTCAATTACTACTTGATCTAGTATACTCTTCACTGAACAGTTAAGATTCGAGTGAGAAGTAGCAAGTAATTTGTGTAAAGGTTACTTTCACGATAAATCTCAAGTTACCTCAACTACACCATTGAGACGCAATGCATCACAATTACTAATCGTTGAAGGAGGTGACTTCGTCAAGATATATATCCCAAACGTGAACATTGCTAAAACGTTGATATATATCCAGTTAAATGATGCACAACATATTAAATTTAGATGTATCACCGGTGGCTTATCTGTATACTGTGTTATCTAACGTCCCTGTACTGAAGTTTTAAAAGATCCGAGATTTCACTTAGGCCAATTTTCTACAATTTCCGGCCATTTTGTGCTGTTCAGGGTAAAGCTGGGATGGTCTATAGTTTGCTTACAAGATTCCCGTGCAGTTTTATTTTTATTGTATAAGCACGTTATGAAATGTTACATCGATAAACAAAGTTGGCATGGGCTTGGGTGGTCATAGCAAAAATGTGTTCATAAAATAATCACTAAATGTCTTCGGTAGGGAGGGGGCTTAGTTGTTTAACGCTTTAGGTCATAAGTTCTGTGATTTGAGTCAACTGGCGTGGTTTCAATCTCTAGCTTGTACACAACATGGTGTATGGTCAATCACCTAACTTCGTTGGGTTTCTCCGATTTATTCCCACTGCTTAAAATAAAACCCTTTCGCGAATTATTTAAATAAATTTGTGTCATGTATGTTCGACCCGATATGACATAGTTTGTCGTCAAACCACCTCTAGAATGCATATTCACAAAATAATGAAAAGCTATCCCCTCAGTCATCTACACACCGGAAAAAGCCTAATGAGCCGGATTGTTTACGAAAAAAGAACATACTTTGGACTTCGCTGCTTGCCCCGAGAAATTGTTCCGGTTATCGTATGATAGACCCTACATAGAAGCACTGAAAATAAATATTAATCCGAGATCGATGAAGTAATGGCTAGGATTAAGCCCTATTAGTACACGTGAAGGCCTACTAATACACCTTTAAATTTGACAGCTTCTTTATTTCAGAAACGGCCATTTAGCTTTTAATATGTTAGGATCGATATGACTGGCATATCGTACATCAGCCCATATAAAAGATATATGGGGAATGTCTAATCATGCGGTTAGGACTATCTATATATACCATTCACTACAAGACGAGCTACAATGAGTGGCAACCGTGGGGTTCATATAGAAATAATATGCCCAATCGTTGGGACGATATGCAAAAGGAGTTCCGGTTGTGTAAACATTTGGGTACATATAAAATACCATACCAGTAGGCATTACAGGTACAAAGAGTGGAGCGACTGGTTTAATTTGTGCGCTTTAGATATACATGTAAGTTCATCCATCGTGTGGTGTTGTTTCAATTGGCAGTAGTAGTAGGGTCAACTTACTATCAAACCTCGTAGTGTTTCTGGGGTTCCGTCGGGTTCCTCCCACTGCTAAAGACCCCTATGCACAAGAGAATTATTGAAAGAGCATTGAACCATGTTAGTCCCGATATGACCTTGTGGAAGATAAACTCTCTCACTTTGTGAGTCACACATCGTTGGGCTCTGATGAGTTATCTCCCCTATAACAGGTGGAACGCTTGCTACCACCGATCAAAGCATGGATTGGCTGTTATGCGTCCATCTGGTAGGATAATCGCCAAGAAAACTGGTAGGGGACGACAAGTAAGGCGAAATCTTGGTAGACTGGGTCTGTAATTTCTTTTTTTGTGTTTCTGTGCTAAATATCTTCTAAGTCATTCTCAATCTACCCTAATCTAGTGACGAATTCAGCGAAATTTCCTCGTCAGATACCACAATAAGAAAGTGATATATTGCACAGCACTCGGGACCCGTGAGAGGATGACATTTGTCCAGGGGCCTTGGGCAACGCCGAGTAATATTAAAAACAAAAATTGTTGGTAAAATTTTTTAAAAAAATACGCAGTTACTTGACCGTAGGCCTAATGTAAAAGAAAACTTTTTCTGAATGTGGGTAGGATTAGAAAAAATTGTGGCCTCGACCCATCCTCGTTCCGTTTGAGGCTCTCCTCACCGTCAGGGAAAGAGGCCGGATCTGTCTGTAGAAGGCTACAACGATGATCAAGCAAGCGGTTGTATGTCGATCGCTCTTGGAAGGTGATCATTAAAAACGAAACTGAAAGCCACACTTTTACCTCTCCTTTCCTTAATAATGATTATTCACAACAACATCGTTTGGTGTCTGAGTTTGTGCTGTAGAGGATTATCGTATTAATATTGTACGAACATTTACGAAACAACGAGCCCATTATGTATACATTATGAATGATGAACGCTGTCACGGGACTAAACAATAGATTGGAGGAATAACACATTACACTACACCTTTTTGTAGTAGTTCGACAGCCATAAGCATCTTGTTGACAGTTCGGACCAACGTATTCATGTGGATGTATATTGTCGTCGCCCCTGTCTGTGAACACTCTACAGGTCACAATTTTTATCCCATTGCAATGGAACTTGAAAATCGGTTTATCACCCTACGATATTGGAATGCATCGGATTTTGGCTCGTGATTGTAAGAATAAAAAACACGTTTTAAGCCTGGTTTAAACTCTGAAATGTATGTTTATAACCCACAGACCTTGGTTCCTTTCGATTTTTGTACATATCGAATTGTAATTTCCTGAATTATGGTTCCTGATTGCATAAAAAAATCGCGTGTTTAGCTTGTGGTCCCTCTAGAGATCACAATTATTATCCGATTTAAACAACCGTGTAAATACATAACCGTTACACCCTATCAATGGTTTAGTTCGAATTTCGTAAATCATGGCCCATAATTCAGGAAGTTATATTCCGATATGCGTGAATATCGAAAGGAACCGAGATCTGTGGGTTATAAAGATACATTTCAAGTTTAAACCAAGCTAAAAATCACGATTTTTTCGTAGTATAAACCAAATCGGATAATCAAAAGAAGCCGAAATCTGTGGGTTATAAACATACATATCAAGTTTAAACCAAGCTTAAAACGTGATTTTTTCGTAGTATAAACCAAATTGGATAATCAAAAGGAGCCGAAATCTGTGGGTTATAAACATGTCAAGTTTAAACCAAGCTTAAAACGTGATTATTTTCGTAGTTTAAACCAAATCGGGTAAAAATTGTGACCTCTACAGTGTTCACAAGCTAAAAACGTGATTTTTTGTAAAATCACGGGCCATAATCCAGGAAGTTACAGTCCGATACATGCCAATATGGACAGGAACCGAGATCTTAGGGTGTTTCAAGTTCATTGAAATCGGATTAAAAAAATTGTGACCCGTAGATTGTTCACAAACAATTGTGGACGGACAAGAAAATGTGGGCGTATAAAAATGGAAGATTAAGTATCGGGTAGCACGTTGGTCCGAAACGTTAACAAGTTGCTAAGCTGACAAACTACTGACAAGGTGTAGTGTAATATGTTATCCCTCCCATCTATTTGGAGGTGTTCTTTCTAGTTGGTATTAGACACAAAGATTGCGACCCTAAGGGGTTTAGAAACTAGGCTTTTTGTATATTATGTGACCCGCTCCGACAAAATCAGGCGCTTGTCTCACGACGTATTTTTGTTAACAATGGACTGAGGTTGGAACATCAAGAAATTCAAAAGAACTGTGTGATTTAGGAAGGATTTTGACGTTCTGAAAACTGGAAATAGTGTTTTGGGGGAATTTTATGTGCCTACCTGATTAAAAGGGCCCAAGAAAAAATCAGCGAAAGTAATCCAATGTTTTGTAAACGTATGTGGCGCTTGATGCTAATCTCCATAATATGTTATTGGGAAGGTCGTAAACTTATCTTTCCACATTTGGAGTAATAACAGGCAAATTCTTTGTCAATAACAAATCAGAGTCAGTTTAACAAGATAAACCGTAGGCATTCCCATTGTCATGAATGACCGATATCCCGGTGATAATCAGCAATTAAATTGGCTTAGAGCTCTGTCTCGCGCTGGGCGTGTAACATGGACATGCGCATCCAGGATGTAAATACGGATTTGTTGACTGTCCAATTCACCTTTTTTGCAATAATTGCTTGAATGAAAAGAATCTCATTCATATTGCTGTCAACTAAAATGTTTGAAAAATGTCATCCAAGTCTAAACCCGATGGGGGGGCAAAGAGCACATTAATGTTAAAAAATGATGTTGGCCTGTTGTGTCAAAAATGGCCGCCAACACCTACAAATGACCGTAAGTCCACAACTCAATGTATTGACTCAAATTTGGTGATCTTGATGTCTATCTCCACGTTTTGGGAGACAAGGAACACGTTTAGACAGCCTCAAATGTCACTGAGCTCTTCAATCATTATGAAATTGAATTCACGACCTTCAGCTGTCCACTTTCACGTAATCACCAACACCCCTGAATGTTATAAAGTACACTAAGCCCTACCAGAATCACTAACCTTATATGTGATAATAATATCCATATTAGAGCTTATCTACTATTAAGTACTGAACCAATATTTGTAACAATACTTGTCGGCTGTAATTTATGTTAATTATTTGTTAATCAAAAAATAGAAAATTATTAAGAACCAACAATGTCCCCAAAGATCATAAATACATAATCTTCCGTTACTATTGCAGGAATGAATTACATCATGGAAGAATAAATATAAATAGTGTTGGTTCTAAAAAAAATTTGGAACAATATGGATTAATGTAACCTTTTTATACGCCCACATTTTCATGTGGACTTATTATGCCGTCGCCCCTGACGTCCGTCTACAATTTGTTTTTCGACACTCCATAGGTCACAATTTTTATCCGATTTTAACGAATCAGACCAAAATTGCCGGACAAATTGGCTACCCCTCTCACGCCATTAGTGTAATCATATGGTATTACGAGTTTGTGAACCCTCTAGCGGTAACAATTTTGATCGGATTTGATGAAACTTGAAATAAATGTTTATAACCCAAAGACCTTGGTTTCTTTCGTTATTCGCGCATATGGGATCGTAATTTCCTATATAATAATACCAAGGTGAGAAACTGGTTCAAATTAAATTAAGTTCACTACTCCAAATACCGTCAACCAGAAGCAATTCTCATTAGTCTACGATGATGTTTAAAAATAGTCCACGTGACTTAAAGAGTGTAATGAAGACAGACGTGCAGTACGCTTTGGGAGACATTGTGTCATCTGATGAACACATGCAAAGCGGTGGACCGTTTGGATTTGTGGACCGTTTGGATTTGTTTCTTGGACTTCAAATTTAGTCGATGATTTAACTAATTCATGTCTGGTAATCTAAATTTAAACACTTTTTGTATTCTAAAATAAAAATACGACCAAAAATTTCATGCACAGACGGGTGGGGGGATTATATTATTAGTCTATGGACATATTTATTACTAATTATACCCACGAAATAGTAACATGGCTATTTTTTTAGTCTTTCTCTAGCTTTTCTTCCTTTTCCATGGCGATCTTTAGTGAGATCTTTACGAGTTGGTATAAAAGGTGGCGAGAAGGGGATGTTGACGCGCGAGATATATGTTTTAATTCTAGCTATCTTATTGAACACCAAGAAAAATTGTAACATGCTTATGAGTGAATTTTGCGTTTTGAATGGTCAATCAGACACTGTCTGGACAATAACCTTTAAATCCTAAATAGCTAACGCGTTTTGGATCTTAACGATCTCAGGATGTCTATTGGAGAATAACACTCCTCTAAATGCGAAACAGGAAGTGTTTATCTCCTAAATGTGAGTTGTTATTTCACATGGTGTGTTATAATTAATGACGTCTTCATGCTATTAAACAGTATGTATTGCACACAGACTCACAAAGGCAAGCTAGCGGTGTTCTCTTTAATTAAGTTTTTAACTGAATTATGACATGTAAATGTACATCGTGTGATACTTTAATAAACACTTCTTCTTCTTCTTCTTCTTCTTCTTCTATACACTACGTCAACCTGACTTTTTTGGTAAATTGGCCTCTCATACAGAAAAACAATGCATTTATTTTAGAGTTGAAGTCACGCATTACAGACGTAATTAAAGATACATTATGTAAGATTTAGATAAAGTGCTGGCCATTCTTCCTATAATAGCTCAAAAATAGAAAATGTAAAATTGCATTCAAATAACTTTATTCTGAACCAAGTTATCAGTGTTTGTAGTTTTGACAAGATGTGTGCATAGTTGTAAGCAGGGCATTTTGAATTAAATTTTTAAATGACGAACCGTTATAATCTAGTTAAAATCTCGAATATCCGATGCTACCGACAATTGATTATGGTCATGTTTTGGTTATAAATATCTAATTAGTAGTCTATATAACAAAGACCGGTGATAGGTTAGCTCTAGCTCTATTATGTTTAAGTGTAATTTATCAGGACAAAAACCATGTCGACATGAAAACGACCGAACCTTGACTTTTGCTCGTAATATTGTCTCTTTTTGTTTTTTATATAAAGATAAAAAAAAATAAAACAGACGGTGCATGCATTTATTAAAAACATTATTTGAAATGGGAAGTTATGACTTAAAATAAACGCAGACTGGCGGGGCAAGGTTATTAATTAAAGGTCTTTAGATATTAATTAACTTATCCATGCGATAATCAACTCTCGATGGCATCAAATTTCTCCGATGTTAAATAGATTGGAACAGTTCAACCGTATTTGGATTTACGCTAAAAATGGAAGCTTCGAACAACCAGTACCGTAGTTGAAATTAATGCACACGTCTTGAATGAAGTGATCTAATTATTCATTTTACATTATCTATTTTCGAACTATTATTGCCAGAATAAGCTAGGTCTTTATCTATATTCTACATAATGTATCTTTAATAAACATGATACAGATATCGCATAAATAATTGGTTATGCTGGGGTTTATTTCTCTTCGGTTAAATTCTTTGGTTAAATTATGAAAGGGTTTTTATTAATAAATGCACCGAGATCAACAGAGCGGGGATATCGTTTTCATCAACTAATTGCACTTTTTCGCGACCACAGCAACAATATTCATCTCATTGAAATAAATGACATCCCACCAAAATCAATTTGCCCGATTTTAAAATAGTAAACCGTCTGTTAGATATATGTGTAACTAATATCTCCACAAAATCTTATTTTCATATAAGGAATATAAAACGTACATCTTGGGCGATATTTCGACAACTTTTACATGGGGAAAGGGGGTTCGAATGGTCTAGTTTGTGCGGTCTAATTTAAATCTTAAGGTCAACCATTCACTTCCAGTGCTCCTCGACATATCCATTGTCATTTCCCTTACTCAGGGCAGATTGCCAGGCAAGAAACGAATAATATTCGTCCGGGTGGGACTAAAAATCGAAGTCCCGTGTACACATTGTCGTAGTCGTAAAAGAATAATTGGAATTCGAAGTACGAATAGCGCCTATGTCTGTGCAAAATTTCACTATATGTAACCCTACATGGCGAATGTCCGTACAGAAAGGTTAAAGCGTTCGGCCCCGTTTCATTCTTGCAGATCAGTCAAATGCGAAGTACGTAATTGCAATCCGCTTTCGTTATCCCGATTGGTGCAATTATGGATACGAATGATATGTGAATATAATAGTTCTGTTACCCTGGAACAAGAAAGGGTGGGGGAGCGATAGAATAGAATTTGGATTGAACGGGTTAAAAGAGAAAAGGTAATATTAAAGTGGAATCGTGTTTCGTTCCGAATTATATAGAGTTTAATCTGTTAAGATCTTTTTTCTGTATCATTCAATATCATCGCAAAAACATTATTTTTCAATAGAGAGTAATTTATGAAATATTATGGAATATCAGTTTTATCTTCATTGGATAAACATGTATTATGCAAAAGCTAAATCTGCATGTCTTTTATTGGGATTGAAATCTAAATTATTAATTATACATTAATTAACTCATCATTGAGACCATAATTAACAATCAATACCATCGTCAGCCTGTGATATTTAATGGATTTAAATACGTTGTGTATTTAGATGAATCGGGAAGAGTAATCAAGTATAAAAGATATGGAGATGTGTATAGAGAAGTGAATTTTTTTGATGATGGGGAAATTTCCACAAATATCTTTAGCTACCCAGGTTAAGTGGTATGGAAGGGTATCGCTGCCAATATTAAATGCTCTGCTAAAATTTCTTTTCCATTGATTACGTGTAAAAAGTACAATGTACTTAGTTTTAATAACTCTAATGATAATGTCAAAATACCTCTAATGCCAAAGTTAAATGTAAAACGTTAAATGCAACGTGTCAAATGACAAATGTTTCATCGGAAAATGCTTTTTTGACGTGTGTACAATAGACATTTCCCTCATTACATTTGCGCTCTGCCACTTCTCATTTGTCGTTTACGCTTTGTATAATATATCATCTTACGCAGAGCATCATTTACGGGGTATGCAAATGTAGATATCACGTGACTTATTAACATATATAGAAACGAGGCCGAGATCAATCTGGTATACAGTAATCCAGCATACGATAGCTGTCTGCACACTATAAAAAAATTATTTACCTTGAAAAATATTCACGATCAAATTTGGATGGTACTAAACTATATTACCATGATTGCGGATTGGGGGTATGCAGTGTCAAAACCCGAGTCATAATATGATATCATGTTACATATACCAGTGAAAAGCACGCCCATGTACAATGTATAGCTTACTCTTTCCTTTCGTAACCTAACTGCTAAATATAGACTGTACTTTCAATTTAACCGAGGTCCCGTGTACATATTGGTGTGCAAGCAAAGGATTCCTTGGCAGTTGGAATCCGATGTAAGATAAGCTACCGGGCCCTAGAAAACTATCATCTTTGTAACGATAACGTAGCTAAAAACGTTAACATATACGGAGGGTTGAGAGACGAGGGTTCTTACTATCAACAGGTGGTGCCCGGCTCCTGACCTCGTCAATCGTATTAAGAGAGAGAGAGAAAGGGGGAGGGGTATCGTCCACTCGACACAAACTAGGCCATTTAAGGACTAACATATAGTTTAATTTTATTTCAATAATTCGCTTGGGGTATGTAGCAGTGGGGAACGAGATGAGAACCCACGAGGCTGGAAGGCGACCTTATTCGTTTTCACGTACAAACGGGGATTCGAAACCACGCCAGTTAACTCAATTTCAGACTTTACATTAAAGCGCGTACGTGCTAACCGTTCGGCCATCCAACCCCTCCCCCACTCGTATTAGGGACATGTCCATCAGTCGGTCGCATTTTTGCTACCCTCCCCCCAACAATATGTACACGGGACCTCGGTTAAATTGAAAGTACTGTTTATATTTAGCAATTAGGTTACTGTAGGACATGCAACACATTTCTTTCAACAAAACAAAGAGGATTTTTCTTTCTCTAAAGTAAGTAATTATGAATGTGCAAGGACATAAGTGGCGGATTCCACAGCTGGAATTATGTATTAATTCCCGTATTTTGACATTTTAAATCCTCGCCACCGGCCCCACACCCTCTCTCTAGTACAGGCTAAATTAATCATTGCGGCAAATAAATAATGAATATACATGAAGACTACTTAAATAGAGGAAAGAGTAGGCTATACATGAACGTGCTTTTCAATGGTATATAATAATAATAATAATGTATATTTGTAAAGCGCCAATTCATCCACAAATGCATGCTCTAGGCGCGTACTATGTACTCTGTGGTCACTATTTACACAAAAATCCTGATCCACTTCCACTAAAATGCGGTGGTAAATAGATGAGTTTTCAATTTCGTTTTAAAAGATTCAAGTAATGAGCTGTTGTAAGATAATGGGGTAAGGAATTCCACAAAAAAAAGGTGCACTGTACTGGAATGTTCTTGAGGCGAAAGTTTGTAGATTGTAATTTGGAATGCGTAATAAGCACATATCTTGGGATCTTAAGTTAAGGGATGGTACGTAATGATTTATTAGCCCTGATAGATATGCAGGACTGGAACCATGAAGACATCTATAAACAACACAAAGAAATTTGTAGTCGATTCTTGAGTGAACTGGTAACCAGTGTAGTTCCTTCAGTATGGGTAAAATGTGAGATCGTCGGGATGATTGACTAACTATCCTGGCAGCATTGTTTTGGATAACTTGAAGTTTAGAGAGTAAACTTTGTTTTAGACCGATAAGGATACTATTGCAGTAGTCCAATCGTGAAAACACTAAGGATCGGAAAAGTGTGTGAGTAACATCTTTTGTTAGAAGGTGTCTGATATTACTTATGGATTTCAAATGAAAATAATAAATTTTGCACAGATTGGTTACACAGTCGGCAATAATTAATGTTGATGAATCAAGTTTCTGAAGATTATGTTTTGTTCCCACGATCATTACCTCCGTTTTGTCATCATTTAATTTAAGCATGCTTGTTGTCATCCAGGTTTTGATTTGCTGTGTGCATTTTTCTGTTTTAAGAAAGGAATCTGTTTTTCTCTCTAGTGGAAAATCATCTATGACTTGCGTATCATCGGCATACGAATGGTGCGAAAGATTGTGGTTTTCAATTATAGATGCTAGTTGGCTGGTGTAGAGCACAAAGAGAGTAGGACCGAGCACCGATCCCTGGGGGACACCACAGTCCAAGGAAGTTTTGCCCGACAGCTCATCACCGATTAGAACGGACTGGGTCCGATCTTTTAGATACGTTCTAAACCAGTTTATGGGCATGATTACAACCCCACAGCATTTGGATAGATTTTCAAGAAGTCTCTTGTGATCTATAGTGTCAAATGCTGCCGACAGATCCAGCATTACTAGTGAGGCAATATTACCACTGTCAACAGCTCCACGCAAGTCGTTAACCACACTGAGCAAGGCAGTTTCGGTACTGTGCTTTTGGCGATAGGCAGATTGAAATTTATCAAGTAATGAATTTGTAGCTAAATGTTCCTTTAACCTTATGCTTACAGCCTTCTCTAGAACCTTGGATAGAAAAGGAAGATTGGACACAGGGCGGAAATTCTTGAGCACATCCTGATCCAGGCTGTCATTTTTAAGAAGCGGCACTGCCAGGCAGGATACGCCCACATTTTCGAGAGATGGATAGAGAACAAGCAATACCGAAAGTGATTTTTCCTACATCATTAAGTTAAAATTTGATATGTGCAAATATCGAAATGAATTAAAATCTTTGGGTTATAAAGGTTCATTTCAGTAGGCTTCAAATTCGACTGGGGATCATGTTGCCAAGTGGGTAAGATGCTGGCTCGGTAGCCTTGAGGTTGGGTGTTTGATCTCTGCATTGGGTGACAAAGTTCATCTAGATTTTCTAGCGTGGTTGATAGCTGTCAATTTTGGTCCGATTTTCACGAAATTCGACCTCAACCTTCATTACGATGTAACGGTGATATCAAACGTTTTTTTAAATGGGGACCACAAGCTAAAAAAAAGGTCATTTTTCGTACAATCAGGGGCCATAATTCAGGAAGTTACAATCCGATATGCACAAATATCGAAAGGAACTAAGATTATTAAGTTGTAAACATGTGTTTCAAGTTTCATCAAAATTGAATGAAGATTGTGACCTCTACAGGGTTCACAGCCTTGATATACCATATTTTTACACTCTTCGCGTACAAGCGGCAGCCATTTTTTCAGTCAATGTTGGTCCGATTTTCACGAAATTCGACCTCAACCTTCATTACGATGTAACGGTGATATAACCAAACGGTTTTTTAAATGAGATAATAATTCTGACCTCCAGAGGGACCACAAACTAAAAAAGGTCATTTTTCGGACAATCAGATCAGGGGTCATAATTCAGGAAGTTACGATCCAATGGGCGCAAATATCAAAAAGAACCAAGATCTTCGGGTTATAAACATGCATGTCAAGTTTCATGAAAATCGGTTCAAAATTGTGACACCTATAGGGTCCACAACCATGATATAACATATTTTCACACTAATCGCGTACAAACGGCGGTCATTTTGTCTGTCAATTTTGGTCCGATTTTCACGAAATTTTACCTCAATCTTCATTACCATGTATTGGTGATATAATCAAACGTTTTTTTTTAAATCGGACAATAATTTTGACCTCCAGAGGGACCACGAGCTAAAAAGTGCGATTTTTCGGACAATCAGGGGCCATAATTCAGGAAGTTACGATCCGATGGGCGCAAATATCGTAAGGAACCAAGATTTTGGGGTTATAAACATGCATGTCAAGTGTCATCACAATCGGTTCAAAATTGTGACCTCTATTGGGTCCACAAGCTAAAAAACATGATATTTCGTACAATCAGGGGCCATAATCCATGAAGTTCCGTTCCGATACATGCCAATATCGACAGGAACCGAGATCTTATGGGGATAAACCTATATTTCAAGTTTCGTCAAAATCGGATAAGAATTGTGACCTGTAGAGAGTCCACAAACAAATTGTGGACGGACGGACGTCCAGGCGGACAGGGGCGACGACATAATACGTCCACATGAAAATGTGGGCGTATAAAAACCACAGCTGATTTGAATTTTGCTGGAAATACACTAGTAGTTAAACTGTTATTTATCAACTAAGTGATGAAGGGTATGAGTTGATCCAATCTGATTAAAACACAGATCCAATTTCGTTTCGTTTTTTATAGTTCAAAATTTCATTTTTACTTGTCTTCACTACTCTTGGATCTGGAGGACTTGTTATTTAACTGGTGTTCTGGCTGAAATGAGGGGTCAGCCAATCAAATGGTCTGTCGAATCGACCGTTTGACCTTTTTATGCGTGGAACTGTGGGTAGATATTACCAGCCAACGACGTCTATACTATAAACACCAGCGGATAGAAATCATAACAAAACAAAAGTGGATTTTGAAAAGCGTGGCGGTCGCTAATTGGTTAATCGAATGACTGACGTTATCGGGTCAAATGTCCCGTGCTTGATACCTGACGTCATAGAACGTGAGCTTCCACTAAAAATAGTTAGATCTACATTAGTGTAGGCCATCGAAAGTATAAAAAACGAAACGAAATATAGATCTATATTTTAATTAGATTGGAGTTGATCCAGAAGTTGAAATATTAAAGGAGAAGGAATTGGATCTGTAAGACAAGTTGTAGGTTTAGATGACTTGATGATTTCTCTTATTTCCTTGTCACTGAAAGGCCTGAAACAGTCTAACTGCTGACCGCTGAAGAACTTGAATTCCGACTCATTACCTGTGTTATTTGTGGATGATTTAAGCCCATGACGAATTTTCTCTATCTTATATGTCACATGATATCGTATTATGACTCGGGTTTTGACACTGAATACCCCCCTCTTCGTAATCATGGTAATATAGTTTAGTATCATCCAAATTTGATCGCGTAGCCTATATTTTTAAAGGTAAATATTTTTTTTTTTATAGTGTGCAGAACGCTCTCGTGTGCTGGCTTACTGTATGCCAGATTGATCTCGGCCTCGTTTCCATATAATATGTTAATAAGTCACGTGATATCTACATTTGCATACCCCGTAGACGATGCTCTGCGTAAGATGATTATATACAAAGCGTCAACGACAAATGAGAAGTGGCAGAGCGCAAATGTAATGAAGGAAATGTCTATTGTACTCACTTCAAAAACAGCATTTTCCGATGAAACATTTGTAATTTGACACGTTGCATTTAACGTTTTACATTTAACTTGGGCATTAGAGGTATTTTGACTTCATCATTACCGGTATTAAGACTTTGTACATTGTACTTTTTACACACAATCAATGGAAAAGACTTTTTTAGCAGAGCATTTAATATTGGCAGCGATACCCTTCCCTGAAGTGATACGTATGCTGTTTTAACTCTCACAATTGGTGGGATCGTCGACCGAGAAGGTAATAATTCTATATACTGTATATTTTAACAATTCTTTCAATACTGATATTAATGTTTGGCAACAAAAACTGAACGCCACGCGTGAGATTGTGGCAGTGTGCATATTTTATTCGTATGTACCCGTTCATTGCTGTTAATGTACTAAAACAAAGACAGCCACGCATTAGTCATGTCAGTGCAGCAATATGGCGTAAATGCATACATCAATATAAATAATGTACATTTTGACATTCCGGAAAAAAATCGGAATATACCGAAGATTATGACCGTCTACTCAAATCAAGCTAAACGAGTTCTTCTCGTCTAAGATAATGCACTGGAGCGTGAACGTTTCGAATCAGTCAGGTCACATTGTGCGTGAAATTTTCCTAGGGCGTTAAACAGTTTTCGGCTGGCGTGGTTTTAGCTCAGTAGCAGGTTAGTTATGTTCAATTTCCATCATTGAATTAAAAATCACGGGTATCTATTAATTTGTATATTGGATTCGATCTCATCTCGCTGATCAACACGGGTTGTTTTTGTTATTATCGATATAAACCTATACCTGGATTTGTCCAATTAAACTAATGAACGGTCTGTGTCTATTTAAATTAGAGGGAAGATTACCAAACAAAGGATATCGTTTACCTGGTTTATATACGCCCACATTTTCATGTTCCTTTCGATATTTGCTCATATCGGATCGTAATTTCTTAAATTATGGCCCCGGATTGTACGAAAATCGCCTTATTTTGCTTTCGGTCCCTCTGGAGGTCACAATTATTACCCGATTTAAAAAAAAAACGTTTGATTATATCACCGTAACCCCGTGTCGAAGGTTGAGTTTGAATTTTGTGAAAATTGGACCAAAATTGTCTGACAAATTGACGCCAGTGTAAAAATATGGAATATCAAGGTTGTGGACCAGTAAATGTCACAATTTTAATCCGATTTTGATGAAACTTGAAATGTATGTTAATAACTCAAAGATCTTGGTTCCCGTCGATATTTGTACATATCGGATCGTAACTTCCTGAATATTGTCTACCCTGGTTGTACGAAAAATCGCATTTTTAATTTAGCTAGTGTTCCCTCTGGAGGTCACAATTATTATCTGATTTTTAAAAAAAAAAAAAAAAAGTTTGATTATATCCCCGTTACACTTATGTTTTAACAAGTGTAACGGGGATATAATAGAAAAGGATCATTTAGAAGAAGATCATAGCGACTCCAATCTGGTATTTGTTAAGGATATGGTTTATGCGGTCGATGATAAATACGAAATGATTGCTTCGGGATATTAGCATACGTTTATAATTCGCCATCCTGCTACAACGTTTGTCTCGTATTACAAAACTATATGTGATGGCAATTCGAATGCTGAAGATATCAATGAAACCTTCGATAAGTGGTTGCCTAGTGGACTTTGTTATCGGGAACTGTTCGATCTCTACGAACACATTATCAAGTCCGGTTCGTCAGCGCCCATAACCATTGACGCCGATGATCTTGTAGAAGATCCCGAATCAATCATGAGTTTATATTGTAGGGGCGTAGGGGTTGATTTTTCGGACTCTATCTTGAATTGGGGGGTGGGGACAATAGATAAGTGGTCAATTTACAGGTATTATGGGATTTAGCACCAAGCTACAAATGGTTCGAAAATAGCATGAAAGCGAGGGGATAACAGAAGGGGGTAGGTAAACCGATACCTAGTTTTTTCAGATTTGCCCAATAATATTATCGATTGTATTGAAACCTCGATGCCGTTTTATAAAAGCTTGTACGAGCAGCGAATACAATCAACGGGAACAAACAAGTAAGAGTTCCTGGGTCACATCTCTTCGCGGTTTTGATTTTTTTTTTTTGTGTTAGATACAAGGTTATAACTACATGATTATATCAGTCGTTTGCCAACCTAGATATTATTTTCATAATAAAGCTTTAACTCTTATTATATATGAGTTTAATTGACATGGGTAATCTAATAATTATCAACAATTAATAATAGTATGGTGTGCGTGTATTTTATTCACATTACACTCACTTACATAGTTTAGGTGACTTAATTTATCTTAATACTATTTAGGCGTTTAATTCATATTGAATCAATGTGATACGCATATATTTTACACATATAATCGGAATTAAAGACAATGTATCTAAATGCTAGCTATGCGTTAAATTCTTATTGAAATAATGTGATATCTTACAGCATATAATCGGTATTAAAGACCGTGTGCGCAAATATACATAATAATTAACTCACGTTAGATAGATTATAATGGCAGTGTGCTTAATTTCACTAAATTCACGACCTCCATACGTTTAATTTGAGGACGTTAATGCGTTTAATAATTAATAATAAATCTACTAAGGAAAAGTCCAACGCAGAAACGTTTTGCAATAGTGTACATGGGTATTGAGGATACAATTTATTCCAAATTGTAACATGCTTAGGGGTGAATCTTGCGTTTTGATTGGTCGATTAGACACTGTCGATTGGACAGTAACACCCCTCTGTTTTAGCAAAGGCGAATAACTGCGTATAAATATTACAGTGTACTTTTTTTTCATTTTGTCCTCAGCCACCTTCCTCAACTCAAATTTTTATTGGCAAATATCTTCATGAAATTCTGCACAAATGACCATCACACTATTTTCAAACTTCATGTTTTATACAAACACATCTCTGAAATACATAAAACAGAAGAAAATCAGTCATGAATTAATGAAAACCGTTTTCAGGCAACATAAATTATTCGTAACTAAGCAGTGTGGACAATTTTTTTTTTTTGTTTTTTGCACTCCGCAGTGTTTACTTTAAAGTGGAAATTTTAAATCAAAGTTTGCTCAAATTCTGAATAACCTGATCCGTCTGACAATCAGTCATTAGTCAAAAGAAAGTGTTTGGAAATATAGTAACTAGGGAAGGTGAAATAACAGCTGAGAATGGGCCTAGAATAACGGGGAAATTATGCCAAAATTGACAATGATTGACAACACATCAGAACGATATACATAGCAACCACGTGAATCCTAGGCATTGCATAGTTTTATAATTTATAGGGTATTTTGAGGGATGTATGTAAAAACTGCTCTACTCCGAACAAGAATCAGCAATAAAATTGTGTTGACAGTCTGCAAATAAAATAATAAAGGCTAAAATCTCACCCATGTCATGGCTATGTTATCACAAACTGCGAAAACGAAGCCATCATTGTTGCCAAGAAGAGTTACCTCAGTGAAGTCTCGGTCAACAGGCCGTAACTAATTCGTTCACGACTGGCACTGCCGGTCAAAAAGACCACACTAAGGCTAATAATAATTTACTTATCTTTTTAAGTCTTCAAACGTTAAAAATATTTTATTTGAAATATTCGAAAAACATTTTCTTCCATAATTTATTTACCAGAGACCAAAGACTCAAGCATTTTAAACTTGAATTTATCTTTGCTTGGATTCCACCACTAATTCGGCACACCTCGGTAAAACGGCAGTCCGTTATCAAGTTACGTCACAACCCTGTCTGACGTCAAAATTGATTTTTTTGATTTTTACGTCATTCAAACTGATTTTCTGTTTTGCGAATTTTAAAGTTTACACAATAAAATAAGTCCTTTTCAAATCCAGAAAAATAGCATTTTATAATGTCGATAAACACCTCCTCTTTCGCATTTAGAGGGGTGTTATTGTCCAATAGACATGTCCTGAGATTTTACATTAGAACCCGCGACGCTAACGAACTCAGGACATGTCTATTGGACAATAAAACCCCTCTAAATGCGAAAGAGGAGATGTTTATCTCTTATGTAGAACCCTTTAATCCTGATACCACACGTGATCATGTCAATATATTTATAAAATAAATAGCTTAAATTCATGTATCCCCAGTAGCTCGAGAATAGTGAATTTTTAAATAGTTCTGCTATAGGTTTCTTATTATCACAAAATATAGTTTCTCTTTAATTCTGATCATTATAATTTTGTATTACTAAAGTTCCATTATATTCACACTTGTTGGGGCCCAAGCAACCAATTTTATTGCATTAATATTATTTTTTATGAATTTATTTTGACAATATTCATTCTTAAACATTTATCAGAACTAGTCTTAAGTTTTATGTATGATTTCTCATCTTTCTTCGAAATCATCGTTGAGTGGATAACATACAAAAATCAAACATTATCTTGAGCTACTGGGTCGAAAAGTATACAAACATCATTAATTTGTAAACATAATCAGCTATGATTTTGACTTACTGTTTGTTCCAGGTAATACTACAACTCGAAAATTGCTTGTCATTTGTTCAAATTTTGATTAAAATGGCTAAAACTTCGTAAAATACCTGGAATGGTCATCCCATTGCTTTCTGTCTTGTGAGAACTAAGTTCAGATCAAGCATTATAGCCTCTCTCCCTTGAAAAATTGAAGTTTGTTGACATTTTACCACTGGAAAGGGCATCCGTCGGTCCGTCCGTCGCTCTAGAGGCCAAAGTTAATATCCGATTGAGACGAAGAAGCCTATTGTTTTTCAGCGATTTCCGATAATAACTACCAGAGTTATGGCCCTTGATCACTTCAAAACATCTCGTGGACGCTCTGGAGGGCAAAGTTAATACCCAAATGACTTTAAATTTATACACAGTGTTTAAGGTCATAAGACGAAGAAGCCTATTGATTTTCAGCGATTTCCGATAATTAGTGCCAGAGTTATGGCCCTTGATCACTTCAAAAAATCTTGTGGACGCTCTAAAGACCATTGTTAATATCCGATTGACTTTAAATTTACACACAGTGTTTAAGATCATGAGACGAAGAATCCTATTGATTTTCAGCGATTTCAAATAATTACTGCCAGACTTATCCCCCTTTATAACTTTAAAAAATCTTGTGACACTATAGAGGCCAAACTTATCATCCCATTGACTACAGATTGATACACAGAGTTTAAGGTGTCGAAACGAACAAGTATTTTTTATTTTCAATGAATTTTGATAACTGAACAGCTAAATCTATGATAATAAATGTTTCGTATACTAATTGTTAGTGTGGGGCAAAACTTTATAAATACCAAACCAATTCTAATGATTTTCTGGTAATTACATAATGAGTTGTTACTCTTAATCAAATTTTAGTGTATTACGAATGTTTCATTACCGAAAAAAGTAAAAATATGCTACAACCCTTGTTGGCTGCCCGGACGATTTAGCTGCTGTGGACGTATGTTTCGTTGCCTGGCAACCTATCTTTCATCAAATGTGGAACAAATTTGTTTTGTTTTGGAAAATAAATTGGAATATCTTTTTCATCACAAATATGCAGAAGTAATAGATCATAATATTGAGGTGTAAAGCGGGCAAACAATCTAATTAAAACACGGGACCTATTTCGTTTCGTTTTTATAGTTCAAAATTTCGTTTTACATGTCTTTACTACACTAGGATCAGTAAGCGTTGTTATCATTGACGTGTTCTAAATGGTGTGAGCGATTAGCCAATGAAACGGTCTTTTACGGCGATCTTTGGGCGTCTTTACACGGAACTGTGGATAAACCACTAGTAACGTCAATGCGGATTGGTAAATCCAAAGCCGTATATAGATAAAGTTGCGACAACATGTGAAGCCAGAAATTTCATATGACGTCATGAAAATATGACGTCAAGTGTAAAAAGACGCCATGTTGGGTCCCAAGTCATTGCTTACTCACTATCTATTTTAATAAATTTTATGCCCAATTACATTGCTGTGTCGAAGTTGCCTGCCCCGACAGGGATATGAAATGTTGATAGATATGCTATATAATTCCGCGATAAAGAGTCTATAGGCGACGAATCATCCATGTTTAAAACGAAAAGTATAGATGAACATACTATCATTATTAATTATTATACAACACAAAGAGTAGGCTACTTTATTGTTATATAGCCGAATTCATAAAAAAAATGAAGTAAAAGATTTCCCAGATAAAAGCGCTATCAAATATATTTAACTTGCATATGCTTATACAAATCATATTTTTTTGTGCAGACGGTTAAAATGAAAAACCAAAATATATATAATAATTTGGGAGATAAACCATTTTTCCTTCTAGCCGGCAAATTATGCGCCTGAAATTGCGCGATTTTTTGGTCTGGAGCCATTCCTGTGTGTCAGTTTTCGGTCATCGATCATTAATTGTATCATCAATATTTCAAAAATCGAAATTTCTTTATGTCTATGCGCGACATGTGTTTGTCTAATATATAAACGACACAAATGTAACAGATACAAATACATGTTATTCCATAGGTCGGCCTAGACAATGAAGGGGACGCAGTTCGTTTTGAGTTTGTCCGACTCCTTTGGGTATTTGCCCCCCCTCCCCCATTTCCAATGAAAAGCATGATGTTGTTCTGGTTCTCAACCAGCAGGCCCTATCAAAGACATATCAGATTTGTTACAAATTGTCTCGAGTTTGTTCCACATATCCCAACATTTATCGGCTTTTTGTTCCATCTATAAAATCATACATCCCTACTAAATGTGAAACAAGAAAATTCAAAGGCTAAATGGAACAATAGAACAAGTAGGCCTAAACCTTAATGTCGACAAATACGTAAAACTTTATGAAGTAAGATATTTTTATATGATTCAACCGAAAGGTACATACATTATGTATATGCAACGTAGATTATTTATATCTACATTCAAGTTTAACCAACTGTGTATATTTTTTTAATTTTCGTCGAGCTGAATAAAGTATGAATTATTGACATAAGACGTCTATGTGTGGTTAACAATGTGTAACTACAACTTTGTAGAACAAATCTATTCAGGCCCGTAGCTAGCGGGGGCAAAAGGGGCAGCTGTCCCCCTCCCCTGGAAAATTTCGGCGCCCCCTATGGGGGCCCTTTGGCCGTTGTGGAAAAATCGGCTCCGTCAATGGGCGCCAAAGCGCGCAACACGAGGTCAACGACCAAAGTCTCCATATTTGTATGGGCGACACATAAAGCCGAGTGACATTGGTTGGGCGCCTGCGACGAGATTGGCGCCCAACCAATGTCACTTGGTTTTATGGGCGCCTCGCCAATCATGTCGCTATATATGAGCCGTCTCATAAGAACCCACACGATTAACACGACAACTGATGTGGTGTCCAAAACGGCCTGATTTGTGGGGTGCATTATCTCGGAGAGGCGCCCATAATAACATGATTGGTGCGGTACCTTATAATAATGGGCTGCACACTGCAATGACCCGGTCACATATAACAAATTCTTTTATGCTGTTTCATAATCAGTTTCTATATACCACAACCAAAACCTTTATCATGGGATAAATAATTATGCTTCATAACAGCATATTGGCTCTATTTTGCCGAATATTGGTCGATTTGTTCAAACTTTTACACCCAAAAACAGTAACTGTAATCAGAAAAATAATCAAGCTAAATTGTCATACTTACTGCTACCTCAGGAAAGGTTTCTATTTTATTAAAAAAGATACAAATTTATAATAACGAAAATGACCAAAGGCGACGAGACATAATCAACTTTGATTAATTACGGTTTCCCATTCTTGAAAGTGTTGGGTGCGGACTGGGCATGGACCGTCACCTTAGCACCCACTGCTAAACATAATGGCCTATATTCGAGGAGAAATATGAGTAAGGCGTGCGGTGCGGGAAGGGTGAATCAAACGAGGTTCGTTTTCTCAAGTAATATATTCTCCACCGCGGTGCAGATCAAAGTAAACCAATGGGTTCAAGGGCCCAGAACTACCCAGTCCACCACCCCTGGGCGCGGAACAGGTATTCTACCTTCAACTAACCGACTGTCCCGTCTGTTTCAAATA
This sequence comes from Patella caerulea, assembly GCA_036850965.1. NCBI lineage: Eukaryota > Metazoa > Mollusca > Gastropoda > Patellidae > Patella > Patella caerulea. The sequence goes on from JAZGQO010000006.1 coordinate 25,783,038, forward strand.
AAATCGAAGAATTTTATTCTTTCCTATTCAAGAGAGCAAAATAATTGTTAAAAATCAAACGGACAAAATACCCAATTTAAATTTCTATCAATGTGACCCCCCTAAAAGCGAAGTCTTTGTTCTGAATTTTTATATGCAAATTTTTTAAAAATGGTTTCAAGACTTTTTTTTATTGATGTAATCTAACAACGTTTCAAACTAACAGTTTTCTGATCATTTTCGTAAACTATCTTTAATTTGATTTGGCATGACTGCAAGGGGGAGATCCAAACCCCAATTGTCAAGGGAATGCACAATCTACATATTAGGTTTTCCTACGTCTCGATCGACTACACAAAATTTTCTTGTCAACGAAACAGTATTATTTGTGCTAATAAAACCGGGCGTCAGGTTTCATAACCGTTATGACCCCCCCCCCCCGATAACAAAGACATGTAACTTGGAAAGTTATCGTTGAAAATCGAAAATTAAACCGCGCCCTCCTTTCAGTAATCTTGACAAATTGTTGGTTTTATGTAGAACAATATTCATGGTACCCAAAGACAACAACCATAACAAAATGTTCAAGCGGGTAACTATAATATATGGGATGTAATATTTGGATTTTAATTCTGTAATTAATATACAGATCTTAATTCATAATATTTAGGCTAAAACTGTTCCAAACAAAATCAACATACATCCAGACCTTTAGCGGTGCGCTTGTCGACCTTACAACTGAGAGCAAATATGAGTCGGGCTGAGCGTCCCTTGAAAGCAGTTGTCCACAGTTGAAAATCCGACATTCACCCCGACAATCTTCTTAAAATACAGGGACCGGTTGCTCAAAACTAAGTTATTTTAACGATCCGTTAAACTCTAACTTTGAAGCCAAAAACAAGACTTGTAATAAGCAGATTAAGCTTTTACATAATGTATCTTTAGAACACCATATCCACTTCCATTAGGTTTTGTGTTTTTTCTTCTTTTTTGGGGTTCCAGGCAATAAAATAGACAGAAGAAGATATTGACAAAACCCTCCTTCCGATGTATTGTGTCTGCCCGGGGGCATCTTAAACAAACCTTTATTTTTGACCAATATTAGCTACCGTTGCAGAAGACTTATAAATACCTATAAAAATGTCAGCAACAATAAATTTAAGCTGCATTATGCAATCGCGAAATCTGCCTATCGCAGGTATTTTTCTGGCTTCAAACGTTATATAAATTATTATTTCGACAATTATTCACGTGATAGGCCCAAAGTGAACTTTCTAGACATCAGATTACTGAGATATTGGATAGATTATAATATCCGCCCCAAAATATAATAAGTAGGGGACTATTAAAATTGGTCCGTCCTTCTGTCTGCCCGCCATACTTTTGAGGACACAATAACCCTCTGTCTAACTGAACTAGAATGTTCAAACCTGGTGGGTGAATTCCTTGGTGGAGTTCGATTCGATGATGAGCATTTTCTGCTTAGGGTGAGCAAAGATAATATAAGCAATAATTTGATTGATTGATCCTTTGGGATAACTTTAGTTCTAATTAAGTGAGAGCGATGAAACTTGGTGTATTACGTAAATACCTTGACTTAGATCGATAATGAGCAATTTCGGCTCGGGGTATGCAGAGCGATAAGCAATTTGATTGGCCGGAACAAAGGAACTAACTCTCCTATTTTTTTTTATTATTTATTTATTTATTTATTTTGGAGGGGTAGGGGCGAATGGTAAGCGTTGTATCATAAGGTCTGTCATTAACTCACCTGGCGCGGTGTCTATTCCTCTGTGGTACGTGACAAGGGGTATGGTCGCCTAGGTTTCTCCAGGTTCTCTGGTTTCCTCCCACCATGTCTGAGTCCCACCATACCCTGCAAATTTCAACCCTCTACGACCACGGGAACTAGTAGGCCTACAGGTGTGAAAGTGCAATAGCGCCGCAGTTTTTCTAATTTAGGCTTGTTTACACTTTACGACGAATATTATTTTGGGTAAAGGTGCGAAACTACATTAGCGCCACAGTTTTTCTAAATTAGGCTTGTTTACACCACTGATCTATCAGTGGTTTACACTTGAAGACGAATATTACTTTCGGAAAAGAGATAACTCACAATAAGCGTCTGGTTAATCAAGACACTATTAGGCAAATGTAGTTTAATTTTTTTTATTTTCTATTCAAAAATAAAAAATTTTTAAATTTTATTAGCCTGTTTAGAAAGAAATGCTATTCAGACTGTAGGCCACCATAGTCATGTGACTGAATCGTTGCCAAAATCTTATTAGTCCAGTTGGTACAAAATACACCATTTGAACCTCGGTCGTGGTCATGCGCCTTTGATACTGAGTGGATATGGGGTAGGTGTGAAATGAGGCGAACTCCCGTGGACACTTTTTATAGGTTCACATAGAAATGTAATGTTTTTTTTTGCTGTCGGCCAGTGTCACTCTCTCTTTCTCTCTGTTGCTAGGTTAGCCCAATGATTTAAGCAGTGTGCGTTTCCAAGGGTCGCCTGTCCAAACTCGTGGTTTTTTCTCCGGATTCTCCAGTTTCCTTTTACTGCTAAAGACCCCTACGCGCAAGCGAATTATTGAAATAAAATTAAACCATATGTTAATCCCGAAATGACCTAGTTTGTGTCGAGTGGACGTTTAACCCCATTGTGTCGAGTATCAACTAAGGGGGCGGGGTCTCCCCCAGACAATTTTGAAAAACAGGCTGCCGGAAATGCAGGCTGGCAGTATTTCAGGCAATGATCGTTGAGGTAAAGTTTCAAAACGGGCTTGCGAATCTCGACGAATCCCACTCTCGAGCGCCAATGTCGGGAGTATTTATGGACTCTCGGAAATGCTCTCTGACAGCGTATTCGGTCAGGCACTGTATGGCGGGGGAAATGTCTAATTCAAAACACACATGTAACATAATGCCATACCAAATACCTAAAACGTCTAATGCAAAAAACAAAATACAAGAAACCTCTAATACAAAATACCTCATACGTCTATTGCAAAAGACAAAATACAAGAAACCTCTAATACAAAATACATATAACCTCTTATGCACAATTGATTTTACAATCTGAAACATCTACCATAAGCATTAGATGACATATCTCGTTGTCATTACTTACGTTTCTCCACTGAATTAATTTTATTTAGGTCAATGTCAAGGTCACCGAACACAACTTGGCGACCTATTCGGCTAGCGAGCTATTCGACCGATCCAGCTGGCAACCTGTTCGTTCGCAACCTATTCAGAATTAAGACAACAGTCGCCCAAACTCATCTATTTTTAACAACCAATAAAATTCAACGTTACGTCTATCAAATGAAAGTAGAATAATATATTATTTTTATCAATTCCTTTAGCTCAGAATAGAGATGTAATTTCGCACATTCATATTAAAGGGGTGCACTCTCTTCCTAAACATGACCAATTATTGAATATTGAAAAATTGGCTATGTTCAGGTTGAGAGCGCGCCCTTTTAATATGATTGTGCCTACTTTTACTAATAATATTTAGAAAGCTTTTTCAATTACCTTTCAGAATATAGATAGCTGGTTGCTAAGAATTTTGTACGATGGTCCGAATTTCGACTAGAAATATTACCGTTCTTTCACTTTAAAATATTGAAAAATTGGCTATGTTCATGTTGAGAGCGCACCCCTTTAATATGATTGTGCCAACTTTTACTAATAATATTTGGAAAGCTTAATCAATTACCTTTTAGAATATATTTAGTTGGATCATCAGAATTTTGTACGATGGTCCGAATTTTGACACGGGATATTAACAGTTTTTCCCTTTAAAATTTTTAAAAAAATTGGTCATGTTTAGGAAGAGAGTGCACCCCTTTAATATGAATGTGCCCATTTTTACTGATAATACTTAGAAAGCCTATTTAATTACCTTTCGGAATATATTTAGTTGGATGTCTAGAATTTTGTACGATAATGCGAATTTACATCTCTATTCCGATCTAAAGGAATTGATAAAAATAATAAATTTTTCTACTTTCATTTGATAGACGTAACGTTGGATTTTATTGGTTGTTAAACATAGATGAGTTTGGGCGACTGTTGTCTTAATTCTGAATAGGTTGCCAACGAACAGGTTGCCAGCTGGATCGGTCGAACAGCTCGCTAGCCGAATAGGTCGCCAAGTTGTGTTCGGTGACCTTGACATTGACCTAAATAAAGATAATTCAGTGGAGAAACGTAAGTAATGACAACGAGATATGTCATCTAATGCTTATGGTAGATGTTTCAGATTGTAAAATCAATTGTGCATAAGGGGTAATATGTATTTTGTATTAGAGGTTTCTTGTATTTTGTCTTTTGCAATAGACGTATGAGGTATTTTGTATTAGAGGTTTCTTGTATTTTGTTTTTTGCATTAGACGTGTTAGGTATTTGGTATGGCATTATGTTACATGTGTGTTTTGATTTAGACATTTCTACATAGCATTGAGTTTTTGCCGCTTTCCCCCGCCAAAGCACTGATCGTCGAGATAAATAAATCTGACCACATACTGTCCGTAGCCTGATCACTAGTTTATACGATCAGAGACCAAATGGCAAACGAACGGACTTGCGAACCTCTAAGAAGTACCTGTGTGAAAGCTAAAGTAGCGAGTTCTTTGTGGGGGTTTTGAAAATAGACTGCTGGAAATGCTGCCTGACAGTACTCGGGCACCGATCGTAGAGATAAATAGAGCTGATCGGATGTCACCTGTGGCGCGATCACTAGTCTTTCCGACCCCAGAGAGGAAAGTGTCACACGAAACTCAATGAAGTCCCCAATAATTCGAAAAGTAGACTGCCCGAAATGCAGTCTGGCAGTATTTCAGGCATTGATCGTCGAGATAAAGATACCGTCTGTCGCCAAATTACTAGTTTATCCGACCAGAGAAGAAAATTACAAACGGGCGGAATGAGTGACTCAAAGTGAATGAATATTTTCGCCACTAAATTTTGTGAAATGAACGGACTTGCGAACCTCAACGAAAATTTGAAAAGTAGACGGCCCGAAATGCAGTCTGGCAGTATTTCAGGCATTTGTCGTCGAGATAAATAGAGCTTATCAGATACCACCTGTCGCCAAATCACTAGTTTATCCGACCAGAGAGGAAAGTGTCGAGCAGGCGGAGTAAGTGACTCAAAGTAAATGAATATTTTCGCCACTATATTTTGTAAAATAGAATGCAGCCAGGTAGCATTTCAGACATTTTTTCCGAAAATTATTGGGTGGGGGGGCAAACAGAGGGCAGGCAAAATTTGGCGCCTCAACAGGTTAAAGACAGATACTCATGGTACGCGAAAGCGAATCATTGCAATATCATTTAATCATAGGTTAGGTCCGAAATGGCCTAGTTTGTGTAGAGTGGACGCCATGTAGTTAATTCTGGTGTTATGACTGTTGTTTACATTGTTAAATATCGTTAAGTCTCAAACTAAATAAGTCATCATCCGATCTGCAGACATTTTGCCTTTGAAACAAGACTGTTGTTTACATTGTTAAATATCGTTAAGTCTCAAACTAAATAAGTCATCATCCGATCTGCAGACATTTTGCCTTTGAAACAAGTCTCACTCGGCAAATCTCGGCAGATTCCGTAAACTACATCTAGCCTCGGCTGTATGACAGTAAGTGATATGTACCTAAGCCCATACATTTGCGATGCGGCTACCGGTTTACTTTAACCGGAAAACTTGACGCTATTACACAAATTGGGAACTTATTTGGCTAGCGACCTATTCGACCGATCGAGCAGCAACCTGTTCGTTGGAAACCTATTTAGAATAAAGACAACAGTCGCCTTAACTCATCTATTTATCAACCAATAAAATCCAAGTAGAATATATTACTTTTTATCCATTCCTTTAGTTCAGAATAGAAGTGTAATTTCGTCAGCTGGATCGGTCGAATAGGTCGCTAACCAAATATAGGTCGCCAACTTGTGTTCGGAATGGGCGCAGCCATGTTTCATCCGGGACCTTTAAAGTAGTTCCAATATGGCGGAATCCATCATATAGCCGAGTTTAGATTGTCCGAAATCTTCCGAGGTTTGCTGAGTGAAATAAGTCTAAGAAACCATTACTGTGCATGCAAATATTGTTACATCCACTTCTACTCGTTGCCACTGGCAACCTTTGATGAAACTGTCCTGTTCATTTCCAATACATGCTTAAAAGTAGCCGTGTATCTGAAATGAACAGTACACTTTCATAATAGAGTACCGTTCATTTCTGATACACGGATACTTGTAGACGGCCATAGAAACTTAACAAGCAAGAAGAAGCGGACGTGTAGTCCAACCCAGATCGCAATAATAACAAGTTTCATACTGCCTTAATGTACATGAGACTACTAGTCAAAATCATAGTAACAAAACAAACCGGAAGGAACTACATGGCAGTGCAAAAATATATACAATGACATTAAATCAACATAACAACATATTACAAAAAACAATTATACACATATCAATTGGCATTTATTCCCTAATTTGGTTTGATTTATATTAATATGCAAAACATATAAATTAGAATACTGAATAATTATTTTAACATTGTGATGATAGAAAGTGCAGTTCTCTTGCTGGACACTTCACAAGCCTTGAAAATGAGCAGGATAAAACAAAAACCGCCTAGAAAGTCATAAACTTTATTACAAATAAATTTCAAAGGACGAACCATCCACCGATGCATACTTTCACCAGGAATGACCCCCATTTCCTTTACACCACATTTAATATCACCGCAGCCCTCTACGCCATAGACCACACGGCAAATCCCGGCAGATTCCGTAAACTACATCTAACCTCGGCTGTATGACAGTAAGTGATATGTACCTACGCCCATACATTTTCGATGCGGCTACCGGTTTACTTTAACAGGAAAACTTGACGCTATTACACAAATTGGGAACCTCTTCGGCTAGCGACCTATTCGAACGATCGAGCTGCAACCTGTTCGTTGGAAACCTATTTAGAATAAAGACAACAGTCGCCTTAACTCATCTATTTATCAACCAATAAAATCCAACGTTATGTCTATCAAATGAAAGTAGAATATATTATTTTTTTGTCCATTCCTTTAGCTCAGAATTGAAGTGTAATCTCAGCTAGATCGGTCGAATAGGTCGCTAGCCAAATAGGTCGCCAACTTGTGTTCGGAATGGGCGCGTGGCTGTATTAAGCTCGGGTTGTCACAACAAGACGCACGTGTAAATTCTACCATGAAATGTATCGTGAGGCACAGAAAGGGATACATGAAAGAGCAGAAAGTATTTGTCACTTTTCTGTTGAAACGACTCAATAATAAATACTATTTTTCACATTTTGCTTCAATATATTCGATAGAAATGTGATGTAAGTAACTTATTAGCACCTTTCCTCGGTGTATCAGTAAATATCAGGACAGTTTTGTTCGGGGGATCAGCCGAGGCGCCCCGACCAAAACTGATATTCACCGATACACCTCGGAAAGTGTGATATCAAATGAAAGTAGAATATATTATTTTTTTGTCCATTCCTTTAGCTCAGAATAGAAGTGTAATTTCGTCAGCTAGATCGGTCGAATAGGTCGCTAGCCAAATAGGTCGCCAACTTGTGTTCGGAATGGGCGCGTGGCTGTATTAAGCTCGGGTTGTCACAACAAGACGCACGTGTAAATTCTACCATGAAATGTATCGTGAGGCACAGAAAGGGATACATGAAAGAGCAGAAAGTATTTGTCACTTTTCTGTTGAAACGACTCAATAATAAATACTATTTTTCACATTTTGCTTCAATATATTCGATAGAAATGTGATGTAAGTAACTTATTAGCACCTTTCCTCGGTGTATCAGTAAATATCAGGACAGTTTTGTTCGGGGGATCAGCCGAGGCGCCCCGACCAAAACTGATATTCACCGATACACCTCGGAAAGTGTGATAACAACTACAGTATTACATATACATACGCACACTATACTGAATGAGCCGCATGCATTCAACGCTTATCAGGTGTGAATGGGGCGGTCTATTGAGACAGATTTAATTGAGCAATTTGAAAAACTACAACCCTAATAATAAAATGTCTTTTAACTGACTTTAGGTACGTGGAAATATTTTTCCCATTGGATGTTCAAGCCGTTTGGACACAAATTGTAGGTCAATGTTATGTTTAATCTTTCTCTCCCTTTCCCTTTGTTCCCCCTTTTGCATGGCGATTTTTTGTCAACTTTTTGTTTTTTTGGTGTACAATCGAAGAAAGGGTTTGAAAATACATTCTCTGTCAGGTTTTGGTGAATATTCATGATTTTGAGGCAGGATTCAAGAGTTGTGAGGTTGGTTCCAAAAGGGAGGGCCTAAAATTGCTTATTTTGTTGTCTCTACTTCCAGCTTGTGTATCTCAAGTTTTTCATGATGAACCTCATACATGCTTTTGGGCAAGAGTTTGCCATATGTTGCTCCATCTGTGGTAGAAAGCGTTCTACCCAACGAATATTTGGGGAAAAGTTACAGCCGGTCTAAGAAATGAAAATTAACAATGAAGTCAATGGGGAAAAAATTAGTGATCTGTAGTCGTTTGAGATTGAAGGGAGACAACTATGTTAAATCATTGGTTATAAAATAAAATTAACACATGGCACGTTCTATAATTTCATCTCTGATATCACTGGGTTTAATACCAACCAATTCATCAGTAATTCAAAACAAACATGGCCTTGGTTAAGTGTGTCACGTTACGTGACAAAGAAATGTCATAATCACAGAGGCTTGTACTATTTTATCACACGCTCACGCAATCTGATTAAATCACAGATCCTATTTCGTTCCGTTTTAGGCCTACTTGTCGTGAGAGCTGTTATATAAACCGCGTTCATTAGCCAATGAGACGATCTGTTATAGCGAGTTCTTGGCGTGCGGTCCACAGATAATCTGATGTCATAGGGTCAAAAGCCGATTTATAGACCCTGACTTGAACCCAACCCACAACTGGTCAGATTGATGATTATGCTTTCTGTCTCAGAATCGGATTGACAGGACATTATTCTTACAAGAACATATTCCAGAATTAATATCGCCATATTAAAGTCGACGATGTCAATGGTTCTTTCGTATCTGCCAAATCGTGACATAGCTTTTCATGCGCAGATACTGCTTTAATTGGATATAAATTGCCTTGGTTTACTGTCTGTTCTGCGTTTTGCTCGCCACAGTTGCTGCTTTTAAAATATGTGAAAACACAACTACAGAAGCTAGTTTACTCCGCAACTATACATGAAAGGTAGATAGAGCGACCCTACATAACCTTACTCCAAAGTGGGCTAATCCTAGCAATGACAATTTACATTTTCAAAAGGATTAAATATTATCACAGGGAATCCAAAAGACTATTTTGACACAAGTTTCGTGGATGTGTTATAAAACCAATTTTGGCGGTAATATTAACAGGATCATTCCCAAAGGGATCGATTGGGATGGGGGGGGGGCGATCAGATATCTACTAATTCCAGGCCTCACACCTTTCGTACTCTAGATGCTTATTAAATTAGTGCTAGCTCCTGTACTATTCTAACTATGATACATAACCACTATTAAGCATATTGTGGCTCTTATTCCTTCTATCATGCTCGACTCAGCCCAACATTTCTCAGCACCGGGTGGTGGAAAGACACTATTCAATTATTGCGAAATCAGCGGCCACCACTCGCCTGATATACAAAATCAATCGACCACTTTTAAAATGCCAGAAAATGTTCAACTATTAAGATAACCAAGCTGGCAGGGAATATATTTATAGATACTGTGGACAATAATATGCAAACGGAAAAATCACCAATTAGTTGCATTAATTGTTATATTAGAGATATATAATTTTGAGCGTCCAACACCTGACATGTTCCATATTATATTTTATATATAATTTTGAGCGTCCAACGCCTTACATATTCCATATATTTTTCCTTTTTGTTTCAGTGTGCAAATGAGGTTCTTGTACTTTCCATGTTCTAATATGCACAAATACATTTATTGTCTTTTTTAAATTGTCTATAATGCAAAGTGCAGAATTGGAAAGTACAATGTTTAAATAACTAATACATGACTTCCCCATGCTGTATTTTGAATTATGAAAAGGTGTTTTCTACTTTTTAACACTAAGACATTGGTATTGTTGAGCAATGGAAATTGTAAAATTAAAATGAGAACCTTGAACTGCTAAAATATTATGCGTTTTGGACCCTGAACGTCGAAATAATAATGGCAACGTTCTTCTTCCATAGTTTTGTGCTAAACACATGTTGTAGGTTACATAACGAATCAAACCACAGTGAAGGGGAAAATTCGTGACCTTCAGTTACATTGCCACACATGTAACTACATTTCCAATCGACAATCGGTATCTTATCTCGGCAAGCTACGGCTGTTGAAGTTTGTGGGATGTGGGTCTTCTATATTTAGATTTGGGTTTCTTACTGAAATAGGCTACGAGTGAATGACTGCAATGAACACGGGTTAACGTCCTGGTTTTTCTGAACCAACCGCGGGCTATCCGTTTATTATAGATATATCTCACAATGCAATATAAGAAATCCCGGTTGTCAGCATATCTAAATAGAGATGTCACATTAAACATACATTATGCAAGAGCTAAATCTGAATATTGTAAGTCTTTCTTTGGGCCCTGAAGTATTTTCTAAATTATTAATTAGACATCAATTAACTTATCCAGGCAATAATCAACTCTCGGTGGCATCAAATGTCTCCGATGTTAAATAGATTGGAACAGTTCAGCCGTGTTTTGATTTAAGCTAAAAATGGAAGGACGAGACTTAGCTTCGAACAACCAGTACCGTAGTTGAAATTATTGCACGTCTTACCAAACCTTCAAAGTCTAATTGAAATGAAATGAAATGAAATGGGGTTTAACGTCCTACTCTTTTGCACCTAACCTGGGCTAATGGTAGACGGGCATACGGTATACAGATATATGTCCATTGAACCTTAACAGACACTTTTCCCGGGCAGCGGCGATACGGTCTACTCTTAGATCGAATTCCAACTGCCAGGGGACCTTTTACGTGCACCCCAATGTGTACACGGGACCTCGGTTTTTCGTCCCATCCGAAAGACTAGGCAGCTGTCCTTGTCAGGTTCTCCTGCTGCATCACTGACATGGGGAAATCACGCCGGAAAATCGAGATGAACTCAATATCTAACAGAGTAATTTGAATGAAATTGTCATTTTACATTATCTATTTTCGAACTATTATTGCAAGAATAAGCTAGGTCTTTATCTAAATTCCACACTATGTATCTTTAATAAACACAATACAGATATCGCATAAATAATTGGTTATGCTGGGGTTTATTTTTCTTCGGTTTATTTTTTGGGTTAAATTATGAAAGGGGTTTAATTAATAAATGCACCAAGATCAATATAGCGGGAATGTCAATTTTATCTTCATTGGATAAACATGCATTATGCAACCGCTAAATCTGCATGTCTTTCATTATTTAAATTATTAATTATACATTAATTAACTCATTGAGACCATAATTAACAATCAATGCCATCGTCAGCCTGTGATATTTAATGGATTTAAATACGCTGTGTGATGGATGATTAGAAGTAAAAATGGATAATCGAGACTTTGTTTATCATCGCACCAACGGTAGCAATGGCGATCGAGGCTAGCCTAAAATTTAATCGCTAAATAGTTCTGTTCAGCTTGTAGACACTTTACTGAATTTTCAACATATTATATTTTCATTATCTATTTTTTTAACTATTACATCGATATCTGCCAGCTCCGTATCTAATCTTATCTAATGCTCCCTTAGATATTCAATATTTCACATATTTTAGCTGAACCGGGAAGAAGTGTATATACTTCGATATGAAGCGAATAGCTCACATCATACATCAATAGACTACAGTAAGTATAGTAGCCAATATCCTCCTTTCGCTTGAATACAAACAAAACCCTATACACTGTACAAACTACAATTGATTCAACCAAAACGTTCGGCAACCACATACAAATACCAAATACTTTTGCTTTAATGATAATAATATCACATGTGCATGTTAATAGCCTTCGGCGTTTTTTGTTTTGTGTACAGATAGAACAATAAAGTAAAGTGTCTGTTAAGGTTCAATGGACATATCTTTCAGTCCTGGGTAATCAAATATAAAAGATATGGAGATGTGTTTTGATCCGGACTAAAGTGAATCTTTTTGATTGGTTTAAAGACTGTTTCCACAACTCACTATGATGGGGAAATTTCCCCAAATATCTTTAGCTACCCAGGTTAAGTGGTACGTGTTCTGTTTTAACTCTCACAATTGGTGGGATCGTCGACCGAGAAGGTAATAATTCTATATACTGTATATTTTAACAATTCTTTCAATACTGATATTAATGTTTGGCAACAAAAACTAAACGCCACATATACTCTTTAATAAACCATATAAAATAAAATCCCATTCTTTATTGTTTTTAATATTAGCATGATAAAAGTAACAATTTTCTTAATTTACAACGTGACATAATAAAATAAGACTAACGCATAACTGTAACTGAATGTAGCAAAAATGATCCAGTTTGGAATATCACAGAATATCATTATATTGATGATCTCTCTACTTGAGAAATATATATTGATAATAAACAGTCTATAAGTTAATATTTTATTTTAATTGTGTGGCATTGAATTATATATATATATCTATGGTAAGTAATTTTATAATTATAACAGGCCCAAATATAGTGGAAAGCTCCAATTAAATTTGATGTTGTATATAAACCCGTGAGATTGTGGCTATGTATATCTTTTATTCGTATGTACCCGTTCATTGCCCTTAACGTACTAAAACACAGACAGCCGCCCATCATATCAGTGCAGCAATATGGCGTAAATGTATACATGAATATAAATAATGTACATTTTAACAATCCTGAAAAAAAATCGGAATATACCGAAGATTAATGACCGTCTACTCAAATCAAACCAACTGAGTTGTTCTCGCCTAAGATTATGCACTGGAGCGTGAACGTCCCGGATCAGTCAGGTCAGTTTGTGTGTGTGTGGACATTTTCCTTGGACGTTACACAATTTTCGACTTGCGTGGTTTCAGGGCTACTTTATCCACTCGCTCAGTAGCAGGTTAGTTTATGTTCAATTTCCATCATTGAATTAAAAATCACCGATATCTATTAATTTGTATATTGGATTCGATCTAATTTCGCAGATCAACACAGCTTGTTCTTGCTATCATCGATAAAAACCTATACATGGATTCGTCCAATTAAACTAATGAACAGTCTGTGTCTATTTAAATTAGACGGGAGACGACCAAACAAATCTTTAGAAAGGGTTTGTTTTTTCATATTTGGCAATAAGGGAAATATATGATCTTATACTAATTTAAAACCTTGAAGTCTTGAACTCTTAATTAATTTCTAACAATATGGAACTTATTGGGCGATTACTTTTCATATGAAAATAATCTATGGTCCATCCATTTGGTTTTTTTACTGCGAACACTTCGCTTATCCACATAAAACCAGCAGATTCTTTTTCCCCCACGTTCTTTTTTCTATCCGCTCTGATGACGCCAAACATCAGTCAGTTGGACCTCCTGTTTTAAAATTATTTTGACAAAGGGAGAAGATGGCCCACCTGACGATCTCTTCTCACGACAGTGAATTTATAAGTGTACTTAAAGAAACTTTTAATATCTGAAAACCCTTTTATTTTGTATTTTTAACAATTTTTAAGTGTAAATAATTCAATTAAAGTTACATTCCCGGGTACAAACTGGGGAATTTGATGATATATTAGGACTAAAACATATTGAAACTAATTAATTTATCATAATTTTGCTTCACATCCTTCTCAAAACATTGTAATTGCCAAGTACATGTATACCCTGCTATAAACATCGATCAAAAGAGGCCATGTTTACGCCAGGGGATTACCCCATTCCGTACCTATAGCGGAGGCGGGAGAGAATGCACTGCATGCACAAGACGATGTTGTCTGTAATCGCCATTTATTCTAAACATCGAATCATAATTAAATTCTCGGATTATCCACTGTCCACGTCTTTTTCTGTGATTTTTATCTCAGGAAGGGATGTTCCTCTAACTCTTCATAAAGTTTATCAACATGTACTTAAAGCGCTCAATGTACTCGTGCAGCATTCGACGTCACGCGTGCAGATGTGTAGTCCTAATCGTCGGGCTGTTGATTAGGTGAACCCTTACATTTTTGTAGTCTATATCACCCAGGAAAATATTCTGCGAATATTAGTCTGGATGCGTTGTCAACATTTGAGAAAAATCGCTCATTGACTAAAGTATCCGGTCTTTTAAGGGGGGTAACTTGTCCTTAAACAAGACAATGACGCCCATGAAATTAATTTAAAAATACCATTTCAAATGATCCATTTGATGCGTGCCAGTTCTATATCCAACACACTTATTTTGTTTATTGTAAAACGTCTCTCTTCATGGGCCTTCATGGGGTTTTTTTTTTTTTTTTTTTTTTTAGTTAATACTTATTCGTCGTCACGATTCTTGTTTTGTTATGGGATTTATTGTGGGAACCACATTAAAAAACCAAACTCCCGGTTAAAGATTGGCAGGGGACTTTACGTCAAATAGTGACAACTTTCCCAGACCCCCCCCCCTCTCGTACGCTGAAGACTAGGAGGTTCTGGGTGACTGAGACTAACCTTTTTGTCCTGTATACGCTCCATGTGTGTTTTACAGGGAATCCAGTATTTTTCTAGTAAGATTGGATATCTATACTTTCCATATATACCAAAATTGATATAATTTTATTACCAATAACTACCCATAAATACTTTCCAGGGAACCTATCTTTAAATCAACCTTTCCATAATATTATATTCATTGTACAGTATTGAACGTTAAGTATTGTTTAATGGTCGAGAGCGAGACATTTAGTAATATATTGTAACAACACGAGGGCCGTACAGCCCGAATATTTTACAATAATTATATTACGCAATGTTGTAAGCTCGAGACTATTAAACATCTTAAAATACTGACAGTCCCCGCGAACTTTTACAGTGAAATACGTCACACTAGTCCAATATTTCACAGGTATGAATAAAGTACGATTGGCAAGTTGCCCGTACGATTATTTGAAATAATGGTACGCCAACATCAAGGGTGACGTCACATCTGTATTTTAAAAAAACTGTAATAAACAACAGCAACATACAGTGTTGTGGCCTTTGATCACTTCAGAAAAACTTGTGGACGCTCTGGAGGCTTATGCCCAGTGTTTAAGTTCATCAGACGAAGAAGAAAATTGATTTTCCCAGACTTCCAGTAATTAATGAACTTGTTATGGCCGATTGATTTTAAATTTTGTACACAGTGTTTAAAGTCATCTGATAAAGAAACTCATTGACTAAATCAATTTGAAAAATAGGGTGGACGCTCGAGGGACTAAAGCTAATAACCGAAGAATCCGATTGATTTTCAACGAATTCCGACAATTACTACCAGAGTTATGGACTTTGAACAATCTTGTGGATGCTTTTAGAGGCCATGGTTTTTTTATAACTTGAAAAGATAAATCCATGAGATTAAGTTTTTGTATACTAAACGTTAGCATGAGCCAAACAAATGCTCATGATTTTCTGATGGCTACTTTGTGAGTTGTTTGTCTTCTTCAGATTCTAGTGTATTATATGTTTTATTATTGACAAAACTAAAATTTTGATTAGGCGACAACTCTTGTTGACTGCCCGAACAATTATTTACATCACTAAATCTTGGGTCGTTGTAAATTTGTATATCGTTTAGTTTTGTTTTTAATTTTAGACTTGTTTATTGTTCTAATGTGTCTGTTTGTCTGCCTGTCATCCCCGGTTGTACGTGGCAAGGAGTAGGGTCGCCTGTCCAACCTCTGGAGTTTTCTCCGGGTACCTCCGGTTTCCTTCCATCGCTAAAGACCCCTACGCGTAAGCGAATTATTGAAATAAAAATAAAAAAAAACATATGTTAGTCCCGAAACGACCTAGTTTGTGTCGAGTGGAAGTTAAAACCCCATCTCTCTCTCTCTCTCTCTCTCTCTCTCCTCTATTTGAGCTAATTTGTTCAAAGTTGATGAACTTAAGGTGAATGCCGTGGTGGAGTTTGAAGATGAACATTGTCTGCTTAGGGTAAGCAACATAAGCGAGAATGATGAAACTTTCTGCAAAGTTTTATCTCGTCAATACCTTTACTAAGTTTGATAATAAGCAATTTCGGATCAGGGTAAGCAGAGCCATAAGCAATTTGATTGATCGAGACTTAGTAGTTCGGCATCTTTGGGTGACAGTGGCGAAACTTCGTATATAGTTTCATTACACCAATACCTTAACGAAGTTCGATAATCTAATTGAGGTAAAATCTTCAAAATTGGTGTAGTATAGGTGTCTATAATTAGGTCAATGCTTTGAAGAGTTTGGTCATGCGCATTTTCCACTAAGGCTAGGCAGAGGTAAGCAATTTGATTGGTTGAGACTTTGTAAAACAATGTCCTTGGTTCTAATTTGGTGAGCGCGATAATACTTGAGTATAGATTCATAAAATCAATGCATTCAATGGTGAGAAATTTCTGCTTATATATTAGGCTAAGGGATAAGACTTCGGAACTCTTCTTTCAATTGAGGTATAGATTTAGGCGAATATCTTGACTGACTTCATTCATTGATATTTCCCATTAAAAAGAGCTAGGCATTTGCATTGATCGATGCTTTGGGACACGATAGCTTTGATTCTAATTGATTGAGAGTGTATAGATCCACTATCAGGTACTTCAAACCTGGGTTGGGTCGTGCATAATTTATGCTTAGACTAAGCATACATAAGCAGTTTCATTACTCGATAATTTTCAAAAAGATAAATGCGCAATTAATTAATATGTGTCATCTTGCTTTGTGTGACCTGATAATTCATTGCCGTCCCTTTAGTATTAGACCACGCACTGTACTTGATTACTAAAGGTGAATTTTCAACTATACGTTATTTTTAAAAAAATTAATTCTAATTTTATCCACACATGGGTTTAATGCATATTCAGTTAGTTGCTCGGTTCTAAGGTAGGGGCGATCACGTGGCTAAGTGGATAAGGCGCTGGCTCGCTAGCTTGGAGGTCGGGTGTTCGATCCCTGCATTGGCCGAGAAAGTTCATCTCGATTTTTCTGCGTAGTTTCCCCTTGTTAGTGATGCAGTGTGAAGGGTCTGACAAGGACAGCTGTCTAGTCGTTCGGATGATACGAAAAACCGAGGTCGCGTGTACACATTGGGGTGCACGTAAAAGACCCCTTTGCAGTTGTAATTTGATATAAGAGTAGGTCGTAGCGCCGCTGCCCGGGCAAAATTTCCCGCACCACTTCCATTAGCCCAGGTTTGGTGTAGAAGAGTAGAGAGCAGCTTTTCATGAAATAAAGCATTTTTATTCTCCAAAATATAACTTAGCCGGATTGATACTTTAATGTAATGAGTTACGGTTGACTTGAAAAGAATATGCATGTAGACATAAGTACATTTCAGAATACATTTACATCTGACAACAACAAGACACATACTTATGGAAAACAGTTACTAGTGTATTTTAGGCTAAAATACACTTGTAACTGTTTTCCATAAGTATGTGTCTTGTTGTTACTCTATCCAGTTACTAAATGCCATTTAAAGATCATTACATCTGACAAAATAAAATGTATGCTTTCTATTAGATAATTTCACTCAATCACAAATTAATAATATTGTCAAAATATTAAGATTTATTTTACCATGTTTGATTGCTATATTTTATTAATTTGCTGTTTAGTTGCAGTTCTAATGCTCCCACTAAAATAAAATTCGATTGCTTTTATGGACTTTAAGGACCATATAACTGTCGGCCAATGTTTCTTTCGCTAACAACCTATGTAGTAAATGTTTCGGGTTTGGATACACATTTAAAGAAACTCTTCGGGTTAAGTGGATAATTTGGGGACTAGCAGAGGAGGAAACCGAAAGGCATAGGAAAAACCCACGAGGATGAGCCGACGACCATCTTCATATCACGAATACCTTTGGGATCGAAACATCACTTGGACTTAATGACTCGCACCGTTGGCAACTTGGCCAACAAAAACATAATTTCGTGTACCTGGATTTTTTATACGCCACATGCAATAATATTATTATTTTTTCGTTACAGGATAGCAGTATGGACTCCGCTACATCTCCTAATCGTGTTATATTGTGGGCAGTTCCAAGATCCCTATCCACGGCATTTGTCAGGTGTATGGAAAGGGTTCCAAACACGAAGATCATTTTTGAACCATACTCTAGTGCAGATCATTTTGGTCCTGAAGGTCGATTACGGGCTATTGATGAATTACCACCAGAACCGGAGTGGACCTTTCAGGCTGTTAAGGATCATTTAGAAGAAGATCATAGCGACTCCGATCTGGTGTTTGTTAAGGATATGGCTTATGCGGTCGATGATAAATACGAAATGATTGCTTCGGGATATCAGCATACGTTCATCATACGCCATCCTGCTAAAATGTTTGTCTCGTATTATAAAAGTATCTGTGATGGCAATTCGAATGATGAAGATGTAGACGAAATCTTCGATAAGTGGTTGCCTAGTGGACTTTGTTATCGGGAGCTGTTCGATCTCTACGAACACATTATCAAGTCCGGTTCGCCAGAGCCCATAATCATTGACGCCGATGATCTTATAGAAGATCCCGAATCAATCATGAGTTTATATTGTAGGGGCGTAGGGGTTGATTTTTCGGACTCTATCTTGAATTGGGGGGTTGGGACAATAGATAGGTGGTCAATTTCCCAGGTATTATGGGATGTAGCACCAAGCTACAAATGGTTCGATAATAGCATGAAAGCGGGGGGTTTCCAGAAGGGGGTAAGTAAACCGTTACCTAGTTTTTCAGATTTGCCCAATAAAATTATCGATTGTATTGAAACCTCGATGCCCTTTTACGAGAGCTTGTACGGGCAGCGAATACAATCACCGGGAACAAACAAGTAAGCTCCACTGAGCTTTTGGGTCATATCTCTTCGCGGGTTTTTTCGTGTTAGATAGAATGCTATAACGTAGAAACGGACTTTAGATTTATAGCAATCGTAAGCCAACCTAGATATTATTAATACGTTTTACTCATATTATCTATGAGTAATCGAATAATTATTACTATAGGAAGTCATCAACAATTAATAATAGTATAGTGTGGGTGTATTTTATTCACATTACACTCAATGATATAGTTTAATGTTATAGCGCACCTTAGGTGACTTAATTTATCTTAATACTATTTATGCGTTTAAGTCATATTGAATCAATGTGATGCGCATATATTTTACATAATATAATCGGAATTAAAGACAATTTATCTTAATACTATCTTAATTCATATTGAATTAATGTGATACGCATATCTTACAGCATATAATCGGAATTAAAGACAATTGTGCATAATAATTAACTCACGTTAGATAGATAATGACAATGTGCTTATTTTCACTAAATCTACGACTTTCATAAGTTCGATTTTGAGGACGTTCGTGCGTTTAAAAATGTGGCCGAATAGAAAAACATTAATAAATCTACTAAGGGAAAGTCCAACGCAGAAACGTTTTGCAATAGTGTACATGGGTATTGAGGATACAATTTATTCCAAAGTAGAACACTTTAATCCTGATACCACACGTTATCATATAAATATATTTATACACTAAATGGTTTAAATTGATGTATCCCACGTAGCTCCAGAATAATGAATTTTGAAATAGTTTTGCTATAGATTTCTTATTATCAACAGTTATAATTTCCATTTAGTTCTGATCATTATTTTTTAGATTTTTTTTTTTTTTTGTTTTTTTTTTTGTTTTTTTTTTTAATTTGGAAATAAATGGGGTATTTTAATTTTGTATTACTGAAGTTTCGTTAGATTCACACATGTTCGGGTCCAAACAATCAATCTTATTCCATTAATATTATTCTTTTAAATATTTATTTTGACAATATTCATTCTTAAACATTTATCAGATGATTACTCATCTCTCTTAGAAAAATCATTGTGGTGTGGAAAACATACAAAATTCAAACATTGTCTTGAGCTACTGGGTCGAAAAGTATACAAATATCATTAATTTTAAAACATAATCAGTCATGATTTGATTTTCCATTCAATTATAATGAGAACGGAGACGTGAGAGTCTATTTAAACGAAACTTTGAGGCACTTTCGCATTATTCCAAATTATATCAATTTTATATAACCCTCTTTCTTTAATGTAAACCTGAATTTTGCTTGATGGTTTCGGCAAATGGTTTATGATGATTACAAAAAAACAAAAACAAAATTAAAGAGACTGCTTCTATAATATATTTCTATATCGGTAAATCATATCAGTCAGTTGTTTTAGTCATCATAAGAAAGAGATCTTAGTTCATTTTCTTCTACCAAATCACCATCACTTCAAGGACAATATTGGTGTCAGCAATAATTACATATGTGACAGAACTGGTTGAACACATTACAAATATAATTTCAACCCAGTGAGCATTGCTACGGTAGATGTGTAATAAACACTCGAAGAAACGGGAAGTGGCGACAAAAATGATAAACAGAGGTTGTCCTTCTATATAACTGACTGAAGTAACAAGCGATAACAGACTCGCGGTCGAATTTCATTTCAAATTAATTCCATTGAAGCTTGCGGACCCTACAGAGGTCACCATCTTGAACCGATTTTGATGAAACTTGACATGAATGTTTATAACCCAAAGATCATGGTTCCTTTCGATATTTTCGCCCATCGGATCTTAACTTCCTGAATTATGGCCCCTGATTGTCCGAAAAATCACCCTTTTTAGTTTATAGTCCGTCTGGAGGTCAAAATTATTATCCGATTTAAAAAAAAAAACCGTTTGATTATGTCACCGTTACACCATAATGAAGGTTCAGTTCGAATTTCTTGAATATTAGGCCAAAATTGCCGGACAAAATGGCAACCGCTTGTACGCGAAGGGTGTAAAGATATGGTATATCAAGGTTGTGGACCCTCTAGAGGTCACAATTTTAATTCAATTTTGATGAAACTTTAAATACATGATTATAACCTAAAGATCTTGGCTCCTGTCTATATTTGCGCATATCGGTTCGTAATTCCTGAATTAGGGCCCCTGATTTTACGAAAAATCGCCTTTATTAGCTTGTGGCCCTTCTGGAGGTCAAAATTATTACCCGATTTAAAAAAAAACAACGTTTGATTACATCACCGCTACACTGTAATGAATGATCGAATTTCGTGAAAATCGGACCAAAACTGACAGACAAAATGGCCGCCGCTTGTACGCGAATACTATGAATTATGAACCTTGATCGTAGGAAATATCACTTTCTTTTTAGCTTGTTCTCTATCTATCTCTCGAAAATGTAGACGTATCCTGCCTGACAACCGCTGGTTATATTTGACGCTGAGAGGTTATCTGACAATTCAAAAAAGGAATTGGCTGTCAACTTCAACCGAATTATCAGTGAAAAGAAACTCGACCGTTTGTTTTTTACTTCAGTCATAACTAACTCGTGTTTGTTATGTTTGTCTTCACTTTCCGTTTTTTGAAGGGTTTGTTACACATCTACTGGGTTAAAATTGTATTTGGAATGTGTGTGACCAATTCTGCCACATATGTAATAATTGTTGACACCAATATGTCCTTTGAATTATAATAACAGTAATATGACCTATGGATATGTGAACTTTGCACAGTTGTGGTGAAATAACCAAATACGGAACAAATTTGTTTTGTTTGGGACAATAAATTGGAATATCATTTTCATCACAAATGTGCAGAAGTAACAGATCATAATACTGTGGTGTTAAGCAGGGCGAACAATCTGGTTACAACATATTTCGTTTCGTTTTTATAGTTCAAAATTTCGCTTTACTTGTCTTTACTACGTTTGGATCTGAAAGCTTTGTTATGGTGTTAGCGGTTAGCCAATGAAACGGTCTGTTACGGCGATCTTAAAGTGTCTGTTGCACGGAACTGTGGTTAATCCGCTCGTGTGACCTTTGACGTGACCTATTGCAACAACCAGTCACATCTTCATGTAATGTAGTGTAGGCCATCGAAAGTATAAAAAAAAAACGAAACGAAATATAGATCTGTATTTTAATCAGATTGGCGGGGCGAATGTCGGCTTTTCAACTGAGGGCAACTGCTTTCAATTAGTGCTTTCAAGGGAAGCTCAACCCGACTCAAATTCATTTGCACTCCGTTGTAATTTCGACATGCGCCCCACCAAAGATCTGAATGTAAGTTGGTTTTGTCGGGAACAGTTTTAACCTGAATATTATGAATTAAGATCTGTATATTAATTACAGAATTAATATCCAAATATTACATCCTATGTATTATAGTTAACCGCCTGAACATTTTGTTAAGGTTATTATCTTTGGGTACCATGGTCAATCGTTCTACATAAAATGCAAAATTTGTCTAGATTACTGAAAGAAGGGAACTGTTTAATTTTCGAAGATGACTTTCCAAGTTACACGTCTTGGTTATCAGAGGACCATAACGGTTATGAAACCTTGTGTGGGGAAAGAATCCCCCGGTGGTTTGTTAAGCCCAGTTTTATCAGAAGTAATACTACTTGGTTGACAAGAAAAGTTTATGTAGTCGTTCGGGGCGTTGGATAACCTATATTGTGCATGCTGAAGATCCCTTGACAAGTTGGGTTTGACTGTCTATGCAACCGTCTCCCACTTGCAGCCATGACGAATCAAATTAAAGTTAATCTACTAATATTATCCGAAAACTGTCAGTTTGAAACTTTGTTAAGACTATATCAATTAACCAACGCCCAGAGAAGAAAATGCTTTAAAGCGATTTCGAGTGTTAACATACATGTAGATGTTGATGATCGTTCGATAATGACCCATCTCTTAAACATCCTGAAACCATATTTCAACAATTTACACATTGAAATTCAGGACAAATACTGCTCTTTCAAAGGGACCACATTGATGGAAATTTTAGTTGTGTATTTTGTCATTTTGATTTTTAACCATCATTTTATTCGCTTTCAATTGAAACAGGTGGGGCAGTTGGGGAAGTTGCTATGAAGAAGGCGGAATAGCTGTTCCGCGCCCGGGGGTGGACTGGGTAGTTCTCGTCCCATGGGCCCATACGTTTGCTTAGGTCATCACCGCGGTGAAGAATATATATCTTGAGAAAACGAACCCAGCTTGATTCGCCCTTCCCACATTCCACTCGTACCTCATATTTCTCCTCGATTATAGGCCATTATGTTTTTCAGTGCGTGCGAAGGTGACGGTCCAAGGCCCAGTCCGCACCCAACACTTTCAAAAATGGGAAACCCTAATTAATCAAAGTTCTACAAAGTTGATTTTGTCTCGTCACCTTTGGTCATTGTCGTTATTATAAATTATAGTAGCTTTTTTATATAAAATAACAACCTTTCTTGGGGTAGCAGTAAGTATGACAATTTAGCTTGATTATTTTTCTGATTACAGTTACTGTTTTGGGGTGTAAATGTTGGAACAAATCGACCAATATTCGGCAAAATAGAGCCAATATGCTATTATGAAGTATAATTATTTATCCCATGGTTTGGGTTGTGGTATATAGAAACTGATTATGAGACAGCATAAAGAATTTGTTATATGTGACCGGGTCGATCATCGCAGTGAACACAGAATCGTTCAGATATCACGAATTCTTTATCATTCCTACTAAATTATTATTTTGTTTTAATTTTGAACTCAAGATAAATATATTAAAGTAGACAATGATTTTTAAAATGAAAATCATCAGAATTTATAGGACAGAGTCGATGCGTTATTCACGAAGTAGGATGTAATTATAAGGGTTAGAATATAGTATTTCTTAAAGGTGCTTTATGTAAGTCTTAGACGAAGAGAAAATGAGAATGCAAAATGAATGTATTCAAAATTTTATTCAAACTATTTATACTGTTTGAAGATGCACTGTAGATTGTTTATTATCTTAGCAAGGGTACTTTACAACCAAGACAAAGTCTTGATTATCCATTTTATCGTATGATTTTTAATATTGAAATCCTTTAAAATCTCAGCCATACAATGGGTTAAAGGCTTAGCATGTGAAAAATATCTGAATAATAATATACAAGGTTTGAAGCCAGAAACAAGGCCTGTAATAAGCAGATTTGGGTCTTACATAATGCATCTTTAGAACACCGTATTCACTTTCATTATTATTGATTGTTTAAATAATGTTTTGACAACGGGTTTTCATTTTTCAAATTGTCTGAACTTGATCAATAATACAAAGATGGACACTAATAAGTGGCGTGATTTAATCAGTTTCTTATTAATATTTAATTAAATATATTTGATAATTAATACACCTTTTGCACGATATTTGTTTATACAAACGAGTATTCTAATGTATTGTGTTTTTTCTTCTTTATTTTTGGGCCAGCTAATAAAATAGACAGAAGAAGATGTTGACAAAACCGTCCTTTCCGTGTATTGTGCGCATTGTATCATAAGGTCTGTCATTGAGACCGATAATGAGCATTTTCTGGTCGGGTTAAGCAGTATGGAAGGGTATCGCTGCCAATATTAAATGCTATGCTAAAATGTCTTTTCCGTTGATTATATGTAAAAAGTACAATGTACAAAGTCACTATACCGGTAATGATAAAGTCAAAATACCTCTAAAGCCATAGTTAAATGTGAAACGACAAATGTGATGTGTCAAATGACAAATGTTTTAATGCAAAATGCTGGTCTAAGACATTTCTACATTTTACATTTCTCTCATTACAAATCACATTTGCGCTCTGCCACATCTCATTTGTCATTCACACTTTCTTTTTATCAACTTGCGCATAGCATCTTCTTAAATATCCAAATATAGTATGCCACGTGACTTATTAACATAAATACGGAAAAGACCGATCTTTCTTTAAATAAAAATATGAATAATTGTTCCAAAGGAAAGATAACTCAGTTAACGCGCCATTAGTTGTTTTTCTTTTTAAATTATTTATATATATGTTTGTGCTGGTAAAAGGAAAATATAACTTTTTGTTGAATCTAAAAATATGAGCATCCTGACCAATTTCCTCCCCGAATTAGTAAACATTTATTGATGTTTGTGAAAGGTTTAAAGTAGCTAAGTCTCTAACTCAATGTCATCCAAAATCTTCAACATTGAAAACACGAATTATTTGTAAATTTAAATCAACAATTCATGCTGTGATCTTACCGGGAAAAGATGGACTTCGGATATCCAATATTTAAGACACAATACAAATTTTACCATTAGTACACGAATCGTGTACAGTAAAGCGTTTCAAACCAAGTTCGAGGAAAGAGGCTGGAAACAGATCAAACGGCGTGTGTAGACTGGAACAACCAGACGCTAGAAATTTGCATTCGATTGAGACTACTGACTTATTTCGCTGAACATAACTGATTTGAAATAAGAGTAAAAACGGAAACTATTGAATTTAAATCAGTTTATATACATTCATGTTACATTATTATATGCGTTGCGACTCTCTTATGTCAATTTTTAGGTCCCAAATCAAATGTTAGCTATTTAGGTCCTTTAAGCTAATCGCAATTTTGAAAAATAATTAATGACATTTAACAGGAAGAGGATAATAAAAGGACCGAGAAGCCAGGGAATTTTTTCATCCGTTGTGATTGTCATAATATAGACCTCGACAATATTTACTTATTAGGCCTATACATGTATTAATTTTTCACTTACCTGTGTTATGTATAATACGGTATCAATAATTATATTATAAATGTGTGAGATAGAGAGAAATGAGGTTTAACGTCCACTCGACACAAACTAGGTCATTTCGGGACTAACATGGTTTAATTTTATTTCAATAATTCGCATGCGCGTAGGGGTCTTTAGCAGTGGAAGGAAACCGGAGTGCCCGGAGGAGACCCACGAGGTTGAGAAAGCTCCCCTATCTCCATGCCACATACGCTCACACCAGGGATCGAAACCACAGCCGCAAGCCAAAGGTGACCGGCAAGCTAGAGGTCGAAGCGCGGCACTCTAGACCACTAGGCCATTCCAACCCTCCATTATAAATGTATGAATATATATGATCTGTATGTCCATAGTGGCACAGCCGCAGTACTATATTTTGTCTTTGACCTCCTTCATTTTATATAATCTTACGAAAACAAAAATTAGAAAGTGGAATAATGATAAGAGATTCTACGCGCATGAAACCACTTGGGCTTACGGCTCGACCTGCATTGGCCGAGAAAGTTTCTCCTAGTACGGGACAAACAACTAAGGTCAACTTAATTGTTAGCTAAAAAACCCATGAATGGCATGAAGTCAACTGAAGAATGGCAGCACGTTAACTGGGAGAAATAATTCATATTCTTATTTCAAGAAAGATCGGATGTTTCCGTATATATGTTAATAAGTCACGTGGCATACTATATTTGGATATTTAAGAAGATGCTATGCGCAAGTTGATGAAAAGAAAGCGTGAATGACAAATGAGATGTTGCAGAGCGCAAATGTGATTTGTAATGAGAGAAATGTAAAATGTAGAAATGTCAAAGAACAGCATTCTGCATTAAAACATTTGTCATTTGACACATTACATTTGTCGTTTTACATTTAACTTTGTCCTTAGAGGTATTTTGACTTTATCATTACCGGTATTGTGACTTTGTACATTGTACTTTTTACATATAATCAATGGAAAAGACATTTTAGCAGAGCATTTAATATTGGCAGCGATACCCTTCCATAAAGCAGGGCGATAAATGATTTGATTGGTCGAGACTTTGGAACACAATAACAACTCTCCTTCTAATTGAGGTAGAATGTTCAAACTTGGTATAGGCATTCATTTGGTGAATGCCTTGATGGAGTTCAAAGATGGGCATTTTCTGCTTAGGGTAAACATAAATAAGTAATTTGATTGGTTGATACGCTAAGATGATAAACTTGGCGTATAATTTCAATTCCTGGACCAAGTTCGATATTGAGTATTCTCTGCTTAGGCTAAGTGGCGATAAGCAATTTGATTGGTCAAGACTTTAGAATCTAACAACTCTACTTTTGAATGAGGTAGAATGTTTAAACTTGATATAGATGTTCATACGGTGACTGAGCTCATTCATTAACATTTCCCACTTATAGCTAAGCAGAGCTAAGCAATTTCAGTATTCGATGCTTTAAAACAAGATAACTTTGATTCTAACTGATGGAGACTGATGAAACTGTGTTTAGTTTCACTAGCAGGTATTTCAAAACCTTTACTGGGATTTTTTTATTTCAATAATTCGCATGAGCGTAGGGGCCTTTAGCAGCGGGAGGATACCGGAAGGCCCAAAGAAAACCACGATGTTCGACAGGCGACCGTACTCCTTGTCACGAAAAAATACTTGAAAACACTTGATTGTGGAAAATGCAAGCATAGACTTAATTTGACTGTATTTTCCAAGAGTGCTCGTAAAAATCTTTGAAAACAGTTTAAATGGGTACGTTTGGCATTAACATCAAAGTAGAGGCGTTTCTCGAAAATAGATTCATTATAGAACTCTACCATTATTCAAGTGCCACTTTAAGTTTGTTCGGAATTCAATAGAGCTGTTTTTATCGACTATAATGAGTTGGCATTCAGTTATTTGAAATGTATGATTCCAAAATATTGTGTCTGTTTCGTAAAAAACAATGTCATGATTTGAATAATATGTCAGATTTGACACCAGTTAAAACAAAACATTATTCAAATCATATGTGACTGAATCGTTGCCAAAATCTTATTAGTCAAGTTGGTGCGAAACATACAATCTGAACCGCGGGCACTTTTTTTTAGCTCCACATAGAAATGTAGTGGCATTTTGCCTTCCGCCAGTGGTACAATCAGGTGAACGCACATGAGGGATGTTGGTTAGCCAAATGGTGTGGTTTCGATTCTCTGCGTAAGCAGTAAGGTCGCCTGTCCAACCTCTTATGTTTTCGCCGAGTTTTTTTGTTTTATTTCACATACAAAAGCGAATTATAGAAATAAAATTGAATCATAATATAGGTTACATTCAAAATGACCTAGTTTATGTCGAGTGGATGTCAAACCCCATTCCTATCAACTGCCTATTGAATTTCAGAAAATAAAGTTTAGTTAATTCTGGTAATATGGCTGCTGTTTACGTTGTTAACTAAATAAGTTATCGTCCAATCTGTTAGACGTATTTAGTCTAAAACTTATTACTGCGCATGTAAATATTAATATACGTGCGCAAAATACTGAATGAGCCGCGCGCATTCAACGCTGATCGGGTATGAATGAGTGGGTCTATTAGGACAATGTTAATTGAGCAATTCCAAAAAAAAAACGCAACTACAACCCCTATACTTAAAATGCCTTAACTGACTTGGAGTACGTCGATATATTTTCCTCATCGGGTGTCCAAATCTTTTGAGATTGAAGGGAGACAATTATGTTAAATAATTGGTTCTAAAATCTTACAAAATAACACGGAACATTCTGCAATTTCATCTCTTGGTTTACGCCAACCACGGTGCACAGATAATCTAATGTCATAGGGTCAAAATATAGCCGTACGGGCCTACAACTGGTCAGATCTTCGTGTAGTGAAGGCAATAAAAATTATAATAAAACGAAACGACGCTTATACCTTGTGTCTCAAAATCGGTGTGACAATGCTTTATTATTACAAAAACATACTCCAGAATCAATATCGCGGTAAAAAATAGGCTATGTCGAATGTTCTTTCGTATCTGCCAAAGCATAACATTTCGATGTGCAGATTTGGATATAGATTGCCTTGGTTGCTTCTTTAAAAATAGGCCCCCATGAAAACACAACTACAGAACAGGAAGCAGTTCTAATAGTTTATTGCATGACTATGCATGAAAGGCTAGAGTGGATGTGACCTTTTAATTCCTAACCCTTATGTCTCCAATTCACTATTATTCACCAACATTTACAAGAAATGAAAATTCAAGTCTAAACTAAAAGGCAAAACAAAATAACGTGCAGATGTGTGGGGCGGATTTTCTATAAATTGAGTATTAATACAGATAATGGCTCATTGATGACGACCCTGGCTCTCTACCCAGGAGATTGCGCGTTCACTTCCGGTGTGGTTTCGCCATATCAGTTATGTATTCGTTGCCTATGATTCTTGATTTAGATCATTTCTAATTTAATGTATTCCGAACATGCATTACTTTTTAGATTATTGAAAATAATAAAGGGAATATGACCTATTCCGCCTATCGTTTAGATCTAAATAAATTTTCAGTGAGATTAATCTTGGGACATGGGCTAAATAAGGGTTAAATTTTCTGAAGAAAGCAAGCAATTGTTAATGTTTGCTATGAATTGGACCGTTAGTGGAATTTCGCTATTGCTCTAGCATCAAAAGTCATCAGAATATCAAATGAAAGGGCAATATTGGTGCCAGTTATTATTACACATGTGATAGAACTGGTAAAATACATTCCAAATATAATTTTAACACAGAGACCATTGCAACGGGAGACGTGTAACAAACTTTTAAATATAAGTGGCGTCAAAGTCGACAAACACGAGTTGTCCTTCTACATAACTGACTGAACTAACGAGCGATAACAAGCACACAGGCGAATTTCATTTCACTGATAATTCCGTTGACGATGAAAAGTTATTATATGAGACGGTGAGAGGATATCTGACAATTCATAATGGCTGTCAGTAGATAAAAGATAACGAACAAATTAGAAAAAGTCAGTGCATTCATTACCTGCGTGTCTGTTATTGCTCGTTAGTTCAATCAGTTATACAGAAGGGCAACTCGTGTTTGTCATGTTTGACGTGACTTCCCAAATATTTAAGAGTTTGTTACACACCTCCCGTAGCAATGATCTCTGTGTTAAAATTATATTTGGAATGTATTTTACCAGTTCTTTCACTCCTGTTATAATGAGTGCCACCAATATTGTCCTTTAAGACCCTATCTGGCAATTAATTCTTGCTCAAAGTCAAACCTTTGTACTGATAAATATTGCAGCATTGGCCATAAAATAATCGTGAGCCGTAATTACAAGATAGTCTGAAATATTTTTTTTTTCATTTGATTGACCCTTATGGGCTTCCGTACCTAACTGCTTCGGACAAAATGATGCATTTTACTCATTTTAATACCCATTTACACTAAATAGGAAAATTTTTAACTACAAATACTTCAGACGTCTTTTTTTTATTTTTATTTTACCTCAAAAAACTGTTTGAGAATTTGATTTGTGGGAGTAAAAAAGTTAATATGACGTACTCATTAAGCATCGTCGATGTCATGCTTATCAGTGATTGTAGCGGCCAAGCGAATATTCACTGCGGGATCAGCTTGTTCTTTTAATAATAAACATTATTCATATGGAACGTCCGGGGGATCACGTGGCTATATGGTTAAGACGTTTGCTCGCTAGACTGGAGGTCGGGTGTTCGATCCCTTCATTGGCCGAGAAAGTTCATCTCAATTTTCTGGTTAAACCTCATTTCATTTCTAAATTTTGATGAGAACTGAACTGTCAAAATCTTACGTCATCATGGCTCCCTTTGTCAAGTCATCATGACTTCCGTTGTCAAGTGTTGGCATATGTTATCAAAAGGCTTGGTTTTATTTAAAATTTGGATAGATTATTATTCATTTATGTTAGAATAATAATTATTTAGTTGGTTAACTAAATATAGTGTTTGTGATGCATATTATTTTCTATGTAGTACCATTTGCAACTGGTCTCTTATTTGCAACACGTCGTATTTTCTAATCAATCATAGTATAGTTAGACGCTTCCACATTTTAATCTAACAATAGATTAAATACTTGGTTGAGTGGGAATAAATATTTAATAAATCTGATTTACTCTCAAACTTATAAACATGTCCAATGTTTAATTGTCAGATATCTTTATGCTTTCAGACACAAAGTTTCTAAGGGTGAATTAAGAAGTGATAAAAATGTGCGTTAAATGCAAAAATAACTCAACACAAAAGCAGTTCAAGGAAATTTTGATGCTGTATTTACTATTTTCCATAGATACCGTAAATATTTAATTCAGTTGATGTTTGGGATGATATTCCATACAAAAAGTCTAAAATTAGTCCCATGAAAAAAATGGTGGAATAATTGCAAAAGAAAGTTTGATTATATGGGCTTGATGTGCTAAAAAAAAGGTAGTTTCAAATCTTGAAGTCTTGTTGGATGTTGTGCATCTGTGTGAGACTTTGTAAATTGTGTTGTTTATCTTGTACCCGCACAGTGCTGAACAGTTTGTTTGCTTCATATTTTCGAAAGCTGCTGTTGTGAATGTTTTGAGCCCCCCCCCCCCCTATTAGGTGTTGTGACAATTTGTGTCACTTTACCTTGCTTTCCCATGATGTTAATATTTTGTTCTGTCGGACGTCTTTCCGACAACCAACAATAGAATGTGGGTTTGCGGGTAACCTAATATGCAGTTAAAGCGACAAAATAACATTTTGTTAAAAATTCAGGAAACACGCGTCCTTCTCACATCTGATCGATGGGATCAAAATCGTTGTTATGGACCAGTCCCGTTGCAGGGGCTGGGGGGTGGTGTCTGTGAAAAAATTTAAAAATTTAGACGATAAAAACAATAGATATACATTATCCGTCAATCTTT
This sequence comes from Patella caerulea, assembly GCA_036850965.1. Classification (NCBI taxonomy): domain Eukaryota; kingdom Metazoa; phylum Mollusca; class Gastropoda; family Patellidae; genus Patella; species Patella caerulea. The sequence continues at coordinate 25,814,774 of JAZGQO010000006.1, forward strand.
CAGCGCCCCCCCCCCCCCCCGGGTTGTTGCTCTGAGCTAGTTACGGCCCTGTTATAAACATAGCTTCCATCGACAATATAAAGAAGGAATCCACATTTCAATGTATGTTAAGTATGCTAGTACGCCTAAATGTGAAGAAATATCATATTTACCGTTTCTGAACGTTCCAGCTTACAATATTGAGCCGTTTTAAAATGATCGATAAATTAGTTTATTATAATAACTGTTTTAATATCGGTCGCCTCTTTCATATTTTCATTGGATAACCTGATAAACTTCACTGATACTGTTTGTAAGTACCCCGTAAGCGTGAACCTAAATCTCTATATCATATGATTCTATGTCTATTAAAATGGAATATCGAAAAAAAATTTCAATTAAGGTCCATTTACCCGGCTCCAAATTTGAAGTAGTAAACATGCAGCTATCCGTCGTAAGTGACCAAGTACATTTGTGCATAACCGATAGGAAGATCACTTCGCTAAGAGTTAAGACACTAACTCGCTAGAATGGAGGTCGAGTATTCGATCCCTGTGGGTCGCCTCCCAATAATGCAAAATGAAGTTTTCTTACTTCAACATACTAGCATACCAAATGTCCACTAGTCTAAATGTCCATCAATTCATTTTTTTTATAAGTAAGTAATATTAGAATTGATAAGTTCAACCGTTATGTTTCGCATTCTGAGTACGTCGCCAAACTGAGAATATCTATGCATAATTTGAGTTGAATAGCTAAACCATTTTGAAATGATTTGAGTCAAATTATCGATTTCATTGACTGTTGTGCATCTTGTTACATATTGCGCCTGGATTTGATAGATTATATGTTCCACTGTGGATGCAAAATGAACTTACTGTACAAACCGTTTAATTCATCGAAATGAATATTAATCTTGTCCTATGTTTATTTTCCAATGATGTGTTTTCAAACAGAAACTATATAATTTAATCGAGTTGTTCAATAAATAATTTATTATGTCAGGCAACAAGGCCAATATTTATTCAGAAATAAATAACAGTGTTAATGTAGATTCAGGTGTTACAAAGTCAACATGATACTAAATAATAGGTTTATTATAGAGTGGTTTAGTGCATGTGCTTTAGATCTTATGATCTGTCCAGCCAGACACTGTACGTGACAAGGAGTAGGGTTACTTTGAAAACCTATATGCAATTTCTGGTTTCACTTAACTGTTAAAAGAGCCCTTAATTAACTGTTGGAATACAATTTGTACATGTAGCATAAACGTGGTACAAAGCAGGCATCTATAGGGGGGCGGGGAAGATTTTTTTTTAAAGTCTAATATCTTGTTGAACTCTTGTGGTAAAAAAACACCACAGACCCAAAACACTGTTATTAAAATTATTTTAAGTCGAGAAGCTTGTTGAACTATTGTTTTGAAAAACACCACAGACCCAAAACACTCTATGAATAGTATTCCAATTCGAAAATTTTGTGGAATGTATTTATTTTCAGAAACCTAATATCTTGTGGAAATGGCCCCAAAACCTTGCCATAGATGCGTGCAATATGTTAAAAATTGCCAATCATGAAGAAACAGAAAGAAGCAGTCACAGGACTCGTCTCCTTCCTTTCATGTCAATTCTTCTATTTGAGCCCGTTCAAATTTGAGTCTGGGGCGAAGAATCAGTGTCAAAACAACAAACCATATGAGTAAATCAAATGCATCTTCGGCATTCCCACCAGGGGACAATAGTCCAGATGATAACGTGTTTCTAGATACGTAATAGCCACAAGAAGAATAAAACGGGATAACCGTTCAAATTTTCTTATAGATTCAATTCATTTTCCTATTCGCGAGCACGTTTGTATACAACTATGGATGCAAGGAATCAAGATCGTACAGGCGAAACTTTGTCTGTAGCTGATGACATCTTTGTAATTACACACCGGTACAACGCCCTGTTAGAAATTGAAAACCGCCAGATCGGTTGGGGAATGTCTTATGATTCAACAAGTTGACCCGCGTGATCTCGTCTTTGTGTAATCTTTTTCAGGGCAGATAAGATCGGGGGGGGGGGGGGAGATATCCGAGGTATATGGTCTATGAATAGAGTATTGATGTATATGTATTATATTCATACGAGTAAAAATAAAATAAAAGCAAGTGCGAACAATCCAAACCATTAGGCAAAATTCGAAGTCCTAAAAAACGTTATAGGCAAAATAGTTAGGCAAAGTAGTGTAATCAGCAAATGGACTGTTTTTTCAGCAGATTAACTTAAATAATATACATTGCTTAATCAACGGTAATGGTAATTCACATTCTATTTGGCGTAAATAATATTTGTTTCTAGTATATATACAAGTAGTTGTAACCTGTCAATGTGTGGTTTTTATTCTCTGGGATTCAATGTCTACTCTACACAAACTAGGTTGCACAAGGTTCAATTTTATTTCAATAATTCGCTTGTGCGTAGTTGTCTTACCCGGAGAAATACCACGAGGTTCGCACGTACAATCGGGAAATCGAAACTACGCCAGTTGACTCAATGACAAACCTTATGATACAACGCACAAGCGCCAACCATTCGGCCACGCACCCACTACACCCCCCTCCCCCGTGTGAAATAAACACATTCACATATGTATTAACATCGTACGGACTCGGTGACAGTTAGGAGTCAGAACCCGAATTGCCCGAAAATTTTTGAGTTTACAGACTGAGACAGCCCCCCCCCCCCGAAAATTTTGGAATATCTGACGGCCGTAAACACGCTTTCCTGCAATGTCAGACCGTGAACAAAACGTCTTCAAAAAGGTCTAATATAGCTTAATTAAGGTGACTGACTCGAAATTTAATCAATCGCTTACAGTCCACAAAGACGGGAAAATTTGGAAAATTTAACTGCCGCCAACGCTATTCCAGATTGTGAATTCAGCAACTTAAATTTGTTCCAATACAGCCCACCTACTGACCCGAATTCCAAACAACCAAACAATCGTCGCAGGGTATGGCGGTCTCATCCTCCCGGGGAAAATTTTGAAAATTTGATCACCGCAACTCCAAAAGTATCCTATGGTTTAGTAACCGAAATCCCACTTCGAATTCCAAGCATCCAATTAGACTGTAGCAACTACATTCACAAATACTAATCGATGCACGAAAAATGTCACACAAAGTAAAGTATTTCCAGACAAAATGTTTTCATCCATTGTAAACTCAGTACAAATTCGTGGTATTCAATAAAAGAAAATTAGTGTTTTATAACTATTAGGGCTCGATGACCGTTAGGAAAGCAAAACTAGATATGCCCGAAAAAATTGCAGGTTTACAGACAGCGGCTTCGGTTTTCTTCGAGAGGCGAATAAGCGGAGATGGCCTTGTATAGACCCCCCAAGAAAATTTTGGAATATTTGACGAACGAAGCGCGATTTACTGCTATTTCAGCCCGTAAAATAAGTGTTTTATTACATTTCGGGCACTTTATTTTACCAAGTAGATAATATAATCCTTTTTCTCACTTTACTCGTCCGCCCAAAAAGTCAGCTTCCCCCCCCCCCCCGACGATTATCAGTATTAGACCACACGTTGAATGGTAAGATTATATTCAATATATTTTAGTCAACATATTTTAATCAATAATCATCGATAGCTTTGCAGTTGTTGATTCGTTTAAGTATGACATGTTCGATCTAAATTCGTACACAGTACAGTATGAACGGCTAAAATTTAAAGGGGGTTATTCGTGTACAATATCTTCTTCCTTAATACTGTTTATCTGCATGTGGTGTAAATTGTCATTTTGAATGTCATTCAAAATCATATATTGAAAAAAAGTATCGCACATGTCGCGTGTTCTTCATAACGTGGGCTGCCCCCCCCCCCCAATAAAAAACGAATCCGAATTTAGGCATTTTCAGGTTTAGCCCCCCCCCCCCCCGCCTTAAATCACAAAGCGCATCTAATACAGATTATTTTGTGTTGTTCCATGAAAGAGCTCAAGTCCTTTAACATCTACAGAATGACATGCAGAATACAATTATAATAAATTAGGAACAGCTGTGTCAATGCGCCATATAAAGTTACAGGTGTAAATACTGTAACATACACACAATATTTAGATTGAATCGCATGAATTAAAATGTAAGTTAATCTCTTAAATTTCTTTTAATATTTAAACAAACTGGCTATCGAGTATTTAATTCTTCTAAAAACTCGAAATTAGCATCCCTCCTTAAAATATTATATTCAATTTGTAGTTTCGGCAAACTTCGTTTGAAAATGACAATGCTACCATGGGTTATGCACGTAGGTAGGACATGGGGCACGTGGGTAGTATTAAATACTATGAAACTAAATTGTGATAAAAGTGGATGATAATATGCAGCTTCTAAGAAAAAGTATATAATTTATCGATGAGAGTTTTCGCGTCTAGAAACGTTTTAACTTTCTATCTGCGCTTCAAATGACAATCTCGGTGTACAAGTGACGATAAAGAAACGTAACCGAGGAAATCATTATGGCCATTTATATATAAAAAGTACCACAGTACACGTATGGATCAGGAAATGAGTATGGTCGTATCGCAGTCATATTGATATTGCGACGTCATATCGAAAATCGAAGTCTGTCGATGTGCAATTGTCCAAAGAAAAGGCATGACAAGTAGATTTATTCCGATCGTACATGAATTGGCGGAGTCTTGGGGTTTTTTTCTCCAAAAGCGTCACCCCAAACACAACAAAAACAACAAGGTGAGAAGCGGTTGGGGACCTACCATTAGTGATTTGCCAAATACTTATATATTTTTAGCAATTGCAATTTATGAATTGAAAATATAATACTTGTAACCAGACTTTTGCCACAGCGTGTGTTGTAGTACTATGTACTACAAGCAGTGTTTACCTAATATATTACATAATTTTCTTCCTCGAAAGCCTGCCCAAAGACGGAAGCGGAACTGTATTACATTAATACAATAACATTCGTAACAACGTGTATCCGTCGCGGAAGATAAATTTTCTGATAGCGATGTCAAGACTGTCTTTGCGAAAATAAACAACACGAAAAGGAACTGAATTCTAATAATATATTATCTGCCCGGATAAGAGGTGGTATGAATGTTGACACACACACAAATATCCACTTATCTTTCTGGGTTGTAAATAATACTCGTATGTTATCAATAATAATTCGAACAAAAGGTGAGTACAACATTATTTAATGATTAATTAGCGGTAAATATATTCTATTCGTTTTAGTGACCAAGAAGGTTCACAGTGGGCAATGCCAAAGGGTTAGAATGAGGGGGTGCAAAAATAGCTCCTAAGCCGTAATTATTTCGGTGTCTATAAAGATGTCATTTTCATTCCCTGTTTTGTCTCGAAACGGTGGATGTTTATCGCACTAGATAACGTATCATAGTAGTGTACATGAATAAGGGATCGTGGGGTCAATTTCAGTGTACATAATATCAAACGACTAAATCAAAATTTTAAGTTGTTTAAATTATCTTTCAAATAGGAAATAATTGCTGTTAACTTCGTTGTAAATGTCACGTGTAAATGTTGATACGTGTTTTCAGAAGCGAAGCCAGAGTAGATAAACTGTAAAATGTGAAGTAGTGTTTTCTTTCAGAAGATTTTGTATGTGATACCGAACTTGATATGTGGCGGACTGATATTTGTGTATTTCACCTGGGGTTATCTATGTATATTAAAATTTCTCAGGACGTGGCCCCATACTTGAGTTTTTGGGGAATACAACTAAGGAGTTGGTCCCTAGCCATATGAATACACCGAACCGAACTAGACAATATAAAAAAGATCAGGAATGCAATGCCTGTTGAAGCCTCGATTTTACCTCTCGCGCTTCGGCTCATTCATTTTCAAAAATTCGTAATGTCGGGCAATCTAACCCCTGTCGATTGCGCCTCTGTGCACCACCAAACATCTGCACACGATTGGTCTATCAATTACCGTAATATCTATGTTACTTATTCAAACACATGATGCAAAATACAAATTGGGTCCAGTGAAAGAAGTCCAGCAATAAAAATGGTAATCGCAGTTGCTACTCTCTCATTTTAAACTACCGGTCATTTCAATGAATTTCCACATGCCACAGAGCATTGTATACAAACCAAAAACAACAGCGTACAGGTGATAGTCGTTAAACTTGAAGTACATACCACACCGTACATGTAATTATACCATCGTTTTAAATTTTAATCTTTGTAAACAGTATAGTGCTTACATTATACAATACAGTCACGCTGTTATACAATGCAGCGGGTGTATACATATCTTTACGAAATCAAACTTCTTATTCTTTTACAACACTATGCAACGTCTCACGGTTGTCTAGAAGAGTACCAAATTCTTAAAAAGGTTCAATTTTACTTCATTGTGGTGGTGGGGGGGGGGGCATATTGCCAATTATTCATATTGCTGATTATTCATAACTATAAATTTATTCATAATACCTGTTTTTGTTTATTTCAGTTCTACAATGCGTAGCTCTAAATCAAAATGGATTACTATCGGCGTATGCATCGCCCTGGTATTAATCTGGAAGCTAAATGTTCCTGGTCAACAAAACAAATATAACATAATTAAATGGCTTCCGCCAAAACCCACTGACACGTTGACACCTGTTCAAACCAGTTCAAAAGCATGCGTAAAGTTCGAAGGCCGATTAGGAAATCTCCTCTTTAAATATTCGTCACTGTTTGGTATTGCCAAGAAAAACAATGTAAATGCCACCGTACCCACCACTCTTCCACTTTTACGAATGTTTCATCTCTCAGCCCAAACCGGGAGTTGCAAATGTGTTAACAATTTCAAAGAAAAGAAAGGGTGCACTTTTGAGCGTGAAGTAATGGAAATCGGCGGGAAGCATGACATTTGCCTTACTGGGTATTACCAGTCGTGGAAATATTTTAATGATTCCCAGACAGAATTGAGAAAAGAATTGAAATTTAAGCAACATATCGAAATAAATGCAAGAGAACAACTTTCGTTACTCAAAAGAGGAAAGTGTGACGACAGTGCTTGTGTATTGATCGGTGTCCACGTGCGAAGAGGGGATTTTGTACACAAAGAACATTTACGTAAATATGGCTACACGTCACCTGACAAAAACTACTATATTAAAGCAATGAAATATTTTAGAGATAAATTTAAATCTAGGTTATTCATAGTGGCTTCTGATGACACTGCGTGGTGCAAAAAACATATTAATGGCGACGATGTTGTGTTTGTGCGGCGGAATAATACACCGGAAGTCGATATGGCCATTTTAGGAATGTGTAAGAATACGGTGATGTCCGTCGGTAGTTTCAGTTGGTGGGCTGCCTGGTTTGCTGGCGGAGAAGCTGTATATTATGGTGGTTATCCTAAACCTGGTTCCGAACTAGCTAGTCTTGTAAATGAACAAGATTACAGGTTACCTGGATCGATAAAAATGTAGAGTAGTAATCAGTGCAGAAGTTTGGGATAGTGTTGGGATGCTGATAAGGAACAAAGGGCATATTACGTCCAACCCTGAAGTACATACATGTTTAAAGGCATATAATGGTACCAGTTATATCAAGTTTTGGCAGTTTCTAATGTTTTAACGATCTGACCTATAATTTTAGTTCCACAGAGAAAGATATATTATGTTGCGCCGTATGTATAAAAACAGATAGTGTACGCAGGGAGTACATAACGATTTCGATTGGGAGGGGGGATGCACATACCCCCCCCCCCCCACCTCCCAGTGCGATTGACGCCATCCGGAGCCGAGCACCACGTGTGAGTTTTCTAGAGTTGACATAACATCTGTACAATCAGACGCCCCACGCACCAGTGGTACTACAAACTGGGCAGTTCACTATAATCGTGAATATGTTAGTGCTGAGACAGTATAAGACAAGTGAGGAGTAGAAGAATGATTTTAAAGTATAATCGCACGCCGTAGGCGCGAAAAATTTCAGATATGTAACCGAGTAGAAGAATGATGTTATAAAGGAATCGCGCGTCAGGCGCGAAAAAATTTCAGATATGTAACAGAGCTTTTAAATTTTTGGGACTGGTCTTGAAAATCTGAATCAATGTCATGGCAAATGGAACCAAATTCTCGTTAACGAGAGGATAAGACATGGGATAGAATCTTGAGGCCTATCTATCAATTTCGCCTGTTTTGTCATTGTTTGTTTATCCCATTAATTTATTTAGTCGGACACCGACTGCGGTGACTACTGTTTTTGAGACCAACTATTTTTTGTCATGGTAGAAAACATTTCATAAAACAACATTCTCACAGCAGAATAAGAATGACAAGCAGACATGGTTATTTTATAGTATAGTTTTGTGTGACGTATGCAATTTAGGTACGCGGATTCACGCAACTTCTTAGTATTTGGGATCTATTCTGGCATTGTTTTTGAAAGTGACTGCACTTATTTTGTGACCGACTATTTTTCTCCTTGGGTGAAATTTTCATAGCGTGAGAGTGAGCACTTATTTTGATAAGGACTGCTCCTATTTTGCGACCGACTGCACTGATTTTGCGACCGACTATTTTATAGTAAAGTTTTGCGTGATTAGCGTGAGTACGTATTTCGACCAACTACACTGGTTTTGCGATCGACTATTTTTTTTTTGCTGGGGGGGGGGGGTACCACATTTACGCCCCTGAGTGTACGGCAAGTTAGTGTATTCATTAATTCGAGTGAATATCAGTCTGCTATTCGACATAATTCGATCCGTCGATCGTGCGTCCACAATTGATTGTGGGCGCTCTAGAAGCTTATGTTAGTTAATATCCAACTGACTTTAAATTTATATACGGTGTTTAAGGTTATGAGGCGAAGAAGTAATGATTTTCTTTGTGAATACTCTAGTGGCTAATACAGTTAATATCCAGTTGACTTTAAATTTATACGAAGACACCTATGCTATATACATGTATTATCAAGGATTTCCAATAATTACTGCCAGGGTTGTGGCCCTTGATTACTTCGAAAAATCAAATCATGCGGATGATGTACAGGTCAAACTCAAATTAATCATTGGATTTATACACATAGTTGAATGTTTTGAGACAAAAAAGCATGTTGATTTTCAATGATTTTTGATAATATAACTTGAAGAGCTAAATCCATGATATTAAATGTTTGGTATACTAAACGTTAACATGGGAAGGAACTAGACTAGAAGCCAGACACATTACATTAATCAGATTTGATAGTGTATTATAAATGTTTCAATACCGACAAAAGAAAAAAAAAACATTCGACAACTCTTGTTGACTGCCTGAACGATTTAGCTGCTGTGGCCGTATGCTTCGTTGCATGGCAACTTATCTTTGTTTTGTCATTGTCAATAGTATTATTGTCGTGTTATCGGAGAAAAGACGGCATGATACTAATCAGCCGCCATACAATAGCGCCCACGCTATTTGCAAACAAGGAAAGAACATTTGGGACCTAGAAATTGACACAAGTGTGTCGCAACGCATATAATGCTCTAATTTGAATGTATATAATTTCAAATCAGTTATGTTCGGCGAAATAAGCCAGTAGTGTCAATCAAATGAAAATTTCTAGTGCCAGTTATTCCAGTCTACAAGCGCCGTTTGCAATGTTTCTCGCCTCGTTCCTCGAGTCTCTTGCTAGAACTGGGGCTGAAACGCATACGTGTACCAATGGTAAAATAGTTATTTTGTTTTAAATATTGGATATCAGAAGCCCATCTTTTTCCGGTAAGATCACAATGACATCATCAATTTTGATTTAAACTGACAAATAATTCGTGTTTACAATGTTGAAGATTTTGGATGATATTGAGATAGAGAAAAATATGTATTCCCCTGTAACATTGTGTCAAAAAGGGATCAAATCTAACTTATTTGGAATGTCTTTCTGGCTGCAACTTAAAGCTACAATTTCATATTATTTATAAGTTATAATTTTAAAATGTATTAAGATAAAGCCTTAAATTAGATGGTATCTATAAACAGTACCTTGTTAAAGAATAATCCTATTAATCCAATAATTCACTATTGGCAAATATATCATTTTCAAGTTTAAATTCAAACCATGGGAGAATAATAGTGAGTTGACAACCTATCGAGCAAAAGACCCATGTAATTATCGCTTTAAAGCCCCAATAACACTCTTGTTGTAACTGAATAATATGTCCCAATCTTCATTCTGGTCAACAAATCGTATTATTTTAGAATATTGCAATTAAATGGTGATATAAATTTCATCTTAACACACCTATTTTAAAAAATTGGAAAAATTCCACCCATTGATTTGAAAAGTCTAACGTAAACCTTTTCAAATGTGACTTGGATTTTAAAATATTTTCGAACCCTCTGGACAAGTAAAATAGATTGTAATGGATAATTTACCTAACAGGTAGGACACTTAAACATCTAGTACTTAGAATAAGGGTATTATTTATTTTCTGGAGCTACCAAGCCAGCAAGAATGTTATTGTCCCTTTAAGTCCATTCTCATTTTGCTTGTACATGTACACCAACCAGTTAATCGATTATATTAACTGTGGTGATATTCACTTATCAAGATGCCAAAGATATTCTCACGTTATTATATGCTGATGATTTGGGTATACATCTGATACTGTGATCATTGATCTTCAGAAAATTATAATTATACTTTCATACCGTTTCTACTGCAAAACCAAATGTTGTAGTATTCAGAAAAAGAGGTGCTGTACTCAAAAATGAACGGTTTTACTACACAATAATAATACTATAGAATGTGTTTCCTATACTATAAATATCTAGGTGTACCTTTTTTTGGGCCAGATTAGTCTGGAATAAAACTGTGTATAGTTTATCCGTCAAAATGAAAAAGTCACTTCTACCAATACAAGCTTTGATTCAGAAAATCAGGGCAGGGTCATACCCAATCTGTTTTACAGAGAATTACTTAGGAATTAACTCTGTAACAGATGAGTGTCCATAGCACGTGCGTTGACTGCAGTCATTGGCTCAACGGCTCGTGCAATGTTTACTTAACACCTAACTGCTTCGGGCAAAATGACGCATTTTATTCATTTTAATACCCATTTACACTTAATAGGAAATATTTTTTAACTTCAATTACTTCAAACGTCTTTATTTATTTTTCTGTTACCTCAAAAAATTGTTTGAGAATTTAATTTGTCGGAGTAAAAAAGTTAATATGCCGTACTTATTAAGCCTCGTCGATGTCATGCTTATCAGTGATTGTAGCGGCCAAGCGAATATTCACTGCGGGATCAGTTTGGGTCATACCTTATTCAGTAAGTTTTAAAATATTTGACGCAATTTATTGTAAATCCAGTTTTGTTATATTAGTCCATGGGCTAGGAGGGGTAACTATGTACCCCCCCCCATGAATAAACATTTTTGGTATTTTCACATTGCCTATGATCTGGCCTTTCAGAAAAATAATGTTAACAGCAAAAATACTGGGACTCAAGTTGCCATGGCAACTGTTTTCCGACCACACCCACTTTTTTCAACTGTTCCCAAATCTACTGGTAATGAAATTAAAAAACCCTATAACTCCTCTTACAATGGACCAAATTCCATATATTTTATATCAGCGTATTTGTTTTTCTTCCTATTTTAAAATGTGTGTATTTCGTTATTTGACCTTGTCGTATATGACCTTGACAGAGGTCAAAGTTCAACTTTCCTGAAAAATACCCTAAAAAATACAATTTGTGCTGGTAACAATGCACCTAATAAAAAAACATCCTTTTTATGTTAGTTATTTCTGTTATTTTAGTATTCATTGATGTATGCCCTCTCCAGAAAATCAAGTTAACTGTAAAAAAATAGCTTTGGTAAGCAATGTCAGCCTTCTGTTGACCACGCCCATTTTAGGAGTTTTGCCCAAATCGCACCAATAGATGGAAGTTAAATGCACATAACTTCTGTCATAATGAAACAATCTTTATATATTTGGTATCAATATGTTGCTTTTAAGTAACTCTTTAACACTGAAATTATTTTGTAATTTTATATTTTCATGTTTGACCTCTAGAAAGGTCAAATTCTATTTTTGGGTGAAAATTTCCTTTAAAATTCATTTTTGTTTGACCCAAAAATGCAAAATAGGAAAATCAACTTGTTACAGTTTTTAGAATCTCTTGAGCGTAGTATTCAATCATATTTTTCACTATAAGTAGATCCTCTGCTGTACTTTCCCAAGAATAATTAACCAAGTAAAAAAAAAAGGTTTAATGTGAGGACATCACAAGAAGTTTTTCATAAAATCAACATGGAATTGATACTATTAGCCTGTTAATTAAAGTCAACAGTTTTCTATAGCTTTTACAATAAGTACTCAATTCTGTAGAACACTTATTTCTGACTAATTTAACATTCATTAACATATCATTTAAAGATTTAAATAAGAGGATGGAATGTTTTCCTATGTATTTATATAGCCATTCCACCAACATCTTTTATGGTCCATAACTCAGCAAAGTAATTACATTGTCCTTATTAAGATAAAGTAAGAGAAAATGTTCTGGTGAATAAGCATTATGCTGTGGCATATATTCTCAATTGAAATGTTCAGTATTTTCAATTACTCTGGTCACTGTCAGAGTCATCATCGCTGCTTGACCAGTTCACAAAGGTATCACACTCATTTGAATCAGATTCACTGTCACTTTCATAGTTGGTTTCTTCTAGAATGTCCACCATTTCCCTTGGCATTACAGATTTGTCCATCCATTTTGGTCGCATTTCTCCATTCTCTATTGTCCAGCCATGTCCATCTGATGCCTTTGGAATGAAAGGCTTGGCCACATGTGCTAGTTTCCAAATACACACTTGATAGTTCACACGTTTTATATGCTGAGACAGACTACTTTTACTTGGTGGCAGAGAAGATATGTCAATATTTCCAGTGGAAATGTGACCGTCACATTTTGCCTGAAGGTCAAGGAACCTTAACTGATTCACTTTCTGTATCCTGGAATTATTGTATAATAAGCAGGTGAACTGTTCAAGTATGTCAAAAAGGGAATCCTCAATATCCCAAGAGTTTCCAACCTGGGCAAAGCTTTCTTGGTACATTTGACTTTTTTCCAGTAGCTTGATTCCTCTCAGTTTGCCTTTGCCCTTAAATGCACTGGTGCTGTCAGAGCCTGTAAACGCGTGGAGAGCAAGCAAAGCTGTACACATGTTACGTCCAAGAAAATTTGCCAGACCTGTGACGTCAATACAACATTTTAGTTTTCCCTTGCCCGTCTCATAAAAGATATTGATGCCATCAAGTAGTGATGAATAATGTAGGAGGATATACAGTATGTCTGTATCAGGACTCCGAACACGAACAAATCTGAATCCTCTCTCCTTAGCGTACATGCAGTAGAGAATCACTCTCGAATCGGTTTCTTCTTGTGTTGAGGCAAGTGAGGGAATTTCGTTGCAGGTTGTTGTTTTTCCATCAGACGTCAGCTGAAATGCCTGTCCTTCACATATTAGAATCACCTCACGACCATTGATGATTTTTGCTTTGTCATCGCTACACCAAGTTTTCAATAAAGTCCTGACAAGTTGTTTTTTGTTGTCTTCATTCGCGAGGAATGACTTCCAATCTTTTGGTCGCTTTGTTTTGGGTCCAGATACTATCAGTTTTTCGCCACAACCTCTCCTCAGTCGTTCAACGCCTTTCACAGAATCAACCATATACATATCAGTGCTGAAGACCACAACTGGGGAAGAGTGACAAAGAGCGGATGAAAGTATTTTCTGAGAAATGTCTCCAAAATTACCAGGAACCTCTGTCAGACAGTGAAATATGGCATTTCCATCCTCTATAATGAGAGATTCACTGGGATCGGATGGCAAAGGTGAATCTTTCCAATCTTTTGTCAGGTAATCCCTTCCCTTTGACTTGTCAGTTTTTGCTAAAAATCCATCTGCTGTTCCAAGGCTGTATGGTACTGGTGTTAGTTCAAATGTCATCAACTTCTCAAGATCAAGCTTCGTACCCTCGGGTAGGTGTTGGGATTTGACAAGTAGCTTTATTGCAATGTCACTCTGTTGTTTATATTCAATGGTCTTGTTTTGAGTTGTTGTCAATTTTATGGATTTGTTCATTGTTGCCATTGTCTTCAAATTCAGTCGCTTGATAGGGTCAAAGAATTTCTCACTTGTCTCAAGCCTTTCCCGAATGAAGGCCTGCTTTGCTTTCAGCCCAGCATCATCAGCTTTAAGAACATCGGTGGTAACCTGTAGCGAAGCTGGGGCGCCTGAAGATAAACAATACAGTTTCGTTTTGTCCAAGATTGTGAATGGATTGATGAAACTCTGAATTGCTGCAACAGTTCTGATCACTTGCTTCTCCCCTCGCTGTTTTTCGACTGGACGGTTGTCTCGATGCTGATCAACACCCGTATGTTCATCTAACATGTCAGCAAAGCTGTATGTAGCTTGTTGAAACTTTACTCGTTCTTTTGCTGATCTTGTCCATCGTTGATAAGCACTGTAATTGGTTTGCAGGCCAGGAAGTCCAGCAGAGGACGAACCGCTACCTCCACGTGATTTGGCATGCTTCATGAAAGTTTCTTCTATTGTCTTGTCCACATCACAGCGGCTACCAGGCACAAAGGACCTAGCAACACTTATTGCCCCTCTCTTGAGTAATTCAAGCGAACCTGGGTGTGAACTTTCAATGTTTGCCATGTACATCGAAAAGAAGGTGAGGTAGCGTGCATAGTTCTGTCCACCAAAACTAAAGAATATGTCTGGCATCAGACTGAGACATTCTGCATAAACCATGAAGTTGTTTGTTTTCACAGCTTGATTTAGAGACAGTATAAGCCATATATGATCCATATATGACATCCACAAGACTGCTGTTTTGCCATGTTGTCCTAAACGTACATCTTGACGAAATCTTTGGTAATCGGCCAGATAACTTCGAAGTCCTGCATCATTTACAAGAGAGGATTCTGTTTCCTTGGTTGGTTCCATCACATGTTTTTCAATTAGATCTTTTACAGAATCTGCACATTTCTCAAAAGGTACCACTTCTCCATTTTCTTCTATGAACTTTGAAATCATCAACCTCTCCATTGACTCGACCATCACCTTGTGACAATGTAGTGATCTTGAGTAATTCTTTCCTGACATCACCCCGCTCAACGAACCTGAGGATATCAATCCGGCCTCAATAAGGACATCCGAGAATCCTGTGCCTTCCATCTTTTTGCCCAACATCTTCAAGTATCCACATATAAGATGGAATGTCCCTATCATAACGATGTGGTTCTCGTATCGTTTAGTGTCCGACCAAAGGATGGGGTATGCCTTCATACAAACTCCGAGATCAAAAGTGGTAATGACATAGTATTGTCCAACCTCGTTTGACGCTTCTTCAGAAAAGCGGAGACACTCTTTTACAGCCTTGTTGTCTGTTATGGCATGTGGGATGATTGGATAATATTCTACAGTTGTCAGTCGAGAAGGTGCATAACCAGTTTTGGAAACATACCCTCCCCAACCGGGCACATTCTGACTTGTCTTAGCACTGTGAAGACGAACTAGTATCCATAACAGGTTTTTCAGCATAAACTCTTCGTGAGCCTGACGACCACCATCCACATAGTGTTTAGCCATGTTCAGTTTTGGACCCTTCCTTTTTCCAACATAACAGTCCGGAAGATCAGTTTCTGGGATGTACTGCAGAGATCGTTTCCCCGTTCTTTGTGTTGAACCCAACAAATCCAGCACCTGGTGATTGTCTTCTTCATTTCCCATATCAATCTCTTGGAGCATGATGCCGTGCGACCTATGAACAGAGCCTGCACCACACATGTCATTTATATACGCATCAAAATTGTCAAAGTCTGAATGGAAAACGAATGGAGAGGATGGATTGCGGACTATATTCAAGGGTAATAGACTCGATGAGTTTTCAAGGGCGACAACGATCCAAAAATAGAATTTGACCTTTCTAGAGGTCAAACATGAAAATATAAAATTACAAAATAATTTCAGTGTTAAAGAGTTACTTAAAAGCAACATATTGATACCAAATATATAAAGATTGTTTCATTATGACAGAAGTTATGTGCATTTAACTTCCATCTATTGGTGCGATTTGGGCAAAACTCCTAAAATGGGCGTGGTCAACAGAAGGCTGACATTGCTTACCAAAGCTATTTTTT
This sequence comes from Patella caerulea, assembly GCA_036850965.1. NCBI lineage: Eukaryota > Metazoa > Mollusca > Gastropoda > Patellidae > Patella > Patella caerulea. Next base: position 25,830,935 of record JAZGQO010000006.1, read on the forward strand.
TACAGTTAACTTGATTTTCTGGAGAGGGCATACATCAATGAATACTAAAATAACAGAAATAACTAACATAAAAAGGATGTTTTTTTATTAGGTGCATTGTTACCAGCACAAATTGTATTTTTTAGGGTATTTTTCAGAAAAGTTGAACTTTGACCTCTGTCAAGGTCATATACGACAAGGTCAAATAACGAAATACACACATTTTAAAATAGGAAGAAAAACAAATATGCTGATATAAAATATATGGAATTTGGTCCATTGTAAGAGGAGTTATAGGGTTTTTTAATTTCATTACCAGTAGATTTGGGAACAGTTGAAAAAAGTGGGTGTGGTCGGAAAACAGTTGCCATGGCAACTTGAGTCCCAGTATTTTTGCTGTTAACATTATTTTTCTGAAAGGCCAGATCATAGGCAATGTGAAAATACCAAAAATGTTTATTCATGGGGGGGGTACATAGTTACCCCTCCTAGCCCATGGACTATATGGGTATATGAATATATAAAGGATATTGAAAATATGCACTGTCAGTTATAAATGTAAATTCATTCTTCAGATATTATAAGCGGTTGCAGTTGACAGCGGCCAAGCGAATATTCACTGCGGGGTCAGTTTGGTATGATATAGTTCAGCTCTGAACGTCGGTATCATTACACTCACCCTGAACGTCCAGGAACTACTCCACAATCTCGAAACCAGAAAAATTTTTGAAGAAATTTCTCTGGTGAATCGGGGTAGCCATTTTCCCAGAAAATGACATGTAATTCCTACGCGCGAAATTTCTCGTTTATTTGCGTCGTACGCCCCTGATTTTACGTGCCTGGATGACCGAATCACTTAAAAATATACCCACGCGTAGAAAAATAGATCTTACAAAAACTTGAATTTGTTCGTTTAGGATCCAATTTTTTATGTCAGCGAGTTGACTTTGACTCAAGGATCATTTTACAACAAACGTAACGACGATCCGACCACTAGTTTTCGAGAAATTGACCCCAAAAGATTGACCAATCAGAGGTCAGAATGGACGGGGCTTAGGTTTGAAAAAAATTGGAAAAAAATGGACGGTCTAATGTGCCAGAGGCCTTCGGCTCCGCGGCTGCCTCTGGGAACGAGATTTACTACTCCATTCAATCCATGTCGAAAAATAATTGGAGCCCCAGTCAATTTTACTGGGCAACTTTTCACTGCTAATCGATGGGGTGTCAATCCATGTGGACGCGTGTACAAGGTAAACGAACATCTTAGTAGTTTAGCAGTGAGAAATTGTCCAGTAAGATTGAGACTGTTCTCCAATTTTTTTCGACATTGATTGAATGGGACAGTCCCTGAACATTCAGGGTGAGTATAATGAGACCGACGTTCAGAGCTGAACTAGGTATGATATATCACTCTCCATTATGTATGCCTGTGTAAAAATACTGGCTTAAACTTACTGGAATTTCCAAAACTGGAAATGCATCGTCATCATCCCCACCTAAACCATATTGTTTAGCTCCAACGAATGATGCATTCGTAGCGAATGTAAAAACACGCCATCGCAAATCTATTGTGAGGCGTTCATGGAAGATGGAATCCACCGGAACTTGATCCGCAACTTTATTCTGGAAGAAGGTCACTGTATATTGAAAACATTACAACCAGGCAACTTGCTCCGTAATCTGCCATTGGGCTGGTAGGATGTGGATGCATTAGGAATGGCTTAGAATATACATTGTATCATGCTTTAGGGTGGATCTTGCGTGTTGATTGAACAAATAATTAGACACTGTCGATTTGACAATAACACCTCCCAATTTAGTAATTTCTTTAAAAATACCAAAATAGCTAACGAGTCTTGGGTCCTAGACTCCTATTTATCTCCTAAGTATTGTGCGCTTGTTCTGCCACAGGTTGAACCAGAAACACGACTAAAGGATTAAACTGGATATTATATTATTAAAAAAAGTAGGGGATATTTGATTTTTAAGTGTTATTAAAGTCACCTAATGAAACTGTCCCCTTAATATTCACCGAACCCGCGCACTTATACTTCCATATCTGTTATATTAGTCTGGAAGGGTGAGAGATGAGGGGGTTGAAATAAATGGGATTTAATGTCCTACTGTTCTGCTCCGACTAAGCTAATGGAGACAGGCATGCGCCATACAGTGTGGCGTGTGGGAAAATTTGCAAGGAGAGTTATGCTACGGCCTACTCTTATATCGAGAAATGGTGTTTCAAGTCCACTCGACACAAACTATGTCATTTCGGGAATAACATGGTTTTATTTTATTTCATTAATTCGATTGCGGGTAGGGGTCTTTAGCAGTGGGAGGAAACTGAGGGACCCAGGGAAAACCAACGAGGTTGGACAGGCGACTCTACTCTTTGTCACGTACAACCGGGGATTCGAAACCACACAAGTTGACTTAATGACAGATTTTATGATATAGTACGCACGTGCTAACCATTCAGCTATCCACCCCACGCCCTTATTTCGAATTCCATTTGCCAACGGGCTTTTTTCGTGGTTTTCCGTCCTATCCGAACAACTTTACACTGTCTCATGCAAAATCCTCCGCTCTGCACCATTGACACACACCGGAAAATCCCGATGGACTTTCTCGGCCAACAAAAAGATCGAACACGGGACCCCCAAGCTAGCAAGCCAACATCTTACTAACTGACCCACCGTGGCTCCCGCCTGTGGAAATTACGTCTCTCTCTATATATATATATATATATACTATTCAAAAAAAGTAGGGGATATTTGATTTTTAAGTGTTATTAAAGTCACCTAATGAAACCGACGAAGAAACAAATGACAAAATGAAATGAAGTTCACATTCATCGATTTATTCCAAATGATCGTTAGACTAAGTAAGGCACAGACTGACCATTATAAGGGTAAAATGTTACCCGGGGTCAAACAGCAAAGTTACCACAGCATCACAACAAAGTCAGTAACGGGTAAATACTCATCTGATTGCCAAACAAGCATTGATCCGACGTGGCATACTCCTAATGAGACGTCTAAGGCCATTTTGGTCCAGATTGTCCCATTCCTGTTGCAACGCAGCAGCAAGTTCTTGGACATTGGCAGGACGTTGTTGACGTTGACGTAACCTCTGTCCAAGCATGTCCCAGACATGCTCGATGGGGGAGAGGTCGGGACTCAGTGCTGGCCGAGATAATGTGGTGATGTTCTGTTGTTGGAGGTAACCTGTAACGATCCTGGCCCTGTGACATCTTGCGTTGTCATCCTGGAAGAAGAAACGGCGGCCATGACGTCGTGCGAACGGCACAACATGGACTGCCAAGATGTTGTCCCGGTAGTACTGGCCTGTAACACGCCCTACAACAACATGTAAAGCCATTCTTCCAGCACAGTGATGCCTCCCCACACCATAACAGAACCACCCCCAAATCGATCATGTCTGATGACGTTAACGTCTTGGAAGCGCTCGTTTCGACAACGCCACACCCTCCTACGTCTGTCCAAAAAATCAACAGTGAACCTTGACTCATCTGAAAACATCACATTGCACCAGCGTCGATTATCCCAGTGTTGACGATCCCTACACCAACGACGTCTTGCCTGAATGTGATGATCTCTCAAACAAGGGATCACTCGAGGACGTCGGGCGCGAAGGTGACCCCTATGCAGTCGATTCCGAATCGTCTGGCCACTCACTCTCACACCAGTGTCTGTTTGAAGACGAGCGCTGATCTGATTTGCTGTGATGACACGATTTCTCAAGGCCAAGGTACGGATAAATCGATCCTGGGCTTGAGTTGTCGCCCTTTGTCGATCTGAGCGTGGTCTGTCCTGTACAGATTGTGTATCATGGTATCTGGACCATAGCCTGCTTATGACAGACTGAGAAACATTCATCGTCCGCGCCACAACCGCCTGTGTTGTGCCGATCTGTAGCATGTCAAGGGCACGTAACCTTTCATTTTGGGTAAGCCGACGCATATCAAAATTTGTTTTCTGGTCACTAAAACAATTAAACTGATGTTTCCACCCTGGAATTCAATGCCACAATGACTGTAACATTCAAAGTCAGAGTCGTGGACCCCCATGATGATCCCAAGCATCACCTGCATTCCATGCGGTAGCTATTGGTGTGTTTGGGCGTCACATGTAACAGGAAATGTTTCTTCTGTTAGGTTCTATAGTGACTTTTCGTTGTCATTTACATATTTTAGTATTATGCCCCCAAAATCAAATATCCCCTACTTTTTTTGAATAGTATATTATATTATTGTGTAGGTTATGTTCCTGTACTCTAAATTTGTTTTTATATCCAGAAATATTTAATTTGTTTCTAGATAAAGTTGGTTTTGGTGAAATAATGGCCCTCTATGGCCGCGTTAAAAAGGGCCATATTGTCTGCCATTTTGGAGTTAAGTATCATTTTACTATCACCCCACAGTGTATTCCTTGACCCCAGGAACATACGGATAGACACCAAAATTACCAACCTAGAATATTATTAAAGCTATAGGGGATTACTTGGATGTGGCGTCCGCCTTGGAAGCCATCTTGAATTTCTCAAAACGCTCAATAGTGACCGAGGTACGTGCGTGCACCCGGCAAATTCTCAAAGATAACACCCGGGGATACTAAAATCAATCGTAAGAAAACTCCAATTCCCAGGTACAGACATAGTTCTGTCGGACTACAGTCATATCGGATGCAGTCTAACTCTTCGGTGGTTAATTTAAAGCCCCAATAACACTCTTGTTGTAACTGAATAATATGTCCCAATCTTCATTCTGGTCAACAAATCGTATTATTTTAGAATATTCCAATTAAATGATGATAAAAATTTCATCTTAACACACCTATTTTAAAAAAATTGGACCAATTGATTTGAAAAGTCTAACGTAAACCTTTTCAAATGTGACATGGATTTTAAAATATTTTCGAACCCTCTGGACAAGTAAAATAGGTTGTAATGGATAATTTACACAACAGGTAGGACACTTAAACATCTAGTACTTAGAATAAGGGTATTATTTATTTTCTGGAGCTACCAAGCCAGCAAGAATGTTATTGTCCCTTTAAACAAGGCAGCGGTGAGGCTGATGTCTTCCGCCGAAATTCCAAAATGAATAGATGACATATATTAATTAATCACACATTTATTTTCTTCGACAGTATTGAGCAATCAAATTATACATTAAGTTTCACCACCCTCTCTCAGATCAATGAAATTGCCTAGCTCTGCTTAGCCTAAGCAGTAAATTCTCATCATCAAAATTAGTCAAAGTAATGGTTTAAGTTTAATGAACTCAGAGTTCCAATACTCTCACTTAATTATAACCAAAGTATCGTGACCCAAAGAATCAACCAATAAGATCTGCTTACCCTAAGCAGTAAATGCTCATGTTTGAACTCCACTAAGGCATTTACATATTGAACGCCTATACCTGGTATAAACATTCTAGTTAATGAGAGTTACTGTGACCCGAAGTCTGGGACAATCAAATTGCTTATTGCACTGCTTACCCTGAGAGGGGTGGGTGGCCGAATAGTTAGTCTGCGCGCGCTTTATCATACGGCCTGCCATTGAGTCAACTGGCGTGGTTTCGAATCCACGGTTGTACGTGGCAAGGAGTAGGGTCGCCTGTCCAACCTCATGGACCTCTACGCGCGAGCGAGTTGTTGAAATAAAATTAAACAATGTTTGTCCCGATCTCCACCAAGACATCGATCTAATAAACACCTACACTAAGTTTGAACATTCTAGCTCAATTACAAAGAGGTATTGTGTCACAAAGAGGGTAACGGACATACAGACAGACGAACACATTTCAGTCTCCTGCTTTCTTCGAAAGGCCGGGGGCAATAAATTATAGATCATACGGCAATAAATTATAGATCATATTTTGCAAACAAACTGACATCCTGATCCTTTAGAAAATTAATGGATGGTTGTCTAATCAGTAATACTTTGACAGGTGATTATGTCTATTGACTTGAGAAACTTTGAGGATTTTCCAAACCCTGCTCTCCGTTGTAGAGGATGACACTTGCTACAAGACAAAAGAAGAAATGACAAACCTTGTTCCAGGTACAATTTGGTAATACACACAAATGTTCCCATGTGCGTTGGAATTGGAGAAAATGCTGCAGTTGGCTGCAAATTTCTTTTGGTATTGACCATGTAAGTAAAGAAATAAAATAGATTATACTTTGTGGCATAAAGGTGCAAAGTACCGATTAGACCTTCATCGCCATTATTGAACAGATTTAATTCTCCTCTGAGGCGCGAGATAGTGGTTTGAGAAGAAAAGGTGTTAAGTCATTTTGAGAGGAGCCCTCGATAGGAATTCCATGAAGAGTAACGGGATATATAGCATGTCATACCCCCTTTTCTTTTAGTATCTTAAACCCCACTCCATTTTATGAATGATTTCCACTGCAGATGATGGTGGTCATTCTACCACAAATAACTAAATAAAGTGTGGTAATGGAAGGTAGAAAACATAAAATAAAATTTACAGTATATATGATTTTATTTAGCAATATAAATATAAATATCCATAAAATTCAACAAGTTATTTAACAAAAACATTTAATATCTTATAGGAACAAGTACTACAAAATATACCTATAACAATAAATGACGTACCTAATAGGTATTCTCAAATTATTTTATAATGTGTAGATATGTGTTTATTGATATCTTTATTGGGGTAACATAATTTCCAATCTGCTTAAAACACAGATCCTATTTCGTTTCCTTTTTTTTATAGTTCAAAATTTCGTTTTACTTGTCTTTACTACCCTAAGATTTGGAAGAGTTGTAATCATTGAGGTGATGTGAGGGATTAGTCGATGAAACAGTTTGTAATAGCAAGCTGTTGGCATGAAGTACACGGAACTGTGAGTAATCCAGTAGAAACGGCAATGCCTGATGCCACAGGGTCAAAAGCCACTCATATGACCTCCCAAAAGAACCGGTCAGACATTCATGTAGACTAGATCAGTATTTTAATCAGATTGCATAATATGTACAATTTATCTTTATTTCGTTAAATCTATTTCAAAGAAATATTGACATAATTATTTGCACATACATATACATGTAACCACAGGTGTAAGCGCATTTATATCATTGATACCTACAAAACAAGTATAATTCTCAGGCGCGGATCCCCCCTGCTCAGACTTGAAATTTTTTTATGCGATTTTATTGCCGATTTTTCGACCTGTAATTTTGGAATTTACCTTCCGGAAATACGTCAGAATGCACAAAATTGAATCTAATTTACCAAATTTTTCTGCGGGAGGGCCCCCAAACCCCCCGGTAATGGTGGCGGTGAAAATGATCAAACCTGGACCCCCCCCCTGCAAAAAAACCTAGATCCGCGCCTGATTATATATTTCTAGCTAAACCTCTAACTCAATATTTAACATAATATTCATTTTTAATGAACAAAGAAAATCAATGGAGAAGTAATGAGTTATGGCCGATTCATAAAAAACAAAATAATAATGAAAGATATGTACAGGGGACTTAGCAGGTGTAATAAAAACAACTGCCCTTCAATTTAGACTGTTCATGTATTTCACTGAATATAACCGATTAGAAATTGCAATATTTTATTTTAGAAATTGAGTATAAATAACTCTACATACATTAAAATTTGCTTTTAGGCCCATTTAAGGTTCAACAAATATAGCCTTACATGTATCAGAAATCGACTAAATATAATATATTGCAATACATACATTTAAGCTACACGGTATATAAAAGAATGTGTTAGTTTTGTATTCAAATCTCAACACATACGCAGTAGATCTATCAAGTCAACTGAAGCATAGTAGACATACCCTCTACTCTCTTGAAATATTTTATATAATAACAAAGATAAGACAGTGCTGTATTGTACCTGTTTAAAAATAAATTGTGTAACTAATATCCGAGTTTAACCACTGGTTTTTCGCTCATATAAAATTGTTGGACATTTTGTACTAAAATGGTTTATAAAAATAAAAGAATCCAAACAGTTCAAATTAGATAAGCATGTGTTGGCAGCTTAGATCGGCATTCTATTTGACAGCAGGATCTGGAGACGCATCACCTCAAGCTTTGACAAAAAAAAGCATTTGGATTCACAGATCACAAGCTATAGATCATTTGAAAAAGTGACAAACGTCTAACATTTATTTGATTTTTCTAAATAACAGAAATATTAGAAATTTATATAAACTGTGTGTAGATCTGGGCCTTTTGACAGGAGATATTAATCATCAATTGGTAAGTGTAAAGCATGCTCAAGTAACAAAGGATGGATGTTTCAACTGTTAACAGTAGTGAGGCCCAGTGTAATTAATAACATGTGGATCTCTCAACTTTTGTCAGTAGAGCAGACATATGTAATTGCAGTTTGAAGTGAAGTTAAACAATATCCTTCTTCACCCATAATATATCTGTAAAATAAAATATTAGAGTTACATATATTTCTATAAAATCCTGATCTGACAGAACCAAAATATTAAAGATGTTAAATAGATAAACTATTGAATTTATAAACTTATTTTATCTGAAAACATCACATTTCTTAAAACTTATAAATATATTTCTTACCACCTGTAACATCAAATTACTTGTAATGACCAAAAGTTTGTGATAATCAAACACAAAATAAAGATCTCTGCTTGTGTTAGTTACCAGTGTATCTGGTAATGTAGTATACATCGCATATGACGTGTTACTTATAATGGCAGTATTGTTGGGACAGAATTGTTAGATATGTCGATTTTATTCTTCAAAGTTCGAATAAAGTATATCAAGAGTTCTATAAGTGATTCCAATATCAATCGGCAGACAAGCATATTTTTTTCTCCTGACCACTGCGATTACATATCGCCAGCAATTTTTTTATGACCCATCGCAAACGGGCACAAGTAGCGATTGCCGCGAGAGTGTATGCCACGCTGCAAGTAAATTACATTGATCACAAGATTGCTATTGTAGCTTGCTATAAAAAAAAACCCTGCAGAATACCTAGAAGAGCTAGATGGACAAATCACAAGTTGTGGTACAGTTGTTACATTGCAAGCTTCGGCAGTGGAGGCAGTCATTTTGAGATCATGTGACATCCATCATGGTTTGCCGGACAATATACACTGAACACAGGAACACAAACGAATCTGATAGCCAGCGAAAATATTCTGCCAGAAATATACCACCATAAAGGGCCATGCAGGCAATTTTTACAAGTGATTTTAATCAAGACGAAAAAAATATGCTCGTATGTCTCCCATTTTAGGTATTTAAAAAATGAGCTTGATTATTCAAATCTTAAAAACTAATAAATACACCTACCCTTCGTGTATAAATTCAGCCATGGCTTGACATTCAGAGATTAGTTGAGGTATACCACTCTTTATAACAATATATGTCAAAATAGGTAAAAGATCATCAGCTCCACTACAAACAAATAACATATACCAATATACATATAATTACTGGCACCACAATAAATAGAAACCTTGTTTATAATATTGAGCAGTATTTAAAGTTGTATGTATGACATAACCCTCTATAGCTAACCATTAATGCATGCATACTTGTAAATTCAATCCTGACTTTGTTGACTCATTTCATTAAATATATATAGAGAGAAATGGATTTTAAAGTCCACTTGACACAAACTAGGTAATTTTGGGACTAATATATTATGGTTTTAGTTTTAAAACAGATAAACATCCAAATTACAGCTCTCTTGTCGGCCTTGAACCACCCATATCAAAGTATTATATGATTGTTTACTAGTTGTTGGGGGAACAATAACTATTCATGTGACCCAGCCAGTTCATGATCAGGGAGCACTAGTTTCGGGCAGTCAAAGTTCTATGTTAAAATATATATATATTTTACTTACACACTTGGTGTACTGGATATTTCTCCATCTTCTATTTGTTTAGTAACATAAAAATTTTCTACACAATCACAAACCAGTCGACATACATTAACTGTAATTAAAACAATATTTTATAAGCTACGGGTAACTGTGTTTTAATATCCACACAACCAACCCAAACCAGGTCAGTTCCCTACTATTGTGGTTTCACACTTGTCAGAAACCAATCTTCTGCACATAAAAGAACCCTTGCAGTTGGAATTCAATTGCTATATACTTGTTTAAATGTATCTCATACTCATAGCACAATGTATTGTATACTGTACACCAGTCTTCATTAGGTTAGGCTGGTTGGTGAAGAAAAGCAGGATGTTAAACCCCACTCCAATCACTTTGCCACTAACATATATTTATGGTATATTTTTATTAAAAAGATTTGCTTGTAATTGGGGCCTTCTCATCAAGTGGGAGGGAATCAGAGTACCTGGAGAAAACCCAAGGTGTTAGTCAGGTAACTCTACTTCGTGCCAGGTATAATACAAAGACTTGCATGGAAGAAATGTAATAGGTACTAAGATGTACTACAACATATTAGACCACTCATCCATCCAATCCCTATATATTAAAGACTATGTAAATGTATTTAGTAAAGGGAGCCACAGTTTTTCAATGAGTATAATGTTGTCCGAGAATCAAGCGCTGAAATAAGGGGCCGGACACGGACAATGTCCGGGCGAATTGACCCCCTTTGACAGGCCGAATTGCCTTTCGTCCGGACATAAATGTCCGACCGATTTTGAGTAAAACAGTAAGCCAAAAATAGTAATTTTATTCGCGAATTCGAGTCGATCGCTAATTATTACTAGACTCGAAAATCCAGACACAAAAATATCAACGACCCGAGTCATAGCGAAAATGTTACTATTTATATCTCGGCAGCGTGCAGATAAAATAATCAATAATTATTAGAATCGGCTTTTTTACGCTTGTTAAACCGAGTCAGGGTAAAAATATTATTATTTTTTTAAAATAGGCTCTTTTTCGCTGGTTATATCAACGACCCGAGTCATAGTAAAAATATCACTATTTACATACATGTATCTTGGCCGCGTGAAGATAAAATAATGAATAATATTGAGAATCGGCTCTTTTCCGCTGGTTATTCGAGCCTACGTGTAGTAGCTAGCTTTGCGTTACTTTCGTATATGATTAGCTCTAAATCAAACCTAACATGACATGTAATTATACAAATTATTAGTAATAAAAGTAATAATATTTAAAATGTTACAAGAAAATGTTCAAGTTGACTATGGATGTAATTAGGGAGAGACTTTTTATACGAAAATTAAAATATCTCACTTTGTTGGACACTTCCGATGATCGATGTGAATGTAAATAGACGAGCTTTGAAAACATGTCGAATAAAATAACTTCTTATTTTCCCCAACCCGCGGACACGGGATATCCCGGCTAGTGGGACCGTTCCAGAATATTTTAAAACTGGTACTGTGTCTAATGTCTCTCAAAATGACACTTCTAATCGGGGGCCATCGCCGTCACTAGTTCGAAAATTACATACAATAAGAACCATAGAAAAGTGGATCAAACCTGACGTAGCAAAATGCAATGCTGACGTGTGGTTAACATACGAAGATGACGATGGTTTTGTCACTACATTAAATTGTGAACTCTATATAAAGTATTTTAAAAATATGAATTATATGATGGAATTTTCCACTGCATGGAATAATGGTATTTGTCAGGCTGAAAATCTGAAATGTCCGGCCGAAAATCAGTTCAGCCTGACATGATGTCAGGCTGAACCTTAGCAGTTATTTCAAGGCTTGCCGAGAATGTACATCAAGATTTGAGCACAGTTCCCACTTGTTAGCGGAGAAGGATGGAGGACCTGGCAAGAGACAACGTATTGTTGAAATTGGACAAATAACTTAGGTCCTGGGAACACATTGGAGTGCACGTAAAAGAATTCAATATAGGAGAAGGCAATATCGCGGCTGTCCGGGCTAAAGTTACCTTATAGCACACTGTATGCCCATCTTTATTAGCCCAGTCTGACACGTTTAACACCATTTCATTTATTGAGTAAAATCCTATTTTAGATTTTTTTTTGACATTATATTGAACATTAAATATGGATTATGATAGGTTATTATGGCAAAATAATGATGTTTTTTTTTTACAATTCAGAATCAGAGCAGTGGTATATTGAGATGTGAGCTTATAAATACTAAACTTACACTTACCAACACATTCAAGTTTACTGAGCATTGTGTAGTGGTTCTTTAATTTACAAAGTTCATCAATAGCACTTTGAAATGGTAATAAACCCTTCATATCAGATGTTAAACAAAGTTTTTTGGATACACCATAATCTTCTGGTGTAGACAAAGTATGCTTTGTCATATTATAGGCCAGGGCTATCTCTTGATTTTTATTTGATAATCTAAATTTGAAAAAAAAAAAGATATATTGAATATTTACACATCATCATTATGTTTTGTCCGAACACATAAATACTGTTTTACAAGACATGCAATTATTTCTTAATTTCTACTTTTTTTTTATAGTGAAAAGTTATTAGCAATGTAAAATGTGTATTCATATATTTATATTCACAGAAAGTCATAATAGGTACCTGAATAGAGTCAGTAGATATTTCCATATTGGTTTAAAGAATGGTTCTTCGAGAGATGCGTAACACTGGTCTTGTCCCTCAGCACTATCTAATTCTTCATACGCTATAGCAAACATAACTATCAATTTCTCTAATGCGTTATGAACATCTTGTGACATACTCTTTAAATGTCTGGAATATGCTTCATCTTTTAACTTCTCACATTCTAAACTCTGCCTTCTAAAATTGAAAAACTTGTCCTTAGAATTAGACTGTTGATTAACATCTTTCACAGATAAAACAACATACGAATCCCGATTACTTGGCTTTGGTAAATAGTCTGCTTTATCACATTCGGGTCTTCCAGCATCATCATTATCGTCATCAAACAAATCATCCATATCTTCATCGTTGTACTGTTCATATTCTTTTGATAAGGAACGATAAGTCAGTGATACTTTTTGGTTTTCTTCTTCTAAATTTTGACGCAATTGTTCATTTTTATCAACAGCAATTTCTAAGTTTTTCATCACATTTTCAGTGTCAGACACTATATCACAGTCATCTTTATTATCTTTATCAATACCATTATTCCCAACGTCTACATTTCCAGAACTACCATTATCACAGTCACCTTTATTTTCTGTCTCAATATTATTATTGCCAATGTCTACATTTTTGGATCTATCAATATCACAGTCATCTTTATTGTCTGTTTGATTATTATTATTATTGCCTATATCCACATTTTTTGCACCGTCAACACATTCTACACTCTTTTCATTGTCAACTTTTTCTGGTGACATCTCTGTAGGTGTTATATTTGATGGATAATATTTAGGTGGTAACGGAACAGATATCTCATTGATATTTGCCATCTTGGTGGAAACTAGAGGGTACAATCTTTCATATATCTTATACTGATATTTCTTTAACAACACTGTCAGAGGATGGTCTTCACATCTAAAAATATGGAAAATAATATGGTTACATTATAACTGAATTAATACTAGCAGGGTCCTGTATGATTATTGTCACAATATAATACGAGGCATTGTTGTTGTATCCATTTATTTACACTATCTGTGTAAATCTGTCTACACTGAAATGAATTTGTTACCATAGTTTGGATAGATGTTTATAACCACCACATATCATGGACTATAAAAGCGAGGGAGAGAGAGAAATTCTGTTTAACGTCCACTCAAGACAATCTAGGTCATTTCAGAACTAATTTCATATTCCTGAAGCAATGGCCCAAGAAATCCCTCTTTGGCCATTGCTGGAATAGCATCTGTTTCTTGAACTTATGCGGGAGTGTGTCTATTCTTTCCGTTCAATGAAAGCTATCACTTAAGTACAGCAACATGACAGTCCTTCGTTTAATCTGGGTCTTCCCTAAAACTTTGGACAGTGATTTAAGGTATTAAAAACGGTGAAAGTATGTTCGTTTCCAAACAGTATTGTTTACATTTCATTCGACTTGATAGCCTCGTTTGTCACGCAATTAGTTTTACAGCAGTATTCTGCTATAAACGGGTTAATTGGGCATAATAAAATCGTGAGCCATGACGTTAACGTTATGTAAACATATTTGGTCCAATATTGGCACTCGTTTTAAATGTAAAGCTTTTGTAGGGCAGCTAGTGATAGGTTAGTAGTCGGACTACTGACCAATCAAAATTTAAAACAACAATATCCACTCATAATAGCAGTGTGTAGTGGGATTACCTCAAATCAAACGAAACGCTGCGCAGAGTATGAACTAACATATGCTTTCATTTTATTTTAATAATTTGCTTGCACCTATGGGTCTTCCACAGTGGGAGGAAACCAGAGGACCCGGAGAAAACCCACAAGGTTGGACAGGACACCCTACTCCTTGTCACGTATAACCAGGGATTTGAAACCACGGCAGTTGACTGAATGACAGGCCTTACGATACAGCGCACACATGCTAATCATTCGGCAATCCAACTGCCCGGACTATAAAAGCATTAGAATAATTATATCATATCACAATACAAACCGGAGAATTTCTGTAATAAGTTGACTAATAATAACAGAATCTTTTGGTGAATTAGACAGTTTCTTTCTCCATTCCAGTAACCATTTCTACGAAAGAATTAAATTCTTCAATAATTCACAGCAACAGTAACCAGATCTATTCTTATTAACCAAACCCAATGATGTATGCAATATATGATTCTAATGGTGAACTCTCTGGTGATAATTGAAGAAATACAGTACTGCAACTTATAATTACATTTTTTAAGAATAGTAATTCTCACACTCTTTGGAATGTCCAGTTCAAATCGGTTGCTGCAAAATGGACGTTTTATGACGTTTAAAATATTGATTGAAATAATAATACTTAAAGAGCTTTTTTTTTTTTAGCTTATCCGGTCAGAAAAATTTTACAGAATATTTACAGTTGAAAAATTAAAGAAAAAGCTCATGATTTGAAATTACTCACAGCTTGCTGTTCGTATTGTAATATTTTCTTATATATATGTCTCTGTTCTTGTTCATCTTCAGACATGCCAACGGGTGAGGCAAACCGCCTGAAATATACATTCAAATTTCCTAAACTCAACATAGGTGTTAAATTCATTCAGACATATTGTAGTATTTAATTTAGTCAAATGATTAAATAAATCCAACATAACAATCATCAAAGTATTGATTACTTTGCTACATATATAAACAATTTTCTTGAATTGAAAAAAAAAAAAATCATATGCACCAATATTTTTTTCAAAAATACTAAAATATTCTATATAAAATCTTTGGAAGAACCTTTGCTTACATTCTTATGTTTTATTTGCTTGTTGTTTTTAACAATAAAAATATGGATTTAATAAACAATTATTGAATTTTTAATAAATAAATCAAATTATCAATGAAACACTGATAAGATACCCACCTAGCCGCTTGATCATCTAGTCTCCTTTGAGTATCTTTCATTTTCTCTGATAACTATAAGTCTGATTAAGGTAAAATCAATGTCCAAGCACATGTTTGACCTATTTGAACTTAAAACTAAACACAATGTCCACCTACAATATGACATGGATTTATATCAATAATTTGATTAAGATCTAAAGGTGACTTTCAATATAAATATATGATTAGATCAGTCTCAATCAGTGATAACATTTCTATTATTGGCCACACAGCCATACCAGACCTGGGAGTGCTTATTATTGTAATTCATTATGACAAAAATAACACAGGTGTGCTATTAAAAGAATGTCAAGCATGTGTAAAAAAATGTGAGATAATCCCATTGTACCATTTCACCACCACACTATTACTAATCTTCATGACAAATAAGGTTTTGTACTTTTGATTTATCTCTATGCTAAACTAGTGTATCAACATATTAGTTTGCCAACATTATCATTGATAACTTGTTTTCTGATTTGAC
Organism: Patella caerulea; assembly: GCA_036850965.1. NCBI lineage: Eukaryota > Metazoa > Mollusca > Gastropoda > Patellidae > Patella > Patella caerulea. Next base: position 25,846,865 of record JAZGQO010000006.1, read on the forward strand.
ATTAATAATAAAAATGAAATCCTATTTACTTCTTTTAAAAAGTCATCGGTTACTGGCCATTGTTATCTAACACTAGTCATTTCATTCGTTCTCTGATATACTATTCAAATTGGAAGCCTGATGACCTTTTTAGATTGATGACCTAACTTGAACAATGTATTGTTTTTAGTCTTTCCATGGAAATGATTTTAATTATATAATACCTGATAATAATAAACATTGATGTTACAGTAATAAACATTGATGTTAATAAGACTTAATGGGTGAGACTAGATGAAGAGCTGACAGTTCTCGCCATGAGTAGATAATGGAAATAGATAATGAAAATAAATAATGAAAACAGATTATGCTGAAAATTTCAGATAACCTGAGCCAAAATATTAGCAATTCAATTTCAGGGTAGCCTCAATTGTCATTACTAACGTTAGTTTTAATTATTCATTTTTACATTAATTTATCCATCACAAAATGTATTCAAATCCACTAAATATCACAGGCTAATGATGGCATGGAGAGTTTATTATGGTCTTGATAAATTTATTAATGTCTAATTAAGAATTTAGATAAAAGAGCTAAAGAAAGACCTGCAATAGACAGATTCTAGCTAAACAATCTTTGGATCTTTAGAAAAGAATTATCTCAATTAAATATCAATGTATATAAATGATTTCACTGACATCTAAAAAATCAAACAATATGTAATGTACCAAAACAGATATTAAAAAGATACAGCCTGTTCTTGAGCATTAGCTATAGCTAGATTTTCAGCCAACTTTCTTTGAATTGTTAAACTCTGAAATAAAATGTGAAAAACAATCATATACTAGTAAATAAGATATGCAATGTTAACAGACAATGCAACAATAAATGTCCAATGAAAACACAGAATTCAGACAACCTTTTACAATCGCATACTTTTTTAATGCACCAAGCGCCAAAATCAACTCAGAGTACATGAATCTGCTACATAATAGAATTGTCTTTTAACCATCTCGAAATATGATCGGTTACCTTTCATATTCAAATATGTATTTCATGTACCATCCTGAGAGAAGAAAACCATCCCTTAGCTCTGTCGTTTTTGGATTAATAATGTGTGTGATGAGAAAATACCTCATTATATAGCATAAAAAGACATGAGTTTATCCATGAGTGATGACCATCCCATAACAATAACAACATCTGATTTTAGCAAGCTGCACCAGAAGTGATTGAGAATACAAAGAGTGTAGGTAGATTATGTCGTTAATCCTATTAAGAATGTTGACCAATAATGACTTACATAATGATGTTGACTATTAGTTCAGAGGCTTGTGTATAAGGTTTGGATAGCAACTTAAGATAAAAGATAAAGAGTTGGCACTTCTTACTATAATAGTTAAATCTAGATAGTGTAAAGGTAACTAGCTGAAGAATTCAGTCAAACTGATCTACTATGAGCCAAAAATGAAATGGGTGAAATTTTTGCCTAGCCTTGGTCATCATTACTAAAATCATAAATATAAACAGCATAGTCTTGATTATCCATGTTTTAAATTTAATTATTAATTGCAGTTAAGCAGCATATAGGAATCTAATCCAGCCAGCATCGAAAGCTAGCCTAGACATCGAGAGTTTATTATGGTCTGGATAAGTTAATTAATGTCTAACTGATAATTTAGAGAACATTTCAGACCTAAAGAAAGACTTGTAATTTAGCGGACTTAGCTCTTGCATAATGCAAGTTTAAGCAAGTATTTATACATCTTACTTTCTATGTGGTGTACACTGTACATCCTAAGGCATCAAATACATATGTATCATATTTATTCCATTTTATTAATATCATATATTGGAAGTGTGGTGGGTAAGATTTGCTTGATTGGTGATATTGCAGACAAAAATTAATCAAATTTAAAGTGCTTTGATTTCATTTAATTTTGAGGAAACCATACAGTGTGCTATGAGGGAAATTTTGTCCGGGTAGAGGCGCTACGGCCTTCTTTTATATTGAATTCCAACTGCCAAGGGATCTTTTACGTGCACGTCAATATGTACACAGAACCTCAGATTTCTGTATCAGTCCAAATGACTAGACGACTGTCCTTGTCAGGCCTTCCTTTTTGCATCACTGACAAGTTGTAGGCAAATCGGAAGATTGAGATGAACTTTCTCGGCCAATGCAGGGATCGAACACACGACCTGCAGGTTAGGGAGCCAGTGCCTTACCCACTTAGCCATGTGATCCCCTATCACTTCGGTAGAAGCTGACATTAAATAAAGCTATTTCACACAAATCACACTGAATAATCAACTATTTTGTAGAAATGTGTATCCAGAAAATATACCCACCAAACTTGCTGCCTGAGGATTGCCACTACTCATTTTTGCCATTCTAGCCTTATAAGCTCTCATTATGGACTGATTTTGACGAAAAGCAATTTCTGTTGGTGTTAATGTTCTACATGTAAAAAACAGAAACAAACATCATTGTAAAGTACAAATGATACGCAATTCTCTTTCTAAATTCTCTAATGCCAATAGATTTGAACCACAAACCTCCTTAAACTTGCTGAATCAAATTGACAGAATAGACATGTTCCCAATTAAAGAGACAATTTTAATTTTTGTATTTATCATAAGACAAACTTGATTGGAATTATTGTTTAAGTACATTTTACTAAGCAACTGTACATCTCCAATGTTTATTTATATATTATGTTATATATTAATGACAGCTTTTTAAGACAAAAGCTGCCCATTATACTTTCTGACTAAAACTAACCTTTTCAAACTGTAAGCTGAATCTATATTATTTGATGGTAATGGTGGCACTGGAGCAGCAAATCTTCCAATCTGTTTGACATGAGAATCAGGTGATTGTGTTGTTTTTGTCTGTTCAAATGTTGCTAGATTAATCAAGAACATAATTAGACAAGAAGACTCCTAATTAACTCATATAGGTCATGACATTTTATCACTAAAGCCCTTAATTACAACTTTAAAGGAACATCCTAAAACAGTTATATTTGCCTTTATTCAAAACACTTTTCCTAGTATAAAATGACAAAATCTGAACTTACTAAATTCTTCTCGAAGTGATGACAATCTTTCCATACATTGTTTACCCAATTCAATCTGCTTCTCTACAGATTTACTGATAATAATCTTACCTCCTAAACCAAAAATATACATTGCAATTAAAATAATTTATACATTTGTTCAGAAATCCACCTTATCTAAAAACAAAAAGGGTTCCACCTAAAAGTAATAAAATAAAATGTTTGATGTCTACTTCTTTGTTAAAACTGATTTCATTCTTTGATTATAATGAATTAGATTTTATGTTAGATATGCTTAAAACTTCACACTTGTCATGTTGGAAATATTTATGTGTGCCATAAAATGTAATTGAAAAGTAATTGACCATTATTACATGATTTTTGGAATGTCTTGGAATGTCATTAATTACATTTCCATTACGCTTTGAAAATGTAGTTACAAAATGTAATGATTACATTCTATTACCATAACCCCAGCCCTGGATCACAGTGACTGTTGGTGACAGTGACGCTGTTGGTGACAGAGAATAGTCACCATTTGACTGGTAACTGTTGTTGGTTAAACAAAATGTGTTATTTTCATGCATTTTGATTATTCTGAATATTTTTAGATACAAAATACCACTCTATCTTGCAATATAATAAAATAGCCAGTAAAAATTATTGTAGTTAAGTTGTGGGCTGCAATACTTGGACATAATACATACCATCTGCTCTGACATACTGCAGGAGATTACTAGCAATATTCAATACACATTCTACATATTGTAAATAGGCATCCTATAATAAATAAAATATATCTTAGGCCATACAAAAACAATTTTCAAAAGGACACTATATCATAAGATGCATTATGCAAGATTTCAAATGAACGAAATGGGGTTTGACTGGAAATTCAGTGCCTATGGGCATCTACAAGCATATGATGGGCATTAGTTAATACACTCAATATTATATTTAAGTCATCTGATGATATAGAGAGTTATTTATTGAATTGTCATTGGAATAACTAAATAATAATTTATATAACATTTGAAGCCAGACAAATTTAGCTCTCGCAGAATGATGTTTCAAAGATGCATTACATAAGATCTTTCTTTTAGTGTCAAATATACAAATTTTTAATTAAACATTTATTGACATAAGCCCATAATCAACTCTTGAACATCAAATGGGTGCGATTATCAATGGATTGAAACACCATCGCTATTTAATAACATGATTTACAGATGGATAATCAAGACTATCACAACAACAGTACTTGACAATCAAGACTAGATTCTGAATAACGTAACTTGTCTGAAATTTTCAATATATTCTTTTTGAATATTAATTTCTAACCTATTACAGTAGCAATGTCCAGCTCCGTATCTAAATCTTACATAATGCATCAATAATCACCCATGATATGAATATAAATTTCAAACAGGGGGACGGATTCACAAAATTTTAACTCAAATTAAATTCAGTTTCAAATTTTAGTAATTTGATTGGATAATATTAGATTGATGTATCTACTAAAATTTGATTTTTATGTTTATCTCTTGTTAAGATTTCGAGAGACAGGGCCTAGGAGCCTGCTTCACGAAATCTTAACCAAGATAAAATTTAAATTTTAGCAATTTGATTGTATAATATTTATTTGATTTTAGTGCCTAGCCCATCAAAATTGAAGAATCTACCAAAATTTGGATTTTACCTTCAGATATTATTTCAAAATTTTTGCACTAAGTACTTGACACTATCAGAGTCTTTATGTGTTTTCATCAAAACTCAGGGGTTTAGAAATACAACCTTGTAACTTTAAAAACTAAAACAATAGATTCTATCTCATTTCAAGAGAATTTTCATAAATAATGAAATAATAAAACTACAAAAATTAACCAACTTATAATTGTAATTATTGCTATTGGATTGGTGTCAAATTACATTTAGTCAATAGTTAATGATGGTATGTTAACATCTTGGGTGGCCCTTTTTTTTCGACTTTTCACTTGTGGACACCTTCAAAATAATTGGGTTCTTTCTGCAACTAACCACAAATGCTTGCCTAACTAAAATACATTTGAGTGGTCCTCTGAAAATGTCCTTCCCAGAGAATGTAAATCATTATATTTTATTGTTCCTTGATCTTGTTTATTACATACAGCTTTGTTATACCAACAATATTCACTATCAAACTCAATTTTGATCAAATTGTTAGACCCCTGTAATTTTTAATTTTGATCAAAATGTTAGTTAGACCCCTGTAATTTTCAGGTCGTGAATTAACACAATGAAAATAAAGAATGTGAGGAAACTTTGATATAATTGAAGAATTCAGTCTGTTTGGGCTAATATTAAAAATAAGATAGGCCTAATATATGCGGTTGCAGTTTGTAGTATTGAGTTAGAATGGGGAGATATTTGTCTATGGTCTTTAATTTTAATAAGCTTGAGCTACAGGGCGGCTGATACTATAAACTGTCGTTTTCAGTTTATTAAAAAATATGAAATCTTTACAAATTCTTCAAATCAACGCAGTTTTTCAGGGTATCTCTCTCCCTAGTCTTTATGTTATGCAAGTTTATGATGGCTATAAAAATTGTATGACCAATAACCTGTCAAAACAGACTCTTTTACAAATCAAGCCAGTCAATCAGGGGCGTATTTAGTTCAGCTCTGAACATCGGTCTCATTACACTCAACCTGAGCGTTCAGAAACTGTTCCATTCGATGTCGAAAGAAAATTGGCGCCCCAGTCAATTTTACTGGGCAACTTTTCACTATTAAACGATGGGGTGTCAATCCGTGTGGACGCATGTACAAAGTAAACGAACATCTTAGTGAGAATATAAGACCTTGCTTACTCTGCTAGAGTCAGTATGAGCGACACAACACGCTGTTAAAAATACGTCCCCTCCTATCAAATTACAATTTCGCAGCCATGACACTCTAACTGTAGGTCAACGTCCACATTCAGGAATGTCGGTCATACAAAAAGAAACGAAATGTACAGGCTTTACATTGTACAGGCTTTCACCCGGATTGACATTCAGGAATGTCGGTCGTACAAGAAGAAACGAAATGTACAGGCTTTCACCCGGATTGACACCCCGTCGTTTAGCAGTAAAATGTTGTCCAGTAAAATTGACTGTTCTCCAATTTTTTTCGACATTGATTACAGCCCCTGGACTAGGGCCGGTCGGACGATCACCCAAAGGCCGGTCAGACAAAATAAAGAAAAATAATTTTGTCCAATTCGTCTAAACAAACTTTTTCTGCCGAACATTGTGGGGGGGGGGGGGAATTGCACCGGCCATGGAGCGATGATGATCATGTTGTATGTGGCCGGTGGCTTTAAGGGACCGCCACACCATCACTGGAGTCTGTATTGAGCTTGTATAATAGTCTTTCTGGGTCGGCAGAATTCTCCTGCAATGGGGATTTCGAATTTCATCTGAAAATTTCATCGGTTTCACTTTCACCCGACACTGTTGCTCGCAAATTTACTAATTATTAAGTCACCTGCACCCTGTTTGTGGGGATACGCTAGAATCCAAAATTCAAATTACGAATTTCACTTTTTTCACTCAATGTGTCCCATGGCCTTCCTTCACAGGAGGAATAAACTTGCGCTCCCGGCAATAAAAATGGGACATTTTTCAATGAAAATATTCCTACTTAATCAATATTCCCTGGCGTGGATCCATTGGGGGGGGGGAGAGGAGGGGACCAATGGCATAGTTGATTTTCATTTTCGTTTGCTTTGTTACTGTTGTAGTTCACATATCTGCTCTTTAATAGATGATATAAACATGATTTCCGTATTGTCCCAAGCAACCCAAGGTCGCAACGCATTACCCTTTTCTCCAATGTGTGCCCCCCCACTCTGGTGCTGATTCCTAACTGGTTAATCAAATGGTCAAAATTTTTCTCAACTAGTCGCATTCTTTAACTAGTTAAATTCTCTTGACTCTTGACGATACAATGATAATACGTTAATTAATTATGACGATATGACAATTTCACAAGTTGATGGTTGTAAATTACTTGCTGGTCAGGGTTTTGGCTTAAGTTAATCGATTTATGAAATATATTATTTGACAGATAATTATCAGGTATGCCACCAAGTCGCATATTTGGGATTCGTATTTCAAAAATTTCCAGGAGGAGGGCCCACCCACCCTGGATGTGGGCTACACGGTCAGTGAAAGGGGGCGCTCCGCCACGGGAACCCGAATCCGCTCCTGCAGTCAATTTTCAAGAATTTGAAAAAATGATTTCCAGCAAAGTTGCAACAAAGCAAGGGTAGTCATAGTGAGCAAGATGTGGCATATATAAATAATTTATAATCTCAGTCCAAATGTCATCAACTATTTTTACAACTTACATGATAATTATTGTTGTCATCTAATTTTAAAGCCCCACCAATGCTTCTCATCACCTTTGTCAAACACGGATCCATTTTATTCTGAAATTGAAAAAATATTTTTTAACAATAACAGACCTTCATACCATACCATGCATGTGTGATAATAAGTTAATAACTGAACACAAAGTTGTACACTAAGTTTCTTATTTCATTATAGCAAGTATAAGGCTTCCTTCCTGTACTTTAGTTACACAGGTATAACTTCAACTTTTTTATTTACAACAGAACTATCAGTGGGTTAAATTAATAAACCCTTTAGTTTTAGCGTCTTTAATTGAAACACTCGAATTTACCCTGTATTAAATTTTACTATCTGCACGCCCTTCAATCGGCAATAATAACAAAACCTAGCAAGGTTAGCCGAATGCTCTGGCATGACGACCTTGACTTATTTAAGATTCACACGGAAATCACCGATATAATGTTTTTACAATCCGATTTAATAATTTTAAAAAGAATATTAATAAATTGTTTAATCTTTATATTTTAAAATGATTTGCGACATACAAATATAAAAATGCACCTTAACATCTCAATTTGGGAAAATAAACCGTATTTTCCGGAAATAAACGAGCACTGCCTCAGCTAAGTTTGGGAAAATGGCGGACGACGAACCGATTTTGGTTGAAGGGAAAAGTTTAGGTGAACTTCGGGTCGTAGATCTAAAAAAGGAGCTTGAAGCACGAGGGCTATCAAAGAGTGGCAGCAAGGGACAGTTAATTTCAAGATTAAAGGCGGTACGTATATAGCACGCCGTAGTACTTACATTATTTTAGTACCGTAGGGTCTTGCTTTGCAAGTCGAATACGTTTGAGAAATGACAAACATTTTGGGTTTTGGTTGGGCATAAGCACCTATATAAATCACGTCAGACGTCACTGCACATAAAATATATTATGGACCAAATAATTCAAATCTATTTTAATTTTTGGACAAATCACCGCGAGTAAATGATTTCCTTGTATATACTACTAGAAAGGCAGAATCGACAGTCTAGTTTTACAAGTAAACATTGAAAATGCCGCTCGGTGGCTTGTGTTATGGTTGATTGACCTACTTTTTACTTATTAAATATTCACATATCCCTGACCGTCCAATCGACTTAAGGTGTCATATGAATTGATAATACTGTAACAAGACTTTGTGGTGGTGGAACGTTATTTTTTACAATTTTGTCTTTGCAGCAATTGCAGTTAGAAAAATTACAGAATGTACCTGTTGATACTGAAAGTGAGTAGGCCTACTCTACCTAGAAAAATGAGTGGAGTTGTGTCCCTTCGTCGAGCATACCGTTATTTCCCACCTTTGAACAAACATAACTTCAAACTTGATTAGCAAGGGCAGTTGGGGGATGAATTTAAGTTCCAAGGCTTACTTAGTTACTATCAATAATTAAATGGTATGGTACTATCTAGTAATTAAACAAAACGACTAACATTTTTGCTGATACAGTCACAGTGCAAGGGTCAATCTGTTTCACAGAGAATCACTTACGAATTATCTCTGTAACAGATGACTGTCCACAGCACGTGCGTTGACTGCACATGGCATTATCCTAGTCATTGGCTAAAGGGCTTGTGCAATGTTAACTTAATACCTAACTGCTTCGGGCAAAATGATGCATTTTACTCATGTCATATTTACACTAAATAATAGGAAATATTTTTTTAACTACCGGTACAAATACTTCAAATGTCTTTATTTTCCTTTTACCTCAAAAAAATGTTTGAGAATTTAATTTGTCAGAGTAAAAAAGTTAATATGCTGTACTCATTAAGCCTCGTCGATGTCATGCTTATCAGTGATTGTAGCGGCCAAGCGACTATTCACTACGGGATCAGTTTGTGCAAGGGTAATTCTCAGAATAAAGGGCAAAATTAACAATGACAAAAGTAAATATTAAAGATATATCATGTAAGATTTAGATAAAGAGCTTGCCATTGTTGATATAATATTCGAAAAAATATGGCTGAACTGTTCTAAACTATTTATTATTGGAGAAATCTGATGCCATCGAGAGTTGATTATGGCCTGGATAAGTTAATTAATGTCTAATTAATAATTTCATGTCTAAACAAAGACTGTCAATAGGCAGATTTAGCTCTTGTACATGTATGTTTAAAAGTTTATCCTCCTATTTTCGAATTTAACTTCATAAAAGTCACAATGCCTGAGTTACATTCAGTTTTAAAGATTGTAATTGTATTTCTAATATCATTTTAATTTTTTTAAAAAAATATTATTTCCTTTTCAGACAAGGCACCAAACTTAGAAGTAAGTAATTAATGTATTTCCAGTAATTTACAATGTATATATATATATATGTACCTTAAAAAAGATCATGATTAAAAAGCGACACTTACAAACTCAAAAGGGCTGCTTGATTATTAGTCCAGAATAATGTCAGTTTATGTCAAATGTAGGATTGAAAATTCTATATTTCAGGATGTTCAATCAATTACATGTATCCCCCCAGGGTAATATTGAAGCCAAGCATATCCTGCTTATAGGCTATGTAATGATTTTATAAAGTAATAATGAAATATTATTTTGCAGAGATGTATTGTAACCAAAGACAATTTTGTTGCTAAAATAAATCTGTATAAAAAACAAAAAATATGCATTTTGTATGGCAGTTTGACACAATTTTAGACCAGAATTTACATAATTGGAACACTAAAAGAACTTATGCATCTTACTTTTAGCTGCAAAATGATGAAGTTGCTGGTCAAAGTTCCTTTATCAAGGAATACCTTGCAAGACAACAGAAAGCACTGGATATGCAAATAGAAGCTAAAAAGAAATTGGAAGGTACATGTATGAAAATTTTGGTGTACCAAAACCTTTTTTTTTTTATGAGATGGAATTATTCTTATGTACAAACTTGATCCCTATGCCAAATAATTTACATTTGAATGGTAGGCATGATAGTGATGAGTATGTGGGATATGTAAAGGCAAGATATTATTTTGACATGTTAGTATAAATATTTGATAATGTATATCTTGTGAATGGTCCTGGTAATCTTGTAATGCACATACTGCATCACTGTCATCGCAGGGTAGGTGGTATGTAATAATCATTGTGCAGACGAAGGAACACTCTGGAAAATGTTTGACACAATTCTACCTTTGCACCCACAACCCTCACTTTTCAGCACCAAAAAGTATAGAAAATAATTTAATAATGCTAGTACATCTAAATCACATGACAAAATGTCAATCAGGTTTCTTCATGGACATCCCGAGTGATTCACTGCTAGAATATCACTGAAATAAATGTATATGTATTGATACCATCCAGCAAGAGGTCATGTAATAAAGAATAGCATCAGTAGCCCAGCCAGACGGTGGTTTAAAAATGCAACAACCCCAAAATATGGAATGTGACATGTGGAAGGAATGATTGGTTGAAAGTTTAAATTAAGAATGTCACGAAAAACAGATGGAGTCCCAAAATGAAAAATGATTGAAAGATGGAATATTACCCCCCAAAATGGAATATGGCTAAAAGAGTTAAAGATTGGTATCCATACAGAAATGTTAAAATATGGAATCATTAAGCTAGTCCTAAGAATACATGAAGTAAATAAATTATTCTTGCCACATATTTTAATGGCTCATCTACCTTAGCACGGATAAAATATGTATTAATGACTACGTTCAGTAATTTTCGTTAATGATTGTGCCGAAAAAGTTTTAAAGAAATTCATGGATCCCCACCCAAGACAAGTTTAAGGGATCTAATTATACTATGGGTACCACAGCTCCATTCCTGGTTTATACTAGCATTTCTGACAATGTCCATATTTAAAGTTAATGTGTATGAGTTATTGAGCTATCAAATAATTAGGTCATCTTCAGGTAGAGTACATGTAGTATTAAATATAGGTGAAGCAAAATTTCAGGGGGAGGGGGGCATGATCTGTTCTTAACACTCAGTTGATAAAAAGATAGGTTACCAGGCAACGAAACATATGCCCACAGCAGCTAAATTGCCCAGACACTCAACAAGAATTGTTGCATATTTTTACTTTTGTCGGTAATTATATATAATACACTAAATCTGATAAGAGTAACTCATCAAGTAATAATCAGAAAATCATTAGAATTTGTTTGGCCTATGCTAACGTTTAGCATAAAAAACATTTAAAGGCGTTGAGTAGCCTCAGTAAAGATACGCACCAACATTTTAATACCAATCTTATTAAGACTTTGCATGCTTGTTCTATGTGTAAAAAAAAACAGAGGACATATAACACTCATAACAGGCCGAGTGTTTGTTGTGCAGTAATGGAGGTACGAACGGAAAGAAAAAAAAATGTTTATAGCAAATGAGGTTTCCCCGTCTTAGATCAGTTCTTGAATAAATTATGATGCTGTATACTTGAATAAATTATGATGCTGTATACACCGTTCACCTTCTCCACTGTAAACAATGATGGTCGTGTTCAACGTGGCTGAATTACATTTTTTGATGGTCAAAGACCATCATATTTAATGCATAAAATAATGTTTAGCACCGCGGTGTAGTGCACCGAAGTAAATATTTACTTTTTACATCGTCATCAACATACAGTGTATGACATATTACAATTTGGAGTCGTCATCGTTTCTGGAATTTATAACTTCCACTCATAGACAGAATAGATGGAGTGTATTTGTGATTGCATATGAAGCGTGACACAATTTTATTACTTCAAAAACGCAGGGTTCGTGTTTGATTTCCGAGGTAAAATAGTACCATGCGTTTCCCGACTAATAAAGACAAATATCTACATAGATTAGGATGTCATTTGTAATCAATAAGATTTGGAAAAATACATCTACGTACAAGATTTGCAGAGTACAGTTACGTCTTCTAACTACAAGTAGCAATATTGCATACACAGACTTAGGAAGGTTTTACACTTGCCATTACCTGAATAAAAACAAAATCTTTCAGTTTGCACAAAACGTATGATATTCAAAGACAGTTTTTGTAAAATTATAATCTGAATGGTACTTACTTCAGAATGAGATACATCATTCATAAACTAACAACTTCCTCACAGTGTTAGACTTAACATGTACATAATGAAAAAGGGTTTAACATCCTACTTTTCTGCATCCACTGGGCTAATAAAGATAGCCATATATGGGTAGTGTAGTGTGCTATTAGAGAAAAGGGGTTCTTGTACAGTGTACACAGACCCTTGCTTGTTTTTTTCCCCATCTCAACGACTAGATGCAGATCCTTGCCAAGTCCTCCACCCTGCACTACTAACAAGAAGGACCATAATTGAACCCTGGACTTCACAATAAGTGATCCAGCAACTTGCACAATGATACTGTCAGCAACACTGGGAGGAGGGATGGAAGCAGGTTTAGAAGGTAAAAACGGAAGGAACAAATAATTAATATTAAATAAGTACATTCGATGTAGCCCATAACTATTCCGCAAAAATGATAATCAACGGCGAAACAAATTTAACACAAATTCATAATATAAAAATTATACATTCCTGGAGAACATATAACACGAGTTGTTTTTTTTTTCTGTGAAAATATATAGGATCTACTAAATATCTAATATTTGTCCTGTGGTACCCAGAATATTCTAGGACCGACACGAGCCTTCCGTATCTGCACCTGGGATTACTGATTGTATTTATTACCGGGTGTTTTAATACAGTTAACTCCCATGTTCGATAGGTGGCATTTCACGAAACGAATGAAGTGCAGTCTGCTGTCATTCTTGTTGTTATATACGGTACTTGTGTTCTAGTTGATCTGAGAGAATAGCCATTAAAATTGTCTGTTACAACAAGTTCTTGGTTTGCAATACACTGAGATGTGGGTATTCATCCAACTAGAAACATCAACTCTGATTGGGTTATCAAATGTCAGATGTCATAGGTCAAAAGCCACTCATTTGAACCCGGATCCCAGATGTGATCTCCCACTACAACTGGTAAGATGTTCATGTACATGTAGTAGAGCCCATCGAAAATATAAAAAAAAAACCGAAACGAAACAAATCTGTATTTCAATCAGAAAATAATAATAATGTGTAGAATGGACTGAGGAGATGTAAATGACTGCTGTTCAATTTGAACTGTTCACATATTTCACCAAACATGATTGATTAGAAATTACAATATTTATTTTGAAAATTACTTTATATACATATCATATTACATTACATTAATATTAGTACCATTTTCGTCTATGTAACCCATGGTGTGACTGTGGAGACTACGTACAGTGGTCCACACTTTGCAAGAAATGGTCAGAGAACAATTTTAGTGCAGGGGTCGAAGTCCAGGAAGTTACAGTCCAAAGCAAGCGATGGAATCGAGAGTTGATTATGGTTTGGATAAGTGAAAGATACATTATTGGAGACTAGATAAAGGGCTGGCAATTCACACTCTAATAGTTAAAAACTAGATAATCTAAAGGGAATTGATGAAAATTTCAGTCAAATTGATCCACCTGAACCGAGAATTCAGTGATTAAATTTTAGGCCTAGCCTTGATCATTACAACTAAAGTCGGACGGTACTCTAAAAACATAGACTCCATTATCCCTGGCGATGACATCAAGAGTTGATTATGGTCTGGATAACTTAATTATTGGAGATTAGATAAAGGGTTGGCAGTTCACTCTAATAGTTGAAAACTAGATAATGTAAGGAGAATTGTTGACAATATCAGTCAAATTGATCCACCCTGAACACGGAATTCAGTGATTAAATTTTAGGTCTAGCCTTGATCATCACAACTAAAGTCCTTACTCTAACATAGACTCCATTATCCATTTTTTGATTTAAACATCAATGAGCGTTGAGAGCCAAAGATTGTATTCTAATCCAGTAAATATCTCAGACTGGCGATATCAAGAGTCGATTATGGTCTGGATAAGTTAATTAATAATTTAGATAAAATTTCAGGCCTAAAGAAAGACCAACAATAGGCAGATAAGCTATTGCATAATATGTTTAAAAGGCCTATTAACATTTGTTTTACTAGGGTACAGTACTGTATTAATTGCACATCTGCTTGCAATGTGGATTGGCAACAGAAATGTTTGGTTATTTAAAGGGGCATTATGTAAGATTTAGATAAAGAACTGACTGTTCTTGCCATAATATTTCAAAATTATATAATGCAAAATGAATATATTAAAAATTTCATTCAAATTATTTCATTTTGAGTCTTGACATGATGTATGTATTGATCCTAAACGACCTTACCGGTCCATTCAAGCAGTGATTGAAATAACTTTCTAAAGTTTGGCGCAGGCGGTCAATAGGCAACTCCGAGCAATTGGCGACTCAAGGTCTCCCCCATATGCGCTGAATGGCAACAAGAGGCAATTTTCCCCGGATGTATCCGGAATGCCGATATCACGTGATCATTCAAAATGGCGCCGTACATACAACAACAAAAGCAATACGCAACAGCTTTCGACATTTATTTGATAATGATCTGCAGAAGAAGACGGAGAAACAAATAATGTTGTTAGCTGTTCTGACGCCACCATCTTGAAGTATCACATGACAGTAGAGCGCTCGCTGATACAGTTAACCAGTTGCTTGTTGCCTTTTGTTGCCTACCGCCGCAGACGAGCAATTTTGAAGCAACAGATGAACAATTTCTCGACGACGAGCGATTTTCTGTTGTCGAATATCAAACATGTTTGATATTTGGCATTGAGAAGCAACTCGGACTACTCGGAGCAACAGCAGGCAACTATTGTTGACCGTTGGCGCAGACGAGCGATTTTTTCTTTCAACAACCAGTGATTTCACTGTTGCCTAAAAGTTGCTCAAAAAAGTTTACCTTCTGCGCCTGGCTTAACTCAACCTGCCAGACGGGCAGGTGACCCATAAAAGTTGCCTGCCCACATTTTGTAACATATAGTATATAGATAAAATGCTACCCAAATTTTTTTTATTTCATCAAAATATTCTAATCAGATCCAAAGTTATGGAATTTTAAAATTCAAGATCGACGTCAATAATGTAATCAAAAGGCTCTTTACCAGTCAATGTGTGGCATGACACCTAAATAAGTGCTTTTCAGTCATATCTGAGTGACGTCGTAATGGGTATTTTCCCTTCAGAATCGTATATATGTACCCATTTTAAAACTCAAATCTGCATGTCCGATTTCACGCTAAAGTCACGTGACCTGAAACCCCTAGAAAACATCGATATCAAACTCGCATCTGGCTTTCATAAACTTTATTTTCAAAACTAGACATGACAAAGTAAACTTCAGTGAATGTTAGATTAGAATGAGTGAGTTAGTAGATATCTGTCAATTTTTATCAGCCTGACAATCAGGCTGGAGGGGGTATTTTTCCAGGCAGCCCGACGTGGAATTTACCAGCTATGTGCAGGTCGTTATTTCGGTCGCTGCATTCAAGCCTTAGGACAGAAACTTAATAGCCATTTACTCAGAAGATGCTAAGGATCATAAAATGGTGCAATACCGACAACTATTTTTTGACAAAAAAAAATTCCAAAATATATAATTTCTCATTGACAATGCCATAAAAGTAGGTAGAAGTCTAAACTACCATTTGATACATTGATAATGACAGAAAACCTATCAATGATAACAGAACTTTCAATAAATACAAAAGTGAAATATATCCCCCGGAACAGACAGAAACCAATATTAAATAAAGAAAATTCTGGCACTATGACTGCAACTGTTTATTTGCTTGGATATCAATATAATTAACATAAAATTTAATGTCTAATGTCTGTATTTTATTTAGACAAATGGAACCAATTTGGCTATGAAGTGGTAAAATACATAGAATTTTATAGAAACATATTCTACTCACAGTAATCACAGGCATTACAATTTGAAACAATAAAGAACTATTTCTTTCTAGAATTGAGTCTTTATTCTACATGTAAGTGCACTGCCAAAAAACAATTTCATTTTAAAAGAAATTTCTAAACTTTATTTCTTCAACATTCCAAGTTCGTCAATTATTTTAAATCTGGATTATTGCCCTATTTTATTTGTATAAAAATACACTTTCATAGTATGATTTCTTCAACATACCTGGTTTGCATTACTTACAATTGACCGGTATTTTGCAGATCCTGACTTGCAGGCCTACTGTATTTACATGTTTTTCTCTGGGTTACATTCATAATTGTTAGTTTTCATTATTGTGCGAAGTCTGTATCACAACCGGCCCTGCGCTGTACAGCGCAGTGGACGCTTACCCCCTTGAATCTATTAAATTAATCTGATATGTTTGTTTGTGTGATTTCTGCGTATTGTGTCTTGTCCATAGATTTGTTTTGTGTAATTCTGTGATGTGCAGTCCGCTGCAGTTACTATACTATAAGCCTTGCTTCTAAATTTCTAACTTAAATCATTTATCATGCCTGAACTGTTCTCATCTACTTAAATTCTGTGCCATCCATGATCCAATAATGGATGGCATCGAGAGTTGGTTATGGTCTTGTCATGTGAATAAATGTCTAATATTAACAATTAAAGTTTAAAGACATGCAATAGGATACGCATATTTAGCTCTTACATAACGCATTTTTAAAATTAATATGTTACTAATAGCGTACATGTTAAACATTGCAACAATAAAATGTACAGACACGTGATGTCAAATAAGCTAATTAATAACTTAAATATTATTTAAAAAATAATAAAACCCAATTTTCAGTTGGGGTATTTTTGTATATATTAAAATATTTTTAACGTTGTATAAATAGCAACCACTGAATCAGGGTTCCCGAAGTCTATACGAGGCACTAAAAAAATGACTCAGTTAGGCCCTAATAATAACGGTGATTTTACGACAGACATTTTCTTATCACGAATAGGCACGATTCGATGTTGACATTTAATAATATTCCTTCAGGTCTACAGTGAATCTCGTCGAATGGAGTACATGCCATGCTAACAATAGACACAACATTCTTTGCTCAATATCAATAAAATTGTACTTACAAATAATTGACATATCTTTTTAGAAGAAGAACGCAGAAAATCTACTGAAGATGAAGGTGAATCGGAGACGGACGAGATGCAGACAGCTGAAAAATCTGCAAGCGGTGAAAAACCGGAAATAGTACCGGTGCAGGACGTGACGTCAGAACACGAGAAGGCTGAAGACACGGAAAACGCACCTGCGACGGGCGAAAAAGAAGTTGAAGACATGGCGAGACGTAGAAGTAAAAAAAATAATGTAGAACCCAACAGTCCAGGCAAGCTTATTATTAAATCTATCAGTATATTATGGATTCATTATTGAACAATGTGTCAATAAATAACCAGACCCTGAAAACCAGGCAAAGAATTCATCATATTGAAATAATAACAAAAAGAAACCCCCCAATAATTTTGTCCAATAAGTGACATGGAATCGACGAAGCCATTTGTAGAGCGTTATTAATAACTAAAAGAACATATTTTCAACAATGTCTGCACTTCAAATCAAGCTAACAGTGGTGTGTAAATAATGTATGACTGCATGTATGTTAATTATTCATTGTCCTCCCCCAAGTTTTATTTAGTTCCCTCTATGACTATACTCTATAGTCATATAAGGTTGCCATTAATAAATACCATTCAATCAGTGACACCACAGATATTGTAGGTACAGTCACAATTGCTGTCTCTTTCCCCCCACCCTCTGACAAAAAAAATGTTCGTCGGACCATATGCCCACAGATACTATAATATAGTATTAATATATAAAACAATGAATAATGTAATTGTAATGTTTCTTTCAGAGCCTTTTACCTGAAAAGAGTAACAAACTTGATATTCAGTTTTTTCTGTTATTTACAGTTACACAATAATTAGAAAGCATATTGGTACATCAATAAAGTCAAAGACTTATAACTTATACAGTTAAAATGCTTTTATTATGAATTATAGCAGTACATTTTTTTGTCAAAAACCAAATAGCTTCAGGCTAAGTTCAAGTTGTATGAATTTATTAAAATAGCTAATAAGTATCATACATTTTTGAATAAGCTCATCTTATAGCGAAACTTTAGTAATCTTACTAAACTATAACAAATGACACATTATAGAATGAAGAAGTTCATCGTTGATTTATGTGACATAATGAGGCATTCAATTTTCCGTTGAATACATTAAAGTAGAGTTGTTGTTACTTTATTTCTTTAATAAAAGAATTGTTGCAGAATAAAAAGATATCCTAAAGCATCTATTGCATGACATCTATCCATACACAAATAATTACTTGCATGTAAATGTATTTTTATGTACCGACATGTACAATATAGCAGCAAGTAGGTAATTGCTATCCAAGCCCAGTCTTTGCATTGTTTGAGTTAAAATATGACATTATCATATGCCATTTTATGTGATCTAAAAGCTAAATTGATTCTTAGTCACATACCCCCCCCCCCCCCAACCGCCGACACACCATTTTCCAAACATGTATGTGAAAACATTTTAAATTCATAATGCATTTTCAAAAATTAAAGCTGATTAATGACAACAAATTATTCCGACTTGCATACATACATGTCTATATTTGTTAATGGCTGTTTAACCACTGTTATTAAACTTATTTTGTATGTTTAGTTGATACCAACAGTATTGGAGATGATGAAGTATCTGCGAAAAACAGTAATGAAAAAGCAGCCAAATCTAGATCACCATCACCCAACAACAATCGATCATCAAGGTACCTGATTTAACTATTGTTAATCGTGGGCTTACTTGGTATACTGTAATTTTGCAGTTCATTTTCTTCTTCAGATTAATATCATGCCTTCAAGAAATAAGCACGACATAGTTTTGTAAAAAAAAAATTAGAATTTCAAGCGGTTTCTTATTGAATATCTCTTAACTGACCCACGGCGACGTTTGTCGACACCTATGACGTTAAGTACCCTCAGCGACTTTTGTCGACAAAACCAGTGAGCCGAATGCAACGTTCCTAGCACAATGAGAGTTACTTCCCTTATAAACTAACAGCCTTTTCTCATTTGTTTACTTCCTGTTTGACATTTTGACAGTTAAAAATCTTACCGTTTCTTATTGAAAAATTATAGTAAAACGGTGTTATGTCTTACGACGGATTACCACCCCTACAGTGATTCAGATATTATTGGTGGTGTAGTTATTTATACTTCAGAAGATAGAAGCTAGACTAATCAACCAAAATTTTAATTACTTTTAGATTTTATTAAGTTAAAAGTGATTCGTGATAAATGAATTTTAGTTCACGAAGGCCAAACAAAAAAGAAATAGCCATAAGATCTAGATAGGCCTATATGAATTTTGCATGAAATGTTGTACAAAATTCATATTTATGTGAATGACATTTTAGATTACATTTATTTCATCCATTTACATGAAGGGGCTATTTTCAGTTGTTATATTTAATGATATGATTTGAAAATGCATACCTATATTTTAATTTTAGCACTATTGACTATTATGACATGGGTTTTTATGACGTTATGATGTCAAACCTCTGGGTTATTTAAGAGATATTGGATTAACAAATATTTGAAGTGTAGCACTAGTAAAAACGATACAATACAAATTCTGAACAAATGAGCAACAGATAATTCCGATAGCTTATATGACTACAAAATTCGGTATGACAAGTTAATGATTACCTGGTAGGCCTGGAATTTGTGCAGTCATGTAGATGTATCCGGACTTTGTAAAAAGTTAGCATTTCCTGCTAAAGCTAAGCAATATAGCCCTTACGTACCCACCAATTTTTCCCTAAAACAACTGAGGCCGTCCACCGTTTTGGGTCCAAAAACATTTGAGTACGTCCGCCATTTTGTTAAAGATAGTCACCAGTCTGCCCGCCATTTTTTCCCACTAAAAATATGATAATGAGCTATAACATTTTGAAGGCCTGTGACTCTTTTATTTATGGAGATACAGTTAGAGAATAATTGAAACTTATCTAGCATATTTGTTGAACTATACATTGACAATTGTTAATTTTCAAACGTGTGACATGTTTTTGGGTAAAAAGTGTGTTTTTTCACGAAAACCATCAGATTTTGACGATTTTTATCCCCTAAACATTTTTTTCCCTGGAAATTTCATGAAATAGTGTGAAGAATTTGCAATATTATGTGCTACTTTTGCATGAAATTGTCTTACTTATAGCCTTCCATAGAAATAGATAATGTATATATTGTCCCTTTATAGTCTACTTTGGAATGATCGATACACTTCAATTCAAAGCAAGTAATATCACAAAAGTAATATCATTGGAAAGGCGGTCATAGTGAAGTCAGGCTACAATGCGGAATTTTTTTTTATATACGGAACGAAGATCTGAGGAATTCTCAGTCACTTTGGCACGTAAGGGTTAACTTTGATTATATCTGATGGAGAGTGATGAAACTTTGTTTATAGTAAATAATCCATCAGTTTGATAACATGCAATTAATTAATATGTGCCATCTATTTATTTCATAATTTCGATGGGGCATAAGCCTCACTGTTGACTTGTTTGTCTTAGAAATAGAAGTTTTATATTGAAGTATTATTTATATTACAGAAGTAGAAGAAAATTAGCAGAAGAACATGTAACGAGGCAGAAACTTAACCAAACTCCTGAACCAAGCAAACATACTTTGAAGGAGGAGAAAAGAAATGGAAAAGAAAAAGAAAAAACAGAGGAAGGAAGTGAAAGTAAAAAGAAAGATGGCATGGAAACTGATGAAGTAGGATATGACAAGAAATTGACTTCAGATTCTAAAAAGGATGCGCCTTTACACCAGCCTGAACCCAAGCTGAAAGATCCAGAGGCAGTTGTTGAAGATAACGAAGAAATCTCCCCAGAAGTGGTAAAGTCCAAGAGGAATCGCTGGAATAAGGGACCCATTGAAGAAAGCAAAGAAACACCAAAGAAAGTTTCTACACCTTTACCAGAAAAAGATGTTGATAAAGAAGAAAAAGAATCATCTTCTAGGCCTCGTAGATTAAATAGATTTGAAGAAGATAAAGATAAACCAGTTGAAAAAGAAATTGATAAAGAAGATAAACATTCTAAGAGATCCATTCGCTCCTCAAGGGATTCATTGGAAAACGTGGAAGTATCAACAGATACTTTTACTAAAGAATCTAACATTACAGAATCTGAAGTTTCTTTAAAAGCAAAACGTTCATCTAAAGAAAATCTGAAAACTGAAGAAAAATCTTTAGAGGACAAGACAGAGCATTCTTCTAGATTCACCGAATCCAAAGCAGATTCAAAATCAAGAGATGGAAACAAATCTGAAAAAGTTGAAGGAAAAACTCCTAAATCTCTACTGGACGAGAGTAAGGAAAATCCAAGACTAGAGAAAAGCAGATCTGATACACTGACAGAATCAAAGTCTAAAGAGAAAGAATATACGTCAAGGAGGATATCTAGGTCTAAAAGCTCTGATTCGTCGGATGATAACAGTAAATCTAGATCTCGGTCCAGAGATCGATCTCGTTCTGGCTCACGTGGTCGATCACCATCTTCCACCAGTTCATCTAGTTCCAGTAGTTCATCAGATTCTTCTGATGATGAAACACCAGTCAAAAAAGGTCCAAAAGGGTCAGTAGTGTCTGTAAAGAAAAATCGTCATAGGTCTCCATCACCAGAAAAATCTGCATCACCATCACCTGAACCACAGCCAAAGGCAGCAAAAATATCAGTAGTGGTAATTATTTTTCTCTAACATTGAATTTGTAACACTGTAAAATATTTGATCTCTGTAAATGTAAATTCAGACCAGCAGCATAATCCAAGCCATCTGCCAACTTAGGAACGAGCTCCGGGGTGCTTAACAGGAAACAATTGATACACATGTACATAAATTTAGATTCTAAAATATATTAGAGCTTTGTTGCGTATTTAACCCTTTTTCAAACATTTGATAACACTTCTCATTTATTGAGTTGAGGTACATTTAGCTAACAGTATTTAAAAAAAAAACTTTTGTATGCAGTCAATTTAATTCATGTTTAATTGCAGACAAAATCTAGTCCTGAGAAAAGTGAAAAGAAAGAAGAAACTGGATCACGAATAAAAGATGTTAATAAGGATGCACAGATTCCTGATAAAGAAAAGTATGTTAATGAAACAATATTGCTATTTATAAAAGCCAACAATGTCCTGTCTTTGCATGGAGTTGCATATACCTTCCTTACTGTGTCTTACAAACCTCAACCATTCTAAGCTTTTCATCCTAATTTAATAGGAAAAGAAATTGAATACGGCAGTACCGTAAAAAATGCCCTAGAGAGATAAACAAACAGCAATATACAAGGTTATTCCAAGTATCCAAGATTAAAGTGTTTGTTTTCTGTTATTGAATGTTTTAGTACATTTTAGCTTATATTTAGTCATGAAAAATGCCATATTTTCCACAAATGAGAAGCTTTAAAATAATATGGATACATGTTTTGCTTTGAATAGAGGTGAAAGAAAGGAGATTAAAATGGAGGTTGATGATGTGGTTAGCCCAACAGTAGATGCAATTAAAAAGGTATTTATCACTGTTAATCATATCCAAATTTTGTAAGTACCAGGGATGGAGATGGTTTAAATATTATTATTAAAATATATATTTATTAAGCTTGCTCAGTATTACAGTGAAAGTATTAGTGAATTTTTAAAATGCACTAAAAGTAATTTAAATCCATGAGATCATTTCAGATCAAAAATATTAGCTTGTCAAGTTCCAAGTAATCTAATTCATGAGGTGATTCCAGATCTAAAATGTTAGCTCATTAAGTTCCATTGTACATGGGTGTCTTACTAACTCTATAAATGGACCAAATTCAAAATTAGTTTGGACGTGAAGTGATTTCAATTTTGATGCATTATCAACTACAATTCTATAAATCAAACATAGAACTGGGCCTTTATAACCAACCATATTTAGTCAAAATTATTGTGCATTTGTATTTTTCTCCATCCTTGGTTCAACTATGTTTCATCGTTGACTCGTAGATAGGTCAAGTGTTGGCAGCGCACCACAACAAATGGGCTTCTTGTAGAAACATGTATCTCATACCCTATGATGACCCTAGTACGGTACCCATAAGCTTATTACCATGATGAAATTCCTGAAAGGTTCCTAGAGGATAAAATCTTATAGATGGATGGAAGTCTTTGATGTGAGAACACAAGATGCATCAGGATCCAAATAGTGCTAGCAAGCTAGTGACAAAACATCCAATAATATTTGCCTCAATAAAAGAAACATTTTGCCTGGGAAATGAACATTTTTATTTTGGATGAAAATCTCTTTGGATATACTTGGTTAACTTTGAAATTGTGGTTCCTGAAGATTGCCATTGAACACTGATGTAATACATGTAACACTGTTCTGGACGTTCATTAGTACTTTTATTCAATTAGTATTAGTGTAATCAACTATGTTTCTGAATGCTGCTATTCAATCAGTGCTGATGTGCTGGCTGTATCTCATGGGTTCCAGAAAATACCAACATTCAATAGGTATTAACGAAATCAACGATGTTCCTAAATGATGCCAATCAAGCAGTGTTGAAGTGTTTCCTGATATGCTGGCATCGGCTATCTTCCAGACGTTACCAGAAAATCAGCATTGTTCTAGCCGGCGTTACGAAAAATACTGACATCCAATCAGTATGGATGTAGTACACTGTGTTCCAGGCATTCCCGAAAAATATTGACATTCAATCAACCATGTTCCTGATGTTCCTGAAAGATACTGACATTCAATTATTCTTGATGTGATCAGCTATGTTTCTGCTGTTCCTGTAAAATACTGACATTCAATCAGTATTACCAGACGTTCCCAAGGAATACTGACATTCAATCAGTATTGATGTAATAAGCTGTGTTCCAGAAGTTCCTGAAAAATACTGACATTCATTGGGTCATGTTCCTGATGTTATTGCAACAAAACTGACATTCAATCTTGATGTAAGCAGTTATGTTCGGGAGGTTCTAAATCCTGTCAATTGGTTTAGAAGTTGGACAATCAGTGTTGATATTGTAATCCCTTAAGAAGATGTTCCTGAAAACTGGCATTGAATCTGTCTAGTCAGTTATACTCCAGTTGTTCGTGAATGCTGAGAGAACCTTGATGCTGTGATACTAATCGTGAAGTGACATCAGACTTAGCATTTAATGAATGTTTTGATTTGAAGATTGATATGAACTGGTAAAGTGGGTGGAGTGAATTCCAAATATACAGTTAACTTTTTTGTGTGTGAAAGAAACTTGTAAAATGTATTCTTTCAGTGACAATGTTGTGATTTAGGGAAAATTGTTTTCAGATAAACAAAGTGGTTAGTAAATTGTCACAAATTGAAGATACTTTATAGTGAACAGATTGATTTGTGAAATTACATCTGATTTAAACATGTTGGCGGCAGTGGCAACTTGTTCAAACAGATAGTGCTTGGAAGTGGTTTGATAGATAATTTTCTTTAAAAGTGATCCTGAAAAACTGACTTTTGAACAAAAAATATTTTCTGAAGCTGCAAGATATTCCACCATTTTATTAAATGAACATAACCAAAATCAGCTGTTTCTGATTTCGACTGTAGACCCATATAATTGACTTTAGATTGTTACTGCCCACAACCACTTGATGACAGATGTTGGTGTGATATGTAGTGTATTTTGGTATTTAATCCACATCATTATGCCCCTTTGGAGAGGAATTATTTTTAATTTTAATATTTATAGTATACAAAGCACCTTAATTTTTCTTCACAATACTTGAGTCCCAGAAAAGATCTTTAAGTAAATTTGAATATTTATTGTTTGAAAATAAAATCATTGTTGTTAGCCTCAGATATTATATGTTGATTACCTATTTTAACTCCTTTGTCATTAAGTCCCTTCCCTATTTTTCAGGTTGAGGCTAAACCTAAAGAAACATACGTACCTAAATTGTTACGAAGAAGATCCCTAAGAACAAGTATGTACTTTTTTACCAAATTGAATTTATTTAATAATACAAACATATTAAAATTCGATATTGTGACCAAATATTTTATTTATTTTGTAAATAAATTTTTGTATGTTTTGTTGTCTGGCCACCTGTTTTACGGAGATAAATTTGACCACCATTCCAAAATTAATTTTGTGCAGAATACTGCAAGTATGATCAAAAGGGATCACATTGCTGCCACTACCCAAAAGTGTTTTATGGAGTTTACTTACCATTGCTTTAAAGATGGGTTCCCAGATAAGTATTTATTGGGTGGTTATTGCCCATAAAAGTATAACAATTTTGATATCTATGGCAAGTAGAGATATCCAATCTTACTAGAAAAATACGGGATTCCCTGAAAAACACTCATGGAGCTATACAGGACAAAACTGTAAGGGTTCCCTTAATAGTCAGTCTGACGATTAAGAATATCTGCACGTTGAAGGCTGCACATGAACTTGAGCGCTTTCTGTACATGTAATGTTGATAAACTGTATGAAGAGTTAGACGAACAACACTTTCTGGGATAAAAAATCAAGTAAAATGATGCAGGCAGTGGATAATCCGAGAATTTAATGAGGATTTGATATTTGTAATAAATAGTCAGTGATCACAGACAACATCGTCTTGTGTATGTAATGAATTCTCCCCTGTCTCTGATGCCGTTGCTATAGGTACAGGAAGGGGTAATCTATCAAAAGAGGTCATGATGCAAACATGACCTCTTTTGATAGATTTTTAAAGCAGGGTATACCTGGCAATTACAATGTTTTGAGAACGATTTGAAGCAAAATTATGATAAATTAATTAGTTTGAATATGTTTTTAGTTCCAATATATCAACAAATCATCCAGTTTGTACCCAGGAATGTAACTTTAAGTCATAACAGTATTTCAGACAGATTTTATTTGTATTTAGCTGAAGAAGAAGGCACCAAGAAGGAAGAAGAGAGTGGAGAACCAAAGGAGGAAGAAAAGAAAGAAAAACCAGTAAAGAAAAGGAAATGGGGAGCTTCAAAATCTGCCAAGAAATCCACTAGTTTAGAAATATCCACTGAATCATTGAAGGTATGATGAGGAACATTATTCCATAATTCACACTGATGTCTATTTCTTCCTTTAACAACAGTCTCTTGTAAACTAAATGTATAGAAAATACCAAAATTAGTCGCATCATCACATAACCATTATTCAGATTTCTTCAGGGCTTATTGGCACTGGCTTAGGTATTGGTATAGTTGATTAAGCTACTACTATTTCTTTTTTCAATGAATTAAACTTTTGGTTTTTTTCCCAGGGGTTAATCAGTGATGTTATACCACCTTTATTAAGCACAGAACCAGTATTAGACCTAGGTGGGGATAATGATGTATTATCAGATAAAGAAGAAGATAAAAGAGACGTCAAAATAAGACGCACAGTTCTGCAGGTTTGTGAATTTTTTTCCGATGGATCAACGATTTCATTCTACGGACAAAGAGTCCTGTAATATTGTGAAGCAAGGAAAAAAACATATAAACGAAATTTTTGCATTAGCCCTGAAATAATCTGATTGTGTTCAATTATTCCGTTTTGCTCTTCAGTACTTTCTTATTTATCTTACAAGAATATATATAAGAAAAATGGTGATGGCCAAGAAAGTTCATCAGTACTTTTTGGTCTAACATCTGCCTTATCAGGGACAGGTGTCTATCGTTTGGTCGAGAAGAAAAACCAAGGTCCCTTGGCAGTCTGAATATGATACAAGAGTAGGCTATAGGGCCACTGTCCAAGCAAAATAGCACACTGTACGGTGTATGTCTGTCTTCATGAGACCAATCGGTGCAGAACAGTAGATTGCTAAACTCCATTTCATTTCCATTTTATTTTTATAAGAAAACTACTCAAATAAAGCAAAGGATTCATTTCTTCCACCTATTGTACAGACTTTAATAGTATTTGTGCGGGTGGATGGCTGAATGGTTAGAGTGTGTGCATTGCATCATAAGATCTGCCACTGAGTTAACCGGTGTGGGTTCTTTCAATTCTTTGGTTGTACGTGACAAGGAGTAGTGTCGCTTGTCCAACCTTTTGGTTTTTTTTCAGGTCCTCCGGTTTCCTCCCACTGCTACAGACGCCTACACGTGAGCGAATTAATGAAATAAAGATTGAAATAAATGTTTGTCCCAAGATGACCCATCTGGATTTTATCTTATAGGTAACTTCAGAAAGAACAGTAGAGGAAAAGGAGAAAGTTCTTGAAGTGAAGAATTCGGATTCTGAAGGAGAAGTTAATACAGAAGTTAAACCAGCAAAAGGTAGTTACTTATCACTTATGCTATACAAGTTGTAATAAAGACTTTTTTTTGAACGAAGGTAAATGAACATATTGAAAATAACAATGTTTCATTCTGATCTGAATTTTCTATTATGTTTCAGAACCCAAAATTATTAGACGCTTGAATAAAGTGGTACAGGAACCAGATGAACCTACGGCAGCTAGACGAAGTCCCTCACCACCCCGTAATCCTGTTACTAACGTAGTGCACATACACAACTTAGTTCGACCATTTACTCTGGGTCAGTTGAAAGAATTATTGAAGCGAAGTGGTGAAATGGAAGATGATGGTTTTTGGATTAATACTATCAAATCTCATTGTATTGCTGTGGTAAGTTATTTCAAATTGGATCTAAAAGAGGCCCATAATATATTAACCTAATACTTATATGCGGCAGAATTGCAGAATTTTCAATTCATCACATCTTTGTACATGTATGAAATTGAACTTTTTGGAATCTGTTTTGCTTTTAGAGTTTCAGCTTTCTTGAAATTGTAGTTTTGTACAAGATTCAAAATGCCAGAAATAATGACCAACCGCTTTAAAATAATTACTGATAATCAAGTAGTTTTAACTTCTCATGTGTCGGGAATAGGGGGACTAGAAAATAAAACAATAGCTAGGGTGCCCCATGTGCCTACTGAAAAGTTGTTCTTGACACGTTGATTGTGCACGTTTTAGTTGAATGACTTACTACTGATTTCTGACAATCTCGCACACTCATTGAGGCTATAAATAGCAACAGCATCTGGGAATGTTAAAAACACTATAAACTACTACAGTCGTAAAAAATCTATCGTTGACGATTCTGAATAGCCATAATATTTAACTTTTTGATTATTGCGGCATCTTTAAAAATTACGTTTGTTTTATTTTTTAAATTGCCTTATAATTAACTGTACATCCGTAAAGTAAGAATACGATACTAGCAGTAGTTTCATATTACTTTTACAACGTTCTTAAAAATATTGTTGAGGTGTCTAATGTGTGTGTTTCTTAAATTCAATTTCTTGTTCCATGTTTCGTAAAAAAGTACATGTAGTCTTGATTATCTCAACCTGTCAATTAGAGGTAGAATGACCAGTAGACTGGTTAAGCGAGACTAATTTCAAAACGAGGGCACGTAACCTATCTTTTACTCAAAAGTGTCAGGATGTTATGGATGCCACTCCAAACCATTTTTCAGTATTATTTATGTATGGTTAAATGGACATAGCTTGTTAAGTACAACATGGTTGTTTATTTAGTGACTATAAATGTGTGAAACAGATTTAAGGCTTGGTAAATATATTAGTATTGTGGTGTAATTGTCGAGATATCTGTAGATATTCATTTGGGGTGGGGCACCCTACAATAGCAGGGTGTATGTTCTGAAAAGATAATCAAAATATTCTTTGGAAATTATACAATTCAACCTATTGAAAACATAGTGGATCAAGTGAAACAAATCGTATACATGTTTTACAAGATGAGAAACAGAACCAATAAGCTCATGTTATGACTATTATTATTTTTCTACCAGTATAAAACATCTGAAAGTGCTGAAGATGCCAGAAAGAATTTACATGGAACAAGATGGCCACCATCCAATCCTAAAGTATTACGAGTCGATTTTTCAACAAAAGAAGAGGTATGATATTATGATGATTATTATGAAGCTAATTGTTTGTAAAAATTGACATGGTTATATGATGCAATTAATGACTAAGGCAATGATGATAATAGGAATAAATATTTATTAAACCTTTCCTGTTTTCATTGAGCCCAGTCAGTGCAGAAAAGTAGGATATTAAAACCCATTTCATTTCATTTATTAAGCCTCTAATAAATGAGTATTTAGACAGCTTCTTTTGGATTACTATGCATCGAATATGCACAAGACTGTCTTAAACCAGTTCACTTGTGAGCAGACGTCGCAGTCACGCAAAAACCCGCGTATTTCACACATTTTTTTCAAAATAAACGCAAATATTGTTGGACTCTGCGTAATTTACACGCAGACAATTTCCACTGACTTGAGAATAATTAGATTATTCTATATCGTAATATGCACAATTTAAGTGCTTCACGCCTCATTTACGCACCTCAAGGCACACAGTCACCGTAGATTTTTATATCTCCTCTGATTTCATTTATAAGTTCATGGCTATCCTGAGACACCCCTATTTTGCCGGAGAACTCTAGATCGAAGCCAGTCCTACCATTGGAAGCAATAAAGCGTATTTCATACAAGACTTTGGATTGGCTAGAACACGATGTCGATATACTGTTTACATTCAGCCAATCAAATGTTGGCTTCCCTAGAGATAGTTTTCTCTTTACTTCCTGTCGAAGTGAAAGATGGAAATAGTTGCGCAGTTAACCATAGATCTAAGATAGGTCGATGCTGCTAACCTCCAGTCGTCATTTGAATAAATACAATGAATATGAGGCTTACAATAGGGTTGTTCATATAACAACTTGACTTGTTTCTATTAAGTATTTTGAGAGGCTCTAAGTCACGCAGATGTAGATGGCAAAAACGCGAAATTTTGGAATGTCTGCGTATTTTTACGCAACTTGAAATTGATCTACTGCGAACTCTACTTGTGAGCCCAATTTTCTTTTATTGTTTCCATCATTAATAGTTGATCTTTATTTTTCAGTTTGAAGAGTATAAAGACAGTAATGAAACAACTGATATACTTCGAACTAAACCTGTACCACATGTTCATAAAGAAAAAGAACGAGACAGGGAACGAGAAAAGGAAAGAGAAAAGGAGAGAGAGAGTCGCGATAAGAGAAAGAAAGAGGAAAAACCTATTCGAGAATGGGATAGAGATAAGATAAGAAGTAGATCAAGGAGTCGAGAAAGAAGAGAAAAGGAGCGAGAGAGACGGCGGCGTTCACGTTCAGCAGAAAGGGAAAAACGACGAAGAAGCAGAGATACCAAAGAAAAAGACAAGAAAGGTATGTTTCATCCATCATATTCCTGAAGCAATTGCCTGAGAAATACCTCTCTGCCCATTGCTGGATTGGCTTCTGATACTTGAACTTTTGAGGGAGTGTGTGTATTCTTCGTGTTCAATCAAATCTATCCCATGTACAGCAACATGATACCCCTTTGTTTACAATGGGGTCTTCCCTTAAACTTTGGAGAGTGTTTTAAGGTATTAAAAACAGTGAAAGCATTCTTCGTCTTCAAACAGTATTGTTTACATTGTATTCTTGTCGAAAGCCTCGTTTGTCACGCAATTAGTTTTCCTACTGCTATGCATTGGTTAATTGGGCATAATAATATCGTGAGTCATGACGTAACTTCATGTAAACATAGTTGGTCCAATTTTGAAACTTTATTTCAAATTTAACGATTTTGTTACGTAGTTAGCGATTAGTTGTTAATCTGACTATTGATCAATCATAATTTGCAACAGAAATTTTCTTTCACTAAAGCAGAGATTATCTCTAATCTGAGTACGGTCATCCATAGGCTATTAATTATATTCAGTCACATGTTTCATGCAGGCCAAGAGTTGTTTTGTTTTAAGTTTCAACCCATCTAAATATGCTTTGTCAAAGCTTTTTCATTTTCATGCTATCAAAGAACAACTCCGGTTATCTTTTATTTTATCCAATCTGGGAATAAAGATGGATTTTAACCACATTATTTGGTCGACCTGAAATCTATCACATCAATCTGTAATTTGTCTTCCACTCCTAATCATAAATCTGCTTTTGGAATTGAGATGGAATTTTCAATGAAGAAAAGACATAAATTTGATGACATATTTTCTCTACTGTGGTATTGATACCTAGTATCAGTTTGATGTTATATATTGGTTTTGGGTCTTTTCCAGAAAAGAAAGTAGAAGAACCACCAGCTAAATTATTAGATGATTTATTTAAGAAAACAAAATCTACACCTTGTATATATTGGTTACCATTAACAGAAGAACAGGTACCCAATACATTTTCCTTTTCATAAATGATGGTCTAAAATACAGCTAATTAATATGAAATGGGTGTCCTGCAAAAGGCAGAGTGTGCTTTGTTCTTTCTGGAACACTGGTTATATATTGGAGGTCTGTTTTATACCTGGGTGTACTTTCAAGCGACTATCCCAATTTGAACAAATTTTCAAAAGTCTCGAGTACGTATGAAATTTAAGCGCCAAAATATAGAGGAATGGCGAATTTACCTTGTTTCAAAATTTCAGCTCAAAATATCTAGTTATTTGGACGTGAACGGCAAAACTGCTGATCCGGACACTTAACCCTTTAACATTTTGGTCCATTTTTTCGTTGGGTGACCTGATAATCGATCGGGATCCCCATTCCTTTAGAGGTATATACAATGAATGACCCATATGCTGTACTTGATAAGGAAAGTTAAATTTCACCTACACATTATTTTTATAAAATAAAAGTCTGGTTTTATCCAGACACCGCAAAATACAGCTTGGGACACCAGTCTCTCATTTCCAGATGGAGACTATAGATTCAAGTTAAAAACGTATCACATATATTTAGTTGCTCCACCCTAACATAGAGGATTTTAACACAAAAATGAGCAGTTTTATACTCACAAATATTGTCCGGGTTGGCTCTTTTAACTGGGAACGTAAACTTTATAATTTGGTTGTTTTGCAGAGTGCAAGTAGATTAGCTGCAAGAAAAGCTAGACAATTAGAACGGGAAAAGCGAAGACAAGAATTGGATAGACAAGAAGAATTAGAAAGAAAGCAACGATTAAACAGTGGTGGTTCTAGTGGTGTTGGTGCAATAGATTCCAGAAAAAAAGAAAGGGAAAGGGTAAATATACAATCCTCCTCCTAAAAACATCAAATGTTCGATTGGTATACTATGTCTTTATCATTGTAAGTTCTGAATTTACAGACTGTCAACATTGCAGACTTTGAAGTGAAAGAGTAAACATTAATGACAATTCCTTTTATTTGATTAAAGGTAAAGGTGGAATTTGATGTTGGTTGGTACCATGGAGAACACATATTGAAATATGCAACTTATTCTTGTGCTGTGTAAGATTCTTAAACAGATGTCATTTTTTGGTGTTTTTTAATGCAAGTTTTCTATATTTCAACTTTCTTTTCCAGGGTCCTCCTCCTCCCCCACCAGGTAGACCTAGAGATCGACCTAAGAGAAGTCCTAGTCCACACAGAGATCGACCTAAGAGAAGTCCTAGTCCTCACAGAGATCGACCTGCAAAGAGTAATAGTCCTCGTAGACAGCGACCCGAACGTAGACGATCAAGGAGTAGAAGTCGAGGAAGGCGATGATAATATATTTATAGTATATAGATATATGTACATATGTATATAATTTTCATGGCACATAGTAAATCAAGTTTCAAATCTTTTTCCCTGTCAGAATCACTGTAATAGTTCATCTCTGTATTTATATCATGGATAAATTCTATCATTTGGCTTCTTTTTTTTTTTATCATTTTTAGACAATTTTATTGTGAAATGGTTCCTTGTCCAATAAAAATTAGGTTTCCATTCTTTTAATTATATGTATAGATATATAGTGTATAAATATTTGTATATTTAATTTAGTTTTAGAAATAAACTTTATATGGCTTATTTTTTTGTTTTTACATTTCCTAATATTTGGGTGATTTTTATATATGTCACTGCATGCATTATAAAAAATTTAGATAAAGAGCTGCTCGTCCTTGCTTTAATATTTCAAGAATAAATAATAAACATAATGCTAACGCTACAATATACGTCCATATTCCTGCTTTGATTGATATGGTACTTTGTCAACAAGGCTAGGCATTTGGTTTGTTTAGCGTTGAGGGTCGTGCCTCAACATCAGTAGTTGCCGTCCTTAGAGTTTAAGGAATTACTATACCAAGATAATCCATTCAGAATTGTGGCTTTCAGATGCTAAAGGCAAAAAGCGGGCTTGGCTCTGCCCCTGGTGGTCGGGACATTCACCAAAATCAATAGTGGACGCCCTCGGGCTATAAGGAATACATATATACGAAGTAACAAGTTGATTCATTCAGAATTGCGGCCTGTAAACGACAAACAAAATAAATGGGCGTGGCTTGCCTCAGGGAGGTGGCACATGCAGTTGTCGTCCTAAGACTGTAAGAAATACATATTGCAAGTTTCAAGACAATCCATTAAGAGCCATGGCCTGTAGACAACACACACACAGGAAGTAAAAATGGGCATGGAAATCACCCAAAACAATAGGGGTCACCCTTAGGGTATAAGGAATAGGTATGCAAAGTGTTAAAAGGATCTGTTAAGAATTGCATCCTGTAGGCGAACACAAGACACAGAAACATGGGCGTGGCTCGGTCCCAGGGGATCCGGCATGCACCAAAAATAATAGTGGTCAGCCTCAGGGTATAAGGAATAAGTATAAAAAAGTTATCAAGACAATTGATTAAGAATTGTGGCCTGTAGGTGACACACAAAAAGGAAATGGGCGTGGCACTGTCCCTGGGGGTTGGGCATGCACCAAAAACAGGGATCTTCCTTAAGATACCAAGGATAAGTATGGAGTTAAGAAATGGAGCCTGTAGACGACAGACAAACAAATACAAGAAATGGGCGTTGCTGTCCCAGAGGGTAGGACATGCCCCCAAAACAAAAGGGATGATCCTTGACCTTAGGGTATAAGGAATAAGTATTTTAAGTTTCAAGATGATTAAGAATTGTGGCCTGTAGGCAACACACAAAAAGAAAATGGGCATGGCTCTGCCACCCCAAATGATACGGATGTTCTATAGGGTACAAAGAATAAGTATTCAAAGTTTCAAGATGATACGTTAAGAAATGTGGCTTGTAGGAGACAAACAAATAAATACAAGGAAAGGGCGTGGCTCTGCCCCTGGGGTAGGGCATGCACCAAAAATCAATTCCTTGAATGAATGTGTACCTAATAATTTATATAATATTTGAAGCAAGAAAAAAAGGACCTGGAAATGACATAAAATGTAATGGGATTTCACATCCTACATCAACCCCATCTAGGCTAATGTGTTGAACCCTAACAGGGAAGACTGAAGTATGCTATATGAAACATTATTTTTGTTAAAACCCAAAGTTGACTAAACAGCAAAAAAGCAAAAAATCAGTACAATTCAAAATCAAGAGAGGCACTTGAATCAAATCATTCTAAAAAACAACTTTCTAAATGAATCAAAACAAATTTCTTTTGTCAACAGTATGCTAACACATGGGTGATTAATTCATCACAAGTACCGTTAGATTCTGTACATCAGTATCTGGTGTATCCATCTATAGTGTCTCTACATGGAGTGGACCAGATATTTGAGGAATGCCATTGGCACCTGCAACCACACTCTCAGAAAAGCCTGGGGCATTCTATCTGCTGTGTTTGGTCTAGGTAAGTCCGGCCAATGCATAATGTTAAAACCGTTCTGCTGCAAAAAGTCCCAAGTAACTCTGGCAGCGTGGGCACAGGCATTGTCATGCTGGAAAACGTTTCTCTGACATGCAAAATGTGGTACAAGTACATTGGTTTACAGAATATTATGTGTAAAAAGACGATAGAAGTCATAATAAAAATAAATTTATTTATCACAGTTATAGGACCATGCTTATTAAGCTACAGAGTAAGTTTGTTTTTTTTTTAAAAAAAAAAAAGAAAAGGTATATCATATAATATCATATATAATATTACCCAATAGGCATAAAGATAATACATAATGAGTAAATGGATACTAAGTGTGGTTTAATGGTGGAAAGCGAGACATATAATATATTGAAACAACACGAGATGTTTCAATATATGACACTATGTCTTAGCTTGAAACCATTGAACAATTTAAAATATACACACTCGCACATGCTTTGCAAAATTTAAACTAGTATAAATAATGTACGCCTGACACATTACTCTTACCATTTGAAATAATGATACGACAACATGAAAGGATGATGTCGCATCTGTATTTTAATTACTGACATTTTACAAATGACTTTTTTTCCCTATAGAAAATCTTAAATATATAAAAAATAAATAACTGGCTTATGGTTAAATAATCTGACATTAATTGTACTTCTATTAGCAAAACAAAGACGGAGGACTTGTTAGGCCCATAAGCAAAGTTGTCGTGCCAGACTGGTTTCTCTGTACAAGCCTAAAACTGATTAACAAAGATCATATCCTCCTTAAAAACACACGCACATTGCACGTTAGTTAGCCAGTTAAACTGATGAAATAACAGTATCAACAAATAATCACATATCCTCCCCCAGAATCCAATGTGTCACATTCAAAGTATTTGCCCTTGACGATATTGCTCTTTTTATTGACAAATAACAGGATATGCTAAACAGCATAACAACTTGCAACAACTTGATTGATGAAAAAAAAACCAATGCGACTAAGACTTTTTCTGATTATTTTGTAGAATCAAGCCGCAATCAAGGGCAGATAATTTGAATATGTTAATTTAATACCCCAGGGTGAAGTGGAGTAGAATGGAATGTGAGCACGTATGACAACAAATCGATACGGGCATATAAAATGACATACTGGTACTTAAATTATTGTACAATTCCACTTACTACTGCAAATATCTTATTACACAGCGATAAAACATATGTATCGATTTCATATCTTTAATTTCTTTGGAAATTTGTTATAACTATTGTGTATTCTTGCACAGGAATCTGACCTTCTATCCGTATATATACATACATCATACCGAACTAGACAATATATAATATAAAAAGAACAGGAATGCAATGCCTGTCGAAGCCTTGATTTTACCTGCTCTCGCTTCGGCTGTTTTTTTTTTCAACAATTCGTAATGTCAGGCAATCTAACCTCTGCCAATTCACTCAGATATGTTTTTTCTTCTATCTAGCCGTTTTGATTTGCATAAATACTCCACACAAAACGATATCATAGCCATATGTTTCCAATATTTACATTATTTTCCTTCGTTGACTGACCTTACGAATTGTTGAAAAAAAACAAAACAAGCTGAAGCGAGAGCAGGTAAAATCAAGGCTTCAACAGGCATTGCATTCCTGTTCTTTTTTTATTATATATTGTCTAGTTCGGTATGGTGTATGCATATATATACGGATAGAAGGTCAGATTCCTGTGATTCTGGTAGCCAAATTCATGATGTCAAATTTTCTACGCTATTATCGTCTTAAATGTGTATAAATAAATGAATGAGGTATTATAATGGCAAGAATTACAATATTATAATGGATTCATAAATAATTTATATAATGTAAATATTCAATTGACTAATGGAATTCTCTATGATTCAATGGACGGAAAAATAGAATACTCTATGGTTCGGAGACTGATAGGAGCCCTAATAAATATAACCCGATTTATTCATCAAGACGATTATCTTTATCAGCTGGGAGTGTTAACAATTCATCATCTTCAACATCATCAATTTGTCCTGGTTTGCGTGTTTTTCTAATTGTGTCTTTTAATCGCATATTTTCTGAATTTGCTGCTTGCCACATATTTTCTAAATCATCCTCTACAGATCTGTAATAAATATTTTACTTTTTAATTACTGTAAAGAATAATCACAAAATCTGCAAAAAACTAAAGTCGTCATTAATTAGTTACTATACTCAGCCAAATTAAAAACTTGACAATCGTGATATTTGGGATTAGATTTTTAATATTTGGTTTAAGGCAACTATTTTAGTGTTATGTTGTGCACAGACGACCTTGACATCAGCAGAAAGCAAGAATATGTCTCGCCAAAAGTCCTTGACATTGATAACGTTCGTGAGTCACAGTACCCCCCAAAATGAAATTCACAGACTTGGTGAACAATCGGAATAAAGTGTTTAGTAACGGTTGTGGCCTCCTCTAGCGTCTCGTACTGCCACTCAACGTCTTCTCATGGATCTTAGAACATTAGTCAACATTACCCGAAGAAGACGTCGCCACTGCTCAGCAAGAGCATGTTGAAGGTCCTGCAACGTCAGTGGTGGATTCACATGCTGAAGAACACTTGGACCCAGTTCGTCCCAGATGTGTTCAATAGCGACGGCCAAGCCAAGACTTGGACACCGGCATTCCTTAAAAAATTCTGGGTAGCAATTGTCTTGTTGAAATGTTAGCCCAGGCCCATGTCTCTGCATGCAAAATCTGATCCCTGTACTGCATAGCATTTAAGTTCCCTTGGAGAACAACAGGAGGAGAACGTCCATGTGCACAAAAAGAACCCCAAACCATGACGCTGCCGCCACCAAATCAGTCAACTTCTTTGCGGTACACTCGGACCCTGCCATCGGCAAATCTCAAA
Organism: Patella caerulea; assembly: GCA_036850965.1. Taxonomy (NCBI): domain Eukaryota; kingdom Metazoa; phylum Mollusca; class Gastropoda; family Patellidae; genus Patella; species Patella caerulea. The sequence continues at coordinate 25,884,870 of JAZGQO010000006.1, forward strand.
GTGAATCGAGATTCGTCACTAAAGACAACCGAATTCCACTGTCTTTGAGTAAATCTTATGTGTCTTGTGGCCCACACAAGTCGGTTACGGCGATGAAGAGGTGTCAATATTGGTCCATTATAGGGCCTCCGAGCTCGAAGACCAGCAGCCTGCAAGCGATTTCGAACAGTTTGTGCAGTTATCCTTCCACCAAACATCTCTCTACTTGTAGAGGTTGCAGTGACAAATCTGTTTCTCTAAGATGTATTCGTATTGCTTGATCTTCCTGGAGTGACATCACTCGTGGCACTCCGCCCTTGGGTGGTTGGCAATAGTTCCAGTTTGAAGCACTCTCATTCTAAGATTAATTATTGTCTTGCGTGAACAATTAAAGGCTCTTGCAACTGTGACCACAGACTGACCAGCATAGAGCCTACCTACAGCACGTAGATGTTCTACATTTGAAAGGCGCTGCATTTTCTAACAAAGATGAAAATAACAATTTTAATTTGTTGTTACAGTTCAAGTTACGTGTGCGTGTTTAATTTAAGCAAACTTGCATCAATTGACCTCATGAGTTTGTGTTTGCACGTGTTTTTCAGGTTTTTCATGATCCACGTGACTTTACAATTTTATGTAATAAAAGGCTTCCTACTACTTACTATCGTTAGAAACACTTTAAAATTTATTTGACTTATCAGAAAAAAAATTTTGTTGAAATTCATCAGTGTCAAGTTTTTAATTTGGCTGAGTATATAAGTATATTTTTGGACTGGACAGAAAAAAGAGGTTGGGTCATTTTAATATCACTAATACTCACTTTTTTTCATTGATCACTGAACCCAACAATTGTTCTTTTTCACTAATAACAAGGCGTAGATATTTAATTTCTCGTTCATATTCTTGACACTGTCTTTGAAATGCTTCATCTTGTTCTTTTAACCTGTTAAATACAATCGTAATTATACTTACTTCACTTTAAGAAGTCGGAAAGAAAAGGAGATTAAAATCTGCAACATTTCAAGAAAAAACATGTTAATTTAGCAGTGGGAAGGAAACCGAGAAAATTAACAAGGTTAAACAGATGACCCAATTCCATGAAGCATCGAATTGCATTCTCAAACCTAAGGTCTAAATGGTGAAGTTAGTAAATCAACAAATTTGAAAATTGGACACTACTGTTATCTTGTCAGTCCCAAATTATAAAACACTCAATATTGAAAACTGTTTTAATATTAAAGATTATGCTTATTCTAAATAGCCCTCTTAGTCTTCCTTTACCTTTCAGCAACTGTTGATAGTTTTGAAGCAGCTTTCATTTTGTATAGCTGTAATTAGAAATAAATATAATTGTTGATATACTATATCTATACTGTACACAGAAGAAAAATCAAACATGTTAAATTGTTATGTAAAACTGGTCAAATATAAAATAAACCAAAAACACAATGAAATTTGAAAACACCAAATTAGACTGGTAAAAGACTGTTGATCGATAAAATCTTGAAATTCAATTGACGTTACTGATGTGAAGAACATTGTATTCCTCAAAATTTATGCAGGGTGCTTTTTCACTCAGTAAAGCTGATCTTACCTTTAATCTTTCTTCTAATTTACCAACAGTAACAGATCTTTCTAACATTTTATTCAATGTTTGTTTACTTTCTTTTTCTTGCTCTTTAGCCTGCAAAATTTTCAATCATACATGTATATACTTCATCATTTTCTGTTCCAACGAATCAAATATTCTCAAGTGTCATGAGTTTCCAAACAATTATTGTAGAAGTTTAACAATAAAATACATTTAGCACAATACATGATAACATATAGCATAGCATTTTATAACAATTTGACAACTTACAGCTTTGGCATAAGTATCTCTTTCTAAAGCTGTTAATTCTGCCTAAAAGTAAAAAAAAAGAGAAACAATTATTAGATTTTAGGGCATGGCACATTCACGCCTATCAGTGCAGACAAGTTAGGCGTTACACCCCAAAGTTCTACAACAGATGTCTTGGGCTTCTTAATGTGTATAAAAACTTGTTGACCCTTTTTTGGAGAATAAGCCTCCTTTGTCAAGCAAATATGAGAATAGCATAACTTTGGTTTTAGGAATGTTCCCCATTAAATATTTTAGTTTTGTATATATTTTCTATAAATTACTCAGATTAATTAACTAACTGATGAAGGAATGATGTTTACCATCTCTTAAAACACAATATTTTTTACACTAACACACATTTTTTTTTTTAAATATGGTGACGTGAGCAATTCTACGGAGAAGAATTTCGCCTTAACAGCTACATACACTTGTCAAGAATTTGTTTTTAACTAGAACTTATGTTTCTTTGTCCCAGCCGATCAACTAGGCACATTTTTCTTGTCAGGCTCACTAGCTTTACACCTTACAAGTAAGAACGCGAGTTGAAAAATCCTAAGATTCTTTTCGGCTAACATCATGATTTCAACTAACGAAGATAATTATAGTACTTACAACTTTAATTATATTGGCTAATTGTTCTTGTGTTATCATTTCTTTATTTTCAGATTGTTCAACTGCTTTATGGAAAATTGCTAATTTTTGTTGGGCTTTGCTGAAATAAGACAATACAAAATAAATAAAAATATAATGCTTTAGGTTATAGCCCAATGTCAACCAAAACAGAAGTTCATAAATTAAATGATAAGTTCAGATATTTACCTATTTGTTCTTTCCAACATCTTAACCTGTGCATGAAGTTGACGATTTTCAGCTGTTACATCTGCTACCTGTCGAGCTAAAGATTTCTGTTCTGCTTCTGCTGCCTGTCAAAAATATGTAAAGATCAACTAATTTACAAATAGGATTAAATCATATCAAGTAACAAAAATAAATTCATATTAATATTTCGTAACAATAAAAAAAAATCAAAATAAATTTAAATTCATTTTATAATACAACTGCAAGTAAATTTAAATTCATTTCATGAAACAATAAAATTTAAAATCATTTCAACAATTTAAATAATAACTATAAAATCATATCAAATAAGAGCAATCAGAAGTAAGGCACCAGACTACGAATGGAATTAAATGTCAAATGAAAGATAATTATCCCTCATAAACTTCTCACCTGTAATTTATTTGTCAAGGTTTCTGATTCTCTTTCATGGATTTCTTTATCTTCATTTATCAAACTAAATACAACCAGAATTTGTAAACATTAACTTTACTTACATAAATGTTAACAATAACAGATACACCAGAGAATTCCATCAATAGAATGCTATATAGAGACCTCATTATTGTAAATGTTTTTAGGTCTTTCATTATAACACTGTTTGACAAAATATACAATTACAATACACAAAGAACAGTTTGTACTATTTACCGTTTGAGATTTGCTATAGTAGTCACATGGTCTTGTACCGAGACTTGTGTTTCTGCTGACATCATTAAAACATCATTTTTATGTTTGGCTTCGCGTAGTTTTATTTTCAACTCTTCCATATTTCTTTCTGATTCAATTTTATCCGCTTCTGTTGAAGTTAACTTTTTTGTTAGCCTAGTTACTGAAAATAGAGTGAATCACAACTGAATGACGACTAGCAAAATTTAAGTTAAAACAAAGAAATACCAATGAATCTGATGACACGGATACACAATAGACTCATCTATCCTGAATAATTAATATCTCTAATCAATAATACCAATTAGGTATCACTTAATCTTTAGATAATCAAATAGCATACTACAACACTAATTAAAACTACACCAAAGACAATTGTAATGAATAAATAATGATAACACCTTATTCACATTCTTAAAATGATGATACAAATCTGTTCATGTGTTGTCAATTTTATAACTGTATATACAGATTAACAACAAGTTAACAAAGTATTCCAAGCACTCCGACTTCAGTTGCTCTCAGTTTCATTCACTAATCCCTCACAACTCTTCCAGATCATTGTGTAGTAAAGACAAGTCAAACAGTTTAATCAGATTGAAAGCTGATATAAGCCCTGCTTTAATTCATATTTTAGGAACAATGTGGCACTGAAATAAATCAGAATGTTTAAACAGTATTCACAAGAATCCTCACTGACATACCTTCATTTAAATGAGCATTATACATATCTTTAGATTTACTTTGTAAAACTTCTATTTGTTCCATTAAAATCTGGTTTTCTTCCAAAACAAGACGTGCTTGTTCTTGAAGTTGCTGCCTGAAAAAAACAAAATCAAAACAATTCATTATTTTTCCGCAAATCATTCGATTTCCAAGTTATCTGGGTTTTTTTTAATACAATAAGCACCATCAAGCACTTGATTTGAACATACATTCTCAAAACTTTAAATTCCCAATGCTTTAAACTTACATTCCCCCAATGCTTTAAATTTTCATTCTTAGCCTTTAAAATGACTTAACATCTTTGATTTGTGTCTAAAATGATAGAATTAACACACAGATCCTATTTTGTTTTGGTTTTATATAGTTCCAAATCTAGTTTTACTTGTGTTTTCTACACTAGAATTTGGAAAAGTTCTGGATGATTTGAGGGATTATCCAATGGCGTTAGGTGCACAGAACTGTTGGTAACCCACTAGTAACATCAAAGTTGATAGGATAATTAAATGCCTAACATCATAGGGTCAAAAGCTGCTCGTATTACCTTTCACCTTTTAAAAAACATTTTACTACAAGCAGTAAGATCTTTATATTAAAGTGTTGGTCATCGACAGTATAAAAAATGAAACAAAATATAGATCTGTATCTAAATCAGATTGGGTCAAAAATAAAATGGTCAATTTCATTAGATTTTGTATGGAGAATGGTTTTGTGGGATGACAATCTGTCTTAGTTTTAATAAGCTTTTGCTCACCATTCTGTAGAATCAATAGGACCTATTTCATTACCATAACCACCTTGAATTCTTAGGTTTTTATTTTCTTTGGCTATTTCATCTGCTCTTTGTTTTAAACTATCTAATTCCATCTATACAAAAAATAGGTTGCCAGGCAACGAAACATACGCCAACACAGCAGCCAAATCGTCCGGGCAGTCAACAAGAGTTGTCGCATATTAAGGAATTATCAGAAAATCATTAGAATTTGTTTGGTTTTTATAATCAAACGTTTTTTTTTTTAAATCAGATAATAATTGTGACCTCCAGAGGCACAACAAGCTAAAAAGGGTGATTTTTCGTACAATCAGGGGACAAAATTCAGGAAGTAATGACCCGATGGGCGCAAATATCGAAAGGAACCAAGATCTTTGGGTTATAAACATACATGTCAAGTTTCATCAAAATCGATTCAAAATTGTGACCTCTATAGGGTCCACAACCTTGATATAACATATTTTCACACTACTCGTGTACAAACGGCGGCCATTTTGTCCGTCAATTCTAGTCCGATTTTCACATAATTCAAACTCTTTCTTCATTACCATGTAGCGGTGATATAGTCAAACGTTTTTTTAAATCGGATAATAATTTTGACCTCCAGAGGGACCAAAAGCGAACAAAAGCGATTTTTCGGACAATCAGGGACCATAATTCAGGAAGTTACAATCCGATGGGCGCAAATATCAAAAGGAACCAAGATCTTTGGGTTATAAACATACATGTCAAGTTTCATCAAAATTGGTTCAAAATTGTGACCTCTATAAGGTCCACAACCTTGATATAACATATTTTCACACTATTCGCATACAAACGGCGGCCATTTTGTCCGTCAATTTTGATCCGATTTTCACGAAATTCGAATTCAACCTTCATAACCATGGAACGGTGATATAATCAAACGTTTTTTTTAAATCCAATAACAATTTTGACCACAAGAGGAACCACAAGCTAAAAAGGGCAATTTTTCGGACAATCAGGGGCCATAATTCAGGAAGTTACTATCCGATAGGCGCAAATATCGAAAGGAACCAAGATCTTTCGGTTATAAACATACATGTCACGTTTCATCCAAATCAGTTCAAAATTGTGACCTCTACACTGTTCACAACCTTGATATAACATATTTTCACACTATTCGCGTACAAATGGCGGCCATTTTGTCCGTCAATTTTGGTCCGATTTTCACGAAATTCGAACTCAACCTTCATAACCAAGGAACGGTGATATAATTTGACCTCCAGAGGGACCACAAGCTAAAAAGGGCGATTTTTGGGACAATCAGGGGCTATAATTCAGGAAGTTACGATCATTTCAAGTTTCATCCAAATCGGTTCAAAATTGTGACCTCTACACTGTTCACAACCTTGATATAACATACTATTCGCGTACAAATGGCGGCCATTTTGTCCGTCAATTTTGGTCCGATTTTCACGAAATTCGAACTCAAGCTTCATAACCATGTAACGGTGATATAATCAGATGGTTTTTTAAATCGGATAACAATTTTGACCTCCAGAGGGACCACAAGCTAAAAAGGGCGATTTTTCGGACAATCAGGGGCCATAATTCAGGAAGTTATGATCCAATTGGCGCAAATATCGAAAGGAACCAAGATCTTTGGGTTATAAACATGCATTTCAAGTTTCATCCAAATCGGTTCAAAATTGTGACCTCTACACTGTTCACAACCTTGATATAACATATTTTCACACTATTCGCGTACAAATGGCGGCCATTTTGTCCGTCAATTTTGGTCCGATTTTCACGAAATTCGAACTCAAGCTTCATAACCATGTAACGGTGATATAATCAGACGGTTTTTTAAATCGGATAACAATTTTGACCTCCAGAGGGACCACAAGCTAAAAAGGGCGATTTTTCGGACAATCAGGGGCCATAATTCAGGAAGTTATGATCCAATTGGCGCAAATATCGAAAGGAACCAAGATCTTTGGTTTATAAACATGCATTTCAAGTTTCATCCAAATCGGTTCAAAATTATGACCTCTACACTGTTCACAAGCTAAAAAACGTGATTTTTCGTACAATCAGGGGCCATAACCCATGAAGTTACGGTCCGATACATGCCAATATCGAAAGGAACCGAGATCTTAGGGTGATAAACCTATATTTTAAGTTTCATTGAAATCGGATAAAAATTGTGACCTGTAGACTGTTCACAAACAATTGTTAACGGACGGACGGACGGACGAACAGGGGCGACGACAATATACGTCCACATGAAAATGTGAGCGTATAAAAACAATTAAATGAATCCTCTATATTATGTAAAATATAAGTTATCAATATATCAGCAGCCTAGAATTAATACTAATTAATTTTAAACTGTGAAATGAATAATTGAAGTAATCATTACTTCATTGATACATCAAATGAAATGAAGCTTACTCTTATGTACCAACTGGGCTATGGTTAATTAAATCATAAGGTTTTTCATCGAGTCAAGTACATGGTTTCCTTGAATTTGTTGAATCCTCAGTAGCATGTAACTGAGAACCAGGATAAGTAGCCAATCAAGTTCATCCGGGTTTTCCGATGCAGTTTACCCATGACAGCCGTCTACTTATTCGGATGTGACAAAAAAACGAGGTCCCGTGTATATATTACCGTGCACATAAAAGATCCTGTGGCAGTTTGAAATTCAATATGGCGTATGCTCGTCATTGGCCCAGTATAAGAGCAGAACGATAAACCCCATTTCATTCATTTATTTGGCGTGATGTTATTTACCTGATATTTATGAATACGTTCATCTTTGGCATTTAACTCATCATCATAGGCTAAAAATAACGGTGCTAAATACTTCTTACTGATCTGTAAATACAGATAATTATATAGATTAAATATATTACTTATCAATTACTGTTTCAATCAGATAAATTTATCAATTAATATACTCTCTAAAACATGTATTGTTAAATTATGGATGTTTTTTAACATAATGTGACAAAAACTGTCTTTTGCATTTAGTAATGATCATGATATCTTCTTTGAGAGGCAACATCCAAACGAGAATGTAAAGTAAATTTAAAACTAATACAAAACATACTAACCAACCAAGATGGTACTGGTCCATTTGATGGTAATCCTTGTAACTTCATTTTCTACAATATAATTTCAAACAGTTTATAATGAAATACTGCTAATTAGAATAATTTTCAGTTGGTCCTGAATGTTACGAATTGACAGAATTTTCATCAAGTGACATAGAATTCAGTCATCTATTGTAGCCCCAAAACCCTTTCTCATAAATTTGTCACTTTTCATAGATTGAGAGAATACAATTTCGGAACATTCAGTAATATACCTGTTTTTCCGTTAATGGTCTATAATGTGCTTGATATTGACTTAGTTCCTGATTAACCCGATGTACTGATGATTTCAGATGTTCATTTTCCTCCTTTAATTCATCTACTTTTTGTTGAAATCCTAGTGAAGCTGCTTTTTCTAGATCTAAAATAATAATCATTTGTAAAAAATAATTGCGACATTTTATAAGTGTGCATGAATACTGTTCAACTTAGTTCAAGTCTAATGAAGTAATATATTATACCATGGTACTGAACTAATACTGATAGGTTTTTACCTTTTTAATGACCTGTAGATTAGATTCAGTAAAAGGAGACTCAAGTGGTTGCCATGCAAGATACACCCACATTTTGCAAGAGATGGATAAAGAACAAAACAATTTATGCAGGGATTAACGTCAACTAAATGTTCAATGATATTGGTACCTACTGTGATAATTTTCTGCAATTAAAACTTCACATCTGTATTCATTCAACTTGCATTCATTATGTTTTATGCTTTACTGGGTGTTTCTGCCCACGTAGAAGCGATTGATATAATTTTCAATAGAAAGTTACAATGTATGAGCCTCTGACCAAAAGAACTGCTGTCTGTTCCAATGTAACAAGCACAATACATTTCTAATCTTAATTCAAAATTTCTAAAATAAGGTCAAATACCTCCTTCACTAATGGCTGTAGCTACATCCCGTAAAGTACCCAACTCTTTCTGCATCTCAATATTTTCTTGTTGTAGTCTTTCATTCTCCATACTAATATGCAATGTCTTATCTTTTATCAATACAGTTTCTTTATCATGTCTTGAATGATGCGTAGTGCTTCGGTCTGAACGATGACCTGATCTAGCTATAATTCAAAGTTATCATTAGGGAAAAAAATATACCATATTTATGGATAGTTCAATCAATTTGTATCTAAATTACAGAGGAACAAACAATGTTAAACATGTGTGCAATAAGAATAAGTGCTCAACAATAATTGCAAAAAGAGGAAAAACAAACATATGAGGAAGGACAAACAAATCACGCAACATCTTTAGTGCAGTTTATTCAACACAGTGTGCATATGGAAAAATCGTTAACATAACGTTAATAATAATATAGGCTTTCCTTTATCTTTCAATTTTTTTGTAACGTTAATAGGCTTTCCTTTAATCTTTCACCTTTAGGTACCAAAGCAAAATATTTGTCATCAACCTAATAACTATGAACATTATATTTTCATTTATACAATGAAACAATCATTTCTTAGAGAATATTCTCAAAATAGAAGTGTTCTCTGAATTGGATCTAGAACTCCTTATTTAAAACAATATATTGGTACCTCTCAAAGAATTGGCATCCCTTGGTATAGAGGCTTCTTGGTTTGCAAATTGAAAATTTGTGTTATTATTTTTATTTTGTCTCTTTTGATGATGACGAACATTTGAAGAATGAACTTGGGATGCCATCGCTGGTTCAACAACTTCTATCACTTGCTTTCCTCTGTTATTATTTATCTGATCTGACCTCCTCAAATCATCAGCTAGTAAGTCACCAATTTCAGCATAACCAACGTCAGCTTTATTTCCTTTTGCTGTATTTCATGAACACATTGTTAAAATTTCAAAATGACATTAATTCATTTAAAAATTGAAACCCTAATTTTCAAGCATTTAAACAACTCATATTAAAAATAATATCCTAACTTGTATGCTATATATCATATTAACTAATTTGTTATGTCCTAAGAGAGATTAAGAAAATACAAATTAGGAGTGATTTGTGTTTAAACAATATATAGACATGTCTTTAAATGTGAAAATGTGAAAGGTGACTCCACTTAAACAAGTACTAAATTTTGTGATAAGAACATTACACCAAGTTTTAAACTTTATCCCTCAGAAATCCTGTGTACTGCATTCACAAGATTTCATAAATCTGAATATAACCAGACAGTTAACTCCAACATTCACCATCATAATTTCCTGGATTTTGATAGGATCATTCTCCTTATTCTTTTAGGGCCCAATCAACAATCATTCTTAATAATGTCTATCAAGAACTTTTAGCTGTACTTTTGTCACAAAGTTTAAATGTCAAAATATGACCAGGAAATTTACAATCCAAACATGTTGAAATTACTAGGATTCGTGTTCATTATCCAATGAACAATTTCTATTAAATTTGAAAAAAAAATTCTAACAAGAATGGAGTGTTTACAAGAAACTGTGGAAAGACGACAGATGCCAGTGAAGTCAATATTTGTCTACATTAATTAATGTCAATGTATAAAAATTGACAAGTGCTTAAACAACAATTACTGTAACAAAACATAAAGACAGGTGCAGTGCTTTGAAAGATAATGATAATAAAAGTTGATCAGATGACAATATGAATGACTACAACATAAAACCTATTGATCATTGCTATTTCACTATTTGCTTGAATGCTTGATTAAATCAAATACAACAATTTAGATGTACAAGCAGTCAACAATATGTCCCATTGAGTAGAAAGTAGAAAACGGTGGAAAATGTATAATAAATCACTTGCTTATCATCAAGAAATAAATCATTATACCAATATGGTATGCATATCGAGATCTACTTTTTTGTGTTTCTCTTTCTGATGGTTTTGTCATTTGTAACAATCTACATAATTTCAGTTGTTGTACAGTTGATCTGTGATCTAAGGGTAGATAACTATTGATATTTTGTTCATGTATCTCTATTCATGCTGATTGTTTTTCATTTGATTCAATGTACATGATTTCGGTATTCAAATATTCTTGGTAAGTGGTCTAAGATCCATGTTGACGGATTTGTCATTTTCTGTCTTGTGTGGGAAAGTAACTTATTTGTAAAATTTTAGACTTATGCCTACTTACATTTTCTTCCAGAACTTCTGTTTTTTCTAGATGATTCTTGTATGATCTAGGCGATAAAAATATTTATTCATAAAATAAATACAAAAAGATACATGATCATTGAATACAAATTTAAATTAATATTCCTTTAGAGCAATTTAGTAACACATCATTTACTTATGAAAGAACAATTACTTATTCATTGTCCAATGCTTCACAGAGTATATTAATAATAATCTATTCTCAATATAAATTTGCATATCTGTCTTGTTAAAATCAAATGTACATACTGTTTCTTCTTGGGGTAAATTCTGTACGGCTTCCATGGCATCCATTACACCTAATGTAGTCTTTAATGATGCATTATTATCTTGAAAATCATTTTCTGAACTAATAACTTGTGATTTCTGTGAATAAGAAAAAACAGAGGTTGGCAGACAAGATATGCCCACATTTTGCAAGAGATAGTTAGAGAACAAGCCATAATCCAAAAAGTTATGGTCTGAAATGCGCCAATGTTGAAAGGGACTGAGATCTTTGGGATATAAAGATATATTTTAAGTTTCATCTAAATAGAATTACACATACATTTAGTTTACACAATTTGAATACAAAGAAAGGACATTTTGTCAAGCAGTTTCATTTCAATTTTCCCATAATTCAATGTCAACATTCTAACATTATAGTTGCATGATGATATATTTAAACGTTTTTTAAAATTGGATAATAAATGTGACCTCTAGAGATTCCACACGCTAAAAAAAAAAGATTTTGTGTACAATCAGAGGCCATAACCCAGGATATTAAAGTCTGATATGCACAAATATCGCCAAGAACCAAGACCTTTGGGTTGTAAGCATGCATAGAAAGTTTCATCAAAATCTGATGAAAATTGTGACCTCAAACGTGTCCACAAGCTATAAACGAGATTTTTCATTCACTCAGGGGCCAATAAATGCCTATATCGAAAGGAAACAATATTTCAAGCTTTGTCAAAATCAGATTAAAAATTGTGACCTGTAGAGTGTCCAATTAAAAATAGGGGCATATATAAAACAAGAAAAAATACATTACCGGTACATAAATCAATTCATCCCTTTGGTTTTACTAAAGCATAAATAATGACTTACAAATTGGGAAGTCTTTTTATTCTTTAAGTCTTGTTTAAAATCGTAATGCACTCATAAAACTTGACCAATAAAAAGAATAAATCTAATTTTAATGCTTTTCTACTTACCCTAAATTTAGGTTTGTCAGGTACTGCATAGATATCATTGTTATTTGGTTCTATGATATGATAAAATCCAGGAGCTATACAAATAAAAAATAATAATTTCATTAAACATAAGACAATTTTGTAGTAATTATCACTACAAATCCCTATGCACTTATTATGCAGTACTTGTCACTTTTATAATTAAGGCACTCTCACAGTATTATACATACAAAATTGACAATTCACATTGATTTACATGACATAATATATGCATGCAAAGTTAACCTCCCAACTTTTGGAAATTTTAATTGTCCTTTTAAGAAATCATAACAATTCAGTAAGATTATCTGTGGAATCACTTTGGTATGACTTACATGAATGTAGAAATAACAGAAAACCATCCAAAAATTTAGTTGATAAATAATCAATAACTTCGAAAAAAGATTAATTAAGGAACTATCGGATTAGATATATCAATGTAAGCATTCAATTGATACAAATTATAAAGACCTGTAGAATGGGCTTGTTGATTAAAAGCTCTTTGAGACTTTGGTGATTGGTTAGATGGTCTGGGTCCGCCCCGTCGTGGCCAAGTTCCAAACTCAACTGTGGAATAGCTGTAATATTATAACAAAAACTGTTCAATAATAGCAAACACTGACAAAATTTGAAAACTTAACTATAGCATGAGAGGTACGTTTGATAAAAATAGACATCTTCCAAAAAACTAGAACTATTTCCATTTCAGGATTGCTCTGAGATATCTACAATGTTCAAGTTTCAAGAGGAGGACCAGGAAACAAAATAACTGAAGATAATTGATAACAAAATTAAAAACACACCCTGCCTCATCCATTTGTTGATAGTCATACAGACTGCTTTCTGGATCACTGAATAGATCATCATCTGACATGGGTCTACGAGAAGCAAATAAACGAGGTAAAGTTCCGGTACCAGTCAATGTCATGTTTGTATCACGTTGCATACCCCAAGGGTTATCAGGTGGTTCTATGTCAGTTTTCGGCACAGCGGTAAAAGCAACTGCTGGTACTAAAGCAGGAGATATATGTCGATGCTTGCCCTAAAATAAAAAAAAATAAATTCATTTTAATTAATGTCATTTGTATTTCTTGGAAAATATTAAGTTCTGATACCTTGATCTCCAATACAGTGTACTGGAATTGGCTTGTGTTTACTTTATCCTAATACAGAATGTAAATATGTATATTGTTTGCAGTCAATGGCGAATGTTGACAAATTTTCAATTTTATCATATTGCTTTGTAAATACTAAATGGAAGTGAACCATAGAAATTCAACCTTCACATTATTGTTGTTTGCATGAACCAAGATAATAAAGCTGGCACACTGATGTTACCTTTACTTTTACACATTTGGTAGTGGTACTGTTACCAAACACAATGATGTTGATTAGGAGCAATAAAACTACTTTAGTAATGCCCTTGTCAGACCAGGGTGGCATCCTAACTGCGCTGTCACGACTGTGACTTGGCGATCATTTGCAACCATGGAAACTGCAGCACGATATATGGCGTTTCCACCACGCTTATCATATGGTGATCTTGGACGCCCTTAGGGGACAACTTGTATTTGGACCCTACAGGTCAAGTCTTAACTTACTAACAGGCAACTTGAGAAAAAATCTAATAATGAACAATGCGAATGAAGAAATATATTGATTCATTATCAAATCCACTGGCACTGTGACTGAAAGAAAATTGGAAAAAAATATTTTTAAATTTAAGCGCCTACCAGGTCTAAAAATAAATTTAAAAGAATATGAATAAAGATAAGCTGCAGGCATATCTAGTTGTACACATGTATGCGTAATATATAAGGCCTGCGTATGTTTAGGCCATGTCTAGCTATTTGCTATATGTAATGACATCAGACATCATGTTCTGTCATGTCAATCTCATGACTCTGAATTATTCAATAAAAGCGGTGCGGTATCTTTAGGTTATGTTTCTATGCCGTTTATAAATTAACCTTAGATTCGAAAGCACAACAGAGTTTAGCTAGTGCAATGCCTTTTATTAAAGCGAAACAACAACCATTGTGCGCTTCTTAACGATGAAAACAAACAAATACCCTGTCTAATGATTTCGCCCGCCGTCGACTGGCAGCCATCTTGAAACCAATGTCACATATAGTTTCGATTATCATGTCGATTGATGTAACAACATCGTCAACTATAATATTGACGTTGTGAACGATCTCAAGAAAGACATGATGTTCTTACCTTCTAAATTTTCAACCACGCCCACTCCACAAATAAGTGCAGAAGGACCAGGGCTTATTTTCGAATACGGGGAAGTAACTACATTTAAGTGATTAGGACTCAGACTAGTAATTATTTGCCCATTGACTTCAATGTTAAATGCCTGTAATCACAGGCTGTAGGTTTTTTTCTCAACATTCCGTTGCTTCCAATCTTTTTAGGCACAATGGGGACCACATTTGGCAATCTCCTCATCATAAATTTGTAGGGGCCCGGGTTGACCGTTTAGATTTTAAGTTGATTGGGGTGAAAATCTCACTTCCGACACAATGATTGCTCCGCAGAAAGACATTTTACACCCCCTATCCCTCCGCTGTAATATCCTCGGTATAATAACCCAAAACTGCTATCAAATTGAAAATTTGATGCCTTTCCTCCAATTCTAGACCCAAAAGTCAACCCAAAAATGCAGGAAGAAGGGAGAAAAAAAATAATGGAAAAATTGTCTATTTATAACTCGCACTACATTTGTGATTTCCCACTACAAGCACATTTTTGAGAGAAATGAAATTGTGTTTAATGTTAAACTGCAAGAGCACCAACCAGGGTATAATGTGTCAGAGATGTTTTTAGGATTAACCTTTTTTTTAAAATGAAAATATTAGGTTATATATTTAAAAGATGATGTCTTTAATTTTTATTTTATAATTTACAAAAGAGTAGCCATTGCGATATACATTAAAATACTAAAGATCTGTAACTTACACTAATTCCTTTTTTCAATTAATGAAAAAGATATTTAATTTTTTCATAATATCAGGAGCCCATCTGAATAAATATAAAGATCGGTTGCCAGGTAACAAAACATACACCTAAAGATCTGTAACTTACACTAATTCCTTTTTTCAATTAATGAAAAAGATATTTAATTTTTTCATAATATCAGGTAACAAAACATACACCTAATTATCAGAAAATCATTAGAATTTGGTTGACTTCTAGTAACATTTAGTATACAAAAAATCCTGTATCACAGATTTAGCTATTCAAGTTCAATATACTTGTTCATCTTAGGACCTTAAACTCTGTGTATAAATTTAAGTCAATCAATTGACGGCTTCCTGTAGCGCATCTGCAAGATTTTTCAAAGTAGCTAATCAAGGGCATTCACTCTGGTCATAGTTATTAGAATCCTTAAATATATATGGGTGTCTTGGTCTTATGACCTCAAACAATGTGTATCAACAAGATTATTCATAATCAATAAACTTCTTTGTCTCATGAACTTAAAAACTGTGTAGAACTTTAAAGTCAATCATATATTAACTTTGGTCTCTACAGAGCCCACAAGACATTTCAAAAGGATCAAGGGCAATAAATATGGCAGTAATTATTGACAATCATTGAAAGTCATTGAAAATCACTAAGATTCTTATTCAATGTGTATAAATTTAAAGTCAGTCGAATATTAACTCGTATAATCATTATACACAGTTTAGTACACGCTGCAGACTTGTTTTCTTTCTTCATCTTTTTACTTTTGGAGGGGGGTGCAAAAAAACTGAAAGGCAGCACCTCAGATACAAAACTTTTTTATACCATAAGAAAATAATTTTGATTAATATCATACATATCATACTAATTACAATCTGATTGGTCAGTTCAGACTACATTGTTTTCGCTTTAACGAATAATGCTAGTAGTGTCAAAGGACATATTGAAGTTCTCATGTCGTACAACTGGTATGTTGAAAGCAGCAATGACCTTTGCCATCATTTGAAATTGGTAGAATGTATTGTTAAACAGTGGAATGAGACAATAGTTCCTAAAAGTCATTATCACAAACAAAATTGATGCTATTTAAGTCCAGATTAATGTATGTTGCCTTCATACAAAGTTCAAAGCGAAGACAGTATAGTCTGAAATGATTGAGATTACACCAATCTTTACTTGAAATTTATTTTGAAATATATATATATATAAATTTACTTCATATTTGTTAATTTTATTCACAACAAAACATTGACTAGCAAAATATATATCTAAAGTTTTGAAACTTGTTGTGAGAATGGTGGTTCTGATACAGGTGGCACATGACCACCAGGTAAAGCTATATTGCACCCTACTATTATATGATCACTTTCTCCTGATAAAAAAGTTCTGTGTTGATTTGGAAATTTGCGATTTAATTCCTCAAGTGTTTCAGATAATTCGGGCTGCTCCTGTTTTCCTTCAAAATCCGGTTCTTTAGGATATAAATCATCACCTAAATAAAATATTACATACATTGATTAGTTCTCATAACACAGATATGGGAGATCAGTGATACAATAGATGAGTAATAAAGGTTTCAATATTCGGACATGACAAATGCATATGTAAATAAGTAATAACTACCAGGTAATAAAAATAAGAATGCATCCTGGCATCGCACTCTAACAGGTAAATATTGGTTGACACGATGTTCTTCTCTTTGCCATATGAATCTATGTAGATCGTCTATATTTTCAAAGTTGAGAAATCTTGATAACTCATAAAGTTGTGGAGGAGCAATTTTAGCATTGCCATTCATATATTCTGTTAGGATATCAGCTGGTGAACCCCACTACAAAATAAAACACAGAAAATAATTACTTCATGTAAAAATGAATATGAATTTCCAGCTTGTTTTCATAAACTTTAAAGGTACCGTAAAAAAATTGTTTTGGATGGCAACATCCATCCACATATTGCTCACTAGTTATGTAACAATTATCTAAGATGATTCTCCCATCATATTACATGGGTCAATGGATTTGACACTTTACAATATGATTCATGGCAAAATTTGCAAGTAACTTGATATACATGTACAGAAAAGCTACTTTTCTAAGAAATGGTAAATACACTGTACTACACAGTGACCTGAGGCAGGTCAACTTTTTAAAATTAAATGTATTGATGGTCTACAAAATAAGGTGAAGTTTCATGTGCTACACCGTTCATTTCTTGAACTAGAGCTCTACTTTGACCTTCTTACTTGGAGATGAACTGTTTCTCCTTGATCTTCCATTGCATCTGGTTTATCCGGAACACAAGCAACATAGAAAGCGGTATCATATCTTCTACCATACTTAGCAAACTTATCTTGACCTGTGGGTGTCAACCAATTTGACCATTCATACAGTGACCATACATCAGGTATTATATTTAACTCCTGACACATTGTTACAAACTCGGATGCATCTGCATAAACTTTTTTACGCCAAGACTCAAGAATTTCACTCGTTTGAAAGGCTGTAGCTTTTACTGGGCCGTGCTTCATGAACTCTGTATCAATCGTCTTCAGATCTGCAGCATTTCTGGCTAATAATACCCCTGATTCCTCAAATGTCTCTCTTATAGCACAAATTCTAAAAGCTATCTCACTTGGAATTAGAGAAAACTCTGGATCTCGAATACGACTAAACATTGGTGGACCAATACCACCCCTTTTAGCGTATTCAAATGTCTTTTTAACAAGTTCATTATTACTATCATGAAAAATGTCTTTCCATTTTTCTGAAAAGTCTGCATCACTAGCTACACCCCCTGGGAACACATACAAACTGGGCATAAATTTACTTTTACTGCTTCTCTTAAGTAACATTACTTCGAATTTGTCTCCCTTTAATGCGTTTTCGTCTGCATTATTGCCATTGATATTATTATTGTTGTTAACTGAGGCATTCACAGGTTTAAACCGAATGCCCTCACGTAAAGATGTACTTCTACCAGTTACCAGCACAAGTGTAGCAGCTTCCCTCCAGTGCTTTAATACCGAAGCCATACTTGTAGTTCTGTCAGTTCTTAAAGGCTTTCTATTGTCATATTTTCCTAGTGCAGATAGGGTCAGAACATCGAGCTTATAACTCGATGGGTCAAAGTCTGCAATTCTTGATTATCCAGCCATACTGTTGTTATCAATGGGCAATTTAATCTAACTCTTTGTTAAAGCAGAATCGAGTCTCTTTATTAATGGTAAATTATCCCTCGTACACTTCCGTTGCATAATTCCGAGAATAAATTCTAATACGTTGAAGATTACATCAATTTTATCGTGGAAAATCGACTATTATTACACAGTAGGTGCCCGTAGCCCTAGTTTGGTAGACCATCTTTCTATGTCCATCACAATGAGTTAAAATCTTTTCTGAAAATGCATACTTATTTATTTACGTCACTGAAATATTCGAAATAGACCATTTCCCTCACAGTTTTGTTTAGGAATTAAAATACGTCTAATTGATCCAAGCTTTTTTATTCATGAATAAATAGTTGCTATTTTTTTTTTTTTTTTTTTTTTTTTTTTTTTTGCGGGGTCAGTGGCAAAGGCGGATCCAGGATTTTCAGAAAGGGGAGGCGTGCTGCACTGACAAGGACTAATTTCATACTAGTACTGTAAATCACGATTTCCAACCTAAACTATTTTTGTTCTGCTTTCCCGCGAGAATATATGGAGCTAAAATTGTTCGCCACCTCAAAAAAAGAGGAGACGTGCGCCGAGTGCACCCCGCTCTGGAATCGCGCCTGAATGGGGTTTCGTGTATTCAAAAAAGGGGGATTATTCATATGACTTGGGATTAAATGCCAATGTTTACCCCCACATCCCCCAGTCAAATTTAAATTACCACCAGGACAACATTTTGATCAATTTCTCCGACACCCATTAACTGTTTTCGATATGAACTTACCCCAATATAAAATAATAACTTAGCCATTTTCATGAAATTCTCTGTGTTAGTTGAGAATGCCCACAGTGGCGACAAGATGGATTGCCTGATGCAAACGGCATGATAATTTATTGAAACCAATATTATTCATACAACTATGGAAGACCAAATGGGACAATATTCATGATTCTTGTTTCTACATTCCAGTTTGAACATTTTAGACACGAACGCAACATTCTAAACTTCTGATTCTTGTTTCTACATTCCTATGTCAACATTTCATACACAAAATCAACATTTTAAACAAAAAATTGACTTTATGTTTCATTTTCGGCGTTTTATCGGTAACTTTTATATATCATTAAATATCAAAATTAAAAAATAATTTCTTAATTTTACACATCAAAGAAATCGATTCATTGGTTTCTGAAAGTATCTAAAAAAAATCTGGAATTTGAACTTTTATGAAAATATTTTCTACCTTTCAAAAAGTCTTGAAGTTAAAATCTTGAACTGAAAATGTCCAGAAAAATATAGTGAATTATCAACATTATTACACCAGAGGGCGTTAGCGTATGCGTACAACTTCGATACAGACTATAGATTAGAAATCAAAAGTAGACTTTTCAACGAGTGGAAGTGGGCCCCTGCTGTGTTTACAGTAATTAGTTGCATGAAACAGAAATTAAGCACGAGATACAATAACGATACAAATAACTTCTATAATTTAAACAGCTAGAAAAATTAACCGACCGGAATCTCTCATCCGTATTCAAGCACCTGGATTCGAGATCAAGTTAGCATGCATATTCTCTCACCGTATTCCAGCACCTGGATTCGAGATCAAGAGAGAGAGAGAGAGAGAGAGAGAGAGAGAGAGAGTGAGAGGGGGGAAGGAGAGAGAAATGTGGTTTAACGTCCACTCGACACAAACTAGGTCATTTCGGGACTAACATATGGTTTGATTTTATTTCAATAATCCGGGTTTCAATAGGGGTCTTTAGCAGTGGGAGGAAACCGGAGTGCCCGGAGGAAACCCACGAGGTTGAGAAGTCACCTCTATCTCCATGTCACATATGCTCGAATCCAAGCGCTGGAATACGGTGAGAGAATATGCATGCTAACTTGATCTCGAATCCGGGTGCTTGAATACGGGTGAGAGATTTCGCTCGGTTAATTTTTCTAGCTGTTTAAATTATAGAAGTTATTTGTATCGTCATTGTATCACGAGCTTAATTTATGTTCATGCAACTAATTACTGTAAACACAGCAGGGGCCCACTTCCACTCGTTGAAAAGTCTACTTTTGATTTCTAATCTATAGTCTGTATCGAAGTTGTACGCATACGCTACCGCCCTCTGGTGTAATAATGTTGATAATTCACTATATTTTTCTGGACATTTTCAGTTCAAGATTTTAACTTCAAGACTTTTTGAAACGTAGAAAATATTTTCATAAAAGTTCAAATTCCAGATTTTTTTTAGATACTTTCAGAAACCATTGAATCGATTTCTTTGATGTGTAAAATTAAGAAATTATTTTTAAATTTTAATATTTAATGATATATAAAAGTTACCGATAAAACGCCGAAAATGAAACATAAAGTCAATTTTTTGTTTAAAATGTTGATTTTGTGCATGAAATGTTGACATAAGAATGTAGAAACAAGAATCAGAAGTTTAGAATGTTGCGTTCGTGTCTAAAATGTTCAAACTGGAATGTAGAAACAAGAATCATGAATATTGTCCCATTTGGTCTTCTATATACAACAGCCTTTTAAAATCTTTTAAATTGCTCCTTCCTTTGAACAACTTCAATCTCAATATGACTGGAACCTATATACAATCTTGTGTCAAGTCTATTAAAGCAGTTTTAAGATGAAGTCCAAAACGTATTAATTACTAACCAAGTGGAGGTCCCATGTGTTTAATGCCTCATCAACATAATACTTCATAATGTGACAAAAATGTTATTTCTTATGTCAGTGTTACGTGTGTGCAATGCGACTACGGATAAATTGGCCGAGCAGTGCGGTTTTTGTACCCTTCTTCGATTCCCTCTACTGTCAAGATTATTCTTTTATTTGCACGCCAATATATGCCCACGAATAGTCTCTTTTTTCATGCTACTCGAATGTCTAGACGCTAACTTTCCTAGGAAGCATTTTGAATATTTCAAAAGTGTGGCCGAATATTGTCGTTATTATTGTCCGTCAATTAAAAATGAAGCGGAGAAGCCTGTCGGTTTTTAACAATTTCTTAGTATTTCTTCTAGGGTTATTGTATTGTATTCGCTTTCACGGCGAACATTGCTATCTTTAAATTTATATGAATTGTTCAAGTTATTGCAATTACATACATGGTTGTAGCTATCCTCTTGGCAGAACCATGTAAACTTTCTGGTAACCCAAGTAAATGTATGATGTACTTCACATTCAAATGCTTTATATTGTCTCTGTAGAATCTGGTGTGCTTGATTCATATCATGGCTTAATATAGTTATGTCTCTTGATAATTGTAGATTCTTATGAATGCACGGCAGATATAATATATCATTTAATTTACTTTGAATCCAAATACATTACTCAGACCACACATCTATCAAATTTCAACGATTTATGATAAATACGTACAAAGTTGCTAGCCAATGCGTATAGATATTGTGGGTGTATGTTTCGTTACTTGGCAACCTATCTTTTCATCAGGGTATATCTATTGGTGGCTTTGTTTTATGATTTAAACAAACCGACACATCTATGTCAAATCAGCTATTTCCCTTTTTCTTCCCCCGTTTCTCGTTAGGGGATGGCGTTGGGTGGGGGCGGGGCTTTATTCACAGTAAATAAGGTGGATGTGGTTTAGAATCCAGGTTCTACTGAGCGATTTACAATACAGAAAATTTCCAAAAATTAGATTACTCAATTAATTCTTTACAGTAGCACAATACCATATGGGAACACATATGGTGTGCATGGCATTACCTCATAACAAGAATACAATAACTCTCCTCCTAATTGAGCTAGAATGTTCAAACTTGGCGTAGGTGTTTATTAGGTCGATACCTTGATGGAGTTCGAATATGAGCATTTTCTGCTAAGGGCACAGAGATAAGCAACTCGATTAGTTGATGCTTTGGAACACGATAACTTTTATGAGAGTGATGAAACTACCTTGACCAAGTTCGATAATGAGCATTTTCTGCTCAGGGTAAACAGAGCGATAATCAATTTGATGGGCCGAAACTTTGGAACACAATAAGTTTTCTTCTAATTGATTTTAAAATGTTCAAACTTGGTGTATGTGTTTATTAGGTCAATGCCTTTATGGAACTTGAAGATAGGTTGATGCTTTGGGACACGATAACTTTTAAAAGTTCTAATTAAATAAGGGCGATGAAACTTGGTGTATAGTTTCATTACAACAGTACCCTGAGTAAGTTCGATATGAACATTTTCTGCTCAGGGTAAGCAGAGCGATAAGCAATTGGATTGGCCGAAACTTTGGAACACAATGACCCTCCTTCTTAATTAATGAGCTAGAAATTTCGAACTTGGTATAGACGAGCCATAAAATGGACAGTATCTGCATTATCTCAGTCCTTCAAAGAAATATACGAAAATAGACAAGTTATATCGAAAGAGAACCAAAATATTTCCTTACGTTGAAGAAATCACATTATTTTATACAAAACTATGAGTACAGGAAAGTGACAAACTTTAAAGTCGATTTTCTCAAAATGACTATTTTGCAGATACTGCCTTTCTCTTTTGTGGGGCAGTATAGTTTGATTGCTCCATACATTTGAAAAAAAAAATGTGCGATTAATTAATATGAGTCATCTATTTATTTTGGGATTTCGGCGGGAGAAATCCGCCTCACTGTTGGTTGTTTGATTTGGTTTTATGGCGCTCTGGGTTAGTGATTCCCTTTTAAGAGTTGTCGGTTTATGTTACGCTTACATCGACAAAACTCCCTCATATTTCTAATAGTTGGCCATCAGCGTTCATACAGTTTTACAATTCGGGCCCTGCGGGAATGCTTAGCTTAGATGTTTGTCATGAGGTACACAGCTCACACCCACCAACCCCTCTCCCAGTTGTTTGATAAGGCAAATGACAATGGGATAGACCAGTGGCTCTCAACCTGTTTTATCCAACGGCACATATTGAAATACATCAAAACAAGCGACAAACCTGACCAAATATATAGGAAAAATATGGGAAGTTTGCAAAATAAAACATAGTCATAGACGGCATACAATCGTAGATATAGACTCAAATTAAGTAAAGAAAACACAGCTTTGAACTTACTTTATTGCAGTTTTTCGAATTTTATCATTCAAATAGCTGACGTCTTTAGTGAAACATTGTCTTGGTGTGCCGATCAAAATTTCGAGGCACACTTTGGAAGATCTTGCGGCACACTGGTTAAGAATCACTGGGATAGACCAACTGAGCAAGACAGAATTCAGTGGTATGTGCAACAATGCTTTTTAAAAATTCTGTTGTATAGTTATAGTCCACCATTGTCCTTTGCCTTATTAACACAACACGAGTTTTATGGGACACAATTACTGGTTTCAATCTACAAGCACAACGTGTCGACACGTATCCTCTTATCGTTATCATTGTGCTTGATGACGATACGAGGATACTTGTCGAAACGTCGTGGTGGGGGCCGAAAGGTTACCACGTGGCCGCTGTGTCATAAAGTCTGTCATAGAGCCCCTGGTTGTACGTGAAAGGCGTAAAAATAAAGATGGACCATGCGTTAGTCCCGAAATGACCTAAATTGTGTCGAGCGGATGTTACCCCCCCCCCACCCCGTATTGAAAATAACTGGTGAACAGGAAACTTTAGCTACAAAAACCTTTTTTTCTGTTTAATTGAATCATTAAGTACAAGACTCGCTTGCCTGAAGGTCGGGTATTCGATCCCTGCATTGGCCGAGAAAATTCATCCAGATTTTTCGGCATGGCAGCCCCATTGTCAGTGATGCTGGGCAGCTGTCTAGTCGTTCGGACTGAACGGAAACCTAAAGTCCCGTGTACACATTGGCGTGCACGTAAACGATCCCTTGGCAATTAGAATTCGATATAAGAGTAGGGCGTAGTGCTGCTGTCTGGGCACAATTCCCTCTAGCACACTGTATGGCGTATGCCCGTCTTCATTAGCCCAGTTCGGAGCAGAACATTAGAACGTTAATTTCATTTCATTTAGCACAAGGGGAATAAACGCCAAATTGTTCAATCAGATTTAGACGTTTATTTGAAACATGTTATAACTTTAACAAAGTTTCATTACATTTTGAGATAGATATGCATTTAAAACGTATTCTGAAATATGTATAGTTAAAGTTGCTGATAGGATTGATAACATTCAGGTTTCATCATGCAACATAAAACGTTAATAATTAATGAAGAACATTCATCATAAAATACAAAACATTTTAAACACATAATTAAATTATGCATGTGATATGGTTATTATGATTTAATTATTTTTACAAAAATATCACGGAATTTAATATAATATTAGCTATATATTAATTAACCGTCACAATATAGATAAAGTCTGTATATTATCCACATCTAGACATCTTTGAAACTCTTGATACTTCTACAATTTCTATGTTTTCGTTCGTTTATCTGAAAAAAAATGTAATAATAACACCAGTTTTAATACCAATACCCATCAGTATCCACATTTGCTCTGAAAGTCTTAAAAATAGACTATTCTATGTGCAAAGATCTTCATTCAATTTATTTTAATTTTAAAATTATTAAAGAAATATTATCAGCTTAAATGGTCACCATTGTTTTTTAAATTCGTGAAAGTGATATTAGGAAATATCAGATTGAATATTTACCATTGTATTTATTCGGGTAGCTACACCAAGAGTTGTACCATTTGACTATTCAAGATTGGAGTTGAGTTACTGACATTCAGGTAGATGTACCATCGATAATATAGCCGTTGAATAACCACCATTTAAACATAAAGTAATCCACCATTATTTAATATGTCTGGAGGTAGATGTGGCCCATCGAAAATTCCAAGAGGTGTTTTAGTTTAATATCAAATTATCAATCAGGAGGTAGCTATGTCATCAAGTAATCTATCAATAGGTAGTTGTACCATCAAATAATCCACCAGTAATTAGTTTTACCTCAAAGCAACCAGTTGTAATTGTGGTAGTTGTCAGAAAGTAGTTGTACCAAGATTATCAGGCGTTGTACCATCGAATCATCTGCACTTGCACCATTGCGTGTATAGGGGATTGGTGCACCATGATGTAGTCTATCGGTATGTTCTAATCCAATGGTGTTTTCTAAACTCCCACCAGGGTGTGTAGAATGTGAACCATGCGGTGTGTAACTTGTATTATTTTGCTTACAGAAATATGAACGTGAACAAATTTTGCTCAGCAATTTTGAAAAAAAGGAACATGTAACTAGATATATGTGTAAGTATTTCTGAATGAAATATATCTATGTGTATAATATGAATCCGATATGTACAACACTAAAAGCTCTAACAACGATAGAAACTAATTGAAATTAATATACATATAACAATAAATTAAACTTTTAACTATTAAATTCTAGAAACTAAAGGAAGACAATAATCTAACAGTTATGAAAAAAAAACCAGCAACTAAATCTAACAGTTATGAAATAAAACAACAGCTAAAAAATTGAATGATTTGAATTAAATCAATACATATTGTTTACAATACGTTATATACTACTAACCAGCTAATCTACACATATAACACATGAAAATATATACCAATTCTACTATCTAGCACACACAATGTTAATTCAATGTCTAAACCAAAGGTTATCCTCACAAATAGATTAAAATACAAACAAAAGAAAAATACATAACTCTGTGAAATATATAGAAACAGCCTCCAAAAAAACTTTAAACTGTGCTGAACCAGTGAACCCTAAACACACACACATACACACACAATTTAAAACAGACAAAATGTCTGGAAAGCTAAACACTAAGGTGATTTGGGATATTCTTTGTGATCACGATCAAGTTCTATTTTCTAGAATAAAATTTATAGATTTTCTAGAATGAACATTTATTATTACTGTATTCTATAATATTTAAGCCATTTAAATTCATTGTTTAAAAACATTTAAAATGATCACAAAGTTTTATGTTCAAGAAGAAAATTTAGAGGTTTTTGTTTCATATTTATAATTATGCTAACAACGTGCAAAATTGGTATAGGAAATATTAATATGCGGTTAAACGTTATAAAGCAAGATACATGCATTAGTAAATGAAGCTACTCTAAAATACATTAAAGATGCAATATGTAAGATTTAGACACAGAGCTGAACATTCTTGCCAACTGGGTCAAAAATAGATAGATATTGAAAAGTTGAGTCAAATTACTTTTTTTCTGGGTGCAGTTATCAATCTTTAAAAGCTTGACTATATAGTCTCGACTGACAAGTATCATGGCTCCGATAATCAACAAAGTCTCGGTTATCCATTCTTAAATTACATTTTTAAATGGCGATGTGTTTTAATCAGTAAAAAAAATCATGACCATCGATGTTCTAGAGAGTTGATCATGGGCTTTACATGTAAATAAATGCCTAATAATGATTTATTATAATATTTGAAGCCAAAAGAAAGATCTGCGACAGTCAGATTTAGTGCCAACATAATGCATCTTGAACTGATTATAGTTAATATCATACTCACATGCGTAGTTCTGTTAAGATCCAGCTACTGGGTTGGATGCAGTTTATTTATTTTTTTTTTCTACACCATAACAAAATTAAACCCCCACCAAATTATTAGGATGTAAAATTAAGGTCGAAGACTAATATAACAAGATGCATTTAGTGCGTTATTGTGACATCAACGGTTCACCCAACCTGCAAATGACGTCATAGCTGAATACCACCACCTGGAAACAAAAATATCACACGTCATTAGTAGGATTCCAAGCTTCTAAATCAACAAATACAATGAATACCCATGAGGTTTTACCGACAAGTCATCCTCTGGATTGATTACACCTACTATGTAATCAAAGTTACTTATGTACAAAAGACTACCACATTTATTTATTTATTTTTTTTAAGCTAGAACTAGATTCATTAACTGTTACTGCACATCGACCTGTTCACTAAGCACGGTATAAGGAAGGATCATTCTGGAATTTATGGCTAACCATCTCTCACCACATATACTTGTTAACCACGTATTAGTAATTTCCAAATATGAAACTGAAACAAATATATTCTCTTGTGTCGAAAAAAGAAAGAATCTCCAAATACTAACCTTTGTGTTCAACTGCCGACAAGAACGGAACGAAAAACGACAGCCGTCGCGATACTCAAATTCTACTAACAAAACGGGCGACAGAGGAACGCAACGAACGCGGAAATCAACTAAAACAACAAAACAACAATGGAGACTAAAAACACTTTAAATCTTACCACTAGCTGTAAGACAATACCTTTTCTCCTGTTAGATCCACAGATGACCAATACAGATGTTACCGTATATTAGCTATAACCAATTTCTATTTTCTAAACAGAGATAACTCTACAATGTGAAAATATAGGACCTCTTTGATTTGAACCAAAAATAAAACCATCGAGGTGATTGAATTTTATGGGTTTCTATTAGCTAAACGACGTTCATAAATAAAGTGATGGTTGAGGTATAACCGACTTTGTATTCAATTGACGAAACGAAACAGACCCAAATCCGCTATCTCGTACGAAGTGAATATTCAATGTACAGATTGATTCATTCCACTACTTTATTTTGACCTAAATCAAACAGGTTTAGAACCATAGCTTTTCTTTTGGTTTATTCTATTAAACTTTAGGATTTAAATACATTATCTAGAAAAATGAGATATCTTTTGTAGTATTTGTTGTAATAAAGGTCATAATGGTTTACAGCAGTTGTCCGGTAACATCTGGAAGAACAAAAACACTCAAAACTTTCACTCAACCCAAAACAACTATAAACTACCGGTACTCACCTACACAGAACCATCTTAAAACAGTATGCAATCCTTGACCACAAACTACTCATAAGCCAAACTGAACCAATTTAATGCCAATACTGATCAAACTGTGTTAATCCCAAAATTTGTTAATTGTGTTAAATTGTCTAATAGTTATTTGTTATCAGTATAGGTGGTTAGGTGATGTGCAAGGGGGTGGGGTGTAAAGCCGTCCCTCGTAATCCAGAATGGCATCTTCTTTTCTTTTGAAAACTTGATTTGATTTCAGACCGGTTATAGGGAAACTCATAATTGCATAGAAATTGTTACTTGATAGATTAAGAAAATAATTACGACGATAGCTCGATGCCTACAGTCAGGCAATTTTTACGTTTATGAATTAAAGAGTGTTTCCTATATCATGGTTTTCAACAAATTTTTCAAGATACTGAATCATATCTTTAAAAAGGGCGAATATTATTAAACACTTATGCTAAAATAGGTTTAATAATACTACTTTTTGTTATTTCATTTACGATTATCAAAACTTGATATCCGTAAAATGTCTTAGATTTCGCCAAAGAAAAAGAAGATCCAAAGTAATTATTTCATGATGCAAAAATTGAAAGCAAGGTTTTTGTTAATGAAACCCCATTACATGTTTTTTTAGAATTATCTACGCAATTCTGAATTTCCCACTAAACATCCCTTGGTTTAGACATAGTATATTTAATTTCCAAAATAACTGTGAAATTACTTTAAAAAAAATTATAATTATTGATCAGCGATATCTATTACAAATTTAAGGAAAAGTATCAGACAAGAACATCGTAATGGTATATTATATTTAAACCAATGAATGAAAATCCCGGTAAGAGATTTAGAGATTTCTTCACACTATCTCTTACCTTCATCCAAGCTTCAACCCGTTTACTTCGAAACCCTGCCCACCCATTGAATTGTTATAACAAAAATAACACAAATTATAGATAGAATTCCGCCACCTACCTCTTCTAAACTTGATTTGTGAAAGAAAGAAAGAAGAGAGAATGGTAAATATGAACTCAATGACTAATCGTTTATACTAAATGGAGATAAGTAAATGTATTTACTTTTAAGAAATGAAATGGTTTTGGTTGAGATATAATAATTTCACGTGTATCTGTCTCTTCTTTCTTTCATACTTCGTAATAAAATAAAAACTCGTTTTATTATATATTATTGTAAATATTTAATACAAGTATGAAAGGTATAAAATAATTTATGTACAGAGCAATCCATCCCGTAGTTATTAACATATACAATATATAAGAAGATTATCAAATTAATGCGATGAGTATATACACGAATTTTATAGTTCATTCACCGGCTTATTTTTTTGTTATTTTTCCGGGATTTAAAAATGTCCTGTCCTTTTGTAGTAATTGTTAGTTCTTCCATTTACACTATTTACACTGTAGAGAAAGCTTACATATATATATATACATATATTTCATAAATACCGCAATAGCGAAATTAGCGCGATTGTTGAAATACATTTCGAGTATAGCGAATATCTTTTCACACGGCTGTTAGACGAAATAAAGCGAAGACTGCAAAGAAACTCTGATTTTATAGGAAACATAATGAGAATATAAAGTGCTGGAACAATATTAACCATGTTACCTGTGTGAAAGGTCAAAAGTTCTTATTCCCCCAAAGTTCAAATCCCATGCAATCAAACATGAACTGGTCAAACACGTACGAAGAATTTTTCCGCAAAAAATCAACCGAATATGCAAAAACTAAATTCTATAGTATTCTGTTTAAACCATAAATAAGATTCTCCATGCCTTAAACAATTCAAGCAACATCGTAAAAGACGATTTAGTTTGCCTCCGTTTATAATTACGGAATCCATAATATTTCAAGTTCCATGCTTTTAATTAGTGAAATTGTACACCGACACTGTGTGCAGTACGTGGGTATAATATACAGTTATAATCGCGCAAAAGTTTGAAGCTTCAAACATTTGACTTTTTTCTCCTTGTTTGCCAGCAACCTATCTTTCCTTACTTAACACGGCTGGCAAACACAGAATTGAAATAGAACAAGCACAAAACTTATATTTGCATGCTATTTGATCAATCATTATCATTAGTCTTTGTTTCCTTTTCGATATACATATTTTCAGAATGTTATAAACAACGCAAAAGGATATCTTTAAATAAAATTGAAATGCGCAGCAAAGATTTGAGAAATAACGTCTTACAAGATTAAGATACAATATGGGGATGAAACCATTGTAAAGTGGCCTCCCATAAAAAAAATGTGGACGAAATTGCGAGATCATCTCGTTTTTTTTCATTATGGATTTTTTTTTTTGCGATTTGATTTCTTTGTCGGTGTGTTTGACAATTAGTCATCATTGGTTGCATATGGGTTTACAATTTACATCTATCTACATGTATATCAAATAGGATACTCAGGCTAGGTCAAAGTGAAAAGTAACATTCAAAAAGGTTAACAAACATATTTTCAATCACCTGGAAACTCCGGTCATTTCACTCAAAAAGCCCCTGCATTTCGCTCAAACTGGAATACTTACATACTGGTGAGCTTAAAAAAAACGTTTGAAAACCATACCATACTGGAGGTGTTTGTCTTGACTCTGGAACACTAGGATTTCTATAACAACATCGAGGGCCAGATTCTGCTGTTCATCTACACAAGCAAAGGACACAAAGCAACTTGCGTGTCCCATTATTTTTTTCACAGTTTCACAAAAGCTCGCGCACAAATATCACATGGAATTCACGGATAAAATCAGTGAGTTTATGGAATCAGTCCACAATTCAATTTGAACATACTGGTCAGTGCTGGTAAAAAGGTTTGATCCATCTACATATTTACATATTATCTGCATAACATAGGTATAAAACTGTACATTGGATTATATATACAAGGATTAAAAGATACTGTATTGGCTGTCTACATATCCCGACCCGTTATCTTGTTGTTAGGAATAGTCCAGATAAAGATTTGATATGTATGTGGTCTACAAAAAAATATTACCTTAGTTTATAATGTCTAATTAAATACCGCTCCTTATTGAATAATTTCACACTGACAAATTAACAGCGGACATATCGTCTGCATGCAATTTTCACTGCACCAATTGTCAAATCGCTTCAAACCGGAATATCGCCCGATCGCGTGGCAATTGTAGTTCTTTTTCCTTCTCCAAAAGTGTATTCTGGATCTTAATTTGTTCCGTTTCTTCTGACTTACAACATCTTTACCAGACGACATGAGCACTTTGTGTCGTTTGTCAGGGACAGTATTTTGTTTTGTTGTTGTTTTGGGGACTATGCTCTTTCTAGAACTTTTTAGTGTATTAATAACCCATGTTGTTGATGTGCGCTTCGGAGCTGGATCCCACTCTTCTGATGCTTTAAATGATACTGAATGCGATTTTGGTCGTGTTGAGGTAGTGGGCAATACGGGTGATTTGTTTCCTGGTGTTGTATTGCTTTTGGTTCTTGTTAATAGCGTTGATGAAGTGGTTGTGGGTATGGTTGTTGTTGTTGTTTGTGTCGTTTTTACGATCTCAGTCGTGGTTGTCGGAATCGGAGTTGTGGCTGAGGGTCTTTCTGTCGTCGATTTTGTTGGCGATGTTGACCGTTTTTGAACCTTTGCATGAACATTTGGTACTATTTGATTTGATTCTTGTGGTTGGCTTGTTACTTTAGCCCTGATCGTTGGTGCAAATTGTTTCTTTATTATATGATCGGGTTCTTCTACGACAACATTTCGGCGGATTGTATTACGCCCTGTATACGTGGGTGACTGTTGTTGTCGTTTGATATTGTGTTGTTTATATGCCTCTAATTGTCTTCTTTGTTCACGATGTAAGAGATATGGATTTTGCATTGGTACGGGCTGAGGCACGTCTATGCCCCCGTTAGGTATGTAGCTATTCATCCAACTCTGCGCTTGTGGTGGATATACAGAATACGTTGGATACACGGACCTCTCAGGTTGACAAACACACATGCCACCTGGGCAGAAATTGGCATTACAGTTAGCAGTACACCATTCATCCATACCACCCCCAAGAGTAATGGTAGCATGACACTTCAATACAGGGCGCACGTTATTCCATAGATTAAGAATAGGCCTTTGATATTGGTTCCACCAGTAACTTATCAATGGATTAGCATGAGGGCTGCTTGGGTTAGCAAAGGGACTGCTTGATCGGAAAGGTAGACGATGACGATGAACCTGTGGATGCTCTGATTGCGCATTTTCTATTACTGGATGTTCTGGATATTCGACAACATATTCAGGTCCGTTGGTAGAATCTTTATTCAGCGTATTTATTCCAGTATTGGCGTACTCGTAATTATCAGAGAGACGTAATTTCGGTGCCATCTTTTTATGCCCATGATCCACAAGATCTTTTGGGTGTCTTGTGATGAACACGGGTGATCGAGTTGTAACACTAGATGAAGTAGGCGAAGTAGCTTGAGTATGCGGATAGCCGTCTCGAAGACCAACAGCAGGCGAATCGGGGATATCTGTGCTCGCCATCATTGATTTTGATAGATCTTCTGCTACACGAACACTCTTTTCATTTGCTGTTTTACAAGGTGGAGTTGGTTTCTTGGCGCGTCTCGCTGGTTTAGCGGTAGTTGTTTGTCGCCGTGTGGTCATTGGCGTTGGTGTTGTTGTACTCGTAGTAGTTCTTGGCCAGTAACGTTTCGGTTTTTGCTGACGTTTCTGTAATTTCTGCTTACGTAAAGCTTCCTGTCTTTTCAGCAATTCTTGTCTTTTGGCTATCAATTTACGTCGCCTTTCTTGAATCTTTCTCGTATTTATCAGCCATGAAGGTAATTTGGTTTTCTTTGGCTTACTGAAGGTAGCTTTTGGTCTTTCTGTTGTGGATTGTTTAGATTTACTCCTCAACCATTTTGAAAGTTTGTTCGGTTTAGCTGCTGCCTTCCACCTGTATCTGGGCTTACTAACTTCAGTCTTGGGTTGGATAAGGTAAGTTTGTGACGAGGTTTTGTCTTTTTTGTTATTTTTTTTCGTGCGCAGTTTTTCTTTGAATTTGCCAAGTTTTGACGGTTTAGGCGTTGTGACCTTAGAACTCCTTACTTTAGTGACGAATTTTTTCGGAGGTCTTGAGGTGGTCCTTGCCTTTGTGGTCATAATGCTGTTTTTATGATTATTTCTACTTCCACGGATTGTAGGTGATATGGTAAAAGGGGTAGTCGTAACGTTAACGATAGCCCCAGAACCTGTTGATGGCACAGTTGCTTTGGTCCAGCCAGATTTTTCTCCTTTTGGTAAAATTTCCACATCAGCGCAGTTGTAGAATTCTTCCTGTGGTCCGCACCCAAGGCAAAATACACCAGAATTATCATCTTTATCCCAAGTGTTGCCTGCAACAAAACAGTTTATTAGTCTATGTACAACAAGCACCATAGTCCGTTTAAATTTTGTTACTTCCAAAAAGTGATGTATTTTTATAGTTTAGTAAAGATTATTAGTATTAATTATTCAACGCTTTCAAAGACTGTGAAGGCATTATGATCCGGAGGGAGTAAAAAGAAATAACTTATATTGGCACTAGTTGTATAAATTGTCATATCTAAACTGCGTAATTTTCTTGTACAAGACTATAATAACTTGTATAAACTCGTAATTTCTTCATGATTCCACTCGATGGTACTCAAAGCGCGGACTAACATGTTTATCAAAAATAATATGCTATCTAACATCAAAATTAAAGGATATAGCTAAATCATCGTGAACTGCTTTATTTGGACAATACGTATGCCAAACAAAGAAAACAAGTTAGGGCTTAATGTATTAGTTTTAATATCATTGATAAAAGCGTTTACTTTGTCACTCGTATTTCCACGTAAGTCGAAAAAGTAGTCGGTGTCTTGTGTCAATATTTTAAGAACGTTCCCTTATTCTATTAACGGCGCACATGCCTACGATATGACCAAAAGACACGTAATACCAAACCATTTAATAGGGTTTCCGGTTTACAAACAACTTCTGCAGCTTCTAGACTAAAATAGACAAAACCTAGCATAGGTTCATTCCGTGTTCTACGATATTTTACTATAATGTGTAAAATCTATTTTACGATAATTTCAATTTTTCCAAGACCGCTTTGCCTATACAACAACAATGTCTAAATTTTGTTTCATTTATAACCAGATCATTTCAAACTTATGTTGACAATAATGACTCATTCCTAAAGAAATTTCGGGATTGCATGTATGAGACATTTCGTTATAAGAATTTTAGAAGCACTTCTCAAATGTTATGAGAACAGAATATTGATTTACCTGTTCTGTATTTCCATTGCATTACACACTGTTTACACGTTAATCCTTCTGGAAGTTTGACACTAAAGTTGAAGAAAGCATTATATTTTCCTTGTGGAATTGGGAATGTGGTCCCTTTTCCGTCAGCTCTCTGCAAGACATTTTCATCTAAGCATTTTTGGGTAACTTTTTTTTTAGGATCGTTAACAGGACACATTTTGAACTCAAACCATCCTTGGTGATTGGCCGTTAAGTGAACTACAATAGGAATAATATCGCCTTCGTGATAACTTCGTCCTATAATTCCATTAGCAAATTTTCCTCCCGCCTCGTGGTCTTTCTTGCCATGATACGCATCTCCACAAATACCACATTTACCTTTGTTTCGTATCCACTGAACCTTAAATGAAAGAGACACTTATAGAACTTCGGACATGATTTAATATGGGAAATCCCAGTAGTGTTTTTTTTTTTAATTCAGGGGTGTTTCAAGCGTTTGTATGTGTTCTTGCTTGTTCGTTCGATATGCGATTGTCCATTTTCTTCAATTTATTAGTGAAGTAAGAAAGAAATTGCCAAATACACTTCTTGGCATGGTTTTATTGTTTTTTACCATTAAATCTTTGTTTGAACTATATTCGGGAGAAATATTATGCATGCGACAGATGCTTGTAAGAATTGAGAAAGGGGCACGTTTCACCGATTGTTTAATTCGCTATTGCAAACTTTAAATAACCGTTATTTAACCTTAATCATCAAATAATTGCAAAACAATTTGAATCCGATTGATCAATGGCATGTTTACTAAGCTTATAATCAAATTTGCCAACTAAATATGCCTTGGTATCTTTTATGTATCATTTAATACACAGAGCGCCTTTGTTGAAATATTTTAGAAAGTCGTCTTTGTCTAAATCGGTCGTCCAAAATTAAACCTCACATAGGATTCTAGAACACGAGGCATTGTGAACTTGCTGCTTTGTGAAGGTTTTTGCGATTTTCAAGGAGTTTTGGAAGCAATATGTAAATAATTTTGCTATACATGATACCGTTTATATCAACAACATATATATTACCCAATACTCGATAAAAGCTAAGTTATATAATAAACTCATTTATTGTACTTCGCCAGCAGTGTCAACATTGATATCGGCGTTCTTGAAGTGATCGCGTGTTGCCTTCCCCTTTTTTCAAGATTTTTATTCCCAAAAACTAATTGATCCTTGATATCGACCTGTGATGTCAAATATTATTCAGGAATAAACTCGCTCTTTTGAAATGTCATAATATGACAAATATCCAGTAAATATATGGTTCACTTCTCTAGACTTTGCAGAAGGATTGGTATTCTTCCCCACAAAAAATTGAGATGTTTGGATTAGGAAAGCTCTTTTATGGATTATTGGATTTTAGTATGTCTATAAAGTGAAAGAGATAAATTAGAAGAATCTTGTCAGAATAGAGGTTTTGCAATAGGTTACGGATTATTAGCAGTGTTAACAAATATACTAAGCGCCATAGAAAACGCATCACTTAGTTTTTCGTATAACAAAATGATCCTGTAAACATATCTTATTTATTTTGCTTCTTATTGTGAACAATATTCAAATGGGAACACATCAATAACAACACATTTGTACACTTATCGATGTTTAATCTGTAATAAACGGTACAAAGTCAGATGGGTGAAAACCAAAAGTACGACAAAGATGGTTAATTATGATTCCCAACGTGCGTATGAGCCAGTGGGGGACACACGCGCTACTGACAATTGACCATCTTTGTCGTGCTTTTGGTTTTGACCCCTATGTGATGCGTTTTTTATGGCGCTCAGTATATTATAACTTCACTAATTATAAACGACTGAACTATGTTCAAGATCAGCCAGAAAGGTGACTTTAAATGTACCAACAACCATTTATACCACATCGACCAAATGGGCACTTATTAGGGAAATCCAAGATACGTTATGGGAGATTAGATAGCGAGTTGGTAGTTCTCACTATAATACATGTTAAAAACTACAGTACATAATATAATGTAAAGGCAATTTGCCGAAAATGTCAGCCAAGTTGATCCCTCATGAACCAAAAATTAAGCAAGTGTATTTTCCACCTGCCTGGATCATCATAACTAAAGTCGGTACGGCATAGTCTAGGTTAACCATTTTATAATTAAATCGAGAAGGAAAGTTATGCAATAAATCGGATTATAATCCAAGAAAGATCGCAGGCTAGCGATGCGATCGAGAGTTGATTATGGTCTGGATATGTTTATTATTCTAATTAATAACTCAGATAACATTTCAGGCTTAAAGAAAGAAATGCAATAGGCAGATTTAGCTCTTGTATAATGTAAGTTAATCGTAAGTGTACTCTTATGTATTTACATTCTTAGGTATTTATTATGCAATCTTCAAAATTGGAGGAATAAACACACACACACACACATATATACAACCCTGAAGACGCGGTAAGATCTGGAATAGTTAATTAAAGCTGCTCTTTGGTTATATATAATAGAAATTAAAGACGGCAAAAGAAAACTACATTTTTAAGTAATAAAAAATTAATCTCCAATGTTTGGTAATGTATTAACTTTACTTACCATACGGCCACCACAATACAGTTCGTTATCGTTGTAATTAATAGGGTTGTTAAATCCAAGTCTCCACATACTATTTCTGGCCGGAGGATCCATCATTCGACCATGTCCATCAGAAAATGACAGATACAGTGTAAGGAATAGTATAGTCACTAAGATATTTCTGATAATCATTGCAGTAGATTTATAAATGATCATAACCAGCCTTCTAAAATCTTTAAAGTTAGGTTTCTTTAATCCAGACTATTTAAAATAACAAATCAGTAAAATCGAAGTACAATATCTCCACAATAACAGATCTCTTGTGAGATTAATAAATAGGAAAAGACAAGTAACAAAAAAGTTCCCGGTTAGTTTATCTCGTCCCGGTTCCACGTTTTAATCCTTTGGAGGTCTTGTACCTTTATGATGAAACGAAGGTTCGGGCTTTCTTTTAGATCAACTCCGTGGTGTGTGTCAAGCTGAAACAGCCAACCTGATTCATGGAATCAGTAAAGTGAAATATGTCGAAACCGGATCGGTATACAAACTATGAGGACGAGAAGAACTGCTAACACCGTGTTTGTTTATACGTTCTCATGGCGTCTTCGGAAAACAATGAGGCCTATTTCGCAGCGATCAAACAGTGGAGAACTTCGAACATAAAATAAACACGACAGCCGTTTCCATAACATACCTTCAAGTTAAGTTATTATTATAAAAAGTTGGAAGATTTGAACAAGATGTTTAGCCATCTTCAACAATGTCCAACCTTTCATATTTTTATAACATTATGTTTTGTTCCTATAATGTGCCTTAGTTCAAAACCTGTTAATGCCGGTATGTGGTTTCAGAAATGTTTTTGTGACATTTTCTGTTATCCAAAAATAAATATCACTTATTTGAAACATGTAAGCAAGTGAATTGCAACTCTTAGTAAAAGAAAATAAATGAAATAATAACAAATACACCAAAACAGTATTGTCGAGTGGATTGATTTTTATCAGTACAGGCGGGATCACAATCTGGGAATTGCCTATTATATATTATACATGTAATTATCGAATCTATAGTTTTGAATCTTGGGATTAAGCAGTATAGATTTTTTTTTTTTTGAAAGACAAATCGTTAATCTCTGGATTTGAATCTCTAGATTAGGCAGTAACGAATTTTGACAATGATTTTAATGTGTTGCCTGAATTGCATTTATGGCTATACGCAACATCAGAGCATGGTTATATACGAATAATTGTCAACGCTTGGATTGTAAGCTTACTTTCTTGAGCGGAAAATATATTACTTCCGGTCTTTTACCTAACATATATTTCCGTACATGTCTTTCACCCTGACACCAAATCCTTAATTGCCGACATGTAGATTCTAGTTTGTATAAAGTTTGCAGAAAATGGACCCATTAGGTTAAGACGATATTATTGTTTACACAGCTAACCTGCCTATCACTGCTTTAGTATCATGTGTAAAACAATGAACCTGTCAAAACTATGGCATCAGATTTAGGTTATTGCTGTTTAAAAGGGGTTATAGTTAACGTCGAGCAAATAATCCGACGATTTTAAACATACGCTTTGATGGGTTTAACCTATTTGTTTGCCAGTCTTAACTATGTTTGACATGAAGATAAAAAGAAACCCCACTAAATCGACTTTCTACAGTCAAGTGCATGCATTAAGTTGAGAAACTTGTCAAAGGTTTATCCTCAAAACAACAAGTAAATAATGAACACATGAATGGATACCCATTCGCACTGAAAGAATTATAAAAGAGGAAGATAAAAGTTAAGCAAGAAAATATTAACAAAGATTGAACGATGGAGGTTCGCTAATGTTGCATATTCTATATTGAGATTGCAAATTCTAATACTTTGATCTTAGTATTAGTAAACAATTGCGTTTTAAACCTCAACTAGGATTCTCGGATAAAGAAGCAGTAATTCAATAGAGGGGATTTTAAGAAACCTAGGGATTTCTTAAACATTCATTGCCTCATTGCATCCTAAAAACCTAGTTCTAACTCTTTGCAATTATGCAACTTTGGGATAAAAAGAAAGTCAATAGATACTTGCTAAAATAACGTTCATTTTGGGGCATACAGGTAATGTTTTTTACTTATTGGCATTTCCTAACAAGATAATTTACTGATGTAAAAACGAGTGTCAATAAACTCTGTCGAAATACAAATGGACATGTAAATAAAGAATAGGCAATCGCAGAGACATTGCAGTCTTTTTTAGTAGAAATTCCTAGCATTTCTGCCTGTTCTTGCACAATAATGTTATAGGAAGAATTCGGGGCGGAAAATATAACAGAGTTGAATAGAGAGACGGAAATGGGGTTTAACGTCCAATTGGCACAAACTATGTCATTTTGTGACTAAATGGTTCAAATTCATTTCAACAATTCAGCAGTGAGAAGTGGGGCGGAGGACCCGGAGAAAACCCACAAATTTCGAAAAGCAATCCTAGTCATTGTAACGTGCAA
Organism: Patella caerulea; assembly: GCA_036850965.1. Lineage (NCBI taxonomy): Eukaryota > Metazoa > Mollusca > Gastropoda > Patellidae > Patella > Patella caerulea. The sequence goes on from JAZGQO010000006.1 coordinate 25,924,462, forward strand.
GCGGCAATTGAACCCACTCAACTTGTCTGTTGCCAGACCTTTTGATCTAAAGCATACGCTACATAATATTGGTTTTATATTACCACACTTAAAGTTGACGCATTCTTTCGTCAGCTTCATCCGTGGCGTGTGGTCAGTCGGTTTGTCAACAATTTATTGTCAAAAATTCTTCTAAATGAGTTACAATATAGAAGCTTATCGAGTTTCAGAATTTTAAAGTTGCCCTCCAATTCAGATTTTGAATTTCGTTAGCGTTATGAAATTCGTAAGAGCACTACAAGACAGTGAGTGCCATCTAGATTATTAAGATTTACTAGGGTTACTGCATTGTGTATAAAAACTCTCTCCTGGTATAAAAAGACTCGTTTTTGATTAAAATTAAAAATATTAAAATGTATAAATGTTTACAAGCTAATTTTACATCGATAAAAAACACAATTTTTAAGTTCAATTTCAATAGTCATTTATTCAATCAAAATCCTTCAGTGCTCTAAAGGCTCTAAACTGACATTTTTTACCAACAAACAGTGATATTATCAGCAAACATGTCTCTTTTGTCATGGCCAGCAAAAGTTTAAAATTAATTGTGCTAATGGAAGTTTCGGTTTTGCAAAAAAGCAGTAGCTGAAAAAAAGGGAGTACGGTTGCTAATGAAAATGCTTTCACAGCCGTTTAAGAGCTTCGCTGGTTTTGTATTGATATAAATGTCTGAAAAAGGATTTCTTCACCCAGACCTGCTTACATGACGTAAATATTGCCACAGCCTTTCTTCTTCTTTTCAACTGTTTGACAACAAGTATAGTTTTGTTCCACATACTGACACATGCAGAAGAATAAATATTTCATTGTCATTATAGGTAAGGTGACCGAGAACAGTTTTTGGCAAACGTGGGAATTGATCTACACCAATGTATAGCAAGAACAGCTACACCTTTCATCACGATTCAAAATACAAGATTTGCAGTATATACAGACAAAGGGACTAGCAAAATTGGAAAAGCATACACTACAACACTGTATGATTATCTGTTTTTCTTTATTTGTAGTCGTTTAAAGGAAGAGGGTGAGAAATGGGGTTTAACGTTCACCTGATATACACTAGGTGATTTCCGGACTAACATATGGTTCAATTTTATTTCAATTATTCGCTAGCGCATGCGGAACTTTTACCAGTGAGAGGAAACCTCGAAGGACCCATAGAAAACCCTACTACTTGTCTACTTGCAACGTCCAACCGAGCAATCGAAACTACGCTAGTTGCCCCAATGGCAGACCTTGTGATAGAGCGTACACGCGATAACCATTCAGTCGCCAACTTCCTTATTGAAAGGACCGTGGTGCTATATATTAATTATTGTCGGGTTAGAGAATATGCCAATATCCAAAATATACCGGATACATTAACAAATATTGATATGTTTACCTTCCAAACCCATTGGTATCAAAATGATAATCTTTTTTTTACGGTAACTCAGACATGTCCTCGTTAGTACTGGATATATTAAACAATATCTGTTAGTGTGACACATTTTTATGGACGTTTTTATACCATACCATAAATGAGTATGCCAATTTGGCGTATTATTTACAGAACGTTTCACACTCGAAAATCTCCAGACTAATATTATTGGCTTTCTGTAGAAAAATTGAAGAACTTTTCCCAAGTTGTATAATAACTGTTGCATAATTCAAGTCACGTTTGATTCTATGAATAGGAAAATCTGGTTGTTGACTAAAATAAGCATTACATTAGGTTATGATTGTTGTGAAGTTGTAGTGTTTATCGAACTTTAATAATTTTCCACAGTTTACTCAGTGTATGTTTGTCAACTTCATTGGAACGCCAGAGTATACCCAATTTATAATGACCGGTTTCGTGAAAACCTAGTAATGCCGAAAGAAATGCTTTTATCAATTATTCCCTTAAAAGTGATATTTCTGATAATTCTTCTGTGTCTACTATTTAGCACAACCCACAAGGTGGGAGAATACCTAATGTATAACTATTAAAAACGAAAATACTGAAACAAAGATACATACAATTTAGACCTTAAGAAAGCATTATGTGAGATTTAGATAAACAACTAACAGTTATTGCTATAATAGTTCTAAAATAGATAAAAGAGAATATATTGAAAATTTAATTCAAATTATTTATTCTGAGCAAATTTATCAATGTTTTAAGTTTTACACTAAGTCTCGATTATCCATTTCCAAATCAAATTATCAAATGACCAGCGTGTTTTAATCCATTTAAATATCTGCCATCCTATGGTCTAGGGTGTTCATTATAGGCTTACCATGTGCATACATGCCAAATCAGCTATGTCCAGCGAAATACGACACCCAAAAGAAGCTTCTAGTGTTCGGTTATTCAATTCTTTTGCACATGCTCTCCAGATATGTTATAGCGTCGTTGTTTGAAATGAGTTGTGGAATATGTTAGCCTCGTCCTTTCTGGTCAATTGTTGCAAATGATGCTGAAACGCACTATGGTACACGATTCTTGTACGAATGGTAAAATGTTTATTTTGTCTTAAATATTGGATATCAGAAGCATACCTTTTCAAGGCAGGATAACAGCATCAATGTTGATTTGAATTGACCAATAATTCGTGATTTAAATGTGTAAAACTTTGGATGATATTGCGTTAACTATGTTTTCGTCAAGGCAATGTAGCTCCGGGAGGAATGGTTATGGATCTCCTAAAATCGATGGACTTGACCATTTTCCCCAATGCCTCACTCCAAATTTTAAAAAGAAAACGTTAACAACTGTAGCCTCTATCGCTTTAATAAGCCAATTTGTTGGGCGGACGGATATGGATGACGAAGTGACTAATCGTTAGTTAGTTACGGTATGAAGATACGTCACTTCGTTAACCTACTGAAATGTGGGCTTATAAATATGTGTTGAAATAACCATCATCCATGCATTATTTGAAGAATGTTTGTTTTCCATGATAATTTTATAAATGAATAAAATACTTGAATCGACATTAAATTGTACGCGTCTTTTGATAAATCTTACAAATGGGAATATTTAAAAGATGCCCGCATTATGTAAGATGTAAATATGTATCTACTCCCCAGAGATGCAGTTTCACATTATGTCGGTGGATCATTGATCAGATATATGTTGTGTTGGCACAGGAAATGCTTTGCACAATAAACACGTAGTTTAATATCAGTACCATACATTCTACAAGACTGTTTGACATTCAGCACATGCATGAGATTTGTTGATACCAAATATTGCAGTCACTCACCATGGTTCTGTATAAATACTTCTACATAGTTGGTAGCCAATACTTTATAGAAATATGTTTTCCGTATCTAAATACATCATTTACTGAATAAACAATACACGGATACCTACATCATAAACATCCAAAGTGGCGTTCCCTACAATCTTATCATTGGAAAGATTAATAAAACATCTCTAAGATTTGGGTGGATAAGACCGCGAATAGAAAAACATTGGTAAAGGCTAAGCAATGGAAACCGTAAAAGTATAATTAATATCTCCGTCCAAGATCTTGTAATGTCGTTATGAACGATGTGTATTCCACGCCCAGATCGTCGGAATTCTCAGTCCAAAAGGTTCATGTCCCATAAAGCAATGTTCGGCGTCCAGAGAATACGGAGCATCAGACATATGCTTACCAAAGAAGCATGTGAGACCCTGGTCTTAGGAACTGCCATCTTCCACTTGGACTACGCAAACTCTTTATACGCAGGGCTACCTGACAACCAAATCAGAAAACCCCAGAGAGTACAGAATTTCGCAGCTAAACTGGTACTCAGGGCCGAAAAATATTCAAGTTCAACGGAGGCACTAAAAATTTACACTGGTTAGGAATCAAACTTCGAATACAGAACAAAGTCCTGACGCTTATTTGGAAGAGTCTTCATGGTTGTTCACCAATGCATTTAATGTCATTGGAGCAACGTGGTGGAATGCGGTGCCGAACGGCATTAAGAAATCTGAAAATGTGCAGAAGTTCAAGCATGACCTCATGACTCACCTCTTCACTACTTTCTGATCATGTAGTGCATTATGTACAGCGCTATTGAAGATTATTATCACAATTAGCGCTATATCAAATGAATAGTTTATAGTTTAATACCACCGAGATCCAGAATTCATCAATACGATACCTGGTAGAGACACAAGGGCACTTGCTCTGGTTTGAGTGATTTTCGTGGACTGGGGGCCTTCCACTGAACAATGGGACATATGAATCCTGACCCAGGAAGATCCACACCAAGTTTTCAATACAGATTCTAAATTTTCTTACCTCCACTGATTGTTCTACCGTGGAAACCAAGCAACAAACTCGATCTCCGGTCTAAAAACCCCGTGTCAAGATTTGTCTAGTCGTTCGTCTTTCTCAGAATAAGATATTATTGAACATTCCGGTGGGAAATATTCAATACTGTTATGTTTTCTTCTTTATTGATTTTATCTTATTTATGTAAGGAAGTTTATTTTCTAAATACAAGTAAGTTAATAACAATTATTCAACAGAACAGCATGAATGGTAAGACCTTTACATATATTGATATATCTGTGAACTGTTCTAGGTGGTCGTCTAACAGACATTGTCAGACAACAGTGACCATATTAGGCAAATACAATACCGATCGAAAACGTACACGTGACATGAAGAATGTTAAGATGAAATGCTACAAATTTAGAATTCAGCTATGATGTAACGGTACTCCCTAAGTTGTTGATTATAGAGCTGCAATAGAAGAACATTTTAACGATCTGTTGGCATAGGGTTAAGCAGGAAGACACAATAAAACAAATATGTACGTATAACACTCTTTCCATATCCCCATGAACTATTGGATCAACTGGGGATTAAGGGTGCCACAGAAAACTAACCATTCCCCGCATATCAACAATGACTCATGGCACCTTTTTTTTTCTTTTTTTTCTTAATCTTTTATGCGACTAAAGGCGGAAAACCTATGATAAGATTGGAGACACCTGGGCGACAGAGAGATGTTGACAGGGGCATTAGCGCTAAATATCCAAAACGCCCTCTGATGTTTTTCTTGTTCTATATTATCCGAAGCACCTAGGAGTATCCAAATGTTAACTTTTTCCAAAAACGCAATCTTGCAAAAAACAATTTGCATTAAACTCAGTGCGAAATGTAAACGTTTGTCTTTTTTGCCATATAAAATTTTGCTCTATTACTTGAAGGGGTTATGGATGGGTTATAAAAAAATGTGTATACCGAATATATCGCTTCTGGCAATAACGGTACTTTTTTTCTTTCTAGGTTTGTTCTTTATATAACCTAGAGCATATAGCAGAGTATGCCAAAGATTATATTGACATCGTGACAGCAAAAACACAACCCCTGTGTATGTAGAATTTGCTGTGTTAGAGATTTCAAAGGGTGAATTTGTGTTTTATTAAGATTGACATAAGATAAGAAAAACCTGTTTTATCATCGTCGATTGTTTGGTTTGAGATAAATAAGATAATCGTAGTGCAAAAATGGTATCATGTTAAACCTTCTGAAGATTTATCAAGAAAATCCCAACATGGTTGCAGTCTGAAAAAAGACATAACTTTAGAATTTTGTAAGTTTGCATATGGTTAGTTATGCTTAATGTACGATTATCCTTTAAACTCTCTATTGATTTTGTGTATCAAGTTTATGCCGATTTCAGTTGATGTTAAATGCATAGAAGTATTGCAGGTTGGACGGCTTCCAGTACAACCTCAACGACATGCCTATTGTATCACTTTTGGTCACTGCCCCTTACTTGTGCAAGTATTTTTATTTTGATAATAAGATATATACAGTTTCATTAGTATTCCCTTGTTGATGTGGTTGACCTGTAGGAGATGGCCTATGGCTCAACACTTTTTTGTTTGATTAGAGTTGGGCTATAAACTAGAGATTGTCGTTATGTGCAACAGAGGATGGTCAAATACGAAGAGTAAGATGTAAATTTATAGATCACATTATACTATAGGTTATATCTTTTCTGAATTCTCATTAAGACATTCCAAATGGAGACTTACGGTGTTCTGTAGCGACTGGGCTATATAACTAAGGCGGGTGTACGTTGTAGTCCATGCAGTGTGCTCTCTTAAGTTAACTTTTCCCGGACGGCGGTGCTACGGTCTACTCTAATTTTGAATTCCAACCCGGCAAATTTCTATTACGTGTACATATGACCTTGGTTTCCGTCTTACTCGAACGAACAGGCACCCCTCCCCATCCCATCCCACGTTGAAACCAGGTTGGAAAATCCCGGGATATTTCTCGACCAATACCGGGAAAGAACTCCGGTGTCTTATTCACCGTCCCGCGTTACTCCCTCCACGAAAATAACCAATCCTATACACTTCCGGCAGAATGCAAGGAGTTTTACGTCCACTTCCACCAAGAGTGATATCGTAGACAAGGAGGAGGAGGTTAGGACACCGTTCATGCTTGAAATACTAAAGAGGAGGCGAATAATTTTCAATGTGCATTTCTGCTGACTAATAAGTAGAGCACTATGTTTGATTAAAATTGTGTCTTACGTGGTTGAAACCGGTTACAAAGGGGAATGTTATTGAACATCTACAACATTTCTGACATTTGAGGCATTTTGGTAATGTGTGTCGTATAGGATACATGTGCAATTGAATGGGCGAATTTTGTCTGGAAACGGGTATTTTTCTTCCAGTCCATACTGTCAAATCTGCATCCCGGATTTTGATCCCTGTGCAAACAACTTTCTTTGTCAGCTACGTAGGTGTGACCAATGACAAGTGCAGAGCGGGCTTGTAAACGCCGAGATCAAAACCAAGGACATTCTAGTCGGGAATCCAGTCTTAGACGCTCTAATAGTACAATTATTTATCCTTGTGACTGTGACAACCCATTCACCTTACTAGCATTTCTAAGTCGCAAAATCAAATAACGCTGCATCACGAAAACTTCAATATTAGCTCTGATTTGCCCAATAATTACACGGCCCTGAATTAATACCTTAAAGGCAATATTAGATACACCTCCAGCTACTGGAGGTCGTTCCGGATCATAATGGGTGTTGAAATTCTAATCGTTACCTATTTCTGCGAAGTAATATCTTATGCCCAATGAGATTGATATTTTACAAAAACAGCGTTTATATTTTCAAAAAATTTCGCTTAAAAGGTGCAATAGGTCGGATCGTCCTGACTGATTAATGTTCGCTTGTGCCAGATTCATACATACAAGACTCTGTTCTTTGTGGACTTTCTGACACTTAAAAGGTGCATGGGAAAATCGCGTATGGTTTTGTACAGCAAATAGTCTTGAAGACAAGTGTCTCCCAATACATAGATACGATATAGAGAAAAAATTGATAGGTCACAATGGATTTGAGTTTGAAATAATCTAACTAAAGGTCTCGATCAAATAGCAATGCTACGAAATATGCCTTAGGTCTATTTAGAATCGCTTGCATCAAAATAACTTGTGTTACCCACGATCACGATCATTACTGATCTAATAACACCTGTGTTAATTTAAGTAAATGAAATAAAACCTTGTTATTTTATCGATGTTAAATATTCCTTGTTTTCAATGTTGAAAGTCAATATTTAGGCTAATAATGCCATATCTTGGAAGTCACGAAGGTGTTTCGGTGTTAACATTTCACTTTTTGAAATGCATTAACGACGTTAAAAGCTGAGAAAGTAAATAGTAAGAAAACTGTATAATTTTTGTCGACTTTCCCAGTGTCGCATTTTTAACTAAACTCGTCTTGCCTTTTTTTAAGTAAAAGGACATCTAAGTCAATAATGCTTTAAGGGGCTGTTACGGTAGATTGACAGAAACCATAGGTTTATTGACTTAAAAGACGCTGTGCCATTATGACTTTACTGTCTTAGATTTGCTTATGAAAGAATTGCTTATCAAAGTGTTTGACATAGTACAGTTTTCGCCAAAGGACAAAAATCAAATGGTTAAAATGTGCCATCATGCTGATTCAATTATTAGACAGTACACTTGCATTTGGTCATTTGCATTTCATTAATCAAGATTCTTTCTTTCTTAAAATGAAATAGATATTGGAAAACCACCAGGAAACATTGTCTACAGACTGTCTTCAAACGCGGTAAACCTCATTCAATTCAAAACACACAATTCATTTTTGTAAACTAGCAGTTCATCACAGCAATTGTTCGTAGACGCCAAATTCTTTGAGATCAAAAAATCTAACTTCAAACACCCAAATTTTCAAAATTTTAAAGGGAAATGCTTGTACTTATAGAAGAAAGAAAGGCATCAAAGACCACCTTTCAGATCTTATAATTTTAGACCGCATTTTATGTCTTTGTGTTTCAGTTGATGAATTGTCCAATGTTACTGCGACATTTGTTGCGTAAATATTACACGACTTTAGATTTTGTATGTGGTGAATTCGACAAGAGAGGAATTCCATGAACACCGGACAAAGAGATACAAGTAAATTTAATAGTTACCGACACGATCACAGCATAACCAAGATATTTTCGCACACAAGCAATCCCCCTTTTATTTTCTTGGGATAAACACCTACGGGGTAATCCTGTTTTGTCCTAAGCACAACAATGATTGGAATAGCTATCCCCACCTTAGAATTCTGTCACGTTTCTAAAATTTCAACGTAACCTTTGCGTTCATTTCAATATAGATGTTTGATGCTATAGAAATTGTCATTGTTGAATATAAAAGAAATTAAAAATAAAATCAAAACAAGTCCTAAAAAACAGCATAGAAAAATAGTTTAATCAGTAAATTAATGGGCTGTTTACCGTGTACAAAATACACGACAACAGTGGTAACAGGTGTCCAGAACAGTAAGTTTACCTTGCCTTGCGCCACACCCGCCATAGCTGCATCCAAACTATTAGATGAAATCTCAGTAAAATAGCATAATTGGCCAATGGGCTATCGGTATGCAAAATGCACACAATGAACAGTGTTAATAGATGCGCGAGACATAATCAGGAAGATAGTATACGCGTCAATTAAATATATCTAGAATGTTACTTTGATATTCGAAAGAGACTTGATATATTTACTAATCAAGTCAATACGACGGTCATGAAATGTTTTTTGTAAGTTTAGGGGGCAAGTAACCCTGTAGTTGAAGCTTTGATGACAAATGCCTCGCTCGATCTACTTAAAAATCAGAATAAACGGAACAAGCTCTCGCGTATCGTACTAGATGAGTCTATCTAAAACTCTCGACACCGTGTCAGAATTTGGTGCTGTGTACATTATTCATTTTTGTATAATTAAATAGCCATTTCATTCTTGTATATGTAAACAACCATTCATTCTTGTATATTTAAACGGAACAGATATCTTTGTGTCCGTCTCGCAATGAAGTTGAATCTGCTTTACCACAATATGTCCGGATGTTGGCTTTAAACCAAATCATTAAACGACCCCCACTCCATTGAAACTTAGAGAAAATAACCAGGTTTAATCATTATAGTTGTCTCATTTGTCCATATATGAATACATTAGAAATAAAATCAGTATTTTTATACAAAATCTGAACATTGAACATATGGTTCATCAACACTGTCACTGATTTGGAGTCCAATCAAGTTGCTCAAATCGAAACATTTAATGCTTTAAAATTCGAATTTGACAGTTTGGAACCACTTTCGCATTAAAAATCTTGCCCATTTCCAGAAATATTGAACTTCAACCAAGGACCACATCCCTGAATCAGATCATCTTGAGCCCCCAATCTCTCATACAAAGAGAGAGAGAGAGAGAAATGGGGTTTAACGTCCACTCAACACAAAATAGGTCATTGCGGGACTAACATATGGTTCAATTTTTATTTCAATAATTCGCTTGCGCGTAGGGGTCTTTAGCAGTGGGAGGAAACCGGAGTGCCCGGAGGAAACCCACGAGGTTGAGAAGGCGCCTCTATCTCCATGCCACATACGCTCACACCAGGGCTCGAAACCACAGCCGCAAGCCAGAGGTGACCGGCCAGCTAGAGGTCGAAGCGCGGCACTCTAGACCACTAGGCCATCCCAACCCGCCTCTCATAGAATCTAACAATGTAAACACAAATGGTTTGTAGACTTAGTTAATTTTGCTGATGGAAATAACTCGAATGATTGGCATCTTGTAATGGATTCTTTTAACGATTTCTCTCAAGAAATAAAACATTGTTCGAAAACACTTGTTGTAGTCTATAAAATGTCTTAGATATTTTTGTGACTGGGACAATGAGCTGTTTGATTAAACCTTAAATAACAGACCAGATACACTAGGCGACATCCAAGTATTCATTATTCTGGTGACATCGGTCGTTTTTTGCCAGGTTAATCAAATATTTTAACATCTTCATGGACAAAGAATGGTTGTTTTTTTCTCCTCTTTTAATAGTTGTAATTGTTTCTAAAACAAAAAAGGTAAATCAAAAGGAAGACAGGTGGTTTTCCAATATATCTTAGCGGAATTGAATGAAAGTTGTTAGCTGAATCCATGATGGATATCGAACCTTCCAGAATATGCTTGAAGTAAGTTTATGCCCATTTAGATAAACTATTTAAAATCTATATCAACTGTATAAAGTAATTACTGGGGTAATCACAACATCACAAGAATGATATCCGCATTCTGAACATATATCTACATTTACTTTGAGAATAGATCTCTGTTCTAAATGGCCGTCATATTATATGCGTTGTCCAAATGAATGCGACAATAACAACCGTTTATTTTAATTGCGTCTAGAAATAAGGTCCATGCTCATCGTTGACGCTAGTTATTATCCCGTCTTCATAAAGTTCATTTTTGTGAAAGAAATCTTTTTTTTTTTATTTATTTAACCATATTTATCAATTTTTACTATTGCCCATTTAGGTCTATTTTATGGTGGTTTTTTTTCTTTTTACGATTGCAATGAATAATAATCACAACACGTTTTGATTATTATTTCCATTTTATCAGTCGATAAAATCTATCAGAAATCTATTAGAGAGAGAGAGAGAGAGAGAGAGAGAGAGAGAGAGAAATGGGGTTTAACGTCCACTCAACACAACTAGGTCATTTCGGGACTAACATATGGTTTAATTTTTATTTCAATAATTCGCTTGCGCGTAGGGGTCTTAAGGAGTGGGACGCAACCGGAGTACCCGGGGGAAACCCACGAGGTTGAGCCCATATCTCCATGCCACATACGCTCACACCAGGGCTCGAAACCACAGCCGCAAGCCAGAGGTGACCGGCCAGCTAGAGGTCGAAGCGCGGCACTCTAGACCACTAGGCCATCCCAACCCCCCAGAAATCTATTACTACCAATACTAAAATAATAATAGCTTAGTTCACCCATTGCTCGGTTTCTATTAACCCTTCTTTATTTCAAAACATGTTTTTAACCTAAAACACATAAAGATACAAAGTGAACGTTAACAACAACGAATACACTTTGTTTACTTTAGATACATATTTGATTAGTTTGAACGTCAATAAAATACCACTCTAAGACCTATTTACTGTTAGAGTACAGCCTATAGACAAATGCACAAATTCCATTGAAGCGAAATGTAAGTTCATAATTTATTGACTGTTGGACATACTTATATCTGCAAGAAAAATCTAATATCCGTTAGAAATGACACTTTACATGTCTTTGATCTGGGTGAAAGTAAAATTCCATTTTATCATATGTTTTATAGGTTATGAGTTATGTCCACAGATAACCAACTGATATTAGTGTTGTCAATGTAAACAAATAATGAATCTAAAATTAGTAAACAAACTAGCTTCCGCTTAGTCGTTGCAAACAATCCTATCATATAGAGCTTGTATCAATTTAATAAACACATCGGATACATTCTTTATTATGTTCATGATATTGCTTATACCTAATTTTTCAAGTCATTTCAACGACATCGCTTTTTGAAACATACTGTCTGTCTGTCAACATTACAAAATTTAAAATAAATTTTAACAAAAATGCGACAATTCCTTTCTTTCTAAGCATAAAAAAAAATGAGAAATTAAACGACAATTTATATTATTTAAAGAAATAATCCTTATACGATCATTAATGATCGCGGGTAAACAAACTGCAGGCTGCTGGACTTAACTTCGTAATTTCTTAATTCTTTAAGACGTACATCTTGATGTCTCTTCTCATCCCATATCGACCAGCAATGTCATTCCAGAAAGCTAAAGTATATTTACTGATTGTAGACGGATAAGTGTGATCTATAGAGAATCTGAATAACTTCCTGAATCTCCCGTGGGGTAAATATCTTCACCTCCGTCATCGCACATACGTGGACATGCCCACCGAATCCGAACATAATCACCATTTTTCGACTGTTTAAGAACTTCATTTAAACAATGGACCTATTGTATTTCACATTCTTTTCAATAAAAAAAGTGGTGGATATACCGCAAGGGATTTTTTTGCGTGGTTAGAATCAAAGTTTTACGTTTGCTGACAACAATTTTTAAGTACAAATTTAAAAATGATATTGCTGTCACTAACTGTCATTGCAGTCTGTTGTCTTCATCGGCAGTTGTCTGCCAACGATTGTCCTGATGGCAGATGTCTCACCGGCAACGGTTTTGCTCTCACCTTCTGGTCAGCACTTGCGCAGTCCAGCGAAGAACGAGAATAATCTTGATTCATCACTTTTCACATCCTGTACTTAAAGTAGACAAAAGTCATGTTCCATACTCCATGAACGGTTGTTGGTATTTTATGAACTTTCGGTTGAATTAGAATCTATTTAAACTTGGTATGTTGCCTTAAGGTTGTTGGTAGTGCTGTGTCCAAGTTTTAAGAGTCAATGCGTGTAACAAATTAGAAGAAGGTTTTTTTGTTCTTGTGGTTTTATCACACCAGGAACATACATGTTTGTTCGTCAATTGTACACTTCTCGTTTTAATAGGGTTTTTTTTCGTGACAAAACCGTGTGATATTCCCACTATAAAACAAATGAGAATTGAATTTCCAAATCAATAACATATTGCATTTCGGACCTACTTGTAAACGCTAAACACGTATAAGGTTATTCACATTTTATTTCCATACGTATTTCGTTTCATAATCCATGTATTAATCTATTTTACCTCTCAATAATGTAAACAACCATGACAACGAAAACGGAACAATATTAAAAAAAAACATTACTAATTCCCGCACTATCATAATTTTTCCAAGAACGCCTTTTTCAAATTTGATCTCATAACAGGGTCAATATATCATTTCCTCTCAGAATGGGCGGGGGCTGGAAAATGTCTTAACTAATTAAAAGAATGTTTGCCTTTTTACGCTGTTAACGCCTAAAAATACCAATCTGATTAAAGTACAGGTCTATATTTGGTTTCGTTATTTTTTATACTTTCGACGACCTACACTACATGAAGATCTGACTGTTTGCTGCGAGAGGTCATACGAGACTATGACGTCAGACATTCGATTAACCAATCAGCATTGATGTTACCAGTGGATTATCCACAGTTCTGTGCAAAACACGCCTAAAGCTCGCCGTAACAGACCGTTTCATTGGCTAATCGCTCACACCATTTAGAGCACGTCGATGATAACACCTCTTCCAGATCCTCGTGTAGTAAAGACAATTAAATTAAATTTTGAACTATAAAAACGAAACGAAATAGGATATCTGTTTTAATCAGATTGTAAAAATACTACAATCCATCAACTTATAAACTTTGTATTTAACTTACTTGACAAATGGCGAGATGTTTTCCTTGGCACATACACTTTTAGCCAATTTTACTCCAAGACTTCAGTCAGAAAGGGTCTTTTATTTAGTCTTGACAGAAAATGATACTTAAATCAAAACAATAAAACAGATCTAATTTGAATTCTACTGGAATCTTTTGATTGTGAAGCTAATGTCATTTAATTTAAAAGTGGTTCATGTATTCAAAATCGATAGATGGCTTCGAACTCGGAAATGTGTTTCCCTGGCAAAACACTGGTATCAACATACAATTAAACAGTGTTATTTCATTTGGTTCTCTTTTTCTTTTCTTTTTTTTTTGTAGAAAAATATGATTTTTTTTCATAGCACATTTTCATTTCGAAAATTGATTCATTAAAACAAAGGCAATCCTGAGACAAACTTTGTTTAATAAAACTTTCAACATCCATAAAGGGCAATTTGAAATATGTTGTTTCTTAAAAAATTTACATGAGAAATACAATCATTGTATTATTGTATCAACTTGTTACGTGAGAAATATAAGTTTCTTTTCAACCATATTTCTAAACCAGGAACAAAAATGATGAAAGCAAATATTTGTAATTATTCGTAAACGGCTGTAACTATTGCATAAGAGAAACGCTATTCAGTATTGTTGATCATGTCAATAAAACCCATTCTCCGAAAACAATGAAAATGCGAATTGATAGAAACATTGCTTTTTTTAAGTTTTAAAAGCAATTGTACGTTGGTCTTGTCCTCAAACATTCCTGGTTTTGTCTGTATGTTGTCCATTGTTGGGCCAGATAACGATAAATATTAATGTTTACAGTAACCTAACGTAACGTTTGTTTGCAAACTTCGTGTTGCTAAAACAGTATGTCAGGACTGGACTTTTTACCAAAAAAAAAAAACCCCGTGTTCAGCTATTCACAACTTGAAAATACACCCTTTTTCTTTTCACACATGTTTGTGTACATGTCATGGGGGGAACTACAGAAGTGACTGCTCCATCGATTCGTTTTATTTGAAGTATTTTTCGACGAACAGTAGCAATTTTTTTCTGTTTGGTTGAACCTGAGACTGGCATAGTTAGGATAATTCTCTGAACATACAATTGATTTACTTTTAAATAATGACCGTTTTCAACATCCTCATTCGGAATGTATACAATACACACGTGACCATTATGCACCTTGTAAAGATCTCAAGAGGGAGGATGCTTTTCGCAATTAGAATGTTTTAAATGTCAATAATAACAGTAGGCCTATTATATTGGCTATGACAAAAATATTAAGGTCTCTGTCACGATGACCTCCATCTTCATTTCGTTCTATCGTTATAGGATAAATGCCACCACGGGATTCATTTCACATAAGAAAAGGCTCCTGAACGTAACATAATCCGAACAAACACCTAACCAGACCAGTCTGCAGTTCCTCGTAAACCAGTGTGCAACGTTGCTCTACATTATATGCATTATTTAAAAGCCCAATCTCTCTATAGCAGGTTGTTTTTTTTCTTGCTTCATACGTTATATTATTTTGACATTTATTCACTTCGGATGACTTAGATATTGAATTGATTAGAACACCTTCGCCATTTAATAATATAACAATTAAAAGGATATGAAATTTTCAATTTATTTATTTCGCATTATCTATTTTTAAACTATGAAAGTAAACACGGTCAGCTATTAATCTAATTCTTACATACTGCATCTTTAACTTTTCTTTCTGAGATTTGGATAGTCCGAACTATATCTATTCTTAAATATTTTTCAGATCGTGTTATTTTAAAATTTATTCACTGAATTGAAACTGAATTTGAATATTTGTGTTGAAAATCCAATACACCACAATATCAGATTTCGGACAAAGACAGGTTTGTTGTCACGTGTTGTTTAACTAGCCAGTTTTATTTCGAGTTTTTATAAATAAAATGTTTATACATCCGAAAAAAGGTGGAAGCGACAGGGTGATATTATTTTCCTCGGGTTTTATCGTTCCAATCTCCACCAATACAACCAGTGCTTGTTCTCAATCAAATAATTCAGTGCCTTGGTTCTGTTCTTCACTTCATTACTGCAGTGCGCAAAAATATTCTCAATACTAAGGTGGCTAATTTAGGTACCGTAGTATTGAGAATATCAAGCGCTTTAGATACTACGTCGAGATAATTAAATCGAGGGCTCGAGATAATACAGTTGAGCACGTCTCAGCTGATGTTTTAAGCTGTATATTTAATGATAAACTGCAGAACAGTCCATTTAGCAGTCCTTCCTAAGTTGCAGTGACGGGGCGGATACCACCAATCTCCACACACGCTCCATTTCACCCTCAACATCACTATTACATTATATATATCCCCTTCCAAGTAAAGGAGTATCACAAGCACTCTACTTAGTATCTCGAGCGCTCGAGATATTATTTTTTGTATGTTCTAAATCGGCCAGTGTACAATACAGAATAATGTCAAATGCTTACAAAATTTTTATCTTTCTCGAGTATCAAATACGTTCAACTTCAATCCATATCCATAGAATTTTAGCATCCCAGAAAAGTTAATGTTGTCCGTATATTATACATATTTTATTATCCGCTTCCAAGAACAGACATAAGAAAATAAATTAAGTTTAGGACGCTACATGAAATACGTTCATCATACGTTTATAGAACTACCCCGAAGGATACGCTAAATGTTAAATTCCGCCGTAGAAACCCGGCCGTTTACACAAGATGGTCATACATTTCTTGATTTTATGGGCTTCAAATATGATACAGCGAGATCAATAGTTTTAGGACTATTGCATCCCGCCACCATTACGCTCTCTGGCTAAAGTAGGCAAGGATCATCATGTGGAGTATTGATTTGGGGAACTGGCACCTTGCACCCAGTGTCATATCATCGTACTGGCTTGCCCAATTGTCCACTTTCTTGCCCTCCACCCTCTCTTGCCACTATGTTCATGATTTTGCTAGAGAACGGATTTTGAGCTAGAAAACGTGTTTGTGGTCGTCCAATTTTCACAATTTTCGAGGGGGGGGGGGCAGTGAAGAATCAAGGCAAGGACAGCAGATGCAAATGCCTTGGGCCCGGTGATTTCGTGACCAAAAAAATTCGTTGGGGGACTTCAAGGGGCATTAGTCAGAAGAAAAAAAAATTATATCAACGATTCGACGTTAGGTGTGCTGGCGGTGGGAAGTTGATGTTTCCATAACCTGAAACCCGAAATATTATTTCTGGTTGACAGGTAGAGGTGTTGATAATTGTTAGGCCCCGTTTTCCACTTTACCAGCTCGCTTGACAAGAATCGCGAACCGATATAATCGGTTCCGGACCTGCAGTAGGACCCCCTTCTCTCTGGCCTATTCTAATACACACCAATCAGCAATAACCTCCGTAATGTAATGTAATTAATATATGAATACAATAAATCGGTTATTAAACCAGAATTGGAGAAATGGCAGGCGCGGATACAGGATTTTTTGCAGGGCGGGGGTGGGGGGTGGGGGTAGGTTTGATAATTGATTAACTAATTGCGCTCAACCGATTAAATTAGTAAATTAGATCCAATTTGGTTCATTCTGACGTATTTCCGGAAGGTAAATTCCAAAATTACTGGTCTAAATCGCCAATAAAATCGCATAAAAATTTTCAAGTCTGAGCAGGGGAGGGGGTTGGGGCAGGGGGCCGGACCCCCTGGACCCCACCCCTCTGGCTCCGCGCCTGAAAGGTGTCAAATTTGAAATTTCATAGCAGTTTTGAATGATAGTGATGCTATTACAGCGAGGGGATAGGGGGTGTAAAGTGTTAACCATTGTATCGGAAGTGATATTTTCACCCATTCAACATTAAATCCCCGTAGATTTATGACGTGGATATTTAAAATGTGGTCCCCATTGTGCCGATAAAGATTTGGACGAACAGAATGTTGAGCAAAAAGCTACAGCCTGTGGTGTTACTGCCATTTAAAATTGAAGGCAATGAGCAAAATTAATAATTACTAGTGCGAGACCATCTCTTAAACAGAATTGTCTTCCCTTGCAATCCCCTGCTCGATTCACAGTCCAGAACGTTCCGAATTGACAGAATTACAATCGAGTGACGCGGAATTCAGTCCAGTCACAGTTCTGCTAGTCCCGACAGCTTAGGTGGAGTGAGTAGAATAGTGACGTATTCCTAGTAAAAAATATGTTTCAACTGTCATGATTGGTTGAAATATTCTCTATTTCACTCGATTGACACCAGTTTAGGAATTTAATTCCGGAACTGTGAATCGAGCATCCCCCAAGACTTGTATGCAGAATGCAGTTCTGGATGTACAAAGCAAGGGAGGCAACTACAGTTGGGATCCAACAATAATTTTGAACTATATCTATGGCTATGGTTAATCCTGAAGATGGAGAAGATAGGTAGTCCATTTATCCTATTACGTAGTTCAGTCGTTCCTTGATATTAACCAAACCCTGATCAAAAATCATTATTCTTGTAGATTTAAATACATGGACATTTAAAATAAATGTAAGAAAAGAAACAAGATTATCAAAGCGCCCGTAGCGGACATAGAAAAAAGAACTTATATCAAAAATAGTGTACCTTCTCACCTTATTATTTCACCCGTAAAACTTATTTGCATAGAAACTGCATCGATAAGATAACAGCGTCATGGATACAGAACCCTGTAAAAACACTATAGAGGGAAATTCATGACATAATTTTAACTATTGCGCTTTCTTTGAACATGTATAATATACATGTAACGTATTTGCCTTGTTCCCTGAATATATAGGTTTGATTTCTATGTTATTCTACTTACTTGTTTTAATTTGCTCTCATATTTTTTTATATGAAAGCGGTTTTGTTTCGTAAGCATCTTGACTTTTCTCAAATGTTACAATGCGAGATAAAGCGACCAAATTTTAGTGCGCATTAGGGCTTCAGATAGCGTAGTATCAACTATAAAAAGTTGTATATGGTAGTCGAAAACTAAAAACTGGTACAACTCTTGATCACATTGATTCGTAACTGTATGAATGTGAAAAATGAGGTCTGTATCCAACATAAGCATGTTTGTCAATTTATATTTCCGAATTCATATCAATGCATTTCGGTTTTAATAGTTTTATTTTAAAGTGTTTGTATTAAACCTTTTGACTTCATTATCAACATTACATTTTCTTGACATTATGTACCAATATATAAGCAAACGTAATGACATCTTGACTACGATATACATGTAGTTCAATAATTTATGTTTTACTTACACCCCTTTTCACCAGTTTATTTATGAACAAGGGTGTTATGGAAGTGGAAGGAAATCAGTGTACCTGGAAAAATCTAAAGATATTGGAGGTTCGGAATTCGGTTCTACGCCTTTTCACGTGCATACATAATAGATCACATTCTACATCACAGCCTTATTTTAATTTAACGATACCTGTATCATTTGCTTGATCAAGACAGGAGTATCCATATAAACATCGCTTAGTATTAAACTCATTGATTGTGTATCCATAAAATTGTGCCTATTATTTCAAAATATGTCCAATTACTAAATGCCTATCAAAGAAGGTGTTCCTGTAGATTAAATATATTGTTTCTTTTCCATTCTACTTTTTGTCTCCATGTTTCGAATGGATTACTCCGTCCAGAAAGTTCGTGAGATCGGTGGATATTCTGCTTCGTTGTACTGCAGGTCAGTTTTAAACTATTTCTATATAATAAAGCATGATAATTTCACGTTGGTTTTGACCGGGCTGCTAAACTTGAGCTGATGTGTGTGATCATATATAGGGTATTAAAAACGTCATTAAACTTGTTCTAATGAGTCTGGATTTGGGAAGAAAAAAAGGTTTGTTTATGTTCTTAATTAAAAATCGTTTGAAACCATGGGAATGAAAACTTCCTTATAGGCTACTATGGTTCTGTTTGAAGTAATCTGGGCTTATCTGACTATGACAAGTAAATGTTATTTTTTATCCTTGACAGATTTTTCAATATACCTTCCATTACTTTGCTTCCTTTCGGACAGATTCTGCTGTAAACCCCTCTCGTGACGGAACGCATTTCAATCAAATCAGCACGGTAGGATGTCATTCAAGATGGCGGCTGAGTGTCGTCTGGCTGTTAAAACGAGATTTTAATCATGGCTATGGGGTTTGACTGTACACGTAATTAGCACGGAATCCGGACAGCCATGAAATATTAATGTATTTTTGTCTTTCCTGCCCTTTGCTTCATTAATTTTTTAAAGTTGGCCATGAACAAATTTCATTACTGAGAAGTCGGGTAATATATTTTTTCAGACTTTAATCAAACACAGTTTCTCTTTTATCTGCCAGATCTTGGTTGGTGATAAAATCCCCAGACACCTTGACAGGATGGATAAGCCGTTTCTTCTGCAGATTTACAGGATAAAAAGTCTTTTAATGAAAGACTACAAACAAAAACCACATATGTTATAAGAGCTTTTACACAGTTCAGTTGTTAGTGGTTTTTTTTGTTTCGAAATTAATTATTGCTTTGAAACTATTGATCAAATTCTCTTTGGAAATAACGGGACATTTATGCTACTGATCGAGAATGGGATGTATGCTACCGATCGAGAATGGGATAGCGGAAAATTAATTATACATATCTATTGTGTACTTTAAGTAACTAAAAGTAAATACGAAATTTATGTAAGCCATTATGTAAAATCGAAGAAATCATCAACAGGTTATTATTACAAATATTGGACTTTCACTGTTATGCAGCCGGTAATAACACACAGTTTATGATTTATTTCAGTGATTCGTTAGAGGGAAGGGAAACAACGGATAACTAAGAGCAAAACTACATGGTTAGACAGATATGAAATGAAATTAGTTTAACGTCCAACTGGTCTGCGTCGACTAGGCCTATGAAGACGGGCATACGTCATACAGTGTGCCATGAGAGATTTTTTTTTATGCGGCACCAAACTGATCCCGCAGTGAATATTCGCTTGGCCGCTACAATCACTGATAAGCATGACATCGACGAGGCTTAATGAGTACGGCATATTAACTTTTTTACTCCGACAAATTAAATTCTCAAACATTTTTTTGAGGTAAAAGAAAAATAAATAAAGACGTTTGAAGTATTTGTAGTTAAAAAATATTTCCTATTTAGTGTAAATGGGTATTAAAATGAGTAAAATGCATCATTTTGCCCGAAACCGTTAGGTGTTAAGTAAACATTGCACGAGCCGTTGAGCCAATGACTATGCCGCGTGCAGTCAGCACACGTGTTCTAGACAGTTCTAGAGGTAATTCGTAAGTAATTCTTACGATGCGGCACAACAGGGTAATCTTTTTACGACAACGTGCACATCAATATAGCCACGGGACCCCTGCTGTATTGTCACATCCGAAGATTGAAGGTTAGATTGGGGGGGGGGGGGGCGCTACTCCTTTGACCACTGCTTCGACCCTCGCCCTTCCCCTGTAGAGCAAGAAGCGTAAGTTTGAAATCGTATTGAGAATTGGACACTGATCAATGTTCAACGATGACACGCTACGGCTTCTCCTAGAAAGCAAATGGCTAACTGTTGCAAACAATTACATGTTGCCATGCAACTGCACGTCAACGGCATCAAATCATTGTTACCATTTTACACCGTTTTACACTCTCTAGCATAGTCATTACTCTCTTTTTCCCCTTTTGCACTTTAATCACCTATGATAATATGACTCAGACAATAATCACTTGTACTTTAAAGAAGTGTTAGAGGCGGGGGCGTAGATCTGTCTCCATAAAACATAACAGTGACGTGAATGTACGGCTGACCCTGGGCCTATCCCCAATTAATGTCAGTGATGATTTGTCAATATCATTAAACTATTTGAAATATTACTGGTATAATATTCGTGTAGAATCCAATTTGGTGATTGGGGTAAAATCGGATTTGATGATTTGTGTGGGGTTTTTTGTTTTTGTTTTTTTGTTGTTTTGTTTTTTGTTTTTTATATGTTGTTGTTTTTTTTTTTATTATTTTTTTTTTTGTGGGGGTGGGGGGTCTAAGGATGATAAAAATAAATAGCCTTTTCCCTTGGTAATAATAAATAACGGTAAAATAGAAGACCCAACTGATCTTTGTTATCGTCACGATTAAGAATTTCTTATAAACTTTTTAATGCGTGATTAAGAGGTTATTATACATTTCATAATGCAAGATTAAGACGTTATTATACGCTTCATAATGCAAGATTCAGAGTTTATTATACATTTCATAATGCCAGATTAAGAGGTTATTATACATTTTACAATGCAAGATTAAGAGGTTATTATACGGCTCATAATGCCAGATTAAGAGGTTATTATACATTTTACAATGCAAGATTAATAGGTTATTATACATTTTATAATGCATGATTAATATATTATTATAAACTTTATCATACATGACAAAGGGTTTAATTCATGATTTAGGAGTAATAATGCATGATTAAAGGAGCTAACGCTTATAATAATGAATCGCAAGGCATATAATAATGTAATATGAATGTATGTAAACTGATTTACACTCAAATCAGTTATGTTTGGCGAAATACGCCAGAAATCTCAAATCAGTTATGTTTGGCGAAATACGCCAGGAATCTCAATCGAATGGCAATCTCTAGCGCCTGGTTATTCAGTTATTTAAGTCGAAACCGATAGTATGTATTGCGCATGCTCACTAGATAAGAATTATGCGTCACCGTTTGACATTACTAGTGGAATATGTCTAACCTACTTCTTCGAGTTCCTACAAATGGAGCTAAAACGCATTATGGTACACAATCCGTGTACCAATGGTAAAATGTTTATTTTTGTCTTCAATATTTGATATCTTTACTCGATAAGATCACAACATAAATGTGGATTTAAATTAAAAAATAATTCGTGTTTCCAATGTCGAACTCTTTGGGTGATATTTAAGAGGTTATCGCGAACTTTATAATTCATGATTAAAGGGTTATAATTCATGATTTATTGCAAACATTATAATAATGCATGGTTAAGAGGTTATAGGCTATTTGCAACTACTCTTATATCGAATTCCAACTGTTAGGGGTTCTTTTACGGCACGTCATTGTGTACACGGAGCTGTGGTTTTTCGTCATATCCGAACCACTATAGGATGTTATTCCTTGCCAGGACCCCCAGCCTGAACCACTGACAAATCCCGATGAACAGTCTCACTAAAGGTTATCGGGCCAACGTATGTATCTATAAAAGAAATTACCCAAATATTAGTGTGTATGTTTGACAATGGCACAGTATCTATGTAAAATATAGAACACATGTTTCGTCATTAAGATAGATTTACTATAAATATATATCAACAGTTTCTGTAGATATGTGTCCTAAGTAGTTAAACACGCTATCATTGACAGTGCTTTCCAAATCTGACGTTAGGAATGTAGAACATCTTGAAAGGTGTCATCCTATTTTTCTGTTAGTAATTCCTTAGCGTCACCCAGATAAGAAAAATTCAAATGCCATTTTAAAAAAATTGTATTCCTTTATTTCTAAAAATCACTTTCTTGTGTCAGTAAAACGGGAATATAAAGATGTGACATTAAAAAGTATTTTTGTGGTTTATTAAATAGTCAAATCCTGGCAAGGGGGGGTATTTAATTTGATGCCCAAAAATTGTTCTAGCTAAAGTGTTGAATTGGTAGACCACTTAATCCGGTTCTCTTACAATCTGATTAAGATACAGGTCTATATTTTTCGATGGCCTCCACTACAGAAGATATTAGCAATTGCGGTGGAACTTCGCGTTAGAGGTTTTTCTAGTGGTCAGCCAGTTGATTAACCAATCGGTGCTGCTGTTTCCAGTAACTCCGTCCACTTCAAGCCAAAACCTCGCGGTAATAGTCCACTCCATTGGCTAATACCTCAAATCACCCAGAATGTTGGTTACATAAAACCTGTTCCCGAAACTGATGCAGTGTAGACAAGTAAAACGAAATTTTTGAACTATAAAAAACGAATCGAAATAGGATCTGTTTATTAATCATATTGGTTCTGTTAATTTTCGATTTTTTTATTTGTTAGATTATTATTATGTTTTAAGCTGACCCACGCGCTACCCAATCGGAATAATGTACGACAGCCACTTTTCATTTATTTTTATTATTTTGTTCATATTTTATTTGAGAAAAACATGCTATTAAATCAAGGATTAAATATTTGTGAATCATAATCATCCCGATGTTTTGAATTCATAAAATAACCAATAACAAATATTATAAGTAATACATATTTCTCATTAGTATATAAATACCCGGTTACTATTCACCAGTTCAAAATATACTATATTTCTTTATTACCGAAAAGCTAGGACCAAGAATTTATCATTTTGTTATTAAGTTGTCATTTAGAACTGCTGACCATGAACATTCTGAATATCACGCAGTGAAAGAACTAACCAGATACTAAGGTCATTGTTATTTTTTTACAATGAATAAAATCGATCCTAAGGAGAATGTCAAAACACAAGAATTTAGCCTTAAAGTAAAATATGTTCAGGTCGTTCTTCACTTTTATAAACACAACATTACATTTATTTGAAACAAAATGTTTACTGCAGATTTATAAATCTGTTTGGTTGATCTGAGATAGGATGCGGAATTAAAGTTTATCTAACAGATAAACAAGAACGAAAAAATAATGTTTGTTTAAGCAGGATACTGCATCAAAATACGTATTTGCCTGAAGGGACTTCGCCCAATTGTATGGATTTGCTTCCATCTATTTTAAATTTTTTTGGAGGTGTTTTCTGATAAAACTGTACTCAGAAAAGAACTCGTGCTTAATCAAGAATTGGTTCCACGGGTAAAATCGGCTTTCGTAAGGTAAAGGTTTTTTTAAGTATGCATTAAAACTGGGTCGAAGTACTAGAGAAATAAAACTGCAATGGCGATCAACACAGTCATCAGTCAAGCTTTTTTTTTAATCCGAAAGTTCACCGGGAAGTCTTAGCTATGTGAACGTCATATGAAATAAAGTAAGATCACTTTCCACCGACAATAAACGTACCATCCTCGATACCCACCATTACTCATGACTTTAACAACTTGTACCATTATCGTTTTAAAATTTAATTTTAAGTATTATGTTAAAAGAAATAATATCTTTGGATGCAAAGAGGGAATTTCATATTGAAATTTGAACGTTTGAATTTGAAGTTGAAAATGATGTTTTTGCCGATTTCTCAACTGACGATAGTGAATTATAGGAATATTCTTTAACAAGGTGGGACTGTTTATAGATACCATCCATTTTAAGGCTTTATTTTAATATATTTTAAGGAAATAACTTCAAAATATGAAATTGTAGCTTCAAGTAAATAAGTTTCTTTTTCATATACATATATCTATATTGTTTGTTGTCAGGCTGTAACCTTTTCTTGAAGAATAAATAAATAAAAAAAGAAATGTCTCCCTGATCTTGATAACATCGCTTCGTTTAATGTTGTTCATTGGGGTTTTTCTTGATATGCATAGAACTGTCACATATAGAAATGAATGATTATGTATAATATGGTTGGCATTAAACAAGGATATTTTTATAGACAAAAAATGAGTCACGTATCAAGTGAGAAATTATGGGTATTAATAACGACAGGAGATGTCATGATGGTGTTAAGCATCTCTATGCTTTATTACTGGGTATTTTACCTCCAGCTTACAGCTGTAGTGGTTTATCTTTCATCTCGAAAGTTTGACGTCAAATTCGGATATTCACACAATGCTTCAACAAATAAATGTTAAATTATTTATATCTTCATCAATTTTATTCGCAAATATTTTTTGTTCGAGCTCGTCTAATATTTCTTTCTAGATTTTTTTGTTGACAGTTAAATGATAATTTGATATTAAACTGATATTTCAATATCAAGAGTTCCCACTAGGTTAAAGTTTCAATTCTGGATATAGTATAATAAAATTGGTTCAAAAAACTGAGATGAGATGAAATGGAGTTTAAAGTCCTGCTATTCTTCATCATCCGGACTAATGAAGACGGACATACGATATGATATGCGCTACGGACTATTTACGAATTCTAACTGTCAAGGGTTATTTATCGTGCACACCACTGTGTACAGTAGACCGACGAATAGAGGATGTTCCTTGCCAACCCCACGGCCCTGCATCGCCGACCAGAACATTCCACGCATGAAAATCCCGAAAGATTTCCTCGACTAACACCGGAAGTAAAATATGATATTTGAACTTCACATGATCACCTTTGTCTATTGCTGTACTTAGACGTGTAAAATCAAATCACTGAACAAAACGGAAAAGGGTAGAATATTTAAGTGTTTGTGGATTGGGGGGAGGCTCCCAGTGCTGCCGAATAATATTGGTCTCGGCGAAGGTTTGATAGTCTGGTAAAGCATTATGATTTGGATTATTATGTTGAAAACCGCATTTTTCTTATTACCAAGGGAGGGAGCTCAAACACTCAAAACTATAAGGTAAAGCGCGTACGCAAAGGACAGGAAGCTCTTGAACTAAATTATCACGTGGATACCATTTAATTCCCGAATCTAGTTCAAAGGCTATTAATAATATAGTCTTTTTCCCGCTTTCCCTCTCCCCATTTTTATCGGGATTTTTTCCCGCAGATTTAAAGATCATTCATCCTCACAACCATTAGGGAAAGGTTGGAGCCAGTCAAAGAGAAGAGAATTAATATCAGAGTCTATGTTAAAATTAATTGTGTACTGTGTCCATGAAGAAAGAAAGAAATAGATCCAGTCGATTCAGACGCCTATGTAACCCATTATAGCTTTTACAGCCATTGCATTCTATAAGACTGATCGTTAGTACAAAGTTACTTAAATTCTCGTTTTATAATACATGTAGAACTAGAAATATCGATATTTGATATAATGAGAATAATAAAGTATTGCCCGTGTTCTCGGTCAATTAGGTGACAATATTTCTTATCGCGTTTGTCTCCCTTTAATAGATTTCTATATAAAATATTAACAATCTTAACAGGCATTATAACGCTGGTTTATGCTTTCCGTAGCAACATGAAAGACTGTAGTATCTCAGGATAATTTTTGTAGACTGAAATTGATTTTTTCCTTTCAAAATATGAAAGTACATCTATCTAAATTTCAGCCGATCGTTACCCCTATTGCTCTATGTTATAAAGGTAGGTTAGGACGTGTAATTATCTTGTCCACTTTTATCGTTTTATAAATGTACATAAATTGTTCCTTATCATTAACTTTGAATATTCAAAGTGGGTGCGCTTTATAATCGTGTAACCGCAGAATGGTTTGCATGAACCACCATACATGTCTAAATTATACTTGTACAGTAATTAGGTAGGTGTGATCAGGACCAACGTAAGATTACTTGAGATCCAACCCAACCGAGGCAAACAGATTTCTTTTTTTAACTGGGAAATATACGGCATTATAACTGGTACAACTTTTGAACAATTGGCATCACTACACCTAAACAACGTATACCCGAATACGTTGCGCAAATCAATGGCCCAGATCTAAAATTATATTTCGCAATAACGACACTGCTATTTCATTTCATAAAATGAACCTATATTTTCAAATTGAATCTATGACACCAAAAACTACAGAACCCCGCCAGAAGGACCTTTAAGTGAAGTGTTTTCTTTATTCAACTAGTGTTTACAAGTCAGCGAAATTATGATTTGTTAACTTGTTGGCGGATACAAATAAATGTTACCCAGGGGATTGCTCACAATCAAACATATGCGCACGATTCTATCAAGCATGCAAATTAACTGCATGATTCAAAGAAGAATGGCATTTTATAATGTCAACGTAAATATGTGGATTTTTATTAGTCAAGAAAACTGTTATTTAATTTGGCACCGTGATATATTGGAATTTCATGTCCCTTAAAGATGCATTGTCATTCTTATCAGAAAAATGAATACAATTTAAATAATATCATATTGAATACAATTTTAGAGCTATCTATGTTTTTAATTCGAAGAAATGCCTTATATACGTAAAACAGTTACCTATTTAAAGACAAGACGGGTGGATATTGGCCCCGAGTTTTTATCCCCATCCCCACCCCCCAGGCATGCAATAATATCATGTCATGGTTTTTTTGGTATGATTACTATCACCAAGAAAATAATTATAATTCTTTGTGTATATTTCATTTAATTATCAAAAATCAAGGCGCTGACGTTCTTAGAACTCCTTGAAGTGACAACCAGTTAGACCATGTGCTCGCAATTTTACAATTATAAAGTTTGCATCTCGATAATTGATTGTCTGATTGATTGTGTGGGATATATCTTGAACATAACATATTTAACTCTATAGTCACATCAATCAAATCGAAAATTATTTTTAAAGACTGGAGATGACACGGAACACATCATGCTTTTCAAGTATCATGCTTTATAGACACAAAGAAAGCATCAGACACGAAGAGTATCACGTTTTACAGACACTACGAATGTACCCTGATTTACAGGCACAACGAATGTATCATGCTTTACAGACTCTAAGAAAGTAGACTCAAGGACAGTAATCGTGCAATGCATGATGCTTTATAGACACAACGAAACTATCGTGTTTTGCAGACCAAACGAATGTATCATGCCTTACATACACAAAGAATGTGTCATACTAAACATATACTGTACAGAGAAAGTATCATGCTTGAAAGATACAGCTAATGTATCATGATTATCAGACGCAACGCTAGAGTCTTGCTTTTCAGACACAAAGAAAGTATTGTTCTTTACAGACAAGAAAGTATCATGCTTTAAAACCACAAGGAATGTAGACATAAGAAAGTATCAGAGTTTACAGACATAACATTTGTGTCATGCTTTACTTGTATATTTACTCATTTGCTGTGTTAACTATCAAGTATACAGAAGCCTTAGATATCTTTCGCAAATAATCAGAAAAATAACCTTGTTAAGCTTGGATTCAGTAAGTTGTTATTCAGTGATATTTAAATAAATTTAATCGTTATGGTAATGATAAAATAACATCAATTTAAAGTTAAAAGGAACTGCGGTTTCATTTCAAAAGATTACAGAAAACCACTTGAAATATTTTTGTAACCTGTCAGTGTATTATTTTAACTATAAGAGAATAAAATAAGTCAACACAACCCACAGAGAGCAATTACATCAAAAATCATTAAACGTGTGTTCTTGTTGAATATGATTCAAATTGGATCGTTATGCAGATGATGCCTAGTTTATATAGCAGTAACTCAACAATCAATACTTTTAGCAGGGTAATCACAAGAACTCTAATGTATAGAAGAGCAGAAAATAATGCAACATGGTATTTTTAAAATCAATTCTATCCCTAATTATAATGAACAGGAAGTGTTCGTAAAACCCCGGATGTGTGGGATACGTTTTATGCATTTGCCAACGTGTGTCGTCTTTTGTGCCGAAGATTCACAAACCTTTTAAATCCAAACTTTAGATGTTATTAAACATAAAAATGTGGTGTGGGGATAAGTTGGATTTTTTGCATAAGCAAAATATTTTATTCGTGATATCTGAATGGCTTTGGCAACTACATATGCTTAGTCTATTAGGGCTCAGGATGTCTCGTGTGAAATTCTGCTACTTGGTCCTCG
Source organism: Patella caerulea (assembly GCA_036850965.1). Taxonomy (NCBI): domain Eukaryota; kingdom Metazoa; phylum Mollusca; class Gastropoda; family Patellidae; genus Patella; species Patella caerulea. Next base: position 25,953,811 of record JAZGQO010000006.1, read on the forward strand.
TAGCTACACTATATTCTTGTAAAGCTTATAACATAAGTAACTCCATTTAAGGCCTTTGAAAATCTTCATAATTGTCAAGTAATGCTATATTTTTACTAACAATTGAATTTAGCATAAAATTAAATATTGGCGAAAACAACCAATGTCTTCCTCCCGGGCAAAGAATACGTGTTATGCTAGTATTCCTATTTTTCATGCAAGTGTCATCAGTGCAAAACAGTCGCAATGACTTAGTAAGGGGCAGGCTCACTTACAACGAGACCTGCGGTTTGATCCTGATCACGTGTGGTTTCCTCATTGTAAAAGGCGCTGGTTCGCTAATCAAGAAGTCAGGGGTTTAATCCTCATGCGGACTAAGATATTTCCACCAAACATTCCAGCGTTGTTTCCCTTTGTCAGTGGCACAGGACATGTTAAAGGGACACTAACATTCTTGCTGGCTTGGTAGCTCCAGAAAATAAACAATACCCTTATTCTAAGTACTAGATATTTAAGTGACCTACCTGTTGTGTAGATTATCCATTACAGCCTATTTTACTTGTCCAGAGGGTTCGAAAATATTTTAAAATCCAAGTCACATTTGAAAAGGTTTACGTTAGACTTTTCAAATCAATTGGTTGAATTTTTCCAATTTTTTAAAAAAAAAGGTGTGTTAAGATGAAATTTATATCATCATTTAATTGGAATATTCTAAAATAATACAATTTGTTGACCAGAATGGAGATTGTGTTATTATTTATTTACAACAAGAGTGTTATTATGGCTTTAAGTGGGTAACTGCGTAATTTTGATTTTCATTGTTGTTTTCCAACTATTCGCATCATAATAGCCAAATTACAGCATTTAGTTGTTGCCATATATCTATATTTGTAAGCAAATTCCGCAATTAACGATACGGTTTCATCTTAAATATGTTTGTAATTTGGTCTTAAATCATATACTATCTGAAATATAGGTTTACATCTCCATGTAGTAAAAATACTGTGAGGTCTTATTCAAAGGGTATTGAGCATCTGGTGGTTTCAATGCAATTTACAATGCTACACTGGCAGACACTGGTCTCTATTAATTCATAACCACATAACCATATTGCTCAAACAATGTCAAACATATTCCCTGTCTCATCGGACTCTAGCATGTTCCACCGAGCCCATGATTTTTGGTAAACATCCGCCCATCAACCGTCGCAGGCCCTTGAGACAAAATTAACTATATTGGGATTGTGTGCTCACACTTGTGCTTGTGTCATACAACATCATCAATACTGTTATCAATTGCAGAAACTTGACAGAAAGGGAGATAACTCTTTTTTTTTAACCGTTAATGGATTTTAAAAATTCCTTCTACAGCCATGGCATTTATGTTATGGGCATTTGTTTTTAAATCAAAATTTATCTAATACATTATTCTTTGCTAAGGATGAAGATATTGGATGTGTTCGCCAAAATTTAATTTATATGCCAACTTCAGAATTATTGGTATAATAATTGACAATCGCGACGATTTTATTCTGTCCAAAATTGAGTTAAATGTAGTACCACATGCTCCGAAACTATGGAATAAACTTTCTTTCAACTGACGCAATAATCGATCTATAGCTATTTCAAATAAAATAAATTACGTGGTTTTTATTTATCTGTCAACTTTCAAAATTATCTGATTTATTTTAAACATTTTTTATTATTCAGATATTTTGCTAAGATATATTTGTATGTAGAGAGCTAGAAGCCATGAAGGCTGTATTAATGATTTATTTACAACGCTCTGTTTATATTTAGATTTCAATTTATAAAAGAAGGTGACTGGGACATCGCTGTAGTATTGTTTTGTAATGTTAAGAAAATGTTTATACAAATGCATTAAATGTAAGATATTTCTTTAGGCCTTAAATATTATGCCAAGATCATACTCAAATTTCGATACCATCAGGTGCTCAAGTTGTTCGACGGATTTAAACGTGACTGCCGGCTAATGATTGGATTATAAAATGTCGATCAGAAATAAAGTAATTTGAATGACATTTTCAAGATGTTCCATTTTCATTATGTATTTTTGACTGGTATAGTGAGAATTGTCAGTTCTTTATTCAGATCCTACAAGATTCAATTTCACTATTCCAATAGTAAGTGCAGGGGAACTGTACCAACCACGAACAATTACACAAGACAAATCTACGGACAGGACACAATATACATCACAAACAGCAAACACACATATCAGACAAAGTGAAAAAATCCGGAAACTATACCTAAATGCCTACTGCGCTGTACAATACCGGATTGCAGTGATACCGCCTTCATTCAAAATTTCGAATTTCCGGATGTACATGGCAAGGAGAAGGGTCGCCTGTCCAACCTCGTGTATTTTCTCCGGGTACTCCTATTTCCTTCCACTGCTAAAGATCACTACGCGCAAGCGAATTATTGAAACAAAATTAAAAACCATATGTTAGTCCCAATATGACCTAATTTGTGTCGAGTGGACGTTAAACCCCATTCGCCCTCTCTCTCTCTCTCTCTCTCTCTCTCTCTCTCTCTCGCCCTCTCTCTCACTCTCTCTCTCTCTCTCTCTCTTTCTCTATTTTACCCTATATAATATACGTAAACCAACTGTTTTACATCTTCTTTAATTATCTTGAAATGGTATACAATGTATATACAAAAATCATTTTATGACCTTGTACCGTACTCTAAACAACTATAACAGCGATACAGATTCATTAAAGGATTTTTAAAAAGTAAAAGTTAATGGGTTTTTATCATATCAAACTTTTACGTTCTTTAATGTAAATTATCTGGCAAACAGAACCCCGGTTGGTTTTATTTTATCGAGTTAGAATTGAGTTCTGGGGACATTTATAAACGAATAAATACGAATAATGAAAGTAAAACATTTTACGATATTGTTTGAAATGCACGTGGCAACACTTCAAATTTACAATTAAAACTCTCTGGTCGCGAGATAATGAGAAATGGCGATTTGCTGGTATAATTGAGGGGGCCATGTGGTGTAGTATTGGGTGCCATCTTTCTCCTAACACCATCTCTGTTCTTTGGTATATTAGTAGATTTATTATCGCTCATCGACCCTTAACTACCAGTAAACATCCATCAAAGTCGATGTCGTGTTCAATTTAATTGTAAACAGGAAATCGTGGCAGGCTTTTGTATATAGTTTTAAAGTAAATTCTCGGTCAACTATCGTGTAAAACATCCACAAAATGTTCTTCTTCCTCTATTAAACGATTCCTCGTAACTATTACCTGAGGTTGCCAATTATGACTTGGCACAAAATAATATAGAACAAATTTTAGACTTGTATAAAATGGGATGTTTTTTTTTTGTTAAAAGAGAATAAAATAAAAGGTATAACATTGATTGTAAAGGGTAATCAAAATCAAATTAATACAAAAAGGATATCAATAAAATAGTATGTGGAGATTATCACTGTTCAATCGAACGTACAGAGCAGCCGCTTATTAATTACGTAAACTCCATACATATAAAGAGTGATATCAGGTGCTCCATAGATAGAGTAACCATACCATGTTCAGGAGAATTTTGCTCTGACAGCGGCGTATCCATCTCGCCTTAAACGAGAACGCTATTTACGTACATACTGACGAGTACACAAACGGGCTTTGATTTTGTACGCCCAACCTTAACGGCAAGGTAACATTTTATTTTCCTGTCCCTCTTGATATGCGGTGTTAAAATCCAGAGCTTCTTAGCAGGGTCTCACCGAGAGACGAAACCGGAACATTCTAGTCAAGCCCCGGTTCCCCAAGGCTTTTGATTATCGCGTACCATTACAACGTACAACGAACCCAAAAAGAAAAGAAAGCGCAAAGGATTGAATATTGGATAAGGAAAATAGCGTGCCAACTCAAATGACGTGACCTCTATATCCAAAATAATAAATGTTTAATTTCTAATTGTCTGTGGAGGGTCGGCATTTCAATACAAAAAAAATTCTAATTACCAGCAATTATACATAATACATGACAAGTAATAAAAGGGAAAAGACAAAAATGGCTACGACTTGATTAGACTTGCTATGATACCGATTGCAAAGAAAGATTGCTACAGAAACCAGCTTTGAAAAGGTGCAAGTCGATCAAAAAAATTAATCAAGATCTTCATCGAATATTGTTCAATCGATCTATTATTAATTTGATTTGTAAAAAGATAATTATTAAATTTATAAGCGAAAGAGAATTAATCGGAGAAATATTAACGACAGATGCTGTTTATGGACGTTACTCACACACTCCTCACGATATCTCATCAATGAAAAAGATCGCGGAATGACGTTCAGATCTATTCAATAATCATCAGCATCAATCTAAATCTCATTGTTCTTGAGATGCACATTTCCATACACCACAAGAAATGGTAAAAATCAATCTAAAGAACAACAGTATCATAGATATTATGTTTAATTCTGTCCTGCTGTAATTTGAGAGAAGGTCTGGAAAATGATTAAATGAAACCGATTCTTTGCAAATAACAGAAAACAGAACGCAGTCTATTCCCCAAAATAACCCGCAGATAGATTGATTAATACATGTGATAATGGCCTCTATACTAAATTAATTTATCACATAATCACCAGTCTGTAATATTTCTAGAAATTGATTATCAAATTGTCTTTTTGTAGTACAGAAAGGGATAAAGTATAGATCGGGCATTTTCATGTATATATAGATATATATAATCATTTATTATTTGTTCCGAGAACATTACGTATTAACGAAACTGTATTCAGTCAATCAAAAAACGACAAATTAAGTATGTGATCATTAGAAATAGCTTCCTTTTTTATTATTATTCTACCTTAGTTAAGATTAAAATTGCAAAGACGTTCATATTAACTATGTTGTACGTTTCTTTTTTGTGTTCTGTTATAAATGTTATAGAATTAGGGAAACAACTTTATTTTTAGACATTTCTGATAGTTTCAAATCTTAGATCAAACCATATTATTATATATGAAAATATATTTGCTCAACCGTGGTTTTACTCAAATCTTTGAAGCTTAGTTCCCATGTAAAATATTTAATTCAAAATGGCACACCACACCAATACTTTCTCTTTCCATCTACACTACATCAACAATTTACAATACTTTTTTTTATTAGTTTATGAAACAAACCAACCACTTACAGTTAAAACATACAATATTATGGACTTCTACCTCCATATTTTTTAAATACATGTACAGAAATTGAATTCTTAAGTAACAATTCCTGACATTAAGTGCTATTATCATTACATCCCACTTCTACTCGCTGCCAATGGCAACCTTTGATGAAACTGTCCTGTCCATTTCCAATACATGCACAAAAGTATCCGTGTATCGGAAATGAACAGTACACTTTTGAAAAAGGGTACTGTTCAATCCTGATACACGGATACTTTTACACCGTGTAAGAAACTTATCAAGCAATAAGAAGCGGACGTTTAGTCCGACCCAGATCACAATGATAACTTGTTGTTTCTTACTGCACCCGGATAAGGTACATGAGACAACTAATCAATATCATAGTAACAAAACAAACCGGTAGGAACTACATGGCAGTGCAAAAATATATACAATGGCATTAAATCAACATAACAAGATATTGCGAAAAACAATTATTACACATATCTATTGGCATCTATTCCATAATTTGGTTTTGATTTATTATGCAAAACATACAAATGAGAATATTGAAAAATTATTTTAACTAATTGTGATTCTCTTGCTAGACACTTCACAGGCCTTGAAAATAAGCAGGATATAAAAAAAACGCCTAGAAAGTTATAAATTTCATAACAATTAAATTTCAACGGAGGAACCATGCATGCACCGATGTATACTTTGACCATGAATGACCCACGTTTCGAATTTCCTTTACACTACATTTAATATCATCGCAGTCCTCTACGCCATAGACAAGTTGTTTTGACGATGTGGTCTAAACGAACACGTGGCTAGTTTACGCGCGGGGTGTCACAACAAAACGCACGTGTAAATACTACCATGAAATGTAACGTGAGGCTCAGAAAGGGATAAATAAAAGAGCTGACATTATTTGTCACTTTTCGGTTGAAACGACTCGATAATAAATACTATTTTTCACATTTTGCTTCACAATACTCGATAGAAATGTGATGTAAGTAACTTATTAGCACCTTTCCTCGGTGTATCGGTGAATATCAGGACAGTTTTGGTCGTGGGCCGCCTCGGCTCCGCCTCGGCTAAGCCCCCGACCAAAACTGTCCTGATATTCACCGATACACCTCGGAAAGTGTGCTAATAACTATTACATAGTAGGCCCTATATGCCGAATATTGTGCATGTAAGTACTAGGGGCTACACTGTTAGGGTTTATATGCATATTTAACATTTTCATTGATGAAAACTTATTATTCCGACATACATAGACCCACCGCCACATTAATTATTTTTTATTTAAGCAATGGATGGGTTACAATTTGGGCAATTCATAAAGAATCTCAACTGCTTTGATAAATGTCCAAATAACAGGTCGAAATAGGTGGAACCGGTGTATTATTTCGATTAGAGATAAATCAAGTACTATCCGATCGATGTCGGTATATTTTCTAATTTCGTATCAAGTCGAGTGTTGACTTCACAATCAGTTATGCCTGTACATTTACTTTATCCGCGGAACTAAAATTAACAAAGAAGGTAAGTACAATTCCGTGGACCCTTTTATTTTTACTGAAATCAAAGAGATTAAATGAAGTTAAGTTGAGTAAGAAAAAACAGAAACGTTTTATGATCATGTGTCATATTCTCCACGGTTATTACTACCATTTATTCATTTTCATGTTTAAAAACCCCACAGGAATAATGGAGTACGACATGTTGTCTGATCGAATCACCCCAGGATCTATCACGACACTAGCCTATAGTCAGCTATCGGACAACTAATATACTGTTCAGACGCTAGTCAAGCTAGTTTTAAAACGACAGCCAATTTTAAGCTAACTTGTGGCAAATAAAACATTTTAAAAAACAAGAACAAACAATAAAAAAAACTGAAAACTACTCTTTACGATCTCGGGGAAGGCTTATTTTCTAAAGCTGGCCCATCTTATAATTTTATAGGGTTTAGCTACCTCGGGGCTGGCTTATCTTGGCCGTCTGAACGATGGGTCGACTTATAATTTTATAGAATTTAACTATCCCAACAAGGCTTTTGTTGTTTTTTTATATATAGATTTATGTAATTTTAAAGTGACAATCCCGATAACTTTTTGGGGAATAAAACTGCTTAATTTTGTGTTAAAATCCTTAAAAATCCGTAACCTAAGGCCCACCTACTAACCCGATATTTGTGATACGCTTGTAAATAACTTAAACCTGACAGTCTTCATCTGGAAAAGGAGAACGTTTTATTGTACAGTATCTGGATAAAACCAGACTTTTTTCTATAAAAATAATATGTAGGTGAAATTTACCTTTTGTTATCAAGTACAGGGCATGGGTCATTCACTGTATAGACCTCTCAAGACACATTAATCGATTATCAGGTCACCCAATGAAAAAATTGACCCGAAATCTTAAAAGGGTTACGTGTCCGGATAAGCAGTGTTGACGTTCACATCCAAACGACTCAATATTTTGAGCTGAAATTTTGAGACAAGGTAAATACATCATGCCACTATATTTTGGTCCATAAATTTCATATACTCGGACTTTTATTTTTGAGACTATGTTGTTATCGGGATTGTCCCTTTCAAGTAAGTTATGCCCCCCCCCCCCCCCCGCTTCAAATCACCAGTCTGTTTTAAAGCAATATATTGCCACGTGGACGCTATACAAGTTTAAATATCACATGGACGCAGAATGTTGTGTTGTGCTAAAACATGCTAAAACAGGTATACTATAAAACTCAAGTATCATTAGATGTCCATTATAATATATTGCTTGGGAACAGGCCGATAAGAATAAGATCTTTTCGAACTGATGTGTTTGTTAATACGACTAATATATAAGTTCATCGATCGTGGTAATGATGAGACCGATTTAACTACACTTATATGCTCTGTGTTTACATAAAACATATATCGACGACGATACACCACTTCCTTGGTTGAATTCAATAGTCTTTTTGCGTCCCCTTTCAATTGAATATCGATATTTCGATTTTATATATTTTAGATATTTGTAGGCATAATCAAGACCTTTGATGTTTTGTTGGTGGATATTTATAATCAATCTGGATATGGGATCATCTACACTATGTTATATATGGCTTTAATAAATAATATCCTGGCACTATTCATATAACGTCAGTTCAGCCGTAGATTACAAACTGCAAAAATGGTGTCCCTTTGTATACATGCTGCATTAAGTACAGCAGTGCATCTCAGGTCTATGAGCCTTTTGTACTAAAATTTAAACATCTTTATTATTGAAGGCAATATTTGAGTTCTTTGAAATAATTAGACAAGTTGCAAACAAACTACATTGAAAATACTCACAACTTGGAATTTTTATGAAAAAATATAGTTTACTGTCATGTATGAAAAATGTACAAATTTTACATGTTTCGAAATACCAATACTTTTCCATTTTTTTTAAATAGGCAGACCGACAAGAAATATATTTTTAGAAACTTTGGACAATATGCAAACAGAAAAATTGCAAATCAGTTGCATTGATTGTATTATTAGAGATCTATACCGAAACATGTATCTCTGATTTCCTACCCTCAAAACATGTCACTGTCTGAATCAATCTATTCTTTAGTTGCAGAACTAACATTACCAAAGGAATCTGTCAGCTGTGTTTAACATTCCTGGCTAACATATATGCATATAAATTAGAATAATATGTGCAATACATTTGAATTATGGTTAAAAAAATGAACGAAAAGGACTGCCATATTTTGTCTATGATCACCCCTCTGTAACAAAGAATAAATAATTGTTAAAGAATAAAAAAAATTAACATCGTGTTACCGATTTTCATTTTTCTGTATGAAGGCTGGAACATTTTTCTAAGTTATATTAGCAATAAAAATAGGGGCATTCTGAGACATTTTTACTCATTTGAAAAGTAGTCATGAAAGGATTAATTTCATCATAGAAATGGGGGGAAGGGTCTGGAGATTTTCTGGGAATATTCCTGGTTTTAGACAATAATTGGTGAGCTGTGTCTGTATGATCTGAATGCGGACCACCAATTATTTTCTTTGTCTTTGTACATCGTTTCCTCTCTTTACAGTCTTGAATCTTTGCTACTCTGCCTCTATCTGATACTGCACAGTTGTACATTTTAGAATTATGTTGATGTAGGTGCTTGGTTTCAAGAGAAATAAAATTTAATTAAAATAAAAATAAAATAAATGAAAATGTGTATTTTCACACTGCAACACAATACAAAGGCCAGATACAAATCTACCAATAAAAAATATAAAACTTGTGTAGAATACGAGTCCAACAGAAATATGAAAACAATGGATCGAGGGATCCGATACGGAAGTGTTCTTCACTAGATAAATGTTGACGTGGATAAATAAAAGAGACACTAACACTGTTTTCGTCGTCAGATGTTATTGGACCAATGTTTCGAAGCGGTACCCTTTTCTTCTTCAAGGTAATAAAAATATGAAAAAAGAAAATCAAGATTATTTTAGACTAAATTAATGATCACATATTTTTGGACATGGGGATGTATTCAAACATAAAAAGTGCCAATCATACATACATATAACACTAAATCACTGCTTGAAAATTAAAATGACTGCGGTTTTGAAACCCCTTCGTCTGAAATTCAACTACACTGCAACTAGTAACCTTTAGGATTTATGCTACAAAAACATATTTTCGCATATATTCGCACATGGATTTAATATGTTGGCACATCTGCACTGGAATACATATTAAAGTTACATAAAAAAATAAAAGTAGTCAAATGCAAGAGCAAGTAATAAATTATATTCATGTAGTTTATGTTTCATACTAAGAACGAAACATGTGCCTTTAAATTATTAATCCATCTCTGTAAATAATAGATCTTTGTGAATCATAAATTATGTGAAAACAAATTGTACAAAGCTTATCTATTTTCATAAATGTCAAAATAACAATAATATTAAACATATACATCATTTTCTTATAAGCAGTATTGACAATTACCAGAGATCATAAACCACATTGAAATAAAACGACAGACACCACATTAAATTCAATTAATAGCAAACCGGTGACAGCGGCAATATTTGCTACATGTCATGGTAATAATTAAGAAGGGGAGTATTTTTATTATACCATGAATATAGACTTTAGTAATGATTATCGAGGCTAGGCGTAACTTCCAACCGCTCAATTCTCAGTTCGTAGTGGATCAATTTGACAAACTGCCTTTACATTATCTAGTTGTTAACTACTATAGTGAGAACTGCCAACCCGTTATCTAATCTCCCATAATTGTTTCAATGAAATTTAGTAACTTAACTGGAATATACAGGTCGCATTTCTGAAGAATACAATTCCTGCATATTACTGGACGACGTTAATAACAAGAGTCTAGCCGGAAACCAGTCTCAGTAATAAGCAGTAACTGTATTCCTATGACCTGTATTATGAAAATTGTTGAAGGTGACGTATTTGGGTTATTACAGGTTAACGTTGTATGGGTATCTACGATAACCAGATTTTTAGAGAGAGAGAGATGGGGGGGGGGTTAACGTCCACTCGGCACAAACTAGGTCATTTCGGGACTAACATATCGTTTAATAATATCGCAATAATTCGCTTGCGCGTCGGATCTTTAGCAGTGGGAGGAAACCGGAGAACCCGGAGAAAACCAACGAGGTTGGACAGGCGACCCTACTACTTGTCATGTACAACCGGAGATTCGAAACGACACCGTCAGTTGACTCAATGAGAGGCTTTATGATAAAGCACACACGTACAGGAGTCTATATCAGATAACTATGCTGGCGCTGATGATTGGTCGAAAAGTACCTATTTTTCGGATTCTCCAGTTGCCAGGAGATTCCGATTAAAGCCGATGTCGAAAGATGTCGAAATATATTTCTTAGTATGAACTCGCCTAAAAAAAGATATGATAATACGATAATTGGTAGAAAAGTACCTGTTTATCGGATTCTCCAGTTGCCGCAAAATTCCGATTAACGCCGATGGTGAAAGATACCGACACATAATCCATAGTGTGATCTTGCCTTAAGACAGATTTGATAAAACGTAATGCTAAAGTCATGTAACAAACATTTCTTATCTACTAATCCCAACGATCTCCTATAAGCTGATTACTGCATCAAAAGCAATAATAATAATATTATAATTTATTGTCGTGATAATGCATTAAACGTACCGTGGTTTTAGTTTTATATGTATTTTTTTAAAGAGAGGCTGGCAACTATCAGGATAATTTAGTTGTTGATCAACTTGATCTGTAAAATATAAGTATCGACCGAACTTTTTTATTCTGAAAATTTTATGACAAATGCTTTATTAAATGTTAAAATATAAATTACTACATTTCCTTATGATTCTATATTTATTAAATGTTAAAATACAAATTACATTTCCTTATGATTCTATATTTGAACGTCTTTGGGAATTTTGTTTGTTTTTTTGGAAGGTTTTTTTCATCGTTTTTCAGTTTTCCCTAGATAGTCTTCTTTTAGGTTGCTGTTGAAAATATTCATATAGTTTTATTTATAATATCATGCTTACTGCATATATATTTAATTCAAGAAGTTTTGGATCTATTTAGATCTATGGTTGATCACGATTTTAATCTGATCTAATTGATCACAATGTGTCTGGTTTGCCGGACTGAAAGCGATCTTATCAAAGCTAATTACTTTCTGCGTGATATTTTCATTTGACTTCAAAATTAAAAAAAAAGGATATCTTGTATTGCGAACGAAAACCAAAAAAATTGCATAGATAAGAAATTAAATGAAATGGGCTTTAACGTCCTACTGTTCTGCTCCGAAATGGGAATAATGGAGACGGACATACGCCGGATAGCGGCACTACGGCCTATTCTTATATCGAATTCCAACTGTCAAGGGATCTTTAACGTGCACGCCAATGTGTACAACGACCTCGGTTTTTCGTCCCATCCACACAACTAAACACCTTTCTTTGTCAGATCATCCATCCTGTATCACTGACTAGGGAGAGCCTGGATGAACTTTCTCGGTGATGCATAGATAAAGAAAATGTATTTTGTAATTTGCTATAGGCATAGTGTAACACCCCAGCTTCCACACCACCCATGGATTGACCAAATTTATTCCCTAAAAGTACAATAAACATTTGTAGAGCGCAGAACAATTGGAACATAAAAATCTAATACACATATATTGGTCATTGTTGATATTATCGTCAAAGCACAAAATGTCAACTTTCCCCTTCATGGTAACACCACCTTGCTGATAGTATCTGAAATCTATTAAAATTTGAAATGGACGTCTTTGTGTTCTTCTTCCAAGATATATTGACAACTTTCTTGCATTTTTTTTTTGTCTTATCTCTTCGATTTTTTAAAAGCTCCAATCCATCGTCTAAGCTCCCCAAGTAAATCCAGAGTGCATTCTTTGGGAGTAATTAAATCTCTCTGTCCACTTATTTCATCGCGCAAGGTTCAGTAACGGTTGGTATATTCAATATTGTTGGATATTTTGAAACTAAGATAGCCCGAAGCCTATCTTAAAACTGGGGGAGATGGGTAGTATAGGGAGCTTATTAAGTGCGAAACCTTGACAAAAGTCAAAATGATTTTATTTGACACAACATACATACAATGCTAGAAAACATGGCTTGTGTCATATTTGATATGAATCTTCGCTGTTATGAAATTCGACAGAAAGGTGAAATGTAAAATAATTGTTTTAAAGTTAACTATCACGTTGTAAATGTAAAGGGCAGACCTACAATATAAATAAGCCTTGCAGATATCAAAGGACTAACCAAAGAAAATATTTAACGATCTTGCTTAGTGTTCCGGTAAAAAGGTTTGTAATCGTCCATTAACAGTGACATCTATCGTCTGCTCCTGGCGTTAACATTTACATGATGCACCACATTCTTTTCAAGTAGAAGATATTGATTGAAGGCAAGAAGTGCATCCCATTGATTACAAGTGATATCGCCTTTTTAACTAGAGATGGAGCTAAATTCTCGACTCAGTATATTGTCAATGTGTCAATTAATGCGATGGTTAGCTGTTCTACAAAACTGTAAACTTATGTACAGATTACAAAGATAAGTGTTTTAGTTTTTGTTGATGTGTGTCAATAAAAGTTTGAAATATAAATATATAGTGGCGGACACGGGTCAGAGGGGATGGGGGGCATCCACTTGGGGCAACGAACTTATTTAATCTGACTGATTTGTACTTTATTAGAATAAATAAATATATGTCTTCCTATCTCAGTACGCAACCCCGGTCATCACTAAACCTCTGCACACCACTGACAATAACAACAGTTTTAGTTTTAGTAAATATGGAGTGACCAGTCTAAAGCGTTTATAGCATTTCACCGACATGGTACACCAAATGTAATTTGAAGGTCGATATGTCATTAATTACAGGGTCGTATCCAGTGTGGTTTCTCCTTGTCAGTGTTGCAGGGCGGGAAGCCTGACAAGTATAGATTCGAGTATTTCGGATATTGCCAAAAATTGAGCTCCAGTGCACACGTTTGTAGTAGACCGTAGAAGCTCTGGCTGGGCCAAAGAAATCCAGTAAAATCACAGTCAACCCAACTAAGTCATGCCATCCAAAAACGTATTTCTTTTATTAAAATATGTCAAAAGTGTGCTCAACGATGAGATCGATAATATTACCAGAGAATTGAAGGTTTAGGCCCCCTCTCCGTATTTGATTTTCATTTGACACGAATTGTGAGTCTTCTCAATTTTGGGCGAATTGTTAGAACATAAAAAGGGGACATTACATTAGCTGCAAAAATAATAATATGGAATAAAAAGGATTGATCAAGTTTTTGTTGATATTTCCAATATAATCTTACAATTATCGCCTGCAAATAAAGATCAAATAACCGGTAATGTGCGAGACTAAGCATAAAATTAATGGATATTTCACCAATTTTGTGGTAATAACGTATCATCTCCAGAGACCCGAGATTCATGAAAAACGTGAGGAGAGAGATAGAAACATGTCTATTCACGATATCAAGGGGTTTTCCGACTAAAGGATTTTTATTTGTTAGACCGACATGGCCATGAGACACGTAAGTTGGCTGTATATGATCTAATTTGTTGATGATGACCCGGCTAATTTGTAAAGGATCCGAATTTACCTCATAAAACCAATGGCATATATCAATGAGGCTATTCTGAGTCACTTAGTAAGATTGATTTATAAGAGCCATAGTCTAGCTGTGTAGAATACAGATGCAATTTAACAAAGAGGGTGCAGCAGGGAAAAAGTCTTTTGTCTGGCAACATACAGCGAGAGAAATTGATAAAAAGAATGGAGATTACATTATTATAAGTGTAACAAAGATGCTTCTAGTCTAACTAGAGAAAAGTAAATATGAATATTTTATAACCCCCTCATCATGTTAGACGTATATTCGTCTGAAACCCATCCTAGAGAGAGATCGGATCGCTACTATATCATGTTTTGTGCCACCGTTAATGGACTAAAAGATAAATTGATGATATTTTTTGATGTATGTAATATCGATCTGTATATGAACAAAAAGGAACACAAGTCACTAGAATAGCATCGCCCAGTAAGGTCACTAGTTAGTATTGAAATTTGAAAGCAACATCTCCCTTGTCGCTACTTTGTTATGCTCTTTTTTGTATTATGTAGAAATCCAAACGAACCCTTCCGGGGATAAATAATCAAGCTTAGATTACTAACATGGATTTCTATATTTGTATTAATGAAAAACCTTTGCTCTGTATAATTTGGGGCAGGTTAAACCTATACCGAAGCTACTGGCACCCTTCTAGGTAAGTATGGTTTCCCCAAATCGGAAGCCGATTTTCTTATTCATTTAAACAAGAAATGAAATAGAATGAATAAGTCTAGCGACCTATTTAACTTTACTTTGAACATCTAACAATGTCGTTTTATATAGTATTTTAGAATATTACTTTCTGCGCATCATGATAAATTGGATGTAAGAATATAAATCCGAATGTCAATCATATGATCGTGAAAGTTTTTACTGAGCACACATGGAGTGTCTTTCATATTAGCAGTATATTGAGATGGGATAACGAGGAAGGGTGGGAGAAGATATCGCCACTCGACACTTACCAGATCCCTTCCTGTCTGTGGTTCAACCAGGTGGTTTCGGCACTAACATAATTACGGGTCTTTCAGAAGTTGAAGGAATGTTAGTTACATAATTCAAACATAATACGACAGTTGCTTTTGGAAAATACGAAACTAACAAATGTCTGTTGCCATTTTCTATCATAGCTCAAGCACTTATTATTGTGTAAGAACCAACATGCGTTTGTCGGACCAACATTTCGACAGGGGTTTGGAAATTTCATGTGGACATAAAAAGAGATGAGTATCTTAAAGTAAACAAGAAAAATGTTTGGCCGTTGATATTCCGATTGGTTCCATTACAATTACTGAACGTGCATGTCATTTTATTGCAGGGAACATTTCACTATTGATTTAACAATATATCTATTTGCAATGTTTACAATATTATGCAGGGAACATTCCACTATTACATCACAAGGAATGGTGCCTGTGATGTGTTACGCAGATATAAGGGATGACATAATTCACTATAATAAACGTACACGATATTGATCGCTAGCATGGAATTAATGTCAGTGGTCTTCATAAAAACAATGTCGATGGAAGTCTCGTCGAACTGGCTACTAATGAGTAGTTTCTTAATCTGTCACCTATCCAGTGAGGTCGTGACAAACACCACTATCCATTCTGTTTTCTCTAAGTCTTCAAAAATAAGTGTCAGTATTAGTCTGTGTTTGGCATCCATGGTTTCGTTTAGTTTATAGACTCTCTTATACGTCTCAATAATAATTATATATAATGACCATCATGATGCTAAATTCGTTCAGACAACTTCTAGTTTTTTATCTGAATTATCAATGATGATTCGTAAATACTTTTGGAAGTAGACTGAGTTAACACTTTGTCAAAGACCAATAAGCTATTAAAATTTTATAGCATTGGGCACCAAATGCCGGGTGTGTGGGGGCAATAAGTGAATTAAAGACCTTCTCTACCATGCATAAATGTTGATTTTCCTGGCAGATAAATGAAATGAGAGAGAGAGAGAGATGTGATTTAACGTCCGCTCGACACAAACTAGGTCATTTCGGGTCTAACATGGTTAAATTTTATTTCAATAATTAGCTTGCGCGTAGGGGTCTTTAGCAGTGTGGGGAAAACTGGAGGACTCTACTCCTTGTCACGTGCAACCGGGGATTCGAAACCAAAATAAAATCAAATTATAGCAATGAAACAATCATCTTGATCTTACACTGCTACTTTATTCTGTCGCTTGTTGAAAATGATGCAATTCTTTGTTTGTTGTGTAATCTGAAAATAGTAATACACGTTGAATGTGGTTCTGTTCTAAAACTGCTAAGATCTAGCCGATCACCAATAAAATACTCTATTCCGCAAAACAAGGCCCACAAAAACTATGCCTTTCAAACTGCAAAAGATCGAATTTCCATCAAAACCTGGAAATACAGACTACCAAATCTAAATTAATATGATTTTAAAAGGGAATTGATTTATCGTTACGTTCTAAAGACTGAACTATGTGACTTGCTCATACAT
Source organism: Patella caerulea (assembly GCA_036850965.1). NCBI lineage: Eukaryota > Metazoa > Mollusca > Gastropoda > Patellidae > Patella > Patella caerulea. Next base: position 25,970,626 of record JAZGQO010000006.1, read on the forward strand.
CTTCAGATTTGGTAATAATATAGTGCTTCTATTTAATGATTTGACATTCCGAGGCTTTATCTAAATGCCACGCCTTTAGAAATTTCTATCGATTATTTTTTCTAGATTTTTTTTAAAGGTTATTTTAAGCTTGTTTTCTCCAGTATTGGAATGTGTGCTTAGAAACTTAAATATGTGTCTTGAAGAGAATATCAGAAGATGTCCATGTAATGGTTTATTTCTGTATTAAGTCTCTGTAGATCTTCTGTGAATGCGCACGATACTTCCATATGTTGTATGTCCAGTGAACAATGCAATGCGTCCACCCTGTTTTAGATGATAAAGGAATGACACGAGAATTGAGTCAATACACCTTGTTGTTATAGGCAATCACTGCTGGCAAATATTTGCCCTTCTCGTCCGCTAGTCTTTTCACCCCGTCACGCGACCGTTTGTTTAAGAAGGGAATGGGGGTATTAGGCGGGGATTTACGTCCCTGTACGGCGAAATGCTGGATAACCGGTGTTATTAACTGCAAAAGGACTCGATGTAACAATAATGTTCCAATGTTTGTGTCGAAATTTCAGACGGTGGCGTTAAGGCTGGGAATTAAACCCAATCGATAAGACCACTGAAGATGCGTGAAAGGAGAATAGTGGGTGAGGGGTTTCTAGAGGTGCTTGGCGGCGCGATATTTTAACAAGTACAGCACTTGGCTGTAATTTCTAGCCTATCAATTTATAATGAGGATTCTGGCTTTGTCGCGAGGGAAATCACCCCTTCTATGCCTGCCAGCATCGCACACAGTAATCCTTATACATACAGGGTGATAATTCAAGCAGACAAGTAAAGACTGAATGGATCTTTTTTAACTTGTTGGGTAGAATGATTTAATTAAAGGCCCGCCACCGTTATACAGCGACTGATCGATTCAAATTACATGTAAACTAAGGTGATCTCCCACATTCCATATAAATGAAAAAAATCACCCATTTATCACCGATACCTTTAGTAACATTATGTTAAAGATCACACTCGGTCGGTCGAGAAATTTTGTTACATGGATACCGTTCCAGATGCTTTTGATTTTTTAAATTGTTATAGCGGAGTGGCCAAGTCTAGATTTTGGGAGGAGCGAGTGATATACATGTACAACACTTTTATACAACTTCGCAATTTGCGATCTCATTTAAAGGTACAATACAGACAAGATCGTTGCCTCGATAGCCTTTTATATTTTTTAAGCGAGGCGCCATACCAAGCCAACGCACAGGGCTGGTATGGGATTGTTTTGATCGTATGAAACTGGCAGAATATTGGCGTCATCAGCTCTCATTGTAGCTGTTCCTTCTTGATAGCATACGAAGAAGGTACAGCTGCTCGAAAATCAAGAAATGGTATGAGGCGCATAGCAATCGTCATTGCATAATAATATACTATGGTGGGACCTGGTCCAAGCTTTATGACTACCACCGGGAATTTTTTTACTCTTGAAAAGTTGAGAAAAGCCCGTCTCGAATATTGTACTTTGCCAATTTAGTTCAGATTTCGTTCATTTTGTTTCTAAAATGTTCAATACCACTTCGTTTATGTTTGAAAGTTAAGACAGCTACCAAATTCACGCGTGTTGATTGGAAGGAATATACATACCTTTTACATATAAATGACTCTTAGAGCTAAAGACAAGTTCATGTGGTAATCATGTCCAAAAGGTATATTCATTATTTTTGATATGATCTTTTTTCTTTCAAAATCATAACTTTTATTGACCAGATAGTTCTGACCTTATGCTCTGGCTCGCTATTTCAAAAGTGTTAGCATAATCTACAATTTTGTCCGAAAATTTTACACATGTTTAAATAGTGTCAAATGTCGTATCGAACCAGAAAAGGACGATCTTGAAGAATTTAACTTGTGTCTCACAGAAACGTTCATAATATTTTGATTTTCGGAAAGAAAATCTTTATTTAAAGGAATGTTGTTTACAAAGAACTTAAAAGAATGAAACGAACTATTAGTATTGAGGCGTTGGGTATCTGTAGATTTTTAACTATGTTAGCTTGGCATGTTAGTTGGTATTGCCTGGAGTGTTACACAGAATAATTCTGACGAAACATCGAATATCGAATTGTAAAGTCAAGTGCAAAAATGCAAGACATTGAACATTAAGTATTATCACCTCTATATGGAAGTAATTCCAGAAATTCTTAACGCAATACAAGCAAGCTATTGTTCTCACAAACATGTTGTACGTCGTCGTACACGTGAGAGGTATGTCACCTTCCATTTAAAGGTATATAGAACGGCGTTTAGAGGATGTTTTCCCTAGGAACTAAAACAGTGATAGAACTGTTTAGAAAAGGGAATAGTATCTGGTCTTTCACATTGTTTTGACTCCCAGACATTCTTTCCGTCACATTGTGTATCGTATGTAAAGTGTTCACTAAAGCTTCATCCTTGATGAACCGTTCTTGTCAATAAACTGGACTCAAGTGGGTTTATTTTATCGACCGTCTTCTTTGATGTTTTACGCTTACCGATCACTCATACATAATGCAAACACACATCGCATATAATTGAAGCGAAGATGTAAGATATTGGGCTTTTGCATGCAGAAAAATTTGAGGATTGGCCAGTTTTGGAGTCGTCTCATGCATAGATTTATGAAAAGTGTTTAATTGCTTCCTTCCAATCATTTGCAGCATACGAAGTACATTAATCTTTAATTTTTCACAACACGCAGAGCACGAACGTCAACATGGCACCTTTCGCCTTAAACATACCATTTATCTTAAAAACACCCATAAAGTTAAGAGAGTTATTTCGTTGATGTGCGGACAATTTACAGACGAGATATTTTTTGTTGATTTTCTTTTTAAATTTTTACCTGTTATTGCTTATATGAAAGATTGGCTTATTTTAAAGGGTTCACTGACACTGGTATACAACACCTTCTATATTATCTTGATTGTACATGTGCTATGTTATTTCACGCCAATTTTTTATATTTGCGTCAAATTTGAATCCAACAAAAGACGTATATCATGGGAGTTCAGTAGACCACATACATGTATTGGAATAACTTGCATAAAACACCATTCTGATTAAATCACAAATCCAATTCGTTTCGTTTTTTATAGTTCAAAATTTCATTTTACTTGTGTTTACTACAATAGGACCTAGAGGAGTTGATATATAACCCGAGATGATGTGAGTGATTACCCAATGAAACGGTATGTTATACCAATATAACTCTAGAATTTAAAGGAGCTAACTCGCTAATAGTCTGGACAAATGGGCCACCACGCACATAATAATGCAATATGAATATATATATAAACTGATTTACATCCAATCGTGTCTGTTTTACTGTAATTTCTAATCAGTTTTGCCAGGCGAAACACAATAGAAGTCTCAATCGAATGGTAATCTCTAGCGTCTCCAGATAAGATAATGGCATCACCTTTTGACATTACAGGTATATGTCTATCCTTGTTCTTTGAGTGCCTTGTTGCAAATGGCGATGAAAAGCATTATGACACACGATTCGTGTACAGACGTTACTACGTTTAATTTGTCTTAAATGTTGGATATCAGAAGCCCATCTTTTCCCGGTAAGGTCACAGCATCAATGTTCATTTAAATTGACAAATGATTCGTGCTTACAATGTGGAAGATATTGAGGTAGAGACTTAGCTACTTAATTTGAGGGTAGGCCTACTTTAATTTCCCTTTAGTTTGAACGCACCGACCTTGTATACTTTCAGTTCACGTTTTTAAACACATAGAAGCATTGACACACAGTTACATACACGACATCTTTAATGGAAATCATCTTTTATTCTATTAACAAGGGCGTGGAATTCCCAGGTTACTCAATAATACTTCTTATTTGGTTTTCGTATGAAATATTATCTTAAAGAACTTCATAATTTAACCTTGGCCTTTAGGTTATAATTATTGATTTAATCCAAGATAACCTCAACCACATTTTAATTGTATACGATTAGGTTTAACCCAAAGCGCACGCATTACCTACTGACATTTTAATGTATGTACAACCTGCTGCATAAAGCATAAGTTGACTTTTCGGGGTTTTGTTGTATATATCTAAATATAAAGACCCATGTTATGCAAATAGGCGTTTACTCGCCTCTAAGGCCGTACTAGCGATGAGTAATATTTAAATAAAAGCGTTGATGCAATAATTTTTCTTTTTTAAAAAATCAAAATTAAATTGTCGTGACGTAGAGGTGACTAGGATTTTTCTTTTCTTTGTAACGTGGGAAAACGTAAAGGGCGTGACGACAACAATACAAGTGTACTTCGTAATGATACGTCATCATATCATGCGTGTCCGTGGGAGAAAGGTTCTCAAAGGAAAGAAAATAGTCTTAATAGTATGTCAATCTTTGCGATGTAAACGTATTATATCCGTGTGATACAGTTTAGGTATATTGAATTCACATTGAATTATAATATTATTATGATGGAAATAAAAATGACAGTCACATGACACTAGACGTTAGTTCCCATTGTGTCATCTCCTTGCATGTCTTTATGATAAATAGTTTATTACTACCACTAGGTGTATACCTACTTTATCATACTAACTTACTACATGACAATTTATACGTTTGGGTGCACAAAAAACAAAAAGTTAAGGTAGGAACACACTTGTGTATATAGGCGTACGAGCTAGGGGACAGGGTGGAGGGCAGCTGCCCCCCTAACTTTCGGGCAGACTGGTAAAGTGAAAAAACAATATTTCATCAACTTGGCAAAATAAAGTGCCAGAAATTTAATGAAACACTAATGTTACGGGCTGGAATAGCACGAATACGCGTTTGCGGCCGACAAATATTCCAAAATTTTCTTCGGAATCCATACAAAATCAGTTCCGCTTCTTCGCCTCTTGAATAAAACTGGCGCCGCTGTCTGTAAACCCGAAAATTTTTCGGACATTTATAGTTTTGCTTCCCTAACTATCATTGAGCCCCAATATAACACTAATTTTACTTTTCTTATAATTGAATACCACGAATTTATACTGAATTGACTATGGATTCAAAATTTAGTCTGGGGCCACTCTACTTTGTGCGACATTTTCGGGCATCGATTATTATTTGTGAATGCAGCTGTAACAGTCTGATTGGATAGTTGGAATTCAGAGTGGGATTTCGGTTACAAAAAAATTAAATTTTCTAAATTTTCTCCGAAAGGGTGAGACCCCAAAACCCAGTGACGATTGATTGTTTGTTTGGAATGCGGGTAAGTCAGGTATTGGACCAAATTGAAGTTGCTGTATTCACAGCATCTGGAATAGCGGGAAAACGTGTTTGCGGCAGTTTTCTCGGCCCCTTCTCCGTGGACTGTATCGATTGATTGGAATTCGAGTCAGCCATCTTGATTAAGTTATATTATACTACTTTGAAGTAGCAGGAAAACGTGCTTGAAGCTGTCGAATATTCCAACATTTTCTTTTCTGGTAGGGAGGGGGTGGGGGTAGGTAGAAAATGCGCCGATCTCTGGAAACCCGAACTTTTTCGGGCATTTCGGATTCTGCCCCCCTAACTGTCATCGAGCCCGTACGCCTATGCTTGTGTATATTTTGAATGGTGTCCATTATGAATTCCATGGATGATGACGTGTTTGGGGTTTAGGATTTCTAAAAATAAAGCCATGGCTACTTCAGATAATACAGCGCCTCGGAGAACAAAATTAAATAAGTAATATTGTATGCTTACGGAAAACATTTTTAATAGTCATAGCTGTTGAAGGAATTATAAATTCAAAGGTCAGTCATGTATCTTGGCTTTATGATTTCTAAACGTATGGCCAACGCTAATTCACATGATACCGCACCTTGGGAAATAAGTAAATGCTGTAGGATTACGGAAAAAGATTAATAGTATAGTAGTATGGGTAATTCTTTGTATTTATCTACAGTACCAGCGTAAAACCTATCTCTTGCATTCATTGAACATTGGAATATATAAATAACCTGTCAAAGGACAGGTTGAAAGAGATAATTAATGCGCGTCCCTTAAGGTTTTGGTCCAAGGATGATGACACACAATACGCAACCGTGGAGATGGCCTAGTGGTCTAGAGTGCCGCGCTTCGACCTTTAGCTGGCCGGTTACCTCTGGCTTGGGGCTGTGGAGATGGCCTAGTGGTCTAGAGTGCCGCGCTTCGACCTTTAGCTGGCCGGTTACCCCTGGCTTGGGGCTGTGGTTTCGAGCCCTGGTGTGAGCGTTTGTGACATGGAGATAGGGGCGCCTTCTCAACCTTGTGGGTTTCCTCCGGGCATTCCGGTTTCCTCCCACTGCTAAAGACTCCTACGCGCAAGCGAATTATTGAAATAAAATGAAACCATATGTTAGTCCCCAAATGACCTAGTTTGTGTCGAGTGGACGTTTAACCCCATTTCTCTCTCACACAAACCACGCTAAGCCATAAGTAGTAATAAGTGTCATGTACAAGACAGTATATTTACTTGCCATGTTCGCATATCTTGCACTTTCGATTTCTGTCACCACTTAGGAATTCGAAATAAGAGTATGTATATAGCACGTAGCACCACAGTCGGTGCTACATTTCCCTCATAGCACACTACATGGCGTATTTCAGTTTTTATTATCGCAGTCGGAGCAGAAAAGTCGAAGGTTAAACTCCCTTTCGTTTCATTTCTTATTCAATCGAGTTATATTCTAACAGGATAAAATTATGAATCATCTCCAGCTCTTATCAGTATAAATATTATTTTTGTATGTTGTTTAAGACGAATAGTAATATCCTCGTAGGATCTAGTATACGTGAAGTAAATGTCAGCACCTTCTTGACCTTCATGTTATCAGCGGTATACTGGCCCAGTGAACCCCATCAAGAGACTCTTAACCTGTCTTATACAGGTGGTCGAGACAATGGTTTCAAGAAGTTGGCACTAGTTGTGTCTACAAGAGTGATGGTTGATATTATTTATAATATTGGTGAGTTTGCAGGATTGTCGAGAAATGGCGAATCGGGGTGTTTCGTTGAAGAGTCTGTGAATGTACTGTTTGAATGGCATTTAGTAATTGGACACATTAAAAATAAACACAAAAGTTATATGGATAACAATTACTATATTTCTATTAAAGCTACGTTTCAACAATGATTCTCTTGTCGTTATCAAGCACAATACTGATACAGATAGAAGGAATGAGATATATATACTATGTACAATCATAACATTCAATGAAACCATAAATTGGGAAAAACAGTGACCCTTGTTCTAATTAATGAAACCATATAGATTAACATAAACCTCTAATTGTAATATACACATGGATGGAAAACCACTGATTAACATAAGGTTAGGACCTTTGATATGTATGAATAGCACTACAATAGATAAATTGCGAAGCCATTTGATTAACCTGTTTGAATTTTTCACCGTGAAACTGTATGCAATTATTTGTGTGTTAACAAGTTACAGAGAAACTTAATAAATATATATTGATGTTATGAATTATAACTACTATAATAATTATGTGCTGCATATAATTGTAACAATTAAACTGTACTTCTTGAACTAAGTAAAAGGCACTAATGATATGTATGAGAGTAAAGTCTATGTTAATTATTAGTTTGGTCTGTTTTTATTAATTCATCATAGGCTCTGGGGATATATAAACCACTGTCTCTGTTAAGTTCTGGTTGATGTCTCCTAATTTGTACTCCCTCCATTAATCTTCTAGTTGTCTTTTTATTGATATTGATGTTAAGGGTATTTACGGCTGACCAGTTCACTCTGTGGCGTGGGTTGTTTTTCAGGTGTTCTGATACAGCTGAGTCATTGGTGGTGCCTTTGGACTGGTGCTCTTTGAGACGGATGTCTAATGGTCGTTTACTTTCGCCTATGTAAAATTTCTTGCAGGAGCAGGTAATCTGGTACACACATCCCTTTGGTTGAAGAGGTATAGTTGGTAGACATTTACCATTTGCGCTGAGGATATCTTTTATTGTAGAACCAGTGTAGAAGCTGGTGTCTATTCCTGCTGGTTTAAGGAGCCTCCGGATTTGGTAGGATAGCTTGTTGTGGAATGGAATAGAGATGCGAATTTGTGAATCTTGTTTAGTTTTAGCTGGTTTGGGTTCATTGCTGGTAGCGGTATTGATGACTTTCTTGACTAACTGTTCAGGATATTGGTTGAGGTTGCAGAATGTATGTTTTATATGTTCTAGTTCTTTATTGAGGAGTTCAGGGTTGCAGATTTTCTTGGCTCTGTGGGCGAGGGTTGAAATGATAGCTGCTTTAACTTTGATGGGATGATTAGATTGATAATGGATATATTGATCGGTGTGTGTGGGCTTCCGATATACACTGGTTTGGATGGTACTGCCATTTCTATTCACAAGGACATCTAGGAAGGGGATGATTCCACAGTTTTCTTTCTCCATTGTAAATTTGATTCTGGGGTGCTGGTTGTTAAGGTGTTGTAGAAGGCAGTTGGGGTCATCTTCTTCTTTCAGCATTACAAACGTATCATCGACTTTTCTATAATAGCAGATGGGAGTTATTGATGAGGTCTGTAGAGCTTTTTCTTCCAAGGAGGTCATGTAAACTTCGGTTAGAAGTGGAGATAGGGGGCTCCCCATCGGTAGGCCATGTATCTGTTGGTATAAGTCATCACCCCAGGTGAAGTAGGTGGTGTTGACACAGTCTGTTATTAATTTTATTATACTGTCTGTGGTGAGCTGTGTATTTAAAGGTGTTTCTAGTTGGTCTAGGCGTTGGCGGAGAACTTCTATAGCTTCAGATCTGGGGACATTTGTAAATAGGTCAACTACATCATATGACACAATTTTCCCAGGGTTTTGTATATTTTTAATTTCGTCACAAAATTCTGATGAATCACGGATGAAGGATTTAGCGGACTTGCCTAAAGATGATAGAAGTTTTGAGAGGTGCTGGGCTGTGTTGTAGTGGACGGAATCTCGTGAGCAGACTAGTAAGCGAGCTTTAATAGGATCGTTATGTATTTTAATAGTGGCTCTGGCATAAGGTGGACGGGGGTGGTTAGGTCGCAGTTGATAAAAAAGATTATTGTCTATTTGTTTCTTTTCTTTAAGTTCGTTAAGTGTTTTTGTATGTTCTTTACTTACAGTGCTTGTTGGGTCTTTCCTTATTCTGCGATAGGTAGTAGTATCGTGCAGTAAGTTAGACACTGTTAAGTGGTAATCATCTGTATCCATTATGACCGTTGATTTACCTTTATCTGCTTGGACAATTGTAATATTTTTATCTTCTTTTAATTCCTTTAAGGCTTCCCTTTCTAGTCTGCTGATATTGTTAGGTTGTGGAGTAGATTTCGCTATGAGTTCAGCTATTTGGTGTCTTATGTAGTCTATCTTCCCACCTGGAGCTAATTGCCGGAGACCCTTTTCTATATTCACTATGTATTCATCATGATTCCTTGGTTTAGTTGTTGGTGCGTACTTTAGACCTCTAGAGAGTAGGTTGATCTGTTCATCTGTGAGTGGACGGTTGCTGAGGTTGACTACGGTTTTGGAGAGAAATTCGTCTCTTGCATTGGAGCTAGTGCTGGAAGTGGTCTCCTTGGTCTGCTGGGCTTTGAGTGACTTGTATTTCTTTGTTTGTCTAGCTTTGATTTCTTCATCAATTTTGAGGTTGGATTTGGTTTGTATATTTCGGAGGGAACTGTAATCTTCATCTGATAGGGTATTTTGTAATTTTTGACGTTCTATTTCTGATTTAGCAAATATGCGGTGTTTTTCATTTCGGTAATGTTGTATTCTTTCTCGTACTAAACATTTATTAGCCTTTATTCTACAATAAAAGATATCCTCAGCGCAAATGGTATATGTCTACCAACTATACCTCTTCAACCAAAGGGATGTGTGTACCAGATTACCTGCTCCTGCAAGAAATTTTACATAGGCGAAAGTAAACGACCATTAGACATCCGTCTCAAAGAGCACCAGTCCAAAGGCACCACCAATGACTCAGCTGTATCAGAACACCTGAAAAACAACCCACGCCACAGAGTGAACTGGTCAGCTGTAAATACCCCTTAACATCAATATCAATAAAAAGACAACTAGAAGATTAATGGAGGGAGTACAAATTAGGAGACATCAACCAGAACTTAACAGAGACAGTGGTTTATATATCCCCAGAGCCTATGATGAATTAATAAAAACAGACCAAACTAATAATTAACATAGACTTTACTCTCATACATATCATTAGTGCCTTTTACTTAGTTCAAGAAGTACAGTTTAATTGTTACAATTATATGCAGCACATTATATAGTAGTTATAATTCATAACATCAATATATATTTATTAAGTTTCTCTGTAACTTGTTAACACACAAATAATTGCATACAGTTTCACGGTGAAGAATTCAAACAGGTTAATCAAATGGCTTCGCAATTTATCTATTGTAGTGCTATTCATACATATCAAAGGTCCTAACCTTATGTTAATCAGTGGTTTTCCATCCATGTGTATATTACAATTAGAGGTTTATGTTAATCTATATGGTTTCATTAATTAGAACAAGGGTCACTGTTTTTCCCAATTTATGGTTTCATTGAATGTTATGATTGTACATAGTATATATATCTCATTCCTTCTATCTGTATCAGTATTGTGCTTGATAACGACAAGAGAATCATTGTTGAAACGTAGCTTTAATAGAAATATAGTAATTGTTTCCATATAACTTTTGTGTTTATTTTTAGTCTGTGAATGCATTGGAGTTTAAACTCCAAAATGTATAACAATCTCAATTATCGAATGTAAATACACCCAGAATCAAGTATCAAGCAATGTAACATGCCCTTAGTTTTTCGGATATATTGCACGGAAAAATGGATCGCAAGCCCTTAACGCGCATAGGTAAACATCGTATACATTTAGAACCGTTTATTTGATAATACAAACAAAGCTCTACCGCCCGAAAATGCCATTGGTGGGATTTTGCCAAATTAAGCAATACCATTAAGACCTCGTAGTATTAATACTGAAACACCTATATGTCCAACAAAATTGCACAATTTTCAGTAATACTCTGCATTGAGGCCTCTACGGTGCTTATGATTTTGTTTTATTTACAAAATTGCGAATCTCTATCTGAATTATTAATTTATTTTTTCTTCGGTGCAACGAATTTTATTAACAATGGAACAGCGTATAAGGTTACAGGTTATTAAAGCGAAAATTTAATATTTTCCAAGAAAATCAAAACATAATTATTTCTTTGTCGTTTGTCAACTCACTATTATACGATCATACACTCTTATGGAGGCAGACCACCATTAATTTCCCCATTGACTTCAATGTTAATTCTGGTTTCTTTGCCCACCTCCAACTTTTCCCCAAATTTTCGTTCGGCGAAATGCTTTTCACTACAGACAGAGGAACAAATGGCCATGTCTTTGCACTAAAATTTTTATGAGGTTGACCACCAAAATTTTGAGATACACGAACTTGAAGAAGCATACTCAAAACATGTATCGAGTTGCCGTACATGTCACCGTAGCCAACCTCATATCGCCGTTATCCTTCCGCCTCAAAATCATGAATATTTACCAAAACCTGGCAGAAAATATTAATTCAAACCCTCTTAGTCCATTCTAGGCCAAAAAATCAACAAAAATGGGCATGCAAAGGGGGGAAAAGAGACAGAGAGAGAACTGCTATAAATAGACGAACTACAATTTGTGGGTACCGAGATGGTGAAATTTAATGGTGGTCTGCCTCCTTAAAAATCACACAGGAAATAACACAATTATCTCCCTTGTTTTCTCTCCCCTCTCCTCTGCAATAGATATCTTCAAACGTTGGAATTTGAAATTGGAAATGACATTTTTGCCAATTTCTCAACTGGTAATAGTGAATTATACGATTAATAGGATTATTCTTTAACAAGGTTGTCAACTCACTATTATACGATCATACACTCTTATAAATCACACCGGAAATAATAACACAATTACCTCCCTTGTTTTCTCGTGCCTGTCCGCTGCAATAGCTATCTTCAAGCGTTGGAATTTGAAATTGAAAATGACATTTTTGCCAATTTCTCAACTGGTAATAGTGAATTATAGGATTAATAGGATTATTCTTTAACAAGGCAGGACTGTTTTAGTTACCATCTATTTTAAGGCTTTATTTTAATGTATTTTAAAAATATAACTTAAAAATATGAAATTACCGCTTTAATATGTCATTTGCTAAATCTTGTGTTTAATTATACAAATGCAATCATGCACATTCTGAACTTATATTATTTCTTTGGTGCAAACATATTTACACTTAAATGTATAACAATATAACCTGCTGTGAATTCCAAGACTAATATCTCTCGCCGAGTTCTTCTTTACCTTCTTTTCGTTTTCCCTTTCATCTGCTAAGTTTTTCGTCTACCATTTTATCATGAAGTTAAACAAACTTAAATCGACCCTTGAGGTTAGAAAATAACTCCATTGTAATGATAGTGAGGGGATTTATGTTGATAAAGAACCGGCTTTAAAACAAGATGAGTATTTTTCTACCAGAGTGAAAAAAATCACATTTCACCCAAAACTTCAAAAAGATGTCGGTTCTTCACAACACTTCAATTGATATTTTTCATCTCCTAGTCTGTTCCTTATAGCCATTCTGAAGACGAAACTATGCCAAAAGATAACGCGACTTAAAATCATCACTTTCAGATACTACGCTGGATTAGTTTACGTCACCAGTTTTGTTGTTCAAGTTACAAAGTTCAAATCGAATGACCTGTTATCGGAAAAATCGTCTCTCAAGCTCACCAAGACACAAATTGGATACTCAATTCGGCATTAGAGCATTTCTATTTAGCAAATTATGCCTGCTAGCAGAAGAAACGTCTTTGTAAAAACCATGTGGCTAGCGGAGGGTTTGTCAGAAAGGATTATAAGATAATTACGAACTGCTAGTATTGCCAAGTGAAATTTAAGTGTGCACAAAACCATGGTGGTAGAAAATTTCGTTAAAGAGATCAAAAAAGTTCAAAAAGCCACACGACTCGACGATAATTAGCGTTTAAGCAACATTTGACATACGTCTCCTTGAGGAAAAGGCTGCATCTGAATTTTTTTTCTATCTCAATAGGATGAAGGTCTCATACTGACCTGATAAATAGGTTGTGGGGAAATGAAACGTATAATAGCAGTATTTCAAGTTAGAATTTAGAAAGTTGACTGAATGTCAGAAAATCTCAATATGTCGATGATTCAGCTAGTGGGGAAAAAAATCTGAGAACTGACTCATATGATTGAAAATAAACCATTTTCGTATGGGTTTTATTTTTATTATTATTTCAAAATATTGAAATTTAATCTATTACAACCAGTTAATAATGTACGGTATATCTGTCGCTCGACTGGCTGCGTTACATTCAAACGTTTACCCAAGAAGTTCAGGACTTTTGTATTGACAACCAAGTCTCTTGAGGAAAGACTCAACATTTATGTTTAGATTTTCAACAATTACTTTGTCTTTACCAATCCGTATTTATGTTAAGTTCCAGTCATGTTTCTACTATCTGAGGAGCGATATCTTTTGGGCTGTATAGACTTTTTTTTTTAAAACTAAGACTGGGGATCAGATGTGCTCATCGTAACGCAATATACAACCTGGAAGTGGACATCTATATGCTGTACCACGAAAGGCGTTTTCGACAGATGATGGTGACAGCATTCGTTTCGCCAGTTCCTTGGCTTTCGCTCATTAATTTTAACCGTAACATTACGTAAGGATATAAGCTGTCCTAAAGTACCTGACCTTTTTACAGTCATCTGTTCTTTTGCCGGGCCGGATGTTAATTTCGGCAAGGGAAAGATTTGGGGCTAGACAACTGTGTGTGCATTTGAGGAACTCGTCTATTTAACAGTACAAGCACCCATACTAAAATATAATTGTTCGTACCATCACATCTTTCTGATCAGAGGATCTTGCGCCTCGGTGGAAACTGCTTTCCATTGGTTCAGTTTATCTATCGGTAATGATGAACCAGCATTTGTGTTGTTCAAACCACACGACGACGAGTATTCCCCATCCTCATAGCTGTGGGCGGCGGCGGGGATGTAACATTACTTTTATATAAAACATTTAAATTGAAGGGATGTTTTAACGAAGAGCTGGGTCTAATTCTGATACAGCACATTAATCATATTAGTTGTCAAGCTGGCTGCACAATACAATATATTCTAATTCCTATTAAATGTTACACCCTGGTTAATGGTTTCAGTGTTACTTATCTATCTCATTAGTTCCCTATATCCCATTATGGTATCTTATGATTGACAAGTCCGATCATTGGTTACAGACAGTATCGTGGCAGAAGCATGATGGTAGCCACATAAGGAGCTGTGTTAATCCCCTCGATCCAGATCATCTTGATAATAAGCTCAGTCGACAAAAAATGACATTAATTACTTTTCTTAATTTTCAGTCAGACAGATTGCCAACAGATTGATTGAAGTGGGTTATAAAACCTTAACGATATCTCGTTTAAGTGGTCAAATAGTTCATTACAGTCGCATGTGTGTGTGTATGAACATGCAGTCAATATAAACTAGGTCATTCCGAGACGAACATAATGGTACAAGTATATTTAAATAATTTGTTTGTGCGTAGTGATTTTTAAGAACAGTGAGAGAAAACCGGTGGACCAGCCAACGGAAGAGTAATGTGAACAAGACTTACCAATATCTCTACAATGTTGATCCTATTAGTGTTGGCTAATTCTCAAACTTAATTATGCTTAATATTGAGGTTAATCAGCCATCTACCACCCACGCACTTTAAGAAGACTTCATATAATATTGTCGGCAAGCTGTTCAGTACTTTATTATATATAAATTGCATCAACATAAAAGAAGTAGTATAGCTTTTATATGAACAAAACATTACTTAAAATTTCAGAAAAATAGATTCATAAATGTCTCTAAATTTCGAATAACTCTGGGGTATAACTCTGTAGCTGGTCGTTTTAAACACGAGTTTGGAATGGATCTGACATAAATATACAACATGCATAGCAGTGTAAACAGAGGTAGTATTAACCTCTGTGTTGCACTGTCTGTTTGAAGCACGAAGAAGGAAGCAAGTTTAGTACAACGTTATACAACGTTATATACTTGTCTTTAACTGAAAGTCTGAAATTTAATTCCACATTAATTAATACTCCACTTTTCAGATCCCATTAGACAAATGAATGACTGAATAGTCCAGAATTTGTGACAATATGATTTGTGTCGTATGCCATTTAGATTTTGTTAGGAACGTTGATTGATAGTTTGTCGATACAGGTCATGAAGACTTGACAGGCAAACCATGATAATTAATATTGTTTAAATCGACCATTCTGCCATAGGATGGAAGAAAAAGTTCCGTCTTTTTCTTCGACAGTCCAGTTTCTAAAACACCTTAAGCGGATAGGCCTACTTCATTTGACGAACCCGTTCGTCCCTGATAGTCAATGATTAATACTTGTTATGCTAAGAAAACATTAATGTTGTCCCATGTAACTAGTTATCTGAAGCCTAGTAATTTAAACGGACAGTTTTCATGTGTGGTTAACGACCAGTGTCCTCGTGGATTACTTGTTTATGTGTGGATAAACAGGCTGATAGTCGCGTGTATCATGTTACGCAATTGCATTAAGCTCTTTCAGCGATTATTTCAGAGAAGCTTATTATTTCGACCTGAAACGTCGAGACGAGACATAGAAAGACTATATCTTTTGTCTTCGATTAGATTAAATATAATCACTTGTATGTACGCAATTCATACCAAATCTACGACACTACCTTATGCAAAAAAAGGTAATTAAAATCACCCACGTTGGAGAAAAAGTAAATGATTTTGAAAAAAGAGGCCGTTATACAAGGTAAATAAAATATAGTGCAAAAATAAATGAGCATTTCCTTAAGGGTAATTGTAGCAAAAAATACCATTGTCTATTAAATAAATATCTGTCAATTACTGTATTTACATCACTAAACTAGAATTGGTGACTGCAAATAACATCCAATGCAATGGAAGCATATTTCAGGGTGTTTGTATCCAGACACAATCCGTGGGATATCAATTTATCATTATGGCAGCGGTCGCATTATAAACAATGGTAACATTGGTGCAGTAGTATTTTTAAAGGTTGACCTCGGCCAATCAATATCTTAATTTCGCTTTTTCGGTAGGAGGCAATGATGTCCATTTTTTTGGCGTCTATATAAATGGAATATTGGAATAGCCCGCTGTGGTAAGCTCATGATTGTTAGGTTATATTGTTTTGTTTTATCAATCCGCAGTCATGGGACTAAAGCAGTGCATGTTGTACTATAATGTAACAGCGCGCATATTTCCAGGATGTACTCACGGCACAACTTACAATGAATATAAATGTATACATCTACTGATAAATTAATAGACGCACATGAACAGGCCCACTTTAAAGATTACCCAAGATGTAACGAAGAACGTCTGAAATCTGAAGTCTTTAAAGGCAGACCAAATACAAAGGTCGGCCATAATTGTCTTTCAGTCTCATCAAAGTCAAGCCGTTTTCCAAATATACTACAGGGATTTTCCTATAAAATTGCATCTAATCGTAATAGGACGACTCTATGATATTTAAAGCCTAGTCAATTTGAAACAAGATAATTAAAATGTTAATGTGTAATCTGAAGACACTGTGTGAAATTAAGAAAGTTAGAATGTACCATTAGATGTAAATGCTGCATCTGTATGAAGTTTATATAGATTAAAGCCCAGCCCACGGTTTTGTACTTTTTAAGCATTCTTTATTGAAAAGGATCGTTAGGGTTTAACATTTTCTATTTTTGTGTGGTTTAACAGTAGAATCACATAATACGCATCAATCACCAGATTCTAGAAAAAGGTTGTCTATCTTATCTATATAATTAATCACCGCCACAGTATGCACTCCACACGTAACCGAGTTGAGAGGTTCTGGTCATGTATACGACTCTTTCAGGGTTTCGGAGGGCCTTCAGTCTGTTCTTCGACTATTGTTTTGTGAAATTGGTTAATTTTGCAAATATACATATTTTACTGCGGAATTACTTCAGTTAGTTAGCAATAGTTTAAAATAACAAGCCAACAGTTAGGATGGTGTCCAACGCCAAAATCTCAAAATAATTAGATAATATTGGGTGATTTATGCTATCTTTTAAAATAAATACATTAGGCGAATATAAAACTTTATGACTTGGACATCAAAAGTTAGATGACAAGTAATGATTTTATTTATAAACACAGTTCATTTGATTCACAGTACTGTGTGAATAAAAGGATATCGGATCTGGTATCAACGCTATTTTGTTATTGCTTAAAGCACTCCTGGGGAGGGGGATTACCATTTACGTCATAACGTGTGATTGACCAATCACATGATTGCATAAATTTGGCCAATTAGATAATAAGTTGCAGAACTCCGGGCCTATAAAACACCAGATCTGTACGCGCCAGGTTTAGACACCAGGTAGATTCTTTAGACGATCATTCTATGATGAAGTTCTTTTCAAAAGTTGTGCAGTGGGGTGGGGAGAATGACTTATTATGCAGACTTGTATTTTTAATTATGTACCTTGTGCTTTTTACGTATAAATAGTTGTATGCAAGACGCTGGTGTACTGTTTTTCCTGAGTAAGCGTACAGATAGCTGCTGTAAATTCAGCGGCGTGAAGCTAGCTTGTTGTTCGTTGTTCGTTGTTCGGTATTCGCGAATACCGAACAACGAGCCAGTTTGTTGTTCGGTATTCGCGAATACCGAACAACAAGCTGGTTTGTTGTTCGGTATTCACCAGATATGGAATTAGTAATCTAATAAAGTAACTTTTGTTCGTTATTCGCCAATGTGAAACTGCTCTTTCTTCGGATAGACAGAGAAATTGTTAGAATCTATTTCCTAAGAGTTCGAAGTGTTATAATCCATTTAGGCTCATAAAAACCCACCTGCGGCGTATTCCCGACAAAAGTACATTTATTATATTACCAATTCCATACACTGTGAATACCGAACAACAAACCAGCTCGTTGTTCGTTATTCGCCAATACCGAACAACAAACTGGCTCGTTGTTCGTTATTCGCCAATATGTAACAGCTCTTTCTTCGGATTGAAAGAGAAGTTGTTAGAATCTATTTCCCAGAAGTTTGAAGTTTTATTGTCTATTTAAGCTCATAAAAAGCCGCCTGTGACGTGTTCCCTACAAAAGTACCTTTATTATATTACTAATTCCATGTACGGTGAATACCGAACAACAAACCAGCTCGTTGTTCGTTATTCGCCAATACCAAACAACAAACTGGCTCGTTGTTCGTTATTCGCCAATATGTAACAGCTCTTTCTTCGGATAGAAAGAGAAGTTGTTAGAATCTATTTCCCAGAAGTTTGAAGTTTTATTGTTTATTTAAGCTCATAAAAACTCGCCTGTGGCGTGTCCCCTACAAAAGTACCTTTATTATATTACTAATTCCATATACGGTGAATACCGAACAACAAACCAGCTCGTTGTTCGGTATTCGTGAATACCGAACAACAAACCAGCTCGTTGTTCGTTATTCGCCAATATGTAACAGATCTTTCTTCGGATAGAAAGAGAAGTTGTTAAAATGTATTTCCCAAAAGTTTGAAGTTTTATCGTCTATTTAAGCTCATAAAAACCCGCCTGTGGCTTGTTCCTTACAAAAGTACCTTTATTATATTAATAATTCCATATACGGCGATTACCGAACATCAAACCAGCTCGTTGTTCGTTATTCACGAATACCGAACAACAAACTGGCTCGTTGTTCGTTATTCGCCAATGTGTAACAGCTCTTTCATCGGATAGAAAGAGAAGTTGTTAGAATCTATTTCCCAGAAGTTTGAAGTTTTATCGTCTATTTCAGCTCACGAAAACTCGCCTGTGGCGTGTTCCCTACAAAACGCCCTTTATTATATTAATAATTCCATATACGGTGTATACCGAACAAAAAACAGCTCGTTGTTCGGTATTCGTGAATACCGAACAACAAACCAGCTCGTTGTTCGTTATTCGCGAATACCGAACAACAAACTGGCTCGTTGTTCGTTATTCACCAATATGTAACAGATCTTTCTTCGGATAGAAAGAGAAGTTGTTAAAATGTATTTCCCAGAAGTTTTAAGTTTTATTGTCTATTTAAGCTCACGAAAACCCGCCTGTGGCGTGTTCCCTACAAAAGTACCTTTATTATATTACTTATTCCATATACGGTGAATACCGAACAACAAACCAGCTCGTTGTTCGGTATTCGCCAATATGTAACAGCTCTTTCTAAGGATAGAAAGAGAAGTTGTTAAAATCTATTTCCCAGAAGCCTGAAGTTTTATTGTCTATTTAAGCTCATTAAAATCCGCCTGTGGCGTGTTCCCTACAAAAGTACCTTTATTATATTACTAATTCCATATACGGTGAATACCGAACAACAAACCAGCTCGTTGTTCGTTATTCTCCAATACCGAACAACAAACTGGCTCGTTGTTCGTTATTCGCCAATGTGTAACAGCTCTTTCTTCGGATAGAAAGAGAAGTTGTTAGAATCTATTTCCCAGAAGTTTGAAGTTTTATCGTCTATTTAAGCTCATAAAAACCCGTCTGTGGCCTGTTCCTTACAAAAGTACCTTTATTAAATTAATAATTCCATATACGGTGAATACCGAACAACAAACCAGCTCGTTGTTCGGTATTCGTGAATACCGAACAACAAACCAGCTCGCGAATACCGAACAACAAACTGGCTCGTTGTTCGTTATTCGCCAATATGTAACAGCTCTTTCTTCGGATAGAAAGAGAAGTTGTTAGAATCTATTCCCTAGAAGTTTGAAGTTTAATTGTCTATTTAAGCTCATAAAAACCCGCCTCTGGCGTGTTCCCTACAAAAGTACCTTTATTATATTACTAATTCCATATACGGTGAATACCGAACAACAAACCAGCTCGTTATTCGTTATTCGCCAATACCGAACAACAAACTGGCTCGTTGTTCGTTGTTCGCCAATATGTAACAGCTCTTTCTTCGGATAGAAAGAGAAGTTGTTAAAATCTATTTCCCAGAAGCCTGAAGTTTTATTGTCTATTTAAGCTGATTAAAACCCGCCTGTGGCGTGTTCCCTACAAAAGTACCTTTATTATATTACTTATTCCATATACGGTGAATACCGAACAACAAACCAGCTCGTTGTTCGTTATTCGCCAATACCGAACAACAAACTGGCTCGTTGTTCGTTATTCGCCAATGTGTAACACCTCTTTCTTCGGATAGAAAGAGAAGTTGTTAGAATCTATTTCCCAGAAGTTTGAAGTTTTATCGTCTATTTAAGCTCATAAAAACCCGCCTGTGGCGTGTTCCTTACAAAAGTACCTTTATTATATTAATAATTCCATATACGGTGAATACCGAACAACAAACCAGCTCGTTGTTCGGTATTCGTGAATACCGAACAACAAACCAGCTCGTTGTTCGTTATTCGCGAATACCGAACAACAAACTGGCTCGTTGTTCGTTTTTCGCCAATATGTAACAGATCTTTCTTCGGATAGAAAGAGAAGTTGTTAAAATGTATTTCCCAGACGTTTTAAGTTTTATTGTCTATTTAAGCTCATTAAAACCCACCTGTAGCGTGTTCCCTACAAAAGTACCTATATTATATTACTTATTCCATATACGGTGAATACCGAACAACAAACAGGCTCGTTGTTCGGTATTCGCGAATACCGAACAACAAACTGGCTCGTTGTTCGGTATTCGCCAATATGTAACAGCTCTTTCTTCGGATAGAAAGAGAAGTTGTTAAAATCTATTTCCCAGAAGCCTAAAGTTTTATTGTCTATTTAAGCTCATTAAAACCCGCCTGTGGCGTGTTCCCTACAAAAGTACCTTTATTATATTACTTATTCCATATACGGTGAATACTGAACAACAAACTGGCTCGTTGTTCGTTATTCGCCAATATGTAACAGCTCTTTCTTCGGATAGAAAGATAAGCTGTTAGAATCTATTTCCCAGAAGTTTGAAGTTTTATTGTCTATTTAAGCTCATAGAAACCCGCCTGTGGCGTGTTCCCTACAAAAGTACCTTTATTATATTACTAATTCCATATACGGTGAATACCGAACAACAAACCAGCTCGTTGTTCGTTATTCGCCAATACCGAACAACAAACTGGCTCGTTGTTCGTTATTCGCTAATGTGTAACACCTCTTTCTTCGGATAGAAAGAGAAGTTGTTAGAATCTATTTCCCAGAAGTTTGAAGTTTTATCGTCTATTCAAGCTCATAAAAACCCGCCTGTGGCGTGTTCCTTACAAAAGTACCTTTATTATATTAATAATTCCATATACGGTGAATACCGAACAACAAACCAGCTCGTTGTTCGTTATTCGCCAATATGTAACAGATCTTTCTTCGGATAGAAAGAGAAGTTGTTAAAATGTATTTCCCAGAAGTTTGAAGTTTTATTGTCTATTTAAGCTCATTAAAACCCGCCTGTACGTGTTCCCTACAAACGTACCTTTATTATATTACTTATTCCATATACGGTGAATACCGAACAACAAACCAGCTCGTTGTTCGGTATTCGCCAATACCGAACAACAAACTGGCTCGTTGTTCGTTATTCGCCAATGTGTAACACCTCTTTCTTCGGATAGAAAGAGAAGTTGTTAGAATCTATTTCCCAGAAGTTTGAAGTTTTATTGTCTATTTAAGCTCATTAAAACCCGCCTGTGGCGTGTTCCCTACAAAAGTACCTTTATTATATTACTTATTCCATATACGGTGAATACCGAACAACAAACCAGCTCGTTGTTCGGTATTCGCGAATACCGAACAACAAACTGGCTCGTTGTTCGTTATTCGCCAATATGTAACAGCTCTTTCTTTGGGTAGAAAGAGAAGTTGTTAGAATCTATTTCCCAGAAGTTTGAAGTTTTATTGTCTATTTAAGCTCATAGAAACCCGCCTGTGGCGTGTTCCCTACAAAAGTACCTTTATTATATTACTAATTCCATATACGGTGAATACCGAACAACAAACCAGCTCGTTGTTCGGTATTCGTGAATACCGAACAACAAACCAGCTCGTTGTTCGTTATTCGCGAATACCGAACAACAAACTGGCTCGTTGTTCGTTATTCGCCAATATGTAACAGCTCTTTCTTCGGATAGAAAAGAAGTTGTTAGAATCTATTTCCCAGAAGTTTGAAGTTTAATTGTCTATTTAAGCTCATAAAAACCCGCCTGTGGCTTGTTCCTTACAAAAGTACCTTTATTATATTAATAATTCAATATACGGTGAATACCGAACAACAAACCAGCTCGTTGTTCGGTATTCGCGAATACCGAACAACAAACTGGCTCGTTGTTCGGTATTCGCCAATATGTAACAGCTCTTTCTTCGGATAGAAAGAGAAGTTGTTAAAATCTATTTCCCAGAAGCCTGAAGTTTTATTGTCTATTTAAGCTGATTAAAACCCGCCTGTGGCGTGTTCCCTACAAAAGTACCTTTATTATATTACTTATTCCATATACGGTGAATACCGAACAACAAACCAGCTCGTTGTTCGTTATTCGCGAATACCGAACAACAAACTGGCTCGTTGTTCGTTATTCACCAATATGTAACAGCTCTTTCTTCGGATAGAAAGAGAAGTTGTTAGAATCTATTTCCCAGAAGTTTGAAGTTTTATTGTCTATTTAAGCTCATAAAAACTCGCCTGTGGCGTGTCCCCTACAAAAGTACCTTTATTATATTACTTGTGAGAATCTGTTTCCAAGAATTTTGAAGCTTTATAATCCAGTTAGGCTTATAAAAACCCGCCTGCGGTGTGTTCCCTGCAAAAAATCTTTTATTACATTACTAATTCCAAATCTAGTGAATACCGAACAACAAACCAGCTCGTTGTTCGTTATTCGCGAATACCGAACAACGAACCAGCTCGTTGTTCGTTATTCGCGAATACCGAACAACAAACTGGCTCGTTGTTCGTTATTCGCGAATACCGAACAACGAACAACGAACAACGGGCTAACTTCACGTCGCCTGTAAATTCATACACAGCGTGAAGAGGGATCCTAGCCAAGAGGAGAGAATTACGATAATATTCGAGCCAGAAACAATCTAGATGATCACCGGCTAACAAGATGTGTGGCCGAGAATATGTCAGGCGTCGGTTGAAGTAAACGATTTGATAGCACCATTTTACATATCCGACCGACAATAGTACTACATATTGATTAATCAAACTTATCATCTATACTTAGTCTAAACAAAATGTTCACGATCAACTCAGTCAAGGTTTTGAAATATCTGGTAGGGAAACTATACACTAAGTTTCATCGGTTAAGAATCAAAGTTATCTGTGTCTGGTCCCAAATCATCGACTAATGTTATTCCTAAGCGCTGTTTAGATTTAGCGGGAAATGTTAAAGTTGAAGCGAGTTGCAGAAAGTAAACATGGGCAACTGGCTTCAACTGACCGGAACTAGTTTCTCTAAGTTGTAGGAGGTGCCCACGTCGATCTTTTTTCTGTTGTATTCAGTTGTTATCATTTACTCCCGGTTGCCGAAACGCCAATTATTCTCAGTTGTTAGGTTGACATAACACCCCGCCCCTATAACAGTAAAACAATAATTTTACCAACATCCTTTTATTATTAAGTTCGAAGGTTTTGACGTAATTTTCACGTGTGTTCTAATGCCATTGACATATTCTAGAAATAAGTTAACAAATAACAAAGTGAAGTATAAAACTTTTAAATCCAGTCTTTTCTTCTCGCAAATGTCGCCAAAATTGAACACATCTCCTCCAATTACCGGCCATGTTTTCTCTGATCTTGGTTGTTGTCAAGTACGCAGCTGAAGTCAGTTTCCGGTTTTCGCATCAACATCCGGTATATAGCGAGCCAGACGGCTTACGAGCTAATAACATTGTCTTGGAGTAAAACGACATTATTCAAGTAGTTTCAAGGGCATAACTTATCATATTCCTAGATTATTACGCCGCTATTGAAGCAGACATTAGTTAATGCATTCATTTAGACGAAATCAATATCAACTGAATCATTTCAAAAATATTCGTTTACATTTCATGCTTTTGTGGAATTACTGTAGAACGTAGATGCTGTTTGATGGTCGTTTGGCTTAGGAAAGTCTTCAGAATTATATTTATTACTAATTACCCAAGAAGCCCTCGTATGAATTCCATATTACGTACTGAGTAAATTATGTCTAATTAAAATATGGAATATATAATTACATTAGAATGTATTTGTATTCAAAAACATATATTTAAAATTAGTATTTGTATCCAGAAACATATATTTAATAATTAGCTATATCATTCACTAATTAAAAAGTCAAATTGCTTCAATACGAATCGAGATATTAGTGACTGAATATTAGGCCTAGCCTCAATCATCATTACTAAAGTCAGTGTAATAAAAAAAAGTATCGATTATTCATTTTGACATGTAATCAACCGTCAAAATATGTGTTCAAATCCAGTAAACATCGCATGTTAGCGATGGTATCGAGTGCCCATTATGGTCTGGATAAGAGAATTAATATCTAATTATTTAGCTCTTGCATAATGTATGTTTATTGAATTAATCTCCATTATTTTTATATGAATTTTAAGCACAATGAATGTTTTGACAATCTTGTTTAGGACCGTGTGTGATTGCAACGAAAACGTATTTGGCCAAACACTTACGTCACTGAACAACGTGTTAATTTTAAATACAATTTTAAACAACTGTGAAATTTCATTATTCATATCAGATTCCATTCACTGTGTGATTTGCTGGTTTTGTTGATGTGAGTATCACTTCAGGAGAAGCGGTAAAACGATACAGAATAGTACATAAGGCTTTTGTATTTGCCTGTTCACTAAGTTAGTCTATTACAATTATTGATCAATCAGATGACATATCTTAATATCATAGACTATTGACCTTAATTTACAAGACTTATCACTTGTTTTGGTATTTAGATTATTTATATTTAACTTCCTTTAAATTGATGGAGACAGAAATGTTAAAATCGAAAGAATGGTGGCTTGCGTTGTCAAATATGTGTTCCACAAAAACATGTTTGTAAATATTACGAATCATTTAGGCAGGAAATAAGTATTTTGGAATGGGGATTTGGTATATAATTTGTTAGTTGAATATAATTTTTGTGCAGCAAATGTTGCCATATTAAGTGTCATTTATATGCATTGTCTTTTCAATCAATCGCTCAGTTGGGTCTTTTTCACATCCAGTTGTCGCAGTGTCAGTAAGAGCCAAATCCAATAAAAACAATTAAACATTGATATGATTCTCAAGGAATATTGAACGAGATATATTACAAAGTTATTAAAAAACATATTTTCAATATTTGATCCCGTGACATCTTTCTGCTTTCAGACACATAGCTCGAGTCAAAGGGTGAATTGAAAATTCACAAAACTGTTAACAATATGTCTTCATAATTAGCTCACCATAACGCGAATTTAACTACATCCTGATGTTGTATTGTACACCCTACAACTTGCTTCATATTGTCCTAACTTTTTAAAGTTACTGATTAGCAATTTCAGTGTCATCTCAAAGATTTTTCGGTACCAAAATACCTTTTTTTGTGGATCCAGCCCTATTTCATGCCTTTAACACTGTTAGAGTGGCTATTTCTCACTGACAATATTATAGGCAGAAGAAGTTACTTTTTAACAGTAAAGCTATGTATGTCATCAGTGTCGTAACGACGTCTGCGGAGTGCGTTTGAGGCCTTTGAGGTGCGTGCACCGAGACATTTGCGCGATAGATCCATTAATTTCTGAGGTAATGTCTCCACTTCATAAGTTAATGCAGCGTTTAAATCAAACAGGACGAGGATGACAAATTACGAACGGGAACGACAGAAAGTGAGTTATATCGGAGGCTATTGGTCAATCAATTTGAAGGGAAAAGGAAGTGGTGTTTCTGTGTTTAAATGTCCGAAGCACCTGTGCGGTGATGGGGCGAAATTTATTTCCCCATTTCCGAGTCACTCGGGAACAATTTGTTCGGACCTTGCATTTGATAGAGTGGAGTTTCGAGAAGAATTACTTGTAACAAGAGCCTATCGAT
This sequence comes from Patella caerulea, assembly GCA_036850965.1. Classification (NCBI taxonomy): domain Eukaryota; kingdom Metazoa; phylum Mollusca; class Gastropoda; family Patellidae; genus Patella; species Patella caerulea. The sequence continues at coordinate 25,996,802 of JAZGQO010000006.1, forward strand.
TTTCCAAAATGACGGACGTTAGTCTGGCAGTATGCTTTCTTGGATAACAATTGAATTCCAGCTGTCAAGGGTTCTTCCAAGGTGTGCACGGGACCTTTTTGTGTCATCTGAAGGACTGTATGCTCTTCCTTGCAAAGCCCTCCATTCCACAGGAACCACGCTTGGTTATTTTATTACCATTGTTATGTCTCTTTCGTATGTAAATAGTCTAAATTAAATCAGCTTTAAATATTTAAAGTTTTCTGTTCTGTTTTGCTGCTGACTCTACTTTCCCTTTTTCAAGCAACTTTTATTTGGGAGGATGCATCATCAACAGGAATTTCTGTTAATGGACTGCAGGCGTTAAAGTGGTAAACTGTTGAAACATTTAACTATATGGAACTTACGAGCATATTTTAAGAAAATAATCTTACGAACAGTTTTTAATTTGTAAATAATTTGTATACTAGACGTTAAGATTGTTAAAGCCTAGAAATTACCCCACGAAACTTGGCTCACTTATAACCCTAGAAATTTTCTAGCCTTTTCCTGAAACATACATTATGCAAGGGCAAAATCTGCCTATTGAAGGTCTTTCTTTATGCCTGAAGTGTTATTTAAATTAACTTATCTAGACCTTAATCATCCCTTAATGTAATCGCTAGCCTGTGATATTTACTCGATTAGGATCCGATTCGCTGCTCAACTTTCATTCATGATTAAATCTTGAAATTGATAATCGAGGCTATGTTTTTTATCATACCGACTTTAGTAATAATGACCCAGGCTAGGCGAAAAATTCAATCTCCAAATTCTCGGTTTTTTACTATTTTAGTGAGATCTGGCAACTCTTTAACTAATCCCCTATAACGAATCTTTAAATTCCCTTTCTTAAATCGACGATTTATATCTTTATTATCAATGTCCATAAAATACAAAAAAAATAAAAAATCTGCTTTACAAGACGGCTTACATTAATACTGATTTACAGATGTTATCAATAAAGAAAAGTTTCCTGGACAGAAGAGAATATTTGAACATTTAATTAGGCCTCAAGCTCAAAACAGTTCACCCTATTGTTTATTAAAATTGAAAAATGTGTTTTGAAATCTTTATGTCGTCTATTATTTGTTTCACAATCGGCTTGTATTTCTGACATTTACGGCCCTTTTCATTGCACTTAACAACTAATATGAACTATTGTAAATGATGATAAACAGTTAGAATAAACCTCAACCATGTCCAGAGGCGAGAATTCATCCTGTTCGTAGTTTCCAATTAAAGGACAAAATTGGTGTCAGCCAATATTACATGTTTGATAGAACTGGTTAATAATATTAACACAGATCATTGCTACGGTAGTTCCGTAACGAAGGTTTGATCAAACCGGAAGTGACTCTAGGAAAAGGTAAACACGAACAATCCTTGAATATGACTGACAGAAGTATAGGACGATATATAATAGATACGCGTCGATTTTCAACTCACTGATAATTACGTTTGGAGATGAAAAATTGTAATGTTACAGGATATCTGTTCGAAACTAACAATTCATAAAAGGAACTGACTGACTCGAGATTAGAGAAAGCGAGAAAATTCTGTGTATTAGCTTTCTTTTTATTAATTCTTTACTTACAAACTTTAAACGATAATTATATTTTATTCTGGTAACCATAGAATAAACTGAAATCATATTATTATATTTTTACATTTGCTTCTGTCTCCACCACGTGGATCACAAATCGCAAGAAAACTAGAGAATGTATGGCTACTGAAATTATAGTATATGATTCTTTGCAGCCAACTATCTGATAATCAATCAGCAAGAACTCTTTCACCAATCATATGCTGTTGAAGACACTCGGATCCTTCGTTAACTATGCACCGAGTTTTCATTGACTTGGAATATGTTTAAACTGCATGACAAGATGTTAGGACAAGGACTAATGTTTTTAAAAAACGTAGACGTTTGCTGATTTTAGCCTTATCAGTTCCACGTGTTAATCCCCATCGCTAAATTTGTTGCAACAACCTCGAACCTGTAGAAATATGCCCCACCTCTTGACTAGAGACGATATAAACTCTCTGGCGAGGTTACTAATATTTTCGGATCTGGTGTGGCCAAAACCAAACCTTACTTTCCAACTAAAAGGATCATCAGCTGAAATTTCAGACTGGGAAAACTGGGGTAATTGTAATAAGTGTCTAAATAGTAAACTTTCCATTCATGGGCAATAACTTACACAATTCGCGAGCTTTTTTATGTATATTTCTCAGTTCCCTACTAAGCTTGTACATTTTAGCTGATAGAGTTAATTTATGTCAAAATTGTCCGGGGGGGCGTCCCCAATAGCCTGCGTAAGGGCTCTCTATTTTGGCGCTCATGATAGGAGTTCGTCAAGGTTCGAAAGTCCGTTCGTGTAACACTTTCCACCCTGATTGGATAAACTAGTGGTCAAGCAACAGGCGGTATATGGACAGATATATTTATCTCTACGATCAGTGTCGTAAATACTGCCAGAATGCATTTTTCCGGCAGTCTGTTTTTCAAAACATTCTGGGGGAGGCCACCCCTACCCCTAGTTGAAGCTCGCACCATTGTCCGCCTTTAACCTTGGACTTTGCACCAGCTTTGCTCCTCCAACCACCGGCTGTCGCACCGCCACTTAGATAAAAAAAAATATACCTTCTTTCGACATGTAAGAAATGCTCATTCAAGACTTATTCCCTGTTTAACTACGCAAGTAAATAGGATTTAATTCCATTAAAATCTAGATATGTCTTAAACTGCCAAGTTATTTATTTAAAGAAACGTAATATAACACGGTCTATTCTTAAAGAAAGTCTAGTGTTGAGGTTTTTGTAATAAAAACTAGAAATTTATTTTATTATCCTTTGTATTACATCATAAAACATTGCAACATGTAAAGTTAGTGAAGACACCTAATTTCAGCAAATTGGTTTTAACGTTACATGATAGAACCAATATATTGTGGCCTACATAATCTTACAGAAATAAAAACAAATAATATTAAAAACAATATAATATTGTGTTATACGTAAGCATTTACAAATATATATAAAAAATATAATTAGAAACAGTCATCGTGACCTTTTTCTTCCAGAACTGTCAAGCGTTAAAACTAGTTTCTACCTATCCGTCCCTTTTAACATGCAATGGGAAATTAATGAAAATAACGCTCTACCCCACCTTTGATCCCGCCAGAAATTTACATAATCGTCGTCCGCTCCTTTTCATCGGGCAGTACATGATATAGTTCTACAAAATTTCTATGATTGCCCTTTGAGACATCTAGGTATAAATAACTTTTGAATCCCGAATAATTTTTCGAAAAACGAAATTCCATTTGGAACTGCATACTAGTTATCGTGCTTATATGATTTGTTCTCTGAGTGCTTCTTTACACTTAACAATACAGAGTTTTGTAATTAGGGTTTGATCTATCTGAATGGGTTGAAAATAAGGAAAGACAGGAACATAATATGGTAATTAGCATCTAAATAATTTACTTTGTCAGATTACGCAATATGTGTTATTTCATAACTTTGGAATGTGCTACAGCATGTTCGTTTCCACATCGATTGATTGCAAACTTTATTTAAACAACAAAATCAATATCATGAATTCGTCAAATTCGACTATAACAACAGCAATGGGCTACTTTTACTGAGTTGCGCAAATTCAAATTTTTTGTACTTGTACGTCATTTGGTACAAATCCCATAAATTTTCTCATATTGGATACTATTAAACGAATTTAAGTTCGTCATGTTGTCAAAAGTGAGGTGATGATATTCCCCCTCCCAACTCCAATATTCAACATCAATCCATTCGGTCAGATGTATCTAAATCATATTGAAAGTAATGGAAGAATTTTAGTTTGTTGACAGTCGTCCTGATACCCCTTGCGTGCATTTGATCTCTTTACCTACTAATATAAATAAAAGCAGTTGTAATTTTTGTATCGAAACATCTTCTTTTGTCCTTCCGCAGTGAACCGACGTGCATAGTCTTTAACAGGAATGCTATAGTACTCTCAACTAAACTGATCAACAATCATCGACAGGCAACTACAATGTCGGTGGAGTTTCACAATAGTTTGGAGACGATTGAACCTAATCTCGCCCTGGTTCAAAAGTCATTAAGTGTTAAAATCTATTTAAACTTGTGTATGTTGTCGGACGCGTTTTGACTGGTGATCTAGTCCTACAAGTTCGTATTAAGCACAATACAAACAAATTTAAAATTTAACAGTAGTCTACAAAACAGTCGAGTGTTGCGTCAATACTTACAACTCGGTATGAAACAATATTGCTCTTCTTAGGGGGCATTATTCGCATAAAGGTGCCCGGGCATCATATTGATGGCGTTCCTGCGATCAAACATAACCCGGAGTCGTTTTAGAGTCGGCTGTATAGCGTAAATATTAGCTTTTCACGTATTACTAAAGAATGTCAATATATGCCTTTATTTAAATAGAGGTCTTCTTCGGTGTTGATTCAAAGGCGCTCTTTGCAATAATATACTTCAATTGTATAAAGCAACTGAATCGCGACAATTATATATTACAGCAGGATCGAAGAATATGTGGATGTCACGTGACTCATGGCGGCCCAGATATCGCAAATGCGGGATTTATCTTAGTTTATCATTTATTATCAATATGTGAACCAGTAGAATCATCGATATTTTTAGGTTATTTGGGTTATTTATACCAATGTCTGTAAGTGTGAAATTACCATTTGATATATTTGAATTGGGCCACAAAAAATATTTTGCATCCCGTAACCAAGGCGACCTAATCGATGTTCGAGGAGGATGTCAACAAAAGTCTGGGATTGGGATGTTCATAACTGTTATGTTTGCTTTGAAAGCTGTAACAGGTTGCTGATTTACCTGAATATCTCGTCTTGTCTGATGCCGTTGTATAATATTTTCAGAAAAAAAAGTTGTTCAATCGATGGAATCAGTCATAGTCTATAGAAACGAGTTCTTTCATCGATTCTCGTAGTTAAGGAATCGATAGGGCACATCAGTTTATGAAGCTAATGGTAAGGATGTGGAACAAAAGACAACAATCATGCCGATTAAAGAACAGAACAAAATATTGATTGTAATAAAATGTTTTGTTATATTTTATGACATTATTATCAATATAGAGTTACCAGAGATATACATTAAAATAACCACATTTTAGTATCTTATGTTATTCTTATTACCCCATAGAGTAAAATGTAGCACATGTAAATCAATGAATCAACAAAGAAAATGGTATAAGTAACATAGCATACCTCGACATTTTTAAATACAGAAATATTTGTTTCCGATCACAACCCCAAGGCAACTCCATTGACAATGCCACAATGGTTGTCTAATCGCACTTTAGTTCAGATATAAAAATAATGGGGTGGTCTAGATGTAGGCATTACCGGTGTTAAATACTTCTTTGTTTTACATTCAAAAGTGCCATAATAGTTATATTATTTCTCGGCGACAATTAACGTATCTTGAAAACAAAAATTGTTTGTTATCTACTATAAAGCCCTTGAGAGATAATATAATTTGATATAGTTATGTAGGTGATTTATATAAATTATTGCTTTCCTAATTATTGGAGACCCACTCACACAAGCCTTACGGAATCGGATAACCAAATCTGAATGGGGAATGTGTTCATACATAGGTTTCTATGTTCTGTGTCATGCTATACTATTATGTTGGTTAGTGGATACACTATCATTTCAATGTGCGGTTATTGTTCACTTTTCTAGTACCGGTAAACTAAAATCTCATTACCGTCAAAGAATAAAGGAACAAGTCAATGAATTTAAAACTTATAACAGATGATGGGTTTGATAAATAAAAAATAAATACACCCTGGTCAAGGACATTCTCGATAGATCAGTAATGGTGACTTGAATTATAAATGAACAGCTTGTCTAGAATGACGGAAATAAGACCAGAATTCTCCGACATTTCTATTAATCTCTTCAGTAAATCAGACCCAGATCTAACTGTCGATGTTCAATATGGCGACATCTTTATTTTAGCATGCAATTTGTCGAATAATTGTACAGTGTCTTTTATTTTGTTATGTATCCGTTTGATCCGAGTTTATTTTTGACTCTTGTTCGTTGCACATGTCGGCTGAACATCTAATTTCTATTTATCAAATCGAAACTACGCGGAAGTCTTGAATAATCTATGAGGAAAACTATCATCAATTATATTACTAATTACCTGCAAGGCTTTGTATTCTGTAAAATCAACCCATTACAGAAAATCACGTTTCTTATCATGTAAACTGTCATTCGCAGGGACAGTTAAAGCTGAATGGGCCTACACCACAAATACCTACTGGAATATGGGTTAAAGTCCTACTTTTCGGAGACAATCGGACTATGTAGTGTGCAATGCGGGAAAGTTTACCCAAACGACTGTAATTTTAATTGTTAAGTGTTTATTTTACGTTATCGCCAATTGCTCCTTGGATTTGCCTATAGCTTTATCGTCCCATCCGAACGACTAGAGACCTTTTCTTTGTGAGGCCGATCGTCATGCAAAACGGTTAAAGAAAATCCAGTCCTGTTAACACCTAGGAATTTTCTTGGTCAACCCCGGAATCTAAACCGAGAACCCCTGGTTTGTGACCCAGTGATTGATTTACATCAGCACAACAGAAAAGAATATCCAAATTCTTATCACCAAATATCAATGTTTAAACACCAATGGCATCATTGTCCTCTCAGTTACTTCAATATCTTAAAGTTGCAGTTACATTTTCTGACCTCCGCTTCACTATTTTCTTATTAAATATATACAGCACGTGGGAATTGATCTTCGATTGTCTTTTCACCAATGTACATGTACTCAGACCTTATTGTAATTCCCGTATTCCACTCCAAGTATTCGAATCATGTGTGTGAATTGTGATTGATCTGTTTTCTATCAATTTTGGGAAGCTTTTTGACCGAGCCTTTCCCGTCTCTGTTTCTCTCATATGTAACGATATTGTTTTTTAAGCCCCTTGCTCTGCATATACGAGGGCTGCCTGTAAAGTTCTAGGTCAATTGGGTTGAAACAAACTTGAATAAATCATAAACATAAGAGCGGCAACTGTGATGTCATTATTGCCTTCGTACCAGACTATCGTGCCCATTAAAATCACCAGAAAAGAACAAAACTAGTTGAAATGCTGTCATAATTATTATCAGAATTTTAATTAGTATTATCTGTTGTATATTATTTCCAATCGTTAATAACTAATAACTTTGTAATGAATCACGTCCAATAAAAGGTCATTTTACATAACAAATTTCTTATTGCACCTAACGTATTCCAATTGTACATATTATTATAATCTTCCCATTGGGCTGTTTTGGGGAGTTGTATTTCTTGTTAGCTACCATTGGACATAATAAACAGACAAAACTTCAAAATAAATTTGAAACGATGAGATACCAAAGGATTTGTACGACCATCATTAATTTTCATCTGTCAACAATCAAGTGTATAAACTAGTCAGTAACATTATATATCGCATCTAACTAAGAAAGGTTTTAACCAAGTCAGTCATATAATAAAACAAATTAAAACATTTAAAATAACATCAATTTTCTGTTACTCACCTCTAACATTTAGAGTCTAATTGTGGAATTACATATGCTGTTTTATGATGATAACCATTTTCTTGAAGTTAGTATGACATTTAGAGACAGATCTGGCCTGAAAAACCTTTGTGAAATGAAATGGAATGGGGTTTAACATCCTACTGTTCTGCTCCTAAACTGAGCTAATGAAGGCGGACATACGCCATATAGTGTGCTATGAGGGAAATTTGGCCCGAGCAGCGGCGCTGCGTCCTGCTCTTATATCGGATTCCAGCTGCCAAGGGATCTTTTACGTGCACACCAATGTGTTCACGGGGTCTCGGTTTTAGTCTCATCCGAACGACTACACAGCTGTTCTTGTCAGGCCCTCCGTCCTGCACTAACACGGTACACCACGCCGGAAAATCTGGATGAACTCTCTTGGTCAATGCAGGGGTCGAACACCTTTATTAAAAACGATTGGATGAGGAAACAAATTTGAAAACTCTCAATTTGCCCATCGAGGTGCTTCTATCCCGCCTTTATTTAAACCGAACTGCAACAGGAACATGTTTTGTTAGGCTGTTTTTATTGTTTAGGAAAGGCGGAAAATGTCTAGTATTCGTTAGATTTAAATACCGGAGGCAATGAGATTGAACGTAGTCGATTTTAATAACGAAATACACATACTGGGTGGGCACATGAATAAAATCATAACCATCTTTAATGGTTTACAACATTTCAGTATTCGAGCCGTTTCAGGGCTTAAAATGTTATCTTTGGATGATTCGTTTTACAGTAAAATTAACATTTAATTTTGTGTTGGTTTGGCATTACCATTGTACAATAAAATTGTAACTTTAGAAATACCACCCAACACTGAAACATAGTTCCTTTAGGAACTGTATTGAGCGGTAGATGTCCAGTGACAGTTCCTATCCGCCCTTATATCGCTGCAATATGAAATTACCGCTCTTCCCCACCTCTGTTTTAAGGCTATTTTGGAATCCTTACCTACTATTTTTCACCTTGATTCTACAGTATTCGCCGAAGGAATCATCTCTTGCCACAGCTGACAAACAAAAGTAGAATTCTGCGATTAAAAACATACACAAAATACGTTTGATCTGAGAAGCCATTGCGAAACTTGAACATGCGCAAACCGCATGTTTATTTCATTGCTAACTTCTGCTTGAAAATGGAGTTGGCTTATTATAAGTTTGTGTCAAATATAGGAAGAAATGATCTCTTTTGGCGGAAAATAAAGAATCGTGGTGAAAAATAGAAGGTTGGGGTTCTAAAACAGCCTGAGAACAGAAGTGGGGAAGAGCGGTATTTTTCCATATTTTCATATTGCAGCTATATAAGGCCGGATAGGAACTGCCAGTGAATATTGTCCACTCAAAGACAGTTTCAAAAGGAACTAAATGAAACAATACTAGTTTTAGACTTCAATATTCGTTTGAAAGGTTAAATAACTAATCTACGGAAACAAACTGGTTTCCATGGTAATTGCATATTCTCGTTCACGTTCATCCGCAAAATCAATTTTCTCTTTCGAATATTTCTGGGGTTTTTTCTTCTTTTTTGGAAGTTTCCTTGGGTCTTCTAAATATTTAATCGCATACAATTCAATTATTGGTCTCTAGGAAAGATATCTCTAATTGAATAATACAATAAACTTATTCAATTAATTGCAAATGACTTTCCTATTCTATACCTAAAGGTAACAAAGCATTAACCGAGTTAAACAATTACAAACTGTTTATCTTGAAAGCATTCCGTTTTCGAAACACCTTGAGAATATTTTGTTATCCCATGTGATTAAATTTTAAAAAATACATACGTATAACAGATGTGAGCCGTGTTTAACTTTTCCCATTGTAATTTCGTTGTACGACGTAGCTCTCCGTCCGTTCGTCTGTCTGTCCGATCACAATTGTCCGAGCAATAAAATAAGGGCACTTTACCTTTCAAGCCAATCAAAAGGTCGCCCCTAAAATACTCATTTTCTTACAGTTCACAAAGACTAATTTTTTAATTTATTCTCAAAGGGCCCATGGACATTAAATCTCTAATAAACAGCATGTCAATGCAATGGATCTACCCTTGAGTTGGTAAGAGGGCGATCCATAAACTGCGCTTAGAAAGTTGTGAAATGTATGATTATGGGCACGTAGACACGCATTTGGATACTTTGCAAATTCTAGAAACGTAATGCACAACCTTGTCATGTGGTATTTGTAATGAAATGGGGATTAACGTCCTACGGTTCTGCTCCGAGCTAGGCCCATGAAGACGGGCATACGCCATATAGTGTGCTATGAGGGTTGTGGCATCATTAGAAATATGTGTTGTCAGGCTACAAAACATACGATTACACGTGACCATATTATCTGAACAGTTTTAAAACGAACCACTTAAATGTCCAAACAATCAACTCTGCACTGGGTTTATGAGACCAAGAACTTCAATGGTAATGTACAAGAAACGGTCGTTCGTAATGTATTGTGGGCATTATAAGGTCGCGGTCAAATAGGTTTAGTCTCTATAGGGGAGATAACAATATTTCATAACAAATAATTGTCTAAAATTGCTGAAAATCGATAAGATAGACAACCAAGATGCATGTCAGAAATGAAATGAAGTGGAAGATAGGTTAATAGCCCCAAACAAGATTTGGCTACAAAGTGGAATAAATCGGAACTGGTTATTCTAGACCGTTGAAAATATATTGCTGTCTTCGTTTCTAATCCTTGATCTGGTTGCTCGAGTCCTACTTGAAGCTTGATTGTGTCGAATAATTTGACCTAGTCCTCAACAGCGGACCTGGTGCATACAGGCTAAGAATAATTCTAAAACAGTCAGACAAATGTTCTGTTTTTGTAATGATAAAGAGGACCTGTATAAAAGCGATTCGGGAAATATTTAAACAGTACGAATTCTGAAGAAAACGAATTACTAGAAGCAGCAACCACAGGGAGGCGTGCATTTACGTCAAAATAATTATTTCATTTCCAGTTGTCATCTTTTTATTCTATGATGGCCTTTTCAAACATTGATTTGGTTTCTATCCAACTGAAAACATAGGAATTTTAACAATGACAAAAACATAATGAGAGGAAATTGACGTATGAATAATTAATAAAACTGGAGAAATTCAGTTTCCTTATCTTTCCATTTAGGTCGTGCTATTGATATTTTCAATATAGAAACATTGCTATGTATTTCATTTAGAATTTTGAGAAATAAAGAATTTCTCACAACGAACTTATTGGTTGTAAACATTTGTATTGATTGTAAACATTTGTATTGATTGTGGGGAACTTTACTCGTTGAGGCAGCTTTTACTCCATAACCACTTCTGTTTGGCCCTATACCTGTTGTGCACGAGGTAGGATGTTTGTCAGGCGCGGATCCAGGATTTTTTGCAGGGGGGGGTCTACATTTGATAATTGCGCCGCCAGCGCCGAAGGCGCTCAACCAATTAAGGGGGGTTTGGGGGCCTTGCCCTAGAAAAATTTGGTAAATTAGATTCAATTTGGTGCATTCTGGCGTATTTCCGGAAGGTAAATTCCAAAATTACAGGTCTAAAAATCGCCAATGAAATCCCAAAAAAGATTTTCAAGTCTGAGCGGGGGGGGGGGGGGGTCCGGACCCCCTTGACCCCCTCTGGATCCGCGCCTGCTGTGTACTATCTTAAAATAGGTTCATCTAACTGGTATTTGTGTAAATGATACTTGACAGTACGAGAATTGTTGTATTTATGTCACCGTTAAGGTCTTTGTAACTCACGTAATCTGTATAAGTAATTTATGGTTACCCCCTCCCCAACCCTACATATCAGAGGTTTTGTGGATCAGTTCTTCTCACAAATTATGAAGGGAACATCATTTTTATGCCAACAACATACACACTCATGGTATTAAGGAAGTATCTGAGAGGCTCAATATTTTTTTTTTTTAAATTCGAATTCATCAATTCACATTAGCAGTAAATACCTTTACTTAAATGAGAAGAGAAGTGAATATCAAAATACGAGTAAATCTTACTATTCTAGAACACTTCGCGTATCAAAAGAAATAAAGATCGTTTATTTCTGCTGAATAAATCATAATAAATAATGGTTTGGGTAAGGATTCCACCAGTAATTATGTTTTTAATTACCAAATGGCATGGAATGCATACAGTTATCGTTATATAGAGATATAAATGAATTACAATGATAATATTTGACGGATGCTTGAAGAAATGCATTACATTAATATTTCAAAAATCAGTGATTTTATTCTGTTGTTTGTTGTGTAGAATGAAAATAATGCGAAATATATGTCTTATATACAGTAAAGCTAGTTTCAAATTAGTATCTCGACTGATGCATATGCTTACGAAATTTACACTGTGTACAATTAGTTCCTCTTGAAAACATAGCCCAAGCTAATTGGCAGACATTCATCGGCGATTTAGTCGAAACCGCGACGTATGCTTAGTTTTAGTCTCTGCGTCTCAAAACCACGTTACAAAATTGAATACATTTTTTTTTAATATGGCGGTCATTTAGGGCCGTGATCTATTCTCAAAGTAGAGAGTTCTCTGGGGCATTCATATCTCACAACATTGTGTCTCCATGGTAAATTTATTGTTAAACACATCTGTGATATCTGGCAATATCCCCTTAAATATACCAGTGGGACATAATAGTTATGTTTAGAAAATACCCAATACCAGTATATAATAATATACTAGACCAAAATAGACAAAGGTTTTAATCGTAATGTCAATTTTCCAGATGATATCTCTTTGTTAACACCACCACCCATCATCCACGGCAAACTGGGAATAGAATCTTTAAAAATAGATGTGTGAAGTCATATGCGTGGGTGTTTCCTTTTAATGCAGACATGGAAATATGGAATTAAGTTTGACAGCGATGGTATATACACGGATGTATTGGTAGTATTCATATACTGCAGGGGTTCAGGGGGTCACGCTGGCTAAGTGGGTAAGACGCTGGCTCGCTAGGTAGGAGGTCGGGTGTTCGACCCTCTGCATTGGCTGAGAAAGTTAAGTCAGATTTTCTGACGTGGTTCCCCCTTGTCAGTGATGCAGGACGGAGAACCTAACAAGGACAGCTTTCCAGCCGTTCGGGTGGTACGAAAACCGTGTACACTTTAAAGAAAACGATCCCTTGACAGTTGGAATTCGATATAAGTCAGAGTAGGCCGTGGTGCCGCCGTCCGGGCAAAATTTCCCTCACTGCACAGTATATGGCGTAAGTCCGAGGCGTCTTCACTAGCCCAGTTCGGAGCAGAATAGAAGAACGTTATACATATAACTGATCGCCATAGAAAACGCATCACTTAGTTTTTCGTATAACAAAATGATCCTGTAAACCTATTTTATTTATTTTGCTTCTTACCGCGAACAATGTTCAAATGGGAACAAATCAATAGCACATCTGTACACTTAAGGATGTTTAATCTGTAATCTACAGTACATATAGCCTGCCATTGAGTCATCTGGCGTGGTTTCGAATCCCCGGTTGTACGCGGCAAGGAGTGGGATCGCCTGTCCAACCTCGTGGGTTTTCTCTGGGTATTCCGGTTTCCGGTTACGCGCAAGCAAATTATTGAAATACAATTAAACCATATGTTAGTACCGAAATGACTTAGTTTGTGTCGAGTGGACGTTAATCCTAATCTCTCTCTCTCTCTCTCTCTCTCTCTCTCATTCATCTGTTGTCTTAGTATATTATACCCTTTTTATATCTTGCCATCTATCTGTGGTACCAGTACAGTATACCGGTTTTGTTGAGCTTTCATCTAATTGATTGGTGATTGCCTGTTAATTAGGAGATAAACACTTCCTGTTTCGCATTTAGAGGGGTGTTATTGTCCAATAGACATGTCCTGGTGTTGATTCAATGGAAATCGTGTGACGGGGCGGCTTATAAATGTCGTAATTCGGAATATTCAAAATACCGATTAAATCGGACTAAATCGGGATATGAAAATGACGTCGGGTTTCATAGAATGCCTTAGTATTCAGATGTCGGATGTGACTGAGTTCACTGTATCGATAGACCCTTTTGTATATTATTCCATCTGTCTGTGATACTATTATAGTATAACTTTTCTATACCTTTTCATCTATATAATATTAGAATATTATAATACTATTTTTAAATCCTACTTCATTTATCAGTGACACTAGTATATAATACCTGTTTTCAATACTATATCATCTATCCGTGGCACTAGTATACGGGTCCGTATAGCCAGCTCATAAAATTTGGTGGGGCTACGGAAGGTTTTAGATGGGCTGGGGATGTGGCCGACTAAGAACACTCCTAAAATCATTATTGTTGGTGAAATATTGTGGGGGGAGGGGGCTATTATGGGCCCGTTATGCGCTTTTATATCAGATAAACTACTATTCAACTAGTCTCTTATGGTCATCGCTCTTTTAGTTATCAAGCAGCTGTTTTATGGAATAATCTACCATTTAGTTGTACATCTTTATATTCTTTTAAAAAACTACTTAAAACACATTTATTTAATCGGGCTTTTAACTGACTCTGTATGCAATCGTTAACATCTTGTTGTTTATTTATGATTACATTGTCACTTTGTAAAGTGCCCCTGAACATGTTATATGAAAGGGTGCACTATAAATATGCTGTAATAATAATAATAATAATTTGTGATACTACCATAGCATGCCCTTTTTAAACCTGTATGTGGTTTTAGTATATTATACTCTTTCCAATATGATTCCATCTATCTGTGTTGTACTATTATAATCTGTTTAATCATTTCATCAACCTGTGGTATTTGTTTACACTGTATATTCCAATATGCTTTCTCCTACCTTGTTTATATTGTATACTTTTCATATTATTTTATATTTAATAAATTAATATACCGTGGTACTTGCAATACCGGAACACGTTAAACTCATTTACAATTACTGAATAGTGAATATACTGCTATTCTTTTTTTCTTTTTTTTTGTTGGTTAGGCTATATTACAGAAATCTACCTAGGTATCGTTCTATTTCAAGCGAGATACGTATTTTTATAATTACAAATGCGCCATTGGGACAATGTTCGTATTTAGAATACAGGAGCATTATTTGAATTTGAGATTTATTGCACTACAACACACATTTTACCCCAGTTTTTCATCAAATTCGAAACTGCATTAAATGCATCGTAAGTTGGGCCTACTCCAGACATTTTAATTCATTTTATGCCACATGCCAAGCTGTATTTAATATATAACAATAAGGGAGTTCTCTAATGGATTTTAATCAAATATTTAATTGGTACAGTAATCCACGCACGCAGTTGAAATATACAAGAGTAGATGATAAAAAGTTGTCAATGTTGGCGATAACTCCAAAAATATTCCTGATCATTCTTCATCAAAATATCAATCTGGCATTAACTTTCCTTTTTTAGAATATCTTTCTCTGCGAAGGTGAAGTTTTGAATTGCCTTTGTAGAGTTTTTGAACTTGGAATTAAGCAAGAGCCCAATCTTCCTTTTTTATTGGTCTTTTTGATTCAAATGTTATATAAACTACTATTTAGACATTTATTTACATACCAAGGCTATATTTAACATCGACCATCTGTTCGCTGAGACTTAAATGGATTAAAGCACCCGCGAGATTTAAATATTTAACGATAAAATGGATAATCGGGACAGTGTAACGATTGTCAAGTTCCGTTGCTTCTATAATAAAGAAGCTGCAGGCCATCTTCACACAGTCATAACTTCGCCCAGCAAGATGGTGGATTCTAGGTACACCCCATCTAATTAATGGTATAATAAAATTCCCTTAATATTCGGTCTTTAAGAAACGAGTAAATATGGGCGCTTTGTTTGGTGGAAGGGGGGAATACTGCAGAATAATGAGATTGTAATAAAATCAACATTAACCAATTGGGGTTTAACGTCCTACGCTTCTCCGCCGACGGCTTCAAGGGAAGTGACCACGTTAGCCATATAAGAAAAATACAATATTTTACTATATTCTTTTATTTTAAAAAGTTGGACGTTGATATTGAAATGTACATTTACTCAAATATATCTTTTCTTGATTCACAAAACAGTCAGGAAGAAACGTCAACACAAATATTGTGGTTTTAACAAAGTCAGTTGAAAGTAATAGGTTTTTCCGCGATCAAGGATATTTTGAATAACTCTTTCGCGGTCAAGGAAATTTTAAATTCCTCATCCATTCTTTTATAAGGAAAAATGATAATTACGTTATCAACAATGGAAAATAAAACGTACAAGGAAAGATTTTGGGAATACCAATAATAAACAATTTCATTTATTCTTTTGTTTAATTAATATAAGGATGTACATTTCTACTGATTGAAACCAAGACGTTGATTTAATATTGCTGTACCATACCCCGACCTGATGAAACTAATATTCATTAACCCTACCAAGCTTTCAACCAGATCCCCTTCCAATTTCATTTCATTTCTGGATTTGGCGGTGAAAAGTACAATAATAAAGCTATATCGGTTTTATTACTCACTATATTTGACAATGACAAGTTGTGGGGCTAATTACATTAATAACAAAGTATGGCTGTGTAATGGTTAATGTATAATGCTCTTACAAGTAATGAAATACAAGAGGAATGGGAGAAGGTTTAATTGCGTGTTCATCAATATTTGATGATTTCTTGGCTTGGGGTTGATCTAGTCTACCACGGCATATGGTGGCGCACCTTGCCAATGTTTTCAATTAATGGTATTACTTGTTTATCATTCAGCACGCGACATAGGTATAATTAAAAGACAATGAACCATATGTTATCGATGGGTCTTTTTTAAAATTTTCTTTTCATCAGCTTAATGTAATTACCTAGTGTTATTTCACAGTTGAAAATTGAATTTTCTAACATTGGTCCAGAGGAACAAAGCTCAATATATCGTCTTTCATTTTCTAAAGTAATAAGCTGTTTTAGATAATACATTTTGTCTACGTTTGAAAATCCTTCTGTTGAGCATGGTTGGCCCATATCTGGTCATGAGTCGTTTCGCAATCAAGATAATGTCGATTCGACTGACCAGAGAGATACATTAAACAATAAACTGAATCCAAATTAGACCCATAGTGCAAATTAAACCAAGATCCTGATTAATTAAAGATTTTGCATTATTCTATGGAAATTTTAGAATAAGTGCAATCGATATTTCTCATGTTAATAAAATAACAATATTTTTTAAAACAAAATCCATATTATTTTTTGTGCGATATTTTAATTTTGACGAAGATTAGAAAAAGATATTCCATTAATCCATACGGAATAAATAGTAACTGGTGAACAATTTGCTACAATAAGCTAAGAAATGGGCTATCTTGAATGGTTTATTACATGAAGTTTATCACATTTATTTTCTTGTTGAAAGGGTTATTACATGAAGTTTATCACATTTATTTTCTTGTTGAAAGTTCTAATTGATCTTTAAATAGTAGCAAAGAAATAGATGTTAGGAATTCGGTGGTTTTAAATTAGAATACATTGCAGCCATGCGCTATTCGTTGCATTCAATACATTTAATTAGAATAAATTTACTTAAAACGAACTACAATAAATGTTAAAACTGTGCAGCAGCGTTCACACGTGTCTATCTCAAAAGCTCAAACACAAGTATAGTAATCCCCCCCCCACAAGAAGAAACCAAAAGAAAACCCAAACAAATATGGGTTTACTGCATTTTATGCTTCATATGCCTTTGACACTAAAACGTCATATTCTGGTGATTACAAATTGTATTCATCTGTAAGATGGTCGTATCTCATGAATTCCTTATTTTTTGTTTGATCTTCTGTATAATCATTGTTCTCATGAAGTTTATTATATTACGTTATTTTCTGTCCAATGAGCACAAACATTCACAAAACAATCCGAATGAATTTTTCAATTTAATGCATTATGTAAGAATTAGATAGAGAGTTGTTGTTTCTTGCTATATTCGTTCAAAAATAGATAAATAGAAAATAACATATTGAAAACTTTATTCAAATTACTTTACTCTGGGCGAAGTTTTGATTGTGGTATACTAATGCACTACAAAAAGTAAGTTGTGTTAAGAGAAACACCTTCCTACCTGTTTCAATAAAACGAGGACTAAATGCCAATCAAGTGAACTTATTTTAAAAAAGAGAAAAAGGGTTGACGTCAGGGATTGTTTACTTTCTGAATAGCATTTAACGATTGTTATAATATTATACGGAGAGCTTTTAGAAGAATTATCTTCAGATTTGTCTCGTGATCGATATATAAAAACTATTTACATTTGTCTATATAGCACATCAAACATGTACTTATTAACCTGCGTTATCACCGTCTAGATATAGATAGATTCAGATATTTTTATTGATAATATGCTGATAAATATCTACCCGACATAAATAAGAAAACATTCATGACCAAATAAATTATTCATAATAATTAATAATAATTACTGTCACGTACATGTCGCATAATTTATTCCAATTTATTTCAAAATACAAAGCATGCCAAATCCCCTGTATATGAATATTATGTAAAACGGTCATGGGGGGGGGGTGCTTTTTCCTTTTTATGCCTTTATATACTGTGACGGGGAATGCAAACTTCCAACAGGTACATTATAAACTTAACTGCATAATATGCAAATCATTCATATGTGGGATAAATCTAGGTCATTTCAGGGCGTAACATATGTTTTTTAAAATTTTATTTCAATAATTCGCTTGGACAGGCGACCATACTTGTCACGTACTACCAATGTGGGATAATAAAATTCAATCAATGTGTGATTTTCAAATATCACTAACTGATAGCCCAGTCTATGTGTACCAACTACTATAATATTAAATCTGATTGTATATTTTTATAAATATAACTGTAATTATTAAATCACACACGACATATTATATAGATGTGATATTATTCAAAATAAATTGTGTTGATTTTCTTGGTGACAGAGACAATGATTCGTCAAATTTTGTAGATATTATGGAATTTGGAAATCATTTTGCGGCATTTGGTATTTACATTTCAGAATAAATCCCTCTTGGTTTGGTACTGTACTTTCAAATTTCTTTTCTTTAATACAAATTACTGATGTTTGAACTACAAGCCACAAAGAGACTTGTCGCTTTAAATAAAAGAACGTCTGTTTAATGTCTGTCGAGTGTAATGAGGTGAGTATATTGAGAACTTAGCTATAATATTTAAATTGTCATTATTTTTTTATGGACTCGTGTCAATGGTCACTTTAATTCAAACAATATTGTCATTGACGTTTAAAACAGCTGTCATATTTGAGTCCCCTATATCATCTGGTCTATATAATGCTGGAGGGGGATGGGGTAATTATTGCTGGACCATTTGATTGCTCGGTTGTAGTCATTTTAGTGATTGTGAGAATAAAAGTCTGTCAAAATAACTTTCATTTATTCCAATAAAACATCAGTTATCAAGTTTAACAATTGTTACTAAAATATTCCTTGTTTTGATATTCACATGAATTGGAACTGATTCACGTATTTTTCTTGAGACAAAATAGAACGTTTTTGTCGCATTCCAAACAGGGTTATGGTTTCACGTTAAGGCATCTTTTAATGAATCTGAAGCACTGCTCCTGCATGGGGGGTACTCTAACATTAGGCGCAACCAGTTCCGGGATTTGAATGGCCGTGCCTTGTGTTACAAGTGTGATGTTTACCGAAATATGCCACTTTGCATCTCACAAATATAGCACTTAAGGCGCATAATTTTACTCGACATCAACATTATTGCTCTACTGCTTCTTTACCTTTTTTTTAAAACCAACTTCCCTTTTTGTACTATATGAAATATTTGGTATAACGTAAAATTTAAATTTGAACATAAAGAACTAAGTCATATATCTTGGTCCTGTACTCTTGGGACAATACATACGATACGACTTTTCCGTTACAGGGTATGGTAAACATTATTATGAAGTAAAAACTTTCTTTGTTTCACTCATTCTTTTGGAAATCTCAGAAGAATTTTACGAGTTTATGTTGACATAATCTACTTTACATCAATAGCCCTGCATGTAAATTAAATATGTGGCGTTTTCTTTCTGACTTCTCAGGAAATGAATGAAAGAATAAAGGCAATAGGCAGAAGTAATCCCGGAATGCTTTTGTTTTTTGTACGCTACGTGTTTTTCATTTCATTTTTTGTATTTGATTTCAAATAATACGGAATAAAAGATAAACTAGAAGATATCTTGTGATAAATCAAATGAATCGCATTAAACTTGTATTTCTGAATATGATAATCTAAAATCGGATGGTAGTGGTGGCTGCTGTGTACTTGGTGGATAGTGTACGCTGGATGCCACGTCTCACCTGTTTTGGTAATTCAAATAGCCATGACATAGCTAACAATCTTTAGTTGATGTGACTAACATTGAAACTACCATCGGAATCCAGGTTATTTTCATTAACAATTGGGAGCAAGTCGTTTCTTGTGAATGTTGTATGGGAATGACTTTAGGTAGTTGGTGCTGAAAAACAGTAATACTGGGATGACATCATTAATCATTGGCTAATGCAAGGATCTATATTTGACAGTTTAAATCACAAATTTTTGGCATGTCCATTTAATGCATTTACGTTATCCTCAAGTGTGTGCATATTTCGATGACAAAGGAATATTTCTAGAATCCTTCAATATTGTATTCTAGTTTTCTTTCTGAGACAGCAAATAAAGTTATAGAAAGGTTAGTTTAATTATTGATAACCAGCGTCTCATTTTCTTTAATTATCCCAAAATGTCAAAGGCTTAACATGCTTATATTTTATTAATTCATTCTTCCACTCTTTAATCCATTTACCCATCTCTATCTCGTCAATTCATTTGCTCACACAACACATGCTTATTTATGTTTCTATGTTGGTGATTATTTCGTTTGGAATGGAAGGGGTGGATCATTCTTGTAGATCATTTATTTACCTTGTTAAAGTCAAGGTTCTTGTAGTTAATTAGGTCATCTAATGCAATTTGAAATCTTAATTTGAACTTAAAATATTATATCTTTTAAGATCTGGAAACAAATGTTATAATAAAAGAAAAAGAAAGAATTCGTAAATATAGTTAAATCGCAAGTATGATAAACGATTGTTAGTGTTTGTCGAGGGTGATATCTGGTCGTTAGCCTGTCACGAGTCGGGACTGTTAATATTATCAATATAATAAGTAGGTCCCACCCAAACGACTAGATTCTATTTTTGACAGCATCGCTGAGGAGGAGAAAACCACCATGAACCACATCGGCACCGTACCAAGAACAGTCTTACTCTTTGAGCTCCCACAGCAAACTTTCAGTGTGAAAAATAACTGTGTGCCCAAACAATTCTATACGCCAGTCTGGCCACCCCCATCCCACACAACATCATCTCCCCCTCTCATCCATGATTTAATTCTTCAATTATTTTTGATACAGCCGAGTAAAGCTTTCAGCAGTTAATCCACCTATAACGAACGTAATGAGATTTAAGACTGATACAATATTGAACATTAATCACATTTAAGCTTCTTTAATAAAACTTATAATATACGGCGCCAGTGGACATTATTTTTTCTTCATAAATTAATTTATTTACCGTTGAGGTTGGGTATGTGATGTACACAATTTAATCCATTTTATTTGTTAAATAAAGTGAGAGAGAGAGAGAGAGAGAGAGATGGGGTTTAACGTCAATTCAACACAAAAAAGGTCATTTCGGGACTAACATATGGTTAAATTTAATTTCAATAATTTGCTTGCTCGTAGGGGTCTTTGGCAGTGGGAGGAAACCGGAGTGACCGGAGGAAACCCACGAGGTTGAGAAGGCGTCCCTATCTCCATGCCACATACGCTCACACCAGGGCTCGAAACCACAGCCGCAAGCCAGAGGTGACCGGCCAGCTAGAGGTCGAAGCGCGGCACTCCAGACCACTAGGCCATCCCAACCCCCTTAAATAAAGTGTATTTTATAACAGACTTAGTTAGGATGTCTTACTACAGTTTAACGTCCCCATCCATCTTCGAATCATAAAGTATGGATTCTTTTGTTTTTAAAACAAAGAGCTACCAATATTTTATTTATTTCGAACTTCACATGTTGAACAATCTATGTTGTTTTTGCATAAGAATGCTGATTGAGTTATCACCCCACTTTTTATTTCAGTAAGCTATGTAGTGCTTTTGTACACACTATTATTGTATCGAGAATTTATACGCATGAAACGAATAGCCGAATAACCAAATTCGTTTCATAACTTTAGATAAAAAAAAAACAGAACTAGACCTGCATGCAGGAATGACGGGTTTCACTGGTGCCATGTTACCCTTAAACATGTCACTTCCGGTGCCAAGTTACCCTTGAACATATGTCACTTCCGGTACCAGCGATGCCATGTTACCCTTAAACATGTCACTTCCGGTGCCAAGTTACCCTTGAACATATGTCACTTCCGGTACCAGCGAAACCACTAAACAGGTTTCCAAATTAACATTGCACACAAATAAAATGGACGCAGAATCAACAAAATCCAACAATATCAATTCATTTTATACATGTGTTACTTGTAAATGATCTTGACAAAATTAGATTACTTCCTGTGTTAATGAAAATGTTCAATTAGTCTTATGAAATCAGAAATGGCATACGATATCATATAGTGAAAATTTTATGTAAAATTTTTTAAGACCAAAAAACTTGAAAAGTGACTTGTAGAAAATCTACTATTTCTCTGCAACCGTACAAGTTACAAACCATTTTGTGGTATCTGTGTGATCGTATGGGTTCATTCTATTTGTTGATTAGCATCAAATACCATAATTTGAAAAAGATTTCAAAACAGACTCATTTGAATAAAATATCTGTTTTGAAGGCTAAAAATACAGTTTTTGCCAAAATGACGTTACTTCCGGTGATAATGAAAATCTTAAATTACTTGAATGAAATCCCAAATGGCAGTAGGTATAACACGGTGTAACGTTTATGAAAATCGAATAATAATTGACACTTTTATGGCCCCGAAACCTTCAAAAGTGACCTGTAGAAAACCGTCTATTTCTCGGCAACCGAACAAGTTAGAAACAATTTTATGATATCTATATGACCATATGAGTTTTGTTTATATGTGAATTTAAGCCAAAAGTTAAAATTATTAATACATATTAAGTTATTCTTGGTTGAATAAAACATTGATTTAAAAAGTTTAAAATGCAGTTTTTGACCAAATGACGTCACTTCCGGTGTCAATTTTAAATTGTAATCAACTTGATATGACGCTACATGCTTTTTGAATCAAATGATGTCTCTTTTATAAAAATCCAATAATAATTGACTATTTTACAGGCAAAATAACGAAAACAGTGACTTGTACAGAACTGCCCATTTCTTGGTAACTGCTTATATTACAAACGAATTTTAACATACATTTTCTTCGTATGGATTATAGCTACAAGTTTATAAAAGTTACGAAGAAATATTTTAAAATCTGAAAAGCTTGAATAGGTTGTAAATAGGTAAATTTTACACCATTTTTAGCCTCTTAATCGAATTTGCTCGAAAGTGAAATCGAAATTAAAAAAACTGCTTCCTACATTTTTTGCGCCTTGAAAGGGCACACTCTTTGAGTCAAATAATTTTTCCAAAAAATAATATTTGTTTTCGAAGTAGGAAAATAACTGTCAAAATTGTAGTTTTTGGTAAAATTATGCCACTTCCGGTGCCGACAGATAACACTTTTGGTAATAAAAAAAATGACAATTGATACAACGAAGCATATGAATTTTGTTTTATACAAATCGGACAATAAAAAATTAATCTAGGACTGAAAAACTGAATTAGCCAATGGCGGCCAAGGAAAATTACTGAGACAATTTTTTTTAACATTTTTGCACTAGTCAGATGACTCTTTAATTCTGTGCACAATACGACTAAAAAATATTCATAAATAAAAAAAATTTTTGTAAAATTTTAAATTTTCGAAATTTGGCGCCTAATATCTTCGAAGATTTGCCGAAAATCAAAAATCGAAAGTAGCGTAGCTATGTGCCCTGTCTCAGGCTATGCCAAAATGTATCGAAAGTTAAAATCCAATGATTATGGTTAAAATTACTGCAATATTTTCAAAAACGATAACTTCGGTGATTTCGGACATTTCGCATTGTCGCAGAACATTCAAAATAGCTTTATCCTCTAAGTCACACCCACTTTCCCAGTAAAACCGAAGAGATCGTAACGATGCGACACGTAGTTGCTGAGATCTATTCAAATTGGAATCTGAATAATAATAATAATAACTAGACCTGCATGCAGGAATGACGGGTTTCACTGGTGCCACGTTACCCTTGAACATGTCACTTCCGGTGCCAAGCTACCTTGAACATGTCATTTCCAGTACCAACGAAACCACTAAACATTGCTCACATCAAATAAAATTGACGCAGAATCAACCAAATCCAGCAATATCAATTCATTTTATACATTTGTTACTTGTAAATGATATTGACAAAATTACATTTCTTCCGGTGTTAATGAAAATGTTAAATTAATTTTATGAAATCAGAAATGGCATAGATATCATAATATAGTGAAAATTTTTTTGTAAATTGAATAATAATTGCCACTTTTCAAGACCAAAAAACTTGAAAAGTCACTTGTAGAAAATCGGCTATTTCTCTGCAACCGTTCGAGTTAGGAACCATTTTGTGGTATCTGTATGATCGTATGGGTTCATTCTATTTGTTGATTGGTATCAAATATCATAATTTGAAAAAGATTTCAAAACAGACTCATTTGTATAAAATATCTGTTTTGGAGGCTAAAAATACAGTTTTTGCCAAATTGACGTTACTTCCGGTGAAAATGTGAATCTTAAATTACTTGTATAAAATCCTAAATGGCATTAGGTATAACATGGTGTAAAGTTTATGAAAATCGAATAATAATTGACACTTTTATGGCCCCAAAACCTTCAAAAGTGACCTGTAGAAAACCGTCTATTTCTCGGCAACCGAACAAGTTAGAGACAATTTTATGATATCTATATGAACATATGAGTTGTGTTTATATGTGAATTTAAACCAAAAGTTAAAATTATTAATACATATTAAATAATTCTTATTTGAATAAAACATTGATTTAAAAAGATTAAAATGCAGTTTTTGACCAAATGACGTCACTTCCGGTGTAAATTCTAAATTGAATTCAACTTGATATGACGCTACATGCTTTTTGAATCAAATGATGTCACTTTTATAAAAATCCAATAATAATTGACTATTTTACAGGCAAAATAACGAAAATAGTGACTTATGCACAACTGCCCATTTCTTGGCAACTGCTTATATTACAAACTAATTTTAACATACATTTTCTTCGTATGGATTATAGCTACAAGTTTATAAAAGTTACGAAGAAATATTTTAAAATCTGAAAAGCCTGAATAGGTTGTAAATAGGCCAATTTTACACCATTTTTAGCCTCTTAATCGAATTTGCTCGAAAATGAAATCGAAATTAAAAAAACTGCTTCCTACATTTTTTGCGCCTTGAAAGGGCACACTCTTTGAGTCAACTAATTTTTCCAAAAAATAATATTTGTTTTCGAAGAAGGAAAATAACTGTCAAAATTGTAGTTTTTGGTAAAATTATGCCACTTCCGGTGCCGACAGATAAAACTTTTGGTAATAAAAAAAATGACAATTGATACAACGAAGCATATGAACTTTGTTTTATACAAATCGAACAATAAAAAATCAATATAGGACTGAAAAACTGAATTAGCCCATGGCGGCCAAGGAAAATTACCGAGGCAAAAAATGTTAACATTTTTGCGCTAGTCAGATGACTCTTTAATTCTGTGCACAACACGACTAAAAAATATTCATAAATAAAAAAGTTTTTTGTAAAATTTTAAATTTTCGAAATTTGGCGCCAAATATCTTCGAAGATTTGCAGAAAATCAAAAATCGAAAGTAGCGTAGCTATGTGCCCTGTCTCCGGCTATGCCAAAATGTATCGAAAGTTAAAATCCAATGATTAATGTTAAAATTACTGCAATATTTTCAAAAACGATCATTTGGTGATTTCGGACATTTCGCATTGTCGCAGAACGTTCAAAATAGCTTTATCCTCTAAGTCACACCCACTTTCCCAGTAAAACCGAAGAAATCGTAACGATGCGACACGTAGTTGCTGAGATCTATTCAAATTGGAATCTGAATAATAATAATAATAAGAATAATAATTTTAACAAAAACAATAGTGTTTCACACAAGCTACGCAGTGTGAAACCCTAATAATTTTAACAAAAACAATAGTGTTTCACACAAGCTACGCAGTGTGAAACCCTAATAATTTTAGTAATCTCAATAGGCTTTCAGACGAAAGTCTGAAAGCCTAATAATAATTTTAGTAATCTCAATAGGCTTTCAGACGAAAGTCTGAAAGCCTAATAATAATAATTTTAGTAATCTCAATAGGCTTTCAGACGAAAGTCTGAAAGCCTAATAATAAGAATAATAATTTTAACAAAAACAATAGTGTTTCACACAAGCTACGCAGTGTGAAACCCTAATAATAAGAATAATAATTTTAACAAAAACAATAGTGTTTCACACAAGCTACGCAGTGTGAAACCCTAAAAAGAAAAAAAAATCGATTAACTCCCTTGAATTCGTAACAAAATGTGGTGAATAGCGTGACTTGTTCTCTTCATTCCTAATTTACATAAAATATGAATATTTTACCATGTTTCTGTATCTGATATGCTCGTATATCTGGAAATAAATTCATTATATTGTTTTATTATAATATCCGTATTTCCATAATACTATAGCATTTATAGTAATGCTTATCTGAACATACAACAATACCCTGTAGTATTTTTATCAGTTTTATACAATATACCACAAAATAAAACCTAGTATTAGCTTAACAAAAGACATCTGCATGCTTCATTGGAATATTTACATAAATTATTTCTAAGTTATGCATGTAATTTAAATCAATCAATAAAGTCTTTTGTTAAAAGCCTTATATCTTTTTTTAGAAAGTGTACAAAATAATAGTTATTAATTATTATGATGTCTTTTTTTGGTGACAGTTTTCAACTGACTTTAATAGAATGCAATTCACATTGTATGGCCAAGATCAGTATCATTAAAATAAACAAATATGATATTATGATATGCAAGCAGTAGCTTATAATACCGTTATATTAATATATGTATATAACAGTTTTAATTGCGTCATTAACAACATTATTATGATTAGATAACCCGCTAATGCAGATATTATTTTATAAAGACTAATACTTCCATCGTGTCATAAGCTGATAACCAACACACGTTCGAGTCTCGTGCTTAATCTAGCTTCTTTCACTATCGACTCCATGTTTGGCTACCATAAACTGTATTCAATAGTCTTCACTAATAATCGGTTTGTCATTTGCTCTCCCGTGTTGTTAATCACTAAATACCCATTGAATTTAATCGTATTGTAAGCATTTGATAGACAAAAGGCCGCTTCAAGGGGTCATAGTTCGCGGGGAAGTATGGGATATCGTGACGTCATGAAGTGAATGTGCGTGCATTTGAATAACAAAATAAACGGAGGTGTATAGTGGAAAGGGATTCGATTCATTTCAAACGTTCTCTTGTACAGGACACGTGTGTGACTGAATGCAGGGGAAAGAGAAATAGCCACACCGAGTGTTGGGCTTTTAATTCACAGTCTTTCCACTGCACTTTGCACCAAGCGCACTTGTATTGAAGCGCACATCAGTGAATGTAAGGGAATTCTGACTTCTTTGATTCAAGTAGTCAACGCGTGCCGACTTAGCCCGGTGATTTTAACACATATCATTGAACGGGGAGTTCGAAGGCGTGGATATCTCACGTTCATAGTTACCACACCCAACGACTGTGTTCATTATTACTACTAGTCAAAAGTCAGTCGATTTGGAGAACTGGGTATAGCATTTTTACGCTATACCACCAAAACATAAACAATTGGATCCATTCTAGAAATGAGATCGACCGAAATGGCTTCACATAATAGCACTGGACTTAATACTGATTCTAATATTGCTCTTAGTCAAAGTATGGATTCAGTTAACACAACACCCGAAGAAGAGGTAAGTCTTTTGCTTTAATCTCATGTCGATATCACTTGACAAATCTTCCTAGCATCACCATCTTCATCTTTTTAGGCTCTTATCATCTCAGAAAGCCGTGTTACTGCGTTAGTGTTTGGGGGCGTCTGCTAGAGCAAGTGGCGACTGACGAGTAACTAAATACTACAGTACATGTCTAAAGCGATGAGTTGTTGTAAACTGTAGCCTACTAGATCATGCGGGAAATAATACTTGACAAAAAATTCCCTTCAAACTATATCAAATATTATCTTACACATTCGTGGTAGACGGAGCTATTTTCTGTCTTTGTGCGTATGTATTTGAGGTCTGAATGGGATGTTATTGGTGCTGACAACCTGTTCTTCGGCAGCATTGTGGACAAGTTATAAACAACCGTGTACATTTCATCTAAAGATCATACATAATTCACAATTCTCGTAATTCTAAAGAAGATATAATTAACTGGGTCTCATGACGATTCGAAACGTAATAATAAAACATGATTCCATGTGCAACGTTTGAAGAGCAATCTCTATTTGATGCAATATGAGCTTTTGTTAATTAAAATTTTAATCAAGTCGCCTTGACGCTGAACAAAATAGAAATGAAATGACAGAAATGAGTATGGAATTGCAACACTGCGATCAACACAATGTTACTTAGAGTATCGGCTAGGGTTGTAGTACTAAATCGACGTGTGACCACGGATTATTGTCATAGATATGCATTTTATCTCATTCAATCAACTATAGATTAGTTTTGAAATCACTAATCACTTACCAAAGCTTGACACATTAATCTTGAAAATCTGCTTTCATCAATTTATGAATTTGAACAAAATGTTGACATAGGCTATGTTGAAGGTGGTGGAAACGTACGCCCACATTTTGTTTACATTATGGTTTCTGGAGATATTAATTTACGAAAATGCTAAATTGATAATTATTTATAATTTTACTATATCAAGTCCTAAGTTTATAAAAGATACCATAGAGACCTGGTGCTGAAAGAAAATAGGCGTGTTCGAAATGAGTGGGTTATTTATTTAAAAATAATGTGTCCAGTTTCACGTAAACATACGAACGTGACGGCGTCGATTTTCATCTATGACGAGATCTATTTGGTAATAATCAAATATGTGCAAACGCCCAGAGTAAGCAAAAATATTCTATTGTCCCAGGATTAAGAATGACTTCAACTTTATCCAGGATGTCATTGCATGCTAGTAGAGATTGTGGTTCCCTACATGTTAACTTTACCTGAAGCCCGTAATATGATTAATCTATTGTCAACATGACATAAAGATAGACTCAATAGGTTACGACCAAGCGACTCTTTTAGATTTCCAATTACTCTCATTCTTTCTAATTAATTGTCCATTAAATATGTTGATTTGTTTTGTTTTTGATTGGCCCAAAAAAGGCTGTATGCGTAAAGTTGTAGAATTAATAGATATCTAGCATTTGTCATTGCAAGGGTCGCGTGGGATGAAAATTTACACATGATTACGTTGAATGTTGTACTATATTATCGTCTCAATTGTCATTTTCCAATAGGTTATGAAACACTTTTTGACTGAACTATGGGTTTGCAGACTTAAAAAAAAAGCACCCGACAACCTTATTTATGGAAGCAGTTTAATGTGAAAATAGGTTTGATTGAATCTTGGTCAATAAACGATAAGCTAAATAATTATCATGTGTATTATACAAGATATATATGAAATACATATAATATATGTATATCTTATAAACTTTAACCTTATTAATAAGAAATAGAATATGTGAAGATTGTCGAGATCCGTCATCTTTGAACCCACTCCTGATAAGTATAATCGTCTTCATCTTCTGTCAACACTTGTAAAACAAGTTTTTCTTATTTGAATGACTATATTAAATAGGTTATGTGAGATATACTCTCGAAGAGTACATGCATGTTGAAACGGGTTCATGGGTGTGACAGATTACGATGGACCGTTATATAAGGGCAGGCTAATTATTTATGAGTGTATTTGAGCTTTAATGTTATTCACTGTACTAGGTGATCAAATAATCAGAGTTCAACTTTGACATCAGGTGGTGGGTCTGATGGAGATGTCCATGTGGAGTCACTGAGAGATGAGAAGACTACCCCGCCCCCTTGAGCCTATAATAACTACCTGTCGTCTCATGAAATGTATTACATGTCATTCCAAAGCTCGAGCGCCCGTTGACCGTGCGCCTTTGAGAAGTAATTTAGAAAGTTTTTCTTTCACCCCAGAACAATGCCGGAAAAAATCGATGACAAAGAATGTTCAGAGCTAGGAAACAAACCAAAAGGGACATTAATCGGATTAAGGCCATGCTTTGATACATTTATTGAAAATGGGACCGAATCTTATTATCGGCAATCATCAAAGTCCAGAAAATGAACATATTTTCGGATTAACATAATTTATATACACGAGCAATTAAAATGAACTGTTCTCAATTTTCCTCTGATATTTAGTATAATGGCGATATCGTCCGCTACGTATGAATTATCGCTTTTAGGGACCAATCGTAAAGAAAACATCTGTGCTTCGATAATATCGTAATGACCCCTAATTGGTGCTTAGCCGCCCAGGCTTCGTCTCCGTTTTAAGTAGTCATTTTATAATGTATTGAGGTAACCAGTGCATAAAATTATTCAAACCTAATTTAAAATCTATATCAATGTCGTTAAATTGTATTCATTTCATTTCAAGCTTTTTATATTTAATATTGGAAAATACACTGTTATAGGTGTATTATAAGTTAACAAAGAAATATCTGAATAATGTGGAGCATTTAACAAAAATACCTCGTTATTGTTATTTGAATTATTTTTTTTCGTATATTTACATAGGCGAATGTGTCTTTCAAACAATAATAAAACATATTACTGGTACAATTATACGGTGTCTTTTTTTTACCCGTAATCAAAATAATAAAACAGAATTAAATAATATTATCAAGGGTCAGAATTCTATCCTTTGTTTCAAAGAATTCCATTGAAAATAATCATAAAAAAATGACTTAAAAGCCTTGTTTTTGTTATATGAAACGGCTGTTATTTCTGTGTCACGATTTTTACTTGTCTATATCAAATGTTAATTAAAACTAAAATATCCAACCAAACATGGACATGGACAGAATAAAATGACACCAAATCCAAAACTGAATGTGTTTCAAGTTAAAACATTTTTTCCGAAACGTTCTTGTTTACTTCTACAATCTCCCTTTACGATCATTCGCGCCAAATTGATCGAAAACAGACCGACATTGAAATCTATACGGATGATAAAAATGTACTAAATGGCATATATAGAAGGCTGGTTAGTTTATAAATGCTTATCAAAATATACACGTAAACTGCTTGCAGGAATGTATATCAAGAAAGATGGTATAGAAACGACATGTTAGCCGTATCGTGGAGCGAGAATATAATCCCATGCCGGTTGAATGTATGGAGGTCGCTATTGATTGTGCCAAACGAATCATCATAGCTTTTTGAAATACTGTTTATTACACAGCGGAGATAAATCGAATAGGATATCTATATCATTTCGTTACTAGATGATATATTGAATTGCTATTTATTTGTTTCGTGGTTTTTGAAGCGTATATGTCGCAGCAATAAACAGCTTTTTTATTTCGTTTAGATAGACTGGCGATAATGGTTTACTGTTCAGTAGTATTTGGTTCTAGAAAGAATCAACGGTCATAGGATTTTGTCTCACAATGACCCACATTCGATTCACCGTTAGCCCTTTGCTTCTACTTTTCTCTAAGAGGTGTCTACGGATCAACGGCTCGAAAACTATTAATGGGAAAGTAAACGCGATTGCTTTTTATTTTCTGAAATTGATTCGACGACTTTTATGAGAAAAGAATTCTTTTGATTTCAACCAAACTTCAATAATTCCTACTGATTCAAGGACGGTAAATAAACCGAAAGTAGCATATATCAATAATCAACATTTCGACACGGGTCGTGTATAATCCCGTCATGTGAGTGAAAGGAACAAGCAATTTTTCTCCAGGGAATTCTCAGAAAATGTGGTTCCATTCATCAAATATTGAGGTTTTCCAATGGTTTATAGAATAGTGGCGTTTAACAGCGCGTGCGAATCATGAGTTTAGAAGAAATGATGGAGAACAGTCCTTTTTTTCCTAACACCGCATTCAATCATGGGTGAATGTGCCATCCATCTGACGATATTTCTGAAGGCAGTTCATTTATAAGAACATGACGATTTATTTATTTCCCCATATATCAACGACCTTGTGATCTGACATGAGATTCACCTAAACATTTATCTTGTCTGTAATTTCAAGTTCGACTGTGTTGGTTGGACTATTTTTTGTTTTAAAATAGTCGATGTTCCACAAATATGCAATTATTTGTCGATCCATTTTATAAACAATAAACGTTTGTAAATTGTTGACGAAAAATAAAATCTGCATTTGAACACATGCTCTGGTTATGGCACCCTAAAGTAAACATTACTGTGTCTGATATGTGATAGCTCTGTATTAGAAAAGAATAATAAGGAAAGAAGGTCAGCGCCAGTAGCCACTAAAAGCTCATCTATTCAAATAGAACAAGTTTTAAACAGGACTTACTGATTTCAAAGAATTGAAGTCAACCCTACTAGAGCAGTTGATATCAATTGTATCTAATTTAAACAATGGCTGAGTGTGGAAACACTTCAGATAAAGACAGTTAATGATCCTTATGTTTTATTAGTCCTTGTGATATGAGAAGTCTAGGTCTTGGATCTCATTGATTCCATTTAAATCTGAAGGAGTTGTTGTTGCAATTCTGACTGCTTTTAAATACTACTGTCCAATATTAACATGGAACAACTGTCTGAATCGTAGCACACTTAAGTCTCTAAGGCCCATATTCTCGAACGCTGTCTAAATTAGTCATTGATTAGACTTTAATCACAGATTAGCTCATCAGAGATTAGAGGTTCATTTTAGTTGGTATTCTTGAAGCTCTGATCAGCTAATCTCTGCCTAAAATAATTGCCAAATCAATGATTAAAACTCGAGATAATCTTCCTTGGCCAATGTGCCATAAACGAGAGACTATCTCTAATCAAAGATTAGTTAATCAACGACTTTGAGTTTTTGTCTATGATGTTAAGGGCCCTTTACAGGAAGTAGAAAAAAAAAGCACAGATATTTTGCTTCTCGCACCTTTCAGATCAATGTTGGTGATTTAAATACAGTTTCCAAACCTACGGTGAGTAAGGTTATCAAGAAATAGTCGATTTAGTTAGTTCCTCTAGAAACTGTGTTTAAACGGACGATGTCCGTGGACATTGTCCGCTCAAAGACAGTTCCAAAAGGAACAACAGTTTTATTAGCTGAACAGTATAAGACAATTAAAGTAAAGGCATGTTTTTGAAATTGACTAGTTTCCAAATGTTGTAGGGGCCATAGATGGGGCCCGCATTAAGATATCGAATCCTGGTGGAGATGATCCTGCTAGATTCATAAATAGTCAGGTTATATGTGATATGTGATAGTGAAGTGCCCATGATAGTAGGATTTTTAATGAAATGTGTTCGTATATTGTCGACGCCCCCGTTCGTCCATGCGGCATCCACAATTGCTTGTGGACGCTCTAGGGGCTTAAGTTAACATTGGATCGACTTTAAATATATATACAGCTATTTGTGATTATTATTGCCAGAGTTATGGCCCTTGATCACTTCTAAAAATCTTGTGGACGCTCTAGAGACCAAAGTTAATATCCGATTGACTTTCAATTGATACACAGAGTTTAAAGTCTTCAGACGAATTTTGATAACTGAACAGCTAAATCCATGATATTAAATGTTTTGTATAGTAAACGTTAGCATTTTGCAGAACTTTATAAAAACCAAACAAATTCTAATGATTTTCTGATAATTACTTAATGAGTTGTTACTCTTAATTAGATTTTAGTGTATTATTAATATTTCATTACTGAAAAAAGTAAAAAAAAAACCCATGCGACAACTCTTTTTGACTGCCCGGAAGATTTAGCTGTTGTGTGCGTATGTTTCGTTACCTGGCAGCCTATCTTTATATTGTATATTGTCGCCTACCCTGACCGTCCGTCCACAATTTGTTTGTGTACAGTCAATTTTTTTTATCCGATTTTGATGAAACTTGAAATATAAGCTTAGGTTTTTTTCCCAAAGATTCCAGTTCCTTTTGATATTGGGATGAATCGGAAAGTAGAGGTCACATTTAGCCTTTGGACAATTGGCTAAAGGACCATCCAGAAGTCACATTTTTTATCGTAATCTTAAATATATATTCATAACCTAAATATCATGGTTCCTTTCGATGTTAGAACATATCGTTCTGTTTCTTCCTGGATTATGACACCTGAATGTGAGAAAGATCTCCATTTTAGCTTTTGGATCCCAAAGATCTGGGTTCCTTTCGATACTTGCGTGTATCAGGCCCAAACTTCCCGGATTATGACTCCTGCTTGTCCATTTGTTTCATGGCGATCGTTTATTTAAATATATGTATATCTGTTTGGTTTTTTTTTTGTAAAATTTGACGGGACATGTATTTAAGCCATGATAAAAGTCAATTTACCTGAAAGTATCAGATACTATAGTTTTGTCCTGTTTCGTGTTGTAAATTATAAATTATTTGATAAAAGCCACTTTACCTGAAAGTATCTGATATTAATATACTTTTGTTTTTTGTTACAAATGATAAAATATTTGAGAATTTCTCTGGATTTTTTATTGCAAAATATTTTTTTACATACCCGACAAGAGCAACGATTAAAATGTAGCATTTTCCAGGCTTAATCAGACTTTAAACTACCCCCCTGAACTGACTAAATTTTGGCATGGTTTAGCCCTTGATTAAATTTTAGTCAACATTCGAGAATACCAATTTTTAGACTACCAAGATTAAATTAATCCCAGATTTAATTTAGTCAGAGTTTATGGGTTAGTCAACGTTCGAGAATATGAATTTAGTCGATATTCCCAAATGCAGACTAATTCTCCGATTTAGGTAATCCTGGATTATTTTAATCAGAGATCAAAATTTAAACAGTCTTTGAGAATACCATCACCAAGTTAATCAGAGATTAAATCTCTGATTAACACTAATCCATGTTCGAGAATATGGGCCTAAATATCTATATGATACTTAATAAAACCTGCCTCATAAGTTCAGTCTGGTTGTTGAACATTGTTAAAAAGTTTTAGGCATTGGCTGTAAAACTTGTAAAATATTATATCTAGGTAACACGATAATCCATGATTTATCACTTGTCCATATACTAGCCCTTTTATGTTTGGTATTTGAAGTGGAGATTAAAACATTTTGTAGTTTTTTTTGTCTCGGATTTACCATGTTTTAGATGTATACTAAAGCTGGTTTATCATTTACATGTCAGATTCATGGTCCCTACATCACTTAAAACCAAGTCTGGTCTAGCAAGTTTATAAATCATCTGCCATTTTCAAATTTTGTTAGTAAATCAAGCTTACAAAATCTAAATATTTACTTAAGAAATAGTGATGGTGATTTGAACATTAGTGTTAAAGCTTTGGCAAATAACTGCAAGCATTTTTATTTATCAGTTATTTGGCTAATGGTTGTCAAAGTTACAATATATGTATCTCCAAAGTTATAAATATTTTAAATCCATACATAGAGTGCCACTGGTTTTATGGAATTAAGTTGCTTCTCAGTTTTACAAGATCAATACTTATGATATGCATTGTCTTAAGAGTCCTTTATCCTTAACAAATTGTTCTAATTTCTGAAAGCTTTCCATATTTTTATTATGAACAAAGGATTCAGGATACCTTGATACATAACATTGTTGTCACAAATCACTAGAGAAATGAATTTTCTTTTCATATTTTATTTAGAGCTACCTTAACAGGTTTGAACGGAGGTGGAGTAGTGTCTTTAAGATGGAGTTACCATGTTTTCCATTTAAAAGCGGTCAAGAGAGTTTAAAATGAAGCAATAATCAATAATCTTTTATTGGTGACCAGCCAATCGGAACATCCATTTTTTCTTTTTAACCAATAAACTAGTCACAGTGACTGAACAGACATATTTCTTTGAAAGCCATTGTTTTATTATCAATGGTTAAAATGTATTGGTACAAGGTACTGCATACTCCCACCATTAATAATAAAAGCCTGTACATGAATGTTATAATGTATGAGATTTATTAATACAATCAGGTGAAAGAAGTAGTACTATAAAGAGGAATTAGGGCTATGCTGTCTTCATTAGTCTGTTTGGTGCATTTTATTCATTTTTATTCATTCATTCATCCATTTGCACTTTAAGAGGTCTTTCACTCGTTGATTTTATGAATTTGGAAAATTTGAGACGAATCTGCCTGATAATTTCCGAGATATAGGCGTTTTGACTTTCAATTTTCGAGTTGTACACATTTTTTGGGGGGTGTATTTTAATGTATGTGCTGAAAAATACATTATTATAAGTATTTTAGTACCTGAATTTTACTCAAAATTAAGTACATTTATTTTCTCAGTGGGAAAATGGCCCTTTGTTTCAATACAAATACAGGTACACCAAAACTAATATTGCATTAGGGAATACCTTATGCATTATTGAATTGCAATAGCTGAAGCTATATGTACAGATGACATTACTCATGGGCAAGTGGTTCTCAGCTTTGAACAAAAGGTCTTTGGTATGTCATTCGATTGTTTGTGGTTTCTTTCTCCCGATTGTAAATGAGTAGGGTTGTATGCCAAACTATTCCATCTCTCACGTTGTAAGGATAAAGCAAAGGTCCAGTGGATATTAATCATATATGCAATCAAATAACATAGTTCGTCTTGATTTCAGGAACTTACTACTATCATTAGTTTTAACATGAAATTTAGTGTTCAGGAGTTTTTAAAATATGAATATCTGCAGTATATTCTCACATTATTTATCTAATTTCGATTTCAATATTTGTGGTAGGTAGTGAGCAGTATTCAGGCACAGCTTTTCTATTAACATTCTAATAACTTGTCTTCTTTAGTGAATAATTAGCTAATGAAGCTGTGCATAGAACTGATGAAATATATCAATAATTAAACCATTTATTTAAAATGCCATAATGAATTTTTCATACTCAAATGTTTAATACAGTAGATCTGACAATTATTATTAAATACTTTTTCTTGCATCTGTAATTTACCATTTAGAAATCATTACTTACATCATTTCAAACACCTGAGCTTACACATTATATAATAACATGTCAGGTTTCATCATTCATCTTCTTTCAATCAATGAAAAGAAAAAAAAGAGTTCCAGTAAATTGAAACGCTTACATTTATTTTCTGATAGAAAAAACGTGCTTTTGAACTGATTTAACCGGAAAAAAAAGCGTGTATACATAATGACATGAATTTAACACAAATGAATGTCAGTATTCAATTAATAAGCTACCAAATTTTCATCTCAATTATAGCCTGTAAGTTGATCTCGGCATTATATAAGGTGATGTCTGTATTACGACCAGAGCTTTACCCTCAGGCATCTTGTAATGTGGTATCAAATAGGATTATATAACCATATTATAACAGTAGTTTATTGTACAAAATATAGTCAGTTATAACACTAACTCAAATTATGGATTTTTAAGCCACATTATGATCAATTATGGAATTTGAAGTTCCATAAAAATCTCCAGAGATCTGTACTTATTATTCTTGATGGCAATTTTATGTCGTCTGTCAGCCCCTTGACATGTTGCCATGAGAATGGCACCTGTTTTTTTTCTTAAATAGCAGCGAGTCATTTGACAAAACCAAACAATTGACTTTAGAAATGGGGCATTATTCTGCATTCATTGGAACACGGTGTATTATACATATTGTTATTGACATTGACATGCTTCCATAAGTTAACATAAGAATTTTATTGATTGACTTCTGTTTTTAACAGTTATATATTCAAACTCCTTTTCAGACATGACCTCCTCATTTGTGTTGTCAAAATAAGCAATCACTTTAAAAAAAAGTGAAATGTCATAAATGTCAATTTTTCCGGTCGTTTCCAACTTGTTATTAATTAAAGAGTTTTCAGGAAGAAGCTAGGGTCATTGGGTCAACAGGATAGATTATTGATCAGGACCAGCGTAGGTTAGATGATGAAGAATAAGTGGGGATATCAGTTTGCTAGATTAACTTCATAAAAATACTGTCTGCTTATTTAGATACAGATTAACTACAAACATCCTATATAGAGTCCAGAAAAGATAGAATAAATATAATTGTGTACATTATAATTGTGTGTGCAATTTTGATATCATAGATCTGTGATATACAAAAGGAATCCAATTGATGTATTAAACATACTGTTTACTTCATCAATACACACCAATTTTACTTATATGTGTATTCTAATCTTTGTTGTATATTGAAGGTGATTTAATTGTGCTTTGTTGTATATTGGAAATGATTTCTGTGTCCCTTGGGTATTGATTATTATACATTCCTGGGTGGGTAGTTTAAATTAATGCTAATGCTGTACTTTGAGTGTGTACTGATTAAGAATTTACATAGGTATTGTTTGTTTAGAAGAATCTGATTGTTTGTATATGAAGAACTCATAGTTTATTTATTTTGTGTGAGAGAGATGCCAAATGATAATTTTGTCAGTGCTGCTTTTAATATGTATATTTTCTTAACCTTGGTGAACATTACTCCTACCATGTTGAGTATTTGATAATGTGCATTAAAGGCCTTAAGGTTTCTTAAGTTTAAATTAAACCATGATTTATGTGGACAGAAAAACAAATTTTGAATCTTAAATTTATGAAAACAGTAGAATTCATGATAGATGCAATTGAAAGTCATTATTTGCTCAACCTTGGCGCTTTCTTTTTTACACCTGCCCCAAAACATTGATACTTTATTTGTACATATAATATTTTATTTGGATAGATTCATAACTTGTGTTTTGTTTTCATAGTCAACATATTGTTTGTGTGATCCAGTACATCTATCATCATATAAGATAGGATGAATTTAATACATGTAAATAAGGAGATGTCAACCCAGTTTTGATCTGTTGAATTTTTATAAAATTTATCATATCTTTGTAGTCCCATCTCCCTTTGCTGCAAGCAAGGTTTGAATATACATCCATTGTGAAAGAAATTAGGCGAACTTGTTGGATGTGTAATCTTCCCACACCTATATCTAATCGTTATACTTTGAACATTTCAATGTAAACACCACTTTGCAAGGCTCTAAGTTTTTCTTTATGATGAAGAGAATAGGTATGGCGAGTTTTTCCCTGGTAATTATATTTGAAATCACGGTCTTTACAGTATATTCTTTTCTATACACAAGTCTTGAACACTAGAGCGGACCAGCTTTATTACAGCTGTATTTATGAACTGCCAAAAATATATGCGTGTATATAGAAAATAGCAAATCTATTGATAGTAGAAAGGTGGAAGAAATAAGCTGAATGGCCTTTTGTTGTTTATGGAAGGGAGGGTCAAGTGTACAGTAATAAAATCATTTTCATCGTACTTGTCCTTGAGATTAAACAAGAAAAAGTGACCAAACTATTGAATCTCAAATCTTCGGACAGCAAGACAACATGACTCATTTAAATTAACAATTTAAAAAAGATAAATTTAAGTCAAAGTTTTGATGATAAATAAATGCTTATTCATTGTTAGATAGACCTCCTCCACTATGAGAAATAGTTTATAATAAGCTTACATTTCCCTTTTTGTATTGAGAATTTTTGCATGCAGGAATATTGTGTGGAATATTTCCTTTTATTACCTACACTGATGGTTATATTATACCATATGTAGTGCTTATTGATTATGGACGTAAAATAAATATAGGAAATATGTACATTGGGAACAAATGAAACAATACTGATATAGTTTTATAGTCTAATTGAAAACCCTAGGCTTTAAACTGGGCTTCTAAATACTCATTTATCAAACATGTACTTGGTATTTAGATGTTAATTTCCCATTCCTTTATAAATCAATTTGTAAGGAAATGTTCGTCTTGTTTCTTGTTCATGTTTGTGAGGAATCTATCCTAACACACCTGCGTGTTCATCTCTCGTCAAACGATCTCATCAAAGGCAGGAGACAGCCATTACACCTAGATGGACTGGATGTATACTTTACAGGACTCAACAAAATAAACTCTCAAGAGCAGACATCAGTTAGCTCGCAATTTACTTATGGAATAAATCTTATTATCCATTTTATCTTATCACCCATTATCAGTATCTGAGATATTAACTGTGCAATGTGGAAAAGTTATAAATGAACATCCATAATGTCTTCTGTTCCCATTATCTTCCCAAAACTGTTTATAGTCAACAAGTTTTCAACTCTTGGTTTTTGGTTCATCTTTTGTCCACTATCTACAGACTACTTTTATTGGCTTTTTAAAATTTGTATATGTTTACATTGGTGGAAAACAGAATTCTGTTAAATTTCAGTTTAAAATTTAGATCACATGCCCAAACCCATCCCATTTCTTCTAAAAATTAACGTCCTTGTTTACTTTGCAAAATATTGTAAACGTTCACAACTTGGAAATTAAAAGCATTATTCAGTTAAGTTTATGAACCCTATTTGAGTAATTTCAATGAAATTACATCACACCTAAAGATTCGCAATGCAACAACCTTTATGGACTGCTCCAAAGATATAGCTGTTGAAGCCTGGCTACCTATCTTTGTTAATATCTGTTAAATTGCGTTAACAGTATGAAAAAGATTGATTCCTTAAAAGCCTCTATTCTAATTACCACACATCGGAAGACGATCATTCAGGGGAACTTTTTATCAGTCAATTAAAATTTAAAATGTTTTTCTGAGACTGCAGTCCTTACCTTTGTCAAGACATGTTTTTACACTTACATGGGCCTTTTTTCTTGTCTAAACTTCCATGTTTTAATTG
Organism: Patella caerulea; assembly: GCA_036850965.1. NCBI lineage: Eukaryota > Metazoa > Mollusca > Gastropoda > Patellidae > Patella > Patella caerulea. The sequence continues at coordinate 26,037,542 of JAZGQO010000006.1, forward strand.
GATAAAGAAAAAAGAAAACTTACTCTATTCTCAAGAGATTCAGAAATTTTACCGCAAATACATTCCTCTGTCTTTTGTTAATTATCTGTTTTCTACTGGTAGTGCCAATCTCCTACATAATTGATAAGGTTTGCTGGGCAACTTATAGATTTAATCAAGAAATATAGGTAAAAACAATAGGCAAGCAGCAGGCCAATTCCACATTTCTCAATAAATATAATTAGAGTCTTATACATAATTAATAATCTCATCTGGACTAACACTTGTCAATACTGACTTGAAGTGTTTCAAGCCAAGATGTGTGGTGCATTGCACTGATGTAAGGTGATTAATGTATTCCGCTTATCTCCTTGTACTAATTAGACCCTATAGCTAACATCAAACCTTATTAAAGCCAACTTGGTGCATCTTTAGTCCTTTTCTTAAATTGTTAGTCTACTAGTTAAAAAAAAAGAACTTGGCATAAGGGGAATGGATGTTCATTAGTTTGATGAAGTACCATACAGATCAGCAACAGACAAAGGATTGTTATCTTGACCCCTTGAGTTGAGTCGAGGTCAATCATATTCACATAACTGTTAAGAGACTGCATAAATGACCACAGTGATCCTGAAGGATCACACTTCTAAAAGCTATGTGTGAAGTGAGATTAAACCATAGGCCGTATTATAGCCCATTCCAGGAATATCTCACCAATCATGTTCACCACATCCCATGGGATACAGATAGAGTCAAATGAATCTTATATTGAAGCACTCAACTCACAAGATATTGAAAATATTTTATTTATTGAAACTGCCAAAAATATATTCAAGATTTGATCACAGATCTAGTAATGTATAGATCTACACATCTTGTATTGATGTATGTGGTCAAATGAGGAAAAAGTGTGAAAGAAGACTTTAGAGAGCAATAAGGGACAAAGTCAAACTTGTCTTATTTGGTATATTGATTGAAGCTGACAGGGGATTTAGCCTGTATCTCGCCTCATTTAGAATGCTAACACTAATACCGACCACTGGCCTTTCATTGCTTAATAATAGAGCATGGCAGACTATATTTTATTAGTTTAACTTGTTATTATACTTAGTCCTCTGTGATCAAATCACTTTTCCTTAACCTAACACTATCTTAACCAACGATTATATAAATAAAATATAGGGAATTTCTATTGATTTATAGTACTGGGGTTTAGAAACCATTTACTGGAGTTTGGCCTTGTGGCTTTTCTGGCTTAGCACTCATACTTTTATCAAAGCTGGCAAGTTAATGTCTGAATATATTTATGGTTGACCTGAACCTGGGTTAATTAGTATTGTATTACTCCATATATTTATAAGCTTACTTGTAAGTAGTAGTAAGTATTATATATAAGTCTTAATACTCATATGTTTAATATTTTATAACTGATATCAACAGTACAAAGATTGATGGCAGAAGTAATATATGATATACATCCAGTATAAATGTCCATCATACAGATTCTGTAACAACCAGATTAACCCTTGATCCATATGATGGGAGGGGAGGGAGAGATAGCCAAATCGTTAGCGTGTGCATGCTGTATCATAAGGTCTGCCCACCTGGGGAGTTTCAATTCCCTGGTTGCGCGTGACAAAGGAGTAGGGTCGCCTGTCTAACCTTGTGGGTTTTCTCTGGGTCCTCCAGTTTCCTCCCACTGCTAAAGAGTAAAGACCCCTACATGCAAGCGAATTATTGAAATAAAATTGTAACGTATGTTAGTCTCAAAATGATCTAGTTTGTGTCCAGTGTAATAAAACCCCATTTCTCTCGCTGATCCAACATTTTCTGATGTTTCTGAAACCCCATTTTATATTTTGAGCAGATGCTCTCTTTAGAACAATCATAGTGACACTTATAGAAGTTACTGGACATGATATGTGTACAGCATTATAACAGAAATTTTATTTTACATATGTACAATACTCACTCAATACTGTATAAAAATAAATAAAATTCACAAGAATATTCAGTTGTTAAAATAAAGGACAGTGCACTTGGCCCAAGGGGTTTATCAAGACCATAGCTATAAGCTTTTGCAATCCACCCAAAGAGTTTACTTAAAGAACCTGGCAATGTTAAAGGTTCATTTAATTTTCAGATTGGTCAATATCTTGGAACAATTTTTCACAACATGCAACATGTGCCATTCAGATTTGCTAACATAGCAAAAAGAATTGTAAATGGAATTGAAGATATTATTTCAAATGATAAATCCTTCATCTGTTAAGGTCTTTGGTTGCGTGGTCTCGCTTGTCATGAAATGTCTGGCTACATCTGATTAAATCTACTCTTTAATGATTGAAACATAGAATTCACATTATAGCTTTATATTTTAAATTAATGAAAATATTATGTCACTGTCATTATTTCAACTCGGCCAAACGGACCTTCAAACGGAAAATATTTTTTAATTTGTCATTCATGTTAAATCTGAAGTAGAACCAGTGTTCTATTGTCAGGTGACATTATTGGAAAGCTGTTCCATTATTCCGGTTACTTTTAAATACATGATTTATTTTCTCATAACAATATTTCCTTAATGGGATTATACTGGCCATGACATCATTAATATATCTTATAAAATATTGTCCATAGTTAGTTATTTATCGGTGTAGGAATTGTGAAAATAATGGCAAGCTTCCTATCAGATTAAGCGAATAAAACTAATAAATCAATAAGAAAAGAATAGAGAAACGAGGTTGCCTTCCAGTCACTCAATGCAATAATACAAGTGCGAAAATCTGTTTTCTTGGCCTCGTTGCCACCATACTGAACACGCAAGTATTTGATTAATCAGTGGCATATTGGAAACTTGGCGCCTTGCACAGTAAAAATCTCTCTAAATACCCCTAATTAATGCATGGTACAATTAATTAATGAACTATTGACATAATGGTCCAAAGAATATAAAAGGATTTCTAAAAATAAGCTTATTAAGAAAGTTATTACAAATGGTGATTGAACATCACTAGTTTACCTGCTCTTCATCAAAGAGACGAGATATGTCGTTTGTTGCTATGGTTACTACCTGACATTGAGGGGCTAATCTGTATGTGACAATGTATATGTTGGTTGGAATAAAGTGTAATAGGTGCTTACTACCTATTTAAATATACTAATTGAGACATTTGATGGAAGGTGTAATTGTTGTCTATCTGCATCATAATAAACACAGCCAGTTACTTGGGAGTAGACATAACAAATAACAGCCGTGTGTAATAAGTAAATAAAAAAAAAGTACTCTAATGCATGTAATCTTCTACAATAGAGTCCTCCATTCATCTTTGATTAAACTAAGTGGTACAAGTAATAGTATTGTGTAAGAGAGTGAGTTGTTCTGGATACCGAATGATCCACTAGTGGTTGAATTGACTATGTTATAGGCTAGGGTACTAACATTGATTGACTAAAATAATAAACTAGTTTGTTTAACATTCCAATAGCATTTCTCTCTACACATGTACTATATTCAACCAAATATTAAAACCTGTCTATGAATTCGTCTAAATATTATATCCGTCAAATGGTAGTGAATGATAATGTCATACTGCCAACTCTTGCGTAATCAAAACTTACTGATTCATGTAATAAATATTTTTATACCATTTAAATGTGTTAGTTTAATGCAAATTGCACATTTAAATTTGTTTAATGAATCCAAATATAGACATTGCATAAAATAATGTTATTCTTTTATCAGTTGATCATGAGCTGTTTGCCAAATTTAGCAATTTGGGAATTGGTTACAACAGAGAATGAATTAATCAATGTTGTTAGCAGTGTTAATGACTTGAATTAGGCAAACTATGAATCTCATTTTCGTCACCATTCATGGTGTTGAAGAGATCTTAATGTACATATACAGTCAGAAAGGATAATAAAAAGTTACATTAGGTTATTACACAGCCCAGGTGATTTACCTGACAGCGGTTACTACTAATTTTAACATCATAAATTATCACCTCCTTATTCATCTATAGATTAGATGGTTAATCCATTAACTTATATAATATACCAGATTATCTTTTCTTTTATGCCATAAATCCAGTTTGGATTCATAAGTCTTTTTCCCACATGAATTGAAGCCGTACTTATTAAAACTGTAATGTATTATCGCAAGAATATTTATTTGCATGAAGCAAACGGAAAATAATAGATTCCCTGCTAGCGCTCCTAACTCAACATGGACAAGCCATTCTAGAATAAAGCATAGAATATAGGAGTTATTGAAACATTTCATGATTAAGAGTCTCATTAATAATTAAAAATGATATCAATGATGATTAAGGATGGAAACAGGTTTTATGTTTCCCTGACATAATTCAACTCAGTCTATAAATTTAACTTAACCTTTACAAACATAACGTTTGTGCGTCTTTTGTGGAGAGTTTATGAACAATATCGTAGAAGTAAATGTAAAACTGATATACTTGTGACTGTATTATAGAAATAGTGACTAAGGGTGTTTGTTGTTGTACGAAATTGAGGCTATTTCCTCTGCTTCCGTCACTTGGGTAAAGGGGAAGTTGACCTTCTGTACTTGGTGATAGAGAGTTAGATTCCTTCTGAAAGGTGTTAGACAAACAGGTGGCAGCCATTATAACCAAAGGGCATTGTACGAAATTACAGGCCAATTTCTTATCCAATGAAATTTCCTGAGACATGACTTGGTACTTAGCCTGAGCACTCTACACACAGAATCAGCCTTTTTGATCCTTCCTGAATGATATTTGCATTTGTGGTTTTTGTAATGCATGCAATAACAGGTTGTTATGAGTCATAAGCGGGAAGGTTTGAGAAAATAACTTTTACGTTTGCACCATGTTGGATCGGAAGTAATCACGGCATTAAAGTTTCATCAGTGAAATAAATTGAAATTTGTATTCAGTGATGGATAGGACTTAGCAACGAATAGAGATGGGATAAAAGTTTATTATTAATTTAAACATGATTAAGTGTCAGACAATTTGAAGATGGACTTTTAATCTTTATATAATCCCTGTAGATCAAGCCACAACCTTTTATTTCTCTCTGCCAATCTTAGTCTCAGATCATTGTGTGGAGTATGGTTTATCCCTTGCAAATTACAATATTCAGAAAGATTGATCTCTAGAAAGATATTTCAGTCCAAAAATGGTTAAATTCCATTCATTAGTTACTAAGATTTGATGAATTGAAAATTTGGCAACAATTGGGACCCTCTGCATTATCATCCACCAATAACTCCATCATAAATGGATAGATGTACAGTAAGCTTAATTAGGATTTCCTGTGAGACCGACGCAACTTTAAAAAACACCTTGTTTAATATTGGGACAAAAGTTTATGTTTATTTACTTAACTAGTTCCTATTAGTAAAGCCTATTTGTTGTCATATTTATGGTTTATAATAATCCCAGAACTATTGGTCTAGACTTTTACCGGTACCCAGGTGCTCAACGCCAAACACAAGTCACCGCCTAATTGCAGTCTTATTTATTCCTCTTGTCAAAAGGTTATTGTGGAATGATTGAAGGAATGAGAAGACTTATTGTCATCTCTATTATCTTAACATCTGTTAATTAGACTTGTCAGGTGTCACTCACTTATACCTTCTTTTATACTCTTACTCATTAATTAATGGTGCTAAGTCTTGGGATAAATTCAATAATAAGGCACCAATATATTGTCTGAGGCTTGTACATGTCTAAGGGGATTATTAATAGCATAACCATGATGAAAGATAATGTTTTATCCAATTATTAGTCAAAGCTGTGTAATAAATGAAAAGTACAATCCTTTACTTTTCTGTTTGATTGGATGTTATTAAAACAAACTGAATTTTAATTGAAGGGTTTGAAAATGTTTAGGTAATCAAGATGTCCTGGTAAAATTCTCGTTCTACCATTTCTGTAATTCAACAAAGTTTATAACTGAAAAAAAAGGACAAAAACAATGTATAAGTCAAGCAGTTGAATCGGTAATCTATTTTAACCAGCTCTAACCGTTAGATAAGATGTTTTTACTCTAGAATCTAGTACTGTATGACAGGAGACATCTAAGCGATGATAAATTGCTTATTAACAGCGTTTTTTTTTAAGCCAAAATGAATGAATTATTCTATGTTTTTTTTAACCTGAGTTCTGAGTTGTGTTTTTTGGAATATTTATGTCATGATAATGGCTTCAACAGATATATTATGCCTGTCTTTGATAAATTTTTCTCAGCAGTTATAATCACTCACTTGTGACCACAGCACTCTGTTATACTGATTTTAAAACTTGTCTTCTTTTTAGGACAATAATTTTATGAACATTTTTTGGAATTCATGTAACTGCTTACAGTGAAAATGCTTAAGTTTTTCTTTCTTTGATAATACTCATCATTGAAAAATTTCTCAAAATTAAGCACCTAAGCATCTCAACCACATACTCTTTTCTGATTGTACTATAAAAATAACTAGTGAAAGCTAATTTCATGATAAATATTAAACTGACAAAAAAAATATAACCATTGAAAGATTGGAGTTCATAAATTAATAAAGTAAAGGAGAAACAATAATTTACCCTATCATAAATTAGACACACACTCAGGTAAAGATTAGAATACTTGACTTTTATCACAATTGACACAAATCAAGCTCAAGTTAGGTGCTAGGATAGTCTCGAAATAATCAACTTTATTACTCATTTATCTAAATACATGATAACTGGTGATAGGGTTAAACATAGTTGTATAGCACAACATGTAATCATTGTTTACCCCGGCAACTCAAAAGACTGTAGACAACCTGTTGATGTGTTTGATTTCAGATTAAATGACAGTTAAAGGTGAATTGTTTGCCGATTATCTTGTACACTTGTAGATTATCTCTCTAGGTGTCAAGTTGATTTTGCCAAATTCTTCACTTTCGACCCCATGCACAAAAGTGGATAGCCCAGGTATGAGTTTCAATTAAAGCTCATCACAAGATCTTAACAATGTAACAGTATCTTGAATAGTTTTATTTATATCTTGTTAAAGAGATTTAATATGGTAATTGTAGTCTATTTATCTCGCATGAATACTTGTTAGATGTAAATTAAGAACTAATTTTATCGCGATACAGTTCTTTGTACCTACATGCTCATGTCTTTATTTATCTTTATAAGTATAAAGCTGATAACAATGTTTAAGTTGGCTAATTTGATAGGTTCGTGAATGAAACAAATCATAATGATATATTTCGTAAATTGATAATATGCTAATTTCGACTACTAGCATTTATTCATGAGATTGAGACATTTTCCTCAATGACGTTCTATATTAAAATTGAACATACCTATTGTGCAATTTTATTTGAAGATTTTCGTGATGGAAGTCAATAAATACTTAAGTTAAATTGTGCTTACAAATTTGTAAAATAAATGTATCTGAAGTAGAGGAGAAATTCGCAGTGTTACTTTTTAGTAATTAAATGACATGCTCCTCATGTCAATTTAGGGTTTTTTCCCTATGAAGCAATATGACAGTAATTATTGGAGAGAGAAAAAGGAAAAGGTTTTGTCATTCCTGTCAAATTTATAAGCCTATTGATTTTTCAATTGATTCAAAGCCATGTGCAATGGATGAAAGCTATTCTGTCAACTAAAAATAACGCTCAGCTATTCAAATTGACAAGATAAGTCTTTTGTTTAGAAATTATTCGCCATAAAATCTAACAATATAGGGGTAGAATTTATTATATATCATTGTAGAATATATTTATCACCACAATACGACTGGATGATAATGCATATTGTTTGAAAAATCAATTCTTTCTGTTATAATGAATGAGAATTTTAGATCTTTATGAAAATGAAATTTACAGGTAAAAAATGAATACCTTTGAGGTGTTTTTTTTTTTATTAAGGTTGAATTTAAGCTTTGTCAGCGAGAAAGAGCTTGTATGTAGCTATGAATAATGGAATAGGGCTCTTAGCACTTCAATAAGGCCAGTGCTCACATCTCACAATAAAGTTAACAGAGCAAGCTGTTCTAGGTGTTATAATGGTGACATAACATTTATAGTTGTTCCTTTGAGAGAAAATTATCTGTTTCTTGTGGCATTCAGACGACAAACTGAGCAAAGTATAATCTAGACAAGTTTAATGACAAGTATGAAATCACTTAGTGCTCAATTGAACACAAAACACACAATGGCCTCATGGATTCAAGTAATCCAAATTCTATAAAATACAGGACCACCTTCTGACATTGGTTTTCGCGACTGAAACAAGATTTTAAATGTCTGTAGGCTCTATTAGATGACATTAACTAGAGTTTGTAAGTCAATCTCTACAGAAGTAATATACTCGGGAACAGGAGATTAAATTCTCAAACCATTCTACCTGTAATGGTTTTGTTGTCACCATTTTTACTCAGTGGAGATTTGAACACTCAATAAATAATGTCCCTCGGCTAATGCTCGGCAAATGAATATTTAATCTTTAACCATTGTTGAGCCATTTAAGATGTCCACAGGCTGACCAAAGCCAGAGTAATTAACTGGACACGATTCCACATGCTTTTGTTGATTATGCTCAAATGCCTTGTGGACAGTAAGAAAGGATAAGAGAAGGCTAGAAGCTTTGACAGCATAATTTAGCAAGGTAATCACCTGATGTTTAATGCTAGTAGTTTTCCTGCAACACATAAACCACCTTTGATGAAATGATATGATCTAGAACACACTGATGTGGTTTATCGTGCACATCAGATGTAGCTTCAATAATTTCCCAGCAACTTGCAGAAAAAAGGCATTTGTGTTTCTAATGACACATCATTATAGCTCATTTAACGCTTAATGTTTGGAGTATTTTATCATATAAAAATTGAACAATTTTATGCTGTTGTATGACTTTGGTTAACAACATGATCATTTATACTTAAATATCTGGAGAAACGGAACGCTTGTAGTAGATGTGAAATAGTTTTCAGATGAATACTTTGAATTTTATTTTATCGACCCGGACCCCGAAATAGGCAACATGGGAGTCATCAGTTCTACTTCAACTTGCATCTTGTATTGTTACTGGATGGATAAGTTTTACTCATGTTGACAAATTCAAGCCGTACATAATTCTCAATCGTTTAGGTTACGTTTTCCATGTACATTCAATAGATCTTTGATGAATTGATTAGAGTTTGTCGTGTACTGATAACACACCGTATAATAAGGATGCGCTCATAGGGAACAGTGTACTTGGTCGATGAAGTTTACTTTTTGAGTGGATGATTTGGTTGAATAAGTAAATAAAATAGAATGTCGATTGAGTTCATGTATGTACAGGTATATAATTTTTGATTGGAAGTAAAGGTTTTGTATTTTAGAATATTAGTAGGGTTCTGTATATTCCCTATATAAGTACATTTTATTTATCGATTGAGATTTTCCTTGATATGGGTTATGATGAATTTCATCATTTCCCCTGTCGACATATTTTTATTCCCTTCACTTGATTTTCTAGTCTCTTAATAGTAAATTTGTTATCTCCAAGGTATATGTATTGCATATACAATTATAATAGAAGTTGAGTAAATTAGATTACTACAAATAAAGTGGTTCTAATTGTAGAATGATAAAGCTGTTTACTGTATTTGGTTACATGTTTTAATTACATGCACGTGCTAATTACTTATAACCAATTAACAATGATATAACATGAGTGAGCTGTATAACCATCTGTCAACTGATGCCAGTTTTAATTAAGATATTAATGTTATGAACATTTATACAGGATTTTATCCATTGTTGTGCTTTAAGGTGCTGCACACAAGACATTAGATCAACTATACAGAACACAGGACACAATTAATTACAAGTTGACTAAAACATCAGATTTTTCATTGTCAGGTGTTTTCAATTTTGGTGGGAGTGTTGGGTGGATTTGCCAATGCATTAACTGAATTTGCCATCACCAAATATTTATGTAGACCCACTGATGATTCAGGCAAAGGTTGTTGAAACTACTTTATAGGAGTGAAGAAACCAATGAAACTCAAAATTTTTAGCCTGATGCAAGAGAACTTTACGGTGCTGCTTAAGCCAACTAACCGTTGAAATGGTTCATCACAATATCTTAGCCTATACCACAGCTTTTTTTCTGTACTATAATTACTCAAACATGGCTGCAGTCCATAATCTCTTGGGGTTTATTTAATTCTTTCATTATATGAAGACGAACATTTAACAAATCCTTTTGCTTAATAAATTCCTTGGTGACATCTAAAACCTCAGGAAGAAGGTTTAATTGTATTTCTAATTTCCTGTTCTAGAGAATTTCTAAGGAAAGACATGAATGTTTGCGGATTCTGGAAATCTGTTCGATGCCGATAGATTTGAGATTTTGTTTCCGGGATATTGGAATGGAGAGGATTTCTTACACTCGCTTGTATTATTACAGCGGCTGGAAATCCAGTGTAATAATAACAATGGCAGGCCTTTCAAAGCACAGAAGGTTCACTAGATACATTTAGATACTGCCAATTTGTCGAATTGTCTTGTTTGACATATGTTCCTCTGAGCTCAGGTGGTAAATCCAAATTTATATTAGTTGTTCAAATCTTTGGAGGGTAATTTAGTCTCTGGCTCAAATGTGTTGCCATCGCTGTTTTCTCTGCAGTACTTGTCATAATTAGTAATACGATTCGGCTGATATCTACTGTCTTTTATTTACATCTTCATTTTTTGTTTGATTACTTAGTATCTGCAAAAATAGTTCAACACTGTAATTGCCTGTTTTTGTTGAAATAAAGTTTGCATCATATTTCTGATTTCGAAATGAAATGTTGATTTTAATGTTTCGTTACTCTAATTAATTTAGAAGCAGAAATTTTACTCCCAAAAATTGCATATATAATGTGTATTTTGAAAGGGAGGAAAAAGTGGCGTTCATGACAACTTATAATTGTTTTGACTGTTTTCAACTTTTTATTTAACAGGATAAATGGTTAAGAGTTGAGAAAATTTTCCTGTAGTCAAGATGTAAATCTCAAAAAATAGAATTTTACTTCCTTCTTTTCTCATTATACTACTTAAATGTAAAGAACTTCCATAATTATCCTCAATTTAGAGGAAATACTTGATATAAGGATATCCTTGCCTGAGGTATTTCATTTCCTGATAAGTCAAACCATTATAAATTAATTTAATTAGCTTGACATACTATATTCTTGGATATATTTGGAAAGGGTTACTATCATGTTTATGGTCTACAAATAACTATTAGTTGAGATTATTTACTCTTCTTTCAAATTCTAAAATAAAATAGCAAATAATTCTAACAGTGCTATTTTGGGTTGAAATTAAATATGAATTTGATACATCACTGAATCAAGTTAAGAAGAAATGTAAACATTGTGTTAGCATGGAATATTTTTTAAAGGCAAAATTAATCTTGTAAATTGTTGTAATTTAAGCTCAGATAAATTTTCAGGGAAATATGAGCGGTTTGTTTTATAAATCAAGGCATGAGAGCTGTGTAGTTAAAACAGGTCCAGTTAATACATATAGCAAACAAGATTCTGGTGTCTCCCGAGCATACTTTTTTGGGATGATATGAAAAGAGTAATAAAGTCTTAACGAAGCATTTGTTTATGTGCATTTAACTTTCTTTTTATTGAAAATCATTTAGAACATGTGAACACATAAACTCTGGGGGGTTTGAGTTGTCAGACAGCAGTCTTGCAGACCCAGTAGAATTGTTAATTTCAGTATGCATGGCAGGGCTTCTAGACATACTTCAGAGAGGGTGTGTAATATATTAGCCATTTGTCCTCATTTAGTTAGCTTTATTAAATAATTTTGCAAGTAGTTCAGGAAAATTTCTGAAACCTGATATTGTTGCAGTCTAGCCTAATCCAAGGATAATTATGTTATAATTGGCTACAATGGAAACATGATGGCTAGCGGAAATTTTCAATCCAGTATCTAAATATCTCGTGCAGTAAGTGCATACATATGGTGATATGGAAGCAACACATCTAGCTTAAGACCAGAGAAAAGTTAATAAGTTGAGCATGTGAAATATTCCTGTCTGTAAGCACTTTATGGGTCGTTTCTTCAAAAAATATGTTAAATGTCACCAACAGGTTTCTTTCTTGTTCCACATATGGATGTCATATTAAATCTGAAAAAAAAAACCCAAATTGATTTAAAATGAAATCTGTATGAAGATTGAAAGCCCATGTCTTAATATTTCTCAAATGAACTGAATAGTCATGGAAGAATCTTGTGGTTTTTGATATTTTTATATCTGATATCAAACAGTTACCAATAGATGAACAGGCTCTGTAAAACTGGACTTCAACATGCCTCAAGGGACTGTTCTGGTAAAGGATAATCACTCATAATAATTGGACTACCGCTCAGTTGCAAGCCACCCTTCAATTGACCTGCCCATAGCGACCATGTCTGATGTCACCTCACATTAGTTGATGTGCAGTGTACCTAAAATTGCTTAACACTCCAATAACACTACAGCTTTGATTCCTTGAAGACCGATGTGTGATGGAGTAATCACTATTTGATGAACATTAAATTAAGGAAGTTAAATGAAGAGTGAAGAAGTTAGATTGTTTCACTTTTAGTATATTACAAAAAAAATCAAACTACATAGGATTTGTGTTTTCTTTAAATAATTTACAATAAATCATTAACGGAAGTGGTGTCCAAATGGAATTGGCATCCTGTTAATGAACATCCACTGAGGCGCCAGATTATAAAAGAAGCTTTCCTAATAAAGATATTCGTTTTTAATCAAATGGCAATTATTATGTCTGATTAATTAATCTTTATATTTATTACTTGTCTGGCCATTCCTGGAACAATATATACTTGAACTATCAGCAAGTTCAGTACATGATTTACATGTCTATCAACGCCAAATATAGTTCCATTATATTTTGTATGCCTGTCTTCTCAGAAGAACAGTAAACATAAAACTTTTTTTTTTTGGTACCCACAATGCTATTCCTTGGGGCACAGATTATAAAATTCTCTTTTAGTTCCAAGCATAGAATACAACTAATAATGAACTTGTGCAGGTATTTTAGTTTATGTTCTTTTACATTGGTTCCTGGGAGCTGCCAACCGAGTGCCTTCTATATTTTATGAGCTACTGGTCTGTGAAGGACTTTTTCCTACACATCCATTGGATCTTCAATAAAAACGAGATGAATTTACACATGAACAGATTAAGTTAATTGTGTGCTTAGCTTTAATGGATATTCTTTTTTTTTGATTATCTCTCTCCAGCTATTAGCAGGTTTGTTACCATAATGATCCTTAACCAAACTGTGTTTAGGATTTACGGATGTCTTGGCACAGAAAAGGTTTAGCTTCGTTTTTAGGCTTTTCAGAATATTACAAGCCACTTTTCTAGAATTTTAACGAGTGAAGGACTTTTTTTGTTATGTCTGTAGCAGTACTGTAACCATAAATGATCCTACACCAAACTAGCGTTTCTTTCTGTCAACCAACTCATGCACTTGTGAGGCTTTTTCTATTGACATACGAGTATAACATGTTTACTCTTGCTTCAATTCAAATTGTCTACTTCACGTTTTAGCACCTCAATAACAGAGATACAAGAGCACATTGTCCTCTAATTTAAAAGAGTTCTCTGCCAAATGAAATAAAAACAACACTTATTATTTATTTTTGCAAACAATTTTTTTTTCCCATAGTTGATATTGTTTAGGATTTAGAAGACAAGAGATAACAATAGAAGATAACTATAAATGGAAATATTGTAATAATAATCATGAAGGTCAATTGGTTAACTAATATTTTTTGCATGAAAATACTGCTGTCTGTGTTGAAAAAAATACCTTGAAATTCCCATGAAGGGCCTATAGTTTTTATAGTCTTTTCAAGAAGTTCAACCATCGAAACGGGTCTATTAAATGTGTTATCTACAACCTGACATATTGTTTGAGGTTCTTAAGAGGAGTTAATCGCACACAGGGCGTCACTCAAATTCTCGTTTCACTTTTTTGATTCATCTGCTCTATTGGGCTATAGTAGTGAATGGGTTAAATAGTAGTATTGTACCCAATAGCCCTCAAACACAATACCTCAACTCTTTATATGGTTCAACGGGTATTCTAGTTCAACATATATTCAGTAATGTGGTATCAAACATTTAAAATATATCTATTATACAATATACCTACATGATAACCAATAAAAGAAATTAAGTTTAAAATATGCTCAATTTATATTGCAACTGGCTATGAATTCATGTGATTCATCACAAATTCTCTCATTTTTAAATTAAAAATCTTTTATATCTAAATGTTTACCGAGTGTATAGGTATTCGGTATAATTATATCTACCTCTATTACCCCACTTTTTACTTTATCCTCACATGAGTGATCTAGTTGAAATCACTCTTACAGGATGATTGTTTACATATTTAAACAGATGTCTATAATATTAAAGCCAGTTAGACATTATATTAGTCATAGATAAATTTATAAATGATCCACATTATAAAAGGGGTGTGTGACTCTCCTCCTAATAAGTACGAATACGATACTGGTACAATATGTTATACAAATAACATAAAAAAAATCTTTGTCATGTTATGCTTTAACGTGCAATTTGAGCAGAACATTTAACTATTTAGGGTCACTTTAATCACTGATTCTATTGAGATTCTTGAAGCAAACACACAACAGGTGGTTTCCATATGCATTGTATTGACTTTTGTTTTTAAAGCCACAGATTTATAATAAAAATAACTACACAATATAAAATGTTTTGAGTGTTTAGTTAAGGTGTTATACAAGGTCAGATGATTTTTTGGGTGGGGGATAATACAACCTGAAAGACATTTGTTTGATCATCTATAAATTGTTTATTTATTTCTATAGAGTTGAGCTATGAATACATTCCTCCATATAAAACTTGAATTTTTATCCCTATTTTGAAGGAAAGTATTATTTATTACCTCCAATTTTTTTTAAAATTGAATAGACTAAGTAAATATATTAGTTTTCATTTGATTGATACCATGAAGCTATAAGCTTAGTGTTCAAAATAACCAACATTATAAATGAAGAGTTTACGATTTTGCATTAGACACTCTGGCATTGTATATTTGATATATTAATCCTGTGTTTAAATAGAGAGATCAGTTAAGAGTATAAACATGTATCAATATCGTCATGTATAATATTCAGTCTATTTAGTCCTTAACACATGGTTTATATTAAGTCATGGTTAGTAAAAGCAAGATGTTTAGAGGTCAACAAAGAGTACCACCTTCAAAAAGGGATACATTGATCTCAACATATTAGTTGAGTAATATCTATGGCCAGGATCCAGTACATAATCCATTGTTCTAAAGATCTGATATAAACATATTAAGATTTGATATAAATAGGTTAAGGGTATTAATTCTTGTGTAATGATATACAGCACCATATGTCGAGACGAAAATCAAAGTCACAGTTAATACACTCTCTTAACGACCAACATAAAGTTACCTTCCTTGTTTAAAATGTTCTTAAATGGAGTAATAATTTTGCATAAGAAATACAATTTTCTGTGCAAAATATTTGGTTATATGAGCTGAACGGAGTATAGATATTGACAATGTTTCTGAAATCTACTAAGTCCCTTTTGTTTTCATCATGAACCTGTTATCTGTAATGAAACTGTGTCATGGATGGAACCAATGTGGACAATTATTCTATAGAATTTCTCTAATCATGACTTGACTGGGTTTATACAACTTAAACCTTGTGCTAATATTGTCTTAGCACAACCAGGAACCCCAGAGAAAATGATACTGAAATTTCACTGAGATTTCAGTGAAATTTCAGTGAATTTCAGTGAGATTTGAAAATTTTGCCCAATCCCACTGAAATGACCAAATTTCAGTGAAATCTCACCAAAATTTCACTGAAATAAAAATATATTTCGGTCTATTACTGAAATTTCACTGAAATAAGAAAAAATTTTGATCTACTGAAATTTCATTGAAATAAATTATATTTTTTTCTACTGAAATTTCATTGAAATATTTATATTGCAAATTTCATTGAAATTACAAAAAATAAAAATGTCATTTTTTCATAGCAAATATTTTAATAACTGCATAGCCTATAAAAGATTTGTAATTTGTGAAAGAGAGCACTTTGAAATTATGGCCTAATAGTGTTTTTTTTAATTACCATTAATTAATCATGCTATTTCCTGAAGCAGACAATTTCATTATTGACGTTTATTTTATTCGTCCATCATTTTTTTTATTCGTCCGTCACCGTATGTGTAATCCACGAACACGTGCCTATAAGTAATGATAACTTTAGAAGCCTATACATGTTTAAAATGATGTCTAAACTTATGACTCAACATCAAAATTGTTTCCAATATATTCCGATAATCATTGTATTGTGATAGAATGGCTATTTTCACATCGTAATAAACGTGTTTCAATCGCTAAATAGCCATATTTTGAAACGAGGTCATCGAGTACGGAAGCCATAAAATTCATGTACAGTAAATATTTTACGATCAACTAATATAATCATGTCTTGAAATCAACCTTTTTTATTGTGAAAGGTGACAATAATTCTACACCATCATAAATTTAAGTTTGGAGCCCATTGTTGGTTAGCGTATACAGTGTCAGTGTCAGGTTACACCAGAAGAATGGCCGTGTTTTTGAAAATTTTGGAATGGAAAACAAACGAAGAAATTTTTAATTCTATAATGGTTGTAAATATATTAAACTCTTGTGCAAATAAAACATGACCTCACGTGCATGTTTCATCGCTAAACTGATAAACTGGTGCTGCCATTTTATACAATTAACGCGCAAGTTAAAGTACGTTCTTTTCACCATTTTCCCTACGGCTTCCGTAACTTGAAATTCCTTGGTAAAAGGGCGCGAGTTTGGATAACAGAGTGGAGTTTGTAAACGGTATTTTCTGGATTATATGACCCCAAAACACCTATCACGGAATGGTTTGTTGGATAAATTTCGAAGTAGTTAATTATAGAATGCAAAGCAGCCATGGTGAGTAAAGTTCTAGTAGATCGACCTATTGATTGGTAGTAATTTTCGTCATTCAAATTGAATCTAATTATATGTGTGACCTGGCTATGAATGTTTAGTTTTAAAATATAAAGTAAAACCGTTCTGTCTAGGTTACGAATCCACTAAAAATATAGAAAAATATTTATATATTAAGAGTAAATTATCACATCAGTGTTATAAATGTCTGCCACTAGTGACTGTTGATGCACATTTATCCCTGGTTCCCAAAATGACGTTTGCTTTGTTTTTGACAGGATAATTTTGAAACTTCTGAATGCTCTAATAGTAGTAAAATAGCACATTACATGACACATACCTATCTTTATTTAATATTATTTGATTGTGTAATTTCAGGCCATATATTTTTATTATGGAAGAAGAAGAAAAGGACGACACTATAGTCTCACTAGAACTACTAGAAGAAAAAGAAAATCAGAATACAGAAATTTGAGGGATAATCAATAATATAGAGTAATATTGTAATTGTTTGGAGTTGCATGTTAATAAAAACTTTGAAATACAATGCATGTAGTAAGAGATTTCAATAAAATATCAGTGAGATTTCAGTAAAATCTCAATGACGTTTCAGTGTGAGATTTAGTCTAAATATTGTTAAAATTTCAGTGAGATTTCACTGAAATTTCATTGAAATCTCACCAAAATTTCAATGAGATTTTACTGAAATTTCAATGAGATTTCACTGAAATTTCAGTGAGAGATTTGGTCAAAATATTATTGAAATTTCAGTGAGATTTTACTGAAATTTCAGTGAGATTTTACTGAAATTTCAGTGAGATTTTACTGAAATTTCAATGAGATTTTACTGAAATTTCAGTGAGATTTTACTGAAATTTCAGTGAGAAATTTGGTCAAAATTTTATTGAAATTTCAGTGACGAAATTTCAGTGAAATCTCATTAAAATTTCAGTGAAATCTCACTGAAATTTCAATAATATTTTGACCAAATCTTTCACTGAAATTTCAGTGAGATTTCACTGAAATTTCAGTGTGTATTTTCACAGGGGAACACTATCAATAGTGCTGGAATTGGTAAACTTGTTCCTAATATCCTGCAAACCAGAATTACTTACCATTGACATACACATTGACATACACAGCATGCATGTATATAATTTGGGGATGGTTTATGATTGTGTGCAAACTGTATCTTTCAGACGAGAATAATTTCAGTTTAAATCAAATATCAAAATGTTTAAACTCGCAGGAATAAATTCTTTGTTTGAATTTTATATTTTTGTGGAAGAGAAATAAAAAATAAAAACAAAAGGCATCAATGGCACGAATGCAGCATAAAATTATTTGTCACAGTAAATTTTCAAATAATATGCTTCAGATAATATTCCTTTTTTAACCTCAATAACTTTATTTTCACATTTTCAGTCAAGAAACAAGTCAAATTCTAGTCTTAGTGCATTAATCTCATCAATATATGTTCATAACTGTTCATATCAAACCCATCTTGACAAAGATAATAACAACATTGTACACTTATAAGCACTGTCAATGTGATTGAACTAAAATACCAAAGAAAATCAGTATTGACTTCAATTCAATCTATGTTTGGTCTGTTTTCCTTCAAATGTCACTGCATAGATACCCACCTCCAAATCAATTGTAGCAAATTCAAAAAAACTTAGCTTTTTATAAGCACAGGAGATAAAAGCCAGACAAAATACCCATGAAGCTTCGTCATGAGTACTTTAGTAGCATTACTCTAGTAGCAAAAGAAGAGTGACCTAGCTCCATTACAATAGTTTGATAAGGTTAACCCAGAAAGTTAACTAAATGACAAGAATATTAAGGGACGATTTTATTAGACATAAGCCTACTGTTTTAAGTATCCAGTCAATAAAATAAAAGAAATGTGTCATATTTGTTCGGAGTCTTATTGGTATTGTTGTAAAAGTGTTCACCAGACCATATTGTCAGCCATAATGTTATATGAGTGGCAGTTGTAATGTAATGAGTTTTTCAGAACAAGTTGCAGGAATTCTCAACTAAACATGTGTTTTACTAAAAGCAAGAAGCTTATACCATGCCGACTTGTATAAAGTTCTTTGACACTTCTCTTAAATTTCATCACATTGTCTCCCAGAAATCTCAAAAAGATTTCTGTTTTGACAGCTTAAGAAAATAATGTCAAATTTGTGAATAGCTGTCTGCGGAACAAAAGAATAGATTTAGATATATTGGATCACCTTATATGGATGTCTTGTACATATTTTCTGTGAATTGTCAATGCCGTTAACATGATTTGCATTGATCGAGGTATTATAGGGTGTTGAACCGTCATTATTGATTGGTTAGCCGACTATTGCTTGCAAAGCAGACAGAAGTGACAAGACTGACCAACAATGGCCAGTGTTTTAAACAATTAAATTGTGTGTTCGAGGGTAAGGTGGATAGTTTGATCTATCGAGGTGACTAGTCTAGTTAAATACACCATCTTTTATTGTGACACTGATTTGGGGGTGGCCGTTTCCTTCCCACCATTCATTTCCGTAATTCTTCCCATTAAAATGTTGAGAATTGTTTGTTAGAAATACCATATACACTCTTTTTTATACGCCGACCAAGTGATTACACTGGCATTGTAAGGAATCCCACACTACCATGACAACATAAAACAACGGAACCTTTTAAGAATAGACATTTTTGTCTTGAGAATACTTTGTTTTTCTTTATAACACTTGTTGTATTTGATCATTGTGTTTCTAACTCTTTTATCAACAGATATTTTCAGGTTTAGTCAATGTGTTACAAGGTAACACGTTAATGTTCAAATCGTCAGTCAACTAGAAAAAACGTCACTTTGAAAATCACTTTAATATGGCTATCAAACTGAGGTTTTTGCATACAAATACATTTTTTTTCTTCATTACTGTTAAAGTTTCTGCAATCGTAGTACAGGATGGAAATTACATCATGGCTTCATTGAGTTTCATCTAGTAACTTAAATATCCTGCTGCTTCAAAACGCCTCCACAAAGAACATTTATTGTCTAGATGGTATTTTCATTCATATCTCCATCAGGGATGGTCCACACACAACAAACAAGATTGAAAAGAAACCATTCTCCAATTTGACTTGTATCCAGACGTGTTTGGTGGACGGTTATGGTACACAGAACATCCATCCTGATTTGGATACATCGACTTGTGGAAACTCACTCTTCATATCTCTCAAGTTAATTACTATCTGACAATACATCTGCCTTCTCTCTCCTTCAGACTAATATTTTCATGTCAGATTCTGCTACCCTTTCTTCTCATTCTGATTATAGTTATTGGCCATTTTTTATGGATTGTTTCAAGTTTTTCAGCCAAATCTTGCACTTGATAGATCATTTCATCGGGTGCACACTCATTTACAATAACATGGCTAACCACGCATTCCATCAAGCAGAAAATATTTCTGATAATAAAATCCTTTTTTTTTCTTTTTTAGTGATTGACTTTCATTTAAGATGAATAACATTGATGTTGTAGATGTTTGTTCAGTGTTTCGGTCGTTAATAGTTGTAATCAAATTGTGAAAAACCTATTTTTAATCATGAATTTCTACTGAATGTATCGTTGGCAGTATGGAATCAATCATTTTAACTGATAGTAAGCCAATTGAGTTAGACCTATGGTGTTGACCTTAATTAAAAAAAATTATCTGTCTTCAGGTCTGGCTTGTGATTTTGTGTAAATCACACAACTGAACTTTCTAAAGAAATCTAGACAAGCATTAAAGTCATCATCCAGTCAGGGCATGTGTTTGCTGGTAATGATAACAATGTAGATATACAGTTATTGAGAATAACAGACTGGATTCCAGGCAGCCATTTTAATTTTGATTTCTGCAAGTCTACAAATGATTACACAGATACCCTGATGTACAGTTGAGGTGCTCATATTTAAGCTGTTTTAAAAATGCCAATGAGTGAAGTGTCAACAAGTACTATAAACTTAACCAGCATTATTCTTTTGCCCTTGTCAGTTAGAAGCGAGAGTCAACTACGCATCAGAAGATTCCACCATTTCCCAGGAAGATAACTTATTGGGCATGCTTTAACCAAGTTGAACACTGCATTTTTACGCCAATCGTTTAGACAGCCAAAATAAGCCAGCAGCTTAAACAAAAAACCTTGTCCCAAGACAGATCACAATTTTGGGTTTTGAAACCTGTTTATTTCTTCCAATTAATGAATATAAGATGACTTAACAATTGCTGGCATTTTTAAACCAGCTTAATTTATGCATCTGAACACACAATTTCAGAAGAAAATGAATTCTAATGATACAAGGTTGAATCTGCTTTCAATGGATCCGCCTTGAATTCAAGTTTCTAGCTGCTGGCCTGGTTAAACAGTTTTCCCTAGGAATGAAATGAGAAACAACAATCAGTTTGCTAAGACACACCCTCTTTGTAT
Source organism: Patella caerulea (assembly GCA_036850965.1). NCBI lineage: Eukaryota > Metazoa > Mollusca > Gastropoda > Patellidae > Patella > Patella caerulea. The sequence continues at coordinate 26,059,056 of JAZGQO010000006.1, forward strand.
ATTATTTCTGTTATAAACATGTAGATGTAAGCAAATGTTGGAGGGGATAGCTATTGCTGTATGGATTTACTTCCTTGCATTAATTTAGTCAATTATGAACTTTAACTCAGCTGGTCCTCAGTGGAATAGCATATTCTGAATTTTATACAATCACATATTACAGCTCATATTCCCTACATATTAGAATAGTATTTTACCTTTTTTAAACATCAGATATAGCATGTTATTACTCCTAATCAATATAACAAATTTTAAATTGTGCTTTATTTTGTCCAAGCTCGACTAATTTGGCGATTATGTCACTTTATGTTACACGACATGATATAAAATTAGCTTCCCCTCCTTTTGATATTGATTGTGGATTTTATTTGAATGATCTCTTGCAACATGGCACACGGTTATCAGTATTATGAATTAAAATGTCTGCCTGGAATCTGTCTGGTTTTGATATATCAGCTTGAAAGTTGACTTTTGTATTCTATTAAATTTAGTCCATAGAAGTTGTAAACCTTAAACACATACCGGTAGTTATGTTTTTCAGAAGCCAGTCAATATTTTTTAATATCGGGTTCCAGACAGTTTTCGGACAATTTTACAATTTTGTAAGTACAGTAATATAGTTGTGACAACTGTTGAAGGGGAATCCAAAGCATACACCTTTGTAAGCAAAAATTTTTAAATTGTCTATACTGTTTGATTTGTGGATTCCTGGATTTTGTCACCATAGCAACAAGACATTGTATAGTTTGGTAACATGGATGTTGTTATTGTTAGATCTTCAACAAATCTTGGAACAATGGTGGTAAATTGATTAGAATTTGGTAAATATGGCGACACTATTTCTTCTCTCATCTTCTATGTTTGTTCTATCAAATCAATAGTTCTTTGGGAGGATGCATTGAGGAATCTTGCTTTATCGATAATGAGTCTAGAAATCTATGAAAGCCTTCTTATAAATATACTATTTAATTATCAATTATGCATATCTTTGTTTGAGTTCCAAAATAGATACTTGTTGTCGTGTTGGATTGGATCGTGGATAAACCTACCCATCAATACCAACATTCCTCGACAATTATTCTCCGTTAATAGTAGGCCAATCAATTATGTAAATAGAAAGTTAGCGGTTGCAAGAGAGGAAAGATACTATTGAAGCGTTCCAAACATCCATTCCTTGTATTAACAACGAAAGCAATCCATCAAAATATTTTGTTTCTTTCATTGAGCTGTGGCATCATTTTACTACATAGATGTTATGTATATAGTGATAGTTAGAATGTGTTATTAGTCTACATTATAATAGACAAATTGACAACAACAGCTGTACATACTAACACATTATAGTTATTACTATCTATATAAATTAAAACATTGTTATAATGCTATCTAGAACATTTACATAAAATATCAAATAAATTTGTATATCTGCTATTGTTTAATGTAAAATTATGTTAAATATATATATAAAACCTATATAGATAATGCACCATGTATAAATAAAAATTATTGTCCCCCCCTCACCTTTCAAAAAAAGCAGGGGACTATTAAAATAGGTCTGTACTTCTGTCCATCTGTTTGTTCAAGACTTTTGAGCTAAATGAATTTGATTCTAATTGAGTTAGAGTGATGAAACTTTGTGTATACAGTTGTAGTTTTATTACATCAATACCGTGACTTTGGGCCTTATCTGCTTAGGCTAGAGATGACACTGAATAAGATTATATTTTTCAAATATGACACCATCACAGATTAATCACCCAGCCCCCTAAAAGAGGTTTGGTTCTATACAAAGATTATTGATTGCGATTTAATACTGCATCACTTTCCCATTCTTCATTATACCCCTTGCATTAATATTGTAACAATTTGTTAGTCCCAAGATGATCTCTCATCTGATAGTTTTGAAATATCCATAGCAATCCATTCCATTTGCTTAATTAATTCACTAATTAATGAAGTCATTTACTACAGGGATTGCTGTGATAAGAACAAGAAAATAGAGTATGTAAGTAATTCTAGTCTTGTTGATAAGACCTAATTTACTTATGTCAAGTGACCAATTAAGTTAACAAAAATTACTTGATTAAATGTCTCTCTGTGAAAGATAGCCAAAACAATTAGATTGTAACACTACACTTATTTCATGTGTGCCAGTGTAGTGCTTATCAACAATCTCCACTCTTTGTTTTTATGGAAATGAGGGCTTATCTTTTACTGAAGGCAAACATCAATATTATTATCTTTAATTACAAAGTATCACACACCATTTCATCTAGCTAGGCACCAACCAGTTTTTCCTCTCTCACTGTAACTTAAAAACTCATTTAGGATTGGAAACGACATGCCTAGCTGGAGAGCAGACGCTGAAAATAGTAATTTTAGGAATTTAACTACGTCTGCATCTCTAACAATGATTTATAATGGAATTATTTAAACAGTCGGACTTGAATTTATTGAAATTGATAAATTAAATGTATAAAGGACTATAAAAGGCTACATGAAACCTTTTTGTTTTATTGACAGACTATTTTTGAAAAGGTCATTAACTAATAACATAGTTTCTTTCCTGGATTGATGAACTCTTCATCCTTACTGGACCCAGCACAGAAGCTCTGGGGGAGTACTGTGTTTACATTTAGTTTCTGCAAGCCTAATGAGAATTCCATACTGATTTGCTCACTTCCTTTTTTTTTGTGTGTGAAATGAAAGTGTTCATCACTTGTTCGGGTATCAGACATACCAGCTTGTCAGCAAGGTTGTAAATGTTGCAATTTGTTTTCTCTGTAATTTGATGCTGGATATAATAACAAACTGTGGAGAAGGCTACACAAAAAAATGACTGCCACTTGAAGTTGGTGATTGACGGCAATATGGATATAGAGCAGTAAATGTTTCTAAAGGCACATGTATGATGATTATGAACATTGTCTTGCTGCATCTCTCTGCCCTCTTAATCGGTATTCCATACCTATAAGACAGTTAATAGAGTGTTAACTGAAGCACTTTGTAGATTGAAAGGATAAATGGGCGGTTGATAATTTCTTTTGCTGCAGGATGTTAACACTTAATTAACACAGTAGTATATTAGACAATAATTGGCAATGATATTTAACAACATCCCTACCTCAGTATACTTTAGTCATAACATTTATTTGTTATACATCCATCAAAGTAATGGACAGGAAAGCATCACACATTTTTTATTTGTGTATAAATTTGATACTTACATGATATATAGCTGAAGATTGCAGCAAATGATATTTAATTTGGAAAAATTAAAAATACCCCCCCCCCCCAAAAAAACAATATCTTTCACACATTTGCATAAATCTAGAAATGAAATGAAATGGGGTCTAATGTCCTACTGTTCTGCTCTGACTGGGCTTATGGAGACGGGCATATGCCAGACCGTGTGCTCTTAAGGGGAATTTTGCCCAGGCAGCATAGATGCTGCCCTACTTGTATATCATATCAAATACCAACTGTTAACAGATCTTAACATGCATGCAAATGTGAACAAGGAACCATGGTTTTTCTTATCAGCCGAAGGACTATGAAGCTGACCTCGTCAGGCCCTCCATCCAGCACCACTGACAAGGAGAAACCAGCATAACTATTGATTATATCATGAACTTGTGATGAATGGTAGTCTGCTGGATACCATATCCCCTTTCCTTTAACACAGGTCAGACATATTTTTGCATTGAATAAAGTAGGCAACTGCTGGTACCACTTATATCAAACATGTTCTTACAGCATAAATAAACATGCAACCCAATATATTCAAATACATTCATCATTTATGACACTTTCTGTTCTAAAAGTTATGTGGTCGGCAAAAGTCATTTATAGCAATACATGTAATTGTCTCATTGGAAAGCGGAAGCAACACATGTGATCTCAGACTTATTTTCAGTTTTCTCTCTTTTTAAACAGACTAAAATTATACACAGGGTTATTTCAAGCTATGTTTATATATTCCTAATTCTGAACACCCCTGTTATATAATAATATCCACAAGTCATTGTTTTTGTTTGGACTATAAAACCTTCCTCCATTTGATTCTAAACAGATCAGCATGCTGATCTGACTAGTAGATTGAATCCTGCTAATGTTTCGCTGAAAGATCTTGACTACCATATATAGAGATAGATGTACATCAGTCTTTTTCAAGACTTGCGACCCTTTGGTCAATATAAGATAGGTTTTATTGATTTAAGAGCAGCAGTATGTATAGTTGAACAATAAATAGCCACAGTAATGAAGCACTGGTTTTCTGATGTTGGTATTCAGCATTAGATATCGTTCCTTAATTGTTTGCAAATAGATTCCATTAACTACATGTAGATGGTAATAAGTTTACTTTCAATTAGAATTCCCTCTGTAATCAATTTGCTTATGACAGGTATAAAACGATAATCAAATACCTGTAGTTTCAAGTATATCTAGAAATTATAAAAATCATTTTCAATTTAATATCATATATACATTATTGATGTAATTTGTGTGTATTGATTAGAAATGATGGCATGTTCTTTAGAGAAGCCTTTCATTTCATCCATTAATTTGAAGTGCTAAAAATTAAGCAAACTTTTATGCACGTTTCTAAGACCTAATCATATTTATTGTCAAAATGAGGCTGTAAATATTAATTATCAGAATGCTTTTAGCACATTTCAAACAAAGAAATATTTGCTTAACTGTGGCAGTGACAGCATAACTAAAAGTCACTGCTGTGACAAAATTCTCATTGAGATGATCTGGTACTCTTCATCTGCCACCTTCCATCAGATGGGATATTTAGGACGAAAGACTCACTCAAAAAAGATTTGCATAAAGAACTTCCTTTCTTTGATGTATCTAAACAATTCGACTAAAACTGCAGTGTATCCTATTGGTAGTCCATTTCTGTAAGCTATGCCTCATACATTCTTGCGCAGTGTATCATCATTTATCATTGGATATAAAACTATCGTTTAGTGTATCCAAGAACAGATTGTGATTACAGGTGTTCAGACAATACCTGTAGGTCTACTAATTGGTGCATTAAAATACCTACAGACATGCTTCTAATCTATGTAACATTTATCTATGGTAGACCTCAGCAAACTTCCCTTAGCTTCGTATGATAACACAGTGCTGTAAAATAAACCCCTACAAATTGTTCCTAAAACTCTATTTACACCGATTAACATACGTACATAAATATAGAGCCTTTGATGTTTAAAAATAAGATGGTGAATACTGTCTTCAGATAGCGCTGTAAAGAGTGTATTCAAATAGACTTTATTATATTCTACTTGTTAGACTATATATTAGATAAATAGATAGTAGACCTTTGTCAGTAATAGAAAGCAGCAATAAAAGCATTGAAAGAATTTGTTTAGACAGCCCACAAAATCAACAATATATGACCTAGTAAATCAATTCATCATACACAACTTGGTGAATACCTTATGTATGATCTGATGATATACTGAATTTTATGGTATATATTCAATTAAGATTAGTTTTATAGGGCGAAAATCTAATTTTGAATTCAATCTTGAAAATTATGGCTGCCATAAATATATTTAGTGTGTCACGTATGCAAAGGTTATGCACTACTATTTTTGATATGTTGTTGATTACATTCGAGTAATTACCAGTAGGCTTATTCCTGAATTCGAAGAATGCTTTACATAATTCTGACACTCATTAAAATCAGTTTCTTATGTTGCAATTCGTATGATAATCATATAAAAGTTATTGCTTAAAATTGCTTGCGAAATGAAATAATTCGACCCAGCCCAACTCAAACTGCTTGAACTTTGAAGGAGTGTTTTATTAATTAGTCAATTATCAGTACGTACAGATAGATTTAAGAGTTTAAGTGCTTCATTTCTATGCAGCACTTCAATATAAGCTTGTCTATTTGAATATTCTTTTCATCACAACACAAGCTCATATAAGCAGAAATAATAGGAGTTATTAGGAAAAAAACCCAATAATTGAACAACAAACGAATAATATTGCGTTGCATTATGCTATCATATCCTTCAGTTAATGTCAATATTGCTTGCAGACGTCTTATTCAACTACTGCAATTGTTGGACACGAAAAACCTCTCTCAATTTCAGATTGAGTTCAAATTGTAGGATACAAGTATAGATTATATTGTGGTAGAATCATGTACATCGGAAAGGTGATCTGTATGTTAGATTCTAAATCATTAACTATTTCTTGTTGAGTAAATACTCTAAAATAAGAATAGAGATAGACAATGTTTAAATAAAAGGCATGTATGTATAGACATAGACTAAAACATGACCACTGTTGGTTTAAACATTTCTTCTTAATGTAGGCGCTGTACTTAACATGGTCCCTCATTGCAACATTTCTAAACTTAAAGGATAAGTATGTTTAACTTAATAAAAGATGAAGGCATTTCTCAGTATGATTCAAGTATACTAGTTTTTGCCTGTATGAGCACATTCACTTAGTTTTAGATAAGAGATCTAAGGAACAGGTTCAAACAATTCAATGTAGTATATGTACCCGTACTTGTACTTCTTAGATGTTTCCTTTCCAACTTCAAGATGTGACCTGACAGGTCTTACCAAAACATCATCCCTGGCACCAACCAGTCAGTGGCTCTAGTGTTGCAGATGGTGGAATTTGACCTGTTGAGAATTCTCCCTGTATTGACATTAGTCCAGGAAAGATAGGTAACCACGAAACCCCACATTTTTTTACTCCTAAGACACATGGTATATGGTATCTTACATGCAGGGTCAAGGAAGGGCCAGTATAGACCACACCTTGCAGGTAAAATCCCACATTAATGAAAAGTCCCACTATTACTACAGACCATAAAATGTGCCATGAAGTTTTGGTACATTTGTTTGTTATTTAATTGATAAATTTGATTTTGTCAGATTACATGAGTTTTTAACTAGATCTAAAAATTGATTTACAGGAACTTTTTTCTATTTGTCCTTGTTAGAGAATGGAATGTGTGTGTGAATTTAGTTCCGCAAGAATAAATGTTTGTCATCAAAATATGATCTGTTAATTGATAAAAAGCTTTTTGGTATTGATTTGGGAGAATAATTTTAAGTAGTTTGTTGGATGGTAACCGTGAATATTGACAAAGATTGGCGCTGAAGTTTCACTACCCTAAAAAGATTTCTATGTTCACACTGAAAAAATATTGACACTGTTGCTTAAAGTATTAATTTGTGAGACATGAATAAATTTGATGATTCTGTTCATAATTATGTCTCCATTACCAAAAACAAATTATTATCCAAAAACAAACAATATGAGATGTATGGGTGTTCTAACAAAATGAGTCTAGAGTTTGTATATTTAGTTTTGAAGTACAAGAAGCAGTTATTATTGCTGAATAATCTTGCAGACATGGTAATTGCTAGAAAAATAAATGTAATGAAGGCTATGGCAGACAAGTGGACAATATAGTCAGAATTTGCATCGTTTTCCCTCTTCATTACAATTCTATATATTTTGCTTTGTGCAAACATTGATGAGTGCTTTGAATGCTATTGGATTGATTGGTAGATGATAAAACTGTGTATACAATTCGTATAATAATTGCAGGGTTGTTATGCAAGCTTATTATATTGGCAGCAAATATAAGAATCCCAACCAGGATTCGAATGACTGTAAATCATTATTTTGTAACTTTATTATTTATGATAACTGTTGTATAATTGAATTTTTTGGCAAATACATCAGGTGATATCTTGATCTTATTATCTTTTAATCTGATTATCAAGTTATTCTTTATTAACTATCTTAAGTCACAGTAGCTTTTCTTTTTATTGCTAACATTTATAAAAAGAATTATCTAGACATCTGCCATTAATCATAATTCCATTTTCATGATAACTTTATTTTTAATCAGCCATTTCTAATTATTTTTTTCAATCTCTAAATCACTAGGCTTAATCACTGGTTCAAATCTAACATCTAGAATATATACTTTCAGTTATATTCAATGCGGATTCCTTTTGTTAAGACCAAAGTGATTGGTGGTCACACCAACAGGAACAGCATGTTTAAAATAGCGTTCATTATAGCCGATCTGATAAGTGCTATGATGAAATTGTCAGAAACCCATTTTGACAAAAATTACAGATCGATTTGATGGCAAGATGTTTGTTCAATATGGCTTCTATCCGTAGTGTGACTGAGTTGTCTGGTTGTGGAAAGTAAATCAGCTGATTTGACTTCTTAAAGTCTATTTATGAACACTGGATGAACAGGTCTATAAACAGGTTCAGATGTCAAATAGCAGGAATCTTTGATATTCCATGTTAATTATTATGGCCTAATTAAATGATTATATTATTTCAGTTAGATTATTATATTTAGGAGGATGGCTGTTTCTGTAACAAGTTTAATCTTTATTAGGTTGGAGAAATTACTAAGTACCGATAATGTGTTAAACTATATAATATTGAAGAATTTCAGATGAGTAGAAGAAGAAAAATCATTGCCAAGAGCCATTTTTCTGGTTAGCAGAAGTCATTAAGCAATTGATTTTTATTCCAGTTATTGGACAAAGCATTGATTAAAAACTATTTTTCTAATATTCCTATACAAAAATTTATCAATTTTTGAACCACTACATCATAGTTTTTATGGACTCGAGTCGTTTCTGCCATTATTGTTCTCTAATCTTCAGTTGTTTTTTATAACATTATTTTCTACTTCCAACAGCTGGTTAATACATAAATAGAAAAACTTGCATCAGTTTAAAAGAATTTATGCGGGTTTATATTGTGCTTTTGAAAAGAATAACTCGCTACTAATGACAAAATTAGATCTGTAGCATTGTTCTATTTGATATCATTTTGAACTTCTAAACTAATGACATCTACATATCTGTTGTTATTACTGTAAGAATACCTTGATTAAAAAAATTATTATGTTATCGAATATATTCAAATTATCTAATTATAATTGTATAAGAATTTCCAATAAGAAAAAGAAAAACATTCCAGTGTTCTTGCACAGGGGAGCCACAGTGGCTCAGTGAGTAGGATGTTAGCTCGCTAACCTGGTGGTCCCGTGTCTGGTTCCTGCATTCGCTGAGAAAATTTATTGGGATTTTGTGGCATGGTTCCCCTTGACAGTGGTGTAGGACAGAGGGCGTGGCAAGGGACACAGTTGGAAGTACAAAATAAGAGTAGGCCACAACATCCCTGTACGGAGAACAAAATTTCCCTCGAAGCACACTGCATAGTTCCCAATCGGAGCAGAAGAGATGTTAAACCCCATTTTATTTCATTTCATTTTGTTCTTGCATAGTTTTTTTTTCCTGTTGGGCATGCACTCTAAATGACAATAAAAGGTCCAATTGTAATGTGCTTGTGTAGGAATTGTTGCTGGAAATGTGGAGAAATCCTTTATGGAGCTCATGTCAAAATAAGACATAGAATACAATTAAAATACAGTTTCATACTCAAACTTTGAATAGGTGGCAATATATATCAGTATTTGTAAATATGTGTTTAGAGTATTAACAGTCCTAGAACATTTGTGAAAATGTCATTCTTCAGGTAGCACAACCAGCATCAATTATTAATGCCTGTTCCTATTTTGCATGATGTTCAACTTGGAATTTGTGATTGCAAAATGAAAAACTCATTAATTTGTAATGAGAAAGTCTCTTGTCAAACAAATATTGAACTGACAGCTTTTCTTCTCTTCATTTTTTGTCTAGTTCACCATTACATAACAATTCACTTCTGTTGATGTTGGAAGTATTAAAGCAGAGGAAAATGGTGTGGATTTAATTGAACTAATGATGAAAATATTGAGTTGTGAAGGTCAGGGGATCAACACTGTTTGAAATTAAAGAAGTGTTTTCACGATCATTTATCACCTACGAGAAATCTAACAGAGGCCAAGTTAACATAGGACTTATCTTTATTACCACACAAATAATTTGACGACTATTTTCCCATCAGCGATTGGCCATCTATTGATCTTTCGCCGATGTACGACTGTGTACAGCAGTTAGCTGGCATTCATTATTGCCAACATTATGTCATTGTCTGATCCTTTTCAACACTTTACAGTCATTGCCGCAGAATCCTCAATATTATTTCTTTGCTTAATGTTTTTTTTGTAGTTTGTGTATTTATTTTGTTATTTGCAGATTTAATAATGCATTTTGGGGAAAAAATGTTGATTTATTTGAAATATTAGATAACAATTTTCTCTAGAAGGATGTAGCAATTTATTTTCCTATTGAAAACAAATAATTCTTAAAGAAACATAAAAAAATGTACAACAAAGATTTTTCAGTTATAACACTACAAACAATTTAAAACATGGCTGTTTATATTGGGAAACGGCATATCTTATAAAGACCAAAACAAATATTTTGACACCTATGCAAATTTTGCATAATATTGTGATTTTTTTAAATTCTATGCCTGAACATGGATGATCATTCAAGTATTCTGATGATTTATTAAGAGATTATTTATTTTAACTCTGAAATGGATTGAATTTGAATTGCGTACCTGATCATGAGAACAAATTTACACCCCTTTGTTAATCAGATGACTGTTTTAGGTTAATTTTAAGAATTTACAAGCAAAAATGTGTTAATATTTACTTTCAAGGGGAGATTATTTGATTTCCGCAGAAACATTAATCCCTGACTGTTAAGAAAATCTGGAATTTATTTATTTTAGACCTGGAAAAAGGCTGTCTGACTGGAGATATTAGTGTCAAAACATTTTGTATATTAAACCCTGAGTAATCAAAAGGGGTTGATCGATAAATGCTTTCTGAAAAGGATGCGCCTCAGACTTGGATTCTTTGTAGCTGTGTGGTGAATGCATTTGATTCCTGAAATGATGAAGTTGGTTTTATGAAAAGATGTTTGTATTAGAAATCTGCCTACAGATAAATCAGAATCAAACATTGAATATGTGTTGTATTGCGATAATAGGTATATTGAAATCCATGATTTTATTTTCACACATTTAAATATAAGGGAATTAATATTTTTTCTTTATCTCTCAGCTTTTTTTCCCTCTTGCTAAAACCGTTTTGCTAGCTTAAATTTACACTATATTGGAATCGGACAATTACAAGCTGATGTTAGTTTTGATCGAAATATTATAAGATTTATTGGATTGTGAGTGTTTAAGACCAGTGCTAACAAGAGATAATGAAAATATCACGAAGCAATGGTATATTGAAGAAAACAAGGCATAGTTTAAACTCCTATCAAGTCATTCTCTATTCTTTAAATTATTGCAATTCAAAGACAATGACAAAACAACATGCTTTGTGAAGTTTACTATAAAAAGACCAGAAACAATTTGAAGTGAATACATTTTTGACAAGAAATCATATAATTGCAAACTGGTCTGTCTCAGAACACGATCTTATTTTAGTAATATATTTATTCACTCAAACATATGTTGTAGATAAGTAAATAGAAACACAACAAGGAAACAGATGTCCAACAAATTGTCTAAATATTGAACCATGATGGCCGTATCTTGGCATCATTTTCCAGAAATGCTGATCATGGTCTGAAAAGTCGATGTGCATTTTGAATGCATTTTGACATATCAATAGATGCATTTTGGTATTGCACACCTTGTTGACAAACTATACCTAAACAGAAGCAAGTCATGTGATTGTTGTGATGTTTTAAAGATTTTCTGATTGTCTTTCTAGTTTACTGCTATCAGTCTGGGAATATACAAGAATTTAGAGCAACTAAGTTATAGTGATAGAATAAATGCAATGTTAGACTCCCAGAGTGTGTCATATATGAACCATGATACCTAGTTTTGCATACCCCAAATTGTTATAATGGTTGTGAGATATCTTACTTGGAAAATCATTTCAATTAAGTAAATGAATGACGAGGAAAATGCTCCAATTTGTGCTGTCCGCTATCAACAAGCTAGTTTAAACAAGCAGACAGAGAGATATAGAAGCCATTAAAGAGATGATAATTGCAAGTGATTTATATAGAATTCAAATTATCATGTAACTCATGGAGATAGAAACATAGGTCGTCATACAACTTGCTTTGATCACATCACCCGCAAACATAGAATAAACTGGAAAATTATGACCATCAAATAATAGTAAAGTACCCAAACAGTAAAATGAATTCGACTACACAATAATCAATGATTTGTTCGCTACAGTGCTCTGGGAGTACGCTCGGTTAGCTATATAGAAAGTCGGATAATGGGAGAATAAAGCAACTCCATTCCTTAACTTCATTATCAGGCTTATAACAATAGGCTGCTATCGTCACTGAGATCTCGGAGTCGAAGCAAGGTGTAAATGAGTTTTACATGTTACAATTAAGTTAAATAATTTCATAGTCACAAAATAGATCCTCAATAAAAATTCATCTACTCAATAAAGATTACAACATGGCAGTGATAGCAGTTTTCTATTGAAAAAAACGAAAGTAGCAAGACTAGAATTAAAATTCCTTCCATCAATAGACCCCCTTCTTTCAGGAATTCTGATATTTTACTATATATATTCAATTAGCTTTGTTCAATACCATTTGACTCAAAGGAATTGACCCAAGTCAAATTTACAGTCTTCCACTGCTAACAGAGACCCTGATGTAGAATGGAAAGGTAATTATTGCAATAGGACCTCTGTAAAATGATATCATAGAAACAGAGACTTCAAGATAATATGATAACATTGTCTCTCGGTATTGTGTATGGTTTTGGATAGGCTAGTAACATGACCATTTCCATTAGAGACCAAAAAAAAAGAATAATAGGAAATTTAGTTTGAGAAAATTCTTTCTCTTTTATTGGTTTTATTACTCAACTGAGAGGTATAAAATTATGGGCTGGAATTAACTATCAGCAAGGAATTAGCCCCATGCATCATGACAAGAAAATGGTAAACATGTTTCTGGTTTGCTGTAATATGGAATTTCCTGCAAATAAAATGGGTCAGCTTTCGAAAAAAAAAGAAACAGATTTCTTCAATCAAGTCAAAATTGTTTAATACAATCCATTTGTGTTGAGCTGAGCTTGAGGATTGGTTGAAAATATTCGGGGAAGTTTAAAGTAAATCCAGTTTATATCTGTTTTGAAGAGTTTTAATCACAAATTTCCTATCTGTAGTCTGTCTGTCAACAGATTGTGTATGTTAACTTTTGATGTTAACTACTAACTTGCTGTTTCAAGTCCAGAGTATACACATGTGGCTTAAATATTCTGTTTTCAGAGATCCTTCCATATTTGCAATGCTGTTAAAAATATTATTTGATATATTTGTCTGATTTTAACATTTTATTCAAAATGGGTAGACCTATTATAAAAACACAAAGTTTAAATAGTCCATTAGGTGTGAAAACCCTCTACTTTTGGTGTCAGACTTGACAAGAGTACATGTATTATGAATTACCGAAGTGGTGCTGTTTTATATATTTATACAAATATATGACTAATGTAAACAAATTATTTTCATATTAAAGTACAAGTAGATTTTGATATTATGCAATAATGTATTCCTGATAATGAAACAGTTGTCCTACAATTTATTGATCCGTTCTTATTATCTGAATAACAAAGTTTTTTATGTGATAATGATCAAGAAATTAATCCCAATAGTTTTCATGGTTATCTCAGTTATTAATGTACCTTTCCTCCCCATTAGTAACATATACCAACTGATCATATGGGTTTTTTGTAATACATTTTGACAAGCTACAACACAGACACACCTCCATGTAAAATTCTCTTTTATCCATTTGGACTTGGTTGATAAATGTGAAGGCAGTATAACTGAACAGAATCTGTTCAGCATATATCATGAATTTTTGATAGTCCGCTGTCACCTCTCCCACAGAATAAATGGTAGGAAAGGGAAAGAACGTATTCTTGCTTAAGTGGTATGTAGATAATCCATTGTACAATAAACTGAATTATATATGGAGTGATAAATTCTTTTAATTTATATGATAGATAAAAACTATGATGCCGAATGGTAAAGATGTATCTAATGAGTAAGTGAATAAAAAAAGTGCAATAAAAATTGTTAGCTATGTGAGAAGTAGTATTAATTGAATGCTAGCTGCATCAGTTAAATGACTTAATATTTACCGTAATTGAAAGGTTTAAGAGAATACAAAAATGGTATACATAAATTATTCACAAAACATACACTCACAGTCATAGATGCATAATAGATATTGTCTAGTAGGGCTATAGAGGTAGTTGCCAATTGATCAATATTATAAATTATAACCGATCCCTTGACCTACACAATTCTCCATATATATAAATAAAAACAGCTTTCTTGACAACCCTCTTTATGTAGCTAATTAATGTCATTTGACATTGCCTACACACATATATAATCTATTTTTACAATTATCAGATAACATATAGATGGGATTAACTAATGATATAAGTATAACAAACTATCCATCAAGATATTATTACATCAGATGACAATACCAATTCCATCAAAACCAGACAAAAATCTCTAATGGATTATATAATATACTCGTAAGATGAAATGAAGACATATATTATTGTGTGAACATCTTATTCCCTTCCACGAGCGGTGACTAGACATGGAATCTATTCATGTACATCACACCTAATGTGTGTCTGCTCGAAAAAACCAGACTGATTAAATGGGAAAATTTGAGGGGAAATGTTAATTTGATAAAAGCCTTTGATTGAGATATAATTATTGCCATTTTCTTGGTAATTGTTTTAGATGATCTTTTCAAGATAAAACTAAAACAATTATGACTGTATTGTTTTTGTTTTTATCAATTATCAGTTTTTCCAAAGAATGACTGACCATATTTTTGTGTACTGTGTGTGAGTTGGAAGGAAATCTGAAATCAATGAAAGTAGAAGATTTCCTGTTTATTATCACATTTTTCATAGATTATTTTCTTTTTATCATACATATGATCTAGATCAAAATAAAAATTGTGCTGCAAAATTGTTACTATTCAAGTTTGTACAATTGTATTTTGTGCAACATATTTATGCTTCAGGTGGGATCAATGAAACTATTTGTCCATTGAATGAGTAGTGTATCAGTCTTGCACCTGTTTCTAAAATGATCTATACAATCTGTATTTGAATAGAATTCAGTTGTTTTATTAGAAAGGAATTACCATCTGTTCATATTGGGACATAAAATGTGAAAAGTTTTGTATATCTTTTTTGTTTTTATGAACCAGTTGTTACAATCACAACAATGCTAACCTATATATCTTTATCTGATTTTAATCAACTCTTGAATTATAGTATACGAAAATATTTGAATTTGAATGGTTACGGTTAAGCCTTTTAGGCCTTGTCTATTGTTCAGTTGTTTGACATTTCTTAAATAATGTTATTAATGTTGGTAAAAAATTTATGTTCCATTGATCATTTCTTTTATCTCATCATTTTCTCTCATTTTAGTCTAGTTTCATTTATAGATTTAATATTAAACCAATTATATGAAAGATCAACTAACAAAACCTTTTAAAGTTTATTGACTGTTGGTGATCCATGTGTGTAACAAAGCTGGAACATCTTTTTATTTTCTAGTTTGATTAGCAGTAAATATCTGAAATATTGAGATTTGTTCAATTTTGGGGTCAGAACTGTCCAATATAAGCCCTGCACATGTCAATTTAAAGCATTGATGACCATTTTAGTACTTCACTGAAAAACCTGAATTTGTTAAGAAAAAAAAATATCTGGTCTTTGCAATAGGAAGTGGACGAGTTTGCCTCAAACTAAAAACTAATAACTCATTGACAAATATTTTCTGATGATTTTCTACAGGAGGAAATCAAGCTCCCAGCTGAGACAAATTACTGAAGACATTGACAAATGTTAGAAAATGTTTTTTTCTTTGTTTTATCAATATTTACTGTCTAGAGTGTCACCATTAGGTGTTAATTCCATGAAGTCATCACTTTGTCATACACAAAACATTAGATCAATGCTATACCTGGAGACATCTAAATATGTTTGTTCTTTTATTTTTCAGGTTAGGACGCTGTTTGTTAGTGGATTACCAATGGATGCTAAACCCAGGGAATTATACTTATTATTCAGGGCATATAAAGTGAGTAGAATTTCAAGTTTTATTCTGTTATAAAGGCAGTCATGGTGGTCTAGCTGGGCTGAAAAGAGAACAAGGGACTATAGTCATTCATAGGGTTAATGTAAATAATAAGATCTAGTTTACAGTGCACCTTAAAGACACCGAAAGTAAATTGGATTTAGGTGTCATTAGTATGAAACTGGCATTGTCTGGGTGAAATTTCCATGACCATTTCAAAGTAAGTTTCAAACACATAATAACATGTAACTGTCAAAAGTGCCATTACACAGGCTCCACTTATTTTGATTTTTGTTTGGAATAGACAAAGTGATTAAAGGAGAATTCCCAGATATATTTCAGTAAATCAAAATTGTCAGTTCTTGGTGAAAAATGCTTATAAATTACTTTTATTGAATATGTACTATTATCTGAAGGCCTGCTGTAGGCAACCTTTTCACAGAAATACTAACTTTTTAATTGCCATAACATGACTGGCATAAAGTCCCCAAATGCCACACCGTTCCCAAGTGCCAGAATAGTTGTGTCTGCATCCAATTGTAAGTGTGATTATCAAGTCACTCATACAAGCTGAACTCCTTTTAAATGAGTTAAGTAACCATGTTGAGAATATCTATCAATCACTTCTGAATAACTGGATCTTTTGGTCTGAAACTTTGTGACCTACCATTTGGACTATTTCTGCACATTTTAACATTTACACATTTAGTTTACTTGTATCATTAAAGTACCCCGTGAAATGTGGGACAGGTGCTTTATAGTTTTAGAGCTGGACTGCAATTAGTTTGACTTGTAATGTCTGTTTTTGCCTTAGGGCTGGTTCTTCATGTTCAAGTCTTACTTGCTCCACATTTATAAGAAATGCCTTTAAATGAGTTGAAGAGTTTAATAAGTAGACAAACAGTTGTTTTGGTGGTTTTCTGTATTGAATTACAAGCAACTTCTCAATGTTACTCTCACTGTGTAGGAAGCGAGACACATCAGGTCTGCTTTTGTTCTGAAATTTTCCTTTGAGATTGTCCAATGTATGTTGGGCTACAATTTCTCAATATGCATCCCTTTCAAATGCCACTTGAATAATGAAATATGTTTTGTATCCCCAAGGGACTGTGCTTACATACCATAGTTATATTGTATTGTTAAGTTAGAACGTGATACATACAATCATTAATGATAAGTAAGTTCAGAAGGCTACCTTTTAACCAGATGCTAAATTCTATGATTTTTATGTTGTGTCTCCATCTTCATATTTGATATTCTACATGAATATTTGATTAAAAACAGAGTGACCAGAAGGAATAGTTAATTAGGGTAGGATCAAAACAATTTTGTATAAGGTTAAAACAGAATTTCTAACAAGTTTTTAATTTGAAAATATTGCTTTTATTTACAAGTCTAAAATTGGGGTAGGGTCAGATATTGTTTGTATTGAGTGAAGACATAATTTTTAATCGGTTTTTCATTTGAAAATATTATGGGACAAGTATGAAATTGACCTCGAATAGCGTTGATGGGTTTTTAAAAGCTAATCCATCATCATCATCATCATCATCATCTTCATCTGTAAACAAAGTTAAATTATATCTATCAATATGTCATCTCTTGATCTAGTTCACATTAAGTTATAAATATTTCCTGAAGTTTTCTAGGTCATAGCAAACATTGTTCTGTCTGCCAGGCTACTACAAAGTTGGGAAATTTATTGTGGTTGCTGAACAAATATTGACATCTAAATATTATATCCTTGTAACTGTAACAAATGTTGACATCTAAATACCGGCAATATTAAATCCTCATAACTGTAACACACTAAAATCGATGAAAAAAAAAGTTTAGTTGAAATGCTATTTTATGTACCACTGCTGGACAAAATTCTGTCTTTGTTTTGTACATAGGGTAAAATATGAAAGGAGTCAAGTTATTTGCAGACCTAAAGCTTTAATGGATTTCATTTACTAACTATTGAATTTCCGTTTGAAAAAAATAATGACAACTTCGGCAACTAGGGTTTAATTTTTTAGAGGAATTGATTAATTGATAACAAATTAGGCATTTTAATTTGTACCATTACTGTATAATTGCTATGATTTTTGCATTTTTCTGATTGGCTCAATTTGATAAACTATAATTTGACTAGTTATACAAATGTAATTAGCTTTCAGCACACCTGTTAAAGGATACTTTATAGTTAGTATAGATTGTATTGACATCTGACAATATTTACCCTTGATCAGTGAGGTACTAATAAAGAAATCAGTATATCATAATAACTAAGTGTGTAGGTGTAATTCTGGTAAACTGGTTGAATTCTGTGAAATTGATTTTAATGTTTACTAAACACATCTGGGTGTTTTATAGTGCTAAAAGGTACATCTTTACTCAAGTATTTTTTGGTCTTTGGTGATAGGAGAGAAAATCATTGAACCAGTTGAAAACCACCATATCATGCTCTTTGCATTAACTGTCTTGGGTATAAATAATTTTGTACCAACTTATTTCCAGATAGAAATTCTTTTGTGTATGTTCAGATCTTATTGAATTAGGTTAAAAGGAGAAAAAAGTATTGAACAGGATTCACCAACAATGTTATTTTGGTCAATGATGGCTTTATATGTACAAAGACAGTCATCCCACAAACAAATAAACATATAAAACCCAATGAAAGGGGGATAAGCTTATACTACAGTATATAGCACAGTAATTCTTTTATATTTTGCCTATATTTGATAGCTAATTTTATTTCTGACTCTTTTGTGATGTGTTTAGTTGACTGGATGGTGATGAAATAGAATATTATTGTAATAAACATCATTCGTCAAACATTATAAATATTATTGATTTGTCTAATCCTCTCTATTTTGTTAATGTTAATTTTAAGTGTCAGTCAGTACACAGAGCATCTCGTAGGTCAATAAACATCAATATTTGTGTATGTCACAGATATGTAAATTATTGATGCCAAATATTGCCCTCCATTAGACTGTAGCAAATTTAAACATGATTTACTCTGCCTTAGGCCAGAAGATAATCGGTAACTAAGCATCGATTAACCCATGTAAATATCTTTTGTGCTTCTTCATCTTATATTTTAAGACTGAAATCTTTTAGAGGAGCCGCTTCAAATCAAAACAATAGCCGAAGTCGATCGTAAAGTTTAAGTCGTGTATAAACCGCATATTGACCTTCACTACTTACAATGTATCCAAAACAATTATCTTCAACATTTGCTTGCCCGCGTCTGCACCATTATACTCGATATTGATTGATTTGGTTGGTTTATCTGAATACACACAATCATGTTCTCTCTAAGAACTCTACCATCACTGGCGGCATTTTAGTTTTTCTTTGAATCACTTACTTTTTTCCCAGCCGTTAATGGTTATGAAGTATTCCAGGGACAGTATTGAACCATTATTGGCTTTTTGTGTTTCCGTAGTCAAATTGGTTGAAAGGTTTGACTCCAAGTGTGGTCTGTTTGGTTGTATTGTTTTTTTCGGATGGCCAGGACAGATGTAGCAGTATATTGTAATGATAATGTACCAGTGATGATTTGGCTTTAATCATTCCTATTGTTTTCTAAGGTCATATTGTATTGAGCTTGTAATGTAGTTATTATAGATTTTTCTTGGTGTCACCTACAATGGTATTTAAATCAATAAAACAACAGGTTATTCTGTTGACTTAGACTGTTGTCTCTCCTTTCCTTTGTTGACATTATTGACATTTTTTAACTTCTAAACAATCTGTACAACCAAATGTCTTTACCAATTATTCTTATGCCATTCCTTAATCCCAAATTACTCAATACTTCCGAAAAGGTCCCAAAAGAATAAGATTTTTGTCATTTCTTAAAGAATTTGTGAAATCAACATACAGGTTAGAAGAATTTAAAACATGGATGTATATTGGGTTGAGGAAGAAGTTTGTCTGTAAAAAAATTGAACGTATTGACTGGTCGTCTGCTTTTGACGATGTTTGACATGCTTGTTTTCATCATATCTGATAAACAAGTGGGAAATAGATTTGATCAAATCTGGAGGGATTAATAAAAGTATTAATAATTATTCATGACCTTACTAGTTAAGTGCCATTCCAGTTAGTAGTACTTTATTAACTATAGTCATTAATAGTTGTTGGTGGTAATCACGTTCAATAAGCTTGATAACAAGAGTTATCCCCCTTGACACACCAAACTTGACTGATTTGACTTTGCCATGTTAAATATGAAATCATGTTCTAAAATTGATATGATATAAAATCATACAATTCTTGTTTTTAAAAAAAAATGATATCAAAGGTTAGTTTGAATATCTGATATTGGTGTTTTTATAGGCTAAGGCTATCATGACAGTTTGTTTACATTTTTATGTAGATTAACACAACTGTTAAGTTTACCACTAGACTAAACAAACAATGGTTTGCCCCATTAATTTCTACTCTATTTGTAAATTTACAGGGGTATGAAAATGCCTTATTAAAAGTTATGGGTAAGACAACTAAAAATAACTGTGTGAGTATCTTGGTCACAAAAAACTAAAAACCAAAATGGTCTCACTGTCAGCTTTGCATGGACACCATGGTAACACACATCAACACCTGAAATCTGTACATGTTAGTGTGTAAATCCTATATTCTTGTCTTTGTATATTGATGTTATCATAATTTATATCAAATCTATTAAATTTATCATATTCAATCTTCTATTTCAAAATGATTCTCTGGATTTATTTAATATGGATTATTTATTTTTGAAATATTTTATCAAAATTGATTGGTTTGTAATAGGTGTATAATATTATAGGCAGAATTTAGATATAGATTTTTATTTTACCTCGTAGAAAATGTCTACATAATGTGTGTATTATGTACTGTCACACCCATATTTGCAATAATTCAATCACATCACATGCAATGAAAAAGATTTTCATTCAATTTGACATCGATCAATCACAGTCACATTACAGCAATTTACTGACCGACTTAATTCACCTGCGGTACAATAGGTAGGATCAGAATATGGCTTTGTGCAAGAGATACAGAATAGTCGAGTTTAAATATGAATGATCTTGCACTTGTCAAACCTGTTTTTTTCCATCCGATTGTACCACAGTGAACAACACAAGCCATCACAGTTTCACAATGTTCACTTGGCACCTTATTTATTTCAGGGTTACGAAGGTTCATTATTGAAAGTTACCAGTAAAAATGGAAAGAATACCTCAGTGAGTATACCTGTCATAGGCAAAAAAGCACAGCTTTCACCAAATAATCAATGGCTTCTAAATGCCTTTTGCATATTGGCATTCAAAAGAGGAAGATGATCATCTTCATCAAGTGATTTATATTTCCTTTAGAAATCGTAACTAGGTTTTAGACATGGAGGAAATATCTTGTGCCACATTTCAATACATCACACTTGAACTGAACAGTTAGTTAATCATTTTCTCTCATGTTCATTGATTTGCGCTTGAAATCTGCGTTAGAAGTTCCTGGAGGCAAACGAGAATTACAACAAAAAGATATAAATTGTGAACTTCTTACCCTCTTTTACATGCACCTAACTAATGGTTCATGTTGCGAGGAAAGGCATTTTTCTGAAAGATTGACTCATGAATTCCATCATGCCTGATTATTTCGAAAGAACAAAAACTGTTTGAGTAATTTTATTCATGGTGACCTATAACATCAAAGGGTTTTTGGAGTTAGTTTGTTATTACAATATAATTTAATAAAAGAATTTTGTTTAAAGCTGTGTTTTTTTGTCCAGTGTTTTTATGTCATTTATTACTGTATGTTATATGTTCCCTGTAGATAGATTAAATGAATGAATGTTTATCACACAGAGCACTGTAAGCATGGTGCATTTTGTCAGATTTCCATCCAATCAATGAGCGTAAGGATGTAGATTACTCATCTTTAATTTGTGAAAACCAATTACCACAAACTGTACGAAACCTATTATGTATATGTTCCAGAAATTGACAGTGCATTAACTGTAGGCCTAATTCCACTTCCTCATTGACTGTTTGAGATAATCTAGTTTATAAATTTTGCCTCCTTACATACTTGTATATCATAGGACTTTATACTCATAACATTTCCTAAATTCACCTTTTGAGAAATTGAACTGATATTGCTGAAATTTTGAAAAATCAATTATCCAGCCCCATTTCAAAGCAGAAATTTAAATTTACTGTGCCAGCTGGCTTTTATTTGCCTATCGTATTTTCTAATATGGTAATACAAATTTATTGCCAAACCTATCAAATTTCTAATTTTCAATCAGTATAGATATATTCATTGGTAATTAATGTAATAGATCTGAATATTCATTAGTAAAGCAAATTAGGAAAACCAAAATGACATGATGTACCTTTCAGAAAAACAGAATTATAAATGAAAACTGCAATTTCTTCTTTGAAATGGATTTCTTTGCTTTCAAAAACTCAGCATGCTTTGATCAATTATTCATATATTTTTCTTTTGCTTTCAAGTTTCTAATTATTTTTTTTTTCAGCCGGTAGGATTTGTAACCTTTATCTCAAGGTTAGCAGCTGAAACTGCCAAGCAGGATTTACAGGTATGCTTTAATCGTGAACAAAATTTGTATGTTATTATTTACATGTTTTAATGTATTCAGTTTGTATCTATATTAATTTATAACATCCTCTTATTAACAGTATAATAAATGTATCAAATGCCTAGGTAGAACATGAAAGCCTGTCATCACCTGACTAAGATTTCCTTTGATGAGGCAAAGACCAGCCCAAGGGGGACCTCCACTTTATCTACTTTGTGCTTCTGCTAAATGAAAGCCTATTAAATATGTTTATATAAAAGCGGATATCCCCTTTATAACTTTATGCTATACATGGTATTGCCTGGAGACTTTGAATTAAAGATTTTCTCAGTGTGATATTTTAGTGTTCTGTTAAAGTCTAATTATATATGTTAACACGATAATCTGTATAGTATTAAACATACATTATGCAAGAGCAAAATCTGCCTATTGTAGGTCTTTCTTTAGGCCTGAAATGTTATAAAAACTATTAATTGGACATTAATTAACTTATCCAGACCATAATCAACTCTCGATTTCAAGGCTAGCCTGTGATATTTGCTGGATTGTAGTTCGAATTGCAGACAAATTTTCCTTCGTGATTAACGATTAAATGGATCATCAAGACTATAGTTTTTTCTCACCGAATTTAGTAATGATGACAGAGTCTAAGCGGTACTTTCGATTCGTAGTGGATCAATTTGACTGAAATTTTCAACAAATTGCCTTTACATTAGATACTTTTTAAATATAGTGAGAACTGCCAACTCCTTATCTAATCTCCCATAATGTATCTTTAACAATCAAAATTATTTCAATTTTAAAAGCTAGTCATTGATATTGGTTGGAATGGACAATCAAACCATTGATAAATACAGACTTTATCTTATATATATCATATGTTCTGTACATGATTACTTCACGATCCCTGTCATAGTGCCACATACATCAGTTAGTCATATATATTAAACACTAAATATTGTCACATGTCCAACAAATATCAAATATAAAAAGAAAAATTACTTATGCCTTTAAAGTCTGTACTAACTAATCATCAGGTATAATGTTGGACTAGATGATTAGTCTTTCTGATGGAATGATAGGTGACCGACCTTATGTAGAGGTTCTGACAATTTTTGTCTAGAATTGTAATTACTGGTAAATAGGCAAAAATGACATGTTTTGGAAAGGAAACATAACCTGGTTTTTGTTTTAACTGCAGATGTAAGACTTTTATTTTCTGTCCTATACCAATAATCCCCTTATAATCAGACAAGGTACATGTTTGCCATTTTCTCTGTAATGGACGTCAGATTAAAATAATACCTTGATTAATTACTAAAAAAAAATACCTTGATTAATCACAAACTCTGGAATCCAAAGCACATTTTAACCCTTGGAGTTACAGCCATCTGTAGATGCTGATATTTGAGGCTTAAAAAGTTACACAATGGTGGTTAACTAAAAAGTCATGAACCATCTGGCAGTATGAGAGATTTGTACTCTTTTCCATGTCACAATGTAGAACATTTAAGCTTCCAGTTCCAGTACTATTAATTGTCTAAAAGCTTATTAATATAATTGATTCTATATGATTTCTGTTTGTTTTAATATCTTATATTTTTTTATAGGGTGTACGATTTGACCCAGACTTACCCCAAACATTGAGGTTAGAGTTTGCTAAAAGCAATACAAAAGTTACCAAACCCAAACAGCAGTCTCCTCAGCCTGCCGCTACACACCCGACAATTATCCATCCTTTAACAGGGCGTAAGTGCTATGTTTATCTGTTTTATCATATTACAGTTGTTTAGGTTATCCTCAAACTAAGACAGAAACAGACCAGGCTAAATTTTAGAACTATTCTGTTTGCAGTGTTTCAAATCGAAATTAAAACTTTGGTAGTTTCGAAATCACGTCCTGAACAATCATCAAAGGATGCCAATTTTGCAGAGATAGATCATTGTCATCTTTTTTTGAAAGTTTTATCACAAAATAACTGAACAGTAACAGTAGTTTACCTTCTTAATGGATGGGGTCATAGAAAATTATTGAATAATGCCCATATGTTTTCTCATGACAAAATCACTTATTGTAAACAAATAGCCAACCAATTTAAGAATTGGAATGTTTAAATGTAAGAAAACAGCCAACCAATTTAAGAATTTGAATTTTCAAATGTATTTGAGAATTGTGATGACAAGGCGTGGTTCGATTATATGAATTAAAAAAAATATATATTGCTACTTTATGAAACCAACGAAATGAATTGGAAGAATGATTTTACATCGGTCTGTCTCTGTGTTTTTTTAGAGGGGGGGGGGGATTGTTTGATTAGGTTATATGATTAGGATTGTTTGAATCATCTAGATATTTTCTATGACAATAACTCTCCATGTAGTATATCTATATAGATAGAATCTAGTATTTTATAATAATCTATGACACACAGTCTAAGTTTATTTATTTTTAACATAACAATATTTTACCACTGCATGTTGCCCAACTATATCATATTCTTATTATATATCGGTGATGGAGGCACCAGCTTCAAGCTTCTTTTCTAATGTATTTCTTTGTTTATCATTGATTTCTCCAAATTGAGCAATGATGACCAGATCTGAAACAGTCTTAACAAAATGATGCAAAGTTACTTTTGGAGACCTGAGCTTGATCAATGATCTTTTCTTCTGAGATTGATATAATCTTTAAAGTTATATTCTAAATTGTATATGAATTAAAATAAAGATGTATGTTCTGCTTTAATTATATTATATTTAAACTGTCAGTATTTAAATATGTTATTATTATCTTAACACTCACAAATTAGTGTTCTCACGTGTGCGTGTCTTTTTCTTCCTTCACTTGCAGAAGAGCTATGTCCCGCCATCTTCCCAAGCTGTCCGGAGGGCTGGACCCCCCACCCCCTGGCCACATATCCGGAGTTGACTCACACCGCTGCCCTGCATCACACAGCACTGTTGCAGCACCCAGCCCTAACACAGCTCCCGGTACGGGTTAGTTTTGTCTTTCAGTCATTATTGCACTGTGTCAACAAAATTTACAATTCAATAATTTTTTTTGGCTGATATAAATTAACAATATTTTTTTTTTCTAGTGCTAAAATATACTTTCTAAATATAATTTTTACTATTTTTATAATTAGAAATAAAGGAATTATATTCTTTGCAAGTAGTTACACAAAATTTCAATTACTCAAGTAATTTTTTTCTTCTTTTGGTCATCAACATGTACAGTTCAAGGTAATTGGCAATATCAGTTACATACAATATGTAATTTATGCACATGAAATTTGTTAATTGCACAATGTTAAACAATGTTTGTTAATTATTCTTAATTAAGATGCACATAAATTAAACTAACAGTATTGTTATTTTGTTTATGATGTTTGCTAATAATTGTTCGTACAGTGCAAAAATGACATTTCAATCCATATATTTCCTTCTAGTGCTATTTATAAATGTCTGGAAATAAATGGATTGGTTATTTTTTTTAAATGAATTTTTTAACAATTGTTATTATTATACATGTCTTTTATTTATTAACACTGTTTATGAACACAATTTTTTCATGTTTGACTTGAATTTGTTACTACTAAAAGAAATTGTTATGCACAGAAACTTGTTATCATGATGTAAATTCAAAATTAATGTCATTGACATTCCAATTAATAATTGTGAAAAAAAAAGTCCAAATTTTTTAACTTGATTCAAATGTAATTTGGTAAGAAATCGATAGATAAACAATTATCTCCTGTTTCGTTCCATTGCTGTGTTATTTCCATGGTTTCTATGTTTGAAATTTTTTGCAGCGAGCATGGGATGGGCGTGTAGTATCACCCAGCAATCAATTTGTGGTACGACATGATTTATTACTTAATCATTGACGAATTATTATTGTAGTTCACAAACAGTGTTATAACGTGTACTTTGTGTTTATTTGTTTTTTTTTCTTTTCTATGACGATGTTTGCCTCAAGTGCATTTGTTGTCCTGATATGCATGGACATGACTAAACCGCGTACATTTGTACATTACAGACATAGCTCTGGTGACATTTAACATGACTCATCCACCAGGAATTAAAATAAATTGGTTAGAAACCAACTCAAATGATTCCGATTTGGAAGTAATACTTGAATCTATAACCCATTTAAAAGTTTGGTTAATGTACATATATTGAAGATCAAAACAACGTATTATTTTAAAATTCCCATCAATACACAACCGTAAATGGATAAAATGTGAGTGATTGGCTTGATCATTGAAAGAACAGACCCGACAGTCGATGCTAACTCTTGACAGTAATTATTAAGATTGAAATCTTTCTCGAAGAAAATACCATGTTTTGAACAAAAGGCAATGTCTATTTACTCTCTATGTTCTGGATTTTATTAACAGACGATTTTGTGTACATTATTTATCTCTTAAAGGAATATTTTTGCTGATTGAAACTTTGAATGTCGTCCTAATCTAGATTTTTAACATAAAATCTTGAATGAACCGCAAATTACTTTCATTGCATGATGGACCTGCATTCAATGATATCTCGGCAAACTTTTCTTTACAAAAAAGATAAATATTTCATGGAAAAATTAATTATTCTATGAACTTTTGATTATTTCAGATCCAACCCACAGCGCTTATTGGCCCCCCAGCTACTATGGGTATCCCACACCCATCATACGCCACTACCCCCGTCTTAGCTAGTCCCACCACCATGAATGCAATGACCACTACCACCAATTTGATGACCTCCCATAATATGCCCTGCTCAACATTATTTGTTGCTAATTTGGGGCAGTTTTGTTCAGAACAAGAATTAAAGGATTTATTTGGAACGTAAGTTAGTTTGAATCTCTGGACTATGTTAAGACTGATCATTACAGTTATTGTATTAATTATATACTGATAATAAAACAGTGAATGGGTAAATAGTAGAATTACATAGACCTTGTAGTGATATCTGCATCAATTGAATAAAAATACAACTGCATAGTTAAAATACAATTGGATAGACATTATAGCTCTAGGGGTATCTACATCAACTAATTAAAAATACAAATCTATAGACCTTGTAGGCATATATACAAATCTATAGATCTTGTAGGCATATATATATATATATCAGCTGATTAAAATTACAAATCCATAGCTATAAAATTACAATGACATAGTCCTTGTGGCTTGTAGTGATATCTAAATCATCAGTACAATGACAGTGCATAGCTGTATCTGTATGAAATCATAGATAATTCGCTAGGGTAAAATCTGCTATAAACTATGGACATTTATCTCATATATGAAAATTATGTTATACTGCAAAATTGTTTCATAAAATTAAGTACAAAAATTATAAAATATTTGCCTTCAATTAAAACACTAATATTGAGTCATTAGGTATATTAAACAAGAGGGAGCTTGCTAGCCTGGAGGTCATGGGTTCACTGCCAATGTTGGCTGAGAAAGTTACTCATGATTTCCCGGCGTGGTTTCCCCCTGTCAGTGGATGGGACGAAAAACGAGGCGTGCCCATAAAAGATCCTGTGGCAGCTGGAATTCGATACAAAAGTAGGCTGTTCCACCTATGTCCGGAGCAGAAAGATAGGTTGTTAAACACCCATTTCATTTCATTTGTTTTCAACCAAAACATACAACAAGTTTAACACTTTGACTAATTACATGATTTTAGGTGTGTTTTATGAATTTATTGCATCAATTTGGATTGTTATGCAACTGTTGGTCGTGTTGCACGAAAAGGAGAAAAAACATTTTTATTTTTTTTGTGCCAATGAATTTAATATTGATCTCCATTGCCCAAAGAAATTAATTTTTGAATTTCTCTACTGTAAATTTGGTCCCAATGTGTGCATGGGTACTTGACCTTGAAATGATAAGGAATTTGTTACCGGTAAATTAATTCTGATGATTTTATTTTTTTATTTTAATCTAGGTTCCAGGGTTTCTGTAGATTACGTATGCATAATAAAGGTGGTTCCCCAGTAGCCTTTGTAGAATTCCAGGTAAATATTTTGGTGAATTGCCACAAACCCTGACAACATTGATCAATAACAAAAATTCTATTGACTTAAAACTAAACTCTGTATTCAGCAGTGTATTTCCGTTGCAACAATTAACCATATATAGAATACTTTACAAAAGTTTGGTTTGTTATGAGAAATGGTAGCTAATGATACATGTTTTAATTTCTATTCATAATTTAATGCATGGGTGCAATTCAATCAGATATGCATCAAAAATGATACTTCAGGCATATTTTAACCCCAATTACTAGTAGAGTATTCTTAAAAATAAAACTAATAACCAAATATAGGCCATGTGTGATTTAGTCCACAAAGTGTGCTGCTTGGGGGCGCTATGGAGACGTAACTCCTGTTTACACTTGGCCGCGATAAGCGTGCCATTCTGGGTACGGTATCAGGCAGTGATAAATTTCAAGAAATTGACCTGTCACATTACTGTAAAATAACCGGTCTCAGAACTGTGCCAAGCACAGAAAAGTTAATTTCATTCCCTGTACAAATTACCTAGAAGAAAACAATTATGATTACTGATCTAGTTTGAGCAGCCATTTTGACCGATCTGATGACAGAACTGTCAGTTTGCCTTGGGGGGTGGGGGAAAGGTCATGGGTTCGTTTCGGGCATCTGCAGTAATTTGTGCTTAACTACAAAAACTTAAAGTGAGTCGTTCCTAATACTGTTTCGAGACCATCTCACTTCAGTGGGCCGGATTGGCACTGCGCCAGGCCTGGCACGCTTAGGTTTGACCCGTTTACACTACAAAAAAAACAAAGCAATCTGTACCTGGAATCATTCCTGGTACACTTAAAATTTGTTATGTAAACAGTGTTATAGTATGAAGGTTCTTGATATGATCGAGCCTTATTAACGTGGTGTTGGAGGTAAAATGAAGCCCAACAGTAGATCAAGTATGTTTAATAGAATATGGTAATATGCGATTCCAGGTACTGTACCTTATTGCCATTTCAATAAAACCTGTCAATTTGAGGTTTTTGTTGGTTGGAGTGATGAAGCTGATGAACTAAAATTTTATTAGTGCATAAATTACCTATGATACCGCAATTTTTCCAAACAATTTATGAGGAAGTCTTTTAGTATCCAAATATCCTGCATCCACCACTACTACAGGAATATGACATGATTTGATAATAATATAAGTGTTTGGATTACAAATATACCTACCTCATCCTGAAGATATAAACTATTCCCAAAATTTCTCTACTACCAAACTATATTTTGTTACAACTTTTTCTCCAGAAACAAATTACAGCAAATTAAATATTAATGGCCTTAAAAGGCCTTTCGTATTATAATCGATTTCATATATGTTACTTTCTTCACCTTTTTATAACGTTCTCTCGGGGGGGGGGGGGTGGAAACCAGCAAATTAAATTTCGTACAGTTAAAGCAGGACAGTACCTTATAAAACACTCTGTATAGGTTGATCTGTCAAATTGTGATATCATCTAAAATTGTTCAATATAGTCAAAATTTGTTGATTTTTCAAGTCGAGTCCCACCTTTATATTATATAGTGTTGAATATTTAGTCATTTACATAGGTAAATCAAATTTTTAACTTTTTACATGCTTTTTTCGGTACTCAATTTTTTACCCATATCGGGCCTTAGAAAATCAAATTCTCAAAATCTATGAGAGATAATGGTCTCATCTTTGGAATACGGTTAGTTCTATAGCTACTGTGTGCAATAAGATGATTTTCAAGGTGTGTGTTATACATTTAGACATTTTATTGTACAAAATCATTTTAGTGGTGTGTTCGGCCACACCCACATGTTTTATGTGGGAAGCATAAAGTTCTTTATTCAAATTCACATGGTAAAATTTATGCCTTATTGCATTCTTTAATGCCTATATGTTATTCCAAATCACAAATAGTTTGTTTCAATAAAATTGGTGAAGATTTTGATTTCCTAACCTACCCACCGTTAATATATTGAAAAGTCCAATATGGCCACCATTTTCATGGTAACAAATTAATATTTTACGCTCAAATTATCAAATCTGATTTGGGACATCATGTACTAATATTACACTAAATTGCAAGTTTCTGTTATCAATGTGAAATTCTTAGGTAGTGTCCTGCCATAGGGCTTCAAAAATTGACCTTTCATATTATAATCAATTTTGTTAATTTCTTTGTAGAATTTAACCTAATTTTTACATACAAGTGAAACATCTACATTACTACTTTGGAAAATTAATTTTTCAGGATTTAAGAACAGCAACAGAAGCCATGGCAAGACTTCAGGGCTTTATGCTCCTTTCATCTGATAGAGGGGGTATACGCATAGAGTATGCAAGAAATAAAATGGGAGAAGCAGTAAGTATATATTTATTAATTTCTTAAATATGCCAGTTGGTGCTTATCAATGTTTATTGTAGTCCATTGTAATAAGTATTTGTGCATGGTAGATCTATAATATACTTATAATAAGAGGAACTACACAAATTGTTATTTGGGACATTATCTGACATAAAGTCATCTATTTTCGTTTTGAACACAGCTTATGAGTACTGATAGGCTATCACGCTTAAGTCTGTTTTTCATTCGAAGCCTTGGGCCCAAATACAACTTACTTTCGCTCAAATAAATTTTGTTATTGCTTCATACGATCACAATCTACATTCCTTTTTTGGCACATTCGAATTGGCACAGTCCAAAAATTGTGGTGAAGGTATTATATGTATCAATAAGTTACAAAAGTGGATTGATTTTTTTGAACAAAGGCTTTGGTACTTAATATCAAATTTTTGTGTCTGTTAAGCATAGAATCCTGTTTTGATTACTTTGTGGGGTAAATTGTGCTTGGAAAAATAAGAAGGGACATAACTCTATAAATAATTTGACCGTTCTGTAGGCCCTATAAATAAGTTAGGTATTCTTGCTTTGAAAATATCTAAATTTTCAGCTGGTTATATTTTTTAAACTTGAATTTTTAGGTTCATGATTATGATTCTGAATCTATATATGGTATGATATGTTTAGAATGTTTTTAGAAATATTTAATCCATTTTGAAAATCAAAATAATACACTCTAACCATACTTTTTTTTACTTGATGTGTTTATACTAATATTTTAAGTTAAGTTCTTATGATCTATATATTGAAACTAATATTTTGATATTTTCGTGCTGTGTTTTTAAAACGTTTTTTGTAATGTTCACGCCCAAGAAATTTTATAGTAAAGAAGAAAGTTCTGTCTTTAATGCCGCTTAAACACAAATCACACATCCTTTATATAGAAGCAATAACATAATAATGTTGATAAACATCATTTGCATTTTTCAGAAAATGTCTGATATTTGATCGCTCAATTAGACAATTTATCCTGAAATTTACTCCAACTGTTGTCATATATTCCTACTATAGAATCAACTTTCACAATATTGTAGTTTGCAAGGATGGCAAAATCCATCAAAATGACTTTCAGGGACCTTTAAATGAGAAAGCAAATATGATTGAATCTGGATTTTGTAAGAAATTTGAGTAAAGGATGTATGTCAATCAAGACTTAAGTTAATATTCTGAGCAATGATGTAATCTTGGGACTTTTTATTTACAATCTCAAATTTGGCTATTTAATGAATATTCTTTTTAAAAAGGGTGAAAATTTTACAGTAGGGTGCATTAATTTCAATTTATGTTGACCTCCGCATTAATTTCAAAGTTGTCAGATAGTTTCAAAACAGTACCAAGTAATTCAGATTTTCATGCAAATGAACCAATTAATTTTGTTTTCTTTTTATTTACAAGTAATTGTTATCAGTGCTTGTGTTAACTCATCTATCATTGATATTGTATAAAACCATTATTAACTAAATGAATTTGGAAATTGTTTTAGATGTATCAAATGGCGTTGCCCCAATCTTTATAGCTGTGACATCAGGAATCTAATACAGGACGAGCAAATATTTATCTGTCTTAAGGTAAAACACCTCTTTTAAATAGTGAACTCATCCATTTTCATTAAACTCTTATCTGTATAGCTAATCATTTTATTTACTAAGTATCACTTGAGGGGTGTTTTGTTTTATGACAGTCACATATTTTTCAGACTCAATTATCCCTCCTTTTCGTCTTGTATCTCTTGATTATATCACTAACAAATTTTGTAATTAAACTTTTATGCCACTTAATCATATTACCATATTTTTGACTTGCATGTATTTTAGTTTTCGAAATAACTGGGGGGAAAAAAGCCATGAAAATTTTGAAAATTTAGTCTGGAAATTATTCACCCAACACTTAAAATGTCAGGAACAAATTCAGTCCTGCTCTCACACTTCGTCTTTTCAGTTAATCTTGCACCAATTTTCTTATTTTGTGTGTTATTAAATGCCCTGTTTAAAATCTATTGTTATTACCAGGGTCTTAACCTGCTAAATTGACTTCAAATTTATACACTGTTTTCTATTCATGAGGTAAAAATCCTATTGATTTGACCACTTAGAAAAGTCTTGTGAATGCTCATGAAGCTAAAGTTATTTATAAATTTGAACAATGTTTTAAATTGTCTTTTAAATGCTCCTGTTACCTACAAAAGAATAAACTTTTATGGACTGGCAACCTATGTTTATTGATGTTTTTAACATGTATGGCATAAAATAAGTATGTCCAGATCAAATTCAGTTGTGCGAATTATAATCACTACATACATATATTTTTCATGCTAACCATCAGAATGTCTCAGTACAAATGCATAACAATATGTTCTGAATGAATACACTATAATCAAATTTGATAAAAATTTCTTAGGTTCATTATTAATTCATTTTATTTCATTTTCCTTTAGCAAGATCCATAATATGTTCCGCTTTTTTGGTACAAGTTCGATTCTATCAATGTAGCATACAAATAGATATTTGACTGTTTAGATAATTAGTTGTATGTACATTGCTATTTAATTGAATATTTCACAGATCGTTTTGTCAGATAATCAATTGAATATCATTCAATTAAATATCATTCAATAAATTGATAGCATGTTTAGATAAAAAAAAATATTTCTGACTGCTATTAACATCTAAAATCACAACTGTTCATGTTTGAATGCAGATGTATACAGGCATATTTCAAATAATTGCTATTTTGCTATAAAAAAATCTTCTAGGGGAAATGTCTCTGTTACACCATTTTGGCTTGCTAACCTCATCCATCACACACACTTATGAATTTCATCTGACAGTTCCAGTACAAGATGTTTTAATATAAATAATACTATTAATATGGTTGTGTGATCACATATTTATATCATTAAATAATGATTTGTCTTTTTTTAATTTCAGGGTAGAAAAGATGAATTCCCAATTATTCATTCTCCAGTTGCCATGGCATTCTAAACAAAAACAAAGTACATGTCAAGTAACAATATATTGTATTGTGATATGAAAACAATCAAGATTTTATAAAAATCATGAATTAAGTTTATTGCGATATAATTAATATATTAATATATGTGATTTATTATAAATGTATAGGCATATCTTATTTCATGAATGAATGCAAAAAATATTGATTTTTGTTGGTTTTTTAGTACAAGAATAATGTTTGAATTATTCTAAGATAAACAACTGAAACATGGTTCTGAGAAATCCATTTGTAATATTGTTCTGTTCAAATATGTAATTTATATATATATATATATCTGTTGTATGTTTGTTAAATTTTTTTGGTCCAGTTATCCTCTGAAATCTTTCAATCCATTATTGTATATTTCTTTTTTTCTTATATATAAAAGTTTATTAATAAGTATACTGTATTTACAAATAATGTACAGGAACATGTTATGGGAAGTGTCATCGAAACCAATTCTTCGCTTTCTTTGCAAAATTCTTGTTGATGCGGACTCCCCCCTTCATCATTTTATGGCAGGGCTGGTGTTACATAATTAGTGCTCGGCGGAATTATGAAAATATATTTAAAGCAACCCCCCAAATTTTAATTTTTAGATATCTAGGCATAATTATTGTAGATAACATCAATTCATTTTTGTTATCTGGAGACTCTATTGTTTCAACTTCAAATAAATTTAGATTTCTGGGCATGACCATCCTATATAACATTTACTCTTTTTATTATCCTGAGGTGTTGTTTTGAGAGAATTTAGTACAACACGAAAACATGATAACATCTGTGTCTTAACTGACAATTTTTTTAAAGTTCAGTATATCATACAAATAGCTTAAAGTAAAACAAAAAGGTTTACTAACCCAAATCTCGTCAAATTCATAAAACACTGTTCAAAATAAAACATTTTGTTACAATACAAACATTCATAGATTTTTAAAAAAACAAACAAAACAACGCCTAGATCAAGGGAGGATACACTTCAGCTTCAGGAATTTTCTGGTGTCTATTTAAAACAAAATTTCCGTCCAAGAAAATGTACATATCGAAGTTTAAGTGTCATCGAAATCTTGACTTGACATCTTTACTTGTGCCGTTTTCAATCATGGTGTATTAAATATGACACAAAGTTAGATTGGTTTTACTAAATTGTTGGTTATTTTGTGTAATTTGTAGAACTAGTGTAAATTATTAGTGTTTAATTTCTATTGTAGGGAATTATTATTTTTTGTTAAATTATTAATTTAAGAAAATTTGATAAGTGTTCTCAATATTTATCCACTTTGACCATAGCTATTGTTTGAAACTTTATACTATTTATTGTATTATGTGTTCAAAGAGTCTGATTATATGTAGGCTTACAGGTTAATATTCTGTGTGAAGTTTTTATACTGCCCTTTCTGGTACATGTACATGTATATGTATTTCAACAATCAGTCTTTAGATATGCATTCAATGTCAGTTATTTGTAAAACAGTAGTGGGTAAAATTCTGTTAAGACATCACCCTAAAAACGACTTTCCTCATGAACAATATTTCTCTAAAGCAAAGACCATGAAAAAGATATGTACATTAAGTGTGTAAGTGTTGTTATGTTTTATGATATAGTTAAAAATAAAAAGAAAGATTCTATTTTATGTATATAGACCAGTTTAATTGTGTTACCATTGGTTGCGAGGTTTCACCAATCAACGACTTTGTACAGTCCTTAACATTCCAAAATAGTAGGTTCATTATTTCTGTTATATTTTGTTGCAAATGTGTTTGATAAATTATTTATTTTCGTCAGAAAGTTTCTGCTGATCAAGCTAGATAACTGGATGACCTAGCATTATATTATCATAATAATTATGTAAAATTATTTTCAATTGTTGGCCCGTATGCACTAAGTTATATTTTATGTCATTCTTATGAAAATCAAAATTATCGTCATTAATTCTAGTGTCATATATTAATTCTATTAATAAACTGAAAAACAAAAAGTAACTCTTAATGAAGACCTACATAACCAAATTTTTGATTCCTTGTAATAATCTATAGATGTATATATTTAATTATTATTGATTATAAACTTACATATACAAACAGGTCGGCCCTGTCGACTTGGCAATATTTATTCCAATATGGATGTTATATTATTATAATTATTGTATTATTATTATTATTATTATTATGAAGTGCTCTAATTTATCTTTTCTGTTAATGGACCGGAATTCCAGTTTCATATAATCAAAATAAAAGGTGCAAAGTCTTGTTTAAATTTCTAAGATTTTTGCCTGGCTTATACTAGCCATTGTTAGCTAGCTAGACTAGAAATCTGAATTCATTTT
This sequence comes from Patella caerulea, assembly GCA_036850965.1. NCBI lineage: Eukaryota > Metazoa > Mollusca > Gastropoda > Patellidae > Patella > Patella caerulea. The sequence goes on from JAZGQO010000006.1 coordinate 26,095,487, forward strand.
TCTCATTTTTTTTTTCTCACATTTTTGATAGGAAGTAGACTTATGGAATGCCAAATTCTTATTTATTTTGTATTGTTCACTATGAACAAAACTTGGTGAATTTTGTGTGTTACTGTGCAACTGTTACATTTGAACGAGAAATGTGTGTCATCATGTTAGCCTGGGGCTTATATATATATATACATATTATATATATTGCTATTCTTAAAAATATATTATTATCTTATGTAAGTAAACTAATATATCTTTCTATCTATGTATCTTTCATAATTTGTTTCATTGCTTTTCTTACACTGGAATATGATCAGTTTTGGTATACAGAACCATTATTATTAGTTCTGTTTTACACTGGTTACCACTGTACGGAAAAAATTTATTTGTTTTTTTAGTAAAAAGTTGATGTCTCTTGTTAGAAGCTAGTCCATATATTTTGATTTGTCCTGAATTTTAAGGGAATTGTCTCTAAATACAATGAATATAATAATGCCTTGATTTAACAAACAAAAAATATGGTTGTGATGGATATAAGGTAAAAAGAAAAGAAAAAAAAATTTACCTCAGAAAATTAGCTATGTTTATTCTTATATCTGTTTTTTTTTTAAATATATAACATCTTCCCCCCCCTCCCCCAAATAGGGCGTGTAAATAAAATTACAAGGCTTTCATAAACATAACACTCTAGTTTGCTGCTTAAGCCTACATTTGAGAAGAAGGTTCGAATTAAAATGACTATCAGATGATCAGTCTTAAGGTACAGTACAGTGAAAATTCTCAGATAACAGGAGTTTCTTAAGATAGTTCTTTAATCCTGGAAGTAGCTTAGTTCTGAAAATCTTCTACTTCCCAACGATGTTGTCAGTAGTTGTCACTTGAAATTTGGCCTTGTTTTCATGTAGTTCGCCAAGTCTCTGTTAGAACAACTTACATAAATTAATTTTATATATATATATGGGGCATTTTTCTATGATGTATATGTATAGATAGAACAATTACTATATTAAATGTTTCTGCTATTTCTTCTCCTTTTTGTGCAATGATCAGGTTTGCTCAAGGACTGAGTGTTTGTAGGATCATGTGATCATGATGTCATCAGCTAATTAGCATAATATTTTGTTGTATGTATGTATATTGGTGCATATATTTATTTATATGTATACAGACAAAAGAAAATCAACCCACTTATTATTTGTACAGACACAAAAACGGTACTGATATTACAATTATTAAATAGTTGCATATGCTACTCTAACTGTTGTGTACATAGTTTTGTTTAATGATTTTGAGGGTCAAGGAACTGTGATGTATATAGTAAAACAAAGATTGGAGCTGATGACGTCATGATTACCATTTCTATATAGGGGTCGTTTTTTTTTCTAGATAGCTGGCATATTTTTTATCTGGAAGTTATTGTTCTCTACATTTAATAAATTAGTATCTCAATTTCTGCTTTTGTTTGTTTATATTGCCTTTCTAAAATACTTCAACCAAATAAAAAAAACCTGTGTGAACCCTGACTATATATGGGCAAGTATTCTGCTGTTTTAGGCAAGAAAAAAATAAGGGTTAAATCATTTTAATTCTGGATGTATTCTCACGTCTTTACCTACTTTATATGCAGTATCTATTTCCAGTGTTTATTTTCCAGATTAGTTATATTTTTGTGCTGGTAATCAGGCTCATAATGACATGATTGGCGGGGCGCCTTTTAATGAAGGGGGGTGGGATGGCCTAGTGGTCTATAGAGTGCCTCGCTTCGACCTCTAGTTGGCCGGTCACATGTGGCTGTGGTTTCGAGCCCAGGTGTGAGCGTATGTGGCATGGAGATAGGGGCGCCTTCTTAACCTTGTGTGTTTCCTCCAGGCACTCCGGTTTCCTCGGTTTCCACCCACTGCTGAAGTCCCCTACGCTCAAGCGAATTATTGAAATAAAATGAAAACCATATGTTAGTCCCAAAATGACCTAGTTTGTGTCGGGTGGATGTTAAACCCCATTTCTCTCTCTCTCTCTCTCTGAAAATATGAATTTCATTGTCGATCCACACATGATGCCGACTGCCGAGTAAGATTAGTTGGGCGTCCACGACTTGAACATTCAAGTGTCAAAATGGCATGATTGGTGGTGTGCAATAGAAAATGATTTTTAAGTAGCGTGCAACTCAATGTATTGCTTTAATATTATTCTTAGAAATGAAACATATGGTTTGTACTCAGGTGATCGCATGTCCGATAGATGACTCAAAATACCCACGAATAATATTGACAACTGTTTTCTGAGATTTGCGACTCATACTCCGGAATACATTATTATATAGTGCATTATGTATACTGTTAATAGTTTCCAGCCTCGTGGAGTTTCTCCGGGTACGCTGGTTTCTCCTCACAGCTAAAGACCCTACGCGCAAATGAATTATTCAAATACAATTAAACCATATGTTAGTCACGAAATGAGAGAGCGAGACATTAAAAGATATATTGATATGGCATACGTGCGTTAGTACTATATATTACACAATACAGACACTATCCCACGTGCCTTTCAATGAATTACGCCACGCCGGTCTATTATTTCAACTAGTGTAAATAATGTACGTTTGTCACATTGCCCGTATCGTGATTGGACACAATGGTACGCCAACATCAAAGGAACAGGTCACATCGTTATCACCAGTGGTTCCATTCCGTTCTACTCGTTTTCAAATTATCCGCCCTTGATGATTGTGCTATTTTTATCGACCAATCTCATACATCGTTAATTGCAAAGGATGTTGGCAAAGGACGTAATTCTCATCGAACAAGGTTAGGAGTTACCTTAAATGAAAGAAGTCCAAAATATTCTTATGCGTATTTATTAACAAAAAATTAATAATAAATATATTAATGAAGACCTGGCGTTTATATCTATGTACGTTCAAGAGTTTTATTGAGAATCGTTCGTTCGTTCCCGGGGTTCTACGTCCACGTGATAACGTAGACATGTCATTGTGTATATTCAAATTGCCTAGTTTAAGGTCAATCATGGACCCGAGTTCAATAATAATAATACACGTAACAGAATGAAACATTTCAGACAAAGAACTAAAAGTAATAATAACAAAAGTCAAACAAATAGACGCTTTGCATAATTTGAAATCAGCGAAACATACTACAGATTTTGATAATGTAATTAATTATACATGAACTAGAAATACATATTACTGTATTTACATAAATCATTCGGTAATGGACATGAATATTGTTGTCTACCCTTACAAAATCGAAGGCGAAATGACTGGTTTAGAAACTGCTTTTTGATTGTTTCATAGTATCATGGACCCTATCTTTAATCAACGTCAGGGCAGATAATTTGAAATCTTGGAAACCCTATGGATTAACTCCGCATATAGTGGAGTAGAACTGTATGAGAACACTGGGGATACCGAGGATGACGTTGGATAAGATTCGTGGATGCCAGGAATGGTTGTTATTATAACGTGTTGAAAATGCTTATTTTTGTATTTTTTTTAAAAACCCTTCTCCTTTGAAATTAGTTTTTTCAACTTAACATGTTATTGTTTCGCGGGGGGTTGGGTGGCCTAGGGGTCTAGAGTGCTGCGCTTCGACTTCTAGCTGGTCGGTCACCTCTGACTTGCGGCTGTGGTTTCAATCCCAGATGTGAGCGTATGTGGCGTGGAGATAGGGGCGCCTTCTCAACCTCATGGTTTTCCTCTGGGCACTCCGGTTTCCTCCCACTGCTAAAGACCCCGACGCCCAAGCGAATTATTGAAATAAAATTAAACCATAACATGTAAGTCCCGAAATGACCTAGTTTGTGTCGAGTGGACGTTAAACCCCATCTCTCTCTCTCTCTCTCTCTCTCTCTCTCTCTCTCTCGTTTCGCACCCTACACAAACCTCGAAACGAGGCTTATCTTGCTATTGATATTGAAAGAATACCTTTTGGGCAAAATTCTGTCGCCATATTGGATCAAATGTATAGTCTAGGATTATCTAACGCTAGGGAGATTCTCGAATATTGTCAAGTTTTGTGACGCCTCGACTTTCCATAGTTTGAAGTCGGTATCCTAAAATAGCAGCATCGAGCTTCCGTACATGAAATATACTATAATTGAAAAGACCCATATTTGGACTTTTATATTAAAAGGTTTTTCTCCTTCGCTGAAAAGGCTATAACTATCTTTATCAAAAAAGGGAAAAAAAAATCTTTTATATTTAGAAGCTTAATGTAGAAACTACGGAGGCGTATTGGGGCCAAATAAAAAAATATAATAATGAAATTAAATCCTAATTAGGAGATAGTAAGTCCTTATTAGGAGATAGTAACTCCTAATCAGAGCATCTTATCTATACTAAAATGGACTTACCCTAATTAGCACTTATTATTAGGGTTTATTATAATACTACTACTACTACTAATAATAATAATAAGGGTTCTTATAAAGCGCTAGAGGAAACAGTTATATCCTTATTATTACCTCATATTGTAAACTGTCTACTTCAGAAAAAAAAAATGAGTTATTTGCTCTCGCAAAGCAACACAGTCAGAGTCACATACTGATCTTATCATGGACCTATATATCTTATTTGCTCCCAGGATTTGCCCGTCAGACATCCCATTACATTCAGAACATTTTGTCTTCTTTTAATAATATTTTCAATATGCGGTATACTATAAAAGTGCAATCAAAGGTCACCCTAGAAGCTTTGTCTGATTTTTAAATTCAATTTGGATATGATCTAGTTCCAGGTTCACGGACAACACTTCCCTTTCAGATATTCGAAATCCTCGGCCTGGGACCATTTCGACAATTTGGTTGGTTAGTGGTTGGTTGCTGCATGCCAGATCGAACTGTCTCTTGCATAAACCGCTACCTCAATAACTTTCTTTATATAGTTATAAGACTGAAGGTCATTAATCATGGTATTAAAAATTGTCGGGCTACTAACAGATCCCTGGGGTGTGCTATTTTCAAGTTCATATTTATTGCTTATTGATAGACCTACATGAACTTGCATTTACCTATCGCTTAGAAAATCCTCGACCCAGTGGAACATTGGTACTTGTTTGTGTACTTGTTTTTAAGTAGGCCATCCACACAAAGTAAATCAAATGCTTTGTTCAGGTCTACGTATATTGCAAAGTCATGATGTCATGTTGTAACCTTACAATATGATCAATAATATCTTTATAGCCTATTATTTACCATAGTCTCAAGTGATATACATAACGCAGAGGCCAATCTGTTTCACAGAGAATTACTTACGAATTATCTCTGTAACGGATGCCTGTCCAAAACACGTGCGTTGACTGCACGCCTCAACGGCTCGTGCAATGTTTACTTAACACCTGAGTGCTTCGGGCAAAATAATGCATTTTACTCATTTTAATACCCATTTACACTAAATAGAAAATATTTTCTGGTCAGTTCAATGAGGTTTCAGACCACTCACTACTTTGTATCAAGCTGAACTTCAATCTGAATAGAATGGGAAGTTAATAGTATTAATCGTCATAGTGTTAAACAAAAACAATATAGTTGTTCATAAACCTTCAGAAATGGGATCATCGTAGGTGTAGTGAACTAATAAATGAGTTGAGTAATTATCACCCTATGATAGGTCGAAAACTTCAATAGATAAAAGTGTTGACCAATTCACTCTGACCCTCATGGAAATAATATCATTTATTGTGTAAATAAAATAGAAGTTTCAACATATTTAAATAAAACTAGATATAATAAACTTAAAGTACGGCCCTGGGTCAATGAAATTTGTACTTATAAGTACAAACATAATGCCTTAAGTAACGCTAATAAAAATAAATGTGCTGAAAATAGAGAATGTTCATAATATAAAAAATATAAAATTAAACTTAAACTCGTCATGATTTATAAACTTTTCATGAAGAGAAAGATCACGATTGACCCTTCGGTTACTATAGGTAACATCTATGAACATTTTAGTAATTTGGCTTTAAATATAATTAAACATTTTAGTCAATAATATTTTAGAATTCACTGCAACATTAAACAAATAGATTAGTAGTATTACTCATTCGTAATTTGGTTTCCGAAAACGTTTATCAACTACAACAGATGCTATTTTTATTTTAAACACGTTGATCAATCGAATTTTATTGCTGTTTGGTTGACTATTCAAAAGCTTTTGACTTAATTACACGAATAAATCTATGGTATTAACTAATTCGGGAAGGCAAAAAAGAGACACATTTTAAAATTTTGTACGTTCTCTATATGATCAGGTAAAATGTTGTATTAAACTACTTAGCGATTTGTCGAACTTTTTTTTAATTGTAATTCAGGGCAAAATTTAAAGTCCTATATTATTTTCATTTTACATTAAAAATGTTGAAAACCGTTTGTACTCTAAAAATTGTCCGCCCATTCCATTAAATACCATCGACAGGGCAGTGTTCTCTAAAACTCCCGAAGGTGTACAACTGTTACTTGATTCATTACCAGTATATTATGTAAATATACTGGTAAATGATGGAACCTCGCTGTAAATACGAACAAAACTAAAAAAAAAATCCTTTATAGAAATGGTGGGAAATTATCAGAAATGGCAAGGAATCCTATTTAGGATTGATTTTAACTATAATGGTAAATTTGGAAAACAGAGAAACATGTAGCCGATCAGGAAATGTAAGCTCTATTCCCTGTGCTTAGAGTATGTAATGATATTTTTTTTAATATTGAAGCTAAAATTGTCAGTATTTGATACTTATGTCAGAAGCATTTTGTCATATAGAGCAGAAATATGGGAATTCCATAAAGCCGCTGATGTGGAGAAAGATCAATCAAATTTTTGTAAACGAATAGTTGTAGACAAACAACTATGCACAGTATGATTTATTTTGAATTATGTCGATTCCCTTTATATGACATGAGAAAAATTAGAATTTTTATTGGACAAAACTACTAAATGCTGATAACAAGATTTTAAAACTTTGTTTACAGAACCAGAAAACTAATATTACAAATGTAGGGATTGAATTATTTCAAATAGGTTTAGGCTATATTTGGGAACATAGATAGTCATGCAACTCATCATATTTCGAACCATTAAGAATAGGATTTTAGATATTTTAAAACAATTATGTATAGAACGTATTTATAATTCACCAAAAGGTCTCTTTCATCAGGATTTAATTTCAAATTTTAACTTACAATATTATTTGTCTAAATCCATTCCGTATAAATATGTTAATTGTATTTCAAAAATCCGTTTATCTGCTCATAACATATTTATAGAAACAGGTAGATACAACAGTGTTGCTAAAAATAAGAGATTTTGTAAATTTTGCGATAATGACGATGTTGAAGATGAGTACCATTTTGTATTAATATGTAAGAAATACAAAGATATTCGTTGTAAATATAACAAACCATATTATAGAATTGATCCAAGGGTATATAAATTTATTCAACTTCTGGCTGTATATAATAAAAAGGAATTACTAAACCTAGGAAAGTATCTATCAACAGCTTTTGAATCGAGAAACAAATTACTCCATAATCGGACAATATAAATCGACATCTTAAATATTAGTAAAATACCAAAGCATAGCCCACTCTTCCATAAAAAACAACCTTTTGAAAAATTTAAATTGTAAATAATTTCACATTTGCATTTTTGTATGTTCTGTATATTGTATTGTATTGTATCTGATGCCTAGGAATAAAGAAGTGAGAACATAGAATCTATAAGCGCGCACCTCTTTTAAATCACGATTCTCTGGGAATAGTGAAGTAGCCTACTAGTACTAATTACTTGATTAGTCAATTAATGTGCATTGAATGTTGAAACTGCGTAAGCACCATATACACGTATTTCCATATCTGTAAAACAATCATTGACGTCGTTCAACAATCACGTATTTACCATATGGGTTGGTGACAGATTCAATTCGAAAATCATATTAAATACAATGTAAAAATGGTTGTTCGAAAAATATCTAGCATTTAGACTTAATGTAAAACCAAACATAACTCATATAGATTTTGTCCTATCACTTGTCGAAACAACTCATCAAATTAACCCAAATCAAAATTCAGCGTTGACCTAAATCAAGCAGCTTCGGATTTTAAACGCGCGGCATATATCTTGTTCTACTAAAATACTTCGCCAAACAGAGATGTGAAAATGGCCGTTTGTATATTACATAACTTCAGAAAGTGGAACAGAATGAATATTCACTAAAATATATCTAGTGTGGCGCCTTTAGTGTATAGTAACCAATGTTTGAGCAAGACTCTGCTGCCCCTTAGGCACATATCAATGATTGGATGAAGATACCCGTAAAATATTATAAATATTGATAATGTTAAATCCCCCATTTATCATTTAGAAATCGATCAGAATGAGGTAAGAGTGATATTTGATTAAAATTAATTAAGGAGCGAGATATATTTTAAATCTGTACATGAGTACATTATAGCGAGGATTAAGCCCTGAAAATCATATATTTTCAGGAAAATACAGCTTTTGGTAAATTTCGTCTTTCAGTTTATTTCTGTGCGTTATTTGCAGTATGTTCAAAATTTTTACGGCTTAATCCATGCTCAATGAATGAACTCAGATTCATCATATTTGTATCAGGCATTTGACATTAGAACGTTCCAAATCTTACCTCAGTCGAAGAACACAATCTGTATAATCAATAATCAGAAATCTAGGCCTTTGAATTTATATTATGGTGTTCCACAAGGTTCTGTACTCTGTCCTCTCCTTTTCTGCTCTTGGAGACTTGATCAAAGGATGATTCGGTATTGATTATCATCTATATGCGGATGATTCACACCTCTATATTGCATTTAAATAAGGTACTCAAAAAGATAAAATATATAATTTACGACTCCGCATTCAGTCAATAAAAAAGTGGATGTCCACTGACTTTCTTAAACTAAACGACGAAAAAACATAGGTATTAACGATCGAAATAAGTTTAGGAGATCGCAAATAGACGAACTTCCAATCAACATCGGTGATATTGCTATACGGGGAAGAAAAAATGATGTCCGTGATCTTGGTGTACAGTTACATTGTAGTTTTAATTTTAAACACCATGTTTCAAGGATATGTAGATTCACTAATTACCATCTTTTTAACATAGATCGTATAAGAAACTTTATTCATCTAAAAAAAGCAAAATTGTTAGTCAATTCACTTGTAACATCTCGTCTTGATTACTGCATTTCATTCTGTTTAATCTTCTCTCACATCAAATAACTCAGCTACAGAAGATAAAAAATAAGGCAACCCGTATTGTAACAAGAACCATAAAACGTGATCATATTACTCGAGCATTAAATAATCTACATCGGTTACTTATTGAATCGCGTATCAACTTTAAAATCCTCTCCTTAACGTACCTGGTTCTCTATTCTGAAAATTATCCACACTATCTTCAATCTCTAATCCATCGACACACTCCATCTACAACTTTAAGATCCCAGAATAACAATTTACTGGTACAACCAAACACCGAACCGCCCAATGGTCAGAGATCTTGTGTTTACGCTGCACCAATGTTATGAAATTCTCTACCCGAACACATAAAAACAACTCGCAATGTTTCATGTTGTGATCGTGATGAATTTTAAAAATTGAACTTTTTAAGCAAAGTCTTAAGGAGTGTCTGTGATGACTTTTAAAAATTGATCGTGTTAACAAAGTTTTACATAGCGATCAGGGGCGGATTGGGACCGGGAACCGGCCCAGGCCCCGTGTCAGCCCCAACAGAAAGTCTATAATACCAGCCCATTCCAGACTCCAGTGATGGTGTGGCGGCCCGTTAAAGCCACCGGCCACATACAACATGATCATCATACCTCCTCCCCCATATAATGTTCAGCAGAAAAGTTTGTTTTTTTTAGATGAATTGGACAAAATTATTTTTTCAATTTTTGTCCGACTTTTAAAAATTGATCATGTTAACAAAGTTTTACGTAGCGATCAGGGGCGGATTGGGGCCAGGAACCGGCTCGGGCCCCGTGTCGGCCCCCACAAAAAAGTCTATAATACCAGCCCATTCCAGACTCCAGTGATGGCGTGGCGACCCGTTAAAGTCACCGGCCACATGCAGGTTTTTTTAGATGAATTGGACAAAATTATTTTTTCAATTTTTGTCCGACCGGTCCTTCGTTCGATCATCTGACTGGCGCTTCGGGCCGATGTTCCAATCCGCCCCTGGTAGCGATTGTGATGACTTTAAGGTAAGTTCTAATATAGTGGTTGTGCTGTCAATTTAATAACTTCATAATTCTTAAATTTTCAGAGATTATATTATAATTCATTTATATCTATTCTGCATCTATCATTTTTACAAAATGTAATAGCGCCGCGGAGCAGTAATCTTCACTGGAATGTAGGTGCTTTACAAATTCATTATATTATTATTATCAAAATATCAATGGGAGATAATCTCCCGGCTTGTATTCAATCGGATTAAAAAGACATATTGAGTTTAATACTTGCTTATCTATAAAAGATGCATGTTTGAGGGTTGTTTTATGCATGTCTACGATATTACCCTTGGTGGGTGTGAACGTGGACTCCACGAACGAACCAAATTTTGTAGATTTATTCTTCAAGTTCACTTACAACCAGTCAAACATTTTGTTATCTTATTAGAATTCCTTTATAGCACATTTTGTGTTTATTTTCAAATTCGAGAATTTAGATGTAGAAAAATTTGTATATTTATTTATTAACAATAACATTGTTTTATGTGTATATGCTGGGCTTTGTGAAGCAGTTTCTCAGAAGCGTAAGCGGGTGGTCTCAGAGCTAAGCAGTTTCTCAGAGGGGTAAGCCGCAAGTCTTGCTGGATGGAATTGTGTATAGACAAGATAATGAGCGTGGTGAATGTATTCATTGGAAGTGTGTAAAAGCAACCTGCAGTGGAAGATGTATGACAATGGATATATACATTGGAAATATTTCAAACCACAACCACCCCCCAAGAAAATGAAGACCGAATCAAATTTAAAAGTAGATTTCTGTTTGTTTCGATATAATCTGTTATACCCTGTAGCCTAGGTTTAATAAAATTTGTAGTCGAAATGGGAAAGAAACCGAAATACCGTATTCTGAAATGGGAAGTTTTATGGAAGAATTTATTCTAGCTACAGAGAGGGTATATAAGTAGGGATAATTACCAGATCATTGTCTGCGATATCATCTCAGTGAAAGCGGACGTTAAATAAATCTGTTTCACACACACCACCAGAACATATAATCTGTTGTTATCGGGAGTAGTCGAAATGGGACAGGCGTTTAAATACACGTTCACGTCCCCGTAGTGGCGCGACAGGGGCAGATTTAGTCTTTTTGTACATCTTGAAAACAATTTAATTCATTTTAATCAAATCGTAGATATATTGCTTAAGGTGGTTATTATTTAGTTTTGTTCATATGAAACGTTAACCTTTTGGAATATCTCCTCTGGATAAAAAAGTATTTCGCTTTACCATACTTAATACATTTATTAAAATGTTTTTATTTATGTCATAAATTAAAGAAAAATAAAAGACAAAGAACACAGCTTTGTGGAACCTCTGAATCAGATTTTTTAACAGTGTTTAATATTTACTCAGATGATGAAGTAATACTAATAATGTGATTTTGTTTCTTTGTTGTTATTTCTACAAGGTTGATTTGTGCGCTTCTCTTGACTTTAGTGATAAAAACAGAAGGTCATGGACGACTAAAGCTACCACCTGGGCGAGGTTCTATGTGGAGATATGGATATGATGTGGCAAAAGATTACAATGATAATCAACTGTTTTGTGGTGGCTTCGGTGTAAGTTGGATTTAGTTTATGATAAACTGCTAGCCCATGACAACGATGACTTGATCAACAAAAACACATCTACAATACTTTTAGCTATATATCGCCAATGACGAGGCAATTCACCTCGTTATTCGTTATTCGCCGCTTGAATAACAATATGGTTTATTTACCGATTATAGGCAATTTAATATATTTTCTAATGCTAGGGAATACTTTGCAATCAATTATTCTATTGTTTTCTGATGATGGTTTAGAATTAAATTCTGAAATATCTTCATTAAAGATACATGAACACCTTATATGTGATTCCCGATTAACGAGATGAAAAAACGAATAACAAACATCTTGTTATTCGCTACTTGAATAACAATGTGGACTCTTTTTGATCTAGAGGTCGTTTTGTTGTGTTCTGGGGAGAGTTGCCATCCACCATTATAGTCATGGCTAGCTCCATATTGGAATACCGAATATAAAGTTGAATAACGAATAACGAGGCAAGTCACCTCGTTATTCGTTATTCACCGCTGGAATAACAATCTGGTTTATTTACCGACTATACGTCATTTAATCTGCTTATACTGCTTGGGGCCATTTTACAATCCATTATTCTGTTGTTTTCTAATGATCGTTTAGATTTTTGTCTTCCAGAGGGACCACAAGCTAATAAAGGAAATTTTTCGTACAATCAGGGGCCATAATTCAGGAAGTTACTATCCGATATGCGCAAATATCAAAAGGAGCCAAGATCTTTGGGTTATAAATAAACAAGTCAAGTTTCATCAAAATCGAATTAAAATTGTCACCTCTCCTGGTTCCACAACCTTGATAAAACATATTTTCACACTATTCGCGTACAAACGGCGGCCATTTTGTCCGTCAATTTTGGTCTGATTTTCACGAAATTCGAACTCAACCTTCATTACCATGTAACGGTTATATAATCAAACGGTTTTTTAAATCGGATAATAATATTGACCTCCAGAGGGACCACAAGCTAAAAAGGGCGATTTTTCGGACAATCAGGGGCCATAATTCAGGAAGTTACTATCCGACGGGCGCAAATATCGAAAGGAACCAAGATCTTTGGGTTATAAAAATGCATGTCAAGTTTCATCAAAATCGGTTCAAAATTGTGACCTCTACACTGTTCACAAGCTAAAAACGTGATTTTTCGTACAATCAGGGGCCATAACCCATGAAGTTACAGTCCGATACATGCCAATATCGAAAGGAACCGAGATCTTAGGGTGATAAACCTATGTTTTAAGTTTCATTGAAATCAGATAAAAATTGTGACCTGTAGACTGTTCACAAACAATTGTGGACGGACGGACGGACGGACGGACGGACGAACAGGGGCGATGACAATATACGTCCACATGAAAATGTGGGCGTATAAAAATTAAGATAAGAACCTTAATGGACAATATGTGATGCAACTGTTTAAAAAATTCAAATATCACCACCATACAGATCTCTGCTTAGGTTGATCTGTAATAGTGCTTTGAAGAATCTGGAAGTGAAGCGAGTCATGTCAAATAGGTTAATGCTACCAACTATTTAATTGATTGTCACTAGACCAGAAAAGGCAGGAAAAGAGAAAAAATGCTGTCGGTGCCAAAGCCTAGTTTTGATTATTATTTTTCTTCCGTATGAATAAATGGTGGTTAAGGTGTCCACCTCAATTAATCCCATTTCAACTACTAGAGTTTCTTTTTTACGTAAAAGCCATCCGATGAATGAAGCATGAACACTCACTTAGTACCAATGTTTATTACTCCATCATTAGATGTTAAATGTAATGACGTTTTCCAAAATATATCATTTACCCTGTACTTGTAGGTACACCACGGAACAAATCGTGGCAAATGTGGTATTTGTGGTGACCCTTACGGTCAACCAGCAGAACACGAGGCTGGTGGAAAATACGCCCCTGGTATAATAGTGGCAATGTATCAACAAGGACAAATTGCTGACATTGAAGTAGAATTAACAGCGAATCACAAGGGTTGGTTTGAATTCAGGGTATGCGTCCACAATGATTTTTCTACCCCAGCGACACATGATTGCTTGAATGAAAACATCTTGAAGTTTGAAGACGGCACAACACGGTAAGGGCGTATATACAATGCCATACGTTTTGTTCAGTGTATTGACTCATGGAAATGATATATTTGTCTGGTGTATGTTAAATTGTTTACTATTATATTTTTGTCGGATTATCTTGAATGTCTGTGATCATGTCAGTATTCAAAGATTTCCTTAAAGGTGAGTAAAAATACTTAATTTTTCCACTTAAATGGGTGAGTTACATTAAATTGGTATTCTGTATGTTACTAGATAAATAATTCATCTGTCAACCCTTCGTGTTACCAGATGAAATTTCCTCCCATTTTCTCTAACGTTGCAAGTACGATTGTAATCCACAATCGCTAATAATATGCAAAATTGACAATAGTATTATGTTTCCTCAAAACAACGATTGATTATTGTTATTCATAATATTTCTGCCACACCCAATTACAGTTAAGCATATAATCCTACCTGGAACGGGTATAAATCATGGTATTTAAAATCGAGGCGTTAAGCCGTTACTAAGACCGCCATCTTATTAGACCAGAGACGTCTAGGCGTTGTCATCATGAAGGCGGGGGCTCAATATAAGGATTTATAACAGCCAATCAAAAACGCAATTACATATGTGGAAAAACGTAAACAAACTAAATGACATCCACGTGGATTTCAATGGTGGTAATGTCGAACAAAAATACCGCTTCAGTAATTTAAATGCGAATATTTGTGCCACCACCAGGGGCGGATCCCCCCCCCCCCCCTGCTCAGCTACATGCCTTGCATCAATGAAATTACATCACAAAGTGATCCTACATCAGTATAAAAATGATTTCTCTGTTTAAAAAGCTCAACATCTAGAACACGTTGGGTGAAATCAAACACCACTGTCGACTTTATAATATCCTTCGTTATCAATCCATTTGTATCGACAAATAAACTGGCCACTTCCATCCAATTGAAACCAGTCTATATACCTCACGACACTTGTCCCATTTTGTCTTTGTAAAGACATTTCGTGCAGATTCTACAACTGGAATGTGCTCCTCGTTGAGCACGCTATTTTGTGTTTACTAACAGCACACGCGAATTTAGACAATAACGTGATTGGGCGATTGTGGGAAAAGCGATCACGTGACGCGGCGAATAGCTTTGAATCTTGTCCAGTGACCCAGCGCACAATGAAATTTACTATCAATAAATAATCCGGATTTCAAAGACGAATATCGTCGAAGAACTATTAAATATTTTGTGGAACATTTCAGCAAACGCTAATTACTATATTAACTATTCACCGATGATTTTTTTTTCTAGACCCAATTTGAAGGAACGAAAATATTTTTCTAGCGAGAATGCGGCCTATATGTAATTTAGGGACGATGATGGCAGATTTCCGTAACAGAAACCAGGCAAACCCCCTCCTGCAAAAATTCCTGGGTCCGTCCCTGACCACATTGGCTTCTGTAAGTTTAATTAATGATAATAGTATTAACTTATCGTATAAAGAAATTGAATTTGCAACTTGGAACTAAAGGCCCCAAATCGTAGCTAAAAACAAACACATCAGTATATCTCAACGTTATTAGTTACGTTCTCGTAGTTAGTATGTTATGTACCCTTGCAGGGGCTGACCCAAAAATGTTTACAGTTTTGCATGAGGGGGTTTGCTAGTTTCATGTTAAGGAAGTTTGACAATTGACAATGCATGATTCCGTCACCGTCCCCAAATTACGTAGGCATACATACACACTGGGATTTAACACTCCGTCTGACGTCAATGTCTACTACGAATAAATAGGATCACATCGTCATTCAATTTCATTGATGCAATGTACACGACCGTTACAATTTTCTCATAAAAAGAATTTATATTACAAATTGTTTTATGTAGCTGAGCACCCTCCATCCCGTCCTCTACCCACCACCTATGGCTCCGCCTCTGCCTTGACTGTGCATCTAAAAATTATGGAATATCCGCAAATGCCAAAAAAAACATGAATTTCTAGCTTACGGAATACCCACCACCGAAGAAAGTGACGAATTTCTAACTTTGCACAGAAGTTATGTCTCCTTATACTCCGCTTCAATTTAATATCATTTAGTCGTTGTGTGTATGGTAGATATGAAACGGGGTTGAAAACTACAATTGGAATGTCATCACAATATCAAATTTTATAAATGAATTTTATATTATATGGTTGGAAAAAAAGGGATCCTCGACCATCTCGATGGTACTAAGTATACACTCTTATGTACGGAAGCCCATACCAGTCAATCAAATAAAAAAAAACAACCCTGACTATCTTGTAATTACAAGATATATAGCCTGAAATAACCTATCTTGTTATTACAAGCTATCTTGTAATTACAAGATAGCCTAGAATAACATATCTTGTAATAACAAGATAACGAGAAGCCCATGGATAACAATTTTAAGTTCGCCATACACCGATTTCATGCCCCCATAAATACCACTGACTTCATACTTTCACCAACTACACATTTATATCATAATTCATAACCTTACTGTGCCCCTTGAAGCCACAGAAAGCTATTTAAATTTGCCTGAATTATAGACAGTAAGTACGGAAACAGCTTTTCTGAAAAATGGACCCTTCCTAAATGAAATGAGCTGACTGACAGCGCGTTTATGTTTAGTTTATGAATACTTCGTTGACCATGAAGGTTGGATGGCCGATTGGTTTGCACGTGTCATTGAGTTAACTGACGTCGTTTTCGAATCCTCGTTTGTACTTGACAAGGAGTAGGGTCACTTGTCCAACCTTGTGGGTTTCCTCCCACAGCTAAAAAGGAAGAGAAATGTGGTTTAGCTTCCACTCGACACAAACTAGGTCATATTTCGAGACTAACATATGCGTTAATTTCATTTCAATAATTCGCTTACGCGTAGGGGTCTTTAGTAGGAGGAAACAGGAGAAAACCCACGATTCTGGAAAGGCGACCGTACTCCTTGTCAAGTACAGCGTAGATTCGGAACCACGTCAGTTGACTCAATGGCAGGGTTTACGATACAGCGCGCACGTGCTAACCATTCGGCCAGCCAACCTCCACCCCGACTACTAAAGAGTAAAAGACCCCTACCCGCAAGCTAATTATTGAAATAAAATTAAACCACATGTTAGTCCCGAAATGACCTAGTTTCTGTGGAGTGGAGGTTAAATCCCATCTCTTTTTTCAACTGTGTCAAGCGACAAAAATTGTTTACATGGAGATAATCGAAGCATTTAACTAACTCGCCAAAGTACTTTAAAATCGGCTATATTGTCACATGACATATCTACTAAATTCAAATCAAATTGGCAAGTCGATAAAAAAAATAGGTTGCCAGGCAACTAAACATACGCCCACACAGCAGCTAAATCAAATCGTCGGTGCAGTCAACAAGAGATGTTGCATTTTAAGTAATCATCAGAAAATCATTAGAATTTGTTTGGTTTTTTATAAATGTCTGCCCCATGTTAACGCTTAGTATACGAAACATTTAATATTATTTTTAAAATCGGATATATAATTGAGACCTCTAGATGGACCACAAGCTAAATAAGTCGATTTTGCGTACAATCAGGGGCTATAATTCGGGAAATTACAATCCGATATGAGCAAATATCAAAAAGAGACAAGATCTTTGGGTTATAAACATGCATTTCAAGTTTCATCAACATCAGATTAAAATTGTGACATCTACAGTGTCCACAACCTTGATATACTATATTTTTTATAGTATTCGTGTACAAGCGGCAGCCATTTTGTCTGTCAGTGTTGGTCCAATTTTCACGAAATTCTAACTCAACATTCATTACATTGTAACGGTGATAATCGGGTAATAATTTTGACTTCCAGAGTGACCACAATCTCATAAACGCGATTTTTCGTGCAATGATGGGCCATAATTCGGGAAGTTATGATCCGATATGCGCAAATATCGAAAGGAACCAAGATCTCTAGGTTATAAGCATGTATTTCAAGTTTCATCAACACTGATTTAAAATTGTGACCTCTACAGGTTCCACAACCTTGATATACCATTTTTTACACTTTTTGGGTACAAGCGGCGAACATTTTGTCAGTCATTTTTGCTCCGATTTTCACGAAATTCGATCCCACCCATCACTACAGTGTAACAGTGATATAATCAAATGTTTTTTTTTTTAAATCAGGTAAATCAGGCTACAAAGGGTAATAATTCGAGAAGTTATGATCCGAACCAAGATCTTTAGGTTATAAACATGTATTTCACGTTTCTTCAAAATCGGTTAAAAATTGTGACCTCTATAGGGTCCACAACTTTGATATAACATGTTTTCACACTATTCGCGTACAAACGGCGGCCATTTTATCCGTCATTTCTGGTCCGATTTTCACGAAATTCATACTCTGTCTTCATTACCATGTAACGGTGATATAATCAAGCGTTTTTATTTTAAATCGGATAATAATTTTGATTTCCAGAGGGACCACAAGCTAACAAAAGCGATTGTTCGGACAAACAGGGCACATAATTCATGAAGTTACGATCTGATGGGGGCAAATATCGAAAGGAACCAAGATCTTTGGGTTATAAACATACATGTCAAGTTTCATCTAAATCGGTTCAACAATTGTGACCTCTATAGGGTCCACAACCTAGATATAACATATTTTCACACTATTCGTGTACAAACGGCGACCATTTTGTCCGTCAATTTTGGTCCGATTTTCACGAAATTCGAACTCAACCCCCATAACCATGTAACGGTGATTTATTGTGACCTCTATAGGGTCCACAACCTGGATATAACATTTTCACACTATTCGTGTACAAACGGCGGCCATTTTGTCCGTCAATTTTGGTCCGATTTTCACGAAATTCGAACTCAACCTCCATAACCATGGTAACGGTGATATAATCAAACGTTTTTTAAAATCGGATAACAATTTTGACCTCCAGAGGGACCACAAGATAAAAAAGGGCGATTTTTCGGACAATCAGGGGCCATAATTCAGGAAGTTGATCCGATTGGCGCAAATATCGAAAGGAACCAAGAACGTGCATTTCAAGTTTCATCCAAATCGGTTCAAAATTGTGACCTGTACACTGTTCACAAGCTAAAAACGTGATTTTTCGTGCAATTAGGGGCAATAACCCATGAAGTTACAGTCCGATATATGCCAATATCGAAAGGAACCGAGATCGTAGGGCGATAAACCTATATTTTAAGTTTCATTGAAATCGGATAAAAATTGTGACCTGTAGACTGTTCACAATCAATTGTGGACGGACGGACGAACAGGGGCGATGACAATATACGTCGACATAAAAATGTTGGCGTATAAAAAGCCTTATATAATGCCATACGTTTTGTTCAGAGTATTGCCCCAGGGGAATGATACATAGTTTGTCTAGCTGGTTTATGCTGATTGCTATTATATTTTTGACGGATTAGCCTGCGCGTTTGGGAATTGATGGTTGGGGAATAGGAAATACAGACGATCTATCCCAAACCAAACTGTAGTGTTTCTTGGTTTGTTCGTTATGTCTTGATTATCTGTCCACGCTAAGTGAGTCTCCGTTTGGGATCAATATGGGTAAGAGAACTGATGAATTTTTTAGTTAGAAAAATACAAATATTTTTTGATTTTATTTTAGATATCCAATTAATCCAGGAATAGGTATTATGAAGTTTAAAGTAATAATTCCCGAAGTAACATGTACGCAGTGTGTTCTACAATGGAAATATAAAACAGGTAATTAATTATTCCTTCAGTATCTGTTCAGGGAACTAATGTCTCAGCACTGCGCCAAGCTTTTATTGTACACCTGAAATTTTACAAATATCTTCCCGGTAGATATAAAGAAATAACTACCCGATGCTTTAAAAAATACCTTTACTTTCCAGATATCAATACAGTTTACACATAACGTTCCCAAAATAAATAAGTTATGCGACTCTCGTAGATTGCAAATTTGACAAACACTTTTACCAGCATCATGCACTTTAGAAATAAAGTTTGCAAACTATCGTCCAGAAGTCTATAACTCAATATCATCCAAAGGCCTCGACATAGAAAAAAAAACCCGAATTATTTGTCAGTTTAAATCAATGTTGATGTTGTGATCTTACAGCGAAAAGATAGGCTTCTGATATCCGACATTTAAGACAAAATAAACAATTTAGAATTGGAACACGAATCATGTACCATAATGCGTTTTAACATTGTACTCAAGGAACGGGACTAGACATATTCCACAAATCATGTCAATCGGCGACTATTTGCGCGTTGAGACGCATTCGTCCCAAATATTAGCGATTTAGCTCCTTTAAATTAGTTAAAACCTTCCCGGATATAATATAAAATTGATTTGTTAATTCACATCTATGTGTTTTACTTAAGGCTGAGTGAAATACTATAATTGCATTCTTTAAGAATAATAATGTTTCCATAAAAAGTGTATTCTAAATCCGTCATGTTATTGTTATATAAGTACCGATGGGTGTGGATATTTAAGGTTAGATAAGTGTTACCTTATGTTACAAAAACAAATGAGTTTTATTGTTACAATTTACTTTATGCTACAAATTAGTTTTATTGATACATTTGACATTATGTCACAAGAACAAATTAGTTTTATTGTTAAATTTTCCTTTATGCTACAATAACAAATTATTTTACAAACACTTGGGTTGTTACATTTTATTCTGACGGCATTGACGATTATTGTGCAACTTGAACTAAGTTGGCGCCGTCGATAATATCAAATGAACTGTTGATGAGCATTTTATACTCCTATTATGCCTGATGTGCTTAATCATATAGTTTTAATTTTACTATAAGTTTATAATAGGCAAACATGACTAATACACGCTGATATTGTCAAGTCCCATGTCTTACAATTCAAATTTAACCGCATTTCAGGAAACAGTTGGGGAACTGGTCTTGATGGTAGGGGTTGTTTAGGATGCGGTATTCAAGAAGAATTCTATGGTTGTGCAGATATAGCAATTAGTGAATCAGGGGTTCTCCCTATAATAAGTCCATTAACTAGCCAGACAACCAGCCAAATAACAAGCCAAACAACCAGTCAGATAACAAGTCCAACAACCAGTCAGACAACAAGCTCAACAACCAGTCTGACAACAAGTCCAACAACCAGTCAGACAACAAGTCCAGTAACCAGCCAGACCACGAGCCAGGTAACAAGTCCAACTACGAGTCAGGCAACAAGCCCAACAACCAGCCAGACAACAAGCCCAACAACCAGTCAGACAACAAGTCCAGTAACCAGCCAGACCACGAGCCACGTAACAAGTTCAACTACGAGTCAGGCAACAAGCCCAACAACCAGTTTGACAACAAGTCCAACAACCAGTCAGACAACAAGTCCAGTAACCAGCCAGACCACGAGCCAGGTAACAAGTCCAACTACGAGTCAGGCAACAAGCCCAACAACCAGCCAGACAACAAGCCCTACAACCAATCAAATGTCGGATACAATGAGATGTGTGTAAGTCATTGGATTATTGAGCAGCATGCCCCAACACACGCCAAACACACGCACCCACATAGTGTCTGGTTCCGTGGCTAAGAATTGTCATTTTGGTCTGAAATCAGGACCCAACATTTGCAATTATGTGGGGAAAGCTACCACCTTCTGTACATTCTGCGTATCGTGTTTAATATGAGCCAACATGGACCATCAGAATTAGAAATCGAACTAGAAATATTGAGGACGCAATTACGTAGAACAGAATTACTACTGATTACTGAGTGACGTTTAGACCATGCCCACATAGGCGTACGGGCTCGATGAAAATAAGGGGGAACAAAAATGTCGCACAAAGTAGAGTGGCCCCAGACAAACATTTTTAATCCCTAGTCAACTCAGTACAAATTCGTGGTATTCAATTAAAAGAAAAGTAAAATTAGTTTTATTTTAGGGTCCGATAACAGTTAGGGAAGCAAAACTAGAAATGCCCGAAAATATTTTGGGTTTACAGAGAGCGGCGCCGGTTTTCTTCGAGAGGCGAATAAGCGAAACTGACCTATGGATCCCCAACAAAATTTTGCCGGCCGCAAACGCTTTTTACTGCTATTCCAGCCCGTAAAATTAGTGTTTTTTTTAGATTTCGGGCACTTTATTTTGTCAAGTAGACAAGTAGATGAAATTTGTTTTTTTTCACTTTACCCGTCTGCCCAAATAGTCAGCTTGCCCGAAAGTTAGGGGGGCAGATAGAGGAGCCTCTATCTTTTGTACCCTAGCACTCGCGTCGTTCCGGCGCCCCTGTGGTAATAAAGTTGTCTAGTTGACACGTAGATTAGTAATAAACTGTATTCAATAGTATTGGGCCCTGTGTATTTAACGAAGAACTGCATCAATAGAGGTCACATTGTATACGTTTTCTCTGTATGTAAATATGTATTTCCCATACAAATGTAACCCTTTCTTTTACAGTGCTTTTGGACCTTGGCTAGGGATAGCCGGTAAAGACGAATGGTGTGAAACTAACTGTCGGATTGGTTTCTGTCCCGAAAATTGTTGTACATGCATGGATATGGCGGAAACATGTAGAGCCATAGGTATTTTCGTAGGAAGTGATTTTGACAATTGGTGTATAAACAATTGCTTACTAGGCAATTGTCCGGCTGATCGTTGCGAATGTTATGAATTAATTATAAATTAATACGACATTGTGATTCAATTTCATTGATATCACATAATAATATTATTATGTCTATATCATTATCTCGCACTTAGATTGTTCATCTCATCCCGCTGTCTGACAATAAAGGATAAAGCACACCACCGTGACACTCGTCTCATAAAACCCCAACATTTCTGTAGCTGAGCAGGGGGGGGGGTCGATCTGCCCCAGAGATGTTATCTTTTTTTTATTTCAATGCATCGTCATTGTCTTTAATTCCAATTAAATTCATTATTTACAAATCTATTATATGTATCATAATCTACAACCGTTTGTAATATAAATTTTTCGCCAACCAAACTGATTCTACCATATTTTGAGGATAATAATTAAGTTGTCATGAGTTATTGTATGTAGTTTTTATTTCATGCAAATCCAAGTGATAGTCAGTATCTTTTAATTCAAGTTAAATTGATGACTTATAACTGGAGTGTTTCTCGAATTTAGTGTTGAATATTTATAAATTAATATTTAAAAGGAACCACAAGTAAATATATCTGTATATGCGTTCCCTGCAGTGTATAATTCATTTTCAATCTCGAAATAGCCTTTATCTGCAATATGATAACATCCATAGATCCATTTCCAGACACCATTTACAATTAAATATAAATCAAGCTCTCTCTTTAAAAAGCCCAGCGTGTATGTGTAGGCCAAGATGACGCCAAGTATCAAAAGTTGTTGGATGAGGTCAATTATTGTCTTTTTTTATAGGCAAAATGAGAAATATAAATAAAGTTGGTGGATCTTCCTGTGGCGACAATTTTGAATATTTTAGCACAAAAGTTTTTTTTTACCCAAACGGATGGGAGGAGAAAGATATATATCATACATTAAGACGGACGAGCCCATTTCAATTGTCCCTTGTTTTCATCAAAAGTTAGGGAGGGGCAATAACAACTAAGCGAATTGCCCCCCTTCCCCTAAATTCACGATAGTGCTAATTTACATCAATTTTCCCTTTTCTCCTCTTGTATTGCATTTTGTGTTAACTATTGGAATTTGCATTCTCTGTGGAATAACCAAGAAGTTTTTACTAACATGAATTAGGGAAATCAAGTACAAAAATGATGCCACAAACTATAGATTCATTAAAATAAATATGGTCAACCGCCTTCAATATATTTATCGGATGATTGTGTGATATCAATCTGATTACATGTAAAATACAGATCTATATTTCGTTTCGTTTTTTATACTTTTGATGGGCTACGCTAGCCTACGTGAAGTACTGACAGGATTTCACGTCAGAGGTCATACTAGCAGCTTTTGACCTATGACATCAGACAGTTGATTAACCAATCAGCATTGATGTTGCTAGTGGATTTCCCAAAGTTCCATGCAAAACATGCCCACAGCTCGCCGTAACGGCCCGTTTCATTAGCTAATGCCTAACATCATTCCGAACGCGTCAATGATCATAGACGAGTAACGCGAAATTTTGAACTATGAAAAATGAAACGAAATAGGGTCTGTGTTTTAATCAGATTGATGTGATATTAATTTGTGGGTATAAAGAAGACTCTGGCCAAAGTTTTCTCCCTTTGAACAAACTATCTTTTGAACTCACCATAATTCTAAGAATCTAAGACTAACAAGGTACATTCTTTGTGTTATAACGAGTGTTACTTCTGGAGGAGAAGTGTATCAGAATGCCCTGTATGTGCTATACCAGTCTTTAGTAGATACAATTATAAAATAGAACCAATCAAACATATTATATAATTTTAGTTTTATATACATGTATAATTAAACAATATAAGACTATAAAATTACAGTATATTATAATAAAGGGGAGAAAATATTACAACTTCTTATTAATATATACCTCAACCAAGCTTCTAGTGGTAAAATATAGGATAATGTACAAAAATAATAAAGGCCACAAAATGTTACCAGTACATCTATATCATTACACATATTAAGTAGCATTTTTAATGATTTAAAATAATTCTCCTTAATGAAAATATGGAATGGGCTGCATTCTAGTCTAACTGATACAGTATGCTTGAAAATACATTTCTAATTTAGCAAAATATATACAGAAATAGTATATAATTTTTTAATTGTAAATTTGAAAATCAACTTTGACCTGTGGAGTGTTAACAAAAATATAGATGGATGATGACAGGGAGGACAATATATATACTCACATAATGTGAATGTATTAAAAGTAAATATTTTAACAGTGCAACAGGTAACATGTTCAGTTTAAGAATGATAACGTTTATCAATATATGCAATAATAAAATAGATGTAAAAATTAATAATCATTATAGCATAACACTGAGCATAGCATAACACTGAGCATAGACTAAAACATGGTTTCTGTTCTAATACTAATAAATAACTGATTGACCAAAACAGATATTGGGAATGTATTACTGCTTTATTTATATTAACTTATAGAGTTGATTATATTGCTGAAAATTAACATTAAGATTCATATTCATATATAATGTTATTACATCATATGTATCAGAATGAAGCACATTTATATCCACTACATTAGAACACAACAAATGTAAACATGTCATTTCAAGGCAGTAATAGGGAATGCAGGGAAGCAATGTTATTGAAAGAAAACATCAAATTTAAAATGTTGTTATTAAAAAGCATTTTAAAGATCAATATAAGGGAATGATTGAAGAAAGGGTGCAAAACAATAAGACAGATATAAATATGTGTATAGTATATTAATACAATTTTCTATATCTAAATGAGATTTATTTAAATCATGATCTGTTGCCCTTATGTAGATATTCTGACCAATTTCTCTTAATATCTTTTTAATTGATACGGAATACAGATAGACTATGGTATTTCAACCAAAATATACTGCACACACCGTTGAATTGGCAATGCAATTTGTAAATTAATTTCTATTTTGAAAAGCTCAAAGTGATTAATATTTCATAGACACAAAATGCGAAGGAAAAATATATTACTCACACTGCCTTATAAAAGCCAAATTATAAATAACCATGAATTTGACCATTGATTAAACATCTAAACAATGAAAAGAATTAAATCTATGCTTATACAAAAATGGAATTTAGTATTAAATTAGGCACTTAAAATAATAACACTATTTACAGGCAGATTATCAATGCTACCATATTTTAAAATGATCATTTAAACATAAAATACAGTATTAAGTCTAGATAATCTATTATTCATGAAAGAATATTAAAATGACCAATATTCAAAACATGCCAGTTATTTTCTAAAATATATCTACTGTATAGCTCTTAGTGAGGTAAATGTTAAGCAAAAGACATTGATAACCACAGCTAATTGGGAATACATTTCTTTTAAATTCAAATTATCAAGATGATATTAAGATTGATCCTTTTAATATTTTCTGGAAAAACTATCTTGGCATTAATTTTAAAAGTATCTGCAATGTAATCCAAGCATAGATGGTTTCACTGTGGTTACATTTCTTTGTGATTCAAAAATGCAGTTTCTGATAAATGGTACTGGTATAATTTTAATTGGATTAAGTTACTGGCCAGTAAGTAGTACACTATAAAGGTAAAGGTTATAGGAATCTGCATTATCTTGATATGTTGAATAACTTCGAACTAGTTTACATAATCCATAAATATATATAGAGTATAATTAATAAAACAAATTTAATACAATGTGATAGGTCTTATCATAAATTATGCTTGGATGTTATAATACACCATTTCTATATAATACTATTAAGAAAATCCAAGGTAAATAATATTCATTTGATTGATTTTTGAAACATAAAAACTTTTTGATTTAAAACTACAAGAACCGTATATAGTTTCACAACAAACATAATTAAAAGAAATCTATAACACTTAATGTATTTGAATATGATTTAGTCCGTCTGTTTGCTTTTACAATAAAAGTGTCCACACACCTTATGTAAGATATAGAGAAAGCGCTGACTATTCTTACTCAATAGAGTTGATTATAAATTTGCCACATGGATAAATGTGTCAATAATCTATAAAACTCCATTTCATTCATTCATTCATTTAGGAGTTATGGTATATATTTTATACTTATATATGTGTATATTAATACCACTATACTAAATTTTTTGGAGAAGTCTATGGAGATCCGATATCATTTGTTTGTTTGTTTGGTGGCTATACTAAGGTTGTCCCGAGGCTAAAATTTGTTGCATAGAGATAGCTGAGACCAGCGACTAACACAGACCTGGTGGCGATGGACTATCACGTTCCGTTATTCCGGGACTACAAACGTGCTATGCTGGGTCAACTGCTAGTAGTTTATATAAGATTTGAAGACTGAAAACCGACCTGCAATATGCAGATTTAGCTCTTACATAATACATCTTTAACACAATTTAAACTTTGTCTTCATTTTGCAGAAAAAGTATCAAATTATCTCAGAGAATGAAAACTTACCATCACAGCAATACACTAAGGCAAGAATATTTTTTATGAAATTATTCTTTGATAAACTAATCTGTAATTTAAATTAGAAATTAACCAAAATATAAAATTACATAATATTACAATTTCACTGTCAAGTGCCTTAAATTAAACAAAATAAATTATACACTCTTTTCTTTTTCTTAATATAAAACATAGTATTTGCAAACATTTAAGAATTCTGTTTTGTTTTTGTTATCTCCTCTAAAAGTTATACCCTAATATGTACATAGTTTAAATGGTTAAAAAAAACAGAGTGACACAGATACAAATGTCTATGCCATTTCATCTTGTAATTTTGTTTAAAATGTTTATATATTTCTTTGAAAAGCTATTTCAGAGAAAAAAATGCACATTTTTTAAATTCAAGATTTCAACAGATAATTTCAACCATAGAGTTCAATTCAGTCCACAATTTCTCAAGGGCTTCACAAAGATTTTTGTAATCCCTAATTTTCAAACCTCGTGGAGTATTCCATTATCAACTAGTTTGCTAGAAGGATGGATGAACTAAATAACCAGCTCTTGGCATCCATGTATTTTGTAGATTTTCAAAAATTATATCTACAGTGTAAACAATTTTTAATCCCATTTTATAGTTGTTGTCTCCCTTGATAACTATGCAAGTCTTCTGAACATGTATATTATTAATATAAATAAGTACTATTAATGCAATTTCTGTCTTTTGACATTTCCTTCATTAACAAGTAATTACAAAAAATCTAGACAACACTTCCTAATCGATACATTGATATCCTATAACTGTTTTGGAAATACTTCACAACCATTTGAGTGGACTGATGGTGAAACCGGGTTCTGTAGCTTTCAGATTTTCCCACAAAATATTCGGTTAAAAATCTGAAAGCTCAAGAATGACTTAAAAACAAAACAGGGAATTTGAAGTTTCTACCCTTTGGAATGGAAGATATATATTGTCACAGTTAAATTAAAACTTTTCCAGATGGGTATTTTATGGTTCTTATAGCTGCTGAAAGAAGAGACAATATGTATCACATATATATAAATGCAATAGTTTCAACAACTACAGTCTGATTGCTGTGGTGTTGTATCTTCTGGAAGTTCAAGTTTTCGATTGCTTTCTTTAGGTGGTGGTGGACTAGGCTGATCTTCTACTTGTGTTTTGTATATATCTAAATAAGCAAAGACAATTCTAATTTTAATTTGAACAATTCCAATAATATATTTCAAAAATGCAATTTTTGACAATCACAACCATCAATTAGGAAACATAGGAAATATTTCTGTGAAGTCATATTCCTTGGCCAATCCTCGAATTTAACCCTGGACGATTCCAGTTTCGAGTTCAATGTCCTAACACGCTGTCACTTTGTTTTAATGGAAAAGATGGAATGGCAATTTACAAATCAAAGTGTAACATCTCATTCCACTAAAAAACATCATTGCAAAATGTTAAATTTTCATTGGATTCCCTTCTTAGTACATGTAAATGTACTTGCTGAACAATCCCAGCAAGTTTGAAAATGAAAATTGGATCTCAGAACTGCCCCTTGAGCTTTTACAAGAATTTCAAATTGGGGCAAATTAGTGTGACGAAAATATACTCCTATAAAATATGGGTGGGAGTATAATATATAATGTATGTTTAGAACTTACCCACTAAAAGATTATTGAACGCTTCTCCCACATTAGAGGCATCAAGCGCCGATGTTTCAACAAATGAAATTCTTTCTTTTTCTGAAATTTTGTAGATTTATATAAATATAGATAAGAGTGGCTATAAAGACCTAGTTATACCAAGTGTCAGTAACATACGTGTTAACCATTCGGCCACCCAACCAACCTTGATGGAAATGAAAGAGAACGAATGAATGAATGAAATCGGGTTTAATGTCCTACTCTTTTGCACCTAACCTGGGCTAATGGAAGACGGGCATACGCCATACAGTGTGCTATGAGGGAAATTTTGCCCGGGCAGCGGCGCTGCGGCCTACCTTTATATCGAATTCCAACTGCCAAGAGATCTTTTACGTGCACTTCAATGAGTACACGGGACCTCGGTTTTTCGTCCCATCCGAACGGCAGCTGTCCTTGTCAGGCCCTCCGTCTGCATCACTGACAAGGGGAAATCACGCCGGAAAATTGAGATGAACTTTCTCGGCCAACGCAGGGATCAAACACCCAACCTCCAGGCTAGCGAACCCGCGCGTTATCCACTAAGCCACCGTGACCCCCATGAAAGAGAACATTATACAATAACTAATAAAAATCTTTTACCTGCAAATGCTCTGCCTTCTTCTTGCATAACTTCTTTAAGATGATTTAAGTCTGTTTTATTGCCGACTAACATAATATTACAATGAGGATCGGAATGTTCCCGTAATTCTTCTAGCCATTTCTGTAAGCTATCAAATGTATTCTGTTTTGTGATATCATATACAACTAAAGCTCCCACTGCACCTCGATAATATCTGAAATCACATAATAATAAGTACCTGTCTGGACAACATAGGTCTTAAACATATTTCTTATAATTTTTTTTAACAAAAGTTTAGTTCCATACCCAAATGGCAAAACAAAAAAACAAAATCATGGGTATTTATTAAACACTTTTCAAAAACAAACGAATTATAAATTGTAAGTTGTAATTGATTGGCATGCAAAAAAGGCGGCAAAAATTCAATGTGGCCTCAGCCCTCAATGGCCTTATAGTTTACTGGGAATTAAGCAGTACTTGGATACACATATAATGATTACAAAAACTTCAATGATCACTGCACTTTATTTACATTAATTTTTAGCATTTTCCAAAAGTCTATCCCGATTAGCGCCTTTCATATTGCTAAATTTGTTGACATTCTCACACATGATATCAACTGCCAGGCTATCGTAAAGACCAATCCCATTACATCTTTCTTGTAAATCAATTTATTTTTTTGATCTGATATTTGTTGTTTAGTTTCTGCAATGTCAGTGTTCTTTGTCTTGTAGGTTTTGTTTTGCATGTGATGCAGGTCTCCTGCCCTTACTATACATGTATATAACATCCTCTTCTAGTCAATATACTGTTACATACATTAGAAGGTCATAATGTTCAGTGAAAATTGTCAAAAAAGCCAAATCTTTTCATGTCCCAATTAATAAGTAATATTTGCAACGTCAATAGAATATAATACAAAAATAATCTATATTCTTTAGGTCTTCATCTTGAAATAGGTCAAAGTCAATCAAAATTCAGCTAAT
Source organism: Patella caerulea (assembly GCA_036850965.1). Taxonomy (NCBI): domain Eukaryota; kingdom Metazoa; phylum Mollusca; class Gastropoda; family Patellidae; genus Patella; species Patella caerulea. The sequence goes on from JAZGQO010000006.1 coordinate 26,125,733, forward strand.
CACATCAGCTTTTTTTTTTCTCTCAAAATTGACATAGCTTAGCTATAATAAGTTTAGGACTGTTAATACAATAAAAGGTTAACTCAGGTGTAAATTTCATCAAGGTTAATTGATATTTTGTGATGATTTAAGACTTGCTTCAGTAATCATAGCATATATAATTTACTTGTCACTAATATTCTTTTGATTGAATTGAACTAATGGTGGGAAAGCTGATGATTTTTGTAAACCTTTGTATGACCAGCAAGATAAAACCTTTTCCCACTGTAGTATAACTGATCAAATAAAGCCTCATATTATACATGTGGTAGTGGTCATATCAAATGCTTGTTTTACTATTCAAACTCAATTTCTGGAATGCCATTCAAATATTTACTTCAATGGGAAAGACCGTTTTGGGTGTATTTTAAGATTTCTTGAAACTATGTCAATTTTCGGAATGTCGTTCAAATATACGTTTCAATACTAATTCACCTTTTGGCATAACAGTCAACTATTTATTTCAATTGAAATGATCAGATTTGAGTGTATTTTAAGATTTCTTACAACAATTAATCTTACAAAGTAATAGTAGTAATTATGTCATAGCAGACCAACGACTTTCTGTTTATTATCAATGCCTACTTATTCTGAATCTACTGTTAGTGAATCTGGTCAATTCAGTTTTAGAAAATGATGAATTCACAACTCTATATACATGTATTGAGTGCCTAAAAAAACACACAATTCTGTACAAAAGTCTGCCAGATGTGACAAATATGTAAGACCCAGTTTTCATTAATTAAGATTCTAAATTAAACACCTATTAGCAAATATACTTAATCTATGAGGAATCTATTATTTTATTCCCCTTTGCCCTTAGAAATAACATATATGACAATTCAGATGTGACGTCATGTCATCCTTTGATATTGGCATACCATTATTTCAAATAATGTGCTGGCAACATGCCATTTGCACATTAACTAAAATAGATGAAATATTGAAATGCACATGCAGGATAGTGTATCTGTATTTTAGTTTGGGAGATTATCAAGCAGTATCAATCTGTCAACCATTAAAGCACCCATAGATAATCTAACTATGATCGAAGAAAATAGCTTTAATGAACATAACAACATCTAGTGTGTGACTGATACATAATCGAAGGAAGGTTTAACTTAATACTTACACACTGGTTATTGCCCTGTATCTTTCTTGACCTGCGGTATCCCATATTTGCGCTCTGATTGTCTTTCCTTTAATATTTACATTTCTGTCAGCAAATAAAACCGGTTAGAAGAAAAATAATTATTATATACATGTATAACCACTTTATGAACAATATAAAGACAAAATAAATATTGAATTCTATAGGTTTTTTGTGTTTTGGGAGTATTTTCCATGTAAGTGTGATTGTTATTTAATGTTTACCTATCCCGGTGGTAAACTATTTAAGGTTTCACAGAATACTCCACCCAGTATGAAAACCTCTTCATTATGGTCTATAAAGCAAATATCAAAAAAATAATCTTTGAATGAGAGTAAAATTTCTGACGCAGGGAGCTACGAAAAGATCAAGATTATCTGACTACAATTAATTTAGTATAAAATTCATTTTTGAGAACTATTTCATCTGATTGATATATGTACCCTTATTTCAAACTTAAATAAACTGACACTTCTTTATTCTCACCAAGGATACATGTAATCAAGCATTATAATTATTGTTTTTCTTTTTCTTGCTTCCATAAACATGGCAAGTTTTGATCACATATAGCTGTGACTGTTATAGCAAACTATAAACTGAAGAAAATCAATGTGCTTTGAGGGAAATTTTGCCAGGACAGTAATGCCTTTAATTCGTCTTCCAGCTGTCAAGGGTTCTTTTATGTACACGCCACTCGTATTTTGTTGTCCATTTAGAACTATTTAACACTGTACTTTGTCAAGCCAGCCATCCTACACCAATGACAACCTGAGGGACTTTCTTGGCCTACATATTCTGTTTAGACTTTATGCTGTATATTCTATAAAAAGATACAGACACATTTGCGATATACAGGTACACCTTGAAATGTCACATTCTTGTTGTGAACTTAAGATACTCATATATACATGTATACATTCAATAGAGTATGGGTCTCCACCCAAAACATTGTTTACCTTGTTGCAAATTCTACACCTATTGTACTTTTACTCTCAGCGTTAAATTCATTGCGTGTAAATCTTGACAGTAGATTTGTCTTTCCAACACCTGAATCACCAACTAACACAACTAGATGAAGAAAAATATGAAATATATTAACATATCACAGATACATATCCAAAGATACATTCACAAATACATATCCAAAGATCACAGATACCTGCATGTACATATCCAAAAGATCACAGATACATGCATGTACATCAAAATCAGAAATATCTAGAAAAGTAAAGATACAGGGGCATTATCCAGGAACTAGGCTAGGGAAAATATTTATCTCATAATGTACTAACATATTTTTCTTCCATAAAATTTGAGATAGACAATCTCATCAAAACACTAATCCTGTTTCGTTTGGTTTCTTATAACTCCAAATATTGTTTTACTCGTCTTTACTACTGTCTGGATGATGTGGGATTAGCCAATGAAACGGTCTGTTGTTACGATTTTTTGGCATGAGGTACACTTTGGGTATACCACTATAAACGTCAACGCTGATTGATGAATCAATGTCTGATGTTATAATGTCGAAAGTCGTTCGTATAACACCTGACGAGACCTTCCACAAAAAAATGGTCAGATCTTCATGTAGTGAAGACTATTGAAAGAATAAAAAAAAAAAAAAAAAAATATAGATCTGTATTTTAATCAGATTGGGAGAGGGAGAGAGAGGGAGAAATAGAGTTTAACATCCACTTGACACAAAATAGGTAATTTTCAAGACTAACACATGGTACAATTTTATTTCAATAAATCGCTTATGCGTAGGGGTCTTTAGCAGTGGGAAGAAACCGGATGATCCGGAGAAAACTCACATGGTTGGACAAGAGACCCTACTCCTTATCATATACATCAAGGAAATTGAAACTACACAATTTGACTCAATGACAGAATATTCGGCCACCCAACAACCCTCTATAGAATGGACCAGGAAAGTATGAATCATTCCAGAGGACAGATAGACAAAAAACAACCAGATCTGAATATTTCTAATAATATAACAAAGGTATTGACAAATTAACAGTAGGTTAAGTACAAATCAATAGTTTATATTAATATCAAAGAAATCAGATTATTAATGATAACAGAAGGCCAAATCTTAATACATTTTCCCAATGATATATATTTGAACTGGTCATAGTCCACGTTTGCGTGTTCTTTTTACATAAAATCAAATCTAAATATAGATAAATTGGAATCCTATTGTTTCATTTTAATTTAATAAATTAACAATTAGCACCTGTGATGAATACGGACAGTAACTGTTAATTGGCAAGGTATTCGATTGCTATATTATAAAAGAGCAGTGTTTGTGCCCACAAATTTTACCCATATGAGACAGAAATTCAAAATATAAATTCTAACATAGCGATCCTTCCAATGGTTCATCCATAACAATGATTTGAAGTTTGCAAAGTGATGTAAAAAAGGAAATCAGTTCTTGTTTTTGACTAAATTACAGTAATTACGTAACAGCTACATGGATGATCTTCAGCTCACTGATAAAGGCTGGATAATCCAATAGGTTGGGATTGTTGGGAATGAGCAATGTTGCTCAGGACAATCTGTACCCACCAATTGCAGGTCTATATACATGTACTGGTATATTCATCATGGATACCACTATACGCTACATGTATATCCTGGAATGCATTACATACCAGCAATCTATGTCTTAGGTATATGTATGTAAGATAATCTTGCATGAGAAATTCTTAAACTGTGACAGCACCAGACAATCTAGTGATTCCTAGATATACGAACAATCACATAGCACACCGCATATTTGTATGCCGGCAGCTACATGTACATGTTTTATTTATATTCAATATTATGATAATTCCACTTTTTTATTCTATATGCTTATGGACATAATTTATCATGTTATGAAAAATCTAACCACTACATTCCCCTTTGAATGACACTTATAATTATTCAAAACTATTATTATAATCATTATGACATTCTATGGTGCACAACTACCACATAAATGTGCTTGTATGTATAACTCTACAAAGACAAATAGAGCAAAACACTATTTACATAATAAAACAGGGTAAAATTACATGCAATTAAAGCAACTCAGATAATCTTCTCGAATAAGGATTACTGGGTAAAGGCCTTTTTAAATAGATAAGTCTTTAGCTTTAAAGGCAGCAATAGTAGATATTATATTCTATTTTAAGTTAATTTTAAGTATTTTCAACTCCATAGGCACCAAGTCCAAACTATAATAAGGTTAATGAACGAAATTATGCAAATATTAGTATATAAAAACTTTACCTTTCCAAATATAATCATAGTGGTCCTCTTCTGACATGATAGTATGTCATTAACTCTATTTATACACTATATAAATATATCTATAATAGAAAAATACATAGAAATATAATTGGGGTGCATGATGCTGTTAAAAATATTGAGTTTTGTGATTATAGAGAGATAAATGGGTTTTCACATCTTTTGTTAATATAGCCCTTTCACACCTTGAGCAAAACACATGAAACAAATCTGATTAACGGAAACAACTGGTATCATCTTTTATTAAATGGGAAATTCGCTACTTTCATTCTTGTAAAAACTCATGATTAAAGGCCTACAGATACATGTGTATATACATACTCCGTGCAGTTTTACGTTTGATTAGAGGTAATCCCACTACTCACTGCTGTAATGAGTGCATATTGCTGTTTTTAATTTTGATTGGTCAGTAGTCCGACTACCAACCAATGACTAGCTGCTCTACAAAAGTTTCACATTTAAAACGAGTGCCAATATTGGACCAAATATGTTTACATAACAAAAACGTCATGGCTCACGATTTTATTATGCCCAATTAACCCATGCATAGCAAAATACTGTAGTAAAACTAATTGCGTGACAAACGAGGCTATCAAGTCAAATGAAATGTAAATAATACTGTTTGGAAACGAACATACTTTAACCATTTTAATACCTTAAATCACTGTCCACAGTTTTAGGGAAGACCCAGATTAAACGACAGACTTTCATGTTGCTGTTCTTAAGTGATAGTTTTGATTGAATGGGAAGAATAGACACACTCTCACAAAAGTTCAAGAATCGGAAGCTAATCCAGCAATGGCCAGAGAGGGATTTCCCGGGCCATTGCTTCAGGAATATGGTGTATATACAACAAATCTAATAACATTCTACACTAGATCGCCAAACAGGCCAAGCATTTTTAAGAAATTTTCAAGCTGAATGTCACATAAATTTATAATTATTATCCTCTCAAAAATTTAAATGTTGTCAAAATAATATAGAATGTTCTCAAAATTCACTCAAATAGTATGTACAAAATAGCAGAGTCTTGGTTGTCTTTACTAATGTTGTTATAATAGTAAACAAAGTCTTGGTTTTATCCATTTTTTAATTAATAATAATAATAATAACTATGTATTTCTATAGCGCCTTTACCAGTTGAGTACAACTGCTCAAAGGCGCTGCTGGAGTCTGACAACACATGGATATATACAATACAGGGATTATCTATGAATATGCCTCTTTAAGCAAGTGTGTCTTTATTGCACTTTTGAAGTCATCCAGAAATGGAATGGATCTGATGTTGTCTGGCAGTGAGTTCCATAGGGCTGGACCAGCTGCTGCAAATCTGCGGTCGCCATATGTTGTTGACCTTGAGGATGGAGGGTCAAGAAGGTATTTGTTAGCTGATCTGAGTGTTCTGACTGGCTGATGATCCTGGATTAGTTCCTGAAGATAAGGCGGGGCTAGTTTGTGCTTGGATTTGAATACAAGCATCAGTAGCTTATACTTGATTCGTTGTTCCACCCTAAGCCAGTGTAGATTCTTCAGTACTGGTGTTATAGAATCTGATTTCCTTGTCCTTGTCGCTACTCTGGCTGCTGAATTTTGGACCTTCTGCAACTTGGTGACGAGTGTCTTTGGTACACCGTAAAGCAAGGCATTGCAATAGTCTAAATGTGACAGTACACATGACTGGACCAGGGAGACAGCAGCTTTGGTATTGATGAAATTCCTAATCTGACTAATATTGCGGATATTGGCGTAGGCTCTGCTGCATATTTTGTTGATGTGTGATTCAGCGGACAGAGTAGACTGAAACACAAATCCAAGGTTCCTCGCCTCCTGTGCCGGTTCTATGACATGGCTTCCAATTTGGAAAGGCGGAAGATTCAAACTCCGTCGTACAGCTTTAGAACTGAAGACTATTAGTTCTGTTTTGTCACTGTTTAGCTTGAGAAAATTGCAAGACATCCACTGTTTAATATCATCTACACAAAGCGACATCTGAGTGAAGGCCGAGTCAATAGATCTCTGGCAGGTGGGTTTGAACGCTAGATATAGCTGTGTATCGTCTGCGTAGAGGTGAATTGATAAACCATGACGACGGGCTATGTCTCCTAATGGTGAGGTGTATATGGTGAATAACTACCAATCATTTTTAAATCTGTTGAAAATAAAGAGCATCTGATGGTCTAGGGAGTTGACTCGGGTCTTGCCATGTAAATAAATGTTTAATTAATAATTTATTTCAGGCCTAAAGAAAGAATAGCAATAGGCAGATTTAGCTCTTGAATAATGCATCTTTAATCAATAAATCAAAACAGTACATTTGAGGGTGTCCCACCTTTCAAAAAAGGTTGTTCCCTATTGAAGAGATATTTGTGAAACTCTTAAAGAATTTTTAAAAAATACATTTCTACATTCAGGGCTACCATTATGAATATTATACGGTATTCCAGACAATGGTCTGATTTATCATGTGCCACACCCACCACTAAAATAATACAGTAGCTCTACAAAATGACCTATATAAAAAAATTTTTTTTAATATGTACCCTTGGGCTTAACATGGATACAAATTCATAACATACTCTACTTTCAAATATGTCAATGAAAGCCACCATAGTACATAAAAATATCCATAAAATATGATATATTACACAAAAACTGGCTCAGTCAATTAACATAAAAAAAAATATCACCAAAACGTAAATATTTTTTATCATTCTATTCTATTTGTAAAATGAAAATAAATCTACTTCATAAAATTAGTCCAGTGATAAGAGCATGGTCTTATCTATCTTAATGTAACATAGAAGACCTTAAATATTTCCTTACTGGAAGGGAATTAACCTAAAAATGAATAGAGCACATTCTTGTTAAAATGTTTGTAGCTTTGATATCTTTGATTTGCGGTAAATATATGTACATCTGTACGCATATATACTGATATATGACCATACTTGCACATTTATACTTTTATAAAAAAAAATAATCATGCAATCAAATTGCTTATCATTAAACTTAACCTGAGCAAAATATGCTTATTGTCAGAATTAGTCAAAATATTGATATATCTTAACTACAAACATAATTCCATCTTCTTCACTCAATTAGAATCAAAGTTTTCATATTCTAAAGCATTAACAAACCAAACTGATTATCTTGTTTTAGGCTGAGCAAAAATATTCATCATCAAACTGACAGCTAACAATACCAACATCAGATCTCGACATTCTACATGTACCATAAAAAGCAAAGTTTTCATGTTCCAAAGTTTTCATGTCTTATCTACCAATTCAGTTGCTTATCTTGGTTTAGCCAAAGTAGCTAAGTAGAGAATGCTTGTGATTGAACTTTGATATGGTACTAGTACGGTAATGAAACTATGCAATAAGAATTAGAATCAAAGTCAAAGCGTTCTAAAGAAAATGATCATCATTGAATTCAGACATAGTTCGAACAAAAGGGATAGACATACGGTAGCAACAAAAAGGTGTGATAAATGAACAGAAGACTGATGGACAAACAGGCAGGTGAACATACTTCAATTGTTATCTTGTAAATAAATAGTAAATTAGCCAAAGCATAATGAAACTTCTGTAATATTTTAGTACCTGGGTAATTAAGGTCTTGGATGAAGACCTTAGTGCCTTGTGATCCTTTAATAGCTAGCTAAGATGTCCTGCTGGATTTTAACCCTAAAGTAGTTATACAGGTAAGCTATGTACCTGGAGAACAGGAAAACAAGTACCCACAATTTTGATTTGAACCGATTATACATACAGCAATATATCAGACCTATATGTTCAAGTGTCAATCTTTGCTTAACGTTAATCTTGTTAAAACCTTAATTAGCCTATTCACAACAGGTAATGAATTAATCACATGTATAAAAGGACATCTTTATTAATTAACTGTAAATGATTTCCACATACATGTATACACCTATATGTCCCTCTACTAATCAATTACATGTCGTCTCCTAAATGTACATCACATGCAGTTGCGATATACTTACTCTAAATAATTGGGTGACGACATACTTTTATTAAGAAAAAAGAGTAAACATAAATAATTATCCAACAAATCATTGATTGAATACATTTTTTATTACTTATCAGATAAGATGCAAGTACATATTTGTTTTATTTTAAAGTTGTCTATTTACACATGAGTATTAATTAAGGCTTTGAATATGTTAATTATTTCACTAATGTGTAAAGTCCTTTACAAATGTTAACAAATGCTTATAAACGTTGATGATATACTATTTCAAGTCACCATGCATGTACCATGATATTGTACCTTTAGGTATATGTAGGTAAAAACAGAATTTTCCGTAGACATTTGTTAAATATTTAGTCCAATTAAACATATATCCTACACTATTTTCCTCATTGATATTTTTTTGTTTTATTCACAAAAGAATATTATGTATTACTAAAAATAACATTATATGTAAGTCTCATGCTAGCATATGTATAATCAATCCAATAAGTGTAGCATAGAAGTTCCAAGAGAACAATTTTTTGTTAATTAAATCTGAACTATTCAATCTGTTCAGCTGTTGCTTAACAGGCTGAACAACTTTGTTGTGGGTGAAAAACCAAGTTTTTGATCTCACTAGATTTATTTGTTGATTTGTTTTCTGTGAGGGGTGGGCATCCAAAACTTGCAATGTATCGTCATCATTTTCCACCTAAACCATGTAGGCCTATAGTCTTGTTCCAACGAATCATGCATTTGCAGGGAACACAAAAGGTGTGTGGTGTTCAAATGGAAAATCATAAGTAGTAGGCCTACTTTCCATTATGTTTGGTCCTATGAACTCTATATTATATTCATTAAACCCTTATTCTGGCAAGTTGGGATAATAATTTTGTTCTTTAGTTTCATTTTGTCCTCAACACAAGCTCCACATAGTAGCCCCCTGTGCATACATGTGAATTTCTAATTTTTAAATATCACACTGAAGAAATACATATTATTGGTCATGCCTCATCATGGTCCCGAAAAAGATACAATGATGAGATGACAGTTGACTCATATTATGCGAGATCATAAATAATGTTTACAATTTACTCTATTTCATGATTTCATTCAATCTTATGTTGTTTGGGGTGTTGAATATTGTATCAGAATATAATATATGTAAATATCAGTTACCTTCGCAAAAGATAACCATTAGCGATTGTTTTGATTTTCACTTACCTGGACATTACAACCGGAAGTTTGTTTTTACCTGTCAGGTAACATACAGGTAAATTTAGTCTCGTATAAATGCGCTTCTTTTCGAAACTAAACAACGTCTGTACATTTATATGAGGAATATGGCGAGCAGATAATTATAAACAGCTTTCAATTATTTGAAATTGCAAGCTATGATCAGAATGATCTGATAAAGGAATGAAAACATAAAATCAAATTATGATTAAGGGGAGAAAACTCCAATCAATAAATTGGAAGCAGACCAACATTAATTTCACCATTTATTGTTAATTCTGGCTCTTTGCTCGGCCTCAGCCTTCCCCAAAGTCAAAGTTTGTATGAGGTTGACCAACAGATACTCTAAAAGCATGTAACATTTCGTAGCAGAGAGAGATGCTATAAATAGACGAACTACAATTCTAACGTTTGTCTCCAAAATACAGCGTTTCTTTTGTTGTTGACTTATTTATCAGTCTACGACTTTGTATCAATATTCATCCAATAAAATAGACATCTTTTTATCAAAATAAACAATAATATTTTTAGTGAATTTTATTTATATTAATGTATCATTGATGAGTAGTAGAATAATGCAAATTCTCAAATTCTCTATTTTACATTAAAGTCGTAACCCCCCCCCCCCCACGTTTTAAATGTTTTATTATTTTGCAAAATTAAGATGATAATTGATACCCTAACTAATTTTCTAAATCCCTGAAAAATCCAAAGTGGCATGAATACTATGCACTTTTTAAAATTTTCAAGCTGTTCACTCTGTATAAAAACACGTGAAGAATTATATTGCATCGCATACTTTTTAATTTTACTGATTTTACCCCTTTAATTTTGTAAATTCTTTGTTATTTAAACGGCTTTGAAGAGTTTTATACTTTCTCTTAAAATCAGGGGGGGGGGGGCAGTGGCGGCCCCAGCGAGTAATGCAGTGGCAATTTGATTTTAGAGCAATCTTACTTTTGGGGCAGGCAGGTAAAGTGAAAACAAAAACTATTATATCATCTTGTTGGTGAAATAAATTGCCCGAAATGTAATAAAACACTAATTTTTATTTTCGTTTGATACCGCGAAATTGTACTGAATTAATTGATCATGACCAAAGCATTTTGTCGAACCACTCTGCTTTGCGCGACATTTTTCGGGCATCAATTATTATTTGTGAATGCAGTTGCAACAGGCTGATTGGATGGTTGGAATTCAAGTCAGGGATTTCGGTTGCAACCCGATTGGAAACTTTGAAGTTGCTATATTCACGGGCTATAGATTATATTTTCAGAATTTTCTTGGGGTGCGCCATCCCCAGGCGCGGATCCAGTGGGGGGCGCACCCGGCGCACGCCCCCTCTATTTTTTGAGGTGTCGAACAATTTTTAGCTCCATATATTCTCGCAAGAAAGGAGAACGAAAATAGTTTAGGTTTGAAATCGTAATTTACAGTACTAGTACGAAATTAGTCCTTGGGGGCATTTTTTACACTCAAAAATCACGGTCCCGGGCTTCGCACTCTCAAGCTGGTGCAGCACGCCCCCTCTTTCTGAAAATCCTGGATCCGCCCCTGATCCCCATACCTCACGTTAAGCTCCACTGTTCCGCATCTCAGGTTCTGAACCTCACCTCTCAGGTTCTGACCCCCTAGATCCTTTAGGAACTGTCTCTGACATCACGGGACAATTTTATGTTTGAATTGATCTGATATTCTAGATTTACCTTGGTAATAGGACGCCGGTGAACACCGTTCGTAAAAGGCTTGTCATCATTCAAATTTATAAATAATGAATTACACAAACCATATGATGGTATGTACTTATACAATTTCACACACTGTCTTCTTTATATTATATTATAATTGGCATACTTATTCCCCGAAGAAGTTACTCAAATATCGATCTTATTTAAAATACACGTGTGACGGGATAAAGAAGCGTAAAGGGCCTGACTATTCATTTTATTCGTGCAAACCATGGTGAAGTGCTACGATAGAAAAAAAGCCTTCTTAAAGGGTCAATTTAGATTCTATTCTGGAGAAAAAAAAAAACCTGTTTAATTTTGTGTTAAAGCCCTTAAAATCCTATACGTAAAACCCATCAGTCTTCATTTGGAAATGGAGAACGGTGTCCCAAGATTATACGGAGCCTGGAGAAAACCAGACTTTTACTTTATATTATAAAAATAATATGTAGGTGAAATTTATGTTTCGTAAACTACAGCATTTGGGCCATGCGCTAAAATTGCCGAATAGACATCTAAAGGAACGGGAATCAATTATCAGTGCCCCAAACAAAACAAAACAAAACAATAACCCGAAATCTTAAAGGTTACGTGTCAGGATAAGTGGTTCTGACGTTCACGTCCAAACGACTCAATATTTTGAGCTGACATTTTGAGATAAGGTTACACCATTTATCTGTATTTTGGCTTTTAAATTTCATACGTACTGTACCGTACACATACTTTTATACGGGAATGAACCATATGAGACTGTTTAAATCGGGACAATCCTTTTTTTAATGCTAGGTTCCTACCACGATTTGCACCACGAAAATGCGTTTGCGGTCGTCAAATTTTATATCTTTGGGTACGTATTTTATATCCTTGGGTAGTTAGCCACTGTCGACTTAAAATGAATTTAATGTAAACTTTAGCTGTTAATCTTGTAAATACTTTTGAAAAGCAGATGGCTACATCAAAACTATTCAAATATTGTATGGAAACAGAAATTTTGTTTTATAAAGCCCCATTTCTGTATATATTATTTTCATATATTATTATAAATCTGGTGTCATAAAAATGTAAAATAACATTGAAAATGTGGCCAAAATATAGAGCATTGGGTTTTAGAACTTACCCACTCGCGGGCCCTTGAAATCGATGCTTGCCTGGAGGTCGGGTGTTTCATCCCTGCATTGGCCGAGAAAGGTCATCTAGATGTTGTAGGATATGTTTACATTTTGTTGATTACAAAATGGCACCCGAAATTGATCAATATTGAATTCTAATTCGTGTTTTTAATTTCAAATATTATAGAAAATATTGAGTCAAATTTCCGATATACAATTTATAAAAGTAGACTGTTGTGGGTCTGTCCCTATTTTCTGGACAAATGTTATTACCTCCCTTGAAATTCTTCCGTAGCTGCTTTTGTGATATCAAGGCTTCTCATTAACACAGATCCGTGCAATAAGCCTTACTTACTGCTTTTAATATTTTTTATTATGTATTTAAAATGATCCATTACTTCATCCATTGTTCTTATACAGTACTACAAATAGCTACCACTTTTCTTGCGCTTATTTGACTGGTTTTTAAATGGACAGATTCGCCGAGCGAATTAAATGAGTGAATAAAGAAATCAAGTAGAACCAACCACAACGGTGCCAAAATACCAAATCTCCAAGCACTATCTAAAAGATTCTGCGACGTACATTAATGTCTGAAAACGAAGGTCAAAATGGATAGAGGTTGAGAATAACAAAATCTCTCTTTGCGGCTTTGGCGATTTGTATTTGCACAGTGTTTTTGAGATTTTTTTGCCGTCTTCGATTAGGCCCCTAGCCCTAGCATAGAGAGTCAAAGGTTTGTTCTATAAATAATTTATTATTTGTTGTGACGTGGATCAATAATTAATAATCCTCATTTCTGCCCTTGATTGATATGCCTTAATGGGGATAGGGTGCAATGCTCTAAACATAAAATGAATATCAAATTTGATATGATCTTGCATTGAATACTGTTGTTTATTTTATGATCAGCAGAGGAATACAGCGTTTTATCAGTCTAAGTCTTGATGTGTACGGTAGGCTAAACACTAACAGGGCTGGTCGTAACTCCTAACCCTACCCCTGGGCCAAGGTAACCCACATGACGTCATAATATGATTTAATATGCGCAGAACCGTATCCGCACTATAGCATTCTCCTGTCATTGATCTTATAATAACTTTTTAGGTCCATCGCGTGGTTTGCGTATGCACTTTTTTTCAATGAGCTTGTGGGCTGTGACGTGGCAAATATTCGACAGTGCCCACTCAAATATCAAAATGTAATAAACTGTGTGATCATATTTCTCTTTCTGACTTTTTTTCTGTATCACCTTGCTTGTAGTATTAGTATTTGTACCTGTAACTGACAGTCACTAAATTCATGCATGTTAGTAAACGGATATTAGACAGAGATTTGGATCTCAAGGTGAACTCTGCACAGAACATAGACAAAATCACATATTTGTTATTTATAGGCAAATTTGGATCTCAAGGTGAACTCTGCCGTCTGCCCGTCTCTGCACAGAACATAAACAAAATCACATATTTGCTATTTATAGGCTGTCATTGGCTACTTAGTTATAAATTAAATGGAGTTTAACATCCTACTTTTCTGCTCTGAAGACTGAAAAATGAGTTGAAAAGCATAGGTTAGTCACAGTCAGTGTAGTACATATATGTTATCAACTGATTTACATTCAATATTTAGAATTTTTATTCTAATTTCCAATATTATTGTCGGTAAAATATGTGACAATTCCAAATTATATGCCGGTTGTTTATGCATTACTAGTCAAGACATCCAGTCTATAAGTTTATTTCTTTTTTTTAATCATTTGTGGATTAAGCCAATTTGGATTAAGGTACTGCATTGACAGGCCCGGATCCAGGATTTTGTCCGGGGGGCGGGGAGCACACATTGGAGAAACGGGTAGTATGTTGCAACCTTGAGACAATGCGAAAATCATGTTTACCGGTATATATCATCTATTAAAGAGCAACAAATTTGCGCCTGATCGACTTGTTCCATGGTATTTGTTTTGCTTTGTTCAAATTACAAATGGTGCTCGAGACCACAAGGAGCCGTTAATTTCACAATGATAACCACATCAGTATTGATTGAAATGGACAAATATTGAATTCTATTTATGTTTTTACTGTCAAATAGATAAGTTTGAGTTAGAACTAGGCTTTTCACCAAGCGTGTTTTATTTTATTAATATTAACGGGAATACTTGATAATTGATATTATTAAGTAATTTTATCTCTTTGAGTGAGTGCTACTGTACTACTTTAATCTTGAAAGCAAGTCGTGCCAGATTGCTCCAATACATGTCTTATCTCTAAAGTGAAAAAAATAAGTAAGTCAATAATTTTCGCATAAAAATTGTTGATATTTACAAGCCTGGAAATAAGGCACTTGTCACAGACATTGTCAGATTCATGTTGCTCAATTCCACTGGTACGTTTTATTTTATTCAGCAGTGTTTCATGGATATTTTGAAATGTGGTTGTATATTGTCGTCGCCCCCCGCCCGTCTGTCAGTCCGTCGTTCCGGCATTCATAATTGCTTGTGGACGCTCTAGAGGCTAAAGTTAATATCAGATTGACTTTAAATTTATATACATTGTTTAAGGTCATGAGACAAAGAAGCCTATTGATTTTGATTTTCAGTGATTTCCAGAAATTACTGCCAGAGTTATGGCTCTTCAAAAAAATCTTGTGGAACGCTCTAAAGGCCAAAGTTGATATCCGATTTACTTCAAATTTATACATAGGGTTTATGGTCATGAGACGAAGAAGTCAATTGATTTTCAGTGATTTCCAATAATTACTGCCTGAGTTATCTCCCTTGATTTAAAAAATCTTGTGACGCTGTAGAGACCAAACTTATCATCCGATTGACTTCAGTTTGATACACAGTTTACAATGTAAGGTCTTGAAACGAACAAGTATTTTGATTTTCACTGAATTTTGATTACTGAACAGCTAAATTCATGATATTAAATGTTTTGTATACTAAATGTTATCACATGGGGAAGAACTTTACAAAAACCGAACAAATTCTAATAATTTTCTGATAATTACTTAATTAGGCCTGGAGCCAAAATTTCTAGCTAGCTTAGAAACACAATTCCGCTACACGGTCTTCCCTAAAAGAAAAACTATACATTTTTAGAAAGCTTATGACGCCAGGAACACAAAATCCGTGAGTTCCAAGCAAAATGTTTGCAATTTATTGATTTAGGGCCAGATGAAATTCGTCAAAATTGTCAAATAAATGCTATTTTTGTACTAACAATTCTGAAGTTGACATAAAATTAAATAGTTGCTAAAGCACCTCATGCCTTCATCCTTGGAAATGAACAGTTTATTGGATAGATTTTGGTGTAAATAAGAATTCTCAAAACACAAATGTAATGGGTGAATAAAGAATTCTGGAAATCCATTAATGGTAAAAAAGAGTTATCTCCCTTTCTGTCAAATGTCTGGAATTGATAGACTGTCGGGCGCATGGTGACTTCTAGTTTTGTATGACCCACAAGACCAGGTATGGGCACACAAGCCTATTGATTATTTTGTTTCTTGGATCTCAGGGGCCTTTGAGGGTTGGATGTTTGCTCAGAAATTATCGCTTGTATGGAACATGCTAGAGTCGATTTGTAGCATATCCTAGCCAGGCGATATGTTTGACAGTAGTTGAGTGATATGCATTTGAAATAATGGAGATCAGTACCACTTTATAACACATTGAACCACATGATTTTTTCCCACTAAGATAAACATTCTAAACCCACATACATGTTCCCTTTCAATTAGCCACTACAGTATTTTTACAATTGTACATGTAGCTGTGAACTACTATTTCGGATATCATTAATGGTCAAATTACAAACATACATGTAGATATAAGTTAAAAAAAATAATTCTGTATCTGGGCTGGAATGAAGGGAAAGGTTAGAAAACAGGATGAACAGTTTCGAAATTATTTATTACAGTGAAACAATCATTGAAAATCAAAACTAAACAGTTACTCTGCACATAAATGTCATCAAAGTTAATTGGAGACTATGAAGGAAGACTTATATTCTAGGGTGTTATGCATTAAAGCTTTAATTAACAGTTGATTATTTCTAAGTATTATTTATTACATTTATGTACATGTACGTATATGTAATGAATATGTAAATCAGCTTTAAAGATAATCACCAATCCATACATGTACCATGATGTCATAAGGAGATATAATAAATTGTAGGAGATTCTTTCAAATAGAGCTGTACACTTGAACTTGAGAATGAATGTTTGACTGGCCTAGATATTGATAAAGCAAGCAAATATTGATGTTTCGTTTTTTTTTTCACCTACATGTATTAAAGCAAGATTTACAGTTATTCAAGGGTTAACTTGAGCTGATAATCTGTTGTAAAGTGACCTTAAAGACTGGATATGTTATCAGTTTAAGGTCAGATACATATATACATGCCTTAATTAGATACTGAATAATAATAGCTAATAATATATAAACAGTTCATGACCTGCAATTTCTTAATTATTTACTTTAGACTTTATTTATTGGAAAATGTTTCATTGGGTGTTTTCATTACTTTCTAGTTATAATATTTGATCTGTATGAAGGATAAACCTACCAACTGGAATTGTATTTAAGAATACAAACACTGTCACAGTGGAAGAAGCAACACACAATTTCTTAACACCATGTCCACCTCACCAAGGACAGCATCCTTTTATATAAGTGATGAGGCTGAGGGAGGAACACCAAACGAAATAATGGTAAGTATTCTTATAATATCAGTTGACAGTCTTGACCAAATTTTTGTGATTAATTAGCTTTAGAAGAAAAACATGTTAATTGATTAAACAACCATACATTAAACCTCCCTTGATTGTATCCTTTTAGAAGTTTATGGTTTCGTTAAATAAAATGACCACTATGTCACTGTCTCTACAATTCATGGTTTTATTATTGTTCCAACCAAAAGGTCAATTCTACTTAACATCATAATCATATCATTTTTACAAAATTTCTTTGGATCTCTTTCATTTTATTTTTTATAGGATTGTGAATTTTTAGATCGAAAGATAATTGTGGGAGTGTGTGCTATGGCCAAGAAATCTGGATCCAAGCCGATGAAAGAAATCTTGCATCGCCTGTTAGAACATTTTGAAAGACTAGAGATTCTTATTTTTGAAGAGAGCGTCATTTTAAATGACCCTATTGAAAAATGGCCAATAGTTGATGCTTTCATTTCGTTCTTTTCTTATGGATTTCCATTAGATAAGGCAATAGCTTACAGTCAATTGCGTAAGCCTTATGTCATCAATGATTTAGAAATGCAACATGTTCTGAAAGACAGGTGAGTCTTTAGAATAGAATATATATATACATGTTACGTTTCATACTGTCTGAATTCAATTCTATTTATTGTCAATGTACTTGACCTATTTGAATTGTGTCATTTTGATGGAATGACAATGTGTCTGAACAGAAAATTTGAAGATAAATCAAGTGTTGAAATATAAACAATTATGTAATCCGCTCTCAACACAGTAAGCAGAAAAGCAATTCAACATATGCTTCATCTCTAAATTTAGTTGTTTATTGGATGCAAGTTTGTTTATTAGTGTCCAGTGTCCACCAACATTTGGAAAGGGAACTATTGAAATGTATTTGTCTGTGTGACTGTCCATCATCCTGTGAGAAAAAGTCTACGTCTTATTGAGGTAGAATGTTCACAATTTTGTGTTGCTGTCAGTCAGGTCAAAAGCATTTTGTACTTGGTGTGTAGTTTCATTACATCAATACCATGACTATAAACACTCCAATTTTATTTTCTGCTTTTCCTGAAAGACTATAAAAATTTCTCTTCTTTAATGCTTGGGGAAAAAGACTAATTCAAAACCAAGGGACTTGGTTGAGCTCTTCAAAAGCTTTTACCTATATTAGTAGTTCCAAATATTGAAATTTTAAACAAAGTATCTTACACATGATTTGAAGCCCTATATTTATTTATCATGACCCTAAGCAACAGAAAATGTGTTGCATGGTCAAAGTTCAATAATGTGCATTTTATGTTTAGGTTAAGTATGAATTATATAATAAATTAGAATAAGAGTTAGACATTCTTGGTCAATAATAGATTATGAAAAATGAACATAAATTGAAAAGTTTTCTTACATTACTTTATTCTGTGCGAAGTTGTGAGTGTTTGAAGTTTTGACAGACCATAATGTCCTGTTAGATTGTATATCAACATAGTAACGGTAAATGATAATCAAGACTAAATCCCAATTATCTGTTTTATCGTTACACTGTTAAATGGCTGTGTTGTTCTTATCTATATAAAATCAAAGCCATTTGTAATAAATATTTGAATTATAATTCATATATATAGCAACTTTGAAGCCTAAAAAAACCCCTTCAATATGCAGATTTAGCTCTTATATGATACATATATGACATAATCAGCAATATGATTGCTCATGTTTTATAAAAAGATAATAATTATGTGCAAGTAAAAATTGTCTTCTATATATTTGTTCTGAGATTAAATCAGTCTCATGTTGACTTATTATATTTGCAGAAGAGAAGTGTATAAAGTATTACAAGTTGAAGGAATACCCCATCCACGATATGCTGTATTAAATCGTGATCTTGGTTCTACGGAAGCACATTATCAGGAAACAGATGATGCTATAGAGGTTAATGGGGTTTTGTTTCCCAAACCGTTTGTTGAGAAACCTGTTGATGCAGAAGATCATAATGTTTATATATTTTTTCCTGTACAGGCTGGTGGTGGTAGTACACGTCTGTTTAGAAAGGTTTGTATTGTTATTGACAAAAAAGATAACCAAACTTGTAAATTGTTCTGATTAATTGACAAAGGCAGGAAAAGATTTACAAAAATCACAGATCACAAAATGATTACCAGAACTACATTCAGTCGTAATAATAATATTTTCTCCAAGAAAACTGGAGTCATTCAGTATGTAAAAAGATTGTGAAATTTGAACGGGAGAAAAATGGAATACAAAAAATAGCCAGTTGGCCAAATATTAGCGATTGTTGTCCTTTACAGCTTCTAGCCGGGAATGAATAATCTTATATCATTTTTAGATAATTGTAGTAATTTTGTGAAGTGGTGTTACTTATTCTCCTGCTTTGTGATTGAATCAAAATTGGTCTGATATGATAAGTGATGAATATGTATTGCAATTTTCTTCACTTATCAGTGTTTGTAGTTCTGATATTGGCCATCTGATGTTTGATTTAAAATAAATATTCAAACAGCACCTCTTACTCTTACTGTTTGAACTTTCAAATATTGGTCCTCTTTTGCACCCTAATTTTATTTCTTTAACTTTTTGAAAGCACAAATTGAGTACATTTAGATTCTGTCACTTTGTAAACGGAAAATTTTATGGGACTTTCCAATAAATTGTGCACATTAAAGTTTTTTTTTAAAATAGTTTATTTTGTTGAACTTTTACAGCAGAAAACAACCACTTTTAGAAAGGTTAGATTCTGTTTGACATTTGAATTTACTCAGTTTTGTGCCACAATTTTGCATTATTGGTATATCCCTCATTTTCTTTTGGAAAACATAGTGCATGCTGATGTTTTTGGTTCATGTACAGTTTTTATGTTTTAGTAAGTGATCAAAGTATTTAATCTTCCATCTTGTTTTGATTGTGTTCATTGTCTGTTAAAGGTCAGAGGAGAAGGTTATCATCAACATGCCTTTATTTATTCATCATTATTTCCACTATATCTATATTATCATAATTAAATGGATTAATTTGCATACCACAAAAATAGGAATAGTGATATCAGTCTGCACAACTCAAATCATAGTGTAAAACCAAAATATATTATTCATGGCCATCTACAGCTTACTGTATTTACCCCCCCCCCCCCCCCATCCCCATCTGATGCATTCGATGTCAAGTGTCGATAATTGAATAGCGTTGAGTCTTCCACAGAACTGTAAGAGTTTACATTCTCTCTAATTTTCTTTTAAAAGCCAAGCTCTATACCTAATATTCATATTATGTCTGCACCATAAAATTATATTCATCATTCCCATTCTGTCAGATTCAACTTTGTATATTCAACAGGATTGATCTGTGGTGGTTTTACATGTATGTGATCGTGAAACATTCTTCAATTGCTTATGTCATGTGTATCTCTTAAACAAGATTTAAAAAAATTCATGTGAAAAAAATGGTGCTGTGTTCTCATTGCTTGTCTGTGCAAAGACAGCCAGAACAAAAATAGATTTGATATAGAAATGCGCTTTTCATATTACCTGTATAACCTTTCAGTTGGGAAGATGCCCAAGACCATAGATATCTTTAATGAATAAAATTTAAAACTTGTTAATTGTAGAAACTTTTATCCAAATCATTAACAACTATCTAAAATGATGTGATACATTGTCAAGGAAATACAAATTTTCAGTTTCCATGTGAGGTAAACAATAAGCCTCAAAAGTACTTACCAAGAATATAGTGGGAAGTGATTCTCAAGACACTCGGTTGTACATTTGAACATTAGAGATCCAGAAATGATAAGTAAATCTAGCCATCATTTTCAATGGTTCATATTTTCATTTGAGACCTGCAGACACAGTAATTTGGCTATTTCATGCAAATTTTGTAATCCTCCAATAGGTTCAAGCAACTTTTTTGAACAAATTTGTATATGTAGTATTAATAAAATTTTTTTTATTGAAACTGTTGACACCCATATTTTCATTTTATGGCACCATCTGAACAAATCAAATTAAATTCTAGCAAGGAAACCTGATTTAAGTCTAGAAAGATAAAAAGTAATTTGGATTAATTTCAAGGTGACCATGAATATCTTACAAATTTGCCTGGGTGATTGATATTAAAACTTATGCATTTGATTTGATAGTTGCATGATTGATATTATTATTGTCTTCTATAGCACTACATCACAACTAAGAGTTATCTTAAAGTGTGTAATAACTGTAGATTGAGGTGTAACGTACATGCAATGTTTGAAACATATTTAAGCTTGACTTGAAGGAGTTAAATGATACACTTTGACATAGGACTTTTAGTAGATTGTTCGAGAGACTTTGTCCATGGACATCATAGCATACTGTCCATGGTGTCTGTTGTTGCTTGGCATGAATATAGTTATGGTATCTATTAAAAAGTGGAGGTTGAACCACGGTGGTATAAATATTTCCTTCGTACATCAAGGCATATGGTCAAAAAACAGTGATTGATATACTCTTGTTAATATCTTAAAATTCAAGAACATGTCACCATTGGAACTCCTTAAATTTCTTTCTAATGTTGTCTCTTTATGAATACCAAAAATGAGCTGTATTATTTTGATCTATCTGAACAGTGACTAATAATAGTACATTGGCATAATCTACATGTAGGTGATAAATAACTGAGGCTCTACTAGCATATGTTTCACAGGTTCAATATTTCCATATATATATGACCAAGGTGTCATATGCATTTATGTTTTTGCTAACTACTGTATGTAACTAATTTACTAGGGTAATTAATTTTAAAATCTTGTATCAAAATCACCCTTAAAAAGTAAAATGATCACTTTTAATGAAGTCTAGTATACCTATACAGATATTTTCATTGGTCAGTGAGTTTTCTCCAGGTCCTCCGGGTTCCTCCCACTGCTAAAGACCCCTACACGCAAGCAAATTATTGAAATAAAAATAGAACCAAGAGATGGTCCCGAAATGACAAGTAAACGACAAGTGGACGTTAATCTCTCTCTCTCTCTCTTATAACCTGAATAATACTCTCTTCAAAGAAAATATATCAGATAAAATGAGACTTATTTGTTGGTAAACTTTACTCTATATATTATGAACTACAAATGATAGTTTGTACATTAAATAAGTTATACTTATATTAATCGAAAGTTGTTGAATTACATATAGACACTTTGTATACACCAGTGCCACAGCTAGATGCTGTCCAATGGCCTAAATCAATCTTTGCATGAAACTACCGTGTAATAATTATAAGTTGTAATACATGTATTTACTCAGTTTAACATCCATGAATGTATCATTTATTTACTTACTTTGAAAGTAAGAAATACCTAACATGAAATCTAAGTGGATTTATAATATAATTTAGACTTTAACTTAAAGCGGGAATTAAGGGTTTGCAATTTTATGTTGTAGATAAGCTAACTTCTGTCTGATTCTGGGTTGTGTTTTTGTAATTTGTGATTTTTAATTTGGCTGCTGATAATAGGGTGATGGACATTGTACATTTATTTTACATTTTAATCATATACTCAATCCTTTTATGGGATGTCTTTTCTAAATCATACTTAATAGATGACAATAAATTTTAATGCTGAGAATATACATACCATTGTGTGTTAACATTATATAGGTTTATTATACAAGAAATCGGATCTAAATCATCATTTATGATTTTTCAAATGTATCTTAGTCTGTTAGAAACAGATGAATTGGTTAGATATACCTAATTATTGATTTTTTCATTTGATATTTTAAGTTAGTCCAGTTCTTAATCTCTCTGATTTCTGATTTCAGGTGAAAGATAGAAGTAGTGTCTATGGTCCACATAGTCGTGTAAGAAAAGTTGGATCTTATATTTATGAAGATTTTATGCCTACTGATGGTACTGATGTAAAGGTATGTGAATGCCTGACCTATAGCATGAGATTATCACTTCCACATAAAGAAGATTAAACCAAACAGAAATACTTTCCTAAAAATATATGTTCATATATTAGCCTAACATATTTACTAAGTTTTGATATCTTAATTGATTAAATGGAAGACCAATTTTAATTTCGTCTTACCTTATGATTTTAGTTAGTTATATATGGATACATTTCCAGCAAGATGACTCTTTGTCTCACCCCACAGTTAACAGTTTGTCTCATCCTACAGTTACCTTGTAAAATTCTGCAGAGGAATGATAACAATTTTGGATTTTATGTATTATTATAAGTTAATTATGATGAGTTATTGGAATATCAATATGTGCTGAATGAGTATTTTATATATTCTAGGTCTATACAGTAGGATTAGATTATGCACATGCTGAAGCTAGAAAATCACCTGCATTAGATGGCAAAGTTGAAAGAGATAGAGACGGCAAGGAAATACGATATCCAGTATTATTAAGTGCAAAAGAAAAATTGATAGCAAGGAAAGTTTGTATCGCATTTAAGGTAAGTATTTAAAAGATTAATTGTTCATGCAGTATTCAGTTATGTAACATAAGTAAAAAGTTCATGATAATAATAATAATAATACATGTTTGTATTGTAATATTTGGATAGTGATCACCTTGTGTCATGCAATAGACTTAGCCTGTTGACTATATTTCTCTTTTAAGAGAATGTTAATCTTATAATTAGGGAGGTAAGACTAACAAATGATGTTACTGAAATGCAAGTCAAAAAAAAATATCAATTAATTTGGCCATTTATATAAATTCCAACTTGATGATGCATTTAAGATAACTGCAGTTGCTTCGTAATAATTTTATGTTCTATATTACTCTAATTGGAAATTTGTTTTATCTACAGCAAAATGTATGTGGTTTTGATCTTCTAAGGACAAGTGGTCAGTCGTATGTATGTGATGTAAATGGTTTTAGTTTTGTAAAGACCTCTAGTAAATATTATGATGATAGTGCTAAAATACTAGGTACTATGATAATGAGAGAGGTGGCGCCACAGTTGCAGTTGCCATGGATACTGGGATGTGCACCAGAAGATCTACCCGTAGTACCAACAGCATCTGGTTCAATGTAAGAATCATTTTTCCTTGTTCTTCTGATGTCATAGGAATGTATCATTACGGTAATGCCAAAATTTCAAAAGCTTTGGAAGAATGAATACACATATAACTGAGAGACCTTGTCTTAATCTAAATATGAAAGCAACCTCTAAATTAATCCGTTTGGATGATCCAGTAAAAAACTGCCCAAAGGCATATTTTATTCCCAGTTTATAATTAGAATTTTTTGATACATTCATAAATATTGTTTTTTTGGTGTTAAATTTATACAATGCTTTTCTTTCAAATGTATTCTATAGGATGGAATTAAGATGTGTTGTGGCTGTTGTTCGTCATGGTGATAGAACTCCAAAACAAAAGATGAAAATGGAAGTAAAACATAAAAAGTATATAGTCTATAATGAAATTGTATTATTTCAAAAAATGTGAAATGAGTGCATGTTAAACTTATCTTGTTCTATGATTTCTTTTTTTCATCATCTTAGAGTCAGACTTAAGGATATTGTTAAAACTAAGCTAACTCTAGATTAACTTAAGAATATACTAAATAGGCTAGAAATATTAATTTTGTTTTTCGGAAAAGAAGTCACATCTCCCTCTTAAATGAACATTTTTCTGACAATTAATTTGGTCTAACTATCAAAATAAGTATCTGTTTGTATCAAAGGTAAGGGGTTTGATGTCAGGAGCCATTTCCAGACAATCACAGGTCTGTCATCTAGGCAACCCACAAGTTTCATCCGATGATCATATATGTGGCTTTTATTTATACTATCTGGGGCAAGGGCCATATTAAGATGTGCATTGTTTGATTTTCTTGGCATCTGATAAATCACAACATATATTTACAATTTTTCCCCTTTCATTCTAGATTTTTTGATCTGTTTGAAAAGTATGGAGGTATGAAAAATGGACATCTGAAACTGAAAAAACCTAAACAGTTACAGGAAGTATTAGATGTGGTTCGACATCTTTTATCAAACAATCAAAAAGAAAAAGATCCTGAAGTGGAAGAGAAAAAGGTTAAATTCCAACAACTAAAACTGGTTTTAGAAATGTAAGTTTATTTAATATAAATATTTATGTTTTACTTGAAAAATCAGCTATTTGTGGCTAGGGCAAGTACAGTCTTTGAGATATATAAAATTTTAGATTTAATGAATATTGTCTATAATATGTGCAAATTATTTTCTGAGATCTGAAATAAGTTAAACTGATTTGTGACAAATATATAATTACAAATTTTAAGATGCTTACAGACTGTATACACCAGGAACCGGGTATTTTATAAAAAAGGAAAGAAACTACGCTTACCGTCCAGAAACTAATACACATATCCAGTTAATAGATTGCCGTCTAGAATTTGTTAAATGCCATCAATCTTTTTTCATATTAATTTATTACCGTATAAATTGTAACCACATAAATCGTAACCACATAAATCGTAACCACATAGACGTCTCTCGGTAAAGTGGTAATTTAGCGTAAATTCTAAACGTCTTCTGTTCTCAAACACTCTGTTCATTTCTTGCTGTGTCTATAAACTAAACCCCTTTCATGTCTAAATGGTAGTGTTCATTTTTAAAAGCATCCCGAGAAACTGAACGGTCGTAAAATAGACGATCGAGGTCAAAACTTAAAGGAGTTTTCTAAATCTACACGGTAGCACAAACTGGACGGTTTTTGATGAATCTTGACGGCATTTAACACATTCTAGACGGCAATCTATTGACTGGATACATGTATTAGATTCTAGACGGTAAGCGTAGTTTCTTTCTTTTTTCGTAAAATCTTGACGATACCCTGTCCCTAGTGATATTACAAGCACACAATGTATGTTGCACATTTCTTAATGTATAATAGTGTGACTTCAAAATAGGCAATTGCAGTTGTCTTCCTTTTCCGAAAATGTGTCATTGTGAAGTAGAAAGTCTTTAAATAAGGAAGATGAAAATATAAAATGCATGCTATATTATTATATTAGAGATGAATTTCAGATCGGATGAAGAATCTTTTATTGAGGTGTTATTTGGTAAGATTAAAGGGCTATCGGTGTTTTAATCAAAATACTTCTATAATATATGCCTATTTACTTTAATTTTATTTATTTAATAAACAATGCAAAAAAAAAGAAAAACCAATTAAAACTTGGATATTACAGGTATGGACATTTTTCTGGAATTAATCGTAAAGTTCAAATCAAGTATCAGCCTAGGGGTTGTCCTAAACGGTCATCTAGTGAGGAGGGTGTGTACTGAGATCTGCTTCAAACCTTTATAATGTCTGGCAGTAGATTCATTTACTTTCTTTCTCTTACAGATAAAAACTGTATTGTACCCTTCTCTTCTTTATATCAGGTTCTTAACTAAAAAACTTGATAAAGAAATACCTTCAAAATTCAGTCATTTATGGATAATTTCAAAGTGTCAGTCATTATTTTGATGATCAACAAGATTTGATAAATGATTATGATATCTGACTTTCTGTATATACACATGTAGCAATATAAATTTATGGTTGTTAAGAATCCATAAAAAGATTAGTAAATTATGACAAGTAACCTTTGAATACAATTATTTCAACAATTGTTGATATTGATAAGAATAAAATCATTTATGATTGAACCTGGTATGAAGTACAGTAGAAGTTGTATGGTCTGGAAGTTCATGTATGGCGCAATGACTAACACTATATATTTTAATAACAATGATTATTATTATTATATATATTTATATATCTTAAAAAGACGCTTTATTTTTCTAGTTAGTGGATTAGCTTGTTATTGTGATGGTAGCTAAATGCTCATTAGGAACTAATGCTTGATGTTTGAAAACTGGATTTAATAAATGGCAATTAATCTGGTTAAAGGGGGTGGGAGGGCTTAGTTTTTTAGTAATATATTGTAAATTAGAAAAAGTTTAATTTCCAAAAGTTATTTCAAATTCAATACAAACATTTTTTTTTTGTTGTGGTTATGTATAGTTTTAAATCATTTATTAGGTGATTTTATACTTTTATTAAATTGTATTTTTATGAAAAGTTTTGCCTACTACAAGGAAAATGTTCAAATAGGTCTATTGAAGTAGATCCTTAACAAAGGACTTTAGGTCAAAACATACTGCAAATTTTGTATCTCATCACAACAGCAAGCTAAAAGATGTAATATAGATGTAGTCACCCTGTACCCTATATGATCATATTATATTTTATTCTCATTTAATTATTTAGTCAAGCAATGTTTTGTGTTTATCTGCACTTTTTCTGTCCTACCTCACCAGGTATGAGTTTACTGGCATCCACCGCAAAGTTCAGTTGAAATATCAGCCGAATGGGCGGCCGTTAGGATCGTCCAGTGAGGGTTTGTAGTTTCCAACAATCTTGTCAACTTTGAATTCAAATGAATTAATTAACTTTAAAACATGTAAAATAGTCAATTTCTTTAAGTATCATTATCATTCATATTTATTATTTTCTGTAGTATTATTTACATTTAACAATTGTTTAGTGCCTAGTATGTAACTGTACTGCACTTTAGTTCTATTATAATTACTAGTCGATTGAATGTCACATACCCTTTAAAGCAAATAGAAAATATATAATCGATGTTGTTTGTGTACTATACACCTTTAAGTTATTATTTACACTTCTTTAACTTACCACTCTTGGTAAGTGACCATAATTTAAATCCGTCTTATCATATGTTAAAAAGATTAGGATATGCGTCTCTATCAATATGTTGTCACTTCAAAAATAAAACCATAGTTGGTTTTCAGGAATTTATTTCAAGGGAAAGTTTTGAAGGGAAAGGTAATGATAAGGACAAAAAGATTACATATGGACATGGTAAAAATCAAGTGATATTGTTCTTTCATGGTTAGAAGGGCAAACTGTAGTTGTTTAAACTGGTTTATCACTCTTTTATGTACCTATAATGAAAGAGTCCTTAAAATCAATTTCGAAAATTTGAAAAAAGAAATAGAAT
This sequence comes from Patella caerulea, assembly GCA_036850965.1. Taxonomy (NCBI): domain Eukaryota; kingdom Metazoa; phylum Mollusca; class Gastropoda; family Patellidae; genus Patella; species Patella caerulea. The sequence goes on from JAZGQO010000006.1 coordinate 26,153,995, forward strand.
TTGAAATAATAGCTTCAAATATGCCCTGCTAGATAATACTGAATAATGTGAAGTGACTTTTCAAATCTTATTATATTTTCTTCAATGTTATGACACAATGAACTCAGTGGTGTTATGATGTTTAACTGAATATGCAGTGATGGCTTTATGCCAAGAAGCAAGGTCTCCGACAATTTCCAGTGGTGTTTTTGAGCACTTTCTAGTGCGTTTTGAAATTTGTCATATGTTTGAGTCTCAAGGTTATGCATTTGAGTAACCCTTTGATTGACTTGATTTCTATGATATTATTTTAAAGTCTATAATATGTTTTTTATTTAAAAAAAGACATTCTTTTCCTTAAATAGGAATACTTTAAAGCTTGGAATGTTTGTTGCAACTGCTTACATATGTCATGCTTGGTAGCAGGGATACATATCTATTCACTTGTTGGAATCTTTATATGTACACCTAGAAATGGGTTGGAGTCATGCTCAGAAACTTTTAAGTTTTGTTCATCGACTAAGCCAGAATTATTATTTTGCTCTAATTAACTTATAAGTTGACAAGATTGTAGGTCCATCAGTTGTGTGTTTATACCCTTCTTTTAAAGTTCATGAAAGCTTCGTTTTGACCTAAATTTACTAAAAATATTATTAAGAATATGAGTAGATATTAAAATCCTCCTTATAATAAATGTTAATTAAGAAGTTATGAAATAATTATTCTAGATTAAAATATTTTTAAGATAATTAATTATTGCTATAAACTAATTGTAAAAAGATAAAGTAATTTTTATACCCCCACATTTAAAGTTTTTTTCCTCCCCTTGCCCATCCTCAATTTGTGTTGAACACTAGATCTAGACTAATCTAGAGGTGAAAGAATTCATGATTTTTGTTTTGGAAATTTCAAAACGTGTTTCACAGAATATTTTTGCATTCACATTTTGATTATTAAAGCTTGTTAAGAAATTTCCCTTAAAATTTGAATGTAATCTTTGTCATCACTCCCTTGCCTTTATTCATCTATCCGAAATTGTTTGGAGGTTAAAGTTTTCTGGTTGGCATATTAAGCCTGGAATAATTACTGGCCTCCAATTTTTTTTTTTTTTTTTTTTTTTTGCTTTAAATGTATTATCCCTATGCAATGCATATCTCCCCACTCTTGCTATTTATTTAGAGTTCTTATCAGATTCAAGATAACTTATTTTATTGCCTCCCCCTCCCCTCCCTCTTGTGTGCTTTGAAATTGTAAGCTTGATACAACAAATATGATATAGATTCCTTCATAGTAAATTTCATCAGTGTAATTGATATATCATGTTCAATCATATTTTATTATTTTGAGGTCTTTTATCAATTCAACTATACATGGCATTACAACAAATACAGCATACTTCAAAATTCAACAATCAGTATTTGCTGTATGTAACAAACCAATTTGATATGGCATAGTTGCATAGATATATTGCTAGGGAATCATTTTATTAATATTTTGAGACGTTAGGGAATATTGATAATTTGAAATATCAAATAATATTGATATTTTTAGGTATCAAAGAATATAATTTGAAAATATAAAAAAAGTGAAATGTGACTTCTAGGGTACAAATCTTCAAATACATATTTGATCTTTGATTTTAACCCAACATCATTCTGATATTACCAGATGTAAATTTGTTTATTCTTCAATTTTAGATCTAAGTACTTATAGTTCGGATGCATGGTTTGAATGTAAGTTACATACAATCTGTGTGATTTATATTTACAAAACGTAGATGTTTTTTGAGAATCATATAACTTACTAATAATACTGATTTGGTGCATGTGTGTGTGTGTGTTTCACTAGAAATACATGTAATAATGATTAATATTTTACCACATACTCACCAAAAATCATTCATATTTAATTGAATTTCACCTTGAGTAACAATGTACTGTTCAGTACAGTATATCTGTTGTTCAATGTGGGTGGAATCTCAATCTGCTTACATTTACTCTCATAGATTAGAAGCCAGATGCAGGATTTGTCAAAAATTTAGACTTTGTCCACTAAGATGTAATTTTCAGATACAATGAAATTACAAAAGCAAACAAAAAATTGACAATTGATTTTCTTTTCATCTCATTAATTGTATTTTTAGTGCTATTTTTGGTGGATGATGTATATTGTCTGTCTGTTGTTCATTTAATATTAGCACACATCCAATTAATGTGTCAAAAGTTGGACTACACATTCTAGAATTATTGAAAGATATCACAAAATTCTTAAAATGAAAGTTAAAAAATAGTAATCGATGCGAAGTTTTCATGAACATTTTTGCCCAGATAATAAATTTTATTTTATGTTGATTATATTCATTTTTAGAATCATTCTGTTGTTTGATTTGAGCTTGATTGGTGCTTTGTGTGATGTCAAAAATTCATCCCATTCATTTAAAAACAAATCTCTCCCTTTGTCTTCATATGTTACATGTAACTTGGTACACTGGTACAACTTATTTTGATTTATTCCTTGTAGTGCATGATGGTTTTAGGATCCACTGCGCATTCTCCCATCATTCTCTGTTTCATAATTCATACACAAAAACAAAATCTATCTAAACTGTAGACATACATGAACAATAACAATTTTCTGTTTAATTTGTGTTGTTGAAAACAAACAATTCTTTAAATTACAATTCAGTAAATCTTTTTAGATATTTTTTTATATATAAATTGAACCAAAAATCTGATATAAAGTTACATTCAAATTTGTGTTAATTTTAAAAAAAATGATTAATAGCATTATGAAACTTATCTTTTGTTACTTTAGATGAAGTTCCACGAGAACCGTCCTTGTTGCTAATAGTTAAATGGGGAGGGGAGCTAACTCCAGCAGGTAAAATTCAAGCAGAAGAACTGGGAAAAGCTTTCCGTACCCTTTATCCAGGAGGCCAAGGTGAGAATTGGATCAGTGGATAAACAATAATTGTATTTTCTTTAAATGTTGTACTTGCATAAGAATTGTCTAATTTATCAGACCTGGAAATTAAGATTTTATTGCTATGGATGATAGCACCACAGCTTTTATTTCTTTTCAACACAAGCCGATTGCCACACAGACTTAATTTTTATTGTAGAAGATGGGCAAACATCTTCTTTGATTGGCATTTAGTAATTGAACATATTAACACAAGGTACAATTTTATGGATACACAATTACTGAGTTTGATACTAAGCGACGTTTCGACGAGGATGCTCTCGTCTTTATCAAGCAATGATACAAATTTGTGAATAGTGTAGGCAAATATATACAGAATATGCAACAAAGATAAAATCAAATACAATTAAAGTTTAACACCTTTGGGCAAACATCCTTACAAAAACTTCAATGTTCAATAATCTGGTACTATTTATTTTCTTCTGACATTATACTGCCGTAGCCTTAAAAGTTATTTATAGTGTTTAAGACCCAGAGATTTACAAGCCATACTTTCATTGTTATGACCATCATTAGTATTTTGAAAAAAAGATTATCTGGAAATGCATGTTCAATTATCAAGAAGAATGTAAGTTCTTGATTTATATTTTTAATGATCTATCAGTTAGTGGTCTAACAATTTGGTTCAACTTTTAATATACGGTACATGTATATGTGTGCAGATAATTTTGCAGGTCAGTTTGAAACTCCCGGGCTAGGGTTTCTCAGGTTACACAGTACTTTTCGTCACGATTTAAAGATGTATGCCTCTGATGAGGGAAGAGTTCAGATGACAGCAGCAGCTTTTATAAAGGTAAATCAAGAAGTTGTTTACAACATTTAACACAGTCGGTTTGTTACTATTGGACTTCTTATATTGAATACAGTATATTAAAACAAATTTAGACATCATTTCTTGGTCTCTATTTCCATAATAGCTTGTGTAATTATTACCTATATATTGCAGGGTTTACTAGCTTTAGAAGGAGAATTGACACCTATCATGGTACAGATGGTTAAAAGTGCTAATACCAATGGTTTACTAGACAGTGAAGGATTGAGCTCCAAATATCAAATTGTGTATGTATGCAATCTGTTTAATGAAGTAGTAGTTTTCCTTTTTAAAATGACAGGAATATGTGGAGAGATAAATCTTTTAGTGATGAGAATATTATCTCTCTTAGTCTCAATGGAAACTGTTACCTTCGAAATGGCATGTCACATGTTATAATCGTTTAGCCTTTTGGTAATCAATTTCTACATAAAACAGACTTTGTGCAAAAATTTTGGAAACCTTTTATAGAAATTTACAATTTTTTAATGAAAATTTAAACTATCTAAGGCCAAAGTTATGTGATTACCTGGTTAACTTGGTTTATTTGAACCATTCTTTAATTCAATATCTACAATACTATGTAAGGTAATACACTGTTTCCCGTCATACATGGCATATGGCGATAGTGTTACAATTACACGATGTTACTAAAAATAGAATAAAATAGTTTGGAAGGCATCTATTGATTGGACAATAAAGAAATAAGTTTGGGCTTGTTTGGTTAATTTTGCCATGTAGAATGTTGTAAAAAATCAACTATAATGTCATTTTCTAGCCTTTATGATTATACTTTGAATCATGGTTACATTTTTAAATAAATATTAAACGAGGTTGAATATAGTTATAAAAGCCAAGAAGTATTTGGATTAGATTAACAATAGCAAATGTCAGACTTTGCTGTAAGTGTACGGCTGCTATTATTAATAGTATCATTATTTAGCAGCCAACATCCTGGGGCAGTTACATTCTACAAAAGTAGGACAACAGGACAATTTGGGTTTTAAAGAGGTATATCTTGGGACATAACTCTATGTAATGGTGAACATCTGCGAATAACCATACAGTTTAATTCGAACCATTTAACTATCAAAATTTAAGTTTTTTAATTATCTGACTAGCCGTAGAAGCACTACTATTCAGAATACAGCATTCTACATAACAAATTATTGAGAATTATTTTTGTTGAAGTCTGGTTATATTAAAAAATCAAAGCGAATGGGAGCTCTTAATTACCCTATTTCCTACCAGGAAGTCATTTGACCCAATTCTGGCTTTTGATCTTGGTTGTACACAGGAAAAAACAATTTAAGACCTATGCGGTCACTGGAGAAAATTCAGAGATATTGAAACTAAACCATTGTTAATTTTAGTGTTAAAGAGAAGTTGAAAGATATATTCAATCAAGATAAAGATTTTACGGAAGAAGATTATAAAAAGGTAATTGGAAATGATATTATTAAAACCTCTTAAATAATGAGATGACACTTATGATTCATGAATTTGCGAAAATATATTGAATTTAATGAACAGAATTTTAATGTCTTAATACTTTCTTATTAATTTCTATCTTGAAGACTTTACTATAACCAGGGGAGGGTAATATTTTCTGTGTGTCCTTAAATGCAGAAAAGTAATTGGTGCATTGGTAATCCCATAGGGCATACCATTTCTCCCATAGTTTTAAGCAATAAAATTCCCTGCTGTTTTTGTAGTATGAACCAAATAAACATTATATCCGTGTAATCTTTGTATGCAGTTCATTAAATACTTATGAAGTGGACAAACCACTAATATATCTGGGCAATTGTTTGGACCAAATTCCATTATTAAAAGGGGTTGTTAAATTCATAATTGAGTATTTCATTGCTTTTGCAAAGGGTTACAAGCTTGATTTTGATATGTTTATGTCCAGAAATGAGCTGGAATGTGACTAGTGTCATTTAGCAATAATTTATTATTTGATAAGAACAAATTAAATAAAATTTGAACAGCATCACATGTTTCATATCTTAAATGTAATTTCAGCTTGCTCCAACTGGTAGTGTATCTTTAATTAATGCAATAAAGTTTGTCAAAAATCCCAAAGAAATGTGTGATAAAGTTCATGCAATGGTGAGAGAAATAACTGCACAGATCAGAAGTCTTAAAATAGAACTAAAAACTCGAGGTAAAGTAGGATTAAGTATTGAAATTATTGTCAGTTTAGATTGACTCCACATATACATGTACTGACAGATTTATCTTATTTTGTAGATATTGTATTGATGAAAAAGAAACCACCAATGTGTACAGTTTACGATTTCAAAAAAACCCATGATATCAGATCACATATTAAGCCTGATGAATTTTGTGTAACATATAAATTAGACTCATTTGAGCACAGGCTGTATATTTGGGATGGGGAGTATGGATGCAATTTGGGATTAATGAAAGGCATAATAGACTTTGTTAAATGGTATTTTTCTTCTTTTCTTTTCTAGATTTGAAATTATATCATGGTGAATCATGGGAATTATTTATTAGACGCTGGGCTAAATTAGAGAAAGATTTTAAGTTAAAGAATGGACGATATGATATAAGTAAAATTCCTGATATATATGATTGTATAAAATATGATCTACAACATAATAAGAAAACATTACAATACGATGGAGCTGAAGAATTGTTTATGTGTTGTAAAGCACTAGCTGACATAATTATACCACAGGTATGTATATGTTTTTTTTTCTTTATATGGCACTCGCCTTACCATTCTGTCTGTTGTCAAAGATTTCTTTTGAACACTCTGCAAATTAGATTTATTATGTAATTCTTCATAGTTAGTGTGACAGAGAATACTATTGATTTTATGTTAATAACCTACTTGGTCACTGTAGAATTTTGTGAACGCTCAAACAACAATGGTTATCCGATCTGCATGCATTGTTGAGATTATTAAAATTCATTTCATCTGGTCTTGTTCTTCTTGATTGATCATTGATAATTACTTCCAGAGTTCTTGCACTAGATTATGTCATATGTTACATTATATAGATAAAACTTTTTATTTATGTCATAAATAACAATGTGATATGCATGTATGACTTGGCATCTGCAGACAGGTGTTTTGTTGTATGGCAACCCATCTTTCTAAGAATTTTACATGTATATTTCAAGTTACAATTGGTTTATGACTAAACAGGAAGTAATAAGAATAGACATTCGATAATTAAGACTACATGATACAAACTGGTTAGATATAAAAAAAAAATATTGCAAAACACTGAGGAGTATATAGTAGACAATCTAAAGACATGTTTTATAATACATTTGCTAAAAATCTCCTACATTTACTGAGACTTTACTAGATTAATATTATAGGATATCGTTAGGCGATCTATGCACTAAAACCATTTGCTTTTAGGAACATGTCCGGGGAATTTTGTAAAGTACATACTTTTTCTATGTTCTACATTACAGGAATATGGTATAACTGTTGAAGAGAAATTACATATAGCACAAAACTTTAGTAATCCTTTAATTAGAAAAATTCGAAGTGACTTTGCCCAGTGTGAACAACTTAATCAAGAAGATGATTCTACCAGATTAGATTCCAGGTAGTTATTTGCCAAATTCATACGGAATTTTAGAGTGAAGTTGATATGCCCTATTATACTGTATATCACCACATACATGCCTCAGAATCTGTACATTGACCAAAGAATACTCTTTCTTAATAATACTAGGCAAATTATATTTATTTAAAAATATTCTGATGGAGTTGACCCTCTCTACTGCCTACGATGGAGAGAACATGGTCGTATAAGAAGTGGTTGCAATGTTTAAGAGATCTTTTACAAAATGTCACAGGCCGCAAGTGCCAAATTGGAAATCCAGATACTGTATGAAGATTCAGATCTTTTAACCCCTGTTTCAATTTAGCTCGAGCTTTACGTCACATGAGATATTGATTGTTCTTTCAGATATTCTAAAGGTGTATCAACACCAGAGAGATTTGTTAGAACCCGTTTATATTTTACTAGTGAAAGTCATATTCATTCTTTATTAACTATATTGCGCTATGGTTCTCTATGTGATGAGACTAAAGATGAACAATGGAAACGTGCTATGGATTATATTAACGCTACATCAGAGTTGAATTATATGACACAGATTGTTCTAATGATGTTTGAAGATCCTAGTAAGGTATAATATTTAACTTTATTGTTAAAAGGGTTTTTTTTATCTTCTTGTGTCAAATACAATATATATTGTGTCAAATACAATATATAAGAGATGAGTACAGAAGTCCCGTTGTGTCATATTTTCATGGTCAGACAGTATTAAACCCTAAAGAAGAACTTGTATTGTTTTAAACATTTGTCCTTGTTCCAGGTGGAATCCATACATTTGAAATTCTTCTGTTGATCAAAAAATTACAATTTCCATCAGTTTGTTGATTTTACCTTTAACTTAAAACTTTTAATATACCAGTAAGATCGTTTTCAATGTAAAAGTATGAATGAATAGATGAATGATTATTGTTTCAGGATCCAACATCAGAAGAGAGGTATCACATGGAACTGCATTTTAGTCCTGGAGCCTATACTAGTTGTGATACCAGTTTAACATCACCAAGGGGGATGGGTTATAGACCAAAACCAAAAACAGATAAAGTATGCTATAAACAATATTTGTTATTTGGTAGAAATTTTGAAATTATTTATCACAGCCCTATTGTATCTTTAATTTAAATCCACTTCTTGAATATTTCAACGGGAAAGGTTTTTATGTAATGCCATCTTGACCCCAATTTGAAAACAAGATGTAAACATCTGGTAAATAAATCTGCAAGTAGACTATCTTGACTACTGAAATAAAAAAAAAATTAATTTATAGGGATTGATTAAAATGTTAATCTGTGAAATTGGATGCATTGTTATTTTAGAAAGATAATAAAGATACAATAAAAGAGTCAACAAGTTTACAAGGTTCCTGTACCTGGGACGGTTCTCTATGTAAAGAACAACTTAAACCACGCCTTAGTAGATCTGACCCACAGACTTCTTATTCTGCACCAGGAATAAAATGCAACCTTGGAGAAATACTTGAAAGTGATCTATATGAACAGGATACTGTAGACCATGTGAATGTAAAGAATACTTTTATTTATATGACCACATTGAAATGGGGTGTATATTATCGTCGCTCCCATCTGTCCGTTCATCTGTCCATCGTCCCGAATTGCTTGTTGACACTCTAGAGGCTAAAGTTAATATCCAATTGACTTTAAATTTATACACGTTGTTTCAGGTCATGAGCCGAAAAAGCTTACTGATTTTCAACAATCTCTCCCAGAGTTATGGTCCTTGATCACTTTAAAAAATCTTGTTGTCGCTCTAGAGGCTAAAGTTAATATCCGCTTGACTCAAGGACAAGTGACAAAGTGGTCTATTTTCAGTGGTTTCCAATATTTTCTGCAGAGTTCTGACTCTTTATTCCTTTGGAAAATCTTGTATATGCTCTAGAGTTAACTTCCGATTGACATCAAATTTATACAGAGTATTTAAGGTCATGAGATTTAGGGGCTTGTTGATTTCCAATGACTTTTGATAATTACTTCCAGACTTATGACCATTGATATTAAATGTTTGTATGCTAAACATTAGTATAGTGCAGAACTAGAAGAGAAATTCCAATGATTTCTGTACTTGTACTCAGATTTTAGTGTATTGTAAATAAACGACTGCCTGGAAAACCTAGCTGGTGCGGGTGTATACTTCTTTGTCTTGCAACCTATCTTTATCAATCTCTATAAATTAGTCATACTGGGCAAATGTTTTTTAATAGATATAGTTAAATTTTGCTCCCAGTGAATTTATGTCTCGCAGTGTAAGTTTGTAAGAAAAGAAAATAAAGAAGTTTTTCGGGAAAGAAATCCCTTTAACTTTTTAAAATTTTATTTAAGGTTGAAAACAGTTCTTCTAAAGTACTTGATTCCAGTATTCCTGAGTGGGATTGGGGAGAAGCAGATGATAAAGTATGTGCAATTAAATCACTTTGTTATAAATACTAATGTCTGACAAAAATTTACTGAATCAGTATTTTGCAGGGTTTGGCTATATGAGTGTGCAACTGATTTAACAAAGTAAAGATTGGATTAGTTTGCTTTTGTGGCATCCAAAATTTTGTGTCCTTCATTGATTACTGTCTATATGTTCCCAGCCTTAATGGGAAGTAACTCTATAAAATGCTACCAGTTGAATTTTAGTCTATTTGTTCACAGATAATTCTGTCGAGTACTCCATCTGATAATGAATCAACTTACATTTCACTTTAAAGTCATATAAAATGTAACTTCTAAGTGTTGCCAGCTTTCTGGGTGATCCTGGAATCCAAGAAAGGAACTACACCAAGAACTGTACGAGTCAGAAACAGGGAGGGCTAACCCCAGATGAAAGAAATATTTCCATAATTTTTGACAACAATAAGTTCCAGACTCAGAAACATGGAGGGCTAACTCCAGATGAAGGAAATATTTCCATAATTTTAACAACAATAAGTTCCAGACTCCCATTTACCTTATTGACTTTTTATAACTTCCTTTTAGGACACAATATCAAATATCAAATAAGGAACCTAGTATTGATCTAATAAAGGGTGTATATGGTACAGTTTGTAGCATTCAGCATAAACATAGATGGCATACTTATCATTAGAATTTTCTTTCATCCACATTTCAATTATTTCTCCAACCACTCCATGACCTGAAAGTATTTATAGAATTATCGGAAAAGATTGTTTTTGATTAGAATTTCCTTGCCGGAATTTGCATTCTCATCTTTATTTTACCACCAATCTGTTGGCTAAAAAGGTTTCATTATTCGTCTGATAACGTATTACTTTAACATTCACATGATTAGTTCGGTAATTTTTGTTATTGGACCAATCCAATCATTGTTGACTTTTAATTTAAGAGTTCATTTAATTTAAGGGCGATTAAAACTATGAAGTCATATATTATGTCGGATATTAACCTTCTCTCCATTGGATTGATATGATAGAGAACACTATATGCTGTAGCAAAACTGTATCCGGAAAAACACTGCAGTCAAGCTCTGTCATAATCTATAAAAAAACTGAACCATGTGGTGTGGGTTTGGCCTAGTATTACTTTGATCATAAATGACAAACATTTATTGGCTCTCCTGAGTCATTATTTTTAGTGTTATTTTGATCATTCCGTTTTATCGTAAAGAATTTATATATAACAAAAACTGACTGGAAGTATTATTGTTCATTTGTATTTATAGCAGCAAGAAAAAACACGAGAATCTAAGCCTCAGTCTGCTGCCACATGTAAAAGTGAACCTATACCATGTGTGAAACCTATACAAATAACAGTTGATCCAGTTTCAAGCCAAGGTTGAGTATTTTCCTCTTAGAAATTAATTATTTAGATCTTATTTAATTTATGAACCCATGGACAAACGATTCATTTATCTTACCTTATTTTGAAAATCTAACCTGTCAGCAATTGTCTACATGCAACATCACTTTCTTGATCACTCTGATAATTGCCATGTGCATTATTTTTCTTGTTTAAAAACTCATGTGTTTGATTATAAGGCTCAGTAATTCTTAAATTTAGATTCTTCGAAGCCACAAAGTCTGGATGAAAAACGCAGTAGAAGTCTGGATGATGATAAAAAATCAGGTGAGTAAATACATAATACATGAAAAAATAAAATGCAAATATTTGATATTGTTAAGTATCAAACAACATAGTAATTGATATTTAGATTAAAATTTAAAAAAAAAAAAAAATCTAATCCGATTTAATCCATTATCCATTGATCATGTTACTAAAAATATACTTGTTCCTTGATCATTTTAATTGTATGAAATTCTGAGATATGAAACCAACGTAATGTTATGGTGAGACAGACAATGTTTTTAATTTTAGATGAAATCACAACGTCTAATACAAACGGTAAATTATTAATACAGTGTCTAAATGTTCACTGGTTTCTATTTAGTTTTATTTTCTGGCTCTTTCTGTCTTTTTATGTAACAATGTAGATAACTGTAAATCAATAAATCGAACATTTTGACTATACTGAAATATAAATTCTAAAAGAATCACTAAAAGCTCTTAATTTGAAAATAGCTTGTTTTGAATGAACTGTACTTAAACCAAAATTTCTACAGCTCTAGTTGAAAATTTCCTGAAGAAGTCGCAGTAAACCCACGTTTTGGAACTGTTAGTGTTAAATATGTTAGATTTATAAATTGCTTTAGTCTATCATAGATGATGGTTCTTAATGTAAAATTCAACTTGAATCTTTTAAAGAGACTTCCACAATAAGTTTGATTTGAAAATTTCATTAGTTATCATCACGGCATCAATCAGTTATATTGGTCATTATATAAATATATTAAGTTCATTCCTCATTCCTATAAAGTCGATTGTTGTTTTATCATTCTTTAGAATTATGTTACACTCTAAAGTAATTCTATATTTATGTGGCTTGTATGCATGGTTATTATTTGTTTTCTTAGCTCCAATAATGCTTGAATATAGTGTTGTGAATTTTAAAGTTGCTGTTCCTTTTTTATCTGCTCACATTGCGTATGGGAGTATATTGTTCTCACCACAGTCAATCTGTCATCAATTCTGTACAGAATTTATAGATCAACAAAATTTCAGTAAATTGTTTGTGTTTAAAATATTTTAATGAAAATAAGACCCCTGATTTGGAGATGGCATTATTACTCCCATGACTTTTACCACATTCACAAAACTGCTGATAGCATATTTCCGTAGCTTGGCATTCCTATATGTTTTTATTAATTTCATTGAGTGAGCTTTCAAAGAACAAGTATTCCTGCTTTTAATAATGACTACAAAAACTTATTTTTGCCTGTTTTTGATATCAATTACAATATTTAAAATTCATGTAGTTTTAAAAACAAGGTACTAGAACAGATTTAGTGGTTATAGAACCTTTTTTTTAACATTAACTTTGATTTTGATTTGTTTATGTTCATGGTTATTATTAGAAATGCAATGACATGTACCTGTATATTTAATGTTGTATTGTTTTTAAAGGTAGTCTCACCCCTTTAAAGCTCACCTTTGTTCATGGCAAGGATAAAACCAAACCGCGATACTTGCATTCATTTTCCAGTGAATTGTCAGCCACCCTATCGGAGCCCATACGTTAGTATTCATATCTTTCAAAGCATGCAGATTGCATTCTTTTCCTTGTTCACTATTTTTTGTAACAATTTCACCGTAGACTAGATAGATAGTAGCTTTACAATTCAGTTTATATAATTAACTATTGTTATGTTAAATATTTTATATTCTGTTATGTGTCCACTTTTAATGTGAATGTATATTGCTGTCGTTATCCAAGTCTGTCTGTAGGTTTCTCAAAACTTTTTTTAAACAGATTGGAGTCCAAATTTTTCTTCCAGTTTATATTTAACTTGGTACATGAACAATTCTTCAATCATGCAATGAGTGTTAGTATTAAGGGGTAAAAAAAGAATAAACACCTTGATTTAGAAAATTATGGAATTTAATTCACTCTGTACGCTCTCTTTTATATTTCAATTGTTTATTGAACAATGAGAAAGCCAATGTCCTTGATCATCTGTTGTATTTTCTTAATTCTGAACATGGGTGTATCAAATGTGGTTGGGCTCGTTTATGCTAGTGTTTTAGTTTATTTATGTTAAACATTATATTTTTCTTATATATATTTGCTTGGTATTATTTAATGTTTTATTTATTTTAAGGAATGGTGTGCACAGAAAAATTAGCTAGGACTATTCTTGATATAGTTTATTGTGTAAGGGCATAGGCTGGAGCATTTTAAGATAGATATATAATGAACAAAGTAGCCATTTCTTTTTGGCCAGATACTTATCTAAGTCTGATTTTAAACCCTAAGTTACTTTTTACTCTTAGTTGACTGATAAAGCACATATGTAATAGCAAGTAAATGTCCGAGTTATATTTCAGAACTTTTTTTTATCACATCAGTTATATTTTTGAATAGTAGGCAGATTATTTTGGTATAACTGAACTGTAGTCTGCTGACTATAAATTCTTTTTGCTTTCATGGGGAAAACAACACAATTATAATATAATGTGAATGATTTGATCCAATATTATTTAGCTTATTGAATGTTACCTTGCCTCTGATAATAGCAATTTACCAATTCAATCACATATAGATTTCACAGAATACTAAAATATGGTATTACTGCTTTTAATAAACAAATATTTAATATGTAAAATGACCTAAAATCATACTTTTCAACCACACTAATTCATTTTATTCAAATTGATGAGGTTTCATTTTTTTGTATTTGATTTAATTATTTTTGTTGATATTTTAATTTCTGTTCAATTCAAGTTTCAAGGTGTTTTATTCTGGAATAGTTGTCACCTTTTTACCGTCTTCGATCAGTCCATTCCAAATTGTTGCACAGAGCAGAATTCCTCTTTGTTCTTTGTGATAAGGATAACTGCTAAGAATGGAACATTAATAATTATTATAGGCTACCCGTATATAGATGGTGGTCAGAAGGTATCACACATGAAAAAATATAAACTCATCACTGATAATTATCATTTTGTCATCCTACATTACCTATCTATTATTGATATCCTAAAGGCATCTGTCAAAATCTGAATAAAATATTTTATGAAGATGCCACCATGGGCTTTACTGCTGGTGGGTGTGTTATTGATCTCACATGGTAACAAACTTATGTACCATATTGGTTCCTTTAATTTATATGACACGATTTTATAACAAAGATCTGGCCTTTGAACAGTAAATATATACATACATGTAGGTTGAAGCGATTCATTATGGTGGCCTGTTTTCCAATTCAAAAGTATTGTTTAGATATTTTATTGAACTAAGATGTCATTTATCATATTTAAACATGTCATTTTGATATAGGACATGATGTTCTTTGTCCTGATGTATGATAATTCTGTAGACAAGTCATGAAATCAGTTACATCAAAATAATTTATATTTCAGAAAATAGACTTCGTCTACAGGGCAAGTGTTTATATTGGAAAATTATTTGTTCATTAGATCTGAAATTAGTAAACTACACACACCATTTCTTACATTAGCTGATTTGAAAATTAAAAATATTAGAATTTCTGCTCCTGAAGTGTTTTGAGTTTTAAAGCACTATTTGTTCTTCATGAATATAGTTGGGTTTATGTTTTAGTAATCTTGGTTTAGAGTTAGTTTTTTTTTTGTTTTTGGAAAAATGCATGATGCCCTGATGCAATAATTGCAGCAAATTACAAGGGGTCAACATGTTAAAAAGTTTTGTATAAATTTAATTAAACACTTAAAGTCTCTGAACATCATTTGATGGACGTAGGAATCCCTTGCAAACTTCAATATTTTGAAAGTTTAACCTCTAAAAGGAATATCAGTCAAAAAATTAGTAATATTTCTAAACCTTTGGCATCCAGATATGGTCAGAATGGCCAGATATGGTCAGAATGGCGAACATTCACTTTAGTCAAACAGTCCACGAATGTGACCAGAATTTATTTATATGACTGAATTCTTATTGAATTACAAATCTGTGATCATTTTAACTCATTGAGTATCTATCATAGCAATGATCTGTTTGTTGAAATTATATTGTCCTTTAAGACGTGCAAATTTTCAGAAAAATACAATTGACGTGCAGAGGCTTTAAATTTATTGAAAAGATATTTATACCTCATTCTAAAAGTGTGTGAAGGTGTACATATTCCTTCTGCCTTATCTGTTCATAATCATTCTTCTATATTTGGTTTTCAATCAACATTCTGTCCTTGCGGTATTCTTCTTTTCTAGTAAGTAGTAGTGCTCTGTAATGTACCTCCAGAAATACATATATCAATTGGAGAATGTTGAAACTTGCAGCTTGCTTCTATTAATGCCCCACTTTAGAATAGTACCAATCAACACTATATTGCTAGAGATAGGTCTACATAGAATGTTACCCAACTATTGTCTGTGCATATCATTTTAAGGTGGGCTCAAGGTGCTTTAATTAGGCTAATTATTATTATAACATACTAATAGTGTATGTAATTGAATATCATGCAATAATCAATGCCAAAGTATATTATTATAGTGTCAAAATATACATGCATTGCACGACCATACATCCGCCATATTTATATAATATTGTTAGAATATATAAGCTTAGGCTGAGGAGAGTCCGAAATTTTATTATGTTACAGCTTTCAGATTAGATCAGCTGTGCATGACCTTCTTTATTAAACTGATACATCCACAATAAACTGTGGTCATATATATTGCCATCTGTCCATCGCTCTTCACCAATTTCTATCATAAAGATTTTACTTTTTATTTATCTTAGGATTCACAATGTGTTAACCTTTATGAACAGCTCAGACTGCTTAGCTCTTGTGGGTGTATGATTCAGTGCCTGGCAACCAATCATATAATGTTATAGTTTTTGATGGCATGTTATTTGTTTTGAGGTTCTGTCATTTCTTTTGTTTTTCCTTCATTTTGTTTGAGGTTGAATATTTAAGGTTAAATTTTTTTTTTAAAAAAAAGAGGGATAGTTAATTTGAATAGAAAAGATAATACAAAAATGTTATGTTTTTTAGTTACACAAATTTTGTAACTCAGCAGTGTAAGAAAAGAACTTTCCAGTTGTAAGAATTGTAGCTGCTACAGATATCAAATAGAGGATGTATGAAGCACGTTGAGATTTTAATGTTATTTAAAGTTGTCGTACTTTTTTCAGCGTATGTTCATCGTCATTATCAGACTGTACATTTACCTTTAAATTCAGACAGACATCGGCATTCCTGTTCAAGTTTATTTTATCTTAATACAAATGCCCTGAAAGGTAATTACAATTCATAATTTTCTATTTTCTGCACAAATTGGAAAAGTTTTTATAATTTCCTTGTATTGTTCAAATTGGAAAGGCAATTACTATCCCAGTTGGATAGCCTATTTGGATATAATCAAGTAGTAATCAAAATGTAAATTTATTTGAAGCAAAGAAAATAAGACAGACTTTAATTTCAGCTTTTGAAGGTTTTAATATGGTGCCGTCCATAAAACCACTAGAGACATTACACAATTCTTTAACATTTCGAGCTGTAGATGATTTTCTGCATCGTACAACGACAAACAGATTTCTAACACCTTTAGCATCTCCACCGTATAATCATGATTTCCCGGCTGGTAAAAGTCTTCCACTTGCAGTTCCTAATAAAAGTAAGTTTTTAACGCTAAATATTGTGGACCTTTAAACTTCATTATGACCAGAAACGTACATTTTACAGGAGGCACAAGATGAAATAATGCAATGATAATTTTCTGGTCTATCTTACTGAAATACATCGGAGACAATTCATTTCAAAGATATTAAACATACATTATGCAAGAGCTAAATCTGGCAATTAACTTATCCAGACCATAATCAACTCTCGATTCAAACGCTAGCCTTAGATATTTACTGAATTATAATCCTATCTGCAGCTTAACGTCCATAAATAACTTAATCAAAAAATGAATCGTATCGACTTTAGTAATGATGATCGTAGTAAGGCTCAAAATTCAAACACTAAAATCTTGCCTGCTATTTATCTAATCTCCCACAATGTATGGTTTACTAATATTGCAATAGTTGTTCCAAACCATTATATTATATTATATATATGAAGTTTTAACAAGATGTAAGGGTTTTTTTTGCTTATTTTAGGACCTAAGTGTGAAATGGCAGGTTTTGTAATGAATATATACACATTACATCTAATACACCTGTAATCAGTTATTTTCTTGATTAATCCAGTCTTATGAGACAAAACATTTTTCATTTTTATTGTTTGAGATTAAAACACAATTAACCATTTAGCTTGTGTGTACGTACTGTTTAGGTTGCTGCCAACACATGATATTTACTAAAGTTGCTTTTACAAGCACTTCTAAAATTATTCCTTATTCCATCTACAACCCATTTCTTATGCTAGGTTCCTACTATCATGACTCATGCTACAACTATGATCTTAATCGTAGGATAAAAGTGGTGTTCCTTTGTTCAAGGCAGTATCATGTATTGGGGTCATTTGTAGCAATTGTGTTGATCGCATCAAAACATATCTGAACGTACCAGAATGTGTACTGAATAAGCACAATCCTATCGTAGCGCGTAAAAAGTGGGAACCTACCATGATGATTAATCCCATTTTATTTCAACCAAGATGACATCTAGGATATGTTGATCATACAGAATACCTTATCAAAATTTATCATTTTTCATTCGATATATATAGAATTATTTCTCAGTTTATATTGGATAACAACATTAATAGCATTCTATTTCACCATAATACATCATGATTCCTTGCCCAATTTAGATTCCAACTCACAAATATATGTTAACTTCTAGTAAGAATTTCAAATACATGACTGGCATTGTTCATCTCAAGAGATAGTCTGCTAGATAAACATTTGGTGAAATACGATAGAAAGAAAAACCTCGGTGAAATTCAATATATTTTGATCACAGGTCACTTATAAGTTGTTATTTTATGCAGTTTTATACTAATCAAATTATTATTATATGCAATATTGTAACCATCGAGTTATTATTGTATACAATCATAATACTATGCAATATTATAATGGTAATTATCAAGTTGTTATTTTATGCAATATTAAACTGGGAATCATTTGGTTATTATTTTATGCAATATTAAACTGGGAATCATTTGGTTATTATTTTATGCAATATAATCAAGTTATTATTTTATGCAATATGATCATCAAGTTATATTTTATGCAATATAATCATCAAGTTATTATTTTATGCAATATGATCATCAAGTTATTATTTTATGCAATATAATCATCAAGTTATTTATTTATGCAATATAATCATCAAGTTATTTATTTATGCAATATAATCATCAAGTTATTATTTTATGTAATATTATAGTTATGCCGTTAATCATCCAGTTATTATGCTGATAGACATTTTGTTTTTTTATGCATTATAATCATCAAGTTATTCTGTACAAATAATATACTTATTAATTATTATTTTATAATTTCAGTAATTCATAGTTTACCATCATCATGTAGTTCAAGTGCTGGTCCTTCGTCACCCACATCAGCTTCCACACCTGTTGATATTATTCAAAAACTGAAAATGTTTATGGTTGAATCACAGGGATCACGATCTGATGGAGATACAGACTCTTCTAGTTCATCTCAAAATAGACAGGATCAATATGTATCTGACTCAAACATTGATCCATTTGATTTCTCACTTCTGCAATCCGTTAATTCTAGTTCTGTCTCATCTCCAGACAACAATGATAGATTTACAGTAAAACATGTTGATGACTCCTATAATACACCTATAGTCTCTGCAGGAGGACCAAAAACAATTTCTGAAGATATTTATTCTGGTATTCATCGGAGTGATTCACAAGCAGATAGTGACACCCCCGACTCCGTTACTATAATTGAGTCTTCAGCAACAGACTTAGACGCTCGATCCCTGTCCGGAATTCCACCAATAGTAGATAGCACAGAACCAACTTTATTATTCTGTGAAGACAGTACACAAATGGACAAAGAAAGCAAGGATTTGCAAACAAATTAAATCTTTTAATTATTCAATGGTGATTTTCTATAATATAAACTGAAACAGTTATATGTAATTTTGTCTATAAAATATTGGATGTATGTGGAACATATATTTCACCGATTAATCTATGAAAATTGTTTAAAGATGCATTATTTAAAAGCCACAGAAAACTGCATTTTGTAGGGGGTGGGGGGGGCTGGCTATACATTGAGACATTTATTCCCATGCTAAGCCCATATCAACTCACAAGATCATTGGATGGCTGGGCATTGATTGAATTAGACAATGTCTGCCATATCTTTGTGAAACTTGAGTTAATATGAGCGCCACTTAAGGAGACAGCTGATTAAATGACTGAAAATTGAGACTTTGTATATTACACTGGTAATGGTTTTTGACAGTGAAGTCTATTGAGACCATTTCTTGTTAAATCTTAAAACATTCATAAATTTTCTTAGAACAAAGTAATTTGACATTTTCAATATATTTCTTTCTTATTATTTTTTAAAACTATTATAGCAAGAACGTCCAGCTCTGTCTCACATTTTCAATATATTTATTTTTCATTATCTTTTTGTTAAACTGTCAGCTCTTTATCTATATCTTACATAATGCATCTTTAATGAATACAGATAATAATAACTGGTTGATTATCAAACCTTGTTATTCCCTTTATAAATTTAGATTGCTGTTCGTAAAGTTATTTTTCTATTCACATTTTGGAGTTTTTTAATAAATATTTTGCTGCATGTAGGTGTACTATATGTGGCCTGGCAAGATGATGTTTATGTTTTATTTTCTTTTAAGCATTAATATAAATTTTATACAAAATCACCCATTTGACCAATACAAATAATTATCATTTGTTGTGTCATTACATATTAATAATTTCTTCTTCCTTTCCCCATAGAGGCCAAAATGAATAACAAATTTACCTAGGCATTTATCTGCAGAATTGTAAAAAGTAAATTGTATTTTCAAATACCGACTGACCAACTTTGATGAACGGTAATTTTATGGATACAGATTTTTAATGCTACAATATTTTTACCTAACACAAATGTAAATGGAATTATTAATTAATTGATTTTGAATGTAAGGAGAGTCTAGGTGAGAGTATGGAATGTTTGTGAGAGAGTTTTAAAATAATGGAAATATTAATGTATAGAAGAATTTGTGTGAAGGAAAGATTGTTGTAAGGAAAAATGGTTGCATTGTGCTAATATTGTTGTTTATACATTTTATATTTAGAGGATAACTTATGCTCATCTGTATGTGTTAATGAATTATAATGCTCACAAATATTTATTTATTGAGTATGTATTTGACAAAATGTTTGTAATGAGTTCATACAGGTCTTAGAGTTATCATATATTCGTCCATAGCTTCCATGAATCTCAAAAGATTTCTCAGTTGAAGTTTATATTTGATTTAAAAAAGTCATTTATTAAATAAAATGTAACATTGGATTATATTTTCCCAAATACATATCACAAATGTGAAAAAGCTTGTAAATTGCACAAAAGGATGTATGAATATGTAATGATATGAATGCTATATGTAGTTGTTTTGAGTGAAATATAATTGTTATTAATTGTTGATTATATATAAATGCCTTTAATAGTTGTTGAAATAAACTAACAGAAATGTTTATTGGTGCTTACTACAATATATTTGATAATGATATGAATAATAGCAGGTTAGATGTATTATAAATAGACATGTTGTTAGCTTATACAGTTAAAGCTACTATAATCAAATGGAAATGTGTTGCCTATCATACTGAACTGACGAATCCTTTGATTTTTTGATAATGACCACCAATTATGCCTTTTCGTTATGAAATGTCAAAATCTGTACCATCAGGTCATGCACACATGCCCTCAGTTTCTCGTCCAATACGAAAAACTAGGCAAGGGTAAACCACACCAGATCATATTTAAGCTGGTTCGAGATTTCAAGATGACGACATTCACCCTGATGTATGAACTTTTAATCGGCCGTTTTAAAAGCAAGTCGTACATGAAAAGCATTATCGACATAGGCGAGTAATGTAAGCTTGGTAGCCACGCCATGTTCGTATTTAGAATTACATAAACGCAGTGGGAACCTCATAACGTCGTGAGGCCGTGGTGAAATCGTGCAACAGTGGTGAAATTATCGTAACATCGCCAAGGCAACTCCTGGTAGGGTCGCGGCCGTTGCAAATGTTAAGATTTTCGCGGAGTCTTTGCGACGTGTGTTCTGGGCGTATACTACGTTCATAGAGATGCTACCACGCTAGTCTTGCGACCTTCGCCACCCCGCCACGTTCTTTCGGCTTTTCAGGCCATACGGCAAAACCTTGGCGTTTGTTTTGAACATGCACAAAGTAAACGTCGTGACTCGAACATCATTGGTGACCATGGAGACCACAGCACGTTATATGGCGATTCAACCACGCTTTTGTCGCACTTGTGGGGACCTTGGCGCGCCCCGAGACCATTTGGCGTCGCCGTAGCAGCGCAGCAAGGACACCAACATGGTCTGACGGGGATATTAAATACTCCTTAATTTGTCTTCATAAACAAAACCGCCTCTGTGATTATTCTCTGATTAGTTTGAAATTTTTCATAGACAAATAAATATATTTAATTCCACTCAATAATATGACAATACTAGGGAAATAAAGCATACTCAGTGTTTTCGACTAAAATCTTCGATGTAGGAATTAAAATGTCGGTTAAATAGGTTAGGGCCTGTTCTCAGGCGAGGCCAGCTGTAGACAGGCAGCCTAAGTTTGGGATGAACCCCATCCAGCCACTCGCTGGGATGAGTCTGCGGGTAGAAATAGCTATAACTTTCCCTTCCAGAATCGAGCTGCTGTCTGACGAATGCCTAAAGATATGACACTCTTGTGGCTTTGAGTTTGGATCATATATGACGTAGTTCATTATATCGATTGGATGAAGCCAAAAAAAAAAAAAAAAAAAACCAATATTAATTTTCCAATCACGTGTTAAACATGATATTCTCATTCCCACTTAACCATCTAATGTTTACCAAATTCTACTCTTTATTATATAACAATCTATCACTCTTTCACTGACTTTGATTTAAATGCAGATAATACAATATTACTTCTATGCAATGTGTTAACTAAATTACTTATTAAAGATATAATATGATGCATTCATTATATTAAAGAGCAAAAATTCTACAATAGTCTGACAATCTATATGATATTACCCCGGAGGGGTGATTTAATTCTTTTCAAGTAATGCAATATCACACCACCTACATACAATTGCAATATCCAAATCAAAATTTAATATAAATATAATTTTAAAGAACAGTTGTAAAACAAATAAATGCAGTTTATTATATTTGGGTTGAATTTCGTCTTAACTCAAACTTGTCTATATTCAACCCAACGGTATATAGTGTTTTCGGCTAAAATCTACTTCTAATGTCGGTTAACTAGCTTAGTGTCTGTTTACCGCCCCATTGTTCTGCTCAGAAGTATGCAAATGAAGACGGGCATCATCATACATAGTGTGCTATGGAGGAAATTTTGCCTGGACATCGGCCTACTCTTATTATATCGAATTCCAGCTGTCAAAAGATCTTTTGTGTGTACACGAGACCACGGTTTATCGTCCGATCCGAACGACTAGACAGCTGTCCTTGTCAGGCCCTCCGTCCGACATAACATACAAACTGGTGGAATCACGCCGAAAAATCTTGATGAACCTCTCGCCAATGCGTCTCACCCACTTAGCCACCGTGGCTTCGTTTAGTATGGGGCGACATATTCTCTGCTAATGTTACTTGAGAAATGAACATGAAATTGTGAGTCAAATCTCCACCTTGATGTTAATGAATATATATAATACTTTTTAATAATCCCAATTTAAATAGCGTAAGCTACTTGGTGGTTTTTTTCTGTGTCGCCCGATAAAGGATATTTCGTCACTTATTCTTATGAATTAAAAGGAACGAGCTTTAAAGAAAATCACGCACAATTTTATGTCGCCACAATCTTAGACGAATCGGTATAATTGAACATAAAAGTAGAAAAATAAGACTGAAATTAAAACATGTTTGTCACAAAGTGACACCCGTTAGTCCTGCAAAACATCAATGGTTGCCTGCAATGTCAAACTTAGTATCGAAGGCATTCTTATCCTTATTTCTGAACAACATCAATGCCTTTTAAATTGAACTCCTCTAACAATAAGGTTATCGTAATTTCATTTAGAGCTATTCAGGAAGTAAGTTATCTTTTTGTAAGGATATGAAATTAAAAAGTCATAAACAATGACAAATGATAATAATTAGTTGAAGGAGCTAAATCGCTAATATTTGGGAAGTAGGTATTGACACAAATAGGTCGCAACGCATATAATGTGTAATATGGGTGTATATCAACTGATTTACACTCAATCGTTTCTGTTTTACTGTAATTTCAAATTCCTTATTATCGGCGATAGACACCAGAAGTCTCAATCGATTGACAATCTCTGGAGTCTGGTTATTCCATTCTACACCGATGTTATTTATTGCGCATGCTCTCAAGATAGGAATATTACGTCGTCACCGTTTGACTTGACTTGTGGAATATGTACGTCTAGTCTCGTTCTTAGAGCCTGTTGTTACAAATGGCGCTGAGACACATTATGGATGCATGGTAAAATGTTTATTTTGTCTTAAATAATTGGATATAAATGTTGATTAAAATTGACAAGTAATTCGTGTTTTCAATGTCAAAGACTTTAGGTGATATTGCGTTAGAGACTTGGCTACTTTAACCGTTTAGCATACTAACTTACATTTTCAATATTAGATTGTAAAAATCGTCGTTCGGCTGCAGTAAGATTGGTCTGGATCAGAGCTTGGAGGATTTTTCAGAATTTATATTTTATTCCTCAATGTAACAGCTTTAAAAATTAAATTTCAGAAACTTTGACAGAACGTTTAAAGATCTTGATGTTAGGGGCAATAAATATATCATCTATAAAACAAATATTGGAATACATGTTGCCGATATAAACAAGAAATGACAATTTTGATATAACACGAAACACAATATGCATATTTTAAAAACAAACGGGTAGAATGTTAAACCGGAAGCAGTAATGATTAAAAGTTCCAGAATTTAATACGTCTTCTTTAAAACCAATAATGAAGTAAAATTGCCTATATAAATGCCTGTTTTAACACTCTTGTATACCCTTCCAGATGCAGACCAGTGTACAGAAAGTATTTGCATTAGGTAACAATGTTCATTAATAAATATTTACATATTATGAGATGTATGGTCAATTTGGAATCGAACTTAACATCAGTACAGCAGGTGTGTTTTCCCAGTGCGAAATTGGAAATTCGAAACAAGAGTAGGTCGTAGCGCCGTTGTCCGGAAAAATATCCCTCACAGCACACTGCATAACGTATGCCGTTCTTCGTTAGCTCAATCGGTGCAGACAATAGAGACGTTAAACTTCATTCCATTCATTCATTCCAATACAAGATTCCAACCAGGGGCGTACATAACCCATTTCGTTTGGAAGGGGGGGGGGGTGTTTAGCCAAAAGGCGACCGATTGATGCACACACCCCCTCCCCCGAGCACCACTTGTGAGTTTTCTAGGGAATATGGGGGTGGGGGAGGGGCGATTTCAAATCTAGGGCGCCATCCCACAATGAAAGTAAACAATCCCACCCCACAATGAAAGTAAACAAAATACTGGCTATAACCTTAAGCGTCCCGGTAGAACATGTATAGTATTGTAGAATTATATAGTTGTTCGCCGATCGTTGTCTCGTCGGAAAGCAGTTTTATTTAAGTTCACATATAGTTTATTTCATATTAATGATTGTGCCTATAACACTGAGTAATTTAAGAAAATTTTCAAAAATTGATTCAATATCCTGGCATTTGAGGTCATTGCTGCGAGAAATTCTTGTGGACGAGTGTACCAGAAATGTCAGTCAATATAGACCAGGAGCCCAGAGGGTCGAACCTAGACGAACGAAGTACCAATATCTGACCATATAGGCATCTACATACTAACCTGAGATGCACAGAAGTGGGCGTCTGCCGTGGCCCAGTTCATGGGTGTGACCCTGGTGACCCCTATAATGACCCCAAAAATGGGTTAAACTCATACATTCGAGGTACCGGTCAAAACCAATTTTAATTGAAAGAATACACTGTACTGAGTAGGAAATTGCCCATAACAGACGATTTTGGCCCTGGGATGGTCCAAACTGACACCCCAAATATGAACCCCAGAGGGCTTGAAAAAAAAATTATATTCATACATTCGAGGTACCAGTTGAAATCAATTACAAATGGAAGAGTATATCCCACTGAGTACGAAATTACCCATAACAGACGATTACATCCCTGAGATGGCCCAGACTGACACCACAAAGCCGAAGGGAGTGGGGTGGGGCAAAAACAGAGTTTGTTCATACATTCGAGGTACCAGTCAAGACCAATTTTAAAAGGAAGGGTACATCTCACTGAGTGCGAAATTGCTCATAACAGACGATTTTGGCCCTGGGACTGCCCAAACTGACACCCCAAATATGAACCCCCATCCTACCTGGGCGGCTTAAGAAAAGGGTTATATTCATACATTCGAGTTATTAGTAGACACTAATGTTAAATGAAAGAGTATATGCCGCTGATTACGGAATTGTCCATAACAGACGATTGGGCCCATGGCATGGCCCAAATTGACAATGGGGCCATAAATTTGCGGTACCGGTCAAAACCAACTCTAAATGAACGAGTACATCTCACTAGGTACGAAGTTGCCCATAACAGACGCTTGTGGCCCTTGGGCGGCCCAAATTGACACCCTAAATATGGACCGCAGAGCCGAAGGGTCAAAAATAGGTTATACTCATATATTCGAAGTACCAGTCAAACCAATTTTAAATGGAAGAGTACATCTCACTGAGTTCGAAATTGTCCATAACAGTTGGTTTCGACCCTGCAGGCCAAGCTGACACCATAATATCGACCTCGAGGCTCGAGAAAAATTTATATTCACACATTCGAGGTATCAGTTCAATTTAATTTTAAATGAAAGTGTGCATCTTGCTGATAACGAAAAGACCCATAAAAGATGATGGTTCAAACTGATAAAATGCATAAAATGGTATTGTGAGGCCAGATTGAAAGAGACTTTTGTCACCAACAAGTACAATCATGGACATAAGAACTGCACCTGTAGTGTTAATATTGTTTTCATACCAGACCATCTTGTGATTAACCCATCAGGAATCACCAGAAATGGACAAAACTGACTATAGGGCTGCTATCAAATACCTGCCAATGAAAGGACTAACCATTTCAGCTATGTGAAATTTTTTAGGAGGGGGGGGGGTAAAAATAAAAAAAAAATTGGTCCTGGCCGGCATCCAGGCCTTGCAGCATCGTTGGCAATAGTGAGAAAAGTTTATGGAATGGAACCATCGGATTTTGTTAGAATAACTTTTTTCAAGCCTAGGGATGTAAAATTTAGAGTGTCAGTTTAGACCAAAATCGTCTATATTTACACAGACAGTGCAAATATATAGATAGTACACAAATATACAAAGAACATGCAACACAGAGACAACAATGAAATACAATAAAATCGCAAGACCTTCGATTAGGGGGCCATTTATAACTGAACCATCACAGCGGAAACTTTTTCAGGCATTAAAAGGCAGTGGGCTGGCAACCTATTGATGTATCAAGATAAATGTACATGTATTTAAAACTATTAAAGGGAACCCAATTAACCTGGACCATATATAACAGATAATTTAAAAACAATGTGGGGTGTAAATCTGTTATGAGCCATTTTGTACTCAGTGGTGTCTATACTTTCATTTAAAATTAGTTTCAACTGGTACCTCGATTGTACGAATATATCCATTTTTAAGCCCCAAGGGTCATAACTATGGCATCAGTTTGGGCCGTTTCAGGGTCACACGCGTCTGTTATGGACAATTCCGTACTCAGTCACATGTAATCTTCTGTTATGGACAATTCCGTACTCAGAGGGATATATTCTTTCATTTAGAATTAGTTTGAACTGGTACCGTGAATGTATGAGTCTAACCCCTTTTTAAACTCAGGATGTCATGTTTTGGGTGTCAGTTTGGGCAGTCCCAGGGCTGAAGTCTTCTGTTATGAGCAAGAGAATTGGTTTTGAGCTGTGCCACAGATTCTATGAGTATACCCTATTCGCCCCCCTCCCCAACCACCCCTTTTCGGCTTTGGTGTGTTGGTCTGGGCCATCCCAAGGGTCCAATCGTCTGTTATGGGTAATTTTGTACTCAGTGGGATATACTCTTCCATTTGAAATTAGTTTCAGCTGATAACTCGAATGTATGAATATGACCCTTTTTTAAGCCCCTGGGATGGGGTGTCACTTTGGAAAGTCCCAGGGCCGAAAACTTCTGTTATGAGCAATTATGTACTCAGTGAGATGTACTCTTTCATTTTAAATTGGTTTTGACCGGTAGCTCGAATGTATGAGCCAACCCTATTTTTGCCCCACCCCACCCTCTTCGGCTTTGGGGTGTCAGTCTGGGCCACCCCAGGGGTCTAATCGTCTGTTATGGGTAATTTCGTACTCAGTGGGATATACTCTTTCATTTGTAATTGGTTTCAACTGGTACCTCGAATGTATGAATATAATTTTTTTTTCAAGCCCTCTGGGATCTATATTTGGGGTGTCAGTTTGGGCCATCCCAGGGCCAAAATCATCTGTTATGGGCATTTTCGTACTCAGTAGAGTGTATTCTTACATTTAAAACTGGTTTTGACCGGTACCTCGAATGTATGAGTTTAACCCATTTTTGGGGTCATTATAGGGGTCACCAGGGTCACACCCATGAACTGGGCCCCGGCAGACGCCCACTTCTGTGCATCCCAGGTTAGTATGTAGATGCCTATATGTTCAGATATTGGTACCTCGTTCGTCTAGGTTCGACCCTCTGGGCTCCCGGTCTAATAGTACAGAATCTCCAGATCTGTTTTGCAAAAGTTGACATAACTTCTCTGTACAATCTTACGCCCCACGCCCCACACACCATGGGTACAAACTGGGCAGTTCACTATAATCGTGAATATGATAGCGCTGAGACAGTATAAGGCAACTGAGGAGTAGACGGATGGAATCGAGCGCCGTAGGCGCGAAAACATTTCAGATATGTTACCGAGTAGAAGAATGATGTTATATTGGAATCGCGTCGCGGGCGCAAACAAAATTCAGATATGTAACAGAGCTTTTAAATTTTTGGGACGGGTCTTGAAAATTTGAATCAATGTCATGGCAAATGGAACCAAATTCTCGTTAATGAGAGGATAAGAAATGGGACAAAATCTTGAGGCTTATCTGTCAAATTCGCCTGTTTTGTGATTGTTATCTCATTAATTCATTTAGTCGAAGACCGACTGCGGTGAGTACTTTTTTCGAGACCGACTATTTTTTGCCATGGTAGAAAACATTTCATAGAACAGAATAAGAGAGACAAGCAAACATGGTTATTTTATACTCAAGTTTTGTGTGGCGTATGCAATTTAGGCACGCGGATTCACGCAAATACATAGTATTTGGGATCTATTCTGGCACTGTTTTTGAGACCGACTGCAGTGACTGCATTTATTTTGTGTCCGATTATTTTTCTCCCTGGGTGAAATGTTTTTGTTAGACCAACAAACGCACGACAGAACAAGAGTGACGTATGCAATTTAGGCTCACAGATTCACGCAAATATTATATAGTATTTGGGATATATTCTGGCATTGTGTTTGAGACCGACTGCAGTGACTGCACTTATTTTGAGACTGCCTATTTTTTTCTCTCTGGGTGAAATTTTGTTGTTAGACTAACATACTCACAACAGAACGAGAGTGAAACACAACATCTTTTCAAACATGACAAGGTTATTTTATACTAAAGTTTTGTGTGAGTAGCGTGACGTATACAGTGAGCACTTATTTTGATACCGACTGCTTCTATTTTGCGACCGACTGCTCTGATTTTTCGACCGACTATTTTTATACTAAAGTTTTGCGTGACGTATACAGTGATGTACCCCCACCCCACACACATTTACGCCCCGGATTCCAACGAAAAGATTAATAACATTTTAACGTTAGAATTTTCAATTTGAAAAATGTTTTTATAATAAAGCAGTTATAGTCATAAATTAATTACTTAGTCTTATCATCGCTGTTGTCTACTGTTTTATTTCCGATGACATTTAAAAATGAATAAATATTTTGGAGACCCCTTGTTGTTACAACAAAACAACAGACTTGACTTTCGCTTTCCTGTTAAAACTGAAACAGACATGACCAATGTGATTACTAATATAGAAGACCGATTTAGAAACCTGGATGCCGAGAAAATTTAGCGACTCGTCTGGATATACAGTCTTCTGACATCTTTCTTAATTGGCCACGGCGTTAACTCTCATTACAATCTCTACTTCTGAAATGTGCCAGAGGTTGCCGAAATGTTCCCGATACAGCTATACTTCCGTGTGTCTTGTCAACCTTTGCCCGTCCATGATGACCCTTACATTCTAACCACGTCCACTTAATAATTAAAGACTGATATAGTGAACTAACTACAGTTAATTGATTCTTGAAGATGACCTAAACATAGCCATTTATCAGAATATCGTAATCCGTGTGGGGAAACATTAAAAAAATAGTCCTTTTGCTAGTTCATTTTAAATAAAAAGATCGACCATTATTGCCTTCATTAACAAAATCAGACAATCTTCATAGGCTAAAATTATCACCAATAAATTTGATGAAATTATGCTATTATGAGAATCAACATTGGTCGATTTACAGAAAGGCTTCACGTTTAAGTGACTTTCACACGGTAAAAGATCGATAAATGAATGAACTGGTGCTGTGTAGTATTCTGGTATAACTACATGTATATGCTGCGATGTCCTGTCAGTAACATTAACAGAATAGAGAGATTGGACTACAGGAAATCGGAGTGTACAGCGATCAACTCAATAATATAATCAAGTTTATAACTTCTATCAAGATCCCCTCGAAGACACCTTAATCTATTGGAATTAACATGTTTCACTTAATCTTGGATAAAAAAAAATTTCTTCTCGATTCTACCGAAAATGGACAATGTGATTTGGTGATCTAGGAGTTTTAAACTAATTGAAAGTTCTTAATATAATTATGATGCAATCCAAGACGTGTCTTCTGCTGATGTGTGCAGTTTTTATGGTAAAAGGTGTTGTTTCGTTACACAAGAAGAAATTAAATATCGCGGTTATCGTACCTGACGATGAATCAAGAATGTTTTCAATTAAACATATCAAACCAGCTCTTTCATATACCCTTGAATACATAAAAAATATATCGTTATTGCCTGATATTCATATTTCAACACTATTCGCTGATTCCGGTTGTTCGCCCAAAGATGCACCCATAGCTGCCTTCAACTTTCACATGAAACACAAAGTTGACATATTTCTCGGACCAGTTTGTGACTATAGTTTGGCACCAGTTGCTCGTTACTCCCCCTATTGGAACATCCCTGTTATTTCTCCAGGTGGCTTTGCTCATAATTTTGGTGCTAATAAATCGGAACCTGATTCTGAGTATCCCGCGCTTACTCGTGTTGGTGTTACTTTTAATTCTCTCTCTGTAACAATTTTGGAAATTGTTCGTCATTTTAAGTGGAACCGAATTAAGATTATTTATGATGGGAATTCTATGGAAGACATTGCACCAAGATTTTGTTTTCTTGGAGCTGCAGCATTTGTCGCGTACAGTAAGCGATATAAAATGGATCATGAATTTTACATGTATGTTCCTTCCGTACACAATACAGAGGAAGTCTTGCGAGAAAAAGTGGGCAATAAATATAGCGGTAAGTGTCTTCGTTTTCTTTAAAGCTCCAACCTATCGTCCAAAAATTGTATTTGTTGTCCGAAAAAATTGAACAATTCTAACGTATGACCATTTAAAGTTTACATTAGTTTATAGTCATACGACCATCTATAAAAGTCCTAAATTCTTTTTCGTGCATGTCCCAATTTTCCCTTCTTTATTCTAGTGACTTATTTATATCAATGTCGTTTTACATTAAAGCAATATACATGCGAACGATGAAGCTTATGCCGCTAAGTTACATATCGTTGGGGAGAAGAGTATTAAAACCTCTTTGAATATCTTTTATCGTGATATGACGACAGACAATAATGCCCCCAGTGAGTATCCTAGTAGACAAATATGACAGTAGGCGATATGAAATAAAATAGGCCATTTATTATTCATAAATGGCAGAAAAATATAATATACGCAATAACAATAATGTCACGAAAATGGACTAGAACTAGAACACATAAATACCACATTGGGAGTGATTATTATGAATTTTAATACTAATTAGCTAAATACATATTTTGTTAATAAGGAAGGGGTACAGCATACACCGCCTAATAATTTACAATAGTTTAAAATATTAAAGTACTCCACTAAAACTTCATTTTCCAATAGTATCCGTTCTCGGATACATCGCATCAGGTCCGCAAGTAAATATTCGTTAGATTGTAATTAATATGTGATCATGCAAGTTTACCACTAAGTGCCAGTGATAAACAAGTTTCTTGATTGCATTGACTCGACCTTTTGAGAAATATAATTTAATGTGACCGAGTACAATAATCAACCTTCGCGACTATCAATCTTACTATGGATGGTAGTTCTGTTACAAATCGTACTACAACCAGTGATTGGAAACCAATTTGCCCCTCGTTTTCTACTCCCTTTGCGCTATGGTAATTCTTGAGTTGATACCGATAACATTATACATTGGAAAAGAATAACCTTGTGTTGGGTTAAACTTATTTTTGCTTGCTGATGGCATACCCACAGATAAGGATAGCTTAAAACTTTTCACATGATTTTATTTATCAAAAAATTCAATATTACCGATGCCATTACATTGGGCAAAAATAACCGTGCAATGGGGTTAATTTAATTTTCGCGTGTTGATGACATACCAACCGAAAACCATTAATAACCTTTTAAGCATGTATTTGGCCATCCAAAAATTCAGTTTTCTATGTTTTGAACGCCGATATGTCTCGTAATGCTTAATAGTTCAAGGAATAAAACATTTTATTATGAAATCATAGGGTTTTAATACCACCGAAAACATTTTATTGGAGTATTAAAGGGTTTTGAGTGTAAAATAGAACACTTTATTAGCACACCAAAGGTATCTGAATGCTCAATGGAATATTTTATCATCAAAAACGGTTTTGCGTTTCATAAAACCATTTTTTAGAATATCAAAAGGGCTTGAATTTTAAACTGAACTCGATAAACACTTGTATAGAAAATCAACAGGCTTTAAATATTAGATGAAACACTCCATATACTGTTGGTCTAAATTATCCCAATGCTCCTATTATTGGAATACATGTAAATAATATCGTTCTATATCACCATGATGTACGACACAGACAGCTGCGTGATAAAATTGTTTTGACAATGAATTAAGTATCGGGAAAGAGATGATTTGCCCAATTAACTAAGATTTTATTGACTTTATAATATCACACTTACTAACTACACGTTTACTGTACTTAGTAACTGTTAATAACTGGACAAATTAATATGGTCAATGGTAGACTACATTTGTTCGATTCAAGATTACATCAGTTTTCTTTTGTAGATCAGTGTTTAATTAAAATCATACTCAATAAATATGTGAGGAGTGGTATCATACTCAATAAATTTGTGAGGTGTGGTTGTCAAAGGAATACATACTAGAATTGATCGGTATACTAGCTAGTTGCATGGCATTTCTGAAGGTCTGTTTGATTATCGTAAATACATGTAAATCTATACCTAGTTTATGAACACGTAAACAAGGAACACGGTAAATAAAACTCCAAAATATAATATAACCGTTTCGAACTTTTCTCAGCATCCCAAAATATATGGTTATAAATGTCAGATGCCATGGGGGAGGGGGGGATCCTTATGTTACAAACTGTATGATGGGTGAAGTCAGACGAGGCTTTGCTTTAACAGATTTTAGGCTTCATGATGTCAGACGAGGCCAGCCATTAACAGATTGTATAGTTAATGATGTCCGACGATGCCTTACATTAACAAAGTCAGGTGGGGTACTACGGTAGCACTACAGGTTGTATAGTTGACGATATTAATGGTTAATGGTATGAGAGGAGATCCATATGTACATGGATTATGTATGGTAACTACTTTCACTAGTACGAATTAGGTATAGTTTTGTATGGTTTGGTGTATCAGCTATCGGGTGGAAATGATATTTCTGTTAGAGACATTATGTACAAAAATTGTATGGTTAGAGACATCATACATGGACGCCAAGTACACAAATCGTATGCTTAGATACATCATACAGAGACGTCAAGTACACGCATCGTATGCTTAGATGCATCACACAGAGGCGTCATGTACATAAACTATATGGTTAGAGGCATCATACAGGACCCCATGTGCACAGAATGTTTGATTAGAAAATACATACAGGGAGTTCATGTTCACAAATTGTATGATTATTTAGATCAGAAAAATCACACAGGGACACTAGGTACACAAATTGTATGTCATAAGGTAATGGAAACGGTGTGGTAGGAACCCGTTATACTATGCGGTTAATGATTTCAGGTTTTATTCAAGCAGAAAAGATATGAACACATATTGCAGTATAAAATTTCATTTTAATTTAGTTAAGAAAAGTATCAGGATGATTAATTCCATGACAATATCAAAAACACTGTTTGAGTTTTTAACCAGGTAAACATGGCACTGTAATATGGGTCGAATGATACCTTCATTTTAAGCAATTTTAAATCATATTTTGTTTTAAAATTGTTGCTAAGCTGACTGTTAGAAACCAGAATACAATGAAGAGAGACACAATGTGTTAATATTTGTTGTAAATTTGACACGATGTTTTTGTATGTGTCTAGACTAAAAACAAATTCCACGATACTG
This sequence comes from Patella caerulea, assembly GCA_036850965.1. Lineage (NCBI taxonomy): Eukaryota > Metazoa > Mollusca > Gastropoda > Patellidae > Patella > Patella caerulea. The sequence continues at coordinate 26,188,462 of JAZGQO010000006.1, forward strand.
CCCCTAGCTGAGAGCTGTGTAGAAAAATATGAAAATATATTGACTGTGATGAACTAATACGAAGAAGACGCCGTTTATAAGTAGGTTATTGGTACTTATTTCACAATCACCGACAAATTCCTGAAATCTAATTCATGACAGACAATCCCCAAAGGCCCATTCAGATTATTTTCGGGATTAAATTTTCAACCATATGTTCTTCGTGACAGAGTATGTTCATCATGTACTAGAGTAGGTTAAGGAAATTAATAAAAACTGTGTAGAATAAGAATTAGAATTGATCGGCAATGGAATTAAATAAAACCGATTCTGTAATTCGCTTGCTCTGCAATTGGGTTACAAATGGGGGGGGGGGGTATTACATTAATAATTCCGTCAAACCGTAACATGCACAACATTTGTTTCAGTATATTTTAAAGAAATATAAGTGTCGAAAGTTAAAGAATGTCATTACAAGTAGTTTATTGTCAGATTTGTTTGATTGGGTCACGTATCACACAATATAAGAAAATTCATTCTTCAGTTCCTTGATAATCACGACAATCACATTTTACTAAAGACATATAGATATATTGTCCAGGCACTCGTGTGGAATTTGGCGACTGATCGTGAGCCCCTATATTTACACCTGTTCCAATATTTCATGCCTCTCTGATTCATGAGAGTTGCAAAGGATCCAAAATCATGCTGCACGCATTGTCACTAAAGCTAGATCGAAATCATACATCACTCCCATCTTAAATAATCTTCACTGGCTTCGAGTGCGCGAAAGAATTAACTTTAAAATTTTAATCCTGACCTACAAGACATTAAATCAAACGGCACCTCAATATCTTCAGAATCTCTTGACACACTACAAACCAAATAGGTCACTGAGATCTGAGAGTAAATTATTGTTAGATGTCCCAGTTTATAAGATGAAGAAATTTGGTTCAAGGACTTTTCAATATAATGCATCAACTCTGTGGAATTCGCTACCACCTTCAATTCGAAAATGTGAAACATTGCCCATCTTTAAATCAAGTGTGAAAACCTGGATGTTTAGTCACTATAATTAATCCCACGTGAACACTTTCATGCGCCTAGAGCATCCCCAAGTGGGATGAATTGTTGCGCAATATAAATTTCGTTATTATTATTATTATATTATTATGATTCGATTAATGACATAATGGTGTGCGGCGTCCAGGAATCACACTCCGGTACCAAAAGGTTGTATTTCTTCAAACAGTACTGAAAAAACTTCAGATAGTTTAAGATGGCTGTGATAAAGGTTTGGAAGCGTCGTTCAACCCGCATTAATCATTTTATTCACTAAGAATATATGGGACTACTATTTCAACTGTTCTGTGTAGAATTGAGATTTACTGTTAGATCGCTAACTATCCAATTTATAACCAGAGGGCGTTTAGTGAAATTGGTCTTCAGAGAACGATACACAGAATGGTCATATTGAAATTGCAACCCATAGTACATATTCAATTATTCCCACTTCGGCTTTAGTTCACCAAATAGCCCAATTGTTATTCTTGATATCCAGATAGCCATACCGAATTATCCAATTTGTCAAATAAACGAGGGTCCTTTAAGTCATTGAAGTATCGGATATCTAAGGATTCACCATGATGACCGCTATGTGGCAGGATATTAAAAGTACATAGATAAACGTACCGTGTAACAGAAGCTCTTGGATCTTCTGATAAGGCTTCATGGCTTGTGTTAATCCGAAATAGCTCATCACCAAGCCTGACAAACATGCGTTTATGATAGTTATGTACGACCCCGTTATTCAAGTTTGCTAAATGAGGCGATTAAAGCAAATGAATTGTCATAGGCGTTTGGCTAAAGTTTGGGCATTACTAAACCGATAATTGGGTCGTTAATATTATTAATTTGTTTCCGTTTGGTATCCAGCAAATTTGATTAACTTTGTTAGCACCAATGTACTACTGATAATAAGTAAATCCCATATTTACACACGTTCCAATATTTCACGCCTCTCTGATTCATGATTCCATTGATAAAATAATAATGGTGTGCCACGTCCAGGAATCACAAATTGTTTGATAGTTCACCATCAACATGGCTTTGTGCACTTCTCATCAAGGCCCCTCTCCACGTTACAATAACTCTTTGAGAACATGATATGACATTTTATCAGTCAAAACTAGCAGCATGAAAGACAATCTGGCCTTTCAAGACGCCATATAATTGGAAACAATTCCTTACACGTTTCTTATGGGTTCGAGGATACGATGACGTGATGTAGACAACCAATGTTTTAGTTCAGTTCTGGCTATTAAGGGGAGTTGGATGGCCGATGTATCATACGGCCTGCCATGAGTCAACTGGCGCGGTTTCGAATCTCTGGTTGTACGTGACAAGGGGTAGGGTCGCCTGTCCAACCTCTTGGGTTTTCCCCGGGTAGTTTCCTCCCTCTGCTAAATACCCTATGCTCAAGCGAATTATTGATTAAAATTGAACCATATGTTAGTCCCGAAATGACCTAGTTTGTGTCGAGTGGACTTTAAGCGCCCCCCTCTCTCTCTCTCTCTCTCTCTCTCCCCCCCCCTCTTTCTCTCTATCTGGCAATTAAAGGCACATACATGTGAGATCAAATAATTTTATTTTTGATATAAAAGTTACCACGAATAAGAAAATTAACAAGAGTTTATAACGAAGGCACCGTACCGCATCTTTCTGACCAGTAGATTGAACAGCTAGGTAGTTACCTGGCGAAAATAATATATATTTTGTTACAGTAATTATATATTTTGTAATTTTAATATAGTTTACAATCGCTTCCTTATAATAATTAAAACGTATAACGTCAAAGGAATATAATTTTACCATTTCAATATGTTGAATCGTTACAGACGATAAATAGTGACAATATATCAATATTTTTTTTATTTCGGGTCTGAAAATAGTTTTATAAATATTAAGTGTTTTATTGATGTTTTTATAACGTCTGTCTGGTTTTCAACCGACCAATATAGACTAATCAATGACCAGACCTTAAAACATGTGATTGAAGAGGACAGAGTATTTTTACGAATTTCTAGAATATCAATTGAAGTCTTTAAGGCGATTTCTGTTTGGAGTAATTTTGTTTTATAGCACAATCACGTTTTTACGACCAACTTGCCAAACAATTACTTTACTCCATTGCAATTAACCCTAAATAATTTCTGAAAGTTATTTTAGACCGCTGTATATCAAACGTTTCTTGTCGAGAAAGTATGGCCGTTCAGGAGTTGCGGCGGCGCGGATTGTAGGGCGCTGGATCGGTAAACTGGAGGTCTTGAGTTCGATCCCTGTGATGGGCGAGAAAGCCCCCCTCCCCTACGGACCTGACGTACGCGTTGACGTACACGTAAAATAATGTACGACGAAGTCAATTACTGTTCCTGCAAAATTTCCCTCATAGCACATTGTATGGCGTATGCCCGTCTTTATTACCGTGGTAGGTGCAGTGTGACGTTAAACCTCATTTCATTGATTCATTTTATCATTTTATAGTAGAGTCGATGTGTCTTGATATCGAAAAAGTTTTGTTTTTGTTTTCATTTTACAGCATAGAATACACCGCCTTTTGAGAAATTAGACGCAACATTCAGTGAATCCTTGGGCGTTTTTGCTGCCAGCAAAAATTATACATGAAATCTAGTATCGACCCATTAGTTGTCGAGCATTCCGATGTTTTTGAAGGACATCACGTTTCCGTGCTTTCATAAGAAAAAAACCTAAACTCAAATAACGCTATTGACAATTGAATAAGACTAATTAGTAATGCAGTTACATGTAAGCTTTCTGGACTAATCTCCAAATATACCCTATTAATTTGATAGATTAATAAGGGATGTTGAAGTTTTTTATCGAACATGTATTAGTAGAATGTGTATATTAAATTTATTGTAAGGGGGATTTGTTTTATTAGTTCACATGTTCAAATTTTGGGCAGAGGGATTATATAGGCTTTGCCTGTTTCCCAATCCTAACATTCAATGAAATATTGTTTAAAAAAAAAAGAATCAAGTGGACACAGCTCACCAAATATTCTTACGCCGTCACCCATGAAAGAAGGGCGAAAGTTATTTTTATTCTCCCCCCCCCCCCCCCGTTGCATGGTGAGTTTTTTTGACGTTTGGTGTAGAATCGAAGGAAAGTGTTTGAAAGTACATTTTCTGCGAGGTTTTGGTGAATAGTCCTAATTTTGAGGTAGAAAGTAGTTGGGATTGGTTAGTTTGAAATGTGGGACAGAACATTGCATGTTTAATTATCTCTACTTCCAGCTTGTGTCTCCCAAGTTTTTCATGGTTGCTCGATCTGTGGTAGAAATCGTTCTACCCAACGAAAATTTGGGATAAAGTTACAGCCGGTGTCAGAGAGGAGAATTAACATTTATGTCAATGGAGAAAATCATTAGTATTCTGTGGCCAAATGGAGAGTTTGCCAGTAGAGCTTTTGATGTAATTCCTGTAGACTTTTCATCAGACATATACGACAAACAATTATTTCAAACTTCTTAATGCGGCATTTAAATGAATCAATTACCAACGTAAAAAGAAATGAAATAGAGTTTAACGTCCCCATTTTCTGCTTTGTCTGGTTTAACGATGACGGGTGTGTGTGTCAATTTTGACCGGACAAGGTTGCTTTTACGTGCATGTTTTCCGTGTCAGACTCTCCGTTCTTTACAAGGAAATCCCACAACGGAAAATCTACAGGAACTAGCTCAACCCCTTTCCGGAACATATCACATAACCGTTCACGATATCTTTATGAAACATTGTGCACACCAACTTGTTACAACAGTTGTGCCGTTTGCTGGTTCAAATATTCGCAATTGCATAATTTGTGGTTTTATGGCCACAATTTTGACCTTGATTTTGGCATGGATTTGGAATTTTGAGCACATCTTAGAATTCATTCTCTTTACTTTTATGGAATTTGGTATACGACTAATGTCCAGTACTGGTATTTGGATTTTAACAACCAATAACACAGAGATTGCCTTTGCGTGTACTTTCCAACACATGTCCAAGGAGAAGGAATGTTCTAATTGATCTAACCACACTATCATTAGTGCCAAGAAGGCAGTTAGATTGAAACACAAAATATTTGATATATCTCCATTAAATGATGGCCATCGAAAGTATTAAAAGCGTATCAAATTTAGACGTAACACTCTCAGATTTAAACAGCCGACAGTTACGTCAAGAAACAGAATACATCCAGGAAACTACACCAATGTAACACAATCTAAGTCTTATTAACTGGATTTGACAAGCTGATTCAATTTGTAGTTTAGTATACACTTTCCCGTCAAAATTGAAGACGATAGATGTCCATTAGCAATATTTTTATATCTTGGAATATACCACTTCATTTCTTTTTATGATTTTGTATAACCCTAAACGTATTACTCCGACCATCAAGTGGTTTTATATGATAACTGTCCCCAGTGTCGCAATAGTCCATCTAAAAAGAACACACTAGAAGTTATTCGATGATTCAGCTGCTCGAGATGTTTGCATACCACATATATCCGTAGTACAACAATCATCGAAATAATCCATTTATCAAAAGGTCCGATTGTCCTGATGACCTACAAATCTGATTAATGCTAGTTGTTGGTTGTCCGTCGGCCATCTTGTCATCCCGGGGTTAGAGTTCATCTATACGGTTGCAGTGATGTCTAATAAGCTAAATCAGAACCCACAAGGCTCTCTGGAAGTGTGGATAATGGATGTTGGCGTTGTTTTTCTTGTTCAGCAACTGCACTCATATCAGCCCTCGTGAACAATGCATCTCCATTTTCATATATCCTGACATAATGCTATAATGTAATTTGTCTTATGTTGAATGCCGAGTTTTCAATATGCCCTTGAAGGGTCATGTGCGCGACAGTTCAGTGATTAAGACCCCGGTTCACTAACCAGAAGGCCCCGGGTTCGACCCCATGGTTCAGCGCACACGATCATCTGGATTACACAATCTGGTTTACCGTTGTCAGTGACTTACAAGATGGCGTAATAGTGTTTAGTCTTTCCGATTCACCAGGTACACTTTGGGGTGCTCGTAAAACAACACATGACAGTAAAGTGACGTGTGGAAGGAAACACTGCCGTTCAGGTGCAATTTAACCTGTAACACATTGCATGTATATCCATCTTCATAAGCCTGGTTGTTACCGAGAAGTCGGACTTCAAACATCATTTCTTTGGTTGTGGGTGTCTTGTTTAAGTTCCGAATTACAGTACACGTGGTTTCTTTGGAATGTGAACCACGGGTCATACCGAACGGAGTTGTTGAAGTTACTGCGTTGGATCTATTAACTTATTATATTTCTTTAGTTTACATTGAGTCAGAATTGACATTTATTATCGTTATTGTTTTTGGAAGCCGGATAAACACACGAATGACATATATGACAAGTAACGATGTTTTGCTCTCTGAACACGTTTATATCTGGAGAACAAAATAGACAAGACCGACCATTCTTTGTGGCATTTAATCTGGCAGACTGAATACAAATCAGGAAGCATGTTACAGATACGCCTCGGTAACGTACAACATATCGCTCAATGAAAACAAGAAACAGACAGCGTCATTCAATCAAGATCACGTTTAATTTATTTTACATTTTTTGTTACGAAACTGTAATCTTTCGTGTTTTTTTTTTATATTTGGAAAAAAAAATGTGAATTAGAATCCTATCAATTATCGTTATCAGCAATGAACATGTTCAAGGGTCATTGAGATTCATATTATCATGTAATGAAAATATATAAAATCAATTAATAAACGTAATTGAAACACCATTCAGTTCTTAATTTTAATACTCTAAATCCCACAGATTCATTCTATATCACATAAAAGATGTCGTGTCTGTAATGCACAGAAGCGTACAGAAAACCATATCCAAGAACAGAAAAATTGAGTTTATGGTCGCCCACTCGCAGTATACCGATAGCATCAAACACCCGGTATTAAATGAAACTACCATATTCAAGGACAATCCAGCCGAGGTTCATGGTCGCCCACGTCGTACTATACTAATTTCAAAGCTTTCTGTATTTTACTACTTTATTGAAGCTACAATAACACTTACAGGCACAAACCCTCGGTATAAAATACAAATGTAAAGATATTTGTTACATTAACCGATAAACAAAACCTGTCAATGTGAAGCGGCGGATTTCGTATTTGCAACTTTAAAATAAAGTTAAGATTTAGGGAATTGCAGAAAATTACAGTAGGAGGGTTTACTTGGAATTAGACCTGTTAATGGTATTGTACTAATAGATTTTAATAGATTTGTTTTATCTTTTTTTTCCCAAAGACTCCACTAAAAAGGAGCAATATAATTAGCAATGGGTAATATTTAGCCTGTGTGGAACATTCTAGATTCGATTTGTATATGTTTGACACTGGTTAAGCAATATGATTATAATGTTGAAAACCACATTGCAACCACGTGATGTTTTGTTTTTGCCATTGGCGAGGGGGCACAAAATCTCAAGGGGCGCAAAAACTCGAAACCGTGACGTGCGCCCCGCTCACTTAGCCCCTGGGGTCAAACGGTTCATGCCCTGTACATGACAACAGGTCGACAACATGTTGGGCAACATTTTACTGGATGTTTCTGAGAAAATGGGGATATTAAATGGAAAATCATAACATGGAAGATTGGAAGAGAAGAAGACGTAGTTTAAGTTTACTGATTAACCATTCCTTGCACTGTTGCAGCTAGCTTCCTTTTAGTCTGCATCACCCCAGTCAAGGTACATCATGTGGTTTATGGCCTATTACGGATTATATAAAACTCGGCAACATCATTAGCATCTCGGCAACAAAATTACCTTGTATTCATTTCGGCAACATATTGTAGCACCATGGGTCTTGTGTGAGACGTGGAATGTGCTCTTATTTCCGGTTGCCATATTCTACTTGAACCATGCATCTTTTATTAGCTTTGTATGCTTGTGATAGTCTAGTATTTTTTCTTTTGTCTTATTTGCGTCCTCTTCACGTTTCGTATTCTCTTATTCTTATCTGTCTCAGTAGTTAAGACGTTTGAACGTTTGTTTTACCAGCAATAACCTTAATAACAATGCACCAGTTCGATTTTACATTTTATATATCAAACTGCTTATAATATATGGTACAATGCATAATAGATTACACTAACAATAAAGTTATTCTCTCTAGGCGAATCTGTTGATAGAAATGACCACCTCCTCTCCCTATGGAATGCAATTGAAATGATATTGAATAACCGAAGGGGGCATATATAGCAGATGATCTGTCGGACTGTATTATGTATAAGACTGTGCGCCAATTGTTGATGCGTGCACACCATAATGAACAAGCAGACAAAGATACTTTTTAAATATAATTGGACATTTCGTGCCATTATTATCTCCCCCAAAGAACATAGGTTGTCATCACACTAATCGGCAGTGAATATTCGCTAGGCTGAAACACATTTAGTTGTCACCAGGGGCGGATTGGGGTCGGGAACCGGCCCGAGCCCCTTTTACTGCCCGGCGAGCCCGGAGGGGGCGGGGGCTTTCCCCCTGGACATTTTTGAAAAAATGAACCACAAAAATGCAATTTGGTGCAATATCTGATTATAATCTCTGTCAAATAATATATTTCATAAATCGATTAACTTAGGTCAAAACCACGACCTGTAAGTAATTTACAATCATCAACCTGTGAAATTATCATATCGTCATATTATTAATTAACGTATTATCATTGTTTCGTCAAGAGTGAAGGAAATATAGCTGGTTGAAAAATGGGAGTTGTTGAGAAAATTTTGACCATCAAATTTTGATTAACCAGTTAGAAATATTGAATCAGCAGGAATATTTTCATTGAAAAATGTCCCATTTTTGTTGCCGGTAGCGCTAGTTGATTCCTCCTGTGATGGAAGGCCACGAAACACATTGGTACAGAGTGACGAAAATGAAAATCATAAAACCTGCTTTTTAATTTTGGATTTTGGATCCCCACAAAAAGGGTGCAGGTGACTTAATTTGCGGGAGAGAGTGTCGGGTGAATCCGATTAAGTTTTTGGTTGAAATTCGTATTCCCATTGCAAGATTCCGAATTCTGACCCACATCCAGCACAGCCGGTCCAGAAAGTCTATTATACCAGCCCATTCCAGAATCCAGTGATGGCGTGGCGGCCCGTTAAAGCCACGGGCCACATACAATATGATCATCATGGCTCCATGGTCGGTCCAATACCCCCCTCTCCCATATAATTAGGGTTGGGGCAATAATGACTATTTTCGAAATTTTTAAAACAAAGGGTGTTTTCTATGGCCAAATAGACTGAAAAAAACGAATATGGAATATTTTTTGTCGAAAAATCACTTTTTACGTTGGTGCACGGCCATTTTCTAAAATGACCGCCAAAATGGGACAAAAATGACAATTTTCTTAGAAATTCGTATATATTTGGTAGGCAACCGCCTTGTAATATATCATTTCATATGTTTTCGGGGCTGGACAGTTCAAATTTAGTGAAAAAATTTAGATCTGATAATCCAATATGGCGGCCATTTTCTACCAAAATGGCGATCAATATACAAAAATTTGGTAGGCAATCGCCATGTAATATATGATTTCATATGTTTAAGGGACCTGAGAGTTCAAATTTAGTGATAAAATTTAGATCTGATAATCCAATATGGCAGAATCCAAGATGGCGGCCATATTCTTCCAAAATGGCGATCAATATACACAAATTTGAATTAGATTTGGAGATATATCAATACAATATACATCGTATCAGTGTATTAATATGTCTAATCCAATGTTTTCTTGGTCACTGAGTTCAAATCTTCGGAGGGAATTTATTTTCGAGCATGTGCTGTAGAGGAAATCCAAGATGGCGGCCATTACTCCCTGAAATTGATGCCTTAAAATAAACTTTGCATTCAGTGGACGAAATGACAGCCAGTATTTTCCAGAATGGCGGCTGTAAACATGATTCTCCAAACAAAGCTAACAGGAAGAAATACTATATAACCTTCAATTCTCAACAAATCAAAATTTAAATCGTCTGGTTAAACACATTGTTGTAAGTTGTCTGCTAATCGAAATTGTCTCTGCACTACTATAGATACAGGCGACAAGGAATTCTAACTAATGTTATAATATAATTTGACTTAGCATCCTATGTTCATAATATAAACCCGAATCAGAGAAACGGCGGCGAGAAAAATAACAAAAAAACATTTATTTTTTTCAGATTAGTTCAGTTGAGTATCTTAAATACAACTTCGTCCGCCTTTGCAATTTCGAATATATCGTAAATGAACTTAATCGTTTGTCATTTTGAATGGCATATTGGTTGCTGATTGTAATTTGAAATTAAGATTTTTGAATTAAATTCACAGTTAGAAACGTTTAAATAATCTCTGCTAGGTTCCCACTTTACGTTACGACTGAAAATGTTTGAACCTATCAGGTCGTATCATAGCTTAAGGTCAGTTGCAGCAATCAACACAATTAATTGTCGATCGTGATCATCGCATCAGAGCGCATTTATCGTAACAAAACGCGAAAGATCGCATTTAATCGTGGTGTTTGGAATGCACCTTGGACAAAACAAACATCACGCCCTTTTGAGATGCACTGCGAACTATCACGATCTGTGATGCTCTATCGGGTACCATTTGTCACTACATGACACGAATGAATCGCGAACACATATGAGTATTCATGCTTTTAATAAAACAGTAACGATCAATACTGAAATTGAAAAGGAGTATATCGTTGAGAAATATGGTCAAAATTCAAAGGATGTTACCCTACAAGATTCAAAGGATGTCACCCAGAAGGAAGGTCTCCGGACTGCACAAGTGCCAAGATGAACACTGCTGTGGACGCTGAGTACTCAGCAGGGGATCGAAAAGTGTCTCCAATGGCAAGGTATTTCAGTGTCACTGCCACATTCAGTCCAGGTGAGAGGGATTGCCTCTGGAACGCTTTGGTGTTAATCATGTGTAGTTTTGGAACGCTATTTGATCCCCCGGGCTCAATTGGTTGTCTAAGATTTTAGAACTCCCCCCACCCCCTGTGAGCTATGGTCGTACCCAGAATTGCCTGACTGCAAATCTCCTCCAAGTTTGTTGTTGAGGTTGTTGTTGGCGTGACTGTTGCTCATCTTCTTCTTTTTGGCGATACTGTAAGCATATATAATATAAATACTGTAAATGTTACGTTACCATCATCCTCAACTCCCTTCATCATCAATGGCTGCGTGGTTGGGAAACAAAGAATTTGAACTCTCCGGTCCCTAAAACATGAAATCATATATTACTTGGCGATTGCCTACAAAATTTTTGTATATTGATCGCCATTTTGGAAGAAAATGGCCGCCATCTTGGATTCCGCCATATTGGATTATCAAATCTAAAGTTTTTCACAAAATTTTAACTCTCCAGCCCCTAAAACATACAAAATGATATATTACAAGGCGATTGCCTACCAAATATATATGAATTTCTAAGAAAATTGTCATTTTTACCCCATTTTGGCGGCCATTTTAGAAAATGGCCGTGCACCAACGTAAAAAGTGTTTTTTAGGCAAAAAATATTCCAGATTCGTTTTTTTCAGTGAATTTGGCCATAGAAAACCTCCTTTGTTTTAAAAATTTCGAAAAAAGTCATTATTGCCCCAACCCTAATATAATGTTCAGCAGAAAAAGGTTGTTTTTTAGACGAATTGGACAAAACTGGTAGTCACAGGTTTAACCAATTAATAATTAATGCGCAATTACAAGAATTAAAATAAATTTATAGGAGGTAACATAATTTTAAACGAATTTCCACTTCTGTGACGCGCACATGTGTGTGGTGTGATATTTATTGAGTATACTGGCGCAAAATTATAGTGAAATAAACGTGGCGTTATTATAGGTACCGAATCCAGCATTACCGGTTTAAGAAGGATTTACAGTGTCGAATTTTTCGTAAGGATGTTGTACTGGTTTAGTGTATAAACTCGCACATATATGATAACATAACTTAATTTTGGAAACGTGCGTCAAATCTATTTTACAAACACACTCTAACAGATCATTCGACGGTTTTGTGCCCAACAACCACAAAGGAGGAGAGTTGTTTATAAAATTCTCGGAAGTTTACAATGCAGTTCCATTATATACTTCGTTTCGCTTTAAGTGCTTTTGGAGTAAAATCAGTTTGCGGGTTATTGCTGCGCTTAAATTACCTAATTGCAAAGTTTATAAAGGATATCTCTAAAAGTCGCGTGTCTCGGTCACCCAATGTAAAACGGGAGGCGTTCACTCTTAAAAGAATTTAACGCCCAACCATTTGTCAGACATGGCAAATCCAGTGAAAACGTGACCACCCCTCCTTTATTACATCACTAGTAATTAATGGAATTCGTTTACTGTTTTTAATTTACTATATAGAATGGTAGATCTATATACTACTTACCACCATAATAACATGTTATCGCCACGTTATACGGTTCCCGGTGGGGTATATCAATTCAGTGAATCGTCAGTCGAGTGGTTATACATGGTCTACTGATATTACCTAACAAAATATCAATATTCTATCAATACGAGTTTACAAAATGACGGTGAGCAATGTAATCAATACATACAGACTGTCATCAGCATTGTTATGCCAGGAGTGAATTACTCATGTTGGTCGCTCTTCATCAACGCTGGTTAGCAACATTGACCGAGGGGTATCAATTAGACCTTGACATGGGGTTAATTAAGAAAATTACATCCAGTGTTGGCATGAATACACGAATATATTTATATTATCGGCACATTTTGATTGGATGATTAACACCAGAAAATGCATGGCCCATGCAATTTGCCGAGTTTCTTTTCAACGTGGATTCTTAACATAGAATACATTGTGATATGTTTATAGTTGGCCTATCCAACATTTTGGAAAGAACGCATGGCACACATTATAATAAATAGATTGATGCATGATGTCTTGGCTGTTTTCAGTCCGAGAACAAGACAACACAATGACAAACCTTGTTGGGTGTTGAGTATTTTGTAGTCCAGTAAATATTCTACTTTTTATAAAAAAAAAAGAATACAAACTAATCTAGAACAAAAGAAATTGCGAAATAAAGATCGATATTAAAATTAAAATAATCATCTTGAAAAAGAAACCTACAATAAGTAATTCTAAACTACATCAATGCCCCAAAAAATCTTTATAAAGGTTTATGTAATGAAAATTATATCAATATTATGTTTTTCAGAGCTTCTGTAACTGAAATGAATTGAAAATTCACAAAAAGTCGCTATTATGCCAAAAGCAATAATAGTTTTTTCTCTATAAATTTTCATTAGCTTTCTAATTTAACCGAAAAAAACAGGCTGTTCATCAGTATCCAATTCAGTCGGCCTTTATGTGAGTTTTCGTTTTTGATTTTTCACCTAAAGCAATGAGATAAATGCAATTTGCCTAACTTTTAAAGTCAGAAGAGGAATTTGTCTTACACTGGCTCTCAAAACCTAAAGCAAAAAAGAAACAGATTGATTCGCTCTATAATTTATCATCTAATTCTTGGACTGTTTGGCATTATTTGTAACAAGCCGATTGACTGTTAGCGTATTCTGTGACAAATAAATACTGATGTTAAAAAACAATTTGTTGCTAATTTGTCTGTCGGCTACCAATGGAACAAAGTCTGGCTATCTGACATTATCCACCGGCTTATTACTGACTATATTAAGTCTTCATTAGCGAGTTTTAGTGTTGTAACAGCTGCCTTCTTCTTATGGTAAAGTGAAAAGGAAAACCGGGAATAGCAATAGCACATTACTCAATATCTTTAGGTCTTGTGTATCAGACAATTGACGTTTCAGAATCAAATGCCAGAAAATCTTTAAACTTGAAACGGATTTATGATGATTTCCACATTATAAACTCAACTGAGATCTGGACGTATAACTGAACAGATTTAAATGCTATTTTCCTTTGTGAAATTTGAATGTTTATTGTGGTTTGCAAGAGATTGCCACATCCTTCAAACAACGTACGGGGACTTTAAAGATGCATTATGTCAGATCTAAATCTGCCTGTTGCAGGTCTGTTTCTGGTTCAATTATTATATAAACTATATAATAAAAGATTTATTCACATGATAAGCCCATACACAATGTTACTTGACAATCGGGTATTTCTTGTCAAAACTTGAAACATTCATAACTTCAAAAATAAACACACTTGTATGGATATACTACTTCTGAATTTTATTGACATGCTACGTTTCAATACACATACAGGTATCGTTATCAAGCAAATGATTATTTGCTTGATAACGATACCTGTATGTGTATTGAAACGTAGCATGTCAATAAAATTCAGAAGTAGTATATCCATACAAGTGTGTTTATTTTTAGTGAGATCTATTTCTATATGTTTTATAAGGATTATTCATAACTTCGATTTCAATAAAGTAATTTGATTAAAATGTTCAATATTTTTCAATATATATTTCAAAGCTGTTATAGCAAGAACGACCTTAAACTAAAATATTTTGAGGATTCAGTATTTTCATTGCCGAGAGTAATAAAGTGCAAAATGAAGTTCTTAGACAAAGAACAAACAGGCTTTATTCTTAAATATTTTAGTTGAAGTTTCTATGAATACCGTCACAGCTCTTTATCTAAATCTTATATAATACATCTTCAATCGGTGATACTGCTGAGCATTGCAAATTGACCTGTTGTATTGTGGGGAATTGAGTTTCGATTAGAATGATCTGGGCTAAGAATTGAAAGCCCCCAGGTCCTCGCAATAGTCTGAATTACCATTACCTCAGTTGATTAGGCAATAAAGATAACTATTTTATTTCTGACATTTCCATTACATGTTGCTAGTAGTCGCAGGCTATATCCTGATAGATATGTCCATTTAATTCCAAGTCCATCATCATAAAGACAGCTTTACAATCCGTTAACAAACAAATATATCATCCACATTATTATTCAACTACTGACGTAATTTATACATACAAATGCCAAAAATCAAAGAGAATCGTAATCTAATCTTTTCAATTAAAGCTATATTATTCAGCCAGAATTTAAATGAAACATGTATTATAGGCCCGCGGATGTTTTTTGTTAGACCCGAGAAGCTTGCCGTTTTTTATTAATCTTGTTAATGTGTTCCGTTTGAAGGAACGCTTCCTGATTTCACATGGTGCGTGATTATTATTGAGTGGTTCAGACATGATTGCTAAATTTGCTTAGAGGAAAAATCTTAGATATATTTCAGAGATTAAAACTAGTTAATCTTGGCAGAAGGTTCCTGGAATCGTTTATTCTTGTTCCAAGCAATTAAATGAAGCCGTGTGATACGTTTTCAAAGAAATATCAAGGCCCTGTTGTCACGTAAAAACGGAACTGGAGCCATGGTGGTTCAGTGGGTGGGACGCTGGCTCACGAACCAGGAGATAGTGTGTTTACAGATAAAGTCCCCGCCCCCTTGAAGTGTTATTGCTACGTTTTGATTAATCTCAATTAAATTTCGAAGAAATACGTAACTCATATAAGCTGTTTTGGCGATCATTTCTACAGGTCTCAATATTTTCAGAAAATATGAGAAAACCCATATTGGTTCATATTTTTGTGGTTGGTTTGCAATCTTAGACAAATTTTTTGTTGGTAACCAAGTGAAAATTGTAATTTCCCTTCATTGACGTCCGTGACTTGATAATCGCAACAATACGGCACTCGACTGAATAGAAAGTGGCGGTTACCCATACAAGTGATGACATCATTTCCTTATGATCTTAAAGTTATGGGCCAAACCTTCTTTACAAAATAACCCCATATGAGAACCTCCGTTCGGAAGAAACTCGAATGGCGAGTATTATAAAAATAATTAATTTGTCAAGATCAGAAAACTAGAGGTTACACCAAGTAATGGGGTTCATCATCTTACATTTCAGTAACAATCTTTTTTTTTGTGTTTTTTTTTTTTTTTTAAAGAAAAGAAATGACTGGTAATCTACAAGTCAGTATGATATTGCCTTTCCACTCTCGTATCTTACAGGGGGTCCATATGATACAGTATTATGTATAAGGACAAGCACCAATGCAAAATGATAGCTATACTGCACTTGACAAGGTAGTTAACATATAAAGTGTTTGGATAATAAAATAGCCTATATGTCGCCATAGTCCGGTTTTTAATTTATAGTATTACATAGTACCATATAATTTCTATGAGAGTGATTGTTCAGTAGAGCAACGTGAGGGGTTAAATTGCTATCCTAGATAACGTACAAAAAGTTAAGACAAATGGATCCATTCCTTGTGTAGTTGTGTAATTGCGTGTGCGCATTTAATCGCATTCACGCCCTTCTAAGGATAGTCTACGTAAAAGTGGAACATTTCTTGACTTACATATTGTATATCTGCATACAACAATTGGTTTACACGAAGGGTGGGGGCGGGAGAGAACCTGAAGAAAACCAATGAGGTTACACATTCGAACCCACTTTAATCAACAGTAATTATTGGCTAGGTCGCTGATATCACTATAGGTGAGCTCGCAATATTAACTTTTTTTCTTCTTCAAATTAGATTCTAGAACATTTCTTGAAGTATTAAAAACAACGATTATAGGGGTTTGAAGTACATCTGGATATAAACTTATTTCCTATTTAGTGTAAGCGAATATATAAAATGAATAAAAGGCATCATTCTGCCCGGACCAGCTCACTTTATATAAACATTGTACCTCGAGATCTGACATCATAATGAATTTTATAAAGGTCAACCGTCTTACAAGAAGGCCTCCCCAATACAGTTTGGAAACAGATTAAAACGACTCTATTCCTTGTCAAAACAACACGTTTTGGCGTAATGGCAGTGTTATAAAGCCTGTACGTTAGACCCGCAATATGTGAACTCCCTGATGTGTGTGTCGGGCCCCAGACCTGATATTCACGTCTATTCTTTCAGGACAGTGTTAACTGGTTACTGGTGTCTTTATACACTATTTCATGTTTTTTGTTGGTTTATTTTTTTGTTTCTTTTTTGTGTCAGCGATGTCTGACAAGGTCAGCTGTCTAATCGTTCGGATGGGACAAAAACCGAAGTCTCGTGTATAAATTGGCGTGCACGTGAAATATCCCTTGGTAGTTGGAATTCGATATAAAAGCAGGCTGTTGGGCGTTGCCCGGGCAAAGTTCCCTCATAGTGCACTGTATGGCGTATGCCCGTCTTCATTGGCCCATTTAAGGATCAGAACAGTAGGACGTTAAACTCTATTTCATTTCACTTCGGTTTATTTTTACTTCTATATTTGAATTTAATTTTTAAAAGTATAAACAGATTTATTTTCTGTTTTATACGTAGAAAGCCAAATATAATGTGGCAAAATAAACGCTAGAAACATCACAGAGATTATATAAGAGTGTTTGTGTAGCGTCTGTGAGTTGAGTTGATAAAAGACAATAATTGCACAAGTAAATGTTTTTGATGTAAACAGGTAAATTACAACACGTCAATTATTAACCATAATAACATTCTATAAACATTACAATTGTTATTATTATATATCTGTCTCTGATATTCAAAGGCAATCTCATAATCGACAGAAATTACCGTTGATGAAATATACTGCGCTTTCATTTAAATGAAATATATTACATTTTAAATGAAATATATTACATTTTAAATGAAATATATTACATTTTAAATGAAATATATTACATTTTAAATGAAATATATTACATTTTAAATGAAATATTACATTTTAAATGAAATATTACATTTTAAATGAAATATATTACATTTAAATGAAATATATTACATTTAAATGAAATATATTACATTTAAATGAAATATATTACGTTTAAATTAAATATATTACATTTTGAATTAAATATATTACATTTTAAATGAAATAGTTTGCAATGGGGTTTGACGTCCTACTGTTGTGGTGCGACTGGGCAAATGAGGACGGGCATTCAGCATATAGTGTGCTATGGGGGAAATCTTGCCTGGACAACAGCGCTACGGCCTATTTTTATATCGAATTCCAACTGTCAGTGTTCTTTTACGTGCACGACAATGTGTACACAAGAGCTCGGTTTTTCGCATCATCCGAACTACTATGCATTTTAATGTAACCATTAAACACAAATCGAGAGTCTGGTATATCTCATAGTAGTGGCATATCTAGAGTTTGTAACGAACGAAAGTTAAATAACAGATTTTGAAGTTTTATGCAAAAATAAAACAAACTTATAAAAACAATTTAACATTTCGAATACATGTGTATTTATTTTAGTTCATTACTAAAATGTGTGTTTTACTCGAAGATTTTTCATTGCATATATTTATGACAATTTCTTTTTGAATTCGAAACATCGAATGTACATCAAGCAGGAAGATTTGACTTGTAGACATAGCCTAACTTTGTTTATTAATTTAATTTGTGAATCAAATAATAAATAATTTCATTACTTATTCCCATCCGACAATACATTAATTATGTCTGAAGATAATAAGTTGACAAGATACTGTAGTTAAATCTAGAACCTGTAAATTGATCAGATATCTCTCAGAAGACAACACACTCAATAGGCTATAATTGTCTTAATGTTTCAAAATCGTCAAGCGGGCATCTCATAATATTTTAACGAGGGGCGGGGGGGGGGGGAGTTCCTATACCGTCGAGCTTACGAAAGAAATTTGTTTTTGTAGGGGATGGGGCGAGTCTTTAACAACGGTCTAATAAACCTCGCATTTTTGAATCATCCGAAGGAGAAGTCACTATTCCCGCACAACTGTTAAATGTAACTAATATTTAAAATCCTACAAAAGATTCTCGACCATCACCGGGATCGAATCCTGGAGTTCAGATCAACTGGTAGTTGAGGGAGCTGCGTACGTGCTGAATAACCATGGTTACAATAGCCTGCAAAACAAAAAGAGAATGTGTCCCGCAATTGTCACATCAGACAAATAACTTTATTTTAATGCAGTAAACCAAAAGGGTTGCTTGCTTGCAGGATTAGCTTTCATTGCCATCATCATCATCTTGTGGTAGCCCAGAAAGCGAAACCTGATACAATAATTATAATTAAAAGAATGGACATTATTAAAATGCGAACAATAATCTCTAATTAAAATACCAGTCTAGTCTCTCACAAAATATTTCCATTATATAAACTGGATTTATTGCGTGCCGTTAAAAGCAATATTACGGATTTTAATTATTTCCAATCCAGGTCTTATTCTGTATTATAACCGAGTTGGATCCATAATTCTTCAAGGTGATTGACATGATATTGGCTTGGATATAAATGTTGCTGTCACTGGACAATGGCAGACAATTGATTCTGTGGGTATTGATCATTTATCATGAATATCAAGTAATATATAGATGGGATTTTTGTGTGTCGTTTGGTTAATGACAGACGTCTTTCAGAATCTTGTTCCATTGTTTACCCTGGAGACATATCTAGTTAAAATTTGTACAAGGACACTATTGGTCATTATTCCACTGGGTTTGACTCTCATTTAACCATACTCTCTCTTATGACTAGAGTCATTGAAAATATGCAACGATTGTTCTTCGCGGTAATTATTTTCGATGTCGCCATTCTGTCGTGTTTTCGTTTATTTAACATCTACAATAAAATACGTATGATGGGTGGGTGATTTTAAAGAAATTCGGGAGAGGAAGCTAATAAAGGACAATCATACACAAAATAAAAAAAATCTGAATCCAGAATGTAATCCTGAACATCGAGTATATCCCTAATTTCACCTCAATAGAACAGCAACTTTATCCCTAAGAGGAGTAATACTTTATCGATGTCAAAAGTACAAAAGAATTATGTTGAAAACACAAAATGCTAGGTGGTCGATTCTTCAGCAATAAACCGAGGAATTGTCGAGAAACAGGATAAGCGCAAACCATATTTGTATGTGTTTGATGTAACACAACTCTTACCTGGAGACCCTGTCGTGTAATTTTATCAACTGGACTTAGCTCACTAAGGCTTTTCTTAGTCCTTGTCTCCCCCCCCCCCTTTTCATGGCGATTTTCATTGACTGTTTAAGGTTAGTTAGGCTGAAATGAAGGGCCGACAATTGGATGTTTATTTGTCTCTACTTCCAGCTTGTGTATCTCAAGTTTTTTTTCATGAAGAAACTCATACTTGCTTTTGGGGAGGAGGGTGCCACATGTTGCTCCATATGTGATGGAAAGCTTTCTACCTGACGAAACTTTTTGAGGAAAATAGGACCGATCTAAGAGAAGAGAATTAACATTAAACGTCATTGGGGAAATCATTAGTGATCTCCGATCTGTGGCCAACTGTTGGAAGAAAACATTTGGACACAGCTTACAGAAAGTTATCTTTAATGTTTCTCTCCCCTCTCCTTTTCCGTGGCGATTTTGGTTAACTTTTTAGTATAGAATCGAAGGGAATTGTTTGAAAATACATTTTCTGCCAGGTTTTGGTGAATATTGATGATTTTGAGGCGGACGGATACAAGAGTTGATAGGTTGGTTGGGTAGAAATGTAGGGTCGAATACTGCATGTTTTTTCTATCTCTACTTCAAGCATGTGTATCTCAAGTTTTTCATGGTGAACCTCATACATGCTTTTTGGCAGAAAGCGTTAACATTAAAGTCAGTGGGGAAACTTTAGTGATCTGCGGCCACTTGAAGCTGTAATTGTCTCCCTTTTTGGTGAACACTGTATTTGGATCAAAATATAGGAAAAACCGATACACTGTAGTTTTACATTACGACACAACGCTTTAATACAACTTTTGACCGCTCCAACAATATCTTGGGTCTTGTTTTTAGTTTTCAATATACTCAGACAATATCAAACGATATAGAATCGAATGTCAACCTTTCAAGACAACTAGTTTTAGCAAAAAGTATTTTTTGTAACAATTTATAAGATATTTTAGGATCAAGTCATGTATTTACGCCGCTCGCGAGATATTTTATTTTGATATCAATTACAGAAAATACTACAGCGCTCGGTTTTAATTTCCGGTGAGATTAATACATGCAATTACATTATTCCATTCTTTTTCAAATTGAATTTAGTTTTTGATCATAATGATATAGTAACCTTGATCGGTAGTCAAATAATCGACGTATCGGTGCTGACTTTATCAGGGGAAAATAACCGACGTATCCATGACGACTTTATCTGGGGAAAATACCAAAATAACCGACGTATCCATGACGACTTTATCTGGGGAAAATAGGAAAATAACCAACGTATCTATGACAAAGTAATATCAGATGTTTCACTCCCAACTAAAATAATCAGGTAAATGAGCAAGCATCAGTATTAAGGAGGATAGAAGACAAACCTTTTTTTGTATTTATCAACTACCTTACATGTAAAGACAACTGGAATTGTTTTAAAACATCTATCAGTTTAAATGTTAATTATCTCTAACGGTACTTCTGGGTAGTAGATTTATTTCATATGGCCAACTTCAAGTTTGGTCAAAGGTCACGAGATGTAAACAGGGTTAGAACTAATTCCAACCCCAACCCTAACCCTGGAATAGCATTAACGCAACCTAAACGTTAACCTACAATCTAGCCAACAATCATGTGCCCTGACGTTATTTCATCTCAGCAACCTTGACGAAATCTTGCGCTTACCTTAAAAGTAATAGATATAGCCATACGGCTTACCCGCTTCCCTAGCGAATGGACTGCGGTGAAACATTGTCCAGCAACAATATCATACTTTACACCAAACTGGTCCCGCAGTTAATATTCGCTTGGCCGCTACAATCACTGAAGAGCATGACATCGACGAGGCTTAATCAGTACGGCATATTAACTTTTTTACTCCGACAAATTAAATTCTCAAACATTTTTTGAGGCAAAAGAAAAATAAATAAAGACGTTTAAAGTATTTGTAGTTAAAAAATATTTCCTATTTAGTGTAAATGGGTATTAAAATGAGTAAAATGCGTCATTTTGCCCGAAGCAGTTAGGTGTTAAGTAAACATTGCACGAGCCGTTGAGCCAATGACTACGAGGCATGCAGTCAACGCACGTGTTTTGGACAGGCATCCGTTACAGAGTTAATTCGTCAGTATTTCTCTGTTAAACAGATTGACTTTACACAAAATGCCTTGTAAAATAGCAGCAAGAATGTGGATGACCAGCTACAAAATTGGTAGTTTAGACAGAACTAAATAAAATGAAATACTTACAATACTCAAGACATATAGATTCATATAACAAACGTCCAATCCTTTAAATGAATTGCTAACGTCACACCTAACTCATAAGTTTATAATTGTCAGTTTACTAGAAAGTCCAAGTCTACAAATGCCCAGTCTTTCGATTGTTTTTCAATCCTTATTCAATAATGATTGACTTACATTTGAATTTTATTTCACAGTGATTGTCATGTGTACATCATTAGATTCTGCTCGAGATATCATGATAGCCGCCAGGAAGCTACATTTTGATAATGGCGAGTATGTCTTCATAAACGTGGATCTTTTCAGCAGGTAACTTCATTTTATTTAATTCATTACAATTTAGTCGAGTTTATTTTATGAACGTTAACCCATTCAGATTGATAATTGCTTATTGTTAATGTTCTTCCATTAGAATTAAATCACTACCCGAATATTTGGCGAATATTAAGCTAATATTCGAATGGTAATCGAATAATTGCTATAACGATACGAAAAAAAGAACTTAAAGTGAATAGGTATTATTTCTCAACTATCTATAATACCATAACCATGAACAATTTTGGACATCTTAAAGGTTCTTAGTGTTACTTTCGGATAGTCTCTGATTTCTTTTCTCTGTCCCCATACAAGGGGTATTATATATATAAGATTGTTCCCCACCATTGCCGATTGACAATTTATATTCTCGATTGTTAAAGACAATTACCACGACACTAATCGAAATCTCAATTGCCAGTGCTTCAATGGGCCGTCACCGTGAGTGGCATCATTCATATTATGGTTTAACGTAGATATTGTGTAATGTAATTCTAATTAATAATTTATGTAGCACGTTAAGCTAGAAAAAGACCTACCTATTGGCAGATATTTATAGAATGTACATAATGCCTCCAGAATAAGACACCCTCTCAGATGCCACCCAAGTGGCTGGTATCCCCCACATAAGCAACTTCTGGAAATCTATGATCATTTGATCTTTTGTTTATAGTTTATTATCGGACGTATGCTCAGATGATTGACTGACAGGTTTAAACGATATATATGTGACTAAACTATTTATTCCTATACGAAAATAGCTGATATAGATCAAAATTCATTTATGCCGAATATTTGAATATCTAGCTATTATTCGAATATTCAAATACAGGAGGTCTGCATCGAATATTCAAGTACTCGAATACTCGGGCCGAACACTACAGAGAAACAAAGAAACGAAGCCAGATTAAATATAATCTTGATTTCAATTATATTTAGACAGATCACTATTAAAGAACCAGGGTGCGTCACACAAGTCAGGGCAAGAATTTGTAAATCCTCATGGATCCTCACCCGTGTAATAGATACTCAGTCTCAAACGATTGCCTATTCTTGTAAACCATCAATTTTCCCAACTTGTTGCATTGTATGTAAATCTGTCAGAAGCCTATTATTAGAAAGTTGCATGGAATAAAAGGATGTGGTAGCACCGGATTTAGCAAGTAATTAGAAGACAAATATAGAATAAACGGGTTACTGTATATTCATTTAAATCCGTGGGTGTATATTGTATTAATGATTCTAATTATTACAGTAAAGAACAAAGTGAGAGACCGTGGTTTAGAGTTAATGATACCGATGAAAGGAACGAAGAGGCAAGAATGGCATTTGAAACCTTGATGACGGTACGACAACGAGAACCACATTCCATGGAATATCAAAAATTTTCACGAGAAGTCAAACATCGAGCTTCACAGATATATCCCGAATTTAGCTACGGAAATGACGAAGTATGTATGATTGGTGAGATAGTATTAATTGGGACTAAAGGATATATGGAAAACTAGGCCATTTTTCAACTTATTTCGTTTAATGTTTTACAAGACAAGTTTTCAAAAGACGTTAAACTGTTACGAAACCATCGCTTTCATTGATAAAAGGCAAAAGCGTCACTATATGTTAGTGTTAAACCTATTTGATTTAATTTTGAAAAATGTGTTCAGTTGATTAATCTTAATCTATATCTATACCATTATATTTTCGTTTTGAAAGACCAAGCAGAAGTCGTTTTACCTATAATTTTGGTTTCCTTCTTGGTTTGTAAACTGTTGACTGATAAACACAAATAAAGTATATTTGGGATTATCTACGGACCTGAAATTCTAAATGTAGACTGAATTAAATCAGTGTATTAAAGCTCCCTTAAGACCGGGTTACAGATCACCAATATGGATGCTATCATTTAAGATAACGAGTCTTTTCAATCATTTGCCCTGCTCGCAAAATGTAAACTAAGGCAGTATTTCTGAAACACGTGTGTCGGTTACACCGGAAACCTGGATAGAGCCGTATTATGTCGACTGAAGATGATATTATTTTTGTTAGAGTTAATAAATATCTAAGCCCATTTGCTATAATTTTATTATTTTACCAAGAAAAAAATTCTGCAAAAAATATGTTTTTGTTCTTAATCTGATAGGCTTAAGTTAATGTTCGGAGATTAAGAATGTTTAGTTAGAAAAGATAAATATCCTTCATTTCAAGTTAATTTTCATTTGTTATCTTCTGGGAAGAAGAAATCTGGAGGATAAAATATGTTTACAGTCTTTTTAATTCTTAATCTGAAAGTAAATTACCCCCGTGGATATTATAATATCTTGGGATAAATGTACACAATATGTTCCAGACCGATATGTCAAACAGTTGATTTATTTCGAAATACTGGTACGCCAGACTAGTTTCAAGTATCGTGCAATGACGTGTTAAAGTGACCACTATACATGTGTACCTACGTCATAATACCAATTATATTTTATATTTAGAAATCGTGTCGTGCCTTTTATCGCCTGACTTCACCACGGTGCCTTAATTCTCTGAGTATTTAGTTAAGGCCAAATGAACAGGTGGCGTACTTTAAATAAAAACTATGATAATTTGATATCTGTAATCTACTTATTGTCTAAATGAATGACTCGCTCTTTTCTTCTAACAAAGAGACGTAATATATGAATAACTGTAATATTACGGTTTAGAATAAGTCACATGATCTCAATTCCATCCCAGCGGGGTACGTTAGTAATAAATAGATAGTTTGTTTAGCCTTTTGATGTACCATACTTGCCAAAAATAAACACCGTCTAAGCATCTGTCGGTTGCATCAAACCGTATTCGTAGATTGTGCTTA
Organism: Patella caerulea; assembly: GCA_036850965.1. Classification (NCBI taxonomy): domain Eukaryota; kingdom Metazoa; phylum Mollusca; class Gastropoda; family Patellidae; genus Patella; species Patella caerulea. The sequence goes on from JAZGQO010000006.1 coordinate 26,213,878, forward strand.
AGCCCCCGTCAGACCGGAGTGGTGACCCTACTGCGCTCTGCGACCGAACGGCGGCCTGGAAATACACAAAGTCGTCGGCAAGCGTGAACACAACGCGGAAAAATGTCTCAAAATTACAAACTTAAAAAAGTCGCGTTCTTACTGCGACCTGTGCGTTTATATAGCATTCTCGCGGCGGGTTCGTCACGATCTCTCCGCGCTTATGGCATTTCGTTTGAGATCTATAAGCTTTGCAACGGCGGTCATCGCGAACCCGCCGTTGCAAAGCTTATAGATCTCAAACGAAACGCCGTAAGCGCAGAGAGATCGTGACGAACCACACGTCTTATTTGGACTACACGTGCGTTTCCACCACGTGATCACGGCGACTATGCAAGCTGGTTCAATTTTTTTTCGAAATTTCAAGATGACCTTTGAATCGTCCGTTTTTAAAGCAAGTCGTGCATGAAATGCATGGTCGCCATAAGCGAGTAATGCAAGCTTGAACTGCGCCATGGTCGTATTAAGAACTCCATACACGTTGTGGGAACCTCATAAAATCGCCATATGCTTTAGAGGTAGCCCGATGAGGTCGTGATACAGTCGCGCAACAGTGGTGGAATCATCCTAACATCGCTATGACAACGCCATAAGGACTCAGAGCGCTGGGTGGGGTCGCGGTCAACGCGTGAGGGTTGCGGTGAAGACACCATGAAGGCACCGTTGCAAATGTTACAATTTTCGCAGCGTCTTTTCCACGTGTGTACTGGGCGTGTGCTACGTTACCACGCTTATCGCGCGACCCACCACGTTCTCTCGGTTTTCAATGTCATATGACAGGACCTTGGCATTTGCTTTGAACATACTCAAAACAAACGCCGTGACTCGGCGATCATTGGCGACCATGGAGACCACAGAACGATATCTCGCGTTTCTACAGCGCTCAGGGTGATCTTGGCACGCTCTGGAAACATTTTTTGTCGCCGTAGCAGCGCAATAAGGACTTTTGAAACCACATCACGTTCTCGCAGCTTTCCAGATCATATGCGCATGTTCAAAACAAACGTCGTAACTCGGCGATCATTGGCGACCATGGAGACCACAGCACGATATCTAGTGTTTCCACCGCGCTGTTACCACGCTTATGGCGATCTGGACTCGCTCTGGGACCATTTTTTGTCGCAGTAGAAGCGCAGTAAGGACGCAACTCCGGTCTGACGGGGGTATTAGACTGTATCAGTTGTTGTGTAGGATAGATGATCTGGTTAGGAACAGCGTCTAGTCGTTCGAATGGAACGAAAAACCGATATACACAGGGCCTAAAATAAGATTAAATTCCCAGAGCACGGATTTAAAGTCCGCGTAGCCGTGGTCGGCAAGGCCGACCGCCCGCAAGCGCCGGAGTTGCGAGTCGACCTGGTGGGGATCTGGGCACATCAATCACAACATTAAAACCGTCTTGGTCCTAGAGGGGTACGGGAATTGCGTCATGCCGACTCGTTTCGTAACTCTGCAACTTACGTGAATTATGAATTAGAAATTACTAATTCTGTGACAAATACTAAATTGCTTAGCCTTATGATCATTTATACTTGTTCTGGGAACATTCCCACATCAAGTAACATATAATTTCAATGTTTACAATGAAAACTAATTACCTGAAATGGACGATCAATTAATATTATTTATTTGCTAGTGATGTCAATTATTCAATCAAATTAAAACAAAATGTACATGTCAATGACGTCATCTCTGTGCTGCCTTAGCCTCACCGTTCCGACTAGATTTACTATGCATTCTGACTAGTAAGTTGATGCTGCTGGCGCTCTGCTGCTCACTCGACTCACCCGTGGACCGAGGTCGTCGCGTGTGAGCGTCAGGTGATCTGATCTGATCTGTGCAACTGACCACACCACAAGAAGAAACTAAACTTTTTCAGAGCACGGTTTTCTTATTTTCGAAGCACGGATTTTTCATTTCGAGGCACGTTCGTGCTCCAAGGCACGTTATTTTAGGCCCTGATCCTACAACACATTATTGGAACAGAAAAGAGGGGCGTTAAACCCCTAGTTCATTGCATTTGAACATTCCGGAAGTCAACGAAGGTGATAGAGGACCAAAAAGAGACGGATACACGCTGCCTGTCTACGTGTACTTGTTTTGTCACTCTTCGACTCGTTTAAAGAAAAAATAATTTGATACCAGTGCTCTGAATCCATATTTTTTTAAAATAAAAAAGATTAAATGAAGCAACATATATGGAAAACGCGGTACATAATGAGCTATTTGTATAAAACTTTACAAATAATAATTATAGATTAGATGAAAATAGTTCTAAAGTTGCGCAGAGGAGGGGCGGTTTGACCTTTCTATATTTACGAATGAAATCACCAGGGGGAAACGAATATTCTTTTTTAAAAAGAATTCTAGACTGCAGATTGCCGAGAAATCCCGAATGTATACAAATTATTATTTGTTTTCATTGTCAGTCTTAACATTTAAAGACAAGCCTTCTTTATTTGGAAAAAAAAACAATAGGAAAAAAGACGCTAGAGCCAGTGTTGAAAAATGAGAAATAAAACATGTTTCAGCAACAAAAGTTGAACGTACATGTATAAATGCCCCCACCGCAATACCTCCCCAGACCCCACACCCCTCCCTAAAAACAAAACAATGGTCAACGACGAATAAAACAAAAGATCAGAAGATCAACTGAATTGAAAACATTGGTTTATGTTTGCTCTATGTTAATTTTAATCTTTATGTCGACATTAAATTGATAAATTACAGGTAAATAGTTTTGTTGGAATATTCCATGATGCTGTTGTCATCTATGCTACCGTACTGAACGAAAGTATAAGGGCAGGAAACACTCGCCATAACAACATCAAACTGGCTCAAAGTCTGTGGAATAGAACATTTCCAGGTAATTTTTGTCTAATTGCTTATATATTCTTAACGTAACAACTATTCGGATCAAGGTTTAGAAATGTCTTTGAGTGGCATTCAGTAACACCATAAAAACTATTTATGGAATGTCAATTACTGGTTTATCAAGATGCAACGTTTCGACGATGATACTCTCGTCTGTATCATCTGTATACGAGGGTGTAGTCGTAGAAATTTTGCATGTTAATAAACCAAGAACTGTTATTCCATAAATTGTTTTTTTTAAAAACAAATGTGTAACATTTAGAAATTTTAAGATTCGTTAAAGACATCATAATTGGTTACAGATTTACAAATTTGAGATCTCGAAGCCTAAAACTAGATACATTTGCTTGTTCACTGCGTGTGTTTATTATCTATGTCAACACCGATTTAATAGTTTGGATTATCTCCTGTAACCCGTTATATACATCTAAAAATGTCCAATTATTCTAATTATCCAGTGTGTTTTGATAAACAATGAAGAGAAAGTAATTCAAGCTTTCAAACTTGTCCACTAGGATTTAACGGATATACGTCAACGTAGAGAAATGGGTCGTGTATTATTGTCAGGAATCAGAATCTTGATACTTTCAAAAATCATAATCTATTCTGTTTTATACTAAAGATGTGTTCCTAATCCAGATAATAGTGTTCGAACATGCGCTTCCGATTGGTCACCTGGATTTTTCTAGAGAAAAATGACAAATTAGCAACAGACCATATCAGTTAAAACAAATCTGGATTCATATAACTGCTTGATGTAAATCGAATCTTGTAGAGTATGTAGATTTGAATTCTTAGCAATCAAACAGCAATCTATTAACCCGGGGAACTCGTACGACAAGTTATCACACATTCCACGTTTCCTTAATATCTTTTGAAGTGTTTATGTTTGTAGACAAGCTATTATGGAACGACGAACATTTCCGTGCTGAGAATAATACTCTTCCGCGAAGAAGAGTCAATTCAATCATGCTTTATTCCATACAAAATGATGACCATGAGTGATTATCAGCATGCATCAGACAAATAAAGATTTACTCCGTCTAGACTATAGTAATAGGCTGTATCTTGCCCGGTAGAAATGTGACTGAACCTGGAAATTGTATGCAAAGTTTTTTTTATGAGTAGTTTTAGTAGCCTTGGGTGTTCTCTATCAGAATTCGTCCGGTAAACCTCGGTAAGCCTGGAAGGTTGTGGGAGTTTAAAGATGGCGCCCAAGACGGCGGTTATTTCAAATAATCAGCTATAATCCCCATAGTATTTAGTTTCAGGTGATAATGTTGGTGTCTAACCTTATGTTTTGGGGGGTTGGGGTGAAGGAATACATCGACATCTACCATTATTTTGAGTTAACGAGTTACAGAGTCAGCCATTTTGATAATTTGGGGTTGCATTTGGTGGTTAACTGTGAAACACACGCAAAGAGACAGGCGCGGATCCCGAGGAGGGTCCAGGGGGTCCGGACCCCCCCCCCCCCCCCTGCTCAGGCATGAAAATTTTTTTATGCGATTTCATTGGCAATTTAGACCTGTTATTTTGGAATTTACTTTACGGGAATACGTCAGAATGAACCAAATTGAATCTAATTTACCAAATTATCGGTTGAGCGCAATTAGTTAAGCAATTATCAAACCTAGCCCCCCCCCCCCCCCTGCAAAAAATCCTGGATCCGCACCTGAGAGACACAGTAATATGCGATGTTATTATACCTTATATTATAACGTTTATATAATACAGAACAGTAGACCAAAAAACGCCATTCATTTCATTTTAATTCATGTTTTGGACAATAAACAATCCCTCAGTAGAAACGTTCATAATATGAATATTATGTGAAAGTTGCGTCTGCTGATACTGAGTTATACAATGCAGACAAAGTATGTAAATTCCTAACTACAATAATCCAGAGGAACATCTTCACACATTCTATTCCAGACATGTCATATGTAAAATTGATGTACTATTATTTCAGGATTAAGTGGAACTGTATATATCGATGAGAATGGTGATCGATTGATAGACTATTCTCTATTGGACATGAATCCTGAAACCGGTAAATTTGAGGTAAAATTATTTATTTTATAATAAAATTACGTCTACTGTTAGATATACATGTATGAGGTGTGTTGTTTGTGTGATATATTTTACGGCATGGTATCAAATAAGTTCTTATCGAACAAAATTTGTCGCACCCTATCGTGTCCACTGACTGGTTCTGTCTAGTGTGCCGAACTAAAGGGTCCCACACATATGCGACTAATCTACTAGAACTCCATTATCACGACAGTCGTATGAGGCAGAGTGTCGGAATATGAATAAAATATTATACCTGTTTTATATGCTAACATTAAGATGTTAGTCAAACTTGTGATTGTGCGACTGACCACGGGAATTATGTGTATCAAAGTTCAGGGCCACGTAATGATTGTACAAATCATCAAATTGGATAACATGTAGCGAAATGTGGAAAAGAACTGAGAAATCCAGAAAGGACAATTAAATGAAAATCAAAGAACGCATGTCCATAATGTCCAAAATCATCCTAATATAATCTGCAAAAAAATACGTTATGTTGAAATCAAGTTATCACCCTATAATCAAAGGCAAATATATACATTATGTCCAAATCATATTATTATCATATACTCAGGGGAAACTAATCATATTGTTATTATATCAGATAAATTTGATGGAAAATGAGTGTTAAACATATAGGACTAACCAATATCAGACTATTTTGTTATATCTTCTCCATGGAGTTTGTGCGGGGGTAGTATTTTGTCGCCATCTTTGAAGATTGTTTTATTTATATCAAAAGTTAATTAAATCTTCGACTAATTTTTGTAGTTTGTGTCTTTGGGCTACGTTAACTTATTCAGTCGTTAATTGGCGAACTTGACTCTGCTACCAATCTTGGATTTTCAAAGACGTCATTTCGACCACAAAGCGTCAAATAAAGATAATTAATTGCCAGGGGAATTTTCTACAGAAAACGACTCCAGTGATTATTTCTTTCTTTTTGTTCCGCTGAATTCGAGAAAAGGAATGTTTACACCTGCTGGGCATGAATTACAAGGCCGTACATATCGTGCAAATGTTGACCCATACAAGGGTATTCTCTCAGGAGCCGGAAAAGTAACAATGTAAATAATATAAATATTATTTCAACTAAAGAACTGTCAGTGTCAAATTATAGCCATGTTTCCCATATCGATCTCATATTTGATTGTGTCGCCTGATTACGATCAAAAAGATTTATATGGCCTGGACATTTTCGAGCCGTTTGAAAAGTATTGTCAATCCGACTCTTTTGTTTACGAAGCTAAAATTAAAAATGCCTGCAAATTACTAGAGAATTCAACATACATGTGTATTCACTGAATATATTTGGAATTTCTCTACTTAAAGAGCAGAGGTTTATTGTGATTTTGCCAATTGTTTTAAAATCAATGTGAAGTCCGGCGCGTTACATTTGTTGTTGCTCAAATATATGTTTTATATTTTGTTTTTCAGGTTGTGGCCAACTACATTGGAAGAGAAAAAAGATATGAAGCCGTACCTGGTAAGGTTATCCATTGGCCAGGGGGTAACGGTGGACCACCAAAAGATACACCCATATGTGGCTTTGATAAAGCACTTTGCCCCCAAGAAGGTTTGTTCTATCTCTAATTTAAATGTTGTAGTTATTAATATTCTAAGTAATATTATAAAACATCGTACCAAATTATCAACCGTGTCATAATTCATAACAAAATAGGTTCCATTACTTTTCGGGAAAGATATAAACATCTAAGATAAACCCTAATTTTGGGACGGCCTCTCTAATTCAAAAATCTAACAAAAATTTATGGCAGAGGTCTTTTACAAAAACCTTTCAAATAAAGACACAAAACATTTTAATTCTTCTATAATATATACTTATCTTTTGCTATGAATCAAATAATTCTCATAATAGACAAGTAGACAAAACACAAAACTCATTGACGTGCTTTTAAAGCGAAATGACTCGACGTTATACTTAGGTATTTTAAACAAAGAGTCCATATTTCACATTGATTGTTTTTTTTTTAACTTTAATAACAATTCAGATAACGTCTGTACTTCCCATGACTTCTGTTTCCACTTTGAATTATGTCTTATGAACTTCAACGTTGTCTCTTCTCATCCAATTACCTGATCTTGAATGATACAACTTCCTATTCTTCTCAGCGTTGACCAGCAGATTCGTCTAGTTATTCACGCAGACCAAATTATCACTTGTTTCATAATTTGTAGATGAACTTTGATTAACGTTGCCTGTTATTTTAATACATAATATTTTACCATTATAATTTATTATAATATATTATTATCAAGTATGTTGTATACTGGATATTAGTAGAATTGTGGATGCCTGACTTTAGGTGATCATTCCAGACCTGTTAAAGTTAAATCCATAGATAGTGTTAGATTAATTACCAAATTAGAGTTTAAAAATAATTAAGGTACTAATGTCTTATAATATGAAATGATATCTCACTAACCAATTTAAAAAAGAACGGGTGATAATATTGTTTTACATGTACGATATGAGTCAAATGTTGTATATATTATATGAAAGGTGATCTGTTCAATATATTGAAATCGTTAAACAAATGGTTAAGGGTAGATTTAGGTTAATGAGGTACCTTGCATTATTCTACAACTTTCTTAGACTGACTCACTAACAGTTCACCCACTATCCATTTCTGGAAGTGTGTTACAGTTGTCCATCCACCTGGTGCAGAGATTAGTCCATTTAAATAGAATAAGGTCGACGTGAGAGGATGCCCAAATGAACACTTACCTAACATGGCAATGGGCCACCCTAATGGCCGACGTATCGACGTTTTATGTGCTTTCGATATCATTCTGTGTTTCTCGGTTGCGGACATCATTTGTAATTCTCAGAAGGACGTCCCCACAGCCTCCTTGGCTTAGAGGCCGGGAGCAATTTGTTTTCTTTTTTTAGTTATATTGCTAATTAAACTACTATTCGTTTAGTTACATTTTATAACGTTGAATAGATCACGGCTATCAAGTGGATGGTTATTAGATATCTGAAATTCCATAATGCTGCCAGCAAACAATAAATAGGACATAGCAGTAAACTAGTAAACACAAAGCACACTTTGTACTGCCAATCTTTGTTATTTTATTAATTTACTGCGGAATAACGGTGTTGAATGTCAACTGACTCTTAGCATACATGTCGTACGCTTAAAGGGTGGTGTGATATTTGACAGTATTATTTTTTTCCCTAGAATATGTTAGATCAGCATTCATCATATCGTTTTAGGCTGCTGTGTTATATTATTGTGTTTAAACATCGTGACTGGTGACTTGAACTATGGTCATATGTCCCCGAGGATACCATCGACGGACCAGATGCGTTATTGAAAATAAAGTTTTAGCTACCAGTTTTAACGGGTGTCGAAGATCTGATATAACTTCTCTTGTCTCGTGGAAGTTTCTGATAAATTCTGCTTTACCTGAGTAGAGTTCAATATATTGACAAATCAATTGATGGTTGAAATCTGATGAAATCGCAGATCAATTATTTTGTTTCGGTTTATTTATAGTTCAAAATTTCGCTATTCTTGTCTTTACTACACTGGGATCTGGAAGAGTTGTTATATTACCAGCGTTTTGCATGCAGTGAGAGGTTAGGCAATGAACGGTCTGTTCCGGCGACTTATTCGCGTCCCATGCACGGAACTGTGGATAAACTACAGGAAAGGTCAACGCTGATTGGTTAATAAAAGTATGAACATCATAGGGTCAAAAGTCGCTCATTTGTAACTAGACGTGAACTTCCACAATAACTTGTTCTTCATGTAGTGTAGGCCATCGAAATTAAAAAAAAAAGAAACGAAATATAGATTTGTATTTTAATCAGATTGCTGGTGGTGGCCAAGTGTATGATGTGGGTGCGACTGTTGGTAATGTAGATTGTGTGCGATGAACATATAGCAGAATTGTACTTATTATTACTCCAGAATCACTATGATAAGATCTTAACTATATTATACAATATTAAACCCATTGCCAAATATCATGAATAGCTTGAAATATCACAAAGCCATACTCCAAGACCGCCCGATATAAGTCAAGTATTATACAAGTACATGTTTGTCAGCACAACGTATTATTTTAGCACTATGACTCCTCTCTGATACAAATTGTTCTTGTCTTGAGGTAGAGTTTAATATTCAAGAAGCGTAACGACATCGCCCAATTTAATCTCTCTGTCTATGCCAAATTAAAATTATTCCAGACAAGATTTTTGAATCTGATGTATTGGATTATCCAGGTTTACACATATGTCCATCAGGTTATCTCCCAAAACTTAGACAGCCATAACTTAGACAGTGGAGTAAGTTATTAATTAACACAACACCCATAGCTGCAATGGAACAGTCCTAATCAGTGGTGTTATTGGCCCATAGGGAGATTAAGTTTGTTGAGATGTTTAGATTTGAAAATGAATGTCTTTGATGCAAGTTTGATTATCAAATCAATAAGTTATGTTAAAACTGGTGAGATGCATTGATTTGAAAATATATCTAACTTTGATCCAAGGGTGATTATTAATCATTTAAGTATGTGCAAGAAGCTGAGATGTTTCTATTTTAAAATGTCTAACTTTGATGCAAGTGTGGTTATTGAACAGTAAAGGATATGTAAGCAGCTGAGATGTTATTGAGCAGTAAAGGATGTGCAAGCAGCTGAGATGTTTTGATTTCAAAATATAACTTCCTTCGAACTTTAAACAGCAATATAAAATGACTGACATTGATGTTAAGACATTATCGCAACATGGCTGGACTGCGAAAGGTAGACTTTGTCACATCACAGAAGGGAACTCCGCAAGTTTTCCTAGACGGTTTTCTGTACAACAGAAACAAAGTGAGACAGACCTGCACACAATGGCGATGTGTAGTTACTGCATGTTCCGGAGAGTGCACCACTATGGGTGACTTTTGTTAGAATGTCAGCGACCACATTCACCGTCCTGAAGAAGCAACCAAGATCAAGTTCCTCAGCAACCTACGGAAGAGAGAGCAAGAGAAGAGACCGCACAGATACACACCATCTACGATAACGAGATCGCTGCCGGCCTTCTCCAGTGTCAGCAGCGCCATGTAATGTCATCGCCGGAAGACTACCTGCTTGCCCAAGAGTCTCTCTGAAGTTGCTCTTGATGAAGCGTGGACCAAGACATCAGATGGACGACTCTTTCTGCACAACACACAAGGCCCAAGAACCAATAACAACCTGGAGCGATTTCACAACAGGTTGAACCGCTCTCTCCCCCACCGACATCCCAACATCTTCCGCTTTGTTGGCATCATCAAGAGAAGCGAGAACGCAGATCGAGCGAAACTGTTTGTTTTATATTTGTTAATAAATCTGCTTTAACATACCAATGTTACAATTTGCTGTTGTTTTGAACTAGCTGTCTAAGTTTTGGGATTTTTCTAGATTTTCTTGGACTGTTCCATTATCAAATATAGGTAAGAGGTTGAGGATTAGTTGTGCACTTGACCGTAAATGTTGTTGTTTTAAGCTGTCTAAGATATGGCTGTCTAAGTTTTGGCAGGATACCGTCCATCAATTTCTGGTAACAATATTCTTCAAAGTATTACCCGTAGGAGTACCTTTCTTTGGATGAAAAGACAGTGTACAGGATAAATAATTATTAAGCTATATTAATTCTATATATTAGCTACATATATATGTACACTTATAGAAATTATAAGCAGTAGTTTTATTAGTATGTTTTCTACAAGTACAGAATACATATTTCAAACTGTAGTTATATATTATTACATGTAATTAGTATATACACATATTAAAATATATCATAAATACATGTCAGATTATCGAATGGCTATCTCTGGGATCTGGTTATTCCAGTCTACACCGATAGTATTTATTGTGCATGCTCTTCAAATAAGATATGGAGTTTAATATGACAGGCATATGTCTAAAATCCTTCTTCAGTCCATTATGGTATACGATTCGTCTACCAGTGGTAGAATATTTATTTAACTTAAGTATTGGATATCACTCAGAAAGCCATCTTTTACCGGTAAGATCACAACACCAATGTTGATTAAAACTGATAAATAATTCGTGTTTTCGATGTCGAAAATTTTTGATGGTATTGAATGAGAGCCTTGGTTAATTTAACGGGGGAACCATATAAAGATATAAACTAAAGTCGCGTTCAAAGAACCATCATGGCTTGTGTATGTGTTTATTGCTTGTGTTAATTTGCTAAATGCCGCTCAAAGAAGAGATTTATTTCTGGTTTAACCCCATTTGTATCGTATGCCGTTTGAACGTTTGCATTTATTGTTTATCCAGATATGCTATATTCCGTGTTTTTTTTATTGTAGCTACTATGCCAGAATACATAATTGTGATGATTGTTTTAGGAAGTCTACTAATCATGGTTCTGGTGGCTATTCTCTTCATATATAGGTAAATAAACAATGGCTTCATAATATTAATGGTTGTGTGTAGACGAGAGGCAGAAATCTAAGGAGCAATAGTTAGTACTTACAGCCTTCATACCATCCCTAGTGAACCACCCATTGTGGAAAGGTCTGCGTATTTGCAGCTAGTGTAAATCGTCGATATTTTGAAATTTAGAAATTTGATTGTAGAAACATTCTATCAAAACAAACTAATTTACATATTGATTTTCTGTTTGTTTATCACAATAGCTATGGAATTTGGTTATGAGATTACCACCTATTCAGCTTCTAATTCCGGTCTATTGCCCAATTCAGTAGTGCACTACAGAAGGTATAAAAGACCTACTGGTTCTAGATGATACATTTCTTCAGGTTTAAGTGGACTTGAAGTTATTATATATATATTTAACGAAATGGCCTGTTTTATGGACTGTTTTTTGTTTTATTGAAGGCATATGAGAATGGAAGCCGAGTTAATGAAAATGAACTGGAGGGTCAAATGGGATGACTTGGTGTTCCATACTAAAACTTTAGATCGTCAAGACAGTCACTACTTTACACAGAGAGTGAGTTATTTATTTCCCGACTTCTTAATATCCAGCATTCCATATTTCACATAGAATCCGATGACGCATATAGCTATAAGCTACATAGGTTGCGGTAGGCTGGGGGGGTGGGTGTAAGCCTCCAAACAAGTTTAGCTTTGCTGTCAGATTTTTAGGGAGCGAAATGAAATGGAATAAGGTTTAGCCTAAATGTTTACTTTACAGCACAGACTGTTATAATGAAAACAGGCATGTTATGCCTTTTAGGGTGTTATTGGGTGGGGGTGGGTAATTTATCCGGACAGTGTGTGGTAAGATTGGTAGAATTATTCCTCTTTAAATTAATTAATATCATTTTATTTATATTATGTCCTTGGCTGATAATTGGCCCCATATCCATAGTCAAGGTTTATACATCCCACGCATTCTAATGAATGGGTGCTGGGTAGACACATGCTGGGTTTTTTAATTTGATAACATTGCTGTTTCTATGTGAAAACAAAATATCAACTGATCACTATTGACAGGAAACAGGAAAATTCCTGCTGCCCTTTTAAGTTGGTACATGGGATCCAATCATTATAGTTAATTACGTCATAATATAATTGAAAGCCGAAACTCAAACGTAGAAACACATCTGAGCTCTTTGCGATAGGTAGACACCATGTGGATTCTTATATAGCGGAGAAAAGCATTGAGAGAGACAGATCCTTTAGATATCGTTTAGGTTGAAGAGGTACCATCTGGATTCAGAATGCCCCGTTAGAGCCATATGATGAAGGTAGCCCGTCAGTAAACTCGTTTTGTGACCTATGTATCCGGTGCTAGATATAAAATGTAGAAACGAATTGTTGCATTGTTGTTCCTAGTAGACAAACGGCTGAACTAGGTAAGCTGTAAATTCACAACGTAAAGGGCATCCTATAAGAGAATTAAAATGTGGCCAAAGACAAATCTAAACGGTCAACAAAGTAATAAAATCTGTAGCAAAGTATGCGTCACACGTCGGCTGTGGGGAGTTTTTGGAGCTGTGCTTTCCATCGCTAAGGCATATTACTACAAGTGGCGTATTTGCAATTTTGAGCGAACTTTGCTATACAAATTGTTAATATTATTCCATTTGACATTATTACATCATAACTTAACCCATTTAAAAAACCTTCCTTTAGAAACCAAATATGTTGTAAATCAAAATTCATCGAAAAATATAACACAGCTGCTACACAGAACCAGGATTTGGAATTAACACATTTTTACAGGAAATTACAAACTTTTATTCGCTAAATAGAACGGATACTTTAAACATGCAAATACAAAAATTAAAGATCAGTTGTTGTACCGTTAAGGGAAACATGATTATGCCACACTCAATCCAAACGGCTTTATATCGCCTACACATCCAAAAACCATTATTATTAACCGTTTCATATACTCAAAACATGTATAAACCAAACTTTAATACAATTTCAATTATATAGCTTCCGCTAACATCAAAGTTTTCTTCTATGAACTTTAAAAAACATATGCATCTATTTCCAGAAAAGTTCTCTGATTAGCTGTGTCTCGAATGAAACTTTACCAGTTCATGAAAAATCGGGCAAGAAAAAACAACTTTTCACCAAAACTGCTTTTTATAAGGTATTTATAATCGACAAATTCTGTTTTATTTAGTGTCAGTTTCATTCAGCTCATTTAATCTCCTACGTGTAGTTGATCATACTATTAGATTAGCTGGCCAATATCACGCTCCTAAAACATCTCTGGAGATTTTCTATTCATTTTGTTATATTAGGATTGTGTTTCTGGAATTAATAAAACGTGTAGTTCAAAGAAACTTTTAAGAGTCCCTGTCCTGAAATGTCACTTCATTAAGATCATAATTCGTGCAACGGCCTCTATGTGCAATGGTCGTTGTTGTCAATGATTTTAGTTTGGCATGAAAACAACCAACACACAAATGCTTTATTTTGGATAATAATGCCAGGCTATGAAACTATACGAATATATATTGAACTCCAATATATTTCATCCTGACATTAAGATTCAATTCAACGTAGTTAAAAGAGATGTTGATATTTTGGATTATGTGGGAGAACTGTAGTCCTTGCATGTTTTTTTTTGTCTTCGCTGTATTACTGTATACTAGAACTTCTGTCGATGTAGATTTATTGTACAGACTTTAATTAAAGGCGAATTACAGTCGTAATTATTTTTTAATAAATGAAGCTGTAACAAAAAAAAAGAGATCTACTATACCGTTTCAGGTTTTTTCATTGTTTGGGCTCTATTACTGGGAGATCGAACTACTGTCGTTTATTATAAATTGTCTATTATCTGGACTGTATTACAGGAGAACTGTGATCGTTGTAGGTTATTTGTTATTTGGGCTGTATTAGTATTACAGAACTGTAGTCGTAGAGTATTTATTATTTGGGCTGTATTACAGGAGAATTGTGGTCGTTGTGGATTATTTATTAACTGAGTTGTATTACAGGGGAATTGTAGTCGTTGTAGATTGTTTTACTAGTTGGGTTGTATTACATTAGAATGGTCGTCATTGTAGATTATTTATGCCCGGGGCTCAATTATAGTAGAATACAGTTGATTTTGTTATTATCGGGGCTGTACATTATAACAGCAGAACTATTACAGCTGGCCCATTACTTCACTATTTGTTCTGTCATGTTGGAGAGTTGAACATTGTTACATGAACTATTTATCATACCTTTTAAATTAGACTCAGACAATGATGATAATCTTAACCCATTTGGTCATGTATCAACCTATTCACTGGTAAAATGAAGTAAATAAAACGCCATATTGTATGTGTATTTTTTGCTCTTCAGTGTTTATTAATAGCCGTAAAACCATTAAATAAAACCAATATCCACATCAATAAAACATTACTTATAGAAGTCAAAAGAGTAAGTATTATAAAAAAATCATTTTATTAAATGGATTGTGTTTGTACATGTAGCTAAAGATTATACTGATACTCTAGAGTCAATTCTAATCATCCTTTTGTAGACTTTATTGATTTCAGCGCCACCTCCTGGGAGCTTGATAATGGACTTATAGGCGATAATGCCAGGAATGTCAATAATAACTTCCCCTCCCCTGTGATCTTATATATAAAAAAGGTTTTGTTACTGTGTAAGAATTTAATATATATATATATATATATATATATAAAGATCCTACGAGGTCCATGATTCTATCTTTACTAATCAACCATTTTCTTTCCTGCAGCGGTCAAACATGTAAATGAGGGAACGATATGCATTTAAAAGAAGCGACCGAAATTACAGTCCAGGCATTTTAACCAAATTCCGTTTCATATTGGGTAGTTTCTGCAATAAAAATACCGACAGCGGTTCGTGGGGACTAGACATTGCTATCATTAAAAAGTCTTACGGGCCTGTAGCTACGGGGGGGGGGCAAATATTTCGCCAATAATAGTGATTTCTTAGGAGTGTTCTTAGTCGGCCACATCCTCACCACCTCCAAACCATTCCGTAGTCCCCCCCCCCCATTTCCCAAAACATTCCGTAGCCCCCCCCCCATTCCCCAAAACATTCCTTAGCCCCACAAATTTTATGAGCTGGCTACGGGCCCGAGTCTTAGTCTAAAATCCCTGTCCAAATGGGTCACAAATTGGCCAAAATAAAAAAGGGCAACCAGCTATAGTGATGAATTATTTCGCAGAGTCAATACTGATAATAATTCAAAATGGCGGCTAGTTTTGGCGGGAAAATTCAAATTATTTTTTTGAGGTTTAGAAGATGCCATTTTCATACATATTTTCTCATTTTGTCTCCTTCGAGATTAATTGGCTCTAATAAGAGAATGGAGTATTAAGGATACCCCAGCCGTCTCTCAGATCTAATACGATGACATTCACCAACCATTTTTCATTTGAACTATGTAGGCTACCACTGGCCTAACCTACAGCTCCCTGCGAAAGTAATAATGATGAAAATTGTTAAAAGTAGAGAGGGTCTGTTTTAACTGAGAGCTAAATACTTTATGTTGACATGTTTTGTCAAGCGCTACGAGCACAATTTTTATGAAGTTTGGCGCTATAGACATTTATTATAAATTATAAATTAAGCCAGATTGGACACAAGTCTGCTTAATTAACTCTCCAATGATCAAAACAGTCAAAACCGATTATTGTGAAGTGATAGCGATTCTTAAATGCTTGAACTACTTCCATTCATCGGATTTCTCCATCTATCTACGTACGATGTGATAGTTATTAAAGGACAATATTGGTGTCAGTCATTATCATATATTATTATGCAAGTTGGATTTGAATAACAATTACGTCAACGAATATAGAAAAAGGCAAATATATATGTAATACAGAGAAAATAGAAAAAAGAGACATTTCTTCTTAATTATGTATTTTAAAATCCCTTTTGTTATTATAGATCAAAGATTTACAGAATGATCATATTGTAAGATTTATAGGAGCGTGTATAGATCCACCACATTGTTGTATATTAACAGAATATTGTCCTAAAGGAAGTCTACAGGTAACCATTTCATAACTCCATAATCCATGTAGATACTATAAAAAGTACCGAGGACCGCATAATATGATTATTGATTGGGAGATTTATGTCAAAATTTATTGAGCAATTGTACACGTAAATAGTAATTTGGTTCTCTACTCACTGCTCAGAAACTAATTATTTTCTTTGTTATGTCTCTGATTTGACTACAAAAAATACAAAATTACAAACAGAATGACGGCGAGTATTTAGGATTGGGTAATTTTGTAGCTTTCAAAAGGAGAAGTATTATAACGATGGTCCTTTTAGAGAAACAAAAGATACTATTTGTTTTAGAATCGTTTTAAACAAAATGTTATCTGAGAATTTCTGATATGTACCTTATCTTTCAGGATGTTCTAGAAAATGAAAAGATTAGCCTAGATTGGATGTTCCGATATTCAATAATGCAAGATATTGTCAGAGTGAGCCGATTGAATTTTCTAATTTCCTATTAGCCATTGAAATTGAATCACTCTAATCGAAGCAAAGTGACAGAAAACTTGAAGCAGTGCACAAAAAAAAAATTGTTTGCTATCTTTCTGATTTATTTTATTAATGGAGTTTTGTTCATCTTGCAACATCTATTATTATGCCCAAAATGCATGTTAACTCACTTTCTTAAAGCACTTAAAATATCCATTAAAATTTTATAGGATGTAACCTAATTTAGGTTCGTTGAGTAATTTGATTTATTTGTGCACATTTTGTTTCATAGCTGGGTCAGTTGGCCATGATAGGTACACACTCGACTGATATTGTATTCGAAATTACTACACATTGGTTTTGTAGCAGGAATTACCATTAAAAAGAATAATCAAATTGAGCCGTCGGGAAACGGTCGTAAGATTTGGTGAAAGGGATTACGTTTAAGGAATATTATTCTTTAATGGTATGAGTGGCTCGACGTGCTAAACCACTTAATGTCAGCAAGGCATCTAGTCACCATTTACATGCGCAATTTGCGCAATTATGGAGACCTAAATATATAATTATGTAAGATTTAGACAAAGAGCTGACTGTTCTTGCTATAATAGTACCAAAATAGATCATTTGAAATTAATGACTGTAAACTTCATCACAATTAGTTTATTCTGAGCGACAGTTGCAGTGTTACTTGTTAATCGACATCCAATCTATCGTCTCCATTTTTAAATCATCATATTTCGATCGTGTTTAAATCCGCGACATCGTGTTTACACGTGCGACATCCGATGTGGTCTGTCTGCCATGTGAATAAATGTCTAAATGATAATGAATATAATACTTAAAGTCAAAATAAAACCCCACGCTAGACAGATTTAGCGCTTGCATAATGCATCTTTAAAGTTAGTATTTCTTCGAAAAAATATATGTCGGCGCACTTTAGATAGCTAAGACCGTGATAATGAAAGGCAAGCAGTCCTTCGCCTCGAATTAACTAGTTATGTTCTCCAAATGTATCGGAGACTTATAATGTGAATATTTTGTGGTTTCAAATCCACTTTACGCAATTTAGGACATGGTCGTCAAATTATTATAGTCCCGATTATTAAATACAAATTAATGTCAAACAAATAATATAAAAAGCACTAAATACAAACATCAAATTGATATTATTATTTATAAAACTATGCTTATGGATATTGCGATCTTTGCAAATCATTTAAGCGATGTTTAAAAAATTTGGATTCAATGTATTGGTACATGTGCACAGAAAGGGAATTCTATAACAGTATTATTCCTTTTGTCATGTGGCATGATTGATTGGAAAGTTTTTCTGATCGTCTGTTAAATTGTATGGACGCAAGACTTCAATGTGTCTCTTTGAACAAAACAATACTGGAAAATAAAGAAGGGAAACAATTGATTGTCCGACGCATCGTGGCAACAAATCCCACACAGAAACTTTACAAACAATCTTATCAAGGTTTATTTTAAATCAAGTTATAATTCCTGCTTATTGGCTTGTCAAGCCCACTTTACAACGAAAACTTAATGCAAGATGCCAAACCACAATCAAATGACATAATTTGGAGTAAATATTAATTTATTCTGTGGGGTGTCGCCCGCGGGGGGAGGGGCGGGGGTAAGAGGTCTGATAAAAAAAAGATGGGGCGGGGTAGGACCACAACCTTGACCGTGTTTTTTCCATCACCTTTCCGATAAAGCAGAGAACTATTGAAATGGATTTGTCCTTTTTGTCCGCTCGTCAAACCTTTTGGAACACAATAATGGTTGGGACGTCGAACTTGATAGTGCAACACAAGGGGCATCGGTATTGACGTACAGCCCCTGCAACTTTGTATATCAGCCAGAATCTGTATCTAGGGTGGGAGTAACGAGGTCAGTGAACAGACAACTGACGCGAGTGATCACACGAAATATGATATACCAGCATGCATTATTCACATTGGAATTAAATGATCCTTACGATGCTGCATTAGGACGGCAAATGATAATCTACATGTACATATAATATTATCGTGTGCGAGGCAGTGTATAAGTCGCATGCCTCCTGGTGACGCGCCTTATTTGAAAAGTCGAGAATGAATTAAGTGATATCTGCTTGGGAATTTAACAAACTGTTGACATCTTATGGGTTATCAATAGATGGATATATGATGGCTGAGTTGTAAATATGATTTGTCTATTTTACTTCCAGGGTATGATTTATCTACATAATAGTGACATACGTTGTCACGGAAATCTTAAAAGCACAAATTGTGTGGTAGACAGTCGGTTTGTCGTGAAAATAACAGATTTTGGTCTACGTCATCTCCGGGAAGACAGTTCGTGTGAACACCACGAAAACAGTTATTCCTATTATCGACGTAAGATATCCATTATTTTCTTTAATAAAACCACAGCTTTATAGACAGTTGCTATTTAATATTCATTGAATAATTATAAAATTTTACTCAATATTACAATAGTCACGCAACTTTAGTCCTGCCCCTTACAGCTTCCACATTCACAATAATATTCCGGCGCCCAAAGGTCCAACGAGATATCTATTGTCACTCACGGTATAAAATCTTCCCACAAACCGAATTTCATTTGAATACAGCAGTTATAAATTGAAAGCAGAATTTCAATTTGACATTAAATCAAAAAGTTTACCCAGTTAGCCATTTCTTCATGGGAGAGAGAGAGAAATGGAGTTTAACGTCCACCCAACACAAACTATGTCATTTCGGGACTAACATATGGTTTAATTTTATTTCAATAATTCGCTTGCGCGTAGGGGTCTTTAGCAGTGGGAGGAAACCGGAGTGCCCGGAGGAAACCCACGAGGTTGAGAAGGCACCCCTATCTCCATGCCACATACGCTCACACCAGGGATCGAAACCACAGCCACAAGCCAGAGGTGACCGGTCAGCTAGAGGTCGAAGCGCGGCACTCTAGTCCACTAGGCCACCCCCCCCCCCCCATTTCTGCATGGATGGATACATAAATAGAGAGAATCTGATCGACTGCGGTCATGATGAACATTTAAAAAAAAGATCTGTACATTTCATAGATCAACTTAAGAACAGAACAAACATAAAGTAATGAATGTCAGTGAAAACAAACTGAATGATAGTTCTGTATAATAAATAGAGTAGGCCAGAGACGGGGACTTAATAAGAATCTGTAAATGTACAACATTAAGATTAGCAATAAATGAAACGGTAGTGTCCAGACTATCGCTTTATAATATGATAATATATATTTGCTATGGACACAACCAATTCTTCATGAGACATCGTTGTGATTCAAGAAGCACCATCTGGATTCAGTAGACCGCGTTGGTTCGTGGTTGCGCCGATCAGTAAATTCTACTGTTGAGTTTGAAATCAGCGGTACGATAGTCTAAGCTCATCGGATTCCTTGATATAAACACCAGTATAAGTCTGGAACCGCAGTGGGTCAGTACGTAAGCCTCTAGCAGCTTAACTGGGGGTATCTGGTTCGATTCCAGTCTTGTCTTAGAAAGTTCCACATTCGGATACCCCGTCTACATATTGATGTTTACGTAACAAGTCTTTGACGATTGGAATTCGAAATAAGAGTTTGCTAAACGGCGCTGTCCAGGTAAAATTCCCCCCAAGACCACACTCCATGACCATGACGTATGTCCATCTTCGTTAGCCCAGTCGGTGCAGAAATGTAGGACGTTAAACCCATTTTTATTTCAGCCTGTAATAGCCGCAAGAACCTTGGCAAATTACGTTATCTGCTTTTTTAAAAACAAAATCATTAAACAAAGCACACATTTCGCAAATAGATTGAATATGTGATAGTAGTACCGTTAATCGTCTACATGTTCTGTTACACAATTCCATGTTACATGTTTACCAGACACCGGAAATAGATTGCGTTTTATAGCCGTATTAGATTAAAGGTTTTACAAACGGTTTAATTGAGTAATTTGACGAAGTAAATATAGCATACTAACCTTTTTAAGTTGATATTATATAGTTGAAATAATGTTTTTAGAAGAAGTACTCAATCATATTTCACAGGAAGGCCCTTTTTTATGAATTGTGTTATTCCGTGCCATTTATCATTTTACCGGACTAATTGGTTGGATAACCTTTAGTTTATATTAAGTTATTACTGTTTCAAAGACGATTAAAGTATCGAGTATTAAAAGACCCGCACGTTGCAGAATTCAGACACTATAGGATCAATATACTAAACACGATCAGAAGTGACAAAAAAGAGTATGATTGAATCTGGTCAATTACGTCAATTAATTTTTTTTTATTATTTGTTTTGGTGACATAGATTAATTTTTATCAAATGGGTTTGCCTTATATAAGATATGTCACTCAAAGGTACACTAGCTGTGGGCATTTGTCGATGCCAACTTTAATCCTTTAAACAGACTGCTTTAAGTGTCATCACAATCGTTTTAAACATGTTAACTTTGAGGGTGACTTTATAGGGTCGTATTGACAGAGCATATATTTATTTCTCTAATTTGGATGGAATGTCGGTTTGAGGATGTTTTGGCTCCTTCGTATTTCCGTTGATCAATTTATTCCATGCCAAGTCTTGATTTAGAAAACGTAAACACGTCCATCCATTCAGCCGACCTTTGATATCAAATTCCCTTATATCTATCAAATTCACTTATATCTATCAAATTCACTATCAAATTCACTATCAAATTCACTTCTATTAAATTACATGCACCGAACCGCCTAGCACACTCGCATCTTCAAAACTTTCTTTCATTCAAATCTGAGCAATCCCACAGTAAATTGGTGAATAAACTACTTCAATTACAAACTTTTACACCCATTGGAAAGCAATACCTTATTAAGATCGTTTGCTGTAAAATCATTTGCACGTAACAATTTTCTGAAAACATCATTAATTACAATGCATTTTTAATTAAAATACATTCTTGATTGGCGATTTATTACAATTATTAATCACATTACTTGATTGGTTACGATACTTAATCAATTACTATGCATTATTGATTAACACACATTATTAATTACATTATTGATTACAATACCCTGTTGGTTACAATACATTATTGATTACAATACATTGTAGATTACAATACATTATTGATTACAATACATTATAGATTACAATACATTATTGATTACAAAACATTATTGATTATAATACATCATTAAAATGCATTATTAATAATTGCAATACACTATTGATTACTATGTTGTTCTGGGTTAAAATAGCTATACTTTAGACACAATTCATCCATTGAATTATTGGCTCAGAATAATGATGATATATTGTATGTAAATAAATCATGGGGATTAATGTATAGGAAGAGATTAATGTCCAGGAAGAATTAATATATTGAAAGTGGTTTATATATCCCATTGTTAATGATCATGTAGTAACGGTCATTTGATAAAGTGACGATCTAAATTCAGAAGGCCATAGCGGCTTACCTCTCAGACAATATTTAGGGGTCTTTCCGCACTTGCCACATTGTATTTAGAAACTTTTATTCATTCCATTGATTTACGAGTGATTGTCCTGACAAAACATTGTTGAATATCGACTGTGTCTATAGTTAAATGACAGGATCTATAGGTTAGTATGTTGGTTTCATTGACAGTGACAAATCCTTTCAGCTGTATCAGCACCTACTCGATAATTTAGGCCAATTTTATTTATTTCGTTTGGTTTAATAATGATAGTATAGTGTAAAATATTTTAGTAGAGTCCTCCAACCAGACTGATTACTAATTTGTTTCATTTCTTTGGTTTACTTTTCAAAACATTGCTTTATTCTAACCAGATTTCTGTCACAGCCGCACTCTGTCATAGGGGATTCTTTTTGGACTTACTCATTCCTACTATTCACAAATACAGAGCTACAGTTTTTTAATAGCCCCCCCCCCACGACCCCCTTTGCGTTATTTGTGTGAAGAAAGTGGTTTGCCCCCACACCCCCTCTTTGAGTTATTTGTTTGGAGAAATGGGTTTGAATTTACATTTTTTACCAAGTTTTGGTGAATAGTCACGATTTTTAGGCGGAAGGATAAGGTAGTTAGAGGTTGATAGCGTCAAATGAATGACTGACAGTTTCGTGTTTACTTTTCTATTTCTACTATTTTTAGAGTTTGCAAATCATGATTTCTTTGTTGAACCTCATAAATGTTTTTGAGAAAGTAGTTGCCACATGTTGCTCCGTCTGTGGTAGAAAACGTTCCACAGAAAGAAAAAAGTGTGTGCGTGAGGGGGGAATTAATGGTGTATTCTCACCAATCCCACAATCCATCACAAAATTCAGCCCCGTATACCAGTGAGGGTATAATTGATTGGCCAATAAACATGTTGAGGAAGGTGACATCAACAAAAAATATGTTACTATAGTATATCAAAATATCTAAACAAACGAAACATAAATGACATATCTTATTATAACCCGACAGCGCTGATCTGCTACAGTCGCGTCATGGACGTTTCCTGGACAATATTATATACAATTAGTATGGGGTATTTGATGCTCTTTCTTTATATTTTAATCTGATATAATGTTGGATAACTGGTATGGCTCATGTGGAATCCTCTCCTTCCTTCGCGCTGTCGCTTTTGCTTAAAGTTCCAATAGCATTTTTTTGAAGTTATATTTTTAAAATGTATTAAAATAAAGCCCTAAAATAGATTGAACCTATAAACAGTCCTACCTTGTTAAAGAATAATCCTACTAATCCTATAATTCACTATTGCCAGTTTAGAAATTGGCAAAAATATCATTTTCAACTTCAAATTCAAACGTTTGAAGATGGCCGTCCATGGAGAGGAATGGGAAATCCAGGGAGGTAATTGATTAACTATTTCCCCAATGAGCCTGTGCCAGCCTTCCTAATGCCGAAAAAATTTTGCCCATGATCGTATAATAGTGAGTTGACAACCTTTTGAGCAAAAGACATAGAAATAATTATGTTTTGACTTTCTTAGAAAATATGAAATTGGAACCTTAACAGAGATGA
Organism: Patella caerulea; assembly: GCA_036850965.1. NCBI lineage: Eukaryota > Metazoa > Mollusca > Gastropoda > Patellidae > Patella > Patella caerulea. The sequence continues at coordinate 26,237,847 of JAZGQO010000006.1, forward strand.
CAGTTGATATGTGAAACAGTCTCTTTTCCAACGACAGGTATAAGTGAAGTATAAAATTCACATGAAACTTTTTTTTTCGTATTGAAATGAAAAGTATTTTATGTATACCATTCTATTCACTACATTTTTTTCGTTTTAAAGAAAAATTGATGCTAACCAATTTTAATTATCTATTTTCCTTTCTGGCACAGAAAAATTGTGGACGGCACCAGAGATATTACGGGTATCAGGAAAACAGTTTAGTGGTACACAAAAAGGAGATGTATATAGTTTCGGTATTATTAGTCAGGAGATAGTATACAGAGGGGGTGTATTCTATAGACAAGATATGCAATTAGCACCCGAAGGTATGATGATAATTTCTACAACGCGAATGTATGATGATAATTACAATAACGCGGAGAAATGTTGATTTTGTCTATAACTCAAAGGTATGATGGTAATTACTATGACTAAGGTATGATGATAATTACTACAACGCGAATGTATGATGATAATTACTATAACGGAGATAAATTTTGATAATTTCTATGTGATGGTAATTACTATAACTAAGATATGATGATAATTACTATAACGAAAAGGTATGATGATAATGACTATAAAGCGAAGGTGTGATGATAATTACTATGAAGCGAAGGTGTGATGATAATTAATATAACGCAAAGGTATGATGATAATTACTGTAAGGAGTAATGTTCATTGTGGGTGATATTCTTTCAATTTCCCAATCAGTGATTCTGGTCACCAATATCACCCTGACTACGGACTAAATGGCACTGAATCCGCAAATGATCTGTTTTCCGAGGAACTATTACCACGTCCTATGTCGTAAGTGGTTAGATATATTAGACAAAATATAGAAAGGTAGAGCTAAAACCTATAGATTATTCAATTAGTCACCTGAATAGAATATATTAAAAAGTATAATGTTATTTGATTTGAATATATTATATTTACTTTGACCATCATCCCGAAAAAATCGCATTTACGCTGCATCTGAGCTCACATATGTATCAAATCCATTTTAATTAATTGGAATTTTTTGACAATGCAAAGATCAATTCCCTGTTATTGTTTTTAATAAAGACTGCACATACACCCTGTTTATAAAATTTTGATTTAGGAACCAGCATTCATAAAAGTAACATTATACGTTAATTAATGATTTTTATATCTGAACTCTTCCCGTAACAAAAACCATGCCTGCAGGTTGTCAATTGAAAATTACAGTATCTTACAATAGTAATGTGTTTTTACTTGGGAATTTACTGTGCTATGGTCAATATACGAAAATATTAAAACAACAAGTAGCACATCAAATCGACACAATATTGATGCTTTACATGACATTTTTAAGAATAAGGGGTTTTCTGTTTTTAGACGTTTATCACAAAGTAAAGAATGGCATGAAACCATATTTTCGACCAACATTAGAAGATTTTGATTGTCCATGTGATGAGTTAGCTGGTGTTATCAGAAGATGTTGGTCAGAAGATCCGACAGAAAGACCAGATTTTCAAAGTTTAAAAAATATTATTAGAAAATTGAACAGGTACTGACTGACAAGTTAAAACATTATTGCCATTTATTAACGGGGCAATTATGTTCTAAATTAAATAAATCAAAAAAGTGATTTGAGGGTAGATGGCAGAATCTGTTATTCGGGTTTTGATTTCCAAGGCATGTATGGAACAGACATTTAAAAAAGGTCTAAAAGGTTAACCCCATGCAAACCCGGCCTAAATTGAAATCCATATCAGACTTACATGTTATTAAGGATTCTATCTGCTTTATAAACAGAAAATTAATATTACCTGTCTAAAAATCACAATCATATTTATTTACCTTACAGAGAAGGGGATAAAGGAAATATATTAGATAATTTATTATCAAGAATGGAACAATATGCTAACAATCTCGAAGCTCTGGTTGCTGAAAGAACAGCAGACTATTTAGAAGAAAAGAAAAAGACAGAGAACTTATTATATCTAATGTTACCAAAGTAAGTATCTGTTAAGCGATATCATGACGAAGATGGGAGTTATTTCCCTTATATGCCAGTCATCCACTGAGTGAACCCCTATAAATATTTATACGTATTTCTTAATTACAAACATTGAAACTGGTCTTATTTAAAACATCCAATGTTCAACAAGGAGATATTATATGGTAAAAAGATTATTTTTATTTTTTGAGATCTGTTGCTGGCCAGCTTATACGGGGAGAACCTGTAGTAGCCGAAACGTTTGAACAAGTAACAATATATTTTAGTGATATTTGTGGTTTTACAGCTCTCTCAGCTGAAAGTACACCAATGCAGGTAAGAGGTTAATTAATCATTGCGATGAAGAAAAAATCTCAAAATGAGAATCGGGTAACGAACTTTCAAATATATAGATTGTTATAATGTAATTGTGAGAGGTAATTAACATGACCAATTACAGCATAAAACCACGAATGATCCTGTTTTTTCTCTTGGCTGCCACTGGTCGCTCTAGCTTCGCTTGACTTATCAACCACTGTATTGAATGTCCTAATGTCTGAATTTTAGCGGCACATGGTTTGTCGAATCTGTTATTATGATTTATTATGCGTTATTAGCTGAATTGCTTGGGTTGTTCTTTCTGAGAATAATTTGCAACCCGTCGTCATATTAGATGGGGTAGTTCTACACGTCTTTATGAATATCGGTAGTTTGCACCAAATATTTATAGGATCATTCAATTCGTCATTTTTTTGATCAGAATGCTGTACTCAAATTGTCATTTGAAACTGTTAATGGGTATGGTTTTCGCTGTTTTGTATATTATTGATGACTATGATAATTGAAGGAAATTATATATTTGTCTTGTAGATAGTTAATCTATTGAATGATCTGTATACAACGTTTGATTCAACTATAGAAAATTTTGATGTATATAAAGTAAGTATATATAGTAGCGATAAACTCCAAATCTAACCAGACAGTAGCATTTTCAATTTGATGGATTACGATTAGAACTTCCTTCAGTGGCATCAACATTAATATTTCCACCTAAATCAGCTGGCTATTAATAAATTCGTATGAATTAATGCTGTGCTGTGTCAGTATGAATAGTCATTATTGTAATCTTCAGATACAGCTGGAATCCTAAATTGTGTTGCTTTTAAAGAACCTAAATTATAAACAACTCCTCTTGGTTATTTTAAAATCAGTTTTACTCTTACTTTAGGTGGAAACAATCGGTGATGCGTATATGGTAGTATCGGGACTTCCGGATAGAAATGGAAACCTTCATGCCAGAGAGATATCCCGGATGTCTTTAGCATTGTTAGATGCTGTTTTATCATTCCGTATTAAACACAGACCTGATTTACAACTAAAACTTAGAATAGGTTTACACACAGGTAGGTTATATTAATCATTTTACTAAAGTCTAATCGATATTATCACAGATTTTCCTAATCATGGGGATTCCTAATCCATATTAAACATAGGCTTTACTAATTCATATTAATCATAGGCTTTCCTAATCCATATTAATCATACGTTTAGTAATCCATAGTAATCAAAGGTTTTCTAAATCCATATTAATTATAGGTATTGCACATACCTTAAAGCTAGATATCACTGCAAGACAAGGTCAAATAATAACATATATATTATTGCTGCAGGTCCCGTAGTTACTGGTGTAGTAGGTTTAAAAATGCCTCGTTATTGTTTATTTGGTGATACTGTTAATACAGCTTCAAGGATGGAATCAAACGGATTACGTGAGTATCCTCTTACATGACAATATCTACGATTGTTAGCTAAGTAAACCACAAAGTTATTGATTTCCTTGTATTTAACAAGAAAGATAGATATGTATTAACTATTTATCTTTTTCAGCTCTGAAGATACATGTGAGTTCTACTACCAAATCTATATTAGATACATTCGGTACATTTGATTTAAAACTGCGTGGAGAGGTGGACATGAAGGTAAGTGTAAACGGTGGAAATATGATGGCCATTTTAGATTGAAGATCATATAATTTATAAAACAACAAATAACTGATCACGTCCCATTCATAAAAAATATGCAAAAAAGACTATTGTAAGGACTATTCAAACGCTGTTTTGGGGCCCTGTCGGTTGCTATCCAAAGTTCTTATTTTGGGCTTGGCGCTTTGCCTTAGTTCTATAAACTGAATATGTATTAACAGTTTTTTCGGTGTGTCTACATTGAGATTCCTTGTAAGCATCTAGCCGATCATGACTTATACGATAATAGTTGTAAATTATAACCTTTCTTCAATGGTTGTCTCCCCTTTGAGTAAAACATGTCAAGGATTGCAAAGCAGTGGACGCTTTCGGCCCCACCTTACACTCAAAACTAAACCGGAAAGACAAACCTACGGACAGGACAAACTACAACTGTGCTGCACAGTCCCGACCCTGTAATAATACTCATAAAGAAAAAAAAAAAAACAATTTACAAGAAAGACGTAATGCGAGCGGTGATGGCGGTGGTCCTCTCCTGAATAGCGGTAGTCATGAATGAAGACGTCCCAAAAGTTCACAATAATACGTGTGGATCTATTATTGTTTAAATTAAATTGGCCAACCAACGGATAATGACTTTAAAAGGTGAATATTGGAGTAAATTGTCAGTAAGTCTTGAGTTATGTATCACCACTTTACCATAAATTTATATAAATAATTAAACTGATCATTTTCTACTTTATTTTTCAGGGTAAAGGATTCCAGATAACCTACTGGTTACTAGGTGAAAGGGATCCCGATAAATAATAAAAACGTATTGATGAACTGTGTTCCAATGGATCTTTATGCAAACCGTTTTGTACGGAAATTTTGCGAAAATAAATCAAGAAAGACAAGTCATTCTTGTTTTAAACTGTGCGAATTGTCTTTAGTTTAGAGTGACCGACTTGGCTTGATTTGAAATAACTGGTTGCTCCTATTCCAGAATACCATCTTTGTCTTGGTTGAGTATCACGGATTGTTCTCAGAGTAATCAAATACCCCGGTTTAATTTAGTGTATACTTAGAAGAGAACTATTTATTGTGCTTTAAAACCATGTATGACTGTTCAAAATATTGACTGTTTTACGGGTCACTATTATGGGATACGTCACAAAGATCGACGAAAACAATAAAATGTGCCAGCCTTGTCTATATGATGTCATATTTTATCCAATTTTGATTTAAATAAATAACATCTTGATTACCAGCCATATATTTATTTATTGAATGTCTCTACAAGTGAGAAACTAGTAAAATTCGAAATCGTTAAACGAATATGATTTTACTGTTTACTGTCTCCGTTATGATAATTGTGCACTCCTAAATACGATGTTGGACCCATCCAATAAACTAGGCTCTCGACAAAGTGTATGTGGGATTCACAATGTAATCAAATGACATAAATTAAAACAATGAAATAACTAGAATTGTAGTTCATGTTTTGTGGGTGTTTTTTTTTCTTTAAACACGTCCACGGGCGCCATGTTGACTGGGTTGCTATTTTAAAACGGGACCACAGGTGCCCACTGTTACCCATTTGATTATTTTACAAACTATACCCTCTTCTAAAAGATGATATAATAATAAACAAAAGGCATTGCTTCTGTAAATACACCAGGAAGTGGTGCCCGATTAGTCAACTCGCTTAAAAAAAACTTGTAAACCAGATACAACTAACGAGTGTATTTACGGAAGTCAGTTTCCAACGAACAGGTTGCAGCTCGATCGGTCGAATAGGTCGCTAGCCGAATAGGTTCCCAATTTGTGTAATAGCGTCAAGTTTTCCTGTTAAAGTAAACCGGTAGCCGCATCGCAAATGTATGGGCGTAGGTACATATCACTGACTGTCATACATCCGAGACTAGATGTAGTCTACGCACTCGGCAAACCTCGGAAGATTTCGGAATCTAAACTCGGCTGTACGATGAATTCCGCCATATTGGAACTACTTTAAAGGTCCCGGATGAAACATGGCTGCGCCCATTCCAAACACAAGTTGGCGACCTATTTGGATAGCGACCTATTCAACCGATCCAGCTGTAAGATAATGACGAAATTACACTTCTATTCTGAGCTGAAGGAATGGATAAAAAATAATATATTCTACTTTCATTTGATAGACATAACGTTGGATTTTATTGGTTGATAAATAGAGACTGTTGTCTTTACTCTAAATAGGTTTCCAACGAACAGGTTGCAGCTCGATCGGTCGAATAGGTCGCTAGCCGAATAGGTTCCCAATTTGTGTAGTAGCGTCAAGTTTTCCTGTTAAAGTAAACCGGTAGCCGCATCGCAAATGTATGGGCGTAGGTACATATCACTTACTGTCATACATCCGAGACTAGATGCAGTCTACGTAGTTTACGGAATCTGTCGAGATTAGCCGAGTGGTAGTCTACGTAGTTTACGGAATCTGTCGAGATTAGCCGAGTGTTACGAATTAAGCGAATATTCACTGCGGGATCAGTTTGATATTCCGCATGTAATAGGTTTGATGAGCAGACTTTAGTCTTCCATGGGAGGTAACTCTACACATAGTCATCCAGTACATGGATGCAGACCACCATTAATTTTTCCATTGACTTCAATGTTAGTTCTCAACTCTTTGTCCACCTCCAATTTATCCCCAAATTTTTGATGGACTGAATGCTTTTCACTACAGCCAGGGGAACAAATGGCTATGTCTTTGCACTAATATTTGTATGAGGTTGACCATCAAAATTTTGAGATACACAAACTTGAAGAAGCGTACTAAAAACATGTAACAGTTGCCGTACATGTCATCGTAACAAACCTGATAACTCCGTTATCCTTCCGTATCAAAATCATGAATATTTACCAAAACCTGGCAGAAAATATTAATTCAAACCCACTTCGTCCATTCTAGACCAAAATATCAACAAAAAGCGGCATGCAAAATGGGAGAAAGGAGACAAAAAAGAGAGATTTTCTATAAACAGACGAATTACAATTTATGGGTACTGAGATGGTGAAATTTAATGGTGGTCTGCGTCCACAAATAATAAATTGAAATTTATGCTTTAGATCTCGATTTTTCATCCCATCCATTATTAAGACTAGACAGCTTTCTTTGTCGGAAAAATACAAATGGTGTGTTCCGTGTTACAGTATTTAGAAAACGCTACTTTTGGACAGGGCTTATTCTAGACATGAATATCATTCAGTCCATTGTCTATCTGCCCGTGTCTTACTCTGTTGTATTTATTTGGTTGTGCATTTGTTGTTGGACGTTTTAAAATACCTACAAATTCATGTTTGGGCTTTAAAACGGTTGTCTTGATCATCATGCATTGAAGTAAAAAGCATCCGTGTTTATGTATTTTATCTAAATATTGCGCAAGCCATTTACCATGTGGTAACGTCAGATGTGTATCCGGGTTATATTTATTGAGGGAGGTGTCAGCTCCAGAGGTAGAAATCCTCATATGGTTATATATGAGGTTTAAAGGCTGTTACCGGAACCTTTTTGCACGAGGGCGCTTTTTTTTTAAATGACTACTGAAATCTCACATATAGTGATAGTCTCTATCATCCACACAAATATTCTGCGAATATAAGTATGGATGGGTCCTCAAAATTTGACGGAAAGCAGGTCATTGTCTGGATTATCCAGTCTTTTAAGTTACCACATACTGAATCTATCAAAACATCTCGCTTGTCCACAATGACACTCTCTAAAATTTTGTTTGTAAAGGTTTTAACTGAAATGGTAATTTTCTCTCGTCACGAATCAGACGTATGGCTTCTCACAATCTTCTTAATGCTTCATCGCAATTCATGCTTTATTCCTCGTATCTATTTTGTTTCTAACATGTGCAAAGTGAATTGTGGGATGTATTTCAGGCTCGCTTTATAGAATCTAACAAAATCGGCCCGGCTTCATAAGATCTAGCACCTACCGCCACTCTAGCCAAAAGGTTTCATTGTCCATGCATAACCGGGAGTTTGTTTTATTATGTGGTAGATTATCCAGTAATTTTCGTCAACAATTGAGAACCGACCCAGACCCTCCGTACGTTGAAGACTAGGGGGTTCTGGGTGACCGAGACTAATATAGTGACTATGTGGGTAAATAAGTAACAATGATTATGTTTGACCACTTTTTTGCATTAGATTTTATTTGAGTTATTTCTAAATCTGCTACAATTGTATTTCAGACTCTTGAAAATGAAAAAAAGTGATGGTACTTTTTAAAATGGCCTCCAAAATCATAGATAAACTGTATGTATTTTTTATAATCGTCCTCACAGAAAAAGATTCAGGATACAACCTGTTTACCCCCCAAAAAACAAACTGGTCTAGATAAACCACGTGGAAATTCCTACCCCACCAAGTGGCACCTCCCCCAATTATAACCCGGGTCTAGTGGTCTGTCATTAAGTCAAATGGCGTGGTTTTGAATCTTCGCTAGTATGTGACAAGGAGTAGGGTCGCGTATCATTTTTGGTTTTCTCCAGTTCCTCTGGTTTCCGCCCACGCTAAAGATCGCAACGGGCAAGCGGCTTATTGAAATAAAAAACTGAACAGTATGTTAGTCCCGACATGACCTACTTTGTGTCGAGTGGAAGTTATCCCCCACCCCCTCACCTATCAACAACCCTCTGACTACAACTCTGTGAACTATCTATATTCTGGAGTTTATAGGCATATATAAAAATTCTCAAGACATCACTGACGACTTGTTAGTTAGTATTTATCGTATTAGCATAATATAAAGCTATCAGAGAACCCCTGAGAAATACCCCGACCTTTTCCTCAAGATTTCCGTTGGTAACAAGCCCGTTTTTTATCAGAGAGGATATCAGCTAAATCATTATCCGTACAAAAGCAACTTCCAATGAAACAATAACAACACCAACATAATTAAATCTGTGTCCCCGAAAAAAGATTATAAGCGAGATAGCTAGCAGATAAATCAACACCCCAGTTGAACAAGAACAACAGGAACAATCAATTATAAATGGTAGGTTCATAAGAAACAACTGGAACATTTGATGAGAGCTGGCATCCGACAAATAACTTTAAAATTTACTTCAAGATTACCACATGAAATACGACAACAGATTCCAAGCCATTTACATAATTTCATGAAAGTAAATACTGTCCAATTAAGAATAGGCATATTTTGGATGAAACGATCAGTCATACCTGTTCAACAGAGGAGATATAATATCAACTGTGATCCTATGAAAACTGACTAGGCTGATTTTCTAAGCAGGCTTTATTTAAACAGCATAGGTGGCTTTTCAATCCAAGTTAGACTTTTTAGCCAGCAGGAGAATGTATGGCTATTCGATGTCTTGTAATCTTCAGCCTGCATAAAACCGCAACGCTTTCGTTCAGTTTTAATGCACAAACAACCAAATTTGTTCTCAATTCATGGCGTCTCAAATATACCCCAAATCTACTCTTGTGCACAATTTGCGGAGACAACACGATATTAAGGAAACTGATGTGAAATTAAATGTATTATACCATCAAGATGGATGACGGGGCAAACGTCATTGTATTGTGTACTTTGTGAGCACTTTTGCCCGGGCAGCATGTTGTTGTTAACACCCGCTTCCACTGAAAGTCTATGTCATATTTTTCATTATATGCCCACATTTTCACGTGGACGTATATTGTCGTCGCTCATGTCCGTCCATCCGTCCACAAATTGTTTGTGAACAGGTCACTTTTTTATTCAATGTTAACGAAACTTGAAATGTAGGCTTATCGCCCTTAGGTCTCGGCTTCTTTCGATATTGACATGTATCGGATTGTAACATCATGCATTTAAAAAGGATAAGAAAAAATAAGATAATGACAATAGAAATAAGACATGAAAGAGAATAAAATATGAGTTGATTATTATAATCGGGGGTAAAAATAATTTTGAGCCCCTACCCCTCCCCGCTCCCTTTCCTTCCATACGACCATATCAGATACGTATCGGGTCCTGGGCGATATAGCCTGTACTTATTATTGACTGTAAGAAAAAAATATCGGTCAAGTATCATAATCTGACCAATAGAGAGAAAGTATAGAGATTCTGTGTCAAGCTTTATCTGTGAATTTCCTCCTCGGGGCATAATCACCTTCCACATTAAGCTTTTCTTCATCATTCAACAAACTGAGAAGGACAACTTCATGCAGTGTTCAATACAATCAAATAAGTTGTCGAGAACTAAGTATCGATGTTCAAGGTTTTGAAGTGATGGGAATTATATGTTCCGGACAGGTCATCATCGCCAGATTTTATATCCTCAATTTTAACAAATCGACATCTTCTAAAGTAAACAATCGTTAATAGTGTTATCGACTTTTAAGTGGAAGCTTTTTAAATGTTTTTTTAAAGGTTCTATATAATTATCACGGTTCTTTAAATGAAAAACTTCCGTTAAGTTTACAAGTTTCGCGGATGTCATGTGGGAAATTTTCGTAAAATATCTAAATTGTTACGGCTTAATCCTCCCTAATATGTAATCAAATTGATAATTTGACATTTAATTGAAAGACAAAATCAAAATATCAACGCTAGATAATCTTCCTTTTTGGATTCAGTCGGAGTAAATCAGGGCAATCAGTAAGGTTTCGCGAAACATAAAGATGGCGATGTGTACGTCGATGACATTTCAACGAAATTGAAGTATACACAGCCTTTACGTGATGTAATGCAGTTTGTAGTTCCCATGTTGCCCAAATCAAGTTCAGGGACTTTAAATGTGCCAAAAATTCAATATGCTCGTAAATCGTTACTGAAAATAAAATGAAGTGACCATACAAAAGATAATGGGTATTATGCTTTGTAAACGTATGTTACTTCATCTCGGGCCTTTTCTGCTTCGCCTATAATACATTTTGCCACCCTTATACCGGACTATCCTCTCAACAATGATTGGCCCACCAGGCAAGTTTCTTATGAAACATTTGTCTATGATACCACCATAGAATAACTATCAGGCAGATACATTTCACGGATAAAAGACCATAACGGATTATGTTTGTCGCAAGTCTAGACTCTGGATTCAAATAATTTTTTTTATCAGCTTCAATCAACAGCATATGGTCTATTAGTCTACACGTATTTTACTAATATTTTTGATTAAATAGATACAGATAGATATATACATAAATTTGAATAATGAACAAATATTCACAGATAATGTCATTTTGAATTTTAAATAAATCAAACTTCCCATGTCATCAGTAACAAAATAATATTTAAAATAAAGTCACATAAACAGTTAAAGCTTAATTATTCAGATCGACGATCTCCCAAAACGCCACCTCGGCTCCAATCAATGTCTTATATATTTCAGGAAACCGCTGTGGGTCATTATATATGATCTTGTCAAATAGTTATTACAAAAAAAAAAATAATAAATAAATAAATGAGCTATAGTTTATGCAGTGTGGGCGTTATAAACATTGGGTGATTTAGATCTTTAATAGATAAGACAGTAACTGATGTGAATGCAGGTACAGTAAAATAAGCATGTTTTAGACTAGATTATCTTGTCTCGTGTAAAACTAGGTTCAAGCTATGGTATTAATTATGACCAATTAACAATGTACCCTCTAAGTACTGATGTATATAATTAACTACATTATCATAGCCGACTTTTCAAGAGACATAATAAATACTTCCTACGCCAAATTCATACCTTGTAATGGCCCAACTCCCTTTTCTCGTAGCATATACACATTCATGGCATTGTGGAACGATACCCGATGACGTCAACGATACATGGAATATAAATGTGTAATTAACGATGCCATACTTTGTTCTATAATACATATAGGTAACATTATAAGATGGTACAGATTTACCCTACATAACTTGTTAGTATATTATCTAGATATGTCTTGCAAGTAGGCTAATCATTTTTAGTCAAGCAGTGCACATTTTATTCTCTCGAAATTATTTCATAAATGAAATTGAGAGAGAGAGAGAGAAAGAGAGAGAGAGAGAGAGAGAGGTTTAATGTCCACGCGACACAAATTTAATTCATTTGCGGAAACAATAGAATGCGCTTGTGCGCAGGGGTCTTGTTTCATCACTGCTAGGACCCGATGAAACCTATGGTGATCCCATTCCTTTTCATCGCACATGCTGGCATCAATCAAAAACGCGACACTTAAGTCAATGACGGACCTTATGATCTAAAATAAACTTAATTTCTCGTGCCTTCCGAGGTCTAGCCTGCATCGGCCCTACTGGCGACACTCCTGACACAAGGTAAAAGAGACTTGAAAAATCGCATATAATATACAATAAATAATGAAATACATATATTTATTAAGATTTAAAATACTAAATTACAGTGTCCATTGTGCATGTCTACCTACATTATTCTAAATTCATCAATGATAATTGATATTATGTTATCTTTTGACCAATAGTTCTTATTAACCCGTATACCACCCATAGTTCTATGAGTTATTCCATGGCTGTACATATTATCATACGCCCCATGGCTAGATTACATGCATCGCTAGTATTTGATTAACTTCCGATGATGAGTAAATACTGAAAGCCGCGGGACTTCGAAAACAATATGGTTGCTATTCGCCAAGACATGACGTTTACGATCTACAAAATACAGACATTTAAATTATATGCACAAAGAATGAAGTAAAGTACCACAATGCAGAAGGATTATATTACTATATGTCACATAGCGTCGGTTAGTATGACACTATGGCTGACCGGCAATACTGTTCTGGGTGACTTCCGGACTTGCCTGGGAAATTCCTCGGCATTATCAAGTCTGGTTTGCTTTACATTCGAGTAAATGGGTGGTACGTGTGGGTGGAAGAGACTGCTTAACACAATTTTCTAAACGTTGTTTTGACATAAACCAAATAACACACCTTCCAAACAAGCCCACAGGAAATAGATGTCTGCTATATTATAACCATTGATCAAATATTGTGTAGCTGTTTTGGTATTATAGAAGCTGTTATAGAATTAATACGTAAACCCAACAAAACATCAAAACTTGAAAACAGAAATTATATTTACCGTGTTAGACAAACAAAATATGAGACATTGGCACCAACGGTCATTGTCTTTATTTCTTGTAATCGTCTACCGACCTCTGAACAATAGCTCTTTACGAACATCGAGGCAAAGTTGATATCTAAGCTAGGTGTTCTTTTGTATGTCAGGGGGGTTGGGATGGCCTAGTGGACTAGAGTGCCGCGCTTCGATCTCTAGCTGGCCGGTCACCTCTGGCTTGCGGCTGTGGTTTCGAGCCCTGGTGTGAGCGTATGTGGCATGGAGATAGGGGCGCCTTCTCAACCTCGTGGGTTTCCTCCGGGCACTCCGGTTTCCTCCCACTGTTAAAGACCCCTACGCGCAAGCGAATTATTGAAATAAAATTAAACCATATGTTAGTCCCGAAATGACCTAGTTTGTGTTGAGTGGACGTTAAACCCCATTTCTATCTATCTATCTTTTGTATGTCGTAATTATTTTCATACGATATTTATGTTGAAAATAGCCTATATTTTAATTTTTTATCCCGATTCCAAAGACTTGGAACACCAGTTATAATATGGTCATAACTGCATGAGAACACACCGGGCTGTCATTGATTTGCATAATCTATAGAATTTACCATCATATCAATAAATGGTGTAACCATGTTAGTTTTATTTTTTACTCATATAAAAGCTCCTCTTAATCACGTCATGTTGTTTTTCATATTCTCAAATCTTCGATATTTGTGTTATCAAACAAAATATTTTAGTCTAGCAGTCTAATGACAAAATGAATGTGCTGAAAAGTCTCCCCTGGAACGATTTTATATCACCGTCTGCACATACCGAACTACTTCAAATAGTTAGTGTTAACAGCGGGTTAAGTTATACTGTTAATAATACTGATAATATAGATGATGTAACAATTCTTCCCCGGAGTCTTCCTGCACTTGCTATTAACGTATAGTTGATTTTTTTAAATGCTTGATATTAATGATTAGACTATAATTACTACTAATTACTCTAATATGACTATATAAAAAGTTTTAAAACATTTAGCTATGTGAACTCAACATATAAAATACGGTAAGCATTCCAGATCGCGTACTTGCTGCAATAGATTTGGCTTGGATATCAAATGCCGAATATCTGAAAGACTTCCATCATCGCCGGTATCGTTCTGGAAATTAAAATGAATTAAGAATCTTGAAATCAACCACAGACATCTTTTTAAAAAAATATCTTTAAAGCCATAACACTATAAATAAAGTGTAACTTAACAGATCTAATTATTGTACTGCACATCAATCAAATGTCAGGTAGTAATCTTTCATTAATAGCATTCATTACACAATTAGTAGACATATTTTATTAATTACACATCTAAAGGTTGTGATATTTAAGCTTCATAACAATAATTATCTATTATCTGTTATATGCGCTTTTTATTGTTTCTGAAATTCCATGTATGGTAATGCCGGCATAACTGAATCCATTACTGCAACCTGGATAGTTGCAAGTCACCGGGGAGCCACGGTGGCTCAGTGGGTGAGTAAGCCCCCGGCTTGCTGAGCAAGGGGTTATGGTTCAATCCAATTGTTTGTTTGTCAGTAGTGCAAGATGAAGTGCCTGGGAAGGAACAGTGTCCACTCTTTCGGATGGTACAAAAACTGACATCTTTTCTATGTACACGTTGGCACGTGGGTAAAAAAAACCCTTGCCATTTAAAATTCGAAATAAGAGTAAACCGTAGCACATAGCACACCGCATGACGTTTGTCCGTCTTCCTTAGCCCGGATGGGGTAGAGAGTTGGGCGTTAAATCCCATTTCATTTCATTTCGAATGCCACCCGCTACATTATTTTAACATGTACAATTCAAGGGGAACGACAAAAAAAAAAATGCAGAGATATCAACAAAACAAAACACTGAGATATAAAAACGTCAAAACAAAATACAGAGCTATTAAACGACAAAAAAAACTAAAGAGCTGTAAAATGTTCCTATCATTAAAACCTTTCTATATAAATTATATACAATCCATCGAGCATGAATGAAAATAAATAAAATAGTGTTTAACGTCCTACGATGGAAATTCTGCCTCGAATGCGTCGCTTAGTCCTACTCTGAATTCGAATTCCATCATCCAATGGTTTTTTTTTCGTTAAAGCCGATATGTACGCGGGACACCGGTATTTCGTCCCAACGAACAAATTGATATACGTTGTCCCTTGCCAAATCCTCCGTCCTACACCACTGACAAGAGGGGAATCTCGATGAACGTACTTGGCCAACACAAATCGAACACCTGGCGTCGATATTACTTGTTAACGAGCCAACGTCTTTTTCTCACTGAGTAAAGGAAGAACTTCCCAAAAATATTTTATGAAACGGTAATGGTCAGACTGACCGAATTATTGAAGAAATATAAGCGCATTTTGGTTTCAGATACCCTCCGTGCATGCCATATTCCCTGGCCAATGTTTGATTTTCTACATTCAAGGTTACTTGCCTTAAAGTAATCTGGTCCCGATGTCTTTCCGTAAATATCATTTTTATTTTGACACAATTGTTTGGGTATGAATAACCTAATGGTGTACTTTCAGTTTAACCTACATGTTAGCTATTATTGCTGATAATATGATAATTACTTATAATTAACATTGTTTGAAAATGTATTAGTTTTATTATCTGAAAAGGAGACTGTGCCAAATAGAAGGAACGAACCGTAAAAAAATTATAAATTTTTGGAGAGAAAAGTCATGGACAGGTGCTCCGGAACGCCGGGGCTGGGGGTGAAAATGTCAACCAGCCTTCCAAAGACTCTAATGTTTTGCCGACTGTGCTTTGAATTATATTTCGGTAATATTTCTTTTCAAGTCTTCGGGTCAGTTGGACGTTCTGTTCCGTAGGGAAGTGATAAATCCATATTTAATTGGACCCGGAGCGACTACTATGGTAACCTTTCCTGCCCAACCGCTCTTATCTTTGTTACAAGGGGTTGTTTCATCACAGATCATTCTGTGATGACCTAAGAAGACATAAAAGCGTTAGATATTGTATTTTTTATCACATATATTTGGCAGATAAAATATTCAAGTTGGCGGAAAAAAATATGAACATTTCTTTATATAATATTTATCATCCATTTTGGCAAGAAAAAAAAAAATTGAAAGCCAGTGTGAGCCCTGATCATCACAATTAATTAAATTTATGTATTATGTCAAAGTCGATGGTGTGAATCAAAACTTTATAAATCGTATAGTAATAATTGAGCTATGGGTGATGCTTTTTATACTTGCAGTGCTCATTCCATCCTAGTTTTTACGTGGGATGCCCAGTTATAGCCTCTGTATAGTTATATTATGTAGTAACTGTTCATACTCATCAGTAACTTTGTTTTAAAAAGCAGTGCGGGCTAAAGAAGTTCCATCCCCACCATCCTACACAGAGTATCACAGACTCCGAAACTTATGACTTTTTGAGATTTATGATTGAACCGCCCAATGACTGGATTAATCCTTTTTGTTGAAACATATATTTCCAAATGTGAATATTCGAACCGTATTATACATATAATAAGATATTAGAATCGAAGGAAGACAGGTATTACGATAGTATACTGTACAGATATAGTATAAACAAAAATAAAAACGACGGGGGTAGTTCAGCATGCTTTTACTATAAATATTTATTTAATAGTGCCTACCATTAGTCTAGCTAATTAATAACATAAGGTCCAACACTGTATACTAGCTATTATAATTATATCATAACTAATGATAGTTAACAACTTACCAGCTTTATAACATGTGTATACTTATCCCCGGCCTCATCTGTAACACATGATTTACACTAAGTACAAATTAATATCACAGCATTACCATTTTGTTCATTTAAATTAAGTATTTGGCCCTAATGCTAAATGCGTATTTCATTTTATTTTAGGAAAAAATATCAAGTAGGATGGACTCGCCGTTTAGAATATTATACGCATTAATTGCTTAAAAAAATATGTAATAAATTCGTGAATGAAGCTATTTAATGTAATATAATGCCGGGAGGGTTTTATAGATTAATATTTTTTTACGACAATGGTATTTCGTATCTATTAAATATAATCTATCATCACGATTTCATTACAGATACTTATTTCAAATGGGCGGTATTTTAATTGAACCTTTACACATTGATTTCATAAAACTGGGATTTCGCAATAGTTGAATGAGAAAATCCCACTGTTATACTACAAAATATTGGGAAAATGTATTGTATACATCTAACACCTGAGGGTGAAAAGTTAGCGAAAGTGCAATGGAAATGAGATGTGTTATCGACTGTTTTAGAAAGTGTAAACATATACTGCCAAGCGTTTATTCTCAAAGCTAGTGTTTAACAAAACATGTTTGTTGAACGGGGATGACAACAGTCACCCAAGAGAACATCTAGGAATGGTAACATGTAGGAATGATAAAATGAAATGAAATGGGGTTTAAAGTCCTACTGTTCTGCACCGAACTGGGCTGGGGGAGGGAGGTGGCCTAGTAGTCTAGTGTGCCGCGCATCGACCTCTAGCTGGCCGGTCACCTCTGGCTTGCGGCTGTAGTTTCGAGCCCTGGTGTGAGCGTATGTGGCATGGAGATAGGGGCGCCTTCTCAACCTCGTGGGTTTCCTCCGGGCACTCCGGTTTCCTCCCACTGCTAAAGACCCTACGCGCAAGCGAATTATTGAAATAGAATTAAACCATATGTTAGTCCCGAAATGACCTAGTTTGTGTTGGGTGGACGTTAAAGACGGGCATATGCCATACAGTGCTATGAGGGAAATTTTGCCCGACCTACTATTATATCGAATTCAAACTGCCAAGGGATCTTTCACGTGCGCGCAAATGCGTACACGAGACCTCGGTTTTTCGTCCCATCCGAACGACTAGATAGTCGGTCCACTCTAGGAATGGTAATATTGGGGTGCGCTACGTGTAGAAAGGATATGCGCACCACGAAACCTGCTTCAGCTATTATGTGATAGTATGACCCCTGTATCCAACTAGAAATGCCTATAAAACAGGTTCTTGTGATATATCGAATCCTCTATTTTAAATTCCTTAATTACAATTTGTTGAATACATTCATACCATATTACTGAATATGTAAATCTAAAATATGGAATTCTTTTCTAAAATCGATGCGCAATTTTCCATTGAACAAGCATATTTTGCCAAGTTCCAGGTCGATCGTACTTGAATTGTCGGAGCCTTAATTCTAAGAGGGTCACCCCACAAAAAAGAACAAGAAGATGAGAACCCCTTATGGCTTCCAGTTCCTGATCCAAAAAAAGAAACCGCTTCACATCAAATAAGAAATATTCTCAATGGAAGTATTGCTCGTTGTTCCAACTATTTCTCGGTATTAAGATCCAAAATATATTTGCTAGCGGGGTTATACCATAATTATTGAAACTGTCATATGATTTTATTATTCTTTTGTATTATTCATAACATCTAAATATATCTCGCTGGAAACTTACAGATATGATGTCCTCTCGATAAGGAAACAATTCCTACTAGTAATGATCTCATTCATCATATGACAGTCTATAAACTAGCAGAGTGTCTTTCCCTGCATAAAAAGCTTAAAGTGCATGAACATGAAGTAGATTTATTGAAACTGAAGATAACGATTACAAATAATGACTCTCCTTTGAAGAAGAGAAATTGCTGTCTTGAGCAACAAGCATTCGCACATCTTGTATTCATTAGTTAAATGACTGTTGGATGATGCCAGATAGACACGTAGAAGACAATAATTGCCAGAAACAACTCGCTTAATTTATGCTGACAGTTCTACTGTTGCGAGAATCGTCCACAGCTGTGCCAGATCGAAACCTACGTATTGTCACGTGGTCAATGGTTATGATCACATGACCAATCAATTATCGATTGAAATAAGCGGTACCCAGTTTGAGCTTGTCATTAAGTTTAGTTTGAGTGTCGAAGTAGGATAGCGTTGTTTATTTGGTCTTCTGTCTTCCACACTATATATAATACATTTACAGGTATGTACTTTATTACTTATGTTTATAAATAATAACAATATATTTTACTTATATTTATTATCTGATACTAAGTTTATCTAAAAGGCCACTTTTCGATCTCCGATTTTAAAAAATGACAGTATTTGTAAATGGTCTTAATAATTCTCAATAATTTAGGTGCACGTTATATTGCTGATTAGAAAAGAAGTTTCGACGAAGCATATTATATTGTCTGGTACTAACACCTGATCAAGTTTAAGTACAAATTGTTTTGCTTAATTATCAGAGCAAAAGTTCTATTTGAAATATATTCCCCTTTGGTACCAATGCCCGATCTATTTTAGTATTATTAGATCCAGCAATAACACTTCTATAAATGGGCTTGACTTTAACTCTGTAAATGATCTTATTTAGTCGAACTAATTCAAGTGCACAGTGTATTGCTTATCAGAAAAGAAAGGTTTCTAATTGAAATATCTTTCGTCTGGTACCTATACCTTTCTGTTTTTGTGCAGTTGGATTCAACAATGACAATTCTTTAAAGGGGTGTACGTTGACTTAAGATTGTATTGAACCATAATAAACAGTAGGCGATAAATGTTGTATTTGTTCGAATGGGACAAAAAACCACGCCAGGTGCAAACTTTGACGTGTACGTAAAAGAACCCCTGGCAGTTGGAATTGGACATGATAGTAGTTTGTAGCGCCGGTGTCGCTTCCCCCTTACCAGATGTTCGTCGTTGGGATGAGAGAAAAACAGAAGTTCTGTGAATACATTTGCAAACACGTAAAAATCCCTTGGTAGCTATTATTCGATATAAGAGTGTTACGTAGCGCCGCTGCCCGGGCAAATTTTCTTCATAGCAAACTGTATGGCGTATGCCTGTCTTCATTAGCCCAGGTTAGAGCAGAACAGAATAGGACTTTATATCGCATTTCATTCTATTTCATTTATGACAGATATTACAAAAACGAGGGTAATACAGACCAACATAAATCAATCGTCCACTTGATATTTAGAACATTTTATTAACATTTTTTATGTAAAAAAAAATCATCTAATAAGCCATAATGAGCGACATAATACAGTTGAGGTAAGATAAAATGATTTTATTGACTGAAGTACCCAAGTTACTCAAGTTCTTCAGATATAAGTGCATTCGTTTTTATCCTAATTCGCCACTCAATTTCATGGACATGATTTTTTTTAAACACATAAATTGACATGACGAATGGAATCAATCATTACTCTACTTAAAACCAATTTAATAACATTAATTTGTACGGTATGTTCTCTAATAATAACCATGTTTTTTTAAAAAAAATTAATATAATCTTGAACTGTGTACAAAGAATACTACAGACAAACCGAAACATTTGGCCAGCTTATCGTAGGTATTGCCATGGGAATTAATATATACCCCACATTTTTTTCTATTCTTGCAACTATAGCATTCCATTTAAAAAGCAAAGTAATTTACTTTCTCTACTTAAAGCTTTATTGCAATGAACGATTTAGATACATTTAGGCACTGTTTCTCGTATAACTGATGTTTTGATATTACTGGATCAACCCCCATTCTAGACAACGCTCGCTGATTCAAATGCTGAGACGGTGTTTTTTCATAAATTTTCAAATCCTGTATTATTTCACTAGTCTGAAAAGTTTGTTAATTAAGTTCAATGAATTTGTCGACTTTTTATGCCAATATGCCCATATGAGAGCGTATGCATGTTTTGTTTGATTTTTTTTTATTCCATTTCAATACGTTTATGAAACCTCTCAAGTTTACCCTAATTATATGAAGACAATGGTTAACCTTAAGGATAACGTATTTCCTTAGACATAGAGAACCAGCAGATAGTATGGACTGAACAAACTGACCAACTAAATTATTTAAGGGATGAACAAGTTAATCTATCTGGCCAATTCTCTACTCGGTCTTAATCTCACAATGCGTTAAACGTCCACTCAACACAAACTAGTTCATTTCGGGACTAGTATCTGGCGCAATTTATTTTCAATAATTAACTTGTGCGTGGGTATGTTCGCATGTTAGCAATTGAGAAGGGGGGGGGCAGGAGCACTCGTAGAAAACCCACGAGGTTGGGCGGGCGCCCCAAATTATTATCGCGCACAACCTTCAGCAAAAACTGGGAATATCTTAGATAAATGTAATCTGTTATCATGGCAGTTGCCAACAGTCAGCTTGCCACTGTGATACAATTCTTTCTGTGGTGCTTCCTGATTTCAATTCGATTTAAATTAATTTCCGGATAGTTTTTGCAAAAGATTTCGGGAGACATGTATTGTCCGGTTTTCATCCCATAATATATGAGCTGCGAAGAATATTGGCTCAATTATTTTGATCCCCATTCTCGATCTACTAGCTCTTTAATGTATATGTTTAACAAATTCTTTGGCATTTAAGGAAAAGTAGTTTATGTCTATATATAACATTAACCATATAGTCTGGCTGGTTACGATGACTATAGTAGCCACATACTTACTAGTACTAAATTATTAAAGACTTCCTTCTTGATTAACACAACTTGACCAATCGCTGGTCTTCGGAATCGCAATAACAGATATTCCCTTTTTTGGATTGAAATTTTGGATTAGGGTACCTATCGGAGGAAATCTAAGGTACATATAACATAAATTGTCTGTTGTGCAAACTTTCCAGATAAATGCAGTTTGTATTCGGTTCTTTAGAAAGCGTGAATTTTTTCCTACCTAATGTACGCCACGATTCTACAGCTACCCACAACGAACGAAAACAGATTTATGTTCCAAAAACCGCCGTGACTTAAAAATATAAATAAATTTGTGGGGTTGTGCACGTTAATGACTGAAAGACATTGTTAAACCTTGCTATGACATTCTGGTGATATGGGAAGGGCATATGGGACAAAGCTTACTCTCTCCTTCATTCAAATAGTCTTAGTACACGATATAGTCCAATCTGTAATCCACATTAGCCACAGTCATTTCTTTCTACTGTTCTGCTCCGAGCGGGAATAATGAAGACGGGCATACGACATATAGTGTGCTGGGCGGGAAATTTTGCCCGGAAACCGGCACTGCGACCTACTCTTGTATCGAATTCTAACTGCCTATGTGAACACGGGAGCTCGATTTTTGGACCCATCCGAATGACTAAACAGTTTTCCTTGTTAGGCCGTCCGGTATATTTGACAAGGGCCTCTTTAGAAAGTAGGTTTACTTGATTGAAGGATGATGCTTTATGTTTGATGGATTTAAAATATCATCCAACAGTCTAAATGCTTATTTTCACATCAACGCAAAACATTTTATATTTGTAAATTAACTTTGTCATTAATAATAATTTTCAAGATAATGTTATGAGGAAACCGCTAATAGTGATTGTACAGATATTGTAGATAGTTCTAATACGACGATTCTTTGGTTTCCCGATCTTCAAAAATACCTGTTTACAGTCTTTGAAAATTATGCTCTGTTCAAAGATTTTATCAGCCGCAAGGCTAAATGTATGTATTAATGATGCAATTATCTGGGCTTATTTATGTCGGCACATATTATTCTCTTCTGTTGTATTCCAAGTTCATCTGGTTATATTTTATAAAATATTTGTAATCAAAGGCGTGTGCGGGAATGGGTTTTTTTTTTTTTTTGTTCTACTGTATAATCGGGATGGGCAAGATAGAAAGCTCTTGCCACGTCTCACAATTCTCTGTTCAGTTGTGTGTGTGTCTGTTGGGGTGGGGGATCGGTACAAACTCAAAGACGTCGGTAGGCCATTAGGAATAAACTGCCATCATGACTGACTACATAGTTATGATGGCGGTTATGTGTGTACCTTTCTTGTCTACACAACTTACTCGATGTCGATGATCTCTTCCAGAGGTTACCTTCCAGACAAAAGCTGTTGCTACATGCATTGGATTTGGAAGGCAGGTGGTTTTACTAACTGTTTAGGGATTTCATATAGCTTTTGTAGGAAGATGATGTCCCGAGGGTCTCTTCTGTTAAGCTTTGATAAAAAAAAAACATTGCACGATAGATTATGTTGAATTTCAAATATAAAAGAACTCGATTACATTTGATCAATCATCTATATTCGTGCCATATATAAACTACATCACTTAGTGCATTCTTACCATGTGTTCATACGACTAATCTCGTGTATCTTGCCGGGGGCGTAATAATCTTCAACTACTGCAGTTCTACATCCATTTAGATTGTTCAAGCTTATTCTAAACGCAGATTATATAGACAATTTGTCTAACAGCAAGTAACAAGAACTAAATTCATCAACATTACAATCATCCGTGTGACAAAAAAAAACTTATTTAAAAAGGAAATATGAAACGCTGTGACAAAAATAACTAAATAAAAGGATCTATTTCCACATGGATGACGAAATAATAGTTTTCAGCCTTACAGAAAATTAAGTCAGTTTCCTTTGTAGTCTGATGGGATTAAATATATGTTAAAGTATCTACTGCCATAAAATGAACAATGTAGAAGAACATTTACCAGGTTAAATTTTAAAAAAATCTTTGAACAAATCATTTCTCAGATGGTTATTATTCTGAATGTATCGAATAAGATTGACTTACAAAATGAGTCTTAAATTGCATTGCATTTTGGTGGGCTGGATGGCCGAATGGTTAGCAAGTGGGCGCTGTATCATAAGGCCTGTTATTGAGTCAGCTGTTGTGGTTTCGATTCTCCAGTTGTACGTTACAAGAAGTAGGGTCACATATCCAACTTCGTGGATATTCTCGGGTCCTCCGGTTTCCACCCACTGCTAAAGACCCCTACTCGCAAGCAAATTATTGCAATAAACTTGAACCCCATGTGTGTCACGACCCCCCCCCCCCCCTCTCTTTCTCTCTCTGTCTGTCTGTCTGTCTCTCTCTCTCTGTCTGTCTCTCTCTCTCTGTCTGTCTCTCTCTCCCGCATTGCATTTTGCGAGAGATGTGTCTCTTTCGTTCATTTACCCCATTTAAAGGGAATATGCGACTTGGAGTTAGGCTATTCACGATTTTATGTACCAAAACGTTATTTTAAACATGATTTCATTTTTCCACATTTATACAACTGTGAAATATTCGATTTATATCCGCAAACATCAAAATCATGACAAATGTATGTGCATATGTGCATATTTTTGGTTCAATCTTGTAAATTCAGTTTCAGTTCATACTTATCGTAATTTGATATGAATAATTGTTCCAGAAGCTCAGAAAACTTTCGAAATTTTGCAGAATACTTATGTTTGCATTGAATATTTTGATCTAAATTCAAAAATAAAAAACATATTAGAAGTATGGACCTTGGACTGGAACTTAGCTCTGGGGCATGTTTCACGAAATTTTAACTAAGATAAAATCCAAATTTAATTAATTTGATTTGACAATATTAGATCGATTTTAGTGCTTACCCAATCAAAATTTAAGTGTCTACTAAAATTTTGATTTTTATCTTTAGTTACAATTGCGTGAGACAGCGCTGTGTTCTAACTTAGAGTATTTGTTTATACTTTCTCTGCTTTACTGTTTCCTCATCTCCTTAAGCTGATGATCTACCAAAATATATCAATGATAATTTCTCTTCCAGTATCGATTTCATTTTTCTATTATTTATAAATATTATTATTTCTTTTTCAGATTAAAATGGGTTCACTATCAGAATTCCAAAAGAGAAAAATTCTCGCTGTTTTCAACACACTTTACGGTAAGATAATATTTGCATTCTTATTATATCCTATCTGTGATTTATGTGAGATTTAACGAATACAAGATCACCGACGTTGTTAAGTCATCAAAGGAGGATACGGCACTAGGCAATTAAGAGATGTTCGAAAACTAAGTGTATCACAAGATTGGTACACTAAATCATTTTACAGTTTGTAATTAGTTTTCTTAATTATACATGTACATATCAATTAACTAAATGTCAATGTTTATCTCATACAGAACTTCATCGATATCTGTTTGTCTTTATTTCGATAGTTTTAAAGGAAAGCCCTGACAGACTCTATGTAAATATTGTATTTACTAATTACTTCGTTAAGAAGAACCGCTCAAGAATTAGTAGAAAATTTAACATGAGATCTTGTAATGACTGCAACATGTCGACGTAATTACGTTTTGATTAGAATTGGATTGTATTTCTATAATTGTTTTACATTACATTGTAATCGGTTATACTTCTTGTGATAGCATGTTTTATTTGTACCTGCAAATCATGTTCAAACTCTACACTCACATAAAGATTTATAAGGATATAAACATATTTAAACTTGGAAATTTAAATAGTCCAATAATTCACCATAAATGGAAGCATAATATACAATTTTTGATTAGGCAGTAAGTTCCCAGGATCTGAACAGTACAGTCCGGAACACTACCGCTATAAAGTAAATGGCAATAAAACGGATACAGAGTTAAGATTACATCCATATTAGTAACCATCCTCCACCCATGCTATCTTCCATTTTCGTTTTAAGTGCTGCTTTCAAGGATCTTTGGTTAATGGGTCCTTTTAAACATGAGTCTAAATATCGGTTGTGGTATTTTCAGTTGTTTTTTTTTCTAACATTAAATGTGTGCAGATTAAGCCTATTGTGAAATACACCCAACTTTGACCAGACCATTCGACATCATACTCA
Source organism: Patella caerulea (assembly GCA_036850965.1). NCBI lineage: Eukaryota > Metazoa > Mollusca > Gastropoda > Patellidae > Patella > Patella caerulea. The sequence goes on from JAZGQO010000006.1 coordinate 26,263,544, forward strand.
CCCCATCCCCAGGCAGATTGAAAATAATAGCCGACTTCTACTTAATCCTTCGAGAGCATAACAGTTCAGATGACCTAAATCAAAGGGGTCCACTACTTTTAACCGTGTAGATAAAAACAATCGAAGAAAAGAAAACTTTAAAAGATTTCATTGAAAGACATTTTTTTTAGCTAAGAATCGTAATTAACCCAGTTAAGATAACCACATTTAGAAATACCACATGTTTCGTTAAAGACTCATTCGATCGTCTGCACTAGAAAATGTAACACAAAAACCCTTGACCATTAAGAGCACTTAAAGAAATACACGAATAAAATTACTCCCACATTAAACGGTTGTGACACAATCTTTTTATTTCGCAATGCTAAATGTAATTTTATAAATTTAAACGTTATAGAAAACATAAGTGGAAATGTTTCATTTTGCAACATAAAAAAATCTTTATTGATGTTGTTGTTAAAGCTGTATTATAAAGGTGGTGGGCGTTTGCGATATTAAGTGGAAATTAAAATCATTAATCTAAATTTTTTGTATGATTTATAGTGCTTACATGGTTAGATATTAATCTGACATAAACGAGAAAATGACTTAAAGGATCAAGTTTTAAATCACATTGAGTGGTTTTATTTTTAAAGTTTTTAAGCATATCTATATTGAGAATTACTAGCAAATATAACAGACTTAGGTAAAACAAAATGGCAAATTTCACCTATCATCAGTGTATTACGGGTCTATTATGTCGTCTACATTTCATTGTGACAATACAGACGTCGATATTTTTATATAGGCTAGATAAAAATACAAACTCTATATTGATAATAGTTGAGTAGCTGAAAAGTTAACAATTAGTTGGTTCATTTTGAGACAATATACGATAATTGTTTATTTCTACGGTTATCTTTGCGGTGCCAACCGATTCTTCGTCTCACCCGAAGGGCTAGATATACTTCCGCACAAATATAACGAAAAGCGTTTGTATTAGTTTAATGTAAAGAATGATATTAATATCCAATTTAGGGGTTAAAATGGGATGATGTGGACGTCGCTCAAAGACTTTCATTATTTGACAGGACAACTGTTCCCGAAGCAATTGCCGTCAACATTCACTTCCGCCAAATGTTATTTACGCAGTAACATAAAGGGAATATAACAAAACTTGTGAGTTATAAATAATCTCCTAACCTTGATAAAAATATCAAATGCCCGTAGATGCATGCAGACGGATGCGTAACACCAATTAGAGTGTGTGTAGTCACAATGAGGACTGTACCTTTTGCACGGTGAAGGGATTTTCTGTAAGTGATTTTGTTTTAGTGATCTAAAGCAAACATCCATTGCTCTGTAAGTCGTAACTATAGACGGAAGTTTCATTTTTATTGACGTGAATTATTGGCAAGTCGCGCCAATGTGACGCGTTCAAGATGTCAGTTTGATTTCTGCTCCCCAGTCCAATCAGTGTGATACTATTTCAATAGACTACAGAACCAATAAAAACTAATGTAAACTTCAAATGGCAATAGCGTTAGAATGGTTCAATTTGAATACTTATATATGACTCTATATGGTATTAAACTATCTATTTTCTGTTTATATTACTGGGAAAGGAAATGTATTCATTTGTTGTCACGGGTGAAAATAAACCCACACAATCAATTTTGTCTCAACATCATTATATTCTGATTTTGTGAACAACAATCATCATTGACATGTTAATAATCACGTTTTAATCATTACGAGATATTGTGATTACAGTCGTTATTTGAATAATTATTCACAATAACTTCATATTCTTGTTCTCTATCTACTTGTCATCATTTAATTATCCCTTCGAAGCATGATGACAAAAATTATGCAGTCACGAAAATGTATTTCTATTTGAGCCATTATAGAATAAAATGACGTACATGCAATAATATGTTCATTAAAACATTTATGATTCTATATAGCCACCGAATCTGAATACTGCATACATTGGTCATTATTTTCTTGTTACTTGCTTGATTAAGTATATTGGTTCTTTGCCATATTAGCCACTCGCTGAGTTTCAGGGGAAATTGTTTTTTGGTCGGTGTTAAAGGGTTGAGTGGCCAAGAACAATAGACCCAAGCTGATGGAAAAAACTATTTAAGCAGATAATTTTGGAAGATTTTTTTTTAAAATTTATATCAAACTTTAATAACATAATATTATTATAAGACACAATTTTAACTTTTTGCACGCATAGTCCAAACATTCTAATAAATTCTGGTCCCTGTCTCATAACGCTTTTAATAAAATAAAACCAAGTACGAACAATCCGTTTTTAACCCATCAAAGGATGCCGCAGTCGACTTTCCAAATTCTGGTGAGTCGGCGAAATGGGAAGACCGAGCAATGCTTTACTGATAAACATGTATATGCTGAATCAGTATATTATTGTCAAAACCACACAACACTTAAGCAGAAATAAAACCCGGAAGACAAAACCGCGTTTAGTAAAAGTATAACAGACTGATATTATCCTTAAATATTCTGAAGTTTTAAAAACTTTATAATAGAAAATCCGATCATGTTGATTAAGCGATAGATTCAAGCTTAGGAAGCATGCCAGGGAAGCGTATAATGTACATTTGGATATATTTGTATATCCATCAATCTATCAGGCTAAGTAGATATTTATATTCTACTGGATCGAAAATTTGATTCTTTTCATAGACATCTTGAGTGATGTTTCACCTTCTTAAAAGCGAGTCTATCAAAAGATCATTTTTCATGTGAGCAGAACGGACCCGTCATCGATAGTCTATCGCCTTGGCTCAGCGACACCGTTCCGTCAATTAATATTGATTTATATGAGATATGGCTGTGAAGGAATAAGAGGACGCAGATCATATTTTGGCCATGATTTACTTAAGCCATCCTTTCATTAAACATAGACGATTTAATAATATCCAAACGGTGCCAGGGGCATCGATACTGTTTATACACAGACCAAAGCACCAAACAGATCGTTTCGTTTATATAGTTCCAGTAATCAATTTTATGCGACCCAAAGTTAATTAGACGGCCACTTTACAACTAAAAGCTAAACCCCTTTTATATTTGTTTCTCTAAATTGCTTAAACTAATTTCTGTGGTTTTGCTTTCTACGGGCAGTTAATAAGCATTAATTTAAATCAACACACTCATAATTCTAATTCATAGACAGTGAAGTTCTGCTTAATATATCCTGTATAGACTCAATCACATATGTTTTATATCGTGTTGGCCATATTTTTTTCTGAATATAAGAAAATTACGGCATAGCTCTTAATACGGATTTAGCTATTAGGAACATTATCAATCGAGTGTTTAGACCACATAAGAACATTCATTATTGGTGTAACGTTGACGACCTATAAAATCAATTTAAATAGGAAATATATGATTAAAGATTGTATTTCCTTTTGAATGAATGTCTTGAGTAACATTTCTTTTGGCTTTTAGCTACTTTCTCTGATAATTGGATATCCCTGATCTAATAAATTCAGAAGCTGTACTTTGTTTATTACATTACTGTAAATACAAATCTATTTAGGAGTTATATGTTATTTACTTTCAATAAAACGTCATCGGAATAAATTGAGTGATTTGGATCCTTTGCATTACTACTATCTCATAAACATCTGAATTTGTCTCCAATAACAACGAATTCATGATAGATATAGGTAATTGGTGGGATATGTCTCATAGACATTATTATGCTTTATCCGGAATATTCAGATGTAAGTTATGGATTTCAAATTATCTGAACCGAAATTGTATATATTATTTATTTGGCTCATCGAATGAGATTTAATTTCTATATTAAAAGATCATGGGAGACTTAGGAACGTATTTAAATTCTTGTGATAAGAAAATGACGTCTGGTACAACACAATTAAGTCATGATACTATTTTTTATCAAGTAGGCTATAATGGAAGTTGAATAATGGATATGGATCCATACTAATTCGGAAGCACGATTTGGGAAATATGTTGAGAAGTATAACATCGTCTTTCCTATAGGGCAACCGGTCCAAAAGTTTTCTTTACCTACAAAATGCCAAATAGTAAACAGATTTACCTAAGGTTCTCAAGACAAAGTAAATCAGGTGTTCATTAAATAGTAAGCATACTTGTCATGGCGTGCATCCCCCCTCCCTTCCCACTATTGCTATATTATTGCACTGATTGAGAGAATCCAGAAACCTTTTAAATCCAGAATTATAAAATCCTCAAAAATATGCACGATGTAGTGTCGCGTTTTTAACAGAGAAAATTATATCGTTGTTTATAATTGAGGATACAGGAGGGAAAGTGCTGACACGAAAACATTTAGTGAATTGTTAAATATGAGATGCACAATCTTGTTAAATTGGTATGCTTGTCCATGTGTTCTTTTTTTCTGGACTATCTAGCATAATAGAAATATATTCGTATTCAATCCGCAATTTCTCATAACAATATTGATCGGGTCCTCAAGGTCCTAAGCAATGGTGTGAACATTGCCATCTTTCTCGAATTTCTTCTCTTTAAAATGTTGTAACGTGTCAATAATTCCGGCTGTTCCATATGTATATCGTCTCTTAGAATTTATCTGATTCTAATATCATTTGTTCTGTCTTGTATTTTGTTGTGTACCTGTCTGCTATCTGGCATTGAAAATGAATAATAACGGACCATAGCGTGGAATACATTGTTCAACACAACGGAAGATATTGACATTTATTTCTTCATGACAAACTGAGATTAATATTAAAATCATTAATCTCCTCGTATGACAAGAGGAAACCATATATATCCCATACTTTCTTTATATTTTATGACATGTATATTTCAGAAGTCTGCGTTCTCTATTTTTCTGCTCCATTACATAACATAGGATATCCCTACATTTATTATTTTAACTAACGGTAATGTCGGTAATAGGAAAACACTTCTAGAGCTACTTATAATTCAACTTCATATTTATATTTCGATGATATATATTCTTGTTTTTAAGCCGATTCTTGTGTAAAAATTTCTCTATCAAAGTGATCTCAATTCTGGGAAAAAATTTAACAACCCCTTTGCACAAATTAAGTCATTTTGGGGTTAATACATTTAGCAGAGGGTGGGGGGGTCGGAGAACCCGGATAAAACTCAAGAGGCTGGACAGGTGATCCCACTCCTTGGACTCGCCTGTAACCCATAATTTTTCAGCCTTACTTGTGCATAATTTTGAGATCTCTTACGATACGTTGAAGATCTATTTAATACTGATCAGCTATATAATAATTCATTAGCCAGACACGAGAGTCTAGATTGTATATAAGATTAATCATATCGCCTATACATTATCGGACTTTAGGGCTAGAATATATCACAACTTTTATCAATCATAGTAAATTGCCATTTCCAATCAACGTCTAAGAGTGTCCCTCTGTCATCTGAAAAGTTGGACCTCAGCCAATTCAGATCACCACCCTCTTTGCAGTTCAAATTACTGCGACAAGAGAAGGGAGTCCCATGTTTATAATATTTGATCGAGACAAGTCGCTAACACGATCTCAACCACAGTCTTCGACTTATTGGTCAATTCAAATTAACATTAATTTGTTATCTTACCGTGAAAAGAGGGACTTCCGATATCCAATATATAAGACAAAATGAAAAATGTAAAATTGGCACACGAATCGCATTCCGCATTGTTTTCGAGCTTGATTAGATATTACAGTACAAGCAGAATGTAAATCATGATACATTATTATTTGCACAGCGGTCCATTTTGTGTCCATTTCTAGGTGCCACAGTATTGCGATTTAGCTCCTTTAATCAGTGCTCCCTGTGTTAAATTCACACATTTTGAAGGTGGCTCAAGAATCCAAGATAGTGCTAAACATCTCGCTTTCTTTCGTTGATTACCTAGTACAGTAAGTTTACCAGAAGAGTTTTTACTTTCAGGATGTCTGAATCAGAGAATGCCAGAAGTCTTTGAATACATGTTTATGTTGTTTTTTTCCAAAGAAAATAATTCAACAGATATTAATGTGGCCGTATAATATTGCCTCCGTCGATCCGCCAAACCCAAACATGATGACACTATTCACCTATTCTTTTTAAGTCGAACACTTTTGAGATTCATTCGGAGTTATTGCCCCTGTCACTGAAACCTTTTAATCGTTTTAAAAAAAAACAGCCTATTGAGACTTTTTGGGAACAAAGTAAATAGATAGTTTGACTATAGTTTGTTTTAGTCTGGCTAGTAATAATTTTGAAGTTGCACATTAGTTACCCTTGTAACCCGAACAACTAAATTAATGTGGTTGGCAAATTTCGTTGACTGGAAACCTATGTTTTTATCAAGAGCTAACTTAAACGACGAATATTAGCCATGGGAACATATAACGAAGGAGTTATATCAGATGTTCAATATTAGCCATTGGAACAAACAATGAAGTGTTTAATACAGATATTCAATATTAGCCATGGGAACAAATAATGAAGGAGCAATATCACATGTTCTAGTAAAGGTTAGCTTGACTTACTAATACATTACATTGAAGAAACTTACCATACTGTACGTTTTATACGCCAACATTGCAATGTTGTCGTATATTGTCGTCGCCACTGCCCGTCAGCCCGTCTGTTCGTCGGTCCAACGTTCACGTGGACTCCCTAAAGGCTCAAGTTAATATCCTATGGACTTAAAATTTATACACAGTGTTTAAGATTATGCGACAAACGATTTCTGATAATTACTGCTGAGGTATGACCCTTGATGAATTAAAACAAAACTTGTGGATGCTCTAGAGATTAAATTTTATATTCGATTGACTTTAAATTTATACAGAGTATTTAAGGTCATCAGAGGAAAATTCCTATTGATTTTCAACAATTTCCGTTGATTACTGTCAGAGTTATTGCTCTTCAGCATTTTAGAAATCTTTTGCACGCTCTGGGGGCTAAAAAGTTAATATTTATAAACAGTGTTTAAGGTCATGAGACGAAAAATCCCACTGATTTCCATTGATTTCCAGAATTACTGCCAGAGTTATGGCCCTTGATCACTTTGAAAAATCGTCTTCACTTATCCGGTTGACTTTATATTTATACAGTGTTCAGGGTCATGAGATGAAGAAGCCTGCCAGTTTTCAACGAATTCCGATGATTATGGCAATTGATATAAATATTTTGTATGTTAGCTGTTAAAATAGGACTAAAATAGGACAGAACTAGAAGCCAAATGGGTTTGTTTCTCGTAATCATATTTTAGTGTGTTGTAAATGTTTTAACAAAAAATAAAATGCGCGACAAACCTTGTTGACTTCTCGACGACTTATCTGCAGTGGGCGTATGTTGTTTTGCCGAGCAACCTATCTTTAATTTTTATGATGACCATAAATCGACGAAAAATATTTCACTTTATTATTTTCCCAAAACACGTGCCAGTAATCAGTTTTAATAAGATATAGGCTAGTGATAAAATTGAGAGGAAATATGTGATGTGTGGGTTTATCATTATATTTGTAAATTATTTAAAAGCATCGTCTTTTTAAATTCTTAACTACGACACGTGCCAGTTTTGCACACTTTATCAGGTTTGAAAAACATGTTCACCGCGTTGTGCTTCTGAGACGTTGATTGACAGGGCTGAACTAATGAAATCCCATCTAAGCTTATTACCAGATTGAAGATTTTCCATTGCTACGATCAATGACAGGACAGTCTGTTGAGTCATATGACAAAATTTAACCAGCATTCTCGTGCAACTGTTGTTCTGGCAGAGATAGTTACAGATGGCATTATGAAAACATATATTTACGCAGATTGCTGTTACACGAAAACACACCTTAAAGCGCATATTACGGAAGAGGGAACTGACACTCATCGGTTGACACACCAGATTTGCGTCATTTCATGTTGTACTTTCAGATAAATGAACATTGAAATCGCTATCAGTAGGTCGCAATGTCATCCGATTTGGAAGAAAATTGCGTTATTAGTGGAAATGTTTCGATATAATCGCAAAATCTTTTTCGTGATTTACAATTTAGAGATCTTTTCGATTAGACAACATACAAGAACCAAAAATGTCAAAGCACTCGTTTAAAATGAAATTAAACCGACCATACACATCGGCAAATAAGCATTGTATGTGGTATGTCGAATGAACTTCAAACGAAAGGAATTGTTCGGATTGTTTTTCGTTGTCAATGAATAACTTTTGAAAAAAAAACTGTTTATGGATTTTTCTAATTTTGATAATATGCATTTTAAATATTATTTCATCTCGTGATCATTTAACAAATTCAAACGAACGGAGGATACTGTTCAATTTTGATAATATTATGTGTTGGTGTAATATTCATCTATTACATCCGTTGCTTAGTTTACTTACATATAATGCATAGAAATCATGTAGTGAATGTGCGTCTGGCCTTAACGAAACATATCAAGGAACCTTTGAATGACAGTTCAAGTTAAAAACAGGCTCAGATGACACGAATATTAATGTAAATAAATGTCTTTGTAATTTTCAAATGACGGTACTGAATCTGGTAAAGTATGAGTTAGAACGTTTCTAGATAGTGTAGGTTCGTTTAACTCTAAAGTCGGAGGCTTATATAACTCCTGGATTTTTGTTTGCTTTTGAAGTGGTGGCTTACGTATTTATCTTTGGATTTCCTTTAGCCTTTGTCGCAGAAGTTTACTCCATTCTAGCTTTTCTAGCGCCCACTAGCTGTTATAGTGGGTACACGACAACCACACTACGCACAAAGAAACCTGTGAATTAATTTATGATTTCCAAACATATTTTCATGTACATGTAGTCAAACTTTGGTATGTGGACCCGTGTACATGTTGGCGTGCATGTTAAAGAACCCTTGGCAGTTGGAATTCATTTGAGGGGCTCAAGGGGATAAGTGGGTAAGACGCTGGGTCGCTAGCCTGGAAGTTCCTGCATTAGCCGAGAAAGTTCATCCAGATTTTCCGGTGTAGTTCCTCTTGTCAGTGATGTGGGGCAGAGGGCCTGACAAGAACAGCTGTCTAGTCGTCCGGATAGGACGGAAATCGAGGTCCCATGTACACATTGGCGTGCACATAAAAGAGTCATTGACAGTTGGAATTCGATATAAGAGTAGGCCGTAGCGCCGCTGGCCGGGCAAAATTTCTTTCATAGCACTCTGTATGACGCATGCCCGTCTTCATTAGCCCAGATTAGGTGCAGAAAAGTAGGACGTTAAACCCCTTTTCATTTCATTTCATTGGAATTCATTAGCCCGATTGATGTAGGGAAGTAAGACGTTAAACTCCATGTCATTCATTAATTTTAAGCGGAGTAAAGAAAGCAGTGGCATTGTTATCAGAAATTGCAATAGCCATCATTGTTCTATGTTTTATTGCTGTTTAATTCAACCGCTTTCTTCTGTTGTTATGTCAATGACAAATGATTTCCAACAGCAATAAATATGTTCCAACAACGCAGTTGGCAACAACTAGTGTATTTCAATTTGATGAATGAGTGGCACTCGATGCTGCAATCGTTTTAAAATTATCTACAGGAATACGTGGATTGATGGAATAATATCAACCTTCTGAACACAAATTTTATTTAAAACTTACATTTATTCGTGGAAATATATTTCCATTGCCATTAGTTGCAAGGTTAATTGATAAATTGTAAAATCATGAACATTGCCAATACTGGTAGGTATGGAAACGTGTAGGGATCACTAGCGCGAAAGATATCACGATATCAATTAACATAATTATTGTGATTGAAAATAACTTTTCCCGATCAGCATCCAGGCATTGCACCATCTTTGGCAAAAGTGTGCACACCCCGAAGGAGACTTTGTTTAAATATTTCACAGATCGGCTTAACGCTTTTCAGTCAGTCCTCGCACTAACGGTTGAACGTTTTATTGCTAATAGTAGGAAAAATGATCTTAAGATAATTACATAAAATTTAAGCTTCACTCAATGTGTTAATGTAGCTAACTCTCTTTGATTGGGGTCAAATATCGGATCGTGTTGATCTGATTTGTTATTTTGATTTGTGATCGGGCTAGAGCTTTACGGGGGGATTAAACAGAAGCCAGTAGAACACAAATTCGGTTGTATCTAAACAGCGGCCTTATCTAAAGACCCCAAATACTTAACGAAGACATATTGTCATGGCACAAAACAAAAAAAAAATGTCTAGTTATTTTAAGGATTCGTAGAGCAGGAATGTCAACAGACTGAGGCCCAGCTGGGATGTCCAAATCTAGGCGTCCATCGGCTAAGGTTTATAATATTTTTCACACTCACTGTCGTGGGCCTTTCGTGGGTTTTTCGCATTACTAATATTGCTCTTGGTTTCTATCAGAATGGTATTGAAAAATAAATCGCATATCTAATCAAGGGGGAATTGTCCTGATCAGCTATGAATATCACCCAGTTGGGCGGGACATCACCAGTGTAGAATATCTTAGCACATCTCTTCCTATGTATGTCCTTTATATCGGACACTGCATCTATCAAGTATATTCAGATATTATTAAGTGTGGAATGTTGCAGGGAAGGTATCATGCCAGGATGTTGATAGGACGATGAACTATTATCAGAGACTTAATACTCACATGGAATTTCTTACAAAGTAATTATTGCTTGTTGACACACTGATCAGCGCTTCCGTTGAACCAATGGCATATCTCAGACAATTCTATAGAGTGCATAGAATATGTGTTTATAATAGAAAAATGTTTGTTGGTGTTAGCTTGGTTCACTAATAATGTCTAAACAAAACTTGTCATCACTTAGTGCTACTCGGACAGGTAAAGTAATATTGATAAAACTATGTGAACAATATGATGAAGAAACCGTGCGTCATTAATTAACAGAAAACAGCATGTAGTAATTAATGCTGTAAATCCATTCCATATGTATCAATGTCTGTAATATAGAACACAGTTTTTATATATATTAGCAAATTATTCTCGTAAACCATGAACAATGTGCAGGTGTACATGATATGGAATTGACAACTTATAAAGCGATGGACTGCAGGTTCGCATCTGCATAATAAATATAGACTAAAATGCAGTTACGGTTCATGTATCGGTCATTTACGAGGCAGGGTGTGTCGAAACTTTCAAAGTCGACGTGTACTGTTTTTTTGATTCTGATGTTATAAAATCGGTTAATTGCCTGTTTTGTTTTAATGCTATACGCACCGCCCACATGGACAATTCAACGTATACTGGGAGATGGCCGTGTATTCAATGTTAAAGTCACAACTCACTAAAAGAAGAGTTACGTAATATATAATTTAAACTCATATACATGCATTAGGTTTGTACACTATTTAAATTTTACATGTGCATGATAGATATGCTAAGGTAATGGTAATTCTTGTTCATACCAGACAGCCCATTCTTCTTTAGTGAGCGATCTGTCTCGATATTTTTGTGAGCGATCTGTCTCGATATGCATTAGCTTAAATAAGACAAGTTGTGTCCCGAAAAACTAGTCATGCGATGTTTCATGAAAATAGTGTTATTGTACATAAAAAGCAATTCTTTATTTGTGACTGCCATAACTTCATTATGAAATTCAATATTCTTACGTCGTTATCTTGGGAATTCGAAACGTTTCTTGCTTTTAAAACAGTCTGCTGGTTTACGACCACGTAAGAGGTTTACATAAGTAGAAAGACGTAATCATCATATCTTTATAGGACTGTAATTGATACTCCGTACATAACTAAGATTATTACTACCTATGCCTATTAAATCTAATAGTGCTGTATAATCGTATCATGTATAATACTCATCTTCATCTGTAAAGTATCACATCGATCTAGCTTTAACTACACACAAGTAATGAACAGATAAGCTTAGATAATAGTATAGTCTATGTTATATAATAGCATTATCTTATTTACATTGATGAGATATATGAAATAGTCGTAGAAAAAATTAAGAGTGCATTGCCTATTTTGGCTACTGTTACACGAGTTTCAAGAGAGATTACACCATTAGATATGCGAGTAATTAACAAAGTAAAGTCATCTTTTCGTTTCGGATTAGCACGCGGTGCAATAACCCGAAATTCACGAAAAGCACACATGTGCACTCGGCAAATCTCGGCAGATTCCGTAAACTACATCTAGCCTCGGCTGTATGAAAGTAAATGATATGTACCTACACCCATACATTTGCGATGCGGCTACCGGTTTACTTTAACAGGAAAACTTGACGCTATTACACAAATTGGGAACCTATTCGGCTAGCGACCTATTCGACCGATCGAGCTGCAACCTGTTCGTTGGAAACCTAGAATAACGACAACAGTCGCCTTAACTCATCTATTTATCAACCAATAAAAAATCCAACGTTATGTCTATCAAATGAAAGTAGAATATATTATTTTTTATCCATTCCTTTAGCTCAGAATAGAAGTGTAATTTCGTCAGCTGGATCGGTCGAATAGGTCGCTAGCCAAATAGGTCGCCAACTTGTGTTCGGAATGGGCGCAGCCATGTTTCATCCGGGACCTTTAAAGTAGTTCCAATATGGCGGAATGCATCATACAGCCGACTTTAGATTGTCCGAAATCCTCCGAGGTTTGCCGAGTGACACATGCGTGAACATGATTTTTATATAGTCGTGTATGTATTTTAACAAAATAAAAGTGCACATAGAACGAGCACGCGTACTTAATGTGTGCTTGAAGCCAGTGTGATAATGTGTACAAGATATAACACCTTATATTCATCAACAACTGTTCATAATATCATATTTACTGTATTGGACGTTAAATCCGAAATAAATATCAACAAACAACTGACCTAGTTCTGTCGAAAAATGCAACGATATACGAAGGTGGACATCTGAACACCGAAAACCTACCATACCTACCATTGCATTATTCCAATGGTCATGAATACCAGAAGCGACGCCTGTTTGGATGCGAGTAACCTACTATCTTAGACAGGACGGTCGTTTCGAGTACACCGCGCCTACTAGAGACCAGTCAGGATCGGCACATCGCCCGGCAACACCTCACGTTGCCATCTTTCCACACTGCTATCGTTCTCACTCTTGATTTTACTCGTCGTGCCTGCCTGTTATGGTAAAGTAAAGTAAAGTTATGGTTTGTGGTGACTTTTCTTATGACAAATTGCTGTCGATAGCCTACAATCATGCCAAAACCACAGTCAATTGCAAATAGTCTCGCCAACACTTTCAGTCAAATTAGTTTTGAGTTTACATTAAGTCTTAGAATATTTATAAGTCGGATAAAACTGATGTAAAAATTTCGAACAGTTCTATAACGGATAGTTTGTTCTAATCATCTTGCCATATTTGAAGGTGTTATTAATAGTAGTCTTCGCGTTAAAGAAACCCAATTTTTTAAAAAAAAATGTACGTTTACACGCAACATTCACGGAGTAACTTCGATTAATATTATAACCCATGTCCTCTCTATTACTCTATGCAGTTAGAAATGACATGAAATGAAATGGGGTTTAACGTCCTACTCTTTTGCACCTAACCCGGGCTTATTGAAGACGGGCATACGCCATACAGTGTGCTATGAGGGAAATTTTGCCCGGGAAGCGGCGCTACGGCCTACTCTTATATCGAATTCCAACTGCCAAGGGATCTTTTACGTGTACTCCAATGTGTACACGGGATCTCGGTTTTTCGTCCCATCCGAACGACTAGGCAACTGTCCTTGTCGGGCCCTCCTGCATCACTGACAAAGAGAAATCACGCCGGAAAATCGAGGTGAACGTTCTCGGCCAATGCAGGGATCGAACACCCGACCTCCAGGCTAGAGAACCAGTGCCTTATCCACTTAACCACCGTAACCCCCACTCCACCCTATGCAGTAAGAGGTATCCTTTGTATTCACAAAAGTGTATTTTTTCTTCCAAAAATACCTGATTCAACTTCTCTTTAAAATGCTTTCAGACAGTATTATGTACTTTTGGCATAGCTTACGTTTTTATAAGAAAACAGAACATTTGATGTTTTTTTTAAAGATTATTTTGAATAGGTTTTTCTTGCAATTTGATGTATGGGATTATTACAGTGTGTACTTTAAATCGTAACGTAGCGGAAATTAGATATTACAGGATATTTTAATATAAATAGAAGTAACTGTCACCATTCTGGTTTTCTCGTTATTGGTATTGGTTGCAAATCTGTCTGTATAAGTTTTTTTTTTTCTGTCTGGATATGAGACTATGAGTAGAAAGGTCAAGCGGAAATAATAAGACCTGTCCAATTGCTGACCGGACATTAGAACGTGTCGGATCAATCGTAGATGTAAAGGTATACGTCTAACGTCTTGATAATCAACGACCGAGATACGGGTGCTCATATTGATAAACGTTCTCACTCTAATATCGTTGAATCTGAGGATATAAATGAGTTCATTTGTACTATTAGATTATAGACATGGTCATTCATTAATTTTTCATGGTAAGAGGTCATTGGCTTCATGGGTCTAGAATGTAAATGTCAACACAGAAAGCCATCCAATATCAGTTAAGGTAATCACCGGTCATCTTCGTAAAAGTGACACACCAAAGGAAACAAACGCCACAAGTCAGAGATTCATATAAACAAATACAGACAGCTCATAATTATAGTCATAATAATAGTTTATTCACAACTGCATATAACAACAACATTGTTATCTAATTTCAATCTCATAAAAATAGTATTCGACTTCTAAAATCTAAATGCATACCATCGATTCAGTTTGTTCTATGTAGTGATGTGTGTTATACACGAGGTGGGTTGTGCGTACACTTAACACGAGAAACTTTTCTATTCTTTTATACTGGACGGTTTATACTTTTATTTGTTACAAACCCCTACTCTTTAACGCAGAAATCGAGTCAGTGTTCTGCTTAGTTGTTGTAGTGCATAGTGTGGTCCCCCTGTACGGTTCGACTGTAATGTTGGTCACATTATGAATACTAACATGACAAAATAGTGCAAACGAACCTTTTATTGTAACGCGCTCGTCAATTGAAACTCGTTATAATATCGCAAGGACCAAATCCATCTTACTCCATTGAATTATAGCAAATGATTCCGAAAGGTTGTTACATTAAATTACTTACTACAAAATTTATTTCCATAGAAAAGAGGTGGCATTTAAAGTAACACTATATTATTTAACAAAGATTTCATTCGGTTTCTAGAAAATATAAATAAAATTGGCTGTCTGTATTACAGAAGTTCTCAGCAATAAAGTATCTGAATGATAAGAATCTTTTCTTTCATCGTTATTGTCAAATAACATTAACGTCAAATCAAATTCTGGTTTCCTTGGTTACTGAATAAACATAAGAATATTTTTCTGGACAAAAAAGCAAAAGTAGCTAATAATTTAGGCTTAATTTATTGATTACTGCAGTTATTAGTTAGGATATGATTTATATAATAGAACCATCAGCTTAAAATATAATGTTCACAATGATCCGTTTTACTAAATAATATGGTCTTTAGTAGTCTCCGTATGGTAATATGAACTTAGTAGGGGATTATCCCGCTTGCTAATAGCCTGTAATCGCTGATTGATTTACTGTTATGAAAGGAATGGAAGATATTCTGGACACGACAAAATTTCATAATTGGAATAAATTGTTGTATATTTTTGTAAGACAATGTGAATAGCGCCAGTGCCATACAAAATATCTTTGACGCCGATTTTATAAACCTCTGGTATTATTCCTTGTTTGGGGAATTCGTATAGCTAACATGTTTATACGCCCAGATTTGAATGCTGTCAATATGTATATTCGTAGGCCCAAGATCCACATTATTTGTTCGTACAATTGAAACGAAGAGGCCTTTTTACATTGTTTGTCTACTCAATTCATGGGAAGAATCTTTTTGCTTTTCAATTATTTTCGATAATAACGTCCAGGGTCAATCCCCTCTGTTGACACCATCGGTCTTTCGTTTATATTTCTTGTTGGAACACTATAGGGGCCGCAATCAATCAAGACCCCGTGGGTTACGCCCATTTTCCACCAAAGTTTGTTAGAACTATAGGTTGCAATTATTGACCAATCATTCTGAAATGTGGTAGTTTATCATAGTTGGTGTAGAAGGAATACGTTAAACTCATTTCATTTCAATCTCATATGGCATGAAATCATATTGGGGATTTTCAGCCATTTTCGATATTAGTTTAAGGTTATTTCCCTTGTTAGTTAGAAATATTGTTAGGCTTTTGGCGAATTTGCAGAATTGTTAGGCTGATAATGTTTTTTTTTTTCTTGTAAGAGTTATACTTTTATATTTTTCTCAAAGCATTTACGAGTACATGTTCAGTACGTTACCGAATAAATATTATTTAAAAGAGACAACCAGACGAATGCTGGATTACTTGCAGGGGTCATTAACAGTGATATCAAGTGTTCACCAAACTGGTTAGATTAAGCTAAACAGGGTTGGATCAATGAAGACGAGAGCACGGCAGTGTTCTATGAGGGGGGATTTTGTCTGGACAGAGACTATGTATTATGTGTAGTTCGGTTCACGTTGTGTGGCGCAGTTACTATTAGACCTATTGGCTGAATCAGATTGGATATTATATTAACAACGATAAGAATTGGTAGTATTATATCATTTGTAGACTAGTTACACATTTTTATATTTTAAAGTATGGGGGGAGAGGGGTGGCCGAATGGTTAGCATGTGCGGGCTGTATCATAAGGCCTGTCATTGAGTCAACTGGCGTGGTTGTACGTGACAAGGAGTAGGGTTACCTGTCCAACCTCGTGGATTTTCTCTGGATCCTCCGGTTTCCTCCCACTGCTTAATGACCCCTATGTTTGTCCCGACGTTAAACCCCCCCCCCCTCTCTCTCTCTCTCTAAAATACATGTATTAAGCATTCTTATACAACAACACGTGCTATTCATTATATGAGATAAAGGAACAGGAACCCCAAAAATAAATGTCCAAAATCATTATTTTTGTCCATAATAATGATTCTTTAAAAAAATAACTTCTCTGTGTCGCCCCCACTTTTCTTTATGACACAACGGCCACGTGTATTTTAGGATTTGTGTAGCATTGAAGCAATAAAAGTTTCAAATGTTGTAATAGCTAAATCACTACATGCATGTAATGATTATTTGGTTTGAATACGAATTTTTCCCTACCTGTGGTTTCTCTGCCAAAGGGAAACATGAACAAATGAGCTTGTTGGTAACTTTTTAAAGGAAAAAAATAATCTTTCTTATGAATTTGGCTTGGCATTTAGTTGCCTCTGGCTTATTTTTGTCTAGTGAACAGTATAATCTACATCCATTGCGACAAATCCTCACTGAAATACTGCCATTAAATGGAATGAATTGGTAGGGGTTTACATTGTGTCGACAAGGGCAATTATGGAGCTGAAGAATTCGCCCACACCATAATTTATCGACAACATGGTATGATCGAGTTTGACCACGAAAAGTCCGGCAGACAAATCTTTTGTTTAGGAAAGGTAGTTTCTTTTATCAGTATCCGTCTCAAAAACGAATTTAAGGAATTGTGTAGTAGACGTGTCCTAAGATCATTAGCTAAATACTCCACACGAAAATTTTATTGAATTTGGTAGTTATGGTTATTGACTCTAGATATTCAATTAATATTATGTTTATTGACTCTCTAGATGTTCAATTGAGATTAAACTTTCAAAGAAAATGTATCTTTACGTTGACTTTGAGACTGAATGGACACAATTTCCGTAATCGAGGAAGTTTTTGTGCAACAATAAGCTTATTTCTTCGTTGTTTTGAAAAGGGCTACAAATAAATCAGCTCCGCACATCCTTAGAATTACAGACTTTGCTGTAGAAAGTCATAAACAATGTATCTATTTTTATCTATCACCATCTCTTACAATTTTTATGACTTTTACATCAGTGTGTATAATGTTCATCTTTTACTTCTTTATTCCATTTTTTTTATATTTGTTTCTTCCTGTGCTGTAATAAAAAAAAGGATGAGACTGCATTTACTGGCGGTAACTTGACGTTTTTGCTTTGATCTAGCTTCTACTCTATTTAAATGCAACGAAATGGGGTTTAACATGCAATGAAATGGGGTTTAACATCCTACTTTTCCACATTAAACGCAGACTACAAAGTTTCTAATTTTAGAAGCGTTTTCATTTTCGGATTAAAATTAACACAACCTTAATGGGATAATATGCTATATTCATTGATCAAATTAAGCATGGAAACCCACATGGAAACCCATTTATCAAATTTTGATTTTATTTCTCAGTAAACTTAAAATTCGCAAGTGCCAACTATTATTTCCAGTGTTTGGAAGAAATTGTATCCTCCTTATGCTGTTAGATCTGTCATCTGTGTTTAACAAGGTTCCGATAGAAAACTACTGCAATCATACTTGAAAGTAAATTCCCATCCAAGTAGTACCACAAGGATCTGTCTTAGGTCCAAACCTTTTAGTCTGTTTACTGTGTACTTGGTTCAATTGTCAGAAATTTTACGCTCTGTGCGATCTATATGCCGATGACACGCCGTTATTCTTTAAACGTGTAGATAATAACCATAACCATGATCGTTCAAATGCAAGCTTACAATAGCAGCATTGAAGCTAAGATAAACAATGCCCTTAAAAGGGCTAGTATTTAGGACCTAAAATTGGCTCAGATTAGTAACAGCGCATACATATAATACTAATGTAATTTCAAATCAGAAATACACCAGAAGTCTCAATCGATTGGTAATTTCTGGCGTCTGGTTATTCCAGTCTATACCAATAGTCTTTATTGTGCAAGCTGGCGAGATAAGAATGTGACGTCACCGTTTTCAATGTCGAAGACATATTAGAGACTTGGCTAATTAAAAGGTTTTCGCTATTATACAAGAAAAAAGTGCAAATTTGTAAATTTATCACAAAAGATGCCCCCCCAAAAAAAAAAAAAAAAAAAAATTTATAATAATAATTCCGATTTCACCTTAGGAGACTAGATAATTCCAATTTTTTATTCTATTGATCCCCCGTGCATTCGTTTATATAATCTGCAAACATAGGGAATTCTTACTAGCCAAATTATTATATTACTGATTGACTAAAACAAAGTCAATTAATCTAGACTGAAGTTTGGAATTAAAAATCACCAAGGTAAACAGGTTTATAAAACTACTTCTCATTGTAAAATGCATAACATGGTGCATTCCTAACATTTTGCTATCTAAATATTTTTTTGTTATTCTGAAGTCCACTTTGCACTTTCTTGAAAGTTTACTCTGTAATTTGTTAATAATATACTATATTCAACTCAGTGATGATATTTTTAAATATGGAAGCCGAAAACATAACATTATTTTTTGTTGAATGTTTACTTTGTAACTTCTTAAAATCATATTTTGCAGTTTGTTGATATTATATTATACGCTCTGGGACGAGGGTGGGAGGTGGGGGTGTTTAGTATCCTGAGTAGATTTCAATGACATTCCGAGTAGATTTTCTGGAATCATGCTGCGATTCTACTCATGAGCCGAGTGTCACTACATCACGCAAACAGAATACTTAGTTTTCTTCGTTAAGAAATGTATTCATAGACTATTTGTGACAAGTAGTCGCTTGTATGTTAGTGTATATATTCGAGTTCTATAGACGACAAGTATAGGTCTATCATAATATCTTTTACAGATTCTTAATGTCACAAGAGATTGTAAGCTGTTCAATAACACGATGTCTGCGAGTTGGTAACCAGCCCGTTTCATATCGTTTCGTTGATTTTACTATTCCAAGTTGTCAAGGTGATCTGTAATGGTTCTGTAACAGACGACAATTTCCCTGAAATAAAAAAAAGAGAGAAAATTGTTTCTGGCTTGTCATCAGCGATTCTACATAGACCAAGGAAATAGGAGTCCGACTAATTAGTCTCATATTGTCACATATTTCGCAAGTTGAATCGCCAGTAATGGCTAAAGTATTAAATACATTAGTTGTAGCTATTGATCGCCAGTAAGGATTATCTAAAGAAATATATACTATTGGTTTCATCTGTGAACCTCTAAGTGTATTGTGCAAAAGTGACTTAAAATGGTCATTGATGGTTACTTTTGTGAACTAAGGAGAGTCGGTCTGGCTCACTGTACGTAACCAGAAGGTCAGAGGTTCGGTCCCGGTGTTGACCGAGAAATTTCCACTTGATTTGTCAGTTTTCAGTTGTGCACAACGGAATGCCTAGCAGAGACAGCGCCCAGTCTTTCGGTTGAGCAGAAAATCGATGTCCTGTGTGTACACGTAAAAGAAACCCCGAAAATCCCCCCCCCACCATAGCACACTGCTTTGCGTACGTCCGTTGCTGTTGGTCCAGTCGGTGCAGAAATGCATAACGATGTTAACCCCAATTTGATCCACTATGTGAAATAAGTAGTATGATATAAGTTCATAACGCCTTAGCAAGAGTTATGTCAATCATCATGACATAAAGTGTTTACAAAATGTATATTTTGAATGAAAAAAGAGACTAATACATTGCATAGTTTAAAACAATTTCATAGAATTCTTTCAAAAACAATTATATAGGATTGTTTCAAAAATAAAATGCTATTCTCTCGGGATCAACAATTCTATGAATCAAAACGATATCCCAGAACCTATCTTATATAGTTACCAACAAAATATATCCTTTAAATGTCAGCACATTATTATTTGCAGTTCAATTTGGTCGATCACGAAATACTTTTTCCGAATTCAACAATAACAAGCTACAGTGACCTATCTAATAGTTCCCCGAAACTATAGATCAAAAGGAAAAGAATATCTTTTTCATACTAGCGAAAATAAAATGATTATTTTCTCCAATTTCATAAATTTTGTCTCAACTATTTTTCAGATACAAATAAAGATGGTGTAATAGAAAAATGTGATTTTGTAGAAGCAGCACAGGTTAGTTTACTTTCTGGTTTTAATCATAGATTTTAGAGTAAACAAGTACACGGTCGTGCTATATGGACCAGGAACAGAACATGACGTCATCGTGGCCATCTTGGAATTGTTATATCAAAATTGGAAGTCGGTCAGTCAATGCACAATCTTATCCAATGAACATGCACGAAACTTATCAATTAAATAAAATATCACCTTTTGTAGACCGCATTTAGTATCTGTTAGTTTGTTGAATGTATGTCTTTAAAGCTAAGTTTTTTTTTAAATATGTTTTATTCACAATAACCTACGTTTATTTTCTTTGATGAACGTGATAATTTCCTATTTGAAATATCACCAGATAACTTTAATAGATATTGTACTGTCATATCATACATCATTGAAATTACTGGCACCAAAATAGATTCAATACGGAAGTCTGCTGTAATTTCCTTACTATTAGTCTATTTCGAGTGTCATCAATGCCAATTTTTGAAATAAGTTTCTTTATTATGTAAAAATGTTTATGTTGCATCCGCATAAAAGTAACCGATCATAAGCTTATAATTATCCGTAGCGTAGGTTAAGTGACTTAAAGCAAATGGTATGGTCAACCTCGCAGTTAATGTGTAAACATTCCATCTTTCATTAATACTAAACAAATTTCAAACAGAAACCTATCCGTGGTCAGGTGTTCAGTTAAATTTTATGTCATGATCAGAACAATTAAACGCCTATAATATAAAAAAAAACGCCCAATAGAGGAGATTTCCATGTTGACATTGTAATATGCCATCGTTACCGAATCCCAGATTATTTGCAAAGCGGAACAAACTGTTGAAACACTCGGGACCTGTAATATTTCTGTTGAGAATCTGTTAATTGGAGCATTTCTCGTGAACTGGCATTTACGTAATAAAAGAGACAGTAATGGGAGATAAATAAAGTGGCTTGGATCCCAATAACCCCATAAAAAGACTCATGTTTGACCCGCTTGATCTGTTAAAATACTACACGTTAAAACATTACTACAATATGCTTACATTCATATTTCTTGTAACATATAGCAGATCCGTGACTCAAGCCGGCATTACACAATGGTTTCCCTAGGGTTATATTCCTGATTTCAAATTTGAGTAAAGTCTGTGCCACTACGGGTCCGGTTTACGGCTAGTCTCCGGATCTATTCACTTTATTTGAATTGTTCATGTGTTTGTGATATCTGAGTACGATGTCTTGTTCATATATTTGATTTGTGTAAATTATGTGTGGTGCACTTACTATTATCTTGTTAAGGCCACTTTTTTTTGTCGTACCAAACCTCATAACCTATTTGAAGATATTTTCACATTAAAGAGGTAACGTAAAGATGCATTTGTAAGATGTAGATAAATAGATGACCTATCTTGCTCTCCAAAATTGAATATATTGAAGATATTAGTTAAATTACTTTTTTATTTGGCAAAGTTGTGAATTTCTGAAGGTTTGACTACATAATCTCGATTGCCAAGTACCAAATAAATAAAATTTCGATTTTCGAAGATAACGTTAAATCATTCAATAGCTCGGATGTCTAAATAATGATGTAAATACATTTTTAAGTCAGAAAACTGAACCGGAATGGGCAGATTTACCTCTTACTAAATGCATCTTTTATGGTAACGTTTATTTAACAAAATGCCAGGCAACGGTGATGAAACGTCGCAAATAATAATATTGGGGGTAAACACTCTCTGCGACTCCAGCGAAAAACTTTTTTTTTTTTCTTTTTTTTTTTGTTTTGTTTACCGAAGAGAAATTATTTGATACAGTCTATTGATTTCGGGAGTCAATAAAAAAAATGTCCTTTATTCTAACTCCTTCTCTGTAATAACTAGCAAACACAATACGTGCTGAATATAAGATTGCGGTTTTTGCGAATATCGTATCGCTTGAACAATAAATATTTTTAATTCCAAACAACTATAGAGCTGAGCTGAAGGTCACGATAAGATAAAAAAAAAACATATAAAAAAGGGAATACTTCCCGTTGGTTTTATTGAATACAAGTTATAATTTGTCAAGTAACTTACTTCACAATAATTGCGAGGTTAGTTGATTTTATATGAGTGGTGATTCCGACCAGAAACACTTCTTTATGATGCAATTAGTGACCTCCGTTAATAACGACCCGGTGTGGAATTCTATTTTTGGAAACACAACGCAGGAATTAATAATTTGTATGTATCTCGTAAAAATCTATAAATTATGTCTTGAAGGAACATTCTTTTCCTAATCTTTCTACAAAAAGGTAAATGTCATGGAAAATTAATTACTTACAGTTTCTATTACAAAGAAAAAACTACAGTCTAGTTCCTTATTCATCGCATCTAAATAGACAGTTTCAACGATAAAACATAATGTGGAAACTAGTATGAATTAGTAGCTTATTTGTGTCACGTCATTTTAAAGAAAAAACTAAAAGTAAAGAACATATATTATTCATCATGTTAAAGATTTAACATCTATACTGCAAAATTTAAAAAAAAAATATGTTTCAAATCCATATTCATTATTACGCGCCAAACAAATTTACGGGTAGGGTGAAGGAAAGGGGTATGGGCTTCATCTGTCCGTCCGTCTTTCCGACACGTCTTTTTTTTTCCAGAGCATATATCATGCAATTTCAAGATATTTTCGTAACACTTTGTACACACATCAACCTATGGTTATATTATATTTTACAGAAAGTATGTAATTTACATCACTGGAAACAAGGAGGTGATAAATATAAATCAGCTGAAGCAACGCTTAGTTCTATCTGGCAAGGTTTAAGAGAATTTGCAGATAAAAACGAGGTATATTGAATTGTGTGTTATTGTTACATAAAATTAATTGGTGGTCTTGGTGGTATTAAGCTATGTAATATTGGGTTTCTTTAACATGCAAAGGGTTTTTGGAACAGCTAGAACCATTTTTAAAATGGTGGCCCATTGACTATGTTGTTGAAATCTGTCCCGATGTTGACCGATAAATTTCGTTCGGATTTTCTCCTGTCGGAACTGCTTGTCGGAGGAACTGCGGGGCTAAGTTCGTCTATAGTTGCCTGGATCGGACAAAAACAGACATAAGTGTGCACAAAACAGAACCATTGATGAAGGGTAGCTGAGAAGCATGCAAATACTCGGTTTCATTAGCGAGGTTGAAACAGAAAAGTAGAGCGTTAAACCCCATTTCATTTCCAAGCCCAAATTTGTATTAAAATAGTCCTACAAACTTTATTTCACTGAACTGATGTTTTGGATTGACGCATGATCACTATCTCCATGACTAATGATTTAATTCATTCAATTTATTGTAGGATGAACGAGTAACAAAAGATGAGTGGATCATTATGTGGGAAGATTGTGTTAAAAATTTAGCTGCTGGAAAAGGATTCCCTGAATGGCAAAAGAATTACATGGAATTTATGTTCTTGGCTAATGATACATCAGGTAAGAATTACAAGAACCAATAGACTGTTTTTTCGAGAAAAAAAGAAGAGTTACGTCACAATTGTTATCCGATCACGATTAAACTTTAAAAACGTATGTTTATGTATCTCAAAGGTCTGGGTTCCTGCCGATGCTTGCGTGTATCGGACCGTAACTTCCTAGATTTTGGCCTTTCATTGTGCGTAAAATCATTTTTTTTTGTTATTTTTTTTGTTCTCCGTCTTTCCCCTGCGAAACATGACTGTATCGTGCACTTATATTTTTAGGTGATGGTTTTATTGACAAAGAAGAATATATTACTATATACAAACTATTTGGTATTAGCCCAGAATCCGCTGGAGCAGCATTTGATAAACTAGCACAGGTAGGTCCAGATGTTAATGGCAAGGGCAATGGATACGAATCAAGTATGAAAACCATGCTATAAAAATTGGATGCGTTGGGATCTTTTGTTAATGTTATTCTGAACTTAATTTAATCAAAAGCAGCAATAGAAGAAACGACTAAATCTCATTTCTAAATACTTAACAGGATGGCCAAATATAATGTAAAGTTAGGCGTCTGATTTGTAAGATTCTGAAATTATTTTGTCCATAAGAAATGAAATATTATAGGATTAGATACATTTTGATCATTTGATCAAAGAATACATAGATATATGCGGTACTACATCTCTTGAAGAGAGCCTTTAATATCAATGAACAGACTAGATTTTACAGAAAAGTCACAGCAGTGTTCTCTAAAAGAAATAGTGTGGTTCCATTTCGGCTCAGACGATTTAAATAGCGTGTTTCCGCAAAAATACCCCCCTTCAATTTCGCAAATATGAATTATAATCATAATTTAAACAGAAATGTGGGAATTGGAGTTGGATGGTGAAATTCTGATAACATGTATATGGTACCAAATTTGCATATTATGAGATTGCACATCGAATTTCCTTTAAAAAAAACCCCTCAACAATACTATTGTTTTCATTGTTATTTCAGGGAACAGACGGTAAAATATCTTGGAATGAGTTCGAATCACTTTGGACAGAATACTTTACATCAGATAACCCTAGTGTACGAGGAAATTTCCTCTTTGGCCAGATTCCAGTTTAAAGTCGACAAAGGAATCTGAGATTAGGAAAGTCACTTGCCTCCGATCCTTAGACGGATTTTTATAAGGATGATTTTTGTGTGATTCCGTCTACAGAATCCAGATACGCCTGATATTACCAACATATTCAAAGAGGACATAATTAAACTCTCCTGTATATTGGTTATAACATTGGGAAATATGCTGTTCATGCTTTGTCTTTTAATTTATACAAATTCATACATTGGAATAACTCATATTTTATATTATAATATTAGTCTTTTTTTTAATTATTTATCTTAAAATGAAACAGTCGAACATTGATGCGTGACTGGGATAACTGTACATTTGGTGGGAGAGAAAATCCCAATAGTTTTTGGCAAGTTTTTAAACAGAATTTATAGAAGCATCTTGAAAACATTAAACACATTGGTTTGATATGTAATTGGTAGCTTTATTAGTTTGTTGGTTATGTTGGTTAATAATATAGATGTAAATAGTCCCCGCTGTGGAAGGAGTCAGAAACGTTATTTTAGAAACAGTATCAGTAGTAAGTAAACTTATTGTAGTAACGTAGATCGAGTTGTGTTGTGAAAGAGATCGGCGAGGCAGTTGTAATAATATATTTATAATACCAACATTCAAAGAGAAAATCTTTCAACTATTTCTATTTTTTCACCGTTTCTTCTTCTGTTTTTCAACATGGTGTACGTTTATGGTCGATGTTATAACTTTTCAATAAAAACCCATTCCACAAATTATACTATTTGTTAATAACTTTATTTTCACTTTTATTCCCATGGGCCCGATTGCTCAAAACAAGTTATTTTAACGATCCGTTAAACTCTTACGGATCGTTATCTTTGTAACGTGTCGTTTGTTAACGGTCCATTAAATTTCGGTTGCTGGAAAGTCAATTTCATTATCCGTTAGCTAACGGATTCATTAAAGTTAATCCAAGAGAAGACTGTTTGTTCATTGGCTGAATTTAAAATTTTTAATTTCAATGTACATGTATAACAACGTCACAGAAGTTACTATTACCGGTAACAAGAAACTGAAGACAGCTACACAACTGTGCAGTCTGTTCACAAAACTAGATTAAAGACAAAAAAAAGATGACTGTAGAATTTACAACAGAAAAAAAACTAATAGAATACTTTATTTTTTTCTTTAGAAATTTTAGCGTAAATCTGTAGGAAAAATTATGGGATTTGCACTACAGAATTATGGGGCCATTATTTCCTATAGTCCACCAAAATTCTATAGAAAAGTATGGAATTTCATCCTATAGAAAATGGAATAGGCCCGCATCGCCCAACCCTCTAGAATGTTCTATAGCAAACTACATGGGTAATCTATGACTTTTTGATACAGCCAACTACATTGGTAATCTATGACTTTTTGCTACAGCCAACTAATGCCATCATTAAACAGGTAACGGAGCCCCAAACCTCCGTTAAATATAACGCCAAGTTAACGGCACATTAAAGTTAACGGGAATTCTGGCAACAGTCTTTCTCTCTGTTAAACATGTAGTTAACGGTTCGTTAAAAGATAACGGCGCTTTGGGCAACCGGCCCCTGGTCATTTTAAAAACAGCACTTAAGCATTCTAAAATATGTCTACAGGAGCCACTCAAAAGACCCATAATTCATTTAAATGGTGCCCAGTTATCACAGTTGGGGAAAATGGGTTGTCCCTAAACATGATTCTTATCTGAATTTTCTCAAACGCCGATGAATAGTTACAAGGTATAACATGCAAGAAATGAGCCCACTGGGTGGAATACAGTTGGTGGGGACCCTATCGTATTCCGCATGTACGGATGAAACCCATCCCTTACTGATGAAAAGAAATAATCACGGAGGGGATTGTAAGAAATGTTTATTCCAAAGGGCATCATCTGGGTGCACTCTTGACATCCTCTCCGCTCTCTTTCCCTCGATAATCCACTGCCTGGAAACGATTATCTAGCATTCTGGATTATCAAACTCACTCTTTTCTGACCCATAATTAAAAGGATCCCACTCGTGTCCTGGATGATGCTGACAAATTGTACTCTTTGCATTGCTATATGGATTAGTGTTTGCGCAAAGTGTCAGAAGAGCGAAGTGAACCTTCTTAATATCTGACATCAAGTTATTTCCTGGATCAAGATTTTTGAAAGCTGAAAATGTATTATCCACGATAAGTATACTGAAATACCCTAGGTGCCTCTTTGATTTCAAAGTCAGGGTTTCCTAAAGGTCAGGCAGGACCAAGCAATGCGTGGTCGTTTACTCTCTTTAGTCGGATGCACCCAGGGATATGCCATAAAGGCGCCACTATACATAGAGACCAATCATTGCCGGGACGGCAACGTATTACCACGTCCCAACAAAACCAGCACATTACCTGGCAATACTTGCAGGATTTCACCTTGCCAGATTCCCGGTATACTTCTGCCACTGTGAGTTGCGAGGGGCCCACATCGGTTTGTCATTGCCGACTACGCCGCTTCAAAAACGTTGGACCAATTCTGATCTTGCTGGTATAACCTTTGGTTAAATATATTACCACCATCAAGTTTTGGCATCCTTGCGTTTCTTTTGATTTCCGATTGCAGTATGACCGATGACAGTCAAATCAATGGCGCGTTTTCATTGCTTCTATGTATTATAGTATGTAAAACAGAATTAAGTGGTATTATTTTGTGAATGGTCAGAAGGCGACATTTCCTTAAATGTCGATTAAAGAATTGTTTTTAACAAATTACGTCAAGTTTTCACAGAATAGCCAGAATGAATTTGTTTACTTACCTTGAATTCATAGCTGTATCAACGACGTAAAATCTTTGAATAATAACAATTTTATTATAGAAGCAGCAAAAAGGCGTCCTTTTCATTCCGAAACTAATGTCAAAGTTGTGATAGAACAATAGATAAACGTCATCGGTTTCATTATGACGTCTATTTAATTGTGACGTCATAATGGTCTATCGTTCATTGTTTTTCGTATTTAATTTAAGAATTTTTGTCGGGAAGCAGAAAGTACCATGGTTTTCCTACACAGTATATTACTCATTTGTAGCACTTTTATCGGAATTTCGGCAATGCTGTTCAATAGCTCGCACTCAACAATCCCACAATTAGGGTTTAAACTTTTCCAGCATGAACTTTGCCCTATATCTCGTCCACATGATGCTCTATATAATTTAAAAATCATTGGAAACATAACTTTCCCAAACGCCTATCATTGCAAAAATAGGCCGTGATGTGAAATTTCTAGCGAGCTTGCTTCTGTTGCTCCATCCCGACGATTTTCAGGCGGAAAACAAACTACATAATCTAATTCTTCTAGTATTACTTTGTATTTCCACACAACTTTTCTTTTATCAATTCTTTGACGTTTGGCAGAAAACGTAAAATAAATATGGGCTTACTTATCAATGTGCGATGGTATTTGAATTTCGCGGTGATTTGGTTTTAATAGATCACGTGACAAAGCTCACCAATCAGACGCACACGACGAAAGGTCAACGGGTCGTGTAGAGTGAAAAGTCACCGGTTTGTTTACGTTTTGATAGTAAACAAGCGGAAGAATAACTAGAGCTGTATACTCCGTGTAGATTTTGTTTAAAACACCGATGTAAAACCGTTTACTGTGAGGAACTGAGAAAAATTTAGGGTATGTGCTAACCAGTGGATCAAATTAGATGGAAATATTGATATGTTGGACAAAGAATTGTAGAATTGTGCAGACAAAACTCTCTCTCCTTCTAACAATACAGACTTTTACATACATTGCCAACGTAAGAAAAAAAAACCCCAACAACTGTGTATGAATAAAGAACTATGTTTAGAGCAGCTAATATTTTACCAGCGAAATAAGAAAAAGAATAATAGGTCTGGTTAATTTGTTAAGAGGATCATATCTTAACATTTTCCAATTTTATTGCAAATGTAAGTTGATGAAGATATTCTCCTATTCCTAAATGTGTGACAACTCAGACCAAGACAAAAGACCACTATAGTCTATGGTAAAGACTGTGTCACCATTGAGGTGAAATACCATGTGCATTACTTTAAAGTTGCCTTACTTTATCTGCAGAAATTTATGCCCTTCTTGTTAAACTCTACTGTAACAAATGACAGGGTTAGGTTGACTATAGAGATCAAGAACCAAACAATATTTTCTCTGTGGATGCAAATCAGGCTGCATTAGGCTACAGATAGTTGTAATTGTTACAAGTGAAAGCTTTCTAGTATGGATTTGTGAAAATTGTTCCAATATGAAAGTGACAGTCAAATGATATTGATGAAATTATGTGATTTTTTTATGAATAGGCCTACACCTGTATACATACATATGTATTTTTGCAAGCGGTTTGGACATTGGTGTGCATGTAAAAAAAAACCCTTGGCAGTTGGAATTCGATATAAGAGTAGGCCATAGTGCTGTGCCCAGGCAAAATTTCCCTCATAATAAACTGCATAGCGCACGCCCGTCTTCCTTAACCCAGTACATGTATATAGGAACTACAGATAGATGTATTTTTTAGAAGTGAAAGTTTTCTAGTATGGATTTGTGAAAATTGTTCGAATATGAAAGTGACAGCCAAATCATATTGATGAAATTGTGATTTTTATGAGTAGGCCTAAACCTGTATACATATGTATTTTTGTAAGTGATTTTTACATTAAATATTTTAAACATGTTTTAATTAAATGTACTGTACATGTCGATAAATGTTCATATAATATTTAGCTATTTTAAGTTAACATATATGTTTTTATTTTCCTTTTTTATTCCAATTCAATTCAGACGTGGTTTCACCTTGTCAGTGGTGCAGGCAGAGGGGCTGACAAGGTACAAGGACTGCTGTCTAGTCGTTCAAATGTGACGAAAAACCGAATTCCTATCTAACATTGGTGTGCACGTAAAAGGGTCCCTTGGCAGTTGGAATTCGATCTAAGAGTAGGCCATAGTGCTGTGCCCAGGCAAAATTTTCCTCGTAGTACACTGTATAGCGTATGCCCGTCTTCATTAGTCCAGTACATGTATAAGAGCAGAACAGTAGGACGGCGTTTAACTCCATTTCATTTCTTATTCATATTACTGGAACCATTTTATTTAGTTAACTGTTTGTTTTTTCTCTTATATGTACTTTTCTTTACTGGCATATATCTTTTAATTTTGTACAGTGTATACGGACACAAGACCTGATCTGTGTGTAAATGCATGTAGTCTGTGCGGTTTAGCCCCCCCAAAAATTGATGATTTCTTAGGAGTATTCTTAGCCGCCACATCCTCAGCCCCTCCAAAAAATTCTGTACCGCCCACCCCCAATTTTATGAGCTGGCGACGGGCCCGATTCTGTGGATATAAAAATCTGAAAAGCAGATTAGAAACCATTCTCCAGTATTAATACACTATATATAAATGATGTTATTATTATTATATACATTTTTCATTAAAGATACATTATATAAGATTTAGATAAAGAACTAGCCATTCTTGCTATAATAGATCAAAAGTAGATAATGTAAAATGAATAATTTGAAAATTTCATTCAAATTACTCTATTGCAAGCAAAGATTTTAGCCTTTGAAGGTTTGACAGACATGTTCAACAATTTCAACCACTGTACCTTTAATCAAAGCTAAGTCTCGGTCCTCCATATTTGATTAAATCAAAGTAACGCTGAATCATTTTAATCTACATGTATTTAATATCGGAGAAATCTCATGCCATCGAGTGTTGTTGTTGAATACTGTATGAGGAAGTATATAAAATTGCATTCATTTCTTATATTTTAGTACTGTATTTCTTTCTATAAAATAAATGTATACTTATTTGACATCTCTTATAATATGTCTTTATTGGTTTTTTATTTAAAAACAAGTATAATTGCATGTTCAGGGTTGTTAGGTGAATCATTATTAATATTCTGTTGTATCAGTGGGCTCAGATAGTATTATTTTTTTTTGTTTTTTTCTCAACATTATATATAATTATTATACCGAACCAGTATTTCAATCATGTCAAAAACGTTTTCATCTGTATACATGTACTATATTTATATTTCTTGTATTGAAATAAAATGGAAAAAATACTTTTTCCAGGAAATATCACATTCATTGATCCAATTTCGCTTTTGACCATATTTTTTCCGCAAATCAGGGGCTAGCCGTGTTCACGGTGTCAGCACAACATTTATCTGATGTTATTGTCCCGTTATTCAGGCATATTTGCAGAAAAATTCTCTCATACAAATGTAAACAAGCCAACGTGTTCCGTCTCGTAAAAGGTATTCCCTGGTCTATTTATGGCTATTGACCCCTGACCTAATGACGTTGATTGCTTTTATGGTTTCTGATTGGCTTAGAATATGATTTCTTCACCACATTATGGCTACACTTGACAAATATAGTCCGAGGCGTAATTCGAGTGTTGGTCTGATTGTACAAAACATCGCAAAAGAAATGTGTACTACAGTGACGACTTACTTGTTTACTTGTGCAGCAAAGCGTCAGATTTTCGCCTGGAATTTGCTGGGACAAAATGAAACGATTTTCGTGGCTAAATCACAGCCTAAAAGTAAGCCTGCATTAAATCGGTTTCTTCTTCGTAAAGATCTATCGCTAAAGAAAAGTCCCCTGATTCTATTGTTTTCTTACTAGGAATTACCTCGAATGTCAGTGTCCTTCGGTGAAAAGAACTTCAAAAAGAGGATTAGCTTAATAAGAATGGTACCCTTTCCACGCAATATAATCAACCATACAAACAACCAGTCTATATTTAAAGACAAAATGATTTTATTTTATTTTCTCTAAAAGAAATGTATCCGCGCACCAGTAATGAATATCTGTTGATTCTAAAAGCACTTTATGAATATTCAAATAAAACCGTCATAATATAATTCTAACAATATAATATAAAGAATGCAAATAATAGGCCTATAGGCAAGGTGAATGATAAATGACAACAAATATTTCTTATTTCAATGTCCTTGAAAAGATTAATTACATGAAAAAGAATATATCCCGTATTTCTGAAAAAATATAATTACTGAAAAGAACAGAGACAAGCTGGGACCAATCTTAAAGGAGAAAAATCATGAAGTCCATGAAGTACACACTTTTTATCGGAGATCCAGTGAAAACCTGAAATACACCCCTTTTATCGGAGATTCAGTGAAAACCTGAACTTTCCCTTTAAGTAACAAATATTGTGAATAGCTGGATGATGATATAAAACCATTACAATCGGCTCGAATTCAAAGGAGATTTTCATCAATACAAGAAAATTTAATACCAAAAACACTAACATAAAAACTAAACAGCAAAATCTAATTACAATTAATAAATTGTGTGGAATGGTTCTATCTTAACATTTTATAGACAACCTCCATTCTAGTGTTTGCTTAATATATTCATCAAATTTTTACAAGAGACAAAATTATTTACATATTCTTTGAAAAATATATTCTGTAAACAAGACAAAATTAATTCCCATGTCAGGATTAATTCGATTTACAAAATTATTTACACAACAATTCAACTAACACAAAAATAATGTAATATTTCTGAAGAATATTGTTCCATTATTCATAATTTAATAGAGATAACAAATTTATTATTGATTATAAAGGGAGACACAGTTGCTCAACAAGTAAGATGATGTTGGCCCATCCTGGAGCAGGACTGATACAACGTGCAAGTAAAATAACACCTGACAGTTGGAATTCGAAATTGACCGTGGCCCAAGCCAATATTTCCCCATACCATACGGCATATCAAATGCTCATCTTCATCAGTCTCTTGGTGCACAGGAATAAGACTTTAAAACCTAAGTTTTATTGATTTTAAAATGATGATAGTTTGCCGAGTATTTAGTTGATATCATCAGTAGGAAATAGTATTTTGACCAATATATCATTCTATACTCTAATACCCCTCAAGATATTTTACAATGATTTTGATTCCTTAATTTATGAACATAAAACCAAATTACCCAAATTAAATTGCTATAAGATGTGCTGTATGTGTATGTTTTAAATTAATTTTAATGGAATTGAATAAAAGAACTAAATACACTGGTCACAATTCTATGGAATACAATTAAGATTTTGACTAGGCTTCTCTATATCAAACAATAAACAGTCATTGTATCTTGGTGCACAGGAATAAGACTTTAAAACCTAAGTTTTATTGATTTTAAAATGATGATAGTTTGCCGAGTATTTAGTTGATATATCAATATATCATTCTATACTCTAATACCCCTCAAGATATTTTACAATGATTTTGATTCCTTAATTTATGAACATAAAACCAAATTACCCAAATTAAATTGCTATAAGATGTGCTGTATGTGTATGTTTTAAATTAATTTTAATGGAATTGAATAAAAGAACTAAATACACTGGTCACAATTCTATGGAATACAATTAAGATTTTGACTAGGCTTCTCTATATCAAACAATAAACAGTCATTGTATCTTGGTGCACAGGAATAAGACTATAAGATGTGCTGTATGTGTATGTTTTAAATTAATTTTAATGGAATTGAATAAAAGAACTAAATACACTGGTCACAATTCTATGGAATACAATTAAGATTTTGACTAGGCTTCTCTATATCAAACAATAAACAGTCATTGTATTCTACAGAATTCTTTCCTGTGTACAAAAATGATGCTAACATTAATACTGATAACACTAACCACTTCTATCAAAATATTTTAAACCATAAAAATAATAAGGATGAAAGTTAAATGAGCTTAACATAATTTTATGATTCTTAAAAGAAATGAGGTAACGAACAACAGTCATGGAAACTTTGAGTAAGTAAAATCAGCTTATTAAGATCAGGGGTTCTCAACCTAATAACTTTGTTTTGTTAAAGGGGAAGACCAACGATTTTCAACAAGGTTTCCATAAATCTGAAATATATATTCAGAAAGAATCCCCTCTGTAAAAAAAAAGTAAAAAAGTTTTTGTAAACGAGAAATTAATTTTTATTAAAACCGGAAGTGACATAGTTGGTTCAACACGCTCACTGGGTTCTATAGAAAGCATACAGATTTGGCATAAGTTTACTGATGTATTGTATTCACGTCCCGTCCTTGGGCCAAAAATCTTATGAAATGGACGTTTGTTAGGATATTATAAACACGA
Source organism: Patella caerulea (assembly GCA_036850965.1). Classification (NCBI taxonomy): domain Eukaryota; kingdom Metazoa; phylum Mollusca; class Gastropoda; family Patellidae; genus Patella; species Patella caerulea. The sequence goes on from JAZGQO010000006.1 coordinate 26,298,162, forward strand.
ATTTATGTTTTTTTAACGTTTAGTACACGAAGCCGTCGCATAAATTCACTCGCACTGAACAGTACCCTGTGGCCCAATTCACACTACATGGCTAATTATTTACATCACGTGGTTTGATTGTCAGCTTGCAAGTGACATATATATCGTCTGCTTCGGTGTTTTTGTGCTTGTTGACAGCGTTTATCAACATAAACAGACCAAAATTATGGGCATGTGAGATATATAATATAGTGCATTTTGGCACACAATGTCGACGTGAGCTGCTTTTCCTTTTTTCTTCTATTTCCTCTTGAGAATGAGTGGGCTCGAATGTTTATACGGCATTACTGTACATAGACCCATAGCGTACTGTTTTGTATGAGTGATTGTACGCGACGGCTTTGTGTACTAAACGTTAAAACACCATAAATTCGTGTTTATAATATCCTAACAAACAGTCCATTCGATAAGATTTTTGTCCCAAGGATGAGGCGTGAACACAATACAGCAGTAAACTTATACCAAATTTGCATGCTTTCTATAGAGCCCAGTGAGCGTGTTGAACCAACTATGTCACCTCCGGTTTTAATAAAAAATTAATTTCTCTTTTACAAAACTTTTTTTACTTGTGTTACTGAGGGGATTATTTCTGAATATATATTTAAGATTTATGGAAACTTTGTTGAAAATCGTTGGTCTTCCCCTTTAAGTAATTTAGGTTTATGGATCTTTAATAGAAGCCTTGATGTCGCTGTACATCTTATCAAGCTGTTTATGTAATAACTAGCATGTTTCGGCCCCGATTTTGATTGGCTACTGACCTAGTTGGGGAGCCTGTCTGATTCTACCAGTGACAACCAGTTGCAAAGTTCGGTCAATGTCAAGGTTTCATGTTTCATTTGAGTGAGTGCCATAACCTCTGATTGGAAGCTGTCATTCTTGTATCTGCATCAATGGAAGATAATATAGGTATAGATGTTGTATAACTCATGGTTTTTGCTTCAGACACAATATGCTGCCATAATAATTTAAAGCAACCAGCAATGGGGATATTTACAAATACAATATTGTTTATAACATTATTACTTCAAGTACAAATAACAGAATATAATAATCTTATTTAAGTTATATTTAAAAATCATAACTGAAAAAGATTATGTGCAAACCCAGTAACAGCAGAGTAACAGTAAATTTCCGCCTTAGGTTGGCAAAATCTACTCTCTGGGGCTAAATTTAACTTAGGTGGGAAACTATTGCTCTTAATATTCTACAATTTATAATAATCTACTTAAAAATGTGAAAAAAGTTGATATATATTTTCAAATGAATAGGTACCTATATTCTAAGAAGCATACTTCCATTATTTGATCAAAAACCTATCAAATTTTACTTGTTTTTTGCTCTTTAATTATACAACCATAATTAGTTCTCTTCCATATTATAGAAATTTGTGGTTGAAAACAGAAATAAAACTGTGATATGAAGAAATTAAGCAGTGGAGTGTTTGTAATGACGTAATGACAACTTTGCTTTGTAATAAAAGTGAAACTCATTCAGCTACACTAAAACCATTTGGTCTACAATTACAAATATGGTGATATGACAAATATATTATATTCCTCTTGTAGAGTCATGTGGTTTTACAGATTTATTATTTATTTATATTCCCTATTAGAAATAATTACTAATACCTAAATTGCATTGTGAATTTGACACCTCATTATTATATGAATTCATTAAATTACTTTGAGCAATGTTGTATAAAGGTGCATGTGCATTTAATGTAACAAATATAAATCTTTGCGAAAACTTTATAAGCAAACAACAAGTTTTATTGAAAATGTCTTAGCACAAAACTCTAAGTTGCGAGAAAGTCCTGAAATGGAGTATTCTGAAGCTTAAATAGGAAAAAGACTAATTAATGTAAACCTATAAAAATATAAATTAATATGACTAAATTTTTAATTTATATGGCTTATATTGATGTTGAATTCAACCTCATAAATAAATTCTGAAAGAATAAATGAGAAATAAAATACATTAAAAATACAAGCCAAACTGATATCACACACTCCTATTTAGGTTCCATGTATTACCATGTTTTTATTAAGTATCGAATGAATAAAAACAAGGGAATGTACCCACTATTTTTTTTTTATTCTGATCTAGTGACATTCAATTATTTTTTTTGAATTGTCATATATCCTCTAATAATTTCATATAACAACTTTAGGTCTTTCAAGGAATTATAAGTGAGCAGAAATTCGCCTGTGCATCTGTTATTTATTGCACCTTAATTCAGTCAGTTAACTCATATTTTTCTTTTGTTTTGTCACTTCTGTTTCTTCAAATCTTTGTTACACATATATCGTAGCAATGATCTGTTTTAGAATTTTATTTGGAACAGTTTCATCAAATATGTAATAATGGTCGACACCAATATAGTCCTTTAAATGACTAGATGTGTTTAAGTTCTTGGTTTTAAACATCTTTGAGATGGACTTTAACAAGGTGTTGCATTGATCTGAGGTTTTATTTCCATTAGGTAATTAACGGAACGTATATACAGTTACTTTTTAAAGTCAGTTTATTTAATAATTTTAGATCCGAATTTTGCTTCAACTGTTATATTTTAGCAATTGGCTCTTAACTTTAAAGGTAAACAAAATACAGTTTTCCCAAAGTAAATCAACATATCAAACTTAATAAATCATCAATTTTATATTTTAGTCCAAATGAAAGATGTTTAAATGTTAAAATTAGGACAATATCTACATACCCATTAACAAAGACATAAAACAATATAATTAAGTGCTTTTTTGATATGTCCATCAGTTACCCTTGTGGTAAGTTATAATTATGCATGATACAAAACACAACTTAACAGAAAATGTTAGGCATATATGCTGCAGGTAAGTGCCAATGTTGGTTAAATCAACTGATCTACAGTAGTTATCATTCACAGTAGTATTATTACCATATCCAGCCGTGCCATAAAGAGTATTGAAGAACTGTATCACTGCTTAAAATATTTCCAAATAAAGTATTATCACACAACCATTCCTGCATAAAGTTCGGCCATTATATCACAATAACATCTAGTAACATCATTAGAAGCTGGTTCCCACTTTCTACCATAACATTCTATTAACTCTAATAAAACACAGCGAACTTTTGGTGGGGTCCTGCAACAAACAGCGGTTATCATTTTACCCCAAAATTATCATGCAATAGTAGGTAACAAATAGAAATTTACACATTGCTTGGTTGGTGGAGATTCTGGCATTTTGATCTGTAAGAGTCATCTGCCCAATGCTTAAAATGCATATGTACAAGTGCATCATTGAAATCAATTTGTACTACATGTTAGGCCAAAAATACCCTAGCTGGATGTTAAACCCTCTCTTTCTAATAATAATATACCAAATTAAAGGTAACATAATATGCTCAGTAGCAGCTTTGCTGTCAGAGCTCCAACTTAATATAAAGATTCTTTCTATCTGTTTTTACAGTCTGGATTTGGAGCTAGGGGTACCGTGTTAGGACTGACTGGTTAACTGAGAATAGCTAACATAGACAAGAAACAAAGGTACCTAACACTAAACACGAAAAAGAGAGAGAAAAATGGGGTTTAATGCCTACTTGAAACAAACTAGGTCATTTTGGGACTAGCGTATGGTTTAATTTTACTTAAATAATTTGCTGGCATGTATGAGTTTTTATCAATTGGAGGAAACCAGATCAAACCCACGTCAGTTTACTCAATGACAGAACTTATGATACAATGCACATGCACTAACCATGAAACTTGAGTCCATTTATTGTGCATATTCTAAAACTTTATATTTTCTGTTTATTCTGGATTATAACATACCACTAAGCACTATTAAATTCATAATCAAACTTACTTATCCATGACAATTTTTTTCCTCACTTTTTCTAGGAAGTCATGCATTCTATCTGAATCAACAGATTCAATTAATTTACCCACACACTGCAACTAAAACAGAATAAAAAAACATATATAATGAATGTTTAATTGCTACATGTATGTATGATTTATTTTACTGTGCAACCATTTCTATGCGTAATGGAGTTTATAGGGGATAAATTATTTATTATTTCATTAAGCCCATGCTTGTTTTCAAATTCTATAATTGAATGTTGCTATTTTATACTATGTTTATCAGACATGATTTTAGCTGTCGCAAAAAAAAGCTGAAAAAATCAGGGGGGGGGGGGGGGTCCGGTACTCCGGTAGCAACGCCAGTTGTTTTTTTTGGGGGGGGGGGGGGGGGGGGGTCAAAGGTAATTTTAAAGTAAAGGGGGGGTGAGGGTGTCTCATACTGAATTTCAATATTCTTATATTTAGTTTTCTTCAAATTTACTACAAATTTTTTATTTCTTATTTTTCTTGCATTTAATTCATACTTAGAATACTTACTAAACAAAAAAAAACAAAAAAATAAATAATGTTTGAACTACGCATCCAATCTTTTCATTGTCCCTGTATAATTTTCTAGACTAGAAAATATGTTGCTTAAATCATAAAACTAAATGTATTTAGTTCTATTCTTAAATCGAATAAACTTCGACCTCCCTCCGACCGTAATTAATAATAATAATTCACGACTCTTCGGGAATTGACTTTACGAATAGAATGTCTCACAAGCTCGCCTTCCAACCATTTCTATCCATTATAAAGTCGTTTGTCGAATAGTTTGGTGTCGACGTCTCGATCTACGACCTTAGCCATAGCGCGAAAGAACTGACGATGATTACGTACCGTACCATCATAGGCACGATAGAGAAACTCTGTACACAATGAGAGGCGATCTCGTTCAATCTCGCGCGAATCTACGATACGGTATTGTTAATGTTTACATCGCTGACATCCGGTCGGCAGATTTTAAAGTTATGGATAGATATTTTGGAGTTCAGCATTTAGAAATTTGTCAGGAAAAAATTAATGATTGTTTGTTTTATGATATTAGGCTTTTCAAACAAGGTGCTTGAATTAATTAAAGCGGAACAATATCATAACAAAAGCGTTGTCAAAAATCGGAACCGACCGCAAAAAAATCAGAACCAGACGGGACAAAAAGCGGAAATCCGCTTTAAAGCGGGAAAAAATCATGTCTGGTTTATAATGATAAATAAATAAATAGTGTTAGAAAAAAATGTTTGCAGAGCTTTGTCAATATAAAACATAGAGGGGAGTTATGATATAAGGGAGATAACTCTTGCAAAGAAACCTTGATGATTATTACCTGCATAGATATACATTCAAATTCATCATCATCACATTTTTCACCCTCAGAATCTACAATCATATCACAGCATTCCATGATAGGTCCAACTAATGGTTTGATGGGTTCACGATTCCCTATTTTCAGATTAAAAAATATCTGACACAGGAATGTAAAAAAGCCTAAGAATTTACTGGTTGATTCTTTACGCAGATCTTCCTTAACTGAAAGGAAAAAATTAAATAATTAATAAGAAACACATGTACATGTTATATAAATTAAACAATGTACGCATAGATGAATAAAATAAGGTACATTATAATTATATAAGATAGTACTAGTACAGGATCTCGTTGACACAAACTTGATCATTTCGGGACTAACATGTGGTTCGATTTCATATCAATAATTCACTTGCTTGTAAGGATCTTTAGCAGTGTAAGAGAACTAAAGGACCCAGAGAAAACCCATGTGGTTAGACAGACGACACTACTCCTTGTCACATACAAGCAGGTATTCAATGACAATGCTTATGATTTGACATGCACGCGTTAAAATTAAATAAATGGGCTAATGAAGAAGACCATACATTTTATCCGAGTAGCGCCAGTGCCGCACAGCTACATCAAATTCCAACTATAAGGTGCATGCCAATATGAACACAAGGCCTCAGTCATCAAATCAAATTGCTTATCTCTGTTTTGCGATAGTGAAAATTGTTTATCATCGAACTCTGTCACAAAAGAACTTATTTCTATATGGTCCCTATGTTTCTATGAAAGGCGAGGGATATATTTGGTACACAGTGTGCTAATAAAATATGGTACACAGTAAAAACAGATAATAAGTCAAACTTACACCGTTGGTGAAATGAAATTAAGTAAGGTTCAATACTGCCTAACAATCTTACATGGAATATAACTTATTAGACAGAAATTCTCTCACCTTTAAAATCTTGCTGGACTAGGCTGAGTAAACTGGCACGGAACTTGACACCATCAACTTCGAAATTTGAAAGTTTTTGAGCTACATATGATCCAGATTCTGCCAATTCTCGATCTTTGAGACACTTTTCATAAATTATAGCAGCAAGTTTTTTCAGATCTTCTGCTGTTTTACAAACTTCTTCAGATATTTTTGTGAGATCTTTTAATTGTTTTTCATCAATGTTCAGTGACAGATTGCCCACCACCTCCTCAATATCTGACACTGAATTATTTCTTCCTCTTGTTTCCTATCAATATATTAAAGTTAGTATATTGGTACATTTTTCAGTTGGTGTAAATATTCCTTATACAGCAGCTAATGCTACATTTGGTCCTTCACTGCATGAACCAGCAGCAACAGTCTTATCAAGTATGTAGTGGGCCCAATAGTTTGATATAATTTTGCATAGTTACACAGACAGAAAATTGTGTAATCAATTGATGAAAAAGATATACCATATTGGTACACTTCAATTTTCAATACTTTCATTGTCTTTATGAAACACACTGCGAGAAAGATTTTCAAAAATCCTTCTAACTTATTATGTTTTGTAGAAGTCTAATAATATTTGCATTGTAATTTGTATCTTTTGAAAGTTTAACATGTTGTAACAGTAACAATGTCAAAACAATGTCACTTTTTCAAAAAATTAAAGAAAAATAGCTAAAATACATGACCATTTATTTAGTGTTGCCAAATCTATAATTGTCTTTGGGAAGAATGAGTGCCTATAAAGTTCAGTATTACATACTAGGGGCCTACTGTTTTAAAACATTTGGAGTTCATTCTTTGTTACATGATTTTCTACGATATTTTTCTCTATAAAGTCAGGAATCTGTTTGACTTTAATTTGGCATTTGGGTTAATTAGAGTTGAATATACATGTATAGTCATAACAATTGAAAAGTGGGATTAGCCCCTCATCTATCTTGTAGAAAAGGGTGAGGGGGGCATCTTCTGTCTGTCTTGAAGCCATGGTAGGTCTTGATCCATGAACATCTTCGGTGACGCACTGGACACAGCTTTTAGTAAATAAAGTTTAGTTCTTTCCCATGATCTATAACTATCACTAGTAATACTTAATAGTATCAACCTCGCTCGGGGCCTCAGGGGCCAAACCGATGTCATACCCTTAATGTCCCCAAAGCTTCAGATATATCAGCTTTGGTATTGAAATGCTAAATCAACATAATAAAAATAATCCAGCATCACGATTTGGTTTTTCTGCGAGGAAATGATCTTATTTTTGCCGGTTGGAGGATGGTCAATAGAAAATATGCTTGGATGTTCAAGTCTACAAAAATACACAAAGGAGTCATCGACTTGCATAAGAAAAATAATTTCTAATTTCAAAATATGGACATGGTTAATACCTTTTTAGGTACACTGTTTTCTGCTCCACCTCCAGGAACACCTGCAATATGGTTCATTACTTCAGAACTTAACAATACTCCCCTTCCTCTGCCTCGTCCACGACCCGCCATGTTTGTTTTTCTCGGCAACACAACATAGAGTTATCTTTCCCAATTTGTAATCTTCTCCTCAGTCTCGAACGTTATGAATTAAACAATACCAGGCGAAAGCAATACTACTAGGTGATAACCTGCATCAATTGAAATTATAATAATCTTTTAGAGGCATTTAGTAACTGGAAAGAGAATTAAACTATAACACATACTTATGGAAGAACAATTTACTGGTTGCCTTTGATCATGTTGTTGTATGCCTTTGATATTGTTGTTGTCATGCATGGTTTCAGAATTGTTGTTATTGCTTGTCTATATATAATTGCCTAGACTGGTGGCCAGTCTTCTCCACACACAAAAAATTGGCCAATCCTCTCAAAAAAAAAAAAAAAAACGTAATCTCTAGAGACTGGGCAAATAGAGCTTCATTCTCATCTAGTAGGTCAATCTGCATTATGTAGGTCGTGTGACGTCGTGCACGTGATTACTGCATTTGTACTGGCAAACTGGTGTAGGTGCGAGATGTTTGTTGTGGATAACAGTTATTGTTATTTAGTGATACTTTAACGATCTAAGAATTTTGTTGACGGACAATATCTGTCGAATGAACGGATACAACGTATGGGATGAGGTGAATGAACATAAATAATTACACACGACATCATTATAACAACTTAACGAAGCCAGTTCATGCGTATCGGGACGAAGCCGAATGGCGAATGGAAACAAAAACGTGACATCAGCCCGCAGACGGTTTCAGCATGACTGCTTTGCACTCCATTCGAGACGCATGATTCATGAAGGTAAATATCGAACTTAATTTATCTTAGACATTACATTTACAAATTCGTGTCACGTGACTCGGGGCTTGCTTGACAACTGTCAATCATTCCAAATAAGGAACAACGTAAAACAGGACAGGAACGCCCATTTTATTGTGAAGCTCGCAAATTGTCCAGTCTCTGGTGCTGGTTACAGGTTTACTCAAATTTATTTTTTTATACAAATGGAAACAAAAGTGTTGGTTTACTAAAAATTAATACTTTTATATAAATCGAAATGTAGAATAAATAGAAGAGACTGGGCCAGTCTAATAATTGCCATACACATTTGTTACTGCACTTGCTTGAAAACGTTGAGAGAATACTCTACGAAACGTCGCCTAAATAAATCAGTAAATTGTTCTTCCATGAGTATGTGTTATAGTTTAATGTTATAGTTTCCAGATTTCAATTTCTAACCATTCGCGCTACATTCAAATAAAATTAAAGTGATAAGTCGGAACGCAAAGTACATTGATTAATGCTAATAATATAGGCCTACATTCTATAAAATCCGTTTTCTCTCTTCTTCTTAACAAATTGCAGTTTTGTGGAAATTAAATTCGTAACTTTATTTTTTTTCGGGGGGGGGGGGGGTCTTGTTATTGTTTTTTCGTTGTATGTGGCATACTTTCCTTTGGTATTTCCATCAAAAATAACAATTTAGCCTAAAAAGAACTATATAAATTATTGCGATAATTAGTCATAAATAGGCATAGGGACTATATATAAGATATGGTGTCTAGGCTATTTGGTTACAACATTTAAACTTACTAATACTTGTAAATAGCATTTTGTTGACATAAAATCTTCACGATTGTGCAAGAAAATTGACAATGTGGCATAAAAAACGGCATATGATTAAATATCGATATAAATTATTGTCTTAGGCCTATAAGTTACGTGCAAGTTGAAATAATGGTGGATTTGGGTAGGCCTATATCGCGCTACCCCCTTTTTATTGACAGATTTGTTTTCAACCGGAATCTCGGTAACCTGGAGACCCAGTGTTCCGTCCATGCCAAGAAAATTCATCGGGATTTACAGCCCCCCTCTCAAATATCCATTGGTGGCGGTAAGGGGGGGGGGCATTTGCACCCCCAAAAATCTGGCCTGCCCTCTGTTTGTCCCCCAATAATTTTCGAAAAGTTGAAATAATGGAGGATTTGGGTATGCACCCCCAAAAATCTGGCCGGCCCTCTGTTTGCCCCCCCCCCCCCGCCCTCTAAATAATTTTCGAAAATAAAGAAAAAATGTGATTTGACCAGCTCTATTTATCTCAACGACCGTGGTTGCATTCCCGGCAGTCTATTTTACAAAATATAGTGGCGAAAATTTTCATTGACTTTGAATAACTCTTACTCCGCCCGGTCGACACTTTCTTCCCTGCATTTCGGGCAGTCTACTTTTAAAATTATTGGGGACTTCGTTGAGTTTCATTTGACACTTTCCTCTCTTGGGTCAGAAAGACTAGTGATCAGGCCACAGACGACGTCTGATCAGCTCTATTTATCTCTACAATCGGTGCTTTAATATTGCCAGGCAGCCTTCCCAACTGTCTATTTTTCAAAATTTATGTGTGGATTCGCCAAAGCCCCACAAGGACTCGCTACTTTGGCGCTCACAAAGGTACTTCGTTTAGGTCCGTTCGTTTGCCATTTTGGGCACTGATCGTATAAACTAGTGATCGGGCGACAGACGGTATGTGGTCAGATTTATTTATCTCGACGATCGGTGTCTGACTGAATACTGACAGACAGCATTTTCGACAGTTTATTTTTCAAATTATTCTTGGGGAGGTCACCCGTACCTTCCATAAGTACACCCTACATTGGCGCTCGTGAGTTAACGATCATTTCCGGAAATGCAGCCTGTTTTTTTTCAAAATTTTCTGGAGTAGCCCCATTCCCCCACCCTTAATTGAAACTCGTGACTTTGCCCCCTTAACCTTTGACTTTGCCCCAGCTTTGCCCCTCCAACCACCGAAGACTGCCAATATCAGTTGGAATTCGATATAAGAGTAGGCCGTAGCGCCCTGTCCAGGCAAAATTACTCTTATAGAACACGGTTTGGCGTGTGTATGTTGTCGTTAGCCCTTACGAAGCAGAGCATCAGTTAACTAAAACCCATTTCATTTCATTTTAGTTTTAACACCTGAGTATAAAATTAAAGGATATAAGGTTTAGCTAGGGGACAGTGTACAGCTGAATACCACCTGCAAAAAAATACACATTTGTTGCACTGGCATTAATTTAAAATGGGCAAACATTTTTTTTTCACACAAGGGGGTGGGGGGGGGCTTAATTGCCCTAAATACACATTGTTTATTTTAGTGTGGAGGCACCTGACCATTCTTCTCCACTGCACCTCCACCCCATGACACACTGGGTCCGTAAATACCTAGAGTTTACTCATATTTCAAAACTATTTTTGTCATATTTCATTATTCCGACAAGACCTCATTGATTGGTGTCACTCGAATAACTGGAAGAGGAACAATTAACACCATAATTATATACAAGCATTTATTACGTACTGGTGTAAATTCCATACCACACATCTATAAATAAAGTCAAATATTATCTCAGTATATATATTGTGTGAATTGATCCGTATAAATGTGACAGTATTGTCAATCATAATAGCGAGTGTCAAACACTCTAAACGACCATCTGAATGCAGGAATTGAATGGACTGTGAAAAGACTCAAAGAATTGATCTGTGTAGATAATAAAGCCGTTCACATGGTATTTATTTATTGAATAGTATAAACATACAGCATTATTACCGTCAAACTTCTGATATAGATAGCCTAGACGTTTTTCTCCATATTATAATATATATTTCCGTAATTAATAACCGGTTCCGAGGAGAATATTACTAATGAGGAATCTCAGCTGAACCGAATATAATACAGGTATTGTAGCTGTAGATTTTTATCAATCAAGGGCGGTTCATTAGTTGAATAACGTATTTAAAAGACACATTATATACATGTAATATATTTATTTCAAACTTCATCAAAAAAACTCCTGAAATTAAATAATCATTCCAGATTTGATAACATTCATTACACAAAAGTGTAGGTAATTCTTTAATGTTCAATCGCTTCCCTTGCAGATTATTCAGTGCTGCCTTTGTAACGACGTTTGCAAACCTATCAAAAAACACAAAAAGTAGTAGTTAATCATGATACACTAAACCAGTCATGGTTTATTCATGAATTCAAAGAATTTCGAAAAATAGAATTCTAATACATGTTTGCTATGGAATATATTGAATAGAAATCGGTTTTGTAAAAACTGATTTATTGCCATTTTAACTATCTAATGTCAACTCTCAATTCTCCATTGACTGTTTCTAGCAAAACAAGACACGATAATCGATATCTTAATGATCTTAAGAAATCGACAAGTCATTGCGGAAATCCGATCAGGGACTTGGGAATATCGATGAAAAGATTAACATTTCTCCTTTGGTTACAGCGTATGTGGTTCAGACACTGATAGATGTTAACACTGGCTATGGCAAATCTGTGAAAAACAGAGGGAAGGGAGGTAGCTTTTTTCTTAGGTGCCTATATCAGAACTACTAAGATGCCCCCGACAGGCTCGCGTTCGTCATCGAGATCTGGAGGGTAAGTATTTGTTTTATTATTTTAATTTTTCCTTACGTGTGCAATATTAATGTGTGGAATGACTATCTCTAAATTATATAATATTCACTCTATTTTTATAAAGCTAGCGGCAAGCCACGTTTGAACTCTTATTTGTGCACCATTTTCTTATATTTCTATAGGGGCATTGTTTACAATAATAGTTTCTTTGGGTATTTCTATAGTCTCGTTATTCGTCATTACCCCGTCATAGAAAATAACAAGCAAGGAATTGGACAGGATTTATCGTGGATTTAAAAGTGATCAAATAAAGAAAGTAATAAACGAATGAAGCACAGACATAGATAATTTACTGATCAATTGTTGTAGATACAATATATAACTATATATGATCAGTCAAATATAAATGCATGATAGCTGATATATAAAACTACATTATTTAGAATATATTATGAACAGAAATGTATATAAGCCTATGTGCAATTTATGTGATTAGATAAATAAAAACAGAAATGAAATAGATTATAAGAAATCGTCAAATATATTAAAAATAAATTATGATGTATAAAAGAATGCAAATATAACCACTTGATATTGAAAAATGACAGGTATATGACGTCCTATAGAACGACTGGTTTCTATACAGGCATTGTTTTCTTGGTGAAGCAGTTTGTTGTACTTTACCCCCAGTTGAACCATAACCTATAACCAATGATATTCTTTAATAAATTCAATAAAAGCAAGTCTATGAATGGTCAAAATAATACATTACAATAAAATTGTTTTGCTCGCCGAAGAGGTCAAAGAGTTCATATTAGTATTTACAAGTCCGCTGTATCCCCTGTATCTTATATGTGGAACCTCAGTCCAATGAGTAGTTCCAAACGTCAAAAGTGGTGCCATAAAAGTGAAAAGTCGGAACTCGTTTACTTGACGGCCGTATCAATTTCAACATGGCTTCGAAACATCGACAATGGTCAAAAGTAAGGTAGGATGAAAAATATTTTTTTGCGATAAGGTAATATTCTCAATTTTAGACAATTATATTCATCAAAATACAAATCAAAGTACATGTAGTATAAAATACCCATGTATGACTTGCAGATCGAGATGGACTTCAATAAGGTAAGAAATATAACACGGGCAGTTTTTTAGTCAGAAAGAAAAACATCTAGATTTCCTTCCATTGCTTTTATAAATGCTAATAAAAGATGTCGTATGTTTGGTCAGGACTAAGCTTAAGCTTCAAATGCTTTAATTAATCTTTTCTACAATTTGTATTTACCTTTTTTGCTTTTATTTTGGTTTGGGCTAATACAAAAATGATTTATAAAATCTAGCTTAGCAGGTTATTGCTAAAGCAGAATTTTTGCAGATTTGAATATGACGAAAGAGAAACAAATGTGACTATATGAAAGTTTCTTAACATTATCATATTAGAGGTTGCCTCTTCTGTGATTTAATACAACATTATTTTTTTATTATTATTTTATTGCAAATTCACGTACGTAAATGTTATTAAATAAATTTATCACCCAATAACACATTTGACAGTAGATATCGCTTTTGTCTGATAAATTACATAATCTACTTTACATGAATTTGATTGGTCAATCAAAAAGGAACTACTTTCTTTTATTTTAAAGAAACCACTTATTTTAAATAAAAAGTGACTTTTTTTTTTTGTTAGAAAGAAACTGTTTTAATTTAATTGACCTTGAAGGAAATACTGGATCAAAATATAGGACTTTGCAATAGCTAAACTGCTGTCAAAAAACTGATGCATCACTACAGATTCAGTAAAAGTGAAATCTATACCAAAGAATTATATTTATGTATTTGTGCATGTAAGAAAGGATTGGGTGATAAATAAAATCTCCAACTCATGTTTTTTGATATCAAAAAATATCAACACAAGTTGATAAAGTGAAAAAAAAATGAGGCTCTATATAATGATATTTCTTAACAAGTGGTTAATGAGCATTATTAGTTTTGCTTCAGGAATGTGTGTAAAACTGTGCTGATAAACATTAGATAATATCAACATGATCAATTAAAAAAAAGTAGCAAATAAAATTCTGAGAATTTCGTGCCGATCTGAGCCTTACATCTAGATTGCTTTGCCAGTAATGCCACGAACAGAACACAACGCATGATTTTGTCTGCGATATCACTCCAGGTGAATGCGGAAGTTAAGCGGATTTTTGTGTTATCTTTTATATGGCTTTATTCTTTTTTAATTTTTTATTTTGAAATGCTTAAAATTTGATATAGAGAAAGTCATTTGCGCAAGGAGCCAGTGTTGTGGCCCAACCTAAGTGCACGTAAATATGCCCAAGTATCTTTTATTGTTAATGTGTTTTACTGTGCTATATCTAGATATGTTTTGCTTGCAAAAACTGGCGAGAACCTAGAAATAATAAAACTATACAAGTCCAATTTTACAGTGTAAGGGAGACAACTCTTTTTTTGTTTAAATTTTTGAGGGTTGTCAAGAATTTTTTACTTTGGCGTATTAATTTATGCACAAGTTTAAATTTATATTATTTGTAGGTTTTGTAATAAATGCAATGTACCTTCGATATTAGTATTTCGAATTCTGTAACGAAAAGGTTTTAAAAGCCAAGATAAAAGAGAAATACGTTAATTAGCTAGGACTCTTTTGTCTTTTTTGTTGGGTTTTGTTTTCCGGCTGTGACGTTGTGCGGCTAGTTTGTTTACATATGGCGGTCGCCGAAATTTTGTCAAAATTTTAACGGTTTGTGGAATGCTTTGAGTTTTGATATTCTCTCTTGCTTATTGTTTTATTTTTATCATTTGCATTATTTGTGGAATTTGATGATATATTATTATTTTATTTATCGACGAAGCTTGATTTTTGATTAATAATTTAAATTGATATTCAGAAATTATCAAATTAAATTTTAATCTAATTTAATTTAAATTATCTAGTAATCTACTTAAACACTTAGATCTAGAATCCCTGATTTGCAAATTGTGGATTAAATGGAAATGTTTAATAGATAGACCTACATATTGACTGATTTGCAGAGTAAGAGTGGAATTGTAAGCCATGGAGTGGAGGCAGTGCTTAGGCCTAATCTACATTTCATTTTAATGTTACTATATAATATATTAATATTATATAGGCTATTATACCAAACTTTATTATTTTTAGTAACGCATCGAAAAATTCCATTTTGACCTTCCAAGCTTACATACCACTATTTAATAAAACATACATTTTTATAAATAATATTGTTTACAGTAATTGTTAAGGTTTTTGAAATTAATGTGGACAGTTTAGTTTTTAAAACTTTACTATTAAAGCTTTAGATTAGACTGAATTTTTAGAAACAGGGACAGTAGACCTTCAATGTATGAATTTTAAATGCATTTTATTTATAGTCTTGCATCGCGACTGAGAATGGGAAAAAAGTCTGATAAAGCCATGGTTAAAGACAAAAATCAGTCATCTGTCAGTCAGGAACAACAAGATGAGAATTCTTCAAAAACTCCAGGTATGGTATTCAGTAGAGTAGGCTATCTAAAAGAACATCCATCAGATGAAAACGCAGGATTATTTGTATATCTGTTTCACATTGACAGGCATACACCTCACAATTTGATTAGACCTACTCCCATTCAAAGACTCCTGTCCCAAATTATGACTGATTAACAACTAATCCATTACACAGCGTAAAGAAATCAATCAGGAATAACCAGAGCTCTGAAATATACTGACGTAAAAGTATAGCAACTGCATTACATTACAATCTGCGGGGTCACGGTGGCTAAGTGGATAAGTCGCTAGTTCGCTAACCTGGAGGTCGGGTGTTCGATCCCTGCATTGGCCGAGAAAGTTCATCTTGATTTTCCGGCGTGATTTCCCCGTGTCATTAACCTTTTTTTTATTTCAACAAACTGAATAGAACTAGGACTTCCCTCTATGATACTCAGGAGAGATTACATTATACAATGATAATATACCCGCAGTCAAAACCCCAACCAATTGCTACAAGTGCAGCAACTGGAATATGTTTGACAAGTGGCTGCATTAAGAGGGTCTAAGTCATGTACCACAACTGTAGTTCGCCGTTTACTTTACATTCGGTTAGATGCCAATTGATGGTTTAATGCACAGTCATCCAGGAGGAGTTGATGGTGATATCAAAAGTTGAAACTCAAACAAAGCCATTGTAGATTTCCTTTTAAAGAATAAGGTTAGTTTTTGAGTTCTCATCAAAACACAATAACAATAATATATTGGTTTGTACAATTTTTCAGAGCCTCACATGTGCAGTGGTCATTTTCAAGCTGATTTTATAGAGTTGTGTCGTAGAAATAATGTAACTTTTGTTACTCCCATTGTCCTAAGAGGTAAACCCCAACCACTACCCAGTCAGGTACCGGAAGGTAAACCAGAAAAAGGAAAAGACAAAGGTAAAGCGCCACCACAACCTGAGCCTGAACCAGAACCTGAATTAACAGAAGATGGAGGTAAGTACTCAAAACAAGAATTTTCTTGATAGACCTTAATTGTGTCCATAACGACCGGTACCATAGTAGGGCTGCAACGATTCACAACTACCTCGATTCGGTTCGATTATCGATTCTCTAACCATTCGATTCGATTATTTTCGATTCGATTATCAGCTACAATAACCAGAAATTTTCCCTGTATATAATTCGAGAAAGTCCGTCGTCTGCCATAATTTTACCTTCCAGTGTTTGCTTGACTACGGTAATAATCGCTAAACACGAAAATATCCGAAGATAATGACCGGAATTATCAGCTAATGAGATCGTTTAGAATTTATTTAACGATTACCGAAGCTATTGACCTAAATTAACATCCAATGAACATTCGGTACGTCACCAATTTTAAATAAATTAACTTTCGTCAGCATACGGAAATTGTTTTAAAGGGAGGTCACTCTGTTTTAGTTATGTTTTCGAGTGACATTCGTGTTTTGTTAAATAACGTAAATTAAAAGTTACGTAAAAGCAAAGTTTCTTTAAATTTTAAGTGGACTTAATTGCTACAGGTCTTTCATTTTTTTCATATGGTAAGGTGTACGTTGTTTTTATTTGAAATTTAGTTTGCAGTTGAACCGAATCGAAATTTGAACGTTGTAGATCGTGGATCGAACCGAGACGGCTAGTGTCGGTTATCGGTGCACCGAACCGAATCGTTGCAGCTCTATACCATAGTTAATTTTCCTCTAGTTGTTTTATAAACCTAATTAACTAAGTTTTACCTTGTGTGTACAGTTTCTTTTTTACTGCAAAATGTTACAGTTATTATCAATAGAAACTCTAATTAAATCTTGAAATTATATTTCACTGATTAACAAATTAATTAATTATATAATTATAAATGCCTATTAGGGCTGGGTATCGATAGTGATTTTTACTATCGATAATCGGCAATGAAATGTCGGTCGATAATCGATAGTATCGAAAACAGACTTATTTTCATGGTCGTCATCAAGACTGGATACAGTGTAAGTTCAAAGTTCAAAACCATACGAAGTTCCGAAAGATCGTTTGCTCCTTCTAAGGAGATTTATTTGGAAAACATTAATAAAACTTGTTATATCCCTTATGTTAAGGGACCAAAATGAACTTGTTCCGATTCAAAACATCGCGTACATGCGCCTAGAAATAGTGAACTGTACAGACGAATTCCGAAGCTTGCAAAGGGAAATAACTCTAACTTTATTTACACATCCGGGCATCTCCGATTTAGCGAAATTCAACAATAATTTCTTCAAAACTAAAGTAACGTTTCAATGAGAGTGAATTTATGAAAACGGTTGTTCAATAAGCAGTCACAATTTTGTTATGCGTTACATTGATACTTGATAGTAATTAAAGTGAGCGGTGTATTATGATTAACTGAAAGAAAACATTGACATTTCAGTCAGACACAAGAAAAATAGACGAAGAGCGATAATCGATAGTAACCCACCGCTATCGATAGTGCTTTTCTGGGCCGTCCAATCGATACTATCGATTTATATCGATATTTTACCCAGCCCTAATGCCTATTGATTTAGTATTGTTTTCTTCATACTTTTATAGCTGTTCTTAACCCTGTTAAAGTCTCTGATCAACATTTGAAGGATTTTAATTCTATTTCAAACTGCAATATTATGGGGTTTGAATCTCCAAATAGATATCAATTCAAAAATAGTTAATTCCGTTGAGTATTACAATTAGAAAAATGATGAATTATTAATTTATGAACATTCTGTACCATCTGTATTCAGCAAGCCAACTCCTTCCCTAAAATCTTTTATCTTTTTTAAATTTGATTGAGACAAAGCTGGGGGGTTGTTTTGAATTTCTGATTTTGATTTCTTAATGAAATGGTAAATACCATAATCAATTTGACTAATTTCAGTGTGGATCATTGTCTGAAAAATTCAAATATCGACCAGTGACTTTAAATTTAAACTTAACTGTATATAAACCTCTCTCTTCCTTTACTTGTCTTACTACTCCTATATTTAATACAAACCTAGGGACTGATACACTACGTGTCTGGAGTTTGAGACTAGAAACACCGAACACCGTGGAAAAACACTCTATTACACGGTGGAATCTCGGAGAATCGCTAGCGAAACGGCAGCTTGCCAAATTACCGCGAAATAGGGTGTTTCACGGTGAATTATAGTGTTTCGCGGTGGAACACGGTGAATCGCTCGAGTGCCGATATCATCCGGATGTAAGCATGTTGACGGAAAATGTATTTTATTTAAGTTGAATACAAGATATGTTAACCGTTGGCGAGGCAGCTACGGTCGTATTTTTTTTTTATTTCTAACACACTGCACATGTATAACGTGGTGCCACAATGTACGCGTATGCAAACAATGAATAACTTACAACGTATCATTTCATCTTATTGGCTGCTTATTAACCGTTGGCGAGGCAGCTACGTATCAAAATGTATGCAACACTGAACAACTTAAACAAATTTTAAACGTACCATTACATCTTCGTCTATAACTTAGATCTCATCCATCAATTATTGGCTGCTATCAAATCCAAACTTTAAATTATATACGATGAGCTTTTACACATTACTTAATTACTCGCAGCTTCAGATAATCTAAATCAATTTTCCATACAGCACACACCACAGTTCAGTAAATCACTTTCGGTAAGTCACGTGGTCAGAAACGCGCCAAAATATTGGGACTATATTATTATTACGCTGTGTTATTTGGCGAAATTTCTTTTAGAAGATCTTGACTGTCACCGATATATGATAATAATGAATTATGACGCATTTAAACGATATCAATGGCGGGCGATACACTGTGAGTATCACTAAAGTCACAGCCCAATGTTTATGTTATTTTACAAACACTGTACATTTTCATGCACACAACCAAGGAATGTTCTTACGGGATTTTGCGCAGCCGTAGAATAATCTCCGCTGTGACAATATACATCTACTTCGTGTGGCCCAATCTATTTCGGTGGAAGCGGATATTGAATAAAGCCATTTCACACACACATACGTGTACATGCCAAGCGCATGTCATATAGTTATACAATGTCCACGAGTATGTTAATTCTCGCCTTCACTCAGTTATGATTTTCTCATTTTGAGTACACTTTCTGAATAATTCCATTCTTTTGTACGCATGCATGACCAATCAAACGAAACAAAAAGACTACTCAGACCAAAAATAAATTGTTGTTTTAAAAATTGTGTTTGTATTAATATGACTACTCGAATCAATAATAAAATGTTGTTTTAGTTGTTGTTTTAATCGTGCGATAATTGTGTTTGTTTTAATATGCATCTGTTTTCTTTGAAATAATAAAGTGTTATGTACTAACCCGTCGTATTTTTTCATTATGAAGCACATCAAAGAAAATCAGTTAAAACAACGATAACTGAGTAGTGATTAATTCGTACGTATCGGTACTGGACTGCTCGAACCAATTGATAATTGTGTTTGTTTTAATATGCATCTGTTTTCTTTGAAATAATAAAGCCTTATGCATTAACCCGCGGTATTGTTTCATCATAGAGAATATCAAAGAAAAACAATTAAATTGTTGATGTAATAAAGATAGATATTTGGTAATATGTACTTACCGGCAACGGATATTCTTAAGTTATGTATATACTCACCTATAAATTATTCGCATCTTTGTATTGTGGTTTAATCATAAAAAACATATTATCTGTATTATATTTTTAAAATGATTAAGTCAAGCCTTATAATGTAATTTAATTGGTCCGAACGGTCCTTTCGGTTGGTACGAGTAGAAAAGATAAATATGGGTCCGATATTATGCAATATCTATGCAGGTTCAATCACGAGACCTGGCTGCCCACCGTCTAGTATAACTTTACAGCTTCTGATATCCTGAGTTTAAACGTAAACATACACATGAATGTATAATCTTATAGATTGCAATATGCAGTAGGAAATCGGGATGTTGGACGTACTAAAGAATGGAATCATTCAGAAAGTGTACTAAAAATAAGCAAATTATAACGGCGTGAAGACGAGAATTAACATACTCGTGGACATTGTATAAATATATGACATGCGCTTGGAATGTACACGTATGTGTGTGTGAAATGACATTATTCAATGTCCGCTTACACAGAAATTAATTGGGCGACATAAAGTAGATGTATATTGTCACAGCGGAGATTTTCCGCATAGTAACATAGCGTAAAAAAATATAGTCCCATTCGGAGTGATTTATGGATCGGAGTGATTTATGTATGATTGTTTTAGATTGATTGAAGCTGCGTGTAACGGTACAATAATGTGTAAAAGCTCATCGTATATAATTTAAAGTTTGGATTTGATAGCAGCCAATAATTGATGCATTAAATCTAAGTTACAGACGAAGATGTAATGATACGTTTAAAACATTGTAAGTTGTTCATTGTTGCATACATTTTGGCCGACGTTATGCATGTCCGCGCGTTAGGAAAAAAATTTCTAACCGATACAGAATGCCGGTAAATGTCTCCCCGAGATTACCTAACTCATTTGTTATTCAAACCGGCCTGTACTTTATACATATACATGTATATGTACACGTTTTCCCGGGAGCATTACTATATTATAACTCCTTCAATTTACAAATGTATTATAGACAATATTAGTTTGACCCTAGCTTAAGGTAGACTCGCAAATTCCTTGCTGGAAGCACGGCAAACCAAGATGTACTTTTATCGAAACACGGTGAATTCCTAGAGAAACACGGCGAATTCCTAGAGAAACACGGCGAATCTTAGAGAAAAATCGCCGCGGAATTAAGCGAAATTTCACCGTGAAATCTAAGAGAATTCGGAGTGTTTTTTTTCGCCGTGTCCGCGCGATTCTGGTCTCAAAAATTTGGTAGGAACTGTAGATGTGTTAGCGGGTATTCTAAGGGTGAGTGACAGTATATTTATGTATGTCATCAGCGTTGCATCATCTGTCATCAGCATGTTCATCTGTCACTTTAATCTTTGAATAAACATATATATTATATATATTGAAATAATTATTAACATTATTAAATTTGTGCTGGCCTATTTATGTAGAAATCGGGGGTTTGGTTGGCCGAATGGTTAGCATATGCGTGCCTGTCTTTGAGTCAACTGGCGTGGTTTCGAATCCCTTGAGTCAACCGGTGACAAAGAGTAGGGTCGCCTGTCCAACCTCGTGGGTTTCCTCCTGGCACTCCGGTTTCCTCCCACTGCAAAGACTCCTACACACAAGTAAATTATTGAAATAAAATAAAAACCATATGTTAATCCCGAAATGACCTAGTTTGTGTCGAGTGCACGTTAAACCTCATTTCTCTCTCTCTCTCTTTATGTAGAAATCGTGTTTATTTAATAAAAATTTATTGTTTTTGCCCAAATTATCTTATTCTTTTTAGTGAGAAAGCATGTCAGATTTAGCTCAGTGGTGTAAAACTTTTTTGTTTCATTTCTAAATATAATATATTGAAATTCAATTGTTGAATAATATCTGAATACAAGCAAATCAAATTAATTGGTAAATATCTAATTCTGATCAGGGTAATAAAGTTTCCATTATAATATTTCTTATACAGAATATATCCGTATGTCAAAAACCTCATATCCATTGGTTTAATTTAACAACTTGCTCAACCACTTGTATCATTGTTGAACAGAACAGTTTTGGTAGCAATATCTACTGCTGTATGAATTTCCAGTCTTGTGTATATTACTACTGGATGTTTGAGATGAATTTGAATATATTTTGAAGTTTGAACAGTACTGCATAGTAACGCAAGCACTTACTTCCTTTTTCCCTGAATCCCTCAAGAAAGTGGATGGGAGCATTGATAATGAATTTGCAAGCAGATAATGAAAAACCAATTGTTGGGAATGTGATTCGAAACCAGTGGGTATTATTGTTTAATTTGATATAAGAAATGGACTATCTGTAATAGCACCAATGTTGATTTATGAACTTTAACTTTTTCAGAGCCTTTTGAACCACCACCTAAGACGTACATTACTAAGGGGAAATTTGAATATTTTAAACCAACTATTGATGTGGAGATGGATAATCCTGATAAAACTGATACTGTTAGTGAAGTTTATATAAGAGGTATGGAGGTTCAGTTTTTGAGATTTTTATTTCTAACTTGATGTGATTTGTGCAAGTTGTAATACTAATAATGAAGAACAATAACAATACCCTGAGTCCCATAATTGTAGATTTTTTTGCAAAGTTACTGCCAATTTTTTTTTTAAAAAAACATCTGTCAGTGACGATCTTTATAAACAACTTGGACGACTCACCCAATTATGTTTTGTTGCCTGGCAATTTGCCTTTATGTTTTTTAAGGATGGAAGATAGATGATACAATGATGCATATATTCAGACAGTGCTGGCCATCCATGGATAAATTACATACAATCAAGTAAGTGTTTTAAATGTTTTGATTAAAAGTATTTTAGATACAGATAGCGTCCTTAAGAATTAGGTTATTATTGTTTATTTCGCTATAACATAGGGGGTTGGATAGCCGAATGCTTACAGTGTGAGCGTTGCACATTAAGGTCTGTTACTGAGTCATCTGGCTTGGTTTTCGATTCCTGGGTTGTACATGACAAGGAGTAGGGTCGCCTGTCCAACATTGTGGGTTGCTTTGGATCCTCCTTTTTCCTCCCACTGCTAAAGACCACTATGTGCATGCGTCTTATTGAAGTAAAATTGTGAACTGTTTGTTAGTCCAGAAATGACCTACTTTGTGTTGAGTAGGCGTCAAACGCAAACCCCATTTCCCTCTCCCTCTTCTTTTATATACATACAATCACGGTGATTGAATCACCCCAAAAGACAATGCTCTGATTACTTTTTTGTTTTTGTTTTTTTTTAGTTTGTGGCATGCTGGATTAACTGGATCAACTGTTAGTATCCTAGCTTCCTTTCTACCTGTATGTGCTACACTAAAGTAAGTCAAAATATTTTTGTAAGATCATGATTTTACAATATGGCATTGCATCGAAAACAAAATAGCTTCCACAAATCATATTGAAAATTAATGAATATATTAAATTATCATCTATTGTAACACCATTATGGTTTTATTTTATTTTGTTAAATACACTTCTTTGCTTTTCTAATATTATTAATTCCTATTAAAATATTCAGTGATATCTATTATAAAATAGTTATGGATTTATCTATTTTTAAAAAAAAAATGTTTCGTTGGTTTTCAGAAATCTAATATTAGATGGTAACACTGTTAAAGAAGAGAATTTTGGGGAATTAATTGGGGAAGAATGTTTGTAAGTTGTTATTGATTTCAAAGAATTCTAAAGTAGTTGATGACTCAAAATTTTTAGCCAAGTTATAGTTTTGGTATAAAAGTTTATTATATAAAATCTTATTCCTATAGGTAATAATTCTTCAAATATTTTATTCTGTTTAACCCTTGTCCGGCATTATCCTGATTATTCCGATATCAGCCCGAGTCCTCCATATACAGCACCTAGATAGTGAACCTGGTGAAAAATTCTGTAAGATTATAGAATTATATTACTTTATTGCCACTGTGTGGTGATATGAAATTCTGTTATTGAACTTGGACAGTGATGATTAATTCTGGCAAATGTAAGTGAAAGAAACTGTTTCATGTTGTTTTTGAAGGTGAGGTAGAACTGTCTGTTTATATTCCATCAGTTGGATATATCAATATGTTTGATATTTTTCAGAGTACAGAATGTATCACTGAGATATTGTAGTATAACTGATAAAGGGGCAGATAGTATAGGAACAGCTTTAGGTTCGGCTAAAAAATCAAACACAAAATTATTATCATTAAATTTAAATGGTAACCAGATTACAGATGTCGGAGCTGGTCATATCTCTAGGGTAGGATTCCAATTCCGTTTTTATAGCACATGGGTACAGTTTTTATAGCATATGGGTACAGATTTTCAGACGCTGAATGTACCATCGTTTTATTGAATAAGATGGCCTAAGAATTGTTTTTATTTTGGGCTGGTTATTTATCTATGTAATTAAATTGCTTGATATTGAAGTAATGAGATATATATACATGTATATATATACTGTTTTAAAACTACATGTATGTTAATACAAGTGCAGGGGTATGACATTAATTCTTAACCTATAGCCTGTTTAACAAAATTTTAACTAAATAAAATCCAGATTTGAGTAATTTGATTGGATAATTATTATATTAGATGGATTTTATCTTTCATTTAGATCTCAAGAAACAGGACCCTGTATCCTAGTTAAAAGGAAAAATGTTTACTGCATAATTTCCACTTTTAATGGTAATTTATTTCAGGGTTTGAGAATGAACAGGAATCTGTTATGTCTGTCTATGTCGAGTAATAAAATAGGAGATAAAGGAGTTGTTAAGCTAGCAGAGGTACGGAAATATTATATCTTGTAACAATTAATGATTATTGGCAGCTTTATTTCTACTAGATGCTTAAAAAGTGAAATCCAAAATGGTTACTTACATTAATGTATTGCAACCTCCTATAAATGTAATATGGTTTACAAGACGAATGAATTTTATGGCTTGTTGTTAAGGCATGAGACACATTTCAGATTTCAGGATACAATAAAAACTTTGTATATTTAGGCCTACCGATGTGAAATATTTAAAAAGCATATGAGTCATCCATTTTCTTGATTTGTAGGCATTATCTAGGTTTTCATTAAAACACGAAGAAGTTGTAGAAAGACGTCGTCAAATATCGGAGAAAGGTTCTCCTGATAGAAATAAATCGGTAAGTTCATCATTTTTTCAATTATTTCAAAAGTTACATATTAGCTTGTGAACAATCTTAAATCTATGTAAATCTTTACGTTTTTTTTCCCACAAAAAAATCTACTGTTTCCAGGGAAGACAAATTCTTCTTGGGATTTATCAAGTTCTTGTGATTGAAGTGTGTGCCCATCCTGTAGTTTAAAAAGAATTTGGTTTATTAGTCTGATAATGTATTTCTTTATTTTAGCCCCCACTGAGCAGAAGAGCTCACTCTAATGATAGACCTGGAAGCGTGCGTTCAAACACTCAAACAGAAAAAGATAAATCAAAGCGAGACAAGCCATCTGCTAAAAAAAAGGTAAACTTATGCATTATATTTTCATGGAAAATTCATGATTTGCTAACAGAATATTAAAAATTTGATTGGATTCCTCTGTTGGTCAAAATGAATAAATGCACCAAATATTTAGAATTCATTAACAGTTGGTAGAATGTGAACAGAAAGACAACTCTGTAAAATACATTTGAAATTTATGATCCAAACATTATGGACAGATGATTGACAGAAATAATAGCAATAGTCAATATGTAAATATAGATATATTCCATTTTATATAGGATGCTAAAGGAAAAGATGCAAAAGAAGATGATAAAAAAGGAACAAAGGGAAAGGATGATAAAGCAGGAACAAAAAAAGGTAATAATTTGAAATCAAATTATTCTCTAATCACCAATTGACGTGAATGGATTGAGTTTATATATATAATATTTACAAGATTTACTAATTTTTATGAAAATAAAAATAAAAAACCCAAATTTATACAATTCTAACGAGAAAAGACTATTTTATTCAATGAATATTATATTCCATTATGGCACATAATGTTTACTATGTTAATCAAATAGTGTTTGATTTTTAAAAATTAGGACATCAATCCACAGGTAAAAGAAATTAGGAGAATTAAACAATTTTAGTAACCTTGCAATGTTCTGAATTCGTTCTCGCACATTTAGGAAAGGTTGTTTTAAGAAAAGACAAACCCGGACATTACTAATTTCACCCACCATTTTGAAACTGTCAGTGGCTTCGCTTGAAGTAACTTAATGCAGCATGCTTTATATTTATTCAAATGTTTCATATACACCACCATGTAACAATGTTAATTAAAAAACATATTAATTAATTACAATACATGTAATAGCTTTTATAATTATAATCAATGCACAATTTGTTTTTTGTCAGAATCACGAGGCACAAGAGGTTAATATTTTAGTTCACTATTTTCGCAGCTTTATAGTGATAAAATACCGTAGATCTTCCATATTTTTTTTTGATATTTGTCTGGCATCTGATTTATTTGCTTGATCTTTATTTTATTTTAATGTGGGTTTTTTTTTATAATTTTATAGATCAGTAGATTTGTTTATTTTTTTGTGGGTGATTTGGTTTTGCATCTTTTTTGTCAACAAATGTCTATTGTAGTGCATTAGAAGAATTTTTTCCCGCCAAAAAAATTCAATACAATTTTTTCAGTCTGTTGACTTATTTTACTCTGGCCCCCTCCATATAGATTGAAGTATTTGAAGTTTTGTGTTAAAAATTAATGAAATTTAGTCAAATTATTTGTTAACCGCTTAAATTCTAAAGTGAAATAAATAGATATCAAAATTAAGAAAATAAATAAACGGAAATTAAAATAGCAAACAACTATTAATCCAATGATAATAATGGTTTATGAAATTATGTGACAGGGTTGGATATTTACTTCTGTTTTTTTTTCTTCTTTTTTTCATTTTTATTTTTATGTGCTTTATCTGTTGTCCGTCTGTTTATTAGGAACTGCTACTGTAAGTGGGAAAAGTTCTGGTGGTGAGTACTAGGGCTTCTAGGTCTATAAGAGACGACATCAAAGTCATTGGTTCTCTTATGTGTGCCTTACAAATTTCAATGATTTTATAGTTATGATTTATATTATTAGTTAAAGTCAGTTCTGCATGACTTTTTGTTTTCTTTTAAAATTAAAGTTGAGCTTTTATAGTATTTATTTCATTTCTTCAATGTTTTGTTTTCTTTTTAGTTTTCTTAAAGTAATATATTTGACTGCATAAGTACACATCCTCTAAATGAGTGCATACCTACAAACAAATTCCAATTCCAGACAAACTGTTGAATATAAATTCTCAGGTCGTGTGCAATAGGAATAGTCACCCCAAAAAGAATATTGGTCAGAAAGTATAAATACAATCAATCCTAATTACATTGTTTTTCCATCCAACCAATAACAGTTTTTGATTTAATCATCGGAACGATTATCTAAAAACACTTTTCAAATTTATATAAGGAAAAGCATTAAAGCTTTAATATTACTTTTCTTACCCGTGCCATTCAGAATAACACCTATCTGGATATAGTGCGGGTAGAAATAACCAATATACTAATTATATATATAGGCTTATGCACTTATTTGACCGAGGATTTATTTGACAGTAGCTCATTCAGAGTAGAATATAATAAAGTTATACTTGATAAGTTATGGATGTGATGCCCGTTGATAGTTTTTGAATTTGTATTGAAATTGAATAAAGAGTTATAAAAAGGTTGATAATAACAAAATTTCAATACATAGATTTCATTTCAATTGGTAAAGATGGTAAAATTAGATTAGGATTAGAAACCTTTGAATTTTAATAGAGGTTTTCTTCAAGGAGTATATTAGTGAATTATAAATTTAACCAGTCTCTTATTTAAAAAATTTATCTTTCGTTTTTTTTCCAGCAATGCACTCACTTTAAGCCTATTCTAATCTAATAATTTTCACACTTTCTTCTTCAGCTGTTCGACTTATGTCTCTAGTGTCTGGTATGGCATGTTTAGCCACCATGTTGTTTTGTCATGTCTAGTCATCTTTATGTATTTCACAAATATGGTCTCTTTCATTAAACTGGCATTATGTAAGAGCTAACTCTGCCTATTGCAGGTCTTACTTGGGCCTTAAATTTTAATTTTATATGTATTATAGATTAAACATTAATTAACACAACTGGGCCATAATCAACTCTTGATGCCATCAGACGGCCTCGATTTTAAGTAGATAGGAACGGTTTCCCCATTTAATCATTTCATTTAAAAATGGAGAGGCAAGGCTAAGACTTGAATGACCAGTATGGAGGTTGCAATCAATGTACACATCTTGTCAAAACTATAACCATTGATAAATTTAGTGAAATTTTCAATGTATTAATTTTGCATTATCTATTGTTTAAATATTATAATAGCGAGAAGGGCCACCTCTTTATCTAAGTCTTACATAATGCCCTTTTAGGTATTGTCTTGTCTGTCTCCAAATGTCCTAAATAAAGTGTTAAAAATGCTTGAATGTATACATATATATATATATATACTAAGTTATTTTGGTCATATTTTCTTATCTGGTTTTGACTTGTTATTGGCTGTCAAATTATGGACTGGAGAATTACCCTAATAGTACATTCACAGACCATAAAATTATATATTAAAATACTATAAATGCAAGAGAATTTATATAATAACCAAAAAATGTATTTGACATTATTCTCAAAATAACCATCTAAACAAATCCTCCCCCTCCCCCAAACATTGCATATGTGACCGTTGAAATGGAATTAATCAAAAAAGATTGTTTAAAGTACTATGTTGAGGAAATGTTAAACATTTCTGTTTGCATTTGCTTAGACTATTTGTTGTGGATTGTCTGTCCTGTCTATGTATGATATAAAAGAAAGACGTGTTCTTATATAAAACTATTAAAACAAATACATGCCCTTGTTCCAATTTCACTTGGAAAGTAGGGCTGCAGATTGATTGTGTATGTTAAATATATATCAACACAGAAAGCTTGGATATAAATATGTACCTGACAAAATGTCATGAACTTGTAGTTGTTGGCCTAGCAGCTATTACTTTTAACTACTATCAGATAAAAAAATATGCAAGAACACAAAAATAAAAACTGTTGACCCTAAAAAAAGAAAACATGTGACCCTAAAAAAAACATGACTTAGGGGTTGATATTGTCAGTGACATGTGGCTTAGTTCCATGCTTGATCAGTCAACTGCTTTAGTAAAATGTATAATTAAAATTAACTCAAAGTTACATCTTAGTTTCCAATTGGCAATAATAGTCTCCAATTTGCAACAGCCTGGCTTTATGAATAGCATAACTTTCCATGGTTTGTTAATTGTCCTGGAAATGCCATTATATTTTATCTTTTGGGTGCCTATGTACAAATTTATGTGATAGATCCTCTGTGTAGGTAGACTACACAGTAAGAACATAAAAACCTCTTCAACTATGTTGACTTTGATATTCATTCCTGTTTCCCTTATCTCAACTTGAAAGAAAAAGGAGAATGAGGGTTATAAATCTGGGTGTTTTTGAGTGTGAAATAGGTATACAATGTCACCAACTTAAGATAATGGCACCACAATCTAATATAATACACTGAGATAGTCATTATAATTATACTACTAACACTAAGTGTTTCGTTGCTAAACAATATATAGCAGTATACAGGTGTTGTATAATAAATGTCTTTGTACTTTTATTACATGTGTTTTGTTATTTATCCATGAATTTATTAGTAAAACATGTATTAGCTATATTACATACAAATAGTTATAAAACATACAAATACAAATGGTGCTAAATATTAAATAATTCCAGTTAAGTTTATTAGAATATCTATTTTTTTTTATCTACAACAAGAAATTCTACCTCACCTCTTCTTACTATGCTTTTTGTTTTAAAAAAACTAAATAGAAATTCAAATAATGGAAGTTATATATTTTTAATGAAATGGTTAATTTGTTAAATGCTATAAATCAAATGAGTGTTAAAGTTATTGATTTATTGCATTTTAGCATCCATGGCTGCTGATGCTGGTAAAACTGCTGGAAAATCTAAAGATAGAAAGAAAAAGATGACACCCCAGGAACAAGAGGTAAATATATTAAATGGAACAAGGGTCTTAAATCCCCAGGTTGCCTGTATAAAGGTTATAATGATAGTCATATAGGTGGAATAATATTACATTTTATGTCGCTTATTGTTTTCCATTTCTGCCACTATTTATTGTGTATTTCAATTGTAGCCAACAGAAGCATCTGAGGTGATTAATCCATTATTAGAAGTAGCAGATTATATGGATGGTGAATTGTGGGTTGCTGGCAATCGTGTTTTAATTAATCTCAATTTATCTAGTAAGTTAAAGTTTATTGTTACACTCTTTTATCTTGTATGACTTATAACTTAAATTTAACTATATTTAAAACAAGCAATGTTACACTATATTCCCATATGAGAACCAACTTTAAGATCTCCCCATGTGTAGGAAAATATCTGAAAAATCAAAGTCCACTCTATTCTTTTAAAGAATGCATCAGAGACTGACCACAGGGACATACCAAAGTACTATTCACTTGATTAGTCAGTCTGCAGACATTTTATATTAATATGGAAACTGTTTATCCATTATTCAAGAAATTAGGTGAGGAGATAGCCTCTCCTGTGACTCATGATTGGTACAAAAACTATGTCTAAATTTATAGAACCACATGATTGATGTTACTTAGCCAGTTGAATTCCAGAAGGTATCACAATTTCAAGACCAATACACCAGGAATTGTATCTTTCAGAATGAATTGTGTGGTCATTATAATATTATCATTACATGTATATCAATACAGTATTAACTTGCTGGTACACTCCTCCCATTGCACAATACATGTCAATTATGCATTGACATGATATGGAATTATTGGTGCCATGATTAATGATGAGAAAGCTTGATAATCTTTAAGAAATATAACAGTTCACATCAGTGACTAACTATAGATTAAAATTAAAACTCCAAGTATCCCTTTTACAGTTTACAGTTATCAGAGTTTTGTCAAATATTTTGATATTTATATTATCAGGGAATCAAGTAGGTGAAGAGGGTGTACAGGCTTTATTAAAAGCTGTACAATATCAAACAACATTAACACAATTAGAAAGTAAACACAGTGGTACAGGTTTAATGAGGATTAATCTACAGGTAAAATATTCTTTCTTCATCTTTAGTGGGTCATGGTGGCTAAGTAGGTAAGACGCTGGCTCACTAGCCTGGAGGTCCAGTGTTCGTGGTCAAGAAACTTTAAGGTTCATCCAGATTTTCAGAAGTCGTTCCCCCTTGTCAGTGATGCAGGACAGAGGGCCTGACAAGAAGAGCGGCCTAGTCATTTGGATTGGGACAAAAACCAAGCCCTGTGTACACATTGGTGTGCTCGTAAAAGACAGTTGAAATTCGACATAAGATTGGGCCATAGTGCTGCTCTTCGGGGGAAAATTACCCTCATAGCACACTTTATGGCATATGCCCATCTTCATTAGCCCAGTTTGGAGCAAGCAGTAGTATATTAAACCTATTTCATTTCATTTCTCTTCATCTTTAGGGATATTATCTGAGTTCTCCTTACTGTCTATTTTTGACTTAGTTGTGAATGGCATCTAAACCTTATGATACATTGAAGTTTTAATCTACTACCAGTATTAAGCTAAAAATTTAATTGAACTATAAAGTTTTGTAATTTCGATACCTTTCACAATTAATGTTTTAGAGAAATCCAATATCATCAGATAGTGAAGCATTAAAAAAACTACATGAATTAATGTTGACTAAAGATCCATTCTACAAACCTTCACCAACACCAGATGCTGAAGCTGCCTAAATTACAACAATCAACCATATGAAAATAAAACATACTTAAATACCAGCAAGTATTCATCAGCTGCCTAAATTACATTTTATTCTTTTTGTCCAGTATTATAGTATAAATAAATACAACCTTGATAATATAAATGGGTTGATCACAGTATTAAAATATGGACAATGAATGAACTTGTTTTATTTACATGTATATGACTAATCAAGGACTAATAATACATGTAGTCATGTATTGTTTGTTTCCCAGTCATTTGTTGTATAATATATAAATCTGTGATATAAACAAATCTAATATATAATTTAGGGATATTTTAAAGCTGTTAAAATTATTTTCAATAGTTTGTATAAAGTATTTATTGAATAATAGTAATATTGAGTGAAATAATAAATCTAAAGACAATTTTTTTCTTAGTATTCAGTGTTATGAGTTTTCCTGAAAGTCCCCTATGCTTCTCTGGTAGATAATATGCGAAACAAGTATTTCGCCGCTAGTTTCTTATTTCCCTTAAATTTAAAAAAAAAACAATTTACACATTGTCAGAAAGGGCAACCCATTGGTACAGTTACCAGCACAATGAAATTCCTATAGCGAGTTCAGAGGTTTTTTTTATTTGAAAGCCGCACCATCATTTTGCATAGGATTAGTGGAGAACAAACTAAAAAAAACCGCAAAATGCGAGATGCATTTGATTTAAGTTAAATCAAAATCGGACAAAAATTGTGACCTCTATAAGGTGCACAACCTTTGTGTTACATACCTTGTACACAATTTGCGTGCAAAGAGAGTCCATTTTGGCGGGAGCTTTCGGTTTGATTTTCACGAAATTTGAACTCGACCACCATTAGGGTGTAACGGTGATAATATATTTAAAGGTTTTTTGGTTTTTGTTTAATTTGATAAAAATTGTAACCTCTAGAAGGACCACAAGCTAAAAACGTGATATTTCGTACAACCAAGGGCCATAATTCGGGAAGTTACGATCTTACATGCCCGGGATATGTAAAGGAACCATGATCTTTGGATTATAAACATGTCTTTCAAGTTTCATCAAAATCAGATGGAAATTGTGACCTCTAGAGTGTCCACAAGCTAAAAACTGATTTTTCATTCAATCCGGGGTCATAATCCATGAAATTTTGACCCGATCTGAGATTTTTTGAGATAAACGCGTATTTCAAGTTTACCCAAAATCGGATAAGAATTGTGACCTGTAGAGTGTTCACAAACAATTGTGGAGGGACAGACAGGGGCGACGACAATGTGAGCGTATAAAAATACAATTTCGTGTTGTATATTATCCTTTAATTGTGTACAGAATGTTGTACAACCTCGTGGGTTTTCTATGGGTCCTCCGGTTTCCTCCCATTGCTATAGACCACTAGTTTGTGTCGGGTGAACCTTACCCCCCCCCTCCCCCATGACAAAACAATGTAAATATAGTTGTGATATCCCATTATCGCAAATTGATAATTTTAGACACCGTTCCATGCAGATAAAATAAAATCTTGACCATGCAAAACCACAAATGGCAAACCTGTGCTTCAAGTGGTATTATTTAGGCAATGATTTCAAAAGAAACGCCAAGAACCATACATACCATATTTAGTTTACCCTGTGCATACGTTTATGGCTTGAGACACTAGAAATGAGGACTTCCATAGCGAAAACATTGCAGGTTTATATCAAACTTCAGTTATTTATTAATAGTATTAAAAATCATTTATTCTATAAAAATCAGACAATATAAGACAAAGCATAGTCAAATCTATAATAAACAATATATTTATATACTCTAATATTATACCCTAATTATACATTTATTTATATCAAATATATTTATTAAAATTACATCTTATTACACGTTTCGTTTTAATTTTGTATTGGTCTAGAGTGAAGCTTAACGTGTGAACAAAGTCATAAGAACGAAAAAAGAACCAAACAATTCGCTAAAACCAGAACAAAATAAACTATATGAGGCTTAAAAATCGCGGCATTTTGGAAATTCAAAGGAGAATGGTGAGAGTGTTTTTGGTTTTAGCTTTGTGTTGCCTTGGGTAGGTTTATATGTTTAACAAATCCAATGAAATGATTATTCCATGTGCAGGCGCGGATCCAGGATTTTTTGCAGGGGGGTCTAGGTTTGTTAATTGCTTAACTAATTGCGATTAACGGGGGGTTTGGGGGCCCTCCCCCAGAAAAATTTGGTAAATTAGATTCAATTTGGTTCATTCTGACGTATTTCCGGAAGGTAAATTCCAAAATTACAGGTCTAAATCGCTAATAAAATCGCATAAAAAATTTTCAAGCCTGAGCAGGGTGTGTCGCAGGGTATACTACTAAATGATTAATCAAACAACACAAAATATAGGTTTAAAAGTCGATGATGAATAAATAAAAAAGCAATGAGATAAAACTCTCAAATGTTTTAAAGCTATAGTAAATGTATGGACGCCGGTATCATCAGATATGCATTATGAAACCTGTTTTTAATTCAACAAAGAATGATGTAAGATTCATAATAAAAAAAAATAATTAAAGCTTCTGGTAGTCATGTATATTATTCAGAGAATAAGACTAAGTTATCACTGTGCAATCCATGATTATTTAACGCGTATTCAACAAAAGACGTATGGGACACAATCGGATAAAACAGACGATGATAGGTCAAGATGGCTTGACTGAACATATCGTGTTCATATCGTCTGTCTGCGGAGTATGCCGAATGTTGATAATTATCACTTCAACATAACATCTTTATAAATACTGCAAGGTATTGGACAATTTTGGGACAACCTGTTATGGTTTCAGCTTGCAAGAGAGTTTATTTGTGAACAGGTGTCTAATTTAAGGTTATAAAACTTTTGTAGCCATATGAAAAACCTGCAATATTAAGATCTGGCTCTTACATAATGCATCTGGGTGTACACTGTTTAGTTTTTGGTAAGATTTTGACCATACACTTTTCTTTAACTTGAAGTAGGCGGCCTATTTTGGATAAATATAAAGCAATAGCTAACATGTATTTTACTATTAAAAAATTATTTGTGTAACTACTCTGTATTTTGTTTTGCAATTTCGGATATATATATTTTCATACAATTCAATTGAAAATTCGAAGACGTTTAAATTCAAAGTGAAAACTATAACTAACTCACGCCCTTAACATCATTTGGTTTAAAGCATATTTATTTTTTATATTTACAAATCCATTAACTATTGTAAATACTATGTTACACCCCAATTAAAATATATGTTCAACAAAAAAATGGAGATAACAAAATTAATCATATCTTAAACCAGCCAGCCAGTTTTCTATGGTTTTTTCATGTTGATTTATCCATTTAATATTGGTCTTGGCTTTTTCCAAGGCTTGTGTAAAAGCTCTTTCTCCAGAACCGAAGTCGGACTGACTTTTCATAAATTCTTCGAGCTGCAAGAACAAAGAAAAAAGTTTTTGATATTTTTAAAGATGACAGCAAAAGTATAAAAAAAGTCATTTCTCCCGATTCGAAGTCGATTTTGCTATTGGGCAAGAATTGGATATATCTTTTCTTTTTATATATACTTATTTTACCCATATTATATATCAATATAACAATTAGCTATTTTAATTGTGGCATTTGGTATGGGGTATTCTGATTGTAGATTTGATATATATTTTGTCTTGAATCCATCTATTTTGCCTGATCACTTTTTTTCTGAGATTGTACCCGTTATATTGGTATTGTTACGACTGGTATATATGTATATATATAACTGATAGATTGCAACACTGGTGTACATGTATTTGAGAATTGATCTGAAATGGGGTTAAACTTTAGTTAATAAAGTTGGGTTGCATACGCTATGCAGTGTATTATGATGACAATTTTGCCCGGAAAGCAGCACTTTTCTTTTTTTCGAAATCCATCTATCACGAGAACTCCTTTACGTGCACGCCGATGTGTACACCGTGCCTCGGTTTTCCGTCACTTTCAAACATCTAGACATTGTTTCTTGCCAGACCTCTGGGAACCACGTCGGAAAGAACTGGAGAGCTCGAGACCTCACGGTTAACGAGCTAGTGCATTACTCACTAAGTGGTGTTTCACCTACTAAAACATGTTTTATAACCTTATTTTCATTAAATGAATATTACCTGTTGTAACTCAAACTCTGTGTTGAAGGCCCGAGTTACACGTCCTATCATATTGGAGAAGGCAAACAAAGACACTGCGAAACTGTCAAGAAAAGTTAAATTGCATTTATAAACAACAACAAAAAATAAAGGTAGGTTGCCAGGCAGCGACATATACCCCCCCCCCCCAACTCGCATACACAACAGTTTTGTTGTCAGAGCTTTTTAATACTGTTTAAATGCGAAATGAAGACGGACACACACAATGAAGTTGAGGTTGAGATTCGCGTTTCATAGGAATTTGTAGGAAATCCAACCGGCAATGATTCTTTTACATGCACTTGAACTGTTGTTCGACTCATTTGGAACCACCTGGTTAATGAGCAGTCATCTAGCATCATACTCACTGGGCACCAAAGTATAAATTTGGAAATGTCAACAGCACTAAAATAACTGATGAATGACTGATAGGGTTCATTATTATATCTAATCTAAGAATTTCACAATGAATTTATCAAATCACAGGAAATTAACTAATCTGCATTATATGTCCTTAATCTTCAAAACAAAAAAAAATTAATAAATAAATAAAGTTCATACTCTTCTTTTATGGTATTCCAGTGTTCTCTAACAAAGTCCCAAGTAAAAGAACGAGCGTAAGCATGAGTTGATACATATATAATCACACTCAATGTATCCTGTTTTCTTATATCTTCTTTTCTTATAGCTTTTAGTAAATATCTGGAAAATATTAAACACATATTTTACATATTCTGTAATTAAAGAGGCTGCAAATACCCTCTTTAGTACTACGTCAGAACAATACTGTATACATTCAAAACTAAATGTAAGATTTGGATAAAGAATTGACAGTGCTTGTTATATACAATAGTTTAAAAATAGATAATGTAAAATGAATGTATTGAAATTTTTTTCAGTTTTGTCAAGTACCATTGCACCATAATACCGAAGTCTTGAATTTGATATTTACTCCCATGTGAATACACGTCTATATGAAACTTTATAAACATTTGAAGCCGGAAAAGCCTGAAATATGCAGATTTAGCTCTAACATAATGCATTTAACAACTGGGTTATTAAATGCATCTCTCTCTCTCTCTCTCTCTCTCTCTCTCTCTCTCTCTCTCTCTCTTTGGCCATACTAAAACTACATTTTGTGTATAAGTAATTGCGAGTGTCGTTTCACAGGAAGAGGATGTGTTAGCATACTCTTCACAGAGCGGAGAAAGCGTCTCTCTATCGTACTCGTACCTACCTTCTCAGTATCCACAATTCTTGACTGCATGCCATACCTTGTAACAGTCTTACTTTCTCAGCAGCAACTTCCGCTGTTTTAAATTGTTCAAAGGCAAAATCCCATTCGGCAACACCACCATACTTAATGGCTGTACAATAGACCTTTGTCTTTATTCCTGGATTAATTCTTTAAGAAGAGAGAAAATGAAGTTATGTCAACTGTGTAATGCATAGCTGATTTATCCTTTTCTAAACTTTCTTGGGCATTAAATTTGAAATTATTCCTTTAAACCATAAATGGTATTCGGTTAAATTTTTGGTAATCCGTTCGAAAGCAAAATGAATATATTGGCCAATTTTACATTTTACGAAAGCTAACATTGATTTTGATTTCCCCTTTTATAAGGCACCGAAAATAAAGGTACTCCGAAAGTACATACATCATAGACCAAAATGTTTGGATAATATAATCTATTTGTATTTAGCCGTTTCGTAACTGTATGATTGCAATGGGATATATCGTCTTGTTTTTCTGCACCAACCGGACTGACTAATGAAGGAATATTTTGATAGTCAATTCCACCCAGGCTTTATTGGATTCCAACTTTGTGTATTTCTTCTCACTCTGACGACCAAACATCCTGTCCTTGCTAAACCGCCCGACCTGTCTAACAGGGGAAACCCAAGGCGAAAAATTCTGAGGACGTTTTGGTCAAAACCCAGAACTCATGGAGTTGCTCATGGACCGTTTGGAAATGATCATTCGACAATTGCATGAGTGACTATATCCTTTCAAGGATATTCATGTAAATGTCAAATATAAGATATGTTACGTTAAAAACTTACGGATTGTTACTGGGGTTGTCCATCCATTGCTTAAATAATGATTTGGCATCACTAATACAAGCCGGTAAATCATAATCACACGCCGTTGATACAACCAAAGATCGCACATAACTAAAAAACATAAAACAAAACAAAATATCACCTTTGGTGGAAATGAACCTTAACACCAAGTACGAACAATCCAAACTATTAGACAAAACTGTGTAATCAGCAAATGGACTGTTCACCGTGTACAAAATACATGACAAACAGTTGTAACGGGTGTCCGGAAGAATAAGCTTAACCTGCCTGACGTGACACCACACCCGCCATAGCTGCATCCATACCATTAGACGGAATCTCAGGAAAATAGCGGAACTAGTCAATGGACTATCCACACTCAAATGCACATGATGAACAGTGTTACAGCTATAGTAGACGTAATCAGGAAGATAGTATATACTGGTCAATTAAATATACTCTCCCAAAAAAGAAACGCAAAGTTACATTAATTCGTCGTCAGTACATCCATGTTCTGCTATCGCCTTGTTGCAACAAGAACAACGACACGTTGCTGTACCAAACTGCTATCCAGTGTTGCTGTGGCCATACCCTCAGTCCCTGAACCCATTAAAGTTGGATTTCATGGTGTCGGCGTATTTCAAAACAGAAGCTCTAACGGGGACGTCTGCCTCGTTATTCGGTTTCACGTAGGCGTTTGCCTACTGTCTGGTACGAGATTCTACGCCGTCAGGGAATTGCTGCTGCGGTAGAGGTCACTGTTGAAAACCATTTACGCCAATTACGTAACCGGAAGTGACGATCCAGGACAGGTGGGACCACTCTTGTCTGCCCTGGGCTAGGGCGTGCACGTGTTGAACTCCGCTGTCGGTACATATCCCAAAGGCTAGAAATGGAACTAAGGGAAACATTCAGCAGCTTGGCTACATCTGTCTTGGATTCACCTGCTTGTAATCGACGAATAGCGTTGTTGCGTTGGTCTTCGTCCAGATTTGGCATCACTTGGTTCTTTGAGTGTGTACATGCCCAACTGATTTGGAAACCGAGAACCCCGGGATTTTAAAGACCTTAGATTTAGGTTCCATGCGAAAAGCTCGCGAAGCTGTTAAATTCATGTTTCTTGGTGCAATCAAGCGATAAAAAATTTCAACAAAAAGGATGACCAGTCACAATTAGTGACCCTACCTTTAAAATCAATAATGAATTTCTTTTATCCTTACATAATGGCATTAAAAACAAGTAAGATTTGTCGAAACAAAGACCTCGGTCAAATAAAAAAATGATGAAAAATGGGTTGTGCGTTTCTTTTTTTGAAGAGTATATAATAGCCGAATGAGACATGTTATTATATTTACTAATCAAGTCAATATGACGGCCGTAAAACTTTGAAAGGTTTTTGTAAGTTTAGCGGGCAAGTATCCCTGCCATTGGGGTAGTAAATCCATGGATATTTATTATCAATGAAAATAACTTACGAATCCAGATGTGATGCCCCAGTATTATTCATGGTCCATCGACTGAATGGTTCTTGTATTCTACTTAACATAAATTTCTGAAACAATCAAATTTCTTTCTTAAAACCACAACATCTCTGAGATACACACGTTTTAAATTTAGGACTGGTACATGTGTTTTAGTTTATCGATAATTAGTGGGTCAATCCTTGTATTTTCGATTAGTGGAATATTTTGAATACGGTACTATTAATCAGAATTAAATATAATTATATTTATATTATTGGTTGAAAGTGGTAATGCCTCTTTAATTTGAGGACCATCAAAAGTAGACTTTGATTATGAGTAGCTATTTAAGACCTTGGTTTAAATATGCAGTATTAATCCATATTAAGTATGAACATTTGCCCTAGGTTTACCCACAGCGGTGATGAAAAGTGGATTGGACTACCAGTGCCTAACCCTTTGTTTAGGTTATGTTTACGTATATCTTATCATACCTTCCATGCTCCATATACAGGCGATTTAGATAACATCCTTTCAACAAATGCAATCTGTATTCTTGCTGCTTCTCTGGGCACATAGTCCTCTTCTTTATTTAGATATTCTAAAGTCTTTAGTGCAATCGTTATATCAAGATCTCCAGAGCTGAAAATTGCAAAATTGATTTATGGAATATGTTACAATACATTACAATCTCTCAAATAAACCCTGGGTAGTAGCAGTCCATGTATAATCACACTGAATCGCTGCTCTACTGCCAGTCGGTAGATTAAAACACATTAAAGCATTTCCACCTTTTTTGTTATATAATACATATGGACCAGGAACCGAGCAACACGTCATCGTATCCATTTTGAAATTGAGACCTAATATCAAAGCCTGCCAACGGTCTTCCAACGAAAAAGAGTGCCAAGTTTCATACCAATAAAATAAAACCAAGTACGAACAATCCAAACCATTAGACAGAATTCGAAAAATATCCTCCAACGAAAAAGAGTGCCAAGTGTCATATCAATAAAATAAAACCAAGTACGAAAAATCCAAACCATTAGACAGAATTCGAAAAATATCTCCCAAACTATTATTAGTATCTTGGGATGTATCACCGATATCCCCCGTGCCCTTGGGGGTATCGTGGCAGTTATTTTTACCCTGAAACTGCCTCCCAGCTGAATATTTTGGTTATTTATACTTAACATGTAACTATAAAGCTACTGAGTTTCAGGTTACTTCGGGGACATAAAATATCCACCAGCAGAGCAACCCAGCCAGTGGTAGAAATAAAATAAAACCAAATACGAACAATCCAAACAATTGGACAGAATTTTACTTGAATTGGCGGAGCATTAGGCCTTTTCGAAGAACGTTGCCACTAAGAAGATGAAGACCAACAACAAGAGCAACAAGATGGGTAAAGCTTGTGTAACTATAAAGTATAAATACACTGTAGTGTCGTATAATTTAAAAAAATGTCGTTGTCACTAGGAAAGCATATAAATTCATTACCACATATGCTACAAATCTACCCGTAACGCATAATATTACTTACGTGACCAAGTTCCAGGCGTCATTTATAATCTGTGCCCTGTTTATCGCCGAAATGACCTACAAAATTTAGTTTGAAAGTACAACGAATGCATATAATTTCGAGCAATTTTTTGTCTATATTATAGCAATGTAGCATTATACGCTCACATTTTAATTTAGAGCATACTTGTCGTCACCATGCCCCTATAGTTTAGTTTGTCCATCTATAATTGTTGTATTGATTCATACAGGTCAGCGTTTTTATGATTTATTTTAAACGTGGTAGTATTGTCTGGCTAATCATACAGAACCGCAAATTTAATGTGGAGTTGCTGCTCTTGTCACTTTAACTAACCCCCTTAATATATGCTTGAGTAAAGATAGTTCTTTCCTTCAATTGTTTGTTTTGTATGTATATATATTTTTTCAAACTTGCCAGGCAAGTCAACTTGGTATCAAGCTTCAAATTTTATATTAAGTTATTGACCTTGTGAAGGCTTTAGAGTTCAGTGTTCTGGAAATGCTCGTTCTAAAACGTTTGTTATGATTGTATGGCCAGTCCCAAATGTATATTATATGTTATGAGAAGTGATTGCTCATGTCGTCTTTGTAAAGAAACTTGCTGGAAATTTTCGGATAAGAAAGAACCCTTTCGAAATTCAGATTAATTCATGATCTCTGCATACCCAGTACGGTTTTGAGCAATTACAGATGATAATTATTTGAGGATATTGAAACATTTTATGTAAAAATAATAAATAAATGTGAGATTATATATTATAATAATCCGAAAAAGTAGTGTTTCGCACAATCTACGCAGTGTGAAACCCTAATAACTATGACTATATACCTTATGGTCTGTGTTTAGCTGCTTAATTAGTGCTAACCAGTTAGAACTTTCATAATTAACTCTATAAAAACCATACTGCTGGACATTACCAATAATCCACCCATCTCCATCCGTTATTGGTGGTAGTCCTTCACCCACTATAGCCGCTGTAAACAAAATGGATAATCAAAATATATTCAAAACAAGCGGTTACCATGCAATATCTCAAATTTTGCAAGAGATGGACAGAGAACAGTGAAAACCAATAGGGCACACCTTTTCGTTGTCTTAATGCTTTACATAGAATTTGAATTTTAAAAAAAACACAAATTAAATTTAGACTATCATAACACAGGATT
The DNA here is from genome assembly GCA_036850965.1 of Patella caerulea. Classification (NCBI taxonomy): domain Eukaryota; kingdom Metazoa; phylum Mollusca; class Gastropoda; family Patellidae; genus Patella; species Patella caerulea. The sequence goes on from JAZGQO010000006.1 coordinate 26,340,683, forward strand.
GAAAACCAAGACTGTATTAAACAAAAACTTGTATTTTGATACGCATCAAAATCTAAGACATTCAAGATGTGTTCTCGTACAATCAGCGAACATGATCCATAATAAAATTACGGCCTGATACATGCCAATATCAAACGGAACATATATTTTCGGTTTCGTCAAAATCGGATAAAAATTGTGACCTCTAGCGGGCCCATAACCTTGGAATTACAATCTTCTACACTATTTGCGTCAAGGCGAGTGGCCATTTTGTCGGTTACTTCTGTTCCAATTTTTTAAAAATTCAATTTCAACTCTAATTACGGTGTAACGGCGAATTATTTGGACGGTCTTTAAAATCAAATAAAAGGTGTGATATTTTTTGTAAAATCAAGGGTCACAATCGAGGAAGTTAAGCTCTGATATGCGCTTATATCGACAGGAACCGAGATCTTTGGGTTATAAACACACATTTTCAGTTTCGTCAAACACCGATAAAAATTAGAGGATCAACATGCTAAACGCGCGAATTTACGTACAATCAGGGGACCATAATCCACGAAGTTACGGTCCGATGCATGTCAGTTTCATTGCAATTATCTGATAAATATTTTGACCTCTAGAGGCTCCTCCAGCTAAAAGGCGATTTTGCGTACAACCAGGAACCTTAACCTATGAAGTTGCAGTCCGTCACATCCTATATCAGCAGGAGCCGAGATGTTAAGGATATAAACCCATATTTCCTTTTTCCTAATTCTGATAAATATGCGGACATGTAGAGGGTCCACAAAGAAATGTGAACGGACGCAATGACGTAAGGTCCGACGGACGCACGGATACAAGGACGCACAGGGTCGATAGCATAATAATTTGTCCAGACGAAAAAGTGTGTGTATAAAAATACAAATATTTTGACGTACTCTGGAAAAAAATGTTTTATGACATTCGTTATCTTTTATTGCCTCGGAAGAAATTTCATAATAAAATGCCCTTTTCGTGTGATATTGACCATTATTTTGCCGCTTTGGAACAAACACGAGACCATACATGGACGTCGAGCATTTTGAAAGAGGAATTTATTCTGCTTTCATGTTCATATGCCATAAAACAAAATATATTTCACTCAGTTTTTGTATGTATGAAATGGATATAATCGCAAAACATAAAAGTGCACTGAGGCGTCCATTCACGGTAAAGATCTTTTATGAAAGCAGTTAGTTGTCTGTGTGCTGAATAATTGATTTTCTTGTAAAAATACTTACTTTCAGTTTCCGTTTTGCGTATCCATTTTACGTCAGCATCTGATTTATTAAAGTGCTTAGCGATGCTTGTTGTGTAAGTAAAGGGAATTTCCCATTTATAACTGAAAATAAAGCAGATAAGACAAAGTTAACAAAACACAGAAGTATACATAAAGTCAACCCCCTATTTTTGTTTGCGCTCTGTATTCCTTTACAAATACTATGTAAATCTTACCCAAAATCTGACGTGTATTTCATAGGATCTACAGCAGACGGATCTCGGAGGTAACGTTTCTGAGTAAGACGCAGGTTGTTACCTTCTCGCGTTATGGTAACCGTAGGATAGTTCATCTGTAACGTCCACGTATCCATTATACTTTTAACATCTATACTTTTACCTTCTGATTGAGCTTGCTGAAATTACAATATAATATATATATATTAGTTGCCAAAACAGTACAATGATTGGTTCCTCAACGGGTTTTTTAAAACATACGCCAACAAATTAGATAGAGATAGAGAAGCGGTTTCATTATTTTGAGCAATAAGAGACTTTAGGCCCGTCTTCAATGTACGCCTTTCCGCCGGCCAAAGATTTGATCTTGCACATGTAATGAGACCGTTTTCATGCAAGTGTTTCCGCCCGTGGAAAGAAGGTTGCTTGATGAGCGATCTTTTCGCTGGCACATGTGGGTGTATGCGTTCTGGCGTCCAAACGTGGGTTCTCTTCCATTAAATTAATCAACCGCTCTTGTTTTGTTTTTTTTTTAAATGCAGCTTGTAAGCGGCAGATTTTTTGAACATGGTGTTCATAATGCTGCAAATGGAAATCCTCACTTTAAAAGCGTATACATGTACATGGAAAGTGGACCGAGGGTATAATACTTTATAGCCTCAATTCAATATTATTTTCAATATTATTTTTGCGCTTTTGACAAAATATTAAGAGTATAATATAGTATGTTAAAATAAGAAATCTATATATTTACCTCTGTCAGAGCTTGCCATAGATCATCATGGAAAGCTGCATCATATTCCTTTCGCTTTAAATATTTCTGAAATAAAAATTATAGAGATTACTTTACCACCGTGGGCCTATGTCAAATGTTCTATATTTGAAGCCGATGGGCTGGTAGTAGAATTACATTCAATCAGTTCAACTTACTTAATTTCATTCTTTTTTTTCCTTTTTTTTTTTGGGGGGGGGGGCTTCTGTACAAACATGTATTGAATTTATCCCATTACAAATGGAATAAAAAAATTAGACCTGCCTGATTTAAATTGGATAACCACATTGTTTAGTTTGCTTTCTTTAACTTGCAATGCACCCTTAAGTTGATTTGTTCTGTCGGAATTAAAATAAGACCATGATGCACATTCGTTGTCATTAATTATCAAATTTCATCCAAGTATGCACAACTACGCATAGTTTAACCAAGCCTGAAATTATCGCTTTAATGGAATTACTGTTTGTTGTGGATGACGAATAGGTTGGACTGAGTGGAAGAGTGTATACACTGCCGAATAAAACATTAAATTACACAAAGCGGAACGAATTGGTAATTTTTCATTCAAATCTGATATTTTATTTAAATTTTGGAGACAGACTCTATTCTATCAGATTTTCATCACAGGAGTAGGTGGCTCAACTATAAATTGGTTATCAACATGGCCCCGATAGATATAGCATTTAAACGTCTCTCGCTCGGGACCCCAATCGCAAATCAAGGCATCAAATTTAGTTAAACCAACACTTATAGTTTCCACGGAAATTAAAATGGTATTATCAATCAGGGACATATTTTATGTCAACACTTACCGTTAATCCTAAACGGAATGTATCCTCTCCGAGGAAAAATCTCATCATCCGTATAATAGAAGCTCCCTGTAAAAAAGATTTGTATCTGTAAGTAAATGATTAGAATTCAAATAGTAACTAAACCAACAGAGATTAGTTAAATTTAATGATAATAGAAAATATAATAAACATTATAATTACTGAATCTAATATTTATGTAAAATTACCGCATCAAGACAATTAATGCATGTTTAGATCTGGGGACATTGTGAAAACCAAATCTGCATTTATGCAGAAATAGTAATGATACCTTAGCATATGACACTCTATCAAATATTTCATTGATTTCATCAGGATGACCGACAGGTACATAAACAGGATGTGACGTAGTTAAACCATCAAAATCAAAGACGTCCTGCAAATCTTCCACAACAAACTGTTCAAACTGGAAAAAATACCCATAATGATGACTAGTAACAGGCATTTCATTTTTGTCTGGATTTTGATGCTGTACACGGGGACCTTTCTTAGTCTGCACAGTAGCGTAATAAGAACAAGGCGAGGACATTGTTTTATCTGATGTGTATTGTTTTGTTAATTACGCTTGGGTGTGTGTATTTTGGACGAGGGGGCACAAAACCTAGCCACGTCATTGAGTCCGCAATGATATCCGTTTGGAAAGCAGAATAGATAAAAAAATCAATTTAACCTCCTGTTGCTTCGAAACTACGTGTCATGTATTTGAACAGTTATTTGACTGAATCAGTTTTGAAGCATTAAAACATATTTTAATAATCTCTGAAGCAAACTTACCATCTTCCAGTCCGGGTGACAATAGTCAACCCCCATATATTCTACAAAACTAGCAAACCCTTCATTTAGCCACAAGTCATCCCACCATGACGGCGTGACTAAATTACCAAACCACTGAAGAACAAAACATCACGGATTAGACGGATATCAAGTCAGAAAACATACAAAACATATACTCAATTAAAGGTTCCCGAACCAAAAGAATATTAGTTCAAAATAAATTGATTTAATGAATTTCTATTTATTTCCTACTTTCATCTTAGGTATTATATATTCAGTATTAATTTATACCGAGACGCCGAGGTTGTTAAATAAACAACTCGTTTTATTTCATATACACACAATTCCAAACTGCAAGCTTTAAACATAACGCTAACGCTACAATATACGTCCACATTCCTACTTTGATTGATATGGTACTTTGTCAAGAAGGCTAGGCGTTTGGTTTGTTTAGCGTTGAGGGTCGTGCACCAAAATTAATAGTTGCCGTCCTTAGAGTATAAGGAATAACTATACCAAGATAATCCATTCAGAATTGTGCCTTCCTTACACTAAAGGCAAAAAGTGGGCGTGGCTCTGCCCCTGGGGGTCGGGACATTCATCAAAATCAATAGTGGACGCCCTCAGGCTATAAGGAATACATAAACCAAATGGGTGTTGCTGTCCCATGGGAGTCGGGCATGCACCCAAAACAAAAGGGGTCATCCTTAGGGTATAAGGAATAAGTATTTTAAGTTTCAAGATGACCGATTAAGAATTGTGGCCTGTAGGCGACACACAAAAAGAAAATGGGCGTGACTCTGCCCCTGGGGGTTGGGCATGCACCCCAAATGATAGAAATGTTCCTTAGGGTACAAAGCATAATCATTCAAAGTTTCAAGATGATACGTTAAGAAATGTGGCTTGTAGACGACAAACAAATAAATACAAGGAATGGGCGTGGCTCTGTCATTGGGGGTCGGGCATGCATCAAAAAACAATACGGATCATCCTTAGGGTAAGTATACAAAGTTTTAAGAAAATACAGTTAGAATTGCGGCTTCTAGGCGACACAGAGACACGCAAAAAGAAAATGGGCGTGGCTCTGCCCCTGGGGGGTTGGGCATGCACCCCAAACGATAGGGATCATCCTTAGAGTATAAAGAGTAAGTATACAAAGTTTTAAAGAAAATCCAATAAGAATTGCGGCCTGTAGGCGACACAAAGACACACGATAAGAAAATGGGTGTGGCTCTGTCCCAGGGGGTTGGGCATGCACCCCAAATGATAGGGATGTTCCTTAGGGTACAAAGAATGTGTATGCTAAGTTTCAAAATTATAAGTTAAGAAATGTGGCCTGTAGACGACAAACAAATACATACTAGAAATGGGCGTGGCTCTGTCCCTGGGGGTCGGGCATGCACAAAAAACAATAGAGATCTTCCTTAGGGTATAAGGAATACGTATACCAAGTTTGAAGAAAATCCAGTAAGAATTGCGCCCTGTAGGCGACACAAAGACACACGAAAAGAAAATGGGCGTGGCTCTGCCCCTGGGGGTGGGGCATACACCCCAAACGATAGGGATGTTCCTTAGGGTACAAAGAATGTGTATGCTAAGTTTCAAAATTATAAGTTAAGAAATGTGGCCTGTAGACGACAAACAAACAAATACTAGAAATGGGCGTGGCTCGGCCCCTGGGGGTCGGGCATGCCCCAAAAACAATAGGGATCTTCCTTGGGGTATAAGGAATACGTATACCAAGTTTGAAGAAAATCCATGAAGAATTGCGGCCTGTAGGCGAACCACAGACACACACACACACATACACACACACACACACACACACACACACACACACACACAGACAGGGGCGACGGCATAATACGTTCACATTATGAATGTGGACGTATAAAAATGAAAAGAAATGTAATTTAACGTTCTACTGTTAAGCTCCGACTGAGCTGTTGAAAACAGGCATACGCCATACATAGAGGCGTTTTATAGCTGAGGCGCTGGAGGCGCCAGTCTACTCGCGAAAAAATTCAAAAAAGTTGAAAAAGAAAACGGGAGAAAAATGCTAAAAGCGACGAGAAAAATGAAAATGTACCCTAGTTAGGTAGGGTCCTAAAGGCAGACAATAGGGCCCCACGTTTGTCAGAGCTAAATCTGCCCTTTGTATGTCTAATATCTGGCTTCAATGTTGTTTAAATTATTATTTAGACCTTTAATGAAACGACAAGCCCATAACCAACATCGGCTGGCGAGGTATAAAGTCTATCGTTTCATTATTTAACGTTAAAATAGTTAATCGAGACTTTGTTTATCATCGTTTTAACTGTAAAAATAATTTTACCTGATGAGCAAGTTCATGTGAAACAACGACAGCAACCCTCTGTTTGTTACCTTCTGATGACACGCCAGGTTTATATAACATGGCCGTTTCCCGATATATAATTAATCCCCAATTCTCCATAGCACCAGCAGAAAAATCTGGCATGGCTACCATATCTATATTGTACATACAATAAGGACAAAAATTTTATACTTTTTCAATCCCAGAGTTAGATATTTTATTGAATATCTGGTAGGCGAAATAAAAAATTGTAGCTTATAGCAAATATCTACTGAAGCGTTTTTTGATCGATGTTCTCTTATGGAATAAAAATGGCCTTAATCATTGGACCTCCCCAAATAGAAATTCCATGCAAATTGTGAAGTTTGACATTGACGATCAAAATTGATATATTAATTATAACCATTAGCTATTAATTGTGATCATGGCTCGTTCTCTAATTTCTGCATGTTATTAGCTGTAATCTTGAGGTATGTTATTAGTCGTAACCATTGCAAATTATTTGTTGTAATCATGCATCAGCTGTAATCATGGCGCGTGTTATTAAATACTACATACCTTGCTTGGGAAGGGGGAAAGAGATATTGAAATATTCTTCGAAGTATGTTAATATTTTAACTCCGGTGTCCAAGGCATAAGTTGCTTGGTCCGTTTTACCAGGTGTCGCCCAAGCACCATACTGAAAAAAATTATGAAGAGAAATACAGCGTCTGCACAAACTTGATGGCATGCTTGGTAAATGGTTATTAGTATTATCTAAATTATGGCGGGCAGTAAAGTATAATTAAACATAACGCTAACGCTACAATATACGTCCACATTCCTACTTTGATTGATATGGTACTTTGTCAAGAAGGCTAGGCGTTTGGTTTGTTTAGCGTTGAGGGTCGTGCATCAACATTAATAGTTGCCGTCCTTAGAGTATAAGGAATAACTATACCAAGATAATCCATTCAAAATTGTGCCTTCCTAACACTAAAGGCAAAAAGTGGGCGTGGCTCTGCCCCTGGGGGTCGGGACATTCATCAAAATCAATAGTGGACGCCCTCAGGCTATAAGGAATACATAAACCAAATGGGTGTTGCTGTCCCATGGGGGTCGGGCATGCACCCAAAACAAAAGGGGTCATCCTTAGGGTATAAGGAATAAGTATTTTAAGTTTCAAGATGACCGATTAAGAATTGTGGCCTGTAGGCGACACACAAAAAGAAAATGGGCGTGACTCTGCCCCTGGGGGTTGGGCATGCACCTCAAATGATAGAAATGTTCCTTAGGGTACAAAGCATAATCATTCAAAGTTTCAAGATGATACGTTAAGAAATGTGGCTTGTAGACGACAAACAAATAAATACAAGGAATGGGCGTGGCTCTGCCATTGGGGGTCGGGCATGCACCAAAAAACAATACGGATCATCCTTAGGGTAAGCATACAAAGTTTTAAGAAAATACAGTTAGAATTGCGGCTTCTAGGCGACACAGAGACACACAAAAAGAAAATGGGCGTGGCTCTGCCCCTGGGGGGTTGTGCATGCACCCCAAACGATAGGGATCACCCTTAGAGTATAAAGAGTAAGTATACAAAGTTTTAAAGAAAATCCAATAAGAATTGCGGCCTGTAGGCGACACAAAGACACACGATAAGAAAATGGGTGTGGCTCTGCCCCAGGGGGTTGGGCATGCACCCCAAATGATAGGGATGTTCCTTAGGGTACAAAGAATGCGTATGCTAAGTTTCAAAATTATAAGTTAAGAAATGTGGCCTGTAGACGACAAACAAATACATACTAGAAATGGGCGTGGCTCTGTCCCTGGGGGTCTGGCATGCACCAAAAACAATAGAGATCTTCCTTAGGGTATAAGGAATACGTATACCAAGTTTGAAGAAAATCCAGTAAGAATTGCGCCCTGTAGGCGACACAAAGACACACGAAAAGAAAATGGGCGTGGCTCTGCCCCTGGGGGTGGGGCATACACCCCAAATGATAGGGATGTTCCTTAGGGTACAAAGAATGTGTATGCTAAGTTTCAAAATTATAAGTTAAGAAATGTGGCCTGTAGACGACAAACAAACAAATACTAGAAATGGGCGTGGCTCGGCCCCTGGGGGTCGGGCATGCCCCAAAAACAATAGGGATCTTCCTTGGGGTATAAGGAATAAGTATACCAAGTTTGAAGAAAATCCATGAAGAATTGCGGCCTGTAGGCGAACCACAGACACACACACACACACACATACATACATACATACACACACACACACACACACACACACACACACACACACACACACACAGACAGGGACGACGGCATAATACGTTCACATTATGAATGTGGACGTATAAAAATGGGGCAGGTTTAATACTTTTGATAATTCTTACAACGTTTGATTATTTTAAAAAATAACTACAGACATTCCGAACGACAAGCTGTAATTTCTAATAGTTGTGCTAATGTCTTATGTCGTCATGGGATATGGGATTATGGAACGATAAGATGTAATAACATACTAGTAAATACACAGATTAAAGCACACAGCTTTATGTTTTTAAATAAAACCTGGTATTAAAATGGGAGGAAATTACTATATTTGTGTTCGTTTTGAACGCATAGAAAACACCTGGTCTGAATATTTAAAAATTGTTTCTGTTTTATACCTCGATGTTATTTTGGGTTGTCTCTGTTATAACTTCAAAATCACAGACGATAAAAGCTAGCAGATAGGTAGACATCTTCGGTGTGGTGTAATAAACATCGGCTACCCAATCATCTGCTCTACAATTAGAAATAGTTATTGATTGATTACATATAATGAAACTACAGTGGACTCTGTCACTTTCGACATCTGAATAGTACGGCATTCCGTGAAATCCGTCATCTTCGGCGTCGTGTAAACACATCGGTCACCCAATCATTTGTTCTACTATTAGAAATTGTAATCAGCAGCATTTGGATATCTTTTGAGTCATTTTGTAAACGTTTACTTGAGACTGGCATGGGCGACAGGTAGCATAGAACGCTCGATTTGTGGGCAAATGACGACAGCATCTTTGTGGACCAATGGGTTTAATTATCCATGATTTCTTAGATGTGGCTAAACTATAATACATATAAATAACAATAACATATAACTACCTGGGAATACTTTGAGCAATTGGCATATTAGATATAGTCTTCTTATTGCTCTTCCTCACTAATGTTATATTAAACCTGGCCTTGATGGCAGGTTCATCAAAACAGGGAAACACCCTCCTGGCATCCGTTGGCTGCAACTGTGTAGTAGCAACATATCTGAAAAATTATAAAGATTTTTAAATTCATTTTTTTCACATATTTTGCGAAATATTAAGTTGGATCATTATAAAATATACATGTAATACAGTTTTAAGCCAGTTATTTCAGAATGTTCAAAAGGTGTGTCACAAGGGTTGCTATTAATTGTACAGCTTTCTGTGTGTTCAGGCATTAATATGGCCTAGTTATTTTGAAAAGTTGCCTTGTACTCATAACAATTAGTGGCATATATATTTGGGCTTATTCAATCTGGAATCTTTCCCTAAAGATCAAGGTTTGCTTTGTCTAGTAAGTTGTGCATCAACCGTTTTTGGAATAGAAGCGTGTTTGTTTTACTCGATTTTTTCTCTAGTTCATCCAAGCTTGTCGCATATATTGTTCTCCGATCGACCCTGGTATGATTTCTAGACCACATATCCTGTAGCTTTAAAGTACGATAGGGAAGAAAGGCGACATGCCGAGGTATATGAAACATGCTTTGCGAAAGATCAATAAAAATTTGTGGATTAGAAAGTGGATACCAAACTTTAAAATTGTGTAGGCGTAAAATGTGATTTATCAACTATTCTATTATTACTTTCCTTCCCAAAAAGCATTAACTTTATTAAATGCATATTTAAATTTCATTTATTCAAAGAAAAGGTTGAAACATATGTAAAGTTAAGGTCACAATTTACACCCAAAACCGACACGCACCGGCTAAGAATCACATAAGGAGGAAACCGGGATATTTTTACAAGTGTCCAATTCAGTACTCCGCGGGTACTTTTGTTTAAGATAATGGCGTTAGAATGAGGGGTGTAAATGGAGACGCTAACTATATATTGACATTGAATCTGTGTCTCTTTAAAATTTCTTGAGATATTAAGACAATATGGGGTGACTGTTTCAAATAGACCGTCTTTGTACCCGTTGACCAATATGAATATGAACATCGACCATTAGTTGCTTACACTGACAGCCTCCAGTAAAAATATACACTTTCCCTGCCTTATTTTGGGTAAATTAACATGCATATATATATATTACCTTGTTTCGTTATTATAGTCGTATTTACTTAAATAAAGACCTGCCAAATCGTCTTTTAGTGGTCCAGCAAATTCCATTTGGACAAAATATGTAGCACCTACTGTAAGATCTCCGTCAAGATGAATTATTAGAAATTGACGTGTAGTGTCTTCTTCCCAGGATTTTATGTTTGGTGCGGACCCTGCGCCTTCTCGGCCAAAAAGCAAAGAGCCTCTCGTTATATTAAGTTTATTTATCTGCAAGGTCACATTATTACTAGCTTCTACACATCGTATCTGTATTCTGACACTACCATCAAATGTAAATGTTTTAGGTTGGTCGTTATACATATGTGGCTGGAGTTCTACTTCATAGAAGATAGGTTGTAGGTGACGTGGTAGACGTACATCAGGTTTTGTGGGGGTTGTCGGAGGCGCAGTGGTAGTGCTCATCGTCATGCCACCCTTTGAACATGCTGTACCTGATAAAACAAGAGAAAGGGTTATTACGACACAAATATCGGCATTTAACCCCATATTCCCCAAGTTGAAAATTTACTACAGGTAGAATGCTTATAAGATATGTATTTGAGATTTTAGATAGAGTAAAACAATTAAAGAGTTTGGTGGTTAGTATCATGGACTCACGACGAACATGTACCGGGTTCAAACACCCGAATCTTTAAATCTATACAGGGCAAAATCCCTAAACTCGGATAACACACGTAGTTAGATAAATAAATATTACCATTATTTATTAGTCTTAAAATTATCCAAACAAAGTGTGGACGAAACTTTAAATGAAATGAAAGGGGGTTTAATGTCCCACTGTCCTGCTCCGATAGGGATAATTGAAGAAGGTAGGATGCGACCCATTCGACTCAATTCATAATTGATTTAGGTTGATATTGATTTGATTAATTTTTATTTCCAGCAGAAGAGTTTCGGTGAAAAAAAGAAACTCTACCCATTTCAAATGTAATGGAATGGGGCATTACTAACTAAAATAACATCATAATATTAACTCAGGTTTTGAGCCTTTCAACAAAAATCCAATTTATCAGGTCAAAAGTTACACAATAGCTAGTCTCTTATCATCCAAACAAATATTCTACAAATATTAGTCTGGACGGGTCCTCAAAATTTGACAGAAAGTCCGTCACTGTCTGGATTATCCAGTCTTTTAAGTTATCACTTACTGAATCTATCAAAACATCTCGCTTGTCAACAATGACACTCTCTAAAATTTTGTTTTAAAGTTTTTAATTGAAATGGCAATTTTCTCCCGTCATGAATCAAACGTATGGCTTCTCACAATCTCCTTAATCATGATTCATGCTGTTGTATCGTCTCTATTTTGTTTCTAATAATAGATGTGCCAAGTGAATTGTGGGATATATTTTATCCTCGCTTTATAGAATCTATCAAAATCGGCCCGGCTTCGTAATATCTATCACTTACCGAGACAATCTGTTTCACAGAGAATTACTTAGGAATTAACTCTGTAACAGATAGTGTCCAAAGCACGTGCGTTGACTGCAGTCATTAGAGACTTTTGGCAAGCTTAAATTTCTCGTCCGTATCGCGTATCCGTATCGATTTTGTGTGTGACGTCAACAATGCTTGTGTATTTCTCATACGTGATATGGCACACGGATACGGCAGCACGTATCGAACAGCTTTCATACGGAAAAGGTCCATATAACATCGTCGTCTTTTTACCATACTTTTTGCTACTTTTAGACGCTGAAATGTTGTATCATAGTAGACACTTGACTAGTACTGAAGATCTTGGTAGATAACTGCCACCATGCTGTATTTGAACTAAGCTCAGCTCAGCTTCCCATATGTACACGCCGCGAAAATCTGCCAAAACTCTAAAACTACATTGACGCAACGTATCACGTGGCAATACGGATACGTGATACGGATGCGGAAAATTCCACTTGCCAAAAGTCTCTATTAGAGACTTTTGGCTAGCGTAAATTCCTTGTGCGTATCGCGTATCCGTATGGATTTTGTGTGTGACGTCATCAATGTGTGTGTATTTCTCATACGTGATATAGCACACGGATACGACAGCCCGTATCGAAAGCTTACATATACGGAGAAGTTCCGTATAACACTGTCGTCTTTTAAGACACGGAAATGTTGTATCATAGCGTTTTCTATGAATCTATGTGTATCTTAGAACAAATAGGTGTATATTTGATGTAAATTTAATCATAGTAAAGACTGGAATTTAATCATTATTTTTGATGGGTTTTTCTCGGAATTTTCATACTTTTCCCGTCTGTCTGCACGCTGGTTGATCTACGGGCTAGATTTAGGAAGATATGGGACCTTGCAAAGCTGTAAACGATGTGATTCTATGGTAAAGGGATGTAAATGATAAATTAGTGAAACCAAAAATTCCTGTCGCGTCAAAGTCAAATATTTTTTTTTAAATGATGCGACATTAATTTTTTTAATAGCTCAATAGTCGGCGAATGACTTCATGCACTCCGAGAAATTGTAGGCAAGGCATTTGACTAGTACTGATGGTGATCTTGGTATATAACTGCCATCATGTTGTACAGAACTAAGCTTAGCTCAGTGATGCATACGTACGCGGCACAAGAATCTGCCAAACCTCTAATACTACTCTGACGCAACGTGTGACGCATATGATACGGATACGTGATACAGATAGGGAAAATCCCACTTGCCAAAAGTCTCTATTGGCTCAACGGCTCGTGCAATGTTTACTTAACACCTAACTGCTTCGGGCAAAATGACGCATTTTACTCATTTTAATACCCATTTACACTTAATAGGAAATATTTTTTAACTTCAATTACTTCAAACGTCTTTATTTATTTTTCTGTTACCTCAAAAAAATGTTTGAGAATTTAATTTGTCGGAGTAAAAAGGTTAATATGCCGTACTTATTAAGCCTCGTCGATGTCATGCTTATCAGTGATTGTAGCGGCCAAGCGAATATTCACTGCGGGATCAGTTTGTTACCGAGACTTTAGCCAAAGGGTTCCATTGCCCATGCGTAACCGGGAGTTTGGTTTTTTATGTGGTAGATAATCCAGTAATTTTCGTCAATAATTGAGAACCGACCCAGACCCTCCGTGCGTTGAAGACTAGGGGGTTCTGGGTGACCGAGACTACGCAATAGCATACAGGGATAGGTACGCTTCTTCTGTGTTATAGAGTAGCTTCATGAGCTAACTTAAATCTGAAAATATTACATGTTCCCAAGCAGAGCCAGATCTGAAAATAGTTTGTGTTCAGTATCCATCTTGGCATTCGTTTCACTCTGGTTGTTTAGATATTGTGTTGAATGATTTTGTTACTGATATTTATTTTTGTGCTTATTTTGTGCGGTCTACATGATTTATGGATTTTCAGCCTACCAAAAATGTGTAAAATATAAACTTTTTTATGACTGTTTCCCTGTTCTTCAATGTTTTTTCATCACATTTCCTGTACTCTTTGTCGTGTTTAGTCAATTTGAGCAAAACTATATACACAGATAGCGAAGATATGCAATGCAATTTTTATAATGAGATTTAACAGGTATATATATAGGGGTTAAATAGCTGAAGAATGTTTCGATATTATCCACTTTCAATAAAACTGTCTAATAATTGAGCATTCGCCATTGTATAGTTACACCGGTTTTTCTTGTGCGCAATTTCATACACCTGTCAAAGACATTGACTTTTCACAGATATGGGGCAGCTTGCAAAAACTAAATTGCCAGAATGATGTTGCATGATTTATAATAACTGATATGGATTTATGTACATAATCAGTGTTAAAGAGAAGATTCTACTAAAAACAACACGATTCAATGAGATTCGCTAAGAAATCATCAAGGGTGTAGTGATGGGGCTAAGGTGTATATGTTTGTCTCGCAAAGAAAAAAGGAAATTATGACTAGATATGCGCCAATATTCAGTCAATTTATACAATATGTATTTTCCAAATGGTCGTCAATGCGCCTTTCTAAACATTAGAGACTTTTGGAATTCTTCCCACCCGTATCGTATATGCGTTATAGAATTTTGGCAGATTTTTCAGCCCCGTACGTATGAGTGGCCGAGTTGATCTTAGTTCTATTACAGCATGATGGTAGTTATCTACCAAGATCTCCATCAGTACCAGTCAAGTACCGAAAAGGTCCGTATAACGTCTTTTTACCGTCTTTTTGCTATACTTTTAGACGCTGAAATGTTGTGTCAGAGCGTTTTTATGAATCTATGTGTATCCTAGAACAGGAATGGTATATTGGATGTGATTTAAACGATGATAAAGACTTAAATTTGATTATTATTTTTTATGGGTTTTTCTTGGAATTTTCACATTTTTCCTGTCCTGTCCGTCTGTCTGCATGCTGGTTGATCTACGCGCTAAATTTAGGGATGCGAGACCTTGCATAAATGGTGTAAAGGGGTAAAAACTTTCTGAAATCATATATTAGTGAAACCAAAAATTTGCTGTTGTGTCCCTACAAGAATTTTAGGTTTGGCAATGAAAGCTGTTCGGCGCTGCTGTATCTGTGTGCTGTATAGAAATACATACATCGATGACGTCTCGAGCAAAACCGATACGGATACGCGATGCGGACCAGGAGTATACGTCTCTAGTCTTTAATTTTAAACCTTTCCACTATATTTATGTAAATTGGTGGGTAACTGGGGTATTATAGTTACATCTTAAAGAATATTTTGTGATTTATTGATATTTTAACATTTACAAAGATGTTAAAAATTGTAATTTCAAAGCTGGAGAGAGAGAGAGAGGGGGGGCGTATGGTCTTATATATAAAGAAATGGGGTTTAAAGTACACTCGACACAAACTAGGTCATATGGTTCAATTTTATTTCAACAATTCGCTAGCGCGTAGGGGTTGGACAGGCGACCCTACTCCTTGCCACGTACAACCGGGGATTCAAAACTACGCCAGCTGACTCAATGGCAGGCCGTATGATATAGCGCGCATGCTAACCATTCGGCCACCCAACCCCCAGCATGGTCTTATGATTCATGATTATTTCAATAACTAGCTCGTGGGTAGGGGCCCTAATCTGGGGGGGGGGGAACCGTAGGACCCGGAAAAAACCCGAGGGACTGGACACTTAAAGCTTAAAAATCACTTTAAGTTTTTTTGATTTTGTTTTGTAAAGACGCGCACTTACAAACAAAACTCAGCTTACAGCCTAAAAATTCGGATTTCTTTTATGTAAAAGGTACCCCACCCTACTCCATATAAACACGCCATTTATAAAGAAAAATAATCCAATAAACATGACCTGACAGCCATGTTAACCCCCTTTAAGAATGTACGGTCCCTGTTTAGGGGAAGCTATAATTTTCTCATTATGTGAAAGCTTCTGAATATTAATATTTGGTGATGTTTGCTTAAGTATATCTTGTAAGGGTGTGTTTGTGTGCGTGATGTTGAATATATTTAATATTCATGGCCCATGAATATGTTTAAACCTGTTATATACTCGTAACACCATTTATTGCAACACTTCAATTTTATGTCTATCTTAAAGCTTCTACAATGAATAATTTGAATAATTAGTTAAAGGGGTTAGGTAGAGATAATTGTACATCATTGTATTTGCCATTTTAATTTCTCATTTTTAATCTTGAAAAATAATTTCGAATTCGTCTTTTTAATTTTCGATTTTGTAAAATAATTTTTCATTTTTCAAAATATTTTTTCAAAATATTTTTTTCATTTTTTAAAATATTTTTTTTCATTTTTTAAAATAATTTTTCATTTTCCAAACAATTATCCTTTTGGATAATTTTCTTTGGAGACATAACTGATGCGCGTGACATATATACCCGCGCTTTGCTTGGCATATCTATCAAATCTTGTGCGAAGCATTTAGGACCGTAGAGGATGAACCTTATTGATGAACGCGATAGAGGCTAGATTTTTTTAAAGCATTCTTGCCAGTAGCGATTGACCCTTATTGATTTGAAACATTCGCTGGCTTTACTAAATGGAGTTATTCCTCTTTCCCGTAAACAATGTGAACGCCCAGACTTTTTCACGGGAAGATAAAGAAGATTATCCAAAATACAACTGAAATATTTGGTGATACCAACTCGAACTAAATCTCTAAACTTTGTTTCAGAATCTGAAAACTTAATAATAATTTCACACTTTGACACTGGCTACTTAATAATGAGTTACTACTGGTTTTTTTGTTGTTTTTTTTTTTTTTTTTTATTTTTCCTAGAATTTTGTTACATGGGTTTTCACTATTAATAAGACTAGTTACAGCTAACATTTTAAGCCAAGCCATGACCACTTTGCATAATCCATGAATACCTGTGTGTCTGTGATAGTGTGTGTAACACTCGGTGATAAAATATTTCTATGGATTTAGCACCCAGTAACGTGCCTGGACGCAGTTTGTATGTAACTTATTCTACATAAAGCCCCACGCACAAAATCCTTATCTAAAATTCATACTAAGTTCTAACTTGTCTTTTGGTGGTCTTCCACTTTTTGTATGAGTTTTGTATGCTTATAATATTTAATTCCTTTTTATTCTGAATTCTGATTTTTTTTTTTGTGTTTTTTTTTTTGGTTTTTGTTTCATATGAATCTATTCACGTGATTTGATTATTTGAATGTCAATTTAATCTTTTTATAAAATGCGTCTTCTATATTTAACGCATTTTAGTTTGCTATCAATAGGGAATTGACCAAAGCCACGAGTTTCAAGGTTGTTCATGATGACATATGAACCCGGACATGCCATTCCCACAAACACCTTTCATTACATCACGTACATGTGTCAATAGAGTTTCTAGAATATTAAATAAGAAGAAAAACTTCACACAGATATTTGAAGAAATGAAACGACATGAAATGAAATGATGTTTACCGCCTTACTTTTCTGTTCCATCGTGGCTAATAAAGACCATGCATTCTGCTATGGGAAAAGTTTTTCCAGGGCAACGGCGAAACGGCCTACTATTATTTAGTTTATACCTGCACCCCGGTGTGTACACACGACCTCGATTTTTATTGTCCGGGAAGGTCATCTGGTCAGGTCAGTTGTGCAGGATGAAGCGAAAGCGGAGGTTCCGTGTACACGTTGGCGTGAACATAAAAGAACCCTTACTAGTTGGAATTTGAAATAAGTGTAGATCTTTCCCTAATAGCACACTGTATTCCCCTCTATGCTGCACAGTGGAACGTTAAACCCCATTTCATTCCATCGGTGTTCGTTCCATCCAACGGAGTAAACGTTCTGTACCACAATTTTCCCGGTCAACACTAGGACCAAGTACCTTAATCCTTAAACCACCACCGCTCCCATAGTTTCACAGCCTAATTAAAATTAGATCATATTTGGCTTGTTTACATTGACACAGCAGTGTTATCCAACAACATCCTTAAGAGGTTTTTGTGTTTACTTGACCCTACCTGGCGTTTAGTATTTCAGCTTTGTGGAAAATACATTAAACCAATCACATCAGTTACAAATGAACTAGAATTTTGAATTATTTGAATGAAAAATGTCGATCAAATTATTTGGGTATGCTGAATATATCTGTTTTGTGCGAGAACAATATGGTAAACTTTGTTTAAACATCGGCTTTATTATTAGGCAAACACTAAACTTGTGTTTATATTGGTTTTACTTAGAAATATAAACCCAGAAACCGGGGACAAACACAGCTACTACAGTTGTCAACAAGAAACCGGTTACTGTATGTCACATGAATACGATATAAAATACAGTTTTCCTGTATTAGGATGCCATAATATATATAGTTTGTTTAATGAACATCACTTGGGTAGAAACTGTCCGTTGGCCTGTATGCACTACAAATATTATTATTCGAAAACAGTGGCCTGCAGAAGTTTGGGGCCAACTCCTTGATTTTAGCCCCATCCCAACCACCCTACACCAACATGGACTCAAGTATAGTGGACACACTGAGAACTGTGTAAAAGGAAGACAGTTTAAATACGTAAAATGAACTATTCTATTCAAATTAAGCAGGACCGCTTGTACAGCAAAGTATAGATATCCATTTTGATTTGAATTCTACAACAATCAATTAAATATACATGTGAGCAAAACCGGATGCTTGATTGGTTTTAATTTCATCTAAATCAGATTTCATCACTAGCACTTCAGTGTTAGATACTTTTTGAAATATTTAATTAGACTACTATAATGTGATTCTGCGGGATTCAAACAAATATGGGAAAAACTAGTATTTAATACTGCAAGTCGGGCATTGTACGAACTGCATTAATTGCCATTCTCAAAAAGGTATTCCGGATAGTTTGGAGTATACGGAAAGCAGACACAATCAATCTTACAAGAAAAATACAGGATTCACTGAAAGCACCCGATGGAATACTATGCTTGTAAAAGCGAGAATTTCATAATTTCAAAGAAAGTCAAAACATAATTATTTCTATGTCTTTTGATCAATAGGTTGTCAGCTCACAATTATACGATCATAGGCATTATTCCCATCACTTAAAAGTCATCGACACAGGAAATAATAACACAATTACCTCCCTTGTTTTTCCATTCCTCCAATGGTATAGCTATCTTCTAACGTTTGAATTTGGACTTGAAAATGATATCTTGCTAATTTTCTAACTGGCAATAGTGAATTATAGGATTAATATGATTATTCTTTAACAAGGTAGGACTGTTGCTAGATACCATCTTTTTAAGCTTTATTTTAAAACATTTTAAAAATATAACTTAAAAATATGAAATTGTAGCTTTAAACGTATACATATAAACAAGAAACCTATCCTACGTTTATGTCTTTCTGGTAAAAAAAATAATATTTCATTTTAAATACATAAATCTCAAACAACAGGTTATTATTAAAAACCCTTTTTAGAAACAATAAGCATCTGCATATGCAATTGATATATAAAAATATTGTAACACATATTCATTAAACCTCATTTTTAGAAAAAAAAAACGCAGGAGTGAAATTCTACAATAACATGTAGTTTAGAAAAAAAAGTAGAAGGAAACGAGCAAGCAAACTGAAACAACATTACGCCTCTTCATAGCATGTCTAGAACACACACGGAGAACAAAAACTTTATAACTATACACTTGACTGTTGATAAGATAGGGCAAGTGTGTACCGTTAGAACTGAAATCCTTCCAACTGAATATTTCAAATGGTATATTGTTTTAATTACTTACTCAGCCGGTTAATCTTAAGAAAATTTTAACCGTAATATAAGAAGAGCAATGCCATTGCAAAGTTCGTTTCATTAATCGGGCAAATGACAAATGAAATGACTAATAACGAGGGGAAAGCTACTTTTACATGTAACTATTTCTCTTTCAACATGTTTTATGCCTATCTGATTATCATACTATGGTATATGAACAGATTCTGGTATTGAAAAAGATCTGCATAACTAATAGCATCAATACTGTTTTTAAAAAATCACCTGGTAAAAGTTAGTATTAAGATACGATTGATATCGTCTTAAACAGTTGAGAGTTAAATACAAGAAATTAATTTAAAATTTGTAGCAAATTGACAACTAGTAAGGGGCGGATCCAGGTCCACCTCCCCCCTCCCCGCTCAGCTACATAAAAATGCCTTGCATCAATGAAATTACATCACAAAGTGATCCTACATCAGTATAAAAACGATTTCTCTGTTCAAAAATCTCAATTTGTATGTATGTCTATGTAATTTAGAGACGATGATGGCAGATTTCCGTAACTGAAATCTGACAAACCCCCTCCTGCAAAAATTCCCGGATCCGCCCCTGCTAGTGCAGAATATATGCCACCAACGACAAATAACACATGAGAAAAATCCAATTCTACATATATTTGATACAAATCAAAGGGAGGAATAGACATGTTCGTATTAATGTTGCAGCTTGACACCATCCACAATCTATTAGAAACATGTCCCAACTTTTGTTTCATTTAAAGTCTATTGTGAAGTGAAATGAAATTAGGTTTAACATCTTAATTTTCTGAACAAAGTAAACGTACTCCAATAAATAAACATTATTTAACTGTAAAGTAGCCTACACACTGGTATGCATATCAAACATATATGATAAATGATATGGAACATGATTTAACATGAAACTCATATGGTCTGATACAAGGCGATGACATTACGATATTTGTATTGTGTTTGTGTGTTAATGCCCTTGCGAAGATAGTGATGTGCATAATACTGTAATTGATTATGGGCTATTATTTATTTAATTTGAAGAAGACGTTCAATTGCTTTCTTAATCAATGAAAATAATGCTTTTCTAACGGTACTTGATTTCAACACTTCGGGGAGGTGTGTGTGTGTGTGTGGGGGGGGGGGGCTCCTTATTCCCCATTTACTTCTTGAACACTCTTACATAGCGAAATAATCAAATTATAAATATTATAATCTTCACAAAAAGAAGAAGAAAAATAACAAACTGAATTTTATTTGAGATACAATCCGGTTGCTGAAATAATACATGCCACCATTTAGGGGTCGGGCTACGGAGAACTATTGTTTATGTTAATAAAGATGTGACACATGTAGTGACCATGAATCTTTTATTATAGCCACTGTCACGTCTTGAAGGTAACACTACCTGTATCTACTTGCATTACTAATTAATACAGACTGTGTCCTATCACATTCTAGTTGAACCCTGTAATAACTTGCCCCAGGCTATACACACGAGGAAAGCATGCATGTTCATAGGCAATATTTTAAAGTAAATTCGTTTGCTTAGACAATTTAACACCAGTATAACTTAAACGTACATTATGCAAGAGCTAAATCTGCCTATTGCAAGTCTTTCTTTGGGTCTGAGAAATGTTATCTAAATTATTAATTAGACATAAATTAACTAATCCGGACCATAATCAACACTCGATGTTATCCCTAAAATACGAAGTTTATTGGATTAGGATTCGAAATGCTGCTCAACTTTCATTCATGATTAAATCAAGAAATGGATAATCGGGACTATGGGTTTTTTTGGTACCGACTTTAGTAATGATAATCGAGGCTACGCCGCAATTTCAATCACCAGATTCTCAGTTCAGAGTAAATTAATTTGATTAAAAATTTTAAGCAAATTGCCTTTACATTATCTAGTTATAACTATTATAGCGAGGACTGTCAGCTCTTTATCTTATCTCCCATAATGTATCTTTCATAAGAATTTCAATGTATGTTCTACAACCTTGTCTACTTATACACATTCTTCGTGGTTGGATGGAAATTAATAATTGGTAGTTATTGCCTATGATCCATCCTCTACAAGGCTTATCCCCCACTTAAATAATTGTACAACTTATAAATTATATATCGGTATCTTCCAAGAAATAATGGATTACATTACATATCTTTAAACGTCACTTAGCCTTTTTACTTTATAGAGATTCAATAAATAATAATGGCTATTCATAAAACTATTGTTAAAACAGTGGCAATTGAGGTATATATTATGTAATATATATGACATACAAAATAACCTTTCCTAGTTCACCTCTGTATTATTGTAAGTTCGACACTGGCAAACTTATATAATGCTTACTTAAATTTCTTTGTTGATAATCTTAAAAATTATTATAGAGTTTTCTTTGAGGTGTAATGGCTTGTCCTTTTAACCCCGAAGATACATCTTATATCACCCATAAGTATACTAAAACACCTTAGGAAAAGAAAGAATTCATTTATCCACCCTTGGTCCACAACAGCTAAGTAGTTTAGGATGCTGGTGGCGTTATAAAACATTTGATACCAAACACCCGATATATTGACTTGCGGAGCCAATTCAAAGAGCAGTAAACACTTTTGGACGATTACATTTGCTTGAAAACATTGGGATAATACCTGTCAAAATATTTAACCAAATAAATTAGTAATTGACGATATCTAGCTGATTTTAGGCTATGAAAAATATTGATTTACAATGGTTATAATACACAAGGTTCGGTAAGGTATATCTCTTCAGCTTTATAATCCCCATTTACAAAATCAGGTTACTATTTTCTCTATTTTACACCTCATTTTGAGTACTTTCCATTTTTTTTAAAATCCAATAGTCTATATTAATTGCAATAATTTATTAAAGAAGACGTGGCTCATTTTGCGCTTCCCTGCATGGTGACTTCGGCCTCGCATGCATGGCATTTTACAAAATGGTCAAGGTAAAGTCTCGAAATTTGGCGAATTAACTGTGTTTGCACAGGCTGTGTATTAGCAAATGATATTGTGAGTAATGTCCATCTTTGTCTTAAATATTTTCTATTGTCGATGACTTTTAAAATAGGTCTATATACGTTCTCTACAACATTAAAAAAGAAAAACAACACACCCCGTCAAACGTATAATGTCGTACAACATTTTGACATTTTTAACAGTGTACTTTTGTACTGCCATTAGTGAATAAGTTTTCGAATGGTATTGATATAAAGATTGCATTTAAATTGAGCATTGAAATGCAGTAGTCTTTATCTGTCGCATTAACATGACAAGAAAGGCGGTTCTTGTTTTCTTTAATGCAGTATGTATAAATATTACTTCAGGTGTGTGGTGGCAATGCCCCAGATTGACACACAGCTAAAACTATTATACAGCAGCTAGAAAGAAAAATTATTCATAGGTTTTATTTTTCCGAAACGAAACTTAAAATCCCATACTGATTTCTAGTGAAATATTGTTAAATCAACACCTCCCAGAATTTTGATTAAGGGCGTTGAGAAGCCTAATATACGCACTAACATTTCAACACCACTTTTATGTGTAAAGTAACCTACAGGAACCATATGGAGATATAAGCAGAAATTTATAGCAAACGAAAAGATTTCCAAGGTCGCTGGGATATAAACATCATACCTTATAAGATTCGTCAAAACCGGATAAAAATTGTGACCTCTAGAAAGTTCATAACCTTAGTGTTACACGGACAAATCGGATACAAATTGAAACCCCTGGAGTGTATACACGCTAAAGGTGCAATTTTTTGTTAGCCCAGTGACCATAACTGCCAATAGCGACAGGGATCGAAATCTTTGAGATATAAACCTATATTTCAAGTTTCGTCAAAATCGAATCGAAAGGGAAGTTGGGTCATATATTATCGTCAATACACGGACATGATGTGTCCAATTTGCCTAGTCATATCAATTTCATTTTAAAAAAAAAATCCCATAAGCTTATACATGTTTACGTATATATGTATAAGTCTATGTCCAATTCTTTCAGAGACAAATGCACATTGTCGTGTGAGAGAGAGAGAGAGAGAGAGGGAAAGAGAGAGAGAGAGAGAGAGAGAGATGGGGTTTAATGTCCACCCAACACAAACTAGGTCATTTCGGGACTAACATATGGTTTAATTTTATTTCAATAATTCGCTTGTGCGTAGGGGTCTTTAGCAGTGGGAGGAAACCGGAGTGCCCGCAGGAAACCCACGGGTTGAGAAGGCGCCCCTATCTCCATGCCACATATACGCTCACACCAGGGCTCGAAACCACAACCGCAAGCCAGAGGTGACCGGCCAGCTAGAGGTCGAAGCACATTGTCGTAAGGCCAATAGTAGTATGCAAATGTAATAGGGCATTTATTAGCGTATGAGAAACACATTACAAAAATGATATTTTGGGCCGGGCCAATGGCTTTATGTTTGGCCTTAATTTGGAAAGCATATTGTCGTTTCCTATTCCTTTTACGCTTTCATTTTACTATTTTCTCTCTCTACGTAATGAAAGATACGCGTAAGAATCAGGGTTAAATTCTAAATAAATCAACGTCGGCCTGTTCAGAGCTAATAAACGGGTATCAAACATAGCTAAATTTACACTATTTGCGACTAAATATGAATGTTGTTATTTCACTGATTCACGTAGGAAATAATAAATTTATAATCGAAAGTTTGTTGCTGATTTTGAATGTAACATAACACGGCATTATCGGCAAACCCACACTAGGCTACGTTGAACAGTGCTGTCTTAGGGGTAGCGGAAGATGCCATATTTTGTACTTCCTGTGACGTCACAGATGTCCATGGTGCTGTCTATAATATTAGTACGTCCATGGTCTATGGTCTATGTATACTGACCGTATCCACAGAAAACAACCATGGCTGTCCCTAGCAGCAGTTTCACATTGGATCATTGACATCTATGTAAATATGACGCCAGAATGAATTTTCTCTACGACGCGATTATTCAGGCCTACCATCTATTTCGCCTGGAACATGGCTGAATTGCAATTTTTGAAAGTCGATGGCACGCAGTGCACTTAACCGAAAAGAATGAAACGGAACGAAGAATCGGTAGCATTTTAATTAGGTGAGAAAAGCAACTGTCGTTCATCAATTGCTTGCAACTTAAAATTATTAGTCGTTATTCATCAAAACATTGATTTTGATTCTCTGATTATATATGTTTATATGTAAAAACGGTGACCAAAATTTTGTCGATAATTTATACACACGTGTGTCATTTCTTATCCAACTCATGTGCCTGAGTGCTGCCGATAACTAAAATGTATTTCTATTATGTAGATCATGATTTAGCTTCTGGGTGGAAGATATCCTTATCAAACAAATCACATATATGACAGTCATCATTTGATTGACCAATTGATTGAATAAGCTGTTAATTTTGTTGGCCGCATTTAAAATGTCTTTACATGTTTTTTTGAAGGGGGGGGGGGGGTGGCCTAGTGGTCTAGAGTGCCGCGCTTCGACCTCTAGCTGGCCGGTCACCTCTGGCTTGCGGCTATGGTTTCGATCCCTGGTGTGAGCGTATGTGGCGTGGAGATAGGGGAGCCTTCTCAACCTAGTGGGTTTCCTCCGGGCACTCCGGTTTCCTCCCACTGCTAAAGACCCCTACGCGCAAGCGTCCCGAAATGACCTAGTTTGTGTCGAGTGGACGTTAAACCCCACTTCTCTCTCTCTCTCTCTCTACATGTATGTTTGTGCTGCTAATGGATACTTGGAATCGTCATTATAATGTTGCCTATGTTCAATTTTATATATCGTCAGTTGAAACGAAAAACGAATAGTGATTAACAAATAATCATTTACGAACAACTATTTTATTTCAGACTGTGATAAAAAGAAATGTATGCTATTTAAATATAAATATACGTATGTTTGTAAACATAAATAGAAGTTTATTTATTTAATTAAAAAAAGTAAATTGAAAGGCTGTGATAATATTAACTACGATATTAAAATCGTTTACTCGTTGTAATCTCTTTTAATAGCTGATTATACGCATCACAGCTACATATTTTTAATGTTGTTTCAATTCATCATGTGATTTCTGAGTTAGATAATCAAAAACTACCTTAAACGAAGAAAGCAAATCTAAAATTAGAAAGTAAACGTCGTAAAAGTTATATAATATAAGCTCGGTTTACCTACTATAGTTTACTTGTAATGTACAACATAATGTTATCTGATACTATACAGAGTTAATACTGTCACAGTATAGTGTATGTAGACTTTCCGCAACAAAAGAAGCAGGTCAACATTAAGTGTTTAAGAAATAGATTTATAATGAAAATGCCTCCTCCCACCCACATACACCTCCTTTACTCTGACCCCTATGTCATCTCCAAAGCGGACAATTGCATAAATGTGCACCCTCTCTGCTATTTTAAAGGTACATGAATTGTCCAATATTTATATGTACCTATAAGAAACTATATAATCACAAACATCCTTGTTTAAGAGAAGAATCTTACTGATTACAAAAATGCATTATGGCTACGATATGTTACAACTGTTAGAAACATTGGTCGATACATGCTAAAATCGAGCCAATCTTAAACAATGTTATTTATCACACCTTGCTGTGATTTTTACCTCATGCATTATAAGCTAAATACTTAACACATAATTATATTTCCTTCATTATCGCAAAAAATGCAATACATTTATTTAGTTTTATTATTTTGGTGTATTATACGATATCCATCCTATAAACTATTAAAATTGTAGTATATGGTAGCAAATTATTGATTACAATGTGGCAAACTATGGTAATCAAATTCTGGTTTTAATAATCACAATTCACTATTGTAACCGCTAGAACCAAAGCTTTAATTTAAGTTAAAGTTTTATTTAATACGTCCAAACACTTCAAACATCGTATCATGTACATTTGGGAATTTCCATAATATTGGGAATTTAATATCGGTCATAGATGTTAATCCAAATCCATATATTTATAGTACGGCGTTTCTTTTAGATCGTTCTTTGTAAATAGTGTATAACTTCTGTATGTAATACGAACATGGAATAATCGGTTTTTTTTTACTCGTATAATTATGTTTACTGTGTAACAAAATAAGAATTTATGATTAATCGGTTTGTTCTCGTACATGTTTACTGTGTAACAAAATTTGAGTTTATGGTTTAGAATTACATGTTTACTGTGTAACAAAATTATAGTGTATGGTTTAGAATAACATGTTTACTGTGTGACAAAATTAAAGTTTATGGTTTAAAATTGGCTCACCTTAAAATTACATATTTACTGTGTGATAAAATTATAGTTTATGGTTTAAATGTACATGTTTACTCTTTAACAAAATTAGAATGACTGGTTTAACAAAGTTAGAATTAATGATAAACAAAAAAAATAATACTGTAATAACCAAAATATTACTCTAGCCAAATTTTCATTCTCTTAAATAATTGCCTCTAGTGTAAATACAGTACATTAAAAATAAGACTAGATTTTTTTTTTGTAACCCAATTTATTATTTCTCCTAGTAAAAACATAACCCAATTTCCCGATTTAATGGTAAACAGAACGGTGTCAATTTTGAAAATGCGAAACAGCGCTTGGATATTAAAAGAACTATGTTTATTTTGAACGCTAGAGTAAAACACCAAGTTTAGGAAAATCAAAATATGAACGAAAAAGTTTCTGTAAGCATTTAAATTTAGTTGAAATATAATGCACACTACCGTATCTCAATAGACGTTTGATTAGTAACATTAAAGTATTATATATATATAATGTCTTATAACAATTATTACAAACACCGAGTTCAGTCAAATATTAGCGACATAGTTTCTTATTATATTAAGAATCAAAGTTTGGTTGACATAAAATGCACAATCACGTATTTTAATAGAAGTTAGTTCTGTATGAACGACTTATAATGTTTTAGCATTATTTATAATTTTTAATATGACGATGTCATAGAAGTAAAAAGAAAATTCATACGAAAGATAACAAATTTAATATGGCATGTCAAATCTAGCAGGATGTTAATACGTATGCTATGTGCATGACATAACACATTTTAATACGTGTTTACAGGTTCCTTAAACTAAAACATACTTACAGATATCCATATTTCCTTGTACTGCTAAGGTTTTGCATTCTGTCAGACGATCTGCAATACTGCTACTTGCAGGAACCTCAGAACATTTGCATACAACTTCTTTTCCTGATCCCGCGAAATGAACTATCAACCCAATAACCACGGCTATTAAAATTGCCAGCAAAACCAAAATAAAAGCTTTAGCTGTGGACACAAAAAATCCACCTTTCGTTGATTTGTTACTCGTTAAATCGGTGTGGCTGTTATATTTGCCCATGTCTGTGAATTCGATCGGTTCAGAATTCATGGTGAAAAAGCGTCCACTCGATGTCCTAGATATATCCTTCTCACCTGAGCGTATTAGTAACCCGTGAAGTGTCCACACTTGATCCCCTCTGGGCTTTTTTCATTGGTCTCCCAAAAAGGGGACGAGGGGGTCAGTTACATTGAAAGGTTACGTTCTGGAATGACAATATTGCTTTCAGCTGTTTAAACTATCATTGAACATATGTGTTTTGTTCCCAGAACAAAACCATATGACAATTATTATATGGCATACAATACTTTAACACGGTCGACCATACGACGGCTGAATAGTATGTATAAAAGTCTGCTAGATACTCCCCTTCGCGCAATAGACCAGTCCATTTAAAGAAAGGGTAACTGTCATTTAATGCGGGTGTTTGCGATCCTTACTATTTAAAACAAACACCAAAACGCATCGGTAAATATATATTTATGTAACTTTTTGTGTTTTTCTTTTAAAGAATAAAGTTTTGCCACACGCTATTCAAATTACCATTGCTGACAAATGTCGCGTATTTCCGAGTGTTTGAACATTGTCGGCTGTCTAATCATTGCTCAAACAGATTACTTCGGTTTAAACCTGTGATGTAATTTTCCTTTGATCTGTGAGATTATTGATAATCTTTTTAATAGCCACATAACATCTTGCCGTTATGTTGTGTCCGACAAAGTAAAGCACTCGCTAGCCTTCGTTTATCCCCAATTTTCCTTGTTTAAAATGATATTAATTTTAGAACTAACTTGTACATAATATCCAACAATACTTTCAACAGTGGCAAAATTAACCCTTATCTTTTTGGGGGTTCTAAAACAAGGATCCCGATTCCTAAGTCCAAAGTGGTCAATTTGATTACTGATATTAGAGTTTTTCATTTATACCATCATGAAAGTCTTAGCAGTTTACAGGTTTAATCTGCACTTAATATAACGACTTCATATTATCACCAAACCTAAAGGTAGTTTTCTACCCTTAAAGTTACATTATGGGAGATAAGATAGAGAGATGGCAGTTCTCACTATAATAGTTAAAAACAAGATAGTGTAAAGGTAATTTGCTGAAAATCTCAGTCAAATTGATCCACTATTAGCCGAGAAAAAAGCGTTTGAAATATTCACATAGCCTCGGTCATCATTACTCATATCATTTATATAAACAGCATAGTCTCGATTATCCACTTGATTGATTTAATTATCAACGGCCATTAAGCGGCATTTATGATTTTAATCCGCCAACATTGAAGGCTAGCTTTGACATCAAGAGTTTATTATGATCTGGATATGTTAATTAATGTCTAATTGATTATTTAGATAAAACATTTCAGGCCCAAAGAAAGACCTGTAATAAGCAGATTTTGCTCTTGCATAATGCTATTTTAATATAACTAGATATAATTATAACAACACCAGGGTTCAAATGTTTGGGGGCAAATGAAGTATTCTTATTGTGATATTATTCCCACTTGTATAGTGTTTATTTATAAAATGTAAATACATGTATCCCTATTGTTTATTAGAAAAAAAACCCCAAAAACTACTTCTACTGATAAATGTGCACTTCATCTGTCCAATTAATCACAGCTATATGACTGGCAGTTAGATAACATAAATCAATTAACTAACGCTGTCACATCGACTTTAAAGTTGAATCATGAAACAATGAAGAAAATCAAAGTACTAAATAATTGTTGTCTTAAAGGGACATAATATTCATTTATTATAAGTTTTACTTCTCGATTTCCCGGCGTGATTTCCCCTTGTCGTGATGCAGAAGGAGGGTCTGGCAAGGACAGCTGCCTCGGGTGGGACGAAAACCTGAGGCCCAGTGTATACATTGGTGCACGTAAAAGATCCCTTGGCAGTTGGAATGCGATATAGGAGTAGGCTGTAGCACCGCTGCCCGGGCAAAATTTCCCCCATAGCACACTGTATGGCGTATGCTCGTCTTCCATTAGCCTTAGTTAGGTGCAGGAGAGTAGGACGTTAAACCCCATTTCATTTCATTTCATCCCCATAGAAAAAAAAAACTAAGATCGTGATTGCAAAATAAAATATTGCTGATTTTTAAAATTGTGGCTATGTGTATGCGGCGAGTAAGTAACTTTTCGGAATTATGAAACAACATTCACGAATCTCTTGTGTCAGTGTGATAAAAAATAAACAATGCAATCCAATGCAAGTACTTTTGAAGGCCAAGCGAATTTGACCGAGGGAACATCTGTCAAGTTTGTTGTTCTAGACATTGTACCTATCATGTGTTCAGTTGTTTAAAAGTATATTAAGGTTAAAAATAATATTTTATTGTTCATTAAATGACAATAAGATTTGTAACATAAAATGTTCTCCTTTACACGAAGTTTATTGTCAGCGTGCAAGCATTCTTCAACTTACATAATGTTATACAAATCCGTCTAAATTGCATACAAAAGGCAATAACAAAAAAAAAAAACCAAACATTTCTTAGAATTTGGTGACCTATTTCTTTGGATTTTAGTAACGCTTTCACGATCAAAAAAAAATTTGTTCATAACATGACAGTCAGGTATTATCGCTTTCATCAAGAATATGGTTTATTTAATGCATAATATCATTATACTCATACCGCAGTATAAGACACCTGCGATTAAATTAACAATGCAAAGACCTCCCTATGTAGCTCATTTAAAATCTAAGCACATTGTTCACATGTGCCGTTCACCTTTTCCAAGTCCTACACCCATCTATACAACAGCATGTGTTTTCTAAATTATCACTTTTTATGCTTTAATTACATTTGAATTATACACTTCAAGGGAAAGATCGAACCAAACACGAACTTATACGAAGGTTGCCTTGTAATTCAAGCAGTATGCATGGTAAGTAAAGAAATTTGATTCAGTATGTACATAATATAGGTAAAGATAATATCAACAGGTGAGATAAGGTAAGTAGGTATTTATCAACAGAGAATCGTTGATGCACAAAGTTTATCTTTTCTATAAACAAATTCAGGTATGGCAGGTCAATCATTTGTTTAGGAATCTATTGGCGGTTACTATGCATACAGGATACTAACATCTTCAGATTGGTGCCTTTTTTAGTACGAATTTGACCACGGAACCGCGCCACGTCTTGTTTCTTAAAACTTTGTGGGAACAAGTTATGTTTATGAGAATATTAATCATGTAAGATTACCTTTGATTAAATCTGAAATCTGCAGCCATCAATTGAAGAACATTTTATTACAAGAGTTATCTCCCATACAAAATAACGATGTGCAAAAACCTCTGTTGTTTAGTTGACATAAGGCTATGTAGGCTGACAGTCTAGATTCCAAGACATAAAAACACAAATCACACTACTGTTTAGCTAAGACATTTATTATCTAAAGTTCATGAAGAATTGGTCTTCTAAGCGATATAACAAGCGGTCATTATATCAGTCCTAGTAACGGACAGATAAACTTACGTCGTAAAAAATATCAAGGTTGATTCCCTTAGTTGCACATCTCCAATAATTGCAGAATAATTAGTGCACCAATAATTGGTATATAGTTTTGGGCATTACCCTTTGCATACAGAAGTCGGCTCACCTCACCTATTATCTCAAGATAAACAATAATATGGCCATCATTAATGTCTTACCACGAGACACAATTCCGCAATAGAAGAATTAATAATTGCCCAGCACCTACAGGTGCGGATCCAGGATTTTTTGCAGGGGGGGGGGGGGGGGGTCTAGGTTTCATAATTGCTTAACTAATTGCGCTCAACCGATAATTTGGTCAATTAGATTCAATTTGGTTCATTCTGACGTATTTCCGGAAGGTAAATTCCAAAATAACAGGTCTAAATCGCCAATAAAATCGCATAAAAAAAGTTTCAAGTCTGAGGGGGGGGACCCCCTGCCCCCCCCCCCTCTGGATCCACGCCTGACCTACTGGGCATAGGTTATTTTCAAACAGTGTGATTTGTGGGAAATATTCCCCAACAATAATTGAATTGCGTGCTCACCGAAATCTAAACAAAACCCCAGCCAGGGGCGTACGTAACGAATTCGTTTTGGGGGATGGGGGTAGCCAAAATGCCACCGACTGATACATCAGATATGTAACAGAGCTTTTAAATTTTTGGGACTGGGCTTTTTTTCTCCCTGGGTGAAATTTTGTTGTTAGACCAACATACTCACGACAGAATAAGAGTGACGTGTGCAATTTAGGCTCACGGATTCACGCAAATATATAGTATTTGGGATGTATTCTGGCATTGTGTTTGAGACCGACTGCAGTGACTGCACTTATTTTGAGACCGATTATTTTTCTCCCTGGGTTACATTTTGTTGTTAGACTAACATACTCACAACAGAACGAGAGTGAAACACAGCATCTTTTCAAACATGATAAGTTGACATGGTTATTTTATACTAAAGTTTTACGACTGACTATTTTTTTTTCCTACCGCCCCCCCCCCCACATTTACGCCCCTGGCCAAGTGGTAACGTTTCGTTCAACTCAGAGGATCGCTTTCAACCAGTTGCAAGACGCACTAATTCAATCGTTTATTCGAAAAGGATGGCTGGGAGGTCTAGTGGTTTAACGAGTGTGCGTTGGATCATAAGGTCTGTCATTGAGTCAAGTGGAGTGGTTCCGAATCCTCACTTATACGTAACAGAATAGGGTTGCATTTCACACATCGTGGGTTTTCTCCGGCTTCGCCGGTTTCTTACACTTCTAAAGACCCCTACCCATTGTACATGAAAGTTTTTACAAAGATTATTATAAAGGGTCCTCATTCAAAGCGAGATACTTATGTACATAACTGAATTTAAAGTTGCTTCCCGGGTACAAACTGGATGATTTGATGATATATTAGGACTAAACACATATTCAAACTAATTAATTTATCATAATTTTGCTTCAAATCCTTCTCAAAACACTGTAATTGCCAAGTATACCCTGCTATAAAAATCGATCAAAAGAGACCATGTTTGCGTCAGGGGATTACCCCTCTCCGTCCCTATGGGCGTCTGTAATCGCTGACTATTTATTAAAAGTATCGATTCCTAATTAAATTCTCGGATTATCCACTGCCTGCGTCTTTTTCCGTGATTTTTATCTCAGAAAGTGTTGTAGGTCTAACTCTTTATAGAGTTTATCAATACGTACACAAAGCGCTCAATATCGAATCCTAATTAAATTCTCGGATTATCCACTGCCTGCGTCTTTTTCCGTGATTTTTATCTCAGAAAGTATTGTAGGTCTAACTCTTTATAGAGTTTATCAATACGTACACAAAGCGCTCAATGTACTCGTGCAGCCTTCGACGTCATGCGTGGGTATAGCCCTAATCGTCGTTCTGTTGATTAGGGGAACCCTTACATTTTTGTCCTGTATACGCTCAATGAGTAGTTTGTCAAGAAATCCAGTATTTTTCTATTAAGATTTGATATCTATACTTTCCATATATACCAAAATTGCATTACTTTTATTGACAATAACCACCCGATAAATACTTTGCTGGGAACCCACCTTTAAATATAAGGGATCCGCTGTTAATTAAGGATATCGTTATCAAATATTCGTTTAATTTAAGTATAGCATGAACTCCACATTAATAGTGTTGTGGTATTCAAAGATTGGTTTATACCGCCAGTTTGAATTCAAAAGGTCATAATATTCACCAGGTAAAAATCATATTTTATTCCTTATCATAATTCTTAATCGGAAAGCAAACACATTGCATACCTGAAGTTCCACAAACAATTAGAGGACCGATTCCCATTATCTCTGTTGAAAGGATAAACTTGATTATGTCCCTTTGATTGTGTTAAAAATGTTTGGTGTAATAAATGTGAACTTGGTATTGGAATACTTCATGTATACGTATTGTTTTATTTATTTATGTACATATATATATTTGTAGTTTTCGTCAGTTCAGAAATGTGATTTTGGGTAAATTAACAGGATAAACAATCATTTCTATGTGAATTTTCGTCTTTTAAAAGACAGGACCGAGATGGACTTTCCCCCCAGACAGTACATGTATGTGGTCTTTCATCAAGTGGGTGTGAGTACTCAGAAGATGGAGTTTGGAAGAGCCTGGCCTGCCAAACTGAAGTAGCGTAACTAATAATGTAGATAAATCCGTTATATGAAGGATAGTCAACGACCATCTTCCACTGTATAACTATTTTGGTCGCTGAAAAGTACTCTTTATAAATCACAATGATCCCAGAGAACATACAATTAAAGAGAAAGGGAGATGGTACATATAATACAACAATGACACTGTCATCATCTAGATAGGACCAGGGCAATAGAGGCCATTCTTCATAAAGATATTGCTGGATTGTTTTTAGATACAAATTATTGAGCAACATCAACAAAATGAATTTATATTTTAATTAGTCTGGTTTAACAAAAAATCTTCAGGAATTTGAACGAAAAATAATGTAGAACTATGACAATTAACCTATAACCGGAACTTTGCTTGTTTCAAATTTATAAAGACCACTACCAAGCTCTACAATCATAGCACCTTCAAACAGAGGTCCAGAGCTGAAATAATAGATTTAAATTCTCGTTAGTCAATACTATCACAGCAGCGTAGTTTAGATCATTACATTTATAGTCCAGATATAAGACGTGTATGTGTTGTTCAAGTTATATCGCCTTTAGCCAGTTTAGGAGTAAAACTAGTTTTAACTAAGCAACATGTGATTTGCGGGTTACACAACTAACCCTGATCAACCGGAACTTTACTGAGACGACATGAATGCATCTGAAACTGGTTTATGACCGGTGGCAACTAGTCTCACATATTCCCCTTTTCTCTTTTGCCAGTGCCAGGAAAGGCACCGAATAGCTACTTTTGTCAAGGCTCTGAATAGTTGAGTTCGCACACCGTAGCGAAATAATAAAAGTTGATTAGGTAAATTTATTCTGCCGTTAAGCATAATCATTTGAAATCAAGCAGCGTGATTCGCTTTTAAAAAATGGAAAAAAGACCTGTTGAATAGGTGACCTACAAAATGCGGATACTGTTACTTACGATAAAGATGATACACCATTACTTGATGTACTACTGAATATACTCGATCTACCATCAATTACATACCATAATACTAAACCACCCTTAGAATTATCTATTACACCGTTATGTAGAGCCGCAGAACAGATAGGAGAGTTCTGTATGAAACAAATGAACGTTTAGGTTAATGGATTGTTGCTAATAAATTGTTGTTCCATTGCATTTGAAGAACTATAAATTGAGAATTAAATTATAAATGAATCCTCTCTTTTATTCTGATGACAAAAACTAATGAAATAAATTCGAATCTTGATCGCCAAATTAAATCTGCTAAAAAAAAATAATTAGATACATTACCACACTGTAAGGATTGCTACCATAAACATCACCATTATTCATTGCTAAACAACCCTGGGGACACATCACCCTAAGAAAAAAAGTGACAATAAAGCTGTACTATGTCGATGGTGATTCTATAATGGATCCAATTTTATAATTTTCATATTGCTCGTCAAGGTTTAGAGAGTAGACGTTGACGACCTAATAGATGCACCCAAATTAGCCACGTCGTTAACGACCTAATAGATGCACCCAAATTAGCCACACCAGTTGTTAGTGTATAATCGCCCTCGATTTATTTATATAAATGAAAACATACAAATAAATCAACTTGTCGTATTTATTATAACAAAGATGAATAATTGAATATGAATATTTTCACCCGTTCCTTTTTTTTCATTTTAGTCAGAAAACCACCCTATCCCCGTCTCTAACTGCACATATATCTTAGGCCTCATTTTTACACTAACAATTGTCATCAAAAAATATACAAACGCACCCATGCGCAGCACCGATGCCTGAATTCCACTTATCAAAGGTAGTATTGCAATCTATATCACCATGATCGAAATATACTGAAACAGATTCATAAAATTACAAGAAATATTACCTCGTAAGAACAAACTGGGTATGGTACTAATACATGGACAAGTTTGGATGATCAGATTGGTATCACTTAACACCATAAGAGTCAATGCTTTGTTACCGCGCATCCCTGCGTTGACCACGAAAAATAATCTAGATTTTCCGGCGTGGTTCCCCCGTGTCAGTTTGCAGGACGTGGGGGCCTAACAAGGACAGCTGTCTAGTCGTTCGGATTGTACGAAAACAGAGGTCCGTGTACACATTTTAGTGCACGTAAAACATCCCTTGACAGTTGGAATTCGACATAAGAGTAGGGCATAGTGCTGCCAACCTGGCCAAATTTCTATTATAGCACAATGTTTGGCGTATGCCCTCCTCCATTAGCTCAGTTCGGAGATGAAGAGTATATGGGACGTTAAACCCCATTTCATTTCATTTCCTTTACCGCGCATATTGGGTATTTGGCAAGATTAGTGTAAATTCGGTCTCATATTTTAACTTTAATGTCAGTGGGTCCATGCTAGCTTTGAAAACTAGTCCAGAAGTAGCTTACCAATAGCATAAGCAGTTGCATTACTTAGGCTGTTGTCTGCTGTACAGGAATAGAACCCAGAATCTTTTTCTTCCGTATCCTTTGTAATACTGCTTATGATAAAATCGCCATTTTGTAAGAATATATATCTTGCTTCTGTTACGTCCAGAATGGCGCCTATTTTATCCCATTTTATATCAGGTGTTGGGTCTCCAGAAGCTCTACAATCCAAAGCTACAAATCTGGCATTTGTTAGTGATTGAAGTGGAAAGGCTATCGATGCTGTGACAGGTTCTGAAATTAGTATATTTAGCTACTGTAAATATTTATTAAAGGATTAAAATGGGAAGACCTATAAACTATGGATAACTAAAGCGTTCAAACTTTTCGCAGTTTTAATTTTCCATTTAAACATTGTTGACCTTTGGTTCAGCTCTTCGTCTAATTATTATTGGAAGTTGAATATGGATAATAGAGAGAATGAAGGTAAAGGGATGCGTGAAATGGAACCGTAATGATACAGATTCTACTTTTATCTTTCGTCACGTCAATGCATCAAATCACCAGTTGGACAAAGCAAGAAATGAAGGCAAGGGTCAGGTGGTTTTCATTCCCAACCTGATCCCGTTCTTGACACACCGTACATTTTTTATTATTATTACCTAAAACCGTTAGAGTTGCTGAAGCTGAAACACTGCCTAGACGATTGGTAGCCGTACAGGTATAACTTCCTTCATTTAGCTGTTCAACGTCTTTTATTGTTACAGATCCATCATCATTATTAAAGGCGTTGAACGGTTTATGTCCTGAAACCTGAACCGAAGAACTTTTGATACTCGATATTTGGTATGATCGAACATGTTAAAATAAATATATATTTTATCCATTTCAATTTATTCCCTGGTTAAGGCCATGAACTATCCGAACCATAGCTATTTTCGTTATATATTTTTAGTGTTCTGTTCTGTTCTTTAGTGTTATAATTTAATTTTCTCTGGTTATAGTTATCTTTTTGGACTTATTCAAGATGTATGCAATGAACACACAAGGTTGTTACAGATGTATACCACAACAAGTTCTTAAGTATTCAGTGCATTATTAGTCATATCCTGATAATAAATGACAGAGTTTTGTGACCTTGTACTTGATCGATTAACTAAATATATATATGATTTTCGTTCGACTAATAACATCACATTACTTACATCTGGAAATACCCATGTTATGTTAGCTAATGGGTCACTGATAACAATACAATGAAGGGTTAGATCTATTCCTTTGATAACTGATTGGTTTTTAGGTGGAGTCAATATAATTGGTGGCGCTGAAAGTTAAATCGGTTGTATAAAAACAAACATAACATAGAAATATTAAAACGAGACGAAGAATGGAACATTTGCTTAAAAATTGATAGAAAAGACAAACATGACTTTAACTAATCAAAATATATAAATTTAAAAAATGTGTTCAATTTTTTTTAAAACAATTCTGGGAACCTCCGTATTTTTTAATAGTTTTAAGTTTCAATATTAATTCCCGAGATGACTGTTAATCTTGTTGGTACTATTTTTAATGGAAGGTTATTTGGGGCGTTGAAATCACGATATCTTCAGTTCAAGGTGGTGTTAGTATTAATTCGAGTAACTGTGATCAATATAGTCTACTTTTAATACATATGAAAAATGGACCATGGTCTCATTTAATGGCACAGCAGACCAGATGTTCAAATATATCTCATTCTCAAAATCATAAAGATGTATTCATACAAAGACGGGATATTATTACATGTAATTTAGAAAATCCAATTACACGAAATATGTAACAAAATTATTCATTCATCTGGCAACAAGAAATCAATAGAAACAAAGATAAACTTTAAAACGCCCATAAATTAAGATATAAATCATCAATACTCTTTGGATCAAAACGTTTCCCTTCAAACTTTGTATGATAATACCAACCTGTAACTTCCAGCACACCTATAGATGATTGAGATTCATATCTGTTAGTTGCGTTACAAGTATATAAACCAGAATCTAGGAATGTGGGATTATTAACGGTTAATATACTGGAGTTATCAGCAGTAGTGATGCCCTCTGTTAGAGTTACCAGCTGACCATCTGGCCTCAAATGTTGCCAATCTATTTTAGGTTTTGGTACTCCAGTGAATTCACAATCCAGCAAAGCCATGGCGTGTGTTCCTTGTGTGTACACCTGGGTTGGCACAATTAAATTTATAGTGACATTTCCTAGAATTCAAACAAGGAAAGCTAATTAAATAACCTATCTAAATTAAATTACTTATTAAATAATAGAAGGATAACATTTCTTTTGGAAGTGTATGTTAACACTGTTCATCACGTGCATTTTGCATACGGAGGGTCCATTGGCTAATTACGCTATTTTGCCGAGATTTCATCTAATGGTTTGGATGTAGCTATGACGGATGTGGCGACTGGCTGGGTAAGTTTACTCTTCCGAACACCTTTTACGAATGTTTGTCATGTATTTTTTACACGGTGAACAGTCTATTTACTGATTACACCATTTTGCCTATAACTTTTTTAAGGAATTTTGTCTAATGGTTTGGATTGTTCGTACTTGGTGTTATTTTATTTTTTATAGCTTACGCTACAACTCTATCATGTCTATTATCACTATACCATCCAGACTGAACCCAATAGTATACGAATAAATATGCTGTGTAATCACACGTCACAACCGTTTTTGTTACAGTACAATGTCCGACAAGTACCAACGACGTGGGAGACCAAATTTCAGCATTGCACCAGCTAAAATTTAAATCTGTTGTTCCAACCGCTTTTATTCAACTAACCAAAATCAAGTTACCCACCTCTAACTTTGAGGTTTATCTCTTTAGAACTAGTTCCAAAGATATTAGTGATGGTGCACGTGTAGATTCCTTCGTGGTGTGCAGCAGCATGCGGAATATAAAGACCATCTTTGCCACGAACAACCTCTGGAGTTATATCCA
Organism: Patella caerulea; assembly: GCA_036850965.1. NCBI lineage: Eukaryota > Metazoa > Mollusca > Gastropoda > Patellidae > Patella > Patella caerulea. The sequence continues at coordinate 26,380,248 of JAZGQO010000006.1, forward strand.
CAGATGCGTTCCAGGTTACTATCGGATAGGGATAACCTACACTAGGTACACAGGGTAAGAGTTGTTCCTGTCCAGCTGTAGCAGTGATTTCCTGTTTTAGAAAACCGGCAATAACCGGCACAGCTGAAAGAAAGGTAATGCCTATGTCTTACACATATTTTAAACACGTGTAATTGTATATCCAATCCACTAATTTTTCCTGTTTATTTTTGTATTATTTCTTGCGCCATTTCACGTAAACGTTCCACTGTTCTACCAAGCCTTCCCCCCCCCCATCCAAAAAAAAAAATTACGGATGCATATGGCCCGAACAGAGCATTTGGACGCGTATAACGTTACAGCCAGTATCGTATATACAATATTCAAATATGTTCATCATTTCTTTTCAAAATCTCAAAATAAATAGCCAATAACGTTAGATATTGGACAATTCAACAATTGTATGTCATATCTGTCGGGTTATCAGGTTTATCTATATACGAATCCGTCAAATTTCTTTTCATAATCTACTTACACAGTCTTTCACAACAGGCAGTGTCAACAGCTCGAAGTGAATTGGTTCTACTTTTTCCACAACCTCTAGATGGACCAGGCAGTCCCTGGTCACCTTTAGCACCTTTCTCACCAGCTGGCCCAGCTGGATCTGTTACGCAGTCCTTGGGTTGTTTGTTACGATTTTTTACCTAGCGTGGAATAAATAAAAGGGGAATAAACTATGAACTGATGAATTATTCCTTATAGTATTTTATATTCACGCTTTGGGTGATGATAAAATTAAAAGGGTCCGCTGTAAGGTGTGTAGGTGAGCTTTCAATAAGTTAATTGAATAAGTTTAAAGTTCCTGATGAGTTATGAAATTATAGACGAGCCTCCACTAATTTATTTTAATGACTTATAAAGCTCTAGGCCAGCATTCAATGAGATAATTGAACGCGTTATAAAGTTGTTGGTGAGCTTTATAAGTTGTGCCAGATACATCCAATTTGAAGATATTTACACACCAATCGAGCACATTTACACCGCATTTGAACATATTTACACTCCAATTGAACATAGTTTCCTCTTCGGTTAGCTATGTGAAAGAGACTTATAAAGTATAGTCAGTTACATCTCAAATGATCATATATTTGTCTCGTTTATGAGTTATTCGAAAGAATTATGTAACATTGCTAAATACATGTCATTGGACATATTTACAACCCTATTGAATACATTTGCTTCGTTAGTGGGATATTTGTAAGAATTATAAACTAGTGCCATATACACCTCAACTGAACTTGATTTTTATTTTGCATTCATTAAATTTATATAAAGCCATAAAAGTGCACCGGGTACATCTCAATTGGGCATATTGACATCACTGAACATATTATTTGCCTGGTTGATAAGATATTGGAAAGAATTAGTGTCAGATACATCCCACTGAACTTGAATGTATTCATTAAATTTATATAAAGCCATAATATAACTAAAAAAAAAAAACCTGAACACTTACAGATGATTTGACCAGATCTTCTATAAAGGGTTTTAAATGAGAAATCATTTCCTCTTTCCATTTTTTTAAGTCATAGTCCACACTTCTCTGAATTAATCAAAAAGTTCAAAAGGAAATAAAGAAGACGATGAAGTAATGTGTAATATAATTATAAACAGTTATGTTACGATAGAATGAAATGGGATTTAACGTCCTACTTTTCTGTACCAACTGGGCCATTGAAGATGACATGAATACACCACACAATGGGCTAAGTATCCCGACAGCGGTGTTTAAGCCTATACTCTTCCTGATGCACTTCAATGTATGTTTATGTTTTGTGTTCCACTTGAACGTTGTTCTTTGCCAGACCCGTCCTACCGCACTACTGCCAAGGAAAAAAACAGGTTCGAGGAACTTTATTGCTCGATCTCGGGATCTGCAGTGAGCCATACTGAATATTTAGTACATACCTTATAACGATTTCCAGAAGGAGTATCCTCCAGATGGTTTTCAAGTTTTGTCAACCTCTCATGTTGAAGATAAGTAACCGTACCCAAAGTCACACATAGTGCCAATAAAACTGGCGTTAAAAGAGCTCTCACTTTGTTAATAGCTGTCATATTTTTCATGTGCCCATCGATCTCTGGAATATTTATTCCTTTCCAATTCACGGATGTTACAAAGATCAATTTTGGGGCCGTGTGAAAAGCCAGGATGTACACTTGACTTATCTATCTTCTATGACTTATTTATCTATCTACCAAGATTTTCACACCCGGGTTCTGTTCTAAGGGAGTTATCAGCTGTTTTTATTATCGGCTTTAGCCTGATTATTAAAGGGACAATAACACTCTTGCTGTCTTGGCAGCCCCAGAAAATAAATAATAGCCTTATTCTAAGTACTAGATGACATCGTGCCTGGTACGTTCGTGCGTTTTTATGCGCGAACTCTTAGTTTTCCTATTACTGGCACGCGCACGGGCACTATTTCTTTTTCTTTTGCATGAACCAAAATCGGGGGTTTTGCGCGGGAAGACTAGCGACGACTGTAGACAGTAAGTAGGTTATACACTATACTTTTGAGTCGAGATTACTCGCTTTGAGTCGATATTACCAGCTTTCAGGTCACCGATAACCAATTATGTCAGAAATACCATACTGACATTCGGTTTTTTCAAGTTGTACGCGAACTAACAATCGGCGCCCTAACTGTCTTCGTCAGCTACTTTCAGTTTCACAATGGCGTAGGACATTCGGTTTTTCAAGTTGTACGCGAACTAAAAATCGACGCCCTAGCTGTTTCGTCAGCTATTTTCAGTTGCTGGCGTACGGCCAGTGCCGGTGGAAAAAGACAACATTAAAATCAGAAATAGTTTATTTATTATTGTCGGACTTACGGTATCAATCCTGTCTAACAAATCATAAAGCTGTGGTGTTACGGTAGCGGCATAGTATTTCACCGTAACACCACAGCCACTCTAACCATTCATAATACATCTAACTATCACTCCCTACACATTTCCCCTCGACCTACTTTCCCAAACGTCAACAACACATCTCATACATCCAGTTCACTGATTAACCCTTGTACCACGTCTACTGGATGACATCGCGCCTGGTACGTTCGTGCATTTTTATGCGCGAACTCTTAGTTTTCCTATTACTGGCACGCGCACGGGCACTATTTCTTTTTCTTTTGCATGTACCAAAATCGAGGGTTTTGCGCGGAGGTACTTTTGAGGTATTAGCCTGAGAAGCATAACACTTGCCACTGTACCTGTATATCGCTAATTATAAATCGAGTGTGTGAAGACAGTTTATATAGATCACGCGAAAATTTTTCAGTACAGAGTTTATTCTCGCTGTATTTGCAGCTAAGAAAACCAATGGGACTATTTTCTCAACAGTGTATGAACTTTTTCAGAAGCGATAATATCCTTACACCGAGAGAAATTATCTAGTCTCGGTGAAAAACCATGATCATCTGGTAAAAAATTACTTTTCTATTTTTTGGAACGAAAAACAGTGTTTTTAAAAACAAACGAACCTGCCGCACATGAGGAAGTCATTATACTAATAATAACAGACGAGAACTCTTTTTGGGCACAGGCTTTCTTACTGAGTAGTAAATCGTCCACAAAAAATCATGAATGAACGACGACTGTAGACAGTAAGTTATACACTATACTTTTGAGTCGAGATTACTCGCTTTGAGTCGAGATTACCAGCTTTCAGGTCACCGATAACCAATTATGTCAGAAATACCATACTGACATTCGGTTTTTTCAAGTTGTACGCGAACTAACAATCGGCGCCCTAACTGTCTTCGTCAGCTACTTTCAGTTTCACAATGGCGTGCGACATTCGGTTTTTCAAGTTGTACGCGAACTAACAATCGACGCCCTAGCTGTTTCGTCAGCTATTTTCAGTTGCTGGCGTACGGCCAGTGCCGGTGGGAAAAGACAACATTAAAATCAGAAATAGTTTATTTATTATTGTCGGACTTACGGTATCAATCCTGTCTAACAAATCATAAAGCTGTGGTGTTACGGTAGCGGCATAGTATTTCAACGTAACACCACAGCCACTGTAACAATTCATAATACATCTAACTATCACTCCCTACACATTTCCCCTCGACCTACTTTCCCAAACGTCAACAACACATCTCATACATCCAGTTCACTGATTAACCCTTGTACCACGTCTACTGGATGTTTAAGTGTCCTACCTGTTGTGTAAATTATCCATTACAACCTATTTTACTTGTCCAGAGGGTTCGAAAATATTTTAAAATCCAAGTCACATTCGAAAATGTTTACGTTACGTTAGACTTTTCAAATCATTTGGTTGAATTTTTCCAATTTTTTAAAATAGGTGTGTTAAGATGAAATTTATATCATCATTTAATTGGAATATTCTAAAAAAAATACGATTTGTTGGCCAGAATGAAGATATTATTATTCAGTTACAACAAGAGTGTTATTGGGGCTTTAACAAAGGATGACAACGGAAATGTGTTGTACAATAACTGCACTTTTTGAACTGTAGATAATGTATCAAATAATGCAATTTTTTCATGACACATTTCTTGATTGTGAATGTATAAATTGATCATGACTATGAATATTTTTGACTATATATATATATTTAAGTAAACTACTTGTAATTATATTGTTTTGTTGAAGGGAGAGGGGTGATATACATGTAGGCCTAGCCTGTTCCCAAACCCTATTCTTATTGAATAAAATATAGTTTTAAAAAAATTGATCATGGTGGATTCGAGAAGGCTTGCATACATTTCATAGCGCAAACAGTTTTTAATGCCTTAATATCTCAATTAATATTTATAAAAACGTAACTATATTTATATCTGATAACCACCATAATATTGCTTCATGACAGTACATTCATACAGTATATTGGTCCTCGTGATTACCTATTGGTGAATAAAGGTGTTTTTCTTTCAGTGAGCCATGAATTGTTGATATATCTATGACATATTTATTGTGGTATTGTGTGGATTTTATCTTTAGTTACACCTACTTTGTGTCGAAATATACCATTACAACACCTCAAATAATATGTTCGATATATTGTAGTGAAGATCTTCAGGGTAATCTGGGTGTGTTGGCAATCTTTTGAAAGATTTTATTGGAGATGAAAAACATTTACTTTTTTATTTATAATTCAAACTTTGACGAACATTATTAATTCGAAATCATATGTCAAGATTCTGAGCCATCTGTCGGACTTGCGCACCCTTATTAAGAATTATTGTGATATTTAGTCTCGGGCACCCAGAACCAGTTAGTCTTCTGGGTCATTGACAAGATTTGACGTCATTTTACTGGATAATCATCCACATAAAAAAATTCCAAGTTACTCATGGGAAATTAAACTTGTTCTAGCTAAATTCATGGAAGAGTCGCGCGCCTCTTCCCGAAATAAGCTCATGCATTATTATAAACAAACATGAATCATCACGACGAATAATTACGATTGAAAATAAACATAGATATGATCGATACCTGAAGAGATCAATTATTTTCCAGTAAAATTATTTTAGGACTGTTGCATGTCGAAGAGACAATGCAAAGAGATTTTTCTAAAATGGAAATTTTTGAATTAATTTCATGGTGGTCGACATCATGTTTAGTTCTATTTAACTCGCTTATAATGCTCTCTGCCTGTAAAAAGGAAATTATATGCATGATGACCTAGTTACTGTCAAATGTTGACAACCCATCCATATTCTACGAATATTAATCATTTAGGGTGTTAAAGCAGAGAAGTTATTTATCAATGAGACATATTGTATCTGCTGTGTATTGTATAGACAAACACTTCAGATTCATTTCTTTCCAGCCATGCCCAAGAGACGATGGTGGATTCTGGCGTCTTTAATGCAGCATGGTGTAGCCAATCATTTTGTCGTTTTATCACCGTATCCGCACTACATCATATGACGCATGTGGACATTTGAACCAATGTCAGTGTTTCTTGTAGGCAGACATTGACCAAGGAAGATCACAATAATCATCAAAGTAAAGATCTTCTTACTCCTTTATTAGAAATGTTATCCCTTGGTATAGTGTACGTAAAACACAAAATCGACTATGCCCGAACCTTTGCTCTAATTGTGAACCAAAGTTTAAAATGTAGACATACAGCAAGCCATAACAGCAAACTTGATTAAATCTATAGCCATTTTTATGATCTGATTGCCGAATCCTAGGCTTTATCTTATCCGGGAATGAAACAGAACAAGAGAGAGAGAGAAATAGGGTTTAACGTCCACTCGACACAAACTAGGTCATTTTGGGACTAACGTATGGTTTCATTTTATTTCAATAATTCGCTTGCGTGTGGGGGTCTTTAGCAGTGGGAGGAAACCGGAGTGCCCAGAGGAAACCCACGCTCACATACGCTCACACCAGGGCTCGAAACCACAGCCGCAAGCCAGGGGTGACCGGCCAGCTAGAGGTCGAAGCGCGGCACTCTAGACCACTAGGCCATCCCAACCCCCCGAAACAGAACAAAGTTTAACGTCTTGGCAACATGATACTTATGGAGATGTTGAGACTAACATATCAGGTTTATTTATTATGATATGTTTAACGCTCATCGAGAGGAGAAATTTTACCTAGAGGGCGTGAACACGCGCAGACCTCGGTTTTTCGCCCCATGCGAGCGACAAAACAACGCATTATATGTTAACCTCGCAGACGCTACCCCGCAGACAAGTGGGGATCGAGCCGATAACCCCACGACGGCGTGAGGACCCAGTACATGTACATTCTTGAACACTGCATGGCTTATGTCCATCTTCAATATCACGGATAAAATGGAACAATAAGACTTATTGCATGTAGATTGAAACATTATACGTGATTACCAAAAGGTCGCGAGTGTAACTAGTCTTAGTCCGAAATAGCCCCCTTAAAATCCGCTGTTTTAAGACATCAGAAGTAGAACGGTTAAATAAAACCTAAAGTGATGACAAATGTGTAGATAAATATGGGATGGGGGAATAGGTATGTGTCATGTCAAATAAAGAGTTTAAAACGTACGGTTAGTTGTCTTATTAATCTAGATATATTATAAAGATATATTAAGGTGTGTTTTTGTTTTAACTGTTTTATCTCATTAATAACATATCTATATCTACGTGTTTCCCTCTATTGATAGAACAGGTTTTTTTTTAACATGCAGCCGTAAACATAATCATATCTTTACGTTTCCGCATTTTGATAGACAAATCCTTTTTTTTTTATAGCGACTATAAACAAAATCTGTTTCTTTAGGTTTTCATGTATTAATGCAGCAAATTTTTATTCCACTCAAATAATCTAAAAATAAACGTTAAAAATACATTATACAAGAGCTAAATCGGCCTATTGCAGGTCTTTCTTTAGGCCTTAAATGTTATATAAACTATTAATTAGACATTTTTTAACATGACAAGAACATAATCAACCCTCGGTACCATCTGAAGAACAGATTTGAATCCGACCTGCCGCTTTATTAACATGGCAAGACCATAATCAATGAATCCAATTTTAAACAGATTTGAATCCGATGTGTCGCACAACGACTGTTGATAATTTAACCGTAAAAATGAATAATCGAGACTTTATCATCGTAACAACGGTATATTATCGTATATATGTGGATGTATATTGTCGCCGCGTCTGTCTGTCCGGACGTCTGTCTGTCTACCCGTCCTCAATTTGTTGGTGGATACTTTACAGGTAACAATTATTATCTGATTTAATCAAAACGTTCGAATCACCGATACACCCGAATGATGGCCGTGTTCGAATTTTGGGATCAAAAACTACCGAACAAAATGTGTGTACAGATATGGTATATATCAAGGTTCCGATTGTGATGAAACTTGAAATATATCTTTATAACACGAAGATCTTGGTTCTTTTCGATATTCGAGAATATCGAGTCGTTATTTTCTGAACTATGGCCCTTGGTTGTACAAAAAATCACCTGTGAAGAAAAATATCGTTTAAACAGATCATAAATGATAATATGATCATTAAATAGAACACACCCGAAGCTCCTAAATAATATGCTGTTCAGTGGTTTTCACCATAATACGAAGGCCCATTAGTGCCAAACAAATAAGAAAAATAATCCGTTTGAACGCGTTAGTATCCACGCTTAGCGTCGCTTTACCATTTTTCAATTAAATCATTAAATGTCCGAACCGTTCTAATGTACTTAAAATATGTTAATAAATTTCTAATGAATATTTTATATGATAATGTTAATAAATTTCTAATGAATATTTTATATGATAATTAAGGCCTAAAGAAAGAACTGTAATATGCAGATTGGCTTTTGCATTATGCCTGTTTAAGCATACGCATGTCATAAAACAAATGCTGTGGCTAACCCAGGCTAACATTAAACAAATTGGATAATTTCCAGGGTATTCTATACTAATTCCTCTTTTCACAAGTGTTGTTCCTTCTACTGCCGGTAACGTTAGAAACAGTAAAGAACCTACGCGCATTAAATCATATTATCTTTACTTGAAACACAATTTCTTCATGCCCCTTCCATGCTTCTGTACCATCGAAATATTAATTCGTTCAAACGAGATAATTAATTCGTTCAAACTAGACAACTAACTCGTTCAGACGAGATACTGATGCGTTCAAACTCGATACTAACTCGTTTAAACGAGATAATCAATTCGTTTAAACGCGAGTTCAAATGAGATACTAATTCGTTCAAACGGATTAATATTTATTTTCTGTTTGTCACGAATGGGCCTTCGTACCTATAGGCACAACACATATATTCTTACAATTCTTCATCCTCTACAAAATATTCTTATGTATTTAATAAGGGAACACAGCCTGGACAAATCAACAAACAACCATTCAATGAAAGCCGAAAAATATGTGTATTCGATCAACGACATATCAAGTAAATAACCTGAACACCGACCCTTTAATTTATTTTGTTTACATGCGAGTTTGAACATACATATATTATAAGGGTATACGTATATAGATAAGTATTTGAAAATGTACTATTGATTGACATAAACGGTCTATGACATATTAAACATTAAATACCAAATGACTGACTATACTAACGAGCAAATAAGATTGCAAATAACGTCTGAGGTTGCAATATTGCACTTAAAATGGTCGAACTCTTAATTCTTAATGAATAATAATTAGTTTAATGTTCCCTAAAGACAATTAATAAGTAATGTGTTATTATGGATGTTCGAATTGTTGTTCCACGCCACACCGTTTAACTAAGACGATCTACGTATGAACTCACATAAATCACAACTTTTTAGCACTTACAAAGTATGACTAGACAATATTTAGAAGTCACAGCGCATATAATCCATCAATGCCAAAAGGTAACATATTTATAATTAGATGATCGTGTTTTTCTTCTCACGTGTCATATTCTCCGTTATTGCTTCCTTACCTCTATGCAGTGTAAAATAACTGAATCCTAATTTATTGAGTATCGAGTGCCTGGTTTTCATCCTAAGCATGTACAATATACATGTATGGTCACCTGCCCCCCCCCCCCCTTACCGCTAAAGACCCACACGAATAATAAAGTTCAAATGATATTGTACCATATGGCAGTACCGTAATAACATAGTTTGTACCGAGAGGATGTTAATCCTCATTATCCCGACAATATTTACAGCATTAAACAAAATTACTGGTCAATACTATCAGTGGATAGTTGAAGCGGTAATGAAAGCATTTGTATTTTACTATCATTTATTAATATTTTCTTTGTAATTTAAACCGTTATATAATTTATGATTATAATTCCAAACACTGTATTTATATTGTTGTAAATAGGGAGATGAATTTATATAAGCCCCTGGCTTGTTTTCAGATCCCAGACTTATATATATTATATTTATATTATGTAAATTATTTACTGAATAAATAGTGTTAGAAAAAAAAAAATATTCGCCTAGAAACCAGTTACCATCCTCAAGGGCGGTAAGAATAGATTCGTGTTAGCAATATTTACAAACATATTCAAATTGAATGACCACCTGTTTTATAGTGGCATCATATACTATTATACTTTCTTTTATTCGGATATCGTGTGTTTTAAGCCGTTAAGAACAATAGAAGTATTATTTGATGTTAGCTATTTCAACCATAAACCCTCTCCAAGTGAAGCAATGAAAGCGTTAAAATATTCGAATTGATAGATATATCAGTAATTACATACACAACTTGTCACCAGTTGACGTATTTGATGATGATTGACAGGCAAACAGAAATTCTTCTTAACGACAAATTTATCATTACGGAAATAACCGACGGCCAACGAATAAACTTTACGCAGACGATATCACCGCATTTCGGTTAGGATAGCCTATTGTCATGAGTCAATTACGTCAAAGGTCGCGAGTACGTGCCAAGTTTTTATGCATATCTCATCAATCAAATAGTATATCCCAACCACTCGGGTTTCTATATAATACCCACTATTCTCTTAATCAAAATGAAACAAATTTTCTCAACTTAACAAGTGAAAAAAACCTACTTCATCAAATAAGTTTTTCTAGAGAGAGCATACATAGTGAATTTTTGGATTTGATCTGTGTTTCCTAATTCATTATTTCAAAACGAAACAGTGTTTCCTTGAGAATGTATTTCTTGTACAATGGATTATGTAGTTTAATAGTTTTCACTGCATTCGTTACAGGTAAGGCGAATTTGTTAATACGGCTCTTGTACAAGTAGATCAAAAGATTCTATGTTCTTCAATATTCAATTTTATTATATACACAAAAGAATTATAAACACACTTAACAACTTTTATATTTCACTGCAACAGTTTAGTTTTTGGAAAAATTGTCAAAAATCTATTCATTATTAACCAGTGTGTCGGATATATCATTATGGAATATAAACAATATGATAGACGACAGTTCAGAACCTTGTCGTGCCCCTTCATCGCCAAATAGTATATGAAATACAATTAAATGGGAGTTAACGTTTTACTGCTCCGACTGGGCTAAAGAAGACAAGCATACGCCATTCGCTGTGCTATGAGGGGACTTTAACCCGGACAGCGGCGCAACGGCATACTCTTAAATCGAATTCCAACTGCCAAGGAATGTTTTACATGCACGCGAATGTGTACACGAGGCCTAGATTATTCGAACCATACGAACGACTAGACGACTGTCCTGCCCACAGACACGAGGAACGTTTTCGTTCAACACCGGGAGCGAACCCGCGACCTCCAGGCTAGCGAGCCAGGGCCTTACTCACTTAGCCCCCGTGGCTCCCGCCAGGTAGTAAAACGTTTGTCAATATGATATGTCATAATATAACATCAGTTTGATTTAAATTAGTTTAGCTTCTGTAAATTAGTTTAATTTTGTTTTCAAATTTAAGAAAACGCAGTGATCTAAAATGAATGGAGGTCTTTTAGTGTACTCCTCTTCCCAACCTTATGTTTTCATAGCAATATAAGAGTAATAGGGTTAAACAACAGACAATGATTTATTCAGCAATTAATCTGACAGTCACATCACGAAACGACTCTAAGCATTACAAGCTTATGTCATCACGGAAATTACCTTTAAAGCATAAAGACCAATGATCAAAACAGTACAGAATTTATGATGAAATTTAAGAAATATATCAACTCATCCATTATTGTTATTTAGATTTAATCCATCATGTTTGTTTGTTTTCTAAAAACAACGCCCCTGAGTAACAAAGCGTGTTTATTATAAATTTGTCCGCTTTTTTTATACTAATTATTAAAATCGTCATATCTTCAATAATCAAATAATTTTCCCATATATCATCTAGTTTTTCGACACTTGTACATGTATATACATAGTGGGAATCTCAGTGGTTTAGTAACTATGAGGTCCCGGGTTTGATCTTGGTGTCAGGATATTCCAGCGTAGTTTTCCTTTGTCAGTAATGCATGACGCAAGAAACAATGTATGGTCGTTGGTTTGGGCGAAACACCGACAGTTGGAATTCGATGATAAAATAGACCACCGTAACATCTGCTTTCCATTTCCATAAATTTGTTCAGCGAACACGTGCCTGGTATACCAAATGGAAAATGATATTTATTCACCGACACAATTCTAATTGGAGCAAATAATCTTTAAAATCTGTCTTTAATGTTTGTTATTCCGTGTTCTAGGACAGCGACATGGTGGACATGTAATAAATGGACGCCCTGTGCAAGGTAAATCTATATTTTGAACACGGGTTAGGGTAATCTGAAGAAGAATTTGTCTTATTATACCTTATTGCAATAATCTTTTTTATATGGTCTATATTTTGGAATTGAATTAATAAATAACGTAATAAGGTTTAGGGTTTAATAAGCCTTATTGAATATCCTATAGTTATTTCCTTAACCTGTAAACAACACAATAATATTTCTAACACAATCTTTCTATAATTTTGTATGTAATTGGGTGAAATACATAGCTTAACTAACATTCTTATCTTACTGTTTAGAGTGTTCAGCCTCTGAATGGTATTACTGTTTCCTTAGTCCCTGTTATTTCAAGTCGTGTTATGCGTATCCACGTGCAAAGTGCAGGTAAATATTTAATTCAATTAATATGTTCAATAAATACTTAACCTTTTCAACTGATACCTGAAATTGTTAAATTGATCAACAGTTTGGAGTCCTTCCATTTGTTCCACGATCAGAAGTTTGGTGTTGGCGAGTTTTTCAGTTCACTGAAGATACTATATTTGACCTCTTTATTTCGGTTATTAAACACTTGTATATTGCTATACATTCTTGCAAAAAAAAATATTTTTTCTATTCATCCGTACTAACACTAAAAATGCACAAGTTGACTATGTCAAATACGAGCAGGTATAGATAATGACATATTGGAATTAGCTATCGTATTTAACATCGATGTCCGTCAATCGCTTCGCAATCGTCAAAGGAACAATCATGTCATTTGCTTAGTCTTAGTATAGTTGCTTCGAAGATCATCGCCCCCAGAACAAGACAAGATGATTAGCAGGTTCCTGTTCCAATAATTCCAATGAGTTTCTACTTCAAATTAGTACAAAAAGTCCCAATATCAATTGGAAGGTAGGTAAATATCCTATGGTTTAGCTGGGTTATAGTTATTATAACACCTCCTACGTACTTTCGAATTTTTAGTGTACAGACTACAAGATGTGGAGGATGTCTTGCGGTATGGACAATGAATGGCCGAGAGGTGAACTGTGACGTGCCTAGTAAGATGTTACTTTGTGTTATAATATCACTAAAGTTCAATAAAAAAAAAACAACCCAAATTATCCTATATTCTCTTAGCACTACTTCATTGCTTCTACTTACCCTCTGAGAGCACCGAATCCTTGTTATTTTTAGTTTTCTTTGGTACTCCTCTAAGTGTAGTTTTATCCTTAATTTGTTTCGGAATGTGGAAGGTTTTAAGGGTCATGGGATTTTAACATATGACGTATCCATAACATATTATTTTTAATTTCAATAGGGTGTCCACCTGGTGTCCGTGAGCTGAGATGCCCGAAAACTTTATGTGCAGATCCATTTTGTCCTGATTATCCAAATGCAGTATGCAGGTAATGCTAAATTTATATTATAATGAATATTATAAAAATTACTATTATTTGTAAATTTGTAGACGAATGTAATACACACTTTTATTTCTTTCGGTTTATAATTCACGGAAACGTCGAAATAATAACTCGATATTAATAACTTATACTATTGTTTCAGACCAGACACTTGTGGACATTGTGGAGTAGATTATTTTCTAGATGGATTACAAGTCGACTGCTTTCTTTCTTTCCGGAAACGAATGCGAAAATTAGCCCCCGTATCATTCAGTCCACACTCATCGGTAAACCAGGTTGTTATGCAACCTGCACGTATTGGTGAAGCTGTTCATGTCGATATTCAGAATACTGCTGCCAGTATACCAACAGTACCGTCTTCACTGAACATTCAACTAAACGGACCAACAGTACAGTCAAATCAACAACCCTCTGTTAATTTCAATAACGTCGGGAGCCCTGATCAAATGACAGCCTCAGCAGTAGATACAAATGGAATAATGGGCGTACAACATGGAAATGGAGCCGTCACAATTCACGTGCCCTCGCAGAGTGGCGTGTCGTCTGTAAATATCCCAGCACCAGGTACCATCAAAACACCACCTCCGGTTAATATGGAACCCGTATCCCCATTTACCGAATTCGGATTTGCAGATCCTGCTGTTAATGGAGCAGTAGCAGTAATAGTGGAGCAGAATAGAAATGCCAATCTGCCTTCTGTCTTGCAATCGCCTACAGATCCTCAAAGTGCGTTATCAGATGTGCAAAACCCAAACAACCAGCCTGTACATGCACAGGTAACTCCGTCAAGACCAAGAATACCTAGCCAATCTACAAATGTCCCCGTTGAAAATAATAATGTACGGAAAGTTATGAACAGACAAGTACCAGTAACTAGCAGTAATCCAGTCAACCAAAACGGTCTGGAACCACAAAGCGACTTCGACATTTTAGGTTTCCTTGGCCCAGCTGAAAATGGACCAGCCGCAACAATTGCAAGTGAAACAAGTTCCATACCAACGCAAACCAGTTCTACTCTACCCTCTAGTAATAACGCAATGCCTGCAGACACTGGCTTACCAGACACTCGCAACAATCCAGCCAACCAAAATGACTTCGATATTTTTGGTTTCCTTGGCCCAGCTGAAAATGAACCGGTTGGAACAATTGCAAGTGACCCAACATTCATACCCACGACCAATTCTGCTTTACCGTCTAGTAATAACCCAATGCCTACAGAATCTGGCGTTTCTATCGGCCTAATTGATTCGTCCGTGCAAATTAGCAACACGCAAACAACCAAGGAACCCGAAAGTGCTTTCTCTCTTTTTGGATTCGAAAGTCCTGCCTTAGTTGATGTGCCCGTAAACAATGTACCAATCGCCGCATCTACCGCAAATAACAACAGTATACCAGTTGGTGCACCAAATCAGAGTACGGGAGTTAATGTACCCATTGATACTATCTCATCCAATATACCTCTTAATTCACCTAATGAGACACCAAAAGTATTGAATACAGTACAGGTGAATGGGGGAAATCCTGCTCCCCAAATTACAATGGAGTTGATAGCTCCACGGTTGCCAGGAATGCCAAGAATTCAAACACCTAATACGCCTACTAATATAAACAATCAACAGCCCCTGTCTAATCCAGTTCCGATTGGGTCAGCAGCAAGAGTTACCACTTCATTCCAAGGTTAGCAATAACACAGCATAATCTGAAATGCCTAGATCTGGGTCCGTATTCAAAGGTTTTCTAAAAGTTAAGTAAAATACTTAATTTTTCCCTTTAACTGACTGCCTTACCTTTAATCGGTATTCAAAGGTTGCATTTTTCATATTCTTGGCTATGTGAAAATCTTAACTGCACACTTAAATTATGGAATACTCACATTCACCAAAAATCATGAATTTTCAATTTATGGAATACCCTCCACTGCCAAAAATCACTTATTTCTAACATTGCAAGCAAGTTATGCCCCCTTAAGAGCATCACTATACTCTATTAATTTTTTAGTTTACATTAGGAGGAAAATGTTTGTTGAAATATTATATTGTAACGCATGGAAATAGTATGATTACAATTTAGGATAAATTATGATAGTGTGCATCCTATGCCGGAACGGGTGTATTCATACGATTTTTAAAAAAAAAAAAAATCCATTTTAATAGTTTACAATAAATAATGGTAATGTAATGATGGGTATTGTAAACTTTAATTTTTTAACAATGTATAACGAATAGAAAACAACATATTAGCAATACACAATGACCCTTCGCCTTTAAGTTAGACCGGACAAATCATACAGTGTTGTTTATAAATGTATCGTTTGGGATATTCATAGACATGCTGTAAGTACCCACCTTTTAGATTTTCAAAGGTCTGGTATTGTCGGTACATTTTATGTACGAACGATGCATGTTGTATTATTTTTTTACTAAAACAAATACTACCGATTATGTATATATGGGAATGAGTTATAAAAAATAAATCATGCCTTGCTTCTAGTGGTAGTATAAATAATTTCTGAAATCTATAAAGTCATATCATCACAAATGAATTTAACTTTATTATATAACAGTCATGGAAACATGATTAAGCAATACGAACATGATAAATAATCGAGAAAAGATATCCTTAACTATCTCGATGGTACTAACCTTATACCCTATTATGGCTCTACAACATCAAAGCTGATCAAGAAAACACACTTTGAGGCCTGCTACGCTCGACGATACTTTTAAAATCGACATTACGGGACTCCTACTACAGCGTTAAAATCTCCCTTAACTTTAATGTACCTCCCATAGGTCACTTAAAGTGAAGTCGATATTTTACACTTAAACTGGCCTTTGAATACAACTTAAAGACTAACACTTAAAAGTTAAGGCAGCTTAACTTTCTTTAAGGGGAAATATGATACTTAACAGTGCTTTTGAATACCGCTTGCCCTTAATTTACAGGAAGTTACGTATATTTAAGCGAAAGCTAGTAGTAAAGTGAGTATCTTAGACTTAAGATATCCATTGAATACGGGCCCTGTTACCATATTGTTCTGTTAAATCAACAGATTCAACCACGTTCAGAAATCGAAAAATAAAGAAATAAAGTAGTCGTATTTAACCCATTTCGTATCTAGGGCTTAATCTAGTAATACAAATGCCAAAGAACAAGGAAATATAAATCCAATCGTCATACAAGCAATTAACATACACAATTACCTACCTATAGATCTATATCATTTCAGCGAAACCTTGCCTTCCGGGGGTGATGGAAGCTTCTTGTACCGAAGACCCGTGTTACCAGCAAACATGCCATATTCCAGGTGCAGTTTGTCAGTACGTATTTTTTCAATTATATCTTTTTTTGTTCAATTTGGTGTGCCTTTAAGACATTAACAGTACATTTGAAACAACCTGCTTAGTGCATTAGTTAATTTTGGAATTCTTGTTTCAGTCAAACAGGCTGTGGTAGTTGTCATGCCGAATGGTATGTTGGAGACAGAGTGGTAGATTGTAGTCAACGTAAGTATATTTGATATTTTACTCTGTGATTACTATATTTAATGGCAAGTGCAGGGGGACACACAAGGATATACATACATTGCAAACATTAAACAGCAAAAGTGTATATCAATTCAGGTGAATAACGTTACAAGCGTGTGAAAAAATACAAAGTTTATTAAATAAAAAGTTAGGATACAAAATCCGTATTTCTATAAAACAGGGATAATCTGACACTGAATACACAAAAGAAACAAACAAAATGATGCGAACTATCTTGACAACGGTCGTCTACTTGATGAAGTTACTTTACATAATACCATATTGTATCTTCCAGCTTGTCCAAGAAATACTATTGAAGCAGTCTGTACGAATCCATGTACTTTTATGAGTTGTCCAGCCCATCCAAATGCTATTTGCAGGTAGGTATAGCGTTCCATTTCCAGGTACTTTATATTATTGTGATCATAGTCATTTTATGGTCCGAATTGTGCACAGATGTTCTCAATCTGTTGTAACTAGTAAGTGCAGGAGGGTCACTCTACTCACAAAACCAAACCTACAAACTACAGGAACATTGCAAGAAATAAACAACAAATATCAAATCAAGTAAATGGATCCGGAACCAGTCGGAAGTGTCAACTGCGTTGTACAGTGCCAAGCCTATAGTAATAACGGACCTCAGACAAAATAAAAAAAAAGTTATGTTTCTATGGTTTTCTTCTAGAATGTCCAAATGTCAAGCGTGCACAGCAGAATATTATGTAAATGGCCAGAGAGTTGACTGTAATTTACCTCAAGGTAAGTAGTGCATTAATCTGGATGATTGTTTTGAAACATATTGTGTACGAACATAGATACCATTTTGGAATTTTCTTGCTTCCAGAGGAGTTGAGTTGAAATACTATTTGAGTTTAAATTCCGCCAAATGTTTTATACTCAACTCTCTGGAATAGAACGGGGCACATGACATGGTTTATTTATAAACTAAAATATCTGGAAATAATAGTAGTGTATCGGTATATCTAATACATTGATGACGTACATACCAAGTTGGTGGTGTAAAAGAGCACTGTTACTTTCCCGAAGTAATGGAATGCCACAATAATATTAGGTTGTTGAGCGCATAATCATTTTATTGAAATATATTACACATACATTCCGTACATCATATGACGCATGTATTTTTTATATTTTCACAGAATCGTGCCCACCCGGAGAAGAACCAGAGGGTTGTACATGTATGATGCCATTTTGTCCAATTGACTTACCGGCACGGTGCAGGTACGTACCTGTACAAACCAAGACCGTTTTCATTTTCTATACGCCCACGTATTGAAATGGACATTTTTTATTCTATAGATCATTCCATATTAAATCATTGAACTTCATATAAAATGAAGGTCAAGTCAAGGTCACCTCTCCATGACGATATCCGACTTTGATGAAACGTAAATGTTTGTTTATATCCCAAAGATACGGATTGCTGACGATATCTGACTCTTAACTTACCGGATTATGGCCCCTTGTTGTACAAATATCGCGTTGTTAGCTCGTTCTCTGTCCATTTATTGCTAAATCAGAACGAAACTGTCCGACAAAATAGCGGCTCCCCGTACGCAAATAGTGTAAAAGTGTGTAATATCAAAGAGGTC
Source organism: Patella caerulea (assembly GCA_036850965.1). Classification (NCBI taxonomy): domain Eukaryota; kingdom Metazoa; phylum Mollusca; class Gastropoda; family Patellidae; genus Patella; species Patella caerulea. Next base: position 26,398,999 of record JAZGQO010000006.1, read on the forward strand.
ACAATTTTTATCCGATTTTGAAGAAACTTAAAATATATGTTTATATCCCCAAAGTCTGGGCTACTGTCGATATTTCCTGGATTGCGGACCTTGATTGTACGAAAATTCGCATTTTAGCTCGTTCTCTGTCCGTTTCTTCCAAAATGTGCGCGCATTTAGCATAGCAACCGCTTATTGTTTTTATTGTTTGGAGTTGTCTCTGAACCACTCCGGATTATACGATGGCCCAGAGGGCTCATTTTGAATTTTAAATAAACAATCCCTCAAGTCCTGTTTGTGACATAATTATTATGTTATCGGATATACTTTTCTTTAAACATTTAAATCTGTGTCTATGATGATTGATTATCTTAAGGGGGCGTAGTTACTTGAACATTGGTCTTGAAAATCCCATTTTCCAAAATGACGCAATTACGACACTACTTCGTCCTCTGTAATGTAGTAAATAAGTTATGTAGCTGGTAAGCCCCGGGGCATCCGATCGCCCCTTTTAGAGCCTACCTGAGACAACACATGGAAAATGTTTACATGTGTACTCATATCGTTACATGACACTTTATTTATTTCAGGATTGTTGGGTGTGGTAGTGACTGTAGAATACAATATTACAAGATGGGGTCTACAGGTATAGAGACAGTAAACTGCGGTTCATACGGAATAAAGAGGGGTTAATTTAGCTGTACTAAAATGATTGTAGATTAGAAAGTGCTGGGGTTGTGCATTATTATCTGTTTTAAGTCATCTAGTTATTTATTTGTCATGCACATTCATGCTTTTAATAAGCTGTTATCTAGATGAGGGTATTCTTAAGTTATGATAAAAGGAACTTTTAAAAAATGATCATTTCTCTTTTTTTTGTGGAATTTAGGTTTTTTTTTCTTCTGAAATCCGTTATTTGATTTAGAATTAAATGGATTATATGTTATATGACATTAGTCTGAACTGTGCAATGCTGTAATATTTTCTTTCGGTATAACTATTTTATGTACTTTTTTGCATTCTGTGTTAATTCTATTCCGCACTGTAGCTTATTACTTAATACGTACCACCTTTTAATATCACCTTAAATCAGTCTGTTGTTATCAGAATTAGTTTGAGATATCAGCAATTTCCTATAGCAACTTCCAGAGTTATGCACCTTTGTGACGAATTTTGTTTGCGAGCGAGAGAGTGAGTGAGAGAGAGAAAGAGAGAGATAAATGGGGTTAACGTCCAGTCGAAACAAACTAGGTCATTTCGGGACTATCGCATGTTTCAATTTTATTTCTATGATTTTCCGGAGAAAATCCACGAGGTTGGACAGCCCCCCCCCCTCTCCAATTTTGTTTGCAGAAGTCAAATAAATGAAATGGGGGATTTAACGTCCTTCGTTTTCTGGAAACCTGCTTTGAATCGAATTTGTAGTGTGGTCACTCATTTTACGTACACGTCAACCTGGTTTATCGTACCTTTTGAACGACTAGACATTTCGTTTCAAACTATTGCGCCATAGAAAACGAAACACATCACTTTTCGTATAACAAAATGATCCTGTAAACATATCTAATTTATTTTGCTTCTTATTGTGAACATTATTTCAAATGGGAACACATCAATAACAACACATTTGTACACCTATGGGTGTTTAATCAGTAATCGACGATACAAAGTCAGATGGGTGAAAACCAAAAGTACGACAAAGATGGTTAATTGTGTTGCACAGCGTGTGTAAAAGCTAGTGCAGGACACATGCGCTACTGACAATTAACCATCTTTGTCGTACAAAAATATGTTTTCCTCGACGGGGTTCTTGCTTTGGACTAGCCGAAAAATCCCAATCCATTTGAAGAAACATTATTTTTAAAACTCTGACTTGAAGACGGTTATCAATCTTTCGGTCACAGGGTTTGTAACTGCAGGGTATGTTTTAAGATTGGTATGATTCAAAGAACGGGCAGACATAAGTGACGACAATGTATAGAATTTTAAAAGTAGAACAAATATATTAAGTTAATCAAATTAGAAGTGGTATAAGATAAGCATACGCTGTCATCAGTTTTCTGGGGAATGGTCCGCAGTAAATCTAAATAACTCTAATGGCGACATTCCCAATAAAATCAGGATTACTGTATCGTTAATTAACATTTAGCCGTGCAATTTTTTAAGTGCTTATTTTTGTTTTCTATGTACAAAGCGAGACAATGGAATTGCACCCCGATAGGGGCGTTTATGCTTACTCTTCTTATGCTCCACCGCCCTATCCCTACCCACCAATACCTCTTCGTTCCATTTGATCAAATGGATGCCTTGTCCTTGTAAACCCACCAACGAGGATTACAAATTTCATAGACAACTTGATCTTAGATACCATCCTGGTTAGAACACAGGGGGTACTTCAAATACATCGTTTCTGACATGGAATTAAAGGGTTCAATATTCCGTTTTTGCACAAGTCTTTAACACAGCAATGACAAGCACAAGACATGTGGGCAAGCGTTGTCATCCATAAAGATCGGTCTTGAAAGAAGAGGATTGTTGTCAAGTGGGGCACCACAACATTGTCCAGGATCTGTCTTAGGTCCATTTGAACATTGGGGTTACCTCTAGTTGTTACAAGTGGAAGTTTATAGTCATATGAACGCAACACCATGTCAAGATAGAGCTGCAGTCGGGTAGAACTGCTGTGGGATATTCCCATGTACATGCGCCACGTGCCTGCATATCCACACCTGTGCTGTATCATGGCGCCTTATGGTTATGTGGTGTAGGTAGGGGTGTCGGTCGCCTGATGGGTATCTTAGCGCCATATCCATACATTTTGGGCCCATTACGAAGAGTTTTGTGGGATAGGCGGCAGTGAACTGGACGTTATCTTTTCAACATATACAACTTGACGCGTGGGTTTCAAAAGAGCTGCATCGTCTCCTTTACGTTATTAAACTGTTAAAGTTTTCACGCCCTTTTGCGCCGCAGACCTGTCATTAGGTGCACTTGCAGCTTCCACGGGTTAGTATAGATGACAGAACACTTCAAATTTTTTATTTTACTTTCGCATGTTGACGTAATAAGCATACGAATATTAGTGATTCACAGTAATTGATTTTAACAATGTTTATTCAGACATCATGAACAACCATAAAAGGATAATTTGGATTTGATCACAGCTAATGTTTGACAACTCTGTATCTCCAATGGTAAGTTATTCCACAAACGCGGTCTAGAGACACCGAAGGCTTTATCCCCATAGGATTTCAGTTTAGCTTGCGGCACAACCTATGAGGGCTTATTTTGTGAGCGAAGTGGTTGATTTCGTAGATATCAATGAATGACACATATAAACCAAAGTTAAAATCTTGAAAGTTATCTTGGCTTCTATATAATTTTAAGGATCGCCTGGTAATGATTGATTATCAATATAAGGGTTTTAGTTAATGGTGGTCCCATGAAAAGGTGTTAAATTCGTAGTACATGCTGCGAAGTTGATGCCCTAATAAGACTCTGCATTTCATGAGTTTCTCCTATTTGCGTAAACAAGGTTTTGATTTAAGGACCTGAAAGCTGGTTAACAATATCAAGATTTTATGAACAGTGAGTAAAACATAGGGTAAAAAGTATTTAAACATTAACTTGAGAGATAGGATCAAAAACAACCGGTGTTCTTACAAATGTACTGAACATTCAATATTCAACTCTGCAGATTAAGAGAACGGCAATGTGGGTTTATCACCAGTCGGCTCCGCCAGGGTCAATAACTCTGGAAATACTTTTATGAAAAAACTCCCAAGTCAAAATTTTAATAAAATCGTCCGACCAATTACCCTTGACGTTTGTAACGGCAATACTATATACCGGAAAACTACCGGAAAACACCATGTTACACTGAATACCGGAAACACCGGAAAAAACATTAAATACATGAAACACACTAAATACCGGTAACCCGGAGTCTGGTCCTCTGTGTGTGTGGGGGGGGGATAGGTTTAAGAATTTGGGGGAGAGGTCAAGTCTTCTGTGGAAGCGGACGTTAAAACAGTAGTAGTCAAGTCTCTACATAACCATTGACCTAGGATGATAAAAATTTGGTTCGTGATATTTCCTAAAACTACATGCAATATGTCACTTGTGGTATTCTGGTATTATGATTTCTGAAGAAAAAAAGATTAAATTTAAGGCTCTCGGGTGAGAGCCAAATTGGTGTGTTTCCTACTAAGGATTGGGTTTTCACTATCCCGGATTAGTGCCAGGGATTCTTATAACTAGTTGATATTTTAGGGTTAGAACTAGGGTTTGATATGTTATTTGCTTTGGATTGGGGTGAGCACAGTGTTATTTTGTCTAATTTTCTGTGCTTAGGATGTCGTTCAGATTTTTATTTTTAGAATATGCAATTGTAATTTTTTGTGTGAAAATTTTCGGGTGATTTTCTTGGGGCTCAGTATAGTGTTTTCTGATTTTTTGGATGCACTTGCTGCTGTTGCGCTAAATGGAACTACTCTTGTAGTTCTCTTGTTAGCTTAAACGTTTCAATTTCTTCGGATGTTTCAAAGTCGCTCTTGGTCTTTTCTGTTGGTGTGACAATGCGATCAGTAATGTCATGATTTGGCGGATTGAAGTGAATTGAGATCGGTTTGTCTTTTTCGTGACTTTGTCTGACCGGTGGCCGTTAATTCTTTCCCTGAGTGTATTTCAGTTCCCCCCCACGTATTGTTTGTCACATTTTCTGCATGGAATTAGATAAATTATGTTTGAACTATCGCATGCAAGTTGATTTAAGATTGGATATTGTGTGCCAGATGTTTTGTTATGCAAATGGTCGGATATGTTTATTAATTGCAAGATGGCTGCCTAGTGGTTTGCACTGTGTCTTGTCTGCTGAAAACTAGTTATTTTTTTAAACTTTTGATTATTTTATTGGGCTATAACTTGGCATATTACTTCTTAAATAGTGTATCTTTTATTTTACAAAATTGGATTTTAGAAATTCTTTGTAGTTTTTGTGTTATTAACATTTTTAGTTTTTAAATTTGGTGAAGTGAGTACTGGTGAGCTGAACATTGATCATGATCACTTATACCAAACATCAACTTTTAGCCTTGAATTGTACTATAAACTGTGAAAACAATAGAGTGTCTACTGAGTTGTGCTTGTTTCCTGAGTTAATCTCTGACTATAAACCTGTGTATTTTACCACCTTTATTAAACCTAAAAGTTTCAAACAAGCCAAGAAAGACTAAAACAGGTAGAGGAGTAAATGTGGCAAATTTAATTCAAGTAAGTAAGTTATACGCCAATCCCTGTCCTATGGATTCCAATTTCAATTTCTGTCTTTTAAACTGTCAGTCCATTAGAAACAAAGCCAGTGAAATTCAAGAATTTATTTTGGATAATGACCTCGATATTTTTGTCTCTATCGAAACCTGGCTAAAAGATGATTGCAACATTACTCTAAACAAACTTCTTCCAACTAACTACTCTGCATTGACGACCAACCGTACTAGTAAGAGGGGAGGGGGTATAGCAGTCTTTTTCAAGTCCACCATTAAACACCATAACGAATTATTTCATCTCATCTCATTGTATCGGCCTCCTAATTCTGCCTATGTTGAGACTTTTTTCAACGATTTATCGGACATACTTCACGAAATTACATCATGTGCTGGAAAACTTTTGATATGTGGTGATATAAATCTACACCTAGATGTTGATTCCAAAACTACTACACAGTTTAACGATATTCTCGAATCTTTCGACCTAGTTCAACATGTCACTAAACCTACTCACAATAAAGGTCACATACTTGATGTCGTTATACCCGCAAATCTGACTCTTTGGTGTTCAACTTATCAGTAGACAACCATCTCCTTTCTCATCCTTTTTCAATCATGGCTGTTCTTACACTTCCAAAACCCAAATCACTGCAGAAGACTGTATCATATCGTAAACTGAGAGATATCAACTTAACCAACTTGAAATCTGATATCTTAAATGACGGCGCCCTTAATAAGATTGGCAATGTCTGTGATATTTCGGATCAACTTCAAATCTATAATACAGAGCTTCAAAACATTATTGATAGCCATGCACCAATTGTCAGAAAAACACTCACCATCAGACCAAATCGTAAATGGTACAATGACTCTGTTCGCGAAAGCAAACTGGCACGTCGGAAGGCGGAAAAGGTCTGGGGCAAGAGTAAGCTTGAAATTGACAGACAAATATTAAAGGCTCGTAATGATACAAACATCCTCATCAATCAGACGAAACAGACTTTTGTTTTAAACCGTATACAAGAAAATAACAAAAACCCTAAAGAACTTAATAAAATTTTGAACACTATGATTAAAACTAGTGACAGTACCGTTCTACCAGAGAATCGTGACCCTAAGCTACTCGCTGAATCTTTCAGTCAGTTCTTCAACAATAAAATTGTTACCATACGTAGGGCACTTGACAATTGTTCTTTATCGGTTTCTGATAATGATATTGACGTAAACTTTACTGGTTCACCACTATCAACCTTTCCAATAGCTGCTGTAGATGAAATCAAATCAATTATTTCTACATCCTCTTCCTCTTCTTGTGAGCTAGATGTATTCCCAACCCATCTTGTTAAAAGCTGTTCTACAGCACTTTGTCCTATTCTTTGTAGCATTGTGAATACATCCTTATCTACTGGAAACTTTCCTGATGTGTTGAAAGAAGCATTGGTCTTTCCACTTCTCAAGAAGAGTACATTAGATCACAATGTCTTGAAAAACTACAGACCTGTCTCAAACCTGTCGTTCATCTCCAAACTTATTGAAAAGGTTGTAGCAGCACGTTTCAAAGCCCATCTGAAGTTACATTATCTTAACGAACCCTTTCAATCAGCATACAGAAGCAAACATAGTACAGAAACAGCATTAACTCGTGTGAATAACGATATCCTTACTAGCCTTGAGAATAAAAATGTTGTGTTACTGGTTCTTCTTGATTTAAGTGCCGCCTTCGACACAATCGACCAGTCTCTCCTGTTAGAACGGCTTCACGACGTTTTCGGACTTGAGGGGAATGTGCTGAATTGGTTCCGGTCATATCTCACATCCCGTCACCAATCTGTAGTCATCAATAATGTTAAGTCTGCATCTGTAGAACTTAAATTCGGCGTGCCACAGGGATCGGTACTCGGACCGTTGCTCTTTACCGCTTATACCACTCCTCTGGGGCGTATTTTGAAATCATTCAATCTGAATTATCATATCTATGCTGATGATACTCAACTCTACATTTCAATTAAACCCGAAAATGAATCCCTGCGAGTGTCTAAACTTGAATCGTGCATTGATGCTATTAAGTGCTGGATGAAAAAGAACTTCTTAAAGCTCAATGATGAAAAAACAGAGTTCGTGCAAATCGGTTCTAATCATCTTTTATCCAAAATATCTGTTAGTAATATCTCTATCGGTAATTTTGTTGTTAACCCAGTTAATAGCGTTCGAAATCTTGGTGTAATTTTGGATAAGAATATGAACATGAATGCTCACATCTCCTCAATCTGTAAAGCTTCCAACTTCCAACTTCACAAAATTGGACGGATCCGCAATTTCCTCGACATTGACTCTACAAAACTTTTAATCCACTCTTTGGTAAACTCACGTCTCGACTACTGCAACTCGTTGCTCTACAACTTACCAGGATATCAAATTAATAGACTACAGAAGATTCAAAACAAAGCTGCAAGAATTGTTACAAGAACTAAATTATACACCAATATTACTCCCGTTTTGAAAGAACTCCACTGGCTACCGAGTAAGACCAGAATTGATTTTAAAATTCTCATGCTGACTTTCTGTGCTTTGTCATGTGATGACTCCCCTCTATATGTTAAAGAATTAATTCAACCCTAACACCCTACCAGAAATCTTCGTTCTGAATCTAAGTACCTTATTAAATCAGTAACTGCAAACTCTTCTTTCGGTAGACGCTCCTTTGCTTTTGCGGCAGCAGAACTGTGGAATTCAAATGATTTTCCCATAGAACTCAAGTACTGTGCATCAATTGACAGTTTTAAACGGAATCTTAAAACCCATCTTTTTAGAAACGTTTTCTTTTAATTGTTGATCGCATACTCCTTTTAACTAGTTTTTTTTTAACTGACCATAATGTTACCAAAGAGCAGCTTCGGTTGGATTTTAGGACATTATTATTATTATTTTGCATGTTTGACATCTTGGGTTTTAACTGCTGATTGCATATTATTTGTTTCTTTGACGGCTAGTTCAGCTATAGTATTATTTTTTAAACGTCTGACCTATTGTTTGGAATATCCCGTTTCTTTGAACAAAACACAAGTTTTCCGGTGTTTTCCGGTTGCTTTCCTATGTTTTCCGTTATATAGTATAGCTCGTCTGTAATGAAATGATCTAAATCGACATTTTATGACCATATTTAACACATTACTAACTATTCCTGAAAATCAGTCACGACGAAACCCAGTGACCATCTTTACCCACTATTCTAACTCGCTAGCAAAATCAGTTTTAAATCTAACTCAATGGCGTGGGTATAACTGCCAGATGGGTGGACAGGTCCGTATCTAGCCCAAAATTGTTAAGGGGAGGGGGGGGGGGCAAAGGCTCTAGGGGCGCCGATGGGGCTTCTGAGGGCGCCGATGTACCTACACCGCGGAAGGGTTTATAAAGTGCTATCCATAGGCGTACGGTGGTTTGGGTTAGTCTTACATATGTCTAATGGGAACATTTAACAACCTCAAACGCGTTTTCTTGCCATTCCAGTCCCTGAATACAGTAGGTGGTCTGATATAGCCTAACTTAGATGGTCGAGTCGAATTCCAATTCCACGGAGACGGGGCCGCCGCAGCAAATTTTAACTGTCGCAAATGTGTTTTCCTGCTATTCCAGCCCGTGAATACAGCAACTCAAATGCGGTCCAATATAATCTACCTTCGATGGCGTACCATACTCCTCGCAGTATTTCGTTTGATTAGAGCTAATCCCACTTAACACTGTTGTAATGGAAGCGAATTTCTGTTTAAAATTATGACTTGTCAATAGTTCGATTAACAACCAATAGCTAACTGAGTAGATCCAAATTAGACCAAATATGTTTATATAACGTTACGTTATGGCTCACGATTTTATTATATCCAATTAAGCAGTGCATAACAGAATGTTGCAGAAAAAGTAATTGCGTGACAAACGAGGATATCTAATCGGATACATTAGGGTAGACCCCAGATTACACGACGGGCTATCATGTTGCTGACCGGAGAGGGATTTCACGGGCCATTATTGCTGTTGAAATCACAAAAAAATAATCAATGCCCGAAAAAATCCAGATGAAATTATATTTTTTATTGTTTTCACTTTACCCGTCTGCCCGAAAAGTCAGCTTGCCTATGTTGCTTCCCCCCCCCTCCCACCCCCGAGAAAATTATGCCGTTTTGCACTCCTAATTCATTTGTGGGCACCTAACCAGATTCATTAGCATTACACGTGCCCATGATCTCGGCATTGTGAGGCACCCCACAAATCATACCGTTTTTGAAGCCCCATTGAACAAGTTGTGAGCGCCCAACAAATATAATTCAGCATTATGTACTACTTGCAGCTCCGGGATAAGGCACCCAACCGATCAGGTCGTTTTGGGCGCGCCCAATTCATACGTAAGCGCCTAACTAATCTCACTAGCATTATATCATGGGCGCCCCTCCTGGATGGGGCACCCGACAAATCATGTCGTTTGAATTTTGATGCTTATCAAGCCGTTTTGGGTGCCCAATTCATTCATGGGCGCCTAACCATGATCTCTGAATTATTCGCGTCCCTCTGGGATGAGGCACCCCACAAAACATGGCGTTTGAATTTAGAAAATTATCACGCCGTCGTGGGCGCCCAGCCAATGTACTCGGCTTTATGTGGCGCCAATACTATTTAGAGACGTTCGTCGTTGGTCTTGTATTGCGTCATTTGGCGCCCATTGAGGGAGCCGATTTTCCCCAAGGGGCAAAGGGCGCCAAGAGGGGCTTTTGTCCCCCCCCCGCTAGCTACGGACCTGATGAATGTATAATATGGTGTATAATATGTTACACGTTCCAGGTATTCCCGCAAGGATAAGTTATCCGCTTACCCATTTTAAACAAATAAAGGGATTTTTCAAAATTGAAAATAAAAGAAATCGAATTTGGTACTTTGTTTGAACGAAGGAGCAAGGGTTAGTGTAATTAATTAGGCTAAAATTGTAGACGAGCCTGCGTTACCAGCACTGAAAAGCGATTTTTACATGTACACAATACTAAACGAAAAATATTAGTCAACACGAACATTAGGATATAACAATTCCACATGTCAAAACTAAATCCACATAATCAGACTCTTATCTTCCTGGTCTTACAATAAGAAAACCATAGGAGCATCATCTACTATTACAGAAAAGGTAAATCATTGTTGCAATTCTCAGTGCCCTCTTAGTTCCACGATCCTAAACAAATTACGTTGGGTAAAATAATGTTTAAATAATTTATATGCGAGTGACATATTCCTATAGTTCATGGTAGTATGACCAACATAAAGTCATGACGTCGCCTTTGACAGATCTGCTATGAATTAGGCTCCTTTCTTCTTCAACTGCTTTTTATAAATTCGGCATTTACGTGGTCATAATGATGTCCATGTTTTCTTAAAGCTATCAGTCAAAAGTTGTATAAATGCCACAGGCAAATTGGGTGACATTTTAAGACAAAGAGGTTGATGACGATGATGAAGATGGCATATATAGTTCATGATAACACGTCCAGTTTCTTAGCTACAGTAGATCATAGGAGTTAAGGAGGACGGGTGCTCTAGAGTTATAGGTAAATAGTAATCCTGAAAAGTTTCTGTATTAGATAATTAGCACATTTTATTTTAATGACTACTTATTTCGAAACCATATCGACCATCTATATATGAATACAATTTTAGTGTAATATTTACAGTAATGGAACATAATCACTGGCGTATTTTACATATAGCGCGACTTTTCGACGAATGCTCTATTTATAATCATTTGTGTTTGAAAACAACAAGAGAACACTTTTTGAAACGTTGCGATATATGGATAATAAACCAGTGATTGTAATCTATATTGATGGTCGTTGTGTGTTGGATGTAACCAATCACTAATTACCATTGAAGTATCTTATTGACATTTTAACATTGTTTTATTTGGCCATATTGGTCTTACACTTATGGTTTTATTTCAGAATGTTGAATAGAGGCGTCAAAATGTTGCAGCTTTCGTGGCTTGTTGGTATGTAGCAATATAATCGTTTATGCTATATCCTCAATGTATAATCGTCAGTCTACACATAACAATTAAAGGGCAATATTGATGTCAGCCATTATGACATACATGTATGTCATAGCACTGGTTAAACACGTTCCAAATATAGTTTTAACTCATAGATTATTGCTAAGATAGAGAGAGCTTTCAAGAAAGGGAAGTGACGAACGCAAAAAGAAAACACGTGTATCTATTATCACTTGTCACTTCAGACAGGAATATAGAAGGATAATGCGTGTTTTCCTTTTGCGTTCGTAATTTCCCTTTTCTGAAAGCTTCATAACGCTACCGTAGCAATGATCTTTATGTTAAGATTATGTTTGGAACGTGTTCAACCAGTTCTATAACATATATTATGTGATAAAGACTGGCACCAATATTGTTCTTTAATGCTGTATGCTAAATTTGCATGGATATAACAATTATGTATGCAAAATGTACATTTATCAACCTAACAGTTATATTCTAAGGTAAACATGCATAATATATGAATTCAAAATAATTCTATTATCTAAATGCACATTAATAAATACGTAAAAACTTTACATTAAACTAAATGCACACATATAAATAGGTAAGTGAGGGAATTGACGCAATGGCAGATCCTTATACCTAAAGCGACGCGTTAACCCAACCATTCGGCTATCCATAACAATTGTGAAATAAGCTAACTGTACTTACATAACTATTGTGTTATATGCTAAATTTGCATGTATACATACATAACAATTGTGTTACTCTCTAAATGTACACGTACACAAATAGTTACGCAACAAAGCTAAATATACATCTATATGCTAAACGTACATGCATAACTACATAACAGTTATGTTATACCCATAGTCCTGGAAGTGTAATCGAAATAGGATTCGAACCACCGGTTTAAAGGTATATTTCGAAATACACATACATTTATGTGACATTAATTTAATATAAGCTTAAATAAAATGTATAAATATTGCCTCTCCATTTATGTATGACTCTGATAAGTTAGTTTTTGTTACGTGCGAAATTGGATAATTAATGATGTCAACTTTCTCGTGTAGACAGCTGACATAACGGAACACGTTAAGTTGTCCCTCAAAACATAGACATTTATTTATAATGAACATTATTACCCAATATATAAAGCTACGTGTTCACGTGTAGCTTTCGCAGTGACATAATATTAGCTGTCTTGTTGCCTGACAATCATGGTTAAAATTTAATCTATCTTCCGGTAAACACGGAATCTCGAGATAATAATAATTTGTTATCAGTCATGTTTATTTTTATTTGTTCTCTAATTTCCTTTGTATATAGCTAAGCATAAAAATTTTTGCATTAGTTTTTCTAAACGTATCAATAAGCGACCTTTCGCTTTAAAATAGTTTATGCCCAAGTTCTCAATAGTAAAGGGCTCAGTATCGAACCCTGCGTGAAACTCAAAATGCAATTTTATAGTGTTCCTTAATATATATAGTGTTAATCTTGAGCGTTAAAAGTTCATGCAGTCAAATACCAATTATATCAAAATATTTTAGAAAAGATATAATTTTCAGATGGGTAAGGTATTTAATTATGTATGCATAGAATAATGTATGCATAATGTTCCGTGCAATGAATACCATATCTGGATATAAAAAAACAGCAAATTATAATTGTTTTACATCTTTGTGAGACGTGTAATAATTAATATGACCAGCAGTGCCTAAAGAAATTGACAATGTAAGACAAAGACGCCACGCTTTTAACAATTAAACAAGAATAGTGTCATAGATTTACGTACGAAAACAAGATTTAATGTCAAATTTCCGCTTTTCATCATTTTCATTTTTATTTTAACATCTACGTCGTATGCCACCGAAGTCTTATTTGTTTTTGTATAGCGCATATCTGAGTAATAAATGTCCATCCATTAAATTACTTTAAGTTCTGTAATATCATTTAAGTCGGAAGGTGTTGACAGATCTCGTAGCGAATTGGCCATCGCCACGGAACTTCTTTGGGGTTTTTTCTAATTTCATGATTTATTATCCTATCTGTTTCCAAATACGTCTTTGAATTAGATAAAATGAATCCTCTTTCTATACATAATTGACAAACTCTTTATTATGCATCACGAATCGTGTCAACTTATGTCGTGATAAATCAATCAAATAGTCAGTAATTGAGAAAGAAGAAACATTAAATCACAGCGTATATACCATACTAACAGAGATACACAACTAAAATGACAATGCTCATCTATTTAACCTCGTGAGTTATCTCTCGGTCCATTGGATTCCTCTCATCTCTAATAAATCCAAAATATATCTGTAAGGACAGACCCATTCCAACTGCTTTCATTGTCTAATTAAGCTCAAATAACTTTAACTCATAGACCCGTAACCCAGTATTCTTCTACGAAATAATAATCTTAATGTCATTTATCGCCAACAAAACATGTATTCAAATTGACTACTTAAACCTTAATCAGGAGATCACAATCAAAATATCAACGCGTTTAATAATCTTCCAGAATAACAAGTCACCTCTTTAAGTCTGACAATGCTTCTAAATGACAAGAATTTTCGAATCAAGGATAGACGAAAACACTTATGAAATTCGTTAGGTCACGATTATTAGTTATTTTACACTGACAGCTTGCCTTTCACTTTTCATCACTTACTGTAACAGTATATCAACAATTTGGTGTTTTATTTTATACGCTCAAATTTATGTCGTCGATCTGTCGGAAACATAAACTGCAGTATTTTGCGGATTCTTTTCAAATTTGGTGTAAGCATCATGGTCATACACAGACGAACCATATCGACATTCAACGTTCTACTACCTGTCGTGCCAGAGCTACACCCCTTTTCCCGAAAACCTTGTGAAAGCGATGTAGGTATTGCTTTCACAGATTACTTTTTAATTTAGTTGGAGACTTTAGCTTTGCGATTAGACGACGCCTATTGATTTTCAACTTTTTCCTCTCGGAGTTATCGCCCGTTTGCAGAAAATCTTGATGTGAAGCATTGTTGTCATGAGAGGGTGAACCTATTGATACTCAGCGTTCTACGACTTTCCGTAACGGAGTTAACCACTTTGCCAAGACGCGATGGGGGCTACATTTTTTTTATCGAAATTTGTTCTAATTTGGTTGTAAGCATTGGGGTTATGAGCTGATGAACCTTGTCTATTTTTATTTTATCGCAACTTTTCGTTCAGGAATATCACCCATTTGCCGAACACCTTTTGAAATTGATAGAGGCTCAAGTGGTGAACTTTGGCGGGAGGCACTGGTGCTATAAGTGGATGAATCCCATTGATTTTCAGATTTTGTGAACGCGATAGAGATTGTAATTATTTAACGGATTTTTTACCCCCACATTTCCATATGGAAGTATATTGTCCTTGCCGCTGTCCGTCCGTTCACAATTTCTACAGGTCACTATTTTTATCCGATTATTACGAAATTTGAAATATAGTTTTATCCCCCCAAAATCTCTGTTCCTTTTGGCAAATTTCGTTTAAAGCATTTGGGTCATGACGGGACAAACTCTATCGATATACATGTATTAATATTCTTAATGTTGATGTGTTTCAGGTTTCCTGGCAGTTCTATGTCAAGGTTTGTACATATCTTATTTTATGAAAATTAAATTATACTATGTTACTTGAGGGCCGCGGCGGGATGCCATAGATAATGATGTTGGATCCGATTCCGAACAAAACCCGGAGAATGGTTGTCTCGGCGTAAATTTCCTCCACCCTTGCAATGTATTTAATATCTAAAGCTAGAAAGTAAATTTTATCCTAAGTACGATACACAGGCACTTGAAGGGATTAAAATAAAACTTCTTACTTCTGCTTGAGTATACATGTATAGTATGTACAAGGTATGTCAGAGGCCATCTTTGTTATGACTCGTTTGGCTAAATTCCGTCTGCTAATATCTCACAATACTCACTGGTGCTAAGACTTTCCATCGTTTTAATTGCCAACGAGACTTTATTTGATCATTATACACCCTCCAATGTAGTTAAATTGGTCATTTTATAGCGTTATTAATTGCAAATCAAACTTAAAGTGTGTTCACTCGGCTATTCATATCTTCAATCATCTTCAACGGACCGGAATTACGACGAAATCAGGTCAAAAGAAGTCTGTATCACTCAGTCCCTTTATAAACCTATCACTCGATATGTGCCTAGGAACTGGGTGATCAAGTCTCGCTCAACAACGGCCTCGCTGCGTATGCTCTATCATTTACGGTGATAGAGCCTATGAAGCGAGGCCGTTGTTGAGCGAGACTGTTTCCGTCGTAATTCCGGTCAGTTGAAGATATGAATAGCCGAGTGAACACCCTTTAAGTTTGATTTGTAATTAATAACGCTATGATTTAAAATGACCATGTGCTGACAGAACGGTTACCATATATTGAAACCTTGTACTCATATTTCTTTATTTGTAAATCGGCACAGGTTGAACTTTCTGCTTAATATTTGTTATTTAACTGACATTTCCATTTATAACTCTCTTTCTTCTATATTTCCATATATTTTAGGTCAAGGCATATGTAAGTATTTTATTATTTAGCCTATAAAGATCATTATTCGTCTCATCTATTCAATACTTTCATAATGATAAAATAATATAAAAATTCCCCACTTCATCCTAACATTCAATATATCACGGTTGTACGTGTAGCCATGTTCGTCAGTCTATTCATTTATGTAGATCCGATTTTAATTAATTATAATTGCCATGTTTATATTTAGTTGATGTCGGGCCTCCAAATTATTTAGGAATTGTTTTACCTGAGTGTGTAGCCTTTGTTGCAAAGTAGCTTTAGCCTACAATAGGGTCTGCTGTCCTCGCCCAGTTACACTTTGGTATTTCGCTTTATATTATTAATGTTATCCCCGGATTATAATGTCTTTAAACTCAGATTCAACAAGTATTCGCAGAGTTATTGTGTTTAAATGCGATAGGATGAATCATGCACCGTGTATAGATGGACAGGCAACGTCCATGAAGCCGTTGGAATTCTGTGCCGCGGTAAAAAGCAAATCTGACAATCTCAATTAAAATAAAATTAAAAAATTACCTCCCCTCGCGCAATTACCAGTATTAAGTTTAAAAGCAAAGAAACATAAATCAATTCATAATATTTTTATTAGTCTTGCTACTCTTTTTTTCAACCCATAAATATAAAGATGGTGATTGGGGTGTAAATGCATCAAAACATCGTTTTTGTTTACTTCGGACACACCCATATGAATCCGAAAAAAACAACATGTTGTCGTTAAAAACAAACCTACTAAAACACACTTTTTTACTTCTGCGCAATTAATCACCATTCCGGGCATAATAATTCCTGAAATTTATTTTCTTTCGAGGTCACCATTTTTCCTCTCCGATTTTAAAAATCGGTTAAATATATCACTATTCCACCATCATTAAGGAAACAATTGAAACGAACTGCCCGACAAAATTGTACGCAAAGGTTGTGGACCCTCTAGAGGTCACAATTTTTATCCGATATCTTTATATCCCAAAGATACCAGTCCCGTTCGATACTTGTGCATTTTATCCATTTCTTGTAAAATGTGGGCGTATCCTGTCTGCGAACATCTGGTTGATAATTCCTTTGAATTTTAAAATTTGCATAATTATTGTTTATAATAACATAAATCATAATTTGAGAACTATAATAAATCATATTCCTGAAGCAATGGCCCGAGAAATCCCTCTCTGGCCATTGCTGGATTAGCTTCTGATTCTTGAACATTTGCGGGACTGTGTCTATTCTTCCCGTTCAGTCAAAGCCACAGAAACATGACAGCCCAATTTGGAGCTTTGTTTTAAAGGTAAAGCCTTTGTAACGCTGTCAGCTACTGGTTGTTAATGGGACTACTGACGAATCATAATTTAGAACAAGAGTGTTCGCTCTTTAATTGGGCTACGAAAACTAAAAAAACCCACATGGTCAAGAGCCAGTAGAATTGTTTCATTCCAAAACGTTTATTTTAGAAAAACCTGGAGTTAAATATTACAATTCTATTTGTGTGCCATCACAATAGGGAAACGATTTCTATTATTCTTTATATTTACAGGGAACCGGTTTTCATTCAGTCCAAATCCCAATGTACAACCAACCCAAGTACCCCGAACTCAGCCACCAAACCTGGCCTCGATATGGGGACAATCTGCACGACAACCGTTCGCGCAATTCAGTCAGATGAGCATGCCTGGGCAAATGCCCAACCAAGCATTGCCAAACCAAGGCATGCCTAATCCAGCAATGCCCAATCCAGCAATGCCCAACCCAGCAATGCCTATTCCGGGAATGCCCCGTTCGGGGATGCCTAATAGAGGGATGCCCTCCCCGGGAATGCCAAAACTATGGTTGCCTAACTCAGGACTAACCGACCAAGCAACGGGGCCTAACCAGATGCCAGGTGCAGGAGTCCAGAGATTAGGAATGCCAAGCCCTGGAATGACAAATCAAGCAATGATGAATTTGCGTATGCAAAGTCAAGGGAATCCCACTATGGCAGGTTGTGTACCAACATTCTACCAACCCCAGTTGTGTACAGTGAACGGTGGTAAGTTTCTGATTTTCTTCTTCTAGTTTAACTTACGAAGTAAAAGGGGTGTTGGGAGTAAAAATGGATGAATCATCCACTTTTAGTGTGAATGGGTAAAAGGCACCAGTTCCGCCCGTTTCAATTTGTGTTACAACGTCCGATGGAAGCAATGAAAGTGTTAGGATGTCGCACATAGACCTATGCTGCACGTGAACTTAACGGCCAGTGATCTTGTACGGTGTTAAAAGAATGATTTCACATTACCATCGTGAAACAGATTAGGCATTTTCATTGAACCCCAAGTCTGAGTTCAACACTGCTGGAAAGGTTTAGTGTTTGCCACCTTCTAAAATTAAACATGATATAAAGTCCTGAAGTTATTCAAATGTTATGCAGATCGAAAATCTGACGGAAGTTATGATTATCTGAAGTTTATATCTTTATTGAAATGTTTATTTCATACCGGCATCCTTTATTCCTGTTATACAAAGATGCTAATAGTAACCAATCTACGGAATGGGGGATTGCGCAATTAGTTTCAATCTTCTCATAATTGTTAGGAATACAATAAAATACAGATGTAATTATATTATCCCATTTATTTCAGAAAACCAACATAAATACACGTTACAAGGTAAGTACAGTACCGTATCAGATCTCCATAGCATTCTCCAAACAATTTAGAATAGTGGTATTAATATACAAAGTATAACACATATTACCAAAACTCCTATATGAATGAATAAATCAAATGGAGTTTTATAGCACGTCAGCTCCAACTGGGCTATATTGACCCCCAAAAAATCCTTAATGGAATCAAACCCAATTGGTAGATTGGAAGAGAGATCGTAGTAGTATAGGTTAACGCCTGATGCAACAAGAGAGGCAGTAGTAGTATACTAACGTGATCGTTTGCTGTCTGTTGCAGAAAAAACAATCACCTTCACAGCTATTAATTAGTCGCAAATGTTGAAGAAACATGACTTCGTCAATACGCGTATGATCCAAAAAGTAATACGTTCGAAAAACGTTAGACAAAATGTAGTAAATAGTAAGTGCAATTTCCAAATGCTAAATGATCAAACAAACATTGAGGAATCTTTAAGATTTGATCAATGTAATTTATTGTACTTACATTGTATTTTTCAGCTGTTATGAGAATGTTGCGTGACAAAAACATAGAAAAGGTGCCAGGTATGTTTGATGTCTTTGTGTAAAGTGTCCACCATTTTGTGGATATAACTGATTTTGTTTTTCTGTAGTAAACAGTTTAAACTAAAACAAAATCGCTATTTGTAATACTCCTGGTACATTGTTGATTTGTGTCTGTTAATACATTATATTCACTAAGTCGATTACTCGATTTTGGAACTGTTTGTAGACACCAGGAGGTTCACATAGCCAATACACTTTCCGAAATTAACAATTATAGTACATAATACACCTGCCTTGTAGTTTTCTGCTCAAGTTTCGGGTGCTAATAGGGTTGTCTTGGATGCCTGAATATATTATTGTAATATATTAAACGATATAGGAATCCCTTTCAAACTACAATATTTTGAAAATTTAATCTTTGTGTTGTTCGAACAAAACAAGACATTACCATACTTTATCGGCAGCGGAGAAACTAGATGGACCTAGTTTACAACCGATTGTTTCCAAGTTGGGAGTTGGTATTTCGATTTTATCCTTAAATGTTTAAAAATTAATCTAAGTACATATTTAGCGTATATTATGCCCTGATAAATTTGATCTTTCGGCGAAAATACAAATGACGAATCCATCTTTTAAATTCATATATTTTATCACCATGCAATTTAACTCTTATATTTAGAATGTATTCGTGGTATTCAGAAAATCAATTGCGGTGATTACAACGCAGCACAAACTATCTGGAAGAAGGGATATTGTTATTGTAAAAGATACCACAATAATCTGAGCCGCTATGCTGGTATGCCACCTCTCAGATGTGTGTAAGTATATCTATATTGTCTATAGTTGGTTGGTTCATGGTGTCGTGAAATTGTGCAGGTTGCATTTTACCTGGTGGATTGAGATATGTGAAGTAGCAAGTTACCACAATGTGGCTCTGTTTAGTCAATAATTATTTGTTGGTATCGTAACATAGACAGTTTAGACTGGAAAGATCGAGACTAGCCCCAGTTGTGATAAGCACTTGAATATCGTCGCAACATTTTTTCATATGCTCTCGGATGACAATATTTTTGTTCCATTTTCAGATTAAATGCCTGTGGTGCTTGTACTCAAGAATTTTATATTGGACGAAACCGGTTTGTGGATTGTGATTAAAGTATATTGAAAGACATTATTTGACTTTAGTTTTAAGCATTATTCATTTTTCGAATAGTGTTGGAAAATATTGGGACTGTTTCTAGAAATACTATAATTTTATTATTATTCTAAACTTTTATGAATTCCGAAAATGGAATTTGAGAGAATCAAAAGTTTCCCTTTTGATACCATAGAATCTTCGCAAACAGACATCGGATTCATAGTAAATAGGTAGATTCGGAAAGCTATATGACTAAAAACATGAATTTACATTACAAAATAACTTTACGCTCAGATGCCACAAAATCAAAATCTATTTAAAATTAGATTGCAATTGCGTTTTCTTTATTGTAAAATAGGGTACATCAAAAATAAAATGAACCCCATTGATTTTCAACAGCTGGGAAATAATAAAATTTCTACCCCAGCAACATTATTAAAACTTTGTTTAAAGACGAATTTGACGTAGAGTTCGTGATAATTCTTCAACACGTGTAATAGATCCGTAAAACTGCATTGCAGTCTGATATTTGTTAATAGTTTATAAAGTAATTGTGAATGAAATATTGTTAGTTATTATGAATATTTATATATAAGAAATATAATGCCAATAAAAATGAAAGAAATCATGTTTTGTTGTCTTGGGATTTTTTCGACGAAATTAACTGCAGCGGAAGAGGTCGCGTTTGCCCTTAATTCAATCTGATTTTTGTTTAAATTCTTTTGTTTAAAGGAACTATGGGTTAATGTAAATAATGTTATGACACCTTTATGGTGTTAAACACTTTGATTAGCCTGCCGTTTATTTACACGTGTATGCAAATCTTTTATAAGGAAGGATTTATGACCCGAAAGACAATTCAGCAAAATGAGGTCAGGTTTGTCAAATAAAGTATATAAGTGTAAGATAACAGTACCGGTATGTATTGCGCTTGATTATTCGTCATATCATCTTCGACATCATAAACTTGAGTTCGTGTTTGAAATAAAAGAATAAATCAAGTCTGCACACACCATTAGCACCCGATACATATAGGAGTTTTGCGTTTAGAGCGGTTGATATAAAATGTATGCTTCCCCGCCCTGCGATATTTAGAGATCATTTTGAATCATAACCCTGGAATTTTATTGGATCACGGAATTTGCACACCATTGTTAAGACTGATGGATGGCGATGGAGTGTGTGCCAATTTATAATTGGTGCCGTGTAACAACATTTCGTTCAACTCAACTTTCTTTCGCCCGTCGCCGGCGCTCAAGATAAAATATTACATTCAAAACTGTCCCACAAACTACGGACCTTTCTAAATTCATCCTGTACACATCTCAACCAGCCGGCGTGATTCAGTCCTGAAAATTAATCTTTTGTAACTGTATATTGTTACCCCAGGTAATCGTCTAGTCGGTTTACTTCCTGACCATTCTATTTAATTGGACTAATCTGTGTACGAGATGACTTCACGATAGTACCCAAAAATTTCTGCAACTGGCGGTTACAGGAAATGTCTGTGAGTTAGTCTAAGAAACTTGAATCTTGCAAAATAGCTACTTAGCCTATTTCTCGTTGTCACCCATTTGTTTAACCTCTTCAATATACAACAGAGCACCTTTTCTAGAACTATAATGCCTATAGTACCCATAACTACCAGCAGTCATGCAACAGGTTGGGAGGGAGGGGTGCTAAACAAAAACAAACCAATGAGATTAGGAGAAAGCAATTACTAGTATTAGTCCCATTAATTATACGATCTATATAACGGCGAGAGTATCCGCGTTGAGTTAATTAAGCAATTACATCATGAGACTAGGGAATAGGAACTACTAGTATTAGTGCTAATAATTATACGATCTATATATTACAGCCAGAGTATCCTCAGTGAAACCTCACATTATCAATCTCATTAAAATACATATCAATATTTCCATTCGTTTCTTTATACTTTATACTCCATGAAGATCTGACCGGTTTTTGCGATAAGTCACGTCAGAGGTCATACGGGTTGCCTTTGACCTATGACGTCAGATATTTGATTAACCAATCAGCATTGATGTTATTAGTGGATTACCCATAGTTCCGTGCAAAACACACCTAAAGGGGCGGATCTAGGAATTTTGAAAGGGGAGGCGCGCAAAATGGGGGCACTGACCGCGGAGACGGGGCACGCCGCTGAGAAGGTGCTTTAGGGGGAGGTGGTCCCTTAAGATTATTATCCGTCATTTCCTTGCATCTGTAGCCAGTCCAAGAGCTGTTTGCGCCCCACCCCTTTGAATCCACTTCTGACTAATACCTAACACCATTTAGAACAAGTCAATGATAACAACTCTTCCAGATCCTAGTGTAGTAAAGACAAGTTAAAAAAGAAATTTTGAACTTTAAAAACGTAACGAAATAGGATCTGTGTTTTAATCAGATTGAAACATTATCACTTATCAATAAAAAAAATTCTGAAAGAAATAACATGACATAATACTGACCCAGTTAGAGATATATTTTCTTGGCAGTCGGCTTGTACTTAATTAGCACCGAAATATAATGCAGGTACTTGTCTTACCCGGATATAGCGTGTGGTATATGTAGCAATCTACACATTTTAATGTAGCAGCCATCTACAGGCATACGTTTCTTGTTTAATGTGTGACCTAAATTTGCTCGATGTACCTTAAGGCAGACTTACATTAAATGGTGCAAAAACTAGTTCAAGGGCCACTGTGTGCGCGTGGAATGAAGGGTTGGGGTAGATGTCCATATCGTGAGCTAACCCCCATCGCACCCCAGCTGTACGGGTCTAGATTGTCTAAATTTTAGTCTCATGCATACATTTATT
This sequence comes from Patella caerulea, assembly GCA_036850965.1. NCBI lineage: Eukaryota > Metazoa > Mollusca > Gastropoda > Patellidae > Patella > Patella caerulea. Next base: position 26,421,974 of record JAZGQO010000006.1, read on the forward strand.
GTTGGGCGGGCCTTGTTGGTAGTATATATTAGTTGAAGTGCGTGAGTAAATCTGACGTCTTGCCTAGAACACCATCTTACACAAAATGTCAGATATAAACCTGTCTCTGTGATTTATAGAGATGTTGATAACTGAATACACCGTTATTCAACACTTTAAATGGCACAATACGATATACCTACTTTTATATGATATTCAAGGGTTTTTATCTCACAAAGTATGCGTCTTATACCCCAATATAGAAAACATCTTCACAGTTAACAACACAGTAATATATGATATGATTGTAAATCAGTCTGTAAAACACACAAGCGGGAAGTGCATCAGCATATAAAGGCAACCATTAAACACAACAGAAAGTGTTCTTTGTACTGCGCAAATTCTTTTCGATCATCTAAAGTATTTTCGAGGTGATATAATATTCGTTGTGTTTTTAACCCTACGCTGGCCAATAGTCAAACAGCCCACCAGATCAACACCAGTCAGCACCATTTTATCCATGGCCTTGTGTAAAGTATGCCATTGGGTATCGATTCCCCCTTTGTATGCAGAAAGGAGTAAGTAGCCTGTCAAAACTCACGAGTTTTTCTCCGAGTTTTCGGGTTTCCTTCCACTGCTAAAGACCTCTACGTGAATCATATTATGTTAATCCCGAAATGACATAGTTAGTGACGAGTGGAGGTTAAACCTGGTGGATTAAGCTCTTTCATAATGTATGTTTCAACATGCTAGGTAAAGTAACAACTAAAATTAAAAATGATACAGTCCAAAATATTTGGATTAAACCAGTTTATAATGTAACCGGTTTCTGCATTCTGCACATTCTGAGAACAGTCTACTGTACTTCGAGAATATATCTCTGCCATAAATGGTCGCCATTATCCAAAAATTATGATATTGTTTTGTAATGCGGTTCTACCTATTTTACATCTGTCATACACACAAAGGTTAATGAAACACTTTCAATTTAATTAAAGGGAAGCAGAATAATTTTTTAAAATTATCGAAAAATACTTAGTACTTGACTACAGTCGTCGATTTATGGCTTAAATGTTAGTTGAAACTGGTATCTGTATTCAATCAGTTCGGGGATTTATTTTCTGTTAGTATTATTCACTAGGGGTGTTGATAAGCCAGATCAACTAGTATCCCTCAATACTCAATGACATGTTTTATAGTCATATTTAAAGATTATCATGTCGACTTTATTGAATATGTTGCCAAATAGAAAAATAGGTTGCCAGGCAACGAAACATACGCCCACACAGCAGCCAAATCGTCCGGGCAGTCAACAAGAGTTGTCGCATATTAAAAAATTATCAGAAATCATTAGAATTTGTTTGGTTTTTATAATCAAACGTATTTTTTTTAAAATCAGATAATAATTGTGACCTCCAGAGGCACAACAAGCTAAAAAGGGTGATTTTTCGTACAATCAGGGGACATAATTCAGGAAGTAATGACTCAATGGGCGCAAATATCGAAAGGAACCAAGATCTTTGGGTTATAAACATACATGTCAAGTTTCATCAAAATCGGTTCAAAATTGTGACCTCTATAAGGTCCACATCCTTGATATAACATATTTTCACACTATTCGCGTACAAATGGCGGCCATTTTGTCCGTCAATTTTGGTCGGATTTTCACGAAATTCGAACTCAACCTTCATAACCATGGAACGGTGATAAAATCAAACGGTTTTTTAAATCGGATAACAATTTTGACCTCCAGAGGGACCACAAGCTAAAAAGGGCCATTTTTCGGACAATCAGAGGCCATAATTCAGGAAGTTACGATCTGATGGGTGCAAATATCGAAAGGAACCAAGATCTTTGGGGTATAAACATGTAATGTCAAGTTTCATCAAAATTGGTTCAAAATTGTGACCTCTATAAGGTCCACAACCTTGATATAACATATTTTCACACTATTCGCGTACAAACGGCGGCCATTTTGTCCGTCAATTTTGGTCCGATTTTCACGAAATTCGAATTCAACCTTCATAACCATGGAACGGTGATACAATCAAATGTTTTTTTAAATCGGATAACAATTTTGACCTCCAGAGGAACCACAAGCTAAAAAAGGGCGATTTTTTGGACAATCAGGGGCCATAATTCAGGAAGTTACAATCCGATGGGCGCGAATATCGAAAGGAACCAAGATCTTTGGGTTATAAACATACATGTCAAGTTTCATCAAAATTGATTCAAAATTGTGACCTCTATAGGGTCCACAACCTTGATATAACATATTTTCACACTATTCGCGTACAAATGGCGGCCATTTTGTCCGCCAATTTTGGTCCGATTTTCACGAAATTCGAACTCAACCTTCATAACCATGGAACTGTGATATAATCAAACGTTGTTTTAAATCGGATAACAATTTTGACCTCCAAAGGGACCACAAGCTAAAAAGGGCGATTTTTTCGGACAATCAGGGGCCATAATTCTGGAAGTTACGATCCGATTGGCGCAAATATCGAAAGGAACCAAGATCTTTGGGTTATAAACATGCTTTTCAAGTTTCATCCAAATCGGTTCAAAATTGTGACCTCTACACTGTTCACAACCTTGATATAACATATTTTCACACTATTCGCGTACAAATGGCGGCCATTTTGTCCGTCAATTTTGGTCCGATTTTCACGAAATTCGAACTCAACCTTCATAACCATGGAACGGTGATATAATCAAACGGTTTTTTAAATCGGATAACAATTTTGACCTCCAGAGGGACCACAAGCTAAAAAGGGCGATTTTTCGGACAATCAGGGGCCATAATTCAGGAAGTTACGATCCAATTGGCGCAAATATCGAAAGGAACCAAGATCTTTGGTTTATAAACATGCATTTCAAGTTTCATCCAAATCGGTTCAAAATTGTGACCTCTACACTGTTCACAAGCTAAAAAACGTGATTTTTCGTACAATCAGGGGCCATAACCCATGAAGTTACGGTCCGATACATGCCAATATCGAAAGGAACCGAGATCTTAGAGCGATAAACCTATATTTTAAGTTTCATTGAAATCGGATAAAATTGTGACCTGTAGACTGTTCACAAACAATTGTGGACGGACGGACGGACGTCCGGACGGACGGACGTACCCACATTTAGTACTTTCGTGGTATTTTGCTTAAGTGGTACTCAATTTTGCTTAAGTGGTGCTCAATTTTGCTTAAGTGGTACAAATATATTTGTTAGTCCAACTTGTGTTTAAGTGGTTTTTCACCGATTGTTAATGATATTTGTAAAGCAATTCAAGCATCAATATGAATGTTCGATTTTCATGATACAAGTATGTGGTATTTTGCTTCTTATTACAATTTTACTTTTGTCCCTTTCCACAGCTTGTTTATTATAACAATGAAAGGAAGTGTGAGCATCAAAATGCATCCAAAGCTTTCATTTTTATCAGCGACTTCTATTCAAAAGATATATATCACCTTGAGCATTAGCAGGTATGGCAGAGGAGAGAGAGAGAAATGGAGTTTAACGTCCACTCGACACAAACTAGGTAATTTCGGGACTAACATATGGTTTAATTTTATTTCAATGATTCGTTTGCATGTAGGGGTCTTTAGCAGTGGGAGTAAACCGGAGTACCTGGAGGAAACCCACGAGGTTGAAGTACGGCAGAGGAAAGATATGCATGTTTTGAGGCTTTTGAGACACAGCATACTGAAAAAGCTACCCTGTTATTAATTTGATGTACTACACTGCTACGTGTAGGTTTTTCTCGTCTTGCTGCAATAAAAGACAGACTTGTAAAACAAACAAAAAAAAGTATTCGGAAGAAATAAAGATAAACACAAAATAAATATATTTCATTCTTTTATTCAAATACTGATATTAACTTGGGATTAATATTTTGCTACATGATTAATACAAAAGATCAAACTAAATCTTTCCATTCTCACCCAGAATGTATGGTCAAAAGATAACAAAAGAATCTTTACAAGTGATAATTTGTTATACCTACAGTATAGGCTAAACAATCTGTTCTGAATCGTACCTAAATTTGAACAAATTTACCAATGTCGCGAAAACTTTCATTTTAATATGTTTATTTAAAAGTAATTGTAATTAATTACATTGATAAATATGTAATTACGCTGCAATGTTATAGATCCCATACCTGTCATTTACACATAAATTCAAATGCTCTAATACCCTCCTCGGGGTATTATGACAGGACATTTTTTACGTCTGTATCAACTTGCAATCAGTCAACCGACACAATAAATTCTAATTAAGTTCAAAACATACTTTGTCCGGTAAATCTACAACTCTAATTCATCATACGGAGGACTTTCTTTTTGAGGGTTTCCCAGTTACGCTTGTGGATAACACCATTATTTTTTCGGCTAGTCTGTATGACTGATAAACACTCCTTCATTTTAGGCTTAGTTTTTGTGCTGAAATTGGTTTTGAACAGGCGTCTAACTTCCATTTCTTCTTCCTCAGTCCACGCTTTTCTGGTTGAACAGGAGTTTACAACTTTTTTCTTTTTGGATATATTCATTTCATCTAAAATTATATTTAACAAAAAAACCTTGCAATTAAGATACATTATAACAAGAGGCCCAAGGTTTGTCAGTACTTCATAATTTACGAAATGGTACGAGAGCCGCAAAACACTCCCGCCAATTGAGAAAAGGAGAAAAAAGCTCCCACAAAAGCAACTCTTCTTATTTATATTGCAAGAGTAAATTATACATTGTATTGAGCTTTAGTTTCATCTAAAAACCTTTTTATGTCATTTATATTTTTATCAAATTATCATCAGTTTGAATACTTTGTCAGCGTGATCAGCCCACAAATTGCAAACCTATTTTTGTCCCTGCACAATGGCTATTTGCCCTCCAGTTATTCCAATTTAAAAATGTCCCATACTTGTCAGTTCTGACCATTTCTAGATTTATTGATAGCGATAATCCAAGCAAAGCCAATGGGACAAGCTGTACTGGGTACATGAACACTTTTTAAACAATGTAATGTTATTATAAACTGTCATTCTGTCATTACCATGGATATTCTATCAACATTCGGCGACATATCAGGCTGTCAAACAACAATAACATTGTATTCTATTGGCTAATTTTAGACTTCTATCCAATTAAAACGAGCCCTACATTTAGCATTCAATAAGTTTGGTGAATAATTATTTTTGCCAAAGTTTTACGACTGGAATGCTCATTGCTTGTAGACTGTCACTATATGCCAAACACATGCAGTTTTAAAAAATAAACAAAAACTGAAAGTACAGTAGTTTATGAATCTCAATAAGGAGAGTGATTTAGCTTATTAGTGGGCGTATTTAATGACGCCCCCGAAGTTAAGTCCAGGTGCGTCCAGAGGCGCAAGAGCGAAAGCGCATCTTAAACGTGAAGGACTGGGTTTTGAGGCACTCACCTGAAGATTACATTCAATTTTGACCAAATTTACCATTTGCCACCAATTGGAGGTCATACCCCCAAATTTGTATGTACAAGTATGAACACCTAAGGGTCATGCATAACAAGTTTGATAAAAATGTGCTCAAAAGCTTTCAGGAGATATCTTAAATATCATTTTGCCGAAGACCATCTTAAAAATCATTTTGCTATGGGCCTCATGCGATGGATAGCCTTGCAAAATGATTTTGTGACCATGATCCCAAAATATGTAATCTGTTTATTAATAAAGTTACCAAAGTAATCTTCATCAAAGATGTCTTCCTGAATATCTTGAAGTTCTGTTGAGATAAATAGAAACACAAATGAAAGTTATTCACCAGATGAAAGCTATTACCACAGGAAATTTTACTTGCAACAAGTAACTGCATGCTGTTCTTGTCAGTACAGCCAATTATGAAAAAATATATTTTGTTGTTGAATATTTCCTGTATAATACATGATATGTTATAAACTTTGACCCAAAAAGACAAAATTTGTTTAATCAACTAATTGCTATTTTTAATTTATTAATACTTTCCCATTTTTCTTACGCAAATTGTGGCGAAAAAAATAAAACATAGTTTTTGATAAAAAAAACCACAGTAATATTAGTTAGGCCTCATTTCTAGTTATTAGCATGGAAGGGCACAGAAACTGACGACGAGGTCAAAATTTGATATGTGAAAGGGTTTCCAATTGCTTGCAGTTTGTATAATCTTATTACAGTCATAAGCCTGGAAATAAGGCACATGTCACTGACAATATCAGACACAGATTCAGGCTTTGTCAGGCACAAAGCCTCTGGTGCCTGTCATTTTGTCAGGCACTGACTTATCTTTTTAATGGTATTATTAATACATGTCCTGCAGTCGAAAATGTCCGGTACTATTTCATTAGTGCCTGATATTTTGTCAGGTACATCTAAAACCGTAATTTCCAGGCCTGCAGTCAGTGTCACAATTCACTGGTCAACACTTAAACTTTAATTCTTAAAATCACTGTTGTTTCAGACATGAACTGAATGTTGACAAGTTTTATTTGTCCTTGATTGAATTTCATTTATTTCATATTTTTGTTATGGGAAGACCTCTAAACAAAGGCGAATGTAAAATGTTGTAAAGAACATAATATAGTCCCATAGTGGACAGTTCCAATCAGAATTTTTAATTTCTAATATTTACCTGTTGCCTCATTCTTTTCCCCAGATGTCTTTTGAATTTGAGAAATATCTGCAATACAGTAAAACAGTATTATCTACTATGATCAAATCAATAAGAATATAATTTAATTCAAGTTTAGTCACGATTGCACTGATTTTACGTGTACCAAAGTGTGATGACCAAATAAAAAAATTATAGCCACAATAATGTTATATACCTCGATCTTTGAACCATTGGGGTCATCACAATATGGATTACACCTCACCTGATATTATTATGTATTAACAAGTTAAGGGGTACGCGCAAAATATTTGATCAGGATGAAGGCTTCTTACTATCAAGATTTTTTTTATTTAAATATGCTCTGACAGTATAGTACCTGCTATATCGATGTCTTGCAGTCTCTTGCCAGCAAATTTGCCCGCCAAGTTGAGGTCTTGTAGGAGCATAAGTTTTCCAATGTTGACTCGTTCAATAAAACCACTTGTGGCTCTATAATGTAATTTATGTATGTCTGAAGTGTGCCCAAGGTGCTGACACAACCATTCCAGTTCATGGTCTTTCATATCTATAACCTGAATTGAAACACTTGATTTTAAGATACTAAATATGAATGCATTTCAACAGCTTTTACTGTATTACAGGGATGTTCCATTTCAACATACACAGGACCAAGGGAGGGTATTTCCAAATGTGGTTGTCCGTAATGAATTTAAACCTCTATGGGTGGCTGTCTGAATTTGAAGATGCCTTCCCACCTGTCCCATGTATGTTTAAGTGGAACAGCACAATGCTTTGTTCAGAAATTCTTGCACAATAGTTGATTTTCCTTTTAAAGGAGCTAAATCGCTAATATTTTGGAACTAGAAATTAATACAAATTGTTCGCAACACACTAAATAATGTCATATGAATGTATCTAAACAGATTTACATTCCATCGTTTCTGTTTTTATTGTAATTTCTAATCAGATATATTCAGTGAAAAATGACAGAAGTCTCGATCGAATGGCAACTCAGGCATCTGGTTATTCCAGTCTACACCGATAATATTTATGAGAATATGATGTCACCGTTTGACATGCCTTGTTCATGAAGTCCCTTCTTACAAATGGCACTGAAATGCATTATGGTACATGATTCATGCACACATGGTAAAATGTTTATTTTGTCTTCAATATTGGATATCAGAAGCCCATCTTTTCCCAGTAAGATCACAACATCAATGTTGATTTGAACTGACACATAATTTGTGTTTTCAATTTCGAAAACTTTGGATGACACTATATGAGAGACTTAGCTACTTTAATGAGAGTAACAGTTTAGTAAATTTTTACCTTCAACATTAATCAGGGTACATGAGGAACATCATTCAAACAACAATTGCAAATAATATTTGGATATCAAAATCCCCACTCACCTGGCTCAAGGTTGCAATATACTTTCTGAGTGTGACACTAGTAATTCTTTCCGGTGATTTAAGGTTCAATTCAGAACATATAGTCTTCATCGAGTCATATGCTCTTATAACAGAATCTCCTGAAACATTTAAAAATATATATTCAACATGTTGAAGTTACAAAATGAAATGAGAAGGGTATATCTATAAGAACATCTTTGTCTGCTCGCCCCCCCCCCCTTCAAAAATTGCTAACAATCAATAAAGTATACACAGTTCCTTATATTAATCTAAAAATACTATATTTTTTTTGTTTGAATACTTATTTTAAAATGCTTATTAGACGCCTAGATAACTACATATAGCATGATGATTACAGCAGTCTGTTAGAATGACCTTTCCGAAAATTTTCTCAAAATGTTCGCCCTCGTACCGAAAGGTAATGCCCCCCCCCCCCCGCTTAATGGTGTCTAGATACGGGCTCGTGTGCATTGTAATGTCAAAAGCATAACTAACAGTCAAAGGTTAAGTTATTGTTTAATTTCGTTCTTTTCTTGGATAGCAGTCTGGTATTGAACATTATATGTGGGATATGATTAAAATTAGTATGGCATAACATGGGCTTCATAACATAATGTGTTACCTGTGTTTGCAAACAAATAGGGGTTAAATGATTTAACCCCCACCACCCTCCTCACATCTGGAGATGATATAAATTCTAAGGCTCTACTACAGTCCTGTGGAATAATTACTGGAACAATTCTGCCATTCTGAAGAGAAAATAATATTTTTTAAACACTAGCACAAACATTTTTCGTGTCTATACAGCCTACACTTATACTGAACTGCCAATGTGTACAACTTTATAATGTAAAGGGAATTTACTGAAAATTTCAGCACTCTGAACCGAGTAAGCGCCTCACCCACTAAGCTACCAAACCCCGTTTGTATCTGTAAATTTTGTTTTATATGGATAAAACATGGGCTATCCCACGTACATAATTTCTTTTCTCTGCAATCTATAGGTGGGTTCATTTGTTTGACTGTAGTAGCCACAACAAATAAAGTTCACAGCATTAATCAAGGCGGAATCTACCATTGTCTACATTATAATATCATACATGTACCTTTCCACGAATTTTTATTAGTTCCTGGGTTATACACAAATGTTTTTCTAGGTCAGTTAAGTCCTTGCTAAATAAAGCTGTATCACTTTCATCTAAACCTTTACTTCTTCTTTTGTAGTTATCAAGACTATTAATGAAATATAGGGTAGAAAAGACAAATTGTTATAACAGTTTAGTTTCATTCTAAAAAGAGAGTAAAAAACAGTTGATCTTTGTCTTGTCTTTGGCTTTACAACCTGCCAGAATTGGGTGGCCCTACCAAGAGCATGAAAATTCCAGCTGCAAAAGCTAGTGAAATTAATGAGACACATAAGTTCCTCTACCAAATATACATGTAAGCACTTTGAGTGCTAGTAGTTTGCAACTTTGCCAATGGTGACTTTCCATTATCTGTGGCAATAATTATAGTTAAAAAGTTTTGCACTTTTCAATTAGATCCACATTACTGATCTTTGTAGAATTAGGTTATGTGTAGATACTAGATACTTCAGTTCATAATGCTTTACAGAGTAAAATGTTTTGAAGATAAATATTATCTGTCATTTACATGTACAGTATCTTAACAGTAAAATGTTATTTTGACTAATTAAGATTATAAGTAAAAAGTACATGGCCCTCAGACACCATAGTATTATTATAGCATGCTAGAATATTTTGTGTTTTAAAAAATACTTATTTGTAATAAATCACTGGAAGTTAATGTCTCCAAATTTATGCTCTGTGTCTTGTAGCCTGTACATTATTAGCACTTGCTGCCAGCTTCAAAATGTTACATCTTTAAGACTATATACCAGGATTAGTATACAAAGAACTTTTCATGAAGTCAGTGGCTAATGAAAAATGTATGTGGCCAATACTTTTTTCATGCATTAGCCAACAAGGCTACCCATAACAGACTTTAAAAACAAAATATTTAAGTTTATAAATACATACGTTATTGCTTCAAGTTCCCCTGACCGCCTTTTATTGAATGTCAGTAGTCGGGTTTCCAGTAAAATTGTTGCACGTCTATAATTGTCTATTTCTGCCTTGTATTTTAGTTTTTCAAGTTCAGTTATCACCGACCGACTCAAGGTGGATAGGTCTTCAGGAATTGGTAGTGTTGGTGTTGTGCTCTTTTCAATTTGTTTTTTTCTTAATTTGAGTTGGGCTAATTTTGAAACTCTCACTGACCATTCCATGGTCATAAGCATTTTAAATTCTTCAGCCTCTTCCTTGACATCTTTATTTCCATCCCTTAATGCAATTCCAAGTTTAAATCCTGCCATTCTGGCAACATCAAAGCCAATTTTAATGGCTGTTGAAGGACTTTTTAAATCCTCCTCATCATCATTTTCCATGTGAGCGCATAATAGTGCAGCCTCACAAACTAAATCAAAATTACGTGGAGAAAGGTAACTTGACATATCTTCATTTGTTTTGGAAAGTTCCCGTAAATGTTGTAGTAATCTAGCTGCTCCTCTCATTCTTGATGATGTGTAGTATTTTCTTTTCAGAGTGTTGCCTAAATTGCGCCTCAACCAGTGATTACCAAGTGCCACTATCAAACCATCATCTTTAGCCACATTTGTTAAAGTGTCTCTGGTCATAATTGGGTAGACTTCCTTAACTAACTTGGTTGTAGCTGTTTCAACCACATCTCCTTTAATAACATGGGATGCAATAATAATTTCCCCTTTCTTTGCCTTTCTGTTTTTTTCCCCTTTTTCCACTCCCGGGCACTTTTGCAAGTGCTTTGTTTTAAATGACTCAAGTTTAAGCCATTCAAGGCAATTTGGACATGGTCCATATTCTGACACTGTAAACTTTTCAGTTCTTCTTGAAACAATGAGTTCCCCCCGTTCTTCTTCTTTAACATTCATGTTATGGTAATGATCCCCTTGGTGTCTCAGCATTGTCTGTAAAGTTTTGATTTGTTTTTCTATCTTTTCTTTTTCTTCTTGATTAATACTTTTTTTAATTTTGTTTTTTAATAATATCATCTCTGATGTTTTCACATTGTCCTTATGAGTGAGAAAATGCTTATTGATATTTGTTGAAAGCTTTTTACATATGAAACAGCAATGATAGTTGTTATATATACGGTCAGTTGCCTTTACTCGTCCAGTTTGAGAGAACTTTGATTTTAGTTTTTTCCTGATGTAAATGCCAGGTTTTGTTTCATCTCTGTCAATAAGTGCCTCATTTAATTCAGTATGAGCACATGCACATCCACCACTCTGAGAACTTGTAGGTATAGAACAGGGTTTGTATATTACTGATACACCTTCCTCTTCCAATTCGTCTGTCTGCGCAACACTCAGAGAACTTGTGGGTATAGAATAGGGTTTGAATATTACTGATTCCTCTTCCTCTGTCTGCGCAACACTCATAGACCTTGCAGGTACAGAATAAGGTTTGAATATTACTGATTCATCATCATCTTCCGATTCTGATTCTTCTGTCTCCGCAACATAGTCACTATCTAAATATATAACAGAAATTACCAAGATTTAATTTTGTTTAAGAATAAAATATGGCAACATTTGAATATAATTTGGAACATAGAAATTGACACCAGTGGGTTGCAACACTTATAATACTGCAATATGAATGTATACAAACAGATTTACATTCAATGGTTTCCGTTTTACTCTAATTTCAAATCATTTATGTTCGGCGAAATAAGTCAGTATTCTTAATCGAATGCAAATTTCTAGTGTCTGGTACAATGTTTCTAGCCTAGTCCCACGAGACTCTTGCTAGAACTGGGGCTGAAATGCATTATGGTACACGATTCATGTACCAATGCTAAAATGTTTATTTTGTCCTAAGGGATTTAAATTTATAAAAAAAACGATTTCGCATTGGCATATGACAAGCATGGAGTACAGTGTAATTAATTATTTACACAAAAAATAGCACACAAATATTGTTTTAAAATAGATGTACTTTTGCTTACCTTCATCATCGTATTCTGAACAGCATGAAACATCATCATCATTATTCTCTTTTGCATCTTCTGTAATTATAAACAAGACACTTTAAGCTAATTGTCAAGTTTTCAAAATCTTTGTCCACTCACTACAGTAGAACAAGATTCTTTGAAACAATCAAACTATAAATACCCCAAAAGTGACAGACAGTATGGTACCACATAATCCATGGCAGGTATATATACCACATAATCTTTGTCTACCCCAGAACAACGATTCTTTGAAAAATTCTAACTACAAATTGTTATAAAATAGATGTAGTTTCGCTTACCTTTTTCTGAACAGTATGAAACATCATCATTATGCCTTTCAACTATAGTTTCTTTCAGAGGGACTTTTGTAATTGTGTCGCTTGGACTTTCATCTCTTTTTCTCTTATTCTTCTTACCATTCTCCAATGTATCTTCTGTAATTATGAACAGAACACTTTAAATTAGTTGTCAAATTTTCAGTAAGGCCTCAAAAATCTTTGTCTACTGTAGAACAAACCTTTTGAAACACTTGAACTATAAATACCCCAAAAGTGACAGACAGTATGGTACCACATAATCCATGGCAGGTATATTTACCACATAATCTTTGTCTACTCCAGAACAGCGATTCTTTGAAAAATTCTAACTACAAATTGTTATAAAATAGATGTAGTTTCGCTTACCTTTTTCTGAACAGTATGAAACATCATCATTATACTTTTCAACTGTAGTTTCTTTCAGAGGGACTTTTGTAATTGTGTCGCTTGGACTTTCATCTCTTTTACTCTTATTCTTCTTACCATTCTCTAATGTTTCTTCTGTAATTATGAACAGAACACTTTAAGTTAGCTGTCAAATTTTCAGTAAGGCCGCAAAAATCTTTGTCTACTGTAGAACAAACTTCTTGAAACACTTGAACTAAAATACCCCAAAAGTGACAGACTGTATGGTACCACATAATCCACGACAGGTATATATACCACATAATCTTTGTCAACCGTAGAACAAAGATTCTTTGAAACAATGAAACTATAAATACCTCATAAGTCACAGACAGTATGGTACCACATAATCCATGGCAGGTATATATACCACAATCTTTGTCTACTCCAGAACAGCGATTCTTTGAAAAATTCTAACTCTACAAATTGTTTTAAAATAGACGTAGTTTCGCTTACCTTTTTCTGAACAGGACGAAACATCATCATTATGCTTTTCAACTGTAGTTTCTTTCAGAGGGACTTTTGTAATTGTGTCGCTTGGACTTTCATCTCTTTTACTCTTATTCTTCTTACCATTCTCTAATGTATCTTCTGTAATTATGAACAGAACACTTTAAGTTAGTTGTCAACTTTTCAGTAAGGCCTCAAAAATCTTTGTCTACTGTAGAACAAACTTCTTGAAACACTTGAACTATAAATACCCCAAAAGTGACAGACTGTATGGTAACACATAATCCACGGCAGGTACATATACCACATAATCTTTGTCAACCGTAGAACAAAGATTCTTTGAAACAATGAAACTATAAATACCTCATAAGTCACAGACAGTATGGTACCACATAATCCATGCCAGGTATATATACCACAATCATATACTACAAATTGTTTTAAAATAGACGTAGTTTTGCTTACCTTTTTCTGAACAGTGTGAAACATCATCATTATGCTTTTCAACTATAGTTTCTTTCAAAAGGACTTTTGTAATTGTGTCGCTTGGACTTTCATCTCTTTTACTCTTATTCTTCTTACCATTCTCTAATGTATCTTCTGTAATTATGAACAGAACACTTTAAGTTAGCTGTCAAATTTTCAGTAAGGCCTCAAAAATCTTTGTCTACTGTAGAACAAACCTTTTGAAACACTTGAACTATAAATACCCCAAAAGTGACAGACTGTATGGTACCACATAATCCATGGCAGGTATATATACCACATAATCTTTGTCTACTCCAGAACAACGATTCTTTTAAAAATTCTAACTACAAATTGACTTAAAATAGATGTAGTTTCGCTTACCTTTTTCTGAACAGTATGAAACATCATCATTATACTTTTCAACTGTAGTTTCTTTCAGAGGGACTTTTGTAATTGTGTCGTTTGGACTTCCATGTCTTTTTCTCTTATTCTTCTTACCATTCTCTAATGTATCTTCTGTAATTATGAACAGAACACTTTAAGTTAGTTGTCAACTTTTCAGTAAGGCCTCAAAAATCTTTGTCTACTGTAGAACAAACTTCTTGAAACACTTGAACTATAAATACCCCAAAAGTGACAGACTGTATGGTAACACATAATCCACGGCAGGTACATATACCACATAATCTTTGTCAACCGTAGAACAAAGATTCTTTGAAACAATGAAACTATAAATACCTCATAAGTCACAGACAGTATGGTACCACATAATCCATGGCAGGTATATATACCACAATCATATACTACAAATTGTTTTAAAATAGACGTAGTTTCGCTTACCTTTTTCTGAACAGTGTGAAACATCATCATTATACTTTTCAACTGTAGTTTCTTTCAGAGGGACTTTTGTAATTGTGTCGTTTGGACTTCCATGTCTTTTTCTCTTATTCTTCTTACCATTCTCTAATGTTTCTTCTGTAATTATGAACAGAACACTTTAAGTTAGCTGTCAAATTTTCAGTAAGGCCGCAAAAATCTTTGTCTACTGTAGAACAAACTTCTTGAAACACTTGAACTAAAATACCCCAAAAGTGACAGACTGTATGGTACCACATAATCCACGACAGGTATATATACCACATAATCTTTGTCAACCGTAGAACAAAGATTCTTTGAAACAATGAAACTATAAATACCTCATAAGTCACAGACAGTATGGTACCACATAATCCATGGCAGGTATATATACCACAATCTTTGTCTACTCCAGAACAGCGATTCTTTGAAAAATTCTAACTCTACAAATTGTTTTAAAATAGACGTAGTTTCGCTTACCTTTTTCTGAACAGGACGAAACATCATCATTATGCTTTTCAACTGTAGTTTCTTTCAGAGGGACTTTTGTAATTGTGTCGCTTGGACTTTCATCTCTTTTACTCTTATTCTTCTTACCATTCTCTAATGTATCTTCTGTAATTATGAACAGAACACTTTAAGTTAGTTGTCAACTTTTCAGTAAGGCCTCAAAAATCTTTGTCTACTGTAGAACAAACTTCTTGAAACACTTGAACTATAAATACCCCAAAAGTGACAGACTGTATGGTAACACATAATCCACGGCAGGTACATATACCACATAATCTTTGTCAACCGTAGAACAAAGATTCTTTGAAACAATGAAACTATAAATACCTCATAAGTCACAGACAGTATGGTACCACATAATCCATGCCAGGTATATATACCACAATCATATACTACAAATTGTTTTAAAATAGACGTAGTTTTGCTTACCTTTTTCTGAACAGTGTGAAACATCATCATTATGCTTTTCAACTATAGTTTCTTTCAAAAGGACTTTTGTAATTGTGTCGCTTGGACTTTCATCTCTTTTACTCTTATTCTTCTTACCATTCTCTAATGTATCTTCTGTAATTATGAACAGAACACTTTAAGTTAGCTGTCAAATTTTCAGTAAGGCCTCAAAAATCTTTGTCTACTGTAGAACAAACCTTTTGAAACACTTGAACTATAAATACCCCAAAAGTGACAGACTGTATGGTACCACATAATCCATGGCAGGTATATATACCACATAATCTTTGTCTACTCCAGAACAACGATTCTTTTAAAAATTCTAACTACAAATTGACTTAAAATAGATGTAGTTTCGCTTACCTTTTTCTGAACAGTATGAAACATCATCATTATACTTTTCAACTGTAGTTTCTTTCAGAGGGACTTTCGTAATTGTGTCGTTTGGACTTCCATGTCTTTTTCTCTTATTCTTCTTACCATTCTCTAATGTATCTTCTGTAATTATGAACAGAACACTTTAAGTTAGTTGTCAACTTTTCAGTAAGGCCTCAAAAATCTTTGTCTACTGTAGAACAAACTTCTTGAAACACTTGAACTATAAATACCCCAAAAGTGACAGACTGTATGGTAACACATAATCCACGGCAGGTACATATACCACATAATCTTTGTCAACCGTAGAACAAAGATTCTTTGAAACAATGAAACTATAAATACCTCATAAGTCACAGACAGTATGGTACCACATAATCCATGCCAGGTATATATACCACAATCATATACTACAAATTGTTTTAAAATAGACGTAGTTTTGCTTACCTTTTTCTGAACAGTGTGAAACATCATCATTATGCTTTTCAACTATAGTTTCTTTCAAAAGGACTTTTGTAATTGTGTCGCTTGGACTTTCATCTCTTTTACTCTTATTCTTCTTACCATTCTCTAATGTATCTTCTGTAATTATGAACAGAACACTTTAAGTTAGCTGTCAAATTTTCAGTAAGGCCTCAAAAATCTTTGTCTACTGTAGAACAAACCTTTTGAAACACTTGAACTATAAATACCCCAAAAGTGACAGACAGTATGGTACCACATAATCCATGGCAGGTATATATACCACAATCTTTGTCTACTCCAGAACAGCGATTCTTTGAAAAATTCTAACTCTACAAATTGTTTTAAAATAGACGTAGTTTCGCTTACCTTTTTCTGAACAGTACCAAACATCATCATTATGCTTTTCAACTATAGTTTCTTTCAGAGGGACTTTTGTAATTGTGTCGTTTGGACTTCCATGTCTTTTTCTCTTATTCTTCTTACCATTCTCTAATGTATCTTCTGTAATTATGAACAGAACACTTTAAGTTAGTTGTCAAATTTTCAGTAAGGCCGCAAAAATCTTTGTCTACTGTAGAACAAACTTCTTGAAACACTTGAACTATTAATACCCCCAAAAGTGACAGACCGTATGGTACTACATAATCCACGGCAGTTACATATACCACATAATCTTTGTCAACCGTAGAACAAAGATTCTTTGAAACAATAAAACTATAAATACCTCATAAGTCACAGACAGTATGGTACCACATAATCCATGGCAGGTATATATACCACAAACTTTGTCTACTCCAGAACAGCGATTCTTTGAAAAATTCTAACTACAAATTGTTTTAAAATAGACGTAGTTTCGCTTACCTTTTTCTGAACAGGACGAAACATCATCATTATGCTTTTCAACTATAGTTTCTTTCAGAGGGACTTTTGTAGTTGTGTCGTTTGGACTTCCATGTCTTTTTCTCTTATTCTTCTTACCATTCTCTAATGTATCTTCTGTAATTATGAACAGAACACTTTAAGTTAGCTGTCAAATTTTCAGTAAGGCCTCACAAATCTTTGTCTACTGTAGAACAAACCTTTTGAAACACTTGAACTATAAATACCCCAAAAGTGACAGACTGTATGGTACCACATAATCCATGGCAGGTATATATACCACATAATCTTTGTCTACTCCAGAACAACGATTCTTTTAAAAATTCTAACTACAAATTGACTTAAAATAGATGTAGTTTCGCTTACCTTTTTCTGAACAGTATGAAACATCATCATTATACTTTTCAAGTGTAGTTTCTTTCAGAGGGACTTTCGTAATTGTGTCGTTTGGACTTCCATGTCTTTTTCTCTTATTCTTCTTACCATTCTCTAATGTATCTTCTGTAATTATGAACAGAACACTTTAAGTTAGTTGTCAAATTTTCAGTAAGGCCTCAAAAATCTTTGTCTACTGTAAAACAAACTTCTTGAAACACTTGAACTATAAATACCCCAAAAGTGACAGACCGTATGGTACCACATAATCCACGGCAGGTACATATACCACATAATCTTTGTCAACCGTAGAACAAAGATTCTTTGAAACAATAAAACTATAAATACCTCATAAGTCACAGACAGTATGGTACCACATAATCCATGGCAGGTATATATACCACAATCTTTGTCTACTCCAGAACAGCGATTCTTTGAAAAATTCTAACTACAAATTGTTTTAAAATAGACGTAGTTTCGCTTACCTTTTTCTGAACAGTGTGAAACATCATCATTATGCTTTTCAACTATAGTTTCTTTCAAAAGGACTTTTGTAATTGTGTCGCTTGGACTTTCATCTCTTTTACTCTTATTCTTCTTACCATTCTCTAATGTATCTTCTGTAATTATGAACAGAACACTTTAAGTTAGTTGTCAAATTTTCAGTAAGGCCTCAAAAATCTTTGTCTACTGTAGAACAAACCTTTTGAAACACTTGAACTATAAATACCCCAAAAGTGACAGACAGTATGGTACCACATAATCCATGGCAGGTATATATACCACAATCATATACTACAAATTGTTTTAAAATAGATGTAGTTTTGCTTACCTTTTTCTGAACAGTGTGAAACATCATCATTATGCTTTTCAACTATAGTTTCTTTCAAAAGGACTTTTGTAATTGTGTCGCTTGGACTTTCATCTCTTTTACTCTTATTCTTCTTACTATTCTCTAATGTATCTTCTGTAATTATGAACAGAACACTTTAAGTTAGCTGTCAAATTTTCAGTAAGGCCTCAAAAATCTTTGTCTACTGTAGAACAAACCTTTTGAAACACTTGAACTATAAATACCCCAAAAGTGACAGACAGTATGGTACCACATAATCCATGGCAGGTATATATACCACAATCTTTGTCTACTCCAGAACAGCGATTCTTTGAAAAATTCTAACTCTACAAATTGTTTTAAAATAGACGTAGTTTCGCTTACCTTTTTCTGAACAGTACCAAACATCATCATTATGCTTTTCAACTATAGTTTCTTTCAGAGGGACTTTTGTAATTGTGTCGTTTGGACTTCCATGTCTTTTTCTCTTATTCTTCTTACCATTCTCTAATGTATCTTCTGTAATTATGAACAGAACACTTTAAGTTAGTTGTCAAATTTTCAGTAAGGCCGCAAAAATCTTTGTCTACTGTAGAACAAACTTCTTGAAACACTTGAACTATTAATACCCCCAAAAGTGACAGACCGTATGGTACTACATAATCCACGGCAGGTACATATACCACATAATCTTTGTCAACCGTAGAACAAAGATTCTTTGAAACAATAAAACTATAAATACCTCATAAGTCACAGACAGTATGGTACCACATAATCCATGGCAGGTATATATACCACAAACTTTGTCTACTCCAGAACAGCGATTCTTTGAAAAATTCTAACTACAAATTGTTTTAAAATAGACGTAGTTTCGCTTACCTTTTTCTGAACAGGACGAAACATCATCATTATGCTTTTCAACTATAGTTTCTTTCAGAGGGACTTTTGTAGTTGTGTCGTTTGGACTTCCATGTCTTTTTCTCTTATTCTTCTTACCATTCTCTAATGTATCTTCTGTAATTATGAACAGAACACTTTAAGTTAGCTGTCAAATTTTCAGTAAGGCCTCACAAATCTTTGTCTACTGTAGAACAAACCTTTTGAAACACTTGAACTATAAATACCCCAAAAGTGACAGACTGTATGGTACCACATAATCCATGGCAGGTATATATACCACATAATCTTTGTCTACTCCAGAACAACGATTCTTTTAAAAATTCTAACTACAAATTGACTTAAAATAGATGTAGTTTCGCTTACCTTTTTCTGAACAGTATGAAACATCATCATTATACTTTTCAACTGTAGTTTCTTTCAGAGGGACTTTCGTAATTGTGTCGTTTGGACTTCCATGTCTTTTTCTCTTATTCTTCTTACCATTCTCTAATGTATCTTCTGTAATTATGAACAGAACACTTTAAGTTAGTTGTCAAATTTTCAGTAAGGCCTCAAAAATCTTTGTCTACTGTAAAACAAACTTCTTGAAACACTTGAACTATAAATACCCCAAAAGTGACAGACCGTATGGTACCACATAATCCACGGCAGGTACATATACCACATAATCTTTGTCAACCGTAGAACAAAGATTCTTTGAAACAATAAAACTATAAATACCTCATAAGTCACAGACAGTATGGTACCACATAATCCATGGCAGGTATATATACCACAATCTTTGTCTACTCCAGAACAGCGATTCTTTGAAAAATTCTAACTACAAATTGTTTTAAAATAGACGTAGTTTCGCTTACCTTTTTCTGAACAGTGTGAAACATCATCATTATGCTTTTCAACTATAGTTTCTTTCAAAAGGACTTTTGTAATTGTGTCGCTTGGACTTTCATCTCTTTTACTCTTATTCTTCTTACCATTCTCTAATGTATCTTCTGTAATTATGAACAGAACACTTTAAGTTAGTTGTCAAATTTTCAGTAAGGCCTCAAAAATCTTTGTCTACTGTAGAACAAACCTTTTGAAACACTTGAACTATAAATACCCCAAAAGCGACAGACAGTATGGTACCACATAATCCATGGCAGGTATATATACCACAATCTTTGTCTACTCCAGAACAGCGATTCTTTGAAAAATTCTAACTCTACAAATTGTTTTAAAATAGACGTAGTTTCGCTTACCTTTTTCTGAACAGTGTGAAACATCATCATTATGCTTTTCAACTATAGTTTCTTTCAAAAGGACTTTTGTAATTGTGTCGCTTGGACTTTCATCTCTTTTACTCTTATTCTTCTTACCATTCTCTAATGTATCTTCTGTAATTATGAACAGAACACTTTAAGTTAGTTGTCAACTTTTCAGTAAGGCCTCAAAAATCTTTGTCTACTGTAGAACAAACTTCTTGAAACACTTTAACTATAAATACCCCAAAAGTGACAGACTGTATGGTACCACATAATCCACGACAGGTATATATACCACATAATCTTTGTCAACCGTAGAACAAAGATTCTTTGAAACAATAAAACTATAAATACCTCATAAGTCACAGACAGTATGGTACCACATATTCCATGGCAAGTATATATACTACATAATCTTTGTCTACTCCAGAACAGCGATACGTTGAAAAATTATAACTACAAATTGTTTTAAAATAGATGTAGTTTCGCTTACCTTTTTCTGAACAGTATGAAACATCATCATTATACTTTTCAACTGTAGTTTCTTTCAGAGGGACTTTTGTAATTGTGTCGTTTGGACTTCCATGTCTTTTTCTCTTATTTTTCTTACCATTCTCTAATGTTTCTTCTGTAATTATGAACAGAACACTTTAAGTTAGTTGTCAAATTTTCAGTAAGGCCTCAAAAATCTTTGTCTACTGTAGAACAAACTTCTTGAAACACTTTAACTATAAATACCCCAAAAGTGACAGACTGTATGGTACCACATAATCCATGGCAGGTATATATACAACATATTCTTTGTCAACTGTTGAACAACGATTCTTTGAAACAACAGGCCTGGAATTAAGGACTGGGCATTGGAAGCAATATCACAGGAGAAATCAAATTAAATCATACAAAATTACATGTAATTTACCTTTTTTGACCCATTCGAGATCATCTAACCACGACCCCCAAGTGGAAGGTTTCCTCTTGAGTTTCTCTACAAAAGAATAATATGTATGAATTAGAAATAATATAATGTGGTCGACAACTATACAAAATAAAATGAAATGGCCTAATGAAGACAGCCATACAGTGTGCTATGAGGGAAATTTTGCCCATAAAGTGGCACTACAGGCTACTTCTATATCTAATTTTAACTGCCAAGGGAATGTGCACACTATACAGTGTCCTTTGCCAGGTCTTCGTTCCTGCACTACTGACAAATAGGAACCACTCTGGAAAATCCTGATGAACTTTCTTAGCCAACGCAGTGATCGAACCTGGGACTTCCCAGTTAGCGAGTCAACGTCTTGCTCACTGAACCACCATGGCTCCCGACAACTATACAAAATCCATGTAAATAAAGCTATCTTAATTCTTTTTAAATTGAATTATTTTTTCTCCCCTTTATAACAATTTTCATATATTCTCTCAGAGTAAATATTGCAAAAGCATACATGCCAACCTGAGGAGATTGAAAATCAGAATGCCTTGTATTGATGGTAGAGCGGGGACCGTAGGTCGTGAGGTTTGGGGCCCGCCTAAGGGCCCCAAGAAAATTTTGAGAAATTAGCACCTATTTAAAGCAGTATTTTGTATTATTGGATAAAAACTGCTGGTGATTTAGGTCCATGCATCTGAGGTTTTAAGGTTTGAGCAGCTCAAGTTTCAAAATGGTTTTTAATGTCCGTAATACCACCATAAGCAACACATAAATCACCCCTACAGACTAAACAAAATCCGAATTCGTGGCTTCTACGCGAGGACGTAATGATTCCTGGAAATTCTTTGCTCGTAAGTTTCCCGGTGTTTTTGTCTGACATTTGTTTTGGAAGTCATTTTGTTTGTCTTGACGACCGACGCGTATAAGTCGTAAATTATTTATACTGGTTTTTTTTTTAAATTGTAATTTGTTTTTTTCACACATGGAAAACATTTTTTATCAAGTCAGAAGGAAATATGGCTAAGGAAGAAGCCACAACGTTACTGGCAACTAACGGTAAATCCGCCGTTTACTGTACGAGTGTATGCGAGAATGGCTCCGCGAAGCAAATAATATGCTCAAAGTATGCAAATTAGGCACGGCCTATGACGAAATAACCACATGACATTTTAATCTCGATTAGTCCAGACATATTAGCTTATTCCATTTTATATTAATAATGATCGAGAAAACTGGAGACATGTTTTCGGCTATTTCCGTCGTATTACAACGAATTATGCAAATTAGACACGGCAAATGACGGAAATAACCACATGACATTTTGATCTTGATTAGTCCAGACATAATAGCTTATTCCATTTTATATTAATAACAATAAGGAAAACATGACACATGTTCTCGACTATTTCCGTTGTTTTACCGACTCATACTACGATACACAATATCGCAATCAGATTCGCAACAAACAGCGAGAATGTCGAGACAGTCGTCAATTTAAAAATAAAACGAGAGAGATTTTATCAATCAAAAAGGTCAGGAATGAAATAAAATAAATTTCTTCCAATAAATTTTAAAAAACGGAATTATAAAGAGTAAAATCGGAATTCAGAATTAGACTCAGAAAATCGGAATGATTCCGACAAAATCGGAATAGTTGGCATGTATGCAAAAGTACCCCTCCTCTTAAGACTCTACCAATAATAATTTTCATAGGCATATTTTAGTATGGAAGCTCCTTATCAATGTATACTGAAATGTTAAACATTATTATTCAGAACTTAGATCAAACAAGAAGCAATTTGAGTAAAAAAAACTGCATGCAAACATTAGGATGTATACCTTTAAATAAAACATGGTATACTATTTCTTGTATTCATTGCAATCGAGGTAGTATGATGTTAGTACATAGAAGCAAATCATAAACAAAACAAAATAAACAAGATACCCACTTGCTTTGAGACATAAAAATAAATGGAGGACATTGAGAGGAAATGTAAACGAAAAACATATTGCAATAGCACACCTACGGGCCTTCAGCAAATGTATAATGAAATTTGTAATACCGGTACCTAAAACGGATCTTATTTGCCCTTTGCCTTTGACTATAAGTTGAATTTCAAACTAGAATGGATAATTCGGTCTAATTTAGAACATATCTTCAATGGAAAATAACATAAGGCTGAGCAAGCAAATAAATTCTGTTTAACAGTGCATAATACGTGCAATAAACCAATTTTAACAAATTTTGACAAAACTGAACATTCAAACTTCAAAAAATTATTAATTACTTTGTGCCAGTTTTTTGTAAGAGTCAACATTGTTAAGGTCAATTTTTTTACCAATATTTTTAGAAGATACTGATAATCTGTAATTAAACAAGGCATTACCATGTATACAAATCGCATTGTAAAGAACCAGAACAGGGTGTATTACTTTTAATGATTACATTAGGGGTAAGAAGAGTGAAACGATTATCGCGATACATATCGAAATATATTTTCACTTAGTACCTATAAACACAGAATCTTTAAGTTCCTGTGTATCACGATACATATTCATATCAAGATCTCTGTGTGGCACCTTGTATCATATCACCAACTAAGAAACATGTTTGATGTTAACTGGTTTTGAGTAAAATATATAAGAGACAAACACAGGTTCATCATATAGTCAACCATACGTTAAATTGGACAAATTCATTTCCCTATTATTAAATTTGATGTCAATGCAACACATATGAGAAACTTCTTTTTTCTGTTTACAATACTTTGTTATCTTTAAAGCATGGTTTGCACCTAAATTAAAACACTAAATTTACTTACACAGCATTATCAGAATTACAAAAGACTTCATTTGTTCCATCTCTCCTAACAGGCCATGGACAGCCACCGATGTATATCCAAATGAAAATACCCATTACCAGTATGAACCAGTTTCTGTGAAATATATTGTGATGATATTATTATACAACAACTTGTTTAATTAGTGATCTCACATGCAATTTTCATTTGTGAAATATGTAATCATCATTAACCAACTTATTAAGATTTATTGATGTGTGAAACTAGATAAACATTATCAGACTTTATCAAAGTTTGACCGTTAAAACATTTTAAATACAAATAAAATTGATTTTATCAATAAATGAGTTATGACCATTTCATAATAATGTTAATATTGAATTTGGCCGCTTAACTGCAGTATCGTGTATATCTAACAAATATTCATTGTTTGGTATCACATTGAACTTACAGGGATCGACTTTCTGTGGAAATACTCGCTAAATGTGAGTGGAAATTGCATTTATCGAGTTCAAAGTGAAAAGTACTTGCAAAATGTAGCAAGTGTCAAACAAAGTGGATTTGCTTTGTTGAAAGTTTGATCCCTGAACCTTGCCAGTTCCTAAATAATCCTCAATAACATTGATAAAAATTCGAATTTCTCAGAAAAGAAATATCAAAGTAACCTAAAAATGGTGATAAAACTGAGCAAAATTCACTGTACTTACAGCAGATATTTAAAAAACTTGATGGAAAATAGCATACTCTTCGCAAAATAACTTGGAAAGTAAAAATGAACTGTAAATTGAAAAAACAAACAAATAACCGTTGTCAAAACACTTAACGTAATACTTTGAGGTGTTATTAAATTGTTTCAACATTAAATAGTTTGGAAATGTTAATATAAAAATAGACTTTTTGGAAAAGCTACTCATTGACATAGTGAAGATATCTATGTTATCTGAAATGAAAAAAGGTAAATTTTCTGTTGTAGCAACAGGGAGAAGGAAATTACAACCAGTCCGTCTGTCAGTGACTGAGTAGGGGGTTCACGTCAAAGTTTCAAATGACAGAAAAAATTTTGTTTAAAATATTTTGTGAAAATATACATAAAATGCTACCCAAGGGAAATTCTTTATTTCATCGAAATATTCCAATTAGATCCGAAGTTATGGAATTTTAAAATCCAAAATAGACGTCAAAAATGCAATCAATTGATAATTTTTTAGCCTGAATCTTTGCAGATATCGAGATTTACATTAAACTATTACAATACAATTGCTAGTAATACATTTACATAAAATAGTAATCCAGAATTGTAGATTGAAGTGGGCTATATTTCAACTGCTGGCTGTCCGATTTCACACTAAGTCACATGACCTGAAACCCCTAAGAGTAAGTGTGAGGTTATCAAAGATTAGAAATCTAATTTGGGCTGACTGAAATTTTGACAAGTTTCCTACGTACACTGAACAACAGAAACATTATTTTCAAACCTTTTTTTTTAAATTTTTAATACTCAACTCGTCCAAATTCAATGACCAGACCAGCTTTTTTTAAATTAAATCAAATTGATTTTCACAATCGAGTCAATTGGCTCACAACAAGCAATAAAAGATGCATGTTTCATTGTTTCAATTTCTTTGAGTACAAAGAACATTTAAAATTTCTAATTGTTTTCATTAAAATTAAACAGTTAAAATCCACATCATATATTCATCATAATCTGGTCGAATTTTAAGTACGTAGGAGCTGTACACCTAAGGCTAAGTAGATAAAAAAAATTCATCTGTCAACTCATCAGTATATCTAAAAGTTTTGAGCTACGTTCTCGTATCTATACACTAAGTAGAACTTCTACTTAGCCTACTGGGCCTACGTACTTAAAATCGTCTGTTGAAAAATCCAAAGTCCTAGCAAAATTTATAAATAATTATTGCAGAGATTTTCATCATATATTACGATATATTTATGAAAATTACACGGTATAAATAGCATTATCGCTACCACAAAAGTAATATAAATTACTAATAGCCTACTACTAGTGTTTACTTTTTAGTACCGGTAATGTCTACGTCAACGGTCAAGTCGGAGTTTTTTCAATTTTCAGTTGTTTTTGAACGATATCACATGTCATCGTTTCTTCAAGATATCCCTCAAAACTACTTAGATTGAAACAAAATAATATAGAGAGTTGAATAAAAGAACAAACATTTAGCTCATAGGCATTAAAAGCTAGAATAGATGTGTATAAATTAATAAGTTTTTGTGTTACCAACCTTTGCCGTTTCCCTGCCGCCATTTTTCTCCGGAAGTGTTGTTTTCCCGCGCTGCTCTAACCTTAGTCAATATCATCCAGTAAAATATTCCGTACGTTGAAGACAAGGGTTGGGTAATCGAGACAACGCTCATGTTGGTGTAAGAGATACAGAGTTATTTCCCCTTAAGTTTTCCAGTCCGTCAAAGCAAGACGAAGCCGTAAAGTTTTCGTCTTTGCCTTATGTGGTACTTTTTGTGCCGAGGATTTTGAGACCACCCTGGGACGTCCTGGACAAAAACTAAACTGTGATTTACCACTTAAGCCCAAAATACCACTTAAGGAATAATTGAACTTATATGTTACCACTTAAGGTATCAAATGTAAACGCGGACGGACGGACGAACAGGGGCGACGACAATATACGTCCACATGAAAATGTGGGCGTATAAAAACAGGGAGCGTTCCACAGTCGGGAGGAGCATTAACGAAGACACGGTTGCCGCAAGTACGTCAAACGAATTATCTTCCCCGTTTACAATTGGCCGCGATAAGCATGCCGTTCTCGGCATGGTAGCAGGCCGTGATAAATTCAAGAAATTGACACGTTTACATTACTCTAAAATAACCGGTCTCGGAACCGTGTCGGGCACCACAAATTACTGTGGTACTCTTCACGGAAAAATTACCCGGATGAAAACAGTTATGGCGGTTGATTTAATTTGGGCAGCCATTTTGACAGAACTGATATCAGAATTGTCAAAGTGTGCGAGAAAAAGGTCAAGGTTCATATGGCGCAACTCTCAGATCGGATAAGTTTACACTTCGAAAATATAACCGTGTCGTGCCTTACACCGTCCATACCACCTCAGTGGGCCAAATTGGCACGGTGCTCAGTACAGCACGCTTACATTTTTGTCCCGCTTACACTACGAAATGATTTACTGTGTCGTGCCCGGTACCCTGCCTGGCACGCTTAACATTTGTATTGTAAAAGGGGTTAATGTCTCTAATAATATTAAGGCCATGGCATTTCTTGGCTTGTAACACGTTTAGCATACTGTTGACTATAACCTTTAAAAACCACGATGAGCCCAACATAATCATCTGATTAACAAATATTTTGCTAGACCTGGTCAAAGGGAATCTAGGGCTTGACCAAGGCAAAGAGGCAGATATAAAGCCATTCACCAGCCTGGTTCCTTGTTTAATAATTACTTTCAGAGGATGGTGTATACGTCTCCGGTTTTATTTATAGGAATCAAATGGTTCCAAATCTCTAATTAAAGATAAAAACTGTCCCAAGGTTTACGCCAATTGGTAAATGTAAGTAATAAGTATGTAGACATTGTTTGTAGCTTCCTGCAGTAAAGGCGATAGTAAATTTGTATTACATGTATATAATGGAACACAATGCCACCAATGATGAAGAGTCTCTTTCGTAGAAAAGGGCTATATTTCTTCGCCGCATCCGTCCAACCCACTAAGATGAATATTGTGTTTAAAATTCGGCGAATTACAACTTGGAACAATCAAAACATTCCGCTGATAAATAAAGGTTCCGAGTGAATAACATTGATTTTTTTCATTTTTACTATTCTATATTTTACTTCGAAAATAAAAGCTGGGACAACTTGCACAATCGAGTTCAATCGGGTTAAGGAGACGTCCACTAAATGGAGAAACAAGTATATGATCCATAATAATAACACTTTACCGTTTGATAAACAAATAGTTATAAATTGTTACTTTGGCAGATTTACAATATTCATAATGATAAAGATTGCTCAACATTAATCCAGGGTTGGTAGATCGAGGTGGATGTGGCTATATCGATGGAGTAGAAACTAGGATCCAAGCAGTTGAAAAACAAGTTTTAAAAACTTTAAGCTATTTTTCTGAGGAAAAGGATAAAGCAAAATGTCTTCATCGTATCGGTTATCAGATTTAAATAATGGTGGTGAGAATTATTCCTCGAAAAGTGGAAAAGTCGAAGGCGGTTTTTTTGTGAGCACAGGCACGGGGTTTGTCTTGGTTCTGGTTGCTATTTTAATTTCTGTTGGTGTTGGTTTAATAGTTCATTTAGCTGCGCCAGGTGAGGTCATCTGTCACTGTCACAGTGATAGTGATCATGGTGGCGTCACGGACGGACAAGGTGGGGTTCAACCTACGACTCCTCCATTGGACAATAGTACCATAATGGCCCTGTGTGTAGAATGGGCATTAACAGGGAACACTGAAATATGTAAGTATATTATGGGTCGAAACCGAGACGTTGATTAAAATAATCACTGTCTAGGCTTCACAACAG
Organism: Patella caerulea; assembly: GCA_036850965.1. Lineage (NCBI taxonomy): Eukaryota > Metazoa > Mollusca > Gastropoda > Patellidae > Patella > Patella caerulea. The sequence continues at coordinate 26,450,853 of JAZGQO010000006.1, forward strand.
AGACATAGAAAAAAGCAGTTTAACGTCCACTCGACACAAACTAGGTAATTTCGGGAATTAACATACGGTTCAATTTTATTTCAATAAATCGATTTGGTGTGGGTATCTTTAGCAGTGGGTGGCAACCAGTGGTCACGGAGGAAACACACGATGTTAGAAAGGCGACGACACTACTTGTCACATACAAGTGGAGATTCAAAACCACACAATTTGAATCAATGACAGGCCTTATACGCATGCGTTAGACCCCCATCCCACACGGAATCACAACGGACTGTTCAACTGAAGTGCATAGCCAAAGACAAACAATAGTTTGATCCGTCAATTCTAAGAAAAAGACAGATTATGGGAAATTATACAAATAGTTGACTGTTCTAGCTATCATACTTAAAATATAGATAAGTAACAAGAATATGTTGAAAATTTCAGTCAAATTGCTCCACTATTAACCCAGATATTAGCGTAACGATAAAAAATATAGCCTCAATTATCCATATTTGGATTTAGCAGCAGATCGGTTTCGAATCCAGTGAAAATCCGACCGACACATAAGGTGACATCGAGTGCTTAGTATGGTTTAGATAAGTTAATTAATAGTTTAAATAAGATTTCTTGCCTAAAGAAAGACATCCTATATATGTAGGCAGATTTAACTCTTGCATAATGATCATTGAAAATTTACATTGATTTATACTCCTCCATCTTTATGGGTACATAAAGTCATAATTATTTTGAAAATATTTTTCGGAAAGATATCAATTAAATATCATTCAAGGTACCGCTTGTGCTGCGGCGCCGACTCCACCACCCACTACACCTCCGACTACTACTGCGGCTCCTACCATCGACTATCGTCTCCCTACCAACACCAGACCATATCATTATAATGTTGATCTACAGCCTAACATGTACAGTGGTGATCCAGAAGCCTTTAATTTCCAGGGAAGTGTAAAGATTTGGATACACTGCCTCGAAGACACGACGGAAATTACTCTGCATGCCCATCGTTTAGACATTAACTATGCGACCATTGAAGTGCTCCGCGAAGGCGACACTGCTAATTTATATAGAGCGTACCGTAACGATACAGTTCGACAGTTTCTGATTATAGAATTAACAGAGTCAATGGTAGCTGGGACAAACCTGTCGGTGTCTATGAGTTTCGAAGGTCCTTTACAAGGTGATGGAACAGGGTTGTACTTGAGCTCTTACATGGATGGTGCAACTACAGTGTAAGTTCTTTGGGCTGTAGTTATAACTATGATGTTCTTTAATGGTATCCAACGGTTTTTGAAAGACAGTGTTTTAATTCAAAGTCCTTTATATAACATTTTAATAAGCTATAGTTAAACTGGAAAGTGTATATTGAAACCGACGGCCATGTAAGTCGTTTAATATAATTCATGATCTGTTTATCCGGTCATCTCAGAGATCTGATAATTAATATGCTTACAGATAAATGTTTTGATATTTATTTTAAACAGATATGGTGGGATATTTTAGCTACATGAAGTAAAATCACATAGATATTTCCCCAGACATTTTACACGGGTTAGGCCGAAGCCATCGAAATGTCATCTTATGTAATAATTCCGACAAAGTGCATAAAAAAAAGAATATACAACATTTCATAAATTTAAATTTCCAGATATTTGGCCACAACACAATTTGAAGCGCCTTATGCCAGACGAGCATTTCCCTGTTATGACGAACCTGCACAAAAAGCTACATTTAACATCACTTTACGAAAAAGGCTGAACACTGAACGAAATTATATCACACTATCTAATATGAACATTATAAATAACTCTACCAGGTGATGTAAAACATATTTATTATTTTCAGTATGTAAACACGACTACACCATTCTCCAGACGTCACGTATTTATAAGAATAATATACATGTATTTGCAACATTTCAAGATCATTTCTTAACCTGGCTGGATCTTGATGTGACAGGAAAGGTGCGACAAAATGCACCATTGTCACAAATCTTCGCATATTTATTTGCTTTGTGCTTTTCCCATTTCTGTCTTATTATAAAAAGAAAAAGATACAGCCGGATTACAAGGCAGTGGCTGAACCGTTCTTATCCACTTAATATCGGATATATCCGATGTCATCGATAGTTGAGTATGATCTTGTCATGTTAATGGATGTCTAATTAATAGTTTATATAACATTTCAAGTCTAATAAGATACTTGCAATAGGCAGATTTAGCTCTTGCTTACCGTTTGTTCAAGGAGTTTTATCCATTTATTTCAGTGGAGATTATGGCATTGACTATTATGCTACATCTGTTGTAATGCCAACATATCTATTAGCATTTATAGTTTGTGATTATGAATATACGGAGAGCATATCTGACACCAATATAGCAGTAAGTATACTGTTGCGATTACCGTTCGTACTGCAATATCCTCACCAGCTCGGGGCGTAGTCCGTACTGCGCTGCTGCGATCATATGATGACCAGAAAATGCACAATGCGAGAAAATACCTCCAAAATTACAAACTAGAAAAATATGCGAGCATTGCTGTTCTCTATTGGCTTGACAATGGCGATCATTGGCTCGCCGTTGCAAATGTTACACTTTTCGTAGCGTCTATTCCATGTGTGTACTTTGGGTGCTTTACGACCTTCACAACCAGATCGCATTCTCACAGCTTTCTAGTTCAGATCGCAGAACCTTTGCGTCTGTTTTGTTAATGCTCAAATGCAATCATTGGCGTCCATGGAGACCACAGCACTGGCGTTTCCACTATGCTTTTACCACGCTTATGTCGATCTTGCCGCGCCCTGGGATCATTTTCCGTCACCATAGCAGCGCAGTACATACTCCGCCCCAGTCTGAATGGAGTACCATCCACTTCTCGCAGGTATAACTTTCTTGGTGTGTTACAAAAAACTTTGCTTAAACGGGATGAAAAGGAACTAGTGGTAATCCTTTGTTGTGTTCCTTTGTGATCGTAAACAAAACTACAGGTTAGGTCATTTATACAACTTTATTATCAAACTGCTTTCTCAATAAAGCATACACACCTGCTCTGAATATAAGGGTGAGCTCTGGTGAATTTCACTTGACACCCTCTTTCAAAATCTCATAATTTCTGTACTGTATACGTTATTAGCGTTAATTCCCTTTACAAGTATGGAATAAACATCCTCATTCAAACACCAGGGGGAGAACATTACCTTATTTGGTCTACCAAACACATGTCTTAAACAGAAAGAATTTGATGGATATTTTTACAATGGTAAGGACTTTACCAAAATATCAATGATTTGGGTTTTTTTTTTTAAAATATATCATTCACTTTCACTTCACTTTATTCAAATTAAGAACCAAATAATTAGTTAAAATACAATATGGTCTCAAGGACCATAGTGTCATATACCCATATTATATTTATTGCAATAAATTCATAACATTCCAAACTGCACTATGGTATCACTTATTGTATTGAAAATCAACTAAAAGGGCGAGTTCTTAAAATCCGTATGGAAATTTTAAATGTTGAAACGCCAATTATTTCACCATGGATGCTGTATAGAACCGATATCCATTAACTTGAATATAATATAGAAATTTGATTGTTTGTATTTAGTATAGAACATACGCCAATCCTATCAGTATACGGTATGCACAGATGGCTCAAGAACATGGATTGAGAATATTTAATAGATTTGAAAGTTACTTCACACCATCATACAGTTTGCCTAAAATAGGTAAAATAACGTTTTCTTCATTCAGAGATTATTTTTAACACTATTTTGTTTCAAAGCTTTGGGTGAATAATACATGTAAACTGTAAAATATATGCCGTGGATTTACATTGAAATTTTGTATATAAGTAGGCCCATAAAACCATTATAATAAAATAAACATCACTACGTAAGTATAGAGTGGAAATCGAGTAACCTAAGTTTAATTCAATTGTTTTAGACAACATTGCCATTCCTGATTTTAATTTCGGTGCAATGGAGAATTGGGGACTTATAACATATAGAGAGGGTCTACTTTACATACCTGGGACGTCGAAGGCATCGGATGAAAAATGGATAGCAGAAGTCATTTCTCATGAAATTGCTCATCAGGTATGTTTGTTAAAAATACAATATCACGTTCATCGATCTTAGCTTTTAGTTTTTACAATCTATTTTCTGTTTCATTTTATGATTCAGGATTTGAATTATGTACGTAGATTTCACAATTGTGACTTTTAATCGATGCTATGTTGAGAGTTTAAATAAAATGGAATTAACCATTTTCAGTACTTAAAATTATTCCGAACTAATCGTTAGTGATAATATATAAAAAATGCTCTTTGTTTTGTTGTAGTGGTTTGGTAATCTCGTCTCACCTAAGTGGTGGAGTTGGCTATGGTTAAATGAAGCTTTTGCTTCTTTCTGGGACTATCACATTGTCGGAGAATTATATCCCTCGTGGAGAAGTGTGAGTACACAACCCTTTTGTTTCTTTGCAACGGTGAAGTACAGAAGACGTGTTTTTGAGACGACGTGGAAATTAAACGGTAATATTCTGAATTTTATATATTCCATTATTTGTTATTATTTTCAGTTGGATCAAGAAATAGTTATTGGAACACATTCGGTAATGGAAACCGATGCTTTAAGATCGTCCCATCCTTTAACATCTGACGCAGAAAGCAATTCTGAAATAACTTCTCTCTTTGATAGTATTACATATGCCAAGGTATTTATATAGTTTTTATATCGAAATTTGATTCTATGTTTTTACTATGGTGAAGCCGAGCATCTTCTTGTCTAGAACTCCGACTCAGATATAGCCAACCAGGCAATGATGTTGACTCGGCAGCAACATCGATCTTGTTAAACACTTTTACGGTGCACTCCCAGCTTCCTGTTTTAAAATAAAGCCGCCGTAATGGCTCGTCCATCAGCAACTCAAAGTAATCATAATTATTCATTTCGTACCCAGATGAGATTAACGATGAAGTAGCAACTAAACCTTCGGTGTTTATTTGCACTATGGCTGACATGCTAATATATCTGGTCAGATCATATTTACCAGTCTCCCACATTGTGCAACATCCGAGTTATTGCGGTAAACTAAAATTGTTATTTCTATATCCATTTAATTTATATACCAATAGAGTGCTACACATTGGGCAAGCTCACGTAATGGGGATTTTCTCTGATTTGATTGTTCATATCGTATATTTCTTTTTCTTTTGTTTTCAGGGTTCAGCTATTGTCAAAATGATGCACTTTATTATGGGTCAAGCCAACTTTATTCAAGGATTAAATGTAAGTACTTGTATATTATATTTCAGCGAAGACACGACACTCCATTCTTTCCATTGATTGGAAAAAAATAACGAATATTTGTTTCACTCACAGTCATGTATAAATATGTGTTTATCTTTCCAGCTCTATTTAGATAAACATCAATATGACGTTGCTGAACATCAGGATTTGTGGGACAGTTTAAACGAGGTGAGCATTTTCTAAACGTTAATATGAAGCAATACAATTGTACTTTATCAAGGCACTATCACCTTGAGATCTTTATGTCCAGCCTTCTGTTACAAAGATAGAAATGTTTGAGTATTTATTTACGGTTCGTCGACTGAAGGTTTTAACTAGGAGTTTCATTCTTTATAATTAATGTTATTTTCACATATATTTTGTATGGATGAAAGTGATAATGACTACTTACAATATATAGTGCTGTCAGTATATTAGAGGTAAACGCACACCATATAATATTTTCCTTTTGGGGGGGGGGAGGGTAACGCATGTGCGCTAGGTAACAAGGTTTGTCACTGAATCTAGTGATGTGGTCTTGATTCCAACTTGTACTTAGCAAGGAGTAGAGTCGTCAATTATTAAAAAATAATTGAACCGTGGTACGGAAATGACACAGCTTGTTACACGAGTGATTGTGTTGTGTTGTGCTTGTTATAACATTAATTCGGTATATATCTAATTTTATTTGTCTATTCTGGATATAGTAAAAATGGGCAGAAATTATGACTTCTGTGTTGGAGCTCAAAAAATTGTCTTGGGGCGGCCAGGGCGCTGAGAGAGAGATCTAGCTAGCCCACTGACTTTAATTAAAATTTATATTTTTTAAATTCTGTATTGATCTTTAATGGGTGTATATCATTTTTTAAACATTCTATTTTCAGGCTTCTGCCGCAAATAATGAACATTTGAATATGACGAGTATTATGGATCCATGGGTTACCCAGGCAAACTATCCTGTCGTTATGGTAACAAAAACAGCTGCTGGTTATGAGCTTACACAAAAACGTTTTTTGATTGGTTCAACCGACGAGGAAGCTGCAGGAGACAGCGCTTTATATGGGTAAAATATTAAAAATTTTAAAAGTAAATTATCACTTTCAACAATGCAGTTAAGTTGTTGAAATACATACTCAGAATAACTCTGTATAGTCTGAACTACAATGTAATAATCGAAAAGAAAAGCCGTGACCGACAAAGAGTAAAACATTTTAAAAAAACATCCTTTATAGTTACTTCTTCGTAAAGCCCCGTTCGCATTTTTGACCCCGATGGCACTGCTAGACCAACCGTAGTCAACTCATAGTCCAGCGCTTTTACGCACATAAATGGCCCTGGTTCTTCCCGTTTTGATAACCTGAGTGAACTTGGTTAATAGGTGTCAACCCAGTCAATGAAGACCTTTTTCGGATATCTACCTGTTCAATTGATTCAACTTTGTCCATTGTCACACCGAAATCAATAAATCTTACTTTGTCCCGCAAACAGTTCGCGATTGAAACTCCTGTCAATGTTAAAGATTCCTCTTCACTTAAAGTATCTAAACACAATCTATCCAAACATAATAAATAAGTCCCCTACTTTTACATGGAAAATACCGAACCCCTTTTCTTCTTCTGCCCATTGTACAAGGAAGAACGAATCCGCACCATCGATAATCTCCCCTACGAATTCCACAATATTTCAGCAATTCTTGACGAAAATCAGAACGTAAATGATTGTTAGAACCAGGTCTGTTTTGAAAGTGTTCGTTCCTATATAAGTGCTACAAAACGATTTAAACTGATAAATTAGTGATCTAAGTGACTAAAATAGCCTAAATTTTTAACATGCATCTGAATGTGAGGTGCGTTGTGATGAGAAATGGTGTGTATTTATGACACCAATCGCGAGTATGATTGTATAACGTGTACCTGTCATATTTGTGTCCATTATGTCAGGGCAAGACAGACGGTGACGACCAAGTTTGTTGTTTTTATTTTCATTTCTAGTAATAAATGTTTCTAATTTTGTATATCAAAGGGAGACTTATCTGGTCTTGGCCTCTCCTGCAGCGATCAGATAGAATTAGTTTCTTCATTTAGTACTCTAGGGTTGGTTCCGTTTGAAGCACCACGAGCATTTCCTGGTGCATCGTACTGTGAAGTTTCTAACTTTGTATTAAGGTCATCAATGTACCCATCCCATGACAATAGTCAAAGTGTGGATTGGAAAGAAAAAATGTATAAAGTAACATTTAATAGTACGTGTAGTTCAAGGATCATACATAATCACTTATTTTAGTGTAGATGTTAGTTACATGTTTATCCCATATAATGTTTGTCAAGCAAAATCTTTGAATGAGAATGTTTTCTTAATTAAGAGATGATATAATTCCATTTAAATAATTGCGGGGTTTTCATTCACTGTTGGGCCAGTCAGTTCTTTGCGCAGCGCAGATTATGTTGACCATTTCAAGATCACAATTCAGACCACCCGGGCACGCAATTGGGTCATAAATCTTAAGATAAATACATGTATCGCCACTTTTATTTATTGTTGAGATATATCTTATATCAATTTGATGAAGAGATATCGTCTCTGTCCCCAAATCCTTTTAGACCCTCTTAAAATCAATTTTTATTAAGTAATTTATATTTTGATGCACACCATTATGTGGAGTTTTTGCATCTTTTCTCAAATTTGTTGGTTGGCTTATATTCGCGAAATGTCGCATATGGGATTAATAATGTAGTTTTCTCCGTACGCATGCAGTATTTACAACAAACATTTTTATTCGACGATGAATTTAATGTTTTATTTGTTTTATTTCAAATACTGTCTTTATTCTCTTCTTTTTTTTCTTCTGACAGTTACAAATGGCCAATACCTATATCCTATACTACGAGAAATAATGCAAATTTTACCGCCGATCGTTTAGCAATCACTATGCTTCCGGTTACAGGAGCAAAGGGTAAGATCCCAAAATACGTAGTATTTGCATTGAATTCCATTCGATGCCATAGTTCTGAAAGGTTGTAAGGGACACTTATGACCCAAATAGTTTTTTTTTTACATAGGAACACTAATCACATTGTGGGGCTTCTCGATGCAAAATTTCAAAGGTCGTAACTTCCAAAACAATTTGCTTTTAAAAATGTTGATATCCTAATTGTGTTATTAAGATTGGAATAGGGTTTTCGCTCTTATCTCAAAACGTAATTCGACATTGTTTGAGACTCAAAACCTTTCAGTACTATGCCAAGATTATAAAAAAACAACTATGTGTACGTCATTTATAGATATCCCTCTTAGTTCCCAACGTTTACACAGTGTCAGTTGTAGTCAACTGTCTCAGTTTAAATTGTTAATAACAAGATGGGTTTTCAAAACAACATCTTAGACACTATTCTCAAAAATAATTGTGACAAACATTTATGATTAATGTGTGGAATTCTATCATGATGTCTGTTCATATAGCAAACTAATAATTGTGTATTTATATCTACTTATAAACGTCGATAATATATTTATATTAGGTTTGTGAATATTCATATTTCATTGAAAGAATTAGCTGTTTACAACATCTTGGTCAACAGACGGTACGTAATAGGGTGTGTTCAGTAATGGAATGCGCAAACCATGCCATTTGGCCAATGGCGTGACCAACATAATAAACTGGAAAGAAAACTAGCTTTAATTATAGTGTTGTGTTCCAATTTTAGTTGATATAACAACAGATATAGCAGATGAAGATAACTGGATTATTATTAATTTACAACAGCATGGATATTACAGAGTAAATTATGATGAAGCTAACTGGAATGCTTTAATTAAACAATTAAACACAAATCATACGGTAAGTCTGTTTTTAACCTTGGACGGGTCAGTCACATTTTTAAAAGAATATCATAATTGCAATATATGACCCGAATGGAACCAGCACAGAATATGAATGGTACTTTACCCAAAGAAGTAGTTGCAATGGTCGTCGTGGTACTTTTCTTATCCATCGGTACAATTGATATATACACTATACGACGCTTTGAGCAAGTAAAATATAATCATAAGTTTACATAGAAATAAGTAATTATGTTACAAATGAAAAGTTGAACAATGAAATCTTATTCTTATCTTACCGAACAGTTTTTCTTTATTTTCGATGTGATGTGATATCACGTGCTCGTTCTAATTTTGGTTCGGTGGCCATTTTAAACATCGCGTATCCGTTGGATTTTTGTATTAAAGTGCAGTACATTTTGTGGCCGTTTTGACTCTAAATTACTAGAGTTATAGCCCAATAACTTTATTGAAGTCAAACGACTAAAACAACTAGCTCAAAAGGAAGTCCTTGGAAGGATGCACTGCTGTGGCTGGAGCAAGGGGGAAGACATTCAGTAATGGGACCATTCTTAAGTAGAATCAAACTAACTACAGGGGAAGATGACGAACACCAACCACCCTTTGGCGCGGGGTCTTAATACTTCCCAATAAAGTCATGAAATTGTAAAGTTTAACAACTGTAGAGACCTGAATTATCTCCCTGAACTAACATCGAATAAATAATAGAATCGTAATCTAAAATAGACGGGGTTTGATATTGATAACCTAACTAATTTGGGAGTTAAACAATCTACTTTACGATTAAACATATTTAAAGTTATATATTGCACAAACATTGATCGTTTTGTTTGTGTTATAATTTCCACTTCCCGTGGCACAGCTGAAACTACTCTGGAAAATCACAAGGTACTTTCTCGGACAACACTAGGAACGAAACCGGACATCTTCGCCTTAGGTCTACTTACTGAGCCATGTGGCTACCATAATAATTTAAAGGTGATGAATACTGAAATTGCCGTTTATTATGAAATGATTTATTTTATTTACCTTCATTTTAGGTTATACATACCTTAAACAGGGCCCAAATTATAAACGACGCAGAAAATATGGCCAAGTAAGTTTCAACACATTTATCTCAATCGTCAGATATTATTTATTGTCTAAATTTTATTTATAACCAACCCCCTTTAATTGTAAATCATAAAGTACTGTACGCAAGCAATTCTTGTCGTAAAGGTTACAGAAGATTTAAAGATGCCGGTGTATGATTTAGATATAGAGCTGGCCATTGCTGATATAATTGTTCAAACATAGAATACAAAATGAAATGGCGACTGTGTTTAATCCGTTTAAATCTCCGCCATACGATGGTCTGGCGAGCTGATTATATTCATGTGAATAAATGTCTAAATAATAGTTTACAAAACTTGAAGCCACAATCAAAACCTGCAATAGATCGATTTAGCTCTCACAGAATGTTTCATTCATTGTAAATTGTTAAAAATATTTACAGAGCCGGCCTTCTTGATACATCCATAGCCTTACAAACCCTGGATTTCCTTAAAAATGAAACAGATTATCCTGCCTGGAGAGCTTTTGCAAGAGGAATGGGATATGTTGATCACATGCTTGAAAGAACAGACATATATGGCAGTTTTAGTGTACGTGCCTTATTTTTAAACTTGAAAATGATATGTTTTGGGGATATAATTATATACAATAAGTTCAAAGGAAAAAGAACAATGTTTGGATTTATTAAAACCAGATATGAGAAATCCCTTAGAAACAAGCTTTGTTTTTTTTTTAATTTTATAAATAGTAAAGTCAATATAATGTATCGCCGTATTTATAATCTAATTCATACGATACATCACATTGGGTTTACGTAAAATTGCTTGATTATATTTTAGATTAAGATGAAAAATATGGTGGAAGGTCCATTAACTACTCTTGGATTAGAAATAAGAGATGACATGGAACATATTGATATGTAGGTTAATCTGAATTCCATACATATACTGTATATACTAATTATCGCCAGACAATCTGCATTTATGATCTGTTCTATTAAATTACAAAAAGAAGTGTGGGATAGTTAGCCCGTAAATCAAGGGTGTCGTCAGGGAATTGATTAATGTTGTTGGCAAAGTAACAATGGTGCAACTACTTCAAATTTACTTCTTTTTCAGCTAAAAACAGAAAAGCGACCCATCGTAATTTAAAACGTAATAGCGAATAGGAGTCGCATTAATTTTAATTCGCATTTGTGTTAACGTTTTACATTTCATTTATGCGTCCATAGGACTCGTGAAAATAGCCATACAGTGACTTTTTTTTTAAAAAAAAACAACAAACCTACATTTAGATCGTATATTTCAGTTTCACTATTACTCTCCTGGCGTCTTACGCTTGTAAACATGGTGTCGAGTTTTGTACCAATCAAGCCCGGGTACAGTTTGAAAATTGGAGAAATAACTCTACGGTGAACAGGTAATGTGGAATAGTGTACTGTTTTTAAATAATGCAATATTCGACGACATATTATTGTACTAAGTAACATACTAAGCTTTACCTATATAATCTTTTCAAGTAATGTTGGATACCAAATAATATCATTATGTAATAGATCGTCTTGATTTTTAGGAAGACCTGGGATAAATTGTTGAATGAATGGATGACGTAGCTAAGGAGAATATTCTGTTGTCCAATGAAAACGGATTCAATTTCTGATGTTGAGTTCTGAAAAGCAGGAAAAAACAAAACTATGAAACTTAAAACATATCTTTATATCCCAAAGATCTCGGTCCCTTTTGATACTTGCACATTTCAGGTCATATCTTTCTGGATTATTATCCTTGATTGTATGAAGTATCACGTTTGTTTTTAGCTTGTTCTCTGTCCATTTATATACGAGTCTATTTAATTTCAGTATCGACCCTAATCTAAGAACGCTATTTTATTGTACTGCTGTAAGAAATGGAGGTTATGAAGAGTGGAATTTTATCTACGAGCAATACAAACAAGAACAACGATCAACCGAGAAGGATGCTTTACGTGAGGCTTTGGCCTGTAGCACACATGTATCATTATTACAAAGGCAAGATATCATTTTTATACTGCAGTATTTCATTTTGGAGCATACGACCAACTTCACAGCATGGAAAACAGTGAAGTTTGGAGGGGGTGGGGGTGGGGGGTACATCCACCATAATCTACAGTTATGGTCTACAAATTTTCTTTCGGGGGTGGAGGGGGGCAAAACATTTTATGTTGGGCATATCTCCCCTACTCCCCACGTGCCCCCCGCTGGCTACGGGCCTGCACTCGACACTGTCGCAATGAAAACAAAAATCTGTTCTAAGTAAGACTGGTCAATATTCAGATTAACAGCCAATACCAAACTTCGTGACAATATCATTCGGGTTTTAACAGAAGTCTAAATATGTTTACACAACGTTACGTCATGGCACAAATAATTTTTTTCATGCTAAATTAACCAGTGCATAGCAGAAGATTACAGCAAAATCAATTGCGTGACAAACGAGGCTATCAAAACAGCTGAAATATAAACAATACTCTTTAGGGTAGAAAAATGCTCTCGCTGCTTTTCATCACTGCCCAAAGTTTTAATACGAAAATCCCAGATTAAACGAAGGGCTGACGAGTTTCTGTTCTTAGGAGAGATTTGATTGCACAGAAGTATGGACATACCACCTCAAAAACTCAAAAGTATCAAAAATCAGTATAGCAATGGCCAGAGAGGAGATGCTTTAGGAAGATGGGGAATGATAGTAGTGTGATACTCATGCCTACTTGAATTAACGCAATGGCGCATTCTCGGTGTTAACCTTGGCATATCATTATCTTAAAATCAATATTTGTTTTACAAATCAGACATTTGTCATATCAGATTTAAAAAATGTACCACCTACCCCCTAAACACACACACACCTTTCACACCCGAGAAGACGAGGTACCAGTACCATAGGCAAGCAACGCGTTATGTATTTATACTTTCAGAGTATTAGACATGTCATTGAATCCTGATGAAGTCAGGCCACAAGATATACGGACCACCATTGTGTATGTAGCACAAAATCCCCTTGGTGTAGATCTGGCCTGGAATTTCTTTAGGGATAGACTAACAGAACTCGATACAAGGTATGTAAAATATTGTATAATATTAAACATTTAAGCGGCATAACTCCCGTATCGGCGGGTATCATTTAATGGTACTAGAACGCCTGATTCCACTTTCCATTTGCTAAGTTCATACTGATGTGCGTTTGATTGTATATAAACCAGTTTCAATCAGATACAAATTTGTTTTTACGACCGTGGCGCATAACGTTATACCGACCCTTTTAGTACCACCCTGCCGCCACCTATTTATTATTGGTGGTGTTTGGCTATGGTTTTAAACCATTGTCGCTAAATATAATCGATAAAATAGCCAAGATGAGTTTGTTAATAAAGTACAAAGGTTGACCTGTTTTGAAAGATGCGGTGATATATGAACGACCGCATTTCAATATTTTCAATATAAAAAGGGCAAGCCAATGAAAGTATTTTTAGCATTATTCGCGTTTTCATCTTATTCGAATTCCGTTTCTTATGCCTTATATCTTTGATGTTTGTAATGGCATTTAAACTATATTTCATTTAAGTATGGGTTCCAGTACATTAGCTCGACTACTAGTATCTGTTACACAGAAATTCAACACCCAGTTTTATTTAGATCAGGTAAGACGAAGGGCTGGGGTTTGGTTTCAAAATTATTTTGCGTGAAAATTAGCACACCCGTGTTTCCGTATAAAAAACCCAATATATTTATATTATATTATAACAATCATATCGCTTTGGAAACGAAGTACACCAATGGCAGTAATTGTTATTATGTTCTTCGTTCCACACGCCAATTCTAAATAAGTAATAACGCATGAAAACATAATTTTAAAAAGACTTATAAATCGAAATTCTGCTTTATTCTGTTTAAAAGAAATACATAGCTTCGAAACACCATATCGATTTCAGTGTGCATTGCTCCAAACTCCTATGTCATGGCATTTCGTAACTGTATCCAATTTAAACCATTTTTGTGAGCGTACATTTTTGATTTGGACTCGAAACGCGTGATATGTTTTATTTATATATGAATATAGTATGGAGGACTGTCGTTATCACATTCAACAGATGCATTTTATACCCTAATGTGTTTTCGGTAGCGTATACAGTTTAAGTAGTGGGCTGACGGAAGTGTCCCAATGCGCCGTTTTACAATACAGTGTGAATATTTCAAACATAAGGTTGGGGTCTTCGTTCCCCCGTACGCATCGAAAGTCATTATGAATTGAAATGGGGTTAAACGTCCTTACCTGCTCTGCTCCACTGGACTAATGAAGACGGGTATACGCCATAAAGTGTGCAATGGCGGCAGTTTTGTCCTTATAGCCAATTCCAACCGCCAAGTGATCTATTACGTGCACGCCAATGTGTATGCCGGACCGCGGTTTTCCGTTCCATTCCAACGACTATACGTTGTATCTTGGCCCATTGACAAGGTGGAAAATCCTGATCGAACACGAACCACACAGGTTAGGGACCAAAGTATTACTCACTGAGTCACCGTGGCTCCCCGTAAGCCATTTTACTATAGGCACATGCCATAATATTCACATACCATAATATTCGTTTTATTCAAACTACTTTTTTAGATACAAGAGATGATAAATCACGGACAAACTGGATCTATTAGTGGCTCCTTTAGAACGGCTGTAGAAAAGACAGAAGCTAACATAGAATGGTTGAACAATAACTATGACTATTACAAAAATTGGTTAAATCCCACAATTACTCCCACAGCATAAGATTACAAGACAAAGCACAAATTAGTTGATCCCACAATTATTCCTACAGCTTAATTTCTGGTACATTTCGATAACACATCGTTACTGAAGTTTACCTCTGTATGTAGAACTAGAGAAACTTGATAATTTATATACTTTCTATTCTTAAGACCTGAACTCATAATTGAACAAATGTATATAATATATATATATATATATATATATATATTGTATAATAAATAAATGTCAACATTTTGTTTGTCACATGCTAATTATAATATCACAAGTACAATATTACGTTTATATATTTTTTTTTTTTTTTATGATTTTCATTATCATTACAATATTACGTTTATAAAATATTTTTTTAAGATTTTCATTATCATTACAATATTACGTTTATGATATATCTTTTTACCAATTTCATTGTTGTCTATAATATACTAAAACCTATCCTGTTGACAACAAGTCAACAGTAAGGCCGGTGTCACCCCCATCCCCCATTCCATCCCAACTTGCGCTTTTAGAATCAGAGCTATAGTAATCGAAACCATCAGTAAATCGAATTGCTTATGTTCTTAGCCGAGGCTGATTATGCCTCAAACTTAATCAGGTGTTTCATCACTCTCGCTCAATAAGAATCAAAGTAATCCCCTTCAAATTGCCAATTCAAAGCTCATTAACGAAGTGGCATAACATCAATACCTTGACAAAGTTCTAAAACGTTTAAACAATTTATACCTCAACAAAAACAGAAATGAAATGAAATGAGGTTTAACCTCCAGGCTACTACTCTGCTCTGAAGTGGGCTATTGAAGGCGGGGATACACCATACATTGTGCTGTGAGGAAAATTTTGCCCGGACAGCCGTACTGCAGCCTATTCTTATATCGAATTCTAACTGTCAATGGATATTTTATGTGCACGCCAATGTGTACACGGGACCTCGGTTTTTCGTCCAACCCGAACGACTAAACAGCTGTCCTTGTCACGTCCTCCGCAGGAAAATCTGGATGAACATTTTCGACTAATGCAGGGATCGAACAACAAGGGAGTGTGACGGACATTTAGATAACCATGTGCAGAAAACACTCATCCTCGAACGCAGTCATAGACATTCACCTATTTGTCATCTACACTATGTTTAAATAGTCTACCATAATAAGATGCATGGGTTTTGTGGCAAGGGGTCCCACCCGATCCAATGTTTATCTGCCATTAGTATAAATATTCCAGTCGCGGTGGCCCATTGATGTAGATGCTGGCTCACAAGCAGTAGGTCTCGGGTTCGCTCCCGGTGTTGACGGACCAAGTTCTTTGGTTTTTCCGGCGCGGCTTCCTCTTGTCAGTAGCGTATGTGGACGACCTAGCAAGGTCATTCCCGTGTATTCACTCGAAATAAAGTGGCCCGTAGAAGCGCTGTCGGGGCAAAATGCCATGGATTATCCCGGTCTTCAATCGTGTGGATAAAAGCAGGAGTTAAATCGTATTTCATTTAAATATACCACCACAATTAGAAGCAGAGTTATAATGCCCTGAAAGTTGTGGCTGACAGACATATTAATAAAACACAGTATACCGGTCTGTAGTCATACACCGATCCGTAATATTATTATTTGTGTCGCGAGCAAACGGGGCAAATCGTCAATCTACAAACCATTGAGATCACTGGATGAACATGTCTATTTAGATTTCAATCCAAATGTGGTTATTTTATGGGTTTCCGCCGGATATTGGTGGCACTACGGCCGTTGTGAATGAAGCCGAGAACACTCATTTTATCTCCATCAACACGCTCTTCGACAAAATTAAGTCGAACAAGGTCGGACCAGTCGACCAGACTGCATCGACGATGGTGGACGTGTCCTGGGCCGACCCGCAAGTATTCCTGAAACAAAGACTGAACGGTAAGCCCAGCTACCTTGATATTCTCGATTTTGTCCCCCGACCGACTATGTACACGGCAGACGACGATACTTTTATTCTAGACACCACAGACGGAGATGGGTGCATTTTCAGGAAATCCCAGGCAACCAGGAAACCCAAGTTAGAGGCCACTACTGTTGCGCAATGGGCTCTGGCAAATACAGCCATCTTAGTCACCTATATGGACTCAGGTATGTCTGCAAACCACATTAAGGACTGTCTGTCCTACACTACACTTGTGTTGGAGCTATTCGCCCGTTTTGATAGAATATCGGTGCTGTATTATGACCGAGAATACCGGCAGCTGCAAGCGGTACACAAGTTTAGATGGGGCACAATGGTGAGCCACCTCCAGACACTGCACCTCCAAGAAAAGGCTCAAAAGGCTCCAACGACTACTCCATATCGGACCAGTGGCAAGGCCGCTCCGTCACATAGCCATGCATCCAACAGTAGTGCCTTCACCAGTACAGGGGATGTTATCTGCAGAAACTTTAATAGCCGACTGCAGATTTCGACATGTGTGCAATATTACGGGGTGTTACCAACAGCATCCAGCCTCTAGCCATAACCAGATGCCAAAAAACGGCCCAGCCACCCAGCCCTCCAGAAGCTAGTTGCCTCGCATCCCATACAGCTGCCCTCAAAAGGTATTCAAGCAGCGTTCCCCGCCTGGGCAGAGTACTTGTATGGCGATCGCGATCGGGAATTTTTGCTGGGTGGAATACGCAATGGGTTCGACATCATTGATCCGGATTTGTGCCCGATCCCGGTCGAATCAAACAACCATACTTCTGCCTTGCCCTCCAGTGTTTATTTTACAAAAGCCTCCCTTCAGATTCGAGATGAAACTATGAATGGGAACTACATTCCCATTCCGGCAGCCAAAAAAACAGCAATCGTCAGCCCCATCAGTGCCATTCCGAAATCAGACGGTGGTGTACGGCTGATCCATGATTGTAGTTATCCCTCGGGGTCAGCCGTCAATGACTATGTCTCGAGGTTAGAACATCACCGTTTTCAAACTCTTGACGACGCAGCCAATCTTGTTAAGCAAGGATATTTTTTTAGCAAAATGTGACCTTAAATCAGCATATAGATCTGTCCTTATAAGCCAGCATAGCAGACAGGCCACTGGTTTGAAATGGTTGATTGATGGCAATTGGCAGTATTTCTTCGACAGTAAACTCCCCTTTGGTGCCAAGCGTAGCCCAGGAATTTTTCATCGGATAACTCAGGCAGTAAGGAGGATCATGAGTCGCCTTGGTTACCTTAATGGCGTTGTGTACTTAGACGATTTTTTCCTGTGCTATCCATCAAAGGAGACATGTTCAGAGGCGCTGCATGTGTTAATAAAGCTACTTCGCAACCTAGGATTCGCTATCAATTGGAAAAAAGTTGTGGACCCGTGTCAGTGTCTAGTGTTTTTGGGCATTGAAATCAATTCTCGTGATATGTCTCTTCGATTGCCAGAAGAAAAGCTGGGTGAATTAAGGACATATATAGCACACACCCTAACCTTGCATCGCATAACCAAGCATTATTTGCAATCGCTTGCTGGAAAACTGAATTTTGCTTCTAGCGTGATCCGTGGCGGGCGAGTATTTACCCGACGGATCCTTAATGTGATGAACAGCTTAGCACATAAGAGACATCGTTAGATCTTCAATGGTGGCACGATTGCATCGCCTTGTTTAATGGGAAGACCCTATTGCTTTCAACTTTTCCGGTAACCAGCATTACAACGGATGCCTGCCCCGTCGCAGGTGGTGGCTATTACAGCGGTGACTGGTTTTATGTCCATTGGGAGAGTGACTTGCCTTATATGTCCCCTATGCACATTAACTATAAAGAATTAATGACTGTGATCCTAGCTCTGTGTCGCTGGGCTCCTTCCTTAGCTAATCAGCGTGTGATCATCTTTACGGATAATTCATTCACAGTGTTATGCATTAACAAGGGCACTTGCCGGTTCAATAACCTGCTTATGCATGCCCTTCGATATTTGTTTTTGTTGTCAACGGTGTTTAATTTTTATGTTACTGCTAGGCATATTCCCGGTGTGTCTAATACCTTGGCGGATGGTTTATCTCGGCTCCATATACCGGGCCACTTTGGGCGGTTGTTCTCTGGCAATACCCTGGTCCAAACTTTTAGTAATCACATGTCTAGTCGTGCTTTATCTTTTGTTTTTCAGAACGTCGGTCAGCCTTCCTACTACAACTAGATCGACAGGTGTCCGTTCTAAACAGTATGGTTTTCGCAAAAAATACCCAGAAAAGCTATTTAAGCCAGTTGAACTCCTATCTGTCTTTTTGCAGTAAAAGCAACATTTCCCCCCTTGACATTAGCTCTCAGAATCTTCTGTGCTATATTACATGGTTATCTCAACGTATAAGTTTTAATTCCGTTAAAGCCTATCTAAATGTTGTACGGTTGCTTCACCTAGAAGCCGGCTTGCCCAACCCCCTGGATTCCTGGCTTATACAAAATTTCCTACAGGGGGTCCGTCGACAACTAGGGCAAGTGATTAAGCCTAAATTACCTATTACGCCTGACATTCTCCTACGGATGTCAAAAATCTTAAATTTTAGCTCCGCCCTTGATTTAACTTTTTGGGCGGCCTGTCTTGTGGGTTTTTTCTCTTTTTTTTCGGAAATCCAACCTCTTACATGGCGCTCCAGTAGCAGGTAACTGTTGTTTGTTACGGTCAGACTTTAGTTTCACCCCATTAGCCTGTTTTCTTAGAGTACGCTGGTCGAAAGTTATTCAATTCCAGCAACGAGAACTGCTGATCCCAATCCCCAGTATACACAACTCCCCTCTCTGCCCCGTCCTGGTCGTTGGGCTAGCCTTTACGGCCAACCCTGCCCCCCCCCCCCCCTACTGCCCCAGCCTTCACATATCTCTGTAACGGGAAATTGGTGCCCTTACTTTACCCCGTATTTCTGAGGAAGCTGTGCAGCACCTTGGCATCAGCAGGCCTTAATCCCGCCCGATTTGCGGGGCATAGTTTTCGCCGAGGGGGGGGGGGGGCTTCCTTTGCACTTCAATGCAAGGTCCCCGCTGACCTCATCAGGACTCAAGGTGATTGGGCTAGCAACTCCTATCAGCGATATTTAGACCCCTCCATCTCCCTCTGACTCGAAGTGGTTCAGCAGATGGCCAAACATTTATAATTACTTACACTAACTAACACTTACTAACACTATGTTGGTTTGGGCCTTGGGATTTTATTGTTACAAATCGTTTCATCATGTATGCCTTTATTGCTCAGCATGCAATTTTGCCTTGTTTCAATAAAGTCTTATTTTGCCCAAACCATCTTTTTATTATTGGGATGTGGGGGAGCGGGGCTTAGCTGTCTGTCCGTCCACCTGTCCGCCAGCTAGATGATATTAATGTATAACTAACATTACTAATCACTTTTGAAAATGCCGTTAGTGATAATATGTGGATTACCGTGCAGTGGTAAAACCAGGAGAACAAATGAGTTAAAGGAATATTTATGTGAAAATGAGCTAAGTCGCTCCGTGCACGTAGCATATGATCCGGCTACTCTGAAGAACGATGTTTATTCTGGCGAGTATTTAGTTTCTTTCAGTGAATATTGAATGACGAATTAGTATTAATGTAGAACTGATCGCTTTTATCAGCCGCAGATTAGTATTGTTATCATTAAGTAGGATAGTTTCACTCGAATTAGTGCTGATAGTGAATCACTGAATGTGATAATGAGCTCAACCTGTTCCAATTTTATACATTTATACGGATTGGTTGTGGAATAGGAGTAGAAATATATAAATAATATGAAATAGGCCTATCGTGCTAGTTCCTGCATCCACCGCGCTAATAAAAACGGAATTTTAACAATGTCCATGGTTCTTGTACGTACACACCAACGTATAGGCCTACGATTCCTGTTTTCTTTTGGCCCCAACTAAACCCCAAGACCAAGCGCTGTTACGATCCCAGTAATCTCTACGACCCATCCTTCCTACATCACTGACATGGGGTAATCATACTGGAAAAACTCGTCGGTATAGATGTAAAAAGTAGACAATGAAAATTATCACAAAAGCGCGGTATCTGATGTAGAACGTGTGATAAATGATGATATTTTCTGTTTGCGCGTTCCATTAAATTGCAAGGTGTTTATTATTGTTACAGATTCACAGAAAGAAAAGATATCCAGGGGTAATCTGAAATCTGTAGTACAAAGGTTGCTTAACAAGGATGATTTTGTAATTCTTGATTCACTTAATTACATAAAAGGTGTGTCTGTGGTTGTTTATAAAAATAATTGAAAACTAACGGTATCAGCTCTTATCAGGACAAGGTCTTTTAGTGTATAATTCCTTTTTATACGCCCACATTTTCATGTGGACGTATTATGTCGTCGCCCCTGTCCGTCCGGACGTCCGTCCGTCCGTCCGTCCGTCCACAATTTGTTTGTGGACTCTCTACAGGTCACAATTCGTATCCGATTTTAACGAAACTTGAAATATAGGTTTATCCCCAAAAGATCTCGGCTGCTTTCGATATTGGCATGTATCGGATCAAAACTTCATGGATTATGGCCCCTGATTGTACGAAAAATCACGTTTTTAGCTTGTGGACCCTATAGAGGTCACAATTTTGAACCGATTTTGATGAAACTTGACATGCATGTTTGTAACCTAAAGATCTTGGTTCCTTTCGATATTTGCGGCTATCGGAATGTAATTTCCTGGATTATGGCCCCTGATTGTCTTAAAAATCACCCTTTTTAGCTTGTGGTCCCTCTGGAGGTCACAATTATTATTCGATTTAAAAAACCGTTTGATTATATCACCGTTACACCCTAAGGAGGTTGAGTTCGAATTTCGGGAAAATCGGACGAAAATTGCCATACAAAATGACCGCCGTTTGTACGCGAAGACAGTTAAAAAATGGTATATCAAGGTTGTGGACCCTGTGGAGGTCACAATTTTGATTCGATTTTGATGAAACTTGAAATTCATGGTTATAACCCAAAGATCTTGCTTCCTTTCGATATTTGTGCATATCGGATCGTAACTTCCTGAATTATGGCCCCTGATTATACGAAAAATTGCCTTTTTTTTAGCTTGGAGGTCACAATTATTATTCGATTTAAAAAACCGTTTGATTATATCACCATTACACCCTAAGGAAGGTTGAGTTCGAATTTCGGGAAAATCGGACGAAAATTGCCATACAAAATGGCCGCCGTTTGTACGCGAATACTGTTAAAAAATGGTATATCAAGGTTGTGGACCCTGTGGAGGTCACAATTTTGATTCGATTTTAATGAAACTTGGAATTCATGGTTATAACCCAAAGATCTTGCTTCCTTTCGATATTTGCACATATCGGATTGTAACTTCCTGAATTATGGCCCCTGATTATACGCAAAATCGCCTTTTTTTTAGCTTGGAGGTCACAATTATTATCTGATTTAAAAAAACGTTTAATTATATTACCGTTACACCGTAAGGAAGGTTGAGTTCGAATTTCGGGAAAATCAGACCAAAATTGCCATACAAAATGGCCGCCGTTTGTACGCGAATACTGTTAAAAAATGGTATATCAAGGTTGTGGACCTTGTAAAGGTCACAATTTTAATTCGATTTTGATGAAACTTGAAATTCATGGTTATAACCCAACGATCTTGGTTCTTTTCGATATTTGCGCATATCGGATCGTAACTTCCTGAATTATGGCCCCTAAAGATGTAGGAAAAATCACTTTCGGTATTGCTTGTTCTCTATCCATCTCTCGAAAGTGTGGGCGTATCCTGCCTGGCAGTGCCAGCCTATCTTTTTAAATTATGGGCTTGTTCATTTGGGTATTAATTAGAAGCTTACCGGTTTTACACATTTTCGTATCTTAAATTTTGAATGCGTTTGCCCGTATATATTACCGGCCATTTTCTAACACTTCAAATGAAATGAAATGGGTTTAATGTCCTACTATTCTGCTCCGAATTGGGCTATCAGCAATGAAGACGGACATACACCATACAGTGTGCTATACTACGGCCTACTCTTATATCGAATTTCAACTGTCAAGGGATCTTTTACGTGCACGCCTCGGTTTTGGTACCATCCGAACGACTAGACAGCTGTCCTTGTCATGGTTCTCGGGAGACTATTTTTGAACCCGATTGAGATTGCTCATGTGGCATAAGAACTCGAATTTGGACTTGGATCGTAATTTATCTCTATGGTCACACTGATCATTAATACTCTGTGGACGTCATAGAGGACAAATTTAGGTTAACAATAGAATTTTAAAAACAACTCAGTAAATTTCGCATATTTATTTTTACATTGACATTTCGCTTTTAAAACTTAGTACAAATGTAATACGTGATAATATGTTTCTAAAAGTAGGTCTGTGGAATTTGTTGACATTTTATTTTAGAAATAATTTTGTTGTTGGCGAGCTTTTCAAGGGCAGAAAAGCCCAAATCTATAATGTTTGTTATTTTTGTAGGTTTTCGATATGAATTATACTGTGTAACAAAATCCTGTCAAACTCCACATTGTGTTGTAAGTAAACTAGTCTGATTAAAACAAAGATTCTATTTCTTTCGTTTTTTATAGTTCAAAATTTTGTTTTTCTTGTCTTTTCTACGCTAGGATTTGGAACATTTGAACATTGTGGACTTCAGAAATTCTCGAACCTCCCCAATCCCCAACCGGCCTCGCCCTTCTTGATTTTGACATCATCGGGAGACAGACCATCATTAAATTTCACCATTTCGGTACCTACAAATTGTATTTATAGCAATTCTCTCTCTGTCTCCCCCACCCCTTTGCATGCCCATTGTGGTTGATTTTTTGGTCTATAATGGACGAAAAGGGTTTGAATTATTATTTTCTGAAAGGTTTTGGTAAATATTCATGATTCCGAGGCGGAAGGATAACGAGGTTATTAGGTTGGCGGCAACTAGTAACATTTTTTCAGTATGCTTCTTCAAGTTTGTGTATCTCAAAATTTTGGTGGTTAATCTCATACAAATAGCTTGAGGTCACCAAAGAGGCCAAAATTAAGATTGAAGTCAATGGGGAAATTGATGGTGGTCTGTCTCTCGCCTATTTATTTCACATTGGAGTTATTTCCCCTTTGTGTATATTTGTATAAACTTACTCTCACTCGGTTAATCTCGACAGATTCCGTAAAGTACATCTAGTCTTGGATGTATGACAGTAAGTGATATGTACCTACGCCCATACATTTGCGATGCGGCTACCGGTTTACTTTAACAGGAAAACTTGACGCTATTACACAAATTGGGAACCTATTCGGCTAGCGACCTATTCGACCGATCGAGCTGCAACCTGTTCGTTAGAAACCTATTTAGAGTAAAGACAACAGTCTCTATTTATCAACCAATAAAACCTAACGTTATGTCTATCAAATGAAAGTAGAATATATTATTTTTTATCCATTCCTTCAGCTCAGAATAGAAGTGTAAGTTCGTCATTATCTTACAGCTGGATCGGTCGAATAGGTCGCTAGCCAAATAGGTCGCCAACTTGTGTTTGGAATGGGCGCAGCCATGTTTCATCCGGGACCTTTAAAGTAGTTCCAATATGGCGGAATTCATCATACAGCCGAGTTTAGATTGTCCGAAATCTTACAAGGTTTGCCGAGTGATCTTACTCTTTGTCGTTCTAAACAGAATATGTGACAATAATTATTCATATTTTTTTTTGCAATGCAGGTGTTATGTGATATAAGTCCAGAGAAGGCAGCTAAACTTAATGAAGAAAGAGATAAATTAGAACAATATGATACTACTATGTATGTATTTATCCACCTCAAAACAATAAAACATACACAATTGTTAAATGCCCGATTGTCACAAATATTTTAGAGAAAAGTGTATTATGCGGTGCTGATTCATGACCATATCGGGACAATGCCATTTTCTTTCAGATGACGTGGAAGTTTCAGTTGATGATATCTTCATAAATACTGAACTGAATTGAACCGCATTTCGACTGATATTCCTTCGAGGGATTCCATGTTCACAATATTATATATTTTGAAAGGCATCGACTCAGAGACTTTAAACTACCCAGGACAGGGCCCTGTTTGTCGAAATCTTAACTAAAGATAAACTCCAAATTTAAGTACATACTTCAATTTTGATTGGCAATCAAATTACTAAAATTTATAATTTATCTTAGTTAATATTTCTTGAAACAGGCCCTGATATAAAAAGAAACAGAACGCCGATATCAATAGCGTTAAGTTGTAAACAAACTCCACTACAGTTCATGAGTTTCAGTATGTGAATTGAATTACCTTATTTATAATATTTTCACGTTAATAGTCAATACCTTATTAGAATTGGTATTTACAGATTTGAAGGTTTAGTAGAAAGATTTGAAGAGCCTATATCTACCAATAGGTGGGACAGTCCATTAATAACAGTGCAAAGTGAAGGTACGTTACCCTGTAAAAATATCTGTGATGCTGTTCTGAAAAGAAAACCTCCAACACCGAATATGTACACACAGTGTCTAAGTAGTCAAAATAAATTATATGTTGCTAATTACGTGATCATCAGTACAAAAAGATTTGGAAGCTGCGTACATACTTATATTATAGTATATAATCATTATTGGTCAGTTCACATTTTAAACATTGTTTTTTTCCAGCAACCCCTATCTTCTACAAATTTCCTCTATGAACTTGACAAAAGAACACAAGAAATAGTAAATGTGAGTATAAGATTTTGTATTGAGTTATTGACATCTAAATGTTTGTATAATGTATGCAGTTTGCAGTCCATTTTCGCAGCGGTTCTTTTGTTGCCGTGTGTATACTTTTATATACGGTTTTACATGCTACTAAATCAATATTATAGGATTTATTCATTGAAACTCATAATGTCATAAAAACTTGAAAAAGACATAGCCGTTTTAACTTATGGTCTGGCTCTTCAAAACCGATAAAACAAATTTGGCGAAAAGACAGGACTATAACTGAACATATTTTGACGCTCTATGTCTGACTATTTTGTTTTATTACAGTATATTATGAGTAATCAGAAGTTAAGTGTAATAGGTGATTCTATATCAATAACAGGTGCAACAGATACTGTATCCTTTAATACTGGTTACAAATAGACCCAGAATTATCAATAGACCCAGAACTATTAATAGTGTGGGGGGTTGATTCCACGACTGTATGTGGTATGAAGAAGTGTTATAGATTATCGGATGTGTGTATGATTACCTGTCCAACCTCTCTAGTTTCATGGTTTGTAAGATGTTTATCTCCCATTGCATATATACACTATTTGTTCAGGATAAATGTAAAATAGTTCCCAGGGAGTTTACCATATATTGATCACTATACCGTACTAGTGTCTGATCATTGCAGATTTTAAAATCCAATTTGATGTTTCAAGTTTATTTTGTCCATGTCTAAGTGCTGTAATGTGCAGGCTATAGACCACAAGGTCTCATGTCGCATGCAAACCGTCGTAGGATCCCATTGGGTTTTTCAGATTCTATCCACTGCTAATGGCCCCATCAATGCAAACAAGGATATTATTGAAATAAAGATACACGATATGTTAGAACCAAAATCACATTCCTCCCTGTTTAAATCATCTGTTTTCTCATATCGTGAGTGCTTACTATTTCAAACAGTGTCGAACGGTCTGGGTGAATTTTTTGTGATATGGCCATTGGCCAGTCCACCTGTCGTTGCAAGATTGTCCAATTCATCGACTTCAATTGATGGAAAGTGAGAAATCGTCATTGACAGGCAACCACAATGACCGTTACCTAACCGGATTTGCCCGTCAGTATCATTTAGTAACATATGAACAGTAGCATATATACATGTACTAATATTTTCTTTCATGATACAAAGATACAATTTAATAGAAATTTCAGTTTAGCAGAACTTTAAAGGTCCCGACGACAGTTTTATACAGCAAGATGCACCCTGTTGATGATGCCAATAAAATATCAAACATGTTTGTACAATATTTAAATAAGAGTCTACAGTGATGATATAATGATGATTTTATGTGATATACTTGAGAAATCGTAACATGGTTGGATCACTTGTCCTTTCCGGTGATCCCAGTCTCTAAATGACATTTTGGAGCTCTTAGTGGACGTTAAACCTGATCTCGGAATATGGCGATTAGTTTATAGAAGAGTGACTATTCATGTAATAGGAACACAGTGTAAACAACCACTACAAGTTGATGGTCTGTCATGTAGCAATGTAAGTTTCGAGGTGACGAAATGTGTGGCAGTTCGAATGACTGTAATTGACAAAAGTCATACGATCATGGTTTGATTACTTCTGACTACTAAAAGTGTTTACAGTGGGCATATGGTTCATATGTAAACCCTACTCTATGGTGGACGTAAACTTGAATAAATTTTTACCCATAATCAAACTACGTTTCGTTTTCGACTAGTTGTATTTGGTGTTTCTCAAATGTTTAGAAATAGAATGAGGTTTAACACCATACAGTGTGCTTCTGCGACGCTACGGCCGAGCAAAACGTAGTGTTTCACACAATCGTCATTGTGGAACACTAATAGGTCTAACTGCCACAAAACCAAAGGTGAATGTTCCTTCACTGGGTATTTCTAACCGAACGCAAAAGTGCCAGGTATCTCACTGCGTTTTAGCCATAAGGCAATTCTTACCGAACGGAACTGTGTCTGTAATGTCACTAACTTTTAGCCATCAGGTATTTCTAACCGAACGCAACAGTGTCAGATATCTCACTACCTTTTAGCCATTTTAATTTAAAATTGAAGACGTCCCCAACCGATGTTTGCTTTTTCTTTTGTCCAAGTGACAAACATGCTAAGATCTTTAGTAGATCCAACCAAAGTTTATTTTTTAGTCGGTTTTTGCTTGTTTCTCAACATGACACAAAGACCGAATTCAATGAACAGTAGTATGTGTGCCATGAATTATCGTGGGAAATCTATCGACTTTTTCTTATTGGAAGCTGAATTGCTTTATCTACCACACAGTCGTCGGCCCCTCTAACTCATTTCAGATGTAATAAAAGCAAGTATGTTCCCCTGATACCCGGCTAGTCGTTTCTTACTTTGCATTGATCGTTCCTAATATATATTAATTTCCATTTTAGTAAAGGCAATACGCATATGCTAATATAATTCACTTGGGTATTTAGGGCACACACCATTAGAACCCTGTATGATATATATTAATGCCCGTTACAGGAGTTTTACGTTTATAGCGGTTGATAATGTATGCTACCACGCCCTGCTATATTTAGAGATTATTTTGAATCATAGTAATCTGTTTACTTCCTGACCCTTCCGGTTAAAAATCATGAAAATGAAATGAAATGAAATGGGGTTTAACTACCTACTGTTCTGCTCCTAAACTGTGCTAATGAAGACCAGCATACGCCATACAGTGTGCTATGAGGGAAATTTCGCCCGAGTAGAGGCGTTACAATTCGAACTTCCAAGGGATCCTTTACATGCACGCCAATGAGTACACGAGGCCTCGGTTTTTAGTGCCATCCGAACGACTAGACAGTTTTCATTGGCAAGGGGAAACCACGTCGGAAAATATGGATGACCTTTTCGGCCAATGTAGAGATGGAAGACCCATCTATCACAATATTCAAGCAATCACTTAAAACACATTTTTGTACACAGGCTTTTAGTTAAAAAGATTTATTTTAGATATCCTGCATTTTATCATATATCATTCTCTATGTGTATGTAATTTTATCATGTAGTTTTGGGGTTTTTTTTATTACATTTCGATTTTATATTGTTTCAATTTATGTTTTTGTAAAGCGCATCATTGCTCTGCGGTGGCAGATGAGCGCTATAATATCGTTTTAATAATAATAATAAGACCCGACCTCCAGGCTAGCGAGCCAGCGACTTGTCCACTTAGCCAACGTGACATCGCCTTAAAAATCATGACTATTCACAAAAAACCCCGACAGCATTCAAACCCCCCTCGACTTTAACACTACGGTATGTGACTATCCGGGTCACTAACTTTGGCCCCCGCGCTCCACGTAGTGTATAAACTAGTTACAATGATCAATTGAGTCAGGAACACGTTGATTATGTTAACTATGTTATTATATCAAATATAGTAAACTACAACATCTATGATAGTACATTATGAGTTATTATAATATCTACAAACTGAGTTTAACAAGCCTAGAACTCAGACCTAACGACTCAAAACCTACACTCTCTATCCCTGCAGCCCCTATGCAACGCAAATTAAACCCGCTCTTTGTTATATATAAAGTATATATATGTCAGCTGTTAAATCTACACATTTTATTGTAGCAGCCAATTTATTCTACAGGCATAACTTTCTTTGTTTAATGTGTGACAAAAATTAAATGGTGCAAAAACTAGTTCAAGTGTCACTGTGTTTGCGCGGAATGAAGGTTTGGAATAGATGTCCATATGGTGAGCTAACCCCCCTTCGCACCCCAGCTCTACGGGTCTAGATTGTCTCAATTTTAGTCTCATACATACATTTATTGTTGGGCGGGGCTTGGTAGTATAAATTAGTTGAAGTGTGTGAGTAAATCTGACGTCTTGCCTAGAACACCA
Source organism: Patella caerulea (assembly GCA_036850965.1). Lineage (NCBI taxonomy): Eukaryota > Metazoa > Mollusca > Gastropoda > Patellidae > Patella > Patella caerulea. The sequence goes on from JAZGQO010000006.1 coordinate 26,480,363, forward strand.
TCTTACACAAAATGTCAGATATAAACTTGTCTCTGTGATTTATATAGTTGTTGATAAACTGAATACACCGTTATTCAACACTTTAAATGAAAAATATGATATACCTACTTTTATATGATATTCAAGGGTTTTTATCTCACAAATTATGCGTCTCATACCCCAATATAGAAAACATCTTCACAGTTAACAACACAGTAATATATGATATGTAAATCAATCTGTAACACACACAAGGGGGAAGTGCATCAGCATAAAGACAACCTTTAAAAACAACAAAAAGTGTTCTTTGTACTACGCAAATTCTTTTCGATAATCTAAAGTATTTTCGAGGTGATATAACCCTACCCTGGCCAATAGTCAAATAGCCCAGATCAACACCAGTCAGCACCATTTTATCCATGGCCATGTTTAAAGTATGTCATTGGGTATCGATTCCCCGATTGTATGCAAAGGGGATTCAAATGTCACTTGACACAGCACAAATTCAAATTGTTCAGTTTGTAAATACGATCTATACAAATGGTTATAAATTTAAGCTTTGTTTTTCTTTCTTCATGTTAGCTTTAATGTTGATAAAAGTCACAATGGGCTATATGATGTCTTAACAGTGTTCCTGACTACATCTTCTGATCTAGGCTAATTGAATAAAGTGAAACACTAAATATAGTACATGTCGCAGACTAGGCCTAGAATCAATAATGATACTCAATGATTATGAAAATTTCACAATGAAACTGTTCTGGAACACTCAACAAAGTCAAACTGTAACCACAAATAGGCACAATTGTCTTTTAAAACACTGATGAGCAGCTTAATAAATTAAAGCTGGTCTTGACAATTTAAAACCAGGCGAGTGCTGACTGGCCCAAAACGAAAATCAAATGCACTTCAATCTTGGAAAATTCATGACATCCACTCAAAATCACCAGCTATAAAGTTAATTCTGGGAAAGATCTGGCAACTCCACCATGTTATGTGGGTTTAATCCCACTGGGGGTGTCACTATTTCCCAATCTGTGACGCTTAATGAAGAAAAACCACCATTAAAAGATCCACATGTTTATTGGCCTTCCTCTAAGGGTAGATCACTCATACATAGTAGAAACATCAAATAGTCTTATTAATTATACAAAAGGCAATGGCAGTTAAAGGGAAGTAACTCTTCCAAGTTTAACTAAGATTCAGACCACAATTAATTACTTATGTAACAGTAGAGTAACCTGTCAAAACAAATGAGTTTTTCTCCGAGTTTTCGGGTTTCCTTCCACTGCTAAAGACCTCTACGTGAATCATATTATGTTAATCCCGAAATGACATACTCAGTAACGAGTGGAGGTTAAACCTGGCAGATTAAGCTCTTTCATAATGTATGTTTCAACATGATAGGTAAAGTAACAACTATAATTAAAAATGATACAGTAAAAAATATTTGGATTAAACCAGTTTATAATGTAACCGCTTTCTGCATTCTGCGCATTCTGAGAACAGTCTACTGTACTTCGAGAATATATCTCTGCCATAAATGGTCGCCATTATCCAAAAATTATTATACTGTTTTGTAATGCGGTTCTACCCTTTTTACATCTGTCATGCACACAAAGGCTAATGAAACCCTTTCAATCTAATTTAACGAAAGCAGAATAATTTTTAAAAATTATCGAAAAATACTTAGTACTTGACTACAGTCGTCGATTTAGGACTTAAATGTTAGTTGAAACTGGTATCTGTATTCAATCAGTTCGGGGATTTATTTTCTGTTAGTATTATTCACTAGAGGTGTTGATAAGCCAGATCAACTAGTATCCCTCAATACTCAATGACATGTTTTATAGTCCTATTTAAAGATTATCATGTCGACTTTATTTAATATGTTGCCAAATAGAAAAACAGGGAGCGTTCCACGGTCGGGAAGAGCATTAGCAAAGACACGCTTGGCGCACGTACTTCGAACGAATTCTCTTCCCCGTTTACAATTGGCCTCGATAAGCATGCCGTTCTCGGCATGGTACCAGGCCACGATCAATTCAAGAAATTGACACGTTTACATTACTATAAAATAACCGGTCTCGGAACCGTGTCGAGCACCACAACTGTGGTACTCTTTACGGAAAAATTAATCCTAGTCCATATGCAAATTACCCGGATGAAAACAGTTATGGCGGTTGATTTAATTTGGGGAGCCATTTTGACAGAACTGATGACAGAATTGTCAAAGTGTGCGAGAAAAAGGTCAAGGTTCATATGGCGCATGCGCAGTAATCCGTACTGAGAACTCTCAGATCGAGGATACGTTTACACTTCGAAAATTTAACCGTGTCGTGCCTTACGCCGTGACTAGTTCATCCCACCCAAGTGGGCCAAATTGGCACGGTGCTCAGTACAGCACGCTTATATGTTTGTCCCGCTTACACTACGAAACAATTTACTGTGCCGTCACAGGCTTAACATTTGTAATGTAAAAGGGGTTAATGTCTCTAATAATGATAAAGCCATGGTATTTCTTGGCTTGTAACACTTTTAGCATACTGTTGATTATAACCTGTAAAAACCACTATGCGCTCAACATGTCATAATCATCTGATTAAAAAATATTTGGCTAGACCTTGTCAAAGGGAATCTATATGGGCTTGACCAAGGCAAAGAGGCAGATATAAAGCTATTCAACAGCCTGGTACCTTGTTTAATAATTACCTGGACGCCGACTTAGTGTTTTCAGAGGATGTTATATACGTCTCCGGTTTTATTTATAGGAATCAAATGGTTCCAAATGGCTCCAAGTTTACGCCAATTGGTAAATGTAGGTCATAAGTATGTAGACATTGTTTGTAGCTTCCTCCAGTAGTAAATTTGTATTATATAATGGAACATAATGCCACCAATGATGAAGAGTCTCTTTCGTAGAAAAGGGCAATATTTCTTCGCCGCATCCATTCAACCCACTAAGATGATAAATAAAGGTTCCGAGTGAATAACATTGATTCTTTTCATGTATTTTACTATTCTATATTTTACTTCGAAAATAAAAGCTGGGACAACTTGCACAATCGAGTTCAATCGGGTTAAGTAGACGTCCACTAAATAGAGAAACAAGTATATGATCCATAATAATAACACTTTACCGTTTGATAAATACATAGTTATAAATTGTTACTTTGGCAGATTTACAATATTCATTGATAAAGATTGCTCAACATTCATCCGGGGTTGGTAGATCGTGGTGGATGTGGCTATATCGATGGAGTAGAAACTAGGATCCAAGCAGTTGAAAAACAAGTTTTAAAAACTTTAAGCTACTTTTCTGGGAAAGGGTAAAGCAAAATGTCTTCATCGTATCGGTTATCAGATTTAAATAATGGTGGTGAGAACTATTCCTCCAAAAGTGGAAAAGTCGAAGGCGGTTTTTTTGTGAGCACAGGCACGGGGTTTATCTTAGTTCTGGTTGCTATTTTAATTTCTGTTGGTGTTGGTTTAATAGTTCATTTAGCTGCGCCAGGTGAGGTCATCTGTCACTGTCACAGTGATAGTGATCATGGTGGCGTCACAGACGGACAAGGTGGGGTTCAACCTACGACTCCTCCATTGGACAATAGTACCATAATGGCCCTGTGTGTAGAATGGGCATTAACAGGGAACACTGAAATATGTAAGTATATTATGGGTCGTAGTCGAAACGTTAATTAAAGTACTCACTGTTTAGGCCTTAAGAATCACTACAGAGAAATAGAGAAAGTGCAGTTTAGCGTCCACTCGACATAAACTAGGATATTTTGGAACTAAAATAAGATTCAATTTTATTTCAATAATTCCATTGGGCGTGGGGTTCTTTGAGCAACATGGTAACCAGCGGACATGGAGAAATCCCGCTAAGTTAGAAAGGGGACGATACTCCTTGTCACTTACAAACGAGGAATCGAAATCCCACCCACCCACACACGTCAGCGATCACAGCGCCCCTGACACAAAGATCACTAAAAATGGTGTCAATATTATTTGCCAATACATGCTTTTTATAAGAAAACCCACGGCACAGCTCCTTGTCACGTACCAGTGTGGGGTCGAAATCATGTCACCTGATTCAACGATAGACCTTATGATGTAAAGCTCACTCGTTAGATCATTCGACCACCACCCACCACCACCACATTCTTAAATGACCATACACAAACACAAGTTAGATCTGCCAATTCTAACTTAAAGATAGACTATGGAAGATTATATAAATAGTTGATGGTTCTCGCTATAGTTGTTAAAAATAGATAACGTAAGTAGAATATGTTGAACATTTCACTAAAATTTCTCCACTCTCAACCCAGATAATATTAGCTTTTATATTTTGATACTAGCCTAAAGTCAGTACGATTAAAAACATAGTCTCGATTACCCATATTTTGATTTAATGATCAATGAGCATTGAGCAGCAGATCGGGTTCAAATCCATTGAAAATCCGATACGTATGATGACACCGGAAGTTGATTATGGTTTGGATAAGTCTATTAATGTCTAATTAATGGTTAATAATATATCACTTAAGTTATACTCCGCCATCTTTGCGGATACATAAAGTCATAATTATTTTGATAATATTTTTCGGAAATATATAAATTATATATCATTCAAGGTACCGCTTGTGCTGCGGCGCCGACTCTACCACCCACCACACCTCCGACGGCTCCTACCATCGACTATCGTCTCCCTACCAACACCAGACCATATCATTATAATGTTGATCTACAGCCTAACATGTACAGTGGTGACCCAGAAGCCTTTAATTTCCAGGGAAGTGTAAAGATTTGGATACAGTGCCTTGAAGACACGACGGAAATTACTCTGCATGCCCATCGTTTAGACATTAACTATGCGACCATTGAAGTGCTCAGCGAAGGCGAAACTGCTAATTTATATAGAGCGTACCGTAACGATACAGTTCGACAGTTTCTGATTATAGAATTAACAGAGTCAATGGTAGCCGGGACAAACCTGTCGGTGTCTATGAGTTTCGAAGGTCCTTTACAAGGTGATGGAACAGGGTTGTACTTGAGCTCTTACATGGATGGTACAACTACAGTGTAAGTTCTTTAGGCTGTAGTTATAACTATGATGTTCTTTAATGGTATCCAACGGTTTTTGAAAGACAGCTGTTCGCAGTGTTTTGATTAAAAGTCCTTTATATAACATTTTAATAAGCTATGGCTAAACTGAAAAGTGTATATTGAAACCGACGACCGTGTAATTCGTTTAATATAATATAATTCATGATCTGTTTATCCGACCTTCTCAGTCATCAGATAAATATGCTTACAGATAAAAATGTCTTGATATTTATTTTAAACAGATATAGTGGGATATTTTAGCTACATGAAGTAAAATCACATAGATATTTCCCCAGGCATTTTACACAGGTTAGGCCGAAGCCATCGAAATGTCATGTTATGTAATAATTCCGACAAAGTGCATAAAATAAAGAATATACAACATTTCATAAATTTAAATTTCCAGATATTTGGCCACAACAAAATTTGAACCACCTTATGCCAGGCGAGCTTTTCCCTGTTATGATGAACCTGCACAAAAAGCTACATTTAACATCACTTTACGAAAAAGGCTGAACACTGGACGAAATTATATCACACTATCTAATATGAACATTATAAATAACTCTACCAGGTGATGTAAAACTTATTTATTATTTTCAATATGTAAACACGACTACACCATTTTCCAGACGTCACGTATTTATAAGAATAATATATTTGTAACATTTCAAGATCATTTCTTAACGTGGCTCTTGATCTATTAAAATGTGACAGGAAAGGTGCGACAAAATGCACCATTGTCACAAATCTTCGCATATTTATTTGCTTTGTGCTTTCCCCATTTCTGTCTTATTATAAAAAGAAAAAGATACAGTCGGATTACAAGTCAGTGGCTGAACCGTTCTTATCCACTTAATATCGGATATATCCGATGTCATCGATAGTTGATTATGGTTTGGATAAGTTAATTAATGTATAATTAATAGTTTATATAACATTTCAAGTCTAATAAGATACCTGCAATGGGCAGATTTAACTCTTACTTAATGTATGTTCAAGGAATTGTATCCATTTATTTCAGTGGAGATTATGGCATTGACTATTATGCTACATCTGTTGTAATGCCTACATATCTCTTAGCATTTATAGTTTGTGATTATGAATATACGGAGAGCATATCTGACACCAATATAGCAGTAAGTATACTGCTGTGATTACCGTTCGTACTGCAATATCCTCGTCAGCTCGGGGTAGGGTCCGTACTGCGCTGCTGCGATCGTATGATGACCAGAAAATGCACAAGGTCGCCGACGAACGTGAACACAAAAATTACAAACTTGAAAAAAGTGCGAGTATATCCGTTCTCTATTGGCTTGACAATGGCGATCATTGGCTCGCCGTTGCAAATGTCACAGTTTTTGTAGCGTCTTTACCATGTGTGTACTTTGGGTGTATTACGACCTTAACAACCCCATCGCATTCTCATCGTGTTCTAGTTCAGATCGCAGATCCTTTGCGTCTGTTTTGTTAATGCTGTGATCATTGCCGTCCATGGAGACCACAGCACGATATGCTTTTACCACGCTTATGTCGATCTTGACGCGCTCTGGGACCATTTTCCGTCACCAGCAGCGCAGTACATACGTCACCCCGGCCTGACAGGGGTACAATATGCGTCATGTACGTACAATCATTGACCTATATTGACTTTTCATCTAATACAGTCATTGGTACAAATAATGTAAATCCATCAGTGTTCTTGACTTAAAGGACTGTGGATTCTTAACAATTTGTTCAAATCATTTCGTCTTTAACAAATTTTAATGAACACGGCGATGTGCGTGACTTTATGATTGTAACTTCCTTCCACTGCTCGCTGGTATAACTTTCATGGTGTGTTACAAAAACTGTGCTTAAACGGAATGCAATGAAACTTGTCGTAGTATCCTTTGTTGTGTTCCTTTGTGATCGTAAACAAAGCTACAGGTAGGGTCATTTCTACAACTTTATTATCAAACTGCTTTCTTAGTCAAGAATACATACCTGCTCTGAATATCAGGGTGAGCTCTGGTGAATTTCGCTCAACACTCTCTTTTAAAACATTCTAATTTCTGTACGTCGTAGACTAACCTTGGCGTTAATTCCCTTCCCAACTATGGAATAAACATTAGTCATTACCTTATTTGATCTACACATGTCATAAACAGATAGAATTTGATGTATATTTTGACAATGATAAGTATTTTACCAAAATATCAATGATTTGAGTTGTTTTTTTAAAAATATATCATTCACTTTCACTTCACTTTATTCAAATTATGAACCAAATAATTAGTTAAAATACAATATGGTCGCAAGGACCATAGTATTATTTACCCATATTATATTTACTGCAATAGCCTTTAAATATTCAACTAAATCGTCAACATATTCGGTTTTTTAAAAAAAAAACTAAAAACAAAGGCAAATGTTGACAATTCATAACATTCCAAAACTGCACTATGTTATTTCTTATTGTATTGAACATCAACTAAAAGGGCGAGTTCTAAAAATCAGTATGGAAATTTTAAATATTGAAACGCCAATTATTTCACCAAGGATGCTGTATATAACCGATATCCATTAACTTTTTGATTGTTTGTATTTAGTATAGAACATACGCCAAGCCTATCAGTATACAGTATGCACAGATGGCCCAAGAACATGGATTGAGAATATTTAATAGATTTGAGAGTTACTTCACACCATCATACAGTTTGCCTAAAATAGGTAAAATAACGTTTTCTTCATTCAGAGATTTTTTTAACACTATTTTGTCTCAGAGCTTTGGGTGAATAATGCATGTAAACTGTAAACTATATGCCGTGAAGTTAAATTGAAATATTGTATATTAGTAGGCTCATGAAGCCATTAAAATAAAATAAATTATATATCGCCACGCAAGTACAGATCGGAAACCGAATAGGAATAGCCTAATATTAATTCAATTGTTTTAGACAACATTGCCATTCCTGATTTTAATTCCGGTGCAATGGAGAATTGGGGACTTATAACATATAGGGAGGGCCTACTTTACATACCTGGAACGTCGAAGGCATCGGATGAAAAATGGATAGCAGAAGTCATTTCTCATGAAATTGCTCATCAGGTATGTTTGTTAACAATACAATATCATGTTCATCGATCTTTGCTTTTAGTTTTTACAATCTATTTTCTGTTTCATTTTATGATTCAGGATTTGAATTATGTACGTAGATTTCACAATTGTGACTTTTAATCGATGCTGAGACTTTAGATAAAATGAAATTAAACATTTTCGGTACTGAAAATTATTCCGAACTAATCGTTAGTGATAATATATAAAAATGTTCTTTGTTTTGTTTAGTGGTTTGGTAATCTCGTCTCACCTAAGTGGTGGAGTTGGATATGGTTAAATGAAGCTTTTGCTTCTTTCTGGGACTATCACATTGTCGGAGAATTATATCCCTCGTGGAGAAGTGTGAGTACACAACCCTTTTGTTTCTTTACAACGGTGAAGTACAGAAGACGTGTTTTTGAGACGATGTGGAAATTAAAGGGCAATATTCTGAATTTTATATGTTCCATTATTTGTTATTATTTTCAGTTGGATCAAGAAATAGTTATTGGAACACATTCGGTAATGGAAACCGATGCTTTAAGATCGTCCCATCCTTTAACATCTGACGCAGAAAGCAATTCTGAAATAACTTCTCTCTTTGATAGTATTACATATGCCAAGGTATTTATACAGCTTTTATATCGAAATTTGATTCTATGTTTTTACTATGGTGAAGCCGAGCATCTTCTTGTCTAGAACTCAGACTCAGATATAGCCAACCAGGCAATGATGTTGACTCGGCAGCAACATCGATCTTGTTAAACACTTTTACGGTGCACTCCCAGCATCCTGATTTAAAATAAAGCCACTGTAATGTCTCGTCCATCAGCAACTCAAAGTAATTATTATTATGCATTTCGTATCCAGATGAGATTAATGATGAAGTAGCGACTAAACCTTCGGTGTCAAAATTCTCGTGTTTAGCTTTATTTGCACGATGGCTGACATGCCAAAATATCTGGTCAGATCATATTGGGCAACATCGGAGATATTGCGGAAAACCAAAATTGTTATTTCTATATCCATTTAATTTATATACCCATGGAGGGCTACATATTCGGCAAGCTCACGCAATAGGGATTTTCTCTGATTTGATTGTTCATATCGTATATTTCTTTTTCTTTTGTTTTCAGGGTTCAGCTATTGTCAAAATGATGCACTTTATTATGGGCCAAGCCAACTTTATTCAAGGATTAAATGTAAGCATATTATATTTGAGCGAAGACACGACACTCCATTCTTTCCATTGATTGGAAAAAAATAACGAATATTTGTTTCACTCACAGTCATGTATAAATATGTGTTCATTTTTCCAGCTCTATTTAGATAAACATCAATATGACGTTGCTGAACATCAAGATTTGTGGGACAGTTTAAACGAGGTGAGCATTTCCTAAACGGTAATATGAAGCAATACAATTGTACTTTAACAAGGCACTATCACCTTGAGATCTTTATGTTCAGCCTTCTGTTACAAAGATAGAAATGTTTGAGTAGAGTCGCCAATTATTGAAAAATAATTGAACCGTTGTCCGAAAATGACACAGCAGTTTATTACACAAGTGATTGTGTTGTGTTTTACTTGTTATAACATTGATGACAGTGTAAAGTAAAGTTGCCAACATGGATTCGGTATATATTTGATTTTATTTGTCTATTCGTCCTTTATTATTCTGAATATAGTAAAAATGGGCAGACATTATGACTTCTGTGTCAGAGCTCAAAAACTTGTCTTGGGGCCAGGGCGCTGAGATATCTTGCTACCCCATTGACTTTAATTAAAATTTATATTTTTGAAATTCTGTATTTATTTTTTATGGGTGTATATCATTTTTTAAACATTCTATTTTCAGGCTTCTGCCGCAAATAACGAAAATTTGAATATGACGAGTATTATGGATCCATGGGTTACCCAGGCAAACTATCCTGTCGTTATGGTAACAAAAACAGCTGCTGGGTATGAGCTTACACAAAAACGTTTTTTGATTGGTTCAACCGACGAGGAAGCTGCAGGAGACAGTGCTTTATATGGGTAAAATATTTAAAATTTTAAAAGGAAATTATCACTTTCAACAATGCAGTTAAAGGGACAATAACATTCTTGCTGGCTTGGTAGCTCCAGAAAATAAATAATACCCTTATTCTAAGCACTAGATGTTTTAGCGTCCTACCTGTTGTGTAAATTATCCATTTCAACCTATTTTATTTGTCCAGAGGGTTCGAAAATATTTTAAAATCCAAGTCACATTTGAAAAGGTTTACGTTAGACTTTTCAAATCAATTGGTTGAATTTTTCCAATTTTTTAAATTAGGTGTGTTAAGATGAAATTTATATCATCATTTAATTGGAATATTCTAATATAATACGATTTGTTGACCAGAATGAAGATTGGGACATATTTTTCAGTTACAACAAGAGTGTTATTGGGGCTTTAAGTTGTTGAAATACATACTCAGAATAACTCTGTATACCCTGAACTAATTATCGAAAAGAAAAGCCGTAGCCGACAAAGAGTAATAATTTTTTTTTTTTAAAAAAAACCCATCCTTTATAGTTACTTCTTCGTAAAGCCCCGTTCGCATTTTTGACCCCGATGGCACTGCTAGACCAACCATGGCGTAGTCAACTCACAGACCAGCGCTTTTGAAAACCTGAGTTTTGATGACCTGAGTGAACATGGTTAAACGGTGTCAACCCAGTCTTAATGATGACCTTTCCCGGATATCTACCCGTTCAATTGATTGGAACACCAAATCAATAAATCTTACTTTGTCCCGGAAACAGTTCGCGATTGAACCTTCTGTCAATGTTAAAGATTCCTCTTCACTTAAAGTATCTAAACACAATCTATCCAAACATAATAAATAAGTCCCCTACTTTTACATGGAAAATACCAAACCCCTTTTCTTCTTCTGTCCATTGTACAAGGAAGAACGAATCCGCACCATCGATAATCTCCCCTACGAATTCCACAATATTTCAGCAATTCTTGACGAAAACCAGAACGTAAATGATTGTTAGAACCAGGGCTGTTGAAATCGTTCGTTCCTATAAAGGTGATACAAAACTAAACTGATAAATTTGTGATCTAAGTGACTAAAATAGCCTCAATTTTTAACAAGCATCTGAATGTGAGGTGCGGTGTGATGAGAAATGGTGTGTATTTATGACACCAATCGCACGTATGTCATATTCGCACCTGTCATATTTGTGTCCATTATGTCAGTGCAAGACATACGGTGACGACCATATTCGTTGGTTTTTTTTTCGTTTCTAGTAATAAATGTTTCTAATTTTGTATATCAAAGGGAGTCTATCTGGTCTTGGCCTCTCCTGCAGCGAGATAAATCAGTTTCTTCATTTAGTACTCTATGGTTTGTTCCCTTTAAAGCACCACGGGCATTTCCTGGTGCATCGTGCTGTGAAGTTTCTAATTTTGTGTTAAGGTCATCAATGTACCCATCCCGTGACAATAGTCAAAGTGTGGATTGGAAAGAAAGAATGTATAAAGTAACATTTAATAGTGTGTAGTTCAAGGATCATACATAATCACTTATTTTAGTGTAGATGTTAGTTACATGTTTATCCCATATAATGTTTGTCAAGCAAAATCTTTGAATGAGAATGTTTTCTTAATTAAGAGATGATAATATAATTCCATTTTAGTAACTGCGGGGGTTTCATTCACTGTTGGGCCAGTCAGTTCTTTGCGCAGCGCAGATTATGTTGACCATTTCAAGATCACAATTCAGACCACCCGGGCACGCAATTGGGTCATAAATTTTAAGATAAATACAAGTATCGCCACTTTTATTTATTGTTGAGATATATCTGCTAGTCAAAAACAACCAATATATCAATTTGATGAAGAGATATCGTCTCTGTCCCCAAATCCTTTTTAGACCCCCTAAAATCAATGTTTATTAACTGAAGTAATTTATATTTTGATGCACACCATTATGTGGAGTTTTTGCATCTTTTCTCAAATTTGTTGGTTGGCTTATATTCGAGAAATGTCGCATATGGGATTAATAATGTAGTTTTCTTCGTACGCATGCAGTATTTAAAACAAACATTTTTATTCGACGATGAATTTAATGTTTTATTTGTTTTATTTCAAATACTGTCTTTATTCTATTCTTTTTTTTTTCTGGCAGTTACAAATGGCCAATACCTATATCCTATACTACGAGAAATAATGCAAATTTTACCGCCGATCGTTTAGCAATCACCATGCTTCCGGTTACAGGAGCAAAGGGTAAGATCCCAAAATACGTAGTATTTGCATTGAATTCCATTCGATGCCATAGTTCTGAAAGGTTGTAAGGGACACTTATGACCCAAATAGCTTTTTTTTACATAGGAACACTAATCACATTGTGGGGCTTCTCAATGCAAAATTTCAGAAGGTCGTAACTTCCAAAACAATTTGCTTTTAAAAATGTTGATATCCTAATTGTGTTATTAAGATTGGAATTGCTTTTTCGCTCATATCTCTAAACGTAATTCGACATTGTATGAGACTCAAAACCTTTCAGTACTATGACAAGATTATAAAAAAACAACTATGTGTACATCATTTATAGATATCCCTCTTAGTTACTAACGTTTAAACAGTGTCAGTTGTATTCAACTGTCTCAGTTTAAATTGTTGATAACAAGATGGGTTTTCAAAACAACATTTTAGACACTATTCTCAAAAATAATTGTGACAAACATTTATGAGTAATGTGTGGGATTCCATCATGATGTCTGTTCATATAGCAAACTAGTAATTGTATATTTATATCTACTTATAAACGTCGATAATATATTTATATTAGGTTTGTGAATATTCATATTTCATTGAAAGAATTAGCAGTTTACAACATCTTGGTCAACAGACGGTAGGTAATAGGGGGTGTTCAGTAATGGAATGCGCAAACCATGCCATTTGGCCAATGGCGTGACCAACATAATAAATTGGAAAGAAAAACTAGCTTTAATTATAGTGTTGTGTTCCAATTTTAGTTGATATAACAACAGATATAGCAGATGAAGATAACTGGATTATTATTAATTTACAACAGCATGGATATTACAGAGTAAATTATGATGAAGCTAACTGGAATGCTTTAATTAAACAATTAAACACAAATCATACGGTAAGTCTGTTTTAACCTTGGACAGGTCAGTCACATTTTTAAAAGAATATCATAATTGCAATATGCCCCGAATGGAACCAGCACAGAATATGAATGGTACTTTACCCAAAAAAGTAGTTGCAATGGTCGTCGTGGTACTTTTCTTATCCATCGGTACAATTGATATATACACTCTACGACGCTTTGAGCAAGTAAAATATAATCATAAGTTTACATAGAAATAAGTAATTATGTTACAAATGAAAAGTTGAACAATGAAATCTTATTCTTATCTTACCGAACAGTTTTTCTTTATTTTCGATGTGATGTGATATCACGTGCTCGTTCTAATTTTGGTTCGGTGGCCATTTGGATTTTTGTATTAAAGTGCAGTACATTTTGTGGCCGTTTTGACTCTAAATTACTAGAGTTATAGCCCAATAACTTTATTGAAGTCAAACGACTAAAACAACTTGCTCAAAGGAAGTCCTTGGAAGGATGCACTACTGTGGCTGGAGCAAGAGGGAAGACATTCAGTAATCGGACCATTCTTAAGTAGAATCAAACTAACTACAGTTGAAACCTAACTAATTTGGGAGTTAACAATCTACTTTACGATTAAACATATTTAAAGTTATATATTGCACAAACATTGATCGTTTTGTTTGTGTTATAATTTCCACTTCCCGGCTGAAACTACTCTGGAAAATCACAAGGTACTTTCTCGGACAACACTAGGAACGAAACCGGACATCTTCGCCTTAGGCCCACTTACTGAGCCATGAGGCTACCATAATAATTTAAAGGTTATGAATACTGAAATTGCCGCTTATTATAAAATAATTTATTTTATTTACCTTCATTTTAGGTTATACATACCTTAAACAGAGCCCAAATTATAAACGACGCAGAAAATATGGCCAAGTAAGTTTCAATACATTTATCTCAATCGTCAGATATTATTTATTGTCTAAATTATATTCATAACCAACCCCCTTTAATTGTAAAGTACTGTACGGTTACAGAAGATTTAAAGATGCCGGTGTATGATTTAGATATAGAGCTCGCCATTGCTGATATAATTGTTCAAACATAGAATACAAAATGAAATGGCGACTGTGTTTAATCCGTTTAAATCTCCGCCATACGATGGTCTGGCGAGCTGATTATATTCATGTGAATAAATGTCTAAATAATAGTTTACAAAACTTGAAGCCACAATCAAAACCTTCAATAGATCGATTTAGCTCTCACACAATGTTTCATTCATTGTAAATTGTTAACAATATTTACAGAGCCGGCCTTCTTGATACATCCATAGCCTTACAAACCCTGGATTTCCTTAAAAATGAAACAGATTATCCAGCATGGAGAGCTTTTGCAAGAGGAATGGGATATGTTGATCACATGCTTGAAAGAACAGACATATATGACAGTTTTAGTGTACGTGCCTTATTTATAAAGTTGAAAATGATATGTTTTGGGGATATAATTATATAAAATAAGTTCAAAGGAAAAAGAATCATGTTTGGATTTATTAAAACCAGATATGAGAAATCCATTAGAAACAAGCTTTGTTTTTTTAATTTTATAAATAGTAAAGTCAATGTAATGTATCGCCGTATTTATAATTCATACGATACATCACATTAGGTTTTCGTAAAATTGCTTGATTATATTTTAGATTAAGATGAAAAATATGGTGGAAGGTCCATTAACTACTCTTGGATTAGAAATAAGAGAAGAAATGGAACATATTGATATGTAGGTTAATCTGAATTTTATACATATACTGTATGTACTAATTATCGCCAGACAAATCCGCATTTATGCTCTGTTCTATTAAATTACAAAATGAAGTGTGGGATAGTTAGCCCGTAAATCAAGGGTGTCGTCAGGGAATTGATTAATGTTGTTGGCAAAGTAACAAATTGTGCAACTGCTTCAAATTTACTTCTTTTTCAGCTAAAAAAAATCGACCCATCGTAATTTAAAACATACCTTTAGATCGTATATTTCAGTTTCACTATTACTCTCCTGGCATCTTACGCTTGTAAATATGGTGTCGAGTTTTGTACCAATGAAGCCCGGGTACAGTTTGAAAATTGGAGAAATAACTCTACGGTGAACAGGTAATGTGGAATAGTGTACTGTTTTTAAATAATGCAATAGATGTATAGTATCGGATTCGACGACATATTATTATACTAAGTAACATACTAAGCTTTACCTATATAATCTTTTCAAGTAATGTTGGATACCAAATAATATCATTATGTAATAGATCGTCTTGATTTTTAGGAAGACCTGGGATAAATTGTTGAATGAATGAATGACGTAGCTAAGGAGAATATTCTGTTGTCCAATGCAAACGGATTCAATTTCTGATGTTGAGTTCTGAAAAGCAGGAAAAAACAAAACTATGAAACTTAAAACATATCTTTATATCCCAAAGATCTCGGTCCCTTTTGATACTTGTACATTTCAGGTCATATCTTTCTGGATTATTATCCTTGATTGTATAAAGTATCACGTTTGTTTTTAGCTTGTTCTCTATCCATTTATATACGAGTCTATTTAATTTCAGTATCGACCCTAATCTAAGAGCGCTATTTTATTGTACTGCTGTAAGAAATGGAGGTTATGAAGAATGGAATTTTATCTACGAGCAATACAAACAAGAACAACGATCAACCGAGAAGGATGCTTTACGTGAGGCTTTGGCCTGTAGCACACATGTATCATTATTACAAAGGCAAGATATCATTTTTATACTGCAGTATTTCATTTTGGAGCATATGACAAACTTTACAGCATGGAAAACATACTTGCTGGATGCGGAGGGGCAGTGAAGTTGTTTTTTTTTTTTGGGGGGGGGGGCACATCCACCATAATCTACAGTTATGGTCTGCAAATTTTCTTTCGGGGGAGGCAAAATATTTTTCTGTGGTGCAATTCTCCCCTCCTCCCCACTTGCACCCCGCTGGCTACGTGCCTGCACTCAACACTGTCGCAATGAAAGCAAAAATCTGTTCAAAGTAAGACTGGTCAATATTCCGATTAACAACCAATACTTAACTGCGTGACAATATCCTTCGGGTTTAAACAGACGTCTAAATATGTTTACACAACGTTACGTCATGGCACACATAATTTTTTTCACACTAAATTAACCTGTGCAAAGCAGAATATTGCAGCAAAACCAATTGCGTGACAAACGAGGCTATCAAAACAGCTGAAATATAAACAATACTCTTTAGGGTTGAAAATTGCTCTCGCTGCTTTTCATCACTGCCCGAAGTTTTAATACGAAAATCCCAGATTAAACGAAGGGCTGCCGAGTATCTGTTCTTAGATGTATGGACATACTACCTCAAAAACTCAAAAGTATCAAAAATCAATATAGCAATGGCCAGAGGGGAGATGCTTTAGGAAGATGGGGAATGATCGACCAGTCACGTGATAGTAGTGTGATACTCCTGTCTACTTGAATGGCGCATTCTCGGTGTTAACCTTGGCATATCATTATCTTAAAATCAATATTTGTTTTACAAATCAGACATTTGTCATATCAGATTTAAAAAATGTACCACCTACCCCCTAAACACACACACACCTTTCACACCCGAGAAGACAAGGTACCAGTACCATACAGTAGGCAAGCAACGCGTTATGTATTTATACTTTCAGAGTATTAGACATGTCATTGAATCCTGATGAAGTCAGGCCACAAGATATACGGACCACCATTGTGTATGTAGCACAAAATCCCCTTGGTGTAGATCTAGCCTGGAATTTCTTTAGGGATAGACTTACAGAACTCGATGCAAGGTATGCAAAAAATTGTATAACATTTAAGCAGCATAAATCCAAACTATTACTCCCGTTTTGGTGGGTGTCATTTAATGGTTCTAGAACGCCTGATTCCACTTTCCATTTGCTAAGTTCATACTGATGTGCGTTTGATTGTATATAAACCACTTTCCATCAGATACAAATTTGTTTTTATGACCGTGGCGCATAACTTTATACCGACCTTTTTAGTACCACACTACCGCCACCTAGTTATTATTGCATTGTTGGTGTTTGGCTATTGTTTTAAACCATAGTCGCTAAATAAAATCGATAAAATAGCCAAGACGAGTCTGCTAATAAAGTAAAAAGGTTGACCTGTTTGGAAAGATGCGGTGATATATGAACGACCGCATTTCAATATTTTCAATATAAAAAGGGCAAGCCAATGAAAGTATTTTTAGCATTATTTTTGTTTCCATCGTATTCGAATTCCGTTTCTTGTGCCTTATATCTTTGATGTTTGTAATGGCATTTAAACTATATTCCATTTAAGTATGGGTTCCAGTACATTAGCTCGACTACTAGTATCTGTTACACAGAAATTCAACACCCAGTTTTATTTAGATCAGGTAAGACGAAGGGTTGGGGTTTGGTTTCAAAATTATTTTGCGTGAAAATAAGCACACCCGTGTTTCCGTATTAAAACAAACCCATATATACTATTCAAAAAAAGTAGGGGATATTTGATTTTTAAGTGTTATTAAAGTCACCAAATGAAACTGACGAAGAAACAAATGACAAAATGAAATGATGTTCACATTCATCGATTTATTCCAAATGATCGTTAGACTAAGTAAGGCACAGGCTGACCATTATAGGGGTAAAATGATACCCGGGGCCAAACAGCAAAGTTACCACAGCATCACAACAAAGTCAGTAACGGGTAAATCCTCCTCTGTTTGCCAAACAAGCAGTGATCCGATGTGGCATACTCCTAATGAGACGTCTAAGGTCATTTTGGTCCAGATTGTCCCATTCCTGTTGCAAAGCAGCAGCAAGTTCTTGGACATTGGCAGGACCTTGTTGACGTTGACGTAACCTCTGTCCAAGCATGTCCCAGACATGCTCGATCGGGGAGAGGTCGGGACACAGTGCTGGCCAAGGTAATGTGGTGATGTTCTGTTATTGGAGGTAACCTGTAACGATCCTGGCCCTGTGACATCTTGCGTTGTCATCCTGGAAGATGAAACGGCGGCCATGACGTCGTGCGAACGGCACAACATGGACTGCCAAGATGTTGTCCCGGTAGTACTGGCCTGTAACACGCCCTGCAACAACATGTAAAGCCGTTCTTCCAGCAACAGTGATGCCTCCCCACACCATAACAGAACCACCCCCAAATCGATCATGTGTGATGACGTTAACGTCTTGGAAGCGCTCGTTTCGACGACGCCACACCCTCCTATGTCTGTCCAAAAAATCAACAGTGAACCTTGACTTTGACTCATCTGAAAACATCACATTGCTCCAGCGTCGATTATCCCAGTGTTGACGATCCCTACACCAACGACGTCTTGCCTGAATGTGATGATCTCTCAAACAAGGGATCACGCGAGGACGTCGGGCGCGAAGGTGACCCCTATGCAGTCGATTCCGAATCGTCTGGCCACTCACTTTCACACCAGTGTCTGTTTGAAGACGAGTGCTGATCTGATTTGCTGTGATGACACGATTTCTCAAGGCCAAGGTACGGATAAATCGATCCTGGGCTTGAGTTGTCGCCCTTGGTCGACCTGAGCGTGGCCTGTCCTGTACAGATTGTGTATCACGGTATCTGGACCATAGCCTGCTTATGACAGACTGAGAAACATTCATCGTCCGCGCCACAATCGCCTGTGTTGTGCCGATCTGTAGCATGCCAAGGGCACGTAACCTTTCATTTTGGGTAAGCCGACGCATATCAAAATTTGTTTTCTGGTCACTAAAACAATTAAACTGATGTTTCCACCCTGGAATTCAATGCCACATGATGATCCCAAGCATCACCTACATTCCCTGTGGTAGCTATTGGTGCGTTTGGGCGTCACATGTAACTGGAAATGTTTCTTCTGTTAGGTTCTATAGTGATTTTTTTCGTAGTCATTTGCATATTTTAGTATTATGCCCCCAAAATCAAATATCCCCTACTTTTTTTGAATAGTATATTTATATTATATAACAATCATATCGCTTTGGAAACGAAGTACACCAATGGCAGTAATTGTTAATATGTTCATGGTTCCACACGCCAATTCTAAATAAGTAATAACGCATAGATAACATAATTTTAAAAAGACTTAAAAATCGAAATTCTGCATTATTCTGTTTGAAAGAAATACATAGCTTCGAAACACCATACCCATTTCAGTGTACATTGCTACAAACTCCTATGTCATGGCATTTCGTAACTGTATCCAATTAATACATTTTTGTGAGCGTTCGTTTTTTATTTATATATGAATATAGTATGAAGGACTGTCGTTATCCCAATAAACAGATGCATTTTATACCCTAATGATTTTTCCAGTTTCGATCATTCCAATTGTTTTCGGTAGCGTATACATTTTACGCAGTTGGCTGATGGAAATGTCCCAATGCGCCGTTTTACAATGCAGTGTGAATATTTCAAACATAAGGTTGCCCCCCCCCCCCTACGCATCGACAGTCATTATGAATTGAAATGTTGTTAAACGTCCTTGTACTGTTCTGCTCCACTGGACTTATGAAGACGGGCATGCATACGCCATAAAGTGTGCAATGAGGGCAGTTTTGCCCGAACATCGGCGCTACGCTCTTCCCTTATATCCAATTCCAACCGCCAAGTGATCTTTTACGTGCACGCCAATGTGTATGCGGGGCCTCGGTTTATCGTTCAATTCCAACGACTATAAGTTGTATCTTGGCTCTCAGTCCTGTGCCATAGACAATGTGGAAAATCCTGATCGAACACGGAACACCCAGGTTAGGGGGTCAAAGTATTTCTCACTGAGTCACCGTGGCTCCCCGTAAGCCATTTGACTATAGGCACGTGCCATAATATTCACATACCATAATATTCGTTTGATTCAAACTACTTTTTTAGATACAAGAGATGATAAATCACGGACAAACTGCATCTATTAGTGGCTCCTTTAGAACGGCTGTAGAAAAGACAGAAGCTAACATGGAATGGTTGAACAATAACTATGACTATTACAAAAATTGGTTAAATCCCACAATTACTCCCACAGCATAAGATTACAAGACAAAACACATGTACACAAATTGGTTGATCCCACAATTAGTCCTACAGCATAATTTCTGGTACATTTCGATAACACATCGCTACTGAAGATTTCATATGTAATGATCTATTATGAAGTTTAACTAAGTATGTAGAACTAAAGAAACTTGGTAATTTATATACTTTCTATTCTTAAGACCTGAACTCATAATTGAACAAATGTATATATATATTGTATAATAAATAAGTACAATATTACGTTTATAAAATATTTTTTTTATGATTTTCATTATCATTACAATATTACGTTTATAAAATATTTTTTACGATTTTCATTATCATTATAATATTGCGTTTATAAAATATTTTTTTACGATTGTCATTGTTGTCTATAGTATACTAAAACCTGTTGACAATAAATCAACAGTATGGCCGGTGTAAAACCCATCCCCCATCCCACCCCAACTTGCGCTTTTACCATTACCTTATCACTTTTCTTAACCCGGGCGGATAATGTACTTATGATCGAACATGGGTCAGCGTATTGCTTTAATGCAATTATAATGCATCAATGTTTTATCACTCTCACTCACTTAGAATCAGAGCTATAGTAATCGAAACCATCAGTAAATCTAATTGCTTATGTGCTTAGCCGAAGCTGATTATGCCTATTATCAAACTTAATCAGGAGTTTCATTACTCTCGTTCAATAAGAATCAAAGTAATCCCCTCCAAATTGCCAATTAAAATAGCTCATTAACGAAGTGGCATTACATCAATACCTTGACAAAGTTCTAAAACGTTTGAACAATCTATACCTCAACAAGAACAGAAATGAAATGAAATGGGGTTTAACCTCCTACTGTTCTGCTCTGAAGTGGGCTATTGAAGACGGGCATACACCATACAGTGTGCTATGAGGAAAATGTTGCCCTGACAGCCGTACTTCGGCCTATTCTTATATCGAATTCTAACTGTCAATGGATATTTTATGTGCACGCCAATGTGTACACGGGACATCGGTTT
This sequence comes from Patella caerulea, assembly GCA_036850965.1. Classification (NCBI taxonomy): domain Eukaryota; kingdom Metazoa; phylum Mollusca; class Gastropoda; family Patellidae; genus Patella; species Patella caerulea. The sequence continues at coordinate 26,501,743 of JAZGQO010000006.1, forward strand.
TTCGTCCCACCCAAACGACTAGACAGCTGTCCTTGTCCTTGTCAGGCCTTCCGCCCAGGGTCGATGACAAGGTAGAACCACACCGGAAAATCTGGATGAACATTTTCGGCTGATGCAGGGATCGAACAACAATGGAGTGTGACGGACATTTAGATAACCGTGTGCAGAAAACACTCATCCTTGAACGCAGTCATAGACATTCACCTATTTGTCATCTACACTATGTTTAAATTTTTTTTTAATAGTCCACCATAATAAGTTGCATGGGTTTTGTGGCAAGGGGTCCCACCCAATCCAATGTTTATCTGCCATTAGTATAAATATTCCAGTCGCGGTGGCCCATTGATGTAGATGCTGGCTCACAAGCAGTGGGTCTCGGGTTCGCTCCCGGTGTTGACGGACCAAGTTCTTTGATTTTTCCGGCGCGGCTTCCTCTTGTCAGTAGCGTAGGGTGGACTGCTTAGCAAGGCCATTCCCGTGTACACACTCGAAATAAAGTGGCCCGTAGAAGCGCTGTCGGGGCAAAATGTCATGGATTATTCTGGTCTTCAGTCGTGTGGATAAAAGCAGGAGTTAAATCGTATTTCATTTAAATATACAACCACAATTAGAAGCAGAGTTATAATGCCCTGAAAGTTGTGGCTGACAAGACAGACCGTCGCACGAAACGATTATAATAGTCCACTGCTTTCTTTATGTACCGTACATCTACATGTATTTCTGTTCCATACAGAGCGGGTGGGTGGGTGGACTGTATATCACGAAAGGTTGTCTTGAGATTAAACCCACAACTGTGAGTCACAGGGAGTAGAATTGTCTGCCTAACCGTTGGGGGGGGGGGGGGCTTCGGCTTCCAAATTCTTTACGTTAATTGTGCAAATGTACACAAGCCAGTGTCAAAATGGGTACTGCATGGTTCGATCCGAAATCTCCCCACTGACACAATCACAGCCACCCTCCCTCATCCACAACTTACTGCGCATGCAAAATCACTTATTAAACTTTAATGAAATGCAACCCAGAAAATATTATTGGGAATCTGTGGAAGATGTGCGGTTCACATTATACAAAGAGACAAATTTCTAATCTTTCGACTTCCAGCCTCGCGCCTTTCATTTTTAGAAATAACCTAATCGTCGACATTGGCTTGTTAATAAAGGGATTATGCAGACATTGTTTTAAAAAGCTGAATGGGATTAGAACTAGGCCAATATCACGGAATATAATATACTATAAGCCGTCGATTCTTTTACAAGTAATTAATATTAATAAAAACACAGTCTACCGGTCTGTAGTCATACACCGATCCGTAATATTATTATTTAAGTCGCGAGCAAACGGGCCAAGTCGTCAATCTACAAACCATTGAGATCGCTGGATGAACATGTCTATTTAGATTTCAATCCACATGTGGTTATTTTAACGTTACTAATTACTTTTAAAAATGCCGTTAGTGATAATATGTGGATTACCGTGCAGTGGTAAAACCAGCAGAACAAAGGAGTTAAAGGAATATTTATGTGAAAATGAGCCAAGTGGCTCCGTGCACGTAGTGACAGATGATCCGGCTACTCTGAAGAACGATGTTTATTCTGGCGAGTATTTAGTTTCGTTCAGTGAATATTGAATGACGGATTGTAGAACTGATCGCCTAAATCAGCCGCAGATTAGTATTGTTACCGTTAAGTAGGATAGTTTCACTCGAATATAAAGTACTTAAAATGAGCTCAACCTTTTCCAATTTCTTACATTTGTACGGATTGGTTGTGGAATAGGAGTAGAAATATATGGTAGAGAAATAAAATGAAATAGGCTTATCGTGCTAGTTCCGGCATCCACCGCGCTAATAAATACGGAATTTTAACAGTGTCCAGGGTTCTTGTACGTACACACCAACGTATAGGCGTACGATTCCTGTTTTCTTTTGGCCCCACCAAATCCCCAAGCCCAAGCGCTGTTACGATCCCAGTAATCTCTACGACCCATCCTCCCTGCATCACTGACATTGGGTAATCATACTGGAATATCGCGTTGGTATAGATGTAAAAAAAATAGACAATGAAAATTATCACAAAAGCGCGGTATCTGATGTGTGATAAATAATGATATTTTCTGTTTGAGCGTATTCCATTAAATTGCAGGGTGTTTATTATTGTTACAGATTCACAGAAAGAAAAGATATCCAGGGGTAATCTGAAATCTGCAGTACAAAGGTTGCTTAACAAGGATGATTTTGTAATTCTTGATTCTCTTAATTACATAAAAGGTGTGTATGTGGTTGTTTATAAGAATAATTGAAAACTAACGGTATCATCTCTATCAGGACAAGATCTTTTAGTGTAGAATTCCATTTTTAAATTATGGGCTTGTTCATTTGGGTATTAAGTAGAAGCTTACCGATTTTACACATTTTCATATCTTAAATTTTGAATGCGTTTGCCCGTATATATTACCGGCCATTTTTTAACACTTCAAATGAAATGAAATGGGTTTAATGTCCTACTATTCTGCTCCGAATTGGGCTATCGGCAATGAAGACGGACATACACCATACAGTGTGCTATACTACGGCCTACTCTTATATCGAATTTCAACTGTCAAGGGATCTTTTACGTGCACGACTCGGTTTTCGTACCATCCGAACGACTAGACAGCTGTCCTTGTCATGGTTCTTGGGAGACTATTTTTGAACCCGATTGAGATTGCTCATGTGGCATAAGAACTCGAATTTGAACTTGGATCGTAATTTATCTCTATGGTCACACTGACCATTAATACTCCGTGAACGTCATACAGGACAAATTTAGGTTAACAATAGAATTTTAAAAACAACTCAGTAATTGCGAGTAAATTTCGCATATTTATTTTTGCATTGACATTTCGCTTTTAAAACTTAGTACAAATGTAATACATGATAATATGTTTCTAAAAGTAGGTCTGTGGTATTTGTTGACATTTTATTTTAGAAATAGTATTGTTGTTGGCGAGCTTTTCAAGGGCAGAAAAGCCCAAATCTATAATGTTTGTTATTTTTGTAGGTTTTCGATATGAATTATACTGTGTAACAAAATCCTGTCAAACTCCACATTGTGTTGTAAGTAAACTAGTCTGATTAAAACAAAGATTCTATTTCTTTCGTTTTTTATAGTTCAAAATTTTGTTTTTCTTGTCTTTTCTACGCTAGGATTTGGAACATTTGGCCATTGTGGACATCAGGAATTCTCGAACCTCCCCAATCCCCAACCGGCCTCGCCCTTCTTGATTTTGACATCATCGGGAGGCAGACCATCATTGAATTTCACCATTTCGGTACCCACAAATTGTATTTATAGGAATTCTCTCTCTGTCTCCCCCTCCCCCCGCCTTTGCATGCCCATTTTGGTTGATTTTTTGGTCTATAATGGACGAAAAGGGTTTGAATTATTATTTTCTGAAAGGTTTTGGTAAATATTCATGATTCCGAGGCGGAAGGATAACGAGGTTATTAGGTTGGCGGCAACTAGTAACATTTTTTCGGTTTGCTTCTTCAAGTTTGTGTATCTCAAAATTTTGGTGGTTAATCTCATACAAATAGCTTGAGGTCACCATAGAGGCCAAAATTAAGATTGAAGTCAATGGGGTAATTAATGGTGGTCTGTCTCCCGCCTATTTATTTAACATTGGAGTTATTTCCCCTTTGTGTATATTTGTATAAACTTACTCTTTGTCGTTCTAAACAGAATATGTGACAATAATTATTCATATTTTTTTTGCAATGTAGGTATTATGTGATATAAGTCCAGAGAAGGCAGCTAAACTTAATGAAGAAAGAGATAAACCAGAACAATATGATAGTACTATGTATGTATTTATCCACCTTAAAACAGTAAAACATACACAATTGTTAAATGCCCGATTGTCACAAATATTTTAGCGAAAAGTATATTATGCGGTGCTGATTCATGACCATATCGAGACAATGCCCTTTTCAGATGACGTGGAAGTTTCAGTTGACGATATCTTTATAAATACTGAACTGAATTGAACCGCATTTCGACTGATATTCCTTCGAGGGATTCCATGTTCACAATATTATATTTTGAAAGGCATCGACTCAGAGACTTTAAACTACCCAGGACAGGGCCCTGTTTCTCGAAATCTTAACTAAAGATAAACTCCAAATTTAAGTACATACTTCAATTTTGATTGGCAATCAAATTACTAAAATTTATAATTTATCTTAGTTAATATTTCTTGAAACAGGCCCTGATATAAAAAGAATTAGAACGCCGATATCAATAGCACGCCGATATCAATAGCGTTAAGTTGTAAACAAACTCCACTACAGTTCATGAGTTTCAGTACGTGAATTGAATTACCTTATTTATAATATTTTCACGTTAGTAGTCAATACCTTATTAGAATTGGTATTTACAGATTTGAAGGTTTAGTAAAAAGATTTGAAGAGCCTATATCTACCAATAGGTGGGACAGTCCATTGATAACAGTGCAAAGTGAAGATACGTTACCCTGTAAAAATATCTGTGATGCTGTTCTGAAAAGAAAACCTCCACCACCGAATATGTCCACACAGTGTGTAAGTAGCCAAAATAAATTATATGTTGCTAATTACGTGATCATCAGTACAAAAAGATTTGGAAGTTGCGTACATACTAATATTATAGTATATAATCATTATTGGTCAGTTCACATTTTAAACATTGGTTTTTTTTCCAGCAACCCCTATCTTCTACAAATTTCCTCTATGAACTTGACAAAAGAACACAAGAAATAGTAAATGTGAGTAGAATTATTAGATTTTGTATTGAGTTATTGACATCTAAATGTTTCTATAATGTATGCAGTTTGCAGTCCATTTTCGCAGCGGTTCTTTTGTTGCCGTGTGTATACTTTTATATACGGTTTCACACGCTACTAAATCAATATTATAGGATTTATTCATTGAAACTCATCAATGTCATAAAAACTTGAAAAAGACATAGCCGTTTTAACTTAAGGTCTGGCTCTTCAAGCCCAATTCATCTAACCTACCATTTTATATTATAGAATATATAGGCTGGTTGTTGAGACAAGTTGACTAACGTACTTTCGTTAGTAAGTGCCGACAAACAAAAAAAATGTCTACGAACCAACGAGCAAACAAAACCGATAAAACAAATTTGGCAAAAAGACAGGACTATAACTGAACATATTTTGACGCTCTATGTCTGACTATTTTGTTTTATTACAGGATATTATGAGTAATCAGAAGTTAAGTGTAATAGGTGATTCTATATCAATAACAGGCGCAACAGATACTGTATCCTTTAATACTGGTTACAAATAGACCCAGAACTATCAATAGACCCAGAACTATTAATAGGGTGGGGGGGGGGGGTGATTCCACGACTGTATGTGGTATGAAGAAGTGTTATAGATTATCGGATGTGTGTATGATTACCTGTCCAACCTCTTTCTAGTTTCATGGTTTGTAAGATGTTTATCTCCCATTCCATATATATACACTATTTGTTCAGGATAAATGTAAAATAGTTCCCAAGGAGTTTACCATATATTGATCACTATACCGTACTAGTGTCTGATCATTGCAGATTTTTAAAATCCAATTTGAAGTTTCAAGTTTATTTTGTCCATGTTCAAGTGCTGTAATGTGCAGGCTATAGACCTCAAGGTCTCATGTCGCATGCCAAGCGTCGTAGGTTCCCATCGGGGTTTTCAGATTCTATCCACTGCTAATGACCCCATCAATGCAAACAAGGATATTATTGAAATACAGATACACGATATGTTAGAACCAAAATCACATTCCTCCCTGTTTAAATCATCTGTTTTCTCATATCGTGAGTGTTTACTATTTTAAACAGTGTCGAACGGTCTAGGTGAATTTTTTGTGATATGGCCATTGGCCAGTCCACCTGTCGTTGCAAGATTGTCCAATTCATCGACTTCAATTGATGGAAAGTGAGAAATCGTAATTGACAGGCAATCACAATGACCGTTACCTAACCGGATATGCCCGTCAGTATCATTTAGTAACATGTGAACAGTAGCATATATACATGTACTAATATTTTCCTTCATGATACAAAGATACAATTTAATAGAAATTTCAGTTTAGCAGAACTTCAAAGGTACCGAAGACAGTTTATTACATACAGCAAGATGCACCCTGTTGATGATGCCAATAAAATATCAAACATGTTTGTACAATATTTAAATAAGAGTCTACAGTGATGATATAATGATGATTTTATGTGATATACTTGAGAAATCGTAACATGGTTGGATCACTTGTCCTTTCCGGTGATCCCAGTCTCTAAATGACATTTTGGAGCTCTTAGTGGACGTCAAACCTGATCTCGGAATATGGCGATTAGTTTATAGAAGAGTGACTATTCATGTAATAGGAACACAGTTTTAACAACCACTACAAGTTGATGATCTGTCATGTAGCAATATAAGTTTCGAGGTGACGAAATGTGTGGCAGTTCGAATGACTGTAATTGACATACGATCATGGTTTGATTACTTTTGACTACTAAAAGTGTTTACAGTGGGCATATGGTTCATATGTAAACCCTACTCTATGATGGACGTAAACTTGAATAAATTTTTACCCATAATCAAATTACGTTTCGTTTTCGACTAGTTGTATTTGGTGTTTCTCAAATGTTTAGAAATAGAATGAGGTTTAACATCATACAGTGTGCTTCTGCGACGCTACCGCCGAGCAAAACGTAGTGTTTCACACAATCGTTATTGTGAAACACTAATAGGTCTAACTGCCACAAAACCAAAGGTGAATGTTCCTTCACTGGGCATTTCCAACCGAACGCAAAAGTGCCAGGTATCTCACTGCTTTTTAGCCATAAGGCAATTCTTACCGAACGCAACAGTGTCTGTAATGTCACTACCTTTTAGCCATTAGGTATTTCTAACCCAACGCAACAGTGTCAGGTATTTCACTACTTTTTAGCCATTTTAATTTGAAATTGAAGACGTCCCCAACCGATGTTTGCTTTTTCTTTTGTCCAAGTGACAAACATGCTAAGATCTTTAGTAGATCCAACCAAAGTTTAGTTTTTAGTCGCTTTTTGCTTGTTTATCAACATGACACAAAGACCGAATTCAATGAACAGTAGTATGTGTGCTATGAATCATCGTGGGAAATCTATCAACTTTTTCTTATTGGAAGCTAAATTGCTTTATCTACCACACAGTCGTCGGCCCCTCCAACTCATTTCAGATGTAATAAAAGCAAGTATGTTCCCCTGATACCCGGCTAGTCGTTTCTTACTGACATTTGTACCGTTCCAATTATAAAAATTTGGATACGATGGGAGCTGCTAATCTATTCGTGATAAGATTATTGTATGATTCGAAGCCCGATTAATGTATTTTACGACATTTATAGATAGTATGGATGTTTGTTCAACACGTCAATGTCTGTCTGTGTTGACTTTCCATTGGTGGCGCGGATTAATCTTGAATGTAAACTATCCCCTCTTTCCGCCAATAAAAGGAACTGTAGCGGCTACGATGTAATTAAGTTTTGATGTTGACCGGAAGATGTTATTACTACAAATAGGTATGTCGTAACCAATTAACCTATATCCAATAATAAATCGATTAAACAATTTAGAGCGAGTGTGGACTTGAAACAGAAAAAAAGCCCCTTTAGACGGAGCCTATCATATGATCCATTATCAATTTTTTTTTCTGTATACTGCTTCCACAAGATCTGACTTTTTTGACATCAGTAATATAGTTACTTAATTGATTTATTGTATAAACATAAGCTTTACCAGGGCAGTCTAATTGGTTCAATTGTTACTTCTGGGATTATATTTCATTTTAATAAATCATCACTGAATCCCATGATGAAGCAAAGCGCGTGGTGGTGGTGGCGGGGGGCATTTTCTCCTCCTTATATAAACCTAGAGATATGCATCATTTATCAAATAATTAATCCTCAGTAGAAAAATGTGAGGATATATTTAATTAATTAATAAGCTTTTACAATAATATATACATACTAATATAAATATAACAATCCCTAAATAGTTGAAGGGTGTATAAACTGACCTATCTTTATTTGATAACAAACACTTCTTAAAACACAGATCCTTTTTCGTTTCGTGTTTTTAGTTCAAAATTTGTGTCGTGTTTTCTAGTTCATATTTCAATCCTCAATTTTTTTCTTGGTAGCCAGCCCATAGCCTCGATCACTTCAGCCCAAATTGTCCCCACCCCTACTATTAAATTATTTTAAAAATGCACGATTAATAGCAAATATGAAGTATACATGTGTTTGTATATCAAGTATACATATTGTAAGTATATTTTTGTAATATTTTTATTAATAAGAGATGTATTAATATAAGTCTTTGTTTTGTTTATGAATCCTTACCCTTGACAGCGTGTGTACCTGCAAATATCAATTTGAATAAGTATTGGTTTAAAAATGAGTAACTTCAATTATGTGTATGGAAATTGTCAGCATAATAATTATCGCGTTTCCATTGCAAGGGGTGTTGGATGGACGAGTGATTAGCACGTGCGCGCTGTATCATACGATCTGTCATTGAGTCAACTGGTGTGGTTTCGATTCCCCGGTTGTACGTGACAAGGAGTACGGTTGCCTGTCCACCTCCCTTTGTTTTTTTCCGGGCCTTTCAGTTGCCCCCATTGGTAAAGACCCCTAGGCGTAAGCGAATTATTGAGATGAAATTTCATCATGTGTTAAACCTCTTTCTAATGCAACATACTTCCATCCTCCTCAAGTTTAACCCGTGACCTGCAAAGACAATTCACGCGATTTTCTCTAGAACGAAGACATTTTTGACCAAGACTAAACAACCGAAAGGGTTGATGATTATATGAAATGAAGCAAAACTTTACTGTATAGGGACATTGGTGGTAAGGACATTGGTTAAACAAACGTTACATTTTTCATCTCAAAACACCCCAAGAAAACATCGCAATTGTAAAATAAACCAAACGAAATTTAGATCGGTTTTATTCCACGTTGTACAAGATGTGTTTATTTTTTGTTTTAAAACTAGAATATTACGTAAGACAATAATAATTGGTATACACAACATTTCAATAAGTACTCTCTTAAAAGGGCATTCGGTAAGATTTGATAATAGTTAAAATGAACATAATGAAAACAAAATATTCTGAAAATTTCAGTCAAATTGCTTCACTCTGATCCTTGTTTGATTATCCATCACAAAATGCATTCAACCCCGTTAAATATCGCAGACTAAAGATTGCATCGAGAGCTTGATAAGTACATAACGTTTCTGGCCCACAGAAAAACCTACAATAAGCAGATTTAGATCTTGCATAATGCATATTAAAATTTAATTATTTATGTGTGCTTATGAAATGCCGAAAAAAAGGACTGTTCTAGATTTTTTATGAGCCTAATCGGTAAAAGCTACTAATGGATTCATATTCCAATTGCCGCATATATATATATATATAAAAACGAAACGAAACTTAGATCTGTATTTTAACTACATTTAACACAACAGACATTGATTAACTAACAATATCTTAATGGTAACCTATTTGATATGCATTACATGCAATAAAAATAATTAAAATTTTATAAATAATTTCTAAAAACTAAATCACATTTGTGATAAAACGATATGTCTTAAGACATTAAAGGGTAAATATACAAGTGTATTTACATTATAACATAAAAGCTACCAAAGTTTGGCTGATAATTAAGACACGTGTTTCAAAGCACATGTCTATGTTGCGAAAGTGATTATTACGTTATCATGAACGTTATGTACAATATGAAATCTCAACGTGTAAACTATAAACACTGACTTCAATTTAAATAATCTAAGAAATGAATGCAAAAAAGTTTAAAACAAAAAATGCATTGATCTTTCCCAATATATATTTCTTTCCATTTCAGTAAAAGCAATATATGTGCTAATATATTTTTAAGGGAATTCACTTTGGGATATTTAGAGCTTACTGACGTAACAGGGAATATATGCACATTCTTTGGTATCTTGTAAGCTTAAGTAGGGCACTACACTGACAAACATTAATCTGTCATGCCATGTTCCTAATAAATATATTAACAATAAAATACATCTTGATCAAATTCGCAGCGGAAAGAAATAATTTTAGATTAACTAAATTAAGAACAACTACGATAAGAACCCAAAGGCAACTCGCCTTGTGTATTGTCACAAGTGGGGTGAAAGACAAAGGAAAAATGGTGGCGGATGTGACGTCTTAACAGTATAATAAAAAGATGTCTTGTTTTAAATTAAACATGCTAAATAGATTACGAAGATCTCAACAAATGGTGATAGTGTGCATCCTTATAAACCCCACCCTCGCTTCCATAATTTAATTATGGTCTTGGAAGGGGTTGCTCTCTTACACTCCTAATATAATTGAGTATAGATTTGGGCATCTAGATTTATCTAGATTAGCATCCAGAGTTCTCTGGATAAGCATCCATATTTCTCTAGATTAGCCACCAGATTCTCTAGATAAGCCCTTTAGCAAGTGCAGGACAACTATAACGAAACTCATTATCTCATTAGCTATCATTATACGCTAATCTTATTATTATATTTTACCAAATTGGTATAGACATCAGTGTTAATTCGAGGTTCATACACATGGAACCCAGTTGGGGGGTTTATTATACGTTAGACTAATGCAGGTTTCGTGATCACTGGTTGCATGTTGATGATAATATTATTATGGAATGATTAATTCTTATATACATGCAGAAAAAAAAGTTAAACTAGCAACAAACAATTTTCTATGTGGTGGAACCGGGTTATATCAACACAGAAAGGCATGAAATACTTGATTTTGGGAGAATATTCCTACGTTTTTTTCTAAATATATCATGATAAATCCTAATTAGTATATCCCATTATCATTCCTAAATATTCTTAATCTCCCATATGTATGATATACGCATGATCTACAATATAATTTACAGGAAAGTATAAATATTAACATAATTTGTATACATGAATAGAAATCTGACTAATATAACAGCTTATACTATAATACTACAAACATGGTTTGGGTCGGTACAATAACAAAATAGTTACCAAATCAGAGATCAGTAATTTCTGGATTATGTGGTTTAACTTTTACACAAATAAAGCTATCGTGAAATATCCAATCTGATTAAAGCATAGATTCCATTCGTTTAGATTTTTATAGTTTCACAGCCAAGCGATATGGAAGAGTTAATAAATAACCCGCGGTCTGAGTGATGTGAAGGATTAGCCAATCAAATGGTCTATGTAGTAGTGTTCTTATCGTGTTGCGCTCGGAACTGTGCATATACATTCGCTGCGATACAAAAAAGTGATATATTCTATTTCGAATAACTATTTGGAAGACCGACGTCATGCGGCCAAATGTATATGACCCTGACTACAAGATACAACCGACTTAGTGGAAGTGGACGTAAACTACAGGAACCAACGAACTACAACCGATCAGATGTTCAATTCGAGTAATGGGTTTCATCGACAAGGGATCTGTATTTCAATCAGATTGGAAATAAAAACACAACTTTTTAAAGCGACCACCTCCTAGAAATGGATATCAGTTCTTGATTCTATATAGCGTATCATTCATAAGGCTGTTATGAAATCTTATAAAACAACAAAAACAAATTTTAAAAATAATAAACTACAGTACAGATTATAAATAAAAACACCATCTATTCTGTCGCCACATTTTCTCCAAAATCAGGGAATCTGTTGCCCGTTGGTTAAGATTGTCATCTTTTATAGGCTGCTTTGGTTTTCTATTGTAATGATGACTGATATGTACCGTAGAAAGTTAAAAAAAATTGGCACAGCTCTTTTACAAAAAGGGAATGGTGATTCTACGATGTAAATGAACGGATAATATAGTTGTTTAATATTAAACTATAATCTATTCTATATTATCGACTTGGAGCTTCTCTTTCTCCAACCAACCAGTGGGTGATGATAGATCCTTTACCCTAAAGAAAACATGAAGACATATCATTTATTGCGCAAACATGGCCGGGGGCAAGACATATGCATACATGATGGATAGTAGAGAATTCAACACAGTCATTGTTCCAATACCAAATGAATGTTTTATTTAGACTAATCAAGATTTAAAGTACGATGGATCTACTTTTTTCGATAAGATACTCTTCCCTTCAAGGCATTTCCATTGATATGTTAATCTTCAATTGCCTATAAATGTTAATATATCCAGAAAGGACAACGTTTAACATTCTAGGTTATTCTCGGACTATTTGTATGGTTATTTGTGCAATCCGTCTAACCCTAATTCTTCAATATATTCGAAATGTCAATGTTCGTGGGGACTACAATAGTTAGATTAAAGTTCGGTGTTAAATCAAAATTAAAATAATTAGTCATAGTACCTTCATCTCAACGGGACCTCTTAACTCCAGTTCGAATATATTAAACGTGTCCAGAACTTCTTTGCACTGTGGACTAACGTGTATTCGTTGTGCTGAAAAGGGTAGACAATTTGATTTATTAGTTTGGAGTAAATATCTTATTAAAATGAGACTAGCAAGTAACATGTTGAGAGGAGAATATACAAGTATATATCTATTTTCCACTTGTGGGGATATAAGAAAGAAATTAAAAAGAATTGGACTTAGAGTCGTGAACTTGATTGACTTAAGATGTCACATACAGCTGGTATAGAAGATTGAATTGTTTTGTATACCGCCAGTGCGCTCCCAGCGTTAAGATAATTCGGCCATAATTCAACACTGGAGCATAAACTAAATGGAAATCCACATTCATATTCCGCTTGCATAAGTTTAAAGACAGGAATAATTACATCATGGTCATGCGGAGGACAAATCCCAGAGAAACACTTTATATTTCTTAGACAATCGATTTCACTAGCTTAGAGATATTACAATTCAGTAACCGACTAAGTATATTTTTATCAACATGGTGTGAGTAGAATAAAGCTGTCCTCTCCCGTTTTATTATACATGGTATCATATTTATTATTTTGATTTAAACATTGAACATGAATCATGTAGGGCTACACCTACATTATTATGAGACAAACATAGCAGGTTTTTTTCATTATGCTCATGTATGATATTTTTGTCCAGGCATCGAGTAAGTGGTACTTCTAACATGAACGCTAATGTTTGTCCCGTATGTTCTCCCATTGCAAAGAAGGTGAATACTTCCCTGGTCATTAAACAAGCATGTAAAAGTTTAAGGAGCTTTTAATGATAAGCTGTGATTAGAATGACTCACGTAATCCGTTTGATTCCATTCTAGAGGCTGTATTAACAGTATCACCAAATAAACAATAACGAGGCATTTTATGACCAACGACACCAGCTACCACTGAACCTGCAAACATAACACTATAACTTCAGTACTGCAGGAATTCTAGTATCTGCATTTAATGTTCATGGAATATTGCTGTATTGGTGTATATTTAATATTTTTTTCATGTAGTGTATATTTAAAATGGCTGAATTCAATGCATGTTTATCATAACGGCATTTAGTGTACATTTAATATAACTGTAATATTATGGGTGGGAGTCATATTTCGGTTTAGTCCGTGCAGAACAGTAGGACGTTAAACCCATTTCATTTAATAATTCGACGAGGTTAAGCAGCTTAAAATTGACACGAGTTGACACATATAAGAGTTAGATTGAACATATTAGTTAGATCCATCCCTCGCCTACCCGACATTCAATATAGAAAACGTATAGATCTATTACAACAATGTTACCCCAGCACCTACCTAGGATCCTTCGGTTAGATAATGTCATATCATTTCAGTGTGCGTTCTACGTCACTAAAACACTAAGTGATGACGTATACTATATTACCGTGTGTAAAGCACTCAAATATAGAAAATTCAATATAGAAAACGTATAAATCTATTACAACAATGTTACCCCAGCACCAATCTAGGATCCTTCGGTTAGATAATGTCATATCATTTCAGTGTGAGTTCTACGTCACTAAAACACTAAGTGATGACGTATAATATTATATTACCGTATGTAAAGCACTCAAATATCAAGGTTTCGACACTGTTAATTTACATTAATATTAAATTGAAATTACTAATTATCAATAACTTACCTGTATGAAGTCCTATTCGAAGTTTAAGTTTTTCGTCGGGTCTATGACGTATTCGGAAAGACAAGACTGTATTGAGCAAGGCTAAGGACATCCGGGCAATCTCCCTAGCGTGAAGGTTTCCATTTCTAACCGGAAGACCTGATACTACCATATAGGCATCACCTATTGTTTCTACCTTTAAAACAAAAAAATGATATAAAACGATTATTTAGTGTATCTTAAATTATATATTTGGAGATCGACATATTATTATTTTTTTACTAAAGACCAAAAATCCATATACACCTATTGTACCGTTTTGTCCCGAGTATTTGCTGTCCTGCGTCATGTGGGGGTAGGCTATTCTCCCCAATTATACATGGCAATGCTCTACAAACGACACAGTACACCTTGATGAACATTCTTGCCTGATTTTAAATTAGACCGTATACATTATAATCAATTGCCAACTTATTCATATCTAGATGTAACAATATTTCTTATCTGAGCAAACATTTTTGGGAGACTTTAAAATGGTAAATTGATTTGGATTCCAGTGAAAAGTTATTCCACTCTGTCCTATTTCGATCGCTGGTCTGCCTTATAATTAATAAAAGTAATGTTAGAAGTAACTGGTTTACTTGCTTTATAAACATCAAAATTCTCTATAATGGAGTCGAATGAAGTGTATAGATCATTGAGGAGATTAACCACCTGAAAATAAAAGTTACAAAAAATAATTATGCATTCAAATTAGCAAAATCGTAAGGCAAGAATAATCATTCGTCCCGTAAAATTTATGCGAATTAGACATAATTCAACCACATGGTACATACACATTTGAAATAAACAAATGAGTTCTAGCGTTGGGGTTAACTAGGATTGATTTCAACAATAGTGCGTATTAAATACGCTTGTATATTGAAAATTCTGTATGTTTAAATGTTTCTTCATTGTGTGTTACATTACCTCCATGGGTGTGCTGGCAGCTGACAGAGCCGTGAAGCCACATATATCACTGAAATATATAGTCGTGTGTTCATACGATTCTGCTTTAATCGATTCTCCCTGTATCAACTGGCCTGCAACTTTTCTGAAAATAATCGAATAAGATCAATGATTTGACTGGTGCCAATTACAGCTACTTCATTTGTCAATACGGACATTTACTTGCTATTATAGGTGTTTAAGTAAAGGCTTTATTGGACATCTCTACCCATTTATCAGATTCGTTTAGTGTTATTTCACAATCCTTTCATTGAAACATATAGGCTTGATTTATATCAGTATCGGCTATTCTTTTAAGTTCAATATGCGTTTAAATCATAAGATCTGTCTTTAAGTCAAACGGTGGGGTTTCGATCTCAAGCTTGTGTGTGTCCAACCTCGTGAGTTTTCTCCGGATTCAACCCACATCTACGTACATTTAATATTAAAATACAATTGTACTATTAGTAATTTCCGGAATGACCGTGTCTGTGTCGAGCTGACGTTAACTCCTACTTCTCTCACTCTTAAAGGACAAAAATATCATTGACTGAGCGACTATGTCCACTTTAAGATAACTTTACACTATATAGGATACAGGAATATTCGTTCTTATCAAATATACGCATCATGAAATATTCCTAATTAGACTGACTGATTTTCATTAATTTTTCATCTTGTAAAGGCTAATCGAGTATCAGACACGATTATTCAACCGCACCCACGACCCATTAAGTTATGGATTGTTTAAGCCTGGTAGCAACATCTTGATCATAGTATTTCCAAATCCGGATTTTATTTAAATGAACCAAGACCTATGATTTATATCAATATTAAATGAATTTCAGAAATAATTCATACGTCATTCGTAGTGATTTAGTATCTTTTTATTGTTATATTTTATATCCGAACTACATGCACGGTAACATGCATAGTGTGTAGAAATGTCGTCAGAGCTTTTAGTATTGGGCTTCTGCGTTAGAAAATCCTCTGAGCAAGTAGTAAAGCTTAATTGTGGTTACTATTAATGAAAACTAGTGAGAAATATACGTGTTGTCAGTTATCCTTAAACCCGTCAGTACTTGTACCGTACGTCAGTATTTCTGTTAATGGTCAGTAATAATCATACGGTGAGTATGTGAGTTAATTGGTTAGTATTTCTTACTTTTGTCAGTATCTAAAAAATACGTGAGTAATTAAATAAACGTGAGTTTATCTAAACATATCACTATTGAGGCACGTGCGGGAGAAATTGACGAAAGCGTGACTAATTAAGAAAACGTCACTATTTGAGCTAACGCTCACTATCTGTGTATAACCGCCAGTTACCTTTGATGTGCGTTAGTAATTGGACACGGTGCCAGTAGAGCGTGAAATCGTTAACTATATACATTTCTGGTGAGTATTGTTACTATAGGTAATTTAACTTCCAGATAAATTGTCGCTACCTTCTGAATAAAATATTAATTATTTATTATTATTCTCGAATCAGAAAATGTTTTATTTTTTTTAACAATAATGAATGGTAGTGAACACGGGTATTTTTCGGTTACCGCCGTAGTTTGCAGAATACTGTTTTAAAACATTAGCGGGTGTATTTTTCTCCGATTTCCATAACCGCCGTAGTTGGCAGAATACGGGGCAATGTGTAGTTTGTAGAATACGGGGTTTGCAGAATACGGGACAATGTGTAGTTTGCAGAATACGGGGCAATGTGTAATTTGCAGAATAAAGGGCAATGTGTATAGTGTTATTTCATTTACAATTTATATTTATTCTCGTTCATGCAGATTAGCACTTGTTTTGGGACGTGCGGCGCTTTACTATCTGTATGGTTTAAATTGGAATCACAACTAATGGTTAAAAAAGATCACCAACACAAATCTATTTTCACTAATTTTATTGAAACAGATAACATGATAGCTGATAACACAAATAATGAATTTCAAACATTCGCACACAAGCTGAAATTCTTAGCACTGAAGAATCGTGTGCATACCGGGCTGGTATCTTGGGTTGTCGCTTATCGTGAAATAGTTCCAAATCTTACTACTTCACGTTAGTTTTATCTAGATCACTGCTGGTATTGTCTGGATACTTAATCATTATGAATAGAAGTATTGGAAAAGGCGGGAAAAGATACCACATGGTTTACGTGTGAGTAGCATGAAAGATGAAAGGGAGGATATCCCTTTGATGTCACAAGATTGACATTCCAGCTTCTAGATGCCAGTGAAAATTTAGAAATATTTTTGTGATTTCTTTTGTTATGCTAGGCTACTTTAAGAATTTAGACATAATATGTATCAACAAATAATAATTTATGATATAGATCATACTTTATTTATTAATAATGTTACAAACAAATAAGTTCCCATTAGATGGTTTAGGTTTTGGAAATGACGAAGAATGTCACGTGATTGCTCTTCGCTTTGATGTTTCATTCATTGCCGCGTGAACCTTTCAGTTCAGACACCTATGATAGACATACAGGTGCCAATCATTTTAGGAATTACATCGTAATCAACACTAGTTACTATCGTACTTATAGTAACTATCGACTATCAACACATGACATATTATAATCTCGACTTTATTTAATGATACAGCAAAAAATTAACGTCCGCTTGACAAGATAGATGGACTGTATTTGTGATTGCGTAGGAAGCGTGACACAATTTTATTTCTTCAAAAACGCGGCGTTTGTGCTTATAACCGAGGTAAAATAGTACCATACGTTTCCTGACTAACAGTGACATTCATCTACAAGGATTATTATGCCATTCGAGACATTTCAATGTGTAATAGTATTATATCCACCACTATCGATAATTATATGTATCAGCCGATATTATATGTTGCTGTCAATATTTGATATCGGTAAAACTGATAGGTGTCATATCGGACCATCACTATTAATATATTTAGGACCTAGAAATTGACCCAAATGGGTCGCAACGCATATAATAATGTAAACTGGTTGTATATGAGCTAATTTACATTCAATTGTTTCCATTTTGACTCTAATGTCAAATCAGTTACGTTCAGTGAAATACGGCATGAATCTGAACCCAACCATGTCATATATTTGTTAATGTTTGTTTAATATTTAGCTCGGTGTAAGAATTTAGAACCAAAGAGAATAGTCCATACATTAGTAATATAGGTCCAACGCGACGAGAATATACATTCACTTGATACACTCACTCCGTTCATTTGACACCTCCCTCTTTGTTAGGATAAGCTGCTGATTTGGCGACGAACAGTATCGGACCAGCTCAATTTATCTCGACAGCCAGTGTCTGAATGCTGCCTGGATGCATTTCCGACAGTTTATTTCACAAAATATTTTGGTGAATATATTCATTCACATTGAGTCACTCACCCCGCCCGTTTGACACTTTCCTCTGGTCGGATAAACTAGTGATTTTGCGACATTTTCGAGAAAAAATAAGTTAAAGATATCGTTAGATTTTAACACTAAATCACGTAACAACCATGTCATATATTTGTTAATGTTTAATATTTTGCTCGGTGTTAGAATTTAGAACCTAGGAGAATAGTCCGTACAATAGTAATATAGGTTTTGTATATTAAATCTTTTATGGGATTAAATTCTGTTAATCTCACCAATTAATTAGCACCTTTGTGTTATAGTGCTCAAGAGATTAAGAATGTTGATTGGCTAGGTTTATCACCTCAATAGAGCGTAAAATCATTTTTATATAGTTAAAACTATATAAATTTCTGTTTAGTTTATTGATAAACTGTATCATTAAAAGACAATTTGTTACCGGTGTGACTATTGAACAAAAACTCAAACGACAATTTCGGATATGTAAGTGACAAATTTTAAGAAATAAAAATGCTCTAAAATTTGTTGGAAATCTTTAACAAAAGTTTTGCTATTGTGTTTTCAATTTCTTGAAATTTCCCGTGTTTAGAATTGTCTCAGTTTTGAATATGTAATATAGTGTAGTTATAAATGTGTTTTTTTAGGGGATAATTTTCAATGTTCCTTTAGAAGTATTTCTATCAGCCTTTTGTTTTAATAAAGAATTAATCGCACAGGATATCTACATGAAAAATATCCCAAGATCGAACGTCGGACATGGTTTTACTATTTCAACGTTGCATGCAATGTATCAATTATATTTATCGTGTGCTAAATAAAACAATTTCTAAATTATTAATAGAATCTTCTGTGTTCATAATTTCGAATTACTTGAATGAAATTTATTATTTTTCTGTTACGTACGATCAGTTGTATTTTAACATTGTGTATCGTACCTTATTATATGCTATTATTATTTTCATCGTTTTTTATATTGTTTCATTGCTATATATATTGTTTAATAGCTATTATTTCTCAAAAGTAAATAGATAATCACACGATTCTTCGGTGTTCAGAATTTCAGCGTTCATATGTGTATGAAGTTCAATATTATCAGCTATCATAATTTATTTCAATAAAATTACCGAAAACAGATTTGTGTTGATGATCGTCTTAAACCATTAGTTCTGATTCCAAATTTACTAATCCTTACCGCGCCACCTACCCCAAAATATGTACCAACCCGCATGTAACGAGAATACATATAAATCGTAATATATATTGCGCCGTATTCTGAATGGGAACCCCGTTGTAAGAACGTGAACGGGTACAGATAATGTGACGAATCAAACCTCGCCACTGAGCATTTAAATTCATATTTATATATGAAGTGGACTCTGTCTCATCCGAACTCTGATCACTGTATTTAGAGATCGATCTATCTAACTATCTTTGGCGTTTTTTTGCAAACTACGGCGGTAAGCGAAATTGCCGACAAATAGTCCCTTTACTCATTGCCACCAATTATGGTTTAAAAAATCTCCTCCGATTCGAGAATATTAATAAATAATTTTAATTATAATAATTTTAATTATAATAATTTTAATTATTTATTAATAATTTTAATTATTTATTAATAATTTTAATTATCTATTAATATTCTCGAATCGGAGGAGATATTCAGGTTAGTAATAAAAATATTATGATCACTTACAGTAACAATACTCGCCAGTATTTTATATAGTTAATGATTTCACGCTCTACTGACGTCAGGTCCAATTACCGACGCACATCAAAGGTAACTGGCGGTTATACTCAGATAGTGAGCGTTAGCTCAAATAGTGACGTTTTCTTAATTAGTCACGCTTTCGTCAATTTCTCCCGCACGTGCCTCAATAGTGATATGTTTAGATAAACTCACGTTTATTTAATTACTCACGTATTTTTTACATACTGACAAAAGTAAGGAATACTAACCAATTAACTCACATACTCACCGTATGATTATTACTGACCATTAACAGAAATACTGACGTACGGTACAAGTACTGACGGGTTTAAGGAAAACTGACAACACGTATATTTCTCACCAGTTTTCATTAATAGTAACCATAATTAAGCTTTACTACTTGCTCAGAGGATTTTCTAACGCAGAAGCCCAATACTAAAAGCTCTGGCCACATTTCTACACACTATGCACCTTGTAGTGATGTATATACTTACTTTGGTAACATCATATATAATAAATCTTCAGCCCTTTTCTTCTGTTCCAAATAATCACCAGTTCTTTCTTCTACTAAAGCTTCTAGATTATTAGCATATTGTTCCATTCTAGATAAAAGATTATCTAAAATATCTCCTTTATCACCGTCTCTGCAACATAACAATACGTAAGATAGTGTCGTGCCGTTTGGTTTAGCAAGTGCCCCTTATACATGCTACCGTCCATGTTTTATTACTAGACAAAACTGACTTGAAATGTTAATTTAATAGTTGGATTTGAATGCATAGGGTCATATGTAATGGGTGGAAATGCATAAGTGATATCATTTTCAACCCCTCAATACTGGATATTGTCTATGGAATAATATTATTGGATTATGCATATTTGCATTCGGTAGATACAGTATCCGAAATAACTCCTGCCACCTGTGTGTATCATGAATCTGGTCAAAGGTCTGTACATGTCAAGGGTACTGCCCCCCACCCCTTCAATGCAAAACTTTAATGTTGAGGACTGAAAAGAAATACAAACATATAGTTAGTGTTGAGTAAAGATTAACAATCCTCGAAACTTGGATCTATAAACAACTTGTCCTTACTTGTTCAATTTTCTAATAATATTTTTTAAACTTTGAAAATCTGGTCTTTCTGTCGGATCTTCTGACCAACATCTTCTGATAACACCAGCTAACTCATCACATGGACAATCAAAATCTTCTAATGTTGGTCGAAAATATGGTTTCATGCCATTCTTTACTTTTGGTAAAATATCTGTAATAATATGATACATTCGCTTACATTCGACACAGTTACTATTATTATTTCCTGGCTGCCGCAAATTACCATTCCAAATAGCGAGATTTTAGACTCGTGATTCTTAATTAATCAACAATGCTGCGTTTCAAGGATTTTTTAATCATTGACATGACATCTATTAAGGTTTCGTTTATTACGTAAGAATATAAATTAAAAGTCATATGATAAGTGGTTAGCGCGTCAGCGCTGTATCATAAGGTCGTGTTTTTTTTTCTCCGGATCCTCCGGTTTCTTTCTACTGTTAAAGACCCCTACACGCCAGCGCATTTTTGAAATAAATTGTACCATAATATGTTAGTCCCGAAATGACCTTTTTTGTGTCGAGTGAACGTTAAACCCCATTTCTTCTTGCTCCCTCAAATAAGAAGGATTGGGATATTATTCACGATGAACTTCATACAACTATATTCTTCTAGTCATTGATAAATTATGTAACTAAATTGGCCCTAATAATCAGTGTTTTTTTTATTTGTTTGTTTGTGTTGTTGTTGGTTTTTTTTTTTTTTTGTTAATTTTATGGAATACAATAACTGTTTTTATACCTATGATACGACCTTATGTCAAGCCCCGCCCATCCCCCATGTTCAGTAGCCCAATAGGAACAGAACTGTAGGACATTAAAATCCATTTCATTTCATTTATATCAAGCCCATTTTAGCATGATGTTTCGCAAAGTGTTCGAACAGTGTCGAAACGTCATGCTATTATTTGTAAATTAGGACATTTCAATTAGAGTCTGACAATGAAGATGCATATGGAACAGTAGGGAAACTTTTTTTTATACTTTATTCAATTGCAAATAGTTATAATAAATGAGACATTGTGCAAAATGGCTACCTTGTGGCTCTATTTCTATATTTTGCAGATAGAATACACCTTTCCTATAAACAATCTCTTGACATATCACAGCAAAACTATAAACGTCTCCTTTAGGAGAACCTGCTGGTGGTCTATTGTGCATTCTCAATAATTCAGGTGCTGTCCATAATTGACCTGAAATTATCAAAATGATATTGCAAGCTTTACATTTCTCTTTTGGGGAGTTCACATAACTTACTTTGCAGTATTGGTTTTACAAAAATAGATTTCTTTTAAACAATGTTATTCGGAATTTTAAAGGGATTTCTGTCTTTAATAATAGTAACATTAAAAAAATACCTACTTTTATAAAAGGCGTATGTTTCTTCATGCATGTCATTATCTGATTCTCTCAGGCTATGTAATCCAAAATCAGTTATTTTAACTACAAATCGACTGTCAACAACACAGTTTGTACTTTTTAAATTACCATGACTGTGCGTATCAGTACTATGAAGATACGCCATTCCCTAGAAACAAAATTCATATTAAAGACCATTTAAGGTAATTTAAAATCGTGTAATATAATCAGTACTCTTAGTGGGTCCACAAAATATTCAAATAACCCAATCATATCGCAAGTCATTTGTGTCGAATGATGCCAAGCTGTCATATTACGGTATTGTTATTAATCATTATTTCAATTAATTATTTAATTGTTATAAACATGAATTCTTGTATATATACCATGTCTTTGTTAAGATACCAAATAACAGTTGATATAAAAGTACAATATTTGTATCATGGCTACATTTTAATACGTTGGAAACTGACAGATCTTTTTAAATTGCTTTTAGTCTAAAAGAAAACCAAGTCTTAGAGTTAGGATAAACTGTTGTTGAACACAGAAAATGAAACCAATAATAAACTAACTGACTTACTCTTACGATATCTTGCATAATTGAATATCTGAACATCCAATCAAGTTTGATTTGTTCGTTCTCAAGAACATCCTGGAGAGAAAATATCATCAATAGTATATCAGAAAACTATCTGCATCAAGAGCAGGGTCAAGAAATAAACATTAAGGAAATTAATGAATTCTCTAATTAAATGTGTTTGTAACAAATACATATTGGGTCTGCAGAGTAGACTATTCACACCAATCCTATTAATGAAATTGGGCTATGAATTCTCTAATCAAACTAATTCTTATCAAATGCATATTAATTGAAATACCGTGACACCTTTCTGGAACTTTCGAATATGTATTTCTGTTAGTGTGCACATTTAGAGTTGTGTAATAAACATACCTGTAGACTTCCTTTAGGACAATATTCTGTTAATATACAACAATGCGGGGGATCTATACACGCCCCTACAAACCTTACCAAATGATCATTCTGCAGATCTTTTATCTGGTAATAAAAATGAAAGTTGTTAAAGAGATTCGTTTCCTAATGAATCCACAATATCTTAATGTCAATGAGATAAGGCAAATGTTACAAAACAGAACTCATTAATGATGCTAGGCAATATTTGATTATGCCTTTAAAACTGCAGCGAACTAATATCCTGTAGCATCATTTTTTTTCTTCTCAAATCGTGATCAACTTTTTATCCTAAATGCGAAGCTTAATGAGGTATCTCTGTTTGGCAGTTTTCATGCACATACTAATAATGATGAACATTTTAAGAAAATAATTATACAGCCTCCAACCGATGAAAACATTCAGTATCAGAAACTGTCCATAACGGCCACAAAAGACGTTAACATGGCGTGAAGTTTAGAAAAACCTTTAGGACTAAACTAAATCCGAACAGAGTGACATCCGTTTATTAGCTATTTTCGGGGGTTGGGATGGCCTAGTGGTCTAGAGTGCCGCGCTTCGACCTCTAGCTGCCCGGTCACCTCTGACTTGCGGCTGTGGTTTCGAGCCCTGGTGTGAGCATATGTGGCATGGAGATAGGGGCGCCTTCTCAACCTCGTGGGTTTCCTCCGGGCACTCCGGTTTCCTCCCACTGCTAAAGACCCCTACGCGCAAGCGAATTATTGAAATAAAATTAAACTAATGTTAGTCCCGAAATGACCTAGTTTGTGTTGAGTGGACGTTAAACCCCATTTCTCTCTCTCTCTCTCTCTCTCTCTCTCTCTCTCTCTATTAGCTATTTTCAATGGAATACCATTTGCATGTTGTATACAAATGAAAAACCTCTCGGTGCGCTAACTTCGTTTCACCTACCATATTATACAAACATTTACATTAAGATAATAAAAAAACATCATAAATCGATCATTTCAATCCAGCTGAACACCATCTATATTTTGACATTTTAAACAGAGTTTCAAAAACCAAGGATTCCGAATTAAATTTCAAATTGCTCTAAACTTAACGTAGCCTATATTTGAAAGATAAACAATTTTCGTTGAGAAACAAAAATCTTCGATAATAAAACGTGAAGGCTAGTATTACCTGTTTTACTTCCAGTAATAATGGTTTATGGATGGTGATATGTTGTTTTTCTATTGGTTTAATGGCGTTAATTGCACCCTATAACAGAAAGAGTATACCACAAATATAGGCGACTGAGGTTATAGGAAACAAAATTATTTTTACACCCAGTTGATAAGAGTGCTTTAAAATCCAGCAAAAAAGTTAATATATGGAGTTCAAAATAATACACAATTAAAAGTATTTTTATTTAAAAAATAATTTGGTCTAAAAATCATTCTTACTAAATGTATCATATCCCATATTTTTTGTAATAACAACCAAGCCATATATTCAAGTCTTCGTGGGTTTTTTTTTGTATACTAGTGCGTGCATAACAACAACAGTATTCATATTAAAATAGTACATCGGACGATCTGAGATAAATGTGAATAACCCAACTTTGTGTGTCTCTAGCTTGTCAAGATCATCCATTTCGGCAATGAGAAGTACAGCCTTTGAATACGAACCTTGTAATATCCTGTCTTTGTAAAAAGTTGTTTATTACCATTATCAAGATGCATTACCATTGTATTAATTGACGCAGCTTCACTGCACTGTAAAACAATTCATACATTAATTTGAGCAAGGGTGTCTTAAATAAATATGTCCAGGATGAATCAGCAAAGTAGATAGACCATAATCCGACACCTTGTGGAATGTTTTATTTTTCAGCTGGATTGAACAAGGTTTACACACAAGATATTTAAAACTTCTTTTAAATTGATCTACTTTCTACTTTCAGGTTATCCCAACTACAGTTTCTATTGAAGTTATCATTTACTTAGGAGATAAACACTTCCTGTTACGTATTTAGAGGGGGTTTATTGTCCATTTAACCATGCTTGAATCATTAGAACACGAGACGCTATCAATTTTGGCATGTTTAGATATTCAGCTGCTATTTTCGACTCCCTCATAGTATTTTCAAGCGGTTTCTTGTGACTAATGACTTATTATTAGGTAGATCATGTTAGCCTGACTTTGATCAAACCGGGATTTAAAAAAATAATCCATCTGATTAAGTAAACATTGATTGGTGAGTGAAGCTATATCCTACCAAAAAAGAAAATAAATTTGTCCATACTGTGACTGCCTAGTTACGAATATATTATTTAGACACCTGAAAACGGTTTTAATTAATTTGTTACTGATTTTCTACTATTGTTTGTATTTCAGAAATGTGTTTTCATAAAAGATGATGTTTGAAAATATGTGCTGAATTTCTTGAAGATATTTCCCAATAAAGATTTGAATTGAGGAAGATCATCTAGCACAAAAATTAAAAAAAGTACACTGTAATATTTATACGTTGTAATTCGCCTTGATAATTCAGAGGGGGTTTATTGTCCATTTGACCACATTTTTCAACCAATCAGAATCGAGGAAATTTCTAATTTGTGCTACAATAAAGAATAAACAAAACTCTGTGTATTCCCGGACGGCATTTATTTAAATTAATTTTGGTGCATAAAGTGCTTCTATATCACACACGTAATCCCTCGTCTACAAACCAAAATGACTTTCTGTGAGCTTTAAAACTCTAAAACTCTAAGGAATAAATTCTATTAAAAGACCACCAGACAAAGTTAATAGAGTAGCATTCAAAGGTTTCGAGGACCTACAATATATACATGTATCGTTCTTATACATTACAATTGGGAGGCAACTTTTTAAACTAAGACAAGATCTGAAGGTATGGTAAATTGGATGTAAAGTGACATCTATCACTCAAATGACGCTGACCTTTACAGGTAGTTCATCATGGCTACAGTTAATTAGTAAAACGCCAAAGTGAATACAAAATATTGGTATTTACTAATTAAACTTTCCATTACAATTCTTGGTCTGGTTGACAACAAGTCAAGGGAGGTCAGTTTAAAAAATGGATTCTCAATTCTAGCACAGTTATTTTTCTCTACTGTGACATTTTTGCCCGTTAATCTAGTTTTATCTTATTTACAGCCACGGACAAAACACACAGTTCCTTACGACAGTTCATATTAACCTGCGACCTACTGAATAATTGTGTCGTGTCATGTAAGTGCTTGAATCAGACTGATGGTCGAAATTATTCTGGTATATACCGCCAATTGTATTGTTGAACATTCAAGGCTTGTCCGGTGCATTTGTCTCAAGATTTCCAGAAGTGTCCAAAATGAAAAAGGCACTGAAACACCCCACCCAAGTAATTTCACGAATTATCCTCATTGTAGTGCAACCAGGAGTATCTGCCCAAATGATCGCATCCCACCTCCGCGTCTATACCTATCATTCTAAATGTTTTGACTTACATACTGGGGATTAAATAAAAATTAATGGGTATAATAGGCCAAAGACAAGCGGAAACTCGCGTCGTTGCTTCGCTCATCCCATTTAATTTTCATGCAGTGCAAGAATGACATTGGGACACCCAAAAAAAACTCTTGTTAATCCGGATCAGTCTGTGATCAAATGAAAAATCTACTTAATAACAACGTCGAAACGAAAGATCATTATTATATTCATTTCTTAATGAATTGGGAGATTTGATTTCTAGAGACATATTTCATTATTAATAAAAAGTAACCTTACTCGATCTAAGCTCACTCGGCTTTCACAATTTTCCAATTTCCGATTTTTGGTAGGAGCCCCGAACATGATATCTTCATACTTCACTCTCCAATTCATTTCCGCTAATTCGGCTTCAAGTTTGATGTGTCTGAAAAGAATAATACAAAGATTTTTCGGGGTTCTTTTTCAATTGAGTAGATCAAGAAATTAGTCTAGAGTTTCAGGAACCGCTGCCAAATGAAACGAATGGCACAAAATCTGTAATATTGTGAAAAATAAGTACCTAAATTGGAATCGAAGTGAAGCCTATAAAGTCACAGACAACTTCCAATGTCGGCTGAGATATAGTATTGAAATATTTGATAAGGTCTAAAATCTAATCCCTTTATTTTCAATTTTAAGACAATGTCTTGTGGCATATTGGCTTCAAGCGTTTTCTAATGGCAAAAGCTAAAGCTGTAATTTAGACTAAAGGGTTTAGCTGGATATCTACAAAGATTTAACCAGACATATTCCCGGGTAACGTGATTCCAATTTCTGTGAAGTGACAAATGATTTTATAACTGGTTAAGAAAAAATAGTTTGGGTCTTTCCATTCATTATTTGGTGATATACACAGATAGTTAGCCTTTCCTCGCACCCCCAATCTACTACCCTTGCCCCAAACAGCCCCCCCCCCTCCTTCTAATCATTCCCATGCAGTTGGTGGTGTAATTCTAATGTTTTCTTTAAGAAAAGCTATGTGATCTCCTCACCCGATAAGATTCATCAGATGTTTCAGAAAGAACAAGCAAACCCACCCCTGCTTTTTTATATATTAATGATCTAGAACTGGCACTGACTGCCCCGTACACAGCACTTGTCACTACTTCAAGTTGATGCATATAATACTATATATTTTGACATATGTACATAAAACAAAAAGACAAAATAAAAGGTACCTATAAACAAAGATAGTTACTATTAGTACCACGACTAATACAGATCCCAGAACGATGATAACAATCACATATTCCGGGAAAGGTTCTGGAAGTAAACATTATAATGAAAGTTATATTATTATTGTACATAATATAATAAACATCTGATGTATAGAACGTTCTCATAAAAAAAACCCATCAAGATTCCATGTTTGTTGAATGGAATTGGGTTTAACGTCTAGTCAGTATATTAATTCGATTAATTTGAGATTGACATTTGGTTAAACAGGACGATTGTGTTTCCATTTACTCTTCTTTAAATCTCAATTGTTAAGTATTATGTTACCCACGTATCAATGCACACCCCATTAAAACTCGTCTCAACGAACCGGTCTTGGAAAATCAGGAAGGATTTTATAAGCTGTGTCGCAGTTTGAATGGGTACCAGTTTTCCTCGTGCATGGAGCTGGTCAGTTACCGATTATATGTGCCATATTTCTTTTAGAACCATGTCAATGATTACTTATCATATTTCTCTGTTTTAATGGAAGATTTTGCTGTGGAGCTTTTTTTTAACAAAATTTTATTCAGAAATTGAAAGTGATTGAGGAACAGGCATAGCCTATATGACCTCTCTCCTAAATACAAAAATTAATATGGATATGTAAAAAAAAAAGTAATTGAGTAAACAACAAAACAATAAAATGTATACTTAATCAACATTTCATATATACATATTTACACATTGGCTACGCAGTTGTTCATGTTCGCATTTTGGTCGATATAGATCTTAAAACCTTCTACTCATGTCAAAAAACATGTGGACCCTTTCAAAAATGGTTAACGAAATATCACTGCTGCTTACACCGTGTAACAGATTATGTGTATTGATAAAATTTCGAAGTTAAAAGATTTATAGATATTTTTCTTGCATCAGAATGTAAGGAGCAATGTAAAGGATAATGATCTGTTTCTTCGAAGGAATGACGGCAATCACACTCGGGGCTGTCCGAAATATGCCGTAGAAATTTATGCCCATTTAGGTCACTGCATGAGAGACGAAGACGACTATGTAATATTTGATTTTTACGTTTGCCAAAGCTGAAATAAGAGGGTGTATTTTTATCTTTATCAGTTATTTTGGTTTTGAATTTATTTATAGAGTTTTTAATACTTATATCAAGGTTATTCCATTCTTTTATGGTAGAAGGTATAAATGATTTAGAGAATAAAGTTGTTCGACAAAAGTAATCAGTAAAAATATTGCTATTACGAAGATTATAAGGAATATTGGAAAATTGAATTAAATTATGGAGGTATGGGGAAGATAAATGATTAATAATTTTGTACATTAAGATGAGTTTGTGATGCCTTCGCCTCTCTTGCAGAGTGATAAATCCTGTTTCTTCATATAATAACCTATCACTGGTACCCTTTACAGCCCCGCATATAGTTCTGAGTGCATCTAGTTGCAAGTGTTCTAATTTGTTTTTTTAATTTTTTTCTGTGTACCCATCCCATATTACGTCACAATAGTCAAAATATGGAAGGATAAAAGAGTTATACATAGTTTTCAAGGTATTAAGGCGGTGTTTTAAAGATCTAAGACAATTAATCATTTTACTCGTTTTAGTCAAAATTATGTTTACATGTTTGTCCCATTTGCAGTTTTTCTGAAAGGTTAATCCCAAATGCCTGTGTTGGTAAACTTCTGTAATAGGAATTCCGTCTAAATTTAGTGTAGGTAACAGTGGGTCTCGTTTAGTAGTCAGTGCAAGTGACTGTGGAGCTTAGCAAACTATTGAAACTGGTCGTTTTCATTTCTTTGTATAATAATTACAGATATTTGCACGGTTGTCGTTGAAATGGCTGGAAGGGTCTATCAAGCAAAATTGTATTCACTGAATTTTATTTGGGATGGATTTTCTGTCTAGCTTTGTGTTCTATATATAAAAACGAAACACACTTACCATCTGGTGGACATTTAGAACCATCGAACCCACATTTTGGTTTATCTGTAGGGGGACCACTCCGACCTCCGGCCCAATGAATCGCCTTTCCATCTACCGGTTCGTAGCGTTTTTTATTACCATAGTAATTGGCAACTACCTGAAAAGTTAATTAAATTACTTATTTTCTTGTTTCAAACAAGAAGATCCAGTTGCGAAAAAAATATACATGGAAGTGTAAACGTAATTTCTAAAGAAACAGTGATTTCAAAGACGATTATTGTGTAGGTTTATAGTTTTAATAGTTTAGATAATCCATAATAACACAATGAGACCATAGAGGGGTGGGGGAGAAAGAGCGAGGGGCGTGGTAATGTCCAGTCGACACAAACTAGGTATTCGGTTCTATTTTGCAGACCTTGATTATAACCACCAGGCGTAGAGACGTTAACCATCGCAAAGATGTAACAAATAGGTATATCAAAAACAGATGTGTATGTAGGACCAGAATGCACCTTTCAGAATAACCAAAGAAAAAAATATCTTATTTCAATTAGACTGGAAAAAGGACCAACTGCCTTATGACTATGTACCCGCTTCCAAAATAATAATTTAATCTTAAAATTGTTTTCTTTCTTTTTATTAAAACATCCTATATACGCCCACTGATAGAAAATTGCTTACAATGACATAAAACATACAGGCTATAAATATTACAAACACAAAAAAAAATATTGCTGACGCGTAGGAAAATCTTTCCGAGCTATTAAACAACGTTCTGCCTTCAACTTTGATGAAACAGCATTGGTAAAACAAACGAGAAGTAGATTTCTTAACAAGATAAATTGTTCTATACCGGCATGTAGAATATATTCTCTGATGGGATATTTTGTCAAAAATTTCTCTACCGTGAATTGAGTCATCGCAAAAATATTTGCGCCTCAAATGAAGAATCCATTAACAATTGAAATAGAATAACCCAAACCATCAAGTTCTGTACTGTTTAATCTACATATTTATTCTACTTTCCCTTTCATCTAGATCAAGTTCTTGTTACTCGAAAGTAAGAGATTTATATTAAATCACCAGTGAGAATATTTCTTAAGACAAAAGGAACTTCACACCAAAGCGTTCGCTATCTTTCATCTGTTTTAAAGCCAACAGAACGCATTAAGACGAACAAGCTGTCCGATTTAGGACACTTTGGTGCGCAGATCTATCAAAATTATTCATTAATATATTGATTTGTATTTATCTCTGACATGACACCCGGAGACAGACAGACGCTAAAAACAAAGCGAAAACAAAACAAGTTAACAGACGAATAAAATATTCAATCCCAGAAAAAGATAGAGTTCATGCAAGTCAATGATTTTAGGATTATGTGTGTGACATGTTTTTGTTTAATGAATTCCTGATATTATCGACATGGAAGACCAACAAGATTTTTGTTTGCATTTTACAACAGCAATCGTTAATATCGTAAGAGTTTTTTACCCATCATGGCGTCATATTCACGTAATACACAACTGAAGAGATCAGAGTAAAGTCACGTTCAAGAATGTAATATTTGACTTTATACATGCAGCAATATCAGGTTTGAATTATTTAACAATATTGTACAGTGGTCTTACAACATTTATGAAAATAAAATGCACATGTACCGAATCAAAAAATGCGCATTTTGTAATTAAAGCCCGATAGCAGGTGCAAGAAACGATTGTTGAAAATATGATAAAACGGAGTCACGGCAAAAACTAAGAAGTTTGGGGATCATACCTCGAATTTATCGGTCTTTGGATTCAAGTCTAAAAGTGAATAGTCTGCGTTTCTGTCTCCATTGGCATCAATACTTACAGTGCCAGTTATTCCTGAAATCAAAAGGATAGAAGCGTACAAATAAAGAATCTAACGGGACATATTAAAAAGGGTGTGCTATCAGTATCTAGTTCATTTCAGTAGGCGTTTAAACAGTTAAAATGGTTTCTGTTGTTCAACATGTTACAGACGACTGGACGTCGTACTGGACATAATGTCAATATCTCGAAGGCGTACATTACATCATAGCAGATTTTGTTATGGCTACATGTTCCCACATTATGTAAATAACGTGAAACACCACAAACATTTAGTGTCATCCTGAAGTTGTCCTAATCAACCAACGTCAGCCAATGGCGCCTATTCTTCCGCCATTGTTATTGGAATGAAATTTAGTAGGATTAATCTAATGACTTTCTGATTTTATCTGGTATTTAGTAGCAGAAGTCTGATTTAATCGTTTTATAAGCACGTTCGACATCTCTTCCAGTTACAGTAAATATTAATTCCCCAGGAACCTATTTTTCTCATATCGTATCCAGAAATTCTGATTGTCTAACATTTCAAAAAATCGTTGTACTGACAGAGAACTCATCTGAACCTGGGTACCCCTGAACCTGACAGTAAATAGATAGGTTACTTCAATGAGACCGTATTATTCGATATATTTTCTGTAAGTATAATCCCTTGTAAAATTAATGGGCTTTATAGCTATTAAATGAAGTGTATATTATTTAATATATCTAAATATTTTTTGACAAATCGGTAAAGACGACCGAACTATCCCTGAATCATTACTAGATATAAACGCCTAGATAGCTTGTATTCCGTACAAAAGTGCAACTTGCTATATTTTCTTAAGATACCTTTAATCGCCTGATGAAACTATCATATTTTGTTGCGGGTTTTGTTTGATAAATGGACGGAGATTGCGTAGTTGGAACCCAAAGTTACCGCCCACCCCCCGCCGTCTAACCAAGTGTAGTAATGCAATTCATTGATGCTCTTCTCTTAAATGGGTTATAAGGTAAGATTAGACAAAGAACTACCAGTTCTCGCTGTAATATTTTTAATACATAGATAATGAAAACAGAATATGCAGAACATTTCAGTCAAAATACTTAATTTTGAATCGGGATATTGGCGATTTAATTTTAGCCTTGCCTCTGTCGTCATTACTACCGTTGGTAGGATAATAAACAAAGTCTTGATTATCCATTTTTACGTTTAATTATGTATCACAAAATGTATTCAGATCCACTAAATATGACTGGCTAACGACGGCATCGAGAGTTGATTATGGTCTGGAAAAGTTAATTAATGTCCGATTGATAATTTAGATAACATTTCAGGCCAATAGAAATAAACTCGACAGCAGATTTAGCTCTTGCATAATGCATGCTTAATGAATACTTTGAAAGAAACTACATTTTAAAGTTGCATTTGTATAATAAATTACATTTTGTTATATGGTACACGGAATTTCTTCAATAAATTCAGAAATTTAAAACACCAGTAGATTTCACTTTACATATTGGACAGAGATACGTATGACCAACAACTTTCTTATTAATGCTTTTAGACTACTGGGCGTCGGATAAATTGTTTTTGGGTCACCGGTTGTCCAATTAATTCAGGGAAGACTGATGCATATTGGGTTGATTCATGTTTCTTGATATTGAAATAGAATTGCAATAGAGCTTTGTCAAATAATCAATTTCCGGGAAGAGTTAGTGTGACCATGACAAGACATGGCTTCGCAGTAACGTTTATCGTTAAAACAGATTTCCGCACTTGAGACAGGTACTTGAAAACCCAGAATGCAAGGTAACATACACTCAAAAAATTAAACCTATTTTATCGGAATGAATTCAATCGTTCGTAAATATCATTTATTTAATCTGTGTAAAAAATAATCGAAGTTTAGTTAAACATGCTTGTGTTATTCAGTCGCCTTTGCGTAAGATCCGAAAAGTCATACCATTTCTCTTAAATAATAACGGGTTTAAACTATCATTATTTTCTGCACCAATAAGATCAGGGAGATAAAATGCAGTGTGCTATGGCGGAGACCAAGGGTTCTTTTGAGTGCATACTATCGTGTACACATGACCTATATTTTGCCCTCCGTCTTGCTCCACTAACAAAAGGAAAGCAGGCTGGAAACCTACAAGCAACATCCGTATTCGACATATGACTTGTTATTGCGTCATCAATTTATGCACTGAGCCAAACCACCCCTTCTGTTAACAGTTGAAAATATTCCTTAAAGATCATTTGTACCTACGGTAGTTAAATCGAATCAAAATTAAATTGACAATACCCCTTTGATCCGTGACTAATATTTTTATGTTTCCATGCAAAATCTTTAGTGCTCAACAGTCATATCTCACGTACACAAATAAATGATTGAGTGGTAGAAATGAAATGAAATGAAATGGAGTTTAACGTCCTACTTTTGTGCTCCTAAACTGGGCTAATACAGACTTGACACCTGTCCTTGTCAGGCGATTGAGTGGTACAAAAATTTATAAGACCAAAACATAGCATCATTTGGCTTAGTAACCAATCATTATAATTAATTACATCATATTTGACCAATGAGATAATTGAATGCCAAAACACACGGGTAGATAACCATCAGAGCACGCTGTTCGACAGACAGACAGCCACTAAGGTCTTCGAGGGAAGGCGTGCATTGAGAGAGGGATAACGTTAAAGAGACGCCATCTGGATTCAGAGTGCCCCGTTATGTCGTACTAGAGCCATCTGATGCCCATATAGTCGTCAGTAAAGTCGTACTGCGAAATGGTCGGGGTTAAGAGAAAGATGTTGAGAGAGAGAGAGAGAGAGAGAGAGAGGGGAGGAAGAGGGAGAGAGAGAGAAATGGGGTTTAATGTCCACTCGACACAAACCAGGTCATTTCGGGACTAACATATGGTTTGCTTTTATTCCAATAATTCGCTTGCGCGTAGGGTCTTTAGTAGTTGGAGGAAACCGGAGTACCCAAGAAAACCCACGAGGTTCCCACGTACAACCGGGGATTCGAAATCATGCCAGTTGACTCAATGGTAGGCCAGATTGCATAAGAACAAATTACAGAATTATGCATTATGTACTCTTACACGGGCTGTGGTGAAAACGCATCTGAAACCAGCGCAATCTGGGAGGACACCTGGCGATCTCGACTTCCATAGCTTTCACGATAGTCGCAGAACCATCTTTCGGGGACAATTATCGAAATTCGAAAAACTGAACTTATCAGCTGATATTGTAGGAACGTTCTATAACATTTCTGGAGGCCAATTTAACTGTAATAGTTTCTGCCAAAACATCCATATTATGCCCCAGTGATACGATGACAGATGTGTCCACATGACTGCATACAATATATTTTGTATACCCCTATGTGACAGCAGATAATAAAAATGCCGCTTTGAATAGAAATAAATCTTTCTTCATATCTTTTTTTTTTATTATAACAACATGATAATTGTGGGATTGCATACACAGAAGTATCTCTAAACAACTCAAAATCATTCGAGGGCTACATGTTTCTGAAAATCTTTATTCAATTACTATAGTTCCACCCAACAATTAAAGAGGTTTTATGTACGATCAGGAATAGTTCAAAATATAAATAGTTCAAAATTAATAATTTGAAAACTTTATTCAAAATACTGTATTCTGAGCGAAGTTAAAGTTTAAAGTTTTGACAAGACGTGGCACGTATTGTTTATTACCGTAGCAACGTTAACGGTTAATCGTCTCAACCTCGCTTCTCAGGTTTTTTAAATTAAATCATTAAATGGCTTTCGTATTTTACTCCGATGGCCAAAAGAGTTCATTATAGGCTTTTCGTGTGACTAATTGTCTAAACAATAATTTATATAACATTTGAAGCCAAAGTAAAAACCTGCAATAGATATAAAAGTGGAGCAAAACCCCATTTTATTTCATTACTTGTTGACTCAGAGTAGAGATTTCCGGAGCGCTGTTTCATCACAGGTACACCATCACGGGAGATAACTCAAGACATAATTGAATGCAACTTGACATAATTTATCTTAATCAAACAAAATAGATAGAATCGTAAGATCTGTGGAAATTGTGATTAATGTTACTTACCATCGAATGTTCTGTTCCACATTCTGTCTGTAATAGCTTTACCATCTGATATGGAACCATTTGCTTCTAATGTTTCATTTAATGCTATTGCATATAAGATCACAGCGTCGTGAAACGCTCCAACAAAACTGTTCACCTGAAATAAAAACAACATAAAAATACTATAAACATTTAAAGACTCAAATAAAGCTTCGTCGTTTAACTTTTGAAATCATTGCCAGTTCCCTGTAAAACGGATAAAAAAAAGATACCAATTAACATTTATAGCATACGTACAAAAAACGCTAATGTCCACGTTCCGGGACATTACCATAACGAATGCATGGATTGAACTTCAATATGGAGACACGCTATTGTTACGAAACAAAAACTTTCCTGGTATAAGTCATTTACTAAACAATGGCTTTTGTTTCTTCCAGTCATATTGGAAAATAAAAAAAAATCCACAGAAGAACCATTAAGATACGTTTGCACTACTGTCAATGATTAAAAATTGTGATTAGCTTTTAACTACCATCTGATAAATAGTAGGGCTGCTGAGGGAGTAAATTGGATAGAGGTGGTACTACATGTATCTGTGCTACGTAGATTGGCAGTAATGTTTGTAATTCATTATTTTTTAGAAATTATCAATGATTCCTACGTTCTCAAACCGTGGTGTTTACATTAAATTGTTGTAGGAGTAATTTGCAAGGGGGTGCTATGATCTGTTGTACTTACTATATTGGGGACAATGTTTGTTGTTCATCAGATTTGAAATTATCAAAGACGTCGATGTTTTGCTAAGCTAAAGCAGTGAATTGCAACTTAAGGTGTTATCATCTGTTTCTACTACGTCAATATTTTTGAAATTATCTACCCTTGGAATTTAAAATGGGGCACAATGGTGATCAATTCATCTATCCGAAACATGAATATATATAAACATGAATACTATGCCTATTCCATTACGTAGTTTGAACGGAATCTTTGTATTTCATTACTTCTTAAACTGCTAATGGATTTCGCGTTTTCTACAACTAGTGCTAGAATTGTGCCATATGAGGGCACACGAATCCATACCCCAAAGTCATTGTCAGTGACTATTAGCAACATTACCTCTTCCTCCCCGTACGTAAAGTTTTCATACATTTCTCCAGCCCTTCTTTTCACTTCCTCTGAGAATTTCTTGTATTCTGGCGATGTGGGTTTACGCAATGTGACTGTCATGAGGGATTCGTACGCCTTGCGTGCAGCTTGATTCTTTTCTGGTGGTTCATTCTCTCTGTGCCAAGGCCGCTCACTAGCATTTTTACTACAAATACAAATTCATTCATTTTATTCATTCGACGAATCATTAATTTATTCATTAAATCCCACGCCAGAGAATCACTAATTTCATGCAAATGTTGTTTCGGATCACGCTAGTTTGCTTTTGGACAGGATATTTCAAGAAAAGCATCTGTTGACATTTTTAGAGTAGAAAACATGGCTGTTTATCACATTCAGCTTGTATTTACTCATATTTTTTTCTTTTTTTTTTTTTGAAACACAAACCCTCCTTTTCATGTGATTTTAAAAATAACAAAATTATACAGAGAAAATTCTCGACCTTTCTCCTTATCTTAAGAAATACTGTCATTTATTTTTTACGATTCATTAATTCTACGCCAAGATCCGTTCTTCATTTGTATGACCTTTCTGCAAATTCATCAAATCAAGCTGTTTTCTATTTCTCGTTCGTTTTCAATCAAATTTTCTAAAAATTTCTATGGGGGTACTGATCAGATTGTGTTAAATGTCATTTTCTTTAAAACTAGATAGGTGAAAATTATGACCAAATTGTTTTCAGATGACAACAGACTCTTAGTGTATAATGTTTCTTTTGAGGTTTTGTATTTAGATAGACTTTTCGTGCTGCATTTAGTACTGCATAGTAAAGCAGCTTGACGAATCTTCTCGGTTGTCTTTGAAGCTAGTTGAGGGTTCTTCCTAACTTTGTCATTGTCGCTTGAATTTGAAAAGAAAAAAAAGAAAATGGCTGACTTAAAAAGACTCTTGTTGATAGGGAAGAGATCAATCTACATTTAGTTAAAGACTGTATGTATAATGAAGAGAAAGCCATACCCTGTTGATATGACAGAAGAAAGCTTTTGATATATTATATACTTCTGATTAACAGCTAACTTCGTGCTACAATATCATTATCAACAACAATTTGAAAATATGTTAACATAGCTAATGTCATGCTACAATTATGATTAACAACTAAAGTAAATAAAACATTTATGCTAATGTATCAACCCCTTATTCCAATATCTATATCCTTTAGTGTCTAGTTTTGTGTTGTAATTTAACGTTATTAGTTTTAACATAATACGGTTATGAAACGCGTTTATCGGTGATAATCGGTTCAATCTCATAGATAATATAAGTTACACGGAAAATTCACCCCATTCAATAATGTACTTATCGACTCACAGAAATGACCATATCAATGACGCAGTTGTTATTTATTTAATCGGGATTTCAGGGATTTTTTTAATTAGTATATATAGGATTTTCTATTTTCCCACACCTTCATTAGAGACAATATATCAAGGTATAATATGTTTCAGTCAAAACTAATCGATAATTATTTTGGTCTATATTTAACATTGGAGCCAATCACCCCATTAAGAAGTCCCATTAAGCAGTCTCTAAATCATATCTAATCGAAAGGTACTACAAGTCTATCGTAACAACATTTCAATCAATCAACCCTGAAAAGCAAAAATAAAAAAATCCCTCTGTCGGCTTTATATATTTATTTCTTGGCGTTTTAATATTACTAAATCCTTCTAAGACGGGAAATAAATAGCCGCGATTACTTATTAACACCAACGACTGAAATATTGCTCAATTTGTCATTAAGCCATTTTAAAGTCCGTTCATGTGGCTATAGATGCGTTAGTCAAAGTTGACATATCATCGCGTTTAATATAAATATTTCACAGTGTTTATTCCGATTCACTTAATCAGTCGCCATTCGGACATCTTGCTAGAGGTTAAAGTCAATATTGAACACGTTGTTGAGAAATTACTTGTCGACATAAGTGTATGTTCTATGGTGTGTAGATATACTTGTTAAATGGCGTAGCTATAATTGCTTAAGAGTTTTCTCAAGACTCCTCTGATAATCAGGTTGAATTATCCAGTTCGGCTGTCTGCGGCAAATATTCATCTTCATGGCTAACGGACCCAAAGAAAGCGTCGGGAATTTAACAATTTAAAGAAATAAATAATAGATTACAAAAATCAATTCTAATTCATGTCTGTTCCCCGTGTTTTAATCAACTACTGATTTAAATAAATTCTACAAAATTTGCGATTCCGTCATAAAATTCTCTAATGGTGAAACGATGTGGAATGGGATTTAACATTATTTTTAACATGGTCATTTTGAAACTTACATAAGCATAGTGTTGTTTTTCTTCCTATTTTTCTTGTCACGTGCACATTGCATTGCACTGGCGTTTCCAACTGGCAAGAGTTCTTTTTATGTGCACGCCAACGTGTACATGTGTTATCTTGCAGGGACTATCGCTGCTACGTGGAAACTGGGCTTGGAGGATACAGAAGGTTTGTGTCGGTACACGCAGGAATTCGACCCCGGAACAGTTGAATTGTGGTGGGAGGTCATATATAAGCACGGACATTGCATGCTATTAAAGATTGTGTTTCCCTCTCAATTCATTTTGTCACAGTGAAGACCATGGACGGTAAACAATATAAAACGAGTTTATTTCAATTTTAATCATATTGGTAATGAGATGCAATAGCTATTTTCATTTTCAATTATCACCATTATTCAAAGACTACCACCCGGAAGTGAGATAATTGATAATCATGTATTGTATTGGCCAATGAAATAACATACCAAATTAATGAAAATTTGAACTCTGATCCAGGAAATAGGAACTATATATAACTATCTTTTCTAGTTCGTCTCAGTGAATAAACGCACTGGTATTAGATTATTTTAAGATTATAATTTATATTACAGATATATGACCCGGTTCTACGTGTAAGCTGCTTTAAAAATTTCATTCGCCCTATCTATGACACAAGCAACTATATTACGATAAAAAGACAACCTATAATAATTGGATAATGATTCTTCATTCCTTAAAAATGTAGCCTCTATCGTCGCGATCAAAAGGTTTTCGGGTAAAATACCCATTTAACGGGATTTGTGTAGGTAGGATTTTTGATATTTGCTTCAATTTTTATGGGGATGCATCTGCTAGACCCCGGTGGATCTCATATTGATTCGATCAATGATTATTCTCAAAAGTATTGTCAGACGCCACCGAAATCTTTTAAACGCTCTGCAGATCACAACATGATTACATTGTTCAATCAATCATTAGGAGGGTCATTACCATCTGGTGGGCGCATAATCTTTACCTGGAAAGGGTATGCTTTTGAAACACCTTGACATAGAAACATGTTTTTGTTTGTTAAATTTGGGGTTTTACATCACAATTAACTGTATACAGTAGACCCAAGTGTTCCCCACCAACCTCCATCATTAAAAATTACATTGTCTCACAGTCGTATAAAAATACGGAGAATCTGCACCATGTTTAAATTTAGGTAATCTAATGTAAATTTAGACCACAACCCCAGGCTATACATGTATAACTTTCATTTATTTATATCAAGAATGTAGTTATTTGAAGATATATTTGTTTAGCAGTTCAGGAGCGTTAACTTTGGGGTGGGGTTTAGAATCACCTTATATTTTTTAAGCGCGTTACCTTATCTCCAAAAACTTCCCTATATTTCTATAAATAATGAGCTTAAACATCGCTAATTTTCACAATTAACCATGGGAAATGAATTGATTCAAGTAGATTCTTGCAAAACGGAATCCACCTTTATATGGGATCTATAGATCCACCCGAAAATAGTAAATCTGAAATAACCAAGTGCTAACTTACCTGCTGAAGAGATCGATATTGAAGAAGACATATTCACCATTATCAAAGTTTAATTCATGAGCTTTAATCATTATCTCTCTGATAGAATCGGGTGATGCACATAATATGATAACTGAAAAGAGACAACGATTAAATATGATTACATTGGCATGTTCTGTTGATACACACATGGATTACAAACGTAAACAATTTGGGGAGCCACAGTAGGTACGTGGATAAGACGCTGTCAGTGGTGCAGGAGGAAGGACTGAAAAGTGTCTAGTCGTTCGGATGGGACAAAACACCGAGGTTCCTTGACGACAGTTGGAATAGTACCGCTGCATGGGCAAAATTTCCCTCATTGCACACTGTATGGCATTGGCCTAGTCGGAGTAGTAGGACGTTAAACCTGATTTCAATTCATTTCACTTGCGAAAACAATTTTGCATATATCTCAAATCGACTAAAAATGTACACTCGAAACAAAATTGAGCACATATTGTGTATCTCATAGACATGTTTGTTTTTTCCGACTTGGATCTGTTTCGTTGCTTAATTTAGAAGTTGTTGAAGTAAATCCCTGATATTAGGATGACGCCCGCTAATAGTATCCGCCATATTTGATTAATAAATAATTAAGGTATAGTGGTTGCTAAGTGACTTTTAGGTTCTTTTTTATTTAATTTTATTCTAAATAGGTTTCCTTTACGAAGTAGTCTACCTCTCAGTTGACCTGATTATCGCCAGCTGTACAGAAGTGATAGTGATATAGTAGTATATAGTATTTATCAGGTTATCGATCACTAAAGTATGTTTTCGTTAAATTGATTTTTTTTGGGGGGTGGGGGATGTTTTTTGTTCTATTTTAAAAGTCTCGCGTAGTATAAATGATAAGAAAATGTAATGATGTAAAAGATAATAGTGTTGCCAGGAAGTTTATAGACGTCCATTATAGCAGCATTGTGGCAGAAGTAAAAAGTAAAACTTTATGTAGAAAATGAAACCAAGGGCATTTAAAAGGTTTCACTGACAGGGGCATTAACTCCCAACAGAACTGGTTTTCTGATCTATTTGAATCTCGACCATCCTTTGGTACAGGGTGTCGATAGGCTTGTCATGCGAATACATTATCTAAATAATAGTTTGAAGCCAACATAAAGACATGCAATATGGCGATTTAGCGCTCACACAATCCACCGTTAATGGCATTTAGAGGTTTTACGGTAATACAACACACAGGTTTCAGAGTAAGACATATGATATAGCTATATTTTCGAAATTTAAAATCGATCCTTAAGACTCATGGGTCGTTTTGTTTACAGATAATAGTGGGTTTTTTTGTTTATTCAAAGCAGTGGGTGTGTTTGTTTATAGAAAGTACACAGAGCAGAGATTATATCAATCTGTGATTAAATAATGTCTTATGCAAGTGTAAATAGAAAGTGCTAACTTCAATCGCTCATAAATCTCCCTGTCAATCGATCGATCTGTAATTAATTATCGCTCTCTATAATCGTTTTGCCATGATTAGCCTATAATTAAGGAACGAGTTTTTACATTAACAACTATAGGTGCGTGTTTTATTCACGGCGAGACTTGATTAATGATGGAATGTATTAGTTTCTAACACTTATTGCAAGTACAAAGATTAAGGAAGTAAATATATCATTGTTACTAAAAATAATTGACGAATATCTTTATGATTAATAAAATGGGTAATTAAGTTGTCACTCGTCTACCGAAGCTTATATTGGCTTATGATGACCAATGCCAATTAATTGGCCATTTCCATTAAATCGTATGGGGTCTCTAAGTCAGGAGGAAAACACATTTTAATATCATAGCTCTTGTTGAACCAAAACGTACTAAGTGAAAACAGGTTGGTGTTCTACTTTACAGCGAAATAGAGAGTTGCTGTGAACATCATTTAGATCAACTAGCAATGTTACTCAAAAGTATTTGATTACATCGTTTGTTAAGAACATGATAGCCGAGTATTTTACCTACCTCCTA
The DNA here is from genome assembly GCA_036850965.1 of Patella caerulea. Classification (NCBI taxonomy): domain Eukaryota; kingdom Metazoa; phylum Mollusca; class Gastropoda; family Patellidae; genus Patella; species Patella caerulea. Next base: position 26,544,854 of record JAZGQO010000006.1, read on the forward strand.
TCCCCTACCCGTCCATTAAATTTCTATTTTTTCCATCACTAAGCAGCTTTACTTGATCAAACAGGAGTAAATACCCGGATTATTCCAAATTAACCAATACCGTGCAGCGTGGTTTCTATCCACATCTATCCTGATTTTATATTACGTTTTGGGAATCGCTTTGTTCATTTCTGATGTGGACGTGATGATTGGAAGATCCAAAATGCCAGTAATTTAATATAGCAGACCGTATTAGTCATCCAGAAACTGAGTATAAGCATGACCCATCACTTCATATCTATTCTGATGCAATATTAGGCTTTGGGAATAGCCGAGTTCATTTCTGATATGGACGTGCAGATTGGAAAATCCAAAATGGCAGTAATCCAAGATGGTGGACAAGCATCACGGTAACATGCATAGTGTGTAGAAATGTCGTCAGAGCTTTTAGTATTGGGCTTCTGCGTTAGAAAATCCTCTGAGCAAGTAGTAAAGCTTAATTGTGGTTACTATTAATGAAAACTAGTGAGAAATATACGTGTTGTCAGTTATCCTTAAACCCGTCAGTACTTGTACCGTACGTCAGTATTTCTGTTAATGGTCAGTAATAATCATACGGTGAGTATGTGAGTTAATTGGTTAGTATTTCTTACTTTTGTCAGTATCTAAAAAATACGTGAGTAATTAAATAAACGTGAGTTTATCTAAACATATCACTATTGAGGCACGTGCGGGAGAAATTGACGAAAGCGTGACTAATTAAGAAAACGTCACTATTTGAGCTAACGCTCACTATCTGTGTATAACCGCCAGTTACCTTTGATGTGCGTTAGTAATTGGACACGGTGCCAGTAGAGCGTGAAATCGTTAACTATATACATTTCTGGTGAGTATTGTTACTATAGGTAATTTAACTTCCAGATAAATTGTCGCTACCTTCTGAATAAAATATTAATTATTTATTATTATTCTCGAATCAGAAAATGTTTTATTTTTTTTAACAATAATGAATGGTAGTGAACACGGGTATTTTTCGGTTACCGCCGTAGTTTGCAGAATACTGTTTTAAAACATTAGCGGGTGTATTTTTCTCCGATTTCCATAACCGCCGTAGTTGGCAGAATACGGGGCAATGTGTAGTTTGTAGAATACGGGGTTTGCAGAATACGGGACAATGTGTAGTTTGCAGAATACGGGGCAATGTGTAATTTGCAGAATAAAGGGCAATGTGTATAGTGTTATTTCATTTACAATTTATATTTATTCTCGTTCATGCAGATTAGCACTTGTTTTGGGACGTGCGGCGCTTTACTATCTGTATGGTTTAAATTGGAATCACAACTAATGGTTAAAAAAGATCACCAACACAAATCTATTTTCACTAATTTTATTGAAACAGATAACATGATAGCTGATAACACAAATAATGAATTTCAAACATTCGCACACAAGCTGAAATTCTTAGCACTGAAGAATCGTGTGCATACCGGGCTGGTATCTTGGGTTGTCGCTTATCGTGAAATAGTTCCAAATCTTACTACTTCACGTTAGTTTTATCTAGATCACTGCTGGTATTGTCTGGATACTTAATCATTATGAATAGAAGTATTGGAAAAGGCGGGAAAAGATACCACATGGTTTACGTGTGAGTAGCATGAAAGATGAAAGGGAGGATATCCCTTTGATGTCACAAGATTGACATTCCAGCTTCTAGATGCCAGTGAAAATTTAGAAATATTTTTGTGATTTCTTTTGTTATGCTAGGCTACTTTAAGAATTTAGACATAATATGTATCAACAAATAATAATTTATGATATAGATCATACTTTATTTATTAATAATGTTACAAACAAATAAGTTCCCATTAGATGGTTTAGGTTTTGGAAATGACGAAGAATGTCACGTGATTGCTCTTCGCTTTGATGTTTCATTCATTGCCGCGTGAACCTTTCAGTTCAGACACCTATGATAGACATACAGGTGCCAATCATTTTAGGAATTACATCGTAATCAACACTAGTTACTATCGTACTTATAGTAACTATCGACTATCAACACATGACATATTATAATCTCGACTTTATTTAATGATACAGCAAAAAATTAACGTCCGCTTGACAAGATAGATGGACTGTATTTGTGATTGCGTAGGAAGCGTGACACAATTTTATTTCTTCAAAAACGCGGCGTTTGTGCTTATAACCGAGGTAAAATAGTACCATACGTTTCCTGACTAACAGTGACATTCATCTACAAGGATTATTATGCCATTCGAGACATTTCAATGTGTAATAGTATTATATCCACCACTATCGATAATTATATGTATCAGCCGATATTATATGTTGCTGTCAATATTTGATATCGGTAAAACTGATAGGTGTCATATCGGACCATCACTATTAATATATTTAGGACCTAGAAATTGACCCAAATGGGTCGCAACGCATATAATAATGTAAACTGGTTGTATATGAGCTAATTTACATTCAATTGTTTCCATTTTGACTCTAATGTCAAATCAGTTACGTTCAGTGAAATACGGCATGAATCTGAACCCAACCATGTCATATATTTGTTAATGTTTGTTTAATATTTAGCTCGGTGTAAGAATTTAGAACCAAAGAGAATAGTCCATACATTAGTAATATAGGTCCAACGCGACGAGAATATACATTCACTTGATACACTCACTCCGTTCATTTGACACCTCCCTCTTTGTTAGGATAAGCTGCTGATTTGGCGACGAACAGTATCGGACCAGCTCAATTTATCTCGACAGCCAGTGTCTGAATGCTGCCTGGATGCATTTCCGACAGTTTATTTCACAAAATATTTTGGTGAATATATTCATTCACATTGAGTCACTCACCCCGCCCGTTTGACACTTTCCTCTGGTCGGATAAACTAGTGATTTTGCGACATTTTCGAGAAAAAATAAGTTAAAGATATCGTTAGATTTTAACACTAAATCACGTAACAACCATGTCATATATTTGTTAATGTTTAATATTTTGCTCGGTGTTAGAATTTAGAACCTAGGAGAATAGTCCGTACAATAGTAATATAGGTTTTGTATATTAAATCTTTTATGGGATTAAATTCTGTTAATCTCACCAATTAATTAGCACCTTTGTGTTATAGTGCTCAAGAGATTAAGAATGTTGATTGGCTAGGTTTATCACCTCAATAGAGCGTAAAATCATTTTTATATAGTTAAAACTATATAAATTTCTGTTTAGTTTATTGATAAACTGTATCATTAAAAGACAATTTGTTACCGGTGTGACTATTGAACAAAAACTCAAACGACAATTTCGGATATGTAAGTGACAAATTTTAAGAAATAAAAATGCTCTAAAATTTGTTGGAAATCTTTAACAAAAGTTTTGCTATTGTGTTTTCAATTTCTTGAAATTTCCCGTGTTTAGAATTGTCTCAGTTTTGAATATGTAATATAGTGTAGTTATAAATGTGTTTTTTTAGGGGATAATTTTCAATGTTCCTTTAGAAGTATTTCTATCAGCCTTTTGTTTTAATAAAGAATTAATCGCACAGGATATCTACATGAAAAATATCCCAAGATCGAACGTCGGACATGGTTTTACTATTTCAACGTTGCATGCAATGTATCAATTATATTTATCGTGTGCTAAATAAAACAATTTCTAAATTATTAATAGAATCTTCTGTGTTCATAATTTCGAATTACTTGAATGAAATTTATTATTTTTCTGTTACGTACGATCAGTTGTATTTTAACATTGTGTATCGTACCTTATTATATGCTATTATTATTTTCATCGTTTTTTATATTGTTTCATTGCTATATATATTGTTTAATAGCTATTATTTCTCAAAAGTAAATAGATAATCACACGATTCTTCGGTGTTCAGAATTTCAGCGTTCATATGTGTATGAAGTTCAATATTATCAGCTATCATAATTTATTTCAATAAAATTACCGAAAACAGATTTGTGTTGATGATCGTCTTAAACCATTAGTTCTGATTCCAAATTTACTAATCCTTACCGCGCCACCTACCCCAAAATATGTACCAACCCGCATGTAACGAGAATACATATAAATCGTAATATATATTGCGCCGTATTCTGAATGGGAACCCCGTTGTAAGAACGTGAACGGGTACAGATAATGTGACGAATCAAACCTCGCCACTGAGCATTTAAATTCATATTTATATATGAAGTGGACTCTGTCTCATCCGAACTCTGATCACTGTATTTAGAGATCGATCTATCTAACTATCTTTGGCGTTTTTTTGCAAACTACGGCGGTAAGCGAAATTGCCGACAAATAGTCCCTTTACTCATTGCCACCAATTATGGTTTAAAAAATCTCCTCCGATTCGAGAATATTAATAAATAATTTTAATTATAATAATTTTAATTATAATAATTTTAATTATTTATTAATAATTTTAATTATTTATTAATAATTTTAATTATCTATTAATATTCTCGAATCGGAGGAGATATTCAGGTTAGTAATAAAAATATTATGATCACTTACAGTAACAATACTCGCCAGTATTTTATATAGTTAATGATTTCACGCTCTACTGACGTCAGGTCCAATTACCGACGCACATCAAAGGTAACTGGCGGTTATACTCAGATAGTGAGCGTTAGCTCAAATAGTGACGTTTTCTTAATTAGTCACGCTTTCGTCAATTTCTCCCGCACGTGCCTCAATAGTGATATGTTTAGATAAACTCACGTTTATTTAATTACTCACGTATTTTTTACATACTGACAAAAGTAAGGAATACTAACCAATTAACTCACATACTCACCGTATGATTATTACTGACCATTAACAGAAATACTGACGTACGGTACAAGTACTGACGGGTTTAAGGAAAACTGACAACACGTATATTTCTCACCAGTTTTCATTAATAGTAACCATAATTAAGCTTTACTACTTGCTCAGAGGATTTTCTAACGCAGAAGCCCAATACTAAAAGCTCTGGCCACATTTCTACACACTATGCACCTTGTAGTGCATGTCATATAGCGGACCGTATTCGTCAACAATAAACTGAGCATAAGCATCACTTCATATGGATAATGGATTTAAAGTTAGAGTTTGAAATGGGTTGAAGGCTAGTTAAAGCACCACCATGGCTAATTAAGCTACTGTGTGATGTGTAATATAGTATTATCATTGAAATCTTCTTGGTGTCTTGCCGAATTGTTCTTAGTGTTGTTAACTGAAACAATTCATGATGGAGTCAGTAGAAAGGTTTCTGGTAAGGTCATTAAAACTTGTTCGTGGTGACGACAGTAGAAAAGTGCATGATTGCGCCAGCAGTTCATGATATTATCACTGAAGAAGGTTTATAATACCGGTTCTGAAAGTCCATAACGTAGTTGGTAGAAAAGATCATCATGGAGTCAGTATAATGAGTTCATGGTGGAGTCAGAAGCAAAAATAACTCTCAACGCTGTCAGTAGAAACGGTTCATTGTGGCTTCAGTACAAGATTTCGTCGTGTCGTCAGTAAAAAACCCCAACTCCTTGGTAACAACAAGTTTGACGGCCTCATGTATTGTCGTCAGTATAAAATGTTTACAAATTATTAAGTAGAAGCGGTCCATGATGGCGACAGCCTAGCAGTGGCGTAAGTTGAAGCAGTTCACGAAGATTTCATTAGAAACAATTCAGGAATTGGTTAATGGAAGTATTCCATGGGGGTAGAAGTTGAAGGGACAATGTAATAATTCATGATGGCGACATTAAACGTACTGCATGGTGACATCAGTTTAAACAGTTAACAACGGAAAAAGTACTTCGTAGGGAAAGTCTAAGATGACGCAGTCTTTATGTCAATGGAGTGCGTTGTATATCACGGTAATGCTTTAATATCGCCTCAAAAAAGATTCAAAAGCTAAATATTACAAAATCATTTATCTAAATAAACATTAACCCCAAGGAGCAAATTATCATGGACATGTTTATGAATTCGACTGACAGGCCACTAATTGTTTTACCGAAAACAATGTCTCACTTTCTCCATATTTGTATTTCTGGGCACCATTGTGATGATACATGAAGGGTTATTTGCAAACATAACAAGTCTCTCAATAGAGGTATCATTTTCGCACCCAACTTACCAAACAATCCACCAGAAATCTCTATAGACGATCGTTTTACAATATCGGTGCCTTAATTGCTACTTGTGCCACTTTAGCTAATCTCATATTTGACATCTGTTGTCGATCTTCAGAACCCGAGGGTTTCAACAGCAACGATTTATGTAGCACCTAATATTGTATTTATATACTACATGTACATGCTATTCTTATTTGTCTGGGACTTTATTAGATTTTATGGAATTTTATGAAACATTAAACTCATGTTATAAAAGATAATATAAAGATATAAATGCAGCCTTATTTGATAAGACTTTTAAACAACGAAACTATTAAAACATTGGGATTATACAGACATTTTAAAACGACGGTGCAAACTATCGTTGAAATCTGTCTTGTTTAAAATATGTGCGGCCTAGATCACAATTGTCGACGAACCAGACATAAGACTAGCAAAACAACGTTTTTTCGTATATTTACCTGTTTACTTGATATAAAACTAGCAAAATCAATAATCGTCAATCTATCAATTTAACAAAAAGTGTTTTGGTGTTATTCTTCTATCGTAAATGTAAGGTTTGTAGTGCGGTCATTGTATATCACTATTGGAATGATTCACATTATGGATAATTTAAACTATTTTGAATATTGATTCTGTATATAACAAATAATTCATTAAAATATATAGGGCAGTTAATTCCTAATAATGAAACGGCAAACTGTCGTAATTCAGAACATACAGTCCGGATTTTTTGGCTTAAGTAAAAAGGAAAGAAATCGGGACATGACAATCATGTCGGATTTTACACAGTACCGGTGTGATCAGAGTTCGGATGTGACAGAGTCCACTGTATAAGGAAAATGGGGACTTTCAGTGTGACTAGAAACTACTGGATTACCAGATAAACACCCACGGTGCGCCCACTGAACAAAAATAAAAATGTAAGGGTGCCCCTAACAGGCAGTGTACATGTATCTGGTCGCTTCTTAGTTGCTAACACGTGTGAGAACAAGTTAGCAGCGGATAATCCAAGAATGTACTTAGGCTTTGATATTCATGGTAAATGGACATTCGACAGCGACTACCGACATATACAAACTGAATTTCATCTACGTCAATCGAATCACGTGACAAACAATATATCCTTGCAACATGGGGTAGTTTTCTTGCGATTAAAATGCTTTGAGAAGGTTTTGAAAGTTTTCATAGATAAATTAGTTTGAATTATTTAATGTTAAACTTTTATGCCATTTCTGTTACGTATTATTCTATCAAAGATTACATTGTATCTTTTTTTAAAACAGCTTAAGTCGTCAAAATAAGAAAAATCTACGGCTAACATGCTTGTACCAAGGATAAGTGGGAGCATTAGCGTATTGTTTTGTTGTTTTACTATTATTTTAACGTTTTTCCTATTCTTAACATGGATAATAGATGCACATAAAATCTAGCCATTGACTATATATTATAGGCAATGACAGAGACACACATTAGCTATTAGAATGTGCAATCAAGCCAAAAAAAGAAGTCCTTTCATTTCCGTAACAACTGGTTTATTGGTGTTAAACAGCTCGGAAACAATCCGATGTAATCAGCTGTATTATTCCGCGGGATTACTTTGGACTTAAACCTTTAAAGATAGTGATGTTTTTGTTCAATGGCATATTCTTTGACTGACACAAAGTTAACGCATCCCTAATGAATAGCATGTAAAATAAAAAATTCTTTGCACAATAAAATTCCCCTTTTATTATCGAATTAGATCAAAAAGATCATTTTTAATTTGGCATTCAAAACTACCGATAGCGTAAAATTGAAATAAAGTTCATAAGAGAATATAATGTTTAATGTGAAGATTTGATAAAGAATATTTTATTTTATGAAATGTTTTGTTCCAATTATTTCCAGTTTCTGATGTTCTTTGTGGTAAAATTATTAGTAATATGTAGATTTGTTTCCGTTGTCCTAAAAACTGCAATCAAATCCCATTTAATTGTGGAAATAAAACATTCTCTTTTTCTCAAATCCAAAACTTCAAACTCTTCTCTTTGTCTAGAAATAGATCGTGTACTGGAATAATATATCTAGTACCAATAAATGGCTTTTGAAAAAATATTTACTAGAGATTAAAACAGATCGTTATTGTACAGGTATAATATCCACTTCCAGTAAATTAAGTTTGACAAAATATTTACTAGAGATTAACAACCGATCATGTGCTACTATAATATCCACTACTAGTAAATGAAGTTTGACAAAATACTTACTAGAGATTAAAAACAGATTATGTATTAGCGTAATCTAGTACTACAAAATCATGGTTGAGAAGAGAGCAGGAGAGAGAGAGAGAGAGAGGCGTCCACTTGACAAAACTAGGTCATTTCGGTACTAAAAACTGGTTTAATTTTAGTTCAGTAATTCGCGTAGGGGTCTTTAGCAGTGACAGGAAACCGGAGGACCCGGAGAAAACCCACGAGACTGGACATGCGACCCTACTTCTTGCCACGTACAACCGGGGATCCGACACCCCGACAGTTGACTCAATGGCAAGCCGTATGATACAGCCACCCCCCCCCCCCTTGTAGAGGGATATGATTACGCTAAACAAAAACAAGTTAAAAGTTTTTTTTCCGTTGAAAAAGTCTTAAAAATGAAACGCCTTTATGTCACCTACAGATTCAGACTAATTTGTGATTAAGGGACGCTGATAACACATTTAGAATGATATACAATCCTGGGAATAATTTTCTTATCTATTCTGACTTTTTATGTTGTTCTTAATATGTATGTTTTTCACGGGTTTTATGCTATGGTAGTCTGGATGTAGTATTTTCAATCTTATTTATCATCAATTAGTTGCGAAGCGATTAATGGTGTCAGTGCCTTGTATACAAATGAACGTCTGAAGAGACAGGACGTGTCCGTTTCAACAAAATGTCTCATTAAAGGACTATAAATTATGTAGAGTTCGATCGTCTTGAATCAGTCGTACTTGAATCTAATTTATGACATTAGGGGGGACATTACTGAAAAAAGTCGAGACTGGGGGGTCATTTTAAGGAGATATCAGAAATCGTAAATTAATTTTCAAAGAATCTATTTGGCGGAAGGACATTTAAAGTGTCTGAGACAGTGAATCCATAAACAACTCTATATTAACCCCGTGATATTAAGATCAGACCTTTCCATGTTCTTTTTTTTAACTAAAAAAAAAACTACGAAGTTCTTAGATTGAATCGACCTGAAAAACTGCAAGAACTTATATTTAAGACAAGTAATGTAATCAAATTCTTTCTATTAAATACAACCGTCTCAGATCTAGCCGCCATGATTCAATTTGTTCTACTATTTGTTTATTCCATGAATACTCTTTTGTGTCCTACTCCAACAAAAACTCTAATAACTGGCTTATGTCCAAACTGGGCCTTTTTCACTCACGCAAGGGATCAAAAAGAATCTTACACAATCGCCAATAATTGTGCAATACTAAAGACTGTGCGGTTAGTTTCTAAGTCGCACATTCGCGATCTTTTGTTCGATCGAGTGTTTTTTTTTTTTTTTATTATCATCATTATTTACGAAACCATGTTTTCCACAATGTAAAACTGGGTTATGCTTAAGGGTAATCTCATACTTTTCAACCCGTTTCTTGTTTAATCTGTAATAGTAAGTGCAGGGGACTGCACCACACATAATTTACACAAAAACAAATACACGCGGACATGACATCATATTCAGAGACCTCAAATAAACAAGCAATTCAAAAAGAGTGAATGGATCCGGGGCTAGACGTAAGCATCCACTACGCTGTACAGTGCCGGACCTGTAGTGACACAGGCTTCACTCAAATTTGAAAACAGTCAGGAATACAACCCAAAGAAACCATTGTGTAATGCCATAATCTGCTATACTCCACCAGAAATACGAATGTAAGCATACTGTAGTAAAATTCAACAATACAAGTAACCACATCGATAAAATGTATAAAAAAAGTAGTCTAAAACTAAATGCCCTAAATCAGTCAAGAAACGTTCGGGTATTTAATGGAATCGAGGTATAGTGACATAATTTTAATTTGTATGAAAGAAATACACCCCGTTATCCCAATACGACAACTTTTAAGATGATTCGTTGCCATTGTTCCATTTACGGGCGTATGAAAGACGGTTAATCAAACATATGCCAACAAGATGTAAAATAGAAACTACTAACTATCATGAAATGTCGCAAAACAATAAAATGACACAGACAATTGATAATAAACTAAAACAATTTCCAACAGAGCAGACCTAAATGGTTATTAATGAAATACTTCTTTTGTTGACCCGAAGGAAAAATCCGGAACATTGTCTTTTAGAAGAATAAACATTCACCGTTGTTTAATAACCATTCTATTATGTGGAGCTATTTTAAACCATAGTTTTACAAATACTGAAAGCCTCAAACATAAAGTGCACACACTAATAAGGCATCATTTAGTCGTCCCTACCTATTTTCTAGACCTAGAAGAAACATTTATCTACTGCAAAAGCAAAAAAAAAGCAAAAACTATAAACGGCACCACAGTACCTCAATTTAATAAATTAATGCATATTTAGAACTAATCAATCATTTTAAATAACCTCCCGTCAGTAAAGCTTAAGAAATATGACAATTAATACCAGTTAGATTCGTTGCGTGTTGGCGAATCTGATTAGGTACTTATAAAACCATTCCACGAACATTCAACAATGACTTCAAGGCACTTAGTGTTCGCATTCACATTCGAGCTCGGAAAAATGTACATTATCTCATAGACCATTAATGTTCAAATGATTGTGACCTTTGCGCACATTTTGGATCATTTATATTGATCCTTAGTGCTCGATTTTAATTTATTGTTGGCTACTATTCTGTACCCTGAAATTATGCGTTACTTTCTCTTTGGTAACAGCGCATAAGTTTAAATATCAATATTTCATATGTGCTCGCCTTAAAGAAAGGATGGTATGGGGCCTAGCATCTCAGCACAATCCTTCGACCATAGTGATTTTCAGCTCCCTGGTTACGTTGCAGTGTGTGGAAGATAATGCTGTCAATGATCATACTAAAAGCTACTTACATATCAAGAGAAGTGGATATGAAAAATAAATATCCCACATAAAAATCGAGTGGCCACTCCCCTGATTATGGCTCAATTAAAGATTTACCATTTGGCTACAACGACTAGAGAATTCAAATGGACAAACACATGTCCCCGCAGTGCTCGAAATTATACACACACACACACACACACACACACCATCACACACACATAATAACAGATGGTATGTTATTGTTATGAACATAATAGGTTCCTTTAACTCAATAGCATTAAGTCGGGGAATTACTTCCAAGGGGGTATATTGCATAATCATGTGGTGTACAGGACGGTATGTCTTGAGGTTCATTATTGAATCGGTTCAGAATATCAATAAAATATTCCAGTGTGGAAAGACTGTCTGAGTTGCGTAGTTTCTTTAGGGCAATTTTTGCCTTAAGTAAACGAAATTATATTATTATGTTATCATAACAAAAACGTTTACGTTTAGTGACTAAACTCTTTTTGTTTTATTTTATTATCAATATTATTTGTAATGGTTAAATTACATATATCTTCTGAATAGAACAAACTGAAGAGCAGCAAATTACTGTCTGTGACTGTATCTCAAATTGCGGTAAGAGTTTGAGTGACAATTTATTAAACAACCATTTAAAACAAAAGCGTATTGACTTACATAGTATGAGACAGATAAACTTATAAATATTTTAATGTGTTATTGTAGAATAAATAATAGTATCTTTATCACCGTTACATCTTGGATACCGTTAATCTGTTATAGTATATATTTGATATTTTGAAACTCAGCGGAAGTAATCCTGACCATAACATTGTTACTTCAAGAGTAACTAATACTGACCATAACATTGTTACTTCAAGAGTAACTAATACGGAACAAGTCCGTTTTTAGTAGTCAACATTAACGGAAACAGTCAATATATTCCGGAAGAGTGTCGAAACTATAAACGCCGTGTGACTTCAGACACGAGGTAGCGTATGCTTACTCCTTCTGGAGAACCTGATAACACTTCTCTGGAGACGAATGCACATAATTAACAATTTATTCCTGCTTCTATGTGTTGTTGAAGCTCGAGAGCGTTATCATCCTGGATGAATAACTTTACAAAAGAAAAAAATCAATGTAATTAATTTCCAAGGAGAAAGATGTTTCGTTCGGCAATATTCATATAACAATTGCAGTATGTTCTTACATGATTAAGCATACTCTGCCAGCTGCTCGATATCAAACGACATAACCTTGTTTATCAAGTCTTAAGAGAGATTGTAATCAAATGGCAATCACAATGCCAGCGTATATAGACAATGAATTATGTATTGGAGACAGGACTCGTCTTTATCAAATAGTAATCAAGCCATTGTGCTTAATACTGAGATGAAAAGAACAACTTTGATGAATCGATAATGAACCCTGTAATGAATAGAAGAACAATTAATCAAAAGATAGGAAAGTCAGGGTACATTAATATAAATATTTATACAACTCTCCAAGGATTACAATCCGTCTTGGTTGTCGCTAATCATCTGGTACGTTTCATCTCTCTTGTAATCACTGATCAGCGATTAGATTAAATCCGATGTCCATTCGTATATGTGTAGGTCAGAAACTATCAACCTTCCTTCCATCTAAATCAGGACTGATAAACTAGAATGATAGAGTGGTATTACCAAAGCAAGTTATCGAAATGCTACTATATATGTACGATGACTGTTTTACACGAACGAAATGATGGCCACAACTAATAGTATCCGAATTTCCGCTTATTTCCTTGAATATTTTTGTTTTGAAATCGGCCTCCAATTAAAGACCCCTTCTGGGCACAGGACACTCCTTGAATAACGGGTGGAGGAGTATACAAAATTTAATGAAATTGTCTTTATTTAAAAGCATTTCTTGCATTCTACTCTGGCAGCCAAGGCGTTACCAATATACTGGTGGGTACATGGTGTATACACAAGTTCCTGAAGTTATCTCAACTTGTTTTAATTCAGAAACAAAAATATATCATTCGGTCAGATTGCCGACACATTTTGCCAAAAATAAAAGAGTATTGACAATCGTTCCAACATCGCACAGAAAATAATTTCAAAACTTTTTCAAGTTATGTCCCGGAAAAAAGTGGCGAGTGGACGCTTGGCCAAACGAATAAACAAGTCGGGGGCGCTGTGTCCATAATGATATATCATTTCCAAATCATGCCTTTACCGAGGACATAAGTGGTCTCAATAATACTCGCTAAGGAGTAAGTGTTCATACAGTATTCATAGAGAAAGCAATTATTTTTTTTAATACATTCAGTCATCTGCTTGTATATAATCCGATTAGTTCTTTGACATAAGTTATATCATTATCCTCACAGTATGACATACCAATACTCCATTGATACGTGAATTAAAAAACATCGACATAGACGCTTTAATGAATTGCTAGACGTATTAATTCCCGCGTGAATTTCTACAATTGATTTAAATTTTCTTGGGCATTTTCATTTCTTGCCGTTCATTGATAAGCGTTCTAAACGGTTGAAAATTGGCGGGAATTGTTACTCGTTCCAATTTACGAAACCCATAAAACCGAAGGTGTCGGGAGACACTGTTACTAAGGACTTCCATGCCTGTGTTAAAAACACAAAGAACTCTCACCAGACGTCAGAAATGTTTCTTTCCTGTGACTTTTATAGAAAATAGAATCAGTCAAGTCTGGCACAGTGACGATTCATAATACGAAGGGTGTAAAATTCGCCCGATAAACTAATATACTACGAAAGATCAGGAAATCTATATTAGGAATCAACTGAGAATTGGCAGACAAGATCAATTCCTTTTATTATTTGAAAATTTCCCAAAACACTAGAAACAATTTAAGGAATTTATATCCGTCATAACATCAATATTCCGTCCTTTTTCTTGCCGAGTGTTATGTCAGAAAGATTAATGGGCGACACCTTCCTACCGTATATTAGCACAGTAAATGATGAATGACCTAAGAAATTGTTTTTTAGCTGGAAATGGCCATAAGCTGATTTAGGTATCACATTAATGTCGAAATACAGTCTGCTCTGGGACCCGAGTTAAAAAGATTCAGAGGATTATAGCTACACAATGTTCTCTCTCAGTCCAAACAAATTAAATTAGATATTTCTACTTGGCGGTAATATCCCATTTTGGAAAAATGAGACAATGGAACTCACATAACCAAGTTTTCTGGAAGTACTTCCAGCCTGTAGGGTATTATTAGCCATTACATGATTGGTCCGGATATAGCAACTAACAAACCGACTCGACTGCTTGACACAAATTCCATTTTCTGCAAATAACTCCCTAGTACTCGTAACGGTATTTTCTCACCAATCTAATCATTGGTATGTTCCTAATTGCCTAGATCCTAATACAACCCGATCGTCTAATCTTACCAATCCGACAAACCGTCAGACAAACATACGTCGTGTTCAAGTATATCGAACCGCATCTAATTGGTCTTGTATGTTTTTAAATTGTTTGCCAATAATCACTATATTTGGCGCGTTAAGACATATTTAGACACCAACAACATTGAAGGACCAAGATCGCCGTAATTTGATCAGAGTATTATTACTAATAACCTCTTTAATGGTGTTTTAATATTTTCTATAAAGTATGATTTTATGTTCTTATCAAGGCGTTAACCCTATGTCTAGTAGAGAATTGGGTACTGAAACGAGCAGAAGATTATATTTATATCAATTCGACAATAAGGATTAACTTTGCCCATTAATACCATCGCTGTCTGATCGGTTAATCGAAGGTAGACATATTTAGCATTTGTTGTATTTAATCGGGTCTTGAACGATTGGGGGATGGCTGAATGGTTAGCATGTGAGTGCTGTATCATAAAGCCTGTCAATGAGTCAACTGGCGTGGTTTCGAATCCCCGGTTGTACGTGGCAAGGAGTAGTGTCGTCTGTCCAACCTCGTGGATTTTCTCCTGTCACTGCTAAAAAAAACCTACGCGCAAGTGAATTATTGAAATAAAATTTAACCATATGTTAGTCCCAAAATGACCTAATTTTGTCGAGTGGACGTTAAACCCCACTTCTCTCTCACATTTTTATATAAAACTATGCTCTACTTTGTTAAATGTATTTACTGCTAAGACACTATTGGAAATGGGTTGCAGCCACGTGTCTCTACATGTCCAATGTCCATAGAACAACCGCTATGGGTATCGGCTGTGTTATATCATGATAACCATCTATTTATGATTTTATTATTTTAATATAAACAGTGTGAACATAAGACAATCCACCTTCTGTGGTATATTTCTGTTGTTTTATCATCAGATTAATATTGATTTCCCAACATTATCTATAACAACATGTCTACAACCGTCATAGAGACATTTCCAATATGAGTAGTTGGTATACATCTGTACTTATCTTTGAAGTATACTTCAGTATTACCTTTGCTATATTATTAACCGATACATGGATAGAATCGAAGCTATAAACAAATACAATTCGCCCACCGCAAGGTTAACATTCCCGCGGTAACTACAGCCATACCCCGCAATGGTATCAGTGACGTTACAGTCCTTTCTTTCAATATCCAAGAAGTTCAATTGAAATGGCATCACATAATATGCTAAATGTCGAGTTATGGCATTTTATAAAGCTCCAATAACAACTGTACAAATGATGTAGAACTACAGAGACCTCGGGCAAAAAGCATCTCAACATAAGTCATATTCCATCGTGTCCAATCATACGTCACTCTGAACCGCCTTCGGACATGTTGCTTTCATACACACTCTTAGCGTATGTTACAGTCATTCAAGGAAAATAGGTTAGTCTGTAATTAACCATACATCGTGTCTTAATATCTGTTGCTAAATGTTGTTGATTTTCTAATTTTCCCCTTTTAAAACAGAATGTCCTTGGGCAGTTCCCTTGTACCATGTTCTACAAATTACACGTTGGTCGACTTTGTTGTCCAATATTTGACTGTTATAATATTTGATAAAGATAATGACATTTAGCTTGCTATAATTGTGTTTCCTTCCGCTGCCAAATATCAATAACCGGTTCTCATATTGTATGATGTTTTAGCGAACAAACATAGTTTCATTATGCGTGTTCCATTGAAAAGATTGCTGTGTCTCGGTTTGACTTGGAGCCCGGTTTGACTTGGTTTAATTTTGAGCTACACAGATTATGAGAAACACAATAAATCAATTCTCACCTGTTATATAACAGACACGGCATGAAAAAGAGAATCAAAATAGATTCGTCAACACTCGGGTCCCAAATTTAAAAGAGACGAAGCCCGTGGTCCACCTCACCCGTGTATAAATTGGTTGGTTGTGTAAAAGAAACCATGACAATTGGAAATCGAAGAAGATCAGGCAATATTCACCACCATCAACTTCCATACGTAACATTAGACAAATAATTAGTCTTAAATAGGCGGAACCATTCCGATTAGGGTTCCATGTGAAACCGCGACGCCTGATGTCTGTAGATCCAAGCAATTGTAAAAGGTCCCGAAACTCGCTAAAAAGTGTATAGCGCGGTCCCCCGGCACTTACTATAACGGTAAAAACAATACTAGGCGGGGTTTTTATTCATTAATAAAGTGTGGCCCATTTCCAAGTACGAAAACATTTGTATGATTTGTCAGGCAGTTATTTGTTTGAAAAAAAATAATTATTCATGTTACTAGACATGCATTATCATGTTTATTCATAGTAACAATATAAGTTGGTATTATATTCATATATTATAATACATGCCATTAGCGATATACATAGATATATAATATGGACTTTGATCACGTAACCTGAATTATTCAGGGCTTGTTTTGAAACGTCTGTCTGCTATAGTCGAATGAAGTTAAGTTCGTATGGGTTTATTACATAGCATTTTTTTATATTTGAAAACAACATTTTTTTTATATTTGAAAACAAAATTCCTTTTACAAAACATATATCAAAGTATAGTATTATTAGACATGCATTCTTTTTTATATACACGAAACAGTGTTCTATAGAAAAAATGAAGATAATGGTTGGCATTTATTGACATGTTTCAGTTTTAATGGTTGTACGACCATATTATATTCTCTAAGTGTCGTAAGTTAATGTATTTTACACACAAGTCATGTTGTATCATAACTAGATAATATACGAACTAAATTTACAAATCAGTAACACCGCTTTTGTAATTTAGACGCCGAAGTAACTGGACAGTATGCAACCACTAGGATGGTCAACATTCAATGTGACACACTACAAAAACACATTATAAACACATTAGAACAGATCTGGGTTTTATATTATGTTCTCTTTAAACCTGGATTTGGTCCATAAACTCTATATTTGATCTTTATATACTATTTTATTTTTTATACTCTATATGTAACCTTTATTCGGTATACACTCTTTAACTCTATAGTTTACCTTTATTCTGGGATCTCGTGGTTACAAGCTGAAGTCAGGTTGTTTACTATGTTTTTTGTACATTTTAGGCTTACTGTGGTTAGAGTGGAACATAAAATCTGAATATCTCAATATACGCTCCCTTTCCAGAATTAAAAGTTTTAACAAACAAACTGAATTTTAAAAGAATTTCTGATTAATTAGAAGCGTATTAATAGTTTATCCATTATAATCAAATCAGGCAAAATTATTATATTAAAATGTTAATATTAGACTAAAAGGGTATGGACCTAAAAATGAATTGGGAACCTATAGTATTAACAATAGCATACAACCACATGTAATACATTTCAGACATAAAATTCAATTTCTTTTTCATAAATTTAGTAAACAGAGTAAAGCATCTCAAACCTCATTTATTTATAGTTTCTTGTATTTGCACAGAAAGGGTTTTTAACTGTATCTGAAGGTGTCAAGCGTCACTATGATTAAATATAATCTTGCATTAACTATAGAAATACAAAGTATACAAGAACTTTTAAGAATATATCAATCCGTCTGGTTTAGGAATCCCCAGTCAAACTTTTGCATGATCCTTATTCTCTAAAACCATAAGATTAAGTCTCTTACATTGTACTTTGAGTATGGCTCACAGAAAGTTATTTATCTTATGACTGGCTGGAGATAAATTGTAAATAATTCAGCATCGCCTACAGAAAGAAAAGAATGTCTCACATGGTGAAAAGACGGTGACAAAACAAATGATACAAAACCTGCATACAGAGATCTTAATTATTGTCACTCGAACTTGTTGACATATTGATCGTAATCAGAATCTGATTTGTGCTCTCGGCCACAGGATGGACACAATTTCTTTCTTTGAGCAGATATATGAGCTGTTCACAGACTGAATACGACTTTATCCATACCAGTCATGATCTCCTTCTAACATAATGTCAGACTAAAACTTACTAATTTCACTTTTAGTTCAAATAATTAATCATGAGTTAATCATTGACTAAAACTTAATCTACTATTATATAGTTCAAAAGAAAAATGCTAATTAATGTGACTTTGATCAAAAATACGTCGCATATTCAATCCAATATTCTGTGGCGGGGTCACGGGGGTGAACATCTAGAGGACGAACGGGGTAATCATCTGAATTCAACATTTTGATATGATCTTTCAAGGCATTTGAATGATAATGCTTACATTACATCTGGGTATATCCAAGTCCGGCATAGAAATAATACAAAGCTTATCCAATGCTGTGCAAAACAACAATAATTCCAACCCGAATTCTAGAAAAGGTGAACGCTATATATAGATTAAAATGATAATAATAAATTCAGGGGAAAAATAAAAACTGCAACATTAAACTACAAGTTTCTTCAATTCTATTTAAAATCCTGACAGATTTTCAAAATGATTTATTGAACATATAATCCTGGGCCAGAAGGTGGTAAAGTATCCTATGCAATCATATGTTTTTATGTGGGAATATGTTCTTTTCATTACCTTAATAATATTCCTCAGAAGCCAAGTGACTTTTCTCTGGTGTTTTATAAGCGTTTTGCCTCATACAAAGTAGACATGGAACACATAAACACTATTTACTGTCAAACCAATTGTCAAACCAATGCCAAATGAAATTATGTGATAAGCAGATATAGTTTTTATTTGAACAAAAACTTCTAGCAAAGAAGACAGCTTTGTGACCTCATAAAACAACTTCTTTGGGTCTTTCTTCATATCCATGACAAATTATTGTGGTATATGAGGAGATATGTATAAGGGATATAGTATAGCGAATTTAATTAATTAGTTTTTGAAACCCCTTCCGTTAAATTTATATAGATAATACCTTTAATGCGTGACATTCAAATGTTAGTTTTTTTAAGAATTGTTTAAGTTATCCTTTAAAGATAATGTTTTTAATGCGCAATGTTTGAATGTTAGGGTCTTGGAACCTGTTTAGTTATATAGTGTTAAAGATAATACTTGGAATGCTTATTATGCGAGTATTAGAATTCATGAATTGTTTCAATTATATATTTACGATCATGCCATCAATACGTAAGATTGGAATCGTGTACAATATTGTAATTGTGTCAGTTATGCGTTTAAAGATAATGCTCCAAATGTGTCAATATTCGAATTTGCAGTTTTTGAAATCCGTTCAGATAAATTTGTAGTGTGTAACATTTAGAATATTAGAACTTTTGGAAATGTTTCAGCTATATTTCGAAAACGTAATATTAAGATATTAGAGATTTGTAAACCAATTCAGATACATTTTTAATGACAATATTTCGAGTGTGTAATATCAGAACGTTGTCGTTATACCTTTAATATACGCCGTACCCGACAACGAAGGAGAGTAAATATATCGACTTCTTCAAATCCCCTATTTGATTATGTATAAGATATTTATCACAATATCCACGTAATTAACCATTAAGCCATTATATGAACTATGCTTTCATGGCCACACGATCTACCAATATTCTTTGGGATAACAAGAAGCTCGTATTCCTCTTTCAACTCGACCAATCTATCTATCTTTTATTACAAGAGGAAGATGTACTTTGACCTACATGTTGTTCGTCAAAATATAACTAGATGAAATGGAAACTTTGGCTACATCAAATCAACGGGCGGCTGTCAATCGGTGACCCTTTAAAAGGAAATGGAGATTTGACTTTTATCAATTCTTTCTCTTATGCCCATTCACAGAGCGGATGAGTCTCTTTACTACTGCTGAAACCCGAAACATTTGTGGCTTTTACTACGCGCTAAAAGAGGTTCCGATAATTGGCCTCATGTCACGAAGAGGGAGAAAATATTGACAAAAGTAAATAATAGCGTCGATTTAATCATATCAATGGTTATGGTTATGAAATGTTGTGAAAAGAATCCAGGATATGGGGTCCGCATGCCGAGTCCTACTTGTCAATACTTTGTTGAAACTTCAGAACTGGCAGTCGATCAAAAAGTTTCACTTTTGATCAATCGGCAGACATGAAGTTGCTGATTTCAATCTTTGTGCACCACGGAAAATCAACATGGCGATTGACAGAAATATGAAGTTTTTTTTGTAAGCATGAAAACTCGTGTGCCATGTTTCCCTCTGATTTAATCCATATTGAAGCGTGGATGATTTATTGGAGTAATTAGAAAATTCTGTGTTTTTGGTAGAAATCTTTGAATCTTGGTTATAAATAACTAGTTATATCTTGTCGAGTGCTGGTCTTAAGAAGTATTAAATAAAAGATGAATGGCATCCGTAAAACTTTAATGACATCGTGTGCTCTTGTGTATATACCTGATTAACTCTGATCATAACAAAATCCAATTCTAATCCTAAAACCATACTCTATAACGTTCCCCGGAAGTCATTATATTAAAGGCTTTTATCAGAAAATAAATTTCTTCCATAAAAACAACTAGTAGCAGACTCAAAATAAACTAATCTGCGATGAAAGACACAACCTTTGCAATACTTCATCTAGATTGAAATAATTTCCATAGGAAGTAAACATGCTGACGATAAACTTTTCAACTATTAACGTTGTTTGTAAAAATATTAGTGATTATTTCTCTAGAAACAATATTATTTTTTTAATTTAATAGAAGTTCTTGGAAAAATGAAGACAATTAAACCAACAACGAATATTTGTTCTCTTTAATTCAAAGGAATCGACTGATTATCGATAATATAACTCTGTTAATACATACTTTCCCAGAAATAAGCAACCTCATTCCCATGTACCGATACTCGATCTATGTATGTTGATTCAAGGGTTACGATAAAGAGATCAGTAAGCTAACTAGATTACTACATGGATTAAGCGGCATTAAATTATACAGATTTTCAGTGAAACATTGTTACCAATTTTGAACCCAAGGATAAAAACCCTAGCTCTGATAATACTGTACTAGATACTGGATACATCGACAGATTAAGTAGATGTCAAGAGTTCGGAAAAAAGTTCAGTACAGGAAGAGATTTGCTGTGCATCACTCAGTTTAGCCACAGATTACCTGCCAACATCCCTTGCACTCTTTCAACAAAGTTCCGGGAATATATTCCGCCTGTCGTAGTAGGTTTGGTAAACGATTGCTGATTGAAGAGCATAAAGACAGGAGGGACCAGTATCGTTGTAGTAATATCTGATCTTTAATAAAGTTAGCATCTCGTTAACACATGTCAATTTAAATAAAAAAGAGTCTTAATCATGGCTAGTAGGCTTTTAGATGGGATCGCATACCACTCGACCTTACTTTAGCCTTAGCCGACAATATTATCTCGAAATCAATGCACAGTAATAGAGTTGGACTGAGGAAATTCATAATGAAAGTATTAGTTGTAGGCACCTTTTGGCCTATATTATCTTATGATTTATTCTATTGCAAGTATTTTATTGATTTATTTACTATCGAGATGAGGTTTCTCCTGTTTTGAAATGAATGGCTCGCAGAGATAAATAGTCCAATTCTATGCAATTGAACTGCCAAGGTAGTTTGGGTGAAAGTTTGAAGGCAACCGAATCGCTAATATATAGGCTATATACACATACCGTTCTTAATTTATTGAAAAATATTGAGGAAAAGAAATAATAGTTTATTCTATCGCACGCTCCATACACGGACAGTTCTTCCGTGACAAGATACTATTAAAGCTTCATTACGCTACCATATGTAATATCAACCTACTAAATTACCATTATCAATTCAAGGACACGCCAGTTGGTCACGTCTGTATTTTCGACTAATGCCTGTCTATTCTACATGGGTGATATACCCGATACTAAACCAAAACAATATGTCATAATAAACGCGAATAAAAACCATGTGACTATAGAAAATAAAACTGAGCATCAAAACTAAAAAAGCGAAAATGAATAACTTTAATGACACTAAACAACAGTCAACAATATCCGTTTCAAGGAATCCACGGCAAGGATGCGTAACTAACGCACCTAACAAGGCCAAGCAGCATTGGAATGTTACTTAATAAATGAGTAAATGACTAATTTATGTCCGTGTTCCACTCATATTCTTTGTTCAAGTTAACAAACATCTTTGAATGAAACAGACGATTGTCTGAGCTTCAATGGAATGAAAAGGTGGTTTAACGTACTCCTTTTCTGGATTAATTAAGACGGGACTACGCCAGTGATAAATGACCGGCCAACAACACTAGGGCTTACTCTCATTCGAATGAATAGACACTGTCCCTCAATCAGGCCCTCACTCCAGCGCAACTCTCTCGACCTCCCGGTTAAAGAGCCATCAGCTTGAAACAGGAGATGAATAGATCAAATACCAAACAGTAAACTGAGACACACAGTGGAAGTTGAATAACCTACACTTTCCTTTCAGCTTCAAAATATGACCGAATTAAAGAATTTATTCATTGCACACAAAACAACCAGAAAATAACGCCCAACAGATAGGGTACTCGTATGACAAAGAATAGTTAACCTCAAATGTCAAAAGGATCTAACAACGTCAATATTATGTGTGGATTTTTCAATATCAAATATTACAGCATTCATAAACTCGACATAACATCAATAGTAATACATTAAAATTTAATACTATTTCAACATTCCTACGTGTGCGGTGGTAAACATATGTTTATACAGAATAGTCTTAATATTATAAACATTAAATAACTCTGATTTCAATTTGGCACAAGAAATATAGTTGTTAGTTTTCTGGTATTAGTTATTTGTGAAAATACTGTGCAAAGGCACCACGAATAATGTCAATGGCTTTCGGTATGTATTTATAACTATACAGTGTATCTGGCCTTAATTTAGCACGGGTGTAGTCATGGCATAAATTTACTGGTAAATCTATGTGATTCATGTAGGAATCTGCCGAGAAGATCATGTACTGTTCATAATGATTCTACCTGGATCATCCGTATGGATCGTGCCCAAAGTGTTATCAATTGCAATTTACATGTCCAGTTATTGAATAAATATGATGGTATTGAATAAATATGGTATCAACATATTGACGCTAGGAAACAATGCGGATTACACAACCTTCAATAAATATATTATGTATGTCTTTTAAACATAACTTCTAAAGATTAAAGGGGGGTTAGTTATAAGAGACTAGATAAAGAGCAGATAAATAGAATATGCTGGAAATTTCAGTCAAATCGATCCAATCTGAACCGAAATATTTGCGATTGAATTTTAAGCCCAGCCCCGGACAATATTACTCAAGTCGTTACGATAAACAATATAGCCTCGATAATCATCCATTACAAGAGTTGATTGTGATCTATATAAGTTCGTTATTGTCTAATTAATAATTTAGATATCATTTCAGGCCTATGTATGCTTAAACCTAGACTCGACTTTGCCAACAGCGAATTATGGACACTGGCACTCGAACCTGGATTACTAACGCCGTTAAAAAAAACGATCAAGTCGATACCTTTAAAGGGCTACCTGTCGATAAACATGGATTTAAGTATGTAAATACAGGAGCCAAACCTGACGAAATTGCACGAGAAATTTGTTCGGAAGTTTTCAATGAGATTAATGGATCATTCGAAATCGATCATTGAAGATCTTTAATGGGTTGTTAGTGAGTTGATAATCTCGATTACTTAGCACTAGGCCTATAGCTTAGGCAGTACACCACAAGGACACGCAACGTGTCATCTAATAAACTAATACATATTGAGAATTCAATTTAAACATTCAACCAGCTTCAATCATCTCTATAGATCGAAAGATATTCGGTTTATTGTCCTGTTATGAAGTGAACCTGTAACTAATGTAAAATAAACTCATATTATCAATATTCATCCGTATTGAGAGTTTACTTGAGTCGAGGCACTCCAAAATGTTCAATGGCTTGACATCAGTCAGTGCAAGTTTTACATTTTATAATTGGACGTTTTAAAGTAAATGGAATGGCAATAAACTTGATGGTGCATGACACATGTGTTATTATACGCCATATTGCGCATTATTGCGACAAGTTACCGGGTCGATACAAAATAATTTGAGAAATTGATTTTTTATTATCTCCACGTAAGTCACGGAGTTCAGCTCAAAGTTCCGGACGTAATACTGTTGGCAACCTTTCACAGTTTTTTGGCGTTTGACAAATTAAAGTCTACTTTTCATTCCAGCGTTAAGGTCTTTAAATGGTATAAGAGTTCACACAAACGAAATCTACATTAAACAATCAATTTTTAGATTTAAGTAATCGTACATAGCTGAATAGTAATCTATTTACAAGAGATTTGTATGGCACAATGACGTGTTATTTAAAGAGATTCAAGGTTGTGCTGTAAGTTGATATATCCGTAAAAACATTTGTATCTAAATGGCAACTCGACTGGTGGTCAATGAGTGAGGTCAGAACAAAACATTAGTGCTGGTGTTAGAGTTTGTGTCAGGTTAGGAAAGGGGTTATACTTTGGAAAATATATTAAATTTTGAAAATAAAAAATCATGGTCATTTTCATAACTAGATTGTTCTATAAGTAAATATAATTATATTAGACAAAAAAAATAAAACTTTAAATTTGTTTCTTAATTATATATTTTACACAAACTCAATGTTTTGACCTCAGACGAAATTGTAACATTTACCCAAGTGAAGTGAATGTATCTAAATGGCAACTCGACTGGTGGTCAATGAGTGAGGTCAGAACAAAACATTAGTGCTGGTGTTAGAGTTTGTGTCAGGTAGGTAAGGGGTTATACTTTGGAAAATATATTAAATTTTGAAAATAAAAAATCATGGTCATTTTCAGAACTAGATTGTGCTATAAGTAAATATAATTATATTAGACAAAAAAATTAAAACTTTAAATTTGTTGCTTAATTATATATTTTACACAAACTCAATGTTTTGACCTCAGACGAAATTGTAACATTTACCCAAGTGAAGTGAATGCAACACTAGTGTCACTCTAGCGTTTCTCTAATATAAGCTCATGGACGTTTTCCCATTTCTCATTGTGGACTCAAATAGGACAAAATTAGTATAATCTAATTTTCATAACATGTTTTTATTTTTTCACTTAATATCATTATTCAACATTAAAAGTCCTTCAAAATTTATACAAACCTCAAAATCTGAAATTTCTTGTGGTCAATTCTTTAGAAATAAGTCACGAAATTATCAAAGCAGGATAAGCGGAAGCCAAGTTTTTTTGGCGTCTTGGGTCCTATTGATATCAGGACATGTATATTGGACAATAACACCCCTCTAAATGCGAAACAGGAAGTGTTTATCTCCTAAGCAACATGCTTTTTAGGATTTTAAAAGACATTACTAAAACAGAGGGGTGTTATTGTCCAATTGACCAATCAAAATGCAAGGTTTACGCTTAAGCATGGTACAATACGTAATAACTATTTACCCTAACACTACTTCTTGTTTACTGGCGAAAAAATGCTTGCTCTGTCTAGAAAACCTTATAACCTTAGAAGTAAAGGTAACTAATATTTTCTATATACAGCACTCTTATAAATTCATACAAAAGAATTGTCCATTAAATTTATATGAAAATACTCCATTGCTGTATGATCAAAATCGCGGATTCTCAACCTTTGGTAACTAATGGTATTGAATTCATTGTTATACATTTTGTTCATTTGCAAAAAAGGTGCGAAATTTAGTTGGAACTGCTTCGTCGCTTTATAATGAAATTTGCGAATTCTTGACATCTTGTGTATTGGTTGTTGCATTAAAACAATTGTTTGTAATGCTGTTTTATATTTGTCAAAAGGGGAATAACAATTTCAAATTAGTATTTTCTGACAACGCTATAAGATCGACGTTTTATAGCATTCATTTAGTATAACCCATCCTGCTCTATCCATACAAAAGTCTCTCCTTTATTATCGTTTGTTGTCAACAAATTAGAGGGAATATAATTTAAAGCACACACCAGAGGAAGTTAAAAAAAACATAAACATTAAGTTCATCCTAACTCAAGTGTCCCCAAATGAATCAACAACACTTGATTTATTAGAAAACGTATACTTAATCAATGGAACCAATTGCTTGGTGCACTCGACAGCTTGAAAAGAAATATGGCCACTGTGTTAGACTTCCTCTTGGACATCAACCCCGAACTGGTGACAGTGACAAATACGAATGCCTCTATATTAGATTGTAAGACTAAGCATTAAGCTAATTGGCTGTCATAGCTAGAAGTATGAGAGGATATTGACTTAACGCCTCTAGGTTTAAACCTGGCGTGAAAAATGTTGATATAATTAGTATGTAGATTTGGCCTCTACCCCATTGATGAAGGCTAATTCAAAAAGAACTGGCAGCGGATTTACATATTAGTATCATTAAGAATATATAGGAATAACTCACCACTGGCATAGCGGGAAGTTGTCAATGTGCATGCATTGGACTTATAGACGGGTTTATCCAGACACGCGATAATTGTTCCTGAAGAGCTCGTCCTCAACTCCATCCGACAATTACTGGACTATGGTATTTCTTCGAAACCATATCACAATATTATAGCATCAGACTTGGGTCTAGAACAGAATGCTTCTAAGAGCTTTTGAAAAACATTTGAGTGTATTATGTTGCCGCCCTGAATGTCAATCTGTCCGTTATCAATTGGCTTGTGAACATGAAACATGCCACATTTTTAAAGGATTTCTGTATGAAATTTTGAGTGAAGGATTGGGGTCAACTAAATGCAACCCTTACCCCATCACTTATTTTCAAACACCTTGTGGACGCCATATAGCTTACAATTTTTAACGGAATCTTTTCAAATTGGTTCGAAGCATTGATTTTTTACAGTGATCCGCAACCAATTGGCCCGCACCCTTCTGGTCTGTAGTTACAATGACACCAGCAGGTCCACTGTGTTACAATAAACATCAGCATTGCTATAAAGATTAGAAATAAATACATTATCCCATAGGAATTTAAAGGACAGGTCACCCAGTTCATGTTAAGAGTTATGTGGAATATAATGTAATCGAGATAAAATAATCTGTCAATAAAGAGAAATTGGCATGTTTTACTATTGTATCTATATTAAAGAGACAAGGTAACAAAAAATATTCATATCGATCATTCAACGCATAAGTATTGAAGCTTACATTGATTTCAACTTATTTCACACCACCATATTTATCCTTCTGTAGTGTTATCAAATATATTGTCTCCGAAATATTGAAGTTAAGTAATTTACATTTTGGGTTTTTAATATCGTCTAAATTTATAAGTTTATATAAGTTTATCTAATTAAGTCCTTTACGGGCGTTTGTTTATCCCTGGTGGTGGGTCTTAGGTGGTTACTCAGCACAAACTGGTCAATTCGCTTAAGCGTAAGGGGTATTTTAGCAGTTGAATAAAAAACAAGGACCGGAGAAAAACTCGCCTACAAAGTGTAGGAGTACACTCACGCCAGCTGACCGGTATGCCATGTTAGACCATTCGGCAAACCAATCCCTAAGAAACAAAACTGTGATCTTACGAGCTGTATCAAGTTGTAGATGAAGAACATATAATAATGAGTCAGATTAAAATACACAGTCTTCCAAAACTGGCTTTTACTAAAGAAAAAATGAAACAAGTCTTGTTCGCCACTTTTTCGGAATAATATTTACTGGTCTCTAAACCAAGTTGGTAATTACAAGGTAGTCATTATAAGTATAACTTATGTAAAGAACAGTCACATGTAAATAATATGTATCTCTTTTAGTTGATTGATAGGCATATGAGTTTTTGATATTTTCATACTCATGTTTTACAGAGAGTTGCACTAATCAAAGACTTACTGTATAATTTAAAAGGTAGTAATAATGACAAATATTTTCACTTGCAAAACTGAACAGCATAATTATCACCTTTGAGATGGCATGCCCTATTTTATTTTAACTTTAGTACAATTTAACCGGGGCCGTTGAACATATAAGATAACCGAATAACTGATTTGTATTAAATGCATAGTTTTGTGCCAAAACGTCTCACGTTTCTTTTCATACCATTAAAATGGCGATCACATTAAAGACTGCAAATGGTAATACATAGATTCCAATCAAACATAAATATTACGCAAGAGCTAAGCAAGACTTTCTTTGCGCCTGAAATGTTATTTAAATTATTACTGAGACATTAATTCGCTTATCCAGACCATAATCAACTCGCGATGACTATATGTACGCTAGTCTGCGATATTTCCTGGATTAGGATCCGATTTGCTGCTCAACTTACATCCTTGATTTAGTCAAGAAATAGATAATCAAGACAATATTTTTATTGTACCGACTTAAGTAATGATGATCGAGGCTAGGCCGAAAATTCAATCGCAAAAATCTCGGTTCAGATTAATTTGACTGAAATTGTATGTATCTTTAATACATTAGCCAATTACGATATACATTAAACGATCCAATCCAATCATGTCCGAAATACTTTTTAAAACGTCATCCCACATGACATTCTTTGATATTCATAAATCATACAATATTGCGTGAAAAAATATTTATTAAAGGAATTGTTTATGTTGAATAAAAAGCCACAAACAGTTTGATGTTTGTACTCAAGGGATTATTGAATTGATATAAAACATAAACTGTCTCCAGATGATGACATGAATTATTATTTTTACACTAATCTTATGAAAACATAAACGAAAAAGCCTTCTAGATATATATTAAAAGGACTAGTTTCTTTTGTCATGTCGCATTCATTGGACTTAAAGTTCGTCTTGGCTGAAAATGTTACGGTTAAAGATACATCAAGTTTTGAGGTATATCCGAATTTGTCTTCAACTTTTGACCAATTTAAACTAAAATTAGTAATAACATGACGAAGTTCGCTTCTTCTCCTAAAACCCAAATAGCATAATATTAGATCAACACAACCGTTATTTAGGACCTCGACACCACTGATTTAGCTCTTTAAAGCTACATTCTGGTCAAATATAAGTATTTGGCTGGCTATTTATCAAGATACACTACAAAATGTTGCAAAAAAAAGCCTAGTTTAGTTTGTTCCTCGTGCAATTTTGCATCGATTGAAGGACTTCGTTGTTTGATATGATGCTACTTTTTCAAGATGGTGGCGATAGGGGCATTCCCGGTTCCTTGTTAGTAGTACGCTCGTACTTCTTTTTCATAAATGTACCATGTCATCTATACATAATACATCTGATGTGGTATTTATTTTCTTTATGGAAGTGTTGTTGTTCCTTTAAATTACGTTCGTCATTCAAAGTTCTTACAGATTGAAAGAACAAGATAGGGAATGTTTGCATTTGGTTTGCACATTGTAATCCACATTAATTTGGCATAATCCGAAACGCACAATCAATTTGCCTATGCCCGACACTTTAAAGCTATGTATCATAAAATCTCTTGATAAAGTCTACCCGTACAGTTCAATCATTTATTGTAATGCTTTGACGCCTGAGAATGAATAAAACATTAAATAGTGTTAATTGTTAATGCAATGAATAAAGAGTTCACAAGGTTATAATAACACGCTACTTTATTAATTCCTTTTGCTTTTCTTGTTCTTGTGTTAGTACGTGTTAATAGTTTATAATGCGAGGCAAATAAATGTTTAGCAGACATGCTGACATTACAAATGTTGCTAAGATTTCTTTTTATCAACAACGCGCGTGGGCTGTGAACCGAGAATAACCTTAGGGCATTCTAAGCCCAGATTACACTTCACAATGTTGGCACTTGTGGGAATGAGAATTTGGGTTTGCCTTAAAGTCGTTTCATTTAGACAGAAGGACCAACGAGAAGTCTTAACAGATGTCATTCGTTCGAAAATAGGCGATTACTCCATTGTCCAAGTACAGTATACACCCTTGGCATTATCGGTGTACCCACATTAAAGTTTTAAAGCAAAGTCCACTTAGTTGGTTTGAAAATTTCCGAATATATAACCCTCACTCCTGTTCCGCGGGATTTTTGATTCATTTTGAAAATTCCAACAAAAGGAAAGTGGACGGCTTAATTTACCTAATTATAACAGACAGATAGAAATGAGTTGACTGATACAATGATTTCATCTACACACTTTTGATTTTTTTACAAGACATGAAAATAAAATCATAAATTAGGCGTTTGTTTGAAAATTAAACAATTTCCCTCAACATGCAGCTTTTAATGGGGCAGCAAAACGTGTGACTGGAAGCAAATCCGTGTGATCTATGCCAATAAAGATAAAAGCCTTTCGCCTTTCACCACCACAATTATCGCCACAGTCAATACCTTTAATTTGACTCTCATACAATCGCGTGCTAAACACTGGTTTTGTAATTAGCAAAGCAAGTTCAGGATTCATACTATGTAGTATTTAGTGAAATGATTCCGAATAGTGGTAACTGTTACCACTAGTAGTATTATTTCCTCAACTACCTGTAATCTCCAATGGATGACTTCCTCTTCGAAATTAACAGAATAGTGGAGCAGGAAACAACTGGAGAAAGAAAGTAATGATGGGTCGTTTTAGTTTCAAGGTCTCGGCCAACTTGGACAACCTCGCAGTTTGCGTTGTTCTGGTGGTCGGTTTCATGTTTAAACTGTCGGAAAGGTCAAGGGTGCCACAAATTAAATGGTGGCATTTTCCTTAAGCAACCCAGAACAAGGAAATGATAATGAAATGAAATAGAGTTTAAAATCATTTAAAATTACCCCACCCAATACGAGGTTATTAAAATAAATTCACAACTAAAACTGTTGGTAAATATGAATCTAAATGTTGCTCAACTGTAAGTCCAGTTAAACCATATTTCGTTTCTTTCATTTTGGATACCAGTTTACCTTGGTAATGAGGAGACACGAATCCCGATGTTGGTCAAGAAAGTTCCTCGGGATGTTCTAGCCTGATTTCCCTTTTTACTCAAAGGAACGGTGCCAAAGCTTTCTAATGGGACGAAAAACCAAAGTGAAAGAACACCTGTCAATTATATTGCTGAACGGGCAGGATTTCCTCATATCAAAGTGTATCTCATATGTCCGTCTCTTTAGCTCGGTTGGCGTTGGAAAGTATGACGCTAAATCCCATTTCATTTCATTCAGGGGTGTTGGGATGGTCTAGAGTGCCGCGCTTCGACCTCTAGCTGGCCGGTCACATCTGGTTTGGGGCTGTGGTTTCGTGCCTTGGTCTGGGCGTATGTGGCCTTCTCAACCTCGTGGGTTTCCTCCAGGCACTCCGGTTTCCTCCCACTGCTAAAGACCCCTACGCGCAAGCAAATTATTAAAATAAAATTGAACCATATGTTAGTCCCGAAATGACCTAGTTTGTGTTGAGTGGACGTTAAACCCCACTTCTCTCTCACACACTTCATTAGTCACTACAATGATTGTCGGTTAAGTCTGATTATACTTCTTCGTACCTGACTTTACATTAACTTGTATAAAGTGTACGTCTACTTTATTATCTTCCGTATAGATTATTCTCTGTTATAACGATTGCATAATATTTATAAGGATTCTATTCTTGAATGTCGATAAATTTATACAATGAATATTGATTCCTATTTGATCTCAGAAATTGTTGTATTATCTTCATCCGAGTGCATGTTATATAGACTTCTAACTCATTGGCTTTTACACTATACACGCAGGAAGCATTACCAGAAGACAAAAGTCCTCAGAATATAACCATATTACTATAAATGACTCGACTGACTCATCTGGACGTATCCATTGACCATGATAGAAGAGACTTGTCTACTCGTGAGTGACCCCTGTTCGTTAAATGACCACTAATACACGTTTACTTTGGACCGCAGGAATCAACATACATTTGTTAAAACCCTCAAGGGTATCGCTAAACAAATGTAACGCTGTTGCTTGAACAGATGTACGCCTCATCAGACAACCCTTGATCTCTCGGTGTCGGGGCGAGAATGACAACATAGAAAGTGAAAGATAGACACAGCTATGTGTAGTAAGCGGGCAAAAAAACATTTAATACGTAAAGATGTATGTCAGAACACTTTACCATTTGTCACTTTCTTTCGCTATTTTTCATTTCGGAGTTAACAGCTAGAATTCTCCAAGGATTACCAAGACAGGCCAAGCATAATTATTAAAAGGGAAAGATAAGTGATCATTGCAATGCAGCTACCCGATTCAATTCCAATCACAGTCGCACAGAACTTAAACACTATTAATATTTTAATAATGTTGTGAATGGTCCATTCAACTGTCATCGACACGGCAGCTGCCTGTTTATACACGTCTATTCCAGTTGGTCGGTTCATATCATTCTAAAACAATACCGTTTTTTATGAAGCTTCGCGGAGCAATCATCTACATGTATATAAATCAAACTACCAAACCTTTAAATATTAAATATTTATATATTTTAATTCAGTTCTACGTATATCACTTCGCTGAGCAATTTATCATTTCACTGGTGTATTCTTTACGCATTTGGTTTTAATGATTAGTTCGGGGGTTTTCCCGAAATTAAATGTATGTTTGGATAGTTAGATGAGAATGGAATCCCATGTGATTTCTACCAATTGAAAATCTGAGAGACAGACTAACTGTACATTTTAAACAATACGCCAAAGCGCATCGAAAATTTGTGAACGTCTAATGAAAAATGGGAAATGGTATTGGTTTAGAACGCAACTTGCTTCATCAATGAACTAAACAATGTTTTCCTTATGTTTTTCAAGAGATGATTAAAACAGAACGATTACGACACATTTTAACGTCTTTAATTATCGGGATAGAAAAACACAACACTATAAATTACACGTAACGCAGTTTTATACGGAGAGAGTAAAGGAGGCTAAATAAAAGAAATGAAATAGGGTTTAATGGCCTGCTGTTCTACCCCGACTGGGCTAATGAAGGCGGAAGACAGCTAAATTCACACGATTTTTAAACAGACATCAAAACAAATAAGTTGTAGAGGCGCATGGCATTTGTCAGTTAATTTACGTCATAAAGTAAGAAGTGGTAAATGTTTTAGAGTGGGTCAGCATAATCTTCGTCATACACGACACTCGCCACTACTTCTAACTTATGCTACGTTCACACTGTTACGTTAATCTAGGATTGTCCCTATTGATTCCAGGTATGTGCACATACGTTCGGATCCGTTTCGATTGCTACGACCGACCACAACATATTATTAAGACATGATATGATCACTCCACGATTTCAAGTATAAATTTAGATAGGAACAATGTAGCAGACTCAAATGATTTGGTAATGGATTTCTAAGAGAATGTATAAAACATACCGTTAATATTTGAGAATTACATCAAGTTTCCGGCGTCATGTGTTCGATACCAGTGTTGACCAAGAAAGTTACTCGAAACCCCCGTTCCCATGTACACGTCAAAGAACCCTTTTCCCGGTTGGTGAATAAAAATTTGTTGTAAACCCTCATTTCATTTCATTCAATAACTTTTATTCGCATAATAAGAAACAGTTTTGTATTGGGAACCAAACGGTTAAACTTAAAATTTTGAAATAACATCATAATCACTGGGGGTTTTACAGACAATTTAATAATGCTATTTAGTTTGTATTTGGTACAGAATTAATGATTATCGCCTCATTATGGATGTCGGCAGGAGACACATTCTATAACATACCATATTTTTCTAGACTGGTCAATTACCTATGCGTGTTTCTGCCAAATTCCTATCTCAGATCAAAACTATATAAGGTACCCACTCGCGCAATTTCAGGCTTTTCTGCGATACCACTATTGTGTGAAGCAGACGTTAAAAGACCAGATATACCCCTTTCACTGTTTTGTTTGTTAAATCTGCGTTATACCACTGCTGTATATAACTTATTCTATTGACCAGTATTTCAACTGGGGACATGTTCTTGTCGCCTTTGCAACTCACTCCCGCTCCCCTCCTCTTCCATCCCAATTTTGAGTTCCTGTGTGGAACTGATTCCTCGCTGAAACGTTTACTGAGCATCCAGTCATTTCATCCTCGAACACCGATCAATCTAGCAAGGTTATAGTTTTATAGAAAAATATTCCAAGAATTTCTAAGGACTGGGATAGAGTAACCTGCTGGGGGTGTTGAAGGAGTATGCTTACTCTTTCTCGAGCACCTCACACGTCTTTGCATTTTAGCAGCTAAATATTTTGTTATGCTATACGGGATAATTTGTGGATTTAATATCTGTATGATATACATTTACTTCCCATTAGATGAAAAATCACAATCAAAGTATCGATGCCTGCATATTCCCCCCCCCCTTGATAGTGGTGGTTGACTGGCAAGGATCAGCGTCTAGTATTTGGAGTAGGACGAAAGACAGGGGTTCCGTGTACACGTTGACGATTATGTTAAAGAAACCCTAGGCAACTGGAATCCATTTGCTATCATATCACCTCAAACACCATATCATTCATTCATTCGATCCATAGGTTTTTTTCTTGGAGACTATTATACAAATAATTTCACCTCTGTAACCAAATTGTCACACATTTGTTATTTTACTTTCTTTGTGTGTTTTGAAGCTCTATGTAAAATGTCCCCATAACCAAGTTTTGGATGTTTCTCTTGAAAGCTTACATACCACGGCTTCTCATATCTCCTAATCTTTTTAACATTGAAGATCAAAGGCAAAATAACAAGGCGACCTTCCAACATCAACGAGAGTACCGACGCTTATGACATGAATATTCCAACTATATGACAATCTGGCTACTAGAGCCACTGCATATTCACAAGCCGGACCTATTTTTAAACAAGAAAATCGTTTACAATAACTGAAATAACACATGACACGGTCATGATTACGTTACTAGTCTAAGTTATGAAGAAACACACATATTTTCAGACAATATTATATGCGGGTCAATGATGGTAAAATTGAAAGTTTATTAAATAATTCTCTCAATAATAGGACAACAGAACTGAAGTTGACGTTGAAATCAACTTACAAAGCCAACGATTACATCTTACACTCAGAGGGCCTTTTGAATTAGACAATAAATGTCTTGTATTTTCAAAGAAATCTGATCGACCTGCAGAAACGATATATTGCTTGCTTCCATAATAAATCCAGAATCTTATTACCAAGGAATACATGAGCAGACTTCTTAACATACATGTCTATAGCTCTTAATGGACCTTCTGTCTCATCACATTTAGAATCTTCACATGTTACTTGTATTCTACGACCTCGCAATAGGTTTTCCACATCTTCCACTTTTTCAACTGCAATGGTCATTAGTTTGCCTAGTTTTAGGCAAAATCCACAAATCTTGTGTACTCATGGGAAGTATGACACTTACCTATATCACAGAGATGATGAAAACAGAATTACATAATGATTTCGAAACATTCTAAATGGGGTAGCGGTTCAAAACATTTTATATTTGTGCCTATATATTGTTACTTATGTGGCGTGGTTGGGATCTCAACACACGCCCGGGGGTCGGGATCTCATTTATAAAACAGGCAACAGTGATCTCACAACAACACTTTATTCCCAAAACCCAAATCCGGGCTACAAACTCCACGAAAAGAGCGCGGGAAATCCCGCTTTAACATCATAACAAGTCACATGACCAAACATCTATCACGTGATCGTGCGACAGGGATAACCTGTCAAAGAGGTACTATAAGGGGGGTACATATAAGGAGATATTCTCTACATCACCCGGGGCCCTCTAATGGTGAGCACCACTCGAACAATTGTTATAAAAAGAACATAACAGAAGTTAAATACTCCAATTAAAAGAATCTAAATGCAACATTAACTTTCAAACACTGGATAAGGTCTGATTGTAAAATTCTTGTGCTTGTAGAATATGGTCTACATTTAACACAATACTCTTAATTCAATCATAGTGCAACCTATGCCACGAAATTGGCACAGCATGTAATAATTACGAATTGTTACAACTATTTTACATTTTCATCACTTTAAACTGATAAACAATAATCTAATTATTCCAATATTCATGGTCATATTACACTCTTTTACTGTAATAGGCCTATATTGCTATAAAACAGTTTTAGACCCATGTTAAAGCTAGTGATACTCATAACATGTAGGTAACCATATCCATGCTTAAGGGACACTGAAGACTTTTATATATGCAATATAATGACAAAACTTCTCAAATATTACTATAATTCTGACGTAGGTAATATAAATGTAAAACATCAATTAGTATACTTATCATTAGAACATGGAAAAGTACAATAAGCAAATAACATAAAGGTCTCAAATAAGACAATATTAACAGTAGGAGAATATTTACTAAACTAAGGTTAAAGGACATGTACCTCATGACAATATAAATTGTTGGGAACTGTAACACTGCAACCTAATTTAAACCTTCACCTGTATGACAGAATGAAATATTATGCAAACACATAAATTATAAATAATACTTCTCCACATACATATTCCATAGATTAGAGTGACTATTTACTAAACATTTCAATTGTAAAACTGTAAAAACATGAACTCAGTAACTGTCCTATCTGCAAATAATGTTTACACACAATTTATTGTTTCTTTTGACTCCTATGGTCTGTAGGGATTGACAAATGGGTATCTTTCACTAAAGTTTGGCACGCCTTATTTAAATCATTAAATCGGACCCATGAATTGTCAGTATGAGGATAACCGAGCCATTTGACACGATAGTTCCAACATCCACCGCAATATTTCTTTTTCAAAATGCGTTCAACAATATAGTCTTTGTCCCTTTGAGAATCGAAATCACACTTATTGGCTTTATTTTTATGAACACTAGAGGTTGGTCTACTATTTTGACTATTCACATTAGAGTCCTCAATAACACTAGGCTTAAGGACCATTGCACTAGGCTTACACTTCACTTTATCACTAAATTTTTTGATTTTATTGGTAATTGGATTATTCAAATTTTCATTTGGCAAGTCATCTGCAATCTCATCACTCTGTAATATTGCAGGTTCAATATTCTCTTCATCTGTAGGTGGGGTGGGGTCATCGGGTTCAAAATTCCTCAGGTAGCCATGTTTAAGTCTATTCACATTAACTCTGTTGGTAACTAATTTGCCATCCGATTTTCGTCGAATTTTAACATGGATGTTTGACAGTTTCTCTACTATATAATAAGGGCCGGTCCAGGGACGAAGAAGTTTCTTGCACTGACCCTCCACTAAAACAGGGCGGTAAAGAAAAACCATGTCACCGACATGAAAAATGGGTTCATGTGCTTTAACTTGTGATTTTTCCACCATAGCAGATTTTCGATCAAGCAAATTCTGTTTTGCAACACGACGTGACACTTCAACCGCTTCAAGTAGTTCCACCACATAAGATGTGGCTTTTTTAGGAATGTCAACAGAGGGTAATCCTACTTCTAACAATGTTTTTGGATGTCGACCGTGAACTAAAAAGAATGGTGTATATTCAGTACTATCCAAACAGGGTGATGTATTATAAGAAAACTGAATATAAGGTATAAATTTATCCCAATTATCATGCAAATCATCCAAAAACTTAGACAAAGATGCTGCTATCACTGACATCATACGTTCGCTTTGTCCATTGCAACACGCATGATAACTAGTCGTAAAAGTTTTGTGAATGTTGAGAAGTTTACATGTTTCCTTCACAATGACACTTAAGTAGTTCGAACCACGATCAGAATGTAAATATTGTGGAATTCCGTGACGACATATAATACGTTCTAAAAAGGCTTTAGCTACAGTAGTGGCCTTAATGTCTGACACTGGTACTAGTTCCACATACTTAGTGAGGTAGTCAATGAAGACAATAACATACATATTTCCATTGTCACATTTAGGCAAGGGACCTAAAATATCAGTGCTAAGTCGTTCAAATGGCTCACTAGCAAGTGGCATTGGAGTAATTGATGTCTTGGTTGGCTTGGCTGGGGACTTTCGCTGACAACATACAATGCATGACTTGACCCAGTTATTTATATCTGTGTACATCTTAGGCCAATAAAACTTAAGTTTCGCTTTGGCCAGTGTCCTGTGAATACCAAAGTGACCCCCAGATAAGGGTTCATCATGACAATGTCTGAGCACCGTTTCCACTAATTGTTTTGGAATTGCAATTTGTACAGTCAAACGGTCTTCCCGGTGACCTTTACCTTTAGTAGCATACACATGATATAAAATGTCATTGGAAATAAAATAATCAGAGTGTAACAATAAGACCATTTTTCGCTGCTGATCGTTCTCAGGTAAAACACTATCAAGTAAATATTTATGAACATCTCTATACCATTCATCATTCTGTTGCAAATGTATTAAAGTTTCTTTATTCCACAAAGTTGACATTTCAAGTGATAACTGATTAGAATCTGACTTTAAACTGACAATCTTCATTAATTTCATAGACTTAACAGGTACTTTATCATTAGGTTCAGTGGATTCTGTAGATGTGATGTCAGGTACTGGTATATCATAATATGGCAAAATATCCAATGCAGACTCTTCATTGCTCTCTGACGATTCATATTCTCGGCGACTGACACCATCAGCATTAGAATGAGATTTTCCCTGTCTATAAACAATGTCAAATGTATATGAGGTAAGTATAGCAATCCATCTGGCAAATTTTCCAACGGGTTCTTTAAGTTTCAATAACCATTTAAGAGCAGAATGGTCTACGACAGCCGTAAAAGTATTGTATCTCAAATAACTATCAAGTCTTTTCACAGCAAAAACTAAAGCTAGACATTCTTTCTCTGTGATGCCATAATTTCGTTCAGCAGCAGAAAGTGAACGACCAATGTAAGAAATTACACGTTCAACCCCATCTTCTTGAATTTGGCAAAGTACTGCACCAATAGAAAATGAGCTTGCATCGGTATATAAAGTATAAGGC
This sequence comes from Patella caerulea, assembly GCA_036850965.1. Taxonomy (NCBI): domain Eukaryota; kingdom Metazoa; phylum Mollusca; class Gastropoda; family Patellidae; genus Patella; species Patella caerulea. The sequence goes on from JAZGQO010000006.1 coordinate 26,584,316, forward strand.
CGATTTGAAATTGGATACCCTAAGATAGGTGCTGACCCTAATAATGATTTGAGTGCATTGAAGGCACAATCGCAGTTTTCAGTCCAGACAAATTCTACACCTTTTTTAGTAAGTTCATAAAGAGGAGCAGCAATACCGGCATAGTTGTGAATAAATTTCCTGTAGTATCCAGTTAATCCCAAATAGGCACGTAAACTCTTCAAATTGGTTGGTGTAGGGTAAGTTGATACAGCAGCAATCTTCGCAGGGTCAGGTGATATACCGTTTGAACTGACAATATGACCCAGGTAATGTATTTGAGAATGACCAAAATAACATTTACCAGGATGAAGTTTTAAATTAGCAGATCGGAGTCTATCAAATACTTCACGGACATGTTGTATATGTGACGAAAAGTTTTTACTAAACACAATGCAGTCATCAAGGTAAACTAAGCATGTTTTCCATGATAGGCCGCGTAAAACTGCTTCCATCATTCTCTGAAATGTAGCGGGAGAATTTTTCAAGCCCATAGGTAGACGACGATACTGGTATAAACCTAAGTGACATCGAAATGCAGTATATTCTTTTGAATCTGGATGAATGGACAACTGATGGAAGCCTGACTTTAAATCTAATGTTGTGAAATATGCTGGCTGATCCGCTCCAAGGCTTTCAAGTGCATCTTCTGTAGTTGGCAGAGGATGAGCATCTAATACTGTACAATCGTTAAGACGGCGATAGTCAACGACAAAACGATAAGAATTGCTGGTAGGCCTAAGTTTCTGATTCCCAGTTGAATCATTTGTCTTCTTACCGATCAGCAAACATGGAGCCGCCCAAGGACTTGTAGAGGGTTCAATAACTTCTTGGCTTAATAAATCATCGATGGCCTGTTCCATAACTTTTTTCTGCTTTGGGCCAAGTTTATATGCCCTCTGTCTCTGAGGTTGTACGCCAGGTGATACATGTATTTTATGCTCTAGAATATCACAGTGTCCAAGTTTATTGTCAGAAGCAACAAAAATATCTGAATATTCATCAATCATTTCATTAATGGCACTTTGCTGATGTTTAGTCAAATCATTTGATATATTTGTAGAAATAGGTTTATAGCTACTTTCGCGAGGAGATTCACAATCCTCTTTCTGATTACCAAATTCCTCAACACAATCTTTCTTAGAAAGTCCCACAAATTTACCAATAACTGTCCCTTTCAAAATTGTAATAGGTCGGTCATTAAAGTTAGTAATACCCTGGTAAACAGCTTTATTTTTCACTTCACACAATGATTTGGCAGGCAAAAGTCCTGTGGAATGTAAATTAGGTGAACCAGACACCAAACCCAATACACCATTTGGTAAACTTTCGCCTTTAAGTCGTGCTAATGTTATAACTTGAGATCGTGGTGGCACAACAATATCTTTTGTACAGGTCAATTTTCTGTGCGGATTAACAGACACCGATTTCTGTCCAAAATTTACTGTCACATTATTAGCAGTTAAAAAATCTAAACCTAAGATAATTTTTGGCATTAAATTAGGCACAACATAAAATTTAACTGGAATACGCTGATTGCAAATTTCCACCATAAGTTCTATGTATCCTTCAACTTTAACCCTTTGGTTGCAGGCTGTAGTGATATATAAGTCGCACTGTAACCGTTGAATGTTAACATCGAACAATGATACAGTTACTGCATTGATTGCACAAAAATCTGCTCCACTATCTATTAAGGCTTGAGTTAAATATTTGTTTATTTTCACGTGCACAAAATTTCCTAAAAGTCGACCATCACCATGATTTAAGATAAAAGTGTCTCCATGTAAACTGTTTCCAACAATAGGAGACTCATTATCGGAAACTACTGGTTTTCCGGATTCCATGTAGAAGCCATACAATATTTCGCAATGTGATTTATACCTCCGCATTTCCTACAAGTGATAGGCCTTTTATTCACAGTAGATGCGCTAGGCTGATTATCTCGACGTGAATCTTGAAGGCGCCCACCGCGATTTGGTTGATAATTCTGATTTGGATAATATTGATTGCGATTATAATTAGGGTTCTGACGATGATCCAGAGGCTGAGGATACCTGCGATAACACTTTTGAGCAGAATGTCCTAGTTTATTACATATTTGACATTGAATTTGCGATAGGCCTATTGTAGGTTGAGCAGGTGCCATCATCATAGGGTTCTCTGAATGAATAGACATCAGTGACAACTGTTCTTGAATTTTACGCACAGGATCAGAGTCCATGGATATACCATAATCATGGTCAGTCGGTTCAAATGACTGACGAACCACTCGTGAAATATGAACAGCTTGGTCAAAATTTTCTGGTACCTGTTGCAATACGGGTTGGCGAATTTTTGGTAACAAGCCACGTAAATATACGCACATTTTTTCATTATCAGTTTTATTTAGGCGACAGCACATGCTCTCTATATCAGTAATGTAGTTGTCTAATGGTTCTGTAGGCAACATTCTTCGTTCCCATAATTTAGTTTCTAATAGCCATGTGGGCTGACGTGTAGAAAAATAGTTCTCAAAAGTGTGGAAAAGTCTCTGGGGAATGGCCGTAATTTGATGAGGAAGATTTTGAAACCACGTTAAAGCTGATCCCTTTAAACACAAGAACATTGCTGGACCAACCTGATCATCGCGCATTCTGTGCACTTGAGCCCAAGCTTGAAATTTCTGCAACCAAGTCCTACTGTCTTCGGTAGGGAGCCCAGAAAATGGCGGAATTTTCCAGTCACTCGTTGCCATTTTCTATTTCATCACAAATGATTCTTCAAAAAAAAAAACGTACATCTTATTCTTTTTTAAAGTCTCAGCAATACGAACCGAGGCATCTCCACCATGTGTGGCGTGGTTGGGATCTCAACACACGCCCGGGGGTCGGGATCTCATTTATAAAACAGGCAACAGTGATCTCACAACAACACTTTATTCCCAAAACCCAAATCCGGGCTACAAACTCCACGAAAAGAGCGCGGGAAATCCCGCTTTAACATCATAACAAGTCACATGACCAAACATCTATCACGTGATCGTGCGACAGGGATAACCTGTCAAAGAGGTACTATAAGGGGGGTACATATAAGGAGATATTCTCTACACTTATAAATATCGGTTACTTTTACTCAATGATTATGAAGATTGCGGTTCATACAGTGAACGTGTTTAAGCCTATACTTGGTTTCTTTGTATACTGGGAAAAGTTTTTATGATGCTATTTGTATACAAGAAGAATAGACATAACAATAAAAAGATATACAACATTAATAATCGTTTACCGGTCATAGGTTACATTTATAATATATATATCGATCATGCCCGCAGCAGATATAATTATACCGGTAACAGTGAAATTTGAAATTATCGCTTTAAAAAGTCCGCTACTTAATTCGAATAAAACATTTATTTCTTCTGTTATGGTTTAAATTGTCTTCCTTTCTTATATTTCTCAGTAGGACGCCCCATATTGGGACATGGAATCAAGGATTTAGAAACTAGGTATCGCCGAACCGCACCAGTCCGGTGACTGGTAATCCTGTGTTGAAATAATAGTAATACAAGCCTACAGCTGAAATATTATGCAATAAAGTGTACTAAACTGATATTGCATTATACACCTTCTCAACCTATACGCGTGTTATTGTTATAAATATACATTATTACAGTTGTGTTCACATGTATCAGATTTCCAAAAACCAATTTTCTCTCTTTACGTTCATTCATCAACCGGATTAACATCTTGTCGAAAGATTTTAATCAATGCCTTTTGCATCAACGTACATTTTGTAAGTTATATGCATTATATCTCCCCTTTTTGGTTATGTCACCTTTTGTATTATAATTGTATTGTATATCCATTGTGCATTCTTATATTTTTATTTGTCGTGCTATCATCTTTTGTATTGTACTTTTCATGAAGGGCAAGATGGTAGAAAGGCTTCTAAAGTCTAATCCTTTATCCTTCTCAGAAAAGGTTATTATTATTACTATATATATTATATTATTATGATCACTAAATGACACTTTGAATGAAAGATACTCTTATTAAAATCACATCCATGTCACCAAACCCTCAATTTAAAAGCCCTTACTGTGTTTCGATTGACTTCTACAGCCGTTGTTATTGACTGGGGTGAAAAACCTTATACGAGAGCTTGCGTTTTAAAAATGAGCTACACCAAAAACGATATTCATGACCCCTGGTGTAAATGTAGATGTTGATGTGTGTTTTGGGTGCATGTTGCGCTTCATTTAAACCAACAAGGTGTAATTATTAATGGGGGAACATTTTCAAAAAGGTGCCATTTGTACACCGTATGGTGAGTTGCAAAAGTATTGGACAGCCCAGAAGTATAGGTGTTAAGTTATTTTGGCATGTTTTACAAGAAGTGAAAAGGTTCCAAGAATCGCGTACTTTATCTTAAATAACGTCTTATAAACATTACACAACATGTATGTTTATGTATATTGATTCTACATATTCACTGTAGATTCATTTAAATTCTAAACAGCCCGTTTGATATTTGTACATATTTATTGCTATTGTAGAATTAGGTCAATTAGCCATTCCAATGATCTAGTTCTGGGTAAACGCATTATATACTTATAGTTTATTTCAACGCCTTAGGTATTGAATAAGTGTACAACAGTGTTTCGAAAAAAATGTTTACACCAGTTTTAAAGGTATAAATATAAAAGTGTAAATTGTAATGCTTAGTTTACACCCATAAGTGTAAACTATTCAAATCTAAAGCTTCAATCATCCAAATGTAGTCTACTAGTTTACATTACTTAAGTCAACGTGGAAGTGGTAACTATCTTATGAGTTCCAACTGTCTTATAATTTCTGTGTACACAGGTACTCAAACAAATGACCCATTGACTTATTGCATTAAATTTCCACCCAAAATTTACCAAGAAGTACATGTATGTTACAATCATCTGGTTTCAAGCACCCAAATTCCTTTATAACTAGTTACAAATAACAATCAAATTCATAGCCGTTATAATTGTATATAAGTTATTCAAAACGTATCTATACATATACCGCTATAAGTATTGTGTCGAACTTTCAATATACTTCTATTCAATTATTGATAATCATTGTGTTATATCGTTTATACCTTTCATAAACGATTAATGTTCTCAATGATTCGTGGTTATACAGAATAAAGACAGCAGTAAAGATACATGGAAGTCCATGGTCTTATTAAGTATAAATGAGTAGCTATAAAAACGTGTTAACTGTTATTATAGAGTTAATATATCTCGACCACAAGGAAAAAATCTGAATTCTCGTCTTTTGTTACAAAAGAGAGTACATAAGCTTTAAAATCCATTGAAAACCCGAATGATCTGTAAAAAAATGAAATTTCTGTTAAACCATAGACTAGAGAGTCACAGGTAAAACAGTAATATGGTGGCATAATAGTAAATGGTAGTTAGTGGTCTTCTTCCTAAATGTGAAATAATAATACCCAGGAGTGAAGCTGTATCGGGTGTTCGTGGAAAGAAGAAGCATTGTATTTTTCAAATTTGGTTTTCTTTTATTAAGCAATAGATTGCTATAGACAAACCCACGGATACCGACACTGGTGATCTGTAAGATAATACACGCGGACTTGAGACACACAGAACAACAAAGGGTGCCACATAAGACAGACCATCTCAAAACTACGAAACCATGGTTCAGACTGAACCAACGGGTAATGACGGATTTCAGAATGTTGAGACATCATACGCAAACCCAACACCTGTAATTGTACTTTAAATATTACTATCCGTATACTATGGTATGTAAAAAAAAGTGTTGATAGATATATTTCTGTTAAATATTTCATATATTCGTAATAATTCAATAATTAAAGTATAGTACTATATAGATCCTAAACGTCCATTTACACCCAACGTTCACAATACAATAAGCGAACTATTGTAAACGTATTAATATCAGGAAGAATGTGATAAAGAATTGAATTGTGTAGAAAAGGGCGAAATGACATCATGTTTGGTGGTGTGTGTAGCTAAGGAATATATTCCGTTTATGTTAGTAAAGTATTAATGTCTCAGTGTGTCAATAACCATTCAAATTTAACAAAACAATAAGGACAAAATAGTGTTGTTGACAAGGTAAATGTGACGATTACGATAAATACAATGTCGAGTTCATAAATAGAAATGAATTATTCTTTACACGCCCAGTAACAAATAATATGGCGACTAAAAATCAATGGAAAGTAATGGGACTATTAGATAGTCATAGTTCCCTTTATGTCAAATGAAATAAGATTTAATAGTATTTGTTTCAAATGGGCTAATGAGAGAATTTTGAACGGATAGCTGCGCTAAAACCTACTCTTATATCAAATTCCAACTACCAAGGGATCTTTTACGTGCACGCCAATGTGTGCACTAGACCTTGTTTTTTCGTTCCATCCAAACGACTAGTGAATGAAGTGTATAAAAGTCGCACATTTTTTATAGACATACGTGGTAATTTACTTACTTCGTGTGTGCTTTGAAGCTTTCGTTAGAAGTTTTCCGTAATCCAGTAATACTTTGTCTTCTTCGTCGAAGCTTTCGTGCCACGGTTTCTGATTTGTCTTTCGGGTCATGGCATGAAAGAGGGGTTCCACGGCAAAATAACACGAAGATCGTCCATCGTTCGGCCCTTTCTTGCTGCTATACAATAATCCAACCACAGACCAATCAAACATATCAAATGCTTCTTCCACAAAATGTCCTAATTTGGCATACGAGCCCATAATACGTGTTAAAAGTTTGTATTCTGATTTATCTTCAAAGGCACTGACGAGAGCACCGGCGCTTATAACAGGAATATTCCAACTATACGAAAATCGGGCTACGGGAGCCACCGCATAATTACATGCTGGACCTAGGTAGAATGGATAAAAAAATATTTGACAAAGGAACAACCAAATACATACTTAACCCTACTGGTATGAAATTCTATATATATTTGACCATTTAACATAAAACATAGAGCTGGATGATTTTACTCAATATTCGAGGACTTCAAAATTTACAATGAAATGGAATATCATACTTTATAACAAATGGTGTAGCTTTATTTGATTAGATTAAAATTTCTTACATATCCAACTATTCCTACCAACTCAGCGAACTTATGCTTGCTACAGTAAAAAAACTAGAATCTTACCCAGGAAAACATGAGCAGATTTCTTAACATACATGTCTATGGCTCTTAATGGACCTTCTGTCTCATCACATTTAGAATCTTCATATGTTACTAGTATTTTACGACCTCGCAATAGGTTTTCCCTTTTCATCACCTTTTTAACGGCAATGTCTATGGCTGGGCTGGTTTTTGGTAAAATCCACAAATCTTCTGTACTCATAGGAAGTATGACACCGATTTTGATATCTTCACGGGTTTCCACAGTACTTGACGATATCAAAATCGTAAAACACAACAGAGTTAGAGATCGTTTCCAATTCATTTTAAGTCGTTCGAAGGTCGACATTTCGGTGATATGATTTATACAAAAAACAATAAGCTTACACAATCCATCGACATGTTTCGTTCTTCATATTACATGTTCAAATCCAGTTGCTATGTACCATATTTGTAAAACAGATATCACAATACATGCACTATTCCTTCACCCTAATATTTTGAACAGTCCTAAAACATCGAGCATAACATCGTAATGCACGTCTTCATGCAACCACACCTTTCAAACAGAAGCTGAAATATAAGTTTCACAACTTGTGTTAGGTAACTATTATAAACCTTTAAAAAAAAATAATTCCTAATATGAGATTTCAGATTTGCTTCACTACCTCATACATCTATGTCGCCATCAACCACTTCCTATTGTAAACAATAGTGACAGTTTCACTGAAATTTACTCTTTTTTCTATTTTACGAATGACACTAGAAGTGTGTTTTCTCTTCAAAAATACACCCACTCGACTCTGACAAACACAAATCTAAACTGACTTAATAGAATTAAACACGTTTTATAGTATTCCAATATACATATATATATGCATACCCAATCAAAGTTCGTATACAACTGAATCAGAAAACCATTCTAAACCAATAGATAACAGTATTATTCAGTAGCCTAGGATATCCATATTGAATGAAAGACTCAATACAAGTACACAGTTGAAAGCATAGCAAAAATGTATTACCATTCAATGCTCTATTATACCTACGATTATATATATATTATATATACATGTATACATATATGAAAACGTTAGCCCTCAGAGTGAGATACGATAAGAATTTTAAAATCCATTGAAACCTTGAATTATTTTAGTATTCAATATCATTACCGAAGTGGAATGATCATGCGGCGGTGACTTTCTAGTGATCAATTGATAATATCCGAAGCATACAACGTGTTGTATACCTTGCAAGAACCACCTGGCAAACTGTTTGATATATTTTCGATGCATGGTGTCTTGATTTTAAAACGCATGATTAATGTTAAACAACGAAGCAATCATATATATATATATATATCTTTAAAATTTTATGATCGAACCTGGCTGTTTATTGTAAGGCTCAATGTTAAAAACATATCGTTCCGGGTCACAGTTTTGGTTTGTATAGTCTGAATGTCCTTAATTGTCCCTTTGGATGAGACAGGGGGTGAGGGCATAAGTCCGCGCGACATAAACTAGGTCATTTCCCGTAGGTATTTTTAACATTGGGGTGGCGGTCCTGTAGAACCGTAGATAAACCAACGAGTTAGATCAGGCGCCGTTATTCCCTGTCAAACGTTTTGCATATGTTTAATTGGTAAAGAAAGCAACAACTCGTTATGAGAAAACCACTGAATATAATTTCATATTAAACAGACAACAGACTAAAGTGCCGGTTTTAACTCGTGTTATATAGATAGCCATATCATGTGTATACCACAATATAAATAAAGAAAGAGAAATGAGGTAATTTCGATCTTTAACAGCGGGAGGAAACCGGGGGCTAAGAAGAGGAGAAACCCCATGAGATGGACAGGAAACCACACCCCTCGACTAAATAACAGACCTTGCGATCTAAAGTGCACAACACATAATGAAGCCGTAATACCATGACTTCTTTTCTTGCCTACAAGAAAACACAAAGTGGAAGCGGCCGTTAAGAACCATGATTTCTTGATGAGGTCAATTCTCTCACAGAACCGTTTAGTCGTATCAGTCGCAAACCAAATTTATTGGACCCATTTAATATCCAGATTCATGGCCCCCTATGCATTCACAATTGACGTTGGCAAAGTCGATACGTAATTTTAATTTAGAAGATTTTTTCTAACGCATGTAAATCAAAACAGAGAACTATGGAAGATTTTTTCTAACGCATGTAAAGACATAAACATAATTTTCGGTTAGCAATTACCGTTGATGTACTCAAATAGATAATATTTTGACACCCCTATAACAAAACTAAAAGTAACCATATAAAATTCGATGGTTTGTAGTTTCAGGGCGGTAAGTAGCGAAGATTTAACATTGAAGTCACCGAGGAGATGCTACGGACTGTAGTCCACATGGCTACAACCGCTATTGTTATATGTTGAATTTCAATTATAACATATATCTAGATCACATTCAAACTAATTAAATCATGATCAGAATGATGAAATACTTTACATTTAATGACTTTGTTATCTTTAGTTCAGCATGTGCCAAAAACACATTAAAAACACATCATCTCAGTAAGGTACAGGTGTACTATGGACAATGAACCGAGCATGATGTCATCGCGGCCATATGCGATAGATCAAAATTCAAAGTCCGTCAAAAGATACGAAATGATCCAAGGAACAAATCTATCTGAAAGATATGTGTATCAAACTGTATTGTTGAAATTTAAAGTGTCAACCGCTCCATTCTTAAATCTTATGTCTATTCGGTAAGAGAAGAAACAATATTGCGGAAATAAATGGAGAACTCTATTAAAGGACGGGGGAGGTTGGATGGCCGAATAGTTAGCGAGTGCGCGTTGTATCATAATGTCTGTCATTGAGTCAACTGGCGTGCATGACAAGGAGTAGGGTCGTCTGTCCAACCTCGTGGGTTTTTCCGGGTCCTCCGTATTCCACCCCCTGCTACATGTAAAGGTCTCTCTCGCTCTCTCTCTCTCTCTCTCTCTCCCTCTCTCTCTCTCTCTTAAGGGATATTGAATACTAAGTTTTTTCAGCGAGTCAAGCGGAAAGTTGACATTAGATTTTAATTATATAAGGACAGCCATGAAAATAAATGTCGCTAAAATAAGATTTACATTTTCTCCTTAATTCTTTTCTGAGATGTTAAGCAATCAATCAATAACAGATTCAATAACAGACATATAGAAGTTTTATATTTTTGCGTTAAAGCCTCTCCTTCATTTGCCATGTCATGGCAGCATTAATTTTAAATCGCAATAGTTCGTCCAATATGCAGCAAACTATTGTATAATATGTTTATGAAAATTAAGGTTTTCTATGTCCGAAAGCTTGATCGTTTAACTTGTACCTCAACTTACATAAAAATCACCAAGGTATTAGCAAGGAAATATATAGTTCATGTCATCTAAATAGGAAGGGGGATTATCGGAAAGAGCCAGGTGATTCAAATCATTGACTACTTTTGTAGTCCAAACGTACTATGACGATATGTGGGCTCGAGGACGAGATGTGGCATCAAGTGCTCTAGAAAGGTCATTATACCCCGTCCTATACAATGAATTATAGTTCATGTCATATCATTTTAATAGTCAGGGAAAGATGGTTCAAGACAATGACTACTTTTATAATGCAAAGGTACAACAACATATTGTTAGCTATGTGGACTCGACAAAGATAAGTTGTATCACGTGTTTTAGAAAGGTTATCATACCCAGTTCCATGCAAGACTTCCGTTTCGATTTTTTTCGCTGAAAATATCTCAGCTTAGTACGTGACCCTATTAGACAAATGAAAACAAGAATATCATGGCACCACGGCTGCTGTTTAGGCCACCCCCACATAGCTCAATGTAACAATATTATGGATATATATTATCGCCCTTGTTTAAATTTAGAGATGATTTAAATAAGACAATGGTAATTTGTGACAAGTATAATATCAGTCGTATAATTATGTCTATTAAATCAGCATGGTTCTTGATACTATGAATAGTGAGATGTGATATAAATCAAATAATGACATATTAATCCTGCATACTGATGTCTATCAAAAGATTTGAGCAGCGTTAGATAACTCTTGAGAACTGTATATCTAACACAGAATCAAGAGGTCCATCTGTCTTGTAAATGCAAATTACATCCATCTTTTGTTCTTCGAGCCAACTGTATTGTATAATTGACACGGCATTAAAGGGTGCGTCTGTTATAATAAATTCAGTAGAATATTAATAATATAGTTTCCATTATAATATATATTAATGCTTTGATTTTAAAGTGGGAGTTTAGCAACCGCTAAACACAAACTAGGCCATTTAAAGGCTAGCAAAGGGTATATCTTAATCTCGATAATAGGCTTCCATGCAGGGACTCAAGGGCTCACCCCGTTTCCTCCCAGTCATAGCGGTCCCTACCCCACAAGCGAATTATTACGATGAAACTGTACCATTGTTTTAGTCCAGAAATTTTCTAATGTATGGTTGGATGGAAGTTACCCCCCCCCCCCCACACACACACACGCACCCTTTCTTTCTCTCTCATTCCCTCTCTTTTAGTAATGAACAGTCGATTGTAGGGCGGTTAGTAAATCATCTGCGACTATGATACCAATCCACATAAGGGTTTCCAATCGAAGACCATATCTAGGTGGGAATGTGCGTTTAAAAAAATATCTATTTGTTTTGTTGACAAAAACCGGATCTAAATATACTTTGTGATATTATTTAAAATATTTCTCCGACAAAGTCATACGGATCTACTGAAGACAATGGTTTAAATGGTTTCGTTTAGAACTATCACTTAATACCCTTTAACCAAGTTATGGCTCTACATTGAAAAACTCTTTCAAGCAGTCAGATTTAATCAGAGCGGTAATAGCATACATTAGAACGTATTAGAATGATTTTAAGCTTTTTTTACATGTACATCTATATACGCAGTAATTTATACTAAAAGTCTCGGGTTACGTATCATCGATTCTTGTCATTTATAAATTATAAGAAATATGAATAAGTATAATTATATATATGTATCTTCAGTCACGCAGCTGCAAGTAGATTTTCTGTCATTTGGTCTATTATAATATCACACCACATCATTTTGAATGATGAGACTAAATGCCAAAACACTAGATGCTTTAATTGAGGTTTAGATAAAGGACTGGTCGTTCCTACCATTTATTACAGTTCCAAAATAGATAATAAAAATGGGTACATTGAATTTACGTTTAATTGTATAACATATTCAGGTCATTTCGTGACTAAAATAGGGTTCAATTTTATTGTCAATAATTCATTTGCGCGTAGGGGTCTTTAGCAACCGGGGGACTCGGGGAAACCCCACGAGGTTCGACAGACTACCATACTCCTTGTAATCGAAAGTACGCCAGTTGACTCAATGGCATACATTATGACACAACGCGCCAATGCGCAGGCGTGAACCATTCGGACATCAAACCCTGCTAAAATTTTTATAACATTTGAAACCAGAAAAAAAGATCTGCAATTGGCAGAATGAGTTTTTTCATGATGTATCTTTACTTTTCTAACAATTTATAGACAGTTAAAATTCAGCAACGGATGCCTAGTTGGTCACGATTTGTCATTGTGTTATAAACTCGTTTGTATTAATATAATATTTGACATTCCGTTTGTATTACTAATATTTGAAACGATCAATAACGAAATATAAAAACAACTTGTTTCGAGAATGACAAATTTGCTGTTTGGCGATGGTGTGAAAACTTATCTGTTTTCTCTTTTATATTGAAGGCGTTTTTAAAATATTAAAAAGGGGGTCTATTGTTTTGTTTCTTCTTTTATTTTAAAACAAAAATGGATTGTTTAACGACAACGATTTTTTAACTAATGAAATAGAAATTAAGAACAAATGCAACAACAAATGTCAAAGAATAACTCTATAATTTTTAACACAATTAACCCTTCCATGAACATTTTCTTTCCTCTATCAAATTGCATCCTTTCGTGGCAGGATATTATCAAATACTTCGCTACGATATGCAATACCCATGCCAAATTACCATTATCAATCTTGTTCTCGTGGATCGTTAAACCTGCGAGCTCAGAATCGTTTAAATGTAAATTAAATGTAAAGTTCCATTTAAAATTTGAAATCCCATTATGTGGGAACGGACGGATGCATGGGTTAATTTAAAACGTGAAAGGGGGGGGGGGTATAAACTATAAATTGTTTGGTAAAAGAAAAGTATAGTGTGAAATAAGGGATTCCGAGAAGTTGATTAAAGGATCAATATCACTATTGTTGTAACTGAATAAAATGCCCCAATCTTTATTCTGGTGAACAAATTTTATTATTTACAATATTCCAATTAATTGATAATACAAACACATGTAATTTTTAAAAATTGGAAAAAGTCATCTAAATGATTTGAAAAGTCTAACGTATACCTTTTCAAATGTGATGTAACTTGGATTTTAAAGTAAAAAGTAAAAAATAGGATGTAATGGATAATTTACACAACAGGTATGACACTTAAACATCTAGTACATATTATCTATTTTCTGGAGCTCAAGCCAGCAAGAGTGTTATCGTCCCTTTGAATTATTCATATTTGGATTGATAATTTTACTTTTAATAAAAGTTTTTACCGAAACACCTTATATTACATTGCGGCTAATGGATGCAGAATTCGGGGGAATACATATACGCTACAATAAGAATAGTTCCGGTTAGACTTAATATAAAAAAATTGTTTCACTTAGATTTGTACCATAACCGTTTGAATTTTAACTCTGATAGGTCGACTGGTTTAATCATTGTACAATTACTATAACTTGGAATTAAAACTCAACAACTGTGGCCGATGGATTCAGATGATATAATATATAAAATATCTGAATCATCTAATATTTGAACAGACCTATGTCAATATTGGTTTGTTTATATTCCCAAACATCAGCTCAATATAAAAAGCTAGACATCGCCAAGTCGTTTCCACTGACTAAGATAAACTCGTGAATATCTCAACAAATGGCATCGCATACGAAGAATAATTAAGCTCTGCAAATTAAAGATTTGTTTTTTTATGGATCTCAACTGCAATAGTTAATAACTTAATTTTGGTGTCGGGTTCGAAACAATGTAGGGCAACGTCCAGAAAATCATCAATCTCCCAATAAATGCAGTTGTATTAGATCTTACAGGAATACATAATTTCAGAATACTTTAATCGAATCGAGATCGGGTAGTCAGTTTCGTACGTGTGCAAGGCATCTCAGATGACTGAAATGGGAAACACGCCAAAAGAAGTGTGAACACAAATTCTTAATAACATCAAGTGTGATTAAATAAAAACCGTCCAGCAAATGATATCCCATTCGCAAATAAAAACAAAAAATACAACAGCTCGCTTATTAGAAGGTACAGATTCGATAGGAACGACTTCTCTCAACAACAAATACATCTGATAGAGATCAATTTAAAAACACCAGCTAAACGTATTTTTGGGCTGTATGATGGGGCGCTAGTTTCTTCGAATACTGAAAGTCAAATTTAAGTATCCTGCTTAGAAGATAACTGAAAATTAAAACCTTGCAGATAAAATCCTTTTTAAATGTCAAATAGCTTATTTCATATTAAAAGGAAGCAGAAATTAAAATGGTACCTTTTGTTTAAGGCTGGTAGTAAATTCTTCTGTCACATTTAGGCTAAAGGGTCGAGTCGTGCAAAGGGAATTATGTGCTTAATATTTCTTGAAAACATGATACCATTTAATACCTTCAGTAATAATAAAAGCACTAATTCATACCGATCTAAATTTAATATGAGATGAAATATTAGCTTGATATGCATGTTGATAAAAGGAAGCCACGGTGGCACACTGAATAAGATGTTGACTAGCTAATCTGGAAGTCCCGTGTTCGATCCTTATGTTGACCAAGAAAGTTCGCTGCGATCTCGCGTATGTCCGTTATCCGGTCAGAGCAGAACAATAGGACGTTGAACCCCACGCCATTGCATTTCTATAGATAAAAACAACGATTCCCAATTTTACAGAAGGTGCACTTCAAGCAAGTAATTATTTCGTTTTTACGAATCTAATTCGAAAAAATATGGAAATGACAAGCACTTTATAATATTTGAGTTCTCACGATAGGAATCCTTGACTTCCTACTCTAATGTAATCAGAAAACATATGAGAATTCATCGTGGATAAAATGGAGATCTTAGCTCGAGGTCATTGTGTTTATAGCAGTTAGCTGTAACACCAAAGGGTAGTGAACTTTCAACCTATCTGTAGTGTAAAACCCTAGTTTTGCTAATAGCTAGTTATCGCACTGAATAATCGTTTGACTAAAAGATTTCACACCAATCCTTCTGTAAACATCCAGCAAACTGCTTTCAATATAACAGTACCGGACTCCTGTGACTGTCTTTATCAGACGACCACTAGATTATTACGTCAACACAGTACAATTTAAGAACACCAGTTTGATCTAAAGTTCTGATACAAGACAACTATCCATAATCATGTCTCATTTAAGGAATTGAATGGGAACGCGGTCTCAAAACGATTTTAACGTGAGCTAAATAGTAGATCACTTTGGGACTTAGCTAATTTCCCCAAGCTACTTATTATTACAATACGTATATAAATTAGATTACATGACGTGATATTGAATGATATATGAATATCATCATCTGACTGAAAGATGCATTATGCAAGAGCTACATCTGCCTAATAATACAGGTTTTTATTTTCGTTTCAAATGTTATAAATATACATTATTTAAATATGTATACACGTCACACCTATAATCAGCTCCTCTAGGTCATCGAGTGGCGCAGATGGAAGCGGATTAAAATAAGATCGCCATTTAATGATTTAATTTTAAAATGGAGACTTGCTATGATAATAAACAATTTATGTTCAAACAGTGGTAACGTCGCTCAGACTAAAGTAATTTGAATGACGTTTCCAGTATATTAATTTTGAATTATTTATTTTTGAACTATTATAGCAACAACAGCCAGCGCTTTATCTAAATCTTACATAATGCATATTTAAACTGAACACATATTATATCAAACGATGGCACGTGGTATAAATAAAATTGGGTCTAACGTCCTACTTTTTTGCTCCAACGGGGCTAATACGCAATGTGGTGTGCTATGAGGGGATTTTAGGCCGGACAGCGGCGCTACGGCCTACCCTTAATTCGAATTCCAATTAGCAATGGTTCTTTTACTTGGACACAGAACCCCCGTTTTTCGTCTCATCCGAACGATTATGTTTCCCTTGCCACGCCCTCCGTTCTACACCACTGATAAAGGGGAACCACGCCAGAAAATCCCGATGATTACTTTCAGCCAACATAGAGATAGAACATTGCATGGACCGCCTAATTAGCGAGCCAACGCCTTAGTTACTGAGCCGCCGTAGCACCGACACATAATATAACCAATAACTCTGTACTTAACTATAACGTAAAGAGAAATTTAAACGCATAATTTGGTTGGTACGAGAAAGAGAAGATATCATCTGCTTTGAACCTAAATTGACATCCTATTAAATGTTTAACATTTGGATGCTACATAATCCTTTTAAATATTAACTATATTCTTAATTATATTCCCAATATGAAATATATGCAATATCCAATCCATATTGCTGTATATAATGAATAAACATACCATTTATCCTAATCATTTAACAAAGACACTTAATCATTCACTGCGATTTCTTTTGATATATTTCCTAACAGTGACTAAGATAGATTGACCCCTCTTTCATTTGGCTCTCGGGGTTTTGTTGGGGTATTTTTATTATTTTTCAAAATGTAAAAATTCACAGTTATGGGTATAGCCTATTTCCAGTTTGTACTTTGTGTAGTGTTCAGTCTAGATATAAATTCGTAAAAAAAGAAAAGGGAATTAGAACAATTCAAAAATATATAAGATATATACAAGATTAAAATAGTAAAGATTCATCGAAACCTTCTTATAGAAAAATCTCTTAGACCATGACCAAACTAAACACAATTCCATGTGCCTTGAAAAGTAACTTTAAAAAATACTAACTTTTTCATCGACAACCACAATCAACGTCAACAATAAATATTCAATAAAGCAACAAATAATAAACTTAATCATCGTGATAAACAATAAACTTTGATCACCTACTGAATTGTTCTTTTAGTTGTTAATAATCCACCTCCTTGGACCAACACAAGGTGGCTGTAACGGTAATCACTCCGCATAACTCATCATTATCGCAGTTTACGTTCGTGTATAAGTGCCTTGAAAAAAACTATTCCTGAATGTGAACACATCTGTGAGACACCGATAAACCCTTAGTTTTATTCCATCTGTTCAGCCATATAGAATTCTTTCCTGATAGCTCTCGCGTAGTTATTGACCATATACCATACTAGCAGATCTGGCCCACGTGCGATTTAAGACTCAGTACCAGCCAATCAGAATAAAAAGCAATGATGCGGCGACAAACAACCTCCTGGCATAGGAAATAACAGTTTGTTGATGTATATTAATTAATAATCACCATGTTTTCTTTTGATTTTAATTAAGTTAATCATTATAACTTGTCATTATTGTAACATGGCCTCGATGAACAGCTGAACACATGTGTAAACAGTTATATGAACTCACAGGCACATGAAGGGATTTATGCCAAAGGGGTTTTATAACTGAGGCGCTGGAGGCGCTATCCTCCTCGCGAAAAAAATCAAAGAAATTGGAAAAATAAAACGGGAGAAAAATGCTAAACCCATTGAGAAAAATGAAAATGTGCCCTAGTTATGCCCTAAAGGCAGACAAAAGGGCCCCACTTCTGACAAAAGGGTCCCTCTGGCCAAGGGAAAGGGCCCCCAGTCCGAGTCAATAGTTTGCTATACACTGTGACTGTCGAATCCATTACTGAATGAGAATGCGGTCATTGCATTGGCATAAAAGTCATCAATCAAGCCCCCCCCCCACGAAAGAGGACCCTTAAAATAGTATAGCCCCCGCCGTGATACACCTTAAAACGCCCCTGATTTATGCTATGTTACTAATTTCACGATACGTTCTACGATTGAAATCGTGGTTTTAAATGACGTTCTTAGCTTATAAATGAGGTCAGTCGCAGCAATCGTTTTGACCGTGTCGAAACGTATGGGAACGACGACGTAATTGCACGCAGCAGATCTTGGACTCAAAAGAGATCACACTATCGTAACGCATCATACGATAGTGGGAACCTGGTATAAAGTAAAACTTCTAAAGTACGATCTAACGCGAATCAAATATTTTGAGTCGCGTTGTAAAGCTGGAGATGATCTACTTGGATCGCATTGGTCGTGTTGGGGTCTGTTTGGTGGTATCGACATCGTGTAGTTTACCTAGACTGTGTGTCACCGGGACTGGTTGAAGTAATTTCATCAAATTTGTACCGCGAGTATATGCGACCTGCAGGAAACTATGAGTCTCTTTGGATCGCCAAACATTTTAAGCCTGAACCACATCGAGCTGTAATCTAAAATTGTTAAAAACTGTAATATATAGTTAAGCATTAATCCTTCAAGTGCCTGTGTATGAACCATAAGATACGAGTATTATTTATTGTAGAGTGCCGATGTGATCAGAGTTCGGATGTGACAGAGTCCACTGTACTGACTATCATTACCATATCAACACGTAATTTACATTAATCAATACTGGTGGTTGGATAAAGGGAGTTATGTAATTTATATATAATTTGTATAAAAGAACGAGATTTACTATTTCTGGAACACTTGATACCTATTTTTATAGCAGAAAATCCATTGTAACCTTGTCTCTGTTAACTGTGTTATTAATTGATCAATTATCACTATATTTTACGGACACGCTAAATTAGGGTAAGAGAGGAATTTAGAAAACACGTGTATATTAGAATAAATTAGTGGACTAAGCTCTCATAACAGGACGGAGAAAGAAAGAGAGAAATAGGTTTTAACCTTCACTCGACACAAACTAGGTCATTTCGGCGGGACTAACATATGGTTTAATTGTACTCGTAGGGGTCGTTAGCTTTGGGGGGGGGGGGAAACCACGAGGATGGACAGGCGACCTTACGTACAGCCGGGAATTCGAAACCACGCCAGTTGACTCAATAACAGCCATTACAGTGCGTACATCGAAAAATGTCCCACTTTTATGTTAAGTGCAGGAGAATGCCCGATAAACCGTTAGCAAATCACACACATAACAGATCCAGGGGACTTAAGGCCCCAACACTATGTGATACAGGTTTCATTAAATATGAAGACAACAAGGGAGGCAATGCACAAACATCCGAAACTCTATTAATATTCTAGTATATTATGTCAAAGTTGACCGTGGTTACAAGACATCCCAATGGTAGTACTCTATGACGTCATTGTGTCAAAACACCGACAACAATAACTAATAATTAGAGATTTTACCCGTGTTCGTAAAATATTTACAAATGTACCAATTGTCTCATTTCCTGTCGACTCGTGACTTGGTGACTCAGTGAGTAAGACGCTGCCTGGATAACCTGGAGGCCCTGTATAGTCGTTCGGATGGACCTAAAAACGGAGCTCCCGTGTATACATTGGCGTTGGCGTGAAGTAACCCTTGTTATTGGGTCGGGCAGAACTTCCCTCATTGCACACTGTATGGCGTATGCCCACCTTCATTATCCCAGTCGGAGCAAAACATTAGGACGTTAAACACCATTTCATTTCATTTCATACTATTTCAATTTACATGGATTTCTATAGCTTTAATTAACGCTATTGTGATATTTACGGGATTAGAATTCGATGTGCTGCTCAACGCTCATTGATAATTTAATCAAAAAAGTGTATAATCGCCACGATGTTTTTATCGTACCAAGTTAGTAATGAGGATCGAGGCTATGCCTAAAATTCAGTCGCTAAATTCTCAGTTCAGACTGGATCAATTTGACAGAAATTTTCAGCATATTCCCTTTACATTAATTAAGTTTTAACTACTATAGTGAGAACTTAGTGCTCTTTATGTAATCCCTCATAAAGTATCTTTAAACTCTATTTCATTTCATTTCATTTCTTATTTAGTTATAGTTATAGATGTATATGCCAGTTTGACTATTAGGCCCAATGACTAGCTTAATTTAAGTGACCTTTTATAGTTCTTGCTAACCATATCCAAGGCTGCCTATTAAGATGTGCCTAGGTGGCTAAGTGGGTAAGACGCTGACCCGCTAGAATGGATGACAGCTGTGTGGGTAAAATTTCTTTCATAGCACACAGTATGGCGTTAATTTCATCAGTTAATTTATTCTATTTTTAGAGAAATAGATTATTGAACATCTGAATGTACCGAACTGGTTAATGGGATATTTTGCTTCGACAGTGGGTAACACTCTCTGACCAAGTGCATATATTCTGCACAGCCAAATTATTGATAATGACTAGACGCGAATTCGCAAAAGTAGCATAATTTAGTTTTTTGGTTTTTGGGAATAATTCAACAGTTGACATTTATTTATTATGATTAGACATAACTAACATTAAACTTGGTTCAACGCCATATTATTTTCAGTTGATAAATATCCTATTTGACCAACTTTTACCCTAAAATCACTTATTTTGTCCATCTTAACGGAGTTTTGGAGGCCATTTTGAAATTATGCAAATTAGATCCATTTAAAGGGGTTTGAATATGGTTACACTGAATAGCTTGCTATGAAAATGCAAGGACACCAAAAAACTTCCTATCACATTTACATTCAATATTTAGCCATTTAAGTTTAATACTATGTTGTTTTGTTTTTTGGGTAGGCGGGTGGGGGGGGAACTTTTGTTGAAATTGACCTCACGGTCACTATACAATACCCGTAATCTTGAATGATGTATGTGATTGTTATTTTTTGTTGCTTTATGTACAAAATCTCTGTGTATGAGAGGTGGTCGGATTTTGAGCTAAAAAAAATGGCTACCCATGAGCCAGAACAAATTTAGAGGTATGCAAATTTACCTTGGATGTTTAAAGGACAATATCGGTGACAGTCATCTAGGAATTTTGAAAATAGGGGGGGGGGGGGCGCAAAATGAGAGCACTTACGCGGAGATGGGGCACGCCGATACGAGGGGGGGGGGGGTATTCATTCTATACTTTTTTCTTCAAAAACATGGTGATGCACGGACTTTTTCTGTTAACTTTTCGTTTTCTCTCAATTAGTAACAGCGCCTTATTCACACCCTTTATCGTTTGTCAGTAAGCAGGAAATGGGTCTGAGGAACAGATGGAGTTCGAAAACAGAATAGGTGCTGTCAGGGAAATGGAGAAAATTGGGACGTTAAATTCCATTCCATAATATAAATGACAACCGATAAACATTGTAAACAAAGAAAGCATTTATTAACAATGTCTTCCCGTGGACTAAAACATTTAAAATTAATCATACATATTCTACAACAAATATGCTTCAACCCCCTTTTCAAAACAATGTATTCGCGAGAAAATACCTCAGACTATTAAAAATACTATTTTAAGAAGTCATGTTTGTCACGTGTTTTGTTGATGGTTGAAACTAGCCAAGCCGGCGGAAGTTCGTGGCATATAAAAGATAATGTTGTCTTTCATAGCTGGTTTGTCTATGATATTACCCTAAGTGGAAGTGAACGTTAAACCCCAAGAACGAACGAACGATTCATGGCTGGATTGTCTACGATATCACCCTAGGTGGAAGTGGACGTTAATCCCTACGAACGAATTCATAGCTGGCTTGTCTACGATAACACCCCTGGTGGAAGTGGACGTTAAACTCAAGAAACGAACGAATGAGTTAATCGCTGCCTATTTACCATATTGAAGCCTAAGTTAATTCTATCCTCTTTCCACTTCATTTTCCGCAGTCTGTAGTCTCAGAATCTGTTGTATGTTTAAGATTTTCAATTTTTCCACGTCTGCTCAGGATATAAGTTATATTGCTCTTCAATGCAACGAGGTCAGATAATCTGCGCACGCACACAGTCCTATTCGTCGGGCTGACAATTTGTGGCACGCTTTTATTTTTGTCCTGGGGTTTCTCAGGGAATCGAGTATTTTCTTCTAGTAAGATTATGTGTTTCTACTTTCCATATACTTGTCATATTTTTATTGGAAATAACCACCCGATAAATACTCTGTAGGAATCTTTAAGTTTGTGATAACACAAGTTGTTTCGCTGTTGACTTTTACGAAGACTGTGTAGCCGGTACGCTGAATGCACTGGAATTTTATTCGACGTATGACACTTGCAATCAGCATACATATCATTTTGCCCGGAAATGTGATATGGTGGCCCGACAGTGCCTGTTTCCCCTAAATTGATTAAACATTACACTATGGGCGCATAAAATCGTCTAAACCCGTGATACTGCACATTAGAAAGATTGCTTCAGTTGATAAAAACCTTATTTGTGATCTGTCATTATTGTCTGGTATACAGTTATCAAATATTTATCATACCTTAATATATATTTACACTGTTGTTCTTAACTGCCCCTCTCTGCCTATAAATTCGTTTATCATCGTTTTTGATATAACCCTGGGGAAAATTTAACAATATGTTCTGTATTTACAGTGCAAAGAAACGAGACTTAATAACTTTAGTCGTTCCGTGATTTCCACACGCTTAGGGTGCTAGAAATTTAACGGCTTTTCAGAGTTTATGATCTGTTGAGCGACATCCTTAATATATATTAATGACTACAGCTAGACAATAAATGAACCCACTGAACAAATTATTGATTTCAAACAGTAAAAACATATTTCTGCCCCCGGCGCCAATAAAATTTTATCACTGTCTATTTCAAACACTTAAAAAATCTAAATCCGACTTTCAACATCATTAGATATTTCATTAAAGCATTTAAAACATGCTCCAGTGCAGCCTGAGGTCATACTTTAATCTTTGTCCATAGAATATGATCTGTCTTGCATAGTGGTGTCGATCTCAACGAGTTGGGTCAAATACTTAACATTGTGGTTTTTGTTTCCTACTGCTGAAAACCACTACATACAAGCGAATTATTGAAATACATATTATTATTATCATTGCACCATATGTCATTCAGTTTGAGTTGACGGGCGTTAAACCCCATTCTCTCTTTCTATGCGTGTCTTACATAGCATAGAATACTTATTATATGTGTAAAACAAGTTGTTGCAACAAATATAAGTGCCCTTTAGGATCCATTGTACTACTTTTTTATTTGTTTTAAATGCAATTTTTCGTGGGTTTTGGTTCATGTTAAATAAAAAGTACGAGAAAGCCCGCATTTTTCAGATTAAGGAAAATATATTCAAATGACGTGGTGTTCCCATAATATTGCCGACGCACCAGAATTTGGAAAGTCGACCGCGGCACGCGTTAATGAGTCAGGTACCAGTCATTATTAATATAGTTCACTTAAATGATGGTGACGATGAGAAAAGTTTTGGATTTACCACACGACATAATCTTGAGTCTTTGTGTGATTTAAATGCAATTTTATGTATTCCCACGAATTTCTTTTTATCAACTATACGCCATCCACGCACTGATCCAAGATCGTTCTGTCCCATTGTTTTCTTTTTACGCGTTCGTGTTGTATCATAAAGCCTGTAACTGAGTCAACTGGCATGGTTTCTAATCCCCGGTTGTACGTGACAAGGATTGGATCGTCTGTCCAACCTCTGCTAAAGAACCCTACGCGCAAGCGTACGCGCAAGCGAATAATTGAAATAAAATCAAACCATATTATGTTACTCTTGAAATGACCTAGTTTGTGTCGAGTGATCTTTAAACCCCATTTCTCTCTATATATAAAATACTTGACACTGGTAGATAACTGCTTGTTCACTGAGATCGACATGTTCCCTTTTATAATCTTAGTTGAGTAAACACATTTCACTCGTATTGCTGGACATATGATGATGAAATACTTCGTTATAACAAGAAATGATTCCATTTGAACATTTAATCTCATCAATGAAACTTGGCATTGTCCATTGCGCAGGTCAAGATTCTTGTGATTTCGAAAACATTGCAAAATAGCCCTTGAT
The DNA here is from genome assembly GCA_036850965.1 of Patella caerulea. Lineage (NCBI taxonomy): Eukaryota > Metazoa > Mollusca > Gastropoda > Patellidae > Patella > Patella caerulea. The sequence continues at coordinate 26,608,543 of JAZGQO010000006.1, forward strand.
ATCGAGCAAAACAAGTCTGTTTTAGGTGCTTTATTTGGGGGGAGAGGGTATCAATCAAACAAACAATACCACACCATTACAGATCAATACCTGGAAAAATACTAGCATCGTGCACAGTACACCACATTATTACTCATTTCAGGAATTTGAGATGATTTTTTTTTTCTATGGGTATTTTGGTTTTCCTCATTAATTAAAAGATTTTCCGTGAAAGTATGTGATACGTAAATGAGATGAGTGTTAAATAATCTCCCATTACATGAAGTTTTGGAAACAATTTTATATTAATTCCATTTTTACATGATGGGTTTGGCAATAATGTTCACACTACGTATCTATAGATGATGTAATTCTATCTAAATGTTAATGTCACAAGAGACATGTCAGTTAATGAAATGTGTCATTTTATGTTAAAATCTCAAATTTCAAATCAGGTTCTAATAAGTATACAAAAGAGTTTCTGATATATCAATATTGTATTTCAATATGAATATTCTAGACATATCAGTATTTATAACGTCAGAACTCTTGCGGCGTAGTAATTATCAAAGAGCTTTATTAAAGTCGCACCGGATGTCATATTATTTAAGATATAATTTTTTAGCTGTTGTCGTGTGTTTCTCTGCGATCAATTAGTAGTTGCAATTTGATGTAAGAGTAGGTCGTAGCGCCGCTGTCCAGCTATAATTTCCCTTACTTTAGGGCGTACGCCTGACTTCATTAGCCCAATCGGAGCAGAAAAGTGGAACGTTAAACCTAATTTCATTTCATTTCGTGTTGCTTTGTCACGGGCGGATATCCTAGAGTGGTCATCCATTCGACCGCACCCATAGTGCGTCATTATTCATAAGGACACGTAGAATTTCCTCAAAATATATTTTAAAAAATAAATATATAATTGAGTGACATTGTAATTGAACAGTCAATTTGCTGATTACACTATTTTGCCTCGACTTCGAATTTTGACTAATGGTTTGGATTGTTCGTACTTGGTTTAATTTTATTTCAAAGCTGCATGCATGGGATAAAAGCACCAAAACAAAGCTAACCCTAGGGTTTTTTTCTAGAGAAAAATCTAGTGTATAACTATAACATCTGGAATCCGTTTTGTATAAGAAAGTAGATTTAGCGATTGGGAATAATAATAATCAGGTCTGTTTTTTGTCTTTCTTTTGATTGATAAGTAAGAATAATGTAATGTAATTATCGTCAGCATATGGCAATTGATAAACATAAATGTCGATTAGCTATAAACTTCCCACTGCCTCACGCGCTCTCAGATACCTGTGTGAATGGATTCTGCACAACATGTTGTGGCACAACATGGCGGTCTTGTCGCTTAATGATAACCCTTGGTCTATCAGTTCGGGGGCGGCGATCATCCGTGGTGTTGGCGGCCCGAAAGCATTGCTGGAGCCTGCCGATGGTCCGAACACCTGGAAGTGATTGGCAACATTTATTCAGATTTTAATAAATTATAAAATATTAAAAATTACTAAATTTAATACAATGTGCTTTTTGCTCTACCTATCACTGGCTCCAGTAGATAGGCTGTGATTTGGAAATATCTTTGTACCTAGTTGATCGGGTGGTACTAAAAACTGATAATTGAAATTTGAAGACGAGAAACATTCGTCGTTCAGTCAAAATTGTAAAGATAACAAAAGACAAAAAAATACACGCTAGTCTCCAAATTACCGTTGTGTTGACGATACTTCAAACCCCATTATAAAGATATATCAGTTAAGGTCAAATGCCTCATGTTATTGAAATAGATAAAAATGGTTACTAAATATTTAATATATTTTAGTGAGGTGAAAAATTACCGTTATACGAATTGTAAATTTTACACCCATTTGCGAATTGCATACTTTAAAATGTGTTTCAAATATTTTCCTGAACTTTCGTAGACATTCGGTGACCATTAATGTAACATTTGCTTGTTATTCGACATGCAATCTTATTTTTTCCCCTTAGTACATGCCATGTAAGCCGCAATTAATGGTAATATTGCATCTTTACTAGATAGGAGACCTTATACAAATCATATAATTACTATCATGATGAATAGTATCAGGAGTCAATCTAAATCACGGTAAACATAGCTATGTACCAATTAACTTGTGACATACCCGATGTAATAGACCCATTCATCCCTACAGTGTAAACCATAATAGAACATTTGACAAGGCACAGACGATTCTTATGTAGTAAATTGTAATTACATTCATATTATAAAATAAACTAGTCGGCCCTCTTTCCATTGGTTCCTTTCTCTGATCTAGAGCAGGTAAATGTTAGTTCTGTGGAGGAAATGATGATTCCAATCGAACGGGCTGTTAGAAAACCAACATGGTGTCTGTGTCTACAGAGAACTAAATGCATATGGCACTATACAACCCTATATAGATGGATGATACTCTAAGATGGTCGTATAATAAGTAATCCTAATACTTACAAGTACCACCTGGGACAACCCCAACAAAGATGCAGGGCAACTGCTAAAACAAACATAGACAAAAATATAGGATAGCATATCATTCCTGACTTTAATGCTGATTAATCCGTTAGCTGCATATACCGTTAGTTTGAACAATATTTGTTCATAAAATATTAAATATATCATGACCATTTTCAGAATATGGTATGAAAACTGACTGGTAGAACACCAATAGACTACATTTACTGTGAATCTATTATTATGACACTTTAATAATATTTCGGTAGCTGAAGGGGGGCAATCGCCACCCGAGGTGTGAATTTATTAGATAACGTTTTTCTAGATCAATTTGTTCATTTTTTGCGTAGATTCCGAACCTGTGTGGTGATCAGGCGTTTTCGAGATACGGGAGTGGGGGTGGGATCCATTGTCTGCAAATGTGGGAAAATGTGGTTATGTTTACATACATGATAATCATGTTATACATTAATAAAACATAAATTTCTAGGACTGTCTATGTATTTCAGGGGACAGAAACCGCTTGATTCAAAAATGACCTGAAAAGTGCTTTCTCGTTAGCTTTTTCGTTCAGAACCAATTTCGTCAAATGGTGCGCATTATACCAAGCAATTATTTTGCAAGAATTTTTAGAGAAGCTGCAAAACCAATGATCAAACAAGGTGACCCTGCAATATATGGCTGAGATGAAGATTTACAATGTGAATTGTTGGTATCTGAAGCATATCCGAAGGATATGGTACGTATCAAAGGCACTTGGAAAAGGGCCTCTATTCTATTTATGGCCACTGCTAAAAGACCTGCGCTTACCATTGTACTATATTTCAGTCTCGGAATTACGTAGTTTGTGTCGTGTGAACACATACGTCTTATAACGTTTTAGCTAAATCATGCCCCCACAAGAAATGCCCCCACAAGACCCAACAATATGTTTTAATTGTACTAAGAATAATGCATTCCGCTAATAATCAGGGGGATTGAGTTATCGAGAAACGTTGTCTGTCATACCTCTTTGGTTTCTCTCCAGGTCTACCAGTTTCCACTGGAAACTAAATACGAATTATTGTTATAAATTTTGCACCATTTTCCGAGTGGACTCACAACCAGTCATATAAAAAATGTAAAACATAGGGTTCAATTGGCATAATTGCCATGTTGAAATCGACGACTTCTAACTTAAAGTAGCTAAGTCACTAACTCAATATCATCCAAAATCTTCCACATTGAAAACACGCATTATTTGTCAATTTAAATCAACATTGATGCTGTGATCTTACCGGGAAAAGAAAGGCTTCTGATTTAAGACAAAAGACTCGAGAAACGAGACTAAAAACATTGCGCCAAATCAAACGGCGTATGCAGGCTGGAATAACCATACGCTAAAAATTTGCATTCGATTGGGACTGCTAGCTTATTTCGCCGAACATAACTGATTTGAAATTAGAGTAAAAACGGAAACTATTGAATGCAAATCAGTTTACATACATTCATATTACAGTATTATATGCGTTATGATCCACTTGTCAATTCCTAGGTCCCAAATGTTAGCGATTTAGCGCCTTTAAGCTACCACTATTTTCAATTCAATATGATTTCTATAGATTTCGCGTCACCATCTTTATATATCATAGATCAATATAGCAATAGCAGTTATGTTATCTTATCGTGAAAGCCAGCTTATTCCCCATAAAGTTGTTTGTTAAACTAAAAACTGCTTAATTGTATAATAACTAGAAGAGTTTAACGTACTTTTAATATATTGTACGTGAACTTTATGTAGATTACCTTTAAATAAAACAAGTTGAAATTGTGAGAGAGTGCGTGAACTTTATGTAGATTACCTTTAAATAAAACAAGTTGAAATTGTGAGAGAGAGTGTGTGATGTTACATTAATTAATCATCGTCTAATTTTACTAACGGAAATGTATAGATCCATAATAGCAACAACAGATTGCTGTGTATATTTATTTCTATACGCTATAACGGAGGTAATGGATCTACAAAAGCTTTTAATACCCCCTTGTGTATAAACTTGTTTGGTCTTGTCTTCAACTGTAAAACAAATATGTGTTACACTGATTACGACGAAAGATCCTTTGTCATCATTAAAAAAGATAAAAGACAACATTGCACTGCATCAATGGATCCAGTTGTTTGTCAACAATTTCATTATTTTGATTCCTTTAATCTAAATTACAATTTGGTTTGTGGGGTTTTATTTCACCATCCACCAATTGTCTTAGGAAATAATTGAGCAGTGGCAAACTGTCAGTTTGTTATTCAGTTAACAATACAAACACAGTCGAAAATCAATACAGGCCTACCTTTGCGAATTAAATGATAAATTTGTTTAAAAGGTCATTAGCCAAACCGATTTGTGTGATATTATTTTGTTAATTAACTGTATGTTGTTTTTTCTCAGGAAAATCATTACCCTTTCCATTTTAAATGTGTGGTTTTATTCAGATATGTCAGTCTTTGTTAAACTGGAATAGTGTATGGTTTTTAACTTTTTTTTTCAGATATGCCAATCTTTGTTAAACCTCAAACAATTTTTTTTTCAAACACGGAAAAGACAGAATTTTTTAAATATACTATGATAATGTTTTATTGTTACCAGACATATATGGCGGTATATTAGATTCAAAATTCTAACATGCTATCGTCTAATTTCTAACTTCCACTTATGTTATTTCTAAGTTCTAGTCATGTAATTTCTAACTTCTATGCATGTAACTTATAAATTAAGACAATGTATAATCCAACTTCTTTGCTTGTTCAGTGTAAATTTTAATTCTGTGTCATCTTATTTCTATCATCAAGACGAAAAATGTCTACTTCATTGCCGTTTTACATGTTAATTATGAACGTCGAGCAATTTTTAGAATTTTGTGACTTCTAACTTGCAACCATCATTAATTATAACGTCGTTTGGTGTCGTCACCGTGAACTCAATTTGGTGATTGAGCACCTGATTGGGATCATTATGTTGACACAAACGCCTCGCTCTTAGTCGTGTTGAATGGTTTAGCGGAGTGTTAAACATTTAAAACAATATCGAACGTAATAGGGTTTACAAAAAGTATTGAAAATTTAAGCTAAACAGCATTTGTTTAGCTTATTGAAATAGTATTTGCCAACCATATCGCGTCTGATGCTGTTTTCAATGTCAACATCGATTCCCGGTTCAACGTGGGAAGGAGTAGGGTCGCCTTGTCCAACCTCGTAGGTTTTCTCCGGATCTCCCGTTTTACGTCTACTGCTAGATCCTACGCGCAAGCGAATTATTGAAATAAACTGGAACCATACGTTAGTCCCTATATGACCTAGTTTGTGTTCGTTAAACCTCATTGCTCTCTCAGTAAATTTCAGCACTCCGTTCAACCATCAACCAGACGAAGAGTCGTTTGTATCAACAGAATGGTCCCGACCAGGTGCGCAATCACCAAATACGCAGTGGCGACACCAAACGACTTCATAATGATGGTTGCAAGGCAGAAGTGTAAAAATTCTAAATTCGTTAATGTTCATGCTAAGCGTGTAAGCATCAATAAATAAGACGTTTTTCGTCTAAATAATAGAAATAAGATGAAATAGAATTACAATTTACACTGAACAAATAAGAAGTTGAATTTTACATTGTCTTAATTTAGAAGTTACATGAATAAAAGTTAGAAATTATATATGAATGGAAGTTAGAAATTACATGAATGGAAGTTAAAAATTAGACGATAGCATGTTAGAATTTTGAATCTAATATACCACCATAGACATAATGCAAGTGCTAAATCTGCAAACTACGTGTCTTTTTTAGGTGTTAAATGTTATATAAATTATTAAACATGCATTATGCAAGAGCAAAATCTGCCTATTGCCAGTCTTTCTATAGGCCTGAAATGTTATAAAAAAAAAACTATTCAATAGACATTAATTAACTTATCCAGACCATAATCAACTCTCAATGTCGAGGATAGCATGAGATTTTTGTTGGATTGTAGTCAGATTTTCTACAATATTTTCCTTCGTGATTTACAGATAAAGTGGACAACCGAGACTACTCTACTAGGTTTGTCTTACCGACTTTAGTAACGATAGTGGATCAATATGACTAAAATTTTCAGCAAATTGCCTTTACATTACCTAGTTTTTAACTATTGTAGTGAGAACTTCCAACTCGTTATCTAATCTCCCATAATGTATCTTTAATTAGGCATTAATTAGCTTACCCAGACCATAATTAACTCTCAATGCCATCAGATGGCGTCGATTTAAATACAAATGCGTTTTGTGGTTGATGAAAAAACCGTAAAAATAGATAATTGACACTGTTTATTATCGATCGCAACAACGACAGCAATGACAATCGAGACTACAGTGTTGTTGTATCGCCGATAACTACGCTAAGAGTGGAGTAATTTGACTGAAATATTCAACATATTCCCTTTTTCATAACCATTTAATGTAACCTGATGAGATATATTTATTGGTACTATTAATTTAGAAAAGAACGAATCTTTACGATGAAATCCAGGAAGCTTGCTAATGTGGTTCCTGTTCGTAATGGGTTTTTTTTTTTTTAAAAATAAATAAACAATACTATTACGTGTATATAGCTATACTTTGTGATATGAGCCATGGGTTCGAAGAGTCTGACAGCTCGTTTTATCATAAGTCAACTGGAGTGGTTTCGATTCCCCAGTGACAAGGAGTGCGCCTGTCCAACTTCGTCCGTTTTCTCAGGGTCCTCCGCCCCCCCACCCACTACTAAAAACCCTACGCGCAAGCAAATTGTCGAAATAGAATTGAACCATATATTATTCCCGAAAGAGCTTAAGTTTGTGTCGAGTGGGTGTTTAAAAATGTAAACTTCCAAATTCTAAAGTGTTAAATCAGGGGTTTCTCAAAGGTCCAACTGTTTCTGATTTACATTAATGACGTCTTCAAGAACATTTCATAGTAATCTAGTTTTATCGATGACCCCTCTGTAAAATATTATCAGCCTGGCCAAAGAATTGGAAAGTTAAATTTAACCCCTCATCACTTCATGTCAATTTCAAAAATACTGATATAATCGATACACCAGAACATCAACACCTTGAACTAATATCCATTCCTTGGGCAGTGGGTCATTCATATTTACTCTTTAATTATTAAATTAGGTAAACTTACTGATGCTATTAAAAGTTTCAAGATTATCAAGGAAATCCTTAAAGATTATATACATATTCATTTCCCAATATTCGACTAGGCTACACTGATTAGATTTTTAAAACAAAGTTTACTACGAAGACTCTAGATATCAAACTGGAAGACTTTAGAATTATATAACACTTATAAGCTCAGTCAAAGATACATCCTACATGTGTTATATAAATTAAATTTTGAAAGCATGTATATCTATCTATCACATATTTCTCCGTATCGCAATCACTATTTGCAATAGTTTGGGCACTATTAACAATACTCCGATTTTGGTGCTACCAGTTCGTCTGATTATCCCCTACTTCCACAACAAGCTACTCATTTGCCTGATTATGCTAGTTCGTTCGATTGTTTCACTTACTGGCGAAGATGGTGATGATGATGACATTATACTTATCCGTATCTCATGATTATTGTGTAAATTAATATGTGTTCTGAAGCTATATTATATGAAATTCTTTATTATTTGGAAATAATAATCTAATCTAATCTTTAAAGCTTGTGTCCGAATTTTGAATTTATTAGATCACTACCATACATTTTATACAATAAAATTGAACCAGTGGTTGTCAAGTTACAATTTAGTTGGTGCACGAAAATTACTGGATAATCTACCAAATAAAAAACCAAACTCCCGGTTACGCATGGGCAATGGAACCTTTTGGCTAAAGTCTCGAAATTTATCCCACAATTCACTTGGCACATCTATTATTAGAAACAAAATAGAGACGAGGAATAAACATGGATCGCAATGAAGAATTAAGAAGATTGTGAGAGAAGCCATACATCCATTTCAATTAAAACCTTTACAAACAAAATTTTAGAGAGTGTCATAGTTAACAAGCGAGATATTTTGGTAGATTTCGTACGTGGTAACATAAAAGACTGGATAATCCAGACAATGACCTACTTCCCGTCAAATTTTGAGGACCCATCCAGGCTAATATTCGTAGAATCAGGGCGGGACTGGTGGGCCAAAGGTCCACCTGTCAAGTCATTGACCAAGGCCCACACAAGATGGCAATTTTATGCTTTCCTGATACAGTTAGATAACAGAATGGCCTAAGAGCACTATCATTACAGATAAGTTTGAGATCTCCTGTCCTGTGTCCTTTCCTCCCCTTCCTTATTTTTTTTCTTGTCTTTCCTACCCCTCTCCTTTCTTTCTCTTTTCTTTTTTTTTTCTTATTTCTTTCTCCTTTTTTATAGGCTTAGGTCCATTTTTTTAAAATGAACTTAGACCCACCTGTCACGGATAGGTGGATAGGTGGGCCCAGTCCGGAACTGCGTAGAATATTTTTTGGGTGATAGAGACTAGTACTCTTTCTGTGCTCCTAGTGTGGAAGTGGAGAGTTATTTATAACTGACGGTGGGTTAAAATAAACTGCAATAAACTCACAATTACTGATTAACCCACACAATTTCTTTAATAAACTTGAGATCAACATAACCTACATTGCAAGAGATTACCACGGATTTAAGAAAGCTAGAAAAATATTTTATTTGGTGAGGGCCAAGATCAATGTTCATGTAATACTTTTGAATAGCAATGGTTATTTAAGCCGATTGGCTATGGAATGACAAATTGCTTAGAAGAGTTGTCTGAAAAAACAAAGATGTTTTTAAAAGGTTACAAATAAGTTAATAAGGGATAAAGATTTTACTAAAAAAATGCAATAAACATTAGTAATGCCCGGGATTACGTATCACCATAGTCGTGGTAGCAGATGAATTAGCAAGTGGAACAGGAACAGGGTATCTATATCGCTAAGAAGGGCTGGGGCTAGAGATGGGCAGTGTGAATAAGCTAGATTCGATTTGCTACGTCTCTTGGACATTTTAGGGTCGTGGCAAAACGTGAAGCAGGAGCGAAAGACCTATGACCCAAAGCTCGCCATCGCGTCCCTTCATTCATCCCCTGAATGTATCAATTACAAATAGACCGTAGGACCCATCATAGTCTTGATGTTCATTATTTTGAAATAGTTTTCCTCACATTTGTACCTAACCAAACCATACGGGCTATTTTCTGGTTCCCGGTCCAAAAGAAATTGTTGCTTAATCGACGTATCCATTGATGTTCTTCACCCTACTGGATCACCCTATCTCTGGAAACGGGTATCCCATCACCTTACCACCCCTTTAACAAAGTAGATATATCAGACTAGATAATCAGTGGGCGATTCTTTGTCGAGATTTTTGTTATTTTTTGCAATTTATTCGTCGGTAATATGCCTTTTAATATCCATTACTTAAAGGCGCGTTGTACTTAAATAATATGACATATTATTTTGTTCATGGACTGTTTTTCATGTGTTAATGTAGCGTACAGCTAGTTTTCAATCGTTTTTCAATTTTGTTCAATTTTCAGTCCATTAAAAAGCTTTATTAAACAGAGAAGACGGCTACTATATTTAAAACTTCAATACTAAGTCACAGCTTTGATTAATGGGGTCTTGTTACGTGTAACTAGGATAATTGGATTGTGGAATCTTGTTGAAACGAAATAGATAGCAGTTACTGTATACCACGACCAGCTTGACAAACTAATCTCAGAGGAAGAAATAAAGTGTTATGTCTTGCAAGGATTTATTTCCTACAGTGTGAAGTAAGTCAATGACAGTTTGAAAAATTTCAATTGAAATTAGCACCCGCCAGACAAAATGATTCTATCAGCAGACGACAATTATTCTATATGTCTGGACAACCAGTGATTAGACAACATATGTTACATATTGCAAATTATCGTCAGTATCAGATGGGGGAAATGAAATGCCCTACTTATCTGTATCACAAACCGGTCTAATGAAGACACCCAGACGCAATTATGGGAGACATTTTGCCCAGAAAGTGGCGTTTCTTTCCACTTTTTATCGAGTTCTAACTGCCAAGGGTTCTGCTTTATGTACACACCAAAGCACATGGGGCCTTAATATTTCGTCACATCCCAACGGCAAGACGAATGAAAACAGGGAGGTACGCTGGAAATTCACGGAGAATTTTCTCGGTCAACACCCAGATCGAACTCCGTACCTCGAGGTGTACTGGACAATGACATTAATTACCCACCGAGACGAAAAAGGTAACGTAAACCATTGAAACGACTGTCATAACCAATAGGTTCGTAAAAATTACCGACTACTCCCGTACCGACGCCCCCCCCCCCTCACCCACACACAGTGTACAGAACATGTTTTTATGTTTTTATAAAATCAATCTTCTACATTTTGAAAGTTTATCAATATATTCCCCAATAAAACCAGTACTGTACAAGCTTTATGTCATTTGTTGCAGTCTCGCGAACGTAATTATTATGGCTCTTATCAAAGAATGTTAAAATGAAAGAATATGAAAGGGACTGATATTCTATTAAAATCAAATAAAGCGCATACAATAATGGCAGACAATGCACATGTAAATTTCAAACTGGTTTGATAATTAAGGAATATCGAATTTTTTTTTTTTTTGTTTTTAAAAAAAGGAAAAAACATATTCACATGTACTTAACTGCAACATGAAAACAATACTCAATAAAATAGCATTTTAATAATTTACGCTACATTATTACTTAAGACCCTTTCTTTATTATAGAAACACAATACAAAATAACAGGTACATTTTTCTTTTGATATTTGAACTGAGACTAGGGTTCAATACGTTCATAACTGTACAAATATCCATAATGTTTATTAATTGAAAATAAACTTAAAGATACATTATTGGGGATTAGATACAGAGTTGGCAGTTCTCACTAAATAGTTAAAAACTAGATAATGTAAACTGGGTATTTACTGAAAATTTCAGTCAAATTGATCCACTATGGACAAAGATTTTAGCGATCGAATTTTCGACCTAGTCTCGATCAGCATTACTAAAGCCGGTACGATAAAACATAGTCTCGATTATCCATTTCATGATTTAATCATGAGTGAAAGTTGAGAAGCAAACCGAATCCTAATCCAGTAAATATCACAGGCTAGCGTCGACATCGAGGGTTGGTTATGGTATGGATGAGTTAATTAATGCCTAATTAATAATTTAGGCCTAAAGAAGACCCGCAATCGAAATAAGCAGTTTTAGCTCTTATATAATGTATGTTTGATATCGTTCACTGGATCAAATGTTCTCAGATATATGAACTAAAAACGTAGAAACTGAGAACACTCTTGGTATTTGGTTTGTTTAGCAATTACTGTCGGTGTACGTCGTTTCACACGGACTAAATTTCCCCTCATAGAACACTGCGTGACGTTTTCCTGTCTTCATTATCCCAGTCAGGAATAAAAAAAAATAGGAAGGTATACACCATTTATTTTACAGTGTATCAGTACGTTGTACTGGATTGTAATCATGTATTTAATTATCCATGTAGTGTAGATAAGAATAGTATAGTAGATAACAATAAAATATCACCATTAAATTTTAATAATGTGAACAGGTATCAATGTATAGCTAATGAGAATAGCGACGTGTATTGAAAGGCCAATGCAGGGCTATAGGCCACATTAAAAACTCTTTAACCCATCAAAGCCCTATTTTATTCTAATAAAGTAGAAATGTGTAGATAATATCTCTGTGTACTGGGAAATCTAGAGTGATCACTATTAACGTTAGTGAACCATGTCCACCAGTTCCTGCTCTTCAATCAATTAATGGTTACAATATTAGCCCTAGTTTGTGTCGAGTGGACGTTACCCCCCCCCCCTCTCAGAGAGAGATCTCGATTACAATATCAGTGATCATTATTTTTTTAATTTTCAAATGACATTTCCTATTTGATATGAATACAATTGTCGATTTCATTCGATATTTTGTATGATGATATCCTGTCTATGTGCAAATGTCTACAATATGGTTTGTGTGCCGATAAGCGAAATGTGGAAATAAAACTAGTAAACTTAATGTTTCTAACACAATGTTTAATGGAAAATGGCTTATCAACAATGGAAATAACGCACCAGAACAATCCAATTCAATACTTCATTTTTTCATTCTTCAAAGGCGTTTGGGCTTCTTTAAGAAGACAGCACAATAAGCAGTATATTATGATTTCCCTGACGTGACGTTATGATGGTCAAAGTCCTTTACAAGCAACTATTTTTAAAAGTCAACAAAATTGCTAACAAATTAAAATGAATGTCAAGACCATGGTCTATATTTCTATGGTCATGACAACCCCAAATCCTACGGGAACTTCTGTTTTGCATATTGAACCAGATCTGTTAGACACTACCTTCCTTTTGAAACCTGTAGATTGTATTTTTTTCTCTCACTAAAAGCCTTTCAAATTGAATACATAAAGGAGATTCTTTCATCAATTAAAATTCCTTGCGTTGAATGAATGAACCAAGCGGTTTCTTCAATGGGGTAAGTCTAGGTACAGTTGCAGATAAATAAAATAAAACCAAACTCCCTTTTGAACGCTGTACCAAGTGCTTGTTACCAATCACTTCTATAATATCTTATAGATCTTGCTTAATTTGAAACTCAAGATATTACATTTGGATTAATAATTGAAATATTCTTACAGAAATAATTTAATAATATAATAATAAGCAGTTAGAATCTATGTTAACAACATTCTGCGTTACCATACCTTGGGTTCGGTACAGATAAATGAACTGATGGTGGGTTTCCATTAAATGCCTTTATGAAATATTTATATAATGTACCATATACAAACCATAACAACAAGCGACTCTTTAATCACTTGACCTACTATTATGTATATTATTTTAAAATCTATTTTAAACCTATAGGGTTATTAATACAACAATAGTAGATCTGAAAGCATAGTACTGGGGAACAAGGTGTTCAATCTCAAACTATGTATTGATTGGAATATGACTTCTTTGTCAGATATCCATACTAGTAGAATTATCGCCACCATCTTGGAAATTAGCAAACATTTTAAATTATGAGAAGAGAAAGGTCTTGAGCATTTACATGTACTCGAAGTCTATTAGTAACCGAGGGTGTGTACATCTATAACTACATTAATACACAATACCTGCAAAGAGATATTAACAGAAAAGAAACATGGGGAGGCCATCTTGAATTTATGCAAATTATGAATTTTCTCGTACCCCTGTGTTTCTGTTGCAATTTTTTCGAGGTCTGGTGATTTTTTTTTCGCTATGCTAGATTCACTGGATTAATGTACATACATCCTTTCACCTGATGGTATAATATACTTTTGATCAAGGTAGTTATTACTCCACTGTTGTTGTGTATTTGAATCATAATCCGTTAATATATAACCAAGACTAAAGTAAGACAAATGGGAAGTGGAAGACGTACAGGGACATTCAATATAAAGATACGCCGTTCTGTTAAAGGAACAATATTGTTATCGATAAATTTATAAATATACGCGCAAACCACCTGCAGTCTTTTCAAATCTCCTCATTTCTAAAATTTTAAGTCAAGTAAAACGAAACGAAATTGATCTGAATAAAATACAACACAAGAAATTGATCTGAATAAAACACAACACAATTTATAAAATTATGGAAAATAGTCACTGATTTATAAACATAGCACGATAATTAAAAACTCTAAACGAATACTTGCCGAAACGCCGTGTTATGTCTTAAAAGTTATTCTTTTCCATAGAGTTTATGTTGTGTTTTAATGTGTTCGGTCGCTAAATACCACGGAAGGAAAAATTGATCTGTGTTTTAATCAGATTAAAACTCGTCATTTAGTATGGTAAAGGGTTGATTAATAGACCTAGAAACGAACCTTGTTAGTTTTCTAACGTCCTTATTTGATTAAAGCAACAAGAACACACGATACACGTGCGCATCTCATCAACTTTATGTTTAATTACGTGACCATAAATACAACCGACATTTACCCCGAGCTAAACAGAGGCGCTATCTTTTCATTTGTATGCGCCCATATATAAGAGATTAGGGTTTTCGGACGATTTTCTTTCGAATTTGGCGTGAAACATTGGACTGTTGATTAGCCCTATTGATTTTCAAATTCTATTTGAAGCATTGGAATTAGAAAGGATGAATCCTGTTGGTTTTCAGTTATCTTGGACTTTCTGTTTTAGAGATATATGTTATGTGCCCGGAAAGGCTTGTGAGCACGATATAGAGATTGTCGGTAGATTACTACATAAGGATCTAAGTTTCTACGTGGGCAAGGCTTCACTAACCAGGCGCTTCAGGAGCCAAAAACCGAAGGACCCATGTACTCGTTGGCGTGCACAAAAGGGCTGATAACAGTTGAGATTTAATGAAAGTATGCTGAGACGCGAGCAAGATTTCCCCTGCACACATAATATACATAAGCTCTAGCATGTCTAAACGGGGTGGGGGGTGTCTAGCAACACCCGCTCTATCGATGTTTGTAAGTTATCACGAACTCAATCATAAACTGCCTTCAGTCCTTATTTTTTAGATAAGTGAGCTTTTAATACCGTTATCAATCACATATTTAAACCACGGGGGTATTTATTAAATATCATTAATTAAATGCAAATGGTATATTTAAGATGCTTTATTGGCAAGTTTATCCGGCTTTAGAAATGTCACTGATTTATAATTATTGTTTAGCATCTTTATGTACATGTACATCGATTTTCTTTACAAATATATTATTAGTGAAATATTTACAATCGAAAAGCTTTTACACACTTATTGCCTCCGTATAAGACTTGTGGCCAAATGTTCTAATCGCTAATAATGGTCGGCAAGTTTAAAGTATTTCGTTCTTTCAGTCTTTCGAAACAATCTTTCGTCAATTTAATTTGCCCCGGGGGAAAAACAGTTAAATTTGCGACTAATAAAATGCCTTAGAGTAGAACACGACTCCTTTAGCTAACTTAATATTATTGGATTTATATAGTTGGCTAAAGTCATGTTTTGCCGATTTTCAACGATAGTTTACGATTTACAGGGGGTCTCTTCCTACAGAATTAAGTGGATTGTTTTGTTATAATGGCAGTCTACCAAAAGATCTCAACACAAGTTGTAGAATAATCCCTTTTACTTTTCTTACAGCCAAAGTTTTATGACTTACTATTTCTAGAACACCTAAAACTGATTTCAAACAAGTATATGCTTTCGGTTACGTCGCAAATAAAGTACATTAAATACCATTCGAATTCGTCTGCCTTTTATTTTTGTATTCTACAGAGGGTGCTTTTATTACAAACGTAGCTGGAATATGAAAGGTCGACAATCAATTCTAGAATCATGTAAGCTTCTTGTTGTAAGGGTATCCAAGATCTAAATCAGAGGGACGCGGTTCAGACTTGCTGAGACCCAAGGCAGTTCTTAATAAACGTATTCTCGTGTGAGAAAGACGGCAAAAAACGTAAATAGTAAAATTTCAACATATCGAAAGCAATTTAATTGTTTTCTTATCTTGCTAAATTCTTAAAGTCACTTGTCGTCATTGACAATTTCTGAATATCCTAGTTTCTTGAAATATAATTTTTTTTTTTTATTCTTACAAAACAAAAGCGACTTCGGTTGTACAGCACCGAATATGATGGATTGAAGCGTCGTATACTTATAAACACCACGTCCTGTTCCACCATCCAGGACGCCATTCAGTGAAATGAGATGGTGGCAGGTATTTCGCATTTTGACCTTCTGTTTTCAACAGTCGGAATTCATTATGTGTATGTACAGATATTGAGCTTCACACAAGAAGTAAAGGTCCGTATTAAAATTATGAAAATTGCGGATCAACTATGAAAAGTCATTTCAAAACCAACATTTCGTAAAAAAAAAACGAAAAAAGAAATGGTGACGACATGAATAGGCTATGATAATATTTAAAAGTAAAACTGGACAGGGCCTTTCTATATATAATGAGAAAATCAAGTTAAATGCTGGTTTAATCTCTACGGAAATAGATAAATGAATCGGTGGACATGTCTTAACTGCCGACCTGCTCAATACAATAGATAGGAAAGCTTCCAATCATTAAATGGTCAAATTAAGCCTCGCGCTGATTAGTCTTTGATTGAAATTCCAATAGACATGCGAGAATTAACTTTCCGCTCCAAAGCACGACCGCTAACTGAGGTGTCACCATCCATTGAGAGCTCCAGGGAGCTGTGATAAATTAGCAAGGCGGAGGAAAACGGTACAGGGTACCAAGGAATTAAGCAAATTAATTTCAGATCAATCTCAGTATAGGTGGCACGCATGGATTTAATGATGTTGTGATTTCCAATAATATCTGACAGCTGTGAAAAAAACAACACCCGCCATATTTGTTTTCAGTAAAAACAGAAAGTTCGTGAAGCGAAAAATGAGGAATATTAGTAGCATAACTTAAAATGTCAGTTGTATGGTTCTTCCTTCCTTCCTTCCAGAAGATCTAATATCACTTCTCTAATTGAAAACATTTTACATAGTCCACAGTCCCTACTTTATTTATTTTTACTCAATTGGCTGGCGACTCATCAGATTGTCGGGGGGGGGGGGGTAACTGAATGGTAAGCACGGGCGCGCTGTATCATAAAGTCTGTCATTGAGTCAACTTCGTGGGTTTTCTTTGGCTACCCCGGTTTCCTCCCACTGCTAAAGACACCTACGCGCAAGCATATTATTGAAATAAAATTAAACCGTGTTAGTCCCGAAATGACCTATTTTTTGTCGAGTGGACGTTCAACCCAATTTCCGTTCTGTCTCTCCCTCTCATCGGATGGTCATTGCTCAGAGATCGAGCATTTACCAGATGTTTGGAACTGAAATCCAATCTGGACTATCGCTCGAATATTACGGGGGTGAGGGGAGCAGAGTGTACTTACTTTTTCTATTTACTATGATTCAACTTTTTATTTATTTGGTCATATCATATATCTACATGCAGTTCGATATATTAAAGAAGAAATTAGTTGAAATATAATATAATCGTGGTCTATTATTTTTCTAAGATTATCTACGTTAATATCATTTACTTCTACTTGAATGCGTGAAATTCAGAAAATGCAATAGAAAGATTTGATTTTATAAACAAACCATATTCCTGGCATCCAAACTAATTATTTCTTGTCAAAGGTTTAGGTTATATATTCCAGTATTACCATAAACAATATACACTGGCTATATCTAAATGTAACTATAATATGTATCTCAGATTAGTATTGACATTGGTAATGGGTTGTTAATTTGTAGAAGACTCCCTATAGCGATAATAACAAGAAGCTTGTTATTCAGAGAAAGTTGGAATCCTAGTCTAGTTCCTTTCCTATATCACAATATGTATTCAGGTCACTCCATAATGGCGTGACTTGGACCATTTTCAAGTACTGTTCCTTTTGTTTCTGGTGAAAAATCTAAAACGTTTTCTTTCTTCCGTGTCACGCTGTTAATGGAGCCAATGAAGATGCCAGTCAGTAATTTGGTTTGTCCCCATCAAGAAGACAAGTGAAATTGGCATAACAATAAAGCATTATTAGTTAGTTCACCTTCTTACAACAAACCCCTATCCTCTGATGTATAAAACGGTCAATCTGCTGGATAAAACGGTGTATTCAAATAACAAAGATACCATTTTATGCCATTTGCATCGACTTTGTGAACAATAAAACTATAATGTGTTTGAATCACAGAATCCCTCCATTAAAATATCGATTATTTCCAAATGCATAAAACGAACATCATTATGTAGGCTATAATCTGTGCCACATTAAGTAATTGGATCCGTAAAACAAACGTATTTTTAAAAAAAACTAAAGGATCGCAAAAGTGTATTTAGTCAAGTCGAATAGTTCAGTAGATTTATGGCTGTACAATAACTGTTTTCAAACACGACTTTATTTAAATGAGAAGCATGTTGACATGCCAACCACCACCCCACACCATCATACTGACTTTAAAAGATTAATAATGCATGAACTTGGAAGCCAATCATACCCAAGAACCAATTTTCCCCGTTCTAACTGACCACACAGAGCACGTCTAACAATATTGGAAAATCCTGGTGCCGCCACTTGTGCATTTCCGGGATTCGAGAAATTTCCATGAGATTTCCCAGCCGGGTTCCGTAAATCAGTGGACCTGACGAGTAATCGTCTAGTAGTTCGGATAGGACAAAAAACCGAGGTCTTGTGTACATCTTGGCCTGCACATAAAAGAACCACTGACAGTTGAAATCCAATTGGCAAAATTATGGTCATAGTAGGCCTACACTGTATTGCGTATACAGGTGCGGATCCAGGATTTTTTGCAGGGGGGGGGGGTCTAGGTTTGATAATTGCTTAACTAATTGCGCTCAACCGATTAAAGGGGGGTTTGGAGCCCCCCCCCCCCAGAAAAATTTGGTAAATTAGATTCAATTTGCTTCATTCTGACGTATTTCCGGAAGGTAAATTCTAAAATTACAGGTCTAAATCGCCAATAAAATCGCATAAAAAATTTTCAAGCCTGAGCGGGGGGGGGGGGGTCCGGACCCCCTGGATCCCCCCTCTGGATCCACGCCTGGTATACCCTAATTCGTCCTTATCCCGGATGGTGCAGAAAAGAGGAAGGTCTAATCCCTTTTCATTCGTTCTTTCTATATTGGATCAGTGTATTAATCTATTGTATTTACCAACCACGAGTAAATATGTGATCAAATCATTCTAATATTTACATACACTTTTCCATCATCGAATTTTCTTTTTCGGTAGTCTCATTAAGTCATAAAATACATATGATTGACACTATTTGAAATGGAATCTTGAACATAACTCAAATGTTTTGTTCACTGGCTTCAACAGCCATAAACGAGCAGTTAAGAGAACTGGACACCCGAATAGAATGTCTAGGAATACGAATCGAAAAATAAATCTCGGGACATTTTTTTTTACCACGATTCTCATTTCGACGTAGTACCTGCTTTGTGACTGACCTGACAAGGAACGTGTTGCCTAGTCGTTTGGATAGAACAACAACTGTGACCAAACTTCCCTTTCGGGTAAAATAATTGTTAACAGTTAGAATTCGATGACCAGTTGGCAAAGTCGCCGCTGCATGGACAAAAATATCCTCCCTAAAATAACAAACGTCACCACAGAACCACTGAACTGTAAGTGAGTTTCAAAATGGCGGATGTCCTGTCTTTCCGAGAATAAAAGGTCAATTTCTTTTCGCTTGTCTTAACTCGAAACCTAAAGATCAAATGTAAAAGAATAACTCAATGTCTCTTTGCACTGGTTTAACATCTACTCCTCGGCGTCCAGTTAACAAAAAATGAAAACTAATATAATCAATTTCAGTCTATTTCTAAAAATTTTGTTTCGAGACATTACGGCTCCATCAATGTCATACAGATATGGAACCTACATTTTGGAATATCGTTTCTTAATCTTCAGATAAATAAATATTGACCGTCTGGGTGACCACTCCTGTACAAATCCCGTCTACTGATAATTCTATACTTTATTCTTATCACAACTATCAAGCTTGCGAATTTAAGCGCAGTTTTTCCTTAAATATAAAAGTACCAATATTTATAGCAACGTAAACATGTGTTGTGAAATGTGATGTTGCAAAAGAGTTTTGCCTAGGACTGCCATCAATTCGAAGAGTCTTTGATCGATCAGTATTCCTCGATAAATTCCTCTATTACCGGTGTATTTGAATTTATACACGGACATCATTGGGAATGTCAACCTAGAGAGCTTGAGAGGTTATCTCCCATTAAGATTTGGGACTGAATGGTCGTCGCGTTCTAAGAAAGGACCAAGAAGGAATAAAAAACAAATACTCAATGAGTGTTAACAAAAGAAGGCTACATCCATTAAATGGCCACAACTTTATCGTTAACCTAACTCATTTCATAATTCGGAAAGCATTAATATCTTGACAGGAGATGAAGGCAAACCACAATTAATTTTTCACCATCACGACACCGATTTGTTATTCGTCTAATTATAGCAATTATCTCCCCACCGTTTGTATGGTCTGTTTTGTTGATTTAATGGCCAAGAATCGAACAAGAGACTTTGTATTCATGGTTTAGAGGCTTTAAGATGTTGATTACGGCAGATTGTTACATGTTTAGTATACGTCAAGTTTCTCAAAATTTCATTGGTATAAATTGTATAGAACAAAAGCATGAAAATTTGTAGTTTTGGATGCAATGAAAAGGGTGCAGCACAAAGAAAAATTTGGGAAATATTAGAGCAGGTAAAAGAGATAAGTTTACATTTGTAAAATTAATTTCGGTCTGTCCCCAGAAATATAAATAAGCAGCGGTGCGTGACAGGATGTCTACCTTTACAGCCAAGACATAATCTTCCTAATTTATCAAAAATGGTATAATCTTAATCAACAATAACGAAAGTTATTCTTTCAAAAATTTGATTAGATAAAATTTCTTAGATAAAAAAAAAATGCACAACATTTCGTTTACATTGTTATTGCTACATATTGATAATATGATATCATTAACAATAATGTACAATTGTTTGTTAATATGTAAAATGATGTAAAATGATAAGCATCAAATATTTAATATATATAATTAATATTTTGTTGATTTCCGTGCCAAAATATAATATATAATAGGAATAATTATTTATTTTAAAAACTGATTGCTATGTGGTATGATAACATTTTGTTGAATTCAATGTTATAAAGAAATGTGTAGACATGATATTAAAAATAGTTTTTTTGAGTATGTTGACTTCATTTATATGTGGACAGATAATGATCAAAATAATATTGATCTCGGTGTGGCTATGTTCTACCATGAGGATACTGAGGGTGAGTATTACTTGAAGAATTCATTGTTTTGTACCGTGTGATATGCATACGGTTATGATGGGTAACAATGACATTTTTAGTATTTGAATACAATTATTATAATCCATATACCCGTGACCTGCGTACTTTATATTAATTGGAATGTCGCGAACATTATTTTAAGGGTGTAAAGTTATATTCTCTTAAACTTTAAAATAGACGAAAATTTGTTCGAACATAACAACTGATTTATACTTAGTTTATTTGCAATCTTATTTTTCAATTCGTGTTGTATTAGGCAGAAATGGTCACCCAGCTTGGTTCCCTCCTTGGCAGTGTGTAGATGTGGTAATGGGACAAAAGTCAGAGATGCCTCGTACATATTGGCACATAAAAGAACCATTGACAATTGGGGTTTGAAACATAGGCGTACGGGGAAATTTTTGACTGGGGACGGGGGCGGTGGTGGTTGGTGCCCAAAAAATGTAGTTAGATTCTTAAAGGGTTCGAGTCTTAAGATTTCTATTTAATTGCCTAACTATATAGACACTCTGAATTTAAAATGTTAAATCGTACGCCAATGAATTGAAATAGGCCGTAGAACCACTGTCTGGATAAATTCCCCTCATTGCATGATAATTGGCTTAAGTCGGTTTCCTTTAGCCCAGTCGGTGTAGGGCGTTAAACCCAACATTATTTCATTTGTTGGTATCATTGTTCACCAGTATTTCAAACTTGTTATATTTGACTGACCGTTTTAACGGTGACATTAAGCTTGTACACAATATATTGGACTGACCGGTGACATTAAGGTGATACACAGAATATATTTAACCTACCAAAGACCCAAAACATCTGTTCAGGAGTGTTTGTTTTAATTATGTGGTATATATAATCAAGTGGCCGGTATGTTAGAAGGTCGACATAAAATTCAAAAGAAAAAAAAATAAGTACCAGAATATTTCGTATCAGACTTACTAATACCATACAATTACGTGATGTGTCAAATTTTAGGCCAAATTAACGCACTTAGTTCGTGAAAAGGACAAAACGCACGTTTCGTGTATTTATTTGAGAGATAATTAATCCAGACGAAAACGGAAATACATTTGATAATTATTGTCTAGCAAGCTAAGCTACATGACATATTTTAAGTGAATGGAAAAAATTCACACATTACAGTCATACAAACCAAAAAATGAAATATTGTTTTAAAGGCAGAAATATGTGATTCATTCTGCCATTCCTTTTTTAAAAAGTACTTCGTTTCGTGTCAACAAAGGTAACTTCTTTATGGCATCCATTTTCAAGGATATGCGGTGGGGGATTTTTTTTTAGTCTCGATCATACCAGCCTATACTATCAACTCAAGGAATCTAGCTGGGAAATCTATAATATGTATATTTTAGGCGCAATCTCCACCCCTCGCGATGAAGCAGGTGCGCAGATTGCCAATTTTGCGCTGATTACCCCTCGATGTTTTTAGAGACGTAAATATAGACATGTTCTGTCCCCTATCGGCTTTGTAGTGAAATACTCTTAAAATCATTACATAATTAGCGTATGTGCTTAGAAAATAAGATTTGTAATTTTGTCAGCAGTATCTCATAATCGGTGCTGACCACGTGACTGAATGTCAAGATTATTTGCTGTAGTTTGACCGATATCGCAGCTGTCAATCAATCAACCAATCAGATATATGGTAATACGTAAATAAAGATATTCCTAGCAGACGTAACTACCAACCAATAATTGTTTACGATGTCAATAATTCGAATGCGAAGGGATCTTTAGCAGTGTGGGGAAACCAGAAGACGGGAGAAACCCCAATGAGGTTGGATAGGCGACCCTACTCCTTGTCACATACAACTGAAGAATCGAAACCAGGCCAGTTGACTCAATGAGACTAATGTACACGCACCAATCATGTAGGATGGACAGCTGCTGATTAACCTGTGTACTACTTCCAGTTTGTGTATCTCAAGATTTACATGGCGAACCTCATACCTGCTTTTCAGTCCACAATTCCTTTTGGACGACGGACGGATGGGGGCGACAACATACGATCACATTTCAATATGAGCGCATAAAAAGGTATTTTACATGTATATTCACTTTCTCTATAAAGAGACTACGTCCTTTTACTTCTTTATGTTATGTTACTACCACTAGTAATTAGCGTACTACAAATAAATCAAAGAATGTGTAAATCCGCCATTTTACACAGTTTTGTTCTGTTTTTAAACTTTTTGTTTACCGTGGATTAAAGTCATGTGCCTAAAGTATACTCTTACACTACAGTGTCACATTTCAACAGCTTATTTATTCAAGAAAACAAATCCTCGTCAAATGGCGATACATTCATGAGCGATTTACACCCTGTATAAGGTCACCCCGTTTTCTTGAAAGTGTGTTTGATTAATAAATAGAGTAACTGCTGTCCATAAAATAGTGCTGTATTTACGACATTACCCTGGAAGAACTTCATTTCAAACAGAGTTCAATAACGACCCGTTTCAAATAAACTTCGAGCAGTTATTAATTAATAAAAAAAAAATAAACAATGTAAACATATTTTATGGATGTTGTCTTTTTCCAGCACTTGAAGAAAGGAGTCTTTCTGGTTTGCATAAACATTCAATAAATTAAATGTAAAATAGTTGCTTAAGTGTTAATTTGGTGCTTCACAGACTCGAATCCAAGTCTGTTTCTTTATAGGTTTATTTCTGCAGAGATGGTGCCAACCTTATTATTATGCTTATTTTGTATTAGTCAAGAAAGAAAGGTGGGGACGGGGTAATCGGTCAAATTTTAAACATTTTACTACAATTGTCTATGGACTAGTACATGTGAAGCCCTGTCACATGTTTAATAGATATATGTAAAATGTACCATACACGACCAAAATAGACAAACTAAAATATAGCTGTAGAAATGTGTTAATTTAAAGTAGCGAATCCACCTGTTTGATTTGAATTTAAAGTGTTTTGTGTTTGTTTTAATGTTTTGTTTTTTTCTTTGATTTAATGTTTTGCAGTAATAAATGATGTTAACTTACTGTTATACTGATTACCAACTTCCTCTCTCAGCATATCCTCAACTTTGTGAACTTTGGGAATAAACATATGAAAATCGTAATCCAAGCGTTTCTTCTTACTATAAGACACGAAAGCGGATGCTGCCAAAAAGCAGAATCGTGGAGCAATATCACTATGTCCTTCTCCGTCATAAATAACTTTAATCCGGTGCCATTCATAATGTTGTACAAGTCCAATGACAGTTTTAGCCAGAGAGTTGAAGGTGGCACCAACCCGAGTCAAAGTTCGATACTCAGCATCTTCAGAATGTTTACCTCTGCCAAAATCGTGTGCAAAGCCTCCAGGAGATATAACTGGTTTGTTCCAATACGGCGCGTATCTAGCAACTGGTGCCAGACTATAATCACAGACTGGACCAAGGAAAACACTGACGTAGCCTGATTTGTAAAAATCGAAAGCTTTAATAGGAGCATCTTTGGAGTTGCATTTTGAATCTCCATAACTTACCAGGAATCTAACGTCTGGTAATAAATCAAGTTCCTTTATCCTTGAAATACTGTACCTGATTACCGGAGCTACACGATGGGTCGAAAATAACCGTTGACCATCGGAGGGGGTAATAATGGCAAACTTGACCACCTCTTTCGCTCTGAGCGAACTTGCCATGAAGACACAAAATATCCACCCAGAACATAACGTCCATGAATACCCCAATTGCATCCTTACTATAAACCAAACATGTGTGGTTTCTGATATTAAAAGTGGGTAACTAGTCGTCCAGGTTATTTCAACTTTAATCTGTGGACAAACAAGACGCGAAAACTTTAATAGCTATTTGCAGTACGTCTAAATCGCCAAGTCATTTTAAACATGCAATGCTCTATTTTTATCACATTTTTTTTTTAGTTTCTTCAGAATTTTAGTTCAATTCCTAAAACCGCAGATTCTGCGTCGCCTTAAGCCTATATACGAGTAGCTTTTGCACATTATCACTTAGATCACTATGGAATCGGTGACACTCATCTGAACTGACGAATACAAAATTTTCAAATCCTTCCACATGATTATCCGTGTTATCTAATTTAGCATACAATATATCCAGATGTATCAAATTATACAAAGAATTCGTAACATGTGGTAATATTAATATCGTTATCTCCAAAGTGGAAATAACTGGAATTCACTTGGGCAAACATACAGCTACTTCCAAATTCATAATGCGCACAAAATATCCACAAAATCAGTTGTCATTTATGGTAACATTTATATTAAGAGCTATTTGAGAGGTATTAAAAACTGCAACTAAACGACGTTCACACCAATTTTATTTTCACCCAGACAATATAGACCAGATGACTATGGTCCCATATACATATATTATACTCACGACTTTCAAGCCTATTACATCTAATAATGATGGCTTAATTTGTTATGACTAGTATATGTGAAACAAACAAATTGTTAGACGCAAGCACGTACTCCAGTCCATTATCCTCACATGGTACACATTTCGTTATTATAAGAAAATTACAAGACTTTTTAAACACACTTTACCCAGATTGTACATTTTACTAACTACTTCAGTTTCAGCTTTGTGACTTTGGACAACAAAGTTGGCCACATTAACCTACTACAGACACTCCTCGCCAAACTGGCAAGAGGCACGTAATGAACAAAGTTATTTTGCCTTTAACTGTAACCTGTTTCAAACGGTTACCGTCTAATCCTCGGTGTTCATTTTTAAAATTGTCGCTACTTATGTAATCCTTCTGCACTGGGCGACATCATGCTGCTTTTCAAAACATTTTCATCAGTAGTTCACCCTCGCTTAAATGTGGACTAAATGTCATTGGTGTAGTAAGAAGTTGTGTTTCAGACGAAGATAAAAAAAATGTTAACTTGTAGTCATACCAACAAACTTTCATGTATGAAGGATCTGCAATAAAGCCAGGACTCGAGCTATGGGAAGATCTCCTGTTAGATTACCAGCTGTTGGTATCAGATAGCTCGGTAGTGAAGGGTCACTTCAAACGAATACGTGAAAGGGAATTGTGTCACGGAGTATTATTTCTTTTCCTTGACCATTTCCGTTCAGCTGTTTCGGAAGTTCGCTATGGTATCGTTTGCATTTAAAAGAAACCCGGTCACCGCCGTTGGGATACTGCCATCGAATTGGGAACAAGCTGTCCATTAATCTATAGCGCAGACCTGGTAACTCAATAGTATCACGGAGTATTATTTCTTTTCTATATCTCCCTTCACCTGCTTGGAAAGTCCATATAGCTCAAATATTATCGAGGAGATTTTTTTGCTGTTGGTGTTGGTTTTTTTTTTGTTTTTGTTACATCCTTCAAATTATTAGGCGTGACCTGGCCACCTTTTTTCTTACAGCTATAAAATGCATGGATTGTTAACTGTTCGTATATTATTGACAGTGTGCCTGTTTGGTTGGATTCTTATTTAGAAGGGTAGGTCCTTTAAATCCCCAAAAGATTGTTTTCACCTTTAAATATAATATATCCATTATGTTAATTACAGATGTGATCAGTGTAAGTCAAATACGTGATATGCTAGAGATCACATAGATATACCTTCATGACATGTAAGTCTATATACATCTGTTTCACATATACCTAACTTACAACAATAGCCTCTAAAAATATTTTACTAATACATATGGTCCAGGTTTGAGAACTTTGTTCAAAATAACAAAAACATAAAGAATATAAATCCTACTTTACTCCTGTCTTCATATGTCAATAAACCTATTACAATACTAAGTAGGGCTGAACAGTGTACTTTAAAGGGGAAATTTCATATTTTTAAGTTATTTCTTTAAAATATATTAAAATGAAGCCTTAAAATGGATGTTATCTATAAACAGTCCTACCTTGTTAAAGAATAAACCTATAATTCACCACTGCTAGTTGCGAAATTGGCAAATATATCATTTCCAACTTCAAATTCAAACGTTTGAAGATGGCTAAAGGCACTACGGCTTATATATTATATCGAATTCCAAGTGTCAAAGAGATCATTTACTTGTACGCCGATGTGTACACGGGACCTCGGTTTTTCGTCCCATCCGCGTGACTAGACGACTGTCCTTCTAAGGCGCTTCTTTCAGCATCACTGACAAGGTGAAACCACGCCTGAGAATCTGGATGAACTTTCTCTGCCAATGTTGGAATCGAAAGTCGATTAAGGGGTTAAATCCCTATTCTTTAGAAGCTAATATGGACAAAACGGCTTGAAAGACACATTATGAGAGATAAGTTACATTATGAGAGATAAGATAAAGAGATGGCAGTTCTCGCTATAATAGTTAAATACTAGATAGTGTAAAGGTAATTTGCTGAAAATGTCAGTCAAATTGATCCACTATTAGCCGAGAAAAAGGCGTTTGAAATATTCACATAGCCTCGATCATCATTACTCAAATCATTAATTATCCACTTGATTGATTTAATTATCAACGGCCATTAAAAAGCGGCATATATGAATTTAATCCGCCAACATCGAAGGCTAGCCTTGACATCAAGAGTTTATTATGGTTTTGGATATGTTAATTACTGTCTAATTGATTATTTAGATAACATTTCAGGCCTTAAGAAAGACCTGTAATAAGCAGATTTTGCTCTTGCATAATGCTATTTTAATGTAATATGAATTTATATAAACTGATTAACAGTATTTTTAAATTTTGTAATTTCTAATTAGTTGTGTTCGGCGAAAGACGTGAGCAGTCCACGTTTAATGGTAGACATTGGCGCTTGGAGTCCTGTCTACGATTTTAAAATGTGCATTGTGTCTACAATAGTAGATATCACGAGTCTGTCCATTCACAATTAAATAGCAACACCAGTATTGAATGGAATGGACAAAAAATTCTTGAGTCAGAGATTCAGTTACTTTTTTTTTGAAAATTAAAATGTGTCATTGTTCAGACGCCTCGTGTATAAGAAACACGTAAGAAAGAAAATCAAAATATAAAATTCATGCTCTTGAGAAATGTTCAAGTACATCTGACATGCCCCCTTCGTGGCCTGCAATATCAGTAGTGTAACAAGTGAAATGCAGGAGCAATGGATACATTCTCTAATTGTCAACGCGGCTACGGTTTTTATTTGTACAGAACAAAAATAGAATCAAAAAAAAGGAAAGGAAAGGGTTATTCACGCCATCCACGACTCACACAAAGAGTGAGCAACGCGTGTAAACTGTAAGTGCAAGTGAGCTTTTGTGGGACATGGTATTTGCTCTTAGAGAAAATGTTGAAACTATGTTACTTGTTAGTTTGCAGAAAGATTAAACAGACTGAAGAAAGGATATTCTCAGTTTGATGGCGTCTTAACAAAGGCTACGACAGCTACATAATTACAAATTCTACGCTCTATAAAACTCAATGGACCTCAATGGAAAGTTCTGTGACCTTGTCCAACCAAAATTTATTTATAAATAGTTATCTATTGCTTTGCAATTTTACAATATTGATTTGTTTTATTTATACAGATAGAGGACACATGGCACGGGCAATCGAAAATTTTAGAACGACGTAAAAATATAATTTGTATTATGGAATATGTTTTGTTTATCTGATGGAACCACGTAGCTGGCCTATTAATTTCCATCGTCCCTAGTGCCGTCCGGACGACCTGGCAAGGATTGGACAAAAAACCCAAGTCCCGTCTAAACGCAAAGAACCCGTGACAAATAAATGCTGTAATACAGCCGAAGACGAGGATAGTTTATAAAGAGTTGTCTCCCATTAGTAAACCTAAAAGGGCGCACATCATATGTATTGTACGTAAAAATTCTAGCATTCACCTTTCTTTTTCATGAATGCCTTAAATATACTTACATTACATTACATTGGCCTTGGCCAAACAATTATCGAGAAAACAAATATACCTTTGTGTAGATTAATATAGATCCCGTTTAACTTATTATGTATCACAGTGAGTTTAAGACAAACAACTGTCTTATACTTGGAAGCTTTATTAATCTTTAACGATAAAGCATAATTATAAATGTAGATTGTTGCGTGTATATACGAATAGTTTGTATAAATACTTGTAATAAACGTGGACCAGTAGTCTGTGTGTATATATATATATATATATATATATATAGCTGTAGTGAGTTGTTGTTCTAATGTACTGTATCATATATCATAGTATAAAATATAAAAATAACACCGATTTGCTTCTACATGTTTCAATATATTTTCATCAGGAAGCCATTGATACTTTAATCATTAGTATCAATGGCTTCCTGATGAAAATATATTGAAACATGTAGAAGCAAATCGGTGTTATTTTTATATTTTATACTATGATAGTTTTGCTTTAGATAGATTTGCTTCTACATGTTTCAGTATATTTTCATCAGGAAGCCATTGATACTAATCGGTGTTATTTTTATATTTTATACTATGATATATATGAATATTTAAATGAATAAAACTAGTTAACCACGAGGTGAAGGTGCAGTTACTAGTTGTTGTTCTTAGTGTTTAACGTCCGCTTCCACCGAAGGTGATATTCTATATTACATCAGTAATACACACTCACCAGTATATTGCATATTTCACTTGCAATACACATGAACCAGTTGAGTATTATACATTCAACAAATCGGTAGATGTAGGTGTAATACTGATGGACCAATATTGCACTATCAGTCTAAACGCAGTATTAACCCCAAATGCTGCGATCTCTCTATAGAGGAAGCGGGCGTTAAAGAACGAAGAAACTCGCAATTATATTACTCGCAAGAAAACAACAAAAGAAAACTAAAGTATAACGTGAAATTATAGACAGGTATATCCAGAAACAAGGTGATTGCTAGTAATTAGACCATAGTCGCGGTTAGGATGCGGATGTTTCAGCTTTATCTTAGAGGCCATGTGATCTCGAATTTATCAATGGGATCCCCGGGTTCCCTCCCCAAACTATAGACACAAATATGTGCTTTATCTACGTTTGCTCACATTTTCATTAGGACGATACCCCTTGAAACTTATTCTGCAGTTTTGAATAAGGACACTTATGTGTGTATATATTTTTCATGAAACAAACTAGGAAGCTTTAAATCCATCAACGCAAATGTAATTTGCCCAGCATTAAAGATATGCCAAAGATATGTTTTGATGAGACAGGCAACTCTAGAATTAGAATACTCAATACGAACATATAATATTTTTATGATGTCATGTTACACGTTGAATATATCTTTCCAAGCTATTTATAGACCTGGGGTCGTATTTATAAAAATTCTTAGAGTTTTCATAACTTTTACTCTAAGACTTCCTAAAACAACATTTAGTTAAAAGTTACTCTTTAGAAATATTTATAAAGGGTCTTAGAGTTACTTTTAACTAAATGTAAGATTTGGGTCCTAACCAAACTCTTAGCGATGTAACCATGGGAAATCCAGGGATTCCCTGAAGTTATTTATAACCCAGTGTTGATGGAGTGATAGTTTTTCCGATTAACAAACTCAGCTTCATCTTGTGAAGGCGCTAGGATACGGACGTGTGTCCCATCTATCACACCAACGACACCGGGGAATCCTGCAAGTGCGTGGAACTGTCTCTTGTGTCGTTGAGTTTCCTGTTGCGATATGGGCATCGATACGAATCTCTGAACAATATGCAGATCAGACAGTATATCTAACGTTTCTGCAATCACTCTACTCACTGTCACCACTACACAGTTGCATTTTACCAGTAGCTAGGAAACGAAGCGTAATGGCGATCTTCATCTCAACGTCGATTGAGAAATTTCGTTTAGGAGGACTCGTAAGTAGATGCCGAACTAAATCTGTCACAAAAGGAATAAAACCCATGTCCATTCGATATCTCCTTATCAACTCGTCATTGTTGTACTCCACTAAAAAAACTCTTCTTGTTTTAAACTTTCTTAGGCCATATTAACCAAGATAAGAGTACTTTTAACAAGCTAGGAGTGCTACAGGAGGGCTCCTAAATATATGTCATAGTTAGGAGTAATTCTTAAAGTAAAATGTTTTATAAATAGGTCTTAGGAAAATCTACAAAGTTAGGAGTAATTTTTGACAGTTAAGAGTTGGAACCAACTCTTAGAATTTTTATAAATACCGCCCCTGGTCAAGAATGGGTATATTAGCGGTTTTACAGACAGCCTAATTACTCTTACAAGTCGTTTGTTTTAGTGTATCAGTGTTTGGAATGATCTTCTGAACTTCAGACGTATACAGAACAGCTGAGACTTCAGCAGTAAGCGAACTAGAAAGCAGATTAATTAATACTATTTACGTCCCAGTCACACGATACCAAGAAATCGAATTTGTTTCACTATAATGATTATTGTTTATATAAAGGCTTTTATGATTCTACAACAAAGCTGAGCCACGACCATAAGCCCATTTATGGTAAGCCTAAAAGCATCTTCGGTATCCCAGTGGTGCCATTCCTATACCCTGAGTTCAGCCATGGAGTATTCACGTATTCAAATTATCTGCCCTTTGTCGTAGCTTGATTCTAAGAACCAATCAAAAACAGATCAGAAACCAGCCTTAGCCTAATTGGTCGAAAAAAATGGGGTTTAACGCTCGACCGTCTTAACGACTAGGTGGGTGTTTAACCTTTCCTGCACCCCGACCATAGAATTTTCTCGTCTAACAACGGATTGCTGTCTATGACCTCATAGTTAGTGAACCACCGCCATAATCATTATCCATCGCGCATTTCTCACTGAACATTTACTAATTCATTCATTTAAAACATATTGATTTGGTTTTTCTTTCACTAAATTGGGTGTTATCTTTGTTGTGTTAAAGTAATCTTGCTCTTTTCGTTGTGGTATTTTTAGAAAAGGGCGGTTAATTGGTGAAGATGCTGAGATAATGGAATATATCTGCACGCCGATTTTTACTTGTATGAATGTTTTCGTTTTTGTGTGTGTTAGAGTAGTCTGGTCCTTTACTTGACTATATAATTTGTATTCCTTGGCCATTAAAATGTTGGTTAAGACAGCAAGAACGCGATCCTAGGTGGTTAATAATAGATTTTTATGTTGCGGAAATTTGAACGATATACGATGACCGATATGCTATATTTAGAGTAACTGGTGACTTTTTTAAAGGTTTAATTGTATGCCTTGACCCTAAAAGTGAGGGTTTCGATACAAGGATTATGACCGTAAATGGCCTTCTTTTATCGGAAATCTTGCAGATCCAAGATGGCCATAATATTTGGACGCAGTGGTGCCTATCTAAAATGAAAAGCTATAGTAATAGATCGAGTCTAGTGGAAATTTGGCGCTTCTGACCAATATGTGTTATAATAAATCTCAGGGTCAGCATATTTAAGAAAATGGATGATATCCATTTAGTTTTGGAAACTTGGGCAATGAACGACTTTCAATCGAATCGGCAAGAATAAATCTTTGACTAAAGCTCATCGACTGACGGATATGGCGGCAATGGGGGTCATAAATCAAAAATACATAAGACTCAGTCAATTCAAACTTGCTGGATATAAAAATGTTAATGACATGTTATAGCATATAGCTAATCTAAACAGAAAGAATGCATAAACACGTTTGTCGATAAGTGAATCAAAAGTAAAAGGATACTTTCTAAAGTAATGACAACGCCATCAGCACATCCGTTGATTTCTCGCAACTAGAATAATTGAGAAGGCCTTTTTTGCAGTAGTGTACCTCGTGTCTAGTGACGTGCACACTTTCGCAATGGAAGCGTCCCAATAATTTGCGTGTAGCTTATTTGCTTGTAACTTCCTTAAAAATTGCCTGATCTTCTGGAAAGGTATATTCAAATTTGGACTTTGTGATGGGAGAGTTACTCTTGAAATATATTACTTTCGAAAGTAAATTATTCTTGATAGATAATAGTATAGAACGAATTCCATAAAATGAAAATGTTATATTAAATGTTCTAGAACTTGCAAGCATACACTACTGATATTGATAACTGGAGCGATAGCTTAGACCCAGATTTCAGAAACTGAAACTCCTTGGTAGACGAAGTTGCGGAATATACAAGAGGAGAGGTCGCTATATACACATCAAATGTTGAAAAGCCTCCAATGCTGGTCGTGAACCATCGCCATTAAACAGACTGTTTCTTTAAGACATGTGAGATTTCCTTTTCCTTCGATGGTTACTTTTAGATGATTAACTGACCATTCCATTAATATGATAAGTATAATATATGTCAAAATAGATCTAAAACTGAGACAGAGAGAGACAAGTAGCCCTAACCCTGTTTCCAAAGAAATGACAGTTTCCCAGAACAAATTGCACAATAGTTACCTCAGATAAAATAAATCTTTTTAATCTGTTATCTCATTTATCAAATATATATATAAATAATGTTCAGCATTGTCACCAGCTTAACACAAAACCAGATATCAATCAAGATCGTTAATCAAGCATAAAACCTAACATAGACCAATAATGACTTGACAAAAAATGTCAATAATGACATAATGTTATAGGACAGGGGTGCCCTTGCCTCATTTCCTTTTAACCTTACGTTATTTATTATATTATCTATTTCAAACATAGATAAAGTACGATTATCTATTGGTCGTGTTGATAGATTTAAAACGTCCCCAGACAACCTATAATACGTTTTGATTAAATTACGAAATAAGAGTATTATCTTAAAGCTACGAAATAAAAGCATTTTGTTTTTATGTTGTAAAAATATAGCGAAATAATTGAAACGACTGGTAGGTGGGTGTGGTCGTCTTTCTTGTACATATAGAATGTCAGTTGTAAAAATTCAAGAGATCTGAATTACTGGTTTCAGTCAGGAATTACAAATACGTATTTGAATGTCTGCTTCTGGTGGATTTGGGGATTCTATTTAAACACAAGTTTATTTGTGACATCTTTAAGTATATAAAAATATTTTATGTAGAAAATACCGACGCGGAATTCTAAACCATTGGGATTATCATGAAACAAACGATTTTACTTCATGAGAATGTCCATCCTAGGAAATTGGGATTTAATTTCGCATTTTTTAACATTTAGCTCTAATATGCCGGAATACAGGTCGAATTGTTCCCCAAATTATTTACATAGACCAATCTGTGATTCTATTGATTTTATATCGCCATTTTTTCCCTGCAAGCCAGTCCAAGCCTTGCTTAATTACATGATTGAAACATTACATTAATGTAACTTTTCAGATACAATGAACTTGTGAGTAAATATCATGGGATTTCCACCAGCTTGTTGGAGTACTACTTTAAACGAATAATACACACTATAATGTAATATCTAATCGTTTGTTTAGTTTTTGTTTATTATTTTCATTGCACGAAAAGGTCAAATTTAATAATAAAGGTAGGTTATAATTTGTTGTCATAACAACAAAAATTAAATTGATTTCTTCGAAATCGGTTTGTAATCTCCTTAATTTTGTAACGTTACTGGATTAATGGAGATGCGACATACATCATTCAGTCTGCTAGGATGGAAATTATGCCTAGACAGCGGTGTTACGACCTACTCTTATGTCGAATTCCAACTTCCAACAGATCTTTTCTTTTACACCCACACGTACACGAGACCTTAATTTTGCACTGAACCGTTTCCTGCACAACTCACAAGATGGAACCATGTCGGGAAATCCCAATAAACTTTCTCGGCTAATTTGACCATTACAAATGTTTATGTTAGTCTGTAGTATTAGGCACTGAAATAGGTCACGGACGGTGTATTTATCGGCATATTTAGAACGGTTATCCATCTCTAAGATATCTTTCAGAATGGTCTTTTCTTCCACATTTCGATTATTTCTCCACACACCCAAAATATTTTTGGTTACAGTCCACTTAACACAGTTGGTCAAATCCTTCTCTGAACATACTGAAAATCTTTATAGTCAGAATTATAATGCCTTTTGATCCAAATTTTCTTCAACCTTTTTGACTAGCAACTAGCTAGTAGACCCTCGTCGGACTTTACAGTCATATGTATTCCACCGCCAATCTGTTGTATAAAAAGGATTGATTATTCGTCTGATAACTCAATAATATCCATTTTGTTTCTATTTTCAATTCAATTGAACCTCTTTTTACTCCAAAATGGCGACATTAGTTAGATATAAACAATAACGTTCACGTGCATTTAGTATTTTTCGTTATTTGGCGGAAACTATCGAGCATTATCCAATCATTGTTGACTTTTAATGGAAATGATGAAAACGAAGACGCTATAAGTAAGGGATTTAAACCCTCTCACCCTCGGCTGCGCCCGCGTGTTCTCAAGCCCGGTAGGTTAATACCATATACTTAAATGTTTTAGTTAACGGTGATTAGAGTATTTGTTTTCCTTACTCTGTCAATATGTAATAAAAAAAAGGAACAGGAATGCAATGCCTGTTGAAGCCTGGAATTTACCTGGTTGGTAGTATTTTGTGTGACATCAGCGGGGGATCACGTGGCTAACTGGGTAAGCCGCTAGGTCGCTAGCCTGGAGGTCACATGTTCGATCCCTTCGATACCGGAAAAATTCCCCCCTGTCAGTGATACAGGACGAGGGGCATGATAAGGACAGCTGTCTAGTCGTACGGGTGGGACGAGAAACCGAGGTCCCGTATACAAATTGGCGTACACGTTAAAGTACCCTTGCCAGGTTAGGGGCAGAACAGTAGGACGCTAAACCTCATTTCTTTTCATTTTGTGACGTCAGCGCATGGAGTGGATGACAAACGACAACAAATTAAATAGTGTAAATTTGGGAAACAGGTGACTATGATATCGTTTTGTGGGGAGTATTTATGCAAATTAGAACGATAGATTTAAAGAAAAAAAATATCTGAGTGAATCAACAGACGAGCTGAAGTGAGAGCAGGTATGGTGTATGCATATACATGTATATATACGGATAGAACAATGATAAAATCTGTCGTATCAGACTTGAAGTAACCTAAAAAAAATTGAAACAAATGAGAAATAAACAAAAAAGATTGGATATTATTAGTTTAACAATTAATTAAATGGAACACATATGTCGCAGTGTAACATAAAAACAAAAATTGTCACACATTTTGTTACTTTTGTGATCTGTAAACACTTAAGCGGTTTCAAAACACATTTAAAATTAATGATTTTGTTCGTTCAATAACAAAACACTAAAATTGTATAAAGATATCAAAACACATTCCATTCTCTTTTGGGACTTTTACATCCATTAAAAACTACTTTTATATGTGAAAACTATTTATTTGCTTTTTTTTCTGTAATTTTCTAATCACTGGTAATGCCCTTATCATCGTCGTTATATCCGATTGTTATAATTAGAACTAAGATGTAAGTCAAGCTTTAATGTCTATTTAACCTCTATAAGTCTACTTACTCCCGCCATACACAATAATTTATCACTTCTTCTGTATAATATTTGATTTATACTTTTAACAAATGAATTTCACCACTGGCATTTCCGTTAATGTGGATAATTAAATCAGGTTCGCGTCAGACGGGACAGTGGATCTTGTTAATAGAATTTAATAACCATTATGAATATGAATATTCTCTAATTGTGCCCCACTCACCTATTCATATGGTATGATGACCAAATAAAATTATTGGAAGTTAACATTCCGAGATTTCAATATTTCTTTTCATCTTTTGTCTCGGAGATTCTAGCTATATGTATACGTTGTTATCAAGACTTTCAGCCTACAATTTTACGTTTCCTGTCCATTAAAAATCTCATACTTTTTCTAGGTGGGAATAAACCATTTAATTTCGCCGGAAGAAATATGTTGATGATAATTGGTACAGCATTGTATTTTTTATATTTTTTAATCTCTGTGAAGATTAATCGGGTAAAGAACATTTATTGATAGTCGAAGAAATTTCTCCCACGCACATTGCGAAATGACCAATATTTTACACAGTCCATACTAATGGCATTCATAGTAACCGTTTTGTACTTGGAGTCCACTAAGTAAGACCTTTGAATGGTCAACTTATAGGGGTTATTGTACGACATAATACTAATAATGTATACGATACTAATTCAATTCCTTCATTGATACAATTAACACATTTCTACACTTACAAGGAATGACAAAATAATGGCTTTAAATCGAATTAGCTAATGTTAATGTATCATCGATTATCAATTATTTGATTATGTTCATAAATTCTTATGTTGAAAATTCTTAATTCTATATAAGTCTATGTCATGTGTTGCCATATAACAATTAAAGTTAAAATCGATTTCATAAAAATAAACAAAACGATTCCTTTTCGACATTTCGTTTTATAACCAATTTTGGTTGAAATTTTACATTAAATATTACTCGCCCTGTATAAATACGCCTGTATGTTCTGTATCTTTATAGAGAAAGACAATAGATATAAAAAAAAGTGCAGTAACTTGACATTTTATTTTTATTCCCGCATGTAACATCTAAAATGGTTAATAACATGACACATGCTATTTTCCAATCGTTTTCTTTAGTGTTGCGTCAGTCAACGTTGTTGCGACATTATTAGAAACTTACTATTAGTTGGATATGGTCAGGGTACCAGGGTATACTAATGCTACCCTGGCCCTTTGCGGGGTATACGTGTATACCCATGCCCTAATAATGAAAATTTTCAACCTTTTTAATAGTCTATTAATTTTTTAAATATGCAATTGTTCTATGGTCGGTCGCGAACCGGGCTCTCGCACTCTCATTATCAGCTATCAATGCATGCCTTAGTGCGCTTTAATTTTTTAGAGCCAGAACCTCCCCAAGCCTCCTACCCTTTAGTACCCTGGCATTGAGAAATGAAATATCATTTTGAAAACAAAGACTCTAACCAAGACTCCGAAGACTACATTTGGTTCAGTTAATTTGCGGGCTATGGTTTGTTTATAGTTAAGAGCTAGCAGAACTCGAACTTTAAACACGCAAAGGGGATTAGTGAAAAAAAGGTTTCACGATTAAATAAAGATAAGTGTCAGTCTTGCAGTATCAATGACTTGCTCAACGAACAGACTTGCTTATAAAACAGAAAAAGGACGAACTTAAGTTATGTTATATTTACCAAGTTTCGGCGTTAAGTAACTTTTTTTCGGGATTTCTAGAATTAATTTCGAAGAAAAGAAACACAGTTCTAATTATTGGTGACATTATTGTCAAGAAAAAAAACAGCTGCCAAGAAAGTTTCAAAGCTAACCAAAGGTCATAATATCATACATACAATGTATAATAAAGATTTTTCATATGTTATTTTCATATGTTATTGTATAGAAGTGTGAAATTGTCCATAAACAGAGTCGTACACTTCCTGGTTGTATGCGAAGTTCATTTACCCTTTACAGTAATCGAAGTTCCTCGTAATAGTCTCGACGAGTTAAACAATCTTTAATTTTCCACCTTAGTAAATTTAGATGACAAATGTGCACTGAAAATAGCAAAACAAAAAAGTACATCTACGCATTGCTGAGAGAGGCTGTCACAATTCGTATCTTTAAATGCATAAACAGATCTTTATATTCGATAGAAACAAGGTAAACAGCCCCCTCCCCTAAAGAGTGTTTATGTCAGAACAGTATAAATAATATTATTGGTAATACCAAACGGCTTTATCCTCTTTAAATGTTAGTGAAAATGCTTTAGCAAATCGTTTCTTTGACTACACTACGATATTCAATATCTGGAACTCAATTAAACCAGACGAGAGCTTAATATCCCTTTTATCAGGTCTTGGTGTTTCGTGAAATGAATTACGTTATATCCTTAAAAGTTCTCTGATACATCGATGTGCCACTGCCTTCGATCACTCCAACTGCTGTTGTCAAACCACCTTTTAAAAAGACAAGCCTTGGCGTGAACATCTTTAAAAACTGCCATCTAGTGTTGAATTCGTCTTTACCACAAAAATACTTGACAAAGCCGTGTTTGTAAAACGCCATTCAGCCTTTGGCTGACATGTTACTCACACGCCTCTGAATTGTGAAATGACGTATTGTCCATAAAATTCGCCATTGAAAAGAAGGATTAAAATTCAATATTGGTCCACTCCAATTAGCACCTTCCTGGGAAATATTTGGCTTCTGATACCGAATATCCAAGATACAATGAACATTTTAAAATCATGTCCTTATATTATAACAGCACAGGACTGACTTTATGTAACGATTTCATCAAAGCAAAATATATCACATAGTCAATGCCGAAGTAATTACAAATGACTTTTCTACAAATGATACAAAAAAAGCTTAATCCAGCGCAAACAACTACTAATATATTTGGACGCCCCACGTATTTTATTGAACATAATCGAGTAGAAATCACAATAAGAAATGAACGTAAAACAGTTCATTCACAATAAGAAATGAACGTAAAACAGTTCATATACAGTAACTGAATAATATGTCCCAATCATTATTCTGGTCAACAAATTGTATTATTTTACAATATTCCAATTATTTGATGATACAAATTTTATCTTAACACACCTAATTTAAATAATTGGAAAACTTCAACTAAATGATTAGAAAAGCCTAACGTAAACCTTTTCAAACGTGACTTGGATTTTGGTGGATAATTTACGCAACAGGTGGGACACTTAAACATCTAGTAGGTAGAATAAGGCTATTATTTATTTTCTGGGGCTGCCAATCAAGCAAGCGTGTTATTGTCCCTTAGAGCCCCCAAAGAATATAGTTCTACACACTTTAATGATCTACAATGGTCTGCTGATCAAAATCGATTGCCACCCATGCTACTGTTAGATCTTTCTGCTGCTTTCCTGAAAATTGATCATGAACCACTACTGAATAGGCTAAAATGATTTAGATATGAATAATACTGATCTGGACTGATATCGGCTGAATCTGTCTCAGAGACATCAAACAGTTATTGTCCAGTCTTCCAGATCCCGCGAACTCTCTCTGACCTGTGGAGTACAAAGCAGCTGAGCAATATTCTGGACTCTCTGTCACTTGATGCTCACTTCAAAGCAAACGAAACTCATTTTATGACTCATGTATCCCTCAATCGTTTGACGAAATTGTAACAACAATCATTCCATATCCCAACTATGGATACATGAAAGTATGTATTCATTAGATTAAAAATGAAAAATGACTCTATTGACAAGAATCCGGCGTCCCAAACCTCAATATTAATTCGTTTGATTGGCTTGGGATTAAGAAAATGTAAGTTTGGCCAAAATGTGACTGTCGAATAAATAATTGATAATTGGGTTCGGAAAGAATTAAGAAAATGAGCATGGCTCAACAAGCTGATGATCTCTGTCGTAAATGGTTCTTTCCATAAAGCATAGTGGATGAATATGAATAAGGCACCTTATTCCTAACGAAGAAGTCACTTTGCTTGTCGGATCATCAATACTTTCTCGTTTTGATAATTGTAAAACCTTACTGGTGACCCTTCCCAATTATTCCTTAACAGACAAAATTATATTGTGCTGCGGTAACAGTAACTAAAACAAATTCGTGCTATGGTATGCATGTATGGCTTCCAGTCTCGACAAGAATATACTTCAAACTTTAATAATTTAGCCGATAAATTACTCTTTGAATATGACGCAGTCTCAAGACTTACGACACAAGCTTCAAAATAAACTCAGAAGACTAATCAGTGTGAACTGAACTCCTGCAGAAAAAAATGGTAATCTTATATAAACGAAACCAAACTGATTGGGAAGATGGCAGATTGGGACAATAAGTCCTGGCTGATTAGGACCACATTCCAGGCTTATTCGGACCCCCACTAGGCTGACTCGGATCACCACTAGGCTGGTTCTGACCACACAATAAAAAAAACTCAAACCGACACATTCTTACTTTGAGTCAATTCAGAAATTCGTCTAAGAACTGAAATGTTTGGAATCAGTTAATATTATCATAACCATGTTCTATAAACGATTGTTACTTTGAGTCAGGCGCTTTGATGGACAGATATTCATTATGTTTATAAAAAAAAAAATCCTATAACAATTTTCTACCTTAATGGACAAGTTTTCAAACCTAATAACAATTTCGACAGAAATAAACTTTCTGCAGATCAAATTAACTACAAAGAAAATTGCATCTGGAATGTAAGCATTTCTAATCATACTCATAAAAAAATTAAAGTAATTTTCACTTTTGGTTAATATCCTGAACTAGGCTGATTATTGTGTCCTATTGATAAACGGAAATTGGCGATTACAATATTTATCTTAAGATCTTTTCGGCTTTAAAATTCCACACGTCCCTTTTAAATTTCTCCAAATTAGTGTAATTATTAGTCATATGAAGGATAAATTATTATTCTTGGCTCGTAATGGTGAAATAGGTTGCTCTGAAAATTGCTAGAGTTATAAGTATGCCTGTGTTTGTTTTGACTCCATACCCGGTTCCCTGCACATTCTTTTAGTTAGCAGTATCAGATGGTACTTATTTCATAGCAGAGACATAGTTTTAAAAATCTAACATAGTAAAAGATGGGTTTAGCTGTGTGGAAATATAACTGTGTCCGCACAGTTTTCTTCCAAAATGTTAAGGCGGTTTGAAATGATAGCCAAAGCAATTTCAGAAAGCTTGTCTCAAACAATATTTCTGTTGGTTATGTACCGTTTTTAGAACCACATAAGCATAGCGGGAGATTACGATGGCCTTATCTAGTCAGATAGTGATCGTTAGTCCAGAAGCTATACAGTTTCTAATTCCACTTATTTGTAATTTTATCACAAAGGTTCAGACGGTTGCTTGAGACTACAATAGTGGGCTCCAAAGAATCTTCTACTCAGAATAACTACCTTTATCTATGTATACATATCCCTGATGTCTCCTTTACGGTCGATAAAATCTCGCAGTTATGTTTTCAGGTGGTATCAGATATATTAGATTTGTCTTCAGTGTGCGGATAGTACCAGAACTGGTAACTTACTAACTAGTCATTGAGTTCCTTCTCCTTATTCTAATGACAGGATTAAAGGTTCTCGGTGGAATTTTTCATAATACACATATTACTGTTCCCATCTAATGAAAATCGGCTGTAATTTCGTTAATAATGTTTGCAATTAGCAATTGGCTGGACCTTCTGTTCTCTTACGGGCGTTTTACGGAATGGAATCTTGACAAACTGCCAAGCTAGACACAAATCCAACGATATTTCAAGGCAAATTAAATGCTTTAATGTTTCATTGCTTTTCACATGGTGGTACAAAACATCTCAATTTTAGGTCAAATTTGTGACGAAATTGAACTACAAGATTCCCCGCGCCCGTGTGGCACATGGGAAGGGACATAACTCATGTAAAATTTGGCAGGTATCATACCACTGCTATTCTCATCTGTATTTAGCAGCAGATTACCGTAACAAATTACGAGCTAGGATTGTTATTATAAACTTTATAAATGTCTTATCTTCCAGGCATTTAAGAAGAACCACACGAAGAATTTAAAGTTGACAGATTCCATAATTAGATTATCATGCATTCTATAGTGAAAATCACATAAGTTGATTTCATGACTCCAACAACTGACCATTATAGGTGAATCCAATTTTTGTGCTGAATGCGAAATGCGTCTAGGTTTATGTTTGTGGAATTAATTCTTTGCAATCCTCAAAAAAATTACCCGTATCACATTAATTACTAGCGTATTGCATAATGTTTGACCGTTCATGATATATATATTTTTGGTTATAAAATATACCCTTTATTTGGTAGCAGTAGGGGGGTGTGGGATAGATGAGTCTAGACATAGCTAACTTTGTATTTATACCCGCGTCAGCACAATTCCATAAGGCGGTTGCGCCTAAACAATATACCATAACCCTCTCCCCACGGACATAGCCCATTTTGATGCTGTATACAAAACGAAGGCTCTATCCCGAATCATTCGAAGACCAAAAAGTAGGTGGTATGCAGTAGAATTCCTCTTCATACCAGTATAACTATAATTTAACAAGTATATTAAAACAGTATATGTATTAAACGCGTTAATCAAAAACCTCGTAGGGTGGATGGCATTGTGGATTCGACAAAAGCCAGAATAATGCACATGATAACCTCCTCTACTTTCGAACTTTGGTGTTCTCTTACCTGTATCCATTTTACCTATTCGAGCGAAAGTGTTCCCCTTTTACAGTCCTACTATCGAATGGGAGTGCTCTGTGCTTATTAATACGTTTGACGGAAATCCATAGCTTAGACATATGTTTAATCCATAGACTTGACGAGTGTTTCACCGGTCGCACTTGCCTACTTCAACCCCTACTACGAAGCTGGACTGCTGAACTACATTTTTAATTTCGAGAAAGGTTGCTCTTTCCATATCCCTACTTTTGTAAATAACCGGATACAGACAGTATTATATTATTCCTGCTACATTTCTAATGTTACTTATCTTGATAAACAAAGACGTGGTTTTAATAACCGTGGTCTTATTCCTATAACATTATACGCGAGCTATAGCCTTACCTTTTAAATCAAATATTTGAAGACATTGTCGTTCAAATAACGAACCACGGAAGTAATCTAGTTGAATTATTGGTATTGGAGTGGATATGTGTCTATAGATTGCGATGTTTCGATTCCGCAAAAGGTGGGTAGACCATATAGGCTGCATTCAAACCACATTTCGTATTCGACACTGAAATGGGCGTTGCTTTGGTTAGATTGTGCTGCACTGCTGATGTAGAATGTACAAATGCCATCCCATAAATTTATATACGCATCCCTGTTACTAATGATTCCCGCAAAATTATACCCATTCCCTATGGCAAATAGGCGATCTTGAAAGTAGCATTTTGTCACAAAAAAAACTTGAACTTGTGACCAAAATAACATAATGGTGCATGAGCTGACAT
The DNA here is from genome assembly GCA_036850965.1 of Patella caerulea. NCBI lineage: Eukaryota > Metazoa > Mollusca > Gastropoda > Patellidae > Patella > Patella caerulea. Next base: position 26,652,793 of record JAZGQO010000006.1, read on the forward strand.
TTTGGTTAGTTTGAGTGAATTTGGTTTAATCGTGCCACAGTACCTTACTGCGATAATATGATTGAATAAATGGAGGCATAATAAACAAAACTAAAGACGAAACACAGCCGATCATATATCAACACTCAGTGATAAAATGGTGGTTTTACTTTTCATATCAGAAGTGACTTGTATTTGATTCTGTATAGTATTTGTTCTATAGCATTCTTGTCATCCGTCACTAATATAACGAGTATGGTGGCTTTGTCCTGCTTGTCTGTATGTCTGGAAAATCACCGGAGATAATATAATTATTTCTTAGTCTCCCATTTATTTCAGTGGCTGTGTACGTTTATATTGTGATATATGGTGAAGGAAGTAAAGAAATGAGAATATTACAGATGTATTGACATTAGCACAATACAGTGTCGTCTCGTCCATTTAACTAAATAAATATCTCATTTATATCCTTCAACACATGCTGTCCGTACATCTGTTTTATAGTCCAGTAGGTATATATTGAAACCAGTCGTCAAAATGAGGAAAACTCCAATCGCCACTCTGAAGAACCACTATGCTTTGACAGATAACCACAGGAACGTAATCCTATTATCATAAATGGCAAAAATCACATAACAAGTTTATTAATACTATATTTTGCCGAAGGAGCACTTAGCTTTAAAAAGCTGCTGGCGTTTGTGAAAATAGAGCTAAACGACTAATCAACATTATACATTATTTCTATAAGAAATTCCTTACCTACCAGTCTTACCTACCATGCACCCCAGTCCGTAATTCAATTATAGATGGGACTCAATTCCTTCGGCCCCTACCTACAAAACCAGAGGTGGTCGGGCTAACAGTGGAGTGAATCGTGGTACCAATTTTTACGTGTCTAGTCACACCTGCAAAACCAGGGGAGATCAGGCTAACAGTGAAATGATGACAATACTTATCAGTGTCTAGTAACAACAGAGAGATGAGTGAGTACCCCATCGTTTATAGAATATGGAATTCTGCTCCCTGACAAAGAATCCAAATTCGTTTGACCACCTGACGATATCTGTAAAGATGCCGTATACGTGGGGACATTCAGCTCTCATCCCATGTGATTGGTGTGTGATAACGCATATTTTAGACTCTATACTACTTGACAACAAGTTCAAAATCTTAGCATCTGATGTTAAAGACCGGACTATGTGCAAATGGGAATTAGGCGACAATCACGACAGTACCTATTGATCGAGAGTCTCAGATGACTCTTACTCTGTATGTATAACGTATTCAGAAAATGGATCCACCGAAAACATCTTTTTATCACCTGGAACCCCTGGACATGTTGAAATTACATTGGAAATAAGATCAAATGTTTATATGGTGTTCCCATAGCAACAACCTAGATTAAAAAAAAAAATAAGGGTAAGGGTTCGATAAACTTCTAATCCGTAAAAGTAAGAAAGTATTTCTCCTTGTAGTCCAAAACGTACGTCGCTGACAAGGAGAAGTTTAAATATAGGTTATAATAGGTGACTTCTAATATTAATCGTCAAAAGGGGCCGGAGTCATTACAAAGTGAGTCGCTGTTTAAATATGAAAAATGAAGTGAAACTTAATTGTCATCTGCTGTTTCCCAGATTAAATCATCGTAACATGTGCCTGTGTATATTTTCCTTGATGCAGACGATGACATTCTATTCACGAATATTAAAATCCATAATTCAATTTCCAGTAGTAATCGATATCAATTCCTGTTTTATTGGTGCCAAGATCTCGTCTAGGATCCTCCATAAATCTCAAGTTATCAGCAGCAATTTTCTAATCGTCTTAAAATATATGTCTAAATAAGATTCTTCAATATTGGTTTATAGCGTTATCGACGTGAAGAGATATTAACAAAATACACCAATTGACCCTCAGATCACGCTACTCATTTATTTTTATCTAATTCACATTTTTTCGTGTTTGGTAAAGCAAAAAAAAGTTTAGTTGCTCTTATTGGTTATAAAAGCAGGGAGAGATGGTCGTCTGGAAGAGCTACCATTAAGAGACTGGTTTAATGGCTAACTGTCCGATAAGACAGAACGATTTGAAACATGTTTCCGACAATGGTGTATAACTCTTGTTCACTTAGCACAAGTAATGCTAAAATTAGAAATATATATAGCGACAAGTATAAGTTTAAAATGTAGAAATATCGATATCTGTGAGGCGATTTCCGTGCAAATTACGTCGTCTGTTTAGATAACTATTTAATATTCGTCTTTGAATGTATTAAATTGCTTTTTATATTATCTTCTTGTGTGCTGGTGGGGTGTTAATACAAAACGATGACGTGCATCTTTCTAAAGAGTATGTAACAACTTTATTTGTGAATGCTAAATGTATACTGTCCAATATTGGACATTGGGGAAAAATATCTTCGACTGGATAAAACCAGTTCTTGTACATGTCAACATATGGACATTTCCATTTCAGTAATTTGCTTGCGATAAGGAGTCTTTAGAAGTGGACACTGTGGCTAAATGGGTAAACATTGGCTCGCTAGCTTGTAGGTTGCGTGTTCGATCCCTGCGTTGTCCGAGAGAGTTTTCTCTTGTCAGTGATGCAGGACAGAGGGCCTGATAGGACAGTTGTCTGCTCGTTCGTATGGGACGAAAAACTGAGGTCGCGTGTACATATCTACGTACACGTAAAGATCTGTTGGCAGTTGGAATTCGATATGAAAGTAGACTACATTTTGTATATTGCCGCCGCTGGGCAAAATTTCTCTCATAGCGCACTGCATGGTATGTCCGGAGGACGCCAAGCCCCATTTTATTCCATTTACTTTAGTAGTGATATAGATCCAATGGGGATTATAGGGCATATTGGAAATAGCGTTTCTGCCCACGGCAGTTCTGCTAGGTAGGTAATTTAATTTAATCTAAGTGGAATACTATTGATATATTATTAATCTATATTCACTTATAGAGTGAACCTGTGGATGTCATATACAGGGCAAATAGCCACGTGAAGTCCCCTCGTGAATCGAATAGATAGATAAAAACAGATATCATACAGGAATAAATGTAACCATTTCCACTGTTGGTCATTGCAAATACTAAAACAAACTACGGCAACGGCTTGTAAACACCAGACACATTTTGATCACCAAGCAGCGCTTGAATTTAAAAGTTGAAGTATTATCATTTGATAAAAATTCTTAAAATACTTTGAAAAAGATTGCCCACTCAACCAGGAATTGTAAATAAGAGAGGAAATCAATATATTTAAGTAAATATTTGAAAGTACTATTATAGTCGATAATAGAAACTATTTGGACGGCTTATTCACAACGGATATTGTGCAAAAGATGGGTCATGTACACTCTTTATAGAAATGTTACGTATGGATTTACATAGCTAATAGGTAGTACAGCTCGACTGTGGGTACTTTTCATCAGGTAGATATATCTAACGATTATCTTTCAATTAAAGACAATTTTGCTACAGACGTATAACTGGGATTTTTTTTTTAATCTGGTATCATTAATTAGAAAAGGGAAGTTGTATGGATGATTTAAGTGCGCGCGTTACATCATCATTTCTGTCATTGAGTCAAAGACCGTGGTTTCGATTCCCAGCTTGTACAGGACATACAGCAAGGTCTCCTGGTCAACCTCATGGATTTTCCCTGGGTCTTCAGGTTCGCATCACTTCTTAATACTGGTCGGATTTTCATTTGTCGGTTCTCTTCGCTTCATATTGTTTAGCGACAAAATGAGTATTCCGTTTTGTGATTTTGTTGCGATATACGTTGCCTATACGTTAAGAAGGTCTATAATATTAAATGTTATCCTGGTAGCATGCTATAATGGTTTGATCGTGGAGTAAGTTAAAACATCCATTGAAATTCATTCAACCTAAAACTGTTCCATGAATTAAGTTGTGACTTGTCACCATGAGCCAGAAGTCGGCGATTGGGTGTTAGCTATATCCTCATCACTAAATCCCTATTGGAAACGGTTGTTTTTCAACAGTCTTAAGAATGAAAGCACTGCATAAACATTGATGTGTACGTAAAAGATCCCTTCACAGCTGGAAGTTGATAGGCCATAGCTTCGTTGTCCAGGCAAAACTTCCCTCATGGCACACTGTATGGCGTATACCAATGGCCTAGTCTGAGCAGAACAGTAGGACGATAAACCCCATTTCATTTCATTTCACTTAAAGCTGGAAACCACACTCCGAGCGACTGGACCTATAGACAAGAGTTTGATATGTGGCGCATTTCTTTTGTGTTTTATTGCCATAATTACACGTTTAAAGCCTTAGCGCTCCTACCCTTCAAATGCGCCTTGTTTGCGAATCGGTTATAATGAAAACATAGAGGCATTTGGATATTACTAATATGCACACAATGTTGATGCAATTAATATCTGTAGTGCATGTGGGCGTTATTTTAAATGAAAAGTTAACATTGCAAATCCACTATAGCCATTTAATTATCTTTGTTTAAAGGGGTCATATAGTGTCAATTTAAAGGCAATCCCATTTATATAGTTTAAATCAAGAAGGAAAGCACATATTTGATCAAGAGACACATGTGTTACGAAAGTTACATTGATTTTTTGCAAGACAGATCTGAGCGGCAATAGTGTCGACATCATAAATAAACCGGTCAGTGCATCAGGTGTTGGCATTAGTTTCCTCCTAGACATGGTCTTCGATCTTTGACTTCACGTTGTATATTCATTTAATTAATAAATCTTGATTAGGCTTTTATATCTTAATTAAAACATCCAAATACAAAATCCATTATACAGTAACACAGCTTTACCTATAAAAACATAAGTAATAGTACCCCAAAAGCTTCTTACTCAATATACGTGTCTTCGGGAATCCAGTTTGGTGTCGTCGACTGACTGTCCAGGTACTTTTGCATGCTGGCAAGAGCGAACGCTCAGTCCAGTTAAAATCTTGTCCAGGCACTGATCACGTCATGTAGTATGAGTCCTAGCTATAAGACGAGAATAAGACGCAAATATATAACCAGAGACAATACTAAACGATCATAAGGCTAATAAAATATGTATATATAACCAGAGACAATACTAGACGATCATAAGGCTAACTAGACCTGCATGCAGGAATGACGGGTTTCACTGGTGCCAAGTTACTCTTAAACATGTCACTTTCGGTGCCAAGTTACACTTGAACATATGTCACTTCCGGTACCAACGAAACCACTAAACAGGTTTCCAAATTAACTTTGCACACAAATAAAATGGACGTAGAATCAATCAATCAATCCAGCAATATCAAGTCATTTTATACATTTGTTACTTGTAAATGATCTTGACAAAATTAAATTACTTCCGGTGTTAATGAAAATGTTCAATTAGTCTTATGAAATCAGAAATGGCATACGATATCATATAGTGACAATTTTATGTAAATCGAATAATAATTGCCACTTTTAAAGACCAAAAAACTTGAAAAGTGACTTGTAGAAAATCTGCTATTTCTCTGCAACCGTACAAGTTAGAAACTATTTTTTGGTATCTGTATGATCGTATGGGTTCATTCTATTTGTTGATTGGCATCAAATACCATAATTTGAAAAAGATTTCAAAACAGACTCATTCGAATAAAATATCTGTTTTGAAGGCTAAAAATTCAGTTTTTGCCAAAATGACGTTCCTTCCGATGATAATGAAAATCTTAAATTACTTGTATGAAATCACAAATGGCATTAGGTATAACATGGTGTAACGTTTATGAAAATCGAATAATAATTGACACTTTTATGGCCCCGAAACCTTCAAAAGTGACCTGTAGAAAACCGTCTATTTCTCGGCAACCGAACAAGTTAGAAACAATTTTATGATATCTATATGACCATATGAGTTGTATTTATATGTGAATTTAAACCAAAAGTTAAAATTATTAATACATATTAAGTTATTCATGGTTGAATAAAACATTGATTTAAAAAGTTTAAAATGCAGTTTTTGACCAAATGACGTCACTTCCGGTGTCAATTTTAAATTGTAATCAACTTGATATGACGCTACATGCATTTTGAATCAAATGATGTCACTTTTATAAAAATCCAATAATAATTGACTATTTTACAGGCAAAATAACGAAAACAGTGACTTGTACAGAACTGCCCATTTCTTGGGAACTGCTTATATTACAAACTAATTTTAACATACATTTTCTTCGTATGGATTATAGCTACAAGTTTATAAAAGTTACGAAGAAATATTTTAAAATCTGAAAAGCCTGAATAGGTTGTAAATGGGTCAATTTTACACCATTTTTAGCCATTTAATCGAATTTGCTCGAAAATGAAATCGAAATTAAAAAAACTGCTTCCGCCATTTTTTGCGCCTTGAAAGGGCACACTCTTTGAGTCAAATAATTTTTCCAAAAAATAATATTTGTTTTCGAAAAATGGTACCTAACTGTCAAAATTGTAGTTTTTGGTAAAATTATGCCACTTCCGGTGCTGACAGATAACACTTCCGGTAATAAAAAAAATGACAATTGAGACAACGAAGCATATGAACTTTGTTTTATACAAATCGATCAATAAAAAATTAATCTAGGACTGAAAAACTGAATTAGCCAATGGCGGCCAAGGAAAATTACTGAGACAAAATTTTTTAACATTTTTGCACTAGTCAGATGACTCTTTAATTCTGTGCACAATACGACTCAAAAATATTCATAAATAAAAAAGTTTTTTGTAAAATTTCAAATTTTCGAAATTTGGCGCCTAATTTCTTCGAAGATTTGCCGAAAATCAAAAATCGAAAGTAGCGTAGCTATGTGCCCTGTCTCCGGCTATGCCAAAATGTATCGAAAGTTAAAATTCAATGATTATTGTTAAAATTACTGCAATATTTTAAAAAACGATAATTTGGTGATTTCGGACATTTCGCATTGTCGCAGAACGTTCAAAATAGCTTTATCCTCTAAGTCACACCCACTTTCCCAGTAAAACCGAAGAAATCATAACGATGCGACACATAGTTGCTGAGATCTATTCAAATTGGAATCTGAATAATAAGAATAATAATTTTAACAAAAACAATAGTGTTTCACACAAGCTACGCAGTGTGAAACCCTAATAAAATATGTAGCAGAGACGAGAGTATGCGTCACACGTTGGATTTGGAAAGTTTTTGGCTTACTGGCTTTGCACATCCCACCAGGGCGCATCGGTGGATAGTGCTACACACCTGTAAAAACACTAACCTGGAATGAAACACAATCTCCTGATATTGGAACAGAGTGGGAAGGTGACATATGATCGATACCAAACAATGGCCTAATATATAAATTACCAGACATTTTGAGTCACTGACCCAGTTTAGCTGCAGGGTACCTAATTAACCCAAATTTAACTGTCCAGTCTAGACCTGAATACAGAACAGTATATTTTAACGCATACTTACAGTAAATGTTTAACTCGAGGTGAAAACGATACATTCCTTTAGTATTTATTTACTCATAAATGTAATTAAATTAGGAAGCAAATAATTGACATTGCCACAAATTGTTTATCGTAAGGTCAGAAGGAAATTTTGACGTATAGATCAAGAACATAAACAGTATAAAGTATTTTTATTTTTAAAAAAAGGAATGCGGTCTTATAACAGGTTATGACCATTTCAAGTTTACACTGGTTTTCATTCAATTGATTCAGCTAGACTTATGTGTCATAAATAAATGGAGCAATGATTACCTATTAAAGACCTTCTTGACATTAAAATCAAGACTGGCTATTTTCAGCACAACAACTATATTTGATAATGAGTCCGTGCATTATTCCACAATAACATTAAAATCCCCAAGACTGGCTATTTTCAGCATACAAAAAACATTTAACAAAAACAACTGCTTTGACATTAAAATCCAAGACTATATTCAGCAGAAAAACCTTTAACTATATTTCATAATGAGAATCACTCATACTTCAAACTTATCATAGTTCGTGTTTTTTATATGTAGAAGGTTAATTTATAGATTCCTCGATTCCAATTATCTTTATGCTAATTCTGGCAATACTTATCTTGACAATATTTGTACTTTGAAATACGTGATATAATTATATTTTGAATGATATAAAATAGACAGTTCATGGTGCAGTCAATTTACACTTGCAGCTACACAATCGTGACACTAATTCCAAAACCTCGGTATTCATTAATTGTAGCCAATTGAGAATAGGGAAAATTCGAGGTTGTTCAATGAAAAGGGCTGTAAATATCTTATAATTATATTTCTATATCGTAGCTATGATTTGTCATCACGTGTTCGTTTATTGCAAGGGACAAATGTTCAAATAGGATGGAGTTTTATCAAAGAAAATTGGCATGAATAAAATCTATTCTACTTTTTAACAGCATTATTTTCACTTTAAAGAAAACATTGAACCGACAACAAGTGGTTTCGGCAAGACCTTGTATTGATCATCATTGTATTGTTTTTGTTGTCATATATTGACAAAATTCGATTAGTAGACAATGACCTTTAAACCCATCATTCATCATTCAGTTAAAACCTTACATTTAGTTCTTAACCCGAGTTCATTTTATTAAATTATGAAGAGCTGTACGGACAACTTACTGCCATCTTTGGAAGTCGTTTATCACCATGACGATCGACATAGTATGTAAACGGAAGATCTGGTTAATGTTCACATCCTCTGCAATGGCACCTGAGCTTAATGCTTGTTAAGTGGTTCAAATTTGTGTCTTGGTAAGGCATGGTGGATCGTCCCGTTGCGGAAAAAATACCATTAAACATATAGTAGATCAGAATCATCTTAAACACAGCGGCAATATGAGCATTAATGCTAATTGTCTTTGGTTTCATATAACCCTAATAAAAACAGTCGTTCTTAATGAGGTTTTTCGTATTATTTATAACTAAAGGAAGCCCCCTCTCTCTCTCCCCCCCCTCTCTCTCCCCCCCCCCCCCCTCTCTCTCTCTCATTTTTTAACAAAAGATCACAGACTTTAAAGAAAATAAATGAAGTAAATATCATATCTGCCAATATATTTTGTCATTTTCTATAGTTTATTAGATGTCAATTCAGAGGAAATTTTCCTATGGGTAATCGTGACATTGTCCGTATTCGATATTTTGTTCATATCATCTTGAATAGAATTGATTGTATATAAAACGGGGCAACATAGACTAGGAAATCTTATTTACAATATCACCTAGTTACACATTTTATTATACAAAGAAACCATATATTTTATAATATCACCACAACCAGTTTTCTTTTAAACTTAATCGGTTTGGACATCTGTAAAATAGAATCTGGAGACGAAACTAGATGTATAGTCTGGGTTGGGGTACTAGAGCACCCAGACTCTGTCGGATTTTCATGTCGGTTCTCTTCGGTTTATATTAGTTAGCGACAAATTGCGTGTTCCAGTTTGTGATGTTGTTTCGACCAGGGCCGTATTTAGCGGGGATGCAGGGATTACAATGCAGTCCCAGAAAAATAAGATGCCCCGATAAATGGCACCCCTCAAAAACTTTGACAACCTCTCAATTATAAAATAATACACGTGGTTATGACCACGATGATATTCTTAAGGCACTGATCAATCGGCTATGGGGCGCCACCACAGATGCAGATCCGAGGGGCAGGGGTAATAGGAGCAACTGCCTCGCCTAAAAAATATTCGGCAGTCACATTTTCTAAATTTTCGGAGGGGGTGGGGGTCTAGGTGTCGCCGATCCGCGCTCAGTCACTCGGGCATTATATTGGCTCCCTCTCACCACTTTACTGCAGCTCCACGGTTAAAATCCTACATACGACCCTGGTTTCGATGCATCATACATGAACCGGAACATAGTTCCCTCCTATATGGTCTTCAATAATTGACTTCAGGTTGTATATCACTTATTAAAATAACCAAATCTCTGGACAACCGTGCGTACTGTTCTTGATAAGGCTTCATATCATATAACATTCAAATGCAAAATCCACTGTACAGTAAAACAGTTTTACCTATAAAGGCATAAGTAATAGTATCTAATCCCAATCCCAACACTGACTATTTTAAGCACAAAAACGAAACATGTTTAAAACTATCTTTATAATGATTGTGTATTACTCTTATAACAAAACAACTTTGAAATACGTAACATGATTATATTTTGAATGGTGTAAAAAATATACGTGTAGGGAGATAATGGTGCAGTCAATTTACACTTGCAGCTATATTCCGAACCCTCGGTATTTTTAATTGTAGCCAATAATAATAATAATAATAATAAATTCTTTATTTTCAAAAGGGTGAAAAATTAGGCTTTGCAGCCTGTTTACAATTCTGCCCTTAAATGACAACAGACAAAACAAACATACACATATATTATACATGCAAGGAAACTGAAAAATGAAAATGTATTTTTTACATTCCAAATAACATCAAATCCAGAAAACGATAATGGTTTAATGGTTTAAATTTAAATATACAGAATGGTTATATAACATTTTGGATATAATTATGCAGTGATTTTTTAAAAGAACATGTAATGAGTTTAAATTATTTGGAAGTGAATTCCATAAAACTGGTCCATTATAGCTAAGACTATGTTTAAATTTAGTACAATTTGGATGTGGAATTTGTAGTTTAAGATTTATAGAGTTGTAAGGAGTATTTTTAAATTGAAATAAAGAACATAAGTAATTTGGACTTTTATAGTTTAATATTTTGAACAGAAATATATATTTATTCATTAAATGACGTTGTTGAATGGTAGGCAGTTTTAAAGATTTTGAAAGAATGGAATATGAAGAATCAGAAGCATTATTTTTAATAATAGGTTTATTGAATATAATTTTAAATGATAATTTTTGGATAATTTTAAGTTTATGAAGAGAAGAAATTTGACAGGAGTCCCAAATGGTAGAGCAGTAGTCAAGATGTGATTGAAAGTGAGCGTTATAAAATAATTTTAATACATCGGTTGGAAGTAATGATTTGATTTTCCTAAGTTGAAAGTTTTTCTGTTTTAAAATAGTACATAAATGGTTTACATGAGTGTCCCAAGAAAGATTAGAGTCAAAATATACTCCTAAGAGTTTAAAGTTGGAAACATGTTCAATGAAGGTAGAATTAATAGAAATGGACAAATGTGTAGTTAGGGAATTTATTTTAGGTTTTGAAGCAATAATCATACATTTAGTTTTAGATTCATTGATTATCATGTCATTGGAGTTGCACCATTTTATAATTTTATCAGTTTCTGACTGAAGTGTAGAGTTAAGAGAATCAAAATTGGTAGAAGAAGAATATACTGTGGTATCATCAGCAAAAATATCACATTGAGCTGTCAAATTTAGAGGAAGGTCATTAATAAACAGGTTAAATAGTAGTGGTCCAAGAATGGAGCCTTGAGGAACACCATGAGTTATGAGATCAAGAGAGGACTTGGTTTCACCAATTTGAGTGCGCTGATAACGCTCAGATAAGTACGATTCTAATAATGTGCATAATTTGGTAGAAATTTGGTATAATTTTAGTTTCTCAAGCAACAGGGAGTGATTGACCATATCAAAGGCTTTACGGAAATCAAAGAAAACTAAACCAGTGTATTGACCTTTATTAATGGCAGAATAAACATTTTCTGCAATATTTGTAAGGGCAGTATGACAAGAAAATTTGGACCTAAAACCAGACTGATGAGAATAAAGTAAATCGTGATCCAGGAGAAAGTTATTAATGTGTTTACAAATATGCTTTTCCAGGGGTTTAGAAATAGTTTGAAGTATAGATATGGGGCGATAATTATTGGGCTGGGATTTTTGACCAGATTTATATAATGGAAGAACTTTAGCGAAGCATGCGAAATACTTAAGGTTGTTCCATGCCCAGAGCTGTAAATACAATATGTAATTATATTTCTACATCATATCTAGGATTTTGCTGCCATAGATTTTAAAGTACGTTTATTGCTGAGAACAAATGTTCAAATAAGATGTAGTTCTGTCCGGGGGTGGAAATCTATTTTTATGCTGTACAGCATTATTTTCGCTTTAAAAAAATATTTTACCAACTAGAATAAAGGATTATTCATCAATAGAAACAGAAAATTGGATATTCAAAATGTTATTCTCCGGTAATACCTTGTGTTGATCACCACCATTGTATACCTGATGCGTGATCACGACACCCGCCCGCGGAGACAAAATTCGTGTTGTAGACAATGGCCTTTAAACCTGTCTGTTGTCAATCAGATAAAACCTCACAATTAGTTCCTTACTCGAACGCATGTTATTAAATCATAAGGAGCTATATGGATAGCTTACTGTTATGTTTGGAAGTCGTTAATCACCATGACGTTTGACATACTATGTAAACGGAGGATCTGGATCTGTTCACATCCCCTGCAATGACATCCCCGTTACACGTTCCAATCGACATTCCTCGATATATTTCGGTAATTTTCGACGTGCTAGAATTAACCTTTGGCATTAAGAGAGTATACGATTTAACACGTAAGGGAAAATGGTAATTTACGATTAAGGATTGTACAATCTTCGTTCCCCAATAAACATGTCGCAGATGTACGGAGTGACCTGAGCTTAATGCTTGTTGAGTGGTTCAAGTCTGTGTCTTGGTAACGCATGGTGGGTCGTCCTGTTAACCAGATAGTAGGCATTAGAATCACTTAAAACACATCGCTAATCTGAATTTTAATGCTAATTGTCTTTAGTCCCATATGACACTAATAAAAAAGTCGTTCTTAATGAGATTCTTGTATTTCAGACTGGACTGGACGTAGACCAACAATACCTTGCTGATATGTTTAAATACTGGCAATTGTATTAGGAGACAAATATAGTTTTAAGTGTTATCTTAATGGCCACAAGTGATGTGGGACATGTATAAATTGCATGACATGTTGTCACGATATATATACATGACATCTACAACACATTTACTAGAGACTTTCGTCATGGGGATTTTTTCTCATCCGTATCACGTATCCGTATCGTCACGGAATGCGTTGTGCCAATGAAGTTTTTTTAGAGTATTGGCAGCTGGGCTGAGCTTAGTTCTATTACAGGACGGTGAAAGTTATCTACCAAGAGCAACATCAGTACTAGTTTAGAGGTGTAAATTGTCCCATGGGATATAACAGACTTCGAATGATTCTTCAATTCTTTAAAAAATACATATATCGTTATACAATTTTTGGACGTAGTATAAGGGACCCTAACTAGTGACTGCATTTAATGTACAAATTTTGGTATATTAAAGGAAAATCAGATCATAGGATAAAAGTAAATGTTGTAATTAAAACTAGATGAACAATGCATTAAGGATTAAACAATGTAATAAATCGAAAAAAACACAAGAGATGGGATTGACGTCCTCACCCAACGACGGCTTGAAAAGTGATGACAGATTAACGACTTGCCAGCCAGTTGATCTTAAAGTGGTTAATTTGACAGATTATCACACCATTATACTTGTCAAGCGAGAACCCTACAGATTGCTAAAAGTAGCATAAAATACGGTAAAAAGACCACGATGTTATACGGACCCTTTCCGTATGAAGGCTATTCAATACGTGCTGTCGTTTCAGTGTGCCGTATCATGAATTTTCCCTTGTCAAAAGTCGCTATTGTGTATCACAGATTCCGTGACAAATATAGACCAACATCATAAGACATGGATTCTTTCAATGATTGTATTTGTTTTTTGGGAAGTGTTTACCCAATTGATCTATCTTTTTCAACCTTAGAACTTTCCAGTCAGCCCCGGTAGCTTATAATTGACTGCATTATACTGAATTATGGATGTCAACAAATGCAACCGGATATGGAAAACATGTAACTGCTTTATGACTGTAGTCACGATACATAAACATGCAACATGATAGCATCATAAGTCTAGGATTGGCGACGAGATAAGACGTTCTAGAAACATTGGGTTTTGTTGTAATATAGTTATTCTATAATAAGTGATATATATGTTCGTGTACCTCAGCATACCCACAACATGTAGAAAGTAAAGACTCGTTTCCGATTTCTTGCGATTTATAGTGAATTGGTTGGGGTCTACAGTTCTAAACATCTGTCAATACTAACTACTTGAATAATATAGATATAGTCCGGAATATAACTGAGGGAGGTGCCATCTGGAGAGGTAAAAATTCTTGTGGTTTTTCTAGACCAGTTTTTGTTTTATTCTGAACAAGAATATAATAATATGAAGTAAACCGGCCATATCCTGAAACTCTTTCCGCGAGGGCGCTTTCTCAAAATGGCCGCCAAACTCTCATATTATATATAGTGACTATATGGGTTAAGTAAGTACAAGATGTATCAATGTGTTTATGTCTGTTGGGGGGGGGGGGGTGGCACGGTAGCCGACTGGGTATTACTGACGGTGGTTCGCTAACCTAGAAGTCCCGTGTTCGATCCCTGCGTTGGCAGAGAAAGGTTCATCGTGGTTCTCCAGTGTGGTGTAGGATGGAAGACCGGACAAGGAACTACTTATAGCCGTTCGGGTGGGATGGAAAAAGGTCCCCGTGTACACATTGGCGAGCACATAAAATGACTGCGGGACTCAGTGGACATATTTTCTCAATAAACATGGCGCTCTCTTTGACGTCATCTATTGAAGAGACGTTGCACTTCTTTACTTTTCTTTACGTTAAGAGATGGAACCGGCCTATTATGTGTTCAGTGCAGATTTAATTATGTGTTATTATAAATATATAGTGTAGTGTAAGCCATGCACATTGAACTTGTAGCAAATTATCTGTTCTCTCGTTACAAACAAGATGAGTTGTATTTGACATTGGAGATAAATAATGAATTACTCACGTGAGTAATGGTGGCCAATTTCTCTCGCCAGGATGTAATCCATGTCTACACCTTCATCTAATCGGAAGTAGTCTTGTTCAATCTTAGGATGAACGGTTAAAAGGTCGTAGTGTAGTGCTTCGGTTAACAGGTGACAAAATCCCGTCACTATGTAGTCTTGTCCAGAAGACTCGTAAAGTAGTTTCAAACGATTCCATTTATAATGATTAAGAATTTTTCCAAACATTAAGGACAAAGTTTCGAAATTTACAGGACCAACGCGAGTCAGCATGCCATAAGTTGTGTCCTTGTAGACAAAAAAATCTCGAGCCATTGCTCCACCGGAAATCATTGGGAGATTCCAAAACTGCACCTGCCTAGCAACGGGAGCCACAGCAAAATCACAGACGGGGCCAAAAAAGGCATGAACTTGTCCCTTCATATAGAATTCTATAGCATGATTAATCCCATAAGCAATATCACATTTAGTATCAGCGTATCTCACAGTCATTTTATTCAACAAAAAATCCGTTCTGTTATTAATCTCGTCTATCGCAAGAGTGATGGCTGGGACTATTTGTTTCAGCGAAAATAATCTGTCGTCATCAAAAGGCAAGAGCACAGCGACGTTGACGTTTCGCGAGAAAGTAGTTCCAACATTAGTTAGTGTTAACAAGAATAGAAAAATCATTTTTCAATAAAGATCGTGTCTTTAATATTCCAGCGTAATTGGAAACATAAATGTTAAAACCCAAATTACTTATTTCAGAAGGAATACCAAACGATAACTATTTGTGGGAGCAGTAAGGGATTGGTCTAGCGATTGGCCTATCATTTACTTAACATTATTACACTGGTATCTAAACGTGGGTTGTTATAAACATTATCACTTAATTACTTGTCATAAATATGTTCGGTGAACGTCCTCTTGAACTTTTAAAACTTTGAAATAAAGTAAGAGTTTGAAAGAATTTGCTAATGTATAACCCGGCAGTTATTTATGAAAAAACAATAGAATCTGTAAAAAGGAAATGGAAAACATTGGAATTTCGTGAAACCTTTCCTTACGATGTAAAACGGTGCGTAATGGAATCCATTTGATATTGATTTTAACCCAAGATAAACTGTATAACATCGGTTGTAACGAAAATCATGCAGTAAATTACACAAAATACGTTCACATTTATTCTTATTGCACTTAGTTTTCAACGGAGAAATCGAACCAGATGCTGGATAATAACTTTTAATCTCTTCTTCATTGTTTATCAATCTTCTAGTCTGTTACCCTTTTCTATTGAATATTCGTATTTTTCTCTTCTTCTGTGATCTATCTGTATTGATCCTGAAATGACAAACGATAATGGCTTTTTAATAAGCATAATATACATGTAAGATCGTTAAAACTGAGGAGGGATTAGTTTGTCACAAAGTCTTTCTGCCAATAAATGGACGATAATTTGTTGCGTTTTATTATGCTAAAATGACAACCTTATCTAGGAGAATTGTCGTGTCACTAGTTAAGGGCACAATATTTTGGGGGGAATTGTGACTGGTGTATTACTTGTTCCGATTTATGCAGATCTGGCGTCGACGAATCAAAATCGAGAAATCTTATTGGTGTTCTAAATATGGTCACGCAGTTATTTATTGTTTCAGACGATGTATATACGCGTAATATCAATTATACTATACAAAAGTTGACTATTTACGGTGAGTGTGGGTTGTGCCACCTCTTACATAAGTACCGTCGTTTTTACTTTAGTGAAATAGTAGTAACACCACGGATTATTACAGATCGACTAAGGAATCTAAATCGACATCGTAATTCCGAGCACGATAAATGAAATGCATTAAACATACATTATGCAAGAGATAACTCTACATATTGCGGGTCTTGAGTCAACGCCCACATGAGTAAGTTCGTTTCCTTGAAGGAAGCGTATTTATTTCAACGATTGCATTACATTTAGAGTAACATTTTCCTGTTAATTATTTAATCTCAGCTAGACATATAAATTAATTAACTTAAATAACACATCAAAGACAGGTAGTCTTCTATATCACAGGTTCTATTTCTGTGCAATCAATGGGTTTTTTCAGAGTTTTATGAAGGCTGATTCATTGCCTTTTAACCGGAAAGTGAATATTTTCAGGCCCTTTGAGGTTGTCAGGGATTCTCATGCAAAAGTTAGACCCCGCGACAACCCAGTTATACCGATAGTTGAAATTAAAATTGTTTGGTAATCTGTCGGTCACACCTTTTGAGACACGGTTAATCTGCATCTAAATGGGATAGAATGTTCAAACTATGACAGAGTTGGCTGAAGATTATTTACTGCTCAGGGTAAGAGATAGGCAATTTGATTGATCCAGATCTGGAACACGATGATTATGTTGTAAACCTTTGTAAAGTGAATGTTGAAAGAGTTCGAGAGTGGACATTTCTTCGTAAGTTAAAGGAGCTGAATTGCTAGTATTTTGGCCCAAGAAATTGACACAAATGGGTAGCAACGCATATGATAATATAATGTGAATGTATATAAAATGATTTACATTCAATTGCTTCAAATTTCAAATCAGTTAGGTTCAACGAAATACGCCAGAGATTAAAATCTCTAGCGTCTGGTTATTCCCGTGTACACCGACAGCAATCTCGTTCCCAGAGGCAGCCACGAAGCCGAAGGCCTCTGGCACATTAGACCGTCCATTTTTTCCAATTTTTTTCAAACCTAAGCCCCGCCCATTCTGACCTCTGATTGGTCAATCTTTTTGGGTCGATTTCTCGAAAACTAGAGGTCGGATCGTCGTTTCGTTTGTTGTAAAATGATCCTTGAGTCAAAGTCAACTCGTTGACATAACAAATTGGATTCTAAACGAACAAATTCAAGTTTTTGTAAAGATTTATTTTTCTACGCGTGGGTATATTTTTAAGTGATTCGGTCATCCAGGCACGTAAAATCAGGGGCGTACGACGCAAATAAACGAGAACTTTTGCGCGTAGGAATTACATATCATTTTCCGGGAAAATGGCTACCCCGATTCACCAGAGAAATTTCTTCAAAAAATTTTCTGGTTTCGAGATCGCACCGACAGTATTTATTTCGCATCCTCTCCCAATCTGTTTCACAGAGAATTACTTACGAATTAACTCTGTAACAGATGAGTGTCCACAGCACGTGCGTTGACTGTAGACGGCGCCAGTCATTGGTTCAACGGCTCGTGCAATGTTTACTTAACACCTAACTGCTTCGGGCAAAATGATGCATTTTACTCATTTTAATACCCATTTACACTAAATAGGAAATATTTTTTAAACTCCAATACTTCAAACGTCTTTATTATTTTTTTTTTTTTTTAACCTCAAAAAAATGTTTGAGAATTTAATTTGTCGGAGTAAAAAAGTTAATATGCCGTACTTATTAAGCCTCGTCGATGTCATGCGTATCAGTGATTGTAGCGGCCAAGCGAATATTCACTGCGGGATCAGTTTGATCCTCTCCAGGTAAGAATATTACGTCGCCGTTTGACGTGACGTGTGGGATTACCATTATTTCAAATAATCGTACGGGCAACTTACCAATCGTACTTTATTCATACCAGTGAAATATTGGACTAGGGTGACTATTTCACGTGCGGAGTGTCTGTATTTTAAGAAGTTGAATGGTCTTGAGATTAAGACATTGGGTAATATATTGCAAAAACACAATTACGGAGATGATATACGAATCAATTAAATATATCTTGGATAAAAGCCGAGAGGGGCGTGTTATATTTACCAATCAAGTCAATATGACGGCCATAAAAATTTTTAAAGGTTTTAATGAGTTTAGTGCGCAAGTATCCTTGTAGTTGAAGCCTAGATGACAAATGCCTTGATCTACTTAAAAATCAGAATACAAGGAACAAGCTCTCGCGTAACGATTTAGTTGAGATACAAACACTCCATATACTGGTGATATTGGAATGTACTAATAGTAAATGGAAAGTTAACGATCGGAAAGTCAAAGTCATTATGTTAATCGTACGTGGATGTTCTGCACAACGACGTGACGATAAAATGCATTGGTTGTCATGGAAGTTAATTTACCATTTGCAAAGTAAACGCTAATGGAACAAGTTATTATTATGAGCAAAAAACTTTAAAATTGATCAATTAGTAGTTATGATTGGTCAATGGTGTCACAATGTAATTGACACAAATAAATGCGTTTTTTGCCAAAACACAATCTTTGAAACAGTTCCAGGAGCTGCGTGTTGTGACTATTTTAAACAGCTCTCGTGTATTTAGAAAAGATTGTTCGAATTGTAGGTTAAGAAAAACTGTTTCTGGATCCAATAGAAATATTGTATAATTTAATACCTAAGAACAAAGTAATACAATTTCAAAGCCTTTACTCGTGCATAGTTGATATTTTGGAAGTATCAATCAGCCAAATGCGTGTGTAGAGGCGACAAATTTGAAAGAAATGGTTCAACGAAAATATGAGATTAGAATCTATTTACTTTGGGACATATTGTAAGATCGCGATGAAAATTTTTGCCAATATGGCCATACAGTTATTTATTGTTTCAGAAGATGTATATGCATGTAATATCATTTATACTATACAAAAGTTGACTATTTACGGTGAGTGTGGGTTGTGCCACCTCTTACATAAGTACCGGCGTTTTTACTTTAATAAAATAACACCTCCAAATTACAGCACGGATTACTACAGCCCTTGTTTCACTATTTTTAGATTTGTTCTGATGAAATTAAGAAATGTTGTAAACCTCGGAAAGATCGACGAAGGAATCTCAAGAACGCAATACTAATTGATTTAGGAAAACACTCGTTGATCAAACGACATCGTAAGTCCGAGCACGATAAATGAAATGTATTAAACATACATTATGCAAGAACCAAATAATTATGCCTATTGCGGGTCTTTCTCTAGGCCTGAAATGTTATCTTAATTATTAATTTGACATTAATTAACTTATCCAGGACCATAACCAAGTATGACATCGCGAGCCAGCTATATTAAGTGGATTCGAATACATTTTGTAGAGGATGATTAAACGTAAAAATGGATAATCGAGACTTTGTTGGTTTTTTTTATTGTTGTACCGGCTTTAGCGGTGATGATCGACACTGTACTAAAAATTAGTACCTATTTACTTTGGGACATTGTAAGATTCGATTCAGCTGATGGTGATATCGTAGACAAGTTGTCTTATTTTATTATGCTTAGCGCACGCACAGGTTTTTTTTTTTTACCCCAGTCGGCTTCCTCCGATGATAATATCGCAGTCTTTTCTGTTCGGGGGGTGGGGAGGTTGAGAAGGCGCCCACGTCTCCAAGCCACGTACGCTTACACCGGTAGGCTCGAAACCATGACCTCGAGCCAGTGGTGACCGGTCAGCTCGAGTTTGAATCGTGGCGCTCCAGGCAACTATGCCAACCCTATTTTAGAGTGATACACAAACACGGTTCACTACAAGATCTAAGATATTTCAGCAAACATATTTCACTATTAACTAATAACTCTCAATACAACATCTACAAATACATCTCCCTTCAAAAACCCGGTATACAAATAGTGTTTCACTACAAGATTCAAAATAACAAATAATATACCACAGCAAAAATTGGATACGAGAAGAGGGACGGCAACATTACCTTAGCAAGGTAACTAAAACTGTACAGGCAGTTACATCTGCTTGAATACACTGGATATACATAAATTAGATATAAATACATAATTCTTCATTACAAGACCCAAGATAACAAATAATATTTCACTATTAGATTCAAGATAAAAAGAATACATTTCCCTAATAGAATCCGGTTAACAAATAGTATTTCACTACTAGATTCGCGATAAAAAAAATACATTTCCCTAATAGAACTCGGTTAACAAATAATATTCCATTACTAGATTAAGGATAACAAATATATTCCCCTAATAGGACCCGGTAACATGTCGCTACTAACTCCACGATAACAAATTCCTTTCTCTACTAAAACCCGATTAACAAATAATGCTCCACTACAAGGTACAAGTTAAGAACATAGAAATACTTCACTTCAAGAACCAAGATAAACAGTGTACTTTTACAAAAAACAAAAAAACAAATAAAGCTGAACTACTAGATACACAGATAACAAAATTAATAATGTTTTACTTCAACAACCAAGATAATTAATGTTTTTATACGAGAACCAAAATAACAAATAATGTTTTTCTACGCGAACCAAGATACAACTAATATAATTTTTTTTTTTCGAGGACCAAAATAATAAATAATGTCTTACTACTAAATCGAGATAAGACACGATGGATGGAGTCATTCCGTCTGAAACCATCCAATGCGGTAAACTGTACACTTTCAATTTTGCTGAAATTTGGTTTACTTGATCCTGTGACTGAAAATGGCTGAGACATGGCTCATTCAGACATGACCAAACAGGTATAGGTTGTAGGATATTTTAATAACCATTTGACCTAAAACTTGAATGCTAATCTGTAGTCACCGTAAGCATGGATTGGTCTTTCATTTAAAAAAATTAGCCCTACAATTTCCTACACAATACCAAAATACTGGAGGTATAATATTTTTATTTCTCTGTAAAATCAAGTCAAATATACAAACTGCTTCTAAATCATTGGCTCTTCACATTCAGTAGGAATATGTTTATGGTCAACTTCTGAAGACTTTCCAGAAGATACCTAGCCACGATTCAAAGAACCTGTATGGGTTCTTCCATGAATCTGATCATACTTGTATATTTTGATTTAAAGCTATTTGGTTATCAATAGCCGATATCGAATAAGAAGGCGAAAAACAGTTCCCTTCAAATAAACCCTCAGTACTATAGTCCGGTATGGGGGACGACGTTCAGAAGAATTCGCACACTGCAGAATTATTTTTCATGGATCAAAATGAACCAGCTAAACAATTCTTTTGGGTCATTTTGAAGCATGGGTTTCGGGTTAATGATTCTGACATTCTAGAAACACCGTTACATACTCTATCCCCGTCAGCAAAAAAAATTACCAAAATAGGTCATTAGTTACAAGTAGTTTAAAGATAGGTTGCCAGAGAACGAAACATACGCCTACAGAACCTTAATTGTCCGAGCAGTTAACAACAGTTCTCGTATATTTTTACTTTTTTTCGGTAGTGAAACATCTATAATACACTAACATCTGATTAAGAGTAACAACTCATTAATTAATTATCAGAAAATCATTAGAATTTGTTTGGTGTTTATAAAGTTCTGTCCAATGCTAACGCTTAGTATACACGAAACATTTAAAATCATGGATTTAGCTGTTCAGTTATCAAAATTCATTGAAAATCAATATACTTGTTCGTCCCAAGACCTTAAACTCTGTGTGTCAATCTGAAGTCAATCGGGTGATAAGTTTGGCCTCTAAAATCATTCAGATATTTACTTTGGCCTCTAGAGCGTCCACAAGCAATTGTGAACGCCGGACGGGGGCGACGACAATATACGACCACATTTCAGTGTGGGCGTATAAAAACGTTAATTAAGACCTAATAAAGTATAAGATTTATGATAAAAAAGGACTCTGTGTGTCAATCTGAAGTCAATCGGGTGATAAGTTTGGCCTCTAAAATCATTCAGATATTTACTTTGGCCTCTAGAGCGTCCACAAGCAATTGTGAACGCCGGACGGGGGCGACGACAATATACGACCACATTTCAGTGTGGGCGTATAAAAACGTTAATTAAGACCTAATAAAGTATAAGATTTATGATAAAAAAGGACAATCTAACTTTAACTTAAACATATGTTTCGTATAAATCCTAAAATGCGCAAATGCAATTTATTTGAGCCATATAGTTTTATCTAAGTTTGGTATAGTTCTTAAAATGCGCAAATGCAATATATTTGCGCCTTATATTTTTTTATCTTAGGGGAGAAAGAGAAATGGGGTTTAACGTCCACTCGACACAAACTAGGTCATTCTGGGACCAACACATGGTTTCATTTCATTTCAATAATTCGCCTGTGCTTAGGAGTATTTAGCAGTGGGGGGAAACCGGAGTGCCCGGAGGAAACCCACGGGGTTGAGAAGGCGCCCCTATCTCCATGCCACATATCCTCACACCAGGGCTCGAAACCACAGCCGCAAACCAGAGGTGGCCGGCCAGCTAGAGGTCGAAGCGCGGCACTCTAGACCCCCCCCCCTTTTATCTTAGGAGGTGATTATAAGATATATAAAAAGTAGCAAACACAATGCATTGTGTAAGCACTAATTGATTTTTGTTAAGTATATCAGTAGAATAAATACACGTCTGTGCAAGCAAAGATATTGACAAAATACAAGATAAACCTATACAGTTACTATCCAAAACAACATTAATTTGATCATTGATCCGTTGTTAATGACAATCATAAATATTATTAATGTCTCATTTTTATAATGCCATAAATTCATGATTTAATATTCTATAAGTGCTTCCCTCGGCAGCCTTTCATCACCATTCTGAAATTTAAGATCTTAAGTTAAATATGGGTCTAAAGTTTTCATGGTTAATCAATGAAGCTTTAGTAGATCTCTTAAAGCATAGTTTATTAAGACAGATATCAATGTGTGGTAAGTCGGCTCCCTTGGTTAATGAAATACAGTCATCAACATCTAACCATGAAGTATAATATACATCGCTGAGAAGATACTGTAACCTCCTACCAGAATTCTGTGCCTTTAACTATAATGTAAATTGCTTCCGAAAGAGCCGTTAAATATTAAGAAAGTTATGTGCACACCAACAGGTTCAAAGGTGAGACTTGGTTTTTCGTCCGATCCGAATGATTTTTCCTTGTTAGCCCCCTCCTAAACAATCCCTAAACAATTGCTAGGTCAACACTAAGACCGAACGCAGGACCTCATTTTTACTGAGCCAGAGTCATATTCACCGAGCCAACCTGACTCCCAATATTTACCTTGAAAGAAACTTTTCCTCTTGTTACTATTGATCAAAATCCAAAACATGAGGAGATTCGCCTTCAAGAAGGTGTGCGTGTATGCTTAATCAGATCATGGTGGATGTTTTGCTTTAAACTAATTTAAACTAGGATAACTTTGAAATTTAAAGCAGCATTACAAATTATAATACTGCACTTTATGACTAATTCACCACTACTTTCTGGAAATGTGTTACTATAGTCCAGCTATCTAGTGCACAATATTATAAAGTTGACGCAAGAAAGTGTCCAAATGAAAAATTTAGTAACTTCAGTGGGTTGTGTCGCCTGTCCAATCTGGTGGATTTACTCTTGTCTTCCGGTTTGTCCCTCTGATAAAGCGAATTATTGAAATAAGATTGATCCATGTGCTAGTCCCGAAATGATCTACTTTGTGTTGAGTGGACGTTACCCCATCATACAAAATGATTCAAACCAGAAACTTAGTTTAAATCGGGGTATACTACATTAACCATTGTTTGAACACAGTTCTAGCTATAATGTGGCAGTTTTTGTATCCCCATCTTTGATCAATACAGAACTAGACCATTTTGCATTGTTATTTTAATAAGCGCTCATTAGGCGGAGGACTGGGAAGTTCTAACTAGCTTAGTTTTCAAAAGTCGTTGCAACTCACCGCTGGGAGAAATTTTAATATTTTTTTTCGAGAAATAACCCTAATGTGTTGTAAACAGAACTGCCACACTCCAATTTATGTGCCAGAAACGTTTTAAACAAATAATCTAAACGACAGCATTTTTTGTCCTCGCAATAATAAAGTAGTGAAACGGCGAGCTCTCAGCCAATGAAAATCTAGTAAATAGGGAATAACAGTAAATACACGTGACCTTAAGGAGAATTTAATAGATCACTGTCGTTGTTTTGCTATAATATAATTTTAGGACGATTTTTTCTAGCCAAACTTTTTCTAATGAAAAGAAAATGCGCGCTATTAATACCGGAGTCGGCTAACATGTAATAAGTGCATAAATGTGAAAGATTTAGATCAGCGATGACTCATTCAGTCAATGGGTAGAGTGTCCAACTGACAGCTGCTTACAACTTGGCGATTATGTACCGTGTTTTCGGACCCGCCACCCCATCAGACGGTCAGTTTTCCCCGGTGCTAGACAAGCTTTACCCCCGTAAAGCCGCTGTCGATAATACCTCAATAAATTTTAAGCTGTTTGTAGCCTGTGTAAATGTGATAAATCAATTTATTATTCTTAAGAAAGTACACTGTGCAATTAATTTTAGCATGCATCGTGTTTAACGTCCCGCCACGGCTCCGAGTATTAAGATAATTTGAGAAGGGTTGGAAATGTTGTTTGATAGCAATGATATAGGCCTATATATAATCGAATATAGATAATTGCCAAATATCAAAATCAATCAAGGTGTGTGAAGCTATATTTTATAAGAGGCTCTCTTCCGACTGTATTTGTCTTTGCATGTGTAGGCATACGTACTTTGCATTGTCGAGTTCACCCTAATATTAACTGGTTAGAATAGATCCCCTAAGCCCCACCCTTTGTCATCTCTAATAAAGTCGACACTGTAGCATCCATATAATATAACTATGCATAAATCAAATGCAAGGCCCACCCCCCCCCCCTACACTGCTTAATCCCCCACCCTCCATATAAGGTTGGAAACACCTTTTAATATCAATAGGCCCAGCACCCCCCCCCCCCCCTCATACACTGCTTAATCCCCCATCCTTCATATATAAGGTTGGAAATACCTTTTAATATCAATATACCCACAAAACGGAAATTCCTAAAGCCAGACTACATCCATACCAAAGGCACCTCTAAATTAACTGATGTTTTGTGGACAGTTATTTATGTTTGCTAAATTATGACTTTTTGAAATTAATGCATAGGTATAATACAGGTTGTGTTCTAACAACTGGCTAAAATTAGACTGGCCCAGTCTCTTCTATTTATTTTACATTTCGATTTATATAAAAGTATTAATTTTTAGTAAACCAACACTTTCGTTTCCATTTGTATAAAAAAAAAATTGAGTAAACCTGTAACCAGCACCAGAGACTGGACAATTTGCGAGCTTCACAATAAAATGGGCGTTCCTGTCCTGTTTTACGTTGTTCCTTATTTGGAATGATTGACAGTTGTCAAGCAAGCCCCGAGTCACGTGACACGAATTTGTAAATGTAATGTCTAAGATAAATTAAGTTCGATATTTACCTTCATGAATCATGCGTCTCGAATGGAGTGCAAAGCAGTCATGCTGAAACCGTCTGCGGGCTGATGTCACGTTTTTGGTTCCATTCGCCATTCGTCTTCGTCCCGATACGCATGAACTGGCTTCGTTAAGTTGTTATAATGATGTCGTGTGTAATTATTTATGTTCATTCACCTCATCCCATACGCTGTATCCGTTTATTCGACAGATATTGTCCGTCAACAAAATTCTTAGATCGTTAAAGTATCACTAAATAACAATAACTGTTATCCACAACAAACATCTCGCACCTACACCAGTTTGCCAGTGCAAATGCAGTAATCACGTGCACGACGTCACACGACCTACATAATGCAGATTGACCTACTAGATGAGAATGAAGCTCTATTTGCCCGGTCTCTAGAGATTACGTTTTTTTTTTGTTTTTTTTGAGAGAGAGAACTGGCCAATTTTTTGTGTGTGGAGAAGACTGGCCACCAGTCTAGGCTAAAATGTCCCTCGTTTGTCCATTCCCCTATTTTAAAAAAATATATATAGACTACTTGGTCTTGCTCAAAAGGGCGGTGTATGGGAGTTTTAAAAATAAATTATTTTTTTAACATTATTTATTTACAATATAGGCTATAGTTTGTACATTCAATATCATCATCATCATTTACATCATAATTATCATCCATAGCCATCTCTGTGGCTGTAGGTGTTAAATTATGACACTCTTTATATCCACATAGATCTGTACATGAAAGAGTCGCAACTTTACATGAACGGGGTTAAAAGTTTTCTTTATTTTGATTGGTCAAAATGGCACTCGGCAACAAACTTCGGCAGTGTCCGGCTGAGTATTTATCTTTCGAGTTCAAGGCCGATTGCACATCGACCGAACTAGCCGTTACGGCATTGATGAGAGTGCGTATTCCTGCAGCGTGTAAGTTTATTTTTTAGGTGATTAGGTTAAAAAGAATTCCATTTTTAAAAAAATAATTATGAAATACAGGCATATGCTGGATGTGTGGAGATCATGTTTTTTAAATTAGTACAAAGAGACGTGTAATTTAAAAAATTAAACTCTCTCCCACAGGTTGTTGCAACGATCTTGAACGATAAATTTCTTTCGCCAAATTGTATTACAATAAGATATATTATTGTAATACAATGAGCGTTTATTATATAATATTGTTTTACATTGTCATTTATTAATAAGATATTCATAAACAACCATTCCCAATTCATTCACTGTGTTGTTATACGTGTGCTTTGGTCAGAATGAACAAAATACTGTGCTGGCATACATATTACTGGACGATTTTGATAACTTCATAAGCAGGATGGTGAGGGTGGGGATACTACTAAGGAAAGGGTTTTAATTGTGTAAGTGAAAAGCTGCACTCTAAAGATCGCTGGTAGATTACTGTTAACCACACTATTGATGTTTTCTTCTATCTCATAAAAGAGGCGTGTTATTATTGTAGTCTTGGGTGTGATGTTCGACGCTGGGTATACTCACACTTTTCAAAACAAGTAATTCCCCTATCATGATATACATGTACTTCTGAAACATTTCTGTCACATTTCGTGATTTCGCAGTATTATCTTCTAAACCTGTGTAAGATTTGTAAACATATTACGGGTTTATTTTAGAGGGGCAGGGCTAATAGATAGTCAACTTGCATTTGTTAATAATTCATTTATTTTGTGATGTGATCCTGGAGTTGGTGCAAAAGTCTCCTCGCAATTCCATTATACACCATCGACATAAAACATGGACCGGGAATACAGGTAGGACGTATGTGTTTGTGTGTACCTGAGTTGTGTTTTTTGGGCTAACATTTAATCTCGCGAATGGTACGGGCATTTATGGGCGATATTTTTGTACTTACAGCTTTACAGAAAGGACTCGAAATGGCTCGATCAAAAATACTGTAGCAAGTAACTATCTGCATTAATGACATTGATCTAGTTAGAGATATGGCTGTACGCAGTCGATCCCTGTTTACCTGAAAGAACACCTCGACCTGGTGATCACTAATTTTGTTGATTTGAATCCTAGTAATCAATTAACTCTTGTGTTTCTTCCTTTATTATTGATTGAAGTTCATTGTATTTAATTGAGACCCGCGTATATCACGTTTCCCGCCTTCATAAGCCTAATCGGAACAGACAATGGGACGTCCAGCCCAATTTCATTAAATGATAAGGTTTTCTGAGTTGACCATTATTATAGTACATATTTTAGTTTGGAATATGGCGCCGGGATTCTTAGAATTTCGTTTCGTGTATCTTATTCGTTTCATTTTTGCTGCAAACCTGTAAACAAAAACACGACCTTACGACATGATCAAGCAACTAATATTCTGGTTGACCCGACAAGAGGTGTTGTGAAGTCAACAAAACGTTTCGTGAGGTTGACCAAAGGGGATCGTTATTGTGAGTACAAGATGTCGTAACGTTTTCATGACAAAACAACAACCAGAAGTGAAACCCTTTCAACACTTCCATAAATCGATATTGTCGGGGAAGTGGAAGGTTACTCTTAATTGCAGTCAGATGAAGATCCGAAGATGTTCATTAAAAGAATACAGAAGTTGGCACATAAGAGCCACTCGATCATTGTCCAGGCATAAGACGGGGCTATTAAGCATTTTCACTCGCCTGGCTGATAGCTACTGCCATTGTTGACGCCGTCAAATAGCAAAATGGTCATAAAGATTGTACATTTAAATATTCCAAGAAGATTGCTACTGTCATAGTTGACACCTCGAATTATCAAAATAGCCCTTAAGAGGGCGAATAATATGCCGCCTTTTAGTAACGAATGTATGTAGTTTTGTTTATCTTACGGGGTAAGGTATTCTTGCATGCCCAAGGCCCAGCTTAGGCAAGGGCTTGAGGGGCCAAGGCCCAGAGCCCCGCGGTTCATGACAAAAAGATCAAAAAATTCAAATTCCAGATGAATGTTTCACGGTAATTAACTTGATGATCGGTCTATGCGTCTAGTGGTGATTTTTCATTTATTACAGGTGTAGGCCTAATTATGAGTTATGCGTGTCATTCAAAAGGATATAAAAATAAACCCCTTGCGTTGGGGGCCCCACAATTCTAGTCAGGCCACACCTCATATACT
Organism: Patella caerulea; assembly: GCA_036850965.1. Taxonomy (NCBI): domain Eukaryota; kingdom Metazoa; phylum Mollusca; class Gastropoda; family Patellidae; genus Patella; species Patella caerulea. The sequence goes on from JAZGQO010000006.1 coordinate 26,681,917, forward strand.
TGGATTTTTTGTCTTCGGAACTAATCAAATTGGTTTTAGTTTTACTCGTGTGTGGTAATTGTAACAAAACCTTGCTTTTGTAGAAAAATATCAATCCGAGGGCCACTTTTAAGGATTTTATGACATAAATAGTTATAATGATAGCCTTTGGTTGGCTAATGAAGTTGGATATATCAATATGTCGTCGTGAAGATATACTTTCAGGAAGCTTATGTCAGTTCTGAACCCATAGTTTAATAGTAATGTCTTTAATTTACTAATAGTTATTCCCTATACACGAATAAATAAGACATTAATCTTAATATTTTACACGGCACGACAATGCTTTAGTGTTTACATTTAGCTACATCGTATATATAGAAATGAAATGAAATAAAATGGGGTTTAACGGCCTACTTTACTGGGCTAATCAAATTCGAACTCAACCATCATTACAGCGTAACGGTGACATGTTTTGAAACACAAATGAAAATTGTGACATTTGAGAATCCAAAAACTAAAACACGAATTTTCGTTAAATCAATGGTCATAATCCAAATTGCGACTATTGGAGAGCTTACGACCCTGGTATTACATAACTGTACACTATTTGTGTACATAGGAGAATTCAGTGTTTTCTGTTAAATTCAGTTCCATTTTCACGAAATTTGAATTCTGTTATCATTAATGTATTGCGGTATATTTTAAACGGGTTTTAAAATCAAATAAAAATTATGAACTCCACAATCTAAAAACATGATTTTTCTTACAATGCAAGCAGTTACGGTCCATATGCGTCAATATCGAATGTAAACGATATCTATAGGCGATAAACATACATTTTAAAAAGTTTCGTCAAAATCGGTTAAAATTTGTGACCTATGGAGTGTCAACAAGGTAAAAACGTGACTTTCGTACATTCAAGGGTCATAACCTATGAAGTTGCACGCCTATATATGCCAGTATCTAAAGGAATCGATATCTGTTTGATACTGGCCTATATTTTCAAGTTTCGACAAAACTCGATAACAGTTCATGTGATCTGTAGAGTAAAGGGACTGACAGGAGCGAATGCTTATTACCTCAGCATGAAAATATGGGCATATAAAAATTACTGAGTGATCATATAGTATGTACTGACCCCTTTTTTGTTCCAACCGAACATTACAAGACGTAGTTAGTGATGATTGGTCGACTCAAGATCGTCCTACCAATCCAAACATATGAAACATGAAATTAGATTCGCTGTCGTCGAATAAATTTAACATCCACAGAACGTTATTTGGGAGGTTAATGGAATAGCCGAAAATATTATCTAGATTACTGAATAACGATAAGTACATTCGTACAAATAGTGAAACGTACACAGCTGGGTTTTTTTGTCAGACAATGACATTTTCTTCATAATCTTTTTGTACTTGTAGGTCCTGATTGGTTTATCTAGTAAATGGTTTAATAATACATTAGTACCAGAAACTACTAATCAAATATCACAAATCTTTGAGAGGAAAAAGTGATTCCGATAAGGTCATTTGCTAAACATAATTAGATCAATTCATCACCTTATAGTAATCTATTACACAAGTAACCAATATATTGTAACGGAAGTTTCCACGAGAGAGAAATATTTTAGTTCTGGTCGAACATACTGACACACAACTCTACGGTAAGAATGTCATTATTATCAATATCAGTATATTTACTGTATAAAGCATTATGCACGGATGGCTAAGTCTAGTGTAATACCATGAATCTTCTGTCTGACCTGGAGAGCGGACATGTACCAAAACCGGTCGCCACATCCTACGTATGACCCATGCATCTTTTCTTACTACATATTTTCGTAGCCTTGTGATCGTCTAGAATTTGTCTCTAGCTGTCTTTGCTTCTCCTTCACGTTGTGTTTACTTCTTACTGGTTTCTTAAGACGTTTGTCTTCTTCAGTTATAACAATGCAACAGTTCGTTTTTACCTTTTATGTAGCATAAGTATACATACAAGCATAGTACATATTACAATTATAGTCAATACTAACTAAACGCTTCTCAACCTAGACACCTCGCGGTGCCTAGGACTCTTAGATGGTAACCCTCTGGAATCTAATCGAAGTCTCCTGAATTCTCACGAGTATCCTAATTTTGTATCAACTGGTTTTGGACATTCAATTATCTAATTGGTCAAACATGATGTAAATAATTAGAGAGATTGGTTAATTGAGCCCAATGACGTCAAAACACACCCTTATATGGTTATGGATATTTACTCTAGAAATTGCGCATGTGATATCTGTTATCATGTTGTTAACATATAGAACCAGCTATGTTTTGTTTCTATAACCCTTTTTTATATAACAATATGTCAATCAAATGTTAGTTGATTTCAGTACACACCTGCATATATGTGAATATGTTAGAAACATAAAACTATATCTTATCTCCTCATTCCTTGTCTATAATCATTAAAAACAATGTCACCACGACTATATTGCTACACTAGCTCGCTAGTCTGGAGGTCGGGTGTTCGGTTCCTGCATTGGCTGAGAAAATTCATTAAGATTTCTCTTTGTCAGTTATACAGTATGGAGGGTCTGACAAGCACAGCTGTCTAGTCATTCGGATGGTACAAAAAAGAGACGTCCCGTGTACAAATGGCGTGCACGTAAAAGTTGGAATTCGATATAAGAGCAAGCCGTAGCAAGTCGTATGCCCATCTCCATTAGCCCAGGTTAGGAGCAGAACTTGTAATAGGAAGTTAAACCCCATTTCCTTTCATTGTATTGCAGTATGCACGGCATAATTTTCACACGCTTAGAAATGCTCATTCTAATATAATCACTTTAATCTTATTTAATTAGCCATTTACACATGTAAATATGAAACATTTTGAGATTCATTTCTTAAATAGTGAAGAAAGAATCTGTATTTTGCTCCATTGTGATATGATAGCCAATTAACTCACATAAATATTTTGACATTTCACAACTATATCAAAACGCGGTAATTAAAGTAATGGTAGCAGTATGGTTGGGTCAATAATGTGATTTTTGAAATTTTTAAAATGTAGATTGAAAAAAAAAATGATCTTGTGAAATTTTTGTCGAAAAGTCACTTTATTTTCAAGCAACCACAATTGAGGAAAACCAGCATGGCGGTCATTACTCCCCAAATTGATACCTAAATATGAACTTTGCATTTAGTGGTCAAAATGACAGTAACTATTTTCCAGAATGACGGCTGTAATCATTAAAATTCCAATCCGACTATTAACAGACATCCGAACCAGTGAAACAGTGAGATAAATAAGAAAACACATCAATTTATCCTTTTCAGATTACATGTACATGTAGTTCATTTGAGTGTTTTAAATACATTTTCGTCCACCTCTGCAACTAATGCTAAAATATTACGATTCGCGCTGCGATTGAAATCGTGGTCTTGATCACAGAAAGTTCGTTATAAATCTTAAGGTCAGTTGTGGTAATCAGCTCAATTAACTGCCCATCTTGACCATCGCATCCGATCGTATTTAGTCGTAACAAAATGCGACAGATAGCATCTAATCGTGCTTTCAAATCGTGGTGATTGGGATTCGCCTTGGGTAAGATAAACACATTGCTCTGTTGAGATTCACAGATATTCTCGAGCTCTATCGGGCAGGATTGCACACTACGAGTAGTCACGCTTTCAACGGATTATTGCGATCTATTAGTTCTAGCTCCCGTCCATATATATTGGACATGATTCAATGTGCCTCATTCAGCGATCAACACTTCAAGAGAGCATATATTTTCTATCAACTTGTTTTTCCCACTAATGTTTGGAGCCTATGAGAGGCGCCACTGCAAGGCTGGCCCAGACCCTGAGTCTTAATTAGTCCAGCCACAGCGCGCCACGAAATCCAACATCCAAGGGAACAGAATTAGCAGTAACTATCTTTACCAGAAGGAAGGACTATGCCAAGATGGTTACTCCGCAAACTACCGAAATGTGACCCAGCAGCAAGTTACTGCCAGATTCAGTCCGAGTTAAAGGGTTGCCTCTCAATAGCTCGGGCTACCCTCTTTAAGAATGTCAAAGAGCTTAGGTGTTAACCATGTGTAGTTTTTGAACGCTTTGGTGTAACAAGAGCCTTATTATCTTTATATAAGGCTCTGGTGTTAACCATGTGTAGTTTTGGAACACTACCGGAACTCCCTGACAGCAGCTCTTCTTGCCGTTTGTGGTTGAGGTCGTTGCTGGTGTTACTGCTGCTCGTTCTCTTCTCTGGCGAAAATGTAAGCGTATATAAAATAAAATAATACCAAGTACGAACAATCCAAACCATTAGGCAAAATTCGAAGTCCTAAAAAACGTTATAGGCAAAGTAGTGTAATCAGCAAATGGACTGTTCATCGTGTACGAAATACACAACAAACAGTGGTAACTGCAAAGGTCACGTCCCCATTATCTTCAGTTACTCTCATCATCAATGGTGGTGGCTTGCAATGAAATCCATGATCAGGCGCCCTGTTCATTTACCCGTCGGGTTCCAATCGTGAGCAATCCCGATTCCCATAGTGACTGACATATTATATTATCTCAACAGAACGCATCGGTTTTTAATGATCGTATTGGAACGTTCCAGATCGAGGAATCAGTAGTAAAACATATGAAATGATACATTACAAGGTGATTTCTTATCTAAATACGAATTTCCAAGAAAATCGTCATTTTGGTGGCCAGTTTTGAAAATGGCCGTGCACCAAAGTAAAATGTGACTTTTCGACAAAAATTTCACCAGGTTCATTTTTTTTCAGTCTATTTGGCCATAGAAAACATCCTGTGTTTCAAAAATTTCGAAATAAAATCATTATTGCTTCAACCCGGGTAGCAGGTCGGACGTTTATGCCGTGCATTCCCCTCCATATAACTCTTCAGCGTTGGGTTATGGAAAAGACGTCTAAATCTGATAGAAAAAAAAGATGTGTTGTTCGTTAGTTTTGTGTATGCTTATATAATTTGCTCCATATTATTAATTATATTTAACATCTCATACGTTCTATCTTTGTATCATATTAATACTTGTCATGTTAATTCCCCATAGTAAATTAAAAGCCCGGTTGAAAGACATTATTCACAGTGTTTTTTCGTCTAAATCGGGAACTGCTAGATATCAATATTTAGTTGCTACTTACAAATCCACATATTTCGTTAAGAACCACAGAGATTCCAAAAACAAATTCACCGCCATTAAAATAATTCAGATGTTGGATTTTTTAATTGATAACATCTTTGTTGAATTTGGAGGGGAAATATATTTTAAGTGGTGGGTATTCCCGTGGGCAGCCAACTGTGCACCTTTGCTTGCTGATTTATTTCTCTATTCTTAGGAAGCCGATTACATACAAGCCCTCGTAAAAACAAATAAACGATTGGTCAGACACTGAATAATCCTAAATTTAGTGATTATGTCGAATTCATATATCCTGATGAGCCGTCACATTGACTTGATTGGTAAATAAATACTATGTGTCTCTCTCAGCTATTATTCTAGATATATTTAATTGACACGTTTACTATTACTATCTCCCTGATAATGTCTACTACATCGTTAACACAGTTCATGACGTGCATTTTGCATACCGATAGTTCATTGGCCAATCACGCTATTTTACCGATATTTTGCCTAATAGTTTGGATGCAGCTATGGCGGGTGTGGCGCGCCAGCTGGGTAAGCTAACTCTCCCGGACACCTGTTACCACTGTTTGTCGTGTATGTTGTACACGGTGAACAGTCCATATGCTGATTACACTATTTTTCCTGATTACACTATATTACCTATACCGCTTTGTTTATGGGAGAATACTACCGGTGTAGGCTGTCACTGATAGTCCATTGGCCAATCACGCTATTTTACCGAGATTTCGTCTAATAGTTTGGATGCAGCTATGGAGGGTGTGGCGCGCCAGGCAGGGTAAGCTTACTCTTCCGGACACCTGTTACCACTGTTTGTCGGGTATTTTGTACGCGGTGAACAGTCCATTTGCTGATTACACTATTTTGCCTCAACCGATTTTTATGACTTCGAATTTTGACTAATAGTTTGGATTGTTCGTACTTGGTTTTATTTTATTTATAGTATATCTTTCAGAAAATGATAGGAAATGATGTGGTTATTGTTGACATGGCAAAAAGATTATACCTTACTTTCATAATTAAATTTACGCTGAAGTTATCAGCCGAAGAAACCTACAACGTATTGGTCATTTTAATTAAAGCGTTTTGTATGTAGAGATGATTAATGGATTGTTGATCAGCAGGGTAAACAGAACGGTAATAGATCTGTGCGTATCGTGCCTTCTGCGCTCGCGGCGCGTGGACGCACAGCCAGTGCGCCCCCTCCCACTCATCCATGGTCTCTGGAACCGCCCTTGTTGTATACTCTTTAAAAACAGACCGAGAAATGTCTAAAATCGTGTTATTGGAAAACAATATTTCCAAACCTGTTAACACTGAGGCGAGAAAATCTATTGACGGACTTTAGTATTGGATACGTTTTAACCTATTGACCACAAAACCACCTATATTATATTCCTAAAGAACCATTCATCTCTGTCAAGTTTTATGAATGCCATCAATAGGATGTCCCAAGATTGATGAAAGATATGAGATAGGACGAGGACGGGAATATCTAGGGCGGAAAATTCTAAAACAATCTGATTAAATGAGATAACATAATGTATCCCGCTTGCGAAAACTCTGTAAAACTGTGGGTTGGAAATGGGGAGTTTTGTAAGATTCAATAAGATTACGAATCCTTTCCATCTCGACTTCTCGCTCCCCGACTTCTCGATTATAAATCGCTCGACCCCGACTATTTGACTCTCAATTTCTCGACCCCGACACCTCAACTTACCTCTGTTATGTTATCCTTTAACGATCATTTGCAAAAGGCTCGATAACAACTTATTTTAATTATTTCTTTACATTTTAGCCTTTAATTTCTATATTTCATTATTCGCTTTTCCAAATTTGTTTATCTAAATGATTCATTCTATTCGACCTTAGGGTTTAATCCATTTACTGCACCATTTACCGTAATACTCCAATTTCAAGTCTAGAAACAAGCAATGCGACTCCTTTACTAATTATCTACTAGTATATTATACTTAGTTCCATTCTGTTCAAGGTCGGGTCATAAGCATTAGATTATGGCACCGTACTCATGGATATTTCAACCAATCTACTGTAAGAAAACACGGGTATTTTCTATGTTTATAATAAAATGTTGGTATACGATTTTTCTTTTTTGCAGTAAACTACAGGATTTATCGGAGGCATTCATATCCTAAGCGGATTGGTATCCGAGTACAAATCCCAAATGTCGGTTGTTGGCAATTCCACGGGCTTAAGATTACATATTAATCATTTATAATTATAGCCTCCAGGGTTGGAAATATTTACTTCAGAGATATCTAAGTTTATGACAGTACGATCAGGTATTTTGTGGAAATGCTCAATTCAAGAATATATTAAAGAATGTGTTTATGCTGTTTCAGAATTATGTAGTGATGTTTTGGGGGTTTTGGGTGAGAGGAAGGGGTGGGGTATCAGTTTGTCAATAAACAGCGATATGATATCGTATACTTTGTTGGGGTAATTTTTTGGTAACAGATATTGGAATTGGAAGTGAGCCATGTGTGCAATTTGAATAATCCATTTTTCTAGAAAAAAAAATCACTTTGATAGACCTAAAGTTGCCTAAGTCTTGTTGGGAATGTAATAGGGTTTAATGTCCTATTTGTTTACTGACATGCCGTGTGTCTTTTCTGCCTACCCTTTATGGAATTTCAACTGTCAATGGTTCTTTTACGTACATGAGTGCATCGGTTTTTCTTTCCTTCCGAGAGACTAGACGTTTGGATAGGAAATAATCCAGTGTTAATTGTACTCATATGCTTGACTTCAATTTCAATTTACGTGCAATTACTTCAAAGCTTTTCCTTGAAATCCATTACTAAAAAAGGTGGTCACCGATAGCGCACGAGAAAAAGGAAAAATATTAAAAGTTAACTCATTGAAAAACATTTAAATCTGCTAAGCTTACCTGTAACACGAACCTTAGTAGGTGTGAACAAACACTGGGTTTTAATTATATCCTACCAATTCTTGCCTTATAATAAGGCCGCACGGAAAATTTGTTGTCATTGAATGCCAGTTTACACTTGGTATAGATAGCGTCGTATTTGTGGCTATTCCTGATAGTCCAAGACAACAACTTATCATGTCCAATCCATCCTATTGATCTTTGCTACGTACCACTACCAATTGTTGATTGGTTTATCACTAAGACGAAGGACTGTCAATCATTTAGACACCATCTTTCCTCTTTCCGAAAAAATAACAGCTGCTTCTGAATCTATTAATGTTACATTTAAATCCGTCATGAATTACAAATACTCATGGTGTATTGATTTTGTTAATGAGTTAAAGGAATCCTTCGCATTGTTTAAACAACATTGTCTTTGTTAGATAAGATACGCGTTAAACTGGAATGGAAAGGAACTGGGTTTAACGTCTAGTCATTTGGTTATTTTTTATACGGTCACGCGTGCGATGTTAGGGTGGGGTGAGAGACTTTGCACAACAACTCTTCATCGAATTCCGATTGGCACTGATTCTTTATGCTCACGTAGAAGAATTATCTAGTCAGCTCAAGGTATATATGCAACACATCACGATCCAAATTTGTTAATTATAAGAAACAATCTGATTTTAAAAAGATCCTATTTTTATTTCGTTTTCCGTCTTTTTTTTTAGGTTCAAAATTTTGAAATCATCGAAAGTATTAGGGATGGACTTGTTCAGACTCGCGTCAGAACAGAAACTGGATTTAATTTATTTAAATAACCAAATTCTAGAACGTAACTCTTGGATCATGTCATCACTTATTCCATTCGGAGTAAGAGCAGGAAGATGTCACATATAGTACCGTCGATGTATTCTGTCACAAAAAAAAGGAAACGTTGAAGAACTATTTAATTGTTCAGCTGATTTTATTTTACAGTGATTAAACGTCCACTCAACACAACTGGTTCTTTTCGGGAATAAATTATGCTTCAGTTGCATTTCATACATACGCGAATGGCTGTGGGAGAAAACCGGAGGACTTAGAGAAAACCTACGTGGTTGGACAGGCGCCCAAACACCTTGTCACATACAAGCGGGAAATCGAAATTACATGTACACCACTAAACAGCTGTCTAGTCGTTCGGGTTGGACGAAAAACCGAGGTCCCGTGTACATATTGGCGTGCACGTAAAAGATCCATTGGCAGTTGGAATTCGATATAAGAGTAGGCCGTAGCGCCGTTGCCCGGGCAAAATTTCCCTCATAGCACACTGTGTGGTATATGCCCGCTTTCATTAGCCCAGTTTAGGAGCAAAACAGTAGGACGTGTCCCAATGTCTCACATCGAATATGAACAAAAATTAAGTTGTGATGCGCACCACATTCGAAATCTTTCTGAGGTTTTGATCCTTAAAATAATGATTTATTAACTTTCATCTGAATGGGACATAAATTGTTGCCCGTGTGTAATCCATAGTTCCAATTTTTATTTGATGTGACGTCACCATTAAATTGATGTTGGCGTATAATTATTTTGAATAATCGTACGGGCAACTTACCAATAGTACTTCATTTATACCAGTGAAATATTGAACTAGTGTGACGTATTTCACTGTAAAACCTCGTGTCAGTATTTTAAGATGTTTAATGGTCTTAAGCTTACGACATTGCGTAAGATAATTATTGTAAAAACATTCGGACAATATATTACTAAATGTCTCGCTGTCGACCAATAAACGATACACAATTACGGATGGGTTCGAATTTCATGAAAATCGAACTGAAATATAATTGAAAATTTCAGCCATATTTCTTTATTCTGAGCGACATTATAATCAGTCAGTGAATGAGGTTTAGATATAAGAATAACCTAGTCTCGGTTCTCATTGCTACTATAATATTGTTACGATATAAAAACAAAGTCTCTACTAGCCATTTCACAATCAAATTATTAAATGGCAACCGTGTTTCAGTCGATTAAAAATCATGGCCATCCGTTGTCCTAGAAAGTGATTATGGGCTTGCCATGTGAATAAATGCCAAATTAATAATTTATATAAATGCCAAATAAAAAGAAGATTTGCAATAGACATATTAGTTCTTGCATGATATATCTCTAAAACATATTAACATGTGTTGGCCAAATTATCATTATTTGTGTCCGTGATGAAATTTTCCCTGAACGTTTAATAAGAGTGTTGTTGGCAAACACTATACACCTGGGTATTTTACTTACAGCATCTAAACCTCTAAACTAAATATTTTCCATATTATTCTAAATTGAAATCAATATTAATGCTGTTGTCTTACCAATTATCCAGTGATTGTTAGTTTCCTATGAAATGAAAAAGAAAAATTATCCCAGAAGACAATATACGAAGATAATTGAATATTGTTGATTTACAGTGAGACCCTAAAACCAGTTGTTTGTTATAATGCTCTATACATTCTTTTATACAAACAAACCGGTGAAATATCTGACTATTCCCTATTACACATGAATAATAAAATATCACAATTAACCTGCGTTTATAAAGTATATAAAGTTGTTTGCGATATCACTTCTGTGGAAGCGGACTTTAAAACACCAGGTAGTAGTAGTAGTAGCTAACGGAATATAGCTTATAATAGTTCTTTTTGGAACTGTCTTTGAATGTCCACTGACAGTTTTTATCCGGCCTTATATGGCTGCAATATGAAAGTACGGTAAAATACCGCTCTACCCCACCTCTATTCTCGGATTATTTTTTAAAACCGCACATATTTCTTACCACGATTCTTTATTTTCTGCTAAAAAGAATCATTTCTTACTGTATTTGACACAAAATTGTATAATAATTCAACACCATTTTCAAGGAGAATTTAGCAATGAAATAAACATGTGGCTTGTGCATGTTCGAGTCTGGCATTGGCTCATCCGTTCAAACGTAATTTGTGGATGTATTTAATCGCAGAATTCTGCTTGAAAATAGTGTTGAATCATTATATATGTGTGTCAGCTGTGGCAAGAAATGATTCCTTTGGCGAATAAAGTAGAACCAGGGTGAATGATAATAGGTACGGATTCCAAAATAGCCTTAGAACAAAGGTGGCGAGAAAGTCGTACTTTCATATTGCAATGTACTCCCAGTTCCTGAACTATGCTTATAACATTGCAGAGGAGGGGATAGGACTATAAATATGCCACAGTATTTGATCCTTTTTGGAAAAACATCTTTGACATCGTCGGTTATCAGTTATTTTGGTATCTTTCCCTTTAATTGTCTTTGTCTATGTAGATATTGTGTATTTATGACAAATGAATTCGGTCGATAATATTCAGTTTTTTTCTAGTGCCCTGCTGTTCAGAATAATTTCAAGTAAGCTAGCAATAATTGGAATTATAGTACAGTGATATGACGCCTGTAATTTTAACACTGTTATGGTTTTTTTTTTTCGCCAAATGGTTTACGCGTACGCTTTGGATAGTGAGGTCTGGCACTGAGTGGCGTGGTTTCGATTCCCCACTTGTATATGACAAGGTGTAGGGTCGAGTACGAGTGGACGTTAAATCCCAAACCTGTCATCCCTCGACCAAATACAATAAACCCACAAGAAATCTACAGCCTTCCCCGATACATTATTACTTATACAGAGCTCTTATTATTTACCACCATGCTATAATACAGGTACTGTTGTTAGGGAATACATTACCAATTCGTAGTGTACCTACATGTATATTGTCGCTCGTAAAACTAAACTGAAGACTTATTTACTTCAAAGCGGTTTCACCCAGTGATCGTTATGATGATAGAGCTGTTGTAATGTCATGATCCTTATCTGTATTTTCTATAATAGTGGAAATCAAAAATACAATATTGGGAATATGGGATCCTAATATGTAACACTGGAGACGTAATGAACGAGTCGTGTATTCTATGTATTTTATGGTTTGGAACGCCATGTGTAATTAACAAAGAAAACTATATCCTCGAAGACAATGTGGAAGTAATTAACAATAGCTTCACAAAAGACAAAATAATAAAACATGTAGAATGGATAAAAGCCAGTGGAAGGGAGATGGTCCTTGCATGGATCACTTTCCACGTGAATTGCATAATATAGAAGATACAGTCACGAATTTCCATAAGATCAAAATTGTATGGTAACCTCGTCCAAGATATGAAAACACTAAGTGCTATCACATAGATATCAATCTTGGGATGAGAGATACCCGGCAGATTCAGAGGGGGGTTACCCTATAGGCCGTTCACTATGAGGCCCACTCGGTCAGTGACTCAACAGCGCTCGGGATGAGCTTCAGAGTGATCGACCACTCCAGCTGAGAGATTGGTCGCTCGCTTGACTGGTACCTGGGCAGATTCTTTAGGAGGAATATGTAGCAAGCTCTATCAGCAGACCTGCTCTGGTGAATTTGGATGAGATTGGGATTGAGAGGGGTTTGTGTGGTTGAGGGAGTAGGGAATGGCTTTTATTGTAATTTATGCTTGTAACCTATGTATCCAGTATTTGATATAAAAAGTTATTAAACAAATTGTTGCATTGTTGTTCCTGGTAGACAAACGTCTTGGTGTCTGATATAAAAATAGATAGACAACGTGAGTCCTAGCTGCAAGGCAAAAGAACAGATTTACAAATACGTATAACCGAAGACAATGCTAGACGATCACTATGGAAGGGTTTTTGGGTCTAAATATAATGATCTGCTAATTTGTGTAATCCATTGTTGAAATGTTCAAAATGTCAAAAATACTTATTATGATACTGTCAACTTGGTCATATTGCTTAAGTAAATTGTAATAAAACAAATGCTTTTTGCCATTTCCTCACTCCAACTCTTCAAACTACACTTTACATATCATTTTGGTATTATCATTTTAAACATATCATTTTCTACATATCATTTTCAACATTTCTCTAAGCGCAATATGCAAATGAGGTCAAAAGGCGTGGCTTTCAGAAAAATGTTTTCACACACACTAATACCTCCCAAGGAAAGATAACTAGGCTAAACAGACTCATACGGAGACAGACCACATGTCTTTCTCTGTAGCTCTTTGTCAGTCTCTTTCTATATGTCTCTCTGTCTCGCTCTGTTTGTCTGCCTTTTGCTCTGTCTGTATCTGATTGTGTCTGTATGTCTCGGCCTGTCTCTCTTTGTGTTTCTGTCGGCCGTTCTCTTCTACTCTCTCTCTCTCTCTCTGACACTCTCCCTTTCTGTCTGCCCGTCTCTCTGTCTGTGTTTCTCGGCATGTCTGTCTTTGCGTTTATGTCTGCCTTTCTCTTCCTCTCCCTCTCTCTTTGCCCCCTGTATGTCTTTTTCTCTCTCTGCCCCTCTCTCTGTTTCTCTCTCTGCCTGTATGTCTCGGTTTGTCTGTCTTCCCCTTGCTCGGTCTGTATGTCTGAGTCTATCTGTCGATATGTTTTATCTGCCTTTCTCTTGCCCTCTGTATGTTCCGGATTACGACATCAATTACGTGATTTACATTGAATCGACACGGTACAATCCGACCTTCAACCGGTGCGTGTGAATCAACCAATTACCAATCAATTATCGGTTAGATTAATACTCAATGGGTGTGAAGCCACAAAAGATGGGGGGCGGGGGCTAGTGATCTAGAGTGCCGCGCTTCGACGTGTAGCTGGCCGGTCACCTCTGGCTTGCGGCTGTGGTTTCGATCCCTGGTGTGAGCGTATGTGGCATGGAGATAGGGGCGCCTTCTCAACCTCGTGGGTTTCCTCCGAGCACTCAGGTTTCCCAACACTGCTAAAGACTCCTACGCGCAAGGGAATTATTGAAATGAAATTAACCATCTCTCTTTCTGTCGCTCTATATATGTCTGTTTCTCCCTCTGTCTTTCTGCCTCTCTCCACCTCTCCTTCTCTCTCTGCCTGATATGCTGCCAGTGTGTGTCTGTCTGCCTTTTCTCTACTCTCTCTCTCGTCTGTCTCTCTCTGTTTTATTATTATTCTTGGATTTCCTGTCAGGCTTAAAGTGTTTTAAACATTGTTAAATTAAAAAGTTTTACAATTTGTAGTATTATTTTATTTATTAAGCAAAGCATGGACCTTATAATTATAAGGTCCATCATCAAAGGAACATTTCATAATTAAATGGCCTTAATTTATAAGTTAAGTTTTCATGAAATACTCCTTAAAAATAACGGTAAAGAAAGGCAGGTAAAATTTAAATTTGATTTCAAACACGTTTTTAATATGTTGATTTTATTTTTACAGGGCCTAATATATAGTTTTTATACATTTCAATTAACACAACATGCCATTAATTATTAAGTAAAGTCGTAAAGTCCAAATCCATACAACCCACATTATATACACAAATAGCAGCAGACGATATTTATAGAACAGACGATACAGACGATGTATTTTCAAACCTTTTCTTCGATTCTACAACAAAAAGTAAACAAAAATCACCATGCAAAAGGGGGAAAAGGGAAAGGGAGAGGAAGACTAAAAATAACTTGGCCCTACAATTTGTGGGTACCGGCGTAGAAATATTTAGTGATCTGTGTCCTATATAGGGGTGAAACTTCAGGTATCACAAAAATGCCCTTTTTACATAATTTGTTCTGGCAACGCACCGGTGAGAGAAAATCAAAATCAAAGAATAACTGTACAAGCTGCTTTATGTACAGCAGTACATCTCAGGTCCCTGGGCCTTTTGTGCTAAAATTTTAAAATCTTTCTTATTAAAGGCAGTATTTGAGTTTTGTGAAAAACTACGACCAGTAACAAACAAATTACACAGAAAACACTCATAATCTGGAATTTTTTTCAAAAATATATTTTTTACTGTCATGTCGTGAAAAATGTACAGAATTTACATATAGCATCTTTCAAAAAAACAAAAATTTAAGAATTTTCCACTTTTTTAGATAGCCAGACTGGCAAGTAATATATTTTTGGAAACCCTGGACAATATGCAAACAGAAAAATCACAAAACTGTTGCATTGATTGAAATTATAAAGGTCTGTATTGAAACATGTAACCCCACCCCCTAAAAATGCCAACGACTGAATCAATCTTATCTTTGGTTGCAAAGCTAACATTACCAAAAGAATCTGTCTAACAGATATGATTTACCACCCCTGGCTAATATATGAACATAAAAACTAAAATAGGTGCAATAAATGTGAATTATGGTTAAAATATACCTTGCTGAAATAAAACAAATGCCATAATTGGCTTATGTCCACCCCTCTCTAACAAAAGGGTCACAGAATACTCATTTTTTACAAATTTGGAAAGAGTTCAATGTTATCAATATAGTGATCTGTGTCCATCAATAAACGCGCGGTTATCTTTCCTTGGGAGGTATTAGTGTCTGGAAGCCACGCCTTTTGACCTCATTTGCATATTGCTAATTGAAATGTTTAAAATGATATGTAGAAAATGATATGTTTAAAATGATAACACCAAAATGATATGTAAAAGTGTGATTTGAAGAGTTGGAGTGAGGAAATGACAAAAAACATTTGTTTTATCACAATTTACTTAAAGCCCCAATAACACTCTTGTTGTAACTGAAAAATATGTCCCAATCTTCATTCTGGTCAACAAATCGTACTATTTTAGAATATTCCAATTAAATGATAATATAAATTTCATCTTAACACACCTAATTTAAAAAATTGGAAAAATTCAACCAATTGATTTGAAAAGTCTAACGTAAACCTTTTCAAATGTGACTTGGATTTTAAAATATTTTCGAACCCTCTGGACAAATAAAATAGGTTGTAATGGATAATTTACACAACAGGTAGGGCATTTAAACATCTAGTACTTAGAATAAGGGTATTATTTATTTTCTGGAGCTACCAAGCCAGCAAGAATGTTATTGTCCCTTTAAGCAATATGACCAAGTTGACGGTATCATAATAAGTATTAGACAATTCAGCAGATCATCTTATTTAGACCCAAAAACCCTTCCATAGATCACAAGGCTAATGGATGTAAAGCAGAATGAGCATGCGTTACGAATCGACAGTGGAGAGTTTTGGGCATGTCGGTTATGCACATCTCACCAACGACGCATATCGTTACACACCAATCAAATGCCCGTGTAATCAAAAGGGAACAAACGTTATTCAACGAGATGAACAGATCTCTATGTCTCAAAACTCCCCCACTTCCATCACGGACGACAGGGACCTCTCAGCGTATCTGGGACTGCATTGACAAAATAGGAATGACAAATCGCATATGTAAAATAAGCAACGTGAAACGTAAAAATGTCTCTCAGAGAGAAACATAAACAATCTGGCAACTTTACTAAACAATTAAAATACACAGCAGGCCGGAACGTTTAATTGTAAAATTAGTTTTTCTTCTAACCGGCAAAAAGGTCAAAAGCGAAAACCAGTTTCGCGTTTCCACAGAAGACAGCATCAGTAATAATATGTAATTATTAAATTACATTTTCTGCGTATTTCGCAATGGGAAAAATTGTTACGACTTACTTGTTAATTGAATGCGAAATTCAGACGTAATGCAATAAAAAGAACATTCGAGATAAAAAAAAAAACAAACTATTTGAGTGACGTGCGAGTAGCAACAAGTAAGTAAAATATATAAAAGAGATAATAGACTATATTATAGTTTTCTTCTGGATGCCTTTATTACACCCAAAAGATAAAAAAAATGGTTTCCCCCGCTGTTTCATAAGGCCTGCCTTTGAGTCAACTGGCGTGGATTCGAATCCATACGTACGTAACAATAAGGCGTCGGAACGCCTGTCTAATCACGTGGGTTTTCTCAATGTCCTCCGGTTTCCTCCCACTGCGAAAAACCATATTAAAAACCATATGTTAGTCCCGAAATTATCTAGTGTGTATCTAGTGTATCTCTCTCTCTCTCTCTCTCTCTCTCTCTCTCTCTCTCTCTCTCTCTCTCCTATAGCGTTTATGTTGAACAAAATAATGTCAGTTGAATAACAGGAAGGTTTGAGTTCCGCTATTTATTTTTTTCTAAAAATGCGATCTTCATCGGCTTAAATGCAGTCATTGAAAATATCTTACATAAATAAATCTGTATGTCCGTTGTAAAGGAAGTGGGTTAAGCGGATTACGTTGATATGACTTTATCCCTGGGCTAATATCTTTAAATATTAAAATAATCAATCATGATATTCCAAAAGATCTCAAGTAAAAGAGGCGCTTGATGTAATCATTCCACTCAAAGAACACGAAGATCGGGACAGGCGCGAATACGGAGTGGGCGGGGAGTGTGCGGGCGAGAGGGCGGCGGGGGGACAGGTCACGTTGATGGTGATGTTGATAAAATATCTGTCAAACATCCAATATTAACGTTATTTGAGCGGTGGCCGTCCATACAACATGTGAATGATATACATGTAGGTAAAATACTTTTTTTTAATTATTCCATTCAGTTGTTCTCGGGTTTTTTTTTCTGGCCCAACCTTTTTGTCTCTCGAGTCCAGGCATAATACAGTCATTAGATATTATTATAACATACATCATTCTATAGTTCGTTGGCTAAAAGGATTTACCTCCCTTGGACTATAACATTAAGAAACACGTGATGAGTGTTTCTTTCAATACTAGACCTACTAATCACTTTGCAATTTTTTGTCTTCCCTGTCCGTTCAAAAATAATATTACTGAACTTTTGTTGCTGTAAGCATTTTTTGCCTTACGGACTGAGATGCTGTAAATGGAATTTATGAAAGTATGACGCTATAGACAATTTGTGTTATGTACCTGTTTGACGGATTCCTGGCAGTTGAAATTCAATATAAAAGTAGGCCGTAGCGTAGTAACTATATTTGTTACCTTAAACTGTGTTTAAGGTAACAATTGATACAGTCTAAGACCCCTTACGCAAGTTCAAATAGGTTCAAACGCACAACTATCAACACACATCATTACAGTTTGTATTAAAATAAGTAATTCTATCACAAATAGTGAAGAAGGGACCATTAAAATAGTTACCGAACACTTTTTCACTGCATGGCGCTGTTTATGTTGTAGGCCTAATGACGTATTTCAACTTGCGGCCATGACGGTCGGCCTGTTGAAATTTCGCGTAGGAGATGGGTTTCATCAAATCATAGCCACACCTTTATTTCAATAAGAATTGATTTATTCTATGTTAAGCTACGTGCAGTAATGTTTTGGGCCACTTTATTTGTAAATTAAGCGAGCTATAGGCCAGTAAACTTTTTGAAGTCATTTGACTAAAAAACTTGCGCAAAGGAACTCTGTAGGAAAAACCACTACTGCGACTGGAGTAAGACGGAAGACAGCAGTAGTGGAACAACTTCTAGCCGTAGCACGGCTATCCGGGCATAGTTTCCCTCATAGTACACTGCATAGCGCAGTCGAAGTAGAACAAAATAAAATGAAATTGAATTTAACGTCCTACTGTTTTACTCCGACTGGGCCAGGTGTGGACTGGGGCCGTGAACTGACCCCGGTTCCCGTGTCGAAGCGACCCCATTTACTGACCGCGTAGCCCGCACGGTGGAGTCTCTCCCCCTGGAAATTTTTGAAAAATGAATCCCAAATGTGCGATTTGGTGGCACATCTGATTATAATCTCTGTCGAATAATATATTTGATAAATTGATTAATTTAGACCTAAACACCGACCTGCAAGTATTTTACAACCATCAACCTGTGAAATTATCATATCGTCATATTATTAATTAACATTATCATTGTATCGTTGAGAGAATTTAACTGGTTAACAAATGGGACTAGTTGAGAAAATTTTGACCATTTGATTACCCAGTTAGGAATATTGATTAAATAGGAATATTTTCATTGAAAAATGTCCCATTTTTGTTGCCGGGAGCGCTAGTTGGTTCCTCTTGTGATTGTTAGAGAGTGACGAAAATGAAAATAATAAAAGCTGCTTTTTAATTTTGGATTCTGGCGTATCCTCACAAACAGGGTGCGGGTGACGTAATAATTAGTAAATTTGCGGGCGACAGTGTCGGGTGAATCCGATGCAATTATTGAAATTCGGAATCTCCATTGCAGGATTCCGAATTCTGGCCCAGACCCAGCACACCCGGCCCAGCATGTCTATTATACCAGCCCATTCCCGACTCCAGTGATGGCGTGTTAAAGCCACCGGCCACTAATATTACAACATGACCATCTTCGCTCCGTGGCCGGTCCGATACCCCTCCCACATATAATGTTCAGCAGAAAAAGGTTTTTAAGACGAATTGGGCAAATAGGACGGAAACCCGAGGCCCAATGTATACCTTGGCTTACACGTAAAAGATCCCTTGGCATTTGGAATTCGATATAAGTCAAGGTGCGGATTGGGCCATCGCCCGAAGAGACGATCGGACAAAAAATGAAAAAAAAAATTTGCCCAATTCGTCTTAAAAACCTTTTTCTGCTGAACATTATATGTGGGAGGGGTATCGGACCGGCCACGGAGCGAAGATGGTCATGTTGTAATATAAGACAGTAGTCCTTGTCACGCCATCCTTCCTCTACCCCTGGAAAGGGAAAACACGCCGGAAAATCTCAATGAACTTTCTCGACCAACGCCGGGGGCGAACCCGCGACCTCCAGGCTAGCGAGCCCGCGTCAAATCACCCAGCAACTGTGGCACCCGGAGCAAAAACGTTAAACCCCACTTCTTTTAATTTTCTACTTTTCTGCACCAATCGGACCATTGAAGATAGGCATGTGCGATGCAGAGGGGTGTGACGGAAATTCTCAGTTGCAGGTTCACGCAATAATGTACAATGACATTCTTCATGGGCGTCCGACCCCCCAATTGTTTTTCGGAGGCGGGTGGGGGGGCTGAATATACTTGCCATTTGTACTGAGTTGACTATGGATTAAACATTTTGTCTGGAGCCACTCTCCTTTGTGCGACATATTTCGGGCATCTATTATTACTTGTGAATGCAACTGCAACAACGTGATTGGATGGTTGGAATTCAGAGTCAGATTTCGGTTACAAAACCATTGGATACTTTTGGAGTTGCCCACACACGCCAGAATAGCAGAAAACCATCTTGCGATGGTTAAATTTTCAAAATTTTCTCTGGGAGGGTGAGGCCCCCATAGCCCGTGACGATTGATTGGTTGTTCGGAATTCTGGTCTGATAAACATTGCTTTGGTGTGATGTTTTAGTTAGGCTAACCCCGTAAAATATGCCAAAACTCTACATAGTTCCTTTCTCTCAAGATATACTACAATCCATTAGTTGGCATTTCACAATGCTGTACTATCGTCCCTATATAGGGTCTAGTGGTTTAGCACGTGCTCGTGATTCAAGTGGTGTGGTTTCTTTCACTCCTCATTTTTGTACGTGACAAGGAGTAGGGTCGCCTGTCCAACCTCGGTTTCCTCTCATTGTTAAAGACGCCCTCCGCCAACGAATCATTGAAATAAAGCTGAACCATATGTTAGTCCCGAAATGACCTAATTTGTGTCGAGTAGACATGAATCCTCATTACTTAAAGTCGTGATAATTTTAACCGACAATTCTAACTAGACAATCGCCTTGAAAATAGCCTGTATTGCGTGACATCATAATATCACAGCATGTATTATGAAAACATTTGATTAAAGGTTATGTATACGCTGATTAAGTGCACTGCAGCTTTCAACTGGATGACCTGAAATCACTTGTCATGAGTGTGCGACCAAACGACATAACAATTAAACTGTTCATGGGTTCAACAGTCGTAGAACGAGGACGTGAATTGTTAAATAAAGACGGGATAAATTTATAAAGGACATGATGTGTACATGTATATGATGTGCATCAGTCTTTTGTTAATGGATACGTTGATCGAAGTATATCTATAAGGTAAGAAAATGCTTTGTTTTAAGCGGGGCGTGGGCGGGGTCATCTTACATAACAATATACGAAATTTGCAGAAGATTTTTGTAGAAGGCCGTGGACAATGAATGTTGTGTACAATAGGTTATCTACTTCCTTCTTGGTGTCCAGGAGCCGCGGTGGATCGGTCCGTAAGCTAACCTGGAGGTTCTGGGTTCGATTTCAGTGTTGGCCTCAAAACTTCCTGGAATTTTCCGGATTGGTTTGCCGTAGGCAGTTGTACATGACGAAGGATCTGATCTGAAACATCGTCTAGTCGCTCGGGGGGCGAAAACTCAAGGCCCCACTTAAACAGTTGGAATTCAATTGTTTTTCACCATAGGCATAACACATATGACATTCCTGTCTTCATTCTGGAACAGAAAAGTAGGACGTCAAGCCCAATTTTATTTCAATTCTGACTGTTTTTATGAGGCATTGTTTACACAATTGACCAATCTTTTCGAAAACTTTATTAAAGGCTTTATCGGTAACTTAAATCTTGTTTTATAACGATTTCTTATATTATATCCTCGATCAATTATTAAAACGCGTTGATTAATGCCTCTGTTTATTTAATTACATGTGTGCTAGACTCTTACAACGATATAGCGGGACAAAAATAAGCTAAAAACACGATTTTTCGTAAAAGCAAGGGTCATAACCTTGGAATATCACAAAGAACCTAGATGTAGGCAGACAATTTCCCCTATGACTTTAATGTTAATTCTCGACTCTTTGCCCACCTCCAACTTTTCCCCAAATTTTCGTTGGGCTGAATACTTTTCACTACAGACAGAGGAACAAATGGCCATGTCTCTGTACTAAAATTTGTATGAGGTTGACCACCAAAATTTTGAGATACACAAACTTGGAGAAGCATACTAAAAACATGTAACTTATAGTTGCCGTACATATCACCGTAGCCAACCTGATATCTCCGTTATCCTTTCGCCTCAAATCATGAATATTTACCAAAACCTGGCAGAAAATATTAATCCAAACCCACTTCGTCCATTCTAGACCCGAAAATCAACAAAATGGACTTGCAAAAGGAGAGAAAAGAGACAGAGGAAGATTTGCTATAAATAGGCGAACTACAATTTGTGGTGGTCTGACTCAAGATCTTTGGGCCATAAACATGTATTTCAAGTTTTATCAAAATGAAATTAAATTACAAGTTTTATCCGATTTTGACGACACCTGAAATATAGGCTCATATCCTAAAGGTCTGGGTTCCTTTCGACATTGGCATCTATCGGACCGTAACAGTGTAAATCGCGTATTTAGCTTGTGGACCTCAAGGTGTCACAATTTCTATCCACGAAAAAAACCCCTTTAAATTAAATGTATCATCGTTACACTCTAATGACGGTTGAGTTCGAATTTCGTGAAAATCGAACAGAAGTACCTGACATAATGGCCGCTCCTTGTGTACACAATTTTTACATGGGTTGATCTGGGGGGGGGGGGGGCCTTCAACTACATTAAAAAAATTCTAAAACAACACTTTTAGTGAGAAAAGTGTAATGGTGGTGGGGTGGGGTGGACAGGACGTTTCGAGATTTTGGGGATAAATATATTTTTTAAATTTCATTAAAAAAAATCGGATACAAATTGTGACCACCAGAGGGTCCACACTTTTACACTATTTGCGTGAAGGAGCAACGATTTTGTTTGGCAGTTTGGCCCGATTTTCGGGATATTCGAACTCACCGTTATATAGTGTGTAACGGTAATATATTTAAACGGTTTGTAAAATTATGACTGATAAAGGGACCACAAGCTAAAACTCGATCGTTCGTACCAACACGAGGAGCCATAAACCAAGGGGCTAGGGTCCAATCTACGCGAATATCGAAAGGAATCGATATCTTTAGGTGGCACTGTTAGAAATTTTTGTAAAATTACAGTAGTACAAGTAGTTTTTGTACCTTAAAGGAGCTAAATCGCTAACATTTGGGACCTAGAAATTGACTCAAGTGGATCGCAACGCATATAATACTGTAATATGAATGTATATAAACTGATTTGCATTCAATTGTTTCCGTTTTTGCTCTAATTTCAAATCAGTTATGTTCGGCGAAATAAACCAGAAGTGTCAACCGAAGGCATTTTTTTTTTAGCGTCTAGTTATTCCAGTCTACATGCGCCGTTTGATTTGGTACAATGTTTTTAGCCTCGTTCCTCGAGTCTCTTGCTAGAACTGGGGCTGAAACGCATTATGGTACACGATTCGTGTACCAATGGTAAAATATTTATTTTTTCTTAAATATTGGATATCAGGAGCCCATCTTTTTCCGGTAAGATCACATCATCAATTTTGATTTAAATTGACAAATAATTCGTGTTTTCAATGTTGAAGATTTTGGATGACATGGAGTTAAAGACTTAGCTCCTTTAATTGCCAGTTTATTGTCTACAATTTACGGAGCTCCGTGTACGTTTACTGAGTTTTGTCTATGTTTGCAAAGATACGTTCAAAATCAGTAAAAATACATTCTTACATAAGTAATATTTACAAACTGAACTGGAAATTAAAAAGGAAACATGCAATTTTACATATCTTAAGTTCATTCCCATTTTTGGTAAATTTACTTTTAGGTTAGAAATATAAGTTAAAATCTAGATAATGTAAAGGTAATATATTGAAAGTCTGTCAAATTGCTCCACTCTGAACCGAGATGTTAACAATTGAATGTTAGGCATAGCCCCGATCATCATTACTAAAGTCGGTTGTTCTTTTTTTTGAATTTAATCGTCAATAAGCGTTGAGCCCAAGGTTGGACTCAAATCCATGTGTAAATCCAACACATAGAATGGCATCAAGAGTTGATTATGGTCTTTTCATGTTAACAAATTCTAATTCATAGTTTATATAACATAGCATGGGGGCCCCTAGTGGTCTAGAGTGCCGCCCTTCGACCTCTAGCTGTCCAGTCACCTCTGACTTGCGGCTGTGTATTCGATCCCTGGGGTGAGCGTGTATGTGGCATGGAGATAGGGGCGCCTTCTCAACCTCGTGGGTTACCTCCGGGCACTCCGGTTTTCCCCAAGACCCCTACGCGCAAGCGAATTATTGAAATAAAATTAAACTATATGTTAGTCCCGATATAACCTAGATTGTGTTGAGTGGACGTTAAACCACATTTCTCTCTAAATATATATAACATATCAGGTCTAAAGAAAGACCCGCAATAGGAGGTTTAGCTCTTGCATAATGTATGCTTATTGGTAGTAAATTTATTGTCTCATATTTTACGTTTACTCACATTCATTTGTTAACTTTCGGGTTAGAAATATAAGTGAAATTACAGCAAATAAAGTATTTGTATTTACCATAAAATGTTCGGAATATTTACCAATACGATGTATATTTGCCAAATTTCATTCGTTTTTGCAATGAACTTTGATGCATTCAAAGACACATAAAACCCGATAAAAATACATGCTTACATAATAATATTGAACTGAAAATAGCAAAGCCAGAAAGTAATTTTACAGATTTACGTTTATTCACATTATTTTGTAAATTTACTTATTGATAAGGTAAATTTACTGTCTCTTATCTTATTTTAGTATTCCATAACAACAACCATTCCCAATAACCATTTTCTGATAGTATTCATTCTAATTTATTAACCATAATATGGACAATCACATTTTGTTAAGTTTGGTATAATGCATGGGATGTATTTCTAATTTACTTTATTTATACGACCTATAACGTGTCTTATTATTCATGGTACATTAATCAGATTGTAAGAATGTTCATAAACGTATAGGTTGTATAATCTCGTAATCAATCTCACGGGGGTTGGGATGGCCTAGACTGCCGCGCTTCTACCTCTAGCTGGCTGGTCATCTCTGGCTTGCGGCTGTGGTTTCGAGTCCAGGAATGGAGATAGGGGCGCCTTCTCAACCTCGTTGGTTTCCTCCGGGCACTCCGGTTTCTTCCCACAGCAAAAGACTTTTGCGCTTGCGCTAAGAAAATGGAAAAAAAATGACTTGTCTGCGATATCACCTCGGTGGAAGCGGACGTTAAACACCAAGAACAACAACAATCAAGCTCAATTGAAGACGGGTATAATTACAATCAAGCTCAATTGAAGACGGGTATAATTAAACTGATTGGTCAGTGTTAGCTGGACTGTGCCTAAAGCAGTTTCAGTGCCTGCAATAGACAGTACCGCAAGCTTACATCCCACGGCCTGTAACCGCCACAATTACTGACAGTGGCGGTTACAACCTGGGTTGGCTTACATGATTAGTTTTAAATACCTCTTATTCAGTTGCGATTATATTTCTTTTAACCCAAAAGTTTGTTTTTTATGTGGTAGATTATCCAGTAATTTTCGTCAAAAATTGAGGACCGACCAAGACCCATCGTGCGTTGAAGACTATAATAGGGGGTTCTGGGTGACCGAGACTAGTTTTTTGTTAAAATTTGTCTGTAATTTTTCATTTACTGCTTTTCGGTAAATTTACACTGTAAGTTAAAAAAAAAATTACTGTAACTAGGGTTGCAAAATTCCCGCAAATTTTCAAATAGGGTAAATTTCCCGGGATTTGAGAAATTTTCAATTTGATGTCTTAAATTGAAACTTGTGTCGCTATTAATTAGTTGCAAGTGACAGTTATATCTTAATAACTAAAAGATACAAACATATTATCTGATATATCATTTATATTAAAATATAATTACTAATAATAAGATAGTTCTGTTAAATTATTCATACACAGGTTACACACTCTATAATTAATGCTCAAAGTTAGGTAACTCTGTCATTTCATCATTATCTTCAAAATCACAACGCATATAATACTGTAATATGAATGTATATAAACTGATTTGCATTCAATTGTTTCCGTTTTTGCTCTAATTTCAAATCAGTTATGTTCGGCGAAATAAACCAGAAGTGTCAACCGAAGGCATTTTTTTTTTTAGCGTCTAGTTATTCCAGTCTACATGCGCCGCTTGATTTGGTACAATGTTTTTAGCCTCGTTCCTCGAGTCTCTTGCTAGAACTGGGGCTGAAACGCATTATGGTACACGATTCGTGTACCAATGGTAAAATATTTATTTTTTCTTAAATATTGGATATCAGTAGCCCATCTTTTTCCGGTAAGATCACATCATCAATTTTGATTTAAATTGACAAATAATTCGTGTTTTCAATGTTGAAGATTTTGGATGACATTGAGTTAAAGACTTAGCTCCTTTAATTGCCGGTTTATTGTCTACAATTTACGGAGCTCCGTGTATGTTTACGGAGTTTTGTCTGTGTTTGCAAAGATACGTTCAAAATCAGTAAAAATACATTCTTACATAAGTAATATTTACAAACTGAACTGGAAATTAAAAAGGAAACATGCAATTTTACATATCTTAAGTTCATTCCCATTTTTGGTAAATTTACATTTAGGTTAGAAATATAAGTTAAAATCTAGATAATGTAAAGGTAATATATTGAAAGTCTGTCAAATTGCTCCACTCTGAACCGAGATGTTAACAGTTGAATGTTAGGCATAGCCCCGATCATCATTACTAAAGTCGGTTGTTCTTTTTTTGAATTTAATCGTCAATAAGCGTTGAGCCCAAGGTTGGACTCAAATCCATGTGTAAATCCAACACATAGAATGGCATCAAGAGTTGATTATGGTCTTTTCATGTTAATAAATTCTAATTCATAGTTTATATAACATAGCATGGGGGCCCCTAGTGGTCTAGAGTGCCGCCCTTCGACCTCTAGCTGTCCAGTCACCTCTAACTTGCGGCTGTATATTCGATCCCTGGGGTGAGCGTGTATGTGGCATGGAGATAGGGGCGCCTTCTCAACCTCGTGGGTTACCTCCGGGCACTCCGGTTTTCCCCAAGACCCCTACGCGCAAGCGAATTATTGAAATAAAATTAAACTATATGTTAGTCCCGATATAACCTAGATTGTGTTGAGTGGACGTTAAACCACATTTCTCTCTAAATATATATAACATATCAGGTCTAAAGAAAGACCCGCAATAGGAGGTTTAGCTCTTGCATAATGTATGCTTATTGGTAGTAAATTTATTGTCTCATATTTTACGTTTACTCACATTCATTTGTTAACTTTCGGGTTAGAAATATAAGTGAAATTACAGCAAATAAAGTATTTGTATTTACCATAAAATGTTCGGAATATTTACCAATACGATGTATATTTGCCAAATTTCATTCGTTTTTGCAATGAACTTTGATGCATTCAAAGACACATAAAACCCGATAAAAATACATGCTTACATAATAATATTGAACTGAAAATAGCAAAGCCAGAAAGTAATTTTACAGATTTACGTTTATTCACATTATTTTGTAAATTTACTTATTGATAAGGTAAATTTACTGTCTCTTATCTTATTTTAGTATTCCATAACAACAAACCATTCCCAATAACCATTTTCTAATAGTATTCATTCTAATTTATTAACCATAATATGGACAATCACATTTTGTTAAGTTTGGTATAATGCATGGGATGTATTTCTAATTTCCTTAATTTATACGACCTATAACGTGTCTTATTATTCATGGTACATTAATCAGTGCCTGCAATAGACAGTACCGCAAGCTTACATCCCACGGCCTGTAACCGCCACAATTACTGACAGTGGCGGTTACAACCTGGGTTGGCTTACATGATTAGTTTTAAATACCTCTTATTCAGTTGCGATTATATTTCTTTTAACCCAAAAGTTTGTTTTTTATGTGGTAGATTATCCAGTAATTTTCGTCATAAATTGAGGACCGACCCAGACCCATCGTGCGTTGAAGACTATAATAGGGGGTTCTGGGTGACCGAGACTAGTTTTTTGTTAAAATTTGTCTGTAATTTTTCATTTACTGCTTTTCGGTAAATTTACACTGTAAGTTAAAAAAAAAAATTACTGTAACTAGGGTTGCAAAATTCCCGCAAATTTTCAAATAGGGTAAATTTCCCGGGATTTGAGAAATTTTCAATTTGATGTCTTAAATTGAAACTTGTGTCGCTATTAATTAGTTGCAAGTGACAGTTATATCTTAATAACTAAAAGATACAAACATATTATCTGATATATCATTTATACTAAAATATAATTACTAATAATAAGATAGTTCTGTTAAATTATTCATACACAGGTTACACACTCTATAATTAATGCTCAAAGTTAGGTAACTGTGTCATTTCATCATTATCTTCAAAATCATTATCCACATCATCATTGGTGGAAAAAGGGGGATTTCAGGTTCAGACGAATCCTCATGAATATCTGAAATTTCTATGCTGGAAGGATCGTTGTCAGCTTCCAAGAGTTCCAAATTAGATCTTACATTTTTTTGTATACATTTCGGAGCAGAATTTACATAAATTTACCTCTTTATTTAACCATTTGAAACACAACTAATATGGTTAAATAAGTTTTAATAGTTTATATAGGTGAAAGTAAAAGAGAAAAAGGAAATTCCTGTAAATAATTATGAATTTAGTATTTTCAGTTCTAAAAATAGATTTGAAAATTCCTATAATTCCCAACACTGAAAATACCTGGAAAATTTCCCTGGAAACTTTCCAAAATTCCCGGAAAGTTTCCAACCCTTTGCAATCCTAACTGTAACCGTTCATTTACTGTGAATTTACAGACCAAAGTTAAAAAACAATTTAACAATTATTTTCCATTTACAGAAACTCTGTAATATTACAGCTCAATATTTATTTACAGTAAATGTACTGGCAATATAGCTGCCAGTGATTTTCATGTAAAATTACCAGATTTTTTCTAACAATGTAGGTTGTCCACAAACATTTTTGAATGATCTCCGGATGAAGAGGTGAGACGATAATCACTAAGCTTCCGTCTCGATAAACGAACCTTTACCGGACGTCTGTGTCCTTAACTTTCTAGGAAGCTTCCCGTATCAAATCAATGAACATTCATTTTTACAATAAATATTCACAATGAAGGGAGTGTAACGGAATAGCGAAAATCACATTTAAGGGAGTTAACTCCTACTTGCTTACGTGGTACAAAGTCGATACCACTATGTACGGACCGCAATTGTTACATTTGAGGAATTAATATATCATTGTCTACGAATAGTTAATAGTATGCCCATTGTAGCTAACCATTTTAGTGACTTTTTATTATTTCTTTGAAAAACCTTATAGCTGGTCAGTGCAACATAGTGACACCAATTTTTTCAGCGTTGCAAAATCACGATGGTCGATTTTTATCCAACGCAATTGAGATGACTATGCATGCGAACATAGTATTGTCAGGACACAAACGTGCTCCTTCCAACAGCATTTTGTCGGGCGGAAAAGAGATATTGTTTGTCAAGGGGGATTAATTTGAGTCAAATAAATGTTTACAAGGTTTCGCTGAGTGGCAAAAAATATGACTGGCTGTATAATCCGAGGACGTTAGTCAGGCCATTTGAACATTTATTACAAGCTTTCTTGAACGGGGTCAATAAGTGTGTAAAATCGATGCGCTACTCCTCATTGATATCGATGTAACTTTTTTTAAAACCATAGGACGATCTCTTTGGCCACAGTCCTGTTAGAGCGGGAACCCAGTAGGGTCAACCTAGCTGTTGAAAAGGGTACCAATGTTCTCCTATATGCTATCAGTGCATGCATATTTGGTATCATTGAATTTAGTCTGCTGGGTATCTCTTGGTGGTGAGGTAGGTATCATACCCCACAAACTTTTCTAGATTAGCTCAAATCTTAAGGTGTACCTACCGCAGGAAAATAGTACCGCATTTCTAGTGGTGGGGTATCAGGGGCGGATCCAGAGGGGAGGGGTTTGGGGGTCCAAACCCCGCCCTACTCAGCTACATAAAAGAAATAATCCTACATCATTATAAAAATGATTCCTCTCTTTCAAAATGTCAATGTGTGTGTGTGCCTATGTAATTTAGAGACGATGATGGCAGGTTTTCTTAACGGGAGCTTGCCAAACCCCCTCCTGCAAAAATTCCTGGACCCGCCCCTGGGTATCCCTGACAGAGCTATGCA
This sequence comes from Patella caerulea, assembly GCA_036850965.1. NCBI lineage: Eukaryota > Metazoa > Mollusca > Gastropoda > Patellidae > Patella > Patella caerulea. Next base: position 26,711,878 of record JAZGQO010000006.1, read on the forward strand.
ATTGCTAGACATTTGTAGTGGCGGAGTAGCCCTGACAAGGCAAGATTAGCTGAAATGGACACTGCCAGACAGTTTGTGCGGTGGGTTACCCCTCAAGTCAGGCGAAGACGGGCAACTTTTTGGAGCAATTTTCAGGCAGCAGTGAACAAGAGCTCGTCAGCGCCAACGGGCAACAATAGTTGCCTGCTTTTGCTCCGAATTGCTTCTCGTTGCCAAATATGATATTTGACAACAGAAAATCGCTCGTCGCCGAGAAATTGTTCATCTGTTGCTTCGAAGTTGCTGATCGTCTGCGGCGGTAGGCGACAACAGGCAACAAGCAACTGGTTAACTGTCCAATGAGCGAGCGCTCTACTGTCATGTGATACTTCAAGATGGCGGCATCGGAACAGCTAACAATATTAACATGGTCCGCGGAGATGGATTTGTTTCTCCGTCTTCTTCTGCGCATCATTATCAAATAACCGCCCAAAGCTGTCGCGTATTGCTTTTGTTGTTGTATGTAGCCTACGGCGCCATTTTGAATGATCACGTGATATAGGCATTCCGGATACATCCGGGGGAAAATTGCTTCTCGTTGCCAGTCACGTTAGCTCACACGGGAGACCTCGAGTTGCCTCTGAGTTGCCAGTAGTTGCCTATTGCAGTAACAAACAAGCGACGAAAAGTTGACCGTCTGCGCGAAGCTTAGAGGGCCAATCCCGATAACTTTTTGGGGAATAAAACTGCTTAATTTTGTGTTAAAATCCATTATAACCCATTATCTAAGGCCGACCAACTAATCCGATATTTGTGATACGCTTGTAAATAACTTAAACCTGACAGTCTTCATCTGGAAATGGAGACCGTTGTATTATACAGTGTCTGGATAAAACAGGACTTTTTTCTATAAAAAATGATATGTACGTAAAATTTACCTTTTGTTATCAGTGCAGTACATGGGTCATTCACCGTATAGACCTCTCAAGAAACGAGAATCGATTATCAGGTCACCCAATCAAAAAATTGACCCGAAATCTTAAAAGGGTTACGTGTCCGGATAAGCAGTGTTGACGTTAACGTCAAAACGACTCAATATTTTGAGCTGAAACTTTGAGCCAAGGTATATACACCATGCCTCTATATTTTGGTCCATAAATTTCATAAATGCTCGGACTTTAATTTTTGAGACTCTGTTCTTATCGGGATTGTCCCTTTAACAGACACGCCAAAAATGCCACGGTCCCAAAATGGGACAGATTAGCGGAAACTGTTCCCGTGGTTCAAAAAATTAAAAATTGTGCGAGGAAGGGGCACTTTAGTCCCATCATGAACAGTTGTTTACCCGAAAATCAATTCTTGCAACAGAAAAGTGGTACAAGTTTCAGCTACGTTGAATCCTTCTAATGACCAATACGCGCAGTTGAATTGATAAAATGAAATAAACCCCTACATGTCATGGATTAGACGGCATGCTCTCCATGCGGGGGGCTTCACGTCGTACTGCTTCGGCCGACCGGGATATATAAAGACTGGCACATACCATTACGTCATGGGATGTGGTACGGGTGGAGTGTTTCTCTATTCTAACAACAGTAGATATAGCCTAGCTTCTTAGTATATGTATTGAAATAAAATTAAACGAAATGACCTCCAGTTTGTGTCGAGTGGACGTTAAACCCCATTTCTCTCTCTCTCTCTCTCTCTCTCTCTCTCTCTCATATAAGGTAGAAACTGCAGATGACATAAAAAGGCAAAACTATAATATGTCATGCGAAGTGTTTAGAGTTGACCAAGACTATTTAAAGAGCTGAGTTAACTGATTGACTAAATAAACTATATATAACAACTGACAACCACATACACTTGCACGCCAACTTGCACACGGGGATCCGGTTTTTATTTCCACCCGAAAGAATAGGCCTATCCTATCCTGCACCATTGTTAAAGGGAACTATATACGATGGGAATATCCCGAGAAACTTTCTCGACCAACACCAGGATCGACCCCCTAACAAACTCATGGATACATTGTTCAGTGAGCCACCGTGGCTCCCATATTGTTTAGAGACAGTACGAAAATGAATCTTGCACAGCTTAAAGATTTATATTTTGAGAAGCTAAGCTGTAATTGCGATATTATCCATGGAAGACCAGATAAATACTGGGCAGTTTTCAAATAGTTAAATACTAGATAATGCAAAGGGAATATGTTGAAAATTTCAGACAAATTGCTCATCTCTATCTTTTTGGACCGAGATACTATAGTTTGAATTTTAGGCCTAGCCTCGATCATCATTACTAAAGTCATCAATGAGCGTGGAGCAGCAAATCAGATACAAATCCAGTGAAATCCGACACATAAGATAGCATCTAGGGTTGATTAAGATTTTTTCGTTTTCGTGTTAATAAATGTCTAATCAATAGTTTATATAACATTTCTGGCCTACTAGGTAAGTTAAGCACTTTCATACATGTTTATACTATACTAAAATAATGATTTCTGTGGTCATAAATTTAATAGCTAGCGGGTATAACAGTGGCGTGAATTTCAAATAAACATATTAATACGCCATTTGTCGTTTTCAAGGTCATAGTCGGCACAGTGCTGTAATCACGATATTATCTATTGAATAATATATTCTACGCTACTAAAATAACAATTTCTATTGTCATAATCCCTGTTACCTTGCGGGTAACAGGAAGTTGAATTTCTAACAAGCAGATATCATTTGCAGTTTGCAGGATATACTCCGGCACATTGATATTTTTAAATTCGCTGCCGAAGTATTCAATTGGCTTCTATCTTTGACTGGATGACAGAATGCTAATGTTAATTTCATTTGTTAGCAACATAGTTATTCTACTTATGGGGCAACTCACAATCCCCCAGCCTCGCGACGAGGGGAAGATGAGAGTGTGTCAAATTTTAATCCTTGGCAGGAAGTGCCTTTCATCTTGAGGTCCTACGATTCAGCCTGTCAATCATATTGGTAAATCCGGCACAAGGCATAAGAAACATCCAATAGATTTATTCATTAAAATCACCTTACCCACTGCACAAACGATTTTTTTAAAAGATTTCACAGCATTATATTGGTTGATTAAGGTATAATATAATATATAGTGCTTGGGTGGATCTGGTTCAAAAAGAACGGCATAATTATAGAGACCTACTATTGACATTATATGTTCAAATTTCTATTCTAGCGACATCCTAGAAAAGGGTCTCTTTACTATTATGGATGTGTAAAATCGGTATGATCTTTAAGTCCATTTTAATTAATTTGAAATTGAAGTTTTGCTATCAATGTCATCATCTGCGCACATGACGGCGTTTAACAAAAACACGTAGGTCTCAATTGCGATGTTGCCAGTGTGAATTAAAATTATTAATTTGGAATGTTCATAAAAATATTTGGATACATCTGTTTACTATTTTTAAATTGACCTTAATTCATTTTTCATCCATCTCGAAAACGTATTACCAATGCGTTTCTTCCAAATACTCGTTAAGTACTCGAATAAAACCTTATTTCACAATGCTATTGCTTTTTTCATCTTTTTTTTGTCATTTCTATTTTACATAGTTTATGAAAGCTATAATATAAGTCATATTGTAACGTCGTGGTTTATATGAATACAATTGTTAAAATGAAATCAGAGTGCCGTCTTCTGGTAAAATTCCGTGAGATTGAAATTTGTAGGGGGGGGGGGGCACTCCGGATTTTTTTTTAAGCCAGGGAACGATTAATTTCAGTGGGACACACTCCAGTTCGATGTGATATATATCGCTCAAAAGGGAAATTTTGATCATGAATATAAAGTGTCATCAGACAATAATATTACTGATTGATCGCCGGATGATCCATAACTCATTTAATGTACCGGATACAGCAATCTGGACAGAACAAGTAATATGTTACATTTCTGGGTTTATAATAAACCGTAAATTTATACTCTATAAATAAAACCGCATCAGTGCGTCGCTAATTTGGTTTTAAAATATATCTACAAGACAAATTGTCTCTTTAAAATTACTAAAAAGGCAGGTTGTACAAAATATCACACTTTAACACCCGCGGTTGAAATATACTGTATAATACCATTGATGTTCCACATTCGTCTTCTGTGCGATATTGTAGATGTGCGTGGCATATCGGGCTGATAATACCCAGTAGTTATGTAACAGAATTGAATGAGGAGACGCGTTATGTAATTAAAGTGGCCATAGGTGTAAACGAATTGGTCAATAAATCATCTCTTGCTTAACGCTCAATGATTTTCAAACGTTGAAATGCAAGAGATAGGGATTTTAATCTGTATGTGACAGACAGGGATTTTAATCTGTTCCTTTCCCGAAATTAAATAAAAAATTTCAAATTTCTTTTCGGTTTTTCCAATAATTTAAATGGAATTTTAACATAAAAAAAGGAATATATTTTTTGTAGCATTGTGTTTATTTGCTTAGCAGATTCCACGTACATGTTTACATTTAAAAGAGATCGGCACAGAATATAATACATGTACTTAAAATGTTAACTTTTGTGAGATTCATTCTCAATTAATTGGTTTATTAGAGCATTTTTATTTATCATAATTCAACGGTGTCGCAATATTTCCGCGGGAATAAAAGTATACTTGACCTCATATAACCGCGGCCATTTCAAGGGTTGACCTTACTCCCCCGACATAAAAAAATCACAACATTGGAACTCACATGACAAGTATTGAAGATTAATAAGCATTATTGTCCCAGCATCACATACGTTTGTGGATGTTTAGTTTGTTACTATAACGACCCTAATTTGTCAATTCTATTGCTTCAAGTGTCGTTATACTGACGGAATTACCCAAAAAGAGAGCGAACTTGAAGCAACAGCGTAAGGTTAAACAGATTATAGGATGCAATGCGGTTCAATGCATGTATTCATGCTCTAAGCTTTGCAGTGGGCAGGAGAATGGTGTTATTAATTGTACACATGTGAACTTTGTAGTTCAAAGTCCAAATATATGGCTTTTATACCAAAATACCTCAGTTTTCACCTTGCGATCGGGTTAATACTACATCTTGTGCAAGGTAAGTCTTTTACTCATTCTTCACTAAAATCACCAATGTTGAGTATAAAAAAAACCCTCCGCGGTTCTCTAGAAAACATGGCGCATGCCCCGGACTATAACGAGGGCATTTAGTGGTCAGCTATAGTATTGCCAAAGCTATTGTCCACGTTATTATTGTTGCAGTCGATTGTCTAATCACCGCTTAGTAATTTCATATCAGCTCACATAAAAGATTATATTTGTAGTGTGCTAGATAACGAGAAAGCTGTCATTTTATTGCTGATATCTTTAGTGGGGGCGTGTTAAGAAAATATGCCTTTTTTAACAAACAAATTCTTTTTGGCCATTTTTACTGACCCAGATGAGCTGCCAAATAGTTAAGAAATATTAAAATGTATTGTTCCTCTTACCAGTTATTTTATATAATGCCTTGTTATTGATATTTACGTGGCAATCTTGAGCTGTCATCTCCATGAACATAATGATAATGTAATCGTTCGCATGTTTTGATTATATTATTCGGTAAAAACCTACAAATTATTCTACATTTTGTATAATAAATGGTAGCTACGTTTAATGGGGCAGTTATAGGAGAACCTTAATATATTTAGTTGTTCTTAAAGGCATTTTATATGGAGAAACAACAGGATTATGTAGGTCGAGGCTGAAGCTTCAACATTGTTTTCGCTCTATTTCCTCTTATTCATTGATTTGTGCGTGACCTCGGGGAAGCCATGTTGGTTCCTGAACTGTTTTTTTTTTTATTCGTTGAAGACTTTAATAATCAGCTATATGAATTCTTTCGTGGCTTGTCATTGAATGTGCTGTATCATTAATTACAACCCAATTTATTTGTACATATTGATAATTAATGAAAATGAAAAAAATAAGCAGGGCTCTATTTCTGGTAAAACCAGCCTATAGAGTGCACGGCAAAGTTGCTGACCTCCGTTGCTCGGCGCACGGCCGTGAGGTCACTGTTGATCATAAATAACGAAGAAAATACTCGATAATTTTGGCAACCAAACAAGAGCTTAAGAAATATTACAAAATATTTGTCATGTATTTAATAAAATGAAGTATGCTTTGAAATTAATAGTAAATGTATCTTTTAAAAGCGAAATTATATTATGTCACGTTTGATTTAGGAAAAATGTGACCTTCACTTTGAGTGTGACCTAAATAATATAAGAATAAAAAAAAAAAACAGTTGATAACCATACATTATTCTTTTCACATTTTACAGCACATATTTTATTTTCTGAAATTAAGGAATAATGAAACTCGCGCATCTCAGTAGTTTTGAAAAGATTGATTGAGTGTTAGTGTGTTAAATTATATATTAACATTATAAAATAAACATTGTATAATACGATGTAATTATAATAAAAAAAACTATAGATTATCATACTATTATGATGCATATTGCGTGTCAATACATGTATTTCACTAAACATTTAAATCATTAGATTTGTTCAGTATGGGGATATGATTTATATTCTATATTTATGTATATGTGTACTTTCATTGAATTGATTTAAATGTAATTGTATATATTTATATACAACAGAAAACACTAGTTTTACAATTGTTATCAGGTGTTCTTAAAATAGTTTTATCCTGCCAATAACACAACACCTGTTACTACATTGCATGTATAGAGACATATATATATAAGAAGTGTTGGCAAGTATATTATTGTATTGCTCATGCATCTATGGTTTTTCCTGATATTCAATAAATTGTCTAATTTACAAATCTAATATTATAAACATTTTGAAAAGAAGTCAGGATAGAGTTGGGTAATAAAAGAGAATTTATTATATTAATTATGTACATGTATGTTTTTATGATTTCCATATTACATGAAGATACTGATTAAAAAGTGGATAATATTTATAATATTAAACAATAAATGAAGTGATAAATTTCTTAGAAGATTTTTTGGGAAATTATTTACTTTGCTAAAGTGCTGATGACTAAATACTGTATTAAAGATTTTTAGACATAATTTGATTGTGTTTTTGGTAATAAATACTACATGTATTAAACTTATGGTGAAATGTACATGTATATCTAGAATTTACAAGTGATGAAGGTCGATATGCCTTCAAGTACATTGAGATTGAGATTTTGAACATAATTATCGAAAATCAGTAGGTCTCTTTGTTTCTTAAACTTTAATACTGTGTATAGATTTATGTCGAATTACAGTTTTGACAAAGCAATTAGGGGCGATGGACATATTATACTTTTCTGCACCAATTTTAGCTAATAACAGTAGATGTATGCCATACATTGTGCAATGAGCAAAATTTATTATATTAATTATGTACATGTATGTTTTTATGATTTCCATATTACATGAAGATACTGATTAAAAAGTGGATAATATTTATAATATTAAACAATAAATGAAGTGATAAATTTCTTAGAAGATTTTTTGGGAAATTATTTACTTTGCTAAAGTGCTGATGACTAAATACTGTATTAAAGATTTTTAGACATAATTTGATTGTGTTTTTGGTAATAAATACTACATGTATTAAACTTATGGTGAAATGTACATGTATATCTAGAATTTACAAGTGATGAAGGTCGATATGCCTTCAAGTACATTGAGATTGAGATTTTGAACATAATTATCGAAAATCAGTAGGTCTCTTTGTTTCTTAAACTTTAATACTGTGTATAGATTTATGTCGAATTACAGTTTTGACAAAGCAATTAGGGGCGATGGACATATTATACTTTTCTGCACCAATTTTAGCTAATAACAGTAGATGTATGCCATACATTGTGCAATGAGCAAAATTTATTTAAATTTCAAAACTGTCAATAGATCTTTAACATGTGCTCATAGTATACATAGGACTTGTAGTGCTACACCTTTATAGCATTAGTGGAATTTTTTTGTTTTCTAGATCTGAGATAAATTGCTCTTCAAAAATATGTCATTTTTGGTCGAATAAGAATTATAGTTTGGTAGGGTATACATGTACATGTTGCTCCCAACAGATCTTGAATTTAATTTTGAAAAATTCTCAAGTAGGATGATTGTGCCAAAAATTAACATACTAACAGAATTTTGACACTTTTTACAATGGAAAATTATCAGCTTGGTGCTTTCCTAAAAATAACGATTTATATGTACCTAAGAAAATATCAGTCACTGCTAAACTAATACATGTACATGTACATGTACCTGATATTTTGAACTTTGTGCAGGATATGTATGGAACACTGATGAACATGTATTAAATTAACTGTGCATGATTGACATTGAACAAAAAATCAAATATGTACAGTACCAGTTTAATACAAGCTTAACTTAAACATTCTTAGATCCATTATTAAATTAAGAAAACAAAATAAAATTGTCAAAGCTACATGTACATGTAGATAATTCCCCAGCTTTGATTCAATCAGATTAAGAACAAGCAAATCAGTTTGATTTCTCAAAAGTTAAAAATGCTGTTGGTTATAATACATGACATCATCTGACAATTAAAAGACATATAACTGACAATTAGCATACCAAGCATACCATAAATTGCAGAATGGTGAAGAGTTTACTTCGAAAAAATGTAGACAGGTGTTGTTGACGACAGATTCTGTCAAGAAAAAGCTAGAAAAGTAAAAAGTGCCATCAACATGTACATAGGGGGCAACATAGATCAATGAATTTTCAGTTCATCTTTGTAAAAACTGAATAGTTTATTAACCATTTTTGAACTCATATTTCTATTATAGATCCAAGTGTTAAATTTTTGCAGGTTCCAAAGGATTATTATATTCATAATAACACACATTTATGGATATACATGTACTACTTCTTGTTTTTTTACATGCAACGTTTCAATACTCTTACAGGTATCTTTATCAAGCATTGCATACTCTTACACTTATCTTTATCAAGCATTGCTTGATAAAGATACCTGTAAGAGTATTGAAACGTTGCATGAAATAAAGCATTGTTTGATAAAGATACCTGTAAGAGTATTGAAACGTTGCATGTAATAAAGCATTGCTTGATAAAGATACCTGTAAGAGTATTGAAATGTTGCATGTAATAAACCAAGAAGTAGTAAATCCATAAAGATTTTTGATGAATATTGATAACTGAACAGCTAAATCCATGATATTAAATGTTTCATATAGAACTTTAGCCTTGGGGCCGAACTTTATAAAAAACAAACAAATTCTAATGATTTTTCGATCAGATTTTAGTGTATTATAAATTTTTTCGTTTCTGAACAAAGTAAAAATATGCGACAACTCTTGTTGACTGTCCAAACGATTTAGCTGCTGTGGGCGTATGTTTCGTTGTCTGGCAACCTACATGTATCTTTAAATTTCCTTTCGTTTCGGTTTTTCCTTTCCCCCAAAAATCGGTTTCGGTTTTCGGGAATGCTTTTATTCATTTAAACAGTGTATCATAAATGTACTGATTTATAGTTATTTTATAGAAATATTGGAAAGCTAGAAAAGATAACAAACATATTGATGTAAATTGTAAGCAACAAGTTTTTATACGCCCACATTTTCATGTGGACGTATATTGTCGTCACCACTGTTCATCCGTCCATCCACAATTGTTTGTGAACAGTCTACATTTTACAATTTTTATCTGATTTCAATTAAACTTGAAATATAGATTATCACCCTAAGGTCTCGGTTCCTGTCGATATTGGGATGTATCGGACTGTAACTTCATGGATTATGACCCCTGATTGTATGAAAAATCAGGCTTTTAGCTTGTGAACTCTATAAAGGTCTCAATTTTGAACCGATTTTTACGAAACTTGAAAAAACCCAAAGATCTTGGTTCCTTTCGATATTTGCGCATATTATAGGACCATAACTTCCTGGATTATGACCTGATTGTATGCAAAATTGGCTATTTTAGCTTGTGGTCCTTCTGGAGGTCGCAATTATTATGCGATTTCAAAAAATGTTTGATGATATCACCGTTACACCATAATGAAGGTTGAGTTTGAATTTTGTGAAAATCTAATCAAAACTGTCAGACAAAATGGCCAGCGCTTATACATGTACGTGAACAGAGTAAAAATATGGTATATCAATGCTGTGGACCCTGTATAGGTCACAATTTTAATCCGATTATTTCTGTCCATTGTTGAAGTCCCATTGATTAGATGTCTAATGATGTTATAAATGTAAAGATTTTAAGTTTTATTTATATAAAGATACACAATGCGACAACCTTTATCGTGGCTTGGACAACATAGCTGTTGTGGACGTATATTTTGCTGTCTGGTAACCTGGTTAGACTACAACTATAGCATCCTGCTTTACTCCCCTATAGTTTAATGATGGGGAAAATATGGGTATGATTGGATCAATTGAATTATTCTTAAAGCGTACACCAGATTCAGCACCCAGGATACAATTAAAACTCGAGAGAGATTGAATCAAGTAAATGGCGCTCAGTACATGTACTTAATGTCCTTCAGTTGCTTATCACAGAAATGAAGCCCATGTAAAAGAACTCTGTAATTGAAATTTATCAAGTTGGTTTTCCAGAAAGGTACATGACATGCATTCCAATAATTGTTACTGTGTATAATTTCAGGAAACGAAGAAATCAGTCTTGGTGTTGACTTTCATCCAAGCAAATATGTAGAAATAGCTGTACAGAAAAGTTCCTTCACTTTAAACTGTTCAGTGACTTCGACGGACAAAAATCGTCCGCTAACATATATTTGGCACAAAGATGGAGTACCCCTGACCTCACAGCAACGGCCAGTGATATTAAACAATGGATCTCTGTATATTAAAAGGATCCGAAAAAATAAAAAGTGGAATGATGAGGGGAAATATCAGTGTATTGCCAGTAATAGTATTGGTAAAATTTTAGCTCCTGTGATTCTGTTAAAAATCAGAAGTAAGTATAGTGTTTTTTTATATATTTTTAAAATAAAAAAAAATATCCAGTAGGCAATATACATCTAATACATGTATAATACCAGTGCTTATATTACATGTATGTATTTGTTGAATTCAAAGATAATTCCAACTTATGATATTGACTTAATTTTAATTATCCACACCATGAATAATATCATTCTTCCATTTTAAGTGTATCAGAACTTCCTTTGACTGCCATCATTGGGGATTGCTTAGTATATGTAATTATGTGTATAAGAGGATTAATAAGATGCCATTGTATAATACATGTAAATAGTATAATAGTAAAAAAGACTGACCAATGTATAATCAAATATTGTACATTTACACACCACATCAGATGTAATGACCTTAAATCGGTGAATACAGTGGGCGTTTTGTCCATCATTCCTATTTAAAAAAAAAACCCCAAAACATTACGCTTTTAGAAGCTGTTGTGATATTCTAAGAGATTAAAGATGTACATTGTTCTTAAAGATGTGCCTCATTGCTTTAACTTTAGTACAATTTTTTAGTATGTAGACTAAACAGTGTACATATGTAGAATTAAAGACATTTATATCATTGATTAATCTGACAATACATCTTTATTTATTTTTTTTTAAATGCTCATTTTGATAACGGGCGGTTGTGATGGCCTAGTGGTCTAGAGTGCCGCGCTTCGACCTCTGTGGTTTCGAGCCCTGGTGTGAGCGTATGTGGCATGGAGATAGGGGGGCCTTCTCAACCTCGTGGATTTCTTCCGGGCACTCCGGCTTCCTCCCACTGCTAAAGACCCCTATGCGCAAGCGAATTATTGAAATAAAATTAAACCATATGTTAGTCCCGAAATGACCTAGTGGACGTTAAACCCCATTTCTCTCTCTCTCTCTCTCTCTCTCTCATTGTGATAACATATAAATGGAAAAAATACATATACAAGGAAAATACACATCAATGTCGATTCCATACCTACCCACCCACCCAAAAAATCATAAATAATGATTTTTATCAATCAAATTCACATTAGTTTAGGATAGTTACATGTAGTTAAGTATTAACTTAACACTATATGTTCATGTTTGTCTGAATCTTGTACAAAGAGAGAGATAGGGTTTTTAAGAGCCATTGAACACAAACTGGGTAATCACTAATCATGAGTACAAGTAGGCCCTACATGTATCTACAGTATACAATTATTTATTTCAATAATTCACGTGGGTACAGTGATCATAAACAATTGAGGGAAACTGAATAAATCCAAGAGATTAGAAAGGCAATCCTACAACTTTTCATATTGCATGTACATTACATGTACATACAAGCATGGTATCAAAACACATTTACATGGATTGATGGCTGATCTTTTGATCTAAAATGCACATATCAGACCACTTGATCATTTAAACCCCTTGTTATTTAAGACAAAGCACTTAATTCAGTTATCATTCAATGAGTAACTAACCATGTCTATTACTCTAGTCTATTCTTGAACTTTCATCAGAAATATTTTTACTGTATAATTAAAAACGTAGTTGTCTAGGTTATACAGTGGAGAAATCAAAACAGAGCATATAGAGTACTGTACATGTACATGTGATATATTGTTGCATCAAACTAGTGAATTTAGATGCATATTGTAATGACTGAATTTGTGATCAGATTTACTAATTATATAATAGTACTCGTATAATAGTACTTTTAATGGAATGTTTCAGTTTGCTAGGTGTTTCAGGGGGGAATTAACATGAATATTGCCCAAAACCTCAGACACTGGCACCGTCTAATAGTTCAGAAAACTACTAAGAACAGTGGTTGGGACAATGCCATATGGTCATAGTTCTACACTGGCTATCAGACATCATACATGTAATAGACACATGAAATGGTGTTTAAAGATTTTCAACTGTCAGGGGATCTTAAACGTGCTGGCAATGCCAATGGTATACAAGATCTCTCTATTTCGTACCATCCTTGCCTTTAAAGAGTTTATTTGTAGTACATGTAATTTGAACTTTGTACATACATGTACAATATACTCATCGTGAAATTTTTTATATACATGTACATGCTTTTACCAAGAAATAGTGAAGTCAAGATCATGAAGTACCAAAACAAAAAAAAGCCCAATCAATTCTTCGACTAGGCAGGCTAGTAGGATGCAAAATTCTGTTTTTATTATGCTATCTATAAAACTCAGTTTAAAGAGTTTACATGTATTCTTAGTATGAAATTGGTACTCAACCTGAAAAGATTGAAATTTTTGCACCAATGAAAATATAAGAGGGTCAAGACACTAGAAAAAGATACCATAATGTAAAAAAACACCCCAAAACAATTGTTCGACTAAGCTAGAAGGATCAGAGTTTCCTTGTGTTTATCATACTTTCTACAATATAATACACACATTGAGAGTCTTTGGAAATTGAATTGCTTGTAGGGTTGAGTTATAAATAGTATCTGGTTCAGGCCAACAGCTTACTCATGAAGGATTGCTGGGATGAGATGGCAGAATGCCAAATGACCACAGCACTGACCAATAAATGATGGTCTTAGATTATAAATGAAATCCCATCTGAGATCTTGACCATTATTCTAGCCAGTATTTGAATACAGTGGATGTACATGTAGATTGAGATAATAAATATTCTTAGTATGTTGTTTGAAGGGGAGTAGAGTATCCCAGGTATAAATAAATGTAGGGCAACTTTTTTCGGACTTAGAGATAGAGTTCACATAGTTAACATATTTTACTTGTAATTTTATGTCGAGAAGAATTTGTAATATATATCTGTATCAAACAAATATTGAATTGACAGGTTGTTAGCTTATTTGAATTTGATGAAGACTGAGACTTGGGAGGTCTTTGTTTGGGCAGCTTAATCCTGATCGGTTGCATATTCATCCCCCTCCCCCAATGTTTTATACGCACGCATTTAAATTTGGTTATCCCTGGCTGTGACCCATTGTGGGTGCTCTGCAGGCTAAAGTTATTGTCTGTTTGCCTCAATCCAATTTATGCAGTGTTTATGTTCATTAGATAATTACTCTCACAGTTAAGTCTTTGGTCAGTTTCTTTTCTTTAATATTTCAGAGTTACATGTATCACCCTTGGTCAATTTGAAAAATCTTTTGCACTTGCTAAGCATCTACATGCACATGTACATTGTACTTGTTCATATAAATTGATACACTGAGATCAATTTATATGAACACTAAGACAATTAGACCACGCTGGAAGAACAAACTGGGTATCCAAAGTTAGAACTATTTAAAACTCTATAGGATTTGGTTTTGCGTTTGACAGTGAATGTATTGGAAATAAAAACTTGTTTTTAAGTCAAATTAAAGTAAGATTAATAGATATTAATTTACGAGAATGGTCAGCAAAATTACTAGAAAGTGAAAGTTTAAGGGAGTACTCTAACTTTAAAACCAGTTTGAGCCAGGAGAACTATTTATCAAGTAATATTCGCTTTAAACATAAACATAACATTACGAAGTTTAGATTGAATCTTTTACCCACAAAATCATTTCTTTTGAAGAAAAATCTAACTGTCGATTCGACATGCCCCTTATGTCACGAATGTGAAGAAGATTTATTCCATTTTATGTTTGAATGTTGCAAAACGAAAGATTCTTTCGGTACTATTAATCTATTTTATGTAAATCGACATAATTATTTAAGCTTGTCAAATACCTGTGATCCTCATATTTTGTCCTCAATTTCTATGTATATCTATAAGGTTACAAATTATCGTAAAAGTTTGCTCTAACAGACCTGTACTAACATTTCACATTATTTATTATCAATTATATACATGTATGTAATCTAATAGCAATGTCACCAAAATGATTTATGAAGTAAATATTGTTGTATATATGTTATATTCGTAACTTTGGTCTTGGATCTATATTACAGAATAAACTATTCTTATTCTTTTTCTTATTCTTATGTAGTTTGATTTTTAATGATCCGTTATTAACGCTAACAGCTAAAGTTATTACATGTATCCAAATACAAGTGCATGTGCATGTTTGGTTTCTATAATAAACATGATTAGGAAACCATTGAAATTTTAATTACATACATGTAATGTACATTGTAGTAGTGGTTATTACTGAAAAGGTATTTAGTTGAATAGTTTACTATTGATCAATTTTTCGTATCTACATGTATGCTTTTACTATAAATGCCTCTCATTACCTACAAAAAATAAATATGTGACAAACTTTGTTATCTGACTGTCAGGATTTTCTAGCGTGGGTTACTGTTGTTTGTTCAGAAGAATATTCCAGCGTGGATTTCCTTTTCTGTTGTACAGGAAGGCCTGGCAAGGTTGAAAACCATTGTCCTGAATACATGTACATGTATGTTGGCAAGCCTGTAAAAGAACTTTTGACACTTGAATAAGGAATGAGCCGTGTTTGATGTTCATGCAAAATTTCCATCATTCATGTACAGTACATGTAGCACACTGCATTACAAATGTCTTTCTTCATTAGTCCAGAGGATAAAGAAAATTACGGGTTTAATTCATTCATTGCCTGGCAAACTATCACTTAATGATATAACAAACCAAATTGTTCAAAAACTGTAGGCCTATGTGTACATATATGTACTGTGCTGGTGGAAAGAGCGTTATTACATTCTATATACATGTACTTATTTAAACATGAGAACAAGAATACCTGCTACATGTATCTCTTTTATAAACACTTTACACATAATATTATGTGATTCAGTATCAGTTTTGGGGCCTTATCATACATTTGATATAGGTACCGGTACCTCTTTTTGGATATCCTACGCATCCCTGACCTGATTTTTATACGCCCACATTGAAATGTGGTCGTATATTGTCGTCGCCCCTGTCCGTCTGTCTGTCTTGTGAACGCACTAGAGGCTAAAGTTTATATCCGATTGACTTTAAATTTATACACAGTGTTTAAGGTCATGAGACGAAGAAGCCTATTGATTTTCAGCGATCTCTGATAATTATTGCCAGAGTTATGGCCCTTGATCACATCAAAAATTCCTGTGGATGCTCTAGAGGCCAAAGTTAATATCTTATTGACTTTCAATTTACACACACTGTTTAAGGTCATGAGACGAAGAAGCCTACTGATTTTCAGTGATTTCAAATAATTACTTCCAGAGTTATCTCCCTTGATCACTTCAAAAAACCTTGTGATGCTACAGATGCCAAACTTATCATCCGATTGATTTCAGATTGATACACAGAGTTTAAGGTGTTGAAACGAACAAGTATTTTGATTTTCAATGAATTTTGATACATGTAACTGAAAAGCTAAATCCATGATGTTAAATGTTTCTTATACTAATTGTTAGCGTGGGGCAAAACTTTATAAAATTAAAAAGCAAACAAATTCTAATGATTTTCAAATAATTACATAATGAGTTGTTACTCTAATCAGATTTTAGTGTATTACAAATGTTTCATTACCAAAAAAAGTAAAAATATGCGACAACCCTTGTTGACTGCCCGGACGATTTAGCTGCTGTGGGCATATGTTTTGTTGCCTGGTAACCTATCTTTTCTTATTTTTTAACCTGAATTATTATGGTACATTGGTAAATGTACATGGGCAATGAGCATACATGTATATAAGTCATAATACTCACAAATTGTACATTTTGTACAAGCATCTACATGCGATAGTGATATACATGTATGTACATAAATCCATTTCCTAACAATATCCATATTTGGATTGACAACAACAAAAGAATCATGCATTGCTCCTTTTGATTCCATATAATACAGTATTTATCAAAATTGTTTGATGTTTTAAAAAAACAAAAGCTACTGGTACATGTAGAATATCATGTTATATATGTTATAATGTATATAGTTATTTATGATATACCGGTATTGATTCTTAAAGTTACAACTACTGTACAAGTACATGTATTTGTAATAGAATTCATTATGTATGAAATATTAAACTTGCTGTGGTTTGTTGACATGTTGCATGTTTTTGCTTGTGACTGACATACATGTAGTATAGCCTTTGGCATTAAAACATCACCCCAAAAAAAAACATTTATTATACAGTCAACTCTGTTTATTAGTGTTTGATGTGAAGAACAGTGTTCAAAATGGCTGTACAAAATCACAAATTCAACTATATTTTTTAATCCATTATATTTCAATGAAGATTAAAAATCTTGAGAATTGTATTGTAGTAACAGAGAAACACATCCATTTTGAAATGAAACAACCGTTTATACATCTACATGTGTGTACCAATAACAACACAATACAATAGAGACAAATTTTGACTGAAATGTGGTCGTATTGTTGTACCTCAAATATATTCGATAATTACTGCGAGAGTTATAGCCCTGTGGCTATTTGAATAATCATATAGAAGCTCTTTCTGATTGACTTCAGAACTTAAACACAGTGTTTATTGTCATAGGACAAAGAATCCTGTTATTTTCAACGATTTCTGATAATTATGGCCAGAATTAAGGCCCTTCATCTTTTTGAAAGATCTTCTGGACTCTCTAGCGGATAAATGTAATATGAATTGTTTAAGGCCATGCAACAAATGTTTTCTGATAATTAATTCATTGTTTATTATCCCACTGCTAAAGACCCCTACGTGCAAGCGAATTATTGAAATAAAATTAAACCATATATTTGTCCCGAAATGACCTAATTTGTGTTGAGTGGACTTTAAACCCCATTTCTCTCTCTCCCATTGTTTATTACTCGTAATGATATTTTCATGTGTTGTAAATGTTCTCATTACTGATAAACATAATGATATGCGACAGCACTTGTTGACTGCCAAGACAACTTAGCTGCTGTTGGTGTATGTTTTGTTTCCTGGTAACATGTCTTTCAAAATTCTACTCTCATGATATGGGTCTGTCCTTCTGTCCATCATCCACAATTTCTTGTGAACTCTCTACAGAGTACATGTACATTTATCATCTGATTGTGTTGAAATTGATATTTGTTGTTAATATTGGTGAGATGAAAAAGCTTACATGTATGTAATTTCAATAATTTTCGATAATTTCTTCTGGGACTATGGCCTTTGTTTCACTTTGTTACACCTGATGTTAGCAGCTGATCTGTAGGCATCATGAAATTAACCTTGTGAACCTTCAAATGATGAAAATTTTAATCTGCTCTATATGAAATTGTCTTGTAAATGTCCCAAATTACCTACAAAAGAATAAATAACCCTTGTCGACAGCTCAGCCGATTTAGCTGCTATGGAGGTACATGTATTGTTTGTTTGTCTGACATCCTATCTTACATGTAAATGAGGTAGAATGTTTAAACTTTGTATAGATGTTAGGTGATGTCCTGACCCTGACTGAGTTCAATGATCATCATTTTCCGCTAAAACTAACCACAGCCAAGCAATTTCATTGGTCAGTGCTTAGTGATTAGATAACGTTTATTCGAACTATGAAAAGTGATGAATTTACATGTAGTGCATAGTTTCACTTTCAGGTACTTCAAAAACTCAAGAGACTAAACTTCTGCTTGGACGAAGTATAGAGTTTGATTGCTCGATACATTTCAAAAATGAAAATTTTCAATTAATGATAGGTGTCACTGTTAGTTTGTTTTATCATGCAAGCAGTAAATGGTAATGATGATACATGTATAAAGAAAATGATAATATTCTGACCACTGTAGAAACATGTTAGTTTGTACACTATATAAACGATGAAAGATAATATAATATATTTCAGTGTGACATCATTTGTACATAATATGATTGTGTTACATTTATTGTACATGTAAATTCTAGATATTATTTCAGTTAAATCTATTTGGTATTTACTGAAAAATGCATTTTTATACACCCACATTGAAATGTCATCCTATTTTGATGTGGTCCCTGGCATAACTTATGAACTTAGTGACAAGACTCACATACATGTAAGGAAATGAAATTAAATAAATAAGGGTTAAAGTTCTACTTTTTTTTAGACAAATGGGTTAATGAAGACAAGCATACAAGAAATTTTGCCGGGACAGCAGCGCGACAGCCTACTCTTATTTTGAAGAGTTCTTTTACATACATGTAATAATGAACATGTCTTTTTGGGCAGGAGATACTTTTTATACGCCCACATGGAAATGTGGACGTATATTGCCGTCACCACCGTCCGTCCGTCCGTCCATCGTCCACAATTTCTTGTGAACGCACTAGATGCTAAAGTTTATATCTGATTGACTTTAAATTTATACACTGTGTTTAAGGTCATGAGACGAAGAAGCCTATTGATTTTCAGCAATATCTGATAATTATTGCCAGAGTTATGACCCTTGATCACTTTGAAAAATCTTGTGAATGCTCTAGAGGCTAAAGTTAATATCTGATTGAATTCATATTTATACACAGTGTTTAAAGTCATGTGACGAAGAGGCCTTTTGATTTTCAGCGATTTCCAATTATTACTGCCAGAGTTATAACCCTTGTGAACACTGTAGAGGCTAAAGTTAATATCCGATTGACTTTAGATTTATACACAGTATTTAAAGTCATGAGACGAAGAAGCCTATTGATTTTCAGCGATTTCCGATAATTACTGCCAGAGTTATGGCCCTTGATCACTTTGAAAAATCTTGTGGATGGTCTAGAGACCAAAGTTAATATCCGATTTACTTTAGATTTATACACAGTGTTTAAGGTCATGAGACGTAGAATCCAATTGATTTTCAAAGATTTCCAATAATTACTGCCAGAGTTATGGCCCTTGATCACTTTGAAAAATCTTGTGGATGGTCTAGAGGCCAGAGTTTATATCCGATTGACTTTAAATTTATACACAGTGTTTAAGGTCATGAAGAGAAGAATCCTATTGATTTTCAGAGATTTCTGATAAATACTGCTAGAGTTATGGCCCTTGACCACTTCAAAAAATCTTGTGGATGCGCTGGAGGCCAAAGTTAATATCCGATTGACTTGATACACAGTATTTAAGGTCATGAGACGAAGAAACCTATTGATTTTCAGCGAAACCCTATAATTACTGCCAAAGTTATCTCCCTTGATCTTGTGATGCTCTAGAGACCTAACCTACTATGCGATTAATTTTCAATGAATTTTGATAACTGAAGAGCTAAATCCATGATATTAAATGTTTTATATACGGTACTAAATGTTAGTATGGGCCAGAACTTGATAAAAAACCAAACAAATTCTAATGATTTTCTGATAATTACTTTATGAGTTACTCTTGATCAGATTTTAGTGTAATATAAATGTTTCATTATCGAAAAAAAGTAAAAAATATGCGACAACTCTTATTGACTGCCCGGACGATTTAGCTGCTGTGGGCTTATGTTTCGTTGCCTGGCAATCTATCTTTTAAAACACTTCACACCAATTTGTTATTTGTATATTTTTCATTGTTAATTACAATATTGATGATTTATCTTTGAAAGGAATATAGACTTGAGAAATGAAACAAATATATTTCAATATACAAAAATGTATATTATTTTTACTGGTACATGTACTTCAGCTGTACTCAAACGAAAATCGGATTGTTACTATTAGGCCTCTTTACACAGAAGTTACACTTAATGTTTTATTTTTGTAAAAGGCAAAATGATTTATTTAATTCAAGGATATACATTATTTTTTGTATGTTAGGGAAGATTAAAGGCATTATTTTTAAATCAAGGTTAGTAAGGTGAAAGAGATAATATTAGATAAAAAAATAACAGTGATTTTTTTGCACCTATGATCCAAAGTAAGTTAAGAAGTAGGCTGTATATTTACATGTATTTCACCCATATAAATTGAGCAAAGGTATATAACACTGAACTGACATTGTTGAAAAGTTCACTCTCGTACAAAGATGCATTGATTGTACCTGTACATGTAGATCTAATATGTATAAATACAAATCACATTGAAGGATCGTAATTTCCTATCTTCGGGCTTTATTTGCTATTGGTCACTTCAAACGTAGCTTATGTATTCTGTGTGCTTAACACAGTTAACCTCTGGATGGTTTGGCCACAGGCCAGCAATGTTGATTGTAAACAGCTTGTATAAATGACTCATACCTGTAGCTCAACAAACCAACTCATTGGTCAATGACAAATCATTACGGGTTATCCCCCCTTTGTCTTTGATTGATAATACACCTGTAGATTGTTTTGATGGAGAAAATGATGGAGGCTTTTCTTGTTTTACTCTAAGAAAGCTTTTGTTAACATTAAATTTGTTTTCTTAGAACAAAAAATAGTTTGCTCTTTTTGTTGAATTTAGGCTCACATTTTTTTCTTTCAGGTAGATAGATCAATTAGGGTTATGAAATAGACATTTTCCCCTCTCAATACAACACGTTGCAATTTAGATTATAAGATAGACATTTTACTTGCTCTATGCAAAACGTTGCCTGGAGGAATGTTAAACATTTCATGTACATGTAGCTTGCTTATAATAATTTGGTATTGATAATTTAAATTTGAGCTGTTTTAATGCCCTCAGGGACATATCAAATTTTATCCAATTATTGAAACGCAAAACAATTTGACACATTCGTATGCAATGCGTTTAAATCAAGTTGCATAGCTTGTGTTGTATGTTGAGCACTAGAGCTGTATTGATTGTGATAACATCAGTAATAATCGTGAAAACCGTGATAACAATCTTATGAAAATTTAGATCATATAAGGTTAACTTTATTTAGTAATTATTATGAATAACCTTTTTCACAACGTTCAAATGAATAAAGTGGTATCATGTGTTTTATAAATTCTCACCATTAGTAGATAATTAAATTTATAAGAAGTCTTATATTCATGTATACATGTATGTATACATGAAAAATAAATATCATTTATTGTGGATGAAAGGAATAAGAATATTTAGGTTGCCTTACTTTACATGTATTATGACATGAACATAATATACCTTTTCTGGTGAGTTTTAAGTACCGTAGGAGCTTAAGAGCATAACATGTTATACCCTATTCTAGTCATTTGGACTTTTTCCCTAAATATACATACATGTACATTTGTAGATCAACTGATATGTTAAATTTGTTCAAACTTTTTCATATCTTAATAGAATTTGGTGAAACTTTAATTTATTCTTCTCTATGGACTTAAAAGGGTAGAGAGGGCTTGGATGGCTAAATGGTTTGTGTTGAGTGGATGCTAAACCCCATTTCTCCCCCTCTTTCTCGCTTGAAGTGTAGGTAGTGCCTACATGACATTCAAAAGTTCCTTCTTAAGGTTCTCAATATTTTATGAAGTGATCAAGAGCAGTAACTCTTGATTTGACAGATATTATATGGACATAGACATTGTGTACAACTTACTTTGTAGGCAGTCTTATGAATTAATATTAATTTTAAGTCTATAGGATGTTGGTTAGGGTGTAAAAAGTCTTTGCTAGTTTGTTACAAAAAATTTGAGATGCACATAGTTTGAATAGTCTGTACAGTACAGTTACTTCGTGCATGTACAAATTTGTTTGGAAATTTGAGACATATGCCTACCCATCAATGAAATATAAACATTTTAACCATTACCAAGTCATACATAATTATTAAGAACTTTTGAAGGAGTTGAAACACATGTTGTTCAAAAAATATGTTACTGTTAGGATAATCAGTGCATGGATTTTCAACAATTACAGTGTGCATGTAAGTGATGACATTATTCCAAATTAATTATATTTTTCTACATGTATACGTATGTCATATGTATACACGTAGTACTAGTAGCCACAATTAGAATGAAGGTCCTCACATGGATGACAAATCTACTACACAAATATTAAAGCCCCAATAACACTCTTGTTGTAACTGACTAATATGTCCCAATCTTCATTCTGGTCAACAAATCGTATTATTTTAGAATATTCCAATTAAATGATGATATAAATTTCATCTTAACACACCTATCTTAAAAAATTTGAAAAATTCAACCAATTGATTTGAAAAGTCTAACGTAAACCTTTTCAAATGTGACTTGGATTTTAAAATATTTTTGAACCCTCTGGACAAGTAAAATAGGTTGTAATGGATAATTTACACAACAGGTATGACACTTAAACATCTAGTACTTAGAATAAGGGTATTATTTATTTTCTGGAGCTACCAAGCCAGCAAGAATGTTATTGTCCCTTTAAGTTCTTGACTTTTAAGACATTAATGTTGATGCATGTAGATACATCTAAGCTGATATGTTATTAAGAAATTTTGAAATAGTTGTGAACAATCAATCATTATAAATACTAAGACTTATACATGTATTTAATGTTGCACATTTCTGACTACCATATTTCAAATTGTAACTGCCACTGTATCTTAGCAGTCCCACAAGTGCCATCCCTGACAATTGAGAACAAGACTAGAAAAATAATTAAGGTTTCTATCCTTGACCAGAGGTCATTGGAAACATTCTAGACAAGAAGTCTGCCATTGCTCTACTATTTGACCAATGTGACCCTCTTGTTCACTTAAATGAGATTTTTATGTCCTACTTTTTCGTACAAACCAGGCAATGAAGTTAGTCTTTCACCAAGCAGTGTGCTAGGCGTAAAATTTTTCCCAGGTGGAGTTTCGGCATGGTCTTCCATCGTTCCAGCTGGCAAGGATTCTTTTAGCTGTACACAGGACCCCAGTTTTTTCCCTCCATCAAAATGACTAGATCCTCTGCGCCTTACCTGCGGACCCCAGGGCCCCATGGTTTCAAAAGACGGTGACTAAGTACATGTAACTGAACCACGTATCTCTAGAGGTGCAAATAGTACCTATATTAATCGTTAAACAGCATTTAGTAACTGGAAAATGGAAAACAGCTACTAGTGTATTTAAGGTGACAATTTAAAGAGTTTTCGGTTATATTGTTATAATTTGTCTGTATTTGAGTCATACATGTATCTGTGTTGTTGTATTGACTTGATAACGTTGATAGAATACTCACATTAAATACACTAGTAGCTGTTTCCACTTTCTCAGTGTTCGCTCCCTGCATTGGCCGAGAAAGTTCATCTCGATTTTCCGGCATGATTTCTCCTTGTCAGTGATGCAGAAGGAGAGGCTGACAAGGACAGCTGCCTAGTCATTTGGATGGGACGAAAAACCGAGTTCCCGTGTACACATTGGAGTGCACGTAAAAGATCCCTTCGCAGTTGGAATTCAATATATGAGTAGGCCGTAGCTCTGCTGCCCGGGCAAAATTTCCCTCATAGCACACTGTATGGCATATGCCCATCTTCCATTAGCCCAGGTTAGGTGCATAAGAGTAGGACATTAAATTTCATTTCCATACATGTTAGTATGTCCTTTTGTTTCTTAGTACCTGTATGTTATAGAAAGGTCTTCTAATCGGCAGTAGAATAGTCCTTATAAAATGTGTCCATGTTGTTCAGTAGTCTATTATAAAATGTTATTTCATCTGTTGCTCTATTAGAAAATGGGATTAATTGAGCTCCATTTTGATTTGTGTAATTTTATTTTTCTGGTTGCTATTTACTTCACTACAAAAAGTTCAATTTCTGAATTTTTCAGGCATAGAGAAAAATTTTACAAAAGAGCCTTCACCATGGCAGGGATATTTAGGTGGTGTGGCGCGATTTGAATGCAATATCAACTCTGTACCTCCTCCGTCATATGTATGGCAAAAAGATAGAAAAAATATACCTCAAAATGATCGGTATGTATACATGTATATTTATAAATAGCACTGCTTTTACTCTCTAGTTGATGTAATCTATACATACAGTATATATATATATATATATATCACTTAAAAAAACATAATACGATTTTTAAATATTGATTATATTCATATTTAAATAAATAGATTAGAAAATTAAAATGAAAAATAATTTACAATGTAATTGAATTTCATGGAAGTTTTCTTGGTCAAGAAATTGATAAGAGACCTTTGACCTTAAGATACAGTCTATTAATAGGCTATACAGTGCAATAATGTGGATGTAACAAGTTGTTTGTACTTTTCAGCATAACAGTCCTTGTATTTCTATGTCAAGTGTCAAGTGAATAGAATGGTGTTTTTATTTTTATTTTCAGATACACAACATTCTCCTCAGGTGTTTTACAAATCACAAACCTCAAATATGAAGATGCAGGAATGTATCGCTGCATTGCATATTCTTCCGGGTCTGTACAGGGACGTACCGAAGTTATGAGTAACTTCAAAAACAAAAACAGCAAGGAAGCACAATTAACAGTTTTAAATCGTAAGAATATTTTTTTGTAGCCTTTTGAAGCCAACAGCACAAAGTATATCTATTTAGTTACTGGACATTTAATCTCAGAAGTTGAACAATTTGTTATTCATTAGCCCAGTCAGAGCAGAACAGTAGGACGTTAAACCCCATTTTATTTCATATGTTAAAAAGGAATACTTTTCATAGACTTTAGATATTGCTAAACATCTGAAATTGACAGCGAGTACTTTCTTGTCACTTAAAATATACATTAAGATAAAATATGGTGTGTTTTGAAAAATTATATAAATATCTACAAGTACATGTAGGTTGTATAAAGTTAACAGTGTTGGAAATATTGTTTACATGTTAGAGGTACAGAAATATACCAATACCACGGATCTTAATCGGCTGTTTTTTGTCGGCTTTAGCCGATTGATCTTTAATCTAGCCGGTTTGTAAAACAATGAACCGGCCGCTATGGTATCATTAATCAATCAACTTTCGGCCGATAACAAAGAGTTAATTATTACTCGTCGATTAAGAAACCCATCAAAGAATCAGTCAATACAATATGAATACCTTCAGCTTCAATCCGTATCGGCTCATTTCCTAAATAAACAACTTAATTAGTTGAGTCAATCAAGTAAAAGAATGTATATAATCCAATGTCGGTTCATTCATTTCTATCTAACACAATGTTGAAGTACTTGAACACCTCACAGAATGACAATGGAAAACGTAAGCGAGTTTTAGCCGACGATAGTGATGGCTGCATTGACCTTGAACTTCAAGCACGCACGTCGTCATTGGAAGTTCCAAAAATCGGAGAAACTCCCACGTCCAATATAGGTCAACCAAAATCGAAGTCCGGGAGATATTTTAATACCGAATGGTTAACTACTTTCAAATGGCTTTCGTTTGACAAAATTTCACAGAAAATGTTTTGTCTCGTAGTCGTAAGTTCTTAATTTAGTCTCCTTTTTTAAGTCACGTAATAACCTACTGATCTCGTATAGTATAATTATTATTATTATGTTAGCGTTGAGTAAATCTGGTAATAACCTACTGACCCGTATATAATTATTATGTCAAGTAATAGCCTATCATGGTAATAGGCCACGTGACTTTTCGCACGTCGGCATATTTCCGAGTTCCGACTATACACAGAAACTAATTTGTGCTAATTTATTATTATTGATATGTGCTTACATTCTTTTTATTTTTATATATTGACAAGTGATCACAATAATACAATTGTAAAAAAAAACATATTTATATTTACTGGTAGTTTTTCTTTTTACTAAATTATAACTTCCGTTTGGTTGGATGAAAGCGAAAGTAGGAATATGCATTATGCAAGTTGCTGAAATTTGACTATAAATTTCGATATTATTATAGATGTATGAATACAAGTATGCAATTTCAACAAAGGTTTTGTTTATTCGAAGTTTAAGCTATTATTATTCGGAATACGTTATGCAATTATTAACGTGAATAAAGTATGCATAAACCAACATGTCTGTTGTTGAAAATACGACTATCTGTAGGCTTACCCTTGGCCGGTTCATTTCAAAATGGATTAAGAACCCTGACCAATACATGTATTGCATAATTTGTCTCCCTCATATTGGTACACTGGGGACCTTGAAATTTGAAATAGAGTAGGATGTAGGACCTCTGTCTGGGACTAAATTTCCTTCATTAGTCTGTATGACATGCCTGTCTTCATTAGCCCAGTTGGTGCAGAAGGGTAAATGCGCGACATTAATCCCCTTTTTATACGCCCACATTTTCATGTGGACGTATATTGTCGTCGCCCCTGTTCGTCCGTTCACAATTGTTTGTGAACAGTCTACAGGTCACAATTTTTATCCGATTTCAATGAAACTTAAAACATAGGTTTATCACCCTAAGATCTCGGTTCCTTTCGATATTGGCATGTATTGGACTGTAACTTCATGGGTTATGGCCCCTGATTGTACGAAAAATCGGGACCTTTAAAGTAGTTCCAATATGGCGGAATTCGTCATACAGCCGAGTTTAGATTCCCGAAATCTTACGACGTTTGCCGAGTGGACCCTGTAGAAGTCACATTTTTTATTCGATTTCGATGAAACTTGAAATTCATAGTTATAACCCAAAGATCTTGGTTCCTTTCGACATTTGCGCATATCGGAACGTAACTTCCTGAATTATGGCCCCTGATTATACGCAAAATCGCCTTATTTTAGCTTGTGGTACCTCTGGTGGTAACAATTATTATCCGATTTAATAAAACGGTTGATTATATTACCGTTACACCGTAAGGAAGGTTGAGTTCGAATTTCGGGAAAATCGGACCAAAATTGCCATACAAAATGGCCGCCGTTTGTACTCGAATACTGTTAAGAAATTGTATATCATGGTTGTGGACCCTGTAGAGGTCACAATTTTAATTCGATTTTGATGAAACTTGAAATGCATGGTTATAACCCAAAGATCTTGGTTCTTTTCGATATTTGCGCATATCAGATCGTAACTTCCTGAATTATGGCCCCTGATTGTCCGAAAAATCGCCTATGGTCCCTCTGGAGGTCACAATTATTATCCGATTTGAAAAAACGTTTGACTCTATCACCGTTACACCCTACGGAAGGTTGAGTTTGAATTTCGAGAAAATTGGGCCATAATTGCCAGAAAAAATGGACGCCGTTTGTACGCGAACAGTGTAAAAATATGGTATGTCAAAGTTGTGGACCCTGTAGAGGTGACAATTTTAATTCGATTTTGATGAAACCTGAAATGCTTGTTTATAACCTAAAGATCTTTATTCTTTTCGATATTTGCGCATATCAAATTGTAACTTAATGAATTATGGCCTTTGATTGTAGGAAAAATCACTTTCGGTATTGCTTGTTCTCTGTCTATCTCTCGAACAATTATTATCTGATTTTAAAAAAAACTCTGATTATATTACTGTTGCACCGTAAGGAAGGTTGACTTCGAATTTCGTGAAAATCGTACCAAAATTGCAGGACGAAATGGTCACCGTTTGTACGCGAATAGTGTAAAAATATGGTATATCATGGTTGTGGACTCCTACAGGTCACAATTCTTATCCAATTTTGACGAAAAGTAACATTTCTAGGTTGTGTACCATCAAACCATAATCATTGTCGGCTTCGAATTTCATGAATATCAGACTGGAACTGACCAACAAAATGGCTGCTCCCAATACAGTATGAAATACAGGACTTAATGATGTAGGAAAAATCACTTTCAGTATTGCTTGTTCTCTATCCATCTCTCAAAAATGTGGGCGTATCCTGCCTGGCAATGACAGCCTATCTTTTAGCTTGTGAACAGTTTAGAGGTCACAATTTTGAACCGATTTGGACGAAACTTGAAATGCATGTTTATAACCCAAAGACCTTGGTTCCTTTCGATATTTGCGCCAATCGGATCGTAACTTCCTGAATTATGGCCCCTGATTGTCCGAAAAATCGCCCTTTTTAGCTTGTGGTCCCTCTGGAGGTCAAAATTGTTATCCGATTTAAAAAACCGTTTGATTTTATCACCGTTCCATGGTTATGAAGGTTGAGTTCGAATTTCGTGAAAATCGGACCAAAATTGACGGACAAAATGGCCGCCATTTGTACGAGAATAGTGTGAAAATATGTTAAATCAAGGTTGTGAACAGTGTAGAGGACACAATTTTGAACCGATTTGGATGAAACTTGAAATGCATGTTTATAACCCAAAGATCTTGGTTCCTTTCGATATTTGCGCCAATCGGATCGTAACTTCCTGAATTATGGCCCCTGATTGTCCGAAAAATTGCCCTTTTTAGCTTGTGGTCCCTCTGGAGGTCAAAATTGTTATCCGATTTAAAAAAACGTTTGATTATATCATTGTTCCATGGTTATGAAGGTCGAGTTCGAATTTCGTGAAAATCGGACCAAAATTGACGGACAAAATGGCCGCAATTTGTACACGAATAGTGTGCAAATATGTTATATCAAGGTTGTGAACAGTGTAGAGGATACAATTTTGAACCGATTTGGATGAAACTTGAAATGCATGTTTATAACCCAAAGATCTTGATTCCTTTCGATATTTGCGCCAATTGGATCGTAACTTCCTGAATTATGGCCCCTGATTGTCCGAAAAAATGCCCTTTTTAGCTTGTGGTCCCTCTGGAGGTCAAAATTGTTATCCGATTTAAAAAAACGTTTGATTATATCACCGTTTCATGGTTATGAAGGTTGAGTGTGAATTGTGTGAAAATCGGACCAAAATTGACGGACAAAATGGCCGCCGTTTGTACGCGAATATTGTGAAAATATGTTATATAAAGGTTGTGGACCTTATAGAGGTCACAATTTTGAACCGATTTTGATGAAACTTGACATGTATGTTTATAACCCAAAGATCGTGGTTCCTTTAGATATTTGCGCCCATTGGATCATAACTTCCTGAATTATGTCCCCGGATTGTCAGAAAAATCGCTTTTGTTCGCTTTTGGTCCCTCTGGAGGTCAAAATTATTATCCGATTTAAAAAAACGTTTGACTATATCACCGTTACATGGTAATGAAGAGAGAGTTTGAATTACGTGAAAACCGGACTAGAATTGACGGACAAAATGGCCGCCGTTTGTACACGAATAGTGTGAAAATATGTTATATCAAGGTTGTGGACCCTATAGAGGTCACAATTTTGAATCGATTTTGATGAAACTTGACAGGTATGTTTTAAACCCAAAGATCTTGGTTCCTTTCGATATTTGCGCCCATTGGGTCATTACTTCCTGAATTATGTCCCCTGATTGTACGAAAAATCACCCTTTTTAGCTTGTGGTGCCTCTGGAGGTCACAATTATTATATGATTTAAAAAAAAACGTTTGATTATAAAAACCAAACAAATTCTAATGATTTTCTGATAATTCCTTAATATGCGACAATTCTTGTTGACTGCCCGGACGATTTGGCTGCTGTGTGGGCGTATGTTTCGTTGCCTGGCAACCTATTTTTATTTTTTCTAAATGGACATGCATGTATAAACTGTAATAATATATTTGACAGTTCATGCCAAAACCTAAAAGTTAAGAAAATGGACTACAGAGAAATAAATGTAAATGGTGTAATATAATTTGAGTTACATGTATATGAATCAGAAATCTTTTATTAAGATTTATTGAGACTCGAATGTACTGTATATTAGCCATTAGGACAACATCGATTAATGAAAAATTTCAGATATAAAATAAGATATCGGGTTGCAATTTGACACTGTTAGCTTTTGTGTGAATGTATGTGTATGTATTATGAATTTTTTATTTTAATATCTCTTTGATTAAGATGAATGAGTTAGATCAATTAGCAGCCACCTGTTCATGAACTTTTCAGTAATAATTCTTTATAAAAAAAGAATAGCTAAACAAGATGCTAGAGTTGTATTATCTAATTGCTTTTAATTAATACATCTTTTTAAAAATAAATACCTAAACCATATTATGGGGTAAGGTTAAATACCACCTAATTTAATTCTCAGTGCTTATCATGATTGGTGTATGTGTTATTTGATTGTTTTTTTTTTTTAAATAAAAAAATATAGAGTTTAATCAGGCAGGCATCGAAATGTCACTTCGGTATTTATTGTTTAAATTTAAAATATAAAGGCCATAGACCCATCTGTTAATGTGTATAACTAAAACTCTAAAATATCACTGAAGTTTGAATATCAAACACCATTTCGCACCTTTCTGTTTTCGGGGGGTTGGGATGGCCTAGTGGTCTAGAGTGCCGCGCTACGACCTCTAGCTGGCCGGTCACCTCTGGCTTGCGGCTGTGGTTTCGATACCTGGTGTGAGCGTATGTGGCATGGAGATAGTGGCGCCTTCTCAACCTAGTGGGTTTCCTCTGGGCACTCCGATTTACTCCCACTGTTAAAAACCCCTACGTGCAAGCGAATTATTGAAATAAAAATAACCATTTGTTTGTCCCGAAATGACCTAGTTTGTGTCGAGTGGACGTTGAACCCCATTTCTCTCTCTCTCTCTCCCCTTTCTGTTTTCATTATCTTTTTTTTTTTTTCAACTACTATAGCGAGAACTGTCAGGTCTTTATATAATTTAAACCCCTTTATTAAATCTTTGTAAAAAAATAACTCTTCCACATAACTCTTGGTAAAAATACATGTAAATATCTAAACCATGAAATTGGGTTAGATTAACTACTTTATTAATGACTCTTTTGTAAAAAAAAAAATTAAATACGTAAGTCATTTGATAGGGTAAGACCATATTCATCGAACTGCATACATGTACTATTCTTTAGAACTCTTTGTAGAATAAAATAAAAAAAACTAAGGGATAAGTAGGTTATTGAGCTACTGTTTTTTTTGTGTTTATATTAACCATGTGGTAATTGACTTCCATGCAATTTTTTCAACGTTGCATAACACCCCTTTTCACACAGTAAAACTAAATATTATTTATGTATGTTTGGTTTTTTACTTCACCTTTGACACACAGTTGTCAAAAATTACTTACATTAACATCCTTCTATGTATATATAAACAAATAGAGTGACCAAAATATGGTTTATTATTTCCATATTGTGGCCCCGTGTAGTAAAGGTCAGCTACTTGTAGATGTGGAATGATAATAGAAAAATGGTGTGTATTTTTTAACATCTGTAGCGCCTGTCAGTGATGTAGATTATACATGTAGGTCGATAACAGTATATGTATGCTGATGGAATATAGATATCTGGTTCTAAAACATTGTTTTGACACAAGTTTATCAATATTAAACATGCCTTATGAAAGAGCTAAAACTGCCTATTGCAGGTCCTTCTTTCGGCCTGAAATGTTATCGAAGTTATTAATTGGACATTAATTAACTTGTCCAGACCAAGATTCACTCTCAATGCCATTGTTATCCTGCGATATTTACTGTATTTGAATACATTTTGTGATAGATGATTTAAAGTAAAAATGGATAATCAAGACTTTGTTTATTATCATACTAACGTTAGTAAAGATGACCAAGACTAGCCTAAAATTGAATCTCTAGTGACCTGGTTTAGAGCAATTTGATTGAAATTTTCCGCATTCATACTATTTTCAATTGTATTTTGTACTTTGAGCACTTTGAGCTATTGAAAATCAGACCTGACGAACTCTAAAAATGAAAATGTCTCTGTGATATATTGGCATACATCAATTTTTTTATACCCCCTTTAATAATACTATTGATTTGTTATTTTTTTCATAGGTAAAGAGAGGCAGGGTCCGACGATGCTTGCGTCACCTCAAAATAATACGGGTATTATTGGTGAATCAACTGTATTGGAATGTCTGATTGGAGGCAAGCCTTTACCAGGTGTTATTTGGACACGTAAAGGTAAGATTAACCTTAATCATCTATGAATTCTCGTGTCAATCTATAAACCTTTTGTGTGACTATAGATTGTAAGATTTACAGTTATGTATTTCAACTTTTTTTTTTTTTTTAAGATATTATACTTACACCTTAAAGTGAAGTATTGACATAAAATACAAAAGAGCTACCAAACCAAATGGTCCATGGAATATCTTTGAATTAAAGTCATCAACGTATAGGATTTCACACAAAAAGAAAACTTTTAATTTAAACTAATTATGTAGTTTAGTAAGAGAACAATTTCCATATCTCATTTACCACATATTTGACATACTGGCATGCTTCCCTTTAAACTAATGTTAAAGATCAACTTAAAGAGTTCTACAATTATTCCTGTTTTGTGTTTCAGATAAACGGTCAGTATCTGGAGTCAGATATGGATATACCAATCTCAAGTTTAATAAATTAAAAGAAAGTGATGAAGGCATTTATATCTGTACATCTAATTCTACAGCTTATCCAAATGTACACGCTGAAGCTGTTCTCACTGTGTTAAGTAAGTATTGAATAATTTTTGTGTAAAACCCTCCAAGCATAGAACAGTAAGATGATATATGTAATTAGATTTAATTGCCTTTTAGTCCTCCTGTCTATGAACCATTTTCAAATCATGTATAAAAATACATTTACCATTAAAATTTTTGCTTGAAATGACATAAATTTTTATACATATACCCTATCTCATATACAGTTTTAATTCCCATTAAATTTCTTTTGTTAGGTCCACCTAAGGTAGTTACTGCTCTCAAATCCCAAAAGTGGCCTGTAGCAAGAAATGTAATATTTGATTGTGTTATTAGCGGTGTTCCTAAACCAGATATCAAATGGTTTTTAAATGGACAACCAGTTGATAAAACAAATGACAGACTGGATGTAAGTGAATTAATTTAATTTTACCAGTAAGATTATATATATAGATTTGCACAAGACTGGTGTGGGTGGAATCTGAACTTACTGTATTAAATGAGTCATGGTGATGATTAGGTAATTTCAAAGATAAAATGTCAGGGTTGGCAGCTTTTTTAGGAGAGGCATTTGCTCCTGGAGTCCCCGCCCCTTGGATCTGCGCAGGTGGTGGCACCATAGCCTCCACAAAAGTGATATAAGAAAGTTTGGATCGGGGCTAAAGAATGGGATACCCATTGGTGGGTGTGGGTGTCCTTAAAATTGACCGATTGATCAGTGCCTTAAGAGCATCACCGTGTGATCATAATCAAAAGTATTATTATCCCGTGCCGTGAAGTTTGGGAGGGATATTGGATCGGGGTCCGTCCATCCTGAATTCGTTTCCGGAGCATATCTCATAAACCAATCGAGATATCTTTCTGAAACTTTGTACACACATCAATCTATTACAGTAGTTGTGCCTTTCGCTATTTATATTTTTTTTTGTTTCCATGGAAACAAATTTGACTTAGTTTTTGGTGTATAAATTTGTTTCCGAAGCATAGTTTTTGGTGTATAAATTTGTTTCCGAAGCATATCTCATAAACTGTTTGGGAGGGATATTGGATCGGGGTCCGTCCATCCTGAATTCGTTTCCGGAGCATATCTCATAAACCAATCGAGATATCTTTCTGAAACTTTGTACACACATCAACCTATTACAGTAGTTGTACCTTTTGTTTGCTATTTAGGAATTTCCTGGATTTATAATTTTTTTTGTTTCCAATTTTTTGGTGTACAATATTTGTTTCATAAACCAATCAAGATATCTTCATGAATCTTTGTACATACATCGACCTATTACTGTAGTTGTGCTTCATAAAGCTCATTCAATTATTCATCATTAATTTTAAAAATCTTGCTTGTAATAAATTATGTACATACATGTACATAATTTATTAGTGTTGCATACAGGAAGAAACTTGTGAAGATTGTACTAAATCATTTACATGCCAGTGTAAATGTCTGCAGAACAATCCTAATGATACTTTGCATAAATTATAGTACAGGTGTATGTATGATGATATGATGCCTATTCTAGGTTATTTGTGTATTTTCAATTGTACTATTCTTTCATTGATTGGCTCAAAACTTTGGAACAATACAAACAGCTATACATTACATGAAAGTCATATGTATATATACAAATCAAATAGAGATCAATATAACAGGGCAATTGTTAGGTCATGTAGAAAGATAATGGCATTATATATTATATGGTAGACCTTAAATTATGTAAATAAACAATTGGTATATTACAGTTATAACAAAAAATGTTTCAGTTGTTCCAGTGAACAATTTATTGTTAATTCAGATATGGTGTTGAACATTTTACAAATTAATAATTGGTTTATTAGTGCTTTATAGTTACAAGAAAGTTTACGTGGTAGACCATATTTAAATGTTGTTTTGATATGTATTTGCATAAACTTTATATGCAGATAGATTATTATATGTACAGTCCAACTGGATAGAAAATAAGACATTGTGCAAAGCATGTTCTGAAAACAAATGGGTTCTCTTACATGTACGTCAAATATCTGGTTCTACAAATTGTACATGTATCTGTCCCTTCTCGGCTAATTCCTATGCAGAACAAATGTTTTCATTTTATCGAAAGGTCCAATAAACAATTTACTTTTAGTTGGAGGGGGTTTTCTCCAACCGGGTGCAATTTATTTTTTTGGGGTAAAAAAGAGTATGTAACCCTTAATATTTCACATTGGTTATTTTTTAGCCTGACCACTTAACTTCAAAATGACCTTGACCTGTTAAGGGTTAAAGGGTATTTGCTATCAGAATTCAACCAAATGACATCTAAGCCTGTGTGTTACAAGTCATATCCAGAAAGGGAAAAAGAACATAAACTTAGAACAGTTAATTAAATTCCAAAATTATCAGCCAAATTACATTTCAGCCTGAACTGGCAAATTCATGTATGCCTAGAATTATAGTGTTAGTAGTGTACATTATTAATGAATGTATTTTATTGTCTTATTATTAGGTAAGATCAGACAAATTGGTGGTTTTATCTGCTGATCCAACTCACTCAGGTTATTATCAGTGTGTAGGAGAAAACAGTGTAGGACGAAATATGTCCACCGCTTACCTGGAAATATTTAAAACAGATGGTGCTCCTGAACCGCCTAATGATGTCAATGGCACTGCTGTCTCTAGTTCAGAAATACTTTTGAAATGGTCTCCAACAGATAGTCAACTTCTTACTTACATGGTTTTGTACTCCAAAGGTATGTTATTCTATATACAGTATTCTGTGAAATCCGTCATTATTTTCATGTGCCGAAATTTTGAGTAGTCTTTAATTCTCAACCGGCCGTCCCGTCACACGACTTGTGAGATTTAACATTAGATAATCCGGCCTTCAATCAATTATCGATGATCAACTTGTTAATTTTATAATCTCTTGTAAGAGAGTACTTGGTATTTCATTTGAGTTTCTCACGTCAGATACTCAAAAATTCATTAAAAACTGCTTTAAAAAAATATAAGAAATTGTATTATAATAGGCAGAGACCATTGTACTATGATATCGAGTAAACAGTTTTTGAATTGGTTGAAACATGCATCTTATTTGTCGGAACTACTTCTTACTTCAATACGTGTCGCTTCAGCAAATTATCTGTTAGAGGTACACAAACTCTCTTAAGTTGATTTTATCTTTATTTTGATCCATATGAATATCATGAGATTAGAGACGATTTTACTCAAACTCTTAAGTTTGAAGTCATGGTTAAAATGTGGCTGTATCGGCTAATTTCTCACCCTCACAATAGAAATAAACATTACCGTATTTTACTCTCAAAAAAGGACCAAAGTAAAAGATAATTTAAATGTTAAACCCTGCCTCTTATATTTCTTTATTTATTCCATTACAGCATTGGGACAGCTTGATACTACATTTGTTCAAATACCAGAATGTAGAGTAAAAGAACTCGATGCTCACACAAACTATACATTATTTGTAAAGAGTGTTAATAAGATGGGTGTTAGTCCAGCTTCAAAGAGTGTTACAATTCTTACAAAAGAAGATGGTGAGTACTATACATCAATAGAAAATTGTTAAATACATTGTAGTTTGACATCTTTCGGCACATAAAATAACATTTGCCTTTTTTTCTTTTTTTTTTTTAAATCATCAGATAGAAAATATTCTCTGAAAATAATTGTCACTGCAATAAACATTTGTTTGTTCAAATTATAATAGTTCCGCTTGTCAAGTAGTCTAATTGTATGAGACAGCATTTAATGCAAGTTTTTATGGGACTTTGACCTTTGCTTTTTTTGGACCATGAATAAATTTCAATGATCGGTTGGTAGTATAAACAGTTGTGTAAAGAAGTGCAAGGTTACATTTATTCATTCCAGTTTGTTTTGAGCTTTTGTTTTACAATGAACGGTGAACATGAATACATGTATATTGACATCTCCTCTGTCCCCATGTCTTTCCTTACACTGTTTACAATTTCTGGTGACATTCTACGGGATACATTTATTATCGGATCAGAAAGTAACAAGAAATAAACATGAAGACTTATTGTAAGATACACTGATTGGCTGTTTCTGTTGTCTATAAGTATTTTCCTTAAAGGTTAATAAAAAATGTTAATGATTCAAAAAAGATTTTTGTAATCCCACATTGTCATTACCACAGTCCGTTGGTCCATCTGCCGCCTACTGTTGTAACCACCTGATTCAATTTATACACACTGTTTAAGATCATGCTAGGAGAGGGTATGTCAATTTTCAAAAATTTCTGATAACTACTATAATTTTCTTGAACAGGGTAACTAAAATTTGTATTTTGTTTTCAGTACCTGTGGTTGCTCCAAAGATAACTATGTACAGTACACAAGCTAATAATATAGAGGTATCTTGGGATGAGTTAAAGCCTGAGGAAGCCAGAGGTGTCATTTCTAAATATAAGATCTATTTTCGTAAAACTACTGATTTAATTCAATATGATGAAGAAATTGATGGAAATCGTAAATCATATCTGATCACAAGTTAGTGGCAATACAATATTTCAGCTCTTTTTATTAATTTAAATTTCCATTTCTAACAACTTCAATATTCCTGGATAAAGAATAACTCTTTTTTAAGTTACTGGAGCCAACAAAGGAAATGTGTAATCAATGAAAACGCAACATACTGTATACATATTGGTAGTGACTAGGCATAAGTTTACCACCATACCTTATTGTTAAAGACCCCTTTACACATGAAAATTATTTGAAGTAAGATATACCATTTTATCCCCCATGTATATGAGAGTCATTTTTCTAAGTTTATACTAGCATATTTGACGGAAGTATAAGTTTATACTTGTAATATTTAAGTTTATTCTAGTGTATTTGACAGTAATATATAAGTCTATACTATATATTTGACAATAATACTGTATATAAATGTATTTGCAGGATTAGAACCAGACACTGATTATGAAGTGCGTGTAAAGGCAGCTACTAGTGTAGGTTATCCTGATCTACCAGACACAAATTGGCCCTGGGTTAAATATCATACACCAGAATACTATGGTGCTCACAGTAAGTTTCAACAAGTTGAATAGTTTGTGACTATAAATTGTGGCATGTTAAAACATAAAATACTAAACTAGGCATTTGATGCAGGTATATGGAAGAACAAGATAGATTCTGTGGTTGGTTGCATTGTAGTTCCATTTTGATTCTAAAACAATGTTTGTTTCAAAATGTTTTTTTCAACACAGTAGAGACGAACAAGTCTTTCGGATATGTTTCAAATTCAAACTCGACCCATGCCCCATTTTTCAGACAGAATGTAGTGTTTGTCATTCTTGTTGTTTTTTTTCAGTCCCCTTACCACCAAAACTTCGCTTTACTTTTGTCAATTCTACTAGTGCTTCCTTTACTTGGGAACAGAAAGGTTCAGATGAAAATACATCTTTTGAACTAACGTTCAGAAATTTAAAAACAGATACAACAATTCTGGACAAAGTTGTTCTCAAGGCACCCGAATCGTCCTATGTTCTTTCTAATCTAGGTGAGTTGCAGGTTTTGGTTAAATAATTTTCTGTGACTTTGGTATATCTGAATTTTTTATTTTCTACAGTATTGCTTAGGATATAAGATGTGTGTACAGGGTCGACAAGGAGAGTGTGTGTAGTCATCTTTTAGCAATTATGATTAGCGAGAGACCAAAATACAGCTGTTCACACAAAATTCTCCTTTTGACTCTGTCATAGAAATAGAAATTACTAACCATACGTTTTAAAAGTGACAGAAAGATCTATTCCATTCCAACGTATTTCTTATCCAAATTGTTATTGGCTAGTATTTAGATAATTTTGAATGTGTTTCCGGGTAAAGAAAGTCACAAAACAAAGGTTGACATAACAGTTTTAAGAGAGAGGAATGGGAGTTTTAACATCCACTCAAAACAAACTATGTCATTTCTGGACAAACATATCGTTCAGTATTATTTCAAAACATATCGTTAAGTATTATTTCAATAATTAGCTTGCAGTGGGAGGAAACTGGAAAACCCTGGCCCTTAATCACTCACATAGGGGATGCTCAATTCACACTCCAGAACATCCTGATTTGACAGAATTGCAATCTAGTAACGCAGAATTCAATTCTGTCACAGTTATGTCAGTCGCGTCAACGGAGGTGGTGTGAGTAGAATCATGACATAATTTAACGGTTTGGGCTGCATGGTTGGTTGAGATATTTCCTTATTCAGTCGACGGATGCGTTGTAGCTCGAAATCCACCTTTTCACTCGATTGTCACTATCTTTGTGATTGAGAGAATTCAATTCCGGAACGTTCAATCAAGTACCCCCATTATGGTGTAGCGATGACATATTGGCACAGTTTTTATACGCCCACATTGAAATGTTTCAGGTCATTAGACGAAGAAGCCTATTGTTTTTCAGCGATTTCCGATAATGACTACCAGAGTTATGGCCCTTGATCACTTCAAAAAATCTTGTGGATGCTCTAGAGGTCAAAGTTAATATCCGATTGACTTTAAATTTATACACGGTGTGTAAGGTCATGAGACGAAGAAGCCTATTGATTTTCAGCGATCTCTGATAATTATTGCCAGAGTTATGGCCCTTGATCACATCAAAAAATGCTGTTGACGCTCTAGAGGCCAAAGTTAATATCTGATTGACTTTAAATTTATACACAGTGTTTAAGGTCATGAGACGAAGAAGCCTACTGATTTTCAGTGACTTCAAATAATTACTTCCAGAGTTATCTCCCTTGATCACTTCAAAAAACCTTGTGACACCACAGATGGCAAACTTATCATCCGATTGACTTCAGATTGATACACAGAGTTTAAGGTGTTGAAACAAGTATTTTGATTTTCAATGAATTTTGATAACTGAACAGCTAAATCCATGATGTTAAATGTTTCCTATACTAAATGTTAGCGTGGGGCAAAACCTTATAAAAAGCAAACAAATTCTAATGATTTTCAGATAATTACATAATGAGTTGTTTCATTACCCTAAAAAGTAAAAATATGTGACAACCCTTGTTGACTGCCCGGACGATTTAGCTGCTGTGGGCGTATGTTTCGTTGCCTGGCAACCTATCTTTAAATTGGATATAAATTGTGACTGCTAAGAGAGAGGGTCTAGCAACTAAAAACATGATTTTTCTTTTTGTACAATCAAGGGCCATAATCTAGGAAGTTATGGTCCGATATGCCAGAATATAGAAAGGAATAAACATCTGTTTAAGTTTGATTAAATTCAGATAAAAATTATGACCTTTGACCTGTAGAGTATCCACAAACAAAATGTGGATGGACATACTTGTGAGACTTGACTTATACAAATTCCATAGTAACAACCATGATTTCCAAAGCCAAAAATAAGTCGAATTTCCTTATTTTGCAAACAAAATTTACAAATAGTCTCCTTTCTTTTGTAATTGTATAATATGTTGCACATCAATTTTATCATCTTATTGAAGTGTTTGGTTGTCAGTTGGCAGTGATTATTTCGGCATTGATTAGCCTCACTGATTTGACATGTAATGTCGCATGATCAAATGTTTCATATTCTACATCAAGTTTCATTATCCTTTAACAGACTATACCTTTTATATTCCAGAGAACAATACAGCTTATGAGGTAACCATGGTGGCAACAAATGCACAAGGATCATCGTCTCCTGCTTCTAAGGAGTTTTCTACCTCTGACAATGGCGTTCCAGAACCACCAGACAGTGTTGATTCCGAAGCAATATCATCTAATACAGTGTTGTTGAGTTGGAGTTCTGGTCGTAGGGAATATGCTGTTGATACTATGTATGAAGTGTGTTACTATCCTACCAACAGTGAGAATTCTCTGAAATGCCAGGAAAGTGTCACCAATAATGCCAGAATCACAAATCTGAAGCCTTTCACTGATTACAGTTTTAAGATTCGTACTAAGGTAGTCAATCAAGACAGCAAGTTCAGCAGAATTGTTAGTGTACGAACTAAACAAGATGGTAGGTATATTAACCTATAATGGTAAATTTGCTTTCCTCTTGGGGGGTCAATTCTTCACGTGGAATGAACCTTCTCATGCTATTAAATTACATTTCTGACACCAGTTATTGGAATCTTAAAAATGCATGGTTAGTTCTTTATAATGCAGATGTGAGGAAAGCTAAATGTTGGAGAAAGCACTTGTTCACAGTTTACCCTTGGATAAGATATACACATGGGAAAGATAAACTTGAACTGAAGGAAAACTAAGCTTAATCCTTGTGCGTACATGTCGCACGAAAAACGTTGTCGGTAACAAGGGGTAATCTCAGACCCCAGACATAAATAAGGTTTTTGGATGAATAATTTCATTCAAATACGACCAAACTACAGCTTCATATCAGGACTGAACAATAATCAATCAGGCTAGATCAAAATATTTCAGGTATTATCAGTGACTATAGGAATTATAAGATTTTTTTGAAACCATACAAATCTAAAAAATATCGTAATTGTCATGTTCCATGCAGAATAGTCTTTTGATGGGGTTGGTAGTGTACCTTGATTTGCTCTCAGATCTAGATTACCAGAATAACCAAAATAATATCATCAGTAAGAATGATTTCTAATACAAAGCTAGCACTGATTGCAGAACAGATTAGACACCTGTAACTTGCAAAATGTTGAAAGGAAAGGGGAGTGGGGTCCACAAGACCCCTGGTAACCGACAACGTAATACTCGAAGTTTCTTGTCAAATGATGAATGTTGCCACTGCCTCACATCCATTCTATTTACAACATTATACTCGAAATTAAGTAGCTGACAATGTATAAAATTCTCGCTAGACAATTATGAGCCAATTTCTCACAAACGTTAAGTATATGGTCGTGGGGTCCAAAAATACCCCTTGTATACGCACAAGGGTTAAAGTCATGGGATCCCTCTTGCCCAATATTCATTCACTAAAATTTCTTCTTTATGTGCTGTAAATATGGAAATTTGTTCTTACAGTACCCAGTGCTCCTACTAATATAACATGGGAAATGGTGTCGACTGGTATTGTTGAAATAAAATGGGATCCACCATCAGAACCTAATGGTGTGATAACTTCCTATATTATCTTCTACAACCATGACAGTTCACTCCCAGATAAAAAATGGAATAACGTCACTAAGAAAGGTAGGAATTAACTTCTATTATCATTTCATTTTTTACTTATCACATTTTTGTAAATTTACTTTTATACACTCATATTACAATACGGTAGTACATTGTCATCGCTCATGTGTATCACTAAAGGTATGATTAAATAGAAAAACAAAAGTTTTAATCACTAAAATAGAAGACAAACATAATATAAAATGTAAGAATAAATCATGGCACTGTAGGTTTAAAACTATGAGTTAAAAAGTGGCAGTAAGAGGACTGATTATCGAGAAATTAATGATTTTATTTGTATTGTATTTTGGAGCCACTGTGGCTCTTAAAGTAAGATTTTGACTCGCTGAACGTCCCTGTGTTGACCGAGAGAGTTCATCCAAGTTTTTGGCATGGTTCCCCTTGTCAGTGGTACAGGATGGAGAGCCTGGAGGGACAACATATAGTTGATCAGATGGGACGAAAAAAAACGAGGTCCCATATACACATTGGGTACACATAAAGAAAAACCATGGCAGTTGGAATTCGATATAAATGTACTGCCGCTGTCTGCATAAAAATATGTAGGGTGTTAAACTATTTGATTCTGTATTGTATTTTGTAGGTGTTATAACTAAAGCCAGAGTTGATGAACTAACAGCAGCATCGTATTATGTTAAATTGAGTGCATGTACTGAAGCTGGACAAGGTAACCCATCACCAGTTATAACGGTTTATCCTGGTAGTTGTGTTGATGGCCATCACGACACTTGTAATGGTAAGTTCAAGTTTCTCATCATCATTAAAATTTGTATTTTTAGAAAATATCAAATTGATAATTGAACATTTAATTAAAGATGCATCGGCTTATTGCATATGTTGTTTTTTTTGGGCTTTAAATGTTATATAAATTATTATTTAGACATTTACTTATATGACAAGCCGATAATCAAATCTCTAGAACATTGGATGGCTCAGATGTAAACGAATGATATCGCCATTTAATGATTTAATTTTAAAGTGGATAATAAACAATCTATGTCAAAACCTTGCTCAGAATAAAGTAATTTGAATGAAATTTTCTATTTATTAATTTTTAATTATCTATTTTGGAACAATTAAAGCAAGAAACATTCAGCTCTTTATTTAAATCGTACATAATGCATCTTCAAGACAAGAAATGAAACTATCATATAATAAAGATGATCTTCCAGTTTGGATTTATTCAATTTTAAAACATAGTAAAACAGTGTTTTGATATTTAACTGTAGATGCTACTATGATGGGATCATTTCTTACAAGACAAGAAGTTGGAATTATCATTGGAGTTACTATTGGGGTTCTATGTATAATCATCTGTATACTTGTTATTGTATTTAGGCGAAAGTAAGTATCAAATTATTATATCGCATGGATATCATACTAATATAATTAAATGATTAATCTGATATAAAGTTTTATTTATAATGACACAAACTAAAGTAAAAGACAAATGTAAACTTTCAGACCATACACATTAGAAAATAGTCTTATCCAAAAATATAGTTATCCAAAAATGGTTGAAATTTATTAATTCTAACCTAAGTTCGTGGATTACGTTTATTGATTTTTACCACATTCTTTATGGTCTTGGATATGTGAGTCAATGAACGAAGGATAGCTCATTTCAATCCATCAAGCTGCACATATTTGGTTCTGTATTACTGGCTAAAGAGCCCTATGATTTATAGACCACTACACATATCTATCTATCTGATAAACACTAGAAATCATTATTCAACTTAGTCAAAGATTTGATATATTTATTATTTGCCTTAAAGACATACTAAAAACAGTTTTAATGTTAATGAAACAGGTTTAAAATGTTATTCAGATGTTTCTATAACGAGGATCATCTTACTTTACCACCGCCAATTTATCATGGTAACGGACATCTTCCTAGAACTGGTAATGGTCATGTCAATAGCAGCTCAGAACACATACCCATGGATCAACATGATGCGGATGCATTTACTCCCATGTTAACCAAACTGCCAGAGAATGAACAGTCAGACTCAAAGGTAAATCAAATACTGGCATCTGGTAACAAACACTAGTATTTTAAATTGAAATAGGATGGCATGTGTTGTCTGTTTGTTCGTCCCTAATAACTCATGGACACTAAGGGGCATGAGTTGTCACTTGATTAAAATTTTAAAAATTGTTAATGTTCATTAGATAAAGAAACCTATTGATTTTCTAAGATTGAAGATTTAGTTATGTATTCTGTGGTTGCAATCTGTAACAATGCTCCATCTTCATGAAAGTTTTAATTTCTTCAGGGTGGAGGTAATATGATAGTCACTCCAAATGGTGTGAGAACACGAGGGTTCAAT
This sequence comes from Patella caerulea, assembly GCA_036850965.1. Taxonomy (NCBI): domain Eukaryota; kingdom Metazoa; phylum Mollusca; class Gastropoda; family Patellidae; genus Patella; species Patella caerulea. Next base: position 26,756,408 of record JAZGQO010000006.1, read on the forward strand.
TGTCAAAATGGACACATAGCCAATGGGCATGTACCCACATTTCCTAGCAGCAACAATAGTCATCTTGATGTCAGCAACAATAGAGAGGTGATATATATATATTTTATTTCTGCAATATTTTTTATATTTTTCTACAATAGTATACACAGGTTTATACAATAGAATACTTATATTTAAGCTATGGAATACTTATATTTCTACAAAGGAATACTCATATTTGTACAATAGAATACTTATATGTATTACTATGTGTTTTCAAATTTACACATTGCTAAAATTTAAAATTAGAGCCTAGGTTAAACATGTTAAAATTTTATGTATTTGCAGGAACATCATGGGTTGATTGCCGCTATGCTTGCCGCCACAGATGGCAGTGTGACTGGAGAGGGCAGTGAATCAGCTGCCAATAGCAGTAGTGTGATGGAAGGAGATAGTGGCTCCCTAGAAGATATAGATCGAAGTGTAGGAAGTGTAGGGGAGAATATTGGAACAGCCACTCCACAACTGGCTTCTCCAAACAGTTTAGTTGATGGTGATCCCTGTGTAATAGAGGCAGCAACTCTGGCAGTTATTACTGATACAGGACAGCCAACACCCAACATTTCACCTCAACACAAACAGCATGGCTCTTTACTCAGGAACAAACACCACCAGTCAACATCTACCTCACCTTCTAGGGTCAACAAGGAGCTGCCACCCCCTCCTCCAGATCCTCCTCGCTGCTCTAATACCACCCATCCTGACCTCACACTGAACTCTATACCTGCCAGAGTCCATGAGAACTCTTTGGCACCTCACCAAATACAAACAACGGTCCGTGATGGGAGAACCGTTTCTGCAGCTAAAAACTCTCACTCTGTTGTGTGATTTTTAATAATTTTTTTTTCTTTACAAATATATGAAAACGACTGACCTCAATTATCATGTGCGGGTGTAGCCGGATTATCTTACGGCTGATCGAAGCTGTGCTTCAATATGGATATTCACAACAAACTGAACATGCGGGTATTATACAAACTCTTTTATACTTTTCTTTTTGATCAATCAGCAGGAATTTTTGTGGTCAAAATACCTCATTGATTATATTATAACTGACTGAAGCTAGCCAACAGATTTCTATCAAAATAAGGACATTTTGTTTTGTGGAGGCTTGAGAAGTATCTTGTGTTCTTATTACAATAACGGGCTAGAACATAGTAAACAAGGATCGCATTTTGTATTTGGTGTGAGGTGAAGTCAAAGGTCGGAGGTGAAGCTATGGCAGTCAATGTTTTAATGATATTGTTTACCTCAAAATATAAAAAGACTTAGTGTTTGGAGAGAGAGTGAGAGAGAAAGAGAGAGCTCAGGGTAAAATACACCTTTGCTTACAAAAAGACAACAATAATGTTATTTCTCAGTTGCTGTATTTATATATATATATATATATATATATATATATATATATAGTGACTCGACCACTTCAATTTCATTTATATAACTGTACAGTTTCAATATAACTATTAGATTACCGTAGTTTATTACCAGTGTAATTCTGGAGTTTGTGTACCATATGATCTTTGAGGTGAAATTAGCGTGGTGAATATTACAGGCAGCTTATCCCAATATTTGCAGCCAAAACTTTACATACACCACTACATATAGGTGTTTCCCCGGTGAAAAATTTCCACGTCAATCGAACCTCAATTTCTTTTTTTGTTTATTCATTGGTCTCATTCTGTTCTTTTCACAGACAGTGCTGCACATAATTAACTTGTACAGGCCTACATGCTGACAGTTCATTAGTTGTGAAAAAAAGTATTATGGCAAAATGTTATCAAGTTAATTTTGTAAAATACTGAACTTGCTTTCTTTTCAAGGAAAAGGTCAGCCATTGCAGGTTCTCGACATATTATTCATTATCTAGTATTGTAAAAGTCTCAACTATGCTCAACACAAAGAAGTAGTTTTGTTTTGATTTTGACTTCATATGGGCAACTGTCATAAACAATACTATCTTAATTTGTTAATTAAAGGAGAAATGTGTTGTTTTTTGAGTTCTGCATTGTGGACACTGTTTGAAATCGGGTAATAAATGAATAAAAGAATCTGCAGCAGCTGGATTTCTCCTTTAAACTCTTGTCTCTATTAACTTACAGTCAGTATATTAGAATGAGATCAATGAATGAACGTCTAGTTACTGAATGGTTTTGTATTTATGTATAGTTTGCCATCAATAACTGGACTTATTTAATACATGTAGTATAAACACTGTCTGTCCCTTACTCTGGGCAGCTGATATTATTATTATTATTATTATTAATCCTCTTTTATGTCCGACTATTCCTCTCGTAATTTTGTCAGTATTTATAGTAACTAATGACCTGAATGCCAGGATAACATTTTGCCTGTTTGATTTCCGCCCCGACTTTTGGCGTCGGGATTGTTACCTCAGTGTCGAATCTACCTCAGGTCACCACCCCTGAAATCGTCTCAGGGAGTTAAAGTCACTATTAAACTAGGGGGTGGTGATGGGGCATGCTAAATTCCGGGTCATGTTGTGGTGGCTAGATGCAACAAAACCACGACATCAATTAACAGTACACCCCGCCTATGTTTTATAAGTACCATGTGTGTGTGTACAGTTTATATATGTATGATATAGCAGTGCTGTTGTAAATACTCATTGAACTTGATATGTTGAAGTAGAGTGATGTAGTTATATAAAGGTACGTCAAGTTCAGTTGGTATTTGACTGTAGATGTTGTATTGGAGCAATCATTTTATATTTTACTCTCTCGTAGTCTCTCTTTATAGCATCAGAGCAGGGGGTGAGAAGTAGCGGGCATTTCTTCATATGTTTTACATTGTTACTGATTTTCTTTAGGATCATTATTAATCATCGTATATATTATTTTGATGTTATTGTCATTATCAGAAAGTCTAACTGTTAAAATACCTCTTTTTTTATTATGAAATTTTTTGAGTTTAACTCTAAAACTTGCCAATACATGTTTTCATTAAAAAATGAAATTGCAATCGCGTCATGATTTGTCTAAAATGTTGAAAACCTTTAATCATTGATGTTTTTGAAAAAAAATTAAATTAGTCTAAATTTTTTATGAGCTCATTGAAAATTCAATTGATTTCTAGTAATTGTACAAAAAAAAAACTTTTATCCTTTTAGGGTTTACAAAGGACGATTAGAATGGGTCAGTCCGTCAGTCTATCCTGATATGTCAGTCACACTTTCTTGGACACAATAACTCCCCTGTGGTAGAATGTTCTAACTTGGTGTTGGCATTGTATTATGCAGATTTTCCACTCAGACTATATAAAGCCAAGCAGTTGATGGTTTAGGCGAATGGCTTGACTTATTACAATGATTAACATTTTCTGCTAAAACTGAGAAGAGCTAATCAATTTCATTGATAGATGCTTTGGGAAAAGTGAGCTTTGATTCTAACTTATTAAGTTATGGAAAGATGAAACCTAAACTATCAGGTCCTTCAAAACCTTGACTTAGTTGAAAAATTTCTGTTTAGATAAAGTATAGATAATAAGTTTTATTGCTTGATAAATGTGCTATTATTTAGTATGTATCATCTGTTTATTTTGGGATTGTGGCGGGAACATCAGCCTCACGTTTGGCTTGTTATTTTTATTATGGGTTTCTGTAGGAATTTTTTTTCTTTACTTTTTATTATTGGTCTTGTATGGTAAGATCTTGATACGTTTAGGATGTTATCACCTCATATTGTATTATATAGCATTATTATGTGTATGATAATTATATTAATGTTTTGTTAACTTATTATATACCCTTATTGAGAAGGTTAAACAGTTAAAAATATTAAATATAAATTATTAGTTATTATTTTTATCATTAGCATATTTTGGTCTGTTGTGGAAATTATTTATGATTTTAAGTTCGTTTAACATATTTGGTTGTTGTATTTATGTACACATGATTTTAGTTATTGTTTCATTATTTTTATTTTTTGGGGAAAGAAGTGAATGTCTTGAAAAGATTTATTTAATTTGTTTCGAAATTTTTATCATTCTTTTAAGTTTGTTCTTTTTGTTTATTTCATGTTTTGTTAGTTATTACTAAAATTTAATCAAAAACCACATAGACACTGTCAAAAAAATTAAATTGAAAATTGAACACATGAATGACTTTGAAATAAGGTTTTAGCAAAATTTGTGCAATTTTTCATCATCGCTATTTGTTTAGATGTTTATATGTGAACATTTATTATAGAACAATATCAATTGTAGAGATTTTCTTGTATTTTTCGGTGTAATATTTGAATACCTCTAAACTAGATTTTATATTAACAATATACCTCATTTCAATACTGGTAAACATTGACTACAAGTTATAAGTACATCTTTTCTTGTATCCAGTACAGGTACAAGTAAATATCCATAGGATATTTTAGCTACCGGTTATATCTCTATATTCAACAATGACTATTTTGTATATTGGTTACCATACCTCATATCTTTTTAATTTTCATTATATAATTAATTGTATTATTTTTGTTATGTAAACAAATCAATCAAAACCGTTCGAACGTTTAATTCATGAGATTTAAACATACTTTTTCAGATTTCTTTATGAAATCAAGTTAATCAATAGAAATTGAAAAGTATATTCTATATATACATATATAGCTGAAGAAACCACTTTCTATGATATACATTTAAATCTTTCATTAATTTCATCAGTGTCATCAAATATATCATCATCAATATGCATTTATATTCATTTGTTTTTCTCATTTGTTGTATTAATGAAATCATCGCCCTGGAATGATTATATTATAAATACATGGTGAAACCCTGCTCTGAGAATGCTCTAGTTTCTGTATGTTACCATTGTATAATGGTATTATCATTCATGTACCTTCTGTATCGCATGTAAATTTCAAATGGTACATGTTCATTTGTTTGTTAGCTAATGTAATTTTGTCGTCTGTCATGTACATTTTTTTGTCTGATGTATTTTCGTAACATACTCTCGCCACCTTTGTAAGTTCTACGGTTTAAATAGTGTATAATTTGTATAACTTAAGTAACAATATTCTCGGCTAATAATTAGAAACATTTCAATCAAGGCAACAATTTATGCAAATTTTTATCTACATGTGTATTGCCTCAAATTTTTCAATGGTCTATCGGGCTCTATTTGATATATGAATCTCTGTTAAATTAGCGATATTTCGACTGGTAGCAAGGTCTGATTTTATGACATAGTTTTATTTTGTTGATCAATTTTAAATTATATTGTTTTTCACTGTTGGCAAAGAAAGTGCTAAAGTCACAATAATGGTGACTAAATTTTATATTAAAACAGAAAAAAATAATATTAAGCAAGACCTTGGTTTTGCATTAAGTCAATATTTATTTTAACTTGTTGTTCTAAAGACTTTTGGTATGAATGTATACAATATAATGTAGAATTTGACTGTGTTGTTTCTACTTTTAATGTAAACACTCTGTTCAGTGAGGGAGGGGGGCTGTTTATTCCTGTTATAAAGAAGGAATAATCACATATTTAATCAGTTGTTTGTTGTTATTTTATGATCATGAGGGTATCGGGTCCTTTGAAAATTAATAGAATATGATATCCATTTCAAAGGGACTCTCATGATGGTGGAAGAACCCGATTTGGAGAAGTTACTAATGCAAGATATGAATTGCACTCCCCAAAAGTTAGTTTTTTCCCAATTTTTGAAGGGCCTAAAGGTTTCCCTTCCCAAGAATTACATCATTTTCAGACTATAGTCCTACCGTAATTTAACTGGATATTATTATAACTGACTACAAGTCTGCATCACTATACTAAACAAAATTTCCCTTAACCTCACATTTAATTTCTGTTTATGAAGTTTCCCAAGAATTAGGTGACTAGTCTTTGTGAAATGTAAATGAGTTGGTGTAAAATGTGGCGTCTGGATGATCAATTCAAGATAAGAAATATTATCACTGCACAATTTATGCATCTCGTGTTCTGGTCATTGCAGGCTTCAACAAATACTCGAGACAATCATGCATGCTGTTATGTGTCCTAATTACTGCAAGAAGGGAGGACAGCTAATTAGCATGGGACGTATAACCAAGGCCCTAAGTGCACACAATAAAAGATCCTTTATTTAGCAGTTGGAATTTGATATAAAAGTAGCTGTCTCCTATATGTGCCACCATCTGGATCTCGTACCTGTGGAGACCGCTCTTTCATGGTTGCTGGTCCTTATTGTGGAACCGGCTCCCCCTGGAGCTTAGAGCTTTGGACAAAATCTATATCTTCAAATCGAGACTGAAGACTCGTTTTTTCCGTAATAGACTTAAGTTTTGACTAGTGTTTTTCACCTTTGTGTCACTGATGATTTTCCATGCGCGGTTGAGCAGTTTTCTGGAAATGGCACATTATAAATATTTTCATTCATTCATTCATTCATTCATTTATAGTTTGCTTAGGGATTACATTTCAGTAAGGATAGCTTTCATACAATTTTTATACGCCCACATGCCCACATTGAAATGTGGTCGTATATTGTCGTCGCCCCCGTCCGTCCGGTGGTCCGTCCGGCGTCCACAATTGCTTGTGGACGCTCAAGAGGCTAAGTTAATATCCGATTGACTTTAAATTTATACACAGTGTTTAAGGCCATGAGACGAAGAAGCCTATTGTTTTTCAGCGATTTCCGATAACTACCAGAGTTATGGCCCTTGATCACTTCAAAAAATCTTGTGGACGCTCTGGAGGCCAAAGTTAATATCCGATTGTCTTTAAATTTACACACAATGTTTAAGGTCATGAGACAAAGAAGCCTATTGATTTTCAGGAATTTCAAATAATTACTGCCAGAGTTATCACCTTTGATAACTTCAACAAATCTTGTGAGGCTATAGAGGCCAAACTGAACAGCTAAATCCATGATATTAAATGTTTCATGTATATACTAATTGTTACCGTGGGGTAAAACTTTATAAAAAGCAAACAAATTCTAATGATTTTTTGATAATTACATAATGAGTTGTTACTCTTAATCAGTTTTTAGTGTATTACAAATGTTTCATTACCGAAAAAAGTAAAAATATGCGACAACCCTTGTTGACTGCCCGGACGATTTAGCTGCTGTGGACGTATGTTTCGTTGCCTGGCAACCTATCTTCAAATTGTATGAAAGCTATACTTTCTGAAATGTGTTAAAACACTTGGTTAGGCAAAAATTTACCAGGGTCGGTAGCTCGTTTACCAGAGTTGTATAAAGGGTTGGTCTTTTTGCCAGTCTCCAATGTATTGGTGTGCATATTACAGTAACCAATCTCTTGCTGTCGATTCCAACCCACCTCTAGCTGGCCGGTCACCTCTGGCTTGCGGCTGAGGTTTCGAGCCCTGGTGTGAGCGTATGTGGCCTTCTCAACCTCGTGGGTTTCCTCCGGGCACTCCGGTTTCCTCCCACTGCTAAAGACCCCTGCGCGCAAGCGAATTATTGAAATAAAAATTGAACCATATGTTAGTCCCGAAATGACCTAGTTTGTGTTGAGTGGACGTTAAACCCCATTTCTCTCTCTCTCATTTCTATATGCCATTTCAGTGCATCTTGGTAGGGTAAAACTAGTTGTTTTGTGGATCTTAACAATCACCGCTATAAATTACATATTGAATTTAACTGCATTATTAAGGGAATGATATGGATATTGATCATAGTACAGTGGAGGGGTGAGGTGTGAATTCATCAGTACTACCTGTTAATAGATACCATCGAAACCAATGAAACCATTTACAAAAACATGTAATGTATAAAACATTTATTCATCATTTTAAAAAAAAAATATGGAACACAGATTTTATGTTTGATGTAACTAGATCAGCTGTATGACATCTAGATATAATTACATTATGTACTGTAAATAACATGCATTTCAAATCTTGAAAACATTTCTCTAATAAAGTACACATAATTCATATACATTCAAAAACAATTAGAGAAAAAGTGTGTAAATTATTTAGTGTATAAATGTTCTAAAAATGATCAATAATTTTTCGTAAATTCTTTACTGTTCTGTTTTGAAATCAATTTATATTTACAAATGTTAATTTCATGAAAATTTACATACATTATTATCAATTATAATATAGAAATATACTATACTATTCATCTAACGGAAATCATTTGTCAACAGTCGACATTCATGCAAGATAAATTTGAGGGAGACAAGATTCAATACAACAGATTTGGAGTGATTTCTTATTGAGTAATAAAAATATAATAATGACACTGTCTAAGAATATTAAGTAGTGAATCTTGGGTAGTAAAATTATGAATATATATATTTTTATATACTAAATATAATTATGAAGGAAGTTACGATACTAAGTAATATAATAAAATGAAATAAAAGTTATTCTTATTAATTGTTGACAAATATTTTTTTATGGTTGTACCAAGAAATAGTACTTTCCAAACTCAGTAGTTTGTAAGTTAAAAGAAAGAAATGCACTGATATATTTTAGCAGAAAAGTTTTGAATAAGAGATACACATTTCTTTCATATTTGAGATCATATCCAAATTTTTTTATTAGGAGTTATTTCTCCCCTTTTTCTAAAATTATTTTATTTTTCTGTAACCTTAGACATAATCTCAGTTAAAATGCATTTTATTACATCAACAATAAATAAGAGTAACCCTTTGATACAAACTTGTTGATAATATTAGTATTACATTAAATTTACATCCCAATACATTATATTATATGTGAAATTTTATATTTACATCAAATATGTACATATAGAATTTATCATGGTTAAATAGAATACACCCACATTTTGCAAGAGATGGAATGAGAATAAGCTAAGATTTTTCGTACAATAAGGGGGCATAATTCAAGAAGCTATGGTCTGAAATGTGTAAATATCAAAAGGGACTGAGATCTTTGGGCCCAGATATAAAGACACATTTTAAGTTTCACCAAATTCAGATTAAGATTATGACTAGAGGGTCCACAACCTTTGTATTACATACTTATACTTTATACACAATTTGCGCTCATGGAGCATCCATTTTGTCAGGCAGTTTTGTTTTTTCCCAAAATTCGAATTCAACCAGTTTTTAAAATCAGATAAAAATTGTGACCTCTTGAGGGTCCACAAGCTAAAATCGTGATTTTTCGTACAATTAGGGGTCATAATCCAGGAACAAATTATGACCGTCCGGACAAACATGGGGGATGACTACATACGTCCACAAAAAAACGTGGGCGTATAAAAATAATTATGTATCCTTAAAATCAAATAAACAGCAATTCCAAATCTGTGATATGTATCAAAAACCAGCAGTTGTCAGGCAAGATCCACCCACATTTTACAAACTTTAAAAAAAAAAAAAAGCGATTTTTCATACAATTAGGGGCCCCTGGGTTTGTCAACAATCTTGTTACTACATATACATACTGTTATACTATTTGTGTACAAGGAGCGTCCATTTTGTCAGGCAGTTTTGGCATGATTTTTACCAAATTCAAACTCAATTGCCATTGGGGTGTAATAGTGATGCATTTAAAGATTTTCTAAAATTGGATGAAAATTGAAACCTCTAGAGGATCCACCAGCTAAAAACTTGATTTTTTGTATAATCAGGGGCCATAAACCAAGACGTTACAGTCCGATATGCACATATATCGAAAGTAAACAAAATCTTTTGGAGATAAACCTATATTTCAAGTTTCGTCAAAATCATATAAAAATTGTGACCTGTAGAGTGTCAACAAACAAATTGTTGACGGACAGATGATGGAACAGAAAGGAGCGACGACAATATATGTTCACATGAAAATGTGGGCATACAAAAATTCATATTTAAAAAGAAAAATAAATCGCCAAAGAAATGCAAATAAAATTTGGTAAAATAATCTGTCTGTAAGCATAAATTATATTTTGTGTAACATTAAGGGTAATTGATGTTGGTTATGAAAAGTATGAATGAACACATCTTGAAGCTGATGAATGGTGATTGCAAATTAAAGAGATTTAAAAGAAAACGAACAAAATATCACAATAATCATTGAGTAAACTATTCAAATATATAACCTATTTTTTCAAATTTCTCAGAACTAATGTGTAAATATGAAAAAAATTAATTAACATCTACTGAAACCAATGACAAATAAATTAGCATAGATAATTAATAATTAATTTCTGAGCCCTCTTAACTTGAATGAGCATCTTAAAGACTAGCTTTATGAAACAATTAATAGCAGGTATCATTATATGGTAAAGGCCGTACATATATGAATGGGGAATGAGCAAAGGTGATTCAAAGAAAACTTACATTGGACCCCTGAAAAAAATGGAAAAATTCTTTGTGGTTAAATATTAACATATGACAAATACATAAATATATAAGGCATTATTATATAACATTAGGGTCCAAATTATAAATAATCTTATATGATCAACAAAACACTTTGAATCTTTCCTTCTGCACATCATTACAGCTGTTAATACTTTACGGTTTTGCAAGTTGACATACAATTTATAACCACTTTCTGCACTTTAATGCATTATTTCTTTATAATTTAAAATGGAATATGACATATTAAAAAAAGGAAAGAATCTTCAAAAATCATTAAGCTAAATTTTTCAAAATTTATTACCTATTCTCAAAAGGAGAAGACAATAACGTAAACTAAATTTATTTCATTGATGATTTTTCAGCATTAATTATGTATGTATTTCTAATAAATAACACATTCAAAGTAGCAGAAAAAAAGAAAGCTAAGGAATCTTAATTAAAATTTGGTAACAGGTTTATGCAGTTTTTCAAGAACCAGCTTGATACCAATATAGAAAAATAGACTTATTAATTATTGCCAAGAATATTTCTCTTTCAACTGATCACTATCACATTAGAGTTACTGCCCTTTTTTGCCAAACAAACTGCTCAATAAATGCCACAAAAAAAATCTCACATATATATCAATTTCTTGACCAGCATACTTTCATCAATCTCAAATCAATAACATTATTCAAATATTAATTTGGATTACAATATCTGCCAAGCGTATCATTCACCAACCAGCAGTACGATTAATCCTCTAGTAACAAAGTTGTATTTGTTATATCGAAAAAACATAATATAAATTCTGGTATTGTAGTGACATCTTTCAACGCTCATAATAAAGTAAGTGAGATGATCATGTTTGGTACTTTACCGGGCAGTTTGAATATGACAATAACTTCAAGACAAACAAATCCCTTCACCATAAGCTAACAAACCATAATAACAGATTTCTTCACTGATTCTCTCATAAAGGGTTTTATTAAGTGATCTGTGTGAAAAATGTACTATGTTGAATATGAATGTTTAAAAGATTTCTTGTGACTGCAACAATAGATTGAACATAATATAAATCTTTTCAATACTGACAAACAGGTCAGTTAACAAGTTTTTCATCTTTTTCTGATATATTTATAAAATAAAGAATTACAAAAACAGAATTGAGTTATTCATATTCAACATAGTGGAACACATATTAAAATGGCTGCCTTGTGTGGCTGAACATAGATTAGATAATGTATAAAATATGACGTAAGTGTTTAATTTATCTCAGTGTTTGCTCTAGGCAGAAAAGGTTCCAGGTTTATAATCATATATTAAATGTTTTGCATCTCTAAATCTCTCCTTCCTCTTTTTCCACCATTGTTGTATCTGGGTCCTTTACCGTGAGGTGGACCACCCGTGGACGGACCTGTGTAAGGTGGTGGAGGGTCCTTTAATACACAAAACATAGTATTATACCATAGATAACATCTTCACACTGTTTTACACTGTTGGATTCAGTGTTTCTCTAAGCATACCATATTATTGAAGAGTTGATCATTGATTATACTCTCCACTGATAGTTATTTTTAAACAATTAACTAACATCACTATAACAATTTACAAATAACTGTATTTACAAATAATGGCATTTCTGACGCAAAATTGGAAACTTAACAGTTGATTCGTATTTTAAAGGTATTCTTAATAATGATATTCTAAAAGTATCAAGTCTACTGTTGACATAATACGGTAAAATGAAACAGTGCCTACTGCGACCCGTACCCATTTCAAATTCACGCCATTTATCATATTCAATTCCTGTACGGTATTCAATTAATATCAGTAATATTCCTACAAAATTATGTGTTGTTGTAATATGATAGTTGAATTGAACAGTTATATACAAAGAACAGGCAAATAAATTTGAAAATTTGAATATTATTCACCATATCTTGATGTAGGATTGGGCATACTTATGATCGGACGTTTGGGAAATAGTGTCTAAAATATATGTGCAAAAAAGCATCACTGATTTTTATATATTTGTACTTACAAATTGTGGATTTGATGCTGCTGACCGAGATGGTTTATTTCCTTGCGGACCTCCACCTTGATTACGTCGTCTGGGTAATGTAAGTTTACGAGCTGCCGATTTTCTAGGATTGCTACTTGGTGTGTGAACTGCACAAATCTTAATAAAAACGCCCATTACTACAACTAAACCTATAGCCATTAACAATACTGCCCACCAATATTCCTGTTAAATAAAGTATATACAACAAATATCAAATATAACAAACTGTTTATCATGCTACAAAACAATAACCAGATCAGTAGACAGGTTTTCAATAACTGGTGAAGCAGTCATCTTTTTAAAAGCAACAGTTTTCTATGTAGGGACCATTTTGAGTGACAATGGACATAATGCTCAGACAATATCATCCCAGGGCACTCTCCCTATAATCATCATCCAGTCATTGAGATCTTGCATAATAGCTAGCAGCCATCCTATATTCACGTCCATTCCACAAATATCACTGGTAACAGTAGTCACATTATGTGTTAAATGAGTTATGAACTATGACTTCAAATACATTTATACATTATTTCCTCAGTGAGAACTTTTATATTCTTCATGTAATATACATTTCTATTTTATAAAGATACTTAAACAACACCAATAGAATGAAATTGATGTTATTATGAAATGCATTACATTGTTACAATAATAAACAAAGTCTTGATTATCCATTTTTAAATTAAATTATTCAAAGATGGGTTCCCCAGACCTGGTTCATAGATCATTTCAAAGCTGTCTTGTCATTCGGATAGTCCTCAAAAAGGAGGTAACATATTTAAACTGGCATGCATGTAAAAGATCCCATGGCACATGGATATAAGAGTAGGCAATAGCACTGCGGCCCGGGCAAAATTTCTCTCATAGCATACAATATGGCGTATGTCCCTCTTCATTAGCCCCGTCGTTAACCTTAAACTCCATTTCATTTCATTTGCAACATCGGAGAAGTAATTCAAATTATTTCTTATTTTAGGTGATTTGACTTTAGTCTATATTATAATTAAAATAAAATGAGAACATGCTACTTCTATAGCTATAGGTTAAAATGATACATGTATGATTAATGTTAGGGACGAATTGTCTACTACAGGCAGCTCTCCTACTAATTGCATACAGAATCTTCATATTTTAAACTAGAATTATAAAAAATTATTAAAGTTTACCTCTATCCATTCTTTTATAGTTTGTAATGTTTGTGGATTAAATATAAGATTTTTTAATCTGGCAAGTGGTCCCTCTGCATCAACACCTCTACAACGATGGAAGACGTCACAATATCCCCGGAAATTATCACAAGGAGAACCTGAAATATTAACATGAAACTTGCGCAACCATTATAAAGAGAACCATCTCACGAATGTAAATGGTATTACATATATTACATATATGGTATCAAAGAAAATATTAAAGACCACATAAAACGACATCTTGAAATTCAATATACGCATAGCCAATGGTTAGTATATCCATTTAACTGCAAGTTCACAACAATCTGATTAAAATTAAGTCAGCTGTTAATGTTTTAGTAAACGACACGCCAAAACGCTTTTCAATTTTTCAATTACGACCTTAATCCAGTTGATTGGCTGGTGACGTCACAGGCACTACACATAAGGATGGATATACATTATCTATACAATATATCACTATCGGTAGAATATAGCACTATCAATACACACAAGTTGACAAGCGTCTATTGACGGTCCAATTACCACGTCTATTGACTTGCCTAATTATAATCGCCGAATTATTGTCTTACATTGTTATAGATTAGACATTTGTGATTGGAATATTTTAGAGTGAATTTAAAATACCGTATTTAAAATACCGTACCGTATCATGCCGTAGAACCATTTAAGTGTCCTTCGTTTCAATAGGCCGCGTGTCAAATATAGACGACCCATGCACATGGTTAGCGTATTTACCGGTAATTTGGATAACACAGTAATACTTGATATCCACATCTACAGAAATGCAAATGGTGCCAGTCATTATTGACTATATTATATACATGTGTATATAATAATAATAACCATTTCAAAACACAAAGAACAACTTTTATCGTAACTCCATTGGAATTTTTAGAAGACTATGCATAACAAAAGATCGCCCTCATTTCTCAGCCAATCAATGCTTGGAATCTTATTACCCTGTACGGTTCCATGCACTAAGCGCGAAAATTGCTCAGGATCCATGGACATGAATATCAGATACACTTGATCAAATGTGGGTTTTCTGGTGCCGCTTGGTGGGTCATTAAACTGTCGCTGTAATTGTAACATACCTTTATTATTTAAAAAAGTTGAACGATGTCAGACATTATAATCTTATCTTATCACAAACGTATATCCATCCAATGATTTATATTTAGATGTTTAAACATTATCAACAAATAATACGAGGCTACTTTATTACAAAAACATCGGTGAACACAGCTAATTAATCTGGTCGGTGTAAAAAATGACAATTACCTAATATTCGTAATTAGTTTATGACCCAATCTCCGTGCAACGTTAGTCTGATTGATTTATGGCAGATATAAACGACGCTACACTTGCCATCAATACATGAAGTAATTAGATGTCCCTTCTCAATCTGTTATTCCATTAAGATGGTAATTCTGACGTATATTGAGATATTTTTTCGTATTTCATTTTTACGGTCTATGAAGTCAAAGTCGCATACAGAAAGAAAGGCGCCATACGACGTTAACAGATTGTCATTTACAAATCACGTTTCAATCATTTTTGATGTTTATGATACATCTGGCATGACCACATCTTTTTACTCCCGCACTCTTTTATTCTGGGTAAATTAGAACCAAAATACTCTTCTGAAGAAAATGTATCTCGAATCGTTTGGACTGCACACACGATGGTAGAGGTTATTTAATCGCTGCCGTGAGAAAATAGAACGACCGTACATTATGAAACAAATTCTAAATTAGAACAACAATTCTCTTCTGAGGAAAATGTATCTCAAATCGTTTGGACTGCACACGATGGCAGACGATATTAAAATCGCTGTCGAGAGAAATCAAAAAGACTGTAAATTATGAAACAAATTCTAAATTGGATCTTAAATTAAAATGAATTACAAAAAAAAATAAAATTCTGTAGTCAATTGTTTTATTTAATTGGGGGGATTAAGAAATCAGTCAGGCGTTAATGAATACACACGCCGGCTGTATATGGGTAATTAAGAAATAAACATTCCAAATATGCATTCGGTCACTGTGACGTCACTGGCGTCTGAGGGGATTAAGAGTGTTTTCAATAATTGGCCAAGTGGTTTTTACGGGAGGTCTATATTTGCGACTTTGAGTGACGATATCTGAATTAATTTTCATCAGACTGATGTTAAACTGCCGTAAAATGCATATAGTAACCAATGTCTATAAGTTCAATCAATTTAGTTTTCTTGTTTTATGTGCTCTTTAATGTTTGGAAGGGCAACAAGTCAGATATATATATATATATCTCTAACTCAAAAAATGTATTGGTTTACTTGAAAGACTACAATTCAAGCAAATCTGCAAATAAAAACTAATGAATTGTATTACAAATGATTGGACTTTACAAAACTGATGGCAGACTTACTTTGTTTACATTAGACACATAACAATGGCAATTATATAGAAAATAATAAAATGGTCTCACCACTATATTTTTAGTAGTTATAACTAAATGTGCAGAAAAATACTTTTATCCCAACAGATGAAGAGAGGTGACAACAATATACTCCCCCACAATAGAAAAGATAATCATTACCTGCTGGTAATTGTACAGCTTTTCCAGTAGACTCAGTATTTTTATTTTCTATTTCAGTTAACAAGTTCAGAAAATCTTCATTTCCTGGTTTTGACAATAGATCTGTGTTCTTGGAACTTATACATTCTCCTGTGCTTTTTTTTTCTGAAAATCAATATATAGATAATATTGTGTTTGAAGATGCTTATATCAAATATAATTTAATAAATAGCCAGATGAATATCTGGAAACAGGAACTGACAAATTCAAGGCTTGAAATGTTAACCTGTCTACAAGTCGCTGACAGGATGTTCTTATGTTTGACAGATAATAAGTATAACTATATGTTGTTAGCAACAAGTGGGCTAAATTTAAATTAATGTTCAGTAAATTGACATCAATTTTGGGGTATTTCTATAATCAAAAGTGACAGGTTCGTTACAATCTAATTAAAAATATGTAGATTTATATTTCGTTTCGTTTTTTATACTTTCGATGGCCTACACTCATGTAGATCTAACAAGTTATAGTGGGAGCTCACGTTCTATGACGTCAGGTATCAAGCACGGGACATTTGACCCGATAACATCGGTCATTTGATTAATTAATTAGCGACCGTCATGCTTTTTAAAATCTACTTTTGTTTTGTTTTGATTTCTATCAGCTGGTAATATCTACCCACAGTTCCACGCATGAAAAGGTCAAACGGTCGATTCGACAGACCATTTGATTGGCTGACCCCTCATTTCAGGCAGAACACGAGTTAAATAACAAGTCCTCCAGATCCAGGAGTAGTAAAGACAAGTAAAAACGAAATTTTGAACTATAAAAAACGAAACGAAATTGGATCTGTGTTTTAATCAGATTGGGTTAGTTACTGAAATATGACAAGTATGAAATGAAATGGGGTTTAACATCCTACTCCTCTGACAAGTATGAAGAAAAATTTATGGAATGCAAATTTTGTCACTTACGATATAGGGAACAGTTCTATAATGGCTAATAGACATTGGCAAAGCCTAAAAAATTTTACTTACTACATGCTATAAAACATAAATCTTCTCTAGATGGACCATTTCCATCTTCACTAGCTGTTAAAAAACATTCTTCCCAATCTATCTTCAAGCACACTGAACCTCGACATTCCTTTAAAACAAAATGAAATGATTTGGCTTTGAATATCCTACTTTACTGTACCACCTGGGCTACTGGAGACAGTCCTCAACAAGCCAACAGGCTGATGTCCCCTGTCGAAATCCCAGAATAAATAAACACAATACTGGTTTGAACATTTATCTTTATCAAATTGTGGACTCAAACTGCTCATCTACACTTTATCTAAACATAATATGTTCACGATCAAAATCAGTCAAGGTTTTAAAGTACTGGATAGTGAAAATATACACAGTTTCATCAGTCTCCATCAGTTAGAATCAAAGTTATTTTGTCCCAAAGCATCTCACAACTAAGACGTGTACCAATACTTGAAATAACACATCAAATCAACCTAAATTCAATACTTTATTCTAAACCTTTCTAAGAATTGATCAGTCAGATTTCAGTAATTTAATTAAATATTCCATGTTCTCTCAGATTCAATTTACATGAAATTAAGTTATTGTGTACTAAAAAGTGTGATGGAGGGTTGGGGGTAAAATTCATTTATTTTTCATACAAAATGATAAACTGAACTTACCCCATCTATACAAACTTGAGAGTAAGAATTACAGAGAGTATTGTTGGGTTCTTTTGTTGGAGCTGGACAGCTCTCAGATAAACCAGTAAATTAGTTAAGGATAATTCATCATAATATTTTCAGTGTATGTATAACAACACACTAAACATAACTTTAAAACTAAATCCAAACTGAAGACAATATTCAAAAAGATAGGTTGCCAGACATATTTTTTATTTTGTCAATAATGAGAACATTTACAACACATGAAAATCTGATTACGAGTTATAACCAATAAAGTAATTATCGGAAAACATTAGAATTTGTTTTGATTGTTTGTCACATGACCTTAAACATTTTATATTATCTTTAGCCTCTAAAAAGATAGGTTGCCAGGCAACGAAACATACGCCCACAGCAGCTAAATCGTCCAGGTAGTCAACAAGGGTTGTCGCATATTTTTACTTTTTTCGATAATGAAACATTTGTATATTTATATATTTATATCTTCTTATCACTGACCCTTTTACGCTATTTTCTTCAAATTCTGTTAGCTATTTCTCTCTTGTGCACATTATTTGAAGGACCTCCTTTTATCAATTTTTATCGACATATTGGCACATGCATTCACCTTACAGGTATGGGAATTCCCGTGACGTCATAATGACGACTGTCGCTCACTTATTCTGAACGGGAGAAATGGTGTCTAAATTTCATAATTTCACTATAAATCGTAGTGAAAACTTCAGATTTTTTTAGCAAACCAGCAGAAGAAATATGTGACAGGTCGTCATATTCCCCATCCCACAGTTAGTAACGGGAAACCTGTAACAATAGAGTTGATCGGTTCTTCCAGTTTAGTTAGAGAGCCAACCTTTTTACTGTATCAATGTACGCGATATACATGGCATTTCCAAAACTTAGTGACCACAACTAGGTATTTTTATCACTTCCTGATAATATAATCCAACAGCACAATTGCCAAATAGCAGTTGAATACTAAGTTTGTTTATAGACTAAGTGTGCATGTCCGGACGAGTTCCAAATTATGCAATCTAATACTACAAAAGCGTAATATATATACCACATCATTCAATAGCCCAGTCCAATTATCCAAATAATTCCCACTTGTTTATATAATTTTAAACGACAAAGTCAAATTAAAAATTTCAAAGTGATCAAGGGCCATGATTGTCTGTCTCGTGGCCATAAACAAACTTCATTTTAACTTTAGCCTTTAGAGCATCCACAAGATTTTTCAAAGTGATGAAGGGTCATAACACTAGCAGTAATTATCGGAAATTGAAAACCAATATGATTTTTACTCTGAATCCTCTTATGATCTTAAACACTGCATATAAATTTAAAGTCGATCAGATATCAACTTTAGCCTCTAGAGAATCCGGCTGGAAGGACAGGGGCAACATACGTCCACATTTCAAAGACAAAATGAATTTACTTCAGATTGCATCCTGTATCAATAAAAAGTTTGCTATTTTTAAAAAGGATATTTGCATTTTGATTCAGATGTACAGTCATCTTTATTTCTACACACAACACCAGATATATGATTACATGATTCATTACAACATGGTCCAGCTGTAGGACTAAAATAACAAAATATTACATGTCAAACATTTCTACTTTATCTTCCTAGTGAATATCAAAGATTGGTTGCCAGGCAACAAAACATACACCCACAGAAGTTAAATCATCCGCACAGTCAACAAGAGTTGTCACATATTTTTACTTTTGTCGGTAATGAAACATTAATATTACATTAACAGTAACAACTTATTAAGTAATTATCAGAAAATCATTACATATGGTCATCTCAAGACCTTAAACTGTGTATCAATCTAACATCGATCAAAATGATTATATACAGGCATAAACTTGGATAAATATATATCAATCAGATGATACATGTAACTATGGTCTTTAAGTGATAAAGGGCCATAGCGCTAGCAGCAATTATCTGTGTCTCATGATCTTAAACATTGTGTATAAATTTCAAGTCAATAATTGTGTACCAAAAACTGAATCAAATTCATTTTGGTGGAGAAATGAAAGTAATTCAACTGAGAAATTTCTATAGTAAGTTGAAGCATTCTCAAAGTTATCTTTGAACTGTTTATGAGATATGCTTGGGAAACGAAATCTGGATGGGAGGACAAATGTAATCTGTCCGTTAAGTTAGTTACGTGCAGGATTATAAGTTCTGTGTGAAGATTTGTATCATTTAACATGTGAATGTTTTGAAATATCTTACAACATATAAAGTTTTTAGCTACAATAAGTTACAATGTAGTTTGAATAAATTTGATGGGTATGTAATTATGAACACAAATTAAATAAATTTATACTCTAGTCACATAACATACCTGCAGGTTTTGCCAGGTTTTAATTTACATTCTGAGGCTGAATTGTTGGTACCTTTAGCAACACAACACGTATCTGTACAATCATTGGCATAACCACAATCACATTCTTCACCAGGTTCAACAAGGCCATTTCCACAAAATGCTGCATTACTTTCTGAAGACAACAAATTCCAAGACATCAGAGGGAGAAGGGAGCTGGAGGGGGGGGGGAAGAGAAGGAGAGAATAACAACCACAAATGGAGCACCCAGAGTAAAACAGGTGGTTAGACAGGTTACCCTACTCATGCCATTTGACTCAATCATCATTCAGCCAACAAACCCTTTTTGTACAATATGAACAGATGATGTTGAAATGTGCAAGTATATAACTCTTAAGAAATATATTTGTTTGACTACCCTGGGATCGATAAAGATGAATTAAAGGATCTAGGCCAAAAAATAGGAGAAAGACATTCAGTATCTAACAATCAAAAATAAAAAAAGAGGAAATATACTGCAAGGCTAATTTTCAAGTCGCACGAGTCTATGCAAATCAGAATATTTTCATTTTGTCGCCCTTAATAAGCTTATTAATAATACAGTATGTTTTAGCTCCATACAAGTCTGGCCATGTTTAAACAAGCCAACAGTCAGGCTGATGTTCCCGCCGAAATCCCAAAATAAATAGATGACATATTAATTAATTGCACATTTATCTTTTTTCAAAAGTATGGAGTAATCAAACTATACACTAAGTTTCATCACTCTCTATCAGGTAGAATCAAGATTATCTTGTCTCAAAGCATCAACAAATGAAATTGATTAGCTCTGCTTAGCTTCAGCTTGAAATATTAATCATTGAACTCAGTCAAGACATTCACCAAATGAACATCTACCTCTATTAAAAGCAGAGTTGTTATGTTCCAAAGTCTTGACCAATCAAACTGCTTATCGCTCCTTGCCCTAAGCAGAAAATTCTAACAATCGAACTTACTCAAGGTAATGATATAATGAATCTATATTCTGAGTTTCATTGCACTCACTTCATTTTAACGAAAGTTATAGTACCCCAGTTTCAACCAATCAGACTGCTTAATATCTCTACTAATTATAAGCAGAACATGAAGGCCTACACCAAGTTTGAACCTTCTAGCTCAGTTTGAAGGGGAGTTATTGTGTTCCAATTACTTACACTGAGCAGAAAATGTTCATTATCAAGCTTAGTCAAGGTACCGGTATTGATGTAATGAAACTATACACCAGGTTTCGTCAACCTCACTTTATTAGAACTACGGTTATCATGTCTCAAAGCATCAACCAAGCAAATTGCTTATCTCTACTTACCCTAAGCAGAAAATACTCATCTTCGAACTCTACCAAGTATGAACATTTTAACTTAATTAGAAGGGGAGTTATTGTGTTCAAAAGTCTCAACCGATCAAATTGCTATTCGCTCTGCTTCCTGAGCAGAAAATGCTCATTATCGAACTTACTCAAGGTATTGATGTACTTACTCAAGGTATTAATTACAGCTAAAATTATCGTGTCCCAAAGCATCAACCAATTAAATTGCTTATCTCTGTTTACCCTTAGCAGAAAATGCTCAACTTAAAACTCCATCAAGGCGCTGACCTAATAAAAACGCACGTTAAGTTTTAACATTCTGGCTCAATTAGAAAGAGAGTTATTGTGTCCCAAAAAGTGTGACAAACAGACAGGCAGACCCATTTCAATAGTCCCGCTTTCTTCAAATGGCGGAGAACAAAAAAATTCTATACTGTTTTTTTTTAAGATTGACATACCATTACTATGCATGAAAATGAGAAATAATCAATATCATTTTATGCCTACACAATATGAATCAAATGTATATACTTACTACCAAAGCAATTAATTTTTCCCTCTCTTTCATTGTTTACAGCATCTAAGACTCGTGTTATATTATCTTTACTGCACACAGAGAAATAATCATTGTTCTTTTTGTCTCCCATAGTAGCACTAGCAAACATTATATAGTTTCCATTGGACGCATCTGGATTGGTTGTTCCATATGGTGCACACTCTGGACCACTATCATGCTGTCAAATAAATGTTTCACAATTCAAGATCATTTGCATCCGTCAAAAATTAAAGTCTCCAATAGACACCCTGAGAATAAAATTCAGTAATAAGGGGAATTCTGCTGTAAATGCAAATGGCAGACTGTTCATACGATATATCTCAAAATGTCTGCTTATCATTCAGTGGCATATTTTTACATTTTTGGACCGTTTGGCAAGGTGGGGGCTGTCAAAAATAATTCTACCCAAAGTCCCAAATGTGCACCCAATTAGGAATACATGTAATTCATTTGAAAATTAAGTCCGTTCTATTTTGTACTTTTAGTTTTGTGTTCTTGATTTCTTAAAGTTGGTTTCCCAGGTACAAACTGGGTGATTTGATGATATATTAGGACCTAAAACATATTCAAACTAATTAATTTATCATAATTAAGCTTCAAATCCTTCTCAAAACACTGTAATTGCCAAGTATATCCCGCTATGAAAATCGATCAAAAGAAGCCATTGTTTGCGTCAGGGGATTACCCTTCTCCATCCCTATGGCAACCGCGGGCAGAGACGGGTGAGAATTCATTACATACACAAGACGTTGTTGTCTGTAATCGCTGACTGTTTATAACAAATATCGAATCCTAATTAAATTCTCGGATTATCCACTGCCTGCGTCTTTTCCAGTGATTTTTAACTCAGAAAGTGTTGTAGGTCCAACTCTTTATAGATTTTATCAACATGTACACAAAGCGCCCAATGTGCTCGTGCCGCCTTTGGCGTCACAAATTGGTATAGCTCTAATTGTCGGGCTGTCGATTTTGTCCTGTATACGCTCAATGAGTGTTTTTCAGGGAATCCAATATTTTTCTAGTAAGATTGGATATCTCTACTTTCCAAATATACCAAAATTGCCATACTTTTGTTGGCAATAACCACCCGATAAATACTTTGCTGGGAACCCATCTTTAATATCTGACTGTGGTTGAATCCTTAAATCAGATCTAATCATGTTAAATCAAAAGTAACCCATAACAGTTACTACTTACAGGTGATCCAAAATTATGTCCGACTTCATGAGCAAATGTAAGATGTGAGACTCTAGATGGTACTGGTTTACCATAGTTCACTATCGTTACAATTCCTGTATTTAAACTTTTACCGACTTTACTACCTGCTTCTGGATAATCTTTATACTTTTCACAGATACCTCCTGCCGCTCCTGAAACACATAGTAAACATACCCTGATATCCATTGACCGACAAAAATATAAATAATGTGATAGACATTGTATCTTCTACCTGCAGCTCTCTGTCTTATACAACAGTTTCGGCTTTAGTGATGTACAAACAGTGAACATGCTAATTAATGTTCACGCGTGTGGCTCAATTTCACTTATCTATTGTACCTGTTAAAGCTGAACTCTGATTACAAAAATATACTACCATAAAATCCTTAAACATACTTAAAAATAGGTTGCCAGGCAACGAAACATACGCCCACACAGCAGCCAAATCGTCCGGGCAGTCAACAAGAGTTGTCGCATATTACGGAATTATCAGAAAATCATTAGAATTTGTTTGGTTTTATAATCAAACGTTTTTTTTTTAAAATCAGATAATAAATGTGAACTCCAGAGGGACCACAAGCTAAAAAGGGTGATTTTTCGTACAATCTGGGGACATAATTCAGGAAGTAATGACCTGATGGGCGCAAATATCGAAAGGAACCAAGATCTTTGGGTTATAAACATACATGTCAAGTTTCATCAAAATCGATTCAAAATTGTGACCTCTATAGAGTCCACAACCTTTATATAACATATTTTCACACCATTCGCATACAAACGGCGGCCATTTTGTCCATCAATTTTGGTCCGATTTTCACAAAATTCAGTCTCAACCTTCACAACCATGGAATGGTGATATAATCAAACGTTTTTTTAAATCGAATAACAATTTTGAAATTCGAACTCAGCCTTCATAACCATGGAACATTGATATAATCAAACGTTTTTTTAAAACCGATAACAATTTTGACCTCCAGAGGGACCACAAGCTAAAAAGGACAGTTTTTCGGACAATCAGGGGCCATAATTCAGGAAGTTACGATCCGATTGGCGCAAATATCGAAAGGAACCAAGATCTTTGGGTTATAAACATGCATTTTAAGTTTCACTGTTCACAAGCTATAAAAACGTGATTTTTCGTACGATCAGGGGCCATAACCCATGAAGTTACACTCTGATATATGCCAATATCGAAAGGAACCGAGATCTTAGGGTGATAAACTTATATTTTAAGTTTCATTGAAATCGGATAAAAATTGTGACCTGTAGACTGTTCACAAACAATTGTGGACGTCCGGACGGACAAACAGGGGCGACGACAATATACGTCCACTTGAAAATGTGGGCGTATAAAAATGTCTTAAAACATTTGATTAAATATAAACTTTTATGAAAACAACAGCACAATAAGACAAGGCGCTACAAAAATATTATAGCTTTAAGTAGTGGAAATGGTCATTTTTCAAAAAATCTCTAATCAACCAAACATTCAACCAAATAATAGCTTACTTGTTGATGATCCAACCCAAGCTAATCCAAGAGTTCCCTGAATAAAATCTCTATGTGTAAATACATAGGCCAAACAAAATTCATCATGCTTATCCAGCGAATTCAGATTTAAGAAATTACTGACATCAATATTTTCGTTACAAAATGCACTTTGCTCGCTTGGATTATTACACTTTTCTCCACTAATTGTCATAATCTGCAAGAAAAATATATAAATCCAATTTATGATAAGAAATGGAACAAATTTTGAAGAGGAGATATTTTAAAATGACAGATGGAATTGAAATAAAATACATTATAAACATCTAAATGTGGATAAATGTTTAAGGCCTCACTAGCCAGGGGCGGATCCGGAAATACGTCAGAATGAACCAAATTGAATCTAATTTACCAAATTTATCTGGGGGAGGGCCCCCAAACCCCCCGTTAATCGGTTGAGCACAATTAGTTAAACAATTAGCAAACCTAGACCCCCCCCTGCAAAAAAAATCCTGGATCCGCGCCTGCTAGCATCATCTATTAAAGAGATAACTTGTGGCAGAATCAAGTAACTGGAACTTTTGGCATTCACTTGGACACTTAGTGCATCAATTTCTTTCACAAAACGTTATAATAGTGAACTTTGTATTTGGATTTGTCCCATGTACTCATTTAGACAGAGATGGCCAAAATCATTACAAACATATCACTATTATTGCCAAAGACATTTCCATTTCATAGTTTTTTATACAATGTAAACTGAAATTTGAATCTATAGAGTGGGGTATATCAAAGTACATCAAACAAAAAACCTTAATGTATAAACAATATTCCTTTTTTATTAATATACTTACTGTTGTTCGCTGTACTAAGAAATTGACACCTTCCCAAATTATGTTTTTATCATACGTTGAAAATGAAGTTCGTGAATAGATATCTTTTATAGCAGCAACATGGCTAGTAAAAAATGCTAAAATCTCTTCTTTAGCTCTAGCATCCGTCTAAAATAACAAGGATTCTAATATAAAACATTTTTAAATAAAAATCATTTCTCATATCATTTTATTCTGAGACAATGAACATATTGAACTGAAAATATCATATACCGGTAAGTAAAATAACGAAGACATCGGCTATTCTGTCAATCAGTAGATGTAAACACAGTGAAGGTAAAAGGTTACAGCAGAGAGGATTACTGGTCAAATCAAATGTATGTTCAAGATAAATTACACACAATGGCTGTATTAAGAAAATTTCAAATAGAAAATACTGCAATAATTTTAGTTTTACCTATAGCTTGTAAATATTCTCAAATTAGAGGGGGTTTGTAAGTTGTATCTGGGATGTCAACAGTGGGCTGTATCAATATTCACCACATGATTTGTAATACTTTATCAATTTGTCTCAGTATATAGGAAATGAGATGAAATGGGGTTTAACCTCCTATTGTTCTGCTCAGACTGGGCTAATGAAGTGTGCTATGTGTGAAATTTTGCCCAGACAGGCAGGGATCTTTTACGTGAATGCCAATGTGCACACGGGACCTCAGTTTTTCATCCCATCGGAACGACTAGACAGCTGACCTTGTCAGGCACAACATTGTGCACCAATAACATCTTAATGAACATTTCTCGGCCAATGTCGATAGTGAACCCATGACATCCAGGGCATGCAAGCTAGTATCTTACTCACTTAGCCACTGTGGCTTCGTAAGTAATAAAAATAATGGAAATGGAACACAAAAACTGAAAAAAAATCTTACTAATATTTGAGATTTATATTTCTCTTCTTTTACATACTTCCACATCATGGGATCAGATCGTAAATAAAGATAACATGTATTTTTATCTGCTAGATTTTTACGTTTAACACGTTTTAAAACACCTATATTACTCTCCTTAGAATATAAATCGTGTGGACGATTCTCTGCATGCTGTAAATATAAAATATATTTGATAAACAAATGAATAAACAGTAAGAATACAAAACCACAGATGTGAAATTAAAGTCATGAACCATCTTAGGATCTTTCTGGAATCAGTGAGATGACAATTAAAGGGGAATATATGTTACTAAATAAAATAAGATAAGTTTTATCCTAGTACTGTGAAACAATCTAAATGTGATTATAATGGAATAAATACAGACACTACTGACTGATTCTTGAACCAATATCTAGTCCCCAAGCGCTACTCATCATGAAATTCGGCATGATTTTACAATTGCAAGATGGTGGCACACCATGCTCGATATATAGGGCTTACTTTCACCTAAATGTATACTGAACAACACTCTCAATTAAGCAAGCCACTTACCCGTTTAGCTCTATTAGGTTTATATGTAGCAGATTCAACTGTTTTTTTCATCCACTCTCTAGCTTGCTCCAGTGCACATGATCCTGCCATTTTTTCTGCTTCTCTACGATATCTGTTTAAATAAAATTAAAGAATTTCATAGAAAAAAAAGATATCAAGAAACAGTGTCAGTGTTTTTCAGACTTTCAGGTTGCAATCATATTTCTGATGTTTTTATATTAAAAGGGAAAGTTATGGAAGTGTCAGGTCTCACTAGGGACTGGGTTTCATCCAGATTTTATGAAAAAAAGAAACTACCCTTACAATCTAGAATCTAATACATGTATTGTGACAAAGTGATCTCTACATCATATTGAAATATAAATATACAGATAGAACTTTCTGACCTCTGCTGATTTTTGATCATTAATGATATTGACGTGTTCAACTCGACACAACTTCTTCAAGGCACGGACTTAATAAAACAGCTAATGTGTTCAATATGTTATTTACGGACTACACACGAATGGCCTCTGCTTGTTTTAACAAAAGGCACGATCTCATTAAATATGCAGTGCAGTTACAGATACTATAATCTCATAAATAAACAATGCCAAATATGTACATCGCTTGTGTATCACTTTTCTTAATTAATTGTATGCTTTATAAGCCAGAGTTAACTGTTAGTTATAGGAGACTTGGAATGGCGCTCCTCGCGGAGTATGCCTATTACATGCTCTCAATAAAGGTCTATCAACTATGCTGATATTCTGTTATCTGTATGTAGTGTTACAGATATCAGATTTGGTTGCCGTGACCGTCCTGGGTCGTATCAGATTTGGCGCCGCGAATCAGTGAACCAGACAGAACGGGATCCAGTCCCATGAAGCCGCAGGCAATCTTGTTAGACAGAATTCTCCAGTTAATCTGCAAGTTGAAAAGATTTTGGTTCCATTAGTAATCAACCGGGATTACAATTAGTCAAGATATCAGATTTGGTTGCTGTGACCGTCCTGGGAGATATCAGATTTGGATGCCGTGACTATATGAACCTTAGAGTGAATCGCCATACCAGCGGGAAGTCCTTAACGGTGATCATGGGCCAATAATTACAGCCACAGCCAGCAGTCATGGAATCACTGACGTCCGGGTTCGATCCCGGGAGGAAACCCTTGGAAGAAGAAGTTTCCAGTCGTTTTAAGGTAGGTGCATATTTCCTTGTAACTGACAATGGAACGCCAAAAATGACCAAGGGGTAATTTTAAAATTGTTTAAAGATTAGGGATTTGATCAATATAAAGTTTTCGAAAAAATGGCAAACTAGTAAATAATTTAGTTAAGTAAATAAGAGTTAGGTTTACATATGGGTAAAAAATTTCTATAAACGTCGGAATAGATAAGAATTCTAAAATTGAAACGGTATAACGACGCAAAAAGAAATACAATGCAGCCTCCGTTTTATAAGGTTATAGATCGTAATAATGTAATGTAGTGTTATGTCCAAATAATGTATATATATGTGTTTAACCAGGTTTGGTTAACGTGTGGATCTGTGTAAAATCCGTTTTTAAGTTTAGGGTAAAGGAAAATGCCCAAGAAAAATTAAAACTTAATGGCCCTTTGTGTGGGTTGGTATTAGGTTTTAAAAAATGTTTTAAATTGAAACAGGGTGCATTGCAATATATAGCAAGTAGCTTATGCAATATAACTGTTTCTGAGTTATTCGTGTTGTTTTGTTAAACAATTATAAAGGAGAATAAGTTTTAAGTAATATTCAAACCAAAAACAAAGTATAACGTGGTAAAATGGATAATTTAAAGTTGAATTTGAATGTGCGATTAGCTGTCGAATAAATTTTGAATTACCTGATATGCCATGAGTAGTGTTACGTAAAACTATACTAATGTATTGTACACGTCAAGAACTTATATTTGTAATTTTTTATTTTTCGTTACATGTAAACGTCAGGAATATAATAACTTATGGGTTGTAATTATTTTATTTTTACAACCAGGAGTATCATACAATCAGGTCTTGTAATAAATACTGATCCCTTGTATCAAGATGCTGTTTCTCGTTTGAATTCAGAACGAAATGTTAATAGGGAGTATCTATATGGACATCTCACACAGGCACATGTCTGTCTTTTCTGTTCTCAGCGTGTAAGATAGCACCCCTTGGCTACAAGCTTGTGATATATACACGAAGCTCTATATAGCACCAATGTTAAGACGGGTTATAATCTTAACCTGTCAATGCCAATTAGTAAAGCAGACTACTAATGAATTTCAATGTTATTAATGACTTTAGGTGATAAGTACTAATTAATACTGCTTATTTTTACTTAGGGGCAGATTAAATTCTATTGTTAATAGTTTATTCACTTAAAAGTAAATACAATTTTGATTTTAAATAAACTTAAGTGTAAGAATATGATTAAGTATTATGACATCCAATTGAAATCAATGTTGTAAATTAAGGGTAATGTAATTGTAATTGGTCTAATTTAGCAAGTACATTGATCATTTATGGGATTTATTGTACCTTATCTTAACGTACCCCAACGTTGAACCAGACCAGGGCATTCCGGTATGTCAAAAGCTATAACCCCCAAGCCTATACGTTCATCAAATTAACTGTGCAAGAAAAAGAACAATTCTGAACATGACATGAACTTATACAGTGGTGGAAAGAGTGAAATTATTGACATTGAAACAGTGGTTTTTTTTTTGGTTTTTTTTTTCGGTTGGAACGTATATAACCGAGTATTTATATTGAACTTATATTATTGTAGCATGTTTATCAATGTAATTGTGTTTTTAGAATTAGGACTTGAATTTGTGATGTCCATATAAAGGCTTTTCAAGTGTTGATATTGATATTGTATTGTATTTAATGTATGTTAGATAACGATAATTAAGGGGATGGTGTCGGCTGAGACCGAGGACGAGAATACGCTCCATGGAACAGATGTTTCCACACCAGCACCAAGAAATAAACAAGTGTCATTCACTTTGTCATAATTAATCAAGAGGAATGCCATAATTTAATGGTATAATGGTATCGTCCTACAAAAGTCTAGGACCTAGTGTTCCGAAAATATCATATAACTATATAATCGCGTGTGTTTTCATTACTATTATTATATCGTGTGTGCTCTTCTTAATTCGTGTGTGATTTAACTTAATTGTGTGTACCTTCAATTGATATAAAGACAGTGTCCCACCTGTGAGAATGGTATTAGTTATTTATTTTTAATAAATAACTTAAATGGGTGGGGATGGAATGTGACAAAGTGATCTCTACATCATATTGAAATATAAATATACAGATAGAACTTTCTGACCTCTGCTGATTTTTGATCATTAATGATATTGACGTGTTCAACTCGACACAACTTCTTCAAGGCACGGACTTAATAAAACAGCTAATGTGTTCAATATGTTATTTACGGACTACACACGAATGGCCTCTGCTTGTTTTAACAAAAGGCACGATCTCATTAAATATGCAGTGCAGTTACAGATACTATAATCTCATAAATAAACAATGCCAAATATGTACATCGCTTGTGTATCACTTTTCTTAATTAATTGTATGCTTTATAAGCCAGAGTTAACTGTTAGTTATAGGAGACTTGGAATGGCGCTCCTCGCGGAGTATGCCTATTACATGCTCTCAATAAAGGTCTATCAACTATGCTGATATTCTGTTATCTGTATGTAGTGTTACAGATATCAGATGTATCCCGTTAATAGATTACTGTCAAAAATGTGTTAAATGCAGTCAAGATTCATCAAAAACCGCCCAGATTGTGCTACCATGTAGATTAAGAAACACTGTTTAGACAGCTCTAACCAATGATAAATTATCGTTGTTTGGTGCTTGCATATTTAAATCGTAATCTAGCCTCTGATACACTTTAAACAATTATCCAAGAATTTCGTCCACAAATCTATTCATGCCTTATTTTCACCGTCTCCAACTCAAACCAACATATAATTGAAGATTTTCGCACAGAATATTATGATTATTGGCAATTATGATACCTTAGATCTTGATCTAATATTTATGCTACCGACTCTTCCCTAATTTCCATCCGTTACATACAGGTGCTACATATAAGTATCTCACTGTGTTACGCTTGAAACAC
The DNA here is from genome assembly GCA_036850965.1 of Patella caerulea. Taxonomy (NCBI): domain Eukaryota; kingdom Metazoa; phylum Mollusca; class Gastropoda; family Patellidae; genus Patella; species Patella caerulea. The sequence goes on from JAZGQO010000006.1 coordinate 26,787,646, forward strand.
TTGTTTTATCTATGTTTTAATGTACATTTCTATTTCATGGTTTACTGGACATCAAATTATTATTAAGAATGACAGAAAATATTTATTGTTGTTTACAGCCAGCAAGGGACAATCATTGCAGATAAACATGTTCAAAATAATTATTCAAACTTTCTGTGAAACTGAACTTACTTGTAAGGATCCAAGTCCATATGTTTTTCTGCATATATAACTGAATGATATGAAGGATTATGTAAATACTGTGCAGCAGGATCTATATGGTATCTAGTATCGCCAGGTATATTAATAAAACCACGAGCAGTACCATTTATAACAGCTATATGGGCGTAACTGGAAGGCATATCTGCAACACATAATTAGAATCATAAATTTCAAATCTTTTATCCAATATTTATATGAGGAACCAGTGGACTTATATAATGAATCAAGGAATATAAATATGTTTGGGATGGTACCGCATATAAAATGTGTATATAACAATGCAAAATTATCTAATGCTGCACCAAATACAAAATAAAAATCAATGATAATAAAACAAAACTGGTTATTAGCTTGAAAACGTTGAGAGAATACTAAATAATTAGATAAATCAGTACTGTAGCTGTTTACCATAAGTATGTGTTATGTTATAGTTTATTCATTTACCCAGTTACTAAATGCTGCTTAAAGAATATGGTTATTATACTATTTATTTATAGTATGGGCAGGGGGACTGCACCACACACAAACAAATACAAGACAAATCTACCACCAAAACACAATATACCGACATCCCAACCAGCAAACGTAAATATCAGATCAGGCGAACGGATCTGTGGACTACCCGTAAGCATCAACTGCATTGTACAATCCCAGACATGTAGTGAAGATGCCAGGCAACATACATACGCCCACAGCAGCTGAATCATCTGAGTGGTCGATAAGGGTTGTCCCAAGTTTGTTTAAATTATATTTTTTGTCGTTTGAACTGAAACCAAGGCTTAACTCTGGAAGTAATTTACAGAAAATTTCGAAATTTGACAGGCTTTTTCGCTTTACTAATTCAAATAATGCATATAAATTTCATACAAATCAGATGATAATTTTTGTCATTCGAACTTTAACAAGGTTCGTTAAGTAAAACAAGCACCACTCTACAAACAATTGACAGAAATTGCTAAAATTCAAAAGAACTCCATTTCAGAATTTTAAATGATGGATATAAATTTCATACATATTGGATGATAACTTTCATCAATCGAGCAAAGTGAAACAAGGGCCATAACTCTAGAACTAATTATTATAAAATGCTGAAATTCAATAGGATTCTTCGTTTCACAACCATAAATAATGCACATAAATTTCCCGAAGATCAGATGATAACTTTTGGCGTTAAAGCGTTCACAAGGTTCAATAAAGTGAAACAAGGGTCACAACTCTAGATGTCATTAATGAAAATTGACAAAATTTCATGTGGGCGTATCAAAAGGGCAATAATCCAGACTAAGGCAAGTTAAAAAGCTTAAAAATTACAATTTAGGAACAGATCCGTATCACTCAACTGTGTAATTCAACAAAATATAATAAGTGATACACTTATAAACTCTCTTTCTTTACATATCAAGAGTGGAAACATCTTGTGCAAGATGGATTATTCTCACAACCCAATATTGCAAAATGGTGTTTTCTGCCTTTCTCCCTATCATGCCGGATAGAATTATTAATAATAAATAATTGTCAATCATTAATTATTGCACCAAATACAAAATAAATAGCACCAGTAAATCAGTTGCTAAGTGGTTATCGTGAAGATATTCTCAAATTTATAAATCAAATTGTTTGGCTTCCTAAAGCCATACTCCGCGCAGTGTTGCGTCTGATTAGAGGTAATCCAACTACTCACTGCTATTATGAGTGGATATTGTTGTGTTAAATTTTGATTGATCAGTAGTCCGTCTACCAACCAATCACGAGCTGCCAATACTCTACCAAATATGTTTACATAATGTATACGTCATGACTCACGATTTTATTATGCCTAATTAACCCGTGCATAGCAGAATACTGCAGTAAAACTAATTGCGTGACAAACGAGGCTATCAAATCGAATGAAATGTAAACAATACTGTTTGGAAACGAAGATACTTTCACCGTTTTAATACCTTAAATCACTGTCCAAAGTTTTAGGGAAGACCCAGATGAAACGAAGGACCGTCATGTTGCTGTACTAAAGTGATAGCATTCATTGAACGGTAAGAATAGACACACTTCCACATAAGTTCAAGAAACAGATGCTATTCCAGCAATGGCCAGAGAGGGATTTCTCGGGCCATTGCTTCAGGAATATGCCTAAAGCAAACATCTAACACACCCACAAATACCCAAACAAGCCTTAAATATTTGACTCACCTTGTAACGAACCATGGTATATAAAGGATGTATCTATAGGGGACTCTGTACCATCTGAATTTCTATGCATATGCGTATCACTAAATATAGTGTCATCTTTTTTTAACTTGAGATTAAAAAATCTGAAAAACAAAATACAGTTTTTTAATTTAGATATAGATCTAATAATATTAATAAATTTTATAATGTGAGTAAAATATCCCTGGTTATACATGGTATCATTTTACAATAGAGTACTATCAGTATCATATATCAAGATTTTTACATTGTCCACTTTTCTTCTGCTAACTACCTAAAGGTCAACTAGGATATAACACAGAAACAATTTTTAGTGGGATTATGATAGTCACTGGATGAACTTACCTATTATAAGCTTTGAACTTCAAGTAAAGATGTGGTTCAAGGGACCTTTTAACTCGTTGATGGTTGTTATGAAAACCAGCGATATCATAATTTAATGGTTCATAATGATGTATATAGTCATCCAACTTATGAAAATCTGTAAGAAAGAAGAAAGAACTTGTAGCATCTAAAATTTATTTGTAATTTATAGGACTGGTTTTTATGTTAGACTTTTTTACATCAAGATTTGACAGGGGTCATGTACATTGCACAAGGCAGAGAGAGCATGTTAACTCTTTTCAGAACACATGATAGTGATCATTTTGCAGCATGATAATGTCTACATGCAGCCAGGCTGGTTTGTGCTTATTTGAATAATGTTAATGTTCACACATTAACCCTGGCCAACATGTTTTCCTGACATGAAACCAAGAGCACCTCTGCTGGTGGGATCATCTTCATCGGCAACATCAGCAATGGACACCCCCTCTTGCAAACCAACATCAGCTTGAGCAAGTTTCAAGCAAAAGATTCCCACCGACATCATACGACGGCTAACTACATCCATGAGAAAGACACGTTTTTCCATGTATCGATGCCCACGGTGGCCATACACTCAATTAATGTTGTGTCTTGTCAAATGATCATACTGCAAAAGGTATTATTTGAAGGTTTTTCCTTGACTCGGGATCAAGGTGGCTAAGTGGGTAAGACGCTGGCTCGCTAGTCTGGAGGTCACATTGTTCGATTGGCCAAGAAAGTTAATCAGGATTTTCAGGAGTGGTTTTCATTGTCAGTGGTGCAGGACAGAGAGTCTGACAAGGACATGTACCTAGTCATTTGGTTGGTTCAAAAAAACAAAATCCCTTGTATACATTGTTAAGCACGTAAAAGATCCCTTGATTGTTGGATTTCAATATACGATTATGACATAGTGTCGCTGCCCAAACGAAATTCCTCCAATGGCACACTGTAATTATTTATCTAGACCCCATTGATCTTTAGCCCAGACTTGTGGGCAGTACACTTTTATTATTGTTTTGATTTTTGCTCCAAACATCAGAAACTACTTCCTCTCAATAAAATATTCATCATTTAAATCAAAACTGTCTTCTTTTTTTATGGAACATGCACATTGAGTGTCACTGTGTCAGTTTTCTTTTGTCTGGTAGTTTATATTCACACATACAAACAATTTACTGTATTTCAAATAGACCGACACAAGCTTGCACATTGGCTTATTCAAACAATATTATTTCATTTTAAGTTTACACATGTAGCAGAATACAGTTATAAACATTATAAAATCATTGATAAACTGATTCTATCAAATTGAATATTTTCCTGCATATCTAGTCCTTTTCAAAACCAGGTAGGCTACTAGGCTTTCAACTTCTTTAACTTTATCTTATTTAAAAATATTTGTCAATAGGAGCAACTTTTTAGAGTAATCTCATAAAGTTAAAGGGACAATCCCGATAAGAACAGAGTCTCAAAAATTAAAGTCCGAGTATTTATGAAATTTATGGACCAAAATATAGTGGCATGGTGTATTTACCTTGTCTCAAAATTTCAGCTCAAAATATTGAGTCGTTTGGACGTGAACGTCAACACTGCTTATCCGGACACGTAACCCTTTTAAGATTTCGGGTCAATTTTTTCATTGGGTGACCTGATAATCGATTAATGTTTCTTGAGAGGTCTATACAGTGAATGACCCATGCCGTGTTCTTGATAACAAAAGGTAAATTTCACCTACATATTATTTTTTATAGAAAATAGTCTGGTTTTATCCAGATACTGTATAATAAAACGTTCTCCATTTCCAGATGAAGACTGTCAGTTTAAGTGTTTAAGTTATTTACAAACGTATCACAACTATCGGGTTAGTAGGTGGGCCTTAGGTTATGGATTTAAAAGGATTTTAACACAAAATTAAGCAGTTTTATTCCCCAAAAAGTTATCGGGATTGGCCCTTTAAAATTAAATTTTTTTCTGAACAAGACTCCCGAATTGTTTAGTAAGACACAATTATGCAATCAACCAGTCAACACAGATTCAAATTTCAGCAGGTAAATGTGGATAACATAGATGATTCATCCAACTTAAAATGATCTATATTACTACAATGTAAACAGGTTTTATATACATGTACCTTTATCGTGTCATGTATGTATACAACTTAATCCCTAATGTGCTTTAATTAATATAATATTATGAATTCTACAAGTACAAGACATACATAATCTAATGGTTCATATAACATTGAAGTAGTGCATGATGATTCATATTTTTTTGTAAAATAAAAATTTTCTCACACCTTAGTTAAGAAAACAAAATCAAAATATCAATGCTATATAATTTCCAGGCTTGAATTCAATCGGATTAAACATGGCTGGAATTCAATCTGGTTAAAAACAGGCCAATCAATTAGATTCAGTAAAACATAATGATGGTTTTTATAATAATATCATGACATCACATGCTGAAAATCAAAAGGCCTCTTCGTCACATGACTTTAAACACCGTGTATAAATTTAAATTCAATCGGATATTAACTTTAGCCTCTAGAGCGTTCACAAGATTTTTCAAAGTGACCAAGGGTCATAACTCGGGCAGGAATTATTGGATATCACCGAAAATCAATAGGATTCTTTGTCTCATGCCCTTAAACACTGTGTATAAATTTGAAGTCAATCGGATATTAACTTTAGCCTCTAAAGCGTTCACAAGATTTTTCAAAGTGATCAAGGGTCATAACTCTGGCAATAGGCTTCTTCGTCTCATGACCTTAAACACTGTGTATAAATTTAAAGTCAATCGGATATTAACTATAGCCTCTAGAGCATTCACAAGATTTTTCAAAGTGATCAAGGGTCATAACTCTGGTACTAATCATCGGAAGTCAATCGGATATTAACTTTAGCCTCTAGAGCGTTCACAAGATTTTTCAAAGTGATCAAGGGTCATAACTCTGGTAGTAATTATCGGATATCAGTATCACCGAAAATCAATAGGCTTCTTCGTCTCATGACCTTAAACACTGTGTATAAATTTAAAGTCAATCGGATATTAACTTTAGCCTCTAGAGCGTTCACAAGATTTTTCAAAGTGATCAAGGGTCATAACTCTGGTAGTAATTATCGGATATCAGTATCACCGAAAATCAATAGGCTTCTTCGTCTCATGACCTTAAACACTGTGTATAAATTTAAAGTCAATCGGATATTAACTTTAGCCTCTAGAGCGTTCACAAGATTTTTCAAAGTGATCAAGGGTCATAACTCTGGTAGTAATTATCGGATATCAGTATCACCGAAAATCAATAGGCTTCTTCGTCTCATGACCTTAAACACTGTGTATAAATTTAAAGTCAATCGGATATTAACTTTAGCCTCTAGAGCGTTCACAAGAAATTGTGGACGATGGACGGACGGACGGACCGACGGATAGACGGACGGACGGACGGATAGACGGACGGACCGACAGACGGACGGGGGCGACGGCAATATACGACCACATTTCCATGTGGGCGTATAAAAATTGAACATGCATTATGCAAGAGATACATGTAAAGCTGCCCATTGCTGGTCTTTTCTAAGGCCTGCAATGTTTTTAAAACTACTAATTAGACATTTATTATTTATTAACATGAAAAGACCATAATCAACTCTCGATGCTATGTTATCTGTCTGATTTTCAGTAGGTTAGAATACTATCTGATGTTCAACATCTATTGATGATTAAATGCAAAAATGGATAATCAAGACTTTAATTATTGAGACGGCAGTAATGATGACAATCAAGGCTACAGAGATTTTAAAATAAGGTTTCTTGGCTTAGAGTGAAGCAATTTGATTGAAATTTGTCGGTGCTCTTTAACTTACAGATTGCAAAATCATAACAAAAACCCTGGTTTGCACAGGCTTTCAGGTGGCCTTTTGTTCACTTACAATTGAACCTTAAAAACACATTTTTAAAACAACTAACAACTCAAAGACATCATAGTATCATCACATAATGCAAAAATGAATCAAAATGGTAAGGTACATGTTAGTACCAAATGTACAGAACATAACTTGAATTAAATATCTATTTAGATTAGTTATTTTATTACCTGTTTACAGACTTAGCGACTTCTTTTCTGTAAATTCTAAAAGGCTTATCTATCAATGATCATATCTATTGTATACATACAAGTATTACTAAGCAATAAATGTGCTTTTCAAATGTCTATACAAATACAATGACTACGTTCATGTAAAGGGACAACATGTCAGAATACACATCAAGTAAGTTCACAAGCATTGTTCATCTTATTAACGACCCTTCAGAATTTTTAATGCTTGATTTTTGTTTTCGGATTTCCTTTATTAGAATGTAATAACATAAGTATAGTGTATACATTAGTTCAAATTCTTAATTATGATTATTTATCATCAGGTTGTCCCTTTAGGTTTAGTACAGTCTGTAATGTACATGTAGGCAAGTTTGTATGTTCAATAGATAGAGTGTGATTCTCTTCACAAGTTCAACCAAGTGAATCCTTTTAAAATAATTGTCTTTCATATTTCAAGATAAAACCAGATGATGTGGTCATTAACATTCCGAACCCATACAAAAACCATCTAATTTATATCTATGGATAAACAAAATTTATCATATCCAGCAAATTTCTAATTAGAAAATGGCACATAATGTGTGAACAAAGATTAAAACAGAAGGATGGAGATTATTTCAATATCCCTTCCTTAAAGATACATTATGGAAGATTAGATAAATAGTTGACAGTTCTCACACTATAATAGTTAAAACCTAGATAATGTAAGGAGAATTTGCTAAAAATTTCAGTCAAATTGATTCACCCTGATCCGAGAATTTAGTGACTGAAAATTTAACCTACCCTCAAAAATCTTTAGTCGGTACAATATGAAACTTAGTCTTGATTATCTATTTTTTGATTTAATCATCAATGAGCGTTGAGCAGCATTTGATCGGATTCTAATCCAGTAAATATTGTAGTTGTAGGCTAGCGATAAGATCAAAAGTTGATTATGGTCTTGATAAGTTAATTAACGTCTATTTAATAATTTAGATAACATTTTAGGCATAAAGTTTATACTATTTAGTGACAAAGGGGAGAAATGCAATACTGTATACTACATTTTGGACAAGTGTGCCCATCTTAAGGTGTAAACAGTCATAGCTAGTGTTTGTTCAATGAAATAGGATTTAATATCCTACTGTTCTGTACCCTTTGGCTTACCAAGATGGGCAAACTCCATGCAGTGTGCTATGACGAAAAACATTCACACCTGACTGATTATTTCAAAACATTATTAACAACACTTTCCTTAATTAATATTTCAAAATATTGTTCCTCGTAACAGCTTATATTATAATGCTTTGATTTAATACATGATTTTTACCTTTCAGGTAGGATCATATGCTTAATTGCCTTAAAATTCACAAACTTAAGGGCTGAGCAGGTAACTCAAATAAATGTATGTTTTCAAAAATTAAACCTGTCAGTCTTCACCTGGAAATGGACACTGGTGTCTCAAGCCATATTATACGGTGTCTGGATAAAACCAGGCTTTTATTTTGTAAAAATAACATGCAGGTGAAATTTATATTTTGATATCAAGGGCAGCAATCGATTATCAGGTCACCCAACAAAAAAATTGACCCAAAATCTTAAAGGGTGACATGTAAAGATAAACGGATTTGATGTTTACATCCAAACGACTCAATATTATGAGCTGAAATTATGAGACACGGTAAATACTGGTAATTTCTCTGTATTTTGGCACTTAAATAAATTTCATACGTACCGGTATACTAATTATACAGACTGATGTCTGTGTATAAATATACTGGCCTGCCTACAGGCAATAGTGGTCAAAACTATATATATCTTTCAGACACAGACAATGTCATATTATTAATGACAGGTATTGAGTTAAAATCAGTAACACTTTAAACATCATCAAATATTATTAACCTATTTTATTCTCTCCTCTATATTATACATTATGTATATCTTGAACAACTCCTGTCAACTGATATGTACTTTAAAAACAAATTCTCTCTTACCCAATTCTTAAAGCCCCAATAACACTCTTGTTGTAACTGAATAATATGTCCCAATCTTCATTCTGGTCAACAAATCGTATTATTTTACATTATTCCAATTAATTGATGACATAAATTTCATCTTAACACACTTGATTAAAAAAATTAGAAAAATTCAACTAATTGATTTGAAAAGTCTAACGTAAACCTTTTCAAATGTGACTTGGATTTTAAAATATTTTCGAACCCTCTGGACAAGTAAAATAGGTCGTAATGGATAATTTACACAACAGGTAGGACACTTAAACATCTAGTACTTAGAATAAGGGTATTATTTATTTTCTGGAAATACCAAGCCAGCAAGAATGTTATTGTCCCTTTAAACCGGTAATTAATAAATACATACATAGTTAACATAGTCCCAAAGCTACGGGGCCCATCAAGATGATCAAGCATCATAATAAAATTATCAATATTGCCATTTATTTGTGTTGGTGAACTGTTGTGCTATCGTTTACAAATGTAATTTATCGAATTCCAACGAAAATATAACAGACGTATCACATCCACTACTCATGGAAATTGTACCTTTCTTTAGAATTCGTTTCCAATCTCAATAACAAGTTGTTTCAACTTGAGTTCAACAGGATATCATTATTTTTAGGCTTACCTCCCAGTGACACTACAAGAGTCAAGACAAACCATTCTTTTACTCCCATTTTTCTACACTCCCTGAGTTTTTACGGTGACTACTGTGAAAGACGGTGGAAAGCTGTATTATTTACAAAAATATCAGGTGCAAATACAATATATTTTTAAAATAAAAGACATTTAAATGGTGATATTTTCATTAGACATCCTCTCTGATGTTTGTACACTGAATATTTCGTACAGCGCATGACTGTGACCTTAAAATGACGTCATGAATCGTGACTCCGGATCAAAATAAATGTAAATTATTAGACTCGAACGAATTTAAAGGTAGTCGGTTTCGATGATCCAGGCCTTTACTTATCGGTGCTTCGGTATGAAATATTTCTTCCGATATAAATATTACGTCACCGTGTGATACATGTGAGGTATGATGGAAGACCAAACAGCTCTTTATTCAGTGTTCTTAATTTTGATACTTAGTTCTGTAGGCCTATTCATAGTCTTTAATTCTTATTGTCGCATTTCCACACTTGTATACTAAAATTAATTATGGTTTGTTTAATTTAATTGTATTTAATATCATACGACATCGAGAAAAATAATTGTGGAGCTATATAGTCAAATTAATTATTTAGGCATAGCTACCCCCCCCCCCAGGGAAAATTTTGAAAAATGAACCCAATATATGCGATTTGGTGGATTATCTGATTATAATCTCGGTCAAATAGTAGAATTGGACAAAAAAAAAAAAAAAAAAAAATTCTCATCCGACCCGATGGCCAAATCCGCCCCTGCATAGTCTATACAACCCCTAGTAGACCTATGTCATGTCAATAGTCTGAAATGGTGGGATCCAGAAACCACAAAAGAGCAAAAGTTAGTTGTTTTTTGAACATTGTTAAATTTTAAAAGTCGATATAAAGGAGCAGTTGTTTTTAGACCATTGTCAAATTTTGAAAGTCGATATAAAGGCGGGCAGTATTATTTTGACGAACTTATTACTTGGCCACCCTATACTATAGTCCATCAAAAATTCACCGAATGTATGCAAATTAATTATAATAGGCATAGTCCATACAAGCCCTTCGTAGACCTATCCAGAGTCTTCGAAATTGGCGGGATTCAGACTGTTGTAGAAAAGAACAGAAGATAGTTGCTTTTAGACCATTGTCAAATTTTAAAAGTCGATATAAAGAGGCCAGTATTATTTTGACGATTTTTTTTTTTATACTTAGCCACATAGTCCATCAAAAATTCACCGAATGTATGCAGTTGTCCATCTCACTGATGGATCTTTTTAAAGTAAAGAGTTATTTTCGTGTATTATAGATGGGAACGGGTTTGGTTTGTACATTTTATGTTGATTGATGTAGAATAAAATTAGTTGAAAGGTGAGAATAGTCTTTACAATATCGTTGGGTTGGAGCAAGAATGTCGTAATTGACAAAATTTGCGATTTCCATTTTACGATATATTATTCATAGTTGTTCACCAACTTTTCAGATGAGCTTGGTTTTGCACATGATGTTGTCATGGAAACCGGAAATCTTGTCTGCGCAAAATTGTCGTAAGTGAAAAGTTGAACAAATTCTTGGAGCAAAAATGTCGTAAGTGACATTTTTCATTACCAGATTGTGATAAGCTGAATTTGGTATCATGATAGTTAACGGACTTTAGCTTGTTCATATTTCCCCAAAATGTGATATTATAATAGTTATATTAATTCTTAATAATAAAATGTATTTGGTCAAGTCTATTTATCTTTTATTTATTGATTCATTGTGCGTTTTTGGTTACTTCCTTCACTTACGACAATTTTGCACCAAACATCCTGGTCGAAATTTGTTGACAGATTTTATCTTGTCAATATTTCCCCAAAATGTGATACTATAATAGTTACATTAATTCTTAATAATAAAATAGATTTGTTTGACTCTATTTATCTTTTATTTATTGAGTCATTGTGAGTTTCTGGTTACTTCCTTCACTTACGACAATTTTGCACCAAACATCCTGGCCGAAATTTGTATAGAAGGCCCAGACAACACTCAATCACTCGAAATATTTTATAAATCAGAGATATGAATCTCAGTAGTAAATAAATAATGACAAGGAATCGTCATTTTAATTCAAATCTTTACATGCAATTTTCTCTGTTTTCTCAAAATGTCACTTACGACATTCTTGCTCCAAACCATGCGATATTTAGTTTAAATTATATAATCTCCTGCACACTCTCCACACACAACCACACCCCATAATATAGTTGACGTTTCTTTCCTGCTCTACAATATATAAGTAATAAACCTATACTTTTATCTACTTGAAAAAGGGCGACGCGCGACGCAAACTTCGCGTCGTGCATCGCGCTTCGCCTTTTTCAATGTTAAGCTATAGGGAGAAAAAAGCGACGCAAGGTTTTTAACACGATGTCCCCCTTAAAAAGGCGACGCTTTCTAAGGTGATGAAATGCGCATGTACCAGAAGAATTCATTTACAGTTTATTTGCCGTTTGGAATTTTATTTTCAATACAATAATTTATTTTGGACACAAGGAACTGCCATTACTATCCTTTTTGCATTTCTATAAAACCCAGATTATGTGTTATATTTTAAATCTCTGTTCTAAAATTTTAAAATTTTAAACTCTACTGCGAAAGAGTGGCATCGTGTCCTCTACTGTGAAAGAGTGACCTTTTCTCTGCAGATACTGTAATACACTATAGTTAAACACACGGTGACTGGGTACTGATAATATAGACTTTTGGCAAGTGGCATTTTCCCTATCCGTATCACGTATCCGTATCGTATACGTGACACGTTGTGTCAGAGTAGTTTTAGAGTTTTGGCAGATTCTTGCGTCGCGTACGTATGAGTCACAGAGCTGCGCTTAGTTATGTACAGCATGGCGACAGTTATCGACCAAGATCACCATCAGTAGGCTACTAGTCAAGTGCCTTGCCTACAATTTCTCAGAGTGCGTGGAGTCACTCGACAGTCGCTGAGCTATTAAAGAAAATAATGTCGCATCTTATTAAAAAAAAATCTCTGACTTAGACTGGACAGCAATTTTTGTTTCACTTACACCCCTTTACCATAGAATCACATCATTTACAGATTTGCAAGGTCACATATCTACCTAAATCTAGCGCGTAGATCAACTAATAGCGTGCAGACAATTTGAAAATTCCGAGAAAAACCCATCAAAATAATGATTTAATTCCAGTCTTTATTAGGATAAAATTCACATCAAATATACACCTCCACGTTCTAAGATGCATATAGATTCTTAAAAACGCTACGATACAACAACATTTCAGCGTCTAAAAAGGCGACAATGTTATACGGACCTTCGTATAAAAGCTGTTCAATACGGACTGCCGTATAACGTGTGTCTTATCACGTATGAGAAATACACACACATTGGTGACGTCACACACAAAATCCAGACGGATACGCGATACGCACTAGGAATTTACGCTTGCCAAAAGTCTCTATTGACGTGCAGGGGCGTAAATGTATGTGTGTGTGTGTGGGGGGGGGGGGGGGTACAGCAAAAAAAAAAATAGTCGGTCGCAAAACCAGTGCAGTCGGTCGGAAAATAGAGTGTATCGAAATAGGCCTATGTACTCACTGTATACGTCACGCTAATCACGCAAAACTTTACCATAAAATAGTCGGTCGCAAAATCAGTGCAGTCGGTCGCAAAATAGGAGCTGTCGGTATCAAAATAAGTGCTCACCGTATACATCACGCTATTTACACAAAAATTTAGTATAAAATAATCTTGTCAACTTATCATGTTTGAAAAGATGTTGTGTTTCACTCTCATTCTGTTGAGAGTATTTTGGTTTAACAACAAAATTTCACCCAAGGAGCAAAATAAGTGCAGTCACTGCAGTCGGTCTAAAAAACAATGCCAGAATAGATCACAAATATTAAGTAGTTGCGTGAATCCGTGAACCTAAATTCCAACGTCACACAAAACTATAGTATAAAATAACCATGTCTGCTTGTCATACTTGTCACTCTTATTCTGTTGTGAGTATGTTGTTCTATATGAAATGCTTTTTACCATGGCAAAAAATAGTCGGTCTAAAAAAAAAAGTACTCACCGCAGTCGGTCTCCGACTAAATGAATTAATGGGATAAACAAACAATTACTAAACAGGCGAAATTGATAGATAGGCCTCAAGATTCTGTCCCGTTTCCTATCCTCTCGTTAACGAGAATTTGGTTCCATTTGCCATGACGTTGATTCAAATTGTCAAACCCAGTCCCAAAAATTTAAATGCTCTGTTACATATCTGAAATATTTACGCACCCGGCGCGATTCCATTATAACATCATTCTTCTACTCGCTTATTATATACCTGACATTTTTCGCGGCTCGATTCCATTTCAAAATCATTCTTCTACTCCTCAATTGTCTTATACTGTCTCAGCACTATCATATTCACGATTATAGTGAACTGCCCAGTTTGTAGTACCACTGGTGTGTGGGGCGTGGGGCTTCTGATTGTACAGACGTTATGTCAACTCTAGAAAACTCACACGTGGTGCTCGGCTCCGGATTGCGTCACTCGCATTGGGAGGTGGGGGCGGGCGTGGGAGGTGGGGGCGGGCGTGGGGGGTATGTGCATCAGTCGGTAACATTTTGGCTAAACACCTCCCCCCCCTCCCAAACGAAATCGTTATGTACGCCCCTGACGATGTGGGTGTGGTTTCCGTTATTTACATCAGTTTTTATAGGTTATCAAGACAGAATTAATACGAGAATTGCTTTATTGTAGATATTCCACGACGAATATAGGCTATTAGCCACCCAAAAGAAATCATGCTAAGGTCGAGTTTGAAAGAATCAAAGATCAGGTTCACGTCTGCACTAGTTAACATAGTCACACAGGCAGCTACTAGCAGGGCCTTCACAATGTGGCGCCCTAGGGCAAACCTTTCAATGAGGCCCCCACCCCACCCAGTCATTGCATACTGTAACTGCTTTGTTCAATGTCTTCGCTCGGTTGAATTATGATGATCAAAAAGTTTTTAAAATATCATCTTTTATACTTTTAACACCTTGTCTTAATAACTATTTATTAGATTTATTAAAATTTTTATATCTATTTTCCCGTCAACTCTCCGTTTGATCGAAAAACACTATAATATGTCTTGGAAAAATCATAATTCTACCCCTCTACTTGATGTTATCTCAGCCTCCAAGGGGAGCACTTAGTTAATTTCCCCCCTCCCCTCTCTTCCAAGCAGAGTCGCCCCCGGGCGTTAGCCCCTCTCAGTACCCCCCCCCCCCCCCCCTGCTGGTATTCGGGTATTCTCATATTAATTCTGTCTGTATAAATGTCAAGGAATGTTCATACTATAAGTAATACAACACTTTAGAACCTATAAAACAACTGATGTAAATAACGGAAACCATACCCACATCGTTATCAGTACACTGTCATCGTTTGTTTAACTGTAATAGTGCACTATCTGCAGACAGCACGGGGTCATTCATTCACACCAGAATTTAAGTTTAGAGCAGAGATTTAAAATATAACATATAATCTGGGTATTATAGAAAGGATACTAATGGCAGTTATTTGTGTCCAAAATAAATTACTGTATATAAGATAAAATAACAAACGACAAATGAATTCTCCTGGTACATGCGCATTTCATCACCTTAGAAAAGGCGACGCGCAACGTGTCGCCTTTTTAAGGGCGACGTCGTGTTAAAACCTTCGCGTCGCTTTTTTCTCCCGACGGCTTAACATTTTCAAAGGCGACTCGCGACGCACGAAGTGGCCGAAATAGAACACCATATTATGTATCACACCACCAAACAGTGTTATACATTATTTTATATTTAGACGAGAATGTCATGATTTGACTATGCGATAAATAGATTAATGACTAAGGGCAATACTTTATATCTTAGGTGCTTTTTATTGTCAAGGTTTATTCATATAAGCGTAGGTTTTATATAAAAGTGACATTCAATCCGTAATTTTTGTTCTATTAATATATTGTTAGTGGGTTTTTTTTTCAGTGATTTGCTCTGTATACCGCCTGAACGGCAAAGCTTTACATGTGATCGCATCGGAGCCCTAACGTACAGTCATTTTCCCATAATAACGCAAGACATAAATATAATAAAATGTGTATTAAATATTGAACCGCTATTTTCCTATTGGATGTTTTCTGTTATAATATCACGTTATAAAGTACCAATAACGGTCAAACACAACTTGTCTTTATCCCATTGTATAGAAAACGTCTTGATCTATATACACCAAAAAACGAAGATTATATTATTATTATTTGAAAGGGCTCCAACAAATGATCATTGATTTATTGTTCCTTTAGTGAGTTTACAGCATAAAGAAATGGGGTATTTATTGTAGCAATACATTGGATGAATGAGTTCGTGCGTTTTCTTTAATGCCGCAACACCAGCATTGGTCCTGATACATACCCTTGGGGAACACCACAGCAGAACTAGTTGGGTTTTTTTTTCAAAATTGTGTGTGTGTGTGTGTGTGAAAGCTACGTTGTCAGTGCAGGCAACACATGCCGCATATTTATTATTTTGTAGGTTATATAAGAACATTTTAAAGATATTAAGCACTGATTAAGCGTACAAATCGATGCAGGATTATCAGAAATAGTTAAAATTTGATTCAAGTCTTGTTCTAGTAGTTATTATATACACAGCAAAAAGGTTAAGCAACTCTCCCCTAAAGATTTTTCACGGAGTGGTGAACTTCGTGGAAGTATGGTATGAAACTGAGGAAAACAAGACAAGCAAAAAACATGGGTGTTTAAGTATAGTCAGTTCAAGCTTTTGGCGTGTGCCACCCGGTAAAGGCAGCTTAAATACAGTGGATCAGTGTCCCAGGAATCACTAAACATCAGTAACGTGTGCTCCCACCATGTGCCTAAATAACTGCAGCCACTCTTGGCATACCCCTAACCAGGTTCTTTTATTGCCCCATCGGTATCCACTTTCACTCCCCGTAAAGAGCTGCCTTCAGTCCCCTCAGGTTTTCTGGAGGAGGATTCCTTTTTTGTACCTGACGCCCCATGATGTCCCAAATATGTTCGATTGGGTTCAAATCATGAGACATTGATGGCTACGGAATTCGTGTGGCAGCTTTATTTGCCAGATATTGGTTTACAGAGGTCGTGCATAGTCGTCCATGAACAAGGGTCTTTTGGCAAGCCTGTGATCATCGAAATGATCCATAATTACAGGTTCCAGAACCTCCTGAATGTAGCAAGCACCTGTGAGTGAACCTTGTATAGTCACCAAATCCAGTCTACAGTCGTAGGAGAAGCCTCCCCAAACCATTACGGTTCCCCCACAAAAACATTAATAATTTTGGCAAAATGTTCCTGGGAGCAAGACGTGTATTCCTAGTCCTCCACTCGCGGGCTCACCCATCAGCAGCATGCAGGGGAAACGTCTTTTGTAAGTTTCGTTGCTCCAGTGCATTCTCCTCCATGATCTTACGTTCCCCACCTCTGCCTTTACTCACACCATAACCGATGTTGACTTTTGCGGTGATTTGTGAGCTGTGGACGCCTGATGACCCTTCAGAAGGGCGCAAGAGCCAAAAGGCTGGGGTCTAACATCCCGTAACAGAGCTCTATCCAGTAACCAGTCACACCAAACAATCAAATCTGGATCTCTTTCCCAAGGATTTTATTATCTCAAAACTCTGGAATACAGTTACTATTACTAAGTTACTTCAGAAAGAATAGTGGATGCAAATTTAATAATCTGTGTTGTGATTATAATCAAAATTTTGATGTCAGATAATTAAGTTACGTATAAGAGAATATATTGATTAAAATTTCTGTTAAATTGACAAAAAATCTCAACTGATTAAATCAAATTCATGCTCTATTTCATAATGACTAGAGTGCAATATGTTCTAATATTGTAATAATAATTATTTGTTTCCCTCTTTCAAATTTTGAATTTACAATATAGATTTAACACAGGAATATAGACAAGTAAGAAATAATGTTTGTTAACAATATACAATTATTGTGCATGTTACTTAAAGATGCATAATGTAACAGCTAATTCTGCCTATTTCAGTTATTTTGTCTTTAAATGTTAAATCAATCATTATTTAGACATTTATTCACAAGACAAGCCTATAATAAATAAACTCTAGTTCATCGGATGGCTGAGATGCAAACCGATTGAAATACGATCACCATTTAATGAATTCATTTATAAATGGAGAAGCGTCTCTGTCTCTATTAACAAGTAACATTGCTACAATAATAAACAATATATACCACATCTTGTCAAAACTTCAAACGGTGATAACGTCAATCAGAATAATGTAAATTGAATGAAATTTTCAATTCATTAAGTTTGAATTATCTATTGTGGGACTATTTTAATCTAACCGTAAATAATGCATCTTTAAAGGAACTAAACCTCTTTGACTTACGTCCAACCTAAGTGTTGAATTGGGTTATGGGTTATTTCCATTAATGACAGAACAAGTTCAATTTTACTTTGCCAATTGAACACAAAACTAGTTACATTTCAAAGTTGGCTTGATGTTGAACAATTCTAAAGGTAGAAGGCTGTCCAACTGTCAAAGCAAATGAACACATTAAATTTAATAAATCAAATCAACAATTTTATTCTTGACCCAAATCAAAGAGGTCTAGCCATTTTAAAGTATGTTTGCAGAAGACATTCTCATCTATTTAAAGTTTCTGAGAAGAAATTTGGTTCCAATATTTTGAGATACATTGTAAGGAAAATTAATAATAATAATGGTATTAAATTATCTTCAAATCGACTCAAGAGAAACCATAACATGTAAAGATATAATAGATAATACCAATTAAAAACCACCTTTTAACATAAAGCTTAATAATGATAATAAATTCTGTATCTTTAGCTGCTAATATACCTCATATAAATAATACTTGTACTGTTTTGTAAAAGCCTAAAGTAAATAAACTGACAATCAAACTGAATAAAATGCAAATCCCATAAATTTAGTGAAAAATCAATCAAATGTTAACAAGTTCCAATCTAAACATATT
The DNA here is from genome assembly GCA_036850965.1 of Patella caerulea. Taxonomy (NCBI): domain Eukaryota; kingdom Metazoa; phylum Mollusca; class Gastropoda; family Patellidae; genus Patella; species Patella caerulea. The sequence goes on from JAZGQO010000006.1 coordinate 26,806,186, forward strand.
ACATAATAAAAATAAAAAAGGATTCTTTAACATGTGTCCAGTTATCTATTTTATGGTAAAAAATCAATGCCCCAACCATTAATCAATTCAAAACAAATGCAAACAAATTACCAACAGTTCACACAATCCATTCTTCAATCAAAACAAGTGTGTATTTTATTTAATAAATGTAGTAATAAAAGTTCCAGAATAAAAACCTTATACCAGTAGTTAAATTAAGTAAAAAAAAAAAAACAACATAACTTCCTGGTTACTACATAAAATAACATGTTGATCTGTAATATCAACTTAAACTTTACACATCAAATATAGAGAAAAAAAATATTCATAATCTCATAGATTTGAATAATACACCATATCCTAGAGTAAAAGTTTCTTTAATATGACAAAACTTTATCACCACAATCCTAACTTTCCTATATCACTTTACATAAATTTATGATTTTTATGACCACATTTTGTTGTCAGGATACCATGACATTTTGAATGACAACGGTAATATATATTTCATAGAATATGCAACCGTTGACTATACACATTATTGTAAAAAGAAATCCAAACAGGTCACATCAATCAAAATGTCAAGAATAACTTAATATATATTGTGATGTTCATTTCACTCCCTGAAACTATTTTAAGATATTTCTGTAAAAAAAGTTATTTAAATTTGACACAGGTATATGGGATAAGAATTTCTCTGAAACATAATTCTCAAAATGAAACATTAGATCAAAACTTTACCTTTATATTAACTAAATTTTCAATCCTCAGCATTCTATCTATCGCCCACTGAATGATCAAAAAGATTGGTTATGCACCTCTTAAATGCAATAACTATATATGATACAATTTATTTAAATATTTTTCTTTTTTTTTATCTTAAAAAGATTACTGTGTAACTCTGTAGTTAAAATACCACAAAATAGATTTTATACAATGAAAAAAAAAAGAAGAAAATAAGTGTGTAAAAATATAAATACAAGTACTTACTGACATATGATGTATGTATTTAGCTTTATAATTAACAAGATTTTAACACAAATACACCAAAAAAACATTGTCAATCATTAACCTACAATTAATATTCTAGAATTATACATAAAGGCATCAATACTTTAAACTTTTATGATATACAACATGAGACGAGATGAGAATAACACAAGGGGGCAGTGTGATTAAAATTACATTGATAATTATACTTAAATGACTTTATACTGATCAACATAAGTAAAATATATCTATTTATATACTATAATATATATATACTACATACATATGTATACCTGTTACATATTGAACATGACAGTTGATTAACCAACACAAGACTAATGGATTAATCAATTAAGGCTACATATAAGACTATCACAGCTGATTAGGAGTCAACTAGAGAATATGTTTACTTGTTTTTTTCTCATAATACACATTTAGAAATTCTTCATACAAATTCTGTGTGAGTGCTAAATATATATATATATATAAATGATATATATAAACAAAAATAAACATTGAATAATAACTTACACAACAACCATGCTGATGTCAAAGTTAAACCCAGGTCATGTGAAATGGTAGGCAAAAAAGGACAATATTTAATTTATGAATCAATTCATGAGATAAGAATATGACAAAAATATTTCATACCTCTTCGAGTTAATAATGTAAAAATCATCTATCAATATTAATAATGGCAAATTAATTTCGTTTCTATTTTTTTAAAGATACATATTCTAAAACTGTTGATACATAATATATATGGTAGGTAAACTGTGTTCTTAATTATACAACAATGGTGAACAAATAAATATATTAAAATATATACAATTATACTCTTATTGATCTTAATCAATAAGATCACTCTTCTAAAAACACAATAAATATCTATAACATGCATAATTTACAAATTACCATATTAGTCTCTGCTTTTATTTGGGGTATGTATCATCAAACATAATTGGAGAGTTCCCCAAGTATAACACAGAATTGTAAGGTTTAAGAAGTTTTAATTCAAGCTAAATACAAACAAATATTGTGTATTAGAAACTGAAAAGCTCCATTTCTCTAAAAATAATAGTGACCAATTTCATGCATGAGGTAGGGTAAGCTTTTCAGACTATATATATGGGATGTTGAGTAGCTAACTAACTTTTCTCTTGCACTTTTAATCAGATCTATTCCAGACAGATTTTGATTTAAAAATTAAAAGCTGGGGTGCATTAGAGGAGAAGACTAAATTCCTAATACTATACTTTATTGCAATTCACAAGAAAACTATGTCTTAGGTTAATTGAGCATTTATACTGACATCTATAACAAAATATTAGGTAACTGATGTGACGATACAGTATATGTGAATTCAAATGAATATGATATTATCAATATGAAAATAAGTGGGATAAGTAAATATCCCCCGATAACGAAATCCATCATGTAAAGGGTGTTTATACAAAAGTGGATCCCAAATATATGTAATGGTGATAGAGATATGATTATTATTACATAATGAATAGATGAATGAATACATCTTCTAATCTGTGGAGATGAAATGAATAGAGAGGTTTAATGGTGTCCAGCTGTACAATACACCAAGAACAATGTATTATGTCATACAGATACATTTTGCCAATACCTTTACTTGTTTGATGTTGAACAATTATCTGCATGCACTATATTCAGGATTTATTTCATATGGATAGTTTTGAAAGTCAAAGAATAAAGTCAGTACCCAGGAACATAAACAAAGGGCATCCCTTGTAGAGAAGAAAGCAATCACAGCTCGAAATTTGTTTAGGAAGTGTTAACACACAAAGTTAAACTCAAAGCTTCTTCTTAGAGAGGATTAACAAGTTTACTTCAAGATTAAATTTATGCCTTTTATTAAAATAAGGCAATCATTTGATTATATGGGTACTTATTCTAGAAAACTTAGCAAAAATCAACTTAGACCCAAGAAGGTATTTTATTATTAATTTCAACAAGGAAGGACATAAATGAAGTTAATCTTATTAATTTTGATAGCACAAACTATATGTATTATGAATCATAAACATCTATAGATATCACATCAATAACTGGGCAGATTTTGTCTCAAATTTGGGTGCAGTCAAATTTGAATACTACAAATTTGCATGTAAATCCAAAATTACCCAGCAAAGACTTCCATAGTGTTAATATTATTTCAACAGATTTAGTTTTCTGAAGAATAAGATTCTTCTGGTGCTAGTTTTAAAACCAAAGTAAATTTGACTAAGAAAAAATATGAAGTAAAATGATATAAAGTTTGATTATGAAGTCAACATATTTTCTTGAATTTTGACATGAAAGATATAGGCAAATACCCGCTACACAAAATAAGCTTTAGGCCTACTTATAATATAAAGGGATGCTTTGATATACATTTTGATAATTATATTCATAATAATAATAAAGCTACTGAGCAAAATAATAATCAGGTAGATAAAAATATATATTAATGATTATTGTGTTAATCAGCAGATAACCTATCTTTAGAGCCTGCTTCTATATCCACACGACAAATAGGGCACTTCTTATTGGTACACAGCCATTGATCAACACATTCAATATGGAAGAGGTGCATACAGGGTAGACGTCTGCAACAAAAGTAAAATGTATAAATGTGCTGTTTTAAAGCAGTGATTGTCAATTGCATTTTTTGGACAATACCTGATATTCTGATATTTTTACAGCTAAATTCACACCAAAATATACTTATATAACAAATGGGATTCAATGAGATTAAAAGTTCTATAGGTTGTCAGGCAACAAAACGTATGCCCACAACAGCTAAGTTGTTCAGGGAGTCAACCTTGTGTTATCTCATTTTTTTTTTTATCAGACACACTAAAATCTGACTACAAGAACATGCAACAACCCATTCGGTTTTTAGTTCAGTCATTCTCTATCATTAAGCATACAAAACATAAAATATGAATTGCCAAAATCATTTTCAATCTTTTTCTGACCTTATACGCTCTATAAATATAAAGTAAATTGGATATAAATTTTTATCCTGTAAAGCGTCTACAACATTTTTTCAAAGTGATCAAGGGCCATAACTCTGGCAGTAATTATTGAAAATCAATAGACTTTTCAACTCATGATCTTAAACACTGTAACTTTAAAGAAAATCGTCTAGAGCATCCACCAGATATTTCAAAGCGATAATGGGCCATAACACTAGCATAGAAAATCAATAGATCTCATGACCTTAAACACTATGTATGAATTTAATCAATCAGATATTCACTTAGCATCTCAAGCATCGACAAAATTTTTCAAACTGCTCAAAGGCCAGAACTCTGGCAGTAATTGTTGGAAATCAATGAAAATAAATAGGGTTCTTCCATCTCATGTCCTTAAATACTGTGTATACATTTTAAGTCAATCAGATATCAACTTAAGCCTCCAGACTACCAGAGCATCAAAAGACATTTCAAAGTGATTAAGGGCCATAACACTGGCAGTAATTATCGGAAATTGTAGAAAAATAAAAAGGCTTCTTTATCTCGTGACCTTAAACAATGTCTATAAATTTCAAGTTAACAAACAATTATATATTGGACTCAAATATTCTCTTTTGGCTACTTAAATAATCGAAGTAGCTAAATTGAGTGTAGAAAAAACATTCCACTTGGCTGACACGTCGTTACCACGTGCTCTATAGAAAACACACTGACCTGGATAATTTTGAGTTGTAATACAATAACTTCTTCATGAAAATAAATATATAATTATCCATGGCATCATATATCTTGTTGGTTTTAGAAAATCTCTTAAGGCATTACGGGCCGCAGAATAGTGACATAAATTTTAATAATGAATAACTGACGGATAGCTATAGCTTCATATCTAGCGACACTAGCGCCCTCTACAATATCGTTGTGTATAAGATTTACAATAATATATGCACGACAATTTTGGTAACACATGAAATTATCAATCTTGCTACATAATAGCACTGGAATACGTAATGTTCTTAATTTTTCGGTAAGCAAGTTAAATAATCTATAGATTTTATCTTTACAATTCCCACAAGGCCGTAATATCACTATAAAAGATAGGTTGCCAGGCAACGAAACATACGCCCACAGCAGCTAAATCGTCCGGGCAGTCAACAAGGGTTGTCGCATATTTTTACTAATTTCGGTAATGAAACATTTGTAATACACTAAAAACTGATTAAGAGTAACAACTCATTATGTAATTATCAGAAAATCATTAGAATTTGATTGCTTTTTATAAAGTTTTACCCCACGCTAACAATTAGTATATACATGAAACATTTAATATCATGGATTTAGCTGTTCAGTTATCTAAATTCATTGAAAATCAAAATACTTGTTCGTTTCAACACCTTAAACTCTATGTATCAATCTGAAGTCAATCGGATAGTAACTTTGGCCTCTATAGCGTCACAAGAATTTTTGAAGTTATCAAGGGAGATAACTCTGGCAGTAATTATTTGAAATCGCTGAAAATCAATAGGCTTCTTCGTCTCAAGACCTTAAACACTGTGTATAAATCTAAAGTCAATCGGATATTAACTTTGGCCTCCAGAGCGTCCACAAGATTTTTTGAAGTGATCAAGGGCCATAACTCTGGCACTAATTATCGGAAATCGCTGAAAATCAATAGGCGTCTTCGTCTCATGACCTTAAACACTGTGTATCAATTTAAAGTCAATCGGATATTAACTTTGACCTCTAGAGCGTCCACAAGATTTTTTGAAGAGATCAAGGGCCATAACTCTGGCACTAATTATCGCAAACCGCTGAAAATCAATAGGCTTCTTTGTCTCATGACCTTAAACACTGTGTATAAATTTAAAGTAAATCGGATATTAACTTTGGCCTCTAGAGCGTCCACAAGATTTTTTGAAGTGATCAAGGGCCATAACTCTGGCACTAATTATCGCAAACCGCTGAAAATCAATAGGCTTCTTCGTCTTATGACCTTAAACACTGTGTATTAATTTGAAGTCAATCGGATATTAACTTTGGCCTCTAGAGCGTCCACAAGATTTTTTGAAGTGATCAAGGGCCATAACTCTGGCACTAATTATCGGAAATCGCTGAAAATCAATAGGATTCTTCGTCTCATGACCTTAAACACTGTGTATAAATTTAAAGTCAATCGGATATTAACTTTGGCCTCTAGAGCGTCCACAAGATTTTTTGAAGTGATCAAGGGCCATAACTCTGGCACTAATTATCGGAAATCGCTGAAAAACAATAGGCTTCTTCGTCTCATGACCTTAAACACTGTGTATAAATTTAAAGTCAATCGGATATTAACTTTAGCCTGTAGAGCGTCCACAAGCAATTGTGGACGCCGGACCGACGGACCGACGGACGGGGGCGACGACAATATATGACCACATTTCAATGTGGGCGTATAAAAATCATAATGCAATTTTCTTCCAACACGTACGTTGTTGAGGATTTTCGTAATTTCTATGCTGTTATATGTAATATGACAATTGGTTGAATTCGAAGAGCAGTACTTCATATTAATTGCCCTTTTTTCGAAGATCATAACAATATCGTTTACATCGTGCGTAACTGTAATAGCGGTAAACGGCTATGTTCTAGAAAATTCTTATGACATGTGGACAATACGTGATTGACTAAGAATGGACTGATTAACTTTTATTGTTTTATTACAAGACAATCATCATTAATTATCAACACAATGCCCAGTATAGTTATAGTTACATTGTGGATGTCAATAGTTACATAGTGGATGTCAATTGTAGCCATGTTTGAAAATTGGGTTTTGAAAAAAGGGCTGTTTTTCCGGCATGCAAAATGACCGCTGGGTCGCATCTAGTTATGATCATTTTCCATAGCCCTCGGTCCCGACCGGCATATACGTCCGACATGGAATCCATGGTTAGGAGATTAAGACTGTTGATTGGGTTTCTTGATTATCAAAGAAGCTGCCACAGCATGTTCCGTTAACTTCGTCACACAACTTAATTACTACATGGTTTTGTGTGTACACTAGGTCTATTGTTATTGCCAGGTACTGTAACAGTATCAAAATATGAATCACTCATAGAAGGACAGAAATTACAATATAATTTGTAAGAAATGCTTACGTTCACTCATTGTGGCGGCGGTGTAATGGCACAAATAATGACTGGTTCGAGAATCATGGCTTTCGACTCGCTGGTTCTGACGCATGGTGATAGTACAATTTGAAACAATAATATCCAATTATGCATGCTTTTATACTTAACATGCCGCAAGAGTAAATGGAATTCAGCTAACAATAAAATTATTTTTGAAAAGAAAATGGAATTCAGCTATCAATAAAATTATTTTTCAAAAGAACATTTTTGACCATTTTGTTCATTTCCATTTAGGCCTATACAAACGAAACGAGATATCAAATAGTTGGATTATTCGAACAAATGATTTGTCGACTTCCATATCTTTTGTAATTATCAATCAACTAATCATTAATCCACTTGTTGATTAATTTACATTACTGGTATTCCGCCACATGGTTTTGGTTATCACTCATTGTCAATCTAACACACTATGAAAATTATAAGTTTTTTTCATAACACTTCTCAGAGAGAATTGTATGTACTCCCCCCCCAAAATGCCAAAATCAAATTTCTATTGGCAGCTTCAGCCTAGAGACAGCAATGACACCGCAATACTTTGTACAGGGTGTCTGGGCCAATGAGCAAACGAATTAAGTGGACTTTAGATCAACAAGTGGAGTTTATTTCTGTTTTGTATGAGTTTTTAAAACTAGTTTGTATTTGTTTAAAATGAATTAATCAGCATTAATTAGGCCATATTTATAAGTTTGAGATTCGCTGCTTTATAGCAATGCCAAGTATTATGTAAGAGGATAGACCAGTTGACCCAAATTTGGATGTTGATTTTAAGAAAAAAGACAGATTTATGAATAAGGTACTCTCTTAAAACATCCAAATGAAGGTGTTTTAAAATGTTCCATTGCTATTTTGATCTTTTGGGACAATGGATAGTAGGCCCTATAGTAATTATAGACTCATTTTTGTGAAAATCTCAATTTTGATCAAAATCAGTATTTACACTTGATTTGTCTGTAGCTCATTATTAGGCTTTGCGCATTCCGACTCTTTTTGAATCATTCTTTGATTGAGATTCGACTTTCTCAATATTGTAGTTTTGCAAGTGATTAGAATTTAATTATTTTATTTTCTGTGATTATCACAAATGTGGTTAATTTCAATATATTTTTCAAAAAGTAATAGAAGTGATGTGGATGTAGGTAATCTACATTATATGGACGACTGAATAGAAGAATGCATCTTATTGATGAAAATCTTATTTGCAAAAAAGTCCAAAAGTTCTTGATCATCATACAGATAAGGTACGATATATATTTCTTAAATAAATACCTGACATCTTCCCCATCTTCAAATTCACTTAAACAGATAGTACATTTCTCTTGTTGATCATTTTCTTCATTCTCAGGACATCGTTTTATCTATAAACAGAAACAAAAACAAGCTTAAATGACAAATATTGATTTATATTCTCTACTACTATTCTTAATAGGTTATTTTTTGTCGCCTTCAGCCGATTGATGTCTCGTCCATGTGGTTCATAATCTGAATAATTAGCACAGGTAATGGTAATTTGGATAATCCGTTAAAAACACAAAACAAGTTTAACAGGTTCAGTAAGCTGCGTTTGTAAAAAATAAGCCACATGATGATAAAAGACAGTCTCAGCATGGTTTGAGAATCGCATGTCTTTGATGCTCTGTATGAATTCTAGGAAGGCCTACCAGTCGATATTAAAATAATAACTAGATCATACATTAACAGATTCACTAACCCGTTGTTACTTAAATTTAAATGGTCATTGAATATGATTCCTTTATCATACATTGTACCAGCATCTCTGCATCGCATTAAGAAAGTAAGATTGTTACATAGTATACATGTATATTTACCCTCTGTTATTCGTATTTGATCATGAGTTTGACCTCCTAGAGATTAAAAGTGTATTTACCTTTTTATATTTATGTGGTAATGTATTCTGTTCAATAACAGCTTGTGTAGCACCACGATTAACATTTCCACCTCTACCATCAAAATACTGAAATAAATTTACAAAATAGTTAAATGTTTTTCTCAATTCATCCAATCTAAGTAATATAGATTACCTTGTTCACTTTTCCCTTGATTTTATTGATATATTTGATGCAGAAAAATTTTATAGGAATTGGCTTACAATATAAGTAATCCTTTTAAGGCATTAAGTAACTTTATAGAGCAAAAAGCTATAACACAAACTTACGGAAAATAATTACTTATTCGTTTTCTTAACATTTTCGAAAAGATTTCAAGCAAGGTCTCCAAAATAAATTATTACTTTTTCTTCCATTGGTATTTGTTATAGTTTAAAATTCAATAAATCAAATCATTTTACATGCTAGATTGTTAAAGAGAACTAACCTCAAAAGCAGGACTGTGGATAACCATACCACCAAGTCTCATTTGCATATTTCTTGGCAGGTGAGCAAAAGCTGGGATGGGAGGGAATGGTGGCATTTCTGGCATTGGTGGCTGTAAATTATAAAATATTACATTCAATAATGTATTCAGATACTACTTTACACATTTTAAAAATCTAATTTTTTTACTCCATATTGTGAACTATTGCGATAAAAATATAATTTTGGCATTAAAATATTCAATCTGGCGAAATTTTTGATGATTCTTTTTTAACCATGGCTAAAAAATTTTCTTGTCACAAAGTTTTGATTTCCACGCCGTGCACACACGTTACAATCTATCACGCCTGGCTGAGTCATTTATCAATCAATCAAGTACTAATTCTTTGTCTCTTGATCAATCTCGGATTAGCATTGATTAGTATATACAGTAAGAGTAGTAATAAACTAATCAAGAGACAAACGATTTAATTGTTTGTCTCCAAATACGAACCGGTGGCTTTTTTTGACGGTTTCTATATATTCAAAATGGCAGACACCGTTAATAATACTCGTTCGATTTGTGTGAGATTGTTGGACTATGACGTCTGTTTTATCCTTTTCCTACTCCTGTTGCACGTATCGTTAATAAATAAAGCCAGGTTTGTTGTTAAAGTTTATATGGAAGTCGATATTCAACGCCAGAAACGAACGAACGAAAGTCGGTTATTTTCTAATCACATGCCATTAATAATAATGGGCCGTAAGCGAAAACTTGAACAGCCTTCGTCAATGTCCGATAGAAGAATTTCAAACTTATTTTTTTTTTTTGTATTTCACCACCAAAATACTCCCGAACTGACTATATAATAGTTAAAAAATAGATAACGTAAATCGAATACTGTGAAAATTTGAGTCAATTTGCTTCCTTTGAACCGAGATTATTAGCGTTTGATATTACGCCCAGCCTTGATCATCATCACTAAAGAAAGATTCAGCTCTTAGTCCTTACATAATGTTTGTGCATTTGAAAAATGTAGATCTCTTAAAGATGAATGCGTACAATCAGAGGCCATAATTCAGGAAGTTACCATCTGATGTGCGCAAATATCAAAAGGAAGCAAGATCTTTAAGTTATAATCATGCATTTCAAGTTTCATTAAAATCGAATTAAAATCGTGACCTCTACAGGGTCCACAACCTTGATATATCATATTTTTTTACACTTTCGCGTAAAAGCGGTGGCCATTTTGTCTGGCAAACTCAACCTTCATTACGGTGATATAATCAAACAGGTTTTTTTTAAATTGGAAAATAATTGTGACCTCCAGAGGAACCACAAGCCATAAAAGGTGATTTTTCGGACAATCAGGGGCCATAACTCAGGAAGTTACGATCCGATGGGCAAAAATATCGAAAGGAACCAAGATCTTTGGGTTATAAATATGCATGTCAAGTTTCATCAAAATCGGTTTAAAATTGTGACATCAATAGGGTCCACAAGCTTAAAATGTGATTTTTCGTACAATCTGGGGTCATAATCCATGAAGTTTCAATCCGATACACGCTAATATCGAAAGCAGCCGAGATGTTATGGGGATAAACCTATATTTAGATTTTCTTCAAAACCAGTTAAGAATTGTGACCTGTAGAGAGTCTACAACCAATTGTGGATGGACGGGAGCGACAGCAAAATACATCCACATGTAAATGTGGGCTTATACAAAAATATTGCCAAAATTGATCTCTCTCGCTAAAGTATACATGTATCTAAACTCGAGTTTTGATGCAATCCTCCGCTGACCTTCAGGAATTGCAAGATGTGATTGTACTGTAAATTTAGGCACTTGTTCTGGTCCATTAACCTTTAACATAGGTATTAACTTACCATGAAAGGGGTAAGTCTCATAGGCCAAAATGGGTTAAGTCTAGAAGGGTTTAGATGATAATGATAAAGGTGATGATGAAGATGCTGGTGTTGAAGATTAGGTGTAGGAGTCGGTGATGGACCAGGTTGACTAGTTCCACTGAAAAGAAAAGTTTGTTATTCATATTTGTGAAACAAAAATTGAAACTTTTTTTTAAAAAAAAATGTCTTAAATGAGTTGTGCCACTGGTATCTTAGTGAATAAAATGTGTTAATATTGTATTGAATTATCTGAAGCTAAATTTCAATACATGGTTCGCAAAGAGCCCTCAAATTCCATGTAATCCCAGAATCCTTGGATAGTCTTGCCAAAGTGAATGTTGCATTTTATAAATCTCTCATAATAAAGAACTACATGTATTCCTTAAATAATCTTATTCTGTATCAATAACCAGTTAAGTTTCATGGATTTCAGAATTACCACACCTCTTTCACAATTGTACAAGGGAGATAATTACATTGAATAATCTCCCCTTAGACCACATACTAGACAAAACAAAATAATTGGTGTGCAAGATCATCACAGTTCTCTGTTTTGGTTTTTTTTTTGGTTCAAATGATAGAAAATAATCTCTAATGGTGATTATCACTGACAAAAAAATTCACTAAATAATGCAATCCATAATAATTCAATTTTGCTTTTGTTTCAAATTTACAGCATAAATGTTTAAGCCTTGGTGGGATAGAAACCACACAACATGACTCAATGACAGACCACCAAACCACTCAAAATCTATAATGCTTAGGAAGATATCTAGAACATAACAAGCCATGACCAAGTTTGAACAGTCTGCCTCAGTGGAGAGTTACTGTGTTCCACCAATCAAACTGTGTATTGCTCTGCTTACCCGAAGCAGAAAATGCTCATTATCAAACTTAGTTAAAGTATTGATATACTGACACCGTACACTAAGTTTCATCCCTCTGACTTAATTAGAACCGAAGTTATTGTGTTCTAAAGCATCAACCTATCAAATTTCTCATTTCTACATAGCCTAGACAGAAAACATTCGACTTCAAACACCAATAAGGCATTCACCAAATAAACACCAACACCAAGTTTGAACATTCTAGCTTAATTAATAAAAACACGAGTTACTGTGTCCCAAAAAGGGTAATAGTCATCTGCTTTCTTCTAAAGGTGGGGGACAACTAAAATAATTTACTCTAGCTTTAAACATGTATTATATCTTACCTCTGCATTAACACATCAGAATGTGAAAGGGGCACTTGGGAGTGTTGTGACGTCATCATACATGATGGTCTGGTTTGAGCATGTAAGCTCATCGGATCAGGAAGAGGTCGAGGCTGGGGATGTAGGACCATGGTATCGGGCACAGCTTGATGTTGATGCATGGAATCATTGCGACCACACATAGGATCTCGTCCCCCAAACATAGCAGCATTTGCTGATGGATCCACATGATTACAGGACATTTCTGACTGCTGGTGTTGATGTACTAGGCGTGGATGTGCTGGCATGGCTACATGAGGTGGTGTAAATGGGGCAGGATGATAATGATGATGATGTATATGTGCTCTAGGAGGCTGAGCAGATGGTCGATGTATTTGAGAAACGTGATTACAAGAACCTGAAATAAAAATTTGTGAAAATAACTACTTTGCAATAATAGTAATCACATGAATGAAATAATAATTTTTTGGCAGAGAGCTTGAAAATATAAACTCTACTGCTAAGATTTGCGATGGGGATGGAGCGGGGGAATGACCACTCATCAAACAAAACTAGGTCATTTCAGGATTAATGTACGCCTACAGATGGTTCAATTTTATTTCACAAACCACAGTGGGTCGATATGTTGGAGGTTATTTGAAACCTTGTTCATTGGCCCTTGTGCTCAAACTAGACCCATGATGTTAGCAGATCTCTGTGTACACAGAGACAGCAATTCATTTTAAGTCTCAATCTTCTTTTGTTAATTTTTCTGTCAGGCAGACAACAATTTATACTGATCATATTGATTAAGGACAGAGCTATGTAAGTTTTGTTTTGAAAGTGGATGCTATCTGACTTAAATACTGACACAGTGCCTAGTCACCTTTTTTTCATTTTGGTGGTTAATATGTACTCTGAGTTGACAGAAGGATGATACAGTGCATAGTCATTTTATTCATTTTAAACATCAATAGTTACTATGGAAGACATAGTCGGCAGGGGTGACATATTGAAAAAATCGTAAAACACAAAAGCGTTATGGCAATAGGGCACCATAAACTAAAACGAAAAAAAATAAGTTGCCAGGCAACGAAACATATGCCCACCGCAGCTAAATTGTCCGGGCAGTCAACATATCTTTACTTTTTTCGGTAATGAAACATTTATAATACACTAAAATCTGATTAAGAGTAACAACTCATTAAGTAATTATCAGAAATCATTAGAATTTGTTTGGTTTTTATAAAGTTCTGGCCCATGATAACGTTTAGTATATGAAACATTTAATATCATGGATTTAACGGTTCATTTATCAAAATTCATTGAAAATCAATATACTTGATCGTCTCTAGACGTTAAACTGTGTGCAAATTTGAAGTCAATCGGATCATAAGTTTGGCTTCTTCGTCTAATGACCTTAAACACTGTGTATCAATTTAAAGTCAATCAGATATAAACTTTAGCCTCTAGAGTGTACACAAGATTTTTCAAAATGATCAAGGGCAGTAATTATCAGAATTTGATGAAAATCAAAAGGCTTCTCCTGCTTGTGGCCTTAAACACTGTGTATAAATTTAAAGTCAATCAGATATTAACTTTGGCCTCTAGAGTGTCTACAAGATTATTTAAAGTGATCAAGGGCCATAACTCTGGGAGTAATAATCGGAAATAGCTGAAAATCAATAGGCTATTTTGTCTCATGACCTTACCTTAAACACTGTGTACAAATTTAAAATAACTTTAGCCTCCAAAGCGTCCACAAGAAATTGTGGACCCTGGACCGACAAAGATGGACGGACGGACCGACGACAATATACGACCACATTTCAATATGGGCATACAAAAAGGAATTTAAAACTTTCTAACTTACCAACACAAGGATGTTGTAATCTGTAGTCATGATTATGTGAATTAGAGGCAGGTTGTCCAGTATGTGGATTGTGTGCATGACGGTTGTGACTGTGGGCATGTACACTAGGCACAATATTATGTTGACGACAGTGACTGTTATCTCTATGATTGAATCGATCAGGACAGGCTCCAGTTGCACAATGCTGAAAGTAAAAAATTATATCATTACAGGCTAAAAAATGTATCAGTGAGGTAATTCATTTTTCTCATGTATCGCAGTGAATTTCGTTTAGATAAACTTTGTTCCTCCATTAGTGTCAATGGACAAGCTCCATATTTTCTGAAGCAGAATAGTAGTCGCTGTTGTTCCAGTGGAAATGTGGAATTAACTCCCAGTTGAACTTTGTTTTATTGTTTTGTGACTTCTTTGTCTTCTTCAAACCTTGCTTGAAAACTCATCTTTTCAAAATTCATTATAAAAATAGGTTGCCAGGCAACGAAACATACGCCCACACAGCAGCCATATCGTCCGGGCAGTCAACAAGAATTGTCGCATATTAAGGAATTATCAGAAAATCATTAGAATTTGTTTGGTTTTTATAATCAAACGTTTTTTTTTAAATCATATAATAATTGTGACCTCCAGAGGCACCACAATCTAAAAAGGGTGATTTTTCGTACAATCAGGGGACATAATTCAGGAAGTAATGACCCGATGGGCGCAAATATCGAAAGGAACCAAGATCTTTGGGTTTAAAACATACCTGTCAAGTTTCATCAAAATCGATTCAAAATTGTGATCTCTATAGGGTCCACAACCTTGATATAACATATTTTCACACTATTCGTGTACAAACGGCGGCCATTTTGTCCGTCAATTCTAGTCCGGTTTTCACGTAATTCAAACTCTCTCTTCATTACCATGTAACGGTGATATAGTCAAACGTTTTTTTAAATCGGATAATAATTTTGACCTCCAGAGGGACCAAAAGCGAACAAAAGCGATTTTTCTGACAATCCGGGGACATAATTCAGGAAGTTATGATCCAATGGGCGCAAATATCTAAAGGAACCACGATCTTTGGGTTATAAACATACATGTCAAGTTTCATCAAAATCGGTTCAAAATTGTGACCTCTATAAGGTCCACAACCTTTATATAACATATTTTCACAATATTCGCGTACAAACGGCGGCCATTTTGTCCGTCAATTTTGGTCCGATTTTCACACAATTCATACTCAACCTTCATAACCATGGAACGGTGATATAATCAAACGTTTTTTTAAATCGGATAACAATTTTGACCTCCAGAGGGACCACAAGCTAAAAAGGGCATTTTTTCGGACAATCAGGGGCCATAATTCAGGAAGTTAAGATCCAATTGGCGCAAATATCAAAAGGAATCAAGATCTCTGGGTTATAAACATGCATTTCAAGTTTCATCCAAATCGGTTCAAAATTGTGTCCTCTACACTGTTCACAACCTTGATATAATTTGCACACTATTCGCGTACAAATGGCGGCCATTTTGTCCGTCAATTTTGGTCCGATTTTCACGAAATTCAAACTCGACCTTCATAACCATGGAACAATGATATAATCAAACGGTTTTTTAAATCGGATAACAATTTTGACCTCCAGAGGGACCACAAGCTAAAAAGGGCAATTTTTCGGACAATCAGGGGCCATAATTCAGGAAGTTACGATCCGATTGGCGCAAATATCGAAAGGAACCAAGATCTTTGGGTTATAAACATGCATTTCAAGTTTCATCCAAATCGGTTCAAAATTGTGTCCTCTACACTGTTCACAACCTTGATTTAACATATTTTCACACTATTCGCGTACAAATGGCGGCCATTTTGTCCGTCAATTTTGGTCCGATTTTCACGAAATTCGAACTCAACCTTCATAACCATAGAACGGTGATATAATCAAACGTTTTTTTAAATCGGATAACAATTTTGACCTCCAGAGGGACCACAAGCTAAAAAGGGCGATTTTTCGGACAATCAGGGGCCATAATTCAGGAAGTTACGATCCGATTGACGCAAATATCGAAAGGAACCAAGGTCTTTGGGTTATAAACATGCATTTCAAGTTTCGTCCAAATCGGTTCAAAATTGTGACCTCTAAACTGTTCACAAGCTAAAAAACGTGATTTTTCGTACAATCAGGGGCCATAACCCATGAAGTTACAGTCCGATACATGCCAATATCGAAAGGAACCGAGATCTTAGGGTGATAAACCTATGTTTTAAGTTTCATTGAAATCGGATAAAAATTGTGACCTGTAGACTGTTCACAAACAATTGTGAACGGACGGACGTCCGGACGGACAGGGGCGACGACAATATACGTCCACATGAAAATGTGGGCGTCTAAAAATTAATAACAACCTTAAGAGCCAATGCCAATTTGTGGATTTGGTGATAAATGGACATATAGGTATGATCATTGGCAATAACAAGTGGCTGCCATTCAAGATACACCCACATTTTGCAAGAAATGGACATAGAACAAAGTAAATAAAAGTGATTTTTCATACAGTAAAGGGCCATAATCCATAAAGTTACACAGTGCCAATATTGAATCTTTGGGGTATAAACATATCATAAGTTTTATCAATATCTGAATGAAATTGTGACCTCTAGGGGGTCCAATTTGTTGGGTAGTTGCTGTTTGATTTTCACAAAATTCCAACTCAACCATCAAGCTAAAAACACTATCTTTTGAATAATCAGGCCATTATCCAGAACGTTACAGTCCGATATCCGCGAATATCCATAGGAACAGAGATCTTCAAGTTAAGGTCTCGTACATCACAACCCCAATATAGAAAGGATATAAACATAAATCGCATAAAAATTGTAATGTTTATGAAAGGTTGTTGTCATTGAACAGATATAAGTAAATTAATCCAAGTTAATGATAACATAAGTAAAATAAACTTACCCCATTACACGTAAAATTGTGATCCTGACAGTTCACATGTTCATGCATCCTACAGGTATGGGCCGGTCTTGGATTTTGTAAATGTTGAGCATGTGCTGGTGGAGGTTGATGAAGATGGTAATGATGTAAGTTAGGGTAACAGCGAGGAATGAAGGGAGGCGGAGGGATATTACTGCTAGTAGGGTTAATAGGGGGAGGGGGAACAAGTAAAACTGGTACTGGGGAAGCAGGGGTTTGGGTGGCGGCAGCAGGTAGTTCAGTGACTGTTTGACTAGCTGTACTTGCTACATTATTATTTTCTGAAAATAGATCAGATAAAATGAACACAATACATGGGATTGTACATAGTCGACAGAAGAAATTATGAACCAGTTTCATAAACTATATGTTTATTGACCATTGCCATTTTTGGAACCTGTCTTCTTAATGTTAAAGCATTGCAAAAGTTATTTGGTAATTAGGCCCCATGTTAAACGTGCTTCTAATTATCAATATAATTTTGTTTCTGATTTGTTAATTCCAAAATTTCATTCAATCAAATAATTAGCAGCACTGAGTGAATTGATACTGGAGATGGGTCTCCTCACAACAAATGTATGACATAATAAATGGCAGACGACAGAGACATCTGAGCACATGTCACTTTTGACATTTGGCACATAATAACTAAATAATCCCCTGTCAACCTGCATTATTTAAATTATAACTGTTTTGAAGTTTATGTCAATATTCAGTAGATCTTTATAAGATCTATTATACCAGCTAAGTAACTCAACATACCATCATCTGATTCAGTTAAATCAACAACAACTGTAGCTCTTCCTGACGATTCTTGGCGATTTCTAGTTCTGCAAACAAAATCAGTTTTAAAGAATTCATAACATTTTCAGAAATAAATGTAGGCCTATGCACAGGAAGTTATTGTGTCAAAGTTTTGTCTTTAAATATAAACTAATTCTCTTTCAGGACAAATTTAAAATGGAAATTCTGTTCAAAGAGTTAATTATCACTAAAAGATACAAACCTTGATGTTTCAATGCGTACAACTTCAACATCACTATCGTCTGTCCCATCTGATATATGTACATCCGGAACAATAGGAGATTCAACTCGTACACCTCTCTCTCCAGGTTCAAATTGTGTAGAATCAGGATCAGCACTTTCAATGGAAGCAGCATTTCTACCAAACTCTGTCACATTGGAAACATTGTGTCGGCAATCTGACTTTGGTACTTCTTGGCTAGATGCACAAGTTCTCATAGGTTGTTCATTACAGTTAGTAACAAAATCATGATCTGTATCCATAGCAACAGTAGCCTGTGTTGGTTGTGGCACTTGGGGGACTGAACGAGCAACAGCAGCCGAGTCTGGAATAGGTCTGTTGTTGTGAGGTCTTCTACGGTCTCTTCGAGAAGACGCAAGATTATTCAAATCGTAATGAGCTGAAGTACGGCTAGAAGATTCACCAGAGTTAATTGATCTGGTGTGTTCATCAGGTTTGGGATGTGACCCTGGCGTGGAATGTGGCACAATTATATTCCGATCTTCCCTTCTACTACCCTCACCATTCACTGCAGCCATGTCAATATTGTCCGTACCAACAGACCTTGATGTAAAACGATCTGCAGTGCGATCATCTTGAGACAGCTCAGATTTATCAGTATTTTGTTGTACACCCTGAGATGAGACCTGTCTACCATTACTGCCACCAGCAGCTACAGCATTGCAGCGTGACGATCCATCTCGTTTTAAATTAAATATTCCATACCGTCTACGATCACTTGTTCTATCTTGACAACATGAGTTACGAGGTAGAGATGGTAACGGCAAATTAAACAATGCATAAGGATTTGTCGAGTCAAACATTCCATCAGGCCGTGGTGGCTGAAGGTACATAACTGGAGGTTGATGTCCTCTTTCTCGTCTTTCATTTGCATCAGGTCTTTGAAAATTCATTTGGGTGTTATCTTCAAAATATGGCGAATTTGATGAATGATTACAAGGGGGTAATGGTCGGTGTTTTTTGGGTACACCTGCCCACATATTACAGCCATCTTCTTCTGATGGACACATGTAGGTAGGTCTATTTGCTGCTCCTTGCCAAACAGCATGAGAATTAACAGGACTATTTGATAAGTTTGATAAATGACCCATGTAGTTACGGAAATCTTCAGTTAAAGTAGCATTTTGAGCAGAGACTGTTTGTACAGCATCAACAGTTACTGAAAAAAAGTTTACATTGAAAAATGGATTACACTCATTAATTACTTCAAACTTGCTCATTATTTTTCAAACTGCTTAACCCTTACGTGCCTACCAAATTTTTCCTAAAACAACTGAGGTGGTCCACAATTTGGACCAAAAGAATTTGAGTATGTCCGCCATTTTGTTTAAATAGTCACCAGCCTGCCAGCCATTTTTTTTTGAACATGATAATGATCTATAACATTTTGAAGGCCTGTGACTCTTTTATTTAGAGAGTTATAGTTTTAGTTTTAGAATAATTGAAACTTATCTAGCATATTGCTTGAACTATACATTCACAATTGTTAATTTTCAAACATGTGAAATGTTTTGGGGAAAAAAGTGTGTTTTTTCACGAAAACCACCAGATTTTGATGATTTTTATCCCCTTGACATTTTTTTTCTGGAAATTTCATGAAATAATGTGAAGCATTTGCAGTATTACTTCTGTGCTACTTTCGCCGTAGCGTAGAAGCATTGGGTTATTTATAGATCATTGGAAAGCGTGTGAACATAGTGGCTGTCATAGTGGAGCCTGACTACAATGCGGAACAGCATTTTAACATGGTACGAAGATCTGAGGCAAAATTGCGAGATTGGCAATTCTCAGTCACTTTGTGCCACTCGCAAAATTGTGAGACTGGGCACGTAAGGGTTAAAGAGGTGGTGGGCGATTAGATAATAATTAGACAGTTCTCGCTATCGTAATAGTTAAAAAGATAGGTTGCCAGGCAACGAAACATACGCCCACAGCAGCTAAATCGTCCGGGCAGTCAACAAGGGTTGTCGCATATTTTTACTAATTTCGGTAATGAAACATTTGTAATACACTAAAAACTGATTAAGAGTAACAACTCATTATGTAATTATCAGAAAATCATTAGAATTTGATTGCTTTTTATAAAGTTTTACCCCACGCTAACAATTAGTATATACATGAAACATTTAATATCATGGATTTAGCTGTTCAGTTATCTAAATTCATTGAAAATCAAAATACTTGTTCGTTTCAACACCTTAAACTCTAACAATTAGTATATACATGAAACATTTAATATCATAGTAACTTTGGCCTCTATAGCGTCACAAGAATTTTTGAAGTTATCAAGGGAGATAACTCTGGCAGTAATTATTTGAAATCGCTGAAAATCAATAGGCTTCTTCGTCTCATGACCTTAAACACTGTGTATAAATCTAAAGTCAATCGGATATTAACTTTGGCCTCCAGAGCGTCCACAAGATTTTTTGAGGTGATCAAGGGCCATAACTTTGGCAATAATTATCAGAGACCGTTGAAAATCAATAGGCTTCTTCGTCTCATGACCTTAAACACTGTGTATTAATTTGAAGTCAATCGGACATCACCTTTGTCCTCTAGAGCATCCACAAGATTTTTTGAAGTGATCAAGGGCCATAACTCTGGCACTAATTATCGGATATCACCGAAAATCAATATGCTTCTTCGTCTCATAACCTTAAACTCTGTGTATAAATCTAAAGTCAATCGGATAATAACTATAGCCTCTAGAGCGTTCACAAGATTTTTCAAAGTGATCAAGGGTCATAACTCTGGCAGTAATTATCAGATACCACCGAAAATCAATAGGCTTCTTCGTCTTATGACCTTAAACACTGTGTATAAATTTGAAGTCAATCGGATATTAACTTTGGCCTCTAGACCGTCCACAAGATTTTTTGAAGTGATCAAGGGCCATAACTCTGGCACTAATTATTGGAAATCGCTGAAAATCAATAGGCTTCTTCGTCTTATGACCTTAAACACTGTGTATAAATTTAAAGTCAATCGGATATTAACTTTGACCTTTAGAGCGTCCACAAGATATCGGAAATCGCTGAAAATCAATAGGCTTCTTCGTCTTATGACCTTAAACACTGTGTATAAATTTGAAGTCAATCGGATATTAACTTTGGCCTCTAGAGCGTCCACAAGATTTTTTGAAGTGATCAAGGGCCATAACTCTGGCACTAATTATCGGAAATCGCTGAAAATTAATAGGCATCTTCGTCTTATGACCTTAAACACTGTGTATAAATTTAAAGTCAATCGGATATTAACTTTAGCCTGTAGAGCGTCCACAAGCAATTGTGGACGCCGGACGGACGGACGGACGGACGGGGGCGACGACAATATACGACCACATTTCAATGTGGGCGTATAAAAATAGATAACTTAAATAGAATATGCTGAAAATTTCTGTCAAATTCTCCACTAGTATGTATGCTGATCTTGATAAATGAAAATCTTTGTCTTGCCACAAAATTATAACACAACAAAAAGATATTCTACCATTAACAAACTAAATCTATTCTTTAACACACCAATGGCGATATTTACCTCTATCTTCCCGATTATCTACAACATTACGATTATTGCTAGCATCTAATGACACCACATCAATATCCTCTTCTGTAGATTGCCACATCTCTTCTTCACCGTGTGTCAACCCTTCAAATAAATATAAATATTTCTGATGATATCTAAACATGAGCTTCACTATAAATTATCTGAATTCAAATTATTTTAATTGACAAAGCTGCTCCTAGACTACTGTCAGAGGATTATTGAGAATTTGAAAATAAGAATCTAAAACACACAGCTTTGTTGGAATTGTTGCAAAAATCATCTGAGTAAAGTAAAAAAGATCTTTAAACAAGATTACCCGAATTCTTATTGGATCATTATCAATTTCATGAACAAAAAAAAGTTTAGTACAGTACCTAAAGTCTGTTCTACCAAGGCCTCTGCACGTACATTCAATTCGGATTGTATACTTAGTGGTAGAGGAGAAGCTGTCAGATGGGATGGACCTGGGGCATCTAAAACAGCTGTCAATGACTTTTCACCTCCATCTACTACTATTTCTTCATCTTCCTCCTTAAAAATAAAGATATAAATCAGTGATGGTAGGGAGCTTTTGCAATAACCCCTCCAAAAGAACTTTGGTTATTTTATGAATACTCCCGAAATAACTGAATGCTGATATATTGGAAAATGGTTCCAAAATAACTATTTAACTGTGCTATTCATGAGCTCAAAGGTAACACAACAAGGATCCAAAATGCCTTATCTAATTTCAACATACTACAGTGAACATAATTTTAAAAAAACAACAAAAAACGATGTACTACCTCCTTAAGAACTACAGGCACCCCTGGTCCTTGCCAAGGTGCACCACTGGATTCCGGTAAAATATTATTTTCCATGGTGCTTTTACCTTGGCCTGCAATAAACATAAACAAAAAAATTTTTTACTAGTGTAACAAATATGTTTAGATTTTTGCAATAAATTTTAGAAACATTACCTCTAAAGGAGAAATCAAGCTGTTTTCAGATATCAGTTTATTGGTTTCTTTATTCTTACAATGACGAATTAAGTTATGGTGCAGTATGGAAACTAGATTGCAGTTTTAAATAAACACATTATCTTTATTAGTCACGTCAGAGCAGAACAGAATGGCGTTCATTTTTCATTTCATAAGTAGGAGAAATTAAATGAACTTGTTAAAGACTAAAGATACATTATGGGAGATTAGATAGGGAGTTAGCAGTTCTCACTATAATAGTTAAAAACTACATAATGTAAAGGCAATTTACTGAAAATTTCAGTCAAATTGATTCACTAAGAAACAAGAACTAAGTGGATGAAAGTTCCGCTTATCCTCGATCATCATTACTGAAGTCGGTAAAACAAAACTAATAGTCTCGATTATCCATTTAATCATGAAGGAAAGTTTTGAGTATTATTCGGACTATAAGCCAACAAATATCGCAGGCTAGCCTTGACATCAAAGCTGATTATGGCCTGAATAAGTTAATTATGTCTAATTAATAGGTTCTAGAAAATTTCACCTAAAGAAAGACCTACAATAAGCAGATTTTGCTTTTGCATAATGTATGTTTAACTAATAATAGTACCGGTACAGCATTGGTTATAAATTTAACATTTTAGACTCTAGATTTAAAGAAACAATACAATGTATACAACTTATTTTTGGCTGTATTGAAAAGGGAACACTTTGTAGGCTATCCACATCATTAAGTTTTAACAAAATGATTGTTATCACATCAAAAATTCTATTTTTAACTTAATCAAACTTGTCTAATCATTTTAAGCAACTTAAGTATGGACTGATTAAAAGTAAACTTGAAAACATATTATACTATTTACATTAGTAATCTTTTAACGCTTAAATGGGCCGGGTAGAGCATTTATTGATAACATTGTAAGCTTACACATTGTTTAAGTGGACTGTAATTATTGTACTTATCCAAAGCATAATATAATTAAAATCTGTACTAAGCTAATACATACTACCATTCCTTAAAGAGAGAATAACATTCTTGCTGGCTTGGTAGCTCCAGAAAATAAATAATACCCTTATTCTAAGTACTAGATGTTTAAGTGTCCTACCTGTTGTGTAAATTATCCATTACAACCTTTTTTACTTGTCCAGAGGGTTCGAAAATATTTTAAAATCCAAGTCACATTTGAAAAGGTTTACATTAGACTTTCCAAATCAATTGGTTGAATTTTTCCAATTTTTTAAAATAGGTGTGTTCAGATGAAATTTATATCATCACTTAATTGGAATATTCTAAAATAATACGATTTGTTGTCCACAATGAAGATTGGGACATATTAGTCAGTTACAACAAGAGTGTTATTGGGGCTTTAATGATAGATGTCTTCTACAACAATATCTGTGTACGAGCCAGTCTGCACAGTATGTCCGGTGCAAGCACAAGTATTTTTTTTTTTTAGAGATCGGTGCACACGAAATTTCTTTAGATTTGCATGCCAGTTTGGCACAAAATGTTTACTTTACTTTGCATGCAGCAACTTGATTTTCATCAGTTTGCAGTAATCTGTTGCAGATCCGCATCTGATAATAAACATAACACCTGCAATGCAAGGGAGACAACTACCATAACAGTAATTAGTGAAGTGACTCGGTGTGCGAGACAAATTGAATTGCTGTGTGTGGCCTACCAAACAGTGGTTGCTATAATTTTGAATCACAGTTCAGTTGTACTTTTTTTTAAAAATTAAACAGCAAACAGATATAGCATAAGTTATCACTTGTGGAATATTTCTCCTTCACACTGAGGTTGCATGCTGGAATTTAGTAAGGATTTTTATTGCACGCACAAGATCTCGTCGAAATCAGACATACTCGTGTACGGGTGTACGAGATCTTTGGTAAGGATTTGGGAAAATGAAGCAAAATGTAAGTATATAAATGAATCAAATAATAGAAATAAGCAGGAATTATAAATACTGTCCACCCAAACAAACAGACAGCTACAAATATGTATTAATAACTTAATTAATAACAACAGGCAAGTGACAACAACGACGACATGTATGTAAACTGTACCATCAACTGTCATTTTAGTTGATGTCAGAAATTGTTAAAAAATCATTTCATAACATTAAAAAACATTCAGTTTGAGTTCTGTAACTCATTTCTTGTAAGTTTATAAAAATTTATTATTACTAATTAGTGTAGTAGGCTAGTGGTGAACGGTTACTCACTGTGTGAGGACGGCCCTTGGCTTGTAAATCGAATTTTGTCAGTAATGGTTTGCATTGTTGGTACTTAGTTTTTTTTACCAAATACACTTCAATGTAACAGCAAAACTATTAATTTAATTCTACTCTTGGTTCAGAATGAACATCTGCGAGAACTCAGATCAGAATGACTGATAAGTGCGGACATGATGTCGATATAAATTCATAAATGAATGAAAAAAGAAAGGCAACTTTTTCTACACTAAATGATTTGATTTTCAACAAATAGAGCATAAGACAGACAAATGAAACAAAATGTTTCTTCAAGATATATCGGTTACGTGTTATATTACCAGTTTCAGGAGTTGTATCAGAGTAATGTAGCCAAGAAATTCATCAAAATATAATAAGGCCTTTCTTCTTCGAGACCAAAAAGTTGACGGCCATTGCTCTTACTGAATTATTTTTTCGTCTGTGATTGGCTGAAATTATTGTTTTGATGTTTTTGTTTTTGAGTAAAGAAAGTATAAAAAATGTCTGTATATTTGTATTTATTGATGGTTAAAGATAGAAGCTACAAAGATATTATTAAATGGCTTCCTTTTAAAATTATAAAAATACAATCTTTTAGCATTTACTGCTTGCAATTAAAGGTCATTACAAATTGTAACACGAAAATATTATTTAACGAAATACGATTATTTGAATCCAATAACCAAACATCCACACAATAATAAAATGCCAGACAGGATTATTTAAGCCAAGCCTATTTTCAATTTCGTTCAATCTGATTTCGAGATTGGCCTATTTTGTACCTGCTGCGACTAAAACGAAAATAATATTATTAGCATTTGTCTGATAAGGATTTTAAAAAGCATAACTACGAGATGTTATTAATTTATATATAGTGTTTATAACTTTATATGGTATACCTACTCGTGTACGAAACCCAATAGAATAATCACAATGTTTTCTATAATTTTGCTTGAAAGTTGTTTTATTTAATAATAATACTACTTCCAAGCGCGGATACAGAGGGGGGCGCACCCGGCGCACGCCCTCTCTATTTTTTTGCGGTGGCGAACAATAAAATTTTTAGCTCCATATATTCTCGCGGGAAAAGAGAACAAAAACAGTTTAGGTTGGAAATCGTTATTTACAGTACTATTAGTCCTTGTGGGCATTTTTGTCCTCTCAAAGATCACGGGCCGGGCTTCGCACTCCCAACTTGGTGCAGCACACCCCCCTTTCTGGAAATCATGGATCCGCCCCTGACTTCTAGTAGGTTTGGATACTGCTCAGGGACGGATCCAGGTTAAGGAAATCTGCCCTCATCGTCTCTAAATTACATAGGCATACATACAAATTGGGCATTTAAAACAGAGAAATGAATTCTATAATGATGTAGGATCACTTTGTGATGTAATTTCATTGATGCTAGGCATTATTTTTTTATGTAGCTGAGCAGGGTGGGGTTTGCCCCCCCCCCCCTCTGGATCCACCCCTGCTGCTCTACTACTGAAAATGCTATAATGACATCACTATTTGAGTCTTCTTGTGCTTCCAAAAATAATTTCAGACACATCATTAACTCAATACAGAAATATCTAACAATCATTAAAGTATAGGCCTACACGGTTCCTTATATTAACCTAAAAATACTATTTTTTATACGCCCACATTGAAATGTGGTCGTATATTGTTGTCGCCCCCGTCCATCCGTCCGTCGGACAGTCGTTCCGGTGTCCACAATTGCTTGTGGACGCTCTAGAGGCTAATGTTAATATCCGATTGACTTTAAATTTATACACAGTGTTTAAGGTCATGAGACAAAGAAGCCTATTGATATTCAAAGTAATGGCCCTTGATCACTTCAAAAAATCTTGTGGATGCTCTAGAGGCCAAAGTTAATATCCGCTTGACTTTAAATTTATACACAGTGTCTAAGGCCATGAGACGAAGAAGCCTATTGATTTTCAGCCATTTCCGATAATTACTGCCAGAGTTATGGTCCTTGATCACTTCAAAAAATCTTGTGGACGCTCTAGAGGCCAAAGTTAATATCCGATTGACTTTAAATTTATACATATTGTTTACAATCATGAGACGAATCCGTCTATAGATTTTCAATTTATACACAGTGTTTACGGTCATGATACGAAGAAGCCTATTGATTTTCACCAATATCTGATAATTACTGCCAGAGTTATGGCCCTTGATCACTTCGAAAAAATCCTGTGGAAGCTCTAGAGGCCAAAGTTAATATCCGATCGACTTTAAATTTACACACAGTAGTTTCAAGTGCCAATCCCGATAACTTTTGGGGGAATAAAACTGCTTAATTTTGTGTTAAAATCCTTTAAAATCGATAACCTAAGGTCCACCTACTAACCCGATATTTGTGATACGCTTGTAAATAACTTAAACCTGACAGTCTTCATCTGGAAATGGAAAACGTTTTATTACACAGTATCTGGATAAAACCAGACTTTTTTCTATAAAAATAATATGTAGGTGAAATTTACCTTTTGTTATCAAGTACAGGGCATGGGTCATTCACTGTATAGACCTCTCAAGAAACATTAATCGATTATCAAGCCACCCAATGAAAAAATTGACCCAAAATCTTAAAAGGGTTACGTGTCCGGATAAGCAGTGTTGACGTTCACGTCCAAATGACTCAAAATTTTGAGACAAGGTAAAAACACCATGCCACTATATTTTGGTCCAAGAATTTCATAAATACTCAGACTTTAATTTTTGAGACTCTGTTCTTATCGGGATTGTCCCTTTAAGGTCATGAGACGAAGAAGTCTATTGATTTCCAGAGAATTCAAATAATTACTGCCAAACTTATCATCCGATTGATACACAGAGTTTAAGGTTTTGAAACAAACTAGTATTTTGATTTTCATTGAATTTTGATAACTGAACAGCTAAAGCCATGATATTAAATGTTTCATGTATATACTATTTCCAATCTGATAAAAACAAAGATGTTATTTCGTTTTGTTTTTATAGTTCAAAATTTTGTTTTAGTTGTCTTTACTACAAAGTGTTATATATTATTATTATATAATCCCTGAATGAAGTGAAGGATTAGCCAATGTAGCTGTCGGTTGTGGCAAGTTTTTGGCGTGAATTGCAAGGAACTGTGGGTAACCTACTAGAAACATCAATGCTGATTGGTTAAACAAATGTCTTACATGTACGTCATAGGATCGAAGCTCACATGACCTCTGACACAACCTTCCACTACAACAGGTCAGATCTCCATGTAGTCTAGGCCATCAAAAGTAAAAAAACGAAACGAAATATATGCATGTATCTGTACTTTAAACAGGATGCATTAGTTCTGTACTGAGCCCACTCAAGAATTTCGTCTACCACCTATTTCTATTTATTGGTTGTTTCGACAGCAAATTCACTCTCTAAGATATCCTAGGTTCGATCCACATAGTAGCAGTAAGGAAGGATTGGCAAGGACGAGCATTTATCCATTTGGATGGTCTGAAAAACAGGGAGCTGTGCTGGCTCTGTGAGTAGCCTAACCTAAATTGTTTGCTCACTAGTAGTCACTAGCCTGGAGGTCCCATGTTCGATTTTGGTGATGGCAGAGAAATCTCATCAGAATTTTCAGGTGAAATTCCCTCATGTCATTGGTGCAGGACATGAGGGGGTCTGGGAGGGAAGGACAACAAAGCATTTAGTTGGGACCTAAAAAATCTGTACACATTAGCTGGCTTGCCGTATATAAAGAACCCATAGCAATTGGAAAATTGATATAAGAGTAGCCTGTAGCGCCGAAGTCAGGTAATATTTTCCTCATAGTACAATGTATACTGTATGCACATTTTCATTAACCCAGTCAGAGCAGAACAGTAGGATGTTAGACCCCATTTTATTTTTTTTTTAGAACAGAAGTCCTGTATAGCTTCCATGTTGGAGTGCACATAAAAGAATCGGTGACAGTTGGAATTGAAAATAATTTCCTCCATATCATATATTATTAGCCCAGTTGGTGTAGCACGTATAAGTACCCATGCCATTTGAAAAGATAGGTTGCCAAGCCACAAAACATACACCCACAACAGCTAAGGATTGTCACATATTAATTTATTCCTTTGTAGGTAATTTGGGGCATTTACTAGGCAATGTCATACAGATCTGCAGATTAAGTAAAATTTTTATTCTAAAAACTGAAACTAGGGGCCTTAACTCTTGAAGTAATTAACAGAAATTGTTAAAATTCAACAGACTTTTTCGTTTTACTGCAGTATTCAAATTTCATACAGATCGGATGATGACTTTTGCCATTCAAACATTCACTAGGTTTATCAAAGTAAAGCAAGGGCCATTATTCCAGAAGAAATTAACAATCAGATGATAAATAGTAGTCTGTAGAGTATTCACATGAAATTGTGGACAGATGAGGGAAAGGCAATTACGACCACATTTCCATGTAGGCAAATAATAAGAAATATACCGTAGCGTACTGTGTGAGTAATAAATGAAGCCTTAAAGGACCATTTAATTTTTCTATGCTGGATATTCATTAAAGCTCATGGGAGATTATTATATCAAATAAGGGGTCTGTGACGTTCATCTCATTAGCAAGGGCAGGTCACATTTGTAAAATACATTACATGATGCAGTGCTCAAAATGAGTGTGAATTACAAGAAAATTATAAGATTTGCAACCATTGGAAAATTTGTACGTGTATTCAAATTATAATGAAGCGGCCCCAATGTGTCATAAAAATGTGATGTATAAGGCCCACTCAACTCCCTTCTCAAACATCACAAACAACTCAATACTCTTTCAGAAGAAATGTCATGTTTAATATCTATTAAGAGGATGTTGAAATTTTTAAAAGTTTGAATTGTTACACTAAAACTTTGTTGGAGGTAGAATGGTACAAAAATAATTCCCATGAATATGTTTTCATGAGAATCTTAACAATAACTGACCAGCCAAACTAGATGTACACTGTAATATTTTGAATGATATTTAATTTCAAAACAAAAATGGTTCAACAAGTGAACATGTTTGTTATATAAGTTTGGAAAATGAAAAGGCATAATTATATGGCCTATGACTTCCATTACATGTTTGTCAACAAATTGAATTCACTCAGGGACAAAATTGGTACTTGAATATAATATTTTATATTAAGATTACGGGGGAATAATACATTCTTAAATAATGATATTTTGGGATTGTCACTCTAAAAATTGTCCCTTTTTTTTCAAGTTCTTTTTAAAAAAATATATAGTATACTACATATCTATTTAATAAAAAAATAAATACATTTTACCGGTACATTGTCCGATGTAAACTTACAAGATGTGACATAGTTTTAATAAAATCATATCTTATTTTTACTACTTGTATTACAGTAGTCATTAAAGGCACCAATAAATAACAGTATCTAAGCTTATTTTGAAATGAGACAAAGACTAATATGGCACAAATTATGCACCATTAACAAAATGTCAATCACTAACAACTAAATCTATTAAGAGAAATACACATATATTAAATAGATTAAAAAATAAATGCATTTGTCTGCACAATGTGGTTAAAATGATTATTGCATACTTAAATAAATGCACCAGATCTCCCCATTATGAATGTACATAATAAATAAAATATTTTCATAATAGAATTATATTAGAACAAAAAGGAAAGATGTAAGTATATACATAAAGGACAGAAAGACGTTTAAGAAAGAATTACATTCACTTAAATCAGAATTTCTGCAGATTTTCTTATTGATAGAAAAATATATTAGATCTGATGAAAGCAGTACTACTGTTTATAGTTATAGTATTTGATACAAAAAACGATTTCACAATGCAACATTCTAATTAAATATGCCATTTTACTACTACTACTTGATATATTTTGATGCCAGGCAACAAAACATATTCCCAACAGCAGGTACATGTAGGTTGTGTGGGCAGTCCACACAGGTCTTTCTAAGTTTTCAACAGCCATAACTCATCATATGAAATTGTTGAAATGAGAACCTCATCTAAACTTTAAATGTGTATAACTTTAGCCACTAGATGCATCCTCAAGCAATTGTGGACTACTGACGGACATACACCAGGATGACGACAACATAAATTGTAACATGTGGGCAAATAAAAACTTAACAAAACCCTGTAATTAAATCAAAATATACACTAATTACAGAAACAAAGCATGATCAATTATTCTATAATATGGTACACCCTGGTCGAATATTTGAGTGTGAGGTGTCAAGGTCAGTATCATAGTCAAATAGATATGGCTCGGTTGTTGCTGGATCGTTAGAGCAAGTGATGTTAGTATACTCGAACTCATTATCGCCATCAACTTCATCCTGACCATTATCATTCTCATAAGTCTGCTTCATAGATTCATTTTGGAATATTGATGGACTTTTGGAAACTATTGGAGAAAGATTTGAGGGACCAGTACTTAAGAATGTTGTTTTATCCGAGAAAACAGTAACCTGTTTAGTTGCTGTTAAATTGTTCATGTTTTTGTTTGCTGATACTATAGGAGATAACTCTGGCCTTCTTCCAGATAGAATGTCCAAGCGCATATCGCGCGGTGTGCTGGCCACTATTTTTTCAAACCTGTCATGATCAAACCTCCTTCTTTTGTGAGCCGATTCCGTTTCTGAAAAATCAGTTGTCTTTCTTTTCTTATTAGATGCATCAGAACTGCTTTTTTCACTAGTAACACTATCCAATATGCTTTTCATTTTTAGGGTTGACAAAGGAGTCTTTGACTTCGGTGATGTTTTTTCAGAGTTAGTCTTGGTAGTCTCTTTTTCTACAGATTCTGCTACAAATGTTGTTAAGTTGATTATGTCATTAGTTGTTTCTCTGTTTATTTGTGATGATGCTATCACATTGAAACTAGAATTTGTAACTTTTGTAGTGTCGACTTCTGAAATTTTAGTTGCACCTTTCTTTCTTATTGATTTTGGTGTAGATGTTTTCGAGGAAGGTGAAGTTTTTTTAGGTGATGACGTGGGTGGACTTTTCTTCATAGTTTGCTTTTGGGGAGATGGAGAATGTTTTGTAGGAGATGGTTTAGAAGTTTTCTTTGAGGATGATATAGGTGTTGATGCTTTTTTGGTTGTAGATACCTTACCAGAACTTCTCCGCGAAGGTGTTTTGGGTAAACTCTTGAAAGACCCAGAAAGTCTGGTAGTAGATTTTCCTTTGGAAGAATTGGGTGTGCTCCTTTTGTTGGACAAAGACTCATTTAGTATTTTGTTTGATGAATCTATAGAATTGAGAGATATGCTGTCATCCACTTCTAACGGCATTTTGGAAACTTCTAAAAATTGTGACGTTTTACCTCCTTTTTCTGATGGTGTCTTTTTACTAACAGTTTGTTGTTTCTTACTTGGTGAAGGAGATTTAACAGATGAATCTTTCTTCATTGGTGATTTTTGTGAAGGAGATTTACTAGGTGAACGCCTTTTGGTTGGAGATGTTCTTTTCTTGTTTGGTGGAGGAGATTTACTAGGTGAACGTTTGCGTTTCTTGTCACTTTGGCCCATGGATGATAAGGATCTCATTGGCCTTTTACTTGGCGTTTTTCGTGTACGTCTTGGTGAAAAATCAGCCTCATCATCTTCACTTTTTTCTTGGGACTGGATTATTTTTGATGTTAGCTTGTCTGATTTTTGTACTGGACTTCTTTTAGCTTTTGAACGACTTCTTCTCACTATATTGGTTTCTTCCTTTCGTGGACTTTTCTTTTTGGGCGGACTCTTTTTATCCTTTGCTCTTTTGTGCGAAACAACTTTTCTACGGTTGGCTATATCTGGTTTTGGTAAAGAAAAAACAGATTCATAATCAGAGTACTTTTTTGCTCTAATAGAAGCCATAGATTCTCGTCTGGACTGAGTTGAGAGGCCACTAAGCAGATTCTTTCCAGATTTTTGATAGATGGAAGATCTTCTAGCTCTTGTTTTAACACCTGTTGGAGAAATAAAAACTTCTCCTGGCTTCTTGAAAACACTTGACTCATCACCAGACTTGGATACGTTTGTTTTTTTGCCATACACAGACGATCTGAAATTTCAAAAGAGCATCTGTATGTTATCAATGATAATCATCCCAATGTTTGAAGTCACTTAAAATTCTATCAACATCAAAAGTTATTTATATATATGAATAAATAAAAGCAGTAAATATAAAAAATTGTCAGGTAACTAAATAATTAAATAGCTTCATTATAATTTTGGCACAACCCACTGCTACTGTATTACTATTACTAAATTAGTATTAATAGTGCTTACTATGTGACATGTGTACATTTCATTTATTTCAATTTGCTCACCGGTTTTCTCCTTATTTGGCCTCAAAGCCAAAATGACCAAAGTGTCCAAAAGTAAGATTATGACAATGATGAGATTCCAAATTATGTAGTTTTATAAAATTTATACCTGCGTGTCTTTGATGCTTTTGGTGATATGCTTTTTGGACTTTCGAAGAGACCAGCATGACCTCTTACCCATCCTGGTGATAAACTTGTAAATGATGAATCATCCAGCTGAAGAAAAGGTTGGCTTAATGGTGATCTGAAAAGAAAAATTACATGTATTAATATTAGATTTGACAGTACTTGCAACTAATTTAAATACCAATACAAGCAACTAATTGAAAAAATACCCCCAAAATAACTTTAAGTTTTAAGCTTCAGTCCAGTGGCTGTTTGATTCAGGTTTCAGAGTGATTTTAGTGACAGTGTGTGTGTGTAAAATCTTAATGTTTAAACCACCAAACTAGTGACAATGTAAATGGAAAGAAGCTTAAATAAACACAAAATGAATTCTTAATGCACACTCTCCAAATTGTGAAATATCCAATCACAAATTCACAAGAATCCATCAATTTTAATATAAATGGTGGTATAGCTTTGCGATTCGTGTTTGAAAATTTCCAAATTCCACAGGGTTCCTCCTTAGGCCCAAATGAAGAATATCATAAAGTTTTAAAATTCAATTAGACTGCAGGGTAAGCTACTTTCTTATTGAATAATCTCTGGCCCACAAATATTTAATAAACCATACATCAATGTATTTAATTATGAATTTGATCTGAACTTAAATATGGAATATGGAACTTTATCACACAATAATTAATACATTTTACAGTAGATATCGCTTGTGTGATAAATTTCATAATCTAGGAGATATCGCTTTACATGAATTTGGTCAAAAAAGACGGGTAGCAGATTCTCAATGTGATATTTGTTATCAATGATAATCATCCCAATGTTTGAAGTCACTTAAAATTCTATCAACATCAAAAGTTATTTATATATATGAATAAATCACCATACAAACTTACATAGTTGAAAATTCCTCATAAAATAACTGTCTAGAATTTCCTCTGGTGCTATTATTTACAGAGACAGTCTGAATACTAGTCATTGACTTCCTGCTTGTACTTGTCCTTGTAACTGTGCTAGATTGCCGCATTTTCGCTGAAATTAGTGAAATACAAATTAAGTCAATCGGATAAAAACACCTGATGCCATTTCATTTCAAATGATACAGTATAAATTATTAAATTAGATATTTATTCACATACCAAGCCCATAATCAACCCTTTTCATTATTTGTTTTATACCTATCTATAGCGAGAACTGTCAGCTCTAACTATCTTACTTCACTTTATAATGCAAAATGATTAAAAACAACCCAAAAGTGAAGCTGATGTCCCCCGCATCAAGGCACTGACCTAATAAACACCTACATTAAGTTGACTAAGTTTGAACATTCTAGCAGAAGGAGAGTTATTGTGTCCCAAAAAGTGTGACAGAGAGACAGGCGGACAAACCCATTTTAATAATAATAGTCCCCTGCTTTCTTCGAAAGGCGGGGGGACAATTAAATTAATAAGTTAGTATCTGGCAGTCCGCAGCGCACTTGAACTTTCTACTGACTCTATTTAATCTAAAGATAGGTCGCCAGGCAACGAAACATACGCCCACAGCAGTATTTATCAGAATTTGCTGAAAATCAAAAGGCTTCTTCGTCTCATGGCCTTAAAAACTGTGCACAAATTTAAAGTCATTCGGATATTAACTTTGGCCTCTAGAGCATCCACATGATTTTTTGAAGTGATTGAGGGCCACAACTCTGGCAGTAATTATCGGAAATCGCCGAAAATCAATAGGCCACTTCGTCTCATGACCTTAAACACTTTCTTTAAAAAACTCTGGCAGTAATCAATTATCAGAATTTGCTGAAAAGCAAAAGGCTTCTTCATCTCATGGCCTTCATCAACACTGTGTATCAATTTAAAGTCAATCGGATATTAACTTTGGCCTCCAAAGCGTCCACACGATTTTTCAAAGTGATCACGGGCCATAACTCTGGAAATAATTATCGGAAATCACTGAAAGGCTTCTTCGTCTCATGACCTTAAACACTATGTATAAATTAGAAGTCAATCGGATAAATTAATTTTAGCCTCTAAAGCGTCCACAAGCAATTGTGGACCGACGACAATATACGACCACATTTCAATGTGGGCGTAAAAAACTAAAACTAAGCAAGGATTTAACATCTTGGTCTATGTCACGTCAATGTATCTAAGGAGACCTCAGTTTGCATCGATTTTCGTTAAATATGATTAATGAGCTATCTACACCCGAATGGCATTTAGTTCAGGTTGGTTCGAACATGGCACTGGCAGACAAAATTGAAAAGTATGTAGAATGAGAAATCTGCTGATCACATTGGGATACTGGTCAGTAAAAAGTTTGTGACAACAATATGAATAAAAGTAGTTTGGGTTTTTTTTGAAATAAATAAATAACAGTTGAGTAATCAATTTTTTTTAGGTTTACTAACTAGGCTTATTTATACAGTAACCTTGGACTTTCAGAGGAGACTACACAGACTATAGGTCATTTCGTGATCATGTTCAATTATTACCATAATAATTGTACTTTTTAACTTCTAGGTTTCTTAAACCATCCAATGACCAAATAAATTAGTCACAACGGCCATACAAATATAGGTCATAACTGCCCATACAAATTGAGTAATAACACCTCGCACGCCACCACAAATCACTTGGTACAGAATGATATATGGCATGTTTTTTTATAAAGTGTACCAGTGGGTACCTTACAAATGTAATGGTTTTATAAGAAAAAGGAAAAAGAGTTTCTAAATATTTTTCTTATTTTCAAAATCAGCATATATTGAACATATAAAATACTTAGTACCAGGTTTATTGAAGTATTTTTTAATTAAAATAAATTACAAACATTTTAATGAATTCCATCATTTAAGACAGACATTTTTCCCACCATTTTTATCAAGATTTTAGAATACTTTGAAATAACATTTGTTTTAAAATTTCTAATTTGTTTTTGTATAATTACAATGGGCAGGTTGTGATTTTGAAAACAGACAAAAAAAATATACTGGTGAGAAAAATAAAACATTTGGAAACTTAATTGTTCAAACCCCAGTGAAAATCTGACTGATCTGTCCATCCATTACATTATTGAGGTGGTCTTACATTTGTTTTTCAAACTTTGTATTTTTATGTCAGATGGAAATAAATTTTACGTATTGTGGAATGGCTGTTTATGTTTTACTAAATGCCATTTAAAACATCGCAGGAAAATGGTTTGGAAAATCAAATTTCAATGCTTATATTTTGCTAACGTTTCGTCCATTTATGTCTGTCCAGTTTTAGCGAAACGTTAGCATTATTTTAATATTGCTTTTCGGCTCCGTATTACGTGATAGAATTTGAATAACCACGTAAAACGAAAGTAGTTATTAGTCTCGATCTTCCACACCGGAAAAGGATAATTTGATACGGGTAGTCGACTGTTTATGCCATTTTTACGGCTGTCTGTCCGAAAATGTGAACGTTAGCACTCTTGATACGTTAGCACAATCATTTCGGCTTTCATGGCGTTATTTACTCATAATGTATCACTTTCTTTACGGCGTTTAGAACGGAAAGCCGGCATTCCGATTGTCGATGCATAAAAAATGGCTGTCGGTATTCTCGCACTATTCACTCGATCGAAATGACTTTGACTCCCGGCACTCCTGCAAAAAAGGTGCTAACGTGTCAATTATCAGACAGACTAAACAAACAGTCTGTCCTTACGTAACATTAGCACATGCTTTTAAAATACTATTTGTCTGATTTTAAAATAAAAACTCACCCCCGGTCGAAGTATCATATAACATTTATTTAATACCTTTCATTTTGGACTATTTGAATTTTTAGATAAAAACAATAATTCAAGTAATACAGTTATTTATGAAATTTCCATGTCTGTCCTTAGGTAACCTTAGCAACATTTGCATGCCCCTAAAATATTTAAATTTTAGGTAATTAAAATGTGATTATATATTATCATCTTTAATTCTTTTATTAAGTTTTATTTTTCATATAATTATATCTCAGTAACTGAGTAACTACTTACATTAACACTATAAATAGAAATTTTCTTCAAACTTTAGTGCTAGTGTTACAAATTTGCCAGAATGTCTGTCCACATGTAACATTAGCAATGCAATTAATTTTTAAATTAATAATTAATTTGTAAATCATATCCCCAATGAACTTAAGATGTAGATAATGAATTATTACATTTAAATTTTGAAGAAAATTATTAATATATATAAGCAATGGTTAATATCTGAAGGGAAAATAAATTTTCCATGCGTCTGTCCAATCAAAATCGGCATTTTATGCTTCTTAAAATTGTCATTGTTACTGTCTTATGACCCCCCAAAAATTACATCGTCTTTCATTCAACATAGTTCAATGTATATTCTACCCGGAGAGATTGCTATTTATAGGAATTCCAATGTGCACCATTTGCATTTGGTATAATATCATCTGGAGTCATACTTTTTAACAAAATTCAGTATGTTAGGTAAAATGTTCAATAAAAAAATTATTTTGCAAAAAATTATCTTTTTTAAGATATATTTTGGAAGAATATGTATCAATCTTCCCCAAGACAGTGACTTTGTAAGAGGCATAGGAATTTCATAATTCAGTTGGGATTGGGAATCTATGGTACACTTTAAAAAAAAACATGCCATTTATCAACATTAATACTTGCATAGCATAATATAAAAACATTACCGGTACATTAACCATTAATACGTAAATTTACATATAAGATATTTAATCGACATAATACAAACTATTGCATAAAACATACAAACTATAAAATTTATTTAATAAAATCGAAATACATTTAAATGGTTTGCTATGTTAAATAGTTTGCTATGTTAAATAGTTTGCTATGTTAAATAATTTGCTATTTCAGTCAATTTGACTGGCTTTACACTATATAGTTTTTAACTATTATGTGAGAACTGCCACCTCTTTATCTTACATGTATTTCCCTAATGTATCTTTAATGTATAGATCATAAGTTGATAAAAAAAAAATAGCATTTTCGCGATTTTAAAAGTCCCATCAATAAACCAGTCCAGTGGCTGGATTTAGCAATCAAAGCCAACTCTGTCTTGTGTTTGGAAACATTAAATGTCATTCTCCTTGAACTTTTATATCAGCATGTAAAAAATCAGGTATTGCAATTGCATCTTCATTTACCTATATTAAATGAACTTGTACTATAGCTTATGTAAGTATATATCGCTTAAGAAAAGAATTTTGTAATATTGCAAATTACGTAATGATAACAATGTCGTAATAATTATAACTTTCAGCACATATATTCATATATAACTTAAATTTTTTTAACACAGCTGCATTCATTAGGTTCTCAGGATTTTCTCTAAATGGATTGGAGACGTTCATTTCTTTTAGTTTTACTTTAGTTGATAAAAAAATAACTGATTAATTAATGTTTTTCTCAAATATTGCCTAATCAGATCATAGAGTGTGAAGTACCTAATTAGGGATTATCCAATCACTATCAGTTGATTAATTAGTACTCACTTCTTTTCTTTGAAATGCAAAGATTAATCTTATGGCATGTAATCTTTTGGGATGGCTTGGGCTTTTTTTATGGGCAAATTTTCCACTACTGGCAAATTCTTCAGGACACATGAATGGTTTGTATATTTGTCTGTAACAACCCATCGATGTTTTTCATTAAATCAAAAATGTTTAGCCATTATATGACCATATTTTTTGTCAGTTACAAGTACAACCAAACTGTTTGGCCGTTATAACTAAAATAAGGCCGTTATGACTTTTAAGTAGGACTGTTTTGACCCAACCCGTCTATTGGTCGTTATGGCATAGGGTCGCTTGACTACATCCCCAGAATTTACCTTTACAGTTTGCCTACAATCATAGTAATTTTGTCACATCCACGTGCTGAAAGTTCAAGTGGCTATGACTAAGTCTCTCTACTAAGTAACACAATATATCATCCAAAGTCTTTGCCATATGTAAACACAAATTACTATAGACAAATTAAATCAACACCGATGTTGTGATGTGATCTTACTGGGAAGAGATGGCCTTTTGAATCTGATATCCAAAATAAACATTTTAGTAATTTTAACATGGTGTTTCACTTTCAGCACCATGGTTATAATTATAACAAACCACAAGGGACTCAAAAAAAGAACTTTGCTAGACTACACTATACATCCCAAGTCCTGTCAAAGTACTCAAGTCAAAGGGTGATGAGTGGTGCCATCATGTTCCTGGAGAGTATGCACAATGATTCAATGAATACTAATTGTCACTATTTTGGTGTGGAGTGGTGTGGACTGGAAATGGAATAACCAGATGCTAGAGTAGAGATTGCCATTTAAATTTAAAGTAGCTTCTGTAACTCAATATCATCCAAAATTTCCAACATTGAAAACATGAATTATGTCAATTTAAATCAACATTGATGCTGTGATCTTACTGGAAAAAGATAGGTTTTGACATCCAATATTTAAGACAAAATAAATATTTTACCATTGGTACACAAATCGTGTTATAACATACATATATATAATGTAATGCGTTTCAGCCCCAGTTCTTGTTCTAGTAAGATACTCCAGGAACGAGGCTGGAATAACCAGACGCTAGAAATTTGCATTTGATTGAAATTGCTGATCACCGAACATAACTGATTTGAATTAGATTAAAAATTGAAACCATTGGATGTAATATCAGTGAATATACATTCATAGGCCTATTATTACAAGTCAATATTATATGCGTTGCGACCACTTGTGTCAATTTCTTCTAGGTCCAAAATTTTAGCGATTTAGCTCCTTTATTAAATAAATTTATTTAAAACGACATTAACACAATCATATTCATAAGAATCATATTCATAGCTTCCCCTAGACAATCTCATCAAATGATGAAATATGACTAAACTCCAAAGTGGATTAGAAAACAGACACAGTTAAGTACCGTACCAGGTTGATTGATCCTGATCAAAGTAAATTGCATGCTTAGCTTTGACTTTGAGATCTACTAGGCTAGACAATCACCTAGATTTTCGTTGTGGACACCAGCAGCCATCGGATTTTTAAAGAAAAACGCACCCTATAGCCTATAGCTACAGCTAGATGTAAA
Organism: Patella caerulea; assembly: GCA_036850965.1. Classification (NCBI taxonomy): domain Eukaryota; kingdom Metazoa; phylum Mollusca; class Gastropoda; family Patellidae; genus Patella; species Patella caerulea. The sequence continues at coordinate 26,846,912 of JAZGQO010000006.1, forward strand.
ATTCAGAATTACGTTTTAAATAATTTACTATATATCTAAAAATAGAACATAGGTCTGTCCACCCTACTCATCATTCGTGTGGGGAATCGAGGTCAGACGAACACTGGTTCGTTGTATTGTACCAAAGCTTACGATTAGGTAACGTAACGACACACTTCGCTTGGATTTTAAATCCGGACTCAGACATACATCCTGACAAGAAGGTGGTACAGTGTACAACATGCGTCGTTAATCTTCCCGTATAGATGATTAGTTTCCTACTCACCAGTAAATTGCAATCAAAACAACATTAGGGATATAGCGATCAAGCACAGATTTTTAACGGTTCTTATCCGACTTGCTAATATCAAACGTAGCGCGGAACTATAATTTAGTGACCTTTGACCCATTCGCCCCATTTTTGGTATTGAGACCCCCATTGTAGCCCATTCAGCCAATCAGAGCTGAGGTATGGTAAGCGGGGTCAGAATTCAAACCCATTCATTTTGTATTTATACGTCCTCATCAAAACAAAGACATAAAAATTGTTTTATATGTCGTTTGACCGAAAACAACATATTTGATTATGCAAATATTCAATAAAAGTTGTGAAAGCTCATCGACGTGTATTATATTTTGTATCTCAGGTAAATATATTTTTAATATGTTAATATAACTTCAGAACTTTTTCTTAAAGCGCAGTGATAACCGGTAATTATTCGTACATTTTCATAAGTTGTAACGTCTTCGCGCGGATAGGGTTTACGAACGAAAATATTGAATTGATCAAAACATTTAATTGTGTGAACAAAGCTTCTAAATGAAGGTGAGCTTAATAATATGTTTGATTTCGTATCCAAGACTACATCAGCAAAAAGACCTGAGATCTACTGTATGCCAATCAATATTTTAGGATGTTTTGTTTTAAATTTAATCGAACCAGTGCCAGTAGGTCCCATCGCATCGGCGCAGTCTAGCCTCAAGTCGTAAGATAAACAAACAATGCAATGAGTTGCCAATGTTGTAACTCGAAGAAGTCAGCCGTTCTGACTTTCACTTTGCCGGAGAGGACCAGTCAAGTGGCAGTGGACATATTACAATAAATGCCTAGGCTAGATTTAAATCTCTGACCACCGGCTCTTCCGTACAGTGCGTACTTACCTTACTCAACTTACTGAACATTTGGCATGATAAAGAGTCTTAGAGTGATATCAATTAGGGCCTAATCAAAAATCAATACAAATTTATGGTGATAAGCCCTATGTCGATGAGTTGAAATAATGGTGGCTAGTCTTGGTTAGAGAGGGTAGATTTTTGTGTAAATAAATCGTTCAACACCAATACACGAGGGATACAGTCAACAATTTTGACCAAGCCATATTATATTAAAAATTAACAGTAGGCGGGCAATTCCACGCCAAAGTATACAATTAGGTGAAAAATTTAATTAGTTGATAAGTGGACAAAAATAGTGTTTTATGGTGAGAAATAATCTATATTTTGAAGACAAACTTAAATTTTGGTGGAAATTGTTCCCAATTTTTTTTTATTTGGTCTTTTGTCGAGGTGTATGTTGTAAATGTTGAATTTATAATTTTTATGTATTTTCTTACTTTGTGTTTGTTGGATAATTCTGAGTCATAATGAATGATTTGGCATTAGTTATCTGACAATGTATATAAACATGATATTTATACATTAAAATATGAAAATAACATATTTTCGTGCAAGTAACCAACATTGAAAAATATCGCTATGAGAATGTACGTCCGTTACCAAATATTCACATTTTTTTCTCTCTCAGTCATATTTATGAATGGAATTTTTTAGAATTTCATATCTAAAGCTAATATAACCCATTCTTATTATAGCATTACCAAATGACGTGACGTCAAATTGAATGACAACGTTATTTTGACAAAAAGTTGTCTGAATACAATTGCCTAAAGCTACCTCAAATACAAATAAAATCATCTAAATTTTGCATACTGTATTAAAAATAGAATATACGTTTTAATGATACCAAATATGTCTGCTTGATATTTATTGGTGACACGGAATACGCTTGGAAACTCGGGCCGATTCGTTCAGTGTAAATACCACCCCGTCAAATTACGTAACGACTTTTCGTTGAGTGGTCACCTAAAAATAGCTCGGGTTTTCTCATTTTACGCCTGAATGAGATCATATTCGGCAGCCAATCAGACGAGGATTCCCGCAAGACACCGCAACTTCCCTTGCGGAAATTGATTCTCTAGCAGACGACAAATTGACGAGTTAAAGATTTCAAAGTGAAATTTTACACAGATTTGGTGCTGCGGGTCGAATTTTTTTTGATGAGGTATGTATTTTGTAATGTCTATTTAATTTATATACACTGAATTAATTAATAAAACACATTTAAGTCGGTATAAAACGCGATCGAAATAGACCCGTGAGCGTGAAAACGGTACCAGTTCAAAGCGGCCATGTTTAGCGTGTTTTGTCACGTGACGCGCTGTCAATTGTTTTATCGAGTGGCCCGCTATTCTTCCGAGATTTTGATACAAACCGCAATTTTTAACCCATTACGAAATACATCATTAAAACGACAATTAAATTATCTATAAGTAGAAATTGTTAAAGTTTTTTAAAATTGATGATGATTGTAGAACGAACGAGTTGAAAATTTGTTTACGGCAAAGGAATTAACACGTACCGATAACGTCAAATCATCAATTAATGGCGAATGCGTTGTTGTTAGAATATTCTTCTTTGTAAGTTTGTTTACGGGTTATTCGCTTTCATTTTCTGCAAATATTTGTAAATGCAACCAATATTGTAACTTAAGTAGAACATTGATGAGCATGGAAGTAGAAATTTAAAAAATATATATTATCAAAAAGTGGCAAAAGTACGCGACCTTAGTTGAAGCACAGATTATACCGTACGTACGGTATTATCTATGGTTGAAGTTGATAAAGTATTCGGGTTTTATTTTAAAATAAATTTTAAAAATTTTCCTCACAAACTTAAACAGAAAATTATCTTACTTAGATAATAAATTCTACTAAAAAATATAAGTAAGTTAATCATTATTTTACTTTTCTTTACACAGATTGTGAAATTAAAAAGGAAAAAGAAACCCACCAAAATTACACAGGAAATTTTGCTGATGCTGTTGGAACATATCTGAATTCAATTATGTTTGAAAAATTTATTATCTTAAAAGACCACCACCCAAAGATGAAGATGAAATAAGAATTTATATTTTTGCTGGACCAACAAATAATGGCCGACTGTTTTCACTTCCTCAAACTGAAGCTGTTAAATTACTGTTAAGTTCAAAGCAAAAATAAGTAATTTATTTTATTTCTAAAAACAAAAACGTAAACTTTAAATATCTGTATGTATTAAAAACTAAGTATCAAAAGAGGATCTTTAGGTGATGAATTGAAAGATAAAGAAAGGTACATAGTATATGCCATTTCCTGAAGGAATGGTCCGAGGAATCATACACTGGGAGGAGTATGAATAAATTACAAGCAAGACTAGTTACATATAAATTATTGTCTTGAAATTGAAATAAATGCAAGACTTGTTACATATAGATTATATTCTTGAAATTGAAATAAAGTTAATAAAAGTGCATAGTATTAATAAATTTCAAAAAATTTTCCATATAATTTATTTTCTGTTTTTTCATTTCCATGCACTGGTGACGTTGAAAGGTCTAACTGTCAACTCCTTATCATGTGTTATTTTACTCCTGAAATGTATATAGCTTAATTTATTTTATTATTTTTTGATTGATCCTGCCTGATGAATTATTTAGAAACTTATTTGGTTATTATAAGACTGGTCAGTTTCAGATTTTATATAATTTAAATATGACATACCTGGTTGAATTGTGCTTCTGTAGACCTTTAATTTGATATGCAACATGAAATAGTTCCCTTCAAACTTTCAAAATATGTCGTTGTGCCCCGCCCCTTTTCCCCCCAGTCACAGTGCGACACATCATTTTTGAAATCAGCATATATAAAGATATAAAACTTTTCAATTTCAGTCATTTTTGACATGTAAACCTTTACTAATCTCTTTCAGATGATGTTTTGTTAAATAAATATGTATTTTTTATGATTGCCAATCCTCCAGGTTGCATTATCTTAAAAACAAAGATGGCCGCTATGTGCCACGCCCCTTTTTGCAAATTGATTCATCAGAAATCATGAATATGAATTTTTTAATTGATTTTATTTCAGGAACTTTAGTTAGTTATGCTTTCAATATCAATTGTATTGAAAAATAAAACATTTGTACCTTGCTTTGTTTATTAAATGTTTGTTATTGATTTTAATTAAGCGATCACCGAAATCAATATTTCAGATTCTAGCCACGCCCCTTTTTACACGTCGGTATATAGAATCTCTAATTTTTCAGAAAATTTTACTTCTATAGCATATTTTCATCACCAATATAGCAGTGGTCAAAATCTAGTTACACAATATTAGATTTAAACTACGTTCACTTATTGTAACAAAAACACAAGGGAAAAATTACGTGTTTTCCCTTCTTTAATTACAGTATAATTTTTGTACAAAAATATCGAAATCTGACATCTTAATTTTATCATAACTTTTTTAATAATTTTTCAATTTTCATAATTCAAAAAGAATTGAGATCCTTGTAGCAGCCTCTAAATAAATACATGCATTAAATTGCTGTTAATCACAGTTGAAATTTTGATGTGGTAATGCTACTTATTATAATGACCGAAAATAGAAAAGATTTGCAAAAATTCTCAGAATAACTTGGGTTTTCGTACACGTACGTCCGTTACTTTTTACGATATTTCATGTTATCAAATATTTACATTTTATCTCTCTCATTTATATTTATTTATGGAACTGTTCAAAAACTCATATATAAAGCGAACATCACCCATTCTTGATATTATGACTGTAAAATGAAAACATTTTGACCAAATTATAGATGTATGCACGTCCGTTACTAAAATTTTAGGGTAAAAATGTACGTCCGTTACCAAAATTTTAAGGTTGCAATATTCTATGTAAGGAGTAATGTTCATAGGAAAGTAACTGCTCCATTAATTCAAATGAGTTAATAATAAGTATTATCTATCAGTCCCATTACTTGAAAGTTTACATATCTCATGTAATGGGTTAGCAATTTGCACTCATACGTCCGTTACCAGAAAATATGTACGTCCGTTACCACAATAATTTCTAATTTACTGGATTACAAGAATGCAAATGTGAGAAGTGATCATACAGATCACATCTAGTATTAGTGCCCTTTCTTACATGGATAAAAACTGTCGAATTCCACAGGACAATTCACAGAGTTTTACAACTATGTTCTTGCAGGTAAATCATGGTGTTCATTTCTGTACGTCCGTTACCTATACTTTGAGGGGTCAATATTTATTTCTGGTGTTCAGGAATAAATAAAATCATATGTCAATTAATACTTGAAATATATGTCTTTAATACTATATAAAACCCAAACAGTTAATTATTCATGGTTAGATAATATTGGAAGTATTTAAAATATAACGAGTGCAAAACGTACGTCCGTTACCGTGGAATTGCCCAGGCCTATTATTATTAATTAGAATAAAAGACTCACTGTCACTATTGTTTTGTTACTGTTAGGCCTGGAGTAGCAATGAAAATAAAATGTTATAATTATAAATTTTTCTAAAACAGCTTATTTTATGAATTTTGTTTTTATAGATTCAACATGAATGGTAAGTTTGGAAATATTGTGGTAATCAAAAGGAATGGAAGTGATGGCGCTTGTTTTCCATTAACAGCTACTTCATGCTTATTTGGCAGGTAAAGTATTTTCAAAACTAAGTAAAAAAAGTAACAGGATCCCAAAGTAACTGTAACACACCAGACGACTTATTATTAATGATTAAAGCTAACTGAATTTGATTAAAGTTTAAAGGGACTATCCCGATAAGAACAGAGTCTCAAAAATTAAGTTATTTTAACACAAAATTAAGCAGTTTTATTCCCCCAAAAGTTATCAGGATTGGCCCTTTAAATCTCAAAAAGACGTAGGCTCGTTTGTAATGTTCAAGAGGCTTGATGAACGAGGCTAAACATACATGACATGAATCCCACAGGAGGATATTACCATTTTTAATTTGCACTCATTGTGTTTTTCATCGTTCAGATTGAATGTAAATCAGTTAATATTCATATTCAATATAATGTGTTGCTTTGTAACCCATTTGTGTCCTTTTCCAGGTTCCAAAGAATAGGGGGGTTGGGATTAATGGGATGGCCTAGTGGACTAGAGTGCCTCGCTTCGACCTCTAGCTGGCCGGTCACCTCTGGCTTGCGGCTGTGGTTTCCGAGCCTTGGTGTGAGCATATGTGGCATGGAGATAGGGGCGCCTTCTCAACCTTGTGGGTTTCCTCCGTGCACTCCGGTTTCCTCCTACTGCTAAAGACCCCTACGTGCAAGCGAATTATTGAAATAGAATTTTTTTTTTTTTAAAAATGTTAGTCCTGAAATGACCTAGTTTTTGTTGAGTGGACGTTAAACCCCATATCTCCAAAGAAAAGTAATTTAGCTCCTTTAATGTTGTAGAGCACTGAAAATGTATACAACTAATTTAGTGATCTATTAATAGACTAATAATAATTGTAGTACTGATATCTATCCAGGTCTATCTTTTTTAAATTTCTAATACTTTATAGGGCGTACTTATATTAAAAAAACTTTTCAATGTTATAGGCATGATAATTGTGACATCAGAATCCAGCTTCCAAGTGTATCAAATGAACACTGTAGAATTGATGTGGATTCCCAAGGGCAGGTAATAGAACATTTTATATTAGGCTTACAGTACTATAAGTAGTATAAAGGGGCTATTCTCACATCATAAAACTTTTTCAAAATAGTCAATCAGATCGCAGATAGGGCTGGGTATCGATAGTGATTTTTACTATCGATAATCGGCAATGAAATGTCGGTCGATAATCGATAGTATCGAAAACAAACTTATTTTCACGGTCGTCATCAAGACTGGATACAGTGTAAGTTCAAAACCATACGATAACGAAGTGGCGAAAGATCGTTTGCTCCTGTCTAAGGAGATTTACTTGGAAAACATTGATAAAACTTGTTATATCACGTATATATACGTCAATCCATGTTGTTTATTATTAAAATAATGCATCCGTGGTTCCGAATGAAGAAATATCGTAAATAATTATGTTAAGGGACCAAAATGAACTTGTTCCGATTCAAAACATTGCGTACGTGCACGCGAAAATATCAATATGGCGGACGATTCTGTGTTGTTTCGTGTGCCAATATTAGAGAAAGATTATTCGTATAATATATAAGTAAATCAACAAAAGTTTTGTCGTCCATGTGTGCTATTTATTGTACCGGGTACTCATTACTGAGGCACACGTAGAGAAATAGTGAACTGTACAGACGAATTCTGAAGCTTGCAAAGGGAAATAACTCTAACTTTATTTACACATCCGGATATCTCTGATTTAGCTATATTCAACAATAATTTATTCAAAACTGTAACGTTTCAATGAGAGTGAATTGATGAAAACGGCTGTTCAATAGGCAGACACAATTTTGTTATGTGTTACATTGATACTAGATAGTAATTAAAGTGAGCGGTGTATTATAATTAACTGAAAGAAAACATTGACATTTCAGACGCAAGAAAAATAGACGAAGAGCGATAATCGATAGTAACCCACCGCTATCGATAGTGCTTTTCTGGGCCGCCCAATCGATACTATCGATTTATATCGATATTTTACCCAGCCCTAATCGCAGAATATCCTTTGAATCCTAAGCCATCCCCTTTCTAACAGAAGGAACTAGATTGGGAGTGGGGGGGAGCGACTCTGCATGCTTCTATTGTTTAGACTGAATTTTGGATTCTATTTGAAAGTGATCAAGCCTGACACGTTTCTGATCCACAGTTTAGAGCTTTTGCAACCATCTTGCAGAAACTTTTGACATTCCTTCCAGTGCGCTGGCCATCATAAACCAAGACACTCTCTGTTAAAATTTGTAGCCCACTTTTAACTTCTTTGCTCTGCAAAAGGAAGGGGCATTATCTAGGCATGTAGGGGGTTAGTTTTTATACCCCCACATTGAAATGTGGTCGTATATTGTCACCGTCGGTCCGGCGTCCACAATTGCTTGGCACACTGGTTGACAATCACTGCTCTAGAGGCTAAAGTTAATATCCATTGAGTTTAAATTTGTACACAGTGTTGAAGGTGATGATGAGACGAAGATGATGATTACCAAATATAATTTTTAATATATTGTTTGTTGAATAACTTAAACTACTGTATTTGTTTTTCATTTCAGATATCTTTGGTCAACCTGAGTAAAGAAAATCCAACCCTTGTCAATGGTAGTGTTTGTAAAACATCACGTGCTGTTTCCCACAAGGATATCTTTACAGTTGTTGATAGATCTTTTAGATTTGAATTCTCGCCAAACTCCAAATTGACTCCAGCTAAACAGTCTCATAAAATGGCAAAGACACCCCAGAAATCACCAGGAAACTCGCCCCAAAAATCACCAGGAAAGAAGACACCAACTAAGATTTTGACTCCTAAGGTAAATGACAAATCTTCTTTCGGTAATTTTTTTTCAGAAACTAATCAACCTAGTTTTGGCTCTACCAACCGATATTGGTACATTTACTGACTCAGAAATTAAGCAAAACCACCATATACTAAGAAACTGGAATTGTACCTCGTAATACTAAGTACCTCATAATTAAGCAAAATCACCATATATACTAAGAAACTGGAATTGTACCTCATAATAATAAGTACCACATAATACTAAGTCATATCACAAAGTTAAGCCCTTTCTAACCTGTTCTATTTGCAGAAGCCATTGAATTTTATTTTTTAATTTTCTATTCTGGTTGGAAATATGTGACAACAACTTAACATAACATTACTCTATTATTTAAAAGTGATTACGATTTAAATTTATTTTTCAGGCAAAGCCGCCGACACAGCCGACAACACCCTTACAAGGGAATAAATCGCCTAAACCTCTTACACCTAAATCGTTGAACATACCTTTGAGCACGCCTAAATCATCCAAAAAACAAGGTGATCGGAGATCTTCAAGTGCCTCAACACCTAAAGGAAGTCCTAAATCAGTTTCTCCTCGATCATTATCTGCAAAATCTAGCCCAAGATCTTCCTCATCAACACCAGTAAGAACGTCAGAAAAATCTACTCCTAAACAAAAATCACCCAAGTCAATGACACCTACTAAAGTTATATCTAGTAAAGCAAGTCCACGTTCACAAGCATTATCAGGTAAAAAATCGATCCTGCCAAGCCCGAAATCCTCTCCAGGAAAAGCCCAAAAGTCTCCAAAATATGCTGGTAAATCAAGATTCTCAGTTGACTCAGTCAACACTACTTTATTTGTGGATCCAACACCAGAAAAAAAATCTCGTATATCCCGATCGGTTTCACCTAAAGCAGTCAGCCCCAAATCTCCAAAACCAGCCACTTCAAAATCTGCTTCAAAGTCAATGTCACCTAAATCAAAACCGATTTCAACTTCCCCATCAACTCCAAAATCAAGGAAGTCAGTTTCACCTAAAACAACTCCAGCTGCATCAACACCTAAGTCAGTTTCACCAAAAGCAGCAGCTCCATCTACACCTAAATCAAGAAAGTCAGTTTCCCCCAATGCAGCAGCTCCATCTACACCCAAATCAAGAAAGTCAGTTTCACCCAAAGCAGCAACTCCTAATTCACCAAAAGTTGGCACTCCAAAAACGACTACACCCAAGACTGCTGGTAAAAAAGGTTTGTACTTTCCTTTTTATATGCCCACATTGAAATGTGGTCGTATATTGTCGTTGTCGGTCCGGCGTCCACAATTGCTTGTGGACGCTCTAGAGGCTAAAGTTAATATCCGATTGACTTTAGATTTATACACAGTGTTTAAGGTCTTGAGACGAAGAAGCCGGTTGTTTTTCAGCGATTTTCGATAATAACTACCAGAGTTATGGCCATTGATCACTTCAAAAAATCTTGTGGACGCTCTAGAGGCCAAAGTTAATATCCGATTGGCTTTATACACAGTGTTTAAGGACATGAGACGAAGAAGCCTATTGATTTTCAGCGATTTCCGATAATTAGTGCCAGAGTTATGGCCCTTGAACACTTCAAAAAATCTTGTGGACGCTCTAAAGGCCAAAGTTAATATCCGATTGACTTTAAATTTATACACAGTGTTTAAGGCCATAACACGAAGAAGCCTATTGATTTTCGGCCAAAGTTAATATCCGAATTGCTTTAAATTTATACACAGTGTTTAAGGTCATGAGACGAAGAAGCCTATTGATTTTCAGCGATTTCCGATAATAAGTGCCAGAGTTATGGCCCTTGATCACTTCAAAAAAATCTTGTGGACGCTCTAGATGCCCAACTTATCATCCGTTTGATTTTAAATTTATACACAGTGTTTAAGGTCACGAGACGATGAAGCCTATTGATTTTCAGCGATTTCTAATAATTAGTGTCAGATTTGTGGCCCTTGATTACTTCAAAAAATCTTGTGGATGCTCTAGAGGCCAAAGTTAATATCCGATTGACTTTAAATTTATTAACATTGTTTAAGGTCATGAAACGAAAAAGCCTATTGATTTTCAGTGATTTCTGATAATTACTGCCAGAGTTATGGCCCTTGATCACATCAAAAAATCCTGTGGACGCTGTAGAGGCCAAAGTTAATACCCGATTGACTTTAAATACACACACACTGAGACGAAGAAGCCTACTGATTTTGAGCAATTTCAAATAACTACTGAATAATATGACATTATTTTCTGCTTTGAAATTGATTTTTACAGATAGTTGACACTTTTATCCACACAAACATGTTCAAGAAACATAAAGAAGACTACAATTTTAATTAGTGTCCAAGGAATATTATACTGTTGAATTCCATAAACTTTTTAAAATTTAATTATTTACAATTATTTTCTTATGATTATTTTCAGGATCAGGAACAAAAAGAAAGTCTGTATATGAAAGCGGACCTCCTTCAAAGAGAAAGCGAGTATCATTTGGTCCAAACCTGAGCCCAGAACAATTTGATAAAGCCTTGCCTCCATCAACACCAATAGCCAAAGGAGCAACACCTAGAAGAAAATCTGAGCCTTTACGAATGCAAACGCCAGTGTCTCTTTTGAAACGTAGATCTATAGCTGTATTTAATAAGTCACCTATATCGGAAGAGAGTCCACACAATGCTCCCAAATCACCAAGTTCTTCTCAAAAACGGGCACAGTCTAACTCACCTGCAAGGAGATCAAAATCGCCTAAAAGTACACCTCAAAGATTGGGTTCCAAATCTCCAACAAGTGGCACTTCTGTTGGAAGGCCATCAAGATCACCTGTTAAAAAAACAGGAAAATCGCCAATAAAGAGTCCAGTTAAAACACCAACCAAAAGCCCAGCAAAAAAGAGTTCACCAAGTCCAAGACTATCAAGGAACCAAGAAGAATATTCAGTGGGGAGTCCTGTAACGGTACTGTCAACAAGTCCTGCAAAAATACCAGGAAAGAGTCATACACCTACCAGGATAGCTTCAAAGAGCCCAGCAAGAACTCCTGTCAAAAGTCCAGCAAAGTCACCTGCCAAGAGTCCAGCAAAGTCACCTGCCAAGAGTCCAGTAAAGTCACCAGCCAAGAGTCCAGCAAAGTCACCTGCCAAGAGTCCAGCAAGAACCCCAGCCAAGAGTCCAGCAAGAACCCCAGTCAAGAGTCCAGCAAGAACCCCAGTCAAGAGTCCAGCAAGAACGACAGCCAAGAGTCCAGCAAGAACCCCAGCCAAGAGTCCATCAAGAACCCCAGCCAAGAGTCCAGCAAGAACACCAGTGAACAGTCCAGTAAAATCTAAAGATGAAACAGCATCTCATAGCCTAGCAGGGTCTGCTGCAAAACCAACTTCAGCAAAAAAATCTGATGTTAAGACCCCCAAAAGTAAATCACCTGGTAGAATTTTAGTATCACTTCCAGATAATTCTCAATCAAGCACTCCAGGGCGAGTTATAACCAAAAGTCCTGCTACAGCACAAATTGCAGCTCCACGTAGAACACCTGCAAAAAGCCCGGGTACAACTTTTAGCAAAAGCCCTGGAAGAATTCCAGCTAAAAGTCCAGGTAGAAGTCCTAATAAATCTATTTCAGAAGATAGTGTAACTGCAGCAACTGTGGATGTGACTAATGCAAAGACCCCTACAAGATCTCCAGCCAGAACATCTATATCTTCACCAAAAGACAACTCACCTGAATTTCTATTTGCCTCTAGGTCTAAAAAGCCTGTTGCTATTGTTACACCACAAAGGTCAAGATCAGCATCTCCTGTAAATATGAAGAAAGTATCACCTAAAATTACCTCACCAAAAACTAGAGTAAACCGTAAATCAACTGATTTGTATGAATTTCATTCAGGTGATGAAAGTAGTGAAGAACTTTTTTCGTCCCCTAAAGGTAGAAGAAGCTCCATCAAGAAGACTCCAACATCCACGAAGAAGAGTCCTGTTAAAGTAGGTAGAAGAAGCCCTGTAATTTCTCCTGTTGCCATGACTAAAATGTTGAAAACGCCCAAGTCATTTTACTCTAAAGGAAGATCAAGCCTCACAGGAATACAGAGATTAATGAAGTCACCGAGTTCTGCCAACAAAAATGCAAATAATGTATTGGATTCAAGTTTTACTGGAATAGCTGACCTAATGAAATCACCCAAGATTTCCTCACCCAAGCCAACAGGTACTACACCTAAATCATCCAGAAAAAGTACTGGGTCTGCGATTGTAGAATTGTTCCAAACTACACCCAAATCCTCTCGTAAAAGTACAGGATCAGTTACCCCTAAATCAGCCAAGACTTCACCCAAATCAAGAAGCACTACAAAATCAGACAAGCAGTCACCACAATCAAAGAAGGCCACCCCTAAATCTGCTAAGACTACACCCAAAAAGACCACTCCAACACCTGCAAAGACAAGACCCAGAAGTTTACAAGATGACAAACAAATTAATCTGACTGTCACTCCACCAAGTTCCAGAAGATCAACTTCTCCATTGAACAAATCTAGCAAGAAATCAAGTGGAAAAAAGTTGCAGAGAAAGTCAACTCATTCATCCCCAGAAATTGTTAATGTAAAACGTCATCGAATGTTTTCCAGTCCTGTTGACAAACTTGCCACTCCACCCACCAGTTTGAAAAAGATAGTTGCACTGAAAGCTATTCACAAAAAGTTAGCCAAACCAAGACTGTCTAACATTATGAAAAAGACCCCTGGTAGAAAGAGTATTGGTGCTAAAAATCCAACCCCATCGAAGAAATTGTGGTCAGATATTTTAAAGAGTGGAATAAGTGTGACTGGTATTGTGAAGAAAGTACCTGCAGCTAAACCTATTTCTACTAAAATTATGAAGAAGTCGACACCAAAGGGAAAAACAATCAGTGTAAGTATCAATATAATATTATATAACTGATATTATATAAAATCGAAAAAAATTATAAAAAGCAGTGAGAAATTATAGACATAATATTTTAGAAAGAGTCTTTCATCGACTTTGCCTGGCTAGTAGTATTATTATGAATTTATTTGTGAACATACAAAGCAAACTTGTTAGTTTAATTTTGCTCTCAATGAAATCTTTACATAAATTTATTTGTGTTTTCATTGGATGTCAGAAACATGAAATTGGTCTTTTATTTATTACATTTTTTAATTCACATTTATTTCAGAAATCAAAGATTGGAAAGACTCCAAAAACACCTAGAGCTGTTGCACGAGCCTTGGCGCCAACAACAGGTCATATAGAATCTCCAATGACATTGATTGTTGGGCAAAGAGTTACAAAGAGAGCCAAAACCCCTATCCCCTTGCCTAAAAAGGGAAGGAAAGTCTCTATTGGAGTAAGTTGACGACTTAAAATTATGATTTATTAGAACTGTTCAAATTTGGATAAGTTGATCGCTCATAATAACAGATATCCTAGATAAATTGATTTCAAATACACTATGCAAGGTTTATAATTTGGAATGTATTAATAAACCCTTTGTTTATTTATCTTTTAATTTAGAAATCCAGAAAATCACTGGGTAACACAAGCTATTCTGGAATAGATGATCTGTTTGCTTCTCCATCACCCAACAGTAGGAAATCTATTACGTCTGCTGTGGCTTCACCTAGACTCTTAACAGGCACACCTCATGCTCTTTACGCAGATTTACCAGATACCCCTAATGGTCCAGGTGAAATGATTGTTTCTCCGCTAAACTCCAGAAAACCATCAGGAAGAAAGAGTGTACGTAGCCCTAACATGGTTGGTGTCAAGGGCTTATTTAAAAAATCTAAAACTCCAGCTAAGGTCAATCTTGAGGGAGTTAAACGCATAATGACATCTCCAAGGCAGAAAAACCAAAGTGTTGAAGATTTTGGAGGAATTAAGCGAATAATGGCAACACCAAAACAGAGGGTTAAAAAAAATACTGCATCCAGCCCATCTGGTGTTGATGAGCTATTTACATCACCTCCAAGAAGTGCTAAAAAATACACACCCAAGAGAGCCACCCCAGCTAAGACTTCACCCCAGACAGAACTGAGATCCCCCAAAGCAGCAAGCCCTAAAAAGACAATAGTTGCAAAATCACCGAAAGTCACACCTAAAAAAGCTTCTCCTGTAAAGATAGTCGTTGCAAAATCACCAAAAGTCACATCTAAAAAAGCATCTCCTGTGAAGGCAGTTGCTGCAAAATCACCGAAAGTCACACCTAAAAGAGTATCCCCTATGAAGGCAGTTGTTGCAAAATCACCGAAAGTCACCCCTAAAAAGGTTTCTCCTGTTAAGCAGACAGTAAGAATTACCAGAAAAACACCAGCCAAATTAGCTACACCGAGTAAAACTAAAGCTAGTAAAACAGTAAAAGTTATTGAAGAAATACTTCCAGAAGCTGTTGTCATTGTTTCTCCTGTTAAACTGTCTCCTCAACAATCTCAGGCACCTGCAAGAGGTGGCCGAAAAACTACCAGAAGTGTTAAAAAATTAAAAACTCCTAGTCCCAAAAAGGCAAGTATTGGTTGTGCATTTGATGTAATTTATTTTATCCAATTTTAGAATTTACTCCAATTTATATTACATAGGGTGGTTTATGGTTGGCAGAAAATTTGTTGAAGATGGATAATCAATACAGATTTTAAATATATCGATAACAGGAATGTGCCCAGGATTTGGTGACGGGTGAAAAAAATAGCCTTCCGAGCAGACCGAGAACCAGTTGGGGGGGGGGGGGTCTTTTATGAAATTTCAACCCTTGGTGTATTTTCAGAGCATCTGCTGCCTTTTGTATTTACTTCACTGCAAATCAAATTTCCATTAATTATTCAAATTTTACAAAAATTGATTGTAAAAATGAATGTACAACATCCATAGCTTGGAGTACTGTAACTTGGTATCGATCGCGAGCCCTACTAGAAATAGATACAGTTGTCACACATTCTGGCTAAATTGAAAGTATGTAGCACGCAAGAATTATTATGAGAATTATAGGTGTGAACAAAAATACACACCGTTAGGATTTTTATACAGTATTAACTTTACAAACACAAAGTCATTAAAATTCAAATCACATTTCTTTCTGTTGATAATTAAAACGCTAGATTTTTAATGCCACACTTTTAAGTCAAATATAGTTTGGTGATGATTACATAAGGCTTTAGTATAACAAACAGTGTTTTAATAGTTCTGAATTATTTATTCGCAGGGTCGTGGAACAAAGAGTAAACGTACAGTACAACAACCCACTGAGGTTATTGTCATAGCAACACCTGAGCCTCCAAAGTAAGTAACAAA
Source organism: Patella caerulea (assembly GCA_036850965.1). Lineage (NCBI taxonomy): Eukaryota > Metazoa > Mollusca > Gastropoda > Patellidae > Patella > Patella caerulea. The sequence continues at coordinate 26,862,805 of JAZGQO010000006.1, forward strand.
CAATATTTAAAAATATATACCACTTGGTCCCAGAGGCTTATAAAATGGCCACACTTCCCTAAATTCTTTGATATTAAATAACCTCTATCGGTTTAACTCACTAGAATATGGTGAGTTCGGACTTACTAGTACCCAAGTGTTAAGCTCAACTATTGTAAACTCTGAATGGTCAACTTTCCACAAGGTGCCATATATTGATTGTATAGCGTGTTTCTTAAACCGTAGGGACGTTAAACCCTGTTTCATTTCTTTAGACATGGGGAATAATTATTAGCTGCAGGTTGAGGCATTAAAAAGTATCTTTTATATAAAACCTATCTTTGCATTGTTTAATGATTATTTAAAATTTTTAGGAGAGGTGGCAGAAAACGTAAAGCAGAAGAAACTGTCTCACCAGTAAATAAAAGAGTTAAAATACAAACACCTGTCAAATCAGGTAAGACTATATATGGATATTTTATAATATTTACAGTACAACTAATCTTTCTTTTGTAAAACTCAGTGATAAGTTTACCGATTATCTAGAATTTAAAATTTATTGGCAAGTAAAACTAGTCCTTTCGTCCACAATTTCTTGTGAATGCTTTAGATTTAAATTTGATATACATGACATGAATTATTGTTGTTTACATTAGTGTGAAAACTATGTTTCACTTTGTTGCACCTTGTGAATTCTCTTACATCAAATTAGTAAAAAGAAGAAAGTTATCATCGGATCTTTGTGAAATTTTCATGTCTTATTTCAATTAGTGAAATGAAGAAGCCTATAGAATTTCAGCAATTTCAATAAATTACTTCTAGCGTTATGGCTTTGTGAACCTTGTGAAAAATCGAATGACAGAAGTTATCATCCCATCTGTATGAAATTTGTAATGCATTATTTAAGTTAGTAAAACGAAAAAGCCATGTCAAATTCTGTAAAACCTTGTTAACTTTCAAACGGCAAAAACCATACTCTGATCTGAATGAAATTGTCAACTAAATGCCCTCAATTACCTACCGACAGTGGTTACAGAGTGGCAGAGAAACAAAACAAAAGAACTTGTTGTCTGTCTATCTATATGCTGTCTATGATGATGTTAATACTATTGACCACTTACTATTTTAGCCCTCAATTTTATATACCTGCCAAACCCTCTTCTTACATGTCTTAATTTTTTTTTTCTATTTTCAGCTGTTAAAGGTAAAGGTTCCACAGTCAAGCAAGCTAAACTATCACCTAGGAAGGCAACATCCAGGCGAGGTAGACTTGTTGAGGATCCTTCAGTGGAAGTTTCTCCACCAGCTTCTCCTGTAAAACCTATCACTAAAAAAGGGAGATCAACAAGAGGAAAGCCCATAGCCAGCCCAAAAGCACTGACCGCTACTAAAAACTCTACCACGCCTAAAAAGGCAACCCCACAAAAGACTAAAAGAGGAAGAAGGGTGGAAAAATCTGAACCAGAGGCTAAGGCAGTTGTAGCATTAACACCTAAAAAAGCTGCCACTCCTACAAAGGCAGTATCTCCTAAGGCTAAAAAGGGACGTTCAACAAGAGGAAGAAGGGTTGAAGAATCTGAATCAGAGACTGTGACAGTTGTAGTACCAACACCTAAAAAGACAGCAACCACAAAGAAAGCAACACCACAGAAGGCAAGAAAAGGACGATCTACAAGAGGAAGAGGTGTAGAAGAATCTGATGCTGAGGTAGTTGTTAGTCCAATTAAGCCAAGACGAGGTAAGGCTGCTGCCAATTTATCTAAAACCCAAACTCCTAAGAAGACAAATACTACAAGACGAGCTCTAGAAATAGTAGTTACGCCAGAGACAAAGTCTGTTGATGAAGAGAAGGTATCTAGTCCAGCTAAACCAGTTGGCAAAAGAGGAAGGGCGACACGAGCAGCCCCAAAATCTCCAGTCAAAGCAAAAACACCTGCTAAATCAAAGAAAGCTAAAACAGAAGAAGTAAAACCCAAAACTCCTGTCAAAGCTAAAACACCTAAAAAAATCAGAAGTACACGAGGAAAGAAAGTAGCAACTCCAGAACCTATGGAAACAGGTTCAAAAAGAAAAGCCGAAGAACCTGTTTCGTCTCCAGCAAAGAAAGCTAAAGTTCCATCACCAAAACAACTTCCCTCCCGTGCAAAAGGAAGGCAGTTGAAAGGAAAGAAAAGTCCAGTGAAAGAAGTTACTGAAAACAAGTCAGCTAAGAAAACTGCTGGAAGACGCTTGATTAAAGCAAGTCCAACAAAGCCTAAAACTGTCACTCCTCTTAAAACCAGAAGAGTTCCACAGAAGACTGAAACCAGTCCAGTTAAACCTTCACCTGTAAAAGCCAAATCACCTGCCCAAAAAGCATCTAAACAGAAATCTAAGAAGACAGCTACTCCAGCAAAAAAGGCAGCAAAAACAGTTAAAGCCAAGGTCACTCCAGTGAAAAGAGTTACGAGAAACCGAAAGTAAACAGCTCAAATTCATCACCACTTGTCTTCTTCATAATTAAAACTGCATTTATGTTTTATAAATTTGTATAAAGTAATTGTATATTTTGAATATTTTATTATAGATATCATAACTTCATCAATATTATTAATATTAATATATAAATTGCATCTTATTTTAAACATTTTTTTTTAAGAATTAAATTTTAAATAAAACATTTTTTTTAAAAAAAACTTTGAACATTCTATATCATATCATTCATAATATTCTTGCCATATCTCTCTTTCCACATCTGGGTTGAAACATACTCTTTTCTCTAATAAAATACACAACCTTTGATCGATTTTAAGCATTAGGAGATGTTACGTTTTTAATACCTGTATGTAATCACAATATATGTTTAGTTCATTATGCTAATATTTATCTATGTATATGCTTTTGTCCAATGTTTTTTTCTTTCTTTGTGCATAGTGCTATTTCATCTTCACTTAATTTTTTATGTTTGGTATAGCATTTGGTTAAATTATTTTCCTTATATTTTGTATTTGGATATTCTTAAAATAATATCTTTAAAAGACGGATTGATATCTGTTCTTTATTCAGTTCATTTTAGGTTTTTAAACTGCAAAGGAAAGTAGGCTTGACTTGTTAAACTGTTATTATTTATCATTATTTAGTGACTATGGTAGTTTCATGTATGCCTTGATCATTAGAATAAGACAATAAATTTTTTATTATTGTCTTTTATACAAGTAGTTTTCACTATCATCTGTAAATAATTTCATCTCATTTATTGCAAACAAATGAACTTGTTAAATTGACTCATGCTGTTTTGTTATATTTTTTGTCATTAATAATCACAATATTATATTGAATGATACACTCATGGAAGATTTTGAATTTTATACCTCATTGTTTCAGCTAAACTGAAGTGTACAAATCATTATTGAATACATTTGTAATTAAATTTTGAAATACTAAATAGGGAATTAAATGATCATTTCCAGGATTCAAGATAAATAAATTTAGAAATTCACCTTTCCTGCAATTTGTTGTTTCTTGTTATTTATGATTTGAGGGGGAATAATTATTTATATCTACTAAAGTAACTGGAGGAGCCATGGTCAATCCATTGAGTTTTCTCAATATTTGGGCACCTATGCCATGGATCTTTCTGTCTTCATTAGCCCAGTCCTTGCAGATGTAACTCATCAGGGTAGGGAATTCATATACATTTACTGTCTATAGGTCACCGAGAGAATAGGTTTAGGGTCAGACTTGACAGTTTGGAATGGTCTGGAACTGATTTCCATTGTTGGTCCTTACCATTCATACATTGCAATGTAATAAAAACTGAACAAATATACAGATAGACTTTAGCTGTTTCGTATTCGTTATAAACCTGTCAAGTTGGTCAGACATTAAATTCTTTCACTGGTGTGTGTAGATTCAAATGCCAACTTAGTGATTTCAAAGCCAAGGATAGCAACAGCAGAGTTGAAAATGAACTAGTGTTACTTGACATGCTTACTTTAAAGAACATTTTTAGATGTTCTTTAAGGTAACTATGTCAATTAATAAGTACCGGTAACCCTTAAAATTTAAATATGGGGTAGGAGGCAACAATGGTGCTGTTAAAAATTACTATATGTCTTAAATGAGAAAAGCCAATTGGTGACCAAAGACAGTAAAATATGACAAGCTAAAATAAATGATATAACATGAAAGTTAAGATTGGACAAATAAAACAAACTAGCTTTTTGTTAGTTGATTGAAAAAAACTTGCAACTCATAGTGCTGTCACTGGTCACATTGTTTTGATGAGTCAATAACACCGTTTACATTACAAATTTTAAGCGTTCCTGGTACGGTATTTTGTAGTGTAAACGAGTCCAACGCAAGCGTGCCGTACTGAGTACCGTGCCAATCTGGCCCACTGAAATGAGGTGGTCTCGGGACCATACCAATAACGGCTCGGTTTAAATTTACGTAGTGTAAACGCTAACCGGTCTGAGTACGGATTAACTTTTCTGTGAAGAGTTCCACATTTGGCACAGTTCTGAGACAGGTTATTTTAGAGTAATGTAAATGGGTCAATTTCTTGTAATTTATCGCAGCCTAGTATCGTGCCCAGTACGGCAAGCTTATCGCCGCCAAGTGTTAACAAGGCTATTAAGCGGGGCTTATGTCGACCAAAGCAACTAGTTGCAGTCAGTTGCAAGAGTGCTTATGTCGATCATATCACTATCAGCAACTAAGGACAACTGGGAGCAACCGAATTCGGAGCGCTTATGTCGACTCAGAACTGATAGCAACCGAATTCGGAGCGCTTATGTCGACTCAGAACTGATAGCGATCACACTTAACACGTAATTGTTAATTTATTCATCACATGATCAACAAAATGGCGAATAACTTAAAAGAAGCAACACAAAGACATGGTCGGTCTTACTACAATTCTATTAGTATATTATTGTCGACATCAACATTTGAAAAGTGTGTGTCTTAGTTCTCTTCCATTTGCTTATTTATAAAGTCACATGACATGTCTCTTATCATGTGACTCCAGTTGCAAGAACGCTCATGTCGACTGCAACGAGTTGCAGAAAGTTGAAAATGGCTGCAACTGACTGCAATTAGTTGTAAGAGGCGCTCAGGTCGACTTTTTTTCAGTTACTCCCAGTTGCCGAAACGCCAGTTGCTTTCAGTTGCAAGGTCGACATAGCCCATCTTTACATTATAGGCCAATGCACACCATAGTGTTTTTTCACTGAAGCTGATGGGCCACTCTATTTTTTGACAAAGTAAGGTGCCCTCTGTGATAAGCCAGCTTGCAGACATGGTGTCAGGTAAATCTGAAACTGATATTAAAGGAGTCAATCCTTCCCCACAAACAAAAATTTGGCAGTTCAATACTCCACAAAGCAGCACTTACAGGTGTATGTGTTCAGATTTGTGTCAAAAGAACAACGTGGCATTAATCTACAGATTCAGAGCTTCAGATGAAAAAATTATTTATTTCTGTACTGTTATAACAAAAGTGTATTAATGGTTACATAAACAAAGTTATCAGCCGTCAATTATACAGTAGCAAGTAGCAACACAATATCTGGAGAGCCAAGGTTGTTTGTTGTGGGAGGGGCGGGCTTGTTATATGTTGTGAGGGTTTACAACATGTGCAGTGGGGAGTTGGGTGGCTGAATGGTTTCAGTGGGGTTGCCTGTCCAACCTTGTGGGTTTTCTCTGGGACTAGTTTGTGTTGAATGGACATTAAACCCCATTTTCCCTCTTACTACACTTGTTTTTGCTGTCCAAATGTTTGAATACCAGTTTGATAGCAAACACTGATTTTGAGTTTCATATGGGATCACTAAGACTAGGGCTTGAATATGGAAAAAGTAAGAAAGAAAAAAGGGGTTTAATGTCCTCTTGACACAAACTTGGCCATTTCGGGACTAACATATGGTTTAATTTTTTATTTCAATAAATCGCTTGCGCGTAGGGTTCCTTAGCAGTGGGAGGAAACACACAAGGTTGGACAGTCGACCCAACCGGGGCCCAGTGACATAGTTAATTATCATTTTCGTTTGCTTTGTTAATGTTGTAGTTCACATATCTGCTCTTTAATAGATGATATAAACATGTTTTAAGCATTCTCTCCACCCAAACAATCCAACTTTGTAACATATTACCCTTTTCTCCAATGTGTGGCTCCCCCCTCGACAAAATCCTGGATTGGGGCCTCCGGCCACCCAACGCCCTGAAAAAAAGTTATGGAGTTATATTGATACTCAAAAAATACAAGAAATCCTTTGATATTTACACTAATTATGAAGTAATAACAGAATATCTTTGGTAGATCAGGTACAGTTCTATCATTCATAAGGCCATACAAAAAAAAATATTCTGGTTCTCTGACAACTCTTGCCCAAAAACTGATGCATAAGGGGTTTTTATTCTGTCAAAAGGACCACTACCTGGCTAAATTATGAGAAAGTTTGCAAGAAATTTAATATAACAGAAGTAACATGCACACAAAAAGACGTCCAAAAACATTTTTTTGACGGGGAAAAATGTTTTCATGTCAGTTTTTATGTTGGATTTTTTGGACATCTTTTTGTGTGCATGTTACTTCTGTTATGATTCCATTAACATTCAACTTTTTTTTAGATTTACTTCCTGTAACTAGGATAAAATATTTAAATGATGGTTTTAAAAACAGGTCATAGCCCACTGGAAGTGAAACAGGATTATTTGAGAACCAGAAGATATTTTTTAAATGGCCTTATCCAAACCATCAATCTTCATCAGTTAGTTTGCCAAATCCACATGCCATATTTTCTTTGGCTAATCTTCATCAGTTAATTTGCCAAATCCACATTTCATTTTTGTTAGTTAATTATAATTTCTTTATAATGTTTTTTCTTATTTAATTATTTTTATTCTACTTTACAATAAAATAATTAAAATATTTGTACATGTTACAATTTTATCTAAAAGCATTTGCCATTCTAATTTAGCAGTTGAGAAGTATATATATTTCAAATGATATCACTTGAAATATTTGGAAATAAATTAAAAGATAGGCTACAAATTAATGAATCATTTAATATTGATCTTGAAAATTGACGTCATGGAAACTATCCCAACATGTTGGATCTAAAGTATATATCAGTAAATATATATTAAAGTACATTGTACTGGATTGAGCTCTCTTGATATCTGACCATACATATTAAGATACAAAGATTTAGTTCTTTTGATATCACATAAATTCTTAGATGCAATTAATAATCATAGAACAATAAGTAAAACTGTATATAGCATCAAACACAGCAGATGTTCTCGTTACACAGTGGAAGATAATCAACCTATTATAAATTAATCACACAAAGATTAAATGTGGGTATAATGTGCATAAAGAAATTGAAGCGGCATTTAATATATACACACTATTCTCAAACATGATAGCAATATGACAAGATTTAATAAATTGGCCATAATACATTTTGGTTTACCATATAAAATGTCAGGAAAGATAAGATAGGTTCTAAGATATAACCCATTTTTAAAGCATTTTGTATGATCGACTTCTTCTCCAAAGTATCATTTCAGACAGCACACATATTAATTATGTTAAATTAAATACAAGAAGGTAACATAAATAATGGTCATGGGAACGTTATTTCTTGAAAATTCAATTCAATAATACATTAGGTTATTATCACTATATAACCTTTCAAAGATAATATTATGGAATTGGCACCGATACATATTACACTGATGTTACCGCAAAGCTTTTAATCTACTTTAAAATAGTTATAATTTTGTGGGTCACTAAAACAAGTTAACTTCAAATATAAAATGAGTTTAACAATAGAAACCCTGAAGTAGGATGTCATCACTTTCAACACTTTAAAATCCAAGAAACAGTTCTCAGACTTCTTTCAACATTCATAGTTTTGTTAATGGTTTGGTAAGCATAGTTTTTGATCCACTGCTTGCATTTGGATTCAATATCAATGGATGAGTTTGGAAATAAGAAATTAACTTGTCTACAGATGGGAATATCTGAAAAGACAAAAAAACAAGCAGACAGTAAGGCTGATGTCCCCCACAAAAATCCTAAAATAAATAGATGACACATTAATTAATCGCACATTTATTTTTTTCAAAAGTATCGAGCAATCAAACTATTCACTAAGTTTTATCCACAGGCACTTGAAGGGATTAAAAAAAAAATTCTTACTACTGCTTGACTATATAGTATTGTATAATAAAGGTAATTCAGATGCCATCTTTGTTATGATTGGTTTACGATATATCTTCTGTTATCATCTCACAATACTCACTAGTTCTAAGACTTTCCATCGTTTTAATTGCCAACAAGACTTTATTTGATCATTATACACCCTCACAATAAGAAGCAAAATAAATAAAATATGTTTACAGGATCATTTTGTTATACGAAAAACTAAGTGATGTGTTTTGTAAAGCGCTCAGTATAAGAGTTTCATCGCTCTCATTTCAATGAACACCTACACCATGTTTGAACATTCTACCTCAATTAGAAGGAGATTCATTGGGTTCAAAAGTCTTGACCAATCAAATTGCTTATTGCTTTGATTACCCTAAGCAGAAAATGCTCATTGTCAAACTTAGTCAAGGTAATGATGTAATGAAACTATACGCCCTGTTACACCACTCTGACTTAATTAGAACTAAAGCATCAACCATTCAAACTGCTTATCTATGCTTACCCGAAGCCGAAAATGTCCATCTTCGAGCTACATTAAGGCAAAAATGACATAATAAACACCTACACCAAGTTAGAACATTCTAGCTCAACTAGAAAGTTGATGTGTCTCAAAAAATGTGACAGACGGACGGACGAACTCATTTTAATAGTGGGACAAAAAATTCTAAGAGCATACAACTTCAACGTGGTACATTCTTGATGGTTTATTGCCCTTTAAAGAAGCCATATTATATAAACCAGATTAAAAATATTGAAGGTAATATCTGCTTATATTGCATCAATATACACTCTTCGATCAACTTTAATCCGTTTTAAGCTTCCCTAAAATAGAGGTTTAGCTTCTTTAATAAACTGCATCTATCTGAAGAATCAAATCTTTATGCCAATTGTTGGGGACGGCAAACTTTAATAAGTAAAAGTTCAGTAGGTCCAACGGAATATCTATGGTATGACAGGTAGAACACATGCCCTGGTTGCCACTGAGAGGTACTGACTGAAAGACCAAGGGTCAAGACAGACTCTGTGATCTTACACTTCTAAGTGTAGAAAGAGAAGTAAGTAAGGTACTATTGTAATTTCCATGTAGTGCCATATTTTGTGGGTTAAAACATTAATGAAATGGATGCCAGATTCCAGTGCTGGCAAAAGGTGCTATTTTCATAAGATGCATGTTTTGCTATTACGGAAAGACAAGACGAAATCTTGATAATCAATTACAATCTCTGCTATCCGATGGTGTAGAGTTAAGTATGGGCTTGTCATGTAAATACATGTGTAAATAATAGTTTAAAGCCAAAATAAAGATCTGTTATACATAATGCATCTTTAATAGATTTCTATTGTGTCCAATGTCGACTTTGCAACACATCAAAGTTTATTTGCAACATGATATCAAATCAAGATACTAACCAATCCATTTCGTCTCACACCAGAACCTTTTCCCAACCCAAACTGGTGATCATCTTCTTCTCTTCGAATGGGAAAGTTGTAAGCCTTTCCTCCATGATATACCATTAGCGTGTAAGGATGAACTAATCCTCCACGTAGACTTTTCCTAACTAAATACATCCCATTCTGAAAAATAAAAAAACAAAATGATGTATTCAGCTCATCAATGTAGAATAGAACCAGTGTCTTGTGCAAGATAGGCTACCAGGCAATGAAACAAACGCCCACATCAGCTAAGTTGTCCCGGTAACAGAAATTATCAGCAACAGAAATTATTGATAAAAGAAATAATTGAAATACAAAAGGCTTCTTTGATTCACTTATTTGAATAAAGTATATAAATTTCAAAAAGGTCAAACTTTCTTATGTTTTGATGGGAAACCTTTAGATTGGATGTTGTCAAACATCCTTCAGACTTGACGTTGTTAATTAAAAAGTCCCTCAGACCTTTAATATAGCTCATGTTTGACTTGTACACAATTACATATGTGACGAAAATTATTGTATAAGCTGAACATATGAAGAGTCCTGGGGAAGAACAATGTAAGTCACATTTTTTTCTTTTCGTATAAAAGGCAAAACAGACTTTGGGACAAGAATGCTTGACACGAAAAGAACAAGTGAGTTTAATTACAACTTCAAAATGATGTTTAATACGAATCATAATTACCAGTACAACTGACTTCAACTTTTCAGTCAAATTATGGTCAAATAAAGGATATGATAGACGTATCTGTCCGGTACGCCATTTCAGAAGGGCCTTGGTTTGATGTGACTCTGAACTTTTTTACCTGAAATTAATTGTTCCACAGAAAGCGTATACAATTAATTGGGGTTCGTTGAAAAAGTGACTTTAATCATTTTTCCCCAGTGCTTTTTAAATATATACTTACTACTTTCTCTTCTTTAAGTCTTTCTTCTGCTAGCTTCCTGTCAATTTCACTGTGATACCAATTATAGCTATATAAAGCTTCCTAGAATATATAAACAACAAATGCTGTCAGGCAAAATAGGGTATATTGTGGGGCTAAACCAAATATCCTGAGATGCAATCCGAAAAGTCAACAACCATTCATTTTCCATCCTGTAACGTATTTGTATGGGTGGTTTCGGCTACAATTGATGATTTTTATGCCAATGCAATGACTACATTCTCATTAAGCAATGGATTCAACAGTAACAGTGTATAGAAAACGATTGACTCAGACTCAGGGCCCTTTCCCTTGGTCTGAGGGGCCCTTTTGTCAGAAGTGGGGCCCTTTTGTCTGCCTTTAGGGCCCCCCTAACTAGGGTACATTTTCATTTTTCTCATTAGCATTTTTCTCCCGTTTTATTTTTCCAATTTCTTTGATTTTTTTCGAGAGGAGGCTGGCCTCCAGCGCCTCAGCTATAAAACGCCTTTGATTTCATTACTGCAAGCATGCTTGATCCTTGGACAATTGTGCATTGATTGACGGAATTTGATTTTTGAAGATGGCTGCTCAATTCCTCATCCTGGTCCAAAAAGTGATGTAACGAAAATATACATTAAGTTTCACTCAATTAGAATCTTTACCAATCAAGCTGCTTATATCTGTTTAGACTATAAGCAAGAAATGCTCATCAGCGAAGTTAGTCAAGGAGTTGATGTAATGAAACTCCCCTCAATTAAAAGCAGAGTTATTGTGTTCTAATTTACTTTTCTGTGCTTAGTCTAAACAGAAAATACACATCATAAAACTCATTCAATAAATGTTTATCTGCGGATCTTAGAGTCTTTTCAGATTTATATGGAGTGATCGCTCTTTGAAATATTTTAGTGATTGATTATTTAACGCCTTGCAAGTCAGATAGTCCGGGAACTAGGCGTGTTTTATTCAAAATGAAAGGTGAGGAAGGTTTGGGATGCTAGTGGTGTATGGCTGGGTTAGGAGACCCCTGAAGCCCAATTCTTAAGTTGCACCAGTGGTGGGTGTGGTAGGAGGAGCCACCCATAGTACCCCCAAAAAATTGGTTTATTCAAGATTGAAGGTGCGGCTTCCACTTCGAAGTGGTATTTGATAGAGGATTGTGTCCTGAACCAGGAAATACAAGAATATTTTTGCTCCTAGCAGTATAAAACATGTCCTTGCAGTTTGTGTTAAATACCTGAAATAGATCACGAGATAATGAAAAATATAGTTCAGAGTAAAATCGAAAAATTGCAAATTGGTGACCTTTGACCTCTTCTTAAGTGACCTTTCCACCCAAAATTCCATCCTTAAGTTATATTTCCTGGTTCAGAGCATAATCCTCTATCAAATGCTACTGAAGTGGAACCCGCATTTTCCATGTTGAATAAACCGATTTTGGGTGTAAAAACGAAAAATTGCAAATTAGTGACCTTTGACCTCTTCTTAAGTGACCTTTCCACCAAGAATTCCATTCTTAAGTTATATTTCCTGGTTCAGGGCACAATCCTCTATCAAATGCAACTGAAGTGGAAGCCGCACCTTCCATGTTGAATAAACCGATTTTTGGGGGTACTGTGGGTGTCTCCTCCTACCACACCCACCACTGGTGCAACTTAAGAATTGGGTTTCTGAGGTCTCCTAACCCAGCCATACACCACTAGCATCCGAAACCTTCCGCACCTTTCAGGTTGAATAAAACCCACCTAGCTCCCGGACTAAAAAGAACAACTACAATAAGTTTTTGAGTTCCATAAGGTGCGACAGATCGTCAGACAAGATAAAACAGATCTATTTTAATAGTCTCCTGCTTTCTTTGAAAAGAGCAAGGAAATCCTCCCAAAAATTACATGTATATGACAAAGATTTAAGATTAGTTAAGTAGCAAGTAGGTCTAGGTAACTTCAAGGATTTTACATTTTTAGAAGTGTTTGATTCTTTCCAGATGCCTAAAAAACAAGATTTTTGAAAGTGATCAATGGCCATAAATCTGGCAGTAATTATCGGAAATCATTGAAAATCAATAGGCTTCTTTGTCTCCTAACCTTATAAAAACACTGTGTATAAATTTAAAGTCAATCGGATAATAACTTTGGCCTCTAGAGCGTCCACAAATATTCTAAGATAATTCCCAAAGTGATCAAGGGTCATAATCTGCCAGTAATTATCGAAAAGCATTGAAAATCAATTGGTCTTTTCGTCTCATGACCTTAAACACTGTGTGTAAATTTAAAGTCAATCGGATAATAACTTTAGCTTCTATAACGTCCACAAGATTTTTTGTTGAAGTCATCAAGGGCGATAACTCTGGAAGTAATTATCAGAAATCGCTAAAAATCAAGGTCGTCTCATGACCTTAAACATTGTCTATAATTTTTAACTTTAGCCTCTAGAGCCAGACCGACGGATGTACGAGCGTATAAAAATACAAACCAGTTCATCATCTTGACCATTCGATGCGGCACCTTGATTTTCTACAATGAAAAAAACACAATGCACATTATAATTGAGTTCCTAATCTTGCAACGAAAATAGCGGTAACAATATTGTTATTAATTCAAATAAACTTTGCATGCATTAGAAATACACTACATTACATTACATTCAACTTAATGCTGTCATTCTCTAGAGTACCTCACAATTTTTTATTCAATCATTATTCAGTTGTCAGTCATACATTGAATATCAAGTTGTTTATTCATACATTTTTTCATAAAATACAGTACAATACAATGCAAAATTGTACAAATAGTCCTTATTAAATGAATTATCTTCAATATAAACAAGAAACTGGGCTTTGATTAGTGCATATGTAAGCATTAAGGGTTGTCATGTATCAACTTCTGGTAACACTTTGTCCCGTGTCCGTTCACAAGATCTCAAATAGAGAGACAACTAGAAATGTAATTTTGTACTGGGGACTAAGTTGTTCTAGACTATCCTATCATGAACTAGATTCTTCTACAAATGTATCTAGCAGACTAAATTGTTTAACCTGTAACTAATTTGTTGTATCTTGGGAATATGCTGTATAATTCTGAGGACTACACTGTTATACTCCCAGGACTAGACTATCCTATCCTGGGACAAGATAGTTTTGCGGACTAGACTGTCCTATCGTGGGAATAGATTGCTATATACTTGGAAAGAGAATGTTTATCATGTAACTAGATATTTCTATTCTGGGGACTACATTGTCCTATCCTGGGGACTACATTGTCCTATCATGGGGACCAGATTATCCTATCATTGAACTAGATTGTTCTTTTCAGTGAACAGTGTGTTCTACCCTCATAACTAGCATTGTTCTATGACTGGAACCAGATTGTTCAGTCTTGTGAACATACTGTCCTATCCTGGAGCTAGATATCTAGCATGGTAACCAGACTGTTCTACTATGAGAACTAGACTGTCCCATCATAGAAACTAGTTTAACTAATCTAGTCTGTGCATATTGGCTTCAATCTGCAGATCTCAATACCCCAATCATAGCGAGATCCTGGTCTACCTGTTTGTCGTTGACCAGGTACTGGTGGTAAAGAACCTCTGGATGTTTTTCTTATTGTGTCTGAAGTTTTCCGCTGGACTTCCGTGGAATTTTTCCTCTGGCCAACATCAGAAGCTCTTCTTTGAGAATCTGATGTTTTTCTTTGTGAATCTGATGTTTTTCTGTTGGGTGTTGGTGGTAACTGGTCTGGGACTGTAATTCATACATGTATTAAATGTCTTTTTACCAGATGATGAATTAGTTATGAATTCAATAACCAATGCAAGTAATATAAAGCTATTAGTAGAGTAAGCAAGGGTTTTCTTGGTTTTAAGTTGAAGTTAATACAGAATTTTAGATGATTATTACATTAGCATTTATATTGGACTGGGAAATATTGGATTCAAATGTACATCAATACTTACTGACTGGAACAGGTGGTAAAGTTGTGCGTCTGGCTTGACTTGGTGGTGGAATTGGGGGCGCACGACGATCAGGAACTTGTTCAGGTTCTAAAATATTAAAATCTATTTTAACTGCCATTAAGTAATACTGTGTAATGCAGGAGTACTAGAAACAAAAGAGTGATGTGGTGTTGGGTAGGGTAGACTAATAAATAAATAGTACGACCTTTTAAATCCCACTAGTGTTTCCAAAAATTATTTATAGTTGCAGTGGCTCAGTGAGTATGGTACCGGTACTGGCTCACTAACCAGAATGTCTGGGGTTCGATGATAAAGAGTGGAAATCTTGTAGAAATATTGTAGAAGTAATAATTTGCTCGAAATGGATATTTGACCACCTATGTGGACAATAGATTGAAAATCGCCATAGAAACTGAAGTGAACAGGCCAACAGTGAAAATGATGTCCATTCATTTAAACACAAAATAAATAGATGTTATTTATCAATCACTATCTCATTCATCATTTTTACTTATCACTTTGCATAACCCAAGCATAAAATATATATCAAGTTTCATCACTCTCACAGAATTAGAAATATAGTTATTATGATCCAATATATTGACAAATCAAACTGCTTATCCATGTTGAGCCTAAGTACACCAAGTTGGAACATTCTAGCTCAATAAGAAGTTATTTTGTTTCCCAAACAATGTGACAGATAGGAAGAAGGACAGACAAACCCATTTTAAAAGTTGCATAGTGTTTAATTGCCTGACATAGAACAAAAGGCAATAAGACTAGCTAGGTAGAAACATGCTTATCGTCAAGCTAAAGCAAAAACTGCCTAAGTCACTTTTTTTCAAAATTTAGATTATTGGCTTAAAATGTGTATGACCACCTGCTTCATTGACTTCTTGAAGGATTTTACACAAAAATTGTAAAATATTATGTTTTAGGGGGAAAGTTTGAAAATGCTTAAGTCAATATGTGACTTAGGCAATACGTGTATTTTGACTTAGGCAGTTTTTGCCTTACGTCCAAGATACACAATGACTTAGGCAATTTTTTCACGGGGTAATTAGAAAAAGGGCAGAATTATGCCACCCAAAAACCTCAAAGTTAACTGCAGCTGGTTAATAATAAGGAGACATCCGAAAAAAAAACCTTTGTTTTTCACCAACTTTGCTATTCGAATCCCAATTTGGCAAAATTTTGTTAAAAACTGTATGCTCTGTCGCGTTCACAAAGTTTTAGGTAAAAGGGGGATAATTGCAGAACCAATAATCGCTAAAATTAAAAATCGATATGGTTCGGTATGATCACAATGCGTCGCACCATATTTGAATGGAATAAATTCGTCCAAAACAGTCGTATTATAAAGGTTTTCGGACATTGGTCGAGTAACTCCAGAGAAGGAAGATTAGGAAAGCATAATATCGATTTTCTTACCACCAATTCATAAAAATACATTAAAAACTGTCACGTGGACAAGCTTTTCAGGAAAGGGTGAAGTGAACTAACTAAACGTCGTTGAATACTGAATATCATTAGGGTTTGTCCTCTCCTGACCCCAATGCTTAACACCAAATTAGAAAATAATCCATCCCAAAGGGTTATCGAATGTTCTTTTACATGCACACCAACGTGTATACGGGGCCTTGGTTAATGTCCGCCAAGGTTGATTTTAATGGCAGTGTAAACATGGTTTATGTCATCTTTTAGTTACTATTGCTAGGATCACACTGGTGCGACGCGTTACGAACGAGACGATTGGACATTCTTATCTATTTACTCCTCGATGGGATTGGGTCCACTTGGAAGCGTTGTGGTCACGACTAGTTATTTTCATGTGACATGATCTGTCACGACACAGTCTCCCATTCAAATACGATCAGACACGTCCCGACTGATTACACGATTTGATACAGACAGATATATTCGGCGACGTTTCGATACAATTCTTGTTGCGATATCGTTCACTAGTTTCACGATCGAGATGGAGAGTGATCACGATCTGAGCTACAATTGGACCCCCAGCTTCTACTCAGACCGGGTGGCACTGCTGCGGCAACAGAAAATGGTCTCGGGATTGGTCAAAGTCGGATTGGGCTGCGGACGATCGCCTGAAGGGCCTGTCGGACGATTGCTCGAAGGGCTGGTCGGACAAAAAATATTAAAAAAAACAACACATTTTTTTGTCCAGTTCGTCTAAAAAACAACTTTTTTCTGCTGAACATTATATGGGAGAGGGGGGGGGGGTATTGGACCGACCATGGAGCCATGATGATCATATTGTATGTGGCCGGTGGCTTTAACAGGCTGTCACACCATCACTGGAGTCTGGAATGAGCTGGTATAATAGACTTTCTGGAATGGGTGTGCTGGGTGTGGGTCAGAATTCGGAATCCTTCAATGGCAATGAGAAATTCAACCGAAAATTTCATCGGATTCACCCGATTAATTATTAAGTCACCTGCACCCTGTTTGAGGGGATACGCCAGAATCCAATTTAAAAAGCAGCTTTTATGATTTTTTTTTATTTTCGTCACTCTGTATCAATGTGTTTCGTGGCCTTCCATCACAGGAGGAATCAACTATCAACTAGCGCTCCCGGCAACAAAAATAGGACATTTTTCAATGAAAATATTCCTGCTGATTCAATATTTCTAACTGTTTTTTCTCAACCAGTCCCAGTTTTCAACCAGTTAAATTCCCTTTACTCATGACGATACAATGATAATACGTTAATTAATAATATGACGATATGATAATTTCACAGATTGATGGTTGTAAATTACTTGCAGGTCGTAGTTTTGGCCTGAGTTATTTGACAGAGATTATAATCATTTTCCAAAAATGACCAGGGGGAGAGCCCCCGGACCACCCCCACCCCAGCCCCTCCGGGCTCCTCGGTCAGTAAAAGGGGCAGCTCCGACACAGGAGCCTGGGCCGGTCTCCGACCCCAATCCGCCCCTGGTCAAGGTTGCTATGAGCTTGGTATCGTGCTGTGCACTTATTGGTGGCAAATGATCGCAGTGTCACAGCGTTTGTTTTGAGCATGTTCAAAACAAACGCCAAGGTTGAGCGATTATACATGGAAAGCTGTGAGAATGCGGCTTCTTCAAGTTTGTTATATAGGACATCATAGAGCGTGGTATTTGTCAGGTCTATGGCCGATTCCGATCACCACAATTTGGAAGCAGGATCAGAACGACCTGTGTTACGATCTGAAGCGATGATCACTATTGAAATTAATCCTGTTGATTGTAGAAAATATTTGAACCGGCCTGAACTTTTTCTGCGATCAACACCATTGCTGCGATGACCTCAATAGACTACATTTTATCTTGTTCTGTGTGCGTTTTCAAGAAATCGTTCAAATGCCATACTTTTTCGGGAGCTAACTAACCAATACATCCTTGAGGAAATGTACCCTAAACATTATTTCAACAATTAAAATGACTTCCTTGAACAACTTAGAGATAAATCAAATGCAATCACTTTGTTCATGAGAATACATAATAAAATGTTACTTCACAGTCTCTACTTGACTTTGCGACCACGGTGATGGCAATAGTCATGTTTTTTAACGTCCATTATGCACTATTCCCTGGCTACTAAAAAATATCGGTTCCTTCATATTATGGACAAGTAATGCAAAATTTGCCTAAGTCAGACTTGTACAAGTGCAATAATTGCCTAAGTCATTTAATGACACGCAAAATGCCTGTATTACAAAAATAATATGCCAGACCACTAAAGATTATATTAACAACACTCTAAACAAAATTTGATCTTAATACAATCACAGATTTTGATTTAAAACAGTTTTTTGTCTCTCCTGTAAAATTCAGTAAAAATGACTTAGGCAATTTTTGCTTTAGCTTGACGTTATATTACTTCAAAACTTGATACTTTTAACTCTCTTTTTATGGCTTACCAGCTCATGTAATATACAAATTACAAAAAGTTTAAAACATCACTGCACGACTTATTACCCTCACAAAAAGGCATGATCATATTAATCTACTTGAAAAACAAACAAATGCTTGAAGTCTTTGTAGTTCAAATGACATCTATTGTCTGCTACAATGGTTGCGTGCAGTGAAATATCCTTTTCATTTTTAGCCCCAAAGCTGTGTAATGATTTAAAACTATCTGGTTCTGAAACTGATATTTGTTCCAGTACAGTCGTTTAAATGTGCTCTGAAAACTTACTTTTTCAAAAAGCTTTTATGTAGATACATATTAATTTATTATATTGTATCTTTTCGTAGTCTTATTTAGGTTTAAATTTCTGTTTTACTGGTATATGATTGTAGTCATTGTTTTGTAAAACACCATTGGGGAAACTAGCTCTATATAAATGTTTAATGTTAGAACATATTTAGTTGGTTCTAGGAGAAGGATATCAAACAACCACTAAACAAACTCTATAATTATTCCTTTTGGGTTTGGTGGCCAAATGGTTTAATGCATGCACTTTAGATCATAATGTCTGTCAATGAGTCAAGTTGAGTGGCTTTGATTCCCCACTTGTACATGAAACCTTCTAGATTTTCTCTGAGCCCTCTGGTTTCCTCCAACGACTAAAGACCTGTACACCAAGCAAATTATCGAATTAAAAAAGAGTCATGTTAGTCCCAAACTGTCAATGCATTAAGACTGCCCTGATTGAACCCGCATATATTTCGTGAAAATTAAACAAATGTGTACTCAGATTTAGTGAAAAAGAAAGAAATGGGGTTTAATGTCCACTCAAGATTGTAATATTGAGGAGATCAGAGTACCGTGTGTAAGAAGTCCAATATTATATTTATAACGTAAGAATGCCAGTAAATATACATTTCCTACATACCTTCAGGTTCGATGTACAATTGCTTAAAAATAAAATTATCAATAGAATTCATCAATAAACTTATTCATTTAATTCATAACCAACAAAATATACATTATATCTATAATAGGTCACCCTTTCTTTATTTCAAACTAAAATTTATTCTTATCTTTAAAAAAAAAGCGTTATATTTAATAGCACCATCAATTTTCTTTTTTTTTTAAAGGTTGAGATATATGATTGAATAACCTACTTCTAGAACTACAGGTGGTTGAAACTTTATATAACCTCCATCTAAAAACATGGAAATAAGTACCAGTAAATTAAAATTACAAAAAAAACCCAATGAAATTCAGGCAAACAATTCGTTGGTAGGTAGACGAAGTGACTTATCTTCATACCGTAACTAACTGATGATAAGTCACTTGGTCTACCTACCTACGAATTTTACTATTTCCAGTTACAGTAACTGATTATGTATACAGATATAAGAACCAGTAATTAAAATTAAAGAAACATTCTTTGTGCCATAACATGAAATTCATGCAAACAATATTTACTATTTCCAGTAATTACCATAACTGATTATTTAGGTCAATTTGTTTCAAACTCCAAGCACCGGTGGCTCAGAGCGTAAGATGTTGATTCAGTAGCCAGGTGGTCCCAGGTTCAAAGGTCTTCTGGATTTTTCATTGTGAAGGACAGAGGAGATGGAAAGGAATAAAAAAGTGTGGTCCAATGTACATGTTGGTATGGATGTAAAAGAACCCCATGTACATGTTGGTATGGATGTAAAAGAACCCCATGTACATACTGGTATGGATGTCAAAGAACCCCATGTACATACTGGTATGGATGTAAAAGAACCCCATGTACATGCTGGTATGGATGTAAAAGAACCCCATGTACATGCTGGTATGGATGTAAAAGAACAACATGTACATACTGGTATGGATGTAAAAGAACCCCATGTACATACTGGTATGGATGTAAAAGAACCCCATGTACATACTGGTATGGATGTAAAAGAAACCCATGTACATGCTGGTTTGGATGTAAAAGAACCCCATGTACATGTTGGTATGGACGTAAAAGAAACCCCACTGTATTCAGTAATCAATGAAGAAATGCATCTGTTCAGACAAAATTTCCCTCTTACAACCCTGCATGGTGCATGCCTTTCTTCATTAGTTTATTTTGTCGGGCCAAAGTAGGAAGTACAATCCCAATTCATATTAAACTAATTACTTACTGACAGTCAGTACTTGAAAAGTATTACCCCATAGTGAGATAACATGATAAACATACAGGTAGATAATAGTGCTACAACAATTTTTGATAAATTAGTCTTGTGGGATTCGTAGGAGAGATTATTGTATGTGGTATGGTTAGTGAAGTGGATGTTAAACCCCTTTTTCTCTCTCTCTTCACATCCATGAACAAACCAACAGCTTAGCTTACATCGAAAAAATTCATCTGCATGAACTCAGTCATGTCTCAACTTTCTACCTCATTTAGAAGCCGAGTGAATGTGTTCCAATGTCTCGAACAATGAAATTGTTTACCTCTGCTTCATGATCATCATGGAACTAATCCAAGGCTTACCCTTGATGAACAACTATGCTAGTCAGTAGCAGTCGCAGAGAAAGACAAGACAACTTAGACAAGAAAAGAAAGACAGATATATAGGTCTACTCATTTTATTTTTGAACCAAAACAATCAATTGTTAACTTACCTTGTTCTGGCAGCTGAAACAATTTTTAAAATGACAATTAATAAAAGAGTATTATAATTTACCTGTAAAATTCAAATAAACACAAAAAATCTTCAAACAGATTTAATTAATTTTAATAACCAGTATTTTGTGGTTCTCAATGATGCAGTCTCTGAATTTTATTTGGGTTCATCCTTATTCAATGTTTACTTTATAAATACAAATTTCATGAATTTGGATATTGATTGTGTTTCTTTTAGGACTTAAAGTCTCGATACCTCATTGCATTTTCTGACGGCTTAATATATAAACTAATATTAACTCAGATTGATTATTTAACACTTAATTAAGAAAACGAAATCTATTGTAACTTGGTAAATATTGAACAGAATTAAATCATCAATGGACTGATATTCCAACTACAGATTTATCTTTTACAATATTATAGTTTGCAAGGGATTCCTATAACGCTAATGGACACATTGAGACTTTAAGAAAAAAAAATTGGCCAAACTGACCGAAGAACAATCAAAAATGTGGGAATATAAAATAACATTCTTCTTACTGACTAATAGCTGAAACCTAAGCCAATTGCTTAATAGAAATCAGTATTCAGACATGCCAAGAAATCAAAAAGTTCTTGTACTCATTTCACACTGTTATTTTAGTTTTTAATCATTTATTTACTAACCTTGTGTTTTTGAGAAATCTGTTCATCATTTATATATATGTCTTGTGGTGGCTAACAAAAATACAAATTGATGCATTTAAAACAAATGTGTGAACTAAAGGACAAAATCTTGGATTATCATTTCAGGATTTAACATACAAAAATTCAAGAATGTATAATAGAGCATCTCTTATGACAACGAGAAATTGAAAAGTCAGTTTAATTTATTGACAAATTGATATTTTAGTCATTACCTCAACTTCTTCTTCCTTAGGAACAGGAGGCGGTGGTCTTCTTTTGGTTGGTTGTGGTGTTGAAGCATCTGGATCTTCATATACTGCCTGAATGGGTGATGGTGATCTATCTGCATTACATGAAAAAATTGTGTCAGGGAGAAAATAAGATTTGCTTATTACGCATATTATGTGGGTGGTGTAGCTCAATCATTGTGGGACATTTCGATGTATTTTCAATGACTGGTTGTCCATTTGCCATGTAGATCATATTACAGAATTGTTATGCATGCTTAAAGTGGCTTGCTCTGTATAGTACAATGGGTGTTGGGCAAAATAGTTCCGGAGGATTTTCCTTTTTCAGTGGTGAAGGACTGAGTCATATGTCTTGTGTAAAATTCAGCAGAAGGTTGACACATGAGTTGTGGCTACAACTTCACAACTCACTGTTCTTCTGTTACTGAATTTACAGGTTTCTCGCATGATTTCTCAAACTAGCCCTTGTTACAGTTGATCCAATTACCCGGTACCGCAATACTTCTAACATATATTATAAGATGTCCTTACGTTTTGGTGTACTTGGAACTGATGTTTTGCGTGCTCCTTTGTTTTTACCAGTATCTGCAGATTGAAAGGAAATGAAATGTTAGACAAATCAATAATATCATACCACAAATTATTGTAGCGTTTTCTATCATTCAAGATTTTCCTCAATTCTGGGTTAATCAGAACATTCTAAACCACCTTCCACTGTCAGTAAAGCATTCTTATATCTGTGCGATCAATTCAACAGAAATATATATTCAGATCCAGCCCCCCGGCTATTTTGTCCGGCAGTTTGGGTAAGAATTTAACGAAATTCAAACTCAACCTTCATTAATATATGTAACAGTGACGTTTTTTAAAATTGAATACAAATTGTGCCTTCTTGCCGGTCCAAGCTTAAAATGCGATTTTTCAAACATAATCCCAGGAGTTAGGTTCATATATGTGTGATGATTGAAAGAAACCAAGATTTTTGTGATATAAACAAAATTGGATTTAAATTGTGACTCCTAGAGTGTTCACAACCTTGATATTGCATACTTTTATACTATTTGTGTACAGGGAGTGACCATTTTGTTCAGCGGTTTTTGGCAAGATTTTTACAAAATTCGAACTCAACCTATATATATAACGGTAATATATCTTAACTTTTTTAAAAATTAAATACACTAAGGGACTATAATCCAGGAAATTATGTTCGGATTTGCGTGACTATCAACGGGAACTGAAATCTTTGTGATATAAAATATCTCCAGAGTTTTGTCAAAATCGGATCAGATTTGTGTCCTCTGAAGGGTCCACAACCTTGATATACCATACATATACACTATTTGCGTAAGAAGGGGCGGTTATTTTGTCCGGTTTTCACGGAATACGAACTCAACCATCATCATTGTATAACAGTGATATATTTGAAATGAACCACTGAAGAAACCTAAGATGGATTCGGACAAGAGATACAGGTGAAAGGTATACAGGTATATAAAAAGGCTTGAGAAATTTGCATATATAGGCCTACATGTTTCTTACTTACTGGATGGTGGCAAGGGTCCCTGACCAGGAAGTAATGGTGCTTTTGCTTTAGGCCGTGATGACCTCTCTTCTGGTTCAGGTATTTTAGGTGGTTTTCGTCTACCAGCTGGTGATCTTGGCGGTCCTGCTGTGGGTTCTGGAATGAAATAGTTTGCCACACTAAATATGTATTAACAAATTTAATTTCAAAAATATGAAAACATAATTTTCAAAGAAACATCAAATTTAACGTTCACATCAAATGACAAAACTATTAATTGTACCAGTGCAATGAGGAGAATCTATTTGGCATAATTATAACAAATAAGCTAAAAGTTTGACCAAGTATTCGCTTACAGCTTCTTGACAAGCAGTGGAAGACACTAGCTTGAAATCTTTGAGGTTTTAGGTTTGCTCCTGGTGTTGACCAAGTTTCTTAGAATTTTGTCAGATGGCATGACAAGGACAGCTGTCTAGTTATTTGGATGATATCAAAAAATGAGTTCTGCGTACACATTGGCATGCACATAAAAGAACCTTGACAGATGGAATTCAATATAAGAGTAAGCTGTAGCTCGTTGTATGGTCAAAATTTCCTGCATAGCGTATGCCTGTCTTTATTAGTCCAGTCAGTGCAGAAAAGTAGGATGTAAAACACAATTTCATTTTTGCTTCTTGATAAGATGTCAGCAGCCCTGGCAAAATGTTACATGTGTCACAGGCATCTACCTATATGGCTAGAAACATAAACAGTGTCTTGTGAGGCACTCACCACATAGCAAATTTAATACAATTTATTTTGAATTCTGCACTAATAAAAATGAGAAGATGAAAATAGCTCATTAAAATTTAAGATTAAACAATTCACAAATTTAAATACTTCTGTTGAGAAGTACTCTATACAAATACATCCAGAATTTACTATCTGAATATTTTATAGATTTTTTCCATACACCCTAAAGAAAAACCCCCATCAATCTTGACATTTGCTCTGCATTTTCAAATTGAAAAAAGTTTGAATCCTAATAGGATGAACAATGCCTGCACACATGAAAAAAATCTCAGGATAGAAAAGTAATGCTTGATAATAGACCAAGTATATGTCCACAGGATCGTAGTTAGCGGGGGGGGGGGGGGAAGGGTCATGTTGGTTGTTGGGTTTGTATTAAGATCAATGGGAAGGGCACCAAAGCGCCCATTGAGGTAATCGATCTTTCCCCATTAGGTTAAGGCACTGACAATTGATGGTGAGGATAAAATCTGTTTGAATCATATGATTTCATACTGAAAATAAATTTTTCACTAATTTCAGGTTTCTAGCATTTGTCTACAATAATTGTGGTACTGTATATTTATTTCACTATGTGCATTTCAAATTTATTAGTAATGGACAAAATTTTGTTAGTTGTTGCTATGGCGTTTTGCTATAATCATATATGTAGTTTTCGATCACATCAAAGCTAAATATTTACGTAAAAAAACATGAGAAAAT
The DNA here is from genome assembly GCA_036850965.1 of Patella caerulea. Classification (NCBI taxonomy): domain Eukaryota; kingdom Metazoa; phylum Mollusca; class Gastropoda; family Patellidae; genus Patella; species Patella caerulea. The sequence goes on from JAZGQO010000006.1 coordinate 26,887,760, forward strand.
TGCATACCTGACAGGATTAATACAAATTTCAAGACTTACAAAATTTAAATCCAGTTGTATTTGGATTTTTGAGACCATACTGTTTAGCTAAACACGCTTTAAGTACTAAATTTCCTAAATTAAACAATTTTATAATCAGTATAATAATTACAACCATTTTATTTGTAAAAAAAAACCCCAAATATATAATCCCATTCCTCCATTTCTACTGTCTTTGCTCTGCACAGGATTGACATATCACTGACGGATCAGCAAGAGGGGATTAAATCAAAGCAATGTCTATAGCTAAATACAAACATAATTTGGTGTTTAGGTAGTTTAATCTGAAACATGTGTTTTTTCTTTGTAAACTATGTCAATTTATCTTTATTTTTCATCCAGATCCTAATGGTGTTGATGATTATTTAGATCCGGTACAAAAAGTTAAGCTGGGTAGGGATATTATTGTGATTGAGTTTGGCTTCTTTTTTTTTTTGAAAAATATAGGCATGACCACATTCTATGTGCCCATGTTCTGTAGAGGATTTAAAGATATATATGAAAAAATTAAAGATACAGCAACATTTTGTACTACAGACATTACGGCATCAACAAATATATGTCTTGATGTTATTATTGAGTGTGAATAGTCGTTAACTAAGTCTGAACCATCGTGTGTGTGGAGTTCGATAAGGTTACAGGAACGAAACATTGTGCTACCGAATTAAAGTCATAATCTCTAAAAGAAGAAATCTTCAGAATGAGAGTTAATCCAGGTGCGGATCCAGGATTTTTTGCAGGGGGGGTCTAGGTTTGATAATTGCTTAACTAATTGCGCTCAACCGATAATTTGGTAAATTAGATTCAATTTGGTTCATTCTGATGTATTTCCGGAAGGTAAATTCCAAAATAACAGGTCTAAATCGCCAATAAAATCGCATAAAAAAATTTTCAAGCCTGAGCAGGGGGGGGGGGGGGTCCGGACCCCCTGGACCCCCCCTCTGGATCCGCGCCTGTATTCAGTTGTTAATTACATAAAACGAGAGTATCAGATATGATTTTCAACATGACTGTGTGAATTATAGAAAATTGCATAAAAACTCAAACCATTTTTGTTTATTCACTCAACAATCTGAACTAATCACATTTTCTCTCATATCAATCCTAACCTTATTCTCTTTCCCATTAAAACTATTAATATCAGGTCTCTTGTAAAGCCCCCGTCAGACCGGAGTGGTGACCCTACTGTGCTCTGCGACCGAACGGCGGCCTGGAAATACACAAGGTCGTCGGCAAGCGTGTACACAAAATGCGGAAAAATGTCCCAAAATTACAAACTTAAAAAAGTCGCGTTCTTACTGCGACCTGTGCGTCTATATAGCATTCTTGCGGTGGGTTCATCACGATCTCTCCGCGCTTATAGAAAGAATATTTAAAAAGGATTCCATGATCAGTATAAATAACAACATGTTCAAATTTCTAAAGATCTATTGATAATATTGTGGCATGCAGAATGTTAACAAGGTTGCTTAAATCAATGGGGATTTATTGGCAGAAATCATTCAAAATAAATAAATATCTGCCTTTTAAGTTATTAAAACTTTTTAAAAGATACCCTGATAATTGGGGCCTCAACAACAGATTAGGGCTAGGATGACAACAATAAACAGGCAACGGGGCCCTTCTTGAGGGTGTCAAATTAACTAAGTGCCTACCAAAAATATTCAAAGAGGAACTCTTTGAATATTTATGGACTAGGATCCTCAAAAGCTAAGATAGCAAATCACAGATCTTCACTTACATTAAGCCTGTGTCAAGCAATTCAAATTTCAGCAAATAGAAAGGGTAGAATTATGATTTTTCCAAGAAATAGGGTTTTTGATCAAATGGAGAGTTAAAGGGGAAATAAACATAAAAACATTAAACATCATACATTCAAAATAATAAATGACATCATGACTATCACACCTTCATCTCTTGTGTCTGCCCGTGATGGCGACTTGCCACGATTTGCTTGGAATTCGGAAAATGCCACTTTTAATGATGCTAATGAAAAGGCACCACTCCCAGGAGGATTTTCTGGTATATCATGAGTTTCTTCCTGAACTTCATAGTGATCTTCCTGTCAAACAATTTTAGTTAATCAGCACAGTAAAAATAATTGGGGTTATTGTTTTCAACAAATAAAAAATTCAGGTGAAAAGTAATCATATTTAAAGAATTTCTACAACTTAATGTTACTATTTTGTTTTCATTTTTAACTTTTTAATTGAGTACAACTAGAAAACTCTCTCCAGTGACCAATCTGATTAAAACCTAGATCCAGTTTTGTTTTTGTTTTTATAGTTCAAAATTTCGTTATACTTTTCTTTACTACAGTAGGATCTGGAAGAGTTGTTAACACTACGTGTTCTGGGTGATGTACGGCATTAGCCAATGAAATGATCTGTTACGGCGAGTTCTTGGCCTTTTGATGCACAGAACTGTGGGTAAATCAGTAGAAACGTCAATACTGATTGATTAATAAATGTCTGATGTCATAGAGTCAAAAGCTGCTCGTTTGTCCCCTGACAAGAACTCCCACTATTAGACTTGTCAGATCTTCACGTAGTGTAGGCCATCGAAAGTATAAAAAAACCTGAACAAGATATAGATCTACATTTTAATCAGATTGTCCAGTGATGTACAGAGGTTTGGTGATACCTCCTTTATTGTATGCCCCCAACACTCAAGTATAGTCCCTGGTACTCAGAAAGGTGGGAAAGGAAGACATTTTAAATCCGTAAAAATCCAAAACAAGCCAACAGTGAGGTTGATGTCCCCCACGATATCCAAAATAAATAGATGAAACATCTAATTAATTGCACATTTATTTTTTTTGTAAAGTATTGAGCAATCAAACTGATTATCTAATCTTAGTCTAAGCAGAAAATGTTTACAATTGAACTCAGTCTCGGTTGACCACACTACATCACTTAAAATCAAAGTTATCTTGTCCCAAAGCATCGACCAATAAAATTTCTTAGCTCTGCTTAGATTTAGCTGAAAATGTTAATCACTGAACTCAGTCAAGACATTCACCTATTAAACATTTACACTAAGTTTAAACATTCTCCTGCAATTAAAATCAGAGTTGTTATGTTCCAAAGTCTTGACCAATCAAATTGTTTTAGTGTTGATTTTTATCACCAAACATAGTCAAGGTGTTGGTTTGATGAATTTATTGTGTTTCAAAGTCTTGGCCAATCAAATTGCTTATCACTCTGCTTACCCTGAGCAAAAAATGCTCATTTTCAAACTTACCAAGATATTGATATAATGAAACTATACACCAAGTTCTATCACTCTCATCCAAAGTTATTGTGTTGCAAAGTCTCAACCAATCATTTGGAAAATGTGTATAATTGAACACTGCCAAGGCATTCACCTAATGAATACCTACCCCAAGTTTGAATGTTCTACCTTAATTAGAAGGATAGTTATTGTGTTTCAAAGTCTTGACCATTCAGACTGATATATCTACTTAGCTTAAGCAGTAACTGCTCATCATCAAACTTTGTCAAGGTATTGATGTAATGAAACAATACACAAAGATTCAACACTTAAAATCAAAGTAATCAAGATTCAAAGTCTAAACCAATCAAATGAGTTATCCCTCGGCTTACCCTGAGTAGCAAATGCTCATTATCGAAACTTAGTCTAGGTATTGATATAATGAAACTATACACCAGGTTTCATCACTCTCACTTAATTAGAACCAAAGGCATTGTGTCCCAAGCAATAAAATTGCATATCTCTGCTTAGCCTATGTTTATCTTTGAACTCCATCAAGGCATTCACCAAATAAAGACCTATGCCAACATTCTAGTTCAATTAAGAGAGTTATTGTGTCCCAGAAATTGTGACAGACGTACAGACCAACCAATTTCAATAGTTCCCTGCTTTCTTTGAAAGGTGGGGGAACAATAAACTTTTTATTCAAATTGATTATGGCAGCTTGTATACCAAAGTTAACAGCGATAATTTCAAATTTAAAAAAAATGATTTTAATTTCATTGTTTTATTGGTACTCCCTCTCTGCACGCCACTGTCTCTCTCTCATTTTTGACCAACATAGCAAGGCAATGACTAGTTATTCTATTCTAATTATTTGCAAACAAGAAGATATTTAAGACCTACAGAAGGTTTCAGCATGATTAAGAAAGAAAGAAAGAGCTGAAATATCAAACAGAGGTCTGACTGAACCACAGACAAAGATCCCAGATTATAATGTTGGGTAGAATTCACATACACCATCCCAAGTAGTCGGAGGAAGAATCTTTGAATATGTGTACATATATCTTACATAATATGCATGCTTTCCAAAGGGTGCAATTCAAATAGTAACAAGCCCACACATATTGGCCAGATTTACCCCAAATACATTGGCATATATAGTACTTGTTAGCTATGTGGACTTTACTACTACTGATAGGGTTGAGGATGGAAATTCATACAAAGATATTACTGCATGCACTTTTATCAAAACATTTACCATAGGTGCTTATATTATTATATACCGCAGGCCACAGGTAATGAAAGACAGGTCTGATAAAGCGGGAAAATGCTGTATGATTAAACTCACATTTATTGATGGTTGCATATCCTGATCGACATCTAGAAATAATGAATTGTTTCAATGACATTTAGTAATTGAATCAAAATACACAATTCTATGGAATATACAATTACTATTTATTATGGGCAGAGTTTTAACTAGGATTCACTATATGGATCAATGTTTCAACTAGGATTCACTATATGGATCAATGTTTTAACTAGGATTCATGATATGGATCGATGTTTTAATTAGGATTCACTAATATATGGATCGATGTTTCAAATAGGATTCACTATATATGGATCAATGTTTTAACAAGGATTCACAATATGAAACGATGTCTAAACTTAGCTTATCATTACTTGATAATAACTGGTGAAGGATAGTAATGAATAGTAATTGTATTCCACAGAAGTGTGTCTTGTATGTAGAAATAATGGACAGGAATTTTTGCAAGAGGGGTTTTTTCTCCGAGTACCTTATAGACAATGTATCTTTGGTGAGGTGGGGCCTTGACAAATACATACATACATCTATTATCATTTTGATGTATTTATATAATATATTATACACACTGAGCTTTTTAAAGAGAGAAATCCAACACCCTGTTTGATGTCAATTTTTATTATGAATTAATATGATGACATTGTGATTCAATTAAATTGATGCAAAGCATTCCATTGAGATTATCAAATATGCTTATAACATTATCTCGCGCTTTGAATGTCCACGTCATCCCACCACATATGACATCCCACCACATATGACATAATAGGATAAAGCACATGACAGTGACACTTTTCTCATAGAAAATGTTGTTTTACATTTTTTTTTTATGTTGACTGAGTACCCACACTCCCCCGATCTTCCCCTGATGAAGTAATGTTTGAAAGGAAATCCTATAATAATGATCTATCAGAAAAGAATATTAATGCCTAATGTAGGCCTACTAATATTTCTACTCTGATTGCCCTGATTTATAACAATTTCTTTATTTGAATGATCCTTATCCACATTCCAGATACTTTGATAAAGAAGCTTCTACTCCCTTTATCTAACATCATCTTTTTGACACACTGTATACCCATCTTCATTAAGCCAGAACAGTAGGACGTTAAATCCATTTCATTTCATTTCATTTCTCTGTCCTGCACCAAGGTGAACCAAGCAGCTAAATCCTGAACCAACTAAAGCATGTATTATGATGGTCTGTATCCTACTACTTAGGATACATGATTTATCTCCCTTACATATTGCTGAGTGAGTTCCCCTGTAAGGAAGGGAATAAACATGTGCCTATGAAAGAAGTCTTTTGTTTCTATGAATGTCTTCCAATGAAAATATATGAATATGTGTGGACTTGACAGCACACAACACCAGTAATCTGAATAGGCCAGCTCTATTTTTGTCAAGGATGCATAGACGTAAATAAGGATAGGACACATAAATGTTGGCCAGATTGTAGCTTAGGATTAAGATAAGCATTGGAGCTAGGTCCTGGGTTAGGTTTAAGAATATCGGGGTGAGGTTAAGATGGCCTTATCAAAAAGATCTAACAAACATGAATATGGTTGAATAAAATGTCCTTAAGTTTCACTTTCCGCATGTCATCATGGATGTAGGAGCCTAATCATTCAAGTATCTTTTCAAAAATCGGAAAGTATAAATATGTTTATCATTGCAACAAAATTGGTTATTAAACAGATTCAGTTGGCTATTGAAGGTTATTATCCACTAAACGTGCTGTGTATCTGCTTCTTAATTGTAAGAGATACTTTCTGTATCACATGGGTTTAATAATATATCTTATATTTAAGTGATGATGTTCACCTCTTGGATTTGGGAGAAACTCTATTCTGCAACAAACTGTGAAAGAGTCCTACCATTATCATCAATAGTGAAATAAACAACGCCAAAATAGAATGCTTTTAATTTGATTGTATTACAGATAGAAATGGGTTATACTGTAATATTTAGTTTCTTTCCAGTAATATGTTATGAACAGCTTCGATCCACCAAAAATTTGCATTGCACTAATTGCAGATGAACTGATATTATTTTATTCTCAAAATTTACCTTGAGCTTGATTTTTTTTGTAAATTAAAGGCTTTTTTAATGTGCATTGAAGAAAATTTGAGTTTATATGGTAGATGTGTTCTTTTAAAATAATGGTTCTCCATAATTTGCAAAGGAGCTGATTTGTTATAAATATTGCTCCTCCAGATATTGCTCCTCCAGATTTACCAGTAAGATGAACTTTGGTATAGAATGTTTCTAAAATTTACCCACATAAACATTCTTTCAGATATTTGTCCTCCATACTTTTGAGTGTCAGTATATGGCAGTAATTATGTGATCTGTACACTGCGCCTTGATTATTAACATCAATACATGTTTCCCAGCTTCAGGCAATAAGTTTTCTCAGAATTAATCACTTAAAATTAAGTACTTTGGACTTATTATTTGCTGTTTTTGACATATATGTATGACAATGCACTTTTAACTTATTATAGATTGATACTTTACTTTTTGTTAATCTTTCCTGTTACAATAAATGGATTTATTTGGAATATACATCACACAAACAAAGCATTGCAAAGCAATTAATATACACCCAATAGCAGCATTTTATATGGAAGCAAGAATGGCATTATTGATATAATAAAAGCCAGTTTTCAGAAATCAATGAGTACTAACAATAATTTGGGTTACAAGGGCAATAATTCATGTTCAACTCTATATAATTCATCCTGATGTCATGCCAATCAATCTCCGCATTTTTTTTTCAAATACCCTGGTCTGTACGTAGCCTGTTTACAAGGTTTGGGGAACTATCTTGGCTAAACCTTTGAATTTCTGTAGGGATTCTACTTGTCACTAACCAAACAATCCCAAGAAGTTTATAAAAAAGTTCCAAAATCCTAGACTTGAAAAGAATTGTTGATGGACAGATGGGGGAAGAAAACAATATACTCTCACCAGGGGCGGATTGGGCCATTGAGCAATCGCCCGAAGAGCCAGTCGGACAAAAATTGAAAAAAATAATTTTGTCCAATTCATCTAAAAAAACAAAAAACTTTTTCTGCTGAACATTATATGGGGGAGGAGGTATGATGATCATGTTGTATGTATACTATGGCTTTAATGGGCCGCCACGCCACCACTAGAGTCTGGGATGGGTTGGGTGTGGGCCAGAATTCCGAATCCTGCAATGGGAATTCGAATTTCATCGGCAAATTTCATCAGATTCACCTGACACTGTCGCCTGCAAATTTACTAATTGTTAAGTCACCTGCAGCACCCTGTTTGTGAGGATTTTAATTAACGTATCATCATTGACGATAGAATGATAATTCGTTTATTAATAATATGACGATATGATAATTAATTTCACAGGTTGCATTTCGGGGTTTTGGCCTAAATTAATCGATTCATGAAATATTATTTTTACCTCTCCCCCCCCTCGTCCGAGGTCCGCGGTCAGTAAAATGGGCCGCTCCGACCCTGACTCTCACACTGAAAGGGATAAAGCATCTATATTTTAAAAGCTTATCTACAATACAATCTAATAAGCACTAACTACGACTTCTAGATCTCAGTGATAATCTAAATCTTGTAGATTAAACATACAAACCTATATAATTTTCCTCATCTTCTGAGGAATCTGATGCTCCTTTTTCTCCATTATCTTCATCAACCTGTTATCACATTTAAAATAATTAAGATATTAACGAGTAGAATTAATTTTTTTTTTAAAGTGTATGAATGACAATACATAGATAAATTATGTGATACATTTTCAACCATACTAAAGTGTTAAAATCCAATTCTAAAATGTCAGTTCTTGCTGTTAAAATTTAGTTTGATTTTTAGAGAAATGTCCCTCTCTCTGCACATACACAATTTATTGTTAAAAATAGAAACTACAAGTAAGACAGGATGAATAATGTCTTTAATTACCTCATCAAAATCATCTCCCCAACTATAAATAGAATCATCATCAGAATCATCATTATACTGTACTAAAACAATGAACAAAAAAACACAGAATAAATAACAAAAGAAGACTGCACAACAAAACAGATAGATGTCAGTTTTTCTCATTTTATCTTTAGATTAACAAGCCAACAGTGAGGCTGATGTCCCCTCCCGAAATCACAAAATTAATTGCATATTTTTTAACAAAAATATCAAGCAATCAAACTATACACTACGTTTTATCAGTCTCTATCAGATAGAATCATCAACCAATGAAATTGATTAGCTCTGTTTAACTTCAGTTCGAAATGTTAATCATTGAATTCAGTCAAGACATTCATCTAATGAACATCTACATCAAGTATAAACATTCTACCTCAATTAAAAGCAGAGTTGTTACGTTCCAAAGTCTTGTCAAATCAAATTGCTTATCGCTCCTTTGCCTAAGCAGAATATTCTAACATCGAACTTAGTCAAGATAATGATATAATGAATCTATATTGGGAGTTTCATCGCTCTCACTTCATTATAACCAAAAAGTTGGCATGCCCTAAAGCATCAACCAATCAGATTGCTTTTCCCTGCTTACCGTAAGCAGACAATGTTCATCATATTTGAACATTCTACCTCAATAAGAGAGAGAGAGAGAGATTTATCATCCACTCAACCTAAACTATGTCATGTCCGGACTAACTTACGGTACAGTTTCATTTCAATTTGTTTATGTATAGAGATGTTTTGTACTTGACTTAACGTCAGGTTGTTAGACCACTCGACCACCCAATCTCTGTGTTAAAATAATATTTGAAATGTGTTTAATTAGTTCTATCACATATGTGATAATGGCTTGCATATCAATACCACTCTTGTTGTAATTGAATAATATTATTTTACAATATTCCAATTAATTGATGATATAAATTTCATTGTAACACACCTAATTTAAAAAATTGGAAAATTCAACTCATTGATTTGAAAAGTCTAACGTAAAATGTGACTTGGATTTTAAAATATTTTCGAACACTCTGGAAAAGTAAAATAGGATGTAATGGATAATTTACACAACAGGTAAGACTCTAAAACATCTAGTACTTAGAATAAGGCTATTATTTATTTTCTGGAGCTACCAAGAAAGCAAGAGTGTTATTGTCCCTTTAAAGTAACTTATATACAACTGTTACAAATATCTATCAATGCTTCAGATTAAGTGTTTTTTGGAATTGTTTGTAAAAACTAAAGGATATAATGACTTTATATAGAAACAAAACTGTAATCCAAGGCTGAAATATCATCCCCTTTTCATCCACACATCTCAATCCACTCATATATTTGAGTTACACGGAAAGGTAACATAGAAGTTGTGTGACCTCGGGTGTACAAGTAGAAATAAAAATCTCAACTTACTGTTGTTTGTTGCAGATGGAGGAGGTGCTGTTGCAATCCAGTTTCTAAAACATATAATTGAGAAATGCCAAATAAACGTCGCTATTGACACAGTCTGATTAAAATACAGATCTAGATTTCGTTTCAATTTTTTTATTCTTTCGACGGCCTAAACTACATAAAAATAACTGGGAGCTTGCGCAAGCGTTCATATTAGTGACTTTTGACCCTATGCTGTCAGACAAGGTTTAATCAATCAGTGTTCACGTTTCTAGGGCTTTACAAATGTTCCGTGCAGAGCATACTAAGAACTCGTTGTAACAGATCATTTCATTGGCTAATGAAATGAAATGAAATGGGGTTTAACGTCCTACTCTTTTGCACCTAACCTGGGCTAATGGAAGACGGGTATACACCATTCAGTGTGCTATGAGGGAAATTTTGCCAGGGCAGTGGCACTACGGCCTACTCTTATATCGAATTCCAACTGCCAAGGGATCTTTTACGTGCACTTCAATGTGTACACAGGGCCTCGGTTTTTTCTTCTCATCTGAACAACTAGGCAGCTGCCCTTGTCAGGCCCTCCTTCTGCATCACTGACAAGGGGAAATCACGCCAGAAAATCAAGATGAACTTTCTCGGCCAATGCAGGGATCGAACGCCCGACCTCCAGGCTAGCGAACCAGCGCCTTATCCATTCTTCCAGATTTTAGTGTTGTGAAGACAAGTAAAACAAAATTTTAAACAATAAAAAACGAAACGAAATAGGATCTGTGTTTTAATGATTAAAAGATTCTCAATCTCTGATTTATTTTTAAAATAAAATGTTGAATACGGATGATCTGATACGTCATTTTCATCTCAGAAGCAACAAACATAATATGGTTAAATTTTTGTTTTGAAATTTTTTACATAAGTCAGTTTTCAAATTAAAGGTTTTTTTTCGCTTTATCATGAATTAAATGAGTTTAACAATTAACTTTAACTTCCTACTTTTCTGCACCAACTGGGAAATTGAAATATAGTCTTCTATGAAGGAAATTTTGCAACAACAACGGTCTACTCTGATATTGAATTCCAACTGTCAGGGCTTTTTTCGTGCATGCCTACATGTACACAAGACCTTGGTTTTTCAACTCATCTCAAATACAAGATACTGTCCTTGCCAGGCCCTCCGTCCTGCACCAATGACAAGGAGCAGCCACACAGGAAAATCCTGGTAAATTTTCGCGGCCAACACTGAGATTGAACCCTGGACCTCCTCATTAGCAAGCCAGCACCTTACTCCCTAGGTCATCCAGTTCACTTTATCTAAAGACCTATGGCATGTAGACAGATAATATCCCCTCTATAAAATCATACCAATACTTTAAAATAAAGATTAACACTTGTATCAAATCGAAGAGGTTGTATCCTTTTCTACATGAACATTGTTATTAAAGAGTAGATCAAGAAAAGTGAGTAATAAATATTTGTCTGTTCTCGAGACCTTGCTCATTACGGTAATTAAAATTTAAAAGATAACAATATAATTTACCAACTTACGGTTTTGATTGAGTATTTGTTGGTTTCTTTATACGTGTGATATAACTTATCATTTCCCTACAAAATCATTTAATATATCAATAATAAACATAAGTTATTATAGTGAGAGAGAGAAATGGGGTTTAATGACAACTTCAGACAAACAGGGTCATTTCAAGACCATCATACGGTTCAATTTTATTTCAATAATTCACTTGCGTGTTGGGGTCTTTTAGTAGGCGACCTCTACCCCTTGTCACAGCACTTGACTTATAAATATCAAAATAGTTTGTTGGAGTTTTAGTTAAAAAGATAAAATCGTGAGGGATTGGAAATTGCCAAGTGATCATACTTATGAACTTATAGGATCATTGTCCTAGTTTTGATCTTGAACTTGAACCAGATGAGCATATTTATTATTGGTCAAAGCCATAATCAACAAATGTGATCACGGTATGATAATATGGAACATCCAATAGGTACAGAAATTTATATTAAGGTATACTTACTGTTTTTTCTTCTTATTGCCAATAAAATTATTCACATCAAATTCGGTCAAACTCTGGAAGAAAACGTCTATCTATTAATCAATATCCAAAAGACAAAATAAAAATGCTTAAAACTACGATGCTCTTTGAAAAGTAATTTAAATGAAAACAAACGGCTGCCATGCAAGATGTGCATTCATCTTGCAAGAGATTGGCAGAGAACAAGCAAAAAAAGTGATTTTTCGTACTATTGGAAGTTACATGTTAATATCTCTGTGATTTCAACCTATATTTCAAATTTTGTCAAAATTGGATAAAATTTGTGACCTGTAAAGTGTTCACAAACAAATGTGAACACAGGGACAAGGACTACCAACATGAAAATGTGGGCATATAAATCTTAATTCAGATACTATCTTGGCTTGGAGTATCTTAAATATAGATATTATGTAAAAAAAAATGTAATCAATAGAAATTAAATGATTGATCACTTTTAATAATTTCATTCATTCATCTCTAGATAGTGCTATACATATCACCAGCCACCCAACCTTCACCCTATGAAAAGTGAGCATGATCTATGAACATTTTGTAGTAACTTTTAAAACAAAAAGGTCCTGCAACCCATATTGAGGTACCATAAAGAAAATTATTCAAAATGTACATAAAGTATAAAGACGCTTTAATTTTTTTACTTACTGCCAGTCTGTTGCCATCTATGCACTGCTTTGTGAACTGATCTTTAAATTCTCCACTTAAATTAGCCTGGAAAGACAGTTATACCCTATAAAGTGTAACTGGTACAAAATATTGTAGGAGACACAGTTGCTCAGTGAGTAAGATGGTGGCTAGATTAACCAGGATTTTCGGTTCACTCCTAGTGTTGTATAGAAAGATCCCCCCAGATTTTCCTATGAGTCTAGTTGATTGGATGGAATGAAAAACTGTACATGTTGGTGTGTACGTAAATGATCCCTTGAAGATTGGACCAGGACATTAAACCCAATTTTATTTCGCTAGAGAAATTCACGTAGTCATATGACTCATATGGTAAGGCCGGACAATTGCCCATAGTTTGACAGGCTTGGACTTTTGATAGGATGTCACTAATACATTATAGTCACTTCCTGGTCCGTGGTACAACTGTGATACTTGTTTTATAGTTTCAATAACATTCCCTTCAAATAAATCTGACCAGTCCATATTAAGAGTCATGTAAGGGGTCATATAGATGAAGTTTGACTAAATGATGTAAAATATTCAATTTAATTTTATTTTCTATATATCATGTGTCTCCTTTAATTCTGTTTACAGCTTGTGTAAAGCTTAACTAATTTAACCAGCTTATTCTCCACATCAAACATAACCGACTTATTTAGGAAATATTCCAGACCTCAATGATTATCTCATGTCCGCTTCAATCTAAGGATAAAATTAATTAGGAAAGATTCTAATATTGCTCATCTGTTTCAATTTTATTCTACAATGGTAATTATTGAAATTTTGAACATGATAGCATGATAGGATAAAATTAATTAGGAAAGATTCTAATATTGCTCATCTGTTTCAATTTTATTCTACAATGGTAATTATTGAAATTTTGAACATGATAGCATGATCTACAAGAGTTATAGTCAGGGGCGTAAATGTGGGTGTGTGTGTGTGGGGGGGGGGGGGTACACCCCTCAGCCTAAAAAATAATGGGTTGCAAAATTAGCGCAGTTGGTCGCAAAATAGGGGTAGTCGGTATCAAAATAAGTACTCACTGTATGCGTCACGCTACTCACGTAAAAATTTAGTATAAAAATAGTCGTTCGCAAAATCAGTGCAGTCGGTCGCAAAATAGGAGGAGTCTCTAGAATAAAATAACCTTGTCAACTTACCACGTTTGAAAAGATGTTGTGTTTCACTCTCATTCTGTTGTAAGTAGTTGGTCTAACAACAAAATTTCACCCAGGGAGAAAAAATAGTCGGTCTCAAAATAAGTGCAGTCACTGCACTTGGTCTCAAACACAATGCCAGAACAGATTCCAAATACTATATATTTGCGTGAATCTGTGAGCCTAAATTGCATACGTCAATCTTATTCTGTTGTGAGTATATTGGTCTAACAACAAAATTTCAACAGGTCACAAAATAAGTGCAGTCACTCCAGTCGGTCTCAAAAACAATGCCAGAATAGATCCCAAATACTATACATTTGCGTGAATCTGTGTGCTTAAGTTGCATACATCACACAAAACTATACTATAAAATAACCCTGTCTGCTTATCCTTATTCTGTTCTTAGTATGTTGTTCTATGAAATGTTTTCTACCATGGCAAAAAATAGTCGGTCTCAAAAAAAGTACTCACCGCAGTCGGTCTCTGACTAAATGAATTAATGAGATAAACATGCAATCACAAAACAGGCGAATATGACAAGTAAGCCTCAAGATTCTGTCCCATTTTTTATCAACCCCAGTCCCCAAAATTTAAAAGCTCTGTTACATATCTGGAATTTTTTCGCTCCTGTGGCGCGATTCCATTATAAAATCATTCTTCTACTCGGTTACATATCTGAAATTTTTTCGCGGCTGCAGCGTTTGATTTTATTTTAAAATCATTCTTCTACTCCTCAGTTGTCTTATACTGTCTCGGCACTATCATATTCCCTATTATAGTGAACTGCCCAGTTTGTAGTTCCACTGGTGTGTGGGGCAGGGGCGTCAGATTGTACAGATGTTATGCCAACTCTTGCAAAACACATCTCGAGATTCTGTCCCATTGACTGACATTTCTGGAACACTCGTCCACAGGAAGTTCTCCCAGGAATGATCTTAAATGCCAGGATATTGAATCAATTTTTCAAAACTTTTCTCAAATTACTCAGTGTTATAGGCACAATCATTTTACACAAACTATACGTGAACTAAAATCAAACTACTTTCCGAGGAGACAACGATCGGTGAAGAATTATATAATAATATCTTTGTTCTACCAGGACGCTTAATGTTATAGCCAGTATTTTGTTTACTTCCATTGTGAGGTGGGATTGTGGATGGTGCCCTTATTTGAAACGGCCCCTACCCCACCCCCAAGAACACTCGAACGTGGTGCTCGGCTCCTGATTGCGTCACTCGCACTGGGGGGTGGGGGATATATGCATCTGTCGGTTGCATTTGGCTAAACACCCCACCCCCCCAAACAAAATCGCTATGTACGCCCCTGGTTATAGTATTCTGCACTTCCTTGTTTACAATATCAAAAAATATATATATGTGTATTGTATTCATTTAGTATTGTGTTATTTATATGTCAAATTTATACAAGTGCTATATTATATTACTTTATATTATCCTCATATCGTATTTATCAGGGAGGTTATTTCGAACAGAAATAACATCATGGATTGTTAAACAATTTAAAATATCTGGCTGATACCTAAATGATTGATAAAAAGCTAACCAGTTCAAGTAAGATTAAGCTAACTAGTTAAAGTCAGTTTTTGTTACTTTAACTAGCTTTTCAAAAAATACTTGACTTTTCTGTGCCTTATACCCAACGATTGAAGTTTTGTCAATAGTTTAAGATTTCAACAATACTTCAGAATCAATACAGAGAGAGATATGGGGATTAATGCCCACTCCGGACAAACTAGCTCATTTTGGGACTAATACATGGTTCAATTTTATTCAAAACATTCCCTGGTGCGCAGGGGTCTTTAGTAGTGGGAGGAAACTGGAGGACCCAGAGAAAATCCAACAGAGATTGGACAGGCGACCCTACTACTTGTCACGTACATGCTGGGAATCGAAACCAGACGACTTGATTCAATGACACACCTTCTGGCCACTCCATCCCCTTTTAGAACCAATAACCGGAGTTCTCACTGCATACTCAATATTCCCGAAAGTTAATCAAAAGTATTTTGGATTATGTCACAGGTTTCAATCCAAGGCCTTACATTTGCAGATACGTGTTAGTCTGAAATGAAGAATCTAGTCATTCTGTCCTTCAGATTTATCTATATATCGACATGTTATGCAGATCAAATTGTGTGGGTATTAAGATGAATAAATAAACCTTCCCAATATTCATCACGATAGCACAGAGATCCTGTAATGTTTGGAGATACTGAACTTTGTGCTTGACATGTATTAATACTATCAATTAATAAAAGACAAATCTGTTATGGAGAAAATGACAGGCACTCTTGGTAATGTTATAGATATGAAGTCTGAATCTGTGCCTGTGTCTGTGAAAAGTGCTTTAATATTTCAAGGCTTGTCGACTATATGATACTTAATATTGAGATGTATTTTTTTCAAATTTAGGTAAGTAAGAAGAGTCTGATTTACATATTCATTGCCTGTGGCTATTCTTACTATATCTTTATATGATACTCATCAAATTGATTGATGAGCAGTAGATTTATGTTCATAAGTTAATCATATAAGTTAGTGATAAGTTGTGATAAGCTACTTACATCTTTAAGCCAGTCTATAACCTCTTTTACAGACCATCTTACTAATATTTCATAAGCTGGTAACTGTTTTGACATTTTTAATTTCCAACAACCACTTTGACAAACTTTTCCTCAAATGAATATGATCTATTTTTATATATTTCTTCCTGGTTCATTTTAAATGAAGAGTTGTCCCCCTTTAGTCTCCCACACCCAAATAACAGTCGCACTTTTTAACATTCACAATGAAGTAAGGCTCTAATTTTAAAATGCGCCCATTTTTTAGGGTAGGAACCCTGGTCCACTTAGAACACGATACTGGCCTGTATGTATTAATTTTCCGTCTATTTTTATTTATGTAGCCCAAATAGGACAAAAACCCGTGGCGCTCAGGTACAATTTTGTAGAGTAAAATTTTTATAGTGCACGTGATTGATATTAACGCAATTGGAATTTGTTAAATCGTAAAACTTTGTGGGCTCCATAGAAATAAATAAATATATCTTTGAAACTAAGAAAAATGTTGACAAGACCCGAGCAGAATAGTACCTTGTATCCTTTCACAATCTTCTGAGGGAAGATAACTCGAATTGCTGATTCGCGTTCAAAATTAGTGCCTCCAAATTTGACCCCTCTTTCTAGTGCAATTCCACCAAGAATTACGTTACGTATCGCACTCAAAAGATATTTACCATTTGAAAAAAAGGCAGAGATTTTCTGTCGAAATATTGAAATCAATCTCTGCAGTTATTTGATTTTCATCTGAAATACATAGTGTTCGTAATAAATTAAAACGAATATCAGCGTCCCTCGACCCCTTTTAGACGCGGGAAATTTATTTTTTACTTTTTTTAAATCAATAGGCCTAATTTGAAATTTCAGAAATGAAATATCCGTTTAGTTTATTTTACTTACCTGTTGGCTACATCGCTGAATGAAAAACCTACGTCCTCTTCTAAAATGAATGTGATGGAACACACGCAATAAATCTCTAAAATCTCTAGATGATTTAGAAATGATAGTTCTCTCACTGCGTCTTCTGGCGGCAGAATTATTCGTGGCAGAGATTCTCAGTTTTTGAAAAATCTGGTCAAGCATAGTGTCTTGCTAGTTGTAAGGTGTATTTTAAAATCAAAATAAATGTCTGAACATCGCTTATACATAAGTTAGATATACATATTTTAACACAATTGTTGTTTTCAGAACATCACGTCTCTTAGTATTAACTTGTCTTCTTTTAAAAACTCTGTGTTACAAATTTTCTGCAATATAAGCCGGTTTTCTAGAAGATTAAAGAGACTTAGTTGTAGCTTTTCCGTATAAAAAAAACACAAAAATAATTACAAGTTAACAAAATGTACTGATACATGAGTTAAGACCACGTACAGGGCCCACATTTTACAACATTTCATTATGAAATCCCTTATGTGTGTCCCTTGCGGTGTTTTTCTATAATACATGATCAAATTACACCAGTAATGGATGGGTTTACGGATTAATTAAACGTTCTGCCAAAACTTACTTTGTTTACATGAAAAATAATTAGCACCATCTTACAAAGAACCAATACGAGAATAACCGGCTCATCTACAGAGCCCTACATTCCTGTCATAGAACCAAATTAAAGAACTGTAGAAAACTATCGTTTTCAGTGGCGGTCTCTTTATTATATGGAATCAAGTATACAATGGGAGATAGATCAAAGAAATTTCAAAACGGTAACCGAGAGAGCGACTCAAAGCCGATGATACTTTGGATATTTGGCGTTACAAAAATTAATTATATCATTATTATAGATAGAGTTTATATTTTAACCATGTTATTATATTCATTAATATCACTGTGTAATAAATTAATAATTCCTATGGTTAGTAATATTGGTATATATGATTATTACAGCAATCAGACGGGTCGGTGAAATAAAGTTTCATAAAAGGATCAAGATCATGTTGTAGGAGGGGCTTTTCCAGGTTCCTATGACAATAAATCTGATTAAAATACAGATCTATGTTTCGTTTCGTTTTTTATATACTTCGATGGCCTACACTACGTGAAGATCTGACAAGCTATAGTGGGAGTTCAATCAGAGGTCAAACGAGCGGCTTTTGATCCTATGACGTCAATCAGCGCATAGCGTTGACGTTTTTAGACGTTTACCCACGGTTCCATGCATCGAAAGGCCCAGTCTGTTTTACAGAGAATTACTTACGAATTATCTCTGTAACAGACGACTGTCCACAACAGGTGCGTTGATTGCACGCGCCGTTAGTCATTGGCTCAACGGCTCGTGCAATGTTTACTTAACACCTAACTGCTTCGGGCAAAATGATGCATTTTACTCATTTTGATACCCATTTACACTTAATAGGAATTACTTTTAAGTACAAATACTTCAAACGTCTTTATTTATTTTTCTTTTACCTCAAAAAAATGTTTGAGAATTTAATTTGTCGGAGTAAAAATTTCGTCACAGTCTCGAGATGTAGACAGGGCTAACCCTAACCCTAACCCTGGGCCAAGCCTAACCCTTATCCTAACCCACAATCCACATATGGCGTCATAAGACCAGGCTTCGGTGGACGGAAAAAACGTTTACCGATTGTAGCGGCCAAGCGAATATTCACTGCGGGATCAATTTGCGAAAGGCCAAGAAATCGCCGTAACAGATCATTTTTAATACATAAAAAAAAATGTTTTAGAATTTAATTTGTCATCCTTATCAGTGATTGTAGCGACCAAGCGAATATTCACTGCTGATCCGTGTGCAGATCCAAGTGCATTAAAAACAAGTAAAACGAAATTCTGAACTATAAAAACGAAACGAAATAGGATCTGTGTTTTAATCAGATTGTAAGAGACAAAAACTCAATTTCGGGTGGAGAAGATGAGAAAATATATAAACATAATCGCCCACTAATATATATCAAAATGTCATATATGTACAGACAATATATATAGATATATGTGCACATTTAGTCATTTACCTGTCTTCTTTTATAGCCTAATAAGTGAAAATTTACATTAATCCCTTGGAATTTAAATCTGCTTTGAATATAATCTAAATATAACCCATCTTAAAGAAACATATGTGATATTCACAATTGCATAGAAGCTTATACATAAAAAAAACACACGGAAATTTGAGAAACTTTGATGGTTTTTTATTTTTTGTCATCAGATTTGGAGGTGTGCGTATCTGGACCTTTTACTATATTATGCATAAATAGTCTAGATTCCAGTATTTCTGTATGAAAGTACTGAAATGTATAAATCATGTCCATATCAAAATTCTTTGTATATTTTGCACTTTTTTTAATTATAGCTCATTGGGTGTCTTTTGCAATTAGGGATAAATAGCATACAGTTTACTTTTGATATATGCAATATGCAAGATAGAACAAAATTTCAGAAATGTCTAACGTGCTTGTTTGAATTTGTCGGTTATTTATTTTCCTAATATTGTACAGGGTATAAACTTACTGTCAAAAAGAAATAAGACAGTGGTATACAAGTTCAATATTCAGAAAGGTTTTAAAATTTAGAAAATAATATAAATTCAAGAGGAAGACAAATTTTAATTGGTAAATGCGAGTATTTTCGCCCTAACAGCTTTCCGTACTTGTGACCCAGTTCATACACAGTCGAAGCTATCGATAACGGAAATAATCACGTTTTCGTAAACAAGATTAACTTGTCTACTGACATTTTTCAAAAAGATTTTTAGATAAATGTTGTATTGTACTGATAAATGATGCGATAGTTTCGGTTGTTACCACTGTGACTTGCCACCGAACCCACAGATCGACTGCAAGTTCACATTCCATTCGATGGTAAACATTTTATGATATAGTGTTGGTGTAACTTATGGTAAGCCAGACCAGTCAAAAGTATGAATACGAGCGATAGAAGACGTATTGGTGTGGTTGGTTATGGTGAGTTAGGTCAATATTTAGTGAAGGCCATACAGGAAAGTGAAAACCTCGAACTTTGTTTTGTTTGGAATAGAACCTCCTCTGTATTGAATGGTAAAATTGATGAAACACTTATACTAAAAGATCTTTCTGATTTCCCAGAATTGAACCCGGACTTAATAGTAGAAGTCGCCCATCCCTCTATCACACATCAGTATGGAACGGAATTCCTGAAACATGCCGATTTCATGATGGGATCACCAACTGCCCTGGCAGATAAGGAACTAGAAAGTAAACTTCGAACAGCTGCTACTTCTCGTGGGTTGTATTTACCAAGTGGTGCTTTCTGGGGCGGAGAAGACGTGCGGAAAATGGCTGATTTGGGAACTTTAAAAGCCCTGTGTGTAACAATGAAAAAACATCCATCATCTTTGAGGTTGAATGGTGACTTAAGAGCTAGAAATGAGGCTGTAGTTGGAGATAATGCTGTTGAACTCTACAACGGACCAGTGCGTCAACTGTGTCCTTTAGCGCCAAATAATGTTAACACAATGGCTTTAGCAGCACTAGCTGCCCACAATCTTGGATTCGATGGTGTTCAATGCAAACTTGTCGCAGATCCCAAGTTAACGGACTGGCATATCGTGGAGGTTGAAGTATGGGGACCAGGTGATATTTCTGCGGGGACGGCATTCCATTGTCATACAATTCGCCGCAACCCTGCTCAAATTGGAAAAGTTACGGGCTCCGCCACGTATTCATCTTTTTTCAGCAGCATGAATAGAGCTTGTGGGAAAGGCCATGGCGTTCATTTGTGTTAGAAAATGCTGAAAAAAAAGATGCTACGGAAATATTAGGTCTCTTTATTGGTTGTGAATAAAAATAAATACATAAACGTTTATATAATAACAACTTTTAATCTTTTTATCTGCTTTGTATTTCTGGTCACAGAAAAATTATTGAAATATCCAGTTGGACTGACCTATAAATTAGTATAAATACGACAGGGGTGTCTGTATTCAGGCCCGTAACTCCAAAATAATTGTTCGGGGGAAATGGCTTCTGGGGGCGCCCATATACATACTTGACGGTCCACGGCGAACTGTACCGCGGACACGCATCCCTTTGGAGAAGGGTCTATAGGGTGCCTCCACACCCAGAAAATTTTGGAAATAAAGGTACACTAAAAACCACGAGATTTTATTAAGAGGTCACTCACGTTGAGCGGCCAATCGTAAAAATTCCCATGGGTGGCTGCTTAATGCAGATTCTACCCCCCCCCCCCCACACACACACGTACGCTGTAGATACTAAGCCGAGCGCTCGAGATAAATACAACCGAACACATCTCTACCGGTGTAAGCCATATGATTTGGTACATTATATTCAATGATAAACTTGCAGAAGATTCGTTTGTTTATTTTTACAGCCCACCCAAAGCTACAATGACGGACCGGTGGGGCGCGGGGGAGGGGGTTGAATGTAGAAGCCCGGGTAAATTAGAAATTGATCAGTTCCTACATATACTATTCAAAAAAAGTAGGGGATATTTGATTTTTAAGTGTTATTTAAGTCACCTAATGAAACTGACGAAGAAACAAATGACAAAATGAAATGAAGTTCACATTCATCGATTTATTCCAAATGATCGTTAGACAAAGTAAGGCACAGACTGACCATTATAAGGGTAAAATGATACCCGGGGTCAAACAGCAAAGTTACCACAGCAGGCGCGGATCCAGAGGGGGGGGGGGGGGGTCCAGGGGGTCCGCCCCCCCCCCCCCCTGCTCAGACTCGAAAAAATTTTTTATGCGATTTTATTGGCGATTTAGACCTGTAATTTTGGAATTTACCTTCCGGAAATACGTCAGAATGAACCAAATTGAATCTAATTTACCAAATGAATCGGTTGAGCGCAATTAGTTAAGCAATTATCAAACCTAGACCCCCCCCCCCCCTGCAAAAAATCCTGTATCCGCGCCTGCACAGCATCACAACAAAGTCAGTAACGGGTAAATCCTCCTCTGTTTGCCAAACAAGCATTGATTCGACGTGGCAGCATACTCCTGATGAGACGTCTAAGGTCATTTTGGTCCAGATTGTCCCATTCCTGTTGCAACGCAGCAGCAAGTTCTTGGACATTGGCAAGACGTTGTTGACGTTGACGTAACCTCTGTCCAAGCATGTTCCAGACATTCTCGATGGGGGAGAGGTCGGGACTCAGTGCTGGCCAAGGTAATGTGGTGATGTTCTGTTGTTGGAGGTAACCTGTAACGATCCTGGCCCTGTGACATCTTGCGTTGTCATCCTGGAAGATGAAACGGCGGCCATGACGTCGTGCGAACGGCACAACATGGACTGCCAAGATGTTGTCCCGGTAGTACGGGCCTGTAACACGCTCTGCAACAACATGTAAAGTCGTTCTTCCAGCAACAGTAATGCCTCCCCACACCGTAACAGAACCACCCCAAATCGATCATGTCTGATGACGTTAACGTCTTGGAAGCGCTCGTTTCGACGACGCCACACCATCCTACGTCTGTCCAAAAAATCAACAGTGAACCTTGACTCATCTGAAAACATCACATTGCTCCAGCGTCGATTATCCCAGTGTTGACGATCCCTACACCAACGACGTCTTGCCTGAATGTGATGATCTCTCAAACAAGGGATCACGCAAGGACGTCGGGCGCGAAGGTGACCCCTATGCATTCGATTCCGAATCGTCTGGCCACTCACTCTCACACCAGTGTCTGTTTGATGACGAGCGCTGATCTGATTTGCTGTGATGACACGATTTCTCAAGGCCAAGGTACGGATAAATCGATCCTGGGCTTGAGTTGTCGCCCTTGGTCGACCTGAGGGTGGTCTGTCCTGTACAGATTGTGTATCACGGTATCTGGACCATAGCCTGCTTATGACAGACTGAGAAACATTCATCGTCCGCGCCACAACCGCCTGTGTTGTGCCGATCTGTAGCATGCCAAGGGCACGTAACCTTTCATTTTGGGTAAGCCGACGCATATCAAAATTTGTTTTCTGGTCACTAAAACAATTAAACTGATGTTTCCACCCTGGAATTCAATGCCACGATGACTGTAACATTCAAAGTCAGAGTCGTGCAAATCTTGGGTTGGACCCCCATGATGATCCCAAGCATCACCTGCATTCCATGCGGTAGCTATTGGTGCGTTTGGGCGTCACATGTAACTGGAAATGTTTCTTCTGTTAGGTTCTATAGTGACTTTTTTCGTAGTCATTTGCATATTTTAGTATTATGCCCCCCAAATCAAATATCCCCTACTTTTTTTGAATAGTATATAAAATAAATAACCCTGGATCTGACCTGAGCTTCTACATAAGAAAAGAAATAAAATGGGGTTTAACGTCCTACGTCACACAGTGTGCTATGGGGGAAATTTTGCCCGGGCAGCTAGGCTACGGCCTACTCTTATATCGATGGATCTTTTTCGTGTACGCGGGACCTCGGTTTTTGACCCACCCGAACGACTAGACAGCCGTCCTTGTCAGTCCCTCCGCCTGTTCTATATAAGATAAGAGGACATTTTTGCCCGGGCAGCTACGCTACTATCGAATTCCAACTGCCAATATCTTTTACGTGTACACGGGACCTCGATTTTTGTCCCATCCGAACGACTAGATATGTTCATTTAAAACCCACTCTTACGATCGTATATTTATACAAACTGATCCCGCAGTGAATATTCGCTTGGCCGCTACAATGACTGATAAGCATGACATCGACGAGGCTTAATAAGTACGGCATATTAACTTTTTTACTCCGACATATTAAATTCGCAAACATTTTTTTGAGGTAACAGAAAAATAAATAAAGACGTTTGAAGTAATTGAAGTTAAAAAATATTTCCTATTAAGTGTAAATGGGTATTAAAATGAGTAAAATGCGTCATTTTGCCCGAAGCAGTTAGATATTAAGTAAACATTGCACGAGCCGTTGAGCCAATGTTGGACACTATCTGTTACGGTAAGCATTTTTTTCCGTCCACCGGAGCCAGGTCTTATGACGTCATATGAGGATTGTGGGTTAGGATAAGGGCTGTGGCCTGCAGATTTCGTCACAGTCTCGAGATGTAGACAGGGCTAGCCCTAACCCTAACCCTGGGCCAAACCTAACCCTTATCCTAACCCACAATCCACATATGACGTCATAAGACCAGGCTCTGGTGGACGGTAAAAAACGTTTACCATCTGTTACAGAGTTAATTCGAAGGTAATTCTCTATGAAACAGATTGATATTTATACGGTAAGACAATCAAGTCTGATTATTATTCAATCAAAATAGGTACCGTACTGGACTGAATCGTGACTTTTTAGCACTTTATAATACATTCGGGTCAAATCTACATAAAAAAAATTCTCGGTTTATTGTTTAAATAATATCAAAAAATAATTTGTGTATTCTAAAGGCCGCGAACAAAAATTAACTAACTGCCTTCCCCTCTTCGTCAGTGCATAGATCGGGTACAGTTCTATGGTCAGTGATAGAAGCGGCCGTACGAAAATTTGCTGCGGATCAGTTCGAGGTGAAACGACGTCATATTTCAGTGTGTATCTTCACCTCAACGGTGTGATAAATGAAATGTAGGAATGTAGGCACTATAGCTATATAAGTCACAACTGAACTATTTCTCAGACTAAAAGCCCTCCAAACTGGAGCGCATTTGAAGTAAAGACCCAGCGGGACAGAGAATAACTTAGAAACGACTCTCAAGGCCAGGCAGCTGACGTCACAATTTAATTTAGGCCTAATGCCAGTGAGGAGAGCCCAACTTTTATCCACATATTTTGTGATTGAACTTCAAAGACAATAATGCATAATCATCATCATAGCAAGTTTTTAAAACTTGATATAATAATGACACAAACTACCGGGCTACTGCTTGGTTGGATACAAAATTTGACTCTCAGTCTCTCTGCTCTGCTGGGGGTACTATGAATATGAAAAATAAAGTCAAAACAAAAAAAAAAGAAAAAAATCACAATCACACATGAGTCATCATGACAACAAAATAAATGAAAAATTATATTACTTATTACCTTATATTAGCATTATTAGTATAAGATCTAGGCCTACTTATTACATGTATTATAAATAACACTACTACTAGTGTACTAGTCACGGGTGCTACCACACTGCTAATGCACTTTCGTACAGCTAGCCTACATTAAGTAGGCCTACCCGAACACTGAGATTCAAATCAAATAATTTATTTGTTATTAATTACCGTGAATTGGTAATTTTTTGTCCATTTATGTTTTAGCAAACTGGCAGATTTGAGTAAGTACTGCACGGACCTCACTAACAGTACTAACTAACATTAATCAGAATGTAATGAGGAAGCAAGTTTATATACCGTAATGTATAAACTCAGGAGTCAACCAGATTTCTATATAGTCAGTGAATTTTTCAAAAGGTTATATTTAGTTTTTAAAGCAGCAAAGTTCATTATTCCTCAAAGGCATGGTAAAAAAATATAGATAAACTGTGAATTCTAGTCTGGTATTAATTATTATTATGAAGGTTTTGTGATGTGGATCATTCATTTAGTAATGAGGAAGAAACATGATTTGAAAATTGATGTCTTCAACATTTTGACTGTTACACTACAGTGTTAAGGCTTGTGAACAAGATGCAGATACAATTTTTTATGGAAGTCTTTAAAATTTGGTGGTATTGTTCACTGGGGAGAAATCCTATTGAAATTCAATATTTAGTTATTTCCCCATTTCATTTACCTAAAATTTTATGAAATTTGGGGAATGCAGCGAGGAAAGAATTCATATCAGAATTTTTCAGAATTTGGTCAGATTGTTCAATGGGGCATAAGGAAATATCCTTTTCTTTATTATTATAAAAAAGATTATTTGTTGTGTGTCCAAATATATTATTATATCTTAAATCCCAACAATTATGTATATTGGTGTTGTATGCGAAAAAGAATTAAGGTTCAGAAATTCATCACCCCTACATCATGTGACTTAAAAGAAGTTAACATTGAAATTTAGAATTATCATGGTACCGGTAATCTTGATTTTCAGTCTTTTATATATTAACATCAAAATCATTTCTTCTCACATTCTTTAATATATTCTCAAGTATTTATACTTTGGTTTTCATTTTATATCTTTAGATTTTATTTTATGTCTTGTGGGTTACTACTTCTAATAATAATTTATCAACTTGTATGTGTCTTCAGGCATGACAATTGTCCAACATCATTGTGAATTATCTTGGGTCTGTCAAGTAAGTCCTTTTGATATGGGGCCAATCCATACAAAGGGCCTGTGTGACTGTAATTACACTCGACCAGATAAGAGCGTAATCTGCTTGTGTTAATTGGTCTTTGAGCTGTCCCAGCTTGGCTTTTTATAACAAAAGCCCTAGCTTGAACTATAGAGTGCCTATTGGATGCAGTGAGCAATTTCTGCATGAAAGATTTATTCAGTTTGCTTAGCTTGTACTTTGTCTAACAGGTTGGAGTCATTTTTTAGGATTACACAGTTAGACCACATGCAGTAATGTGTGGATAGAAAAGTAGTATTTTCGACCATTGGAGCTGAAACTCATGTTGAGCTATTCATCTTTCAGAGTTACAGTATCTGTCTGGTGCTACAATTAAAACAGAAAATAGTTCTACATACACTATATTGGACTACATAAAGATTTATATTTTCTAAGGTAGGTACAAGATTATTGTAAATCTTTATGAACTATAAAGTATGCAGTGAATACAAGTTGCATTCACAACATGTCACATGGCTTATACTTAATACTTAATGACTTACTTAAATGTTGTTTGTGTTGAGTCCCAAATGACTTGAGTCCCAAATGACGTGATACCCATATTAGTCAATTTTAAAATGAGAAAATGGTTCTGGTAAAAAAAGAACCTTTTCTTAATTATATTGCAAGAATAATTATACATTTTCTTGAATTAAGGGGTGCCAAATTGTATTTATGCTTTAATCTTGTTTAATAATTGGTGAGTATGGTAGTGTCAGAATTATCATCATGGAAACTGATAGATTGATTGTAATATCCAGTATTGCCAAATAATTGAAACTGAAATGTTCCCAAAGAGTGTTATAAAATAGTTGTTACAAATATAGACTGTTCATGATAAAACTTGTGAACTAGTTGCATATACCCATATTATCTTCTAGATTTTACACACCTTATAAAGTCTGATCTGAACAACTGGAACACAGAGGTAGTTTACTCACAATTTACATTTTGTTACAGTTGGGACACATTCCTTTAAATATTTATGTCACTGTTTATTAAATCGTCCAGACATCTGCAGGTCAACATGTCTACACAATGAGAGTTCATCTAAATGTAAATATCATTTCCAAAAATAAGATGCAGGGTTTTAGAAGTGTGCTATGAGGTAAATTTTGCCTGGACAGCGGCACTACGGCCTACTCTTATATCGAATTCCAACTGTCAAGGGTATCGAATTCCAACTGCCAAGGGAT
Organism: Patella caerulea; assembly: GCA_036850965.1. NCBI lineage: Eukaryota > Metazoa > Mollusca > Gastropoda > Patellidae > Patella > Patella caerulea. Next base: position 26,915,591 of record JAZGQO010000006.1, read on the forward strand.
ATTTTACGTGCACGTCAATGTGTACACGGGACCTTGGTTTTTCATCCCATTTGAATGACTAGACAGTTGTCCTTGTCAGGTGTTAGAAGAAGATTCTTTACTGTGTAAAAAACTTTACATGGTTATATGGCTATATACGATATATACATGAAACAAAGAGAAAAATAAATAGATGGGAGACAGAGATATAAACTTAAATGACATAAATGATACAAAAATACCTCAGCATTTAAATATTTCTACTTTTTTTTATTCTGCATCAATTTTTTTAATTGTTAGGAATCATTCGATTTAAAAAGATGTGAAATATAAGTAACTGATAATGATAATTTATAAACTTTTATAATGTAATTCTTGTACCTTTTGGGGGCAATGTTTTAATTTAATTTTGAACTATTTCATGCTATACAACATGTCTACCAAAGCAACAAGATAAGCACTGCTTTCGTAGGAGTTTCCAACTTGGCGCCTGGTTTGAACAGTATTTATTTAACAACATACAGTTACACACAGTATACAATACATAATAAATTGTATGGATTAGGAAACAAGCTATAGGGCGATTCTTGCGTTACGTACGTTACATTTAGAGCCGATTGAACACAATCAAAGTTTAATAATTTTATTACCACGTGTTGCAGAAAGTCATTGTTTGTGGCTTTGGATAGCTGACATGTATATCTAATATAGCGAGTAGAACAATTTTCCCATCGTCATGGTCATTGACTCTTGGAAACGAAAATGTTGCTGTTACGTACATTACATCACAAAAGACAATATTTTATACCACTAAATTTCAAGTTCAAAATTCTGTGATTTGAACTTTGTGACTGTGGTGCTGTTTTACCATTTTGTTGTGAATACACAATAGTATATATTTTGGTGTACTAACAGATAATTCAGGTCTAATTCTCCCATCGACAGAGCATTATTTGGTGTTACGTACGTTACACAAATATGTTACGTACGTTACACGTGTGAAATCTGTGCCATATAACATTTAGAATGGATCAAAGCACGCTTTATATTTATCTCTGTTATGATTTAATAAGTGAATAAAATATATGAATTTCAGATAATTTATTTCATTAAATTTGACATAAAATTCTAGAATATATGAAAAATGTTACTGAATACCCTTGTGGTAAACAATAGCAATCTAACTCTGACACAACCAATAATAATAAAATTTAGACAGCTAATAACTTTGTTTTAGACCTATATAGCTAATTATGAAATTTAGAAAACTCAACAACTTATGACTCATTTATTAGTTTATTATGTACTTGTAATATTTTTGAAGACTATTTGAAGACTATTCCAGGAAGTTCGAAATTATGACTATTGAATTGGTCGTTTACCTAGTAGATTCTAGTACAAATGATCGTTTGATTGTCTTAATTAATCGACACCATTTGTAGTATACAATGTTATACTCGAGTGGCAACTTTATAAGGTTATCCTGCTCTGTGTATTTACCTTACAATCCCCCATCTTTGCAAAAATCAGTGATTCCCCTTGGAAAATTGTCTGCATCAGCTTATAGGCCTACTTAAAGATTGATGATTTTCATGCCAATGCAATGACTGCATTCTCATTTAGTAGTGGATTCGACTGTAACGGTGTATAGAAAACTATTGACTCAGACTCAGGGGCCCTATCCCTTGGCCAGAGGGGCCCTTTTGTCAGACGTGCGGCCCTTTTCTCTGCCTTGGGGGCCTTCCCTATCTAGGGTACATTTTCATTTTTCACATTGGTTTTAGCATTTGTCTCCCGTTTTAATTTTTCAACTTCTTTATTTTTTTCGCGAAGAGGCTGGCGCCTCCAGCGCCTCAGCTATAAAACGCCTTTGGTGTAGCCTTGTTCCCCCAAGTCTTGCTTGAACTGGGGCTGAAACGCATTATGGTACATGATTCGTGTACCAATGGTAAAATGTTTAATTTGTCTTAAATATTGGATATCAGAAGCACATCTTTTTCTGGTAAGACTACAGCATCAATGTTGATTTAAATTGACAAACAAATTGACAAATAATTTGTGTTTTCGAAGTTGAAGATTTTGGATGGTATGGAGCTTAGAGACTTACCTACTTTAAATCAGTTCATTTTTGTATCGAGTGGAATTTTTTACAAAATATTGAAGTTGTAAAGAAAGTGACAAGTTCAACTAAATAAATTTTATTAAAATTTTCGACTTACAATTACTTAGATAGACTGTGTTGGTCTGTGGTGTTTTGTACAAGAGTTCCACAAGATATTTGACTTAAAAAAAATCAATCCATTCTTTAACAAATTTCTCTTCTGGACCCAGGAATTGATCAGAGGGTAAAAAGTTATAAAAGTACTTAAAAATATTTTTTTTCCTAATCAATGGGCTTTTGATCTTGCACTTTCATCACTAGTCTTTGTCAAATTAAGAGCCCATGGGACACAATTAGTTCCAAACACTCCCCTCTAAGCCCCATTTGGTAAATGTAACGCACGTAACGTTACGTACGTTACAACTTTAAATTGGTTTTCATTTTTACATAAATAACATTTGATAGATGAGAATGGAATTTTCTGAATATATTGGCACTAAATTTAGAAGATTTGAAGTGATAGTGATTTTAAACAAATCATGGTGAATTTAATTCAACTAGTATATCAATTTTGTTACGTACGTTACACGTAAACGATAAGCTTATTCAACATGAGATGTAGAGAAAAGGGTTGATATTTTACAGATTTTCTTGATTTATACACATTGAGTAACATCTCAACTTCAATTTCACCCCTGGTTTATACTTTAAGCAATATTCATTTTTCCTTGATAAACAAATGAAATAATGGGTTATTTATCAGTGAAAATTTTGTCAATATACATCAATATACAGATTGCCATAAACTATGAAATAAAGTAAATGTTATAAAATTTTAATGAAATTCCTAAAATAGGACCATTTTCGTACATAGAAAAGTGAAAAAGTAGTGGCTATAACAGATTTTTTTTTTCTGTCTTGATGTGTAATTCTTGCAAGAATCGCCCTATAAAGCTATAAAGCTTATATTAATCTCCAAAAATGGTAATACACAAAATGAAATAAGAATTGGCATCTAGGGTCACATTTTAACTTACATAAAGTCACTTAGTTTCTGTGTATGCTTCTAATGTAAACAATACCTTACTTGAAAATGAGGAGTTTTCAGATTGTATGTAAGTAGAGTCTTAGCTTAGGTAATATATTGAATATGTTATAAGTTAATAACACTTATTTTCTTGAAAGATTTAATGCCTCTTTAAGAAAAATATTGAAATTTTAATTTCTTCAATTACAAGAAAAGGAGGATTTTATTGATACCATATTGTAGTATTTATTTAGATAGGAAATCTGTTCAGGGTAATAAATAAAAATAATAGTATATGTTATCAATTAATGGAGACTATTTATTGCGTGTCAGTTCTTGCTGATGTAAATTAAAGGTAAATAAAGTTAACCAATTACCTAAACTTTGGTTTATTATGTATTTTTATGATCACATAATTGTGATTAATTTTTGATTAGAAAAAGTTATTAAAGTCTTAGTTTCATAACAAGTTAATAATAGTTTGCAGTGGGGTAAGGGGGAGAAAATTTTTTAATTAAATTTGAGACCAAACTAAGCATATTATATAGGTAGATATTTTCTGCAAATTCTTAGATTGATGACCAATGTAGCGAATAAAATAGTTTTTGTCATTTCCAGATATCAGTTCTATCATTATTATTGAATGAAACAATATCTTGATAAACAATAAGTTACACATTTGTGAATGAGGATTTATTTGTCTTTAAGAAGAAAGGTATTAAAGTCTGTGATAATTGTTAAATTGAGATCTATGTTATCTGTATTTTAAATTAGATTAGAAATAGATATGAGCAACGATCACTCCAATTCAGGCGAGTTTAGATGAGAGCAAAAGATCACTCTCCTTATATGATGAAATTTGAATTTCCAGGATTACTAACCAGGCCCCCACAATCCTATGTGGTGCCCCAGGGCAATAGTTTCAGTGACCCTCCCCCCCCCCCCCCACACACATACCACCTGGTACTATACTGCAACTGCTTTGATAAGTGTATGTGCTTAGTTGATTTTCTTTGATTAAAGAAATTTTAAAATATAATTTTTGTACTTTTAACACTTTATCTAAATAACTATACATTTTTATACGCCCACATGGAAATGTGGACGTATATTTCCGCACCCCCAACCATCTGCCGTCCATCCGTTCGTCTGTCCATCTGTCGTCCAATATTTCTTGTGAATGCGCGAGAGTCTCAAGTTAATATGCGATTGACTTTAAATTTATACACAGTGTTTAAGGACGAAAAAGCCTATTTTTTTTCAGCAATATCTGATAATTACTGCCAGAGTTATGACCCTTGATCACTTTGAAAAATCTTGTGAACGCTCTAGAGGCTAAAGTGAGTATCTGATTGATTTAATTTTATAAACAGTGTTTAAGGTCATGAGATGAAGCCTATTGATTTTCAGCGATATCTGATAATCACTGCCAGAGTTATAGCCCTTGATCACTTTGAAAAATCTTGTGGATGCTCTAGAGGCTAAAGTTAATATCCGATCGACTTTTAATTTATACAAAGTGTTTAAGGTCATGAGACGGAGAAGCCTATTGATTATCAGAGATTCATGTGTTGTAAATGTCCTCCTTATGCGAGCCGACAACCTTTGTTGACTGCCTGGATGACTTAGCTGTTGTGGCTGTATGCTTCGTTGCCTGGCAATATACATTTTTATAATCTTTATAAATATACATTTTATATAATCTTTATAAAAATACATTTTATATAATCTTTATAAATATACATTTTATATATAATATCTTTATAAATATACATTTTATATATAATATCTTTATAAATATACATTTTATATAATCTTTATAAATATACATTTTATATAATCTTTATAAATATACATTTTATATAATCTAAATAAATATACATTTTATACATTTTTATGGCCTATATTTTTATAGTCTATATAAATATAAATTTTTATAGTCTATATAAATATAAATTTTTATAGTCTATATAAATATACATTTTTATTGTCTATATAAATATACATTTTCATAGTCTATATAATATACATTTTTATAATCTATATAAATATATATTTTTTATAACCTTTATAAATACTGGTATACATTTTTTATCATCTACATGAATATACATTTTATAATCTATATAAATATACATTTTATAATCTACTGTATATAAATACACATTTTTATAATCTATATAAATACACATTTTTATAATCTGTTTATTTGTGGGTTTGCCAGATGACTGATCTTTTTAAAATAATGAGTTCAAAATAACTTTATGATAACAAGTTTTTGGGGGTTTTTTTTACAAGAAATTTATTGGTGTTTGTTTTGTGTTTTATGCAGTATTATTTAATGATGAAATTGCTAATTAACGATAGTGAGTGTATTGTTATGGAAACATTCCAGAACCATACGTTTAGAGACTAAGCTTTTAACATCTGGAAGACTCTTTATTTTTCTGAGGAAATCTTGATGCAAAATCAAAACTATGTTGAGCAAACAACCCTGCAAATCGTGGATAACTAAGCTAGTTAAAATATAACAAGGGTTTCATGAATCTGTAATTGGTATTTTCTGAATTTATTACTCATCATATATTTATCATGACATATTGGCATTCATCTCTCAAGTTATTAGATCTGTTATAATGTTTCACTGTCTTTATGATGAGAGAGAATCTCTCCTCATCAGTTATTATCATGGCAAGATGTCACCATGCCATTAAGCTATGATAATGGTAGACTGGTAGTTGTGGTCACTCATTTTGGTCAGATTATATTACCACCTGTCATGGGCTAATCTGCAGCAGGTAATATACATGCAGATAGATTAGGCCAACTTAGAAAAGTTATCTGTGAAATATAAGATGTAGGAAAGCATCGGTATAAATGTCTGCTGATCAATATTTGCTTCTTTTGGACAATATGTATGGTATCTAATTTTATTATATCTCCGATGATAGATTCAGTAAAATTAAAAAGTTGCGAAATGAATTTCGATTGAACTACTTTTGTGCTCAGACTAGGCTAATTAAAACGAACATCCACCAAGCAGTGTGCAGTAAGGTAAATTTTGCCCAGATAGCGGCACAGCAGCCAAATGTTTTTTATCGAATGCCAACTGTCGAGGATTCACTAAAGTGCATCCAAATGACTATATGCTGTCCCTTGCAAGGCACCCCGTTTTGCACTAGTGACAAAGGGGAACCATCCCGGATTGAATACGGGACCTCTAGGTTAGCAAGCCAACATCCTACTCACTGAACCACTGCGACTCCCTTAAAATAAAAAGAGGCACTTCAAAAGATGTTAGCAAAGCTCATGTGTTGTGCTGGCTTCTTTCAACCATGTCTCCTTTATATTATATGCAGCAGAAGACACTGAATATTAACAAACCTTGATTAAAGTTTTAAATCGCAATCTGACAAATTTAAAAAAAAAAAAAGATAAATTTGTTATTAGTAATTAGGTTGGCTGGGTTTATGGTTTTGCCATAGATAGACTTCCTCAGAATTATTTTTTGTTTGAGTTATCAGTAAATGTGTCACTAAAACAATTATGTTATTTTTTATAATATGTACTGAAGAGATTACCAGGGAATTGTTTTAGATATTTTAAAGTTTCATTCCCGGGCACAAACTGGGTGATTTGATGATATATTAGGACTAAAAACATATTCAAACTAATTAATTTATCTTACATGTAATTTTGCTTCAAATCCTTCTTAAAACACTTTAATTGCCAAGTATACCCTGCTATAAAAATCGATCAAATGAGGCCATGTTTGCGTCTGGGGATTACCCCTCTCCGTCCCTATTGCAACGGTGGGTAGAGACGGGTGAGAATTGCATACACAAGAAGATGTGTGAGAATTCATTGCATACACAAGACGATGTTGTTTGTAATCGCTGACTATTTATTACAAATATCGAATCCTAATTAAATTCTCGGATTATCCACTGCCCGCATCTTTTTCTGTGATTTTTATCTCAGAAAGTTTTGTACGTCTAACTCTTTAAAAAGTTTATCAACATGTAAACAAAGCGCTTTATTTACTCGTGCAGCCTTCGACGTCACGTGTGGGGATAGCCCAAATCGTCGGGCTGTTGATTAGGGGAACCCTTACATTTTTTCCTGTATACGCTCCATGAGTGTTTTTCAGGGAATCCAGTATTTTTCTAGTAAGATTAGATATCTCTACTTTCAATATATCAAAATTGCCATACATTTATTGGCAATAACCACCTGATAAATACTTTCCTGGGAACCAATCTTTAAAATAATATGTTTTTAATTATTGCACATACGATTTTCCTTGATTTGTAATATCTGGATTTTGAATTTTTACTTGGCTACTTGTCAAATATTACAGTCACTAAGTGGTTTCTCACTTGTTTTAAGAGACTGGTTGTGTTTGTATTAAAGGCTTGTTGTATCAAATAGGAAACAATGAGATTATTTGCTTTGACCTTTCAAGTATTATATTGCTTCATTTCTAGTGAGTGGGCTTTAAACCAGTGATAATGGCCTTGCGAATTTGGACAACAATCTAGTCTACTGTTAACAATGATAACCTGTTGTTACTCTTAAAACCATTTTACTCTAATACTAGTTTGCAACTTTGCCTCTGGTCTGATGGTTTACTGTTTTTTTCTCTCATACCTGCCTGGTCTTTGCTTGGATATTAATAGCTGCATGTTCAAGTTCTGCAAATGCAAATGAGTATTTTGAATGTTTACATAGGATACACAGTAAGTTGACATTGTTATTTATTTATTAATTATTTATGCAGTCTATTGCTTTGGGGTAAGTATGGATTAATATTTATAGTTCTGGTGATGGTATTGATTGTAAATCACAGATGCAAAATTCTAAATCCTGCTCATGAAGAAGAAGAATTTTATTGCATCGGAACATCTCTCGAGGAAAGCCGACAATATATAAGTACAAAAATTTGGACAGGTACAAAGTATGGACAGGCATGAATACAGAGCACTCATATAAATACTTTGTTAAAATTATGATTTAAACAATGCCTGTCTTCATTAGCCCACTCAGATTAGAACAGTAGGAAGTTAAACCCTGTATCATTTCATTTCAATTCAATTTGTTATTGAAACATGCATGTATAATCTATTATATCTGGAACTTTAAATGCATACAGATAACCACTGTTTATATTTTATAACAATGAAGTATAATTTGTGGTTGCTCAGTGATTAAGAAGCTGGTTCATTGTTTTTCATATATTTATCTGGGCAAAGTTTTCCTCATCATGCACATGTGTCTTCATTAGCCTGTTTGATGCAGAAAATACAACATTTTAATCTCAGTTTATTTCATTTCCAACTCATATTACCATCACAGGTATGGTCTTAAACTTTATGAATTTAACCTTTATTCAGGCGTGTGAGCTTTTAAATATTATTCAATTGCCCAGCGTTTTTAACATTAAATTATCTTTCTTTTTTGTGCAAATTAAGTAAGGTAGTACTACTTGTTAGTCTGTTAGATATAGTTGGATTTAAGTAATCATCATTATTATTGGACACTTCATGATATCCCTTTTCTTTTTTTTTTTATGAAATTGTAATTTGATTACTTTTTGTAGAGCAGAACAAATGAATAATCTTTCTACTGAGAAGGAAAATAAATGATTTAGAAATAAAAATATTCTTTTGTCAATGATTGAATGAATTGCTGTGATGGCAGGATGTTTAGGCTTTTTGTTATAAGAGATATGAATGAATTATTGAATTCTTGTACATAATTTAGATTATTGAGATTGAGTTCACTCAGATTGCCTTTAGGGGGCAATGGTTTCCATGGTAATTTGGTAGATGACTTTGAAATGAATATTTTTCTTAAATACTCTCAACATTTTTATATGCTCTATTGACCTCACAAGAACACAACTGCAGTATCAATGTGAAAGAATTGAGAAAGCTGTAATTAATGTTTAATGAATGACTTTACCAGAGTTCAGTTTGAAATTGTTATCCCTATAGTTTGTTGCAAAGACTTTATGAAATAAATTTTTCATTAGTGTGAGTAACTTTTACTTTTGAAGATTCAGAAACCTTAAGAAGTGTTTTTCTTAAGAAATTGAGAAAACTTTTGTTTAGAAAAGTTGAAAGTGACTTGAAACATGATTAAGTTCACAAGTGAGGGTTAAATTTAATTAAGCTGTCACTAAACATCAGTTTTTCCAGCACAGATGTGTGTGAAGACATTGGCCATTTTTATTCTCTAATTGTCATGTTCTAAATGTCTAAATTATTATATATATATATATATATCTGAACTTTAAATTACACAAACTGGTCAAATATAAATTATGATATATTTAATTGAACTTTAATGTTAAAAATTTGAAATCTTTATTCTGTATACAGCCATTTTTGCGATCAATTCTATGGTCAACAGTTTGAGAAGGAAACTTGTAGAAAATTTCTGTTTAATCTTTGTATCATAAATTGAAATGTTTAGAACATGACACATCCTGAATTGAAATATCAGATCAGACCAAATCTGGCCCATTTATTGGGCTGACATTTAGGACAGCATACAAGACAAAGAATAATATATGAATATGCATCATCATATAAATATATTTTTAATGAGAGTACAGATAGAAGTTAAGGCAGTTGGGTGGCCCCATTTCTCACTCACAGATTTTTCTAGATTTTATTACATTCAAACAATTACATCCTGCCAGGACAGCATATTACATATGCAAAATTATTAATTATCATAAAAAAGTATTCAACACATTGGCACAATCAATTAGTGTATAATCAGACAAAAAAAGAAGAGAATGTATTCATAATACATACACAATAGAGAATATCTTATGGCAACTGTACAGGTGATTTCTCTTGATGTAAACAAGATTAGATGTATTTGAAGAATTAAAATAGAATGTTTAAAGATATAGAAAGTTGAAAGTTCAAAAGGTTTGGATAATTTATGTTTTTTGGAGGATTTTCATGTTTTGGAATTCAAGGCAGGAAGGTTTTTCGACTTCAGTTTTAAGGTTTGTTAGACACATTATATATTCAGAAGAAAATGAGTTTTGGAATGCAAATTGATTAATCTTGGGGGAACATAACTTGAATATCTTATCTTTGCATCATTTTGAGATGTCTGTGCATATATTATTAGATAGATTATGATGTAGTTGTGACATTCATTTACATATTGGCAGATATGATTGATATTATCAAAGAGAGGGTTTTTAAATGTCATGCTTTTTATCTATTTGTAATTTCAAAATATTTTTTTTAAACCTCAGGCCAAGTATAAGGAACATTATAGCAAGTATTGTGTGCCAATGTATAATTTGTTATGTAACTTTGTATGGTGACCATCATTAAGCTTGAACAGTAATCATTTTATAAGCTGTAGAAATGATGTAACCCCTGAATTAACTGGAGAGGTAAATCTCTCCACTAAACTATGACATCATCAGGGTACACTGCAGTCAAAAACATGGTAATAGGGGCCTGACAAATTTTTATCTAAAGCCTTTGTTCAAGGAGAACAATAGCTCACACTTCCATTGAGACTGATGCTGCCAATCACTTTGAGAAAAAAAACTGCTATTTTACAATTTTTATAATGATTTTTATTGTTGTACACTGTGTTGAATTTCTCTGTTAATAATGTTTCAAAAACAGGGACTTCCTTCATAAAGGAAATTAATTTATCGCCAAGATACATTTAGTGATTTTATGGGTTAAAGAAGATTACACCTTCATTATAAGGGTTACAAAAATGAGATTATTGATAAAAAGTAAACAAGTCAGATGGTTCAAAATATATCAGATGTAAGGAAAATAAATATGTACTATTTTACTGTGTAAAGATTGTTACATTTTAAGATCATCCAAATACAAATAATGGGGTGGTTTATGTGGAAATAGTAACATAAAATTCTTATTACTTTATTTACTTACCCCAGGAGTCAGACACACTGATATTGGAATCAACAGATTTTGAATTATTTTATTCTGGCTTGTTTCTCCTCATAAAATATTTAACACCTCATATAATTGTGTTTGAAATTTATTCAAACTTTAAAATTTTTCTCAAAGATTTGACCTTGTTTTAGATAAAATAATTATATATTTCTTAATGATAATACACTGAAACAAAAAATATAATTTGCATGATTTTAATGTGTGACTTATTTAATGTAATTATATATTATGGCTGTTTTGTATACAGGTAAACTGGGTAACATTGGCAGACTTATTACATAATAAATAGAATACCAGTATGGAATACACACCCTGCACACAGACATCTATAAATTCTAATATACAAAGGTTAGCTTAATTACATAACACCTATCACATTATTTATATTGGTTAGGAAAGTATTCTCTAAATTAAGACCTTTAATCCTATACATGTACCTTAGTCCAGATTATAATAATTAATGATATTCAACTCTTCTAGCTTCTAGAGGTCAGTCATATGCCCATTTCTTATACAAAACACTTTTGGGGAAAATAAGAAAGTAATACTCTAAATGGTAACAGTTATTTTGCTTTTTATTGGTTTGTATTGTTTATGTTTTATTCTTGTTTAACGTTTGTGTCTTTGTTTGGTCATGCAGTTTTCCTGAAAGTGACATTTCTTAGGGTTTAAAACTTGATGTAATTAAAGATTGACAGAATAAAGGTTAATCATAGAGTTTATAAATAAGACAACTCAAAATCAATAGAACTTCTATTGTAAACTATTTTGGTCCAAATTATTTAATTCAATTAATTGTTACTGAAGTTATGATTATTTTATTAGTTTACATTCACAGAATGGTAATTTTGTTATCTTTTCATACAAGCCAGCTTATTGTTCAGGATTTTTTTTTATGCCCACATTTTCATGTGAGACAGCTTGAATGAGTTGATTTATAAAAATATCCAAATTAGATGTAGAATATTGTAATTATAAAATCATATTTTCTGTTGAATTTGCGAAAACCTTCAAGATGGACTCTTTCTCGTCTATATTCATGTAGTGTACACAGATCTGTTTTTAATGGTATTAAATATATTGTTTTTCATATTTGTCTATAAAGATATATATGAGTGAATATAATTATTAACAGGAGCCAGTGTTAAATAGTATCTCAGGTTATCTACTCTTGTCTTATTATAATTCAATTAAAATCATGTTAATAGACTGAATTGATTACAATGGTTGCTATTTAATATATAATCAGTATTAAATTTTTAATGTGTGCTTTATATATTTACCAGAGATATGTTTCATATTCAGTAATACACATTTTCTGTTGTTATAATAAATACACACAATAAAATGTAACAGGAATATGTTTTAAAACATGGTATTACATACTTTCAATATTCTATCAGCAACCATAAATTGATTTTTGAATTTATGAATTAGAATTTCAAATATGTAATCATTACTCATGAATTAATTGTTTTTGCACATTTGAAAGAAATAGTCATATGTGCGTACCACATAGATGTACCACATAGATGTAGGAAATGGCTGTAAAAAGAAAATGGATATTTGTAAAAAGGTGTATTTTATTTGACCAGTTTTACAGTACCGTACTTAATAGGCTAACAGTAACAAAGGTTTTTTTTAATGTTGGTATAATATAAACTACGAAGTTGATATGTATGCTGTTAAGTAGATGATAATGACCATCTGACACCATATATTTTTCTAATTTATTACCCAGTTATTGGTTCTAGGTGAGAAAACTATTTCTAACTGTGGGGAGTCTAGGGGAGCCAAGCTCCATTACATACCAAACACTACCAAATCTGATTACATAATCCCAGAGTTGTGTCAGCCAAGGCTTGGGGCCACTTCAAGATAAATTACCTTCTAACATACAAATGTACATTTGATGTATCTAGAAGAAAGCCAGACAGTGTCTTTCTCTACATGAATGCTAATGACCAGTGAATGTACAGCTCTTATTACAAGCTCTCTACTTGCTTTCAATCAGCTTCTACATGGTTTACATTTTATTGTCCACACCACAATCTGATGGTAAAAGATTGCTTTGTGGAAATTGTGGATTTGTAGTTTGATGGTAATTATTTCTATTTAAAAGTTCAACTAGTGGAAGGATTTAGTGCAGTGACTTATATGAGTTTCTTTTCATAGGAATAAATCATGGTAGGTGTATGTAGATTGTCAAATAGTATCATTTTTGCCATCTACTTATTGAGTTTTGTGTGGTACACGAAAAAGACTGCAGTATTTTGGAATATTTTGGTTTATTACAATATGTTCTAAATAAGAATTGTAACCTGATTGAATTTAATCCTTGAGTGGCACTTAGTAATTCACCACTGAAAAAACAACAAAAAAACACAACATAATCACTGGTTTTCCATATAAATTGTGTTGTTTTATTCCCCTGATTGAAATCTCTCTCTTATTTTTAATCATTGTATTAAGCTGAATAGACGTTGATTAAAAATAGACAATTTGTTGATATGAAACTATTGAAATATGCTTTAGAAATAGTCTTTCTTCTACATAAATAAATAGATAGCATATTTAATATGATGACCAACATGTGTTGACCTATAAAGTATGTATTTGTTGAAGGTCATTTTTAAAAGGATGTATGTGTGATGTCAATCTGTTGCCCAGAGATATTTACTGAGATGGTTTTATGACTTGGACATGGTGGGTGTTAAATATCTGTCAGTCTGACAACTGTTCCTGATTACAGCCTGTCTCAGACCATTGAAATTTTTCATATTCCAAAATGCCAATCACAAATTACTGAACCAGAAGACCTGTAAAATCTATTTGTGATCATCTTTCATATAAATTACTTTGGTAGTAAAGGGTCATTGTTAATGACCCTGCAACTTGTCTTCAAGAATATTTTATTTGGAAACAGTATTTTATTTCTGATTTTCTTTGTGGTTAAAAACAAAATATTCATTGGTCTACATCTACTACTTACAGCAAGTTTCATATTACTTGGAATTATTTCATTTATTTATAGCAACTTCTATATTAAATTGATTTGCTTCCATTGTTAAAACAGCCGTCATATTAAAACTTGTTTCAGGTCCATTTTTTATACGCCCACATTGAAATGTGGTCGTATATTGTCGTCGCCCCCGTCCGTCCGTCCGTCCGTCCGTCGGTCTGGCGTCCACAATTGCTTGTGGACGCTCTACAGGCTAAAGTTAATATCCGATTGACTTTAAATTTATACACAGTGTTTAAGGTCATGAGACGAAGAAGCCTATTGTTTTTCAGCGATTTCCGATAATTAGTGCCAGAGTTATGGCCCTTGATCACTTCAAAAAATCTTGTGGACGCTCTAGAGGCCAAAGTTAATATCCGATTGACTTCAAATTTATACACAGTGTTTAAGGTCATAAGACGAAGAAGCCTATTGATTTTCAGCGATTTCCGATAATTAGTGCCAGAGTTATGGCCCTTGATCACCTCAAAAAATCTTGTGGACGCTCTAAAGGTCAAAGTTAATATCCGATTGACTTTAAATTTATACACAGTGTTTAAGGTCATAAGACGAAGAAGCCTATTGATTTTCAGCGATTTCCGATAATTAGTGCCAGAGTTATGGCCCTTATCACTTCAAAAAATCTTGTGGACGCTCTAGAGGCCAAAGTTAATATCCGATTGACTTCAAATTTATACACAGTGTTTAAGGTCATAAGACGAAGAAGCGTATTGATTTTCAGCGATTTCCGATAATTAGTGCCAGAGTTATGGCCCTTGATCACTTCAAAAAATCTTGTGGACGCTCTAGAGGCCAAAGTTAATATCCGATTGACTTCAAATTTATACACAGTGTTTAAGGTCATAAGACGAAGAAGCCTATTGTTTTTCAGCGATTTCTGATAATTAGTGCCAGAGTTATGGCCCTTGATCACTTCAAAAAATCTTGTGGACGCTCTAGAGGCCAAAGTTAATATCCGATTGACTTTAAATTTATACACAGTGTTTAAGGTCATAAGACGAAGACGCCTATTGATTTTCAGCGATTTCCGAAAATTAGTGCCAGAGTTATGGCCCTTGATCACCTCAAAAAATCTTGTGGACGCTCTAAAGGTCAAAGTTAATATCCGATTGACTTTAAATTTATACACAGTGTTTAAGTTCATAAGACGAAGAAGCCTATTGATTTTCAGCGATTTTCCGATAATTAGTGCCAGAGTTACGGCCCTTGATCACTTCAAAAAATCTTGTGGACGCTCTAGAGGCCAAAGTTAATATCCGATTGACTTCAAATTTTTACACAGTGTTTAAGGTCATAAGACGAAGAAGCCTATTGATTTTCAGCGATTTCCGATAATTAGTGCCAGAGTTATGGCCCTTGATCACTTCAAAAAATCTTGTGGACGCTCTAGAGGCCAAAGTTAATATCCGATTGACTTTAAATTTATACACAGTGTTTAAGGTCATAAGACAAAGACGCCTATTAATATTCAGCGATTTCCGATAGTTAGTGCCAGAGTTATGGCCCTTGATCACCTCAAAAAATCTTGTGGACGCTCTGGAGGCCAAAGTTAATATCCGATTGACTTTAGATTTATACACAGTGTTTAAGGTCATGAGACGAAGAAGCCTATTGATTTTCAGCGACTTCAAATAATTACTGCCAGAGTTATCTCCCTTGATAACTTCAAAAATTCTTGTGACGCTATAGAGGCCAAAGTTACTATCCGATTGACTTCAGATTGATACATAGAGTTTAAGGTGTTGAAACGAACAAGTATTTTGATTTTCAATGAATTTAGATAACTGAACAGCTAAATCCATGATATTAAATGTTTCATGTATATACTAATTGTTAGCGTGGGGTAAAACTTTATAAAAAGCAATCAAATTCTAATGATTTTCTGATAATTACATAATGAGTTGTTACTCTTAATCAGTTTTTAGTGTATTACAAATGTTTCTTTTCCGAAATTAGTAAAAATATGCGACAACCCTTGTTGACTGCCCGGACGATTTAGCTGCTGTGGGCGTATGTTTCGTTGCCTGGCAACCTATCTTTATACAAATTTTCGTATTAAAGTTTGCATTGTGTCCATTTGAATCAAATCAAGATCTAATCATGTTGGTTGCCCACATGTGACTCAGGAAATGAATTATTGAAAAGATACCCCTTCCCTTTGGCTTAATTTTCATTTTGACAGGATAATAAGTTGATCTTTTGTACTTCATAACTTGGCGCAAAATAAACTAATATAGCTTGAGAAATAACTCAAGAGATTCTTATTATTTTTTTTATCTAAACTTAGACTTTCATAAAATATATTAATTCAGATATATTTGGCAATGTTCACTGAAAATGTAAAGAATTAAACAGCTTTTCTAAATACTTATGCAGTCTTACAGATATCTTAAATACTTATGCAGTCTTACAGATATCTTAAAAATAATCAGTACTGAAAGCTGACATGCCACTTGTTTTTATTTATGATAAAATTAGAATAATACTTAAGTCTCACATTTTTATTTTTTAGAAAATAATAGTAGATGAAAAATAATTTAAATTTGAAATAAATGAATTATTCCTTTAAATGTATTGAAATAGTTGAAGGCTTATTGGCATAAAGGATTAATGCTGAAATTGCTCTAATAAAAAATGTCAGGTATTCAGGTCATAAAGTATTCCATGTTTTTTTTAAGGAAAAAGAAGACAAAACCAACTGAATTTTAAATTTTATAGTACATGTTTTATTCGGGTTAAATGATTTAATGTAGGCCATTGAAATCATCAAACATTAATTTGATCTTTTATCTGGTCTAAATGTCAATAGGCAGGCATTTGTAAATGAGAACTGATTCTGCAAGTGTAATGTTTAATTTATGAGGCTGTGTTTTGTTAGAGCTTTGTTTAGGGTTTTCTATAAACAATAAGCCAACCCAAGCACTCTTCCTCTTTGGTGTAGTAAGATTTCCACATGAGCGGATATCAGTTGGTGATACAGGTTAAATAGGATGGATTGGCTTTTAATAGCCTTACCCATCTGTGATTCTACTTTATACCAACATTAATAACATTGTCCACTGTGTGGTCAAGTCCTGCTTCAAATCTCTCACCCAAAGTTGTCTTAAGCCACTTGAATTTGGAGGTGGATGCATCATATGAGTTAAAGTTGTATAGGTTGTCAGTGGTGAGAAGAATTTTTTCTAATCCTCGGTCAGATCTAATCCATAAACTATGAAAAGATAATCTTTCTTCATCATCATATGTGACATTTGCTCTCAGGGGATTTAACAAGTTCAGTCAGTTCTCAGATCAATCAAGTTTTTCTCATTAGACTTGGTAGAGTGCAGCCTGTAGCAGGCAGAGTGTGTATCAGTAAGGTTGTAAAATGATTGTCTAGATATATATTGAAAGATTTATCTATTTATTGCTATTTTAACTGATGTATGACCAGCCATTAGAGGATGTATATCAGATACCAGTCACCTCAGATATACTGATTGGGCTATTTTATTTAGTAGTAATACAAAGAATGGTCAGTGTGCATGGCTTTGGTTTGGATTTATTTTTGGTTGCGAAATGTTTGTTTAATATGAGATTGAGAACTTATTCGATTGATAAGAAAAATAACTTATTTTGTTGTATTAATTTCAGATTGTGTGTTTGAAGAGGCTAGCTGGACCCAATGTTTAGATTCAATCAGTTGAAAGTGTCCATCTATTGTTCATATTACGTGCCACAACCGTACCAGTTGTCACCATGATTGAACTCGACTGGTGGAAAAATGTCATCGCAGCCGATATCTACGCCACCCTTAAACAACGAGAACATGAAATCCCGCAATTTCACTGCCAATCATTAAAGTTATGGAGCAGGCGACATCTTGTGGACTGGTTATCTGTGATTGTGGAACAACTACACATTGACCCCATGGCACAACATCTTTCTGTGTACCTGTTGGATTATTTTCTTGATAAAATGGATGTGGAACATTGCCATCTTTATTTACTGGCTATGACTTGTTTACGTTTAGCTAGTAAGTTTTGGAGTTTACTTAGTGTTTTGAAGATTCTGTAAACTAGGATTTAAATTATTCTCTGTTGATATTCAAGGATATTATCACCTATTGTGCAGTTAAAAATTTTATTTGTGAAATTTAAAATCCTGATTCATCATATATGAGAGAAGAAAAATGTTCATTATTCTTTATGCCTACATCCTCTCTTCTGTCCTTATTTATTTGATTTAAATATGATTTCTCTTTTTCAGTAAAATTTGAAGAGAGTTGTGATAAAGTGCCAAGACAGGCTACTCTAAATGCCTTCATTCCAAAAACTTGTACATCAGCTTTACATGGCTATACACCAGATGAATTTCTCAGTATGGAACTTACAGTGCTCAAATTTCATAAATGGCAGTTAGCTGTGCCGACTTCTGCTCATTTCTTGCCTTATTTTTTGACAATTGCTGCGGATGAAGGTGATTTACATAATGGTGTTCCAATCATATCAAAGCAAATAATGTGTCAGTACATAGAAAAACATGCCAAATATTTTATGGAGATCTCTTTACAAGGTAAGCTGTGACAATATAGTGTAATCTAGTAGATTAATATCCTGTTAGGCTTTAACCTTTTCTACAGAATTATAAAGATCAAAGAGATAATTGAAATATAGCATACAATAGTTCATTGATCAAAGGATATATTTACTTATTTGCAAAGTTTGTAATATGTTATCAAACTTTTATACGGGTCGTCCGGTTTCCTCCCGCTGATAAAGATCCCTACGCGAAAACAAATTATTGAAATAAAATTGTATCATATGTTAGTTCTGAAATGACCTAGTTCATATCTCTTTCTCTGTACCTTCATGGTATTGAAGAAACTTGCAACCCTTGGTGAAGAGTATTTTCTTTTGTGACTGCGGAGAGATTATTATTCACTCACAGTTGAACTTTGTTTTATGACTTCTTTGTCAATCTTCAAATCTTGTTTAAAAATATGTCGGTTTATAAATGCAAAAACCTAACAAAAAAAACTTGGTCAATGATTTTTAGTTTTCATATGCGTTATTAGTGTGTTTTGTGGATTTGACACTGTAGAAATAGACATTATATTATTAGAGTTCAAAAAATGAAAACTGGATATATATTGAAATTTTAGTTATGTGTTTTAAGTTGACAAACATTGTGTGTATATAACTAACTGATGATGTTATTCAGTTCAAATGTGTATATCTTGAAAATTTTGTTTCAGATCATACATTCCGTGATTATATGCCATCATTAGTAGCTTCAGCTTGTATAGCAGCAGCTAGAATCTGTCTATTACTTACACCAACCTGGCCCAAACATATGATGTTATTATCAGATTATTATCTAGAAGAATTATTACCCTGTTTACAATTAATGCTCAGGTATAAAAAAACACTTTCATTCTTATACATCTCCATAATATTATATAACATTATTGATTGTGCTTAGTTAATTACTTGGTAAAGACTGAAATGAAAAGCAATTACATTAGATTATGTAACTGGTTATAATTTATTTTATTGGTTTGAACTAAAATACTTATTATTAAATCTGCGGTATTCTATAGTTTTCGAAATATAATTGGTTTGTTTAGTAGTTTTAGTAGTACATAATCAAAGTGAATACAGTATTTCGTTTTGAAAAATATATCGTTTTGACTTTAGTGTATGACACTTGGGTATGGAAAGGGAGATAACTCTTTATTTCACACTATTTCCATCTTTTCTTTGAACTACTCGATTTTGTGGAAGCCTTACTGACGGAGAATGATAAATACTGGGGTATCCAGTCTCAGTCTGTACAGTATATAGTGCACAGAGTTTGATTATTGTTCAAGGGTTGGGAAAGAGTTTGTAATATTGAATAGGGGTAGCCAACCTTTTACATACCATGCACCAATTGATTCAAACACTAATTCAGATGTGCCATATGCAGCCCTTGACTTATATCCTTGTGTTATTATTATTTCCTAATTCTAATCATCCTGAATGCTCCATGATTGGCACATATGTTAGAGGTTGGCCATCTCAGGTGTAGAACTTTTCTCAACGCAATTTAAACATTTTAGAAATAAAAAATAATATAAACTGTTTATTATTTCAGTACACATAGAATGGATAAAGTAAATCAAGTAGCTCAAACTAGTCAAGTTGTTCCTTTTACATCAAGTATTCCATGTACACCATGTTTACCATATCAAGGTGCCTTTATAGACTATACTAATCACAGGAATTCAGTGGTATTAGCAGGTGCTCCAGCTCTTATCTCACATCAGTTACTCCGGTGATAATAAACCCCATTTATCTTTAAATAGTGTACAGGTAATTATTTATATTATTGTCTATTTAGTTTACATCTGAACCATAACTGTATCTGCAAGTAATTTTCTTCATTTAATTAATATTTCTTAACAGCTGAGCTCCTAAATATATAGTCTTGGAGTGGAAAATAAATTAAGATTACTGGAAACATATTTTTTGGCAAGTACCAGAGCTTCAACTGTTAGAATATCTAAATTAATTTACATATTCAAACATACTATGAATGAGGAAGGGCTGATAAATAATAAGAAATTATACTGCCTTCCATAGAATTATTGCCCTAATAATAGCTTCAACAGTAAATTGGCTGTCAGCTTTATAAATTTTCCAAATTTCTAGTGACATTAAAGCACATTAGAGCTCTTTTATTCAAGTGTATTTTTAATTGTGATTTCTATTGTTTTTTGTAGGTTGTGAATGAAAGAAGTGTGATGTATTTATTGTGAGTGAGTGGTACCAGTGAAACTGACACCTATTGTCTGTGATATAACAACATATTTACAAGTTCATCCAAACATAATTTGATGTTATACTGTTCATTTAATGTTCATAGTTAATCTTTCTTTATGTGTTCAGTTTAGTCAAGTTTAATGTGTTCAATCATTAGAGTATTTATTAAAAAATGTATTTTCCAAATTGGTAAAGTAAAATGTTTTTTTTTAACTCAATAAAACATTTTTTTGTTCTCAATATATAATATATTAAAGTACCATACAATATCTTTTCAAAAATCAAAATGAGCTATGAATTGTTTTCCTCAATTTTTAGAAAAGTGTGAATACCAGATTGAAAATAAAATCTGTAATATACTTCATGTAAAATCTTTAGATTAGATTAGTTGAATAGTGGGATTACTTATTGAGAGTCCGACTTGATTACATGTTCAGTCATAATAATAGTAAGTTACTTTGTAGATTACTAAAAGCATGTGTAGTACTAGTTGACTGACACTAATTATTGATATTTTTGGCACTGTATACTACTAATACCTTAGTCAGAATAATAAATGTATTATATCAATTAGTCATTGTTCACACATAGATATATAACTTTATTTGCACATTTGTTTATATTTGGAAGCCATGTATGATATGAAAGTGTAATAAGTCAATGTTCATGTTTAAGTTTTAAATTGAAGCCTTTAAAAATAAATTGTATTCTTATATATTTGATAACATACATATTGAAAGTTATTCATGAGTTAATGTAATGTTTGAATTATTTTGATTATTGGAATCCATATCTGTATGATTGAATAACATATCTGTAGACTAAGAAAATGCAATTTTTATTCTGTTGGCTTTTAGAAGGAATTATGATGTATGGATATATTATAAAAGCCTCTCTCACTAAATATATAGTTTTACTATAATAATTTAAAGTGTGTTTATACCAATGATATATTTTACTCTAGTCTAACATAAAATATTTAGAGATTCATGAACCACATTTCTGAAAATTATCTACAAATGTTTCTGCTTTAATTCTTTGAACTCTTTATGCGATAGTCACACCTTATATACCTCATGATGTACTTTAAATATTCCAGTATGATATTAGTTCTAATATTTGCCAATGTTCTTTCAAATCAATTTTTTAAAGTTTTTTTCTTGAATTGATGTTGTTAATCTTTTAGCTTCGCTGTTTCTGTCCATAATATATTTTAGTTTTTGTTATACTCCTAGATAATTTGTATATAGTTTATTGTCTAAGGTTTTAAAAAATTTGAATTTAACTTGTAAATATTGTACATAGTTCATCAATTCAAAATCAGAAAAAAAGACAAAAAAAGTAATTATGAATAAAGAATAAAGTTACTATTGAACTATTAATTAAATATTGTTGTTTTATCCTGTCTTTGTTTTTAAAACAGGTCTTTAGGACCGGTCTTTGGGACAGTCCAAAGAGACCATCTGAAAGTTTGTATTTTTTTCCAGTAAATATCCTAATAACTCAAGACTGTTGTACTCAACCAAATAATTGTTTCTAAAAAATTTGAACACAAAACCAGTGTTTGTCTCTTTCATCTTATGGGTGATAAGTTTAAGGGGAAACAACTGCGCTTTGCATACTTCTAATTGTTTTTTAATAGTTATTTATTTTTAGAGATGATGAATTCGTTATCCTCCTGTTAGCATACTCGTTGTTGTGTATGGTTTGGTCTAGAATTTTCTGTCAACTTTTTGTGAAAAATAAAGATCTAGGCAAGAAATAAAAGCCCATATGGGTGAATTCCCCTGCATGTTAATTCAATCTACAGCTGTTAAGATATTGATACGGTCAACCATATCTGTAGGTTGGTTGAGGCTGTGCAGGTTATATCAAAGGCCCAGACCTGCCCCTCCCGTAAAAAGGTCTGTATTGTAGTAAATTATGGCTCGCCAGCTAGTATGCAAGAGAAAGCTTTGGAAACAGGCTATTATTTCCTAGCTCTTGTGATTCGAATAACGAAATATGGCTACTTCTATTTGCCTCCATCCACCTCTTTCGTAGACATGTCATTGAACACATCCCTCAACACCACGGAAGGTAAGAAAGCACGCATTATACTGGTCATCGTCCCTTTCGGTACCAAACGGTACTTAGTACTGTAAAACTCAATTTATTTCATTTCATATAAGCTGAATACATGATTGCCCTTTTCCTTTAGGTTTACATCACGTGTGTGTCACAGTGTAAGTCATAATTGTGGCATACGTTACTGTTATTTTATAGGTTTTTTAATACATGCAGTACATTGAAATAATCTCAACTCAATATATTGACGCCAGTTCCATGTCATAAATAATGTTAAGATGGGTGTTATTGCCTACTATCACGTAGTCTGTACATCAATCCATTGGTATAGAAAATATATGACCAGGTAATAAAACGGTATTTGCGGTATCGTTTATCCGGGGGACATGAAAATAAATATTTTTGCACACAGTTAATTCTCGGTGTATGGTTGCATTGATTCATTCAATCAACCAGTTCGAAGGCGAGAAGGCCTTCCAGGATGGAATGATTCCTTCCCGCTTATACACTTCACATTTGCCAATTATGGCAGCCCCCTTATCGACGTTGCAAGGAAAATGTTCTAATTGATTGGCATGGTATGCACGATTACTATACGAGTGAGATTTTGGCATACGTACATTGTCCTTGACAGCGTATTTCTCTGTACATTCCAAGATTTTTTTTTTAACTACATCGCGATTCTATTGCACTTGTAATAACACAATTTTTAAAATTATATTTTATTTTTAGATAACATCATACATATAACAACGGGATTAATTTAATAAATTAAATAATGATTTATATTACAAGTCATATTCATTGATAGTTTATCAGTGGTAGTCATACAATATACTGATATGCATAGCTAAATAAAGCTATATAGGCCCTATAACAATACCCGGACAACCAATGTAAGGCATCGCGGTAAAGGCCTACGATTAATTTTAATCGCAGATTACCATAAATGTCAAGATTATGTGGTATTTCGAGTGGTAATTTTGGCTTATTCTTAGTGTAGGTAGCGCATATTCTGGTTGATAAGTTGTTCAAATACTTTTTACAAGGGAATTTAAATACCGAACACCAGAAAACAAATCAAGATAGGTCCTACTTGCTTATTTATAGTTTTATTTGTCATTGAAGGTTAAAAAGGATTAATTGAAAAGATTTCGTGGACAAGGCAACGGTGATTAGATTTTGAAACAGATTGCTGATATAATCCAAATCTATTACCGTTACATAAACATGTAAATAGCAAGTTCACGTACAAACGAGTGGATTTCTATATCTATTGTGTGTACAATAATTACATAACTTGCCATTGTCAACACTAATTCAGATATGAACAATGAACAAGTCTTAATAAGTTATCTCCCTTGGGAATCTGTTAACGAAAGTAAAAACTAAATTACTTAATGACTGGGCAAAGTTCCATTATGACAATAAAAAGTCGATATTTTTTTAATACAAAGATATGAGATTAACATCAACTCAACATGTAAGTTGTAAATAATACATTTCAACACTGTTTTATGCATTTCTTTCATGCTCTTGGTTTGAGGTATTTTGGATGGCTATGCTTATACTATATAACACAAAGAATAGAAATAGAACAGCAATGGATTAATGCCGTGTCTATTAAAATCTAGAAATTTATTTATTATGGAATGTGCAAAAATTCGTATACCTTGTACAAAATATTTAATACAGAACTACCGGAAATATAATATACTATTATTGTCAAAGCATGCTGGAAAATTTGACCCGACAGATATAGGCAGTGGAAAGGCAACTGGTGTTCTGTTTTGAAATATTGGAATTGCGATCCCATGACGTATTCAAAACATCGTAGCGTCATTTTTTAACGAGATAAGCAATAGCAACAATGACATCGGAAAACGATTTCAAATAACGGATTCCAGCCGAAGTGATCCAGCCACTTGAAAAATATCTAAAAATACTATTGAACAAGCATTAGAATCGAACCTATAAATAAGACAACCCTTTTAAAATAAATAAAATCAACTGTTGCTGAAAAATGATAATGATCTAAACACCATGAACATATGAAGAACAAATCAGAATAGACTAAAGAACACTATGGATATTCCATTCCATTTTGAAAAATGCTTAAACCTTCTCTTCTGGATTTGAAATGGGTAAATTATTCAGTCAGTAACCGAGCCGCTGTTAGCTGGTAGGCCTTGCTGTTGTCGCCATCTTGCTAATCTATTCTGAAACCATAACTGAAATATAAAATCAAATTAATTTTATAAAAAACAAATTAGTTAAACACTGCCTCACCCTCACTGGGATAAAAATTAAACAATGTTACATTTGTGTTCGACTGACAGGAATAAACATCTCACCAACGAAAAGACGTTTTGTTGTGTATGGACGTAAATATTATGGTCTCCGTGATTTTCCAGTGTGGTGTTCACGTTGACCTGTACGTAAAATAAGCCTTGACAGTTGGAATTGGATATGAGTAGGCCCATAATGCCGCTGTATGGGCAAAATGTCTTCCATAGCACACTTATGGCGTGCGCCCACCTTCATTGGCCCAGAAACGTAAGACCCATTTCAATTCAACAATTTTTGTGTGAAATAAAAAGAGATTTATGTTTAACCGTGCACATTAATCAATATACAGTGTGTTGTTATATATTTCAACTGCGAACAAGTCCAGTTGGAAGTTTACCATGACCCAGTTAATAACAAGATATTTTAGTTTTTCGACAGCCCCGATCTAAGTTTCAGACAGCCTGTAGATGGTCGCTTGAAAATTTTTTTTTTTTTGATTAATATTACAGATTTAGTAAACTGTTTTATTTCACTGATTCAAAATTAA
This sequence comes from Patella caerulea, assembly GCA_036850965.1. NCBI lineage: Eukaryota > Metazoa > Mollusca > Gastropoda > Patellidae > Patella > Patella caerulea. The sequence continues at coordinate 26,941,378 of JAZGQO010000006.1, forward strand.
AATAAAGTGCTTGTGGCAATATGTAATTAATCACCATCCATTATTCAATAGTATATAGTCATGGTATGGTATGAGTCATACTTATATATAGTAAACTTATATAACAAAATATCGATTATGGTAATTCACAAAAGAACAACTAATAAAATAAGTGTTGTACACGTATCGCCAATATCATTACATTGTAAATAAAATGATGTGTAGTATGGCCACTTGCTTATCCCGCGTTTCAAAGAAGGTTATCAGTAATTCCAGCACAGAAAGTTGTCTAATTTTAATTTCACATTTAAAAAATATTATCCAATTAAAAATATGACAAAATGTCATCTTCATATTTTTGCGACTGTGTATAATTACATTAAGCGGAAACAAGAAGATAGCCTAAGGTGTCTATCAGTCTTATATCTGAAGTTTCCTTATGGATAAAGGGAGTTTATATATCATCTTTTAATTCCAAGAATAATATGAATCAGAAAGTGATCAGTGAATTATATACCTGTCAGTTATATAGCCTTTATTTATAGTATATCTTCATAAAAAACAAGGTGCCCGTAGTTAAAAATCGGGCGTAGGTATAACTACTACCATATTGTATAAAAGATAAGAAGTACAAATTTGTATAAAGTTTAATATTTCAAGTTCCCTACCTATCTAACAGAACAATGTGCACGATGGGTAATTTAGCTCCTATAAATGTTATTTTTGGCCACAGAATGATTTGTAATGTGCATCGTGCACGAGGCAGCTATAGGTTATGTCATACGGAACGTCTGACACCATTCGTCCCTGGACTCGATTGTCGCTATTCTGTGCGCGTACGATATTTAACCTTTGCACAGTTCATGATTAATATAGATATGATAACAACCAGATGAGATTTTTTTTTATCGTACAGGAAGTATGCAGGATTTTAGTCAGATTAAAGGAAGTGTCAAAATTGGGCTTTATGTGACGATCTGTATCCATAAAGAAATATATTCTATAAATTCGTAAAGCTTATTTAGGGCTTATGGACGCGTTTCACCACCTGATTGGAAAACTATCCGAATTGTAACAATAACGATTATGACATCTGCGTCTATCTATTAATCAATTTCAAATCTCAAACCGAAGTCTAACATCCCATAATGTCGACTACAATCCTTTGATATTTTCATCAGGAAATATTATCACGAAATGAAATCACGACAGATGAAGTCAATACCCCACAAATGGAGCTATTTACAATCAGGGCGATCCATGTAATGTACATTTTATTATGACTATGTTGTCAATCATCCTGATCAAGACAATAAAATTCTACAGATGGATAAAATATTGTCTTAATATGACCATAGATCTTATAAGGCCAATGATATGACCGACGGAAGCTTTGTCATGTAAAATCTAAAATAGAAAGACTTCATTCATGTGGTTGCCATTAGCCTACTAATGCTGAACAAAATGTGGCCAACCTCCTTAAAATGAGGGAAACCAATCGGCTCGGTTGTTATTTTATTAAAAAAGAAAAAATCATTTGGTATGTGAAAGTACTAAGTTAACCTTTCAGTCCCCTTTCGAAGACTTCCTTTTGGTAAGAAATCGTTTTAGATAATATCTGATTAATATAATATAGAAGGACTGTGTATACAGATCTATTTATTAAATGCCCGCTTGATTTTATACAGAAACTGTTTTCACTCGTCATTTAAAATAATTTGTTTGAATTTGGCGAAAAGTCGTATCGACTGGAATTAAGGCTTGATACAATAAATTTGAGTGACCTTTGTATGCTTTGATGCAGATTTTATGTCCAAATCAATAATACCAAAAATTTTGCCAACGCGTCTGGTCCGGAACGAGAGGAACAGATTGTTTTTACAAATTCTATCAATTTTGAGACAGAGATAACAAAGGAATCCACATTATCCGCTTTAGCCATCTGTATTTGTTCAATTCTAGCAAACATTGTACTGAACAAGCTGGTTCCATGCAGCGCTACAGATCATTTAACCCAATAGATACAGAAGTAATCAAGAAAGATGGTATTCTTTTATTTCGGGTTAAATTCGATATTCACTGAATTATCATTCAAATTAATTACCTCTATACGAGATTAGATTTCTTTTATCTGTGGTTATCTCTATCGTTTCTTGTTATCAGAGTTAACGTCTAATTATATCCAATTATTACTATTGTTAATTATAGGCTGTTGAACATCATTTGGATGGATTGTGGAATCATTTGCAAACTATAATTATTGTAAATGCCGATTATCTAAAAGAAATATCAGTCCAAACATAGCTCAATTCCGTTCAGCATTTACTCAAATACATGTAAATTGTACACTTCGAATCATTTGGCGACCTTTTCAGACATAATAAACGATATCACCCTCGGTGGAAGTGGACGTAAAAAACAAGTAACGAACGAACTATATAATAAGTGCTGGGTAAAATCATTTTAATCTGACAGAATTCTATCCTGTAGATTATCTATCTTTGATGTGTATTTTTTTTATCGATTTAAACTTTTATTTAAATGAATAGCTACATGTATGTTTCATTTCTTAATTATATGTTAAATAACCATTTTGTGTACATTATATATATTGTCGTTAAAAATTAAATTCATTAGATCGGGGGCGGATCCAGGAATATTTGCAGGAGGGGGTTTGCCAGGTTCCTGTTAAGGAAATCTGCCATCATCGTCTCTAAATTACATAAGTATACAAACAAATTGACTCTTTTATTTTTATTTATTTATTTATTTATTCTTCAAGTAAAGGTTACAACATGACAACAATAAATTAAAGTACATGAGCTGCATTGTATGATCTGGAAAGAGGCAACAATATAATATATTAAGTTGTGCATATAAAATAAAGGACGTTCTGGAGCATTGTATGATTAGGAATGAGAAATGAGAAGTATGATAGGTATGATGTCATGAAGAGACCTTTACTTAGGATAGCCCAAAAAGCTGGACGTAAATAACATCAATTGCTTATTTCCATTGGGGTCCAGGGTTGTCAAGGTCGCGTCAGGTCATCATTAGGAGACAAAATTTAATAACTAAGCCATCACAGCAATGTATCATAAATAATTAAAAATAGTTAAGTCTACATGTTATACATCAACCAATTTTAGTAGATAATCAAGCATGTAGGCCTATCACAGATTAACTTTGGGTTAACAATAAATACTTCTTGGTTGCAGCTTTAAAGCTGTATAGTGATTCTAAAGACTTAATATCATTCGGTAAATCGTTCCAGATACTTATGGCTGTGTAATAAAATGGTAGAAATCATTTTTATAATGATATATGATCACTTTGTGATTTAATTTCATTGATGCAAGGCATTAATTTATATATGTAGCTGAGCAGGGTGGGGTTTGACCCCCCCCCCCCCCGGCCCTCTGCATCCGCCCCTGTATCGCGTGTTAGATATATTATTGTCCGAAAGAAGCTTTAAGATATACAATGCACTATGCAGCTGCAACAAAACAATGGTGTTTAACATGCCCTGATACCCCAGTAACACATTCAAGTAATAGTGACAAGGAATACATGTTATTTTCTTTTGTGACTCAATAGCTTTTATATAGCCATTATCCTTACACAAAGTTCATTTTACACCTTGGAAATAAACGAAAACTTATATGTACTCGGACAAAATTATAATAGACTTCATCGAATTTTCATTTCTATGGTTTATTCTATAAATTCCCCTCTTCTAACAACTTTGGGAATTTGAAGACACTAAATTTTTTCTGTAGATCCCATTTGCAAACCCCAACCACGCTAACCACCTTATGTTGGAGGGGTGAAAAAGGCAATGTATGCAAACTAATTTTCATGTTACGTGATGAATATGGAACTCTATATTTATGATTGACAGTGGGTGGTAAAGATAACATTGTTATTAGTATACGTATATCCATACATACATAACATAACATCATGTAGGTAAAATACTGTTGAGAAACTTGACACCTATTCATTTACGAGTTGTGTCAGTCATCTCGCGGTGCTTTTGATGTTTATATTACACGTGACATAGAATAAAGGGGGAAATGTACATACTGACTTAGATTACAGATAGCCACTGGTCTAACACTATTTTGACACAAGAATAGAGCCCTCGCCTTTAGTCATTCTCAAGTTTATTTTTAGAAGAGACCTACGGGGTTTATATACATTAGGCCGATTTTAATTAAAATTACAACAAATTTAATTATGTCATTACAAAGAAAACAAATAAGCCGACGGCAGCCAGAAGCGAGGATATTTTATAATGAGTTTGTAACACGATTACACTTCTGAAATCAGTTATTATTCTTAACCCCTGTAAAGGATGCTTATTTTCTTGTTTAAAAAAATTCAAAAAATAAAAGGCTGTGATATAACATATATACATATTCCAATCGTCCCTTTTTCGACTTTAAATTTTATGGATACAAGACATGAACTATGCAACTTAATAAGTGAAATAAATAATCAAGGATTCACATTTCAACGTTTGTACACTTGACATTGAAACATTTTGTTCTATTTATTTGAGGTATTTTTAAAAATAAACCATATAAAATCCAATGTCCTGCATATACATGTCAGTGAGGTATTTAACCCAAATATAGGTTAATTATATAGTCACTTACATTAGGTACATACTTAAAAGAAACGTGTTGGGTCTGGTTGGGTCAGGGGCGACAAAGATATAACAGGTTTTTTTTCCATGACATCAATTTAGTTGCATTTAAACTTGTTAATTAAACGTATCAACTCTTGGAAAAAAAGATGAGACTCGCAAAATTTAAGAAATTGACCACCGGAAACCAAACCTCATGAGATCCGCGATACATCCTTGAAAAGATGCAAGAAATTTCAGAAGCAACAAGAAATACCAAAGACTTGGGCGGTCTTTTGACATCTGGTCAATATGAAATGCCGAACTGACGACTTCTTAGATTAATTAACGATATTTTAGGAAGCTATCATTGCCATCTTCGTCGTGTACATACAATCTTTCTGAATATTATTCTTTCAATGAACATGCACTCATAGATCGCAGATAAAAAAGCAATACCTGCACCTGCGTCACATGTAAATGATACCCAACAAAGCATTAATTCAAAACCTTAAAGATGAAACCTAATCTTTTAATGATAGAAGAATAGTTCTTTAACACAACCGAGTGACCTTTGTTCCGGGGTTTAGTATGGAAGATGGAACGGAGCATCGATTACTTATTGTGGCTTAATGAATGAATCGTATGTCAAAGATCAGAAACAACAGTAAACAACACGGGCAGAGGCAGATTAATACTGTACGGGGAATATCAAAGAAAGCGAGAAGCTATTATAGATTTCTAAGTGGGGTTTAAGACAGTTTTAGTATGGGTTATAATCCCAGCTTATCTGTTTATATCCGCATTCCGGGTGTTATAAATCAATATTCTATTGAAACTAGGGATCAGACGGAAATTGATTTCTGACATGTATAGTTTAAAGCTATGATATATACGTGCAATTTATATAAGACAACAAGAATTTAACATTACTTTCTCAACAGCTGCATTTATTGGAAGATCGATTAATTACAGTTTGCTATTCTAAAATCAATATGCACATTTTGTCTCACCCCATATAATGGTTTAAGGGTGGCAATTAAGCTTTTAAAATCATTCTAAAGACACGTTGGTCGACAACCCGACCGTAATAATTCTGATAGATCGAAAAAATATTGATTAATCGGGAATAAAGAAATGAAATATTAACGATGTTATATATTTATAGCCTCTATCAGAAGGTTCTATTGGTTAAACTCATCGACATGTTGGGTAAATTTATCCAGAATATGGACTGTATATGATCAAACACTGAAGAAATACCAAATAGGGAAATCACATTATTCCCCAAAAAGTCTTGATTTGAAAGTCCAAAAGACATGTTCGAAGGAGTCTGCAGGTCGCCCCCACCCAATTTGTACAATTTTTCATTAAGAAATGACCTGTTTCCTATTCAAGGAGATACCAGAACAGAATTCTGCCTGTAAATTAACACTGAGTTTTCTTTTTACTCCCCAAAATGTTAAGTATGGTTGCTTACTATATTTAACTAATAGATTTTGCATATTGTGTGCATGCTAGCTTATACGTGGCAGCCTATTTAAATGAAATTGGCTTTAATGTCCTACGCTATGCAGTGTTCAATAAGGAACATTATTTCTCCGACAGCGGGAATGCCAACTGTCAAGGGGTCTGGATTCCAATTCCATCTGTCAAGGGTTCTTTTACGTACACACCAACGTGTACACAGGTTCTCGGTTTTCGTACTATCCTAACGACTGATATGTTCCTTTCCACAAGGCACTCTGTCCGTTCCTAGTGACAAGGGAAAACTATTTAAAATTTGATGAAATTTTAGTATAAATAATATGTTTAATTACATACATCTATTTTATATCGAAAATATGCAAAATTACCTACCTTAACATCCTGTTCAGATAATCCGACCTCGGCAGCGATTATTATCATATCTAAATCTGACGGATTGCGATTGTCCTTGAAATTTGTTTCTAATTTTTTCAACTGATCCATGCCCAGTCTTGGTAACAGATATGATGGCATTAAATGCGCTTGGATGCTTGCCATTGTAAGAGTTAATTGCACAGCCCAGAAGTAGAATCCACCCTATAAATTTGAACTAATGATATAAATTTCACATGAAAACAACAGACTCTAATTAAAGGGATAACAGTCTCACGCGTCAGCTTCTGTAAACACTGCCGCTACATAATGTGAGCTAGTTCCTGGTATTAGTTAAATTTCCAACAGACGTAGAGACTGGTCGATAAAGTCTGTGTCCTTGAATATCAATATAGCGAAGTCATATACACAACAAGTGGTGACTATTGCTAGTTATGACGATATCAACTCGACATTAATACACGATGTAAACTCTTCTTAACATACTTATATTGAAGCTTGTCAAAAGTATTCATTCATCCAATATACCTTCCCCGGTAAGAAGTAAATAATGTCCTATTTTATTTCGCGAGATATAGTAGGCTACGAACCAACTGAAGTTTTCACAAAGCCCCATACACACACCACGAGGACGCTTGTTCAACCAATCCATACAATGACCGTGCTTTAGCAGACGACTTGGAATTGATTAAAATCCGCCTATGTCGAATCACATCTGCCTGACAAAATGTTCCATTATTCACGGTTTTATCCAATTATCTGATGCGAGCACGATCGCTCATTGTTGTGGCACATTTTTCTATTTTAATCCATGTAATCGGAATGTTGAATCTAGCCTCGGTTGACTAATTAGAAGTCTATTTAATGATAAAAAATCGATATGAAACCTACGATTACCCAGTATTTTAAAACCGTTGATATTTATAAATAATGTTCATATATCTATCCCCAAGTTTATGTGTACAAATCGATAAGGACTTGTGCGATTATTGAATCAATAATTATTGTTTATATTGCTGTCACGTGTGGTGACGTGTAGTATACTAAATATAGATAACCACTTACACATTTGTATGTATGACACTATTCATATAGTGTGTAGCAAATTGTTAAATATATCGTACCATGTCACCCCCTGCGACACAGGCCTTATAACATAAACAACATTATTATATTAGTATGTTTATGATACTGATACCAATCTGGGTAGAATAATAGCTGTATTAAAGGGCGTGTGGCTCTTTTCTTAGCAAACTGAAAATAGACGACACGGTGTCTAAAGGCACATAACTATAATATGAATGTTTACGCCTGCAGCTTATCCATTCCTCATGTTTGTTTTTTTTTTATTTCAAAATTATTGTTTTGTCGTTTGTGAAAAAAGACGATTACTAATTACTTCTATATTGTCTTGTATGATATTTATTTCTTTTTAATGGCGCCAAACGAGACGCGATTCATGTACTAATTTTAAAATGTTCATCAGGTCTTGAATATTGGATGTTAGAATTGCATATTTTCATGGCAAGAAAACAACATGAATAACGAATGCTAGGGGAAATATTGAATTTAGCTCCTTTACTACTATTCATAAATGCTCATAGTTTCAGTCTAATTATTATTTACTCTGAATACACAGTTGTAATAAATTGAATAAATAAAACGTTTAAAATAGATTGAAATATAAACAAAATTATTAAATCTACAGCTGTAATTTGTGTCTCTTTCGCAAAATAGTGTTCTTAATTCTGAAGCTATACTAATTAAGAGGTCTATATTTAAATGGAGGTCGGGCAGATTGGAGGGGATTGATGCAATCATCAAACTATTGCTTGAATCATACATTTCATACGACAATAATTGATAAGTGATTGTATCGGAGTCACCCCGTCGCCAATGGTACACAATTAGCTTGTAGTTATATTAAAGGAGCTAAATCTCTATAATCAACGGTACAAAGTCAGAGGGGTCAAAGCCAAAAGTACGACACAGAAGTCAGTAGCGCGTGTGCTATCTACTGGCTCTTACGCACGCCGTGCAACGACGTATCATGAAATTAACCATCTGTGTCGTACTTTTGGTTATGACCCCTCTGATATTGTACCGTTGATTACAGATTCAACATCCATAAGTGTACAAATAAGTTGTTATTGATGTGTTCCCATTTGAATATTGTTCGCAATAAGAAGCAAAATAAATAAGATATGATTACAGGATCATTTTGTTATACGAAAAACTAAGTGATGCGTTTTCTATGGCACTCAGTATATTCATACTCATCTTTTTATGACTCCATGTTTACATCTTATGGCGAAAAGAGTCAAAATGATATTGATATTTATTAACACCTATCAATACTATTTCATTTGAAGATTTTTGTTAAACTTATGTATTTAAACTCACTGATCCTTGACTCTATTAGTGGACACGAAATCGAGGATACTCATTGATTATAATAATACTGCAGTCTATATTGAAGTAAATTCAACTGTAGTATGGTCTCTCTCGGGAGCCGCCGTGGCTCAGTGGTTGAGACACTGACTCTTTAATCTAGTGGTCCGTTGCTCAATTTCAGTATTGACTGAGAAAGTTCACCGGGATTTCCATGTGCGGTTTACAGTTGTCAGATGTGCAAGATGGAGGGCCTGGCAAGGTATAGCGTATAGTCGTTCGAATGGGACGGAAAACCAAGGTCCCATGTACATGCACCTTGGCGGGCGCGTTAAACCAGTACGACATTAAACCATATTTCATTCCATTTTCAGTCGTGTCTTGGAATTAAAACTTACCGAAAGATTTATAACTATTAATAGGAGAAAAAAATACATACGAATTCAAGAATGTCTTGTGTTAGTTTTACAAATTACTATTGAAAGTACTGAAGTGACATTAATGTCATTACTGGACAAACTGTTGCATTTCTACAGTAAATATAGATAGAAATGTCTACATTAAATTATCATTATTTATTCATATCACGAGTTAAAGGATAAATAGCATAAAGTCAAACCATTTCCAGTTGCTTCTCGTCTTAAAGCTTACAAAACTGAATTTAAAAATGCCAAGATAACAACAACATGATAGATTACAATAGAATAATAATAAAAACTTAAAAATATATATTAATTACAATAATATAAACATGATATAAGACACTTTTTTTTATCTACAATAAAAGATATTCGTGAGTCGTGCTGTGTCGAGCATTTCTCAGTCGTGGCAATTTATGACAATTTATGTCTAAATTTTGACCAGCATTGTTCAAGTCAAATTATGATTATTGATGTTGGAAATTTAAATCTAAATGTAAGGCAAGTATCAATCATGAACTATATATCAACGACTTCATGTTTATGTTTGAACCATCTGGAGTACCAGAAATTACCACATTTAAAAATATAATACGAGCAGTACCCAACTAGCCATTACTCGCATGGGACACAAATCCATTATACAATATGAGGATGCAGACCACCATAGTTTTTCCTCTTGCAGTAGTGTATTTTTGTCGTTCATTAGACAGCGAAGATGAGCTTATGGTGGTCTGCCACAATTTTCAAGCGATATTTAGCCGTAAAATTTAGCCCTATATAACCCCAAAGGTTAACATCAACATTGAACTCAATTTTACTATACCCTTTAACCAGGATATCATTGAAATTCAGATAAATCGGGTAATGTCCAGATCCCACTGGGAAATTTTGTCTCGGGGATGTACTACAGATGGGAGAGAGAGAGGGAAATTGGGTTTAACGTCCACTCGACACAAAGTAGGTCATTTCGAGACTAATAATTCGCTTGCGCGTAGGGGTCTTTAGCAGCGGGAGGAAACCGGAGTACTCGGAGAAAACCCACGAGGCTTGACAGGCGACCCTACTCCTTGCCACATGCAACCGGGGATTCGAAACCACGGCAGGCCGTATGATAAAGCGCGCGCACGCGGCCAACCACCCCCTCCCCACTACCGATGGAAATTGATGAGCCTCGGTAGGCGCCAGGTACAGGTTTATCGGCGTCCCAGGAAAGCTTCGAGAGAATGGCAAAACAAGCATAAATCTCAGGGGCTTTCCAGATCCACGTGGAAGCGCCGGGGATTGCTTCCATGGAGCTCCGTATAAATATTTTTCGCCTGAAGCATCCCTGATTCATATATCCTTGGAGGTCCCCTGATGCTCCAGGAGTCATCACCGATGCATCGGGGAAAATATTTTGGGGAAGCTACAAGAAAGCATCCATGGACCTTCCTTGTTGATCTGGAAAACACCAGGGCTGCCTCCATGGCCAGGTTTCCAGACAAAAAGTCGCTTTCCGTATCCCCCAATTTCGAAGCTTCCCTGGAACCGTTGCCGAAGCCCCCCCCCCCCCCCCCCCCGAGGCTCACCAATTGTCATCGGTAGTATATCGCCGATTACATAAATGCCGCCGAATCGCAATGGTGTGGAACATCAGCGAAGGTACCCCGGAGCTTTCACGATTATTTGGAGCCATCCCAGAAGCTTAGTGACCATAGCCGAAGCACCAGTTAACGTTCGTCTGACCATCATCCCCAATGCCTAATATCTGCCATTTTTCATCGGACTACTTGTGGGTAAAAACATCGGGAGAACCAGGAGCCAATGTGAGAAAATTTGTTTATTTCCACATCAGCGAATATTTTACCCCACTGGTACCTGGGCATCATAAGTTGACAGAAAACGTAGCCCACCACAACAATCACAAGATTTCTTCTATATCACACTGTTTCAGTGAAACAAAATGTTTTTTTTCACACTATCTAAGTACCATAACGCAATGTCGTTTGCTACACTATTTCAGTACCATAAAGCAAAAAGTCTTTTTGTTACACTATTTCAGTACCATAAAACAAAAGGTCTTTTGTCACACCATTAATTTTTGTATGATACACAACGATGTCTTTTGTCACACCGTTTTGTATCATACAGCAAAATGTCTTTTGTCACACTATTAGGGTATCGTACAGCAAAATGTCTTTTGTCGCGATATTTGGGTATCGTACTGCAAAATGTCTTTCGTCACGCTATTTGGGGATCATACAACAAAATGTCTTTTGTGACGCTACTATACATGAGTTAATTCAGAACACTGTGTATTTTTCTGTTTAAATTTCGTCTTTCGGGTAATGAAAGACCTGTGTGCAGAGATTCTTGCTCGTCTTCATCAACTTCGTCCTGTGATTCACAGGAATTACTTATATTGGTTAGCACTTTCTTATGTTGTCGCGAATGTGTTCTTGAAAAAGGGGAATCGCTTCTGGGCAGAGCTTGCATGAAATCGCTGCTCTGGGCACAACTGGATGAACAATTTCTCTTGTTTCTGGCGCTTAGTTTTGAAGGAGGTAACTTATCATTATGATAGGAATGTCTTCTTTCTTGAAACAAGTCGCCACCCGAACGTAGCAGTGAATAACTGAAAGATCAAAATGGTTCAAGTTATATCAGGTTAATAATAAATTATAACAACATTTATGAAACTGTTATCCTATGCAATCTGTAGAATAATATTCTTTTTCCAAAGAATAAAAAACTTTTGTCCTTACTAACGGAGGCGGTTCTTTTGTGAAAGTCAAAATTTCGACCTAATATTACCGTTATGGTGGCCTAAATCAATTCGCAACAAAATATTAATAACGTAAATACAAAAGGCCAATTAATTATATACACACCATTCTCCTAACATAAATATAGTTAACGTTCTGTGTACTGTACTTTCATACTTTGGGGCTATAGTAAATGTTTACTCACTTAGAAAATCTTTGATCCCCTTCAGCAGGTGGCGTAGGCGATCTTGGGCCTGATTCCTCCTTCATAATGGCGGATATCCTTTCATGTGGTAATAAACCCCGTCCTGAAATATAGAATATCACTTTTTTACCAGAGACAAATACAGGCATAGGCGGCCATGGACAATTAGATATCCCGAAACCACCTCACCGTGTACAGACCAAGCGTGCAAGTAAAACAACCTCTGGTGCATTTGGAATCAGAAATGAAATGAAATGAGGTTTAACGTCCTACTCTTCTGCACCTAACCCGGGCTAATGGAAGACAGGCATACGCGATACAGTGTGCTATTATGGAAATTTTGCCCGTGCAGCGGCGCCATGGCCTTATCTTATATCGAATTCCAACTACCAAGGGATCTTTTACGTGCATGCCAATCTGTACACGGGACCTCGGTTTTTCCTACCATCCGAACGACTAGACAACTGTCCTTCCCAGGCCCTCCGTTATGCATCACTGACTAGGAGAAACCATGCCGGAAAATCGAGATGAACTTTCTAGGTCAATGCAGGGGTCGAACACCTGACCTTCAAGCTAGCGAGCCAGCGCCTTACCCACTTAGCCACGTGATCTCCATTTGGAATCAGACCAGAAGGCAATAAAATCCACACCCGTCCCTCTACAGTATTGAAGACGTAACTGCGGGGAACAAAAAAGACCTCTATTTTTTTACGAATACGTTAAACTCCTTTTCATTGTTCTGTCTAAACTCTTCTTTAATATAGTCGTCAGCCTTGGTTTTAATTTTTATAGAACACATAATACCACACCTCATGTATTTGGTTAGTTAAAATTGTGTGAATTCAAAGTGTCTTCACCGAAGACTTTGCTGGACTAATAGACTGTACTTTACCTTGTAAAGGTTTGACACCTTTAAGTGGTGCTAATTTTTCTTTCCTTGAAGATGGTAATCTAGGTGTATTGGGTTCATCATCCATTTCGCCGAATATAAGTTCTGTTGGTGATTCACTGGTTTGATTGACAGATGGGGGAGAAATTGATCTGCTAGTGTTTATATCTGGTAGTGGTTGTAGGGATAATGATCTTGGACTTACTTCTGGTGAAGGTTGCTACATGGAATAAAATTAAAATTTACTGAACACAACACAATGGGATACATGTTGTAAAAGAATCCATTTTCGTCAGAATACATAAAAGTAAAAGCTCAGTCTCTGTCATCCACAAAAACATTCTACCTACGTACGTTGAAGACTATGTAGTTCTGGGTGACCGAGACCAAATGTTATACACTTCAATACTATGCCCCTCTCTGTAGTACCTAGGTCTAAAATATCGCGTTTTGGTCAAAGGACGTTTTCCGTTGACTGTTCTGCCACTGGAAATAAAGAAACCCCCAGAAACTGTTGTGTTTAGATCTACTTTGAACTTTTCTATTTACAGTTCTGACAGTTGTGGCCGTTTTAGCACTTCGCTCTGGGCATGCTTATGCGCGGACACTGCGCAATATAGATAAATAGACTATCACTATTATGGAGAGGGGGGTCCATAGAATTCTGTGAATAAATATTGTGTAAAACAAACAAACAATTATGGGTGTTGCAAAGACAACGTATTTTTCTGAATACAAATATATACATAGCGGTGTTTCTCGGGCGAATTCGGCGTGGGCCTAGACGAAATACGGAGTTATCTACCCAGTTTCCAGTAAAGTGATGCCTAATTGTTTGGATGGGAAGCAAAACCGAAGGTCAGTCGTGTACAAATATGCGTGCACGTAACACCGAAATATTTTTTGACGAGATGTTTAAATCAATGTATTTCTTTTTTATTTGATTGTTTTTGTAATTGATTAGAAATCCACACATTCAAAGGTAAACTATAATTTCAATTTTGATTTTGATAGTACTATAATACATACTAGAAAAATAGAAAGTTAAACACCAGTTGATTTCATTATACACCTATCCGTTAGTGTAATGTAGGGCTATAATCGTTATAAGCATAATAAAGACTATATTTAGATACTAATAGTGATTATCATAAGCTGATTATTATATACTATAATTCATGTAACAGTTTTTTAGTGTCGTTGTAATAAGCTCACATGATAAAACATATGACGCCAAATACTCATATTAATATTTCTGTTTTTAAATGACATTAATGCTTAGTCCGTTTTGCATATATGTAAATGCAACACGCGCGGAAACACAATATAGCGTGCAGCGAAGGCACTGCGCGAGATTTGTGTCTAGAAACTGACCATCTCAAACAAATATCACAGCAGATTACTTCAAGAGATGCACCCCAAATATTGACAGAAAGGAGGTGGGTTTCTTGATAAAAGCGCCAGGTCTCTGTATATACTGTAACAGAAAACTGCAATGACTTGGGGTTTAACATCATATTCTTCACCAACCGGGGTAATGAAGATGGGCATATACATAGTGTACCATGAAGAAAGTTTACGGCCAACATGTACACGCGACCTCGGTTTTACGCCCCATTCGAATGACTACAATCTGTTCCTTGCTAGCCCATCCGTCCTACACCATGAGATAGATAGTCAACTCCTTACTCACTGAGCCACCGTGACCACCAGAGAAGAGTGAAGTGACTCGGCGACGATGATGGGGATGAACAACAAATCTATCAACACCAAACATCTACTCCCTAAACCAGGCCTACGACATGGTCTACAAACTCGGTTTAAGTGGAATAGTAGGAAGGGCGTATGTCTAGGCAACCAAAACAGAATATAGATACGAATAGGTTAAAAGAATGCATTTTGTAAGATCTACTACCTACTGGAGCAACTATCGCAACAAGGTCAACTGAGCTCATTATGTTTTCTAAAACAACAGAAGAAACTGATCACATAACAGAGGCGGATCCAGGGGGGTGGGGCCCTGCTGAGCTACTAGGAAAAAAAATAATGCCTTGCATCAATGAAATTACACCACAAAGTGATCCTACATCACTATAAAAATGATTTCTCTGTTTAAAAAGCACAATTTGTATGTATGCCTTTGTTATTTAGAGACAATGATGGCAGATTTCCGTCACAGAAACCTGGCAAAGCCCCTCCTGCAAAAATTCCTGGATCCGCCCCTGCATAGGAGGTCACAAATGGAATGATTTCTAAATCGTATTCTAATAACAGTGACAAGTTTTTATTTCTTCTCTACGAGATGACTATACCGTGCGACTGACTGTACGAGTAATCGTTACACTATCTACAAAATAATCATTTTCGTTACATTATCTTACCCGCGGCGCTAAATAAACATCTACTTCTTGATGATAAGATGGAGATTTCGACATCAAAACACCCACTGTTTTATTACTATAAAAATTGCCATCGGACATTCTTTTCAACAATGTCTTTTTAAACTGATGTCTCTTCAGATCGGGAGTGCTGTCCAAAGAATTGCACTGTTTTTCACCCGAAACTCTCACCAGGGGGAGTTCCCTCACATTGGAATTGCTGTTGTGTTTCGTCTGATCGTCAACTTTTTGGTTTTTGTTTTCTACTTTCGTCCCATTTTTGTCTTTCAAATCACGTCGCCTTGCATTAGAGTTGCATGGCCTATTCGATAGTTCGATTTCACAGTTTGCCTTTCTTGGCACAAACAAATCTTTTATAAAACTAAGAGGTCCACGTTTGTTTCTAGTGCTGCTGGTTAACTGACTTTTGTTCTGACCGTCTGTCTCCTGCTCGCCGTGTTTGGTTTCGTAGCCAAGTTTCTGCTCCAAAAGTCTTTGGCATTCTGCCGAAAATATAAGAATAAACAAATCATATAATGCCCTGGTGAAAAACCCTGTTATCCACAAAGTATTTTGTTTTATTGGGTTAATAGTTTTTATCCCATTGTTTACAACACTAGCTCCTTAATTCCTAATACCTCTTAATTCTTATTGTAGTATCTTTACGTAATCATTGGCATATATTCTTCACTCTATACGCTTTGATAAACATAAAAGTCATATTGGGGTAAGTCATTATTTAAGTTGTGGTGACTAAATGAAACGAAAGAAGTTTAATATACGGTCAAAATATAATAATTAAGCAAGAATAAACCGTTAACGAGGCCACATAACAGATGACAAAATGCTCATTAATTAAAGGGGAATTATGGAAGATCCGATATGGGGTTGAAAATTTCAGTCAAATTGCTCCACTCTAAACCGAGATATTAGCTTTTGAATTTTAGGGTAGCCTCGATCATTATTACTAAAGTCGTTAAGATAAAAACAACGTCTCGATTGTCCAGTATTACGTTTAATTATTATTCAAAAATTGTATTCCGATCCATTAAATACCGCAGGCTAGCTGTGGCATCGAGAGTTTATTTTGGTCTGGTATTAATGTCTAATTTTAATCATTTACAAATAGTTTCAGGACTAAAGAAAGACTTGCAATATAATGTATGTTTAAACGTGCCATTTAGATAATGACTTAGAAGTTAAGAACAATAAGAGTAAGTTAGATAATCTCTTGATCTCGATGTTAGTGGGTACAAATCACATAAAAAAAAAACATAAAGTCATATTTTTATTTCCAATAATTTTTTACTCATATTTATGACGTCACCAAATCAATAGAAACTAAATGTCAAATGACCCAGTAGTCATTTTTACATGAACGATTTCAGGGGTAATATTTTGGGGGAGTGATCAACCTATATTGTCACTGACAATAAAATTAAAGGCGCAACAAGTAAGATTCTTAACATGTCTCAAAAGTTAAAATATGGTGTTATTATGTTATTATAGACACAGCGGAGTACAAGAAACCTTCATGGACTGTCCTATGCGACCGTATGCACATACCATTAATATAAATCAATATAAACTTTAAATGGTGGATGTAAACATAGTTCGACCAAAATGTTTTAAATAAAGTAACCTTTGATTTCGTACAGGTATGATCTTAAACAATTAATACTATCCTTTGTTCGAGCATGTTGGGGTTGAAAGTCTTAATAGCAACGTTTGTGGTCGGATGAGAGAATGTTTCAATATGGTTCATATTTACCTATATGGCCAGATTGTCGTGTATAATCTAATGGTGTACCACCCTCAGCATCGACAGGATTAGGTTTCACGTCAAGAGATAACAATAGATTTAAACAATGTATCATACCCATGGCTGCTGCCCAATGTAATGGTGTCCTACAAAAATACACAAACGTAGACAATGGCTATACCAAGTGACCATCATTAAATGTCCACAAGGTGTTACGTCATTCACAACATAGGCACCTGTAATGTCTGATGTCTGTGTCTGTTTGGCGTGGTTTCAAATCCCGGGTTGTACGTGGCAAGGAGTAGGGTCGCCTGCCCAACCTCGTGGATTTTCTCCAGATACTCCGGTTTCCCCTCACTGCTAAAGACCCCTACGCGCAAGCGAATTAATGAAATAAAATTAAACCACGTGTTAGTCCCGAAATGACCTAGTTTGTGTCGAGTGGACGTTAAACCCCATTTCTCTCCCTCTCTATCGCTCTGTCTGTTACGACCATGTGGTCTGAATCCGATTTTTAATTCAAGGGCAAATAACTCGTCCGAAACCGATTCCCTTTCATTCGAAATAAGATAAGATAAGATTTTTATTGTGTCTAAACACCCCATAAGAGGCAGCATACAAATATCCACAAAACAATTTAAGAAGAAGAGAAAGCATGAACATCATTTATGACAAAGGCTAATAATCAAAATTAAAAACAAAAAACAACAAATCTAGCGCGTCACAAGAGATTTCAAAGTAATATTATGTCTATTGATAGTTAATGGAAAACAGTGAAAATCACTAGAGTTTTTCACACGACATTTAGCACTGTGCAAAAGTTTGGAGTCAATCGGATATTAACTTCAGCCTCACCCACAGATATTTCGAGTAATCAAAGGTCATTACTCTGACAGCAATTATCTGAAATCATTTAAAATCAATAGGATTCTTCTTCTTCAACGATCGGAATCACAGTGCAGAAATTTAAAGTCAATCCAATATTAACTTAATCCCTTAGATCGTCCATAGGATATTTCACAGTGATCAAGGGCCATAACTATGGTAGTACTTAACAGAAACCATTGAAATCAATATGATTCTTTGTCTCATGTCTTTAGACACTGTGTATAAATTTAAAGTCAATTTGATCGAAATAAAGAACATAACTATGGAATTATCCAATTCTCTCCTTAAATTCGGGATAGACAAAGCCTGCAACCGCTTTTGCAAGAGGGGGGGGGTAAATACGGTTAAAAAAGTCATTGGAATTGCTGGGGTATTATTAAAGGCTGGCAATAAATAGGAGTTTCGAAGGCTGAGATATTTATCACATTTCATTAGAAAATGCCCCTCATCTTCTATGGCTTGCGATGAACACATCTGGCAAAGGCGATGTTCTACTGGAATGTTTTTGTACCGACTTCTCTCTATTTCTAAGTTATGAGTATTTAGTCGAAGTTTTGTTAAAGCAATTTTGTGGTCCTTTATTCTAACTACATTTAGATTGTCAGGCATACCATCAATGGTTGGTTTGGATTTAAAATAAGTTCTTAATTAATTAATAGTAAACGCCTTGGTGATTGGAAAAGTTCGATTTAACGTCAATGAGAAAAATATTTGTTACACTTGGCGAAGTTTCAAGACTATTTCACAACCTGCTATCGAGCAAACACATAGGATAAATGCATAGGATACGCCAACAGTAGCAGCAATGTCTCAACAACAGCTAGCTTATCCAAAACAGAGCTAGGATGATAAGAAAAGAATCCTTTAAGAAATTTAATCTATATTGTGTACACAAGCTATAAAAACTGTTAAAAACTGTTGCCTCTATCACGTTCACAAGGTTTTCAGCAAAGGAGGGTAACTGTGGAACATAACGTGGCAGAACGCTGAATATATGGTTCACTCTCAGAGGACCGCAATGCCTCCCAACACATTTAAAAAAAAAAATTGTAGTAAACTTTAGCCACTATCAACATTAAAACTACAAACCTGTCATCGGGGTCTTCTGGTTCTAAATCACACCCAGGATAAACCTGTAGAGCCTTAATGACATCAACATGTCCTGCTGCAGCGGCAAAATGTATAGGTGTTTTACCTGAGAGATCAACTGAGTTGATCAATAATAAACCATCAGAATGTGATGCCAATTTAACACAACATTCCGTACACCCATTCTGAAATAAGAAAATCGGCAATAAAAGAAAATATGATTGCCATGTTGTCAAATATAGACTTGTATCAAATTTAGAGATGGTCGTGGTAGTACAATTGTCTTGGAACTGGTTGGCCGAGAAAAACCAAGAATTACGTCGCCTTGTTATTAGCATGGAAAACTGTTCTGTTTGCACATCAGTAATATGATTGTTCACTTGCAGGAAATCACCAAATTTTTTCGATCGCCACAGCAATCGAACCCGGGACTTCCTGGTTAGCGATACAGAACCTTACTCACTGAACCGACGCAACTCCCTAAAAAGGTGAAATAAACACAAATATAATGCAGAAACGTCTCTAAATATGACATGTGGTATTGTACCTGAGAAGCCCAGTGTAAAGGTGTTTTACCATCTATATCTTGAACGAATATATCGGCACCTTTCTGCACCAGTAATTCCATATGTTGTGGACGATTGTGAAAAGCTGCCCAGTGTAAGGCGGTCATCAACTAAAATAAACAATAACACACTACAGTACAATATATATTTTTTTTATTCAAAGAAATTGAATTGGAGAACAGGCATAAATATATTGATTAGTAAAGTAAAGTAATTTAGGGGAACGATTAAATTATAAGATTGCTATATATATATACACTACACGATATGTACAAACTACAATCAGAATATTTATAATTTCATACATTTTATACAGAATATTCAAAATTTTTGGGAGATGTCGAGGAAGTTATGTACTGTCGAAAAAATTACTTCAGAATTGTTTCTGTCATCAGTTCCGAATAACAAATTTTGAGAATTTCGATAAAGTTTTGAGAGATTTGATATTGTCGCAGATCGTGCATCTGAACGTAAGGGACAAATTAAAAGGCGTAACCACAATCGCATTTAGGGCTGTCAGAAATATGCCTGAGAAAACGATGTCCGTTTAAATCACAAGAGAGTCGAAGGTGAGAGCGGTGAATTTGATTTTTCCTGCTGCTAGAGTAGTATGGTGAAGGTATAATTTAATAAAGGTAACCGAGCTTAGATTTCAAAGAAGATAAAGTAGGTAAGCTTCCGGTAGAAAGATCGAGTAGATTCCATTGTCGAATTGTAGATGGTATAAAAGAAAAAGAAAATAAAGAAGTTCTGCAGAAGTATGTTGGGCTGTTACTTTGGTTTCGTAGGCGACATGAATTTATATTAGGTGGTATCAATTGAGATAAGTACTCGGGAGTGATATGATTTATGATTTTGTAGAATAAAGTTAATTTATGTCGCCTTCTTCTCTCCTGCGGTGTAATAAACCCGGTTCCTTATATAGCACTTGGTGACTTGTACCTTTCACAGCACCACGTCCTGAGTGAAATTGGTTGTAAAAGTTCTAATTTATGTGTTTGTTCGGCGGTACTCCTATCCCAAATAACGTCGCAGTAGTCGAAATGAGGAAGAATATATGAGGTATACATGGTTTGGAGAGATCTACAACTTAACCCATATTTTAATGAGCAAAGATAATTCACAAGTTGTCTAAAATCTTATTTTTATGAGTATACCACTTACAGTTTGTTTGAAAAATCAGCCCCAGGTGATTGTGCTCAGGCAGAGATAGATTATTTTTATTGGATAGTGCCAGAGTTTCAGTTTTCAGCGGGATAAAAGATACGAGCCACGTCTTAGCCCAAAGGTTTATTTTCTCTAGATCACCATTTAAGACTTCCGAACCTTCGATTAGGTCAGACATTTTTATAAATAAACTAGTGTCATCAGCAAATAATCTAATATTTGATTTTATACAGTTTACTATATCGTTAATGTATATAATGAAAAGTAATGGACCGAGAACCTACCCTGTGGAACACCAACAGGGACCCTTAATGTTTACTCTCAGTTTAATCAGACAGTAAGTTTTATTTTTAAAGCAGTTTCTATTCTGTGCAATTATTGTTTATTAACTAATTACCTCGATATCGGGTTTATTGAGCTCTTCTTGAGTTAATGTTTGTAGCAACACTGTCATCGTACTGTTCAAAATATAAATCAAAATACTCAGTAAAGCAATATTATGGGTTCTTTTATTTCTAACAATAATAAATACTAGTAACAAATGGTAACATTCAGTCTCCTAAAAACTCAACTTTTCACGAATTATTCCTAACATGTTCTATTTTTTACAGATTGAATCCGCTGTGTTTGACTAGTAAAACCCGACAACTTTCTTCATTTGAAACAAATTAATATCAGACAATGAAGAAAATCCATTTTCATCAATTTGATGAAGGGGGTGAACAGAGTTTCGATACGTTTCACTTGGGTGTGAATATTGTGGATATCCTACGATATATACAATAACTGTCATCGTTATGGTGTGATCTTAGTTGATCGGTGCCCTTAACTGTTGTATATCCGTCATCTTGGGCCGTGGAGGTGTCGCACTGGAAGATACTAAACCATGCGAGGTATTCCCTGGTATCCTCAAGAGAAGCCGATTTGCACCCTTTTTGAAATTGTATATAACAGTAGACATTCGTATACAAAAATCGTGATTGCAGGGCATAATGGTTTCGAATATGTAGTTCATACTAATACTTTTAAGTAGTTTTTAGATGAACATAACCGCAATATAACACACATTGCAATTGGTTATCTTGAAATAGAGCCCCCCCCCACCCTCCCCATCAAGCTTTAATAGTCAATGAACCACAATACAATAAAACTGCACAAACCCAAGAATCAAGAAACATGAAAATAAAGACACTCTGGAGTCAATTATATGGATATTTACCTTGTGCTTTTATCATATGTTGAAGCATGGAGAGGAGTTCTTCCTGATTTATCTACTATCTGATGTTTAGCCCCATGTCTTAACAAATAAACCACACCATCATGCCACCCCTAGAAAATATTTAATAGATCTGTTATTGAGATAACGACAATAATAATAAATCAAAACGCCAATAATACAATATGCTAATATTAATAATGGTCCGATATTACTAATTTGATTCCATCAGATAATTGCCTGGTACTTGACAACCAATTTTAGTCTTAAAAATATTTGTTAATAAAATCTATATTGCCATCGATAATTTTAATAAACGATATACCACTAATCCAAGATTCCGTATAAATATGTATGAGGCAAGATATATGTATTGTGCAGTTATGATTAAATTCATCTCTTGTGTGGTTGGGTTAAGAGCGGAATTTGACAGTGGGTGTTTGATTCAGGTCTAAAGGTAGCAGCACATTCAAGAATTTATAGTCGACTGATAGAATTCAGTTTAAATTAGAATTACTTACTTGATAGGCAGCGATAGATAAAGATGTTCTACCCAATTTATCTTGTGCATTTATATTAGCTCCCATCTTTACTAGTTGTTTTATAGCAATTAATTGTTGAGCTTGAGTGGCGGTACCTAGTGGAGATAATCCTGTACAAATAAAAGAAAATATACATAGTATAGAAGATATATTTGTACATAGCCTTTTAATTAACTGGTAATTTCAGAAACATCCTAAAATACAACGGCCTTGCGCTGATATGCATTAATATGCTTATGTTCAATTGGAAAATCGTACAGTAAATATTACGGACATTTTCACCTTACAAAACGTCCGAATCATGAAAACTAAACTTTTTGTACATACTAATGTAAAATAATAAATATTTACTAAAAATATATCATTAAGGTGGGAATAAGGAGCCTTTTCGCTGGGAAGTTGATAGGCTGGGGAGGAGCAGTCCCAATCTCGTTCCCAGAGGCAGTCGCGGAGCCGAAGGCCTCTGGCACATTAGACCGTCCATTTTTTCCAATTTTTTTCAAACCTAAGCCCCGCCCATTCTGACCTCTGATTGGTCAATCTTTTTGGGTCGATTTCTCGAAAACTAGAAGTCGGATCGTCGTTTCGTTTGTTGTAAAATGATGCTTGAGTCAAAGTCAACTCGCTGACATAAAAAATTGGATCCTAAACGAACAAATTCAAGTTTTTGTAAAGATCTATTTTTCTACGCGTGGGTATATTTTTAAGTGATTCGGTCATCCAGGCACGTAAAATCAGGGGCGTACGACGCAAAAAAAAACGAGAAATTTCGCGCGTAGGAATTACATGTCATTTTCCGGGAAAATGGCTACCCCGATTCACCAGAGAAATTTCTTCAAAAACTTTTCTGGTTTCGAGATTGGAGCAGTCCCTTTTAAGCTCTGTCGTCAACTTACTTTGTACATTTGTGTTTATGTCATTCCAATTAAGATTAATTGTGCTGTTAAATATTGGTTTTAGTTTCCTGCAAAAATTTCTGGATCCGCCCCGTGTACTACCAGATACACTTCCTTGATCTGCACTTAGCCATTGTTACCGGTTGGTGCTTCTAACACTCCTTCGTCGGCTTACGTGTCATTCCGTGCTATTATTAGAAAACGACACATGTCCAAAATGGCTTGTCAGTTTCATAATAATTGGTATTGCAATAACTGAAGGGCAATAACTAGAATTTTAAACGAATGGAAACAGACCACTATCGTTTTCTCAACTGATATGTGTTGGAATTATTAGCTGATCATCTTCAATAAAAGGCTTGATCTAGCTTTAACCTGGTGCACATTATCAAGCCGTTCACGTAATACCCTGTAGATTTAGGCACTAATTTCGATTGGATTGGTTACTGTCTATAGGCGGGGGTCAATCAGATTCCCCGATTATCGCGAATACCCAAGTCTCGCGCTAAAATGTCTAATTGTTCAAGGTTTTTCGATATAAAAGTTTCCGTTAAGGTAACCATGTTTGATTTGAGAGTGTTTGTATCACAACCCCCGATTCGACGCTATCGTTCACGTGTACGCGGTAAAGGGAGATAACGTGGCTAGAAGTTCTCGAATTACAGACCATTCTAGCAACGTCTAGATGTTGTAAAACTCAAAGTCGTTGCTTCATAAACGTGATTGCTGATAACTAGCATCGCAGATTTTTTTTTTCTCACTAACTGCATTCGATAACAACAGAAGCCAGAAATAATAGGGATTTTATATCTTTCTTTATATTGCAAGTTCAAAACTGATTTGAGAGAACTACCTTCTTCGTTTTGAAGTTCTAACATACTTGGATCTTGCCATATTGCCTCTATAAGTGCAGGTATTGCACCTTGTGCTGCAGCCTGGTGTACTGATGGTAGATCGACTTCTTCATATTGAATGCCGCCTAAAAGGACAAAAAAAATTAACATATTTCACTGGATGTTTCTGCGCCCCTGAATATGACAGCAAACTACCGATTACGTGATGCACGTAACTTTCTTGTGTTACTGTTAGTAAATACTAAAATATGTATGATATAGTTAGCGAGGGAATTGTTCCACAAACGAGAATCCAAATTATGCTAAAATCTTAATACTGAAAGATGTATGATTTAATTGGCGAGGGAATTGTGACTCAAAAGAGAATATACAATGACGTTAAAAGTTACAGGAGAATGTAGGACACCGGGATTTGCATGTAAATCTAAAATGTTACTTTGGAGTGGCCCAAATGAAAAGGGACCAAATGTTAAACGAACAATCCCAATAACATTTTGGAGTATAAAACTGCTTAATTTTGTGTTAAAATCCCTTAAAATCCTCTACCTTGGGGCCGAACAACTAACTCAGTATAATCATAATATGTGATACGTTTTCAATTAACTTAAATCCGTTAGTCTTCATCTGGATATTAAGACCGGTGTCCCAAGCTGTATTGTGAGGATAAAACCAGACTTTTATTTTATAAAAATAATGTGTAGGTGACATTTACCCTTCGTTATCAAGTATAGCGCACGGTTGTGTACTTCGTTGTGTATACATGCACCTCTAAACGAACGGGAATCGGTTATCAGGCCACCTGGCGAAAAAATTGATCCGAAATTTTAAAAGGGTTACGTGTCCGGATAAGCAGTTTTGACGTTCGCTGCAAGGCACATACACCATTCCTCTATATTTGGCACTTAAATTTCATACGACTTTTATTTTTGAGACTCTGTTCAAATCGGGATGGTGCCTTTAAACCCCATAACATACATTTGCGGATATTGTGATTTGTCTATATAAATAAATGTATTTTAAGACATAATACTTATAACAAACTTCGAACAAAATCAAATAATAATGTGAATTCAGATAAACAACGACATACTTACCTTTCAAACACCTCCAGTAGTGGAGTCTTTTACCCCCGGAATACAAATTTAAGATTATAGATTCTTTTGGTTTAAATATTGGAAAATGATTATTATTGTAAGATATTGAACGCTTTCTCATTTTAGCACTGAAGTTAATATACAACACTCAAAATTTCTAGAAAATTTAGATGAACCAATATCTCCAAAATAATAAGAATATTCCTCCACGACTTGGTATAAACAACTTTCTGTCGACTCAGATAAATACGATACACGTGCTAACCTATCTATGAATGGTTTATTAGATATGTATAAGCTAATAATACTACTAGTAGGGCTTATTACACAATACCAGACAGGTTAATTACAACTAATTTATTTGTCAAGGTGTTACATTGCTATTGTTGTATACTAATATACACACATGTCCTTGATAATAGCTATATATTCTTATATACTTTCAACAATTAAAGGTTTCTAAAGTAAGAATTATAACACGAACAAGATTGTTAGACAAAAAGAAACTGATCATGTTATTAAGGTACTTAAAATTTAACAAAATGAATAACTTTAAAGGCTTCAGATAACCGGCTTTCCGGAACATAATGGGTTGTCTTAAATTTACTTATCCACCCCGTTTTACAACCTAACCTAAAAGAATTGCCTTTTGAAAACTATAGAGATCAATACCTCCTGACCGTGAACTCATCAATGTACAGATCTTCACACAAACGAATAAGTGTAAGAAAGGCTCTAAACGAATGATGATCTTACTGACCCTTTGCGAGGAAGAATAATTTTTTTTAACTATGTAGCAGTGCATATTTACTTATATCACATCAACGTGCTTTTCTTTTTACCGTTGAACCGCACTGTTACTCTTTAAAATACAAAAATCGAGTTGTCCAGGGGCCGGTTGCTCAAAGCTCTGTTAACTTTTAACGATCCGTTAACATGTAGTAAACGGATCGCGAACTGTAACAGAGAGAAAGGTTGTTGCTGGAAGCCCCGTTAACTATAGCGTGTCGTTAACTTGCCGCTATAGTTAACGGAGGTGTTGGGATCCGTTATCTGTTTAACGGTGGCATTGTAGCATAAAGTCATACATGTATGATTAACAGTGTAATTTTCTATAGAACATTATAGAGGGTTGTCAGTGTGTGTGTGTGTGGGGGGGGGGGGGGCTATTCCATTTTCTATAGGATGAAATTCTATAGTATTCTGCAGAATTTTTGGGGCCTGTAGAAAATAATGAACCCAAATATTCTGTAGTAAAAATCACATAAATTTCCATGCAGATTTATGCTAAAATTTCTAAAGGAAAAAATAAAGTATTCTATAGTTTTTTTCTGTAGTAAATTATCTTTTTGTCTTTAATCAAGCTTTTTTTTATACACATGTAAATTCTAAATTGAGCCAATGAACAAACAGTATTTTCTTGGATTAACTTTAATGAATCCGTTAACTAACGGGTAATAAAAGTGACTTTCCAGCAAAAGAAATTTAACGGACCGTTAACAAACAACAACATTAGCAAGATAACGATTCGTTAGAGTTTAACGGATCGTTAAAATAACTTAGTTTTGAGCAACCGGCCCCAGGTGAATAAATCTCTTACTATATCTCCCATTCAATATTAAAAGCCCTACCAACGTGTTCTGATTCTGATAGTCTCATGCCCAAAAGAACTAAACAATGCTACTCGAACTTTTTTATAATATATACGTTGCTTAGATAATTTTATATCAGAGCGCAATTCCCAGATGCTTCGATATATAAAGGATATTATTTTTATATTCATTGTCGTAACTAAGCGCGCCTTTCTTCCCGTCAATAAATTATAGCTTGTCTTCGACTTTGTGTAAAGTTTGAATGTGTCTTGAAGGAAAGAACGGTATAGGGGTGGGGTGTAAAAGTGTGTGTGGGGGTGGGGGTGCAGCAGAGTTGTGGGACGCCACGTAAGTGATATTAAGAAAGATTGGATCAGGAAAACCCAACCCATTGGCGTGTGGGCGCCTTTAAAACCGACCGACTGATCAGTGCCTTAATAGCATTTACTGGGTAATTATATTTTTTCATGGCGCCTTATTTTTCTGGGGGTCAATGTATCCCTGGAGCTAAGTTAAATGAATAACAAATAAAGAACAGGCAACCAAAAACTATATATACATTTTAGATCGAGTCTCCTCTCACTATTGATTGCTACATATGACACCATAAGAAATATTTCAATTCGCATTATTAGTATGACAAATCGCAACATTGAAATAAAGTTACACGTGATTATGGATGAGACAATCTGATTACTTTCGATTCGTTTATATTTCTTATTTTCACATTATACTAAAAGCAGAACACAATAATTGATGAGGAATACGCCGGAATTAAGTCATTACAACTCTAACCCTAGTTTTTACAATCTTAATCTTAACCCTATATTCCATCTGCCACACAAAGGTTGTCAGTGGAACTATTGGCCAAATCACGAAATACAACGTTTCGACAAGTATTCTGTTATCATTCTGTAAATGTGTAAACACGTACACCTGTTATGGATTTCCATGTAAATCCAGGTGTACTTTTATTGTTGTCTTTCTTTAAATGCCACTCAAGAATTATACTTTCAATGATTATACTGCAACAAGAAAACAAAAATAAAAAAGGACGCGTCACTCCTAACTATTATATGACTGATACGACCTAATTAACACTATGATCATGTTTAAACAAGCAATATGTGCCTCCAACCTGTCACTATAAATTAACTTTGTTATCTTTAATAAACACCGTGTCATTTCATATTGATTACAGGCTTGGTTCCTAACATCCTGACGTATTGTCCATCATCATTCAGAGGCGGATACAGAATTTTCAGAAAGAGGGGGCGTGCCCCACCCACTTGTGAGGGCGAAGCCCGGAACAGTGATTTTTGACTAATTTCATACTAATACTATAAATTAGGATTTCCAACCTAAACTATTTTTGTTCTCCTTTCTCGCGAGCTATGGAGCTAAAAATGTTCGCCACCTCAAAAAAAGAGGGGGCGTGCACCGAGTGCGCCCCCTTCTGGATCCGCGCCTGTCATTTTCCTTAAAAACATGTAGAACTTCTTCCATAGATTATATTACTGAAAAAAATATCACTTCAGCTCATCATATTTGATTTCAGTACGAAAACAATTGCTCTCAAGCGTTGAAAATTTAATATCGCCGTTGACCTCAATTATAATATTAAGCACTTCTACCAATAACATAATGGTCACAACTATCCAGGTCATACCTTTTTAATAATCAGCAAGCAAAAGTTTTTGCACAAGGCTAAAGGAAAGAATTATCAATGACACTAAACCAATATCTGAAATAAAACACAAACTCCCTCGACCGGTTTTCATAATTTATTGATACCACAATATTTGTTATTAGTGTGTATTTATGGAACTTGGATACTACTGCACGCCATTATGCTGCGTCAATTTGTATCATCAATTAATTGGAATATTGTAGAACAATACAATTTGTTGACCAGAATAAAGATTGGGACATATTATTCAATTACAACAAGAGTGGTATTGGGCCTTTAAGAAGTCGGGACATGAAGAGTATTAGATAGTATGCTCTTCTGACAATTGGCAGCATAGTCGGCGAATTCTATAAAGTACGTTTTAAAGCGAGAATTTCATATTTTCTAAGAAAGTCAAAACATGATTATTTCTATGTCATTTGCTCAATAGGTTGTTAACTCAATATTATACGATCATGGGCATTATTCGTCACACTTAAAAATCATTGACAACGTAAATAATAACACAATTACCTCCCTTGTTTTTCTATTCCCCCTCACCCCTGGAATAGCTTTCTTCAAGCGTTTGAATTTGAAGTTGAAAATGATATATTTGCCAATGTCTCAACTTGCAATAGTTAATTATTTGATCAATAGGATTATTCTTTAACAGGGTGGGGCTGTTTGTAGATACCATCTATATTAAAGGGACAATAACATTCTTGCTGGCTTGGTAGCTCCAGAAAATAAATAATACTCTTATTCTAAGTACTAGATGTTTAAGTGTCCTACCTGTTGTGTAAATTATCCATTACAACCTGTTTTACTTGTCCAGAGGGTTCGAAAATATCTTAAAATCCAAGTCACATTTGAAAAGGTTTACGTTAGACTTTTCAAATCAATTGGTTGAATTTTTCCATTTTTTTAAAATCAGTGTGTTAAGATGAAATTTATATCATCATTTAAATGGAATATTCTAAAATAATACGATTTGTTGACCAGAATAAAGATTGGGACATATTATTCAGTTACAACAAGAATGTTATTGGGACTTTAAGGCTTTATTTTAATACATTTTTAAAATATAACTTAAAAATGAAATTGTAGCTTTAAGGTTTGTCACAGAAAGGAGGACCAGTGGATATATCACCCTTCCCTCCCAAACCCTAACATCTAATATGTTGTCTGAACATTGTTCTAGACGTTATCATATCATAACCAAAGAGATGATATAAACACGAGGCAACCGTATCTACCATTTTCAGCTCATTACTCTGAATGACACTTTTTAATTGATTCCAAAATTCCAATAGTCCTCAATCTTCATCAGATCTTGTGATACTAGACTTATATATTGATTGGTGAAATATACTGAACCCACACCCTCGACTTACTTGGAAATGTTATTTTTTTTTTATAATCGGAAAGCAAATCATCTTAAGTGAATATGCTCTTGTCAACCATTGATAATTCAAACATCACGCAATGTTAATTGTTTTACAAGCTGTCAAGGCCATTGTCTAATTATTCTGCCTCTTCCGCAGTTATGTGGCCTTGTTTTACATAAACCAAATTTTGACATTAGGCCTATATTAATATATAAGCCTCTAAGAGTCAATATAAAGTCAATTTTTACACGAATCTCGGTAAGTTTACATCAGTTATTATCGTTTGTTTATCAAAGGATGCGACAGATCAATATCAAATTGAATCGAGAAGCAGGTCCATCGGGCGAAGCTGGGATAAGGTGGCACTGAACTTACCGTAATCGTCGACATCTCTGTCTGAAAAATCCATCTTTTTTCCACAGTTATTTAGCCATAACAGCGTCTTTTATGTCGAGTCACTGGTTTTGTTTTGAGAATTTCTTAAATATAGCAATGTCCATCGTCTGCTCTCAAAAGGGAAGTGACGTTTTCTAAACAGACAATGTGACGACGAGTACCTGCACGCGCCTTTTTCAGGTATGATGTATTTGTTGACAGGTAGTTTTAGAGTTATCGATCCAAGTGAAGCAAGTGGGTTGACAAGTAATTAGACACTATTGATCCAAAGCTGACATGATAAAGTCAACGATTAGCTCAAATTAGTCTTGTGAAGGATGATAGGTCGCTGCGCAAAATGACGACCTCTTTTCTTTTGATGTTGTCCAGGCTTGAATAGTTTCAAGAAGTTAGAAATAGGCGACAAAGACAAACATTTCTAAACTCTCTTACTCTTGGTTTTCATCCGGTCTCGTCTCATTATTAAAGATGCGAGCATACGAATTGTCGAAAAAAACTATATATATACGAAACTTCTAGAACTTCGTCACCTTTGCGCGAAGATCAAGAAACACAACCACATTAATGTGTTTCGAATTTGTCAACTATTATACAATTCCTTTTACAACACGTGATTTTATTTGATAACGTGATGTATGCAAATAGATTTGTCAATAAATAAAAAAAGTGTGTAGATTATAAATAAATATGAAATTTTATATATATTAAAAAATATAAATATTTTCAATTTATTGTACATATTACCGTTTTAGTCGTTTAAAAAAACTTATATGTTAAACTTGGTT
This sequence comes from Patella caerulea, assembly GCA_036850965.1. Lineage (NCBI taxonomy): Eukaryota > Metazoa > Mollusca > Gastropoda > Patellidae > Patella > Patella caerulea. The sequence continues at coordinate 26,972,780 of JAZGQO010000006.1, forward strand.
TGAAAATTTATCTCGATTTTATTGAAAAGTAACGTTAAATTAGTTTTAAAAATGTACTAACGAACAAATTCAGTTTTTGAACTGCAACTTCTGAGACATCATGTTCCGTTCCCAGTTTCCCCCATCTGAGGCTGACGTAAATAACATTAGATAACAATAAATTTATAAGGCGGTATGTCGTCAAAAATTATATTAATATCATCCATTACATGTATGTACATGGCATCGTGCTATGCATCAAAAGCAGAATATATGTAACGATCGATTAAATAAACATTTAGTACAAGTAGAATTTGTTCAATGTACAACTTAAATTATGAAGTTATTTTGCATAAAGAGATGTAAGCATGTTTACATAAGACGTTTAATTACGTAGACTTCTTTGTACCCTTGTACACCAGTTGAAGATATTTATCCACATGGAATCTATCGATTTAGTGTGTACTGAGAAAAAATATACCAGTTATATTAGACTTAGAATTTGTCATTAAACTGCTATTGGTATCAGACCACTTCTTATTCAAGAATTGATTCAGCTTCTCCTTCATCGTCAAATTCTTGGTCATCATCGACTACGGCATCCTGGTATTGTTGATATTCAGATACCAGGTCATTCATGTTAGATTCGGCTTCTGTAAATTCCATCTCATCCATACCTTCACCAGTATACCAATGGAGGAAAGCCTTCCTTCTGAACATAGCGGTAAACTGTTCAGATACTCTCTTAAACAGTTCTTGAATGGCTGTGCTGTTGCCAATAAAAGTTGCAGCCATCTTTAAACCGCGTGGTGGGATATCGCATACTGCTGTTTTGACGTTGTTGGGAATCCATTCAACAAAGTAGCTGCTATTTTTATTTTGAACGTTTAACATCTGTTCATCGACCTCTTTCATGGACATACGGCCTCTGAAAATAGCAGCCACCGTCAAGTAGCGACCGTGACGTGGATCACAGGCAGCCATCATATTTCTGGCATCAAACATTTGCGTGGTTAGTTCTGGAACGGACAGAGCACGATACGACTGGCTGTTTCTAGAAGTGAGAGGAGCGAACCCGGGCATGAAGAAGTGAAGACGGGGAAATGGTACCATATTAACTGCCAGTTTCCTTAGATCGGCGTTAAGTTGACCCGGGAATCGTAGACAGGTTGTGATTCCAGACATGGTAACCGACACCAGATGATTCAGGTCGCCGTAAGTAGGCGTCGTTAACTTTAATGTTTTAAAACAGATGTCATATAAAGCTTCGTTATCGATACAGAAAGTCTCATCGGTATTTTCTACCAGCTGATGAACTGATAAGGTAGAGTTATATGGTTCAACTACTGTATCTGATACCTGAAACGATAAATATTATTACACATAGTTTACAGAGCTAACCATCGACTGCAAAACATATCCAGACTCGCCAATGAACGTAAAATACATCCAAGCTCACTGGAAAATATAATTGTTTTGGCAATAAACATCTTGTTTTTCGATACTGATGAAATGCATTGGAATTGCGTTTAATGTCTTACTTTCCTGTATCTTCTGGGATAACGAAGACTCTCCTAATCTGGGCTAACGATGTCGGGCATACGCCATACAGTGCGCTATGAGGGAAATGGTTCCAAGGCAGCGGCGCTACGGCCTACTCTTATATCGAATTCCAACTACCAAGGGATCTATTACGTGCTCGCGGGACCTCGGTTTTTCGTGCCGTAATAAATACGGTACTATCAGATCAAGTGAATGTTATTTGTTTTTATGAAGCGTAGCATATTCCCGGACCGTAATGGTTACAGGCTCAAGTGAATCCATGAGTATAACTAATGTGCATAATATGGCCTAGAGAATAATCCAAAATAAGAAAGACCCTGAAGCGACATAGAGGCATTAGTAAGTGGACTTTGTCAATGGGAAACTATCAATTGGAATAGCTATAATGTTCCGAAAAAAGTAAGCACAGGCCTACCCTGTCTGCAACTCCCTAACACCACCTCACCACAAGTATAAAATACTGTTGTACCTTATGAATAGAACCATATAGCAGTCGAATCCAGTCGGTTCCATGTATTGTCAGTAATGTGTAAATGTAGATTTCTTCTGGTCGGGCCCGTAGCTAGCGGGGTGTCGGGAGGGGGGCGGCAAGGGGGTCACGCTGGTCGTTGGTTTCGTATAGCGACCAATGGGAGGGGCACCAAATGCGCCTATATGGGTAACCGATTCTTTCCCCATTGGGTAAAGGCACTCATTGGGTGTCCAATTTGTTCCAGGGCAGGCAATTGCCTCACTTGCCTTCACCCCCTCGCCGCTAGCTACGGGCCTGCTGGTAATATCCAGCTAAAATGTAAATATTCCATAATATTGTCTAAAGTTTTGTAGAATATATGTACCCATTATTACTTGAGGTGTACTTAACATGTTTGCTACTTCCAAGAAAATTGTTTACTTCACAGTAGTGTTGTCTAATCTCACAAAGAAATGTATTTAACTATTGCCAATGAGTATTTGCCTAGATAATATAACCTTCATCCCCCCATACACTTTTAACACGAATAAAAACAAAGACAAGCGTGTTTCCGTAAGTCAGATAAGTCAGTAACGTTCAACTCGTATTTGAACTCGTATTTGTCAAAAATGGTTCACTCAATCAAAAAGTAAAGATTTACATGTGACACAGTGCAATCTTTATGCTTTGTAAAAGAATGTCTTTCAAAATGTTCTCAGTCTGTCGTAAATGGTCAGCATAGTTAATATAATATCATTAGTTATCGGAGAAAAACTTGTAATACTGAACGGTGGCTACTTTTTATTTGTTATTTAGATTTTAATGAACAAGCGAAAACATATGGGATTTGGACAACACATTAGTATAATGAATGTCTTCTCTTTTTGTAATGACAAAAAAGAATGATGCATTTACGGACCTTTTCCAAAGTTGTAACTCGTCCTATTCCTTAAGCCATATTATACCGAGTATATGATAATTACAGAATTACAGACACCAAGCAGTATTTCTAATCCAAAATATAATAAAATCGATAAATTCTAACATCATTGTTGTTTAATGTTTACAGTGAATTTTATTCATGTCACACGACTATATCTGGGGATGTCTGGAACAATTAAAGTAATAATAACCTTGACCGTCGATAGTTAAAGCAGTTTTGGATGAGGGACTGATTTAAAATGGGATATTGTTCGGATCGTGGCAATTTTGTACCGTAGATGCGTAAACGTCTTTTCTTCCTTCATTCCCAATGTGTACACTGCATCTCGGTTTTTCGTACCATTCAAATGACTAGACGCTATCCTTGACGGACCCTCCAACCTAACCAATGACACGGAAGAAGCAGACGGCAAAAATCTCCGGTAACTTTCTCGGTCAACACCGAGCCAGCGTATGAAACATTGTGTCATTGCAGCTCCTCGCCACTTTCAGTAACATAAATCGATATTTACATTCAAGTTAAATAAATTACCTTAGGAGATGGAACCACAGAAAATGTGTTCATAATTCTGTCGGGATATTCCTCTCGAATTTTGCTGCAAATAAGGGTACCCATTCCAGAGCCCGTACCACCCCCAAGAGAGTGGGACAACTGAAATCCCTGGATGCAGTCGCAACTCTCGGCTTCTTTCCGCATAGTATCCAGAACTTGGTCCACTAATTCCGCTCCCTCGGTGTAGTGCCCTTTGGCCCAATTATTACCAGCACCGCTTTGACCAAAAATGAAGTTGTCGGGCCTGAAAAGTGCTCCATAGGGACCGGATCGGATGGAATCCATGGTACCTGGTTCCAGGTCAACGAGGATCGCCCTTGGAACATATTTGGAACCTTGGCCTTCCTTGTAATAGACATCAATTCTTTCTAATTGTTGATCATCATCTCCGATATATTCCCCGGTTGGATCTATTCCATGTTCAGTTGAAATCACTTCCCAAAATTTGGTACCGATTTGGTTTCCACATTGACCAGCTTGGACGTGTAAAATTTCCCTCATTGTGGTTATTTGAGATAACTGAGTTAGTGATTGAGATCCTTAATAGAGTTGGACTTCACTTCGGGACAGAAAAGGTGGACTATGGGCTCGCCTCGAAACATTCTCCTAAGTTATAGTGTGAATTCAAGAATGAGATGCTCCAATGTAAATATCACGTCCAACCCTTGTGTACTTTCTGACGGTTGTTCAGAACACCTCTAGTTTTTTTGAGTAAATACGTTTGGGCGAGCAAAATAGAAAGTTTGTATTTGTAGTCGACACGTAGTAACATGTTTTAGTAAGATAATGATACATATAAAAGAAGAAGTTTAGAGTAATAAAAACACAAGGTGTGATTTTAACATTATATTTAAAAATACTATAATTTTACTAATATTATACATATATTCCAGAAAATTTTTTAATCGTAGTAATATAAACCATTTAGAAATCGTCACCCAAACTCAAAATAGTAATTTAGAAGGCTTCAGCTTCAACAGAGAAAGGAATGGTATGCAAACTTGCAGTGTATTAGCATTTGGTACGTCATCAAGATAAAAGGTCAAAGTTTGTTTGCTTTTGAGTCACATCGATCAGTTTACCTCTAAATCTTTTACTTATAAGTGCATATCTTTACTGTAGCTATAAATAGTAAAACCATAAAAGGTCATTAGAACTTAATTCAGGACAATTAGTATACATCCACTTTAGAAAAATACAATTATATAACAATATTATCGAGTGCCCTAAAAATCACACACGTAGCAGGAACATGATTAAATGTCCAATTTTTAATCAGAGCAGAGAGAATGCTATAAATATTTATTTAATGTACCGGTTTTTATTTTCTATAAAGACGACCATAGCGAGGATCATAATTTATCCACCAGGTGCCGAATGACAAGGAAATGTTTCGCACTGCTACCATACAATCAGCGAGTTTGATGTTCCTTATCCCACCCCCTTAGTGGTACCAATTCCCCCCCCTCACCCAACCCTACAAATATAGATATATTGCTTTAATATGGAAGCTAATGAGTAATCAAAACGCATCATGCTTCTTATTTGGAAGAATTTCACCTATTTAAGATTATAACATGTTCTAAATACCGAGTCATATTAAATTAGGGGTGTCAGGGGTCTTAGCACATAGAGCCACCCCTTGCTGTATGTATGAAAGAAGGCGGCGGGGGGGGGGGGGTCAAGTGAAAGGATATTTCATTAGAGAATAATTTTTACGGTATACCAGGCAAGATCAGTTGGTAAACTATTTCCTAAATTCATAACAGATGATTGTCTCTAATGATACTGTAAACAACCATGACATTGTGTAATTAGATGGACATATCATTAATTTCCTCACTCACTTTAATCTTCATTCTCGTCTTTTTGACCAGCTCTAACTGTCTCCCAAATTGTCGTGGAGTCGAACGCCTTCTCATACAAATGAGGCAACGCGTTGAGACCTCTTGCTGAAAAAAGGGTTATGAGGCACACCATGATGAAATCTTGAGCTACACACATTGAAAGAAACATGCAACTGTCCGCCCTTCAATTCAAGGTAATCAACCCCTTAACAGTCTCATCCTTCCGCCTCAAAATCATGAATATTCACTAAAACATGCCAGAAAAATATATGTTCAAACCCTATTCTTTGATTATATATACACCAGAAAGTCAACAGAAATCGTCAAGCAGACGGGAGAAACTGGAAAGTGAGAGAAAGACTAAAAACCTTTGGCACTAACTATCACACTAGTCTCAAGGTCAGAGTTATCTATAACGGGCACGCTTCTGAATATTTCATCAAAAATATATTAGATTGATGTTATTTTACTTGTTAAAGATTTTTCATCAAACCCAATTTGTTATGTACATTTCATTGGTCGTTCAGTAAGATAACACATTTTTATATATTTGACAATGAGATAAAAAAAAGCTTAACGATTGCCAGTGATAAAGACCAAAAGGAGATTGAGCTAGTAGAGAAAAATAGACTTGAACGCTCAGAGCAATTATTTGTGAGAACGTTCTCTTTCAAAATCATAACTTCTAATCGATTCTATGTGTGTGTAATTTTCTATATGCATTATTGTCAATGACATATATTCATCAATTATCAAGCGGATCGTCACTTTAAATGTAATCATTAACACGGTTAATGAACACAGACCTAATAAAAGGATATAGATACAGCTAAATGTCACGAGAAGATGGATTCTACATAAGTAAATATTTTGCCGAAGTTCAACGTTTTATTTGGGTGTACGGTGTGTTTACTTATAGTATAGTACGGAGAAAATGACTAGAATTTGAACAGCATTGAATATTTACTTCATTAAGCGCTATTAGTTTTCCTTCCTAATCTGTTCTACTTAATTACACGGCAGGAAATGTAACTGTCATCTGTAGGGGATAAGACAGGGAGATCGGCTATCTCCTTACTCTTTGGATAATGTGCCAATGACAGTAACGCAATGTGGTAAAACAAAATAACCCAAAACGATCTGTTTTAGATTTGGCAGGCCTCTCATAATCAAAGATAAATATATTTTTGATCAAGTAACTTGGCTGAATTTATTAAGAAAATGTGATTGTATTATCATCATACATCTGTTCGACTATCGGAATTCACTTTGTGCAATCGACCTAAAAGTAAAGTAATCATCTTCAAAAAATTTAAAAGTAAAGTCGCACGGATTATAACCACGATTAAATAAAAACCAAACCCTCGTATTTAAAGGGACAATAACACTCTGGCTGATAGCTCCAGAAAATAGAAAAATAGCCTTATTCTAAGTGCTTGATGTGTGAATGTCTTACCTGGTGTGTTACTTATCCATTAAATCCCATTTTACTTGTCCAGAGAGTTCGAAAATATTTTTAATTCCAAATCACATTTGAATAGGTCCACGAAGCTCGTTTCAAATTTTTTTTAGAGCCAATTGTCTCAAGGGCGGTGACTAGCTCCAGATTTGTTTGACTTCCTGTTCTAAGAATAGCATTTCCATGATGTCATCACTGGGATACCCCTACGTGACACGCTATATTGTCAGTCAGTAGTGCCCCAAATAAATATACATAAGATCGGTGTAAATGGAGATTAAAATGACTTACTGAACAATTAATTTAGGTTGATAAATATCATTCTATAGACAATCCGTCCGCGGATAATTTTCTTGTATTGTTAACAGATATATAGGCCATATTTCGCTCGTGGGCTTATTTAAAACCAAAATCTATAAACCCACTGAATATCTCTGTCATGTACATAATAAGAACTTTAAAATAGCCATGACTGCACTCCGACTTAGTTCCCACTCACTGCAAATTGAAATCGGTAGATAGAAAAATGTCCCCCCAGATCTAAGAATATGCCAACAATGCTCTATGCAAAATATTGAAGATGAAGCTCATTTTTTACTTGAATGTCCACTGTATGAAGATTTGCGTACGGTACACATATATCCGACACTTACAGATAACTATCTATCCTTTTCCCTAGAAAACCTATTTAACCCACGTAAAACAGTTGCAAACTCATTTTGTGCCTTTGTTTTTCACGCAATGAATCTGAAGTCATAATATGTGTAGCCTGTCTCTCTTGTATCAAATTATTCTCTGCATTTCCATATTATATTACTTGATTCATATCATTATCATACATTCGTATATCATATCTCCATGTAATAACGATGCAAAGTCTTCTTGTCATTTATGTATTTATTATACTCATGCATCATAATTGTATTGACATGGACCCGGTTGACGTAAATTTTTACATTACAAATAATGCTGTCCTGTTAGTAAATCTATATGTTATTATTTATTAAGCTTTCATATTACATATGAAAGCTTATTGTTTCTGTTAAGATTATTATTAATTTTTTTTTGTGTATTTTCTGCAACTCGGATTTCTCAGAATCTAACCATAGGATCTTTCTGAAATTTTGACCTAACACCCCCCCCCCAAAAAAAAAAATAAATGGGGTGCGAAAGTTGTTTAAATATATTTTCAAATCATTGTATCATTTTTTTCAATGTCCGGGGTAACCGAAAAAAAGAGATTGAAAATCCAAAAAGTCGTATTTCAACCTGCCATTTTTAGTTCTTTCCGTGAGTTTTTGACCAATTTTGATAATTTTTTCTTCTTATCCTGTTATTTAGGATACTTGATATAATCGTGACGATGAATATGAAAGCTTTCATATCTGCATGGGACAGTAGCAGATCTAGTTATTATTATATGAAAATTACCATTGTCTTATATTTATGTTAATATTATTGGTCATATTGTTATCAAATGTTCATGTTTATATTGTATGCTGTCCTAAATGGACGTTTCGATGCAATAAAATCTTTATCTTATCTTATCTTATACAATGTAGTAAGGTGACATCTTACGCAATCGCGGCATTGGGATTTTCCCGTTTTCTGTCTGTAGACAGATTTTACAAGTCTCACTGATAGTGAAATGGTGAAAACGCTCAAGGCCTAGTTGAATTTTCCAATTTTTTTAATAAGACGTTTTAATATGAAATTTGTGTCATCAATTGATTGGAATAATGTAAAATAGCACAATTTGTTGACCAGAATAAAGATTGGGACATATTATTTAGTTACAGCAAGAGTGTTATTGTCCCTTTAAGGTCCACACTGGCTTCCAGTCCGTCAACTCATAAATTTAAAAATACTATCTAATACGAACCCTTCGATCACAATCAGGAAACCTCTTAGTTAAAGGGACAATAACATTCTTGCTGGCTTGGTAGCCCCAGAAAATAAATAATACCCTTATTCTAAGTACTAGATGTTTGAGTGTCCTACCTGTTGTGTAAATTATCCATTACAACCTATTTTACTTGTCCAGAGGGTTCGAAAATATTTTAAAATTCAAGTCACATTTGAAAAGGTTTACGTTAGACTTTTCAAATCAATTGGTTGAATTTTTCCAATTTTTTAAAATAAGTGTGTTAAGATGAAATTTATATCATCATTTATTTGGAATATTCTAAAATAATACGATTTGTTGACCAGAATGAAGATTGGGACATATTATTCAGTTACAACAAGAGTGTTATTGGGGCTTTAAATCTTTGCTTATTTTTGACGGTCGATGCCTTACAGTTATGGAATTTTATATCAAACCACAACAAAAGGGTAGATTCTATTTAAATTTTAAAGATATATCTCAAAACTAAAATCACATATACAACTATATATTTTAGTCGCACTGCCTTTAACGTTCAACGCTTGTGTATTAAATCACGCGTCTGTCACTTGTTTACACTGTGTTTTATATGAATTTAATGTTTTATATTTTTGTCATAAGTTATTTTTAAAAATGTATCTATATAAAGTTCCCGATAAGCAGCTCGCTGAGTTGAGGTGTCGGCGCTATGTAAATAATGCAGACGCTATGTAAATTTTCAAGGAGAAAAACTGAAAATCCGTGTTTTATGTACATTCAGTCAATTATATTTGAAAGAAACAAATTCTCTCCCTTTTTGTCGCTTTTTTTCTGAAAAATATGCCGACAAAGCAATGAAAGTTGAAATGTCCATACAAAGATAGCTAATACAGATTAAAAAACAATTCCATTCAAATTTATATGACAATTTCAGTGGCCCTGTGTTATGCTTACAGGTGAATACCAGAAAAAAAACCAAAGCCGAAATACCATGAATAGATTGATAATTTCAAATTCTATTATTATTTCAGTAACGTGTAGTGACAAATGCACCCTTGTGCGCGCGATGTTGATAGACACACAATACCGGAATTATATCAAAACCATTTCAAATTTGGTACCTGAATTTCTCAAAACTCAAAGAAGCTCGGGGAGTATAATATGGCGTAGGCTCACTAACTAGTAATTCCCGGCGGAGGGGGCCTTGCAAAGACATCCACTTAGTCGTTCGAATGGGATACCATTTACAGCCAGAATGTTCAGGGTTTGAAGACAAAATTCTCCTCGCATTACACACATTTTAGTCTCATAATGATCTATGTTATAAGAAGTCTCATTTAGAATAAAAAGACCCATACGCTGCCAAATGATACTGACATGATACTAAACAAAAAATGCCACACCAGAGTTTAGTATGAGTTGGGCGAGTGGTACAACAGTTCATAAAGTCTATATCTATGAGTCAAGTGGCGAATTGTTGAAATGATTTTGTACCATGTCGGTCCCGAAATAGCATATAGCTAGTGTAGACTATACGGTATCCCCATTCTCCTGTCCCCACCCCCTCTCCCTCTCTCTAATAGAAGGGTGCAACAAAATCGAACTTATGGGACACGGCGGCTAGTGTGTAAAATGTTTTTAATATATTCAGGTACACCAGGAAGCTATAAAACACATTGAAATACCTGGATAACCAAGGTTTATATAACATGGATATACCCGTAATTAATAATATGTGCTATATTTAACTCTTCAATTTAGCACGTGAGACCCTATCACAGGGTTCCGGGCCATCGTTTCTATTCAAAGAAATGAAATCATGTGACTGACACTTGTTGAAAAGGTATATTTAAGATGATGTCAACATGCAGTTATACTTATATGAAATTGAATATTTGGTAAGGCTTAACTGTCATTTATCACTACCTATAAGGAAGAACACAGGTAAGTCGATAGCAGACTATAGATATTTACTTTCAGGGTTATTTATTCCTTTGTTATTTTGTATATAAACATATCCCTTCTCATTATAGGTGCACTGCCATGATATATTATGACAACATATGACATACTATCGTGTCACATGTGTGTCTGGCTGATCGTCAAGACATACTGGAGACAAGTAACCTATATTCAGTTTATATACATGTAACATGTTAGTCTCAATATAACCCAAGTATTGTCTTCAATGGGCTGTTAAATAATAAAAGGCGTTTATAACAAATCTAGACATATTGAAAGTATGTAAATAAAAAGCCAAATATGTAGCGAGTAGTGTTCAGACTTAGAATTTGTATAGCTTATCAACGATAAGTTCATATTTCCGGAGATGGGGGGGGGGGGGGGTAGCACGTGCGTGCTGTATCATTGAGTTAACTGGCATGGTTTCGAATCCGCGGTTGTACGCGACAATGAGTAGAGTCGCCTGTCCAGCCTCGTGGGATTTCTTCGAGTCCCCCGGTTTCATTCTCCTGCTTAAGACCCCTGCGCGCAAGCGAATTATTGAAATAAAATTAAACCATATGTTAGTCCCGAAATGACCTAGTTTGTGTCGAGTGGTCCTTAAACCCCCATCTGTGTGTGTGTGTGTGTCTCTCTCGCTCTCCCTGTCTCTCACACACACACACACCCACACAAACATACATCCAGGAAGTTTGTTTAATCCAGTGTATCACAAGACTGGTGACGTTATTAAGAATAAATAAACGAAGTTGTATTTACCACTGTCTTTCTAGAGAATTGTCTCTAGACTGTAAAATCTTATGGACAGGTCTGACATGTATACGAGTATTTTATTCAATTAATCAACAGTTTATAGTTTCTTACTTTACTCCCAAATATTTATTATATTATGTTATATGTACACTTTCACTAAGAAAATGAATATTATTATGATAATATGATATAGTTTATAGTTTCTTACTTTACTCCCAAATATTTATTATATTATGTTATATGTACACTTTCACTAAGAAAATGAATATTATTATGATAATATGATATGATATACACAATAATCTTATAGTCTAGTCTTGTTATCGAAACCCCACTCACCTAAATATTCAAACTCCTTGAAAACCAATAAAAATTTAGATGACTCGCAAATGGTTATATAAAACGTCTACATTCCAAGAACTGCTTAGTAGATGTATCTCAAATTTACCTGGACGCTTCCAAGGTATCTGTATCGTCAAATCATGTCACATTGATAGTTATGCCCTCTTTTTTACATGTGGACAACCATCTATGGCCACGAAGTGACAAAGGCCTCGGGAAAGCATGGGGTTGTTCAACCTTGTTTCATAAAGTGCCGAAGACACTCAATAGATCTAAATCAATAATATAAGTTATAAAATATTATGACTCCCGTGTTAAATAGATTATGAAGTATTGAGGAGACAAACATGCCTATTGCAGCTCTTTATTAACACGGAAAGACCATAATAAACTCTCGATGCAATCTTATCTGTCTGATTTTCATCTGAGCTGCTGTTCAACGCCCGTTGATGATAAACCGCTAAAGTGGATAATCGCGTCTCTGTTAATTATCGTGACAGCAGTAACAATGACAATCGAGGTTATAGTTGTTTTAAAATAAGGTTTTCTCGGCTTAGAGTGAAGCAATTGACTGAAATTTTCAACGTATGCCCTGTAAATTACCTAATTTTTAACTATTATAGTAACAACTGCCAGATCTTTATCTAATCGTCCATAATGTATCTTTAAGATAATGCGAATTTAATATTTCATATCTGTCGTTCCTACTATATGCATAAAATATAGTAGTAGATAAACATGCCTCAAATCTCGCAAACATATAAATTTAACTCAAATGTATACTGGTTTTCAGAGACATCATTGTATTTTGAAAATGATATTGTGCAATGAATTATACTTATTGTTTTCTTGAAAGTTATCATTAAACCTCATTTGTTTTTTTTAAATCGTATTAAACAACCGATTTCCCGGACATCACAACTTAATAACTAAAATGAATTATTAAGTTGTGATGAGGTTTATATAAATTATTTAGTAATGATATATATCATCGAATATTAGGCGTGTATAATTATAGTCGAGTGAAGTTTATCTATTATATGTCTTTAGACGCTTTACAACGCGTCACTCGCAAATAAAAATAGTGGCATTTTGTACGAAGGTTTGAAGTATAGCCACCGAGTGTATAATTAATGACGGTCAGTTTTTCTTGAATGTACTCATTGGAGTTCGACTTCGCGTGGTGAACAAGTGTTTGAGTGCCCAGAATTAGGGGAAATGAGATATTGTTTGTGATAATATTATTCTCTTTTATCACCCAATAACACATTTGACAGTAGATATCGCTTGTATGATAAATTACATAATCTCCTTAGGAGATATCGCTTTACATGAATTTGATTGGTCAAGCAAAAAGGAACTACTTTCTTTTACTTTAAAGAAACCACTTATTTACAATAAAAAGTAACTTCTTTTTTGGCTAAAAAGAAACTGTTTTTCTTTAATGGAATTTTAAGGAAATACTGGGTCAATATATAGGACCTTGCAATAGGTAAACTGCTGTCAAAAAATGACGTATCACTACGCTGTAATGTAATCAGGTTCAGTAAAATTGAAATCTATACCAAAGAATAATATTTATTTATTTCTGCATGTAAGAAAGGATTGGGTGATAAATGAAATCTCCAACTCGGCTTTCTTGATATCAAAAAATACCAACGACTCTATATAGATTCTTTATATAGATTAAAAAAACAGTAACTTCTATCATTATACCTCGGACATACAGATGGGTTAGTGGTGGTAGGGTAGCCTACATGTTCGAAATTGGCCAAAACTGGCGTTTTGCCATAATTTTACCACATCAATATGACAGTATATATTAATTAGCATTTTAACACGAAGGTAACGGATTGAGTAGTACAATAAATTAATACATTTATTTAAAAATAAAAAGTTAATTTTGTTCATCTAATATTTTTGACTGAGTCACCACAATGACGCTCACTTTCATTTACTTTCAATCCCAGTTTTCATTTTCTTTTTTAGGCTCTATTTTGATTTCCGTCAAAGCATCTGTGTCTTTTCTAAAACAAAATGGCGGCGCCTCATTTTGATGTGACTCAGAATGATGTCTTGTCAACTATAGACGAAAACGAAGAAGACCCAATGCTGGCATCGGAAATATCATCACTTGCGCCAAGTACCAAAACCGACCCTCCACCTGAACTAAAAGAGAAACTAACTGTTCAAGGCAAGTCAAAAATCGAAGAGGCGTTGACGAGGAAGACGAGTAAAGGATACCTATGTATTGTCCCGGTGATTAAAGTGTTTGCTACGATGGTTATTGGGCTGTTGGTACTTTTTTGCATCGCTGTTTCCAAATTTTCCATATTAAGTCTCACGCTCAATATAACAGCAATTGGAAGTAACTCAAAAGATAGGATTGAAAATACGAGTCGCTTCATAGCTCTGTATTTTATATTTCTCTGTCCATATGTGTTTAATTTATTGCGTGCCTTGTGGGTTGGTGGATTGAGAAAAGATATGCCCTGGCCTTCTTTGAGATCAATTTTATTGGTAAGTTTTTTTTATTGTCTATTAAAGAGAAATCTTGTACAATGTACATGTATTGGAATTATACACTGACAAAGTTCATAATGCAAATCTAGCGATCAACAATTTATAATATATAATTGATAAATTAATGAAATGGGCAATATGACAGACCAAACCAAAAACGGCAAACCAACCCTCAGCCATTTTGTCTCTTTGAACCTAATATCGACTTTCTGCTACAAATTGCGATTCTCGGGGACGTAAAATGAAACGAACTATATGTGTAACATATCTTGCATAGCAGCAGCATTGTTTATTTTTTATATACATACCAAGAATAACAGCCTATAAACATTTGACCATATTTACTGGACTAAGTTGTCTCGTTATGGGCGATACAACTATTCTATGTATGTAATTATTTTACGTCCGCTTCCTCGAAGTAACTTCAAGTTTGCATAGGTTTCGACCCCACTGACAGGTTAAAAGCTCCCACATATCGCACTACAGGGCGTATAAACGATGAACCAGGTGCAAAAGGGTGGACCATTAAAACCGCGACGTCTCGACTCTCTACTAGACTTTTAAAACAGGAGGCGAGACAGATACTCAACCAATGCAGCTTCATCCGAGTCTAATGTGCAAAGAACCGAGCTAAACGCCCTATACTGCCACTTTTGACTATCTTAAGTCAATTTTAAACATTTGTGATGTTTTTTCAGGCATTATGTTCAAGTATACTAGAATGTTGGGGTTTGTGTATATTCACCTACAAAATACTCGGGCAGTTTACGTTAACGACCAATCTGTTATTAATGAACACGGTTTATGTTCTACCGTTCATATTGTCATACAACCGCAACAAAACACGTCATCCACGCCTTAACAAGTGTTCACACATAGTTTTGTCGTTATGTGCATTGGCCGGAACTGTATGTATTCTGACAGTAGCTTTCGATAAAAGCACACATAACAACCAATCTAGATCATTCTTCTGGCACGTCATCGTAGCAATAGTTACACTGACGATAGCGTGGTCGCCATTTGTAAAACAGGAGCTTTCCAAGACACAAGCACAAACGCCGAAAAACAGTAAAGGATACACGTCTCCGAATAATAATGGTTCTTCCTTATCGACCAACGTTTCATCAAGCTCGGGGTTTTCCAGTTTTGGAAGTACGGCTGGTGCATCTGTAACGCCCGAAGAACCTTCAGGATCGGACACCGAAAACAATCATAAGATAACTGACTCTCCTACGTTTTGGAAGATGGGTATCATTATAAACTCATTTAACGTGATTTTTATCACTTTATTTAGTTTCGTATTTTATTACGTCGATCACAGTGTTTACAGTTCTGATCTGTACTTCACAGAAACAATGTATAACGAATTTCGGGAAGCTTGGCAACTTCCATGGAATGACGTAGGACATAATCTTGTTTTGAATCTGAGCACCTCTCTCATTGGTTACGGATTGGCTTTCATGGCACTTCATGTTTGTATGCAGAAGGGCGCCTTTATTTTACCGGTGCTACTCTTCTATTTACTGTCGCCTATTTTACTCATGTTAAATGACAGTTGCAAGTTCTTTTTTCCACAAGCGGACGCACGGTGTTATCCTAACGACCAACTACCCTTACTGATAATCTCCACTGTTTTTCTGTTTATGGCTATAGTTTTGTATTCGGTCCAACTATTGAGTAAAGACATCGTATTACAGAAGGAGTCTAAGGTAATTCAGATTCATCGGCCCCTATAGAATACGGTAGCTATTATTTTCTCTTTTTGATTCCATTTTAAGCACTTAACTCTACACATTACTTTAGAGATTATATTTGTTTTTGTTTTTTAACTCAACTCCTTGATTAATGATTTTTTGCAAATTATATGCTTTCCAAAATAGTTCCTTTATCTCCAAAACCGTCCAATTACTTCCCGTATTTAGTTCCAATTGATTCTCAGAGGTCGTTTAATTATGAAATGATTATCTGATGATTATAGTTGTTCTGTTTTGAAATGACGTAATTCTTTGGTTATTGTAGTTGTTCTGGACACCGACATATAACGGTATGTTGTTAGATCAGTGTCTGATGTTAAATAAAAGAAATGTAGAAGAGAATAGCGAAGATATTGTTAATAAAACAAGAGTGTATATCTGTACTACTATGTATAGAGAGGTGAGTCTTAGATTTATTAACCCAGTTCGAAGCAGAACAGTAGGACGTTAAGCCCCATGTCATTTGATTTTTGTCTTAGATGCCGAATGCCACATACGCAAAATGACAGGAATTGTGGGCTCATGTCGATAGACCCACACGTTTTTGATTGAATATGCGGTAATCGGAGAATAAAACATGCACTTAGTTGGCAGTCCTGATTTTACAATGGTATTCCGAGACGGCGACGGTCCTGGGCATTCATTTCACGGGGTCATCCTATCAATGAGTGAAATTAAAAAAAATGTTTTTAAATTTTTTAATTATCACAGAAAATTTTGTAAAATTGTTGTAAAAGCTATTTTAACATTTAAAATATCTTGCTTTCCTTATTCTGGGTACTGGGTAGGCTACATTGTGTCTTGGGGCAGTGGTTCTCAACCTTTTCTTGCCAACGGCACACCTTGAAACACATGAAGAAATAGCGGCACACCAGGCTAAATATATATGAAAAATGTTTGAATTTTGAAAAATAAAAACATGGCAAGTCATAGACATAGAATGACTCAAACTATATAAAGAAAAATTCAGCTACTTTATTGCAGTGTTTCGAATTGTATCAGTCAAATAGCTGGCTTCTTTAGTGAGAAATTTTCTTTGTGGGCCGTTCAAAATTTCGCGGCACCCTTAGAACGACCTCGCGGCACACTGGTTAAGAATCACTGTCTTGGAGCATACAGTCAAGGAGTTATTCCAGGCATCACCAAATTTTAGATATTAGTTAAATAACGGGACTGGGTGTTCTGTAAATATGTTAGTTGATGAATTGAATAGATATTTGAATGTTTTATTTTAACAGACAGCGGAAGAGATGAAAATACTTCTGGAATCCATGTATCGTGTTAATTTGTCTCAGATGGAGGGAAGTAGATTTTTTGAATCTCATATTATATTTGATGGTGGTATCAGAAACAGATCGCTTACCAGTTTTGCTTTACAATTAATTGGTTTGTTAGAACCAACATTAGGTAAGCACCATGTCATCTTCGTTTATGTATTATACATTGGCTGTTCAGTCAACTAGCAACAGTGCCTACATTTATAAGAACTTCAGAATGTGACTTTTATTTACGATTTATGTTAAGTCGTCCAGCTTTATACATGATTGAATTCCATCTGTAGTATATTGACTGGTGAATATGTTGTTGGCTTCGGGCGTCCACCTAATAACATTAGTACCGGGTACAGATTGTCACTCAACGTGTCTATGGGTGTAGTGCCCGAAGCGTACCAATGTTTTAGTATATTTTGTATCATATATTTAGTAATCGCTTAGATTCTGAAAGTTCATAAACCTGATTTTTATTTAGGAATTTCACCAGCTGACGGCACCAAAGTTATAACACCATATGGTATGAAGTTAAGTTGGAGATTGCCGTCAGAGAGAGGAAAACAATCCATGGCCCTGAGTCTTCACCTTAAAGATAACCTAAAAGTAACCATATTCATTAATTTCTCGGTATAATAAAGGTTGGTTGGAGAGTAGATTGAAAACAAATGTCTTGTCCAATTTTTTGGATGACTTTTGCAAAGTGGAGTAAAAAGTTCAATTTGTTAGGCCTACAATTTGCGAGATTCTTATTTGCATAGCATATATTCGCATATTTATTTTGTCAGGTTGGCGCAAATACTGTAGTTTTGATTTTTTCGTTGATAGATAAGCGAGGTATACTTGTAATCTTGTATTCATAGATTCAGTGGGCTTTTTTGATGAATAGATCTGCCAGTGATCTGCCCAGATCACCCCTATTTCAAGTGTAGACAGATTTATATTTTGAGTCAATCTTAAAAATCATTATTTCTTTTGTGTCATTCTTTTCAAGGTTAAAAATAAGAAAAGATGGAGTCAAGTGATGTATATGTCCTTTGTTCTGGACTTCCTGATGGGGGATGGTATGTAAATTAGTAGACAACCAGAATATAATAATGTTATTGGGGAATAAACAAGGTTATCTGTGTTATTTGCAATCTGATTAAAACACAAATCCCTTTTCCATTCGTTTTTATACATCAAAATTTCGTTTTACAGTGTACTTTTGTTTGCTACGCTAGAATCTGGAAGAGATGCTATATAACTAACGTGCTAGGTAATGTAAAGGAATGTCCAATGAAACGGTATGTTACGGCGATTTGGGGGCGTATGGTACACGTTACTGTGGGTATACAACTCTGACGAGACCTTCCACTACAACCGGCCAGATATTCATGTCGTAGAGGCCATCAAAAGTATAAAAAAACGATATACGAAATATAGATCTGTATTTGTATTATTTGTATAACGGTGATTGTACTGCTACATTTTCTACAATGGCTGTTTAGCAGCTAGAATGGTTATAGGCATATTAACAAAGGCGTATTCTCCAGATTAGCATACGCTTTGCCAGTTTAATGCAGTTAAGAATGGGTGTTGGCTGATTATGTTTTGTGAAATGTTTTAATTAAAGATATGAATAAAAATATATTTTTGATTTTAGCTGTAGATGAAGAGTGTTTCATATTAACAACGGATGCTGATGTAAAGTTTACGCCGGATTCTGTAGAAGCTTTATTAGACCTGATGCTACGTGATAAGAGTGTTGGTGCTGTGTGTGCTAGAACACATCCCATGGGAAGTGGTCCGGTAGTATGGTATCAAATATTTGATTATGCTATAGGTCATTGGTTTCAGAAGGTGGGTTTTAGATCAATATTTTGTATACAATACGTTATCAACGTCTACAATACGTGTAACTTGCTGGGCACACTTTGGGAAGAAATTGTTTAAGCGAATGTGCTTTTAATTGGTTTAAGTCTTACTTAACTGACAGAAAACAAAAAAGTACTCATAAATGGTGAATACTCGGAGAACAAAACCTTTGTTTTTTGGGGTGCCTCAAGGCTCTGTCCTATGTCCCGTTCTCTTTATCATTTTCACAAAACCACTGAACAAAATAGCATTAAAATATGGACTTATGATCTACCCTATTTGCTGACGATATTAGTTTCGAGCCTGCCACACCTTAAGCAATATTGAAAATCGGGATGACATTTCACTTCATGAAACTATTTAAACCCAGACAAAACTGAATGTACCGGTATGTGTATAGGAAAGCAAAAATTGCAAGCGAAACTATCAAACCATTTCCTAAACTCAAGAACATTGGAGTTATTCTAGATAAACGCTTGGCTTTCCAACACCATATATTAGCTGCAACATCATCCGCATTCTTTAAAATACATCAACTGGGTCAAATTAAACAGAATCTATCTACCGACAACTAGGGCTGGGTAAAATATCGATATAAATCGATAGTATCGATTGGACGGCACAGAAAAGCACTATCGATAGCGGTGGGTTACTATCGATTATCGCTCTTCGTCTATTTTTCTTGCGTCTGAAATGTCAATGTTTTCTTTCAGTTAATCATAATACACCGCTCACTTTAATTACTATCAAGTATCAATATAATGTAACACATAGCAAAATTGTGACTGCTTATTGAACATCCGTTTTCATAAATTCACTCCCATTGAAACGTTACTTTAGTTTTGAAGAAATTATTGTTGAATATCGCTAAATCAGAGATACCCAGATGTGTAAATAAAGTTAGAGTTATTTCCCTTTGCAAGCTTCAGAATTCGTCTGTACAGTTCGCAATTTCGGTATGTGTGCCTCAGTAATAGAGTACCCGGTACAATAATTAGCAAACATTGTCATGGACGACAAAACGCTTGTTGATTTTCCCGGCAAAGCTAAAAGTGCTGTGTGGAAGCACTGTATGTTTTAGACAGGAACAAACGATCTTTCGCAACTTCGTATGGTTTTGAACTTTGAACTTACACTGTATCCAGTCTTGATGACGACCGTGAAAATAAGTTTGTTTTCGATACTATCGATTATCGACCGACATTTCATTGCCGATTATCGATAGTAAAAATCACTATCGATACCCAGCCCTACCGACAACCTCAAGCTACTCATTCAGTCCCTTTTCATGTCTAAACTCGACTACCACGACACTGTCATTTATGGTGCCGCAGACTGCCACCTAAAAAGCTTCAACATGTTTAGAATGTTGCAGCACGGTCGATCAAAGGCACCAGGAAAAGAGATCATATTACTCCAGTCTTGCGCGAAATTCACTGGCTTCCACTTTATTTAAAAATCTCGAATTAACTATAAAATTTTATTTTTAACATTTAAATCAATAAATGGCACCATCTCGAACTATGCGATCAAATGACAAAAACCTCCTTGTCTTACCAAAGGTGAATCTCCAAATGTGTAGACGTTCTTTTAGATATGTTTCATCTATATTGTGGAACTGGATCGGTCCCAATCATCCCCTTAAAAACTCCAAAATCAACTGACATTTTCAAGCGTAGTCTATACAGACTAAAAAAACAAATCTGTTCTAATAACACATTGGAACCGAAGATCCATCATAAACTTTGCAAGTGCACTAGGGACCTCGTTACTATGGTACTATGGTGTTTGTGCGCTATATAAATTTCCGTATTATTATTATTATAAAAGTGTACAATATGTTACTGTAAACGTCTACAGTGTGCAACCCGTATCAATTTCTGCTGCGTTTTTTCCCACCAAAGTCTACAATATTTCAAACTTGTCAAAGTCTACAATATGTTTATCTTGTCAACGTCTATGTGTTACCCTTATAAAAGTCTACAATACGCTACTCTAATAAAAGTCTACAACGTGTTACCCTTATCAAAGTCTGCAAATCGTTACCCTTATCAAAATCTACAATATGTTTATCTTATCAAATTCTACAATATGTTAATCTACAAAATGTTAAATGTTAATATGTTAGACTTATCAAGGGATAATGCCAAAAGTTCCCAAGAATTTCTCAACGAATATCATCAACAGCGAAAAAGTGTAAAATTGAGGAAAAGTGTCTGTAATTTCAATTAATTCTTTATACTGTGTGATTGCAGGCAGCAGAACATGTTTTGGGGTCTGTTTTATGTGCACCTGGGTGTTTTAGTGTATATAGATGTACATCTTTAAAGGATGTTTTACCAGAATATGCTACAACTGTTGAACACGCTGATGATTTTCTTACTAAAGACATGGGTGAAGATAGATGGCTCTGCACACTACTGGTAAATAATCTGTAACGGCTGGTAAAATGGTCAAAGAGGTTTAGTTCCTGAAACATTTCTTTTGCACGGGGGACCAACAGATATTATAGGGGTCTGGAATTTCTAAAGCAATGGTTACGAGGTTTATCAGCTCATTAGCCATTGCTATACATATGTTAAAATCGTGTGTCTAACCTCTCCTGGGCCCGGGTTATTTCAAGTTACGTCAAAAACACAAACAGAATTTATCCAGGAACCTGTCTATGCACCCTTCGTATGCTGACACATCTTATATAGTAGTCGCATAGATATTTCAACTCATGATTTCTGATAATCTGGGCAGCTTGTCCGTTTCATTGATATGTTTAACGTAAAAACGCCAGAGGTCGTATCCCAACCATTTTGATTGGTTGTTAGCGAACCAAGTAGACCAATGAAAACAGTCGCCAATTTAATAATTGTTATTACGTGTGGCAATAGTTAATCATGTAAGTTACCATTGCTTGTGGAATTTAGAGGCTTCAAATAAAGTCAATATCTAGATGAGACAGGAAATGAAATTTAGACAATCGAGACCCAACTCTGGTTGTTAAATATTAGATAAGGCCACAACAACGGCAATTTCATAATTGTAAAGGAAAGTGGCATTTTTGGTATTTATTTATTTTTGTTCATTAAACGGGAACCGGGTAGGCCTATAGACAAAACCATTCATGAACAAATCCAAAACCAAAGATCACTGTACCTGGTCAAACTCATATAACTCATCATTCAGTATGCATAGAGTCGATAAATTTTATCACTGGAACTCGGTTGTCAACATGAAAATATCGATACTTTAACTCGGCACAAAAAATGTGCTGAAATACTTGGTCTTCTAATGTAGGTTCAAAGTGGCTGGAGAATTGAGTATTGTGCTGCTGCTGAGAATAGTACCAACTGTCCTTCAGATTTTGATGAATTCTATAAACAAAGAAGACGATGGATCGCTTCTACTATCGCCAATCTCATGCTAATTCTCAGAAAATGGTATCTTATAACCAGCTTTAACCACCGAGTTTCTATATTGTTCATTATATACCAAGGGGCATTACTCTTGTCTACCTTAATAGGTCCTAGCACAATAGTTCTTCTTGTATCGGGTAAGTGTATCAGATTGTAGTTATATTTGTTATATTTACGGGTGGATATTGCTTTATATTTAACCACACGATTGTGAAAAATACAGTGTTTATCTTTAAACATGTTACAATGTGCAGCATTTTTGTATGGGTTATTCATTTTCATGATTCTGTTTCATCTTGATTTTGTGTAACTTCAACATTACTCCTGCACACTTTAAAGGGACAGTCCCGATAAGAACAGAGTCTCAAAAATTAAAGTCCGAGTATTTATGAAATTTATGGACCAAAATATAGTGGCATGGTGTATTTACCTTGTCTCAAAATTTCAGTTCAAAATATTGAGTCGTTTGGACGTGGACGTCAACACTGCTTATCCGGACACGTAACCCTTTTAAGATTTCGGGTCAATTTTTTCATTGGGTGACCTGATAATCGATTAATGTTTCTTGAGAGGTCTATACAGTGAATGATCCATGCCCTGTACTTGAAACAAAAGGTAAATTTCACCTACATATTATTTTTATAGAAAGTCTGGTTTTATCCAGATACAGTATAATAAAACGTTCTCCATTTCCAGATGAAGACTGTCCGGTTTAAGTTATTTACAAGCGTATCACAAATATCGGGTTAGTAGGTGGGCCTTAGGTTATGGATTTTAAAGGATTTTAACACAAAATTAAGCAGTTTTATTCCCCAAAAAGTTATCGGGATTGTCACTTTAACATCATAAAAATCTAATACATTTGCTTCAAACAATGAGACTGCAGTACAAGTTGATCAACGACCAAGGGTTGCATTACAAGGATAAAGGCTCAACGGTTATTTGTTTATCAATTCCACTAGTTTCGGGCGTATGTCAATTTACACTTCCGGCCAACATGCGGAAGGAATAACACAAACACTTTATATTCTATAAATGAAATGAAATGGGGTTTAACATCCTATTATTCTGCTCCTAACATGGGCTAATGAAGACGGACACACGCCATACAGTGTGCTATGAGGGAAATTTTGCTCCGGCTGCAACGCAACGGCCTACTCTTATATCGAATTCCATCTGCCAAGGGGCTTCGTACGTGCACGCCAATGTGTACACGGGACTTATATTCAATAAAAAAGTAGGCAATCATCGAGTGATGTGGCCCAATTTAGAGCCAATTAGTATACACAGCTGGCGTATATATAACATCATAATTTACTTGAGATAAGTAAGATATCGACCATCTATTGATGATTGCTGTAAGCCTCCATTGGCTAATCCACAGTTCGGTAATAATGCTGACTTACATACGGAAATATAAATTGATTTATGGTTATTGTATAAAGTGACTGAAAAGTAGTGTGTTGTTCAGAAAAGAGTGGGTAATAATTAATATGGCTAGAATTTGTCATACTTCAATAATCTTTTTAAATCGTTTACAGGGGGATTGGCGTATTCGTGGAACACAGATGTAGTGACATCTATGGTACTACAATTGTTAACAAGTATTGTTTTTGTTGGTATCTGTCTAAAAGCTACGTCAACGGTACAGCTACAAGTAAGCTTTTTAAATTTAGCATCAAAAACGTCCGGTGAAAATTGAAAATTACTAATTGTTAGCCTCAAAATGTTTATAATTGATTATTTTCATCGTGGTCCTTAAAGCGTGAATCCTATCGATATTCAGCACAACCCTACTTTCTTTGTGAGGTTGGTTCTCTGTATGCAGTATGCTCCTAAAACTCTCTACGCCGAAAGATGCATGACTTTAAATAACAAACCTCATCTCTCAACCCTATGTGTTTCGAGATAAGAGATGGTCCTACATAGTGCCATGTAGCAAAGCCGAGCGCGAATCGCATCAGCATTCGGATTTTTCTTGTGCGTGCAATGGTCCTCTATGCATCTATTGGACAAATCCAGCAAAACGACTAAATTTCAGAGACTGTGGTATGTATTTCAGGCAGCAAAGGTGTTAACGTTTGTATATGCTGTGATTATGACGGCCGTTTTTGTTGGTACCCTGGAACAGATTGTACAAGATTTAAACAATTTCCGGGAACCGGTCAGTGATAATAATACAACTTCAACAACAGTATCTCCACCACAAGGTACTTTAACAAGATATTTTATACTAAATCGGAAATGCATTCAGTTTGCCATTTAAGTAAAGCATTTGACCTACAATTATTAAATCAGCATGGTATTGTAACGTCACCTGTAGTTTGTATATCATTAAAGAGCACGTAATAACCATCTGGCAGTGGTATGTACTTAAATGAAATGAAATGGGGTTTAACGTCCTATTCTTTTGCACCTAACCTGGGCTAATGGAAAAGGGGCATACGCCATACAGTGTACTATGAGAGAAATTTTGTCCGGGCAGCGGCGCTACGGCCTACTCTTATATCGAATTCAAACTGCCAAGGGATCTTTAACGTGCATTCTCATGTGTCAGGCCCTCTTTCTGCATCACTGACAAGGGGAAATCACGAAGGAAAATCGAGATGAACTTTCTCGGCCAATGCAGGGATCGAACACCCGACCTCCAGGCTAGCGAACCAGCGCCTTTTTTTTTTTTTTTTTCTTGTAAAGAATTTATTCAGGATAATAATATATACTACAGTACATGTTACATTTATACACGTCATGAATGGTACAATAGATGAGATAAAGTAAAAGCATTTTTTTTTGGTTTATGTAAATATTTTTCAGTTATATATATATATATATAATTTTAAAAAAAAAAAAAAAAAAAAAAAAAAAAAAAATTAAAAACAAGAGTACCATTGCATTGTATCAGTGAATCAAACAATAAGATGGTAAGTAACTAAAAATAAGTATCTCGTATCTGAAAATTCGGAGAACCCGGCTCTCGAAGGGCGAAAGTCTTGAAAGTTTCGAGATAATTAGGTATTCCGAAAATTTAAAACTTATCGTCTCCATTTATAACTGTCACAATTATACATGTGTAGTATTAGTTAGAAGATGTCGGATACGATAACCTTTACAAGTCGATAGTTATTGTACCATCTAGTTCATAGCATATGGACAGAGATGGTGTGATGAAAGTTTGAGTAAAATTTAGCTTATTGTTGTTATAGTATTTACTAACAATATACAAAGTATGTTTAAGAACATTTTTGAATAATTTTACAATATCAACCTCGAACCAGCGCCTTATCCACTTAGCCACCGTGACCCCCGGTATGTAGTTAAAGGAGTGTGATTATATTATAAACAGTCATTGAAATCCATTTAAGATACACTGAGATATCTTCACTCACATTGACAAATGAAGACCAGTGACGTCACCGCGACCAATTGGGACAGGGGTGAGGCGGTGTTCCCTACAACTAAATACCTTTCCATTACACAGATTAATTTCTTAATTCCGTACAATAAATAAATCGGACGCAAAAATGGTGATAAAAGTGATAATTGTTTCAAGTAATAATCATACAAATTAAGGTCAATGACGTTTGTGTTGGGTTTTTTGCTTGTGTTAATTTTAGAACGGCTAATAATGGGCGAATACGTTATAAACATAAACAATAAATAACAGAATGTTTGATATAATTGTTTTCTTAATATAATTAATGTATATTAAAGAAATAGTAGAGGGCCCAGTACGCTACCCGTGGAACTCCAGAAAAAAAACTTGGTTGTCCTGTTCATATCTAAACTCTAAAATGGCGTGGCGTTTTAATCTTATTGATCATGGGCTTGTTATATCAATAAATATATAAATAATAATGTATTATTGAAGTCAGAAAAAAAAAGACCAGCTAAGGGAATATTTAACTCTTTAGATATTATTTATATGTTTATAATCTACAACAACCCAACAACGCTGTTATCAATGTTTCTTCTATCTAATACTGTACATGTATAGTGGTTGTTTAATAATTGTAGCTTGTAGGTGATGGTTGGTCTAGAGCCTAGCGTTTATTGGCAATGGGCATTGGTAGCCCCTGTGACGTCATTCGCAAATGAACTCAAATTGAAATGTGTTTTAAAGCGTCTGACACACAAACGGAAATATATCGAGTTATTTTATTCAGATTGGTGCAAACTTGGTGTAAAATGTATATAATACCACTGTCTTCAAGTATAAAGAACTTTTGTATAGTCATTGTATGTGATCTTTAACTGTTTGTAGCTTTTAATGGGGTTTTATGTTCAATAATATATGTACTGGGTTTTCATCTATAAGGTTTATACAGATATATAATTATGTCGTTTTCTCCCTTATTTTCAGCCATAAGTGTAGATATACCGGTGTCAGTAACCACAATATATCTAGGAAGTTTAATTGCTATATTTGTGATAACGGCTTTGGTACATCTACAAGAGTTTACGTGTTTACTACATGGTTTATGGTATTTACTGTGTCTACCATCCGGTTATGTTATATTAAATCTTTACAGTATTTGTAATTTAACTGATCGAAGTTGGGGTAAGCTATATGTATATATTAATAAACATACAGCATCCCTTTTTGTGAATGTTTCAACATTTGAGAACGAAGTTTAATTACAGAACTTTAAACAATCCGGTTATACTTTTGCTAAAACTCATTTATTCCGAGTAAAACCTCGGCTCCTGTGTTCGAACCCGATGTTGACTGAGAAAGTTCATCGGAATTCAGGCTGTGATGTTTATATGTAAGATGAAAGGGAATGGAAATAACACACATTCTCCGGAAAATACAATTACGTTAATACTTCTGATAATTGGTTGAGGGCCCCTTATACATTGCAGAACTATTTCACTATTTCGATCCCTGCACTGGCCTAGAAGGTTCATCCGGTACAAAGTCAGAGGGGTCAAAACCAAAAGTACGACACAGATGTCCCTCTGGTCCCTCTGACTTTGTACCGTTGATTACAGATTAAACATCCATCAGTGTACAAATGTGCTGCTATCGATGTTTTGACATTTGAATATTGTTCACAGTAAGAAGCAGAATAAATAAGATATGTTTACAGGATCATTTTGTTATACGAAAAACAAGTGGTGCGTTTTCTATGGCGCTCAGTACAAAAAATCGCAATAATCTCAAAAGATCTTACCACTACATTAAAAATAAACTGTTTGATTTTGACACCCTGGCAATATAGTTTTTATATCTTGAAACAGGTACCCGTGAAGAAAAATCTAAATCGGTAACTGGTTTTAAAGAACCATGGTATACGACCTTATCCAGTATATTACGTCAGATATGTTTGTAAGTAAATAAATCTAAAAATCTAAAAACTAACACTTCCTTGTTCAAGTCCCACCTCCCAGTTGATAACGCCAGTACCGTCAAAATTCTGTTAATGGGAACATAATTTCAACATGTTGCTTTAGTAATAGTATGTAATAGTATCATTTGCTTGAAAACGTTGAGAGAATCCTCAACGAAACGTCGCTTTAATTAAAACAGTAATTGTATTCCATATATAGTTTTGTGTTTATTACCTGTATCAATTGCTAAATGCCACTCAACCTCAAAGAAGTATGTAATCTGTTAATATAATAATTGTTGTGTGTTATCAATTTATTGCGAGATTGAGACTTGTTATAGTTATGACAAATAAATGATTATAGCCCCCAAATAGATGATCTACATCCCACGTCCGTCAATCAAAGAGAGAGAGAGAGAGAGAGAGAGAGAGAGAGAAATGGGGTTTAACGTCCACTCAACACAAACTAGGTCATTTCGGGACTAACATATGGTTTAATTTTATTTCAATAATTCGTTTGCGCTTAGGGGTCTTTAGCAGTGGGAGGAAACCGGAGTGCCCGGAGGAAACCCACGAGGTTGAGAAGGCGCCCCTATCTCCATGCCACATACGCTCACACCAGGGCTCGAAACCACAGCCGCAAGCCAGGGGTGACCGGCCAGATAGAGGTCGAAGCGCGGCACTCTAGACCACTAGAGTCCACTTCCACCGAGGTGATATCGCAGACAAGATTCGATATATATTTTAATAATGTAATTTTATAGTTGTTGCGACAGAAACAAAACACAGACTGAAAATATTGGTAGTGAAGGTAGAACTCGAACTACCAGTATCTCCTCTACGGGACGAGATGGTCAGTATGTAGACAGAATACCATCAATCATACCAGATGAAGAGGACGTCATGGCCACCACTTCATTTCAAGAATGTACGGATATTATATTCAATTTCTTACTTATTTTGTCATGGATGCAAGCTGTGGTTCGTTTAAACGGGGTTTATTCTAATAAAAGATAGATAATATTGGCAGCTACAAAATCAAAGTTAAAAAATAATTCTGGGCTCCACCACTCAAACACCGACACTAAATTAAAGGTTGCGCTCATGATGCCATTGACAATCTCAGAAACATGACTATGTTAAATTCAACACAAAAATATACAAATCTGCTTGATTTACTAAACCATCGCTATTTTGCCAGAATAGAAATGCCATATTATATTGCAAGATGGGATAGCCTTTATGGCGTCTCTAGCGCATTTTGGATTTAGGGTAGAACTTGGAACAAACTAGAACATCCCTTCTTCTTTATCTCAAGTATTAGTGATTAAACAAGTACTAGTAAAAAGGTATTTGCTAAAAATCTTTCAATGTGAAAGGTAAATCGGACATTTTTGAGCGGATGTCTTAACAAATTGAATGTCTTTTTTTAATATCTAAGCTGGAGACTCTACTCTCGAAACTGATGAAAATCGGGAAAATACAGAAGAAGCTTTGTCCGTTGAAAGTTGGTTACCACCAGATTTAAAGGTAGAGATTTAATTGTATCTATGCTCTGAGCAAAGAACTTGAGAATTTGCCAAACTTTCAATGCTAATTATAATTGCAGCAGTAGCATCATGGATCCATATCCAATTTAATGTACTTCCGCCATAGCCAATAGTTTTCTAGGATCATGCTAATGTATATTTTTTCTGACTTTATTATTCTTGATACCGATAGTTTCACTGTGAATATCTAATCGACATTCCTAGATATATTTTGGCAACATACTATACTGACAGACGGATTAACCCAGGGGTTATATGGTATCCTGTTGTGGTGAACACTGCTATAAAATTGCCCTCAGTATATGGAAAAGGAGTTGAGCGTATTATTGACCCTCGGGACATGAATACTAATGTACAAGTTCGAAACATATTACGCTTTAGTCTCTACTAACCGCGTCTTAAAATGATCGATGAGGGTGTCTTTGCCGCGTTGGTAATATTTGTGTTTGATTTGATATGGATTTATAAATTTTTAAGACATAAGTAGACAATTAAAGGTGTGTGTTTATCTGGTCCACAGGTTTTCTCTTTTATCAGTTTTGTTTCTGTATAGAGCTGTCTTCCTGTAGTTACTATTATGTCTTTAACATTTAACTTTTCAGCTTACCAAAGATATCGTAGAGAGAGAGAGAGAGAGAGAGAGAGAGAGAGAGAGAGAGAGAGGGTTTAACGTCCACTCGACACAAACTAATTTTATTTCAATAATTCGCTTACGCGTAGGGTCTTTAGCATTGGGAAGAAACCGGAGTACCCGGAGGAAACTCACGAGGTTGCTGACGCGACCCTACTCCTTGCCACGTACAACCTCGAAACCACGCCATTGGACTCAATGGCAGGTCGTATGATGCAGCGCGCGTACGCTAACCATTGCCCCCCCCCCCCGCAAAGACATCGTAGAATATTACACATTATGTAACATAAAGTAATCTTATGTTGTTTACTTTTAATTCATATTTTTCAGTCAAAATATCTTCACCTATTTAAGAAACATGGCTATGATAATACTTTATTTATATCTGGTATGTCGAGTAAAGAATTAGAGTCAATGGGCATTAAAAGTAAATCTCATATCCATTACCTGTCGGAACATATTAAACGATTACCTTTGTTTGAAATAGAATTTGAGGTACCGGTAAGTATGAGCACAAGGGTTGGTCACATTTATTCTGACTTAGGTGAAGCGCGTTAGAATGTAACCTTTTAGGTATTCGAAGACCGGTGTCCGCGACTACATTTTCAGCATTTCGTACAACTGGACGAGATAAATTTAATTAGAGGATTAAAGGGTGTGTGGCTCTAATTTAACCGAAAGTGGTTCTAAAGTGATTTATATTCAAATTTTGAAAATAATATTGTAATTGCTTATCTTTTTTGTTCGTTGAAATACGAGAACAGTTCAAATTGAACGGCAGTCGTTTACGCCGGCTCAATCCATTCTGCACGTTTTTTTTAAAAATATTATTTATTTGTCGTTTGTGAATCAGCCTTCCACATTGTTTTATAGGATGTGTTTTTATTTGTTCATTACAAAATGGCACCCGAATCCATAGAATACACGACTCGTGTACTGAACATAAAACGTTAATTGTGTCTTAAATATTGGATATTAGAATCCTATAGTTTCACGGCAAGATAACAACATCAATATTGATTGAAACTGACCAATATTGAATTCTAATTCGTGTTTTTATTTTCGAATATTATGGATCGTAGATTGAGCAGCTCCTTAAATCTTTTTGAATGTATTTTTGGATGTGATAGAAAGATAGATTCCATCTGAGCATGTAAGAATACGTGTGTTTTCGATTTTATTTTAGACAAACGTAGGTCTGTGGCTAGAGAAGATAGGGCTTGATATGTACAAAGAAAACTTCAAGAGAAATCAAATACGAAAACCATACGAGTTACAGATATTGAAAACCTACAGTAGAAAAGAATGCATCAAAGAATTGTCAATAAGTAAAGATGGTATGTAATAGTATTAACATTACTCAGCCTAGTTTTCATGGAATATGTATTGCTTATTAAAGATGCATTATGTAAGATTTATGTAGAGCTCTGACAGTTATCGCTATAATAGTTTACGCAAATAGATAATGAAAAGGGAAATACAGAACAGAATGGCGGGTAAACCCCATTTCATTTGCTTTCATTTCCGTTTGTTTATAGAATATGTAGAACTGTATTAAATGATTGACTTGCCAGATCACATTAAAATTGGTGATAAAATGAATTTATTTAAATATTCCAGGTCATATCAAAAGATTGATGTACGCTATATCAAAGCTCAGGAACCCAACAGAAGGCAAGCGGAAATATATATTGAATAATGCATAAATTTTGATGAAGTGAAACCACAAACAACATTTCCTCTGGAAAAGTCGAATCATAAAACAGCTTTCATAATAATACAATATAGCCCTTTAAGACTTTGAACTTTGATTTCCTGGAACACAATATGTACACTTGGTGAATATTTATTTAAAGTACCCGAGAAGTGATATCAGATGGTTGCCTATTTCTAATTATATTTAATGAATGAATCCCCCACTCTTTCTATTTTCTCGCCTTCGTCTTTTTCGCCTATATCTTTAACTATGGTTTCAATCTATTTATTGCAGCTGAGAGACAAGCTAATGAAGTGAAGGCATATATTGAGATGACACCGATTCATTTATTAAAGGAATCAAACGTTGGCGAAAATATGTTCTGGAAGTCTCTTATAGATCAATGTTTGACCCCAGGTCAAGAAGCTTTCAGTATTGAGGTGGAACTGAAAGGTTAAATTTTATCTAATATCTAATTAGGTTTTAAGTTTTTTTTAATTTTTTGAAGTCCATTGGACAACACGTTATTAACGCCAACACAATATAGACTCAATCGCGAGATGAAATGACCATTTAATGACAAATTAATCATTTTTAAAAACACAAATGAACATAAATTATTAAGATAGATGCGATAGTACTGTATGGCCACTGATCACTAATGATTTCCCCTATGACTTTAATGTTAATTCACGTCTCATAGACCGGCTCTAACCTTTTTCCTAATTTTCTTTGGGTAGAACGCTTTCTATCACAGATTGAGCCTTGTGGGGAAACCGTTTGCTCAAAAGCAAATTTGAGATACACAAACTGGAAGGAAAGAATAGTAAACATCCAATTTCCGGCCCTCTCAACTCTCGCATCCTTCCGCCTCAAAATCATGAATATTCACCCAAACCTGGCAGTAAATGTATTTCCAAACGCTGTGTCTTCGATTCTACACAGAAAAGTCAACAAAAATCGCTATGCAAAAGCAGGAAAGGGAAAAGGGAAAAGGGGGAGAAAGGACTAAAAATAGTGAGTACGTCGAGACATTGTGGGGCAAAAATGATAGCAACGGTGGCACAAATTATGTCACCGTCATCTGGCCCCTGATGAGGTCGAAAATATCTACCATAATCTTTGTGAGTAGGCCTAATGATACGTACATGCAGGCAATCGAAACCCCGCCACTCGAAGGCAAGTTATTTGATTGCTAAGTGGGACATGTGTAATGGAGTAAGCCAATTATGGAACCAGGGTTCTGTGTCTCTTCAAAGAGCGAATATTTATACATAGCTAGGTCGTAATGCGGACTCAAATGATTTTTCTTTGTTTCAGATGCGCTAAATAATTTACGATCCTTATGGTTGATGGTATTAGCGGTTACCAACACTCTATGGTTAATACTAATATCTACAATGGCTAGTAAAATCGATTTAGTGGTTGTTGGTGCAAACCCAATTGGTAAGTAATGCTACAATATAATCATTTCAACATCTCATACAAGAACGTTCTATTTCAAATTGGTGGTAAAGCATTTGAGGTCTTGAGAGAACAAACCCTATCGATATTCCGCGTTACGCGACCATTCCGGAGTTACCCATTTTCTGAAAACCTTCATTAAAGCAGCATTGGGTAAGATTAGATAAAGAGATGCCAGTTCTCGCAATACCAGTTTTTAAAAACAGATAATGAACATGGAATATGCTTAAAGTTTCAGTCAAATTACTTCACTGATCCTGGCTATCGGCGATACGATTAAACTTTAGTTTAACCTCGATTGTCATTGTTACCGTCACGATAATAAACATGCGCACGGTAACCGCATCAACGACAAAACGTATATAAATCTACCTAATATCGGAGCCATCCGGTGGCATCGAGAGTTAATTATGATCTTGGTAAGTACTCTCGCTTGACAGGCCTTTCACAATCAGTTTCCGGTACGGCGTCACTGAGTAACGATAAACGTTACCTTGGTCAGCCATTTACTGATTTAATTTTATATGGACGACTGTTTAAATCCGAACCGTATCTAAGCCATTACAGAGTTAATTTCTATAACATCTGAAGCCTAAATAAAGACTTACAATATGCGCTGATTTAGGTCTTTCATAACGCATGTTTAAAAAGTAATACTAAAACTAATTTTTTTTTTTTTTCAGGATTAGCTTTCCTGGTGATTTTTGGAATCATATTTGTAATTCAATTCTTGAGTATGTGGGTACATCGCTTTCAAACATTAACTCATTTCTTAGCTAGAGCACCTTATAAATGTGGAAGTCCATATAGATCCACTTGGACATTTAAAGACATTGATCAGATCGCTGATCGAGATACTGATGATATAGAGGCTATAACCAGCGTAAAAGATGCAGAAAGACAAGCGAAACTGAAACAAATAAAAAGAGCTGAATCTATTAGATCAAATACAAGCTCAACAGAGAAAACGCCACTCCTTCAATCTCGAGTGGCTTAATATAATTCTTTGGAGTCTTACATTCATCTGGGAAAATTGGAAACCGTTTGAGTAAAGGGGTTGGAGAGGAACGACAACATGTCCCCTACAACTTTAGATTTATGTGATATGTAATATAAATGTAGCCTAATTAATTTATAGAATATAATTCCCTTAGGGTTGTGTTATAATATTTAGGAAGGATGATACAGAAATATTTGATTGTTTTATTATGGAATAAGAGCAAGTCGCAAACATTTTATTTCTAATATATAGTGATATTTTGACAGTTTGGCCGCTAAGTAATTTTATAAGATAAACATTTAAAAGCTGGACATTTAAAGATACATTATGCAAGAATTTAATCAAGAGTGGACCCTGTGGCTATACTTGATCAAACATGAATAAAGACAAATGATTATATTGAAAATTTAAATTTCAGTCGCATTACTTCAATTTGTGTAAAGTTATGAGTGTTTGGCGTAGATTGTTAATTATCGTAGCAATGGTACTTGGCAAGTCTCGATTATCTATATTTCAACGTCCGGCCGTGATGTTGTAATCAACTCAAATTTGGACAAATCCCATGGCTAAGATAGTTGATAATGGGCTTGTCATTATAATCTATATATAACATTTGTTTCCAATAGAAAGCGCAATAGGCAGATTTAGCTCTTGATTGATGGTTTTATATTAGCGTATACGTATGTAGCAAAATGTACTTAAAAGTTAATTTCTGAGTGAAAACTATTGTTAAAATTGTACAGTTATTAGAATGTCGTGTATTTTTTGAATAAATAAATCAAATGTTCTTACTTACATGTTGTTACTTACGGGTTAATGATTTATTATGTTATTGTAATATTTTATATAGGGTATGTATTGTACTTTATTGTATCAATAGGGCTAAGGGAACTTTGACCTGGACAACGGCCTACTCTTTTTTCGAATTCCAGCTGCCAAGGTTCTTTTACGAGCAGGCGAATGTGTACACGGGACCATTTGAACAACTATACACCATTGCTTGTCTCCCGCCGTTGACAGTATATATAAAAATGAAAGTATGCCATGACTGATATTTCCTCGAGTAAGTGTTGTCTGTTTGAATTTAGATTGGGATTTCTATGAATTACGCAAATAAAAGATTGATAAATAACACTGAATAATTTGTTCAGTCTAATTTAAAAGCCAAAGGGCCACCCGTATTTACAAGCAGAAGGTATTATACGTTGTTGATGTTCATGTGCGAATATGTTCAACTCAGAACCCGGCAAATTATTGGAAGAAGAAGAAGAAGTTGAAATAATAAATTTTACAATATCAAACATTATACTGCCACTATTCAATATTGAAATGTATTAAATGTACTGAAATTGAAATTTTTAAAAAATACAAAATAATAAACAACTTTACTAAACAACTCTTCCTGCACGGGACGCGTACTATCATTTACAGGCAGAATATTTTTTCATATGTTACAATAATATAATATTTCGACAAACATTTTCCAAGATTTTAACAATCTGTTTAACAGGGGTAATGCCTTCTTCTAACACGGCGTCGACCATGGGTGTTGATAGCGCGTGCATATACTCGTCCGGGCAGAATTAATTGTGCCTTTTATTGGTTTGCGCTTATTTTACGCACTATTTTATGTATCCATTTACACCAAAAATAGAACATATTGTATCCAGAAATACATCAAGCACCTTTATTTATTTTTCTAATACCTCAAAAAAAAAAATGTATTTTAGAATTTAATTTGCAGAAAGAAAAAAGTTAATAGGCCTATACTATGAGCTAATTAACATGCACCAATGCCATCCCTTTCATTGTACTGGTCTATCGAATATTCACTGCTATCAGATCGCGATTTTAATAGTGGTGTTTTTAACGGTACATAACTTGCCTTCAAACCGGGGTTCCGTTTACACGTTGGCGTATACGTAAAAACAATAACCATGACAGAATTCGAAATAAGAGTAGGCTGTAGCGCCGCTGTACAGGCAATACTTCACTCAGAGAGCATTGCATGATGTTTGCCGTCTTCAGAACAGTAGGGCACCAAACCCCATTTCATTTCGTCTTAATACATGCTTCAGATTTGGCTCTTATCTCGCCAAAACGTAAGTAATACCTGAGAAAAGGCCAGAATAATTGAGTCGATTTTAAATAATTTTATTTTACCTTGGTGGATGTATTATATCTACATAAGAAACAATGCATGAAATAACAAATTTAACAGTTCCCCTTTAAATAAATAAATACACGAAGAGCACTTAATTAAAATTACAGAAAACAACCGGTGTATAAACTTGACAATGCCCCATTTCACTTCTATACGTTAAACACCAGGTTGACTAACATTATAAACATGTGGACGGATAACTGACCGGCAGTATAAATAAGAATATTTCTTATATCACAGTTCAGCCATTCAGACCTGTCTCATTCAAAAATACACGGAAATGCCATCTTTCTCCAGAACCCAAGCGATCCGTTAATCTATTGCAATTTGGATTCGCCAGCAAATTATTTATCATTATAGGTCACCAAATCTGGGTTCAAAAACAGCGGCATCCAGTCTTTTAAACTTGAGCTCCTGGTGACGATGTTGGACTTTCCAATTTCACTGCCAAACTGTCTTGTTTGGTAAGATTTGGTAAACTGAATGTCGTATTGTTAAAAGCCTGAGACATATCTTGTGGCATCCACGGATTTTGAGGATAATACATGGGAGGTACAAAGGGTGGCATTGGATAACCGGGCATTCCACGGTAACCCATTAACGGAAGACACATAGGATTCATCATGTCCATCTGACCATTCATTCCAAAATATTGAGTGACAGGTGAAACTTTTGTCATAAAACTCACATCCTCTGAAATAGATAATGATACAGGCTATTATTATGAATATGTATTTCAATCCAAAACGTGGGGTTGGGTAGCCGGATGGTTAGCACGTACACGCTGTATCATAAAACCTGTCATTGAGTCGACTGACGTGGTTTCGAATTCCCGGTTGTACGTGACAAGGGGTACGCTCGCCTGTCCAACTTCATGGGTCCTCCGGTTTCCTCCCATTGCTAAAGTTGCCTACGCGCAAGCGAATTATTGAAATAAAATTAAACCATATGTTAGTCCCGAAATGAACTAATTCGTGTCAAGTGAACGTTAAACCCTACTTCTCTCTCTCCCTCTCTCTGTCTCTCAATCCAGAACAAGTTGGGTTTATTAGTATTAAACTTCCAACAACTCTTGAGTACAATGTGATGGCGTTAAACCCCAGTCCCTTCCTTTGATGTAGCGAATTTCGATGGGAAAATTAACACTAATACTAAATGGAGTTTTACCTTTGCTTCCAACTTAAAAGATATCACAGTTAATAGCGAATTGTATCTGTTTAATTCCATAGTTGGTCCTGCTGTTTGTGTTTTTCTATACAAGTGTTCTATCTTTGCGTTTTAAAGAATTGCTGTCAAATATCAAAAATTAGCTAAACCGCTTTGATTTACGTCAATGTATGTATGTACCGGTTTAAACTGGGTAAGATCGCATGCATGCGCCATGTTGGTTAGTGGTAGAGAAGCTACGTTTTTGCTTCGAAATATTAAGTGACAATGAGATTCCTAACTAATTCTAATTTATTTAATTTTTGACTAATTGTGTCGAAGGTGGAACACACAATTCAATAAACCAAATGGAGATATAAAATCCATTGAAGTTTGATTTTACATACCTGGTGAAGTGGTAGGCGAACTTGAAGGAGAACTAACAGTTGAGCCGGGACTTTTGCTATTGGAATGTTCAACTCGACATCGCTTAGAAGGTTGATTCAAGATCGATTCTTGCATATCTAAAAAAACATGGGTTAAATAAAAATTAGAGTTTAACTAAAAATGGAATGGAACACCGAATATGAAATATAACACAAAAAATGGAACTTAAAACAGAAGACGTTATATTATAGGCCGCATTCATCGAAGAACTATTAAATATTTTGTGGAACATTTCAGCAAATGCTAATTACTATATTAACTATTCACCGATAAATTTTTTTCTTGACCCAATTTGAAGGAACGAAAATATTTTTCTAGCGAGAATTTACGTCCATAGAATGCGGCCTATTATGAACGTGTTCAATTTTTTGAAAGCTGTTAATGAGGCCTTGATATTAAGTCAACAGACCCGTCATTAAGTACATTATGTATCTGTATATTACATAACTATTGATATCTGTTATATTGCTTATGTTTAGGGAAGGAGGTCTAGTGGTTTAGCGCGTGTGCGTGAAATCACAAGGTCTATCATGGAGACAATTGGTTTGATTTCGATTCCCCGCTTGTGTATACGTGACATTAGTGTCGCCTGTCCAACATAGTGGGGTTTCTCTGTGTTTTCCGGTTTTATACCAAGTCAAAGACCCCTCCACGCAAGCGAATTATTGAAATAAAATTGAACCACGTGTTAGTCATGAAATGGCCTAGGTTGTGTCGAGTGAACCTTACTCTTCCCGTCTCTATTAAAATTGTACTCATTATTGATTTGTATTAATACTTACTTGTATTTCTTTTATTAGACATCGAACGATTGCTTCTTCCTGAACTTTTATCTCGGGATCTTGAAAAAAGATAATATACAATTATAAATTCAGAAAAATCATTGCACATGGATGTACAATATTTGTAAAAATTTTAATGAAAACTTTTATGATACTGCCAAAATATTGTCATGTCAGTAAATGATACTGAAAAACACACTTTCGCGTCTGTCAAACCTCGTGCATTTTCGACGGATCCCTCGGCTTCCTCCCATTGCTAATGAACCCGAATTAAACCAAATGTTAGTTCCAAAATGAACTAGTTTGTTTCGAGTGATTGTTAACCCCATTTTTTTTGTCCCTGCCCAGCAAAATGTCAATTCAATAATAAATAATACTTCAAAACATTGTCATATAAATGATATTTCAAAATATTGTCATATAAATTATACTGCAAAATATTGTCGACTACTTACGATCTTCGAGGATACCTGAATGCTTTTGCAAATGGATTATTGTGAATCTTAAGTTGTATAATCGTCTCATTTTGGTAGGCTGTTACCGCAAAAAATTTAGTTTCATCGAAAGGTATAACTATCTTATCGTCTAAACCTTTGCCGTCGGCACCAGCTGGTTCTATTATTATCTTTGCCATATATTTATGCATGGAGTGTAAAACGATCTGAAAAAGGGATAATTTCAACATGTTTTTTATTTAGATTTTTAAAAAAAATAAAATAGCACCAAAGTTCTGTTTGGTGGTCCTCGTTTGTTTGCACAGGATTTTCCCATTTCCTCCTATGCTAAAGATAGTTGTGTGCCAAGTTATGCCAATAAAGAGATATAATTATGGCCTAGTCACCAATCACGACAAAAAGCCGTTACCAAGTAGATAACAAAATCAAGAACCAGATCTATTCAACATGTGTTGTTATTTGACTTGGTGTTGGGCGGATGGGTGAAGATTTTATGAAAATCTTACAGAAGTAGAAACAATGTTAAGTTTCAATTTCATATTTTCTAAGAAAGTCAAAACAAAATTATTTCTATGTCTTTTGCTCAAAAGGTTGTCAACTCATTATTATACGATCATGGGCAAAATTTTTGGGGCATTAGAAAGGTTGACACAGGCTGATTGAGGAAAATAGTTACTCAATTACCTCCCTTGTTTTCCCATTCCTCGCCATGGACGGCCATCTTCAAACGTTTGAATTTGAAGTTGAAAATGATATTTTTGCCAATTTCTCAACTGGCAATAGTGAATTATAGAATTAATAGGATTATTCTTTAACAAGGTAGGACTGTTTATAGGTTCAATCTATTTTATGGCTTTATTTTAATACATTTTAAAAATATAACTTAAAAAAATTCTATTGGAACTTTAAAACCTTAGATAAAAATCAATGGCTAAAATTTAATTTGTTAAACTCACCGAGCCTTCGTTTGAATCTTTGTAGTTAGTTAGTTTAACTTTGGCGAACGATACTTTTCTCATCCAAAAGGCACCAACATTAGGCGAGTCGTGATGAATAACTGGTGGATTTTGTTCCATGGGATCGGCACCGCCTACAGGTATCCATCTGTTACTGATAAACTTGTAACGTTTATTATCTGCTGAACAAACTTCTAATAGTATATTGTAAAGTTGCGTCGGATTTAAACCCTCGATTGACAAATCAAGATGCGGGAACATCCGTCTGAAAGGAAAGATGATAACTAAGATTTAGTCCCTTTTTGGATATGCGTTGAATCTTTACATAAATATTTTCGTTCTTTAACACTTTATCTGGTTTAAGGAATTTAAAGTGGAATTATGCAAGATTAGATAAAGAGCAGGCAGCTATCGCTCTAATAATTGGAAATTAGATAATGAAAAAATAATATGTTGAAAATTTCAGTCAAAGTACTTCACTCTAAGCCAAGCATTCGACGATACAATTATAGCCTATCCTGGATTTGGCATTACTACCGTTGTTGCGATAAAGTCTCGATTATCCATTTTTACGGTAACCGCATCAACAAAACGTATTTAAATCTACTTAATATCCGAGCCACCCGATGTCATGGAGGTTTGATTGGTCTTGGTAAGTTAATTTAATCTCTAATTAATAATTTATAACCTATAATAGACAATCGGCAGATTTACCTCTCGCATAATGCCTGTTCAATGTCCACAGCCTTATCCATGATACATTTGACGGCGATGCTGACCAAAACAGAATCTTTCGCCAGAAATATTAAAGGCTAGGATAAGAATACAATCAGATATCAACGTATTAGTGCTTTCTCTTAATGAAAATGATTTGTAAAATCAATAACCTGCCATTTCTGTTAATAATCATCTCTGTGCCATGTTGGCCGAAAGTTTGCCAAAGACACGGTTCGTGTAATGTAACCGTGATGTCACCAACTGTTTTACGTATCGGCTTATTAGTAGCTGATGGGTCAATTTCAGGTGAATCTACTCGTTCGTGATGAAGTCCATTTGGCGACAGCTGGGTTGGCATGGAACTTATTGGTAGTTTGGATGACTCTTTTCTGGCTTCTGTTATTACTACTGTTGGATATCCACGATCTGAATAATTTGGTGACATTTTACCAGAAACATCGTGCTCTCCATCAGAATAAGCACTCGACTCGCTGTGGCGATCATCTTGTGTGACACATGGTCGACCAGGTATAGATAAATCCAGGGGCTATAAAATAAAAATGGTAGATAATGTTGTTTCGATAGCTTTTCGAGTCTTGCCATCCTTGCACTTCCTAATCTTTAGATCATATCCAAAATCTCAATTACTTTTTTTCCGATTACGATTTCATAATAGGCCTATTTTTACGAAGCAGTGAAATTCCTCTTTTTGCCTTAAGCCTACAAACTTCATAATCTCTAAACCATATCCTAACTTTTTTTTTTAAAAAAAAATACTATTTTGGCAATTGCATAACGAAGCATTGTCATTCCTAATCTCTAACAACATCCAAAAACCTCAATTTTTAAAAGAGATTTCCGGCATTTTTATTACGAAACATCGCACTTCTATTCTCTTAATCATGTCCGAAATTTGCCATCTTTTTTTTTACAATTTCTGCAATCTTATTACGAAGCGTCGTACACTCTAATCTTTAGATTAAATAATACCCCCCCCCCCAAAAAAAAAATGATAATAATCTCCAATTTCTTTTGTACACTTTACGAAGCATACGAAGATTTTATACATATCTTGGTGGAACGGTGGAACTTACCTCATTCATATCCATTTGCGTATGCATCTTTAGTATGTCGTTGAAAACTGATTATGAACGGCAGCTGGTGTAGGTGTTTCAAGTTGCAAGGTAAAATATTTTCTGTGGACGAATCGTTCGATACCTGGTGATAAAGCCATATGTATGGCGGA
Source organism: Patella caerulea (assembly GCA_036850965.1). Taxonomy (NCBI): domain Eukaryota; kingdom Metazoa; phylum Mollusca; class Gastropoda; family Patellidae; genus Patella; species Patella caerulea. Next base: position 27,014,888 of record JAZGQO010000006.1, read on the forward strand.
CGAGTGCAAGAAGAGGTTGGTTGATTGATGCCACCTACATGTTCACACCTTTTCAAGTGTGAACACAATAACAATGGAGTAACCAGAACTCGCTAAGGATTGATTATTACACCAATGTTTAATGAGAACTATGAAATAACACAACATGCAATAGTTCTTCAACACGTGACAAATCTATCCGGGATTACCGATAACATAAAGATAGATGATCTTAAGGCCAAACCAATCAAAAACTTGACAAATATATTTTTTATTTTTATAATAACATATTTACATCAACAACAATTCCCAAGCAGTACATAGATAACAGGTTGGGTGTGTGGAGGGTGGGGCGAATTGCATGGGCCGAGATGGGGAAGGGGTCCCGTCGTGGGTTGAAGAGGTTCCGGTGTCCTCCCCTTGTCAACGATATCATCCAGGTGGAAGTGGACGTTAATCTCCAGAAACGAACGAAAGAATGAAACCCAACACACTTGGTAAAAGAACCGATTCGGTGCATACTAAACAAAAATCGGGAATCCAGGTTCAAAGTAAAAGAGTGACGCGTTGAACTAGCCAAGGTTTGAAGGCTTGAAAGGATGTAATGTTGAAATACATCTTAAGGGCCACCCGACAAAATATTGGGGCAGCGGGTTAATATATCTTTTTTTTTATAATGTCATCTATAGTTGACATTACAGATCAGATTCTGTTTTTCGATGCATTTCGGTTTACTGATTTAATATTAGATCCACTTATCCCAAAGAGTCGCATATAGCTATAGAGTAGAAAACCAAATTCCCGTAAGCGTAACGAACAATTGTTTTCAAGAAATTTCTTCAAATAATTAAAAATATACTGGCTACTTTTACCTATAATTTGTTTGTTTCATGTTTTTCTATAGGACTAAACACGTCATGTCGAAATTATAAAGACAGGTTGCTGGGCAACGAAACATCCTCCCATATAGCGACTAAGTTTGCCGCGCTGTTCTTGTAGGCAACTGGGACATTATTTACAAACTAGTCAAAGTCAAAGGCAAATAAATTTAAGATGATAACTTTAGCTAATGGAGTTTCTGGAAATAAACAGAGTAAAAATTTCAAATGGATGGGGGTATTGATCACAGACTTTCATATATTTTTGTATTAAATTAACGTGAAACAGAGAGCTATTCTATATATTCCCAGCGTGGTTTAAAAGAATAAAAGGTCGTTTAACATCTTAAAAGATGTAATTGTTTTTTGACTTTTATTGGATATTGAAATAAATAGAAATTGCATACAGAGCCATAAGTCAGATATTTGCACAATCACGTGTGCGGGACAGACAAAAAAAGAATTTGGCCTAAGACTATGCTCACATCAAGCCGGGATCAACGTATTTAGCACATATTACGAAGTCAGTGTTCACGCCGTTTTCCAATCTCGTCCTAAAATCAGCAAAACAATAGTGATTATTAATTAACGCTAGCATATAATGACCGTAGTTGTTATCGCACCTACGCGACAAGTGTGAACAGAACAAAGGTTTTATCAATATAAAAAGGTCGTGACCAGGGTTTGTCAAGTTAGTACTTAATAATGCTTTACTAATGACAATAAATCTACATCTTGCTATAATCCAGATGGTCTCTCTATTATCACCTCTCATTAATATGGCGTATTAATTAGAAGAGATTAACAGTTTTAATAGTTCAGAAGATACCTTTATTAATCATGTCGTTGTCAAAATAAACTTCGTCAAATTAGTTCATTGACAGATATCAGCTCCCGAAGACTTAATGTTGTTTTTAATAATAACATAACCTGGTTAATCCTCTGATGACTTGTCGTCTGCATTCGATGGCAATGGATGTTAAATACCGTACATCACACACACACACACACAGGTGCCATTAATTGACTCAGTTTGACTGACCTGGTAATTATCAAAGATTAAAACGGGTTAATAATGGGCTAAATTATGTTTTCTTGTATACTACACTGATAGTTGCATGATACGTACAAATTAGATTTATAGTAATACGCAAAATCATCGGAAACTGCATGAATTCTACATTTTGATTGAATTTGATTTCTAAAATTATCAGTGACTCCAGTTTATGGTACCTTTAGTATCAGTATGGTCTCACAACGACATGGTTCATAACCGAAACTATGATTTAACATTAAATTGTGAAATATCCCAAATGTGAAAACGATATGATACCCAAAGGAGTTGGTTCACGAGCTACTTCCGTTAGGATTGCCATAAAGAGAAGCTTTTATGAATTTGGATTTAAGTGCAAGGGTATTTAATGTTATGATGCGACGAGTAGCATAATTTGGGCAGTGCAGATAATAATGATTGCAAGGTTTGAGAGTTTTACTGGGTTGTTCGAGGTGGGGTTGGGGTGTCTTTTAAATGGTTGTGTCCTATAGAGCCATTTTCTAACATACAAATTCTCAATTATCCAGTTTTAAATTAAATTATTAAATGGCTACCGTGTTTCAATTCATTTTAATAGAGCATCCAATTCTAGAGAGTTGATTATGGGCTTGCCGTGTAAATAAATGTCTTATTAATTTATACAATATTTGAAGCCAAAAGAAAGACCTGCAAATTTAGCTCCCACATAATATATCATTAAATTGCATAAATAATATATAACGTTCTAATAATGAGAAAAGGATAAGTATCAAGTTATCGTTTCGTCATCCCTCCCATAGCAAGGAGCGTGTCAGTTATCAGTGAGGCTTAACGTCCGCTTCCGTCTTTGGTCATATCTCTGTTACGTACACAATAAAAACTTTAAAACAGCCATAACCGCACCCCGACTTAGTTCACGGTCACCCAACTGATCTCGCAGTGAATATTCGCTTGGCCGCTACAATAACTGATAAGCATGACATTGACGAGGCTTAATGAGTACGGCATATTAACTTTTTTACTCCGACAAATTAAATTCCCAAACATTTTTTTGAGATAAAAGAAAAATAGATAAAGACGTTTGAAGTATTTGTAGTTAAAATATATTTCCTATTAAGTGTAAATGGGTATTAAAATGCATCATTTTGCCCGAAGCAGTTAGGTGTTAAGCACGAGCCGTTGAGCCAATGACTAACACCGTGTGCAGTCAACGCACGTGTTGTGGACAGGCATCCGTTACAGAGATAATTCGTAAGTAATTCTCTGTGAAACAGATTGCACGCTCACTTCAAATTGAAATGGGCAGATACAAAAATGCCCCCTCCCGCGAACTAAGAATATCAACAATGCTGTATGCACAAAACTGAAAATGAAGCACATTTTTTACTAGAATGTCCATTGTATGACAATTTACGTACCGTTCACATTTACCCAGCATTTACAATTAATTAACTACCATATTCTCAAAGAAAATCTATTTAACCCACCCAAAACGGTTGCAAAATCAATTAGTGCAATTGTATTTCATGCTATATGGATCTAAGAACATAAATTGTGAAGAGCTACATGTCAGTTTTCACTACCCTTTTGTATCAAAATTATTATCTAGATTTCCATATATTAATATATTTCATCCCATATTTTATTACTCCATTCATGTAATGATTCTAAAATCCCTATATCATATTTCCATGTCAACACCTATTCTAAGTTTTTCCATTATTTATGTATTTATAATATTTATACACATTTATTACACCTGTGCTGAATGTTGTGTCGTAAAAATCAGACCAGGTAAATGTGTATTCTAAGATGATTATCATACTGTTTGTCTTGTTAATATATGTGTAACGTACATTAAAATTATCATTTGTCTTGTTTATAAAAACATGTATATATATTATTTGTCATATTGGTATTAGTTTATGTGGGGTCACGGTGGCTAAGTGGATAAGGCGCTGGTTCGCTAGCCTGGAGGTCGGGTCTTCGATCCCTGCATTGGCCGAGAAAGTTCATCTCGATTTTCCGGCGTGATTTCTCCTTGTCAGTGATGCAGAAGGGGGGGGGGGCTGACAAGGACTGCTGGCTAGTCGTTCGGATGGTACGAAAAGACGAGGTCCCGTGTACACTTTGGAGTGCACGTAAAAGATCCTTTGGCAGTTGGAATTCGATATAAGAGTACGCCGCAGCGCCGCTGCCCGGGCAAAATTTCGCTCACAGCACACTTTATGGCGTATGCCCGTCTTCCTTTAGCCCAAGTTAGGTGCAAAAGAGTAAGACGTTAAACCCCATTTCATTTTATAAATTTATGTACATGTTTATATTGAATGTTGTCCTCAATGGATGTTTTGATGCAATAAAATCTTATCTTATCTCTTATCTATCGCAGACAACGTTTCCTGGGAAAATTGCAAGGAACCAAAACAAGAGGTTCGTCTCGTATAATGATTGATTAAAATATGGATTAAAGACAATATTCACTGCCATTTCCTTACTTAAAGGCACAGCAATGCAAACTCCATAGCGTATAATGCAATATTTTATAAGCACTATACAGTTAAACCCCATTTCATACCATATATGGTGCCGTCTCCACGGAATAACCTCAGCTTACCAATTAATGTCACATCCTGCAGATAAGTGTTAATACGATGATCATGACTTGCCGGCAGGTGACAAGTTTGTCTGAAATAAACTGAACTTTATGTTTCATTTCAATCACTGTTAAAAATAATAAGGTAGTTTACACCTCAATACATGGTTTTATAATTTACACTTCATTAAAATTATCACACCCATTTTTTGTAATTGATTGTTATTAAAAACAGTTTCAAACAAACGATTACTAATAAGGTTATTTTAAAAGCAAAACACTCTAAGCGGTTAAGCTATACCTGCGTTACTGGTGTAATGAACGCGACATTTTTCAAAACCACTCAAATTAGAGTACACAAACACTTTTACGTCGCAACATATTGACAGCTGATTAAGAGGGAGAGAGGGAGAAATTGGGTTTAATGCCCACTCGACACAAACTAGGTCATTTCGGGATGAACATATGGTTCAATTTTAATTTTATTTTAATAATTTACTTGCACGTAGGCGTCTTTAGGGCGGGAGGAAACCGCGAGGCTGGACAGGCGATCCTACTCCGGGGGGAATCGAAACCAAGCTAGTTGTAATTCTGTCGATTCGGTACGTTCTGGACTGTGAATCGAGCATCCCCCTAGTAGTGTAGCTCACAATTACACCTATTCGGGTGTTTAGTGTAGTCATGATGATCAGTTAAACTTGCTTGATGGATGCAGTTATTTTACTTGTGGGGGTTGGATGGCCGAATGGTTAGCGTGCTGTATCATAAAGCCTGTCATTGAGTCAACTGGCGCGTTCTTGAATCCCCGGCCGTGCGTGTCAAAGAGTAGGGTCGCCTGTCCAACTTCGTGGGTTTTCTCCGGGTCCTCCGGTTTCCTCCCACTGCTAAAGACCCCTGCGCGCAAGTGAATTATTGAAATAGAATTAAACCATATGTTACTCCCGAAGTGACTTAGTTTGTATCGAGTGGACGTTATACCCCCATTTCTCTCTCTATTTTACTTGTGTCATTCTTGCGAAAGTGGTACATTTTATCACACAAGCATTGTCTAGCTGCCTATATTTGTCCCCCGCCTTTCGAAGAAAGTTGGGGGACTATTAAAATGGGTTCGTCCGTCTGTCTGTCTGTCCGTCTGTCCGTCACACATTTTGGGACACGATAACTCTCTTCCTAATTCAGCTAGAATGTTCAAACATGGTGTAAGTGTTTATTAGGTCAATGCCTTGATGGAGGTCGAAGATGAGCATTTTCCGCTTAGGGTAAGCAGAGATAAGCAATTTGATTGTTTGATGATTTGGGACACGATAACTTTAGTTCTAATTCAGTGAGAGTGATGAAACTTGGTGTATAGTTTCATTACAGTAATACCTTGCCTAAGATCGATAATCAGCATTTTCTGCTCATGGTAAGCAGAGCGATAAGCAATTTGATTTGTCGAGACTTTGGAACACAATAACTCTCCTTCGAAATGAGTTAAAATGTTCAAAATTGGTGTGTATGCTTATTACGCCAATGCCTTGATGGAGTTCGAAGATGAGCATTTTCTTCTTAAGGTAGGCAGAGATAAGCAATTTGATTGGTTGATACTTTGGGACAAGATAACTTCCGTTCATCTTGATTGATGATTTTGATGCCAGTACAACGACTGCATTCTCATTCAGTAACAGTGTATAGAAACGATTGACTCGGACACGAGGGCCCTTTCCCTTGGCTAGAGGGGCCCTTTTGTCGTGAAAATATAAGTTTTCTTGCTTAGAGATGAAATAAAATATGTTATTCACGACAAAACGACAAATCGATGTCATAGTTCTAAAAGGTCTTAATTGTCAAATATTATCGGATTTAGTTTTTGAGATACCAGAGGAAAACCTATTCCAATCTTAATAACGCAATAAGGATATCAACATTTTAATAGCAATGTTTTAATGAAAGTTACGACCTTACAGTTCTGAAATTTTGCATAGAGAAGGCTCTAAATGTGATTAGTCATCTTATGCAAAAAAGCTATTTGGGTCATAAGTGGCACTTTCAACCTTCCAGAACTGTGGCATCGAAATATCCTCTATATATTCGTGAATACTAAGATTCCAAGATTGCATAGGGGCCTACTGATCTTTTAATCTTTGGAAAAGTAGGGCTTTTTAAAGACTAATGGCAGTTTGATCACCCTGTCCCAATGCCATGACATTTTCAATAAAATTCAACCATTTGTTTTAATCGGTCGAGATTATTATAACAGAAATTAATATTTTTCACATTTTCAGGTTAACCAAAAACTATTTAATAGATCTTGATAAAGAAAACCGCCAAAGTTCGCCATATATCATGTAGGCTAATATAGGCCTACTCATTAGAATATGTTTAATATGTATTAAGATTTTATTATGTACAAATTTAATATAAGATAAACAGTTGATTTCCGAATAGATATTGAGAAAATAAGAAACTGCGTCAATGCATAAAAAAATACATCAGAATTTTTTTTTCTAAGCATGCCACCCTCAATCGTCTTCATTATCTCGGTTGGTGCAGAAAAGAAAGACGTTAAACCCCATTTCATTCTCCATCTTCCCTCATTAATGCTTATCGTGGTGTTGAAAACCTGCCAGTAATTCCATGAATACAATAACTTTTTATTACTGAGCGACGCTAACCTGGGTCCCGTGATCTACCCCTATGTTGACTGAGAAAGTCCATCTGGATTTACCGGTTTGGTTCCCCCATGTCAATGGACTGGTGTAGGACTAAGTGTCTGGCAAGGTACAACGGGGCAGTTAATAGGACGAAACTTGGAGTGTCGAGACCAGTTATTTTTATAGAGACTGGACAACCGTGTAGGTACGGTAGATAACTCTAACAAATTGTTTGTTTTCTGTGAGTCTGTGGCACGTGTTTGTTTATTATCGTAAATTTCTTAACTTATTCTTCTACTGAGAAAAATGTCACTCTCCCATTTTGTAAGTATTCAATATCCAACTATATTTATCCACATAGTAAGTTCAGCATTTCGACCTGATTAACAGGATATACATTATTTGAGTGACAGCAACACGACTGCGTGTCACTGTCAGTAACGTTACAATTGATATTTTCCAACACAAAATTCTTTAAGAGAATGTGCAATTACTTTTTGTGATCAACATATATTTCAAATCTGTGAATAACAGAGCCAGATTTACCAGTAGACATAGTAGGCGCACTTGTATCTGGGGGCACACTGAAACTAATTTGTAGACAAGTTGTCCGTCTTGTAGGCTTATAACATTCAAACATTGTTTCAAGTATACATATTATTACATCAGGTATTTCTATAAATTTTATTATTGGGGAACCAATGATGAGTGCGGCCTTGGACCCACAAGTAGGTAAAGCTGGCCACATTGGGCACCAAATGCTGGGAAAATTTGGACACACAATTGTTTGTACTTAAAAGTTGTATAAAAAAATATAGTGTTCCTGAATGTGTCCAATTTAACAAAACATTTGAATTCAGAGTGTCTATAGTTAGACAATTAAATAGAAATCTTAAGACTCAAACCCTCTATTGATTGTTTGGAGTACAGTAAGCCATTGAACCACGACTAACACACTAAGAACCTAACTACAATGTACATAAATTTCTCTGTACTGTACGCCTATGACTGGCCCAGATGTATAATGAAAGTAACAGTTGAGTTCTGATAACATATAGCTGAAATGTATGGTACATATTGCATTTCAGTCAGCTGCGGAAGTTCAAGCGGTTGGGGCAAGTTTACAAAATCCTGAAAATTTAGGCAATAGGGTAAGTTGTGGCTTAATCAACATACATTATATCCTGAGTATAGTTTCTCTAGGGGTGCCAGAACAAATGGTATCCTGCCCTTTTGGGGGGTATTTATGTATACCCATGCCCTAATGATGAAAGTTCTCAACCTTTTTACTAGTCTATTCATTTTTAAACGTCTCTTTCCTTATCATATATTTCAAAGGGTTTATTGATTTTGGGGTGTTAAAGGCTTCTCAAAACAGCATTTTCGGAATTAATGGATTTGAAAATTATCTAGGGGCAGACTGGCAGGAGAGGCCCTGACCGCAGACCCCCATCTTTTGGTACTCTGGTCCTCGCGTTGTTCCGTCGCCCTTGAGTTTGTCAGTAACCAAACTGTATTGTGTAACTTCCAAAGAAGAAAAAAAGGAGCGTAACGTCAAAGTGTACTAGGAGTGTTACCAGTACTGTAATAGCATAGAATGTACATTTAGAAGACTATTGGCATGGAACTGATGTGGTCTCCTCTTAGCGATAAACAGGTTACAGTTACAAGAGATAATTATTATTTTCAGAAACTTTTAGATAGAGTTTAAGCAATTGATTTAACCAATTTTCAGTTTGTTATCTGATTACTATTTCACAACTCAAAATGTATATTTGTAATATTTTGAAAAATAAACTTTGTTCATTACTATTTGAAATAGTATTTTAAGACTTCAAATTATGTTTTTATAATATACAGGATAACTTAGGATAAGTATTTTAAAATATAGGTGTGTTTTTATTATAGGAAGATGTAGAATTTCAGTGGGCTATCAAAGCTTCTAATCATGCTGAAACCTATTTTAATGTAAGTTATGTGTAGTAGTGTAATGAATAACCTTTAGCACTTGCTACATAAATATTGACTACTTGGATTCCTTGAAGATAATTGGAGAAAAGTGATATATTTCATACCAAAGAATGCCAGGACAACCTTGAACCATTGCAAGCTACTGCCCAGGTCATGTGAAATGCTATCAGTAATTCAGGACCCTATTAATAGTATGCTAGCTATTCATGTAATGAGGACAGGTTTTGGGTTGTCCAAGTGCCAAAGGGTTAAACCAAGTATATGTAGCTATAGTATGAATGAATCAATGCAAATGAACTACCAATAGTCAATTACCTGTCAACACATTTGTAAAATATATATCAGGTGTAGCTTGTTCTTGTTTGCATCAAATTACTCTATATTCCATAATCAGTCAGGTGAAAAGGAAAGAAACGTCCTTGCTACACAAACTGGGCCAACTTGGGACTAACATATTGAATAATTTTATTTCAATAATCCACTTTAGCATAGGGGGATTTAGCAGTGGGAGAAAACCAGTGGCTACCCACAAGGTTTGACAGGTTACATTACTCCTTGTCACACAAAGGGTGTAGAATTGATAATGTGTCAGACAGATCATCATAGAAGTCATGCCAAGATGTAATATATACATCAATCGTGAATAAAGACAATTAATATAAGCATTTAATAATTAGCACCTGTAATATTTATAGGTATATATATTTCCAGTTAATTACCTCAGTTGATCCATCTGCCCTTCGACTTACCAACCGAGATGATGAAATATACAATCAATTCAGAACAGAATTTAAAGACTTTAAAGTTGATGTAATTGATGTTGAGGAATTGAAATCAGCCGAAGCAAAGATAGTAAGAATTTCTTTGATTAGATGCCGGTTATTTGTGTGTGTGGGGTGGGGGAGGAGGTACCTGTCTTTTCATCACTGGTTTTGATGCACAACAAGCCAACAGTGAGGCTGATGTCCCCAGCCGAAATCCCAAAATAAATAGATGACACATGTTAATTAATCGCACATTTATTTTTTTCATAAATATGGAGCCATCAAAATAAACACTAAGCCTCATCACTCTCTATCAGATAGAATCAAGATTATCTTGTCCCAAAGAATCGACCAATGAATTGGATGATGATTTGTCAATTCTATCGAGCAGATGACGTTTATTCTAAGCTAGGAAGATTTGTGAATTAATGACTGCCATGTATAAAATTGTTGTTAATAATGGAATGTATTCCAAAAAATGGTCTACTTATAACCTGCACACAGGATAATACAATTAGACCATTTGTCTCTTTGATAAAAATAATATCAACAATGTACTATTTGAAAATACAAGTTTAAATATTTTTGTTTTGGTATTTGTAGAAATGGAGAGAATTTTGTGAATCTTTCAAAGATATGGATAACTATAATTATGGATCTTTGCTTCGAATAGACTGTAAAAAAGATTACACTGAAAGTAATTCCATATTTGGTAAGAAAACAATGTGTGTAGTTGAAAAACTTAGCATTTTTTATATACCCACATTCAAATGCAGTCGGTATGGTTGTCTCTGCAACTATACATCGTGAATTTGTTCATGAAGCAAAAGATTCCTATAAATTTTGAACAATTTACGATAACTTGGAACAGCTAAAGATTACCAGTCCATATTTTGTGAAAGAAATGTTTGCACTAAGAAAAACAAGAAGCTGATCAAATTATTTCTGATAATGACTTCAGGAATTGTTGGCCTTGATCATTTCTTAGTGGCTTGGCTGCTGTGGGTGTATGTTTAGTTGCCTGGCAATCTGTCTTTATAAAATTTATTAAATGAGATGTAATCTGATCGACATTAGATGGAAATATCAAACATTGTTTCAAGACAAATGCATCTTGCTTTGTAGATATTTATTTTGTTAGTTATAATACTGCTTCAGATTTTTACTCAATGTTTATCCTTAACTTTTCAGCTTTGAGGATTCAGTTTTTGGCCATAGAAATTGCTCGAAATCGTGAAGGCTATAATGCTGATTTAAGAAAAACAAAAGGAATTGTGAATGATAGTAAGGATTCTTAGTGCGGGAGTGACAATAACTTGTGATGTTACTAAATGTGGCATAAAGACTGGAAATCTTTTTTTAAAATTTAATATACATCCAGATACTGTACCATCAAGAGCCACACCTTCTTACGACATATAGCCACCATAAGATTCAGTCATGCTAAATATTGTTTTAAATTTGAGACATTCAAATAAAAATAAACCAAGACGCAATGAAAATGCACCACTAATATGATAAATGTAAGGCTGCTGAAATGTGATTTTTGGCATGATTGTAGGCTGGACATTTTCCATCACAAGGAAATCAACAACCCAAGGATGCCATAACAACTTTACTTTGTAGTTAAATATATGGTGTGAGTTCAGAAAATGCCCGGCATTAGGCCATCTGGTACACACACAGTCTTTCAGAGTGTAGTCAACGATGAAATGTGTAAGAAGAGATGAACCGATGTGGACCTTTCACATTAGCATGCAGTCCTGCAGTTGTTGGATAATATGCTGGTTTAGTCAAGGCATTCACATGTTATCATCCAGGCCTTAGCTGATCTCTGTTGGACCTTGTTTGTCAAATTAGAATCAGCCAGTTGCCAAATTGTAGTATGATGGCATGCAATGCTTAGGACAACGGCTCTGCTTCTCTCACACCCTTTTGATTTAACACAATTGCATGTTATCAGTTTTCAAGTGTCAACCTCGGCATATCTTTACACATTTTATACCTATTCAATTGTTTTGTGCTTTGAAAGAATTCATCTGTGATGTTACATGATCACAAAAATATATTATTCCCACTTGTTACCTTTCAACTGATGTTTTTACATTCATAATTATAAATTTAAAGTGTATTTCTTCAACAATGTATACAATATATAATTTGTGCATTTTTCATTGCGTCTCAATATATGTATAGTTCTTAAAACACTGTATACTTTGCCAAGTTGGAGGATGTCAGCTGAAACCAGGTGCTTATTATGGAAGATGTTCTGTAGACTGCACACATACAATCCTTAATACAAACTAGCTGGTGAAATGTGTACTAGTTAATGTCTGACCAGTTTTTAAACCACATGTGTAATGAAACATCCCAATTAACCAGATTACATTGTAATTAATGTCATACTACTTTTAATATTGGTATATCAGTTATTTGATATCTTTTTCCTGGCAAGGGTTTTTTTTACTATTATTTTGATTTGTGAGTTTTAACTCGAATCAGAAATATTTTATTCTCATATCTTGCTGTTCAGAATAAATTAAAGCCAATAAATACAATATTGGAAATGAAAAGGATGTGTATTTCTTATATATAAATGTGAAGAGTGAATACATGTATCTTGTATAAATGTATCTTGTATAAATGTGAAGAGTGTGGATGTCTAGTGTAAATGTGAATATCTTGTGTAATTGTGAAGAGTGTGAATTTCTTTTGTGAAACTCTGTATACTATAAATGTAAATTTGTTGTGTTTAAACGACACTGGTAACAAGCCATCTACAAATAAAATTTCTATACTTGAAAATCAGGTTGATAAATAAATAAATATTAGACCCATTTCTTTTTCTTTATGCAAGATGGTAAAAGAGGTCTAGAGAACTGAAAATTACACAGGAGTATCAAATGTGTTGGTCTTATTTAATTTCTTGCTGAAATAAAATATTTTTTGGCTTGATGTTTTGTTTTTTTTTTTGGGGGGGGGGGCTGTCTTATACCTTTCCTTTCAAGTTCGTGTTTATTTCAATAATTAATTAGCATGACTGTTTAAGGTTATAGATTTGAGAGAGAGAGAAATGGGGTTTAACGTCCACTCAACACAAACTAGGTCATTTTGGGACTAACATGGTTTAATATTATTTTAATAATTTGCTTGTGGGTAGGGTGTTTAGCAATGGGAAAACCAGGAGAAGACCCACGAGGTTGGACAGGTGACCCTACACCTTGTCATGTACGTCCAGGGATTAGAAACTTTGCCAGTTGACTCAATGACAGGCTTTATGATACAGCATGCACATGCTAACCATTCAGCCATCCAACCCCCTGGTTATAGATTGGATAATGAAGTTTGTAGATCAAACAAACATTTGCTGCAGCGTTAAGTATGCTATGTATTCTTTGTCACCTGACAGAATTATAACTTTATAATGGACTGAGTTTAGTTTCTTCTAGTTGATCATTGATTCCATGGACAATAGAATAAAACATAGGTTATTTTGGGGATTGACAAATCGTAATCCAGTGACCAAACACTATTAATATATATTTCGGCTATTGTGGATGGTTGAGATCATTTGTCATTCTTACCAATTATCCCCCTTGAGAATCCAGAAGACATGGGGATGCTCGATTCACAGTTCCGGAATTAAACTCTGAATTCCAAAACTTGTGTCAATGGAGTGAAAAGGAGAATTTAAAAAATATCTCAACCAATCATGACAGCTGAAACTATTTGTTACTTACAATACGTCACGATTCTACTCACTCCACCTCAGCTGTCGATTGCGATTCTGTCAATTCGTGACATTCTGAACTGTGAACCAAGCACCCCTTCAATATCAATAAGCTTGTTTTAACAAATAAATACCCCTTGTTTATTAACAAATATAAATACATAGATATTGTAATTACTATATCATAAATACAACCTCCTTGTGTCGTATAAAAAACACACCATGACATACAAAATATTATACATGTCAATTACAGAGTTCAATAGTACTGATAACTGATTATTTAAAAATAAGTTAGCGAATCATCTCTTATTGTAAAACTGAACCAGTATTTTTGAAAATATAAAAACTCATTTTATTTTTTGTAGATGTATATAAATAAAACTTTAAAATATACATTAATCATTGTATATCCGTATTATTATATCAGAAGTTTATGACACCAAATAATGTTGGTACCATTTTAAGTCCATCAATTTGGGCAGTTAATGAAGAACAATAATTCACCATATTCTTCAGATCTCCAGACATTTTATCTTGATATTCCTAAGGGAAGAAAAATAGGTTGCCAGGCAACGAAACATACGCCCACACAGCAGCCAAATCGTCCGGGCAGTCAACAAGAATTGTCGCATATTAAGGAATTATCAGAAAATCATTAGAATTTGTTTGGTTTTTATAATCAAACGTTTTTTTTTAAATCATATAATAATTGTGACCTCCAGAGGCACCACAAGCTAAAAAGGGTGATTTTTCGTACAATCAGGGGACATAATTCAGGAAGTAATGACCCGATGGGCGCAAATATCGAAAGGAACCAAGATCTTTGGGTTTAAAACATACCTGTCAAGTTTCATCAAAATCGATTCAAAATTGTGACCTCTATAGGGTCCACAACCTTGATATAACATATTTTCACACTATTCGTGTACAAACGGCGGCCATTTTGTCCGTCAATTCTAGTCCGGTTTTCACGTAATTCAAACTCTCTCTTCATTACCATGTAACGGTGATATAGTCAAACGTTTTTTTTTAAATCGGATAATAATTTTGACCTCCAGAGGGACCAAAAGCGAACAAAAGCGATTTTTCTGACAATCCGGGGACATAATTCAGGAAGTTATGATCCAATGGGTGCAAATATCTAAAGGAACCACGATCTTTGGGTTATAAACATACATGTCAAGTTTCATCAAAATCGGTTCAAAATTGTGACCTCTATAAGGTCCACAACCTTTATATAACATATTTTCACAATATTCGCGTACAAACGGCGGCCATTTTGTCCGTCAATTTTGGTCCGATTTTGACACAATTAATATTCAACCTTCATAACCATGAAACGGTAATATAATCAAACGTTTTTTTAAATCGGATAACAATTTTGACCTCCAGAGGGACCACAAGCTAAAAAGGGCATTTTTTCGGACAATCAGGGGCCATAATTCAGGAAGTTACGATCCAATTGGCGCAAATATCGAAAGGAATCAAGATCTTTGGGTTATAAACATGCATTTCAAGTTTCATCCAAATCGGTTCAAAATTGTATCCTCTACACTGTTCACAACCTTGATATAACATATTTGCACACTATTCGCGTACAAATGGCGGCCATTTTGTCCGTCAATTTTGGTCCGATTTTCACGAAATTCGAACTCGACCTTCATAACCATGGAACAATGATATAATCAAACGTTTTTTTAAATCGGATAACAATTTTGACCTCCAGAGGGACCACAAGCTAAAAAGGGCAATTTTTCGGACAATCAGGGGCCATAATTCAGGAAGTTACGATCCGATTGGCGCAAATATCGAAAGGAACCAAGATCTTTGGGTTATAAACATGCATTTCAAGTTTCATCCAAATCGGTTCAAAATTGTGTCCTCTACACTGTTCACAACCTTGATTTAACATATTTTCACACTATTCGCGTACAAATGGCGGCCATTTTGTCCGTCAATTTTGGTCCGATTTTCACGAAATTCGAACTCAACCTTCATAACCATGGAACGGTGATATAATCAAACGGTTTTTTAAATCGGATAACAATTTTGACCTCCAGAGGGACCACAAGCTAAAAAGGGCGATTTTTCGGACAATCAGGGGCCATAATTCAGGAAGTTACGATCCGATTGGCGCAAATATCGAAAGGAACCAAGGTCTTTGGGTTATAAACATGCATTTCAAGTTTCGTCCAAATCGGTTTAAAATTGTGACCTCTAAACTGTTCACAAGCTAAAAAACGTGATTTTTCGTACAATCAGGGGCCATAACCCATGAAGTTACAGTCCGATACATGCCAATATCGAAAGGAACCGAGATCTTAGGGTGATAAACCTATGTTTTAAGTTTCATTGAAATCGGATAAAAATTGTGACCTGTAGACTGTTCACAAACAATTGTGAACGGACGGACGGACGGACGAACAAGGGCGACGACAATATACGTCCACATGAAAATGTGGGCGTATAAAAATTTAAACATTGAGTTCATATATTATACTATAAAACATATCTATCTTCACATTTCACCTGCATTTACAGTAGTTTCTGATCGTCAATTTAATGATATTGCAACCCTTGCCAACAACAATATTGTGAAAGTTGAATCTCTCAAAGACATATTCCAAAAATGGTTCAATTCCCCACAATGTTTACTAAGATATGATGCATTAAAAATTTGAAAAATATTTGGCATCCACTGTTGATATATAAGAAATGGTCAATACCAATTGGTGTCACCTATTATTTTGAATAAAGTATATTGATGGGCCTAAATTCAATCCAATTGTAAGAGTCTAAATATTATGAATGGGCAGTAACTCTATTATTATAAGGACCAGGGCAATTTTAGCCTATAACATTTTTTGGAACATTCCGATAATTTAATCTTTATAACAAGATCCCCATATGTCACTATCATCTGATAAAAATATTACAACATGTTGTAATGCCTTGCTCAAAAGCACATACATATGAGGTTCACAATTGAAATCTAGAGGTACACACATTTTTGGAGATGGACTATTTGAGTAGATATATAAATAGTAAATTCTGCTTACATTCAGCTCTTGTATTTCTTTACACATTGATATGTTATCATCATGAGCCGTTTTTAATGTTCGACGTAAACATCGGATTTCTTGCTCTCGTTCTGAAATGTAATTATTTGGTATTGGATACTGTTATTAATAGAGAGAGAAATGGGGTTTATCGCCACTCGACACAAACTATGACATTTTGGGAGTAGCATAATAAGATTGAAAAGGGTTATATTGTTATTATGGTTGTCTCAAAAATGGAGACAAACAAAACTCTACCCATGCAACAAACCAATCATAATTAAGACATACCCCCCCCCCCCCCAAAAAAAAAATTTGCCATAATTAACCCAAAACTCTACAGGATTTAAGTCCTTGTTTTACAATTGAAACAATAATATTATCAACAGAATATTCCCCACCTGAATTTTTTTGAAGGAAATTTTGTATAAAAGATTGCATATCAACAGGATCTGATAAATGCTGGTCATCTGAAGAATCACTTGAGGTAGGTAATGATACTATAGTGTGAGTTGTTTCCCTTGGTAATACAGACGTCCCTAATATGTTTTCACTTTGTTGAGCTTGTTCAGAGGAGAGGTCCTTTACCAGTTCACCTAAAGTAAAAGTAAAATCAGCTATAATACTTTAATGGAAATAAGAAAATATATATAGAAATTTATTTACTACTATTTAAAACCCAATACACTTCTGGACTACGTATGGCAACAATATTATCATTGCGATACAATTACACATATACCAAAATGTTTGTAATGTGTTAAAAATGTTCATTTTCATTGATTAACAGAAATTGTTGATGTTGAAGTGTACAAGCAGTTGAAATCCAAGATAAGCCCACTTTTGCAAGAGATAGACAGAGAACAAGTTGAAAAAAGAAGCAATTTTGCCCTCAATCAGGGGCCATAATTTAGGATTATAATATGATCCCACATGCATTAACATTGGAACAAACCAAGATCTTTAGAATATAAACCTCCATTTCAAGTTGTTAAAATAGGATAAAAATTATGACATATAACATGTGAACAGTATGAAATGGGATTTAACACCCTACTGTTTGCTCCAGACTGGGCTAATGTGAAGACGGGCTTACGCCATACAGTGTGCTATGAGGGGAATTTTGCCCCGACAGCAGCACTTCAGCCTATTTGAATTCCAACTGTCAAGGGATCTTTTGCGTGCATGCCAATGCGTACACAGTAGCCATACAGTGTGCTATGAGGGAAATTTTGCCTAGACAGCGGCATTACGGCCTACTCTTATATCGAATTCAAATGGTCAAGGGATCTTTGATGCGCATGCCAATGTGTACACAGGACCTTGTTTTTTCCTCCCATTCTAACAACTAGACAGCTGTCCTTGTCAGGCCCTCCATCCTGCATATCTAACAAGTGGGAATCACGCCGGAAAAACTTTTATCCCCAATGCAGGGACTGAACACTCGACCTCCAGGCCAGCGAGTCAGTGTCTTACTCACTTAGCCACCGTGGCCCCACAAATGTGAACAGACACACGGACAGACAGGGGAGACAGCATAATACGTCTGCATAAAAAAAACTCATAGAAATTGATAAGGCAAAATTGGGGTAATGCTAACAATTTTCACATTGTTTGACCAATACATCTTTCAAATATGAGGTAAACAGGATATTATGCTTGCCAAAGTTTTCACGGAACGAAAGCTTTACAAACATCACTGCCCTAACCTGTTATTGCTTGTAAATGTTGTCGACCAAACATATGCTCTTTTTTATTATGTAATGAACTAAAATACTGATTACACACTCTACAGTGTAGCTCCCCTACAGAATCATCCTGAAATTAAAATTTAATTAAATTTAATTTAAAACATTTGGGGTTTCCAAAAACAACAATGTAATCAAGCACATTAAAAATAAACTGTTCTTGCACCGAATATATGCCCACCAACATCATTATGAAAGGCATAGGTAGTAAGTTTTCGGGTTCTAGACAATAAATGTATGAGAAACTCTTAATTTCTAAAGGGTTCCTAGTTCCTACTCTTAACCAAATCATCAGAGCAAGTGTGGAGGAAAAATCTCATATACCTAGATCTGTAGAGCACTTACAATGTTTCAGTGCCTGGAGCACTTAAAATTTGGGGGTATAAAAAATAGATCCAGGCCCAGAAAGAAGATGAAGAACAAGCAAATAAGGATGAAAGGTAAAATTGCTTAATATGTACCTTGACTTTTAGTTAATTAACTTTGTTTTAAAGTTATACAATGGATTTACTTACTTCGACATCTATTAGTGGATTATAAGAATCTGCACATTCTACTAATCCATTACTACTGTTATCTTCAGCTACAATTATAAAAGGTCATTAATTCTGATGGCATTTAGTAACAGTAATATAACTGGGTATACCTGGACATAATTCTTTGGATTATCTATTACTTAGCTAATGATCAGGAATAAAGAATCCAAGTTACAACTTGAAATACATGCATTAATTGTAATCCATTATGTAAAGTTGAATTCTAATATTGGTCATATAATTTAGCAATAAACCTGACAAGTTTCATGCACAAGGCAAGGAATTTGTATGCTCTATAGAACACTGGATACCAGGTCTCATATGAAAAGTAGCTGTAAAAAAACCAGTATCTCTTTTGTATATAAATATGAGAAGTAAAGTTCTAATATTTGACGTAGAATAAAATCTACATCTAAAAACTCTTCACTTACGACATATCTGTTTCTGTTTTCTTTTTTTAATGATATAATTTCTATATGCATCAGATTGCTGGAAGACTTTTAATTCTTCTATATATCTTTGTTTATCAGCACTAGCTTCTTCTAGATATTTCTGATACAAAAAAGGAAAAAAATTCTTATTATTAGATTAGATCTTATACAAATCTAAGGACCGCGACTAGGTCGGTCATGAATTTGAAATTGGTTGTAAACCAAACAGACACTAAGCCATCCAATATGCATGTCAAATGTATCTTTTTGTGTATAATATACATGTAGAGTAACAGCTTTAAAGAAATGATTGTTCTGTAAAAAATGGTTTAATCATTTTTTTATCCTTACAGTTAATGAGAAAACGAAATGACACGAAGTTGTAAATCTAAAGTTACACTCCAAGTGGTTTCAAAGTTTTGCTGGAGTGTATATGCTTAGAAAAATCTTGAATGTGTGCCATGGCAGCGTAGTTGTTGCCCCGGAATTTATATCATGGCTTTCTTCTCTTCGTTTCCAATTTCCTACTGAACTATCATAAATTAATCTCTACCTGTTTCTTATCACTGGACATACTTGACCATTCTTGCCCTAATATTTTTGTTACTTCAACAAACGGTAATTCAGGATTTATATCTTTTATTTGCTGTCTTCTTTCAATAGCATACAAGACATAACTGAAAACATAAAAACAACACATTCACATTTTTGTTACTAAATGTAAAAGAATAATGTAAACAATTTTATTTATATGAGCAAATCAAAAGATTTTTTTTTTTAAATTTTAAAACTTTTAAAAATCTAAAACTACACTTTATCTGTAATAACGTCCTTTAAAGCCCCAATATGCCAACTAGCCAATAATCAACCTTTGTATGTTAATTTAATAAAAATAAAGGACTGTAAACAAAACGTAGATGCTATCATTTCAAGAATAAGATTTAAATATCAGGCATCGGCAAATAATCTATGAGATATACAAGATGGCAGCATGAAATCTTTAAAATATCATGGGATCTTACTAAATATATTTAGGACCAAAATATTTTTTAATAAGACAAATTTTTATTTTGAATATTGTGCCTTTAATATTTTTACTGCCTACCCTGATACAGGTCCTCTTGGTGCATTGACTTCTGGTGTGTTTTTTCTTTTTTTCCCTTTTGGCCATCCTCCTTTACGTTTCTGAACCTATATCAAATGTATTATATATTAAAGATGCATCATCATGTAAGAGTTAAAACTGCCGGTTGCAAATCTTTCTTTTTGGCATCAAATGTTATATAAATTATTATTTACACATTTATTCACATAACAAGACTATAATCAACTCTTGATTTCAACACATTGAGGAGTGAGTGAGAAATAGGGCTTAACGTCCACTCGATACAAACTAGGTCATTTTGGGACTAACATATTGTTTAATCTTATTTCAATAATTCGCTTGCACGTAGGGGTCTTTAGCAGTAGGAGGAAACTGGAGAGAGAGAGAGAGAGAACACCCATGGGGTTGAATAGGTGACCCTACTCTATGTCATGTACAACCGGGTATTCCAAACCACACCAGTTGACTCAATATGACAGGCTTTATATGATAGCAACACGTTAAAAGGGATAATCAAGGTTAAGTCTGGGTTGTCAAGTGCTGATCTATGTTACATCCCCAAACAGACATAACTTTGCCTAGAAAAAATAATCAGAGTACAAAATATTCAATAGATACATTTTTCATTCTCTATCTTTAAACAATTATAACAAAAACGACCAGCTCTTAACCTAAATCTTACACAATGCATGTATAATATTAAACGCATTCTTGACTTATCTCAAAACAACTATATAATTAACCTTCAACTATATGTAAGACTTAAGATGATCGATATAAATATAAGTATAGTATAGCTCTACTCAGCTGTCTGATGTCCTTAATCCCCATATCTACTTTGACCTAACATGAATAATATGTACAGGGTTATTTTGATTAATGCTTTGAATGTAATTTTGTTGTAGTCATTTATTTGTTGTATTATAAGTAAATGATATTTCACACTGTATCAAAATGTTTTAGTATTAACAACATTCATAAATTCCATGAACATTTATCTTTTTTTTTCAAAGCATTGAGCGATCAAATTATATTTTACTGTGGTCAACTTGAGCAGAAAATCTGTTATATATAGTCAAGGTATTAATGCAATGAAACTATACACCAAGCTTCATCACCCTAAACCAATAAGAATCAATGTTTTCATGTTCCAAAGCATCGACAAATCAAATTACTTTTTTTTGCTTAGCTTTGGCGAACTAAGCTTACCATCTCAAGATAATGACGTATTGTGTTTTAAGTCTGGGCCAATCAAATTGCTTTACTCTAAATAGCCTACACAGAAAATGTACTCCCTCAACATATTTCCTCAATTATATGCCCGAAAGATGACCAGAAAAGCTCTATTAAATTGTCCTCTGCTTTTGAAAGATGGGGCACAACAAGACAGTTACGTTATTTAATTCTTATAAATCGTTTGTTTATATCATTTTTAGTTCCAGGATTCCCCCATGATTACATTTTAAGGAATTTTCAGAATTAACCAAACACATACACCAAATTATTATGTTTCAGTGGTACAATATTCTAAAGTCCAACATAGCAAAGACTTAACTTGATAATAAGATTACTTTGTTTTGGACTTACCGGGGGACTAGTAATAGAAGTAGTTGCATCTGTTAGAGATGAGATACTAATAGTGGGAGCATTTATTGGTATAGTACCATCTACAGATTGTATACACAAAATCTTTTTATTTAGCCCGGACTCATATACACCTCCTGCATTACCATCTACTATACTATCTTCTGATGTAGGTATAAATAGCTGAACTATAAAATACATTCATTCATAAAATAACACATGAAAAAGTGAAAGTTCAACAAAACTGGTCAACATTGTTCCATCTAACATGTATGGTTACATATTCCATTTAGAAGGTTTGGGATTAAGTATCAGTGGGTGAGGGGAGTGGATGGGAATAACCAGAGGCTAGATATTACCATTCAATTGAGACTTCTAGCTTATTCGCCGAACATAACTGATCAGAAAATACAGTAAAAACAGGAACGACTGAATTTAAATCTGTTTATATACATTCATGTTACATAATCATAAATTGTCAGGAGAGTCTACAAGGGTTGTCTCATATTTTTTTCTTTTGTCAGATATGGAAACATTTACAAGACACTAAAATCTGATTACGAGTAACAACCCATATAGCTTCTAGTAGTAGTACTGCTCTTTTCTCACATTTAGCAATAGCATACAAAACATCTAATTTCCATAATCATTGGAAATCATAGAAATTTGTTGGGCTTCTTTGTCTCATGAGCTTAAATTATTGGAAATCAACTTTAGCCTCCTATGAGGCCGACGACAATATACAACAACATTTCAATATGGGCCTATAAAAAAAACATTTGGTACCAAGATGAATTCTACCAATCCAGAGACGAGACGCATATATGTCTGCATAAATGCTGTCTCTACAGATCAACTACCAAACAATATGTTTTTTTTTGAATAAAGGGAAGAACTTCTCACTAATCCTACTCCATGGCTCAAGGCCGCAAATGGAAAGATTGCAAACCCATATTCTAAAAACAGGAAGAAGCCTTGGCTTTCTATGTCTTGTCTGCGATATCACTTCTGTGGAAGTGGACGTTAAAACATCAGGTAGTAGTAGTAGTAATTCGTACCTAAATATATTAAACCCCTTAGACGCAAGAATTAATGTTTTGAAAACTTAACTACTTTATGGAATCATCGACAAATGTAAACTTTGGCACTCAAACCACATTTATTTTTGTTTTACGAAATTTACAACAAATATCCCAAAGATTATGGCCTCTGATCAGGCATAAAATCTTTTTTTTAGATTGTTCTCTATCCACCTCTTGTAAAATGTTGGTGTATCTTTCATGGTAACTGCTTTGGAAAGTCGACTTACCTGGAAGTTGTACCAGTCTATGACCATTATCATCTACAGTACTAGTTATATTATTATAGGTAATATTACCTACTCCATCACTTGAAGGAATCAAAAAGCTGAAAATAGACACAAAACCTAATTTTGTCATTACTCTAACTTGCAATATCAATATAAATACAAGCAAACTGAGGTAAAATACGTGCAAGCCTTGCACTGCAAGGTACTGCGACCGTAGTCAAGATATGTTGTGCGATTCAGGTGCTATAATGCAATTCATAACAAGGTCAATACCTACGAAGAAATCAGGATAATTGAATAATTGATATTTCATTAGAGAGACTAAAAACTCTGAAGAAAACTATTTCTGGTATTTTGAAAATATTAAAATACATGTACTTCAAAGATGAATGTGAGTTCCTGTGTATATGTAGCAATAGCAGATGATACAAGTGCAGATGCTCCACTGAATAAAAAAAGGGCTTGCTTTTTAATTCATATGTCAGGAATAAAATGAATAAAAACATAACAGATACGAAATCTAAACCATGAGTGATGAACAAGGTTACGTTGACTTTTTTCAAATACATTCTCATAATCTCTATTGCTATTTGTAGTTAACAAATATGTCTTACTGCCCACCAGAGTCTTCATAGTGCTATTGCTATTGTTTCTATTAAAGTCGGGGAATATGATCCAAATGCCATGTTTTAGAACGTAAAAAAATCATAAGTATCATTATAAATATTAGATTTAGTGTCTAGCCACACAATACATAAATCATGAGAAGGTGAATAGCTTATGACAGAAAAAATTCACTGAAGCAATTTTATGAAGAACAGACTTTTTTATAAAGATGTTTCCATCAATGACATTATTGCATACAAAAGAACAATGAACATACCCTCTAGGAGCTTCAACAAATACTGTGCCATTACTTAAAAGACTGTTGTCATCAGCTGATAATGATTCGTCTTTAACAACAGTACATGAGTTAGAGACATCTGTTGTAAATGACAACTGCGATTCTGTTAAACTGTTATCAGTGGACACTGTGGTCATTTGAATAAAACTGTTCTCCATACTATGATACTGTTGAAAGTTGTTCTGTCATTGGATTCTCAGTAAAACAATAAACAAAAACAAATGTTTGACAGATCTACATCATTTCTATCTTATTTCTAAACGAGAGAAAAAAAAAGAAAACCAATAAAATAATATGCAATGAAATCACATGCCCAACATACAAGTTTGAATTTATACAAATTACAAAACAACTCAATAATTTATATTTAAAACAAAATTGAAAGAATAACTCAGATAAGAATCAATGGAAGTGGGATTCAATAATTCCTTTATGAAGTTTATGCTTTGGCATACCTGACACTTAACCCCGAATGACCGATCTTATGTAATACACAAATTTGGTAATAGAATATTAACGGCTTTGAATATATATATATAATCTGTGTGAAAAGGGAATGTAAATTTCTCAACAACACAAAACAAAGTTTACAACAAGCTTGAGGAACCTGGAAAGAAATCCAATCGTAACTTAGAGTGATTTCCCTTTAGACAGGTGCTTTCGTCGGAGTTTTCCAGACTCAATCATAGTGTTGATAAATCCCGCCAATTTTGTCATTGGTCCTTGTCATTCAACGCGCGTAGATAACATTGAACCAGGGGCGTTTTAAGGTTAAGGTTATCATAGCGGGGGCTATACAATTTCGAGGGCCCTCTTTCGCGGGAGAGAGGGGTCTTGATTGATGATTTTTATGCCAATGCGATGACTGTATTCTCATTAAGTAATGGATTCGACAGTAACAGTGTATAGAACACGATTGACTCGGACTCGGGGGGGGGGGGGGTCTTTCCCGTGGCCAGAGGGGCCCTGTTGTCAGAAGTGGAGCCCTTTTGTCTGCCTTTAGGGCCCCCTTACTAGGCCATATTTTCATTTTTCTCATCGGTTTTAGCATTTTTCCCCCGTTTTATTTTTCTAATTTCTTTGATTTTTTTTCGCGAGGAGGCTGGCGCGTCCGCAGCGCCTCAGCTATAATATAAAACGCATTTGCGTTGAACGTTGCGAAGTTAGGCCTATTACAAATGACTGGAAATAACATAACGGTAGTTAGATAGTTGGTTTTCAATATGCTAAGATTCAACAAAAATAGGCTAATATAGATTTTCGTTAAGTGTAGGCATAAAAAAGGCCTATTTAAAAATGATCGATATTTTATGCAATAAATTTAGGCCTACATCGTGTCCAGTTATTTTCTTCAAAAATAGCAATTCTTCTGTTTCTCAATACGAATTAATCGGTTTTCAGACCCTTGATCCTGATAGTTATCTGGCCTGTAATAAAGGTCACGGTGGCTAAGTACGTGAGAAGACGCCCTGGGCAGTGTTCGATTTAGAGATGGGCAGTCAGATTTAGAGATGGACAGTGCTAGAAATTTATGTTTTATTTATTAAAATATACCTACTGTAGCGAACTGGATCTCCGGATAGAGCGGATTACTGTGGTAGAGTGGGCCTGGCTCTATCCGTTTGTTCCGTTGAGGGTTCACTACTGTAGAGGTGTGGGAGTAGCCAACCAAGCAGCTGGCTCAGAAAGACTAACACCAGATTAATCAGCAACTTTCTTTCTTATTCTCCTAATACAAAAATAACTCATTTCCAACCAACACTCGTCAGCACTATGCTGTTCCTAGTCGGGCTCTCTAAACACTCCTTGACGGGCTCTATTAATCGCTCCTTATCGGGCTCTCTAAACGCTCCTGGAAGAGCTCTCTGTATCGCTCCCTATAAGTCGGGGGTCAGCCTCTAACGCTCCTTGTCGGGCTCTCTAAAACGCTCCTTGTTGGGCTATCTCCATAGCTCCTAACCGGGCTCCCAACTTTTCTATAGTAAAATCAATCTGTTTCACAGGGGATTACCAGATGCGGATCCAAGGGGGTGCGAGGGGAGCCCCCCCCCCCCCTAATTAATTTTCGACAGTGCCCTTTTTTACTGCTGAAAGTGCCTTTTCTCGGTTCCAAATATGTCCGTTCCCAACCCGTTGCAGGGATCACAAATGACTTAAACCATCGACTCAAACGCACCAGTCTGGTCTAATTAATGCTTCCATTGACTATACATACATCAAGTTTACTTTGACGAAAATATCAGCCAAATAGCTCTTGGAATTGCTACAGACAGGAGCGTACATAACGATTTCGTTAAGCGGGGGGGGGGGGGTGTTTAACCAAAATGTGACCGACTGATGCATATATACACCCCACAACCGCCCCGACCTCCCATTGCGAGTGACGCAATCCGGAGCCGAGCACCACGTGTGAGTTGTCTAGAGTTGACATAACATCTGTACAATCAGACGCCCCACACACCAGTGGTACTACAAACTGAGCAGTTCACTATAATCGTGAATATGATAATGCTGAGACAGTATAAGACAATTGAGGAGAAGAGGAATGATATTAAAATGGAATCGCGCGCCGCAGCCGCGAAAAAATTTCAGATATGTAAGCGAGTTGAAGAATGATGTTATAATTGAATCGCGCCGCAGGCGCGAAAAAATTTCAGATATGTAACAGAGCTTTTACATTTTTGGGACTGGGCTTGAAAATTTGAATCAATATCATGGCAAATGGAACCAAATTCTCGTTAACTAGAGGATAAGAAATGGGACAGAATCTTGAGGCCCATCTATCAATTTCGCCTGTTTTGTGATTGTTTGTTTATCCCATTAATTCATTTAGTCGGTGAGAACTTTTTTGAGACCGACTATTTTTTGCCATGGTAGAAAACATTTCATAGAACAACATACTCACAACAGAATAAGAGTGACAAGCAGACGTGGTTATTGTATACTCTAGTTTTGTGTGACGTATGCAATTTAGGTACACGGATTCACATGCACTACTTAGTATGTGGGTTCTATTCTGGCATTGTTTTTGAGACCGACAGCAGTGACTGCACTTATTTTGTGACCGACATTTTTCTCCTTGGGTGAAATTTTGTTGTTAGACCAACATACTCACAACAGAATGAGAGCGAAACACAACATCTTTTCAAACATGATAAGTTGACAAGATTATTTTATACTAAAGTTTTGTGTGAGTAGCGTGACGTATACGTACAGTGAGCACTTATTTTGATACCGACTGCTCCTATTTTGTGACCGACTGCACTGATTTTGCGACCGACTATTTTATAGTAAAGTTTTGCGTGATTAGCGTGACAGTGAGTATTTCGATAATGACTACTCTATTTTGCAACCGACTGCACTGGTTTTGCGACCGACTATTTTTACGGCCCTGGCTACAGATGCAAAGAAATGGCGGACGCCCGCCCCCAACCCAACACCCTTCTCATCGGCGTGCCCCATCTCCGCCATCAGTGCCCCTTTCAAAATTCCGTGATCCACCCCTGATTACGAAAGTCTACTAATATCTCTGTAAAAGATGAATGCCTTAATTCAGCACGTGTACGTCGACAATATATTTATTCGAGAGGTATCGAGTATAAAATGGCGGTAACAAGTTTCAAAAAAAAAAAAAAAAAAAATGGTAGCTAGTAGAATTGTAAATCGTATGTTTGCAATGTGGGATTGCTATAACCCAATGATAAACGTTTTTAACCCTTTCAATGTTAGACGTATAGCCTCTGCCCGTGTTGGACCATTTTTTGACGAAAAAAGAGGGTTTGGAACTAAATGCAAATCCGAACTTATGGAAGCTTTTATGAAAATTAGGCATATAAATAGAATCTATCTGGAATTTAATGGCGCGATGTGGATACGTTATGTCGACAATATTTATTCGAGAAGTAGCGAGTATAAAATGGCGGCCACAAGTTTCCATATAAAAAAAATGCAGCTACTGAGCTAGCTGAATTGTAAATCACATGTTTGCAATAGGATTTCTATAGCCCAATGGTTGTTTTACGTGAACGTTTAAGTGTATAAGACGAGATCTCGGTTGCTTGTCCCACCCGAACTACTAGACACTTTCCTTGTCGGGTATGAGTATATATATATATATATATATAAATATATATATATATTATGCTAGCCGATAGAACTGTATAATAGTAGCTAGTCTACTTCAAAATATTATAGGTAAATTTTGGGGCATCAATGATTATTTTAATATAACTTATAAGCAACTAGATTACTTTTCAATCTCAAATTTTTTGTCACCTTACAAACCCTGGCGGTACATGTTTGTTTTGTTTTGTTTAATATAAATCAAACGTACGTCAACGATTTGACAGGTTTGATGTAAAACTTTATTCTCCTAATAATTGACAATATGGAGTAAATATAAAACAGTCGTCAGCAACAGCTCAGTCGTGTTGTACTGAAACAACAAACGTGATTATCCAGTATATTAATACAGATTATGTTTTATTGCACGCATTAACGTCTGGTAAATCAAGGCTCTAAAATCCCGGGATAGGCCGTGCTGAATCAGCCAATCGAAGCCAAACAGTGTAGAAGAAAGAAGCCAGGCGAAGGGACGTAAACACTTTTGATAACGAAGTTTATATCCAGATTCCAAAGACGCTAGATTGTGACATAACTAGATATTTTCGTTGCATTCGTAATTGCAAGCGGAGAACAAATATTTCAAAGCATATCACACGCAACCACTCTTAACGAAGACAGTATGTCTTTGAAAAATGGTAAAAAAATAACCCCAGACGATGATGGCGTCCAAGATGGCGATATTATTGTCAATGACATGAATGGAAATATGGACAACAGCGAAGATTCATCGAATGATAGCAACACTAAAGATGTTAGGAGTTTTAAGAAATCAAAGAAGCTAAACTTGCGAAAAAGTCCGTCAACAGACAATAATGTGTTAATAACGGACAACCATCATAAAATTAAACCAACTTGTCCACAGCCGTTTACGAAAAACAGCAAGAAATCGCGAAACGGAAAAGGACGGGGACTACCGAAGAAAGGTAATTTGACAAATTGTTGCATGTATTGTGGTTTTTGTTTTATAGGTATGAATCTTTAGTCTCAGAGGAGACAATGACAGAGGTTATCTTTATTGGCGAATCTGACGGTTAGGTGGTGCTATCATGTAGAATGTGACTGCTTTGACTTGGGCTTGTCTGGTACTAACGGCAACGGGATTCCCACTATTCACCATTGTTGGCATTGTTTTTGTGCAATGCAGAGCTGTGAAATTTCAAAAGTTGTCACTTACATTTAGTGACAAGACCGTGTTTTAATTTTTAGAATGCTATTATAGTAAATTAAGCTATTTTAAAGTATCATTGGCATTGAACTGATAAGCTCAATTGAACAGCCAATGGTTTATTTAATAAGTCAGTCAATGTTTACATAAAAATCGGTCAAGGTCATTTTCTATTTTTAGAACATAAACAAAGTGATCATTTGGTAGTTTTAAGCTGTTCAAGCTGTTTTTTGCTTATGTAATTACTAGGTTAAGTATCAAAGTGCACCTAGTCCCTCCAATCACTAAGTTTACTAATATTTTCTGTGATTTAAAACTTACAGCAATTATCATAATTATGTGTAGCGTAGGGTAGGATAAATTTACATGGATGAAGTTTCGGTCCTGTAACTATTAGACCTCAACAAAAATATGTCTCAATGTTTTAAACTTGGGTACATGTAGGTCCAATCTGATTAATACAGCTGTAGCGTAGGGTAGGATAAATTTACATGGATGAAGTTTAGGTCCTGTAACTATTAGAAATTAGACCTCAACAAAAATATGTCTCAATGTTTTAGACTTGGGTACATGTAGGTCCAATCTGATTAATACCCTGTACTGTTCCTATAAATTAGTTTAATTTTTTATAGTTCAAAATTTTGTTATACTTGTCTTTACCACACTAGCATCTGGAAGAGTTGTTAATAACAGGCATTCTAGTTGTTGTGAGGAATCTCTTACGGTGAGCTTTGGGCATGCTCTGCACGGAACTGTGGGTAAACCACTAGAAATGTCAATACTGATTGATTAATCAAGTCTGACATCATTGGGTCAAAAGCTGCTCATCCAACACCTGATTAGTCATTACACTACAACGGAGCAGATCTTTATGTCGTGTAGGCCATCGAAAGTATAAGAAAACGAAATGAAATAAAGATCTGTGCCCGGTTTCATAAAAACTTTAAAATCGACTTAAACTAAAATTTAATCCTAACTTAAAGGGACAATAACATTCTTGCTGGCTTGGTAGCTCCAGAAAATAAATAATACCCTTAATCTAAGTACTACATGTAGATGTTTAAATGTCCTACCTGTTGTGTAAATTATCCATTACAACCTATTTTATTTGTCCAGAGGGTTTCGAAAATATTTTAAAATCCAAGTCACATTTGAAAAGTTTTACGTTAGACTTTTCAAATCAATTGGTTGAATTTTTCCAATTTTTTAAATTAGGTGTGTTAAGATGAAATTTATATCATCATTTAATTGGAATATTCTAAAATAATACCATTTGTTGACCAGAATGAAGATTGGGACATATTTTTCAGCTTGAGTGTTATTGGGGCTTTAAGATAGATGAGCTTCATTAAACAATTTTAAGCATTTAGTTAAATTACACTAAAATATTATTTTAAGTTCGGATAGTTGTCACCCTCTCCTAACTTAGAATCACAGCATTAACAAAGCTTGATTATGGCTACGTTGTTAGATCTATTGCAACATATAGATATACATGTATGTGGATTAATGCTATATTTATGATATTGCCATTATTGCCAATGGCCCGGGTCACAGAATTTTAACATACAATCATATACAAAAACAATTCTCTTGGGGGGTTGGATGGCCAAATGGTTAGCATGTGCACAAAGTATCATAAGGTCTGTCATTGAGTCAACTGGTTTCAATTACCTGGTTGTGCATGACAAGGATTAGGGTCACCCTTCCAATCTTGTGAGTTATTGAAATGAAAATATTCAACCATATGTTTGTCTCAAAATGATCTAGTTTGTGTCGGGTGGACATTAAACCTCATTTTTCTCTCTCTAAAAACAATGCTCATGGAAAATACAGCTACGATCCACCTGTTTATTGTATTGTAATCCACATTAAGCATTTACATGTAATTGATACCAAAATTAGAACCCCAAGAAAAAATTACAATCTAAAACACCAGTAAACAAAACCCCTTGTTACTGTTTTTTACATGTATATTACCATGCGATTCAAGAAAAATTATATTTTTATATAATTAAGAGACAAAAAAACCCAAAAAAAACTAATTCACCAAACAAAAGTACAATGGTTTAAGATAGACAATTTCTTGGTGTTAGAAGGCCTTAGGGCCTATACTACATGTATACTTGCCATACTTGTCGCATATTTTTGGGGTTATGATGATTTGTAAAAAATTTAAATCAATAATTTCAAATGTGTTTATTGAAAAATATTATTAGGCCTATTTGAAATTAATTTTGATAATGTCATAAATTTATTATTTCTTACTGAAGGCTTACGGAGACTTACGGTAATAAATCAACATAAAATAAGAGAAGCTTTAGGAACCAAAACTTATCTTGGGGGGAAAAAATCATTTTGATCGAGCAAGATACATGTAGCTAGGCATTTTCAAAGTATGAGGAACATTGGCTATTTTTTGTACAGTATTATTAGTTTCAGACTTATTAAATACTTTTAAAATTCTAAAATAATTTACAGTCTAGATTAGTCGTTTGATTCACAAATATCACATGTTTGTGACCATTCTCAATATCTTCTATTATCCAAAATACCATAAAACTACGAAATTCAAACAATTTAGTTTATTTCCATTGAAGCCTGTGGGTAAATCAAATGCGGAGGTCAGGAAGTCAGGATGCAAGTTCAAGGCCAATCCACCGATACATTTCGAAATGTATAATACGCAATTAACTCATTTAATTCATCGCTCTACAATTGTCTGACCATGTGCAAACATTGCTACAACATATGAAACTGTATTGATATCGTAACCATTGTTCAACCTGTCAACAGTTTTCAGTTGTGAAGCGTATTTCCTTACACCCTAAATGTGCACTGCTCGTGGGCAATCAATTTGAACTAAAATCTATTAATAAAATTGCATTTTAAGTAAAACGCATAGAATTTAAAATATTATTTTAATTGTAGTTAAAATCTGTTTTAATGATTTTACTCTTAAGTTTTTATCAAACAGGTCCCTTTATTTTAATCAGTTTGTTGTAGGTCATGTTTTGACTCAGGAGCACCGAGTTAGGACTTCAGAATCAATTGAAAGTATAAGTTAAACATTGTCAAACCATTAAAGAATTTTGTGAAAATAACACACAGGCAAGATTTACCGTTCGTTGTCATGTTCAGTATGTGGATGATGCTGTAATTTTATATAAAAGAGTAACTAATGAATTAGCTGTTAGCATTTCATTGTCTGACAATCTGTTTGATCCCTGCATTGGTGTAGAAAGTTAATCAGGATTTTCCGATGTGGTTTCCCCCAAATCAGAGGTGCAGGAATGAAGGCCTGGCAAGGACAGCTGTTTAGTTGTTGGGATGGGACAAAAAAAACAAGGCCCCATGTATATATTGATGGTAAACGGTCCCATGGCAGTTGGAATTAGATACAAGAGTAGACCATTGTGCCGCTGCCCAGGGCTAATTTCCCTCATAGCACACTATATGGTGTATGCCTGCCTTCATTAGCCCAGTCAGAGCAGAACAGTAAGACTCAAGTTTTTAATTATATCCCAGTTCATTTAATTTCTAAAAATCTATCATACATTTGACTTTAGGCATTCAAAATCCATACGTGGTTAATTAGGTACATGTACTTGTGTATCTTAATTCTTATTAAAAAAAGCCATGTTTCTGTTACTTAGCTTTTGTTTTGTATACATGTATATACCCTTGTTATGAATTGTCAGTGTTAAATAGCACAGCTACAGTAAAATAATCCATCATAAGATTGTCACATGTGACATAATGTTTACTGTATAATGTATTGTTTCTTTGTATTGCTAGCCTACAGTGTGAGATTATGATTATTAATTGTTAAGTCTTAGTGAATATTATATCCGGCATGATTACATAAACTTTAAATGAAAAAGTAGTCAAAATAAAAAAATAGTAAAAAGAAAATTATAAATCGCTTTCATTTACCGGTACTTTCAATAGAAGTTGTATAGATAAATGCATTTGAACCAATTTTTGAAACCTTATGTGGACTGTAACTAGTCTTAACAAGAATTTGCAAAGTATGTACATGTAGTTATTCATCCCATTATTCTCTATGGTTATTTTAGGTGGCGCTGGTGGTAAAGGTGTGTGGGGAAAACCTGGAGTTGAAATGTTTGAAGATGGTAGATGCAATGATAGTCATGACCCTAACTACGATTCTGATAATGAGGTGCAGTAAATTAATAGAACTATTCCCCCCCCCCCCTTTTCTCCCCTTTTCATCCCTTTTCATAGAAATCAACAGACTATTAAAATGTATTAAAATGGGTGTGTTTGTCCCTCACACATTAGTGATCAGTTTTCAACAAGTAGGATTACATAAATTACATAAATAGAAATTAGATAATATTAATAACATGTCACTTACCAATTCAGAATGTTGAATTTAATATATTTGCCTTTCAAAATTTAATAGACATGATACCGGTTTTGAGGAAATGTTACATACTCTTAGCTTGATAACGTTGAGAGAATACTCTTCGAAACCTCGCCTAAATAAATTAAGTAGCTGTTATTCCATAAGTATGTGTTTTTGTGTATTGCTCTATCCAGTTACTAAATGCCTCTAAAAGATTAATACTTTTTTCCAGGAAAAATTTATAGTGGAAGCCATTGATCCCCCTATTGTTAAGGAAGATTTTGAGAAAATTGTTGAACCACTTATTTTAGAATATTTTGAACATGGTGATACTAGTGCTGTTTTGGTAAGTATTGATAATTTATTGATTTAACAAAATTTCTGTAGAAATTAAAGATATGATGTAGTTCATAGGATGGAATTCCTGACTCTGAAACATGTTACTAAGCATTAATGAATTCAATAGTGCAGATGTTTATGCAACTTGGAAATTTGGATAATCCTTGTGTCTGTGTTTACATTGAGATTTGGTAAGATTTACATTCATAATATCTGCAAATGTAATGTTGTTTATGTAACTTGGATTTTGTATAAATCTAAATATTATGATATTTTTATATATTAACAGACTGAATTAGATTGTATGAACTTGGGACCTTCTAAAACAAAAATGGTAGAATTAGTAATTAGTATGGCATTGGACAGAAAAGCTACACATAGGGAGATGACATCTGTATTGATATCAGATCTGTATGGTAAATTTTTAACATCAGAAGAAGTATCTACTGGGTTTGATGATCTACTTGGTTCTTTATCTGACCTGACTATTGATACTCCAGATGCCCCAATAGTATGTTTATCATTTATCAATATTTACTATTTCTAATGACCGTTTGTTATGAGAGTTCAAACATGGGGTGTTTAACCAAATTCCATGAGTCTGTTGGCCACCACAGGTTTTTGCAATGATTTTATCAGAAGTAAAATATTCAAATTTGGTGGACATGTTTGTTAAGTGAATGTCTTTACAAAACAATTTGATTTGTTGATGCCTTGAAAAACAGTAACCAAGTACATGGACTTGTCTTTGGTATTTCATTCATAAAAGCCATAGTAAATCTATAGTAAAATATTAACCAATCAGCGTATTCATAGTTTACTTATTACGGAGAGGGATTGAATGGCCGCATTGGTAGTGCGTGCACA
Source organism: Patella caerulea (assembly GCA_036850965.1). Taxonomy (NCBI): domain Eukaryota; kingdom Metazoa; phylum Mollusca; class Gastropoda; family Patellidae; genus Patella; species Patella caerulea. Next base: position 27,050,016 of record JAZGQO010000006.1, read on the forward strand.
ATGTATAATAAGATCTGTCATTGTTTCAACTGGCATAATTTTGATTCCCCGCTGGTACATGACAAGGAGTAGGGTCACCTGCCCAACCTTGTGGGTTTTCTCCAGGTGTGCGAGTTTCAACCCACTGCTAAGGACTCCTACACGCAAGCAAATTATTGAAATAAAAATTGAACCATATTAGTCCCGAAACGACCTAGTTTGTGTCAAGTGGATGTTAAACAACATATCTCTTTCACATATTACGTAAATTCTTGAGTTAAATCTGTTGAAAATCAATACTATCCGAAGTTCTAGAAAGTTGAATATTGGCCTGGCATGTAAATAAATGTCTAATTAATGATTTGAGCTGATTCAGGTCAAACAAAAGATCTGCATTAGGCAGATTTACCTGTTGAGTAATGCATATATATAAATGATGAGTGAGAACTATGGATGAGTATTTTCTACTTGGTCAAATCAGATAGAAGCAATTTTATTTGTCATTGCTTTGGAGCAAGAGGGGGGTGGGGTGGGATGGTCTAGTGCCGCATTTCGACCACTAGCTGGCCGTTCACCTCTGGCTTGCGGCTGTGGTTTCAAGCCCTGGTGTGAGTGTATGTGGCATGGAGATAGGGGCGCCTTCTCAACCTCTCTGGGTTTCCTCCGGGCACTCCGGTTTCCTGCCACTGCTAAAAACCCCTACGCACAAGCAAATTATTGAAATAAAATTAAAACCATATGTTAGTCCCGAAATGACCTAGTTTGTGTTGAATGGACTTTAAACCCCATTTCTCTCTCTCGGTTTGGAGCAAGATAACTCACATCCTTATTTTGTGAGTGTGATTAAACTTGATGTTTGGTTTCCTTACATCAAAAACTTGACTAAGTTCAAAATGAGCATTTGTGATTAATAAATAATTTGATTGCTTGATGATTTCTGAAAAAATTAACGAGTTTCATCTATTTGATGCATTGCATTATTATGTAACTTACATTTCAAATTATAATTAATTAGGTTGTGGGCCAGTTTATTGCTAGGGCTGTTGCTGATGACTGTCTTCCACCTAAATACATCAGCAAATATAAAGGAAAACTTGAATGTGCCAAAAGCAGGTGAGTATATTACTTACAATTTATCAAACTATCTCAAGTTACATGTATATACCAGGTAGTGGTGACTGAGAAAATTTGACATTGTTTTATTTGATTGGCTTGGTAATGAAATCTACACCACACAGTAAAACAGGGTTTTTGTACAGCTGTGTCATGTGGGAGTAATCAAGTAAATATTCTCTTTTTAATTTGTATTATTTAGCGACCTGAAAATTTTTAATTTTAACTTTTTAATTTAAACTGTAAATTTCTTTTTTATCTGTTTTGTTCAGGGAAGCTTTAGAGAAAGCTGATGTCTTGTTAAATCAGAGACATGGTATTGTTCGCCTAGATAATATCTGGGGAACAGGAGGTGGTATCCGTCCAGTTAAATCTCTCATTAAAAATGTAAATATATTTATAAACTTAAAGCTTTGTTTGATAAAATTCTCACAAGCAATTAATTTTTTTATTGCTCTATATCAAGCATTCTTCATTAATTATAAAACAAAACAGTATGTAATGGGTCCTGAGCAATTTTAGTTAATTTTGGAAAGAGAAACCCATGATGCAATACGTTGCTTCATGTGTGAGTAAATTATTGATCAATTATCTGCCCTTGAAGTATAAATTTAGATTGAACTAATCAATATTTGTTTTCTTTTAGATGGTGATGTTATTAAAAGAATATCTTTCATCAGGTGATATTCCTGAAGCTACAAGATGTCTTAAACAATTAGAAGTGCCCCATTTCCACCATGAGCTAGTTTATGAGGTAACTACTTGTATTATTATTGTGTATATTCTAATCAACTATAAGGACTATCCCTTGATAATTTAGACAGATTTTAGATAACTTTCATTTTTTCGTTATTCATCCAACTATTCATATTTTGGGGATAAGTAGGTAAAGTTGTTTCATTCTTACATCCACAAATCTTGAAATTTCCAAACTTTAACTTTCTAATAGAATCCATCATATTTTAAATTGTGTAAAATGTTCAAAACTTGTATCTTTTCAAAATATCAAATTTTAAATGAAATATTAGTTTTTACTATATATGCCAAGATAATTTGAATTTTCCAATGTTCAAAACTTGCATCTTTTCAAAATACAGTAGAACTTGCTCGGGCGTGCACTCCTAATCAGCGAACACTTGCTTCAACGAGCACCAAAAAATCCCCCCGAGCGATTTTTAAGTAATTTAACCTCTACTAAACACGCACCTGTTCAACGCGTGCAACGGGCACCACGATTAATTCCCTGCGTAAAAATTTTATTGTTTCAACGGTCACTCCCCTAACAAAACATCGCCCATTCAACGGCCATTGTTGAATGATACCATCTTGTCGTTCTTTCTTCGTAACACTCCCGCTATTGGCTAATCCCGTGAGTAGTAGTTAATTAACTGGACCCCCACTGATCAGGTAAAAAGAAATGTAAAAATAACAATCAACCCAGGATTATCTGTTAATTAATCTTTTGTTTTATTAAACGACTAACCTGATAATCGTTTTCACACTTAACGGAACATTATTTGATACTGACTGAATAAAATGAAAGTACCGAGTTTTGTTACGATCATCTAGTATCTTTTCCATTGCAACTTTGTTGTTAGACGTTTTAGCGCCCCCTATAATATTACATACAGAGTTACACCCCCTGTAAATCGGTGATAAAATCAGCGATGGATTTTTTGTTCATGTGCTTTTTTTGATAAAATAAAATTAATTCATCGATTTGCTTCACAAAAATGTATAAATATTATCGAATGCATCACAATGGTAGACAGTAGTACCGGTATCGAAGGTTGGTCCAAAATGACAAGTTTACAGAAGTTATGATCGAGATTTGAGTAAAGAATTTTCGTCGGCGCAAGATTCAGCGACGGTCAAATTTATCGATGCAAGTATTATAGTTGGGGTGGGAAATTCTCAAATTCACGCCATTTTGAAACGTTTTTAGACACTATGATGAAAGTAAAAGAAATATCGGGGGACCAGAGACCCAGTATTACTAAACAAACACGTATAATGACTACTTTGAATTCACAACTAGATAAAAAGTACATGTATTGTTACTGTTATACTACACGAATAAAACAATATATGCAATCTATATCTTTATTTTTTGTGGTAGGGGTTGGGGAAATTTTGTATACCTCTAGTCAAAGAGCACCTCCATTAAGCAAGCATTTTTGAATTTCCCTTGGGCGCTTGCTTAATACAAGTTCTACTGTATCAAATTTTACATAAAATATACGATTTTACTATATATGCCAAGATAATTTGAATTTTCCAATGCCAACTTCCACTATGCTATTGTTGTTCGTAATTTTTGTTCTGCCTAATTTTCATATTTCTGTTTACTTTAATGTATTCTATTTAGGCTGTAGTGATGATGTTAGAGAATTCAACCAATCGGGCTATGGTCAGGATGTGTAAATTGCTCAAGTCATTGGTCACGTCTGTCATAATAACTCCAGATCAACTTGTTCAGGTAATAGAGAATATATATAGAAAATTCAATCTGTAATTATCCTTGTTATTGAAAATCATCAATTGTTCCTAGAGTTACTAATGTAGTTTTGATACCATTGCTTTTACTTATAGCTAGGAAAACTTGGAGTAACACATTACAACATTGATCAAATTATTTTACTTCTAATAGACTTTGTATCATGATTTAGATACACACAAGTTAAACAACATTCATTATACAAGAGCCAAATCTGCGTATTTGTAGGTCTGAAATGTTATATAAAGTATTAATTAGACATTTATTAACATAACAAGACCATAACCAACTCTCGATGCTATCCGATATCTCCAATATTAAGTAGATTAGAACTATTAAGTAGATTAGAGCAGTATTCTTGGTCTGAAATTTTATATAAACTATTAATTTGACATTAACATAACAAGACCATAATCAGCTCTAGATGCCATCTGATATCTCAAGTATTAAGTAGATTAGAACTATTAAGTAGATAAGAACAGTTCGGCTATATATGGAGATGTGAGACCAGCACATTAGTTGCAATTAATGCACACATTTTGTCCAGCCTTCGAAGGGGCTAAGATTATTTGCTCACAATAGAGTAATTTGAATGAAACTTTCAATATATTCATTTTGCATTATTTATTTTGGAACTATTTTATCAAGAAGGACTAGATCTTTATCTAAATCTTACATAATGTATCTTTAAGTAGAATTCTGAAATCGTTTATTGACAGTTTAATATCTTAAGACATTGGTGTCGGCTACAGTAAAAATTAAATTTTGTTTTTACAGGGATTTAAACGTGTGTATGCAGCTATGCCAGATCTGTGTTTAGATGTACCGAATGCATACTCATTTTTGGAAAAATTTGCAAATGTCAGTTATAATGAATCAGTTATTTCAGCTGAATTACTAAAAGAATTGCCTCAAAGGTAGGTTTTGAACGAATTCAGTTTTTTTTATAGGAATGGGAACGATTACCCTTTGAAAATCTTGAAAAAAGAAAACAAGTGGTCTTTTTCCATAAAAACTAATTTATAGATCATGGAAATTCTGGTTCTCTTATGATTAAATATTTAGAATTTTAAAATTCTACTTTTTCAGAGGCCGTAAGAGATTTGTGTCTGAAGGTGATGGGGGACTCTTGAAGGAAGTTGCCCCCTAAAACGGGTTTTCACTTGGTGACGGTTGAGCATTCATTCCATTTTACATGTTTATGTATACACATTGAATGCTTTCATGCATAACGGGACAGTAAAAAAAACTAAAAATAAGAAAATGTGTGAAAATTATATTTTGTGTTTGTTTAAATATTTTTTCCTTTTTGGAATTTAAATCGTCTAGTTATATTGAGAATTATTTGTTGAGGCAAGTCTAATAATAGTGCATTAAAACCAAAGAAATGGCTTGAAATAGCTTAGAGGATTATATCATACCGGTAGTTTGTTCAAAAGAATTTTATAGAACTTTGAACAAAATTTCTTTTGACTAGCTTAGAAAAATACCAGTAAATTATGTTGCATGCACATTTAATAAACTTATTGTACAAGAGTTCTTATTATGCAAATAATTGGTTCATGAAATGAATTGTTACTGTTGAAGATTGATAATGGACCAGAAAATCAAAACTGTTTAAATGGATTTGTGTTAAGGACTTGCAGGCCTTTTTGGAAACACCTCTTTGTTAGTTAAAACTTCAGTTAAGTGTCAACCAAACTGATATTGTGTTTATTTAAATGAATGAAAGATAATGAATTTCTAAGGTTGCAATTCCAATTCTTATTCACCAGGCCCTGAATATAAGATTATTATACATGTACACTATCAAAGGGTCTGGATGAATACGCATATGTTATTGCAATCCTAAGAATTAACTCAATTGTTCGAAGCATGGACATTCTGTTATAAAAATGTGTAGTAATGTTGATTTTTCCCCAGCTCCCTTTGCTTTGCTGCTTCACTTGTACAATCTTTTTGGGTTTGTATTGGTTGACACAATTTTTTGCTTTAAGAGAGGGTTTATTGGTTTGCCTGTATCAAATTATATTTGTGTTAACGACCTAAACATGTTAGTTATTGTAACACATCATAGTTTAAATATTGTTCATAGATGATGTACATTAATTTGTATTTTTTATATTTGAATTCTATCAATCATATCCAAGATATGGGACTCGTATTTCATTATGGTTTCACTGATATATCTATAGAACAAATCATAGCATGACATACAGTGTACCTGCTGATAGTAGCACATCTGACAACTCAAGAAATCATTGTTAAAATGATTACCCTGTTGACAGAGTTGCAGATGGCAGAGCAAACTATCCAGGTTCAATTTGAAATGTCCCGAATTAACAATGTTTATTACAAATTAACCAATGAATTAAGATGAAAATTTCTTACAAATTTGGAAATAAAAAGTGAGTAGACAGAGTTTAATTAAATTGGGCTAGAGAAAAGGTGTGAGAAGTTCAGAAGAGCTGTGACATAACTAGTTAAAGTTAAACCTAGGGTTAAGGTACTGTGTCATATGTAGCTCTCTAGAAATGTGAGAGGTAGTAAATGTCAGCCCCATACCCTACCCCCAGTTTCTTCATGTGTGCTATTTCTTTTCATTATATTATGGTCTCGACAAATAAAGTTGTTGATAAAATTATATACATAGTATTCTGTTGTTGATTGATAATGATATACACAGCATTCACTGGTTTGAACATTGATGAATATTATGCACCTGGTGGTAAACCTGTTTCTTAAACGGAATTAAATAATGAGGCATTAAATGTGGCAGTATATTGGTGTCAACACTGTTTTTGGAGACAGGATGGCTAAGTACATGTAAGGTGCTGTTCCACTAAAGTCGATCTTTGTTGAAAATTTTCCCAGGATTTTCCAGCGTGGTTTTCCCCCTTGTCAGTGATACAGGGCTTCAGACCTGGAAAGCAATGTTGGTGTGCTTGTTACAGAAACCTTGACAGTTGGAATTGAAACAAGAGTAGGCCAAAATTGTGATGCCTGGGAATAGTTTTGGGACTACAGTTTGCTTAGCCATAGGGTCTTTATCAGTAAGAAAAAATTGTGAGCTTGGCCAGACGTCTCTGCTCCTGGTCACACACCAAATCTGATCCAAAGTGCACCCATTAGATGCTGGATGCTATTCCAGACATGTCCTACGCAATTTTTCACACTTCCACAGGTGTATTTAGGGTAGTATCCAGTGCTATTTTGTTTAGCAATACTGATAATCTACATGTTCTAACCATATTGCACTTTGCAGGGAGCACCGTCACTTGCTGTGAAACAGGCAATGGATTTGGAATAGAACTAAAAAAAGGGAAATGTCATTTTTATACGCCCACATTGAAATGTCGTTGTATATTGTCGTCGCCCCCGTTGATATCCAATTGACTTTAAATTTATACAGAGTGTTTAAGGTCATGAGACGAAGAAGCTTATTGATTTTCAGCCATTTCCATTATTTGCTGTCAGAGTTATGGCCCTTGATCACTTCAAAAAATCTTGTGGACGCTCTAGAGGCTAAAGTTAATATCCGATTGACTTTAAACTTGTACACAGTGTTTAAGGTCATGAGACGAAGAAGCTTATTGTCCCCCGCCTTTCGGAGAAAGTTGGGGGACTATTAAAATAGAATGTTCAAACTTGGTGTATGTGTTTATTAGGTCAATGCCTTGATGGAGTTTGAAGATGAGCATTTTCCGCTTAGGGTAAGCAGAGATAAGCAATTTGATTGGTTGATGCCTTGGGACACGATAACTTTAGTTGTAATTAAGTGAGAGTGATGAAACTTGGTGTATAGTTTCATTACAGTAATACCTTGACTAAGTTCGATAATGAGCATTTTCTGCTCAGGGTAAGCAGAGCAATTTGATTGGTCGAGACTTTGGAACACAATAACTCTCCTTCAAATTGAGTTAAAATGTTCAAACTTGGTGTATATGCTTATAAGGTCAATGCCTTGATGGAGTTCAAAGATGAGCATTTTCCGCCTAGGGTAAGCAGAGATAAGCAATTTGATTGGTTGATGCTTTGGGACACAATAGCTTTAGTTCTAATTAAGTGAGAGTGATGACACTTGGTGTATAGTTTCATTACAGTAATACCTTGACTAAGTTCGATAAGGAGCATTTTCTGCTCAGGGTAAGCAGAGCGATACGCAATTTGATTGGTCGAGACTTTGGAACACAATAACTCTCCTTCTAATTGAGCTAAAATGTTCAAACTTGGTGTATATGCTTATTAGGTCAATGCCTTGATGGAGTTCGAAGATGAGCATTTTCGGCTTAGGGTAAGCAGAGATAAGCAATTTGATTGGTTGATGCTTTGGGACTTGATAACTTTGGGACTTGATAACTTTAATTCTAATTAAGTGAGAGTGATGAAACTTGTGTACAGTTTCATTACAGTAATACCTTGACTAAGTTCGATAATGAGCATTTTCTGCTCAGGGTAAGCAGAGCGATACGCAATTTGATTGGTCGAGACTTTGGAACACAATAACTCTTCTTCTAATTCAGTTAAAATGTTCAAACTTGGTGTATATGCTTATAAGGTCAATACCTTGATGGAGTTCGAATATGAGCATTTTCCACTTGGGGTAAGCAGAGATAAGCAATTTGATTGGTTGATGCTTTGGGACACGATAACTTTAGTTCTAATTAAGTGAGAGTGATGAAAATTGGGGTATAGTTGCATTACAGTAATACCTTGACTAAGTTCGATAATGAGCATTTTCTGCTCAAGGTAAGCAGAGAGATACGCAATTTGATTGGTCGAGAGTAGTCGAGACTTTGGAACACAATAACTCTCCTTCCAATTGAGTTAAAATGTTCAAACTTGGTGTATATGCTTATTAGGTCAATGCCTTGATGGAGTTCGAAGATGAGCATTTTCCGCTTTGGGTAAGCGGAGATAAGCAATTTGATTGGTTGATACTTTGGGACAAGATAACTTAGGTTCATCTTGATTAATTATTTTTATGCCAATATAATGACTGCATTCTCATTTAGTAATGGATTCGACAGTAACAGTGTATAGAAACGATTGACTTGGACACGAGGACCCTTTCCCTTGGCCACAGGGGCCCTTTTGTCCGCCTTTAGGGTCCCCCTAACTAAGGTACATTTTCATTTTTCTCGTCGGTTTTAGCATTTTTCTTTATAAAACACTTTTGGATGACACTTTGTGTACAGTTTGATTGCTCGATACGTTTGAAAAAAATAAATGTGCGATTAATTAATATGTGTCTTCTATTTATTTTGGGATTTCGGCGGGGGACATCAGCCTCACTGTTGGCTTGTTGATTTTCAGCCATTTCCTATTTTCAGGAATTTCTGATAATTAGTGCCAGAGTTGTGGTCCTTGATCGCTTCAAAAAAATCTTGTGGACGCTCTACAGACCAAAGTTAATATCTGATTGACTTTAAATTCATACACAGTGTATAAGGTCATAAAATAAAGAAGCCTATTGATTTTCAGCAATTTCTGATAATTAGTGCCAGAGTTTTGGCCCTTGATCACTTTTAAAAATCTTGTGGATGTTCTAGAGGTCACAGTTAATATCCGATTCACTTAAAATTTATACACATTAAGGTCATGAGACGAAGAAGCCTTTTTGATTTCCCAATATTTACTCCTAGAGTTATGGACCTTGATCACATCAAAAAATCCTGCGGACGCTCTTGACTTTAAACTTACACACACTGTTTAAGGTCATGAGAAAATAAGCCTATTGATTTTGAGTGATTTCAAATAATTACTTCCAGAGTTATCTTCCTTGATCACTTCAAAAAACCTTGTGATGCTATAGAGGCCAAACTTATCATCCGATTGACTTCAGATTGATACACAGAGTTTATGGTGTTGAAACGAACAAGTATTTTGATTTTCATTGAATTTTGATAACTGAACAGCTAAATCCATGATATTAAAAGCTTCCTATACTAATTGTTAGCCTGGGGGGAAACTTTATAAAAAGCAAACAAATTCTAATGATTTCAGATAATTACATAATGAGTTGTTACTCTTAATCAGATTTTAGTGTATTACAAATGTTTCATTACCAAAAAAAGTAAAAATATGCGACAACCCTTGTTGGGCGTATGTTTCGTTGCTTGGCAACCTATCTTTGGTTAGTTTGTTGGTTGTTATGCTCACTTACACTGGGGTGATACCCTAGACAACCAGCATCCTTCCCTTGAATATTAGTTTGAATCATTTTGTGGTCTACACCACTGCTGTTTTTGTAACAACCACACTTTGCAACTAACAAATTTCATGTGGACATACATTGTGGTCGACCTTCCATTTCTGAATTCACATTTTGTTTGTTGACATTCTACAGGTAACAATTTTTATCAGATTTGGATGAAACTTGAAACATAGGATATGTTTATATCCTGAAAATCTTGGTTCCTTTCAATATTGGGGTGTATCGGATCAGAACTTCATGGATTATGGGTCCTGGATGTACAAAATGTCATGTTTTTATCTCACGGACAATGTAGAGGTCTCAAATTTTTTCCAATTTTCGTTTAACTTAAAATGTTTGCTTCCCCAAAAACTTGATTCCTTTTGGTACTGGCCCCTAATTGTACAAAAAATCAATATTTAGCTCGTGGACCCTTTATAGGTTCCAATTTTATCCAATTTTGGTTTAACTTAAAATATATATCTAATTATATCCCCAAGATCTTGGTTCCATTAGATATTAGTAAATATCATACCACTTTAGCTTGTAGATCCTCTAGAGGTCACAATTTTTTTTATTTTTTGAAAACCGAGGTTGGGTCATATTTCATGAATATTGGTTCAAGACACCGACAAAATGGCCGCTTCCCTTTATGCAATAGTATAATTTGTTGTGTTTGGCTATTAACATTTACTTGTGTGCCAGAACCTGGTAACAACACTGATAGAATTTCTTAAATTTTATATTTCATTCAGAGCAATATTTAAATACCTAATAAGAAGAAAGGTAATATATAACAGGAAACATAAATCATACTATATTAATATAAATTTATTTATCACAGTCTCTTTATAAATATAAGATTGATTACATATTTAACTCCATGCTATCTTCTTGTGATTGTAACCTTTTCCTGCGCTGTTTATTTCTCCTGTAATGATAGAACACCAATACATGTATAATTTTAGTAATATAACCAGGGGCTAAAAAAATCTTTTATTAGCCTTGATAGTTGATAACATTGGGATTAACTGGGAAACAAAATTTTATGTATGTTTCTAAACAATACATGCTTAATTAGTAGGCTAGTTTTTCCATCAAGGTGAAAAATGAAAAAAAGGCATGAAATAGCCTTGAAAGTCATATTTTTCTGACCAAGCTGGGCTACTGAAGAAACGCATACGCCATTTAGTCGCCTTTAAGAGGGACATTATCACCCTTGGTGGAAGTCGACGTAAAACTGTAGGAATAAACAAAATAAGCAGCATTTCAGCCTACTCATAATCAAATTTCAACTTAATAAATATTAAGGTTATTGAAATATAACGTAAGAACGCCAAAATACAACTTGGGTTGTTTATTTTATTTTCACGCTAGTAACTAATTATTGAGCTGTAGAACTACATTTTAGTTCAATTAATTAGAAGCAGAGTTATTATGTCCAAAGCCATTTGAATTGTCCCCCGATTTCTTCAAGTCATTGGAGACAAATACAGTCAACATCAAAATGACCTCTATATCAAATAAATGTCATAACAGACGATATTGCCTTTAAAATGCATTACTGGGTGATAAATGTATATAGCTGCACAATTAACTGTAAATTATAACTCCATTTATCAACCTAATTACATCCAGATAGCCTAGAAACTAGATTTTACACCACTTAAAAAGATAAAATACAGAAAAAAGAGGCATGGCTTACAAAGAAATCATATAAAGATAATGTAGATTAAAACAATAAAACAATGACCTTATAGGACAATAAACATTATCTAGATCAACAACAAGTATATTATACTGTTATATAAAATTCATCCAGATAAGGACAACCTAGTGATAATTGTTAACTATAATCAACAGCCCTTAATTATTACTGGAAGCAATCATATGAATTAGATATTTGATACAATTTCAACCCATTTTGTTTACATAACGAAAGAAATCCTGATAATGATCTATAGCCAACTGTTATATAATGAAAGCTACTATTAAGTATTGTGCGTCGACACAAACTGGGTTATTTCGGGACTATTCCAATAATTCGCTTGTGCGTATGGGTTTTTAGCAGTGGATGGATGGAAACTGGAGGACCCCTGAGAAAAAACACAAGGTTGGACAGGAGCCCCTACTTCTTGTAACTCCATGTCAGGTACAACCCAGGAATTGAAACCACGTAAGTTGACTCAATAAAAGAACTTGTGATACAGCGTGCACGCACTCAGCCATCCCACCTTCCTTAAAATACAACGCACACGCACTCAGCCATCCCACCTCCCTTAAAATACAGCGTGCATGCACTTGGCCATCACACCTCCCTTAAATGAAAAAAGTTCTGTATAATTCTAAGTCCAATGTAAATTCACTGACAGTCAAGTTCTCCATTCAGTCAATTTCACTGATATTCAGTCATGCTGACAGATATGAGAGAGCTTTCTCAAACATAAATGGAGCAACATTTGCAACTTGTAATGAGGACTATGTAAGATTTATTTATTATAAGATATGGTTATATACAATCATTGGTAATTACCTGTTAACAAGTGTACCTAGTAACTTAATACCAGTAAGTGTTAATGGCTTTTCTATCTTAGTTTGTATAACTGTGTCTAATCCTTTACTTGTACCACCTACATAAAATATACAAATAATTAGTTTGTTAACTTTCGAAATGTAATGTATGTGCACCCTTAAACCAATTTTAATGCATTAGACTCTTTATTACAGTACACAACACAGTCAAGTTAATGATTTAAACTACATAATGTAACATCATTTTGATTCACATCTACAATAAAGCTATATTGGGGTAATGGTTTGCTTGAAGAGATAGAAATGGCGTTTATTTATATTCCAGCAGCAGCAAACCAGGAAAAGTGTGGAGAAAAGCTAAAGGATAATGCAGGTGTCATCATTTCTTGTAAGGTCAATCAAGGGATTAATAAATTTTTTGGATGTACCCTTATTCATATCCCAGGAACAGGGGAAGACTTTTCTAAAGGGTAATATCAGATTCTTTAAATAGAAAGTTCACTGGTAATATTAGCTAAAGTTCAATAATTAGCATGAGATAGATTTTGCCTTTAGCACAGCTATAAAGTGTACAAATAATGGAGTTTAACTTGGAAAAGAATATTCTTGAAGAGGAAACATACCAATACTAGAAATAGTGCTAGATGGGCGTCTAGATTCCAGTATTTTACTCATCATAGTCTGTTTAATAACATGTGTTGTTTGAGAGAGGGATAGATATGTACAGATCTGTTAACTAGGTTAAGGTATAAATAAGGTAACATGTTGATGAACCCCCTCCCAAAAACAATATTGCAATTGAAATACTTATTGAAGATATTTGTCAGTTACTATGTGTATAATCTGGTCTTTTTGTGCATACAGATTTATGAATTAATTTTCCATGATAACAACAATATGAGTCAATAGTATTTATCACTTCAATGTTTTTCATATATTGCTTAAATGTCTATCCTAATGTTTATCAGTGGGCTATAATCAAAATATGTGATCAGAACATCAACGGTATGTCCAATTGTATCTATACTCAGAATGCACTAAGTGACAGTAACTCAAAAGATAATGATTAAATACATGGTAGTTGTTATTTCAAATTGAATGTTAAATGCATATTGGCTCAATATAAATGCATGGTATGTGTATCTCAAAATTTCCATGGCCAACGTCATACAATCTTTGATGGACAATATTCAATCCACACGAAATGTGGGAAATGGTTGAATCTGACCAAAGAGGCAATAAATTAATATCAAAGTCAGAAGTGAACATTTGGTGGTTTACCTCCAAATCCATAAAGACTAAGACTAGTAATTATTTCCCCTCATTTCATGATGGATGAATGTAGAGCGATTTATAAATAGACAATTTTTCCCTTATTTTTTTTCTCCCCTCTTCCTTCATTTTTGGGTTGACTTTTTGGTCTAGAATTGGAGAAAAGGCATCAAATTTTCAATTTCATAGCAGTTTTGGGTAATACTGAGGATATTACAGCGGAGGGATAGGGGGTGTAAAATGTCTTTCTGCGGAGCAATCATTGTGTGAGAAGTGAGATTTTCACCCCAATCAACTTAAAATCCCCGTAGCAAAAAATCTAAACGGTCAACCCCCTACAAACTTATGATGAGGAGATTGCCAAATGTGGTCCCCATTGTGCCTAAAAAGATTGGAAGCAACGGAATGTTGAGAAAAAAACTACAGCCTGTGATGATGTTACAGGCATTTAACATTGAAGTCAATGGGCAAATAATTACTAGTCTGAGTCCATAACTTCTGTAAGAGTTATCCCCCTTTAGTCTACAAGACTGAAGTAGCTATTTTGCTACTATGTAGTATATCGAGCTGATTTTTGGTGATTATGTAGATATCATATCATAACTAGTTCAACACATTCTTAACTAGGGTAATAACTAATAAATTTGGACACATATGAGACATTATTAAATGTAAGTTTCAAAAGGGGACGGATTGATTTCTAAAAATATATATATATATACCTACCTACCCAGTCCTTAATTTTACCCAACAATCTGATTATAAATCAGGTGCAATTACTTTTCATTTACTTTTATGTTCTACCTCATTGACACCTAATATAGTTTTTTTTTTGTTGAAGCTAGTGCACAGGTCAAATGAAATTATACACTGTAGTGGTATACAGGGATGACTTTGGTCATCAATAAAGGGGATCTATATAAGAATTTATGTGTAATTAAGAGTGAAAAGGATATGAGCTAGTCTCATTATAGAAACAGAATTTTCTACTCCATCCATAGCAACTGCCTTTTCAGCCTCAAAATAAAGTCTTTTTCTCAACTTCTCATTACACACTGGAATGATATTATCTACAGCCTCTTTAAATTCCTTCTCTGATAACTGACTTGTTGATTGAGTCTGATATGGTACCAGCTGATTTTCATTCTGAAATCAAAATAAAAAAAGTAGTTTTATACCAATAAAGAGATGACTGTCAGTTAAACATACATTATGCAAGAGCTAAATCCGCTTATTGCAGGTCTTTCGTTAGGCCTGAAATGTTATATAAACTATTAATTAGACATTTATTAACAAAGTAAGACCATAATCAACTCTTGATGGATTGGATACTCAAGATTTTAACTACATTAAAATGGTTCGCCATTTAAAAATTTAATTAAAAAATGGGAAAGCGAGGCTAAGTCTCGAATATACCAGTGCCCTGGTTACCACTATTTACACACCTTGTCAAAACTAACAGTGATAATTTGGTTCAAAATGAAATAATTTGAATGCAATTTTCAATATTCTCTATTTTTATCATCTATTTTTAAATTATTATAAGAAGAATGACCAAGTCTTTATTAAACTGTTAAAAAATAACATGACATCCCTGTAGCCCCAAACATACACAATTTCAATATAACAGTCAAAAAAAGATGGTACTTCTAGCCATCCTCCTTTTGCACATGAATCCTAATTTATATTTTTAGATGCAACACTTTGTATGTCAGTTTTACACACACTTGGATTCAACATCTACTCAATGCAACAGAATAATTAGAGGTATCTGTTTTATTTCCTGTGTACAAATTGGTAAAAGATTATGTGGCAATTGATATTCAAAGAAGAGAAGGTACCTCTTGCATTGTAGAAATAATAAATAACTGTATATTACTATTAGTCTGAAACTGATCGCTGTAACATCTCAACTAGAAATTAAACCTATTCAATTCTTGATTTTTATATGAATAATTCAATCCATACCAGTGTCTACAGGAAGCCAACCCACACTGATCAATATATTCACTTGAAATCCAATCACCCCAATAGTGTAAAATCGGCCGGCCACAAAAAGACGTGGTCCTGTGAACCTGTTTAAGGCAATTGATCATCTCAAACATGTCTTTACAAACTTCAATGGCTATCCAGAGAATTTTGTCACAAACACCATTCAAAAGATCCTGTCGGCCTGTTCAGCTAAACCTAAAACCCTGAATGCCCCAGTCAGAATCTTCCTTCCAATGGCAATGTCTCCTACCAAATCAAAAAACTACTAATGCAGCAACCAGAAATAGATTAAGTATCACAAAAAGCAACAGCACTAAAGATATATGAAGAGCTAATAGTAAAAAAAATCTAACACGATCATTTCAACCAAAGAAATGAGTTTATCAAATAGAGTGTAATTCTGGGAATTCGTACATCGAGGAGAACAAACGGCCATTAAATAAAAATCGAAAGCAGCAACCAACAACTTGACTGTAGCTGAACACCTTAACTCCCTACTCCCGCCAGTGAGTTCAATGGTCAAGGTGTATGACAATCTTATGACATAATCATTTGTAACTAGGATACTTTCTATTTAGTCAATAATTAATATTTAATAATAGTCTCATCACTATTGAAGATTAATAATCTAGATAATGTACATGATTACAATAATCCCATTTTTTTAAAAAAAAAAAAAAGCATATTTAATAATTGGCTTTCATTTTGCTTTTCCGGACGGGAGATTAGATAAAGAGCTGGCAGTTCCCACTATAAAAGTTAAAAACTAGATAATGTAAAAGGAAATTGATAAAAATTTCAATCAAATTGATCCACTTTGAACCAAGATTTTAGTGATTGAATTTCATTATTGCTTGATAATGGCTAGAGACACCTAATCGAAACGTAATATGGAGCAATTGTATTCTATAATAATTGTATAATAATTTCGCTTATTACTGTTCTGAAACCCAGGAAAAATAAACCATCCGAGAAGGCAGACTATTTATTACATACAAACACTTGGTCAAAGTCATAACTCGTACGGTACTTGCTTGTGACTAATGAAATACTACCTGATATTTTGAACTCAGTGCCTGACATGTATTAATAATATCATTAAAAAAAGACAGATCAGTGCCGGACAAAATGACAGGCATCAGAGGTTTAGTGCCTGACAAAGCCTGAATCTGTGCCTGAAATTGTCAATGACAGGTGCCTTATTTCCAGGATTGGACTACAGACTTACAAACACTGGGTCAAAGTCATAACTGGTACTTGATTAGTGACTACTAGCATTAGGAGTTAGACGATTTGACCAATCAACAACATACCCTAAAACCCAAACCACTCTAGGAAAAGAAAAATGATGATAAAAATAATTACCTCTAAGAATCTTGGTTCTCTATATTTCAGTATAAGATGTATCATGAAGTCTGTAACTAGTTTTGGTGATATATGATTCTCACTGAATGAGGTATAACTCATTTGTAGATTCTCAAACTCATCTTCCTATAATATTAGGAAAAATAATGTTAACATTACAATTACTGGTAGTGTAGCTGATTATAAATCACATATAACGATTTTAAACAAATTTTTAATGAAGAATTTTATAAATGACAACAATGACGTTTAATTGCAGAGTCTGTTATAGTTTTAAAATTTAAATCCCTAAATTTTCCCCAAACCGCCTAGCCATTCAATAAAGAAATAACAACTGATCTTTAAGTCAAGCTGGCAGACAGTATCTATAGATGGTTTTATTGTTTCAGCAATTTGCAATTCATATTTGTAGAAATGTAAAGTTGCAGTATTTGCAACCTTCAAAGCTGCATATCAATTATCCTTAGCTGTATTTTGATTTTTCTCTCTTATTTAACTAGACTCATCCACCTCATTTTGGTAAAATTTCCTACATTGAAATAACCAACTTGTGCTGAATATTGTACTATATAAGAACCGATTCAACTGTTAACACCAAGGTCAATGCTTACCCCTAGGAAAGGATAGATGATTGATATAAAAGCTCTGAAATCATCAACATGTAGCCAGTCAATGGTATGTATAAAATCATTCAACAACAGAATATATCGTAAACATGATGCATCTAGATTTCCACATAAAACATGACCTACTAACTGTAGCATCTGCAAAAAGAATAAGAATATCAATTTGTTTCATGGACTTATCTATTATATAGTTTTGCTAGACAGTTAATAGATATAGGTTCTACATCAACTTCATGAAGGAGACATGAATGTCATAGCATGTTGCAATCTAAAATGTTTACAAAATTCTGACTGGGATAATAATTTTTGAGTAAAATTGAAAATTGGTGCACAACTCTGAATTTCAACAGGTTTCTCGTTAGGATTTTTAGCCAAACATCATTTTCAAGCAATCTCTGCTTCACCTAGGTAGAAAATGCTCATTATCGAACATTGTCAAGGTATTGATGTAATGAAACTATTTGTATACACCAGGGTTCATACCATACTACACGCAGCGATCCATCTATCTGGCCCCGAGTTCACAAAGCATTCTCAGACTTAAGTTGAGAATTTGCTCAACTTTCAATCAGTGTTTATGAGAAATATATTTGATCCAGAAACACAAAATTTTGCACAGAGTTTTTTATCGATGTGTTTGATACATAAAAAAAAAATTATTATAAAGGGCTCTATTTTAGTTGATATAAGCTGAACAAATTTGAGTAAATTCTCAACTTAAGTCTGAGAATGCTTTGTGAACTCGAGCCCTGTTCTCTGTAGACAGGAGGATAAGTTTGGGATGATTTCATACCTTATCACATTAGAATCAAAGTAAATGTATCTTAAAGCATTAACAAATAAAATTGCTTGCTTAACCTGTGCAGACAATGCTCATCATACAACTTAGTCAAGATATTCACCAAATGAACATTCACACCAAGTTTGAACAATCTACATTCATTAGAAGTAGAGTTATTGTATTCCAAAACATGCAACAAATCCATTTTATAGTCCCCTATTTCTTAAGAAAGGCTGAGTAAAAATATGTTCCTTTCTGGAATTTGATATTTTGGAAGATTTTTTTGAAGGCATGACCCTGTAAAAGACAGACCTTACTAATTGTAGAATATTCAACCACAGATGACAGAAAATCATAGGTGGCCATATATTTAATATCTGATACAAGATATCTTTCTTCCATAAATTGATACAGTGTATCCTGAAAATAACAGAAAACAGAAAGCCTGTGTTAGAAAAAGGTATATTTAACAAAAGATAATTTGACAAGATTTAAGTACATAGTTGTACAATGTATTTAGTGGTTTTCAAAGAGTTCAACAAATGCTGATGATAAATATCTAACTCAAAAGTATGATGTAGTGGTTTTCATGGAGTTTATAACAAATACCTTACTCAAAAGTACAATTTATTTAGTAATTTCAAGGAGTTTAACAAACTCTGATGATAAATATCTTACTCAAAAGTATAATTCAATTAGTAATTTCAAATGACTTAAACAAACGCTGATGAAAAATACCCAAGTCAAAAGTATGACAGAGTTTGGTTTGGAATTTTGATGATTATATTTTTGTATATGATATGATTCTGGATTATTTACATCTATATAGATAAGATAGATAATGGCTTGTTAACTTCATTAATCAAAATTAGACTTACGAATATAATCCTGATTACTATATGATAACATTTATTTATAATTGGGGTAATTGTCCTATCAGGACAATTATTTTTTAACAAAGTTAGGTAACATACCAAAATAGAGAAATACTGATCATCATCACCATATTCATCCTGCCACAACAGATACGCTAAAAACTGTTCTATAACAGACACAGTTCGTTCCTGGAAAAATATAATCATAGATAGAAACGTACAATGGGGGATATAAGTTCAAAATTAAATTTGAAATGTGATGGAAAATCTTTTAAGATCTTTAAATTGGAAATCTGTATAGTGAAGAGTACTGTCTCAGGTTTCTCTCATATAAAGCTACTAGTTGTGTTCTTTAGCTAACGAACTCTTTAGGCTTAAAGCTGAACTCCGGTTACAAAAATACCGAAATAATGTAATAAAAAAAAAGTTAACGCCCGCAAGCCGCCATACTTGTTTCCAACTTGTGAAATAAGTATGGCGGACATGGAGGCTTATGACCTGGAAAGGTTAGCCGATCTCACTTCCAGTTTGTTTCTCGTCAGCTAGCTATACACATCCGGCTTTATTCTCTTCACACGGTTCACTGATTACTGTATTTCCCCCAACAGTATACCATTATTGAAGATTGAACATGTCTGATCAGGTAAGACTGTAAATAATTATATGAACTGCGTCTACTACAATATCAATTTCTTACACGTTGGTAAAATGGAGAAAAAACCCATAACATCAATCAATTTAGCACTGTCAAACACTCCCCAATGAGAGCCGTCCCAAACATGTAGTCATGTCCCTTGGTCGTTTTCATGAACACTATTCAACATGGACACACGAAGAAGGCAATACTAATAGTTTGTATAGGTGATTTGTTTTGGTTGAAAAACAGGTTGGGTAAGACATCTGGTTGCATCTTTTGCTTTGGAGTAAAGCTTAGGCTATATTGTAGTAGACGCAGTTCATATAATCATTTACAGGCCTACCTGATCAGACATGTTCAATCTTCAATAATTTGGTATACTGTTGGGGGGAAATACAGTAATCAGTGAACCGTGTGACGAGAATATAGCCGGATGTGTATAGCTAGCTGACGAGAAACAAACTGGAAGTGAGATCGGCTAACCTTTCCAGGTCATAAGCCTCCATGTCCGCCATACTTATTTCACAAATTGGAAACAAGTATGGCGGCTTGCGGGCGTTAACTTTTTTTTTATTACATTATTTCAGTATTTTTGTAACCGGAGTTCAGCTTTAAGAGAGATTGAGCAGCCGTACTCTAAGTATAGTCCTTCATTTCATGTCCCAGGTGGATTCGTGTGTACAGAAAACCGGCTTCAGACTTATCATTATAGAAATGCTTATTTGTATAAAATCTAACTAAACTCAAAACCAAATAAATGGTATGGATCAGGGATCTTAATCGGCTGTTTTTTGTCGGCTTTAGCCGATTGATCTTTAATCTAGCCGGTTTGTAAAACAATGAACCGGCCACTATGGTGTCATTAATCAATCAACTTTCGGCCGATAACAAAGAGTTAATTATTACTTGTCGATTAAGAAACCCATCAAAGAGTCAGTCAATACAATATGAATACCTTCGGCTTCAATCCGTATTGGCTCATTTCCTAAATAAACAACTTAATTAGTTGAGTCAATCAAGTAAAAGAATGTGTATATTCCAATGTCGGTTCATTCATTTATATCTAACACAATGTTGAAGTACTTGAACACCTCGCAGAATGACAATAGAAAACGTAAATGAGTTTTAGCCGACGATAGTGATGGCGGCATTGACCTTGAACTTCAAGCATGCACATCGTCATTGGAAGTTCCAAAAGTCGGAAAAACTCCCACGGCCAATAAAGGTCAACCAAAGTCGAAGTCCGGGAGATATTTTGATTCCGAATGGTTAACTACTTTCAAATGGCTTTCGTTTGACAAAATTTCACAAAAAATGTTTTGTCTCGTAAGTTATTAATTTAGTCTTCTTTTTTAAGTCACGTAATAACCTACTGATCTTGTATATTAATAATTATTATTATTATGTTAGCGGTGAGTAAATCTAGTAATAACCTACTGACCCGTATATAATTATTATGTCAAGTAATAGCCTACCATGACAATTGGCCACGTGACTTTTCGCACGTATGGCATCACTCGGCAAACCTCGGCATATTTCCGAGTTCCGACTATACACAGAACTAATTTGTGGTAATTTGTTATTATTGATATTACATTCTTTTTATTTTTATATATTGACAAGTGATCACAATAATACAATTGTAAAAAAAACATATTTATATTTACTGGTAGTTTTTCTTTTTACTAAATTATAACTTCCGTTTGGTTGGATGAAAGCGAAAGTAGGAATATGCATTATGCAAGTTGCTGAAATTTGACTATAAATTTCGATATTATTATCGATGTATGAATACAGGTATGCAATTACAACAAAAGTTTTGTTTATTCGAAGTTTAAGCCATTATTATTCGGAATACGTTATGCAATTATTAACGTGAATAAAGTATGCATAAACCAACATGTCTGTTGTTGAAAATACGACTATCCGTTTAAGAACCCTGGTATGGACTATTTTTGTTATATTACAGAAAGTACCAATTTACTTTGTCTACAATCATTTATGCTTTTGTTTTTCTTTAACAACAGAACAAATAATAAGAACTCTATAAAAATCTAAACTGAATATTTCATTGATAAATGATCATTTTTACTAAGGTTTTATTATTTGATTAAAATGTACAAATTTGTATCCACACCAAAAATGCAGTTACAAAAATTTCTCAACAGTCAAAATTTTGAAGTGGAAGCCTTGCTTTCCATCTGTAAAGTAAATTTTTCATCTTGCATCAAAAAAACAACCCTAGAACCCATGCACTTGTTTATGTGTTTTCACCACTGGCAGTTACAATGAATTAACAACCATTAATGTTTCTTACGATTTGCCTATTAAAAAATGTTCATCATGCTGGCATTTAAGCCACATTAATATAGACCTTACATTGGTATTTTGTGGGGGGGGGGTCCTTCCCATCTGGAGCCACAGTGGCTCAATGAGTAAGTCTCTGGATCACTAACTAGGGGGTTTCGGAGTTGATCCAGGTATTAGGCCAGATAGTTCCTCAGGATTTTCCAGTTTAGCTTCTCCTTGTCAGTTATCAATAATCTCTTTATCCAATAAACCCACTCTGTTGCCGTACCACTGATATTCTACAAGGTTGTAAACATATTTAGTTATGCGTAATTTTTCTTCTAAAAGACTTTGATAATTGAAAAGATATTTGATTATTTACCAGTGTCAATTTTCTGGGTATTATTCTCTCTAAGTCTGTGCGGGCTGTAAAGTCATCAAATAAATGTTGAGCTGTGTGTGTCTAAAAAAGATAGATCAGAGTACGAAATATAAAACAACAAATGATAGGAAAGGCTTAATTGTGACAATCAGTGATATATTCTTATGCAGGGTTAGTGGGTTTTTCGGCTGGTTGTCATGGGCAGCTGTGGGGTGGAAAATGAATGCTACTGATAATGAGCTAAAGATGGCTATTAACAGGTGACCACTAATGCAAGTTTCAACTCTTGCTTTCTGTCTCTCAAAGTCTTGGTATACAATATCAAACAAGAACCAATCAGATAGGACTGTTAACTAATGAAATACAATATTTTCTCACATTATCAAGCGGATCATTTAATTATGGCTGCTTTGTTTAGGATTTAGGAGAAAATGTGATTCAGTGAGTAAGAAATCAGCTTGCCAACCTGAAGATCCTGTGTCTGATACCTGTGTTGGTCGAGAAAAGTTCATAGTGAAAGTTCAGGTGTGGTGTGACAGGAGGAGTGCAGGATGGAAGGGACTGACAGGGGATACACAACTTATAGTTGTTTGGTGTGCATTTGTGTGCATGTAAAAGAACCTTTGGCAGTTGTAATTTCAATTAAGAGCAGGCGATAGTGCTGCTGTGCCTGCAATCTTTCCCTCCATAGCACACTGTATGGCTTATGCCCATTTCATTATCCCAGTCGGTGTAGAACACACTGGGATGTTAAACCCTATTTCATTTAATTTTGTTTATTAGTTAGCTTTAAGATGGTATCTACAATATATTTACCATATATAATTCTGCTCCACCCAGTGATAGTGAATGACCGGATAAATGTGACAATGGTCCATCAGTTTCACTCAGTAAATCAGTATCATCACTTAAAATACTGTCATCATCCTCATCATCTTCATCATCATCATCATCATCATTTTCCTTTATAGCAGATCCTACTTTTACCGCTGATGCTGGTTTGCCAAATTTCCTATAACGACAGCAATAGATCAATTTAATCAAAATACAGACTCTATAATTTAAAGGGGCATCATAGTGGGGAAGGTGCTGGCTTGCTAGCCTGGAGGTCAGGCGTTCGTTCCCAGCATTGGCAGAGAAAGTTCAACTAGATATTCCGTGGTTTCCTCTGGTGGGTAATGCAGGACAGAGAGCCTGGCAAGGACAGCTATCACGTTGTTCGGATGGGACAAAAAAACGAGGTTGCCTATAGACAATGGCATTCACGTAAAAGATCCTTTGACAGTTGGAATTTGATATATGAGAAGGTTGTAGCGAGCTGCCCGGGCAAAATTATCTGCATCGTACACTGCATGGTGTATGCCCATTTTCATTAGCCAGTTTAGGAGCAGAACAGTAGGAGTTAAACCCCATTTCATTTCTATAATTTAAAATTTTGGAAAGCTTGGTAACTTCTCTAAAATATTATAAGAGGGCTTCACACAGATAAAAGTTGGCTTTAATAAAAGAAATAAGGAACAAATATCAATTCAAGTGAAAGGATCCGGGTAGCCAGCATTAAGCGTCCACTGTGCTGTACAGTTCCGGGCCTGTAATGATATTGTCTACCTACACATACACATAAGTAATGTTATATTTTCTTTTTCTAGCTGACATAATTCACCATCAATGGGGTTTAACGTCCTACTCTTTTGCACCTAACCTGGGCTAATGGAAGACGGGCATATACCATACAGTGTTAGATGAGGGAAATTTTGCCCGGGCAGCGGTGCTACGGCCTACTCTTATGTCGAATTCCAACTGCCAAGGGATCTTTTACGTGCACTCCAATGTGTACACGGGACTTCAGTTTTTTGTACCATCTGAACGACAGGCAGCTGTCCTTGTCAGGCCCTCCTTCTGCATCACTGACAAGGGGAAATCAAGAAGGACTTTCTCGGCCAATGCAGGGATCAAAGACCCGGCCTCCAGGCTAGCAAACCAGCACCTTTTGCACTTAGCCACCGAGAGATTAAAATAGTTTAAAATCATAGCCTTTTACTGTCAAAATCTGTTCTTGTGTAGGCAGAGTATGGAAAGGAAATAACCCAGGGACCGCATAACTCTATCCATAATTCTGAATGATATATGCCTCAACAGAGTACGTTCCTCTTAACCAAAAGTCATTTTACAATATATATATTTTGATGACCAAACAAGCATGAATTGTTGGATTTTAACACAAGAAGACTGTGATTTTAAAGTATTGTGACATATTTAGCTAAAGGAATGGTAGTATATTAAAACATAACGCTAACGCTACAATATACGTCCACATTCCTACTTTGATTGATATGGTACTTTGTCAAGAAGGCTAGGCGTTTGGTTTGTTTAGCGTTGAGGGTCGTGCACCAACATTAATAGTTGCCGTCCTTAGAGTATAAGGAATAACTATACCAAGATAATCCATTCAGAATTGTGCCTTCCTAACACTAAAGGCAAAAAGTGGGCGTGGCTCTGACCCTGAGGGTCGGGACATTCATCAAAATCAATAGTGGACGCTCTCAGGCTATAAGGAATACATAAACCAAGTACCAAGCTGATTCATTCAGAATTGCGGCCTGTAAACGACAAACACAAAAATTGGTCGTATCTTGCCTGTGTGAGTCGGGACATGCAGTTGACGTCCTTAGGCTATATGGAATACATATCCCAAGTTTTAAGACGTCAAGACGATCCATTAAGAATCGTGGCCTGTAGACAACACACATAGACACGAAGTAAAAATGGGCATGGCTCTGCCCCTGGGGGTTAGGAAATCACCAAAACAATAGGGGTCATCTTTAGGGTATAAGGAATAGGTTTGTAAAGTTTTAAAAGTATCTGTTAAGAATTGCATCCTGTAGGCGAACACAAGACACAAAAGCATTGGGCGTGGCTCTGTCCCAGGGGGTCCGTCATGCACCAAAAATAATAGTGGTCAGCCTTAGGGTATAAGGAATAAGTATAAAAAAAGTTTTCAAGACGATCGATTAAGAATTGTGGGCTGTAGGTGACACACAGACAGACAACAACAAAAAATGGGCGCGTGGCACTGTCCCTTGGGGTTGGACATGCACCAAAAACAATAGGGATCATCCTTAAGGTAAAAAGAATAAGTATTCAAAGTTTCAAGATGATACATTAAGAAATGCAGCCTGTAGACGACAGACAAACAAATACACGAAATGGGTGTTGCTGTCCCATGGGGGTCGGGCATGCACCCAAAACAAAAGGGGTCATCCTTAGGGTATAAGGAATAAGTATTTTAAGTTTCAAGATGACCGATTAAGAATTGTGGCCTGTAGGCGACATACAAAAAGAAAATGGGCGTGACTCTGCCCCTGGGGGTTGGGCATGCACCCCAAATGATAGAAATGTTCCTTAGGGTACAAAGAATAATCATTCAAAGTTTCAAGATGATACGTTAAGAAATGTGGCTTGTAGACGACAAACAAATAAATACAAGGAATGGGCGTGGCTCTGCCATTGGGGGTCGGGCATGCACCAAAAAACAATACGGATCATCCTTAGGGTAATTATACAAAGTTTTAAGAAAATACAGTTAGAATTGCTGCTTCTAGGCGACACAGAGACACACAAAAAGAAAATGGGCGTGGCTCTGCCCCTGGGGGGTTGGGCATGCACCCCAAATGATAGGGATCATCCTTAGAGTATAAAGAGTAAGTATACAAAGTTTTAAAGAAAATCCAATAAGAATTGCGGCCTGTAGGCGACACAAAGACACACGATAAGAAAATGGGTGTGGCTCTGCCCCAGGGGGTTGGGCATGCACCCCAAATGATAGGGATGTTCCTTAGGGTACAAAGAATGTGTATGCTAAGTTTCAAAATTATAAGTTAAGAAATGTGGCCTGTAGATGACAAACAAATACATACTAGAAATGGGCGTGGCTCTGTCCCTGGGGGTCGGGCACGCACCAAAAACAATAGAGATCTTCCTTAGGGTATAAGGAATACGTATACCAAGTTTGAAGAAAATCCAGTAAGAATTGCGCCCTGTAGGCGACACAAAGACACACGAAAAGAAAATGGGCGTGGCTCTGCCCCTGGGGGTGGGGCATACACCCCAAACGATAGGGATGTTCCTTAGGGTACAAAGAATGTGTATGCTAAGTTTCAAAATTATAAGTTAAGAAATGTGGCCTGTAGACGACAAACAAACAAATACTAGAAATGGGCGTGGCTCGGCCCCTGGGGGTCGGGCATGCCCCAAAAACAATAGGGATCTTCCTTGGGGAATAAGGAATAAGTATGCCAAGTTTGAAGAAAATCCATGAAGAATTGCGCCCTGTAGGCGAACCACAGACACACACACACACACACATACACACACACACACACACACACACACACACACACACACACACAAACACACAGACAGGGGCGACGGCATAATACGTTCACATTATGAATGTGGACGTATAAAAATGATAAACATGATTGTGATATATGTGGAAATAATGATGGTTTGGGGTAGATTTGTGTATTACACGAGCTATGTCCTTGGTTACGACTTCCAAACTTGCTTGGAAATTGCATTTTGACAATAAAAAGCTGCGATTTTAAATTAAAACTGATAATTCACATAAAGAACAGTGTATTATTAAATATCAATGTAAATTATTGTGATATGAGTAGGAATAAATCAGGTGACATTTCCAAGGTACAGATCCTATAATTTAACAACTTACTTGGCAAATTCTTTGTTGATTCGAACTTTTGGTCGAGTTATTTTCAGATGAGAGCAGTTAATGGGTAGAATGTAAATTTTCTCTGATCCACTCAATTTATGTGGACAAATTATTGTCTACAACAGAAAATTAAAAAATAATTTAGGATTTTAACATTGAGCACTTCACTTGTCTGTGCTATATATTCATTTTCATTAACTATCTTTGAACTATCATAACAAGAAACAGTCAACTCTTTATCTAAATCTTACATAATGAATCTTTAAGAAAAAATGTCAAAATGGTGATGAATCAAAACTTTTGAGATACCTTCTCACCACAACTCTGACAATATTTAGCATCTTTAAATTCTTCAAAAGATTTTCCCATGTTATTAGATGTGTACAACATGGCAGCATATTTACTGAAAACCCGTTCCTGTGGAATAAATGGATCATCCATCACCTCCTCAGTTTCATCGTCCATTAAACCTGCAGCCAATCTAGAATCCACTATAAACATAAAGCTTGTATTATCAACATAAACATTAAAGACAAATTAAAAATTAAACTAATTTTATTTTTCAGACTATACACTAGAATTAGGAATATAAGATGAATGATTTTTTAATTAATTGATGCCATAAATTTCTAACAAATATTTTCTTTAACAAATAATCTCTGTTTGACAGATATTTTTCCCACTTCAATCTGTCAGTAAAATGGATTTCTTGATGTATTATAGCTTATCATAAGTCTTTAGTAATAATCTTATGCTGAAATAATTTCCTAATAGTAATTTACCTGGTCTGTTGGATGGTGTACTGGCTTTAGATTTCTCATTTCTGAAAAATTAATGGTAGACACAATATTTTAATATCAATGAGCAATGCTAGTTTAATGTAATGCTAGCGTAAAGTTGTGGTATGTTGCTGGAAAACAGTCTTAAATTTTGAACATTATATTCAGTATTGCTTACAATTTACAAGAGTAGTATTTTTGGTAATTACTTACAACTGAGGTGTTTTACTATCTTCTAGTTTCTGTAGTTGTTCTAGTAGCATAGCTCTATGTTGTTTTAATAATTCAAGTTCTGTTCCCATTTCATTTACAGTATTATTAAATCTTTCTTCAACTAACTGAAGCTGTAATAGTAGAAGGGAAAATTTTGAAAGATTGTCATGAAAAACTGAGTTTCAAATATCAAACACATTTGATTTCATAAACATCTCTCTGGAACATTTGTGTTACTCTCTTTTGAACTCAACGCACAAATTGATTAGAACGATGTTTTCATGAAGTTTTCAATCGTGTGCGTTTGGTTTAACAGTTAATCACCAAATTCAAGACTTCACAAACATCTACAAAGTTTGATCATTCTAGTTAAATCATAAACTAAGTTATTTTAATCCAATTAAACTGCTTATCTCTGCTAAACCTAAGCAGAAAATCTTCAGAATCAAAGTCAAATCATTCGGCTAATGAACATCTACACCAAGGCAGGTAGATACCCATAAGGACAAATGAATACATTTTACAGAGAGACCACATGATATAATACTTGTGACCATGGTTTTGTTCCAAAGTGGAATATTCTAATAAAATTCTAAAAACATATATTGATAATAGTCTCTAGCACATAAACAGGTTTTAGCATAAAAAAAAGCATTTATGACCAGGAATGTTAATGTCAAAATCAATAGGAGTCTTCTTTTTAAACAGCAAAGTAACTTATTCAAATTTGACATTTGTAGAGGTGGGTGAGGTGAAATCATTAGAGATCTTCCTCTGATATTGCCAAACATCCCATAACAATCAGGGCCCTGTTTCCCAAAAACTTAAATGTCCTTAAAATCGTCGTAAACTAAAATTCCATCCTAACTTAAGATTTTTTTTTTTAAAATCCACTAAAATAATATTTTAAGTTAAAATCTAATCTTAACTTAAAATAGTGGCGTTTCACAAACCCATTTTAAGGACAATTTTAAGTAAAATCAATTTTAACTTAGGATAGCTGTCACCCTGTCCTAACTTAAAATCAAGACATTAATTAACAAAAATTGATTAGAGCTACATTGTTACATATATTGCGACATATATAGATATAACTGGAATAATGATATTATTGTGAACAGCCCTGGTCATATAATTTAAATATTCCAACCATCATTCACAAAAACAATTCTCATTCAAAATCTTTTCACCCGTTTATTCTATTGTAAGTCAATTTATGGATGGTGCTCCATATTAGAACTCGAAGACCCCCCCCCCCCCCCATGGTTTAATCTGGCCCATTTCTTAGTTTTAGAATGCCTAGAGGCCTATAATACTAGGCAAACCATATGTAGTAATTACGCACACTTTTGGGGGTTATGATGATATGTAAATACTAAAGAGAAAAATCAATAATCTCAAATGTGTTTATTGAAAAATGTTATACGCTTAGGCCTATTTGAAATTAAATTTTAATATAAATTTATTATTATTTCTTAATGAAGTCTTATGTTGATAAAACAACAAAAAATAATTGGCATTTTAGGAGCCACAGCTATTTTATCTTGGGGAAAAAAGTCATTTAATTGGGTAAGTGTCATTTTCTAAGTATCATTGAAAGGGTGGGTCTATGGAAATGACATGTCAAATCTAGGTATCGGAACATTGGCTATTTGGTGTATTAATTTCAAAGTTGATAAATACTTTTAAAATGCGACGAAATATTACAACCTAGATTAGCCGTTGGAGTCACAAATATCATAATATGTTTGTAACAATTCTCCATAAAACTACAAATCCATGCAATTTAGTTTATTGATACACAATATTTCCATTGAAGCATGCCTGTAAATCATATTCCCATGTCACAAATCAAATGTAAAGTTCAAGGCCAATCCACCCATACTTTTCGGATCACATATTACGCAGTACACTCATTTATTTCACCTCTCTACGAATGTCTGAGCGTGCACAAACATTGCTTTAGCGTATGGAACTCTCCCCATTGACATTGCAACCGTTAATTCAACCTGCCAACAGTTTTCAGTTTAGAAGAGTATTTGCTTTCACCTTAAGTACCCGCAGCGGAAATGTGCACTTAAAACCGCATTTTAAGTTACAATCAATCTTCGTTAAAATCTATTTTAGTGATTATAGCTTAAGTTTTTGTGAAACAGGGCCCAGATCAAGAAAAGTGGATAGAAAAGTGGATAGAAAAATGTGGATAGAAAAATATCACCTCTTGATCAGCATCATCTATTTCCATATCCTGTAGCTCAAGTTCTGCATCTGTCATATCATGTTCTATTGTTTTCTTTTCTAAGTCACATTTATGTTCCTCTAAAAACTTCTCAAACTCTGAAAACGGAAATAGAAATCTTTGAAAAACACTGTGAGTGTTTGAAATTAAAAAAAGTTCCTTGGATATGAAATGAAAATCTAATTATATTTTCATGCAGAGTATAGGATGTTTCTTATCTATTTTCATACAGCTGATTAATTATAATCTAATAAGACATTAAATAAGTATAATATAAACGTGCTTTTACTTTTTACCTTCTATTGCAATATTCATAACAGATAGCATCTGATTCTCCAATTTCTGGCCAGCTTCAATATCACTGACTAAATTACTCTGAAATATAATATATCGGAGGTTTTATAATCATATAACTAATGTACATAATTTTTAAAACAGAATGTTAAACATAATACAAAATACTCTAAAAAAAAAAAACCTTTTAACGTAAAGTTTAAAGTGGTATCAAAGTGTTTAAAACATTTTCACCAGTTTGTTATTTTTATTATTTAAATACAGTTGTATCAGGAATCACATGCTTAATTTGTGATAGATCAGCCAACGCAACAAGATATTTTAAATTTTCAATTTTGTGCAAATTTTATGTGATTTTTAAGGAGTTTAACCCACGTAGAAAATAGCTTAATCTGTGTAGGTCACACTTAAATTTTAAATAATTTGGTAAGTTTAAAGTTATATTGGTTATGACATCACTAAATTTATTTTCTTGCCAAGAGCGATAATTCCTCTTTAACGTTAAGTTTATCATTTTAATCTAATTACCATCATAAGGAAGTCAAACTTACATATCTTGTTGATTCTACTGACATTTGTTTTATGAAGAGATTGTTTCTGTGATCTTTATCGAGGAATGCTTTAAAGAAATATATCAAGTAAAATTGAATATCTATTAATCAAAGGCCAGAAAAAGACAGACTGTTGAAAGCATACACAAAAGCGTAAAAACAAGAATTGTGTACACACAGAATTAATAATTTTTATATCCAAACATTAAAAAATATAAACAGTTAAATCCGATAAACATACTTGGCAATGATAGAGCTATAATAAAAACCCTGTGAAACAGTAAATAATTTACTCCTCTTCATATTGTCAATATGATTCAGGGCAAGTATAAACTGCTCTAATATTTGCAAATGTTTTGCTTTATTGAATACTGAACGTTAAATTTTGATATTGAGATTTGAAGTAAAATAAAAAGGAACAGTACATGAATTGAGATAATCAAACTAAACAGATAATATATTTCAAGTTAGGATGTTCAAATTTCATTAAAGTAAAACAGACAATGTAATAATAGATCTCTATTTCTCAATGACTTATAATAAAAACAACAAACTTTTGTCTATAATTCAATGAACTGAAAATGTTAACTGCATAAAACAAAAGAAATAATACAAGAAAAAGTTTTTTCGTTATTAATATTGTACATTTTTTACTATCTGTACTAATAAAACATAAAAATGCTGGACATTACCATTTTGTAATTTATCATATCCTTTCTTAAATGTTGTTAAGAAATTTATTTCAGATTTAGCATCATCAAGTGAAATCTGAAAACAGAAAAAAAATCATTTTAAAAAAACTCAAAATATAGTCATTGTACCATTAACGGAAAACACTTATATGGTTTTGACAGAATATGATTTAAATGAAATCAAAGCACCAAAAAATCTTAAATCAAACAGCTTTCAATTTTATCTGAAAAATTGTTAGCAATGGTAGTACCATGTTACTGAACTCCTAGATAGTTTATGTAAGTTTCCTGTAACCCAGTAACCCTATCAACTTAATAAATAGAAGGTTTCTAACAAGGTAAACAGACCATATATTACATATTTAGGTTTCATTTATCAATAGATTCCCTGTAAAATCTAGTAGTATTCAATTAAATATAAAGTCATATAAATAAATAATGCCATGTCACTTAAAAAGGGTCGGATGATTGACATGTTTCATTATATATATAATCCACACAGTCCATTCACATCGGGTGCCCCCCCCCACCACTCCACCATCCTCGGTTATAAGAAATAACTGTAACAAAATGATGAGATAAATGTACAGCCTATGAAATTGGTGTTTATGAAAAGTCATTTAGAAAGTAGCGTTCATCCTTTGACAAAACATAAACACAAAAACAAAAACCTCCCTATCATAAGAGCTTTAGAAAGAATTAGAACATAGTTTTTGCATGGCCTAAGTTGGACTACCATTAGAAGTGTGCAATTTGCCTGTGTATTAATTTCTACCTGTAGTTCTGTAACATCACATTCTAGTTGATGCTGTTTATCTTTAGCTTTCACCTCTTCTCTATCTTTTTCATTCTGTAGACTGTTTAACATAAAAAGAGATGGTAAATATTTTGCTAAAATTAAGATGGGAAATTTTAAACTCGGAAATCTATGTCTGTTTATATAGATTTGGCCAATTTTTTCTGCTAGCAGTTAAAAAATCGAAATTTGAGTGTTTTTCAATCTTGAAATAATAAAACCTTTATTTACATGTAATTCTATATATTTTTTACTTACACTTCCTTGTAGAAATACCTAAGTAGCAATAACTTATTTAACATAATTCGCTGTTTTATATTCCTAGGAGTGTTGCAGTTTGTTTATTTGATAGAAACTGAATGCTACCTAACTATTCAATTTCCTGGTTTCATATGCCATCTATTTTAGAACAACCTAGTATTGATTTATCCACTTGATTCTTTTTTTGTTGTCTTTATATATTTTCGACTGAAGAGTTTTTCCATAATTAAACAGTTTATTATTAATATTATGATTTGGTGCTGTACTAGTTATACGTTTATATATTCTTATCATTTATTCATTTCTCTTATATTATATAGACTTACTATTTTACTCACAATGTCCACCCCTCCCCATCAAATTTGAAAAGAGGGGTTTAACTCGTCAAAAATTGCAGCCTCATCTAGTTCATATGCTACTTACTGACGGACGGGCTGATGCACCAAAAGGGGCAACAACAATACACCCTCACTGAACTTTGAGCGTATAAAAAGGAATATATTCTGTTTTGACAAGAAATAGTCATAAATTGTCTACGATGACTGCCAATCATCACAAAAACAAAAACTCTACCTACATATTCTTGATTGTCAAGAACCATTTCACCGATAATAAACAGAGTCTCCACTGACCCACTGTCAGTCATTTTATCAAAAGTGTTAGTGTTTAATGCTGATATGGCAAACATTGATTAACCATTCTCATGGTCAAGAGTTTATTATGGGCTTGTCATGTTCTTAAAATAGGCACACAATATCATTTGTCACACAATGCCTCTTTTATTAAAGGGGAAATAAGTAAAATTAAAGCTGAGATTTCTTGCTATAACAGTTAAAAAATAGATAATAAAAAAAGAATATGCTGAAAATTTCAGTCAATCACTCTGAACCGAGATATTAGCCATTCCATTTAGGCTAGCCTTGAACGTCATTATTAACTTGGTATTATAATAAACAAAGTTGTCTCGATTATCATTTCTACGTTAACTTGTTTATCACCAAATGTATTTGAATCCACTAAATATTGCAGGCTAACAATAGCATCAAGAGTTGATAATGGTCTGGATAAATTAATCAATGTCTAATTAAAAATTTAGATAATATTTCAAGCCTAAAGGTAAATTTAGCTCTTGCATAATGCATGTTTAAAAGTACAAAATGTATTTGTCTAGTAAATGATAAACTATAGGCCTACCTTTCAAGTTGAAGATTTTTTTCAGTAATTGTCTGATCTAAGGTTTCAACTTGTTGTTTCAGGTTTTCAACATCTTCTTGTAATTCTTCTAATTTCTTTTGATTTTCTTCCAACTGTGTATGTTTATTGAAAAGCCTTAAAAAATAAAGTGAGCAAGGAGTTTTTATTTCACAATATCTCAAATTACTCAAAACTGATCTAAATTTATGTCATAAAACTTGTTTTAAAGTACACCAATAAACTAAATTATTTTCAATTTTCATAAATGCCAATAGAGACAGCATTTACAAAGCTTAGACATCTTTATTGCTGAAAAAAAGTCATTTGTCTGGAAAACATAATTATAATAAAAAGAAATATGTCACTGATGGGAATTGGGAATATAATACTAATTAGTATTAATCTATCCACACAGGAACCTTAAATAACTGACTTACTAGTGACAGTCATTTTTCTATTCTTTTTAGCAGGGTTCGAGCACAACATAATTGTGTTACAACTACGCGCAACTGAATATAGCTCCTTTTCTAAAAATTATTTTTCTCCACTTATCAAATTGCTAACTGAATAAATTTAAAGATCGGTTCCCAGCAAAGTATTTATCGGGTGGTTATTGCCAATAAAATTAAGGCAAATTTGGTATATATGGAAAGTAGAGATATCCAATCTTACTAGAAAATACTGGATTCCCTGAAAAACATTCATTGAGCGTATACACGACAAAAATGTAAGGGTTCCCCTAATCAACAGCCCAACGATTAGGGCTAACTCGACATGTGACGTCGAAGGCTGCATGAGTACATTGAGCGCTTTGTGTACATGTTGATAAACTCTATAAAGAGTTAGACCTGCAACACTTTCTGAGATAAAAATCACGGAAAAAGACACAGGCAATGGATAATCTGAGAATTTAATTAGGATTCCATATTTGTAATAAATAGTCAGTGATTACAGACAACATCGTCTTGTGTATGCAATGAATTCTCACCCGTCTCCGCCCGCGGTTGCCATAGAGCCGGAGAGGGGTAATCCCCTGATGCAAACATGCCGTCTTTTGATCGATTTTCATAGCGGGGTATACTTGGCAATTATAGTGTTTTGAGAAGGATTTGAAGCAAAATTATAATAAATTAATTAATTTGAATATGTGTTTAGTCCTAATACATCATCAGATCACCCTGTTTGTATGCGGAGAAGCAACTTTAAGGGCATCTAAAATGTATCAAAAGATCGATTAAAATCAATAGTTTCACGCTGCTTTAAAATCTTTTTAAACACTTGATTTCCATAAAGTACGAACAATCAAAACCATTAGACAAAATTCAAAGTGTAAGACTATGGCCTTTAAGACCATATTGTGTCTTTGGAAAATTTTCAAATTCTCTGTCTATAAAATTAAAATCTCATGTACCTAGTAAACGTGAAATATAAGCTATACATAAAAAGTCAGTGATGTTTTGGTAAAATCATAACCTGTGATTAAGTGTCCATCGATATCGATAAGTGAAATTATAACATAGATATGACGTCATCCTTTGACGTTTTTAACCAGTATATAGGAGAATGTATGCTTTTCTTAAACAATCATCTATTATTTATAAAACTGTCCATTATTTATTGAAAAATAATAGACCGATTTACAAATAAAAGTCAGTTATCTGAAAAATGTATTTTGGGATAATATATTCACTAAGCAAATTAATTACAGTACAGGAAATTATTCTAAAACCTCATAGTTACCAAAATGTCACATGACTGAAAGTTGATGTCTACATAAAGAATTCCACTTAAATCCATCCGTTATATGTAATTTGTTCGTTTAATAGTACGTTCGGCATTAGATGATATTGTCTTTGTGGACACTCTGCCAGTCATAACTTGAAATATAGGTTTGTATCCCAAAGGTCTCAGTTCCTTTCCGTAACTTAATGGAATATGGCCACTGGTTGTACACACTAGAGGTTACAAATTTCAGCTTATTTTGAACATGTGTGTTTATAACCCAAAGAACTCGATTCCTTGTAATATTGGTGCGGTTATCGGACCGTAGCTTCTTGGATTATGGCTCCTGATTGAACAAAAAACATGTCTTGAGCCTGAGGAACATATACGGGTCACAATTTGTATCCGATTTTAAAAACATTCTAATATATCACCATTACACCATAATGACAATTGAGTTCAAATTTCGTAAATTAATTCTTGCCTTTGATCCTATGTCCTGTCGCTTATATCAAAGTATTTATTAAATTTCAATTCAAAATTTGGACGGCTAATACCACAATTACTAAGAATATTATCGATATCTAAACCATTTTCGTGAGCAGCCATTCCATCACAACTTTGGCGGCTATTATCCCTCATATCATTTTTTACGGCGATTATCTTCCATATCGACAAATGTAATCAATATCCATAATAAATATTTGTTTTTGACTGTGTAATAAATATGCCTTCTCCATATCAAATATTTTGGACTGTCTCTATAAGCTTGCATTGTATGACTGGGGTGTTTTGTCACATGCATTCATGAACACATGCATGCTGTCAGAGGTTGTACGAGTGACTTTTGACCCAATGATGTTAGACAAGTGATCAACAAATAAGCATTGATGTTTCTAGTGGTTTACCCACAGTTCCATGTAACTCATGCCAAACACCTGCCCTAACAGATTGTTTCATTGGCTAATCTCTCACATTAATAGTAATGTGGGTTTTATAACAACTCTTCCAGATCCTAGACAAGTATAACAAAACAGAACCTGTGTTTTTATCAAGTTGGTGCCCTGCAAAATGTGTGCAACATCTTTCTTGACACTGGATATGTTACCTCTAAAATGTCCGAACAAACAAACAATCTCTGCCAAATTTATAACAAGTGGTTGCAATGCAAGATACACTCATATTTTGCAAGAGATGGGCAGACAAAATTTTTCATATAATCATCAATTAGGGCCATAATCCAGGAAGTTACAGTCAGATATCTATAGGAAACCAAAATTATATAAACCAATGCAAGTTATATAGTCATCCCAAGCAATAATGGATGGACCAATGGATTACTAGACAAAGGACGGAGGTAAGAATAATATAATAATTTATATCCACATTATATTCTAAGGCATAAAAAATATATGAACAATTTTAACTACCTTTCTTTGACAGTTTCAAGTTGTTCTTTCACTTCTTTCAGAACTTCATCTTGCTTTGTTTCTCTTTTTTGAAACAAACAAAAATATGGCAGACGCTGTATGAATTCTTTTAATTCACCGTTTTCTCTAAATGATTCCCCTGTCAAATCATCACTGTATATTGCCTCTAAGGAAATGATTAAATAAAAACAGTTTTACATGATGCATATTTGTTTTTGCAGAAATAAATCATTAGCTTTTTATGACCAATTTTCTTGTCAAAACCTAACTGCTTATAAATGAGTATGATTTCGAAGAAATAGAAATAATTATCCTGTCCTAATGTCTATGAAGAAATTATTTCATAATAATATCAGCCTTTGGAGACATCATTTCATATAATATAAAAATAGGTTGCCAGGCAACGAAACATACGCCCACACAGCAGCTCAATCGTCCGGGCAGTCAACAAGAGTTGTCGCATATTAAGTAATTATCAGAAAATCATTAGAATTTGTTTGGGTTTTATAAAGTTCTGCCCAGTGCTAACGTTAAGTATACGAAACATTTAATATTATGGATTTAGCTGTTCAATTATCAATTTTCAAGAAATTCACACTCAACCATCATTAATGTGTAATGGTGATATAGTCAAACATTTTTTTAATTCGGAATAAAATTGTGACCTCCATAGGTTCCACAAGGAAAAAAAAAAACATGATTTTTCGTAAAATCAGGGGCCATAATTTAGGAAGTTACGATCCGATATGCGCAAATATTAAAAGGAACCAAGATCTTTGGGTTATAAACATACATGTCAAGTTTCATCAAAATCGGTTCAAAATTGTGACCTCTATAGGGTCCAGAACCCTGATAAAACATATTTTCACACTATTCGCGTACAAATGGCGGCCATTTTGTCCGTCAATTTTGGTCTGATTTTCACGAAATTCAAACTCAACTCTCATTACCATGTAATGGTGATATAATCAAATGTTTTTTTTAATCGGATAATAATATTGACCTCCAGAGGGACCACAAGCTAAAAAGGGCAATTTTTTGGACAATCAGGGGCCATAATTCAGGAAGTTACGATTCGATGGGCGCAAATATAGAAAGGAACCAAGATCTTTGGGTTATAAACATACATGTCAAGTTTGATCAAAATCGGTACCAGATTTTGACCTCTCTATAGGGTCCACAACCTTGATAGGCTATAACATATTTTCACACTAATCGCTTACAAACGGCAGCCATTTTGTTTGTCAATTTTGGTTTGATTTTCACTAAATTCGAACTCATTCTTCATTACCATGTAACGGTGATATACTCAAACGTTTTTTCAAATCGGATAATAATTTTGACCTCCAGAGGGACCACAAGCTAAAAAGGGCGATTTTTCGGACAATTGGGGGCCATCATTCAGGAAGTTACCATCCAATGGGCGCATTTTGACCTCCAGTGGAACCACAACCTAAAAAGGGTGATTTTTCGTACAATCAGGGGCCATAATTCAGAAAGTTACGAATCAATGGGCGCAAATATCGAAAGGAATCAAGATTTTGGGGTTATAAACATGCATGTCAAGTATCATCAAAATCGGATAACAATTGGGACCTCTAGAGTGTACACAAGATAAAAACACAATTTTTCGTACAATCAAGGACCATAATCGATGAAGTTACGGTCCAATACATGCCAATATCGAAAGGAACCGAGATCTTAGGGAGATAAACCTATATTTCAAGTTTCGTTGAAATTGAATAAAAATTGTAACCTGTAGAGTATCCACAAGCAAATTGTGGACTGACGTTCAGACGGACAAACAGGGGCGACGGCATAATACGTCCACATGAAAATGTGGGCGTATAAAAATCATACCAAAGAAGTCATTTCTGAGTTTAGAGAAAATTCTGGAATATATTCCAAGCTGTGGAATCAATTCATCAAATGCCTGGAAAGCTAGAATCATTCGTTCTTCTGTTAATCTGGACCCACTCCACTCTACGGCCATAAGATCATATTTATTAACTAAAATAACAATATATAAAAACAACTATTTGCTTGATAAATGCATTCTACACCAATGATACAATTACATTAATAAGAAATGTGAACTAGAATCTAAATCTGAAGTATCCTTTGTCATGTTTTATTTGTAACAACAATTTATTAAAAAAAATTACTATGTTATGGGTAGTGGTGTCAAGTGATCTAGAACCTAATACCATTACATCTTAAAGTTTTCCCCTTGCATCTTTTGTTTTTTTATTCTTAAGTGAGACTTTGTTGATATGTGTAACCATTTTTTAGCTTTCGTAAGGCGATATTTCTAAGAATCTTATTACGTTAATGGGATATTTAACTATTTATTACAACTACTTTTTCTTCAAAATTGTACTATAATCCTGCTGTGCTCTGTGATCTTTCTAGATTTTAATAATAGACATTATACATAATAATAGACATTATACATGTATAACACACCTCCACTAAGAGTTTGTTTGGCTCCCCCAAACTCAACTATATTCATAAAATGCTTAAACCCAACAACATTTATGGATCACCCAAATGCAGACCTGACCTGGGGAGCCTGTGTGCTAGGAGTATATAAGGACATAAGTACCTGGCATTCAAGTTGTGGCCGAAGATGTCATAATAAGACATTGTCTTACAAGACAGTTACAAGTGTCAAGAGAGAGAGAGAGAGAAAGATAGAGAGAAAGAGAGAGAGAAAGACTTCTGTATATAGTGTACATGTATGCATTCAGTAATTAAGTGGGGTTCTGATGCAATAAACATCTATATTCGGTGTCAGCAGAGTAAAACTAATTTATTAAGCGCCCAATCGGCCAATAGTCCAATATAAATAATTATAATTAAATTAATTTCATTCTGATGTGAAGCCGAAATTGCGATTATAAATATCGCTTGTTACGAACCTGGGGAATGTCCCTCTAACACCTTATTTAAAGTCGTCTTTTTCTCCATTATATTCTATTATCATCACACATTTATAATCGTGTAATCTACTTTGACGAAGTAAAATCAACTTTAATTCAGAAATTATTGTTGTTGTTTACAGTTGCCAAGATGGTACTCGGTACTTGATCTATTTCCTTTACAAAAGAGTTCGCATTAGAGTTATCTACCCGAACTAGGCTTTTTGTGTTTAGGGCCCAGGGGCACGTTTGCATAAATTTCATGCGTCTTTTCATTTTTTGTTGTGTTTTGTTTCAGCACTGTAATTTCTTTTATTACAAATGCCATACAGAGGTAATTCGGAAAACGGCAATATGCTTAGGTATAGCTGTCACTGTGCCGGATTTAGGACAAGAGGCTCCCTATTACTTGGGCCCTACGTGCGATGATAGCCTGCACAGGCAAAAATATTAGGAATAAATAGTTAAAATATTACACATGTTACCTGATCAATCTTTATTTTCAACACGTTTTAGAAACTAATTGAGCAGGCGTAAACGACTGCAGCAATTTGAACTGTTCACGTATTCCACCAAACATAATCAAATAATTAATTATAATTGAATAAACGACTTTACATCAATACATATTACATTACTTTCTTTGTGCTTTAGAACCATTTTCACATATTTCAAAATTTAAAAAA
Source organism: Patella caerulea (assembly GCA_036850965.1). NCBI lineage: Eukaryota > Metazoa > Mollusca > Gastropoda > Patellidae > Patella > Patella caerulea. Next base: position 27,091,062 of record JAZGQO010000006.1, read on the forward strand.
AAAAATGAGTCGTGGCCCTTGATCCATGTCGGCTTTAATCCCTAAAGGGATTAGAGTTTTTCCTTGGTCTGTCACACTCAATGAACACGTACCGTAGAGCTGTGAGATCAATCTGTTTCACAGAGAATTACTGCCAAGCGAATATTCACTGCGGGATCAGTTTGCTGTGAGATATAACTATAACGTTTTGAAACACGTTTGATTGATTCAACTATTCATAGACACGCAACCTATATTATACAAACTCCCTTTTTATTAATAACGGATCAATTATTTTCAATTTTCAAACGTATGCACTCAACTAATTCGAAACCTTGAGCTGGCAAATAGTGACCTATATGTTTTCGTGCTACATTTTTAATTATTGACCACTGAAGTCATGTCTAACTAAGTCGTATCCTCGCCATTCATTATACGACACGGAAACTTACACACCCATCGAATGTTGTGTTTACTTTGATATTCCCCCGTTTATGTAAGACAACTTCTTTCTCTATCTAGAAGGTTAATCTGTCACTTTGAATTATAGTGTGGCACGCTTCAGTATGTATTTATGCTAATGTCGAGGATATATTTATTTACATGGTGTCCATTTACAGTCGGCGTAACTTTCCGAACAATATCTTAAATTTCACGACTTTATCCATTTTAAAATGCATTGAAATGTAATATTTAGGAAAACTCGCAGATTAGATTTAATCGGCATAACAAGAGGTCCGTGCAAGCATTTTACTTAACACCAATGATGGCATTATCTTGTTTAAACCATATGCTAAGAATCCCCCACCACACCTCTTACCTTCGAAACAACTTGTTATCGCTAATATATGACTGACGAGGATGATGGAGAGACCGCCAGATCGGTCCTAACCAACACCTGAATTCGGTGTGGGTTTTTTTTTTTTTGTTTTTTTTTTTTTTGTTTTTCTTTAAGAAACTTAAAACAGATCTACGCCACGAGTATGAGTTTTTCAATGCGAACTAACAGACAGATAGCATTCACTTCATATATCCCTCCTTATATTTTTTGAGTCCCAGGTCCGTACGCTAGCGTAGTGGTGGGTGGGGTGGGGCTTTCCATTAAACGCAACACGAAGCCAACAACGAACGTGCCCTTAGTCCGTATCAGTACGGGCGTTGTGACAATTATGTTTGGGCGTCCACGACGAGAATGTCACTTGATTTTATGGGCGCCGCGTCAGTCATGTCGTTATCGTCGCCCCAGAAGCCTTTGCAAACCAATTCCCACTCCAATGTTTTTGTGCTAGTTGTACACGGGCCTGTTGACTCGTCTGAAATTGCGACCTATTACTCAATTAGAAAATGAAGGAGGGGGGGGGTATAAAGGATTCAGGAATGCAGGGCGAACTCTGGGCCTAAATGTAATGTTTAATGTATATTATAAAGGGATTGAAGTTGCGCCCTTTTTCCCTGTCAACCCCCACCCCCTCTCTCTCTCTCTCTCTCTCTGGCCACGTAATATTTGTGAAATAATTTATTTATAAAACTATTCTCACCATAATCTAATCTACATTGGGATGGCCTAGTGATCTAGAGTTCCGCGCTTCGACCTCTAGCTGGCCGGTCACCTCTGGCTTGCAGCTGTGGTTTCGATCCCTTTTGTGACCGTATGTGGCATGGGGATAGGGGCGCCTTCTCAACCTCGTGGGTTTCCTCCGGGCACTCCGCTGTCCCCCCCCCACTGCTAAAGACCCCTACGCGCAAGCGAATTACTGAAATAAAATTAAACCATATGTTAGTCCCGAAATGACCTAGTTTGTGTTGAGTGGACGTTAAACCCCATTTCTCTCGCTCTCTCTCTACATTAACAACACACGGTGTGACAATAATTCAAACAATATAATGTAACAAGAAGAAAATGCACATTCAAACTATACAATATTTCAGAAATAATTATATAAATTAGGATTTTTACATGTGTTATCCAGTTTATTTTATGTAACTAAGAAGTGATATACATTGAAATGTGAATTCCGCTCCATAAGCCGATAAAGTATGTTTCGGTGCGCTAATACCGGCTATCAGATTTCATCTAGTTACCATATTTTGTAACAAATTAATAAAACCTTGTCTGTGTTACGAGACGGGCTTTAGATGTGTGTGAATTAATTTGTTGATTTTCTCGCTAAATTTACCAAATTAGTGTCTAAAAGTGGCCTTAAACTATCAAGGATACTAATGTCATTGATTTGACCTAGACAATGATATTATAATTTGCCCAATCGATTACTTCACTTCCTTCCAATAAGACTTCACCCTGCTACCCCGGAGCTAATCTAACACTGGTAGAGAACGGGCGTCAAAATCGGAACTTTATTAATCATAGACAAGAACCATGAATCAACAAACGCTATATTTCGTCAGATGTGTCCAAATTATTGAAAAAGTGGCCGACATGGAAATGTATTTTATAAATATGCATATCATACACACCATATACCAAATTTGAGTGATTTCATAAAATAAAATGACACACGTATCGATAATTGAAATTTTGACAAATTTAAAAGGAGTAAACCCTGCCAGAGGGAAACTATTGTTAACACTGACCGAAATGAAAGAATTAAAACTTACCCTGTAAAACTTTTATAAAATAAATAGAAGAGATTAAATGTATGATAGATCAATATGTCATGTAATTCGTATTATAAAACATTTAGTTGAAATGAATGAATATTATGCGGATTGTTAGAATAAGTATTCATTCCAATTAATACCGGCTAGAAGGGGATGTTAGTAACGAAATGAATCGGTAGGTAAACGATAACCAGGTTTTACCGTTCGGTATTTTTTTTTTATCTCCAATAACATTCACGTTTTGCAATATACCCATCACCCATGAAACCAAGTTAGCGCCTTCACGAGAGAAGCTCCTTATACCTCTGTTACATGATTATACTCAACTTTCGATTCAACTATCAGCATCCTTCTATCATACAACCCTCCCCTAGTCCCCTTCAGGATGCTCAGTGTTATAATGTCACTTAGGGTTAAATAGGGTTGACAAAAGTCGATAATAATCATATGACATGAAATTATGTCAACTTGATCGGTAAACATAAGCAATGCGACATTCTACCGGGGCACCGAGCCAGTGTTATGGCCCATATTGTGTTGACATTCATCCACCACCACCGTATTCATAGCTTCTTCATCCGCTACTGCTTTGGGTCCATAAAAAAACCCAAACAATCGAGTCAATCACTTTGACAAGAAACATGAACCGAATATCTCTATTATTTGTATAAATTCTATACTATTTGTTTTAATACTAGTCAAAGCACGTATCATATTATTTTTCTCTTTCGATGATCGCGCTTTTAATCTTTAAAAAAATCTTAAACTTCTAACAATTTTTAGATAGATTACATCTACGAACGAAGGCCACTGCAATGTTAAAGTTACAGGAGGTCGTCGACACGGCAATATATATATATAAATATTGTAGCAGGTTTTGTTTTTTCCACTGCAATCAAGAAAATAAAAGGTTGATCAAAAATATCCTTAGTTATCGCCATCACAAAATATGTGGGTGTGTGTGTGTGTTTTTAATATAAAATAAAAATGTGTACATACATATTTATGATAATTTATCAATATTTTTTTCAAAAAGTATGAGCTTCAATACATCAAGACAAAATATTGATTAAGAGATGGGTTTCATATCAGTTTTGATATCAACATGGTTCTACAGTAGGTGTGGAATTTCAGTTAAAAACGTAGAGTTGTTACTGTTAATGCTTGAATTCATCGTTTGGTAATGTAAACAGCTCCCAAAGTCCCTTGCCGGGATCATATCCACATTGATCATTGATATTAACACCTTCCTTCTATATTCCCATTTGTATCAAATGGTATTTTACAGGTCAATGTTTTAGTTATAAATCAATTGTTAGATATTAGTCAAGTATCAACTCTTCTTGTTTTCAAGCTAATGTGATCGTGAATTGATCGCTTCCTTTAAAAAAAAAAACAGCACAAAATTATCCTATGTCGTGGACTGTCTGTGTTCTCTGATATTGCGATTCATTTCACTTAAGTTAAATACATAAATAGACTCCTGTTTTTTTAGTTAAACTATACTCTTGTGACGGATGTCAGCTATTCGGAGTGAATTGTTTTGTTTTTTTCTTTTGGTTTTTAGTTTTATCTTTTACAAATTAACCAATATATTCGAATGCATCGTCTACAAAGGCACCCTACAGAAGTAGTGCGTAACCAAAAGTTTTCCATGAAATCGGAATGAAATCTACGATAGATAACTTTTGAAAACTGTTATTTCAGCAAAGGTGCGCAAAAAACCCCAAAAACCCAACAGCATACCTTTGCGCCCAATTTCGATAGTATTCACCCTCGGTATTCCCATTGGTCTCATTCCGCACTACTTCCCTATACTGGAGCGAACAAGCCACCAGATTGTTGTGAACGTAAACAATGAGGCTAAGACTAGCTTGTAAACTGGTTTTTGATAGGTTCGCAGAATCAAGGCAGATGATTTGAATACGTCCTGAATCCAGGGTAAAGTGGAGGGGAATGGAATGAAACTACCGGGGACATCGAGAATAATCCTGATTGGGAAACCATGGACCTTCAGCAAGCTTCGAAAACAAAATAGAAAAATAAAATAGTAATCAAATATATATATATAAAGATACATCATAACACTACTAACATGTGGCTCACCAGGTCATCTCTTATCCTAAATTAATAATACAATTCCATCTGGATGGCAACTCTCCGAATGAAATGTAAAATAGAAATTTTTAGTGTCTAAGGGCTGTGAGATGGAAAGCTTTAAGACACAGCTTTTATTCAACGTCTATCTGTTTAGGAAAAATGCATTGGTATAGCCAAGTGGGGAGTCTACCCCTCTTTGTCGAGAGCTATATCCATAATCAGTGATCCTCCCTTTTCAGAAAACACACTAGCCTGATAATCTGCCAAAATTGTACAATTGTGTTTCCTGTTTGGCCCAATTCAACCATGTTGTTGAAAGACATTAGTGCAATATTATATAAACCACCAATATTGCTTATACTATTGCGAAGTGGTCTCCAATATTGGGAAGCGGTCTGCGTCGTGTCGATTTAATCAGACATACGCTGTAGGTTAATGCTTAAGTTGCAGCACCTTTAATCTGCAGCAACAGTACAACCTCTATTTTAAATAGAAGCCGCTAGGCATGATTTGTTATAACTTCATCCGTGATATATAAGATGTCAAACAGTTAATTAGGAAATCAGATTACCGGCAGAATGAAGACGTCTAACTACAGGTTGTTGTAAGTTAAGGTATAATAAAGTACAAACTGAACACACACACACATTACAAAGCACTAATAGGTAATTTGCCAAACGGGATTATATTATCATGGACCAGGAACATACAGTCGCAGCGTCACGTTCATGCTGTATTACCAAGTGTTGTATAATAATTTTTGTGCCAACCGATATACATGTATATGAAGGACAGTGTTACGGCGAGTTTTAGGCGTGTTTTGCACAGAACTGTGGGTACTCCACATCAATGCTGATTGTTGATCAAATGTCTTACGTCAAAGGGTCAAAAGCCACTCGCACGACCTCTGACGCGACTAATCGCTACAACCGGCCAGATCTTCATGTAGTGTAGGCAATCGAAATTATAAAAAAACGAAACGAAATATTGATCTGTATTTTAATTAGATTGCCATATAGTGTGCTATGAGGAAGAATTTTCCCAGACAGCGGCGTTACGACCCACTATTCCAAGTGCCAAGGAATCTTTTCCGTGCTCGGTTTTTGTCCCATCTTGTACCACTGGTAAATGATTTCCATGCCAGAAAATCACGTTAAACTTTCTCAGTCATCATCGGGAGCGAATCCGCAATCTCTCGGTTAGCGAGCCGGCGTCTTACTTGCACTGTGCCATCGTGGCCCCCGGGATAGCTACTACTACCACCTGATGTTTTAACGCCCGCTTCCACAGAAATGATATCGCGGACATCATTGACACCTCCTTTAAAACACCAAGGAATTGCAAACATCATCTACATTCGAAATTAATTTTGTAATACTCGTTTCACAATATTTTAAGAGAATTCGTGTCAATCTATTAAATTTAAAAGTCAAAACTAAGCGTTGGTTTAAATGTGATGATTATAGTGTTTTAAACTCTACGCGATGTAATACGCCATTGCGTTGGCACATCTCAAGTTGTCAACTTTATGCGATAAATACGTCATTGCGTTGGCGCAACAAAACTTCTTGAAATTATGGATGAAAAAGAAAATGATTTCAAAATGAATGTTTTTAATCCGAGCGTGAGGACTAAAATAAGATGTAGCGATGGTTACAGTGATAGTGAAATGGCATATGGTGTAATATCTTAATAATACAGGAAATGTTTCGAGGAATCTGACACGTTGGGTTATATTGGGTCCACGAGAAAAATTTTTTTGAATTATAGTAGAGTTTTAAAGTAGCCAAGTCTCTAACCGAATACCATCCAAAGTCTTCGACATTAGAAACACAAATAAATTGTCAATTTAAATCAACTTTGACGCCGTGTTTTTACCGGAAAAAAGATGGGCTTTTGATATCCAATATTCAGTCCCATTTGTAACAAGGAACTCGAAGAACGAGGTCAGCTAGTAATTTGGCGCCAGACAGTATGTGGTTAGCTCTATTCTATCTCGACGAACAGTGTCTCATAATATCGTGGCGAGAATATTCGTTCACTTTGATTCACTCACTCCGTTGATTTGACTTTCCCCTCTGATTGTATAAACCAGTGATCAAGCGACAGGCGATATCTGGTAAACTCTATCTATTTCGACAATCGATGCCTGAATACTGTAAGACTACATTTCCGGTTGTTTATTTTTGCAAAATTTTCTGGCGCGCTACTCTTTGGCGTCCAAGACGGAACTTCGTCGAGGTTCGTTGGTCCGTTCGTTTGACGCTTTCCACTGGGTTCGGATAAACTATAGTTGTCAGACGACAGGTGGTATCTGGTCAAATCTATTTACCTCGACGCTCAGTATCTGAAATACTGGCAGACTGCATTTCCAGCAGTCTATTTTCAAAAATTTGTAGGGGATTCCTCCATACCCTTAACTGAAGCTCGCGTCTTTGCTGCCTTAACCTTTGATTTTGCCGCAGCTTTGCTCCTCCAACCGCCAGTCGGTGCCACCCCTGGCCCCGCCCTGTACCAACTGTCACAAGGAATGTCAGGGTGGAAATTTCTGGGACTCACTCGACCAATACGATTATCGAAACCCGGACCTTTCGGCTAGTGAGCAAACGCCCTACGCAATGAGCCACCGCTAAGTACCGGATTGTTTGGAGCAGTTAATTTTGTTAACATATTATAAAGAAAAGTGTATTTTTTATTAAACATTGAACAAGCCGTAGGCATATTCTGCAAACAACGGATTATAATATCTCTACTTTTTCCTATTTCAACACCTTTTATTGGGGCGAGATGATGATTGTGTGAAATTATTGTTCTCGGCAAATGCCTTGAAATATAGTTCATTTGTTTTAAAAACAATATCGCAAATTATAACAAACAATTGAACGTATAATGACTTTGAATAATAATACATTATTTCTGTGCACACTTCAAAGTAATCCGTTTTTCCACCGTAACTTGATAGTCGTACTGATGTTCCGACAATTTATATCTGGAAAACAATTTATAACGAAATAAATTAATACAATTATTAAAACTTTTACTTTCCTTTAAGAAAAAAGTAACGGGAAGGTAAATTGCTGGAAGGGAGAGATTCTTATCTGTTTCAAGCAGTATCACGAAAGTCTTCTGATAACTCTGTAAAAGATAGCCGTTTTCAAAATATCACGGGCGTCAATCATTGTCTCAATGGGGCGTGCATTGTTTACTGTTCCGGGCAGAATGGTGCCCTTTACTCATTTTACATACCCATTTACACTAAAAAGAAATTATTGTTGACCTAGATATCCTTTAAACATCTTTTTTTTTGTAATACTTAAAAAATGTTCTAGAATTTAAACATACATAATGCCAGAGCTAAATATGCCAACTGAAGGTTTGCATTGTGAATTTTCACTGCTGATCAGCGTGGTCGCTCTCTAGGCTTGAAATGTTATCTAAATTATTAATTAGACAGTAATTAACTTATCCGGAACATAATCAACTCGCGATGTCATCGCTAGTCTGTGACATTTACTGGATTAGAACCTAATTTGCTGCTCAATGCTCATTGGTGATTAAATCAAAAAATGGATAATCGAAACTGTTTTTTTATCGTGCAGACTTTAGTAATGATGATCGAGACTATGACCAAATTTCAATCGCTAAATTCTCGGTCCAGGGTGGATCAATTTGACTGAAATTTTTAGCCAATTAACTTTACATTATTTAGTTTTTTTACTACAGTAGTGAGACCTGTCAGCTCTTTATGGAATCTCTCATAATGTATCTTTAATTTGCAGAAGCAAAAACGTTAATATTTGGGACGCATTATGCCGCATCATGTCATCCCCATAAGTGATTATAGCGACCAAGTGAGTATTTACTGCTGATCAGTGTGGAAGACACTACTACACTTTTGACATTCGAATAACATTCTGTAATTATTTTCCATTCTTTGGCACAGAGGACAACAAAAAAAATACTCTGATAAAGCGTGAGAGACATTTAAAATACATCATATTGATCCTGTGAGGGATTTTGCGGACTTCACAACCGACACAGCCCGACAAGTCGAGAATTTAGAATGGCCGCTAACAGCCACCGTATCTATGATTTAGACAAATACATGTACATCAAAATCAGATCTTTTTTTTAAAAAAAATGTTATCAATGTAACACTATTGTTTACATCAATTTTCTTTTTACTTTTATTGCATGGTGTATTTTTACAGGTCAGTTTAATATTTCAATCAATTTAATTATAAGAAATATAATATGGCTTAGTTATTGTCTCTACTTTCTATTTTATCGTTCTTCTGTCTTAGTTCAGCCTGGTCGTTAAATATTGAGTGAGCTGATAAACAATATTGGATAACATACCATCAAAGCTTTGATAATAATTCTTTAGCTATTGATGAAATCTGGTGGAGACTGATCTCACTTTATTGACATTTCTTATTCATCATTATTATCTACTCTTAACTCGTTCTATCACAGCAGTGTCTAATATGCTGTTATATTAATAGTCTAGATAAAAAAATCCCCACACACAAAGCAGTCTATATCATAGTTGAAGAACAGCACGACTGGGTGATCAGTAGTTATATAAAACGGGCAGTTCAGAGTTGTGGCCAAAATAAGTGTTTAAATAAATAATAAAAAATAATATGGATTCTAATTACGAATCATTCAATGTCTTTCTCAAACAACAATTCCCGTTTCTGTGTAATTATATTTATTTTGAAGCCCCATACGTCTTCGCCAGACGCCAAAAACAACCAAAAGCAAATATTGGGCGCCATTATAGATCATAGGCTGAATTTGTAATGAAATTCCAATGTGTAGTTTACTCGCCCAGGGATTTAAAACCATGACCAATTGAGATGACCGATGAGCCGCGCATTTGGTTATTGGTTGTTTTTCTGACAGTTCAAATCAAATAAATATGTCTATGTCCATAATAGAATGGTCCCCACAGAAGTCAGATATATAATCATGAGACTACCATAGACCGTTATTAGTATCTTGACATACGCCGTGATCCGTAAAAACAGTAACAATTTGAACTAAATATTAAAATTTGACTCTTTCCCAGTCATTTTAGGCTCTAGTAATCGCCGACAAGAGAGGGTTTATTTTGTCAATAGCGCTAAAGTTATTGCAAATGGTATTTCAAAAAGATATGTAATAGATATGCATATTCTTCATATCGTATCCAAAATTTAGATCATTTCATAGAATATTGACAATTGATGGATAATTGAAATATTGACTTGCCGGCCTAATACCTTGGCGCAGTATGGCGGAATACATTTCATAGATGTGGATTTTAACGAAGTATTCTGTCATGTTCAATTCAAGATGACACAATCTTGGTATATGTATTTGGAAATGGGACAAAACGAACCCACCGATTGCACCGCAATCAATTTTCATTCCTAAATATCTACGTTGACATCTATTCCAACGTAAATATGTTCGGATATTATAAGAAGCTTAATAGATATAGAACTATCTGAAGCTGCGTTCACACTGCATGCGCATTCATTGCGAATTCCGGAAACCTCCTGAATTCGGATTGGATTTTCCCGGATTAAAAGCGGTGCGTCATATTACAGTTTATTCGGATTGAATTCAGAATGAAAAGCGACACATATCCAAGATGGCTGCGCCAGACATTCATATTGGTGGTCCTATGCTGCTTATGTTTAAATGCCCGATGCAAGCAACGCTACATGAGCGACGCCGGGTCTTACAGTCAACAGTTTGATCTGAATCAAGCATGTCACAATCGAATCTTGACTGCGAATAACCCGTCCGGAATAATGATTCCGGGTTGCATTTGGAAAAATATACGGATTCGTTGATTCAGATTCAGATTAGTTTTTATCGAATTGAGTGTGAGTCCAAAATAAGAATTTAGTCTGAATTCAATTCAGATTAAACCCCTAGTGTGGCCGCAGGGGGGGGGGGGCGCTAACTTTCGGGCAAGCTGACTTTTCGGGGTAGACGGGTAAAATGAGAAAAAAAAATTATTTCATCTATTTGGCAAAATGAAGTGCCCGACATCTAATAAAACATTAATTTTACGGACAGAAATAACAAAAAAACGCATTTACGGCCGTCAAATATTTCTTTACGAGGTCATCTCCGCTTATTCGCCTCTCGAAGAAAACCGGCGCTGTTGTGTGTAAACCTGAATTGAATACCACGATTTTGTACAGAGTTGACAATGGATTATAACATTTTGTCTAGAACCACTCTACTTTGTGTGACATTTTTCGGGCATCGATTAGTATTTGTGAACGCAGCTGCAACAGTCTGATTGCATGCTTGGAATTCGGAGTGGGATTTCGGTTACAAAACCATAGGATACTTTTGGTATTACTTACACGTGCAGCAGAATAGCAGAAAACGCATTTGCGGTGGTCAAATTTTCAATATTCGTCTGGAATAGCGTTTGCGGCTGTTAAATTTTCAAAATTTTCCCGTCATCGTGGACTGGAAACGATTGATTGAAATTCGAGTCAGTCACCTTAATTTAGCTTTTAGACCTCTCTGAAGTTGCTTTGTTCACGCGCTGAAATTGCAGGTAAACGTATTTGCAGCCGTCAAATATTCCAAAATTTTCTTGCGGGGGGGGGGGGGGGGCGCTGTCTGTAAACTCGAAAATTTTCGGGCAATTTGATTTCTGCCCCCCTAACTGTCATCGAGCCCGTACGCCTATGTAACGAAAGACTAGTGCAACGGCCGACTAGAGAACCCCTCTCGACAATTGGAATCCGAAATAATTATTTTGCAATATCGCAACATGGAAGACGTCCACTTTGCAGATGAGAACGAAAACTACACTTTATCACACTGAAAAATATTCTACGAATATTAGTCTTAAAGGACAATATTGGTGCCAGTCATTATCACATATGTGATAGAACTGATTAAACACTTTCCAAATATAATATTAACACAGAGATCATCGCTACCATAGAGGAGTAATAAAGGATTCATGAATCGGAAGTGACGAACGCCAAAGGAAAACACGAGTTATCTCTCTATGTGAATGACTGATGTGACGAGTGATGACAGATAAACAACCGAATTTCTGCTCACTAATAATTCCTTCGAAGACAAAAAGTTGTTATATGGGACCGCAAGAGGTTATCTGATGATTCAATAAAGTAATTAAGTGTCATAAGATAAGAGAACACGGGAAAAATAGAAATACTCCGTACAGCCCCTTGTTTTTATTCATTCTATGGCGGAGACTGGGGCACATTGAACCACCTTGTTCACATACATGTTTGTACTCATTTCATATCAAATGTTTTTATTAGACGATCTCTTTATTTCGTGATCAAAATTTAAAAAAAAAATCAATATGCTCTCTTATATGGATCAAACCCCGGTTTATCTGGATTGTATAGATTAGACATATATGAACTTATTTTAAGTACAAGAATTTCCTAGGCTAAGAAGTTAACATGTACGGAAATTTTTCTCCTTTAAGCGCTTTTTTGAAAAATTCACTGCCTAAGAAAATTATTAACACCATGCGGCTTATTGATGGAGAAAAGGGTCTAAGAAGTAATCTCACTTCTGTATAGTGTTGGGTTGTATAGCATTATTTATATATCCATGGTGGTTCAATGTGCCCCGGTCTCCCCTACTTTATAAAAACATGGTAATGCACGGACTTTTAATCTGTTTTTCTTTCGTGTTCTCTTATCTAGTGGCAGTCAATTCTTTTTATGAATTGTAAGATATTCTCTCTGAGTGTCACACAGCAACTTTAGGTTTCAAAGGAATTATTAGAGAGCAGAAATTCGGTTGTTTATCTGTCATCACTCGTCACTTCAGTCATTCACATAGAGAGTTAACTCGTGTTTTCCTTTGGCGTTCGTCACTTCCGATTCATGAATCCTTTATTACTCCCCTATGATAGCGATGATCTCTGTGTTAATATTATATTTGGAAAGTGTTTAATCAGTTCTATCACATATGTGATAATGACTGGCACCAATATTGTCCTTTAATGCATTTGACAATAGGGTGTCATTGGCTAGATTATCCGGTCTTTCACGTTATCGCAAACAAAGTCTAAGGGAGGTAACTGGACAGGGAGAAAACCCACGAGATTGGACAGGCGATCATCCTACTCCTTGTCAAGTACACAACCGGGGAATCAAAACCTCGTCAGCTGACACAATGGCAGACCTTATGATACAGCGCACACGTGCTAAACATTCGGCTTTCCAACATCGGATAATTCAGCTTGTAAATGATATGGCTGATTTATCAATTATATACAGCCTTTTCATAACACGAAGATCATACTTAAAGTAGCAATATTATTATTAGTTTATTATAAAACAACATCTACAGTCTTAACATACTGTATTAAGACCATCTACAGACTTATTGAATCTCTTACACATACTCTTACAAATCGCATATCTCTTATATTAAGTTTGAAATCTCTAATTATGAAACTAATTGGCTACAAAAATAATGTTGCTTTTTGAGTATTTTTAATATTAAATGATAATATAGAGAGGTAAGACACTATACATTATTAAAGAATATTATATGTAGAGAGCTTAATAAATTGTTTGTAAAGTAACATGCATATTATTATCAAACATTAAGATCAGAAGCTGATTAATGACAACACATTATTTTGGCGTGAATAAAGGTGATGAGTATGACACTTTAATAATAACAGTTATTTTCACAATAAAAAGGCTCAGTTTCAATTGCATGTTTCTTACTTCTAAAATCACCCACGCCTGCATTATAAGCGCAATAATGAATCTAATCTAAGCAATTTCATAAGCTTTCTTTCCAACATACGTTTTCAAAAAAAAAACAACCTAGAAATAAATAAGTTTGACTTTGAACAGCGCTGCTGTATAACATGGTTAGAATCAAGTAATTCTAGTTTTTATACAGATATTGTGTTATGTTGTCACGGTCGAACTGCATAAGATTTAAATCCTTTGGAAGAATAATGACCAAAAAATCTGCTATTTGGACGTAAATGTTCGTAATAAAGGCATACGGTTGAATTGGAGACCTTTATGAAATTCCCCAAAGATCTCCGCTTTCTTTTAAAGTCTCTGTTTAGTACAGAAATATTGTTTGTTATTGCGCCGCAGAAGTGTTTATTATACTTGATCGGCAGTAAAGTTAATCAACGATTCCAAACCCACAAATACATCGTGTGTCAAACTAATAGGAAAACTTGCAGATTAAAGGAGAAATAGCAAAATAAAATTGGTTAATTCTGCAAATCTTGACTGGCAATATTCTTTTAAACCTTGACAAAACTAAACGTGGACAATGGCGATTCCACGCTATACTTTCGGCTATTATTGTTTTCCACAGAGTAACAGAATTTTCAGGGAATTGTTGTCTTTTAATTTTCTCTCGGCGAAATTTACATACGGTATCAAATTGTCACTCATTGAGAAATTGTCACTCAATGAGATATTGGAGGCGACACTTAAAAACTGTTTTTGTGATGAATGTTCTATTTGCATACTTCGTAGATCTAGTGAAAAGCCCACAGGCACAAATCGAACCAAACTAATCTTCCCGTACCTCGCTCATGCGACTTATATTTGAACCGAGCGCGACAAATCTTGTTGGTCTTCTTTGGGGGACGCTTTGAAAAAAGTCTACAGGTCCGTCAATTCAAGTATCACCAACATGACACTTTGGACAATTGCGTATCGATATTTGGGGAATGACGTCACAATTCCACGATTCCATCGAAGACATTAGACCCCCTCCCTGGTCCCTACAGTAGTATCGGGTTCGTCTATTGGAATCGAACAGTTAAAGATACATTATGTAAGATTTAGATAAAGAACTGGGCATTCCTGCTATAATAGTTAGAAAGTAGATAATGTAAAAGGTATAATTGTCATTCAAATTACTCATTATTAGCCTTTAAAGGCTTGACAGACGTATGCAATAATTTCAACCGCCGACCTGGTTGATCGAAGCTATGTATCCTTCCTCCATATTTGATGAAATCAAAGTATCGCTGAACCGTTTCAATCTATTTAATATCGGAGAAATCTGATGCCACCGAGAGTTGATTAAGGCCTGGATCAGTTAATTAATGTCTAATTAATACTTTAGAAAACAGTTCAGGCCTAAAGAAAAACCTGCAATAGGCAGATTTAGATCTAGCATAATGGATGTTTAAATCAGTTATTGTATTTTCTTCAAATGTATATAATATACTTATATTATTGGGGAAACAAATCAATTAATTATAGTCGTTTTATAATATCATGGATCTTACGTTCAAAGTATTTTCGAAGCAGCAGTTTCACCGTGCCATTGACGTACCGTAAGTCTGAATTAGCCTTTACACATTATGTAACAGCATTGGTTTATAAGGTATGATTGCAATACGAAATCGAATGGTTTTGAGAAAGAAGAAAAACTCATTTCTGACCACTTGACGTAAATAACTTTTTAACACAGAGTTTAACAGTTGTTATGTTGTAGGGGGTCAAATGCCGGGGTGTAAATGACCACACAAGGGTTCTATCTTTTAAAGATACTTTATTAACAACAACAAAAAAACCCTGCAAATATACAAGTAATATAATAAATACAAAGTATAAAAACAGTATCAAAGCATGTTTTAAAAGTAATAATAACTATAATATAAAAGCATATATATATATATAATATATGACTCTACTCTTAAATGAACACATGGACTACGAAACACAGCTATACTCGTAAATGTATGAAGTATACTAATTACTACAGCTTAAATAATAATAATACCGATAATACTAATTAATACTAATAATTAGATCTTAAGAATAAAACTTATATTGCTTACCCTAAAGAGGGGTTTCTAATTATTGTCAACTGGTATAAAGGTGAAAGACCTTTAAACGTTGGGATACTGTAAATGAAATATAAATGTAATGTAAATAAATGTATGAGTATTTAAAGTGAAATACTTTAAATAATGTTTTAACTATATAATGATGTAATGATGTAATCTTATCCGATCTCACACCACCAACTTATACTTTAAAGAAATTCAATATGGCTGCCGCCTTAAAACAAAGACCAATTACCTAAATATTATAATAAACATACCTGATAAAATAAACTGTCAACTGCCACAAAACACCAAACCAATATTGAAGAAGCTTCAATATTCTCATCTATTAATACTTAAACTTATTAACTAATAAATACACGATACTGGATATACCATAAACTTTATATTACCAAGGAGAGGGAAAAAGGTCTACCTTTTCATACAAAATCTATAGCATGAATGTCTCCAAGGGAACTTTAGAAAACAACTCACCAGACAAATACAAAGGGTTAAAGTTGAAGATGTAGTGAGTTTACTCACTACAGACAGGTACAGAGTGGACAGTATAGGATAGGTTTAAAGGGATAGTACAACCATTATTAGTTTATATTAAGTGCAGATTAAAATAACTAAAACCAATTGACTATTTATATTAAAAATATCACTCTGCCACATACTCCCCTGCTAACTAAAAATGTTGTCCTCAGCATTAATAAAAAAATAAAACTCACTATTTCGGAAATATTTCGGGAAAAATTCTCTGGCACAGTGTTGGTAGCATCTCCAATACAATACGTAGTCTGTCCGGTGGTAAAGACATGAAGTCAGCTGGAAGTAAAGATCTTGCCAGCTCAGCACGTCTTTGGAAATCTGGAACAAGCTGCTGTTGATGTGCCAGCACATATTCAGCCTGCCAACTTGGTGGTTTCCGTTGTCTCGTAGACCTACGTGGTTCAGGAACAGATGGTATTGATTCTGGTGGCAGTGGTTCTTCTAATGATGAATCATCACCGGAAACTGGTGTTACTTGGCCCTCTTCTACACCATCTTGAAGGACTTCTTCAAGCTCCGGAACGATTACATCTTCCCTTCCTGTGTCATCACTTGTGGAGCTAGCCTGAGGCAGGAAGTCTGTCTCAACCACAACATACACAGGTTCTTCATCTTCTTCGCTGTCACTGTTCCATTTATCTTCTTCACTGATGGTTTTAATTGAAACATTACTTCTGGTCTTCCTTGGTTTAGGTACTGGATGTTTCAATGATGCTGTTGGAGGTATGCATTCTGGGATGGAGCTAATCGGTAAAAGATGGTTCCTGTGGAGAGTACGTACACGCTTTCCACCATCTTCACTTCTAACCTTGTAAACTGGAATATCAAGATTCGGTTGGCTCAGCACTTTGTAAGCGATGTCTTCCCATTTATCCGAAATCTTGTGTCTTCCCTCTTTGAACGCTAAACGTTTTACCAACACTCGATCACCAGGCTCTATCTTGATATTTCTTGTCCTGTTGTTGTACTGCCTCTGTTGATTATCCTGGCCTTTGTTAATCTCTGCCGAAGCTGTCTTGTAGGCATATTCAAGCTTATCTTTCAAGTTATCTACATAGGTGTTATAAGATTTACCCTCATCATCATTATTGACAAGTCCTAGTATTACATCAATTGCTAGGGTTGGTTTACGGCCAAACATCAGTTCAAAAGGAGAGTATCCGGTAGCTGAATGCCTAGTGGAGTTGTACGCATGTACAAGTGGTGCGACATAGGTCTTCCAGTCTCTCTTCTGTTCTGGTTGAAGCGTTCCTAGCATATTAAGTAGTGTTCTGTTGAATCTTTCACACTGTCCATTGCCTTGGGGATGATAGGGTGTGGTTCTCGATTTATCCATACCTGTTAATTGACACAATTCCTTGATGATTTTTCCTTCGAATTGTTGACCTTGATCACTGTGAATTCTTTGGGGAATGCCATAGTGAACAATAAAACCATCAAAAAACGCTTTCGCTGTTGTTTTTGCTGTGGTGTTGCGTACAGGAAAGGCTTGAACATATCTGGTAAAATGATCTGTAACTACCAAGATGTTGTCGTATCCTCCTTTGGACTCTTCAACGCACACATAGTCCATACACACTAACTCTAATGGCTGACTTGATGTGATGTTCACTAGAGGACATGTTGTTGCTGTTGCCTTCCTCCTAATACATCTTGGACACTGTTGGATGTATTCTTCAATGTCAGTTGTCATCCTAGGCCAGTAAAATCGGTCTTTCGCTAAGCTAACCGTACGATCTCTTCCTTGATGTCCCAGATGATCATGGACTCCTTGGAGTGCTTCACCTCTGTATGCTTTAGGAAGAACAAGCTGCAGCCTCTCTTGATCTTTGTACACAGTACGTCGAAAAAGAGTTCCGGATCTAAAGACGAAGTGTCCATATTCCCTTTGCAGACCTGCTTCTTCAGGACATGTAGGTTTACGGCTTGGTCTTATACTCTTCTCTATGTCATTTAGTACAAACTTCAGCAAAGGATCTTCAAGTTGCTTTTGTCTCCAGGTCTTGTTATCAACTATTGACGAAGTATTCTTGATGGCATTGGGAATCACTTGTTGGGACATACTGATGGAATGGATGTACCCACTGGCAGTTTCAATATCTTTCAGTGCTCCTATAATTTCTTCTTTTACCTCAATAAATTTATCTTTTTCCCTGCTGTTGGTATCTCCTAATCTACTCAGGGCATCGGCATCTCCGCTCTTCTTGCCAGGTCTGTATTTAATTGAAAAATTGTAGTTGGTAAGTGCAGCTAACCAACGATGGCCTGTGGCATCTAACTTGGCGGTGGTAAGGATGTAAGTTAATGGGTTATTATCTGTAAACACAGTAAAGCTGTTGCTGTAAAGATACTGATGGAATTTTTCTGTGACAGCCCACTTTAAAGCCAAAAACTCTAATTTATGTGCAGGATAGTTCTTCTCTGCTTTAGATAATCCTCTACTGGCATAACAGATGACTCGTTGTTTATCGTCCTGTTCTTGATAAAGCACAGCTCCTAACCCTTGACCGCTAGCATCAGTATGCACTGTAAATGGTTTAGTAAAATCTGCATATCCTAGTATGGGTGGATTTACTAGGCAACTTTTCAGTTTCACAAAAGCTTCTTCTTGTTGTTGCTTCCAAGCCCATTCTCTCACAGAGTTCTTGTTCTGCACCTTTCTTCCCCCCTTTTTCTTAGTTGGTCCTCCAACTCCTATCAGCAGATCATTCAAGGGTTTGGCTATAGTTGAAAAATCTTTCACAAAACGCCTGTAGTATCCTACAAAACCAAGAAATCTCCTTAGTTCCTCCACATTGGTTGGTTTAGGCCAAGACTCTACCTTCTCTGTCTTCTGTGGATCAGTACGTATTCCTTCAGCAGACACAATATGTCCTAAATACTTCACTTGCTCTTGAAAGAACTTGCACTTTTTAGGAGCGAGTTTAATACCATGTTGTCGCAATTTGTTGAAAACCATAGACATACGTTCAAGATGTTCTTCGTAAGTCTTGCTAAATATTATCAGGTCGTCGATGAATATCGCACAGATTTTCAGGTTAAGATCACCCAAACAATCCTCCATTACACGTTGGTATGTTGCTGGTGAGTTGGACAAACCGAAAGGGAGTCGAACGAACTCGTAAAATCCAAGAGGCCCAACAGTAAATGCTGATTTGGCTCTGTCTTCCTCTGCGATAGATACTTGGTGGTAGCCGCTCTTCATATCCAACACAGAGAAATATTTGGCACCAACTAAATTATCTAACATCTCTTCAATCCTTGGTAGAGCATAGGCATCTCGAACAGTACGCTGGTTGAGCATCCTATAATCTACGCACATCCGAAGAGATGAATCTTTCTTCCGCACAAGTACAATCGGTGATGCCCAAGGACTGTGACTTCTACGTATGATGCCACCTTCTAATAAATCTTTCAGATGTTTCTTTACCTCATCGTACATGGATGGTGGAATTCTTCGATGAGGTTGCTTAAACGGAGTCTCATTTGTAAGCTTGATCTTGTGTTCCACTAAATTTACACATCCTATATCCGTATCATGCTGTGAAAAGATTGATGACCAGCTACGAAGAAATTCCTTCAACTCTGCTAAACGATCTCCACTAACAGATGACGATGAAAAATCGATCGAATCCATGAAGTCTTTGGCAGTAGCTGTGGAACTAGTTGTTACGTTCATTTCTGTAGCACTTGGTTGTTCGACTAAATCAGCTATCTGTAGCTCACACATCACAGAATGAGGGAACACACGAATTGGAGATAGAGATAAGTTAGAAATTCTCACTATAACTGGTTCCACATTGTCAAAATCTACCTCAAGGAATGCTGGTGTTACTTCCATTGACGATGGTAACATAGATTCTGACGTAGGTTGAAATATAACATGATGTTTCCCACTAAGTTGAAAATCACTGATGTTCCCTATTAAACACATAGATTTGTTGCTGCCTAATACTAGTGATGATGTTTCTGCACACTTAACAAGTCCTACTCTTCCATCGGTCCTCTTATCCTGAATCTTCATGCACCTAAAAGTACAACTCCAGGTAGCAGGCATCCCAGTCTGATTTAAATAATCATGACCATGCTTGGCTAACACCTGATTCAGGATAGGTCGCAGAATGTTGGTTCCGATCAAGACTGGAACAGTCTTACCATACGGCGTGTCAGGCACAACAAGAAACAAATTCTTTACCGCAGACAAGTTTAAGCTGGGAACTCGTAAAGATAAACAGGTAACACCTAAATACGGTAAACTGTGACCTCCAGCACCCTCTATGTGAATAATCTCCTCCAACGGTGTTATACAGCATTCTTCTGTTTCTAAAAATGACTTAAAGAAAGATTCTGTGATGGTAGATACTGTAGAACCTGTGTCTAACAGTGCTGACGTGTTGTTTTCATTTACTTGAACAGCTGTAACATTACTCTTTCCAATAATCTGTGGGGGACTACTATCACTAGTGTCTCCAGACTGTCCCTCGTCTGAGACACCCAACAGTTTTCCTGTGGTGGATCACAAGTAGAAGTACGCTGTCTACAACCTTTGGCAACATGACCAAATTCACCACATCTATAACAGGACAAACTACGCTGATGAGTGGAATCTGATGAAACAGATTTAGAACTTGCATCTGACTTAAAGCTTCTCATTTCGTTCTGTAAATCCTGAATGGATGATATCAAGTCTGATATGTCTTTCATCAACTCCTTGTCCTCAGCATCTTCGCATGTGTCACCACAATCCATCGTTGATAATAGTAAAACACTCAAACACAATACTCACAACACTATAATCGGATATCAAATCACATATGATTAATCGCATTAATCAACTAAAAAAAACTATTACGCAAATAAAACAATCAATGCACAGGAGTATGATTCGCAAAATATACACACAAAAGTATCACCTTCAAAACACACACGTGTAAATATGAAAATTATTAACACAAATGTGTATGTCGTGAAAAATATAATCACAATACACAATAAATCACAACAAATGAAATAACACAATCAGTAAATTGCAATATTACAACACAAAAATAATATCACAATTCGTGAACACAATATCCAAATACTATTGTCAACTGACGCAGCTAACAATATACATGTATGAAACACAATAATATTCACAAAATAATACAATCACAGTAAATATACGCACCAGCCATACCATTATAGCTCAACAACACCAACTTGAAAATTCACAGATCACACCCAAAAGTCAAAGTCAAAAATGAAACATCAAAACACACTTGATGTTGAATTACAAAGTACCAACCAACAATAAAAATCAAAATCAATGTCCAAAATACAAGTCCAATATGTGCAATACAATGCCAATGTTAGTATGTATAAGAGATAAGGGGAAATGTAGACGGAAAAATAAAGCTGAAAATGAAAATAAGTTTATCTGAAAAACAAAAGCTGAAAATTAAATGAAGTTGCTGAGAAAAATATGAGAAGACATGAAAGACAAACAAAATGAAATCCAAACACCTCTTTGATAAACACAATCAAAGAAAGACAAAAACCAAATAAGCAATCACCAAAATCCAAACCCCAAAACTCAAATCAAAATCCAACTCCAATATGAATACAACCATCGACATTCAAAACTCAAAGTCAAAAATCAAAAATTTTCAAAGCTCCCAATCTGAAATTCAAAACCTGACAAATCAAAATCAAAATAATCAAAGTCAAAATTCAATAAAGTCTGAAAAATGAAAAACACCCCTGGAATAAAAACAACAAATCAAAATACTAATTTGAAACAAATGAAATGTAAGCATGTGTTTGTAATGTTATATTTTCTAATGTGTCAAAATGATTTATGTAATGTAAGTTTATTTTGTTAAATGTAGGTGATCAAAAATATAATTATTACAGGATGTTGTCAAAATTTAAACAGGAAGTAAGAAAATAAATATGTCTTCTGACCTACAGGAAGTTGCTAAATTTAGAAACAGGAAGTTGAAAATGTAAACAAGTTACATGCCACCAAAATTCAAATTTCAAAGAAAATAACCAATTGGCCTAATGGGCAAGATATAGGGTAAAGGTTAGGCCTACCGGTAGTCTATAAACACTATCCTAAATAAATCGTATAGTTTAAACTTAAGTAAATGATTATTACCTATTCTAACTATCTACACTTAATTTAATACAAAGATTATAATACAAAAAGTTATGGATATAGGATAGTAATTATTTATATCATTCTAACAGGACCTAAACAAAGTAAATAAGCTATATAACCTATAATTCTGTATTAAAATAAATAATTATTACCAACCTTTATCCTTATGATATATCCACACAGAATCAAAATACACTTAATGAATACACAAAACTACATTCTAAATAAATAGAATATAAAAGTTAATGTCACTGTAATCACAGATGTTGTACCATCGCGTACGCGTCGCGCATGAGCTCAATGAGGTGTTGTCGGCTAGCTAGATCTTCAATCACTGGTACCACTGCTGTATATCAGGATCCAAATGTTGAAATCTTCTAAAACTTTCTCAAGCACCAACTGTTGTATCCTTTCAAAACCTTATCGGGCTCCAAATGTTGTAGGGGGTCAAATGCCGGGGTGTAAATGACCACACAAGGGTTCTATCTTTTAAAGATACTTTATTAACAACAACAAAAAAACCCTGCAAATATACAAGTAATATAATAAATACAAAGTATAAAAACAGTATCAAAGCATGTTTTAAAAGTAATAATAACTATAATATAAAAGCATATATATATATATAATATATGACTCTACTCTTAAATGAACACATGGACTACGAAACACAGCTATACTCGTAAATGTATGAAGTATACTAATTACTACAGCTTAAATAATAATAATACCGATAATACTAATTAATACTAATAATTAGATCTTAAGAATAAAACTTATATTGCTTACCCTAAAGAGGGGTTTCTAATTATTGTCAACTGGTATAAAGGTGAAAGACCTTTAAACGTTGGGATACTGTAAATGAAATATAAATGTAATGTAAATAAATGTATGAGTATTTAAAGTGAAATACTTTAAATAATGTTTTAACTATATAATGATGTAATGATGTAATCTTATCCGATCTCACACCACCAACTTATACTTTAAAGAAATTCAATATGGCTGCCGCCTTAAAACAAAGACCAATTACCTAAATATTATAATAAACATACCTGATAAAATAAACTGTCAACTGCCACAAAACACCAAACCAATATTGAAGAAGCTTCAATATTCTCATCTATTAATACTTAAACTTATTAACTAATAAATACACGATACTGGATATACCATAAACTTTATATTACCAAGGAGAGGGAAAAAGGTCTACCTTTTCATACAAAATCTATAGCATGAATGTCTCCAAGGGAACTTTAGAAAACAACTCACCAGACAAATACAAAGGGTTAAAGTTGAAGATGTAGTGAGTTTACTCACTACAGACAGGTACAGAGTGGACAGTATAGGATAGGTTTAAAGGGATAGTACAACCATTATTAGTTTATATTAAGTGCAGATTAAAATAACTAAAACCAATTGACTATTTATATTAAAAATATCACTCTGCCACAGTTAGATTAACGTTTCTTATTTATCCAGTAATGGAATTTGTGTTCAATCAACTTGAATTGGTTGATACGCTGTAACAAGATTAGCTAACAACTTTATATTACACTTCTTGCTGGATTTTTAAGTAGTTTAATGTTTTGTGTAAGACCATGAAAGGTTAGATCAAAAAACACATAACAATTTGATAAAGTGATAAATTATATCATTTTTTTACTCACGTTTTAATCGGTTTTAAAGAGTAGAATTTCGGTTTTGTTTGGAATGCACATAATAATATATAGTTTTGTGAAAACGAAATGGGTCAATGGAATGTAGTGGTCTTTGACACTTTATTTATTTTTTGAAACTAGTATACAGTAGTGGTTAGGTGCACAAGGTGATAAGGATTGTATTCCATTACTCGTCTTTAGTCTGCCAAGACGTGTTTGTAAAGGCGCACTACCAATTTGAACACGGAACCTTGGAATTTATGCAATAAGAAGTACAAGACACACTTCTCTGTCCACGTCTGTCTGTTTTTTCTGCCCACACTTACGTTCGAACTTCCTTTTTCTTTGAATTATTTTTAATGATGTGATTTCCTGTCAGACTTTCCTGGTAGTTGAGTGAGCTATACTTTTCAATTGATGGTTGCGCACTTTAGAACACATAATATAGTACAAAATGGCGTTTACTGTCCTACCTTTCTCCGCCAACTGTGCTAATGAAGACGGGCATACGCTATGCGGGTGTTCCCGCCTACATTTTATATATACCTTTTCCTGCACCAACGACATGAGTAACCCATAGTCGAAAATCCCAAGGAATTTTATTAACCAAAACCGGGATCCCCTCCCCCCCCCTGGTTATTGGGTCAGTGCCTTATTCCTTGGTCCAACGTTGGATCAAACGTTAAACGTATCAATCTAAATAGCATAGCAATAAATGCCAGTCAGCCCAAACAAAATGTAAGTAAAGACCAACAATGTTTCCATAAATCTTAAATACACATTTAGAAAATAATCCCTTCTGTAACACAAGCAAGGGCGTTTTTGTAAAAGAGAAAATATTTTTTTATTAAAACCGGAAGTAACATAGTTGGTTCAACACGCTCACTGGGCTCTATAGTTACCATACAGTTTTGGCATAAGTTTACTGCTGTATTATGTTCACGTCTCGTCCTTGGGCCAAAAATCTTATCGAATTTCGTTTGTTAGCATATTATAAACACAAATTTATGGAGTTTTTTTACGTTTAGTACACAAAGTCGCTCGTAATTGCACTCATTCTGAACAGTACGCTGTAATGGAATTTGTGTTCAATCAACTTGAATTGGTTGATACGCTGAAACAAGATAAGCTAACATCTTGATATTACACTTCTTGCTGGATTTTTAAGTAGTTTAATGTTTTGTGTAAAACCATGAAAGGTTAGATCAAAAAACACATAACAATTTGAATAAAAGTGATAAATTATATCAATTTTTTACTCACGTTTTAATCGGTTCTAAAGAGTGGAAACGAAATGGATCAATGGAATGTAGTGGTGTTACTGCCAGCTCCTATAGACAAATAATATGAAAATAATGCTTTTGCCCCATCTCCGTTCTAAGACTATTTTGGAATCCTTACAGTCTATTTGTCATCCGGATTCCGCTTTGGTCGCCAAAGTCGAAAATTCGTGCTGTACACGGTCACTAAAGTTTTTCTTTATTCCACATACATGAGTAATTATTACATAAAATCTATAAAATAGAACAACTTCATAAAATATGTAGTCTATGTGTTATTCTCATTTTTAGCGAGAATTTTTGTTTACGGTAAAATTCCATACCTAATTTTGGAATAGTGGCTGAGCATTAGTTTGAAAATGGCGGCACCATTCAAATGAAAGTTGTTTATGTATTTGTATTGCACAATTCTACATGGAAATAGTGTTGAATTTTTATAAATGTGTGTCGGATGTGGCAAGAAATGATTCCTTTTGGCGACCAAAGCAGAATCTCGGTGAAAAATAGACGGTAATGAATCCAAAATAATCTTAGAACGGAGATGGGGAAAAGACTTATTTTCATATAAGTTGTTCATAGGAGCTGGCAGTAAAGTAGTGGAGAGCAGAACTGAAACAAATTTATGTTAGTTAAAGTAACTTATAAGCAAAACCCAGAAACAAACGATGACAATATTGTCCCTTTAATATTTGTATATGTATATATATTAATTATAGCATTATATTCTTCAAGAATGCGATTGTCAGTTGTATAAAACAGAATCAAAGGTTTGGTCTTCTTTATTTGTCTATGCCTGTAAGGTAATTAGAAAAATAGAAATTCAAGTAGTAGTATGTATGTTTGCAATTATCAGCTAACCTACAGAATATAAACATCTATCAAACCATATTAACTATATCTATTCCAGATACCTATGAGTAGGTGTTGAACTGAAAATAATACAAACCTCCACGCCGGATAGTGAATGAAACGAGTGGTACAAAGAATGTGCTATACCAGCCGTGGGCAGTTGCAATTCACAGGCTAGTGAATTAATTCTGATCATATCCCACCGATTTCTTTTCGTCTGAAACTTATAATTAGTTCTACACATTAATATGTTAGCATTCGTGTTACATGTACATAATAACTTAGCCGCCAAGATAATATGTTGTTAACAAAGTTCCGCGACATTGTTTCATCATTAGAAAGAGTAACACGTTTATTCGTTGGGCTTAACGTATAGGGTATTATCGCCGAGAAAAACACAACCTGTCTTTGTTCAGAAATTATTTCCATAAAAAAGCTGGTGTTGAGATCTTGTGTAACACTACATACAGATAACAGAATATCAGCATAATTGATAGACCTTTATTGAGAGCATGAAATAGGCATACTCCAGGAGGAGCGCCATTCCAAGTCTTCTGAAACTAACAGTAAACTCTGGCTTATAAAGCATACAATTAATTAAGAAAAGTGATACACAAGCGATGTACATATTTGGCATTGTTTATTTATGAGATTATAGTATCTGTAACTGCACTGCATATTTAATAAGATCGTGAATGAGATCGTGCCTATTGTCAAAACGAGCAGAGGCCATTCGTGTGTAGTCCGTAAATAACATATTGAACACATTAGCTGTTTTATTAAGTCCGTGCCTTGAAGAAGTTGTGTCGAGTTGAACACGTCAATATCATTAATGATCAAAAATCAGCAGAGGTCAGAAAGTTCTATCTGTATATTTATATTTCAATATGATGTAGAAATCACTTTGTCACACTTGTGCCTTAGTTGATGCAGTGATGCTAAAGGGCTAAATCTGCATATTGCGGGTCTTTCTAGGCCGAAAACTCAATCGCTGAAATCTCGGTTCAGAGTGGATTAATTTGACATTTACAGCAAATTCCCATTACATTGTAAGTGATAACGGCCAGCTCTTTATCTAATTTCCCATAATGTATCTTTAAAATAGGCATACTAGCATACGCATAACTATAGGCTTAAGAGCTAAACTTATGTCGGGAATTCCACACCATTATAGTTTCTTAATTTTGATTTCCAACTTTCGATGTGCACTATAATTACAAGCAGTGATCATAAGAATATTGTCGATGCTAAATATCCATTTTCTTATTAAATTACGTAGGCTAGCACTTTCTTCTAAAGCAACAAAGAGTCTGTATTGTTATGATTATACATAGCGGTGAAAATATTTAAATTCAATTTGGATGAGGTCTATCAGGTTCTATAATTATAGAACTTATTATTTACGAGTCGTCAATCCATTATTCCTAAAATAACCCTTTTATGTTATAAATTATTCCATTTCTAAAATCCACATAATTGACCATTATTAGCTGTAACTATGTGACTTTAAAACATCTTGGTAGAAAGTTGAAAATAGAATATTGTTACTGACATTTACTTCGCGACATTTCATTTGATTGCACAATTTCTATATAATTGATTACAGAGAGTACATTATCTTGCTTTGACAGAACTTAGCCACAGAAGACACTCCATCAAATACCATTCTTATTCTAAACCCGTTTTACGCAGAAGTAATACTTCATTTTCAGATGCATTAATTGGTTCGAAAAGTTCAAAGCTAACTAACTGTTGGCTGTTTACTTGACCCCGTTTAAAAACATAAAATGTAGTTAATATGACTTCCCGAAGATTTAATAAGCCGATGAACGTTTTCTTAGACGTCGTTCTATAGTAGCTAATGTATGGAGCTGTTATCACTAGCTTCAGCCTGTTTTCAGTCTGCAAGTGATAAAGGCTGTAATGGGTCGTCATTCTGTTCTTGTATAGCTCCTCTTAATCTCTGACTAGTCTATAGACTTACTTTATAAAGGTCAAAATAATAGATTATTAAACATGACGGCAGTACGCCATTAACAAGCTCGCTCAGCTGTTGTTGTCGTTTGCTTTAACATGCAGATTGTTGATCCGCCCAATAACCTTAAAGACCCTTTGTCAAATTGGCCAAATTATGCAAGTTGGTCGATGACGTCATGATCTTGCTGTGACGTCATCAACCGCGGCGTCGTCGTATGAAACAAAATATTCTAGATCGCATATACAAAGTCTCATTCCAATAGGACAAACGAGCTCTTAGAATTCTTCGATCGAAACAAAATTGAGGCGATTTCATAAGGTGTCCCTAAACTTTTATTATATACTGTAGATGGCAATACTAACATCGAAGGATATACTTTAGACAAAACCATCAGGTTTATAGCTAGAATGTAGTTCTACTTTTAATGCCTTTTGTATGATTTTGGGGAGTTAATTTTTAGGAAATTTGTCAGTAATTTTTGGATGTTAATACATTACAGATATCTGTATAAACCCGAAATGATTCATTTACAGAGCAGAACTAATCTCGTTATTACAAGTTATACTTTATTTTATATTACAGAATAGACGCATTCATACCATGCTCCTATGATTGTCATTTGTTATTTTCATGCCACCATTCAAAATCATAAAGTTCATAGTCACATTAACTTAATACTGCCACCAACTTCATGTTCTAATTGATATCATTTATCAATATCATAACTGATTAATTCCATGCTCGCCTTAAAGCGGCGGAACGCCATTTACATATTTCTGAAAATTTAATTAAAAAATGATCACTTTTGTTTTCGTTCGTTTTGAGCTTACACAGTTTTTATTACCCGTAGAATTTAGCAATGTTTTCAATTCTGCAGACAATTTAAAGCTATGCAAAGTCAAATGGACGAAAACGAAAATGTCCAAAAACCGAATCAAAATATGACTGTTTTATCATGGACAGTTTATGGCTTACTTAATCATATTCGTCATAAATTATTGATTCGAGAGAATATTTTATCTAAAGTTTCTCTAAATAAAAGCAGACCCAATACTAATTGAACACAGAGCCCAAGGCATCACAACACAGTAACGTGCAATTGAATTCATAACTTTTAGTCAAAACGACTGGCCATGATGGCCACAAAATCAAAACCATAGGTTAAAATTCGTTATTTAAGAACTACCCAGTTGTCAATTTTGATCACTTTTTGGACGTTTTTGTTTTCGTTCATTTGGACTTTTCAGTTTTGATGATTTTGGTTTATCCTCGTTTCGTCAACATCCTTTTAAAACAAACCATTATCATCTTTTAGTTTCGCTGATGCACCCATATTTAATCCGATTGAATCAAGCCTGGAAATTGTCTATCGTTGCTATCTTTACGAAATTTTTCGAAAAATGCAAATGGTGTTCCGTGGCCACAAGGGGAGCATGGATTTAATGAATCATGATAATAATCAATGAGAGTATCAGATGAGGTTGATTAGGGGTATTAAGTGTATCAGAGTATGGGTGTTTTATAATGAGGGCATGAAATAACGAAAAATATTAATGGGAGCTATTAATGTGCCGATTCCGTAGCATAGAAAGGTAGCCCTACTTTGTTGGCCTACCCATTCGATAATTATTAGAACACTATTACATGTATTTTCAAGCGACTGACTGACTCTAATGGACTTCTCCGTTTCTTGATTATATTGAAATAGCGAGATAGTTATATTGTAATAACATTTGATTGACCTTAATGGTCTGTCGTAAATATATGGAAGTGTTTGAAGTTTTGACACAAACTGCCTACATTGTGTCCCATGAATGTCGATTGACAGTTCATACTGTCGATTGCCAACTGTACAATATTTTACGATGTCTCAATGTTCAGTCAATCATGAGTGGTTCAATATTATCATTAAACGTAGATATGGCAAGTGTTCTGGATAATTGATTATAAGCTTGTCATGTAAATATATATCTAAATAACAATGCATGCACCATTTAAAGCCTGAAAACAGACTTGTAATAGACGGGTTTAACTGATTAGATACTACTTTTCTATATACATAAAACATGACTAATTTAGCAGCATCTGGAAAATTATACACAATCGATTTCATGATGTAACCAACGACTATTGATCCACAGTTTCTGACCTGGTAACTTGCAAGTGCTTATGAACTAATAAACCGCTTAAACCATACATGTATATCTATAATTATCATGCTATTTCCGAGCAGCTGTATATCTCCAGTGAAATGCCGTTATGACTAAATCAGTAATTCCTTTAAGAGATTATAGCTGATTTGCTTTCTCAAAAAATGGCCATATAGACACCTAATTATAACCAATTACCTATAAGA
The DNA here is from genome assembly GCA_036850965.1 of Patella caerulea. Taxonomy (NCBI): domain Eukaryota; kingdom Metazoa; phylum Mollusca; class Gastropoda; family Patellidae; genus Patella; species Patella caerulea. The sequence continues at coordinate 27,121,418 of JAZGQO010000006.1, forward strand.
CAATCGTCCCCATTTTACAAGTTTAGCAGTTCGTGTATCTTAAAATCTGAACGTTCATCTACTATTTTATCAGTCTTTGGAAGGGAAAAACCTTACAAACTTTTAGCAAAAACCAGCCATGAATTTTTACAGGAGGGTTTGCCAGGTTCCTGTTATGGAAATTTGACAGCTGACAATGTGTGATGACACCATGGTTTCTAAATAATGTAGTTATACCTACACACTGAGCTTTTTAAAGAGAGAAATCCAACACCCTGTTTGATGTCAATTTTTATTATGAATTAATATGATGACATTGTGATTCAATTAAATTGATGCAAAGCATTCATTGTGATATCACACATGTTTATTTACCTGCACTCCAATTTGTACACGGGACCTCTGTTTTTCGTCCCATTCGAACGACTAGGCAGCTGTCCTTGTCAGGCCATCCTTCTACATCACTATTATATTGGAATATGCGTTCGACATTGTACATCAAAGCACACCGGTATGCTATATTCTATTTTGACTTATCGCAATACAAGGGAATCTCCCCGATATTAAAACATTATCGTGCAACAGTTTGACCGTTTGAGAAGCAGAAAATGGCCTGCTCAGAGTTGAACAATTGTCACATTCATTTGCCGAAAAGTTCTTTAACAAAGTACCAATAGATAAATCCATTTATCGTTTGTTTTCGGTTGCCCCCTGGCATTAATATTCTGAACACAGAAGGAATCACAATGTTGTCTTTGTTAATTGCATTGATTTGTGAACTTGAAAGTTTTGAGATCTGACAGAATCGGTAAAAAATCCTATCTAAAATTCTTTTAATAAACCCACGCAATCTCCAGACATTTCTGTATGGCTAACAGGTTGGTGTCAAGAACAGTTCACTCACCAGTTATATATAGCAATACGCAATGTCATGGAAATATAGCAATTCTTATTGTTAGTCGGGTTCATTTAAAGTAGCTAAGTCTTTTACTCAATATCATCCCCAATTATTTGTCACTTAAAATCAACTGTGATCTTACGGGGAAAAGATGGGCTTCTGATATCCAATATTTAAGACAAAACAAACATTTTACCATTGGTACACGAATCGTGTACCATAATGCGTTTCAGCCACAGTTGTAACAAGAGACTCGAGGGACGAGGCAAGACACATTGCCCCAAATCAAACGGCGTATGTAGACTGGAATAACCAGACGCTGGACATTTGCATTGATTGTGACTGGTGGCTTATTTCACCGAACATAACTGATTTGAAATTAGAGTAAAACGGAAACCATTAAATGTAAATCAGGTAAACATTCATATTACAGTATTATGTGTTGCGACCCACTTGTGTCGACTTCTAGATCCCAAATGTTAGCGACTTAGCTCCTTTAATCATGCATTCAACACATTACGCATTTTTTTTTCCTGCGCAATCAAGCTTATGTTATGGGGATGCAAATAAGCACCACAGTTCTATGGAAAGCAAGTACTATGCAGTATTTCTATTATGATTCTCCTATCTACAAAGATTCTCTAACTCGATGTGTATGTATGTAACAAAAAATACCCGGATATAATTTTAAGTGTAATTCAAATTCCAAAGACTGCCAGAGTCGAGATCTGTACTGCCTATTATATTGTGCTGCTTATAATTAATACATAATGTAATCCTATGTTAGTATGGTCGTTGTAAAGGCTTTAAGGGATCTTTTACCTAATACTGGGAAAAAAATCTTAAGAAAGGGAGGAAAATAAAACTATTGTGGAATCTGCTGTCCTTTAAATTCACATTAGCATTATATTTATAATTATGTCCTTATTGGTGGCATATTCATACCTCACACATACAAATTGGATGAGTAATGGGTTGACACATAAAAAAGCTGTAATTGATACACATAGTCGATTCTAGGTGAAACCTGAACATCATGTTTATCACCAATGAAATGAAAGTTACCATTCCATATTTGACTTGAGTGACCAATCACAATTAGCCAATAGAAACATTAATGGTTGTGAATCGCGCCTTTGGACAAACAGTCGCCAATTTCTTAGAAATTAATACATGTATTGAGAAAGAAACCGTTGAGGTTCAAGGGATAACATCTGGATTCAGAGACCCCATTAATTTGTAAGAGAGCAATATGATGCAGTGTGCTCCGTTAGTAAACTCGATCTGCGAATTATGGGTTGGAGAGAAAAGACATGTTAATTTTAAGTATTGTAATGTAATCTAAGCTTGAAACCTATGCATCTAATGCTTGATATAAAATGAAGAAATGGACTGTAGTATTGTTATGGCTGTAGCCATAAACTGAGTAAGCGGGTAGAAGAAAAGACACAACATGAGACTTAAGAAGAGAATAAGGAACAAATATATCCAGAGACTATACTACAATCATAAGGCTAACATAATGTGTAGCAGAGAAAAGAGTATGCGTCACACGTTGGATTTGGGGAGTTTTCCTGTGTATTTTCAACATCTTAACAGTGATAGTCGTCTATAAATGGGATTGCTTATGTGACAGAAACGACGACAACGGGGCTTCGCATGGAATTAAAAAAAAAAGTAATCCGATAAAAAAGAAAATTAGCTTTTATAGCGTAAGGAGTCTATTGTTGACGGTCCAGGGAGACGACGATGGGTTGTTCATTATATACCCGTTCTTTATGGGGCAAGGGTCTAACGCTTGCACAAACTGATCCCGCAGTGAATATTCGCTTGGCCGCTACAATCACTGATAAGCAGACCATCGACGGGGTTTAATGAGTACGGCATATTAACTTTTTTACTCCGACAAAAATAAATTCTCAAACATTTTTTTGAGGTAAAAGAAAAATAAATAAAGACGTTTGGAGTATTTGTAGGTAAAAAATATTTCCTATTTAGTGTAAATGGGTATTAAAATAAGTAAAATACATCAAGCAGTTAGGTGTTAAGTAAACATTGCACGAGCCGTTGAGCCAATGACTAACGGCGGGTGCAGTCAACGCACGTGTTGTGGACAGTCATCTGTTACAGAGATAATTCGTAAGTAATTCTCTGTGAAACAGATTGACGCGTGCACTGTAGACCCTATATCCTGTCATCTATGCATTTTATGGGTTCGATGTCGGTCTGTATGTAAGACGGATACGGGTTGTTTGCCTCACCTTGAAGATATATATGGGTGTCTTGTGGACGTTAAACTTGACTGGATTGAATGATTTCTGTAAATTATTCCACATTTATTGAGATAATTGTTTTCTTTTAAATTATGGAGTATGCAGCTGTCTGTTATTTAGAGATAAGGCAATTACTTCAAATACTATATTTAGTATTATTTCATAGATCTTCAGATCGATGGCGATATTGAATAATCCGTGGTGATATCGACATTGGCCATGGATAAGACACTCAGGACGTTTTTAAATGTCACAAACAATTGTATTCTCTTGCTATTTGAACAATATACATGTATTATTTTAACAGGGTGAGCGCCAGTTGTTTAGAATTTATTTATAATTGAACCAAACGGAATTCTATTTTTGAATTAAGCAGATACGTTCATACGGGTGTTTAAACTGCCTTGTTATTTTTTTTTTTTTTTTTTTTTTGTTTCAATTGAAATAAATAACATAAAACATAATTGAACTAAACTGAAAATTCAACGAATACGTTTACGGATGTTTCGAATAAGTTTCTATCTGTAATCTGTCTTGGCATATATTTATTCCAATTGATGTAAATAACATATAAGTAATATGCCTATTTATAAAAAAAGCGCGTTTAAAGGACAATCTAATTGCGCGCATAGTATCTGTTTTTATTGATGTACAACATCCCTATTCTTGAAACATCTGAATGGATTGCGATCGGTCGCGATCGGTCGTTACGATCACTAGCATAGCAATCCAATATAATTGAACGTATAATATGTTTAATTTGTTACGTCAAACATAATATCAAGAACGGCTGACGTTCACTACGTTAGACACGATACTTCAGCCAGTTTATAAATAGATTCTTGAATGATGTTCTTTCCAAGGTCCTATCGCTGTGTTTAAAACTATAGAAATATCAATACAAAGAATTTTTGTGTAATGAAAGACCGCAGGGCAATTGCACAAAGAAACACCCCTATTTGAATATAGTGCCGGTGTTTGATAATATAATATGTTAACTCTTTTCCATTCTGACGGCACTCAATATTATTGGACTACTTAGGAACAAAGGTACGTTTAACGAAATAATTCTAGATTATTCATTGGTGATACAAATTTTGTATACCCCCTTACTCATCATCCTATTTTGATTTGCTCTAGTAATATTAAACCAAACCAGAAACTTGGCGAAGCTTTCGACAATGTAAGATTTTATAAATTTGGGTGCAGCAAGTGGTGGGGCACGAATATAATACCCAAGTCATCGAAAATTAGACTGCCGCAAACGCGTTTTTCATGCACTTGGAGCGGCAATCAAAGTCGCTAGCAAGTGATCTCGTGTGTCAATTTCGACGGTGCAATTTTTCATTTTGATGTGAAACACACCAAAATGATCAAACTTCTTGCCCTCTAAACGATAATCTTATAATCCGAATGTGATGACAGGATCCAGACCATGAGTGTCGATGCGAGATGTATAAGGAAAGTACAACACATAATTTGTATTGTAAAAGATTTGTGAATTATTCATACAGCAAACAATAAACATAAAATATAACCAACCAAAGAAACTTTCACAATATGGACACACCTAACAGAATATGCAGGGGGTGGGAATATATTCTGATATCAACTCTCCATGCAATGGGTGGTAAAACGCTGGAGATTTGTTCTCAGAAAAAATATTTCACCCGTGTCGCCATATTTCAGGGGAGGCAGATTTCTAGGAGGGTCCTTGGACCCGCGCTGGTGGTAGTGCCCCATAGCCCCCACATAAGTAAGAAAGTTTGGATCAGGGCAAGCGAATCAGGTACTAATCGGCGTGTGGGCACCCTTAAAACTGTCGGACTGTATCAGTGCCATAAGAGCATCACGGTGTGATCATAATCAAGTGTATTATTTTATAATTGAAAGGTTGTCGAATATTTGTGTCGGGGTGGGACCGGTGGGGGTGTTATTTTTCTACGGTCCTGGTGTCAATGGGATTTCCACTTTCTTGTCCTACCTAGGGAGATATTACTGGTAACAAAACTACTAAGACGGGGATATTTCAATATTTTATATGAAAAAAAAACTGCTTTGAGTAATTTCTACGGTGGCCAAAAAATAATTGTTGATTAAACATGTGTTTTCTGTCAACTTACTAGTTTATGTTCCACGAATAGTGAAAGCATGGACAATATGCAGAAGAGGAGAAAAACTTGCTCATGTTATTAGTCTAATTTGATTTATTCCACTTCAGCGGGATTGAAGTAATCATAGGTGTTGTCCGTTGACATGTTCAGTGGATCTTTATGTCACCGTTTTACTTCACTAATTTACATTTTCATAAGCCATCTTGATAGTATGGGCACATATTATGTCTCCGCTGCTAATCTTCTATCTTATGGATTAGAATTTCTGAAATCTCGCTGCTAACTAGATTGTTCAGACGCTAATGTGTATATAATGTCGATATCCCTGTCATCAATAGTTATCGTAATCGCTTTACACGTCCGTGGTTTTAAGATTTTTGTGAAAGCCTTCGGTGTACATCATTTGTTAAGTTGTTTTTAATATAACAATATATAGGTTTTTTTATTCAGGATGTCTGAATGGGTTTAGCCTGCTCCCCCATGATAATATACATACATAATATTAATGCAAAAGAACAATTTATGGGTGGGTATATATATACACACAGTTAAAATGGCATATATATATATACGTATACATTAAAATGGATGAAAATTTCAATATTAAAGGTTACAAGCATACATACGCTAACGTTGATACACAAAAGTTCAACTTAAAGGACCATATTGGTGTCAGTGTGGTAAAATACATTCCAAATATAATTTTTTAACACAGAGATCATTTCTATACGGGAGGTGACGTCAAATATGACATACAAGGGTTGTCCTGACTGAACGAACAAGCGATAACAACAACGAATTTCATTTCACTGATAATTCCGTTGAAGATGGAAAGTTGTTTTATAAGACGACGAGAGAATATCTTACAATTCAAAAATAGAATTGACTGTCACTAGAAAAGACAAAACGAAAAAAACCTGGCACTGCACAGTCTTTTTCTAATTTGTTCGTTACCTTTTATCTTCTGACAGCCAATTCTTTTTTGAATTGTCAGATATCCTCCCACCTTCTTATATAATAACTTATCATCGTCAACGGAATTGTCAGTGAAATGAAATTTGCCTGCGTGTCTGGTGTCGCTCGTTAGTTCAGTCAGTTATGTAGAAGGACAACTCCTATTTGCCATGCTTGGCGTCACTTCCCGTATACTTAAAAAATTGTTACACATCTCCCGTAGCAATGATCTCTGTGTTAAAATTATATTTGGAATGTGTTTTACCAATTCTATGTAATAATGACTGGCACCATATTGTCCTTTAATATTGAAAATAAAATACTAACAGATCGAGAATAAATATGTCGTTGGAAATATCAAGAAACTTATGGACTTGATTAAGTTTAAGAAATTCTTAACATAAGAACGAGTTAGGTGGTTGATAATTTTGTATAATAAAGGAAACCACGTCGGAAAATACCGATCAACCAATGCAGGGATCGAACAAACCGAGGTAAGCATGGCTAGTACCAGTATATAACTGCCCGAAATAGTGCTTGGTGCTTCGAGCTGAAGTTATTCGAGATTATTACTTAAGTGGGCAGCACTCTCTTTCGAAATAACATCGGCATAATCAAAGTGCGACAGAATGAAGGAAGAATAAAAGGTAATTTGCGACTTTTTTTTATTCAAACGATATTTTAGGGAGCGAAGACAGTTTACTAATTTTGATATTTTTCTAATTATATTATGAATGTGGTTGTTCCATTTACAATTGGTTTGAGGGTACGTCTAGGGTGTTTATGTCCAGTTACATCCTTTTATTAGGGATGGGATAATAAATAGTTTTTTTTCAAAATTCTTTAAACGCAAAGTGGTTTTAGAGGCGAAATATACTGAAAATAACAAATTTGACAAAATGGCTACCATATTTAGTAAAAAAAATGGCATTTTCTCATATAACTAATCAGTAACTCATAAGATATGTCTTCTAATATGACTTTTATATGGTTTCCAGGGTGGTTGAATTTAGTCCTGGTCTCAAGAATGGATTACGATAATCCAAGATGGCGGAAATTCAAAATGGCGGCCAAATATGGCCGATTTTCAATTAATTGTTATTTTTTCTGTTTGGTATGGCTTCTAGTATGTCCTTTATATGGTTTTTGCGGTGTCGTAATTCAATCCTGTTCTCCAAAATGAATTTAGAAAATTCAAAATGGCGGAAATTCAAAATGGCAGCCAAAATTGTCTCCAAAATGGCGGAATCTCAAATTAATCGTCTTTTTTTCTGTTGGATAGGACTTCTAATATGTCTTTTATATGTTTTTCGGGGTCTCTGAATTCAATTCTGGTCTCAAAAATTCATTTCGCAAATCATAGACATCGGAAATTCAAAATGGTGGGCAAATAGATGGCGAAAATTCAAAATGGCGGGCAAAATGGATTCCAAAATGGCGGATTTTAAGGAAAACCTTCATTTTTCTTGTGAATATTTCTTTTCAAATGTACCAAATAGAGTTTCAGTCTTACTGAATTCAATTTTGTGGTAAAAAATAATTTCAGAAAGTCAATACACCCTGCCCAGTGCCCTTTTTCACCATTTCACCTGAAAAGCGTTTTCTGTATATCCAGTTGTTTAGAATTTACCTCTCCTGTTGGTTCGGAAATGGTTATATGTTTTACATAGACATTTTTTTACAGTGAAGACTCTTATGCTCGGCATCGTTTGTGGTATCATCTAAACCGATGGTAACCACTGATTCATTTTTGTCAGTTATATATTTTGCAATAATTATAAGTTTAAAAAAGAAGTGTCGCGAAGGTAAATTGAAATGCATTTACGACTAGTTATCACGAAAGTTATGTAGCACTATTCCCTCTTTAGATGTAGGTAGTTATCGAATTAAATTTTTTGATCATCACCATTGTCACTACTGAGGCCTTCTTCTGTTTCTTCTTGTACTTTAGCTCGTGTCCATTGTTGGTGAAAAACAGTATTCGCTATTACCATAGTTGTTGGTTGGCAGTGGCATGGCAGTCTCCATGGCAGTTATCCGTATAAAATGCCTCGTCATCAGACGCCATACAGAAACAGTATTGTGCTCAAGGCTTTTTCGAAAGCTGAGTTTTTTGCTCTAATATCGAATGCTCATTTAGTCATTCTTTGATTAATTTCATCTACTTTTGTGAACCATGTTTCATGAATGCAGCCTCTCATTACTGTCTCCGTATGCCATCTGATGATGAGAGATTTTATATAGATAACTGTCGAGGAGATTGTTTTGCCACTTGTTCAAAAACCGTACCACTAAATTGGGCAAAACAGCAGAAACAAAACCAACAAAGAGACTACTATGCACAACAAAAGAAACGGTCCGCAAAGATGGAAGGAGAAGATATGAAACGATAAGATATGAAACACGAACATATGGAACAAGTACTGCTATCTACAAAAGAAATTGTTTCGCCTAAGAAGAGCAGTCCTGGTCGAACTGTGAATGGATGTGAACTTGGAATTACATGTACTGTTGCAATCGCAAATACGGTTTTTCATCAGCAGTGGAAACTAGCCAAAGCACAAGAAGAACAGTCGAAGACCTCAGTAGCGACAATGATGATGCTTATGACATTTAATGATACCTACCTAATCCGATGACTACCGAAAACGAAAAAAGGCATTGCGCTACATGACTTTCGTGATTACTAGTCGTAAATACATGTTAGAGTATCGCGATTCCTTAGAAATTTTCTAGCCAGCTCGACAATGGGGACTTGATCCCAGACAAAATCTGACCGGACATTCACCCTGGGTGTGGTCCGGTCAGATTTTGTCTGGCCTCCAGTCCGCAACAAATATGCTGATTGATCCACAATTCAAGATGGCCGCCGCCTTTTAAAAAATGGCTGAAACCGTTGGATTGAGCATTCTGGTATCATTATTCAAGGGTGACTCCGAAAACCACAGAACTGGCATTACAAGTCGTATCTAAGAGAAAAATGACCAATATTTGTAACATCGGCCATTTTGGGGAATATTTGGCCGCCATTTTGAATTTCCTCCATCTTAGATTTCTAAAATTAATTCTAGTAGCTATTTTCATATTAGTGACACCGAAAAACATAGAACTGGCATATTACAAGTCGTATTTAAGACAAAAAAGACGAATATCTTTAACATCGGTCATTTTGGGGAATATTTGGCCGCCATTTTGAATTGCCGCCATCTTGGATTTCAAAAATTAATTTTAGTAGTTATTTTCATATTAGTGACACCGAAAAACATAGGAACGACATACAAGAAGCCATATCTAAGACAAAAATGACTATTATCTAAAAAATCGGCCATTTTGGATAATTTCTGGTGGCCATTTTGAATTTCGGCCATCTTGGATTTCAAAAATTAAATTTTGCTGCCATACCTGAATTCAGCGACCCAAAAAACTATATAACTTCACATATCAGAAGCCATATATTACGTAATACTCATTTATTCGATCGAAAAACTCATTTTTAGAAATCCATTTTAGAAATTTTTTTTGACCAAATTCGTTTTTTTCAGCTAATTTCGCTTCGGAAACCACTTTGCGTTTAAAAAGTTTTGTCATTATCCCATCCCTACTTTTATATCCTTTCTTCTTATCGCATCCATAAAAGGGGTGGTTTCACAACATTGCGGTTCAGGTTTCTGTTTTGACCGGGTTAAATGCCATTGGCCATGTTTCCGCCCATGTATTGATTGTTTGGAGATCATTGTTAAAGTTACTGCGCATGCCTCTAAGTATAAGTCATCTATTTTGGGGGGTTGTCATCTGGAAATAGTCTGATGTTTGATTGCATATTATTCACCATGTCGTTGATATATAATAAAAAAATAATCGTGACCCCAATACACCCGCCCTGTGGGAAGTAGCCGCAATGCCCCAGGACTCCGAGGAGATTCCGTATATTACAACGCATTGTAGACGATATCTAGATAGTTCTCCGGCGGATATTATTTGCCACAGGCACAAACCTTTCGAAATAATAGTGACATGTCCTAGTTCCAGGTTTATTGCCCATGTCACCTTGTAATAGCTCCGTGGGAATTCCTGAAATTTATTCATACATGTAACAATTATTATTATGGCAATCTGATTGAAGTAAAGATCTATATTTTCTTTAGGTATTTATACATTCGACAACCCCCACTACACGAAGAGCTTGATCAGTTGCAGGAGGTCGCGTCAGAGGTCATACGTGGGTTAAGCATTGGATTAGCTAAACATCGTCAGTGGATGTTCTGAAATACAACTATTAGCTAAACATCGTCAGTGGATGTTCTGAAATACAACTATTGCTTTGATTTGTTTGTTTTATATCGCTGTGAATGTCTATTCCACGCGCAAGACACCAAGAACTCAACTCAGCAGATCACTTGATTGACTAAGCCCTCAGATCCAGCAAAACGTGGGTGACTTAACAAATCTTCTAGATCCTAGTGCAACGAAATGTTGAACTACAGTACATACGAACTAGGATCAGTGTTTAAATCATATTGCTATTATGGTGAACCAAATTTAACTTGGCACGCCTTCGTATTACTGAATAAAGTGATAACTTGAAATGTACAAAAATCTCGCATTCTCCTTGGATTAAAGCCTTTCAATAGCCATTGTTTTTGGCATAAATGGAAATGCATTATAATGGAACAGACAGGAGATCATTCGCCTTCCCATTGATTGATTAGTCTTTCTTTGGTTTCCTATTCGAATGAGTGCATCTTACAAGTGTAATATCACCAGTGAATGGTCTCAATATTTACTAGAATTAAAACCCATATATTGTATATTCAGTAATTGAAGCAATCATAGACCTACAGATATTTCTTTCGATTCATGGACTGCCTCTAAGGCAGGCCCATAATATGTAAAATTTTAAAAGTAGGGGTGCAGCACAATGTAGGGGCGCCATAACCTCCACGTGCAATGTACCCCCTGCTGCCCCGCTAGATACGGCCCTGCTCTAAGGGTGGAAATTGTTTTAATGCTATCGCGTTCGTCGGAATTCACGACTGATCATGTATAAGGTATGCGAAGAAAGAAATCATTATAGTTATGCCGCAGCTAATAATATTATGAAACCACCAGTAATTACTCAACCATTACTCCATCAGATAACACAATTGGGTGGCTGTATTTGCAGACTAATCTATACATACCCTGCTTTTCACTTAGTAGTGTTACATGATTTATTCAAATGGGGATCGATTAAGGTTTTCGGATACTGCATAATGCAGTATACTAGTATCGCAATAGTCGTTTTAATACTTTCAAGACACTTGTAGTCGAGAAGCTAATGACAAAATAATATAATGATCATCAGTTGTAAAAGGTTTGACCCCCCACCCCACTCCCTCTATCAAAAAATTGTAGCGCGCTCCATAGAAGTAAAATTCGTTTAGTCAGGCAGGGCACTGCTAGAGCATATTGTGACAGCAGCACCGTAAATTAACCTTTCTGGGGCCAAACGTTGGGTCTTAAAGGTACTTTCTAGAAGTAAATAAAGAGGTATATCCATAGCTGGAGTAAAAGTAACCAAAATTCACGCGGCTTTCCCAAAATCAGTCGGTGCTTAACATATCCTCACGGGGCTATCAATATTGTCATTATACATGACTGAAACTTATCAGAAACAAAGATCTACTGGCAAATATTATTTTCAAAAATATAACCAGAAGTTTGGGGGCTTTGCCCAAGTCAGATCGCCGTTAAGTCTTACCGACCACGCCCTAAAATAGGGCTAATGATATGGCCATCAGTTACATGGCTGAAACTTGACAGAAACAAAGATCCGCAGTGTGATTTTCGAAAATCTAACCATAACTGTTGGGACTTACCTCAAGTCAGAGTATAATAATGTAATATGAATAATACCCTTTTGAACCACATCAGAATGGAAAATACTACTGTAAACTATGTGAAACCCTCAAATGAGAAATGGTATCATGTGTTGAAATAAAAGTAAGCATGCCATGCCCAATTCACGGTACACTAGTATTAAAAATATTCAGAATGTTATTCAATATCCCACAACATAGTAAAAAACACAAACAAATATTTTAAAAAATGAAGTCATATGTCGCTTTTGTTTTTCTGAATCTTTGATAATGGGTAACCACCTAATGGATTCTAAGAAATGTTAGTGACAGATGAATTACTGCATTTATGGAAACTATTAATTTACATAGTTTTTTTTAACACAATGTACATTTCAAGAAATTGCATTTTGGGCCGAAGAGAACTGGGAAGCCTTTTTCAAGAATGTCTGTAGATTTGGATATAAACTATTAACGCAGGAGCTGGTAGCCGAGGAACAGGAATCAGCCAATTCAACAATTAGATTTGGGGCTCGACAAAATTGGACAAATAGTCATTCACTTCAGAAGAATAGCAGATGGGTTTTATTTAAATGATGATGGGATGTAGCCCCTGTATCAGTTGGCAGTATTCGCGTAGATGAAGAAAGCGAGGATTCCAATGACGAATAAAACAATCCTTATGGACATTGGCAGTTCATTCTAATAATTATAATGTTCAAACTGTCCCTTTCCAACTAAAATATGCAGTATAATAAAAGCCAGTGAGTGCATGGTTTGCTCATAAAGACTCTGATAACGTAGCTCCAAGATTGAAGATTCTTTTGTAACTCCTTTACATTCGAAATGTATGTTACTAAAAAAAGCCAAACAGCTCTAAATCCCGGGAAATATCGTCGTTTGTATCCAAACCAAGTTAATTTAACAAGTTGGAAGACACGTATTGAATTGCTATTTATCCATCTTTATCGAGCCGAAGTAGAAATAGCGAATACACTGGACTGATCCCTTTGGCTAGAAGCACATCTGCGTTAATAGTTTGTTGGAAAGTCAAATATACAACCATTCTTGAAAAAAGGCTTCCATTTCTCTTCAGTGCAAAATGATATTTCCGGAATTCACTGTCAAGATGGGAATGGATATCCTTAAACTTCAATGAGTTCCCGTGAAAGCGAATGAGCAGCATTCGCTTGCGGAAGGCAAAATATTAATTAGTTTAAAGATACATTATGTACCTATTCTTACAATAATAGTTCAAAAATAAATAATGTATAATGAATAATCTGAAAATTTCATTCAAATTACTTTGTTGTGAGCGAAGATGTTAGCCTTGGAAGGTTTGACGGGGGGGGGGGCAATAATTTCAACCACCGTATTGGTTCTTTGAAGCTAAGTCTCGCTCCTCTATTTATAAGCTTTAATCAAAATATGGCCAAACTGTTCTAATCTATTTCATATCGAAGAAATCCGATGCCACCGAGGGTTGATTATGGCCTGGATAAGTTAATAGATATATAAGTTTTCATAAATTCAATAATTTAATTGTCACTAGCATTTTTTTAAAAAAATCCATTAGGAGGTTATTCATTATCAAAATTCAGAAAAGCAAAACTATATAAATCAAATCATAGCTCCATTTAACAGTATTCCAATAAAAATTTCATGTAATTTATGGCCAAATTTTTGGTCCCCCTGGGTAATACTTTAAAGTACCACTGTAACTATGTGCCCCAGTAGTGTCTGGTCTGACCAACCGAGTTTTACTCGTATGGACACCAACTACAAATTTTCGGAGTCAAACTGATGTCCATATTATTATTTTGTCATTAGCTCCTGCTATTTTAGTGTCTAAGATTGATATTGTCTCCTAAAAATCGTACCTCGCAAATTTTTTGCCAATCCCAATGCGTTTCAGCTTGAAGAAATGTTACCGACTATAACAGTTATACGGAAATAACTGTGTGTAGGCGGGGCTTAATAAAAAACCGATCTGGTTTTTGTTTTGTTTCCAAATGATCTGTGTTGGTCAAGTAACATTTCTAAGAATATTAGATAATACATAGTTACTCATCACATCTGTATGTTTGTTAATATCCCCTCAAGAGACGTTGATGGTCTTCACTAATTACACTTTCTGGAGTTTATAGAAATCACCCTCTTTGAATAGAGTCAATCTATTACCAAGTAACAGCATTGCAATGATTACTTCAACAAGAACTGAATAACGTGTGTGGAGAGACTTATTCACTTACATAACACAATTTGTGAGAACTCGGCGATGATGGCTTGGCCACTTTTATAGTAATCCTGTTAGGTCTTCATCAAATGAGATCTCTAATTCTTGCTCCGTTATTAGCAGCAATATGTATAACGCCATTTAGTTACGATCAACAAATGTTAAAGTGTTTTCTATCTCATGGGGTTTACAAATTAAAGAAAAGAAAATATTGATAGGCTGCTGATAGTTTTACAATTGGTAATTTATGAATTGATCTTATAGCGAATTAAAACAGATGCTTTTGGGGTTGGTTTTTTGGTTGTGGGGTGGGGGAGGTGTTATTTAACAAGTATGTCAAATAAAAGTTTTGCTAAAAATGAAATAAGTCTGGATGTGACTTAAAATGTATGTGTGAAATAGCTTTATTTAAAGCTACAGTTTCATATTTTTAAGTTATATTTTTAAAAAGTATTAAAATAAAGCCTTAAAATAGAGGTATCTTTAAACATGCATTATGCAAGAGCAAAATCTGCCTATTGTAGGTCTTTCTTTAGGCCTGAAATGTTATAAAAAATACTAATTAGACATTAATTAACCTATTCAGACTCTAATCAACTCTCGATGTTGAGGCTAGCATGAGATTTTTGTTGGATTGTAGATCGATTCGCTAAAATATTTTCCTTCGTGATTTACCTCTAAAAGCGGATAACCGAGACTACTAGTTTTGTCTTATCGACTTTAGTAATGATGACTGGGGCTAAGCGGAAATTTCAATGGCTTAGTTCTAAGCTAATAGAGGATCAATTTGATTGAAATTTTCAGCAAATTGCCTTTACATCAGCTAGTTTTTAACTATTGTAGTGAGAGCCGTCAACTCGTTATCTAATCTCCTATAATGTATCTTTAAAGAGATCATAGGCGTACGGGCTCGATGATAATTAGGGGGGCAGAACCCGAATTGCCCGAAAATTTTTCGGGTTTACAGACAAAGCCCCGACCACCCCCTGAAGAAAATTTTGGAATAGTTGACGGCTACAAACATGTTTTCCTGCTATTTCAAGCCGTGAACAAAGCAACTTCAAAGTGATCTAATATAGCTTAATAATTTAGGTGGCTGACTCGAATTTCAATCAATCGTTTACAGTCCACGAAGACGGAAAAATTTTGAAAATTTAAAGGCCGCAAACGAGTCTTCCTGCTATTCCAGCCTCTGAATACAGCATCTTCAATTTGGTCCAATACAGCCTACCTGCTGACCCGAATTCTTCCCGTAGAAAATTTTGAAAATTTAACCACCGCAAATGCGTTTTCAGCTATTCTCGCCCGTGTAAGTAACTCCAAAAGTATCCTTTTGTAACCGAAATCCCACTCCGAATTCCAACCATCCAATCGGACTGTTGCATCTGCATTCACAAAAATAATACAAATCGATGCCCAGAAAATGTCGCACAAAGTAAAGTGGCTACAGACAAAATGTTTCAATCCATAGTCAACTCAGTACAAATTCGTGGTATTGAATTAAAAGAAAGTAAAATTGGTGTTTTATTAGGGCTCGATGACAGTTAGGGAAGCCAAACTAGAAATGCCCGAAAAAATTTCAGGTTTTCTTCGAGAGGTGAAGAAGCGGAGCTGACCAAGTATAGACCTCCCAAGGAAATTTTGGCATATTTGACCGCCGCAAACGCGTTTTACAGCTATTCCAGCCCGTAAAATTAGTGTTTCATTAGATTTTGGGAACTTAATTTTGCCAAGTAGATGATTTTTTTTTTCCTCACTTTACCCCTCTGCCCGAAAAATCAGATTTTGCCCGAAAGTTAGGGAGGGGGGGCAGCTGCCACCCAGGCCCCCCTGGCTCGTACGCCTATGAAAGAGATTATCCCGTTTTAAATAGAGTCTGAAAAATAAAAGTCCGAGTATGTATGAAATTTAAGCATCATAATATCACATAATGTTGTATTTACCTTGTCTCAAAATTTCAGCTCCAAATATTGAGTCGTTTGGACGTAACGTTAAAACTGCTTATCCGGACACGTAACCCTTTTAAGAATTCGGTGTATTTTTTCGTTATTGACCTGATAATCGAGTCCCATTTATTGAGAGGTCTATAATATAGTGAATGACCCATGTACCCTACTGGATATCGAAAGGTAAATGTCACCTATACATTATTTTTTATTTAAAAAAGCCTGGTTTTACGTATAGACACTGCAGAATACAGATTGGGGCACTGTATTCCTTTCCAGATGAAGATTGACGGGTTTAAGTTGTTTGAAAACGTATCACAAATACTGAGTTAGTTTCTCTGCAGATAGGTAGAGGATTAGAAGCAATTTTAGCACAAATTAAGCAGTTTTATTCTCAAATAATCTGGTGTGTAGATAAGGTTTGCTTTATTTCAGTCACCGACCATGTCATATTAAGGTATCTAAATTTAAGGCAATTTCAAACTTCAGTTTTACCCCTCACGAAAATGTCTATGACCAATTAAACCGACAATTCAGCCTCCTTCTGACGGGCAAATTCATTGATTTTAAACCCAAAACGATTAATCTTGCAAGATGCGTCTACTTGGAAATAAAATGTTATAGATATTCATATTCTACCAACCATATCCCCAAAAAATGTATCAATTTTTTTTATATTTATGTTATATATAAAAAATCGACGAAAGCATTGTCCTTTAATGTGTGGGTGTTTAAAATGTGTTCTCACTGACAAGTATATTGTCTACGATATCACCCTTAATGGAAGTGGACACAAAACCCCAGGAACGAACGAACGAACAAGTAATAAAGGGTCTAAAATAACTTAATTGCCCTGTGAAAAAAAATATATGCGGATATTTTTTTTATAATTGAATCAAAAATACAATTAATTGTTGGTTGCCTAAAGAAATAGTTTAATGAGTAATAGACACGTGTAGTTCTGATACATATTTATATTAATCGTATCATTGCATCTGCATTGTAGTGTACTAACAATTCACCGGAGGGGTCGAACGTGGGGTCTTTATATAGTGGGAGTGCCGTTGAAGACTAGGAGAAACCCCACTTACATGTGTGGGAACGAAACCCCGCAACTTGTCTTTACAGACAACCCTGGAATTATGCAGGAAGCAGTCTGTGTCTGTTAAGATATTTTCTTAGGATGCCAAAAGATGACTTGAGTATTCTGATAACCGTACACGAATGTCACACACTATGACGGGTATTAGATTTTCAATTACGTGGGCCACATCAAATGATGTTTAATTGAATAGACAACAAAAACTGTTGAAATTCTGACATCGTATCCAATTATATTTCGAGACAAGACAGCTTGAAACATTGTGGAGCTAGTTAAAAAGTTATGGATATTGAGTGTAAGTTAGTTCAGGAATATGTGTAAACAAGACACGAAGTCTTGTGATAAACAAGTTTAATAACTGACAGACCTAAACATACATTCACATTCTAATTGGCTAGTCAGCTTATCTTGTTGACGTGAACGTTCCAGATAAAAGCACCAAATGTTCGACAAATTCTACTAACTGCCATAGTTTTACATTTTCGGTGGCCACCCTTTCCTCGAGATATATTTGGAGGATAAAGGGGGGGGGGACGTCAGAAAAAATGTGAAAATTGACAACCACAAACCTATTTTCCAGGCATTTCAGACCAAAGCAGAAGAAGGCAAAAGGCAAATTTTTGATTTCCTGATACAATTAGATAACAGTATGAAGAATTTGAGATATCCTGTTTTGTGTCCTGTCCTTCTTTCTTTTCTGCCCCCCTCCTCCTTTTTTTTTCCCCTCTCTCTCTCTCTCTTTTCTTTTTTCTTTATAGGATTAGGTCCACTTTTTTAATGGGCTTAGGCCCAACTGTCACGGAAAGGTGGACAGGTGGGCCTAGTCCGCCACTGCTATAATAGCTCAAAAATAGAAAATGAAAAAAGAAAATGTTGAACATTTTATTCAGATCACTTCATTCTGAGTAAAGTTATGACTGTTTGTATGTGTGAACTGTGGTAACCAGCCTACTGGTATATTCGAGTCTTAGCCTTGCTTTCCCATTTTTAAATTAATTCTTCCTAAATGGCGCACCGTTCTTATCTGGTTAAAATCTCGAGTATCCGATGTCATCAAGAGTTGATTATGGCCTTGTTTTGTTAATAAATGCCTAATTATTACCTTATATAGGCTACTATTTAAGGCCCCCAAAAGACCTGTAATAGGCATTTTGAGCTCTTACATTATGCATGTTTAATAGAAGTACTTCATCAAAAAATACTTGCACCATCAAATAGGGTTGAGATGTGCCTAGGTAAGACACAGTTTAAATGAAATAGCCACGCCGAAGAATTAACAAAAATCACAATGGAAATGGGAAGATACATTATCAGTCGCTGCGTGGTGTATATCCGCCCTGTTTAATCCTTCTGGTACAGGACAGCGGTGTTATTCTGGTTCAAAAAATAAAATAAATATTTATGTTGTACTTTTGCCACAGAAATTTGTGCAAATTTGTTTATCCATGGAGTGGATTGTATAGGGGAATAATATTGTCAAGCTTGCACTTTTTTAGCTGTTCATTGTTGTTATTGGTATAGTGTTTCCTTATAGCTTACAAGACGGGCGAGCGTGGAGCCCTGATGGATCAGTGAGTGCGATATTCGGTCCCGTCTTCAATCCTGGTGTTGGCCATGGAAATTCTCCGGAATTTTCCTGCATGTTTGGACAGCGTCAGTGGTGCAGGATAGAGGGTCTGACAAGGGACAACGTATAGTCATTCGAATAGGACGAAAAACCGAACCCCCGTATACACATATTGGCGTACAAGTAAAACATCCCTTGGCAGTTGGAATTCTATGTCGGTCGTACGGCCGCTGTTTGGGCAAGATTTCTCTCTAGCCATACTGTATGGTGTATGCAAGTCTTCATAAGCCAATTCAGATCAAAACAGTAGGCCGTTTTATCTACAGAATATAAAAGTTTCCAGTAAGACGACACTCTTTCAAAATCTGCATTACGGTAGACTGTTATCAATGAGGGAGGTTGGGATGGCCTAGTGGTCTAGAGTGCCGCGCTTCGACCTCTAGCTGGCCGGCCACCTCTGGTTTCGAGCCCTGGTGTGAGCGTATGTGACATGGAGATAGGGGCGCCTTCTCAACCTCGTGCGTTTCCTCCGGGTACTCCGGTTTCCTCCCACTGCTAAAGACCCCTACGCGCAAGCGAATTATCGAAATGAAATTAAACCATATGTAAGTCCCGAAATGACCCTGTTTGTGTTGAGTGGACGTTAAACCCCATTTATCTCTCTCTCTATCTGTTATCAATGTATTGACAAGGCTTCGTAAATCGTCGAAAAAGTCGGTCTAATGCAAACGTACATGTAATTAATAGCACCGTTTCCATGTAACACATTGTGATCATTGCAACAAGATAACCAGTTTACGTAGTCTGTTGAAATTACAAAACTATTCCCGAAAATAAACAAAATTAGATTATTTTGGTTTTTATCCAATATTATTCGTTAAGGTGACTACCCTGACATTATTGCTCAATAAATTTACATTCCCAATCAACCCAATTTCAAGATTAGGTCTATTAACCCAAGTTGGTCAAATATAGATTATTTGATTATTTATTGTATAACCAATAGGACATGTCTGGTGACCAGCGGCTAGTTCTACTGTTGATATGTAGAATTTAATCCACTTAGCGGTGACTGTGACTTGGTCAGTAGCACGCCATTTATATGTTGACGGTTAAGACATCAAAACCACTGTTGGAAATATTGCACAGTTTTGGTTGAGAAGAAAATGTACGTTTATTAACCACGGAGCGATGCGTATTAAACATACCTTATCAAGAGCTAAATGTTTAGGCCTGAAATCTTATCTAAGTTATTAATTAGACACTAATTAATTTATCCAGATCATAATCAACCCACGAGAGTCGCTACGAAGCAGTTACGAACACTTTACGAAACGAGAGAATGATATACGAATTGTAGCGATTCAATTACGAAAGTGTTAATAATATGTCGATTTTTTTACGAATATGCTGAATTGTTTTATAAATATGCCGAATTTAGTTATGAATACACTGCGATATTTATCAAAGACAAACGAGTAAATTGGGGAATATTGGTTTATTGGCATGATTAGTCACAGCTGAATTGGTGAAGTATAACTTGACAGATCAAGTTTTACTTACTTTTCAATATTTACTAATAGCTATACATTAGCTATACACTATAGTTCAACTCAATATTTACTAATAGCTATACATTAGCTATACACTATATTTCAACTCAATATTTACTAATAGCTACACATTAGCTATACACTTTAGTTCAACTCAATATTTACTAATAGCTATACATTAGCTATACACTATATTTCAACTCAATATTTACTAATAGCTACACATTAGCTATACACTTTAGTTCAACTCAATATTTACTAATAGCTACACATTAGCTATACACTATATTTCAACTCAATATTTACTAATAGCTATACATTAGCTATACATTATAGTTCAACTCAATATTTACTAATAGCTATACATTAGCTATACATTATAGTTCAACTCAATATTTACTAATAGCTATACATTAGCTATACACTTTAGTTCAACATACATTCTTTTCACTTCAATATTTACTGATAGTTTAATATTTACTGATAATAACTCATTAACGTGAATTTTTACTTCTAGTTCAATATTTACTGATAATAACTCATTTAAGGTATTTACTAATAATCCGTTCCAAATATCACAAAATTCACAGAGTGTTCATACTATTTTCTGCAAGTAACTTTTCTCTTCAATATAATACTAATGTAACTTCACCAATAACTGTAACTTGATAGATATATATATTTACTAATTCAACTAATAATGGCCACCGACAGATTGTCTATATGGCATGCCATTCCATGCATATTATTGATATCTTTTATTCCGCTGGTATCTGGGCTACAGAAACCAGAGTGAGATATCACAGGGCAGCTGAGTGTGCCGGTGTCTGGGATACAGAACCTACGAGCAGCACCAGTAACTGATAAACATGGATATGCATTGAAAACCTCTGTCCTGGTAAAACACTGGAACGCCAGTAGAATTGTGTTACACCAATTATCGGATTAACCTGAAAATATAAAATGAAACGCAGAGACAGCACAGCAACATAGATACATGTGGGAGGGATGGGATGGGTTAAAATGTAATGAATTGATCTGTTCCAGGATAAAAGTAACAGCCTTTCGATATGCGGTATTAAATAAATTCCAAAGTGGATTAAATTGTTTCACAATTTGTCAATGATGTTACTCACGTAAGGCGACGTCAATATAATGTGGAACACAGCGAAGACTGACGTCATTATAACCACGTGGTTCGAATATACTTTACCGTAAACGTTCTAACAGTTGAGCTTTGATAACGGATTTTAAGTTAATCCTTAAAATCATTTATCAAAGACAAACGAGTAAATTGGGGAATATTGGTTTATTGGCATGATTAGTCACAGCTGAATTGGTGAAGTATAACTTGACAGATCAAGTTTTACTTACTTTTCAATATTTACTAATAGCTATACATTAGCTATACACTACAGTTCAACTCAATATTTACTAATAGCTATACATTAGCTATACACTATATTTCAACTCAATATTTACTAATAGCTACACATTAGCTATACACTTTAGTTCAACTCAATATTTACTAATAGCTATACATTAGCTATACACTATATTTCAACTCAATATTTACTAATAGCTACACATTAGCTATACACTTTAGTTCAACTCAATATTTACTAATAGCTACACATTAGCTATACACTATATTTCAACTCAATATTTACTAATAGCTATACATTAGCTATACATTATAGTTCAACTCAATATTTACTAATAGCTATACATTAGCTATACATTATAGTTCAACTCAATATTTACTAATAGCTATACATTAGCTATACACTTTAGTTCAACATACATTCTTTTCACTTCAATATTTACTGATAGTTTAATATTTACTGATAATAACTCATTAACGTGAATTTTTACTTCTAGTTCAATATTTACTGATAATAACTCATTTAAGGTATTTACTAATAATCCGTTCCAAATATCACAAAATTCACAGAGTGTTCATACTATTTTCTGCAAGTAACTTTTCTCTTCAATATAATACTAATGTAACTTCACCAATAACTGTAACTTGATAGATATATATATTTACTAATTCAACTAATAATGGCCACCGACAGATTGTCTATATGGCATGCCATTCCATGCATATTATTGATATCTTTTATTCCGCTGGTATCTGGGCTACAGAAACCAGAGTGAGATATCACAGGGCAGCTGAGTGTGCCAAATTGACAGTGTTAAGAAGAATTCGAGACACTGTCAACCGCCACAAAGTGCGCCCGAAGCTGCAACTGTGACCAATCATACGGGAAACCAATTTCATATTTTTAAGTTATATCTTTAAAATGTACTATCAAAATAAAGACCTAAAATAGATTGTATTTATAAACAGTCCTACCTTTTTAAAGAATAATCTTATAATTCACTATTATTGTCAGTTGAGAAATTGGCAAAAATATCATTTTTCAACTTCAAATTCAAACGTTTGAAGATCGCAATTCCATGGATGGGAATGGGAAAACAAGGGAGATAATTGTGTTATTATTTCTTGTGTCAGCGATTTTAATGTCTCTAAAATAATGCCCACGATCGTATACCCACTTTTTTAAAGAAAAATCTTATAATTCACTATTATTGTCAGTTGAGAAATTGGCAAAAATATCATTTTTCAACTTCAAATTCAAACGTTTGAAGATCGCAATTCCATGGATGGGAATGGTATAACAAGGGAGATAATTGTGTTATTATTTCTTGTGTCAACGATTTTAATGTCTGTAAAATAATGCCCATGATCGTATAATAGTGAGTTGACAACCTTTTGAGCAAAATGCATAGAAATAATCATGTTTTGACTTTCTTAGAAAATATGAAATTCCCTCTTTAAGGGTACCTTACGATATTGCACTCCATCATCTGTAAATTTATACATATAGATATATATATACTATCCGCAATTATATCCGGATAAGTTACATAACGACCGTCATTATTTATTATATACCTAAAACTGGCGCTGTTTATTCCTTTCCTGGTAGAGCCGATGGCTCGAGTGTCCCGAGGGCCGAGAGTGACGCCCGATTAGTCTCGGTAATTTGTGACCATATAACAGTCGTCCTGCCCAATTCACACAAAGTTGTTGCGAAGATAGCCGACTTTCGTCTTGCCGCGACCAACGCCCGATGCATGTATGCATGTATGAGAAATCTTGGGAGTTAATGGGAGGAATCACATCTTCCATTTCATACCGAAACGAATTACTGCCATCATATATAAGTATTTATTCGCTTTAGATCTAGATAAAATACATCCTGTTCGAAGACGAGCTGCGATGTAAAGCATATTTAATAATTGAAGGACCCTAAATCCAAACGTTATTTGAGCCTGAAATCAAAGTATATTAGCAAAGCAAACAGTTCAAATTCTAATAGTTGACACATTATTCAACTTAACATCAAAGATACCTCTGGTAGGTGTTTGACTTCAGACGCCCCACATCTTTAATTATATATGATGTTAAGCCAATACGGAAAAAATGGGCTGAATATTGAGTCGCACGCATATACCCATAAAGTTTACCGTTGAAAATTGGTTGGCAGTAACAGCGATGCTATCAAAGTGGTTAATGAGTATCCCTGTGCCTGGAGGACAAGTGATGTCCTATAATTTATTAAGTTTTATTTCAGTCCCTTTTCGGAATTGATCGGTTTTGACCAACCAAGAAAAATATTTAAAGTATCGGATAGACAATGAATATTATCGAATGTAAGGTGGTAATTTTGGGTATTCCTCGGGTAAAATGTGATTTCACCAATCCTAAACAACCATGCACGGCCAAGGAAAAGCTGACTGCAAACATTACCAAGAGACTCTATAATGTTAATTAATAATTGGCAAACGAGTGTCCGTTGTCGGACCTATGGATAGGATAACCTTAAAGGATCTTTTTAAGCAAACACGAATTTGCTGGGTCAGGAAGATTATTAATCTGGCTATCAAAACTAAAACCGGAAAACTATATAAGAAGCTATCTGTAGTGGCCAAACCGCTGTAATGTCCAAACGCTATCTGTAGTGGCCAAACCGCTGTAATGTCCAAACGCTATCTAGAAGAGATATATACAGCCAAGACACGGATATTGTACAAAAATTATTGTAAGACAAGAGGCTGTAACAGTGACACAACCCTGTGCGATTTAGACGATTGTTTATTCATAAGCGACACCCACACATGAATGATTATCAACATGAAGAAGAACGACACATTTATTTTGGAGGTATGAAAACCATGTAATAAAGACAAAAACAGTTGGAATCAGTTCAATTGATGTCATATCTCGCATAATATCCTGATCGGCCCATTTTTAGGCCGTCTGAACTGTAACCAGTGACCACAAAGGTACGCGCCGCAACCGAGATCACTGTTACCGCCAGTATTTGTAAGTAATTGTAAATATGTCTTTGACAACCAACGCTGATCTGGGATATAACAAACGCAATTAAACGAGTCCAAAAATGTAAGCCGGACCATAATAGTTGCCTTCAGACTTCCGGTAACTTGTATGTTATAAAATATTAACTAGATAATGTAAAGGGAATTTATTGAAAATTTCAGTCAAATTGAGCCCCTTTGAACCAATATTTTAGCGATTGAATTTTGAGTCTACCTTCGATCATCATTACTAAAGTCGATACGATAAAAAACAAAATTGTTAATGGACGTTAAGTAGCTCATAGGGTTGTAATCCAGTAAATATCGCAGGCTAGGGAAGTCATCGAGGGTTGATTATCGTCTGGATAAGTTAATTAATTTAATTAATGTCGAATTAATAATTTAGATAACATCTCAGGCCTTATGAAAGACGTGCAATTGGCAAATTTACCTGTTGCATAATGTATGTTTATTTCACGATTCAAAAATGGCAAGTTTATCTATTTTGGCATTTGTATTTGCGTGTTTCTTGTATTAATACCCAAGCCTAAAACGTAAGGCCAACTGTTTTATCGTCTGCTATGAGAACAACAGAGACTCGCATACACGAGACCTTGACAATCTCAGAAATTACTGACCCTCGCGAAAATAAAAAATTATCTGGGTAATGATCAATGCTGTGCAGTTCAGATTGAGAAATAACTACCGATTGACAATATCTGGAAAGGGTCTTGAATAACGAACACGATACAGTGCGTCCCATTGGCAGACATTTTCTATGAAATTATAATTATCAAAATAAATACCGAGAAAATCAAAGTCGCCCAGATGAACGGAAGGCAAGCGGAAAGCGGGTTTTATATCCATTTTCCTGAACACTGCATTTTCTCCCCAGGATGCTATCTTTTAAAAGACAAATATTTAACACTGGCATTATCGTCATCAATAAAATTGTTAAAAGAAGAAATTTGTAATTTGAACAAGGGTCTTGAATCATTATACCCGCCTCTATGGCACCAATTAAATTCTTCCAGGTTTACACAAAAATTATTTTCTGCAGATTTTTGTTGGAAAACTTGCGCAGCTGCGGGCCAGTATATTCTAAGCGAAACCTGTATTTAAAACTGCATAAAAGTGTGAACGCGTCTCCCTTCTGTGAATAAGAACCACACAGTGGTTTCAAAATATCAAGTCGAACTGGCGAAATTAAACAAAAACTTTCCCATATATCTGATAAATTATAAGGTTACCTACTAATTCATGAAACAAAAACGGTGGCAGATTAGATCATAAACAATAATACGGTAAACCTATCAATTTTCAAATTAAGGCTTATTAACAACATTTAAAGGGGTTATTACTCCTCATTCTTCGTGGAGTATATACTGAGGAATATTGGGTGCCGATAGGTAATTGGAGCTGTTGTGGATGTCTGACAGTGTATAATTGGGTAGTCCCTATGGCAACGAAGACATTTATTGACATAAGTACACGAGACCCCATCGGTTCATACCTCTATTAAGGGTTATTCTAGATTCAGTTTTGTATGGCTCTACAGAAAGATGACTGCACTATAAATCTGCTGCTACGCGTGACGGATGAATCATCTAATAGTAGGCTAAGGCTAAATCGATAAACTCCCCTTGGATGATTTTTAACTGAATATTAGTGTATGCATTTTTACATCCAGGGATCTGTGAATATGTGACGGGGAATTAGAGTAAATGTAAGCATTACCGATAGATGAGGTTTCAACAACTGATGTTAGGACACCACCAGGCTCAATCAATCTTTCAGTGTAGGGATATTATTTTTTGTCATCCTTACTGTGCTCTGTCCTAGTTGGCCATTTTGAGTAAAATACCAACTCTTTACTTGAGACGCTGAACTTTACTTGTAATAAGTTGTAACGGTCGATCTCCTTCTATTTGACTTCCACATTTTAGCTGCTTATACTAATCTGAAACTTAATTTAATTATTTAATTGACCAAGTAAATGTGAACAGAAATATGGAGGGTGCTAGTCCCTTTAAAAATAACCTGGTTACAGACAAAGCTAGCACTAGACAGCTACTGTGCGATATCAATACTTATTAAACAAGACCAGGGGGCAGTTTCACAAAAGTTCGTAACTTTAAGAAAAAACACTGCGTAAAGAAAAACTTATGAAAAAGATACGAATTATTTACGTCGGTTTCACAAAGGCCGGCGTAACTTTTTCACGTATCTTTTTTCGTAAATACGTCGTGACCATTCATGACGTCATGTTGCGTCACTTTATTCAAACTTCTGCAAACATTCCCACGGTCTAAATGTTGACAATGTCGGCATTATAGCCGCTATGTTTGATTTGATCATTACCTTTTGAAACATAAACGACGAAATGATATATTCTTTATATATAAGCCAAGATTTAGCAGTGTATTTATTATTATTAATAAACTGATATTTTCAAGCCTTTTGTTTACTTGTTTTTGTTTGCTACGTCATAGCGCGTGTCACAGTAGCATGCGCTTCGTCTGTCAGTCTGCCAAAAGCCGAAATGGGGTCTAAAATTGGACCCCTGCAGCTCTCCGCTTTTTGATTGAGGCAGTTGAGCAGCAGCCTGACCAAGTCATCGAAAGTCAGAGAATATTTGTAAGCTTACTCTTAAGGCCCTATAGTTAGTTATACATGTAGGCCTACAGGGTCTAGTAGTAGCAATACTAGGCATAATAATAGTAATACCGAGCGTTGGCCATAATCTTGTTTAATGAAAACTAGCCTACTGATATTATTTTTCCTAGGTTCCTGTTTGTGTTAAATCAAATTAAATACTATGCCGTAGGCCTACTTGTAGTGTAAATGCTTGCCTTCAATCGAAGGCCCACGAGACCCTAGTTTTAAGCCTGAGTCTGCCAAGTCTATAAGCTATATATATATGCATAGCCTACCTTTCCGGTACTATAGCAGGTATACCCGATCCTGACCACAAAAATTAAAAGGCGATTAGTCTAGTCACTGATGGTACGCTAACCCCTTGTGCCATCAGCAATGAGATTTTGGAAGCTACCTGTGGCATAGTAGCCTATCGTAATGTATGATATGAAATTGGGATTAACGTGCTACTCTTCTGCACCTAACCTGGGCTAATGGAAGACGGGGACTACTCTTTTACAACGAATTCCAACTGCCAAGCGATCTTTTACGTGCACGCCAATGTGTACACGGGAATTCGGTTTTACGTCCCATCCGAACGACTAGACAGCTGTCCTTGTCAGCCCCTCCGTTCTGCATCACTTTCTCAACCAATGCACGGATCGAACCCGACCTGCAGGCTAGCGAGCCAGCGCCTTACCCACTTAGCCACGTGATCCCCCCTATCGTAATGCAATCACTTGTACTGTAGTTTGTACACTACAGATGACAAGGATTTCGATCGATGAGTTGCGGTTTCGATATCATAATTAATACAGTTAATAATATTGGTCCGATCAAGTCTGTACCGCGAAACTAACTTCTCGTCTGTATGGATGTCGGGAGGGTTTAATCTATCACTGAATATTCTCTCCCAACGAAGTTCCTGAGGGCAGTTTTAAAAAAGTTCGTAAATTTAAGAAAAAAACGTTACGTTAAAAAAAAATTACGAAAAAGATACGAATTATTTACGCGGGTTTCACAAAGGTCGGCGTAAGTTTTTTCTTAACTTTTTCTCGTATCTTTTTACGTAGATACGCCACGTCATTTCATTCAAACTTCTGTAAACATTCCCCCCAGTCATAATGTTGACAAATTCGGCATTATAACCGTTATGTTGGGTTTTATCCTAACCATTTGAAACATAAACGATGAAATGATATATATACGCTAAGCGTAGCTGTGTATTTATGAATAAAAAGCTATTTTCATGCCTTTTGTTTTTCTTTGCTACGTCATAGCGCGTGAGACACAGTAGCATACGTCGTCTGTCAGTCTGTCAAAAGCCGAAATAGAAAGCATGAAAATTAAAATCGAAAACAAAATTGGAACAGCTCTCGGTGTTTCGATTGAGGGCGTAGAATTGTGGAATTCTGAAAGGAAAATTGAGCAGCAGTCTGACTAGGTAATCGAAAGACTGAGCTTGGGAGAATATTTGTGTCCGTCTTTGCCCCGATAGGCGTAGGTCCACTCTTTAAGGGAAATTTATTGATAATTAATCGTTAACACGGGTTGTTATTGCTCGTGAAACACGATAAATTACTCTAGACACTGATGGTACACTAACCCCGTGATCATGTGGATGAGTTTTTGGAAGCTAGGTGTGGCATAGTAGGCCTACTGTAATGCAATCAGGACTTGTAAGTTGTACAGTAGGATTTCGATCGGCAAGTTGCGGTTTTGATATCATCATTAATACAGTGAACAACTACTGCCTACTGGTCCAATCAAGTTTGTTACGTGAAACTAGGGAATCACGGTGGCTAAGTGGGCAAGGCACTGGCTCGCTAGCCTGGAGGTCGGGTGTTCGATCCCTGCATTGGCCGAGAAAGTTCATCTCGATTTTCCGGCGTGGTTTCCCCTTGTCAGTGATGCGGAATGAGGGCCTGACAAGGACAGCGGTCTAGTCGTTCGGGTGGGACGAAAAACCGAGGCCCCGTGTACACATTGGCGTACACGTAAAAGATCCCTTGGCAGTTGGAATTCGATATAAGAGTAGGCCGTAGCGCCGCTGCCCGGGCAAAATTTCCCTCATAGCACACTGTACGGCGTATGCCCGTCTTCCATTAGCCCAAGTCAGGTGCAGAAGAGTAGGACGTTAAACCCCATTTCATTTCATTTCATTACGTGAAACTAACTCCTCGTCCGTACGGGTGTCACTAAATATTCTCTCTCGCCGAATTGCCGATCCGCATAAAACAATGGTTGCAAACCTGTTTGTGATAGAGTACCATTTGGAGATCCCGTACAGTCGCCACGTAGGCTACCACCTGGTTCCAGGAAAAACTCAATTCGATCAAATAAAATAAAACCAAGTACGAACAATCCAAACCATAAGACAGAATTCGAAGTCCTAGAAAAACGTGAAAGGCAAAATAGTGTAATCAGAAAATGGACTGCTCCCCGTGTACAAAATTCACGACAAACAGTGGTAACAGGTGTCCGGAAGAGTAAGCTTACCCTGTCTGGCGCCACATCCGTCATAGCTGCACTTTATCTGAATATTTTACAAGTGGAACACACAAAAGAACTAAAAAAACAAGCCAACAGTGAGGCTGATGTCCCCCGCCGAAATCCCAAAATAAATAGATTAATTAATCGCACATTTATTTTTTTCAAATGTATCGAGCAATCAAACTGTACACGAAGTGTCATCCAAAAGTATTTTATAAAGAAAAATGCTAAAACCGACGAGAAAAATGAAAATGTACCCTAGTTAGGGGCAGACAAAAGGGCCCCCACGCTTGACAAAAGGGCCCCTCTGGCCAAGGGAAATGGTCAATCGTTTCTATACACTGTTACTGTCGAATCCATTACTGAATGAGAATGCTGTCATTGTATTGGCATAAAAATCATCAATCAAGATGAACCTAAGTTATCTTGTCCCAAAGTATCAACCAATCAAATTGCTTATCTCTGCCTACCCTAAGAAGAAAATGCTCATCTTCGAACTCCATCAAGGCATTGACCTAATAAGCATACACACCAATTTTGAACATTTTAACTCAATTCGAAGGAGAGTTATTGTGTTCCAAAGTCTCGGCAAATCAAATTGCTTATCGCTCTGCTTACCCTGAGCAGAAAATGCTCATTATCGATCTTAGTCAATGTATTACTGTAATAAAACTATACACCAAGTTTCATCACTCTCACTTAATTAGAACTAAAGTTATCGTGTCCCAAAGCATCAACCAATCAAATTGCTTATCTCTGCTTACCCTAAGCGTTTGAACATTTTAACTCAATTAGAAGGGGAGTTATTGTGTTACAAAGTTTCGACCAATCAAATTGCGTATCGCTCTGCTTACCCTGAGCAGAAAATGCTCATTATCGAACTTAGTCAAGGTATTACTGTAATGAAACTATACACCAAGTTTCATCACTCTCACTTAATTAGAACTAAAGTTATCGTGTCCCAAAGCATCAACCAATCAAATTGCTTATCTCTGCTTACCCTAAGCGGAAAATGCTCATCTTCGAACTCCATCAAGGCATTGACCTAATAAGCATATACACCAAGTTTGAACATTTTAACTCAATAAGAAGTAGAGTTATTGTGTTACAAAGTCTCGACCAATCAAATTGCGTATCGCTCTGCTTACCCTGAGCAGAAAATGCTCATTATCGAACTTAGTCAAGGTATTACTGTAATGAAACTATACACCAATTTTCATCACTCTCACTTAATTAGAACTAAAGTTATCGTGTCTCAAAGCATCAACCAATCAAATTGCTTATCTCTGCTTACCCTAAGCGGAAAATGCTCATCTTTGAACTCCATCAAGGCATTGACCTAATAAACACATACACCAAGTTTGAACATTCTAGCTCAATTAGGAAGAGAGTTATTGTGTCCCAAAAAGTGTGACGGACAGACAGACAAAGGTCAATATAGGCATGGAAAATTTAGTCTTCACTGGCTACTAAATGCTAAAAATTTACTAGCCAGCACCAAAATTTTAGTAGCCAGAAATTACAATGCTATTAACTTTAACTGTAGTCTGCAACGTAAATCACTACGGTACTAGATATTACGCGTTGTTTTTTTAATCTTTATCATAATGCTAAATATAAAACAATGCAGAAAAACGAACACCAGTTTTGATTTAAATGAATCTTAATTGTAATAATTTGATGCTACTGTGGAACTAACGTTAGAACTCGAAGCACTAGACATAACGATGTCTGTAGTGTCAGTAATAACAAGGTCACTTTGACTCGTAGTTGAACTACTGCCACTACCAGCTAGATTTCCGTCAGAAGACTGTGTTAGAGAGGAATCTTCCTTTTTTTTAAAGAAAGAGCTTAAAAGATTTTGTTTTTTATGCATTTTGTTAATATATAGGGTATAACTTTAATGTATGGGTTAGAATTATTAGAAATATGGGTCAACTACATGCGTAGTCGGCCATTTTGTATACATTGCCATAAGTTAGAAGTTAGAACGATTTTCGGCACATGGTAAGAAAATATTTGAATGTCGTAAATAATGTCGTTAAATTGGAGTTATTTCCCCTAGTAAATTCCGGTTTTACGAAGCGCTGAATAAACAATTTCAATTTTGTAAAAAAAATTATTTTAAAACGAGAAAAAAACTTAGTCGCCAGCTGGCGACTCAAGTGAAAATTTTAACTAGCCAGAAAATATATTTGGTCGCCATGGCGAGTGTTTTAGTCGCCATGTAGAGCCTTGCAGACAGACAGACAGAAAGACGGACGAACCCATTTTATTAATAGTCCCCTAACTTTCTTCGAAAGGCGGGGGACAAAAAACCAACTCAATGCGAGGGCTGTGGGCTATCTGTTTCTTTCCGAAAAAAAGATTAATCAATCAAGAAATAGATAAAGAAGTATAGAGATAAAATATAAGTAAGTAGGCCTATACAAGATAATAATAAGAATGGTAACATATACAGACTGAGGAAATAATGGGTATTATCTTGTGTTAGGCAATAAACATTTTTGTGAAGTAAAAAATAACTAAAAAACGTTCATGACCCCGAAAGTGCTCGCGTACCACAGCTTGGGAACCACTGGCATAAAGTAACAATGCGGACGTTTTGTCCAAGATACGTAAAAAAATCCAACTTACGACAGGGTGAGAGTTGCCGTAGACTTTACGATCAAATTTACGAATTTTGTAAGTTAAGAATTTTAGTGAAACGCAATTTTTTCGTAAGTTTACGTTACGATAAATTTTTCATCGTAAGATGCTTTGTGAAACTACCCCCTGATACGCCTAAAGTATAAAGGCGTTCATTTTGTCAAAGATACGAAAAATTTCCAACTTACGACAAGGTTAGAGTTGCCGTAGACTTTACGATAAAAGTTACGAATTTCGTAAGTTAAGAAGTTTAGTGAAACGCGATTTTTACGTAAGTTTATGTTACGATAAACTTACGCAAATTTTTCATCGTAAGTTGCTTTGTGAAACTGGCCCCAGTCCTTTAAGTAAAATTATTAATAAAATTATATTAACATTGTTGCTGACAATGCACCCGGTAGCTTCCGTGACCTTGGCATGGTTTATTTGAACTAGGCCTACTATGTATTATGGCACATTATATTACGCCAAAATATTACCTTGACACCGATTCAGACCAGTATGAACTAACGGTTCAATATTAAGGTCAACCGGTACGTGAGGTCAACTTCACTACCCATGCGGTCAACAAACTAAGAATGACTTTTACTTTTAACACAAAATAAAACATTATCATTTTCTTTAAAATTAGCTCTAAAATAATATGATATGGGATCGAATAGGCCTACAGATCTAAATAGCGGGCAGTGATAAAGATAACACGAGAGAAGTACATGTGTGCCCGATGGGATTAAAAAATTACATAGAACATTAGAATAGAAGTAGGCCCAAATACATGAGTAGTCTACATTTTCAAATGACCATGAATGGAGATACAATCCAAAGACCCGCATAATGGGCAGTGGTGAATGAAACAACTTTAAAGATAAGATAGAAATATGCTCAAATACTGAGTAGCCTTAGGTGCTATATACATTATTATGTGAATAAATAAATAAATAAAGTTCTACAGACCTGAAAATGTAATGAATTGATCTGTTCCAGGATAAAAGTAACAGCCTTTCGATATGCGGTATTAAATAAATTCCAAAGTGGATTAAATTGTTTCACAATTTGTCAATGATGTTACTCACGTAAGGCGACGTCAATATAATGTGGAACACAGCGAAGACTGACGTCATTATAACCACGTGGTTCGAATATACTTTACCGTAAACGCTCTAACAGTTGAGCTTTGATAACGGATTTTAAGTTAATCCTTAAAATCATATATTCGGCACTATTAGTGGCAATTGAGTGTATTCTAAACTCTATTAAAGGCCACAGATCATCGGCACAATAGATGTTCAACGGAGAACAAGTCATGGAATTGAAAGGCCATTGCCCAGCAGTTCCAAGACCGTTGGTATGATCCTTATGTCCTGGTGGCTTTGGGTGGCAAGCTCTCAAGAAACCACCCCAAACCGAGATTCTTCTCCGTGAATCTGATGGCCCTTGCGGATGCTGACTACAAATTGGTTTGGATGGACACTGGTGGACAAGGTTATCAATTTGATGGACATATTTTAGGTGTGATGAGATGATGGTCGCCAACTATTGGTTGTCAAGGGGCAAACGCGTGGCTGAGAATAGGTGTGGAATCATGACCAACATGTTTGAATGCTTCTTGGGAAGACCGGTGTGTTACGGACCCTGCCATCCCCAACATCTCATAGGAAAAGCAGGGGTGGAACGCGAGGATGGGAACCACAACATCCATTTGACGGTTCCGTTGAGCAACTCACGCAACAAGGGTCATCAGTAGGCCAAGATTCAGAGGAACTACATCAAACACTACTTCAACAGTCTATCATGATCTGTTCCCCGGATCTGAATAACCAATACCGACCTTGATTGCTAACTTTTGTGATATGAACATTAACCAAAAGTGTCCCATTTCAGATGTGTCATTTAAGCATAAAGTTGAAACACACTTTGAATAGTAATGAGACGGTCGAAATAATTATGATATCTAAATAAAAGTTTCCACAAAAGACTGTCCTGTTGATCTGCATCCTTGGAAAGACCCATGCAGGTGCAGAAGTATCAATAGCTGATATGTAGTGGATGTTTATTCATTTACAAAATTTGTATAAAGAATATAGGATACGATAACAAGCTTTACCAGCTCATATAAAATCACTTCCTTAAAACGGATCTTTTACAGATTTGCAACTGGCAGTCATAATATTAACAGATATTACGCATCTGACTGACCTAAGTAGCGATAACCGACACGCAGGTGAATTTCAAGTCACTGATAATTCCGTTGAAGATGGAAAGTCTTTATATAAGACGATGAGAGAATATCTCGCAATTGAAAAATAAAATTGGCTGTCACAAGATAAGATAAAAGAAAAAAATAGGAAAATCCCCCGCATTCCCCTGTTGTTATTCAACCAGATCTTAATAAAAACATGGTAATGAACGGACTTTTTTCAAATTTATGTTCATTATCTTTTATCTACTGACAGCCAATTCTTTTTGTGAATTGTCAGATATCCTCCCACTTTCTTATATAATAACTTATCATCGTCAATGGAATTGTCAGTGAAATGAAATTCGACCGCGTGTCTGGTATTGCTCGTAATTTCATGCAGTTACTTATATAGAAGGACAACTCGCGTTTGTCATGTTTGACGTCACTTCCCATATATTTAAGAGTTTGTTGCACATCTCCCGTAGCAATGATCTCTGTGTTAAAATTATATTTGGAATGTATTTTACCAGTTCTATCACATGTAATAATGACTGGCACCAATATTGTCCTTTAATGATTAATGATCTTTGATTATTTGTTAATGTCAAGTTGTTTTGTTTTCACATGTTGTGCTTTTTTATATTATTTAGATGTTCTGTTCCAACATGTTCAATGTATGCTTTGATTGCTTTGGTTCAGTAAAATTATTTTTAAATCAGATACGTACGAATATTCCTTTAAGGGCACACACAATAAGAAACAAAGAAAGTAAATAAAATGGGGGGGGGGGGCTATCAACACCACACCGACAAACTTTTTTTCTATTTTTTTAATTATTATTTTTTATTTATCGTCTTCATCATATTAAATTTAATTGAAACTGAACCGCATATACTTAAATCGTTGTTAGGCCAATGTCAGTGGTGGGAAACTGTGTAGCCATTCACTAATTATGAAATTTTAGGCTTCATTTAATACAGATAAAAAAAAAGAAATAGAGGGACAATTTCAAATATTATACGTCATTTACGCCGTACTGACGTCATTTAAATGTAAAATTTGGTATGATTACGAACAGAAACGTTTTCGTTTTGTAATATCCACGTATTTATGAATAATTTTGAATATTTTAGCGTTTTCATCATATGTATAAGTGGGTGTGATGTTCACTGGAGACTGGGGGTGCTGGCTGGTGGCTCTGGGTGCTGGCTGGTCGCCCTGGTGGGTCGCTCTGGGATCTGGAAGGGCACTTGATCTGTGCAGGAGCCATCAGGGTAGTGTATGTGGTTGAATTTGTGTCCGAAGAGCATCCCAGTCTTGTCTGTCGAGGACCTTGCCGGGACTGGCAAGGGTTACGAGGAATTGTATGGCACTCATTAAGCGCTTGTTGACTTTGGGAGTCATTCCCCTTTATGCAGCAGAGATTATGATGGTGGAGTTGGGGTGGTAATGCTCATCCCGTGATAATGGTCCTCATGGTAGTGTATGTGGTTGAATTTGTGTCCGAAGAGTACCCCAGTCTTGTCTGCTGAGGACCTTGCCGGGACTGGTAAGGGTTACGAGGAATTGTATAGCACCCGTTAAGCGCTCGTTGACTTGGGAAGTCAGTCCCCTTTATGCAGCAGAATTTCTGATGGTGGAGTTGGGGTGGTAATGCTCATTGCGTGATAATGGTCCTCTTGGTTGGGGGCTCATCTTGGGAACCCTTATTTGCAAACGGGATGTTATCCCAGAGGCCGTACTGTTCCTCCTGATTCGTAGTATTCGTAGCTCACGTGAAAAACGGGTATAAGAACCCCTATTTGCAAACGGGATGTTATCCCAGAGGCCGTACTGTTCCTCCTGATTCGTAGTATTCGTAGCTCACGTGAAAAACGGGTATAAGGCCAATTATGTAATTGTGTAGGAGACCTCCAACGTCTTGGAATTAAATTGTATTGAATTATTACAGAACTATGAACGTGCATGGATATTAGATGGGTCTACTGTATCCCAGGGCTTTTTAACGCATGAACAGATTGTGTGTTACTCAACCCTGATTATTAAATCATGTTATTGAAGGGGTATTATTGACAATATTGGGATCGGTCATTGAGTCCAGTGATGTGGGTTCGTTTCACAACTTCTAAGTGTCAAGGAGTTGGGTCACCTGTCACCCACATGGGTTCCCCTTTTCCGTCCCTTTGCTAAAGACCCGTGCATGCAAGAAATTTATTGAAATGAATTTGATCTATAATTCCGAAATAACCTTATAGGTGTCGAGTCTCCTCTATGCGCACAAAAGCAAGAGAAGTCTTAATACTGCCTGGACGTTTTAAAAAAGAAATTGGCATGTTATGTTTCCTGATACCGAAGCCAACAATGCCCAATAAGTGAAGTGAACGATGTCACATTATTATCCGTTATAGACAATTAATAGATTTCGTATCAGAAAACAGCTTACGAGGTGGTTAAACTTTCCGATACTAATGTTAATTTACCGTCTTCATTGTCCAGTCGGTGCAGAAAACTAATAGGTTTCTTAAAGCTCCAATTTCATATATTAAGTTATTTTTTTTTAAAATGTATTAAAATAACGCCTTAAAATAGATGGTATATATAAACAGTCCTACATTGTTAAAAAATAATCCTATTAATCCAATAATTCACTATTGACAGCTGAGAAATTGGCAATTATACCATTTTCAACTTCAAATTCAAACGTTTGAAGATAGCTATCCCATGGGGGACAATAGAAAAACAAGGGAGGTAATTGTGGGTGGGCGGGCCAAGTGGAAACACCGTGCTTTTTTAGTAACTTTTTACATAGGGTATTTTTTTTTATCTTGATACCATTTTCCTATTACTTCTTATGTATTGGACGTTAAATTTCTTAATCCAACCCAAGCAAGACGATTCTTTGG
This sequence comes from Patella caerulea, assembly GCA_036850965.1. Lineage (NCBI taxonomy): Eukaryota > Metazoa > Mollusca > Gastropoda > Patellidae > Patella > Patella caerulea. The sequence goes on from JAZGQO010000006.1 coordinate 27,159,127, forward strand.
CATGCCATTGACAGCTCTCGGAAGTTTCATAAGATACATTTGTCTGCGATATGATCCTTGGTGGAAGAGTGCGTTAACCTCTACCCCTACTACTATTGGAGCACTTTCCCTTTGCTTTATGCACGGACTTAAATACCAAACCAACCTTACATAAGTAGGTTCTAACATCCCATTTTGTTCTTGTTATTGTTGTGTTGTCTTCCTTCTAATTAATATAGGGCTACAAAGGTCAACATAATTACAGATTTATTTACCTATTATTATTATTTCACCCAGTACAAGTTTTGAGGTCAGTTGGTGAATATTTGTGATGTGTTGACTGATTGGAACCAAATATGACAACCTCCATAGTACTATATAATTGGATGACAATAAATACTCATGTTATTGTTCTTCGGGCTATTATGTATTACTGCTGTCTTCAAGGTAACTTAAGACACAATGCCAAGTAATAGCCTATTTACTATCCCGACATTCTTTTTGACGTCTTTCTGTTTTGCCCTAAAGCAACATCGAGTTCGAATAGCGGATTGAACCTATAAAATCTATTGAATCCAGGCATTCAATTATCAGCACGCTTCTATATATCAACTGATATGACCAACACGCAATGAAACATTTAAACTTGAACATTTAAACTTTAAAATTCAGCAAAGGTGTTTAAGAAGATTATCTTATTTCAGCTCAAAGCAACATATTATACATTACCCCTGATTCTTAGGCGAATGAAAATATCCACGTACATTTCAAGCAAAGGGGAATGATAACAAAAGCTTGCATGCGTTATCTGAAATAAAAGATGGCCATTTGTAAGTTCCGATAATAATATCGGACGTCATGAGGAAAAACAGAATATCGATGACATTAATACTACTGAACATTTATTAGATTCAAATAACCTTCTGGTTTGATGACTATATCAAAAGACGTTTATAGATAATTAAATAAAATAGGTGATGAAGTACACATTGATTGTAATATTGAGCTATGTCATATCAATAGAATAGGTTTATATTTTAAATGGAATTGGGTTTAACGTCTGTTAACAAGATACTTTAGTCATATTGAGACTAACATACGTCCCTTAGACGCTTGCATTGGGATACAATTATTCTACGTCTAATTGGGGGAGAATGTTCAAACGTGATTAGTGGCGCATTGAGGAAAATGCAGATTTTCTGACTGTCCAGGGTTATTCTATTCCGTTCTTGGCCGAGAATATTTCTCTATATTTTCACCGTGTATACCCCTTGTCGGTACCGAGGTGGGGGCATTTTTGCGCTTAGTCTGAACAGATGCCCGCCTATCCTTCAGACTTCTTGGAATACTCCATTTCTGAGGTAGAATTGTAAACTTTGCTAGTTGTGTGTCTTGTCTGAGTGGTTCGGCGATCCCCTTTTCGACAGTTTGGTTTATCTATTATCCTTTAGAACACAACAACTCTGATTCTGGGGTACACTGTTAAAAATAAATGTAAAATTACAGTTAAAAATATGTAATTTAAAAATACCACTGCATGTTTTTATACAGTAAATGTACTGTATTAGTGAGATAACATGGGATTACCGTAGAAAATTGGTAAATTAACAATAAAAGTGTAGTTTTACAAGTTCGAACTGTATTGTTATTACATGTAATTTGTAATAATACCACTGCATGTTTTTTATACTATAAATTTACTGTAGCCTAATAGTGAGGTAACGTGGGATTACTGTAAAATAAAATTGGTAAATTAACAATAAAAGTGTAGCTTTACATATTATAACTGTATTCTCTTTACATGTAACCTGTATTTATACAACTGTGTTTGTTAACGTACATATATGTTGTACCTTGACTACTTTTTATAGGTAATTCTACTATTCAAACATGTTTAAATACATGATTTGTGTATAATTTACAAGAAACGTGTAATTCTACATCGCGTTTGAACTTTAACATTGATCCTTTAAGGCTACATTACTTTTCACTATTGCTTCAAACTGTCCATTAGAACATTATTCGGGCATTGTGAAGGACAATAAGCCCCCTCCTCAGATGAATTTATCGATATTGTAGCCCTAATATTTAGAGGTTTTTTTTAACTATTCAAGAAACATTATACCCCTTTTTCAAAAATACCTTATTCGGCTACGTCTTGTAGTTCATTTTTCTGAAAACTTTTTCATTATTCTCAATACATTTATACCGACTGTCCTCTTTTTCTTTTAAATTTTACAATGCTTCAGTCTCAAGCCGCTGGTCAATGAATTATTAACGAAAATGTTATTCAGATATCGCCAATAAAATATTTTTACGTACGAAGATTTTTAAAAGAATAGGAAATTAGTTTTATTGCGATTTATAATGTCTGCGCTGTTAAAATATAATTACAACGCAAAATGCGTATTTTTATACTATAAATTCACTGTGATTACTGTAAAAGAGGGGTAAATTAACCATTAAAATGTAGTTTCACATCTGTAACCTGTATTGATAGAGATGGAGGGGGGGGGTAACGTCAAGAGGGGCAGAGGGGGGGGTAACGTCATTTTGGGACTAACATATGGTCTTTATAGCAGTAGAAGGAAACCGGAGGACACTGAGAAAACCCACGAGATTGGCGTATTGATACAATTATGTTTGTTAACGTACATGTATGTTGTACTTTGACTGCTTTTTATAGGTAATTCTACTATCCAAGGATTTGTGTATAATTTACAGAAAAAGTGTAATTGTATTTCTTTTTAGAACTTTAACATTGATAGACCTTTTAAGGCATCGTTACTTTTCGCCTTTAGTCACGATGGCTAAGTGGGTAAGACGCTGACTCACTAGCCTGGGGGTTCGGTGTTCGATCCCTGCTTAGGCCTAGAAAGTTCATTCAGGCTTTCCGGCGTGATCCCCCTTGTCAGTGATGCAGGGCAGAGGGTAGGACAAGTCGTTGGGATGGGACCAAACACCAAGGTCTACTGTACACACTGGCATGCACGTAAAAGGTCCATATTAACCGGTTAAAATTATAGGTATATATTTACAATTGTAAGTATACTTAAAATATCGCATAGTTTGTTAACTTACATTTAAAACGATGTAAATGCACATGAATGCAAAGCTTATGTAAGATTACATCAGACTTAAAATATCATTATGCAAGAGCAAAATCTGCTTATTACAGGTCTTTCTTTAGGCCTGAGATGTTATCGTTATCTAAATCATCAATTAGACATTAATTAACATATCCAGACCATAATAAACTCTTAAAGTCAAGGCTATGCGAATATTTCAAACGCTTTTTACTCGACTAATAGTGGACCAATTTGACTGAAATTTTCAACAAATTACCTTTACACTATCTAGTTTTTAACTATTATAGTGAGAGCTGTCATCTCTTTATCTTATCTCCCATATTGTAACTTAAATGTAGAAATACAACCATATGCCAGTTTACTTTATGTGAGCTGTATATTAACAGAAAAATGCCATTTGAAATAGTATTTTTACAGCAAATTGTAAATTAACTGTAAAATAGTGGCAATACCTGTCATCCCATCTTTGGCCCCATGTAAGATTACATCAAACGTAATGTAGAAATACAACCGTATGTCAGTTTACATTATGTGAGCTGTATATTAACAAAAATGCCATTTGAAATAGTATTTTTACAACAAATTGTAAATTTACCATCAAATAGTGTTCAAATCGATTATATTTATCGAAAATATCGAAAACTATTTAGTTTTAAGTCAGTAATATAAGTTTTAGAGACATAGCTTATTCAAAATCTGAATGCACCTATCTGGCGTGTAAACACAATGATATGCCATACTGGGACATTTTGCATGGTATCATGCCTTCTATTCTTTCCATTATAAGAAGCAGAACAATAGGACGTTATACCATATTTTATGCCATTTCTTTCCATTATCGAATGGTGTTTTTGCATGCTCGGCTGAAAGGTCCGCAAAACTCCATGTGTTTGCCAGGATCAAACATAGGACTACTTAGCCGAGCTGGGACAAACACATGCCCGTCAAAGTATATTTCAAGTAAATATACACTTCAAAATTGTATTTTTACCGTAAAAAGACTGGCAGAAAGTTGCCATTAAATCACTGTATTTTAAAGGGACAATAACATTCTTGCTGGCTTGGTAGCTCCAGAAAATAAATAATACCCTTATTCGAAGTACTAGATGTTTAAATGTCCTACCTGTTGTGTAAATTATCCATTACAACCTATTTTATTTGTCAAGAGGGTTCGAAAATATTTTAAAATCCAAGTCACATTTGAAAAGGTTTACGTTAGACTTTTCAAATCAATTGGTTGAATTTTTCCAATTTTTTAAATTAGGTGTGTTAAGATGAAATTTGTATCATCAATTAATTTGAATATTCTAAAATAATACGATTTGTTGACCAGAATGAAGATTGGGACATATTTTTCAGTTACAGCAAGAGTGTTATTGTCCCTTTAACACTATGTAAATTTACAATAGTGTAAAATAACTTTGCGGTTAATTTACAACCACAGTGTACATTTACAGTGAATGTAAAATAACTATGAGGTAAATCTACAACCACTGTGTAAATTTACAGTAAATGTAAATTGACCTCACTTTGTATTTACAAGCACAACGTAAATTTACATGGAAGTTATTTTACACTCACTGTAAATTTGCATGGACCTTATTTTACACTCACTGTAAATCTACATGTTGTTTGTAAATCTTATTTGCCGATTAGGTGTAAATTTATGAGTCAGTGTTACAGTCATTTTACTGGCAACTTTCTGCCAGTCAATTTACGGTAAAAATACATAAAAATTATTTACAGTGTATATATATCTTGATTGGTGATATTTAGCTGCTTGTGGTAAGCAGCGACAAGCAGCCTGATGTGTCGATACTTTGGAAACTGGTACATTAAACCAACTCCTTTACTAATAAACTCTCTGCTTAGGAAACGGATAACTCTGATTTGGACTTGGCTGAAGTGTTGAAACTTGGTGTTTTATTTCATTGCACCAATAGACTCGATTTTACGTTCAGTTCAAGCAGAGTAATAAATAATTCAATGAATTATATTACTGGGAGGTATCTATTTGGGTGGAAGGATTAAGGCAATCCCCATCAGCTTCACTCTTACCATTGTTTTATATTCCATGCGTCAAAACAGGTCTACAGACAGCGTACATTGGCTTTACATGTATTATTAGTATCTTCAATCGGGAGTATTCTAAGGGTCACCCCAGATTAAATGATAATCAGAAGGTCAGACTAATATCGTGTCTTATTAAACGTGATGAAGATGAAATATATATATATATATATGTCGTTTTATCGTAGTCTGGAATAATGAAGACACGAATCTGCTATTGTGCTGAAATATGGCATAAGGGTAGTAAAAGATAGCAAGCCCGTCTTTGCCAAAGGTGTACCCTGCTCTGTGAACGATACGTGTGAATACGTAAATGGAATGGAATAATGGGGCGGATTTCAATGATGCCATGTTGAAATAAAGTTATCGTAAGCAAGCACATACAGCTGTATAAAGTTGTCTATATCAAGCATATCATATTATTATACAGCTGCAAAAAGTATTGGACATGTATATATATATATATATATTATTTTGAATTAGTTAAATACTCTATTTTTGCCCAAATCAAAGCCATTTAGCATCTTTAAATGAAGTTACCTCTGTGAAGCATTTCTAGCTATCAATTCCTAACGATTCAATATTTTAATATTAAACTTGTGAGCAATATAATTTGGCTATTTGTTCACATTTACATAGTTAAATCATGCGAAATCTGGAACTTTTGAAGTTGTCGAGTCAAGGATCCACTGAGTTAGGTACACATCCTACATACCATCCGCAAGGTTAATAATATAACAGTGGGAAACAGCAATATGATACAAGAGCCCAACGGCCATGCCTACAACCATGATATTAAGAGAATTGATAACTTTGGCTGACAAGTCTCCAAAACATTTCCAATAAATACCATAGTGTTCTTAAAGTAGGGTTAACACGACCTACTGCTTTGTAAGTCAGGTTATCTGAAGATGATACTCTTTGTACGCCTACCATTTCATACCGTACTTTCTTTTAAAACATATAGGACAACGACAAAATTAATTCCCATTGATTATGTTCTTTTAACTTTCTGATTCATTTAGCTTTGATTTGTAACAATTCTAGATTCATTCTGATTTGAAATCGTTCTGAAAAGAAAGCGATTTGTCTTGATTCTTTTATAATTTTATGTTTTGGGAAGTCAATTATTTCTTCATTATGTACCTGTCACTACAAAAGGTTTCTTCTATTCTATTAATATGTCTTAAGATAGTGTTTTTCCAAATGCATTTCACATATCATTTCATCCCTGAAACTAAAATCAAATGAATTTATTCTATTTATGATGTAAAATTAAATTTCTGAACTATTCGTCTTCAATATTTCATTCATCTATGTTTTACGTAGTTTTCCGGTTTTGGTGGCGTTTCCTGATCAGGATGTGCTTTTCTATGCAAATAATATTTAGACTCCCGTTGAAAAGGTAATTCAGAGATATAATTACACCGACAAATATCGCCTCAAATTACTTTATTTCAACGCCACTTTATGTTCACGAAACTGTATAGATAACGCCTCTATTACGAAAGACAGGCTTGATAAAAGTAGAAATTCACACATCGTGGGATGCCCAAAACAAGTTGCTACGCCCAGAACCGCCAATGGACGGCCATCAGGGTGTTATCCTAATGTTATATATATAGAGAGGGAGAGAAATGGGATTTAACACCCACTTGACACAAACTAGGTCATTTTGGGACTAACATGGTTTCATTTTATTTCAATAATTCGCTTGCTCATAGGGGTCTTTAGCAGTGGGAGGAAACCGGGGTACCCGAAGGAAACCCATGAGGTTGAAAAGGCACCCCTACCTCCATGCCACATACGCTCACACCAGGGCTCGAAACCACAGCCGCAAGCCAGAGGTGACCGGCTAGCTAGAGGTTGAAGCGCGGCACTCTAGTCCACTAGTCCACCCCCCCAATAATTCGCTTGCTCATAGGGGTCTTTAGCAGTGGGAGGAAACCGGGGTACCCGAAGGAAACCCATGAGGTTGAAAAGGCACCCCTACCTCCATGCCACATACGCTCACACCAGGGCTCGAAACCACAGCCGCAAGCCAGAGGTGACCGGCTAGCTAGAGGTTGAAGCGCGGCACTCTAGTCCACTAGTCCCCCCCCCCCCCCCAACGTTATAGGCTACAAAGTTAAAGCGCCGTAATAGTCTTTTGCGGTTAAGTTACATAGTCGACATAGTTGGGTACTGTCTTAAAGGAAGGAGAGATGGCAGGATAGTCTGGGATGCAATCGTTCTTTGTCCCCAACATTCTTACCCAGATTCCATCTAATAGTTTGGATGCAGCTATGACGGGTGTGGCGCCAGGCAGGATACGGTTACTGCTACCACTGTTTGTCGTGTATTTTGTACACGCTGAACAGCCCATTTTGTCTAATGGTTTGGATTGTTCGTATTTGTTTTTATTTTATTTCAAGAATAAAACACACATAAGTCACTTATTCCTTTAAGTTATGAATTTGTTACCAAAATGTGTAACAAACTTGGACACAGATCACGAATGTAGGGCGAAAGTTATTTTTAGTCTTTCTCTCCCTTTCCCTTTTACCCCTTTTGCATGGCGATTTTTGTTGACTTTTTGGTGTAGAATAAAAAAAAAGGGTTTAAAAATACATTTTCTGCCAGGTTTTGGTGAATATTCATGATTTTGAGGCGGAAGGATACAAGGGTTGTGAGGTTGGTTACGTTGAAAAACGAGGGCCGAAAATTGCTTGTTTAGTTGTCTCTACTTCCAGCCTGTGTATCCAAGTTTTTCATGGTGAACCTCATACATGCTTTTGGGCCAGAGTTTGTCACATGTTGCTCCATCTGTGGCAGAAAGCATTCTACCCAACGAATATTTGGGAAAAAGTTACAGCCGGTCTAAGAGACGAGAATTAACATTAAAGTCAATGGGGAAATAATTAGTGATCTGTGGCCACTTGGTGTTTTATTTCATTGCACCAATAGACTCGATTTACCGGTCAGTTCAAGCAGAGTAATAAGTAATTCAATGCATTATATTACTGGGAGGTATCTATTTGGGTGGAAGGATTAAGGCAATCCCCATCAGCTTCACTCTTACCATTGTAAGACTAGTGAACAAAATGTGTTTTCACCCAGATTTTTTTTTATATAGAGCGGATGATCTTTACATTTTGCTCCAGGGTTGTAGGTTCGTATAATATGGGTATCGATCATATAACACCTGATACCACTAATGTACTGAAGTCATACGCATAGCCATATGCTATACACATACGTACAGCAAACATTGCACCTATCTAAAGATATCTACCTCATACTAATAATCGTGTCTACCATCTACTTTTGAATTTGCATACTAATGTTACCAGTACTATTTAATAAATTGTATTGCTATGATTACGTGATAACATTCGGTCGTAGCAAAGTATAAATCCAAATCCATTGGACAGTATGAACAATATCGAAATTGTTAATTGAATAGTCGTTTGCTGTACATTTGGTTGTTATGACAAGTTTTCATAAAATGAGTATACTACTCTAGCATAGGAACGGCTACCCCACCGGTATCAATTTATGCAAAAGAAAGAAAGTACACGAATATTCTATAAGATATAATCTGTTGTTGTTACACTTGCAACGATTATTTATCATTACTACCAACGAAAGGATACAAAAGAGCCCTCAATTATTTGTATCGTTTTACTCAAAAACCCTTGATAATATTACTCAGTTCGGTAACCCTCACGCTGATTCTTTCACGTTTCAGCCCATTTTAAACCCCAAGTATGCCGTCGTCAGTCACTTTTTATATATTAGCACCAATGTAAAATTCAGAAAGGTTTAATCTCAAAGACTATGCATATTTAAATACCACATAATATTGAATTGAAAGGGCAAAAAGGTTAATTCTGCGTGAAAATTTTTAAAAATGCATCCTACTCCAGTTGGGAGATATTTTTTTCGCAGAAATAGACAGCAATAAGTAACCAAATTCGTCATTAAGGTAGCTGACTGTCTCGAATTCCAATCAATCGTTTACACCCACAAATACGGGACCGTTGGTAATAAATTTTTAAAATTTAACTGCCACAAACGCGTTTTCCGGCTATTCCAGCCTTTGAATACAGTAACTTCAATTTGGTCCAATATAGCCTACCTGGCTGCCCAGAAATCTGAACAACTAATCAATCGCCGTGGGCTATGTTGGGAGCCCCAGCCTGAGCCCCGCCCTCCCAGAAAAAATTTTGAGAATTTAACCGCCGCAAATGCGTTTTTTGCTATTCTACTCTGTGTAAGCAACTCCAAAAGTATCCAATGGTTTTGTAACCGAAATCCCACTCTGAATTCCAATCATCCAATCACACTGTGGCAGCTGCATTCATAAGTATTAATCGATGCCCAAAAAATGTCGCACAAAGTAGAGTGGCTCCCAACAAAATGCTTTAATCGATAGTCAACTCATTACAAATTCGTGGTATTCAAATAAAAGACAGCTAGGGAAGCAAAACTATAAATGCCCGAAGCAGGTTTACGGACAGCGGCCAGGTTTCTTCGAGAGGCGAAGAAGCGGAGCTGACCTTGTATACCCCCCCCCCTCCCCCGCAAGAAAATTTTGGAATATTTGATGGCCGCAAACGCATTTGACGGCTATTTAGTGTTTTATTAGATTTCGGCCAATTGTGGCGCCCATGTCCGAGCGTTCCTATGTTTTGTCAGTCGAAGCAGAACAGGACGTTATACCTCTTTTCATTTTGTTTCATTTCCTGTGTCTTGAGTTGTTATTCAGACGGACTATTTGGGCTGTTCTTTATATTTTGGGATTGAATATACGTATTAAAACCCACTTTTATCAACGAGCACTTTTTTACGAACCTGATGAAATTATTGTTTTATACTATAAGTTGTCTATTAGTCAGTGAGTGACTAGTCTGAAGTTCCCAGTGGGGTTTCACTGCCTGACAAAAAAACGTAGTCTTCTGATAGTGATCGTACTACGAGGTTGACCCGAGTACTCATTGTGCCAATAAAATAACTCTTGACATTCGATGAAGCGTCGATGAAAAAGCCACTGTCTCAGCAAAATTTCCGTCACAGCATGGCGTTCTGATAAGCAGGAATCTGTACATGTATGCAGCTTTCTTATCACATCTTAGATTCATTCCAATTCATCTTCTGGATTGTAATTAAATGAATGATGACTCCAACATATCAAATGACTTTATATCTAGTCCTAGATTTATACATATATTTTCTCTCAACTAAAGTATATATCTTGAATTAAAGTGAGACTGAGCGAATACTCTTATCATTTTGTAATTACTGCTCAATTAACCTGTTTGAAACCACGAATTCCGTATTTAACATTTGAGTACACGTTGTGTTGAATGTTATTCCACAAAGAACCATAGTCATGCTGTTTGATAAACCTAGAAACGAATAATATTGACAAATTATTCTAAATTAGCTACCTGTTTTTGTACATCATTGATCCATTAAGTACTCACATCACGTTACTAATTAGACCCTGCATGTTTTGTTTATGATGTAACCGACCTTCCTTTAATCTCTCACACGACTTGATTGATTGATAAAATCATGAAGAATCCCAGCATGTCTTTGTTTATTTGTTTTACCGTGGAGCTAAAGGATCACCGCAACTGTTTTGTTCCTAGCTGCTTTAATAGAGGGGGCGTAACAAATGTAGTCAACAAATCAGTCGCTACATACAACGCGCTGATAAATACTTGCTATGACGCCAACCTTTGGCAATTTATTGAACATATTAAGAAGCTCGTGGATCGTTAAGCTTAGTTTATCATATATTCTGTAGTCATACAAGTCATGTTATCTATAATGCTATAATGAATGTAGGACTATGTATTTAATAAATCTTTATTTGATAGTGGAGTACTAAAGTCATTCTCTGTGAGATATTTTTTTAACATTTAAACAAGGTAAGTTTGAACTTTATTGCTGTTCTTTCAGAATAACTTTTGATAATAAACTTGATCATAGATTTCGTGAAAAAAAAATACCAATTGTTTGAATTTAAAATATCCAGATATATTAGCTATATTTTCGGTTAAACTTCTATGTTTTGATTTTGTCTTTGTAAATTCTGTTTAAATGTTATGAAATAATATCTAAAATCCTATTATATGGGGCAATAACACAGTTCGGAAAGTCCATCGGTGGAGTTTTATTTGGAAGACGAAAACATGTTGTTCTATATTATATTATATAGTCTAGTGTGGCACTTATAAAGACATAATGATAAAACTTATTTGATACTTGATTATTACCCATTATGTACATTAAGGATCTTGTATAGGAGTTAGACCACCATTAGTAAGTTGACTACTTGAACGTACATGTATATGGTAAGGTAAATAAATTGGAAGTTTGGTTAATGTTAAGTTATGGTTATGTATATTTCAAGTTGTAAAAGTTAATGGGTTTACGACAACACACAATCACGAACACTGCTGGGGAGATTCTACCCGCCATAAATCAAATACGTTGTATCTACAGTGATAATAATTGTAACAAATTTGGTGACACAAGAAATACGGCTGGTATGTAAAAGTTTCTTGGTGCTTGCAAATGACTCGGATGAAACCTACAGAACGGGAAACACTGTGCCATCATACTGGAGACTGACATACCATTTTGAAACTAGCATAAAGAACAGATATCGCATTTACATAAAAGTAACTATAAAAGATATGTATGCCGGTTGCGTAATTTGGTTTGCAATAAGATTAATTCAATAACGGTAAAAAGAGGCCAAGATAATCACATGGGTAGCAAACCTATTAAAACTCTTACAGCAGAAAGTATTTAAAATTGAAAAAACATCGATATTGTTTTATCTAATGGAGAAATCTAGAGATCTCTAAATCAAATTACAAAAGGTCTTTGAGCTAGACAAACAGCCTTTAAAATTTTTATTGTGCGGTAGTGTTTGTTAATGTCGCTGCTCGATTTTGCCGAAATTCGTACAAGTGCTTTTATATAGACCCTACGGCAGTGTAATAACAGTAAATACGAATGATGAATTGTCAATGTCATCTGTATTTTTTTTTTAAAAAGTTAAATGTCGAAATATGAATATCAAATGCTGTAGCACACTTCCCTTATCTTCGTACAATTCATATTATTGACATTCCTTCAGTTTCAGTGAATAATGACAATCATTTATTTAGGTAATTAGGTAGTATGGACTCTATCAGAGATTCATATATTAATGAAGAAAAATGACTATTTCTAAAAATTATGTTCGAAACAGAAAGCCATTTACAAACAAATATATCTACATGGGCTACTTAGACAAACATCCAAGCAAACAATTTCAGAAATAGAGTAGCCCCATGTCCATTTGTCTACAAGACGTCCATAAATTTTCTTAATAGTTTTTGTCCCACATCTGCGTATACAAGAATGTAAAGGTTAAAGTGCTTTACTGAAGGGCTGAAATTAATATTTCATACTCAGCATACGGATAGTCGCCGTGCCGTTTCTCTCTTTTGTAAAATTGGTTTATATCGAATATTTTGAATTATTCCTTATTCTAAAGAACCAACACCATTTTCCGATTTATGTACCATTCCCGGCACCACGCACATACCTCCTGAGATTTGAATTTTTGAGCGAATCGCGACGCTACAGATGAAGTTTATTATTGAATCGCATGGTTGTTCACCCCAGGAAAGTAGTTTCAAGATATGAAATTTCTATAACTCAATATGTTTATCGACACATCAAATATACAAAAAAATGGAATCTGATTTAACGATCTATTATCATGCTTTGCACATTCAGTTTCTTCATCCGCCCCCTCCCTAAAAAAGACCCCATTATTCTATATGACATGGTTAAAGCAAGTATGGTTTGAGTGGCATCATGTAATCTACTTGACTGTGGGTATTATTGGTGCCATCACGGGTTGAAATGATTGCAAACAATGACAGCATGCAGATAAAAATTACTTTGGTTGGGAAATGACAAGCGTACTTAACAAATCAGAACCCAATATAGTGCGCGCAGCAGTTTTGCAGTTGATATCATTCAGATGAAACGTAGGAAAGACATACAAGGCAGCTGTATAATGTCAAATTCCAAGATAAGTTATATGTATTAAAGAAAGAGTAAACAGATTATAACGTTGAAATACAGAATATTGGTTGTTAACACAATATACGCTAACCGACAATCAAATAAACTGGCCGTTAATACGGAATGACCTTGGCGAACACAGCAATTCTTTGTATAGATGCAGTATGTGCGAACTCATCTGCCTATTGCCGTTATTTTATTTTGTCTAAAATTTTATGTAAACTATTTCACATACCAAGCCTATAATCAACTCACTGCGCCATCGAAGGCGGAGATATAAACCAATTGAAATACTCTCGCCACTTAATGATTTAATTTTAAAATGGAGAAGCGAATGTGATCCTCGATTAACAAGTAACGTTGCTACGACATTAATAAATCTAGATCCCGTCTTGTCAGAACTTCAAACGGTGATAATGTCGCTCAGAATAAAATAATTTGAATGAAATTTTCAATATATCAGTTACGAATTATCTTTTTTGGAACTATTATTGTAAGAATGCCAACTCTTTATCTATTTCTTACATAACTCTTATTGAAGGGCTGATCAAATCATCATTTTATATGAAAGCGACAAATATTAATAAATAATAGGATACCTAAATATCCTTTACAATAAAGACGGAATGACAATACCATTCGAACCTACTTCCCAGATCGTGGTAGAAGGGTTATAATATTTTAATATAATTTTACAACTTCTGTAATTCGAGTGGTCATTAAAAAGTATGGCCAATCATCTGTTTTAATGGTGTGAAGTAGATTGCTACGAGGCAAATAAAACATATTAAGATGGTTGAGATCAGGTGGAGGCCTATACTATGTAATCATAATAACAGGATAATCCTTCTACTGAAAACAATTTAACTGACTTCAATTAGTCTTTACACAACTTGAATGCTAAATTGGGAAGCTGTTTTTAAAGTCAAGATAGCGAGCTAACCCACTCATTGCAGTGCAAAAATGGAACTGGCGTTCACAGCATTTCAAACTTGTGCTCCCAATAATAACTAATCGAGTATTCAATTCACTCTGTCGGTGTACTAATTATTTCCGCGATTTTTCTGATCGAGTAAGTTTTACAGTGGTCTTTTGATTGGATCAATTCTTGAATTAAATCTGAATGACACTGCTTATTGTCAATACTCGATCAAAAATGTGAGTGTCTGGAGCCGAGGGATTGCAGCACCGTTGAATGAACTAATGGGATAACTGTTATTGGAGTTAGGTTAAGCAGGAACAAAATGTCACGTACTCAATACGTCTCCGTAGTATGGAGGTTTGGAAGCTATTAATTAATCAATATAAATTTAGTAATAAAGGGTAGTCGTACACAATTACTAACAAATACAACCCGTCACTAATTGATTCCCTAACATAGAATGTTACCTGATTTGTAAAGCTTTTTGAGTTAAAACGATATTATGTTCCAATGTGTTTAACGTCCCACTTCCCTGCACAAGTGTGCTGAGAGGTAAATTATGCCTGGACAATGGTGCTACAGCCTACTCTTATTTCGAATTACAACCTGACAATGGTTCTTTTACGTTCACGCCTGCGTGTACACGGAATCTTTGGGTTTTTGTGCCATCCGAACATCTACACATGGTTCCTTCCCTACACAACTGTAAAACTCGAGGAACTTGGTCACTCAACCAACACCAGGAGCGAACCCGAGAACTCCGGGTCAATGAGCAAGCAAGCGTTGGTCACCACAACCCAATGGGCTGGTGACTTTACCGGTTGCCCAGCTTTAGCTTTAGCTGTAAGGTTATTGGGAGTTATGTTACTTCACATAGAATACCTGACACCACTTCTTATTTCAGGAGTTGACATTGCTACAAATTGTATATTATTATGGTCAATAAAAAGTTGTCTATACACACAGTGCAATTGTATAAATCTTGTGGGGAAATCGATGTTTTGAAGACAGAAAAATGTGAGATATTAATTTTTAAGTAGGTTATGCAAATACGATAAATCAAATTCTGAAGGGAGATAAATTTCCTAACCTTTTTTTTTCTTTAACAAATAAACGATTGTCAATATAAGTTGTAACAAAAAATGTATTTAGTTATTTCTTCCATGAAGTTATCACTTATAGAATTATAAAGAGCACAATTTCCATATTATTCTTGGCAACTTTATATATTTTACTTAACATTTTTATCTCGAAGAAATATTTTTTCAGGTGTTGTAAATTTACATTACAACAATTTGTTCGAACATGAAATTAGATTTATTTCACGTACTTGGTGTACTTTTATAACTTAATTTATCATACAAATTTTTTCTTTCAAAATTAAAACATAATCCAAAATTTGAATAAAGACTGTTTGTTTGTGCTATGTTTAATGTTATTTTCCATCTGCTGCTTTTTATACTTATTATTTATGATATGTAAGTTTTATATACAGTTCAACTGTTTTATATTGGTATTCATAATCTAAGTCGTATGTTTCTAGAAGCCAAGATATAAATAGCCTTAAGGCCATTTCTTGTTCATTCATTCTGAAACTATAAAAGGTTTTTTTTTCCATTATGTTAATATACATAAAGTAATATAATCTCTGAAACACTGAAGCCCTGAATGTATTTTTTCTGTGTGAAATCTTTTTGTATAAAACAGTTTGTAAACCACCCTTGTGTATGATAACTGCATTTCTGGAAGAATTCGTATGGAAAAGTATCAGTTGTTTTAGAAAGGGTTAACTTTATAATATAAATGAATTTGTGTATACTAACATGGAAACTAAGAAATGATCCGAAGTGCAGGGTCGAAGAAAATGGTGTTGCTCATCGGTTTTTTAATATGATATATAAGACCTAGGTTTTTAGTTCTACATGTATCTAACTCAGCAGATATGTTATTGGAATACATATGAATTCTAATTAATAACACATTAGCAGAGGCACTTCTAATTACCTATTATACCCTATAATTGACGTGCTGTTGGGAAATATTAAACTATAACATTTGGGGAGACTTTAATACACATTCAGAATTTTGTACCAGACACTGTCGGGAATCTGGTTTGACCTACATCACTGAATTGGGATGTCTTCGCATACTAACTAGTTTTAAATAGTCACTAATGGCGAAACCATACGTTTGTCTAAATTAGAAGAGAAACCTGACGTGAAGATTTCCAGTAAATAAATATTTTCCAAGATGACCTTCTATATTTATGGCGTCTGTTTTCTGGTCTTTGTATTTTTGTAGGGACTGGAGAGTTTTTATAGCTAATGTTCTGAATATTATTTTTTTCAGATGTCAGTGGAGGCTGCAGCCCTCGAGTCTCTTGCAGAACTATTAGGGGGCTATGATGACCAAAATTCGAGTATGGACGGAGGCGATTATTTAAGAGACCTCATTATGAACCACAGCTACCGAAACAACTCTTCAGACATGGGAACACATATGTTAAAGACAAACAAAACATTCAGAAACTCCGTCTTGATTATCGCTTATAGTTTGTTGTGTATCATATCCATATTTGGAAACTCTCTTGTGTGCTACGTCATCTGCAAGAATAAACGCCTTCACACGGCCACAAACTATTTTATCGCTAATTTAGCAGTGGCGGATTTGCTGGTTACTTGTGTTAATGTTCCATTTAATATCGCCCGAAATATTCTAGATGAGTGGCCTTTTGGTGATTTTATCTGCCATCTTGTGAACTTTTCATTAATGGTTTCCGTTTACGTATCGACGTACACGTTGACAGCCATTGCACTTGACAGACACAGGGTTGTCCTTAAACCTTTTACGCCTAGAATGTCAAAAACTGTGTCGGCGGTGATATTGGTGTTTATCTGGCTATTGGCCATCACGTTGTCACTGCCGTATGGTATTTTTAATCGCGTCAAAACAGTTAGACTATTCATAACATCCGTAAGACGATGCAGATCTGAATATCCAGACCCAAAAATATTATTCAAACAGTACTTAACGGTGGTCACCTTTTGTCTCCAGTACGTTGGGCCGCTAACGTTAATAGGTCTCGCCTATGGTCGAATTGTAAGAAAACTTTGGGTAAGAACACACGTTGGGGCAGTGACACACATGCAACAAATATCGCAAGCTAGGGCTAAAAAGAAGAGTATCAAACTGTTGGTAACCGTGGTTGTTGTTTTCGCAATTTGTTGGTTACCGTTGAATTTATACCATCTTCTTACAAACTTACATCCGAATGTTACAGTGTTTCAATATAACAGCACGGTCTTCTTTATTTGCCACTGGATAGCAATCTGCAGTACGTGCTTCAACCCCTTTATTTATTGCTGGTTAAACGAAACATTTAGGGAAGAACTGTTTGATAAACTAAGATGGTGCCTGAAACGTTCCTTTAAAATACATCCGGGCACCTTATTCGAAGGGAAACTGGTTCGGCAAAATCGTATCCGCTTCCGAAGCCGTCGATTTACAACGCGTTCAAGCCTAGGGAGTTTTGGTCGATCTCTGAGCACGAAAAAGGACACCATGAGCATGGATGTGAATGATATACCGCTGGATACCAAGAGAATACTCATTCAAAAATGGACATCAAATATTAATACAGACACGTCGGAAATAAACGAACTAATCCCAAAATTTAATGGATCTATTGTTCTATCTGACACAAATGCCTCAACCTCCAGTCAAAGTGTAGATGATAACTTTTCTTACTAAAATGATTTGTGCATTCGTAAACATCGGGGAACACTTGTTAAAATTGAAAATGTCAGGAGTTGTTGGAACATATAATAAATGGCATATTGTGTATATATATATATATATATATATAGAGAGAGAGAGAGAGAGAGAGAGAGAGAGAGAAAGATAGAGAGAGAGAATGAGAGAGAGAGTATATTGTAGCTCAATGCTAAAGTGTGAGCAATGCCAGGGAAGGCATGGGCAATTGCGTTGTGGGGCGGTCGCTGGGAGGGAAGGGGTGGGGGCGTGTACTGGCGCCGAATAGGGATAGCAACTTCCGTAAAGCGAAAAATGTAACAATCATTATCATTTCCATATCTTTCTGTTATAATTTTTTTTTAACCCAAAGATGGCAGAGGTGATTTTTGTGCCGATCTCGAGGTGTGTTTTTACGCCACAATATCTCGACCGTATTCCACCCAAACTGACTATCACCAGGCATGAAGATGCATGACGCCAATTTTTGTTGGTAATTATTAGTGTTGATACATCTGTAATTGCCAATATGAATTCGATCTTTTTGACATACATTTTAAACTGTATCTGGCTTCTATCATATCCATTATTATTTGAATGAAAACTGTCTGTTGGAGTCTCAAAAAGATCTAAAATGATAGAAATCAACTCTACAGTTTGGTTTCCATATAGTTTGCGACTGAAATTAAATATTGTCGCTGACATAAAGAGCTAGTTGAGGGGGTGTGGAAATTGGGGTTTAAATGTTGAAACTAATGACAATACAATGCAGTCGCAACGGCGCTCGCATCATATTAAAACGTCCTGACACTAGTGACAACCAATTACTTTAATAAACTGATGTATCAAAGATATAAATTGCTTTGTATTAGATATCCAATGATATTTCTCTGTTACAATTTTTTTTATTGAATTACTATTTGATAAAACATTCTATTTATAATTAAACAGGCATTATCGCTCTCGCCCAACCTATAAATGGAAGTATCTTGAGTAATATGATAGGCTCATATACATGTATTTATCCAAATCCGTGCACTCCCCTTGTTAACAGTTATCACCCAAGAAAACATCACTGTTTTATTGTGTAATATTAAAATATCATTTACTCTTAGCCTTCAAATTCGGTAATGATAATTTTACTCCATAATGTGATACAAAATATTGCTTTTGATGTTAAATGTACATTAGCATGTACACTATTCTTTTTTATATATTATAAGTAATGTTGTTCTTAACTAATATCATCCACAGTCTTCGACATTAAAAACACGTATTATTTGTTAATTTAAATCAACATTGATGTTGTGATCTTACCAGGAAAAGATGGGCTTCTGGTATCCAATATTTAGGACAAAAAAAACAAAAAAAAAAAAATTACCATTAGTACACGAATCGTGTACCAGTATGCGTTTCCACAACTCATGTCAAACGGTGATGTAATATTCCTATTTGGAATAACCAAGCCCTACAGATTACCATTCGACTGAGACTTTTCGAGTATTGATTTGAAATAAGTGTATAAACAGAAACGATTGGATATAAATCAGTTTATATACATCCATATTACATTATTGTATGCGTTGCGGCCCATTTGTGTCAATTTCTAGGTGCCCAATATTAGCAATTTAGCCTCTTTAATTTCAAATGCGAACTGCAGGCATGACATATTAGCTCACAAGCCAGGGATTTAGATGTATATGTATATATGTATGTATTTATTATGTTATTTATTATTGCAGTTATTTAATAATGTTTTGTATCGTATTATTAAAGTGCTTGTTGAATACAAAAGGTACTACGTCAGCTTGTTAATTGTCTTTCATGTTTGCTTTCATTATATAAAATCATATACAAATTGGAATGAAAACGTTTAAAAACTACAGTGGATCCGTCTGGTTCTTTTGACGACCCATTTTCAGGGTGGACATATTAATATGTCGTCACACTATCTCTCCACCCGTCAATCAACGGTTGGTTACGCGATATAGGCTCCAGGGGTTCACCTTTTGCGTTTTCAAGTTTGAAGAGAAGCGACGCATTAGTTTAATGAATAGACAAACTCTTCTTGATATTCAGCGTACTTACGCTCTCCTTTTCTCAAACCCTTGCAAATTTCGTGTGAAGCATTGGGGTTCTTGCGAGGATGAACCTTATCCATTTTCAAAGTTACTCCTTGTCAGCGTGATAGAGACTAAAATATCATTATCGTAAGATAACGACCCCTTTCGCTGTTCAGCATTCCCCTGTATTTCGCTTGGAGTTACGCTCCCAGTTTGGTGTGAAGCATTGGGTTACGAATTTATGCCTCTTTTCCGAAAACATGTGAACGTGATAGACGATATAGATTTTAATAGATCTTTGTTTTCAAACCCGATGTGAATAATTAGGGCAGCGACAGGGGTTGAATCCCATTGATTTTGGCATAAGGTGTGACGTATTGGGGTCGGAGAGGATGGACCCTGTTGATTTTCAACATTCTATGGCTTTTTGTCGTATTGCTGAAAAAACTATGAAACATTAAGTCAGTGGGGATGGTGGTGGTAGTAGGCGACCAATGATGTATTTTTGATCTGAAATCTTACAGCCATAAACATCTTATTAGTGGCAAGGAAATTGATTCTTAAGAATTGGCAAAATCCTCAAGCCTTTATGCTAAAGATTTGGCACGTTATTCTGTTCACGATTTAGGGCTAATAATGATCTCGCACCTTTTTAATTATGAACAAAAGTGTTCCTACAAGAAACAAGTATTATGGGATAAAGAGATAAATTTAACATTGAAGCTCTGTAAATTGTATCTTCATATCTTCGCACAACGCAAATGGAAAGCAACTTTGAAGGTACTCTGAATCTTGATTCTTAACTTGTGGATCTCATGAGTGAACTGACCAAATTGACGATTTAGTTCGACTTTTGCGTACAACAATCAACTTTCGTCCAAAAGTCAATCAAATTTGGATGCCACCAAAACGCTGCTTAAGAAGACTACCGACCCTCCCCTCTTTTCTTAAGAATGTCGCCAAAACATACATTGGACCCCTCCCTCCTCCCTCCAGAACTCCCTCTCTACCCCCTCCCCCCCGTCTTAGAGATGGAATGTGGTTTAACGTTAACTGTTCCGCTCCGACCTGGGCTAATGAAGAAAGACATGCGCCATACAGTTTGCTATAAGGGAAATGTTGCCTAGACAGCGGCACTACAGCCTACTCGTATATCTAATTCCAACTGCCAAGGGACCGTTTACGTGCACGCCAATGTTTATACGGGCTCGCCGATGTTTACACATGACCTCGTTTTTGTCTCCATCCAAACGGATAGAAAGCTGTTCCTATCAAGACATCCGTCCTGCACCACCACGCTGGAAAATTTGGATGAATTTCTCGGTCAATGCAGAGACTAACGGTAAATTATAAGTGTAATTTTAGATGTTGTCTGCTTATTGCTGATTCTAAATTTACCATCACAAAATATACGATTCTTTCCATACCAGAGCTACCTCATCGTTGATACTCAAGATGTCGCCTCGAAAATAGAAAACGTATTAACACCAAGAAAAATCTGTTCATTTATTTTATTTCAAATTATGATGATATTATGCTTTGAAGGATATTCGTTTGGGTCTGTTTTATTTGCGCAAAGCTTCAATGAATGTACCATTTGTAGCTAGTGTTTTGGTATGCAATTAGAGAGTCAAAGGGGGTTTAACGTCCACTCGACACAAACTAGGTCATTTCGGGACTAGTCATACTCCTGCGCAGTGTTTCGTTTGATTAGAACTAATCCACTTCACACTGCTATCTTGAGTGAACATTATTGTGCTAAATTATTATTGGTCAGTAGTGCCATTACCAACCAATGACCTACATTGTAACAAACAATATCGGGGTTAACCAGACTTCAAAATATGTTACCGCAATGTATCTAGTGACAATCGCGACTTGTTTACGTCATAACCCGCGAAATTTATTATGCTCGATTATCCAGTGCCAACATGTTTTCTTCGTCGACAATTTTGAAAATTATGCCGAATGCGAGAAGAGAGGAGGGATTTGATTTGACGTTAAAAAGAGACACGCCCCGCCCAATTTCAAGAATATGACTTCTATCCAGCAATGGTAAGAGAGGGATTTCTCGCGCCATTGCTTCAGGAATATGGGGACTAGTATGGAATTAGACTACTCGTCAGATAATTTCTGGCTCACATATCTTTACAAAATTCTATACGCATACCATTGTTCTTGGGATCTTATTTGTATGTTTTGAGTAGACCATCATCATTACGGGGAATATCTCGGAAACCTTCCAATATTTAGAAGGCTTGCTAATAAACATTTTTTATATTTATAGTTTTTATCATCCTCATTGTATGTGTTGATGTATCCAACCTTTTCTATTGTATATTTCTAAATAAAAAAAAAAAAAAAAACAATTTTCAAAATTTGCACCAATAACTTCTATTTGGTTGTTGATTGTGGCCTGTACCGGCAAAACCATTAGCATGAGTAGGGATATTGCTAACCGAATCGTCTTCGTCAACCCATGCTGGGGGAGAGGGCAAATATTCAAACATGAAACGCGGCCTGCCATTCTAAACAGAGACTGTTAGCTATCTGAACTTCAATAATTTATTCTAGAAAGTAAAGTCTCTTTTGTGAATTTCATGAAACACAAGAAGTTCTATAACAATATCTAAAATGTCAACATCTGTTTAATTAGATAGAGGAAGCTATTTTGTCTTGATGACCAAAAAACGCCATCCAATTTCAGTATTCAGTATTCGGTAACTGATTTTTCTTATACTGTAAAAGGGCATTATGCGAGATTGCATCAAGAGCTGACAGTTTTCCCTATAATAGTTATCAACTAGATAATACAAAGGGAATTTGCTAAAAGAAATGCCAGCCAAATTGATCCACTGAGAACCCAGATAAGAGCTTTTGAATTTTAGGCTGAGCAGCAAATCGGATTTAAATCCTGAAAATATCGCAGGCAGTGATCGAGAGTTGTTTGTGGTTCGGATAATTCAATTAATGTCTTGTTAATAATTTAGATGGCCTAAAGAAAGACCTGTATTGGGCAGATTTAGCTCTTGCATAATGTATGTTTAATAGAATTTCAGTATTCGATAACTGAATTTTCTTATAATTTAATAGAATTTCAGTTTTAAGTGACAAAACACATCGAAGCACTGAAATCATAATTGAAACACTCGAACCGTCAAGAAACAATAACCGTTAACACATTTTACTGAAAAATCGATGGCGGGAGATAAACAATGTCAATAAATTTGAAATAAAATTTGTGTTTTTGTCTGTTTCGTTTTAATCGACTCAAGATCGATAGACATGAATATGAAATAACTATTTCAATTTCTAACACACAATTATCTATCATAGTCTAATAGATCTGTACATCATATCATCAAAATAATATTATCTTTCCGACATTGCTAAAGTGACATCTACTCAATTTTTTTGTTTCGATTGTACAAATTATGATATTGTTTAACGACATTTTAACAATTCTTCATAAAGTAGATTACACAATCGTCGATTAGCAAAAGCTGTTAAAACCGGTAACGACCACAGTGTCTTATCAAGGTTAGCTGCCGATAGGCTAGGCGACTAATGATGTATTTTAAATCTACATCATAAACTAGTTTTTATAGAATTCAATTTGTCAACAGATGCGATATGAAACTAACGATACGTTAGGGACCACCATGAATTCCGATACGTACAAAGCTTTTGACGTCATCCATTCAGAACACCACGGGTGTTTGATCTGAAATCTTACAGCCATAAACATCTTATTAGTGGCAAGGAAATTGATTCTTAAGAATTTTCAGAAACACTAAGCCTTTATGCTAAAGATTAGGCACGTTATTCTGTTCACGATTTAGGGCTAATAATGCTCTCGCACCTTTTTAATTATTGACCAAAGAGTTCCCACAAGATACAAGAATTATGGGATAAAGTGATGAATTTAACCTTGAAGCTCTGTAAATTGTAAATGTTTTCATCATATTTTCGCACAATGCAAACGGAAAGCAACTATGAAGTACCCTAGACCCTAATTCATATAGGTTGCGGGTCCCATGGGTGAAATGACCAAATTGGCGATTTAAATCGACTTTTTGCCAACAACGATTAACTTTCGTGCATATGTTGACCAACCTCAGATGTCATCAAAAACACTGCTTACGAAGACTCACAACCCTTTTCTTCTCCCATAAGAACACCCCTTTTACCCCCCCCCCCCCAGCCCCTTAGAGATGAGTTAATTTGAATTCCGTGTACAACAATAACGCGAAATGCCCTCCCATCTCGGAGAAGGATGACAACACGACGATTTTAGTCACCTTCAACCTACAAATATCATCCTCCATATCATTGTCACATAATCCCCGTTTGAAAAAATAATGAGTCTTGAATCGAGATTTGAAGAATGATAAAGAAATCACGAAATGGAGTTCAAATGGGAGTGAATTCCATCTTTTAGCGGCAGCAACTGCAAACGTTCTTTGTCCAATGGTAGCAAGTTTCCACTTTGGTACCACTAGCTGATTGAGATTGTTTGAACGCAACTGTCTTTTTGGAATACATGTATACTGTTGAATTAATTTGCTGAGGCAATCAGGAGCCTCTCCACTGACACACTGGTATGTTAAGCATAGGCTCCTGATAACCTCTGCAAATTAATTCATCAGTATATTCCAAAACGACAGCTGCTTAAAGTGGAACCGTGTTACCATTAATATTATCATTGAAACTTACCTGAACTGAGATCAAAAACTCTGCTATCCCTGACCCATCCTTCATCCCTTAAGAACGCCTCCTTTACCCCTATCAGAGATGAGTTAATTGAACTTCCGCGTACATCATTATTTTTTTAGTTAAATGTTTCACTATTCTACCGGTTAGTACGGGTTTTATATAGCTTGGCTCTCAGAGAAGAGAGCTGATTTAGTTGATGACCCTATAAGCACCAATCTGTTTCATCAAAATACAACCTGTAGGTTTAGTCATAAATATTCATGATATTCTAAAATTTACTACAATAATCTAATCACCCAGAGCAGGCAGTATCACCCCTTACTGAAAGAGCTAAAACCATTTGTGACCCAGAATTTCTCAACCTGGAAATACAATACCTAAAAGACGTCTTCATCCAATAAAACGGAACAGATTCA
Source organism: Patella caerulea (assembly GCA_036850965.1). NCBI lineage: Eukaryota > Metazoa > Mollusca > Gastropoda > Patellidae > Patella > Patella caerulea. Next base: position 27,184,211 of record JAZGQO010000006.1, read on the forward strand.
TCAACGCCACATTATAAAACCGTCCAAAACTTGAAAAACCCAAACAAATGATACACCCCATATATAAGTCTGTATACCATTAGGCCGTGATGTGAAATTTCTAGCAAGCTTGCTTCTGTTGCTCCATCCCGACGATTTTCAGGCGGAAAACAAACTACATAATCTAATTCTTCTAGTATTACTTTGTATTTCCACACGACTTTTCTTTTATCAATTCTTTGACGTTTGACAGAAAACGTCAAAATAAAAATGGGCTTACTTATCAATGTGCGATGGTATTTGAATTTCGCGGTGATTTGGTTTTAATAGATCACGTGACAAAGCTCACCAATCAGACGCACACGACGAAAGGTCAACGGGTCGTGTAGAGTGAAAGTCACCGGTTTGTTTACGTTTTGATAGTAAACAAGCGGAAGAATAACTAGAACTGTATACTCCGTGTAGATTTTGTTTAAAACACCGATGTAAAACCGTTTACTGTGAGAAACTGGGAAAAATCTAGGGTATGTGCTAACCAGTGGATCAAATTAGATGGAAATATTGATATGTTGGACAAAGAATTGCAGGAATGTGCAGACAAAACTCTCTCCCATTCTAACAATACAGACTTCTCACATACATTACCAACGTAAAAAAAACCAACAACTGTGTATGAATAAAGAACTATGTTTAGAGCAGCTAATATTTTACCAGCGAAATAAGAAAAAGAATAATAGGTCTGGTTAATTTGTTAAGGGGGTCATTATCTTAACATTTTCCAATTTTATTGCAAATGCAAGTTGATGAAGATATTCTCCTATTCCTAAATCTATGACAACTCAGACCAAGACAAAAGACCACTATGGAAATGACTGTGTCACCATTGAGGTGAAATATCATGTGCATTACTTTAAAGTTGCCTTACTGTATCTGCAGAAATTTATGCCCTTCTTGTTAAACTCTACTGTAACAAATGACAGGGTTAGGTTGACTATAGAGACCAAGAACCAAACAATATTTTCTCTGTGGATGCAAATCAGGCTGCATTAGCTACAGATAGTTGTATTTGTTACAAGTGAAAGCTTTCTAGTATGGATTTGTGAAAATTGTTTGAATATGAAAGTGACAGTCAAATGATATTGATGAAATTACATGATTTTTTATGAATAGTCCTACACCTGTATGTATTTTTGTAAGCGGTTTGGACATTGGTGTGCATGTAAAAAGACCCCTTGGCAGTTGGAATTCGATATAAGAGTAGGCCATAGTGCTGTGCCCAGGCAAAATTTCCCTCATAATAAACTGTATAGCGCACGCCCGTCTTCCTTAACCCAGTACATGTATATAGGAGCTACAGATAGATGTATTTTTTAGAAGTGAAAGTTTTCTAGTATGGATTTGTGAAAATTGTTCAAATATGAAAGTGACAGCCAAATCAAATTGATGAAATTGTGATTTTTATGAGTAGGCCTCAACCTGTATACATATGTATTTTTGTATTTTAAACATGTTTTACTTAAATGTACTGTACATGTCGATAAATGTTCATATCATATTTAGCTATTTTAAGTTGACATATATGTTTTTATTTTCCTTTTTTATTCCAATTCAATTCAGACGTGGTTTCTCCTTGTCAGTGGTGCAGGCAGAGGGGCTGACAAGGTACAAGGACTGCTGTCTAGTCGTTCAAATGTGACGAAAAACCGAATTCCTGTGTAACATTGGTGTGCACGTAAAAAGGTCCCTAGGCAGTTGGAATTCGATATAAGAGTAGGCCATAGTGCTGTGCCCAGGCAAAATTTTCCTCGTAGTACACTGTATAGCGTACATGTACATGTATAACAGCAGAACAGTAGGACGGCGTTTAACTCCATTTCATTTCTTATTCATATTACTGGAACCATTTTATTTAGTTAACTGTTTGTTTTTCTCTTATATGTACTTTTCTTTACTGGCATATATCTTTTAATTTTGTACAGTGTATACGGACACAAGACCTGAACTGTGTGTAAATACATGTAGTCTGTGTGGTTTAGCCCCCCCCCCCCCAAAAAAAAAAATTGATGATTTCTTAGGGGTATTCTTAGCCGGCCACATCCTCAGCCCCTCCAAAAAATTCTATACCCCCCCCCCCCCCCAATTTCATGAGCTGGCGACGGGCCCGATTCTGTGGATATAAAAATCTGAAAAGCAGATTAGAAACCATTGTCCAGTATTAATACACTATATAAATGATGTTATTATTATTATATACATTTTTCATTATATAAGATTTAGATAAAGAACTAGCCATTCTTGCTATAATAGTTCAAAAGTAGATAATGTAAAATGAATAATTTGAATGAATAAATTTCATTCAAATTACTCTATTGCAAGCAAAGATATTAGCCTTTAAAGGTTTGGCAGTCATGTTCAACAATTTCAACCACTGTACTGTTTGATCAAAGCTAAGTCACGGTCCTCCATATTTGATTAAATCAAAGTATCGTTGAATCATTTTAATCTATTTAATATCGGAGAAATCTCATGCCATCGAGTGTTGTTGTGGAATACTGTATGAGGAAGTATATAAAATTGCATTCATTTCCCTTTTTTTAGTACTGTATTTCTTTCTATAAAATAAATGTATACTTATTTGACATCTCTTATAATATGTCTTTATTGTTTTTTTTTTTTAAAAAACAAGTATAATTGTATGTTCAGGGTTGTTAGGTGAATCATTATTAATATTCTGTTGTATCAGTGGGCTCATGTAGATAGTATTATTTTTTTTGTTTTTTCTCAACATTATATATAATTATTATACCGAACCAGTATTTCAATCATGCCAAAAACGTTTACATCTGTATACTATATTTATATTTCTTTTGCATATTGTTTTATTGAAATAAAATGGAAAAAATACTTTTTCCAGGAAATATCACATTCATTGATACAATTTCGCTTTTGACCATATTTTTTCCGCAAATCACGGGCCAGCCGTGTTCACGGTGTCAGCACAACATTTATCTGATGTTATTGTCCCGTAATTCAGGCATATTTGCAGAAAAATTCTCTCATACAAATGTAAACAAGCCAACGTGTTCCGTCTCGTAAAAGGTATTCCCTGGTCTATTTATGGCTATTGACCCCTGACCTAATGACGTTGATTGCTTTTATGGTTTCTGATTGGCTTAGAATATGATTTCTTCACCACATTATGGCTACACTTGACAAATGTAGTCCGATGCGTAATTCGAGTGTTGGTCTGATTGTACAAAACATCGCAATAGAAATGTGTACTACAGTGACGACTTACTTGTTTACTTGTGCAGCAAAGCGTCAGATTTTCGCCTGGAATTTGCTGGGACAAAATGAAACGATTTTCGTGGCTAAATCACAGCCTACATTCCGCGGCAACATCTCCCATTAAATCAGAACGTTATTTATAACCGAAGAAGGCGACGAAACCAGATCCCTCAAAGGCGCAACAAAGGAGCTAGTAAATGCTACTAGAAAGTCAAACGCCACAAAGCCTACCTTACGGAAAGGCTGTGTCAATTAAATTACCTGTAGGTGTTGAAAATATTACAATGGTGAATTTAAACGACAATAGACTTCCAAATTAAGGAGCATGGGTTCAAAGCTACCACCAACGTCTTTAGATTTTAACGAAAGAATTAATGTTGTAGCCGGAAGTCGAGTTAGCTCATCTCTCGGGGGTGTTGGGGGGTGGGGGTAAAGGGGATGTTCATCAAAATGAGAAAAAGCGATGACAAAATTTACACACGGGTCGCCACTTCGCCTTCAGTAACTTGGACATTATATCAACGCACCACCACTCTGCTGTACCCCACTTTTGAAATACGGCCCTGGCATGACCTGCCTCTATTCTTATATGCCGTAAACAATCCACATGTTTGTGCTACAAACGCAGGGGCGTTTACTTTTTTGTTTAATTATTTTGTTTAATCACTACTCTCTCATTGTATCTGGAAACACGACGACCTAAATTACGCTAGATCAACTGAGCGTCACCATGGTCAACGTCATAGACAATTTACACGTGGGGAATTTAGAGAAAAAAAAATGGAAATTTAATTTCTCCGTTGACAATTATTCGATAGTTACACGACTAATGTCTCCATAATTAGGCTGCCGTGGCTGTGTAATGATATCAGAGGGAACATAGTTATAACATTTTGGCGGTATGTCCATTTACAATAGTGTAAATGTCTGGCAAACCTTAAAATGACAGCCATTTTAACACAACGGAGAGATCAGAAGCATTGTAATGTGCTAGCATATGGCGGATACAGTGAATACCAAAGACAGCAACCATCTAAATGTGCGGCAGATTTTTAAAACTTAGTGTCGGAATGTATGACTAGGTATCTTGGGCCCTCTAAAACCAATTTGTCGTCTGACACTAATGCTGTGTTCAACTATTCCGGATAAGTTTGACCCCAGATCACAAGAAATTGGTTTTCTTAAGAGTTCAGAGAACTTTTATAATCAGGATTTAGCACGGGGGGGAGGGGGATAAATTGTGCGTACGTTTATAATAGTAAGGTCATAATGTCTGTAAAGTGGTGCGGTTTCGAACCCACGCGGCTGCCTAACCTCTTTGGTTTTCTTCGGCTTATCTAGTTTACCCGCACGGGTAAAATACCCTTATTGAAATAAAATAGCAGTATATGCTAGTACCGAAATGATCTAGTTTGTTTTGCGTGGACGTTAAACACCCAACCACACCTCTCTTGACTTAGTTGTTGCATCTGTCCACCACCAAACTCATATTAGCAGTACGGTATGTACATTTACATTGAACTTCCCAGTTATCTCGGTATAGTGTACAAAAATTTGGTGAACATGTTTTAATATCATTCCGGAGAATTTATAGGCCTACACACTTGAACTAATTTTGCCTCATCAAGTTTTGAGTAAACAAACGAAATGAATTGAAATGAGTTTAAGGTCCCGTATTTCTGTACTAACTGAGCTAATGAAGTCGGGTTGGGTAAACATAAAGCACTATGTAGCATAAACCATTCAAATTATATAAGTTATCCCATTAACCATGCTAACCCATAAAATCACTTTTATGCCATTATAGTTAACACAATGGCTTCGATGACAAATACTGGACGTCATCCACCATTATAGTAATCGAGTTATATTTATGAGAATGACGAATGACCGTAACTTCATTTCACGCATATCCTATGTTGCTCTTAATCAGAAAACGATACATTGTCTCATGTCACCGATTTGGTGATTGTCGTCACGTTCATGGTTCATCTGTCAGAAATAACGTATGTAAAACAACGTCCGCATCAGATACCGGTTTCAAATCAATCATAGTTTTAGTGTTTAAGTCTAAGCCGTCACAAATAATCGAAAACAGTCTGTTCATTTAATAAAAAAAGTTTCACAGGAAATAAATTTAAAAAGCTTTCTAATGTGCTAGGATTTGATTTTCAGCCAAATTAAATTGTATTTTGAAACCACTCAGACGAGCGAGGGGTGGGGGCGTACAGGGGCAGACAAATATTTCAATCTAATTAATAGAATGCCTCGTTTTTCCATTTGGGACCTAAAAGATAATACAGGTACCACACTGTGTATACGATGATGCAGGATCGATATGTAAGCCATTATGGTCATAGCAATTGATAATCGTTGTTGTATTTGTTATTCATCTATTGTTTTTGTTATAAAGGGATTAACGTGCCAGAAAGGTAAATACATACGGACCTAGATCGTTCAACAGTTTTTCTCTGTGAAATCATGTTCGGTAACCATTTTAAAAATGTATCCAGGGCCGTATCTAGCGGGGGTGCAGGGGGTATATTGCACCCAGGAAAAAAGGCGCCCCCCCCCCCGCCAAAAAAAGGAGAAAAAAAACAATCTTTCAATTCTAAAATAATACACATAGCGATGCTCTTAAGGCACTGATCAGTCCTTCCGGTTTGATGGCACCCACACGCCAATAGGTACATTTGCCCTGATCCAAACATTTTTTTATATCACTTACGTGGAGGCTATGGCGCCCCCACTCTGCTGATCCCCACTTTTAAAATCCTACATACGCCCCTGAATAATAATGTAACCTAAATTTAAAAATAATGCTCTTTGTTAACATTTACCAACACTTTACAACGACAACCATGATAGCTTCGATTCTGACATCAATTTATAGAACGCCCCATATGAATAATGTTGATATTACAAGATGTGACAGTTCTTGAAAATGAAGACCAAGGGCCATAATTCAGGAAGCTACGATCTGATATGCGCGGATATCGACAGGGCCAAAATCTTTGGGTTATAAAGATCTATTTTAAGTTTCATCAAAATTAGATCACAATATTGTGACTTGTAGAGTGTCCACAACCTTGTTATACCAGATGTTTACACTATTTGCGTAACAATGGCGGACAATTTGTCCGGCAGTTTTTATCTGATTTTCACGAAATTTTTCGCACAACCAGGGGCCATAACTCAGGAAGTTACAATCCGATATGCAATAATATTGAAGGCAAACAAGACCTTTCGGTTATAAACATACATTTCGTGTCTGGCAGTTTTGGTGATATACTTAAACGGTATTTTAAATCAGATAATAATTTTGACATCTAGAGGGACCACAAGCTGAAAAGGGCGATTTTACGTACAACCAGGGGCCATAATCCAGGAAGAAGTGTTCCGATATGCGCAAACATCGAAAGGAACCAAAATCGTTGGGTTAGAAACATACATTTCAAGTTTCATCAAAATCGGATTAAACTTGTGACCTCTACAGGATCCACAACCTTGAGATACCATATTTTTTTTTACACTATTCGCGTACTATTCGCCATTTTGTAACGCAGTTTTGGCTGATTTTCACGAAATTCGAACCCAATCTTCAATACGGTGTAACGGTGATATATTCAAACGTTTTCAAAATCGGATAATAATCTAAAAAAAAAAAACGGCTATTTTTCGTATAATCAGGGGCCATTATTCAAGAAACTACACCCGATATGCGCAAATATCGAAAGGCATCAAGATCTTTGGGTTATAAACATGCATCTCATGTTTGATCAAAATCAGATTGAAATTGTTACCTCTACAACGTCCATAAACTTGATATACCGATATCTTCGGGTGATAAACCTATATTTCAAGTTTCATTGAAAAAAATTGTGATCTGCAGACTGTTGTGAATGGACAGGGGTGACGACAATATACATTCACATGAAAATGTGACTGCATCTTTATTTACATTTCTTTGTCGAATAACCGCTCAATGGAAGTGCTGACTACGACAATAAGTTCATGAATAATTTGTTGTCCCCCGCCTTTCGAAGAAAGCTAGGGCTATCAAAAGGGTTGTGTTCCTTCTGTACTCCTCCATCCGTCTGTTTGTCACAATTTTTGGGACACGGTAACTTATCCACTTTTTAATATCCAATTATTATTATGACCGAGGCTGGGCGGAATTTCACATGGTTAATTTTCGGTTCGTAGTGGATCAATTTGACTGAAAGTTTCATCACAGTGCTTAACATTATCTAGTTTTAACTATTGCAATTGCAACTCGTTAACTTATCTCCCATACAGTATCTTTAAAGGTATGGCACGAAGAAATGAGAACGATAACTTTTTACCTGCAATTTTCTTTGGGTAGAACGCCTTGTACCAAAGATGGAGCCACGTGGGTCACATGTGGCAAGCTCTTGCCCAAAAGCTTTCACGAGGTTCTTCGTGAAAAACTTGAGATACACAAGCTGAAAGTAGAGATGTACCTCTCAACTCATGTATCCTTCCGCCAAAAATAATGAATATTCACCATAACCTGACAGAAAATGTATTTTCAAGCCCCTTTCTTCGATTCTACACCAAAAAGTCAATAAAAATAGTCATGCAAAGTGGCTTAAAGGAGAAAGGGACTAACAATAAATTTGGCTTAGGAATATTTGGCGAGCTTTGTCCAACTGTGTCCAATTGTCATAGTAATGTTGTGGTTAGTGGTCTGAGACCCGACCAGTAGACGGGACTACTTCGTTGGACATTCCTACGCTACAGGTATATAAGCCGTAGGGATGAATGGAAGGGGGCAGAATTTATAGAGTTTACAAAGAGTAATAAGGTATTGTTGTTTGTAGTTTAGCGGACATAATCTGAAGTGGGACTTCAGTGAATTCACATTAGTAATTAGTGGGAGACAACTCTATCAATCAGGTCAAGGTCATCATTTTTTTATGTTGATAACGAGATTCTTGGTAGAGCATCAGATGCCACATGATCGGTACCCTTACGCCACATTGAGTCAAAATGGTAGGGTGAAAGTTTCATCCGGAGACGTAGTAGGTGTGGATTTTTTTTTTCATCCAAGGTTTGTTGTAGGTGAAAATTTCAAAGTTCAGCAAGAAAAGCATAACACTTCTTGACTGCCCAAGCCACACCTAACATTTCTATTTTAACCATTGCATTTCCGGATTTTAATTTCCTAAGGTGAAATAATACGAATCCCAAACCATTAGGTTACTAGCATCTGTCTGAAGTGAAGTTGGTTTTGAAGTGTGCTAATGTTGGTGGATAAGAAAATATCTTCTAGTTTCCTGAAATGACCTCTAATGAACTTCATTCCACTGAAACTCATTCTTGGGTCGAAGTAGTTATCTGAGGATTTCTGTAGCGGAGGATATATTAGGTGAAAATGGGTCCCGTCGATTGACTAAACCCACGAATGAACGAACATCTGTCATATGCGAGGGAACTAGATAATCAGAAATGGCTTGAACTGTCTTGCTTGTCTACGATATCACCCCAGGTGGAAGTGGACGTTAAACCCCACGAACGAACGAACGAACGAACGAACTGTCTTGAGGTCTGGTTTATAGCCATCAACAGATAAGACAAATCCTGCATATTCGACTTGTTCTTGGGCAACGTAAAATGTGTCCTTCTTTAAAGTAATTCCTCAATCTTTACAGCGTCGAAGGAATTGTCAGCTGTATGTGACATGATTTTCAGAATCAGTATCGTATACAACAATGCAATCAACAATTCACCGATAGCCTGTGAGGCCTATATATATGCTCCACCAATAAATGCTTCGGTTGTAATGTTTGGAAATGGAAAATATCCCAAATGGAGCCCAGGGGTATTTATAACCGCCGAATGACGTTATGAAAGTCGTGAAATTCTGGCTTTCCTCACTCAAGGGGCATAGATAATAACCTTTCAAGGCGGCTATATCAGCAACAGATTCTGCAGGCGTTGGCAGCTGATAGCGTTCCCTTTTAACAAATTAAATTTGTTTAATAGAGAAATGCCAACGCACAGGCGAATGTCACCATGGGAACACACCTTGCCGTCGGGTTATTGACGGGTGCTATAATCTGGTTTTCTATTAACCTGTCGATTTCCAGTTTGAGCCGTTTTGAATAATCATGGGGCATTATCTTCAAGGCCTGTGTGGCTTTCAAAGAAAGTAGACAACCGTGCACACCTTTCAGTACGTAAAAGACATCCTCAAAGGTAATACTGATGTAAAAGGATCCAATATTTGGAAGAAAGTGATTATCAGCAACCTTAAGTAAAGTCTGGTGGTCTTGTATCAAGTCATACTTAGGATGAATCTTGTATGTCAGGACCAACATCTGATATTTCTGCTCCGCTCTCAGGTGTTGCAAAAACATCTATTTCCGCTTTTTGTAGGCGATTTGGTTTCATCTACACTTTAATTTTAGGCGATTGTGAACCCTGGACGCTTGCTGTCGTTGCTGTGATGGGTTGCCATACAACCGGGAAATCGAAACCACCCCAGTTGACTCAATGACAGACTTCATGAAACAGCGCGCATCCCCCCCCCCCCCGTAGAATTAAAGGCATTGCGTAATATTTTGAAACAACAGTCCGCTTACACCTCGTGCTGTATCAATACGACGATTAAACCATACATAATCTTTCGCCGTGTCATTTTTCTCCAGAATGATCTTTCCCACATAGTTCGCGTACTTGACTTTTGGTTTTCGGTCTGGATTTTGAAATTTTACAAGCGAGAAATTTTACAATTTCGTACAATAAAATTAGGGCCATAATCCATAAAGTTACGGCCTGATACATGCCAATATTGAAAGGAGCCGTTTTGGGGAACATAACAGTAAAATCCCGCTTAACGACCAGTATTACGGGCAACTCACGAATACGACCAAATATTAAAAGAACCTATTTTCTTTTTTCAAGTTTCGTCAAAATCGGACAAAGTTGTGACCTGTAAAGTGTCAACAAACAAGTTTTGGGCTCACTTGCGGACTCCAAGACGAACAGTGACGACGACAATATACATGTATGTCCAAATGTATACCCTGGAAGTACGCGAAAGAACCCTTGACTGTTGTAATGCCCAAATACCACTCCCAGGGCACCCCCCCCCACCCGCGCCAAGTTAGATCATAAAAGTCGGACGTTTCGCTTCATTTCTCATTTAGATCTTAAATGACCTTGTATTAGTGTAATGATAAATAATTCTTTCGCGTCATTAGACATAAAACTGCTAGTTATTATGATTATGTTATAAAAATATAAAATAACTTCTGTATCCTGAAGCATTATGCCATGTCAACTACAGTAAATTAAGCCTTCGAAGCATTAACGAATAATTATAAATACGATATCCTTATTAATGAGTGTTAAATGAATGGTACTATGATATTATTATTGTTTCTGGAAAACTAAACAAAATATGCTTCATAACAAATCAAGGAAACGCAACTTTCTTTGGGTTTTTTTAATGAAATATCACAGCAATGTTTTTATATTGAAACTTTCAATTCTTGAAATATTTCAGATATCATTTAATAGGTACAACTTTTGAATTTCAGAAAGTAGGTCGTGAAACGCTGAATTTCGATATAATATATGATGCGTGTGTCCTCCCGTCAATGCTTCGCATACAATTTGAAAACATCAGTTATAAACTGTAGCTTCTAGACGTGGTGTGGCGATGGCGGGCGGGATTGTCCTCTCAATATCCCAATGATTCAAACTAAATTGGAAACATATCCATACAACCGTTGCATTTATTGAGTTTGGAAGGATTTCAGATAATTTGAGTATAACTATGGGTTGAATTGAAAGGTTGTGGAACGCTGAATATCATACGATTCGTCCACTCGTCAGTCCAATACTTCACAGGCCTCTATCGCCTTACAAGGTATTCACAAAGGGTTGGGATGTAACTCTGGAACACAAGATTATAGAACGATGTATATCCTTAGAAACAAATCCATTTAAAACTGTAGCCCGACTGCAATAAATTCAATTTGTATAAGAAAATCAGCTTTTGCTTCACACCAAATTTATAAAATAATCCCTTAAAAACTGCAGCCCCTATCGCGTGTAATCCTGAAATAGAAGTTAGCGGAACGATGAATATCGATAGGGATCTCCCTCCCTCCCATGACCCCAATGTTTAAATTTAAAGTTTTACAAACTTTTCGGCTTCGGGGTACGGGTGCACGGGAACATCGATGGGGATTGTCCATTATGATTGATTCGCTCATACCAAATATTTTTTCCTGTCATTAAATATTTAAAATTGAGAATTTGTTGATTTTATTATAAAACATATTATTGAGTTCACCAAATGTATTTGTTTCTCCTCAAAATTTTAGAAAAGAATCTTTTTAGTGTCGTTATAAACTCCCATGTTTCTAATTAAATAAGACATTAAAAGAATCCCATTCCGATGATTTCCAACTACACGCATTATTTGACATCTGAAGTATTATGTCTTTATTTGATGAATGTCGATAATTGAGGATGCTATAAAGTAGTAGTACAATAAGGTCGACGAGTGCAGTTGTTCTAAAATTAGAATATTTGATTTTTCAATTAATTTTTTTAACAACTTGATCTTGGTCTAAAATATGCAAAAATACCATTTTTGGCAGATTTTGAGAAATGGCACTAGTCCACCTTGGTGACCTTATTTATTGTACTAGCATCCTTATTTATGTCCACCAATGAGAATTCAATCAAATATATTTTTGTAGTCATGCATGAATTTCATACAATGTCTGTGTAGACCACTTCGTTAATTTTCGGTGATTATGGCGGTTATTCAAATACCAATCAAAACGTATTTATTAGACAGGTATTTTTAGGGCGTGCTCGACAGAACACATTTTAGTATAGTAAGAAGTGGGGGAAATGCCTTAATGCTGATAAAAATTGCCCGTGCGCTTTATATAAAAAAAACTATAACGATATTTATCCTCAACAGTGTAGTTTTGTGAAGTCATGTACAAATTAAGCGTATCAAAAACCATGAACATTATTCATGAAATCCCAGTGTCACGCTGCTACTTCTCATAAAAAATTTGACAGTATTTCGAAATATTTTCTTCGAACTGAATTAATCAATTCGGTTCAGTTATTTGGGAACAAACAACATGAAAATGGAAAACGATCCAAAAAAACAACACGAGCAGACAACAATCCCAATATTTCACTGCAACTTAAGCTTTTGAAAATATTTTAAGTTTAATATTTAAGAAATTCTAGGTCCATATTTCAAATAATTACAAAAATGAATAGAAGGATGTAGTTCAGGCAAAATTGGTAGAAATGAGCTTAGAAGAGATGAATTTTCATTTTCTGGGTGCAAAAACGTGCGTACGATGTGATTTCGTTGTGAAAAATATGTTGACAGGCTTTTCTAAAAAATCGTACTATTTGAGCGATGCACCTTCAATTTAAGAGTGAAGTTGTCAAACCTCCATATTATACCAGTTGTCAAAAGTTAATGATATAGGTACGCAATTTGATAAAACCCAGATCCTATTTCGTTTCGTTTTTATAATTCAAAATTCTGTTTTTCATGTCTTTACTACACTAGGATCTGAAAGAAGAGCTATTATCATTGACGTGTTCTGGATTTTGACGTGAACGATTGGTCTTGGCCTTTTGATGCAAGGAACTGTTATATTTCTATGGGTAAATCGCTAGAACGCGATAATTTGATATTTTCAAAGAAAGTCGAAATATAATTATTTCTATGTCTTTTGCTCAATATGTTGTCAACTCACTATTATTTTACGATCATAGGCAATAATCCCCACACTTAAAAATCAATACCACAGGAAATAATAACACAATTACCTCCTTTGTTTTCCATTCCTCGCATGGTATGGCTATCTTCAAACGTTTGAATTTGAAGTTGAAAATGATATATTTACCAATTTCTCCACTGGCAATAGTGAATTACTGGATTAATAGGATTTTTCTTTAACATGGGACAGTTTATAGATACAATCTATTTTAAGGCTTTATTTTAATACATTTTAAAAATATATCTTATAAATATGAAATTGCAGCTTTAAGCAATGTCTGATGACGTGAACTCCCACTATAACTTGTCAGATCTTCATGTAGTGTAGGTCATCGAGTATTAAAAAAATATGAAACGAAATAAAGATCTGTATTTTAATAAGATTGATAGGTACGATACTCTAGATGGTGTAGACCTACTCGTTTTTTGTGGGGTGGTACTGAAATGTCTAATTGATTGTTTTGTATAAACAAATCAAGCGGTTTCCTGACATTTTAATGTTACCTGTGTCTGTGTGATTGTAGAAAGTACGAAATAAATGTTGAGAATTGTTTTAATTTGATTGATATCCTAGAAAATGTTATGATACTCTGAATGTATATTTAAAACAGCTGGAAAACATTGGGTCCAGTTGGTGGTATGTTGTCAGTAAACAATATTTTAACGATATTAAAAAATTATGTAACTGTAGTCCCCTCATTTTTCGTTAATAATCATACGAAGAAACCACTTTAAGGGTGTTTTTTATTATTCAGTATACAATTTCAGATATTACTAAAACAAAATATCATGAATAAGATGAATAGAGCATGTACCATGTTGTTGATGTATTCACTGCACTTTGACTCTAATGGTTATGAATACTTTATGGAAAATAATCACAATGCCACTCGATTAATGCCTAAGTGATATTTTTCGAGCAGTTTCAGTTATTGGCCATTGATGAATTGGTTTCATCATGATTTCGAATGTATGTTTTCTTATTTGTTACAATGGTCTAAACACGATCACATTGTCCATCACCAAATAATCGTAAAATGAAATCTTAAGTGACACTGTTGGAAGTGGTACGGCGTTGGCTGTTCATTGAGTTTCTTCGCCAAAACATTTTGAACTAAAACCACATCTGTTGTAAAAACAAATCGTTCTAATTCATGGATGACACCATAATTTCCGTCCTTCTTTCACATTTGATCTTTTTTAAATCCTTTACATGTAGAATAACATGTGTTAACTTGATGAAAATGTGTCAAACAGTTTGCTTTGTTGCACGGGAATTATTCAAGACTAATAGCTATATTTTTTGTCAGGTTTTCTGGCTTCAAATGTTATGTAAAATTATTATTTTGTCATGTTTATTTACACGACAAACCATCGGATGAATATGAAATGCTTTCCATATCTGCGTTAAACGTGAGTCATTCTTGTCAGGGGCAGGAAGCAGAGTTTTTCGGATTGGATAAAAAAAAACCCGCATATTCCTAAAGCAATGGCCCGCGAAATCCCTCTCTGGCCATTGCTGGATGAGCTTATGATATTTGCCCCTTTTTAGGGAGTGTGTCTATTCTTCCCGTTCAATCAAATCTATCCCCAAGCACAGCAAAATGACAGCCCTTCGTTTACTTATGGGTCTTTGGACATTGATTTAAGGTATTAAAAACGGTGAAAGTGTTGTTCATAACCGCGTTTGTCACAAAATAATTAGTTTTCCTGCAATATCTGCTATGCACTTGTTAATTGGGCGTAATAAAAGTCATGGCGTAATGTTATGTAAATATATTTGGTCCCATCTGGAGCTGTGTTACGCAGTTAGCTATTGGTTGTTAATCGGATTATTGACCAGTCATAATTTGGGACAAGAATTTGCAGTGAGTAGTGGGATTAGCTCTAATGAAACCAAACACTGCGAGGCTTGTGAAAAACCTACAGCCCCGTGTAAAACGTTAGCACAGAGGTACAAAAGAAGCCCTGGCAGTAAGTAAATGCAGCTGCCTTTGCAAATATTCTCTCACAACACACTGCAATGCGTACATCCGTCTTCATTATCCCGGTTGGTGCACAAAAGCAAAACGTTAAACTCATAGTGTTATGTCTCTTTAATAGAGGCATCTTCGGAAGCGTCACAAATTATACCATTGATAAAACGAATAAACGATAACAACCCGTTCCAAAAAAAGTAGGACTTTCTGTTTTATTATCAACAATATGTCGCGTGTTGTTGTTACCTCTAGGTCTACTGATGTAATATAAAAAGAAGTTGATCTCAGCCTCAAGTATCTTAAAGTAATTACATTATTTGCACGTCATGAATTATAGCCATACATGATTAATGTTGGCATTTAAACACGCTAAATGCCTATAAGTGCTAGTTGCGGGCCACATATATATCACCAGTACTGGTACTGAACAGCAGGCAGTCGATTCAGCATTTGATATTATATCAAGACTGACGCACAGCTTCGACTATTCATTTTTATTGAGTGAAGAAAATTTGCTTCGTTTTCACTTAAAAACTTTCGTTAATACAAAACCCAGCTTAACTGAAGCGTGGTCCTTGGTCTGACTAGAAGCAAGGGGCCCCAAAGAGGACACGTATGCGTAACTCACGATTAAAGGGTCTGTAATACAAGAATGATTATATAATAATGGATCACATACGAAATCTATTCAGCTCCGAAGGGCATACAATGCGCTGAAATGACATGCGGGGAACTGTTATAACAAGTGAAATCACCGGATGGAATGGAACATCGCGAGAAGGTTGAGGAATAGCTTAATCTCATTCCTCGCGCCTATTGATCAATTACCATGAAACTCTCATCTGGAAGTTGAATTTTTTTCGCTTTCTTTATGCCATGAACCACAGGGACCTGGGTCCCTCAGTCCTATGCATAAGCTGGACTTTGATTATAATATTCAGGTTTGTGGAGTTATAAATATTACTTTGTATTAAATTACGACATATAATTAAGTTCACTAATTTTGAACTTAGCCGATATGCATTTTTGTTTTCTTTTTAAATGCGAGAAGGCATTTGATATATATAATTCTATTATTATACAGTACTGTCCACTCAAACATATGAAAGATTGCGTCATTCTTCTTAAATCCTTACAGATCCAAAATCTAACAAGAAGAAAACTAAACTAAACTTTGTAGCTATTTATTTTGTAATTTTAGTCCTTTTGTCATTGCAGTCAACCAATATTTACAAAAAGAGCTACCATACTTCCTTGTCTTGCTGAAAACAAGTACACTATTATACCAGTCACTAAATCGAATATAGTTCAGATTTAATATAAATTGCCACTTGGCAAATCTCGGCAGATTCCGTAACCTCCGGATCCTACATCTAACCTCGGCTGTATGACGAATTCCGCCATATTGGTACTACTTTAAAGGTCCCGGATGAAACATGGCTGCGCCCATACCGAACACAAATTGGCGACCTATTTGGCTAGCGACCTATTCGACCGAACCAGCTGTAAGATAATGACGAAATTACACTTCTATTCTGAGCCAAAGGAATTGATAAAAAATAATATATTCTACTTTCATTTGATAGACATAACGTTGGATTTTAATGGTTGATAAATAGATGAGTTAAGGTTTCCAACGAACGGGTTGCAGCTCGATTGGTCGAATAGGTCGCTAGCCGAATAGGTTCCCAATTTGTGTAATAGCGTCAAGTTTTCCTGTTAAAGTAAACCGATAGCCGCTTCGCAAATATATGGGCGTAGAATATCACTTACTGTCATACAGCCGAGACTAGATATAGTTTACGGAATCTGTCGAGATTTGCCGAGTGATAATTTGCAATCCGGCAATATTGTATACCTGAAAATAACGGAAAACTACCGGAAAACACCATGTTATACCGATTACCTGAAAAGCATTAAATACCGGAAAACAACCTAAATAGGTAACCCACAGCATTGTCCTCTGTGTGTGGAAGGTTAGGGTTTTCCGGTGTTTCAAAAGGACAAGCAGGGTTAGGGTTAGGTTTTTGCGTTTTTCCAAAGGACCAGGCTCCGTGTTACCCATTGAGAGTGTTTTCTGGTATTTAGTGTGTTTTCTGGTATTTACTGTTTCCGGTGTTTTCCGGTATTCAATATAACATGGTGTTTTCCGGTATTTTTCCGGTTGTTTTTCGCTGTTTTCAGGTATAGGTTTTACTTCAAATTTTTTCGAGGCTTCAGGAATCTGACATGTTTCCGATCCGCAGTCAAAAAGTTTGGCACCTATCTTACAGAAACTTTTCTCGTTCTCACAGCACTGGCAATATGTCGAGTAGTCAATCGTCGATCAGCAGTCACCATGTCAAGCACCCGGGTAATGTTTTCTTAGATGGTTGCTGTTGATGGGCTTCAAGGTGCTCTCTGCCAAGCGTTAATTTCGCAGTTCACTTCTTTACTGTGGAAAGGGAAAGGGTGTCATCCCCTAAAGTTGACACCATGTCAGAATGTATCTGTGTTGGGGTTAGTCCGTTCCCTTCCAAGTACCATAGCCAGTTTTATCCATTTCTGGTTCTTCCGATGGGTATGTTCACAAGATAGTCTGGCAGTTCTGAAGTCTACGTTTCGTTGTTTGTACTTGGTTTTATTTTATTCAAGGACTGTACTTGTTGGTATGGTAAAAGTTTGTTTCAACCCATGGTTGTTTCTAACTCTCGGGTATGTGGTAGGCCTATATATAGATAATATATTAGACTAGGCGCTTCTCGGTTTAATCATTTCTTGATAGATTGGAAGTCCTCGGGGTTGAGGCGTGTTGTTCAGGCATATGAGCAGTAGACGGGGAGGGGGGCTGGGGGCTGGGGGCTGGGACTGCGTCAAGTTAGTCGAGAATTTGATAAAATAAGATCTAAGACAATATTTCTGCTCATTATTTAGATGTATACAGGATTAGTGTGGCGCGAGGCCAAAACAGCGACAATGCTTCAAACGTTAGTTTGTTTGACGTCATTTCGGTGAATGTATGTAAGAAAAAATATGTTCTGTGCGGGGGGGGGGGGATCCTGCTCTCGATACGCGAGGCCAAAACAGCGAGGCCAAAACAGCGACAATGCTTCAAACGTTAGTTTGTTTGACGTCATTTCGGTGAATGTATGTAAGAAAAAATATGTTCTGTGCGGGTGGGGGGGGAAACCTGCTCTCGATACGCACCACCTACTTATCACATAATAAGAATCGTATAGGACATTCTTTTGTATAAAAATATTGCAAAAAGTGACTGACAAGGAAAGATATGTTTTAACTGCATGCCATATCCATAATGTGAATGATTTCTTTTTTAAAAAAAACAATAACAGAATTATTGATGCGCGTGATTAACATTACCTCCGCACCGGTGAGAAAACTCTGCATTTGAATTCATAAAAAAAAAAGATTTTATTTGCAAAAAGTGATCCATAATGTGAATGATTTCTTATTTTTTTTTTTTTTTTTAAAATGACAGAATTGTTGATGCATGTGATAGACATTGCCTCCGTACCTGTGAGAAACATCTGCATAGATTTTAATGTAAATTACCAAATAATTTGTCATTAACGATTACATTAAGTCAGTCGTAACCGAATGAACTATTTGATTAACCTGAAATGGCAAAGTCTGAAACAAGTTTTCTGCGATGTACTTTATTTTATAATGAGCTTTTTCATGTTCTCAAGGCTTTATCATCATGAATTTGAAATTTGTTGCATGACAAAATGATGTGCTATTGGTTATGTAAATGAATAATTGTTTGTACAATTAAAAACAAGTTTATTAATCAATTGATTATTTTTCAAACAAAAATGCACTTAAATACGTTATTATTGATTTTTATAAAAACCTATTGTAATAATATATAAATAGGAGAATAAAGTAACATGAAACTTATGTATCTCCAGAAATGACTCATCAACTAACCGGAATGTCATTTACGTGACAACGTTGGTATACCACACGCCTATATCATTTTTTAACCAATGTTAAAACGTATTGATTAAATTAAATCGAATTCTATTACTGCAAGTATAACGTCACGAGATCTGAAACACAAGACAATAATAAGTGGGTGTTAGACCACGTATTGTTTCTATAAGTGGAGTCTTTGCGGGGGGGGGGGGGGGTAGTCAGTTTGTGCAGTCAAAACTGTACGTGTACGTGATGCAACTGCAACAATTTGCAAGGGGCCGTTTTTGGTCTACTTACGTAACTTAAAGTAACCATATTCGCTGGAGATATCTATAGCCATAGATAAACTGTTGTTAGGCGCAATGGCTGACAACTTATCTTTGTTATTGGTGTGTCCATTTTTCAGAATGTATTTATCATTACTTACTGTACATTTACCATACATATTGAGGTCTGCGTAAATTGTTAATTATTTCTGTCATTTTCCCGCCGTTTAGTTGCGGAGCCTATTGTACGTTGATACCCCTCAATGTTTCTAAAACTGATCAAGAAATAACAACCGATCCCTCAAATTTTGCCCAGTGCTTGCCCCATGGGCGTTTTCGGGTAATCCAATATTTTTCTAGTACGAGCGGGTATCTGTAATTTCCATATATACCAAATTTGCCATACTTTTATTGGAAGTAACCACCCGATAAATACTTTTCTGGGAAAGTATCTTTAGTGTGTAGCCTTAAAACGGTATTCAAAGGTTGTATTTTTATATCCTTGGCTATGTGACAAACTTAGGGGTTAATTCCATCGTTATTCTTTGCCACCCAGAAATGGACACAAATGGGTCAAAACGCAAAATGTAATATAAATGTATATAAATTAGTTTACCATCAATCATTTCTATTCTTACAGTAATTTCTAATCAGTTACGTTCGGCGACATACACGAAAAGTCCAAATTGAATGGCAAGTCTTTGCCGCCTTGTTATTCCAGTTTACACCGACAGTATTCTGGTCGGTTGCTCAAAGCTCTGTTAACTTTTAACGATCCGTTAACATGGAGTAAACGGATCGTTAACTTTAACGGAGAGAAAGGTTGTTGCTGAAAGCCCCGTTAACTTTAACGGATAATTAAATTGACTTTCCAGCAACAGAAATTTAACGGACCGTTAACAAACGACACGTGAAAGATAACGATCCGTTAGTTTAACGCCGCGTTTCTCAACCTGGGGTGAATTCATCCCCAAAGGGGGAATGGATCGCGTCCAGGAGGTGAATGACCACACTCATAGAAAATGATCATATAAAGGTTTGCAGCAGGGATTAACACTCTCAAACACTGTCCCGAGAATAAAAAAAATCGTTTGTGACAATCACCAGGAGCAAATTTCGCACTGAACTGGAAACAACGTATTTTCATTAAAATATAAATTTGGTGATTATTAAATCTCGCCTTCGATCCGTATTCATTCCATATTCAGTGTCAATGTGGTCAGGGGGTGCAGGCCCGTGCAAGGATCCGCGGTTCATGTCGGGTGGCTTCTATAGAAAAAGAAGGCCATTTTCAAGTTCCTATCATGAAGAGTGCCAGAAATGGCTGGAAATCACATTTCCGGGCTCCAATTTCTAAAAATTTCCTAGGGGGGAGACCCCCCCCCCGACCCTCCTCGACGATGACCATTTTCGCCGGCCACGGTTCCGCGATCAGTAACCTCCTTAAAACTCTGGGGGTAAATGGATTGGTTGAGAATTCATTTAGGGGTGAGCGGTGAGAAAAGGTTGAGAAACGTGGGTTTAACGGATCGTTAAAATAACTTAGGGCTAGATCTATTTGAAGGCCAGCACAAGTTTCGTCAAAGTTGCCGAGATCTAACAAGGTTAGGGTTGGGATTGACCAAAATTGAAGTTAGTCTTATCAAAAAGATCTAACCACTCTCCTGTGGCATTTTCTTAGCCTTCCTTGTTCGTTTGATTAGAAATGGCGCTCGAAAGCATTCTGGCACGTACAAATTTTAGAAGGCCTTTTAAAGCGATAATTCCATATTTTCTAAGAAAGTCAAAACAATTATTTTTGTCTTTTGCTCAGTAGGTTGTTAACTTACTATTATACGATCATGGGCATTATTTCCCAGAGTCACTCACACCGGAAATAATAACACAATTACCACCCTTGTTTTTCTATTCCCCATGCAATAGCTATCTTCAAACGTTTGAATTTGATTAATTTGAAGCTGAAAATGATTTTTTTGCCAATTTTTCCAACTGGCAATAGTGAATTATATGATTATTATTTAACAAGGTAGGACTGTTTATAGATACCATCTATTTTAAGACTCTTTGGGAAGAAAAACTATTAATAATAATTAACTCTTCTTCCAATTAAAAGACGTTGAACTTTTTGGTTCATGGTTTAGCCCCCCGCCCCTCCACACACACACACACCGGATATTCGAATTGCCGTGAAAGTCGTGTTCAAGTTTGTTAGTTTCATACAATTCAAGAAAAATGTCTATCACCATAAATGTAACTGGTGGTACTAGAAATATAACTTAAACGGACTATACTGTAAATATTATTATATATCACGGAATGTAAGCACTCAGGGTAATTATCTCAAATGTTTTATTTCAATCAAAATGTGAAAATAATCAAAATGTGAAAATAAACAAAATATGTGAAACAAACAAAATATGTGAAACAAACAAAATATGTGAAATAATCAAAATGTGAAAAATAAAAGATATGGTTAACAGAAACATAAATTACAATAAACAATAAACATGATTCCCCTTCAGCTGTATCTCTGTGATTTAACTTAGAAAAGTTAAAGATTTAGTTTATTTCTTCTTTAGTTTCGAAAATGTTCCACTGCCAGTAGCATGAACGCTTGTTCCTTTTTTAATTTCAGTATGGCTTCCACCTCTAGTTCTATCTAAATTCAAGCCCAAACGCCCACGAATCTTATCTGCAAATTAAAAAAAACCCCGCAAACTGACGTTTAGTTTATTTTGATCAAGATTCTCAAAAGTAACAAGCCAGCATTAAGGCTGATGTCCCTCGCGGAAATCCCGAAATAAATTGATGACACAAACTAAAAAACATTTTCATAATACATGTAAAGGACGACAATATTATCTGAAGACAAAATAGTCAATATGAATAAAACACGGGTCATATAAATACATGTATGTGTATTTTAACCGCTCAACGGTGTTATACTCAGGCGTGTTACACTCACAAAATTTGTGAGAGTGGGGGGGTGGGGGTGTCATTAAATTTTGGAGGCAGCGGCCATATGATGAATAAAATAAAATGTAAATGAATATTAAAGGAAAAATAATAATATTATTCCTTCAAACTCGAACTGCAGTCCCAGAAATTCTCTCCGCCAGGCGCTACTTACAGTTATTTTGTACATTTACTATATCAATATGTGATTTAAATCATGATTTAAATCTCGCGGCTTTGACAGGCATTGAAAATGACATGGATGACATTATCGATGAGTTTGGTGTAAATGCCGTTTCATTTGAACCTGTCTCCAATGATTCTGTCCGAATGAACCATGTTGTTTTGCAGTATATTATTATTACAATCCTACGTATTTGGCATAGAATACAAGTCCTTTGTAGTTTGGTGCATCTTCAATAGAAGGCTTGGTCTCGCTTTATCTACATACATCTTATCAAGCCCTTCACGTAATACCCTGCATATTTCGCCACTAAGTTCGATTGGCACAAGCCCAGCTTGGGAACCTATCAGATTCATCGATCGTCGTGAATACCAAGTCTCGTACTTTTAGCTAAAATGCCTACATGTGAAAATCGAGTTGCAAAGTTCAAAGATCGATCAATATCACGGTTGCTGTTTTTCCACGAGTTTCTCAATTTAAAAAAAAAACTGTTTGTTTATAGTGTATTATGTGCCACGAACTCTGATTGAACAATGCTAATTAGTCACTTGTAAAAACAACGAGCGCAAAGTTCGGGAATTGCTGAGTATTGAAGCAATGGTTAGATGTTGTATTGTAACACTCGCGAACATTGCTTAAGGAAAATGGGTTTGATGATGCGTATAGCCACTCAACAGAAATTCATCATCACAACAGGATTACTATTTTATACATAGATCGATTTCGATTCGGGTTGTTGTGGTATTACATGTTTAATTTCACTAGAATGATAATTATTAATTAGGTGTGGTGATGAATACTACACTATGCGATCACTCAGTGTCAACCTTTTAGTTCTTCGCGAGGGGGTCGCGGTGGCTAAGTGGACGAGGCGCTGGTTCGCTAGCCTGGAGGTCGGGTGTTCGATCCCTGCATTGGCCGAGAAAGTTCATCTCGATTTTCCGGCGTGATTGCCCTTGTCATTGATGCAGAAGGAGGACCTGACAAGGACAGCTGCCTAGTCATTCGGATGTAACGAAAGACCGAGATCTCGTGTACACATTGGAGTGCACGTAAAAGATCCCTTGGCAGTTGGAATCCGATATAAGAGTAGGCCACACCGCCGCTGCCCGACGTATGCCCGTCTTCCATTAGCCCAGGTTATGTGCAAAAGAGTAGGACGTTAAACCCCTTTATATTTCATTTCAGTTCTTCGCGAATTTCACGGATTGTTGACTGGGCGCTTTCTGATAAAGTTATGAAGGTTCACTTTTTGGGCGTTGCCGTCGTATTTTTCGGGAAAAATAATAGATTCAACAGAGGGCTAAAGAATTTAGAATGTTGTCATTCATGGTAGCGACCATATTCCCCAAGCAATGGCCCGAGAAATCCCTCTCTGGCCATTGCTGGAATAGCGTCTGTTTCTTGAACTTATGCGGGAGTGTGTCTATTCTTTCCGTTCAATGAAAGCTATCAGTTAAGTACAGCAACATGACAGTCCTTCGTTTAATCTGGGTCTTCCCTAAAACTTTGGACAGTGATTTAAGGTATTAAAAACGGCGACAGTATGTTCGTTTCCAAACAGTATATTGTTTACATTTCATTCAACTTGATAGCCTTGTTTGTCACGCAATTAGTTTTAGTGCAGTATTCTGCTATGCACGGGTTAATTGGGCATAATAAAATAAAAAATAATAAAATCGTGA
Organism: Patella caerulea; assembly: GCA_036850965.1. Classification (NCBI taxonomy): domain Eukaryota; kingdom Metazoa; phylum Mollusca; class Gastropoda; family Patellidae; genus Patella; species Patella caerulea. The sequence goes on from JAZGQO010000006.1 coordinate 27,208,264, forward strand.
GCCATGACGTAACGTAATGTAAACATATTTGGTCCAATATTGGCGCTCATTTTAAATTTAAATGTAAAGCTTTTGTAGCCTTTGTAGAGCAGCTAGTCATTGGTTGGTAGTCGGACTACTGACCAATCAAAATTTAAAACAACAATATCGACTTATTACAGCAGTGAGTAGTGGGATTACCTCTATTCAAACGCAACACTGCGCGGAGTATGGGTAGCGACATAATATAACAAAGATAATAACTCCTACCAGTTATAGAACTTTGGTCCACGTGTCCTGATTCCATCATATGCGGTATATTGCGGCTAACTTTTCCAAGAACATTTGTTCCTGGAACATTTTTTTCCAATTTAGAGAACACTGTCGGTTTATCATCAGGTTGTTTTATTTTATTCTCTTTTTCTTGGTCCGTGGTTCTTAGCTCTGAAAACTCTAAAGCAGCATCTTGAAGGTTCACTTCGGTATCAGAATACAGTGTTCCTTCTACATCACTAATTTCTTCATTCTCATCTTGATCTTCGCCCAAAGCACCATTGGGACTTAAGTTGAGATCCCTCATATATTCTGCCATGTTTCGTTCCATTTGAGCAGATTGTGTTCTTAAATACTCATCATCATCTACATTCTGATGAAGATCGGTGCGTCTTGCGCAGTGATGGAGATGACTGGCATCATCAATAACTTCATCAACCGTCAAATCCGATAAAGACTCTGAAACGTTCATCGGTTCGTCTGAAGTTGGTAGACTTTGACAAGCTACTGTTCCTCTGACGTAAAACCCGGTATCTTCTTCATCTTTGACCATCATATCATGGTATTCGTGGGATATCTCTTCAAGGCGCTTCATTTCTTTTCTCTTAACATCAAGTGCAAATGTTGTTTCATTAACTTGGTGTTGACAATCATATTCCAGTTCATCTAACTACAAAAACGAAAAAAACATTACGAATAGGCTAATATTGTAGAGGGAAAAAAATGGATGACGTCATAGTAAACCCGACGTCAGTCATTTTGTTTCCGTAGTCTACAAAGTAGTCGTCACAATTAATTAATACTGAAATCATGGGCTATAGTTCGTTTCTATTGTGAAAATACTTTAAATCTAGTTCAATGGCCACGGAAAAAAGATATTGTTTCAAGTCAAAAGTGATAATTTGAATCCATTCAAACGACATTGTGCAATATTTTTTTTTAAAAAGTATTTAATTTAATAGTATACTTCGAGGATGAAATTCAAACGTTACAGTTCTATAACCTTTAACGGTTTACAAGTGTTTATAAAATTACCCAGTCGATATTTTTTAAGACCCTTATAAATTAGTTACATGGACTGTATTGTTCTCAGATTCTTCAGTAATTCTGGGAAATCATTGTGTTAGCGTAATTTTGTCTACACGCAAGCTTAAAAATAGGTTGCCAGGCAACGAAACATACGCCCACACAGCAGCCAAATCGTCCGGGCAGTCAACAAGAATTGTCGCATATTAAGGAATTATCAGAAAATCATTAGAATTTGTTTGGTTTTTATAATCAAACGTTTTTTTTTTTAAATCATATAATAATTGTGACCTCCAGAGGCACCACAAGCTAAAAAGGGTGATTTTTCGTACAATCAGGGGACATAATTCAGGAAGTAATGACCCGATGGGCGCAAATATCGAAAGGAACCAAGATCTTTGGGTTTAAAACATACCTGTCAAGTTTCATCAAAATCGATTCAAAATTGTGACCTCTATAGGGTCCACAACCTTGATATAACATATTTTCACACTATTCGTGTACAAACGGCGGCCATTTTGTCCGTCAATTCTAGTCCGGTTTTCACGTAATTCAAACTCTCTATTCATTACTATGTAACGGTGATATAGTCAAACGTTTTTTTAAATCGGATAATAATTTTGACCTCCAGAGGAACCAAAAGCGAACAAAAGCGATTTTTCTGACAATCCGGGGACATAATTCAGGAAGTTATGATCCAATGGGCGCAAATATCTAAAGGAACCACGATCTTTGGGTTATAAACATACATGTCAAGTTTCATCAAAATCGGTTCAAAATTGTGACCTCTATAAGGTCCACAACCTTTATATAACATATTTTCACAATATTCGCGTACAGACGGCGGCCATTTTGTCTGTCAATTTTGGTCCGATTTTCACACAATTCAAACTCAACCTTCATAACCATGGAACGGTGATATAATCAAACGTTTTTTTAAATCGGATAACAATTTTGACCTCCAGAGGGACCACAAGCTAAAAAGGGCATTTTTTTCGGACAATCAGGGGCCATAATTCAGGAAGTTACGATCCAATTGGCGCAAATATCGAAAGGAATCAAGATCTTTGGGTTATAAACATGCATTTCAAGTTTCATCCAAATCGGTTCAAAATTGTGTCCTCTACACTGTTCACAACCTTGATATAACATATTTGCACACTATTCGCGTACAAATAGCGGCCATTTTGTCCGTCAATTTTGGTCCGATTTTCACGAAATTCGAACTCGACCTTCATAACCATGGAACAATGATATAATCAAACGGTTTTTTAAATCGGATAACAATTTTGACCTCCAGAGGGACCACAAGCTAAAAAGGGCACTTTTTCGGACAATCAGGGGCCATAATTCAGGAAGTTACAATCCGATTGGCGCAAATATCGAAAGGAACCAAGATCTTTGGGTTATAAACATGCATTTCAAGTTTCATCCAAATCGGTTCAAAATTGTGTCCTCTACACTGTTCACAACCTTGATTTAACATATTTTCACACTATTCGCGTACAAATGGCGGCCATTTTGTCCGTCAATTTTGGTCCGATTTTCACGAAATTCGAACTCAACCTTCATAACCATGGAACGGTGATATAATCAAACGGTTTTTTAAATCGGATAACAATTTTGACCTCCAGAGGGACCACAAGCTAAAAAGGGCGATTTTTCGGACAATCAGGGGCCATAATTCAGGAAGTTATGATCCGATTGGCGCAAATATCGAAAGGAACCAAGGTCTTTGGGTTATAAACATGCATTTCAAGTTTCGTCCAAATCGGTTCAAAATTGTGACCTCTAAACTGTTCACAAGCTAAAAAACGTGATTTTTCGTACAATCAGGGGCCATAACCCATGAAGTTACAGTCCGATACATGCCAATATCGAAAGGAACCGAGATCTTAGGGTGATAAACCTATGTTTTAAGTTTCATTGAAATCGGATAAAAATTGTGACCTGTAGACTGTTCACAAACAATTGTGAACGGACGGACGGACGGACGGACGAACAGGGGCGACGACAATATACGTCCACATGAAAATGTGGGCGTATAAAAATGCAATCTCGAAATTTTTTTTTACTTGTATTAATCGCTCTGGATGTAGATCTGGGTGTAGATGTTTTGCATGCCTTCGTGGTTAACAGTGTTAAGAATAAACATTAAATATATGTATTATTCGAAATTTACATGTATGTCAGATGCAAATTTTTTAGCATTCCTAAGTTTCACATCTCAATAACCTGTTTTATAAATGAATTTAGTGAAATGAAGTTCGGTTTAATGTCCTACTTTTTTGCTCCAACTGGGCTAATGATGACGGACATACGCCATGCAGTGTGCTATGAGTGAAATTTGGCCCGAGAAATCCCTCTCTGGCCATTGCTGGAATAGCGTCTGTTTCTTGAACTTATGCGGTAGTGTGTCTATTCTTTCCGTTCAATGAAAGCTATCACTTAGTACAGCAACATGGCAGTCCTTCGTTTAATCTGGGTCTTCCCTAAAACTTTGGACAGTGATTTAAGGTATTAAAAACGTTGAAAGTATGTTCGTTTCCAAACAGTATTGTTTACATTTTATTTGACTTGATAGCTTCGTTTGTCACGCAATTAGTTTTACTGCAGTATTCTGTTATGCACGGGTTAATTAGGCATAATAAAATCGTGAGCCATGACGTAACGTTTATAGGGCAGCTAGTGATTGGTTGGTAGACGGACTACTGACCAATCAAAATTTAAGCCAACAATATCCACTCATAATAGCAGTGTGTAGTAGGATTACCTCTAATCAAACGCAACACTTCGCGGAGTATGATGGCACTATGGCCCACTATTATGTCGGATTCCAACTGTCAAGGGATATTTTATGAGCACGCGACCTCGGGTTTTATACCATCCGAACGACAAGACAGTTGTGCTTGTCAGGCCCTCCATCCTGCACCACTGACAAGGGGAAACCACGTCGAAAAATCCAGATGAACCTAATGGCTTTTAAACAATAATATACTATTCAAAAAAAGTAGGGGATATTTGATTTTGGGGGCATAATACTAAAATATGCAAATGACTACGAAAAAAGTCACTATAGAACCTAACAGAAGAAACATTTCCAGTTACATGTGACGCCCAAACGCACCAATAGCTACCGCATGGAATGCAGGTGATGCTTAGGATCATCATGGGGGTACAACCCAAGATTTGCACGACTCTGACTTTGAATGTTACAGTCATTTTGGCATTGAATTCCAGGGTGGAAACATCAGTTTAATTGTTTTAGGGACCAGAAAACAAATTTTGATATGCGTCGGCTTACCCAAAATGAAAGGTTACGTGCCCTTGGCATGCTACAGATCGGCACAACACAGGCGGTTGTTGCGCGGACGATGAATGTTTCTCAGTCTGTCATAAGCAGGCTATGGTCCAGATACCGTGATACACAATCTGTACAGGACAGACCACGCTCAGGTCGACCAAGGGCGACAACTCAAGCCCAGGATCGTGTCATCACAGCAAATCAGATCAGCGCTCGTCTTCAAACAGACACTGTTGTGAGAGTGAGTGGCCAGACGATTCGGAATCGACTGCATAGGGGGCACCTTCGCGCCCGACGTCCTCGCGTGATCCCGTGTGTGAGAGATCATCACATTCAGGCAAGACGTCGTTGGTGTAGGGATCGTCAACACTGGGATAATCGACGCTGGAGCAATGTGATGTTTTCAGATGAGTCAAGGTTCACTGTTGATTTTTTGAACAGACGTAGGAGGGTGTGCCGTCGTCGAAACGAGCGCTTCCAAGACGTTAAAGTCATCAGACAAGATGGATTTGGGGGTGGTACTGTTATGGTGTGGGGAGGCATCACTGTTGCTGGAAGAACGGCTTTACATGTTGTTGCAGGGCGTGTTACAGGCCAGTACTACCGGGACAACATCTTGGCAGTCCATGTTGTGCCGTTCGCACGACGTCATGGCCGCCGTTCATCTTCCAGGATGACAACGCAAGATGTCACAGGGCCAGGATCGTTACAGGTTACCTCCAACAACAGAACATCACCACATTACCTTGGCCAGCACTGAGTCTCGACCTCTCCCCCATCGAGCATGTCTGGGACATGCTTGGACAGAGGTTACGTCAACGTCAACAACGTCCTGCCAATGTCCAAGAACTTGCTCCTGCGTTGCAACAGGAATGGGACAATCTGGACCAAAATGACCTTAGACGTCTCATTAGGAGTATGCCACGTCGGATCAATGCTTGTTTGGCAGAGGAGGATTTACCCGTTACTGACTTTGTTGTGATGCTGTGGTAACTTTGCTGTTTGACCCCGGGTATCATTTTACCCTTATAATGGTCAGTCTGTGCCTTACTTAGTCTAACGATCATTTGGAATAAATCGACGAATGTGAACTTCATTTCATTTTGTCATTTGTTTCTTCGTCAGTTTCATTAGGTGACTTTAATAACACTTAAAAATCAAATATCCCCTACTTTTCTTTAATAGTATACTTTGATCTGGACCGTGTGAACAAATTTTGCGTACCTCGGACAGAAGGTTTCTTTCTTCTTTACAAAGATCTAACCACTCTAGAGCAGTATGCATTCTTTCACGGTCAACACCTTCTGGCGATTCTATAAAATAATACAAATATTCTCATTACAATTGGATAAATTACACTAATTAAGGATATCGCTAACACGATATTTCTGTATCTGTGTTAATATCATGATAATCTTTGAATGCATAATTCATCTGTTCTATTGTTGTCGCCCCTGTCCGTCCTAGTCCGGTCAATTTATGAAAAAAAGGGGGTCAACCCCCAACAAATTGCAAGAAAGGGTTTTTGGGTGGTTTTTGGTAGCATTGGGTGTACTGAATGACATCCTAAAAGTTTACCAAAATTGGAGTACGAAAAGTCCCAAAATTGGAGAGCAAAGTTTGAGATTCAAGCCATTTCCCGTCAGACAAACAAAAAGTCGTCAATTTTTAACATAAACAAACGAAACTGATACCATGCATTAGCTTGTCGGGGTCAAACTTTTGCAAGGCATGGTTTTCATAGATGTCCGGTGCTCTCTTGAACCATTTTCGGAATTTCATTACCTGAGAAACATGCTGACAAGAATCCAAATTAAGGGGCATAACTCTGCATTGTTTTTTCTTAAAAAAGCAATTGTAGTCTCATAATTAATATACTTGGGGTCATTATTCCATTTGAAGATATGTCCAATGGTGTTAAGTGATTCCTTATACCATTTTCTGAAATCCACTACCCCAAAACATTTTGTCGCGAACCCAAATTTACGTTTATTCTTAACTCTGCACTTCTTCACCACTTACTGGCATTTTTGTTATGTACATGTTCTGGGGTCCCTACCCCCAATAATCTAATGTCATGAGAGATTAGTGATTAGAGGTAATCCAACTACACACTGCTATTATGAGTGGATATTGTTGTTTTAAATTTTGATTGGTCAGTAGTCCGTCTACCAACCAATCACTAGCTGCCCTACAAAAGCTTTACATTTAAAACGAGTGCCAATATTGGACCAAATATGTTTAGATATTACGTCATGACTCACGATTTTATTATGCCTAATTAACCCGTGCATAGCAGAATACTGCAGTAAAACTAATTGCGTGACAAACGAGGCTATCAAGTCGAATGAAATGTAAACAATACTGTTTGTAAACGAACATACTTTCATGGTTTTTAATACCTTAAATCACTGTCCAAAGTTTTGGGGAAGACCCAGATTAAACGAAGGACTGCCATGTTGCAGTAAAGTGATAGCTTTCATTGAACGGAAACAATAGACACACTCCCGCATAAGTTCAAGAAACAGACGCTATTCCAGCAATGGCCAGAGAGGGATTTCTCGGGCCATTGCTTCAGGAATATGCTTATGAACATAAACACTGTGTATAAATGACTGACAACGCACAGAAGGGCCAGTAGGCAGTTGTAATATAATATACAACATTTCGATGTGGGCGTAAAAAATGAAACAAACATACTTTCACCGTTATTAATACCTTAAATCACTGTCCAAAGTTTTAGGGAAGATCCAGATTAAACGAAGGACTATCATGTTGATGTACTGAAGTGATAGCTTTCATTGAACGGAGAGAATAGACACACTCCCGCATAAGTTCAAGAAACAGACGCTATTCCAGCAATGGCCAGAGAGGGATTTCTCGGGCCATTGCTTCAGGAGTATGCCCTCACCCTAACCCTAACCCACATTCTATAAATGACGTCATATGTGCTAAAGTGCGTAGGACCGTCTTCGATCTATAGCGTTCTCCGTTTTCAGTAACTGAGCAACGTTTGCAAATAAGCACCAATCTCATAAATTGACTGGGCTATCCGTCCACAGTATGTTTATGGACACTCTACAGCTCAATATTTTTTATGCGATTTTGACGGAAACTTTTTGACATCGGTTTATGTCCCACAAATCTCGATTCCTTTCGGTATTTGCATTATCGGATCGTAACTCAGTGTGTTATGGCCCCTGAATTATACAAAAGTAACAATTTTTACACACCCGTCAAAATGGCCGTTCCACGTTCGTAAATAGAGTAAAGTATGTATGCAAAGGTTTGGGGCCCCAGAAATTTTAACTAATTTTGATGAAACTTAAAATGTATGATTGTATCTCAAATATCTGGGCTCATATCGATACTTGCGTATATCGGATCATGACTTCCTGGGTTATGAACCCTGATATAGTATGGAAAAATCATTTTGTTTTTTATGTCAACCGTTTATTTAAGTCTGAACAGAAGTGGATGACGGTTTTGATTCTTACCATTTATGGCATTTTTTATCCTTTCACGACGAATATCATCAATAGTGTTTAATTCTTCTAAAACTTTCTCCTTTTCTTCGTTTGTTGCGGACACGTGGTCATTTACTAAAGACTACAATAAATTAAATATAAAAATTATAAATGTCCGTGGCGATTTTTTGTAATCATAACAAATGTACTTCCGGATATTATATTTTGTTGAATTAAGAACTGTGATATTTACACCAATCCCCAATATTTACATGTGCATTCTAATTTTAAATATTTCTTATTAATACGTAGATTCCCCGGTTGTACGTAACAAGGAGCATGGTCGCCTGTTCAGCCTCGTGGGTTTTATCCGGGTCCTCCGGTTTTCTCCCACTGCTAAAGTCCCCTATACGCGCAAGCGAAATTTTGAAATAAGATTGAACTATATGTTAGTTCCGAACCCAATTTCTCTCTCTTTCGTATAATAAATTAATAATTTAGAACAATCTAAAAACTTTTCGTTAACTTGCCCATTCATTCATTATTTGGTTTTCGACTTGCAGTTTTCTATCTTTAGCGAACTGCAGTTCCTCCATTTTCTGGTAGAATGTTTCTCTAGCTTCATCTAGTCAACGAATAAATAAAAGTATTAGCACCAATAAGCAAGACAACTTGACTCATCTCATGTTTAAAGATGTGATAATTTAGCCATCTTGCAAAAATAAACCGTTTTCGTCAAAAACAGCATAAGAAAATTTGACGTTAATAAGCCCCCCCACCCCACTCCCATAACTACACGTTTAGCCGGCCAACCTTATTTTATGCAACCAAATCACCGACCATATACCCCGCCCCAAACCCTCGGATTCTCAGTCAATCGCTCTTGATTTGGTATTTCCGCAGGTAGAGTATAATATTGAAATTTCAATATTCACAACAGCCCGAATCAGCCCGAATCAGCATTATTTTTTGGTACTTAAGCCAGAGTTAAAATACAGATGACGTCAACCTTTGATGTTGACGTACCATTATTTCAAAAAATCTTAAGGGCAACTTGCCAAGCGTACATTATTCATACTAGTGAAATATTTCAATGTAAAGGCGCATGCGGGGTGTCTGTATTTTAAATTGTTTAATGGTCTCGAGCTTAAGACATTGCGTAATATATTGTAAAAACATTCGAGCCTACGACCTTCTTGTTGTTACAATATATTATTCAATGTCTCGCTCTCTATGAGTGTGGTTTAATGATCGAGAGCGAGACATTAAGTAATATATTGTAACAACATGAGGGCCGTACGCAATATCTTAAGCTCGAGACTATTAAACTACTTAAAATACATATATACACTTCGCATGTGAAATACGTCACACTAGTCCAATATTTCACTGGTATGAATACTGTACGATTGGCAAGTTGTCCGTACGATTATTCGAAATAGTGGTACGCCAACATTAAAGTGTGACTTCACATCTGTATTTTAAACAATATTAAACACCTTCGTAGACAAACTCTAGGGATAGCAAGTATCCAAGATATAACAGATTGCAGTTTAATGTACCCCCACTCTCCCACTCCCTTGCTATAAAATGTTTGCTTGCTGTCAGCTGAATAATTTGTTCATATTTGTATAACTGATTGGTCCAGATTCCCGACAAAACATGGGTTGGGTTCAATTTGAATTCAATGATAAAATAAACAATTACCTCTTCTCTTTTTAGCATTGTTTATATCATCACTATCTAGAATTATATTATGGACTTGATAGCAGGCAGGTCGAGTACTACTACATTTATTGGCTAACGTTCGTTGTAACGAATCTACAAATAAACAAAAATATTTTAGGTTTTATATTATGTTTTAGTATTTTCATAAATTTAGAATTGGCGCTCGGGGAAAAAGTAAATAAACACCAGATTTAAGTATACTTCTTTGACATGGCCATTTTATGTGCTCATTAAAGTTTATGTTATTGATATGGGTGATTTGGATATCTTTCTGTATTCTGATTATTGTAGCTTTGTCAATGTCTTTTATAAGACTAAAGCAAGGCTGACACTTGCACGATTCTGTGGCACGCATTGGCACGACACCGTCCAATTTGCGCAAACTCGTCGTGCCAATGCGGGAAGTGCGTAAACAATGCGCAAACTATGCGTGAACTCGTCGTGCCAGTTCGTGTCAATATGGACACTGATGGGCACGACAAAATCGTGGCCAAAAGTCGTGCAAGTGTCAGCCTGGCTTAAGACGTAAACCACTATCCGTTCACACTTTCCAATATATAGATCCATAGACGGCACAATCTGACTGTAACCTTTACACCATATTATATATCGTTGCAATGGTCTCTGTGATAAAATTATATTTGGAACGTGCTAAACATAGTTCAAGTTTCATCGTGAAAGGTCCACAAACTTCGTTCATGTAAAAGGCAGAGGCAGATGCGCAGGAAAATTGAACTGACCTAAGAACCAGTGATGATCCAGGACCTGGATGTTACATGCTTTTATTGTATCACATCAGGAATCTATCTGACCGTTTTGGTCCGATTTTGAGGAAATAATTATGATGTAACGGTGATATATTTGAACAGTATTTAAAATAAGTTGCAAATGTGATATTTCGTATACAATCAAGGGGTCACACAATCAGGAAGTTACGAACAATGCGCGTCAATACCAAAAGGAACCAAGATCTTTGGGATGTAAATATATATTTTTAGTTCCATCAAAATTGGATAAATAATTCCGGTCAGATCTAAATGTTAAAGCCCACGACAAGTCAAGGTCATGAGATGCAATCAGGGCTAGAGTGTCAACAAGCTTGGTATTATTATGTATTTTTGTCAAGTCCAGAAGGATTAAACCACCATAGATCGTGTTTTTATGGGAGTTAAATAAGAAATAAAATTCACTTCATTGCTGGATACTTTTATTACCCAGAAATCGACTAGAAAGCGTCCCCGACGATCTAGCCCCCCCCCCCCAAGTGGTCTTTGGGAAATACTAAGACCTGTATTTCAAGTTTCATCAATATCGGATACAAATTGTGACCTGATATAATTGAGCAGCTTTTACAATCAAATAAAAACTGTTACTTCTGCAGGGTCCACAAAATAAAACATGATTGTTTGTACAAACGGGGGCCATAATCCAGCGTGGGGGTTAAAAAAGAAATAAAATTTACTTCATTGCTGTTGCTGAGTAATTTTATTATCCAGAAAGCGTCTTCGACGAACTAGACCCCAAGAGCTAGGATGGTAAGCCCCCCAATCAAGAATTCCCCTCACTATTCTGGATTAAAAATCATATTCAATCTCCCAAACCTACAACTGATTTAATAACGATAGCATTAAGCATTTTCCTTGTCGATATTAACTATTATATGTCTGTGTCATAATTGAGATTTATTGAAAACGCACGTTTGAAGTGCCATCGTCACATAACGCAGCTGAAATGTGATTTTTGTTTACACCGGTCCCCACTCTGTTAAACCACAAATTGCATAGACCTTAAATTATGTTCCTTTTTTTCACAATTATACATATACCTCGTTCAGTGAGTAAATCTTCCTGTCGTGTTTCCAGCTCCAGAAGTTTATCGACGCTCCGATTGAGTTCGTATTCCATTTGTCCGATTAAACCCACCAAATCAGACAATGCCGATTCTGTAGCGGTCATGGTTCCTTCAACATTATCGACAGCTGTGCCACGTTGTTGCGCAAGATACCACAACCCCAGTACCTCTTTCTCCAGATCCCTTAAATTTTCACGAATATCTCTGCCTTCCGATTCAGATGACTCTTGTTGCATTTGTATGTCCATCTCGTATTTTAATTAGTACGTACTTTACTTCCCTGTAATTAAAGTAATTACACTGTTTATTAAACCATAGAACAAGTGGTTGCCATGCAGGATACACCCACATTTTGCAGAGAACAAGCTAAACAAGCGAATTCTTTTAACTGTCAGCGACCATAATCCAGACAGTTATGGTCGGATATGTACGAACGGGGTGCTTTTGGATAAAATATATATTTTAAATTTCATGAAGATCAGATAAATATTATGACTTCCAGAGTGTCCACAAGCTTGGTATTACATACATTTACACTATTTGCGTACACTAAGTAGCCATTTTGTCGGGCAGTTTCGGTCCGATTTTCTTGCAATTCGAACTCGACTATCATTAGGGTGTAACGGTGATGTGTAAACGTTTTAAAAACTCTGATAAAAGTTGTGACCCGTATAGAGTGTCCACAAGTCAATTTCCACGCACTTCCTCTTAACTGATGACCAACTACTGTCTTCAAGAGTTCAAATGGCCGTCGATTATCAATATTAGTACTATATTTTGTTTCTTGAACGTTCCGCGTGGCAAATATACTATCGTAGGAAAGTGGCGTAACTGCTGTATAATTGCGCAGGATCAGGCGACGATTATTCTCATCTGTATTCATTAGTAAGTAGGACGGAAGTGCATAAATTTATGGGTTGGCATGGCAACCCTTTATCAGCACAATTTAACCAAAGCAACTGCTCGTGTAAAAAGACAACCATATAAGAAGAAACATTTAGAAGTGTTCATGTAGTGGCACTCCAGGATAATATTGACCGCATGTGCCAACTTAGATTCCTATGTTCGAGTGTAGATGCTTTCTTTGTTTCCGTCAAATTTTTTGTCTTCAAACCTATTTGGCAAAAGAAACGTTGGGGGAAATTTGATACTCAGCGCGTGAATGGGCACATGAACCCACCAATCGGTCATTTTGACAATTTTTATAATTTGTAATAACCTCTGCAGTGCCAAATACAAAGATTTTGCATTTCTGCATACTGTTCTTCAGTTTCAAACTATCACGATTTTTTTTTTTTTACGTGCACACTAATAAGCACACTTAAATGAGTTAGCCAACGTATTTCCTAACGGCTCAATGTCTTGATTTGGAACGTTCAGACGAAGTAATTAGACTGTTTATTCACATTATGTATATTTCAAATTTGAACCCATTTTGTATAAACGGGTGCATTGTGCTTCTTTCGACGTATTAGTTGCCGACCAATTCTCTTCCAAATTAGATAGCAATAAATGCCATAGGACATAAGGCAGTAAAAATTTTTGAATTTCAAATAACTTTATTTTAACGACAGTTAAATTGTTAAATTCTTTTTAAGTGCTCTTTTATAACCGATCAGGGCCAAGTCGGAGAACCAAGGTAATTTGTTATTTATGTTCAGAATCACACTTGAACCATCATAGTCGAATAGGCCTACAGAATAATCGTTAAATTTGAAACTTGTTAATTTTATAGTCTGTGTGACATTTATGGAAATGACAAAAGTATATAAGAAATAAAATAGTCTAGTTGCCACTTACCATTACGTCCAAATTGCTTCTCTTTTTTTCATTGGTTTCCTTGACATCAAACAATCAAATTACGTCACGAAATTCAATAAAGTTAGAATAATAAATTAAAGAACGCTTAATCCAACTGACCGGTAGTTCTACTGTAGTTGCATTGGGTCAAGTTTGTTCGCCTCCTTGAGGCAGTGTTGAGAGACTTTGAAATGCGTAGACGGTGTGGGATACTGTTCCAGCGTGATTGGCCGCGGAGCCTCGGTGGGGGGTTGGGGTTCTCCCCCAAGAAAATTTTGAAATTGTGAAGTCGATTTTTTTGCATATAAGGCATTTTTTTTTTATTTAAAGGAGATTGACTGTCTTAAATGTATAGACTCTCTCCCTGGCGGGTCCAGGGAATCAGAGCCTGCCTGCTTAGTGGTGTTAAAGTTATTACTTCAGCAATTCCAGTTATAAATTCATATAATATTATTATAGTCTATATATTTTATGTGTTTCAAATTGTTATTGAATAATATTGCACTAGTTTGGGTTATCTGCAGTAAATGAAGACGATCCTTTTTTACCAGCCATCACCTTGCACCTAGATAAACTTGTCTATAACCTTCTATAATGTTTGTCGTCAGAGCGTTCACAAGGTTCAAAAAAAGTGAAACAACATGATTAGTCATCACCATACCGCGTCCTTGCACTTGTTTGGAAGGCATAAGGAAAAAAACTTCGTGGAATATAAATTGGGCTAGTCAGAGGATTCGTACTCTGATCATAGTAGCTCGACAAGCAATAGTCGCTAATCGCTGTAATTTTTGCATTGGGGACCACGGACCGACAAACAAACGCACGGTTGTGACGGGGTATCAGGTTAAAAATGCGATCTGCAGTAGAAAGTAGAAAATAAAAAGCAAAAGAGAAAATTCTTTTTTATTTTCTACTTTCTACTGCAGATCGTATTTTGAACCTGATACCCCGCCATATACGGTCGGATGTAATATACAACCACATTTCAATTCGGGCGCAGAGAAATGAAAAATAACGTCATTGGCCTTTTATAGCGTTTAGTCCCCGGAGAAAATATGTGACAATAATAAATAATCCTAAACTGCAATTCCATTTTTTATTATTTTTAAATATTTTTACAATCCTCTTACACAGGTGCTAAATAGTAAGAGGCCAGACGAATGGCCAATCATCGCCAAACAAGAGACTTATCGGTACCACAAGCTTATTTAACAATACATCCTGTTTTGAAATAATTACTGGAAATAAATATAATAGCTTCACATTTTCAGTCTTGAGTCTAGCCAATCATTTTCTTTTGACAAAATGTTGACATTTTAAACATACTGATTTTCTCTAGCTCTTCAGGAACTTACACGCCAATATGTGTTATTAAATTCTGATGTATGTAATTTAAAGGCAGTGCTTGTCAATGGCAGAGCGGCAAAGAATCTAAGTATTTCAACAAAATAAGCAGTAAGAAATAATGCAGAATGTGCAATATGAATATTCTTACGACCCCTTTCTTATTCTGAGTTTAATGTTATGGGTAGCCAAATGAAAGATACGCTAATCAATTATTTTACATGTAAACTAAGTGAAACAATTTTTTTGTAAATGTTTAATAAACATTCAAAATATCGAATGATTGAATCCCGAAATTTCGATGCTTTAAGTATTCCCTCTATCCTTAAAATTGCAAAGTTCCAAAAGGCACGCATACAGGTAATTTGAATGGGATATACGACTGTACCAGTATATCTCGATTGTCTATTTACAGGAAAGGGTGAAATTGATTTCCGGAGATGTCCCAACCGTTAATGGAATTAATATTTGTTTAGCACTAACCATCTCTCTCAGCTTGGAATACAAAAAAACCAACACACTAACCCGAATACATAACTCAAAAATCAAAATCAACAAAACACTTATCTTCGATCTATAAATGTAAAAAAACATCAATTATTAATATAACGGTGAAAGTTGCTAGGGGACTAAAAAAAATACCGGAAAAGGTATGCAAGCATTCAAATTTAATTGAACCTATTTGTAAACTACATGGTTTCGTTGCAGTGGCGTGATGTGGGGTTGTTTCGGGAAGGACTTACAGAGAGCACGTAGCACATTTTGCGCAAATGCTTACGACGTTTGTGTAAGGGATTTCATTCGAGGGCTTACTGTATATTCTTCTTTCTCACTTTGCGATGCTGTTCATCCACTCTTTGAAATACGCGTATAAAATGTAATGATAGCCATATCATGCACAAACGAGTCCATTATAATTAGCTGCCGTAATCTTCCAGTCTGTGAAAGCTTAAAAGCAAACAATGATTTGCGAAGACCACAACATTATTCCCCAATCACCAAGAAGTTTAGGGCAGCAATGATTGACGACATTGAAGTTTCACTAATAGCTGACTTGATTGGACTATTCCGCTTTGAACACAGTCTCAAAAATAAAATTCCGAGTGTGTATGACTTTTAAGCGCCAAAATATAGAGGAATGGTGCATTTACCCTGTCTTAAAATTTCAGGTCAAAATATTAATCATTTGGACGTGAACGTCAAAACAACTTATCCGGACAACCATTCAGATTTCCGGTCATTTTTTCGTTGGGTGACCTGATAATCGATTCCCTTTCCTTTTGGGGTCTATTTCACCTACACATTATTTTTATAAAATACAAGTCTGGTTTTATCCAGACACTGCATAATAAAGCTTGGGACACCAGTCTCCATTTCCAGATGAAGACTGACCGGGTTGTGGTTTATGTTGTTGGAAAACATATCACATATATTGAGTAAATTGCTGGACCCTAAAGTAAAGGATATCAAGGGATTTTAACACAAAATCAAGCAGTTTCATTCTCCGAAATATTATCGGGATTGCCTTAAATCTGAAAGCAGTACTTATTGCTGATTTATTGAAAATATTTCAATAATGAAACTATACAACGGATTGATTACAATTTATAAGAAAATGATTTATTATCCTATTTTAAATATACAGGTGTTATTCTCCATTATAATTATGCATAATATTTTACATAATGCATTGTTCTTGCATAGAAACATAAGTGTATCAATAATGGCTATACCATCAATTTAAATAAGTACATGTAGAATAAGTGAAGTTACAATATATAATACACTAAACAGAGTCATAAATCTATAACAAAATGTAATAAATTAATCAAATTAATTTCATTATTTCTAAAATTTTTTACAAGGTGTATGGGTTCATAGGAAGACAGGATGCACCAAAATGGCCTCTGGGGTTTGTCAGACAAGACTTTTGGAGTGCCCAATGTCAAATTTATTCTTATATAACCAGGGCCCTGTTTCACGAAATTTTAACTTAAGATAAAATCCAATTTTAGTAGATACTTCAATTTTGATTGGCTAAGCACTAAAATCAATCTAATATTATCCAATCAAATTACTAAAATTGGGATCTTATCTTAGTTAAAATTTCGTGAAATAGGCCCCAGTACCTTATATTATTTTTTTAATAAATGCATTTTATCATTGATTTTAGTTCCCTGTTTTTATATATCATGTAATTTAATTTCTATGAGACGCTCGAGCATACATGACATCTGTTTCAATCCATATTAAATTTCTAACCTTTCTCAATCTCCATAATTATTTATTCATAACTTAAAATAAAGACCTTGGAAGCAGAAATAATTTATACATTAAATATTAAAATTTGAGTATGTTTGTTCACTGCCAGATCTGTGTGTTCACTTAAAATTGGAAATCTGTCTCTTAGGCAACACACAAACAATGTCTTCAATATGATTTGTAGACAATGGATAGATATCACCTGTGATATGAGACATTGGAATCAATGAAGAAATATGAAATGTCATCATTTACCACCAGTTCTTAAATAATACACAGTGGTGAAAGGCAAACAAACATAATGAAATACAAATGTCTTATAAATATAAAAGCACACATTCATATAATCATGATGTTTTCTTGTCGTCTTTAATATTTTCTCTCTCTAGTTTACATTTTTGCACAATTCTATCGAAGTAGTCCAGGTAGAAAAGGGAAATAACTCTAAATATGCCAGATGTGATGACCTGAAAACAGACCAATTACTATAAAGTCACACATTGTAAAAATTTAATGGAATACGTTAATAATACAAGCAGTTGCCATGCAAGAACGAGCTGGAAAAGGGTGACTTTTTTGTATAATCAGGGTCAATAATCAGATAAAAATCAAATATTAGATAAAAATTGTGACTTCTAGAGGGTCCACAATCTTGGTATTACATACTTTTATACTATTTGCATACAAGGAGTGGGCATTTTGTCGGGCAATTGACTGAAAATTGACATAACTTAATTCATTGATCGGAAATGAAATGTAACAAGCCAACAGTGAGGCTGATGTCCCCCGCCGAAATCCCAAAATAAATAGATGACACATATTAATTAATCGCACATTTATTTTTTTCAAACGTATCGACCAATCAAACTGAACACGAAGTGTCATCCGAAAATTGCTTATCTCTGCCTACCGTAAGAAGAAAATGTTCATCTTCGGACTCCATCAAGGCATTGACCTAATAAGCATACACACCAATTTTGAACATTTTAACTCAATTCGAAGGAGAGTTATTGTGTTCCAAAGTCTCGGCAAATCAAATTGCTTATCGCTCTGCTTACCCTGAGCAGAAAATGCTCATTATCGAACTTAGTCAAGGTATTAGTGTAATGAAACTATACACCAAGTTTCATCACTCTCACTTAATTAGAACTAAAGTTATCGTGTCCCAAAGCATCAACCAATCAAATTGCTTATCTCTGCTTACCCTAAGCGGAAAATGCTCATCTTCGAACTCCATCAAGGCATTGACCTAATAAGCATATACACCAAGTTTGAACATTTTAACTAAATTAGAAGGAGAGTTATTGTGTTCCAAAGTCTCAACCAATCAATTTGCGTATCGCTCTGCTTACCCTGAGCAGAAAATGCTCATTATCGAACTTAGTCAAGGTATTACTATAATGAAACTATACACTAAGTTTCATCACTCTCACTTAATTAGAACTAAAGTTATCGTGTCCCAAAGCATCAACCAATCAAATTGCTTATCTCTGCTTACCCTAAGCGGAAAATGCTCATCTTCGAACTCCATCAAGGCATTGACCTAATAAGCTAAGCATATACACCACGTTTGAACATTTTAACTCAATCAGAAGGAGAGTTATTGTGTTCCAAATTCTCGACCAATCAAATTGCGTATAGCTCTGACAGACGGACGAACCCATTTTAATAGTCCCCCAACTTTCTTCGAAATAAAGCAGCTATGTTTTGTTATTAAAGAATAATGTTTACCTGTTGTGTAGCATCCATCATTGATATAACTGGTGACATACCACATGTTAAACATGATAACATGTAGCCGTCTAATCCCATATAACTAAAAAATTTACCATGCTGTAATAGTAATAACAAATTAAATTATATACAGAAACGTAATGTATAATAATAATAGATAATGTAGGTAAGCAATCATAATATGATGTGTTAAAGATAATGTGACTTACAGTAGAATCTTCAATAATAGATTTAGCCACTTCATGAGGGGAAAATAGTCCAGCTACTTCTGATATTAGATGTGTTTCTTTTGGCTGTAGAGGATATAAAATAAACAATTCAACATAAAGCCAACTGTCCTCTGCCTTAATCCCAAAATAGATAGATGATACTCAATAATTATTTGCAAATTTATCTTTTTATAAAGCATTGAGCAATCACATTGCTTAACATAACCAGAAAATGCTCATTATTGCACTTTATCAACATATTGATGTGGTAAAACAGAACACACAAAGTTTCATCACTCTCACCCAATTAGAACCAAAGTGCTATACCAAAGCATCCATAAATCAATTTGCTAATCTATGCTTAACCTAAGTGGAAGGAGTTCATCATTCAACCCAGCCAAGACATTTTACTTAAATTAGAAACAGTTCTTGTATTCCATAAACTGTGACAGACAGACTACAAATATTTTAATAGTCGCTATTTTTCTCCAAAAGCTGGGGGACAATAATCATTACAAGCCTTCGTCACTGCAGAATTTAATCCCTTCAAAAACATTCCTTTTTTTTTAAATAATGATATGTACTTCCTATTTTTTAGAAAAGCAATAAAGTGCATTACATTGTACTAGTATACACAGGGCTATATGATTAGTACATAAATATAATGTATATGATAATATAGATTCACAACTACAGGTATATTAAATTGAACTTTGGTGTAAACAGTGTGAACTCTATCATTATTATACCTGATTTTAACATGATATACAACTATTGTACACTACATACATGTACATGAATAATAGTAGAGGTAAGTGTGCAACTCACTTTAGATTTTTGTTCTTCAGCATAACCTGGTGTATCAGTATCTGGTGGAAAAGCTAATGTAACACGAATATGATATGGTTTCAACTGTAAAACAATTATTCATATTTATTACCTATAGATGTAGAGTAAAATAAGTAAACCAACAGCCACATTCATTAATTTCAATGATTGTTTTTGTCTTTAATAAAATAAAGAATGGGTAGTTGGTTCCATGAGTAAATCAAAATTGTCGTCAAACATCAAATTCTTCAAAACAACAAACTTATCAACTATTATTAATTAGTAGATAAGGTAAGCAATATAATTGAGAACAGAGCATGGTGTAATTATCTGATAACTAAATTAATATCAGATCTTTCCTCAGCTCAAAGTAAACTATACCAAGTCAATATTAGGGCTGCAATGATACGCCAGGCCATGATTTGGTGTGCATTACGATTCATAGTCTATGATACGATTACTATCGCGATGTGGCGTTTTCTTGGTCAACTAATAAGCAACTTCAAGTGTCAAAAACACCTTAACACTCACGGAAAGTAAAAAAGTTATTTTGCTTGTGGACTTATTTATGCATTTAGAGGAATATTAGTCTATTTTTGTGAAATTTTTAGTTTGATAACTAATCGCAATACGGACATGGATTTTTAAAACATTGCGATTCATCGATGAATCGTTGCAGCCCTAGTCTTTATTTTAGGAAAGAATATATGTAAGGTTACATGAATTACAATTTTATGTCTTTTTTTGTTTAATATAATAAATCATCCTGATCACCTTCAACAGACTTTTTTCCGACACAAAATTTGTTGATAACTTGTACTTGACAAAGTCTGTAACAGGTGCCTTTAGTCCAGGATTGCATTTAATTAATTACATTATTATAACAAATGTAATTAATGACAGTTAAAACTGGCTGCAACATGATATGAATTATAATTTGTAAATAATAACTGTTCATCAATGTAAGTTTACTTTATGCTAGCTCTAAGTAGTATCTAAAAGAATAAATGTTTAAAATTCTTTACCTCCATCTGTAGTGCTTCTGCTAAACCTCTTAATGCAAATTTTGATGCTGAATATGCTGTATAACCAAACAAACCCAACTGTCCAGCCTGTGATGAAACAAAAACTATACGACCCAGTTGTTGTTTCTTCATACTGGGTACCACAGCCCGTGTCACATATACACTGCCTAGATAATTTATATCTAGCATTCTTTTAAATTCACTAGGTAGAATTTCTTCAAACACACCAGTCATGGAAGTACCAGCACAGTTCACTAAAAGTGCTACAGGTCCAAATTTGTCTTCAGCCTACAAAAAAATGTTACTGTAATTTTTATTTCAGATGAGGAAAATGCAGATTTCTTTTCTTTTAAAATGGCTTATTTCATCTAATTAGTAAAATAATATGTACATGATTAGACATAATAATTGTGTGGCAATAATATTTTTAGATAGCTGATAGTAATGATAGTGAAAGGAGGTAATTGGTAGTTGACTAGCTAACCAGATGTGGACAGTTTGCTTGACATGGCATGTACTGGATGTGGGTGTGGCTAGCCTGTGTTTTTGTTACCCGTAAGTAATCGCCATGTTTCTTCTACAAATTAAAAACAAGTATGACTATCATTTAGGATGTTACCTTTTTTTTTATTTACTTATTTCTGTAGTTTTGTAATCTGAGTTCAGCTTTAAAAGGTCATGCCTTTTAACTCAATGCATGGCTATCAGGATTATATGGAATTTTTAAAATCATAATTTTAAGCTATGTGAATAAAGCAGCAGCTTTAAAATTCACTGGATGATTCATTCTATGCCAGTCCTCTGAAATTGACTTTTAACGACTCTAGCAATTACTGGATAATCTTTACCTGTTGGACAGCTTTTTCAACAGCTTCATAATCTTTAGAAATATCAACAGATATACATATAACACTCTGAAAATCAAATAAATTGTTTAAATACATCATGTAAGATAGTCAAGTTTTTTTTTTTACTCTGTCCTGTTTACATGCATGTTGCTGGTATTTATTTAACTGTACATTGTGGGATTATATATGTTTCAAACAGTTTTATATTCATATTTATATATAAGAAAAGTAAAGTCAAACCTGAGAATCCTTATTTAAAAAATGTTTCTCAACTTCAACCTTGGCTTCTTGTAATTTACTCTGCAATAACATCCATCAAGTAAAGTAAACATAAGAAAATATAAAAAACTCTTACACTGTCATTACATTCTTTCCCACAATCACGTCTGTAATTATGGTATATTTTAATGAAGGCTACGACAATGTTTTAACCAATAATAAAAGGTTTTCTTGTAAAATAAAAAAAAACTCGAAAAAAAACCCCAAGGAATGTGGTTTTCTAGTCTCATAAACACAATACTTTGGTAATTTTGAGACAACATATGATAATTTTAACTATGGTTGCACTGTGTGTAAGGTGTGGTAAGAAAAATTTATTCAGATATTGGTGTTTCCACATATTTTGCCATAATTTCCATTTGTGAAAGGAGAATGGTTCTCCTGCATGTATGTGTAAACAGGTGGTACTCAGATTTTCATCTCATCCAAGCAACTAGGCACACTTTCTTTGTCAGTCCTGACAAGCTTGAAAATTCCTTTGCTATTTCGTTAGCATGTGGTATCACACTGTCTTAAATCATAGAAAAGTGTCTTACATGACTTTGACTAAGATTAAGATGTTGGATTTTATTAAATATGCTAATAAGATACTTTAGGGTTCAAATTTGGTGATATACTGTACTGTGTTAAATCATACAAGAGTGTCTTCAATGACTAAAGGCTAATGAATAGAAATGGGGTAATTGCAAGGATTAAACAAATTATAAAAATAACCTTTTTTTCTCCAATTTATTTATTTTCTTTTTTTAAATAATATAATAAAAATAAGTTTGTTTGAGGATTCCAATTAGTGAACTAATTAATATTTTCTTAGAAGCTATAATATAAGGAATACATCTTTTAAAGTTGAGGCAAGATTTATAACTAAACATATTTTCTAACACACAGCCAGCGTTCTAAGTTCTTAATGTACCAGCTAATCATCATACATACTGACATAACATACTGTGTAGATATTTCAGCAAAATTAATATATTATGGGAAATATATTACCCCTCCATTATGGGATCACCTATGGACAGCAAATATTGAAAACATAATAAAATAAATAAATATACCTACTTTATTTCTTGCAAGAAGGGTTATATTTGCTCCTCTTTTAGCTACATTTATAGCTAAAGCTTTACCAATTCCACTAGACCCACCAGTTACCTGAAAAATCATATACAAAGTTGATATACAATGTACTTGTTATAGTAGCACATTAAACAACTTGAAATGTATCATAAGTAAATATGTTGGAGATGAGAGAACTGAAATATCTATACTATATTACCGGCACTGATCTCTCTGTGAAATTGTTTTAACAATATGGTATCATATATTATCATTTGCTTGATAAAGACTGTATTACCGCCATCAAAATGTTGCATGTTAATCAAACCAGTACAGCAATTATTATTACATATAGGCCTACAGTTATTATTGTGTATCATGTCCATAGCCTATATTATACTGTTCAATTACTATAAATGCTACTTAAAAACTCATTGACATTGCAGATCGAACCTATGTGGCTTATATATAATATCTGTGTTACTACCTAGTAACTGGCAGATTGGCATGGCCTTGTGGTCTAGACTAGTGTTGCCCTTCAACCTCTAGCTGGCCTGTCACTTCTGGCTCATGGTTGTGGTTTTGATCCCTAGTGTAAGCAAATAATATGTCTTTTCAACCTCGTTAGTTTACTTCGGGTACTCTGGTTTCCTTCACAGGAAAACCCTGTGGGCGTGCACCAAGATAATGAAGATTTAAAAAAAAGATAACTTGTCTGAGATATCACCTTTGTTGGAAGCAGACGTTAAACACTTAGAGAGAGAGAGAGAAATGGGGTTTAACGTCCACTCAACACAAACTAGGTCATTTCGGGACTATAAACACTTAGAGAGAGAGAAATGGGATTTAACCTCCACTCAATACAAACTAGGTCATTTCGGGATTAACCTATGGTTTAATTTTATTTCAATAATTTACTTGCGCGTAGCGGTCTTTAGCAGTGGGAGGAAACCAGAGGACCCGGAGAAAACCCACAAGGTTGGACAGGTGACCCTACTCCTTGTCATGTACAACCTGGGATTTGAAACCACACCAGCTGACTCAGTGACAGACATTATGATACAGCACACACATGCTAACCATTCAGCCATGCAACCCCCCTTAAACACTAAGAACATGCACTTCACTACTCAGACTACTGTGCAACTTTCTTAACTGTAGACACTACACTACAGTGTCTGGAGTAAGTAATGTATTGTTTCACAATCTATGTTGCCTTGATTGGACGTTTTGTTGCAATGAATTCATAGATTTTATTTTAATTTAGCAAGTTGTAGTCGTTGTTGTCATGGTTATCATATGCCTACTTCATTATTATTGCTGACCCTGCTTTGCTGCTGCTGCTGAGTCAGTAGGTGCTGATCCAGGTCACCGCTCAGTCATATTCATATTTTCAATCACACTTACCAAGACATGTGAACTTTGCAATTTTAAAGCTTTTGGTGTAATTAAAGGAGAAGCAAAATACAGTATGATCAAAAATATCATAAATATTGCCAAAATAATCCACCAAGAAATCATGTTCCTTGTTTGAGTACCACGTTTGTTGTTTTTATGCCTGCTTTACAACTGAGAATTGTACACAACCTGAGCTTCCGACAGCAACAGTGTAAAAATAGGAGTTATCTCCCTTACACCATTGATAACCCCAATACCATAGTGGAACAAATTTTAACTTTTCTGCCCATCATATTTTATACTTACTTGGTTGCAAGGTGTCTTGAAGGCTTTTGTTTAAGGAGGGAGGTGTGTGGCAATTTCCAAAACTTTATAGAACTGATTAAAAGAAAAAAATATTTGAATATTGTGTTTTGAATTTTCTGGGGTAGTTTCCTTTTTTTGTCAGTGGTGCAGGACAGAGGACCTGACAAGGACATTTATCTAGTTGTTTGGATGGGACGAAAAATGAAATTAAGGTCTTGTGTACACATTGGATTACACGTAAAAGATCCCTTGGCAGTCCAGGTAAAATTTTTCTCATAGCATAGCCTACTGTGATGTGTCATGCCTGCCTTCCTTAGCTCAGTTGGAGCAGAACAGTAGGACATTAAACCCATTTCATTTGATTACTATTTATTTACGTTTGGGAGGCAGGGCTGCTTGCATGGGTTATTTAAATATAAGTAAGACTCAAAGATTCAGGATGTGGGTTGATCATTTTGTCCCTCTCTTTTATCTTTGCCTCTTCTACGATGGCAACATAAATATGCAATTTTCAGGTGCGGATCCAGGAATTTTTGCAGGAGGGGGTTTGCCATGTTTCTGTTACAGAAATCTTCTATCATCGTCTCTAAATTACATAGGATACATACAAATTGAGCTTTTTAAACAGAGAAATCATTTTTATACTGATGTAGGATCACTTTGTGATGTAATTTCATTGATGCAAGGCATTATTTTTTTTTATGTAGCTGAGCAGGGGGGGGGGGTTGGATCCCCCCAAACCCCCCCTCTGGATCCGCGCCATTGTTCAACTTACTTGCAAATATATATTATAAAATATTATGAAAGCCCAGGGGGTATGATCTTTATTACATGACAAGGTAAAAAGTTTATTTGTTTTTATCAACTTCAACGAGCTAGTGTAAATTTATTTGGCTTGCTCTTTGATCTCTTCGTCTGGAATATTATCCAGCAATAAGAAATCATAGTTAGGCAGCTGACACCAAGTCACCTATCTTGCACTAATATGAAATGGAAATAGATGTCACAAACTGTGAAGTAACATGTAACAAATGCTTATTTAATGATAATTCAAAGCGAATTGGGTTTTTATTATTTTATTAAAAACAATGTAGGCCTAATATAAAATAATTACATAACTCAAACATACATCAATAATAGTACAATTAACCTGCCTTGATGGCATAATATTATAATTAATTCTATGGAACAATTCAAGATAGATTCAAATAACTAGACCTCTTTGATTTTAGTCATTGTTTGAGTGCTGGTAGATGATTTGTCTGTGTCTCGTTTTGTTGCATTGAGTTATATTTCAAACTAAAGGGGTACCAGGGGGTTTTTTTATAAAAAAATATTTTAAGTTGTAATTCCTTCTCTTACATATATGAAACACACATTATGCTTATTATCAGTAATTGATTTGATAACATACATTCTTATCTTTTCAAAATTTTCAATATTCACCCATTTGCAAATAAAAGTAACCAAGAACATACAATTACTATTAATGTACATTCTCGACACTGCAAAGCACGGGTTACCAATTAAAACCTCACAATTCATTGTAAAATTTGTTTACATAGAGAAAAATGGAAAGGGCCATAACTCTGGCAGTTATTATTGGAAATCAATAGGCTTCTTCGTTTCATGACCTTAAACACTGTGTATAAATTTAAAGTCAATTGGACATTATTAACTTTTGCCCCAGAGTGATCAAGTTTCATAACTGTGAGCTGGAAACCAGTGAAAATCAACATATTTCTTCATGACCTCAAATACTGTGTATAAATTTAAAGTCAATCAGACATTAACTTTGTTTGTGGACAACAGACCAACGGGGGCGAGGATAAAATACAACCACATTTCAATGTGGGCATAATAAAAATGAAAGAAGTTAAAGGATTTAATTTCATTTTTAAAATCCAGCTTAAATTCATTAATCTAGACTACATAACTACCGGTAACGATACGGAAAATCTGTCATAAAATGTACAGGGGTAAAAATTACAGACTTATTACATTTCACAACCACAAATGATTTCAGTCATAACTATTAAATACAATCTTACTATACTATATACACATGTAGATAATTATATGTACGTTCAGCACACATATAGTTACAAAGACAATCATTCCCTGACAAAATAAAATTAAATAATTCATTAAACTTTCATACATACAATTTATTTACACATACATTTATTTTCATTAACTTTCACTGTAGGTCATTTTTGATAACATACAAAAACTTTGCAAATTAAATTCATATTTCAGGAATTTTATTTATGGTAGGGCACTACAGGACACAGAGTTGTGACACAAAGTCCCCTACTGATATCCCAAAATAAATAGATGACAAATATTAATTAATAGCACATCTATTGAAATTCTACCTTATTTAAAAGCAGAGTTGTTTTGTTCCAAAACCTTGACCAATCAAATTGGTTGTTGCTACTTAGCCAAGCAGAAAATCAAGGTATTGATATAATTAATCTATACTCTGAGTTTCACCCAATAAGAACCAAAGTTCAAAAAATCAAATGGAAAATGTGCATGATCTAACTCTGTCTAGGCATTCACCTAATAGACACCTACACCACGTTTGAACATTCTAACTCAATTAGAAGCAGAGTTATTATGTTCCACGTCATGACCAATCACATTGAAATCTCTACTTTGCCTATGCAGAAAATGATCAGAATCAACCTTAGTTACAGTATTGATGAAATGAAACTATACACAAAGTTTCATCACTATCACTTAACTAGTATCAAAGTTGTCGAGCTCCAAAGTCTCTTGACCAATCAAATTGCATATTGCTCTGCTTACCCTAAACTCCATCAGGACATTCATCTAACGAAGACCTGAACATTTATTCATTTCTGACCTGAACTTTCCTATTTCAATCAATGGCTTAAAATTCCATGACAATTGAGTTCTTTTGACTTCTAAGTTCAAGAACCACATTCTAGATGTTATCATGGTGTCTTTAATGTTACAAAAATCCACTAAAGCATCATACCACATTATGTCATCACTATCACATTTTTGGCACCTGTGTCTTTTCCTTCTAGAATCATCTATTACCTGTACATGACTCACAACATGATTTACCATAGTAACTATGTGAACATATTCGATGTATGGGTACAAGTGGACACCAATCGAACTTATCGTGACATGAACTATCACCTGAAATAAAATTAAGAATTTCATCATTTCATTTTTCATACATTTAATTTTAATTTTATTTAACATGTTCCAGTTACGTGAGAGTGTGAGAGTAAACTCGGCACAAACTAGGTCTTATCGGGACAAACAAATGTTTATTTGAATTTAAAAATCTACATTCCGAAGAAATTAATTACTATTACCAGTATACGTATGCTAAGCTTATCAACATTTAGGCTCTATCTAATCTTTCACGGCTTAATGTACAATAAAATGTTATCAGATTGATTATATAACCTTTAATTAAGAAAACAAACCAATATATGCCATCCACTGTATTTGTAGACATTTTACTAGCTTGAATTTAAAAAAGGCCTATCAAAAGATTTACCACTATTTAAGGGTTACACTGGCTTGTTTATACAGTTTGCATTAGATGGCAAATGCTGATAAATTTTCAATTCATCTGAATTCATCATATCTTCGTAAATACTGAACTGGGCTGAACTTTCTTTGGACTGATATTCCTTTCAACGATTTAAATTTCACAAATGTTGATTAACGATTTTGATAATCCTTGCAGGGATAATGACAGCCATTTTGATCGATTTACCCACTTGTGCCCTTAAACACAACATGTATGGTATTTACTATTTCCTAGTGGGAAAGACCATATTTCCTAGCAGTAACAAATACAGCATAACATACACTACACTTACTTTGACTAGAACTAAAACATGGTGATAAATGACATCTTTTTCTCTCTTCAGGTTTAGGCTTCAAGCAATCTGAAGCAAGACGACCATCTTGATCAGTACACTGAATTGTTCGCATCATAATTCCATCTCCACAGGTTACTGAGCACTAAATAATTTTTAAATAAAAATGTAAGTTAATTTTAATTGACATAGGTTGCCACTTTGCCAGGCATTTGAACAAAACATTTTTGTTGCTCTAACCCCCTTTAAAAACATACATAATAGGGAAAACAGCTAGGCTTGAGCAAAATAAGCAGTAGAGAATGCATAATATGTTACATTGTAACCATAAAAAAATTAAACATAACCAACCAGCAGGTGGGGACACCATGGGTGAAATTTATGGAAAATACTATAAAATAAAACCACTAAATCAAGACTAACCAAGAACAACCATAGTTATCTCCCTTCTCAACTCAATGAAATTGACGTCTGCTTGTGTTACAAAAAAATGACAGTTGCTTTGGGGTTTTAGTGTGTTTGTGCTGAACAAACTCCAAAAGAAAGTTAAATATTGGTAAATGGTGAAGAGATCAAGCGATGCAAAAACTGATTCCAAAAGATTAATTTAAAATGGGGTAAGATTTTCATTGATTAGTTGATACTGCTGTCATGATGAACATACCTGTGACCAGGGACCAGTACTCCAAGTTAATTTTAAACAAGGTGGCAGTAAACAGTTTTCATGTAAGACTGTATTTCTAGGTTTAAGTATATGTGAACAGTATTTGTTAGCTACTTGTCTATATTCTCTATCTATATTACTGTGGCTGCATTTAAAATGTCTTCGTCTTACACCTCTATTGCATGTTGCTGAACACTGAAATTACACAAATTTAAATACTAAAATAAAACTGAATTAATATGACATAACACCAGTGTAGCAATATCAATTTTAACCTAAAAAATAGTGGTCGGCTGGATAATTATTCAACTCCTCCTAGTTGTTTGAAGCACATACTTCAACAGTGAGGGGTATTTGGATTTGTCTAAGTCATTTTTATATGTTGATTGTATTATTTTGAATGCAAAGTAACTATTCAACTCCTCCTAGTTGTTTGAAGCACATACTTCAACAGTGAGGGGTATTTGGATTTGTCTAAGTCATTTTTATATGTTGATAGTATTATTTTGAATGCAAAGTAACTATTCAACTCCTCCTAGTTGTTTGAAGCACATACTTCAACAGTGAGGGGTATTTGGATTTGTCTAAGTCATTTTTATATGTTGATTGTATTATTTTGAATGCAAAGTAACTATAACAACCTTTCTCTCTATTTTCACTAAAATTTGTCTGTGAAAAAAAAAAGGGTCTAAAACAAATAATTTGTCTTTTATTATTCACTTTTACTAAAAAGGTAACAAGTTTTTAATGTTACCAATGTAAGCTTATGTATTTGAAAGCAAGTGTAGGGTAACCACACTACACACAAAACTAAACCCCAAAAGATAAATCTGCAGACAAGACAAACTACACAGATATTCCAAGAAATAAACAACAAATATCAAATCAAGTGAAAAGAATAATGGTCTGTATTATTTTTTGCAGTTTGATGAAATTCTGATAACACTGGCATAGTGTATAAAATTGTTTTTTGACTTAAACATGCAATACGCAAAAGCTAAATCTGCCTATTGCAGGTCTTTCTTAAGCCTGAAATGTTTTCTAAATTATTCATTAGACATTAATTAACTTATCTAGACCTATTCAACTCTCGATGCCATCGCTAGCCTGTGATATTTACTGGATCGGAATCAGATCTGCTGCTCAATGCTTATTGATGATTAAATCAAAAAATTGATAAACAAGATTTTGTTTTTTATTGTACCGAATTTAAAGAGTATTCAGGGTCATAGCAATTCCACAAGGAAAACTATGTAAATTCATTTTACCTTTCCCCATGATGATAGAAGCCACTGATATCTATCATTTATACGGCTAGGACATTTAACATTACTGTGACATATTTTTCTTGTTGATGGTCGAGGTAATTCTTTACAAAATATATCTGACGTTGTTATGATACCATATACCTTTCTTTGTTGACAAAATACATTTCTTGTTTTAAAACCCTGCCCACAACTTGTAGAACACTAAAACAGAAAAGTCAAAAAAAGGAAATATCAATACCATTTCCAGTGCTTTCATAATGAAGCAGATTTTCAGTTGCTCTAGAATATCAAATAAAATGCTTACACTAGACCAATGATTATGATGCCATTTAGGTGGACAGTCCCTTTGGTTACACCGCCTTCGTTTTGATGGTTTAGCTAAATGTTTGCAGAATCGAGGTCTGACTTTTCGGTCTTTGGTAGATGATATTTTCTGCCAACATCTTACTTTCCTCTTCTGCTTTCCACCAGCACACATCCGAGAGCATTTTCCCCAATCTGAAGCTACCCATCTGAAAATTGTGTAATGAAAGTATCAAACTATGTGCTTCTCATGAGTTGACTCAATAATTATACAAATAATGGAAAAGTGTTTATTAATTTTTTTAAGTCATTAGTTTTTCAGTCAATAGGATCCCTTTACATAAAATCAGATTCCTCAATACACTGCTCTGTTCAGTTTAATAAATTTTCACTTTTCACCCTGAAATGTTCCCCCAAATTATTTTATTAAAGCGTGCAAATAAAAATGGGTTAATGTTCACACCAATTGGGCTAATGTAAACATTCATTGGCCGCGCAACAGCGTTACAGCATACTCTTATATCCTGAGGAAACTCCTGGGCTATCAACAGGAGTGTACTTGAGACCTCCTGGTTAGGAAGTCAGCGTGTTACTACTCATTGAGCCAACATGCCTCCTCCGTTTTACTTGCAATATTAGTTTAATTTGTATTTTACAATATCTTACTTAGGTGGGCATAATGTTTCAGCACAAGATGTTATTTTACTAGCAGGTCTAGTGTATTTATCACAATATAAAGCTGAAACCTCTCTATCATCATCATCAGCATCATCATCATCATCATCTCTAAAACAATGTACTGTCACATTCTGTGTACCTTCCAATAGAAAATAGTATTGTGGTACAATTATCTTGTATTATCTATTAGATAAACCCGATTTCAAAATCTATAAATCTCATATCATATATCACCAGTAACTTAATCCTGCTTTCGCCAAATAATGAGATTTATTTTTTGTATCCGTGTAACCACAATATCAAATCACATCGTATTCTTTTCAGAACAATGGGCTATTATATCTATTTCATATTCCTACCTCCAGCGCAACTCTGAGAACATGGTGTGGACTTAGTTTTCCATGTGTAATGATATCTAGGTGTGGGAAGTGTGCTAGGGCGTGAAGGTTTCTTCAATGAGTATTCATACACCACACCACGATTCACACCATTTGATAATATCTACAAAACATGTAAATATACCATAAATAGATAAATATACCATCATAAAAAAAACAGATTTTAAAAATAATATCATTCATTTAAGAAAAATACATGTGAGAGTTGATCAGAATTTCCTGGCGAAGTAATCCCATTGGATACAGAAAAAACAAAAGATAGGTTGCCAGGCAACGAAACATACGAAAAAACAGCAGCTAAATCGTCCGGGCAGTCAACAAGAGTTGTCGCATATTTTTACTTTTTTCGGTAAAGAAACATTTATAATACACTAAAATCTGATTAAGAGTAACAACTCATTATGTAATTATCAGAAAATCATTAAAATTTGTTTGCTTTTTATAAAGTTTTGCCCCACACTAACAATTAGTATAAGAAATATTTACTTTGATGATTTAGCTGTTCAGTTATCAAAATTCATTGAAAATCAAAATATTTGTTCGTTTCAACACCTTAATCTCTGTGTATCAATCTGAAGTCAATCGCATATTAAGTTTGGCCTCTAGAGCATCTACAAGATTTTTTGACTGGCACTAATCTCTGTGTATCAATCTGAAGTCAATCGCATATTAAGTTTGGCCTCTAGAGCATCTACAAGATTTTTTGACTGGCACTAATTATCAGAAATCGCTGAAAATCAATAGGCTTCTTTGTCTCATGACCTTAAACACTGTGTATAAAGAAACACAGAGAGAGAAATGGGGTTTAACGTTCACTCAACACTAACTAAGTCATTTCGGGACTAACATATGGTTTTAATTTTATTTCAATAATTCGCTTGCGCGTAGGGGTCTTTAGCAGTGGGAGGAAACCGGAGGAAACCCACAAGGTTGAGAAGGCGCCCGTATCTCCATGTCACATACGCTCACACCAGGGATCGAAACCACAGCTGTTGTAATATGGTATAGACACATGAATTCATAATACCCAACCACTAATAAAAAACATAAAATATGAATTTACTTTGCAAAGTTTTTGTGCATTATCAAAAATGACCTGTTGTGAAAATTTTGAAGTGGAAGCCCTGCTGCAACACCATCTTATCGGTGTGAAAATATAACAATATATGGACAATATATTAAATAAAATACCTCTAGTACTATGTCTTCTAGTATTGGACCTTCAGTATAGAGTACTTCTACCAGATCAGTATTTTCATAATTAAATCTGGTACCACCAATAGTATACGTTCCACTACTTTCAATTTTACGATTGCCATTGAGGTAGTATTTACCATATTTATTTCTGACAGCTAAATAATTAAATGAGGGTTTACGTTGAGATATTTTAACACTTGTAGCACCAGCAGGCAATGTAATAATGGGATGATAAGCTGTAAAATTAAAAGTATTATCAAATTATTTAAATTATAAAGTATTTCCATGTGTGATTTTAATAATCATCATTTAATTTACTGTTCATTTTTACATGCCAACATTTTCATGTGGATGTATTATTATCATCAGCTATGTCAGGAAGTCTTTAATGATGCAAAAAGAGTGCTCCTCTTACATTATAATGCCTAGTAGATTACAGTGCATTACAGGCATGCTTGGACATAATCACTATAAATATATAACAGTGCATAGACCTGGAAGGAACCCACAAGATTAGGTAGACGACCCTACTCTTTGTCACATACAAGATCAAAAACATGACAATTGACTCTGTAACAGACTTATGATGTAAAGCACAAGAATTAGACCACTCAATTATCAACCATTCATACATGAATCGCAGAGTACATGATATAGCAAATCAGAATCAGGGCCCTGTTTCACAAAATTTTAACTGAAGATAAAATCCAAATTTTAGCAGATACTTCAATTTTGATTGGCTAAGAACTAAAATCAATCTAATATTGTCCAATCAAAGAACTAAAATTCAGATCTTATCTTAGTTAAAATTTTGTGAAATAGGCCCCAGATCTAATAACTTACAGCTGGGAAGTATAATAGAGATCTACTTACTATTATGTCTAACTTGATTTATAAATACACCTGATAAATGATTACATGTAGAATTATCACCATTACAGATACCACACGCATCATTTCTAGCAGTAGAATCGATTATTAAATCACACCCATATAACTGAAAATATGTAATATTTTTAAAAACACATTTATAATTGGTTCTAAATGATCAGTTATTCAAATTGTCAACTATCAATGGCAATTGAATTTAAAATAATAAAATGTAGTGCCTTGGCAATAACCATGTTTTAAGCTAAAATATACAAGGTAAAGAAATGACAAACATTGAAACCTATAATCATGAAAATTTATAATATTTCCACCAATATTTGTCCAAATCAATTAATATATAAAACAACAAATTTCAATAGTCAAAGGCTACATATCAGTAGTTTAAGATAAGCTCAGGACCAAAGGCCCTAAGGAAAGTCATCAGCCAAGTGGTTTGAATATAAAAGTTAGACAAAAATTTGTTAGCTGTGTGAACTCATAATAACAATAAGTGGTATCAGATGGTAATATTATCCAGTGTCAGATAAAACTTCATATACTCACCCTACAAGATCCTTGTACACATATTTTCTTACTGATATCATTACAAAGTGTACCATCTTTCACTTTATTGGATAAAGCAAAGAAAAAATTATAGTCTTTAGCTTGACAATACAATTTACACTGATCTTCATCTGAAATAACCAATTAATTCAATTATAGTATACACTATACACATACATCATTTTCAAAGATAGTAAATCGAGAAAAAGAACAGGACATTTAATATGACACAGACAGTATTGGGCCTATATTATACAATACATCAATTTCAAAGAACAAAATAAACACATCTAATTATACAAACAGGAAGTTAATATGAAATTTAACACTGTTAAATTACAAAACATGACAAATGAATGCAGTAGTGGCCTATATTTTGATATACCAACCAGTAGCCCACATCATACTACCAAAACAAATATGGCAATGTACATTTCCTTTCAATAATCATTGCACTTGATCTTTAATAAACTTTTGATCTTAGTGTGTGTACAACCAGGATATCCAAACATTTAAACAATACAACAGTGTACATTTCCTATCAGTAGTAATAATTACAATTGATCTTATTATAAAAACTCGATCTTTAAGTATGAGTACCGGAAATTGGGATATAATATTATATGAACACTGCAAAAAAAAATATCACCATGTGGAGTTTGAGAGAAATATTAATTTTATGTGCACAATACAATAATATCAGTGTGTTTTTATTATTAGTGCATGTCTTACACCATCAAATTTAGACTTTTTTACCTTTGATGATCTCTGATGTTAATATCTTTTAGTCAGGTAAAGATAAGCCATATGTAGGGGGTACCTAGAACAAATTGCAACAGAATATTTCTCGATGGAATCTGATAGAGGGGTCCCCTAAGGACTCACAAACGAAAATCGCCCAAAATTAAAAGATAGGTTTTCGAGTAATTAGCATAAATCCAATATGGCCGCCATTAAACCGTTAAAACGCCAATATCTCGACAATAGTTGGGTTCAGAGGATGTAAATGTAATGTGGATAGATAGGAAAGTGGTGCCAATGAATCAGAAAAGCCATAACCAAATGACGGCAAGACGTCCCCGTGACGTCATACTGACGACGTGACGTCATACTGACGATCTGACGTCACACAGCTCAGTTTGTCGTCTGAACCTTATACAACTTATTCAGAAGTACTTTGAATTAATTTCGAAATGACTGCAGCCACGCAAGCAACATTAATCACAGACAGATCCGTTGGAGTCTCACATGTGTTGTGCCGAACTAGGTTTGTCTAATTTGTTGATCGACCCACCTGCCGCCAATTTAAAAATTAAAATTAATACACCGGTTGATACGAGCACAACACACAATGTAATACGGACGTCACAAACATGTTTCCATCTGATTCCAATTCCAATGCACCTGAACCAATTGTTATACAAAGATGTGATCATAAGACAGGTCATATCAAGAGTGCCGGAAACTTCATTCGGACATTTCCGTCAATATGTAGTGGACAACGTTGATTGCAACCCATGTACATTGGATGGTAAGAAGTCGCTACACGCAATGGGGATGATTGAAACTGTGACCCCTGAAATCGCCAATAAAGTTTTAATAAAGAGGAATCCAAAAGTTAGGAGAGACATTCCTACAGTCCATGATTGAAATACAGTTCTACCAGAAGCCAGGTAAAAGAAACCCCATTAACTTCTACAAACTACCTCCCTTGGATGTGTGTAATCCTTTTACTAAATTGGACTTGATATGGAAAGTTTCGTGGCCCTTGAAACCAGATAGGCCACTCTGGTCGGGCACAATGCAGGCCGTTATGAATGGAGACCATTTTGGAAAAGCCACCATACAATTTTTGCCAATGATAGACATGGATCCAACCAATCTCACTTTCGACCAACCATTATGGTGGAAGGCCAGAACAATTATAAATAATGAATCATCCGATAGTAAACTGAAACGTATAGTTTTACACCTTGCCAAGGTCCTTGGAGGTTTCAATACGGCTATGAGCTTTCTGGGTTCAATTGGTCACGTTATGGACAGTTTCGGTCTGAGACAAATATTGGAGAAAATTACGGAGAAAACACTGTCGGGCACATGTTGAGCGGGAAGGCGTACGCCAAGGCAGCTCGTGCACATTTCCCCGTAATTGATAGAGTACATGGCAAATTTGAGAATGAAAGAGCAAATTTGGGAAATCACCCTACCGGACAGCTCTGGCGTCAGTATATGGATATGGTAAACGTATTCAGAAATTTGATAAGATCTGAACGGACAGGCGATTGGTCTCTTCACCTGTCTGTATTAGCGGAGATGATATCGTACTTTGCCGCGACCAGTCACCGTAATTATGCCAAGTCGGTACAGATATTCATGCAAGATATGGTTGAACTGAAAGTAAAGGATCCTCTAATATGTTCGTTATTCGAGAAAGGTTTGTTTGTTGTTAGACGTTCTGAAGGATTTGGTAATTGAGCAATCACTCATGAGACCAATTAAAAGTATCGGAGGTCTGGTGCATGGACGTGGTGTGATGGATGAGATTCAATGCAACAAATGGATCTTATCTATGCCAGCATGTTCGGCGATAAATGATGCGATGACAGAGCTCTCGCTTAAATACAAAGATAATGTGCCACACAAGGACTGTTCAACTACGCGGGTTAAACGTGACAACAAAGATGGTACAGTCTTGTTACAGTACTTAATAGAAAACAATCCATTCGACTTTTCGGAGAAGTTACGCGACATTTCGTCTGGTCAGACGGCGTGATCTGCTGTAAATTGTCACCATGCGTATGACATGGGATTGGCAATACTGAACAAGATGTATGACTGTGATGCATGTGAATTTTCTTTCAGAAAGAAAGATGAAGTTGTTACAATGGGACAATCGAACAAGATCAACGTAGATGGAGATCCTGTAACTATTGACACACAGTTATTATTCCAACGCTTCATTGCTATTGGCAGTGTCAGTTCGGATATTGATAACACCGAAGATTTGTTAAAGTATGAGCTCGCCAACCACCCCACCGCGCTTTTTGACGATAGTGGGTTCATTAGAGAAGCAACTAAATCACAACTTCTTGATGCTCTGTCTCTCATGCATAATGATGCTCCAAGCCAGGCGAACCCTGTTGTGACAACAGTTCTTGACGGCGGTGCATTATTTACGATGCGTTAAATGGTCACAAAAAGTCAGTACCAGTACAACTCAAGTCGGTGTTCAGTCACTCCCACCAACGAGCGATGGTGCGAGGTATCATAGTTTTCGGGTGTATTTACAAGTACAGACCTGGATGGGGAACTTTACTCTAAAGCCCGATGAGTGGGGGTGGAAAATTTCAGATAACAAACTTGCCGCCATAAAAATGAGTAAACCACCTTCACCAGATGCCTTACTCAAAGTTATTCGCTGTAATTGTAAAATGGACTGTAACTCGAAAAGGTGCACATGTAGGAGGCATTGACTAGAGTGCACAAGTGCCTGTGCAGAATGCAGAGGTGTGGCTTTTGTAAATTCTGTCGTAACTGAAGACACAGCAGATGATTTGTAAATGTTAGATCGCTGTAATAGTTATTTATTTGTCACACTTTAATCTATACATGTAATTGTAATGTTCTTACTGCATGAATTTCTAAATACATTAGACTCCTTATTAAATGTTTCTAGCGGCATTTAGCTGTACCACTTTTACTATCTTCGTGTTATACATTTGCATGTCCGGAATCAAACCATTCCCGAGATATTTGAATTTTAAGGTTTCAATGGAAGCCATATTGTACTTCTGACGTCAAATGGACGCCGTTTTGAACTTATGGGGTTATGACGTCACAGAAACACCATTTAGCTATGATTTCTGCTTCATTGGTACCACTTCCCTATCTACCCGTTATACATTTATATGCCCCGAATCCAATCATTTCTTATCAGTTGGAATTTTAAGGGTTCAGTGGCAGCCATATTGGACTTATGACGTCACAAGGACGCCATTTTGGACTTATGACGTGATGACATCACAGGGAAACCATTTAGCTATGTTTTCTGATTCATTGGCACCAATTTTTTTATCTACCCACAGTATATTTACATCCTCTAAACCCAACTATTGTCGAGATATTGGCGTTTTAACGGTTTAATGGCGGCCATATTTGATTTATGCTAATTACTCGAAAACCTATTTTTTTATTTTGGGCGATTTTCGTTTGGAGGTCCTTAAGGGACCGCTCTACCAGATTCCGCCGAGAAAAATTCTGTTGCAATTTGTTCTAGGTTATTTGGGATCTTTACCTGACTATTTTACCTTATCATGATATTCCAATTTAAAATGCCTGGATTTGCTTTTATCTATCCTACTTGTGGGGACAATTCACAAATAATGAAAAGGGGTTTAGCGTCCTACTGTTCTATTCAATCTGGGCCAATGAAGAAATGCAATTCATAATAATTTCTCCCCATACTAATTTTTATTCAGTGTGCTGTTGGGATCATTACATTTTATCACACAGAAAAAACTTCTTATGCAGACTGAACATATTTACCTCTCTGTATTTTTCTGTATGCTGTCCAATTATAAAACCATCCTCTAAATGATTTTTTATCAAATTCCTGACATTGCTCACTTCTAAAATCTGTACTTCCTGTGCACACCTTGAAAGAGATAACAAAAATATCACCCAAGTGTCAAATATTAGTAACAGTATGCAAAAATATCATTGGAATGTCAAATATCATAATTGGTATTTAAACACTAATTTCTACATGGCAAATTAATTACCTTGTACTCTCATATCCCCCCCCTCCCCCGCCGCCCCTGGAAAAAAAACCCACCTGAATTTCATAATTTGACTTTATTTATTTAAATAGGATCTGTATAAATTAAGATGTTAATTACCTGAGTATTACATAATGAAAACATGACTAGTTCTCCTATACATGGTTTACCATTATATTTAGGTCTGTGAATAAATATAACGAATCATAAATTAGATGCTGTTTATAAAATGATAGATTTCCAGGCAATGAAACATATCCCACAGCACCTTAGACATCCTAGCAGTCCATAAATGTTGGCATATCATATACTTTTGTTGGTAATGGGAGCATATACAAGACAATGAAATGAAATGGGGAAAAACATCCTACTGTTCTGCCCCGACTGGGTTAATGACGACAGACATATGCCTTACAGTAACATCCATGACTAGCAACAAGCATGGATATTTGATGTTGATACTTACTTTGGATTATTACACTTTCTGTTTCGTTGCTGTATTCCTCCTCCACAAGTCCTCGAGCATCTTGTCCATGGTGTCCATGGTGACCATCCTCCATTGATTTCTTTAGGTTTTTGTAACGGTTTCTTTTCACATTTACTATGACGACACCACTGTAAAAATACAACTGTAGCTATCAAACATAAGCAAACAGAGTATTCTCCTGAACAACTGTCTTAAGATACTGTTTGTCCACTTACCTTGAGCACAAGTTTCAGACTAATATACTTATTCAGTCATTATCAAAATAATTGTTCAATAGGGTCAAGAAACCCAAACAAAGAATTTTGTATATTGTTTACGTACACATGATACATACAGCTATCACACTTGGAAAGCTCATAGACATTGTTATCAAAAAACCATTAGAGCTGTTAGTTTGGAACCTCGTCAATAAGCATACCGAGTGACTGTCCTTTCTTTAAGATTTTATAATGAATGTAAAAGTGGAATGAAATTGATTGCGTACCTACCATCCCTACCCCGCACTTTGTGCCTTCTGCCGCTGGTAAAAACTTTGTCTCACACATCTTATTACCTTTATAACACCATAAACTCTTACACACTTGTAACTAAATAGTCAAATTACATTTGTAAATAATCAAAACATTGAAGCCCATTATTTGATACAAAAACAAAAATCATGCTCATCAACTTTAGAGGTTAGCATGTTTAGCGTTATTTTCAAATTATAACTGACCAATCAAAATGAGTTGTATGAATTGATTATGTCCTCATTATCAAGTCTATAAAAAGAGTGTAAGGACATATAAAATTAGCAGTGTGGGTCACGAAAGTGATTCGAGATGTGAAAATAAAGGTTTTAAATCTGTTTGAATAAAAAGGAATGTGACTTACTTTTCCAAATTCATAGGAACAGACTTTAGCTGTAGCACCAAACAGCCATTTACATTGTGTTGTAGCATCATATAATTCACCTGGTAGTTTATCAGGAAATTCAAATTCTTGTATATAAGTAGGTCTATCAGATAAACAGTTCGACTGGATAGTACTAAACAAAAGCAAACACAATTTGGCAAGTCGTAAAAGGTATCTTGAACATATATTGGCAAATGTGGGTAAAATGAGCTAAATGTAAATCAGTTATACATTCATATTACATTAATATAATATGTGCTTTTCGAACCATTTTCATCCATTTTTAGGTTTCAAATAATTGAGGTATCCTTCCTTTAGTTGAATGTTGCACATAAAGCAGTTAAACAAACTAAGAAAAGGCAATAATTCTACTTTTAATCATTATACTTTCAGATCAGAGGCTATTTTCTTACACCATTTTGGTTAATGGAATATTACAATTGACAATAAACTTACTTTAAAAATTTGAGAAAATAATTTCTACTACAAGATGACCATTGGAACAGTCCATTTCTACCTGTAAGTGTTGGTGACATGATGTTTCCTGCACCTCTTTTACAATTATTACCTTCTCCATCATGGAACATCCCAAAACTAGATAGATAACAAAAAATGTTTATCAGTATTATTAAATATCAAAATAATTTGTGTGTGCAAAATTGCTTGAGTTAAGTGCATAATAATGGACACATATTAATCAAACTAATTGTCATACTTATATCTGTAAGCATATGAATTCTGAAATTGAATTCAGGTAAAACAAGTCCAATAGGAGCCTTAGGCTGTTTTCAAAGAGCACCACTGCCAAGAAGAAGGAGATGTGTAGCTATTGGGTACCATTTCTGGTCCATAAAGAATTATGATTAGTCATTTCCCTTCACACCATTTATTACTTACTTATGCCCTATTTCATGTGTAACCGTAAATGCTGTTGCTAATCCAGTATCTTCATTCATAATACAGCTTCTCAGGGGATTACACATACCATTTATAGGTGCAAAACCTGAAAATATTAAGTGGATTAAAGTATAAACATGATAACAGCTTGACCAAAATATGGATACTGGTAATTGATGACCACTCGTTGTTAAATATTACTGTCTTTTAGATTTAACATTACAAATTGGGTAATGCATAACATGTTCTCAAATGGCAATATATCACATTCCCTTTCTTCAGTTTTTATATTCTCACAGACTAATGCATATGTTGTCATCACTTGCATGAAGTGATCAATTTCTTGTAAACACTCAACAGCTGATATTTGCAATGAATACATTTTTAGATCATACTCTATTTGGTATAAAAATAAAAAATTTTATAACATAAATTATTTAGTACAAAATATATTTTTACAATGATCTATTTGGTATAACATATAATTCTATAAATTCTATTACCTAAAGTATCACAAGGTGCATTTTTATTAGAACAGATATCTAAACCAGTTAGTAATATAGCATGATCATGTCTTCTTCCTGTAGAATCACTTAATGTAGACTGCCACTGACAAAAACTATTCAATGTATAATCTGCATGGTGGCTGATATGTAATCCTGGCTAAAGTATTAAAACAAAATTGCATTAAAGGTTTGGTGAAAACTAACATCTAAGTCGAATTGTTTTGCTCAACCAAAGACCTAGGCTAATGAAGATGCGCATTAGTCATTTGAGGGAAAATTTGCCTACTCTTGAATGAATGAAATGGAGTTTTATGGCACGTCAGCTCCAACCGGGCTATATGGTGCCATTACCTACTCCTGTTATTACAACACACATGATAGTCAAAATTT
This sequence comes from Patella caerulea, assembly GCA_036850965.1. Taxonomy (NCBI): domain Eukaryota; kingdom Metazoa; phylum Mollusca; class Gastropoda; family Patellidae; genus Patella; species Patella caerulea. The sequence continues at coordinate 27,250,750 of JAZGQO010000006.1, forward strand.
GTCAACCTTTAGCCCTCTTCAACAATCAAAGAAATCCATTTAAAATTGGTCAAACATGTGAGCTTTAGAAAATAAGGCCTGTGATTGAGCTAGCTATATGGTTTCAATCTCAAGCTTTTATGTAGCAAGGATTAGGGTCCCCTGGATTTTCTCCAATTCTTCCAGTTTCCTCCCATTACCATGACATTATAGAAGCCCTGAAATAACCTAGTCCATGTCATGTGGATGTTAAACCCCAAATCTATTTCTCTGCTGAATGCAGGGCATATGACTTCAAAATTATAAATAACTGTTTCTGCATGTTTCTATCTTATAAATCTGATTTTTGATAGTGTTGGGTTTATTATTTATGAAAAATAGAAACATTACTAACCTCATCGGTTTCTAGTACTACTAATCCAACTAATAAAATCTCCACAGGTTTACCTAAACTATTATCTTCAAATAACTTAGATACCTATAAATATACACATAAAATTAATACAAAATACTTAAACGACCAATTTCAAAACTATAAATACATAAACACTTATTCTACAAATACATGTAGACTGTAGACTATGGTAATTTTTAATAGCAATAACTGTTTCGATGATTTATGAATCACTACAAAATCTATAGAAGGCCTCGGTCAAAAGATTGAATGGGTTATTAAAATGAGGAATACTATTATGATGAAACTTGTTAACCATTTCCTTTCATTAACAACCTATCTAAATTTAACTTACAAACAAATTCAAAATTTCACATTCACCTAATATTTCAAACCAGTGATTTAGTTAGTTAAAGATTGCATTATTTTCCTTGATGTTAGAGAAAGAGATACATCCAACTTACTATATTAAGAATACTAAGGATATAAGTTGTTATATTATGTCGACCATGTCTCTGCACCATTGTTTTATCTGCTACAACTAGTGTTTCTACAGTTTGTTTCAGATTAGTAGCAGAATAGTGATGTTGATGAGATCTTAGTTCACTTCTGTTGTCTGGTGTTGTTTGAGCATTTTGTACAGTTTTACTATCTACAAGTATATAAAACAAGTCGTTGCCAGACAAGATACATTCACATTTTGCAAGAGATGAACAGAGAACAAACTAAAAAGATAGGCTGGCACTGCCAGGCAGGATACGCCCACATTTTCGAGAGATGGATAGAGCAATACCGAAAGTGATTTTTCCTACATCATTAAGTCCTGTATTTCATACTTTTCATACTGCATTGGGAGCAGCCATTTTGTTGGTCAGTTCCAGTCTGATATTCATGAAATTCGAAGCCGACAATGATTATGGTGTGACGGTACACAACCTAGAAATGTGACTTTTCGGCAAAATCGGATAAGAATTGTGACCTGTAGAGAGTCCACAGCCATGATACACCATATCTTTACACTCTTCGCATACAAACGGCAACCATTTCGTCCGAATAATTCAGGAAGTTACAATTCGATATGCGCAAATACCGAAAGGAACCAAGATCTTTGGGTTATAACCATGCATTTCAAGTTTCATCAAAATCAAATTAAAATTGTGACCTATACAGGGTCCACAACCATGATATACCATTTTTTAACAGTATTCACATACAAACGGCGGCCATTTTGTCTGTCAATTTTGGTCCGATTTTCCCGAAATTTGAACCCAAACCTTCGATACGGTGAAACGGTGATATAACGAGTTATAACCATGCATTTCAAGTTTCATCAAAATCAAATTAAAATTGTGACCTATACAGGGTCCACAACCATGATATACCATTTTTTAACAGTATTCACGTACAAAGGGCGGCCATTTTGTCTGTCAATTTTGGTCTGATTCTCCTGAAATATGAACTCAAATCTTCCTTAAGGTGAAACGGTGATATATTCAAACGTTATTTTAAATCGGAAAATAATTGTGACTTTCAGAGGGACCACAAGCTAAAAAGGGTACAATCGTACAATCAGGGGCCATAATTCAGGAAGTTACGAATCAATGAGCGCAAATATCGAAAGGAACCAACATCTTCGGGTTATAAACATGCATGTCAAAATCGGTTCAAAATTGTGACCTATATAGGTTCGACAACCTTGATATAACATATTTTCACACTATTCGCGTACAGACGGCGGCCATTTTGTCCGTTATTTTGCTTCAATTTTCACGAAATGCGAAGTCAGCCTTCATTACCATGTAACGGTGATATAATCAAACGTTTTTTTTAAATCCGTTAATAATTTTGACCTCCAGAGGGACCACAATCTAAAAAGGGCAATTTTTCTGACAATCAGGGGCCATAATTCAGGAAGTTACGATCCGATGGGTGCAATTATCGAAAGGATCCAAGATCTTTGGGTTATAAACATACATGTCAAGTTTCATCAAAATCGGTTCAAAATTGCGTGACCTCGATAGGGTCCACAACCTTGATATAACATATTTTCACACTATTCGCGTACAAACGGCGGCCATTTTGTTTGTCAATTTTGGTCCGATTTTCACGAAATTTGAACTCAACCTTCATTACCATGTAACGGTGATATAATCAAACGTTTTTTTAAATCGGATAATAATTTTGACCTCCAGAGGGACCACAAGCTAAAAAGGGCGATTTTTCGGACAATCAGGGGCCATAATTCAGGAAGTTACGATCCGATGGACGCAAATATCGAAAAGAACCAAGATTTTGGGGTTATAGACATGCATGTCAAGTTTCATCAAAATCGATTCAAAATTGTGACCTCTATAGGGTCCACAAGCTAAAAACATGATATTTCGTACAATCAGGGGCCATAATCCATGAAGTTCCGATCCGATACATGCCAATATTGAAAGGAACCGAGATCTTATGGGGATAAATCTATATTTTAACTTTCATCAAAATCGGATAGGAATTGTGACCTGTAGAGAGTCCACAAACTACGGACGTCCGGACGGACAGGGGCGACGACATAATACGTCCGCATGAAAATGTGGGCGTATAAAAAGCAATTTTTCGTTCAATTAGGGGCCATAATCCTGGAAGTCACAGTCTGATATGGATGAACATCAATATGAAAGAAATTTTTGTGATATTTTCGAAATTGGATAAAAATTGTGACCCTAAGAGTGTCCACAAGTAAAAAACATGATTTTTTTAACAATCAGGGGCTATAATCCATGAAGTTAATGTCTGATACATGGAAATATCGAAAGGAACCCTAATACTAAGTGTAGTTATTGGAAATCATTGAAAATCGAAGTAACTATAGAAATTAAACTTTCAGAGCTGATTTTAAAATCAAATTTACTTATTGTTTTGATAAGTCTTTTCCATCCAGTATGGTGGCAGAGAGAAACACAAGTACCTATACTTGCAATCAGGCAGACGATCTTTCATCATTGCACCCACTGCTCAAATTTACACAATCCAAGTCTTTACAAGTGAAATAGACCTTAATGGGGATCTTGATATATATTAATATATACTTACAATCTCTTTCAATTGTTTTTTGTTGACGGAATTCTTGATGAGGTAGATCTGTTTTTTTATATAAAATATGAGGTTGTTGGTTGTCAAGGATATCATCATTTTGCGACTGGATGTCTAGGTGTTTAGGTAAAGGCTCAATCACATAGTCTTCTGTTGGTAATCTTAATACCCCAGTCTGGAAAATGTAGGATAAAAAGGAATTAAAAATCTTGGCACTATTGTAGCATTTTCTATGAAATTAATTTCTCTAATGGTTCCAGTCATTAAACTTCCTTTAATTCTTTGAACCATTCTTGAAATGAAATCTAAATCCATTTCATCCTAATTACTTAAAGTAATATTAAATTTCCTCAATTGTTTTTCAGTAGTTTGTTGATACTGCTCTGTAATTTTAATTAAACAGAACATCATGTTACACAATTTATTTAAATGAAAGTAAGGATCACCTGCAGGTAATTTCATCTCTTAAAAATAAACACTGTGTATTACTTAAAACTTTATCCTCTGGGGCATCAACACGATTGTATAAGTAAACAAGGGTCATTGCTTCACATGTAATTATTGGAAACAGAAGAACATAATATCTTTAGCCTCTGACGATGGCCATAATTCTAACAGTAATTATCAGAAATCTTTGAGTCTGTTGAACATATATAAACACTGTCTATAAATTTCCATTCGATTCAAAAGATTTACCGATTGAACGACAGGCTGTGGGAAGACACTATAACCACATTTCAACATGGGTATAGAAAAATCTAACGAATTTGTAAACTAAAAATACAAAATTACTGCCATGCTTATATCCATTCATTTACCATGGTTTTTAGATGCATAGGCCTGATTACCAAGGCATCATCAATTTTAAATGGTTATTAAGGGGTTTTCATAATGATAGCATCTTATTAGATTTGTTTATGACCATATGGAGGACAGTAGCTACATATGTAATTCAAATACTAACTACAAATATCTTGTCAGACGGTTATTTTGATGATGTATGTACATGTAGAGCCTACAACCCTACTAAACTACACGCATTTAACAACTTGGTGGGAATTATCTGTTCAATATTCACGAGGTATTTTTTTTACAGATTTCATGATAACTACATTGCAGCTAAAGCTATGGTAAGTAGGCATAATATAAATGTCATGACAATGCGATTAAAACACAGATCCCATTTCTTTCCAGTTTTTTGTAGATCAAAATTTAGTTTTACTTGTCTTTACTACACTAGGATCTGGAAGAATTGTTATAATATCAGCATTCATGTTGAAATGAGGGACTAGCCAATGAAATATTTGATAAAAAAAAAAGTATCCCTAGTCTATCGAAGAATACATTATTTCAAATTAGTAGTACCATATTATTAATCTGTACATTAGTGTTCTGTCAGCCAAAATTTGACCTGATTGTGATATCTTAAAACCAGAGTTTATTACAGGTAGGATTATCATATCACCCTTCATTATAAGCTAGAATCATTAAAGTTGACTTTAAATATCCTAAGATGAAATGTACCTACTTATGTTCATTTACAAGAGAGTGTCAGGTCAATTTACTAAAGCTCTACATTCATTGTTGAGTAAATATTGACAAAACTTTTGCCAATCACATCTACAAATCATACATGAGGTCAAAAAGTCAACCTAATATTACGCTCATGTCAAATTATCTGCAAGGAATGAAATTATATTCCATGAGCAAAATATTAAATTTTATAGGTTCATTCCGGCTCTCTTTGAATGGCTGTACTAGACCAGAATTGTCTGTGTTGAGCTTCCTCATTATATTCTAGATAATCTCTACAAATGTATTCAATCTATATTTTCTTGTCTAGTTATTTGGATGGGATGGAAAAAAAATGAGGTCTCATCAGTGGCAGATCCAGGATATTTTTGAGGGGGGTGACAACCCCATGTTTTGTCTCACCGACCGCAGTTTAATGAGCTAATTTCTGCCGCTAGTAACATAGATGCTGATTGTGTGTCTGATAAGATGCGCACTGTGTGCTATATAATATAAATAGGACTCAGGATTGCTATACACCGGTTGGGAGGGGGGTGTCTCATGTAGATTAGGGTTGCAAAGGGTGGGAAACTTTCCGGGAATTTTCAGTGTTGAGAATTTTCGGGAATTTTCAGTGTTGGGAATTTTAGGGAATTTTCAAATCTATTTTTAGAACTGAAAAATACTAAAATTACAATTATTTACGAGAATTTTCTTTTTCTCTTTTACTTTCATCTATATAAACTATTAAAACTTATATAACCATGTTAGTTATGTTCCAAATGGAAAAACTAAAGAGATAAATTTATGTAAATTCTGCTCTAAAGGTATACAAAAAAATATAAGATCTAATTTGAAACTCTTTAAAGCTGACAACGATCCTTTCTATACAGAAATTTCAGATATTCATGAGGATTCATTTGAACCTGAAATCTCCCTTCTATCCACTGATGATGATGTAGATAACGATTTTGAAGATGATGACATGGCAGAGCTACCTAACTTTAGAGCATTAATTATAGAGTGTGTAACCTGTGTATGAACAATTTAACAGAACTATCTCATTATTAGTTATTAGATTTTAGTGTATAAGACATATCAGATAATATGTTTTGTATCTTTTAGTTATTAAAATATTACTGTCACTTGCAACTCATTAATAGCGACACAGGTTTCAATTTATGACACCAAATTGAAAATTCCAAAAATTCCCCCCAATTCCCTTGAATTTTGCAACCCTAATGTAGATATTGGCTTGCAGAAAAAAAACCATAGACATTAGCCCCGTTTACACTTGGCCGCGATAAGCGTGCCGTACTGGGCACGGTACCAGGCCGCGATAAATTTCAAGAAATTGACCCGTTTACATTACCGGTATTGGAACTGTGCCAAGTACGCCAAATGTGGGACTCTCCAAAGAAAAGTTAATTTCGGTCGCTAAGCAAGTTACCCGGATGAAAACAATTATGGCGGTTGATTTTGGTACGTGTAGCCATTTTGACAGAACTGATGACAGAGCTGTCAAAGTTCGCGGGAAAAAAGGTCAAGATTCATTTGGCGCATTCGCAGTAATCCGTGCTCAGACCGGTAAGCGTTTACACTACCAAAATTTAAACCGGGCTGTTCTTAGCACGGTTCCGAGACCACCTCACTTCAGTGGGCCAGATAGGGACGGTACTCAGTACGGCACACTTGTGTTTAACCCAAAAAAATTAACGGTGCCGTACCAGGAACGGTACCTGGCACGCTTAAAATTTGTAATGTAAACAGGGTTTTAGACAGTTGAAATCAGAAACAAGAATAGGTAGTGGCACTGCTTAGGAAGAATTTCACTCATACCACCCTGTACAAATATGGCCGATTTCATAAGTTCAATCAGTGCAGAAGAGTAGAACGTTAAACTCCACTTCACTTCACTTCTATTTTTGGGAAGTGTCAGCATATAATGAACAACCCCTTTTAACCAACTTATAAAACAAATGCAGCACAATTTTGACATGTAACATGAAAAGACCTATTTAGGAAAAAAAATAAGAGTGTCCCTGTAATACAATTTGATTAGCTTGGCAAAATAGATATCTTGAAACATTTTAAGCCAAAGATGAAATTAGAATTAGTAAGTAAACCAATTTAGATCACATAGTTATCATTATTAATTCAATTCACATCATATCAACTCAACTTTATTTCAATCTAAATCAAAGTGATTTAGCTCCTTAAAGGGACAATCCCGATAAGAACAGAGTCTCAAAAATTTAAGTCCGAGTATTTATGAAATTTATGGACCAAAATATAGTGGCATGGTGTATTTACCTTGTCTCAAAATTTCAGCTCAAAATATTGAGTCGTTTGGACGTTTACGTCAATACTGCTTATCCGGACACGTAACCCTTTTAAGATTTCGGGTCAATTTTTTCATTGGGTGACCTGATAATCGATTAACGTTTCTTGAGAGGTCTATACAGTGAATGACCCATGCCCTGTACTTGATAACAAAGGGTAAATTTCACCTACATATTATTTTTATAGAAAAAAGTCTGGTTTTATCCAGATACTGTATAATAAAACGTTCTCCATTTCCAGATGAAGACTGTCAGGTTTAATTTATTTACAAGCGTATCACAAATATCGGGTTAGTAGGTGGGCCTTAGGTTATGGATTTTAAAGGATTTTAACACAAAATTAAGCAGTTTTATTCTCCAAAAAGTTATCGGGATTGTCACTTTAAACTTGGCCGCAATAAGTCCTTCATTCTCAGAACTGTTCCAGGCTGTGATAGATTTTTAAAAGATAGGTTGCTAGGCAACGAAACATACGCCCACAGCAGCTAAATCGTCCGAGCAGTCAACAAGGGTTGTCGCATATTTTTACTTTTTTCGGTAATGAAACATTTTTAATACACTAGAAACTGATTAAGAGTAACAACTCATTATGTAATTATCAGAAAATCATTAGAATTTGATTGCTTTTTATAAAGTTTTACTCCACGCTAACAATTAGTATATACATGAAACATTTAATATCATGGATTTAGCTGTTCAGTTATCAAAATTCATTGAAAATCAAAATACTTGTTCATTTCAACACCTTAAACTCTGTGTATCAATCTGAGGTCAATCGGATGATAAGTTTGGCCTCTATTCTATAACATCACAAGATTTTTTCAAGTGATCAAGGGAGATAACTCTGGCAGTAATTATTTGGAATCTCTGAAAATCAAAAGGATTCTTCGTCTCATGACCTTAGACACTGTGTATAAATTTAAAGTCAATCGGATATTAACTTTGGCCTCTAGAGCGTCCACAGGATTTTTTGAAGTGATCAAGGGCCATAACTCTGGCACTAATTATCGGAAATCAATAGGCTTCTTCGTCTCATGACCTTAAACATTGTGTATAAATTTAAAGTCAATCGGATATTAACTTTAGCCTCTAGAGCGTCCACAAGTAATTGTGGACGCCGGACGGACGGACGAGGGGCGACTACAATATAAGACCACATTTTAACGTATAAAAAGGACCCATCATTACTCTACAATAACTGGTCTCGAAACTGTTCCAGTTACATTAAATGTGGAACTCTTCACAGAAAATTTCCACATTTCAGTCCCTAAGCAAACTACCCCAATGAAATCAATTATGGTGAGTGATTTAGTTACATTTGGAACCAGAAAGAATGGTTATTATTTTATGCAACTAGATGCCAAAGTGAGCTGGAGATTCTACATGATCTGTGCAAACCTTATGATTATGTCTTTCATCTCCCTAAAGCCAATTCAAATCAACTGCCTCTTCAGGTTTCCACACAGTTCCTCAGGCAGCCATTTTGACAGAACTATCAAAGCTTGCGGGGCAAAAAGGTAAAGGTTCATTTAATGCATGTGCAGTAATCCGTACTGAGAATCGTTCTCAGTTCAGGTAGAGTTTAGTCGTGCCGCACTGAGAACTGTTCCGAGACTACCTCATTTCAGTGGTCCAAATTGGAAAGGTCTCAGTGCATAATGCTTATGTTTGAGCCTGTTTACACTACTAAATTATTACTCATTCCATTCTAGGTACTATTCTTGTAATGTAAACAGGGCTTTAGATGGCAATATGAAAATATGTCGGCTGGTTTTATATTTGTTTGAGTAAAGATTGTGTTTTTCAGGAAGGTGTGAAAATGCCAGCCTCTTACTACTTATTCATCAAGATGTCAGTAAAATTATTTTTTTTCCATGATGGCATGTTTTAAAAAATAAAGTTTTGGCAGCGGATGAAGACTTTCAAAATATGTGAATTGACAGGGTAAATTATGTAAGAGTACTATCTGAACTTAACGCTTACACATGTTTACAGATGTACTACACACAGTCTAAACAAACGATTGCATCCAGATAAGTATTTCTTTGTGATTAGAGAAATTAATCAAAGCTAAGGTCTCGAAATGTTACAGAACTGACAAATGAGTCCATCAATCTATCCAATAAAGATGATATGTATATAATGTAAGTAATGAAAAGAAGGCATACCAAGTAATAAAGACAATCATGTAAGATATGCTAGGTATTTATCTTTGTCTAGATCAATCAATTACCTACCACAATTCTTACCATAAACCCTTTATTACAGACACATAACAGAGAGTCAGCAGCGTTACCAGCAATATACAAAACATTTAACTAACTGTCTTTATAATGTCTTACAATGTACAGAAGAAACAGTTGTAAGAACTTTTGATATTCTTTCTATGTTATAGTGGCTATACAAAAAGTTATCTATTCTTGAATTAATTAAATTCATATAATAGTAAATATTGCAACTGGTACCAAAAAATTGCAATAATAATTTGTTAGCCATCTGAACTCATCAAATTAGAAGTGGCATCTGACCAGCAGTTCTTGGTTCAAGAAATAGTAAGCATACCCTTCAGTGGTTAAAGTACAAAGGTGAAAACAATATTTTGTTAGCCTTGTGATTCATTATGAGAAATGATGTTATAGGTTCTTGGAAGATTGAGCATAGACTGTCTTGTGCACAACACTAGTCACCACTTCTGGTTAATTTGGATTTCACATGACAAACAAACAACTGTATGTGAGCATATTTCAAAATATTAATAAAAAGAATATTGATACTTACGACACCACGACATAGTGATATGGCTGCTTTACTGTTCTCATGTGATGTCACATCCCCAGTAAATATGCAATCACTTTCAATCGTTGCATTTGAATCTGTTTGTATGGTATCAGTCGTATTGTCATGGTGACGGATGTAAACTTTGAATCCGGGTGCAAGGAGACCTGTATTTGCTTTAAGACGAAGGTTGAACTGGACTGAATCTCCAGTAATATTTAGATAAATAATCTCTGACTTGTCGGCTGCTCTTCTTTTTCTGGATTTATTTGAAATAAATTGTTGTTCCTGAGACGTTATCTGAGAGGTATAAACAATTTGGTAGGCTGGAAAGGCAACAAAGTAATATTCAATCAATAATCATCAAAATTCATAAATATTTCATTGGTCACATCTTTATTATATAATAATCAAATACTGTTATTTTGAATCAAGGACAATAACTGGGTCAGTAATCATTAAAATTCTTAATTTTGGATAAGGTAGAATATATATTAAAAAGAAATCTTCTTTCAAACTGATAAATGACTTCATGCAGGGTTGTTAGCCCCCAAAAGAGGGATTGGATGTATAGACACGGTGATGACAATATATGCCTAATCTACAGAGGTAATCTACAGAGATCCAGTAAAATGTTATGCCATACTACGTGTTAATAATAATATTTTTGCTAATTTGTGGGATGATGTACTTGATAAATGATATATCTTACTGATAGACAATGCAATTCTGTTCACAGATTGTATCTAAAATATATGTATGATATTTATCAATCATGTCATAATTGTAATTTGTGGAGAATCAACTACTTCACACTGATATTCATATAAACAAACTGCTTAGATTCCTTCATCGTTTATAAAGCACTTATCTTCCTTATACACAAGAAACAAAAAATTCTTCTGATGATTCATTAATTGAGGTGATTGACGACATTTAAGATTCAATAAGGATATCTTTAAAAACCATCTCCAGTTGGTTTCTATCATTGTTAATGAGATATGTGGATTTCATAACAAAACTAACGCCTTCCACAGAATCTGTCCCTTAAGAACCTAACATAAATATTTCATTCTGTGAGGAATCTCTTCACAAAGTATCAATATCAAAGTATGTAGAAAAACTACAATTGTTCTGAAGTGATTGCACGGTATCCATTTGTTTTAAACCAAATACATATTAAAGACATACTTTGATGTCAATTTAATATGGAGTATTTGTGTGTTTGACATTAATTTTACACATTTTACAAATTTCCTCCATTTAACACAAATAAACATCAAACAGTTGTTGTTGTAACAAATATTTCTAACACTTAATCAGATTCAGATATGCTCTTTTTGGTTTTGGTTCATGATTTTCTTTCAATCTGAAATGGTCTTTAAAATCTTGATGAATAGATATAGACTAGTTACTGTATTTCTCTTCCAATTATCTACGTAGAGTAAAATATCAATAAAAATACACATTTCCTTTTTTAGCACCTCGTCAACTTCAAGAATATGGATGAATTCCATACAATTAAGTAATTATTGAAGTATCACTTGGGAAAGATGTCGGAGATGCCCCTTTTACTGACCGAGGAGCCCCATGTGATTTGGTGCAATATCTGATTATAATCTCTGTCAAATAATATATTTCATAAATTGATTTTCTTAGGCCATGCAAGTAATTTACAAACATCAACCTGTGAAATTATCATATCGTCATATTATTAATTAACGTATTATCATTGTATCGTCAAGAGTGAAGAGAATTTTACTGGTTGAAAAATGAGACTAGTTGAGAAAATTTTGACCATTTGATTAACCAGTTAGAAATATTGAATCGGCAGGAATATTTACATTGAAAAATTCCCATTTTTGTTGCCGGGAGCGCTAATTGACTCCTCCTGTGATGGAGGGCTACGAAACACATTGGTACAGAGTGACGATAATGAAAATCATAAAAGCTGTTCTTTAATTTTGGATTCTGGCGTATCCCCACAAACAGGATGCAGGTGACTTAATAATTAGTAAATTTGCCTAAGTCAGTGTCGGGTGAATCCGATGAAATTTTCAGTTGAAACTTGTATCCCCATTGCAGGATTCTGAATTCTGACCCCCAACCAGCACGCCCGGTCCAGAAAGTCTATTATACCAGCCCATTTAAGACGTGATGGCGTGGCAGCCCTTTTAAGCCACCGGCCACATACAATATGATCATCATGGCTCCATGGTCGGTCCAATACCTCCCTCTCCCATATATGTTCAGCAGAAAAGGGTGGGTTTTTTCCAGACGAATTGGGCAAAACATTTTTTTTTTCATTTTTTGTCCAACCGACCCCTCGAGCGGTCGTCTAACCGGCCCTTTGGGCAATCGCTGGACGGCCCAATCCGCCCCTGGAAAGATGTAATCTATCAACCAAACACTAGAGTATCGGTAGTAATTAAGATTTTAAATTTTTCTGCTATCCACATCAATGAAGAAGTGCAATGTCATTGTCATTACCCCCCACCCCCCATTAGAAAAAAGTGCATGTTTAAACCTTTTTTGTATTTATGAAGAAGTGCAATGTCATTACCACCCCCCACAACCCCACCCCACCCCCCCAATAGAAAAAAAAAGTGATTGCATGTTTAAGCCCTTGTTGTATTTATGCTGATCTTCATAAAAAAAATATTCAAAAATCAGATATCACATCTAACAGGAGACACCCATTTTGGGAGTCAAAAAATATTAAACATTAATCACAAATTTTATAGTCATGAAAGTTATTGTAGATATCTTCACTAATTTAATCAAAAATGTTGCCATAAAACATCATTATAATAATTCCCCAAAATGTATCAACAGTCAGTCTTAGAAAAGCAAGATACTTTCAAATAATAATTCAGAGCTAAAGATTTTTTTCAAATATAAGACTATGGCCTATCCTCTTTTATATGTATTTTACCAGATCATCCTCACAAAGCCAGAACTACTACTGTAATCAAGATGAACTTATTAAGTAGAATATTTTTTATCAAAAAAATTATTATACAGATAAGACGACAATAAAACTTCTGTAAAAAGATTATAATAATAAGTCTTGCTGAACTGCTGCATTTTTTTAAAAGACCACCCATTAAATTTATTGCTTGAAAACATTGACAGTAGCAAGTTTAATCAAAATAAATTTTACAAATTTTGATTCACCCCCACCTTAATGTTATCCACAGAAAAGGAAGGTAACTGATAAATGTATATGGTTAAAACACTGGCATTGATGAAAATGAAATGAATCAGCTCTTCACCTGTCTACAAAAATACATGTAAGACCCTTGAGAGATAGAAAATGTCAAAACATTAAATAGAAACACTTGTTTCATTTTTCAAGTGTTACTGGTCTGCTTCTAGTTTGTCTAATCTGTTGAAATAGTGAACCACGTGTATTTATTACCAGTATAATTATTTTTTACATTTCTAATAAATATGTACAACTTCTAAACTCTTAATGAAAATATCATTACAAAATGGCTAGCAACTATCAAATACTAAGTTGTCAGTGTAACAGGTCATTCCATCCCCATCCTCCTTTAAGTACAACAATACAGTACTTTAGTCATTTTGAGAGCAACATACAGTTTACTGTACTTGTTCTATAGTCAATAGCTTGCCAGGCAACGAAACATACGCCCATACAACAGCTAAATCGTCGGGGCAGTCAACAAGATTTGTCGCATATTAAGTAATTATCAGAAAATCATTAGAATTTGTTTGATTTTTATAAAGTTCTGCCCCATGCTAACGTTAAGTATACAAAACATTTGATTATGGATTTAGCTGTTCAATTATCGATTTTCAAGAAATTCACACGCAACCATCATTAATGTGTAACAGGGATATAGTCAATCGTTTTTTTAATTCGGAATAACATTGTGACCTCCATAGGGTACACGAGGCAAAAAACATGATTTTTCGTACAATCAGGGGCCATAATTCAGGAAGTTATGGTCCAATGTGCCTGAATATCGAAAGGAACTGCAGTCTTTGGGTTATAAACTTACATTTAAAATTTCATCAAAACTTTGATATATCATATTATTACACTATTCGCGCACAAATGGAGTCCATTTTGTCTGTCAATTTTGGTCCAATTTCACGAAATTCGATCTCGACCTCCATAACCATGTAACGGTGTTATAATCAAACGTTTTTTTTATCGGATAACAATTTTGACTTCCAGAGAGACCACAAGCTAAAAAGGGCGATTTTTTTGACAATCAGGGGACATAATTCAGGAAGTTACGATCTGATGGGCGCAAATATCGAAAGGAACCAAGATCTTTGGGTTATAAACACACATGTCAAGTTTCATCAAAATCGGTTCAAAATTGTGACCTCTATAGGGTACACAACCTTGATATAATATATTTTCACACTATTCGCGTACAAACGGCGGCCATTTTGTCTGTCAATTTTGGTCCGATTTTCACGAAATTCAATAACGGCCTCCATAACCATGTAACGGTGTTATAATCAAACGGTTTATTAAATCGGATAACAATTTTGACCTCCAGAGGGACCACAAGGTAAAAAGGGAGATTTTTCGGACAATCAGGGGCCATAATTCAGGAAGTTATGATCCGATGGGCGCAAATATCGAAAGGAACCAAGATCTTTGGGTTATAAACATACATGTCAAGTTTCATCAAAATCGGTTCAAAATTGTGACCTCTATAGGGTCCACAACCTTGATATAACATATTTTCACACTATTCGCGTACAAACGGCGGCCATTTTGTCTGTCAATTTTGGTCCGATTTTCACGACTCCATAACCATGTAACAGTGTTATAATAAAACGTTTTTTTAAATCAGATAACGATTTAGACCTCCAGAGGGACCACAAGCTAAAAAGGGTGATGTTTCGGACAATCAGGGGCCATAATTCAGGAAGTTACGATCCGATGGGCGCAAATATCGAAAAGAACCTAGATCTTTGGGTTATAAACATGCATTTCAAGTTTCATCTAAATTGGTTCAAAATTGTGACCTCTACATTTTTCCTTATTGGTTAGCTCAGGTCACAATTAATAAAAGAGGTTATTCTTGTTCTAGAATTCACATCTCATCATTATTTCAATATAATTACCGGTACAGATGTCACCCCCCTTTGTAGTATAATTTTGACCAAAGAAGACATTGTAGAAGCTTAACATATTTTTTCAATGGTATAATTTAAATATTAACTTCATTCCAAAGTTTAAAAAAAGAAAAAAACAATGTATGGATAAAAAATATATGGCATTCTATTAATAAATCTGAAAGGATTTAATATGAGACCATTTTAATTCACCTGTCTTTTACGATAACTACATATATTGAATGGCCAAAATGAGAATTCTAATCCCTTTAAATCTTTGGCATTCATGTTGCTTTTTTAATAATATCCTAAGGTACTATTTGACAATTACTAGTAATCTTAGTATTGGAATAACATTGCTTTTAGAGTTTGTAAGTGTGCGGGCGATTTACTGATAAGGCTGTAATTAAAGGTTACAATAATTGGTAGGTACCGTTTGAAACTAATTATGGCTCTGGGTTGAAACAAAGATAAGTATATAGGCCTACTATATATATGTGCATATCTTTTTCAATGGAGTGGAAATCCTGCTATTTACCCTTGAGGTTTCTCACTTAATCTCTGTTGTTTTTACTAAGAGCAGGTATTAAACAGCTATTTTAAAAGGTTAAGCAGAAATAAAGCTACATGTAGACCAGATGGTACCAAATTGCAAAATCTGCCATGGTGTTTAAATTTAGAATAACATAGATACAGAGGGTACTATATACATATATACTTACATCATACAGTAAAAGGCCACCCGACACAAATATTAAAGTGTAGGATGCACACAAATTAATAGGAGTTAAATCACTTTCATTGGCTAACCCTAATTAGGAACACTAGTCAGAGTTGCACAACACATCTTTGCAGAATTACTAACCCTGTCACCAAAATCTTGTAAATGCTACAAGTTGTTAGAGATTTTGAAATTTTGTTTTCAAAAGTGCTTCAATGTTCAGTTAATTCTGAGAAGTAGCCCTACCGAAATTCAGAGTTGCACATCATATTTTTACAGTGTTACCACCCCCGTTACTAAAATCTTCTAAACCATCTACAAGATAAGGTTTTTGAGATTTATTTTTTTAACATGCTGGGATTCTTAATGTCCCTGTAACGAAACAAGTTAGTAAACTCTATTTAGATTTTTATTTAAAATTGCTGAGATTTTGTTGTTACCAAAACGCAAATTAGAAATTAACATTGGTCCATTTCAACCAATACTTGTGTTTTTTGAAATCATTCCACAATCATTACTCTATGGTTTCTCAGACCATTTGTAATGAACAAAAAAAAACATATACAAGAAGACAATGCAGAAGAAATTACTACTGGCTGAAACGCAAACAATAAAATAATCTAAAGATAGGCTGGCACTGCCAGGCAGGATACGCCCACATTTTCGAGAGATGGATAGAGAACAAGCAATACCGAAAGTGATTTTTCCTACATCATTAAGTCCTGTATTTCATACTGTATTGGGATCAGCCATTTTGTTGGTCAGTCTGATATTCATGAAATTCAAAGCCGACAATGATTATGCTGTGACGGTACACAACCTAGAAATGTGACTTTTCGGCAAAATCGGATAAGAATTGTGACCTGTAGGGAGTCAACAACCATGATATATCATATCTTTACACTATTTGCGTACAAACGGCGACCATTTCATCCGGCAATTTTGGTACGATTTTCACGAAATTCGAATAATTCAGGAAGTTACGATCCGATATGCGCAAATACCGAAAGGAACCAAGATCTTCGGGTAATAACCATGCATTTCAAGTTTCATCAAAATCAAATTAAAATTGTGACCTATACACGGTCCACAACCATTATATACCATTTTTTAACAGTATTCGTTTACAAACGGCGGCCATTTTGTCTGTCAATTTTGGTCCGATTTTCCCGAAATTTGAACTCAAACCTTCCTTAAGGTGAAACGGTGATATAATCAAACATTTTTTTAAATCAAAAAATAATTGTGACTTCCAGAAGGACCACAAGCTAAAAAGGGTGATTTTTCGTACAATCAGGGGATCTAATTCAGGAAGTTACAAATCAATGAGCGCAAATATCGAAAGGAACCAAGATCTTCGGGTTATAAACATGCATGTCAAGTTTCATCAAAATCGGTTCAAAATTGTGACCTATATAGGGTCCACAACCGGCGGCCATTCAATTTTCACAAAATTTGAAACCTTCATTACCATGTAACGGTGATATAATCAAACGTTTTTTTAAATCGGATAATAATTTTGACCTCCAGAGGGACCACAAGCTAAAAAGGACAATTTTTCGGACAATCAGGGGGCATAATTCAGGAAGTTATGATCCGATGGGCGTAAATATCGAAAAGAACCAAGATTTTGGGGTTATAGACATGCATGTCAAGTTTCTTTACAATCAGTTCAAAATTGTGACCTCTATAGGGTCCACAAGCTAAAAACATGATATTTCGTACAATCAGGGGCCATAATCCATGAAGTTCTGATCCGATACATGCCAATATCGAAAGGAACCGAGATCTTATGGGGATAAACCTATATTTCAAGTTTCGTTAAAATCGGATAGGAATTGTGACCTGTAGAGAGTCCACAAACAAATTGTGGACGGACGGACACGGGCGACGACATAATACGTCCACATAAAAAAATGTGGGCGTATAAAAATCCTGCAGAATGGGCTTAGCAGACACAAACCCCACTGCTGTTCATTTTGGACTGTTCACGTATTTCACTGAACATAATTGATTAGAAATTTTAAATTTAATGTAAATCACTTTATATACATTCATATTACATTAACACTTTTCTACCCATTATTGTCTATTTCAAGGTTGAAAACAAACTAGCTATACGCCCATTAAGAGCACAGCACATTTGGTGTTATAGTACAAAAATAATATTACAAAGTCAATCTACTTACTGGATGGAGTGTGAGCCACTGTATAAATACATGAACTCATCAAAAATGGCAGCAACTGAAATGATAATAAAACAATCAAATAAATATTTTTAAAACATTATAGGACATTTCCATGTATTGTTAAAAATCAACAAATACACATTTTAAGTAGCTAAGTCTCTCACTTAATATCATCCAAAGTCTTATACGGCTAGACAAATTCCACAACCCAGTAAAACGGCGATAGGATAACTTATCTAGACTGGAATAACCAGACACTAGAAATTCTATTGGGTGTAGGCTCACGCCGTAATTCGCTGGACATAACCAATTTGACACTAGAGTCAAAATGGAAACAACTGAATGTAAATCAGTTCATATACAATCAGTTCATATTATTTCATATTATTATATGCATTGCGACCCATTTGGGCCAATTTCTAGGTCCGAAATGGATCTATTTGTTAAGGAATTACCCCCCCCCCCCCCGCCGCCCATGCAGTACTGACTTCAATTTCAAGATGAAGCCCAACCCATCATTTATTCAATCCTATTGTGAATCAAGGCTCAAATTCTTTAGTTTTCATTATTTAACATTTTGGAACCTTCAACATCAATTCAGTACTATGTTGATCATCAGGAACATTAATACTGTGACACCCATATTATGTGCTCAGCTAGCACAGAACCAAATTATCGTAGTTATCTACAGGTAGGTCTATAGCTTAGTTTAATGAAGAAGACATCAAATTACCAAAGGTCACCATGTAGATTCAAATCTATTAAACTAGAACACATGTATCAATGTTTGTACAGAAAAAAAATGTCCAGTCTAAATTGTTTTGATTTTAATCAGTGACAACCTTGTGAAAATGTTAGATATTTTTGACTGGTTGGTCAATGTTTGCGGTAAATAATGTTAGTATTCAAACCTATTAACGTTCTGGTGTAAAGTGTATTGATTCTATTATTGTGTTTGTTTAATCAAGGTGGAGGTGTTTGTCTTTACTGTCTGGACACTGGTCATCCCAACTGACCATTACCTTCCTCCAAGCTCTTCTATACCTGATATGTAGGAACAATGGTCCTCTTCAAAGACGTCCATCAAACATGGGACACATGTGAGAAGAAGAGACAGAATGTTGTTGAATCCAAGAAAATGCTTGCTTACTTTGGGATTTGCTTGTGATTTATGTTGTCTAGTTATGATAAACTTCCTCCTTCAATAGCCATCTTTACCCTCAAAATTAGAAACATATGAAATGAACTGTGATCTAATGCATTAAGCGTTAAACCTATCTATGATAGTATCTATTAATATAGTAAATATACGATAAACTCTGTCAACTTTAACTGATTTTATTTAATTTATTGCACCAACACCTGAAGTTTTTGAGGATATGAAAGAGGTTCAAATTAACCAGTATTAACAGGCATATCGTGACACACAGTTCATTTATCTAAATGTGGCTGAAGTTATCTAAGCACTGCTACAAATAAATTAGTCAAGCAATATTTCTTACAAAAACTGGACACAAATTTACAGAAATTTATCTTTGAGATTCTCAACCAATTACTCTGTGAAATTAATCTGTCTTTCTTTCTTTCATTTTCTGACTTCAGGTACTTCCCATACTGTTTATAATTTGTACACAAGCTGTTTATTTTGTATACATCTAGGAAAATAACACAGCTCAGGAACGGAAATGAAACAGGGTTTAACATCTTACTTACTGTTCTACTCCTAGTGGGATAATGAAGATGGGCTTAGGAAAGGACAGACTAGGAAAAATATTACTAGTGTTCTTTTAAACCCCAGTCTGATTTATGTCTATTGTGAATACCTAATCTAATCCATGGATACCCGCAATCCTTGATGCAAGAACCCATATAATGATTTTAATCTCTCCAAACAATGAGACCAACAGAATTATCTTAAACCTTCTGCTTCTGAAATCTCAGTAAAACTACTCTTCCAGTTAGCTATAGCTTCTGAAATCTCAGTCAAAACTACACTTCCAGTTAGCTATATGTGGTGAAGGGTGTGCTTACTCTTACCAGAACACCTAATACCACATTAAATTTGAGGGGTTCCCACAGTTATCAGTTTATATGCCTGTATGTAAGACTTACAATATGCTTCACATATTTGATAAGAGCAACTATAAAAAAGAATGTATTCTGGGTCTTCCAATTCACTAAAAAAAAAACACCAGGATAAAGCTATTCATTCACCTCAAAGAGATATAACTTTATTGATGCATATTAACTTATCAGGTGGTCTCACATTTTATAAAATAGCATAATTATAGGTCTTTCATCATAAAAAGCTGCCTAATCAAATACTCCAATTGATGGAGAAATTACAATGAAATTTACATTTATGTCTAATTCTATACGGAGAGAAAACAAGCCAAGCAAACCTTCTTATTTTCTTGAAATGAGATTTGAGGTTGAACAAGTACGGGTTTTATAGGATCATTTAAAACAGAATATACAGCCAGACAAAATTCTTTACAAAGCTTGTGATTTTTTTTTTGAGATGGAAATCGAAAAAATTCACTTAAGTGCTTGAAAACTGAATTTATCGAAAATAATGGGGAGAAAAACTTTAAAGATGAGTTTCAAATTTCAAATATTTGTATCATAAGTAAAACGGAAATATCTGACCGACTGATAAGCTTTTTATATACAGGGAGTGGATACACACAATTTACTATTTTAATGGTAGCAACGCCTGCATCCCTACATCAACATAAACAATATCTTTAGTGAAATAATAAATCATTATTATAACTGTTAATGTCTAGTAATTTACTAAACTGATAGTCATTAATTCATAAAGATTATTCCCTTGCATTCAGTCATATTGAACAATAATGATCAAATGCTAATAAAAAAACTTCAAATGAATAAGAATGTTTTAATGAAAAGCACATTATGTATGTCTTCCAGTAGTGTTTCTGTTGTTGTGCAATTGCAATTACTTTTTACTTGTTTATTACATTCCTGCATGTTTCTAGTCACTGAAAGATCACATTGGTTTAATCTTAGTCAATTTACCTGGTAATTGCTGCAAGATTTGAACCATGTTGTAAATGAAGATCATAAAATCTTTGTCAGGTGATACCTTTCAATCAATATCAAAGAATGTTTCACCTACAATTTGTAAATTCCTGTCAACTTGTTCCTCATTATTTGCTTCTTAAATGTTTTCAATCTGTGGATTATTTTTTCATTTGGTAATACATGCCAAAGGTGGAAACCTGTGTATGTACATTATGTGAAGGGAATACAAAAGCAGAACAAAAATTGTTAGCTAAAGGAATAGTGGAAAAAGTTTTGTTGATTTGCGGGTATTGTACAAATGTTAGTTTAATTTAAATTACATCTATTTATTGCCTTTAACCATCAATTTATAGTAATGGGTATAGCATATGTTTAAGGAGCACATGTACCTTTGGATTTACCATAATATTTGGTAATACGGAACTAATGAAACTGATGATTTTTCAACACCCAATATTAACATTATGAGATCCTGTGAGATTGAATCTTGCCAGCGAGAGTCAGTTCGTATTTGCCAGTTACAAGCAAAGGACATGTTTCGAAGCTCATTGCTTATTTGTCATTATACTTGCTGACCTTGAAACCACATGATGGGAAAGCAACAAAGTGATTAATTTAATAGATTTTCTATGCGAATAAGACAAACAGAAAAACATTAATTTGCATCACCATCATAATTTATTTCTAAATGCTTATTCAGATATAAACACTGCAATATTCAGTAGCTCAACTGACACCATTTGTACATGTATCCAATCTATCAATCTATAAACAGAATACAAACAATTTGTTTTAATCCAAGGTTATTGTCCAGAATTATTATTTTTCTCAGGGAATAAATAATTACTTTTGCTCCTGAAACAGAAGTCAAGATGACATGTTGAAAGTTTTTCCATTTGAAACCAATTTGTATGGAATAAAGAAATACTGTATCAGCATTTATTAAAAGCCTTTTAATTATAAAAGCACTTAAAAACACCAATTCCCCTCAAAAGTTAACATGACCTTAAATTTATAATTTTAATAGAAATGGTGTATAGATAGTCTGGTTTATTTCAATCTAGATCCACGTTTTAAGTATTTTGGGGTCATATTCTAACTGACTGATGTTACTGGAGATTAGAAATGATACACCATTAGATAATCTTTGTACAAGACGATAACCAGTACCATTCAGTGAAAATGATAGAAACATTTACAGTTAGATAGAATGATATGATAATCAGTGGATTTGTTAATGTATGGACCACCATTTGCTCATCCCACTTCTGACACCACTGTGAAGAATAAAATGAAGATATGTCGGATAAGCACAGAATTTTAATCATTATCTCCACCAATTAATTTGATAATCACCAGTTGCTTTAGATCTAATCTCTCATATTTATACTTATCTTTGATTGCACAATTAGGCTTTTTCAGTTCTAAACTACCAAAACTAAGGAACAAGACATCACTTGCTCGCCATAACCTAAGAAAACTTTTTTTTAAAAAACCAGATAGCAGGAAACATTAGTCTAAGTTTTCATCATTTGCTATAACACATTTTACACATATGATGTTATACATTAGAATATCAAGCTTTTTACCCAATGTATGAATAATGAATGCAAGATCAGATGTCTCTGTAGGATTTTATAGCAGAGCAACTTGTTTTATCAACCAGTGTTTAGTTCAATTAAGTAAAATTAAAATGGTACACATAACTGGTGTTTAGTACAAAAAAAGTAATCTTGAAATGTTGTTCATAACTGGTTTTTAGTTCAATTAAGTAATACTGAAATGGTGCACTCAACTGGTGTTCACTACAACAAAATCATAGTTAAATGGTTTGTACAACTTGTGTTTAGTACAATAAAATTGTATTGAAATGATGCACACAGAATCTTTAACTGCCCTTGTGGATTGCTGTGGAACTGTTTTCCATTACATGGTTTTACATGTAGCTGATGTAGGTACGATATTATTATCTAAGAAAACATGTACGATATGCTGTAGATTATCATTAATTGAAGAAATTACACGTAAGTTGGTTCAATAGAAGGTTAGTAGGTAAAATAGGAAGCCTACGGTACACTATGATCTGTGAATATATGTTTGGTTAAAATAAACTACCAAATTAGATTATCAACCAGGGTACAGCAGGCCACCCATCAGCAATATTTGGGACCAATTCAAATAGTGAGTCCCTAAAACTGACATTTTTGTATAATATTTTGAAGACAGTGGTGGGGGGGAGGAGCAGACAGGATAATGTTTTAAATTTGAACTGTTTCCAGTATTCCCCCTTAATCCTAGGGCATTTAGTGCAAACCAGGTTTATCAAGCCTGCTTAATGACTAACAAATTTTTAAATTCCTAGGGAATCTTAAAATATATTGGTAAGTAATCCTATCATCAGTAGTGGATCGTGCAGAAATCTAAAATTCTCTGACTACTTCCTTAGCAAATGTATTTCATCTAAAAATATAACTAATCATACACAGATCTCTCTTTTTATTCTATTTTAATTTCAGCATTAGAGCTTAGTTAGTTTAATTCCTTCAAACCCTTTCCATTGAAATCTTCTAGTCTTAAAATCACATAGTGCTCTAGAACCATGACTACAAACAGAGTATCTATTCAGATTCCTTGTTGAATAACTCTCAACATCTATTGAACTAAACGCGTAATAAGAGTGGACTATTATAGCCAAACTAATATTTACATTTCACTTTTCAGTAGTTAACCCTGTGCTAACAATTACTCTTGGTTTCCTATTTCTATGGAACATAAAGCCATGATGCAAAGTAAAGTAGTTACTCAATAACAATATTTATCCTGTCTGGGTTAATAATAGCAAATTGTCGTTATCTTGAAACATAATACAAAATATCAGATAAACTATTTTCTCAACTGAGAATTTGAGTGATCACTGCCGTAAAAACTCATTGTCAAGTAAGACAAATATAAGTGATCACAAGACTATGCAAGCAATAAGCTATAGATACTTCTATGACATTGTCCTTTCAATTATGTCACAATTTAAAAAGTTTAAATAAAGACCAAGGTTTTGGGATAATAAAACTTATGCTGGCATTTAGCTATAGTGGTTAAATGATAGCCTTTCTAATTTTTAAAACATCTTTATTCCTGAGAGCTGGCTGGTTGGAAAGAACAGTCCCTTCTTTTCAATTATATGTATCTTCTATAAAAGACAGAGAGAGGGTTTGTTTGTTTGTGATAATTGTCTAAACCAATACTTGCACTCCGTCTCCATTCAAAATTCTCCTATTTCATAAGTTATCAAAATAGTTTTTTTCTTTAAAACATATCGATATATCGTCTGTTTAGTATTATGGTATGAAATGAGACAGATGTAATTTGATGGACATGTGCTGCACATCAGCCAAGATATCTGCCATCTATCATCAACTCTTATGTAGCCTATGCATTGATCAGCAACATATACATGTAGCAGAATGTTTTGGGGTTTTTTCATAATTACATTAATGTTGCTATTTCTATTTAACATTTCTGGACATTAGGTGCAGGCCTTAGAAGAACATAGTATTGCATTGATGAAAGATTGGTCTGTTACTTATTCTTGCAATTTTAAAATAAATTTGCAGTTTGATATTTAGCAGGAGTGGACGGTGGTAGAAGGGTAATGTGCAAGTAGTTGACATTGCCCAGACACAAAATAGTCCGGCTGTGGAGCTTACTAAGAACTTTTCTGGATAAGTCAAAACCTAAAACAAATTTCAAAATCATTCAGTTTAGATGATTTGTTTCTTTTTTTAAGTTACAGAACTATTGGTGCATGGAAACTTCATGCCTCCATATTGATCTAGAAATTTATAAACAATAAGGTTAAAAATAAACAAACATTACACAATAATCCCTTCAAGAAATAAATAGAACAGAAACATGATTATTGCGTTATTCAATTTGTACCTCCAAAAGAATTAACTACATCATGAGAATCATACATACAGCCATTATCAATCATTCTCTTTCATCTTTTATAAAAAAAAGTCTACCAATAACAATAGTATCATTATCATCATTATCAGTATCTTCACTCAAAAATATCATACATCATTTACTTACTTACATAATTATCATCTCATATAGAAGTTAAATATTTGCTATCATTTTCATCTGAACTCCTACCTTTCTCTTTTTTTTGGCAAAACCTGTAATATTATTGTCATTTGTTATCTTTTGTTCCCATTTTAATCCTACAATTTTCTAATGCCCAATAATTAACATATTTTGTTGTTGGCTGTATTTTTTCAAACAATAATCAGAAAACAAGTGTGATTAATGGAAAACTAATAATGCGCTGCAACTGGTTATAAATAGTTTGATCAGATGGATTATGGTAATAGTTAAGGAGCAGAAAAAAGCACACATTAGTTAAAGCTGTGAAGCTAATAAAAACTGTCTAAAAAGAACAAGAAAAGAAAGTGTGCATGTAACACATGCTCTATTGTCCATAATTTTGTCCTGGATTCAAGGTGCAAGACTTTCTGTAAATGTTTTGTAGAACATATTATTTGTTTGCATTCATTACTCCAGGTGTTGATCAATTTTCTTCTTTAAAAAGTATTCTGTGTTTAAAATATGTTAAAAACTATTATCAAACGTAAATACTGCAGCAATCTTTTGTTAAAAAGAGATAGCTCTTTGTTTAGTGGGTTGTTTTGCATTTTCTTGAACATAAACTGTGAACATAAACCCAAAAATACTTGTACCTGTCGCTCACTTACTAATCTCTCTTTATCAAAGTACATACATGTATTCTCAAAATACAATGGGTATTTAAAACAAATATGATCATACTATATACCAGGAACTGACCATGTTGTTGTATGAAATTCAAAAACTTAAAATAGCATTATGCAAGAGCAAAATCTGCTTATTATAGGTCTTTCTTTAGGCCTGAGATGTTATCTAAATAATCAATTAGACATTAATTAACATATCCAGACCATAATAAACTCTTAAAGTCAAGGCTAGCCTTCGATGTTGGCGGATTGAATTCCTATATGCCGCTAATGGCCGTTGATAATTAAATCAATCAAGTGGATAATCGAGACTATGCTGTTTATATTAATGATTTGAGTAATGATTTTGACCGAGGCTATGCGAATATTTCAAATGCTTTTTATCTCGGCTAATAGTGGACCAATTTGACTGAAATTTTCTACAAATTACCTTTACACTATCTACTTTTTAACTATTATAGTGAGAACTGCCATCTCTTTATCTTATCTCCCATAATGTAACTTTAATTGTTCAAATCAATGCAGAATTGTTCAAAGAAGAAGCATGCCAATTTTCATGTCATGAATTGACTGAGCCTTAGGTTAACTGTACTTTATCTATATAATTCATAATGTGATTTGTTTTGAAATCATCAAGTAGATCCATTCAATAAATTCATTTACAATGTTTCTTCAAATCAGGGCCTTGTTTCTCAAAATCTTAACTAAAGATAAAATCCAAATTTCAGTATATAGTTAAATTTTGATTGGCTAAGCATTAAAAGCAATCTAGCAGTATCCAATTAAATAAGTAAAATTTGGATTTTATCTCAGTTAAAATTTCTTGAAACAGACCCCAGACTATTTAATGGTAAACAGGCATTATTTACTGATAGACAAGCATTATGTAAGAGCTAAATCTGCCTATTGTAAGTCTTTCTTTGGACCTTATATGTTATATGAATTATCAATTACATGTAGACATTCATTAACATTACAAGACCATAATTAACACTTGATGACATCGGATGGCTCTCATTTCATGTAGATTTGAATGGTAAAATGTAGAACCAAGACGAAGACTCAAATGACCAGTATGGTGGTTACGATCAATGTACACATTTTGTCAAAACTACAACCATTGCTAACTTTGCTCAAAATAAAGTAATTTGAATGAAATTTCCAATATTCATTTTACATTATCTATTTTTTAAAATTTTATAGCGAGATCAGCCCATTATGTAAACCAATAAGCTTTTTTGAAGGGCAAAGAACCAAATAAATATCACTTGTTATTCACTACCAATTAAACCAACTTCCAAACATTATGCTTATTTCCAGAAACATCATAGACTGTCACTTCAAAAAGTAGGCTATAATTGAACAGAAAATGTATGGTTTTAGAATCTTAAATCAAAGAATCTTCACAAAGTTTATATTAAAGACTATTAATAAACAATGTCACGAGGATGGGATTTATGTAAGTTGTACTAATACAATATATTCTTCAGAAATTCATTACAGACAAATTTACATACATACATGTACTATCTTTGGTAAAAAAAGAAAAAGAAATTTTATAAATTATGTAAATTTTAAATATAATGAAGAAATACTATGTTATTTGCTTTTTATTGCACATTAGTTCAGCTCTTAACATAGGTCTCATTACACTTGCACCTGTACGTTCAGAGACCGTGCTCTTGAATCTTTGTCGAAAAAGTTTGGCTTGTGTGTCAGTCCCAGTGAACACCTGACCAATGTAACTGAACATCTTAGTGAGAAAATAAGACCTTTCTTACCTCGCTAGAACCAGTATGAGCAACACAACACGCTGTTAGAAAATATGTCCCCGTCTTCTAACCGATTTGACCAACTTCATTGAAAGGGTAACACAAAAATTTACGAACTCCACCATATAAGATGAAACGAAATTTAGGTAAGTCTGGGAGAAAAAAATTGCGAGTGTAATGAAACCTACGTTCACAGCTGAACTAATTGCACATAAGATATGTCTACAAGTAATTCCCTTTGAGAGGTGAATTTACATTTTTTCTGGCTACGATAATCGTCCATTGCTGTATCACACTGCTCACTAAAATCACTCAGAAATAGTTTATTGAAAATTTCACATAAAAGAATATAAAAGACTTTTCTACTTTAATCCTTTCTAATTCTAATGAAAAAAATAAGACGTTCAGAAATCAAAAGTACCCAGTTGACTTTCTTATCCGGGGTTTAGGGTCCTACTCTAATGTAGACAAAAATTATTCCAATCGCAATGTGTCGCTATGTGTATTCTTTTATGGATTTGCTTATAACTTGTTATTTCCACAATTTTTCTATTATATCTAATCTGAATGTTGATTATGTTGAGAGTTTAAATCTAATTTGCACTGGGAGCTTAGATCATGGAAATAGTCTAATCTTCACCACTCAGTATGGAAAAAACAAAGGGTTATACAACTTTCTGAATTATTACATTATTTCAGCATTCTTTGGGGATCAGGCTAATGTTTCAAATTTGTGTAATGATTGGGCAAATGTGAATATACTGTGGTCTGATTGGATATCCAGCTTCTGTAAGCCTATTACAAACTAAAATATCCAAACAAACATTAAAACAAGCCAACAGTGAGGCTGATGTCCCCCGCCGAAATCCCAAAATAAATAGATGACACATTAATTAATCGCACATTTATTTTTTTCAAACGTATCCAGCAATCAAACTGTACACGAAGTGTCATCTAAAAGTGTTTTATAAAGAAAAATGCTAAAACCGACGAGAAAAATGAAAATGTACCCTAGTTAGGGGGACCCTAAAGGCAGACAAAAGGGCCCCCCACGCTTGACAAAAGTGCCCCTCTGACCAAGGGAAAGGGCCCTCGTGTCCGAGTCAATCGTTTCTATACACTGTTACTGTCGATTGCATTACTGAATGAGAATGCAGTCATTGTATTGACATAAAAATCATCAATCAAGATGAACCTAAGTTATCTTGTCCCAAAGTATCAACCAATCAAATTGCTTATCTCTGCCTACCCTAAGAAGAAAATGCTCATCTTCGAACTCCATCAAGGCATTGACCTAATAAGCATACACACCAATTTTGAACATTTTAACTCAATTCGAAGGAGAGTTATTGTGTTCCAAAGTCTCGGCAAATCAAATTGCTTATCGCTCTGCTTACATTGAGCAGAAAATGCTCATTATCGATCTTAGTCAAGGTATTACTGTAATGAAACTATACACCAAGTTTCATCACTCTCACTTAATTAGTACTAAAGTTATCGTGTCCCAAAGATCAACCAATCAAATTGCTTATCTCTGCTTACCCTAAGCGGAAAATGCTCATCTTCGAACTCCGTCAAGGCATTGACCTAATAAACAAATACACCAAGTTTGGACATTCTAGCTCAATTAGGAAGAGAGTTATTGTGTCCCAAAAAGTGTGACGGACAGACAGACAGACAGACAGCCGAACCCATTTTAATAGTCCCCCAACTTTCTTCGAAAGGCGGGGGACAATAACAAATATAAGAGCTATTCAAGCAAAATTAATAACATGAATAGGCATCTGATAGTGCAGCATCGACATTTTAAAGAATTAATTACAAAATTTAAAAGTCAACCAAGAATATTTATAGAGTGCAAGTATCACATTATCATGTGGATACAGCTATTAACTTTACTATAACTTCAAACAAAATTAAACACTAAAGCTGGAAACTTAAATATTAATTAAGTCCCTGATATAGTTTAATTGATATTGCTTCCTATTTCATACAAAAAACTTCAAGTAGCCTTAACCTTTAAAACTTTCATTCAATTCGAAAAATGTCAAGCCTGTGATTTTTAATACATCAAACATATTGACAATGAAGCAAAAAAAAAAGCAGGGATATAAATCATTTCAGAAAAAAAAAATAATCCCCCAAATATCCAAAGATAATATTTAAAAAAAATTATGAATCATACCTTTAAATATATCCAATGCATTCCAAATGTCAATCCATCCACCTGATAAAACTAGACATCTAAAGCTGACCAGCAGTGGACACTGTCCACACTACACTGTCCACAGCTTTTATCTCATCCCTAATACACAAACATGTGCATGACACTAAAAGCTTCCATAGACTTGAAGTTACAAGCTAGATTTGTTTACATTCTCCACGCCCCCTTCAGAACCAGTCAATTGGAACAATTTTTATTCTAGTTAAAGGGGTGGTAGTGCTATTACAGTTACAAACCAGGTACACCCTATATAACTGACTGAACTTAGAACAAATCTTGTTCTTCAGATAAACTAGCACCTATATGAGTCCAAGAACTGATTACTTTCACACGTTTTATTTCCTATATCTACATTTATCTACTCAATAAAGAAGTTGAAGCCATGTTTTGGGTTATTTCTTAAATAATGTATTTGGCACAAGTGACAGGTAGACAGATAAGGGTGAAGAAACTACATGTACTATAGAACTATATACACAGAGCCTAATATAGATAATAGTTAACATATATATATCATGTAATGGTCAGTTTACTACAACAATCTTTTATTAAAACACACTCTAGATTATAAGACCCATCATGTATGCAAGTCATGGGTTCACTCTAAATTTTTTAAGTGACAATGAGTAGAATTGCCTGCATATCCATGTGTATTTTCTTCAGTTACTTTTGTTTCATCACATTTCTAAAACAAATTAATATTATGTGTAAAATTTGAACCCGGGACATTCTTATTAGTTATTTTTTCAGTCTTTAACAGCAGAACTACCCAGTCTCAACATATCCTAACTTTAGTGAGGATGATAAGAAAGACTGTTAAAATTAAATTACTAAAAATTAGATAAGAAAATCAACCATGTATTGTTAAAGTTCTTTGCTTGTGGGAGAAATAATAGGCTTATATTTGCCATGATTAGTTTATGCAGTCTTATATTTAGTTCAAATTAGTTTGTATGCAAAATCTGAAATATTTGTCCACCAATCCACTGCTAATATAAGACATTTTAAAATTATATACAAGTTTTACACATGATGCTAGTGGTTTTCTGTATTCAGTGGACACTATTCAAAAATACTTTGATCTACTGATCTAGGGTTGTTTTAAATATGATGAGCAAAATCAATTAGATCTGTTTCTTTTGAATGCTTCTTTTGTCTTTACCTCTATAGACAAGATTGATGGAAAATACTACACTCTTTCGATATTAATGAAATCAATACATGGAATGGAACCATACTTTTCTGAAACTTCTACATAGATAATAAAGTTTATAAAGATAGGTTGCCAGGCAACAAGAAATATGATTACAGCAGTGAACTTGGTCAAGCAGTCCACAAAGTTGTTGCATATTAATTGTTTGTTTGTAATGGGAGAATTTTGAATCCAGACACTAAAAATTGACCATAAAGTAAAAATCAAAATTTCATTGGCGTCTAGTTCTTCGTAATGTCAACCTGATATTTATTATATGAAACATAATTTTATTGATAATCAGAGGATAACATTTGCTGTTTGAGTTATTGGAAAAAAACCAGACTCCTACATCTCATGAACATATACTATGTATAAATTTCAAACCAATCAGATATTTACTTAAAACAATAGAGGGCCTACAAAGTTTTTCCGAAAATTAGTGTGTGATAACATAAGAAACTGCATCCACAAGATTTTTCTAATTGATTAGGGGCCATAACTCTAATAATAATTATCAGAAATCAAGGGTCCCCTTATGAACCATACTCCACGCAGTGTTGCGTTTGATTAGAGGTAATCCTACTACACATTGCTATTATAAGTGGATATTGTTGTTTTAAATTTTGATTGGTCAGTAGTCTGTCTACCAACCAATCACTAGCTGTCCTACAAAAGCTTTACATTTTTAACAAGTGCCAATATTGGACCAAATATGTTTACATAACGTCTAGAGTGCTGCGCTTCGACCTCTAGCCGGCCGGTCACCTCTGGCTTGCGGCTGTGGTTTCGAGCCCTGGTGTGAGCGTATGTGGCATGGAGATAGGGGCGCCTTCTCAACCTCGTGGGTTTCCTCCGGTTTCCTCCCACTGCTAAAGACCCCTACGTGCAAGCAAATTGTTGAAATAAAAATGAAACCAGATGTTAGTCCCAAAATGACATAGTTTATGTCAAGTGGACGTTAAACCCCATTTCTCTCTCTCTCATAACGTTACGTCATGGCTCACGATTTTATTATGCCTAATTAACCCGTGCATAGCAGAATACTGCAGTAAAACTAATTGTGTGACAAACGAGGCTATGAAGTCGAATGAAATGTAAACAATACTGTTTGTAAACGAACATACTTTCATGGTTTTTAATACCTTAAATCACTGTCCAAAGTTTTAGGGAAGACCCAGATTAAACGAAGGACTGTCATGTTGCAGTACTTAAGTGATAGCTTTCACTGAACGGAAAGAATCGACACACTCCCGCATAAGTTCAAGAAACAGACGCTATTCCAGCAATGGCCAGAGAGGGATTTCTTGGGCCATTGCTTCAGGAATATGCTTATGAACATAAACACTGTGTATAAATGACTGACAATGCACAGAAGGACCAGTAGGCAGTTGTAATATAATATACAACATTTCGATGTGGGCGTAAAAAATGAAATATATTTTTGTTATATATAGAACAAGATTTGGTTAGAAAAGGATGAGTCTTCATCTCATGACAAAATTTCCACTGGTTTGAAAAACATTCAATGTTTAGAGTGTCAACTGTAATATTTATCTTAAAAGAAAATAATATGGAATTCTTTATTCTTTCAAATAATTTGCTTAGAATTATTTGCTATTTTTTCACCATTGTTATGTGAAGCATTGTTAGATAATGACCTGACTATTTTAGCAAAAGTATACCATAGATAGCATCTTTCAAACAATGTTCTCTGGTAACAATTATATAGAACCACAGAAAAGAAAACTAATGTGTTTTTCCTGTAATGTAATCTCTTATCAGTGGAATTAAGATGTGTTTTCGTCCTAAATAAATGCTATAAGCAATCACAAAGGAACAAAATAATATGTCTGTAAAAATCATTTGTTCAGATATTAATAAACTAAATAAGTAAATCGATATGCTTTTAGTCAAATGCAATATTTCAAAAATGGATCCATGTTATTTGTGATATGGATGTCATTATTTCTGCAAAAAATACATGCGACTCCAAACACGAAACTGATTGAATACTCAATGGTAAAACTGACACAGATTGGTATCTCAACACTGCTAAAACGTGCAGTTAAGAAAAAATATATTGAAACTGATCGGCTTTCAAAGTCCTAAGACACAACAATTATCATAAAACTATAAGTACCCGTCTGAATTTTTATATTCAATCAATATAGAAAATACATTTTGGAACTGACATAAAATATGAAAAAAGCAATATCACTGGTGTGAAGTAATTGATTGAAGAGTATAAGTTTTCATAAACCATAATAATATTTGAGCGACATGTTTCGATGATCTCCATCTGTGAAAAGTGAATAGTAAACCAGTTACGGTAATTAGAAAACATGGTCTATCACAATTTCTATCCTTGTGAAAAAAAAGTAAACTTTGATATTAACCATTTCCTACTTTGTTATTTTAATCTCAAAATATAGAAAAAATTCAGCTACTGCAGACAGCTAAATCTCTCATATTTTGAAAGCAAGTTCACCCGAAAAAAATTTAAATGTTAAAAAAACTATGACAGGATTTTCTCAAGAAACAATGTCAAGTTCAAGAAAGTTTTTTTTAATCAAAGCCATAAGTTTTCAGGGAGTTTGTCTTGCATAAAATAATAAATAGAAGAAAAGGTATTTGGTTTTTACAGACCATTAGACTAGGTTTAACATGTATATAAAAGAAATAATACATATGGCCGGAACATGGTATATAACTTACTTTTCTAAAAAAACAACAAAAAACTAAGAAAAAAATAGTAGTAAAAATGTAAGAAATGTATCGAGACTACGGATATTGCATGTTAAGTTTATATATACATTCAATGTTTTGCGTGTGACATCAATCTTCTAGATTATTTACTAAATCTCGTAATTTCAGAAGTAAGAGACATCTTGCTACATTTTTAGAAGATTTTCACATCCAATAGGAATTAAGAAATCTTTGTAATGATTTCCAAATATCTGAAAGTAGTTAGTTATCCAACTGTGACATAAAAAGTTCAGAAATTCCCTTTGTGATAAAAAGAAAAGTTAATACATGTCTCCTTTTACACTGCATGTTGGTATCTAAAGATCTCAATTTCAAAAAAGGGTAAATAAATGAAATGGCTGCTTTTTTAAAAAGAGAATTCTTTTAAATATTTTCTAAAAAGTTCAGTGAACTTTTATCACAGGACAAGATAAAAAGTTAAATTGAAATGAAATGAGATGAGGTTTAACGTCCTACTGTTCTGCTCTGAACTGGGCTAATGAAGACGGGTATACACCATACAGTGTTCTATGAAGGAAATTTTGCCCGGACAGCAGCACTAAGGCCTACACTTCTATGGAAAACCAAATATCACTTTGGGATCTTTTAAGTGCATGCCAATGTGTACATGTGACCTCGGTTTATCTTACCATCGGAACAACTAGACAGCTGTACTTGCAATGCAAAACCCTGCGTCCTGCATTGTTGATGACAAAGGGGAACCACGCAGGAAAATCTGGATGAACTTTCTCGGCCAATGCTGGAATGGAACACCCGACCTTCAGGCTAGCGTCTTACCAACTTCGCCATAGTTAAATCAATTTTGGAAACTTATATAAATTCATTCAAATACTAGTACATACTATGAATGAATAATTGACATGGCCAGAGTTGTTTTATAGATACTTCTCATGTCTATTCCATGAAATATATTACCAGATGCTTTCATAAATGCAATTATAGATGCAAACAGAGTGACCAGAATGCAATGGCTGATGTCATTACAGTACAATTAATTGATTATCACTGTTTAACCTAAACAGAAAATGTTCATTATCATTATAAATGTATTGATATAATGAAACTAAGTTTAATCACTCTCACTTAAACATGCACAATGAGAGCTAAATATGTCCATTGCAGACATTTCTTTAGGCCTTAAATTTTGTCTACTTTATTAATTAGACATTTATGAACAAAACAAGATCATAATCAACTCCCAAGGACATCATGTACAGGGGCGGATCTAGGAATTTTGAAAAGGAGGAGCGCCCCTTGCGCCCCCCACTGGATCCGCCTCTGATGTACTCAAGATTTTTACTAGATTAAAATGATTCAAGCAAGACTAAGACTCGAAATACAAGTGCCCTGGATACCACAATGCACACATCTTGTCAAAACTACACACAGTGAAATTTTGCTTTATCTTTTTTGAGTTATTAGCATCAAAGATTAGTTTCCCCAAAGCATTGACCAATGAAATTGCTCATCTCAGCCTTAGCCTAAAC
Source organism: Patella caerulea (assembly GCA_036850965.1). Classification (NCBI taxonomy): domain Eukaryota; kingdom Metazoa; phylum Mollusca; class Gastropoda; family Patellidae; genus Patella; species Patella caerulea. Next base: position 27,286,110 of record JAZGQO010000006.1, read on the forward strand.
AGAAAACATACATTGTCATATTGTCGAAGACAGTCAAGACATTCACCTACTTCAAGTACAATTAATGATTCTAATACTAATTCTATGAGTATGACATTATCTCATTATCAGTCACTTTAATACCACTAATGAATAAAATTTTGTCCTTTATTAAATGTTCCTCAATGTATTTTTGTTTCAAAGCATTTATAATGTTTGGGCTTTGTATTCATGTGACTAGACAGTTGATTATTGTGAATGTCATGAGCAAATTAAAAATATAATCATTTTTTTAATCTTGGCCCAATTCCTTGCCATGACACATTATTTCTTTTATAGTTTACTGTCTTACATAAACATCCACAGCAGGATAAAATATTTTAAAATTTAGACCACTGTGATCATTTTTCTGTTAATTACCTCCAGGAATTCTTATTTACATTGCACCAGAATTTATCATTTAGTTTTGTTATCGTGATACGAAGTGCAGTGCAATTTAAATTTTATTTCAATAACATTAAAAATGTAAGGTCAATAAAGGTGTTTTTTCTGACCAAAATTCAATTATTCATCAAAATAATTTATCTTAAATTAAATTTTGAATCTCAGGTACATTTACATTAACCCTTGTCATGAGTAAAGATGGGTGAACTTTAAAAATTAAAATTTGAGGGTCATGTCCTGATATTCAAACACCTGAAGTGACACCATCACCCAGAACAATCTTTCTTTTCATTAAACTTTAACTCTTGTCAAACCATCCATCAATCAGAAAGCCAACTTACAACAGTTCATTTATCAAATATCTTATTACTAATTCATCATACTTTAAATAAGTTAAACACAGCATTAATTCAATACCATACTATATATTTAGGTATTCAGAATTTAATAATAATTAATTTCCAAAGAACTGACCTAAGGAAAAGCTGAATATCTTACTTTACCATTAGCATTATTAGTTTAGATAGTCCATGCCAAAAGGAATGCTCAATTTCATGTTTTCAAAAGTAAAAATCAAGTGATAGAAACCTGATGCTAAATCAAACCACAAAGCCGGAGAAAGATTGTTCATTCATTTTATAAAGAATTTTATAATTCAATTTAAATCTCTTGATAATAAGTTTTCTTGAATTTTTCAGGCCATGACCTGACCCTAAGGGGATGCAGGGTCAACAATTACTGATTGAGTATGACCACCCTTGTAAAAGAGGCCACGAAAGGTCAAAGAACAATGCAAGGATTGAGGAACATAACTACACACTAAAAGTTGAACTCAACAGATATGAGAGATATCTGTAGAAACTATTTCTTCAATCAAGAAATAAAATGTTTTTTAATAAATATATATAATCCGTTATTGATAATCCCTCAAAAACTATTAGTGGAATGTCATTCATAAAACCTGTATACATGTCAAAAAGACAAGTGCTGAATATTTGAAAGTGGGAGAAATAGGGTTTTACCTTTCATTTGAAATCTGGGACTAACATTTTGCATGTACGTTTTGAGACACTGGTATCTGTGTAGTTTGTTTGGGGGCGGTGTTACTGTATAGTATAGTATACTTTGTAGTGTATAATGTATGAATGATGAAAAATAAATATTTTCCTGTAAAAAAAAAAAAGTATAGGCCTAGTAATATGATGATTGTAAATTTCAATTTAACTGTAGTATAGAAAATGAAATGGTCTAAACCTTCTGGTTTCTGAACCAAACAGGCTAGTGAAGATACGATATGCAGTGTGCGATTCCCCCTTTACTTTCCATCAGCATAATAATATGTTTAAAAATAATATTTAAAAATATCATATCCTTCAGAAACCCCCTCCCCAAAAAAAACATTTTGCATGTATATTTTATTGCTATAATTCCCTTGTGTGCAGAGATGTCTAGCAGTGGGAGGAAATCTGAATACCCAAAGTATGCCCAGTATAGATGTTTAGCAGAATAGGCAGAGAGAGAGAGAGAGAAATGAGGTTTAACGTCCACTCAACACAAACTAGGTCATTTCGGGACCAACATATGGTTTGATTTTATTTCAATAATTTGCTTTCGCATAGCGGTCTTAGCAGTGGGACGAAACCGGAGTGCCCGGAGAAAACCCACGAGGTTGAGAAGGCGCCCCTATCTCCATGCCACATGCACTCACACCAGGGCTCGAAACCAGTGCCGTAAGCCAGAGGTGACCGGCCAGCTAGAGGTCGAAGCGTGGCACTCTAGACCACTAGACCATCTTCCATATTTAAACTTTTTCATATGCCCCATGTTTGTTTTTAAATCCAATGAATATCCAATCTAAACCAACTTATGCTTGTCTAAAACATATAAGAAGACATTTTGAATCACTCAGTTTATACAATGTGTGCAACTTCCAGTGGTTAACATGGAGGTTGGTGTTACCTTTGTGTATATTTAAGACATTAGGATAAAATCAACCAGTTTATTGTAGATGAATACTGATGCAGAAACAAGCCTGCAGCAAATTCATAAAATATTTTCTGTATCATTAAATCATAAACCATAAAAAGTTTTATTTATTTAAAGGAATAAGATTACATCACAGTATTTATTTCATGTTTCAACAAATTGTAAAGTTCAAATATAGAAACTGTCTAATAGTGAATAGATCAGTAAGGGTATTTAGGCTGTAATATAAAAAAAAACAAGCCAACAGTGAGGCTGATGTCCCCCAACGAAATCCCAAAATAAATAGATGACACATATTAATTAATCGCACATTTATTTTTTTCAAACGTATCGAGCCATCAAACTGTACACGAAATGTCACCCAAAAGTGTTTTATAAAGAAAAATGCTAAAACTGACGAGAAAAATGAAAATGTACCCTAGTTAGGGGGACCCTAATGGCAAACAAAAGGGCCCAGACGTTTGACAAAAGGGCTCCTTTGGCCAAGGGAAAGGGCCCTCGTGTTTCCGAGTCAATCGTTTCTGTCGAATCCATTACTGAATGAGAATGCAGTCATTGTAGTGGCATAAAAATCATCAATCAAGTTATCTTGTCCCAAAGTATCAACCAATCAAATTGTTTATATCTGCCTACCCTCGGAAGAAAATGCTCATCTTCGAACTCCATCAAGGCATTGACCTAATAAGCATATACACCAAATTTGGACATTTTAACTCAATTAGGAGAGTTATTTGTGTTCCAAAGTCTTGACCAATCAAATTGTGTATCGCTCTGCTTACCCTGAGCAGAAAATGGTCATTATCGACCATAGTCAAGGTATTACTGTAATGAAACTATACACCAAGTTTCATCACCCTCACTTAATTAGAACTAAAGTTATCGTGTCCCAAAGCATCAACCAATCAAATTGCTTATCTCTGCTTACCCTGAGCGGAAAATACTCATCTTCCAACTCCATCAAGGCATTGACCTATTAAGCATATACACCAAGTTTGAACATTTTAACTCAATTAGAAGGAGAGTTATTGTGTTCCAAAGTCTCAACCAATCAAATTGCGTATAGCTCTGCTTACCCTGAGCAGAAAATGCTCATTATCGACCTTAGTCAAGGTATTACTGTAATGAAACTATACACCACGTTTCATCACTCTAACTTAATTAGAACTAAAGTTATCGTGTCCCGATGCATCAACCAATCAAATTCCTTATCTCTGCTTACCCTAAGCGGAAAATGCTCATCCTTGAACTCCATCAAGGCATTGACCTAATAAGCATATACACCAAATTGGGACATTTTAACTCAATTAGGAGAGTTATTTGTGTTCCAAAGTCTCGACCAATCAAATTGTGTATCGCTCTGCTTACCCTGAGCAGAAAATGCTCATTATCGACCATAGTCAAGGTATTACTGTAATGAAACTATACACCAAGTTTCATCACTCTCACTTAATTAGAACTAAAGCTATCGTGTCCCAAAGCATCAACCAATCAAATTGCTTATCTCTGCTTACCCTGAGCGGAAAATGCTCATCTTCCAACTCCATCAAGGCATTGACCTATTAAGCATATACACCAAGTTTGAACATTTTAACTCAATTAGAAGGAGTGTTATTGTGTTCCAAAGTCTCAACCAATCAAATTGCGTATAGCTCTGCTTACCCTGAGCAGAAAATGCTCATTATCGAACTCAGTCAAGGTATTACTGTAATGAAACTATACACCAAGTTTCATCAATCTCACTTAATTAGAACTAACGTTGTCGTGTCCCAAAGCATCAACCAATCAAATTGCTTATCTCTGCTTACCCTAAGCAGAAAATGCTCATCTTCAAACTCCATCAAAGCATTGACCTAATAAGCACATACACCAAGTTTGAACATTTTAACTCAATTAGAAGCAGAGTTTTTGTGTTCCAAAGTCTCGACCAATCAAATTGCGTATCGCTCTGCTTACTCTGAGCAGAAAATGCTCATTATCGAACTTAGTCAAGGTATTACTGTAATGAAGCTATACACCAAGTTTCATCAATCTCACTTAATTAGAACTAAAGTTATCGTGTCCCAAAGCATCAACCAATCAAATTGCTTATCTCTGCTTACCCTAAGCGGAAAATGCTCATCTTTGAACTCCATCAAAACATTGACATAATAAACACATACACCAAGTTTGAACATTCTAGCTCAATTAGAAAGAGAGTTATTGTGTCCCAAAAAGTGTGACGGACAGACGGACAGACAGACAGACAGACAGACGGACGAACCCATTTTAATAGTCCCCCAACTATCTTCGAAAGGCGGGGGACAAATATTCTGTTTCTTACATACTTCTAGGTCACTTAAAGATAGCCCCACCAAATGGAAATACGCCCACACAGCAGCTTTGTCTCAACTACGACTTAATCATGGAAAACTTGGGTGATGAGCAAATTTCATGATTGGCATTTAATCACCAAGTCATTACAAAATAAAAACACCAAAGTTTGGGAAGGATTGTCTTAGAACCAGAATATTTGTTTAAGTAAATTAAGCTAATGATAAATGACTTTCAAATACTGTTAAGGATACTTTCCTGCATACAAACTGAGTAATTTGATGATATATTTGGATATTCAAACTGATCAATCTATTAAAAATTAGTTTGCCTCAATCTTGAGGTATAAAAAAATCTGTTTTTAGGAGTCATGTTTGTCACTTAACTTAATTGATGGAGGGTCCATTTTCAGAATGTATTTGTCATTACTTACTATCCATTTACCATACATATTGAGGCCTAAGTAAATTCTTATTTTTTGTCAACTTCAATGTTACCAAAACCGCTTAACTGTTCCATCAAGATATAACAAGCGCTCCCAGCTGTCAAGCTAGCATACAATTTGCCGTCTGACAATTCGTCGTGTTACTTTCAAGATATACCAAATTTACCATACTTTTATTGGAAATAACCACCCAATAAATACTTTTGTGACAATGTTAATTTCTCATCTTTTCGCATGGCTCAAACTTTATCCAACATTTTTATTGGGTTGAAAACTCTTCATCACAGACGGAGAAACATCTGGCAATGTCTTACTCCAAAGTTTTTCTGATGTCGGCTGTGGGAATTTTTATTTTAGAGAGAGCGCAAGAATATTTTTGAAACAAGATAGGGAAATTAATTTGTAGTCTGCCTTTTATTGATGGTTTATTATTTGTGTTGTTTCCCACACTTCATCTAAGATGAGACAAAGGAGACCATTGATATAGGAAAGGCCGATAAATCTACAAATATCTTGATGGAGACCACCAAATCCATTCATTATCCCAGTCTAGCGCCAAAGCTTGTATGACTATGAGGTTGACCATGGGAATTTTGAGAGAAATAGGGGGATAATTTGTTTGTACCAAGACAGGGAAAGTAATTCATTGTCTGCTTCCTATTGATGGTTTATTATTTGTGCTGTCACCCCAACTTCAGCAAAGGTGACAAAAAGACGTTGGCTCGCTAGCCTAGAGGTCACAGGTTCGATCCTGTTGTTGACCAAAAAGTTCCTCAGAATTTTTCGCATTGGCTTTCCCTTGTCAGTTGTGCAGGCAGGAGGGTCTGACAAGGACAACTGTCTGTTGGATGGAACAAAATAAACAGGTCCAATGGGTCCAATGTGCACATTACCGTGCGTGTAATTGGAATTTAATATAAGTGTAGGTTGTAGCGTTACTGCCTGGGCAACAGTTCCCTCATAGCACACTATATGTATGATGTATGCCCGTCTTCATTAGCCCAGCTGGAGTAGAACAGTTGGACATTAACTCCATTTCATTTCATTTCTCATTGCAGCAAAGAAGAGACACAGGAGACCCTTGATATTGGGAAGGGAGATAATCTACAAATATCTGAACTCAGACTACCAAATACTTTCCTTATCAAAGTACCCACTAATGTCTTTATATAGAAAAAGGGAGAAAAATCTACCAATATCTAGAGGGCAGCTGCCAAATACTTTCCTTATCTGAATCTGGTTCACAGATAATTACTTATGAATTATCTCTGTCAAAGATGATTGTCTTCAACACGTGCAATGACATCAAGCCGCATCAATCATTGGCTCACTGGCATGTGCATTGTTTACATAAGACGTAACTACTTCGGGCAAAATGATGCCTTTTACTCATTTTAATACCAATTTACACCAAATAGGAAATACTTCAAACGTCTTTACTTTTTTTCTAATACATACAAAAAATGTTTTAGAATTTAATTTGTCGAAAGAAAAAAGTTAATCTGGGAGACTAATTAAGTTGTATCATCCTTATCAGTGACTGTAGTACCCTAGTGAATATTCACTACTGATAAGTCTGTCCTTATCTAAGTACGCTTTCCCCCTTCTGTATGTTCATTTCGGATGACTTTTTGGCTTAGTATGTCAGCAGAGGAATTGAATTGACATTGTCTGTCAGCTTTTGCTGAATATCCATAGTTTAGATGCCAAATAGATCAAAGCAGTTGGTTACACTCATAAACACAGTGGATAGTTACATCTTTACTACAACCTACAAATTTGTATATCTCACAATACCCATGGTAAACTAGTACCACATGCCCGCTTTGGAGCAAGACATTATCAAAAGTTACTACATTCCAAACATTCGGGAAAAAGTCGGAGCCATGCAATGATACAAGAATTAAATTGAAAGTCAATTAGACAATACTTGGTGGTCTACCTTCATCTGAATATTTTCTTTTTGCACTTTTCACAGATCAAAGACATCAATCAACTCACCTTTTTGCTATTTAACTATATCTATATGGTACTATCCTCTACTTTAAGGCCTGGTTGGATAACATGTTGTATGGATAATCAGATAAATTTTCTTATCCTATTTTGTTGAATCACTTACAGTATTTTAGTTCATCTCTACCAACTATAAAGAAATGGAATGATTTAAAACAATGGAACATTTTAATATATGATTGAAATAAGATAATAATTCTTGTGTATCATTAATACACGATAAACTTAATAAAGTTGAACGAAAACAGATGGTGGTTAATGTAACAAAAAATTCTACATAAGCTAATATGTTTACTTACCAAATTTTGTTGTGCACTCACTTAAAGCAGATTATTTTTCTATGAAAGAATACTGGTTTAATTTGAGTGAGAGTGAGTACGGCTTCGACCTATGATTGAAATTCAGATTCCAAGAGGAGAGAAATGTATCTTTTTCAGAATCTAACCAAATTGCTAGCATTATATGCTTGCGCAAATGGACACTGATGCAGACCATAATAAAAGCACCATATTCCTGCAATTTCTGTAGAAAATCCACCATTTATCTTGAATTCACACCAGTCAGTTGAGGTGGTATAATTTATAATCAAAGTCTACCCATATAAAATTAGAAAAAACTTTCCAGGGACTCTGCCCTTAACTCACGGAAATGTAAAAATGCTTTCCCTTTTTCTTAATTCAAAACTCAGATCAAACTGCCATAAATCTGTAAGCTATTAAGGAAGGATGGCCTTAACTCAAATGTGTGATCAAACTAAATGAATACCGGTACATAAACATATAAAATACATGCACTTCTATTCCTTGAAGTAAAAGATATGCCACAGCTTCATAACTTTTAACTCTACAGTGACAGTGTATTAAAGGAACTAAATAATTAATATAAATATTTAAAATAAGAATACAGATATTATCCATCAACTCATTTTTATTGTTTTCATGTTATTTTGTGTCATTATAAATTATAATAAATGATTAAAAACCAAATAATCTAGCACATTACAAAAAATTTCTTCGTTTTGGGTCAAAATAAGTAATGAATTGAGATTGCTTTTATTACCATGGTCTAATATGTTAGTAAAGACAATCTAATTTTTACCCAAATCAAAGACAATCTGTCATTTAATAGTGACAACATTCCAACATAGATAGCAAGCACACAAGCTTATATCCACACACAAACAATATGGTATTATTGGTCATAACAAGTTTTTATTAATTTGTTTTATTCCTGCAATCTTCATACCCCTGGGGAACATGTGAGATGTTTGGTGAGATGTTTTGAACTTTGTCCTGTTTAAATATGACAATATCATAAGATACTGTTACAGAATGGAAATTTGTAAGCTGCTAATACGGAATGGTATCTCATTTTTAATGATTAAATTTGCACCCAGTCAGTGACATTCATAATAACAAGTGACTACACTACATGTATATGTATAACAAATAAATAAATTATCTAAATATGTTGTATTTAAATCTCTGCTAATAATATTCTTCAGTTTATCACATTCTATTCAAAGTAGAAAATAGTCAAAATAAAACATCAAGCATTATACACCAAATAATGAATACAAGAAAATCAGTTTGAATGGCTTTTTTAAAAACTATCTGAATGTGAATTATTCAAATATTTATGTAGTCACTATTATAATAAGATTGATTTCAATTTTAATTGTCCCAGTAATTTGTGCATATATATGTTGGCTCTATACGTTATAGCCAAATTAGTGTAAACCAATTTATCTAATCAATCTACCCAGCGTATTGTGGCAATGATAGAACACAACAGGCTCGACCAAATATCCTTGTTGGAAATTTTTCTTCTGCTTTTAAAGTGTTGGTTTTATAATCATATACTTCCAATAGATCCGAATAATAATGTTCTCCATTAATCCCGCCTACAATATAGATTTTATCGTCAAGTACACAAGCTCCGGCCTCACGTATATTTAATGTTTTGTCACATATTGTCCATTGGTCAGTTAGTGGGTTATAAGTTTCAATAGCAATAATGGGTACAGGAAAGCCATAATTATCTTCAATATTACCACCAAATACATACAGGCGATCGTTAACACATGCCATTACATGGGTACAACCACCATGTACCAAATTTGATTTTTCATCCCAAGTATCAGTCTCAGGAGTGTAACACAGAACATTTTTACAACAACCAGAAAAACGCTGTCCACCTGATATATAAATTTTACCATTACAGACACAACCAGCATGTCCATAAACAGAATGATTTAATGATGCCTTCATATCCCACTCGTTTCTGGTAATAGAGAATCGTTCGACTGTACACATCACCATATTTTCATCCTGACCAGCTATCGCATATAGACATCCATCTAGAGCCACAATAACAAAATCTTTACGCGATTCATTCATTGATGTAGTCTCGTACCAAGAATCAAAACGTGGATCATATCGAAAACACCTGGCAGTTGCAATTTCATTATTTTCATTGTTGTCATACTTTCCTCCACAAACATACATGAAATTATCTACAACTACAACTGAAGGGTTATACAGAGGTACAGGAGCATCACGTAAAAAGCCAGGTTTCTTTGTTTTAAATGTGTATGTTTCTACATTGTGAGCATGACTCATGATTAGACTTCTTCTCTCAGATCGAACTTGTGTTCGGGGATTTTGTAACAATGGTTGCTTGCTAACAACAATATGATAATCTTTTGCTTCTGTTATCAATTCAACACATTCTGCATCATTCTGCATCAAATCAACTCGACTCACTTTTTCTACCAATTCCTCTCCAGATAATAACGGAATTCGAATATTACGCATTAAAAGAGCAATATACCCCTTCCTGTTTTCCAAATCATGGCGGATCCACTGTACAACTAATTCAAACAATTTATATTCTGATACAACACACAGACAATTTTCTTCTAACATGGAAGCTAGTTGGGCTGCTGTCAGTTTTAAATATTGCTCAGACACAGCTAATATTTCAAAATTATCCAGCATGTATTGTCTAGCTTTACTATATGTAGTTGATAAATTATACATTTCAGCCAAGTTCAAAATGTCAACACAGTTCTCCACAGTAATGGCAGTTTCAATATATCTACTACACAGTTCTACTGCATCTGCAACTTGTAAATGTGTAGCAGCTAACAAAACATCTTCAACATTTTCTAAACATAATTCGAGTTTTCCTGTGTATGCAAAATCTACAACAAAAGTTAAACCCCTTGCAGTGACGCCTTTCAATTCGACACAAGCTTCCCGTCTCTCCTTCATATCACTCGTTAGCATAACCCTAAAATAGTCACTACAAGCTGCCATGACAGCTCTATGAACACGTACATCTTGACCTTCAGCAATCACAGAGTAATCACAGAGGGTGTCAGTATTGCGCAAGTCATGTAAACCCTGCAATAACTTACAACAATGATTTTTTGATGTAAGACTTGGAACACTGGTGTCTTCCTTACTATCTTCTGATTTCACCTTTCCATCTTGACCAGCTGACATTTTACCTAGACAAGTCTTCACCACTACATGTAAGCCTGAATCGCCACTACTCTGAAATTTCACACGTCGGGATAAGGGCATGTTGTTAACAGATCAGCATTCCCTGTAAAAAAAATAATTCATACTGATATATTCTACATTCATAATTATATACATATTAATCATACTTTAAAGAAGCAAACCTACCCTAACTAGACAAATACTGGATTCCCTGAAAAACGTCCATGGCATGCAATGTGGGGAACACCAGTTATGAGTGGCTAACATTTCTGATAACAGTCAGACTTAAATGTACAGTAAACTCTGAGATGCAATGACTGGAAAAGATAGAAGTTAGTTCAAATATACCATCAAGTCACACACTTTGTAACAAGGAAGGTTTCTTTAAAGACCTACTAAGGAGTCTATTATCTTTGTGGAAATCAAGATCAATTTTGATATTGATGCAATATTTGCACTTATTAGCAAACTTGTAGTTGAGCGTTAACATTTAGACATTCAGTTAACTCTAGAGAGCTATTTCCACAAATGAAGGAAGTTTGAGAATTCAGATTGATAAAATAATTTTAATGTTCATAGCTGCATTCACAATCATAGATTACTACAGTCAACGGCTGTGTAAACTACTGCATGTACTGGTGCAGCTACATGTAGGTAGTTTCTGTATTCATTGAAGCAAAATATTTGAGTGGTGTAGAGAGTAGATAATAACAAAGCATCAAAAATAAAAAAAAAGACTTAATCATCAACATCCTGCACCCTTTGACATGTTTGAGAGGGTACAGGTAAAGACAATTAACAACTGAGAATAAGTTGATACTTTGTGTGCGTACAAAGTTTTATAACCATACCTTAAAATTAAATGGTTTATGAGATATGTTCCAGTAATGAAGGAGAGATAGAAGGACAAAAAGAAACCCCTTTCAATATTCCTTCCTAACTTCATTTGGGGAAGGATAATATAGATTAATTAATTCAGAATTTTAACACAACAGCCAATGGCACTGAAGGCCAATGTTGTCCAGTAGCTGCAACATGGTCTCCACTAAAAATAGCCGCAAACGAATAATTTTCAACACATATTATCAAAATTTGTGTTGAAATAGATACAACAGCAGCAATATGAAAATACCACCCTTCTCCATCTCTGTTCTAAGGCTATTTTGGAATCTGTACCTATTATTTTTCACTTTGATTCTACCTTATTCACCAAAGAAATCATTTCTTGCCACAGCTGACATACATTTTAGATTTCTGCGATTAAAAACATACATACATTTGAACTGATGAGCCATTGCAAGACTCAAACATGAGCAAACAGCATGTTTAAGCTTATTTCATTGCTAAATTCCACTTTAAAATGGTGTTGAATTATCATAAATTTGTGTCAAATATGGTGAGAAATGATTCCTTTTGGCGGAAAATAAAGAATTGTGGTGAAAAATAGAAGGTTAAGGCTAAGGTTCCTAAACAGCCTGAGAAAAGAGGTGGGAAGAGCAACATTTTACCGTATTTTAATATTGCTCCTAATGAGCTACATTTGTATATATAAGTAAGGCAGTATAGGAACTGTCAGTGGACATCGTCCGATCAAAGAAGACAGTTCCAAAAGGAACTAGGTCGCCGAATGTCAGGGCGAGTATAATGAGACCTTCGTTCAGAGCTGAACTAATACACTGTATATAGCCCTAGAAATAAACGGTTGTGGAATGAACTCTCTCTGTATATGTATGGGTACATCGAATTAACACTTACCGACCCTCACCCATATTATATTGTATTTCCAAAGCCATTAACATTAAATATTAAAAAAATTAATTAGTACTAGTAGTGGTTTCAGGTCATGTGACTTCAACAGACTGCCAGTGGCTGATATATAGCCAAGTTCAATCTACGATTCTGAATTACTATTATATGTAAATGTATTACTACTACTAGCAATTGTATTGTAATAGTTTAAGGTCAACCTCGATATCTGCAAAGATTTAGGCTAAAAAATTATCGAAATGTAAGCGAAATTACCGTTTGTTAATACATGAGGCGTCAGCGGGAAAATCCCGCTCCGACGTCACGCGACCTAGAATTTTCCATTGCTACGACCCACTTTATTGGATTTCAGCGCGTTAGTTTCCGGCCAATTTTCATATAGAACCATTTCCGGCCGATTTTCATATAGAACCAATCAAACGATAGATAACATTTTAAGGATTATACCGATGTCTGATACCACATGATCCTAAAATTAGCAGAAAACAAGATTTATCTGTTTTGATGACTGAAATTTGCTAAATTTCGACTAAATATAGCCTATGTTTTTTGTGGTATCATCCAGATTATAAATATTTGACATATTATCAGTCACATTATTAGGATTTTAATAAATCCTAGCTGAAAAAAACGTGCGGATTTCAGTTTTAAAATTGGTACTAGCGATTCTGAAGGGAAAATTCCCATTATTACGTCACTCAGATATGACTGAAAAGTGCTCACTTTGGTCCATCCCACGCATTGACTGGTATAGATCGTTCTGATTACATTTGACGTCGATCTCGGATTTTAAAATTCCATAACTTCGGATCTAATTGGAATATTTTGATGAAATAAAAAAATTTGGGTAGCATTTTATGTATATTTTTACAGAATATTTTTCAAAAAATTTTTTCTGTTATTTGAAACTTTGACCTGAGCCCCCTAATAATAGTAATAATACTTTAGTAAATTTAGTAGTCCATTTCATTTCACAAGACGGGACATGGAATACTGCCTGCCACTGATTTATGATTGCCAGAATTTTGATTCAGAAAAACTAAATAACCTACACTTTTTGTCTTTTCAAGTAGGTTTGACTTACAGCCTTTAGTTGGGCGAAGAAATTATTTAAACTATAGGCCTAAATATGTTTCGTAAGAAGATTTTTCATTTCCAAATCAAAACAATCACTTCTCTTTTTAGCGGTTGTTACAAATGTTGTATGTTGCGTTTTTTTTATAAAAAAAAAATATTAATGAATAAGTCAACCTATTCGATAGAATTTTTTAAAAAACATACAGTCTACATACTTCTTTTTGTTGATGATTAGAATACTGAAAAGATAACTAAAACTAAATAATTCGTAATGTCGTAAATATCAAAATACAGTCACAGTTGCCTCCCATGCATTAAAATATTTTATAATATTTTCGAGTTCTCCTTTTTTGGTTTTGATAAACAAGACTACGCACTTGTCCCAGTTACGTCCCTTACAAGATGGCTGCTCCCATGAATGTAAACATTTTGTTGTTAAAATTTTATTTTTTAGCATAACTGATTAAAGTAGCTAAAGTCTGTAACTCAATATCATCCTAAATCTTCAACATTGAAAACACGAATTATTTGTCAATTTAAATCAACATTGATCTTACGGAAAAGGATGGACTTCTGATATTCAATCCAATATCAATATATTATGATATGTAAATAGCGACCGGCAGCTATTTTTAAATATTATTTTTTTTCTCTAGGAGCTTGATATTTTCTGAAAGCTGTACATCTAAGTATTGTAACAACACCCAGTTTATCAAAATCGGTGCAGAATTGGCTGAGTTACAGTCCGTTTAGTAACGCGAACTGGCAGACCCCTTGTGTTTGCGAAATTGACCATTTTGCTTCAATTTTCAACCCCACTCCGTATCTCAGAAGACACTTCACATATAGTCCTAGAAGTTTATTTTATAATGTTTGTAATAAAGGTACAGAAGATTGAAAAAGTACGTAAACTTTAACTTTAGGGTATAAATTAGGCACAATCATTTACAATATTATACAATGGAATCAATATATTTAAACAAGACTTTGTTTCTGATTATTCAAACATTAAAAATAATACAAAAGTACATGTTAACAAAATATTAAAAAAAAAGAAAGACATAAATAAATACATAATATAAATTTATTTATCCACATACCCATATTTCTATATCATAAAATTTATAATACTCTCCTCCCTGCCCCGACACCACTACCACCCTATAAAATAAAAATAATTTAAATAAACCTAAACTAGTAAAATAAAACTATTTATCAAACATCTATGTAGCTAACTGACAGTATTAAAAATAACATAATATAATAATATTAATAATGCCCCCCCCCCCCCAAAAAAAAAAATAATAAAATAAATAAAATAACAAACAAAAAAACCCAAAATAGAAAAAAATAATAAATAAATAAGAATTGAATGAAAATTATTTATCGATGATTTATATAGGTAACTGTAGTAAATAGATAATTTTAATGTAAATATAAACAGATATTTTCTCTCCAAACCGGCACTCTCCTGGGTATCAAAATACAGGTCTACCTTACTAATAACTGAAAATATGTAAGATTTTAAAAAATTATATAATGTAAAGGCTTATATAGTCAGCGCAGCAATATTATTATCCATGCCAAAATGATATTGTTTGTGTATGCATAATGCTGATAAATTAAAAATTATTAACTGGGTAGAGTATTAAACTATAACACACTCAGAAAGAAAAACAGATACTTATTTATCTGATAACATTTAAAGAATAAAATTATGTATTATATATGAATTTGATAAATTATAAATAATAACATTTGCAACAGGCACAAATATATTTTCTTCCCAAGATACACTCTCCTGGGCATAAAAATGTAAATATTTTAATCTCAGGACTCTTTGTCAATTTGTGCTCCTTTATGGAACTGTAGTGATGTCAATTGTAATGGACTGTATTAATTAAACTTTCCTTTCAAAAATAACATCTGCATTTCAAATTATACTTATAAGTCTAATTATACACATCTGCATTTCAAATTATACTTATAAGTCTAATTATACACACTAGTCACTCGATGGCATTTCTTTTTGTCAAAATCAGTCAAGCTATTAACAGTGGTCTGTACCCATATTTGTGGTGGAGTTGCGCCCCTTTGGAAGCCGACACGGTGCAGATTTCCAGGAGTTGTCAATTTCCACGGGGGTTTCCGCCCCCAGCAATATTTTTTATCACTAATTTAATGTTTATATTCACGATTGTAAGCAACACTTTGAGCGAATATGCGCGTATTGGACAATTTAAAAATAAAAGAAATCTTCAACAATAAAATAAAAAGCAACTTACCGCATGTCATCCACCATAAACCATATTTCCAGGCGCGCTTGGCCCTTGTCTGAAATAATCACACGTTTTCCGACTCTGATTCCGTTGCAAGAGTCCGTACCAGCTCCGCGAATATATGACCCAAAAACAGATGCAGTGGGGTTGAAAATCGGCCATAGCTGTGTACAGCACTGTCTGAGCCCTCTAGCGGAGGCGCCGGTCGCTAATGTAAATTACAAAATAAACATTTTACCAAATGGTACACGAATCGTGTACAATAATGCGTAACTGGGCCCAGTTGTAACATTAGAGACGAGGCTAGGCCTACACACATTGCACCAAATCAAACGGCGTATGTAGACTGAAATAACCAGACGCTAGAAATCTGCATTCGATTGAGACTGTTGGCTTATTAAAAGTTATTTCGCCGAACATAACTGATTTGAAATTAGAGTAAAAACAGAAACCATTGAATGTAAATCAGTTTATACATTCATATCACAGTATTATATGCATTGCCACCCACTTGTGTCAATTTTTAGGTCCCAAATGTTAGCAGTTTAGCTCCTTTAAACTAGAGCAGTTTCAATAAACTAAATTCACTCTCAGTGGGTAGGCATTTTTTGAAACTTGTAAATACCAGACATTACGAACGAAATGTTGGTTTTGAAAGTATCACTGTCAATTCTTGCAATGTGTTCAGTTACTGCTGGTGGTACTACTGTATTAACCATTGTAAAATTACTACGGATTTCTTTGATTATGAACAACCTACTTAACTTTGGTTATTATAAACTTACCTGATTTTGATGTAAGTTGAAATATTGTTGGAATTATGTTCTTTAGTAACAACTTCCTAACTTGCTTGGAAATGTCATTTTGTGAAGCATTTTGACACAGAAATGTTATTATTTAAATTATAAATGGCAGCGTGGCAAAAAGAATTTTGTAAAATATTGATATAGATTATTGTGATCGTTATAAACTATTGTGATATGAGCTCAAATAATGGTGGATTTTAGTAAATTCAGTGAATCAAGCCACCCCATAAAAATATTTAGACCAGAATATGATAATATCATCTACTGGAATACCTGATTACAATTTTGCTAGAGGACTAGGTCCTACGGCATACTAAAAAATAGTTCCACTATAACTCCCTTAATTTCCAATAGCTAAACTTATAATAACCTAATTGTTATTGAAATAAAAGTGAAACCGTATCACATAAGTTCAAAATTTGATCAGATCCAATGGCTACACTATGTTTCTTTTGGTTTTAAAATAGAAGCTAAACCAGAATTAGAACACACATATGATTAAAAATCAACGTGAAAATGTAGAAAAACTGTTTGGTAACTATTTCAGTGGTCAACAAACCGTGATGGATGATATTTGTTGAGAATTTTGCATTGGAAGCTATTTTTTCTTACGCAAAACCTTGAAGAATGTATCAGTTGTGTTTGGCTGGTTTCTTGTTTGTTTTTATACGCCCACATTAAAATGTGGTCGTATATTGTCGTCGCCCCCGTCCATCCGTCGGTCCGGCGTCCACAATTGCTTGTGGACGCTCTACAGGCTAAAGTTAATATCCGATTGACTTTAAATTTATACACAGTGTTTAAGGTCATGAGACGAAGAAGCCTATTGTTTTCAGCGATTTCCGATAATAACTACCAGAGTTAAGGCCCTTGATCACTTCAAAAAAATCTTGTGGACGCTCTGGAGGCCAAAGTTAATATCCGATTGACTTTAAATTTATACACACAGTGTTTAAGGTCATGAGACAAAGAAGCCTATTGATTTTCAGCGATTTCCGATAATTAGTGCCAGAGTTATGGCCCTTGATCACTTCAAAAAATCCTGCAGACGCTCTAGAGGCCAAAGTTAATATCCGATTGACTTTTAATTTATACACAGTGTCTAAGTTCATGAGACGAAGAGTCTTTTGATTTTCAGCGATTTCCGATAATTACTGCCAGAGTTATGGCCCTTGATCACTTCAAAAAAACTTGTGGATGCTCTAGAGGCCAAAGTTAATATCCGAATGACTTCAAATTTATACATAGTGTTAACAGTCATGAGACTAAGATGTCTATCGATTTTCAATAATTGCTGCCAGAATTATGGCCCTTGATCACTTCGAAAAAATCCTGTGGAAGCTCTAGAGGCCAAAGTTTATATCCGATCGACTTTAAATTAACACACAGTGTTTAAGGTCATGAGATGAAGAAGCCTATTGATTTTCAGAGATTTTAAATAATTACTGCCAGAGTTATCTCCCTTGATAACTTCAAAAAATCTTGTGACGCTATAGAGGCCAAACTTATCATCCGATTGACTTTAGATTGATACACAGAGTTTAAGGTGTTGAAACGAACAAGTATTTTGATTTTCAATGAATTTTGGTAACTGAACAGCTAAATCCATGATATTAAATGTTTCATGTATATACTAATGGTTAGCGTGGGGTAACACTTTATAAAAAGCAATCAAATTCTAATGATTTTCTGATAATTACATAATGAGTTGTTACTCTTAATCAGTTTTTAGTGTATTACAAATGTTTCATTAGCGAAAAAAGTAAAAATATGGGACAACCCTTGTTGACTGCTCGGACGATTTAGCTGCTGTGGGCGTATGTTTCGTTGCCTGGCAACCTATCTTTGATTAATACATGTATTTTATATTGATGGAGGAATTACTATTTACAAGTTATTTTTATGTTTTTAAGGTATGAAATATTTGATGGATACCAAGAAATAGAAACAAATCATTTTTAACATGAGAACTTGACTGTAAAAAGACTGATGTTTAATTAGTTTAATTTCTGCATTTAAAATGGAGATTGTAAGATCTCAAGTGAGAAAAATATCTGTGAATCATATATTCTTTGTATGTTTGTGTGGTGTAATTGCTTACTTATTTAGAGCAAGTGATTCATATAATTTAAAACCTGTTTGGCGTAAACGAGTAGAAACACAGCATTTTGCGAATGGACGTTTTCCAACTGAAGAGGATTCCTTACCCGTACCAATAATTACAGATTTAGAAAGTGATGGTGTCAATGAAATAGTAATGATAACAAATGATCTCAAATTAAGCATCATGGCACTTCCAGATAACAAAAGTTCCACAGCTCAAGTTCTGCCTCATGTACAAATTAAACATAGAGTAAAATTACCTATTTCAAGTCATCATTCTAAATCTAGTCAACCTGTTGTTATGACAACTGGTTTTACAACACCTTATTTATCTATGATGCAAATACGAAAACAAGTAAGTATTAAACATGTTATTTACATGTACTGTTTTAATGGCAATTGTAACATGCTTCAGTGTAAACCCTGCGTTTTGATTGGTCAATTAGACACCGTCTATTGGACAATAACACCCTTCTGTTTTAGTAATGTCGTTTAAAATCCTAAAAAAGCATGTTACAATGTCGATAAACACTTCCTGTTTCGCATTTAGAGGGGTGTTATTGTCCAATAGACATGTCCTGAGATTTTACATTAGAACCCTCAACGCTACGCGTCTCGGGTCCTAATGATATCAGGACATGTCTATTGGACAATAACACCCCTCTAAATGCGAAACAGGAAGTGTTTATCTCCTAAATAATAATTGGCAACACACAATACAATATGAAGAATAGAATTTTTTGACATAAATTGAACAATAATTTAGCAATTGTTTTATTATTTATATAGTCTTTTCTTAAAGCCATTCAGTGGACTTTTCAGGGTGTATTTATTATACTGATATTAAAATGGGATCAGGGATGCAGGTATCAAAAATGTTATGCCTTTCAAAACATAATGTCTTGGTTTAATTTAAGTTATTGGATGTGCCTGATAAAAAATATCAATTTGTTTGCAATCCTTCCCACCACCAGAAACAAAACTACTGAATCTGTAACAACACAATTAATATTATATTATTGATCTGTGTGTTGATCGAGCCCTAGTTTGTTTGCATAGGGCATATTCAATAAGATGGAGTACTCAAGGTGTCTATTGGACAGTGTGAGGGACTATAATAGGGTGTTGTTACTGGTATATTGATACAGGGGCGCATCCAGGAATTTTTGCAGGAATGGGGTTTGCCATGTTTCAGTCGCGAAAATCTGCCATCATCGTCTCTAAATTACATAGGCATACATACAAATTGAGCTTTTTAAACAGAGAAATCATTTTTATACTGATGTAGAATCACTTTGTGATGTAATTTCATTGATTCGAGGCATTATTTTTTTTATGTAGCTGAGCAGGGGAGGGGGGGGTGGACCCCCCAAAAACACCCACCTCTGGATCCGCCCCTGTGATATGATATTGAATGTGATAGTTTATTTTGTAGATTATTGTTATAGTAACCAGTGATTGGCAGGTATTATGTTATTCATCCCAACTTGAATTATTGTGGAAAACAAAGGTAATGGATGTAGCACAAGATTTAAAGATGTATAAAATCAAAGCTATGGGTGTGTTAGTCACATCTCATTCGCTTTCCAAGAATGATGAAGGATTAATTATTGTTGGTGGAAGTTTTTCTCATTTTTTACACCAGAAACCAGTCCATTCTGATGGGTAATAGTAATATTTATATACTCACTTCATTTTTCATACGACCACATTTTCATTGTTGTAGCACCAGTCTGTCAGTGTGACCGTTCACCTTTTCTTTGTGGACACTCTACAGGTCACAATCCGATTTTGACGAAACTTGAAAGATGGGTTTAAATTTGGTTCCTTTCGATATTGTCATGTATCTGACGATAACATTATGGATTATGGCCCAAGATTTTATGATAAATCATGTTTTTAGCTTATGAACCCTCTAGAGGTCACAATTTTTACATGATTACCGGTATGATGAAACTTAAAATATATGTTTATAATTTATATCCCAAAGATCTTGGTTCCTTTGATCTGAATTATGGCAATTATGGTATGAAAAATCATGTTTTTTTAATTGTGAACCCTTTAGATGTCACAATGTTTATATGGATTATGGCAGTGATTCTATTAATACAGCTAAAATGTTAAAAAGTAAGCAATTGGCTGTCTTCAAATGGTTGACTAAAATTAATGTGTGTTGACAAATGAGACTGCACCTGAATATAAATCCTTCTCCAGAAGCGTAGTATTAGATAGAAATGTAGAGACTTAAGATTGGACATCTACATATTTTTACATTTAAAACCTTTTTAGTTCATCTATATGCAAGCACATTTTGTTATGTGACAAGTTCAATATTGAAAATAGAGATTTTTTGGTGGATAGTGATTTGGAGTTTGTTCTTTCACCATTTTTATTCTCAATTGTGTGACCATGTGATAGTATCATATTTTCCTGTTTCAACAACATGCAAATGTATTATCATGTTTGTTTTGTTTTTTTCAGGGAACATGCAAACCATACAACAGAAACTGAAAGTTCGTCTCACTTTTCAACATTTGCTTTAAGTGGATTAAATGGTTCTGTAAGGTGGCATCATTTACCTGGTGATTTTGGTGAAGAAAAACAGGATATAGAGGTTGTATATCTTTATAATTCATACTTATACTAACATACTGAAAAAATAAAGTAAAACAAAGAAATGTTAGAATTCACTATTTATTTCATCCAAACCTTGCCTGTTACCACACTATTCACCTTCCATCATGTTAACTTTGTTATAATTTCTCACTTTACCCATCTTTCAAACTGGAAGCAAATCTAGTGAGATACAATGGCACTGGTAGTCATAATACTGACTCATAATTTGGATTTTTAATATATTCATCCAGTTGAACCATTGGTTGAATCCAGTATTTTATATTCTGTTAATTTTTATATTCTCTTGGATTAAATATATGAGATGGTTCATTTTAGGACAATACAGAGGAACACCACTGGAAGTTAGGATTAAGAAGAAATCGATTACATGTTGGTGAATCACCATGGACTGCTTATAAAAATACAATACTACAATTTATGGTAAATTGTTTGTTTGTTATTTTTATTTATGTAACAAGAATTAGTATAATAATACGTATTGTTATTGAGAAAAAAATATTCACACTGTATTCAGAATTAGATTACAAATTTTTTTACTTTAGTTTTTTTTCAATATATTACAACCCATTTATATCACTCAGTTCAATATGATAGTTCTATTGATATCAGTCACAATTATAAACCACTCTTATATGCATTTCGGTTTTATAAGTTCCCACAAAATACAGATAATCTAACTTTCGAGTCCTTATTTCACATGATTCGAATTCATGCTTAAAAGAAAATATATCATACTTTGATGTAATGTGACATCAAACTGATTAAAACACAGATCCTATTTCTTTTAGTATTCTATAGTTCAAAATTTTGTTTTTCTTGTATTCACTACACTGTAAGAGATCTTATATTACCAAAGTTCTGGTTGAAGTGAGGGATTAGCCAATGAAACGGCAAGTTCTTGGCGTGCAATGCACAGAAGTGTGGGTAAATCACCAGAAATGTCAACGCTGATTAATTAATTAATGTCATAGGGTCTAAAGCTGCTTGTACAAACCCTGACAAGACCTTCTAATACAACAGGTCACATCTTCATGTAGTGTAAGCCATCGAAGGTATAAAAAAAAAAAGACGAAATATTATAGATCTGTATTTTAATCAGATTGATGTGATAGCGAAAAGTAGACATAATGCTACTAATTTGCTACTAAGTTTTGTAATAAGTTTATACCAGATTATAACAAGCAATTGTATACATGTTTTTAATGTCTAAATATTTTAGCTCATATACTATAATATTGAGCAATATATTATTCTTTCATTTTCAGCCGCATAATTGGAGTGACTATACAGATACTTCATTTACACTAGCAAGATTTCAAAAAGACTCACGTAAAGCAGAATATTTTGAGGAGAGTGATAAAATTAAAGAGTCACAAAATGTTCTTTCACCAGAACATATAGTTGGATATGCATATGGTGGACAACGTCCACACAATGATCACGAGCATGTGGTCAATCCAAATGCTGTTGTAATGCATAATCATAATGGTATCGAAGTTTTGGACCTTTTAACAGGTCGACCTATAACCAGGTTTCAAGTGTTACAAGATAAATCTATTTTTATGGATATTGACAATGATGATGAGGCTGAAAGAATCACATGGGGACAATTTCCTGATCACACGGTCTGTTATATAGAAATATGGAGACAGAAACCAGTTTATGAAAAATTAGAACAAATCCCTGTCTGCACCACTAAGCGTTTAGTATGGACGAGATCGTGGAGTCTAGAAGAAGACTTTTATAAAAAGCTTACACCGATTATTAAGAAGGGGTAAGTTATGTATACCAATATAAATATATAAGATGTTTGAAAAGAAAACAGACTACATATTTAAAGCTAGTGCTTTCAGTTCCGTCGGAACCTCTTCAGACTTTTTAATATGATGGCTTAACTATATAAACAAAAATATATATATATAAAATGTACATTGTTAAATTTAGTGCATAACTTATGCAAATTATATCACTGTGGCACTGTGTTAAAGTTTTAAATATGATATTAGTAAATATTTAGAATTAGATCAATTTGGCCAAAATTTATATAATTCTATATGAATGCATAACCTACATATTTTGCTCGTTGGCCAAAATTTATATAATTCTACATGTATATGAATGTATAACCCATATTTTTTGCTCGTTGGCTGAATCAGCCCATCTCTCGAAAATTGACTACTTGTGTTTTCTTACCATCTAGAGTGGCAAAGAAGAGAGGAATAATACGACATCTAATGGGGCATCATCTATCAGGAGATAACGATTATGACATTTTATCGTTTACCAGTCTTGGAAGAATATCAGCACTTGATTTTGAAGGAAATTATCATTGGCAGGTAATTGTTGACTTCATGAACAAAGTAAATATTGTCAATTTAAATTATCCATTTACATTTTAATTGTTTTATATTAAAGTCAAGTTTTCACTCAAAGTCTAAATACGGGTCTACTAATCTGAAAAAGGGTTAAGTCAGTTAATCAAGGCAGATGATGTAGTTAATCAAGGTAGGTGTATAGACAGTGTAACACGATAAATAGGTTGATCATATAATTACGTGATCAATCCAGTCTATTATCAACAGTACAGCCAATATATTTTGGAATTTTGAATATTATTCACAATATCTTGATGTCCTTTATTCCTGGCCCGATGTTTTGAAAATCGTGAAGGACATGTTCGAAATATACAGTCAAAGTAGCATCCATGGTCTTACATGTTTGAATGAGACTATTAAAGCAGAGTTTCAGATTGTATTACATAATTTTTCTTTGCTTTTGATCTACACTGCAATGTCCATGTGTAAAATATGAGAACACAGCCCTTGAAAGAATGTATGCATGAAATTGATCGATAATTATTTGGGTGAAGAGTTGAATTATATTTATCTTACATTAGTCTCGAATTACCCTGAAGGTTTTGACCAATTTGTGAAATACATGTACAATTATGTCAGGATGATTTATTTCATTGTTTTAATTTTTTTCAACAAGAGTCAGACAATTGCATCCTGGGCTGATATAGCAACACCAGTTAGAAGATCTAAAGATACTGGTGGAGAAATAGCAGAACAATTCCACAAGTCATTTCATCCAAGTCGTGTTATGATGTCAGTCCGAGTATCCGGAAAAGAGGTTTGTAATTATTTATGGATAATTTACTCACATAGTACCTGATATACTGGTACAAAAGAACAATATATATGTATTAGCTACTGTAAGACATGATAAAATAGATATGCCATAAACATGTAGTGAAATTAATATGATCTACTGTATCCTACTAATGGCATAGTTGGATTTTGTATGATTGTTTTGTTATATTTTTATCTTAAGTTAGATTTCTAATACCATTGATTTATGGGGGTTACTATTTTTTTCAGGGGAGGGGGGTGGGGTATAGAAAGAAGAGAAATATGTATTTAAATAAATATAAATAGCAATAAATGGTAAATGTCATATCTTACAGCATAGACGCCAATCTGTTTCACAGAGAATTACTTACGAATTATCTCTGTCGCAGATGACTGTCTTCAACACGTGCAATGACATCATTGGCACTTGCATTATAAGTGCTCTGGGCAAAATGATGCCTTTTACTCATTTTAATACCCATTTACACTAAATAGGAAATACTTTTTATCTACAACTCTCAATTCATTGAGTGGTGGTAGAAATGTTTCCACTACTGATGTCTTCCGTCTTACTCCAGGCACAGTAGTGGCTTTTCCTACAGATTTCCTTTGCGCAAGTTTTTTAGTCAAATGACTACAAAAAGTTTACTGGCCGATATCTCCCTTAATTTACACATAATAAACTAACCCAAAACTGTACTGCAAAAAGCTTAACATAATATAGTAAATCAATTTCCATTGAAATAAAGGTGAAGCCTTTCCACATAATTATATAATGGGATGAAACCCAACTGCTACGCGAAATTTCAGCTGGTCGGTGTCATGGCGGCAAGTTGCGTAATACTTCATTAGGCCTACAACATAAACATCGCTATGCAAAGAAAAACTGTTCGGTAACTATTTTAATGGTCCAGTCCTCACTATTTGTGATAGAATTACTTATTCCAATACAAACTGTAATGATATGTGTTGACAATGGTGCATTTGAACCTATTTGAACTTGCATAATGGTTCTGAGACTGTATCAATTGTAACCTTAACACAGTTTAAGGTTACAAGTATAGTAACTATGGGTGGTGGTAGCAGGTGTTCTCCCCCGATAACTAACTCCTTGAATTTCCTTCTAGTATTTACACAGTTATCTGGTGTTGTTAAATGCTAAGAAAAGGGATGATATATATTATCATGTCTCTAACTCATTTAAAAGAAGTGATAACAAGAATATATTTGGCACTGAATAATATTGATGGATTTTACAGGATGCTGTAGCTATAGTAGGATGGCATGGTGTGTCTATTGTAGATTTAACAGAAGGTTATGTTTTAGCAGAACATTCGATACCAGCACCATCAACAGGTTTAATAACAACTGGTGATTTTAATAATGATGGTCTCACTGATATTATAGTTACTTGTAAAATGGGGTAAGTTACAACATGATTTCATATATTTAACATTTAGTCGGAACTATAATATCAATATAATTTTATTTTACATTTCTAAGATAATTATAAGTGTTATTATACTTTTATTTCATGAAATGCCAGGTTACGGTAATATCAATTACTCATTTCTGTAGACACCACAGAGCATGAACTTTCTTTTAAGTTTACAAAGTCAAATTGTGCATCTCTTGTATGAGTAATGGATCAGGACATCTACAGCTTCAAATTATTGCAAATCTGCAATTTGCCATTCCAAAAATTATACCTGACAATTATGGTTAGTGCCAAGTATGAAATGAACTAATAGCTAAAATGGTGCTTAAAAACTTACTTCTTTGCACAAGTTGGGGTAATGAAGACATGCACACGCCATGCAGTGTTTTACATTTATAAGGGAAATTTGGCTTGGACAGCAGCATAATGGCTTACTTTTATTTTGATTTTCAAATGTCAAGGAATATTTAACATGCTGCCAATGAGAATTTGTCATCCAATACATTAATCAAACCTTGGACCTTTTGTTTAGTGAACCAGCACCATATACTCACCATGACATTATGCTTCTGCTGTTTAAATTAAACAGTTTAACAATATAAATTATTTGTATAATTTGTAGGTATATTGGTTTTGAGTTGAATAAAGAAACTAATCATCTTTACACTCTCATGTATGCAGCAGCAGTTTTATTATCTATATTATTTACAACATGGTGTCTATCATCTGATAATTATAAAGAAGATGAAGATGATTGAAATTAAGAACATTGACGCCATAGTAACATCAGCATGAGTAACAACTCTCTGAAATAAACATGGGAAACAACTCCCCAAAATAAACAGTGGTATCAGCATATTTGCTCAAAATATTCTGTAAGTTGTGATGGGGATGACAAGTTGAGTTCAGGTGAGAAACAATGTAGATCCTGTGAGAGTTGCTTCCCTTTATACCCAAGACCCGTGTCTATAAACAGTTGATACATTTAAAGTGTTTGACTTCATTAAGTGAATCATTTTCATGTCAAGATGATTAAGAGTCAACTGGCTTGCTCATGAAAATATCTAAAAAATGATGGTACTTGTGATATTCATGGACTAAAGATGAATGTTCATGAATGTGGACTGGCAGTCAGAGTCCAACAGGTTTAAAAACTTGAAAGCAAGAAATAAGATAAGCAGAACATTGTTATTCTGTTGTATTGTGCTGATTTTTTTTTTTTTTTTTTTATCAAAGATTTATTTTTACACTATTGTAGATCAATAAATTTACCTTGTATTGCTGGTAACATAGTTTTATATAGTCAGTTTATTATAGAAGTGTTCACATTAACAGTATATGGTGTGTCTAGCCATGTAGATTAATCAATTATTTCCAATCATGTAACAGCACAATGGCTATTTCAAACTGAGCTTGGGGTTGCCCTGGGATTGAAAACAATGCAAGACCACTACCAGCAATTATAAATGACTACTACTAACGTCAACATTAAGCTGGGACAGAGAAATAGGGTTTAACATACAGTGAAAGTAAATTATGTCATTTCAGGACTAACATACAGAACAATTTTATTTCAATAGGGGTTTATATCAGTCGAAGGAAAACCCACAAGGATCAAAACTACACCTGCATCTTGACTCGATGGCAGATCCTGTGATCTAAAGCATTTGACCACCCAATGCCCATCTTAGACTTAGGGTGTGATGAAACTTAATGAAATTATCAGGTTACACATATCACACAACCCGGTTTTATTAGTTTCAAAACATTGTTGGACTGTAGTTAATGCAATTACAATACATATGTACAAAAATTATGGCTTATCGCCTGATAAGTCTGCTTAACGTTAGTTTCTGATACTTTCATTTTCTTTTTAACTTAGATTGTGTCATTGGATCAAATTAAGTTAAAAGTTGTTCCCCTACTAGCAATTTAACAGCCACTCGACACAAACAATGTCACTTCAGGATTAATATTATATGATTCAATTTTATTTCAATAATTCACTCGCATGTAGTCATTGTTTGCAGAGGGAGAAGACCAAGCTACCAGAAGAAAACCCATAAGGTTGGATGGAAGCCGACGGGGAGACATGCGTAACAATATTATGCTAATCCACGAAACTATACTCAAAATTTTCATTTGTTTTATTAACAAGGAAATAAACAGAAAAAAAATATAACAGAACAACATAAAATATATCAATAATTATGCCAAATTTAAGTAAATTATTTATCACCGTAGACATAGCCTTGCACAAAATAAAACAAATAAACAGTGCAGAGTTATTAATAATCACATACATGATGATATAAGTTCATAAATATATGAAATAGTATCAAGGTTCTTTATTCTTTAGCTAAAGAACTTCATTTGATGAAACTCTTAACTATCAGTATGAACTGTTTCAATGGCATTTAGTAATTGAACTAGAGTATACAGGTCACAATTCTATGGAATACAATTACTGCTTATTACTGAGCGACGTTTCAACTATGCTTGTAAATACTCCATAACAACCAATTCATTAATCATTTGTGTTTATTTCAGTGAAAGGGGTGGTTGATAACATTTGATCAAATTCCATTTTCTTTGAACGTTTGTCATTATTAAAACCTACATATCACTGTATATACACCACAACAACTTATCTATTAATCAATTAGTCATTTTGTTTTTATTTTCTGTTAAGTGGTCTTATTGAATATTGTTAATAGCGGTTCAAATTTATAATCCTTAATTAAATTAGATTCCTTTTAGGTACGTGCAAATTAAGGGAGATCCTGGTTTGCCAGCATTAAGAATGTATTGTTGTGTACATGTATATATTGAGTGGTCTTCTTTTTAGATTTTATCATCGCTTGATAACAACTAGAGAAGCCTAGTCGAAACGTCGCTCAGTAATAAGCAGTAATTGTATTCCCATTTATATTTTTTCAATTATTTACTTAATAATTAAAAAATCCACATATTTTGTCTATCACAACCACTATTTTTAATCTAATGGACACACTCAAAAGAACTGTAATAGTTACCAATGTTATTTATAATGATAAATGTGATGATGTGTTTCAAACAAGTATCCTCCTCGCCCGTGGGATAGATCAAACAAAATGTTGCAAGTAGTATGGAAAGCTTTCTAAGATAAACTAATGGCTGGTATGCATACTCTTCAAAAATTAGAACATTTTATATATTATTGTTATCTAATTCCTTTTTTTAACTGAAGATAGGTATTAATGAATACTGATAATAATATAGATATGGTTTAATAAAGCAAATACATGCACATAATCCTTCCATAAATGACAGAGCTCCATCTCATTTAACCCTTTAGCACTTGGGCCACCCAATACTAGTGTTCCTTAGAGCCCCTAAAACTGCCTGCGTCATGTGAATAGCCAGGAGGTCACAAGAACTAGGATACAGTACAACAATACTAAGAGCTATTCACAGGACTCAGGACTCTTTTTAGCGGCCAAGGAAACAATACTTTTGGTCAGTTCAGGGATTAACTATATCAATTTTCAAGGAACCAAGAAAGTCAATAACAAATAGCTGTGAACAATTCAGTGAACAAAACTGATTAATTCTGTATGAAAGGTTCCTAGATACATTTTCAATGAAATGTCATCGTCCTGGTGTAAGTTTTTTACTAGCAATCATCTTGTGCCTGGATAAACCTGTCTTTGACAGAAACTTACGTCAGGTAACAATTTTCTGCTATTACTTTCAAACAGCCCAATATTAAAAGAAAAATCTTTCAGGCCAAGTAAATGGGCTATTTCTTCTTATTCTGATATGGATTTGAATCACAAACTAAAACCCTATTATAGCTATCTCGATTTGAGTTGCAACAATTAGGTCAACATTATTCAACATTCATAAATAAACTATACTTTCTAAAAAAAAAAAAAATTCACTCAATAATTCTGAGATACATAACAAAATAAATTAAAAAATCACAGTTATCACAAACATATAACAAACATATCCATTCGTTAGACAAAACAATATCTAAATAAACAATTGATAAATTTCTATCTTGAAATAGCATCATTTAATGATAAACAAACATTTATAACATAACATAATTTAGTAATGTATACGCCTAGTACACTCAAAATATAAATCATTCAGATTTACTTAACTTTAACTAATTGAAATAAAAAATTTTCTTATTCAAATCTTGGAAAAGATATCTAGATATCTACCTACAGTATTTTTCATACCTTAATATAAATGTAGTCGATATTGATTTTAATTTATGATAAAATAAAATGTACTTTTTTCATATTTGATATGATCTATAATTTATCTGTTTCAATGGTATTATTGATGTCAATTATATAATTCTCAATAGTCTCTTCTTTAATGGAAGCTATGTATGGAAATTCTGTATCCATCTTTAAGTTAGATTCTTCTTTTACACATATCTTGTCTTGTATTTCAGAATCTTCTGGTTCATTCTTAATTGCAAATTCTGGTATTAGTGGTATTTCTGTTTTTATATCTTCAGTTTTTAGTAGAATTTCAAACTTTTCATCAGGAGCGATCAAAATGTTACTTTCCATCATCATCTCACCATCCTCTTTGTTATCAATTGTAGCTGAATCATCTTCTTCCAAATTTGTTTGGCTGCTGTTCACCACCACATTGTGTGCCGACAAAGGATCTGAAAAGGTATGGGTTTTCAAACTTTCAGCAACTTTTTCTAACAATTCAGATTCCTCCACATCAACATAAATCTCAACTTGGGTAGATTTCTTATTTTTTGACTGTTTCACATTATTCATTTTTCGAGTTTTAGTTTTATTGCCTTTGTTTTGAGTCTTGGTGGTTATTTCATTCTTTTTGGATCTTTTGATTTCCTTATTTTTAGTCTTAATCATTTTATTTGCATCTTTCACAACCGTTGCTGATTTTTTCCTGTTTGAAGGTCCTTTTTCTTTTCTTCCCTTTTTAGCAGCCTTCTTTTTGAGAGACATGTTGCGTCTGCTTGTAATATAGTTCTGTAAAACTTTTTTAATGTCTGTGGTTGATGGTTGGTCATTATATTCCCTTGAATCAGAAGCAGCATCTTTCATATGTGGATTAGCACTTTTTTTCCTCGATTTCTTAATGTTGGGGTGTTTGACGGTCGAAATAGTTATTTTAGGAATCCTTTCTTGCTTCTTGCCATGTTTATTTCTTTTCGTCTTTACAGATTTCCTATTTACCCAGAATGCAGAGCGTTTGATGTACTTCCTTTTTATTCTTTTCACTTCCTTGTTAATCGTTGTGCCCAGTTTATCCAGTTCAACAGTCAGAAACTTTGAAGTAACTTCACTATTTTTGTTGGATCCTCCATTACGGACAGAAACGACTTTGACTGGTTCTGGAATTCTAGAAACATTTATTTTTCCTTGTTTCTTTGATTTATTGATTGTGGGTGAGACTTTTTTCTTTTTAGTCTTCCTTTCTTTCGTAATTTCTTTAGGTTTTGGAATTTTTACTATTACTGGTTGATGGCTGGGTGGGGAACATTGTGGCTGATGTTTATTAACAAAGCCTTCATCATTAATTATAATAATATCATTTTCACCTTCAGATTCCTGTTTCCTTAGAAGAACTCGTTTGAGTATTGGACAATCTGAGTTATCTGAAGTGGAATCCTGATTCTTTATGGTATAAATAACTTTTTCTTTCCGTTTCTTTCCAAAACTGATCATCCTTTCCATTGATTTGACAGGACTACACTCCGGAGCTATTTTCTTTAATCTGTATTTTTCATTTCGTAAGCATTTCTGGATCTTGAGGATATCTTCTTTTTCTTCCACTGTATGGATGTTAAGTTGATTTAAACTTCGATCAGGCTCTGGACCAACCAAATCTGTGGTTTTCAAGGTGAGTTCAGGTTTAGCAGATGGGCTGGTGGATAGAAGTTCTCTTAAGCTCTTGATACCATAATTGTACACTGATTTATAATCAGAAATAGATGATGTCTTTGGTGTTGCTATTTTAATTTTATGATTTGAACGTTTCTGTTCAAAACTGGTCCTAATGTCTCCTGTGTTATCTAATCCATGATCTTCATCTGTGTGCCTTAAAACATCCAAATCAGTCAGGTTTCTCTTGGGTCTAAATGGTTGTCGAAGCAGATTTTCTAGGATTTTTTCGTTTGTTAAATTAGCTTTTTCTGTGTCTTTTATTTTCATTGCTGTCCTTTTGAGTGTAGGATTAGGAATATTCAGTGGGACATAACCTTTGAAAGGTTTTATATTTACATCAGGGTTATCTATTTTGTTTGCAGTTTTCTTGGGTCTACCAACAGATTGTTTTATATTTTGATTAGTCTTGTCATTCTTTGCATCCTGAAATTTAAATTCCCTTCTTTTCTGCTCAGATAATAATTGTTCATTACATTTCTTCAAATGTGATAGAGGGATGTCATCTGGGTCAGTAATTTCTGTGTCCATTGAACGATAGGATTCTACTTTCTTTAATCTTTTGGCAATCTTTCTTGGACTTTCTGACTTTCTTTGGTGTTTGGATTCAGGAGAAGAAACATCCAACTGAGAACACTTTTCATTAACTGAAGTAATGGCATGTGTATCAGAAACAGAACTCTCTTTGGTTTTCTTCTCCAGTAATTTATTGATGGCTAATGTAAGTCTACCTGTAGATGCATGAGAAGCTGTGGCTTGACTTGATGTTGATTTACTTTTAATTTCACTTGCACTAACTTCTGTCGGTACAGTTTTACTACATTCTAGTTGAATTTGATCCATTGGTTCTGACGCGTATGGGGGATTATCCATTTGTTTCTTCTCTATAGCATGAATTAAAGAATCCGCTTTGCCTCTCTCACTATTAGGAACTATGGTAGTTGATGTTGGTTCAATATCTAGCAATGGAAAAACCAAAAGATCATTTACAGACTTGATTCGTTTTGACTGAGGATCTGCAATTTTTTTAATCTGTGGTGATTTTTTCCTTGGTCGTCCAACAGGTCTTTTTACTTTCTGTTTCTTTATTACAGCTTTTTTGGAAATGGTAGTGACTTTCTTGGATTGAGGAAGAGTGAATTCTGCATCTACTGGCTTTTGAAATGATCTTGTTAATGTCTCTGTTAGAGATATTTTTTCTGCTTTTTTATCAACAGTACCTTTAGTGTCTGTTTCAGGAATAATGTTTATCTCGTTCTCTAATCCAACATCATTTAGTTTCTCTGCTATTTTGGTCTTTTTGACTCCATTATTAGATTTCATTTTTGATTTTCGCTTTTTGATTTTAGGTTTATTTTGTATAGGTTGTGATTGGTTTGCGGATTTTAAAAGGGGTGAATTTGAATGTTCTAATGGTAAATGAGGATCTTTATTGATGGGATTAATATCGATTTTAGCTTCTTCAGGTTTAGCAGTATCAGTTGTTGAAGGTACCGTGACAGAATATGGATTTGTCTCCTCACCATCAATCTTCTCCAACTTGACCTCTAATTCTTTCCATTGTTTCATCATCTGTCCAGCTCTTTTACAAATCTTAATCTTTCGAATGCTATTACGACCAACATTTATCAAATCACTTAGGTCTGGATCTTGCTTGACAAAAATTCGACCTATTTCTTTGGACTTCACTCTCTTTTCTTGATCTTTTTGATATCTGGGGTTTGTCGTCTGGCGTGGTTTGAAAGGTGGTTTCTTCCAACCAAATTTCCTTATGGTTGCCCCTCTTGATTTATCTAGACTCCTTGCCTTCTTCTCTATATAAGCTCTCTGTTTTTCTGCAGCTTTTTTATCGGACATGTTGTGAGGTTCCATGAACCAGTGTTTTGGCTTCTTACCAGTTTTATCAAAATTAAAATTAAAACCTTTTGAAGCCAAAGGAAGACGGAATGGACCTATATTGTAAATAATGACATTTGGCTCTTCTGTTTTAATTGTTGGATCTTCATTATTTGTGTCTGTCTCATGTTTGCATTCTGTTGTAGTTTGATTCATATCTGTATAACAATTGGTTTCGATGGTTGATGTCTCCATTTGTTTAGAAAAGAGATTTATATCATCTTTACAAGCCATATTATTTTTGGTTTTGGTCACCATGTTTTCTGAGCCCTCTGCAATTTCATCATTCTCTGTTTTAATATACGTAGATTTGAGCATATCCTTATCTTTATGCATTCTACCGCAATGCGTCTGTAATTGACTATACCTACTAAATGGTTTTCGACAAATTTCACAGAAATATGCAAATTGATCACCGTGAAATGTACCGATATGAGCAAATATATGGAATGGAAATTTACCAGCATACGGACAAATAGGACATTTATATTGTCTGTCACCAGAATGTGTTAATTTATGAGTTTTTAAATTGTGTCTATTTCTAAATTCATGTCCACAGACGTCACAAGAAAACGGTTTGTTATCACTATGTGTTTGAAAATGATGACGAAGAGATGTTCTTGTTTTAAATCTATTTCCGCATAAATCACATTTAAAGTTTCTCTCTGTAACGTGTCGTAACTTGTGTTTAGACAGATTGGCTAATGTCACAAATCCCTTATTACAAATCTCACAAATTTTATCTCGAATATTTGTGTGAATTTTGGAATGTTTGACTAAATCCGATTTTGTTTTACATTTCTGTGCACAACCAGGGAATGTACATGGATAATTTCTGATATCGCTGTGTTTATGTTGATGATACTTCAGCTCAAAGTTAGTTTTACAACGAAATTCACACTTTGAACACTTTTTTGGTTTGTAGTCATTATGTCTATACAGATGGTAATCTAGTCCAGTTTTACGTTTAAATTTCATGTCACAGATATGGCAAGTAAAAGGTCTTTCGGTGGTATGTGTAATCTGATGATGTCGGATATTGTTGTACCACTTGGTGGTGAAGTCACACTGAGAACACATAAATTTCTTCTCATCGGAATGTTTTACTTGATGTTTTATCAAATCACGTTTCCAGCGAGAACTAAACTCACATTTTTTACATTTGAATGGGCGTTCACCTGTATGTTTGGTGACATGCTGAATCATTACCTCACGCGTATTTGTACAAAAATCACAATAATCACATTCTAAAAATGTTCCCCTTAATCTATGACCGTTCTCGTGTTTCTCTAACTTTTCCAATGAGTAGGCAACAAATTTACAGCAGCGACATTTTAATTCTATGCTTTCTTCTATTTCTTGCTTAATAATTAGGTTGACTTCTGCTTCATCATTAGCATCAAGTGGATCACATTGTTGGGAGTTTAAAAACAAGTCTAGATTCTCTTCTACTTCGGCTGAATTTTCCTGCTTAATTTCTTCCATTTCTATATCATCTATGCTCTCCATATCTGTTCCTAACAAGTAGAAACAAAAATTTTCAGAAGGATTTAGGCGTCCACTACATGATTGGCAAAGCGCCGGTAAACCAATTGACATTGTTTGGACACCCCGCCAATCTTGTCATGAACGCCCAAGCAATGTCACTCAGCTTTATGTGGCACCCATACTGATACGGGCACTTTGGGCATTGGCCCGTAGTGCGTCCAATGGAAATGGCGCCGATTTTCTCCCCAATGGGCAAAGGGTGCCTTCGACACCCATTGGGGGGTGGCAAATTTTTTAAGGGCTTGTCCTGAGCAAAATTTCTTCTTTGGCACACTATAGTGTATGCTCCACTTCATTAGCCTGTCAATCCAAAAGGTAGGAAGATAAACCCTGTGTCAATCCCATTATGAAATAGTAAAGCCGATGGACATATTTGGGAAAACATTTTTTAGTACCCCTTGATATTTGCACACCACACTGAATTTACTTTTACACACATGTGTTAAAAATGCATATGATTAAACTAAACTTACATACATGAGTAAATGATGTGCATTCAAACAGGGCTCAAGAGTTTAAAAAGTAGTACAAACCTGAGAGGTACTCTGATTAACATAAATCAGAGGGGGAGAAATGGCTTCAGTTTGGTTTGTGAAAGAGATGAATTTGTACCGATAGTCATATCTGTAAAGAACAAATAAAATGTATTACTGATCAAAGAACACTGGTTAAATAAATTTTATTTCAAAGTACTTTACATTTCTGCACAGAATTGTGGTAATAATTTGTAGACATCATGCCTTGAATATTTAAGTGTTATTGATCCTCGATCCCAAAATACATAATGTAGTAGCAAACAATAACTGATGAGTCACAGCAGTTAATATGAGCCTTTTTATTTTCATATATAATATAAAGATTGGTTGCCAGGCAACGAAACATACGCCCACAGCAGCTAAATCGTCCGGGCAGTCAACAAGGGTTGTCGCATATTTTTACTTTTTTTGGTAATGAAACATTTGTAATACACTAAAATCTGATTTAGAGTAACAACTCATGTAATTATGAGAATAAAGTTTTACCCCACACTAACAATTAGTATATACATGAAACATTTAATATCATGGATTTTGCTGTTCAGTTATCAAAATTCATTGAAAATCAAAATACTTGTATCAATCTGAGGTTTGGCTTCTATAACGCCACAAGATTTTTTGAAGTTATCAAGGGAGATAACTCTGGCAGTAATTATTTAAAATCTCTGAAAATCAATAGGCTTCTTCGTATCATGACCTTAAACACTGTGTGTAAATTTAAAGTCGATCGGATATTAACTTTGGCATCTAGAGCTTCCACAGGATTTTTTCGAAGTGATCAAGGGCCATAACTCTGGCTGTATTTATTGAAAATCACTGAAAATCGAAAGACTTCTTAGTCTCCTGACTGTAAACACTATGTATAAATTTGAAGTCAATCGGATATTAACTTTGGCCCATAGAGCATCCACAATATTTTTTGAAGTGATCAAGGGCCATAACTCTGGCAGTAATTATCGGAAATCGCAGAAAATCAAAAGGCTTCTTTGTCTCGTGATCTTAGGCACTGTGTATAAATTTAAAGTAACTTTGGTCTCTAGAGCGTCCACAGGATTTTTTTAAGTAATCAAGGGCCATAACTCTGGCACTAATTATCGGAAATCGCTGAAAATCAATAGGATTCTTCGTCTCGTGACCTTAATCACTGTGTATAAATTTAAAGTAAATCGGATATTCACTTTGGCCTTTAGAGCGTCCACAAGATTTTTTGAAGTGATCAAGGGCCATAACTCTGGCACTAATTATCGGAAATCGCTGAAAATCAATAGGCTTCTTTGTCTCATGACCTTAAACACTGTGTATAAATTTAAAGTCAATTGGATATTAACTTTGGTCTCTAGAGCATCCACAAGATTTTTTTTAAGTGATCACTCTGGCACTAATTATCGGAAATCGCTGAAAATCAATAGGCTTTTTTGTCTCATGACCTTAAACACTGTATATAAATTTAAAGTCAATCGGATATTAACTTTGGCCTCTAGAGCATCCACAAGATTTTTTTAAGTGATCAAGGGCCATAACTCTGTTAGTTATTATCGGAAATTGCTGAAAAACAATAGGCTTCTTCGTCTCATGACCTTAAACACTGTGTATAAATTTCAAGTCAATCGGATATTAACTTTAGTCTCTAGAGCGTCCACAAGCAATTGTGGACGACGGACCATCAGACGGACAGAAGGGGGCGACGACAATATACGACCACATTGAAATCAGAATAATTAAAGCTTTTTAATAAAGTAACTGCTGTGCATGTATTTTCCCTGGTTCAAAGATGAAATTTTGAATTTTGAATTCCAACATTTAAGTGGAACCTCTGTGGAACTAGACGTTCCTTGCCCTGACTTAAATCCTGCACCACTGACAAGGGGAAACCATTCCAAATAATCCCTGGAGAACTCTCTCGGCCAACACAGACGTTGAACCTGGGCCTTCCTCATTACGATCCATGGTGGCTTAGTAAGACATAAGCTCAGCTTGTCAGCTGTTGGCTGAGGAAGTTCATCAGGATTTTCGGGCGTGCTTCCCCCTTGACAATAGTGCAAGGGACAACATATAATTCTTCACATTGTCCAAAAAACCAAGGTCCGACATGCACATAAAAGATCCCTTGGCAGTTGAAATAGGGCCACTGTTCAGGAAAAAATCCCATCACATAGTACCCTGTATGTATGCCTGATGTCATTAGCCGAGTTGGAGAAGTAATTTACAGTAGGACATAAAATCCCATTTCATTTCATGTCGTAAATGGAACAAAAAAAAAAGGAAATTGACACTGTAAACAATACAATATGTAACATTGCCCGAAAATATGTAAAGTCATATTTATTTTTAATTGTTGAACACATATTTCCAATCAATTTTGACAAGGCAGCTAACAGTGTGCAATATTACTTAATGTACAGTTACAATGGACTTTTGATTTAGTTCGAATTTACACCCATGTGGGCTAAACATAAATCCAAGGACTAAGGACAATACATTACTAACATGGAAACCTAACTTCTGATTCCAGAAAGCTAAATATATAACTTTAAAGGGGCAGCACAGGCTGCCAAACCAGTAGATCTATGTGGCTGCAGGATCAAAAAATGATGCATATGGATCATAGAGTGCAGTATGGGTCAATAGAACCACAAACCTTAAGTTTGTATCTAAATAAATCTGCTAAACTTCTGTTCAGTGGGGTAATTCTATCCTATATGTTATTGTAAATATGTAATGTAACTTTGTATCCAATATGATATTAACATAGTATTACAATTATAAGAGTCTATTATGCTGTATACCATCGCGACGCAAGCAAACTGTTGCTAAAGTGGAGTGCCGGCAGACATACAAATCATCATAACTTATGCAGGGAATGAAAATCGAACGGGTCATAATGCACACCCTTGACGTTTACCATGATAACTGGGGAAATAAATGATGTTAATATTTTTTATTTCCCAATCAAATATTTAAAACAGAACACATTTTAAAGAAATGACCATGCTTAAATCCAATATATAGACGGACATCATGAAATATTTGAAAGATAAAAAATGACGTCTTCAATTTAATTCCTGGTAGTGGCCATACCACCGTGTCTTGCATAGTGGAACTGCAGCTGTCTGTATAAAAACCAAATTGACAGAACATAGTGCCTAAACATCACAAAAAGAGCGACAGTGTCGTCAAAGAACATACATCTTGAGAATAAATAAGTATTTACCTCATATTTATTGGAGAATTCTAGGTTATCATCAAATTCTGTGAGAAGCGAGCAGAGACCATGTTGCTCGCCGATCGTGCTGGCAGATTATCGACCGCGGTTACTAAATATAGGTTCCCGTGCTGTACGATACAGATAAGGCAAACTGCAAACTATATTATTCAATACAAACTTTTCTTAACACATATTCATCAAAAACAAAAAAAAAAAAAAAAAAAAAAAAAAAATAAAAGAAAGAAAAGTTTGTTAATGGCAAGTATACTGTGTGTTCAAAAGCATGAATCCCGGTTTAATCATGCAGTTTTGAAAACAGGATCTAGACCAATTGCTGTCTGTGTTGTTTACGCACATCAACGGATTTTTGATGACTTGGATTTTAATTGATTTAGTCAGAAACTTGTAATGAATTCCAATTTATCCTTAAATTATCATTCTTGTCGGTTCTCATGATATTACACTGCCGGACAGGTTCCCCGTGGACGGTGTGGACCGATCATTTGAAAAATTGAAATAATTAATAACTATTGGTCGTTTATACACATGAACATAAAATGCACATGTCATAATCAACGCGTCCTTTTTTTTTTTTATATAAAATTGGTATATTTTAATCGTCTGTGTGGGCAACACGGCGGGTTTTGTGAGTTCCTGGAGTTTGAAATCGCCCTGGTTCCATGACATGGAGGTGTATATATAGAAGGCCCTGGGGGCAGTTTCACAAAAGTTCGTAACTTAAAGAAAAAAAATTACGTTAAAAAAAACTTACGAAAATGATACGAATTGTACGACTAATCACGTATTTAGCTCGAGAACACTGTAGAATTCCCAATTTTTTAATCGAATTTGATGAAACTTGAAATGCATGTTTATAACCCAAAGATCTTGGTTCCTTTCTATATTTGCTCATATCGTTCCTGAATTATGGCCCCTGATTGTACGAAAAATCGCCTTTTTAGCTTGTGGTCCCTCTGGAGTTTACGATTATTATCTGATTTAGGATTATATCACCGTTAAACAGTAATGAAGGCTGAGTTCAAATTTCGTGAAAATCGGACCATTTTGCCAGGGCTGCGGCCCTACGGCCTACTCATAGGCCCTATATCGAATTCCAACTGCCAAGGGATATTTTACGTGCACGCCAATGTGTAAGCGCGACCTCGTTTTTATTGTCCCATCCCAAACGACTAGACAACTGTCCTTGTCAGGTCCTTCGTTTTGCATCACTGACAATGGGAACCCACGCCGGAAAATCTGGATGAACATTCGGCCACTGTAAGTTGCATAATAAACCTATTGGCTTGATCCGGTCGGAAGGTAGATAAAAAAAAAATCATCTGTCAACCGAACATCAGTATATCTTAACGTTTTTAGCTACGTTCTCGTAGCTAGTCGGAAGGATGATTGCTAATGCTATACTGCACCATCGCCCCCCCCCCCACACACACACACACACACACACGTACATACCCTCCGCATATAATTGTTTTCAGGGTAGGCTATAATATAGATTCGAAGAGCAGGGCGATTTTGTTTTTAACTTTTATTTTCATTTTAAAGAGATGGAAGTACCGTTGGTATTCGTCACTACAAAGTTAAGCGGTTCACTATTATGACGCAAAGCTTTGTTTATCAGGCAGCAATTAGGAAGTGACGGATGCTAATCAATAATCGTGGCCAAAATGCAATGACATATAATTAT
This sequence comes from Patella caerulea, assembly GCA_036850965.1. Classification (NCBI taxonomy): domain Eukaryota; kingdom Metazoa; phylum Mollusca; class Gastropoda; family Patellidae; genus Patella; species Patella caerulea. The sequence goes on from JAZGQO010000006.1 coordinate 27,326,851, forward strand.
GTGACAATAATGTAAGATTTCGTCTATCGTCAATGTATACGTAATTTCTAGAGCACATTATACGTACACGTTAGCGATATTTCATTATAAATTTAATTGATATTAAGTGGTAGCCAGTAATAATTGATCATGATGTAAAAAAACTTTTCCTGTAATCTGACACTGTGCTTGTTTACGTCCTCGCACAGGTCAAAACCGGTTAAATAACATGGTGGAGTTATATAACTATGGGTGCAGTGCACGAGCCATCTCCAATCTGATTGGATAACAGATTTATGACGAAATTTTTGCCCTACAAACGAACCAATTAACGTCGAGAAAATTTCATTCAGGGATAAAATGAGTAAAGTTGTTTACGCTATCACGGGTCCATTTGTGAAATTATTCATTCTGTGTACATCGACCCCCATAAAGTTAAATTGTGTGACTTATGATGAATCATCGATTCCATTATTCAAGGACGCCTCGTGTCTGTCCCCATGACATTTTTTTTTTGTTTGTCCTAAATTATGATTCACCCAACGAAGCCTGTCGTTGTATCAAACAATTATTATGATAAAGATTAAATAGTTCAAGATTTAAAATATATGTATAATTATATAAATTATTCAAGGTGTGTCTACGTAAACATATTTCTGGAAAAAAAATTTAATCAGGTGATTAGAACATTCTTGACCTGATAAACTATGCAATTTTGATATACATGTATATATAACCAATGAATCAATTAACCTTTCATTTTATAAGGATGGGCATAAATGCTTTTTTAAGAAAAGTTAGCCTGGATTAAAGAATATTAACCTACATTCATGTAATGTATGTGTAACAGAGTATATAATGACAATGAGGATATAATGATCAGGAACCACTCCTTTTTCTCATACAAAATCAAAGTATTGTGTTGAGAATTAGAATTAATCAGGCCTTCCTTCCCTCAGTACTATATAGTGTATGTGTGGATCTGTCCTGTTAACTCTATGTTGAATTTGGGGGACTGGGGGGCCGAACAAGATCTGTCATTGAGTAGGTTTTCACCGGGTCCTCCGGTTTCCTACCACTGCTAAAGACGCAAGCGAATTAATGAAATAAAAATTGATCTGTATGTTAGTCCCAAATTGACTTAGTTTGTGTTGAGTGTATCTTAAACCTAATGCTATTATTGCTAGCAGGATGCAATCTCATGGCATCTCATAATGTTCATATATAAGATGTTGAAAAATTTGTCCTGTTAACTTATGTTAAATAATAATTTGTTATTCACAAAATAATATAAATGTTACTTTAATGTTATGGTGTACTAATTATGTCTGACATATTTATTTAGAATCTATTAAAATCTATATTCTTGCTGATATATCCCTCAAAAATTGTGAATTTATTTAAAGGAGCCAAATTGCTAACTTTTGGGACCTATAAATTGACAGAAGTGTGTTGCAAAGCATATTATACTGTAATATGAATGTATATAAAACTGATTTACATTCAATGATTTCCGTTTTTACTCTAATTTCAAATCAGTTTTGTTCCGCAAAGTAAGCCAATTGTCTCAATCGAAAGCAATTTTCTAGCGTCTGGTTATACCAGTCTACATATGCTGTTTGATTTGGTGCAATGTGAATAACCTCCTTTCCCCGAGTCTCTCGCTAGAACTGGGGCTGAAACGCATTATGGTACATGATTCGTGTTCCAATGGTAAAATGTTTTTTTGTCTTGATTTCATAAAAAATAGTTTACACTGCTTTCTCAAACTTTCAAATATACATACTTTGGTAAAATTTCTATGAGCTCATGAAAATTTTGGATATGTATTTCAATTTTTCATTTTTTTTTTCAATTGTGTATAAAATAACACAAATTTAGGATATGATTTTTAGAATATGCATTCTAGAACATATATTTTGGGTGTTAATGAGAAAAAGGCGCTCATGTCATTATATAAATTTTGATTATGATTTGTAGAATATGTATTAAGTAACATATATTCATTGGTAATACTGGTTATTTTGAGATGCTGTAATAATAAAGGTATCGGCACCTAGATAAGGGTTTGTCTTTGAGATAACTAGATTTACAAAAGGAAACAGAACAGTATTATGTCAAAGATTGTCTGAGCAGCCATGCAGAGTACATATGTCTGAGCAGTCATGCAGAGTAGACTTATCTTATCAGTCATGCCAAGTGCACACATAGGTTGTGGCTTTCCTTGTACCAAAGGAAACCAGGATCAGATTATTTGTAACTTGATACCTCCATTGTCCCTCATCTATTTAATGAATTCCAATAGAATACGAAATAAACCAATCAAAATGACCCTAATCACGTCTTCTAAAGATAGGTTGCCAGGCAACGAAACATACGCCCACAGCAGCTAAATCGTCCGGGCAGTCAACAAGGGTTGTCGCATATTTTTACTTTTTTTGCTAATGAAACATTTGTAATACACTAAAAACTGATTAAGAGTAATGGTTCATTATGTAATTATCAGAAAATCATTAGAATTTGATTGCTTTTTATAAAGTGTTACCCCACACTAACAATTAGTATATACATGAAACATTTAATATCATGGATTTAGCTGTTCAGTTATCAAAATCTGCAGGATTTTTTGAAGTGATCAAGGGACATAACTCTGGCACTAATTATCGGAAATCGCTGAAAATCAATAGGATTCTTCGTCTCATGACCTTAAACACTGTGTATAAATTTAAAGTAAATCGGATATTAACTTTGGCCTCTAGAGCGTCCACAGGATTTTTTGAAGTGATCAAGGGCCATAACTCTGGCACTAATTATCAGAAATCGCTGAAAATCAATAGGCTTCTTCGTCTCATGACCTTAAACACTGTGTATAAATTTAAAGTCAATTGGATATTAACTTTGGCCTCTAGAGCGTCCACAAGATATTTTCAAGTGTTCAAGGGCCATAACTCTGCCACTAATTATCGGAAATCGCTGAAAATCAAGAGGCTTCTTCGTCTCTTGACCTTAAACACTGTGTATAAATTTAAAGTCAATCGGATATTAACTTTGGCCTCTAGAGCGTCCACAAGATATTTTGAAGTGATCACGGGCCATAACTCTGGTAGTTATTATCGAAAATCGCTGAAAAACAATAGGCTTCTTCGCCTCATGACCTTAAACACTGTGTATAAATTTAAAGTCAATCGGATATTAACTTTGGCCTCTAGAGCGTCCACAAGATATTTTGAAGTGATCAAGGGCCATAACTCTGGTAGTTATTATCGGAAATCGCTGAAAATCAATAGGATTCTTCGTCTCATGACCTTAAACACTGTGTATAAATTTAAAGTAAATCGGATATTAACTTTGGCCTCTAGAGCGTCCACCAGATATTTTGAAGTGATCAAGGGCCATAACTCTGGCACTAATTATCGGAAATCGCTGAAAATCAATAGGCTTCTTCGTCTCATGACCTTAAACACTGTGTATAAATTTAAAGTCAATCGGATATTAACTTTGGCCTCTAGAGCGTCCACCAGATATTTTGAAGTGATCAAGGGCCATAACTCTGGCACTAATTATCGGAAATCGCTGAAAATCAATAGGCTTCTTCGTCTCATGACCTTAAACACTGTGTATAAATTTAAAGTCAATCGGATATTAACTTTGGCCTCTAAAGCGTCCACAAGATATTTTGAAGTGATCAAGGGCCATAACTCTGGTAGTTATTATCGGAAAACGCTGAAAAACAATAGGCTTCTTCGTCTCATGACCTTAAACACTGTGTATAAATTTAAAGTCAATCGGATATTAACTTTAGCCTGTAGAGCGTCCACAAGCAATTGTGGACGCCGGACCGACGGACGGACCGACGGACCGACGGACGGACGGGGGCGACGACAATATACGACCACATTTCAATGTGGGCGTATAAAAATGATAAATTCCATGATGTAAATTGGGTGGCGCTCTGGCAGTTTTACACAAAATGTCTGACTTGATAATTACCTCACCCAAATTTTATTTCTTTTATAAAGATATTACTTGGCAACAAACAAACAACTGTCAACAGTAATCATAATCATGAATATTGTTTTCCATAGTCACATGTCATCCAATGTGGTGGACTGAGTAATTTTCCTAATAAGGTATGCTAAGAAGGTGTCAGGATTATCTAACACTCCATTAGTAACTTGCTACCCCATCTTATAAATCAATTCTCTTAGAATTATAAATAAACCCCCAAAATTGACTGTGGGGGGGACTTCTTTTATATATGATAATTTCTATATGTCAAAATTGGATAAAAAAAATTGTGACCTGTAGACTTCCACAAAAATTGTGAACATCCAGACAGACAAGCGCGATGACAATATATGTCCATGTGAAAATGTGGGCATATAAAAACTGTAAATATTCATTTGGTTCATAGTTATAGCAAAACTTAATTGACCAACCCTTTGATCCCAGGCAATTATTTTATTTAATTCCAACATTTAAGGGATACATCATCACTGTTTCAAGTAAGAGCTGGTTAGGAAGAATGATAGAATTTCTAGAGCACTGTAGGATGGGTTTAGTGTTGGATAAGGGAGTGAAAAGTCCTAAATTTGAATAACCAGGTTTCAACCAGTATTCAGAACCATCATCACTGTAGGTCTAGAGTGGGGTATGTAAGGGTCGTCTCCTCCACAATAATATGCATCTTCAGCATTTAAATAATCCCAAACACATTTTTAGGACTTAGCCCATCTTTGAATCCCCATGAGTGCTTCTCATATTATGGTTTGTCACAATCCTGGCAGTATCTCATTTCCACTGCAACTAAACCTGTGTATTGTATAAAATATATTGAATTGATGTCAATCAATAAACAACTTGAACAAACTTTCTTTATATATATATATATATATATAGAACAACTTTATTTTAGTTTATAACAAATGGACAAAGGAATTATTAGAAGAAAAGTTACACATGACCCGTTCATACCTGGACAATATTCTATCATTTCATCATAACGAGACATCACCACTTTTCTCCCTACACCAATATTATAGATAATATATTATTATTGTTTAAATATATTCATAAACTGTACATTTATATATTGAATAAACAATGACAGTTGTTATTGTATAGTACAAATTGACTAAATAATAATCAATATAAAATCAAGTAGAAATATTAATCATTATAAATGTTTGAGGCCTCTTCTATTTAAAAGGTACATCTAAACAAATACTGGTATCAAAATATCTGAACAAAGATGCAAATAAATTTATTTTTGTAACTATACAACTTCCAAATACAACTAAATATATATTGTAGATTAAGCACTGTAAAATGTAAAAATGTAGCAAAGAAATACACTGAAAGAAATCTTTATCTTAAAATAGTTAACAAATAGTCACTGAAACTACAGATTATACTTGATCACAGAACACTTTCTTCGATACATACAATTATTGTGGAATATACATATTCAACATCTATTCACTCCATGAACATAGCATCAGTAATGCATGCATGTACGTCAATATATCATAATTTACTACATCTCCAAAAAATAATTATATACATGAACTAAGTCTACCATTAAAATGGACATGTCCCATGACAACCGCAAGTGCACATATACTACTTTAGTGTGTTTTAATGGCAAGAAAACAAGTGAAATGCTACTTTTCCATTTTTTTTGCATCCATTTGAGTAGTTAGGTCAAAGTGTCCATGTTTTATATTACATAGATAATTAATAAAGTGAGTCACTTGTCTGTGTAATGAAGATAGTGACATGACCATTTTATAATAACAACAAGCTTACAATATGTTTATATAAATATATTATACTAGTCTACATGCTAACAATTATTCAATACTCTAACAATGATGCAATACACTGTTTCATACAGGAATGCTGTCTTTCTCATAATAGCATTGTAACAGACCCACACTTTTTTCTCTGGATTATTTTACTAAATCTTAAAGCCATTCATCGTCCGATTTCAGTATTTACAAAGATATGATTATTTGATAATTTTGCAACTTTTCGTCATTCTCTACAGACGATATGAAACTGTCAGTGCTAAGTAAAATATTTTAACAGGCCTCTATTTAAATTTTTATTTTAAAAGTGTTCAAATAATGCAAATGACAATCAATGGCTTTAATTTATGAAACTTAGCTAAGTCACTTTTTATTTTTTGCTTATTTTATTATTCTGAACATGAAATGAATCAAATCATGTTAATGCAACATATTTTCAAAAAATTGATTTAGTTATTGCACCACTGTGGGTTAAAAATATTAACGTATAATAAAATATAACATAACCAAGGAATAATAATAAAAATAACAGTTCATGCTATCTACATAATGATTTAACTACAATTAACATGATCTTAACACTTAACAAAACAGATGGAAGTCTTTAAAACTTATTGGTAATGTATATTAATTATAATAATCCATAATAATGATTTTATGATTGTGTATGAAAAGGACACAATTGCTAAGGCAATCCCTGCACAGTAGCTTCACAACGCTCATTCACTGAAAGACAAATGGCATAAAATTCCCACCACCTTTCGCAGACAATCTTTGGATTTCTGACAATCGATTATAAGTATATATGATGTCAATCTGAAACACATTTCCACTTTACACTATCACTTCTTGAGCATGCGCAAACATTTTTTTTTCCTATTTATTAATAATCTAAATCAAGGTATCAACTAATTTTGAGACTTGAACCTAGAATTATAAGCTTTAAGTAACTAGAATTTGACTGCATATATGCACATCACTGTTACTGAATGTTACTGGCTGAATAATTGTAAATAATACTGAGAGTTTGAGATTCAGGATTTTTATATCTGTAAGTTAACAGTTTATTTTTTTGAATTCTTTTTCTTCTCAATCACAATTCCTCCTGTTACATCACCATTTTCAACTGCTTTTATCACACTATTCACAAATTCGGCAGCATTTCCAGCTATCTTCAAAGCTGAAATAACAATAAAGGTTGAATAAAGAATAAAGTAAAAGATGAATTTTCTAACTAAATTATATTTTAACTCGAGTCATAATCATAATTTCATTTTGAATATTAAATATCTTACAAATGCATCAACTTATGTTACTAAACAAGAATTTTTGAAATTTATGTGCTGAACTTACTTAAATTTTGGGCAATTAATTCATCCAACTTATTAATAAGTTTGTCTTGGTCTGTATCTTTCAGTTCCTGCATTTGTCTGGCTCGTTTAATAACTGAACTTTTGATGGTGGTAATAACTTGTAACAATTGACTATGCTCTTTCTCCAGGCCATATAATTTCACTTTATTTGCCTCATGTTGTGCCTTTTTCTTCAATCTACAAGCTCTGTAATAAAGTAATGATTCAATAGACAAAAGATGAATGGGTTTCCCACAAAATAATCTATTATAATAGATTAAAACAGTAATTCTACCAGAGATTATTTTGGTGGATGCTATCTAATGAACTGATGACACAAGCTTCACTCAAAATAAATAATGCGACAGGGTCTTGCCACCAGTTGAATCTTGAATGGCAATAATCTGAAGAAATTCTTGTAACATAGATGGAGTCACATGATTCTTTATGATCAGTGCTCAGTACAATATACATGTAGTAAACATCAATACACACAAAAAGGTCTAAATTACATACCTTGATGCCAATTTATTTTTCTTTTTTCTTGATTCATTTCTAATAGAGGCTGGTTGGTCATTTGATGGAGATACTTCATTAATCATATGATTCAACTTCCTAATCTGTTGACCAAGATTAAACAGTTTCTTAGGTGAAGGGACGATATCATTTCCATCCCCTTTTCTAGCCTTGCCTCCATGTCGGATACCAGCTTTGGTATTTTGTGGATCGAAAACAGGATCTTCAAAACCAGGAAGTTTATATGGGTTTTTATTGTCTAAATGCAACTTCAGTTTTGTTCCCTTTGGACCTTTCGACTGGACATTGTACTGCCAAAAATATTTTTCTCCTTTCTTACCATCATCCAAAACCGAGGCACCACTAGGAAAGTCCATTTCTGAAAAATTAAATTTTGAAAATGTTTAGAACAATTTAAGGACTATTGGTGAATTACTTTGACTTAATATTTTTACATTTTTTCTTCGACAGCCTTTTAGAAAGAATTATAAAAATTGCATCATTACCTGTGTCTGACCAGTCTTCATCACTACTTTCATCATCATCAATAGATTCTTCATCAAATGATGCTGCAACAGAACTACCAGAATCTGAAGTAAAAAAAAAGAAGAAAAATGAAGATCTCTATAAAACAAAGCCTCAAAACCTCTAATGGAATTCAAGGAACTTCTTGTGTGAAATAAATCCCAATCATTTTGTTGTTTTATAAGCTAATACAACAATTTATGCGTTATATTACAATTTACGGGTAGATTTTCTAACGCATTTTTTTTTTTATCAAATTGTGAAATTATAAATATAACTTTCAATTATGTTAAACTTAATTAAATTTTCATCAATATGTAAGAACACTGAAAATATACGACTCAGTTCATACATGTACATTTGTACATCTGACCTACACATTTGTGAGGTTTTACATCCGCTTCCACCTTGGGTGATATCGCAGACAAGAGACCTATAACACAATGCCATATGGCATATGTTTTTTGTTTGTTTATTTGTTTTTTTCTTTCAACGACAAGGATTGTTTGAAAGCTTGTGATATGTAAATATACCTTGAATTATGGATGATGATATTTTTTCTGGCTCAAGATGTTCTCTCCATCCATTACAATGATATACCGGTATTGCATTCATTTTAACATTAAGAGCCAAAAGACAAAATCACTCAGTAACAAGTTGATATAGTCTACTACTCCAGGCCCATCCTTTATCTTGAATGACCTCATATCCAACATAATTCAATTGTAAAGTCTCATGTGCTTTACAGGATCATTTTAGGGAAGGTCAATATTTTAAATATGAACAGGATTATCCTTCTCGTGTTTACAACATTCCTTGGGAATTACATGTAGAAAGAACCAGTTCCTAGAAATCAGTTAATATAGGGTATAACTTTATTTCCTACTTGGGTATTTTTTTTTTTAACTACTGTACAAAATAATTTACAAGTCTAAATTTGCCTCCACCTGATACAGTCAAAAGTTGTTTACCACTTTGTTGACCTGTGGGTCGGTCATATTTTTTTAATATGTGATTTAGATATCCTTCTTTTTTATGTTTTTGAAATAGGCTTAAGGTTCAAATTCACCAAAATATACACACAACACCCAGAAAATCTGGCATATTGCCAATATCAATAATTTTCTTTTTGGTGTGGAAGCTTCCAGTGCATATATGTCAATTTGACCTTGACATTCAAATGATATGGACAAGCCTCGGTACATGTATATGCATGGAAACAAGTCAACTTGTCTGAATTATTATAAAAAAGATTGCATTCTATTTTTTCATGAATGCCTATAATATTACATGTATGTGTGTTGTATCTTAACGCTGTTGTCTTAATTTTTTGGTCATAAATGACTATGATGAATTATGATTTTTTTTTTTAAATTAATAAATTAAAATTATAATATAAAATTCATTCATTCATGTACATGTGTTTATATATACACCTACATTTAACATTAAAAAAAACCCATTCTTGTTGTATTAATAATATGTACCAATGTTTATAGTTGGCCATAACATTTTTTTTATCCATTATATGCATGTATTATATAGATCATGGATGGATATCGGATATTGATATACATGTACCAGTAATAACTCATTGGAAAATAACACGACTGAGGGGAATATTCTGTGACATACCACACTGTCATGTAAATTTACAATATTAAGTTATGTGTGGCTGATATAAAGAGATGTCTTTACAAAATAAGGCAGAACATGGCCTAATATTTCACAGCTGATGTACAAAATAGGTCATGTGTCATGTGATCGCATTTCAGTTCGGTTACATCAGATCTTGTTGACTGACTTTATAAAAATGTATCCATACGGAAAAAACCCAAACCGGTTTGTTACTAGAAGCAAGTTGACTGACTTTATAAAAATGTATCCATACGGAAAAAACCCAAACCAGTTTGTTACTAGAAGCAAGTGGGTATTTCCTGTTTCAGAGTCAGATATTATTGATTACAATTATTACCCTATACATTGTATAATATATGTTTTCTATGTGGAATCACATGCATTTAAGATCTGGGGAGTCAATTTATTGATTCGGTCCCCCTCCCCAACAAAAAGCATTTTAACCATAAACGATAAAATATCCAAGACCTTGAAGTGACTAATATCAATAATTACTACTGATACATATATACTATTATATCAAATCTAAGTTACTTACCAAACCTAGTTCTTTTAGTCTGCGTTGGTTTAGTATCATTATCCTCATCATGTATATATTTCTCAATTTCCTTCCATTTTTCTTCCACTGATTCCTCATTTTCTTCTTTCACAGGTAAAGCTGGCCTTTTAAGACCAATCACACTAGCAATACTAACTGGTGGCCTTTCTGAAGGACTATTTGTCATTAATAACTTCTGTAATAATATTTTATTATCCTCTTTAGGAACCGTTTCTCTGTCTGATTGACTGTTGTAATACACACTTGGAGGGCTACGACTCATACTCTGAGGTAACTGTACAGGCGTTTCTTTTCGAATATTAGAGTTCAAAGTTGAAAGAGAGCCTGACTGCTTACATGGGTTCGGCCATAATGATGAACTTGCCATAGGCTCTGATTTGATAAACGCTTGAAAGTTTGAACGAGACACATTCTGTGAATTTGAAGGAAAGTTTGTATTATTTTGTCGTTGGCCTGTTACATTAAATGAATTTTGATTCATAGTGTTTGTTTGTATACCATCTGAATATGATACAGTCTTACATGATGGTATGATTGTTTCAAGATCGTCCAATAAAGATTCAGATTCACTGTTCCAGTTTGAATTCAATTCTGTCAAAGTCACGTCTGAATTCATACATGTACTTGTCTGAGCATTATAATTTGAAAAATCTGAGACTGGCTGGAGATCACTGTTGTCCATCACTAGATTAGGTAACATGTCGTAGTTATTCTCGAACTGTGGGTTTAAATCAAATTCATCAAAAGTTGAACCACTGTCACGTTTTTGAGGCGTTCTTGTGTTTGAACTCAAACAGTTGACATAATTCTGCATATCATATTTTTCCTGGTCGTACATATGAAGGGAGTTTGGGCTTGCAGCATACATTGTTAAGTCACTGTTAGGTAAAACATGGTCACCTCCTGGTGAAAAATGATAGTCTGGATTGAACAAGTCCATATTACCACTAAACTTAGCCTGAAAAGAAAAAAAAACATAATAAAATAAACCCACAGACTTAACTCAGAACTATATTAAAATACCTTGTTATCATTACAAAAATAAACCACCTACACTAACAAGTTCATCAAATGATAAAAATAAACATATATGTAATGATTTATATAACTAAGTGAATCAAAAATGAAAGTACAGGTACTAACTATAAATAACTTTTAATAATGCCCCATATATATCCTTGTCATAAGCAGTAAAACTTCAATTTCATTTTGTGGTGATACTATTTATAGACATGATGTTAATGTCAATGACACTCAACAGGTAGACTATACATACATATAGCCTACAGTATGTTTATCAAAACTGTGATATTTTTAGAACATTCACAATATACTTGTAGATATGATCCCTTCCTTGATAAGTTACTTCCTAATTTCAATCATAAAAGTCTTTAAACCTAAAATCTTTTTTTTTAAAAACAAATTTAATACCCTTGTATCACATGTGTACCCTACCCAGTCCAGTCAGCTATTCCAATCACTTGGGTTTTTTTTTTAAAGTTTACAATTAAAACATGAGTTTTTAAGAATTTCCCATATCCAATCCAAATATGAAAACATTTAAACGTCAAGTCATGATGACAAAAATAAATTATATTAGGTATACATTGTAGGCATGTATTGTATTTAAATCCTTATATCTGTACAGTACCTAAAGATACTAATGTACATACCTTCCAATACCAGATTGAATGCCAAAAATTCATGATGAACCTTATCCTCTGAAGATCAGAGATCAAATGAATTTATATTATGATATTCTGTGGTGACATATAGTATTTTCTCATAATTCTTAATCAATACCCCAAAACAACATCCTACATGATTTTATTTATTCATATCCCTGACAAACAAATATGTTGGTAAAAGTTGTTATTCTCAATGGAAGTACAAAATACTATGTCATGAGTGTGAAAACATGGCTATTACGTTATGTGTGGGCGTCCATTCATAGTTGCTGTCGTAGTAAAAGGTTTCTTATTGCTTAAAGGCTTTTTTGTCAGCCTGACACCATTAGGCAAGATTGATTTAATAAATGAGAAATACAAGTGTCTCAGTATTCCAATTATAAGACAAAGAAATATATCTTGTAGCATTTTCCATTTGTCTTTCTCTATATTTATCTCATTGATGAATATACAGTATAGAGAGTGTTCTGCTATATATAAATGATTTTCTTCATTCTTTAGTTGTGAATCAAATAAAGCAGACATCTTTTCATGAAGGTATTTAAAAACATATTTTAACTATGTAGCTTTAATTCAATGAATATTAATTTTTTTTTAAAAAAATGATAAATTATAGATGTTTCAAAATAACCTATAAAAATAATTATTTTCAAAGCGCAATTAAATTTTATTGAAATAGTAACCAAAGATTATAGATCTAGCTATATATAGATAAGCTTTTACTTTTAACCACATCTCAAAGGAGAAAGAGTATGTAAGAATGAATGCTATTTCAAAAATGTCACTTGCAACAGAAAAGCCCTGAATCCTTATTGACATAAGCATTACTAATAGTAGATGACTCAAAATTTTATCCAACATTGTTAATTAGATGGTCTTCAGAAAGTGAAGTATAATTTTGTATAGTACTTAAATACACTGAGATATCTATATGAGTCATTGTTAACCAAATTATATTTTTACTATGGAGACAAGAAATAAAATCAATATCATTTTCTGACTAACAACCATACCAATGACAAGGAAGTAGCCTCAATTCCAACTTATACACAAGTCTTTAAAAAAGGATATGATCTCCTTGATTTAGGTGAAAATGAAAGCATTATCTGAATAAATGTAATACGTTTACTTATTTTGCAAGATATTATAAATTTAATATTCCATATTTAAATTTTGAAATCCACAGATTAAGACAATGTTGAGAAATAACCTTTTGCTGAGAGTGAATGATTCAAAAAAAAAGTTACTCATCTTATTATATCATTTCATTTTGACCCGAATCAAAGATGTCCTGCTTATTTAATAATTTCACTCAAAATAAGTTTTACAAACATATTGTACCTACCCTTGGGCGTTTATGATCAACTGTCATGGGGAATGAATTAATTCTCTGAAATGGGACGCCTGATATTGGAGGAACCCTCTGGGTTTGTCCAGCCGCTCCCAGATGAATATGGGGTGTACTATTTCTTCTTGTGAAATTGCCTACTGTGGGTCTTCGTCTGAAAAAAAGATAATTTTATCTATAATTAGATATATGTTTAGAAAATTATAACATTTCAATTATTTTACAAGAAATCCACAGTTTCTTCACATCTCACACAGACTATTAACTAATAAGAAGTTCTGGTACATACATGTACATGCATGCTCCTAACCAATAGTTACTTTGGTAAAACAAAGTCTTTTTCAAAAATGGAAATTCTGAATGAAAAAAAAAAATGGTACCATACTACCAGGTGTTTCACAAGCATATACATTTTTAATTTATATTCAATTTTCATTATAAATTATTTATACCTAGTCAATATTTTTAAAGCTAATACATTATTATGCCCAATGACTTCAAGTCCCTATCCATGACCATTCAACATGATAAACTTTAGTATAATGTTAAAGGTATCTTCTATTCCTGATTATCCAGTTCAAATTCACCGGTTCACCCAACTTTTAAGGACATGAAAAACTTAGTTGTAAAGTTCAATACTTTAGTCAAAGACATTACCTTGGCAAACAGCCCATGTTCCAATGAAAGGGAGACCACGATTGGGACAACTGTGGATTTTTTTTATCCATAGAATATTCCAAAGTGAATTCCTTTCAACAGGGAACAAACACAAAAACAATAGAATATTCCAATGAAACTGAGTATTATTATCCATAAGTTATTTACAATTCCTGTCCAATTTGTTATTTATTTTTTTTTTTTTTTATGTCAACTGGCACAATGTCACATATAAAAACCCAAAGTCAGTACTACCGGTATTAAACACACCAAGTCATCATGTGCCCATGTGGGTTGTGATCCATCCCAACTCAACTGACAGACTGCTTGAATCACTCAGCTGAGTTCACGGATATAGCTGACAGCACTGCCTAGGTCATCTAGGTCATTCTAGTTGAATCACAAACAACTCGTACAAATAATGCTGAATACAAGGTTATCACGTCAACAAACATTTCGACCCTGTTCTAGCCTTGAAATACCAACGTGGGCACAAATTAATCCCAATTGAATACCCATAGGCATTTTTATTACCAATTTCACTCCAGTTATGAAACCACAAAATCAACTGACATTGTAGAACCTTCTTTTTGTTTACATTTAGAAAAAGTCGTATAACAGACTAATTTTCCGACTACTCACCTTTTTACTTGGACAGTATGTTTCACCGATATGTTATATTTTTAATTTGGTTATCTGATTTATACTTTTCTCCAAGGTTATTCTAGATTTTCAATGAAAGTTGCACAGTACTCCTCTTGAAGTCTTTACCCAACGTTGGTTTGTTATGGTTTTGCAATGCGGACAGGACAACATCACGTGCATTGACGACGTCACATCTAGTTTATCCAATCCAAACGGGTTTGATCTGCTTGGTTGTAAATATTGGGTTAGGAGAATTCGGAAATATTATAGAGTTATTTCTAACTTTCTGGGATATTGCAAAGAAAAGCGAGATATTTTGCGATCAGAAACACCCAATATTATACCAATAACCCATATTAACTTGTAGATGAAACTAGAATTGTCATGTAGGCTTTTTTATCTACCAAATGGAATGTTCTAGTTCATTCCACCAAAATCGGTCACATTTTTATCTATTTATAACTGTGACGTCAGATAATTTCCACCACAGGTGAAGGTTACATCATACCCATCGTGACGATAAAATCACGTGCGCGACAAAATGATTTAATAAATAATTTTTTTGCTTAAGATACAAAACTCTGAAGTAATTATTATTTTGTTTACCTTATTTGGATGTGATTCACTATCGAAGCTAATGCTGCTCTAATGTTTTCTATAGAGAATCGTGATTTTATACTCATTAATTTGTTACAAACTAGGGATGTTATCTCAACATCATGATTTATGGTTTTTCTAACTATAATTGGAAAAAAACAAACTAAGACATAAACCCACTCAATTTAGAACAAGTACCTAACGATTAGCATTCCATATTTTACAGCTTTGGCTATCTTCAGATAGTCTTAACTAATTTTAAAAATAAGAAAGACATTTTTTTTCACATACAGAAGTAGCAAATAGTCAGGGGAATGATGCTGGTTGGCTTCTAAAATATCATTTCATTTCTTTCACTTGAAACTTCTAAAAAATACGATTTATGAATCCAACAGATATTTTAATGCTCAAGAAAACAAAAGTAGCCCATATGGCCCATACTATATATACCTTGGGGTGAAGTATTGCAAATGCATTTATACATTTAAAAAGCCCAGCTCTTTATGTAAATCTCACATCTACTTGTAGCCTAGTTCAGCTCTGAACGTCGGTCTCATTACACTCACCCTGACCGTTCAGGGACTGGCCTATTCAATCAATGTTGAAAATAATTTGAACCCCTGTCAAATTTACTGGGCAACTTTTCACTGCGAAACATCGGAGTGTCAATCCGTTTTGACGTCTATACAATGTAAAGGAACATCTTAGTGACAAAATAACACCTAGCTTACCTCGCTAGACTCAGTATGAGCGAAACAACACGCTGTTTAAAATACGTCCCCTCCTATCAATCTATCCTTTCGCCACCATGACACAGCGTGTTGTGATGCTCATACTGACTCTAGCGAAATGAGCAAGGTCTTATTTTCTCACTGAGATGTTCCTTTACACTGTACACGCGTCCACACGGAGTGACTCCCATCGTTTAGCAGTGAAAAGTTGCCCAGTAAAATTGGGGGTCAAATTATTTTCGACATTGATTGAATGGGCCAGTCCCTGAACGTTCAGGGTGAGTGTAATGAGACCGACGTTCAGAGTTCAGGGTGAGTGTAATGAGACCGACGTTCAGAGCTGAACTACTTGTAGCCGAGACCGCTACAATATTGCAACATGATTATGAAAAGAGGGCGCCGAATCCTGTCGAGCGTCATGCAGTTTAATTATCCTACCCAGGGCATTTTCGCCGCCTACTCTTTAATTTCCAAATACTGCCAATGGTTCTTTTACATGTACAGGGGCGGATCCAGAAGGGGGGGGGGGGTCAAACCCCACCCTGCTCAGCTACATATAAAAAAATGAATGCCTTTCCTCAATGAAATTACATCACAATGTGATTTTACACCATTATAAAATGATTTCGCTCTTTAAAAGGCTCAATTTGTATGTATGCCTATGTAATTTATAGACGATAAGATAAGATAAGATTTTATTGCATCGAAACGTCCATTTAGGACGGCATACAATATAAACATGAACATTTGATAACAATATGACCAATAATATTAACATTCATGTATAAGACAATGGTAATTTTATAGCTTATAATAATAATAACAAGCCAACAGTGAAGCTGGTGTCCCCCGCCGAAATCCCAAAATAAATAGATGACACATATTAATTAATCGCAAATTTATTTTTTTCAAGTATCGAGCAATCAAACTGTACACGAAGTGTCACCCAAAAGTGTTTTATAAAGAAAAATGCTAAAACCGACGAGAAAAATGAAAATGTACCCTAGTTAGGGGGACCCTAAAGGCAGACCCACGTTTGACAAAAGGGCTCCTCTGGCCAAGGGAAAGGGCCCTCGTGTCCGAGTCAATCGTTTCGATACACTGTTACTGTCGAATCCATTACTGAATGAGAATGCAGTCATTGTATTGGCATAAAAATCATCAATCAAGATGAACCTAAGATGAAATTGCTTATCTCTGCCTACCCTAAGAAGAAAATGCTCATCTTCGAACTCCATCAAGGCATTGACCTAATAAACACATACACCAAGTTTGAACATTCTAGCTCAATTAGGAAGAGAGTTATTGTGTCCCAAAAAGTGTGACGGACAGACGGACAGACAGACAGACAGACAGACGGACGAACCCATTTTAATAGTCCCCCAATTTTCTTCGAAAGGCGGGGACAATAACATAATATAGATTTACTAACAGGACAGCATATTATGTGTAATATAAAAATTTACGTCAACCAGGTCCAGCAGGTCAATACAATTATGATGCATGAGTATAACAAGCCAACAGTGAGGCTGATGTCCCACGCCGAAATCCCAAAATAAATAGAAGACACATATTAATTAATCGCACATTTATTTTTTTCAATGTATCGAGCAATCAAACTGTACACGAAGTGTCATCCAAAAGTGTTTTATAAAGAAAAATGCTAAAACCGACGAGAAAAATGAAAATGTACCCTAGTTAGGGGGACCCTAAAGGCAGACAAAAGGGCCCCTCTGGCCAAGGGAAAGGGCCCTCGTGTCCAAGTCAATCGTTTCTATACACTGTTACTGTCGAATCGATTACTAATAAATGAGAATGCAGTCATTGTATTGGCATAAAAATCATCAATCAAGATGAACCTAAGTTATCTTGTCCCAAAGTATCAACCAATCAAATTGCTTATCTCTGCTTACCCTAAGCGGAAAATGCTCATCTTCGAACTCCATCAAGGCATTCACCTAATAAGCATATACACCAAGTTTGAACATTTTAACTCAATTAGAAGGAGAGTTATTGTGTTCCAAACTCTCACTTAATTAGAACTAAAGTTATCGTGTCCCAAAGCATCAACCAATCAAATTGCTTATCTCTGCTTACCCCAAGCGGAAAATGCTCATCTTTGAACTCCATGAAGGCATTGGCCTAATAAACACATACACCAAGTTTGAACATTCTAGCTCAATTAGAAAGAGAGTTATTGTGTCCCAAAAAGTGTGACGGACAGACGGACAGACAGACGGACGGACGGACGAACCCATTTTAATAGTCCCCCAACTTTCTTCGAAAGGCGGGGGACAATAAATACATAAATGACAAGAAGACTTTGCATTGTTATTAGATGTAATTACAATGCATAAATGATGACAGATGTCCTTGACAGAAACCTGGCAAACCCCCTCCTGCAAAAAATCCTGGATCCGTCCCTAATGTACGCCAACGTGCACGCTAAAGTGCACATGGGATCTCGTTTTTTTTATCCCATACAAACGACTAGACACGGATCCTTACCATACTTCGTCTGTCTGCACCACAGACAAGAGACAAACCAGTATAATACAGAGTGTTAACCAGACTTAATGAAGCTACGTCGCTACTATTTGGGACCTAGAAATTGACAAAAATGGGTAGCAACACATATATTATTTTATAATGCAACGTGGATGTATACATTCAATCGTTTCTGTTTTAGTGTAATTTCTAATCAGTTATCAAGGGCGGATCCAGAGAGGGGGGGGGGGGTCTTACATGAAAAAAATAATGCCTTGCATCAATGAAATTATATCACAAAGTGATCCTCATCAATATAAAAAAGATGTCTCTGCTTAAAAAGCTTAATTTGTATGTATGCCTATGTAATTTAGAGACGATGATGGCCGATTTCCGTAACAGAAACCTGGCAAACCCCCTCCTGCAAAAATTCCTGGATTATGTTCGGCGAAATACGCCAGAAGTCTCAATTTATCGAATGGCAATCTCTAGCGTCTGGTTATTCCAGTCTATATCAATAATATTTATTGCGCTTGCTCTCCCGATAAGAATAATATGTTTAGCCTTCTTTGACATGACTTGTGGAATATGTCTAGTCTGTTCTTCGAGTCCCTTGTTACAAATGGTGCTAAAACTCATTATGGAACACGATTCGTGGACCAATGGTAAAATGTTTATTCAAAACTCATCTTTTCCCGGTAAGATCACATCAGCGTTGATTTAAGTTGACACGGTAATCCACACCCCTATACCACCGAGGAAACCTCAGAACTAGATTTAATCCTTCTATAAATTCCGAAATAATGGAAGCTATTCACATAACTGCAAAAAACAAAGTGTTGTCAATGTATCAAACGTAGGCCCATGCATTGTGTAGTAATAAACTTAAAATTGTATCACCTTTATCCAGCTTGCAATCATGTTTGATTTAGCAGACAATCAAGACATATCAGATATCCCTTGATGTTTATTACTATACATTGTATACGGCAGCTGAATAAACGTATCGCTAAATGAGAGATATGGGATTATAACACGAGTTATCATAATTTAGCATATGCATAAAATTGTTCTTTATAAAAATATTTGTTTCATGATGTTGGTTTTCAAAACATTTTGTTTATGGAGAAATTATTGTTAAACGAGTTTAATTTACTTAGAAAACAAGAATAAGAATCTGACAGTGTTTTTGGCACTTTTTGCCCTCTTGATATATTATTTATCATTTTCGAAAAATATATTTTTCTGTTTTTGTTATTTGGTTGTTTTTGTGAAATAGAAGGTTATTGCGCTTTTTGATGACGTATTTGAGTCGTTTTCTTGCATCACACAGCAATACCATTGTCACGTTACGAACACCTTGCCATTTGAGATAAAAATAGCTTTCCTTGTTATTTCTGGAGACAGCTATTTATCTTCTCTCTAGCTGAAATCCACATATCATGCGTTAGTTGGAGTCACAGCACGCTGGCGGCTTTTATATATTTAATCATTCGTTGATACACTAACACTGCCATTATTGTCTTCTAGAGACTTAAGGCAAATATCGAACTGTAATGAAAGAAAAAAAAATATCATATATGATGTAGGCTCAGTATTTCCTGGGGCCTATAAAGCGTGTATAAAATAGTATGAACTAGTATCGATGTAATTTGTAATTTATGTACATGTAATTATCGATTTATTTGAAGCATATATGACGAGACTAAAATATTTGTTACTTGTAAACAACATACCACCCACGAGATTCATTCTATCCTCAAAGAAAACAACTTTCGACAACAATTATATTTTTAAAATTTTAGACCAAAATATTTCGATAAACAAATTGTTAAATTTTGCTTAAAAAGGAGACAAGCGTTTTTAAGGTAAAAAAAAACCGCTTCTAAATAAATATATTCCATGATTTTGTATATTACAAAGGCAAAAGCAACATTCAGGTGGCGTGATGGACGGGGGCGCCTGTTGCAAAATTTTAATGATTGTGAAATAAGCAGCTTGATCTGCGAATTTTCACTTCATATGCCTTCAGTGTCATGCTATGTACTAATGCAAGGATGCAAGTACCCAACTCAATATCACCCAGTCTTCGATACTGCAAACACGACTTATTGGTCCATTTAAATCAACATGTTATTTTATCGAGACAATATGACCAAATGAACATTTTAAAATTGACACACGAGTCGTGTGTCAGGGTGATTTCGGGCGCCATTTGTATTAAAGGATCTCGAAGAACGAGGCTAAACATAACCCGAATGAGAATGGAAAACTTTAGATAACACAATTGACGTCATATTATATGGTTTCTGGGTTAGAGTAAGGTTTAGGCCTATGTGGTAGGGTTTACTTCTCGAGAACTTGGCGACATCTGCAGCCCTGTTGACGCCATACGTGCTACACCGTCTCCGGTGTAGACTGAAACAACCAGACGCCAAAGACTGCCATTCAGTTTGGATTCTTCGTGTTGCGACCCATTTGTGTACATTTCTAAGTGAAAAAGAATGGTACGAATAGCATAGGCATATAGTCATATGACTGAATGAATGAAATTGGATTTAACGTCCTACTTTTCTGTTTCAATCGGGCCAAATTACTAAAATTAAATTTGGATTTTATCTTAGTTTAAGGCTGGAGCTACTGCCCACAAGTGGTATTTGGAGACTTTAATTTGCCACATGTGGGAAGTCTCCGTACCGCAATAAAATTATCAACCGATTTCTATGGGGCGCCGATTGCGACTTTATTGTCAACTCAAAATATATATGCTAAACTCTATAAATATGACAAACTTCGTTTTATTTCTTTGGTAAATTTTAAATTGATGCTAAACTCCAAATATATATGACATATGTATGCTTAGACTTGATGCTGACCTCAATAACATTTAATATCACAGGGTAGTCAAAATTTCGACCACTTCAGGCCCCAGGCTTTGTTGGAGAGATGGTTTAATTTTTGATACCAATTTGGTTGTTGCATAGGAAATATTGAGTTTAGTTTCCCGTGAAATTGGTTACATATGGTAATATTTGTAAACCGTTATATTTGTAAACCGTCTTGTCAGTTGAATGTCCCCTTTATGTCTTGTAAAAAAAACAATATATGTATATGTAGGGTCAATGCTTCGCTCCTTCTTTTGTTGCGCAAAAATGGTTTTATTCTGGGAATGTGTTATGACAAGTATTCGAATGATAAAATATGAGTTAAATGACCGATGGAACACAGCCATTTATAAGTTCTCCGACAAAAGGACGTCACACACCAATGATAAGCCTGAGGTTATGATAGCAGTGACGTGAATGTGTGAATGTCAGCATTGGTATTACCATGGTTTGTGGCAGAAAAGAGTGCAAAACAGTATTCATGATAATCGTTTTGTTGTTTAAATTGTCTGAAAGTTCACGTATTCCGGTGTGTGTCACAGATCCACAGACATAGTCTAGTGACCTTACATTTACTTTGTTTTCATTTTACAATGCCAATATTAAGTCCGAGAAAGTCAAGTCGTATGTGTGCACGCAATGTATAAACACAAGCGAAACGTTACACGTGTTTTACTAGTTACTACGTATACTTGTAACCTTAGCAACCGCAAGTTCAAATAGGTTCAAACACACAATTGTCAACACATTGTATATCATTACAGTTTGTATTGGAATAAGTAATTGTATCACAAATAGTGAGGACTAGACCATTAAAATAGTTACCGTACAGTTTTTCTCTGCATAGCGATGTTGTAGGCCTAATGACGTATCACGCAACTCGCCGCCATGTCATGACACCGGCGAATTGAAATTTCGCGTAGCAGTTGGGTTTCATCCCATTATATAATTATGCGATAAGGCTTCATCTTTATTTCAATGGGAATTGATTTATTATTATATGACAAGCTTTTGTGCAGTACAGTTTTGGGTTAGTTTATAGTTTATGTGTAAATTAAGGGATAGGCCAGATGGTCTCAAATCGTTCCGTAGTGTTACTTACTGTAAACTCTATCCAGCCTCGGAACATCATGGAGGCCTACCTGGGGCAAATAACCGGGGTTTTACAACATCTATACAAACGGAGTTACATGTATATTTAGTGTCATGTAAGTTACGGCAGATTACGAAATTGCTTCAAATATGCATGGCTCCTGACTGTCCCTATCACCTCAAGAGTGTTCAGCCAGGATTCCTTTTATCATTTGGTGCCGGGCAAAAAACCGCATCCTATCCTGTTGTTTGAATGGAACGAAAAACCGAGGATCCGTGTACACATTGGGTCATGGGCGAATTCATGGCAAAAAATACACAAATTATATAAACGAAATTCAACTAAAATATATTAAAAAAAATTCTATTTCAGTATAGACTTAAAGTTCCAATTTCATATTTTCTAAGAAAGTCAAAACATAATTATTTCTATGTCTTTTGCTCAAAAGGTTGTCAACTCACTATTATACGATCATGGGCAAAATTTTAGAGGTGTTAAAATGGGTGACACAAGCTGATTGAGGATATAGTAACTGAATTACCTCCCTTGTTTTCCCATTCCTCACCATGGACGACCATCTTCAAACGTTTGAATTTGAAGTTAAAAATGATATTTTTGCCAATTTCTCAACTGGCAATAGTGAATTATAGGATTAATAGGATTATTCTTTAACAAGGTAGGACTGTTTATACTATAGGTACAATCTATTTTAGGGCTTTATTTTAATAAATTTTAAAAATATAACTTAAAAATATGCTATTGGAACTTTAAACTGTCGATGCATAAAAGTATTTAAAGTAATTTAGGCGCTGAACCCCATTTCAGTCATTTGAAATTTACCACGCAAATAAAAAAGAGTGGTCTTGCATCTGGACTCAGACTAGTAATTATTTGCCCATTGACTTCAATGTTAAATGCCTGTAACGTCACAGGCTGTAGTTTTTTTCTCAACATTCCGTTGCTTCCAATCTTTTTAGGCACAATGGGGACCACATTTGGCAATCTCCTCATCATAAGTTTGTAGGGGGTTGACCCTTTAGATTTTTTGCTACGGGGATTTTAAGTTGATTGGGGTGAAAATCTCACTTCTGACACAATGATTGTTCCGCAGAAAGACATTTTACACCCCCTATCCCTCCGCTGTAATATCCTCAGTATTACCCAAAACTGCTATGAAATTGAAAATTTGATGCCTTTTCTCCAATTCTAGACCAAAAAGTCAACCCAAAAATGCAGGAAGAGGGGAGAAAAAAAATAAGGGGAAAATTGTCTATTAATAAATCTTATAAAAAGGAATTATCTCCCCCTGTAGAACTCTCCAGAACACTAGAAATTCCGGCGTCAAGATGATGGTGAGTTTGTGCGATTAGTATTATTTATATCGCACCAATCCGTTACTAATTGTTGAAGAAGAGTCACCATGAATGCAAAAGGAAAAACTAGAATGATGCAACTGCTGTCATTGCAAATTATTTTGCTTTAATGTGCAAACCTACTATTTAATAAAAACCCATTTTGTAGGCCTACCGGCATCTCTTATTTTCCAACATGTGGAATGTTCTAGACAAATTCGCCGTTTTTTTTTTTCGAGTTAACTAAATCATTTAATTTGTTAGTTTCCAAACATTTTTAACATATTATTATATATTAAACGGAAATAAATTCTATTGTCTCTTTATGTGTTATCCTGTTCAGTAAGTCATGCTCTATATTAGTATATTATCACAATATCGTAGACAGTTGAGATAGGGGGTTCAGGTCAAAGTTTTAAAGTAGCTAGTCTCGAACTCAATATCATCCAAAATCTTCAACATAGAAAACACGAATTATCGGTCAATTTAAATCAACATTGAAGTGATGTTGTGATCTTGCCGGGAAATGATGGGCTTCTTCTGATATCCAATATTTAAGACTTGAAAATAAATATTTTCTCATTGGAGTAATGGTACAGTACACAATTCGTGTAGGCCTACCATAATGTGTTTCAGCCCCAGTTCCTGCAAGAGACTTAAGAACAAGGTTAGAAACATTGCACCAGAACAATCGGCATATGTAGACTGTTATAAACAGGCGCTAGAAATTTGCATTCGATTGATACCTCTGGCAGGGGGTTGGGGTGGTCTAGTCTAGAGTGCCGCGCTTCGACCTCTAGCTGGCCGGTCACCTCTGGTTTACGACTGTGGTTTCATCCCCGGTGTGAGTGTATGTGGCATGGAGATAGGAGCTCCTTCTCAACCTCGTGGGTTTTGTCAGGGCACTCCGGTTCCCTCCAACAGCAAAGACTCCTGCGCGTGGGCTAAGATATTAAAAATGAAAGATAAGACTTGGCTGCAGATCACCCTCGATGGAAGCGGATGTTGAACGCCAAGAACAGACTTCTGGCTTAATTTGCCGAACGCAAATGATTTGAAATTGGAGTAAAAACGGGAAGCATTGAGTGTAAATCAGGTTACATTACATTATTTAGTAGGGTGCCCCACGTGCCTACTGAAAAGTTGTTCTTGACACGTTGATCGTGCACGTTTTAGCTGAATGACTAACTACTGATTTCTAACAGTCTCGCACACTCGTTGAGGCTATAAATAGCAACAGCATGCGGAAATGTTCAAAACACCAAACACTACTACAGTCGTAAAAAAATCTGAATAGCAATAATATTTAACTTTTTGGTTATTACGGCATCTTTAGAAATTACGCTTGTTTTATTTTTTAAATTGCCTTATAATAAACTGTACCATTAGAAGCTGCATATTTTGGTTTAGTACAAATAATATTAAATATCTGACTCACATCCGTAAAGCAAGAATATGATACTAGCAGTAGTTTCATTTTACTTTTTCAAGGTTCTTAAAAATATTGTTGAGTTGTCTGTGTGTGTTTCTAAATTCTATTTCTTGTTCCATGTTTCGTAAAAAAGTAGTCTTGATTATCCCGACCTGTCAATTAGACGTAGAATGATCGGTAGACTAGTTAAGCGAGACTAATTTCAAAACAAGGGCACGTAACATATCTTTTACTCAAGTGTCTGGATATTGTTCTGGATGCCACTCAAAACCATTTTTCAGTATTATTTATGTTAGGTTAAATGGTCATAGCTTATTAAGTACAACATGGTCGTTTATTTAGTGACTATAAATGTGTGAAACAGATTTAAGGCTTTCTAAATATATTAGTATTGTGGTGTAATTGTCGAGATATTTGGAGATATTCATTTAGGGTGGGGCACCCTATATTTAGTTCTTTTCAGAACTGTCTTTGAGCGAACTTTCGCTGACAGTTCTTATTTGGCCTTCTATAATAACTGCAGTATGAAAATACGGTAAAATACTGCTATTCTCTGCCCCTGTTCTCAGGCTGTTTTAGAACCCTCACCGTCTTGCTTGTCACACAATTCTTAATTTTCCATCAAAAGGAATCCTTTCTCAATATATTTGACACAAATTTATAATAATTCCACTCCATTTTCAAGTAGAATTTAACGATGAAATAAACATGTGGTTTGTGCACAATGTCTCTTCAGTTTAAACGTATTTGGTGTATGTTTATAATCGCAGAATTCTACTTGAAAATGGTATGAATCTTTATAAATGTGTGTCAACTGTGGCAAGAAATGATTCCTTTGGCGAATAAAGTAGAATCAAGGGGAAAATTAGTAGGTAAGGATTCCCAAAGCCTTAGAACAGTAGTGGATAAGAAGGGTATTTTCATACTGCAGTTATAGAAGGCCGGATAGGAACTGTGTAGCGAATATATCGTCCGCTCAAGAACAGTTTCTAAAGGAACTATACATTATTGTGCATTGCGACCCACTTACATGTATGTCAATTTCTAGGTCCCAAATGTTAGCGATTTAGCTCCTTTAAATGACAGATAAAAATATTTTATGAAAATATACATAAAATGCTACCCAATTTGTTTACTTCATCAAAATATTCCAATTACTGTAGATCCAAAGTTATGGAATTTTAAGATCCGAGATCGATGTCAATGTAATCAAAATCTCTATATATATATATATATACTAGTCAGTGCGGGCAATACATGGCACCAAAATAGTGCTTTTCAGTCATATCTGAGTGACGTCATCTGGGTATTTTCCCTTCAGAATCGCTAGTACCAATTTTAAAACTGAGATCCACACGTTATTGTCAGTTAAGATTATTAAAATCGTAATAATTTGAATGATAATGTCTAATATTTATAATCTGGATGATGCCACAAAAAACGTAGGCTATTATATTGAGTCTTACTAAAATTAGCAAATTTCAGTCATCAAAACAGATAAGTCTTGTTTGATTGGTTCTAGATCAAAATCCACCAGAAACTAAGGTGCGGATTCACCATTGAAGTCAGACGTAGCAATGGAAAATTGCGGGTCGCGTGGCATCAGAGCGGTATTTTCCTGCGAGCGTCTCGTGTAAACAAACGATAATTTTGCTTACATTTTGATAATTTTTGAGCCTAAATCTTTGCAGATATTGAGATTAATATTGAGCTACTAAAATACAATTCTTTAATACATTTACATAAAATAGTAATTCAGAATCGTAGATTGAAATGGGCTATATTTCTTTGTTTTATGCTAGAAAATTTTGTTATATATGTACTGGTATGGTATAGGCATAGCCTTTCATATTAGAGATCTTTGGGAATAAATCCTATGACCTGATAACCTACAGTGTATAACTATTTTATTTTTAATTTCAGCAACCACCAATTATTCTGTTAAAAGAGGGCACAGATACATCCCAGGGTACCCCTCAAATTGTCAGTAATGTCAATGCCTGTCAAGCCATTGCAGATGCTGTGCGGACTACACTGGGTCCAAGAGGAATGGATAAACTTATTGTTGAAGCTGGAGGTATCTTTACTGTAATATGCTTCTAAAAATAATTTTAGATGTTCTGTGCATTTTACCATTGGAGAGATACACTTACAGATGACCAAATTGTATAACATTCCCATATTTCCAACGAATTGGCAAGACTGTGGGTCCTGTAGTTGATAGAAATAATTTTATTTTCATCTTCGCGCTGGGCTGTTGGATGTGTTGCATTGGAACACCGTTCCAGCTGGCAATATTTAGTAATAAGTTTCCAAGGGCGATACTAGAGCGCAGATTTCATTGTCCAAAAATTAAAACTGTTCGAGTAAGACCCAAGGAAAATATTTATAAAATAGATTAATAGAAAATAGACAGCATTTGATGGGAAGAGGTATTTTTGTTTTACACCGCCTTAAAATTTATTTACATTTTGCAAATATTTCTATTTGCAGGAAAAGCAACTATATCAAATGATGGGGCAACCATATTGAAGACTTTAGATATTGTGCACCCAGCAGCTAAAACATTAGTTGATATTGCCAAGTCTCAAGATGCTGAAGTAAGTTAATCAATAAGAATGATTTAAGTTTTTAGTATCTGCAAGTGTTGAACCAACTACAATTGATTTTGCACATACAGTTTCATGCTTTTATGACAAACTGAGCAATTCCAAAGTATTTTTGAATTGTCCAACTATCTAATCCCATTATCACTCTTACTTGATTCATCCAGGGGTCTGTTATGTTTCTGAGTTATGAGTGGCTCAGTGCGTAAGACATTGGCTCACTAACCTATATGTTGTATGTTTGATACCAGCATTCCCCGAGACAGTTCATCTGGGTTTTCCAAAGTGGTTCCCCCTTGTCTTTCGTGCAGGACAGAGGGTCAGCCAATGGTTCGGAAAGGACTGAAAACCGAGTCCCATGTAGTCAGTGGCATGCACATAAAAGAACACCTGGCAGATGGAGATCAATATAAGAGTAGCGCTACTGTCATGGCAAAATTTCCCCCAGAAAACTGTATGCCCAGTCGGATAAGAATAATACTGTAAATGTTTAACTCCATTTTGTTTTTCTATTATGTTTCATCAATTACCTTTCCATGTAAATAAGAAAAAAACTGTCCATTTAAAGAATGATTTATCAGAAATGTAAAACGTAAAATGTAATGCTTCTGTCTTTAGGTTGGTGATGGTACCACTAGTGTTGTTCTTTTAGCCGGTGAATTCCTGAAAGAAGCAAAACCCTACATAGAGGAACATGTTCATCCTCAAATCATCATTAGAGCATTTAGAAAAGCAGGATGTTTGGTAAACTATTTACTACATAAAATTATTTTCAACCGTTTGGTGCTTTTGTTAAAACATTCAAATATGTTACAAAATAATTAATTTTCATATTGAAGACCTTTGGATCAATACTTTCTGCATGTAATGTAATGAAAAGAAAGGGAGGCAACTCCTCACCAATCTGTGATGGTCCGATAATCTGTTTCAACATTGGTAATTGGCCAATAAGTGGGCTATCGGAAGAAATAGGTATCGGCCGATACACAGCCAGTTTGCGATACTTGAGTTATCGATATCTGTTCAAAACAACTCAGCAATTACCATTAAACTATTATCTGAGTTGTGAATAAATTATTATTTTGCTTGACAAACGGTGCCACTAAAGAGCCAAATACATTTGCGCGTGGCTATTTAGTTGTACCGGTAATAGATTACTCTCATATTGGCCGTAAAAGGGAAAGAATAAACGGTAAAAATCCTTACCAGCCTCTGTATATAGCCAGACAATTAACAACCAAAATAAAGGTTGTGTCTCGGTTACCATGCATGTTGCAATTTATACTCGCATCAGGGCCGTGAAAATGAAAGAATAAACCACAAAAAATCCTCACCGGTCTCCGCTATATAAATAACCACGCGCACAACTGACATAAGATCCTTATTCACACACTGAGAGTTCGGTTCTCGCAATCTGATTTTTGAGAATACCATTCTGCACATGTGCACTCAGACATTAACGTACAACAGTACACCCATAACATTTTTGATTGAAATGGTGAAAAAGCCTATGGCATGATGATTAAATCATAGAATTGGAGACCGTGGCAGAGACCCCTCTTCGCTATGTTTTCAATGTGTGCTGATATTACAAGATCACAAATTAGAACACCTAATTAGGCTATTGATTTCTGATAAGTAATAACAGATTTATTAACTATGAAATAAACAATGTCCTCACAATAGTTATTTGTCTGTCACGATTCTTGATCATAAAATCAAAGAAGATGTCAACAATGGCTCATCATTGCATACCTGGTTTGTATCAAGTTAATACTGTATATGTATAAAACTGTGTGCACTATTAAGCTACAACATTTGAAAATAACATCCTCTTGTTTTTACAAGGAATTTAATGGTGCTATTTATTTTAATAGCATTACCACATCAAAATTTCAAATAACAGATAATGTGTTTTACTGTATGCAGGCTGCTTTCAACATGAAACTTTTTAAAATTTTCAAAATCGGTTAATAAATAAGTGTTCTATGAACATTTTTCTCATCAAAATTGGCAGTATTTTTGTGACAAAAAGTAATGGACTTCTCCATAGGCAAAATACGCCCTTGAATTATTGGGGCCAAATTAGTATTTCAAAGATCCTACAATAACTCTGGTAATATTGAAAGCAATTAGTTGAAATTTTGAAACCAAGATGAAAAATGGATGACGATTTCAATTCTGTCGTCAAATTGGCTCTGCAACAAGCTGGTTCCGAGAAACAGCGGCCATCTTGGATTGTTGTTAAAACTGTCATTAAAATATACTACAACTTAGAGGTTAGCTTCAAATGACACTACACGACTGTCTGCACTCCATAAAGTAAGTTTGATCTGCTTAGTGACCTCAATGGAAAATGGAATCTAAGATGGTCGACATGCCAGATTCCGTTACCGTCAGACGTAATTTATTCGGTGCTCTAAATATGGGTTGTAATATATCATCTGAAAGGTATTGAAGAGGGGTTTACAGTTTCCAAATGTCCAATACCCACCAGAGAACATAGTAAATAAAGAAGTTGTTTTTAGACATTGTTTTTGTTCAATATTAAAAAGTTGAATCGGAAGACTAAGAGTACAACAGACTTGTGACAAAACTAAAAGTCCGGAATTGAAACCAAAGTTTTACTAACAACCTAAATCTTAAATTAACTAATTTTAGTTGAGTTACATTTTAATAAAAATAATATTTATAGGCCTAGATTATTAATAATGTTTGGTAAATAATTACAGTTTTCCATATTTACTAATTATATTAATATCTAAAATAAAACAATTTTAATTGAGTTACACTTTAATCCAAATAATAATATTAATAATTAATAAGTCTTCTTGATTACTGGTAAAATGATTGGTAAATAATTAAATTTTTACATAATTTTATTAATTATATTAATATTTAAAAATTAAACCATTTTTATTGAGTTTCATAATCAAAATGATAATATTAATAGCTAGGCCTATCTAATTATTGATGAAATGTTTGGTAAAAAAATTATAATTTTACTAATTCAATTTATATCAAAAATATAATTATCTAATTTGTTAGACATATATGTTTGTCTTTCGGTTTTAACACAACTATCAAGTCAAATCCACTAATGTCAAATAAGTTTTTTGTTTATATCCTGCGTGAAATAGCTTCCGTGGAAGAATTTACCCACCTTCCACCCCCTATTGCTGAAATGGCACGCAAGCTTGTCCAATCAGACTCAACAAAGTCAATCATGTGACTTCAACCATGCTCGTCATAGGGGATCGTCATTTTGCTATGAATGGAATCTCCCGTGAATTTTTTGCTGTAAGAATTCATCTTGGCAACCAAACTTCTGCGGCTTATTCTTCAATGAAAATAGCTTTATTTACCGATGACACATATATCACTATAATCTACGATATTTCATAAAGGTACTCAGCGTTTTAAAATTCAACCCGCAACATTGCATTTTAGAGAATTTTCGCTTCAAACTGTTAAAAGAGTTGTATCTCAAAAACTATACCCGCCATTTTCATCGGGGAAGCCGCGGAACCTTGCGGGGGGTGTCTCCTGGCGATTCGTGGAAAGTTTCAATGACGTACGGGCAGATCTTTCCGAGCTATGAGAATCCCCAGTGAGATACCGCTCCAAAACCCGGGCGTGCCGTGAACAATAATTAATTCGCTAATGGAAAAACAATGGTTAACTGTGAGTGACCTAATATTAGCGTGGATACTTTTTAACTTGTGTTTTGAGTGCATTATCAATAAAAAACAAAAACGAAACTTGTATCACTTGAAAGGTAATTTAATTGGCTTTTTATCCATATAGGTTAAAATATGTTGACACAAAATTTGAGTTTTATATGGGTTATTTTTTGTTGGCACTCTGTCCGCGACGAGTGTAGGGCACAGTCAATACGCTGACAAAGTGTCACACTGCGAAGAGAACGAATGTGGTAATGCTAATTTTTAAAGAATGAGGTCAGTCGGAAAGACTGGAATTTTTAACAATCAAATTGACAAATAATGATTAGCATTATGGATGTCACATTTCAATGCTAGGTAGTAGTGCTCCTACGGTTAGGACTTTTTGTTATTCGAATAACCGTGGCTATTAACCGGTTAGTAACAATTAACCGTTTGGTATCAAGTTTCAACATTAAATAACCACTCACATCGCAGTATGATTTACAAGCAAGTGGTTTTTAATACATCATTGTACACGTCTGTCAATATCAAGTAATATGCTTACCTACAAATATTAGCCTTGACCCTCTCTTAAATTCTGTGTTATTCCTCTTTGTAAGTATTTGAAAGTACTAAAGAAAACAAATGTCGATCATCGAATTCAGAGATTATCATGGCGGAAGTGTGAGAGTTGTGCCCCTTTACGGCTTTAGACTTGTACTTTTTGGTGATCGCGTTTATTTCAAATTTCCACAACTCCAATCTTCACCTTTGGTGATTTGTTGATAAAACTACTTATTGTTATTGAAATTATTAACTAGAATTATCTACAGCTTGTGTGTGATCAAGATGTAATGTAACTCAACTCATGAACTGTATCACATGCCGCAACATGAAAACTGTCACTGACTGACTGAGATAACACGTGACCGATGTAAATTCTCTTCGGCTTCTTAAAATGGCAGATTTTTAACAGTAATGATGTCGCATTAATACAGGATGACTATTTTGTAATTGTTCTTGCCTTCCCCCTATTAAGACTAAGTCTGGCTAAAGTCTCGGTAAGTGATAGATCTTATGAAGCCGGGCCGATTTTGCTAGATTCTATAAAGCGTGGTTGAAATATATCCCACAATTCACTTGGCACATCTATTATTAGAAACAAAATAGAGACGAGGAATAAGCATGGATCGCAATGAAGAATTAGGAAGATTGTGAGAAGCCATACGTCTGATTCATGACGAGAGAAAATTACAATTTCAATTGAAACTTTTACAAACAAAATTTTAAAGAGTGTCTTCGTTGACAAGCGTGCTGTTTTGATTGATTCAGTACGTGGTAACTTAAAAGACTGGATAATCTAGACAATGACATATTTTCTGTCAAATTTTTTAGGACCCATCCAGAATAATATTCGTAGAATATTTGTATGGATGATAGAGACTAAATTCGAACCGTTTACTGGTCCAATTCTAACTGTTTACAGTTATTAGACTAACCGTAGGAGCACTACTAGGTAGAGCTTTCAGTGGAATTAACCCACTGAGCTATTCGATATGGTGACAAGATATGATGACTACTTTGGTCCGTGTTGTTGATACTGTATGAAAAAACAACTAACCAATTCTGATCTTGTTTAAGTTTCTATACATATCAAGTTATCTGTCTGTCAACTTTTATGATTAGCACAAACTCTTTTTTTTTCATTTCAATGTAATTTCAAATACAAACAATTTAAGACACGATACGATAATTCTTGATCAATATATAGTTTTGGGTATCTTTTCTCCCTTTAAAGCTGATTTTGAACCCTTTGTGTTATGTAAACTTATTTTCAAACCCTTGATTTTGATATGGGTTGAGGTCATTACAAGAGCCTGGCACATTTCCAGATCGGGATGTTATCTAAGTAGCTGATGTGTCCACCACAGATTTCATTGAAGGATGCACAACTGCGCATTAAAGGAAAATCAGCTTGATTCATGTAAAGATTAAAAAAAAAAAACAAGCTTTCTTCTTGGTACTATTTTTTGGTGGGGCACCATTGCGTAAGTTCATAGTGCGAGTCCGAGTCCATTTTAATTCAAATATTTTCCAAATGACTTATTTTTATACGTCCACATTCATAATGTGAACGTATTATGCCGTCGCCCCTGTCTGTGTGTGTGTGTGTGTGTGTGGTTCGCCTACAGGGCGCAATTCTTCATGGATTTTCTTCAAACTTGGTATACTTATTCCTCATACTCCAAGGAAGATCCCTATTGTTTTTGGTGCATGCCCGACCCCCAGGGGCAGAGCCACGCCCATTTCTAGTATTTGTTTGTTTGTCATCTACAGGCCACATTTCTTAACTTATAAACTTGAAACTTTGCATACACATTCTTTGTACCCTAAGGAACATCCCTATCGTTTGGGGTGCATGCCCAACCCCCAGGGGCAGAGCCACGCCCGTTTTCTTTTCGTGTGTCTTTGTGTCGCCTACAGGGCGCAATTCTTACTGGATTTTCTTCAAACTTGGTATACGTATTCCTTATACCCTAAGGAAGATCTCTATTGTTCTTGGTGCATGCCCAACCCCCAGGGACAGAGCCACGCCCATTTCTAGTATGTGTTTGTTTGTTGTCTACAGGTCACATTTCTTAGAGCCACGCCCATTTTCTTTTCGTGTGTCTTTGTGTCGCTTACAGGGCGCAATTAATGTTGGATTTTCTTCAAACTTTGTATACTTACCCTTTTTACTTTAAGGATGATCCCTATCGTGTGGGGTACATGCCCAACCCCCAGGGGCAGAGCCACGCCCATTTTCTTTTTGTGTGTCGGTGTGTCGCCTACAGGCAGCAATTCTAACTGGATTTTCTTAAAACTTTGTGTATTTACTCTTTACACCCTAAGGATGATCCGTATTGTTTTTTGGTGCATGCCCGACCCCCAATGGCAGAGCCACGCCCATTCCTTGTATTTATTTGTTTGTCGTCTACAAGCCACATTTCTTAACGTATCATCTTGAAACTTTGAAGGCTTATTCTTTGTACCCTAAGGAACATTCCTATCATTTGGGGTGCATGCCCAACCCCCAGGGGCAGAGTCACACCCATTTTCTTTTTGTGTGTCGCCTACAGGCCACAATTCTTAATCGGTCATCTTGAAACTTAAAATACTTATTCCTTATACCCTAAGGATGATCCCTTTTGTTTTGGGTGCATGCCCGACCCCCGTGGGACAGCAACACCCATTTCTTGTATTTGTTTGTCTGTCGTCTACAGGCTGCATTTCTTAATGTATCATCTTGAAACGTTGAATACTTATTCTTGGTACCTTAAGGAAGATCCCTATTGTTTTTGGTGCATGCCCGACCCCAAGGGACAGTGCCACGCCCATTTTTTTTTGTCTGTGTGTCACCTACAGGCCACAATTCTTAATCGATCGTCTTGAAAACTTTTTTTTATACTTATTCCTTATACCCTAAGGCTGACCACTATTATTTTCGGTGCATGCCGAACCCCCTGGGACAGAGCCACGCCCAATGATTTTGAGTCTTGTGTTCGCCTACAGGATGCAATTCTTAACAGATCCTTTTAAAACTTTACAAACCTATTCCTTATACCCTAAAGATGACCCCTATTGTTTTTGGTGATTTCCTAACCCCCAGGGGCAGAGCCATGTCCATTTTTACTTCGTGTCTGTGTGTATTGTCTACAGGCCACGATTCTTAATGGATCGTCTTTAAACTTGGGATACATGTATGTATTCCATATAGCCTAAGGACGTCAACTGCATGTCCCGACTCACACAGGCAAGACACGCCCAATTTTTGTGTTTGTCGTTTACTTGGCTTATGTATTCCTTATAGCCTGAGGGCGTCCACTATTGATTTTGATGAATGTCCTGACCCCCAGGGGCAGAGCCACGCCCACTTTTTCCCTTTAGCGTTAGGAAGGCACAATTCTGAATGGATTATCTTGGTATACTTATTCCTTATACTCTAAGGACGGCAACTACTGATGTTGGTGCACGACCCTCAACGCTAAACAAACCAAACGCCTAGCCTTCTTGACAAAGTACCATATCAATCAAAGCAGGAATGTGGACGTATATTGTAGCGTTAGCGTTATGTTTGTCATTATCAGGATCAGTCTTTAAAGCTCAATTATTTGTATTATAACATTTTTACTCACAATTTAAACCGATTTCGGTCTATGTTTGATAAAGTGTTATGTTTGATTTGCTTTGAAAAAAAGCATGTTTTCTCTATCTTTCTTTCACGTGTTGTATTTAACATAGGGAGCCAGTTAAAAGGTAGACTGTCTAGTTTTTTTTCCTGCCCTGTTTCACAAAAACTTAAATCTCCTTAAAATCGTCTTAAACTAAAATTTCATCCTAACTCAAGATAGATGAGTTTCACAAAACGATTTAAGCATTTTAGTTAAAATCCACTAAAATAATATTGTAAGTTAAAATCTAATCTTAACTTAAAATAGTGACGTTTCACAAACCCATTTTAAGTACAATTTTAACTAAAATAAATTTTAACTTAGGATAGT
Source organism: Patella caerulea (assembly GCA_036850965.1). Lineage (NCBI taxonomy): Eukaryota > Metazoa > Mollusca > Gastropoda > Patellidae > Patella > Patella caerulea. Next base: position 27,362,957 of record JAZGQO010000006.1, read on the forward strand.
CGTCACCCTGTCCTAAATTAAAATCAAGACATTAACAAACATTGATTAGAGCTACATTGTTACATATATTGCGACATATAGATATAATTGGAATAATGATAATATTGTGAACGGCCCGGGTCACATAATTTTAACATTCCAACCACCATTCGCTAAAACAATTCTCATTCAAATTCTCTTCACCCGTTTATTTTATTGTAAGTTAAGCATTTGGATGGCGCTCCATATTGGAACTCCAAGAAAAAAAAACCTCACGACCCCAGTAAACTAAACGCTAAAAGAAAATCATTTATTCATATCCAATGTCTTGGAAAGAAGAGCCATCATTTCGATAAAGAAAATATGTTCGTGTACAATGGTTTAATATGGCCCATTTCTTGGTTATAAAAGACCTACAATACTAGGCAAACCATATGTAGTATTTACGCATACTTTTGGGGGTTAGGACGATATGTAAGGAGATAAATCAATAATCTCAAATGTGTTTATTGAAAAATGTCATAGGCCTAGGCCTATTTGAAATTAGATTTTAATATAAATTTATTATTATTTCTTAATGAAGTCTTACGTTAATAAAACAACAAAAATAACTGGCATTTTAGGAGCCAAAGCTATTTTATCTTAGGCAGAAAATCATTTAATTGAGTAAGTATCATTTTCAAAGTATCATTGAAAGGGTGGGTCTATGAGAATGACATGTCAAATCTAGTCATCGGAACATTGGCTATTTGGTGTATTAATTTCAAAGTTGATAAATACTTTTAAAATGCCACGAAAAATTACAACCTAGATTAGCCGTTTGAGTCACAAATATCATAATGTTTGTAACAATTATCCATAAAACAGCAAATCCGTGCGATTTAGTATATGGATACACTTTATTTCCATTGAAGCCTGCGACTAAATCAAATTCCCATTTCACGAATCAAATGCTAAGTTCAAGGCCAACCAACCAATACTTTTCGAATCACATATTAACACAGTACAATCATTTATTTCACCTCTCTACGAATGTCTGACCGTGTGCAAACATTGCTTCAACGTATGAAACTCTTCCCATTAATATTGCAACCGTTAATTCAACCTGTCAACAGTTTTCAGTTTCTAAGCATATTTGCTTTCACCTTAAGTACCCACAGCAGAAATGTGCACTGCGCGGGCGCAAGCGATTTTAACTAAAATCTATTAAAATCGCATTTTAAGTTACAATCAGTCTTCGTGAAACGTATAAAATTTAAAATTTCATTTTGATTTTAGTTCAAATCTATTTTAGTGATTTTAGCTTAAGATTTTGTGAAACAGGGCCCTGAAATGTTTCATAGATTTTGTTAAAGGATATTTGGTTTTCATTGTGATGAGATGTGATGACTACTTTGGTCCGTGTTGTTGATACTGTATGAAAAAACAACTAACCAATTCTGATCTTGTTTATATTTGTATGCTGGCAATTATTAACTGTTAAAATTTGAAAGGGAAGCTTATTCGGATTTGTTCAATTTAGGTACCTTAACCTTTGCAGTGGAACAATGAAAAGTACTTTCTGTCACTGAAATTTGGAAAGGATTTTAAAAAAATTAATGGTGATACTTAGGTGCTCTTTATTTTACTTTGATCGACAAATTTGCTCAATTTTGGCATGTCAGATGATATTTATGATTACTACTTGAAGGTAGAAATATTTATTGTTGATAGAAATTATGGCTATATTTAATTTGAGAAGCTGCATACTTACATTTTTATAGTTGACCTAAATTTTGGAATTGTTGTATTCCCACATTGAAGGTGTCATGTTTTTTCTTGTCTTAGTCTCATATTGATATATCCAACCAGTGTATGTCTTCTAATCAATTGTCGCGTGCAGAAAACCAACGGTGAATGTATTTCAATAAATTGAGACCAAACGGTATTTAAAAGGCTTTGATAATACAACAGCATAACTGTTGTACATATGATTTTGAAATGAATTACACTTGTGTCACAGTTTATTTAAGTCTGGTGTTGCTTTTTTGAAATTATGTATAATGTGAATTTCAGTATAATTGAAACTTGTATATTATTTATTTACAAGACCAAGTGATGTAATAGAGAACATAGTTTATTTCTATGATGACATTTATCTACCACCCATATTACCTGATGGTCTCATTTTTAATTCATGTTCGTAATTGGCATTTTAATTGGCAAGACTTATTGGACATTCTACTGACAGTCATTTCATTTGTTTCAGATGGTCCAGAAAATAAAAGAAATATCGGTCAAGATCAAAAAAGATGACCCTAAGTAAGTTATTGATATGATTCAATTACCACATTGAATCTGAATAACACTAAGATTTTTACTATGAATGAGGCTACTTTTGCAAGAAGATAAATGACTATCTTGTAAAGCACAAAAAAGATTTCAGCAATATTTGTTACTCTTTATATCTTTTGTTCCCTGCCTAAGAAAGCGGGGGACTATTAAAATGGATATGCCCTTCTGTCACACTTATTAGGATACAATAACTCTCCTTTTGAGGTAGAATGTTCAAACTAAAACTTGGTGTAGGTGTTCATCAGGTGAATGCCCTGATGGTGTTTAGCATAAGCAGAGATGCTCAGTTTGATTGATGCTTGGTGAATAGCTTGGAGTCATTTTCTGCTTGGGCTAAGCAGACAGGCTGAGCCGAGATAAGCAATTTGATATATTGGATTACCTTGGTTTTAATTAAGTGAGAGTTCTAAAACTTTGGGTATACTTTCATGGCATCAAAAGTTTGATATGCATTTCCGGCTTAGTCCGAAGTAGAGACTTAAATCTGATTGTATGAGACTTCAGAACACAATAATTCGGCTTCTAATTGGTGTAGGTGTTTATTAGTTGAATGCCTTGACAGAATTCGGTCATGCTCATTTTCAAGAATGGCTAAACAGATGTCCGGTAAGCAATTTGATTGGTTGAAACTTTGGAACACAATATGAGTGATATTTTTAAAACTCATTATATCAATACCTTAAGTTCAATGAAAATTTTCTGCTTAGTTTAAGTAGCGATAAGCAATTTGATTGGTCAAGACATTGGAACATAACACTTTTAATTGAGGTAGCATGTTTAAACTGGCATTATGCAAGAGAGAAATCTTTCTATTCCACTTCCAGGTCTTTCTTTAGGCCTGAAATGTTAAATGTTATATAGATTGTTAATTAGACATTAACTTACCAAGACCATAATCGTCTCTCGATGCCATAGGATGACTGCAATATAAGTAGATTTAAATACGATTTGTGGTTGATGCGGTTACCTTAAAAAATGAATAATTGAGTCTTTGTTATCGTAACAAAGGTAGTAATGTCGATCTAGGCTGAGTTCTAATTGTATTGCCGATATATAGCATAATTCTTTCTTATATAGCGTTAAATGTTGGCTCTTTATTTAATCTTACCTTGTGTCACTTTAAACTTGGTGCATGTGTTCATTAGATAAATGTCTGGAGCGAGTTCAAAGAATTTAATTTTCTGCTAAAGCTAAGCAGAGCTTTGGGACAAGATAACTTTGATTCTAACTTAGGCCGCGGTTAATTAATTGTCAGTTTCTCATGACCTGAGTTTGTGACATATACATGCTACATGAGTTAATTATTAATTATTGAGATGAAATTTATTTTTTTTTAGTTACAGGCTGTATCTATCTCAGCAATAAATAATGTCAGTTTCTTGGTCCTTGAAAACACAGTGTCCCTGATTTATTCATATTTAATAATTCAAAAAATATCTATAAATATATAAATATCTGTTGCACAATATCCAGACAACAGAAGACTTGGTCATATCATAATAAATAAGTTTGATATTAATGATATTAGTGATATGCTTCTAAGTTAACAGTTTGTTGATTCATTCATTCTTGGCATTTCATTTCTTTATCTTTCCCTACTTTGACAGGTTACGAAATGACCGGTTTGAAACTAGTTGGTGATTTTTTCTGACATAAATAATTAAAAGCATACCATTGGATATTTAAATATAAAATAAGTTAGATTATTTAACATTTCTTTCCAAAGAATTTACTACACACGTGGTCGTTTCTCTCTAGCCGTGATGGAAGATAGTACTGGGCATTGTCAATGCAATGGCCCGTTCCGTATGTTAATTGTCTTCAATCTTCAACTTTGAACCCATCGGCACATATGGCATCATGATAATATAAATATATTAAATAGTTTTATTATTTTGTGTATCATAATCAAACTGTTTACATTTATTTGTATCTTTGTTTCATTTTGCGACTGTTTATACATTTTGATTTATAGTGCCGTGAAGCGGTGTCAATCAGTCCCTACCTCATGATTGAGGCTATCTCGTGGCGACAGATTTGAGACCGTTGCTCATGTAAATAAAATAATTTAGCAGGAATTTAAAGACATTATATCTTTCTGTGAATTTTATTACAAATGACAAGTGCCTAATTGAGTGGGCTGTTGTGAATGTTGCAGCTCCCATTCCTTGGTTTGGATGGCAGATATTATACGGCTTGATTCACTTCCTGTTTTACGGACGGACTCTGTATTTATAATTCACATTCTACTTCTAGCCTACTTTACTTGATTCTTATCACCTACGGTGTCATTTTCATCAATAAATAGTGGCTTTTAATTCGTCAATTCATTGTTCATATTGCAAGGCAAACAAATAAAGTTTTACAGGACAAATTTTTGACCTCACTAAAATTTGACCAAATTATCAACGAAGTGCGTGATTATTACGGATCAAAACGGACATGCGGGCGGGTGATGAGAAACAAACAATTAATTAACCGCGGCCTTATGGAGAGTGATGAAACTTGGCGTTGAGTTTACTACCAGGTAATTCTAAAGCCTTGACTGGGTTCTATTGTGAACATTTTTACATTGCTCAAACTTTTCAAAAAGACGTGTGTAATTAATGTCATCTATTTATTTTGGGATTGCGATAGGGGATGTTCTTAAATCGTAATGGTATGAAGACAAAAAATGATGACTACTTTGGTCCGTGTTGTTGAATACTGTATGAAAAAACAACTAACCAATTCTGATATTGTCTTCATATATGAATGTTCAAATTGTAAAATTATTAGGCCAACACATCCTGTCATACATATATTTAAACAAGTTTTTGACTGACTTAGTACACTCGGCAAACCTCGTAAGATTTCGGACAATCTATAAACTCGACTGTATGATGAATTCTGCCATATTGGAACTACTTTAAAGGTCCCGGATGAAACATGGCTGCGCCCATTCCAAACACATGGCGACCTATTTGGCTAGCGACCTATTCGACTGATCCAGCTGTAAGATAATGACGAAATTACACTTCTATTCTGAGCTGATGGAATGGATAAAAAATAATATATTCTACTTTCATTTGATAGACATAATGTTGGATTTTATTGGTTGATAAATAGACTGTTGTCTTTACTCTAAATAGGTTTCCAACGAACAGGTTGCAGCTCGATCGGTCCAATAGGTCGCTAGCCTAATAGGTTCCCAATTTGTGTAATAGCGTCAAGTTTTCCTGTTAAAGTAAACCGGTAGCCGCATCGCAAATGTATGGGCGTAGGTACATATCACTTACTGTCATACATCCGAGACTAGATGTAGTTTATGGAATCTGTCGAGATTAGCCGAGTGTGACCTCGTATATATAACTTTTAACATACCCGGACATTTTCATTGTCATCGCCCCAGTTTGTCCATCCATCCATCCACAATTTGTTTGTGGACACTCTGTCACATTTTTTATCCAATTTCAGCGAAAACTTGAAACACAGGTTTATCTCCCTAAGATCTCGGTTCTTTTTGTCCCCTGCCTTTCGAAGAAAGTTGGGGGACTATTAAAATGGGTTCTGTCGTCCATCTGTCTGTCACAGGGGCGTAAAAATCCTCTAGCCCGACGCCCGGGACTACCAAAAATAACCTACGGGCTAGTGACCTATTTAGCCGTACTAGTCCTGGGCTAGTGCCCTTTCATTGCTCATTTTTTCTGTGATTTAAACTAGATAAATGAGATGTGAAATACTGCAATTTTATTTCTCCAAACCAAAGGAAACTATATATCAATAGTTTTTCTGTAGTGAACATGGGAAGGTTGTACCCCTTCTATTTATAGTGTGGCTACAATCTAAAGTCATGTGATAATCTAGACTACAATGCATGATGGGGATGTAAGAAGCACTTCCCACCTCTCGCAATTTAAAGTCTCGTGATAATCTAGACTACAATGCATGATGTTAGTTTTTAGTCATATCGTAGATATACGAAAGGATCTGCATTGTCCGCTATTTATTGGATATATTGTAATGAAAACTAGTTCAATTAACCAAGAACAAAACTTGGAATATTAATCAAATTAATCCTTCATTTATATCCTGAGGCCACTTTCTGTTGGCGTACGTCGTATGTCGGCACAGTCTTAGATCGGGAACAGTATCCTGTGCGGTAACTTGATATGCGGTGGAGTTGAAAAACAGATTGAGGCCCGGAAAAATTGTAGACTCCACATCGATTTATATACTCCGTATATTATGGAATACAGTTCAGTTAGAAAGAATACATTTAATGATGTCAAGTGGGTGACAATCTGCAGTGTACATAGTCATTATTGACGATTAAAGTTTGTGCCTTGTCCAACTACGGACTAGTGGAACTGGATGCCGGGCTAGTGTCTGACAGTAGACTACTAGCCCGGGGCTAGTGGATTAAAAAATATTTTTACGCCCCTGGTCTGTCAGTCTGTCCGTCACACTTTGTGGGACACAATAACTCGCTTCCTCATTGAGCTAGAATGTTCAAACTTGGTGTATGTGTTTATAAGGTCAATGACTTGATGGAGTTCGAAGATGAGCATTTTCCGCTTAGGGTAAGCAGAGATAAGCAATTTGATTGGTTGATGCCTTGGGAAACGTTAACTTTAGTTCTAATTAAGTGAGATTGATGAAATTTGGTGTATAGTTTCATTACAGTAATACCTTGACTAAGTTCGATAATGAGCATTTTCTGCTCAGGGTAAGCAGAGCGATACGCAATTTGATTGGTCAAGACTTTGGAACACAATAACTCTCTTTCTAATTGAGTTAAAATGTTCAAACTTGGTGAATATGCTTATTAGGTCAATGCCTTGATCGAGTTCGAAGATGAGCATTTTCTGCTTAGGGTAAACAGAGAGAAGCAATTTGATTGGTTGATGCTTTGGGACATGATAACTTTAGTTCTAATTAAGTGAGAGTGATGAAACTTGGTGTATAGTTTCATTACAATAATACTAATACCTTGACTAAGTTCAATAATGAGCATTTTCTGCTCAGGGTAAGCAGAGTGATACACAATTTGAAAGGTTGAGACAGTTTGATTGCTTGATATGTTTGAAAAAAATAAATGTGCGATTAATGTGTCATCTATTTATTTTGGGATTTTGGCGGGGGACATCAGCCTCACTGTTGGTTTGTAGATATTGGCATGTATCGGAACGTAACTTCATGGATTATGGCCCCTGATGGTACAAATAATCACGTTTTTAGCTTGTAGACACTAGAGGTCACAATTTTGATCTGATTTCGATGAAACTTGAAACACGTGTATAACCCAGAGATTTTGGCTCCTTTCGATATTCGCGCATATCAGATTGCAACTTCATGAATAATGGCCCCTGATTGTACGAAAAATCGAGTATTTGGTTTTTGGTCTCTCCAGAGGTCACAATTTTTATCCGATTTAAAGAAAAGTTTGATCAGCGTTACACCTTTAATGAAGGTTGATTTTTGTGAAAATCAGACCAAAACTGTCGGTAAAAATGGCTACCGCTTGTACGCGAATAGTGTAAAAATAGGTTACATCAAGGTTGTTGACCCTGTAGAGGTCTCAATTTTATTCCGATTTTGATGAAACTTGAAATACATGTGTATAACTCAAAGATCTTGGAGGTATTTGTTCATATCGAATTGTAACTTTATGAATTATGGCCCTTGATTGTAGGAAAAATCCCTTTTTTTTTCTTTTTTAGCTTGTTCTCTATACATCTCTCGAAAATGTGGGAATATCCTGTCTGGCAGCCACTGGTTGGTTTTAGGATTATATTGTCACTTTGTAAAGTCTCTCTGAACATGTAATGTGAAAGGGTGCACTAGAAATATGTCGTAATAATATACCTATAGTACTTTTTGTGAAGTCATCACAGCAGAGTTTTAAAATGGTCTATTAAAATGATCTATCACCCTTTTTAGGAACAAATCTCTGCTTAAATTGGGGTTGCTGTGCATTGGGCAAATACCTTTGAACGATTTTGGGTGAAGAGAAGATAAATTTTATTTGATGCTTGGGACACAATAACTTCTAATTTATTAAGAGTGATAAATCTTGGTATATAGTTTCTCCACATCAAGTTTGATTGTTCGGTGCATTACAAAAAGGTATGATACAATGGGATTGTTTTGGCTTTTTGGAATATAGAGGTCTAAATGATGTTTGATAGGAAGAGACTGATTAATCTTCAGATTAAAATGAAGTACAGTTTAAATATGCTGATGGACCATAACAAATAATGCATCTTGATTGTGTTTAATTTGAAGTTTTACACAGTTTGTTCACAAAAAGAGGGTGTGTGTTTCATTGCTTGGCAGTCTAGATTTGATTTGGAGGGGGGGGGGCGAGAGGGAGTACCCTAGACGATGAAATGCTCTTTACTGTCAACATTCATGAGTTATGTTATTAGAATCTTTTACCCAACCAAACTCTTCAAGGTATAAATATGAAAGTTTGACCGTTTCAGGGGTATAAATGCACAATGCACATGTATTGGGACCAGACATAAGTTACATTTTAAAGCCCATTGTTGGCCAAAAAATATTAAATCCAGTGACAAGGTATAGATAATCAGTTAGATTGCTCAATACTTTTCAAAAAGATGTGTGCAATTAATGTCTATTTATTTTGGGATTGTGGTGCACGTTCTTGAATAGTAAAATTTGGTATGAAGACAAAATATGATGACTACTTTGGTCCATGTTGTTGATACTGTATGAAAAAACAACTAATTCTGATCTTGTTCGAAAACTATTAGAAATTTAGATTGTGTTTTAAAATTCATATATTAAATTGAAGTATTCATATAAGAATTGTAGTTTAAAAGCAATTCAAGAAATTTATGATGACTACTTTGGTCCGTGTTGTTGATACTGTATGAAAAAACAACTAACCAATTCTGATCTTGTTCAAAAACTAATTGAAATTTATATAGTGTTTGAAAATTCATATATTAAATTGAAGTATTCATACAAGAAATGTAGTTTGAAAGCAACAAGAAATTTATTATGATAACTTTTGTCTTTGTAGTTGATACTGTATGAAAAAACATCTTGTGAATTCTGATCTTCTTCACAAATGAATTTGAAATAAAACATCTTTGAACTTCATTGTGTATGAAAATTATTATAAATTTTTCAGAGAACTTCGAGTATTACTGGAAAATTGTGCTGCCACATCATTAAGTTCTAAATTGGTTGCTGCACAGAAAGATTTCTTCTCGAAAATGGTTGTTGATGCCGTTATGATTCTAGATGAATTATTGCCGTTAAATATGATTGGCATCAAAAAGGTACAAGGAGGAGCATTAGAGGTATGTTTATTCTTGGTTTTGGATAGGTTAAAAGACCAAATGATGTAATAGATAACATAGTGTATTTCTATGATGACATTTATCTACCACCCATATTACCTGATGGTCTCATATTTTAATCTTATTACTGGAAAATCCTGGGAAAACAAGATTACTCCTTGAATATCCTGGAAAATAAAAATTTGTGGTTTTTCGCTATATATCACACCAATCTCCTGCACTAGAGGAAATTTCTCAATACACCAGGCTACTTTTACTTTCACAAAGGGAAATAACTCCCATTTCATTAATTGACCTCATGATGGCTGAAATTGACTGGAAACTTATAATTCCGGTAATATGCTTGACTATCCGTGTGTTAGTGATAATTGTTTGGAATAAATTATGTTGTAATGGTACCATAATGCATGTGCTTATCTGATAAAATAGAGATCTGTACAAGGTACTGTCCATCTGTCATTGCATGGCTACTAAATGTCTGCAATTTTGACAATTCTCTCGTGAAGCGAAAACCTTTCACGACACATAACATCAGCAGCCATTGACTGACATTTAGCTGACTTGTAATCTGGGATTTTGGATTACGTTTTCATTTTGTGAACAATATTCAAATAGGAACACATCAATAACAACACATTTGTACACTTAAGGATGTTTAATCTGTAATCATAAGTAGAAAGTCAGAGGGACCAAAAGTAAAATATGTTTATATCCCCAAAATCTTGGTTCCTAAAAGAGCATAACCTCCTGGATTATGACTCCTGATTGTACGAAAAATCGTGATTTTTTAAAAAATTTTGGCTTCTGTTTTTTGTTTTTTTTGGGTTTTTTTTTTTTTTGTCACCCGCCTTTCGAAGAGTGTATAGAAACGATCGACTTGGACACGAGGGCCCTTTCCCTTGGCCAGAGGGGCCCTTTTATCAAGCGTGGAAGCCCTTTTGTCTGCCTTTAGGGTCCCCCTATGGTCGTTGGTTTTAGCATTTTTCTTTATAAAACACTTTTGGATGACACTTCGTGTACAGTTTGATTGCTCGATACGTTTGAAAAAAATAAATGTGCGATTAATTAATGTGTCACCTATTTATTTTGGGATTTCGGCGGGGGACATCAGCCTCACTGTTGGCTTGTTTTTTTTTGGGGGGGGGGGCTTGTTCAGTTCATCTCTTGCAAAATCTAGGTAAATCTAGCATGGCAACCGATTGTTTGCTTTTAACAGACAATTTAATCCATAAATATTTTTCAGGATTCTATGTTGGTAGATGGTGTTGCATTTAAAAAGACGTTCAGTTATGCAGGATTTGAAATGCAGTCTAAAAAATATAGTAATCCTAAAATAGCTTTATTAAATATTGAATTAGAATTGAAAGCTGAAAAAGAAAATGCAGAAGTTAGAGTAAATAATGTTCAAGTAAGTATTGTAACTGAAATGATAATTGTCTAATCAGTTTTTCAGACATTTTTTTTTTTTCATGGGTCGGAATTGAGATGCGAGTCATTTTCACAAAATTGGGGGCCAAAAAGGTATCATTTCTCGATAATTAGCTGTATTGCTTATTGTATTCTGCCTATTACTAAAAACCACAAAAAAATAACTAAAATTAGGTAACCTTTGGTAGTCATGTTTGCAGCCTTAACTTTTTGCTAATTCAGATGGACATGTCCGTCAACCAAAATAAAATCTGAGGTCTAAGTGATGTTTGATAGGAAGAGACTGATTAATCTGTTAATAGATTAAAAATGAAGTACAGTTTTAATTCCTGATAGACCCCCCAAAATTGCTGGACTGTGTATCTATTTTTTCTCCCACATCATGGTAGACTGTTCATTTACTTCATCCCATACTTGCATAGTTTGTATGTATATATTCTTGGCTCCCTACATATAGGTTTTCTTGCAAATGTCAGATTGTCTATTAAGGAATAACTAGGGTGACTCGTGCACTTAAAATTTCACGGGTTTCTAAATTCAATTTCTTATTCCAGCTTTCTGTTATGTTCATTAAAAAAAGAAGTCTTGATTATCCGGACCTGTCAATTAGACGTAGAATGGTCGGTAGACTGGTTGAGCGAGACTAATTTCAAAACAAGGGCACTTAACTTATCTTTTACTCAAGTGTCTGGATGTTCTGGACGACACTCGAAACCATTTTTCAGTCTTATTATTTTCAGATGGTTAAATGGTTATAACTTATTAGTACAACATGACCCTAGTATGACAAAACAAAAAATTAAAAAAGGATTTAGAAATAAAGATTCAAATTAATAATTTATTTATGTGGTGGTTCAATAATTTCAGGAGTACCAATCTATAGTAGATGCAGAATGGACAATATTATATGACAAATTAGATACTCTATACAAAAGTGGTGCCAAAGTGGTTTTATCTAAATTGCCTATAGGAGATGTTGCAACACAGTATTTTGCAGACAGGTAAGTTTTTGGAAAGAGGAAATGGGGTTTAAATGTCCTACTGTTCTTAATGAAGATGGGCTTGCATCGTAAAGTGTGCCATGAGGAAAATTTTGCCCAGAGAGGCATTGCGACCTACTTTTATGTGGAAATTCCAACTGCCAAGGGATCTTTTATGTGCATGCCAATGTGTACACAGGACTTTGATTTTTTAGTTCCGAAGGACAAGACAACTGCCCTTGTCGGGCCCTCTGTCCCCCACCACTGAAAAGGGGAAACTACGCTGGAAAATCCAAGAAAGAGAATATAGATACGGGGAAAAATAGCTACATTGAAATGTGGTTGTATATTGTCATCGCCTTCGTCCAACATCCACAATTACTTTAGGATGCTCTAGAGGCTAAAGTTAATATCCGATTGACTTTAAAGGTCATAAGACAAAGAATCCTAATGATTTTCAGCGATTTCCGATAATTAGTGCCAGTTATGGCCCTTGATCACTTAATAAAATCTTGACGCTCTAGAGGCCAAAGTTAATATCCGATTTACTTTAAATTTATACACAGTGTTTAAAGGTCATGAGACGAAGATTTCCGATAATAAGTGCCAGAGTTCTGGCCCTTGATCACTTCAAAAAATCTTGTGGACGCTCTAGAGACCAAAGTTAATATCCGATTGACTTTAAATTTACACACAGTGTTTAAGGTCATGAGACGAAGAAGGCTTTTGATTTTCAGGGATTTCAAACAGTTACTGCCAGAGCTATCTCCCTTGATAACTTCAAAAAATCTTGAGACGCTATAGAGGCCAAACTTATCATCTGATTGACTTCAGATTGATACACAGAGTTTAAGGTGTTGAAACGAACAAGTATTTTGATTTCCAATGAAATTTGATAACTGAACAGCTAAATCCATGATATTAAATGTTTCATGTATATACTAATTGTTAGCGTGGGGTAAAACTTTCTAAAAGCAATCAGATTCTAATGATTTTCTGATAATTACATAATGAGTTGTTACTCTTAATCAGTTTTTAGTGTATTATAAATGTTTCATTACCGAAAAAAGTAAAAATACAACTCTTGTTGACTGCCCGGACGATTTAGCTGCTGTGTGCGTATGTTTTGTTGCCTGGCAACCTTTCTTTAAGTTACGCTCCAAGTGATTTGTTGAAATATAGTTAACCTTGAAAAATTGTCGGCAAAATTTTGAATAAAACATAGTAAATACAGATCAGCCTTATAAGATTTTTAGTAAGGGTGAGAGATTAGTTGAGTGAAGTTTTATATTTGTATATTATAGAGATATGTTTTGTGCTGGTCGTGTACCAGAGGAAGATTTAAGAAGAACAATGAAAGCTTGTGGTGGTTCTATACAGACAACAGTACAAGGTTTAAGTGCAGGTGCTTTAGGCACAGCTGACCTATTTGAGGAAGTTCAAGTTGGTGGTGAAAGGTATGTTATTAAAGTTTCAGATAATTTGGATAGATATGAAAGCAGCATGTAGAAGTCTTAAAGATCAAGAATGTTTTAGGAACACTTGCAGGTTTTTGTAAAATTGTTGAAAACTTTAAATTTATCTCGACTTAGATTGTGTATTTATCTGTAAGTATATTAATATTGTAAGTATTTGTGAGTAGAATGTTGTGTATTTATTTGTAGATATAATGTGTTTAAAGGATGTCCACAAGCTAAAACATGTACTATTATATTACGTGGTGGAGCTGAACAATTTATGGAAGAAACAGAAAGATCTCTACATGATGCTATTATGATTGTCAGACGAGCTATGAAAAATGATTCAGTTGTAGCAGGTGAACAAATAGAAACTAATATTTTTATAAACTTTTGTGATAATGTTAACTTCTGCTTGTTTTGGAATTCTGTGTTTAATTTTGTTAGTATTAAATTATTGTAATTGACTAAATTATATTTGTTCCTCGCCTTTCAAAGAAAGCAGGGGAGTAATAAAATGGGTTCGTCCGTCTGATAATCTGTTTGATTGCTTGATACTTTTAAAAATATAATGTGCTATTATTTAATTGAATGTGTCGTCCATTTATTATGGGATTTTGCCAGGGGATGGCAGCCTTACTGTTGGCTTGTAAATGTAATCAATCTTTATACCAATTTAATGTTGACAATTATGGGTATTTCAACTAAGTGACTGAAAGATTGAATACGTTTTATCTATAAAACTATCCAAATTTTCTAATAAACTATTTTATCATTGACAATATCGAGACCAAATGATGTAATAGATAACATAATGTATTTCTATGATGACATTTATCTACCACCCATGTTACCTGATGGTCTCATATTTATGAATTAAATACATGATTCTTAATGAGGTTTAGTTAAATTAATTGTTGGTTGACAACATTCAGAATTTTAAACACACAGGATTTTGTAAAGCGGATGTAGAAAAAGATTCTTAAAGATGCATTCTGTAAAAGCGAAATTTAAATGGATTTGTGCATCTGCAAGATTAAGTTATTTAATGATAAAAAGTAACGGTCTCGGTTGTCAAGTATCATTGCTATTATATATCTTTAGTAATAACCTCATTCGGTATAAAGTACCCAAATGAAATTTTCAATGCATTCATTTTTCATCATCTATTTTTAAGATTATAGCAGGAATGACTAGCTCTTTATCTAAATCTTACATAATGCACCTTTGATAGAATAATTAGATATCACCTTAGGTCTGGATTATGGGGCATATGATATTTGGTTAACTTTTGAGGACAAATTGTACATATCAAGATCTGTATTTTTATTTGGAAAATCATACAACTTTCTACTAAATGTGGAAATAATAAAACCTGATAAAACATTTTAGAGTATAATATATAGAAAAGGTATTTAAAATAATTTGATAAATCCCAAAAAACTGTTAAATTAGTGTAGAATATTGATTTGATAACAAAACAGAACAACTGTTAAAGGCTACATATTTCTTATAGAATAAATTTTACTGATATCGCAGTTTACTGAACAAGCCTGGTGTTGCTTTATTTAAATTAAGTATAATGTGAATTTCAGTATAATTGAAACTTCATATATTATTTGTTTACAAGACCAAATGATGTAATAGATAACATAGTGTATTTCTGTGATGACATTTATCTACCACCCATATTACCTGATGGTCTCGTAATAAGATAAGATTATCTCTTTATTTTTATCTGCCATATTTTATAAATATTAACATTTTATTTTAGGTGGTGGAGCTATTGAAATGGAACTAAGTAGATATTTACGAGATCTGTCTCAAACCATAGCCGGAAAAGAACAACTATTAATTACAGCCCTTGGCAAAGCTTTAGAGGTTATACCCAGACAACTTTGTGATAATGCAGGTTTTGATGCTACAAATATTCTCAATAAATTACGACAGAAACATGCTGAAGGTAAGTCATTGATACTTATCTTGAGACAAATTTCTTAAAATTGTTTTCGGGAAAAGTGATATTGGTTGTAAAATTGATAAATCAATCTTTAGTCTTTATTACCTACTATTGTCTTTGTTTTCTGTATGAAAACAGAAATCGGCTGCAGAAGAATAATTCATGAAAACTGAGATCAATATATCATTTAGAAATTGATGTTTAAGTTTGTCATGTGAAAATATATAGAGAAACTTTATTTCTTCTGTTGCTTTTCCACGATTATACGACTCCACTATCTTTTGGTTTATATTCATTTCAAACCTCAATTCAATATTTTATGTTATAAAGTGATAATCAAATCCTGAAGGAATTTTATAAATCTTATTTTGTTTAGGAGGAACATGGTTTGGTGTTAATATTATGACTGAAGACATCTGTGATAATTTTCAAGCTTTTGTATGGGAACCATCTGTAGTAAAGATCAATGCTATAACTGCTGCTATAGAATCAACATGTTTAATATTATCAGTAGATGAGACTATACGCAATCCTAAAGCAGAAGGTGGTGGTGGACCACCAGGCGCAGGTAGAGGTCGTGGACGAGGTCGACCTATGTAGAAAACTGAAATATAATTATTTGAATGTGAAGGTTTTGTCTTGAAAATGATAGGTTTCAGATTGGGATAACCTACCCCTGAATTTGTTCATTTCACCAGTGACCATCATAATTCAAAGTTTATTTATCATGTCCATATATATCAATTCGATCTGTAAATATATTTAATATTTCTGCTTCATGAGTGCTATTTCTACCAGTTTTGTATATCATTGTCATGTAATAAAACCTAAAATAATCTTTTTTAGTTTTTATAGTTCTGAAATTAGAATAAGGCCCCTCTTTTTGTAACTGAGGTTGTATAGTATAAATTTGGATTGTTGGCTGAGGATATGTTTTCTCAAAGACCTGAATACACACCAGAATAATTAAAATTAAATTTTGCTGATCATGGTATCTAGTTAATTGAATGTGGTGGCTTGTCCACATTTAGCGGATGTAACAATTTGAAAGATGTGTATTGCATAATGACAATAATGGGTATCATTAACCATGTCTGAAAAAGATTCATAAGTATCATGGCCTGTTTATTTGCCAGCTATACCTTTGCTATTGAGTAGAAAACAATTGTCTCCCAAATTTTTGTTCCATGTCTTTCAAAGAAAACGGGTGGGGGGGGTGAATGGATTATTAAAATAGGGTTGTTAGTCTGCCCACTGCACTTGTTGGGACACCATTTCTCAGAATTTCCCAGTTTTATGGGTTGTCCAGTTCAATGTTTCTGGACTGATTGCCTGGCAAGGTACAGTATCTAGTCCTCATTCGTATGGGGTGGAAAACTGAGGTCATTGTGCACTTAAAAGAACGGTTGCCAGTTGGAATATGAAATAAAGATCTGCCATGGAGTCAACCGACATGGTTTCAAATCCCCGTTTGTACCTGGTAAGGAGTAGGGTCCCCTGTCCAACCTGGTGGATTACTCTGGGTACAATCTGAGAAGGGCTAGCTACCATTTAATTTTCTTACGTTAGTTGCGTATGCTCTGGGTTAAACCCCATTTATCTCTTGAGTTTTTATGTCAGGGGGGGTAAGAAGCTAGCCTGAAGGTTTGGTGTTTGATCCCTGCATTGGCTGACAAAGTTCTTCAGGATTTTCTGACATGGTTCCTCCTTGTCAGTGATGCAGGACGGAGAGCCTGACCCAAGGACACCTGTCGAGTCATTTCGATGAGACGGAAAACTGAGGTCCCGGAACAAATTGGTGTGCACGTGAAAGAACCCTTTGCAGTTGGAATTTGATATAAGAGTAGGCTGTAGTTCCGCTGCCTAGGCAAAATTTCCCTTATAGCACACTGTCCGTCTTCATTACCCCAGTTTAGAAGCAAAACAGTAGGAATTTAAACCCCATTTCATTCCGAAAGGTCAACTTCAAATTGGTGGCTAACTTCAGATAAGGGATATGCCAGGTACAATAGAATGATAAAGGGAAATTTAATTCAGCCTATGTTCATCAGAACTAGGTTCTTTCAAGTAGGCCCTAAATCTTTAATTCTGAGGCAAGCAGATTTATTGCATCCCAAATTCCTTGTCACTCCTCCGCAGGAAAATGCTTCTAATGAACACGTTGATTCAATCAAATGGGGAAAAACATCCTATTTGTATGCACCAAATGGACTATATTGCAAACCTGATCTGTTTCGTTTTTTTCACCATCCAAATAACTAGATTTTGTTTCTTCCAGGCCCTCTGTTCTTACACCACTGACAAAGAGAAAACTCACCGGATAATCCTGGGGAATTTTCTTGACTAACATCAGCATTGAACACGGATGCCATGGTCAATGTGCCAGTGTTGTACTCACAGAGCCACTGTGGATTCCTTCATTTTATAAACATATTGAAATGATTGGTTTCCAGTAAATATGTGACTTAGGATAACCAGTGACATGAAAAGTTCAGACATTCTAGAACAATCATTCATGACCAAAGAGGAGAGTATGTAGAATCTGTTTAAGTATATTACACACAGGTTACATTGACAAGTGTGTATACAAAGACCCCCTAATTTGTAGGTAGTAGTCTTTAATATATGTACAAACAATAGTTCAATAGAATAAATTTATTTAAACAATATGAAGGGTTAATGACTAGTTTAGACCATAGATAAATCTTAGAAGAATAAACAATGAAATAAAAAAAAAATACAGCTTTAGCTATACAGTAGTAGCTACTAGTGTTCAAGTGAGAGTATCCTTTAGATTAGTTCATACATCAAATACATGTTACCGTTTTTCTTCTCCTGTCTTGATCACAAAAAGTATCAACTAATTCTGATAAATATACTTTCCAAGAAAAACTTGTTTTTAATGGTGCATTATTCAAGAGCTAAATCTGCCTACTGCAGGGTTTTTTGGGGCTTTAAATTTTATATCAATTTTAATTTACACAATTACACATGATGAGCCTACAGTCAACTTTGATGGCAGAGATTCAAGCCAATTAAAATGCCTTTGCCATTTAATGATTTAATTTAGAAAATGGAGAAGCTGGGTCTGTCTCTATTAAGAGTAATGTTGCTACGGAAATAAATAATATCTGTCAAAACTACAAACAGTGATAACTTGGCTCAGAATAAAGTAATTAGAATGAATTTTTCAATATATCAATTTTGAATTATCTATTTTGGTACTATATCAACAACAGTCAGTTCTTGATCTAAATCTTACATAATGCATCTTTAATTTCTTGTTTTTTCCTAATCTGTTTTCCTTGAAGTTATGTCTGCCAAATAATTCATTATCTGGGAGCACAAATGAATTGACGTGAGAATTTGAAATTTTCTAAAAACACATGAATATATTGCATTGATATTTGAAAAATTGACAACTCTTCACTCTTGTCTCCTTGGTCGTGTTGTAATACCAATCTTGCAGGAGTATTATTTATTATGGGGACACTCCCACTTCAGCAACATGGCATAATAACAGAGCTAATAGGCTCATAAATAATATTCAGAACTTTAATTCTTAAATGTCCAAATTACAAACTGAAAATAAATAAATGCCAGTATTACAATCAAATCCTTTTCTTCTGGCATAACTTGTAACTTAACAGAAACAGAAAATGGTCAATACCCATTATTTTTTTTAAACTGTGCAACTTTAAACAAATGTTTGACAACAAACTTGCAACATTTATATATATAAACTTTAATAATATAATGTATAATATATATGTATACTATATTCTATATGTATTTATCATAATTATGGTACAGTATAATGGTTTATTTATACATGCATGTATCATCTCATATTTTGAACAATTATTGTTCTATTAATTTTATCTTGAAATATTTATTTGATGTTAGAAATGTGATAATTGATAACTACTATATAAGTTGAATTATATTGCCATAAATGAGTTATTACTTAATATGCAATGTAATTATTACAATATTTACATTAGTTATGGTTACTTGGATAGTAGAAGTATACAAAAATACAAAATGTCTGACAATACAAAGAAATCATTCTATTACATGTCATATGTATACAGTGTTCAGTCAACAATTAAAGAGTTGTTGTTTTTTTCACAAACCCTTTCAAATTTGTGAACCATTTAAGAATAGAAGATAAATTAATATAACTGTATGAATAAAGACTGAAAGGCAGAGTCAATATAAATAATACCATATACATATATCTTTAAATATTTAAAGGCGTGGGGTGGGGGTGGTATGGGAATCTGTCTTCACACAAAGAATATATTAACTTAACATAATATTTTAAAACTTATTACTAAAGACTTATATATTATGAATATATGCAGTCACTGAATATCATTATGATTCAATATTGCATAGATCCTTTACAGATATACAGCAAACTTTCACAACACCATTTACTCTAGTATCATCATCACACCTTAAGCTTATTTTACTTTTTTTTAAAAAGTAATTTCATCTGACTTTCCATATTTGGCACACTTTCATAGTCTTGGATAAGTAATGACTCCACATTCTGTTCACTATAAAACAATTTATAGCAATATAAAAATCCTTGATTTTAGAGGCCAATATTTTAACGGTAAAGTGCAGGATTTTACAAATTCTAACACTTTACACAACAAATTGTGCCATGTAAGTCTTTTTTCTTAATATAGCACAATAAGAAGAGAGTTACCACAACCAGACTGCATAACTATATAAACATATATCTACTTCGATGCACCAAATTTCTGTCCATCTTTCAACAACTGTGGATAAATCTGAGCTGGGGATATCAATATTTGAGCAGGCGTATTTATTTGACCAAACACTTGATGTCTCATCATTTCTTCATATGCAGCAAGTTGTGCTGCATTGGCCTGAAACTGGGCTGCGTACAGTTGTTGGATCTGAAGAGGATTGGCTGCTAAATTTGTTGGTGAATGCTGGGATAGATAAGCATATTGAAAAGCTGGATGGACGGTTGAATTGAAGACATCTCCTGGTGATAGTTGTAAACTAGATGGGGCAGCTTCCTGAAATGTACCCCAATTCATTTTTTTATATAATTTTATATTATTCAATAATAATTATCTACTTATATAAATCTTTTGCTTTTGGAAAGTTATTTATTGGAACACCGTAAAATAATAAAATCATACTTGATATATTTATTAACAGTTATAATGCTGACACCTTTGGTATTCAAATATTAAGGCACAAAAAATAACCACAAATCTCATACACTTATTTCTAAAAAAAAAATTATCACAATAAAATAATTAGAATACTGATAGATATAAAGCCTTAGTTACCCTAATAGAAAAGGTTGCCATCTTTGATGGTGTTTTTTTTTAAGATTTCTGATTGAAACAGTTACCTTAGATTTAGATCTTGCCTTGTCACTAGAAGTAGCAGATGATGTAACAGGACGATCCAATGATTTCGTTGACATAGGACTAGCAGATGATGAGCGACTTGATGAATGACCTTGCTGTGACCTTGATGCATGGTTTTGAGGAATTGTCTTTCCTGATATCCTTGAGAAATCCTGAGGATGAGTTTTAGTTGGATTGGTCATGGTAGGTGTGTTAATAATTGTCTTTTTCTCATTGTTTCCTTTACGTAGTGTTTTCATACTAAAATCAACAGGTTCATCATCACAAACTTCTTCTCTGTGACTATTAACACAGTGGTTACTAGGTGGGGGAGCTAACTCTAATCGCTGACGCTTTGAATCTGTGTGACGATCAAATTGTGGTGACATGATATCTGTGACTGAATAGGATCGTTTATGATTAGAATGAGCTGGTACTGTAGTTGACATGTAAGGTATATGTGGATGACTTGAAGGACTAGTTAAACCACCATGATGACCTGATGATGGGGTTTTCTTTTGGTTACTACCACTAGCTTGTGGTGACACTAAGTAAAGATTGGCTTTCTCTACGGTTTTAGGTGATGGGATGACTGAATGAGCAAATAGTTGTGAAGCCGCCAGTGGATAACCATTTGCATAATACAAACTAGAGGTGCTGGTGGTGGTAGGTATAATGGGTGCAGATGAAGCTCCAGGTTTCAGATGTTTTGGTGCTGTACGGTAGGCAAGAGGGGACAATATACTGGTTTTCTGACGAACAGTTGGTATTTCTAATAGTCTTGAAGAATTCTCAGATTTAACTGGTATTGTTGGCAGGGATAAGCTTGATGCTTGGCTTATCCATTCTTGTTTAACAGTTTCTTTAGCAGAAACATTATCAAGTAGATTTTTGACGGTTTGACGCTGAGTTTTCTTGAACTGAAAAAAATAACAAATGAATCTTTAATCCAAATTATGTTTTTATAAATTCAAAACACTAAATTTTAGGTCAAAATGGCTAAACCAGGTTATGGATAACATGTTGTGCAATAAAAAATAGCAAATATTAAATGCCAACAAATGGTCTACAACACAGTACCTTGATGCTTGTAATAAACTGATATCAGATAGTACTCAGACACCATGCAGTGTTTTATTTTAATGGAACTGCGTAACAATTTGATTACACTTTAGACATAGCTCCACATTGGACCAAATATGTTTAGGTAACGTTTTTAATACCTTAAATCACTGTCCAAAGTTTTAGGGAAGACCCTCGATCAAACGAAGGTATGTTATGTAACAGTACTTGCAATAGATTTGATTGAACAGGAAGAATAGACATACCCCTTCAAAAGCTCAAGTATCAGAAACCAATCCAGCAATGGGCAGAGAGGGATTTCTCTTGCCTTTGCTTCAGGACTATGACAATACTGGGTATTATAATTTAAAAATGAAATGGATGCTTTTTTTTTAAAGACAGTAGCTCCTAACTGTTTGTGTCGCAGAACTGAGAGCATACACCTATTGAGAGAAAGGCTTTAGGAAAGATAAACTGCCAAGTAACATTCCCATTTCTAAACTTTCAAAGCAGACCACAAACGCTGTTGCATTTTGATTCAGCTAACACAATACAAACAAGCCAACAGTGAGGCTGATGTCCCCCGCCGAAATCCCAAAATAAATAGATGACACATATTAATTAATCGCACATTTATTTTTTTCAAACGTATTGAGCAATCAAACTGTACACAAAGTGTCATCCAAAAGTGTTTTATAAAGAAAAATGCTAAAACCGATGAGAAAAATGAAAATGTACCCTAGTTAGGGGGACCCTAAAGGCAGACAAAAGGGCCCCCACACTTGACAAAAGGGCCGCTCTGGCCAAGGGAAAGGGCCCTCTTGTGCGAGTCCATCATTTCTATACACTGTTACTGTCGAACCCATTACTGAATGAGAATGCAGTCATTGTATTGGCATAAAAATCATCAATCAAGATGAGCCTAAGTTATCTTGTCCCAAAGTATCAACCAATCAACTCCATCAAAGCATTGACCTAATAAGCATACACACCAATTTTGAACATTTTAACTCAATTCGAAGCAGAGTTATTGTGTTCCAAAGTCTTAGCAAATCACATTGCTTATCGCTCTGCTTACCCTGAGCAGAAAATGCTCATTATCGATCTTAGTCAAGGTATTACTGTAATGAAACTAACTATACACCAAGTTTCATCAATCTCACTTAATTAGAACTAAAGTTATCGTGTCCCAAAGCATCAACCAATCAAATTGCTTATCTCTGCTTACCCTAAGCGGAAAATGCTCATCTTCGATCTCCATCAAGGCATTGGCCTAATAAGCATATACACCAAGTTTGAACATTTTAACTCAATTAGAAGGAGAGTTATTGTGTTCCAAAGTCTTGACCAATCGAATTGCGAATCGCTCTGCTTACCCTGAGCAGAAAATGCTCATTACCGAACTTGGTCAAGGTATTACTGTAATGAAACTATACACCAAGTTAATTAGAACTAAAGTTATCGTGTCCCAAAGCATCAACCAATCAAATTGCTTATCTCTGCTTACCCTAAGCGGAAAATGCTCATCTTCGAACTCCATCAAGGCATTGACCTAATAAACACATACACCAAGTTTGAACATTCTAGCTCAATCTCAATTAGGAAGAGAGTTATTGTGTCCCAAAAAGTGTGACGGACAGACGGACAGAAGGACGAACCCATTTTAATAAATTTTCTTTAGCCTCTAGCGAGTTCACACTGACTGTATTGGTATTAAAAGTGGACCTTAAAACCTGAACATATTTTTGTTTTTCACTACATCCTATCAGATCTTTACACAGTTTTCTTTTGATTATAATTTATCAATAATCTATGATAAATTACCTTTTCACGATGTTGATTATTATTATTATTAGACTGTTTACGATAATCATTCCATTGTTTCTCTTTCTGTTCACTGATAGTATCAGAAGAAATTCTCTACAAAATATAATAAATTGTTCAAAATAGAGTATATAAACTTTCCACTCATTTTTTACCATACACATTTAACTCAATTCTTTATATAGTAATGTTTATGCCATAACTTCATGACTTTTTATACGAAAATTCATAAAGAAATTCAAATGACTTAAAAGGCATTGTTACTCTTCAGAGGATACTTAGTTTTTAATATTTTATTTAAAATAACATTACAGTCAAAAATCCAAATACTGATCTACTATTTTTGACAAAATTTATCTCCATTTGTGCTATGGTTGTCATTCTTTGCTTGATAAAGACGGGAGAACCCTCGTCGAAACGTCGCTGAAATAAATTCTTTAAGTAACTTGCATTCCATATAATTGTGTCATGTGTTAAAATTTTGATGAATGCTTTAAAACACATAAAAAGATAGGCTGCCAGGCAACGAAACATACGCCCATAGCAGCTAAATCGTCCGGGCAGTCAACAAGGGTTGTCGCATATTTTTCCTTTTTTTTGGTAATGAAACATTTGTAATACACTAAAATCTGAGTAACAACTCATTATGTAATTATCAGAAAATCATTACAATTTGTTTGCTTTTTATAAAGTTTTGTCCCACGCTAACAATTAGTATAGGAAACATTTAATGTCATGGATTTAGCTGTTCAGTTATCAAAATTCATTGAAAATCAAAATACTTGTTCGTTTCAACACCTTAAACTCTGTGTATCAATCTGAAGTCAATCGGATGGTAAGTTTGGCATCTGCAGCGCAACAAGGTTTTTTGAAGTGATCAAGGGAGATAACTCTGGAGGTAATTATTTGAAATTGATGAAAATCAGTAGGCTTCTTCCTCTCAGGACCATAAACAGTGTGTGTAAATTTAAAGTCAATCGGATATTAACTTTGGCCTCTAGAGCGTCCACAGGATTTTTTGATGTGATCTAGGGCCATAACTCTGGCACTAATTATCGGAAATTGATGCAAATCAATAGGCTTCTTTGTCTTACGACCTTAAACGCTGTGTATAAATTTAAAGTCAATCGGATATTAACTTTGGCTTTTAGAGCGTCCACAAGATTTTTTGAAGTGATCAAGGGAGATAACTCTGGCACTAATTACCGAAAGCCGCTGAAAATCTATAGGCTTCTTCGTCTTATGACCTTAAACACTGTGTATAAATTTAAAGTCAATCGGATATTAACTTTGGCTTTTAGAGCGTCCACAAGATTTTTTGAAGTGATCAAGGGCCATAACTCTGGCACTAATTATCGGAAATCGCTAAAAATCAATAGGCTTCTTCGTCTTATGACCTTAAACACTGTGTATAAATTTAAAGCCAATCGGATATTAACTTTGGCCTCTAGAGCGTCCACAAGATTTTTTGAAGTTGTCAAGGGCCATAACTCTGGTAGTTATTATCGGAAATCGCTGAAAAACAATAGGCTTCTTCGTCTCATGACCTTAAACACTGTGTATAAATTTAAAGTCAATCGGATATTAACTTTAGCCTCTAGAGCGTCCACAATTGCTTGTGGACGCCGGACCGACGGACGGGGGCGACGACAATATACGACCACATTTCAATGTGGATAAAAACAAAGTCAAAGTGGATTTGACTATGATTATGACTTTGATCCTGTCTATGTTTATGTTATTTAAATGGTTTTGGATTCCTCTCACTTTATCATTCGTATTCACATTTCAATGTGGGCGTATAAAAACTTGTACACCTTAAATCGAAATATATTTTTTTTACCAGTCACCCCTGAATTCCTAATGTCTTTTTAAATCTAAGATATTCGAATTACCTGACTGTTTTGTGAAGAATGATTATTTTCTCTCTTAAAAACTTCAATTTTCTCTTCTATTTTTTCTTTAACTTTATTCAAAACAGCTTTCTTTTCTTTTTCTTTCATGGCTTTCAAACTTTTCATATGTTTCTCATAAGGTAATAGAAGTCTACAAAACAAAAATGAGTATCATATAATTTTCATTTTTGGTACCCTAACAATTAAAAGAAATCTAGTAGAAATGTAAAATATATTCTTGATATTCCAGCACTCTTGCTCCACTAGCAAGGGTCTTGAATAACTCATCATCAAATCTTAATGATTACTGATGTAGCACTGCAGGACACAGAAAAGGCACTGCTGCTTTCATCAGTTGGTCCTCAGATATTACAGTCATTCATTGTAGTCTTAGTTTAGGGGTCACCAATGTAGGCATGGATTTACGATAATAGTCATGTGAATTATAATGGTTCATTAAATCAATGTAGAACATTTAATTAAATCAAGATTATTTCATTGAAGAAATACATCCATAATTCTCAAAAAACTTTTAGTAAAGATCCTTAGCAGTTTTCCTTGAAAGTCTCAATATTGAAAAACTGTTGAGAAAACTTACTTTTCATAATGTCTTCTAGTACACGTAGCAGCACTTGTACTTCCTGGATTTCCACCTAATTTATCATATAAAAATTTCCATAACCTTTTCTTTGTCACCTGAAATATATTGGGTAATTATTAATATTATTTTCTCCCCATATTTTGTAAGAAGTATATAAAAAAATTGTTATTAACCTACACGTACAATGTATATGTAATATTAGAAAAATTTAATCCTTTCATAATTTTTCTTCAAAGGATGCGTAATCGGATACAATTTTTTTAAAGTTATTATTTCAATGATTAATAGTTAAGTATCGTTCACCCAATAGGTAATTCCATTAGTGATGTTGCCTAATTGGTTAGAGATGAGGAGAAATTTGGTTTTTAAACCTAGATTAGAGTAAACAAGAGAAAGCACATACTGATATTCAGGCCAAATTAACCGCCTAATCAGATACATAAAACACATTAGACTGCTTGGCCACCCAAGCCCTAAATGATATTGGGTGAAAATTAAATCTTATACTCATCTTTACCTTATACCTAATATATAAACAACTATGGATAAATCTTTTTTTTAACTTGTTTCCATATATATGACTTAAAACATACTTACTGCTTCATAGCCACCAAACTTTTCAGCATATTTATAAAATACATACATGTCCACTGAAAAAATACACAGATACTAAAAACAAATGATTACAATGCTAAAAACATCGAGTAACAATTAGCTTCTCAAATAATAATAGATCAGGTTATTATATATATTAAAATACATGTCATCATAAAATGTCTTAAAAGGTACATATTTCCGAGGCAGTTATTAGCAGGTATTAAATTTCTTGAATAGAAGCTATATTTATAATTAATCATTAATATTACCATTGTTGGTAAAATGAGCTGGTTATAGTTTTCATAAGCTCACATCGTTGGTAACATAAGCCGATTATGTTAGTTTTCATATTATACTCACATTGACGAAATCCAAGGGAAGGAATTCTCTCTATAGGTGTATTACGATTCCTCATAAATTTATGTAAAGATATAAGGAAGATTTGTTCTGCTTCTGTTGTTTTATTTTTCTCATAGAATGTACATCCCTGTGACTGTCAAAATATATAAATATCATAAAATTACTTATCAATCACAGCAATAAATGAACCTTTATTTCACATTATCAATTGAGTGTATCATGTATAATTTTTCCTTGGAATTCAATCCAACATACAAGTATCAAATTATGGATTACTAACGCTAGTTAAGATACAACAACAATGATTTATTACAGCAGTGTAGAGATGGATTAATATTACGAAAAATATTGCGGTACATAGCATTTATAGAATCTAATATGATCACCACAAAGAAATACTAAACAGAAAGATGATTACTACATTTCTTAAATGCAAATATGTGGGAGAAACCCAAAGTATAGGCTTACTTTTCAACAAATTAATATCTTTGTCTCAAACTATTCGAGATTTGTGTAAAAGCTTATATAGTAGCCCTCAGGGTATATTCTTCATCAAATATAAGTTATATCTGTTTTGACAATTACACTCACCCTAGTTTTATGAGGGGATGGTTTTAATAATGGTGAACCACCATACACAAGTTTCTCTGTCTGACCACTACTATCAGAATCATGGGATGATTCTTTACGTAATAATAATTTCTTTTTACGTGGTCGACCTTTCAAATTCGGTGCTAGAAATAAAATCAAGGATAAATACTAAATAATGATTATAATTTCACTTGACAAAAAATTGCATTTTGTAAAAAGAACAAATTATCTAGAAACTACATGTAGTTTGCATTAATTCATCAGAAATCTTTCACTAACTAGTTCAAGCCGTGTAGCCTACGAACATGGGAATGTAAAAGAATATTAAGTTTTCATTATACAATGGAAACAATGTGTACTCTGTGTAAGTCTCTAGATGTGTAGGGCAGAGAAGTCCTGTATAGGCACCTAGACCATTTGAACTGTGGAGAAAGTTGACGTCCTTCAAGAAATGATTTTTACCTAAATGATCACATCTTATTTCTAATTCATCTAAATCAGAACTGTAGAAGGTATCAAGACAATAAAGAATTCGACAGTTCTTTGATTTGGTAGTAAAACCACCCAGAGCACAAACCAAGGCATTCTTCAACCATTTATCCTGTACATTTTCTAGTCTTTTGAGGGCAGCTCGAAATCTACAATACTGGGGATAACTCTGAATAATAACTTGGGGTAGACTGTAATGTTTCTCATCTGAAAAAGAAGTTTTTCATCAGACAGTTGGAATGATGGTGTAATAATGGCAATATAAATTTCACACTCAGACAAACATCACAAGGTTTCATAACTAACTTTGGGATAATTTGTCTCAATTTTGATGCCCGGCTCCGTCCGTCGTCAACAAGGAAGAGACCAGTTTTTTTTCTGATTGATACACAGTGTTTATCTTCATGAAACGAAGAAGCCTATTGATTTTCAGGATTTCCAAACTTTTAAAATTATCTGATTACCAGTACCAGAAATGATTCAAATTTTGATTATTTCTGATAATTAGTTAATGTTTGTTAATCGTGACCAATTGTCAGTATTTTGTAAATACTTCCATTATATACAGAATAATACATATGCAATAAACCCATGTGAACGAATTTAGTGCTGTGGACGTATCTTTCTTTACCTTGTGTTTTTTCTGTTTCTGATTGGTCAGGACCAGTATCAACAGGAACAGAACAGCCGATTGTCCAGTCTGTTTTACATTGAATCATGGGAATTAGATCAGTCAATTTTAATATCATTTTATGGTGCAGAGCCAGTATTTCATCCTGAAAAAGAACAAAACAACACAATTATTAAGTTTCATGATTTTATCATTTCTTCACTTCTATGCATTGTTTATTAAAACAATGAATTCCTCAGCATGCAGGAAACTACATAAATAAATAAGTACCTACTAATGTTCACATATTTTCATAAATTCTGGCAAATGGCCACACTCTGATAAAAACTAATTCAACACACCCTCCATTTGAATAGGAAAATTTTATTTTATTCATTTGTGTTGGCTTTCTGGGGAAATATGTTTTTCATTATGTAACAAGTAGAGTTTCAAATTGTTCAACACAGTGTTAAAATGATATTGTGAAAATATTGTGAATACTAGACAACTAGTTATTTATAGATAATACTAGTGAATAATTCATTGAAACAAGTATTTACAGTTTATATCACCCTAGATATTAGAGCTTTAGTAAACTGACACCTTATAATATAGGTACATCTATCATATTCTAATAGAAGGAAAACAATATTTGATATCCTAGATAAAGATCTGCTAAATTAATCTAGTTCATCCTCCTATACTTCAATACTACAAAACAAAGGAATATTACAGACCAACTTTTGTTTAATGTCTGCAATTATTCACTGTTTGATACCAACTGGGTTAGCTTCGGATCAATACCTTGAACACCCTACATTATATGCAAATAAATAATAGAGTGTTATAATCTTTATTCTGAGATTTTGATTTTTGTTTCGATTGTTTGCATGATCAGATAATGCAGCCAGTTATAAATGGAAAGTTCAAAATGTACAGTTCTACTTGATTTAATTTAATACCATGAATACCTTTCATTATATGCAAATAACTAATAGAATGTTACAATATTTATACTGATATTTTGATTTTTGTTTAATTATTTGAATCAGATAATGCAGCCAGTTATAAATGGAAAGTTTAAAGTTCTACTCCAATTTTAATTTTCTAATACTTTATTAATAACAAATCTTAACTTTATAGAATAATGATATAGGATACATCATAATCCATGAACTGTTACACCCACTATTAAGAAATACATATAAACTGTTATATATAAGACTACATTAATGATCTACTACATAGATAAAGAGAAATGAGGTTTAATGTCCACTTGACACAAACTAGGGTTTTTTTTGGTTCAATTTTATTTCATTAATTCGCTTGTGCGGAGGGGTCTTTAGCAGTTGGAAGAAATCGGAGGAGCCGAGAAAACCCACGAGGTTGGACAGGCGATCCTACTCCTTTACACATACCAGCGGGGAATCGAAAACATGACAGTTGATTCAATGGCAGACCTTATAATACAGCGCACACACGCTAACCATTCAGCCATCCAAGTCCCCACTATAAACAGAACATTGAAAACATGAAAAATACTTGATTAATAACACTAGGAATATAAATTGATTTTTGAAAGCATATATCCTTATATATTAATAACCTATAAGAATATCCTGCATGGAGCTTATTTTATCCTGTTTAAATTTACATCCTATAGAAATCATTTACGTCATGACAAAATGATTTATATATATATATAGAGAGAGATATTGTATATTTTTAATGACTTAAACTTTACATTCAACAGAAGCTTTCTTCTTTTCTACACCAACTATATATATTTTCATTGCACCAAAACAATAAATGTATACAAATAATTTAACTGTTAATTAGTTATTTAGGTTTGCCTATAGTGCAATCAATGACCTACTGCATATATTGGGACACAACTTGCATTGTGAATAGTTATGGAATCACACAAGATATCTATATATGTGTAACTGAAATATAATTATGTACCCCCTGAAAATATTAAGAAAATGCTTTTAAGGAATTTCCAAAGTAATTCTACAAAGATGTCTGATTCAAACACAACAAGGCTGAGATTGATTAAATCTGAAGGTATATGACTATAGTACGTGTGGAGTTTTAGAAGTTTTACAGTAAGATGTGGTATTTAGGCATAATGAAACTATCATATGTTGACATTACAATACAACCTGACCCATATTACAACAACTCTATACAGCTTTATAGTACTTTGCAACACAAAAACTTTCACTTCATACTTAATTACGCGTCAATTAATCTTATTTTCAAACATATGTCAAACATTAATCCAAATCTACAAAATTTGTTAAATTTATTTTTAAAAATCGAAAAAATCATATATTGTGAACTTGCATCAATAAAAACATTTCTTTCTTTTGAAGTTTATATTTAATTTATGATTGATTGGTCCTTAAATTTATTATTTGGTCAAATAAAAAAATCAATAATCGTAGCATTTTTATAAACCATAATAATATATAGGTTAGTCAATAAGTAGATAATATCATCAATAAAAATGATACCTGGGTTTTCTCACCTTAGCATATTTTTCTTAATTGACTAAACTAATAACATAAAATAATCAATATAATACTGTAATCATTATTTTATATAAAATATATCCTTGACATGTAATGCTTTATAATAGGGGCCATGTTTAATATAAACTGGTAGCAATTGTTAAATCTTTCTACAGGAATAAGTATGGTCTTTCATTTATTTATTGACAACAATAGTCATTTATTGATTTCTTTGATTCAATGCCATAATAAACTTTATTATATTTCCCTTCCATCTCCTTTCGTCATACATTATATATTATATATCATTCTTACTGTAGAATATCTTTTTTTATTTTTTCATTTTGTAGAATACAAAAGAAATGTAATTAACCTATACAGTATTTGACATTTTGTGAACAGAGTAGGCTTGTCACTAGAGGCGAAACTTGAGGTGGTGTGCCTCATCTAAACTAATATAACTACATGTAGAGAAAATCAATGGAATTAAATTAATGGGAAGTGTATATGATGAATTCAGGGTACCGCAACACATGTTTCGTCTTCTTCAAAATAATCAATTCACTAGTTGGTAGTCGGTCATTACAGGTAGAAAATACGCCATCTTGGATCATTATCTAGTTTGATTTATTTATTATTATCTTAAGTAAATACTGACTATTACACATCATTGTAGTCTTGCTAATTAATATAATAGAGTAAATGAACCCACTAATTAAGTATTTAGGGTATCTTTCTTTTCTATAGTCAATGTTAGTCTAACTATAAAATGCAATAAGATCAACAATACTGAGTAATATATATTTGAATAATCATTAAAATATTTAACTGAATAGTAAAAGTTAACAACATACAAAAATATATAATAGACTATACATCACAAAAAGTAGTTTAGCACTAAAGTGCATAATAAAAAGGTTACTTTTATGATAAAATAACTCATTTGGAAGGATAGATATCAAACATTTTTATATATATAAATCATCTTGACTTGACATATTTACTTTTATGCAGATAAATTTTTTATTGTTAGAGATATTATTATGAAACCTTGTTTTAGATATCACTTCCTAATCTAACAACATATTGTTAACATAATGTTAATATTAGGACATATTTTCAAGGTCTTTACACAACTTTCCACCCATATTTTAATAATATTTTCAATTTAGATCCTGGTAAATGTCTTTATATAATCTGAGCAGTACTTTTACCCTAGCATACACAAAGTCTCACATTTCACAAGACTCTGTAAATAAAAGTGGGTTTCAGAATTTAAATCAAATGCTAAAATTTCCTGCACATAGTCTATTTACCTTGTATCAAAAATATAGATTAAAATATTCAGCAGACGGAAATGATTGTTAGATTTGGGTAACTGGATTGATTATGCAACTCATTAAAGGAATTTTGTTCTTCAATTGTATGAGTGACTTGATAATCAATAATATAACTTGGACAAAATATATAACTTTGATTATCCAGGCATTTAGACAGTGTGAAATATGGAGGCTTAAGCCCAATCCCACTAATAGCCTGTTCAGACGGTTAAGTTGAACTGGTTTAAAAACCCTGGGGATCGTTAAACCAGCTTAACCTTGTCGTTTGAATGCAAATGTGGGGCAAATAATCCATTTTAAACTTTAAAGACCCCAGCTCGCAACCTGTCTTTGAGAAGGCTTTCTATTTTAAACTGGTTCATCTTGGTCGTCTGAACTGGTTGGCTCCAGCTCACTTTGAGCATGTCAAGTACGCAGTAAGTTACATTCCTGGGAAAATGTTGGGTCAGGCAGTGCCAGTGTTATCGAAAGCGTGCGAAAACCGAATACAGAATATGAACCTGTCCATGTGTAGTTAATTCTAACCTGCGACCGGTGAGGTTAGAATAGTGGTTTGGCTAATAGTACATGTGAGCGCAACACGATCCTGTCTTAAAAACCGCGGCAAGTTTGAACTGGCTTAGATGAAGTATTATAGAGTGTCAGCCCAGTTTGACTATGCTGTGTAGTCGTTCGAATGGGATAAAAAAATCAATGTCCTGCATTCATATTGAAGTGCACGTAAAAGAACCCTTGACAGTAGAAAGTTGATAAAAGAATAAACTGTAGTGCTGGTGTCCGGGCAAAATTTCCCTTACAGTATGGTGTATATGGTGAATGCAAGTCATTTGCCCAGTGGAGCAGAACAGTACATGTAGGATGTTAAACCCCATTTCATTTAATCCCAGTTTGCACTAGTCTGAGAGATAAAGGTTTGCAAGACTCTTTCAGACCAAATAAACCAGTTTTATTTACCACAATAAACCTGGGATTGCTCTGACTACATGTATATGCACAAGATATTTCTCCTTTTAAAATTTTGCCTTTCCTTATTCCCTCCTTGTCTCACAAATGGAGGAAATATTGCTAACATATGCATATTTGTGGTAATTACATTTCATTTTATCTTTAAACTTAAAAAGTTCACAGAAAGGACATATTAAAAGTAATAATTTTAAATGTCAGACATTTTTGTGAATATTTTTAACCATCATTAGTATAAAATATAAATAAGGTAATTTAAAAAAAACCCACACTTTTCTTTCTATATAAATCACCTAAAATTTATCAATTATCATGACTGTAAAACAGAAAGAAACATTTCAAAGAAATAAAAAAAGAGAAGAAATCCAGCTCAATTTTATCCTACAATTTATAGCCATTTTGTTTGAAAGTATGATAATAAATTAATATCACTGATGAAATACATGTAATACAATGTTTGCATTTTGCATACAAAATAGTCCCATCTGTTCTTGCGATGCCAATTACTTGTAATATGAATTTCTGTGTAGAAAACCATGTGCATGGAGTTTACAAGTACAATCAAGATATTTTCTCTTTTAGTAGTGTTTTGGCAATCTGTCAAGATTCAGTCTTATGTAATGCTGGTTGTCTCAATTCAGCAGAAATAAATATACAAGATGATATGATTCAATCATTGAAATAGTTTACTAATAAATGGAAAATATGTCGTTACTTGCAGACAAGTTGGTTTGACCACTGGTCATTTATCATGAATGAAGAGCAATCATTTTAGCCATTATCATCTACTGTACAGAAAGATTAGGAGAAGTCACTGACATAATACACAGAAATATTATTCATAATTGTTATTCCATTTCCATTACATTTTACCTTCACCAAGAATGCTATATTTATTTTGGAAGTGTCACAGCAAAATTCTGCAATATGTTTTTAGTCTCTCCAGTCTAACTCATAGACAACTCAACAAAGACTAGGTAATTTTGGGTCAAACATATGGTAAATTTTACTTTAATTTTAGTAATTGACAGAGAAAATCCATGAGGTTGGGCAGGAGACCCAACTCCTTGTCAGGTACGGGCTTGGGATTAAAAAAAAAACCTAATTAATTTACAAAACAATTTATGATTTTAAGGTCATTCATATGAAAGTAATCCTGTCACCTTTATTTGTATGTATTGTATTTGTTTTAGAACAATATTATCACTAATTACTCACGTTATATATTTACTTTAATTATTACTTGTGCATAATACATATATATTTACAAGATAGTGAATATGTGTATTATGCACTAGTAATTAAGAGAGAGAGAAATGGGGTTTAACGTCCACTCGACACAAACTATGTCATTTCAGGAGGTTCGACAGGCTGCCCTACTCCATGTCACCTACAACCTGGGATTCGAAACCACACCAGTTGACTAAATGACAGGCTTTATGATACAGCATGCTCCTGCTGACCATTCGACCCCCCACCCACGCACTAGTAATTAACATATATGTACTAGTAATTAAAGTATATAGTAAATATATGTGTATTATGTACTAGTAATTAAATCAGATAGTGAATATATGTGTATCATGTATTAGTAATTAAAGTATATATAGTGAATATATGTGTATTTTGTACTAGTAATTTAATTATTTGGTGAATATTGTATGTGTATTATGTACTAGTAATTAAATTATATAGTGACAATATGTGTATTATGTTCTAATAATTAAACTATATATGGTAAATATATGTGTACAGTGTATTCCATACTAGTAATTAAAGTATATAGCGAATATATGTGTATTATGCATTAGTAATTAAAGTAAATATATAACATGAGTAATGAGTTATATCCTTGTATTTGTGTGGTCTACAGACAGACACATGTTGTAAGTTAAATATTTTCAATAACAAAATTTAGATGAGTCACAATACATTGTATTACAAAAAATGATTTCTTTTATAAATAGCTCAAATCTACATTTAATCATCAAATTGATATCAACAAAAAAAGTTTGAATTATATTTTTTAAAAGACACAATTCTTCGAATCAATAAAGCTGATAGTCAGCAACCTACAAAATGTCAGACTAAAATATTTACAAATAAATTAGGAAATCATGTAAAGTAGACATATCATTTAGAAGTATTAGATAGACAAGTCATAACTATCAGGTCCAAATCAAAGTTTGACCAAAGATGTATATCATAAGAAAAGAAACATGTGAAAACTTAATAAATATGAATACATTGTAATGTAACTTCTAAGTATGGTTAGCAGGTGCGGATCCAGAGGGGGGCGCACCCGGTGCATGCCCCCTATTTTTTTTTTGAGGTGGCGAACAATTTTTAGCTCCATATATTCTCGCGGGAAAGGAGAACAAAAATAGTTTAGGTTGGAAATCGTAATTTACAGTACTAGTATGAAATTAGTCCTTGTGGACATTTTTTCCACTCAAAAATCAAGGGCCAGCCCTTCACTCCCAGAGGGTGCAGCATCCCCCCCCCCTTTCTGAAAATCCTGGATCCGCCTCTGGTTAGATTAATCACAACCGAAAGTTGATCTCCACATATAGGAAGGAAAATCAGATTTTGACCCAAGAAGAGGTAACTGTAGACCTGTCCACCGCACAGACTACCTAATTTAAGGGCATGTGTAAATAGAATAAAGACTGAGTATATATAATGTAACATAGAGAATGAGATATGCAGTGTAAACATATTGATTTATTTCGGTTGATAAACGATACACACTTTTTCCATCACATAATTAACAGATGCTTACTATCATTGAAATATTTCACTTGTTGCTGCTTCCCAAATTTAAATTTTGGGGGACCTGTTTGTTTCCTCTATCTGGCTTGAAGGACTGACATGTGTTGCACACAAGCAAAGCTGGCTTACTTATACCATTGTTACTCATCTCTATTATTCAATTACTTTCTGGTTGATTTGAAATATAAGTGCATTAAGAAGGAAAAAGTACAATTTGATTTATAATGAATCTTGCTCAGCTACAGGAAAACAAAGCTTGTTTGATCTCAAATATGAATAATTAAAAACTAAGAATAATTCATTATACATGTAAAAAGCTTTCTAAAGGATTATTAAAAATAAACTTATTAAAATCTGTCATTTGCATTTCTCAGATGTACTCACATTGATTATTTAAAGAAGTGTTATGCTGAAGTTGCCTATTGTCGGGCATCAGGCATCAATGGTTACTGGATTTGCCTCTTGTCAGGCATTTTTTTGACGTAAAATATTATACAAATTATCAGATGACTTAGATATTGAGTGGATTAGACGTTAAAGTCTAATATGGGCAACCAAGAATATAACCTGTGCTACATCCTGGCAACAATTGGCAATTCTCTTACAATCATCCAAGATAACCTCTCAAACATTCATTATATTGCACAGAATAAAGTAATTTGATTGAAATTTTCAATATATTAACTTTTCATTATTTCTGCACTATAATAGTTTCTTTAATATTTAATTAACAAAACAAAATTAAGATATCTATGGTAGATAATCTCCTGGTTTGGATACAATCAGAATAAGAAGAGGCTAATTAAAGGATTTCAGCAAAGATATGGCGCCGACTTTTGACCTTATCCAGTCTATATTTCTTAAGAAAATGCCATATGTTGACAAATGTTAAATTCATATCATACCCTTGGTACATGTTCCATTGTAAATACTGCTTGGAATTGAACCATTTTTGGACTGGTGTTCCTTTTAGAGTCTAAATTTCACAACATTTCCAGCCCCCTATTTCGGAGCCTTTCCAGAAATAAAAATAAACCCTCTAAAACAGCTCAACACAAAGATGAATTTCTGGAGATGGTGTATGTAGAAAGTGTATATTACTATCCTTTTTGTACCATTTTTAGAT
The DNA here is from genome assembly GCA_036850965.1 of Patella caerulea. NCBI lineage: Eukaryota > Metazoa > Mollusca > Gastropoda > Patellidae > Patella > Patella caerulea. The sequence goes on from JAZGQO010000006.1 coordinate 27,400,556, forward strand.
AATAATCAATGGTACTTATAATTTCTAGTTTTAAAACTGAAATTTTCCTTGGCGTAATCAAGAAAACAAATTATTTAACAGTAGATACATTGTAATCTCCCAATTTGGATTCAACTGGATTAAAAAGAGACCCATTAAAAAAATTTCTGTGCAAAATGCAGCTGGCCCTTGCTTTTGACTATATTCCTTTTATATATTTGGCAAATAATCCTGAATGTTGACAAATTTTTAACTCAAGGGAAATATTGAACAGAACTGAATTATTTTTGGACCAATATTCTTTTAAGTGATTCAACTTTCACAACATTGTAAATGTACATGTAGTTTGAAAAGGTTTCCATTTAGAGACTTTTATTATTCCTAATTATATACATGTATTCTGTTATTTGATATTTCATTAAATGAAATCCAAAATAATTTTGATTTATTGGTTGTGAGAAGACTGAGATAATTTCTCTGTAGTTTCAATCAATACTTCCTTCTATATTCTAGCCACTGCAAACTGTATTTACAATGCACAGACATATTTTGATCATATATATAAGCATCTTCATGTATTTTTTGAAGGATATTCTGGTTTGAAGCATATGTAAAATATTATATATTACAATTGATTTTAAATGGCTGATGTCAATATCTTAATTAATTCTGTTATGTATTACCAGCACTACAATTCTCATATAATCAATATAAAAACACATAATATTATAAAATAATCATATTACATTATAAATATATTGTAACAATTCTTAAAGTCCTGAGAACAATTTGCATGGTTTCTAAAATATCCAATTTCTCACTGCTTACTACACACTAATATCTACCTGTACTCAAGATTGATTAATTAACATTTAATTATGAAACCAAATTCAAAATGCCGATGCTGGATAATGTCTCGGCATGTATTCAATTGGATTTAAACCTGGTCCATCAGGTTTCTCTACTACCGATAAAAAGAAACGGCATTTTGTTGCGCTCAAGCTGCCTAGATTCGATGAAATTTCAATTCCACATATATTTGTAAATTTTGAAAGGAACTGAACTGATATTCCTATTAGAGATTCATCTTTCACAATAATGTAGTTTGCAAGTAATGAATGTTGCTTAATAGCATGTAAACATACTCTTAATACGTGGGTGTTAATCTTATAATATGCTTATTCTTTTTAGAACAACTACCACTTGTCATTTGAGGAGTTCATATAGCTACACATTATGTATATAAACCACTGGAATGATGACTGTTGGAGCCTTCTACCCTTCATAGAGTAAAGTACTGACTCACTAGCCAGGAGATCACAGGTTCCATACTGGTGTTGGCCGAGAAACTTTTTTTTGAATTTTGCGCCATGGTTTCCTCTTGTCAGTGGTGCAGAGTGGTGGACTTGGGAAGGAACAGCATCTACATGTACTTGTTCGCATGTGATGAAAAAACTGAAGTCCCTTGTGCACATTGGTACGCACATAAAAGAACCCTTGACAGTTGGAATTCGATGAAGATTTGGCGGAAATGCCTGCACAGGTAAAATGTTCTGCATATGCACACTGTTTGGCAATGCCTATTTTTATTAGCCCAGGGAAGCATGTTAAACGCTAATGAACCTTGAAAATCCAGGTCCAACCATTTCAGCCAATCAGCCTTGAAAATCCAGGTCCAATTAGTGTTCTAGCTAAATGGTGAAATGTTCTAGAAGCTAACTCTAAAATATCAGGTGCGGACTGGGGCGCACTTCCCACCCCTTTTTTTGAGGTGGCGAACAATTTTTAGCTCCATATATTCTCGCGGGAAAGGAGAACAAAAATAGTTTAGGTTGGAAATTGTAATTTACAGTACTAGTAGAAATAAAATCAAGTAGAGGTCGGGCTTCACACCCCCCTTTCTGAAAATCCTGGATCTGCCCCTGAATATACATTTGACAACCTGCATCAAGAACTCAAAATATGTACAGTATATTTATTATATATTATTTAGTAAGAAAAACATTATTTTATAATAAAGCTGCATATGCAAATAATTACATCAAGTTTGATAATTTTATCCTGGCCTATAATAGCTAGACTTTGTTTTACCAGTATTTTAATGTACAGTTGCACAACTATAATAGAATTCTAAATACAAGCATTTTAATAATCTCACATATTAAAAATAAAGCCAAATTAAATTTTGTTGTGTTATTTTGTACCGAAAGAGTGCAATTTCAGTACCTGTTCTAAGCCACCATAGTTAAGCTATTAAAACTCACCAAGTTTTACACCTTGGGCTAATTAAGAGACTTATACTAATATATAAATGTACATAAGATAACATGTAATAAACAATGTCCTAGTGATTTCAATCTATCATATAACATTCTGTAATTGCTTTGCTTTTCTGACATTTCAAGTTCAAAGGTCATCTTCTCTAATATAATACTCCATCCACATATCTATAATTAGAAAATCTAACACAGATGTGACAGTGGGCTATGATTTAGGAAACCATATTTGTCCTCACTCCATGAGGGGATATTGACTACATACAGTACAATATGGAATTTCACACTTCACTAAATGTTAAAATACAAATATTTCAATAAAATTCTACATTAAAATATATCTATTGTTTGAAATTTACACAGGTTATGTATACGATTGCCAAGGCTTCTTAATTTGTATATACTGCTAGTTTATGACATAAATGGAAGAAGCGATGTCTTGACTTGAGTTTTAATTTCAAGATTTCAAAATATAAAGAAACAATAAATATATTAAAATTTAATAGTAACAGATACTTTATTAATTAGAAATATTAGTATAGCAAATATATCCATTTTTTATGAAGTGAAATATAGGCAAGAAAGAGAGATACATGTCTAGCGGTATTAATTACAAAACTATCGTTGAGAGTCTGACATTTTATATAGTCCTGTATACATATATATTAAACAGGATATTCAGCAATATCTAACCTGACTTTTGATTCCAAAAATGGGCTACCTTGTACATGTTTCCTCAAAACTAATAAATAATACTGCTTTATTATCTGACAGATTATACAGGGTGTAATATATCATTTAATTAAAAATGATCCATCACATTATTATTATTGTTTTAAATTCTTCTTGCCTTTTGCATCAGGTACAAGTCTCACCTTTCAACTTTGACCGAAGCTCACTCAGTAACTGATAATAACTATTTACTTTGTTAGATTTGGCAGATAGTTTGTATATTTGGGAGGAATACCTGCCTTCAATTTACACAAAAATATAAAAGGTTACCTCTCCATTAGCTAAGTTGTCTTTCCTTATTTCTTTTCGCCATAAGAATTCAAACTTGACTACATGAAACACAAACAATCTAGGCTCCCAAAAACTTGTCATTAAGAATGTACATTAATTAGATAACAACATTTTTAGAGAGAGGTGAAAGGAGATAACTTGACACAGAATTTGTATTAAATGCAAAAATACTGTGAATTATATTGAATCAGACTTAAATAATGTGAAATGACATAACTTTTGAAAGATAATAAGAGATTATATAATGAAATAACACATTTATGAAGAGTAAAGAAGAAAATACAATGTCAGAAGACAATGTAATGAAATAAAGATGCTAGGTAAATGATATTAATTGGGGAAGTGAAATATTACAATAAATCATCAATTTCCACACTGAGAATGATGGCTACAGTAAACACGCTAAATTGTGAACTGATTTTTCATGGTTAAGTATGCATCATTTATTAGTCTTGCCATTGACAAAGACAATTTATCAATATCTGGACACAAGTGATTTGGAAATGAAATGAAATGGTGTTTAATGTCCTGCTGTTCTGCTTCAATGGGACTAATGAAGACAGGTATACGCCATACAGTGTGCTATGATGAAAACTTTGCCCGTGTTGCGGCACTATGGCCAAGGGATCTTTTAAGTACATCCAATGTATACACACAACCTCAGTTTTTTTGCCTATAGACATCTGTTCTTAAGGCCCTTTGTCCTGCATCACTGACAAGGAGAAACCACGTTGGAAAATCCTGAATAACTTTCTTGGCCAATGCAGGGATCGAACACGCGACCCCCAGACTAGCAAGCGAGCATCTTACCCACTTAGCCACCGTGGCTCCCCGAGTGATTTGGACTCTCCATCATTATTATATATATTATATGGACAGATTCTTATGTCAATATTCTGATAAGAATAAAGAATATGATACTGAGCTTAAAATTCAATAAAAATGTTAAATTAAAATTACAAATTTTCTTTAGTTTTAACAAACAGATACAATAATACATTTCTAAAGTATGGCCATCAGTTATCCACAATGAGAAAGTCAAGCTTTCTACCAGTAATAGATAAATGGCATATAACAAGACACGCATTGAACAGCAGAACTTGATATCTTTCAACCTCATCACACTATTTTAGATTATTCATGATTAAATGTACCATAATAAAAATTAATCACTTTTTTTTGACAAGGTTTTCACCCGCTAGGTTACATATATTAAGACTGTTGTTGTATTCTAATAAATAAAATATGTAGAATATTTCATAAATCATAAATTTCTTAATAAATTCAATGTCTGTGAATTTCCTCTTTATAAGTAATTGAGCTTTGTTTTCAAGATTTCCTTGACAGTTATTTACTAAAGATATGAATAAGACTTCAAAATATAGCTTCAATATAGATTGGTGTTGATTTTGGGGTAGGAAAAAATAAAACAGAGCAATGTAAATGATAAGGTTGAGAAAGACGTCTGACAATCTCACTAGGTTGAAAATGCTGGCATTCAAACAGATATTTACACTTGATACCCAAGTAAACAGATTGTTGTTAGCCTTAAAAAATAAACACTAACACTCTTTTTCAAAAATAATGTCAAGTAATTTCAATAAAACAGATTATCATTGTATTATATTTAGTTAAACACATAGGCTTAAAACTGAACTAAAAAAGTTGTTCATCAATTAATAACATAACAAATAGAACATACAATGTAGATTTATTATTGTCTATGCTCTAGTATATTTTTTTTTATTTTTACTTGAATAATTCACTCAGTGTCACTCAGTGAAAATATATCTGCAAATGACTGTGTAATGGATAATTTTCATTATTGACATGCCCCCTGGAAATTCATTCATTATTTATTGAATTACACAAATAGGAAATCATCTCCAAGATGAAGGATGTATCAGAATAATGTATGTACACCCACAGTGCTAAGCCTACTAGATAATAAAATGGAAATTGAATAACATATCAAGGCTACATGTAACTAAATATCTGAATATTTTGTTGAAAATACGATTTCTCAAAGTTAAATTAGCATAAATTAGTCAATGTCCTTTCCTTTTGTATTGATTGGGTTCAAAAAATCAATATGCTGTGATAGGATGTGAATTTCTGGTCCACTACAGGCTTAATTTATATTATAGCAGTCTGCCTTAATTCTCTAATACAAGTCATAATCTTTTCTCCTTCCTGGCTCTCTCAATGACATGACTTTACATTATCTGCATCATTATTATATTTCCTTTATCCTTTATACATTCTATATTAATCTTGTTTTATGTAATATATATAAAAACAAATAAAAATACAAATATGCATACAAAACAATGCCTATATAAAGATCATAGAGATAGTTAAGCAAATTCTAAAAAATCAATATCAATAGCTAAATCACAATTATTTTGTTAGTAATTTCAACAGCCTTTGAAGAAAATACTGATATAATGTTGGTTATAAAATATATGTCTGTACATCACAAATACATACTTGGGTACAGCGAGGACAATCTAAATCACAATATTATATTTAATTTTTCTCATTTATTAACACAAATAAATATACATATTTACTATTTAGAAGTTGTGTGGTATCAAATTAATTAAACATTTAGATATAACTTGAATCTAATGTTATAACCAAATGTAACACATGGGCAAAGGTTTTCTTTATCAATTCAATTCAAGAAATATTTTATACCTATGATAATATTATTATTATATAGCTTCCTAAACACAATCCATAATTCTATTTTGAATATGTACATGTAAGCCATACACATACACAATGTTAAATGAAGCCCTAGATTAATAAGTATTTTAGGATATATAAATATTCTCTTGTTATTCATGACAACGCATGAAGAAATCTATTTCCTAATCATGTTTATGCGAGTATAACATGATAGTGTGTTATTTTGCAATATATGTAAAATAAGCTAACAGTGGGACCTATGCAGAAAATGCTCATCATCAAACTCAGTCAAGGCATATACCTTATGAACATCTAAAACAAGTTTTAAATGTAGCTTAATTAGGGTTTCACACTGCGAAGCTTGTGTGAAACACTATTGTTTTTGTTAAAATTATTATTCTTATTATTATTAAGCTTTCATATTTCATATGAAAGCTTATTGTTTCTGTTAAGATTATTATTATTTTTTTTTTTGTGTTTTTCCTGCAAATCGGATTTCACAGAATCTATCCATAGGATGTTTCTGAAACTTTGACCTACCCCCCCAAAAATGAGTGGTGGCTGTTGATTAAATATATTTTCAAAACTTTTTGCGAATTCGAAATCACCGAATTTTACGAACGAAAAAACTGACAATGCATAGTCGTAACTTTGCTATTTTTTGACCGATTTTACTAATTCTTTTTTCCTTGAATACCTTTTGCCAGGATCACTTACAAGTAACATATATATAAAATGAATTGATATTGCTGGATTTGGTTGATTCTTCGTCCATTTTATTTGATGTTTACAATGCTTATGTGGAAACCTGTTTGATGGTTTCATTGGTATCGGAAGTGACATATGTTTAAGGGTAATGTGGCACCGAAAGTGACGTGGCACCAGTGAAACCCGTCATTCCTGCATGCAGGTCTAGTTTGTAGTTGATGTCTTCCAAAAAGTGTGGCAGTATGACAGAAAGACCGACGAACCCATGTTGGTGGTTTGGGCGCATTTTTTATAACCAAATGTTTTAATCTCTAGAAGAGGTGCACCTAAAACATGTCCCCTGCTTTCTTTAAAGCTACAATTTCATATTTTCAACTTATATTTTTAAAATGTTTGAGGATAGCTATTCCGTGGGGGGAATTGAAAAACAAAGGAGGTAATTGTGTTATTATTTCCGGTGTCAATTATTTTTAAGTGTGGGTAATAATGCCCATGATCATATTAATGAGTTGACAACCTATTGAGCAAACGACAGGGAAATAATTATGTTTTGAATTTCTTAGAACATATGAAATTCTCGCTTTAAACAAATAGAAGTGCAAATTTTTATCCCATTCGCACAACTGGATGCCGTTCCTTGTCGGGATGGGGAAACCAGGCTTGAAAATCCAGAGGACCTTTCTCTGTCAACACAGGGATTGATCCTGCGATATGGTAAGTGAGCAAGCACCTTAATCACTTAGCCACAGAGGCATTTTGAGTTTTGTATGATAATTTCAAAATTTGTACATATTCAAAACAAGGAACCGGTTGCATATAATTGGCAATATCCCCCAACTTCTTCGGGCGGCACTCTGTCAGTTGGTACAATTAACATCAAACTTGTTATGCTTGCTCTTTAGACAATTGTGCCTTGTTTGACACTATAATATATGACGTAATGGTTACGTACTGTGAAATTGCTTCTAAAGATGTTTTACAAACCCTCATGCAAAATACTAACAAGGAGATGATCACAATGATTTTCGGTGAAAAGTGAGTCTAAGGATATTTTGAATAAATTAAGGTAACAGTACCTTTATTTTCTTGGTGAAAGTGAAAAAAATCGCTTTAATGTAATAAATGCCAATTTTGAAAATACTTCATCTACATGTAGCTGGCTGTTTTGTCTCGAGTTTATGTATAACCCTGGCTATATGAAATGAAATCTACTCTTAAGAAGATTGGTAAATGACACTGGGGTTTGAGTATTAGAAACAAACAGATAAGGAAGATATAATCAAGTCTATTTATAGAGTGACTGTAATCTATTCCCAGTCTTATAATCACTTATCTTCTTCGTTTAATAATATTAATTCAGACTTCAATATTTAATTCAACCATTTTCAAAAAAAAAAGAAAAAAATTTTCAAACATGAATTTAATATTCCAATTAGCATAGATTTGAGGAGAGCCATTTATTATCACTTTGACTTGTATCATACACGGAAAGAATGGTTTCCTTCAACTTATAAAGACACAAGTTTTATTGAAATAAGAAACTTATATTGTTTATATGGATGTAGATATGTCAATTAAATACAGATGTCAGAGATGTAGTCACAATTCAATATCAGCTCTGTCTTCATTACCAAGTTATTTCATTTTAATACCATCTATCTATAAATATATATATTTGGTTCTTTTGAGACAGATTAAATTTACATACAAGCTCAATTAGAAGCAATTGGGTATTTTTGTGCGACTAGGTTAGGTACAATCTGTAGCAATTTACTAGTTCTATTTTCTTTACAATAACCATTGTTACATTTATAATACTGGTACAGTAGTTAGATTTATAAATACACAAGTACATAGTGAAATATTGGATGCTTCACATGGTTGGCTACCATTTAATACATTTAGTGCAAGAAAAATAATCTTGTGGCAGTAAAATGCCCCAAGAATCCCTCTGCTTTCTGTCGCTATGTGTCGTGATAATCAAATAACAGCTTTAGTTCAATCAAGTCTTTAAAATAAGTAAAGTAATCCCAACCTCTATTTAAGAAGATATCAATCACATCATATCAATTCCCACCAGTAATTTATATTGCAGTAATAAGGAACACGTATAAATTTATTTACATGCTTTGTATTGGAACATGTCTGGCCATTCATTATTTTCTTAAGAATGGAATCAAATATAAGAAAAAGGGCCTATATAAAGAATGAATTGAAATGGAGTTTAACATCTTACTTTTCTGCTTCGAAATGGACTAATGAAGAACTACAGCCTACTTTTATATCTAATTCCAACTGCCAAGAGATCTTTTACATGCACGCCAATGTGTACACAGGACCTTGGTTTTTCATCCCACCCAAACGACTAAACAGCTTTCCTTGCCTGGCCCTCCCTCCTGCATCACTGAATAGGGGGAAACACGCCGGAAAATTTGGATGAACTTTCATGGTAAACCCAGGGATCGAACACCCGACCTCCAGGCTAGCGAACCAGCGTATAACCATCTTAGCCACTACATAAAGAAAAGATTATTAATACCTTTCTCTACCTTTTTAACAGGCACCAGCATTAGATCATTATCATTAAACCCAAATTATACATTTTAAATTTTCCATAATAATTTCTAAATATGAGGCAGTCGTGAATATCGAGCTAAAATATCCATATTTTGCCATCTCACTAATTTTGTATTATTTAGGGTGTTGTATAATATGTAAATTACTACATGTATAAGGTCTATTTTTGATTACCGTACTTTGATGTTTCTAGTTGACAGTCACTTAGAAATTAATTTTGCTATTGTTGAAATATAATACAATATATGAGGTCATTTTCAAATGAAAACTATTGTATTGATAAACAAAGCTTTCATGTAAGCTTCAACTATAGAAGGTGACACAAATTAATTTTTTGTAATTTACGTATGTAAAGCTAAATTACATATGTTACCCTCCAGCACAAAATCAGTCGCATGTTCCACAACTCTATTTCTATATAGCCTACATGGCAAAATACATTATTTGGGTCAAAACTTCCGAAAAATTTTTTTTAGCACTAAACGCTTAAAAAAAGCATCTATTTTTCATTAATTCGAAAGTTTTTGCGAAAATATAATAAAAAATGCATAAAAATGGGTATTTTGTGGACGCTGTGAAAAAAAAAACAACCATAAATGCTGTAACTCTGTTGCTAGTTTTTGTAAATCATTGTAGAAAAGAAAAATTATAATCAGGTGAAATTCATATGTGTCGTTCCAGGACTTCAATCAAATAAAGTGGGTTTGAATATGATTAAAATTCGTTTTTTGGAAAAATGTTGCCATGGTAACCAGCCAAAATCAGTACTTGATAGTTTTTAGATATCACACAAACCTAAGCTAATCTGTTTTGATGTATAAAACTAATATTTTAATGTGTCAAACTTTTGTTAATATGGGACTCAGTTTTTGTGAACATAACTAAAATAAAACATGTGATTCCAGGTATTTTAGAAAGTTAAAAAAAAAGTGAGTTGTTATTGTGATTGTTTAATTCAACGTCACTGCATAAGATTGTGTGAAAATGAGCCATGTGGTAATATTTCTACTCTAATAAGAGGGGTTTGGTTTGGTTTTTCCCTTCGAATTTGATGTAAAACCAATTATTTGTAAAACTGTTACCATGGTAACGGGCAAAATATAATTTTATTTCGGGGACTCTAGAAACATTATCACTTAAAAAACAAAGCAAATTAAGTTGGGCAAAATGATTTTTTGTGGCAAAAATCACATTTAAGATGTGGAACCAGGCATTTGTAGCCATAACAAAGCCAATTCGAAGAAATATGGATTTTAGGTAAATTTCAGCCCCCCCCCCTCCAAAAAAAAAAATAAAATAATAAAAAAAAAAATGTTACCAAAGAAATATGTTGATAAAATTTTGTACAAATATTGGTACACGACACATTATTATATGCAAAAAAATTCATTTTGATGTATGCAATAGATATGTGTTCCTATTGGATTTATTTTGGCTGTTTTAAAATGCAAATTTCTCATTATTTTGTATTTGGCAGCACCACGTTTATGGAAACTTCAGATGGCCATAACTCAGCCAATCTTTTTGTGATTTGCATATTTTATATATCAACAGGAAGCAATTTCAGTCCCCTTTAAGACACGCATTAAATCACAGTTTTTAAAAATTGAAACATGTGACTGGTTTTGTAGCGGATGGTCACATATAATGTTCATATGGATTTTACCTGAATTACTTCAGATAATAGTCTGTGTTCACATTGATTGAAATTCGTATTGTAGGGTCAGTGGCACTGTAATAGCCTGCCATATAAGTACTATACTGTAGTGAAACAATAGTGCTTTTGAAAATGGATTGAGAAAATTTATGTCCCATTAAAATTTGTAACTCAAGTTTGAAAATGCCTGAAACCATGCAGGACGTTAAGCCCCATTTCAATTCATTTCTGCTTGAAACTATTTGAAATTAATGCTCCCTAGACCGCCCAAGACACAGAACTACCGGTAGTATGTAATCCTTAAATAGTTTACAGTAATAAATATGATACATGCAGTTTAAAGAACTAAAGTAGCAGCAGTTTCGAACAGTCAAGTACTAAATGGTTAAAAACAGAGGTGTTTTCTTATTTGCATATCTTGTCATTTTTTCTAAAACAAAAATTAAGCTAAAAACAAATTGGTGCTTTGTATGATACTTTAAGTATTTAAATGCAGTAAAGACATGACAAAATAGATATTACTATCACATCGTGGGGCTTCTAATGCTGTGTATTATATAATGTAGATAAAATAACATGTACAAAAGTCACTTTATCAAATTCTGAATATAGCACAATTCTTTGTTCACTTGTGTTAACAATTTATAAATGACTTAAGATTTCCTTAAAGGTGGTTAAAATGACATCATCATTGCATACAGGCTAACAAATAAAATATGATTAGTCAAATTTTTCCTATATTCATTTATTATAGCGATGAATATCAAGTATATCAGAGTTCGTAATCCTAAGCCTTATATAAATGCCCATGAAAATGTCAAAAGGAAATCATGTTTATCAATTATATTAAGACTAATGTAGGGTTAGATTTATCATGTATTGAATAATTTACACTAATACCACTAACATAACACAGCTTATTACATCAGCTAAACAAAAATAAATGGATAACTTATTACACTCTACAATGTATGTGTATGCTATACAAACATAAAACTTCATTTCAAATGTCAATCAAAGGTAAAATATAGCCTGATCATTCACAATTGTCTCAAGGAAAGTAAAGATGGGGGTCTGAATTGAACCCAATATGTTGGCTTTATGTTATAAGAACTGATCGATTTTAATAATTTTTGGACCAAAATCTATTGAACCAAAAGAACCGTTGATTGGGTATGGTCTAAAAATGTGTATCTAACCTCACATGGCACATACTTCCTGTACTTCATATGGTACAAATAACAGTATTCAAACACTATAAAACTACATGTATATCAATTTAATACAAAATATTTCATGTCCAGCATTTAAATATACATCTTTTGATTTCAAATTATTTGACTACAACAATTCTATTTTCCTAAGTTAAAATAATATCTTTTTAAAGAAATACAGAACCGTTTTATTTTTAAAAAATGACGATATATGTCACAAATGTGGGAAAATGTTTGTAGGGCAGAAGACCTGAAGTAACTATAATACTGAAGTAAATGTTCAAACTGAGCCAGCTGTTCTTAACATTTATCTTAAAATCCTATACTCTACATATTATCTCTGTACAGTTTTATCTAAAACCAGAACACAGATCTCTATTAGTTGGCAGTAATTACACATTCTATTACAAGAATATATTGCCAATATTATCTTTACATAAAATAATTATGCATATTGAATTATCACCGGATGAAATTGACAAATTAAATTTAACCTAATTAATTTAGATTAAAATCCACCTGAATTCCATTTATTTTTCAACTACATTAAAACCATGGTTTCCAATGACATCATCTAGTCTACCAATACATCTAGTCATACTACCAATAACATATAAACACACTCATATGCTGTGGTTTTAAAGTCCCCATAATACACAACAAAATGAAGGAACCTGCATACCAAAACCCATAAATTGATTGGTGAAAAAAACTGACTAAATACTATGTACGAAAAAATATTCCAAATGTTAATGCAGTACAAAATTAACTGAAATATACTGACATCTGATTTTAATCAGATTTTTGTCAATTTTATATTAAGTAAAAAATCAAGTGTTGTTTTGATTCTAAATTCACATGTCCTACATTCAGTAAACATAACTTTAAGGGAAGTCTCCAAAAAACAGTTCCTTTATATATTAAAGCCCCAATAAAATAACACTCTTGTTGTAACTGAATAATATGTCCCAGTCTTCATTCTGGTCAACAAATCATATTATTTTAAAATATTCCAATTAAAATGATGATATAAATTTCATCTTAACATACCTATTTTGAAAAATTGGGAAAATTCGACCAATTGATTTGAAAAGTCTAACGTAAACCTTTTCAAATGTGACTTGGATTTTAAATTATTTTCGAACCCTCTGGACAAGTAAAATAGGTTGTAATGGATAATTTACACAACAGGTAGGACACTTAAACATCTAGTACTTAGAATAAGGGTATTATTTATTTTCTGGAGCTACCAAGTCAGCAAGAATGTTATTGTCCCTTTAAGTATCCAAAACAAAAAGTGGAAAAGTATTGAGTCATTTAGGAATGGTTGGCAAATTACTCAGTTGATTGGGGTCATATAGAGGTTTAGAGCACTTCTGTCAATTTTTTCACCCATATATACAAAGTATATAATAGTTTCTACTAAATAATTTATTTTTTCAAATGTAAACTGCTAAAAGTGGTCTTGGTAAATATAATAAATCCCTCAAATAACTTCTTAATTGCATGTTACAATGTATTTGTTCGTAACATTTAAATAATTGAATTTTCAATAGAATTTAACAATTATTTACCAAAAGGCAATTGCAGCATAGATAAATATGTATAGACTGACTCTTCTTATTTTACTGAGAATCAATAGATTTTATGGGTTTGTGCATGCAATTATCAGACTAGCTAACAATCAAACAAAAACGAATACTGCCTCAATTGTATCATTAAAAATAAGTTTATACTATATTGTCCTAGTGTATATACATGTAAATTCAGTTTTAAAAAGTTAAAACAGGGCTTGTATTATAATGGAAAAACAAATTCATACATATTGATTTTAGATGCGTTATCAAATATTCTTGGATACTGTATTATTCACATAGTTTTTAATAGGAAATATATGGAAATATAATACACAAGCTTTTTTAGTCAGTCCAAAAAACATATACAATGTTGTTGTCTTGGCAATTCAACTTGCATAAAACACTTATACATAAGCTAATATAGTTTATGTATAAATATATAAAAATAATATTTATATGAAATTATATTTAAATAGAAATATGATCAAAACACAGCTCTTAATTTCCAATCATTTTCCCCTATTGCCATATAAGTGCTTATGTTAGCTTAAATAAATTTGGTAGATGTAAATCATCATTGTTCTTCTACAGGTTCATTTATTGATCGATGACCATAGCCACTTTATATGTGGATGTCAATTAAAACATCTGATTCCAGTTGCATTGATTTTATTCCTGCATGTAAATAAACCATAAATAAACTGATAGGTCTTATCAAATCCATATTTATAGCTCATCTGTGCAAATAATGGAGGTTTAAAATTTTAAAAGTTTTCATTTCAGAAAAAAAAAAAAATTACTAAAAACAATGATAATTTTGATATTTATTAAGGATTTAATTAACAGTATAATTGTATGGAAATAGTACAGGAAATTTGTTTTATGCACATGCACATACAATAGCAGCACATACATCTGACTTAATGAGCAAAGCCATCAATATATTTCTGCCTTTGTAGTTCCCATTAATGGCCATTAGACATGATTAGTGATGGATTGTAGTCATCATTTCATGCAAAAATAACAATAGACTGGGTCCTATAGTACATTTATTTCAATTTCACAGTCTAAAATATAAGATATCAAAAAACTTTTACATCTCTTTTTATGACTAATCAATTAACACAAAATTTATTTGGATCAAAGACATCGTTACACATAGTTTGGTTGTATTTTGTCAAAGAAATCATTAATGTCTCTGAACATCATCTGGGGGAGGAATCCATTGTGAACTACAATGTTGTGAAAGTTGAATGTCTAAAAGAAATGCTAGTCCAAACACGGTTCAATTTTGTTCAGTATTTACAAAGATATGAGGAATCGAAAACATTCAGCATCTCTACCCACAATATCAGCGGGATAAGGTCAAAACAAAGGCTGGAGATTATCTTCTGTTAATGTTTAGTTATTGTTTTCATAATTTTAATTAAAAATCTCAAATCATAAATATGAGTACATTGTAGTTTGGATTACACCATTGAAAATTTAATATTTTTGAAAAAATGCTAATAACACACACAGACTTTAAGAAAGAAATTACACCAATCAGAACCCAATCCGTTCTGGGAGACTTTACTTTGTTTGGCCTAGATGGCCCAGTGTCAACATAGCTAGTGTGATGGGTCAGTTGATCCTACAGTAGTTTATGTAAAAATTAAAAGCCCTCATAAATATGCTTGTCACATTTCTATAACACCAGCTTCTTACAATATAAAACAACATTTGAAATTTTATGGAATACCTTAATTAACTATCAAAAATATCAAGCAAATTTATAATCATATTTTAATATCAATTCGAAATGCAAGTATTTCATAGTAAATAACTCTGTGCAAACTGTTTTTTGGGATATTTTGGTTTTGTGTCAAATTAATTAAGAGAACTACAAATGAAATATGAGAAATTTTCCAGAAAAGGAACTGAGTTTTTTGATAAAAAAGAATGACTGAACAATTGATTCAACATGTGAAATTGTAACCTGTGTTTGTGTTCAAGATAGCAAACCAATTTTAGTTTTGCTACAAGAGGTGACCCCTATTGTTATCAAGTGATAACACAGGTTTAAGATTATATAAATATATTTAGTGGGTCTACAAACTAATCTCTTTGTCGCTTCTTCTTAAGTTCACCTTTAAATTAAACTTATATTACAGGGGTTTTTTTTGACAAATAATCATAGAAAACTAGAAATACAAAAGTACAGCATAAGCGTCAGCAGTTCTTTTAAGTCAATATTTCAAACTTTCAAAGGAGCTATTTCAAATAAATATGTCCTTATAACAAAGTACATGGCCCACATTTATGTACAATTTTTTCAGTAACACAATCAGAGTTAAGGTAATGAATCATCAGGTTTCAGATATTTCGGTTTTCTTTATTATTTAAAAGAAATACAGACAAAACTTTTGTTCAGCTTGCAATTTAGCCCTCACAATTACATAAACCATATAAAAAAAACGAGAGACAATGCTAATTTATTATCTTATAACATTATCAATGAATATTTCTTAAAAATAAAACTTTGTATTCATTAAATGACACTAAAAAAAGGAATGAAGAGCTACTCCATTTAAAATTGGACTGCAAAATATAAAACTTTTAAATCCATTGTGCTTTTTTTTTAAATATTCAAATAAATTATAAAATTTAAGTATTGATATGCAAAATCTATATAATTATACTTTATAGCTGTAACAGTTAACTATACCATTACATTTAACATCTTCAATATATAAAGGACAGCTAAGAAAACTGAAATAACACACAGCAGCCTAATAAAAATGATTTGAATACCATATAACCTTTTAAATGTGTCAATATTAGACTGGGTTAAAAGTTTATTTTTGTAGCCTGCTGTAAAATATAGTTAAGGTGAAACCGGTCTATCTACTAATATTAACATAATTTATGCACACTGCTAGCTAGCACAACCAGATAACATAACTTACAAAAATATTGATTCACATCAAATGTGGCATTCAGCTGGCTCAAACTCAACAGATTAATACAGAAAATAAATCTGCATTTTGTACAATATTTATTAATGAATTTTGCTGCAACCTCATAAGCAAATAAAATAACTGTGATATATATAAATGGGCTTTACTAGTAACTATGTAAGTTTAGTCAATTATGTGCACTGAAGCAAAACACAACACTTGTTACTAATTTTAGAACCATTTCTGTTAAAATTATATGTTTCAATTATACTATAATCAATACTGGAAGTTCTGCTTTCAAAGCACATTGTGCAATGCGTTGAATGCTTTAAAAATTTAATCCTTTATCTCTCGTAATAAAGAATCACATTTGTAAAACAATGAATTCATATCAAAATACTTTTCACTAACTTTTTATGTAAACCTGCTGATAATTCTTTTTTTAATTTTAAATTTGATTTATCCTCACTTTGGGATATTGAAAATATAAATTTATTGCAATAAAATATAATAGCATCAGATAGCCTGCTTATTTAAAATACAGAATACATATTTCATAGTTCAGTGTTAATAAAAATTTCAATAACAATTTAGCATGGAGCATTGCCGTAAACATTCTAAAATAGCTTGGTGTGTAAATATAAATGGATTCTTTCAGCTGGTTTGAAAGCTTTTTTTGTTCTTTCTAAAAAGAAATCAATAGAGTTTTGTTGTTTTTTTTTAAAAAAAAAAGAAATTTCAAGACAAGTGTGTTTGAATGTCATGCATCAAAAAAATTGATAATAATCAGTCTTGAAATCTGATTACTCGACTAATTAAAATGTAATTAAATATCAAAGTTATATAAAGATTTCAAATATAAAATTGTGTAAAAAAAATAAAAAATCTTACCTCTCCGTGATATTCATCTCTACCCTCTGGTGTATTTTCTGGTAAAAAGTAAAGTCTTATACTTGTAAGTTGATGACTTGAATTGGCGTCCTCCCATAACAGTTGAAGTTCTCCAATACATAATGGTATCTCTTTAGATATTTTCATGAAGAAAAATTCTCCAATTGCTAAATTATTTTCTTTGCCATCAACTTTAAATTTGAATGATTTAAAAAATGTGTATGTTCCATGTTGTCCACAAGGTGAGCCTGCAAACTGAAAAGAATGCATGTTCTATCAAAAAGTAATAATTGTTATAAATTGAATAGCTAAGTACATCGGCATGCTGAGTTGCAATGGTACAGCGAACAGATTATTGGAGAAATAGGTCACTGTATTCAATAATACTTGCCACTTACATTTCATGTTTTATACATAATTGAAGAAATAAGCTCAAAATATTTGTACAAAATTTAGATAATATATAAAAGAATATTTACCTCGACCTTTTGGGCTTCCATTCCTACAAAAACAAGATTATTATCGACATCGATATTAGAACAACTCTCAAGACTTTTATATTTGGGCCTAATTAGTGACGTCACGCATTGAAGTCTCTGTCATTAACATAATTTATTCATTATTTTATCTATCTTCTCATTTTGCAAAAACTACGAATTAAATTCAAGCGGATTTGCCCAAAACTGCCCTTTTACGATTTTTAAAAATTTTGGGAGGCATACATTTGATCATTTTCATGAACATTTATTCGAAAGAAGGGCTCACGTGGTGTATTAACAAGTGCTTTTTAAAAGAAAATGGCGGCGTTTGTTTTGATGCGAGAAAGCTCCCTGTAAAGGTAAACATGAATGTTTTAGTTATGGCATGGCTTAGATAAAATGAAAGATTAGATGTGTCTTGATCTCAGAATCGAATATATATTTTGGTATCTGATTTATGGCGTTGGTAGTATGAATACTAGCCCCGTGTAAAAGTTTGCAAACTTTCAGTTTTGGGTCATTCTACAATAATGGTGTAACTTTGATGTATGAATTTCTCGAAATAAAATTTAACTGGCAAAATTGAATGTCTTGTTAATTCCTGTCATTAATGTATGTTCTATTCGAATATGTGGTCGGCCGTGATCAAAATTTATTTTTAGCCTAATGTTTTTGCATAATGGCACCCAAGGTAGGAATAGATAGGTCAACTTCGCGACACAAATACCAGTCACTGCCGTATGTAAATTTATTATAAAAATCAGACGTATTTTGCATAAGAATGTTAATCTAGTCCTGCCAATACCAGTAATAACGAATAAATCGGTATCTGTCTTCGGGATCGACAACTATACGCGTTTGATTCTTTATTCTAATGAGATCGTCTAACATCAGATTTCTTCCAATCCCGCTCAAGGGTCACACACTAAAGGATAACTATCATCGTTTGCATGGCGATAATTGTAGACCCCTGGATTACTGTTAACACCCATACAAAAGTTAGGTATGCTAGAGTGAAAGAGGTGACGGAGCTTAATGTACATGTCGCGAAATTGATATGGCTGGCGCGAAAATGACAGGAATCGCAAAGTTGACACCTTTAAGGTGTATTGCAAGTCGCTGAAACACTATACTACTTGAAAATTGTCAATAAAGCATTACAAATATTGTAGAATAACATTTAATGCGAATATAAACAATTCCTTTTGATCAATAACGTATAAATGCACTAAAAATTCTCAAAACAACGCTCAAAAACTTCTTACTAGACAATCGTTCGCTATTTTTATTAGACGCCATTACTGAGTCTATTGAGAAAGTTTTACAAGGCGAAGAAGTTGTAGACTGGGTTGTCATGACGCTCAATATTCTAATAATGATCAGGATCGTTTTAGCTTTCAAGCATACAATATTTTATAGATTTTAAGTATTTATCCTAGAAATAATCTGTCAAATAATCAATAAAATAGATATTATCATATACATGTATTTTGAGGGCTTTCAAATGTTGAATTCTCTTATACATATCGTTTGAAACAATATAATAACACATTGTAAAATATCAGTTTGTTTTATTGTAAAAACAAAACAAAAAATGCAGACAAAAGGAGAAACAAAAGGGAACCGGGAGAGATGGTAATAAACAAGCGATCAGAACAGGATCTTAAAATCGTTCAAATGTGTCATACTTTTGAGATAACTTTTTATACACATCATCGTTCATTTGGAAATGGCGGCCAGTAACTTTACTCAAATCAGTAATAAGGGCGACTAACTTTGACCGCTTATACCACAATCGGTCCTGCATGGACGGCCAATAATATTTGTTAGTGCCTGCATTATGCATGACCGTGACTTCGACGTCATCATCGTCAACATCCTCAATTTTTCCCGTCTAAAACTTCCCCTCGTATTCAACGACACAGAGCTGTCCAACTAGTTCTGGTGAAACAACAATGTCGTCCTTATTGGTATCAGAGTTGCTGTTATCTTTTGATGGACTGTCATTGGTCTCTGCTGTATGTTCTCCTATTTCATCCGGAGATTTCAATATCTGTATACGGCTAGGTTGATAACAGTCACAGTGAACACCTTGACAGAAACAACTAACATCTCTGAACAATATTTCGCCGAATTTAGTTGTGATAAGTTGGTGGATCTTAAGTGTACCCTTTACAGCAACAATATCGTTATATAGTGGTTCGTCAATTATGTCATCACTATTTATGAAGAACAACTTTATTGATGTTATGGTATTGAGGTTCTCGAATAATATTCTTGAATTTGGTATGTCTGTTTTCTCAGAGATCAATCTATCGGCTGTGCGTTTGATAACAGCACCAATTCCATCAGGTGCTCCTTTCCCGTGACTCGTTTCAAGAAAGTTCCAGGAGGCCTCCATGAAACCCATGTCATATATTTTCTTGCTGAACATAGCGAAATTGGTTCTGTTCTTGTATTGAGTACTGGGGCCGTCACTTAGAAAATGTAGTGATTTTATTTCGGGAAATGTTTCTTTGATGAACATCAAAATGGGATTGAGGTGACACCAGATAGCAGCAGGATCCTTTCTCACGGAATCTGAGATAGTACAGATTGGTGTTGAACCAGCTGAAGTATATAACATTACCGTGTGTAAAGTTGCTTGGTTATGGCTAGACCCGAAGTGCACACTCTGAACCTCTTGATGATACTGACATGAAAAATTTTCGCTGAAATCCATATGGATGAGAGCTTTATCAGCTCCCAAGTTCTGTTTTAGGGATCTAATTTGAGAATACTGATGACGTATATTAAATACATGTCTACAGATTCTCTCCAGGCCATCATTGAATTCCTCGATCAAATGCCGTATCCTCATTTCGTCTTCTACCTTAGCAGTAAATTTCGCTGTATACGTTTTAGTACTACCATCTGGATTTCTCTTAGATCTTTCTTCTGAAACTTGCTGACATTTCTGCTATTTGACTAAGATGTTACTTTCTTCTTCTGATACATTAAACTCTAAACGTTTCTCCTTACATTCAGGACATGTTCTGTACATACACTCCTTCTTGTCGCTGCAGCAAATCTTACTGATAAGATCTTCAACATTCTCAGTGTCTAGAACGTTTCTTGATTTCAAAACATGGGCTTTTAATTTCAAATTATCATGAATTTGGCAGATACATGTTTCACGCTGTGTTATATCAGGTGACAATATCCAGAATGGTCGGAGTCTACAGAAGAGGGAATATGACAATTTCGCTATGGGTTGTTCGGCTAAAAACTTCACGTGGAGATTTTTTAGTGTGTCTGTCAAAAATCGTTTCTGTTTCTTTATCTTGTTTCTAGTTATTGTCATCTTCTTGCCAGCTGCAACACGACTTGAATCGTCTCTCTCTAAAAATTCCTTCACGTTCTGTGCAACTGCTTCCATACAACTCTTCCTAAATGTCTTCTTATCATTCCGCTTTCTTATACCAAACTGCTGTTTTATCCGTCTGACCATTTTATATTTGTCCATCATCTTGTTCATTAATATTCTTCTACAACTTTTATCTTTGTTCTTCCTCAATTTCTTTCGAATTTCAGCTGTCAAACAATGGTGAAATATTAGTGTTTTCTTTACATTTCTGGATACTGATCGTCCTGCTAGTAGTTTTGCGGTTTTTGTTCTTGGAGTATCTGGTGCTTGTTCCTTGGTTCTTTTGTTAGCTCTTTCTAGTCTCTTCTTATACATATTTAATAGCCTTGTTTTATTTTGAAGTTCAGTTTCCACTCTTTCAAGTCTTCTGTATACAGCACTTCTATCACGCTTTACTTTTTTTCTTCCGCGTCTTTTTCTTTCTGTTTCGGCACTTTGTGCTGGTTCTGAATCAGGTGACATCGGTGGTGTAATAAAACCATCTATTTGTTTCTTATTTTGTCTATATTGTCTCTGTGTAGCTCTCCAATATTGTTTTTTCTTTCTATGCTCCCTGTCAGTCATATCTGCCACTAATTTTATTTCTTTTTTTTCTTTCCGTTTATGGTATCTAGCCCTTGCTTTTTGTAAATAGGCAGCATATCGAACTGGGTCTTCTTTTAATTTCAGTCGATAATCTCGATCTTTTACAGATACTAGTTTTGGTTTCCCCATTAGAATTAGACTTATAGGCTATAATCTGGAATACAAAGGTATAACCAGTCAGTTTCGCGATTAAATAGTCAGTTTCGCGTAAATAGTGGTTTTAGAGTTAATTATAATTTCCAGTTAATGTAAATATCATATTTTGATATATAATGTTAAAAAGGAATAAATTCTGTTGATTAAAACTTATTTTATTAAGTAATTATTAAAATTGACAACATTAACTCATAAAACGTCAACTTCGCGAAGGGTTGGTCCACATCGCTGAATTTTAATGACGCGAAATTGACTGTCGCTTAGTTGACATCCAATGATTTCATTCAGAATCACGTCACGTGATTTCAACATGCCCCGATGAATCCAGCACGACGACAACAATGGCCTTTGCGGGCTTATGATAAAGTCTATTTTATATGCACATGAAGCTGTTTCCACTCCCAAATTACGGCGCAAAGTTGACAACGAATTAATCCTCGACTGAGAATATTGGAATCTATGGGTTTTAAACGATAGTAATGACTGAAACATGAAATCTTACCTGTATTCATTGAAAGACGTTAACGTTGAAAAACAAAATGGCGGGCACTTAAGAACACTAGAGTGACCCCTCTTTTTTTATGCTATCGCGAAGTGAAAATCGCGATGTTGACACAAATTTGAGGGACAAAATTTAAAATAATATTTTATCAGGGAAATACGGGAACATGTTAATATTTCATGTATATATGACACTGTAATACTACATTTTCTAGATAACACGTGTAAAAGTAAAATAATATGTTTTAATCAATGGATTGAATGGATTTGAATTTTCAGAGTTGGAAAAGTGACATTCGAAAAGTGGGTACCTAGGTGCTGCCGTTGTTATAAAATTGGAGACAATTTATATTGAAAGTTGGAAATTTTATTAGAATCATGTTTAAAATATATCAAAGCCAACTTCTGAAAAAAAAAGATTTATAATATTAATTTATTATATCTGTAAACTGTCATTTTCTTGATAGGACACTGGTGTTCCCACTTTTGGAAGAATCACCCTTTTAGGAAATGAATTGAAAGTAGACTATTTTAGAAAGTCAAAGTGGGAGATTTAATCGTATTTTTGGCAGATAAAATTACAAAATTGTCACATGACGTTTAACATCACCTGACTCTTGTCTATTATCTATATTTTATTTCTCACGTTGTTTAACTGACATAAGCTGTAAGTGCAGTATTGAGTTTGTTTTGAACATTCACATTGACTGTCATACTATTTACTACTGATATAATTCATACTGATACTGCCGAGGACTTTCATTACTGCTGATATTGCCAATTATCATAAGTGTAAATAAAGGCCCATTTGACCAAGTAATATGATCCGATGGGGTTGCAAACATAATTTCACAATATTTGAAGGGTTACTGAAGCTCTTTATAGTTATACTTAACCTCGAATCCAGCTTAATTCAACTGGTAGGCCTGAAGGGGCAGCTTTAAATGTTGTCTGAGGTGAGTTCTATAGTCCCATTGGTTTGGTACACCCTCTTGTAGCCTACAAATAACAACGGTATGCGTTTGGACAAAGTTCTTTCAAATTTTAATGAAACAGCCAATTTACTTCCAGGATGAAAGCAAGATACCATATGTTTTCTTCCATATGTTAGGGTAAAGGCAAGTTCCTGTTATTCCATTTTAAGGTTGGGCTCATTCAGGACTGTCAGGAGATAACAAATTCAGCACCAAAGGATGCCCTTTTTCAAATGAAATTACACCAAATATAAGACAACTTGAGTAATAGGTGTGCAGTGAGAGAGAGAAATGTGTTTTAACGTCCACTAGACACAAACTAGATCATTTCGGGACTAACATATGGTTTAATTTTATTTCAATAATTTGCTGGGGTGTAGGGGTCTTTAGCAGTGGGAGGAAACCGGAGTGCCCGGAGGAAACCCACGAGTTTGAGAAGGCACCCCTATCTCCATGCCACATACGCTCACACCAGGGATCGAAACCACAGCCGCAAGCCAGAGGTGACCGGCCAGCTAGAGGTCGAAGCGCGGCACCCTAGACCACTAGGCCATCCCAACCCCCCAGTGCTTAAGTAGCTAAGTCCGTAACTCAATATCATCCAAAGTCTTAAATGTTGAAAACACAAATAGTGTACCATAGTGCCTCTCAGCAACTTTTGTTACAAGTGACCAGGAAGAAGGAGGCTAGACATATTCCACAACTGATGTCAAAAGGCAATGCCATAATTTATCTGGAGAGCATGTGTAATAGACTGGAATAACTCTAGAAATTTCTATTCGGTTGAGACTCATGTCGTATTTCACTTGACATAACTGGTTTGAAAATTAGAATCAAAACAGAAACAGTTGAATGTAAATCAGTTCATAGACAATCAGATTGATATTATTATATGCGTTGCGACCCATTTGGGTCAATTCCTAGGTCCCAAATATTAGCGATTTAACTCCTTTAAATGAAGTAAAGACTGTTTTCACCAAGGAACAAGATTTGTGTATCATTTTGTCTTTTCAATTTTTATTACAGGTGAAATTTGTTGTGTGTATTCAAAACCTAATCCTTCCTAACTCTGAATGAGAAATTTGAAGCATTGGTTGATCACTACCTGAAATTTTATTGTAGACATACTGGTACTGATAATACAAATTGCACATGCAGCTTTCATAACAATCACAAGTCATGGAGATTGAAGTTACTGTTCAAAGTATTCTGCCCTCTGAAGGACCACAGGGCAGATATAGAATAAAAATGAACCCTAACGATAATGTTGAACAATTATTGAGACGTACCTGTGCAGAAGCCCATGTTCCTTTAAAACCATCTTACTGTATACGTCATGCGGCAAATAAAGTATTACCAAGGGAAGCTATATTATCTACATGTAATGTACGCAATGGAGAAGTCGTTCATTGGACTGATGAAGGTTGGCAAAGTTTATTGATGTTTGCATTGTTATTAATTGTTGTAAATTTCTTGGGCCACATCTTGTTCCATGAAGTGATGGCTTATTTAAGGCTGTATTTGTCTGTCGTCTATCCATCTGTTTGGTGTTAAGTAGTTTTCGACTTTTTCTACTAATGTTCTTGGATTTCAGCACAATTTGATAGGTATGCTGCTATGGTACTGTTTATTCTGATTTGCTTGTTGCTTGTCTCTATAGGGGTCAGACAGGGGCACCTTTAATGGGTAATTGAGGATATCTTCCAAAATCATCTCCTTTGGGATGGCTGAACAGATTTCTTTGAAATGTGGTAAGAATTATCTTAAGATGATAAAAATATAAGTTAGTCTGAAAGGACTGGAAGAATTTTACTAAACATTGGTATTTATGTTACTTAACTTGTGGTTGTTTAGATGTTTGCAAATGAAGCTCCTGTCTTGTCTTAGATTTCTGAATGGATTTGAATAACACTTGGTAGATATATATATATATATATATAATATATATGTTGATTGAATATGTCCAAATTTGTTCAAAAGGACAGGACATGCACATTTTCAAGGAACACATTTAAATATTTTTGACTTCTTGATTCACTTAAAAACTATTACCAAAGCCAGGATTATACAAGCTGATTTAAGGGAAACATTTGACTTTCTTTGTTTCAAATAAGTTAGTTCAGGTTACTGTATGATGCTTTTGAATATGTGTGATTGTCTCTTTGATGATTTATACAAGGAAATAACAATAATAAAAGTTTCATCAATGCAAACATACTCTTAAAACTGGTGAGGCCATTGTATCTCTTGTTAGTTTGTTAAAGTGTGTTGCTTGTTCGGTTGTACAAATGACAAGGAACGGCATATTAATGCACTGGGGCTAATATTCCTGGTTCATAATGGGGCCACTTTATTGTATAATGTTCCTGCTTTACCAAACTGCTATAATGAGATTCAGTTTGTAATAACCAAAAATAGGGATTATGATAATATTAAGTTATTAAGGCCTATTTTATAGTAATGTTGCCCTTGCGTAGTAAATGTGGGGTTCGAAGGCCTTCACTATTCCGTCTGGTAATAAGCTCGTTAAATTTTATGTGTTTTGGTTGTAACATTACAATTTGGTTTATGACAAAGAATATGGTTTCTGACAGTTATAAGTAGACACGAGTGTGTGATGCTGTTGCCCAGACATTCCTTAAACTCAATGTGGGGATTTCGAAGTGATTTAAATTTTAATGTTTAAAGTGATTGAAAATGTATGAATGTCCTTTAATATGATTAATTTTATTTTGTAGAACATATAGTTAGAAAAGTTGGAGGATTTAACACTATATGGTTTATGTGTGTACTTAGTTTATTGATCGGTGCTATTGGACTTATTACTGTTAGTGTATTAAAATCACAAGTACCAGATAAAGAATTTGATGTAAGTTACTTGAAACATGTATTTTATTTCAGCAGAGATGTTGATATAATTCCAAGGGGGTTTCTTACAAATTTTAGAATTTGTTTGAAGTACTTTTAACAGTAAATAGGTTTAGTATTGTCCAATCAAATAACAATTTTGTACAAAAAGCAACACCAACACAGGTGCGGATCCAGGATTTTTTGCAGGGGGGGGTGTCTAGGTTTGATAATTGCTTAACTAATTGCGCTCAACCGATAAGTTGGTAAATTAAATTCTATTTGGTTCATTCTGACGTATTTCCGGAAGGTAAATTCCAAAATAACAGATCTAAATCGCCAATAAAATCGCATAAGAAAAATTTTCAAGCCTGAGCAGGGGGGGGGTCCAGACCCCCGGACCCCCCCTCTGGATCCGCGCCTGCAATATTATTGAGATTATTTGAAATTGTTACACATTAGAAATTTTGTACTCCAGAAATAAACAACAAATATCAATTTGCTCTCCTACTGTCATAATCAGGCTTCTTTAGGTAAGGGTGAGGTGTAAAATAAGATAAAAACTGTTGAAAATAATTCCATTTATTTTCAGTATGGTATAGTTATGGATGCTGGATCATCCCATACATCATTATATATATATAAATGGGATGGTGCTAAATATAAACAAACAGCTGAAGCATCACAAACTGGTGAAACATGTAAAGCGCCAGGTATGTACTATAAAAGCACCAGGACTTTTAATTTTGACTACAAAAATAGATTGAAGTTTAATCTAAAAAATTGTCCATATTTTAACACTTTTATTTCTTTGGTATGGAATAGTTATATACAATATGATGTAATGATAACTCACAAGATCAATTTTATTTGTCTTTAAAGTAGGGCTGAAATAAATACTTCATTCATCATATCGTCGGTGTAGAGCTAAAAATTGCACACAGACTTAGAATCAAAATGTTGTACAGATACATCATGTCACAATGTTGTATGTAAAATGACATATTTTTATAGATTTTCTTAAAAATTTCCATAAAAATTGTACATGTAGTCATTTAAACATTGAACCAACAATATGTAACTAACTGCACATATCAGGCTAAACATCATGTGCAGAAATTAGGAATGAAACCTAGTCATTTGCCATTTTATACAGCAGAAACGTATCTCGCAAATAAATTAACTTTTTCCTGCTTCAATTTCATAGATTTCACACAGTAGAGGGTCCACAACACTTTCAATAGTACATAACAAAATACTGGCTATATTTCGTTAGATTGAAGTGCTTTGTTAAGACACAAAGTTGAATTTTTCAAGGAAATACATCAGTATCGCTCTGAATATTGATATATTTCTGTAAAGTGTAATGCCTCATATGTGACATTTTCAAACAATATCTATAAAATGTATTTTTACTGGCTTAGAAATATGACAACTAGATAAAAAGATGCGTAAGACAATTCGCATTCAAAAGAAGCAAAAAAGTGGATTTCACAAAATATGCCAGATACAAATGTTTGACTCACCACCAATGATATGCATTTTCTAACTTTAAAATAGGTAAAGGAATATCATCATATGCAGCAAATCCTGAAGGCTTGTCGGATGGATTAAGACATTGTTTAGACTTTGCTAAAACCACAATACCAGGTGATAAATGGAGTTCATCTCCGGTATATCTTGGAGCTACAGCTGGTATGAGATTATTAAAGTAAGGTTTATCATTTATTCCAAGATTTTTTTGAATATTGGAAATTTTACTTTTCTTGAATTTTATGTGGTAGGGCCTACTCATCGTATGATGAATGTATACTCTTCTTATATACAGTCTGCTCAGGAACAAGATGATTGGTTAACTGTCTACAGAAGTGTTTTCGATCCCTGGTGTGAGCGTATGTGGCATGAAGATATGGGCGTCTTCTCAACCTTGTTGGTTTCCTCCGGGCACTCCGGTTTCCTCCCACTCATTAAAGTGTTATTTCTGTGTACTCCGTAAGTTCCTACTTTTCTTTTCAGTGAAGTTAATTCCAGTCAAAGTAGTGCTGTTTTGATTGAAGTTCGTAAAACAATACAAGAATATCCATTTAATTTCACGGATCCTGATAGACAAGCTAGAATTATTAGTGGAGAAGAAGAAGGAACATTTTCCTGGATTACAAGTAATTACATCAGTAAATCACTGAATGATGTAAGTTATTTAAATATCATTACATACACATCTAAATAATTTACAAGCTGTTAAACTTTATGGCAATGAGAAAGTTGGTCATAGAAATTTATCAAATTTGTCTGCACATTCTAAAATAGTTTGTGTTACGTATTGTTGTTTTAAAGTCTTTTACACTGTGGTCAAAGGAGGGATAACTCTTTCTGCTCAGAAATTGTTTTCCATGATTAATTAGATTTGTAGATAGTTCTTCAGTGCTGAATTTATCAATTTTATGACTATACCGGTAGATTTTTTAACAGGTTTTCTAATATAGAGCATATTTGTGGTCTAAGGGGAGATAACTATCTGTGTATAGGTTGCCCTTGATAAACTCAATAGTGTATTATTCTGTAGATATAAACCCCAAATCATTCAACCATACATAAAATGGAGAAACCAACAGATACTCATCAGGAATGTCAAATGTTGTAAATCTGTGAAGCTATAGAAATCGGAAGACACAATCCAACTACCAATAGAGACACTGCTTTGGTTATATCCAATGCATGGGATTATTTGATATAGACATAATATAGAGGGCTAATGGAGACGGGCATACGCCATATAGTGCACCCTTAGGGAAATTTGGCCCCAGGCAGTGGCACTATTGCCTGCTTTTAAATATGGAATTCCAACTGCCAAGGGATCTTTTACACAGGATCTCGAGTTTTTCATCACATCTGATAAGACTAGACAGCTGTGCTTGTCAGGCCCTCCATCCTGCACCAATTTCTTGACCAATGCAGGGATCGAACACATGGCCTCTGGCGAATTATCATGATATGGATTTATATGCTTACACTCATGTTTTCAAATTAACACCTATTAACTATAAGTATTATATATATATATATATTTTAATGTAGCCTATGTATCTGAGTTTAGAGAACATTGGCCTGTTATTGTATTAAATTGTTATATTGGAAAAGCCTATTAATATCTTAGGTACTGATTATCTTTTGTTATTACTGCCTAGTTTTAATTATGAAACTCTATTAAAGGGGCATTAGGTAAGGTTTGATAAATAGCTGACTGTTCTCGTTATAATACATGTAGTTAAAAAATACATAATGGAAACAGAATATGCTGAAAATTTCAGTAAAATTGCTTCACTCTGAACCAAGATTAGCGATTTAGTTTTATTTAGGTTAACCTTGATCATCATTACTACAGTTGGTGCAGTAGTGAACAAAGTCTCGATTATCTTTTTTTACGTTAAATCATCCATCAAAAAACGTATTCAAATCAACTAGATATCACAGGTTAATGATAGCATCGAGAGTTTATTATGGTCTGGATAAGTTAATTAATGTCTAATTAATAATTTAGATAACTTTTCAGGCCTAAAGAAAAAACTGCAATAAGCAGATTTAGCTCTTGCATAATGCATGTTAAATGTTGGTTGCATTGTGTTTTGTTATAAAAAATCATTAAAGCAATAATCTGTAGACATGAATCAACATTACAGCTTTACAAATTTTTTCATTATTGTTGTGGACCAAGGGAAGATAACTCTTCCTATAAGTTTGATTGTCAGAGTTTTTAATGAGAACTGAAATTTAAAAAAAAAAGAGAGACAACATTTTCTATTTTGAATGTGAATTTTCAAAATAGTAAAGGGAGAAATATATTTTATAATTTTTTTCATTATTGTTGTGGTCCAAGGGAAGATAACTCTTCCTATAAGCTTGATTGGTCATAGCTTTTTATTGAGAACTGAATTTTTTAAAAAAATGGAGACAACATTTTCTATTTTGAATGTGAATTTTCAAAATAGTAAAGGGAGAAATATATTTTGATTTATGATTTTACATTTAAGAAGAACCCACTGTCATCAGTATTAAATGCTGTAAAATCTAAGACTATTGGTGCTTTAGATATGGGTGGTGCATCAGCTCAGATATCTTTTATACCAGCTAATTTTACAAGCATGCCTGCTAACTACAGTAATACAGTGCGATTATATGGTGATAATTATACTCTCTATACACATAGTTTTCTTTGTTATGGAGTAAATGAAGCTATGAGAAGAGTTCAGGCAGCTTTAGCAGCGGTAAGTATCAAAAATGATTCAGAATTTCGATTCAGTTACTCTAATGTATTCTAATGAAATGGGGAAATCCCTATTAATCAGATTTGGAGAAAATTTATGTTTTTTGGTTGTTAAAGTCTTAAGAACAAAACTGTTGCTATTTCCGTATTCATCACCTACTGATGGGTAACTCTAAAAATGGGGACTGTCCTTCTTTGACAAATGGATATTGTTTCATTAATGAAATAATTTTTGAACTCTCTACTTCATTACATGTTTTATTTTACAATATACAGCAACAGAATTACAATTTAACAGTTAAAGATCCATGTGCACCAAAAGATTTTGTTATTAATACAACATATGAGAATGTATTTAAAGCACCATGTACTAGTGGTAGACATGCTGTAGAAACATACGGTTATAATATAGATTTACCTGAAGATATCACAGATATGGTAAGTAATATTCATACATACATAAACTTTCAAAATAGGAAATCCACTTGATGCAAACACCAGGACATTTTGTGATATTATGTTTTATTTAGAAATAGTTATAGTAAAATAGCTGTAAGACAGATTGGGATTGATCAATTTGTTTCATTTTGAAGACAGTAGTGATGTCTTTAAGACCAACTGATAATGATAAAATACAAAACTAATGAACTTAGACGATGGGTAAATATTGTGTATAGTAGGAGTTATTAAAGCAAGGTATGGGCTAGTATCTAGATTCGTTGGAAATGAATACCAGCCAAAGAAATTGTAAATGATTAGCTAACTAACAACTATACAGTACTGTCTTATCATGAATTCAAACGTTCAATTCACGATCTTTATGTTATTTAAATACATTTTATTTTTCAGAATGAAACATTCCATTTTGTTGGAGAAAGTAATGCTACTGCATGTCAGGCATTTGTAGAAGAAAATTTATTTAATTTTACTGAAACCTGTAATTATAAACAATGTTCATTTAATGGACAGTATCAACCACATGTTTTTGGTGAATTTTATGTAAGTTTTAATTTTCTTTTAGTAATTTTAAGGAAGGGTTGGGTTTATCACCAATCTGATTAAAATACAGATCCTATTTGGTTTAGTTTTTATAGTTCAAAATTTCGTTTTACTTGTCTTTACGACATTAGGATCTGAAAGACTTGATATTTAACTCGTGTTCTGCTTGAAGTGAGGGTCGACCAATCAAATTTTCTGTTGAATCGAGGGCTTGACCTTTTTTTACGCGGAATTGTGGGTAGGCATTATCAGCGATAGAAATCAGAACAAAGCAACAGCGATTCTGATTGGTTAATTGAATGACTGAGGTTATAGGGTCAAATGTTGCGAGCTTGACATCTGAACTGGCTGAACGTGACCTCCCGCTATAACTTGTTAGATCAGTTAGATTGGGTTTATCCACCAAATAACACAGACTTAGTTAGGTGTACAACACATTTAGTTGTATTGCATTGATTCACATTCTGTGCATATTGAGTATAAATGTAGTCATTACTATGTCAAGTGTTCGGAATGTTCGGTTTGCATATAGAATAATACAGTGATTCAAATGTGAGTGCAATCGGGTTAATACTCAGTAATGTTGGATATATACTAGTATTCTATTGATTGTTTTAATGTATTTAATTTCATATTTTAGGCATTCTCCAGTTTTTATTATGTAACAACATTTTTAAATCTAACAC
Organism: Patella caerulea; assembly: GCA_036850965.1. Lineage (NCBI taxonomy): Eukaryota > Metazoa > Mollusca > Gastropoda > Patellidae > Patella > Patella caerulea. The sequence continues at coordinate 27,432,985 of JAZGQO010000006.1, forward strand.
AAGATAACAAACAATTTTCATTAGAAGAATTTAAAAACACAACTGCGGAATTCTGTTCTAAAACCTGGGAAGAGGTATAGTATTTGAATATTTTCATTCCAGAACATGATATCACTGTTTACATCAATACCTATGTTCAATAAGTTTGACATCTATTTATTTTTGAACACAGAATCAGTTAAATGTTAATTTGCTCCGTCTGTAAAATTGAAAAGATATACATGTACCCAATCCAAAATACAATTCAACAAATTGAATTTAATTTAATCAACAGGTTTAGTCATTATGATTTCTAACGGAGATCGGAGGTGTATTTGAATCACGTATGGTATGGCATGTGTTTCATGAGGCGTCGGAGACGGGTGCGCCAAAAGCTTGCACTTTCATTTTTTCCTGATACAACTCTGCCAAACTCCCCCTGTGCCTTATCTATGCATGGGCCTAATACACTGAAAAGTCATTAAGTCAGATGGCATGGTTTTAACTCCCCGCTTGACAAGGAGTAGGGTTGCCTTCCAACCTTGTGTGTTATCTCCAGGTCCTCCACTGATAAACAACCCTACGTGCAAGCGAGTTTTTGATATGAAATTGAACCATATGTGACCCGGCGCAGCTAAATGAGTCGGAAGTCGCAAAGCTAGATTCCGCGATAGAGTGCAATGATGGTTCAGTAGGTCAAAATTTTCAAAATTCAAATTTTCATTAAAAGCCTCAAAAATACCTCTTTCGTCAATTAAAAGTTTAATTTTCACGAAAAGAACATCTATTAATGTTCAAAAATTGCATTTTGTAAAAGGCAGTCAGCAAAGAAGTCATTAATTATCTTGGAATAAAGCAAAACAATCGTTCATTTACTTGCCGTTTTCATAAAATGTCCAAGCATCCCTGAGAACACCATATTCGGCACTATACAAGCCGTATCCTATCTCTGCTTTTATATTATATTTAAATTTGGCGTCCCAAAAATCTCATGTTACAAAGCATGAAACCTATGTATACCATGATCCGGACATAATATAGAGGAAGTTTCATATTTTTTCTGTCAATTTTGGCTACCATCTTGAATTTCCGCCATTTTGGATTTTTGAAATTGATTTTCAGTCCTATATTTGATTACAGAGAACCCAATATTTGGCACAACACAAGCCATATCCTATCTCTGCTTCCCAAAATAATAGAAAATCGTGACATTTTGGCCGCCATCTTGGATTTCTGCCATCTTGGATTTTGGTCGCCATCTTGGATTTCCGCCATCTTGGAATTGAATTATTTTCTGTGCCCATATTTGATTTCTTCGACCCCAACCCCAAGCTATGTATACCGCGATCCAGACATAGTACAGAGTAATTTTCATTTTTCCATCAATTTTGGTCGCCATCTTGGATATCCGCCATCTTGGAATTAAATTATTTTCTGTGCCCATATTTGATTTCTTCGACCCCAACCCCAAGCTATGTATACCGCGATCCAGACATAGTACAGAGGAATTTTCATTTTTTCCATCAATTTTGGTCGCCATCTTGGATTTCTGCCATCTTGGATTTTTGATAGTTTATTTTGTGCCAATATTTGAATTCGGCATCCCCAAAAATCTGATGTTACACACCATGAAAGCTATGTATACCGTGATGCAGACATAATACAGAGGAATTTTCATTTTTATACGCCCACATTGAAATGTGGTCGTATATTGTCGTCGCCCCCGTCCGTCCGTCCGTCCGTCCGTCCGTCCGTCCGTCCGTCGGTCCGTCGGTCCGGCGTCCACAATTGCTTGTGGACGCTCTACAGGCTAAAGTTAATATCCGATTGACTTTAAATTTATACACAGTGTTTAAGGTCATGAGACGAAGAAGCCTATTGTTTTTCAGCGATTTCCGATAATTAGTGCCAGAGTTATGGCCCTTGATCACTTCAAAAAATCTTGTGGACGCTCTAGAGGCCAAAGTTAATATCCGATTGACTTCAAATTTATACACAGTGTTTAAGGTCATAAGACGAAGAAGCCTATTGATTTTCAGCGATTTCCGATAATTAGTGCCAAAGTTATGGCCCTTGATCACTTCAAAAACTCTGTGGACGCTCTAAAGGTCAAAGTTAATATCCGATTGACTTTAAATTTATACACAGTGTTTAAGGTCATAAGACGAAGAAGCCTATTGATTTTCAGCGATTTCCGATAATTAGTGCCAGAGTTATGGCCCTTGATCACTGCAAAAAATCTTGTGGACGCTCTAGAGGCCAAAGTTAATATCCGATTGACTTCAAATTTATACACAGTGTTTAAGGTCATAAGACGAAGAAGCCTATTGATTTTCAGCGATTTCAGATAATTAGTGCCAGAGTTATGGCCCTTGATCACTTCAAAAAATCTTGTGGACGCTCTAGAGGCCAAAGTTAATATCCGATTGACTTTAAATTTATACACAGTGTTTAAGGTCATAAGACGAAGACGCCTATTAATTTTCAGCGATTTCCGATAATTAGTGCCAGAGTTATGGCCCTTGATCACTTCAAAAAATCTTGTGGACGCTCTAGAGGCCAAAGTTAATATCTGATTGACTTCAAATTTATACACAGTGTTTAAGGTCATAAGACGAAGAAGCCTATTGATTTTCAGCGATTTCCGATAATTAGTGCCAGAGTTATGGCCCTTGATCACTGCAAAAAATCTTGTGGACGCTCTAGAGGCCAAAGTTAATATCCGATTGACTTCAAATTTATACACAGTGTTTAAGGTCATAAGACGAAGAAGCCTATTGATTTTCAGCGATTTCCGATTATTAGTGCCAGAGTTATGGCCCTTGATCACTTCAAAAAATCTTGTGGACGCTCTAGAGGCCAAAGTTAATATCCGATTGACTTCAAATTTATACACAGTGTTTAAGGTCATAAGACGAAGAAGCCTATTGATTTTCAGCGATTTCCGATAATTAGTGCCAAAGTTATGGCCCTTGATCACCTCAAAAAATCTTGTGGACGCTCTGGAGGCCAAAGTTAATATCCGATTGACTTCAGATTGATACACAGTGTTTAAGGTCATAAGACGAAGAAGCCTATTGATTTTCAGCGATTTCCGATAATTAGTGCCAGAGTTATGGCCCTTGATCACTTCAAAAAATCTTGTGGACGCTCTAGAGGCCAAAGTTAATATCCGATTGACTTTAAATTTATACACAGTGTTTAAGGTCATAAGACGAAGACGCATATTAATTTTCAGCGATTTCCGATAGTTAGTGCCAGAGTTATGGCCCTTGATCACCTCAAAAAATCTTGTGGACGCTCTGGAGGCCAAAGTTAATATCCGATTGACTTTAGATTTATACACAGTGTTTAAGGTCATGAGATGAAGAAGCCTATTGATTTTCAGCGATTTCAAATAATTACTGCCAGAGTTATCTCCCTTGATAACTTCAAAAATTCTTGTGACGCTGTAGAGGCCAAAGTTACTATCCGATTGACTTCAGATTGATACATAGAGTTTAAGGTGTTGAAACGAACAAGTATTTTGATTTTCAATGAATTTAGATAACTGAACAGCTAAATCCATGATATTAAATGTTTCATGTATATACTAATTGTTAGCGTGGGGTAAAACTTTATAAAAAGCAATCAAATTCTAATGATTTTCTGATAATTAGATAATGAGTTGTTACTCTTAATCAGTTTTTAGTGTATTACAAATGTTTCATTACCGAAATTAGTAAAAATATGCGACAACCCTTGTTGACTCCCCGGACGATTTAGCTGCTGTGGGCGTATGTTTCGTTGCCTGGCAACCTATCTTTCTGTTAATTTTGGACGCCATCTTGGATTTCCGCCATCTTGGAATTTTAAAAAAAATTCATTTTCCATATTTGATTTCTGCGACTCTCAAGGTTCCATGAGAGCTATGTATACCGTGATTCGGACATGATATATAGGAATTTTCATTTTTTTTTCTTCATGTTTGGCCGCCATTTTAAAAAATGGCGCTGCACCATCATAAAAATAATCATTTTTTTAAAAAATTCTTCTTTATTCGTTTTTTGTAGCCCATTTCGCATTGGGAAAGCATCTGACGTTTTATTGAGTTTCAAAATAAATGTTTATTGTCCCATGAATATTGCAAAAATCTAAGTGTCATTTTCAGAGGCCGTTTTCTCCGAATTTAGGAAACCAGGGATGTCCAGACTACCCAACTTCAAATCGCAATTTCTCAGAGATGAAACGTCGTAAAGCAATGGTTAATACATCATTGAAAAGCTGAAACTAGTCTCTCTTTGGTTATTCTAAAACCTCACTTTTGAACAATTGGTCACTTTGACTCATTTTGCTATGCCGGGTCACATATGTTAATCCCAAAATGACATAGTTTTTGCCCCGAGTACCCAAAGCATTCTCAGACTAAAGTTCAGAATTTAATCAACTTTCAATCACTGTTTATGAGAAATTCCTTTGATCCAGAAACACAAAAATTTGCATATTGTTTCTTATTCATGTATTTTACACATTAAATATTAAATCAATAAAGTTTTATTAAGGGCTATATTTTAGTTAAAATAAGACAAACAATTTTGAGTTAATTCCCAACTTAAGTCTGAGAATGCTTTGTGAACTTGGGACCAGATCCTCAATGTTTCAAAAGGGTATAAAAGTCTTTTTAAAGTGATTATTATGTTATAATATTAAATGAAAGAAATTCTTTTATTACAGATAGAAAATATTCCTGCTGCATTACCTAAACAAAGACCATGGTATTGTTTTCAGGCTAACTACATTATAACTATGTTAACAAAAGGTTATAAATTTAATGATGAAAACTGGAATACACTCAAATTTGTTGGACAGGTAAATATTGTAGAAACAACACTTACTATTTCTTTATGAATAAAGTATGTTGTTTTTTGTGGGGAAGTATATTATCATCACTTTTCTCACTCTTGTCTGTCCATGCCTCCTCGATTCTTGTTGACAGTCTAGATAATTAAGTTCTGAGGTTCTTTTCCTTATGTACTGTGATTATTCAAGTTGTCAAAAGAATGAAACCTATCGAAATTTAATCGTATATGGAATCTGTGAAAATTATCTACATGTCTGAATTTTATATATTGTCATATAGCCCTCTGTAATTGTTGACTTGGTAAAAAGAAGAACCTGATTGTAATTCAGTCACATAGTAATTGTTCAGAGTAATACTAAACACCCCTTCAAATGAAATATTGTGATGTATTTAAAGGGAAGAATTGTTTTGCTGCTACGGCTTAGATCATACGAAGAGCTTAAAGCAAGTAGACAATCAGCGTAACTTGTGCAACTTAACATTTTCAAATTTGCAAAGAATAACCTTCGCTTCGTCTACACAGTGAATGGAAGATATTCAAGCATCATAGTTTCTATCCCATGTTTTTATGTGACAAGGAATATTTTGTTACCACCTTAAAGATGTATTATATAGGAGCTAAATCTCAAGTCGGCTTCCATTTAGACATTTATTCACATGACAAGCCTATAATCAACTATCTAGACCATTTAAATGGATTGATCACCATTTAATGATTTAATTTGATAAAGGCTTAGTCTAAATTAACAAGTAGCGTTTGCTACGATAATAGATAATCGATGTCACAACTAGTCAAACCTTTAAACAGCGATAACTTCGCTCAGAATTAAGTAATTTGAATGAAATTTACGATATGTTCATTTTACATTATCTATTTTTGAACTTTTATAACAAAAACGGCCAGCTGTTGATATAAATCTTACATAATGTATCTTTAACCCCATGGTTTGTCTTCAATTTCCTCTCAATTATGTTCTGCTTTGCAAGATATAGGCAGTAATAAATCACATGACTGTGTCAAAATCCCTAGAAATCATGATGAAATGAATGAATACATTACAGGCCTGCAAACTTAACTGTCCCTCATTTTGCAGATACTATGTCTAGCGTACTAACCTTGAAAGCTAACGTTTAGTTTATTTATAATAGGAATATGACTGTCACATGATCAATAGAAGACTTGGCTTCTTGGCGTCAATTGCTGTCGATATGTATTTGTTTTTGAGGTATAGGTTCTGCCGCTGGATGTGATTGTATTTCTCAGTTTAAAGGCATTACTGTCTCGGGGATGACAGAGATTGGCATTTCAATGTTTCATACCACTAATATGTAATTGTATAATTTCAGGTAGAGAAGACAGATATTGGATGGGCTTTAGGTTTTATGTTAAATGAAAGTAATCAGATACCTGTTAGTACAGTAGTTGATACTTTTAGTACTACACTCTTCGTTTTATTAGTTGTTCTCTTTACTTTATTTATTATTGTATCTGTTGGTTTTGCCTGTCATGCCCGAAGAAATATTAAAACTAAAGGGCGAGGTTATTCATTATTTTCTAATTACGGTGCTGTGTAATTTATATTTTAAAGAGGCATTAGTGCTTGAATGAATTTTTATTTGAGTTCAGCTGACTTTACAGTTGGATGGGGCTGGTAATTTGTTTGCCAAGCCATCACTGAGATATATTGTTTTAACTTTTATTCATATGATATGCTAGTTTGTTTTAATATAAATCGATGCACGTGACTTTAGGTCATATTCACCTTTAGCTAAAGTCTTTCTTCATTGAAATGTTAATTTCTAGTAAATCCACTATATTATTAAAATTGAAGTTTTTGAACTTTTGAATTGTTATTGTGTAATATGGTTTTAATATTAATAATGGAAAAAATATGTACATTGTTAGTTTAAGATTATTTTGAAGATGATTGTTAGGGAAATGCAACAAACATTTAATTCACAATAAAAATAAGGTTTATGCGTCGTTTTGATATCTGTGAAAGATTTTTCGGATGTTGTCATAAATTAATGGTAATCATTACATTGTAACATTGGGTAATGGTAATTAGTAATAGTTATTTCAATAAATTTTATTAGCCATGAACTATCCCTTCTGAAACATAAAGATCTTCTGTTTGGTAGGAACTATGTTAACTACAAAATACTCTCCAAAACGTCGGCAAAATAGTAATATTTGTTCTTCCAATTGTTATAGTTTTTTACTTATTTATTATTATTTAAAGACGCATTATAAATTTAGATAAAGAGCTGATCATTCTTTCTATAATAGTTCAGAAATGGGGTTTAACATTCAATCGACACAAACTAAGTGATTTTGGGACTAACATATGGTTTCATTTTATTTCATTAATTTGCTTGCGCGTAGGGGTCTTTAGCAGTGGGAGGAAACCGGAGTGCATCTCCATGCCACATACGCTCACATCAGGGCTCGAAACCACAGCCGCAAGCCAGAGGTGACGGGCCAGCTACAGGTCGAAGCGCGGCACTCTAGACCACTAGGCCATCCCAAACCCCATGTATGTTTAAGGTTTACTCATGTGATGGAAATCACCTTGAGTAAAATAAATTACTTTCTACATTTCAATATTCCAAGGCCTTATTCAAGTTTTGTGTTTGACCAAGCAACTAGTCTCAGTTTGGGTATTCACACATATAAATATGCCCGTCGACTGTTACATTTTATTTCAATTTATTTATACTTCCCATCCAGGTTGTTTGCAAATACATATAAACAGGTTGATATTTCAAGTAGGAACTTTTATATGCATTGTACAATGGATTTTGAAGGTAATTTCAAACATATGGGTTAAAAACCATAATTAAGTAGTTTGTTCTCACACTCTATTTATCAACATGGCTCAGACAGTTAATTTGTCATATTTGATGATAATATGTGAACTCCTGAATGTCTTTAAAACTTATCATTGAAATAAACACACAGTTTGTTAGTAATGTTGAGACACAGTTTGATTGTATGGTAGATGAAAGATGGGTGTGCATCTATTCAATTGAGTATATATATTTTTTTTGTTAAAGATGCATTATGTAAGATTTAGGTAAACAGTTGGCTGTACTATTATAGTTCAAAGGTAGAAAATGAATATTTGAAAATTTCATTCAAATTACATTATTCTTTGTGAAGTTGGACTGTTTGAAGATGTAGTGTAGATCACTTATTATCGTAGCAAGGGTACTTGACAACTGAGACTAAGTCTCAATTATCTAATTTTTTTTCTTACATTTTAAAATCTTGTCCTAGTTCATATCCATTTAAATCTAGGCCACTCATTAATATAGAGAGTTAATTTTAGGCTTGTCATGTGAATTAATGTCTTATAGTAAGTGCAGGAGAATCACACTACACACAAAACAAAAATCTACAAGATAAACCTGTGGACAAGACAGATAATAGACATTGCAAAAAAATAAACAAATATCAAATCAAGTGAATGGATCCGAGGCTGTACAATCAATCTGATTAAAATATAGATCTACCTATATTTCGTTTCATCTTTATATATTTCTAATGGCTCACACTACATGAAGACCTGACCAATTGTTGTGGAAGGTCGTTTCAGGTGTCATACGAGCGACTTTTGACTTTATGATGTCAGACATTGGTTTATCAATCATCATTGACGTTTCTAGTGGTTTACACACAGTTCCGTGAACCTCGCGCAAAATACTCGGCGTTGCAAACAGTTTCATTGGCTAATCCCTCACATCATCCAGAATGCAGGTTAAATAACTACTCTTCCAGATCTTAGTGTAGTAAAGGACAATTTGAACTATAAAAAAATGAAATAAGATCTGTGTTTTTATACGCCCACATTGAAATGTGGTCGTATATTGTCGTCACCCCATCCGTCGGTCCGTCCGTCTGTCCGTCCGGCGTCCACAATTGCTTGTGGACGCTCTAGAGGCTAAAGTTAATATCCCATTGACTTTAAATTTATGCACAGTGTTTAAGGTCATGAGACGAAGAAGCCTATTGTTTTTCAGTGATTTACAATAATAACTACCAGAGTTATGGCCCTTGATCACTTCAAAAAATCTTGTGGACGCTCTATAGGCCAAAGTTATTATTCGATTGACTTTAAATTTATACACAGTGTTTAAGATCATGAGACGAAGATGTCTATTGATTTTCAGCAATTTCCAATAATAACTGCCAGAGTTATGGCCCTTGATCACTTCAAAATACTTGTGGATGCTCTAGAGGCCAAAGTTAATATCCGATTGACTTCAAATTTATACACAGTGTTTAGAGTCATGAGACGAAGATTATTGATTTTCAGCGATTGCCAATAATTACTGCCATAGTTATGGCCCTTGATCACTTCAAAAAATGTTGTGGATGCTCTAGAGGCCAAAGTTTATATCTGATTGACTTTAAATTTACACACAGTGTTTATGGTCATGAGACAAAGAAGCTTATTGATTTTCAGCGATTTCTTAATAATTGCTGCCCGAGTTATCTCCTTTGATAACTTCAAAAAATCTTGTGACGCTATAAAGGCCAAACTTATCATCATCCGATTGACTTCAGATTGATACACAGTGTTTAAGGTGTTGAAGTATTTTCAATGAATTTTGATAACTGAACAGCTAAATCTATATTAAATGTTTCGTATACTAATTGTTAGCGTGGGGCAAAACTTTATAAAAAGCAAACCAATTCTAATGATTTTCTGATAATTACATAATGAGTTGTTACTCTTATTAATCAAATTTTAGTGTATTACAAATGTTTCATTACCGAAAAAAGTAGAAATATGTGACAACCCTTGTTGACTGCCCGAACGATTTAGCTGCTGTGGGTATAATTTTCGTTGCCTGGCAACCTATTTTAATCAGATTGAATAATAATTTATATAAGATTTGAAACCAGAATAACAACCCTGTAATAGGCAAGTTTAGCAGTTATATATCTTTTATTATATTAATCTGTAGCATTGTCATATTAATATCTCTACTTCATGTCAAATTCCAACACCAGATTCTGCTAAAATTATGATTCCATTTTATTTTTTTTACATGTAATTTATTGTTAAATTTTAAAGGAGCTAAATCGCTAACATTTGGGATCTAGAAATTGACACAAGTGAGTCGCAACGTATATAACACTGTAATATGAATATATATGAACTGATTTACATTCAATGGTTTATGTTTTTACTCTAATTTCAAAACAGTTTTGTTCGGCGAAATAAGCCGACAGTCTCATTGGGGTGCTTATTACTAGCGTCTGGTTATTCCAGTCTACATACGCTGTTTGATTTGCTGCAATGTTTCTAGCCTCGTTCCTCGAGTCTCTTGCTAGCACTGGGGCTGAAACGCATTATGGTACATGATTCGTGTACCAATGAGAAAATGTTTATTTTATCTTAAATATTGAATATCAGAAGCCCATCTTTTCCCGGTAAGATCACAGCATCAATGTTGATTTAAATTGACCAATAATTCGTGATAAAAAAATCTGTGATGTAGAATGATATGCAAATAAATTTATATTTTATTTAACAAATTATGTATATTTTTTTAATATTAATGACATTGATGTGTCAAGATAAGGTTGTGTAGGTGTGAATTGGCCTTGTGTCATTTCTGTAAATGTTTTGTGGTGGACTACCTTAAGACATAACCCGTTTTTGGAACTAGAGTTTTCCAATGATGTAATGATGTTAATGAACTTATATATATAAAGTAGCACATGTGTATTGTATACAGCCAGAAAAACAAAAACAATAGAAGGCTTCAGGCTAGACTCCTTATACCGAGAGTTTGGACGTCATACTCTGGTCATTTCAGTACTTTGCCATATGTCTGTGTTGTAGGAAGCTCAATATGCACGTAAGCCCTTTTGAAACCCCTTGTGGCGATTTATTATAAGACTTCATTATTTCATTTGTACTCTTGTTCCAATTATGTTGCCCTGTAACTTCAATATGTAGATCATTAGATCTTCAATTATGTATGCTAGGGTAGTGTTAAATAACTAAAACCAGGGTACAATCCAGTAGTCATATTTTTACCCCTTACAGTAGCTGATGGTCATTTATATTTTTTGGACAAAATATCTAATATGTAGCAGTACTTCTTCATTCACACGAAAATGTACAGATGTAACAAAATTAATATACCATCGAATTGAACCATATTTAGATTAGACGGTTGAAAAGTTATAATCCTTTAGTCCTTCAGAGACATTCAGTGATTGGATAAAACAATAAACTGTAACACATACTACTAATGGAAGAAAGTTACATTGATTGACAAGACACATTGACAAATGTCAGGTTTTGAATGGGATTTTATTGGAATATTGATGATGTACTTGTAACCAAAGACTGAATGTTCCATTCTAAAATAGATGCCTTAGACAGTAGGATCTTGCCAATATTCTACCACAAGGTTGAAGACATTAAGTTTTCTGTCACTAATTATCTGCTGGTTGGTTGTCATATCTGATGTTATAATCGGATACATATATATTCACATACAGATATCTCTTCATATATTTAAGATAATTTCAGAAAGAAATTCAAATGTGCAATTGGGTATACTAGAAAGAGTACATTAGCCATTCGCTTGAATGACAATCATCGAGAATAACAGTCAAATGGAGCAATTATTTTATGTCTAATTAACTCTGATTACTTATGCCATCCAAATACATATTGTGGCTCAATAAGGGGCTGGCTCACACACCAGCGGTCCCAGGTGTGATAACTTTGATCCTAGTGGACACAGACAGTTTATTTAAACTTTCTAATGGAACACAGAATGGAGGGTCTAGCAAGAAACAGCATCTAGAAGTTCTTATGTGTAATCAGGTCCTGTGTACACAAAATAATAGGAAACACTGTTGTCAGGGCAAAATATCCCAATACTAATAGCACACTGCATTGTGTATACGTCTGCTTTATCCCTGTTTGTGCAGAAAAGTAGGTCAGATCACAGTACAGTTAGTTCATTTCAACCCTTTAAAATGACCGACTGACTTTGACTTTAAATATTGAAGCAAAACATTATAATAATATTGATATTTATCTTTATTTAGGTTATTGCCATATAATATCTGGTGATTACACGAAATTCAATTTAATATGATAATTTGAAATATAATAATGCAAGAATTCAATTCAGAAGTAACAAAAAAATGAGACATTTTATAGCACATTTAGTCTCACATACAACACACAAATATATAAATTACAAGAAATATAGCCTCTGGATTCAAGTCGTTCCAGTGTGAATCAAAAATTACTTGGACTTAAACTATAGTGTATTTCCCAATTCCAGGAAAAAGTATAGTCCTGAATTGGATATTTTATTTCATTCAAATAATGTGCCAGATACTTATAATACAAGGCCTTAACTTGGAATGTTCAAACATAAATTCATCAAGTCTGTGAAGACAGGAAAAATAGATTAAATCTTTTTTTGTTTTATTTTCTTGTTTAAGTTCAACAAGAGAGCAAAATGGTTTAATCCAATGTCTTTATACTTTCTTTCATGTTTCTTCACTTATGCTTACAGAATTTAACAGCCCCAAAATGATTAGAAATATATAACAAATAAATTGTGTTTTTTATATTGAATTTTCTTTTTTTCCCTGGAAAATGTGACCTAAACTATCAGTCTTTTGTCAGACAAGTAATTTTTTTGTCATAGTCATGTTATTTTCAGAGAGGATAAAGGAAAAATAAATCTTTTAAAATATATTTGATCATTAAATAACAGGTTCCATATTTTGAATATTATATATTTTCATTTAGATAATATTGTTTAAATCACATAGGCTATATTATAAATGTAATTTAATCCAAAGTATGACATAAGAATGACATTGACATTTAAAGCGAGGTAGATGAGAATATTAGTTGTAAGAAATAAATTCTTTTTAAACAAACATTCAGAATAATTATATTTTGTCTGAATAAAGACAATAAGGCAAGATTATGAGTTCATCCCATTCCTGTAAGAAGTATATCCCTCTCTTTAATCAATCTCATTTTCCGTAACAACATCGATACTTCCAGGAATTTTTAAACCAACTTTTAAACATGCTTCTAGATTAGTAGTGTGAAATGCGTGCATCGAGTATAAATATTCTGAAGTAAGAAAGAGAATGCTAGAAAAGCTTGTCTCAAGTGCTTTATGTTTTACTAAAGTTGATAGTTAAAAAAATAAATATTATGTCGAGTTGACCATTATTTTCTTTTAATCTATGATATTAACTAAAGAGAAAACTAATTAATATCTTTCAACTTATTCTTATTTCGGTATTGCACTAAAAACTGCACCAACAGAATTAACATAAATTTGAATTAATTTCTTTGTTAACATACCCACAATTCAAAAATGTCCAAAAAATTAAATTCAGTAATTTAAAATCAAATATTCATCGTCTTAAATAAAATAACTTGTGAAAAAATTGTGTAGAAAGCAAACTAAAACAAAAAACTAACAAGATAACGTTGGGTGTGGACAAAAACTTGGTGAAAACTTTGAAAACAAAACTAATAAACCCGTAACAATAATTACCGAACTCCAACAAAGAAAAAACAACATAGTGTGGAGGCATCATAGGTGCAGAACAAGGGTATTTGTTTAATTTCATTCCTCTTCCAAATTTTCTTTATTAAGCACCTTATATCATGTCACATAAAGAATTTCAAAAAGGGTATTTGTCAAGAAATGAGTGATGAAAAAGAAGATTTTATATTAATTATAATAATGCTTTACAATACTTCACTTTTACATGTACATAGATAACTCTTCACACTCACACATTTTCGCATGCAAACATTCATTGTTAGAAAATAGATGTCAAAAATACACGTTAAATAGTTAGAAGAAAAGGTCGTCATAGGTTAAATTTAAGCAAAAGTTGAAAATATAATGAAGAATTGATGATGTTGAAGTATATATACACTGATAGGTAATTTATACAATGTCGCTTGATATATAAATTGGATATCTTGCCTGTGTTAATATAAATTCATAAGCTAACTTATATGTTAATAATATTAATGTTGGCAAAGAAAAATAAGTGATTAAAAAATAAAATGTAGCAAGATGACTAGAGTTGTAATGTTCAAAGCACCTCCAAAGTGAGAAAATGTAATGACATTGAAGTATGCTAATAATAACTGCTGATTCATTAAAGGCAAAGAAACCCTGAAATTTGTAAATTTTGTGATCTATACAAATTACAGTAAGTCAGCCTCACACACTACTATGGCTATTATATGCTGCGATATGCTATGCATAGATTAGCAAGATTATCATATTACATAGAAAATCACTGTGTGTTATACTGCTTTAAGGATTTCAAAAGTATCAAAGATGTTTAATATATCCTAAAATGTCAATGATTTTAGATCATTTTGGGGGGGATATCTCATGTAACCTAAGCCACCATATTCTTTGGTTGCCACGGAAACTGTCATGATTATATAAAGGTGAAGAATTATTCCGCCTTATATTTTGATTAAAAAAATACTTTCTTCAAGAAAGCTATATAATGATTCTTCCCTTACATGTAATTTAAATTCAAGACACTCTGTAGTATTGTTGAATTCTATGAAATGATTATATTTTACATTCTTATATAAAGCATATCACAAAAACAAAAACAAATGTGGGCTAACAAAAATTAACTTTTAAGTTATTTTAAAGAAATACACAAATTTTGTACAGTACAAAAAATAAGATACTGATTTTAACTACAACAGATGACTAATAATTCTGAAAATAGAAATGGTAACAAAAAGTAATGTTTATTACAAGTAGAAATATTCACTATGAAATAGACTACTGACATTAAATTTTTTAACCACAAAAAATGTTGTGTATGGTGTGTACTTTGTAAGCGAAATTTATCTACATATTCATTGTTGGCGACATTGATTTACAACATTTAAAAGAATTTTATGAGATTGAAAAATGAAGTATCTGGTTCCTATGACGGCCTATAAATAACATTTACTTAGAATTGAGAAAAGAAGAAGACTCAGTTTGAGACTATATCTTATTCGGGAGAAGGTCTAACATTTGAATACACAGAATAGTACCAAGAAAACTGGATTAGAATACACAGAATTTGACTGAGAAAACTGGATTAGGATACACAGAATTGTACTGAGAAAACTGGATTAGAATACACAGAATTGTACTAAGAGAACTGAAATCAGTTCCAAAGACTTGGGTCTCTTATTATTTCTACAAGGGTTGATGAATTTGATCCATTGAAATGTACAGAGACAGATGGAATAAATTTGGAGATACATAACATTCTTCCATACCAACATCACAACAACCAATTAATTACCCTATAAAAAGCAAATAGTAGCATTGATATATAACAGCAGCAACAAGACACTATACAGGCAAAAAAAGTAATTTGAGGTATCATTTTCACTGGAGCTTAGAATATATTTCTTTTTAAAAACATAATCATGTATAATATATATTTTTTTTAATATAATCTGTCTATGCATTACAGGATTTGTGTTGCAGTATTTGATTTTAAAACTTGCAGTATATTTTCTTTATAATTATAATGAAATTTTTCAAGTTTCATATCATTCTGTTGAAAATATAATTTATATTACACATCCATTTGTGGATAATTTCAAGTCAATTTGAAAGTTTGTTACCAGTTTTGCTGTCACAGACAACTTCGGTAAAATTTTGCACAATATATTTATATACTGTGTGTACAACACAATTTAAATAGAATAGATTTATAGCTATACACATATATTTTATATATTTCATTGTTTTGGAGCAATATATATTTTTGTATAAGACATCTCTTGTTCCCATGAGTCCATTGTTTTCACATTAACCAAGTCTATTCTTGGGAGTTATAACACTTGCTATACATAATAGCTAACATTTTCTTTTTAAATTAGTATTCTTCTTAAAGACTCTCTACACTGAAGAAAGTTTGTTTGGTTTTTGACATTACTCTGACTGGCTGCTGACTTCTGATGCATCTGCTCGACATATAGGACATGTTCTATTTGTCTGTAAAAAAATTAAAGAAACATGTTAAAATGCAGGATTAAAAAGAGGAGACTAACATATTTTACAACTTTATTTCCATAATTCACTTGTGTGTAGGTGTCATCAGCAGTGGTAGGGCGCAGAGAAAACCCATGAAGTTAGACAGGTGACTCCTTTTCATGTACAAGCTTGGAATCAAAACGATGCCAGACCTTACTATTTAAAGCACATGTGTTAAACCATTCGACATCTGATCCCCCCTCTCCCACTCCTAATCAGGATTAAAAAAATTACATTTAGGTTATAGAAATGTCTTAAAATACATATGCATCTTTATGTGGATGAAAATGCGATCTTCAATAAGTCAGAAAAATATCAAATTTCATTTTCAAACGTAACTGGTGAAGTAGCAGACAGAAAATTCTATTTTGGCTGTTCATAAACTTTCTTCATGGCATTAACTATCAGAAATCTATATCTATACATTAAATCTAAATTTGTAATTTATGTTGGCAAGAATTGGAACGGGTCATAAACATTAACTTTGAAATACTTACTTTTAACCATTTATCCACACATTTTCCATGGAACTCATGGCTGCAAGGTAGCACTCGTAATAACTGACGATTTTCAAAGTCACACATACAGACGACACATGATGTCATGTCTAGATCAGATCGTCTTGTTTCGCTGTTAAATCTATAGGCAGGCAGCTGATCTATATCGGCTTTCGTTAAACCCCGGGGTTTAGCTTCACCCAAACGTTCAGCAAGATTCAACAATGCCTGAAATGATATTAAACTATTCATATAATTTTCATCTAATATTTTTTTTAAACAAAATAAAAACAGCTCTTAATTTATTTTAAACAGAACTAGAAATAAACCAACTAAAATCAATATATGGGTCTGAATTACTAGTTGAAACTTGAATACAAGCAAGAAGAGACTGCATAAATTACTTTTGGCAGCAATCCAGCAAGATAGACATTAATCAAAATTTAAGAAATGGACTAATTTTACAGGAATATCTGACATAAGAACAAAACAAATATTACGAGGATTTCTATCCTTGCCCAAGAAGAATAAAAGTAAAATTTCTCTATTAATCTTTAGATCAAGGTAAAAATTACCTCATAATTTTCAACTTCACTTGCCTCATCAGGATGTTCTCTTCCATAAGGTGGAACTGGAGGATTACTTAACATGGCTCTATTAATAGAAAAAAAAATCGTCATGTTAATATACATACAAATCTCCTACTTCATATCTTATATTCATTAACCCCTTAACCGGTCATAGTTGCATATTTGCACCACAACGTTATACTTTAAATGGTTACGGTCACATATTTGCGACCACAGCAAGAACCTTTTTTATAAGCCGCATTTGAGTATTTAGTTTTGTATTTAATTTGCATTTTGAAATGAGGTGAAACAAATAGTGTCAATTATAGATCAACTTGTCCTCTTCAACTTTTTTTACTGGTTTTAAGAGTCTATCACTTATTATAAATATCCGGCAGTAGACGTTTGAAATAGGCATATAAAATATTTTACCTTATTTAGCGTGACCAGTTCAGGTCATGACGTCAAAATGACGTTGACCAGTTAAGGGTTAAATAGGTATTTAAATGGGTACATCACTTATTATTGCAGAGATTTTATTCCTTTAAATCTACCAAATACCGTTCCTAATATATAGTAACAAAAGTTCTCAAGGATACATTAAGGAGGGATAAGTCTCATTATTTAAATATTGTTTTAAAATTTATCATATAGTAAATACTTACAGGAAATGAAGTAAAAATCCTGGATAAGGTGTGGGTGGAGGTGGTCGTAATCTACTTCTCGCTATAGACCTTCTTGCGTAATAACGGGAATAAGGACCCTGGAAAAAAAAAAAAAGAAGTAAAGGATCAAATAGTGGTACCATTATAAACTTGAAAGAAATTTTAAAATTTAATAAAGAGTTTATTTATATATCTGAAGTCAAATTCTTCCATTTTGTTTCATACAAACTGTTCACAACTTAAAGAGGCATTATTCAAGAGCTAAATCTGCATATTGCAGAGAAGCACAACTAAAAAAGATAACCAGCACAATTTCAATGCACGCATCCATTCCAAACTACAAACAGTGATAACTTGTCTCAGAATAAAGTAATTTGGCTGAAATTTTTGACGAATCATTTTTGCATTATCTAATTTTGGACTATTATAGCAAGAATGGCCATTCTTTATCTAAATCTTACATAATGCATCTTTGACTGTTAATTTCCCAGGTTTTACGACATCATTTCAAATTGTGGGATACCCTTATAGATCAGGTTCTGTCTAGATTTAAGACTGTTAGTGTCATAAATACCATTGTTAAAATAAAAATGTATTGCTGTAAGGGAGATATCTGTACTTACATATAAATCATGGGGCGATGGATGTACTGTAGGTTCTTGTAGGAATATAGGTGGGGAGGGATTGAGCTGCATATTAGGATGAATTCTGGGAGGAAGCTGATAATTAGGACGATGGTCTCCAATTAAATGGACGTCATTATCCTATAAATAAATAATTGTTAACACATTTTTTATTTTATAAATGTATTTTTAGATTTTTTAGAATAACTGTTATAATAATGTGCTTTAAAAGTATCTGCTAATATCATTAAGATGAAATTTGAAACTGATTGCTAGTTTGTAGAATATGAAATGATCAATTTTTATGATCTACTAACCTGAACTTGTTGTGTTCGGCCTGAATAATAAGGAGGGGGTGCGGGGTAATGTTGCTGATGTATATGTTGTGGTGTTGGGTGATGAGATGGATGCAACATCGTCGGAGGCAACGACTGAGGTAATGGCACTTGCTGAAGACATGTTGGAAAATGCTGGACTCCACAAGAGGGTAACTGAACTGTACACGGTATCGACCATGTTGGTTGAGTGTTACACATCTGAACATGAGCTGTACTACACACTGGTAAATGATGAGGACCAGTGCATACTGGGAAGGCATATGGTGCCATAGTAACAGGTGTTGTCACAGGAATCTGCATGAATTACAAAAATAAATAAAAAAGGTGACATAAAAATTACATTCTTGGTTGAAAAAATCTATAACTAAAAAAATAAATCAATCCAAAGTTAAAAGAAAACAGTAAAATGGAAATTGTTTTTAAATAAAAAATAAACGGTATATATAAATATACGCAAAAAAAAAAATCTTTGGCCCATAGTCACAATAAAGTCTGGAATCTGGATTGTCCAGTTTCAATGTGATATTAATGATTCATTACTTAAAATCGCAATGGAGCATAGAACTGCCTTTCTGATTCTGAAGCATAATATTGACTCTTTGTTGTAGTACAATGCAACAAATCCCTATAGAATCAATATAAGGGTTCACAATAGCAGGTCTATGAGACTGTGCGAGTCTTGTAATGTCTCATTAACTTTATATTGGATTGGAACTGGACAACTTTTTTTTTCCTAAATTCTTTTTCATATTATTTGTCTATTTCTCAAATTTAATTAATTAATTTTTTTATCATAAAACAAAACTCAGAAGGAAAAAAACACAGCTACTGCGATCATGGGCCACTATAAAACTATTTTATACATTTCAACGGTTCAGTACTTAGAATTATATTACATTTAACAAGAACAATGGTTTAAAAATGTGAGGTTAATCAATCCATGGACAATGTATCCATCCTGAACGGGGTAAGAAGAAAATGCAAGGGAGATAATCAGGTTTGAATGAGTCAAACCCGGTTGTGTAAGCCAATCCCATAATTGACCTGAATATGATTCACAATAACAAGGTACTGTGTAATAGTAATATTGCATGTACTTTCCTAGTGTTATAACCACATGTTGTTTGGATTGATTGATATCAGATATACACAAGTCTACTGTTCCGGACACAAGATAAATAATTTAGCAAGGAAAATTGTAAAGTCAATTTACCTGATCAACATCAATAATAACTGGCTGTTGTTGTCCAGGATTGGGTAAAACAGCCGCTGGATGGATCTGACGGCCCATTAAGTGCGGTGGCTGAAAAGCCCGTCTCTCAGGAGAATCTGCTGCACGTGTTATATTTCTTTCTCTTGTTCGGCGTCGAGTTCCAGGACTAGACGAGAAAAAAGCAAAACCATAAATATTAATAATTGTTCCTAAATCGCTCCAATTCACTGACATTTAACACAAAAACAGTTTGGTTTCAACAAACAATTTCAGAGAAGTTCTAGTCTAGTGACTTGACTCCAGTTGTAACAATCTGTAGAGTTTTATAGTTCTGCTATATATTGAATATTCCTAAATCAATACACCCCTATTACTGTACAATACAGACTATGATTGACTTGAAAAACTTTCATACAAATAGACAATTCATATTATTAATGATATGCAAATCAATGGTGCAAGCGACTTTGTAAAATAATCGCATAAATTTGATAAATAATGTAAATTGGAGAATTGATTACAAAATAAATGTTTCCAATAAAACTAAGAACCAGGATTCAAGTACAGTATATTATTTCAACAGGATATAAATATAATTGTTTTCATTTTTCATCCACTGGTCATGTTGAAGTCTCTGAATATCAATTGAGAAATTGCAAAATCCATCACAAACTTCTATATTGTGAAAGGTAAATCGCTATAAAGAATATCCGCCCAAAAATTTCTCAACCTTCTGCATCCTTAACAGACGTCACTAACTGGATATGGTCAAAAGTTAGTGCCTCCTGTAATCTACAGTTGATATCTTGATTTTGTTTTCTTCATTTAATATTAAATAATCAATTTTTAGCACATTTAAGAGTGGATTGAGCATGAAAAATTTAATAATATCCAAAAATAGCAAAGTTTCCGAGATTACTATCTAGACACGATACAAAAAGAATAATATATACCTCCGACGAGCACGATCTCCAGAAATTCTTCTTTGTGTAGAGCTACGTCTTCGAGTTCTTTGGATTTCAGGAAAAGTCTCCCAAGTACGGACTGGGGGTGGGCTGGGAGTGTTGGTCAGGTCTACAATCCCACCTGATGTTTTACGCCGTTTTCTACTAGGACTCTCTGTCTGTAACACAAAAACAAACATGTAATGGGAGGCAAAAAAAGAGGACACTGTTATCATTGTAAGTTTGCTACTATGAGTTTAAAAGACAACAAATTTTCATATTATCAAATGCATCATCCTCAATCATGAGAATGAACGCAGTGCCTTTCGTTCAATTAAGTCTTGACACCGGAAATACAGTATAATTTGCTGCAGGGTTAGAATGTGGTAGTAATTAGAAGATGGATTAAGGGGATGAAGCGTGGGTGACAACTAAGGCTGGGAATCGATATGAAATTTCAATATCGATTATCGGCAAGAATTTGTCAGCGATTATCGATAATAATCGATTATCTTTCTTCCGGAAAAACCCAACTTTACCGACCTGATTTGTGTTGATCCAGTTATAGTAGTCTAATACTGTGCCGATGTGCGTATAAAAATCAATTAATGTAAAATAATTAGTTGCTAAATGTAGGATTAACTTGAGTATTATTCTAAGTTTTGTTCTTGATTTGAACCTTTTTTTTTAATTCCAATATCTCCGATAAATACAAAGACAATACATGGTTTCTCTTTGCAAGTTACTGGCGACCACACAGTGTTACTAATAATAGAATAAAATATAATAGAAGGCGTCTATTGATTGGACAATAAAAAATAATTACCGGCTTTCAAAGTAGAATTTTTATGATTGGTTAATTTGGTTAATTTTGACGAAAACCAAAGTAGAATTCTTCCAAGAAATTACGAGAGGTATAGATATTTTCCTGGGAAGTCAAAAACTTGTTTTGTATGGGCTGTATCTGACATGATTTAGAAATAAAAGCTGAGTTGATCATTAATAATACAATTAGTTTTTATCGTGAAAGCAAATCAATCAAGAGCAAAGAAGGGAGATAATTCTAATTTTACTATATCACGCGTGATCGTCATTGTTCACAAAGTGCGTGAGCTATTTTAGTTTCAACTAGTAATAACAATAAAAACAACGAAAATATTAAAATAACGTATTTAATCTTAAAGTTTAGTTGTTTTTTTTTACAATAATATATATTTAAAATGTGCCAGTTTGTAGGCAGAGGGGGGAAATAGTTGTTGTGTTGACGTTGTATTCGTTCATTTGCTGCATGCCAGACTACGGCAAGTTCAGTCATTGAAAGTGACCGTAACTTGCCGTCAGAAGGTAAATATACCGATAATCGATATTTGAATTTCAATATCGATTATCGTATCGCTAAATAACTTCTACCGATTATCGATTATATCGATATTTTTGCACAGCCTTAGTGACAACCTCAATTACATACTTATGCGCAAAAATGGCAAATCTTGTGATGTATAACAGCATATATATGGGAAAAAATTGGGGGGAAATATAAAGTTTTATTAATACTATACAGAATTTATATTCATTTATGTTTTTACATTTTTAATTACATGTATTTCCTTACTGTTACACATGAGTAAACAGATCAAATATTTCAGACTTTTTGTAATAGAGTCTAATAAACTCTATTCAATAATCATGCCATGCACTCTTTATTTACTTCAAAGAGTCTTTCATACAGATGACTAATCAAATATTTCAAATTCCAATAACATTTATTAAATTCATTGGGTTTCCATACGACCCTCCCACAAGAAACACCAAACATTTTTCATAAGGTATAATAATTATTCTTATTCCTTAGGTATATTCATTTAAAAAGAGAATTCATTTAGTCCTAGGAGACTAAGTGACCGGCTTGTACCACAGGCCAAAACCACTGTTTGAACTGTGATCCCTCATGGATATCAGTTGAGGCATTGATAAACATGGCAACAGACGGTACATTTTGATAAAATCACTAGAATTTCTCCTGACTAAACACATGGACAACATCGTCAATCAAACCTGTATTTACAACTTAAACAATAGCTGGTCAAACTGACATACTATAATATTTATACACATAGTCTACTATACAGTTGGTCTCATTAACACAAATTACCAAACACTGACTGACCACACACACACACAAGACTATCTGAATAAACCAGTTACACATTCAATCAAATATACCTTTGAAAAGTGCTAACTACTGCAATGTGTTTGTATTTTGTATCTGAGGAAGGACATCTGCTTGAAACATATATAACTGTTATAACAGTGTACATAATATTTCATGTTTATCACAGTTCATGTGTATTAATTATTGAAAATTATTGTTCGTCATACTTGAAATGTGAGTTGGGTATGTAAAACCCCATTTCTTCATAATTTAATTACAATTTTGTGCCTCCATTCGGTAGTATTCTGGTGAAATGAGATTTAATACCACTAATAAGGGCATGTCTTGTCTCTATTTTACAATTAAGAGTTAATACAACCTATGGTATGTCTATGTCCATATTTTACAATCTATGGTATGTCTATGACCATATTTTACAACTAACCTTTACAACATTTACTTCACTTGACAGTTTACATTTACATTCCATTTCTTCCATCATACAGCAATAATCCATAAAATATCACAAATAAACCATTCACATTAACAAATTATCCAAATTCTTAGAGACCCGTTGAGTACTCTGTGCCTTATAGCTGTTTATAACTCATATTCCACAGTTGTTAGACAGCCTTATTCAAAACAACCATAGCTACTTCTTCACTCAAAACTTTACCACAAGTGTAGTCCAACTTCCAACATATTTTCACTTTAAAATGCAGTTTTGGCATAGCCTAGCACAAAGATAATATTTAACTAACTAAAAGCATGGCTAGGTTATAAAAGTTGATTTGGTTTCATCGTGTATTTCCTCTCCACACCCTCTCCCTTCAGTTATAAACGTTATCTAAAGCCCTACCCACTACACTGGATAACACTACCACACACTATTCATACTTTCCAGCTCAATAAATTCCTTGTCAAACCATAGGCCTGCAGCTACAACAGGCTAGAATGGCCCCAAGTTCCACTTCAACTTCAAAAGATATTGGCTTATATTGTCAACTAGCCATGCATGACCTCTAGACTGTTATGTAATGAAGTAATACCTGAAGCATCCAGTGATTGTCTAACTAATACTATCAAAGCCTTGCTGTTGAATTCTAGGATGATTTATGGCTAATCAGTGGACTGGGTACTATTTATTTTAACATAAATGTGTGCAATGAAGAAAATATAAAATATTAACAATACATCTTGTGTTCAAGGTAAAACAACTAACTTTAATTCAATACATCAAATTATTTATTGGGATTTGAAGAGAAATTTGACTACCATTTCAGAAGTTTTCTTTCTGGTTTGAAAACTCATAAGTCAACCCAAGATAGGCCCAGAATAATATATCAACAGCCATTTTGATCTATGAATAACTGAAATGATTTCAAACCCAAAAATTAAATATATTAGTACTATGACATTTGATTAAAATTAGGATTGAACAGTGTAGTGTTTACACCATATCAAGGGGATGTACTCCCGAACTTATATTTTCCAAATTTTATACAATATTCTGAATGATGATACAAATATCTATGTGTCAAAAACATTTTTTTTATGATTTGGCCATTTACTATATAGATATTTGTGAAATTGAATTTTATTTAAAAAAAAGCTTATCTTTAAAAATAATAAAATATACACAGAAAAAAAAGAAGTTTTATATGATTCAAAACAATCGATTAATCTTAATTATAGACCGAACTCGGCAATGTTTTCATGAAAGTACTTATTGATCATCTAATTTAAAAGCTGTCACTTTAAATATCTGTAATGTACTCCTAATAAAAACACACCTGTGACAATTAATGTCTTAATATGACATTGGAAATCGTTAAAAAAAAAAGAACTAGCCCGAACTCTTAAAAGAATAAACTTTACAGAAGTGATAAAGGGAATGCTGGCTTATTCTTAAATTTGAATAGCTCAAAGGACAACATATGGCATAGCCAGTCGAGAAAAATATCCCATTTTCCATTGAATGAAGTTTAAAGGTGCTGTGTACCCATTTCTCTTCTTGATTGAACACTTTCTGTCATCTGGATTCACAATGAAGTCATGTGACTGACCTAACTGTGAACAACGGCCATATTGTTTGTGACGATTTAACAGTGTATTGAACCAATCAATAAGTGCAATGACAGCTTGCCAATGAAACGGGTCATGCTAAAAATTTACATAAATAACATAAAAACTGTTATTGTTCTAGATTATCTTTTATATAAAAATTTAATTACTTAAATGAGATATTTTCACAAATAGTACTTGTGAAAAACAAAATCACACTACTTTAAAAAAAAAAATTTTCATACATTTTTTTTTAAATTCCACATGAGTTTTAAAGTACTATTATTAGTACTCTTTTTATAGATTACATTAACTATTTCCTATCTTTTGAGTCCTAAAATACTTTCTACTTAATGAAACATAAGTATATATTTCACAATCAAATTTAAAAAAAAAAAAAAAAAAAAAAAATCCAATTTAATGAGGTTAATGTTAGATACCTTGATTCATTAGCTTTGTTCATTTATATCTAAATCCAGCAAAATCTATTACTGCTTCATTAATGCTTTAAAATAGAAAAGCTACTACAACCAAAATTCAGTTTGAACAAATTTGTTGAAAAAAACAGTTTTGACAAGCCAGCAAATAAAACAAAATTCGACACGCAACAATAAAACTATTTTGGTTTTCTGTATGCATTACCAGTAATTTTAATACTAGTCTATGTTTTCAAATACGGTATATAGAAAAACACATACATTAACATTTACGACATCTGATAACAAAAAAACTGAACTTGGTCACATGACCGAATGTTTTGTTTTTTTTACTTCAAATGATAATTTTACTGAAAGCACATAAGATTTCTCCAAAAGCTTTACACTCACTCATAAATTATTACTTTTTTACTGGTTGAGTAAAAACCCAGCTTAGTTAATTTCAAAACCTAATACTACTTCAAACAGTTCAAAGCTATAGTGGATGTCACAGCCTACAGATTTTCATTAATATACTAAAGGCAAAAAGGTTGTTAAGAGAAAACCATATGAGGGCTTGAGAAACGAAATTTAATATTTTTGGCCTCTTGTCCTATATTTTTTAGCTGATAGTGGAAAAACTTTGGCACTGTGACCATTATAGTGATGCCATCTTTTTTACTCAATGACTGACATTTGATCTTCTTTGTTTTGGAATTAAATTAGGTTGTTTCCCTTCCAATATAGCGGACATGGGCAACAGCCCTGGCTTCAAGCAGGAAATCAATACAACACTCGGATAGTACTTCCATTATCATTATTATAAGAGAATATTTAATGAATGCACAAAAATAACTCTCAACATTCAAAAGTTAAATACAGCAGTGTCAAACTATGACTAGGAGACTTGTCCTTTTAATATAGACATCTACACAACTTATAAATTTTGATTATGCATACATCTCAAAACGGGCAATATGTCGAACGATATTCTGCTTTAAGTACGGTAATTCAATAAGCCATTCTCTTTTTTTTTTTTTTTAAAGTGCACATATTTGTAGTCATATTCCAATGGTATGAACATAAACTCTTTTATGTCCTTGATATAAAATTGTAGCAATTTTACATATGCACTGATTAGGGCTAAAAATGTAAACAATTTGTGACAATTAAAAGCATATTCTGACCATCTTTATAAAATCGATGTAAAGTAGGTTTTACATATCAAAGAATTTATTATACTTGATCATTATCAAACCCCATCAGATGCTACAATTATCATATCATTTACATAGTTGGAAAATGGAATCAACATATCTCACAAATATTATTAAATTACATTTATTCTCTGTATTTTCCATTAACTAAGTGTGTCGAAAATAGAAATTATACTATAAAAAGAAGAATACATTATATAAATTATGCGGAGTGGTTTTCAAATCCCACAATAATTTCATAGGTTTTCAAAATTAAATTTCTAGTATTCAGCTGCTGCTTGTTTTAAATTTAGATTTGATAATTTATGACAGAAATAAGCTGGATCAATATTCATAGAAAAAATCGCAACAAACTGGGAACAGATATTGAACACACCATAGCAACACAGGTTTTCAAAACAGCCTCAACATAGAAAGTTGATAATAAAGTATAGAGAGAAATAAGGCTGGCTTTTATCATGGTGGAAAATAGGACAACATGATTTATCAAGTATAGAATATACAGTCCTGTTCTGATAGGACATTAAATCTACCTCCTATATAGTCACATGGTGAGCTAGTGTGACATGAATAAATGCATTACCATGGAAACATATCAAGCAGGGAAATAATCTATAGCCACCTGTGTGCATGGCTGACATATATTGTGGAGAGTTTCACTGAAAAGAATGGCCAATACTCTCCACAACCAAGATTCAATGGTATCAACGCCAAATACTTTATATACACTGGTAGCAAAAATATAGATTTTGAAATAAAAACATAATATAACTATTCTCTTGTGAAGAACCAATCAATGATGTTTCTAAGAGCGTGTCACTTCCATGTGATTCGCACAGAGAAAATAGCTTATATTTTTACTCTGGAGGGAGTTCCTCTTTACTAAGAAGGAAAATTCAATAACAAAAGCTTTTGGGATGTAGTCTTTCTCAATAGATGTTTTTTTTTATATTTTAACACAACATAGAACCTACCTAAACAATACCTACAAAGGTAATAAAATAATATAAAAAGACTTCTTGCTTGTACATTATGTGTTATGTGTGACCATGGCTACAGTCAAATCACTTAAGATTGGTTGAGTCTTTATTGAACATTCTTCATAAAATCCATGCTACTATGATGTCAAAATTAACTAAAACTATAATGTCAACATTAGAGACTATTCGTTAACCACCACATCCATTACAAATAATCAAGACAAAATCAAGTTCTTTCAAATCTTTTTCCAACCTTTAATACAACTAAACTTTTTAGCCATATTCATTTGTAAAATTTGTAATATCAAAATGTTTCAAAATCGGCTTACCTTTCGTTCAGAGTCCTCCACTGCAGCGGCTAATATTCCAGATAAAAGTTGGGGACTGTGCTGCATTTGTTGGCTTAAATTCAAATGCACATCTGAAATTAGATTATTTCAAAATTAAATTTTTCTATATAAAAATTTCTATGCTTCCCAATCAAGCGTTAATCAATGAACATTATACTACATGTATCTAGAGCTTTGTGTGTCACTCTATTTTTCCCCTCACCATTTTACACTGGCAAGATGTAATAATGATAACCTGTTATCAATATTCAAATAATTCTGTACTGTTTAAATTCTTCATATTCAGATTATTCAAATATACCTGCAAGTGCAATCTCATATGGAGAGCAGGAATTAATTATTTGTCAACAATTGGCAAAAGTAAACAAATTTATCTGCACAAGAGAATGTTACCCCCACAAATGATGACAAAGAAATTTAGATCTGATGTCATCATTACTAGAAATAATATGTAAGCCCAGTAAAACAGAAACTGGTTACATACAGAAAGCATGACATGAATCAGTTATTATTAATGCTGATCCAACAATAACTTGTCAGCTATTGTTTTATTGATGTGGCAAATCTTAATCCCAAATTTTTCAAAAAATTACCAGCATATATCATTATATGGAGACTAAATCAAATGGAGAAGAACAAAAAATTAAAAATCTACAGATTAAGATTGTTGGCGATTTGGTCAGTATGAAATGTTAAATCATAAAAAAAATCTATCATTAAATAAATAACAAGACACTAACTGCAAATGAAACCTCATCTTAACAGTTTGCAATTTGAGGGTTTCTGAGAAAGTATGATTTGAGGTGACCCAGTTCTGTTGACTAGAGTGTCGAAGTAACATTACCAAATGGATTCCATTTAGACAGTGCACATGTCTATAGATAACATCATGAGTGAATATACTGTAGGTTACGTCATATTTCATGAACAAAATCAGCAGTAAATAATGTCAAAATTTTTCATCATATTAGCAATTGTCAGAAATGCAATGGGACTGAGGTTAATGACGACCTCAAATAACCTCAATTAAGCCTGATAAAGGGAAATCACTTCAAACTTGGCAGTCAGCCAAGACTTTAATCTTCTGCTGAGGCCTTGCCTTAACAAATATGTTAAATTTAAAGATTTTTTGCTTCCAGATTTACTTCGTTACATAATGAAGAGACATTTCAAACCTCAAAAAGATAATTGCATCCTGCACATTTGTTTTGGTTCACAGAGCGTTACTAAAATCAAAAGTCAACCTCATTTACATTTAATGTATTATATATAAGACCTAAAAGCCAACTTAAATATATTGGTTTCAGGTTCTGCACAATATAAACGTAACTAACGTGCAAATAAGTTTACATCGAATATTGAATACCAATTAAGGGGAAATAAACCATTTTAAACTAACGATTTTAAAATCAATACACGTGTACTGTTATCTCCATCTGCAATTTTTTTTCAATTCTGAGATTTCATATACTTTTAGTTTAGGAACAACACTAAACCATGCATTATGTCAATATTTCACATTACACGATTTTTACTTTTTTTTTTGATAAATACTATGTCATGACAGATATTATCTAATAACACGAACGAAGTACTTCGTGATTGGAAGAAGCTAAGCAGACAACAAAATGATTAGTTTTCAGATTAAATCTAACTTGTTACAACTAAAAAGAATGTCGCGATTGATTTCACGGTATATTAAATGGTATGCACATACTCTCAAGGTTTCTTTTTATATATACATATATTTTTTTTTGATCAAATTCAATTGAATATTTCCATTCTAAAATTGATGTTTGGATTGTGTAGCCTACATTATAATGAATGTTTAGTGGACATTATTACTGAATGATTGTTTAACTCGCTTTTGTCATCAGTGTTACATGACTTTAATAAAGAAGATATTAAAAGAAATTTGAATTTACTATAGACAATGTTTATCAACAGCATGAACAAAAGGAATTCAATTTAATAAAGAGAATATCAAGGAAGCTATATATGAGTTTAAGAACGATAATGTTGACATAACAAATCTTTCCAAAATTCCTTGAATTCCATCTGAGAACTTTTCAACATGCAGGCCAATGACTTGACACTCAAATCTGATACAGTTAGATTACTTTTTTTTTTTAAAAGTTGAATGTGGCTAACATGTTTCTGACCGTTGATCAGGCCCGTAATAATTTTGTTATATTTCAAACACTTGTTCACAATTTCTGTTTCAGCAGTTTAGCACCAAAACCAACAAACCGGTATATTTAAGTTGATATCATTGCAGTAAATTCATACATTTTTACATTATTAGCACTGCACTCATTATAACCCATCAAACTTTGATGCAAAGACCTTATGGGGAAGGAGGGTATAGCCAATCATCATGACAACATTAATTATGGAGGAGCAACTGCCCCCTCTTTCTGAAAGAAAGAACATAAAGTTTGTGTTTAAATAGTTAAACTCAGCATGTCAAAAAATAAAGTTTTGCATTTGCTGTCTACATCTGGTCACCATTTTACAAATTCCAACATATAAATATAATATTACTATTTTTTCTGCCATTTTGCCCAGACAATGCTTCTCCTATTTCCTTGTCTATTCATATACAATGATCTAAAAATCATAGTGACATTTTTGACATAGATAATATTTAGTTTCCAAGTCAGTTTCCAAGTCAATCGGAACATCAGGGTGGGGGTGGGATGGCCTAGTGGTCTAGAGTGCCGCGCTTCGACCTCTAGCTGGCCAGTCACCTCTGGCTTGTGGCTGTGGTTTCGAGCCCTGGTGTGAGCGTATGTGGCATGGAGATAGGGGCGCCTTCTCAACCTCGTGGGTTTCCTCCGGGCACTCCAGTTTCCTCCCACTGCTAAAGACCCCTACGCGCAATCGAATTATTGAAATAAAATGAAACCATATGTTTGTCCCAAAATGGCCTAGTTTGTGTCGAGTGGACGTTAAACCCCATTTCTCTCTGTCTCTGTCTCTCTCGGAACATCAGTGCAGTAAAGGTGCCAATCCATCAAATCCACTGCCATGTGGAGTATGCAAGCATTTAACATTTCTATGTAACAGTAGCTAGAACTATTTCAAAACAGAATTGCAACTATGTTTTGTTAATTTTGTCAATCATGGTCTTTAGATGACATTTAACAAAGTGTTAGCATTAGTATATTAATGAACAGAAAAAATTGCACTTCCCCACACAGCTACATGTAGATTCAAAATAATTCAAAATTAGGGATTGTACAGCATATTAATATTATGAGTTATGATTTTAACTTAATTTTCTATTTGTACCAGTATAA
The DNA here is from genome assembly GCA_036850965.1 of Patella caerulea. Lineage (NCBI taxonomy): Eukaryota > Metazoa > Mollusca > Gastropoda > Patellidae > Patella > Patella caerulea. Next base: position 27,464,234 of record JAZGQO010000006.1, read on the forward strand.
TAAAGAGACAAAGAAATCAGTAAAGTTAATAATAAGCTGATATATGTAGACTTGTACTAGTTGTTTTAAACCTGAAACCTAACTACCACCACCATGTGTATAGTTTAGTTATTTGGCATGTTTACAGTCCTCACATAACATTAGTACTAATCACATAAAAATTATTTAACATTCTGCCTATATATACAATACACAACAGATGTAGACATATTCAATATTTCCTACCTTTCTCCAAATTTAACATTAAAATCGTGTAAGTTGAAGAGGAGAGTTATTCGCTATCCACTAGTTATAGGGCAATATAACCTGTATAATACAGCTGTACAGAGAGTACTGTGTGTGTGTTATATTCTACAGCAAGCCCAGCACACAGTATACTGGCTGTTTGACTGACCTAAATGTATATTGATACACAGACATACAGCAGGCTGGGCCCTAGTCTCTTTTCCCACTTTTAGTCTATATGATTATTTATGTTAGTAGATGGTAGACTATTAACTTCAACTAAACCAATACAGAAAACTTGAATAAATGCATCTCATGGCAGAGTCTTTAAATCAAACTAAAAATATTTCTAAAATCAATTAATATACAGATCTGTATTTATTTACAAGGAAAAAAAAGTGTATGAAAAATGTTTTAATAAATCTCTGGCCACTCCCTTGAAAATGTTAATACAGTCTCCATAAAACCTTAAAATGGATAAATCAATAATTTTGCACTTTAACACTGAGGGACTTTTCTCTAGTGAATCAGAAATCATGTTACATGTTAAGGAAGTCTGCACAATCAAAAACAATTTGAATTTAGAACTTTATTTTAAAGATATTTTTTTGTGTATGTATGTTTTCTATAATTAGGAACATAATTGACAAACATATAAAAAGGAAACTGAACTCAGGATACCCACAGATGAGTTTCCCAATTATGATTAACTCGGATAGCCAGCTAAATGATGTAGGCTGTAGCCCGTGGACTATTTCTATAATGTGCAGTGCACAAACACATGACACTGATGATCTTATCTTCGGGGTATCAAATGTAGGCTAAATAATTGCCCAGGGTATGATGGTAAGGCTGGAGAGTTGTAATGAGGAGCTCCAAATAATGAATGAATTCTAATGCAAGTAATATGTTAATGAAAGATAGCATATATATTTTGTTTAGTGTACGATCTCAGATATCATTCGAGTATAATTAAAATTAAATAGGTATGGTGTGTCAACGTGTATGTTAAAATAGAAATACTTTCAGTAAAATATTATCACATTATTCATACTTCTGATATCTGAAACATATTGCTTTTACAACTATAATACAGTATATTTTTGTGTTCCTCAACATACTAGACACACAAAATTAATTATAGAAAACCACTGACTTTGTAACTTTGTAAAATTTTAAATTCTAGTTTAAAACTAGACCTAAAGGTCAATACAAATTCAGACAGTTATTATTTACCACAACTAAAATGGCTTCCATTAAAACTTGAGAGAATTCCACTATTTTAGAGACCAGAGTTTAAACTTAGACTCAAGTCTAAAACAAAAGACAAATATATGCCATGTCAACAAGGCCATTTCACTCCATTATTGACAAAACAATAATCAGGTTTTATTTATTCTATATATTCGTACCTGGGACTATATCAACAAATAAGCAGGTACCACCGGACAACTTATACTGAATATAGTTTTGTCTGCTCTATCCTTCCTGGCTCACTTCCTTGTTAATTTGTGTTGGGGGGAGAAAAAAATCAAGAACACTTCTAGCTAGATACATTTCTCTAAAATACAATTTTTTGAAATCTAAAAATAAACAAGTGTGATTTCTTTTTTTTAAATGTAATAACTATGACTCATATTTTAACAAGAAGTTTCCTGTCCATTTCACAGGTGCTACTATTCTTTAGAAACCAACAAAGCTTATCATTTGACCATTGCTTTGGAATATGACCTGACACTCACCCCTCTATCTCACATAACCCTTAGTCCTGGTCCAAGTCCAGATTACGCATAGTACATAAACTGAATGTGTTGCTGCCTGCCTACATGGTGTATGTGTGTGTAACCCTTGATCAAGACATGAAACCAATCCCTATCAGTCTCGCATTCTACCTTCATCTCATTAAAGCCACGGATCTCAGGTAGCAAGCAGGGAGTTACAGCCCAGACATGTCAGTTCAAATACCTCGAGACATTCATGATTCAGACCTTGCTTAGCATTCTTCAATCTTCAATTGATGAGACATTTTATCCAAGTCCCCAAGGAGAGGCAAACTTAGCTGGTAATTGGATTGGCAAGATACTGTTCCATTGTCAATTAAGCTACTTCATATATCTTTCATAATTAATAGCTTGAACAAAATTCACCTCTCCTTTGACATTTTTATCTTGTACAATTACATATAATAAGCTACATGTTACACTACAAATTGTATAACATAATCAATTGGTTTAATTTGCTCTATGTAATGTCCTCAACAATACATTCCATTGTGTGAGTCTCTTGCTGAGAAAGGCTAATCTATCTGGCATATTTTAAGAGTTTTACGGTAAAGGAGTATTATGAAGATGGTTGATGAATTTATAGCAATCTGGCTCCAAAAACATGACATAACAAACTCTCAAAATTTCACCATGATAAATAATGATAAGTCTGAACAGATTGCCGAAGATGAAATTGATGCCCCTATAATTCTTAAAAATCTGATATTATAATAGCAACAAATTTTGGTGTGTGGCCAAACATATTATTTCTCTCATTTTGGGCACAGATTTATTTTCCAGTTGTGTTCCCTGATGTCAAGGAAAAAATTATCATTCATCAAATCTGTACGAATTACAATTTTTTATGTGCTGGCCTTTCTCTTGTTGAGTTTTTAGAATGACCGTCAACTGACCCTTAGTTATACACAAATCTTCTTTAGCAGTACGCTCTCCAAGATTTACAATATAAAAAAACTTCTGAATTAAGTCATAAGACTTCTGTAAGACAGAAATACATGTATCAGAAGCCAGTTAGATATGAAATTCATAATGGGAGCTGCCATTGAAATGGGGTTCCCGAGGTTGCCTTCAAGAAAATTTTTATACTAAGAAACAAATATTTGCAATCTATTGAGGGGTGCGAAGGTAACTTTGATATAATTCATAATTATATACTTTTTTATGATGAATATAAATCTATGAATTATTAACACTAAACAAACACGACAATACCGGTAGTTCATTTAAATTTGAACACCCCAAAAAAGGAAACAAGAATTAATATCAAATATCTAAATTGTTTGTTCAATTTTTAGCACTGATCTTTGATGAATATTAGGTAGTAGGTACATGTATAGAGTACACCAAAGTAAAACCAGTCAGCTACATTCTATAAACAGCCATCTTACAAAAATATTGAATGTACATCACATACTCGTGGGACCATGTAGTGTATATACCATAGAAAGAAGTGAAAAGTAAGCCCTAACTGTACCCATAAAGAACTCTACTGATGTCACCTTATTTCACTCAAAGTTAGCACATGTTTCCATGGCAACTACGAACTATCCCACTGTTTCCTTATTCATTTAGAGGGAAAACTGAACACAAAATCCATGGGACACAAAAATAAATCCGCTTAAAATGGCAATCAACTGGACATGATAGAAGTTAATCACAAGCTTAGTAAAACTTTGTCAAAAATATAATAAACATAATATATTTTATCTAAAAAAAACTCATAATATTATTCTTTCATATAAATTACACATAATTCTTTATTCTTCCTTTCTGAAATTATTTTTTCTTCCTCAAATGTAGTCGGCCCTTCCCCCACCCCCTCTCAAAAACATAATCTTCCCATAGATTTATTTTTAAAAAAAAATTATCACAACATTAAACAAAAGTTGTAATTTAGTGTTAATAGACAAAAATATTAAAATCCAACAACCAATCATATTCCTTCAATTACTGAACATGAGGAAAAGTTGAAACTACAGAAATATTAAAATTGTTATTTTTTTACTCAATTTATTTCTAGTCATTTCTCATTTACCTAATTGTCTACAGCACATGGAAATTTAACTTATATTTTCATACATGAGTAAAGGTAAAGACAGGTGTACATATACATTTAGCTAAAAATGGGAAATTATAATTCTGCCCAACCCAATATAAAAAATACTGAATAAGCCATACAGAAGTGATGCTTTTATATGGGTTATCATAATTATCTCCCATCACGCGAAATTCAATTTACTATAAAAGTAAAGCTGTAGAGCTTTGGCTTGTCCAAAGCATAATTTTATAACTAGGTAAAATATTTCCTTTCACATTATCCCTGCCCTTGTTCGTAATAAAACCTTTTTTTGCTGGCTGTGTGACATTAAACCCTCATTTCTCCAAGTCCCAGCATACAAAATTTATTATCTACAAAAGCAAACATCAAACACATTGAGTTTAAGTTTGTTAGTGGTTGGAAGTACTCTGTACCAGATTATAGCTTCAGTGACGCACCTAACTTTACATAGTATATTCTAACATCACATAATACACTTTTCATGCTAGCCTTTGGCAAACTTTTCTATAGGTTTTATGAACACAATCAAGCCTCAAAAATGTCCTTTAACTGAAAATAATTTCCCCTTATTCCTTTATAAGATATAATGGTGTCTTTATGCTCTAGTCAGGCATTATAAAACTGCCATTTCTGAAAATGTTACGAGGAAAATGTATCCCCATTAAGCTTTTCTTCAATCTTAATTTACAAAAATGGTAAAGGTTGCCAGGCAACGAAACATACAACCTGGGCAGTTTCATACTGATCAGATTATAATTTTGAGGGTTCACAAGGTTCTACAAACTGAAACAAGGTCCTTAATTTTGAAAGTGATTTCCATGTGGGCGTATAAAAATTATGATTCCCTAGATTCAATTGTACAAAGAGCTTAAAAAAAGAGACAATAGTTTGAATTGTGTGGATTAAGATAAAACCTAGAGTATGGATAGGATATAAAATAGTTGAGGCAAGACAAAACCTTGAGATAGTTAGAACATTGATAGAGGCTAAACCCTGAAGTAGGTCGTGTAGTTAAAACAATGTATGGTATAAAATGATGTATTTTTTTTTAACACAATGGCAAGTCCATAAAATCAATGTTGACCACTGAACTAAAGGCCATTTCCTTATTTCCCTCTTTCTTAGTTTACAGTAAACTACAAACCAAAGGTCACATTTTTTATATTTTCTTGATAACAAACTGTCAAACAATTGATTTTAAAAAGAATAGCATGCGACTATTGGCTATCCAAAAAATTAATAAAATATGCAAGTGCAAATAAATTTTAATGTCACAGTCTTTCCTGTGTATAATTCGGTGCAAAACAATTAATTCAATTAAAGTCATACATCTTTAGTTCATAGATTAGTTTTCTTCAGCAGAGATCGGGAAGAGGGTTTCCCCCTTGAGCTTTCATGAAGAAAAAATATATATAGTATTGTACTATTATTCAAACCCTTCCTTGTTGAATTTCATATCCTTTTATAAAGAACATACAACCTACTATTAAGACGTTAGTAATATTAATGATATATAATCCATTAATAAAACATAACTAGTTTCCCTCCAACAACTTTTTGTTTCACACTTCCATTTAAACTTCATGATGAGTACAACATCTAAACATTCCAGCTATTACATGGCAAAAACAAATTCTGTAGATTGTGTACACCACAACTTTACCTTTGACTTGTCTTAAAACTTACCATATACAGATTTAACAAGAAAGAAAGAGAGAGAGAAAGAAATGGGGTTTAAGGTCCACTTGAAACAAACTATGTCATTTCGGGACTGACATATGGTTTAATTATATGGTTTAATTTTATTTCAATAATTCGCTTGCGCGTAGGGGTCTTTAGCAGTGGGAGGAAATCAGAGTACCGGAGAAAACCCTGAGGCTGGACAGGCGACCCTACACCTTTTCACGTACAACCGGGGATTCGAAACCACACCAGTTGACTCAATGGCAGGCCAGAGATTTAACAAAGACATCTGTAAACAAATTGTACACTATATTCAGGATTAAATGTTCGACTTAGATACCTTTAGAACAAAGAAAGGATGAAAAAAATAAAGTGCAATGTGTCATTCACAATATTAACGTCTCATATACATGAAGATAACGGTGCTTATGTTATAAGAACATGACCAATGTGTACAGAAATCCTCTATAAATGTCCCAGTCACATCAACTAAACAAAAAAGCTTGACCCAGTTTAAAGTCAAGGTTCTTTTCCTGTTAGCTAGATATTAATTACTTTCATCCTTAATAAGGTTAATTAGTACATCATCACAGTAAGTTCAGGGATGTCCAACATATTATTACAATATGCATATAAAATAGCCAGAATGAAAAAATCAAGAAATTTTGACACATGTTAAGACCCTAATACTACATATGTATTGAAATAGACTATTTTTTCTAAATAATTTGACGCAATGAGGTAAGATTTGATAAAAAAAAACCCAGACAATTCTAGCTATGACAGTTAAAAAAGATGAACAGGCAATATTTTAAAATTTTCAGTCAAATTACTTCACTCTTAGTCAAGGTATTGGTGATACAACAACACTGTAGCCTCGACTGTCAATGCTACCATTATTCCAAAAATAAACTGTCTTGATTATCCATTTTTACTGCTAATTCATCAATTGCATGATGCCGGTTTAATTAAAAAATGTGTTTTTGGTCCAATGCATTTTATTTTTAATGTTACAACTTATTTTAAAACCAAAATTAATTATTCATCTATATCAAAGTAAATTTGTACCTGAATTCAATAAAAATTTTAAAAATAAATCCACAATCTACATATATAAGGTTGATCTTGTAATATTTTGCTGAAGGTCTCAATTAAACAGTGGTAGACAGGTTGTCTGCCAAGAGAAGCTAAAACTTGCCAAGCTATCTTCAGCTCTGGCAAATCTGATTGGTGCATCAATATATTTTATCAAGCCAGTAGAGACTGGTTGAAGATATATCTTCAGGCATATATATTCTGTGCAGCAACTCCATTCATTATTATGACAATTTACAGTGTACCCATGCCAGTAAAGTTAGTATAAAAAAATGGATTGTACATGCATATACACCATTGACTATGACTTCAGATTTGTAAGAGTCATTGAATACCAACTGTATATCACAGGAATGGATCCATTGGTTTCAAAATTTGTGAAGGATTCTAACATAATCAAATCTTATTGTGAGTGTGAACTCTTTAAAATTTCTTCCATGGCCCTTATTTCAGTCATTAAGAATACAGCAGAAAGTCAAATACAAAGATATATTCTAGATAAACTAAGCTTTAAATAGTTCGTCTTTAAATAGTCGCTGATGACCTCTAGAGGACTTCCATCAAGATCTGCCATCTTAACTTTAAATTTATCAATGACGATGGCAATATATTGTTCAAGACTACAACATCAGAACACCAATCATCAGTAAATATAAAACAGATTTTCAAAATCAAAATGAAAAGTGGTTTAACATCTCGCAACTCGCCCACAGTTTTAATATTGAATAAATGACATGCTTTTTCTTTTTGATCAACCCATGTTCATATTGGACATTAGGAAATATAATGGTTGTACTAAGAAGCACCTTTGTATAAGAACGCATCCTACATCATTGATTTACCTACATCATGGTCATAGATTTACATGCTGTAAGCTTTACAAAGGTTGGGTCAATATTGACCAAAGCTCACTTTTGTGTTCTCTGAATCACCAGGAATCTTGATTGTCTAATGTATGCCAAAGGCAGAATCATCAATAAAGAAATACGAAATGTGTATGACTTGACGTAAGACAGATGTAGTTCTTATTGTAGAGAAATGTTTTGGTGTTTGGTATAAATAATTTGTTTATATATCTTTAAAGATTTTATTTTTAATATACAGGTAACCTGCTAACCCTTTTATTAAAGGAAATAAAATTGTAGCACTTTAATACTGACTGCAAAAGTATAATGCTCAGGCTAAATGCCTGAAATGTAAAATATAATCTCCATTAAACTGTAACACTCATATTCACAAGGTAGACAAATTGTTGTCTTTTTGTTCAAATGAGTTTATCGGTATGTTTTACTATCTAAATGTAATATTAATGTATTCCCTAAATACACAGGCTAGATAACAGTAAACAAAATAAGCTGATCAATGTAACATTACTGATTGACGTCAAACTGACAAGTTTGTTGAAAGTATGACTTATATTAGTTATATTTCTTACCATGTCACATGGCAGGAAATATAAATATAACAATAAAAACAAAAGATATTTTTTTTTAACTAAATCTTATAGGCTTAATGTATGTGTTTTATTTATGAAAAAAATACGTCAACAAATTTAGAATTCAAACATTTTTGTTTGTTTCTTTTAACACAGTATCAAAGTCGATATATGGCATTTAAGATCAATCAATTCAAAGGACAGGCTTCTCTCCCCTTCACAGAGCCAGTCATGTATAAAACATAATCCATTTTCATATAAAAAGCCCTTCCTTTTAAATAAGGTTGAATGGCAGTCTGTTATACAGTTTGATGGCAAAACTAGTCACTGAGTCAGAGATGACTGAGCACTGAATTTCACCATGACATATCCTGAAAATAAGGATGTGCTCCCATACATGTCCTGATTTATAACTGAAAAATGACATAAAAAATGGTTCTCTCCTTCACAAAAGTATATCCTTCATTCATTATCTTCTTTATAAATTATATCATGTATACATGAATTTTTTATGTGTATTTGTGTAACATATATAATACTTATACTAGAATATATCTAAAAATATTTTTTTTTTTTTTTCAAAAGGAAACTAAAACAATATTTTTACCAGTAATGGCCTACATAGTGTCATGAATATTATTTATAGTAACGCTATTCTATTCAGTAATAATTAAACCATCTCTCTGCATGCCAAATGATAATGCGGGAGTCAAATTACTTTTAACTTCTACTGAGGGAAGTAATAATACAAATAAACTTGCCAAAATGATGAGAAGGCTAGGATGGTAAAAGATGAATGAATTAACTGTTATAAGAAATATAGTTGCAAAACCGATTTGAAGAATAAGACAGATGAAAAATACCAACACAAATTCAGAATGAGTGAAAGAGAACAATGTCCCCAGGGAGGGGCATCCTGTCTTCAATAGGAGCAACCAAACAGATAAAGGATTTGGACTCCCAGTGAGTTAATAATGACCCACATTATATCCAAGTCTAGAGGGAGGGATGGTATCTTGACATTCCCTACTTGAGGCAATATAAAAATACAGTCTAAACTCATCTAGGGGTTCGCTTATCACAAAAATCACTTCTGAACAGACGCCAACATTTTCTGTGCGTCTGCTACTGTGCCACTCCATCTTTCTTTTTTTTACAAGTCTGAAGCCATGTGAGATTTAACTGAGCAAGAAAAAAAAGGTGGAAGTTCTCTATCGGCAACATCTTTAAAGATCAGCAAATGGAAAAAGAGAATACAGTTCTGAGTGTATTTGGCAGATGTGCCAGTTGTAATCAAGGATTCCACTTTGTTTAGATCTTTCAAATATCCTTAATTTTACATAAGTAATATTCAAAACAATTTGTATTTAGATAAGCAAGCATATACCAGTACGTGTATATGTATGCAGCAGGACAATAATTCTGTATGGTACTAGTTGAATTAGTAACTATTTATATTAGATCAAAAAACAGTCATAGAAATAGTGCCTTTTAGTAAATACAATGTATATATATTGTTTAGTTACTAGCCCACAACCTGGAGTTTAATTTTTCTATTAAAAACTCAGCAGAATATTTCTACACAGTACATGTAATTAATTCACTTTCTGACTATACTAAAATACAGAAGTGTACAACTTTTACAGAATTCAGTGCTTAAAATTGTGCTTGTACAAATTTTAACATTCTCTGAATATATGCATAGACAGGATTTGTGAAAGAACAAACATACATTATTATCAGTCCCTTAGAGGACAAAAATTCAACTAGGATTTGAAATCCTGACATTCTAGTTGTGACTCTAGATATCTAAGCTAACTTGTCAAAATCAAAGCAAAATTCTCTCAAATACAGTTCCTAAAAGTCTAAATAAATATTTCCTTTTACAAATGAAAAACATATTGATTTAGTCGTTAAAAAAAATTGTGTAGACGAGCAAAATCATACTTACAGATATGAAGAACATTCTGGATGACTGGTTCATACTCGTTCCAATAAAAAGACATGGTATGTACACAAATAATATAACAGAACCGGGGCTGCCCTGGGTCTAAAATATTATCTTGCAAATTTTGGCTTACTTACTGTAAGACACATTCACAGAAAAATGTCATTTTGGTATAAAGCTTTAGATTTTTCACAAACTGAAAAATAATCACAAAATGTGACAATTGCGATGGTTGGGTAGATTCTGACCAATCAACCTAAAAACACGTTGGGTAACATGACTTTATGAGCCTAGCATTTTAAACAGTTAAATTATATGCAGACCTGAAACAGTGGCTGCAGCATTTCTGTCCATTAAAAAACTTGTATTTGTTAAGTTGTCCATTTATGACTGTACTTCTACTTGCTATTAAAAACACTTCTTAGATCACAAATTTAAACACTTTAAACAAATTTAAACTTTTTTTTAGATTAGTAAATACAAAACACCTCGGAGCGCACAATGTATGTTCATCTACTATCATGTACTGACGTAAACTGGCTACAGGCCCCGCAACTCTTGTCATACATAGCGCGGCTAAAACTATAAAGAACATTCTAATAATGCGACGTTGAAATTACCACACAAGGAAAAAAGATTAGGCTAATCTTAAACTCACGTTTCCATATATATTCAATAATTCCAATTTCTAGAACCTTACACTAAATCAGCATCCTCTTAAGCAAAATCATGACATCTTACACACATACATGTAGTATGACTTCATTAAGTATTGCAAAAAAAATATAATTAATAACTATTCCACATCAGGTCACAAAGTCCTGGAAGATTTTCCTATGGAGGCATGTGATTGTGGCACGTGATTTCACACCTTAATAAATACATATACACATTGTACATATACTCGTTCCAAAAGTCCATAAAAGTTACAGGATGAACTTCTAATATAAGTTCAGAATTATACGACCAGGTAGTATTTAATACAGCCATTCATCCAACATTAAGGTGTAGCCTCAGTAAATGAATGAACGGATGTCATTTAAATACTACCCCTTAACAACTATAAAATATTACTAAGTTTAAATATATATAATTTATCTATTATTACCAAGTAACCTCTAGTATATTAGAGGAAAGAGTGTTGATTGTGTTGTTGACCACAGGCAGGCATCAGGACATACATGTACTGAAGGGTAGGTACTCTGCTGTTCCTTATTAAGTTACGGAACCTAGCCTGTGGGTCATTATACAGTATACGTTATTATTAAGTATTGTTACAGAATATAAGATTATACCAAGTAGAGGTGAGTTGTTGAATTATTGACTGTGCAACCTTACACCCCCAACTAGATTGAACATACAACCCATTGTTGAAGGTTGTCCATAAACCGCGGATGATAATTGCCATCTAGAAGACTAGAACTGTTCTAAAGGATTGACCAGAAGTGAAAAGCGGACATATGACATGGCAACATTCTTTTAGACCATGTAATATTGGAATTTACCTTCCGGAAATACGTCAGAATGCACCAAATTGAATCTAATTTACCAAATTTTTCTGGGTGAGGGCCCCCAAACTCCCCTTTAATTGGTTGAGCGCCTTTGGCGCTGTAGCCCACCGCAATTAGTTAACCAATCATCAAACCTAGAACCCCCCTTGCAAAAAATCCTGGATCCGCGCCTGGATATAATAAATGTCTTTTTCAACATAGGATAAAGAACCCTTTTCCACACATGGCCCACCATAGTCCTCTAAAGTTATATTCTAGTAAAAAAAAAAAATTTCAGTGATTACATCAACATACGCACTAAAACGTGTTTTCATATATCCTGATTAGTGACCAAACATGTTAAATATAATTCGTTGAGAAGCTTAAAGAAGATAATTTTAACAAAACTAATATAATATGTGAAATTTAATCAAAGATTACTGAAAAGCTTAGATTTAATACGATTTTAAGCTTTATATAGGGATATATAATTAATTTATTCTTTATGTGTCAAAACATAAAATCGTACACACATGTACTGCAACGTGATGGTTAACTTCATCAATATTAATTTGTTCCGTGATTATAATGGTAATTTGCCAGGACACAGAACATATGCACAGTTGTGCACTCAGGTTGTCACATATCTATTTTCTTTTTAGTTAATGAGAGTATATACAAGATACTAATGACAGATCAAGAGTAATAACCCGCGTAATAATTATAAATATCTGGTCACAGGTAAATTAAATTAGCACCAGAAACAATTGTGGAGATGGACCAAAGGCCGATGACATTTGACTATTTCAATTAGAGATAAACTGATGAAAACTAATTAAAAGACAATTACAGTAGAACTTGTATTAAGCAAGCACCCAAGGGAAAATCAAAAATGCTTGCTTAATGGAGGTGCTCTTTGACTAGAGGTATCCAATATTGCCCCAACCCCTACCACAAAAAATAAAGACATAGATTGCATATATTATTTTTTTTAATCATGTAGTATAACAATACATGTACTTTTATCAAAGTAGTCGCGTATACGTGTTTGTTTAGTAATACTGGGTGTCTGGCCCCACAATATTTCTTTTACTTTCATCATAGCGTCTAAAAGCGTTTCAAAATGCCGCGAATTTGAGAATTTCCCACCACAACTATTTTAGCTATTACGCGACTACTTAATAAAATCTCGGTGCTTTTTGTGCTGACATAAATTAATTACGCTTGGCTGCATTGGGAGCGAACATCAATACTTGCATCGATAAATTTGACCGTCCTTACTCAAATCTCGAACATAACTTTTGTAAACTTGTCATTTTGTACCAACCTTCGATACTACTGTCTACCATTGTGATGCATTCGATAATATTTATCCCTTTTTGTGAAGCAAATCGATGAATTAATTTTATTTTATCAAAAAAGCACATGAATAAAAAATCCATTTACCGATTTACAGGGGGTGTAACTCTGTATGTAATATTATAGGGGGCGCTAAAACGTCTAACAACAAAGTTGCAATAGAAAAAACTCGGTACTTTCATTTTATTCAATCAGTATCAAATAATGTTCCGTTAAGTGTGAAAACAATTATTAGGCTAGTCGTTTAATAAAACAAAAGATTAGTTAACAGATAATCCCGGGTTGATTGTTATTTTTACATTTCTTTTTACCTGATCAGTGGGGATCCAGTTAATTAACTACTACTCACGGGATTAGCGGGATTGTTTCAAAGAAAAGACGACAAGCTGGTATCATTCAACAATGGCCGTTGAATGGGCGATGTTTTGTTAGAGGAGTGACCGTTGAAACAGTAGAATTTTTACGGAGGGAATTAATCGTGGTGCCCGTTGCACGCGTTGAACAGGTGCGTGTTTAGTAGAGGTTAAATTACTTAAAAATCGCTCGGGGGGATTTTTTGGTGCTCGTTGAAGCAAGTGTTCGCTGATTAGGAGTGCACGTCCGAGCAAGTTCTACTGTAGATGTTAACTTTAACCTCTAAAGTGTCCACAGGATTTTTATAAAAGACTCTGGAGGGAGCATCCGCATGATTTTTTTATATTCATCAAGATTGATAAATTTAACATTGATTTTTGCAAATTGGTGAGAATCAGACAGCCTTTTGTTTCATGAACATTAACACTGTGTATAGATTTCAAGTCAATCAGTTGATGTCTTTTGCCTCCAGAGTTTGGGGGACCAGGGTTGGCCACAAGTGCCTGGGTGACGACAATATACAATCATTTCAATGTGGGCATATAAAAATTACACAGAAAATACGCAAGTTGATTTTACTTGGTAAAGCACTGTTTTGTTGCTGTCTGATCAATACAATTGATTGGGGGAGAAATCATTAAAACTAAGGTCGGTCTCTCTAGTAACATAATGCTTTCCTAGCTTCAAGCTCTTCAAAATCATGTAATTCACTGTTGTTTGTTGGGTTCTATATTATCCAAGCTATAGCAAGATACTACTACTACTAACTCTCTTCTTTATACAGTCAAAATCAGAAAAGATGTCCATAGGATAATAAATACATGCACTTATACTTTCTAAAACAGTGTTTTCTGTATATTAATGTACGTCGTTTGTTTTCAGTATTTTTAAAAAGAAGTCGTTTGTTTTCAGTGTTTTTAAACATAAGGCGGTTAAATGGGATTTAATGTGAACTTGACAAAAACTAGGTCATTTTGGGACTAACATACATGTATGGTTCAATTCATCACTCGCGCATAGGGGTCTTGACCACTGAGAAGAAACTGGAGGACCCAAACAAAATCCACTTGACTAAGTGAGAGAACATTCAACCATCGACATGTAACCACACAAATAACTAAGAACAGTTCTAGATGTATGAATGATGCAAGTTTGAAACAAATTTTCATAAAAATATTGTGAATGGTTTCTGAGATGTGCTGTGAAACAATAACTGCATACTAAAACCGTAAGTTGAATGTGCAGGAAACACAAACATTATTTAACTGTGTGTGACAATGTGTGTACAAAATTTCATAAATATATCTTGAATGGTTTATGAGATATATTTCGGAATAAAATTATATGCAAAAAAAAACTAAGTCAAAATTTCATAAATATATCTTGAATGGTTTATGACATATACTTCGGAATAAAATTATATGCAAAAAAAAAACTAAGTCAATCTTGTTTCCATGGAAACACAAGAAATATTAAATCCAAGAAATTTTCTAATTAACAAAAGGCACGACCAACTATATGCTGATGTGTATACAATAAAGATATCTTGAACAGTTTGAGATACGCACTATAAACAAAATTGGGACAATTAAAATCCCTGACCTAACCCCTTCCTTCCCCGCTGGATTATAAAAGTGTTCAAAGGCAAAAATGGCTTTACGTGTACTCTACCTGAAATTTATCACATTTCTGGTTTCACAACTGATATAAATGTACATTATAATAAATGAATGTTTCAAAACTGTCAACGAAGGATTTGAGTCCTGATAAATATATTCAAATGCTTGGATAACTCAATCTTTAAAGGTTGCCACATTGTGTTTAATTTATAAGTACTTAAGTAGAGTATTTTGCATCACAACTGACAAGACATTAAAATGTTATCTTACGGAGACATGTATGAACTTCAAGTTAATTGGATTTTAAGTTATTAAGTAATGTTAATTAAATGGGCAATAACTCTGAAATAATTTTCTGAAATAATTAAAATGGCTTCTCATGACCTACTTACTGAAGCCAAACTATGAACAGAATTAGATGACAACTTTGTGAATACAAAAGTAAGTTAAAGGGGGTTTTGGTTTAATAATTGTAAAACCTTAATTTATGATGATCATACAGATCATAAGATTAAAGCTATTCCTTAAAATAAGTAAGCTGTGCTATTAGATCACAATATTGTTATGTAATAAAACAATAGGTTTATTTCTTCATTGGCCATAAAATCTCTTAATTATCTTCAACAATACATTAGATTTTATGGGATTTCAATTATAGATGTGCCAGACAGCTCTATAGTGAATTTAACCTTAAGACACCTGAAAGGTATGGTTGCTAATAAACTTTATTGAGACCCTGAATGGTTTTGATATGCAGAGATAAGCTTCTTGGTTCATTATGTTTTTGTTTTACTTGCTGTTAATTAAATCATATAAATAAAACCCCTTGGCCCTCAATAGAAATGGTGGTCAAACGTGTTTAAGAGACTTGTGCAACAATAAAAGACAAAATAATAGTCAATCAAAAGTTTGTGATTATGCTGTAAAATGAAACTTTTAGACTGATAAAGTGGCTTTCGAAGCATTATACAACTACAAGCTACATGTAATAAAGCAGATTACTCTTTTGGAGTTATGTTTCCAAATGGATAATCCAATACATGTAGCTGTATAAAGATTGGGTTGGGTTTGTTCTTGGTTATATCTATCTGTATCTAATACAAACGAATAAAAAATGTGGAACTTATTTTTTCATAATGACTTGGATAACTATTCCTCAAGACATCTATCTACATTCACTGTGCCAAAGTGCACAAACAACGTAATTGTAATACAATATACAACTAAACTAAATGCAAAGTGTATAACTGTGTATTTTGCAGTTACAACTGTAGTGTAATAACAATTACTGGTTAAAAAGTAAAAAAGTAGTAGAAAAATATATGAGTTCATATACCCAGTTTCTAATTATACATGTATCTAATTGTGAAAAGGGACAAAATCTGATGGTAATTGTTGTACCTACATGTACTTAAAGAGACGTATCATGTAAGATTTAGATAAAGAGCTGACAGTTCTTGCTATAAGAGTTGAAAAATAGATAATGAAAAAAGAGACACATTGAAAATTTCAGTCAAACTGTTTCATTCTGAGCTAAGTCATCACTGTTTAAAGAATTGTGTAGTCTCCATTATCATTGTTACAATTAACAATAATAAACAAAATCACAATTATCCATTTTCATTGAAACAAACATGCAATGGTCTAGAGAGTTTATTATTGGCTTACCATGTGAATTAATGCCTAATAAATTATTTATATAACATTTGAGGCCAGAAGAAAGATCTGAAATAGGCAGATTTAGTTCTTACATAACGTATCTTTAAAGGATGGCCATTTTAGATGCTTACTACATAGATCTATATATTTATTTATTGCATAGCATGCACCATTATACACAGAAAATCAAGTCCTGGTGCTTGTTTACCACGTTTGGATGGCAGCTTGACAATAATAATAAGAATTTGTACTATCGATCATTCTTCAATGCAGTTCATTACATACATGTGTACCGGTATACATCTAGGACTGGTCCAAAAACCTGGTTAAGTTAAAAATAGGTATGATAGATGGGTTGGTGACAATGTATAGGGTTTATGTATATATCTGTCCCTACAATACCAGTCAGTTTGAAAAGAACCTACCTCTATACAGAAATCACCAGACATTTGATTACAATATAAATTTAATAACATAACCACTCTAAAATGTGTTCATATAGACATACAGACAGACTTTATTCTCTACTAATTTAATTATGCATTAAATATATTTTTGCCATATAAATATATACTACATGTACATATTTTATTATTTATCTATAGGCCTACATGTATACATTGATGAATATAAACAATAATGCCCATAACATGTTGTTCAGTAATTCAGCTTTCGAGGTATTATTATTCATGGAGGCAGAAGGTAGTTTCTAGCTGCTGGTTGACATTGCTTCAAGGATAGTCAAATAGTCACCAATCAATACACAGCTTCTGGATTTTCTACAGCACTATCCCTTCTATTGTCTTTCTCCTTAGTTTAAAGTAATGCCCGAACGGTCCATCACAGAAAGGATTGCAATTTCTCTTTTTATAACATTTGAGGATCCCAAAACATAATGTAACAAAATGTTGCTGTATTTATATATGAATACAGTATATCAATATTTTTATTACAAGTTCCATTTAATAAGTAGGGTAATTATATTATTTTATAAAATACAAGACAATAACATTGAAATTTAGAGAATTTCAATTACTATCAAAGACAAGTGTCTTGGAATATTTTCACATTCCGACTCCCTTTATCTATACAGATGCAGTACTAGATCTTTCTTGTGAGTCGTGGGGAGCTAATTTCAAACCGATTTTTAAATAAAATTGTAGTTTAAAACTGCTTATCAATAGCAGTAGACCCACTTGTCTGTGTGAACCACTTCTTCCTGACCCATTGCTTGTCATCTTCCATGAATTTTAGTTTGTCAAAACAAGGGGACAAATGTATTTCCTTAACCTGCCTCAATCTTGTTTATTAGCTTTTTATCATTTTGAAATCATACAATAACAGCCTTCTTAATACATGTAGCATATTTTATATAGACTAAAATAGATAAATACTAACATTTCTAAAGTTTGATTTGTTAAATACCAGAAAATACCGAACATGAAAACTAAGATACATGGCATGTGAATGATCTAATCACATTGTCATGTGATTCTGTCATTTGAATTTCCAAAAAGAGATTCATTTTAAATTGAAATCATGATCTATCCTTGATGTGATTTTGTGCCGTGAACTTTCAACACAGATTAATTTAAAATAGAAATCACGATTTATCTCTAATGTTTGGTAAAATTTGAAAATAGAAAATAAAATGTGATAAACATCACTTGTGACATACCTAGCATCAAAATATAAATTATGTTTATAACACACAATACTACTACATCTTAATTAATTATATGAACAGAAGGGTCAAATCTTGCGGTTGCCAAGCAAGATATGTCCACATTTTGCAAGAGATGGACAGAGAACAAGCTAACTGAAAAGAGATTTTTTGTACAACCAGTGGTCATAATCCAGGATCTTACAGTCCGATATGCACAAATATCAAACCAAGATCTTTTGGATATAAACATATATTTTATGTTTCATCAAAATCAGATAAAATCTGTGACTTTTAGAGGGCCGTTGCGTACAAATAACAGCCATTTCATTTCCGTCAGATTTCCATGGATGCAACCTTGATAATATTTAGTTTACAAAACATTTAATATAATGGATTTAGTTGTTCAAGTTATCAAAAATCATTGAAAATCAATATTCTTGCTCAGCTCAAGATCTGAAACTCTGTTTATCAATCTAAAGTCAAACAAAATGATTATATACATGTATATATATAAAGGCATAAACACAGTGTATAAATACAAAATCAAACAGCTGATAACTTTGGTCTTTAACGCATCAAAGTGATCAAGAATTGCAACTCTGACAGTAATTATCAGAAATTGTTGAAATTCAATAAGCTTTTTTGTCTCATGATATAAATTTTAAGTCAATCAGATAATAACTTTTGCCTCGAGAGCGTCCAATAGATTTTTTGAAGTGATCAAGGACCATAACTCTAGCAGTAATTATCTGAAATTGTTGAAAAGCAATAGGGTCCTTCGTAAAATGACCTTAAACACTGTGTATAAATTTAAAGTCAATTGGATATTAACTTTATTGACGCAAAGACAATATACAACCACATTTCAATGTGGGTGTATAAAATATGCTATGTGGGGTCATAATCCATGAAATTATGGTACGATACATGCCAATTACAAAATGGAACTAAACTATGTAGGAGATACAACTATATTTCAGGTTTCGTTGAAGTCAGATAACAATTGTGAACCACAGAGTGTCCACAAACAAAATGCAAACAGACCTACGGACAGTGGCAACAACAATAATATACGTCCACATGAAAATGTATGCTTAGAACTTAACAGGACCTAACATACTCTAAAAACAAGTAGAATTTAGCAATTTAGGTTACCACTTTAACATGCTGTCTAGAAAACTCAGTTCTTAGAAATGCTTAATTCTCCCATGCTGTATGGCCTAGTCTTACAGAACAAGCAAGATGTGCATGCTTAGACCAGCATAATTATCTAATATGTTTGTCAAAACATGACTACGACATTAGTATTGGGGACGGCTAATATTATGGTATTCTCCTTGCACATATTTAGGCAAACTGATGCCGCAGTGAATATTCGCTTGGCCACTACAATCACTGATAAGCATGACATCGACAAGGCTTAATGAGTATGGCATATTAACTTACTCCGACAAATTAAATTCTCAAACATTTTTGGGGGGTAAAAGAAAAATAAATAAAGACGTTTGAAGTAGGCCTATTTGTAGTTAAAAAAACATTTCCAATTTAGTGTAAATAGGTATTAAAATGAGTAAAATGCATCATTTTGCCCGAAGCAGTTAGGTGTTAAGTAAACATTGCACGAGCCGTTGAGCCAATGACTAAAGCCGTGTGCAGTCAACGCACGTGTTGTGGACAGTCATCGGTTACAAAGATAATTCGTAAGTAATTCTCTGTGAAACAGATTGATATTTAAGGCATGGTATTCAGTTGTTAGTTTAATAAGGTATTTTTTGTTACTCCCACATAACAGGAGTTGTTAAACCAACACCTGATCTAAATTGACATAATTTTTTTTTTACAGTACTTACTAGAAAAGCACTGACTTTTAACATAGTGATTAATGGTACCTTAATACGCACAGTTTAGGCCATAATTACGTCAATTATCTAACTAATGTTGCTAGATTAATACTATGTATATCCACTCCGATGATGACATGAATGTTCATAAATAAATATAAAGTTATTCTTACCTTGAATACTTTGACGTCTTGTAGATTCCCTCAGGTCATAAAACTGGGATGATGACCTCTGGGCATGAGCTTCTGAAGGACTCAACTGGGCAGACGGACTAAGATTTGGGCTGAGGTTTAACAATGGTGGACTGTGAGTGCTGATTAAATGGCTAGGTGATTCTATGGAGTTACTTGGGGATCTGCCTGCCACATGCGTAGCTCCTTCTGGCATCAATGTGGCCGATTCTGAACTGAAGAGATTGCTGGCTGCGTGGCCAGACAAACAAGTGGGAGCTTTTGGTAATAAATGATGATAATGTACTATAGGTGCATCTCGCTGAGGTGAGGCCACTGGCATTCTACAAGCAAACTGTGAGAATTACCTAAAAGAGAGAATTTTAATCTTAATGAAAGCCCTTCACATTAACCACTGCAATAGTTTATTCCTGATATTAGAAAGAACAGTTGTGTACAGGACACAGGATCAATGGAAAATCCATACAACTACTGTATTGATTGAAGTTAACGCTAGCCTACAGTATAGCAGGGCATACAGTATCAGCTGATCGAATAATAGATACATTTTTACATTACACACATTAAAATTGTCATAAAAAAGGGTTAATATTTCAAATTTATAGTCAAGGCTATCATGTAACATCATATGATATAAAAATTAAAGATTCACAATGGCCCAATTTTTAAGTTACAGAACACTATCAGAAATTTAATAAGCATAATATCGCAGTAGTAAGAGTTTAGAAAGTGTGGTCCCAGATAAACCTTCGAGGATTTGGATCGCCAAAAACACCATAACTAGCCTCAGAATATCCCAAACTGATAGTCTTGTGAACAACTGTGCTAAAGGTTTAATAGGTAAATGTTTAATAGGTTAATGTATATATGATAATATATCTTTTACTGTCATAAAACACACTTTCAGCTGCGTATTATAAAGCCAATTGTGTTGATAGAGACTTTTGGCAAGCATAAATTACTTGTGCGTATCCGTATGGATTTTGTGTGTGACGTCATCAATGTGTGTGTATTCCTCATACGTGATACGGCATACGGCAGCCCGTATCGAACAGCTTTCATACAGAGAAGGTCTGTATAACATTGTCGTCTTTTTAGACGCTGAAATGCTGTATCATAGCGTTTTTTATGAATCTATGTGATTGTGTATCTTAGAACAAATAGATGTATATTTGATGTGAATTTAATCATAATAAAGACTGGAATTTAATCATTATTTTTTATGTGCTTTTCTCAGAATTTTCATACATTTCCCATCTGTCTGTCTGCACGCTGGTGGATCAACATACTACATTTAGGTAGATATGGGACCTTGCAAATCTGTTAATGATGTGATTCTATGGAAAAGTGATGTAAATGATAAATTAGTGAAACCAAAGATTCCTGTTAAGTCGAAGTCAAAGATTTTTTTTTAATAAGTTGCGACATTTATTTTTTTTTAATAGCTCAGCATTCGGCGAGTGACTTGATGCACTTCGAGAAATTGTAGGCAAGGCACTTGACTACTATTGATGGTGATCTTGGTAGATAACTGCCATCATGCTGTACAGAACTAAGCTCAGCTCAGTGACGCTTACGTACGCGGCGCAAGAATCTGCCAAAACTCTAAAACTACTTTGACGCAACGTGTATACGATATGGATAGGGAAAATGACACTTGCTAAAAGTCTCTAATGTAATATGGTACACTTATACATATAGGCTATGTACAATTACTAGTACTGCCTACTCAACACCAAAGCTTATACACAATATTTTATTGCTTTAAAACTCATGGTACTGTGCATATTTGCAGTTTTGTTTCGCAGTTTAGCTATACAGTAGAAATACAATCATAGAAACTTGTTAAATGGCACATGATACAGTGCATGTACAGAAAAGTGGTCTCTTTGGAAAAGGAATTGTTGGATGGGAAGCACACATACATAAAAAGGTCCATTTTGTAAATTAAGAGCATTGGGATTTGTAAACCAGTTGATGATAATGGAAAAGGACAGTTGGAAAGCCTTATGCAGACCATTTTATTTAATTCAATTCAATTTAGATAATTATTCTGAATCAGATGGTGACATAAATTCACCCATCTACTTTTTTTTATCCAAGAATTAATTCCAGAAAAATAAATGGGAAAAGTTTTGATTTCTTTAAATAATACCAATGCAATGGCAAAGTTATTGAAAACTTGGCAAACTTCCAGGAAAGTAAATAAATATAAAAAAATGTAACTCTATATTTGACAATGAGTTGGTATGATATATTTTTTATTATAATATTGGGGAAAGAGGATTGTAAAAAAAATAAAATAAAATAATAAATAAATAAGAAAGTCCCTTCAACCTGTGTTGCTTGGCGATCACAAAATCTAAATTATAACTTATAACATCACGTGTGTAACCCCATGCAATCATGATACACTGCTATCGTATCAATGTTTATTCTGACATTTTTCATCCACCAATACCATGCATTTTATTTTAAGAGAAATAGAATGTAATTATTTGGTAGTATCTTACACGGTGTCACTTGTACTAATGCTCTGCTCTCTTTAAATTCGAATTGACAAATCCAAACTTAAGCCATCCTTGGTTCAACCTGAGCAACGCAAATAGCACGACTAGTTCAGCATGGACTCGGATGGCTTCCGAGAGGCCGGTGAAGTGGGTCGAGCTGAATCGCTGACCCTTTCAGTCGATAAGCTCGCGCACTACAACCTTGCTATCCACTGAAAATCACGACAAAATTGAACGTGTTTTCTTTACCATACTTACGTTTTTTCCTCAAAATTTACAATACAGTATTTAGTAAAATATATTCCTTTCTTCTTGGTCCTGTACACCTACCACTGTAGTCGATATTTCATGTTTCAGAATGATAATCAAATAAAGGATTCCCCGCCTACGAATGTGACGTCACATCCGAAGGAAATACCGCCTCCCTTTGACAGTGATGGTTGATAATCCAGGTCAAATATTCACAATTTTATTTTAAAATTCAGTGATATTAGAATTAACTTCCATCTATGAACTTCAACAGAAAGCATTTTATAACATATATTTAATGGGCAATGTTGATTGTGTTTTGATAATGTCGAGATATGTCAAATAAATCAGGTAATCCTAAAATAAACATATGACGCGACATACTATAAATAATACAGAGTGCGTATTGGCTCGACATATCACGTGCTGAATTGCAGCGAAGCTATTGGTTAGCAGGTTGTTGACAGATGCAGGTTGAAGAAGGAGAATGAAATCCAAGCGGTAGACGTAGAAAATTTGCTGAGGCTGTAAGCCAGAAAAAACTTTCTTAAAATTTGTAAATTTGTGGCTCTTTAAAACCACCATTTGGTACAGGATTCGAGGAGTCATATTTGATACTCAAATTTTATAAATAAGAAGTGAATTTTATGAATCTTTCATCGAGAAACCAAACACACCAGGAAGATTTTCAAGGACAAACGCCATATTGAAATTTGGGTAAACAAAGCTTTTTGAGTTGGATTCGACGAAGACGTATCCTAGTTTTGGTTCCATCCAGTGGTGTTCTGAATTCAGAAGATAATTTATATTTAAGCATTTAAATGGTATTATCAAGATTGTCAAATATGCCAAGCTTGATGAAAGAACGAGGTAAACTAAGGGTAAATGTACGCAATAATTCAATGCCCCAGAAAGACAAACTGACTCGTTCTCAGGGAAAACAAGTTCCAAAAAGATATGCGGGATCAAAGGAAAATGATCGAAGGATAGTCAGGTCAACACAAAGCCATCCAAATGTACAAGTTTGTCTTCCAGAATGGATATGCAAAAATGACCAAAAGATATTTTGCAAGCCAGAAAAAAATCCATCTTCGACACTTTACAGTCCATCGACATCTCCCACCAAATTTATTGAGGCAGCATATGCTGGGGCTAAGTTTAATGATCCACCATCACCTAAGGTTTTACCGAAGCCACCGCAACATTGGATGAGCATTGAAAATGTTGGACCTGCCCGATGTGATGATATGACTAGTCACCTCAAAATGTTATTGAAAGTTAGTGTTCAGGCATGATAATCATGATAATGAAGATGAACAAACTGTTTTGAAACATGGAAGTGTTTTTATTTAGGGCCAACTAGGTCTCAAGATCAAAAGTCATTCCAATGTTATTTTTGTAATTGACAGTATTGTGATGTTTTAGATGTGATATGGATTGTAAAATCCATCTATTTTCAGCCATGTCCATAATCAATCCATATTGATCATTTTACATCATATATTATGTTCATGTAGCCAATCTTATCTTTCTCTTTTATTTTTTCAATTTTGACCATTTTCTCGAAAATTCTTTTAATAGAAATATGCTAAAAGTAAGACAATTAAGCTTTTTTTTTTAAGATTAAAAATTTCAAAACCCATGTCTTAAGCATATTTTTCGTATTTCTAAATGATTCATGTTATTACTTTTTGTTGGTATAAGTGTACAAATATATATTTTTTAAATCATTGTATATTACATTGTCTAACATTATCATTATCATTTGAAAAGTGCACACACCAGGGTTTGAACATATACGTGCTATTAATGTGTTCTTGCTCTAGGTCAATTGTACAGTTATTTATGAAATTTGTATATTTAGAATTTGTTGAGAATTGTGCTATGATTTCATCAATTAGCCTACTCTTTGCTATATTTAATTAATACAAAAGTGCCAGTTCTAGATTGTGATATTTGATTTTGTATTGTTTCTTTTTAATTTCTAATTTCTTGATTGAGAATAATTTCTCAGAATACAATGCCATAGAATTGACATATTTTATTGAAATTGATATTGCTGCAAGTCAGATCTGCCCAAATTCGTCATTTTTTATGAATTGTGGAGATTTCTAAATTCATTAAATAATTTTATAAAAAAAAAAAAAAGAAAAAAAAAAGATTTTAACCAATAATTCAAAAATATGTGTTGGCAATCAACTTGAAAGACAAATATGTTTTTGAATTGCTTGGAAATATAGTGATATAGTTTATATTTATTATGTGAATTTATATAAATTGCAGATTTGCAAACTTTATGACTTGCAGCTTTATCCCCAGGTGTTACCAATTTGTTTATACTTTTAAAAGTAATAGGCTATTTTTTTGCCGTTGCTTATGTCATTAATGTCATGACATGAAAAAATACTAAATTTTTGTTAGCCATAATTTGGCTTGTTCCAATTGATACAGTCTTAATCTCGTTATTATTCTATTCTAAAAGATCTTGGATAGAAATGTTATGAAATAAGAAAGTGTCCATGAACTAATTTATTTGTCCTTGGTTATTAAGCTATTGTTTTAAATTAATCATGTTAATTAATTGAATTATTACTAATTGTAATTAAGAATTTGTTTAAGCTTTGGTAGTTTATGCACTTAATTGTTTATTTGTTATGCACTTTTAGTTTCTATTTGTGATTTGTTATGATTGTTCTACAATTTTGTGCACTTAATTTAAAAGTTTTTAGTTAAGATATTACAGTCGTAATAATTATGAACTTGGCAACATATACCATCCATTATATGGTAGAAGATTATAAATTAGAACCATCTGAAAATTACAATGACTTAATACAAGACAGTGTTTTTAAAAAGTGCAATTTGACTGAATTTTGGTTTAGTACCAAGTGTGATCTGTGAACCTAATATTAAATTATGGAGGAGCAAGACATCAAGGAATGATGGATGAACTATATCCAAAGTTGAGAGCAAAATTCATATCACGGAGAGCTGCTCAAACCATAACACTGCCAAACATCGATAGGTTGGACCAGATTTATTTGTGATAGCTGCTGGAACTTAGTTGTAAAGGCCGTAACGTGGAGTGAGATCAAACTAGTCAACATAAACATTAATGTTATGACTGATAAAGTATGCAAATTTTATCGACATATCCATCAATTTTAAGACAATGGACGTCCAATCATCAGACATTATGTGTTAATCTACTCGTCCAACGAACTGGAATTGTGTGCCTCATTATGTGTTTGTATTGTATTTGTTTTTCATATTATTCATGATAATTTGTACATTTATACCAACTTGTCTTCTTTCCCCTTTATATTTTTTTTTGTCTATCATTTTTTTTTTCCGGGTTCTCCTTTAGAACCCACCAAATATTCCAGAAAGAGGCTCTTTCATATTCTAACAATCCAGCGTTAATCGCTGATGTGTATGAATGCGGATGTTGATGTGTGTCTGACATGATGAGAAAGAATAAAAGACTAATGCTGATTTCTGACTAAGGGATGGGTTCAAGAGTGAAATGATATCTGATTGATGGTTGGGCTGGTTCAAGGGTAAAATGATTTCTCATTGAGGGATTGGTTTAAGGTAAAATGATTTGGCATTCACATTGAGGAAGTGGTTCAAGGGTAAAAAATGACAAATCATAGAAGAGAACAGCTAGTAAATATCCTACATTTTAGTCTGTACTGGGATTTGAATTATTAAATAACAGGGATTTAGTGAGTGACTGACTTTTGAATGGGTAACCGATTACAGAGATGCTGTATGAATACATGTTGATGTCAAAAGATATTGTTCAAGGCACAGTAGTACAAGAAAGGTTAGTAATGAGCATGTACTGAGGTATGGTAAGAAAGGCACAAGGTAACAAAGATAAATCCCTTATCAAAGAGGTAAGTGAAATGTAAAATATCTAGAATATTAATGTGCAAGACAAAACATATTTTAGTAACTTTTATCATGAGTTGGCTTTATAGTAAAGTCTTTGATAGATGTACCAACATTTTTTAAATAGATAATTTAAAGGAATATTATGGGAGATTGGATAAAGAATCCACGATTCTCATATAAAAGTTAAAAAAATAAGTAATAACATAAATAGAATACGATGAAATTTTAGTCGAAATGCTCCACTATGAACCGATATATTAGGCAAGCATCAATCATCCTTACTAAAGTTATCCATTTTTATACGCCCACATAGAAATGTGGACGTATATTGCCGTCGCCCCCGTCCGTCCGTCTGTCCGTCGATCCGTCCGTCTGTCCGTCCGTCCGTCCGTCCGTCCGTCCGTCCATCGTCCACAATTTCTTGTGAACGCACTAGAGGCCAGGGTTAATATCCGATTGACTTTAAATTTATACACAGTGTTTAAGGTCATGAGACGAAGAAGCCTATTGATTTTCAGCAATATCCGATAATTACTGCCAGAGTTATGACCCTTGATCACTTTGAAAAATCTTGTGAACGCTCTAGAGGCTAAAGTTAATATCCGATTGACCTTAAATTTATACACAGTGTTTAAGGTCATGAGACGAAGAAGCCTATTGATTTTCAGCAATATCCGATAATTACTGCCAGAGTTATGACCCTTGATCACTTTGAAATATCTTGTGAACGCTCTAGAGGCTAAAGATAATATCCGATCGACCTTAAATTTATACACAGTGTTTAAGGTCATGAGACGAAGAAGCCTATTGATTTTCAGCGATATCCGATAATTACTGCCAGAGTTATGACCCTTGATCACTTTGAAAAATCTTGTGAACGCTCTAGAGGCTAAAGTTAATATTGGATTGACTTTAAATTTAAACACAGTGTTCAAGGTTATAATACGAAGAAGCCTATTGATTTTCAGCAATATCCGATAATTACTGCCAGAGTTATGACTCTTGATCACTTTGAAAAATCTTGTGAATGCTCGAGAGGCTAAAGTTAATATCCGATTGACTTTAAATTTATACACAGTGTTTAAGGTCATAAGACGAAGAAGCCTATTGATTTTCACGGATTTCCGATAATTAATGCCAGAGTTATGGCCCTTGATCACTTCAAAAAATCTTGTGGATGCTCTAGAGGACAAAGATGATGTCCGATTGACATCAAATTTATACACAGTGTTTAAGGTCATGAGACGAAGAAGCCTATTGATTTTCAGCGATTTCTGATAATTAGTGCCAGAGTTGTGTCCCTTGATCACTTCAAAAATTCTTGTGGATGCTCTAGAGGCCAAAGTTAATATCTGATTGACTTTAAATTTACACACACTGTTTAAGGTCATGAGACAAAGAGGCCTACTGATTTTCAGCGATTTCAAATAATTACTTCCAGAGTTATCTCCCTTGATCACTTCAAAAAACCTTGTGACGCTACAGATGCCAAACTTATCATCCGATTGACTTCAGATTGATACACAGAGTTTAAGGTGTTGAAACGAATAAGTATTTTGATTTTCAATGAATTTTGATAACTGAACAGCTAAATCCATGATGTTAAATGTTTCCTATACTAATTGTTAGCGTGGGGCAAAACTTTATAAAAAGCAAACAAATTCTAATGATTTTCAGATAATTACAAAATGAGTTGTTACTCTTAATCAGATTTTAGTGGATAACAAATGTTTCATTCCCAAAAAAACTAAAAATATGCGACAACCCTTGTTGACTGCCCGGATGATTTAGCTGCTGTGGGCGTATGTTTCGTTGCCTGGCAACCTATCTTTATGTTTAATTACTTTTCAAAAATTATTCCAATCCACTCAATATCTCGTGCTAGAGATGGCATCAAGAGTTGATTATGGTCTAGATAAGTTAACTGATATCTATTTAATAATTTAGATAACATTTCAATCTTAAAGAAAGAACTGGAATAGGCAGATTTAGCTCTTGCATAAAGTATATATATTAATAAAACTGAATTTTCTTTTCAGAATACACATGTAACATGATCATCTGCTTGCATGACCGATGGAAGAACAGGGCTTTCAAGACTGGAAGAAATATGGAAAAAATACTTAGCTTGTTGATTTAAATCATGATTGGGGAATTCATGATTAAAGATGTTATTGATTTATTTCGAAAACTTTATATTATGTTATCTTAGCTTGGTGATTTAATCTTGTATTGGGGAAACGATTAAAGATGTTATTGCTTTATTTTGAAAAATTTGTTATTTTATATGAATATCACAAAGTTATTGGCTGCTACATGGGTAAGGGGAGATAACAAGTGTCACAGTACAATCGCAAAGGGTAGAAATAGCTATGTCATATTGCTATTTTTCAATGATTCACAACCATGTCAAAAACTTTTGCCTTTATGTGCAAGGACTAGCATCTAGTTAAGAAATAAGTCCATAGTAATGTATGCTTCTGCACAAATCTATTGTAGTGATACTTATAGTTTGCTCAGGGGCATTTCATAGTGTATAGAGCTTTTGGAATAGCTAAAATGGGACCAAAATGAAGTACAGCATGCCTTGCTATAAACCCCACATTTAATCCAAATCCCACTGATTATTTTTAGACACCCATATTTTCATGTGGACATATGCAATAGCCCCTGCAAGTCCACGATTTCTTTGTGGGCACTCTTCAGGTCACAATTTTATCGAAACTTGACTTTGTGAATTATGACCCCGGATTCTACAAAAAATCACATTTTTGGCTTGTGAACACACGAGAGTTGACAATTTTTATTCAATTTCAAATAAAACTTAAAATGTATCTTTATTTCACAAATTCTACCCCTTTGGATACTCGAGACCACCAGGCCATCCCAACCCTAAAATATACCCACAAGGTTAGACAGGCAATCCTACTCCTTTTCACGGTCAAGCGTGGGATTCATATCACACTATTTGGCTCCATGACAAGATCTAAAGCACAAACATTAGAATACTCTAACACCCTTTTGAAAGAGGAAAGATTTTTAAAAGAAAGGTTGCCAGGAAACAAAACATACGCCCACAGGAGCCAAGTGTTGTTGCTTATCCTTTTGTTTGTCGGTAATGTGAACATTTACAACACATGAAAATCTGATTACTAGTAATAACCTATTACGTAGTTATCAGAAATCATGAGAATTTATTTCAATTGTTTATAAGTTATAATTATTAACTTAAGCCTCTAAAAGTGGGGTGGGTGAGTGGATGGCCGAATGGTTAGCGTGCGCTTGCTGTATCATACGGCCTGCCATTGAGTCAACTGGCGTGTTTTCAAATCCCCAGTTGTATGTGGCAAGGAGTAGGGTCAGCTGTCTAACCTTGTGGGTTTTCTCTGGGTACTCTGGTTTCCTCCCACTGCTAAAGACCCCTACGCACATGCAAATTATTGAAATAAAATTAAACCATATGTTAGCCCCGAAATGACCTAGTTTGAGTCGAGTGGACATTAAACCCCATTTCTCTCTCCCTGTAAAATGTCCACAAGATTTTTAAAGGGATCGAGGGCCATAACTCTGGCAATAATTATCGGAAATCATTGAAAATGAATAGGATTCATGACTTTTAACAATGTGTATATAAATCTAAAGTCAATCACATGTTAACTTTGTCCTCCACAGCGTATAAAAAGTTATAACATTAGATAATTTCCAGTGAGGAATTACTTTCATCAATGGGTACCGGTACATAGATTACTATTTCTTTATACATGTATATAATTGAGACAATAAAGTTTTTCAAAAATATATATTATCATATATAAGTTCTATTCCCAGTGAGGAATTTATTTCATGGACTACTATATTGCTTTATATAGATATAGATACAATAAAGTATTTCAAAAATATATATTATCATATAAAAAAAGTTCTATTCCCAGTGAGGCATTGATTTCTTCAATAAGTACACATATGGTCCAGACTGTAGTCGCGACCATAGTTTACACCTGAAGGTCTCCCTGACTGTTAATAAGACTGATTAGTCATCATTTTTTTAATGTTATGCAAAATGCATAGCACAGAGTATCAGTTTGGTTTTCTGAGAAACTATAAATGCATTAATATATTGCATAATACATAGGTTTATAAATATAGCACTTTCTGTTAAACACATATTGTATAATATGGTAATCCTTTATTTTTGAGATTGGTTCACCCATTCGTTAAGAGATGATTGTTTTGATGTACATGTGAGTGGCTCTTCTTCCGTTTCTTTAATCCAGCTTGCAAACAAATCTTCCATCTTACGTCTGCTTGCAGGATTGCCATTGTTAACAGTAGGAAGAATTCTAGTTGGTTTTAAAAACTGAACAAATCTTTTGAGCTCGAGAAAACTGCTGTGTTCGCTATAGGGTATACCTGTAGACAAAAAAAATGATTTTAGTGTTTTGTACAAACTATAGTAAAAACAGTGTAAAAGTAAAGTGCAGCAGATTGTTTGGATACTTGCCAATAACTGTCAGGTAATGATCAAAGTCACTATCTTGAATACCTCATTTTATTGAAAATTTACAACACATGCCCAGGGGCTGACCAAGGAAATTTTTGCTAGAGGGGGTCTGCCAGGTTTCTGTTCAGGAAATTTGATAGATGAAAATACATGATGCCATCATCGTTTCCAAATTACATTGGCATACATTTTAAAGAGACCCATATGTCTATTTCATTATTTTCTGCCCATCCCATCATCTGATAAAGAACAAGAATGTGACACTTTACACATAAAGGTGTTGTGTTACAATGTGTTTTGTGTAGCCCCTGAATGCTCAAAAACTAAGTAGTGTATCATGTGACCAAATTCAACACACAATTTCTGCAGTTCCATGTCTAAACAATTCAGTTTTCAATTCATCAACCTGTATGAATCCAATGTATACAGTGAATATATTTTTAACATTATATAAACACTTTTTAAATTTAACTTACCGTAATGTGTAATACCATTACGACTGTACTTAGGTTGAACATGATCAAGCGAAATAACTTTATTACTATGAGTCCAGCCAGTTGGTTCAAACACTAATATACTACTAAACTGTTTGTTTTTCTCTAAGTAATCACTTAAACTCTGAAATAAGAATATTTTTCTTGAAAGATATATAAATATTCTTAGACAGATGTTTATAATACACTATCAATAAATCTTCTGAACTATTTGATATCGGTCAAAATTATTGGAATTTTGTGTCGAAAGCTTCTAAAGCCAGTTGAGAAAACCAAACTACTGTCAATATGTCATCCTGATTTAGAAACAATAAAGATTGGATAATTAACACTGAGTGTTAAACACTCCAATAATCGTCAACAAAATAAATTATAAGATAACTTACACACAACTTTTTCAACTACTATAATAGGATGATGTTTGCATAAAGTTATGTAAATATATCTAGATATGCTCCCGAGGGAGATCATTCACCCCCCTTCCCCCTTAATGGGCTAACCCCAATAATTTTTTTGAGAATAAAACTGCTTAATTTTATGTTAAAATCACTTAAAATCCTCTAGCTAACTGTAGAGAAATGTTTTCAAACAACTTAAACCCGTCAATCTTCATCTGGAAAGAAAAACAGTGTCCCAAGCTGTATTATGCAGTGTCTACTTATAAAACCAGAATTCTTAAATGGGTTACGTGTCCAGATAAGCAGTTTGACGACTCAATATTTTGAGCTGAAATTTTGAGACAAGGTAAATACAGCATTCTTCGATATTGGCGCTTAAATTTCATACATAGGCCTACTCAGACTTTTATTTTTGAGACTCTGTTTATAAGGGGATAGTCCTTTAACTCTCTTCAGTATAATGGATAAATATTACCAATAATACACTGAACTAATTTCTTTCTGTTTACTGGTTTGGAAAATTATGTACTAATGAATGAAGCAAGGTCAATAATTTTGTTAATAAGCATTAAACTGAAAAAGTTTTATCCAGTTTGGTCCAAAATTACACTTTCACTTATAGAGTGGGATTTTTTTTTTATTTATATAAAAATGGAACACTTGGCGTGAAGACATGTATTAGTATAAATCTCAAAGGGACTATCCCAATTTGAACAGAGTCTCAAAAATAAAAGTCCAAGCACGTCAGAAATTGAAGTGCCAAAATACAGAGGAATGGTGTATTTTCAGCCCAAAATATTGATTCGTTTGGATGTGAAATCAAAACTGCTTATCCGGACAAGTAACCCTTTTTAGATTTCAGGTCAATTTTTTTCTTTGGGTGACCTGATAATCTATTCCCGTTCCATTAAAGGCCCATACAGTGAATAACCCATGTGCTGTACTTGATAACGATAGGTAAATTTTACCTGCACATTATTTTTATAAAATAAAAGTCTAGTTTTATCCTGCATAATACAGCTTGGGACTGAGTAGTTTAAGTTGTTTGAAAACGTATCATATATATTGAGTTAGTTGCTCGGCTAAAATAAAGAGAATTTTAAGGTATTTTAACACAAAATTACGCCGTTTTATTCTCAAAAAAAAAAAGAGGAAGACATATTTCATACAAGTAAACGAACCAACTTGTTAAGCTAACAAGGATCTGGTAAATAAGTAGTTTGAGCCTCATGTACAGCCTTATTAAATTAAAACTAGAACTTACATTAAAATTGAGCAGCTTCATTGGTAAAACATGGACTAAGGCTTCTTCTGGATGAAGAGTCACCATTTTATTCAAGTCTTCATCTTCTAAACAATCTATTATACCTTTCTTATCTTTTTTTACACAAACTTTACTGTTGATAGCTTTAGCAATGGCTTAAAATATTAATAATTTATTTTTTAAAAGAGGGTTATCAATAATAATTAATTGTTAATTATTGTCAACTATTAATCATGGAAAATATCAGACATTTATTTCTTTGGGTTAATCCTAAATATTATTCAGAATATGCTATATGTAACAAATTATAGACAGAAACATAATATGGAACACAATTACTATTCTAATTAAACCAACATTTTGTTGAGGGATCTCTCCATCTCAACAAATATTATATCTTTCATAACCGGACAAAACGTTGCTTTAATTAAAACAGTAATTGTGTTTCATATTATGTTTTTATGTTTATTATGTGTGCAGTTGCTAAATGCTGCTTAAAGAAGACTTAATAAATGATAAAGAAACATTATTGTTGAAGCCTATTAACCCTTAACCGGTCAATGTCATTTTGACGTTATGACCTCAAGTGGTCAGGCTAAAAAATAACTAACGTAAAATATTTTGTATGCCTTTTACAATCGACTGCCGCATAATTATAAGTGATAGACTCTTGGCACCAATAAAAAAGTTGAGGAGGACAAGTTGATCTATAATTTGCATATCATTTTAAATCATTTTCATCAGAAATATCGTCTTCAGAATCGGCGTAATCGTTATAATCCGAGTCAGAATCATATATAGGCATTTCAATGACTTTGAGGGTCTTTAACATTCCCGACATCCTTAAATTACGTTATTTGTCAAAAAATGTTGAACGAAGACATGTTTTTCTCAATGTTATTGGCAGGACAAGTTCCTGTCTGAGACGCATGCACGGCGATATCAATTAAATACGAAACTAAATACTCAAATGCTGCTTATAAAAAAGGTTCCTGCTGTGGTCGCAAATATGCGACCGTGACCACTTTTGGATATAATATCGTGGTGCAAATATGCGACCTTGGCCGGTTAAGGGTTAAAGGAAATGGAAGCTTATTGACACAGAATTCTAGTGAACCGATTCTGGTTTCTGTTATCAAGTAAAATATTTGAAACAGAAACCCTGGTTCAACAGAAACAGTCTGTTATAGAATATCTCATCACCTAGATATTGGGATATAAATCAGTATTTCTGTAACATTAATTTTTAACTTGAAATATTCCTACACTGAAAAATTCAAACCATTAAATCTTACCTTTAAAAACCCTTTCTTTACCAATAGTATATGTACCACATACAATACAAGTATTGGGGTTGATTTTCATTGCCTTGATTGCAATCTTGATAGCAAAATCAATGACATCTTGTTGATAGGGGAAAGCATAATCTGGATTACAATACCTAAAATAAGTATTACAATGGAATAATCAAGTTTAATTGACCTGACAATTTGGTAGAGAATATGTACATGCCATTATTACTATTGCAAGTCACGATAATAAGTATATTTGGATAGGGAAATAATGAAGAATATATTTTATTACAGGGAATTACAAAGCTCTAATTTAATAACATTCATCCAAATAGCTCATTTGAGGCAATTGTTTCTCAATTATTAGCAGACAAGAACACTATTTCCTTTGATGAATTGACTAAAATGAGGAATGAAACCAAATATGATAGTATTGATAGGCAACCTTAAATGAGCCTTCACTCTTGAACCAAATGACTAAAATAAAATCCATAGTATTAATATATATTATTTATCGATATATGATAACTTACGTTGTGTCTAGATATAGATCATTTATTTTATTGTTCATCAATTCTGGATAATTTTCCATAGAGGGATGTGCTCTATAATCACCAGTATGTAGAATCAGTCGACCACTTGGAAGACGCATAAATATAATCACAGCTCCTGGACAACTAAATATAATAAATTTATCAAATTATGTAAAAGCAATACTTTCAATCAAATTAATAAAGAGGATGTATAATAACACATGACACAATTATATGGAATACAAGTTACTTAAAGGATTATTTCAGCAACGTTTCGAAGAGGGTTCTCCCGTCTTTATCAAGCAAAGAATGACAACCATACTACAACGAAGATATTATACAAAATATGGAACAAAGAAAAATATCCATATACAATCAGATAATCATTTGTAAACCATCGAAGGGGTGGGAAGCCATAAGGGTGGGTATAGTAAACTATTTATAATAAGGATTATAATATTATATCAAAAACAAAGGCTAAAATATCACATTGGGACAGTTATAGAGAGAGAGAAATGGGGTTTAACGTCCTCTTAACACAAACTAGGTCATTTCGGGACTAACATATGGTTCAATTTTTATTTCAATAATTCACTTGCGTGTAGGGGTCTTTAGCAGTGGGAGGAAACCGGAGTGCCCGGAGGAAACACATGAGGTTGAGAGGGCGCCCTTATCTCCATGCCACATACGCTCACACCAGGAGCTCGGAACCACAGCCGCAAGCCAGAGGTGACCGTCCAGCTAGAGGTCGAAGCGTGGCACTCTAGACCACTAGGCCATCCCAACCCCCCTGGGACAGTTATAGTGCTATATGTTCTGAATTTTTGTTCCTGTAATCTTTAATAATTAGGAGTCATCGTGGCTCACTAATTAAGAAATCCAAGGGTCGGATCAAACCTCGTGTTATAAAAGAAGGTTTTTCTGGACTTTCTAGCCTGGTTTCCCCTTATAAGGTCTTGGGAAGGATTAGTGACTAGTCATTTGGATGGTACAAAAAAACAAAACAAACAATGTACTTGTTAGTGTACTTGTTGATAGCTGGAATTTGATAGAACAAATGCTATCCAAGCAAAATATATGTAATAGCACACTTCATGGCATATTCCCATCATCATGAGCTTGATTGGTTCAGTAATGTAGGGCAGTTTAAGAGAGAGAGAAATGGGGTTTAACATCCACTCGACACAAACTAGGTCATTTGAGGAATAACATATGGTTTTAATTTTATTTCAATAATTCGCTTGCACATTTACCAGTGGGAGGAAACCAGAGTACCCAGAAAAAACTCATGAGGTTGGACAGGCGACCCTACTCCTTGCCACGTACAACCGGGGATTCGAAACCACGCTAGTTGACTCAATGGCAGGTCGTATGGTACAGCATGCACACGTAAACCATTCGGCCACCCAACCCCCAAGACAGTTTAAACTTGTTTTACTTCTGTAATAATTAAACAGCAAACAATGATATCACAAAGGTAAAAATAACTACACTGATGTTGCAATCTTGTACCCATGGCAGCAAAAGCTTGAATAAAACTGTTTGATGGGGGATTCACAAAGAAATCCTTATTTGGTAAAGTATTAACTCACTGATTTGCCTCTCTCAAGATTAATTCCACACCCTCTACAATACATGGTTCATTCATTGGTAAACGATGAATATACTGTGCTTCTACTTTTAGTTTAGATTCTACTAAATTACCAGTAATCTATTCAAAGAAAATAATATGAGCTAATAAATAAATATATAGAGAACATTTGAAAAACACTGATCTTGAGTAACAACCCATTCAGCAATTATCAGAAATAATTTCTTATTGTCATCACATGGACAATCCAATGATAATTTTAGCCTCGAGCATCCAGAAGCAATTATGGACTAAGTTACTGCAGGGCAGGAGTGATGACAAACTATGACCTACTAAAATGTATGATATATTCCATAAGTACAAAAATAACCATATTTTACACAAGATTGACAATATTGTTGTAAGATTCAATTAAATATACTTCTGTATGTCACTTATCCTTATTGTCATCACATGGACAATCCAATGATAATTTTAGCCTCGAGCATCCAGAAGCAATTATGGACTAAGTTACTGAAGGGCAGGAGTGATGACAAACTATGACCTACTAAAATGTATGATATATTCCATAAGTACAAAAATAACCATATTTTACACAAGATTGACAATATTGTTGTAAGATTCAATTAAATATACTTCTGTATGTCACTTATCCTTATTGTCATCACATGGACAATCCAATGATAATTTTAGCCTCGAGCATCCAGAAGCAATTATGGACTAAGTTACTGAAGGGCAGGAGTGATGACAAACTATGACCTACTAAAATGTATGATATATTCCATAAGTACAAAAATAACCATATTTTACACAAGATTGACAATATTGTTGTAAGATTCAATTAAATATACTTCTGTATGTCACTTATCCTTAATTTTCAAGCTAAATCTACATGCATTGACAATGTAACATTTCACAAAATTTATGTTATGGAAACCAGAAAGTTCACAGAGAGTAAGAAATTGGGTTTAACATCAAAAGAGAATCCATAGCAAATTGTATAAAACTATTATATGGTAAAAATTTATAAAATATTACCTGGCTACAATAAATGGGTTCTTTAAACTTTTTCGTTAAACCACAATAATGATCATAATGAAAATGTGTAAGAATGTAAGCTTTACAACCAGGTATAACACCATATCGGAATGCATCAACAGTTAAACTGGTTTCTAGAAAAGATTAAAGTACATCACAATTAAAACACTACATCAGTTTGGTTAAAGTATATAAATTCTATCTACTTATATTATATTATTATGGAAATGCCACAAACTATATTCCCCATATATTCTATACACGACCTGCCATCCTCAGTATTCAAGACACATTAATTCAAGTTAGTTTCTTTTCATCTTCAGATTACAAACACCTAGGATGTGTTTCTCTTAGTTTTGTCTTAACATATATTGTTCTTGCTTAAATCTAAATTAGTTCAAGTTTCCTTTTTGGTGGAAGAACAGCATGGTCATCAAACAATGATTTGCAAAAAATAAGCAGATCATTTACAAATGGGGTTTAACGTCCTACTGTTCTGCTCTGAACTGGACTAATGAAGATTGGCATATGCCATACAGTGTGCTATGAGGGAAATACTGACCGGACAGCGGCTCTAAGGGCTACTCTAATCTTGAATTCAAACTGCCTAGGGATCTTTTAAGTGCACTCCAATGTGTACACAGCACCTAAGTTTTTCATCCCATCCGAACGACTAGGTAGGTGCCTTTGTCAGGCCCTACCCTGCATCACTGACTTGGTGAAACCACAACCGACAATCTGGTTGAACTTTCTTAGCCAATACAGGGATCAAACACCTGAGCTCCGGGCTTAACCACTTATGCACCCTGACCAACCAAAT
This sequence comes from Patella caerulea, assembly GCA_036850965.1. Classification (NCBI taxonomy): domain Eukaryota; kingdom Metazoa; phylum Mollusca; class Gastropoda; family Patellidae; genus Patella; species Patella caerulea. Next base: position 27,503,232 of record JAZGQO010000006.1, read on the forward strand.
GCTGTAAAACACTTAATCCCTACAATAAATCTAAACAAGCTAGTTAAATTATAAGCTTATTTATATAGTCGATCGTGTTACCTGGTATTTTTTTGTAAAATGGACAATATAGTTTTCTCTTGCCATAATTATTTTCTCTAATTCCAGTATTTGTATTTGAGGTAGGAATGGATGTATCTTTCTTAATATTAGACTCTTCTTTTTTAGCACTCACTGATGTTGGGCTTGGTCTCAATGATCCCCACGAATCAGATTTCACCCCTTTACTTGACGAAGGAGTTGAGTTCAGCACTACTGACTTAGCATTTAGGTTTAGCCGTTTCTTGAGCTTAGAAATGGGGTTATCTCCCTTACACTGGTCATGCTCCTTACTTGTCTTGGAGTTTGATTTGAAGAAGCTAAACAATGAAGTCTGTTTAGTTAACACCTTCGAACTACTACAACCAAATTTATCTAATGATGCAGGGTTTAAATTTGAATCAAAACTGAATGATTTTAAAGATGATGCTTGAGTTTCTTTCACAGATGTTGAAGCATCAATACCTAGGTCAGACGTTAAATCAACACTATTAAAGTTTTTATCATTCAAAAATCCACCAGCATTTGATTCTATTTCCAATTTTAAATCTATCACAGGTCTTGGTATTGAGGTATTTGTTTTGTCTTTGTTTGAGAAAAAGTTGGGAGTATCTGGAGTTTCAACATTAAATATATCTTCATCTGATTCCTCTGTAAATACATCTGCTAAATTATCAATATTTTGAAGATCTGATTCATCCTTTGTTACAGGAGTTTCTAGACCTGTTGCTTCCACAGACTTTGTTAGTGTGCAGGGAAATGCATTGTCATTTTCATCAGATGATGATAAACCAAACTGTCCATTTACAGTATTAGAACTAGCTGAGTCAAGGGCGACACTGTCACATTCACTTGAGATATATGAAGTAGCAGAAGTTGTTGGTTTTGATTCTGGAGAAAAAGACTTGTTGGGATCAGTTAATGTTGCTCTGTATGTAGCTAAAGTACTATGTTTATATCTTCTATAATGACTGGCAATAGTACTATCACACTGTATACCAAGTTCACACTCTGAAAAATTAAAAATATACTGAATAATAATACAAATAAAATCAAATGTATCAGCTCAACAACTGATAGATCAAGATGATAAATCATTGAAAATGCTATACTACTAGTACTGAAACGAAATGGGGTTTAACGTCCTAATGTTCTTCTCCCAACTGGGCTAATGAAGCTGGAACATGTGGGAAATTTGGCCTGGACAGCGGTATTACAGTCCTCTTATGTATCAAATTTGTTACCGTATATTTAACAAATTGGTGTAATATAAAAATATTGTAGTCCACAACCGGTACTCAAAAATAGAAAGAAACCATTTCTTGTTTTATGGTCATTGAAAAATATTATCTGTTTAAAATATCAATGTATACCTGTATCTGCTATTAATGGTAAGTCCATACACTCCATCGAATGCCAGTTAGGAGACTGTATTCCCAAAGCAGAAAAAGGCATTTGACAAAAAGGACAGTAACCATCATGCATCTTGGGTACTTTCTTTGGAGTACCCTCATTTATATTTTTCTTAGCTTCATCTGCTTTTCTAATTTTCTTTTTAATCTTTATTGGCAACCCTTTCTTTGTCTTACAAGAAACAGCTGTACTTTCTTCATTTTGCAAAGATTTCACAGGGCTTAGTTGGACTTTAGAAGAGGTAACTTTTTTTGAGATTCTTGTCTGCGTTTCCTTTATCTTATCTTTAAGTTTGTTCGAAGGACTGGTAAAAACAGCAAATTGTTTTGTTGGTTGTTGAAATTCATCACTTTCACTTTCATCAGATATAGAAATGACCATCAATTTGTTTGTTGGACAAAGTTTTGTTTTGTTTTGAATCGGTATCCGAGCTGTTTTTGAGTTCTTACTTTTGCTGCCCCTTCTTTTAACTGTGTTTTTACTTTTTGTTTTAACTTCTGTGGAGTCCAAAATTCCATCTGTAATCATATTAGATGTTCCACCTGATTCTATATTGTTTACTGAATCTAGGCCTACAGATACTTCATTTAATACTTTTGCCTCACCAACAATCACAGTCTCAGTTGTTTTTTTTGTAGTTCTATTACAACTGCCGCTTGTCTGACATCTTCTGTGACTTAAACTTAGAATAAAATTCCCGTTTACACTTGATTTAGGGCCTGACTTCATACATTTTGTTAAAACTTCAATGTTCTTATCCCTATTCTCTTGATTAGGATTTGGTATGGGACTTGGACTTTTAACATAAGTTTTCGTTTTAGACACTTTATTTCTGACTTTTTTCAGTGGCAATTTTTTCGTTGTTGCAGTTGTTCTGAAATCATTATCATCATAATCACTTTGCTGCCCACTATCGACAGTTTCATTTGTAACAAATTGAAATTCGGATGATTTTCGCTTCATTCTAATGAAATAACCATCGTCAAATCTAGTGTCATTTTCAAAATCAATATAGGCCTATCTTAAAATGATAGATTAGAGACTTAATCACATTAGAAACAAATTATTAAAGGTTTGTCAGCGAAACCATTGACTACATCGAAACGTTGTGCAATAATACATCGTATACAGTTCTATTATGGTGCAATATTTTTATTTTGATTGAGTGCGCCAAACAGGAAGTGGGGAAGTTGCGTTTAATCTAAAACACGGACAGGAACAAACTGATCGGGAAGATTTAGATGGGACGTAACCATAGAGTTATATAGTGAAACGTGATCATGCGCCATAACTCTGGCATTGAAAATCAATAGGGCTTCTACGTCTCATGGCCATAAACACTGTATATGAATTTAAAATCAATCGGATGATAACTTTAGGCCCAAGAGAGTTAGTGAGTGTAATGAGACCGACGTTCAGAGCTGAACTACTACTAGAGAGTCAACAATCTGACCGACGGACGGACTGACGGACAGACGGGGGCGACGTAGTTCAGCTCTGACCGTCGGTCTCATTACACTCACCCTGAGCGTTCAGGGACGGTCCCATTCAATCAATGTCGAAAAAAATTGGAGCCCCAGTCAATTTTACTGGGCAACTTTTCACTGCTAAAGGATGGGGTTTCAATCCATGTGGACGCGTAGCCTACAAGTAAGAAAATAAGACCTTGTTTACTTCGCTAGAGTCAGTATGAGCGACACAGCACGCTTACACGCTGTCAAAAATACGTCCCCTCCTAGGCTATCAAGTTACATTTTCGCCGCCATGACACTCTAACTGTAGGTCAACGTCCACATTCAGGAATGTCCGTCATACCAGACGAAACGAAATGTACAGGCTTTACATTGTACAGGCTTTAACACGGATTGACAACCCGTCGTTTAGCAGTGAAAGGTTGTCCAGTAAAATTGACTGTTCTGAGTGTTCTCCAATTTTTTTCGACATTGATTGAATGGGACAGTCCCTGAACGTTCAGGGTGAGTGTAATGAGACCGACGTTCAGAGTTGAACTAGGGCCGACGATGATATATTTCAATGTGGGCGTATAAAATTTGCATCCTGTAGGGTGTTCACCATCCTGTCTTGATAATGCCAAATCTGAACAATATCTCACAAAAATTACTCTGAAAGGTGTTTACAGACAAAATATTCACGAAAAGTGGGCGTGAAAACGTCCCTATGCATTTACATCAGTAGGTGCCATTTTGTCTTTGAAAATAATGCTCATGCCAAATTTGAAGAAAATCCATTAAGAATCGCGGCCTGTAGAGTGTTTACAGACAAAGTATTAATATAGGTACCATCCTGTTACTGAAATGATTGATCATGCCGAATTTGAACAAAATCTGTTAATAATTGCAACCTGAAGAATATTTACAGACAAAATAATAACAAAAAAGAAAGCGGGATTGGCACCACCCCGCGGGGTAGGGCATGCACCCGGAGAAAACCTACGAGGTTAGACAGACGATCCTACTCTTTGTCATGTGCAAGCTTGGGCTGGAAACCACACAACTTGACTCAATGACAGACACACAGACAAGGGCGGCGGCATAATATGTTCACATTATGAAATAAAATAGGGTTTAACGTCCTACTGTTCTGCTCCGACTGAGTTAATGGAGACGGTTCACATTATGGATGTGGACGTATACAAATGGATACGAATGCAACTCAAACTGCAATGTGAGTGTGAATCTACTTCCACTTGATCAACCATTTTCTTAATTGCCAGTTTTTTGTTTCATAACCCGACAACCCAACATCACGACAACCCGACATCACGACAACCCGAGTGCCAGCCTATCTTTAAATTAAACATAGTCCTACGTTATGCAAGGGCTAAAACTGCCTGTTGCAGACCTTTCTTTAGGCCCGAAATGTTATCTAAATTATTAATTGGACATTAATGAACTTATCACTAGCCTGTGATATTTACTGGATTAGGAACCGATTTTTTGTTCCGCTGTTCGTAATCTCGCATAATGTATTATTAAGTTTTTGTTTTAATATTGTTTCTTTATTGAGCTGACATAATGCTGATCACATCGGGAGAAACGGTATGTTATTCGGCAAAAAAAGATCGTCAATTCAAAGACGAACGCGGAATCACATACTGCAAATGTGGAGGTTAATACACCAGGCATAAGGTTGTTGGAAAACTAAGCATATACGAATCGTGTAATCTAAGTTAAAAAAATAACATCTTCGTATTCGTTTTTACAGATATTTTTCGTCAACTTTGTGCAATGCCAACCAAAGAATCATTAAAAAAGGAGAATTAAATCCTAATTAATTAGGATTCCAGCCTGTGTGGAGTCATTTGACTCATTGCGTAAGGCTTATTATGTGACTCAAATATATTTGCATTGATTCACTTTACTAGTCACTTGACTCACTGTACCTAGTTGTGTTACTCATATCTTGTGTCACTAGACTCACTAAAGTAGTCACTAGACTCACTAAAGTAGTCACTCACTAAAGTAGTCACTAGACTCACTAAAGTAGTCACTAGACTCACTAAAGTAGTCGAAGAACTCACTTTACCTGACGAGTCACCTGACTTACTTAACGAGTAGTTTTATGGATTTTTTGGTGGGTCACAAAAATGAGTCCTTTGGCTCATTATTGAGTCCAAAGTAAGTTACAAGTTAGTCGCAAGGTAGTCAACGAAAACTGAGTCGTTTTATGGATACTCACTCAAATGGGTCAACTGACCCACTTTTTTCTCTCTGTGTAGGGGTTAATAGTGCGATAGATACCGCAATATTAAGTTGATAATAAGTAAACATATTGTTGTCGGGTTGTCGCGTTATGAAAGGCGACATCACGACATTACGACATGATACCAATCAGCCACCATATATTGGAAATATAACAGAAACCAGGCATCAATAAAACTAATTAGATGTTATGTGAAATTCAAATTAAATTAAACTTTAAATATTCGTGTCAAGAGTTTCACAATAAATTGCCGATCATGCTTTCAGAGGAAAATCACATGTTATCATGCATTCTGGGGAAAATCACATGTCATCGCTACAAAATCAGAGTATCAGAGGCGGATTCAATGGGGGCGCAAGCGGCGCCCCCCCCCCTAATTTTCGACAGTGCCCTTTTTTTACTACTGAAAATGCCTTTCAACTAGCTTTTTTGCTCGATTTTGAGGCTCTTTTTCTACGATTTCCGAAGGTTATTTTATACTAAAGACTGCTCCTATTTTGCGACCGACTGCACTGATTTTGCGACCGACTATTTTTATACTAAAGTTTTGCGTGAGTAGCGTGACGTATACAGTGAGTACTTATTTTGACATCGACTATCCCTATTTTGCGACCGACTGCACTGAAGAGGTCCCAATAGTATGCATTTGCGTTAATCTGTGAGCCTAAATTGCATACGCCACTCTTATTCTGTTGTATGTTGGTCTAACAACAAAATTTCGTGCAGGGAGAAAAATGGTCGGGCTCAAAATAAGTGCAGTCACTACAGTCGATTTCAAAAACAATGCCAGAATAGATCCCAAATACTATAGTCAGGTCAAAATAGAGTTTAACCAAAAAAAAAATGCTACAAAAGGTTTCTCAACTGATTCTGGTAGGGTTTAGTGTACTTTATAACATACTAAAAGTTTACCAAAGTGTTTTTTCAATGTGGCTTCAACAATGGCTTCCGAAACGTGTTAAAATGATCATAACAACTCAGATTTGATGATCTTGGTGTCTTTTGCTAGGTTTTTGGGGGGCAAAGAACACATTGAGGTCATTAAAATGATGTCCAAAATGGCCGCCAACACCTCGAAATGACCGAAAGTCCATAATTATTGACTCAAATTTGGTGATCTTGATGTCTATCTCCAGGTTTGGGGGGAAAATGAACACATTACGAGAAGTTTGGATGTCACGGAGCTGACCTTCAGCTGTCCCCTATCATAGAATAAGTTTCGGATCAGTTTTGGGCGTCATCCTCCTCCTCAGTATCGAACTCTTGGGTATTGTTTGAATTGTTACCGATTTGCGGATCTTGCTCCTTCATTACTCTAGAACAGATAATGCGGTCATTAGTTATTGATAGTTATTGGTTATTGACCTGACTGCTATGTATCTGCGTGAGCCTAAATTGCATACGTCACATAAAGCCATAGTATAACATAACCATGTCTGCTAGTCACGTTTGGAAAATGTTTGTCACTCTTATTCTGTTGTTAGTATGTTGTTCTATGAAATGTTTTCCCCAATGGCCAAAAAATAGTCGGTCTCAAAAAAAGTACTGTCCCATTTGTTATCCTCTCGTTAACGAGAATTTGGTTTCATTTACCATGACATTGATTCAAATTTTCAAGCCCAGACCCCAAAATTTAAAAGGTTTGTTTCATATCTTGATTCCATTATAACATCATTCTTCTACTCGGTTATATATCTGCGTCAGGTTGTACAGATGTCATGTCATTCAACTCTTGCAAAACATATCTCTAGATTTTGTCCAATTGACAGACATTTCTGGTCCACTCATCCACAAGGATTTCTCCTTGCCAAATACTATACCCCACCTCCATATTCCCTAGAATACTAACATCTGTGGTGCTCGGCTCCTGATTGCGTCGCTTGTACGGGGGGGGGGGGGTATGTGCATCAGTCGTTCGCATTTTGGCCAAAGAAACAAAGTCGGTTATGTACACACCCCTGGTAAGAGATATTCCAATGCATTTTGTTGTGATTTGTTGCGTGTATATGTTTGGGACATAATTTATCAATCAGTACCCTGTGACTACTTATATAAATTGCATAATATTTTGACTTCGGTGTTAGCCGATATAATCAAATAATTTTGATGTTTATAATGAAAGAAAACCCCGCGCTAATCGTCATAATACAGATCTACATCTATTGTACAGAGATAGACGAATCACCCCCCCCCACCCCCGACACACAACAACCGCCACACGCCCACACCATTTTATACAACACACCCATACCATTTTATACACCAAACCAAATTAATAAATATATTGCAATCTATTTTATTAATGTGCCTGTGCGGGTTGCTGCTATTACATAGGCGAGCAAAGCAACAGCATATCCCTCGAGGTGCATTCCGCGTCTTTACATTTTTACATCACACATTATTGTATTATTTTGCACCTTAATAATTTATCAGCGCATGAACACTGATTCGTCGTAGTGTTAGATTTACCGTCTTTGTATTGATTGTCATTACTGACGAATCACTAATCCAGGTACATTGTTTTTTACTAAATGGACTATTAAACTCATATACGTTCCAATTGAACCAATATTATTGCAAAACACCTGATATTATGCGAACTGAGGGAGAACTGATCGTTTAAAAAATCAACTCTTTCTATTGGGCAACAGAATTGTCACATATATCAGTGATGTAATATTCTGTGATAGTCTTGTTTGATAACGTGAGACAGTGACAATGGCAGATGGAATGATATGGTTGATCAAGGTGTTATCATGTATGGGAGTTTTACTCATATCATTTTCAAAAGCTGACAATTATACTGTGGGTAAGTATATCGAAGTATAGTAATGCTTACACAAAACATATAATATTTAAAAAATATGATTGGAATCATTGAAACATAAAATTAAACATCCCAAGTTTGGTGTTTGAGTTTGACTCATTGAAGCAGGACTTGTGTCTCTCGATTGTATAAATATGGTGACGTGGGGGACGGTCGCACAGGGATGGGGATGGAGAGATTTTGTAACGGAGCTCCATTAGAGCTTTTTAGTAACTGCCACAGGAAGTGACAAACCAAACGATCGTGTTAACCAGCTGGGCATGTATGGATCTTAGCTCCCGAAAATAACTGTTCTCACTTTATCATAGTAGATAAAGACTGTGCCTTTTGTGCAGTGAACGGATTTGTCGTCTAGATTTGGTTGAAAATATATTCGTCGATATCTTATTTATTTAAGTCGTTGCTAAAGAAATCTTTTCAATGGTTTGACCCGGCAGTCTTCCACCTGTCAAGGTGGAAAAGTTAGCCGAAGATCTGTTTTTTCCCAAATTAAATACGGAGAAAAGGACATAAACCGACCAAACTATTAGTAAATTTTCTTTATAGACCAGTCAATAGTTTGATAAAACTCTGTTTTTCTCATCATATCTGACTAATTTTGTAAACCTCGCCAGTATAGCTTCTGTCCAAAGTCATTCAAATTGCTACCCAAAGATTACGAATATTACAGATTCTATCATTCAGTTATAGTGTTTTTGTAAAATGTACAAACACAAATTTTAACACATCTTGCTCATCGCTATATTTTTAAAAAAGAATAGTATTGATATCTTGTATTTTTTAAGACATTGGATTTAGAACCTCGCCCAAGTGCTTAAACTGATGTTTGGGGAGTTGCTGGTGGCGGTGGTGTTTTCTTGCGCCAAAATGGGCGACCTATTCATATATTGAATTAAACAGGATAATAGTACTGGCACAATGTTATCATTGTGGGCGAATGGAAATGCAAAACAAATTTTACGGAATGTTAGCTAGCTTGATTTTATTTCCTAGACTCGTCTTCAATCAGCCCAGAATTAGATTACAGACACACAAAAAAAATAAATTGCGGGGCTTAGAGAATAAAATTTGAGTTTAGTATCTTAATTCGATCTGAACTCAGGGCATAGCCGTTCGGATGGTTCGTAAAAACGTGTGGGCAGGTGTGCGCTAAAGAACCATTGCCATTACTGAAAACCGTACGATAAAAAATATAGTCCCGATTATCCAATTCGTGATTAAATCATGAATAAAAGTTCAGCCGCAAATCGGATCTTAATCCAGTAAATATTACAGATGGGCGTTGACATCGATTGTTGATTATGGTCTGGATAAAATAATTAATGTCTAATTAATAATTTAGATAACACAATAGGCAGACATAGCTCTCTTATCATAGGGCAAAATGCACATTTTGGTACAAAATGCACTTTCAAGAGGAGATAATGACTTCATCCATTTAGTCCAGTTCTATTGCAACCAAATGATGTTAATTATCAATCAGATTTTTCAGGTATAATTGAAAAAAAAAATATTATATGGAAAAAAGTATTTTGCCGGCTAGAGTGTTTTACAAACACAACCATTCGAGCAAATGCTTCGATGTTTTCAAGGAAAATAGGGAAAATGGCGTACTTTGAAATAACTCGAGAAACCATATCCTTCATGAACTGAAGATAGTTATATATCGTAAATAGCATCATTGTGCAATCATTATTATAATTATATCATTATCATTTCTCCTACTGTCATGGAAACTAAAAAATGATTTAAGTTTGAACAACCAAACAGTGTCAATGTGTGCTTATCAGAGAAAATCTGGTTTAGGTGATGGTGTGATCCATGAAAACCATATAGAAATCTCTAATTGGCACTATATCAACATCAAAATATGTTGTAGATTCCGATAGCCAATATTTGTTTTACAGTTCACATTAATGGAAATTGATCGAAGTTTTGTTTGAAAAGGCGTTGTCTTATTTGATGATAATCCTACATAGTTTAGTTAATCTACTTCGACCAAATATATCATTAACGCTCAGTTTAACCAACGTTATTAGACACCGCGCGGTTTAGTTGAATCATATAATTCCCTAAATCAAACAATTTAAATGGACCCCGAGATCATTTTACAAATAGATCACTCAACAAAATCCATGAATCGATCGATTGGGTTATCCAAGGGAACAAGCTACGCCGTTATATAACGAAACCCAATGAATCCACCCAATAATACATTTATTCAAGACTTTAGCCACTGAATCCATAAATCCATCTGTGAATCCATAAATCCATCAATGAATTTATATCCACCACCCAATTATCCATACCTTCTTTTCTTTTCTAGTGTTTGCTATCGATGAGATAGTATTAAAAATGAACAAGAATATCCAGACTATCTTGAAAAACAGTCAGTTGTTGACAGAAGCCGATGCTTTGTCTGATGTGCATTTTGTTACCATAGTATCTGACAACAATGATTCATTAACAACCCTAGATAAAGGTGAGTTTCGTCACGTTTAGGCAAGATCCAAGTCGATGGTTTTTAACTAAATAAATTTCCTGTAAACAGGACCTGACTAGGATCTATTGATACATATTCAATGAAATAAATATTATATACACCCTCTCTGGTCGGCGACATGCTATAGACACGACTGTCATCTCCGACATGTTTTCCTTAGATTACGTTCATTGAATCCAAATTTTCTTATTCCAAAAGTTGGAATTAAAATAGCATATTGATTCCATTCTGTATAAATGATTTTAATCATGGCATGAAAATAAAAAGAGCGTATATAAATTAATTGCTGGAAGAATCTTATTAAGACTAGATATTCTTCGTATCCGCCCGTCCGTCTTTGGAAATTTTTGTTTTCCATAAATTTTTCAAATGTATCTTTGACGTATTTCAAATTTGGTGCACTGTTGTATCAGTATGGAGACGCGGTGGAACAGTTAGTGAGTGAGACGTTGGCTTACTAACATGAATGTCCCAGAAGTTCATCTGGAATTTCCAACGTCTTTCCCCCTTGTCATTTGTGTAGTATGGAAGGCCTGACAAGGGTAGTCTTTCGGACGGAACGAAGCCCGAGGTCCGGTGTACACATTGACGTGCACATAAAAGACTCCTTAACAGTTGAAATTCGAAAAAGTGTAGACCGTAGTGCCGCTGTCCGGGAAAATTTCCATCGTAGCATACTCTGTGGCCTATCCCCGTTTCATTAGCCCAGATTTCACTTATTGCAGATTAAGTTTATATTTTGTGGCATTCCGTTTAATTTTTTTTGTTGAATTATGGATATTTGTTCACTAAAAAGCAATCAAAATTATTTTCTTCCGGACTTATTTTAGGTTTAACTTTGAGTTATTAATTTGAATTGAAAATAATGTTTGTCTAACCTCTTTTCTTTCTTTTAGTTTCTGCTAAATTGGAAGACGGAATCATTGCACTGGTGGACATGACATCACCAAACGTAGCTTCAACATTGAGTTCGTTTGCAAGTACTTTGGGCATATCTTACGTCTCTGTTGTTGACAATTCTTACTACAGATATAGGCCTGTCGACCCTTCACTAAATTACAATGTTGAACCAACAGCAACGGAGATGTTACGAGTTATAGCAGATATTGTTCGGGATGATGAACTTAATAATGTAGCTATTGTCTATGATGAAACATTTGGTAGGTTATTATTAAAATCCAATCCTGATCCAATACATTTCAAATTAACTTCTATAGAGTTCACGCCCACAATCATTACTAAATCATTGCAGAATAATTAACTTATATTCCAAGCCACAATGACTCAGTAAGTAAGACTAACCTTGATGTCCCGTGTTCGATCTCGGTGTTGGCCGAGAAAGTTTATCTGGATTTTCCGGCGTGGTTTCGTCAATGGCGAAGGAAAGAGAGGCCCGGCAAATGACAACGTATAGTCTTTCCGATGGGACGGAAACCCGAGATTCCGTGTACACATTGGCGTGTACGTAAAAAAGCCGTCTTCATTCGCCCATGTCATTTCATTTTTATCCATGATTATATTTCAGATATACAGAACACACCCAGACGAATTCTAACAAATGTTCCAGCTCAACATCTGTACGTGAAAATGAAAGATGATTTACAAGAAACACAGAAACAAGTAGAAATGTTGAAAAGAGTGGAAATAGCAAATATCTTCATCATTGGAAGCCGTGAAAATGCCCCGAAATTCCTTGAAGTGGTAATAAATCGCTAATCATCACTGCTGAAAGAGGAATGGGTGGTACTCGATCCTTCTACGGGCACTTCCTCTGTAGTTCAGTGCGGTATCGGCTTCGCTCCGGATCTTGATCGAAAACGTTCACCGGAAGTTTTCGGCGTGGTTTCCCCTTGTCAGAGGTGCAGGGCAGTGCCTAGATGTTGGGATGGGACCGAAAACTGAGATCTTGTGTACACACTGGTGTGCACATAAAAAAGCACTAAGTCTTGACAGTTTGAATTTGAAATAAGAGTAACCTTAGCACCGCTTTCAGGGTAAAAAAAAATTAATCCTAGGACACTGTATGGCATATGACTGTCTTCATGAGCCAAGTCGGTGCATCTTATCAAACTACTCATGTAATACCCTGCATATTCCACCACTAATGTCGATTGGGTACTAGCCCAGCTTGTGAGCCTGTCAGATTCATCGGTTGTCGTGAATAACAAAAAAATAAAACCAAGTACGAAAAATCCAAACCATTAGACAAAATTCAAAGTCCGAAAAAAAACGACTTTGGCAAAAAGTCTCGCGCTTCTAGCTAAACTGTCTACATGTGACTATCGAGTTGCAAAGTTCAAAGGTTACTGGTTTTCCATGAGTTTCAACGGCTGTAAACTACGGAAGCCGTCATGTTTGTTTACAGTGTGCCACGACCCCTGATTGGATAATGGTAATTACACTGTAGTCACGTGTAAACACAACGAGCGCTGGGTTTTGAAGCAACGGTTAGATGTTGCAAAACTCACGGACGTTGCTTACGGAACATGTATGTCTCCGGGCACTCTTGTTTTCCAACATTTCATTCAAGTGTAGGTAGGTTAAAGAATTTTTGTTTGTTTAGTCTTTAGATTTTGTTTGTTTTATACTCCTTATTTTTAAATATTACTTTTTAGCCTTTAGTCTAATATTTTAATTGCCTTCCAAAATTGGTAGATTATTACACCCGCAGGTTTGTTTTTTTTTTCAGGCGAATGGTATTGATCATTTTAATGTGAATTGGTTCTTTCTGACGAAGGTAAGTCCTTGTGATTTTGAATAACGCAGTAACATATTATTTAGCGCTCTGGTTAATCCCGATTGATTTTAATAGTTATGAAGTAGTCTACTGGTTGTGATCGGACTATTAACCAGATATCATTAAAATTTGGGACAGAAATTTCCTGAACAACTACGTGGAGTGGACCAGACGATTGATGAACGCCATTGGCACCTGGAACCACACTCTCATAAAGGCTGACGCGACCCATCGTCTGTGTTTGGTCTCGGCACGACGTTATTAAGTCTCTTTTGAAATTCATCCCAAAGATGTTCAATCGGGTTTAAGACCGGACTATGGGCTAGGCAGTGCATAACGTTGACACCTTTTTGTTGTAGAAAGTTCGGTGGACACGAGCATATGTTTAAATTCTAAATTGATTTTTACAGGATTCAAAACTGACATGTTTAAACTGTATGAATGAAGTTCGTGTCATAGTTATAACAGCTACACCTCAACCACCAGCTAAAACACAGTATGATATTTTTATGAATCAGATACTCACAGATAGTTTTAATAGAGATTCTTTTAAGGTGAGCTGATCTGTTGACCTTGAACTTGTGTTACATCCTAGAGGCCATACCTCCCAACCCAACAACCCCCCACACACCCATAATGTCAATCATTTTCATCAACGGTGTCAGTAAAGCCATCAAGCATAGATTACAGGCCTCATATATCTATACCCATTCCCTTTAACAGCAAAATGAAGCATTGGAACAAAAATAATTACCTCATTGGGTAGAGGTAACGACAATATCTAAACCCATTCCCTCTCTCAGCAAAAAAAGGCATTGAAACAAATAATAATTGACTCATTGGGTAGAGGTAACGACAATAGTATCCGTCTGATAGTTTCTCATATTTCTTTTTTAATGTTTTCTTTTTTAGACAGACGAAGCTCTGGTCTATGATATAATAAGAATATTCAAGAAGGCTATAGCTAATACAACAGACCTCTTACCAGTTGCTTATCCAAATTCTTATAACGTAACAACCAAAAATGATACTTTATACCGCCAGAGTCAAGCTTTGGTGAAGTCACTCAGACAGGTAGACTTTTTATCATTCATTTAAAGAAGAAGAAAAACGGAACTAAAAAAAAACCCAAACTTTTCCGACCATTGATAATTGTCTGCATAATTGCATCACGACACTTTGAGCAAATCTACCACATCGAATACTGATTTTCCTCCTCGAACATTCGAATAGTTGTTGTGAGTACTATTCGAAATTTGGTAAATCCAGGAACGAAAGATAATTTTTAGGGTTTCTGTACAGTCGAGCACAATACCAGTGGTATTTGGTAGTAATAATCTATATCTATAATATCCTTCATTTGTTTTTATGTTTTTAAGGTAACCATAGATGGTGTGTATGGACCGTTAGATTTCGAGAATGGCTTCACCCGATATAGATTCACACTAATGATAAACCAAATGAAGTTTAAATCCGGAAATGTAATTGATTCTAAAGAGGTAAATCTGATCCAATTTTCATAAAATATTTTTTCTTAAAAACAGACGGACCGATCTATTGTGTCTTGGTATATACTTAAAATAAACAGACCATTGGCCTTCGTAGGTTTGCTGTTAAACTGTTTTGTACCTATAATGAGTCAAAATATGAGAACACCTTCCATCTCAGCTCGAGTAGAAGACAGCAGATTAGCGTTATTGATGCATCTCAATTAATGCCTAAATTTGGGTTGTTTTGGGTATTCCCCAGGGATCTGTATTGGGACCGGGTTTGTATGGGGATTAACGTCCTACTGTTCTGCCCCGACTGTGATAATGAAGACGAGCATACGTCATGCAATGTGCAGCGGCACTATGGGCGAATGAAGACGGGCATATGACATACATTGTGCTATGAAGGAAATTTTGCCGGGACAGCGGTATTATGTCCTACTCTATGTCGAATTTTAACTGACAAGGGATGTTTTACGTGCACCTGGGGTTTTCGCCTCATCCGAAGTTTATTCACAGTATATAGATACATATCATCCGTGAGATGGGAATTAATTACCACCTCTATGATGATGACACTTAGTTATATGTTGAACTTGATCCTTTGCCAGAAAATACATACATCAGAACTTGAAGCATGCGTTGAAAAAATTAGAATCTAGAGGAACTGCAACGTTTGACGCACTGCAACAATGAAAAAAAAAGAGAAAATATAATAATCGGGAATAAAAAGAACATTGACATCAACCATGTGACTAGTTAGTAAGGCCCTTTGATTCGCGTTGTAAGTAGAGAACGAATAAAAGCAAGGGAATACACGGACTTTTTCTATTTTCCCCTCTTTCCCTCTTGACATTCAGTTCATTATATTAATTGTTAGTTTCAAACAGACATCACCTCATTCTAATATAACAAATTTTCGTTTTCCAATGAATTATCAGTGAACTGAAAATCGACCATTTATAGCTCTTTACTTCAGTCAATTATATATAAGGATGACTTGTGTTTTCCCTTTTTCGCGTTACTTCCCGTTTCTTCAAATCTTCGTAACGCTATCTGTTGATGACAAATACGTCTGCAGAACATCTTTTTAAATCACATTTTTGAAAACAAAATATGTAGCCCTATACAGAGAGTTTTTTTAGGTTAGCCATTATACTTCTTTATGACAGCAATCCCTAATTATTATTACAGTGATCGTATGTTCATAATATTATTTTTTGACATAAACATATAGGTTGGCAATTGGACAGAGGCTGCGGAACAAAAGGACAGGTTAAAGTTAGCAAATGATATCAAATCTTTAACCAGATCAGATAAAAAGAAGTTCTATAAAATTGTTACAGTATCCGATGTAAGTTCAAGGTGAATCGATTCCCAAGTAAATTGTACATTCTGCATTAAATGTAGACTTAACATAATTTTATTATTTGAAACTTAAGAAGGGATATTAATATGAAGTCCGCGTCGATTTAATTATAAAATTTTCTGATTTTTGTTTTGTATTGATTTCACACAATTTATATTCTGAGTGTATCTCATAGTTTAGTCAAGTTAAATGCTAATTAAAAATTTCTCGGATTGGACCATAATTTGACTTAAATTTGATTATCTTAGATTGTTTCTATTTCATTTCAGATACCGCCGTTTGTTTATAAATTACTAAGTCCGAATGATACATATAAAGGCTACTGTATTGACCTTTTGAACAAAATTGCTGAAAATATGGACTTTGATTTTGACATCTACGAAAGTCCCGATAATTTGTATGGTTCTATGGATGAAAATGGTCATTGGAATGGTGCTATAAAGGAATTGATAGACAAAGTAAACTATAAGCACATTAAATTTATACTACATTTTTCACTAACGAAAATGTTAACATTTCTTACTAAATTCAAATTTTAATGCCCACAAAAGATGTCACCATGAACTGACAGATTTTCGTAGACGTAAAATAATTACCCTTCATGAGTTCAGTTACAATAAAGATGGCATTCATCGAAATTAATTAAAAAGGAAAAAAACATACAAAAGTTTATGTTATTCTATCGGCCGTGTGTTGTTTTTATAGCTGTGGGTCCGATAGGTTATTCATTTACCCAAGTTGCAAACTCGTTTCTATACTCAAGCGTATGCATTTTTGTATCTGCTTATTTAAAATCATTACTTAGAAATGTCTCTTGTTATCATCCTCAGCTTCTTGTAAACTAACATAAACTAACCTCTTAATAATATCATATTGCAATGTATTGTAGCACAAATTAGAAATTTCCTCGATTCTGATTGGTCGAAAAGTGTGGTCGAATGGACAATAAACCCCCTCAGAATTATCAAGGCGAATTACTGCGTATAAATATTCCAGTGTACTTTTTTCATTTTTGTGCTCCATGATCTTCCTCAACTCAAATCTTTATTGGCAAATATCTTCAAGAAATTCTGCACATATGACTATCACACCATTTTCAAACATCATCTTTTATGAAAACACATTTCTGAAATACATAAAACAGTAGAAAATCAGTCCATATATTAATTAAAACCGTTTTCAGGTATCTAAATATATTCGTAACTAGGCTGTCACAGTATGGACAAATTTATTTTCTTTTTTGGTAGGATATATCTTCACTCACCAATCAATTTTTACTTAATCAGGTGGATTTTTTTTATTAAATCACGGTTTGATCAAAGTCTGGCTAACATGATCTACCTAATAATAAGCCATTAGTCACAAGAAACCGCTTAAAAATACAATGAGGGGGTCGAAAAATAGCAGCTGAATATCTAAACATGCCAAAATTGACATTTGTTGACAACACGTCAGAATAGTATACATAGCAACCATTTGAAATCTTAGGCTAGCCACCACTGTCATAGTTTTATACGGTACTTTTGCAGATGTAAGTACGAAATGCAATTGTTTGAACACGAACAAGCTGCTGGGTTGTGATAAAAGTCTGCAAATAAAATAATAAAGACTGAAAACTTACATGAAACTCACGAAGCGAAGAAACCTTTGTTGCCAAGAGTTACCCCTCTTTTAGTCTCGGATAGCAGGCCGGAATTATTTCTATCACGCTAACACCCGTCTCTTAAAATGACACAGTAAGACTAATTTCCCGTTCTTTTAAAAAAATCTTCAAACGTTAAAAAAAAATTATATCGATATCTGAATAACATTTTCTTTCATAATTCATTTACTAGACACTCGAGAATCCAGAATTTTAAATTTGAAGGAAAGCCAGGACGGCCTAAATCTGTATTGAGAATATTTTGAAAAATGAACGCAAGCACGTGGGCAAATAACGGCTTTTTGAAATAGGTGTAAAAATGTTTCCTAAATAGTTCCTAAGAAAATCCCTAAATATTTGAGCTACAATATCGATAAACACGTTCCTGTTACGTATTTATCGGGGGTTTATTGTCCATTTAACCATGCTTGAATTATCCATTAGAACAACTCGACGCTATCGCGTCTCGTGTTCTAATGATTCAAGCATGGTTAAATGGACAATAAACCCCCTCTAAATACGTAACAGGAAGTGTTTATCTCCTAAGTGGACGTTAAATTTGTAATAAACAACAACAGTATATTGTCATTAACTTGAAAATGTGACCTGCGCGTGTTACGAAACTCAGATAACCCGCAAGACCCCAAGCCAAACTTGACAATGACATTGTCTCCACCCCCAGCTGCTCAAATTCATGGACAGTGGATTGCAGCGTGAATTGAATTGAGAATAATGTAAACTTTAGAGAACCATAGCATACGTTAGGATTGATCTATTTTTAATGGCCTTATGAAGAGCGTGTCCGTAACCAGCTGAAATGGGTGCAGTTTAAATAGTATTTGGAGCAAAATGCTTTTTGATAAGAATACGTTCTATTGTGCGTGGTTGACCCTAAAGTTTATATATATTTGTGTTTTAAGCTGGAATGGTCGTGTATATTCCATCTGATTCTGTGTTTCGTTTTTTTCAGAAAGCTGATATAGCAATTGGTCCTATATCTGTCATGGCGGAAAGGGAAAATGTTATAGACTTTACAGTACCTTATTATGATTTAGTTGGTTTAACAATTTTGATGAAGAAACCAGAATTTGACTATTCATTGGTCAAGTTTCTTAGTGTACTAGATACAGAAGTGTGGTTTTGTATCATTGGTGCCTTCTTTCTGTTCAGTATTCTGATTTGTGTTTTTGATAAACTGAGTCCATTTAGCTACCAGAATAACACTATTGATTGGAATGGGGAAGGTTCAGAACCAAGAGTCTTTACTCTTAAAGAAGGAATTTGGTTCTGCATGATGTCTTTGACTCCGCAAGGTGAGTACGTAAATGGCACTACAGAAGCAAATGCATCCTTGAAAGCCACTGTATGGCGTATGTTTGTCTTCATTATCCCAGTTGGAGCAGAACAGATGGAAGTTAAACCTCAGTTCAGCTCATTTCAGATTGGAATCGAAGATATGTTAGAGCAGAGGCTCGGGGCAATACAATGCCGGAGCAACGCTTTATAGATCGGGGCTGTGTTGGTTAGGCGGATCAGTCAAGAATATCTTGCCACGTTCTAAGCCGTCTGTATTAGGACCTTTCTATCACCTGTTTGGAGTGAGAATGGTTCTGTGCCATTATCCCTAGTTATATAGTTATAGGAACTGCGGATTGTCCTTTTTGCCCTCCTTACCTGATGCTTACATTGTCTTGCCCCACGACTGGTTCTTCTGGTTTTTTCATAGGAAACAATTGTCTACGAAATCACTTCTTATATAAACAGACGTTCCATTAAAACACGTAGTCTATGCATAAAAAAGTGTCTCCTGGTAATATACGGACAGGTGTACCATTAGCGAAATTCATCGTACTTCGTATTCACTTCGTTGAGAATGGGACTGTTGCCATGAGTGGCGTTATTCAGTCTATATTTGCAAATAACCTATACTAACTATATCATGCTTCTATTGTCTTTCACAAGATGAGACAATGATCAAAGGTTCCCCCTTGACCTAGTCTACTGATCTTTGATGTCAGTCGATCTTTTATCTGTCCCAACACAGTTGTGGTTTTGATGGCAGTGCATACGAACTTTGTTGTGTGCCGGATTAACCACATATTTAAAAGGACTACTATATAATATCCAAAATTACACATTTACCGAAAATGACACATTTTACAGTTTTATTTCTCGAAAAGAAATACCTAGATAACACTATGACCTGGTGGTTTTTGACGCTTGATGGTGTAGACGTAAAGCAGTACACAAGATTCTGTTTGGTTATATATTTTCAGGAGGTGGAGAAACGCCACGTGCTTTGTCAGGACGATTGGTTGCTGCCACCTGGTGGCTGTTTGGGTTTATTATTATAGCTACATACACAGCTAACCTTGCTGCCTTTCTGACAGTATCTCGTCTTGAAACGCCAATAGAATCTTTGGATGACCTTTCTACGCAGTTTAAAGTAAAATATGCCCCTATGAACGGCAGTAACGCACTGATATACTTCAATCGTATGGCCGATATTGAAAAAAAGTTTTATGGGTATGTTGTTTAGAATAGAGCTATGCCGAATTAAAAAAAAAAGTAAAAGTTTTTGACCCTTTACTACAACAAGAGTCAGCTATTTTAATGGTCGCGTAAACGCCCCCGCACACGAGCCGAAAACTGCGTACGCAAATGGCGCAGCGTCATTTTCGGCTCGTGTGCGGGGGTATTTTCGAGCGCATTTTGACGTTCGCCAAATATCTGTCATGTTTGATATTTTTTGACGCAGCGCCAACTGCGCTCTCGTGTGCGGGCGACTCAGCGCTATTTGCGTTTCATTCGTCGTCAATGCGCATGCGTCATCACTACTGCAAAATGGCGGCACCCAGTGAGTTCGTCAGTGACGTAATTTTAGAGGATAAAATCATCGATTTATGCAAGAATATCCTTGCCTATATGATACAAAATGCGTAGAATTTCGAGACCGCTGCCATTTTCGGATGAGTGGTGGTCACGTGAATGACCCACTTGCCGCAGTAGCTTTCGCGCAGCGTCGTTTTCGGCTCGTGTGCGGACGCCGTATTTCTTCGTCAAATGCGTACGCATTTAGCGCGGCGCTAAATGTGTACGCAAAATGCGCTCGTGTGCGGGGGCCTTTATAATATGAATTCAGAACAATGGGGCGTTAACCCCATTTCATTTATAATATGAATGTGTGTACCACCAACAGATTTAACCGTGTATATAGATACCGACATGCTCATGGGGGCCATATTAGTTACAGTGGTTATAAGGCTAGCTTCTGGCTACAAAATAGTATTTCTGTTTTATATCAATTTGTGTTGTCTTCAGAATCCTAAAGATTTTTTTTCCAATTCAAACAATATATTTTAGAATTTGGAAGAATATGAGTTTAGATGATAGCCTTGGTGCTGTTGAGAGAGCTAAGCTCGCTGTGTGGGATTATCCTGTCAGTGATAAATATACAAAATTATGGGAGACAATGCAGGAGTCGGTGTTTCCTGCTGATAAAGAAGAGGCTCTCCAGAGAGTGTTGACTGGCGAATTTGCTTACATTGGTAGGTTGGACTAAAAGGAAATTAAGTTCACTTTATGATCTCTATAGTTTTTTTTATACTTTCGATGGTCTACACTGCATGAAGATCTGGCCAGTTGTTGCAATAGGTCACGTCAGAGGTCATACGAGCAGCGATTGACCCTACAACGTCAGACATTTGATTAACCAGTCTGCATTGGTGTTACTCGTGGATTACCCACAGTTCCGTGCTTAACAGACCGCTGCATTGGTTAATCCCTCAGACCATTCAGAACACGTCAATGATAACAACTCTTCTAGATCCTAGTGTAGTAAAGATAGGTAAAACGAAACTATAGAAACGAAACGGTAGAGGATCTGTGTTTTAATCCGATTGTGGCACTTAGTTATAGGAACGGGGTTGCTGCATAACCGAGTGATTGGGGTAATGATTTTTTAGGTAGGAATCGTGTCATCAGCCCGAGAAACTTTAGAACTTTTAAACAATATTCTCAAATCTTCGGTGTCTTTACAGGTCCTATAATTTACAACAGGCGCTTTTCCAACTCGGCTGTCGACTCGGTAACACCCCCCCCCCCCCGAACTAAAGGCTCCGTTCCACTTCGAAATCATATGCGTTTAAAGAATTATTTCCATTTCCAAAACATAAAGAAATCATCATATTTGCTTTTCAGGTGACGCAACTGTAAATAAATATGCCACGTTAACAAACTGTGAGGTATGGGAAGTTGGTGAAGAGTTTTCAAGGAAGCCATATGCTTTAGCTGTACAAGAAGGGTCACCATTACGCAGTCAATTATCAAATGTGTAATGTATCTTTTTCCATTTAAGATCAACAAATATAGAGCATTGAACTGTTTTTTTTTAAAAAGAATTTTCGATAGTATTTTCTAAAATTGAATTTCCGGTCTAGGCCTATAGTGTGTACGCCGTCCATAACTATTTTTTGTATTGCGATCTGTTTAGTATCTACTGATCTTAATGTTTAAAGACATATCATGCCAAATCGTTCATTTGTGTATCGAAAGTAAATTTCAATTTAATATATTAATGTGCTTTATTTCATACTGTGGATGGGCTCACCTTCCTTTGTTGTTCGTTATTTATGGTGTGTACTGTGCTTATTAATGCTCCAACAAAATTAAGCATCACGGAGTAGCATTACTGTGTCCTTTATAGTAATGTAACTACACCGAGGATCAAGATGACCGAAGCCAAGTATTGTAGTCGTAATGCTCGTTAAAATATTAATGTATGTTTCTCACGAACGATGTTTCCATTCTGGTTCTTCTTATTCCATTATCGTGTCAATATTTATATTCCCCAGAATCTTGCAGTTGATTAACCAAAGAGAACTAGAAGAGCTCAAAACAAAATGGTGGCATATGGATGAGCTCAATTGTCCGGACATAGAAGATGAAAGTGATGGTATCAGTATCAGAAATATAGGTGGCGTGTTTTTGGTGATTGTGATTGGGTCAGCCTTGGCATTGATCACCCTTGTCATTGAGTGTTACTGGTAAGTTATTCTGCTCAACGTATATTGTCATAACTCCAGAAACTAAGTGCTGGTTGGCTGACGGACCTGTGTGCTAGAAAATAAAACCTAACTGAAATAAATATCGCTAATAAATAACATGGTTCCTCATTTAATATTAAAGTCGACCTAATATAGTTCACCATTACCAGGCGAGATTTCAAATTACTGAGTTGAGAAAAAAACTAAGTACGATAATACTATATCAACTAGGAACAAACCATAACCCCATTACGTCTCGCGACCTTGGCGAACTCTGCAGGTGGCCTTAATATTTAGACCTGGCCCGAGGAACGGAGCATGTCGTCATCTGAATAATTATCAAAAATTGAAATACGTCAATGATGCGCAACTGGAGAAGGAGCACGCATGTCCATTTGCTGGTCCACGCATGTCCAGTTGCTGGTCGATCGTATTCGATCCATGGACGAGATGACTTGGTAGGAGATAGGAGGCCATCTATGGCACCGCATATCCAGATTTTCTTTCAATCATACTGATAATTTCGAAATATGAAATTAGTCAAGATGATACTTTAGAGTGAGGGTTGGTGCCAATCTGGGGTCTATCTACTCCAGTTCGGGGTTCAGCGACGCCAGTCAGGGGTCCAGAGGCGCCGACCTGGAGCATAAATCTTCGCCGATCTGGGGTCCAGTGGTGCAGGTCTTTAACTTATGAAACGTTGCGTGCTGACTGGTGGTACGAATGAGAAAAAAGTCGACGAATTTATATTGTTCGCGTCCGTAATCAGTAATCTTATAAGAGTGGTACCGTTTTAGTGGCTTTCTCGGGTGCCATCGGTTTTGATGCTTCGCCAAGGGTGGTGCCGGTTTTTGGTTGGTCCCGTATCTGTTTTTAGTCCTACCTCGTCCCATAATTGGTCACTCTAAAACTACATAGAAGTGATGTCATGGCAAAAGGTTAGTGTGGTATCGTTACACCTTTTTTCTCGCGGGAAGATGCGACCCTCATGCAAAATGCCGTGTCTTGAAAAACCCAGTCCTTCATATGTATCACATAGCTAACAAAATATTAATTTTTGTACTTGTCCATAATTATATGTGATTTTCATATTTTAAAGGTACAAATACAAACCTAGACAAAAGAAGAAACTAAATGTCATAACGTCTAAAGACGAACTGGCAAAATCTGATTCCGTTGCCATGGCAAACGGATTCCCATCAACTAACCAATTAATGAATGGACACAACAATGACATAGAAACAATAGTAAACGGTAAATTTCCAATGGTGGAGGAAGGACATTCTAATGGTGGATTCATTGAGTTGACCGAGAGATTGTAATCACTCATCTTTTGGAAATTGTAGAAGATTTATTATACCGTTTCTTCACTTGTTTTAGCGATAATTAATTACATTATGATTGTATGATTGGCACCATATTTATTGTGTGAATATATTGATCAAACTGATCCGCAGTAGATATTCGCTTGGCCGCTACAGTCACTGATACGGATGACATCGACGCGACTTCACTCGGAAAATCTCGACAGATTCCGTAAACTACATCTAGTCTCGGATGTATGACAGTAAGTGATATGTACCTACGCCCATACATTTGCGATGCGGCTACCGGTTTACTTTAACAGGAAAACTTGGCGCTATTACACAAATTGGGAACCTATTCGGCTAACAACCTATTCGACCGATCGAGCTGCAGTCTGTTCGTTGGAAACCTATTTAGAATTAACTCATCTATTTATCAACCAATAAAATCCAACGTTATGTCTATCAAATGAAAGTAGAATATAGAAGTGTAATTTCGACATTATCTTACAGCTGGATCGGTCGAGTAGGTCGCTAGCCAAATAGGTCGCCAATTTGTGTTCGGTATGGGCGCAGCCATGTTTCATCCGGGTCCTTTAAAGTAGTTCAAATATGGCGGAATTCGTCATACAGCCGAGGTTAGATGTAGGTTCCGTAGGTTACGGAATCTGTCGACGTTTGCCGAGTGACGCGACTTATGAGTCAGAAATATTAACTTTTTTCCTCCGACAAACTAAATTATAAAACATTTTTTGAAGCATTAGAAAAATAAATAAATGTGTCTGAAGTATATCTGGATAAAAATGATATCCCTTCTTTAGCATAAATATGTACAGAAAATAGTACGCGGAGGCGTAAATGGGTAAAAAAATATAATTCTGCCCGTACCTATTATTACTACGTTCGATGTAAACAACGCACGTGTGACCATCAATTTGATGGGTTTTTTTTTTCATTTAGTTTGCTTTTGAAACATTTGGATTATTTGCCTGTTGAAATGAACCCCTTTTATGATTGATTAAGGATTCTCCTATAATTAAGGATTCTCCATATATATTGTGTTTTTAAACTTTCTTTGTTGGTAATCATTATGATGTAACGTCACCCGTAGAACTATAGCGGTCTGATCTTTTAAAGGTCAGTCATATGGGACAGAGATAAAAGACGTCTGTCGCATTAATTCTGTGAAACAGATTGATATTTTATGTGTATTTATTTACTATACTAGTTCCATTCTTTCTGTCGAATCTGAAAGGCTAGATAAAGTTACCTGACATAATAACTATTCCTCCGTTTTTTTCTGATAGATAACACGTGGATGTTTTTCTTTCAGTAAGTATTTCGTCGGTGAGCTATCAAAATTGCGTATATCGTCAAAATTTCGTATATCCTTTTTTCCCAGTTTCTAAATCCCCGTCGTCTGGCGCGAATTTCTATCTGGGTCTCGTAACTCTAAACCAATAAGAAATACTCATTTGGAACACGTGAAAAAAATTCGTATTTTGATTGGTGATTATTTGGTATCGCAAAATTTCGTACCTCCGGAGAAAATTGGTCGTCACCGTGTGTGGTTTTGCCGAGCTAAACAATTGGACTTGTAGGTGAGTAATTTGTTATTTTTATAACTTAATTAATGTTTACGATACTTATCAGACACGAAACTCGCTATATAAGAAACTATCAATCGGCCTGCAGAGTCCTAAATTAGGTTGATAGAGATAAGCTTCCTATGTATGCATCTGTGGGTGTTATTCATGAATAAAGTTGGTAAATATATTTTCTACATATTCATTACAACATTGTATTATAATGAATACGGACTGCTAATAACGGTATTAATTTGAAATTAGGGATATACGAGAAAATAACATAGGAATATTTCTGACGTCTAAGCCTATTGAAAATTAAGTTAGACTGCCATACGAATATTTGATATGTAATATTTGATAATGCCTTGAACTGTTTATCATAAGACTTTAAAAGATATTCTCAAAATATTTTGCAGAAAATCAACAAAACGGGTGATTTTTCAAGAGGAAAGTTGCTGCTAAAAATGGCTCTAAACTCTAAAAGTAACAGACCTTCAAAACCAGGTGAAGTGGAATCAACTTCGGCGTTTCAAAAAATTCCTAAGGAGCCTGCGTGGAATAGAAGAGGATCTCAAGGAAACGTCATCTGCATCTCGAACAATACTGTCTATACCTACGTGGACGCCAAAACCAACACCCGGCTCACCCGCATCAACACCGTACGTGCCTGCATCTACTTCCAAGTTAACGCTATCAGCTATCTTCTTACCTGTAACCACGTCTTACTCACCTGCAACAGTGTCCTATTCACCCGTATCGACGACTAACTTTCCGGTAACAACGTACTATTCTTCCACACCAACGCCATGGTCCCATTTACCCGCATCAAAATCAACACTTTACATACCCCCTGAAATACCTAATAACCTGCATCAGAGTTCTTCTCACCTGCATCAACAACCGACTTATCCGTAACGACGTCCTACTCACACGCATCAACATCTTGCCCCTACTTACCTGCATCAAAATCAATTTCGTTCATAAATTCACCCAAAACCTACCCACGCCTAACAACGTGTAACCCACCCGTTAAGCAACGTCCTTGAAAACCTTACCAGTAATAACGTCATCCTACATACCTGCATCACCGTCGTGGTCGTTCTTACCTACCCCGACCATCTGCTTACCTTCTTCCACATCCTACTTAGCTAGGCGTACATCGTCCACTTATTTACCCGAATCAGCCACATTTACCTACATTAAACACATATTTACATGAAGCAACGTCTTACCTACCTGCATCAAACTGTTGTCTTCTTGCGGGACAAACATCAACAGATCAAAGATGTAACAGTATATCGAGGCTCCCTAGATCAACTGGTACGGAAGCCTTGTTTCATATACCAAGCTCCGATCAAGAAGCATCAACTTTACCTGAATCTATTCTAGATATTAGTCTACCAATTCCCTGTGACAATCCATTCATACCAACTTCAGCAATTAGAATACAAGGGCAGCCAATACCACAAACTACCCCGTTAAAACCTAAAGTCAATTTGCGATGCTTCGAGTTGGGTAATTTCACTGCCTCTGAGAGAGTGAGATCGCTGATGATGATAGAGATCCAGAATGGACACCAAGAAAGAAGACTTCTATGCTTGAACTTGACTCTGATGATGGGGTACAGCCCATTCCGGATGATAATATTTTGATAACTATCATTAGCGATTCACCGAATACAGATATTAAAATGCACTCTAAGAGTCGTGCTAAGCATGGAAGGTCAAACCTATCAAACTGGGATAAAAATGTCGACGGTCAAAACCATCAAACTGGGATTATAATATAAATAGGTCTGAAACAAGATGAAGGTGGCAAATATACTCTTTCAACTGAAAGGATTGGTCGAAGTGTGTAAAGTCTTGTCGAATGAGTAAGAAATGTTATGTTTTCACCTGAAAATATAGAGTCATTTGGACGTGAACACCCAAACTGCTTATCCGGAAATGTAACCCTTTTAAGATTTCGGGTCAATTTTTTCATTGGGTGACTTAATAATCAAATCCCGTTCCTTTAGGGGTCTATACAATGAATGGCCCATGTGTTGTATTGGATAACGAAAGGTTAATTTCACCTACACGTCATCTGGTGCTCCATTGCTTATACGACGCCCCACTCAAGATCAAGTCAAAAACGTACACCAATTTACAAGAACTTAAAAAGGTATTACCCTCTAATTACCCTCCTTTTATGATAATTTACTTCATAAGGCGGAATAAGTTGAATGCACGAATTATGTTGCTTAATTGAAGTACTCGTTTCATTAATTTATATGAATGAATTTACTAAGATAATTGGGGTTTTCATGTTTTGTAAGGTTTACCTAATCATAGGCCTACATTATGACGTTTGTTGTTATATTGATAATATTGCAATTAACTTGAAATACCCACGTCCAGTAGACGTGTTCGTGTTTTGTTTTAGTCCAAATAAATTAAAAATGAACATTTTTGTTTGGTATCTTTATTTTAACATTAGCTTCAAAAATTCGTAAATCTCCTAAAAAGACCACATTTTCCTATTACTGCCATGTCAAATTTTCGTATGTGCCATTACGTAAAATTATATCACGATTTTCCGTTGTGATTAATATCAGTAAGTAACGTGTAAATTAACGTTTCGCCGTTCCAAATTTCAAGATGATACGACAATATCTCACAAAGTTATTCAGTTTTTTGTTCCTCCTGTAAAATTTGTATGACTTCGTATACACCACTATACGCAATTTTGATAGCTCACCGACGATTTGTTGAACTTATACGGGACTTAACTGTTTTCTAAAAAAATCCCCTCCCACACCCAACAAAAGAGCGCCAATTAGACGAAGTTGAGACGGCTACAGAAGATTGCGGGATAAATAAATATTAATATTTGGGGGGGGGGGGGAGTTTGACGTTTGATGTAATGTCAGACTTCATTTATAAAAGCAACTGTTGGTTCTTCTTGTTAAAGTAATTTTATAATACTGTATTTTATAATGTATTCGGTTGTACTTTATAATTATATATCATTTTACTGTTATCTATACCTATATTGATGTCGATATACCGTTTTTCAATATTATTTGGATTTTGTCATTTTTGCTAAGTTTCGTGTTAACACGCATGTTTTGGAATAAAGTTACTTAACACAATGGCTTTCCCTTTAATCTACCTTTATACTCGACCTTTCAAAATTAAGATTTATTTCTGCAATTGCTCCTGCCAATCATTTTATATATAGGCCTATGTCAATAGTTGCAATGCATTGCGATATGATTTGACAAATATCACGAAGCTCTGTTATAAACGTCCGATATAACATAATAATATATATCTTTTATTAATTGTCATATTTATATTGAGTTAAAAAATGACACCGCACAATATTACTTAAAATGTCACAAAAAGGAGTAAACTATTGATGATAGTCTATTATTTGTTTCTGCGATTCGAGGTATTTCAGAGATGAACCCCTTTCACCGTCTTGTCCCCAAGTTTCAGAGTTAATGCTGTTAGATATCCAGTCTTTTAACGCTCTAGAGGTCAGAGTTTTTGAAGTTGTCTTGAATAATTCCCGCGAACAAGATACTGACATACAGAAATTGTTGGTTACCAAATCAAAATTCAGAATAGACAAGTTACTGTCTCTTTATAAACACTCTGCTGGTCAATCTTGATTAGAATTTAAAACAAGATACGCCCACATTTTGCAAGAGATGAACAGAGAACGAGCTAAAAAGAATAATGGGATTTTTTTGTACAGCCAGGGGTCATAATTGTTGAAGTTACGGTTCGATATGCGCGAGTATCTAAAGGAACAGAGACCGTTGGGTTATATAAACATACATTTCAAATTTCATCTAAATCGGATATAAATTGTGATCTTTTAGATAATCCTTTGTAGACGGACGGACAGGGGCGACAATATACGTCCACATGAAAATGTGAGCGTATAGAAAAGTGTTATACATCAAGAAATGTTATGGAATTAACACTGAAATCAATATCGACAGAATTATTGTATAAGTCTGAGAATCGGAGTTATCTTTCCTTAATATAAGTATCCCAAGTTGTTCTCGCACAACATAGGCAACAGTAATTATTCATTAATTATTTTGATTTTTATTTTGTTGGTCAGTCAGTGTGTCAGTATCATAACGAGGATAATCCCGGTTGAATTTGGTGAAGATCCGATAAATTTCTTGCCATGGTTATACTGTAATTTATCGGGGCATTTGCTATCCCAAACTGATCCCGCAGTGAATATTCGCTTGGCCGCTACAATCACTGATAAGCATGACATCGACGAGGCTTAATAAGTACGGCATATTAACTTTTTTACTCCGACAAATTAAATTCTCAAACATTTTTTTGAGGTAACAGAAAAATAAATAAAGACGTTTGAAGTAATTGAAGTTAAAAAATATTTCCTATTAAGTGTATATGTGTATTAAAATGAGTAAAATGCGTCATTTTGCCCGAAGCAGTTAGGTGTTAAGTAAACATTGCACGAGCCGTTGAGCCAATGACTGCAGTCAACGCACGTGCTATGGACACTCATCTGTTACAGAGTTAATTCCTAAGTAATTCTCTGTGAAACAGATTGTTGCTATCCATGCTAATACAGGAAAGGCAATTCAGAACAGTAATATTAAACACGCATTATGCAAGAGCTAATTATGACTATTGCTGGTCTTTCTTTAGGCCTGAAATGTTATCTAAATCATTAATTAGACATTAATTAACATATCCAGACCATTATCAACTCTCGATCACATGACTAGCTTGCGATCTTTGGTGAATTGTGATCCGATTTACTACAAAACTTTACTTCTCGATTTAATAATTTATTGGATAATCGAGATTATGATTATTACCGTACCAATTTTAGTTATGATGATCGGGGCTAGGCTGAAATTTCACTTGCTTAATTTTCAATTCATAGTGGATCAATCTGACATAAATTTTCAGCAAATAGTTTTTAACTATTGTAGTGAAAATTGTCAACGCTCAGTCTCTTTAACTTATCTCCCATAATGTATCTTTAGGTTATTATTAGTCATTGATCGAGAAGAATGTCCATATAATGGCAATACCAGCCCAATGGTTCAGTCTCATTGAGTATTTACAAGATAATATGGTGGAAAATATTACTTTGTATGTGATTTAACTTTATTTTGAAAACATAAATATTAATTCATCTGTGATTTTAAGAAAAATATATTGTCTGCCATGTGTTATTGGGCGTACTTAGACAACTAACTACAGGCGAATTATGGAAATAAAATTGAACCATAATATGTTAAACCCAAAATAAGAGAGAAAGAGAGAGAGAGAGAGAGAAATGGGGTTTTACGTCCACTCAACACAAACTAGGTCATTTAGGGACTAACATCTGGTTTAATTGTATTTCAATAATTCGCTTGCGCGTATTATAGGGGTCTTTAGCAGTGGGAGGAAATCGGAATACCCGGGGAAAACCCACGAGGTTGGACAGGCGACTCTACTCCTTGTCGCGTACAACCGGGGATTCGAAACCACGTTAGTTGACTCAATGGCAGGCCGTATGATACAGCGTGTGCACACTAACCATTCGGCCATCCATCCCCCAACCCAAAATAAGCTAATTTGTTTTCTGATATCGAATGAAGTTAAACGCACTCTCTCTGTTATGGATTTTATTCGACGATTATAAATTTTCATAGTGCCTCTTGCTTTTTAAATATATATTTGTAACCTTTTCATACCAGCCAATAATCAAGAGTGTGTCCAGGGATTTCAGGAGAGTGGGGCCGGGAGGTGAAAACGTCAAGTTTGATGTGAGATTTTGGGGAATGTATTTTACGCAAATTGTGAAATATGCAAGGGGGTTACAATTGTTGTCCCATTCTAAGAAGACTTAACAAGGATCAAACCATCTTGAATGGGAGGATGAGTCTTATTCAGTTTACCTTTCCCCTATACAGGGGCGTACATAACGATTTCGTTTGGGGGGGGGGGGGGTGTTTAGCCAAAATGCGACCGACTGATGTACATACCCCCGCCCCACACACCAGGGGTACTACAAACTGGGCAGTTCACTACAATCGAGAATATGATAGTGCTGAGACAGTATAAGACAACTGAGGAGTAGATGAATGATTTTAAAATGGAATCGAGCGCCGCAGGCGCGAAAAAATTTCAAATATGTAACCGAGTAGAAGAATGATGTTATAATGGAATCGCGCCGAAGGCGGGAAAAAAAATTCAGATATGTAACAGAGCTTTTAAATTTTTGGGACTGGGGTTGATAAGAAATGGGACAGAATCTTGAGGCTTATCTGTCAATTTCGCTTGTTTTATGATTGTATGTTTATCTCATTAATTCATTTAGTCGGAGACCGACTGCGGTGAGTACTTTTTTTGAGACCGATTATTTTTTGCCGTAGTAGAAAACATTTCATAGAACAATATACTCACAACAGAATAAGAGTGACAAGCAGACATGGTTATTTTATACTATAGTTTTGAGTGACGTATGCAATTTAGGCACACGGATTCACGCAAATACACAGCATTTGTGATCTATTCTGGCATTGTTTTTGAGACCGACTGCAGTGACTGCACTTATTTTGTGACGACTATTTTTCTCCCTTGGTGAAATTTTGTTGTTAGACCAATTTAACATACTTACAATAGAATAAGAGTGACGTATGCAATTTAGGCTCACGGATTCACGCCAATATATAGTATTTGGGATCTATTCTGGCATTGTGTTTGAGACCGACTGCAGTGACTGCACTTATTTTGAGACCGACTATTTTTCTCGCTGGGTTACATTTTGTTGTAAGACTAACATTATACTCACAACAGAATGAGAGTGAAACACAACATCTGTTCAAAAATGATAAGTTGACAAGGTTATTTTATACTAAGACTGCTCCTATTTTGCGACCGACTGCACTGATTTTGCAACCGACTATTTTTATACTAAAGTTTTGCGTGAGTAGCGTGACGTATACAGTGAGTACTTATTTTGATACCATCTACATTTACTTTGCAACCAACTGCACTGATTTTGCGACCGACTATTTTTCTACTAAAGTTTTGCGTGAGTAGCGTAACGTAAACTTATTTTGATACCGATTACCTCTACTTTGCGACCGACTGCACTGATTTTGCGACCGACTAGCAGTGATTGGTGAATAAGGGGCACAAGAACTCTATCCCGTGGGGTTTGTTTTTAAAATTGCCCAATCTGTCATAGATACAACAGAAGTGAGATGGGATTGAAATAATTGTCCAGTTAATTAATCAGTGTCGCTTGCTCTGGGTATCGTTCCTTCGCGTGACTAACAAGAAATAACTGAACTAGGCAATTCTAAAGACATTAGTCACAAAAAACCCAGTCTGATTGGTAATAAATATTTTGAATAGGTAATCAGGCTGCCAAAAGTATGCCTATCTCCTATTCAGGTTAATCACCGTACATTTTCAATATTGTGAATATAATCTTGAGTATCTTTAAAGGAAATCATACACGGCGCCTAAGAGCCAACACCCCAACTCCTTATTCAGGAATTTCAGGGCTAGCATTTGATAATTGTATATCACGACATCGAGTTGTAGTCCGCCGCTTCGTGAATTATCAGACGACGGGAAATGTCAAGTACACCTGGCCGATAGAGTTCGCACTTTAATAAAACTTGGAATGTGATTGTTTTGGATCGCGGACGAGTCGATTCTTTTGATGCTAAATTAGTATCTCTTGAAGGCGCCACAGTATATTTTATTTAAAGATTATTTAGTATTGGGGGTTTTGATTTTTTTTACATTTTGAGCGATGCCTTATTATAAGAATGACTCCGACAAACAGTATGTTGACGTGAAACTTTTCCTCAATTATTTCTTCTGTGTCAACATGAAAGCAACGCATTCCGTTGTCCAACCTATAAATTTGACATTTACTTTTATAATTGTTTTGGTTACTTTATATCGTACCTTTAACCGCATTACCGGTGTCCATTTTTCATACAATTTCCATTGATGACTTAACCGACATGCCCATGTCATAGAGGTAGAACTTTTATAGCTAATTGACATTTATAACACTTTGAGATGTCATTAGTTTGAGAGGCAAAAGCAAAAGATTTGAAATTTTTTATTGACCTTATCGAACGTTTACAATCAGAATATTAATTGCAATATTCTTTTTTCGTTTTATGTGAACTGTGTTTTTCATTTAAAAGAACAACGAAGAAAATCAAACAATTAGGTTTGTTTTTGTGCAAGTTTGCCGAAAGGAAAAACTTGGTATTCAGGCCCCGATACTTTTCGGTTGTGTCATTAGTATTACCAAACTTCTCTGATTTGTTGATCTTTAGCCGGATATGAAATATTGAAATTGGTCTTCAAATGAATGGTATATAATCATTAATTAATACAATTGGGATTTCCCTTTTCCTTTATTATAAATTACAGGATAAATGTTTCCCATCATTATGATCAAACAGATGAAAGCTATATGCTCCCCAGCTGCCCTATTAGCATCGCACGTCAGGTCTTTGTTTTCATGTGTTGCCGAATTTTAATGAACTTTTCCTTATTAAGTGGAATTAATGAAAGATTGTACAGTCTAGTGAACATGTGGTCCAATCTCATTAACGACCCCCTTTCATTTTGATAGTGAACGATCCAAACTGTTTGACAGCAATACCAACATCATCAAGGCATATAAAACGCTCTGATTATTTATTAATGAGGCAATATGAGTTGGAGACTGAGTGGTTATAGTGCGAAAATTATTGACAGTTGTTGTATAGTTACCTGGTATTGATTTTTATTGCTTGCTATCTCTAGTGTCAGGTATATACGTACATGTTTTCATATTCGTTCAATATCTTTAGCCATTGATGATCGGCCAACAAGAGTCGGTGTTCAAATATTGTTATACATATAAGTCCGGGTACTTAGCAATTAGCCTTATTTAAAGAAAGATTCCGGTACTTGATCAGCATTTAGGAGGTTTACTTTCCAGTGGTGGAGACTGTCGTCGAGTGCTGTATACCAAACACCAAGAGAGGATCCCTGAGCCAGAGCAAATGCCGTAACTCAAGAGTGATTCTTTTACAATGGCAGTTCTAATAACCGCGTTAATCCACGTGATAGTGTGCATGGGGCTTTTACCTGTACTACCTTCGATAGCTGAAACACAGACAGTGGGTATGTAACATTTTATAAATTGTTAAAATGTAAGAACTGGCGTTAAGTCATCAGCTGTTCTTATGCTATGTTGTATATAAAACAATGTGTAAAGATATGGAATCGTGTGCTGGTTACAGCATCCTATTCACTTACTATATTTTCAAATGATCTATTGTAAATACAATCTTTTCTGGAATGGAATACCCAAATAGGGCGTTATAGAAATACATCTTTTCGAGAAAATGACCATCTTCACTCAAATAAATAAGCTAAATAATTTTACATGCCATATAAATGTGTTTTATATACCATCGTAATTTATTACTGTACGCCTAAGGATCCTGTTAGGACTCAGCCTATTGATGATTTAACGTTTTCAATCGATTCAATAATGTATAGACAAATAACAAAACAAACAAAATCATGTGACCTGATAAATAAACAATAACTTTAACAGTAAAAGAACCAATATTTGATTTAATTAAATAGCGTATAAAAGGGTAACCCTTTTTAAAAACAAGATTTTATATTTATCTTTCACATCTCTTGTACTAGATTTACAAAGAAAAATTAACTAAGACAATTTTATTCAGATATATGCCACACTTTCTGTGTTGAATTTTTACATAATGGTCTGTTTGATTAAAAGGGCAAATCTAGATTTTATATTGGAGAATAAAACTGCTTAAATGTTGTGTCAAAGCCATTGAAATCCTTTACCGTAGCAGGGCGGATCTAGGAATTTTGAAAAGGGGGGGGGAGCGCAAAATGAGGGCACTGATCGCGGAGATGGGGCACGCCGCTGAGAGGGGGGTGAGGGCCCCAAGAAAATTATCCATTACTTCATTGCCTCTCTAGCCAATTCAAGATCTATTTGGCTGATATTTTCGTCTAAACGTTCGGGAACCGTAGAAAAAGAGCCTCAAAATCAACCAAAAAAGCTAGATGAAAGGCACTTTCAGTAGTAAAAAAAGGGCAATGTCGAAAATGAGGGGGGGGGGGGGGGCATTGAATCCGCCTCTGCTTAGGGCCGAGCAACTAACTCAATATACGTGATATGTTTTCAAACAACTTGATATCTCCAGTCTTCATCTGGAAATCTAAACCGGTGCTTTAAGCTGTATTATACGGTCTGGATAAAACCAGACTTTTATTTTATAAAAATAAGGTGTAGGTGAAATTTCCCTTTCCTTATCAAGAACAGCACACAGGTCGTGCACTGTTTAAACCTATAAAGGAACGGCAATCGATTATCAGGTCACCCAACGAAACAATTGACCCGAAATCTTAAAAGGGTTACGTGTCCTGTAGGCGGTTTTGACATTCGAGTCCAAATGACTTAATAATTTGAGTTGAAATTTTGAGAAAAGGTAAATACCTTTTGGCGTTTAAATTTTATATGTACACGAACTTTTTTTTTTAGATTCTGTTCAAATCGGAACAGTTCCTTTAAGTAAATGTGTTATGTTTGTAGCAAGCCAGATAGATTGTTGTATTATAAAGCTTTGGTAAACATTTGCAACAATTATCACATTATGTCTTGGAAAAATTTTCTTTGTCCGTATGAATTTAGATTTATACCCAGGAATGGTATTTAGTAAATCTTCAAAATTTTAGCAGGTGGTATTTTGTCAATCAGACACTGGAAAAACAGCCTGCGACGCGACCATTGCCTGTGCTGATATTACTGAATGATCAATCCATATCTAGTAATACGCTCAACAAAGAAACATTTTGTGTTTTTTTTTTTTAAATCTAAAGTCAATAGTCATGAAAGTGTAGGCTACAATAAGAGAATAACTGATAACTAGACCTTTTTGGGAGAGCGGAAGAAGTACAAGCAATATTAAAAGTGTATGCCAAATGCCAACCTTATCATTGGTTCCTCCGATCAGTCTGGAAAATACAGAAAAAAAGCTATCACAATTTCAGATTAAACGCAAATTATGTTTAGTTTCAGAAGACAGAAAATAAATTAACGATCAAGTAGCATTTTGAATCTCAGGCAAACCTTTTCCAGCAAAATATTTTAATCGTATTAATTCCGTAGATTGCCATAGAAAGTCCACCAACTACTGATGTTAGAATTACATGTACGGATATTGCAAAGGTGTGGTGGCGACACTCAATGGAGTCAAGTAATTTATACTTAAATATATGTCATGATCTTTGGTATAGAGACACAATGCAGTAGTCATTCCAAAAGAAGTGGTTGGACTTTGTAGAATTTAACAAGATTATGTTAACAATGAAATGTTATGAAGAAATTCATGTAAATCCTTGAAACAAAAGAGCGTTCATTCTGAAAATATGCGTAATCGTCCTTCTCATCACCGACAAGAACCGACAATGACGGTTTTTTTTGGTCAATATGGCCCAAACTATTGTAAAAAAAAGTTACTGAAGACGAAACATATCGGATCCAAAATTTAAACGATTTCATCAAATATTGCAAAGGTGGGGTGGTATAAAGGTGATATTATGATAATTGAGATATCTAGAGTGTGAGCAACGATTTTTCCTTTAAAAATGTAAAGGGCTCAATGAATCTAGCTTCTCGGTATGGAAGCTATAAGAGCCATGAGATATCGGCATAACTTTCGATGTTTGAAAATATACTACTGGTCTATGGACCATAAAACAAATACAAAACGCAATATATAAACGAATACAAGAGGAAAGATACTCTTGTTTGCGGCTCGAATTAGAAAATGAACACATCCGAATTGGCAACTTTTTGACGTGAGAGCCATTGCAGTCCACCTAGTTTCCAAAATCGACCTGAAGATAAAGCCACCTAATAGATTTATCCATCCTCGTTGCCTACTGATAACCTTTGCAATTTTTAAAAGTAATCTTTAAAATTCTTAGCTGTAGGGTTTAAAACGTCTGTTGCCAGCATGAATAGTTCCAAACGACCGAGAAAACGACAAAACATAAGCTGCCATACAACGAAACACATCTTTTCGTACATCAAATGAACTGACAAAATTTTCTGTATATTTCTGCACATCAATCTGCTTAATACCACAAAATGCTTGCAGTCATTTCGTTTAGTAAAATCCAACAATTAATTATTTCTATTGATTTCATAGATGTTCGTTGCACCGTCGACAACAATTTTACACCATTTTGTTGTGTTCATAGAAAGTCAATTATTGTAAGGTTTCCTGTTGGCTTACTCCAATTTAATCTGATCAAAAGGACACAGAGGATATAGCTGCAGCTACTGCCTTTGGCATGGCGTTATAAAACAATTTCAAAATTGAAATAAATTACAAAATGAATTATTCCGTAATCATTTGTTTATTTAATTAGGGAATTAAGGAATCAGCTAGGCGTGAATGAATACACAACCCGGCTGTATATAAGTAAATAAGGAATTAATATGGTGTATTTCCACGACGACGCAGTTACAGAACGTGAACAAAATTAATCCTTCCCACGAAGGCAAGGATATCGAATTGTTTGCTTTCGCTTTAAGAGAGGCATTTTTTATTGGGGCCCAAATAACGGTATTAAAAGATTATATGAATTCATCTTCATACTTATTCACCAACTGACAACTAATGATGAATATCATCAAATCGTCCAAGTAGTATTCACAAATTTGCTCACTCTCAATCAGTGCCATTTTTTAAAAATATATATAAAAGCCCTTATATCAGACATTCAGACTTGAATTCAGACCCACAAGTCGCGTAGAACGATATCTTTGCTCAGGTGGTTATAACTGAATTGACCGACTAGGTATCAAACCAATGGTTCGATGGTGAATAAGGTACTCATCAGTGGAACCACTGTGACGCAGAACAACGCAGAATCAACAAAGTCAGATCCAGGAATTAAAAAGAAGAGGAATTAATCTTAGTCAAGAGTTTAGACAGGGTGTCTTAGTCCAGTGTTTAGACCAATTGGGTTTTTTTCGGGGGGGGGGGGGCTAAATATACTTATGCAGTCCCATAAACTAAAGATATGTGATCAAGTATTGTTTCATTTGGGTCCTCCTCATAAAAATTCACCTACTAAACTCTCTCTGTCGGGTTGTTCATAACTCAAACGTAACATATTCAATATGTAAGTCACGAAACAAATATGAATACGGCACCCCCTGGCTTAAACATGATAAACATTGTATTGGTGTGATGTTTTAGTTTAACCCCGTAAAATATGCCAAAACAGTGTTTGCAGAAGACTGTAACTTTAATACCGCTTTTAGTGACGATATTTATGAGATAACACTTCCTGTTTCGCATTTAGAGGGGTGTTATTGTCCAATAGACATGTCGGTAACCTGCCAAAACTTAGACAGCCATATCTTAGACAGCTTAAAACAACAATATTTACGGTCAAGTGCACAACTAATCCTCAACCTGTTACCTATATTTGATAATGGAATAGTCCAAGAAATTCTAGAAAAAATCCCAAAACTTAGACAGACAGTTCAAAACAACAGCAAATTGTAACATTGGTATGTTAAAGCAGATTTATTAACAAGTATAAAACAACAAATATAGTAACATTCTTTCATTTCTTTACTGGTCAAGTTTTTACTTACATAAATAATAATAATTTTTAATACTCTATGTTCACAATCTTCAATGCGAATGTTAACAAAGTGTCTATCCGCGATGGATCAAATGGCCGACTGCGTCCAGATACCGAATCTTGGTTTTGTCACCTTGTTGCAGTTGCTGCTTGAGTCTGACCAATCTGTTCTCTAACTCCCGATAGACTCTCTTCTAGGATGGAGCTGCAGCTCCAAAGTTGAGCTGTGCCAGTTTCGCTCGATCTGCGTTCTCGATTCTCTTGATGATGCCAACAAAGCGGAAGATGTTGGGATGTCGGTGGGAGAGAGAGAGCGGTTCAACCTGTTGTGAAATCCCTCCAGTCATAAGGTAGACATTTTAAAATCAAAACATCTCAGCTTCTTGCACATACTTAAATGATTAATAATCACCCTTGGATCAAAGTTAGATATATTTTTAAATCAATACATCTCAACAGTTTTAACATAACTTATTGTTTTGATAATCAAACTTGCATCAAAGACATTCATTTTCAAATCAAAACATCTCAGCCCAACAAACTTAATCTCCCTATGGGTCAATTACACCACTGATTAGGACTGTTCCATTGCAGCTATGGGTGTTGTGTTAATTAATCGCTTACTCCACTGTCTAAGTTATGGCTGTCTAAATTATGGCTGTCTAAGTTTTGGGAGATAACCGACATGTCCTAAGATCATTACGAGACGCGTAGCGTCGAGGGCTCTAATGTAAAATCCCAGGACATGTCTATTGGACAATAACACCCCTCTAAATGCGAAACAGGAAATGTTTATCGACATTGTAACATGCTTTTTTAGTATTTTAAAAGACATTACTAAAACAGAAGGGGGTTATTGTCCAATAGACAGTGTCTAATTGACCAATCAAAACGCAGGGTTTGCCCTGAAGCATGTTACAATATAAACTGATGAACCAATGCCGTTTTTACAGGTGCAAGGCCAACGATATTACAACCTAATGAGCCAATACCGTTTTAACAGATGTAAGACTGACGATATTTTAAACTAATGGACCAATATCGTTTTTGTACGAGTCATTAATATCCATATCAAAACTTAATTACTAAGGTGGAGGTTCGACTAGAACACCGCCAATATTCTGGTTTATGATATCAAGAGATTAAATGATTACCTGATTTCAAATTATATAGACAGAAAGAAATGTTGACATGATATCATCTGTGTAAGATCCAATCTTTAAAACTCAACAGCTAATTAGGCTTATCTTCAACAACTAATTATGTTATCGGATGATCCTGTTTCTTTGATTTCTTATATAAACATATCAAACTAAAAATGGTCACGGAGAGAATGACATCCCACACAATCGCTTATTAAATCTAAAGTTTATAATGTCAATTATGAAAAAAAAGTATATAGTTCACATAGTCATTGTGTTATTTGCTTTTTTTTGTATGTATAACGTACATACAATATGATATTTTAAGGTAATTAATAGGTCACGGGGAGTGGAATACAACATACGCGTTTGTTTAAACCTGTAAATACCTTCTTAATGCAAATTGCGGTGACTCCATCCACGTTTAAAGCGACATTACCCCTAAAATTAATATAATAAGTACATAATAGATATATTCAATGTAACACTGTATATAAATGTTTTTTTGAGTTTTATGCATAGTCATTATTGCTTAGCTAAGTGTTCAATGATTCCGTCAATATTCACTGAATTGCCACTGTTAAATTTGAAAAATTGTAAACAGTAAACATTTGATTTTCAGCAATAAATAACCCCAGACGTATGCATCTTCAATCAAACGTAATCTTGTTAAAATTCAAGATTGAATCTTCATAAAATATGCGAAGAAAACATAGTTTTATGACTTATTATTTTTCACCGCCGAAAAAAGTTTTGTTATAAACGTTCAGTTTTGTACTAATCCCTTGTTAAGTAAAAGGGTTATATATATATAATTTTTTTTGCTGAATGCCAGCCAGAGATCTACGTTAATTCTTCATTATTGCAGTTTGCCGAATCGCTTATTTTTTCTGAAAGGGTTTGCTAGGATCGATTTTTTCCTACGACTAATTGGCTATACGTAAAGACGAATGGCGACCACGAGTTACTTACAGTTTCTAGAACACCTGATACCTTTCAGTGGCCAATTCATTGTTGTGTATATCGAAGGACTTTCTTGTCGAGATTCTTTTTCGCGTAACCTTGAACGATCTAAATAAGACTGGGAGACTGGGTTATGTGTGTGTGTGAGGGGGGAGTTGGTGCATGGGACTGGATACAGTCGTGTTTAAAAAGACGGCTTCATCTTGTTCAAAACGATATTAGGTGTTCAGAAATGAAAGGAAAGAAAGAGAGCCTCGTCAACATGGTTTACTATTGCAGGCGCGGATCCAGGATTTGTTGCAGGGGGGGGGGGGTCTAGGTTTGATAATTGCTTAACTAATTGCGCTCAACCGATTAACGGGGGTTTATGGCCCTCCCCCATAAAAATTTGGTAAATTAGATTCAATTTGGTGCATTCTGACGTATTTCCAGAAGGTAAATTCCAAAATTACAGGTCTAAAAATCGCCAATAAAATCGCGTAAAATTTTCAAGTCTGAGCAGGCAGTAGTGTTTACTACTCTTCCTCGGATCTCAATATGTCGGAAATATGCACACGGGGCCTTAAGATTTGTTTTATCCCGAAGGGTTAGACACAACTCAGGTAAAGTATAAGGTGTTGAACTGAAATTGTCAGTCCATCCTGGTGATTCTATATGTATTAGTAGTTTGACTACTTTAATCACACGACTACCACCACCCTCGTGTAATACAGAATATACATGTAGTGAGCGTTATAGAAATTTACTACAAAATTATATATTTATTACAACAATGATATTTTGTTTTATTGAAACCGATTTTGTAATTAGGTTTTAATGTTGTAAAACAGAAAACAAGTGGTTATTGTATAATAGAAAGTTTATTACAAATAAAATACCGATTACAAGCATTATAATACAAAAATGTCTTACTTTTGTTTTTGCAGTCATTGCCATCGATCAAACTATACTACATATGAATCAAAATATTCAGAAAATTTTAGATAACAGCAATTTCTTAACCGAAGATAATAAACCGTTAGCTGATGTACAGTTTGTTACAATAATTTCTGACAATAATGACTCATTAGAGACGTTGGATAAAGGTAAGTTTTGATAGATAATTATCTCTCTCGTAAATCACATATATTTGAGCTGACAGCTAATATATTATTTATCTAGAGTGAATAACAATGTACATGTACCACAATATATTTCTTGGTATCTCCGGGTCCTCCGGTTTACTTTCACTGCTAAAATCCTTACACGTAAGCGAATTATTGAAAAACGTGAGTCATATGTTAGTCCCGAAATGACCTTGCTTGTGACGAGTGGACGTTAAACCCCAATCTTTTTACTTCTCTTGCTCCATCTCAGGGGTTCCCATTTACCACTGACAACGTTTCAAAAAGTAAATTTACAGCGAACCTTTTTTTTTTGTGGAATAATTTGAGTTTACGCGGAAATGTAGTTAAAACAATGTTTTATCAATATTTTATTAAATTCTAAAACCGATAAAATCTTTGCTTATGCTGAGCAGATATCGATTAAAACACATATATTATATAAATCCAGAATCGGCAAATTTAGCCTTTATGTATAGAAATTTAACACAAAAAAATGGTGGTAACTTTTAACCAGGTTGGGAAGACTTGCCACAGGCTATTAATTACATACTAATTGGATTGCTAACGAGAAAGCATAAGAGAGATACCGTGAAATTCTATCAGTAAAATATATTCTAATTACTTATTTATCACCAGCAGACGATCCCAAACAAAAATATTATCAGGCTTTCTTCTAATAATGACGCGTTCGTGAAATTTATCACTTAACAAAATCTTATCTGCAGTGAAAGCATTCACACTGACATTTAACTGTATTATTTCACCGACAGGATTTGACAGATAAACTTTACCTTGCTTTCTGATACAGACTCAAATTATTTGTTGTACCGAAGCGAACACGGGGGAACAAATCCGCTAAAGATGTTGTAACACATTTCACACGGTGCTCTTTGATAAAAGTGGGTTTACGTATCCAGTTAAACGCCATAAAATGCAGTTGAAAATCGCCAGATTTGCTTAGTGGGGTAAAGTAACCAACAAAAAGTAATTCCATTGACTTGGCAATAGGGGCGGTAACTTATCATGACAAGTGCGGACTTAACATAATTATATCTTAAAGTTTGAACAGGCCTAGGTGGGTCAGATTTCCAATCTCCTGAATAATAATATCGTTTGTTTTCAGAATTAATACGTCTTGTATATATATCTGGAACGTTTGGTGAAACGATATTGACAGTACCGGACTGGTGGACCGAAGGCCCACCTGCGAGGTCATTGACCAAGGCCCACACAAGTACGCGCCGAAAACATCCTAGCGTCCGAGGGAGGTATTGGGGGGGGGGGGGTCTCCCCCGGGAAAATTAGGAAATTCGACAACCGCAAACCTATTTCCAAGCATTTCCGACCAAAGCAGAAGAAGGCAAATTTTTGATTTCCTGATACAATTAGATAACAGAATGAGGAGAGCAATATCTTAGGATGAATTTGAGATCTCCTGTCTTGTGTCCTGCCCTGCCCTTCCGTCTTTCTTTTCTTTTCTTTCCTTCCCCTTTCCTTTCTTTTTCTTTTCCATTGTCTTTTTTTCATTATAGACTTAAACCCACTTTTTTTAATGAGTATAGTCCCACCTGTCACGGACACTGGATATTGATCCATGATAATTATCAGATGAAACACATTTTTCTCTCTTTCAGTTTGTGCTCAAATTAAAGATGGGGCAATTGTGTTGGTTGACATGACGTCTCCCAATGTAGCAGCTTTATTGAGATCTTTTGCAAGTACTTTGGGTATAGCCTACATCTCAGTTGTGGACAACTCCTACTTTAGATATGGATCTGGTGATGCATCCCTACATTATTATGTTGAGCCAACAGCAGTGGAGATGTTACGTGTTGTAGCTGATATTGTTATAGCGGATGATCTAAACAATGTGGCCATTGTCTATGATGAAACGTTTGGTAAGCTTAGTAAAACAATTCTGCCACTTTGATTTCCGGTGAACAAATAGCGATAGCAAGAGAGAGCATAATTAACGAAAAGTTGTTTCAGTTAGAATCGACATCATGAAGTTGGGGA
Source organism: Patella caerulea (assembly GCA_036850965.1). Taxonomy (NCBI): domain Eukaryota; kingdom Metazoa; phylum Mollusca; class Gastropoda; family Patellidae; genus Patella; species Patella caerulea. The sequence continues at coordinate 27,547,891 of JAZGQO010000006.1, forward strand.
ATTACTGACGACATAATTATCAGGTTGACGATAGGAAGCTGTAAGGAATAGTTGACGACAGCGTGTTTGGTTGGTGATATGAAGCTACGGGATAATTGGCTATTGAATGGTTGGGTTGGTGATAGTAAGGTAGGAAGCAGCATGACGACAGAATGGTTGGATTGACGATAGGAAGCTATAGAAAGTAATTGACGATAGAATGGTTGGGTTGGGGATTAAAAGCTTGGGGATAATTGGTGAAAAATGCTTGTTTTGGTAATTGAAACCTAGGGAGTAATTGACGACAAATTTGGGGGGTTGGTGAATGAAAACTAAAGAGTAATGACGACATAATGGGTTGTTGATTAACAGTTAGACAATAACTGACGACTGGAAGCTAGGGAAGAATTGACGACTTGATGTTAGGATTGACGATAGGAACTACGAACATATTATTGGGATAGACGATAGGAACCTATAATTAATGAATATTTGTCAATATGAATTGCGGGAAAAATTGCTTAACTGGGTTATTTATTAAATTCCAGATATACAGAATACACCGAGAAGAATTCTAACCAATGTACCTGCTCAACATCTCTATGTTAAAATGAGTGATGATACCGCCGTAACACGGACGCAAATCGAAATGTTGAAAAAAATTGAAATAAGAAACATATTCATCATTGGAGACAGCCGGCATGCTCCGCTTTTCCTCGAAGTGGTAGGCTATAATTTTAAGATAAAAATTGCTAATTTGATCATATTATTTTATTAGGCTATCAGAGAGAGAGAATCAGTACGCGAAGAAAGGACATGTTACTATTCTGCAAAGGCCAGGCTCGATGAAAAACGATGAAATAATGTCATGCAGTATAAAGTTAAATTGTTTTAATTTCAGGCGAATACATACACCAACTTTGAAGTCAACTGGTTCTTTCTCACAAAGGTAAGTCATAATTGATGAAGTTCATTATCTTTTTATATCTTTAATCATAAATTTCGGTTTTGTTTCACTTTCGACAATCCAATCCCGCAACTTCACAGGATTCAAAATTATTACGAGGCGCAGTTCTACAATGTTAATATTTTTAATATTCCAGGCTCACGATATTAAACCGCAAATCTGTTAAATTATGTCTTTGTACAGGATTCAAAATTAACATGTTTAAACTGTACTAGTAAATGCAGGAGGGGCGAACCACACGGAAAACAAAGACCCCCCCCCCCTAAAAAAAAAAAGAAAAAAAAAAAAGGAAACCCAAACCTGCGGAAAAGACAGAACATAGACATTGCAAAAGAAAATAAACAAATATCAAATCAAATGAATATACAGATTGTTTGTACGATTTGTAAATTAACATTTCTAATATTTAATAATGTTAAATTATTTTTTTTACAGGATTCAAAACTAACATGTCTAAATTGTAAGAATGAAGTTCGTGTTATAGTTATTACAGCTACACCTCAACCGCCAGCTAAAACACAGTATGATATTTTCATGAAACAAATTCTAGATCCGGCAGTTAACTTTAATAGAGATTCTTTTAAGGTACGTTTTTATTTGATATGCATCAGTATGTTATGTGCAATGGTTAGGGAAGGGAAATGCAAGCGAGCAGACTGTAGCTAGAACGGTGACTTGTGTGCCTAATCTTCTTCAAATTCTAATTAAGGATTCTGGGCAGGCATCGTGGACATATGAAACTTAAAAGGGAAAGATATTTTAAAACGGCACGGTTATTATGAAACATTTTGTTCATGCCCAATCGTTATATTTATTTTCAAGATGTTAGATTTTTGTATTGGATTATAAATGGTCATGTCAGTCATGAATGGCGATTTATCACTTGATGATCTGACAATGGACTGCTAAGCTTCCATGACCAATGTAATTGTTGCTCCCAAAACCACACATTTAGGGTTTACAGTTCGGTGTTTCTCTATGAATATTAATGGAATCGCCTCTGCTACCAAGCCAACACCGATTATTTGTATGCCCCCACGCCAGGCCAAAAATGGAATTTCTCTTACAAATACTCATAGGAGTGTGACCATTACAACATTTAAACAACCCTTAAGTTACATAATATAATGTAAGCTTAATTTTGCTTTCTTCTTTTCAGACTGATGAGGCATTGGTGTTTGATTTGGTGAGGCTCATAAAGTTAGGTGTAAACACAACTGGCCTGGTACCTATTGTTTATTCAGATTGTTATAATATATCTGAAGCTAACGATACGTTCATGATGCAGAGTCAATCTATTATAAATTCCTTTAAACAGGTATTATTTCCTATAAATATATATTGTTATCATAATCCAGATGAAATGAATTTCTATCGATAAGGGTTATTGTACGTACACACAAATTTGTACGGGATCTCAATTTTTCTTCCAATCCAGACGACTGTATTCTGTTTTTTGCCAGGCCCAGGAGTGGGGTGGGGGAAGGCCCTCCGTCATACACCACTGCTAAGGAGGAACACGCCGGAAAAGCCTAATTAACTTTCTCGGCCAACGCTTGTTCCTAAGAGTAATAAGCAGGGGCGAATTGGGACCGGGAACCGGCCCGGGCTCCTGTGTCGGAGTGGCCCCTTTTACTGGTCGTGGCGGCCCGTTAAAGCCACCGGCCACATACAACATGATCATCATTGCTCCATGACCGGTCCAATACCCCGCCTCCCATATAATAATGAGCAGAAAAGGTTTTTTTTTTTAGACGAATTGGACAAAATTAATTTGTTTTCATTTTTTGTCCGACCGGCCCTTCGGGCGAAGGCCCGAACGCCCGGTCCCGGCCCTGGTAATAAGTGAAAACAATGTACAGAGAAACATTTTTTGACAATTTTATTTATATTTTTATTTATTCATCAAGTTGAGCATACATGGCGTGTATGGACCACTGGATATGGAAAATGACATCACACGATACAGATTTACCCTTCTAATAAATCAGAAGGTTTTCAAAAATGGGAATGTAGCCCAGAATACAGAGGTAATTTACAATCTGATTAAAATACAGATCCTATTTCGTTTCGTTTTTATAGTTCAAAATTTCGTTTTACTTGTCTTTACTGCATGTAGTGTAGGCCATCGAAATTAGAAAAACCGAAACGAAATATAGATATGAATTTTAATTAGATTGAGGTAATTTACTAATATAAATATAGAATGTTTGTGGGAATGACTGGATTGTATAATCCAATATTTACATGTATACTAGATATAAATAGGGTAACAATAATGAATTTTGTTTTTTTTAAAACATTAGAAACGAATAGGATATGGTCAACCAACATATTTTTAATTTACGCCGAAATATTGGAAAATTATTGAAAAAAAAAGATGCAAAAAAAAAATATTGTTTGAAGAAATACGAGTCTTTTCAATTTTAAATGTTTGTTCTTTGATATTTCCTATTAATAGGTTGGTAATTGGACGGAAGAACCTGTACAGAAAGATAGATTAAAATTAGCAAGCGGCATCAAATCTTTAACAAAGTCGGATAAAAAGAAATTCTATCGAATTGTTACTGTTGCTGATGTAAGTAAAAAAGTTATAAATTTTAAATTACACACTGACGCAGTCTGCTGCAAAGTTAAACCAAATAACAGAAATTTGTACAAAACAATCTGTTGGGTCTTCTTTCCCTTTATATACTATCAGTATCAATTGCAGATCATAATTTAATACATATTTTCTCTGCCGACCAAAGTCACCTTTCGATTATAAAGAAGATTATTCTGTCTGGTTTGGAGAATCTTCACAGTGATGACTTTCAATTACAAAGAAGATTATTTGATATCGTTTGCGTGAATCTCCCCCACAAGATACATTCGCATTGCTTATACCATACTCCGCGCAGTGTTTCGTTTGATAGGATTTCTCGGGCCATTGCTTCAGGAATATGTGCTTATACCAGATGCTATTGTATTCAGTTATGAAACGCCACTCGACAACCCTATCTTCTGCTTCTGATTAAAACAGGCACGACATAAACAGTGGAGGGCACCATAAACCAACCCTTGTGGGACATCATATCGCAGTTTGACAAGTTAGCTTTGCTGTATTTTATAACATGAAAACCAAATCCTTAGAAGGTACCTAAACAATATTTAAGAGATCTTTAAGCACCGCCAAACAAAAGCTGTGTGAATGACATTTCTAATATCATTATCTCAACAACAGCCGCATTCACCCTATCCCATGCTACTCCACTCATACTTTTATAGCTACATAATTATCAATTGCAGATGCCACCGTTTGTGTATAAAACGTCAGGTGAAAATGGTACAAAGGCTAAATACGAAGGTTATTGTATTGACCTCTTAGACAGAATCTCCTATCTTCTCGATTTTGAATATGACATCTATGAAAGTCCGGACAAACTATACGGTGCCATGGACGATGATGGTAACTGGAATGGTGCGATAAAAGAACTGATTGATAAGGTAACGTTTGAATATTAAAGAAATCAACTAGTCACCCATTTTAAACTTAGTAGTGACCAGTGCGAAGCTTAAGACAGGAATATGGTTGCTCCTTCGTGAACACCTGGTGCTATTTTTTTATTTCATATGTGGTATCTTCATTTAATTAATCTTGTCTCCTGTCTATTATAGACTGGGATGATTCAATGCATTCACGTAACAACCAATGCGTAAATGGATACTACAATTTCTTGACCCTGACCAAATTATACATTTTGTGTGTAATTAAATACATATTGATCTCACGTGGCTTATAATTACAATTTATAATATATGATTCTTATTATAAATGTAATTTGATATTGCTATTTATAAAGGAAGTGATTATTCCGTAGCCGAACAAACTCAGTGGCGATGGGCGGATGAAGTATTTTTGGAGATGTTACTTTTGTTTTCTTTTATTTACATGACATCTCTAAACAGCAATATTTTATGATTCTCTATAGAGTAGAGACGAATTAAGGAATTAAGCCCCCCTCTGCGATATTACTCTAGATGAAAGCGGACGTTTAGCCCCAAGACTGAACGAAAAAGAAAATATATAGCAGAGCGAAGGTGGTGCCCACAATTTGAGGGACAGCATATTTTAAGAAATCAAAAGCATACTACATGTCGTAGTAGGTGTATTAGACGGGTATCAGAATTAATTGCCATCTTGCCTAAATTATAACAGTTCCGTTGGAAAATATATTATTAAGATTTAATACGTTTCAGAACGACTCCACTGTTGATGGACATATGTTTAAATATGCGCCAACTTTTCGGAAACAGCTTTTTCCGTCTGGAAACCTCAGAAACATTATGAGACAATCTGGAATGATGCGAATGATTGTGCGGTGATTATTATACTTTTGTTTTATTTTTGCTTTCAGAAAGCTGATATAGCAGTAGGTCCTATATCTGTCATGGCGGAAAGGGAAAATGTTGTAGATTTTACAGTACCTTATTATGATTTAGTTGGTTTAACAATTTTGATGAAGAAACCAGAATTTGACTATTCTCTGGTCAAGTTTCTCAGTGTACTCGATGAAGATGTTTGGTTTTGTATCATTGGTGCCTTCTTTCTGTTCAGTATTCTGATTTGTGTTTTTGATAAACTGAGTCCATTTAGCTACCAGAATAACACCATTGATTGGAATGGGGAAGGCTCGGAACCAAGAGTCTTTACTCTTAAAGAAGGAATTTGGTTTTGCATGATGTCTTTGACTCCACAAGGTGAGAAAATGATCGAAACCCCGACCTAATTGTGCCGTACGCTGCAGACTCAGTTCTTAGATCTGTCCCAAGGCTTGTCGAACTTTGCCGTTGGTCGGATTCACCACATCCCAACTGACAAGCGCACTGATGAAATAAAGAGGGGGGGGGGGGCGTCCACTCGACACAAACAAGGCCATGTCCGGACCAAGAAACATATTAATATGGTTAAATTATATTTCAGCAATTCGCTAGCGTTTATGTCTTTCGCTAGCGCGTAATGGTCTTTAATGGTGAGAGGAAACCCACAGGTTGACCAAGCAACTATTCTCTTGACACGTACAAGCGGGAATTTGAAACCCCACCTTTTGACTCAATAACAGACCTTGTGATCAAACGCACATGCGTTAACGATTTGGCCATCCAAACCCCTGATAAAATAAACGTCTAAATCCCAAGTTACCTATTTACCGGAAATGACACAATTCACCGTTTTATTTCTCGAAAAGAAATGCTTACACTATAACCTGGTAGTTCTTGAGGCCTGGTGAGTAAGACTGGTATAGACGCAATGCAGTAGTCTAGATTCTGTTTGGTTTTATATTTTCAGGAGGTGGAGAAACGCCACGTGCTTTGTCCGGACGATTGGTTGCTGCCACCTGGTGGTTGTTTGGGTTTATTATTATAGCTACGTATACAGCTAACCTTGCTGCTTTTCTGACAGTATCTCGTCTTGAAACGCCAATTGAATCTTTGGATGATCTCTCTAATCAGTTTAAAGTAAAATATGCCCCTATGAACGGTAGTAACGCACTGATATACTTCAAACGTATGGCAGATATTGAACACAGATTTTATGGGTATGTTGAATAATTTAGGCCTAGTAGGATTTTGGACACTTAACAAGTACATCTATCTAGAAATTCTCATTTATTGTGTATCTTGTAATACTTTTTCAAAAATGTATGAATAAATAATAAAATTTTATTAATAAGGGAGGATGTCAATTAATTCAATGAATGCACATGACTGTTTTCCTATACTATATGAATAAATAATGAAATTATATCAATATGGGGGGGGGGGGTATAATGTATAAATGTGACTGTTATATCAAATAACATAATTATCAAAATATACATAATCTCAACATTAACATTATTGATCTAAAAATTATGAATTATATATCTAAACAGTAAACAAGATGACAATACCAAAATCTGATAATATATATCAATTTAAGTAAAACTGCGATCAAACAGTCGCTTATTAAATAAATCTGGAATATATTATTCTTGTTTGATAATCTAATGACTCTCCTGAGTGGAATAGAGATTGTTTGCGATTCAATACATCTAACTAACGGTACCATGTTTTAAAAGAAACAAATATCACAGCAAACCTTCTTTATTTAACAAAATATAATCTGCGTTATGAATCAATATATATACATAATCATGGTCAGATATTATTTTGTTTCAGCATTTGGAAGAATATGAGTTTAGATGATAACCTTGGTGCTGTTGAGAGAGCTAAGCTCGCTGTGTGGGATTATCCTGTTAGTGATAAATATACAAAACTATGGGAGACCATGCAGGAGTCTGGCTTTCCTTCGAACAAAGATGAAGCCATGGAAAAAGTATTAACAGGGGAATTTGCCTATATCGGTATGTTTTATATTGAGGTCTTAATCATTATAGCTTGAATGGAGCATAATGCTTCCCTGACGAATTCAGTGATTACGTTATAGAAGAGACTCCGTTCCTAGGTTTATGGTGACCAAACAAATACCGGCTTATGGTATTAGACAGTATACCGCGAGAACAATATATATTGCCAACTGTCACCAGCTCCTTCTGGGAATCTTATTCTCTTTGGTAGACAACTCTATCACCAAATATCTTTTTCTTTTGGGCTATTGTCGGTTATCATCATTTCTATTCTCTCCAGGTGATGCAACAGTAAATAAATATGCCACATTAACACAGTGTGAGTTATGGGAAGTTGGTGAAGAGTTTTCGAGGAAGCCATATGCTTTAGCTGTACAAGAAGGGTCACCATTACGAAGTGAATTATCAAACGTGTTTGTATATTTTTAATACTCTCTCGCCTTTCGGGTGTTTAAAGATCATTACACAACTTTAAATTCGGCAAAGCTCTTCAAGCATTCAGAAGATATACATCAAAATTTCAATTCAAAGACTTCTAGTATTCCTTTCTATCCAGTAATAAACAAGAAAATGTATTACTTACCTTTTTGAATCCCGGTTGATTTTTTGTTTTAATGAGACCCTGTTCTACTTTCACAGCATCCTGCAGTTAATTAATCAAAGAGAATTAGAAGCATTCAAAACAAAATGGTGGCAGAAGGATGAGCTCGATTGTCCGGACATAGAAGATGAAAGCGATGGTATCAGTATCAAAAACATAGGTGGCGTGTTTTTGGTGATTGTTATTGGGTCCGCTTTGGCACTGATCACTCTTGCCATTGAATGTTACTGGTAAGTTACTATTTAATATTCTACGCTGACATAATACGGTCGCCATACACATCATGTGCCGCTTCAACATTACTTTGAGTAGTCCTGATCAACCAAGTTTGAAGTTGACGGTTGCGGTTAGTCAGATTAACCAAACCCAATGTTCCCAGGTGGTCTAGGGGAGGGTTCACTGCAACTATTACAATTGGTCGACTTCCTTTTATGGCTGATTTTATTTCTAGGTACAAATATAAACCCAGACAAAAGAAGAAGTTGTACGTCATTAGTTCCAAGGATAATCTGACGAAGTCTGAATCTCAAACCACCGTGACGAAGGGATTCCCATCATCAAATCAATTGAGTAATGGTCACACGAAGGATGGAGAAACGGTTGTGAATGGGAAGGGTCCTGTTCGAGAAGAGGGTCATACAAATGGCGGGTTTGTCGAGATGACTGAACGATTGTAGATTTTAATGCAAAAAGCCTTGCCTTGTAGTCCATGTTGTGGTGACTATGCTGGCTGTGTCCAGGAGCGTCGTAGACCCTACATAACCAGCTAAAAGCGTGATAATCAACGCGCATAGGTTGTTTTGATTTATTGTTTAATTTACATGGCGTTATTGTTACACACAAATCTTTGCTTTCTACTGCCTGTTGTGATATTGTGAATCCAGGCCTGTTATATATTAATAGAATAACAATCTGGACAGATAGAGAACAATAAAAAGTTTATCACTCGATTTTTATAAATCTATTCTGGGAAATTATATGCTCTTCTTATTCGTCGCAATAGTTATTCTTAAATCGTTTTGGTAGAAACCCGGGTTGGAATTTGATTTAAAGGACAGACATGTTATTGGTTGGGTTGAAAAGTAAAACCAGACCATTGAGTTCCCAGAATGATGTAAATATAACCTGCGTATAAATATTTTTCTAAAGATCTCAACGCATTTATTCTTTCATTTTTAAATCAATGTTTACTATTTTGTTAATGTGAACCATACATATATTGTTAAAATCCCTGTTCGTGTGTAATTTATACAATATTGGAGTATTATTATTGAACCAGGAACTGGTCAACGAGCGCTACTCATCGGCTAGATCTATTTCTTAAGACCACCTCCAGATTTCGTCTAGGTAGCTGAGATGTAAATAAGGCTAGAATGCGTGAAAGCTGACGAGATTGTAGGTTTGAGCAAGGGTTCGGGCTAGGTCCAGGGTTAGGTTTGGGGTTAACGGTGACCAAATGTGGAGGTGGGATTAAGAAATAGATTTAACGGCTACTTATCTTGTGTTTGTTAAGGGCCATTCACTTCACAAAAACTAAGACTCCACTAATTCATGTACGATCAACATGAAATTTGGGATACGTATTTCGTGTTTAATTGTGCAACAATTTATTGACGGATTTTTGATACGGCATTACAATTCCAACATGGCGACAGTGACGTTATGCTCGGGTCCATATATTACTTATTGTTTATGGTTTTTTTCCCCTTAATTTTGTATAATTTCGGTTTTCACCTTTGTGATATATATTTTTTTTTTAAAATAGATGTTATTTATAGTCTATTTGTTTATTACATGTACTTGGAAATTTTATCCAATTCAAATGAGTATTTTTTTTTTTTTTTTTTTTTTTTTTTTTTTGTTGAATTCAAATGAGTAAAATTTTATTGAATTCAAATGAGTAAATCTTTGGTTTAAGAGAAACAAAGTCATTGGTACGGCAATTGTGTGGGTCAGTACATTTTCTTATACCTGATAACTCACAGCATTGTCTATGATATGTTAGTCGTCTGTACTATTTTCTATCAAATATGCTACCCCTTTGCTTAATTCGTTCATGGTGGATTGTTTATTATCATGATATGAATAAAAGTCAATAATATTTTTACTTTATTTTCACGCATTTTCAATATTTTTATGAATTATGAAGTTAAAGAAACAATTTGGTTGTTTGATATTTTCCCCTTTATAAAAAGAAATTTATTTGACCTATAAATTGAATAACCATGTTGTTAAATGTTTATGAATATACATCTATAATACGTTATATTTCTTGAATATATCAGTTAATTTTGTATACTGTTCATTGTTTCTATAAATAGCAATACATTATGATTACTACCTAGTTATTTTTACATGTGGTCGTATATTGTCATTACTCCCAGAAGCATTTTATAGCTGAGGCGCCAGCCTCCTCGCGAAAAAAAAAAAAAATCAAATTAAACCGATGAGAAAAATTAAAATGTACCCTAGCCAGACAAAAGGGCCCCACGGCTAACAAAAGGGCCCCATTGGCCTAGGGAAGGAGACCCCCGAGTCCGAGTCAATCGTTTTCTATACACTGTTACTGTCGAATCCACTACTGAATGAGAATGCAGTCATCGCATTGGCATGAAAATCATCAATCAAGAAATTACCTTTTCTGAAAACCTACTAATCTATTCTTGAAAAAGATGGGTAGGTCCCCCAGTGTGATGTGGCTTGGTGGACCGATCATTTCCTTGCTGAATAGATATCCAGGATTACCATGCTCTTGCAATGGCCCACTCCACCATATTCCATTAATTATTCTTTGATTGAGCACCCGTACGAACAAGTGATTTGTTTCGCGTTCAGGCTTCAGGCTACTAGCTTCAGGCGAGTATCGAATTAGGACCCGGCTCCCCGATTGAACCGACCTCGAGGGTCCTGCAGGATATGTCAGAATGCACCAAAATGTTTTCTATTTTGCAAAATTTCTCGACCTTCGGTGGCCGGGGTCAGCCCCCACCTCCCCAAGAAAGAGGGCACTTAAAATACTATAGCCGCCGCCATGATAAACCATAAAACGCACTAAATGACTCCTGCAGGTGCACGGGAATGGCTCTATGGGTATAAATCACCATCCCCGCCCTATACTTCCTGTTCTCTAAGGACTACCCTTAAATTTTGACTACTATTCTTTCCACGTATAAACTGTGTGATTTGAGCTAAAACATGATTATTTTCCATAATTTATCTATCAAAAGATTGCTTCAAATCCCCTCACGTGACTTGATTGGGGGAGCATCCAATTTCCGCTTGAAATGAAATGAGGTTTAACGTCCTACTTTTTAGCTCAAAATGGGCAAATGAATAATGAAGCCTGATTTTATTGTTAGTTGCTGTCCATTTACCTTAAATTGATATCGAACTATAAATTTCTGTACTATCATTCGCCAAAGTCTTTTTCTGCAATGTAATCGCAGAGTTTTCTGGCTGTAACAACATTCTTAAATTTTGTCCTACAGGGAATCAAATATTTTTAAGTGTCTGTACGAAATTTTGCCATACTTTAATTGGAAACAGATACCCAATAATACTTTCGTGGCGATGTACCTTTGGAATGTTTTTCAACAATATCTTTTCAAGGCTTCAAGGTTGAGGTTGTTTAACGGTTCACTCTCAAAATGGAACCTGCGTTTGTATTGAGATTTCTGATCAGTATATTCAAAGTGCCCCATATCAGTCCTTTTTTGTATAGTGTAGAATTGTGATCTGGTGGTGTTTTAATGGAATAATAACCAGGCCAGAAGACGTCAGATTTCATACTTTCTGCACCAGAATTTCAGAAATTGTCTCAGGAGAGATCTACGGATAAGAGAGCAAAACACTCGGCTTAGTTCTAAATCTACACTTTTAAGGGCATATACAAATACAGTTATAAGATCTCAAGTACAAAAGGTTTGCGGTCTGGAATTTATAGATATATGATCCGGACCCCCTAAAACGAAACAAACTTTTGGGAACTAACTTGTTGACCAAATTTTATATTTCAGCAAACGGGGTATAAATTCGTCCTTTTATTGCGGTCATGGTCGATAACTTTGTAAGGGGCAGTAGCCGAACGTTGAAAATCGATAGGGTTCATCCACGTATTACATTGCTTCACAAATCGCGTGCACAAGGCAACTGTTGGTGGACGGATTTACGGACGGGCGGACGAAATGTGGGCGTATAGAAAAAAAAATCTTTGAATCTATAGCCTCTATATATATCACGATTATAATTTGGAAAATTGGGCATTATTCCGGGATGGAAGACCGAAAAATAAGTATTAAGACTTGTTTTTTAGGTTGGCATACGGGATTCAACAACAAATTTTATTAAATAATAAAACATCTTTATAACTTATATGTACATTAAAATGATAAATTACGTTTATAAAAATAAAACATATATTTAAAACTTGTAGATCCATATTTAATTGGCTATATTTAAACATAAAATTGATTCGGTTGACATCTAAATAATGTGACCTGAAATAAAGAAAACAGAAATGAGAGAGACAGAGAGAGACAGAGAGGGGGGGGGGGGGGTAACTAGGTCATTTCGAGACTAAAACATGGTACAATTTTATTTCAATAATTCGCTTGCACGTAGAGGACTTTAGCAGCAGGAGGAATCCGGAGGAAACCCACGCCACATATCCTCACACCACGGATCGAAACCACAGCCGCAAGCCAGAAGTGACCGCCCAGCTAGAGGTCGAAGCGCGGCACTCTAGACCAGGGCTTCCACTTCAAAATTTTCACTACCGGTCATTTTTGATAACGCACGAAAACTTTGCAAAATAAATCCATATTTCATGTTTTTTATTTACGGTAGAGTCTAGACCACTAGGCCACCCCAATCACCGAAACAGAAATGAAAGATATACATTGTCATGTACATCTATAGATGCAGTTTAATACAGAAAATAAAGTTCACAACAAGCAACAACGTTTCAGCTTCGTAATGTGACCGCCGATCTCACCATTTTGGTCAATGATGGATCCAACATTTTTGGCGACCCTTTATATATAATAACACGGATAAAAGCCAAAAAATTTTACTTACATCGTCTATATAACCAATAAAAGGATCAGCCGTTGAAGTATTACCAAGTATAAGAGGGCTTGCCACAGCAGCTACGCCACCAACTAAAATATAATACAACATTTATGATAAAATATGCAACACGATATGCAATACACATTTGGTCTTACCTGTACCTTACTACTACAGTGTGATGTGGCTTGGTGGACCGATCATTTCCTTGCTGAATAGATATCCAGGATTACCATGCTCTTGCAATGGCCCACTCCACCATATTCCATTAATTATTCTTTGATTGAGCACCCGTACGAACAAGTGATTTGTTTCGCGTTCAGGCTTCAGGCTACTAGCTTCAGGCGAGTATCGAATTAGGACCCGGCTCCCCGATTGAACCGACCTCGAGGGTCCTGCAGGATATGTCAGAATGCACCAAAATGTTTTCTATTTTGCAAAATTTCTCGACCTTCGGTGGCCGGGGTCAGCCCCCACCTCCCCAAGAAAGAGGGCACTTAAAATACTATAGCCGCCGCCATGATAAACCATAAAACGCACTAAATGACTCCTGCAGGTGCACGGGAATGGCTCTATGGGTATAAATCACCATCCCCGCCCTATACTTCCTGTTCTCTAAGGACTACCCTTAAATTTTGACTACTATTCTTTCCACGTATAAACTGTGTGATTTGAGCTAAAACATGATTATTTTCCATAATTTATCTATCAAAAGATTGCTTCAAATCCCCTCACGTGACTTGATTGGGGGAGCATCCAATTTCCGCTTGAAATGAAATGAGGTTTAACGTCCTACTTTTTAGCTCAAAATGGGCAAATGAATAATGAAGCCTGATTTTATTGTTAGTTGCTGTCCATTTACCTTAAATTGATATCGAACTATAAATTTCTGTACTATCATTCGCCAAAGTCTTTTTCTGCAATGTAATCGCAGAGTTTTCTGGCTGTAACAACATTCTTAAATTTTGTCCTACAGGGAATCAAATATTTTTAAGTGTCTGTACGAAATTTTGCCATACTTTAATTGGAAACAGATACCCAATAATACTTTCGTGGCGATGTACCTTTGGAATGTTTTTCAACAATATCTTTTCAAGGCTTCAAGGTTGAGGTTGTTTAACGGTTCACTCTCAAAATGGAACCTGCGTTTGTATTGAGATTTCTGATCAGTATATTCAAAGTGCCCCATATCAGTCCTTTTTTGTATAGTGTAGAATTGTGATCTGGTGGTGTTTTAATGGAATAATAACCAGGCCAGAAGACGTCAGATTTCATACTTTCTGCACCAGAATTTCAGAAATTGTCTCAGGAGAGATCTACGGATAAGAGAGCAAAACACTCGGCTTAGTTCTAAATCTACACTTTTAAGGGCATATACAAATACAGTTATAAGATCTCAAGTACAAAAGGTTTGCGGTCTGGAATTTATAGATATATGATCCGGACCCCCTAAAACGAAACAAACTTTTGGGAACTAACTTGTTGACCAAATTTTATATTTCAGCAAACGGGGTATAAATTCGTCCTTTTATTGCGGTCATGGTCGATAACTTTGTAAGGGGCAGTAGCCGAACGTTGAAAATCGATAGGGTTCATCCACGTATTACATTGCTTCACAAATCGCGTGCACAAGGCAACTGTTGGTGGACGGATTTACGGACGGGCGGACGAAATGTGGGCGTATAGAAAAAAAAATCTTTGAATCTATAGCCTCTATATATATCACGATTATAATTTGGAAAATTGGGCATTATTCCGGGATGGAAGACCGAAAAATAAGTATTAAGACTTGTTTTTTAGGTTGGCATACGGGATTCAACAACAAATTTTATTAAATAATAAAACATCTTTATAACTTATATGTACATTAAAATGATAAATTACGTTTATAAAAATAAAACATATATTTAAAACTTGTAGATCCATATTTAATTGGCTATGTTTAAACATAAAATTGATTCGGTTGACATCTAAATAATGTGACCTGAAATAAAGAAAACAGAAATGAGAGAGACAGAGAGAGACAGAGAGGGGGGGGGTAACTAGGTCATTTCGAGACTAAAACATGGTACAATTTTATTTCAATAATTCGCTTGCACGTAGAGGACTTTAGCAGCAGGAGGAATCCGGAGGAAACCCACGCCACATATCCTCACACCACGGATCGAAACCACAGCCGCAAGCCAGAAGTGACCGCCCAGCTAGAGGTCGAAGCGCGGCACTCTAGACCAGGGCTTCCACTTCAAAATTTTCACTACCGGTCATTTTTGATAACGCACGAAAACTTTGCAAAATAAATCCATATTTCATGTTTTTTATTTACGGTAGAGTCTAGACCACTAGGCCACCCCAATCACCGAAACAGAAATGAAAGATATACATTGTCATGTACATCTATAGATGCAGTTTAATACAGAAAATAAAGTTCACAACAAGCAACAACGTTTCAGCTTCGTAATGTGACCGCCGATCTCACCATTTTGGTCAATGATGGATCCAACATTTTTGGCGACCCTTTATATATAATAACACGGATAAAAGCCAAAAAATTTTACTTACATCGTCTATATAACCAATAAAAGGATCAGCCGTTGAAGTATTACCAAGTATAAGAGGGCTTGCCACAGCAGCTACGCCACCAACTAAAATATAATACAACATTTATGATAAAATATGCAACACGATATGCAATACACATTTGGTCTTACCTGTACCTTACTATACAACCGATATCGGCCTACAACTAAATACATATTATTTGCTCTTACATAATGTGTATTACGGTACACACTTCTTGTATATAGGCCTACACGCACGTTTAATCTGATATGTATATTATTGTACACACGATATAGGTCTACAAGACTGTAATTATATTATTAGACGGAACAGAAAAATATACTCACCAGCTATCTCTGTAACAACTGGCTGGTTATCAATCTGTAATTTGCTTATATCTCCTGCTTTTCCCATTCTAAATTGATGTTCTTGAAGCGGATCCTATAGAGATGCGGTACAAAATTAACAGTACATGATCGTATTATAGCCAGGCTAACAAGTAGACATGCCTGCGGACACGACACACAAGATAAACAACACACAAACATTGTAAGTAATAAATATAAAGAAGTGATAACAAATCAATTTAACAAATCAACAACCCGCTGCATTGTACAGACCTTAAGTCCAAAGCGATCCCACGGGCTTCACTTTAAATGATATCAAACTCACAACAAAGGGAAGCGAACGAACGGAGCATTTTTTTAATCTTGAACATTATTGTGAACTTACAAGAACAATCAGTGTTCGTACATCGAAAAACATAATTTGGACCTATTCAATTTGTAGAAATGGGCCAATGCAATAAGCCACTAAATACTCACACTAGAATTTCAAAATAAGCTACATTGGCTATAAACAAATTTAAACATGATTAGCTATGTACTCGGTGTGTTGGCAATCTTGGGGTGATGCAGAAAAGGAAGTTTGGACATTTATTCACATGACAATACCGTTATGGCTCTACATCATCGGGGGCTGATATATCGAACGGATCGAAACACGATCGACATTTAATAATTTGTTTATGATCGTAACGGAATCAATGAAAATCGAGATCCGGCTATTCTCCAAACGTCCATACCTTCGCTCTGAATGAAGTATTTTGACTGATATTTTCAATATACATGTATTAATTTTTCATTATCAATTTTATAAACTATTATGGCGAGAACTGTCAGCTCTTTATTTAAAAATTATACATAAACATAATGCACCTTTAATGGTCTTGAATTTTAATCTCGAAGAAAATAATATTTCTTATTTAATAAAATCTGTGTACATAGATCTACTGTACATATTAAAAATTCTTTTTCGGGATAACTATCTGTAAATTATCACAAAGATCAACATTTTAAATTACCAGTTAATTTTATCACTAAAAGGTCGACCGTGTCACGGCTATAAATATGCCATAAACTAATAGAGATCATGGTTAAGATAAATAATTTTTAGAATACAAAACTATAGCCAATATGGCGATTCTTATGAATAATTAACTGTATTTTCATGATGTAGGTAATTTATCATCTATCATCATAAGTACTATTTATAAAGTATAGTCCCTTTTATGAAATTATTAGAGACCACTCCTGTATGATGATTGATTAACATCGCAGTCTATTATTCATCAATGATGATCAATTACAATTATTTGGACATAAAATGTGTTTAAAGTAAACCAAGATGAACATAGTGAATATATTTAAAAGAAACACGCGCCTGATTACCCAATGAAACAACCGAGGTACATGTAAAAGCTGCACCCATTAAAATACGATACCATTAAAAAAACTGCACCCATTAAAATACGATACTATTAAAAATGCAGTATGTGAGAATTAAGCCAGGCTGACACTTGCACGACTTTTGGCCACGATTTTGTCGTGCCCATCAGTGTCCACATTGACACGAACTGGCACGACGAGTTCACGTATATAGTTTGCGCAAAGTTTGCGCATTGTTTACGCCCTTCCCGCATTGGCACGACGAATTTGCCCAAATCGGACGGTGTCGTGCCGACTCGAGTCGTGCCAATGCGTGCCACGGAATCGTGCAAGTGTCAGCCTGCCTTTAGATAACGATTTGACAATTCTCGCTGTACTAGTTACAAAACAGATAATGACTTTATTTTGAAGATCGATGTATATCTAGATTTCCATTGCTACCGTCGTTACCATAATATTGTACGATATTATCCATTAAAAAAATGGCGACCATGTTTTAGTCAGCTCAGAATCAACCATCAGATGGTCGCAATGGGATGGAAGACCGTTTTCCTTGACCCTGGAAAACTGAGTTACTTACCACATTATGAGCAACCATTGACACTACTGTATTGTCTGTTAATAACAGAAAAACTCGAATTTCTTGTGCTGCTGGATTAAACACTGCTCGGTAGCTGAAACCAACACCTGGATTCTCATTGGATAACAGTGAAACGTCATTGGTATTTAAAGAGTTTCCTGGAGGTAAACGATAATAACGATAATATAACGTTTCATTGAAAATTAACAGATTGAACTTGGGCTTCTAAAACATCTAGTACGCCTTTTACTGCATTTCAGCTAGATTTTGTATATTTACTTCGGGGATGTTTAGTGGCCATGTTGATTATGTGTCCGATCTCTCTCTACTTGACATTTTCGATTTTAGTTACTGATTGGTAAACGATGCATTATCATTGTTAAAGAAAACATATTAATGGAAATAAAATAGTACACAGATTAGTTCAAACAAAAGCTTACCGGTATAATTAAATGTAAATCCTAGAGCAAAATTAGAACCCAACTCCACATTTTCTAAATATGGCACCAAAATTTTCCCGCCATCTTGAAAATAAGCCCTATTACCAGCCACGTATACAGCTCCATTTGGTTGCATATAAACCCGTTTCTTAGACTCAGTAAAATCGCCATTGAAGGGAAACAGGAATAAAGCATTGCATTGTTCTGAAAATACAATTAATTTAGTCAATTAAAATGCCTTTAAACGAATGGGAATTCATAAAATTAAGCCCAGCGCATTTCATATACATAATAATTGATTTATTAAGTTATTCCAATCAAATTCATATATCCTACTCTCGGTAAGCTAAAGTTTCATTTAAGCGATTCTGCATTGGCCGAGCAAGTTCATCATGATTTTCCGGCGTAGTTCTCCCTTGTCAGTGATGCAGGACGGAGGGCCTGACAAGGACAGCTGTCCAGTCGTTAGGATGGGACGGAAAACCGAGGTCCCACGTACACATTGGCGTTCATGTAAAAGATTCCTTGACACTTGGAATTCGATATAAGAGTAGGCTGTAGTGCCAGTGTCCGGACAAAATTTCTCTCATAGCACACTGTATGGCGTATGCCCGTCTTCGTTAGCCGAGTTGGGAGCAGAGAAGTTGGGCGTTAACCCCCATTTCATTTCATTTTAGCGATTCAAAACTGTTTATAAATAAAAAAAATATATATCCTAAATGTTTCTTCAATGAATGTATTTGTTACAATCATAAAATGGATTATAATCTACAACCCCGCCCCGTTTAATTAACATTTAGTAATTTTCTGTAGAACTATACACGAACCTGGTGTATTACTATAAGTCATCTGGGTTGAGTCTGGCCATCCGCATCCACAAGACGTTTTTATAAATACGAGACCAGGAGGGCAAGACATTACATGTGGTGTGCCCACGGCATCGGTTAAAATGTAAGATGTTGCATCAGTGGCGTTAATCTGCATGTTCGGACAGGCTGGTTGAACTTTGGTTACTGCTGAAACAAGATTATGTTATTTTTAATCGATTTACTTTTTTTCTTCAATCAAATACCTCAAAGTTTTATACAAATCTGGAAAACCCGAGTTTCATCCATTTATACCCCAATGTACCAACGCTCAATTAAACTCCTCCATGTTTAACCTCAACAGTTTCCGGAGAACGAAATTTTCATTGATTTTAAAAGTACTGATGCGTCATTGGCATTTTTTGTTCAAATCTATATGAAATTTCTCACAGCTTAATGCACATTAATATGTTCCCAGGCCGACTTTTTAACATTTAATTAAGAAAGCAAATTATCAACGTTAAATACTGCCACGGCATGGATTCAATCGATGCAATTCATTGATGCAATTTCAAACCCACATATCATTGTAAAGACTAAACGGAATAGAACCCCTTTTGGACTGGCATGCATATTAGAGATTCGTCTTTTATAATAATGTAGTTTGCAAGTTATCCCTACATAACACATCGAGACTTTAATAAAGGACCTAAAGGGAGGCGTATGTCGATCTTGCAACTGAAAGCAACTGGCGTTTTGTCAAGTGGGAGCAACAGAAAGCAACTGAATGCAACTGAAAGGGTCGACCTGAGTGCCTCTTACAACTCAAGCAACTAGTTGGAGTTAGATGCATATGTTCAACTTTTTGCAACTCGTTACAACCAGCCGCAGTCGACAGGAGCCAACTCGTTTCCATTGAAATAACATCACTTGATAAGAGACATGACTGTGTCGTGTGACTTTATAAATAAATAAATGGAAAACACAAACTTTTCTTCAAATCGGATGAACAGATAGACGGACGGGGAGAAAGGATATAGTTCCATTGGTAGGAGACTAATAATAATAATCTATTGAAAGAAACATACCGACAGTTGTCACGTCAGGATGTTCACAAGTTGTATCAGCTACACAATCTGTTACATTAAATGCATCGCCTACTGGACATTGTTCATAATAAGCTTTAGACTGACGGCATTCATAATAACCAAAACAGTTCCCATTATCAGAGAAACGGGTACCATTTGTTAATCTTTTACAAGGATCTGAAACAATGTAAAGTCTATATGAATTATTTGTGTCATTTAGAAAATACCAAACTTTCCACGGCGTATAATCCACACAAAAATGTATTCAAATTGATTATTCAATATTTAATTACGAAAACAAAACGTTAGGAAATCTGCCGACTTGGAATTACCCTGATTATTGATCATCTAGATATTAATCTATCATCTATTGCCATCATGTTGTTAAAACAGACGGTTTAACGCCGCCAATATTTAGCGCTAGTTTATTTTTCGGACATGTGCTTTTTATAGCATAAAACTTATTCATATGGGTGCTAAATCTCATGTTTACGGAGATATGCGTCAAAGAATTTTTGTTTCAAAAGCCAGATTTACCGCATACTCCTCGCAATGTTTCCTTTGATTATAGCTAATCTCACTACTCACTGCTGTAAAGACAGAAAATTATTGTTCTAAATTATAATTGGTCAATAGTCCGCTTAACAAAAACATATGAAAATGGAAGAACCCCGGAAAAATATTCAGTACAGCACTTTGATCACCAACGATAAAAGAAACGATAGCCCTGGAAGTAATCCAATTAGAACGCATAGATTTATTGGCTGAAGAACTTACCATCTGGACATTGTACAGAAGACGCATGTTTACAAACATTTTCATCAAAAAATGTACCCGAGGCACAAGTTTGTAATTGTGGATTACTAGTGTCACACTGTACAAATAAGTTACAATAGCCGGGAATCCTGGAATAACTTAACCCTGTAGCTTCTATAACTTTTTTACAATATTCTGAAAAACATAGAAAATATAAATATATCGATATACGGGAACTTGTTGCAAACTTTTTGAAATCTTATCCCCCGACTTTTTGATTTTAAAAGTTCTGGGCTTTGCGACCTCCCGCCCAGAGTTTATAAACTGGCCACCACAGTAAAAAAAACCCATTATTTTGGTCGATCAAATTTAGGAATTTAGAGTTTTTAAATGTTGTTCTCGAGAAATATGGAGGTTTGTAAAATTCATTAAGTATGTTGATAACAACAACATTGTCTGTTTGAACTCTATACGAACACTGGAGGTGGTTTGTTTTTTTAAATAACAAGATAACGTCTTTACTTTAAGTTTAATTGGTTTGGTTATAATTATGTAGAACTGTTTGTGTATTATAATAATACAGTAGTATAATACCTACCTTTAAGGAACTCTTGTCCAGATACAGTGGATATAAAGACAGCGGCTACAAGGAGTTGGAAAGATCGTCCGAGCTGCATCTGAAAACCAAAAGAAAATGCTTGAGAGGGTTCATAATTATCTTGTATAGTAAGGGACGCTTTCATTGTTTCGGGAATATTTAGGATCACTTCCAATGCCTTCTTACTAAGAGGTATGATGAATCCCCAATACTCTTCTCACATCACCGTGGGTTAAGTATAGAAATTATGGCGACATATCCTGAATACTGACAAACAACTGTCTCTGTTCTCATTATCACTCTTGTGGTATTTAAGGCTTTTGGACAATTGTTGGCCTTACCTTGGTCTATTGTAACAGTAAATGAAGTAGATGGTCTTTACTCAAAGCTATTTCTCCAACTAAAGAAATCTTTACTTGTTATATTTATATTTTATTTCATTGATACCCACTCTAGCCATCGATCATTCTTTAATATCCTTAGTACACTGACATAGACAATAATCAAAAATATATCCATCGTCATTGTCTGGGAAGGATTGACAATGACAGACGGTTTAAATTACGTCACATCCCAAAATATTCCAACAATTAATTTATTATATGTCATACTTATGTGTTGATTTGAATGATCTGCATATAAAAGTATAATACGAAATACTATTTAAAGGTCTTCATTAGTTCATGTCAGTTTATTAAACTTTAATCTTTTCGGTCCATCAATCTTATACGTATCGTCAATCAAAACTATATACATATACATATTATACATATAATAGTGAGTGCATTATGGACAATCCTGTAGGTTTCCGGTCATGCTCCCACTAATTTGTTCAGGAATTTGAGCTGGGAGGGCCGGGTGAAGACAACGTCATGTTTAACGTTAGATCTGGGTGAGTACCCGAGAATGTTATAAAGTCAGAAGCCTCGAGACAATTTTACTGCTCGTATAGGTGCATTCATGTATAAGATTGGAGAGGAGTTGACAAGCATTCCCGGCACACCCATGTACTTGATCATTATTTAGGGTAAATATATTATTTTTTTGATTTATCAGTATCAATTATCACTGTATACCAAACAATCCTACATATCAATTTCTTTAAATCATTGTATGGTCTATATTTAATTGTTGAAAATTAGTTTATTATATTATAATGATTGATGAGAAATCCGCATTGGGGAGCCGTTATACAACATTCCTTTGTTAACTTACATTGCATTAATCTACAACACAAAAGATCATTGAGGAAAAATACACTTCGCATAATTTTAAGCGCCACTGTCCTGGCAAAAATCTAAATAGAACAAAATAATGATCATGACATCTGCTCCAATTAGTGCATGTCTTTTAATGGTAACATTTATTGACGAAATATGATGTATCTTTGTGTGAAGATGAAAACAGACCACATAAAGTTAATAATATGTATAAAGGCATCCATCATAACTTCCATTATATGAGAGAAAATGGGTTGTTAAATAACACAGAACGTTTCTAACTGATAATTATTTGTCTAACATGACAGAGAAATCACGTTTCGAACACAAACATTATTTTAGTTGGTATTGACTCGGAACCAAACAAACATCATCCCTGCATAGAATTTGCTCTTCTTAAATAACAAGGACAAGGTAGAAAAAAATAACGCGTCATCTCTAATGCAAAACGCTCCCATCTTGCCAAATCAACAAAGTTTTAAACTGGCCGGTACACAGATTTGTCGATCAGATATTTATTATGTTAAATATAAGGATTGGAGTGCTTGTATTTTATTATCTATATGCGTGTGTAAGCTTTGTCGAAGGTAAGAATATGTACAATAAGTATCAATCTGTAATAAGCATGATAATTATTTATATATTACAGACTACTCGTTATTCTAAACAAACAAAGAAGGAAAACTGCCGTTTCATACCAATATACCCACGTGCACAGGTTAGTCCAGTATCGAGGCGATCTAGAAACTGCAAATAGCGGAGAGGTGGGGCGGTTCTAAATCTATAAGATTGCCATACCCAACCCCAAAACGAATGTCAACATAGATCGTATTGATTGTATGGTTGTTTGCTGATCCTTAACTCAACGGAAAGCAGTCTTATGCAAGTTGACTAATATAGCGAAACCCTAAGATGGAGGTCGGAGAGGGGGTTGTGTCCGAGTTAAATTCTTGCGAACGAGATGAACGGAAATGGGATAGAATATCGAGATACCTGCCAATTCTGTTTTTTTTTTTTGTGAGATTTGACATTCATTGCCTATCGCCCCATGACCCGCCCACCGCACTGATGGTACTAATATCTGGGCGGTTCAATGTAACCGTGAATATGATAATGAGATAGTTTAGGACCACAGAGGATTGGGAGAATGGTTAAATAATGCCGTATGCGGCAAAAACAATTTTAGATATCGACGTAAAAATAATGTAATTGAGATTTTAAATTTAAGGGGATTGAATCTGGATATTTTAGTCAAGGCACTTGAAGGGATTAAAATAAAACTTCTTACTACTGCTTGTGTGGTGGGGAGATAACTATATTATTATAACCGTGAGCTACTGAGCATGATAGTGATAAGATTGTATCAAACCACCGATTTCAGATAGCAATGTATATAATATGTAATACACTGAGCTGACTGGGCACCGATAGACGATGGATTTGGTGCCTTTTTTTTTCGCAGGTACAGTCTCGCGGTGGGGCCAAAGGCGTTTTATAGCTGAGGCGCTGGAGGCGCCAGCCTCCATGCGAAAAAAATCAAAGAAGTTGAACAAATAAAACAGGAGATAAATGCTAAAACCGATGAGAAAAAAGAAATGTACCCTAGTTAGGGAGGGCCCTAAAGGCAGACAAAAGGGCCCCTCTTGCCAAGGGAAAGGACCCCCCCGTATCCGAGTCAATCGTTTTCTTTACACTGTTACTGTCGAATCCACTACTGAAATGGAATGTAGTCATTGCACTGGTATGAAAATCATCAATCAAGACGCCCAATCTTATAACATAGTATTTGAGAGATGACCGTCATTATGATGCAAATGTTTTATTCTAGAGCGCCCAATATATTTGAGCCTTCTCATGACATTCTAATTATTGCGAAGTAATATTGTTGTATTTTTGTTCACATACACATTCACCTATTCAAATTAATTTTAACACATTCCCCTTTTGATAGGTTGCAGGGAACAATGCTTATTCCATTATGACAATTCTTTTGAGGAATCTGAAAAAAGATGTGGCCAGGTTTCAACAGGACGAGTTTCCATCCAAAATAACAAAGCGTCATTTTCTGGATTTGGATTCATCGCATTACCAGTTTTTAAAGGCAACACCCTTCAGCCATATTTTGCGTTGGCCTTTCGATTCCGATACACAGGAGCAGTAACGAGCAAGAAACAACCTATTGTCTTGATCAGTAATGGCTGTGAAATGAATAGTCCTACCATTGAATTAAGTATAGCTGGAAGCACCTTAACTTTAAAACTTGTCTTAACGGTGGATGAGGAGAAGAATGACGTAGTTCTCATATCCATACCAGATGTTGTGAGTATTTGAAAACCCATTTCAGTCTATGGCAACGTGATATTTCAACTTTTATCCGCATGTTAAATCGAAACGATATTTTCCTTTTTAAACTACATGAATTTATAAACTGAACTGGAAACTTTCCATTGTAAAGTCACCGCTTTACGGAAGCAGATAAGTTTCAATCAAATGAAAAAAAAAAATCTGTTTATATCTTGTAATTACAAGATAGGCTATCTTTTTGTTATTACATGATATGGTCTTCCGTACCGCTTTGGTAAATTAACTGTATAGTGGAAAATATTTGAATTTGTTAAACTAATGTCTGTATTTGTTTCTGTTTTAGGACGTAGCCAAAGAAACACATGTGAAAATTGGACAAGATAACACTCGTATTCGTATACTAGTAGGAGAACACCCCATGCATATTATAGAAAAAAGTTAGTATATAGATCATAATATTGTGTACGCGCGCCTTTAAAACCGATTCGCAGAAATTGGATACATACCCAACGTTGGTGGTAATGTCACATGTCCGTCTTCATTAGCCCATTTGGTTCAGAAAAGATAAACCTAATTCCATTAACGCATTACGTGAAAAGTGGTGATTGTAGTTCGAACGTACACATGCAGTCAAAAACTTCTTAACCCGTTGAAGTACCTGTTCATGTAAGATTATATACATTGTTCACTTGTATATCACGTGTTGCACAGTTCTGTCATAATTGTTTCTTTATATCTTTTCCATATTTTAGGTATGCACGAACACGTAGTATCATCCGAATGCCCACTTCAGATTGGGGCTGGGTATGGCTTACTTCCATTTGTTGGAGAAATTGATGAGGTTAGCTACGTTTATAAAATACTATTCAATTATCTAATGTGTATATTGCACGTCTAAAGAATCCTCGACATCACGGAGGTCTCATTCCGCCCAACTCCACTGTGGCAGTGTGAAGTTAGCTCGATTTTCGTTTTTCAATATTGGTGAATATCGAAAAACGAGCTTCTCGTTTTTCTAATTGGCGAATAACGAAAAACAACTAGCTCGTTATTCGATATTGGCGAATGTTGAAAAACGAGCTACTTGTTTTTCGACATTCAAACTTGACTCTCAAAAAAGTAGATTTGATGGAGGTATATATGTAGAATGTCTCCATGGCCCGAACTAAATACATCATAATTGGGGATAACCGAGCAGTGGATTCACATAAAAACTGCTCTTTCTCCTTGTTTTTTGATATTGGCGAATCTCGAAAAACGAGCTACTCGTTATTCGATATTCAAACTTGAATATTAAAAAAGCAGATTTGAAGGATGTATATCTACAGAATTTCTCCAAAACACATTTTATTAAATCAATGATCTAAAACGAACTAAAGATATCATAATTCAGGATGCCTGAGCAGTGGATCCATATAAAAACTGCTCTTTCTCCTTGTTTTTAGATATTGGCGAATCTCGAAAAACGAGCCACTCGTTTTTCGATATTCAAACTTGAATATCAAAAAAGCAGATTTGATGGATGTTTATATACAGAATGTCTAAATTGATACATTTTATTAAATGAGTGATCTAAAACGAACTAAATACATCATAATTGGGAATGCCCGGGCAGTGGATTCACATAAAAACTGCTCTTTCTCGTTGTTTTTTGATATTGGCGAATCTCGAAAAACGAGCCACTCGTTTTTCGATACTCAAACTTGAATATCAAAAAAGCAGATTTGATGGATGTTTATCTACAGAATGTCTCCATGACACATTTGATTAAATGAGTGATCTGAAACGAACTAAAGATATCATAATTCAGGATGCCTGAGCAGTGGATTCATATATGAAAGCTGCTCTTTCTCCTTGTGTTTTTGTATTGGCGCATCGCGAAAAGAGCCACTCGTTTTTCGATATTCAAACTTGAATATATCAAAAAAGCAGATTTGATGGATGTTTATATACAGAATGTCTAAATTGACACATTTTATTAAATGAGTGATCTAAAACGAAGTAAATACATCATAATTGGGGATGCCCGAGCAGTGGATTCACATAAAAACTGCTCTTTCTCCTTGTTTTTTGATATTAGCGAATCTCAAACTTGAATATCAAAAAGGCAGATTTGATGTATGTTTATCTACAGAATGTCTAAATTGATACATTTTATTAAATGAGTGATCTAAAACGAACTAAATACATCATAATTGGGGATGCCCGAGCAGTGGATTCACATAAAAACTTTCTTTCTCCTTGTTTTTTGATATTGGCGAATCTCGAAAAACGAGCCACTAGTTTTTCGATATTCAAACTTGAATATCAAAAAAGCAGATTTGATGGATGTTTATATACAGAGTGTCTAAATTGACACATTTTATTAAATGAGTGATCTAAAACGAACTAAATACATCATAATTGGGGATGCCAGAGCAGTGGATTCACATAAAAACTTTCTTTCTCCTTTTTTTTTGATATTGGCGAATCTCGAAAAACGAGCTACTCGTTTTTCCATATTAAAATATCAAAAAAGCAGATTTGATGGATGTATATCTTCAGAATGTCTCCAAAACACATTTTATTAAATACGTTTTCTAAAACGAACTAAAAATATCATAATTGAGGATGCCTGCCTGAGCAGTGGATTCACATAAAAACTTTTCTTTCTCGTTGTATCTATTTCATTTTAGTTCACCGATTTAATCAGATGTGTTTTGGAGACTTTCTTTAGCTACACATCCATCAAATCTACTTTTTTGATATTCAAGTTTGAATATCGAAAAACAAGTGGCTCGTTTTTCGAGATTCGCCAATATCAAAAACAACGAGAAAGAGAAGTTTTTATGTGAATCGAATGCCCAGGCATCCTCAATTATGATATTTTTAGTACGTTATAGATCACTAATTTAATCAAATGTGTCATGGAGACATTCTGTAGACAAACATCCATCAAATCTGCTTTTTTGATATTCAAGTTTGAATATCGAATAACGAGTAGCTCGTTTTTCGAGATTCGCCAATATCAAAAAACAAGGAGAAAGAGCAGTTTTTATGTGAATCCACTGCTCGGGCATCCCCAATTATGATGTATCTAGTTCGTTTTAGATCACCCATTTAATAAATTGGGTCATGGAGACATTCTACGGATATACCTCCATCAAATCTACTTTTTTGAGATTCAAGTTTGAATGTCGAAAAACAAGTAGCTCGTTTTTCAACATTCGCCAATATCGAATAACGGGCTAGTTGTTTTTCGTTATTCGCCAATATCGAAAAACGAGTAGCTCGTTTTTCGATATTCACCAATATTGAAAAACGGAAATCGAGCTAACTTCACACTGCCCTCCACTGTACCTTGGTAGGCGCAAACTATGTTGTTCCGGCAGAAAAATCCCCTGTGTTTCTCAAAATAATAAAATTATCGTCTCGACACCCTATACTGTAATGGGAACTTGAACCCACCCATGTGGACCCGTTCTTGAAATCCCTCAGTAAAGGCCTACATTAACTCGTGGTCCAAAATAATAGTTAATTAACTATATAGTTTTCCATGTTTATGTTTTTTTTATGATGTTTCATTTTTTTTCAGTTTGTGTTCTATCCATGCATTAATGAAGATTTTTTCGATAAAGAAACATTTCCGTAAAAGTTTAGGCCCAAGATCTAAGCCGAAAACCAACTAGGTCATTTTTCTGGTTGAAAATATATATGATTTTGGAAGAGCAGGCATAGTAATTGTATTCAAGCATTCCGGAACAATAAATAAGAAAGATGTTCAATAATCTAATAATTTCTGTTGTTGGTTTATGGGAGAGAGAGAGGGAGATAGAGAGAAGGGAGACTGGAATAGCAAGAAAACGCGTTGTCGCCCGTAAGATTTTCAACAACCAAAGATTGGGGGGGGGGGGTGAGGCTACGAGTCGTCTGTAACCCGAAATTATTTCGAGCATTGATCGAGCCCGTACGCCTATGTGTGATTGAATGATATAGCTGGACATACTGGACTGAACTATATTTAAATTAATTTATTTGTCAAAACTATGCGGTAAAAATCAATTTTAAGTATAAGCCTTGTTTGTCACGTGACTTGATTGAGGGTCCATTTTAAGCTTGTATTTTCCATAATTAGCTTTACCATTATCGAAGCGGAGTTGTTCCCCACAGGCACTTGAAGGGATTAAAATAAATTAAAATAAAACTTCTTACCACTGCTTATATAGTCAAGCAGTAGTAAGAAGTTTTATTTTAATCCCTTCAAGTCCCTGTGTTGTTCCCACAACAGCTAACTTCTCGTCCAGGCAGTTTGCTTCCATTACAGTAGTGTTAAGTGGGATGAGGTCTATTCAAACGAAACACTGCGAGGAGTATGGTACACCACTCAGATAGACTATATTGGACCACATTTAAAGTTGCTAAGTCTCTTAACTCAATATCATTCAAAATATTCAACATTGTAATCACGAATTATTTGTCAATTTAAATCATAATTGATGACGTGATCTTACCGGAAAGAGATGGGCTTCCAATTATCCAATATTTAAGACAAAATAAACATTTTACCATTGATACACGAATCGTGTACCATAATGCGTTTCAGCCCCAGTTCTAGCAAGAGATTCGAGGAACGGGGCTAGAAACATTGCACTAATTCAAACGGTGCATGTGGACTGGAATAACTAGACGCTAGAAATTTTCATTTGATTGACACTGCTGGCTTATTTCGCCGAACATAACTGATTTGAAATTAGAGTAAAAACGGAAACCATTGAATTTAAATCAGTTTATATACATTCATATTAGAGTATTATATGCGTTGCGACGCACTTGTGTCAATTTCTAGGTCCCTAATGTTAGCGATTTAGCAGGAAACACTTTTGCGGCAGTCAAAATTTGCTCCCGAGGGCCCCGTCGCCGTGGAATATAAACAATTATATCAGACCACTTACTCTACTCAGGTACTGGAATAGCAAGAAAAAAGTGTTTGAGGTCGTCAAATTTTCTTGGGGGCGGGGCGTTTTAGGTTCTGCCACCTAACCATCATCGAGTCCGTACGCCTATGGAGAGCAGCCTATAGCCCCTCCCCCCCCCCCCACGGTAGGCTACCCTTCGCCATGGACCGTCAATTAGTGACATCGGCGCCCACAAGAGCCTTTGCCCCCCCCCCCCTCAACAATTTTGGGCTAGCTACGGGCCTGGTTTGTGTCGAGTGGACGTTAAATCCCTCACCCCGTTAAAGGTAGTTACCCCGTTAAAGGTAGCATAGCCATATAATGTATGGTGGTATATTAGAGTCAAAATTCTAACCTGCCATCGTCTTATTTCTTACTTCTATTCATCTAATTTCTAACCTTTATTCATATAATTTCTAACTTCCATTCATGTAATTTCTAAATAGACATTGAATAATTCAACTTCCTTATTTGTTCAGTGTAAATATCAATTCTGTTTCATCTTATTTCTATTATCGAGGCGAAAAATGTCTACTTCATTGTTGTGTTACATGTTAAGCATGAACGGCAAACATATTTAGAATTATGATACATCTACCTGGCAACCATCATTGTGATGTCGTTTGGTGTCGCCACCATGTGCTCAGTTTGGCGATTGAGCACCTGATCGGGACCATTCTATTGATACAAACGACTCGCTCTTTGTCAGGTTGAGCGGCTTGCCTGAGTGTTAAAATTGAAAACAACACGGAGAGAGAGAGAGAGAAAGAGAGAGATGGGGACATGGGGTTAAACATCCACTCGACACCAACCAGGTCATTTCGGTATTAACACAGATCAATTTATTTCAATAACTCGCTTGCGCGTAGGGGTGTTTAGCAGTGCGAGGAAACCCGAGGACCAGGATAAAACCCCACGAGCCTTTCTTGGACAGGCGGCCCTACTCCATGTCACGTAAAACCGGGAAATCAAAACCACGCCAGTTTATTCAATGACAGACCTTATGTTAGAGCGTGCACGTGCTAACCATTGGGCCATCCTACCCTCTAAACAACATTGAACGTGATATAAATGTATGGTTTGCAAATACTGTTTCGAATACCGTGGCTAAGTGGGTAAGACGCAGGCTCGCTAGTTCGATCCCTGCATTGGTCGAGAAAGTTCATCCAGATTTTCTGGCGTGGTTCCCCTTATCAGTGCCTTGTTGTTCCGATTTGATGAAAACCCGAGGTCCCGTGTACATGTTGGCGTGCTCACAAAAGATCCCGTGACCGTTAGAATTCGATATAAGTCCAGGTCGTAGATCCGCTCTCCGGGCAGTACTTCCCTAAAGCACACTGGTATGGCGTATGTCCGTCTCCATTAGCCCGGTGCGGAGCAGAACAGTTGGGCGTTAAACCCC
The DNA here is from genome assembly GCA_036850965.1 of Patella caerulea. NCBI lineage: Eukaryota > Metazoa > Mollusca > Gastropoda > Patellidae > Patella > Patella caerulea. Next base: position 27,579,308 of record JAZGQO010000006.1, read on the forward strand.
TTTCAGTTCATTTCATTTTCTATTTAAAATATAAGTTAACGGGGGAGAATTTTATTTGATTTTTTTTTTTTTTTTTTTTTACGGTTTAGCCAATAATTAATATTTATTCTCTCTCTCTCTCTCTCTCTCTCTCTCTCTCTATGTGTCTCTCTCTCTCTCAATTTCATCACTCCTTCCAACCTTCAACCAGACGAAGAATGAGTCGTATTTGTTTATGGTCCCGATCAGGTGCGCAATCACCAATAATTGAGCACGCAGTGGCGACACCAAACGACTTCATAATGATGGTTGCTAGGCAGAAATGTATAAATTCTAAATTCGTTAATGTTGATGCTAAACATCTAAAGCATCTATTAAGAAGACATTTTTCGTTTAAATAATAGAAAAAAGTTGGAACAGAATTGGAATTTACACTGAACAAACAAAGAAGTTGGGTTATTATTGTCTTAAATTAGAAATTACATGAATGGAAGTTAGAAATTACATGAACAGGAGTAAGAAATTAGACCGAATAGACGATAGCATGTTAGAATTTTCTTTTGACTCTAGGCCTAACTTACCGCCATAGAAATGCTCGTCGGTCATCATTGAGCACGTAGGCTACTATCTACGAAAAGGTAGCCAAAAACGTTGAGATATTTTGATGAGTTTGTTTTTAGCTACGATTGGATGCCTTTAGTTCCAAGTGGCAAACTCAATTAATACACGCAGCGTCTTTGATAAGTTTGGTTATCCAATAAAATATTGGGGGATTCCCCTTAGAAATCTCGATCCTATGATTGGCTCGGTTTCTTACACATAAAGGCGTTGTTCGATTCTACGCATTGACTATACATTTCTATAATATGTACTATACCGATTGGGTGACCTTGTGGTCTAGTGTCGCGCTTCGAACTCTGGCTGACCGATCATAGCTTGCGGTTGTGGTTTTGATCCCTGCTGTGAGGCGCCTTTTCCACCTCGTAGGTTTACTCCGGGTACTCCGATATCCTCCCACAGGCACGGGAAAAGCCCGTGTGCTAAGATAATTAAAATAAGACTTGTGAAACCTGGGCTAATGAAGACAGGCATAATTATCCATACAGTGTGAAATGGGGGAAATTTTGCCCGGGCATCAGCGCTACAGCCTTATCTTATATCGAATTCCAACTTCCAATGTGTACACGGGACCTCGGGTTTTCGTCCCATTCGAACAACTAAGACACCTGTCCTGCGGGCCCTCCATCGTGCATCACGGACGGGGAAACCACGCCGGAAAAAACACTAAGAACAACAACCAATCTTTATACAGATGTTCAACAACCAACAAACGAATCTCAATTATGTACTGTAGTAAATTCAGTCCCATAATATGCACACAGTCACCGAAATATCACGTGCGTGTGAACATAGAACTAAATACGCTTTGTTTGACGTCCGCTTCCATCGAAGAAATTAACATAAATATACGGTCGCCTATTGGAGCTAAAATTAATTGTTTAAGAGTGCGCATGCGACAAAGTGATATGAAAGAACATCCGTTTAGAAATAGATGAATCGAACGCACCAAATAATTTTCCGGGTAGAAGAGGACGTAAATGTCTCTGGATAAACCCAAAACTTCTCCTTGTAAGAAGAAATGATATCATAAAAAAGAGGTTAATTTAGGAGTTAATCGAGGTATCTGTTATTTGTAAGTATCGATGATGATAATTATATATTCTCAACCCAAATTAGTTTCAATTCAATTATTAAAGAAAATGGAACGCGTTACCGCGGTATTTAAAAGGGGAATGGACAGTTGAATGGTTAATTATTTGCGCCTCTGATCTGGTCACTCTGGTGGCAACATTTTTATTATTAATATTCTAGCTAGAACAAAGGTTGGCAACGAGAAAGGTGACCAACGAGAAGTGTGTGTGTGTGAGAGAGAGAGAGAGAGAGGGAGAGAGAGAAGAGAGAGAGAGAGGATGGGTTCAATTTTATTTCCACAATTGGCTTGCGCGTACTGACTGGTCTTTACCATTGATCGGAACTTCGAGGAAATTTAACGGGAAGGTCCAGAGTAAAAACGAGGTTGGACAGGCGACCCTACTTCTTGCCATGTACAACCTATAGAAACAACATCAGTTGACTCATTAATACTATAGGCAGACCTTATGATAACCATCAAGGGTCATCCCACAGCCATGGACTACAGCCATTTGAATAACCAATGGTTGTATTCAATGGCTTGGACACCTACTACTTTTCTCCATAATGACGTCACTTTCAGAATGAGGTCACTTTCAGAATTAGGTCAAACTGTGTTGACATCACCACCATTACCCCAGTAGTATTCAATGGTCATTGAGTTCATATATATATATCTACACTGTATATATTTGATAATCTACCATTTTTTATGCCAAAATGTCATTTTAAATTTACAATTGTAATGTTTTGGTGTTAAAATTTCCCACAAAATGTGATTGATGATATTATACCATTTTTTATACTATACTGTCACTTCTAATTTAAAATCGTAAGGTTTATGTGTCAAAATTCCACCTCAAAATGCAACTTCCAAACAATTCGGAAAGTGAAACCAAGGGACATAACTCATGTGTATTTCACTAAATGCCTTGCTTGGAATTAAAAATGACAATTTGGCATAAAGAACAGTATATTATGAAAACATTAATATATAAAATTATTATTATATGATTTATGAGTTGAAAGAATAGTGGATTTGGGTAAATCTAGCTACCGCTAGAAAAAAGGCAGTTATTATTGACCCATATTTTGAACAATTCATTCACCACCGGATTTAAACTATAAAACTTATTGTTACAATTTGCCAAAATTTTTAAGGTTGAAATAACTTAATCACATTTGGAATTAATAATCCTGCGGATATAAATTCCAAATGGGATTAATAAATAACCCTTCCATCTCATTAAAGCTTAATTTTTATACGCCCACATAGAAATGTGGACGTATATTGCCGTCGCCCCCGTCCGTCCGTCTGTAGGTCCGTCCGTCCGTCGTCCACAATTTTTTGTGAACGCACTAGAGGCCAGGGTTAATATCTGATTGACTTTAAATTTATACACAATGTTTAAGGTCATAAATTCCAAATGGGATTAATAAATAACCCTTCCATCTCATTAAAGCTTAATTTTTATACGCCCACATAGAAATGTGGACGTATATTGCCGTCGCCCCCGTCCGTCCGTCTGTCCGTCCATCGTCCACAATTTTTTGTGAACGCACTAGAGGCCAGGGTTAATATTTGATTGACTTTAAATTCATACACAATGTTTAAGGTCATGAGACGAAGAAGCCTATTGATTTTCAGCAATATCCGATAATTACTGCCAGAGTTATGACCCTTGATCACTTAAAAAAATCTTGTGAACGCTCTAGAGGCTAAAGTTAATATCCGATTGACACAGTGTTTAAGGTCATGAGACGAAGAAGCCTATTGATTTTCAGCGATATCCGATAATTACTACCAGAGTTATGACCCTTGATCACTTTGAAAAATCTTGTGAACGCTCTAGAGGCTAAAGTTAATATCCGATTGACTTTAAATTTATACACAGTGTTTAAGGTCATGATACGAAGAAGCCTGTTGATTTTCAGCAATATCCGATAATTCCTGCTCGAGTTATGACCCTTGATCACTTTGAAAAATCTTGTGAACGCTCTAGAGGCTAAAGTTAATATCCGATTGAATTTAAATTTATACATGGTGTTTGAAGTCATGATACAAAGAAGCCTATTGATTTTCAGCGATATCCGCTAATTACTACCTGAGTTATGACCCTTGATCACTTTGAAAAATCTTGTGAACGCTCTAGAGGCTATAGTTAATATCCGATTGACTTTAAATTTATACACAGTGTTTAAGGTCATGAGACGAAGAAGCCTATTGATTTTCGGTGATATCTGATGACCCTTTTTGACCCTTGATCACTTAAAAAAATCTTGTGAACGCTCTAGAGGCTAAAGTTAATATCCGATTGACTTTAAATTTACACACAGTGTTTAAGGTCATGAGACGAAGAAGCCTATTGATTTTCAGCGATATCCGATAATTACTACCAGAGTTATGACCCTTGATCACTTTGAAAAATCTTGTGAACGCTCTAGAGGCTAAAGTTAATATCCGATTGACTTTAAATTTATACACAGTGTTTAAGGTCATGATACGAAGAAGCCTGTTGATTTTCAGCAATATCCGATAATTCCTGCTCGAGTTATGACCCTTGATCACTTTGAAAAATCTTGTGAACGCTCTAGAGGCTAAAGTTAATATCCGATTGAATTTAAATTTATACATGGTGTTTGAAGTCATGATACAAAGAAGCCTATTGATTTTCAGGGATATCCGCTAATTACTACCTGAGTTATGACCCTTGATCACTTTGAAAAATCTTGTGAACGCTCTAGAGGCTATAGTTAATATCCGATTGACTTTAAATTTATACACAGTGTTTAAGGTCATGAGACGAAGAAGCCTATTGATTTTCGGTGATATCTGATAATTACTGCCAGAGTTATGACCCTTGATCACTTTGAAAAATCTTGTGAACGCTTTAGAGGCTAAAGTTAATATCCGATTGACTTTAAATTTGTACACAGTGTTTAGGGTCATGAGACGAAGAATCCTATTTGATTTTCAGTGATATCTGATAATTACTGCCAGAGTTATGACCCTTGATCACTTTGAAAAATCTTGTGAACGCTTTAGAGGCTAAAGTTAATATCCGATTGACTTTAAATTTGTACACAGTGTTTAGGGTCATGAGACGAAGAATCCTATTTGATTTTCAGTGATATCTGATAATTTCTGGCACTTGATCACTTTGAAATATCTTGTGGACAAACGCCTCGAGACAAATCATCAAAACTATTCTAATCATTTCTGATAATTATTTAATGGGCTATTGCTCGTAATAAGATTATCATGTGTTGTAAATGTTCTCCTTACTGACAAAAGAAACAATATGCGACAACCCTTGTTGACTACCCGGACGACTTAGCTGTTGTGGGCGTATGTTTCGTTGCCTGGCAACCTATCTTTTCTTTTTGTTGCTTGTAAATTGAGAAATGTTGGTTTCTGGTCTTTTATTCTTTGACAATTAGCTCGTAGACTATCATTATTTTATAATTTGGGGTGTATAGTATGTGTAGTTATTGTATGGACTACCGGTACGTTATTTACGATAATTCGCATTTTGGTAACGAAATACATTCAATAAAATTTTTTTTTTTTTTACATTTCTCTTTTTCAGGTAGTAGCATACAGATTGAATAGACAAAATGGAAAGGTATGACTACCATGAAACAATGACTGATCGAAGATTACTTCAAGAAAATAAATTTCTCAAAGATAAGATTGATAACCTGAAAATTGTTATCAAACAGTATAGTAATGAATTAACATCAGAGAAAATGAAAAGCAGCGGAATGACAACAGTAGCAACCCTTTTAACTGAAACACAGAGAGAGCTACAGAAAACATTAAAACAGAAGAAAGCTCTAGAAGCAGCTGTGAAAAATCTACAAAACAGATTATTAACCAACCACTTACCTGATGATGTCTCTATAGGTGAAAGTGATGTTTACATAGCCAGTTTATGTCCTCAAACTTTAGAAAATCTAGCAAGTGAAAATGTACGATTAAAAAATCTACTACATAACTGTGCTACAACTGAAAAGGTAGAAGAACTGAACAGAAAACAAGACGTAAGTTGATGGTTGAAATTATTAGATCTGCTGTATCTTTGAAATGTACTCCATACCGGTAATGTAAGGGATCAAAATAGAACTACACTCACCATTCAAGAATTTTTTGCAAAGTGATTGTCCTTTGACTTAGTGAAAATGCAAAAGAGTCATCCGTTTTCATTTAATTTTTGGAGTAACCTTCAATTGTGTGTATCTGCTGTGGTGGCCCTCTCAATTTTCTTGCACTGAAGTGAAACAGTTACTAACAATAATAACAATGTACATTTGTAGAGCACCATATCCATCCAAAAGCAGGGGGGTGGGGGATGGCCTAGTGGTCTAGAGTGCCGCGCTACGACCTCAAGCTGGCCAGTCACCTCTGGTTTGCGGCTGTGGTTTCGAGCCCTGGTGTGAGCGTATGTGGCATGGAGATAGGGGTGCCTTCTCAACCTCGTGGGTTTCCTCTGGGCACTCTGGTTTCCTCCCACTGCTAAAGCCCTCTATGTGCAAGCGAATTATTGAAATAAAAATTAAACCATATGTTAGTCCCGAAATGACCTAGTTGTGTTGAGTGGACGTTAAACCCCATTTCTCTCTCTCTCATCCAAAAGCATGCTTAAAGTGCAATGAGACAAAAGTGATAATTCTCATAGCATTACCAAAATAAGTGAATCGAGTCGTCAGATGGGATTTGAAAGTAGTCAAATTTTCAGATTTTCGGGTGTAAATTACTTTTTTTTATTACAGAATATTAATACTCTATATAAATATAGCAGAACTAACTCTAGTAAATGAACAGTTGGAGAATGAAACATATTTTTTATTACAGAATATTGATACTCTAAATGACAATATAAGAGAACTTACTCTAAAAAATGAACAGTTGGAGAATGACCTAAAGAAATATCAGAATTTGGAGAAAAGTGGTTCTTGCAACACCATGGATTCAATACCTAATGAAGAAGTGGATGATATTCAAACAGCTTTAAGACAACTAGTGAACCAATGCCAAGATTTTGACATGAAGTTGAACAAAGTCAAAGATGAAAACTCCAACAGAAAAGTTGAAACTAAACCACAAACTATTGAAAGTTTACAGTCAGTAAGTCTGATATTTATTGTTATAGGGAACATATTATCAACTGTCATTAATTCCAGTAAAATATGAAACAAAGAAGACATTTTGACATTTCTAAGACTAACACTGTCACATTTGAAGAGTAAGATTGATGCCCACTATAAGCATGACAATCTATGAAGTACATCAGTCTTAGTCTAGAATGAATAGGAAATACAAAACAATTGGCCATTTTAAATTTTCATGTCTTGGACTTGCATGTGGTGTGGTCTGAATTCTGAATCTGCTGACATGTAGTGGTAGATACTATTAATTTTTGGGAAGTGACAAGTGTTGGCATCTTGACATAAGCATTTACCCGATTCTTGCCCATTCATTCATTGTGAATAACAGATATTTTACAAATGTGGGGTGTGACCAGTAGATGTTAAGGGTGATGATAACGAGCCTCTGATACAGAGACACAAATGTTTTGGTCTTTGCATGTGGCGACTGCATAAAATAGTTATCCCAAAATGTCCATACAGAGGCCCACTATTTCTCTGAATAACATGTGGATAGAAATTGATTTTACGACTGCACAAATCACTAAACCCAAAATATTTGTACAGTTGCCCAATTCGATATACCGGTAATATGATTATCACACTTTGGAATTAAAATAATGCTAGTTTTCATTGGCATGTGATATTAAATCCACTCAGATTAGTGGCTGGTGTCTGTTGGTTCTCATGCACTGTGGTATAAAATATTCATATTGCCTATTTAAAATGACATTGACTTTTTTCAGCATCTATCAAACAATATTGAATTGTCCATGTTAAAAGAACAAAATCAACAACAAAGAAAGAAATTAGATGAGGTATGACAAAATATAAATTTGTGTATAAGCTTGTTTCTTTGTGAGGAGAAAAGTTTATTGGCTGTATAAATAAATTGAGTGAGAACGTCCTAAGATTATTTGCAAGATTTATCTTTTGAAATATCATTCATAACAAATTTTTGAAAAACCAAATTTGTAGGTATTTCTTGGTTACAAGAAGGAGCAACATTTTGGATGCTGAAACTGAAATTCGAATTTCAGTGAAAAAAGAATGTGTCTGTATGTCCATTTTCTCTACAATGTGTTAGTACTCTCCCTGTTAGCTTTACTGCAAACTATGCGTATACCTGTAGAGGTATGGAGGAAATAAACATAGGCATAATATCAAATTCAGTATGATATGTTTCGTTGTCTGGCAATCTGGCGCCTCATTCACGAAATTTTAGCTAAGATAACACCTGAATTTCAGTTATATGATTGGATAATATTAGATTGATTTTAGTGTTACCCAATCAAAATTGAAGTATCTACAAAAATTTGGATTTTTATACGCCCACATTTTTATGTGGACGTATATTGTCGTCGCCCCTGTCCGTCCGTCCACAATTTGTTTGTGGACTCTCTACAGGTCACAATTCTTATCTGATTTTGACGAAACTTGAAATATAGGTTTATCCCAAAAGATCTCAGCTGCTTTCGATATTGGCATGTATCGGATCAAAACTTCATGGATTATGGCCCCTGATTGTACGATAAATCACGTGTTTAGCTTGTGGACCCTATAGAGGTCACAATTTTGAACCGATTTTGATGAAACTTGAAATTCATGGTAATAACCCAAAGTGATTGGAACCTTTCGATATTTGCGCATATCGGAACGTAACTTCCTGAATTATGGCCTTTGATTATACGCAAAATCGCCTTATTTTAGCTTGTGGTCCCTCTGGTGGTCACAATTATTATCCGATTTAATAAAACGGTTGATAATATTACCGTTACACCGTAAGGAAAGTTGAGTTCGAATTTCGGGAAAATCTGACCAAAATTGCCATACAAAATGGCCGCCGTTTGTACGCGAATACTGTTAAAAAATTGTATATCATGGTTGTGGACCCTGTAGAGGTTACAATTTTAATTCGATTTTGATGAAACTTGAAATGCATGGTTATAACCCAAAGATCTTGGTTCCTTTCGTTATTTGCACATATCCGATCGTAACTTCCTGAATTATGGCCCATGATTGTCCGAAAAATCGCCTATGGTCCCTCTGGCCGTCGTTTGTACGTGAACAGTGTAAAAATATGGTATATCAAAGTTGTGGACCCTGTAGAGGTCACAATTTTAATTCGATTTTGATGAAACCTGAAATGCTTGTTTATAACCTAAAGATCTTTATTCTTTTTGATATTTGCGCATATCAAATTGTAACTTAATGAATTATGGCCTTTGATTGTAGGAAAAATCACTTTCGGTATTGCTTGTTCTCTGTCTATCTCTCGAACAATTATTATCTGATTTTGAAAAAAACTCTGATTATATTACTGTTGCACCGTAAGGAAGGTTGAGTTCAAATTTTGTGAAAATCGTACCAAAATTGCCGGACGAAATGATAGCCGCTTGTACGCGAATAGTGTAAAAATATGGTATATCATGGTTGTGGACTCTCTACAGGTCACAATTCTTATCCGATTTTGACGAAAAGTCACATTTCTAGGTTGTGTACCGTCACGCCATAATCATTGTCGGTTTCGAATTTCATGAATATCAGACTGGAACTGACCAACAAAGTGGCTGCTCCCAATACAGTATGAAATACAGGACTTAATGATGTAGGAAAAATCACTTTCCGTATTGCTTGTTCTCTATCCATCTCTCAAAAATGTGGGCGTATCCTGCCTGGCAGTGCCAGCCTATCTTATTTTAAGTTAAGATTTCGTGAATCAGGACCCAGTACTTTAAGTAGAAGTAGGACATATAAAGTTGAATGAATTTCTAAATGCTTTGTGGCATTCACTTTGACATGCTATACTTATTTCTACTGTAGTCCTGCAGTATTTATATACGTTTTAAAAAATCATCTAATTTTTGTAGGTCAGTGCAATGAATATGAGGTGGCAAGAATACAACAGTCAGCGAGAAGAACATGTTCGTAGTCTCAACAGTAAAGTTCTTGAATTACAGACTCAATTATCAGAACGACCAGCAATTGGTGAAGATATCAATACAGCTCTTAGAGAAGCCTCAGAGCAAATAAAATTCACAAAACAGGCTAAGGAACAGGTAAAATTTTTCTCTTACAGAATCAAAATCTCAAAACTTGCTGATGTTTTCTCATTTAATCAATACACTAAGATTAGTATAGTAAAGTATCTCATTAAGGCAAAAACAAGATATAGATATAATTTCTAATAATACCATACATTAACATCCATAATGTCATGTTGTTGAGTTTTCTTTCCTCTAATTATTCAATAAGATAAGAGTAGTAAAGTGTCCCTTTGATGGCAGCATGAAATATTTAGACCAATCTGATTAAAACACAGATCCCATTTCGTTTCGTTTTTTATAGTTCAAAATTTTGTTTTTACTTGTCTTTACTACTCTTGGATCTGGAGGACTTGTTATTTAACTCGTGTTCTGCCTGAAATGAGGGGTCAGTCAATCAAATGGTCTGTTGAATCGACCATTTGACATTTTAATGCGTTGAACTGTGGGTAGATATTACCAGCCAATGACATCTATACTAACACCAGCGGATAGAAATCAAAACTAAAGGAAATTTTAAAAAGCATTGCGGTCGCTAATTGGTTAATCGAATGACTGGCGTTAACGGGTCAAATGGCCCGTGCTTGACACCTGACGTCATAGAAAGTGAGCTCCCGCTATAACTTGTTAGATCTACATGAGTGTAGGCCATCGAAAGTATAAAAAACGAAACGAAATATAGATCTATATTTTTATTAGATTGTATTTAGAGATAATTACTAAATTTCCCCCCCCCCTTTCATTAGCGCAGGCTGTTAAACCCCATTTCATTTCCCTAATAATTCCATATAATGTCATCCTATATGCACCTTTGTTTATGTTTGCTACATATTTTCTGAAACTATGAAACTCTTTATGAGTAATATGTTTATTTAATCTCAAACTTTTTCTACTTCAAATAATGGCATGAGTGATGTATATGGCTGAAATATTGGACTATGCATGGTTATTTCATAACAATGCTTATATAGAATAGTGTATCTACATTTTAAGTTGTATATAAGAGTATAAGGTCTTGAATAAAATATTCCAGATTATATTGATACAACATGGGCAGAGACCATTGTGCAGTATCATAATACTTAGTGTCCCTCTCTCGACCTTTAGCCCAAACAAATGTTACACTGTACACTCCATTTCTAATTCACAGATTTCTGCAAATTAAACTCAGACTGCATGATATGCTTCGATTTTGTTTTTGATAGGCTGAGGGAATAGCACATGAATTACAGTTAGAAATTGATACTAAAGATGCTTTAATAAAAAGACTGGAAGCTCAGATGAGAAATGTAGGCAATCCAATGAATAATGACAACGATCAAGTTGATGTTCTGATGGCTCAGATACAGGTCTGTACAGAAGATTTTGAAAATGAGAGAAGAGATAGAGTACGAGTATTGTCTGAGTTAACAGAATTAAGAGAGACCCATAACCAGACGAAGAAAGAGGTTTGTACAATTAACTATGATTAAGACATAATAAATTTCCAGTACCAATTGTTTATTGGGGGGTAGGGATGGCCTAGTGGTCTAGAGTGCTGCGCTTCAACCTCTAGCTGGCCGGTCACCTCTGGCTTGCGGCTGTGATTTCAATCCCCGGTGAAAACGTATGTGGCATGGAGTATGGAGATAAGGGCGCCTTCTCAACCTCGTGTGTTTCCTCCGGCCACTTCGGTTTCCTTCTACTGCTAAAGACCCATACGCGCAAGCGAATTATTGAAATAAAATTTAAAACCATACGCTAGTCCCAAAATGACCTAGTTTGTGTCAATTGGAAGTTAAACCCCATTTCTCTCTCTCTCTCCAATTGTTTATTGGCTACATGTATATAAATTTTTAGACTTTCAAACTTTCAAATGATTAAGGCAAACGTGTTGTATTTTGCTGCCATAGTAAATCATTGAAGTGTAACGAGAACTGGGCTTGTATATATTCTCTCTCTGCATTTAACACTTTGATAAATAAATCATGTATTTTATTTTAATTCATATATTTTATTTTGATTAATTGTTTTTACAGCTTGAAAGGTATAAGGTGTTGAACCAGAACCGTTTTATTCCTGGTAATCAGTCATATTATCAAGGCTCTTATAATAATACCCAACAACAATCACCAATTAGAGAGGTAAGTCAAAAACAAATTAGAATGAGTTTTGTTAATAGATGTAAAATATATATCATTCAATAAATGAAATAAATTAGAATGATTACAATTAGCAGATCATTGCCATAATACTAAAGGAATCAACTCTCTCTAATTGACCACACTTTCATGTTGTCATATTATGCTTTTGCACCTGTCTGTTCACATTTTGTTCATTTTATAAAACGAAATATATGATGTTATAGATGAGTTCAGATTTTCATGAGTTTAAATTTTATGAAAAGCAGCCGAGACTGTTTGACAAAATGGCCTTTTCCCTTTGCACAAATAGTAGAATAATCACTATTAAAATGGGTTCGTCTGTGTCTGTCTGTCACACTTTTTGGGACACAATAACTGTCTTTCTAACTGAGCTAGAATTTAGAATGTTCAAACTCGGTATAGGTGTTTATTAGGTCGAAGCCTTGATGGAGTTCGATGATTAGCATTTTCTGCTTAGGGTAAGCAGAGATAAGCAATTTGATTGGTTGATGCTTTTGGACACGATAACTTTAGTTCTAATTAAGTCATAGTGATGAAACTTAGTGTATAGTTTCATTACATCAATACCTTGACTAAGTTTGATAATGAGCATTTTCTGCTTAGGGTAAGCAGAGCGATAAACAATTTGATTGGCCAAGACTTTGGAACACAATAACTCTCCTTCTTATTGAGCTAGAATGTTCAAATTTGGTGTAGGTATTTATTAGGTTGATGCCTTGGTGTATAGTTTCAATCAATTAATACCTTGACTAAGTTCGAAATGAGAATTTGCTACTCAGGGTAGGCACTGTAGGCAGAGCGATAGGCAATTTGATTGGCCAAGACTTTGGAATACAATAACTCGCCTTCTAATTGGGGTACAATGTTCAAACTTGGTGTAGGCATTCATTAGGTCAATGCCTTAATGGAGTTCGAAGATGAGCATTTTCTGCTTAGAGTAAGCTGAGATAAGCAATCTGATTGGTTGATTCTTTAGGGCATGATAACTTTGGTTATAATAAAGTGAGGGTAATGAAACTCTTGAAATAGATTCATTATGTCCTTACCTTGACAAGAATTTTCTGCTTAGGTTAAGGAGTGACAAGCAATTTGATTGGTCATGACTTTGTAGCATACTTGAACAAGTTGATGTGGAGATGTTCATTAGGTGAATTAAATGATTAGCATTTAGAGCTAAAGCTAAGCAGAGCTAAGCAATTTCATTGGTCGATGCTTTGGGACAAGATAACCTTGATTCTGATAGTGAGGGATGAAACTTATAATTTTTTTTTAAAAAAAATAAATGTGAGATTAATTAAAATGTGTGATCTGTTTTGGGGGGCATTTTTCCGGGGGACATCAGCCTTGCTGTTGGCAGTTTTGAGTTGGACAGTACCAAAAATTCATACAGACAGTAATGCGACTGGCTAAAGAGCAAATTTAATGCATTTACTCATACTGGACAGAACCAAAAATTCTTTTAGAAATTAATGTGTCTGGCTGAAAAGCACATTTGATGCATTTACTCACATTAAGTTCTTGTTTATTAACTTCTTGTCTATCTATTTCTATCTTTTCAGCAACAACTATCATCTAGAGGACGTGCTGAAAGTGAATTGGTAATTGATGGACCAGGATTTTCACTGAATGGAGCACAAGGAGCAAACTTTAAAGATGCTAAGAACTTATCTAAATCATTACCTGTGTCATCTTCTCATTCTAATATTGAAATCTTGTGTTGTCCTAAATGTGGAAAGGATTTTTCTGAGGATGAAAAACTTGTAACTCATATTGAGTCATGTCGTGAGTAGGGTGAAAAAACGTTTTGCTCTTGCTCTTGTATGTTATATATATATATATAATCAATACTTTGTGTAGATAATAACTACTTCACATATTTATTTAATGTATCAATGAGGATGGTTTTACTTCTGTTACAGTGATACTATGTAGTTTTACCTGGCAAAACCCCAACAAGAATCAGATTGTGCTTCAAACAGAAAAAAAAGTCCATTTTTTTCTTCAAAACCACGATTGATTATTGTTTTTTTATAGCATTTCTGTCACATCCTATCTGACAAGGGGTACAAATCATCACTTTAAAATCAAAGTGATAATAGCTGGCTTCCCTCCCCCCCCCCCCCCATTTAAAATTTGACATCCTTACATCATGAAATATGTCAATCAAAATATGCTTAAAGTAGGATAACCTTTATAGATCTCAAGAATGGCCTTGTCAATTCTGTTAGAAAAACTGCTTGAAAACTTTACTGACAATATTTACAGACAACTGAAAGTTGTGTCACTACATTAGGCTGGGTATGTTCAACTAGTCCTGATAGTATAAAAATAACTTATTTTAAAGATGCTACATGCATTCATAAAGAAATTAAGTTTGCCAGGTGATACTAAATGCATCCTATTATAGCCAAAAACAAGCAAATCAATATATCTCAACGTTTTTAGCTATGTTCTCGTAGCTATAGTGGATCGTGTCCACTGGAATGGATTGGCAAGTGACATGGTTGTATTATTGCATTCAAATTCTCGGGCTATGAATCTGGTACACATTCTCTTGAAATTCACATCTGCACCATAAAATCATGGTTTTTATCATTCCCATTTATATCATTTATCTGTGGTGAATTTCTGTGGTTATAAAATCATCTTTCAGAAGTGTTATTAACATGAACTGATATTACATTGCAAGATTATAAAAGTGTTGTTTTCATTGCATTTCAGTATGTAACCCCCAAAATATCCTCTCGCATGAATAATCTATATTATTTAAATTGTCTGTTAAAGAAAACAGACGATTACTTTAATTCTGTGCATATGAATATTTTGTAAAAATGATAATACATCTGTTAAAACAATCATATATCTTACCTGTGATAATATTAAAATCTGTTAATAATGTCTTATTTTTATATTTTGTTTTGTTTATGTTGTACTCCCACATTTAAAGGGAAAGACCAAAGACTTTCAACAAGGTTTCTATAAATCTTAAATATTTACATGTATAATGAAATTAACGGCAAATGTGGTGTTGGATTTCTCTCTTTAAAAAGCTTAGTGTGTATGTATGCCTACGCCTACAAAATTTGGAGATGATGATGGCGTAATGCATTGTCAACTGTCAAATTTCCATAACAGGAACCTGGCAAACACTCCTGCAAAAATTCATGGATCTTCAAGGCTCACTTAAAAATATAAATGCAGTTCTTATTTCTGATTTTCAGACTTATGTACAAATTGGTAGTGCATGTAAAAAAATAAAAGATCACCTTACATTTGGAATTGCCTCCAAGCAAATGGTATCATGAAGATGTGACTAATAATTGTCTGGCATGCTTTGATGAATGATTGATGATAAAACTGCCAAAAAAAATTGAAGGAATTGTGATTAAATTTATTTATTTACTCAACTGTATATATCTATATAAATGTTGTTATTAATATAATATTTAATTTTCCCATCTATTTCTACTACTGTTATAATAAGCATTGAAAACAGTCCTATTTATTTTTCAAGAGAACAATGTCTCACTAATATATCAAAGAATTAAAGCTAAAATATATCGTAAATTTAACAGCATTATTAATTATTGCACAATAAAAGAAGAGAAATGTAAAAGGATTATTACAATATCAAGTTTTCTACCATAAATAAATGACTAACACACTATTAATATATTAAAGCAAAATAACATTTTGGTATATAAAAATATTTTTTTCACGATCCAATAAATTAAAGAAACATTCCGTTTTGAAAGACAAATTTCTTCACAGTGTGTTTGGAGATTTCTGGACATTTTTATTGGACTGGAAAGACAAGCATGGCAAATATAAAATTAAAATAACATGGAAAAGGTTCAATTTCATTTACTCACAAAACATAAAATCTCGCAATGAGTAGCTATTTTGAATAACAGAAAAAAAGGCACAAACAAGTCATGATTGAATTACAATACTGGAATGTATGTAGTTGGTATGTAATTCATTAAGGTGTTGTTTAATGCTGTTAAACTTGACTATTAAATATAACATCAGAATTGGCAGCATAGTCTATATGTAGAGAATGTTTGATGGCTTTAGCACTGAGTGAAGCTGCTCCAACAGCTCCAGATGTTTTTAAGCTTATTAATGTCACTTCTTTAATTCCTAATTGACTGCCCTGCTCTTTTAAAACTTCCATGAATCCTACAATAAAACCAAATGGGGTTTAACAACTAATGAACAAAGAAAAATGTCATTACTTTGTGAATGTGTCTTCAGTTGTAGGAGGAAATAAAATGATTGCTGGTTTCTGTAGCTTTTGTTGGCAGAAAAACCTCTATATAAATTTATACTGAGAGAGAGATGGGGTTTAACGATCACTCAACACAAACCAGGTAATTTTGGGACTAACATATGGTTTAATTTTATTTCAATAATTTGCTTGCGCATAGGGGTCTTTAGCAGTGGGAGGAAACCCACAAGGTTGAGAAAGCACCCCTACCTCCATGCCACATACGCCAACACCTTGGATTGAAACCACAGCCGCAAGCCAGAGGTGACCGGCTAGCTAGAGGTCGAGGCGTGGCACTAGGCCATCCCAACCCCCTTAAATTTATACTGAGACATTGAGATATATAGTATTGCTGATCGTTTGTTCGTTCTTTGGGTCTTAACCTTCCTACTAGGTCCATTTTTATACGCCCACATTTTCATGTGGATGTATTATGCCATTGCCCCAGGTCACAACTTTTATGCAATTTCAACAAAACTGGAAAAATAGGTTTATCTCCCTAAGATCTACGTTCCTATTGATATTGGCATGTATCGGACCGTAACTTAATGAATTATGGCCCCTGATTGTACAAAAGATCACATTTTTAGCATGTGGATACTGTAGAGGTCACAATTTTGATCTGATTTTGATGAAACTTGATGTGGCATGGAGATAGGGGCGCCTTCTCAACCTCGTGGGTTTCCTCCGGGCACTCCGGTTTCCTCCCACTGCTAAAGACCCCTACGCGCAAGCGAATTATTGAAATAAAGAAATGAAACCATATGTTAGTCTCAAAATGACCTAGATTGTGTCGAGTGGACGTTAAACCCCATTTCTCTCTCTCTCTCTGATGAAACTTGAAATGCATGTTTATAACCGAAAGCTCTTTGTTTCGTTTGATATTCACGCATATTGGATTGTACCTTCCTGGAGTAGGGTCCCGGATTGGTTGAAAAATCCCATTGTTATACGCTCACATTGAAATGTGGTCGTATATTGACGTCGCTCCCGTCCGTCTGTTGTCCACAATTGCTTGTGGACGCTCTAGAGGCTAAAGCTAATATCCGATTGACTTCAAATATATACACAGTGTTTACAGTCACGAGACAAATCGTTTTTGTTTTTAGCTTGTTCTCGATCCATCCCTTGCAAAATGTGGGCTTATCTTGCCTGGTAGCTGCTGGTTCTAATAATTTCTTCTAAAGATCTTATTATAAACAATACATGCTGTTAAACCTTTTATCAAATTCCGTAAGTATTAAAAGAAGTTACCGGGTTGTAGAAGAGACCAACTTTTAAACACTGAACCAACACATACAATATGTAACCCTCCTTTACCATTTAATAACACCTGTAGAAGATATTGATATAACATAAAATAATGATCCTGGTTTCTATAATGGGTTTAAAAGAAAAAATCATAGACAACTCTACATTTGTACATGGGACCAATTTTTAACTTTATAAATTTTACAGAAAGCCATGACATCTTATAATATATACTGAGGTTTTACATTCACAGAGACAGAGCACACAAATGAGCATCTGGAAGTCAGAATTTGAAACTGCCTGGGTGAAATTCTCTTCTTTAGTACCACCAAAAGTGTTTACAATTTTATTTTAACAAGCAGAAACTGAAATAATTACTTTATCCATCTTTGGAGTTACAGCAATAATATGCAATGCCATAATTTTCCCAGCTTCCTTAAATATATGACAAACTAATGCATCTTTAGGTTCTGAAATAAAAAAGATATAAATAAATGATACAAAAAATAATTGTTACTGCAAGAATAACTGTCAAGTCCATCAGAAGTTTGCCATGAGATTTAAAGTGATTTACAGTGAAAAATACAAGATAAGTTAGTCTTGATGTTTAGAATAATACCAAAACATACTGTACCTTGTGCAATTTCTTTACAAAATCCAGCAATAAAAGCTTTTTCAAATTTGGCATAGAAATGATCTAGGATTTCACCCCTTGTTTTAATCTATAAATAAATTACATTAGATAATTAGATTTGGTAGGGGGAACATAAAAAATACAACTCTTATTTTGTTTCAGTTACAAACAGAAATGTGATGTGGACATTTATATCATAAATTGATTTCCAAGATGTTTCCAAATGGCTATTCACTTACTTTAAAATATTTCAACATGGCATCTCGAACAAAAGTTGTATCATAGGCACATGGTATAAGATTATCTTCATGATCAAAATACAACTTAATTGCCTTCTGACCAATCCAGTAAGCTAAAACAAGAACAACTTACAATATTACTTTCATTAGATAAACAAATGCAAACAAAATGAGATTTAGAAAGAAAAAGCTACACATTATTTAAATATCATTCACATGGTTATTCCATACTGCCTACCCATTACATATTCCTGTGTTCAGAGTCATCTCCAATAAAGCTAATACAGTTAGTGTGACAACTCTTGAGCTAAAATTTAAAGCCAGCCAGCCAACAAAAAACTAGGGAGGAAGAATGAAGAGTTTTAAAACAATAGGGGGTGAAAAAAGGGTTTAATAACATTTTGAGACAAGCATATATTTATTGTGGGTTGGAACAATACCATCATCAAATTAGTGACAAAATACAAAAACTAAACCACAATACTCTGGATCATTTGTTATCCCAACCCACCAAATTGCTTGTCAAGAAACATAACATTCTTACCTGATGCTTCATCTCCAAGCAGATGTCCCCATCCACCACATCTATGCGTTGATTCATCTGGATTGATCAGCTGGCAATTAGAACCTGTACCTGCTATCATTACAACACCACCTATAATTAAAATGTACATTATCATAAAAATCGTTTAAAAAAAAGGGTGGACCATTTAATCCTGACAATGCACACCAGTACCTACCATTTGATAGGCCTGTTGCTAGCGAACCAAATGTATCACTAGCAACTAAGATACTCTCTGCTGCATTGGGGTAATTCTTAGATAATCCTTCTTTCAGCTGAATTTGAGAAGCTGTTTCATCACCCCCACTTAAAGACAGACCCTGAAAATATTTATTTTATAAAGATATTTAAAATTAAAGATATATCTCATAAACATAAATACATTACTGCTAATCGCAAAATGGATTTAAACTACCAATAAAAATGTGTATATCAAAAAAAAAATACAAATTCTAATGCAAGAGCCATTATAAATGACACATTCAACTAATTGTAAGAAAGCAAGTGAATGAGCACACTAGTAAGTGTATGCTTGGAAACAGCAAGCCCTGAAAATAGAATAGAATATCTGATCTGTAGTTGACCACCTAGAAGAATTTCTTGGCAACAGTAAACCCTGAAATTTGAATGGCAAGTTTTTTATAAAATTTGAGTATATAATTCTTTTTTTCATACTTTGAGATAATAGTAGGTTTTGTGTGTCAAATATTATTCTAATATACAGATCTTTGCTACAATTGACAGTCAGTTCTTCTAATGAATAGGCTGGGCTGATACTGCTCTCTACATCAGTTGGAAACTACACTTTCTGATTCTTCTAATCTTTGTTATGGATCCACCGAAGCAAAGATCTCTATTTTTTAAAAATTATATTTGGAATGTGTTTAACGATGATAGAGGCCTAGCCTGTTCCCCAATCCTATTTTATTGAATAGAACATAGTTTTATAAAAAAAAATATCAGATATTTACAAGTCCTTTTAATGGTATTTTAACATCTAATCCAGCTTTCTGTTTGGCATCTTCTGTCATTGTGTTTATTCTCTTCAAACACTCATCCAGTCCAATCAACTGTAAAATAATATAAATTGGACATATAAAATATTGTCAGAATATCAGATAATTTTAGTGAAATTATCTTATATAAGTAATGTTTACAGAATGAGGGAGGGGGTGGGGTATTTGTATTTATTTTTGTCTATATTGATTTAATTCAAATGTATACTGGGCACTGTTTATTTTGGAATATACATGTATATGTGTTTTTGGCTTCTTACCAGTTACAAAATTTTTGCTTAACATTTATTCACACTTTGTTTAAAGACATTAATTCTATAAAATGTTTATTATAGCCTTGAAATCTGGACTGTACCAAAACTGATGTTTATTTGTTGCATGATTCCAAAAATCAATGGAATTCCTAATGTCACAACAGACAGCTAAACTATTTCATCACAGTATTGAAATTCGATGACGGTGTAAACTTGGTTTTCATGGTTTTTATCCAATGCAAATAAAAATATGCCTTTTTGTCCGTTAAAATTTGTTAACTCTGAGGTCGCTATGTTGTCAACAGGTTCATCTAACAGTGGATTGGGAAATTTCCATAAATCAAAATTTGTTAAAAACTAATCTTTTTTAAAATTGGTTTGATATGAGGTAAAAACATAATTTTTATTTTCATTGGATTTTATGTGTTGAATTGTTTTGTGGGTTGATAACCTATCTTTGTTCAAAATTTTTGTCAATTGATACAAATGCTAATAGTATATGTTCCTATGTCGACACAGTAAGCCAAATTTTAAACAATATTAGTGAACAAGTTAACTTCTGTTTATTCTTCAGAACAAATATTTAATCATACAGAGCTTATTCCATCACTAATCGAAATAACATATTTATTTTGACAATCAAAGAAGTTTAGCATTCTTTAAACTCACCCACTGATTAGTACAACCACTTTCACTCCATGCCATTAATTTCCCATCTGAACGAATAATCACCATCTTCGATTGCGTGGCACCTCTACAAAACCCAAATGTTTATCAAGAAACAAGGAATTTGCAAGGGGAACTTGACTTATAAAAATTTGTATTCCATTACAGTTATCTTAATGGATAGCTGCCAATGTTTAACAATTTATACATTTCTGAAATCCTGTATACTGTGAATGTTCGTTTCAACGGGTATATTAAATACAAGCTCAATAAGAGATAGAAATGGGGTTTAACGTCCACTCGACACAAACTATGTCATTTCGGGACTAACATATGGTTTTTAATTTTATTTCAATAATTCGCTTGCGCATAGGGGTCTTTAGCAGTGGGAGGAAAACAAGTGCAATAAATATGAAAATATGTTCAGTTCTGTTGCAGACAAGTTAAGGAAACCGGCTTTAGCTCAATTAGGCATACTTTTCTAGAACTCTGATGAATATTATAATAGAGATTTTATTCAATAGAGTCTCAATCAAGATATAAATATGAGGATGTAAAGTAAGAAAAGCAGAGGTATTGGTCAGTATTTATTGAATGAATGAATGAAGTGCTATGATTGAAATTTTGCCTGGACTGGGAATGAATACCAACTGTCAAGGTTTCTTTCATGTGCACATCACCTCAGGTTTTGATCCCATCCAAACAACTAAACACTGTTACTTGCCAGTCCCTCCCTGTAACACTGACAAGGGGAAACCAAACTTTAAAATTCTGGGTCAATACTAGTTGATTTTTACGAAAACAGATTTTAAATGATTAACTAATATGATTAAGTTTAAAGTTTTTAAATGTCATTCTTCAAAGGAATATCTTTTAGAGATTTTAATATCGTAGGCTTATAAAAGCAAAACTTTAAAAAAAAGACAGTTTGGGACTACCAGGACTTTTATAATAAACCACTGATCTACCATAAAGATAACCTACATTGATGATATGCTTTATATATACATACTGTAGTTATATAATCTTCCTATTATATACTTGATGGGGTTCTTCAAGTGCTATTAAAATTTATAAGCTTCTCATGTATTATGACTTACAGATAGTGGTATGTAGAGACTTTAATCAAAGGCACATTCTGTTCATCTGGCACAAAAACATGACTGAATGGCAGGAAGTCAAAGTTGGTCTCTGTGTAAGGCACTGTCTCGTTAACCTGGAGATTCTGGGTTCGAACCCAAGATTGGCCGAGAGTCTGTCAAGACTATCTGGCATGGTTTCCCCTTGTCATTAGTGCAGGATGGAGGGTCTGGCAAGGAACAGCGTCATTGGCCGGATGGTACGGGAAAATGTACCTCGTCGTGCACTTAAAGACCCTTGACAGTTGGAATTCAATTGCTGTCCAGCCAAATTCCCTTATAGCACACTACATTTTTGTGGGACAGTGATAAACTTGTCAGCTCATTGGTCAAATGTTTGCAATTGTGTCCATCAAAGGGTGTGTTTGCATCAAAAATCAATTAAAGATAGTTGTTATTAGGCTTTTATGAACGAATTTCTTTGCGAATTAACGACTAGTAGAATACAGCACTTAAAGTAGCTATGAAGTCTCGAACTCAATATCATCCAAAATTTTCAACAATGAAAACACAAATTATTTGTCAATTTAAATCTTACAGGAAAAGCATGGGCGTCTGATATCCAATATTTAAGACAAAATAAACATTTTACCATTGATACACAAATCGTGTAACATAACGCGTTTCAGCCCCAGTTGTAACAAGAGACTCGAGGGACGAGGCTAGACACATTGCACCAAATCAAACAGCGTATATAGACTGGAATAACCAGACGCTAGTAATTTGCACTCGATTGAGACTGCTGGCTTATTTCGCCGAAACATCAACTGATTTGAAATCAAAGTAAAAGCGGAAACCATTAAATGTAAACCAGTTTATATACATTCATATTACAGTATTACATGTATATGTATGTGCAATGCGACCCACTTGTGTCAATTTCTAAGTCCCAAATGCTAGCGATTTAGCTCCTTTAACCACTTAAGTAAAGCCTGTCTTAACATTCAGAAAACAAAGAGTCGTAAAATTTTGACAGTACCAGTTGACCTACAATATCAAGAGGGGAGAATTACCAAATTGTAGGCCTTACCTGGCATTATGTTAAGCCTGTTCTGTCAGCTATCCATATAGCTCATGGGTGACCATAACGGTAGGTCTACCGTGCAGCAACAAAATCATGCATAATTCAACTAGTCTATTATAGTAAAAAGGTGCTGTAAAGGGAGTGATGAGTATCATGAGATACTGCTATTTTAGTATTTTATAACCAATATTTGAGACCAATTTTGGTCATTCAGCAATTAAATTGACACATACCGGTACTGCAAATTGGCCATTTATTAAAGATACTTTTATGTAAGATTTAGATAAAAACTAGCCATTCTTGCTATAATAGTTTGAAAGTAGATACCGGTAATGTAAAATGAATAATTTGAAAATTTCATTCAAATTACTCTATTGCAAGCGAAGATATATATTATAAGTCCTTGAAGGTTTGACAGGTCTGAGACCGTGTGCAATAATTTCAACCACTGCACTGGTTGATCAAAGCTAAGTATTGTTCCTAAATATTTGATTAAATCAAACTATCGCTGAACCGTTTTAATCTATTGAATATCAGAGAAATCTGATGCCATCGGGAGTTGATTAAGGCCTGTATCAGTTAATTAATACATTAGAAAACATTTTAGACCTAAAGAAAGATCTAAAATTATAGGCAGATTTAGCTCTTGTATTGCATGTTTAATTAAATTATCACATTGCAAATTGATGATGGTCTAAAGTACACTGTGGTCAGTGATGATGGTAGACCTGCCAAGATTTTCCTGCAAGCCCTGGTTATACAAAACATTGTCGGACCTACACAAAAATTTACACATCCATACGTCATGTAGGCTTTAAAAAACTTTTGTTGTTTTAATGTATCAATGTGCTAAGTTTTGTGCAATTGGATCAAAGACATTTATCAAAAACAGTGATTGATAGTTTAGTAAATGCTTTGTGCCTGGTCTTTTGGGGTTTGAAATGACTCTAGTCGTTAGTTGTTTCAAATACCGCCCGGTATATTAAAAGTGCCGTGCATAATAATTAATATGGCTAACTATGTTAGTAATTATTATTAATTATACTTCTCCAAAACAGTATAGTTTATAGTAGCTTAGTTGTGTTACCCTTCAATTCCACCGAAATACAAAAAATCTCCATCAGCCATTGTATATTGATGATGCCAGCCACTCGCAATCAACTGTTTTACACAAATCTAAACTGGTTTCAAGCTAACCCACTTTTTAAGACGAACATCAATAAATACTTTCGACTGCATTAAAAGGGAGATAACTGTTAATAACAATTCGAACCTGAAGCAGACGAATGCATCCTTACATCAAGTATTAAGTAACTCAACTTTTCGTGAATATTTCTGGTTAGAATTAAGAATTATTATCAATGTATGTTATTAGGCTACATTTTGTTTGGCAATGCTCCAACAGTGGTTAAAGAAACCCAAATTTACATCTAACATCAGTCACACCAACTGGATGCCACTGTCTGTCAAGAGATAATTTATGTCCTAAAGAGAACACATTAGACCATTTGGCTATTTTGGGGTAAAACAATAGTGTTGGGTAACTGTAAACCAACAAAGATATGTCCGGGCAGTGTTTGCGAATATTCATTGCTGATCAGTGTGAGGTATGGCCTCATGACCATTTGAACAATGTCAGCAACTTTCAAAAAGTTATTTCAGAAACAACCTGTTGAATTTTTCCAAGACTCTACGATTCATTGACATTCCATTCAAATCAACATTTGGGTTCACTTTGCCACAAAAACAAGTCGAACAGTAATTAATGGATGATTAACTAATCTGAAATTGGATAGGTTTCATTCTAAATATCCCCCCCCCCCCCCGCCAAGGTTTTGAAAATAAATCTGCAAACTATTATTCATTGACATTCCATTCAAAATAACTTTTGGGTTCACTTCGCCACAATAACAAGTCGAACAGTAATTAATGGATGATTAACTAATCTGAAATTGGATAGGTTTCATTTTAAATATCCCCCCAAAAAGTTTTGAAAATATGCAAACTCTAATAACAACAAATTTGACTCTTGGACTGACTGACAGGTAATGAATATAACGAATTAAAACAATTTTCAGTCAAGAAATATTTAATTAATAGCTATATTTATAATACATATGTACAATGTTGTATGCAAAATAACAAAGAAAGAAGAAACCACAATTTCTAATTCCTGAAACAAAATTGAAACCATTTGATATAAATCTACATGTAACATTAATTTTTATTTGGTTTAGATTTCTGATAATGTGTTTACGAGAAATATTTTATTCAGAAAAGTTTCTTGTATCTTCTTTTTATAAACACCAGTGCAATACAGTAATGTAGTATTATTATGCAGACATTTAAGATGTAGTGTGTTCAAGCTTTTGTATTTATTTTTTTTTCTAAATTCAGGATAATACATTTTATTTTATGATCAGTAGTGGAATACTGTGTTTTATCAGTGAAATAAATGTGTTATTCCACTGGCTAACAGTAGTCCATGTTGTTTTACCTAAAATGATTGTAAAATCATAAAATAAATAGAACATTTGTCGTTTTGTCGTGAATAACATATTTTATTTCATCTCTAAACAAGAAAATGTTTATATAAGTTTTCTTGCTTCTCGATGAAATAAAATATGTTATTCACTCTAAAATGACAAATATCCTCTATATATCATAAAGTGCAGCATCAGGAATTATAGGCCCTAATTCAAATTTGATTGATTTGTTTCTATCAAACACAGCTTAACACAAGATTGAAATCTTTTTTTCCATGTGCTGAAATTCATAATAAAAAGCACACAATTAATTAAAGAATAAAATTGAATGTTTCTGTTACTGGTGATGGTTATTAGAATATTCTATCAGTTGAACTACATATAAAATAAAAGAATGTGATTCTAATCTATTTATACTCTCACTCCTAAAGATGTACGATATGTTAAAAAAGGATCTTTACAATTATTGGAGCCACTGTGTCTCAGTCAGTAAGGTTCCTGAGGATTTTCAGCCAGTCAAGGATGGATAACCTGGGTACAAAGAAGAATCTAGTTTTTCTGATGGTACTGGAAACTCATCTAGAGGTAAACTCATCTAGAGGTACATGTAACAATTGGCAGCATCTTCAAGATCTTAGATTTGGAAATCAAACTAGGTCATTTGGGGACTAGCACATTGTTGAATTTTTTATTTCAATAAGTTGCTTGTGTGTAGGGGTCTTCAGCAGTGGAAGAACCAGAGCACCCGGAGAAAACCCACAAGGTTGGACAGGCAACCCTACCCCTTGTCATCTACAACCAAGGAATCGAAACCATGGCAGTTAGAAAATGAAATAAGAGTACTGGTACGTCATACTTATGGTGTCCCGGTTTGGGTTAATTAGCAAGTGTGAGTACAATCAGGCAAATACATATTTATTCTAGATAATGTACTGACCATTACAAGAAGAAAAAGAAAAAAAAAAATTACCAATTTCTATGAGGGGTTTGAAAGATATTTATTTTATGCTGTTGGTCTTTATGCTTCTATGTTTCATCTTCGAGTTCAGCAATGTATCAAATTTGACCAGAATTTAAAAGAAAATTAAGAATTCAAATCTGCCTCTATTGAGAATTGGACAATGATTATGGATGTCTATTTATTAAGAACAGTTAAAGATATATTATCGGAGATTAGATAAAGAGCTATAATAGTTAAAAACTAGATAATATAATGGGAATTGGCTGAAAATTTCAGTCAAATTGATCCACTATGAACCAAGATTTTAGCAATTGAATGTTGGGGTTAGCCTCGATCATCGTTATTAACATCGGTAGGACAAAAGTCTCGATTATCCTTTTTTTAAAAAATATAATTATGAATGGAAGTCGCAGAGCAAATCGAAACATAATCCAATCAACATAGCAAGCTACCGATGACATCAAGCGTTGATTATGGTTTGGATAAGATAATTAATGTCTAATTAATAATTTTAATAACATTTCAAGCATAATGTAAGACCTGAAATAGGAAGATTAAGCTCTCGCATAATGTATGTTTAAACAATTTTTAGTGAAACAATTTTAGCTGTAAAAGTGTAATAGAAATAATATTATAATTTGTTTACATAAAGACAGAGGATTAATTTGAGAAGTATTAAGCAAATGAATTGTACAAAGAAATAAAACCCTCTAAAATGAAAACAGTGCAATTCCCAAAGAAAAACTGTGGGTATAACTACACTGTAACAAAACATCATGGCTACTCATGACATAAGTATTTCTAAAATATATTATAGATACATAAAATACATTATATATACATCTGTACATTATTCAATTATTTATTAAAATACTTCATCATCATCGTCATCATCATCTTCTTCCGATTTACTTCGTATAGCATTTTGTACAATATTCATCACTTTAAATATCTGCGATTGTCTCATATTCTTTATGTCTGTAGGACTGTCTGGTATTTCTATGTCGTCTAATTCTTCTTTTATATTTGTGTTTGACACCAACTTCTGAAAAACAA
The DNA here is from genome assembly GCA_036850965.1 of Patella caerulea. Classification (NCBI taxonomy): domain Eukaryota; kingdom Metazoa; phylum Mollusca; class Gastropoda; family Patellidae; genus Patella; species Patella caerulea. Next base: position 27,606,873 of record JAZGQO010000006.1, read on the forward strand.
GATAAAAAATTATCCCAATTAACTCAGAAACTACAAAAACATCCATAGACACCCAATATTAAAGACAAAATTTAAAAGAGCTAAATCGCTTATATTTGGTACCTAAAAGTTGACACAAATGGGTCGCAATGTATATAGTAATGAAATATGAATGTATATAAACTGATTTAGATTCAACCGTTTCTGTTTTTACTCTAATTTGTAATCAGCTATATTCAGTGAAATATGCCAGAAGTCTCAATCGAATGGCAATCTTAACCCTTGTCCTGCGGTTCCCGGAATATTCGGGGATCGGAACGAGCCCTCCGTATGCGGCACCTGGAATATTCCCGGATTATGGAGTGTATTCATTTCCAGGTGTTTTAATCGAGTTGACTCCCATGTTCAATAGAAGCGTAGTCTGCTGTCATTCTTGTTGCATTGTTTAAATTTTTTTTGCTAATTTTCCGAAGATTTGGGGGACGTATGTGATGATACATGTTATGTCACGGCTAACTACCTAGGAGGAATGGTTGGACGTATTATTTAACGATGAAGACAGTAAATTCTGAAAATTTGATCACAGTTGTTGACTCAGAATTTTACATTATCAGTGCTACAAATCTGATTGCAGATTCTGGCACTTATACCAGTTTTAGTAGAGGCACCCAACGTCATGCATGTATACCGAAAACAATTCAGTTGACGACGTCATATATGATGTCAACAATTCAGCAGCTTAAGGGTTAAGGATCTGGTTATTTCAATCTACACGATGGTATTTATTGTACATGCTCTCCGGATAAGAATACAGCATCACCGTTTGACATGACTTGTGGAATATGTTTAGCCTTGTTCTTCAAGTCCCTTGTTACAAATGGCACTGAAACGGGTTATGGTACATGTATATGATTCATTTACCAATGGTAGAATGCTTATTTTGTCTTAAATATTTGATATCAATCAGGGTTCAATTTAGTCTAAAACCAATGAGTGGCAAATTTTCGTGAAAGATTCACATTTTGGCTAATCAATTCAAAATTTGAATAGCATTTGCTCATATTCGAGGAGCAGTAAAACGTAGCCTAATCACAAAAATTTGCAATTCTGATTTTTTGGGTTTCAAGTGGATACTTTTTCCGCCGAAGGCCGGCCTTAGTTGTATACCCTGCTTCGACTTATGTGCGGATGAAGGTAAAAAAAAACCCTGACATTTAAAAAAAAATCAGTTACCGCCTCTCCACGATGCCGAACGCATTAATCGTCTAAAAAAAACTACATGTACAAATTACACCACTCCAATCGAAATATGTGTAGACGTGGCTTTGCTTTATTTTCGTTATCTAAAAACATCCCCCTCTCCGCCTTCAAAATATTATCAACCCGAGATGCCATCGTTTCACACGTCTCGCGAGATGTTTACTTTTAGTTTCCAGTTAAGTTAACCAATCGTATCATTAAATCGTATTATACTGCGCTGTTATTATTATTCTATTTTTAGTAACATATTTTAAAAACACGTGTGATTAAAAACAGAGTCTGCATTGTCTTCTAGTTACCGGATATATTGAAATAAAAACTGGTTCAAATTAATCACGACCACAACTTGGAATATTAAACAAGTTAGTTCTGAATTTATAAATTGATTTTTTCGTAGGCCTAATTATATTCCACATTTATCCACAATGTAATAATGAATCGCACTTCAAGAATTCGAAAGCAATTTTTGGCTAATGAATAAAATAATTCTATCGCTTTTACTGCAATTTGGGTCGCTTTTTGCGATGCGATACCGCTTAAATTGAACCCTGATATCAATGTTTATTTAAATTGGGAAATAATTTGTGTTTTCAATGATGAAGACTTTGGACGATATTGAGTTAGAGAATTAGCTACTTTAATATCTCATCAGTATCAGTAGAACAACTTTAAATTTAAAGTATTGGAAAACAAAAAAGTGAGCTTACCCGTAATTTAGATTTACCAATAGCCTTAACAGTAGATCGACCTTTTTTGGTATCAGTGGGGTTATTTATAGGACTACCAGCCATTGAAAGAATTCTTTCACCTGGTTTAGGATCACGGACAAGACCAGGCGTAAATGGAAGTCTGGAAAGTATAATTACAAAATAAAGTGAGATTCATAAAGATCTAACCTTAAAATGTACCATTGTGACACAACTATGCAAGATATATACAAGTTTTAACAGATAGTTCAATCAACATTATTTCTATTTTAACAGTATAAAAGCTGTTGACTTTTATAGTTAAAGGGACAATAACATTCTTGCTGGCTTGGTAGCTCCAGAAAATAAATAATACCCTACCTGTTGTGTAAATTATCCATTACAACCTATTTTACTTGTCCAGAGGGTTCGAAAATATTTTAAAATCCAAGTCACATTTGAAAAGGTTTACGTTAGACTTTTCAAATCAATTGGTTGAATTTTTCCAATTTTTCAAAATAGGTGTGTCAAGATGAAATTTATATCATCATTTAACTGGATTATTCTAAAATAATACAATTTGTTGACCAGAATGAAGATTGGGATATATCATTCAGTTACAACAAGAGTGTTATTCAATATTGGGGCTGATGTAGCCGTGGTTGATTGTTACAATGTTTGGAAAGATAGATTGCCAGGCAAAGAAACATACGCCCACAGCAGCTAAATCGCCCGGGCAGTCAACAAGAGTTGTCGCATATTTTTACTTTTTTCGGTAATGAAACATTTATGATACTCTCAAATTTGATTAGGATTAACAACTCATACAGTAATTATCAGAAAATCATTAGAATTTGTTTGACTTTTAAAAGTTCTTCCCCATGCTAACACTTAGTATAAAAAACATGCTAACACTTAGTATAAGAACATATAAACTCATGGATTTAGCTGTTCAGTTATCAAAATTCATTGAAAATCAATATACTTGTTCGTCTGAAGACCTTAAACTCTTTGTATCAATCTGAAGTCAATTGGATGATAAGTTTGGCCTCTAGAGTGTCCACAAGATTTTTTGAAGTGATCAAGGGCCATAACTCTGGCAGTAATTATCGGAAATCGCTGAAAATCAATAGGCTTCTTTTTCTCATGACCATAACCACTGAGTATAAATTTAAGTGATCAAAGGCCATAACTCTGTCAGTAATTTAATTATCGGAAAACGCTGAAAATCATTAGGATTCTTCATCTCATGACCTTAAACACTGTGTATAAATCTAAGTTCAATCGGATATTAACTTTGGCCTCTAGAGCATCCACAAGATTTTTTTAATTGATCAAGGGCAATAACTCTGGCAGTAATTATCGGAAATTGTTGAAATTCAATAGGCGTCTTCGTCTCATGACCTTAAACACTGTGTATCAATCGGATATTAACTTTAGCCTGTAGAGCATCCACAAGCAATTGTAGATGCCGGACGGGGGCGACGACAATATACGACCACATTTCAATGTGGGCGTATAAAAAGTGTTTTGAAAAAATATGCTAGTTTTAAAGTGTAATATGACCAAGTTGGTACCCATGGGTTATTACATGCTGATTTTACAGTAGAATAAATTAAATTTTACCTTGGGTCGAATTTAGGTGTTATAAGTGGTGTGGCCCAGCCTGCTGATGACATTGTTCTGCCAGCTGGAGTCATTCTGAAATAAAACACCAGATGATTTTCATAAAATATTTATTCTTAAATAGTAAAAAAGGATTTAATGTCATGCGAGGGATAATTCCATAATTACTCTTCTTTGAATTTCATTTAAGGGTTCTTTGCGTAAATGCCAATATGTACACCGGCTGTCCAGCATTTTTCTATCGCATCCATTCGAAATAACAATGTCCAATTTTATTGAGAAGTGGCAGCAAACTTTGATAAAGAAAATGATGTAGGCTATTCAAAAAGTAATGTCATATAAACTAACCTTAATCTACTAGATGACGGTGGTGGAGCAAGATAAGATTCATTTCCTTTTGTGTTTCGTTTTCTCGATGATTTTCTTACAGTGGCCTTCTTCGTGGTTGTTCTCTAAAATAAAAGATTTTATTTTATTTTTAACATTGTATATAAAATTAAGGGAGTCAGTTGTGAGTATAACACCAAACTCTTTTATTACAATCACCTTTCTGACTTGTCAAAATGAAGTAAATGTAATATTATTTAATTCAACTGTTCTGTTATTTTGATTACTGGTAGGGCAATGATAGGGTGCCCCACCCTACATGTAAATGGATATCTCCAAATATCTCGACAATTACACCACAAAACTAATATATTTAGAAAGCCTTAAATCTGTTTCACACATTTATAGTCACTAAATAAACGACCATGTTGTACTTCATAAGCTATGATCATTAAACCATACATAAACAAGCCAACAGTGGGGCTGATGTCCCCCGCCGAAATCCCAAAATAAATAGATGACACATATTAATTAATCACACATTTTTTTTTTCAAACGTATCAAGCAATCAAACTGTACACTAAGTGTCATCCAAAAGTGTTTTATAAAGAAAAATGCTAAAACCGATGAGAAAAATGAAAATGTACCCTAGTTAGGGTGACCCTAAAGGCAGACAAAAGGGCCCCCACGCTTGACAAAAGGGTCCCTCTGGCCAAGGGAAAGGGCCCTCGTGTCTGAGTCAATCGTTTGTTACTGTCGAATCCATTACTGAATGAGAATGCAGTCATTGTATTGGCATTTGGCATACAAATCATCAATCAAGATGAACCTAAGTTATCTTGTCCCAAAGTATCTACCAATCAAATTGCTTATCTGTGCCTACCCTAAGCGGAAAATGCTCATCTTCGAACTCCATCAAGGCATTGACCTAATAAGCATACACACCAATTTTGAACATTTTAACTCAATTCGAAGGAGAGTTATTGTGTTCCAAAGTCTCGGCAAATCAAATTGCTTATCGCTTTGCTTACCCTGAGCAGAAAATGCTCATTATCGATCTCAGTCAAGGTATTACTGTAATGAAACTATACACCAAGTTTCATCAATCTCAATTAATTAGAACTAAAGTTATCGTGTCCCAAAGCATCAACCAATCAAATTGCTTATCTCCGCTTACCCTAAGCGGAAAATGCTCATCTTCGAACTCCATCAAGGCATTGACCTAATAAGCATACACACCAATTTTGAACATTTTAACTCAATTAGAAGGAGAGTTATTGTGTTCCAAAGTCTCGGTAAATCAAATTGCTTATCGCTCTGCTTACCCTGAGCAGAAAATGCTCATTATCAATCTTAGTCAAGGCATTACTGTAATGAAACTATACACCAAGTTCATCACTCTCACTTTATTAGAACTAAAGTTATCGTGTCCCAGAGCATCAACCAATCAAATTGCTTATCTCTGCTTACCCTAAGCGGAAAATGCTCATCTTCGAACTCCATCAAGGCATTGACCTAATAAGCATATACACCAAGTTTGAACATTTTAACTCAATTAGAAGGAGAGTTATTGTGTTCCAAAGTCTCGGTAAATCAAATTGCTTATCGCTCTGCTTACCCTGAGCAGAAAATACCCATTATCAATCTTAGTCAAGGCATTACTGTAATGAAATTATACACCAAGTTCATCACGCATCACTCTCACTTTATTAGAACTAAAGTTATCGTGTCCCAGAGCATCAACCAATCAAATTGCTTATCTCTGCTTACCTTAAGCGGAAAATGCTCATCTTCGAACTCCATCAAGGCATTGACCTAATAAGCATATACACCAAGTTTGAACATTTTAACTCAATTAGAAGGAGAGTTATTGTGTTCCAAAGTCTTGACCAATCAAATTGCGTATCGCTCTGCTTACCCTGAGCAGAAAATGCTCATTATCGAACTTAGTCAAGGTATTACTGTAATGAAACTATACACCAAGTTTCATCAATCTCACTTAATTAGAACTAAAGTTATCGTGTCCCAAAGCATCAACCAATCAAATTGCTTATCTCTGCTTATCCTAAGCAGAAAATGCTCATCTTTGAACTCCATCAAGGCATTGACCTAATAAACACATACACCAAAATTGAACATTCTAGCTCAATTAGGAAGAGAGTTATTGTGTCCCAAAAAGTGTGACGGACAGACTGACAGACAGACAGAAGAACAGACAGACATACAGACGGAAGAACCCATTTTAATAATCCCCCAACTTTCTTCGAAAGGCGGGGGACAATAATACTGAAAAATGGTTTGGAGTAGCGTCCATAACATCCAGACACTTTTGAGTAAAAGATAGGTTACGTGCCCTTGTTTTGAAATTAGTCTCGCTTAACTAGTCTACCAATCATTCTATGTCTAATTGACGGGCCGGGATAATCAAGACTACTATTTTTTACGAAACATGGAACAAGAACTTGAATTTAGAAGCACCAACATCAGGCAACTCAACAATATTTTTAAGAACCTTGTAAAAGTAAAATGAAACTACTGCTAGTATCATATTCTTGCTTTACGGATGTTGAGTCAGAGATATTATTAGTACTTAACCAAAATATGCAGCTTCTAATGGTACAGTTAAATATAAGGCAATTTAAAAAATAAAACGAGCGTAATTTCTAAAGATGCCTTAATAACCAAAAAGTTAAATATTATTGCTATTCAGAATCGTCAACAATAGATTTTTTACGACTGTAGTAGTGTTTGGTGTTTTGAACATTTCCGCATGCTGTTGCTATTTATAGCCTCAACGAGTGTGCGAGACTGTCAGAAATCAGTAGTAAGTCATTCAGCTAAAACGTGCAGGATCAACGTGTTAAGAACAACTTTTCAGTTGGCACGTGGGGCACCCTAGCAATGATTCGATATCCATTCCAGCACAGTGGCTGGAACCTGTTCTATTTATAATTTTATTTCCCTTTTTGACTGAAAAATGAAAGTGGAGTAAAACTGTGATCTTGCAATATTAATTTGCACATGATGACTGGGTTATGCACAATTTCTATTTAGTTCAAAAAACTATATTGGTCTAGCAGTAGCAGTTGAGAATAACACATTTTAAACAAAGGCAAAGGTGCATCCTCATAAATGATAATTGCATTAATAAATACTTTACGATCAGTTTTTAACATAGTTTTATTTTACAGTCATAGGGTTTTCATAGGGTTTTCGAAATATGTTAAATGCCTGAAAATATTTTAATTCTTTTTACCTTAACTGTTCTTTTCTCAGCACATGGTGTAGCAATTTCATCTTCTTCTGGTATTACACCACAAAAAATGTTGGGATTCAGTTTTGATCTAAAAGAAATGAAGTGATACGCTCTTATCAACATTGTATTGAAACAATTATAGGCTGCAAGAAGAATACCTGTATAAATCTGGAATATCTCGTCACCATATTTATAAAATTAATTGTAGTCTGGTTAAAACTACACAAATATTTTCAATTTATGTAAAATCTCTTTAGTGTGAAAACGTCTTTGTGCTGTGAAAGCACATTCCTCTACTGACAGACGAACTTAAATCTGATTTGCAGACACTTGGCAATACATGGGGTACTTACATGGTCTGTGCTAGTTTTCCAGATATATTTAACGATGATGGTTCTGTTATTTGTGATGGAGCTAAAACACCTTTAACAGTTCCTCCTGATGCTAAAATTGAAAAAAAAAAATATGTATCATACAGAAACAAATTAATTTAATTGTGAAAAAATAAATGAGATCAAATATCATGAATGTAACACTGTTTCAACCTAATAATTTGTTACAGTTGTGTAGTCTATTCAGTATCATGAATGTAACACTGTTTCAACCTAATAATTTGTTACAGTTGTGTAGTCTATTCAGTATTATTACTTGTGACTTTATGTGGTACGACTCCCAATTGTGAATTGATTGTTTACAGTCAAATTCACTTAGATTTCACTGCATAACTTTTAAACTCACATTTTTTTTTTAATTGCTAGTTAAAAAGTATTAAAGCCCCAATAACACTCTTGATGTAACTGAATAACATGTCCCAATCGTCATTCTGGTCAACAAACCGTATTATTTTGAATATTCCAATTAAATGATGATATAAATTTCATCTTAACACACCTATTTTTAAAAATTGGAAAAATTCAACCAATTGATTTGAAAAATCAAATGTAAACCTTTCCAAATGTGACTTGGATTTTAAAATATTTTCGAACCCTCTGGACAAGTAAAATAGGTTGTAATGGATAATTTACACAACAGGTAGGACACTTAAACATCTAGTACTTAGAATAAGGGTATAATTTATTTTCTGGAGCTACCAAGCCAGCAAGAATGTTATTGGCCCTTTAATGCTCAGTCTATTTTGATAGCCAAGAACTACCTGTTAAACAATTTCATTCAAATATGTGAAATCACATCCAGTACCAACAGGAATCTGGTCTTACTATCTCTGAGTCTTACAAAAAGAGAGAGAGAGAGAGAAATGGGATTTAACGTCCACTCGATACAAACTAGGTCATTTCGGGACTAACATATGGTTTAATTTTATTTCAATAATTCGCTTGCGCGTAGGGGTCTTTAGCAGTGGGAGGAAACCGGAGTGCCTGGAGGAAACCACGAGGTTGAGAAGGCGCCCGTATCTCCATGCCACATATGCTCACACCAGGGATCGAAAGTACAGCCGCAAGCCAGAGTTGACCGGCCAGCTAGAGGTCAAAGCAAGGCACTCTAGACCACTTGGCCACCCAACCCCACCAGAGGTCGCAGTGGATCAATTTCAAATTGCGTAAAAATATGCAGACATTCCAAAATTTCACATTTTTGCCGTCTACATCTGCGTGACTTCGAGCATCGAGCATACTCAATAGAATTGAGTCAAGTCGTTTTGTGAACAAACCTATTATAAAGCATCCTTATTTCATTGATAGGCATACTGCATTTAATCTAATGATGACTGGAGGTTAACAGCATCGGCATTAGATCTACATGATTGACGACGCAACGATTTCCATCTTTCACTTCGACAGGAAGTAAAGAGAAGACTATCGCTATGAAAGCAAACATTTGATTGGCTGAATGTAAACAGGATACTGTGTCCTAGCCAATCCAAAGTCTTGTATGACATGCGCTTTATTGCTTCCAATGCCACAAAATAGGGGTGTCCCAGGAAAGCTACGTATAGAAGGCTTCGACTGCTATGAACTTATGAATGAAATAAGCGGAAATATAAAAATCTACGGAGACTATGTGCAGTAGAAGTGTGTAAAAGAAGCGTGAAGCACATAAATTGTACGATGTAGAATAATCTAGTTTTATTTTCACGTCGGGAAATTTTCTGCGTGTAAATTACGCAGCGTCCGTCAATATTTGCGTTTATTTTGAAAAAATGCGTGAAATATGCAGATTTTTGCGTGACTGCGACCTCTGAACCCCACAGTCTCATAAAAACCTATCATACAAAGTCCATCAAAATGTGCTACAGATTCCACCACAGTATTCTATCAAGTATTTGAGAATATGTGAAAACAGATAGAACAACAAGTATTTGCTGCTCTCCACAGTAACGTTTTTTTTGAAACACTGTTGAATTCTTACCAATAAAATCTTTCAACTTCATTTTTCTGATATACTGTAATTAATATTAAACATTTGTTAACATGTAAACTGTTCGTAAACATAAAAAATAGGTTGCCAGGTAATGAAACAGACGCCCACACAGCAGCTAATCGTCCAGGCAGTCAATCTTAAGTAATTATCAGAAAAGCATTAGAATTTGTTTGGTTTTTATAAAGTTCTGCCCCATGCTAACGTTAAGCATACGAAACATTTAATATTATGGATTTAGCTGTTCAATTATCGATTTTCAAGAAATTCACACTCAACCATCATTAATGTGTAACGGGGATTTAGTCAAATGTTTTTTTCATTTGGAATAATATTGTGACCTCCGTAGGGTCCACAAAGTAAAAAAAAAACATGATTTTCGTACAATCAGGGGCCATAATTCCAGGAAGTTATGGTCCAATGTGCCCAAATATGCAATGGAACCAAGATCTTTTGGTTATAAACATGTATTTCAAGTTTCATCAAAATTGGATTAAAATTGTGACCTTCAAAGGGTCCACAACCTTGATATAGCATATTTTCACGCTATTCGCGTACAAACGGCGGCCAATTTGTCCGTCAATTTTGGTCTGATTTTATTCGAAATTCTGCATCATTCTTCATTACTATGTAACGGTGATATAATCAAACGTTTTTTTTTAAATCGGATAAAAATTTTGACCTCCAGAGGGACCACAAGCTAAAAAAAGCGATTTTTTGAACAATCAGGGACATAATTCAGGAAGTTACGATCCTATGAGTTATAACCATGCATTTCAAGATTTTTTGTACAATCAGGGGCCATAACCCATGAAGTTACAGTCTGATACATGTCAATAAGGAAAGGAACCGAGATCTTAAGGTTTAAAATCTATGTTTTAAGTTTCATTGAAATCGGATAAAAATTGTGACCTGTAGACTGTTTACAAACAATTGTGGACGGACGGACAAACGGACAAACGGGCAACGACAATATACGTCCACATGATAATGTGGGCATATAAAAATTTATCCTTAATAAAAGCTTAAAGAGTCTACGTCAGAGCACTCACCGGACTATACATGCATGCATGATGCATATGCAATCCAATTTAATATTTAATTTTAAGCTGCAGATTTCAGCACTATTTAGGCAAATATTTTCAAATTTTAATGATATACGTATATAAGGAAATCAATAATTTTTTCTACTGTAACATAGCCAAATACTTTAAATATATATACCCCTGGTAACTGCATTATTTGACAGTGAAGTCTGGATTCAATTGTTTTCATAATATTAGTTTTATCCTTCTCCATTTTCTCCAGTGTTTCATTAACTGTAATTCACAGACACAAATAATAGTTTTGTAATAAGCACATTCAAGTCCAAATAATTATTCTATTATTAATATTATAGATATCGTAAAAGATTAGTATATTAGTGACCAATAACAGCAATCTCAGGTTATTGTGAACAGGAATAAACAACATGGTTATTAAAGATCACCAGAAAAGCGAGTAGTCATAACTTTCCCTCAATAAACAAGGCAGTGACGTAATTTTATTCCTTCTGCTCATATTTTCTAGTCTATATTTATATGAGCAGGACTATAATTCTGTCACAGCTTGTTTATTGGCAAAAAGTTACCACTAATCAATCACTTATGGAAAGGATATGTTGACATAATTCCTTGCAATGCATTATTTAAAAAATTATGAAACTTTTCCTGTGACCTTTAAACTAAGTGTACATCAACTCTATAATTTGTATTTTGGAGAAGTGCTTTCTCTATTAACCTGTTTTCTGTATTTGGTTTTGAGTTAAAAATAAAGATAAATAAAAAAGTTGTATCCATGTATGTAAAATTTCTGTCAAAACCACATCTGTAAAATATCAAAAATGATTTCAACTGCAAATCATGCTTTTTTTACCACCTTTAATTCTATCAAACTGATTATTGTATTGAAAACTTACATCTCATATCAAAATCTTTGGTAAAAATTCTTAATTTTTCCATACGCTCATCTTCTGTGAGTGACTTTCCTTCGTCACCTTCTGGACATTTTGGTTGTGCTCGATTGTTGACTCGAGCTGGACGTTTCCGTGGCATTTCTAAATCTTTAAAAAATCAACTTTTTTTTTATATATTACCGGTAACCTAAAAAATAACACATTTTTTAAATTTACTTTGTGTAGAATTGTCAGTGTAACTTGTAAGCCAAAGAAAATCATTTTTCCAGTGAATGTCATTCTGCATAACTTTGGACACTTTGACTTACTACCAAAACCAGTACCCTCGCCTTCCCAAGAATTAAATGGGATATTACTAGTCATTTTATTAGTAAATTTTTCATCTAGGGTCAAGTTCTTCTGAATTTTGTTTGCCGCTCCTACCTAGCTGTATATTTTGCATTAAGCTAATCGATAATCAATGACTGTCAATATCACCAGGTGGTAAATGGTATGGTCAGTGACTGGATAATTTATTAAATTATACAAAATGACTACGGTATTCATTTACAATTTAGATCTATCTAGCGCTTATATAATCTATGTGATAATAGGAAAACTAAGGTAAGACTTCTCATTCAAATAGCAATGTCCCAATGTATTTGGTGGTTTCATTTATCATGGGTCATAGATAATTTTTAGGTCTAACTCTGACCCAAATGTCAAGTCAGTGCTTGTGCAAAAAGGCACTGCAAGTTGAATTCAGCATAATGATTATGAATGATTATGATTCCATATATGATGAGTAGAGATGCAATTATGCAATGGATAGGCCTAATGGATGGGGCGTATCCTAATTGATAATATTAATTTTTCCCTAAGTAAGACAATAAAATATGTAAGTATATTGTCCTAGACAAGAGAGCACTCACAAATTCACATTTCAGTATCTAACCAAACAATACATACATAACACATACAGCAAGTTGTTGAATGAAGCGTAACTCCTGAAGCTGTTGCCAACTTGGACATTTGGTGTCAACATGGATGGGGATGGATGTGTTACTAATTTCTACTTAAAAGACTACGTATAGGCCTAGTCGTAAAAGAAGGATATTACCATAAATAATTATGCATTAAAAGCTACTGAAACGAAGGTATTTTCTTCACCTGATTTTGTTATGAATATTCGTCTGACAAAACCTTTTCAATCAAGCGCCCTTTTGAAAGTGGTATTTTAGCCAATCCTATGTCGCGAAAAAAACTTCCGGTCCTGTTTACATACGGGTATTTTCAAGATGTCTGCTCCCTGTTCAGCAAAAGTCTTTAGTTTTGGCAGAATAATATCTGTTATACAGGGGGTATGAACTTCAAAATTAATTTCGAACAACTGGGGTTCGGGTTTTCTTCTTTTCTCAATTTATTTATTAGAGGAAATGTACATATCTAACGCGCAAATGCTAATAATATTTGTTGATTTTTGCAAGGGAGGTAACTCTCTTTTCTGAAGTTATCCTTGTTTGCGACTTTGGACCCAAATGGATACAGACCACCATTCACTTCTCTCTTATTCACTTTTCTTTGCCCGGCTTTTACTTTTCCCAAATTTCACTTGGCGGAAGGCTTTTTACTACAGACTGAGCAACAACTGTCTATGTCTTTGCTCCATAGTTTATGACTATATCATATGAGGTTGACCCCTGAAATTTGAGATTAACGTCTAGACTTGACTAGGCGTATTGAGTTCTTAAGTAGGGGTTTCAGGTCACGTGTCTTGAGTGTGAAATCGAACAGCAAATGGCTGAAATATAGCCAAGTTCAATCTACGATTCTGAATTACTATTTTATGTAAATGTATTACTAGCAATTGTATTGTAATAGTTTAATGTTAATCTCTATATCTGCAAAGATTTAGGTTAAAAAATTATCGAAATGTAAGCGAAATTACCGTTTGTTTACATGAGGTGCCAGCGGGAAAATCCCGCTCTGACGTCACGCGACCTAGAATTTTCCATTGCTACGACCCACTTTATAGGATTTCCGCACGTTAGTTTCCGGCGATTTTCATATAGAACCAATCAAACGATAGATAACATTTTAGGGATTATACCGATATCTGATACCACGTGATCTGAAAATAAGCAACGGAGAAAACAAGATTTATCTGTTTTGATGACTGAAATTTGCTAAATTTCGACTAAATATAACCCAATTATTTTGTGGTATCAACCAGATTATAAATAGTTGACATATTATCATTAAAATTATTACGATTTTAATAAATCTTAGCTGACAATAACGTTCCGCTTTCAGTTTTAAAATTGGTACAAGCGATTCTGAAGGGAAAATTCCCATTATGACGTCACTCAGATATGACTGAAAAGCACTTGTTTAGGTCCATTCCACGCATTGACTGGTATAGAGCGTTTTGATTACATTTTTGACGTCGATCTCGGATTTTAAAATTCCATATCTTCGGATCTAATTGGAATATTTTGATGAAATAAAGAAATTTGGGTAGCATTTTATGTATATTTTCACAAAATATTTTTAAAAAAATTTTTTCTGTCATTTGAAACTTTGACCTGAACCCCCTATCTTAAGTCATGAATGTGAATATTTCATAAAAATTAAAACCTGGCAGAAAAGGTACTGAATTGTGGGTATCAAGATGGTGAAATTTGACGGTACTCCCTCTTATAATTATATGGTCTTGTATGTTTTTTTATGTTCATATATTTTATCACCAAAAGCCTTAATTCTTCATAGATTTCCATTTATTCTAGCAACATTTTAAATTTGAAAGCTCTTCATTTTTTTTATGTAGACTCTACTTATATTATAAAAAAAATGAATAGTTTCAAATTTGTATGCTGTTTGTAACTAAACAAGGTTGCAGCTGATGTCCATGGACCTTTTGTTCTAGACTTGAAGATCCTTTCTGAGTTTTGTAAAAGAGTTCTGCAAAATGACCTGCTTTGGTATTCTAACAATTTAGGCCTACCGGTACCCAGTTTTTAGGCACTGAACACTTTAAAATTAAAAATCATAGTTACTTTCTTTCTAACATTATATATTTTTATTAGAAATAACTACCAGATAAATTCTTTCATGGAAAATATAAAAGAATATGCATTTAATCGACATATTTTGAATACATCAATATAAATACTGTATGATTGATCTTGCATGTTTTCTTTCATGTTTATGTAGAAACAACCAAGATGTTTAAAATCATCCAAACCAGATCATTCCAATAAATTTCCTGTGAAGACCAACCCAATGTTACCAGCAGACACCTTTAAAGGTAAAACAGCTTTTATAACGGGTGGTGGAACTGGTCTAGGAAAAGGAATGACCTATTTTTTGTCTTCTCTTGGTGCTCAAGTAGCCATAACCAGCAGGTGATTATTTAATTAGTGATACAGGTATTATAAAGTTTGATTTGAAGATATATTATGCAAAGGTCATTATGCAAGATTAGATAGAGAGCTGACAGTTCTGGCTATATAGAACATTAAAAAAAAGATAATTAAAACAGAATATGCTGAAAATTGCATCACTTTGAACCAAGATATTAGCGATTCAATATTTGGCTATCCTCGATCGTCATTATTAACGTTGGTATGCAAATTAAAAAAGTCTGAATTATCCATTTCTATATGTCAACACCGAAATGTGGACGTATATTGCCGCTGCCCCGCCCGTTTGCCCATGTGTCAGTCCTCCATAAGTTATTGTGAATGCTCGAACACCAAAAGTTATCATCCAATTGTTTTAAAATTGATTTATGTTGTTTACATTATAAAGTGAGATGAAGAATTCGATTTAATTTCAATATTTCTGTATATTATGTCTAGACTCTAAAGTTATGGCCCTTGTTTCACTTTGTTAAACCTTGTGAACTTTCATATGCCAAAAGTTATCATCAGATCTTTGTGAAATTTATGCATTATTTAAATTAGTGCAACAAAGAAGTCTATTGAATTTCAGCAATTTCCATTTTTTTACATCTAGAGTTATGGCCCTTGTATCATTTTATTAACTTTGGCGGTGCTCGATTCACAGTCCAGAACATCCCGAATCGACAGAATTACAATCGAGTGACGCGGAATTCAGTCCTGTGACAGTTCTGCCAGTCCCGACAGCTGAGGTGGAGTGAGTAGAATCGTGACGTATTCCTAGGTAAAAAATATGTTTCAGCAGTTATGATTGGTTGGGATACTTTTTATGCAGTCGACGCATGCGCTGTAATCCGAAATTCTCCTTTTCACTCAATTGACACCAGTTTTGGAATTAAATTCCGGAACTGTGAATCGAGTATCGCCATTGTGAACACTCATCCAGTCTTCGTGATGTGCAACCCATTCAAAGTTTTCAATTTTTTGTGATATTTGTAATTTTTACATTATTTTTCTTTTTTTCTACAAACTATAATCCACATATTATTTCTTGGTTGGTTTTGTATTGACAGCCTGACAAACTATAGCCTATCTGATATATTTCAGGACACTAGACCATCTGATTAGAACAAAGATCCTATTGCGATTCATTTTTTATAGTTGAAAATTCATTTTCTTTCTCTTTACTACACTAGGATCTGGAAACATTGTTATATTACCAGTGTTCTAGCTGAAGTGAGGGAATATCCAATATAATGATCTGTTACGGCAAGTTCTTGATGTGCAATGTGCAGAACTGTGGGTAAATCACAAGAATTAGAAACGTGAAAGCTGATGGATAAATTGATGTCTAACATCATAGGGCCAGAAGCCGCTCTTACGACCCCTAACAACAAATAGCGATATATGACCTACAGTACCCTTTCCTCTTTCTTAGTCAATTTAAATTGATTTCAAAACAAGTCAACTTTTTTACTGTAAAGTGCTTTAGCCATGCAACTTGCATGGTGAGATGCACTTGATCGTAGAAACTGAATGCAGCAATCAGGAACACCAACAAGATATATGATAGAAATTTCTAGCAGCTGTAATAATCTCTTTTTTGGAAGTTCTGGAACTGGCGTTTTGCAAAAATTATAATTTCATCTGTATCAATTTCTAGTTCTTAAGGTAGTTAATATTTATCCTGTTCAATGAATCCTCATTGAGACTGAAACCGTTTGATAATTTCAATTTTTTGTCCTCTTGGTGGTCCAATGCATAAAATTCCCCCTCACTCTAGTACAACATCTTTTCATTTGTTTACTGACCTAGCCCGTAAACTTTCAGATTCCTTAATAGAAAATATTGCGAATACCAAATGTTGCACTTACCAACTGAAATATCTAATTGTGATAGTCGAGTTCCAAAGTTCAAGTTCGAAGAAAGCAGGGGACTATTCAAAAAATGGGCCTGTCTGTCTCAGTATCTGTCATCTTGTAAAAAAAATGACAAATACTGAAATTAGTGAATCTAAACTTTTAGATAAATTGCAAAACTTTGCAAGGCTTGCACAACCCCTAAATGTGTCCCAATTTCATGTAAATGATTTTCCCATAATGGTTTTGGATAGCCCCTAGGAAAATCAAAAGATGAATTTTAAGGACTGCCCTAAAGTTGGTATGTGTATATCTTGTAAATAATATTTTATATGTATAGAAATAATATTTTATGTGTATAGAAATAATATTTTATATGTATAGAAATAATATTTTATATGTATAGAAATAAAAGTTTTATTCAGCTAGTTTAAATTATTTATACTTACCTTTGTTTTATTTTTAATTCAGAACTTTGAAAGTGTTAGAAAAAACAGCAAGTGAAATACAAACAGAAACTGGTAATAAAGTAGGTATTATAAACTAACCATAAACATATTGAAATGAGTTAAACATTAAATAACCAGAACCCACCCTCAAAGTTTTCCTTGAAAGAAATGGTGAAGCACTTGTCACCCATGATATTAAAGAAGAGGAGAGACAGATGTCAGTTGATATTGATTAGCAGCATTTAATTGGTTTCAATCAAAATTAAAATAAAAATGGAACTATCATGGTTAATTAAAGATCATTAGCTGAATAGGTTTTAATAATATAATTGAAGTAATTAATGCTAAATGTTTTTTGTACTCATATAATAACATAATATTGTTGAGTTGGACATGGTGCAAATAAATGATTTGTCCTGATTTGTACTATATTGAGCAATTTCATACAAGGGCTTGTTGAAAATTTCTAAGCCTGAAAAGGATAGATCAATCGGGTTGAAACAAACTTTTGCCAGCACCAAACAAGTACAATCATTGATTAATCATAGAACTGAAACTGTGGTGTTATTATTGTCTTCATACCAAACCAACTTGTGAACATATCCATTGATATCATCATAAATTGACAAAACTAGCTATAGTATAGTCATCACGTATCTGCAACTGAATGGACTAGCCATAACATGGTTACCACTTGAGGGGGTAATGCTCCTTCCTTTTCGCAGTAAAGAAGTGAACTGTGGAATTTAAGTGTGGCAGAGAGAGACTTGACAATGACCCACCCATCAATAGCAATCATTCAAAAAAGCCATTACCCTGGTGCATGACATGATCATGGCTGAACATTGATTGACCGTCGAAATATTTCCAATATTGTGGGGATCTCTGATGGGAAGGTGAGCATATTATTGCCATTTAGTTAGGAATGACTAAAGTTTCTGCAAGATGGCTGCCACAGCTCTTGACTGGAAATCAGAAACGTGTCAGACTCAGATTTTTGACGTCCTGTAACAATCTGCGTTGTTGTGAAGCAGATCCTGATATTTTTTAACCAGATTTGTAACCATGTTTCCAAAAAGGAATCCCGGCCTTGCAACATTGTTGGCAAAAAATGTGTACACCTCAAAAGAGATAATGTAGCAAAAAATAAATGGAAACCTGTGATTTCGTACAGACTTAGTTAGAAATTTTCAGCCAGCTCTTTTATGTGGTGATAAGTGTATATGGACATGTTGAAAGCTGTCACATGTAAATGTGTAGCCACTTTTTATATTTAATTTGTTATGTTAAAGGTGTTGGCGGTTGCTGCTGATGTTAGAAAACCTGATGATGTTAAAACAGCTTTAGATAGATGTGAATCTGAACTTGGTTTACCTGATATAGTTATTAATAATGCAGCTGGTAATTTTATATCACCTACTGAACGATTATCACCTAATGCATGGAAAACGGTAACTGATATTGTTCTTACTGGAACAGCTAATGTAACCCTAGATGCTGGAAAAAGACTTATTAAAGCAAAACAAGGTAATAGTTGCTCATTTTGTGAACCTTTCATATCAAGTCACCATTTCATGACTTTGGGTACATGGCATTTATAAGTGAAATGTAATAATATACAGCATTTGAAGTTAAAACCATTTCAGTATATAAAATTAACAAGACGCTTTTAAACAAGTATATAAAATCAGCAAGTTAACAAGACAATTTCTCTATTATCAAACTAAATTGCATCAACAATATAATTTAAAATACCCCAAATTGTCATTTAAGAATATATTTACACAGAAGATAGTTGAACATAAATGTTCAAGATTATTAGGATATCCATTCAAATGTGAATATGTCATATCATCCTCGATTACCCAGTGTGCTCATTCCGTTCTACTCCACTATAACCTGGGTTAATCCATAGGGTTTCCACGATTTCAAATTATCTGCCCTGGCAAATTGTGATATTTTTATCGTCCAATCCCATAAAGAGTTTCTTGGAAAGGTAATAGGCAAAGGGAAGTAACTCTCAACAAAGAATTCCCTTCACATGGTGACTACTGTTCGTTCTTGCACACTTTGCAAATATGTAATTGGGAAAAATACCTACCGCGTAGTAGAAAAATCAGTGTCATTTAAGAATTTCATGACAGAACCTTCCCTGCCATCTTTTTGTGTGCATCTCAGTTCTTTTATATTAAATCTTTTACAAACTTTCTCATAATCGATCAAACAAGCCGCCATATTGTTTGTAAACAATGTAGTTCTATGACGTAAAAATGACGCTAAAGAGTCTACTTAGGAATGGTTAGTAAACTGTTTTTTGATTAGTTCGTACACTCTAACTACATTTAGATAGATTGAAATCGTGGAAACCCTGGAGTAGAACGGAATTATTACACTGGGTAACCGAGGATGATGTCATATGTGAAAATGATTAGATTGATAAATGTTGATGGTGACATGTATATATTCCCACTGTAAATTATTTATTTGTGAAATGTTTCATTTGCAGAGGCAGTTTTTCTAATGATATCTGCAGATTATGCTGAAAGTGGGTCAGGATTTGTTGTTCCAAGTGCTTCTGCAAAGGCTGGGGTTGAGGCTATTACAAAGTAAGATAATCAAATAATAACCATCCTTAGCATGTGTTATGCACTAAAATTAACATGTTTGATACACTGAAGTTAACATGTGATACACTGAAGTAAACGTCTGATATACAGTGATGTAAAAATGTGAACAAGCCATAATATTTTATAGAAATACAATAATATAATGGTACAAATTTAACTTTCACTATTTTCAATATAGTATGGCATTCCTTTATGATAGCCTGTAGTCAACTTAAACATATGTATATAATACACTGTATGATCTACATAACATTTAATAATAATTTACTGTATATATCTTATATCAGATCTTTAGCGGCTGAGTGGGCACGTTATGGTATGAGGTTTAACTGTATTTCTCCTGGGCCAATAGAAACACAGGTAAGGCGTAGTTTAAGTTAATTTACTTTTAAGTATCACCATATTTACTAACAGTTGATTGGGTGGCATGCACATTAGATCAAAGTGGCATGGTGTCGCCTGTTAAATCATTTTCTCTGGGTCCTCCTGTTTCCTTCCACAGCTAAATACCCTTAAGCACAGGCGAATTGTTGAAATAAAAATGAACCATATGTTAGTCCGAAAGGAATGGCTATAATTATGCTATACTTTTCTACAGAGCAACGATGCTATGTATTTTGTTATCGCGTATTTGGCTCAAAATGTAAGATTTTGGCGCAATTTTACAGTCAAATACGTCATGATAGTTACCCCCTTATGTGAAATTCAGTATCAAACTATGAAATAATCAATTAGGTATTCATTCTGAAGAATAAAAGTTCTGCAAATGCTTATAAATACAGGAAAATGCAGTCTAAATTTATATTTGTACAGGGTGCGTTTAGTAGACTAGATCCAACAGGACAGTTTATAGAAAAGATGATTAATCGTATCCCAGCAGGTAGATTAGGAGAAGTAGAAGAATTAGCTAATCTAGCAACATATCTTGTCAGTGATTATTCCAGTTATATATCAGGACAGGTGAGAATACAGTAATAGAAAGTAACATATTGAACAGGTTGCATACTGTTAAAAAAGAAATATTTGTGACTTGACTTGATTGTCAGTGGATTATATTTGTGGACCAAAATTACCCTTCTGAGCTAATGAAAAGGGCATACGGGAAGCATTGTACAGCCTACTCCTGTTACAAGTTTTAAATGTCTAGGGGTCTTTTACGTGTACATAAATTTATATATGGAACCTCTGTCCTGTGTACCAGGCCCTTCGTCCTGTAGCACTGTACACAATGCCAGGACACCTCACTGGAAAATCCTAAAAAAACTGCCTCCTGATAAAACATTAGGGTTCAAATCTTCAAACTCTTCCCTTTAGTTTCAAAATGAAATATGACTCCTAATACCTGGTTCTAATTGTTAAATCAGATTATTTTAACTTTCCTTTCAGATTATCAGATTAAATGGTGGAGAATATCCTAGTGCGGCTGGTATGTTTAATCCACTGAAACAAGTGACAACAGAACAATGGGACATGATGGAAAAACTTATACGCTCTGTCAAAGGGTCATAATTGAAAGCTGTGGATGTAGACGCTAGATGAAACTAAGATGTTATTTAACTATTAAGACAAATTTTTGATACTTGTTGATTATGTTTTAAATGTATTATTATTAAAATATATCATAAACCTATTTTAGATATTTTTGTCACCCGCCTTTCCCTAGGCCAGAGGGGCCCTTTTGTCAAGCGTGGGGGCCCTTTTGTCTGCCTTTAGGGTCCCCTTAACTAGGGTACATTTTCATTTTTCTCGTCGGTTTTGGCATTTTCTTTATAAAACACTTTTGGATGCCACTTCGTGTACTGTTTGATTGCTCGATACCTTTGAAAAAAATAAATGTGCGATTAATTAATATGTGTCATCTATTTATTTTGGGATTTCGGCAGGGGACATCAGCCTCACTGTTGGCTTGTATTACTTAGCTTGATCTTCAGCAGATTTTTCAAAATCAGATTCTAGCTTTGTCGTCTGGGTCTGAAAGTTGAGATATTCATCTTGTAAGAAAATCTTAGGAATGGGATGACCCAGACGCAGATTTTTAAAAAGTATTACTAATTGATTAGAAAAATAAATATCTTTTTGTGAAACACATAATAATGGTAGCCTACACTTTATTGATGGGGCATTAGGTAAGATTAGATAAAAGCTGACAGTTTTCGCTATAATAGTTATAAAAGAAATATTGAAACAGAAAATGCTGAAAACTTCAGTCGGATTGCTCAACTCTGAACCGAGATATTAAGAATTCAATTTTAGACTAGCCTTGATTGTCATATCTTACCATAATAAACAAAGTCTTGATTATCCATTTTTACGTTAAATTATCCATCATAAAATGTTAGCATCAAGAGTTTATTATGGTCTGGATAAATTATGATTAACTTCTTCTTAATAATTTAGGTAACATTTCAGGCATAAAGAAAGACTTGCAATAGGGATTTAGCTCTTACATACTGCATATTTAAATAGGTGTTTGTGAAATAAATTAAAATGTTTTGATTTTTTTGTATGCATTGTTTAATGTTTATTTAAAAACATATATCTATTTTAATGATCAAATAATAGTAGGCCTACACTATAATATCTTATTTGGCTTTAGATATAGTGATCTTTATAACCGCAATAAATAATTCATATTTTTTTTTTTATCAAAATGGTAAATTATAAGTTGGACAAATGTGACCAACATGTAATTATTCATTTTATAAAATTACAGACAGTTTCAGCCAACAAAATAGACCTAAATAAAACATGTTGATCAGTTGATGTATTCCAATGTGGATCCTATACTATAGCTATGATAACTTGTTCAAAACGTTGTGTCATGTGTTTGTTTTATGTGATACTATCTCTATGAGAATTCATTCATATTGACAATTCAATGCTTTCAATGTCAGTCATCTTGCTAACCAATAGGCCTCTACATAGCCATACGGTTTAAGGGACTTTGAAGGAAAAATTTCAAAAGAGATGATGGAAAAAAAAAACCTTGGTTTAAACACGAGTTACCTCCCTTGATTTACAACACCCCGCCTACCCCCGAAATAAGTTTTTTTGTGATTGCTCGTTTTATTATGGAATGCGTTACTATATCAAGTGTTTATAAATGGTGCAATGTTATTGTGGTTCTTGCACGTTGTGCCGAAAAAAAAAAAAAAAAAAAAACCCTTCAAAATCAAAACTCCCAATCTTTTTATCGTCCACTATCAAGGGAGATAACACAAATGTTTACATTTATTATGAAGACAACATGGCGGCAGATGACAGAACTCCTTTATTGAAACAAGATGAAAATGAATTTGACCCATTTGAATCGTCACGAAGACAACTTAGGAAACTTATTTCCAGCGGCAATGATAAAACACTTTCTGAAACGATCAGCATTAGTGGTAGTACATCGGTTACAACGTTGACTGAGTTGGATAACATTGTTGCTGTTTTTGTAGTAGCTTTCGACATACGTTCAGGTAAGCCAGCAGAGACGACAATACGTATATAAAAAACGAATAATAACATCGTGTGGAAATATAATTGGGCTAGCTGATATGATAGAACAAGACAATGAATTATGATTCTATTCCCAATACGCTAGCCTAGTTATCTCCATACAACACAGTACATACAGGAACTTTCTACTTTCTCATCATTAAAATTAAAATGGCAGGATACTTCATAATCATGTGACAATAGCCGAATAGGACATGATGAGGAAGTGGTTATTGTAAAGTTCAATACCAACAATGGCAATATTGATAAGTTACTTTGCAGGAAATAGAATGAACAGTGCATTAGTATTTATGTATTACCTTTCCTGTTTCCACTCATCTTCTTTGATCACCCCAACTGCGCTAGTGGCCTTTAGCTAAGTACGAGATCTACTGTTGAGATTATATACTGTGATGTACTTGTTTTTAGCTGCTATTGGATGCTTTTAGTTTCACCCGGTAACTTTAATTTTTATACGTCCACATTCATAATGTGAACGTATTATGCCGTCGCCCCTGTCTGTGTGTGTGTGTGTATGTGTGTGTGTGTGTGTGTGTGTGTGTGTGTGTGTGTGTGTGTGTCTGTGGTTCGCCTACAGGGCGCAATTCTTAATGGATTTTCTTCAAACTTGGTATACTTATTCCTTATACTCCAAGGAAGATCCCTATTGTTTTTGGTGCATGCCCGACACCCAGGGGCAGAGCCACGCCCATTTTTATTATTTGTTTGTTTGTCCTCTACAGGCCACATTTCTTAACTTATAATCTCGAAACTTTGCATACATATTCTTTGTACCTTAAGGAACAACCCTATCATTTGGGGGTGCATGCCCAACCCCCAGGGGCAGAGCCACGCCCATTTTCTTTTCGTGTGTCTTTGTGTCGCCTACAGGGCGCAATTCTTACTGGATTTTCTTCAAACTTTGTATACGTATTCCTTATACCCTAAGGAAGATCTCTTTTGTTTTTGGTGCATGCCCGACCCCCAGGGGCAGAGCCACGCCCATTTCTAGTATGTGTTTGTTTGTCGTCTACTGGCCACATTTCTTAACTTATAATTTTGAAACTTTGCATACACATTCTTTGTACCCTAAGGAACATCCCTATCGTTTGGGGTGCATGCCCAATCCCCAGGGTCAGAGCCACGCCCATTTTCTTTTGTGTGTCTTTGTGTCGCCTACAGGGCGCAATTCTTGCTGGATTTTCTTCAAAATTTGCATACTTACTCTTTATACTCTAAGGATGATCCCTATCGTTTGGGGTGCATGCCCAACCCCCAGGGGCAGAGCCACGCCCATTTTTAGTATTTGTTTGTTTGTCGTCTACAGGCCACATTTCTTAACTTATAATCTCGAAACTTTGCATACATATTCTTTGTACCTTAAGGAACAACCCTATCATTTGGGGGTGCATGCCCAACCCCCAGTGGCAGAGCCACACCCATTTTCTTTTCGTGTGTCTTTGTGTCGCCTACAGGGCGCAATTCTTACTGGATTTTCTTCAAACTTTGTATACGTATTCCTTATACCCTAAGGAAGATCTCTATTGTTTTTGGTGCATGCCCGACCCCCAGGGGCAGAGCCACGCCCATTTTTTTTTTGTCTGTGTGTCACCTACAGGCCACAATTATTATTCTTAATCGATCGTCTTGAAAACTTTTTTTTATACTTATTCCTTATACCCTAAGGCTGACCACAATTATTTTTGGTGCATGCCGGACCCCCTGGGACAGAGCCACGCCCAATGCTTTTGTGTCTTGTGTTCGCCTACAGGATGCAATTCTTAACAGATCCTTTTAAAACTTTACAAACCTATTCCTAATACCCTAAAGATGACCCCTATTGTTTTTGGTGATTTCCTACGCCCCCCCCCCCCCCCCCCCCCCCCAGGGGCAGAGCCATGCCCATTTTTACTTCGTGTCTGTGTGTGTTGTCTACAGGCCACGATTGAATGAATCAGCTTGATACTTGGCTTATGTATTCCTTATAGCCTGAGGGCGTCCACTATTGATTTTGATGAATGTCCCGACCCCCAGGGGCAGAGCCACGCCCACTTTTTGCCTTTAGCGTTATGAAGGCACAATTCTGTATGGGCGACTCTTTTGTTACGTGTGTGACATCCTGGGTTGATTTTTACCTATTAATCTTATAACAATTATTATATTATATGGCAAAGATGTAAAAATTTATGAAGAATATTGCAGATAGATCTGTAGTTAGCTTTTGAAACAAAAAAATATTGCATGACACCATAAGTATGAATTTTATCAAACTCAATACGGAGTGTTACGTGTGTGACCCAGAGAAGTTTAAAATATTGAGTACATTTATAAATTTGTAAAACTCTGTGAAGCTAGACCTATTCAGTATTTGTGTCCACAATTAAACTTAACATTATAAATCACTGCTAAAGGTAATTTTTTCAGATTCGTGCTAACCTTATAAAGTTTTCTTTAATATGTTTAAGAATCACGTTACGTGTGTGACCTAAATTTTGTTACGTGTGTGACCCCTGGGATATAAAATGGAAAAGTTGTCTTATTAGGAGACTGAAGGGTATAAAACATAAAATCAAGTTAATATCCTATGTATTAGTCATGTGGACTCTTTACAGGAGAAATCCTGAATCGACAATCTGTACAATAAGACTAAAAATACAAGTGTTTGATTTGTGTCACACACGTAACGTTACGTATGTGACAAAATTAAAAAACAAAATTTAATATAAGAAAGTAAAAGAAAATTAGTTTAAAGTTATTCAACATGTAACTTACAATTCATAAACCATGTAAAACAACAATTTTTGCAGTAAATTCATAATGTTGCATAAAGCTCAGCGTTACGTGTGTGACAAAATTTGAAAAAAATATTTAATATATGAAAGTGAAAGAAAATATAGTTTTAAGGTATTTAACATGTAAATTACAAATCATAAATAATGTAGAATTATTATTTTTGCAGTTGATTCAGAATGTTGCATAAACCCACATGCACAAAAACATGTACATGTAGTATTATTAATAAGAAACAAAATTGTCTATATGTATCATTGATGTATTTGTTTGTCCATTTACATTGAACTATTAATAGTAAATTTAAAATTGTCATAATGAAAATGCACTGATTGCACTTCAAATGTGTTTTATAAGTATTCATACTACAAGAAGTCATATCATTATGCATGATACATTGTAGTACTTAAAGGATATTTTTCTGGATTTCAGAATAAAAATAAACTCTTCTTATAATATGTATGGGCATTTTTTAAGGATAGTCCAGTTTAAAGTATGTGTTGAAAGAATATGCTTATCATGTGAAATATCAATAATATGACACTGGTTAAATATCAATAATATTACACTGGCTTATATAATTATGATGTCATAGTTATTAAGTATAATGTATCATGCATCCTATGCCGATTTTACCAGCAGTCATGAATTGTAATTTACATGTTGAATACCTTGAAAATATATTTTAAAATAGTAACTTTACATGGTCAATTAATTGTTATTTAAATGTTGAATAACTTAAAATCATATTTACTGTTACTTTCACATAACAATGATATTAAATTGTGTTTTTAAAGTTTTGTCACACACGTAACGTTACGTGTGTGACACAAATCAAACACTTGTATTTTCAATTTTATTGTTCAGACTGGAATGAATATTTAGAAATATGATTACTGTGTCAGTTTGATCTGTAATTAAAACTTATATAGATTCATGGTAATCATAAGATCCCTCAGAAAGAAAAGTTCTACCAAATCGTTACGTGTGTGACATGAAATTTTAAATTAACTACAAAAAAGTTAAAAATATAACTTCCTTTAATGTACTTTTTACCTAATAACTTTTAGACATAACTCCAAGTCTGTTAGAAACAACATTTGAGTTTGTTTGGAAATAATAATTTGTATTCTGGACATGTTTCATAAAATATGGTAAAAACAGGCATTTCGGGTAATTCAGTTACATCATGATTTTTTTAAATGAAATTTGTATATTAACAATGACATTTTGGTATTTTAGAATAGTAATGAATATGTTCTTTTGGAAAAATAAGTGTTTTGTATTATTTTAATATATCTAATTTATAGCATGTCAGGGCCACTTTCAGAAGAGTCGCCCGTATTGATTATCTTGGTATACTTATTCCTTAGACTCTAAAGACGGCAATTATTGATGTTGGTGTACGACCCTCAACGCCTAGCCTTCTTGACAAAGTACCATATCAATCAAAGCAGGAATGTGGACGTATATTGTAGCGTTAGCGTTATGTTTTTATAAATGCATGTAACATCTTAGAATAAGGGATTACGGTGGCTAAGTGAATGAGGCGCTGGTTCGCCAGCCTGGATAGGTCGGGTGTGTTATCCCTGCATTAGCCATGGTTCCTCTTTGTCAGTGATACTTTGATATTAAAAGAGGTGATCTGTACCCTTGTCAGATAGGTTTTCCTGCTTAATTGTAGTTGTATGTGGCAGTCGGAAGAATTGTTATAAATAACAATAAACAGTCATTGTTTTGGAGACAAAATTGTCAGTTCTGCCTTTTGGAAGCCCAGGGTTTGCCAGTTAAAACTATATAGCACCATACTTTTTTATATTTATAGCACAATAACCTGAGATGAAGAAGCCTAGAATTACTTTTAGAATCAAAATATGCCCTTCATGCTTACTTTTAAAAATCTTTTGATCAGTCTGACAGTGGTTAAAGTTTTGTTCATGAGACAAAGAAGCGTAGCCTATTGATTATATATTAAATTTTTGCATCAGGAAGACCAAAAAGCCAAACTGGTGTCAATCCTTCTGAACTACTTGGATGACTTGACTGTGGCATGGTTAGTTACTTGGCAGCCTATCTGTATTGGTATTTTTGATACACATCTGACACAAAGTTAAACATTTCTGGCTGATTGCAATAATTGCAGGCATGCTGTAAATATTACTAGGTGGTACTCCTGTCAAAGACAGAATCACTTCCTGTTTTCTGCACATAATCGTATTAATAGCTACTTCAAGTGTCGCAAAGATTATTTCATGAATAACTGAGCTTGAAATTGTTTTCAGGTAATGTGATAGAATGGTGTATACCAGAAGATACAGAACTTGATGGTGTTGAGTTTAAAGCAATGGCTAGTGGGTCACACACTTTAGACAGAGATTTTGTGTGAGATAATTTTTGTTGTAGATTTTCATATTTAAATAGCTTTATATAAATTATATACCTTGTCCTATTTTACAAACAGGGTTAAAGAGATGGAATAATAAAACTAAACTAATACACTTAAAAGTATATTAAAATTTAAACATGTGTAGGCTACTGGTTTGAAATACATATGCTTATAATTCTAATTTAATTTACATGTAAAGTAGAAAACTCATGAACAGTCACTGGGTTTGAAATACATATGTTTATAATTCTAATTTAATTTAAAGTAGAAAACTCAACAGTCATGTAAGAATATGCCTGAAATGAGGTTTAATTGTGAATAAGACAAATATTCATATTGTTAAATCAGTATTTTCACATCTCTCTGAATTCTCATTTCAGATATTTCAGAAAAGATGGTTATTTTGGTTTAGCTTGTTTTGAAAATATGAGGATTCAGAGTGAAATAGAAAGAGGGTGTCGAATGAAGTCTGTTGGTATTTTAGCTACATCATATACGACTTTATACAGACATATGCAATTTTTAGAAACACAAGTTAGGCAAGTCATATTTATTTCATTTACTAGCATGTCTTGAGTGACATTGACACGGATGTTATTTTGATTACAATTTTACTTCATGAATATATTAAACAGGCAATGTAATAGTCACCCCTATGGGATTTTATAGTACAGGTATCAAAAATCTATCTAATTAAAACTGTATCTTTATTTTATTGTCCCCCGCCTTTCGAAGAAAGTTGGGGGACTATTAAAATGGGTTCGTCCGTCTGTCTGTCTGTCTGTCCTTCTGTCTGTCTGTCTGTCTGTCCGTCTGTCCGTCACACTTTTTGGGACACCATAACTCTCTTCCTAATTGAGCTAGAATGTTCAAACTTGGTGTATGTGTTTATTAGGTCAATGCCTTGATGGGGTTCGAAGATGAGCATTTTCCGCTTAGGGTAAGCAGAGATAAGCAATTTGATTGGTTGATGCTTTGGGACACGATAACTTCAGTTCTAATTGAGTGGGATTGATGAAACTTGGTGTATAGTTTCATTACAGTAATACCTTGACTAAGTTCGATAATGATCATTTTCTGCTCAGGGTAAGCAGAACGATACGCGATTTGATTGGTCGAGACTTTGGAACACAATAACTCTCCTTCTAATTGAGTTAAAATGTTCAAACTTGGTGTATATGCTTATTAGGTCAATACCTTGATGGAGTTCGAAGATGAACATTTTCTGCTTAGGGTAAGCAGAGATAAGCAATTTGATTGGTTGATGCTTTGGGACAAGATAACTTAGGTTCATCTTGATTGATGATTTTTATGCCAATACAATATGACTGCATTCTCATTCAGTAATGGATTCGACAGTAAAAGTGTATAGAAACGATTGACTCGGACATGAGGGCCCTTTCCCTTGGCCAGAGGGGCCCTTTTGTCTGCCTTTAGGGTCCCCCTAACTAGGGTACAATTTCGTTTGTCTCATCTGTTTTCGCATTTTTCTTTATAAAACACTTTTGGATGACACTTCGTGTACAGTTTGATTGCTTGATATGTTTGAAAAAAATAAATGTTCGATTAATTAATATGTGTCATCTATTTATTTTGGGATTTGGGCGGGGGACATCAGCCTCACTGTTGGCTTGTTTCATCTTAATGATACTCTTTTTTTTGTACACCTCATAACATCTACTATATACCCGAGACTTCACTGCTTGTCTTGGCCTGATTTGAACATCAGCATTTTCATTGACTGTTTACATTACACAACTAAGAGCACATCAGAATGTAAAAAGTTGTCAGATGTTCAGTAAAAAGAGAATCTGGTAAAATATGAATTGCAGAGAGAGAGAGAGAAATGGGGTTTAACACCCACTCGATGAATTATAGACTATAGAATTAAAATTTACAAAAAACACCAGAAAACATCAAAATAATGGGATTAATATATCTTTTTGTGGATATCAGCCATATATTAATTATTTTTATTTACAAAGAAAAATTTCAAGGCACATATACATTATGAATATG
Organism: Patella caerulea; assembly: GCA_036850965.1. NCBI lineage: Eukaryota > Metazoa > Mollusca > Gastropoda > Patellidae > Patella > Patella caerulea. The sequence goes on from JAZGQO010000006.1 coordinate 27,637,330, forward strand.
TTTTATTACCTTTTAATATTTTGAAGTACTTTATTATAGACATTTATTAGAGACACCAGGTAAATATACACAGTTAAAGGTATTTTATGAAGATAGGAAGGGTGTTATACCCGATGTATCAGATGGTTTACGTCCGTCACCTCTATCAACACCATCCACGCCTAGTAGAGATCTTCTTCCAGAAATGAAAGTAAGTTATACAGTTTATTACTACATACAATATGTACATGTAAGCATTATTATGAACAGTTTCTTGTCATTTAAATAACTCAGTAGATGATATTATATAATTAATTATACTAAGAAATGCTGGCTATGCGTTCAACCAAAGTATTTAACCCCAAATCCTGGACTTGAATAATGTGTAACAAATCCAGCCAATTGGAACAACTTTTAGTAATTTTTTTTAAATTCATAATTGATCATATATTCAGCAGTTTATTTACATTTCTAGCCACTTCATGAAGTTCATGTCCATCATAGAAAACTATTTATACCACTGAAATTGTTCCAGAATTTAAAGAACTATTATTTTAAACAAGCTCTTGAAGAGATATATCCCTAATTAGATTTTTATGCACATTTACGGTTGCTTTATTTTTAGATTACGCATCCAGCTGGATGTTTTTCACAGTTCTTACAGTTTTTTGGTAATCAGATATTTATATTATGGAAGTTTGCATTATTACAGAGAAGAATTTTATTTTTTTCTCCACCTCCTATTGGTGTTGTATGTTATAGAGGTGAATATACTATTATATTATTCTATTAAGTATACTGTAAGTATGGCGCTGGCTCAAGAAGCAGGAGCTTTGACTTTGCTCCCTGTTTTTGCCTAGAAAGTTCCCTAGGACTTTTCATCATGGTTTTTGCTTGTCAATGGTACAGGACAGGGTGCCAGGCAAGGAACAGCATTTAGTTGGTCGGATGAGACAAATGAAACAAGGTCCTTGTTAGTTGGAATTCAATTACTCTCATGGCAATATTTCCAACATATCACCTTTCATGGCATATGCCTATCTTAATTAGTGCAGTTGGAGGAAAAAAGTTAGAATTTAAACCCCTTTTCATTCATTTGTAAGTACCGGTATGTAATTTCTAAAAGAACAGGAAAATCTCATATCATCTTTGTAAAGAAACCTAATGCATAATGAAGTTGGTTTTATATGTCAAATTGGTATTCCAAAACTAATACAATCAAAATGGTATTCCTAAACTGATATAACCCAAATGGTTGGGTGTTTTATTGGATTTATATAAGTGTTACACAAAGCAAGTGAAATATATGAGAAACATATTCTGTGATTATTCTATCTTTGTTTTGTTATGTTTTAGTTTATTGTGCTTGTTGTTTGGGTCATCATAATGTTACTAGTTTAATGGGTGAAAATCCACAACCACATTTCTATGTAAATGTAGCCGATATTGAAGCATTAGAGAATGAAGTATCTTATATAGCATGTAAGTAAAAGAATTTTTAATGTTTAAGCTTGGTGTAGATGTTCATTAGGTAAAGTAATAAGTTCAATGACGAGCAGTGTCTGGAATTTGAAGCTTCCTATTTATTTTTGGATTGCGATGAGTATCATCGGTCTCACTATTAGCTTGTTCCAACTTATTTAAGATAAGAATAAGACATAGGGATCCTAAACAAACATATTCAATGTAATTAAAAAAAAATGAGGGCATCTTCATTTAGAACTCTTAAGAATTTTTCACCATTTTTAAAATAAATCATTAAATGGTCGAACTGTTCTAATCTACTTAAAATCACACCCATCTGATGACATCAAGAGTTGATAATGATCTTGACTTAATAGTTTATATAAAATTTAAGACCTAAAGAAAGACATGCACCAGGTAGCTCTTGCATAAGAAGCTCCTGCTTAAGAAGACTTTATATGGTATTTGTTTACAATATATAGGTACAACAGAGAAAATATTTGAAAGTAAAACACATCTGTATGATGTGTATGTTGATAATCAAGTTGTTAAAGTGAATTCACCAGGTTTAAAAGAGTTATTAAAAGTCAGTGATGCAGATAAAGATAAAGGTGTACAGTTGAATAATCAAAGGTAAAAAATCTTTAGGCCTATTTATAAAACATTTCAATTGTATCTATGTATCTTAAATTTAAAGTAAGATTATGCGATGAATCTTGTCATCACATACAATTAGACAGCATTTAGCTCTTGAGTAGTGTTGTGTGTCATACATGAAACAGCATACGCTTAATTTCTAAAACACCCGACACCACTACTCATTTGATGTATTTTCACGCTTTGCTTGACTATCTATTTTTAATTGTATAATAGGGCAGCTCATAGATTTGAAATTGAAGAGTTAGGTGAACAAGAATTTGATGAAGAAGATGTTTTTACTAAGTAAGCTATTTTATTTCATTAGGCCATTGGCCCAATATGTCTTGGATAAACCTTAGTTCTTTTCAAAGATTTTTCTCCTGAAGCGCTTTACAGGTTTGAACAAAATTTGGTATTTTGCCTGGGTGGTGAATATTCAGATTTGTTTAATGAAGTTGCTTGTGCGATTAGCATCTTAGCAAGAGCTGCTTTAGGGACAATTACAGCTATCCCCAAAAAATCTTCTTCAGAATTGGTCAATGAGCAAATATAGGAGCATGTTGATAGAAATTGGTAGTTTAGGTATCTTTGTCCAGATTAGTTCAAATAAAGATACATGACCCCCAAAAAGGCAGGTCATTGATAGATATGTTGTATTGGTAAATGCACCAATGCTATTTTTAAAACAATCATCTATTGGAAACCACATTTTAAATGCCATCACTGAAATTCAATTTCAGTTTGTCCTTCTTCCCTCTTAAAGATTATGCCCTTGCTCACTTTGTAGAATCTTGTGATGGGCTAGCAACAAAAGGTATCTTCTCATCTGCCTTGAATTTATTTGTATTATTTAGTATTAAAATAAAGAATAGCATTGAATTTCAACTTTTTATATAAAAATTTCACTACACTTAATTCTGACCTTTTTTATTTGTCTTTCTTTCAGTTTTTTTGTTGAATTAAATGATAGAATATTCCAAACATTGCTGGAGATCTCCAATTCCCAAGATCGTCAACTTACTTCCGACCACATGAAAACAATGGGATTAGATCCACAAGGTGACCGTAGTTTTCTGATGGAATTAGTTGAACATTATGGTATAGATGTAGTATTAATGGTGGATAATCCATGCTGTCCAAAATAATTTATAAAGTATTAAATAATTAAATCTCAACAGTGCATATATTAATTTATACAGGATCTATGGAAATCAATTGAGATTTAAAGTTCTACTGTTCTGCTCCGACTGGGCTAATGAAGATGGTAGGATCTATCAATCTATGGAAGGTTTCTATCTACTCTACAAATAATTTCTCTTAATAAATGATATACTAATTATTTATAATCTAATTTCTATAATTGAAGGTTGTCTAGTTATAGTTTTAAACTCTGTAATTATAACCTACAAACAAATATAATTTAAATATATTGGCTGTACATTATAGATCTTCTACAAACTCTATTTATTTATGATATGCTTGAATTTATCTCAATTTTTCTGTTTAACTGTTTAACTCAAAGATGTAAGTTCAATAGAACCTGTTTGTAAAAATCACTCAAATACATGTAAACATTTTATATAGGTTTTTATCAGGTCATATCCATATAGCTATAAAAGTTTTTGATACACTTCCTATTTATTTAAACCACACATTTATTATTGTACACTTGATCGGGTATTTTGTTTAGTTAAAATAACAATTGATAGGAATTTGAAATCATGGTTCTGTATGGTTAATTGTTTCCATAATGATTTTCACTGTGGAATTCTTAGGGAACACATTGAATTTCTGCTTTTTTGGGGAGCATAGTATTCAAATCTGTTTATTTAAATAATTTAATAACTTTTTTCACACGTAATTAAAACATACCATAATAGATATTTCATAAATAGAAACAAAACAGACAAAATCAATTAATTTATTTTACATTTAAATATAAAACGATTTATTTGTTAATGAAAGTAACCTTTTGGAGATTTGTATGTCAGTGGTTTTGGAACAAACACACCTTTTTTTGATATTATTAATTTTTGTGATCAAGTATTTATATTTCCATTATGACAGTTTTTATTATGTCATGTAAATACATTCTGTTGTACTTATACAGCTTGTTCAAATGGTGCTTTTATTATAAACTTTCTATGTACATTGTTGTTAATGTGATATATGTATTTTATGTAAATATAGGTAGTTATAATATTGTTTATATTACATGTATACATAATGTTATTAACTGCTGTTTGTTATTATATGGTTGTAATATTTCCACTATATCTAATGTTATTATATGGTCCCCTTATTTCTACTGTATCTAACGTTATGTAGAGTAACACTTAGGACCATAAGCCCCGTTTACACTTGGCCGCGATAAGCGTGCCGTACTGGGCACGGTACTAGGCCGCAAAAAATTTAAAGAAATTGATCCGTTTACATTACTGGTCTTGGAACCGTGCCAAGCACACCAAATGTGGGACTCATCACAGAAAAGTTAATTTCGGTCCCTAAGCAAGTTACCTGGATGAAAACAAATATGGCGGTTGATGTTGGTACGTGTAGCCATTTTGTCAGAACTGCACTCGGCAAACCTCGGCAGATTCCGTAACCTCCGGAACCTACATCTAACCTCAGCTGTATGACGAATTCTGCCATATTGGAACTACTTTAAAGGTCCCGGATGAAACATGGCTGCGCCCATACCGAACACATATTGGTGACCTATTTGGCTAGCGACCTAGATGTAGTTTACGGAATCTGTCGAGATTTGCCGAGTGGACAGAACTGAGGACAGAGCTGTTAAAGTTCGCGGGAAAAAAGGTCAAGGTTCATTTGGCGCATGCGCAGTAATTCCTTGCTCAGACCGGTTAGCATTTACACTATGAAAATTTAAACCGAGCCGTTCTTAGCACGGTTCCGAGACCACATCACTTCAGTGGGCCAGATTGGCACGGTACTCATTACGGCACGCTTGTGTTTGACCCGTTTACACTACAAAAAAATTAACAGTGCCGTACCAGGAACGGTACCTGGCACGCTTAAAATTTGTAATGTAAATGGGGTTATAGACACTTTTCTTTCTTTAGTTGTACTACACTGATGCAAATTGCAAATATAATGGAGATTTTCAAAATTTCTGATTTAAGAGAGGTGCATAATATGACCCTTAGTTGTTATTGGTGATATTAATATAATTAATTGCTGAAGGGAGGTATATATATTAAGCAGCCTTGTTTATCATATGACTTGATTGAGAAAATGTCGATTTCAGCTTATATTTGTCACACCCTGTTCAATTACCATAATTTCAAAGCCTAAGTAAATTCTTGGATTAACTCCTGCCAAAAGTCTTTTTCCGTCATTTAATCACAGAGTATTCCTACGTTTAAAGCATTCACTGTTCTGACAATTGGTAACCAGTTCATCAAGAAATACCAGATGTTATCTACATCAGTTGAGCAGATAACAAGCCGGTGAGTTACCAGATTGTGATGCACTTAAATTTTTGCCTGGTACCCAATAATTTACCATACTTTTATTGGACATACCTACCATATTCTATAACTACGTTAGTGGGAATGTATCTTTAAAGTAAATGTTTTACATTAAAACAATTGTCAAACAATGATGTTAACTAGAAAGAATTTTACCTGGTAGTCATATCTTGTATTTGTTTTAGTATTATAAGCTTAGTTATTTGGGTTGTTTTTTTTACTTGTGTAAGGGTGATGCTGCTGCTGAGGTTTTTGTGGCATCAAGGTGTCATTTTGATATTTGGATAAATCTGATTAAGGAACACTGCAGCAATATACCCACAAGTAAAAGTAGTAATGATAGTATTCCTGCTCTGGGGCTCTGCCCTTCTAGTTATATGTTAGTAAGGTGGTCTACAGAGGTTTAGATTTTCATTCAGTAAATGATATTTTCTCAGGGCTAAATGGCATGGAAAATATTTCCTTTAAACTTGTAACTGATTGCACCAAACAGGTGTCATGTGACATCGCACAAGGATTGATATACCTCCTGATAAAGTATGTCATATCATTGACATTGTTTTCATGAATAAACTGATGAAAAAGATCAATGATTTTATTATCTACAAATAATTTAGATAAAACTCTTCAGCTAAATATATTAGAGATAAGTGGTTATATCTCTGGTTATGTTGAGTATGTTTGGCATAGGTTTATATCAGGAAGTATGTTTTACTAATCATTTGATAATTACATGTACTACATTATGCTGCCTAAAGTATGATTTTTAACAGTTTATCAATTTTACAATGGACTGCACCACTTATATATATAGAGCTTAACAACTTAATTTTAACATGTTTATAAATGGGTTTAATAATTTAACATATTTATTAAAGATCGGCCCACTCACTGCACCTACCAAATTTGCCAAGAACTTTAGAATTCCTGTTTTGATTGAAAACAACTGTGGCACAAACAATTGTGAACAAAAGCGAGAATTGGCAAAACCTTAATTACATGTGTTATATGACTGACAGTGTCAATGTATGAATACAAGTTGTTATCCAAAGAAATAATCCATACCTGCAACTAGATTAAAAAGTTGTAAAATCCTAAATCCCTCTAAGATAAATATTAATTTCCAAGCAAACTTGAATAGATTTAAGGGCATGTGATTTTATGTTTTCTTTTATTTACATACACACCTATAAATGTATAGAAGTACAAAAATTTACTTATGTTTGTGGCAATGTGCAATAAAATTTATTGATGGAATATGAAAAAACTCACTATGACACTTACTTGCTTGTTTGAAATGAAAGAGTGTGGGTTTGACAAATCTGTTAAAAATAAAGATTAGAATTATATGCTTGTTCCAAGTCTTCATTTCTTCAGGTCACTAATGTGAATTATTAGATTGTTTTCGAAATAATAGATATCCGCTTGAACTTGTAGTAGAATAATGGCATCAAGAAACTTTAGCATGCCCTTTTGTGATGATATTGCAGGTGTAATTGATTGACTTTTCATTAGATGTGACTGACTTTTCATTAGATGTGACCCAAACTAAGTCAGTGGTATTGCAAGGGTCCTGGGCTCCAACGTAACAAAATTAATCTGTTTCTATGTAATTTTGTTTAATGGTGGGGGTGGGGATGTCTGCAACCAACTTCATAGTTATTGTTTTCTTAATTTCTTTGACTACACTGTAGTGTAGTGCTGTAGCTGGTGATGAGATAAAGCACAAAAAGAGCCAAGTGGTTTGTAATATTCTGACAAATCAACTAGGTATCACGAAAAAAAGGTAACCATCAGACATCAGCTCGTCTGAAAGAACATGGATGTTGGCCCATTTGATAAAGAATCTTTATATGCCTTCAAGAAATCTAATCTCCCATCTTGTTCATAAGCTATTCCTGGTAAGTAATACCTTCTGAACAGAATATCCAAAAAAGCTGAAAATCAACTAGGTTCATCTTCTTTAATCCCAAATTTAGGCCTGATCTCATGAACACTATGAAAATATAAAGATATCTTTTCATATTGAACTTCCACAATATATTTCAATGTGGTCAAGGACATTAACTCTGGAAGCACTGATTGAGTTATGTTCCAAATTCTCAACCATTAAAATTGCTTCTCAACTTACAGTCGAGACATTCACCTAATGAACATCTGCATTGAAAGTTTGAACACTACCTCAATTAGAAACTGCGTTATTGTGTTCCAAAAGGATAGGGAACAATAAACACTGCAGATACAATATATATATAAGAACAAAAATACTGTTTCAATGTTTAATTCATTTACTTAAAACAAATTGTTAACATAATAAATATTTCAAGACTTTTAAAAAACCTTGAAATAATAGTGGTATAAACTTTTTAAAAACCCTTCTGCCATAGATCAAAAAATAAAGGAATAATTTTGATTTGTATGTTGCAACCATAGCATTCCCATATACACCCACAACCAGCAGTTTGAAGGGTGGCTTTTAAATTTCATAGTTCAACATACAATAGATGTGCAACTGCAAGTCTGAATTTCAATTGGCTATTGGTAAGCAGGTGCAAAACAATCACAACAAGTTTGAAAAAAACACACTTTCACCTGTAAAGTGTTTACAAGGTTTCTCTATATTTCTGTAAAAGGGGCAGTAACTCTGCAAATAATAATATCAGACTCATTTACAATCTCTGACATGGTTTTTGGAGAGAGAGAAAAGGGGTTTAACGTCCACTCGACACAAACCAGGTCATTTTGGGACTAACATGGTTTCATTTTATTTCAATAATTCACTTGCGCGTAGGGGTCTTTAGCAGTGGGAGGAAACTGGAGTGCCCGGAGGAAACCCACGAGGTTGAGAAGGTGCCGCTATCTCCATGCCACATATGCTCACACCAGGACTCGAAACCACAGCCACAAGCCATAGGTGACGGCCAGCTAGACCACTAGGCCACCCCCCCCCCCCCATGGTTTTCGGACAGACAGGGATGAGGACAATACACTCCCCATGAAATGTGGGCATGTAAAAATTATTATACTAAAGGATATGCCAAAATCATTTGACATGCATCTAATGAAGGATTTTATTGAGGCCTACCCATGAATAGTTTAAAGAACAATTTTGAAAATCTCCAAACCTTAAGGTATAAGGGCTAATAAATTAGTGAAATATATTCCAAATCAAAAAACATCTTTCAATTTAACAAAAACATCAAAAAATGTTCGTCATTCAAGCAGTCCATAATGGTTGAATCGTTAGGTAAATTTTTATACTGTATAATATTGCTGGTTGACAAGAATCTGCGATATAATCAAGGGCCAAAACTCGACAAGTAATTTAATCATCAGAATTCATTTTTATTCAAAAGGATTCTATATTTCACTGGCTTCCACAAAGTCACGGATAGTAACTCTAGTAGGAATTAATGTATTCTAAAATTCTTATTAGCTTATTCGAATGAAAATTGCTTTTGTTAGTGCATAACTTGAAAGGGAAATTGTTGAAATTTGATGCGCTTCTTCCTTACACTAATCAGATAAGTGCATACAAACAGATTGGATTTTAATTACAGTAGTGTTAAGAGTGTTCACAAGAGTTTATACAGTGGACAAGGACAATAACCCTGTCACTATTTTTAGAAATTGCCAAAAGGCATATTTATCTCAACATTACAACTGTTAAAGATCATAAAATATATGTACTTTGTAGAGTGTTCATAACGAATTGTTGGCATCTGACTGACGGACCGTGGCGACCACAATATAAATCACATATTTTATGCGAGTGTGTATTTTCGTAATGTATTTTTAATTGTAATTTATTTTTTCTTTTAAACTGACAAAAAATGTGTTATTCCATAATACTGGGTCACATTTCACTTCAAAGAAGCATTTAAATTTTCTGACAGTTTATAAAAAGTTTTTAATTGTAATTTATTTTTTCTTTTAAACTGACAAAAAATGTGTTATTCCATAATACTGGGTCATATTTCACTTCAAAGAAGCATTTAAATTTTCTGACAGTTTATAAAAATTCACAGCTTTTTTCCTTCTCACAATACTATTTAGACAAATATATTGAGCATTACTTACTAAAGGCACTATATCTGATAGACATTTACATCTGAATTAGATATGTATAACAAAATTTTAAAATGAAGTCAAGAGAACAAATATTTTCACAAACCTGTTTATCTTTATATTATAATTGTTCAATGTAATTATTACTGATAAAAGGGGCATACCCCTGGAAGAATAATAATGATAGTATTAATAAGTCCAGATTAAATATTTAGTACCAAAAACAATTAACAACAGATGTAGTGTCTTTAGTCAAACCGATTCCACTAATTCAATATTCTTTGGTTCATCAAAATAATGTTAGTATATTTTCAAATCTTGATAATTACATCTATTTTACTATTGTTTTTCATCTCAATCTACATTACATAAAACTTAAGTCAATCATAATTATTATCTTTGATTAATTGTTTTATATAAAATCACAGACAACAAAATAGCTACAGAATGCACATGCTGCGAGATTCATAAAATATTGAAGTACAATGATAACTGCAAATATTTCAGTCCACTTTTAGCATATGTATTACAAAATATCACAAAACGAAAAATTAATAATGCTATACGATATGGGTGACAATGAATAAAAACAGATTATATGTGTAATATACATCATTTTTTTTTTTTCATTTTTCTTTTTAAAAATGATAATGAGTTGTGTCTACCAAACAATGTGTATAGAACTTCATGTTGTTCAAGCTACATGTCCAGTACATCCATGTGTTTGCTTGTTTGTTTGTTTTTTAATTTCTAAACACATAATGTAATAGAAATATTACCAAAGTAAAAACAAATGTCCCTCAATATATCATAATGAAGTTGAAAAATTTGAAGATAGAATATATTGATCATATTCCTGTTGACATAAACAGAGACATTTACCGTGGCTGATTTAGGACATGCCAAAATACTTGTGCGCTCGATATACTAAGATGTGCAGTCAAAATACTATTACTAAGCTGTGCGCTTAAGAAACTAAGTAGAGCAATTAAGATGATCAGGTTGAGCACACAGGATAATACAATTGAACATATCCCACCCCAGGTCATCTCAAAGTATCAAAATAGATCGTCTCACTGCTAGGTGGGGCCTTGGTTTCCATCCCACCCCAGGTCATCTCAAAGTATCAAAATAGATCGTCTCACTGCTAGGTGGGGCCTTGCTCTCAAACCAGCAGGGCAACAACGTTAACCCCAATCTTGCCCAGTCTCTTGTCAAGAAATTTGACACGTTTCATGTGAGGTCTTGTGGGAATTACCAGAGATTTTTCTTTTTTTGGTGAATGTAGGAGAAACAAAGTATGGACATGTGTCTGGTCACTGCAAAACCGCAAGGGGAAACACTTCCAGTTTAGCCTTATTATAGAAAGTCGATCGATTGAGATGTCTAGCCAATCTCGATCAAGCTACTAAGTCTATCGATCGAGATACTCAAAATAATTTGGGAAATATAAAATCATTGGATGTCCTTTCCCAGCCACCATACATTCATCTAGACTTAATTATCTCCAGGTCCTAAGTGTCTGAAGCGCTTGACTTGAATATCTTGTGTGCTCAATTAAATTAACTACAGCATTTCTTTCTATTTGCATGTCCTAAATCAGCCTTTGGTAAAAAAAAAAAACCCACAAAAATCTTTCAACAAAATGTTTGTCATGAAGACATACAATCTAATTAAAATAAAGCTGTCAACTTTATTTGGTTTTGTCTCCAACGACAGTGTCAAAGTCAGACCAAAAAAAAACGCAAAGCAAAATAATAATCTAATTTCAATTAAATTGGAAAAATATGATATAAATGAAGACTAACTTGACAAATGAGTATCAGCAGATAAAAAAAAAACAAAGCAGTGATATTGGCTTATTCTGGCCCCCTTCACTAATGAATTAGATAATCATGCTAATCTTACAAGATACAATATATCTTGACTTCATAATCAACATAGGCTGTTAATAAATTCCGTTTATGTTACTACCTCTCACATAATAACATAACAAGATGTTCACAGCAATCACAAATTTGTTAAATCAATTTCAAGTTTTATCTTTCAAAATTCATAAATCAATTTAATACTCATCACATTTTTTTTCTTTTATAAATCAAATTATAATTTTGTCAATATGAAATAAATGTATATGGTTGGTGATCTATAAAATAATGAAAACATATTACTCACCCTTCTTATGATCAACCATTCAAATTATCTTACAATATCAAAACAATGAAAATATGTCCAACACAAACATAATACAAAATTTGGCACAGAAAGCAAGTATTAAAAAGTAATGGATATATTAGTAGACAGACTATAATATCAACTTCAATATCAAATAAAGAATTTCATGTTTGAAAAAATGTTTGAGATGAAGTGAACTGAACTGATGATTAGAAAATGCTGGTATAGAAATGAGCATGAACTAACAGATTTTTTTTTGTGTTACTCAACAAAAATTAAAAATATTGTAATTGCATTTCTTAAAAATAATGAATATATTACGATTTACCGGTATTATAATAGTATACTTGCTTTGATATCACAATTTATCACCGTACAAACCATTACATTATTATCAACATTTACAACAAATCCAATACTGTACGAAGACAATTTCGGCCAACTTAAATGAATTAAGTGGGGTGTGTAAAAATTATTAAGTACATTTATCTAATGTTATCATCAAGACAGAATCCATTGTAGGAAGATTTTGAATTTTAAAATAATTGTGAGTAATAATTTTCTGTTGTAATAATATCAACACAATTAAAGCAACAACAATAGTTAGTCTCTAGGTTTAGCGAAAGCCAAGTGTACAATATACATACAACTACCTATATTCAGAACGACTAATGCCAATGATTAAGCTATTTTATATAGATCTACATGTATTTACATCATTGCCCATCTTTATTGGCTTCTGGTGTCAAAAGTTTGGATGTTTAACACCATTTCATTTCATTTTACATCATAAAAATATACAGACTGTCATGGAAGTAGAAGAGAAAAAGATTAAAGAAATTATTAAAGAGTCCACAAAACCAGAAAGATATTCTGGAGTTTTTGTTCTACCAACTTTCATGTTTTTCTTTCATGACTTATATTTATATTCATTAACGCCAAGATCATGAAATCTCTCAAATACAGTGATGTTTTCTATCATTACATGTGCAGTTGTAGAGAGCAGAATTTGCATCTCTACTGAATAGAATTTAAATGCAAAGCGATCTTTCATATAAACTACTAACTTGCACTATTTAAATTCCAGACATCAACCACTGGGCTAGATCTTGGGATATTCTATTTGTGAGTCTAGCTGGAACCTTCACAACAAATGTCTCTAACTAATGTTCAACTAGTTTTAATTAGCAGAATGAAACTATGGCAAAACATCAACACTGAACACCACCATTGTGTGGCTTTTCTTTTACAATAAAAATACTTTTATTTTTAAAATCAAGGCACTAAGAGAATTTCCCTTCATACTACCCAACATATATTAATTTCAGATTTGTCAAATATTTCAAAAAACAAGAATTCTGAATACAAATAACTGCAAATAAAAAGCAAAATATAAGAGTAACGGGATAAGTAGTCACACAAGAGACAGAAACAAACAAGCAGAATGTAAGTATGAGGACAAAGTGTGTGGTAGAAATAAAGAGCACTGTAGAATAAGTTGTCATAAAATACATGAACATGCAAAATGAATTGGTGATAAATGTTATTCATCTTAACTACGACAGATTATTGTCGATAATAATATAAACAATCCGGTGAATATTATTGATAAATTCCAATTACTACTTAGTTTAAATATTGTTAAAAGCATTTGATAATATATTCTAGCCGTTATCATAAGATAATCTCTTAATTAATCATAGTCTAATAAAGGAATCCATTGGATTTAACAAGAATATTCACGAAGAATATGAATTCAAAATGACCAAATGTTAATAGCTGCCCATCAAAAAACAATGCTTACTGTATTTTAAAATAGATTTAATTCTGTTAATATGTTAAAATTACTAGTAAATCGTACAAAAATACTTTCACATCCATTTTCTGTACCAGTATTTAATTTTGAAAAAGATCTTCTTGTATACAATCCAATTGTTTTTCAATTACTTTCATAAGTAAATAAATGTAAGTTTCGAGTTTTTGTAACATACTTGTGAGTTTCAATGTCCTAAAAATCAACATTATTTGTTATAAATAAACAAACAATTAAGTTTTCATTTTCAGACTTACTTGAGAAGTTGAAAGTAATTGTATTCCAATATTTCACTTCAAATAAATTTTAATCTTTTAATTAGATTTCTGACATTAGTTAACAGTCTGGTCAAGATGGATATATGATTAATAAAATGGCGGACATGGACATACATATATTATGCCCTATATGATATATATATATATATATATTTACAAAGACGGTATCGAAAATATTTTCATTCCATGTATTAACCCTTCCATGCAAGTATCTCTCAACATTAATTCACAAAATCTCCATTTTCAATAAAACTCCTCTCAGGAATCTGTTTTATTTAACCCTTTAAAACGAATATCAATATTTTACACTGCGTTCTTCCTTATCAAGATTTTAAACATTTCATGCTGACCTATCTCATTAGGTTTCTACAAAATGTCAATCTCATGATTTTCTCATTTATGCTTACAATTTTTAACAGTCACAATTAGTGAAAACTATAGGTGTCTTTAATGTCACATCTGAGTGTAATGTATGCAATAAGACTGTTTAACAATTAATAAACATGTTTACAAAGTAGAAAAGAAATTTTTCTCATCCAAATGCTTGAACATCAAAGGTGTACTCAGGGCTGGCCACGAATAAATTGATGGCGAGCAGATGACTGCTCTCGCAAATATAGGTTTGGGCGAGCAGGGCGAGCAATAAAAATTGCTCATGTAAAATGTTGCTTGCGTGAGCACACATTTTCTAAAATTGTTTCAATTTAAAATCAATTTGTTGCCTGGATACTTTTGTTAAATTAAATAATGAAAATGCTGTTTAAAGTTTGTTATTTATTAATTATTTTTTTTTTCAATTCTTTATTTACATCATACATGTAGTACTATTACTATGAGTTGGCACTAGTATAACAAAACAACAAAATAAACGATTGAGCGCCAAAATTGCTATTCCTGGCACAGAGTTTGCAGTAAACATGTGTGACCATCGCTTTTCTGTTTTTGACAAGTCATAGGCCTACTCTTTTTTTTTTATATAATCAATTTCCGTACGGATTTCTTCACCCCACGACATAAATGTGGATAGGTAGGGCAATCAGGTTTCCTTTAGCCAATTATTACACTTAGATTTAAAATTATACGACTGCACAATGGAATAAAAGTCGAAGTTCTGATAAAATAAGAAATACCGATAATTATAAGTTTGATACGTGTTCATTTAGCGTGAAATGCCAAATCATCCGGATGTAAACATTCTTTACTTTAGACTCGATTATCACGCGTTTGTTACTGGTCTTCGTAGGAAAACCAGTCATGACGTTCAGGTATAAAGTGTATTTTTAGTAACACGACTCATTAGCCAATCAAATTTAAGGACGAAATGCCGCGTGCAGCTTGTTGAATGTCAGTTTGACAGACGAATTTATGACGTTATTGACATTGTTGGATTAGTTTGGGCAATAAACTCGTCAATATTTTGATTATTTTTACAGGTTTTTCCTAAACATTTGCGCGAGCAACGAATAGCTCGCGTAAATCTACCTTTACGCGAGCACAGCGCGAGCGCGAGCAACTGCTCGCGTCTCGTGGCAAGCCCTGTGTACTTAGCTCATAGAACATTCAGAGCAAAAAGACCAGGAGAGGTTTCTACTTTGTTTGATAGTGTTGGTTATTCTTATGTAAAAACATTGTGAGAGGTTTACAAAACATTTAGCCTTCTATAGGGGTTACATTACACATTTATAAGATACTTCTTTCTATCATGCCACTCCCATCATTCATACTATACATCTATATACAATCTATATACAGTAATATATAATATACTTATTACAACATATATTATCATAATCAATGTATGTACTATTAGCAAGAATTCAATTCTAATCTGGGTTCTAAAAAACAATATTTAACATTGTGTTTGGTTTATAGTGACAATGATGCTGACAAGGATTTTAAATAACTTGAGGTCAAATTTAACATATAAAATAAAACAGAACTATTTAAATATTTTCATATAAATTGCTCTTGTAATTTGTTTTAAAGGTATATTTTATACACACATTGATTATAACAACATCAATCTCAATATGTAAGTTTACAAAAAAAAAATGTATAAATTGTCAAAATTTTAAGATGAAACTATTAAAATTGAAGTCTCTGTGTGCCATTTGAGGGATGTAGGAATCCCTTGCAAGTTACAATATTGTGAAAGTTGAATCTCTAAAAGGCATATCAGTAAAAATAAAAATAACATTCGGCATCCCCTCCGTATGATATTAACAGGATCAGGATAAAACTAGTTGCAGCAATTTGTAATCTTCACCAAAAATTGATTCCAAATCAAGAAATTATCTACCATTGATTTTATTGTCTTAATTAAATGTTACACAATCAATGACACCCAGAGACTTAAAATTTATCAAAAACTCTTTTTTTTTCATTTATAATATATAGTATACTAATATTTTGCAGAATATATGCGACCAAGTAGTCCAACATAATTATTAGGAATTATAAAAATATATACACATGTATCGTGTAATAAAATCTACTTAAGGTTTTTCTTATACAAATATTTGTCTTTTTGGAGTTTAAACAAATGTACCAAAGAGAATAATATCTAATAAATGTATAATAATAATAGTAATAATAATAATAATATAGAAGTAATAATAAATAATTAGGTTGAGTTATATATGAATCATGTTCAATAAATGTTTGCTTTACACATGGATAATACCGTATGTCAATTGCTCACCCCAACCAACAATAAAAAATCCCATTTGTTGCAGTATTTTTACTTTCAACATCTGTTACTGTTAGTGTACTTTATCATGTTTTCATATCATTGTTACAGTGATAACTATTTATATATGCTATATAATTCTACAATATCAAATTGAAGTTATCTATTTGTAACAAATACTGTTTTAATGAGACAAAAAAAAAACAGGAATCTTATCAACACCAATGTGGTGTTGTTCCTTTTTTCATCCCCATTTCTCCTGCGAACTTTATAGTTTCTGAAGGTTTAATGTTTAATGTCAGTTTTCACAGTAGTGATATCACAGACAAAATATTTCTTTTTTTCTAATTCAAGATGTAATAACTAGATAATCAAGTATATTGATCTACATGTATAAAACTCAACCAACCAGATAATCACTAGTTAATATAAACACACATTCTGGAAACACCATGCATGTAATACACTAATAGATGTCTCTATAAATCAATCCTAACAATGTACAATGAATGAGTAATTGCTAGCTATAACACAACAGCATGAAAAAAGGATAAAATTTTCAGTCTGCTGTACATATTGGATTTAAAAATCTGCACTTGAAGTACATTGAAGTGGGTATATCCGCAAAATACACTCACATTTGTCAGGTGCCTATTGCATCCATTAAGAATTCTTATCTAAGTTAAGACATTAATGATGCACTGGTTTGTCCTATTCATATAGAAACAAATCCCTTCATTTCTTTTTTTTTTCCAATAAAAATGATCTGATAAGCGTTTATGTACATTATTTAATATGTGACATATTTAAAAGGGGTCATCTTTAATAATATGATGCCCTTACTTTAATGTAGTGTACAATGACTACATGTACCATGTACCTAACCTACATATTACCAATCAATATCGAAAGGTAGATGTACTCAAATAAAATAATAAATGAAGGAAAATGGAATGAAGATAACATATATATATATATAATATATATACTAGGCTAGTTTAGTAATAAAATACATAACAACTCAATAAAATAAATATTTTTCACAGAATGATATATACCTCATAATCTGACACAGAAAAAAAAATATCAAGAAGCTAATCTATATAATAAGCTTTCCAATGTAATACAACATTTTGTTATCACAACATTTAGAAAATAGAACGAACAATACATATAACATGCAAGTAAATACAAATACCCCATACACAGCACTAAATCACATTACTGTAAGCTGTAAGTTAAAGCTTTAGAAGTCCCTTCCTTCAACTTTATTTTGCAAACATTCCATAATCCCAAGTTCTAACTGATAACTATTTATTACCATGAAAGTCTGTCTTTAACAATCGTCTTTGAAACTTAAAATCAAGAATTGATATATTTCAGATATGATCATGCAGTTAGACAGTATATATAACTTATCTTACATCAACTTTGATCAGGTGTTGTATTACCTAATAAGGATTTTAACAGTGATTCAACTGAAATAGAAAGAAAAAGTATTTCTGTTATAGCTTCTGCAAATGATTTCTGGTATTCAGTTTGCTCACTGACCATGAAGAATTCAGCTGACATGAATTAATGAAAACCTGACCAGTTTTAGAACCAAAAGAACACAAAATAATCTGTTGCCATTCAATGAAACATATGCTCACGACAGCCAAATCATCGTTGCAGTTCACAATGATTGCTGCACATTTATTCTTTTGTAATGCTTGAAGTAATTAAAAGAAATTATTGAATTTTAATAGGCTTCAACGTTTTGGTTCACTAATCTAAATGATGCATATAAATTTTCTACAGAACTTTTGTTGTTAGAGCACTCACAAGGTTCAACATGGGCTATAAGTTTAGAAGCAATTAACTCAATGGAAACCAAATAAGTGTCTTCGTCTCACTAGTATAAACATAAATTTCAGAATTATTGGATAATATTAACAAATGTAGTCTGTAGAGTGTTCATTAGAAATTGTGGACGACAGGCGGGGGCAACAGCAATATACCACCACATTTCATGTACACTTGTTTGTTCACATGGGGTCAACAGTTAATATTTTGAGCAATAAAATTACAAAAAGTAACTAAACTTACCTTGTGCGTTAGAGTTAATAGGTGAGGTGTTGTCAGGCATGGCGTTATTGTTGGGCGGCAAGATGACAATCATAGGTTGAGACGCAATCGGACTAGATGTTCCAAAATTAACCAAGTTAGGTTGGTTTACATTTGAACCATTACTTACCATAATCAACTGGGGATTAGATGCAACAGTTGACTGATGTGCTAAAACAAATATATCATCAAATTCAAATATTTTGAATACTTTAAAATATGGTCACTTGAGCAGGGCTCACACTGTCGGTCGCCAAAGCCATAATTTGTGATAAAAGTAAAGAAAAGCGGTGATTAAAATTTGATTTTAGCTATAACTTTTTGAGGTACTGACAACTCTTTGTGGGAAGTGACAGAAAGAAATTTCAAAATTCTAATCTTATAATCCTAGATTGATTATTACTTTCAGTGTCAACCAACCACAATACTATAAATTAATCAACTGGCTAATAATCCAGAACTTTTCAATGAGTAATAATAATCAATTGTCTTGGATTAGTGGCTACGGTTGATTGATAATTTCCAATCAAAAAGTCTATCTCAAGTCATCATTTACTAATAACAATGAATCCAAGTGGTGATTATTTGATTTTTCATTAAATGTTTAAAATAAAGGGATAAAACCAAAATGGCTGACATTTCTTTTCAAAGAGAATTAAACATTTTAAAAGCTGAACTTTGTTCACTGTAGCTTACTACTGTAGCATAACTAATATAAAACATTTTTCATGAGGATATTTAGTATTGACACACTTACTTGAATGATTAGGCATGGCAGAAGTCATTATCATCTTATCATGGCCAGCTATAGTCTGAAGACCAGGATGACCTGCCACCGATACTGATCCAACTGGTTGAGTTGTCATTCCTGATTGGTTTATTCCAAATACAGCACCAGGTGGCAGTTGAAACAAGGAAGAAGCTTTCTGGGAATTCTGTGTCTGCTGTATTAGTCGATTCAATTCCAATGCAACTAAACAAAAGATTTGATCTGTTAATTTATACATCTTTGGTAACATATTGTTATAAAGCGGTAATTATTCATGATGTGTATTATGACTTGCTATGTAATTCTCAAACATTGTTATAAATATACAGTACAAGATGTGTTTATCTTAATTACAACTAAGAACATTTACAACATTGTGGGCTTGTAAATGAGGTAGTCACCCATAGGTGTACGGGGAAGTTTTTGACTGGGAGAGGGGGGGGGGAGGCGGTGGTGGTTGGTGCCCAAAAGATGTAGTTAGGTTCTTAGTATGTTAGCCGTGGCTTACTGTACTCCAAACAATAGAGGGTTTGAGTCTTAAGATTTCTATTTAATTGCCTAACTATAGACACTCTGAATTTAAATTCGCTGTTAAATTAGACACATCCAAGAACACCATATTTTTTTATACAATTGTGTGCCCAAATTTTCCCAGCATTTGATGGCCAAAATGGAGGGGCGGGGGCAGCAGCAGCCCCACCCCCGCAGCTCATACGCCTATGCTATTATCCTAACTGAGTGGACATTTACGTAATACCAATGCCAAGTTCCTATCATTTCTAATATAATATATAAGATTACCTGGCGATACAAATGAAGGTGCTTTCTGATCTTCATCTGTTTCCATGGGAACTTCTATTTTTACAGGTGTCTCAACCACTGAATAAATAAACAACATATATCAATCATTTATTCTACACTATATGTCAATTGTCACTTCAGCAATAACAGCACAATATGTAATAAAATTGTAACCAAGGTGTCATTTTTCTGTATTATAAGGCGACAAAACTTAACTTAAGCCTCTTGGACATGCACATTATTTTTCTAAATGATCATGGGCCATCACTCTGGAAACAATTATCGGAAATGGTTCAAAATCAATAAACTTCCTTACATCATGAAGCTAACCATAACTTTAGCATCTAGCCAGAGCAAAAGACATGGGTGACGCAAATTTAAGACTATGTATCAATTTGGAATATGTAAAATCTAAACCTTGTAGTTTAATTAAAAAAATATAGACACAATAGAATACAGTAGACATTTTTCTGATGACTTATTAAGATATTTTATATTGTTCTGTTATTGTTTTCTAAATCACCAGGTTGATATATGTATGTTAAATTTTGGTCAAACTAACAAAATAGGTCAATCCGAAATATATACTTGATTGAGATAAAATAGCTCAGATCAATATTGTCAAATTCAAGACCTGAATTATCTTGTTTATTTATCACCACAATATTTTTCCATGACCATATTACAACCAATGCAATAATAGGGAGTCGCAAAATTTCAACACTGGCCTCCAAACGAATAACCCAAAGATTCATCTTGAATATTATTTTGATTACTATCAACCTGATCATTTCATTTTAATGTGACTGAAACTGAAAGTAACGAGTTCTAATAAAATAAAATAAATCTAATGGCATTGTCCCCATAAGAATATAAGATTAATTGTAAGTTAAGTTTAACTTTAAAAGTTGTGTTTAAACTTTTATTTTATATGCACTGTCCATTTTGAAAAGTTAAATTTTAGGAACAATTATTGATTAAACTTTATAAAAGCAAATACCGACTTGCATCAAATCTCAGCTAATGACAACTGTATTTATTTACAATTTGGATTATTTCTTAATGTTAAAAAGCAAGCAGCAGAAAATAATAGAAACTAAGCTTGTATGCAAAAATATTTTTTCCTTGTGAAGCCAAAAAACATTGTTGGTTATAAGTGGTCGGCAGAATTGAGGGAAAGGGGGATTCCGCCATTTAGCAAGATTTCCATTGAGGGGAAACAATATCAACTTACTGTATGAAGCCTAGAATTTTATGTGACACAATAAATAAGATATTAAATAGACCACCTGAAGTAGGCAACGTCTGCCGTCTGGCAGCATGCAACTCAACTTTGATCATTGAGAATTATGTCCGCCTTTCATTGTTCAAGTCCATGTGTCTACAGGAAAATCACAAATAATTATTAATGTCCCTCCCCCCATAAAGACATTGCTTGCATAGAATGTACAAAGCTGCAGGTTTGTTTTCTTCCAACACTCAATATTTTAAAGAGTGAATTTCTACAATAGCCAAATGTAGATTCAAGGTCTAAATAATGTGTAGCCGATATATATATATTTTCTTATAAGCTTCTGTCAAGACTTATGGCATTTTCTGTCTAAACTACTTTACCAACAACTATCAATTCAATTCAATCAAAATACCAAATAAATCCTCATAAATAAGCTCTCTAGATTAGAGAAGGTAATCACGAATAATAATGTGTAAATCCTCAGCAGTTATAATTCTGATGTCTTGACAACATTCATCATCACAGGCTCTAAGAATCTAAACCCTCATAAATCGCAAATCTCTGAAATGCATTCCAGCCGAAAGATTCCTGCAGTTTTTCAGTTTGATATTTTTTTTATGATTTGTGAATGCACTACAATGTTAACTTATTTAAAAGATAAATCAATTTTGTACACACTGATTTGAGTCTTTTTACAATTTAATCGAAAACTTTGCCCTTCTGTCACTGTTTTGCAAATGTAAATGTTGATTAGACACATATCGTTTTGTTTATATTTTTCAAATAATGACAGGGATATAAATTTTAATTACTGCAAAAAGCATCTGAACTTTGTATTGCAAAGGAAACAATCTTTTGCTAAATTTAAGACAATAAATCACACAAATAAATTAGAGATAAATTCAATGAGGATCAGTTAAAAAGTATTGTCAGGGAACCGGGGAAAAAGTCAGATTTACCTTCTGATGTTTTTTTTCATTTCTTAATTACTATTATACTATAAACATTTCATTCTCTTTGATCCACCAAGGTTAAGTCCATATCATTGACTTTATGTTAAGATAAGATACACCCCCAAGTTCCCAATAAATATTATTGATCGTGCCTATAACCCTCATTTGTATGCTATATTAATAACTGTTTAGTTCC
This sequence comes from Patella caerulea, assembly GCA_036850965.1. NCBI lineage: Eukaryota > Metazoa > Mollusca > Gastropoda > Patellidae > Patella > Patella caerulea. Next base: position 27,659,985 of record JAZGQO010000006.1, read on the forward strand.
ACATTTAGCTACAGAAAGCTAAGATTACAAATACATGTAAGTAACCTTTGTATTTTCTGTAAAATGCTTTATATTTGCAATCAGGGTCAAAACACTGGGTCGAAACAATAAACCAAGACCACAAAAAATCTCAACACAAACACACTATTCAATGTTGCTTAAATGACTTTATCGATATTATGAAAACATGTGAACTAGTTATATAATCATCACTAATGGAGACAGCCTTCACAGAACCCTCTATTTGACACTCATTGTGAGAAAAACAATGTTTAATGTGAAAACAAATCTGCCTGCAGCCATGTACATACACATGCAGAAATAAGGAAGAATAAACAAAAAATCAGATCTTTTACAATACCTCCAAATATGGCAATCTCCTCTTTCAATGTGGCTCGCGAAATGAACATTTTCTTTATCTTTATAAAGATGGCATCCAGTGCACAACAAAAATCACTACCCGATTATGGTTTGGAAAGAATATACATGTACAGCACATGTGGTATTATTTTCGATATATTCCTATTTCCTTATTAAGAATTGGGAGTACAAACATCAATACCAAGCCTATCAGTACTGTAATACATCAGTTGAAGATATACATATATCACAATTCCATGTACACAGTTACTCAAGTACTAATTTTTAAAGCTATTCATAAATAACCCTACATTCAATTAAATGATGTGAAAAATGCGTAAAAACATTGCAATTTTGAAATGATTCTGGGCAGTGATTTTGTCAATATGCTGAAATCTAACGACTGATTATCCATGAACACAACACAATTATGAAGTATGTAAGCAAAGGATGCCTTCCCTATACGTTTTTACATAGTCACTATACAAAATGAGGTCTCAATTCAACCAAACCAAGATATCAAGGTCTCCCTTCACAGTTTCCAAAAGATCTTAGCTCACTGCTTGAACTAAGCTACTTATAGAGTTATCATGCTGGCTGGATATGTTCAAATATTGTTCAAAATGAACAAGATTCATGCGGCTATTCTAAAGTTAATGTTCCTTCCCTTTCATTAAAAAAAAAAATCACACACACTGAATACAATATTGGTATCATGGCTTGGTTGAGTTGAGTATATACTGGCCCTGCCGACTGATGTCTTTCAGAAATAAAATTTTCAGTAATTTTGTGTCTTTTAAATTCATCCCAATTGATCAAATTATTTATGTAGATTTTTTATAGAGTCCTGTTTTTAATGACAATCAGTCAGCATTCTCTCATTAATACTGTGAGGGTACAGGTACTTTAAAATTAGTGGAAAATACACGTCTGAATGACATAATATTTCATGTTGGCAACTGCTCATTATAAACCACGTACAAGGTGAGTTTTGGAGGATGAGAAAAGCTGCATGTAACATATTGCCGTATATTAAACAGTCACACAAAGATATGTACGGTACCTATAATCGTAGGATTTTAATAGCAACAACTTGTTACAAGCAGTCAAAGAGCCTAACAAAAAAAATAAAAGAGGCTGATACCAACATGAAATATAATATATTCCTGTCTTAATTCTTATATAATTTTCTTAGCTTCTCATCTCAAATAATGATGGAAAAGTTATGCATTATACAATTACTAAAGGAGATGGACAATGTGACAAAGGAAGACTGCACTGATGCATTTGTGCTAAAAGTATGTAAATGATACATTGCACTCTCATAGTAATGAGGAATTACATGTTCACATACACATAAATTCATTAATAGCTTTGATTAAGGAAACTCAAATATGACAATAGCCTAGTTTCGATTTGGTTACAAATTCATACAAATGAGGCTATAAATTTTGTGTTTTTTGAACGAATTAAACATGAAATACAAGACTTAATCTTACTATTGGAAACCACTCACAGGATGAATGAGAATTGAGACCAGTGGGTACTATTTGAAACTGACCGATTATAATAAGATCCCTACCTGAATTATAGATGTATTTATAAGCATCACTCGTTTTACTATTACATCTAATAACAATCTGTACGATGACTGGTTTAACAATACTCTTCATGTGATATTCAGGTACTGTACAAATCAAATGTTGCTGAAATATATTGCATCAAAATCTCATATATCCATATACAGAAAATAGTACTATAAGAAAATGTAAAAAGATAGGTTGCCAAGCAACAACATATTGTCAAAGATGTCCACAAAGATTTACATTTTTGTTCTGATGACCTTTCCAAGATGTTAAAACCCATGAAAAATTATCTGAAAAAATTAACAAAATTAGATTGGCTCCTGTCCTACTTCTTTCTATACGCGGGCATAGGTAATTACTGATTAATAGAACCTACATAACTGTATAAATATCTATATTCCCCAAAAATAGTTCTTTTCGGCCTCACTTACCTGTTGGAAAAATTCATTATCAATTTCTGCTTCTCTTTCCCAAATGACAGCACCATCCTCTTGTGCTAGTTCTTGAAATAGAACTTTAGTTCCCTTCATAAAATTTTTTCCAATAATAAAAAGAGATTCTCCTCCTGAAATGCTGCCCCCATTTAAACTAACTCTACCTATCTCTGGCTGACCTATGGGCTGAGCTAAAATACAACAAGCAAGAAAATAGACTAACACTCATTCATTATAATAAAGAAACAGACAATCAAATTGTTTATCACACTGTTTAACCTAAGCAGAAATGGCTCATTATGAAACTCAATCACGGTATTCATGTAATGATACTATACATATCACTATCACTTAATTAGAACCAGAGTTGTGTTCCATCAAATCAAATTACAACATACTTATCTCTGATTAGCCTAAGCTGAAAAGTCCTGGTATTGATGTACATGTAATGAATCTTCATGCTAAGTTTTATGACTCCAGCTCGATTAGAATCCATGTTTGAAAGTCTGCATCGATCAAATTGCTATTCACTGTTAAGCCTAAGCACAGCATGTTCATCATCAAGCATAGCCAAGGCATTCAGGTGTATAGCCTACACTGTACATGAAGTCTGAACAATTTAGCTTAATTAGAATCAGAGATATAGTGTCTGAAAATGTTTGACAGATAGGCAGGCGAACACATAACTATCTTCACTTTTGATAAATTGCCATATTAATAATTCAAAAGGGAAACATTCCACAAAAATTTTCTATGCTTTGTTGATTGCTTGTCCAAAAAACCTATTTCTAAAAATTGATATCATTACTACCCTAAATAACATAACAAAAGTTACATACTACATAAAATAGGTGTTGAGGCCGTTTGCAAAACTTGAAAATTTCCATCCGGTTTCTTTACTGTTACTCTGAATACCATTCGTGCTCTCGTATTATTCTTCTTCTTAGCTTTAGCTTTCACCATTCCAATTCTCTTTTCAACATCGGCATTTCTTAACTTGAGTATACCAACACAATCAATACTACAAAATACATAATGGTTTAATCAATAAACACTTCACAATAAAACACAGACCTAAAACTTAAATTTTAATGATGCTGTAATGCAGCTTTAAGTTTCCTTTAGAATTGCTATTTAGGAATACTGAACACAGGACAGCAGCCATCACAAAGGATAAATCCAAACTTGGCTTCTTACCTGACAGTCATATCATTAGCAGGTAATATTTCAGTTTCAATCACAACCGTTCCATCATAAGTCTTTTCTGTGCATTGTGTTGAATTTTTTCCACAGACTCGGCATGCCTGGTAAAAACCATGCGGCTTGATTCTACCAGATTCACATGCAATAAAAATCTGTAATGTTGTTGGTTCTTTGTATCCATGTAACTAAGAGACAAACAGAAATAAAAGATTTGATTTAATCTACCAATACAGAACTTGTTAAACTTAATTTACAATGCAATCTACTTTAGCCAAAATATGAAATACAAATTTAGGGAGAGAGGGTAATGAACTTCAATTGATACAATCTTGGTTAACTCAGAACTAACCTATATGGTACAATTTTATATCAATAATGAATAATTCTCTATGGCTTAGAGGTCTTTATCAATGGCAGGAAACCTGAGGACCCTTAAAAACACACACGGTTAGAGAGGTGACTCTAATCCTTATCAGGTACAAGTGTGAGATCGATATGAATTCAGATAAATTAAACTGATTTGTTAGTGTCTACATGTATTTATTACATGTACCTGAACTACTGGATATCCTTGCTGAGTCGTATCCTTTACAGCCCCACGACTACCTTCTGTCAAATATCGTGCTCTGTGCTGCTCTTCAGGTTGTGTAATAATACAAAGCTCCAGATCACCTATTTTACTTGGATATTGTCCAGTTAATGTTGCTTCCTTATTTTTACGGTTCTGTGAGGTGGCCTTTGCAACAGGAGGAGCTACTGATTTCAAGGATTCTCCTCCCGCCACTGATACTGGTGTCTGCATGTGTGTAGTAATACCACTAGTACTGTAAATCATAACATACATCATGAGAATATGAAATATAACTAAAACATTTTTAACTGATCTCTCAATATTATACTTGTAACTAAATACACTCTTCAAAATTTTCCAACATATAAAATTCTGATAAGAATTTCCACCAAAGTACATTTTTAAACATCAAAAAGTATTATTATTTTAGACATTTCATTTTAAACATTTCTTAATTTTGCACAAATATGTCACAACTCATCTTATTCCTAGAAAAGAAAGAGGATGTTCTGCATGACCTAATACACATACGTCATACACAAATTTAACTTTTAAAAATATTTGACAGCGATTGCAACATTATGCCTTAACAGCTGTAGGCAAACTTACTTCAGATCATTTCATAAGTAAAGTGAAACCCAGGTACATATCTTTAAACGCACCCAAATTTTATAAACAACGCTCCTCGCACCGAAGGTTAACTCACGGTTCTCTTTTTAAAATATCACCCGATAATTGTAGCCTTGGTTCTGAATGACCAATACCATTGATAGGCCGTTGTACATGTATGTGGAGGAACCAAAATAAAATGTGCACGAGTCGATTCAAAACATTACATACGTGAGAGCTACCAATACCAACATGGTGGACAATTTGTTGTCAATTCGCGTGCAAAAATTAAAGAAAATTTAATAGCCTAAATAACTTGTTATCGCGAATTCGTAAATTGTTTATAATTATTAAAATAATGTAGCCTTGATTCCGAATAAAAAATACAAACATTTTTGTCATCTATCAGTCATTTACATTTATAATGAGCAGACGAATTCTGAAAGTTTAGGGAGAAAACTGCGGGTTATTTACACATCCGGGTATATCAAATTTAGCAAATTCGATGATATGTCGATTATTGCTTCTAATGAAAGTATTGTTTAAATGAGGGCGAATTTATTTCAACATTGTTTGGGGGGAAAAAAGGCTACATTGTGATTGTATCTTTGAAGTAAATATAAAGTGACCGATGTAGGCTATTGTATTATTATACTTGATTAAGTCACAGAAAACATTGAGTCGAATCCTCTATGCACGCATGAAGAATGCATTATTTTTGTAAAGGTAATAAATATATTGAACGGGTTGTGATAGTCAGGCCTACAACAACCGATTGACTGAGAAAAAAGATGTAAAATAAACAAGATTTATCACATAATATTACATGTACATACATGTATTTGGGCACTTAATATAAGCAAAATCTGCTTTTGAAAAACACTCTCCTAGAACATCTGAGGTGCAGGTTTTTAGGAGAGTGATTTTCTGAATTTGTAATTTTTATCTAGGTGCAGCTTTTAGAACTCTCCATGATTTTATTCCTTTCAAACCCTGATACTAACTACATGTTAGTACATGTATATATTCTATGCACACATTTGGAATATGTCCAGGCTTGTCTATTGCTCAGATTTCTTTAGTCAAGTGCATAAAATTTTGTATAATAGCAATATAAATAAAACAATATGACCTTCAATGAAATAATCTTACCACAATGAAGATTGGGTTGTTTCAGTTTCATTTTGTGATAGTCCAAAAGCAACAGCATTCTGACCGAACTGTGTAAACTGATAGGCATTAGAACAAGTTGCCCCACCGGCATCAAATAATGTCTCCACCGATAATTTCTTTTCAAAAGATGTAGAATGAGTATCATGATTTCGCTTGGATTTATGAGACTTGGTAGGAACCATGGAAATGTTATCATCATCTGAAAACACACTAGTATTCCACAAATCAGATGGGGTATCGTCTAAATTGTCTGAGTTTAAATTTAGCTCCTCTGATTTCTGTAATAAAGTGAGCTGTGTATTTCCATCAAATAATCCACTATTCGGAGAGGATAATGAGGAAGGAGATTCTAGTTGTATATCTGGACTAGATACTGGGCTAGGACTGAGACTACTATTACATTCATCTACATCTGCTGTTAAAATCTTTCTAAGCATTGAGCCACTGGCCTGTTTCTCAACAGAATCATCCTGGGATATCGTAACAAACAATTTAGGGTGAGACATAGAACCAGAGCTTGTTGCCATTTGATTTCCAGTTTCCATAAATTGTGTCATATCCTCTGAGAATTGTTCAACATTTCTATAATTCCTCTCAAAACCAACTGGCAAAGGAGGATTTGTATGACTTGGTGCTTGTGACAGACAAAATAAATTTTGAAAGTCCCGTTCACTTCCTTCACTTGCCTTGGTTTCAAAAAAAGAATGGGTATCCATTGGTTGTGTTTTGGGATTTAAAACTGGAAAAGTTTCAAAACTCAACCTTGTTGGAGATAACTGTCTTTTTAATCCAACAACTGGTTGATTTCCATCCACTTCAGGGCTTTTAACCTTTTCTTGACTCGCATACGGATTCACATTATGTCTAACATCTCCATTCTGAGTTAAAAAACCAAATGTAGTCATTTTGTTCATATCCACATTTTGGTTAGATTTCACTGTATTAACTATTCTATTCATTTGTTCTTCTTTCACTTGTTTTTGTACTTGTTCTTCTAGATGTTTCTCCAGTGCCTTTAAGATAACAGATTTGAGATTTTCGTCAGTTGTTGATAATGCTGGAAGAGTTTGAGCTTGCGTATTTTGAACAAATGTAACCGGGTTTAAAACTTGGTTTAATTCTACTGGTTTTGGTATGTTTACACCAACATCCAATCCTTGGTTAGAGGCTTGACCCATTCCATGACTACCTGTATAATTTTGGTTTGGTTGATCAGTGTGCAAGTTTTGCATTTGAGGGGTTTCAGACTGTTGGTTGCTGGGATCAGATGTTTGCCGATACAAGTTCTGAAGAAGTCCTCGAATTTGTGGAAGGTGTTCAATAAGATTATTGTTCACTGCTGTGTGACTGTGTTCGGTCAATTTCTCTAGCAGAAACTTCAAGTCATTGTCTGATGTACTCTGCTGACTAGAATTATTAAATCTAAACATATTTTGCTGTTCATGTACCTGTGGGCTTTGCCCAGGTGTCTGTGGGCTTTGCCTATGTGTCTGTGGGCTCTGCTGATTTTCAATTTTCATCACTGGATTGATAATAATTGGGCTCTGTGGATTACTAGTTCTACCAGAAAACTGACTTTGGTTAATTTGACCAAGCTGATTTAACTGTATCGGACTTTGAATATTGCTAGGACTTTGTAATGGCAAAGTCTGAATCACTTGCGCTTGTTGGGGTTGAGAAAACTGACTTTGATTAATACTACTGAAAGTGGCTTGAAATTGTTGTTGATTGCCAAACTGATTATTTTGAAACTGTCCCGGAGTTAATACTAATATTGATCCTGGAGGTAATGCAGAGTTCTGTACACTAGTTAGTAAACCGGTTGGGATATTTTGAAACTGATTTGAAGAATTATTGATCTGGTGTTGAGGTTGATTTTGTGGATTAAACTGATTTGAGCCGACAAAGACATGGTTAGCAATTTCTACAGGCACCTTAGCATTGGTGCTGACTTTGGTGAGAATATCTTGTAATAAACAGGATTTCATGACGGGAGGTTCATTCACTATTTCTGTTGAGGGACTAGAATGAGTTATTGGCATGTTGCCTTTTGAGTCTGGTGAAGCTACATGTGACGATACATCTTCATACTGAATTGGGGTATCCGGAGTTTTCACTGAAGAGGATACTTCATTTACCATTTGTGCTGAATTTTGACTAAACTGCGGATTTGAAACAGGAATGAATGTGTTTTTCTGTGAATTTGATACGATATAATGTAATTGAGTTTGGTTCGATGTCGACGTAATACACTGGTTATTGAAGAGATTGGCTGATGGCCCTTTTTGAAACTGGCTGGTATTGGATGCTTGAGAAACAAGAGAACTAGAAACAAATGGACTGGGTGGGGCATCATTGCACAAGTTTTGTGAATACTGGGATGTGATACTTTGATTCGGTGATTTCACTTGATGAAACGTATCTGAGGGTACTGATGAGGGTATACAAGAGACTGGTGGAAAACTGTCCATTCGTAGATACTGAAGATCTGATGGTAAATTCTGTGACATCCTGCTACTGTTGTCCATAGCTGAAAAATCAATACATTGTTTAATAAATGAGCATTTAAAAAAATTCTACATTTATTATCACATCTACATGTACTGTACTTCAATTTTCTTGCCAGTTAACCCATAATATGTGTATCTTGTAAAGACTTGTGCTGTGAGTACAGGTATGCCATGCGTTAACCACCTATGTATTCCTGGTAGAAAGGTAAGTTGCCAGGCAACGAAACATATGCCCACAGCAGCTAAATCGTCCGGGCAGTCAACAAGAGTTGTCGCATATTTTTACTTTTTTCGGTAATGAAACATTCATAATCATAATACACTAAAATCTGATTAAGAGTAACAACTCATTATGTAATTATCAGAAAATCCATTAGTAATATTAGTATTTGTTTGCTTTTTATAAAGTTTTACCCCACGCTAACAATTAGTACCATATACTGTACATGAAACATTTAATATCATGGATTTAGCTGTTCAGTTATCAAAATTCATTGAAAATCAAAATACTTGTTCGTTTCAACACCTTAAACTCTGTGTATCAATCTGAACTTGATCGGATGATAAGTTTGGCCTCTATAGCGTCACAAGGTTTTTTGAAGTGATCAAAGGCGATAACTCTGGAAGTAATTATTTGAAATCAGTGAAAATCAATAGACTTCTTTGTCTTATGACCTTAAATACTGTGTGTAAATTAAAAGTCAATCGGATATTAACTTTGGCCTCTAGAGCGTCCACAAGATTTTTTGAAGTGATCAAGGGCCATAACTCTGGTAGTTATTATCGGAAATCGATGAAAAACAAAAGCCTTCTTCGTCTCATGGCCTTAAACACTGTATATAAATTTAAAGTCAATCAGATAGTAACTTTAGCCTCTAGAGCGTCCACAAGCAATTGTGGACGCCGGACGGACGGGGGCGACGACAATATACGACCACATTTCAATGTGGGCGTATAAAAAGGAAATGAAATGTTGTTTAACATCCTACTGTTCTGCTTCTAAACTGGACCAAATAAGAGAGACATACACCATACACTATGCTATGAGGGCAATGGCTCATACTGTACTTATATCAAATTCAAACTGACAAAGGATTTATTTCCGTGCCTGTCAATGTATAAACAGGACCTCGTTATTTTTTCCCATCCGAACAACATAACAGCTGTCCTTGTCAGGCCTTCAATCCTGCACAACTGACAAGGGGGAAACTTTGTCGAAAAATCCCAATAAACTTTCTCTGCAAATGCAGTGATCAAATTCCTTACCTCGAGGCTAGTGAGTCAGCATCTTACCCACTGTGGGTTCCTGACTGCTACATGTCTACAATATAACTTTATTGTAATTACATTTATTAACCAGAAACAGGGCATGAAACTTAAATAAAATAGGGCTTAATCAGCAACCCTAAATGATATATACTTCAGAAATGAGAAATAAAACTTCTTACCACTGTTGTCATTAGTTGCGGATGTATTAGATGATTGATGAGAAGAATTCAATTCTTCATTTAAAAAATCAGTTAACATATCACTAGTGTTTGAGGGACTCGACGTCATATTGAAATCTGAAAAAAAAAAAAAAGCAATATTAATATTACGCATATACATGTACAGAAGAATACTTTTTAAAATTTGATTTAGGCCTGCTACACTGTCAACTTTGCAACAGATCATTAGAACCGTTTACAGTTCAAACCCTAGCTACATGTACATGTATCATTAGTAATTAGAGAAAAACCCATTTTGGTTCTAGGTACTGACATTGTGTCTCAAAGATATCAACAAATCCAACTGCTTATCCTATGCAGAAAATGCTCATCATCAAATTCATCCATAACATTCATCTAATAAACAGTTGACCATTCTACCTCAATCAGAAACAAAACTGACTGAATAACCCAAAAGACTCTTAGTTTCTTCAAAGGTAGAACAGCAAGCAAACTGAAACAGCCAAGATACTGTTGAACATTCACCTAATAAACAGTTGACCATTCTACCTCAATCAGAAACAAAACTGACTGAATAACCCAAAAGACTCTTAGTATCTTCAAAGGTAGAACAGCAAGCAAACTGAAACAGCCAAGATACTGTTGAAAAAAATGAAGGATAAATGATGCATCAAGACCAGGTAGAGTACATGTATGTTCTACCCTTAACTTCATTTAATTTTTATCCAATTCTTAATTTTAAATATGGTAGGACCAAATTCATTGAGTATCATCAACTGGAGTGGGGGTTAAGAAGGGACTGGGGAATATTCTACATGTACATACACTGCTTATTTATATACATATATATTTAGCGTTTTAACTAAGATGTACGCCGACACACAATTCTACATAGCAATCAAACAACAAGTTCATTAGGTTAAAATTAGAGATAGGCACACAATATCTTAAGAATCAATTATCAGTAAACACATGTGATTGTCCATCTCTCCTGTCATGGTCAAGACTTGTGACCCTGAATAAAAACCTTGGTTGGATCAAACTTAAACCAACTTTTAACTAACAAATATACAATTTTCTGGTCTAATATAAAAATAAAAGTACATTTGAAAGTAAAAAAAAAAATTGGTTAGGTTTCTGGCTAATCTCTAAACGGATCACCATAGGAACTCAATTTAATTTTCATTCAATTCTAAATATTAGATACATGTAGGTACATATAGAATAATTTCTACTTCGGATACCTTATTCACAATAATACCATTGCCAGGCAATGTGAAACATACGTGTACTTTTAACAGGGTTTGCATCCAGAGGCAAAGTCTTACCAATGTGCAGCTGTGAAACGATTGTTGCATTAAAGTTTGTTTCTTTTTATTTATGTCAATATATCAGAGATCCCTGTTTTTGTTGTTCGATGTTTCTGGTTTTGAAGCTAAAAAAATGCTGGATCTCATAAATAATCAAAATTTGTATGTACCATGAAATCTGTTACCAATCATTTTTCAAAATCAATTACCAGTAACAATATGTTAATTACACTATTGTATAATTGTTTATGTTTTCCTGGTTTTATGCATGCCTTGAAAATAAACTATGACTTTTTAACTATCAGTGGCACATGAAAGATGCATTGTATAAAATTCAAATAAAGAGCTGGTCATTCTTACTATAATAAAACATGTTCAAAAATAGATACTTGGAATATATTGAATATTTCAGTCAAATTATTTTATTCTGAGGAGCAACAAAATGAGTACCATTTGAAGATTTGATAGACAATGATAATCAAATTCTGAAACTTTTGTCCTGGAGTGCCACATACCAGTAGGCTTGTGAGGGTCCAGGCAAAAAATTAAACTTTAGATTTCAAGTTGAATGAATCATAAAGTTGAAGTCAATATATTTATTTTCATTTTCACATAAACTTGCTAGTTACATGTACATGTAATATCAAAAGAGGCCATTGAAGTACAAATTGACCTCTCTTATGTGTGGTACAAATCAACTCTCAGATCACCGAGTAAACTGAATGGATTGATGACTTTGTAGTGAGGAAGGTTTAGTAAGATGGAATAAGAACCCATAGGACCCTACTACATGTATGTGCCGTATACAGTATATTTTTTATGGCAAACATTTATCCATCTCATATCCTTCTCATCAATTGGCCAATGTTTTGATTTTAACCATCAGAGGCCCAACTCCAAACTTTTGTAAGTTATTGGTAATACGGTTGGTACCAGTATAGGTCAGTGATTATCAACCAGTACACTGTAGATCTTTCCAAGTGTGCCGCTAAATTTTGAACGGCACACTAAGTAAATTTCCCACTACAAAATCTAGCTATTTAACTGATAAAATTCTAAATTCTGCAATAAACACAGGCGGATCCAGGATTTTGAGAAAGAGGGGGCGTGCCGCACCCACTGGGGAGTGCAAAGCAAGGAACAGTGATTTTTGAGTGGAAAAAATGCCCACAAGGACCAATTTCATCCCAATACGGTAAATTAGGATTTCAAACATAAACTATTTTTGTTCTCCTTTCTCACGAGAATATATAGAGCTAAAAATTGTTCGCCACCTCAAAAAAATAGAGGGGGCGTGCGCCGAGTGCGCCCCCCTCTGGATCCGCGCCTGATAAAGTAAGTTCATAACTGTGCTTTTCTTTATTTAGTTTGAGTCATTGTATGTGTCTATGACTAGTCTGTTTATTTCGTCCATGATTTTTGCCATGTCTTTAATTTACAAAATTCAAATATTTTTCATGCATATTTAGTAGTTTAGCCAAGTGTGCCGCTATTTTTTCATGTGTTCCAAGGTCAAGGTGTGCCATTGGCAAAAAAGGTTAAGAATCACTGGTCTAGGTCTACATTTTTTTCTTTTTTTGGGGGGGGGGGGGGATTCTCTTTTTATTGATAGCCTTGGAATTAGATTTAGAAAAATATTTGTGATGTGAACAAACCAAATAAACCCATTGCATGTAAGAAATTTATAACTAGGTGGTGAAATTACTTTAAAGGAGCTAAGTCTTTAACTCAATATCTTCCAAAATCTTCAACATAGAAAACACGAATTATTTGTCAATTTAAATCAAAATTGATGATGTGATCTTACCGGAAAAAGATGGGCTTCTGATATCCAATATTTAAGACAAAATAAATATTTTACCATTGGTACACGAATCGTGTACCATAATGCGTTTCAGCCCCAGTTCCAGCAAGAGACTCGATGAACGAGGCTAAAACATTGTACCAAATCAAACGGCGCATGTAGACTGGAATAACTAGACGCTAAAAAAATGCCTTCGGTTGACACTTCTGGTTTATTTCGCCGAACATAACTGATTTGAAATTGGAGTAAAAACGGAAACAATTGAATGCAAATCAGTTTATATACATTTATATCACAGTATTATATGCATTGCGATCCACTTGAGTCAATTTCTAGGTCCCAAATGTTAGCGATTTAGCTCCTTTAAATAGTGGTGTTTGTTTTTGTGTCAACCAAAAATCTCATTAACCTGAATTTAGTGTTCACGTGACATATTTATTATGACCTTGGCATAGATAACCTTTACTGACTGGTTTGTTGAGGCAGCCATCAGGTAAATTTGAAGTCCCTTTTTCTCCGTTAAATGACAATAACATAACTAACTACAGGTCATGTAACCAAATTCTCCCCGATTAAATAATATGAACTTGTTACAGGAACTGAAATTCGACATTGTCATGCCATTAATAGTTGATTGGGACGCATGCAAGTGAAAACGAACTAAATGTAAGATTCTAGTCTAGATCAATCCCACCGACCATGTCTAGTTCGGCGAATTAATTTCATGAATGACCTAATATGGACTTACAGACAAAGAAGTATCAAACTGAACAAAAGTAATGAAATTTAGAAGTATTTTTATTAAATTATACGCGAGATTAACGCACATGACAATCTGTCAACAAGAGGTATTATTCGTTTGCTGTCCTAACGGTAAATCAAGTGGTGACGCAATGGGCACAGAAAGTAGTGCGGGCCGTCGTTGTTGTCTATGGAAAATTTGTCATGGCCGCCATCTTGGAATATCACGTACCTTGTTTCAAAAAATTCCGACTTTTATCATCAACTTCATTCATTTCCAATTTTTGAACATAATCCGAAGGCATTCCACCTTGTTTGTGTGTCTTTTTCTGTAGTTGACGTTTTGCTTGAAATTCTTTTGAAACAGAAATTCATTGATATAGCGGAGTGACATTACAGATGTGTTTCGCCCTCGGTGCCTCTGAATACATTGAAGCTGCATAACTTATCGGCCCATGAAGGCAGAATTTTCACGAATGCGATTGGATACTCTCCCAAATAATAGCCAATCAAAATATTCCATTTGGTACGTATCGGAAAAATAATCAATGGATAGAGTTATTTGGTATTACGTAATCTTCCGCATTTAGATCATGGAAATCCCATCGATTTGTGTTTTGAGTTTTGGATTACATTTTGCAACCCTTTAAAGAGGGTAAATATTGGCTAGCTGTCAAGACTTTAAATTAACAAGGTTTTGTCGTTATTCGAAATAAGGATAGTTCGTAATATTTGCATTATGTAGAGATAACTAACCCTGTGCTGTCCTGTAGCTTTTGTATAGGCAATATTATGCCTAAGAACACCAAACAGTGTTAACTATTTACCACTGCACGTTTCACTTTGGATTAAATCAGCTTTAATTTGAGACGAATCGTGTACCAGTGGATGTCGATTCTGAGCGGTGATTAATTATGTGTTGAGGCCGGAGAGGGGGGGGGGGAGTAACGGGGTGACCAGAATTGAAATAGTGTGTCCAATATCTCAAATGAAATGATTAAGTTATATACCGGTATAAGCTCCGGCTTGTTTTCGAATCCAATAATTAAATATTATACATTGAATAAATATTGTTATAGAAAAAAAAAAGACGCCTGAAATTGCGCGTTGGAAATATGATCATAGGCGTACGAGCCAGTAGGGGGGGGGCATCTGCCCCCTAACTTTCGGGCAAGCTGATTTTTACGGGCAGACGGGTGAGAAAAAAAGTTATTTCACCAATTTTGCAAAATAAAGTGCCCGAAAAATCTTATAAAATACTAATTTTACGTGATGGAATCGTTTCAGGCCGTCAAATATTCCAAAATTTTCTTGGGGGTCCATAACCGGCGCCTCTGTCTGTATACCTGAATTGGGGGTGGGGGGGGTTAAATACCACGAATTTGTACGAAAGCCTACAGAGCTCATTTACTTTTATTTTTTTTATTTCTGTGTTCCGACTTCCCACTTCTGAATTCAGAGTTCTGAGTTCTTACTTCTGAGTTCAAAATTCCTACGTCAGACTTAAAAATTCGGAGATATTATAAATGCGCAGTTGCTACTTTCGTGCTAACTTTCCCGCCTAAACCACTTGAAAAGCAGTGGATGAGAAAATGGATGAAAATCGTTTCACACGTAAACTATTTATGTGACTAACATTTTTGTTTCCCAGACATTATGCACGAGCAAATGATTCGTAATTTATGTCTGGTCTGGGTCGATCTTTCTTACGTTTACGATTACACATAGATTTACACTTCTTTGTAGAGTAGGGCCCAGGTCCTATTGCCAGAGCAAGAATAATCTACGAGTTACGATTTTTAAAGGTGCTCGCCTAACTCCTCGGTTTTTACTGTTATATTTTTTTCCCATAAAATTGAAAAATACATAAATATTTGTTCATGTTTTTATTAAAAGGTTCTCTCACACACATTTAAAGGGACAATCCCACTCTTGCTGTAACTTATAAAAATGTCCCAATCTTCATTCTGATTAATAAATTGTAGTATTATAGTAGATAATTCAATTTATTGATGCTACATGTATATATTTTATCTAAAACAAATATTTAAAAAAATTTTTTACGTAGGTCAGTTATATTATTAATCTAGAAATATAAAATTAAACGAGAGACTAGTAAAACATTCTACAAACAGAAGAATGAAATCTTGTTTTGTAGGATATAATATTACGGTTGATAATTATACCATATCTATTTCGTCATATTTACTACTACGTCAGAATCCGGTCCACATTAAATTTCCTTTTTTTCCCATAAAGGCATGTGCCTTATAGAAATGAATATTGGATTTAAAAATATTTTCGAATTGTTGGACTAGTAAAATAGAATATAATGAGATGGTTTTAACTAAATGTAGGCTACTGACACATTTAGAACCTAAAAAAAGGCATTTTTTTTAGAGCCAGTAAGAGTGGGATTGTCTCTTTAAACACTGTATATTTGTTTGAAATAACTATTGCGTAGCCTTTATTTTCATTTAAATGCCCGAACTATGTATATTTTAAGGGGGCGGGGGGGGGGGTCAAACAAGTAAGGGGTCCACAGTTACAGGGGCCCATGAGAATTAATCGTATTAGGGCAAGCAAAATTTTATTAGACTTTGACATTCTTAAAAAGGGGCTCCCCTTTTCTATTGCTCTACCTAAACAATTATCTAAGCGTCGCATAGTATGCCTACTGCAGCATTAATTTATTATAATACCCCTAGTATGTTATAAACTTTCACTCCCAGACACACACTCCTGCGACAATTCGATCCTGTATAATTTGCTTTCAAACAATACGCGCCAGCCTCAATTCGCCCTTAACGGTTGGTTTACTGGTAAATAATGATATTACTTCCTAAATATAACCAAGACAATGCGGCTTATATAAACAACCTTTACAAATGGAATTCATACATACGCGATTAAACACCAGCTCTCAAATATAAATTCAGACTTTAATTAATAAACACAGGGTCAGCGGGGAAGGAAGGTAAAGTGGTTGACGTATTTAGATATAGAATAACTAACGTTTCGGTGATTGCAAATGTCCATTTTCTTTTCCGCATTTAAAAAAAAAAAAATTGGGCACCTTGGAAGATGTATTTTTGTTTTCAAAGGTTTACAGAAGAAAATTAATTCTCCAGTGTACAAAACTAACTGTTTTGGTCGAATTTATAGTGGCTAAGTAGGTAGAACTTCCGACTGCTATGCGATTAGGTGCTATGAGTTTTGAGTCCCCCACCCACCCTTGATACCAAAGGACCTTTCCGATGCCATAGCCTATCCGACACCAATCTTTAAACGATACCGCATAGATCGGTATCCAATACAGCGTCCACTACATCCGATTTCACTTATAATTGCATTAACCACATCGTTATAAGAAGAAATTATATTTCTACTCCCAGTGAGTTTACGTTTTAATCTCAAAGATCTTAGACGTCTTTTTAGACTGCTCCAACTGCTATTGACCTGGTGTAGATACAACAACAGAAGCATTATTTTCCCATTACAAAAATCACAATTGAAATCGAAGAATCAGCTCATTTAGACTGAAAAAATTATTAGACAAGCATGGTAGATAGCTGGTTGGTACAGGTAGGCACTTTACACACGAAATGCAGCATACCAAAATCAAACCGACAAAGAAAATTATCCCCATAATGGTATATATGCAGTATACACACATAGGATGCCTTTAAAAAGAATAGTTATCTAGATTTTCATTCATCTATTCTCATTCTTTATTTTACCGCTGTCGGCGTCGAACCAATTATGTGAAAGTAGAAAGTGCGCATGCGCATTTTATACAAATCGTTGAATTCAGAGTTAAACTCAGAAGTGGGAACTAGGAACTCAGAAGTAATAAAAAAAATAGATGAGCTCTGTAGGCTTTCGTAAATTTGTACTGAGTTGACAATGGATTAAAACATTGTCTTGAACCACTCTACTTTGTACAGAAGTTTTCGGGCATCGATTATTATTTGTGAATGTGAATTCAGTCTAATTTGATGGTTGGAATTCAGAGTGGGATTTCGGTAACAAAACCATTGGATACTTTCCGAGTTGCTTACACGGGAGAAGGTTCATAATTTTTATAAATTGTCCTAATCCCCTTTGTAAATTATTGCAATCAAATATGTTTAAACAAAAAATAGCAGAAAACGCATTTGCAGTGGTAAAATGTTCAAAATTTCTCCGAGAGAGTGACGCCTCCATGCCCCGTGACGATTGATTGGTTGTTTGGAATCCAGGTCAGCCAGGTAGGCTATATTGGACGAAATTAAAGTCACAAGCTGGAATAGCTTGAAAACGCGTTTGCGGAAGATAAATTTTCAAATTTTTCTCTCAACGGCCCCGCCTTCGTGGACTGTAAAGGATTGATTGGAATGCGAATCATCCACCTTAATTTGGCTATTAGACCACTCTGAAGTTGCTTTCCTGCTATTTCAGCCCGTGGACAAAGCGTGTTTGCTGCTGTCAAATATTGTAAAAAAAAAAAATCTTTGGGGGGGGGGGATACACGGTAAGCTCCGCTCCTTCACCTCTCGAGCTGCCCCCCCCCCCTTAACTGTCATCGAGTCCATACGCCTATGAATATGATAGTATGTCCATGGTGGCAATTTTATAGCACTTCACATCTCTCAAACAGTATAATGTGTCACTGCTGGATAACTCCCGGAAAAGCAAGCGGTCTGATTCCTTAAAGTGGTGGGTAATGTGATGATACTGATATAAATGTTAATCTCCTTATAGATTATTCAAACACCACATCTCTAAAGAAGTATATATATAATACTATAATGTACTTTTGGGGACAAACCCATAGTTTACAGCCTTTCCTAAATCAGGATTGTATTTGATTTTTAAATTATCTTATTTCATAACTTGTTTTGAATTCAAATAAGCCTATAACTGTATAAAGTAACGGGGTTTCTTCGTTTTCAACTTTATAAAGTAATGGGGTTTCTTCGGTTTTCTACCACTGCGAAAGACCTCTTCCTGCAAGCTAAAAATTGAAATAAAATATACCCAATGCCAGCCCAGGGTCTCGAGGTTTACGCGGACCCGCGGTTCATGGTGAAAAGAGAATAAATTAAATTTCAGATGAAAGTTTCACGGTAATCGATCCAGTACGGCACGAGGGCAGAGACTGAGCTATCCCCCAACCTTCTCTATGAAGTTCCACTTGTTACAACAGATCCCCGCAATTTCGCGCATTCTATGGCATTCGAAACTGATTAGATTTTGTATGTGATCAGATATTTGTGTAATTACAGATCATTCAAAGGGATATGAAATAATCCTTTCGCCACGTTAGTGGTCCCGCGATCATAGTCAGGCCCAGGCCCACCGGTTAAACTGTGCTTTAAATATATCATGTGTGTATTCGGAAATGACATGATTTGTTGTGAGTATACCTGAAATCCCACCCTTTTTGTTATAGGGGAGTTCCGAAAAATAACTTTTTTTTGTCGCTCAGTAAGTTACATATATACTATTCAAAAAAAGTAGGGGATATTTGATTTTGGGGGCATAATACTAAAATATGCAAATGACTACGAAAAAAGTCACTATATAACCTAACAGAAGAAACATTTCCAGTTACATTTGACGCCCGAACGCACCAATAGCTATTGGAATGCAGGTGATGCTTGGGATCATCATGGGGGTCCAACGCAAGATTTGCACGACTCTGACTTTGAATGTTACAGTCATTGTGGCATTGAATTCCAGGGTGGAAACATCAGTTTAATTGTTTTAGTGACCAGAAAACAAATTATGATATGCGTCGGCTTACCCAAACTGAAAGGTTACGTGAACTTGGCATGCTACAGATCGGGACAACGCAGGCGGTTGTGGCGCGGACGATGAATGTTTCTCAGTCTGTCATAAGCAGGCTATGGTCCTGATACCGTGATACACAATCTGTACAGGACAGACCACGCTCAGGTCGATCAAGGGCGACAACTCAAGCCCAGGATCGATTTATCCGTAACTTGGCCTTGAGAAATCGTGTCATCACAGCAAATCAGATCAGCGCTCGTCTTCAAACAGACACTGGTGTGAGAGTGAGTGTCCAGACGATTCGGAATCGACTGCATAGGGGTCACCTTCGCGCCCGACGTCATCGCGTGATCCCTTGTTTGAGAGATCCTCACATTCAGGCAAGACGTCGTTGGTGTAGGGATCGTCAACACTGGGATAATCGACGCTGGAGCAATGTGATGTTTTCAGATGAGTCAAGCTTCACTGTTGATTTTTTGGACAGACGTAGGAGGGTGTGGCGTCGTCGAAACGAGCGCTTCCAAGACGTTAACGTCATCAGACATGATCGATTTGGGGGTAGTTCTGTTATGGTGTGGGAAGGCATCATTGTTGCTGGAAGAACGGCTTTACATGTTGTTGCAGGGCGTGTTACAGGCCAGTACTACCGGGACAAGATCTTGGCAGTCCATGTTGTGCCGTTCGCACGATGTCATGGCCGCCGTTTCATCTTCCAGGATGACAAAGCAAGATGTCACAGGGCCAGGATCGTTACAGGTTACGGTTCCTCGATTCCCTTAACAAAGAACGTAAATAAAATAGGGTTCGCTCCAGCCTAGTGCTAAACCAAAAGAATAAGACAAACAAAAGTTAAAAGTTAATAAATTTTATTAGATATATAAAAACAGTTAATTTATTATAAGCCTATATATTATAGACTCTACAGCAATAAATAATGAACAAATGAGGCAACAAATTGCATAAATTATAAAATATTGAAATTGGCAATAGGCCTAATAATGGCCCAACAATATCTAGTTAATATGAGACAACACTAAATACTATATGTGTTATCATATAACTCTGATCTTTTCCACCCTTCACCCTAACTGCAAGATTGCATTCCTATTGTTTTTCCCCAAAAGTGTTAAAGTCGTGATTTTTCCCCAAAAATGACAAAGGCGGGGAATTTTCCCCAAAAACGACAAAGGCGGGGAATTTTCCCCAAAAATGATTAATGTGGGGATTTACCCACCAATTGATGATAATGGGGATTTTACCCCAAAAATGATGAAAGTGGGGATTTTCCCCAAAAATGACAAAAATGGGGATTTTACCCCAAAGATGACAAAAGCGGGTAATTTACCCAAAAGTCACAAAATGGGGATTTTTCCCCTAAAATGATTAAAGTGGGGATTTACCCACCAATTGATGATAATGGGGATTTTACCCCAAAAATGATGAAAGTGGGGATTTTACCCCAAAAATGATGAAAGTGGGGATTTTCCCCAAAGATGACAAAAATGGGGATTTTACCCCAAAGATGATAAAAGCGGGTAATTTACCCAAAAGTCACGAAATGGGGATTTTCCCCAAAAATGATTAAAGTGGGGATTTACCCACCAATTGATGATAGTGGGGATTTTACCCCAAAAATGATGAAAGTGGGGATTTTCCCCAAATATGACAAAAATGGGGATTTTACCCCAAAGATGACAAAAGCGGGTAATTTACCCAAAAGTCACAAAATGGGGATTTTACCCCAAAAATGATTAAAGTGGGGATTTACCCACCAATTGATGATAATGAGGATTTTACCCCAAAAATGATGAAAGTGGGGATTTTACCCAACTATGATAAGAGTGGGGATTTACCCACCAATTGATGATAATGAGGATTTTACCCCCAAAATGATGATTCAGATTCACTTCAGCACTTCAGGTTTATTTCACCTGCACAAGAACAGCACTTTATTTTATTTTAGTATTAATAATATTCTGATTCTCCAAAGCTCTACAGGCCTATTGGAGTAAAGTTCTGAGGGTAAAATTATACCCAAATACAAACAATAGTACTACGACCGTCACTAAGAAAACAATTCACTTCTTTGTGAATTTGATATGATAAATCTGAAATAAAATTTCCTTCCGACCAAAGTTGGTTAAAAGTAAAACCCAACATGGCTAAACCGTTAGTTTAACGAGAAATCCCCGGAGAAATGGAATTAAATCAAAAATGCTAGTTTACTCCTTTCTTGGGTCATGAGTCCTAGTCCCATGAGTAATTAGCACAGAGTCTAATTATTTCCCCATGAGTATTTAGTAACTAAACATAAATGATTCCATTCTCCTTGTTGGGGAGATGTCGTTTAGGAGAGCGATGTCAAACTCTCTACTGATGGCGACCGAAGTGTCAAAAACAGACGCGCTCGAGGCCTAATTTAAAATATCAACCAATCAGAGTGATTGGAACATTGATCGCGTGAATATTGACCAATCACAGCGTTTAGAACATGAGCGCGAGATTACCTTAATGGCGGATGTAAACAAACACGCAAATACGCTGACGATCACGATTCGAAGCCAATAACTCGGAAATAGGGACTCGATTCCTGCAAGCAATGCAATACATTTATGCTGGCACAATTCAAACATTGATTAGGCACGACGTCCAATTACTATTGGGGCATGACAAGTACCGGTACGGCAGTTTAACCGAATATGATTACCTTTCGATGAAGATCGGTGACTGTTATACACACACGTGGTTTCGTGTACCATTCACATTTTCCCAGGTTCGTAACACCTCCAACAACAGAACATCACCACATTACCTTGGCCAGCACTGAGTCCCGACACCTCCCCCATCGAGCATGTCTGGGACATGCTTGGACAGAGGTTACGTCAACGTCAACAACGTCCTGCCATTGGTCCAAGAACTTGCTGCTGCGTTGCAACAGGAATGGGACCAAAATGACCTTAGACGTGTCATTGGGAGTATGCCACGTCGGATCAATGCTTGTTTGGCAAACAGATGAGGATTTACCCGTTACTGACTTTGTTGTGATGCTGTGGTAACTTTGCTGTTTGACCCCAGGTATCATTTTACCCTTATAATGGTCAGTCTGTGCCTTACTTAGTCTAACGATCATTTGGATTAAATCGATGAATGTGAACTTCATTTCATTTTGTCATTTGTTTCTTCGTCAGTTTCATTAGGTGACTTTAATAACACTTAAAAATTAAATATCCCCTACCTTTTTTGAATAGTGTATTATATATAGCCAATATCATACGACGGTGGCTTTCATTGATGTCTAGTTATCTTATCGATAATGAGATAATGAGTAATTTAGACAAATATAGAGCCATTGTCTACTTCTCAAATCTTCACGAAAGTTAAGCCGTCAGTGAGTCTATACTCGCGTATTTTATACATTTTCACAGGACACAAGCATAATTGTTAATCCGAATAAGTATATAAAACCCAAGTAATATGCTATAACCATAAAATATTATAATTCTGTTTTTCTTTTAGTTTTTGTGATACTTTTTGGTGAAAAATATCCGGACTAGCTTAAAAACCTTGCCAGTAGACAGGAAGGCGGTGTTCTGATTGGATTGCTTACGAAAGAAGTGGAAAAAAAGGCAGTGGCGTTGTTGCCGTACGCAGGTGGTTTACGAAATTCTTCATACATTTCTTCAAGTGTTAACTGCTGACGACCCACATTTTATGCTAATACTAACTTTAAAAATAACATTTCTGCATTTGAAGGTGCTCCACGGGAGTCCAGCCCACCCATGCAACCCGGTGGACAATTGCAACGAATTTCACATATCAGTGGCTGGTTCATGTAGATTGACTTAAGTTTCTTTTGACACCAAAATTCTATAAAAGTCTAATATAATATAACAGCCTTAAAATAGTCATGGATGAACAAATGTTGAAGAATTTAGTTTTTAGCTTCACGTCAACCCTTGGTAACCATGATTTCCGTTATCATCATCTGAGGCAATCTAGTGTTCTGGTTCCTCTTATGATAAAAAATAAAGAAGTTTTTGTACTGCTAACAAAACGATCAAAGAATTTAAGAACCCACGCTGGAGCTGTTGCTTTACCTGGTGGTGTTAAGGACTCTTGCGAAGAAAGTGATGTGGATACAGCGCTCCGTGAAGCCGAAGAAGAAATAGGTTTACAGAGAAAAGATGTAACTATACTTGGGGTTTTACCGCCTTTATTCGCATCTCCACGAACAACTGTTGTGCCCGTTATAGGAATTATAAATTCGTCCTTTACTGCAAATATAAATAAAGATGAGGTGGATTATGTCTTCTATGTTGCCCTTAAAGACTTCAGGGCCAAACCAATTGTTCAACGGGAATTTAATTTTTACTCGAGAAGGTTAAATATTTATTATTTGAGCAAAGAACTGGAGGACAATACATTAATAATCTATGGTCTAACTATATGCATTTGTATAGCTGTCGCTGTTATAGTGGATGGTGGACATAGCATGCCAGCCATTTTTGCTGGTGGCTCTGATGAAGTAGGCATTGAAACTGGCTTCACAGAATATTACCATTATATAGCAACTCAAATAAAGGGACCAAGCAAGCTTTAGAAGGGTAAATCTATTATGTCATATTGGTTAGCTAAAAACTTTAATTTAGGAAGTGTTCAAACTGCATTCACAGAAGATTGACCCACCACCAGTAACGTGCATTCCTTATAATTGACTTATAATGCTTATTGTATCAAGTAATCACTTTGATTAATATTATTAGCATGTACAATGTAACTATAGCGACAATCAAAAATTAAATAATACGTATACTGAGCGCATTGAACACACAGCACTAATTTAACTTGATTTTAGCAGGCACGGACATGTCGGTTTGGAAATAAAATGAAGTAGGATTTAACGTTGTTGAAATGTTATTCTATACGTGCATACAAAATGATTCGCAAGGGTATTTTAGCGGGGTAATAGTGGCTAAGTGAGTAAGACGATGGCTCGCTAGCTTGGAGGTCACGGGTTCGCTGCCTGTGTTGGCCGAGAAAGTCCATCGAGATTTTTTCGGCGTAGTTTCCCCTTGACAGTTTGCAGGACGGAAGGCCTGAGACGGACAGCTGTCTAGTTCACAGTTGGAATTCGATATAAGAGTAGGCCATAGTGCTGGAGCAGAACATTAAGGACGTTGAACCCCCATTTCATTTCATTTTTGGTTTTTTTCCACTCATCTGACAACGAAACGTTTTGTTAGCCCCTGTGTTTCCAACATCGACATAATAATGTTTCAGGTTGGAAAACATTTTGATTTGCATCTACCTTTGTAACCGCATCTATTCTAGAATGGCCATTAACAAACATCCGAAAATACACAATAATCCATAGAGGCCATAACCGCGGGTACATTTGTATGTGAGAACACAGAGAAATTATGTCGGCAACCTGTGTCCGCCATCAATTTGTCTGTGAACTCGATACAGTCTAAAGTTATTGGCGGATCTTCTTGTAGACCCACATTTGGATGTGGACGTATTATGTCCCCACACCTGTCCGTTAGTTCCGTCAATCCTTATGGGTTTACTCCTGAGTCCCCCGGTTTCCACCCACTACTTAAGATTATGAGCAAGCGAATTATATAAATAAAACTGGGTCATAATTTAAGTCCCGAAATGACCATTTTCAAATAATTATATCACCGTTAGCCTATATCATAATTAAAATCCCGATATGACCTTTTCAAATACCATCACCGTCATATTATAATTAAAGCGGACCGAAACTCCTGTCACGCCCCCTCCCCCACATAGGATCATCCGTTTTAATATACATGTAGGCCTTTAGCGAATGTTCTCGTTATCCCGTCTTCCGCAGAAAATAAAGACGTTCATTTAATTTCAGACCAATTCAATTAAAATGTTTAATCATTACGTCGCGAACTCTGTTCTGTTCACAGTAGATTTATGTGCATGACATAAAGTGCGCCTGTGACTGACAAAAGTGAGCAAGTCCTTTAACATTATATTTTTGTGCTTCAAGCTGTTAAAGCGAACTTCACCGACTTGCCCGCTCATTTCATACAGGTTTAAAAATAATGTCTACACACGTCAACATTGAATTTATAAGAAAGGGTTAACATTTTGTAAAATCAACTGTTTTGGTCAACTGTCGGTTTTATCAAGTTCCTTACTAGAGTAAAGACATTTAGCGGTATTTGTAAACATATACTCGAGCTGTGTACCATGTAACGAAATGTCTTAAACAATGATTACGTTTACTTTGAATATAATCCATAGTATCATGTAGAGCTTGTGGTGTGCCAACCGTGCACTTAGACAGAACTCCGCTACTTTTAAATTATACCACCGTGGTTTCATTGGTAAAGATAGTTGGTTTACTGGCACTCTGTTGCAATTTGTAAATTTAAATTTTACTTACAGAATATGTTAACAATCTACTGAAATAAAATGACAAGCACTAAAAATCAATTTTACTTGGCGTGCCTCTGTACAGATTTAAATGGGGTCGGGAGGGAAAGCACGTGCTCTAAATCCTCACCACGTGTGTTGTTGGTACCCCAAGTAAATACAGTCTGTACAGTTGTGTCAGGTATTCTAGGTGAGTGTGAATATCTAAATACTACTACTTTACTGTTACAGTTTCATTTTGTCATTTATTAATACATGTACATATATGGTATACTAGATTATGAACGATCTTGTAGAGTAGCACTAGATGTTATATTCTCTTCTTTCCGTCAGTCGTACCACTTCAGTTTTGTCGTCATATCTGTATCATTCGACCTTTTCCCACAATCATTGCTAACAAACTAGCCGGCACCAGTTGTACCCTGCTCTATCCCTCTTGTACCAGCTTGTCAGATCTGCGTCTCGATTTTCACAATTGCCATAAATTTAGTGAAAAATAATATAACTTAGACTTTGCAAATATCAAATTTCCATTTAATAGTAGTAACGAATACCACTATCACCAGGTTACGGCTGTGTGTATATATACATTGTATATAAGTCTCAAGTATTTCGATACGCGAGAGCTTGTTCCTTTTATTCTGAATTTTTGAAAAAGATCGAAACATTTGTCATGTAAGCTTAAACTACAAGGATACTTACCCACTAAACTTTTAAAAACCTTTAAACATTTTGGTGACCGTCATGCATATTGATCTAATCGCTAATATAACATGCCCCGCACAGCTATTATTCTACATAATACATTATCAGGGGCGGATCCAGGGGGGGGGGGGGGGTGTCCACCTGCTCAGCTACATAAAAAAATAATGCCTTGAATCAATGAAATTACATCACAAAGTGATCCTACATCAGTATAAAAATGATTTCTCTGTTTAAAAAGCTCAAATTGTATGTATGCCTATGTAATTTAGAGACAGAAGCCTGGCAAACCCCCTCCTGCAAAAATTCCTGGATCCGCCCCTGATTATATTTAATTTACCATACTAGGGCCTATTTTCCTGATTATGTCTATGTCATCTGTTACTACTTAACATAGAATTTCAAAGAATTGGTTGTCAAGATGATAGCAGTAAGATTGTGACATCAGGTAACATTTTTGTGGTGTAGAATCTCATTCCCCAAACCGAGGACAGTTTCTTTGGGGACGCGGTGGTCTCCACTGCGAAATGACGAATATTCTTCTTCAATTACTATTGTCTTTGTGCCCCGTATCCCGTAATTGCCCGGCATATTTGGAGTATTTAAATTGGGATAGAGCATCGAATGCTGTACTGAAGATATGTGAGATGACTTATATACTGCAGAGAACACTATTCTTTCTTTCTAGTCGGTTGTCTGAAGTAAAAAGTCAACAGTTGAAAGACAAAATTTGCAGATTAAAGTAGAGTTATGACTTTTTGTAACTCAATGCCAATACGATGACGCTTTGTAATCCAATGCCAATACGTTAACCGTTATTACAAACCATATTGAATTTAATTTGTCACAAGTAACTTCTTTGGACTGGCTTATAGTGAACGTTTAAATCGTGATCGTCTTCTCGTTTCTGAGATTGTGTCAGTTTACTTTCAATTCGACCACCTCGTGATTAGCGAACATAATCGAATGAAAAGTTGCATGTACCGTTTGTAAGAAATACAAGTTCCTTTCGATGCTTGTTTTTCTTTACAGGTCGTCTGTCGTTCATCTCTTTGTGGTAAATGTCAGGCGTTTTGTCTTACCCTATCGTTCAGATATGCAAGTTAAATCAACCAAATATAGAAAGTCAAAATTTTGCTTTGCTGTTTTGATAAATTCTGTATCCGTCTCATGACGCGAGATGCTCAGTGTTGCTACTATGTGAATAGAAATAAAAACATCAAATTTACTATACGCGACTTGACCGTTGGTTTGTCTTGTGTAGGCCCAATGTTGTTATATGTGGTGTGGTCCTTCTGTACTTGCGAGTAATAAAAACATGCATGAAAGAGGGAAGTGTGGACAAAAATAACCTACAGGATATTAAAGCATAATGCAACTATAGAAACATATTTAAATTATGGCAATGTGACTCGGATATGCCAAATGAGACTAACTTTAGATTTTCGTGTAAGAATTATGTCAATGCGAATAACACCTATTTTCAATTAGCAGGATGTCGGCTACAAAATTGACGTAAACAGTAAAATTAGTAGATTATGAATTGGATATTATCAGGGTTAAATACAGGGGCGGGTTAGGCCATAGGGCGATCGCCCAAAGAGCTGGTCGAACAAAAAAATGAAAAAAAAAAATTTTTTTGTCCAAATGTGTATAAAAAACAAAACCTTTTTCTGCTGAACATTATATGGGGGGGGGGTGACCGGCTAAGAAGCGATGATGATCATGTTGTATGAGGCCGATGGCTTTAATGGGCCGCCACGCCGCTAAGATCTAGAGTCTGGAATGGGCTGGTATAATATATTTTCTGGACCGGGTGTGCTGGGTGTCATGGGAGCGCGGGCCGGACCCCGGCCCCAATCCACCCTTGGTTAGATCAACAAGTATTTCATAAGGCCAACTTTAAATTTTCTCCAAAATCACGAGAGCTAACACTAATCCTAACAATAAGCGACAATCTCGTCAATAATCATATGCGATAACCTTATTTACATCTCAGCGACCCAATCGATTAAAACACAGATCCCATTTCGTGTTGTTTTTATAGTCCAGAATTTCTTTTTACTTGTCTTCAAAACGCTTGGATCTGGAAGATTTGTTATATGAGCCCTGGGCCCTGTTTCACAAAAACTTAAAGCTGCAATTTCATATTTTAATATATTAAAATTAAGCCTTAAAATAGATGGTATCTATAAACAGTCCTAACTTGTTAAAGAATAATCCTATTAATCCTATAATTCACTATTGCCAGTTGAGAAATTGGCAAAAATATCATTTTCATCTTCAAATTCAAACGTTGGAAGATAGCTATTGCATGGGGGTAATGGGAAAATAAGCGAGGTAATTGTATTATTTTTTTCGGTGTGAAAAATGTTAAATTGTGGAAAATAATGCCTATGATTGTACATAGGCTAGTGAGTTGACAACCTATTGAGCAAAAGACAGAGAAATAAATATGTTTTGACTTTCTTAGAAAATCTGAAATTCCCGCTTTAAGCTAAAATTACTAAAATAGATTCTAACTAAAATCAGAACGAACTTTTAAATTCTATGCGTTTCACGAAGATTGAAATGCAACTTAAAATGCAACTTTAATATATTTTAGTTAAAATCGCTTGCGCCCGCGCATCGCTTGCGGCCGCGCAGTGCACATTTCCGCAGCGAGCACTTACGGTGAAAGCAAATACGCTTCGAAACTGAAAACTGTTGCCACTTTGCCAGGTTTGTTAACGGTTGCATTATCAAAGGGGTGAGTTTCATATGTTGTAGCAATGATTGCACACGGTCAAACATTCGTAGAGAGATTTAAATAAATGAGTTTAGGCCTATTCCTTAATATTTCATTCGAAAATTATCGGTAGGTTGGCCTTGAGCTTGGCATTTGATTTACTCTCAGGCCTCAATCACAGGCATTTGAAGGGATCAAAATAAAACTTCTTACTATTGCTTGGCAACTTCATACTATACTGCTTGACTATAGGCCTATTGCAGTAGTAAGACCTTTTATTTTAATCCCTTAAGTGCCCGTGGCCTCAATAGAGAGAGAGAGAGAGAGAGAGAGATTATTTTACTTCAGTAATTCGCTTGCGCGTATAGAGGTCTTTAGCAGTGGGAGGAAACCGGAGTGCCCGGAGGAAACCCACGAGGTTGAGCCCATTCTCTATGCCACGTACGCTCACACCAGGGGTCGAAACCACAGCCAGAGGTGACCGGCCAGCTAGAGGTCGAAGCGCGGCACTCTAGACCACTAGGCCATCCCACCCACCCCGGCCTCAAGAGAAATAATGTGTATCGATAAAATTCTTCGCTTGAATTTGTAGTTTTTTATGGTATGGTAACTGACCGTAACTCAACGACTAATCTAGGCTGTAATTTATCTTTTTGCAAATAATCTGCACAATCCCCAAAAGTATGAATAAATACTACATATGGTAGATAGGCCTTTAGGCCTTCTAAAACCAAGAAATTGGTCATATTAAACCATTTTACACGAATATATTTTCTTTTTAGGTAAGAGTGTGATTCTTACCATGACTTGGGGTAAAAATACAGATTTTCTTTAAGTGTTATAGTTTACTGAGGTTTTGAGTGGTTTTTTTTTTGTTTTTTTTTTCTTTGAGTTCTAATATTGAGCGTCATCCAAATGCTTAAATTGCCTTGTAATAAAATAAACGGACGGACAGTATAGCAGTATTTCCCATGCTGTGATAAGAAATTGAATGAGAATTGTTTATGTGAATAATGGTATGCTAAAATTATAATGTGACCTGAGCCGTTCACAATATCATCATTATTCCAATTTTATCTATATGTCGCAATAGATCTAACAATGAATCTCTAATCAATGTTTGTTATTAAAATGTCGTGATTTTAAGTTAGGACAGGGTGATGGCCATCCTAAGTTAAAATTGATTTTAGTTAATAATGTCCTTAAGATATGTTTGTGAAACGCCACTATTTTAAGTTAAGATTAGATTTTAACTTAAAATAGAATTTGAGTGAATTTTAACTAAAATGCTTTTTAAAAAATCGTTTTGTGAAACTCATCTTTAGTAAGGATGAAATTTTAGTTTAAGACGATTTTAAGGAGATTTAAGTTTTTGTGAAACAGGGTCCTGTTCAGGTTGATGAGAGGGTTAGCCAATGAAACAGTCAGTTACGGCGAGTTCTTGGCGTGCGAGTAAACCACTACAAACGTAACCGCTGCTTTATTAATCAATGCCTGACGTCATAGGGTCAAAAGCCGCTCGTATGACCCTGACACGGCCTTCCACAACAACCGGTCAGATTTTCATGCAGTGTAGGCATCGAAAGTATAAAACCACGAAACGAAATATAGATCTGGGGCCCATTTCACAAAATTTTAACTAAGATGAGATCTGAATTTTAGTTATTTGATTGGACAATATTAGATTGATTTTAGTTCTTAGCCAATCAAAATTGAAGTATCTACTAAAATTTTGATTTTATCTTTCGTTAAAATTTCGTGAAACGGGGCCCTGTATTTTAATCAGATTGTAAGCGATCCTGACATATTTTATTAGCCATATTCCCAGTGCCGGACTTACCGCCGCAGACTGAAGTCTGAGGCCTCAAGATTTAGGGAGCCTCTGTATAATATTTTGAAAACAATATACATGTTAAGAAAGTCCATGGATTCTACGTTTTATAATAACGCCATCTGGGCTATTCAACAACCGTATATATAATATATTAGACATTACAAACCATATCCAACGGAAGAAAATGACGATAAAATAAACCAGCAGCTGCCAGACAGGATACGCCCACATTATGCAAGAGATGGACAGAAAATAAGCTAAACAAAAACGACCATAATTTCAGGGAGACGATCCGATATGCGCGAATATCGACAGGACCAAGCTACATGTATTTAGGTTATATTTCAAGTATCATCAAAATCGGATCAAAATTGTGACTTCTATAGTGTCCACAACCTTGATATCATAGATCTTTTCACTATTTGCGTACGAGGGACGGCCATTTTGTCTGGCAGATTAAGTGCGATTTTTACGAATTTCGAACTCAACCAACCTTACGGTGTAGCAGTGATATAATATATTCAAACATTTTTTTTAAAAATCAGATAATAATTGTGACCTCAAGAGGGATCACAAGCTGTATAGTGTGACCTGTATAGTGTTCACAAACATTTGTGAACGTAAGTCCGTACGAACGGACAGGGGCGACGACAATAATATACGTCCACATGAAAATAATGGCGTATAAAAATCATTTTTAATGTCATTTTGGATTTCGAAATTATTCTTTGAGATCAGAATTCAACCAAATACCATCGAAACCCATGCGAAAGACATGTTACAAGTCAAATCCAACAGAGAAGAATAACGATGGATTTCATATCAGACATGTACATTCCTTTTTGGCTGCCATTTTGAATTTCTCCCATGTTCAATTTTCAAAATTAAGTTTTAAATTCAGAGACATATCATATAAAAGACAGAGTTTTCTGAGTTTGGTACCTGACCACCATAAGCTAATAAAGGCGATTTTTCGTACAATCAGGGGCCATAATTCAGGAAGTTACGATCCTATATGCGCAAATATCGAAACGAACCAAGATCTTTAGGTTATAAACATGCATTTCAAGTTTCATCAAAATCAAATTAAAAATACAGGGTCCACAACCTTGATATATCATATTTTAACATTATTCGCGTACAAACGGCGGCCATTTTGTCTGTCAATTTTGATCCGAATTTCACGAAATTCGAACTCAACCTTCAATATGGCGTAACGGCGATATAACCAAACGTTTTTTTTTTTTTAAATTGGATAATAATTGTGACCTCCTGAGGGATCACAACCTGAAAAGGGCGATTTTTCAGACAATCAGGGACCATAATTCAGGAAGTTACGATCCGATAGATCTTTGGGTTATAAACATGCATGTCATGTCAAGTTTCATAAAACTCGGTTCAAAAATGTGACCTCTATAGTGTCCACAAGCTTAAAACGTGATTTTTCGTACAATTAGTGGCTATAATCCACGAAGTTTCGATCCGATAAATGGCTTCGTCGAGCTTGGCAACTTCATACTCTACTGCTTGACTATAGGCCTATAGCAGTAGTAAGACGTTTTATTTTAATCCCTTAAGTGCCTGTGGCCTCAATAGAGAGAGAGAGAGAGAGAGATTATTTTATTTCAGTAATTCGCTTGCGCGTATAGAGGTCTTTAGCAGTGGGAGGAAACCTGAGTGCCCGGAGGAAACCCACGAGGTTGAGCCCATATCTCCATGCCACGTACGCTCACACCGGGGGTCGAAACCACAGCCACAGGTGACCGGCCAGCTAGAGGTCGAAGCGCGGCACTCTAGACTACTAGGCCATCCCCCCCCCCCCGGCCTCAAGAGAAATAATATGTATCGATAAAATTCATCGCTTGAATTTGTAGTTTTTTATGGTATGGTAACTGACCGTAACTCAAACGACTAATCTAGGCTGTAATTTATCTTTTTGCAAATAATCTGCACAATCCCCAAAAGTATGAATAAATACTACATGTATGTCTAGTATTATAGGCATTTAGGCCTTCTAAAACCAAGAAATTGGCCATGTTAAACCATTTTACACGAATATATTTTCTTTTTAGGTAAGAGTGTGCTTCTTACCATGACATGGGATAAAAATACAGATTTTCTTTAGTGTTTAGTTTACTGAGGTTTTGAGTGGTTTTTTTTTATTTTTTTTTCTTTGAGTTCTAATATTGAGCGTCATCCAAATGCTTAAATTGCCTTGTAATAAAATAAACGGACGGACGGTATAGCAGTATTTCCCATGCTGTGATAAGAAATTGAATGAGAATTGTTTTTGTGAATAATGGTATGCTAAAATTATAATGTGACCTGAGCCGTTCACAATATCATCATTATTCCAATTTTATCTATATGTCGCAATAGATCTAACAATGAATCTCTAATCAATGTTTGTTATTAAAATGTCGTGATTTTAAGTTAGGACAGGGTGATGGCCATCCTAAGTTAAACTTGATTTTAGTTAATATTGTCCTTAAGATATGTTTGTGAAACGCCACTATTTTAAGTTAAGATTAGATTTTAACTTAAAATAGAATTTGAGTGGATTTTAACTAAAATGCTTAAAATAGTTTTGTGACACTCATCTTTAGTAAGGATGAAATTTTAGAGTTTAAGACGATTTTAAGGAGATTTAAGTTTTTGTGAAACGGGGTCCTGTTCTGGTTGATGTGAGGGTAAGCCAATGAAACAGTCAGTTACGGCGAGTTCTTGGCATGCGAGTAAACCACTAGAAGCGTAACCGCTGCTTTATTAATCAATGTCTGACGTCATAGGGTCAAAAGCCGCTCGTATGACCCTGACACGGCCTTCCACAACAACCGGTCAGATTTTCATGCTGTGTAGGCATCGAAAGTATAAAACCACGAAACGAAATATAGATCTGAGGCCTAATTCACAAATTTTAACTAAGATAAGATCTGAATTTTTGTTATTTGATTGGACAATATTAGATTGATTTTAGTTCTTAGCCAATCAAAATTGAAGTATCTACTAATATTTTGATTTTATCTTCCGTTAAAATTTCGTGAAACAGGGCCCCGTATTTTAATCAGATTGTAAGCGACCTTGACATAATTTATTAGCCATATTCCCAGTGCCGGACTTACCGCCGCAGACTGAAGTCTGAGGCCTCAAGATTTAGGGAGCCTCTATATAATATTTTGAAAACAATATACATGTTAAGAAAGTCCATGGATTCTACTTTGGTGCCCGTTTTATAATCACGCCATCTGGGCTATTCAACAACCGTATATATAATATATTAGACATTACAAACCATATCCAACGGAAGAAAATGACGATAAAATAAACCAGCAGCTGCCAGGCAGGATACGCCCACATTATGCAAGAGATGGACAGAGAATAAGCTAAACAAAAACGACCATAATTTCAGGGAGACGATCCGATATGAGCGAATATCGACAGGAATAAGCTACATGTATTTAGGTTATATTTCAAGTATCATCAAAATCGGATCAAAATTGTGACTTCTATAGTGTCCACAACCTTGATATCATAGATCTTTTCACTATTTGCGTACGAGGGACGGCCATTTTGTCTGGCAAATTAAGTGCGATTTTCACGAATTTCGAACTCAACCAACCTTACGGTGTAGCAGTGATATATATATTCAAATATGACGTAACGGCGATATAACCAAACGTTTTTTTTTTTTAAATTGGATAATAATTGTGACCTCCAGACGGATCACAACCTAAAAAGGGCGATTTTTCGGACAATCAGGGACCATAATTCAGGAAGTTACGATCCGATAGATCTTTGGGTTATAAACATGCATGTCATGTCAAGTTTCATCAAACTCGGTTCAAAAATGTGACCTCTATAGGGTCCACAAGCTTAAAACGAGATTTTTCGTACAATTAGTGGCTATAATCCACGAAGTTTCGATCTGATAAATGGCTTCGTCGAGCGCAGTCGAGATCTTATGGGGATAAACTTATATTTTAAGTTTCTTCGAAATCGGATAAGAATTATGACCTGTAGAGAGTCCACAAACAAATTGTGGACGGACGGACAGGGGCGACGGCATAATACGTCCACGTGAAAATGTGGGCGTATAAAAAGGACATAAAAACGGTAGGAATTAAAAACGATATCAAGTATCGATAATATAAACAGTTTTAGTTTAATTTTTTCCCTTCACACGTACAAGTTAATGCGTATGAATAGGCAATGTATAGGCATTGCCTTTACACTTTATATTCATGTAATACACCTTTCTTTAATATTGTTGTCACCTAGATATGCAGTACAATAAACAAAAATTATGGCAAGTAATTATTACAGGATAAGCTTTATTCCGACTAGGCCTACATCAAATGAATTAGAGCGTAGTGTAATCGATTTATTGTTTATAGCATGAATTGTTACGTTAGAATAGCTAAACATAAGATCAAAGGTTAAACCTGATCTTCGTCGTGCTGAACCACCTGCACTTAGAAATTATATACATATATTACTAGAACTATACTACTTTCTTAGAGGTGTGACGTATAAGGAATAGACATAGGTAAACAGCGCTATTTTCAGCCAAGCAGAAAACCTTACATATATCTAGATACAATAAAATCTTTCTATCTATCTATCTATCTATCGGTGACTCTGAACCATACCATAAGCATGTTCAAAATGTACATTAGAAATAAATTTAATTGTTCGTAATAAATTATAAATATTAAAATATTTTATACAATACTTTTGTTGCGCTATTTTTCCTATTTTACGCATATTTTTAAATATATATTTTTATCAAAAATTTACTTCAATTGCCTGACAGAGTATTTTATAATGTAGGCCTCCAAACAGGTTAAAGTTATTGAAAATAATTATTAATCATTTAAAACGGGGATTATATTGTTTAGCATCAAAATGTAAAATATTGAGCTTATCATTGGGTATTCAACTCGACTTGATTGATAAAATTATCATGTCTGTATTGTGAGGTCTGGGGTTATAGTGATATAAAACAATTGGAAATGCCGTTATAAAATGTTTAGGGTTGAATAAAACAGCAACCTCAATGGTTTACTTCAAATCCAGTAGACTTCATGTATTTACTTATGTTAGAGCG
The DNA here is from genome assembly GCA_036850965.1 of Patella caerulea. Lineage (NCBI taxonomy): Eukaryota > Metazoa > Mollusca > Gastropoda > Patellidae > Patella > Patella caerulea. Next base: position 27,696,294 of record JAZGQO010000006.1, read on the forward strand.
GTATCTTTTTGCATTCGACCAATACAAGGAGCAAAATCAAAATTATTGGTTATTTTACATCAGCGGGATCATCCGATTCAATTAGAATGGATAATTTCAAATAAAAATATTCTTGTTAATAAAGGTTTATCGTTTGTATGGCTGTTTCAAAATAATAGGCCTTAACTCTATCTAATAAAAGAAATTATAACTTTTGACCATTACATGTATTTATTAAAACTTAACCGTAGGGATAGAACAACATTATGTAAGTATCCATATGGTATTTATTATAAATTTGTTCAGTAAATAAATCACGATATACTGTTGTCAATATGTTTCCCCCTTGGTAATTCTTCTTTGAACCTTGGTGTTCATATTTTGATAAAAAAAAAAAACCCAAAAAAACACAACACAATTTATATGGAAAACAATCACTGGTTTATACACATATAGCACGACGTTTCGACAAGTATTCCCTTATCGTTATCAAGTACAAATAATGATACAAATATTTTAATAATAGAAAACTGTATTTTGTAGACTAAATATTTGGAAGATTTACCAAGTGTCAAGAGAGAGAGAGAGAAATGGGGTTTAACGTCCACTCAACACAAACTAGGTCATTTCGGGCCTAACATATGGTTCAATTTTATTTCAATAATTCGCTTGCGCTTAGGGGTCTTTAGCAGTGGGAGAAAATCGGAGTGCCCGGAGGAAACCCACGAGGTTGTGAAGGCGCCCCTATCTACATGCCACATACGCTCACAACAGGGCTCGAAACCACAGCCGCAAGCCAGAGGTTACCGGCCAGCTAGAGGATGGAACGCGGCACTCTAGACCACCCTCCTCTCCACCCCCAAGTGTCAAGAACACAATCATACAAATATTGCAGATTCCCAGTGATACAATTTATTGTACTATAGGAATGGCGTATTACAGACACCTTATCCATCTTTCGTCATTTCGCATTTTATTAAACTTGTCGTGTTGTCTTCGATAGCAGAGTTAATGATTAACACCAATAAGTTCATAATGTTATTTCATATTTATAAAAATAATAATTTTTCTTATAGGCCTACCTTTATCAGTCACTGACACAAGTTAGTTTATGAATTAAATTAAGCAGACCCGTTTAAAGGTTTGTTATATAGTACCCTTAAGAAAAACAATATTCGAAGAAATGTGAGTCATGGCGTACGGATATAGGCCTATGATTTTTCAGTATTGAAGTATTATAAGCGTGATATATACATTAACTTCACAACATAGCTCGTGTATATAGATCTATACTACATAATCACTCATCCGTACAACGGGCTTCAAATTTCCAGATTAAATCCGTAACTGATTCTTGGAAAAGCTTTATTGTGTGTTTGTTTAGATTACGTGCTGGTTATGGAATGTATTATTATTTTTACATGCAATGTTTACATTTTGTTTGTAGTCCTAAAAATACTCCGGTCATGAAGATAAGCAAATTGAATTTTTAACTTATTAAAAAGGACAATCGTCATCACAAAAATCCATAAAGATGGGTTGCCAGCAACGAAACATACCCTCACAGCAACTAAATCGTCCGAGCAGTCAACAAGAGTTGTCGCATATTCTTGCATTTTTAGGTAATGAAACATTTATAATACGCTTTTCCTACTCTATCTGACGATATATTTCATTATTTTCTAAATTATTTTTCTTGGATTATGGCTTTTAAACAATTAAAAAAAACGGGGGGGGGGGTATTAATCTTCAATATTTTATACACACCCAGTATCAAAATAACACTGGATGCAGAGAGTAAAAAAGAAGAAAGAAATCGGTCTGATTGACACTCAGTCATGTATAATATTTTCACAGCGTGACACGAATTGTGTAAGAACTTAAAAAGCTCTATTCTTTGGAACTTTAAAATATAAGAAAATGGTTCAAAAAGCACATATTATTAATAAAATATGAGTGTATAAAAAGTGATTTTTAAATGATATGTAATTTCTCTGCACCCTCATTCAAAGGGCTTATTCTATTTTCTTGATGAAGATTGTGTATTGAATGTCAAATTTAAAAAAAAAATAATTATCAGATGTATTGCTCATGATATGAAGGGGGATTGTAATGGATGATCTGTCATTGAGTTAACTGGCGTGGTTTCGAATAATTTTGTACGTGACAAAGTAGGGGTCGCCTGTCCAACCCCGTGGGTGTTTTCCGGGTCCTTCTGTTTCCTCCCACAACTAAAGACCCCTACGGGCAAGCGAATTATTGCAATAGAAGTAAACCATATGTTAGTCTCAAAATGACCTAGTTGGTGTCGATTGCACGTTAAACCTCATTTCTTGGGAATTTGGAATGCTAGAGGCCTCTAAATAGCGTTATCGGAATTGACAGATTTCAAAATTATCTAGAGGCCATGCGGGGGTATGGGGAGAGAACTCCTCGGTCTGGACCTTGTTATCTTTTGGTACCCTGGCCCTCACGCCGTACTGGCGCCCCTGTTATAAATATAATTGGGTTAGATTTTTACCTTCATGATGAATCACAATTATACAGTACACCGTCTATATATATATATATATATATTTTTTTTTTAAGATATGGAGTTCATATCGATATATTTTTTCTATATTTCAATGTAAATAATATTTGATGTATGACCGTGACGATCACAAATTAATGTATAGAGAATTTCTAATTTGACAATATTACTCATATGAATCACTTTTACTCTCGATCGTATTTTCGCGCAAATCATTGCTATATATCAAGAGGAGAGATAATTCTGCATCGATATCTCATCATAATACGGCTATTATGTAATACATCTGAAATATTTATAGAATATTATATTATTATGTTAATACAGTAGGTCGTTAAATCCCACTTTAGTATTATGTAAATAAGGTTTAAACTAACCGTGCTGTAAATTTTCACAAAATAATATTTCAAAGAGTCTCATTTACACTGTTTCATAAGCTTCTTTCAAAAGTAAATCCAAATCCTTTAAGTAATATTGTTTCGAAACAAATATTTTTAATCAATAGAGTATGGCGCTGGCTCACTATATATAGAGCCATCATAATATATTGATTCCGTGGAGTAGGTTGACGGGGCCTGTCAAGGCAAAGCGTCCACTCGTCGGGCGACGCAAAAACATGACCACGTGTACCATTTACATATAGAATTCGATGAAGAGTATACGTCGTTTAAACAACAGCCATTTAAGTTAGGGGGAGTAACTCTGTGGGTAATTTTCTTAAAACCCTCCAAATCACTTGGGATCATGATTATTCCCAATATTAACTATATTCCTAAAAAAACAAATTTAGCGATATCTTCGAACTTTAATCGTTCTTACCTTCACTGGCATACATGCCCTGGCTAAAACGAGTTTCCATTTTATCCAAGAAATTCCTTGATAACGCAGTAAGAATCATAGTCATTCCTACCGTTGCATTTATTTTATGCAATGTTTGAGATAAAGCAGCCATACCAGACTAATGTGACGTTCTTCACACATTTTTTGACTTTTCGTAAATGTCATCTATTTTTGTGTTCTCGATTTGCAGTGCAAAGATACTCTTAATCTCTGGTCAACTTCACTAGGTCTAATTCAAACGATGGCGGGCTTAGCGATGGTGTGATCTCATCTTGTGATTTACGGTAAAAACCAAAATAAATACACACTTGTTCTATATTTAGTCACCTTTCATTTGAGAGTGGCAATAATCAGTCAAGGACACGCAGACGGCGAAAAATGAAGATGGGTTTCCATGACAACGGGAGAGTTCAGAAACGTAAACAGGAATCTGTCACCGGTAATGGATTAATAGGGGATTTTTTAGACGTGGTATGGCATAATTTATCATCTGTTAGTGATATTCGTCAATCGTTTTTCTTACATAATCTCGTTGGCTTACAACACAACAAAAGCATCGAGATGTCATGCACGTGTAGATTTCGTAGACTCTTACAAAACTGTGCCAACTATTTATTAACATCTGCAGAATAGATAAGTACAAAGGTAAGTAAGTATAGTAGAACCACTATACAAAATATTTTATACGGTATAACGATATGGTTGCATGGTGATGCAATCTTGTCGAGTAGTAAGTTGTGTCCTTGAAACCGTAGGCGTACGGGCTCGATGACAGTTAGAGGGGCAGAACCCGAAATGCCCGAGAAAAATTTCGGGTTTACAGACGCGGCGCCAGTCTTCTCGAGAGGCGAAGGAGCGGAGCTTACATTGTATGCCTCCACGCACACGTTTTCCTGCCATTTCAGCCCGTGAACAAAGCAACTTCAAAGTGGTCTAATAATATAGCCGAATTATAAGGTGTTTGACTCCAATGGTTTTGTAACCGAAATCCCACCCTGAATTCCAACAATCCAATCAGAGTGTTGCAGCTGCATTCACAAAAAAAAACGATGCCCGAAAAATGTCGCACAAAGTAGAGTGGTTCCATAGTCAAATCATTATAAATTCGCGGTATTCAATTAAAAGAAAATTGTTATATTAGGGCTCGATGACAGTTAGGTAAGCAAAACTAGAAATGCAAGAAAAAAAACTCAGGCTTACAGACAGCGGCACCGATTTTCTTCGAGGGGCGAAGAAGCGGAGCTGACCTTGTATATACCCCCCCCCCCCCCCACAAGAAAAGTTTAGAATATTTGACGGCCGGAAACGCGTTTCTCGTAAAATTAGTGTTTTATTAGGTTTCGGGCACTTTATTTTGCCAAGTATATGAAATTTGTTTTTTCACTTACCCGTCTGCCCGAACAGTCAGCTTGCCCGAAAGTTAGGGTGGGGGGGGGGGGCAGCTGCGCCCCCTCCCCCCCTCACTGGCTCGTACGCCTATGCTTGAAACATAATGCGGAATATGACCAGATGTCTAACCAAGACTACCTTTCTTAGTGGAATTATTTTCAAATTTATTGACAGGAATTTGATATACGAGACCATATAGGGGGCGTTGTACGGGAAAAGTTTCACTACAGACTTTTGGCAAGCGTAAATTTCTGGTCCGTATCGCGTATCGGTATCGATTTTATGTGTGACGTCAACACTGTTTGTGTATTTCTCATACTTGATACTGCACACGAATACGGCAGCACGTATAGAACTAGTTCATCTCTGAACGTCGGTCTCATTACACTCAACCTGAACGTTCAGGGACTGCCCCATTCAATCAATGTCGAAAATAATTGGAGCCCCAGTCAATTTTACTGGGCAACTTTTCACTGATAAACGATGGGGTGTCAATCCACGTGGACGCATGTACAATGTAAACGAACACCATAGTAAGAAAATAAGACCTTGCTTACTTCGCTAGAGTCAGTATGAGCGACACAAGAAGCTGTTAAAAATACGTCCCCTCCTATCAAGTTATATTTTCGCCGCCATGACACCCTAACTGTAGGTCAACATCCACATTCAGGAATGTCGGTCATACAAGACGAAACGAAATGTACAGGCTTTACATTGTACAGGGTTTCACACGGATTGACACCCCGTCGTTTAGCAGTGAAAAGTTGTCTAGTAAAATTGACTGTTCTCCAATTTTTTTCGAAATTGATTGAATGGGACAGTCCCTGAACGTTCAGGGTGGGTGTAATGAGACCGACGTTCAGAGCCGAACTAGTATAGAACAGCTTTCATACGGAAAAGGGTCCGTATAACATCGTCGTCTTTTTACCGTACTTTTTGCTACTTTTACACTAGAACACGAAGGTGTATATTTGGTGCGATTTTAACCATGATAAAAACAGGAATTTAATGATTACTTTTGATGAGATTTTCGCAGAATTTTCATATTTTCCTGTCTGACTGTCTGTCAATCTGCATACGTGTTAAATTTTGGGGCCTTGCAAATCTGCATTTAAAAGGGGTATATTATACTTTCCGAAATGATACATTAGTGAAACCCAAAAAAGATTCGACACTTAATTTCTTTTTAAATTTTAGATAGCTACTTTATGCCACTCAGGAATTTGTAGGCTAGGCACTTGACTAGTACTGGTGTTGATCTTAGACAACTACCACCATGTTGTAATAGAACTAAGCTCAGCTCAGCTACCCATATGTACACGGCGCGAAAGTCTGCCCAAACTCTAAAACTACATTGACGCAACGTATCGCGTGGCGATAAGTATACGTGATACGGATGCGGAAAATTCAGCTTGCCAAAAGTCTCTACTGATAGCACACTATATGCCGTATGCACAGAAACTTAAAGGAATAGTCAGGTAGTAGTAAGTTTAAGAAGTTTATTTTAATCCCGTCAAGTTCCTGTGGCCGTATGCCCATCGGAGCAGAGATGTTAAAGTGCAGCATTTCATATCATTTCAAGATTTACACCCCCACCCCACCTTTGCCGAAAACCACTTGAACGCGCGAACCATTGACTCAAATTGAGGATAAACCCAATCGATTTCCCTGTTTCCCTCCATCTCTTGGGAAATTGTGGGCGAATGTTGCAGGAGTAGCGCTAATATGTTTGTTGTAATAATCTGAGTCATGTATAAATACTATGCAATAAAAATAATTATCTTTTAACGCTGTAAAACGTTACCATAACTCTGATACAAAGGAACATTTGACCCAAAACAATAATTATATGATTCATTCAATGTTTGTACTGAATTTTCTAGAAAAAGAAGCCTATGTACTGAATGTAGCCTATTGACCAGTGTTATTTTTAGATCTATAGTTTTGTTATATAAAATCTAAGTATAGAAGTATGCATTGTACGGCAACAAAACGAATTCTAAAAATATATCCACACATTTTCAGTCGCGTAGCAAGCGGGGGAGGGGGGGGGGTAAAAATAGCACCCCTTCCGTTGGACGCAATACGAAGCCAACGAACAGCGTACCCATAAGACGAGTGACATAGGTTGGGCGCTCACGAAGAGGGGTGCGTCCACGGTGCCGTCAAGTAAATCAGCGTCCTCTAACAGTCTAACGCACTTGCCCCCTCCCCTACAGGCCTGGTTTTATGTAATGAAATAAAATATTTCGACCCCCCCCCCCCCGCTCCGTCAGACGCATTGTTCACCCCTACCCCCGCTGGACTGGCTTATGTGATAAAATTTATCTAATATTATTATCATCGGAACTCATTTCAATAGATACTATTTAATTATTTTATAGGCCCATTTTTATGGTAATAGTATTATGACACGGTTTTCGACAATGAACATTTAGGCGTGTTACTGCTGTCGTTAGGTATAATAAATGTCGGAAATTCTATCTCTTTATTATGGCTATAAAGACCACACTAACCTATTTCTTTACGCCAAGTTTATTTTTGTATACAATATTATAAATAGATACATGTCTGTATCTAAATATACATGGACTATGCAGAATGGGAAGTCAGTTACACATTAATTTTAAATACAGAATTTGTAGCAATTCCTGAATATTTGTGATAATTGTCTGATTTATATAAACTTAAAGGACAATATTGGTGTCCGTCATTATCACATGTGATAGATCTGGTTAAATACATTCCAAATATAATTCTAAAGCTACAATTTCATATTTTTAAGATATATTTTTGAAATATACTCTTCAAAAAAAGAAACGCACAACCCATTTTTCATCATTTGTTTATTTGAACGAGGTCTTTGTTTCGGTAAATCTTACTTGAATTTAATGCCATTATGTAAGGATAAAGAAATTCGTTATTGATTTTAAAGGTAGGGTCACTATTTGTGACTGGTCATACTTTTTGTCGAAATTGCACCAAGAAACATGAATTTAACAACTTCGCGAGCTTTTCGCATGGAACCTAAATCTAAGGTCTTTAAAATCCCGGGGTTCTCGGTTTCCAAATCAGTTGCATATGTAAACACTCAAAGACACAAGTGATGCCACATCCGGTTACGTCATTGGGGTAAATGGTTTTCAACAGCGACCTCTACTGCAGCAGCAATTCCCGGACGGCGTAGAATCTCGTACCAGACAGTAGGCAAACGCCCACGTGAAACCGAATAACGAGGCAGACGTCCCCGTTAGAGCGTCTGTTTCGAAATACGCCGACACCATGAAATCCAACTTTAATGGGTTCGGGCACTGAGGGTATGGTCACAGCAACACTGGAGAGCAGTTTGGTTCAGCGACGTGTCGCCGTTCTTGTTGCAACAAGGTGATAGTAGAGTGAGGATATACTGACGACGAAATGTAACGTTGCGTTTCTTTTTTGGGAGAGTATATATTAAATAAACCGTAAAATAGATGGTATCTACAAACAACCCTACCTTGTTAAAGAATAATCTTATTAATCCTATAATTCACTATCGCCAGTTGAGAAATTGGTAAAAAAAATATCATTTTCAACTTCAAATTCAAACATTTGAAGATAGCTATTGCATGGGGAGGGGGGGACAAGGGAGGTAATTGTGTTATTATTTCCGATGTGAAAGATGTTTAATTGTGGAAAATAATGCCTAGGATTGTATAATAGTGAGTTGACAACATATTGAGCAAAAGCCATAGAAATAAATATGTTTTTACTTTCTTAGAAAATATGAAATTCCCGCTTTAACATAGAGACCATTGCAATGCGTAATAAATGTTTCATGAATCGAAAGTGACGAACGCAAAAGAAAAACACAACTGAAGTGACGATTGTTAACAGATACACCGCCGAATTTCTGCTCAATTATAATTCCTTCGAAGACCAAAAGTTGTTATATGTGACTGCAAGAGCATATCTGACAATTCAATAAAGTAATTGAGTGTCATTAGATAAGAGAACACGAGAAAAATATAAATAGTCCGTACATTCCCTTGTTTTTATTCCTTCTATACCTTATAAAAACATGGTAATGCACGGACCTTTTCGGTTTTTTGAATTACATTCTAAAGACAACGGCACCAAGATTATACAAACAGCAATTATGCATTCCGCTGTGATGAGACCTTTATTCCTTTGCCAAAAAATATAATAATTATTGCAAACTTGTTGCCTATCCAGATTGTACGAAGAAGTCAAACACTTCCTATAACCGACATCATGCAAATAATAGATATATTAGGAATAAATATAGAAAACCCGGCACATTACATTCCTGAAGACTTCCTAGCCGTCACTTCCGCAAAACTGCTACAGGGTATGTGCATAACCATTCTCGTGTAATAATTACACACAACATCTTCTGTCAGTTCACTACCACCAACTATATCAACACTTACACCTGCTGATGAAGTAAAATAGCCAATAAACAAAGAGTTAATCCCGTCCATCAAATTGTCAGTCTATGTTGACGAACAAAATATGTTAATAGCTTATCCCTACATTTGAAGAGAGTCTTGAACTAACTTATGGTCAACGCTTGATTAACCATGGGACCCAGCCCCCCCCCCCCCCGCCCACATTATAGCCCCCCCCCGCCCACATTATAGCCCCCCCCGCCCACATTATAGCCCCCCCCCTCGCAAAACTTTCGGTTGCGCGCCTCAAGCATGGTCGGAGGGAGGACTCCAACAATACCGGTGACCTAGTGACGGGGCCCCTCCGATGCTCTAAGGGCCCTCCGTCGGAAGTCTCTGGGGCCCCCTCAATCGCCTAACGCGAACAAAATTCGTTGAACGAATTATTTTCTTTCGTTTTCCTTTTATAAAACATCGCATAACTCGGAAACTGTAACTCGAATTATCGCTTAGCTCGAACAAAATTTCCGGTACAATCCTTATCGAAGTCTTATTATTTACATCGCCTAACTCGATGGATCTTGCAGGCGAGTGTGTCTTGGCAACTTTCCCAGAAACTTTAAGATTTGAAAAATAAACCCGTATTGTGGCTTTATCTAAGCGTGTAACACATTACGGTCTTTTATTATCGTGAGATCTTTTATCAGGCCGAACATCGTCTAACTCAAACAAATTACCCGTCCCCATCAGAGTAGCGCGAATTTTACCTCAGATTAACGCACGATTGTATATAGGCTGTAGCTGTTGTTGTTGTTGATATTTGTTGTGGGTATAAGCTGAATTTGATGAGATGCACATCATGATCGCACGAAATATTCAGTTTTCTTGATTAAATCTCGTATTACCATTTAGTACTAACAGAGTTAGATGTTCGTCAAAAGTCGAGCCCGGTTTGATCGTAAAGTCACGGCCTACATTCATCAAATCATTGTGGGGGATATAATACGATTCCGAATCAAGAGACCCCGTTATTTATCACTAAACGACTTCAAAATTATGTGGATTTAACGGGCTCAATGGGCTTCAGCCCCCTCCTCTAGAAATGCCATCATGTCATAGCACTCGCATGGATTGTTCTACTGAAATAATTTTGTGGCAGAATTTTATTTTTTCTTTGGCAGGTACTTCTAAAATGGCTCCGACAGAAGTGCCTGACACAACAGGAAATCATATTTCCGGCCTCCAATTTTTGAAAATTCTTGGGGGGAGAAGTTCCCCAGACCCCTTTGCGGGGCTTAATTCGCGCCTTCGGCGCTCGCGGTGGCCGGTCGGTGATCAGCCCCCCCCCCACTTGTTCCAGGATCCAGGGCCCCCACCATGATTAATCCGGAGTTGCTTATGGTATAATTCTCACTGCAAGAAATTTAGCACTTCTTTAGATAGATTCGAAATGACGACGTCTTCCAGTTCCACAAAAATATAAAAGATACGCACGGTGCTACGTCATGAGTCGAAACCGATTATCCCGAATCCAATTGATCGTGGATGGCGAAGACATGGGATGGTATAGTGTATACCTGCTTTATTTGAGAAGGAATCTGCGAATATTTGTCCCGTGATACCCTTGTGACTACAGCCGGGAAGGACATAGCCTACCATATCTGGTATGGTAACTTCAAGACTTGTCATTTCAATCTTAATTGACATACACGTTGATTAGTGACTTAAAGTGAAATATGCATTTTGTAAGTGATTATGAAATTGGCCGCCGTGATGGCACAAATTATGCCTTTGTTGGAGTAGTTTTTCAGTAGTATTATAAACACATGGTTAAGGGGAAATAACTCAAGTAAAAGACTTTTTAGAGGTAAACATAGATTCCGCATGCGTGCTTTGCCTGCACGTCACCTGTGTATAATTGATAAAATAAATAAAATAGGCCTTATCACAAAATATCATGAACTCGATCCCGTCAGCAATGGAAGTTGGAAAACTTCCCTATGTCCTTATTATACGCTTACGCTACCTCCACCCAAACTCCCCACAAACTAAAACAGTTGTCAAGGGCATCATAGACACTTATTTAAAGATGGACAGTCCTAGAAATTTATGTTTTATTAATATTATGTCAACGTGTCATTCCGCCCCACCCCCACCACACACACACGCTCATTGTAGACATTTGAAGCCCTTTTATCTCGGAAAAGCCCCCTCAAACGCCTGATCACCACCCAGATTCGGAATCTATACACAAAATACTGGTCTAGAAAAATCTTGGTCTCATAAATTCACAGCTCGGGTGGCGACCCACCCCCGCCCCTTCAGCCACCGGACTATACAGTAATTTAGACTGGTGTATGGCGAGGATGTTAATGCCCTTTCTAGAATTCGCAAAAAAAAAAGAATTGGTAGGCTACTAATTGGATAAATCGTGATGCGCAAATATGAGATTAAAGATTGCAGACCAAGAACGCCAATTATAGTTGGACTTATTCTAGTTTAGCACTGATAACGGGTATATACACAGAATAATGGATCGATTGGTTGAGATGTATGTCAGAGATAAGAAAACAGTTGTTGACAGTGAAGGGAACCAATATTTATTTTTAAGTACATGCAAGTGACAATTTTTATAGGTAAGATAACAGCATCAATATTAATTGAAATGGATCAATACCAAGTTTTAATTCGTGTTTTTAATGTCAAAGATTATGTTATGGATAATATTGAGTTAGTGGGTTAGCTCTTACAAACAAATAATGTTCATCCCATTGCAGTGACAGAAAGGACGCTAGACAATTGTGACAAATAAGTAATGAATCATTCTGTTTCATTGAAGGATATCATTCAGGCCTAGGCAATATTGACACAGCTTTTAACCTTGAATGAGTTTGAGTAGACTGAATTTGACACGTCCAAAAATCGAGTGTGGCAATCTTGTCTCTTCTGGTAATACTCGAGTTTGTCGTGTCACAGTAGAAGTTGGACTATTATATCAACTTCAAACGGCACCTTATGTTAGATAAGAGATAATGTTCACTGCATTTCTTTCTCAGCTCCCAGTGTCAGGCGTCACAAACTATCCGAAGACAGTCAGACGTACATTTTCAGGTAAGTACTTACACATGTTAAACAAATAATTAAAATATAGTTTACTTACGCTTACGGGTATCGGAATGTCTCCGCAAAGATACTTTGCTATAGTTTGGTGATAAATAATAGCAATATCGGGTGACCTGTCAAATTTTAAGAGATGCAGGACCGCACAGTCAAATGTGCAGCCCGGCAAAGGCAGGACGAGTTCCAGTCATAAGATTCCTGGTAAATTATAATGGCATCTTTATCTTTTTCAGAATTGTAAATTGTTATTCTAAACTATCACTTTTAATAAATATAACGCTTCACTATAGTGGGAAAAACGTTTAGACAACACGGTATAATTCTATTTGTAGGGCTCAGTAAAGCGATCTCGTTATCGGAAACTATTATTAATGGATAACCGAATTATTGAAGCAAGTTGTCATCTGTTTTCACTGGACGAAGTGTCTGAACATTGTGATGAAACATCCTGTTGGCTTGTCATCGAAGACAAAGTTTACGATGTTACCAAATTTCTTTCAAAGGTAAATAATTTTCATATTTTTTTCAGGTTTTGTTGCTGTTGTTGTATGGCAATAATACACCGAATTGTGTCATTATGACTTGGCCTCGGTATCAAAATGATTTGCCTGGTGACTTTTATTAATCAGATGTTTGAATTTCGGCCATGATGCACATGGTCTTAACCGTACTTCTATAGCACACACACAAGATGGGATCTAATGGGATTTCTGACAGGAAAAGCCCTATTAAAATTGATTTATTTAAAACTGGATTCTTGTCTCAGATCACTGAAAATGACATTTCCGGGGTTCTAGTTGGCTTGTTAACGCCGAGTAGGGGTGGGGTGGGTGTCCTCTTCAGATTATAAGGTCTGAAATTGAATCAAGTGGCGTGACTTCGATTCCCAGTTTGTACGTGACAAGGCGTAGAGGCACCTGTCCAACCTCGTGGTTTTTCTCCCGGTCCTCCGGTTGCCTCCCACCTGAAGACCACAATAATTATTGAGGGGGGGGGGCTTGAGGTATAGAATATCGCGCTTCGAAATAGCTGCCCGGGTACTTCTGGCTTGTGGTCGTGGTTTCGCTCCTTTGTGTAAGCGTATGTGGCTTGGAGAAAGCGGCGTCTATCAACCTCGTGGGTTTACTCTGGGTACTCCGGTTTCCTCCCACGCTAAGAGCAACAAGAGAATTATTGAAATAACATTAAACTACATTTTGTATATTATGTTAGTTCCGAAATGATCTCGAATGTACCGATTGGGTAAAGTTTTTAACATTTTTGTTTCAAATTTTATGCATACTTTGGGGGCAAGAGGGGAATAAATGTATCAATTTTCAATGATCAGGGATAGTGACTACGGTTTTTAATAAATTTGGTGTAAAGCATGAGGAAAGTGAGAGGGCGAACACCAGCGATATTTAGAATTCCGCTACATTCTTTTGTTATCGCGATAGAGAATCAAATTTTTAGTAAATTATTTTGTAATTGGTACGAAAGAATAGTTGGGTTAGATCTTGTTGATTATTTTTATTTCTTAAGTTAAAAGAAGCTATTGTCCATTCTAGAATGTTATTTTGGTGAACTTGTAACCGACATGATGAGTATGTGCACTATTATGGAGTATTGTAAAACGTTGTGTTCTAGAGATATATTATTCCTGGGAGAACAGCTTGTGAACACGACAGACATTAGATTTATTGAAGACATAAAAGAAAAGTTACTGTCTGTTTCGGTGTGTTTCCCATCTTGGATAGAAGGCTTGATCTCGCCTTAACTACATACATTTTTTTTATCAGATCCTTCACGCAACACCCCGCATATTTCGGCACTAAGTTTGATTGGGTAACAAGTCCAGATTGGGAGCCTATCGGATTCCTTCGTTAAATATATCGGAGAGTTATCGGAACACATTCATAGCAAAGAGACTTGCCACTGCCGGTTTTCGTGCAAATAAACACATCTTTAGTTCCTAAAACTGCTTCAATTGCTTTCCTTTTTTGGGGGGAGGGGGGCCTTTGTAAAACTCGCGGACGGTGCTTAAGGAACACGTGTGTTTCCAGGCTTTGCGTGGCTATAAAAAATATTACAATGTTAATATTGAACGTGTATTCTGTGGAAAAAATGTGTTTCAAAAATAATTCTTGCTATTCCATTTGCTTATTACCACGATTGATTTGAATTTTCTTGATTCAGCATCCAGGTGGAAATGACGTTATTCTAGAAAATGCAGGCACCGATGCCACGATTGCCTTTGGAGATAAAGGTCATTCTAAATATGGCATCAAGTTGTTGGAAGTATATTTAATTGGAGAATTGATAGAGGTAATATCTGAATAAAATATATGCAAGCTGGCGAGTATAGGTTTTCCTGGGATCCAATCGTTCATTTTATATTGGGCGACAGTATTTCAGTTTGGATGAACATGCGAGGTCCTGTGTAAACACTGGCGTGCACTACACTGGCGCGTACGTAAGCGAACCCTTACCGCTGTCAGAGGTCTTATGTAGACACTGACGTGCACGTAAAATAACCCTTACCAATGTCCGAGCAAAATCTCCCGCACAGCACACCGTGTGTCCGTCTTCTTTAGGTCAGTCGATGAAAAAAAGTAGTACTTCAAACCCTATTAAATTTAATGCTAAGCTGCTTCAGAAGTAGTGTAGGTTTATTATGAAATTGTGGTTATCAACTACCGTAGCTGTATCATTTTACAAACAACATTGAATTATCATCTTTCAGCTAATTGTAGAAAATGTAACTTTCGTATGCCAGTGTTGGGGTCGGGAATCGGAACACACTTTTGGTAATGGTTGATCATTGTTGTATTTTTTTATTTACAGAAGGACAGGCGATTCAAAACCTCAAATAAAAAAGAACCATGACAGTATACTTAACACGAAACGGTAATGAACACAATCACATTGATGGATCTCAAAAACGACGTTCCCCTTGGACATATCAGAATTTAACAATTGTGATCAAAACCTAGAAGATTACATAGTGGCGTTGTAGATAATGTCCTTCTTATCTCCTGGATTGTGACCAGAAGATCGTTCTAACTTGATAGAAGACAAATATTACATACGAATTACATATGATAAGAATGTGTTATAGGTTAATTAGATAATGTAAATATAAACAGGTGTTCTATTCTATAGTCTATTATCATCATGTTCCCATTTTCTTTACTTCAACAAATCGGCGCATCATGCTAGATCCACTGCTCTCTAGAAAACCACACTGGATTAAAGAGTAAATTTATGGTTACATGTACAGTTTGTACTTTCAATTTGGTTTGTAACATTAAACCCACATAATTATGACAAGAACTTGTATTATTATAAATATGTATAGCTGTAAATATTATTTAACATACATTTTGTTTTTGTAAAATAAACTTTAAATTGGATCCACATTCGCAGGGTTACTCAGATAGACTGCAGCACTGATGTGTATTCTGTGCCTTCAGATAAATCCAGTGTAGAATGGGGTTTAACGTCCTATTTTATGCAGGGAACCAGGTTATAGTGAACACAGGCATATCCATATACATTGTGTTATGAGGCGCATACATGGTTAGACATTGTCTTCTGTCCTAGGGGGCGAGGGGTTAACGTGTGTGCGTTGCATCATTAGGTCTGTCATTGAGTCAAGTGGCGTGGATTCGGTTCCCCGCTTGTACGTGACAAAGAGTAGGGTCTTCTGTCCACCCTCTTGGGTTTTTCCGAATACTCCGGTTTCCTCCCACTGTTAAAAATTGAACCATGTTATTCCCGAAAGGTCATAGTTTTTGTAGACTGGATGTTACACTTCATTTCTCCCTCTCTCTCTTCTGTACTATCTGAAGGAATAGACTCTTTTCCATACCAGGACCTCTGTCATTCACAGCTGACAAGAAGAAGTTAATTCCTTTTGAAGATTATTCCGAAAGGAACAAGGAGAAAATATGATGGAAAATCCCGGTGAACTTCCTCAGGCAACACCAATGTGACTCATAGGAGGAGTCTTAGTACAAAAGTTCGAAAGCATAAAATAATTATATAACTTTAATCACCGTAAGATCAAATATCGTTTTTCTTTGATACAAAGAAAGGAGCTTTAGAATGAGCCGAAATCTTCAGAAAAGACTCCCTGATCATTTTGGACATTATAGGTAATCTTCGGTACGCAATTGGTCCGTACCGGCCACCTTGTCCACGACTGCTTCCTAGTTAACACTTAGGACTTGTTTTCCATGTACGCATTTTCGCAAGGGAAAAGTCAGCCAATTGCCAAGACTCGTTTTCCATGTACGCGTTTTCGTAAGGGAAAAGTCAGCCAAATGCTGTTGCATATTACTGCCCCCCCCCCCCCAAAACGTCAGCTAAAAAGTCACTTACAGAGAATCATTCCCATTACATTCGTATAAGACTGACTTTTTCGCCGACGTCAAGTACATGGAAAGCAGGCCTTAAAGAATATGTTCAAAGATAAACTAACATCTGTAAACAGTATCAATGAATACATGAGTCTACTATATTAAAAAAGATTGAAAAATATAATCCTGCAAATCACAAAGTCTTGTCACCCATGTAAAGTTCTGGGTTAGATCCAAATTTTTAATCTGGGATTAGTAGCATTCAGATTGTTGGGACTAAACTAGATAACAGGTGAATATATAATATAAAACATTTAATATACTAAAGGCACATGAATTTATTAAATAAAATAACTTTGTTAAATGATACTAATGAGCAAATATCAAGGTAGCATAACCAGACATACAAATATATAACAAACACAAACCAATGAATAAAAGAGATCAGATTTAATAATAAAATATGAGTTTTATTACAAAAGAAAGCAAGAAAACTATTCTCAAACTGCAATATTTAAATCATTTGAGTTTTTTTTGAAAGTTAAAAAATGAATCCCAGACTTGCTGTTAAAATCGGGCTGTTTACCTTTAGTTAAACATACATTATGTAAGAGCTAAATCTGCCTATTGCAGGTCTTTCTTTAGGCCTGAAATGATATATAAACTATTAATTAGACATTTATTAACAAAACAAGACTGTAATCTACTCTTGATGGCATCCTATACTCTAGATTTTGACTAGATTAGAACGGTTCGTCATTTAAAAGTTTACTTTAAAAATAGGTTGCCAGGCAACGAAACATACGCCACACAGCAGCCAAATCGTCCAGGCAGTCAACAAGAGTTGTTGCATTTTAAGTAATCATCAGAAAATCATAATTCAAACTCACCCATAATTACGGTGCAACTGTGATATAATCAAAAGTTTTTTTTAAATCAGATAATATTTGTGACCTCCAGAGGGACCACAAGCTAAAAAGGGTGATTTTTCGTACAATCAGTGGCCATAATTCAGGAAGTTACGATCCGATATGGGCAAATAAGCAATATAACCAAGAACATTAGGCTACAAACTTGTATTTCAAGTTTCATCAAAATCAGTTCAAAATTGTGACCTCTATAGGGTCCACAACCTTGATATAATATATTTTCACACTATCCGTCAACTCTGGTCCAATTTTCCCGAAATTCAAATTCTCTCTTCATTACCATGAAACGGTGATATAATCAAACGTTTTTTTTAAATCGCATAATAATTTTGACCTCCAGAGGGACCACAATCTAACAAAAGCGATTTTTCGGACAATCAGGGGACATAATTCAGGAAGTTACGATCAGATTGGCGCAAATATTGAAAGGAACCACGATCTTTGGGTTATAAACATGAATTTCAAGTTTCATCCAAATTGGTTCAAAATTGTGACCTCTACACTGTTCACAAGCAAAAAAATGTGATTTTCCGTACAATCAGGGGCCATAACCCATGAAGTTACAGTCCGATACATGCCAATATCGAAAGGAACCGAAATCTGAGGGTGATAAACCTATATTTTAAGTTCATTGAAATCGGATAAAAATTGTGACCTGTAGACTGTTCACAAACAATTGTGGACGAGACGGATGTCAAGATGGACGAACAGGGGCGACGACAATATACATCCACATGAAAATGTGGGCGTATAAAAATGGGAAAGTGAGGCATAGTCTCAATATACGAATGCTCTGGTTACCACTATGCACAAATGTTGTCAAAACTACAAACACTGATAATTTAGCGCAGAATGAAGTAATTTTCAATATTTTCATTATCTTTTTTGGAAGTATGTTATAGCAAGAATGGTCAGCACTTTATCTAAATCTTAAGTGGAAAGGCTTTAGTACCCTTCCATTCTCATAAGATTCTCATTTTTGAAAATGGGAGATATTTATACGACCACATTTCCATTAATTAAATGACAAAACATGTATTATGTTTTCAGAAACAAAACATGTACATGTATGTATGTTTTCAGCAACAAAAAATAGATCAAAAATAACTATTTCCTAACAATGATTATCTGATGAATATCTAAATACATGTATATAATAGAAGATAAAAAATAGTCATGCTCAGACAAAAATCTATATTTACATACATTTTATTATGGCAGGTTAATTATGTAACTTTGCAGATGTAAAGTTTGACACTATTTATATAAATGCTTTCTACATCCTAAACAGATATAAAATACTGAAGCATTGTCTACATGGAAGTTCAATGTCAAATTGGATACAAAACGGTAAAAAATATGATCTACGCAACTTTAACACTATAGGTTATGCCTTTACTATAGACAACTACAAAGTGTACTTTATTTTAAATAAGTTTTTATCTGTCAAATTTCCATAAGGTACAAGATAACCTTTTGGGTCCGCAAAACATATCACAATAAAATGATTGTATTAAACACCACCACCTAAAACAGAAATCAGCTGTGTACATGTAGAAACCTTTTTCTATTTTGCATGTACACAAATATTAAAATCCTAACATTAATGTATATAATGCTTTTGAGGCATATAGTAACTGGATATAGCAATAAACTATAACACATACTTATAGAAGAACCATTACATAGTTTGTTTATGCAATGTTTCAAAGATTATAAGCCTACTCTAGCCTATTACGTAATTGATCTTCCAAACTTTTGTTTTTATAGTTTATAGTACCAGATCTATACATATAATATATTACCTATTTATATGCTATACCAAAAATATAAATGGGGAATGTATAGTTTCATATTAATAGAAACGGAATATGTACCTTACAAAGACAATAGATAACTTGAATTACAAAACATACCATATTCAAAATAAAAATAGGAGTCAAAATTTTTCTAAAAGTAACCTGCTTAAAGAGAAAACTATTCTACACAATAATTTATCTAAAGCTTTATACTTATAATAAACATAACGCTAACGCTACAATATACGTCCACATTCCTGCTTTGATTGATATGGTACTTTGTCAAGAAGGCTAGGCGTTTGGTTTGTTTAGCGTTGAGGGTCGTGCACCAACATTAATAGTTGTCGTCCTTAGGTATAAGGAATAACTATACCAAGATAATCCATTCAGAATTATGCCTTCCTAACACTAAAGGCAAAAAGTGGGCGTGGCTCTGCCCCTGGGGGTCGGGGCATTCATCAAAATCAATAGTGGACGCCCTCAGGCTATAAGGGATACATAAACCAAGTACCACGCTGATTTTAAGAAAATCCAGTTAGAATTGCGGCTTCTAGACGACACAGAGACACACAAAAAGAAAATGGGCGTGGCTCTGCCCCTGGGGGTTGGGCATGCACCCCAAACAATAGGGATCATCCTTAGAGTATAAAGAGTAAGTATACAAAGTTTTAAAGAAAATACAATAAGAATTGCGGCCTGTAGGCGACACAAAGACACACGATAAGAAAATGGGTGTGGCTCTGCCCCAGGGGGTTGGGCATGCATCCCAAATGATAGGGATGTTCCTTAGGGTACAAAGAATGTGTATGCTAAGTTTCAAAATTATAAGTTAAGAAATGTGGCCTGTAGACGACAAACAAATACATACTAGAAATGGGCGTGGCTCTGTCCCTGGGGGTCGGGCATGCACCAAAAACAATATAGATCTTCCTTAGGGTATAAGGAATACGTATACCAAGTTTGAAGAAAATCCAGTAAGAATTGCGCCCTGTAGGCGACACAAAGACTCATGAAAAGAAAATGGGCGTGGCTCTGCCCCTGGGGGTGGGGCATACACCCCAAACGATAGGGATCATCCTTAGAGTATAAAGAGTAAGTATACAAAGTTTTAAAGAAAATCCAATAAGAATTGCGGCCTGTAGGCGACACAAAGACACACGATAAGAAAATGGGTGTGGCTCTGCCCCAGGGGGTTGGGCATGCACCCCAAATGATAGGGATGTTCCTTAGGGTACAAAGAATGTGTATGCTAAGTTTCAAAATTATAAGTTAAGAAATGTGGCCTGTAGACGACAAACAAATACATACTAGAAATGGGCGTGGCTCTGTCCCTGGGGGTCGGGCATGCACCAAAAACAATAGAGATCGTCCTTAGGGTATAAGGAATACGTATACCAAGTTTGAAGAAAATCCAGGAAGAATTGCGCCCTGTAGGCAACACAAAGACACACGAAAAAAAAAATGGGTGTGGCTCTGCCCCTGGGGGTGGGGCATACACCCCAAACGATAGGGATGTTCCTTAGGGTACAAAGAATATGTATGCAAACTTTCAAGATTATAAGTTAAGAAATGTGGCCTGTAGACGACAAACAAACAAATACTAGAAATGGGCGTGGCTCGGCCCCTGGGGGTCGGGCATGCCCCAAAAACAATAGGGATCTTCCTTGTGGTATAA
Organism: Patella caerulea; assembly: GCA_036850965.1. Taxonomy (NCBI): domain Eukaryota; kingdom Metazoa; phylum Mollusca; class Gastropoda; family Patellidae; genus Patella; species Patella caerulea. The sequence goes on from JAZGQO010000006.1 coordinate 27,717,289, forward strand.
GGAATAAGTATACCAAGTTTGAAGAAAATCCATGAAGAATTGCGCCCTGTAGGCGAACCACAGACACACACACACACACACACACACACACATACACACACACACACAGACAGGGGCGACGGCATAATACGTTCACATTATGAATGTGGACGTATAAAAATTTATATATATAAGTGAATGATTTGATGAATCTTAAATTTAGCACACAATCTTATATAAACATGTTAAAGATGCATTATGTAAGAAAGAACAAAATCTCCATAGAAAATACATCACTTAGTTTTTCGTATAACAAAATGATCCTGTAAACATATCTTATTTATTTTGCTTCTTATTGAGAACACAGCGCTCAGTATAGATCCTTCGTTTGCTCATAATCAACTCTCTAGAACATCCGATGGTTTTGATTTTCAATGGATTTAAACATGATTGCCAGTTTATAATTGAATTAAAAAAAGAACAATCAATATTTTGTTTATTATCATAATAATGGTTCTTCAAACCGTCTGAACTCCGCTCAGAATGAAGAAATTTGACTGAAAATTTCAACATATTCCTAGCGAAAACTGCCAGCACTGCCAGCTCTTTATCTAAATGTTACATAAGGCATCTGTAAGTTTTCAATCCAACATATATTAAGACAAGTAAGAATATCTCTTTCACTAATCACTGATTTACAAACACAACACCAGAAGACATTCAATTTAAAAATATATTGAAAGTTTTCTCACATTCTTAATAATTAATTGCTGTTCATAACACAATCTAAGGTAATAAATTAACATTTTCTTTTATATATTATGATACTTTGTACAATCTACCTTTAGCTAGGATGGTTAAAATTTCTCATCATGACATGACCTGCATGCCATTATTTATATTTGATTAGCATTATATTGATTGTTGTAAAATCTTTTATTTGTCCAATTTAACCTAATGCTGAACACATTAATCTTAGTATGTGTTTATGTTGTCTATAAGAGAGAGAGAGATGGGGTTTAACGTCCACTCAACACAAACTAGGTCATTTTGGGACCAACATATGGTTTAATATTATTTTAATAATTCGCTTGCACATAGGGGTCTTTAGCAGTGGGGGGAAAGCGGAGTATCCAGAGAAAACCCATGAGGTTGCACAAGCGCCCCTACTCTTTGCCACGTATAACTGGGGATTTGAAACCATGCCAGTTGACTCAATGGCAGGCCGTATGATACAATGTGGACATGCTAACCATTCGGCCATATAAAGTAGGGTGCATTTCTGAGCATCTAAATATATATCATCACCCTTATTGACCTCAAAAGTCGGATTGCCCTGTCTCAATATTACAATAAATAGATGACAGAGAATTTTAAAATGGTGATTAATTTAAATGGTACATCAATCAATGTCCTTCATGATATAAATAACAGATTATCTATCTGCTTGAAAACTAGAACGGTTTTGTTAAAATTGCAAAAGGCCACTCAGCGGACAATTGCGATTTTATTATTACAATATTTTCAATTCCTGTTCATCTTGTCTTGTTTGGGGTGGCACCAACAGCTTGAGGGTATTAACTTGTTGTTATATACAGTAAGATTTTCTTAATTCACTTTACTAATACTTACATGTATGATGTCTGGTAATACGTTAGTGCATATTGTTAATAATATGTATTTTAAAACAAAAGTTTAACATTTGATATCAGCTCTTGCACTATTATGTGATTATGATGTATGAATTAATCAAGAGATCGACCTGCAGATCAAAATTTTGAATTTCTAAAATGTTTTCTAACCATTTATACATGTTGACATTGACTACCTTGGTGATGTTTTTTATAACAGTATATCCCTATTCCCTAACTGCCAGAGTCATACTGCAAATTATTTCTTGGGGAGCTACAGCTATATACATGACTGGCGGTAAGGGAACAGGGATACTGTTATGAGTAACACCACTAGGGTAGTCAATATCTACATAGTCTAAGTTCTTACAGGTTAGCGGTATAATTAAAGAATTCCTGCTGTATAAGATTCTTTGTATTTTATTCATTATTTGGTGATAAAGTTTTAAAGATACATAATTCCCACAATGATAAACTCAAATTTAAAAATAATTCTGCAATTTAATTAAAATTAAGACACCTGCTGTGACATTATGAGGGTAAATGTCAGTCACTGTTTACAAACAAAACAAGGTGCTTTTACTCCTAAACTAGTGAATACATGGCTGATTGTTTCCCTGATAACGTCACAGCTGACTGGTTATTGTTAAACATTGCACCAAGCCTTAAAGTTTGAGTGTTGATGAAAGAAATCTCAGCAAATAAAACAAAAGTTTAACGATTTTTTTCTGAGCTGCATTTAGAAACTTTTTTTTGTATTAGAAAACTTAATATAATAAAAACAAAGCCAAATATATAAAAGGTTATAACTGTAGTTTCCTGAGGCATAAAACACTGGTTCACAGCATAATCAGTTGGACTTATGGTTGTCTGAAATAACAAAATTTTGAGCATTTTTTAAATATTTCAGTTTTGGAAAGAGGGCTCTTCATTTCAATATGTAAACAGTCACACCTGTGGACAATGAACTGACGACAAGTAAAACAATTTCAGGCTAATAAAGACAGGCATATACCATGCAGAGGCCAGAAAAGAATTTTGCCAGGAAAGCGGCATTTCACCTTCTCTTCATAGAATTCAAAATGCCAAGCACTCTATCCTGCACTATTGACAAAGGGAAAGCCTGCCGAAAAATTCAGAGGTATTTTCTCGGCCAACATGGTTAGTAAGCAAAAAACCTTACTCATTGAGCCACTGGAGCTCCAATTTAATAAAGGAAATGAAATGTAGTTTAATGTCCTACTGTTCTGCTCCTAACCTGGGTTAATGAAGACGGACATACAGTGTGCTTTGAGGGAAATTTTGTCCGGGCAGTGGCGCTAGGGCCTACTCTTATATCAAACTGCCAAGGGATCTTTTACATGCATGCCAATGTGTACACAGGACCTCGGTTTTTCGTCTCATCCGAAAGACTAGACAGCTGTGCTTGTCAGGCCCCCCGTCCTGCATCACTGACGAGGGGAAAGATGCCATAAAATTTGGATGAAATTTCTAGGCCAATGCAGGAATCAAACATCAGACCTCCAGGCTAGCGAGCCAGGGTCTTGCCCACTTAGCCACCGTGATCCCCCGTATTTAATAAAACATGCAAGTATTACTGAATACATACCAACAAGAATGTTGGATTGTTTTTATTTCTCCAGCTAAAAGAAGCTACTGTCCATTCTGGAATGTTATTTTGGTGAACTTTGTAACAGCCATGATGAGTATGTGCACTTACAACAAGACGAGGATTAAACCAATCAAATAACTACAAAAAAAAAACATAACTAAAACAATGGACTTATGTACCAATAATTTGATAATTATTTTTGATGACCCCCCAACTGTGCGTTGCCATTCTCACGATCTGTACATTGCCACTACCCAACAACATCCCATTCATAAATCTGTGACCCAAATTTCGTCTCTCTAAGGTCGTGATGCAATTCAAATTCCTATTCAGTTGAGAAAGGATAGATTCCATACAATTACTAGCAGTAGGTAGAGTATGCCAGGGAAGCCTGAAACCCACTAACAATCTCGGTAACTAATACAGAGAATGTATTTACTCTCTCAATTGCTATTTAATAAAGAATAACAAATTATAACATTTATTTGAACTTCTTTTTATTTTTTAAGGATTATAGAAAAGGATATGATATTTTCTTACCAAATTGGTTGCATCTTCTGAAAGACAATCATATTTTGGCTTAAAAGGAATAGATTTTTCTTTTAAAGGTGCAGCATCCTCGGTTGTACATTCTTCATCTGACTGTCTGTACATAGGAAAATGCTACAAATATCCAGATATAAACATTATTCATCAATAATACTAAGAGACAGGTATTAGAGATAGTTACTGTAAAGCATAATCACGCCATCTACATGTATTCAACCCACACTGGACTTAGTTTTCCATAATGAATATTTCTTTTAAATTAAATCATACACTCAAATTACTTTATAAGCCCACATATACAGTGATCTGCTTTGTATAATGTACTATTTAACTATTGGATCAATGTATCCTATATGTGACATTAAATATATTTAAGCTGGTAGTTTGAAAATATTTAATTACAAAACGAAACTAAACTGGAAAATTTTGAAGAATTTTCATGACCAAGACCAGGGTTAAACCAGACTTTTACTACCCAATCTGGTGTGGCTCAAGTCTATTAGACAACCTTAATATTAATATATATTGCTTGACATTCTTTACATAATGGAACTCAAAATCAATGCAAATGTAGACTGATATTGATGCTTCTCTCCAAAAAAACATTTAACCTTACCTGTAAGATTATTGGACGGACATATGGCAAATGATTATACTTTTTACAGTAATTAGGATGAGCTCCATCTGCTAATTTTTTCTAAAAAAGAAAAGAAGGGCTATTTACTGGAAAATATGACCAAATCAAATAATTAGGTTGGGAAAATACTTCATATAATTTTGGACTAATTCTGTAATAATGATGATATGTATTAGACATAATAAATGACAATATCAAAACACCGTGCTTATATAGTTTCCCAGTTTAAAACACTGTCGTTTTGACGAAAGTAAATAAATAGCTTTGCCTTAATGTACATAAAAACTGCCGTAATAAAGAAGGAATTACTGTGGCATTTTTGGGAAATAAAAAAATCCTTTGATACAATTTTACGAATTTTGACCCCTGAATAAATATCTACAGCAAGTTTGAACATTCTAGCTCAATTAGAATATAATAAAAACCTTTGCATGTTTCACCCAATTCCATTTGAATGGAGTAATGGACACAGTTAACAACAACTTACGCCAACTTTTAGTGTACCTGCTTTAATATAAATAACTACTGGCACTGACTTTCGGAAATTCCTATTTAAGTTTATTTTGCTATCCTTGTAAAGCTTAGTTGACAAAAATGTTGTTGCACTCCCCTTAATTAAATGGAACACAATCGACTGCTTGGGAATCGGAACCACTACACTTGACTCAATGACAGGCCTTATACGCTAATGTGAAACTGTTCGACCATTTAGCCACACAACCAAAATATCAATATTAAAATCAATTTTTAAAACCATCAGCAGTATTACCTGAGAACACTCTAGTTGGCGTTTTACTTCCATTAATTCTCTCATAGCTTCTTTACATAAATTACACTCATCACCTTCAAATGACATACTATTTAACAATATAAATATATTCTTTTTTTTCCGAATAATCTTAACAGATGGTGAATTAAAGCCCTTTTGAAATCTTTTATGTTTGTGAGGAGTCATCCTGTAATTATGAAAAAAATAAAACAATTTTTAAAAAAACATATTAAGCAAGATATATACAGTTTTGTAATTAAATCAATGTTATTTTCAACTTAAATTTCTGTAAAAGACCACGACACCATAAGATAATGTGTTGAATTGGGTTAGTTCTTGATTGCAGCTACAGTCGCGGCCAAAAGAATAGGACCACGCTTGAAAATGGTTGGATTTCTTCCGTCTAAATTCATGTGATCATATATCTGCCACCTGAAGGCCGATTTTAACAAATGAGGTATCGATGGATAGGTTATGTGAAGTATGTTCATCATACGTGCACATGCATGTTTAAACAATGACGTCATCACGACTATGACGTCATGACAGTGTACTGAAAATTTAGAATGGTGGCAGAAATTATTACCAAACTGAGATAAAATTCGATCAAGGACCATTTATTTCATTTCTAAATGATTAGTTAACATGCAAACTAACATCGGTGATGATCAGTAGTCAATACTTTGTGTGTCCCCCACCGTTGGCTTTAAAAGGTGCTTGCTTCTGCTCCGATTTGGGGCGTCGTTGATGACGTCATAGCTGTGATGATGTCATCATTCAAACATGCATGTGCATGCGTAATGAGCATACTTCACATAACCTATCCATCGATACCTCATTTGTGCAAATCGGCCTTCAGGTGGCAGATATATGATCAAATGAATTTCCAAACCAAGTAAGAAGTCCAACCATTTTCAAGTGTGGTCCTATTCTTTTGGCCACGACTGTAACTATGTTCATGCTCAGATCTTCATAGCTAATCATGGGGTTGGATGGCCGCATGTTTAGCACGTGTGCTGTATCATACGGTCTGTCATTGAGTTAACTGGCGTGGTTTCGATTCCTGGTTGTATGTGGCAAGGAGTAGGGTTGCCTGTCAAACCTCTTGGGTTTTCTTCGTGTTTTCTAACTGCTATAATACGCCTACATGCAAACAAATTGAACCATATGGCCATATGTTAGGCACGAAGTGACCTAGTATGTGTCAAGTGGACGTTAAATCTCCTTCCTCTCTCTCTTTCTCAGAACTATACATAATCCCTTAACCAAATGTCAGTGTATGGTATGCAATGGCTTAGATATACATCAAATTGAATCTAGCATTTGCCACAGAACCAAAAACTTTCTGACTGCTATTTTTAGGTTGAGATCTGATATTTCAAGGTGCAATGTGAATTAATGTAATCAACCAAAAAGTCAACAACAAAATAATTTGTGTATTACTTAATTTTTCATAACACTTACATATAATGGAAGCCTATATCATGGTTTCCAACTAACACTTGCACATCAGTTTTATATGGACTACTAAACATTTTATGAAATCTTTTTACATGATATTCAAACTCAGAATCGTTACACCATTTTCCTTCATCTAATAGATCTCCTGTCAAAAGAAAGTTAAAGAATATAATTTCAGAATTATCACACAAATAATAGGTATAAAAAAAACATGCTATGGATTTCATTTTCAGAATCCATGATTTCCCAAGTAAACTTGGTTAGCTTTTATGTTATTACAACTAATCACCAATATTTCTACACATTTGGAATCAGTTCCTAACAGATGTTAGTTTTAAACGAAAGCATCGCTAACGCTGTAATATACGCCCACATTCCTGCTTTGATTGATATGGTACTTTTTAAATGGAGGGAATGAAATTTGAAATGGCTGTCATATCTCAAGAGAAGGCTAGACGTTGGGTTTGTTTTGCGTTGGGGGTCTTGAATCAAAATCAATAGTTGACGTCGTTAGAGTATAAGGAATAAGTATACCAAAATTGTGGCTTTCGGATGCTACAGGCAAAAAGTGGGCGCGGCTTTGCCCCTGGGTTGTCGGGACATTCACCAAAATCAATAGTTGACGCCCTCAGACTATAAGGAATACATATGCCAAGTACCAAGCTGATTCATTCAGTATTGCAGCCTGTAAACGATAAACACAAAAACTGGGTGTTACTTGCCCCTGGGGCTTGGGAAATGTGGATGTATAAAAATGTACTCAATACTGGTACTATTGGTGATTTATAGATAATACTTACCCAGAATAAAAACTATGTCAGGACTGTGTAACATCATAGCTGTTTGAAAGGCCCTTTGCATTTGCCATTCCCTAGGATATCGCAATAAGAATAAAACAAATATATATATATATATATACTGGTTACATGTAAGGGAGGTGGACATCAAAATTAATACATATTGTATGGCAATTTGACAGGCAAAATATGGTACATTGCTATACAAATGTAAATGTATTAAAGGGGAAGACCAACGATTTTCAACAAGGTTTCCATAAATCTTAAATATATATATTTAGAAATAATCCCCTCTGTAACAAAAGCAAATAAATTTTTGTAAACAAGAAATTAATTTTTTATTAAAACCGGAAGTGAAATAGTTGGTAGAACACGCTCACTGGGCTCTATAGTAAACATACAGATTTGGCATAAGTTTACTGCTGTATTGCGTTCACGCCTCGTCTTTGGGCGAAAAATCTTATCAAATAAGCTGTTTGTTAGAATATTATAAACACAAATTTATGTTTTTAACATTTAGTACACAAAGCCGTCGTGTAAATACACTCATACTGAACAGTACAGTGAAATCCCTCTATTAAGACCACATGTGGGACTGTCAAGATGTGGTCTTAATAGTGAGTTGGTCTTATTACTGAGTGAGCATGCTTTAGACAAATTCAAAGAAAAACAGACAGTGTTAGGTAAATTATATACAGTAAAGACATACTTTATTACTAATAACAGATGTAATGTTAAAACACGTCATAATAATTATGCATGTTATAAAGTCTTTGATCACGATATAATTTTTAATTCATAATGCTTCCTTTATTTATCTTCATTTTTCGATTAAAATCCCGCAACCACCCTTTAAACAAAAATTATGTTACCCATGCTATTTTATTATTGGATCTCCACCACGTAACCGGCAGACGAAAAATGTTCAAATAATAATCCTGTCATCCAAGCTTTTTTACTATTTGATCTTCACGTAACCGGCAGACGAGAAATGTTCAAATTTCTAAACATGTTGCTGCTATTTTGACACCGGAACAAGTTTAGCCACGAACAGATAGCGTTTTATCTAGGAGGCCACGATAATTCACTCCTCTCTCATCCATGTTGTAGATATCCCGAGCTTCGTAACCGATGACAATGTCAGGTACACTATCAGTCCATTCTTTCACAACGTCGTCATTTACGCTACCACTTTCAACGTACATCTTGTAAAATGAATTGTTGTCTTTCTCGAAATCTACTTTTCACGAAGCGTAGGACCGGACATCGGCACATCATTGTCACGCACACGCTGAAACCACGCCCACATTCTTCCATCGGCGAGCGAACACAGGGACGTTTCCTGTCGCTGTCTCTATTTTCTTCGTATCCATCAAGAATTTCTGCCTTTCTTTTCAAAATCGTCTGTAATTGTTTTTGGCTTCTACCCTCACTTTCTTTTGATAAGTTCTACTTTTGCTTTCTACACGAGTACGCTTATTACTACGGGTTTTTTCCATTATGCAGGTGAAGGTCGAATAAGAAATGATACCCTTTTGACAAAATTTAATCGTACAAACAGACGAAGGCCGAATAAAAAATGATAATGACAAAATTTACTCGCATAAATTGTAAGAGTTTAAATCACTTAATCATTATTAATTACTCTATCTAAATTAAACAAACAATGAGAAATTCCATTGTTTAAAAAATGAAATCAACAAAATAAAGATTAGCAGCTCGTTAAATTGTTGCGATAAATCAGTCAACCACGACTGTTTGATCTGTCGTTAGATTGACTAATCCCTGTCAGTGGTCGTTATTGCTTTGATCTCGGTCGGAAGCTGATTAATCCCAATCAGTGGTCGTTATCGCGAGTCACAAAAACAATGAAATTGACTGATTGGGACGGGCTTCGGTGGTCGTAATCCGTAATAGTGAGTTGCCCGTAATACTGAGTTCAATTTATAAGGAATATAGAAGAAAAAAATTGGTTCTTTTAATATGTGGTCGTATACGTGAGTTGCCCGTAATTCTGAGTTGGTCGTTAAGCGGGATTTCACTGTACACTGTAGCCCAATTCATGCCACATGGCTAATTGTTTACATTACGTGGCTTGATTGACAGCTTGCAAGTGATATATATTTCGTCTGCTTCAGCGAGCGTGTTGAACCAACTATGGCACTTCCGGTTTTAGTAAAAAACTTTTTTACTTGTGTTACAGAGGGGATTAATTCTAAATATATATTTAAGATTTATGGAAACCTTGTTGAAAATTGTTGGTCTTCCCCTTTAAATTAGTCTTTGTAGTCTTCTTTCTAAAAATGAGATTTGAGAAATTATCATTTATGAATTTGAGTAACATTTTACAGCTGTCTTAAACACAGGTGGCTTGTATTGCCATGTGCACTTCTACAATGCATCTAGATCTGCTCCCTTGTAGTAAACTGTGAATGACAAATATAGGAGTATTGGACTCTCTGTACGGGGAATAATTTTAATTTGTAACATTTGTCATGCAATAACTCACTATTCCATAGTTATAAAAAGTGTTATTTTTACCTTCTAAGTTTATCAAACCAGTGGCCTTGTTTAAATCCTAATAAATGAGTATCAGCCAATATCATAGCCTTTAATGGTTTATTTTCTAGTCCTAGAGGTGTTCCATCAAAACTATATGTTCCTGCCTGTGGCCACGTGCACTGAAGCAACACCACATAATAATGTATATATTCACAATAAAAAACTAAACTAAAAGCAAGAACTAGGAATCGTATTATACGATTTACTCGTATATAATGACACATGACAACTGATAATTTACAAGGCCATCCCATCATCTTAAAATCCTCTGGGATAGAATGAATGCTTCAGGAACATCATAAGTTATTTTCATTTCACTTTATTCTGGACAATATTCCTGGAAAACAAGAACAAGAAAATATAAAAAGAATATAACAATCAAAGACAAAAGAAAAATCGTCAAGTCAACTAACTTGGCTAACATCAATATATTCAATCATTAACAATTTTAGTACTAGCAATATTCCTGGGTATGGGATGGAATAGAGTTGTGGAATCTCACTATAAGAAGTGTGGATATAGTGAATGGACGACAATTTGTTGACAATATAAACTATATTCATGGAAGTGCACATTCACATACTGGACAACAATAATATAATAAGTTAGGAACAAACGGATTTGTAGTAGCATAAGCACATCAGGTCAGTTGCCACTGTGAGTAGTATGTGCTGTTTTATGGAGAAATCCATGTGATTTTGACCTTTGATTTGCATACTTTTATGGTACTTATTTGCCATATACAGTATGTAATGTAAATCTAGTCCTATAACTTTAATGATTTAAATGAATGCCAGTTAACTCGTCCACACAAAAAGACTAGGTAAGTCGTCCACAAATATCAAAATATAATGGTTGAGTCATCACATACCAAAGGGTGACTACAGATGTAGTAATGGTTAAATTTGGTGTGAAAATTGCAAGGGCTTCATGGACATGGATCACAAAAACATGTGATGCATTTTGGTGAGTAATTAAGCTGTCAATCTAATTGTAAAATACCTTTTCATAAAGAAGATAAACGATGCTAGACATCATAAACTAATCTAATCACGAATGTTTATTCATTGTCTAATCAATATTCAGACTTCATATCAAGTCAATTAAATGTACAGCCGGAAAAAGTATAGTGATTATACTGGAAACTGAAGAGTGAAATTAAAAGATGCTTAACCATTTTACTTTTCTGTGCCCACAGACTGGCATAAATATTTTGCCCTGACATTGGCACTACATACAGTATGTAGTTCCTACTCTTTTCTCAATTTTCAACAATTTGGCGAATGTTCTTCTCTTACCACACAGACATGTAGGAAGCTGTAGCTTATAACAGGGCCTCGAGTTGCACCACTGACAAGAGGAAAGCACCTGTCTCAAACCTGGCCCTTCTGGTTAATGAGCCACTGTCAGTAATTATATTTGTGGAAAGAAGTGAATGTCATCTCAAACTGAAAAGAAAAAATCATCAATAAAAACAAATGTAAAAATTAATACAAACTATAGGCCTATCCTTGTACAGGAAAGTGAGAAGTATGCCAAAGCATTGATCCACTGACTGTCACCGCAACCATAGAACTAATAAATTTAGTTCTATGTCCCAACAAACCAAATCATCATGATGATCATGCCATTCCATTCAATCATTCATGACATATGGCCCGTTTATTTTACCTATCATCATCATTACTAAAAATTTAATTAAAAAGGTTCATGAACAAATCAACATATGCCGTCACAACGGGGTATTCAGTACCACGCATATCTTATCTTGCATTTCATGACTTTTATTTAGTTTGTCTTGAAGAATATTCGATTATTCAAAGCAAAGTACAATTTTATTGACCTTAACAATTTTACAACCATGGGCGCCGCCATATTTCTCGGATCTTGCGAGATTACCGTTATCAAGGACAGGTCCATTTGAGATGCTGAAAAGGGGGACCAAATTTATAGTTTGTATATTTAAGATCAATGATAATCGTTTCTGTGGAGTCGAATCAACAATATGTAATATCAGTTATGTTAAAAAAGAAGTATTTGATACAATTTACTAAATATCAAATAGTATAATGGTAAATTTATATTTGCAGAAATAAACCGTCCCACCCATATATAATGGACTGTCCTACTAAATGCGAACCAAAACAGGTGGTTGTTTATCAACATTCTGTCAACCTCCCTGTCCGAGAAGATTCACGAAGGTTTAAAAATATTATAGCGGGTAATTTGAAACATAGATTGTGCTTCACGAACTTTCGATTCGATGAAATACAGTGCGACATGTTTTGTAAATTTGAATGAATGACAAAAACGTCATTTATACGCAATAAAAAAAAAGGTTGCCAGGCAACGAAACATACGCCCACACAGCAGACAAATCGTCAGGGCAGTCAACAAGAGTTGTTGCATTTTAAAGGGACAATAACATTCTTGCTGGCTTGGTAGCTCCAGAAAATAAATAATACCCTTATTCTAAGTACTAGATGTTTAAATGTCCTACCTGTTGTGTATATTATCCATTACAACCTATTTTATTTGTCCAGAGGGTTCGAAAATATTTTAAAATTCAAGTCACATTTGAAAAGGTTTACGTTAGACTTTTAAAATCAATTGGTTGAATTTTTCCAATTTTTTAAATTAGGTGTGTTAAGATGAAATTTATATCATCATTTAATTGGAATATTCTAAAATAATACGATTTGTTGACCAGAATGAAGATTGGGACATATTTTTCAGTTACAACAAGAGTGTTATTGGGGCTTTAAGTAATCATCAGAAAATCATAATTCAAACTCACCCATAACTACGGTGTAACTGTGATATAATCAAACGTTTTTTTAATCAGATAATAATTGTGACCTCCAGAGGGACCACAAGCTAAAAAGGGTGATTTTTTGTACAATCAGGGGACATAATTCAGGAAGTAATGATCCGATAGGCGCAAATATCAAAAGGAGCCAAGATCTTTGGGTTATAAACATACATGTCAAGTTTCATCAAAATCGATTCAAAATTGTGACCTCTATAGGGTCCACAACCTTGATATAACATATTTTCACACTATTCGTGTACAAACGACGGCCATTTTGTCCGTCAATTCTAGTCCGATTTTCACGAAATTCAAACTCTCCCTTCATTACCATGTTACGGTGATATAGTCAAACGTTTTTATACGGCCACATTTTCATGTGGACGTATTATGTCGTCGCCCCTGTCCGTCCGTCCACAATTTGTTTGTGGACTCTCTACAGGTCACAATTCTTATCCGATTTTGACGAAACTTGAAATATAGCTTTATCCCCATAAGATCTCGGTTTCTTTCGATATTGGCATGTATCGGATCGAAACTTCATGGATTATGGCCCCTGATTGTACGAAATATCATGTTTTTAGCTTGTGGACCCTATAGAGGTCACAATTTTGAACCGATTGTGATGAAACTTGACATGCATGTTTATAGCCCCAAAATCTTGGTTCCTTTCGATATTTGCGCCCATCGGATCGTAACTTCCTGAATTATGGCCCCTAATTGTCCGAAAAATAGCACTTTTTAGCTCGTGGTCCCTCTGGAGGTCACAATTATTATCCGATTTAAAAAAACGTTTGATTATATCACCATTCCATGGTAATGAAGGTTGATTTCAAATTTCGTGAAAATCGGACCAAAATTGACAAACAAAATGGCCACCATTTGTGCGCGAATAGTGTGAAAATATGTTATATCAAGGTTGTGGACCCTATCGAGGTCACAATTTTGAACCAATTTTGATGAAAGTTGACATGCATGTTTATAACCCAAAGATCTTGATTCCTTTCGATATTTGCACCCATCGGATCGTAACTTCCTGAATTATGGCCCCTGATTGTCCGAAAAATTGCCCTTTTTAGCTTGTGGTCCCTCTGGAGGTCAAAATTGTTATCCAATTTAAAAAACTGTTTGATTATATCACCATTCCATGGTTATGAAGGTTGAGTTCGAATTTCGTGAAAAACCCAACATCTAGCTACACACCAGTAATCAATTATAATGTAAGTTGAAATGATGTTTGAAAGGGCAGAAGTAGGGGTTATATTCTTATTTCACCTTGAAGCTGAGGCGGGTATTAGGGATCCATTTATTTTTTAAGTTATCCAAAAGCCAAGGTTAATCGTTCTGCTATCAGTTGTTCATCAGACAGCATGTTTCCGACCATACGCAGAAACTAATTTGTGCTAATTTGTTATTATTATATATATGGTTATATACTTTGTTATTTTTATATATTGACAAGTGATTACGAATAAAGTAGTTTTAAAAAAAACATATACAGTCTTCTGTTTGGTTGGATGAACGAAAAAGTAGGAATATGCATTATGCAAGTTATTGAAATTTGACTGTAAGTGTCGATATTATTATATCGACATATAAATACACATGCAAATAAAACAAAGGTTTTGTTTATTCAGAATTTCATGTGTTATTCCAAATATGTTATGCAATTAGGGTGGTGAATAGAATTAGCATAAATCAACGTTTCTTTTGATGAAAAGATGACTTTCTGTTATATGCCCCGTTGTGACGGCATATGTTGATTTGTTCATGAACCTTTTAATTCAATTTTTTAGTAATAGATTAAGAACCCTGCATCAAAGTATGGAATAATAGTTAATAGTGTCTGCTGAAACATCACGAAAAAATCAGGATTATAAAATGTCCACTACACACTTCCATACAGTTGCGAGCTTATAGGCATCAATCATGCTTATAATACATGGGAGACAACTCTGCAATTTCAAGTAGAGTTCTCAATTTTATTTTAATGTTTTATTAAATTATGACAAATTCTTATACTACATGGGAGACAACTCTGCAATTTCAAGTAGAGTTCTCAATTTTATTTTAATGTTTTATTAAATTATGACAAATGAATGTCTGATCCCTAACCTCATGGGCTTTCTCTTTGTTCTCACTTTTCTACCTTTGCTAAAAATGTGTAGGCGAGCGCACATGTGACATCACATTCACAAATGGACCAGTCAACCTTAGACACCTGTGGCTAAGTGAGTAAGACACTGGCTCGCCATGTTCCTTAAGCAATGGCTGCAAGTTTTACAACATCTAACTAGATTGATAAGATGTATGTAGTTAAGGCGAGATCATGCCTTCTATAGAAGATCTAACTAGCTTGATAAGATGTAATGTATGTAGTTAAGGCGAGATCATGCCTTCTATAGAAGATCTAACTAGCTTGATAAGATGTAATGTATGTAGTTAAGTCGAGATCATGCCTTCTATAGAAGATGCTGGATCGCTAGCTTGGAGATCACGGTTTGCTCCCAGTGTTGGCTGAGAAAGTTCATCATGATTATCTGGCATGGTATTCCATTGTCAGTGGTACAGGACAACATAACAATTAGTTGTGGACATAACCTATACCTTGTGGACATTGATTGTGGATGAGGTTGCTTGTGGACAAATTGTATGTACACAATTCAAAATACATATATCGCTGTAATGCTCTCAGAGGGAGATACTTTTAATCCTTTAACATGTTAAAAAAAATTGCAAATGATATCAAATTACTGATGCTTCTTCACTGTGATGGCAGAACTTGTCATTATCAAACATTACATGTTGCATTTAGTTTCCAGAAAAGTGATAGAGGTATCACTGGATATTAAAGTTGTGTCCGTTAAATCTATTTCAAGTTTAGAAGCGTAAGTCAGAAGTGACATTGGTACTGTTAGGCTGCTTATTTAAAGGGTTTTGCTCACATTTGTAAATTTCTTCTCCAGATTGTCACACTCATCCTTGCTTTCATTCCTCTTGTGATCCTTAAATGAGGGCGGTGCAAGATATGTCCAATGCTTTGCCATCTTTTGTAACTTTCTTTCTTTGGTGGCTACGGCAGTGATTTCTGCTTTGTTTTTCCCACATTTTCAGGTTTGAGATATGATCTTTCCATTTTATACACAGGATATGTCTTAGACAGGTGTTCAATGCCCTTGGTTGTCTTCATGTCTTTAACTTGAGTCACAGTTACTCAGATAAATGTTAGTGTTACTCTGCAGTGGTTGAAATATGGGGAAGTAGGATGTTTTTGTACCTAATGGGTTTGGGGTGTTGGCTGGCCAAATGGTTAACTCGTACATGTTGCATCATAAGGTCTGTCATTGAGTCAAGTGGCATGTTTTCAATTCCCGTTGGTATTTGATACGAAGTAGGGTTGCCTGTCAAACCTCGTGAGTTTTCTCTGGGTCGTCTGGTATTATCCCACTGCTTAAGCCACTAAGGTCCCTATGCACAACCCAAGCAAATTATTGCAATAAAACTGAACCAAAATGTCGAGTAGACATTAAACCCCATTTCTCTCTCGCCCTTTCTCTAAAACTCTTGATACAGTACATGAGTTCTTGCTTGTGGTTATCTTACGGCCTTGCTAGCCTGATGTGTATTTTCTGATGAATGTTTTCGTAAATGTAGGCTATATGATATCATTAATGTAATTTCCTGAGTACTTCTGAAAAAAACAACATTTGTTGATTAAGAGCCTGAGAGAATAAGGCTAGTAGACTGTACAACATCAATTATACGTGATTCATTGATTGTCCAGATTTCTGTGGTCTATTGAGAATAAGAAATATCACTATTTTATCCAACTGTGTTAAAATACGCTGCAAATGTCCAATCAATAATAATAGTAATTGACATAAATGTCAGACATCTGTATACTTCTACTATACACTATAAAAGAAATAGTTAATTATCACCTTAATCAATCACTTAATAATTACATTTGATATTTATAGCTATGGTATTGATATTTTAAGGTCTGTTAATAGTAATTGTTAGTCAGACTTTTGCTTTCACAAATTAAGAACTAAGCATATGATCTATTATAATTAGGTAAACCAGCCATTAATTGATCTTTTGTTAGATACCTGATGGTGTCTTAACCAATGGTATAATATATGTTGCGTGGGTGAGTGACTAAGTTGTATAAACATGAGAAACAGTTATGTGCTACTTGGTATTGATTGCGGCAAATTACTTCTGACAAGCTACATCCATCCATTGTATATTTGCAGGCAGTCTGGCAGCTGGGATAGATCGCCAGTAGGGGTCAGCACCAGATATTGATTCACTGTGGAATATCAGAGCATTGGTCTACAACCGTAGGTCTGCTGAAGGTCTATTGGAATTTTCTTCACTTCAGTAATTCAGCAGCAAGATAGTGAGTGTTTAAGCAAACAGTAAACCGGATTCTCGGTGAGTGTAAATATACAGCCCTATATTGAGACTTTCAAAGTGTTTTTATTCTCTGTTTAAAACAGACTAATGTGCTTATCTAAGAGAAATACTCATTATACAACTGATTATTGACTTTCAGTTTAAATATCTATTATAGTGTTTGTGTGTGACAATTTTTTGCGATTGTAATTAAAGTAAATCTCAATCAGAGAAGTCTGGGATAACTGAGTACTGTTAATCAATGTTCTTGCGTTGTGTGTCTGTGAGATGGCATTAGAAATCTACGTGATCATAGAAAAGGTTTGATAATAAGACCCCATTACAGCTTTTTGGCGATTCCATCTTTGCCAATTTGACTAAT
Organism: Patella caerulea; assembly: GCA_036850965.1. Classification (NCBI taxonomy): domain Eukaryota; kingdom Metazoa; phylum Mollusca; class Gastropoda; family Patellidae; genus Patella; species Patella caerulea. Next base: position 27,734,878 of record JAZGQO010000006.1, read on the forward strand.
TTCCTTGGCTGCCTCACAGTGGTGTCTGTATGATTAAGTGTGGTTATCTTATTCGATTTTCGTCTCTGTCGTCATAATTATGGAATCGGGATACAACAGACGCTCCAGCCGAAGTAGTGATGATGAAAGCAAAAACCTCTCTACCAGTTTAACGGAAGGCACATCTAAGTTTTTTACTTCAATGATTGCTAAAAAGAATGGACTGTTCAGTGACTTATCTAGTAAAATAGAAACAACATTCATGAAGAGTGGGGCCAGTAGTAGTGCTAGTAGTGAGAACACTAGCCCTGTTAATTCACCTCCGCCACGCCCACCCCCACCGACAAGAAGACCATCTGAAAAATGTTTCCAGAAACGAAATCTGCCTCCAAGAAGTAGTTCTGTTGCAAACAGAGGAAGTACATCAGGTTCTGTTGATGATCCACTTACAGTTAATGGAATGAATATTAGTTTTGATGAACCCTTGTATAATAAGAGAGAAGCCCCAGTAGGAAGAAGTTCGGAACCAACAGAAAATGTAAGTTATGTAAGAGAGAACACAGAAAGGGTTGGTCCGACAGGTGGTAATAGCATGGAATCTCAACAGAATCAGAGATCTGTTAAGCCAAATGGTCATCTCGCTAAACGGGAACATAACATGTCATCATCTTCAGCAGACTCGGATAAAGATAAACCAACAGAAAAAGAAAGACGTGCACCAAAACTGAAAGCAGGACGACGATCAAGTACTGTGGATGAAATGTTATTTGATGATTATGTGGCTCCTGATGACATAGATGTCAACTCAAATGAACCGATATTTGGTGATTTGATGTCATTTGATCAATCTGAGCAACACAGTCCAGATGTAAAAACGTCACCCTATCCCAGTCAAAGTAGTGTGGATTCTAATGCGAGTAGTAACCGACTGTACACAACAACAAGCGTGGATTCTTCGGATGCGGAATATGGAGGTGTTCCAGTACATCGTTCAGGATCTCAAGGATCTGATAAGTCATGGAGTTCAAACTACAGTATAGACAGTCAACCCGATGAGGTTACATTGGAATGTATGGAGTTTATGAAATTGTTTGTGGATAAGGTGTTTAACACAAGGTAAATAATTGTGGTTATTCTTTTTTCAGTGCATTTTGGACTCCTTTCACATCTTCATTTCTGGAAGTCACGATGGCAATTTGAGTTAGGTGCCTGCCAACTAAACAGGAGATCCTGGGTTGACCAAGAGCTCCTCAGAATTTTCCACCAACGGGTAGCTGGACAGCACCGGGCACAGAAAAGTGTCTGGTGGTTCAGATGGGATCAAAACAGAGGTGCCATGTATGTACCATTGACACTAATGACAGCACATTATAAAGATCACCAGACAGTTAGAAATCGTCAGACTTTCTTTCTTATCACACTGCATGGCATACATGTATGTCGGTCTTCATTAGCTTGAATGTTAAAACCTCATCCATTTTATTACCATTGTTCGTGTTCTTGTCAAAAGTTATTTCAACCAACTAAAAGTCAAAAATAGCATTTACTAAAATCGTTTGTTTTTACTCTTAATTCCAGATCGGTTAAGTTCGATAAAATGAGCAAAAATCTCAATCAAATGGCAATCTCTAGTGCCTTGTTATTCTAGTCTAAACCGATATTATTTATTGTGCATGCTCTCCAGATAAGAATATGGGGTCGAAGTTTGACATAACTTGTCGAATTTGTCTAGTCACATTATTCAAATGGCATTGAATTCATTGAAACGTACATGCATTCTGGTACACGATTCGTTTACCAGTGGTCAAATGTATATTTTGTTTTAATTATTGGATATAAGAAGCCCATCTTTTCCTAGTAAGATCACAACATCAATATTGATTTAATTAAATTAACAAATAATTTGTGTTTTCAATGTTGAAGAATGTGAATGATATTTAGTTAATTACTTACATGCACTATATGCACTTTAATGGTGGCACTACATATTAGGGATTAAGATCTACAAAAAGGAAAGTCTTTAACCTTTTTGTTACCCTGGTATGTTTAGATTTTAGATCATTGGATACAATATTATATGATGTGTAGTTCTGAAATCTGTATACACTCATAACTATGACCATTTTTATCTATAAGTTTTCAGAACACATTTTGAAAATTTTGCTTTGAACTACATACATGAACAAGTAATATAGCTAGAATATTGGTTCAATATCATCGTTATTTATTGATCTGGTCCGCAGATTTTAGCTCAAAATATTGAGTTGTGTGGCACAATAGCTAATGGCCAACCACAATGTAAAATTGCACTGTTTTCATTTCTTCAGGACTATCCTATAATAATTTTATATTCTCAAAAATAATAGTCAAAGTATACTTATAAAAACATGTATATCTTAGATGGGTGTTAACAGTTCAGTTAAAGTTAATATATATTATCACTAATCATGAATCCCATGGGCAATAACATTGAGTGTGTACTAAGCATGGGTCAGGAGATTAGAAGCGGAAGCTACAATTAGGTTTATGTTCATGTACAGTGTGTGTGTAACTGAAAGTGAAGCTTACGATCAATAAAATGAGATTCAATTGATGAACTTTTCAGTTTCTTAAACCAATAAAGAAAAAGACGATAATTAGATTTCCATCAGTATATGAAGTAGAGAAACTGTAGATAAGTACTGGGTATCCAAATTAGAACTACTTAAAATTTCAATAATATTGACTAAATGTTCTATATTGAAATTAAAATTTTTCATTGGTTGGTGGGAAGAAGAGTTGAATATTATCATTTATGTATAGATTTAGTGCCTTTATAATTGTATATAACAGGATACATACTAATGGGTACATGTACATGTAATGACCATTATGTACATGTACATGTAATGACCATTATGTAATTTCTCAGATTCAAATTGATTTTATTACTGACGGAATATAGTTTCACATACAATATGGCTGTCTTATTTCTGTAGAAATCCAATTACAAACAAATCCTCATGAATCTTACAAAAATTGTATCCCTATATACTTTAATACAGATTTTACTGCATCTCGTCACATCTCAGTAAATTGCTTACGAAGAGCCATTTGAGACTTTTTTGTAACAGAAAATGCTTTCTTTCCATAGTGCTTCACAGAAAACATTGACAGATTTAGAATTTTCATAAAGTCTGATTTTCATTTTATTGTCCTTTTGAAGAAAGTTGGGGGACTATTATGTCTGTCTGTCTGTCTGTCTGTCTGTCTGTCTGTCTGTCTGTCTGTCTGTCTGTCCGTCCGTCACACTTTTTGAGACACAATAACTCTCTTCCTAATTGAGCTAGAATGTTAAAACTTGGTGTATGTGTTTATTAGGTCAATGCCTTGATGGAGTTCGAAGATGAGCATTTTCTGCTTAGGGTAGGTGGAGATAAGCAATTGATGCTTTGGGACATGATAACTTTAGTTCTAATTAAGTGATAGTGATGAAACTTAGTGTATGGTTGATTCTTTGGGACATGATAACTTTAGTTCTAATTAAGTGAGAGTGATGAAACTTAGTGTATAGTTTCCATTACAGTAATACCTTGATTATGTTCGATAATGAGCATTTTCTGCTCAGGGTAAGCAAAGCGATAAGCAATTTGATTGGCCGACACCTTGGAACACAATAATTCTCCTTCTTATTGAGTTAAAATGTTCAAACTTGGTTTATGTTCTTATTAGGTGATGGAGTTCGAAGATGAGTATTTTCTACTTGGGGTAGGCAGAGATAAACAATTTGATTGGTTGATACTTTGGGACAAGATAACTTTAGTTCTAATTAAGTGAAGGTGATGAAACTTGATGTATAGTTTCATTACATCAATACCTCGACTAAGTTTGGTAATGAAAATTGTTTGCCTAGGGTAAGCAGAGCGATAAGCAATTTGATTGGCCGAGACCAGGGCTTCCACTTCAAAATTTTCCCAACCGGTCATTTTTCTCACGGAGAAAGTGGTGCTATTTTAAGCACATAATAAGAAGCCAAAAACTACATGCTATCGGAATGTCGATCGACTTTAATTGGGTCAAGAACAGTCACACAAAAAATCAACCTCACATCGACATTTATATACCCACCCACCTATCCCCCTAATAAATAAAAGAACACATGTAATCAATTATTATCATTTAGTTATTTATACATTCATAAAGTATAACAATAACAAGATGCATCATTTATCGAAAGTACAGTATTTTCTTAATTTGTTTACGACTTCACCCGTATATACTCGTTAGTTTCTACAGGATTTCCATTTCTGTAAAGCACGTGCCGGTTGAAATTCTCATTAATTCGTCAAGGTTTTTCATGCTCAAGGAACATCGTAACTTGGTTTTAATTATGTTTTGGTGCTAGAATCCCGGTTCTCAGTGGCGTACGTGACATTATTCGGCGGTTGACTATTTTCTCCATACACGGGGAAAAAGTAGTTCCGAATGATTAGCACACGTAAATAATTCAAAGTGATACACATGTACAATAATTAACATAATTCTTAAACTTATCAATTTATTAACTCGTATTGATATTTTGAGAGCTCAAATAATATCGTGCTCGTATTTTAACTCTATAACATGTAAAGATATTTGCACATTTTTCAAAATGGCGGCGATCGTAAAAGCTCATTGTTTTAACCAAATGACGTCTACCGATTGTTATATAAACGGAATAAATGGATTAAAAACACACCTGGGAATACATATGTTTGTGTGGGAATATCATATCTTAACCACGGGAATATCTGTAACCATTTAGTAGAGAATTTACGACTGACTTTGTTTTTCGGGGCGGAACTGTCATCCTCGTGGTTAGATGTTGAAGAAGGGGAATCGGATTCATTGACAGCAATATCACCATCTCGCTTTCTTTGGTTATTCTGGGAGGTGAGGAATTTCAACATTTTGAAATGATATATAGAATGCTAACATTCTTGTATCATTTGCAAGATTGACATGATTAACTCTTGTGATCAAGTGAAGACATCAAAGAAAAGTTTTTAATTTGTTTGATGTTCAAACAGTGAATTGCCGCACGAATGATGAAAGTCGGTAAATATGCTGTAACAACAACTCAAGAATGATCACGCTCACAGTATTACTAATTATAAAACAAAACAAAACTAAGTAAATTGATTAAATGTTGAGCTTTTAATCTGTTTGATGTAGCCCCTTTGTTAATTGTGATTGGAGCAATATACACAAGGATAATTGATTGGCAGTGGTTTCCATTCGTGGGCTACTGAACACTGTTAATTTTATTATACCCAATAGTTTACATCACGCCACGCACTGAGTTTCGTCGTCTCCCGGATTTTATGATTTAGCACAAAATATGCTATTTTTCCGGCGTGCAAAATGACCTACGGGTCTGATCCAGATTCGGTCATTTTCCAAAGCCGTAGGTCCCGACCGGCATATACGGCCGAAATGGAACCCATGGCCGAGACTTTAGAACACAATGACTATCTTTCTTACTGAGCTAGAATGTTCAAACTTGGTGTAGCCTTTCATTAGGTGAATGCCTTGATGGAGTTCGATGATGAACATTTTCTGCTTACCGTGAGCAGAGATAAGCAATCTGATTGGCTGATGCTTTGGGGCACAATAACTTTGGTTATAATGAAGTGAGAGTGACGAAACTCAGAATACAGGTTCATTATATCATTACCCTAAGAATTTTCTGCATAGGCTAAGAATTGATAAACAATTTGATTGGTCAAGATTGGTCAACAACTCTGCTTGAGGTAGAATGTTTAAACTTGATTGATGTACATGTAGATGTTCATTAGGTGAGTGTCTTGAGTTGACTGAGTTCAATGATTAACATTTCAAGCTGAAGCTAAGTAGGGCTAATCACTTCCATTGGTCGATGCTTTGGGACAAGATAATCTTCATTTTATCTGATAGTAAGTGATGGCACTTCGTGTACAGTTTGATTGCTCGATACTTTTGAAAAAAATAAAAGTGCGATTAATTAATATGTGTCATCTATTTATTTTGAGATTTCGGCGGGGGACATCAGCCCCACTGCTGGCTTGTTTTTGAGATACATTTTAAGTTTGTAGAATTTTTCTAGAAAAGGAAAGAAAAAAACCTGATAATGATATGACATTAATTATTACATTATAATATGTAAATTATGAAATTATTGGACAGAGGGACGTACATACATGTACCTGTATAATGTTTAGTTGCAAGCTGCATTATTATAACGGTAATAACAAGATTGTTATAATTGTCATCGACAGACAAAGCAAGTACAGTTATACATAATTGAGCAGCTGTTGATGAGAATGTCCACAAGGAACAGAATCTAAATCTAGTAATCCAATTAATGCTAGTTGTTAAGTTTCCCCTGGTGAAAATATTGTCAACGCTTAATCTAACAGTTTGTATTTTGTGTTTGTCAAATGCCAACAGTATGCATGTGCTTGAAATGAAAGTTATTTTCTGACATCTCCTGATAAAACAGTTTGTTATTGTAAAAGATCAAAATGCACGATCTGGTTTTGATTCCAGTTGAACTCATCTTTATACACCTAAATTTAAATGTGTCCATCTCAGTTTTTCTGTCCGTCCGTTCGTTGTATGCAGTTTCTTTTGAATACTCTACAGACTAAATTACTATCTGATCATAATAAAATTGATATACATGTATGTTGTTTAAATTAGTGAGATGAAGAATTCTATTTAATTTCCCGGCGTGATTTCCCTTGTCAGTGATGCAGAAGGAGGACCTGATCTGCCCAGGCAAAATTTCCCTCATAGCACCTGCATGGCGTATGTCCGTCTTCCATTAGCCCAGGTTAGGTGCAAAAGAGTAGGAAGTTAAACCCCATTTCATTTCATTTCTATTTAATTTCAACAATTTTCGCTAGTTAATTCTAGAGTTATGGTCCTTATTTCACTTTGTATAGCCTTTTGAGCACTCTAACGACTAAAGTTATCATCCAATTTCTATGAAATTTAAATACATTATTTAGATTTGCAAAACAAGAAATACTATCATTTGATCTGTATGAAATTGATTTCAGTGTCTGGTAAATTCTCCCTCTCTAACTACAAAAGAATAAATATGTGGCAACCCCTGTCGACGGCTGGAATGATTCAGCTGCTGTTAGCATATGTTTCGTTGCTTGGCAAACTACCTTTTTTTTTCACAGTATTCCTTCTGACCTTTATATAAATCTGATTTTTTTATTCACATCGCAGAAACTCTGAAAATTATATACCATATTCGAAATGTATATGTTGTGGCTTTTCAATAATTATAATTTTTTTTTCACATCACAGAAATTATTAGATTGCTATACTTGCACTGAGTTGCTTTGTGAATTGTAATGGTGATTTATAGAGACTGTGTGGTTTACCGGTAAATAATATTCTTTAGATCATAACAACTGTTATCTAAAGAGATCACATGCTTCATTTCATGACAAGGAGTAGGGTTGTCTGCTTAACTTCATGAGGTTTCCTTTGGCTTTGTGCTGTCTAGTTTCATCTGACTACTAAAGATTTTTTACATAAGCAAATTATTGAAATAAAAAATATCCTTTGTGTTTCTCTGAAATGACCTAGTTAATGTTGAAAATCCAAATGGCACTGTTCGAACAATCAAAAATAATTGGAGAGAGTTTAATATTGCTGGAATCCTACAGGCAAAGAATTTAGAATAGGCTGCCCCAATCCAAAGAACTTTTGGTACGCTGGGTATCTGGTGAGCACTACAAGTCCCCCAGCAATTTTTTTTTTTACCCATTTTGCTGCTAAGATTGTTACCGTTCTACACATTGTTATCGTAGATGCATTCTTTGATTGTCGACTAGGGTGTGATGCTCTCTAGAAATGTTCAAAGTTTTTAGTGCATTTTGCTCTAAACAAATTGCTTAAAGTGACATTATTGGAGATTATGTAACAGCTGACTGTTCTGGCTATTAGAGCTAATAAATAAATGACATAAACAGTATATACTGAAAATTTTTAGTGAAATTACTCCACTTATCACGGTGTAGCCTTGATCATAAGAGTCAGTACGATAAAAATAAAGTCTTGATTATCCACTTTGATGTTAAATCCATTTCAAAATGTATTTATATTAGTAATTATTGCAGGCTAGCAATGTCATCAAGAGTTGATTATGGTCTTAATCGACGAGTAATAATTAACTCTTTGTAATCGGCCGTGATGGGTTTCTTAATCGACGAGTAATAATTAACTCTTTGTAATCGGCTGAAAGTTGATTGATTAATGATACCATAGTGGCCGATTCATGATAATTAACTCTTTGTAAATCGGCCGAAGTAGATTGATATATGATATCATAGTGGCCGATTCATTGTTTTATCAATCGGCTAGATTAAAGATCAATCGGCTAAAGCCGACAAAAAACAGCCAAATAAGATCCAGACTCTGGATTCCTTAATTAATGTCTAATTAATAATTTAGATAACATTTCAATTCTTAAAAAGACCTAAAATAGAAAGATTTAGCTCTCGCACAATGTATGTTTAATTGCACCTTGAGCATTAACTTTCCAAATATCAAAACGTAATAGCCACAGACAAAATTTTGTATCAATTTTAGTGCAGTTTGTTGTGTAAATTGTTTAAAGGAGATAAATCGCTTATATTTGGGACGTAGAAATTGACACAAATGGGTCACACTGCATATAAAAAATGTAGTATAATTTAAATGTATATAAACCTTTTTTACATTCAATTGTTTCTGTGTTTACCCTAATTTCAAATCAGTTATGTTGTGCGAAATAAGCCAGAGGTCTCAATCAAATGCCAATTTCTAGCGCCTTGTTATTCCAGTCTTCATAGTATTTATTGCGCATGCTTTTCAGATAAGAATAATTGACAGATAATTTGTGTTTTCAATGCCTTTTCTTATTGGCAACTCATATTTTGCACCAATCATCATTCTATTCTGGCAGTTGAAAAATTTTGTAACTTTGGCATCCCGAGCTGAAAATGCTACTAGGATAGAATATTGATTTCTAGTACTTTAAGGAGTAGTAAGTGTAGCATACATGTAATATTTTTCTGTACACAAAAATAGTTTCTAATCAGTCTGCTACCAAGATAGAAATTTGATATGTTGGTCCTATTATTACTGGTATATTAGAAGATATATATAGTTAGTCTGATAACAAGCCAGATTATTCACATATATATATATATAAATAAAATTCAAATATTAGAGAAAAAACACTAAAAATTAAATTTTTGACTTATGTATATATATACAATGTAAATATTCATATGTAAACTAAATTAAAGAAATATACCAAAATACTAATTTGACGTCTAGCACTTCCTGTTCGTACTGAACATCTTTATGCCATCTTTAGATTAGTTTATATTAGCTGGAAGTTGTGTTTACCTATATTTTGTTATATATTTATGTATCTTAAAAAAAAAAAATTATGTAAAGTATTTTAAAGGCTTGTTATTATATAATTAAGCACATCATTATATAAAAACAAATAGGACAAAGAATGGACTAAATTGTATAGAAAAAGGTAGAAGTTATTTTTCCAGTAACATTTTTACTTTTACCTGGGTGGAGTCTTACTGGATCATCTTTAAAACTTACTCTGCCGGATTTTATTTATCTAAAATTAAAATATAATACAATAATCAATAAAAGATTTTGTAAAATATCCTTTCTATTTGCATTAACAGCTTTAATGACTAATACATATAGCTTATTGGAAATCATTAGCAATAAAACAGCTAGAATGGCAGAAATATTGTAATGGTTATAATATACCATTTTTATATCTAAATGTGTAAATGGTTTATTGATATTTTACGTCATGATGAACATTGATCATTTTACAGCAGATAGACCCATTTATAAAATGTTGAATTGAGTAACAATAGTTTTTAAAAACGTACAAAATTAAGATGGATACTGATGGAATGTATCTGTTTTTGGTTTGATTCATAAAAAACAGTCAATTCCCCAAGCATTTCTACGAACCGGTGGCTGGTGCTTCCTGAGGCATCTGATGATTTCATACTGTTCTTCAAAATATCCCCTGAGCTGCCTATAGTGTCCTATACACTACTGAAATTGACAGTCTGATAATTGAGAATGAATTACGATCTCTCTCTCTGGGCTATACTTGACCAGTAAATGAGTTACCTTGTCAATCTTTGAGTTCTTCTCATGACATGTTAACTACACATTTATAAAAGAGCAAAAGTCAGGTCATATATCAAATATATTAAATTATTCGACTGTTCAGTTCACAGCTCTGTTGAGCTGTCTCAAAAGACGTGTCTTCCTTAGTTTAAAGGGATAATAACATTCTTGCTGGCTTGGTAGCTCCAGAAAATAAATAATACCCTTATTCTAAGTACTAGATGATTAAATGTCCTACCTGTTGTGTAAATTATCCATTACAACCTATTTTACTTGTCCAGAGGGTTTGAAAATATTTTAAAATCCAAGTCACATTTGAAAAGGTTTACGTTAGACTTTTCAAATCAATTGGTTGGATTTTTCAAATTTTTTAAAGTAGGTGTGTTAATATGAAATTTATATCATCATTTAATTGGAATATTCTAAAATAATACGATTTGTTGACCAGAATGAAGATTGGGACATATTATTCAGTTACAACAAGAGTGTTATTGGGGCTTTAATCAAATATATGAAGATATCAATTATCCTGTGCAAGGGTTGTCATGTGTTGAACAAAGATTAGTATTACACTTTCATAACAACTGATACCACTTGACAATCTCATGTTCTGTGGTAAGTTTAGTTTCATGTAGCTTTGGATTCACTTTGGAATTAATATGTGCACATTGTTTCTTGTTATTTCAAGACAATCTGATTAAAACACAGATCCAATTTCGTTTCGTTTTATAGAGTTCAAAGTTTCGTTTTTACTTGTTTTTACTACTCTTGGATCTGAAAGACTTGTTATTTAAGTCGTGTTCTGCCTGAAATGAGGGGGTCAGCCAATTAAATGGTCTGTCAAATCGACAGTTTGACCTTTTCATTAGTGGAACTGTGGGTAATTATTACCAGCGGATAGAAATCAAAACAAAACAAAAGTAGATTTTAAAAAGCATGGCGGTCGCTAATTGGATAATCGAATGACTGACATTATCGGGTCAAATGTTCCGTGCTTGATACCTGACGTCATAGAACGTGAGCTCCCACTAAAACTTGTCAGATCTACATGCGTGTATACCATCGAAAGTATAAAAAAACGAAACGAAATATAGATCTATATTTTAATTAGATTGATTTCAAGACATATGAGATTACCGGTTTAAGTGCTGGATTGTTGAATATTGGCAGTAAGAAACTATGCTTTAGTTCAATAATAATCAAGTCGAAAAGATTCTGAGCCAGGTTCCCTATTGTCAGAGGTAGTGTCTATGGTGTTGATAATAAGATATTGTCTAGTCTTTACACTGTGTGAAAAAACATCCCTTGACCGTTGAAATTAAACAAACTAGATGCGAACTCTTTGCACATGTGTCTGCAGAAACAGAAATAGTTGTACATTAACACCATTCCCCCTGCTTTCTTTCCAGTAATGATGCTTCAAGTAAACTATCCATGTGGACTAATTGATATAACTACAGATATTTTATAGTATTTGATGAATGAATGAAATAAAATAGGGTTAAAAATCCTACTTTTCTGCACCAAGTGGGGCTAATGAAGACAAGCAAACCCCAATCATGTGCTATGAGGGATATTTTGACAGGTCAGCTATCAAGGGTTCTTTCATGTGCACGACTGCAGTGTACGCCAGAATGTAGGCTACATGGGACCATCGTATTTCATCCCATCCAAACAGCTAGATGCTGTTCCTTGACAGACCCTCTGTTCTGTACCTCTTAGGTCCTGTATCAATAGGCTGTTCCCTTGTAGGGGGGTTGAAGGGCCAAATGGTTAGCGTGCACGCTGTATCATACGGCCTGCCATTGAGTCAACTGGCGTGGTTTCGAATCTCTGGTTGTACATGGCAAGGAGTAGGGTCGCCTGTCCAACCTTGTGGGTTTTCTCCAGGTACTCTGGTGTCCTCCCACCACTAAAGAACCATACGCGCAAGCAAATTATTGAAATGAAATTAAACCGTATCTTAGTCCCGAAATAATCTAGTTTGTGTCGAGTGAACGTTAAAACCCCATTTCTCTCTCTCTGTGTTCCCTTGTGGTGTGTTCCCTTGTGGCGTGGTATTATGACCTGACCCTGTACCCGCCCGTATCCATAGGCTGTTCCCTTGTGGCGTGTGTAATGTACAATGGAAAGATAGGTAAAAGAAAATTCTACGTATGAACGTTGATGAGAAAGCAAAAAAACACAAGACACAACTATCATTATGCGAAAAGTTGTTTTCTTGAAAGCTCGACAATGAACTCAACTTCTGAAAATCGCAAGGATGAGGAGGATGCCGCTATTGCATTTATTTACTTCGCTGGTGCTCATCTTAGAAGACAACATGTCTTCAGACAACACACACAATGCCTGTTCCGGCCATTTTTTTTAACTTGCAATGAGCAGGGTGAATTTCACACAAGTTTCCAGACTTTTAAACAGACTGGTAGATGTATCTCCATACAATATCGTACTTGTAATGGCATGTTCCCTCTTGTGCAGCTGCAAAAGAATGGAAAGTTTATTGTCTGTGTTCCCAGTCACAATTCCAAATGTTCCGTGCGCGAGGCCACATGTTCCCTGGGTACAACCTAGGGAACGGCACACTAAAAAACCAAAGGTTCATTGTCCTTGTGGCGCGTCACAAGTTCACAAGAGAACACGCCACAAGGGAACAGCCTATGGATACAGGGACTTGCATTGTCCATTGAATGTTGGATATGACATGTATTCTTGGAAAAAAAATCATATTTTTCCTAGAAGCAATGATCCATTTTTGCAGAATATAACTTTTGTTGGCACTTTTGCTGCTTAGCAGTTATATATTTCATCACTGAAAATTTTCAAATTTTGTCCCACAGGCCAAGTGGAGGTGCATTTATGGTATATATGCCAGGGTTGAAAGGGTTAACCATTGTGGCTCCCTCTCTCTCATGAAGCCTGTTTAAGTGCTATGTCCAGGTGACCTGAAAATAATTGGTTTTATTGTTCAGACATGAAGATTAAAAAATCAGCTGCTAATAGAGAGTTATAGAGTAGAGTGAGATAATGATTTACTATTTCAGACAATTTGATATGGTGATATCTGTGATAGTAATTAGAGTATCAGTCAGAAATTAGTATTAATGTAGTCAGAAACATCACATTTTGTATCTGTAGTCTAGACTGATGGTTTTCAATCTGTTCATACATGTACAGATTTCATGGACCAATCTGGGAGAAATGAAATTCCTTATTTATATTGTATTTTGTGTATTAGTTTTTAAATGTAATGCTATGAACTGTAAAATGAAAATTCTGTAGTTGCAAGGTATGCAAAATAACATGGAACAATGCCAGAAATAGAACATTCAGAATATTTGATAGAACAATATTCCCATGGTTATTGTTCATGGCTTTTCGGCAGATCATAGCACTGGTTTGTGAAGAGCAATATTCCCATATTTATGGTTCATGGCTTTTCGGCAGATCAGCACTGATTTGTGGATCAGCGGTTAAAAATCACTGGTTTAGACTATATGTATAACATGAATTATAGTAATTTGTGTATACAAAGAATGTTATATAAGCCCTACAGTATTTAAAGTTTTGACTATATATGAACATTTCTTTTTGGTTTTGCAATGCTCCAAAAGTTCTATTGCTCAATTTTTATTAACATGGTAAATGCGAGTAGGAGAATTGTGCTCAAACAGACGTGTTTCAGGATAGTTTTCTTGAATTGACAATGTCTAGGAATGTTATAATGTACACAACCAATTAGTGCAATTTGTGATTTTACTGTTTTTGTAACATTTCAATATCTAGACAGTCATTTATATGTGTACCGGTTCTTGAGAAATCATTGAATATCGGGGTTTGGCCCTGGAAAAATCTAGTCATACATGTCTCTCATACAATGACTAATTGTAGAGACTTAGGGAAGTGTAATGAGGCATGAGGGAACTGGACAAACAAAAACTACAAGGTTTTGGTTGAAAATTCTGGCATAGCCTGAGAAAGTATTTGGGAAAATACCTGCAGGGATATGTCTAGTCCGTCAAATTAGACAAAAGTCTTAAGACTTAAGATCCTATAATGCTATGTACTCTTCAGTACAATGTTTTGGCCTCAGAGGTTTTAAACCTTAACCCTTATCAGTTAGCTGGTCTGTTTAATCTGTTTGAAACTTTGGTCGACTAACTTCAGTAGTGTTTGTTCAGCAAAACAGTTTACAATTTGAATTTCAGAAAGATAATGCAGAAATGCTGCTGTATTGTAGTAACTTTCTCTGCCGTCTTGTAGCATGCCACATAAACTAAAGACCAGCAACCCAAATATCCCAAGTAAATTGATTATAGCCATTATTCTCTTTTTACTGTGTGACATTTTAAATATTTATCATTACGTTTATTCCAATATTCTATAGCTCATTATTAATACACATGTAACTGATGGGTTTTTTTTGCATTTTTTTGTCATAGGATGTCTTGCTTAGCCTGCTTTGTGCAGAAAAGTAACACAATGCACCTCATTTCATTTTTATAATGTCATTTCCGTAACTGTCATAACATTATCAGCTATTGTGTAACATGTCACTAACTTCATATATCATAATACAAGTTTGTGAAACATCCAAGACATTCAAAAATTTCTGCAAAAAAATTCAAAGCTTACAAATTATCACATGTGTTACTACTTTGCTTTGATGCTGAAATAGGTTTTTTTTTCTCATAGAAAACACTTTACAATCTGATGCTTTTTGGTATTCTAATTCCATCATGGAACATCTGTAGTAGGCTTCCGTCTTGGCTAATAGATCTGAAAATATGTGTCATTATTCCTTGACAGCTCCAGGAAGGCATGAAATCAGAAATAATTATTGATCCTATTAAAGTCTCTGAGTAAAGAATAAAGTAAATATGACTTAAGGCCATATAATCACTTTTGGTGTTTGATGTAGATATTTTCCAGTACTAATATATATATATATAGGTTTTAAATGCCTATAGAGCCAAAAATAAATTTATCAAGTTTATCGTTACAGATATTGTCAACCACTAAACCTGACATTGCATTACTCACACATTACTAGGTACTTACATGTATATAACCCCAGCATTTATTTTGTCATCTTAACTACATAATTTCATTAGAAAAATATTTCTCTTGTAGTTTGGATATGTTTTCCAATAAATGGTTTGAAAAATCTTGAATAATACATGATCACCAACAGATCCACTCATGAAACGCAAGAGAGTAACCATCCACACACATTGAAAATAATACTGCCAAATATGTACACTCTGAAAGAAAATCTTTTAGAGGAATTTACTAACTTGATAGAGCAATAAACTATAACATATATACTTTTGGAAAACAGCTACCGGGACTAATTTTTTTGGAGAGAGTTTTCTATAAGTTATTGTTTCCTATAAGTTTGTGTTATTGGTTTATTGCTCTGGATGCTGTTCAGGTCATATTCATGGTATCATGTATAGAGTTAATTAACACTATAATGACTGATGAACTAATTATAGGTTCATGTTTTATTGACGATTTCAATATTTACTATGGTTCTATATAGTTGTGTATTTATTGATCACTAATTAAAATACTTTCTGTAGTATGAACTTGTGAAGGATATCTTGCATCAAATACAGCTAGGGTAATTTTTATTAGAGATTTTGTGGTGCACACTAAATAGAGAAGTTGAGGTGTTATACAAAACTTACCGCTATTCTCCTCCTCCATCACTCTGCAACTAAAGATTTCTACCAAAGAAACATTAAAATATAAATAATAATGATTACCAGAATCGAGATTGTGGTGGGATGTTTTGTTGCTGACAACCTATCTTTCTGTACAGATTATCATAAAGCAGAACTATTCATTGTTGCTTCTGTCTGTGATGTACAAAATTATTCCTAATTCTGTTTTTGGTGCAGAAAAGATAACCCTATTTCTTTGAGAATTATTGTATTACTGTAGAGTCTACAGTGTAGGTAGAATATATAGACAACTTCTAAAGAAGTAAACAAACTGATCGCACAGTTCTTATTTTCATGCATTAGGTCTCCATTAACTTGCTCGCCAGACACTCTGTAATCAGTAATTGTGTTCATGTGTGAAATGAAATTAAATTAGCAGACACATAATGTTATTTACAGTTTCTGTGATAATTCATAGTGGGCGAATCTTTCAATCATCTTGACCGATTTCTTTTAAAAGTGGACAATAATGCAATTTTAATTGTTACAGTCTTGAGATAAGAAAAATACCAATTTCTTAAAATATTCCATGACTGTCAGCATAATTATTTTTGTTTTTCATTATTTCAGTGATGATGTATCTCAGACAGAAAAAGCCAAATTTGGAGAATTATGTCAGGTTAGTCAATTTAAAGTCTGTAAAACTTTTAATATCCTATATAATTTGAAATTAAAAGGTGTTGAACGGTTGAACGTCTTTTTCTTCTGCACCACTGTCTACCTGAGGTAGTTTCGCAGCCAACACCTTGATAGAATCCAGGATCTGGTAAGCTGTAATTACCAAGCAATATAAGGCAGTTAGAAATAACTATTAGTCATAATTAAGCGCTATAAAACCAATCCATATAATGAATTAATATTGCACTTGCAGATATCCATGTCTGTTAGTCGTCCACAAATGTCACAGGGACATACTAGTCTAGAAGTTATCTTCTGATATACTTGAAATTTATTTGTTTACGTCAGAGATAAACAAGCCTATTGATTTTCAACAAGACAGGAAACACAAAAAGTCATAGGATTAATGAACCTGTTGGATGACAACAAATATAATATGGTTGTTCTGTTGACTGGACATGCAACAAACATGCTATACCAAACTGTCTCAGATGTTGAATCCCCGGTTGTATATGAAAAGTAGAAGAGTTGCCTGTCTAACCTTGTGGGTTTTCTCCAGGTCCTCCATTTTCCTCCCACATCTAGAGACCTCAAAGTGCAAGCGAATTATTGAAATAAAATTAAACCTTATGTTACACCTGAAATGACTAAGTTTGTGTCAAGTGAACGTTACACCCCATTTCTCTCTCTCTGCTAAATACTATGGTTCTATGTAAAAGACTACTACCGATACAGCATTATTGGCCTCTAGATATGTAAATGATTTACTGTCAGTGTCCTGGCCTCTTGTGGCGACTGGTGTTATGTTCGCTCTCCTGTTATTACGTGTAATGATATCACCGCTCTCCAGTAGTACAAGGAGATAATCAAGGCCAGTGATGGTATCCATTTCTCAAGAATAGAGAATAGGGCCTATATATAATGTTAATGCTGATATAACTTTTTAAATGACTAATCTGTATGGTTCATTTAAAAACTTGATCAGTAACCGATTTGGATTTTTATATTTTGTATTAGGATTTACTAATACCTAACTCATATATCGATCACACGGCCTGTTTTTGTATGAAGTGGCATAGTTTCCATCCTAAGCTTGTACTTGACAAGTAGCAGGCTTCCTCATACTGCTAAAGAGCATATCAGTACAAACAAGTGAATTATTGAAATAAAATTGTACCATATGCTAGTCCCAAATTGTCCTAGGTTGTGTTGTGGATGTAAAACCCCATTTCTCTTTCTGTCTCTCCTTATCTGTTTTCAAATATAATGCAGGAAAATAAGGTAATTGTGTCGATTCATCATGAGAAGTGCAAGTACATCATTGGGATTTAAATGTTACATTAATACAATCTGTTACTATTTTGGGGGGATTCACCTCAAACAGAATATACTAAGTGCTATATATGGAAGAAGAGGCATCTTCTTGTTGAATTTGAAGGATAATTGTATTCTGGATTCCAAGTTTAAGACTAATTTAGAAATTCTATTTCTGAAAATTGGTTAGGATCTTTGAAAACAATGAATAATTCAAAGGGAGAAGTTTATTTGTAGACTAATGGAATGAATAAAGTGGATCAATACACCATTAAAAACAACTGCCTTCCACCTAACAACTTTGTCCACGTTGCCATGATAGAGAAAAAAAGCTTACACGGTGTTATTTTAGTTAACTATATCGAATCTACTCCAATGTAATTTTCAAATGTCAAAGTTTGTATTTTCTTTGACTTGGTTTCAATAAAAAGAATAAAGGATGAAATAGACTGATGATTACCCGTAATCATGTTATTAAATCTGCTAGAAATGGAATTGAATGGGATTTGATGTCTCCCCCACCCCCCAACAATACTTTGGTAGATATGTCCACTCCACAGCTCAGACTTAGCAGTGGGAGGAAACCGGAGTGCCCGGAGGAAACACACGTGGTTGAGAAGGCGCCGCTATCTCCATGTCACATACGCTTACACCAGGGCTCGAAACCACAGCCGCAAGCCAGAGGTGACCGGCCAGCTAGAGGTCGAAGCAAGGCACTCTAGACGACTAGGCCATCCAAACCCCCTTATCAAGGTTTAAGGGCATAAGGAAAAAATTAAAATTTTCAAGTTGAGAAAAGGTTTAAGGGCATAAGGAAAAAATTAAAATTTTCAAGTTGAGAAAAGGTTTAAGGGCATAAGGAAAAAATTAAAATTTTCAAGTTGAGAAAAATCCTATTGAATTTGAACAATTTTTTGATCTAATACTTCAAAAGCGATTTGTAGGGTTATATCATTCTGTTAAGTTCCTTTAAGAAATACCATGGATTATACGATGTCTGCTGACAGTTCCTGTCTTTTCCTCTACAGCTGCAATATGTAAATACAGTAAAATACCGCTCTTTCCTCACCTTTCTTCCTCTGGCTATTTTGGAGCCCTTATACCTCCATTTTTCTCTGTGATACTTATTTTTTTCACAAAAGGAATCATTCCTTCCTATATCTGACACAAATTTACAATAATTCAACATTATTTTCAAGTAGAACTTAGTGATGAAATAAATATGTGGTCTGCGTATGTTTGATTCTTGTAATGGCTGATCAGTTCAAATGTATTTTGTGTATGTTTTTAATTGCAAAATTCCACATGAAAATATTGCTGAATTATTCTGAATGTGGGTCAGCTGTGACAAGAAATGATTCCTTTGGCAAACAAAGAAGAATCACAGTGAAAAGAAATGATTCCTTTGGCAAACAAAGAATCACAGTGAAAAATGGTAATGATTCCAAATTAGGCTTAGACCAGATGTGGGAATGGGCGGTATTTTCATATTGCAGCTACATAATTGCCTTATTCTACATGTATTATGTGATTCATTAACTTTCAACATCTTTAATTTTAACATTTGAAACAAACCTGATTAAAATTTAATTATTTTTTTTCAGTATTCACCGGGTCGATTATGGTTTGCCAGATATGTTAATGGCCAGGTCAGTATTTTCACTTACGTCAATAGACACGTATTCTCTAGCCATTTTTCAATCTCTATATCATTCACTTCGCTGCATTCACCAAAAATCAATTGTTTGACTCAGTGACAGTTTCTGTGATGAAATGAGCTAAAACTGTTTTTTATGCCATTTAAATGTTGTGGTTTTGTGGAGATTGGAAGAGATTATCGAAATATAGAAATTGTTTGTTTTGAAATGTGGGTCTGAAGTATGCTATTTATTATTTGTGATAAGAATTTAAAAAAAGAAATGCTATTTCCTGTTGGAAAAGGCTTTAGATTTTTCCTTTGCAACATTCTGATTGATACGTGTTACAAAAAGAAGATATTAAAGAAATACACATTCCTTTTTAATCTTCTCCCTTTTTTCACTAAATTGTCATTTGTCAAAACGTGAGAATATCCTGGATACTGTGGAAAGTTTTAATAGATGTATAAAGTACAGTATCATTTGATTCTGATGAATTTAATTTCCGCTGTATGTATTTTACGCTATGTAGCTGATTGGTGCTGATTGTTCAGTGGGATCAGTAAGGAAATGCATTAAATCAGGTTTCAACGTCCTACTGTGTTGCTCCGACTGGCTAATGAAGACGGGGATCAGTATGGACATGTTTAAGTTATTTGAATGAGTGTATAAGAGTGTACATGGAGTCCAGAACAACCGTTTGAAATTTTAAAGACTAACAAGATCTGGCCGAAAAGTTCTAAGCCTGTCCATGAAAGACCTGTACAAAGTCAGTGGTTTCCATTTATTTTTCTACATTGTCCCCTTCAAAATGTACACACTTTTGCCAATGATGTTGCAACCCCTGATGCTGGTCAGAAAGAAATTTTCTTAAGCCACCTTAAAAAAATGTGATTCAAAGCTTACATATCATCATTACTAGGAAAATAATGACTGGCTAGTTTCTTTTTGGAACATGTCTAATCTATAGTTACAAATACGATCAAAAAATTATCAGAATCAGCTTCGAAAACTGTGCAAATTGTCACAGGACGTCATGAATCTTTATCCTCTGTCGAGGGCTTTGGCACCCGTCTTCCAGAAACTTTTGTCATTCCTAACTCATTGGCGATAACGGTCTCAACCCTCTCATGAGAGATGCCCACTACACACGCAATATGTCGAGTGATCAATCATCGATCAGCCATGACCATGTTATGCACCAGGGTAATTTTTTCTTGAATGGTTGCTGTTGATCATGGCCTTACGGGACACAGGTCATCGTCAAGACTATCTCTGCCATGCTTAAATTCAGCAGCTCTTTTCTTTACTGTTGAAAAAGGGGCATCATCCCCTCAAGTGGAGACCATGTCTGAATTGGGGTTAGTCCTTTTGGTTGCAGCTACTTGATGACTGCCCTATGTCCGGTTTTCTTCCATTTCTGGTGATTTCAATTGGTAGGTAATCTGGTACAAAGACAATTATAACACAGTCACTACAGTCACAGTTCTTATGTCTATGATTCATTCAGAGATTGTACTTGTTGGTAGCAAAAGTTTGTTTCAACCCAATAAATCTATCCTTTTCAGGCTTAGAACTTTTAAGCCAGTTCAAGATTGATAAGTAGGAAATGCAATAGTGTCTAGATATCAGTTAGAAAAACGTAGGTTCTATTAGTGCACAAGACGACTTACTGTTGGAATTCCTAGATCATAGCTTGCAGGTAACTGTTCAAGGAAAATTATTTGTTCTAGAATTCTGTTTAGATGTGGTCCGCCAATGGCTAGGAATAAGTTTCCAGGCAGAAATTAATGACAAATAGCATATTATATATTTTGAACGTTAAATGAAATATGTTGATATGTGTGTTTTGTAGTTTTCATAGATGTCTACAGCAAGAATTTGTTCGCTTTATACACTTTATATATAATAAATGATACCTTTATGACTGTAAGCTGATTTTAAGCGAAATCTTTATACTTAATATCTCGCATGAACGTATATAGCTTAGTTTCTCTTTAGTGTAAGATAATATGTGACAGTTGATAGGTGATGGATGGCTTCCATTCATGCCGCTACATGTTTTTTGTAACTTAGTCGTATAGGAAGTTGTCTGTGAGAAACCATGTCTCGCTTTCTGAATATTTAGCTTCTAGATGTCCTTAGTTAGATGATTTACCACTGACAGTCAGGATTCAGTGTTTCGTCTAATTTCTAGTAAACAAGTTGAATAAAACTGGATATTTTTTGAAAGTCTATTTTTCAAAAGGTATATGCTTGTTTAAAATAATAATGTTTGAATTGTCAATGTCACAAAGCCTTCATGATTTTTTAAACTTGGTCTTCACTTGTCAGGAGTTGTGCCTATGAAGCTGAGAGGAAAACAAAGTTCGCCTCTGACACATTGCATACATTTATACTATTGAAAGAAAAAGAAAGTTACATAATCATTTTCATATGGCTATCTAAAATACATTGACTGTTGAATTCAAACCTAGTGTGTTACTAAATATTTGGTGGCAAACATTGCAGACATTATTATTGAAATAAAAGTAAAATTACTTAATCTGTCAGTTTCAACTACGGTACCATCTAAATTATCTTGATTGTTGAATTCTAACCTTGTGTGTTGTCAAAGATTTTTTGTGGTCATATATTTTTGTTTTCTCAAATCCATCATTTTTTGAACATTTTATTCCAGGCGAAGCAAAATGTTTGCTATAGCCAAAAACATATATACAGATAATTAAGTAGCATACATTTATTACATTGTAATTTATATATACATAGTTAACAGTATCAAATTTATAATACCCCTCATACATTTATACACACTATTGTACACTAAAAAGCACTAACAATAAATACATATATAAATACATCATAATTAATAATCCCACCACAACCTACCCCACCACACACGTCCCACCACACACACCACACACTACCCCTTAAAAACCCCATCAGATAAATGCTTTAAACAAAATTGAATTAAAATAGTAGGTGTGGTTAATTTTTATAGTTTTTAACTGACGAAATTTCTGGAACCTTAATAATTATGTCAAAAAATTACTTGTGGATTCTGAAATACGAAAACTACCACAGACCTGATTTCTTGACAGAATGGATTGGAGCGTTCTCACAGTTCTAGCTGAGATTATGTTCAGAATGGTTAAGAAATAGCCAGCTGAAATCAATAGTGTTTGTATTATTGATTGCTCACTCTATTTCCCTAAAATGTCTGGGCTTAGTCTTAATACTTAAAACTAGTTCACGTAACCACAATGCAACACATTTACAACCTGGTAGGGTAATTAGTTTTAATGAACACCAGTCTCGGTCATTCAAATCAACTAATTTCTATCTTTTTATTGTTTTCCTTTTATTTTGAAAAGGACTATAATCTATAGTAGGCCTCTTTCAGAGATCCAATAAAAGATATTGACCTGTTGAAATGTCGATTCAGTTTAATCAAATATTTGATATTTAATTTGCTCTAAAGGACATTGCATTTAAATAGGTACTTGCATTGGTTCATTTCAGAAAATATGTCAGGAAATGAAATGAAATCAAATCGGATGGGTTTTAACTTATTTTGATTTTAACCAGGCTAATAGTTCAGTGTACTATGAGGGAATTATTTGCATAGACAGTGGCAGTAAGCCTACTGTATACTATTTTCTCACATTCCAAATGTCAATATGTATGTAAAATGATCCAGATGTTGTAAAACTCACAGTCATTGCTTCAGGAACATGATGAAGACGGACATACACAATGCAATGGAAAATTTGAGGAAAATTTGGCTACAGCAATGAATATTTTATGTGCACGCTAATGTGTACACAGGACCATAGTTTTTCGTCCCATCCTAACAAATATACATACTTTGTCCATCCTAGTAAACTTTTTAGGGCTGACACCAGGATTGAACAGGTTACCTAGTCAAAGTCTTGCTCACTGAGCCACCACAGCTGTCATATGTTTTAGGAGAGGTTGTCATCTTTGTTATCTCTACAAAATAGAATGAAGTAGGAGAAGGTAAAAATATGATTTTCTTCAACAGGATCGGATGTATACCTGTTTACAATAGTTTAGAACTGTAACATGTACAGCGTGTCATTCTAATATGTGCCAGTAGGATGTTAAACCCCATTTTATTTCATTCCAATATGTCCATATCTGAGTTTGATGGAAGAAGTCCACTTGATCATGGATAGCTTTCATTGACAAGCTATCATTCATAGCTTGTGAAGCCTGAAAGTTAACATTGCTAAATGTAGGGATTATTGTTTGACTTTCACAGGAAGTTATCGAACGTTTCTATGTCTTCTTCACATTTCTTGTTTTCACGTCTGGTTTGGAATCCAGCTGTGCCTCTGCCAAGGTTATTTTTACCAATGTTTAATGAATGTTTATTGCTTTATTAGACAACTGTGGAGGTGTTTTATTACTGTATTGTTAAGAGTATTTTTTGACATTGAAATCGTACACAATCATTTTTGAGACATTCTTTATATCCATCATGTCATATATCTCTACCATTTTTTGTTTTAATACCATTAACTCTAAAACGACCCAGAGGTTTGACGCCATAACGTCATAAAAACCCATGTCATAATTATCAATAGTGTTAAAATCATATAACAACTGAAAATAAATCCCTTCTGGGCCTTCGTGTAAATGGATGAAATATTCTAAATTGCCATTTTCATAAATATTAATTTTATACAAAAAAATTAATTTAGACATTTCATGCAAAATTCATGTAGGCCTACATAGATATATAGATCTAATGGTTATTTCTAAAAAAAACATTTATCGTGAATTATTAAAATTTAAAAGTACAGATAATTAAAATTTTGTGGATTAGCCTAGCTTCTATCATGTTCTAGCCTAACGCAAAACTATAAATATCTAACCAACCACCGATAAAATCTGAATCACTGTCATTCAATTGGTATATGGTAACCCGTCGTACGAAGAATGTTGTCGTGTAGTAGGCCTAACATATCACCGTTTTATTATATAATTTTTCAAGAAGAAACAGTAAGATTTTTTAATGTCAAAATGTCAAACAGGAAGTAAACAAATGAGAAAAGGCCGCCTGTTTATAAGGGGAGAAACCTCTCATTGCGCTAGGAACGTTGCATTCGGCTAACTAGTTTTGTCGACAAAAGTCGCCGTGGGTACTTAACGGTAACGTCATAGGTGTCGACAAAAGTCGTCGTGGGTCAGTTAAGAGTTAAGTGGGTTGGGAATACTTGATATATTGTCTTATAATAACGTAATTTACATATAGTCTTTATAAAAAATTTATTCTGAAAATTCAGTAATATTGTAGTAATAAATTTCCTCATCCCACCCTTGTTATACCACTGAGCATTGGACTAATGTCTGTTGATCAACCGTGTGCATCAAATATTCTCCCTGTGATTAACAACCGTTTTCAAATCGTTTTCTCATTGTAATAAATGCCATATTGAATCACCGCTGTGGGAATATTGTTTCGTGACATAGGGCCCAGACTGAAGTTTCTTGTAAAATATTAATATCAACTTGTCATTATTGATACTTGATCTGTTTAGACATTTTACATTTTTACGAATAGGAACATCAGCATTCCTCCCTTTCGAGTTCTTCTCACACATTTAGATTATATTTTGTATCAACAACTAATATTTCTACTGTACATAGCTTCCGATTAGAAAACTGATTTTACAAACCAATGCTTAAAGATATAAAACAACTCGCAGGATGGCGCCTATACATGTAGTTGCGACTAGTAAAGTTATTTTTAAAAAAATGACAGGATGATATTCTATATAGATCAGTGAATCTAAATGCAAACATCATGTAGTTAAATTAGCTCTGTTAATACCCCAACTGTTCAGTATCAAATCACTTTTAATACAAGACTGCCGTGGTGACTTTCTTGAGATATAATCGAATTCCTGGAGGCCTGTAGCATTTCCAATGTCATTTTGCAGAGAGTAATTTCCAAAGGAGGTATAACCTCATCACAGAAATTTCTGACACGTTGCTATCTCTCCGTTCTAGTCTTAAAGTAAGCAAGACAAAATCAATAATTGAACTTCGTGAAATATTATTTCCGCTATACATACATTTATGATTGATCAGAGAATCAAATAACCCGAAGAATTTTTCTCAAATTAAATAGGTTTCCATCTGTTTTCTGTTTTACTTTTTTTGTTGGATTAAATTTAGTCTGCTGTGGTTAAATACTGTAAGGGGAGCAGGGACAACTGCCCTGATATCGTTTGTTTTGTCTGTATTTATGTCCTTTTTGTTATTATCATACAGGTTCAGTTAATTTAACACATAATGTCTATAATAGCATTCAATAAGCAATTCTAAGACAAAGACATTGAACACATGGCTTTAGATCATAAGGTCCGTCAATGAATCCACTTTAGTGATCTTGATCCCAAGCATGTACATTAAAAAGAGAAAGGGTCACCTGCCCACCTTCGTTGGTTTTCTTCGGATCACACTCCTATCAACGCCTATGGACAAGCAAATTATTTTTAGTCCCAAAATGACCTAGTTTTTATGAAAGTATGTTAAACCCTATTTCTCTCTCTTCATGTTATGATAGAAAAATAAATAACCATATTATAATATAATTTCTTTAGAAATGACCAAGGGATTAGTTGATATGACAAAAAATATCCATTCTATTTTAAATTATAAATCCTGACTAAAAGAGTTCTTCATTTGAAATCAATCAATGCATTGTCAGTGAAATCATTAAAATGGCTTCCAATCCACTTGTTATCTGACTGTATGTGTAAAGGGTTGTTTAATTTATGATTTCCATTGGCCATTTTGTAAAAAGATCACAGTTCAGTTGTTAATCTCACCATTGGGAAATCCCAACTTTAAATGGCATTTTAGAAACAATATAAGAAAACCTCCTTTTTCTAGCTAATCATTATTGCTGTGATTGCTTCTTGTATTTCAATAATTGATTGCTTTTAAGACTGAGTATGTAAAAATCACTTTGGTACTGCATTTAAAGATGTCTTGATAGGAGTATGTAGGAATTGTACATGTTAACAACGGAAATAAAAGTAGTCTTGAGTTATGGTTAATTAATGTCCGCCAAATGTGAAAACAGCAATTGCAACAAAAAATAGACACAATTGTTGTAACATTCAAATAAATTTTGTGCACCAATGCCAACCAAGGACATAATGAAACTGCACAAATTGAACGTGATACAATCAGAAACATATTTCTGTAGAACTGTGAAATTTCATGATCAAGTTTTATCACAGTGGCCAGTTTTGTTTTATTCCAAGCAACCAAATGAGGAATAGTTTTGACACTTTATTGTCGGAGTTGTCATTGTGTCACATATGGTAAGCATTGGCCATTCATCTCGAAATTCTAGTCCACATACTGCTTCTATGGGATATAACATTGTAAATGAGAAAAATTTGCCATTTCTTCCAATTTTATCTTTTTGTATTTTCAGAGAGTTCATAGTAAAAAAGTGGACGAACCGATATTTTTTAGACTTGTACAATATTTTGCTGTGTGTCTTTTTGAATGTAATGAAGCTGAAGATTATTCCCCTGCCAAAACATTAATGAATATGTGTTTTACATTCTACTTACAAGGTAAATACATTTATATTTTTATCATCCTTTCATTGTTTTCAGTTCTGAGTTTTCATTCAAAACTGGTTCAGAACAGAAGTCTCATATTCTGTGCATTATGGCAATTGGAATGCGTACACCGGAAGTTGAGATTCCTGCGGGCTGGTATGTCAGTCTAATGCCTGTATGTATAACCCCATAGCATTAACACAAATTTGATTACGTACCTAATCTCTATTTTGGTTATCTACATTTTGCGTTTACCATCGTATTAAGCGTATAATTCAAAATATGAATCATGCATATGAAAATAGAGCTTATAGCTTAAGTTAAGATAATACTGCTATATATCATGATTATGCAAGTTCCTGGTATTTCGGAAAATGATTTAATGTGACATGAAATGTAACTATTTTGATCATATCCACTTAAACAGTAAGACTTTATTGCTCAGTTAAAGTGGCTTGGTGTGTCATGAAAATGATACAAACTGTGACTCAAGCACCCATCTTGTATATAAATGGAATCCTATTTATCTGTACCAACTGGCTGAGGGAAATTCTACCCAGACATCAGCTCTACAGTCCATTATCATTTTGAATTCCAACTTCCAAGGGCTCTTTTATGAGCATGGGGCCTTGTTTTTCTATCCATCTGTACAACTAGGCATTGTTCTTTGCCAGGTCCTCTGTCCTTGGCCATGTTTCAAGAAATTTTAACTAAGGTAAAATCCAAGTTTTAATAATTTGATTGGATGATATTGGATTGCTTTAGTGCTTAGCCAATCAAAATTGAAGTTTCTACATAAATTTGGAATATATCTTTAGGTAAGATTTTGAGGTACAAGGCCCTGTCCTGTAAACCTATTCATCCTGGAAATTCCTGGGGAACTTTCTCAGCTCAGATCAGACCTCAGATTTCCAAGTTAGTTAGCCAAAACCTGACTCACTGAACCATTATTATGTACCGGTACATGTTGTAGAAAGATTTCTACTGTACTGTAGAAACATTTGTAGCAATATTCCTAGAATTTTGCTCTTAAAATTAATGATGGCTTTATATTTTATTAATTAATATCTTTGGAAAGTTATTAGATTCACATTTGTACTTAAATCAAGTTAGCGAATGAGTGGCATGTTGTTCTAAATTATGTAGTAGAGAGGAGAGAGTATGCATAGTGTTACACAATTTGATCATCTATCTTGGGATATCATTTATACAAACAATGGGTCAACAATCAGAATTAAGCTCACATTAGCTTACCCTTCAAAACATGTGAATTATTTAATGTCAAGACTGTCTAACAAACAGTGATGGTGTTATTGTAAACGTCAAAACATGTGCAGTATATATATTGCATTAATGCTTACTGTCACAACTTGACGTTACACAGTTATCATATAACATGTAAACTGATTGCTTATAGCCACAGATAAATTACTTGATGATGTGATTACTTGATAGTTCAACATTATAAATACTCTTGACAGGCTGTATTGATTCTTTATAATTTGAAATCTGAACAAATCGACACCATGACCAGGTAACATAGCAAGTATGGTCACTGATAATTGTCTAATACAAACTTGACATGGAATCTAGCGATCCTGATCGTTAGTTATTTTAAAAAGTGAAATTGTCCTAAGCTAGAAAGTACACATAGATAGTTATTTTAAAAAGTGAAATTGTCCTAAGCTAGAACGTACACATAGATAGTGTATATGAATAAAGACTTATTGGGATCAGTCTTTGAAATATTTGGTTCCACTATACCAGGAGGTTGTAAGAGAACCATCATGGAACCAAGGTCAATCAGAATTATACTTATGGAAAATTGTCTGTTTGAATGTTAAAGAGACTATCCCGATTTGAACAGATTCTCAAAAATAAAAGTCTGTATACACATGAAATTTAAGCACCAAAATACAGAGAAATGTTGTATTTACCTCCTCTCTAAATTACAGCTCAAAATATGGACATGAATGTCAAAACCACTTATCTGGAAACGTAACCCTTTTAAGATTGCGGGTCAATTTTTTCATTGAGAAACCTGATAATCGATTGGTGTTCTTTTGGAGCTTATACATATGGCCCAAATGCTTCTTGATAATGAAATGTAAATTTCACCTACAAGTTAGTTTTATAGAATGAAATCTGGTTTTATCCAAAGACTCTATAATACAGCTTGGGACACCACTCCATTTCCAAATGATTTAGTTTTATTCTCCAAAATATATAAGCAAGTTTGCCCCTTTAGATTATGAAATGAAATGAAATGCGGTTTAACATCCTACTCTTTTGTACCTAACCTGTGCTAATGGAAGACGAGCATACGGTGTGCTATGAGGGAAATTTTGCCCGGGCAGCGGCGCCAAAGCTCCAACTCCAAGGGATCTTTTACATGCACTCCAATGTGTACACGGGACCTTGATTTTTCATCCCATCCAAACGACTAGGCAGCTGTCCTTGTCAGGCTCTCCTTCTGCATCACTGACAAGGGGAAATCATGCCGGAAAATCGCTTTAAATTATGTAATCTGTCAAAAGAAGCATAATGCCCAAGTTGACTGGCATGTGACATCACAGGGACCACAAGTGACATTTGTTAATATGCATTCTTAACTCAATGTACAAATGACCCACTGGCTCATTTCTATTCACGCCATGGTTCAATCACCAGACTGACTAGACTTCAAATAAATAAATTCTAACCAAGTATATGGCAGAAAAATTGTTAATATGACCTTTCTTGTCTTGAAATGTTATAGATTAACGCGGGATTGGGAAATAGTATTTCAATACTCAAAAAATGTCACATTATGTGAGTGTGGTTGAGGGTAGTTGCAGTTCAGTAAAGAAAAGAAACCAACTGGTATAACTGCCTTAGTTTCATAAATTTCCAAAGGATGAATTGTGTCTGTAAATAATGCAAATCCTCATTGGAACCTACAGTAAGTCTGACATCATAGCAAGAAAAAAACTTGGTTAGCTCGTTTGTATAGAGAATTTGGATGTTGGTCGGGTGTACAAACATCTAATAAACATTTGGTCAGTATGACTTCACAGGCATTTGGGAAGATTTAAAATGTTTTAGATAATTGGCAAAATTGTTTTATGGTAGGGCTAAATTTGCGACTGTGAGTGAAGATGTCTTGATTGATTATCCATCTAATTGGATGAAATTGGTATAATGTGTATATGATCATACTACATGTAGCTTCAAGTACATGCCACTTTTATATGGTCATTCCACAAACTAACTTGAAGATACATTATGGGAGATTAGAAAAAAAGCTGACAGTTTTCACTATAATAGTTAAATACTACATAATGTAAAGGAAATTTGCTGAAAATTTAAGTCAGATTGATCCACTCTGAACCGAGAATTTTGTGATTTGATTTTTGGCCTAGCCTCGATCATCATTACCATAGTCGGTATGATAAAAGACATAATCTCAATTATCCATTTAATCATTAAATCATGAATGAAGGTTGAGTAGAAAATAGGATCCTAATCTAGTAAATATCGCAGGCTAGTGATGACATCGAGGTATGATTATGGTCTGGATATGGTAATTAATGTGTACATGTAATTAATAATTTAGATAACATTTCAGGCCCAAAAGAAAGACCTGCAATGGACAGATTTAGCTCTTGCATAATGTATGTTTAAAAAGTTATGTACACGTAAGTTCGAATGAGCTATGTGCTAAAATGTCAAATTAACATGACTAGTGAGTGTTGCGTGCACTTTGTAAGGGCCCCTGAGAATAGCTAAGTTATTCCGTTCTTAAAACTCATAAAATGAGCTTACTTACTGCATGAGTGTGGATGTTTTTTTCTCGCTCTTATACAACTGATGTAATTGAATTTCTTTAATTGAAAAGAAACATTAAATATGCATGTACATAGCATGTTCATGTTATAGAGTGCTTTAAGACCAGTTCAGTTGATTGATTTTCTGGAAAAAATGATACACAATAGACTTCCCAGGTTATTGAACTTCAATCTAAACAATACACTGAAGATCTAGCAGTAGCTGCATAAAAACGGTTAAAGTTTCCAGGATTGGAGTGGGGCAGTACACCTTATATATTTTATGATTTAACTTCCCATTGACCATTCAAAACTCACTAGAATAGATATACTTACCCTTTTCATTGACAGATTTTAAATAAATATTTTATGTAGATGAAAGAATACACTAGTATTTGATCTGTCCTTGAATAACTTGATTTGTTTAATTATTTATTTTCTGTAACATGTTTTGTGTTTAAGTTTCTAGGATTATAAAAACATATTTCAATGTTAAATTCTCTAAAATAGATCTATAAAAATCAGAAATGAAAGGATGGAAATGTATATTTGAATACCTATTTACATGTATATGCTTGAATAAAATTTCTCATTCTAACCCTGATTTCGTCAAAATCCGCCCACCCCTCCCCCACCCTCCATCACCACAAAAAAGTGAGATTTAGTTGACACTGACCAAACACAAATTTTCAAATTAATCCTTTCAAAAGTATCCGTCATTATCATCAATAGGTTTTTTGTACTCAACTGGGACAATGATGAATTTCCTTGGATTCCTTTGTCATCCAATGAAACCTTTATTTCTAATTCTAACACAAGTTTCCATTTTTAAAATGTATCCCAAATAAATAACAGTAGTTCCCATTTTTAAAATGTATCCCAAATGAAAATAAATAAATACAGATTTACATGACATTACCAAACAGTTATAATAATACTATCTTAAAGATATATATATTCAAATTCATTTCCATACAAGCAATTTAAATTTACAGTGTTAGCCAATTATACTGATATATTCTAAAGCAAAATGAGAAAATATTCATATAAATGTACACAAAAAAAGCAGTTTTGACTGTTGAAGTGACATTAAAATGTCAGTGGATAGCATACAAATATACGAACACTCTACTACAACAAGGAGAAAATAATTGTCCTCGTATTCCTTTGTCAGTCGAAAAAGAAAGAAAATTTCATTTCAAGATGGCTTTTTTTAAATAATTCTACAAATATTTTCCAAAAACATAAAACTTTCTTTGTATTAAATTTGGTTATCTTGTTAGCATACAGCTTTCTTCAAAGGAATTTCCTGAGTTTGTCCGGATCCTTGACGTGGATATTTCACTCTGAATAATTCTTTCAAAACAATCATTCTAGAAAACAACGAAACTATCTTTGTATTTGTATTGCTTTTCTCTTGACGCCACTGGCCAACGTTTCTTGTTCGAACACATTTCTTAAAGTGCTAAGTGTATTATGATTACCATCATAGTGCTTTGTTCTGTGGAGTAATGAGTTATGGAATGTTTGAGAAAGTTTAGTCAAGTGTTCAGTGATTGGCTGTTTATATCCGCTTGCAGGCTGATGGAGCGTTTATACTAAACATATAATCAATCAATGATGATGGTTAATAGAATAGAAACCAGTAGAGAAATTGATTGTTAATCTCACAAAATTTATCAAAGCTTTTTTTTGATTTCATTGTTAGATAACATGACCACCTCCATGGATAAAGCCATGATCATTCATCTATACTTTTTTCTCTTGATATGTGGGCATTCAGTTCAGTTTTTATGGGAATTATTGACTTTTCCATATTGTCAAAATTAAAACCATCACAGAAAAAAATGCAAACACATAAATATGTAGTGCAAGTTCAAGCTGATTATGGTGATATCACTTTTCTGTACTGGTATCGGTACAAATAAATTTATTTCCTGTGGTGGCGTGCTGTGTTTTTGCCTGATCAATAGGAACCCTCCCAACATTTGATAGGGGAACACATGATGTGGGCTCACAGCTCCACCCAGTCTTTCTGAACTCCCCAGATGAAGCCTTCATTCGCTGTATTTTACACTCTTGATGTTGGGGATCCAGGGGTCCAGGCCACACTAGGCTTCATTGTCAATCCAGTACTGGTTTAACATAATTCTTTTCTGCACCAATCAGACTAATTGTTTTCTCTGGTTTTATCTTATATTGTTTGCTGGACAGAAATATTAATTATTTGTGAGTTTCTCATGAGTACTAGCTGAAATAATAAATCTTTTATTTTAATAAATCTTTATCAGTCAACTAATAAGTTGGGCTATTTTCCACCAAATAATAATAATATTGCAACATTTAAATTCTGTGATGGCATTATTCTTTGGACGGGTAACAAATCATATTTATCACAGATATCCTATTTGGTAAAATCTCTTACTGCATCTCGTATTATCGGTTTTAATTTTATTATGGTGATTTACTAGTATTTGTAAATAGGCAATTATATTATAAAATAGGATAAACAATAATGATATATGATAGTTGATTATTGATTCGGGTAAAAAATTGATTTGAATTATTGCCAGACTATTATTATAGCAATAATACAGAGAAGATAGTTCTACATGAAAGCAGGTTGTCTAAATATGATTGAACATGTTCCACAATGAAATATGTGTTTAATCTGAACATATTGATAATAATTCCCAAACAAGCAAACATGTAGGCAGCTCTTAGGAATCAATGATAGATTTATATCGTTAATACTTGTACAAATCTCTTTCACCAAATATTAAAGCTAATATTTCAAGTTTTTATCATTACATAATAGCTTTTCATGAAATGCTATGAGAATTATTTGCTCGATTGAGCAAAAAGATTGGTAGTTCTATTATAGACTCCTTAGTTTATATTCATTTCATGTCTTAACATCGATTTATAATAAAGTCTAATTTTCACAATAATTGAGAGTCTTGACATCAAAATTTAGTCATTAAGTTTGGTGCCCACCTTTGGTGCTATACTTCAAAATTTTGCGTAACCAAATTTAAAAATAGATCCTTTAATATTTCAAATATTAACAGTCTTTACAGTTTGATAAAAATTACCCAGTCAATTGTTTTTTTGTGATGTCACAATTAATTTAATCATCAACTTTGAATACTTTAAAATGATAAACAAGTTTTCCATGACTCCTAGTGGCGATGAATACCTAAGGAAATACAAGAGGTAATGAGGGATATTTCCTGGTGAATTTCTGTTTTTTAGACATACAGGACAAGTCTCCAATTAATGTTTTATGTAATTAATTTATAATTAGAACATCCGATAACAAAGCAATATATACATATCTTAAAAGATTATATTAAAGAAGCATTATGCAAGAGGTAAATATGCCTATTGCAGGGGGTTCAAATGTTACATGAATTATTATTTAGACATATGTTCACATGACAAGCCCATAATTAACTCTGTGGGTGGCTTAGATATTGAGTGGATTTTGTAATGTCTGCAGATATAGCCGGTCATGATGGAATTATCCAAATAGGAATGACATCTCTGATTAGAATGTTGATAGAAGCTGTGACTCTATAGATTTACAGACAGCTTTCTATTTTATCTCAAGCCTTTCGAAGAAAATATAGGACCATTAAAATGGGTTTGTCTATCTGTCTGTCACACTTTTTGGGACACAATAGCCCTCCTTCTAATTGAGCTAGAATGTTGAAACTTGGTGTAGGCGTTTATTAGGTTGTCTTGATTGAGTTCAGTGTTGAGCGTTTTCTGCTTAGGGTACGCAGAAATAAACAATTTGATGGGTTGATGCTTTGTTACACGATAACTTAGTTCTTATCAAGTGAGGATGATGAAACTTAGTATATAGTCTCATTAAATCAATACCTTGTCTAAATTCCATAATGAGCGTTAAGTAATTTGATTGGTTGAGACTTTGGAACACAATAACTCTCCATTAGGTGAATGATTTGATGGAGTTCAAAGATAAGCATTTTCAACTTAGGGTAAGCAGAGATAAGCAATTTGTTTGGTTGATGCTTTGGGACACGATAACTTAAGTTTTAATTAAGTGAGATTCATGAAATTTGGTGTATATTTTCATCACATCAATACCTTGACTAAGTTCGTTATTATGCAGAATGATTAGCAATTTGATTGGTTGAGATTTTGGAGCTTGGCAACTTTGATTCTAATTGAGTGATAGTGGTGAGACTTCATGTATAGTTTCACTACCAGATACTTGAAAAGCCTTCATGAACATTTTATGTTTAGACTAAGTATAGATACTCAGTTTGACTCATGGATACTTTTGAAAAAGATAAATGTGCAATTAATTGATATTTGTTTGGGGATCTCTGCAGGGGACATCAGCCTCATTGTTAGCTTGTTTTATAGTCTTTCTTGGATTACAAATAATTCTGATTTAATATAAGCCATTCAGAATAATGTAATTTGACTAAAATGTTCCACATATTCACATATTATTACTTCTTTTTGAACTATAATAGCAAGAACGGCCAGCTTTTTCTCTAAACCTTGTATAATGCATCTTTAAGGATATTGCATGGCAGTTGACTGGTTGCAGTTGCTAAATTACATGTATAATGCATGGAGAAATCTTCAACAATTATTTGTATTTTCTACTTTCTTTCAGATCAGAATCCTGGTGGTGGAACATATAAACATTTCCTCTACAGTTATCTCAGAGATCAGCCAGTATGGCAGTCTTTACGATTCTGGAATGCTGCTTTCTTTGATGCCATACAAGGGGAAAGATCACGGAAACCTGTTCCTAAAAAGTAAGATTTTTTAATTCCCAGAACTTCTAAAGCACAATTTCTTATAAAGGGATTCTAGATTGAGTAATAATTGTGAACATGTAACGAAAATGGTTGACTTTCATACATAGAGTGGTTGTCATGGTGCCTAGCGATAAAATTCCTAATAACCCCAGTTTATTTCATGTTCTTATGTAGTACATTAATACCAAGATGAATTGTCATAGTTATACAACCTAACTATATTCAACCAATTGTACATAATGCTTATAAAATCTGAATAGAATGTGTTGGAATACAAATTAATTTGTGCGATAATGCTGGTAGTTTATACTTTCCATGTCTGAGACTTCTATGAATAAATGGGCATTTTTATTATTTATGTAACATTATGAACTATATTTCCATGACAACTGTAATATAGTGAGATTTTATACACCCACATTTACATGTGGTCGTATATTGCCGCCACTCCCATCTGTCGGTCTGTCCACAATTTATTTGTGGACACTTTTCAGGTTACAATTCTTATCTGTGTTGTTGATAAAGTGTGAAATCTAGGTTTATCTCTAAAAGATCTCTGTTCTTTTCGATATTGGCATGTATCGGATCAAAGGTCACAATTTTTATCTAATGAAACTTGAAATTTATGCTTATAACCTGAAGATCTTGGTTCTGTGCAATATTCATGCATATAGGGCCGCAACTTTCTGGATTGTGGCTCCTGATTGTACGTAAAATCACAGTTTTAGCATGTGGTCCCCAAGAGGTCACACGGGTTGAGAATTACTGAATTACAATGTTGTAAGAGGAATTATTTTAATGTAATGTCTCTTTATTCGTATCATGTACTACAATGAATGATTTCAAAAGAATCCTGATAACATTATATTAAAAATGGTCAATAAAACGATGGTTTATAAATGGTGTAAGATGAATATTGACTATTATTTTTGCTAGCTTATGTAATTTGCATGAATTCTGTAATGATCATAGAATGTCTGTATCAGTGATATAATTTCCCTTGCAAGCTTAACAAGATTCTACATCACAGTTTGGAGCCATATAAAGACGAAAAGGAATGTTTAATGGTTTGAATTTTGTATTAGTTATATAAAATTTTATAGTTAGTGTGGTCTGAGAAATCTATGTTATAGGAAACAGTATAGAGGAAATTGTGTCTCATTTAATGTCGTCTAGTTATTTAGACATTGTTATGAGATTTTCTTTGCTATAATAAACATATAATATGTCTGACTGAGAAGGGATAATCGACCATGTAACACATGTCTGTCGCATACTTTTGTTGCGCGTCTTTCGAGTTCAGTGTTCAGTATTATAATCTAGTTCAAATGAAATTTACCAGAGACACCTCCATATTTCTCAAATAAAATGTTTGAAAACTTTAATTATTTGAGAAATATTCAAGAACCATAGAGCTTAAGTAGTTCAAATTTATAAATTAATATTCATATTCAATAATTAGTATGATTAAAAACCAATTAATGATGACATATTATACTGGTTTGATATTTTACCCACTCCTTCCACTAGTTCACATCAGAGATGTGGAATGAAGTTATCATCAGATCACTGTCTGGAAAATATAATCAAATGAAATGGGCTTTTAAGATCATTCTTTTCTGTACTAACCAGAACCAGAGTAATGGAAACACGTGAGGAATATTAGTGACAATAGATACATATAGGCAATTAATTCAGTTTTAAAGTCAGTTACCGTAAGCCAGAAATTACACAACTAGAAGGCTGCATGTTTGAATCTTAGCAATGGTGTAGAAGAACTATTATATTGATTGTGATTTATGTTTTAGGGATCTCACGAACAACAAAATTATGCTTGGATATTAGGAAATAGAATGAAAATGGCAGAAATATTATTACTGCCAGGAAAAATTCTACGACTTCCCTCCTATCTCAAATGATTGAAGTGTTGATGAGATATTAAATCCATATGTATTCTTTATTACAAAGTTTATATATGTGATGCATTGTCATTTGATATTATTTTACAACGTATTTCTGGTTGTTTATGATTATTGTCATGGATTGAACTATTATTCTTTTGTCTGCAGAGAATATCTATGTCTGGTAGTCTATTATTCTACATTTCTAAGGCTCTGATGCTACTTTAATCTGTGTAAATAGTCTGTAAAGGTGTGAGCTCCATGATACTTAGAACCACACTACCACCATAACAGTCCTCAGGGATGCAAACTTTAATTATTGAGTTAATTTATCAGACTTTATTGGTCTGCTGAAGGCAAGACACTAATGACAAGGCTTACATTTCTACTTGATGGAATATCGAAAGAGGCTGAGTATAAAAATAGTATCTATTTATGGTATCCTATGTCATGTGAAAAGAGGACCCAACATATCAATATCTTCATGTAACTTAATATATTGTGATGTCAATTTATTGAATAGTGACTAGGCTCTGGTCTAGAAACCTCATAACTCTAGGTTATTCCCCGACCTTGGAACTGTTGACCACATCTAGAATATCATCATTTTAAACTACAGGTTGTAGATATTGTAAATGATTGTATCATAAATATGTTGTGAATTGTAATGAAATTTCTGGCTTCAATTAATAGCTGATTACTTAATGAATACCAAAATCGATGTGGAATATGCAGAATTAAGTGCCTCATTATTGTGCTGTAATGATGTACAAACCATTCTACAGTTACCAACCAGATAGCCACCCAGCTGTGGCCCTATACACTATAGCCCCACATGATGAAAGTTGCATATTTTCTAAGGAAGGCAAAATATAATTATTTCACTATATATATATATTGCTTGATAAAATAATGGGTTGTCAAATCACTATTATACAATCATAGCAATTACTTTATCACTTAAAATAACAATAACGCCGGAAATAGCAAAATTATCTCCCTTGTATTTTATACGCTCTATGAATATAGCATATCTCAACATTACTGTTTCAGCTTCAAAATGATATATTTGCCAACTGACAATGGTGAATTCTTTGATTAATAGTATTATTCTTGAACAGGATAGGACTGTGTACAGATTCGATGTGTTTTAAGGCTTTATTTTAATTATCTAAAACGTATGGCTTCTAAAAAGCTGCAACTGTTGCTTTAATAAGCAGATTGTCATGTCTGGCTGTCACCTACATCAGCTATTTATTAGTTCTAAACGATGTATGTATTCTAATCGTGATGATGAAGAAAAAACAGTAAACAATTGCTGAAATGACTTAATTCATAATTAATTCTGTAGGACACAAATGCAGTACAAGATTTATTGTAAGCTGAAATAAAGATGTTCATCACAAAATAGAATGCAGGGGGAAAATTCACGACGGCACCCGCGGCAATTGCCATAGTATTTGGCGAAATTGCCGTAGAAAATAAATAATAGCTACTGCATCGTTTGCCGTGGTAATTTAGTTTAGAATATGACTATTATGAGGATGACAATTTGCCGACGTTCTTTCCTGGGTTCTTGTAACTAAAGTTTTCTATAGAGTTAGATCTCAAACCACACAGCTACTAAAAATACATCGAACGAAGTTGAATTCTTATTGGCTATTTACCGTGACGTCACATTAGAAGACACACATACAATGCAGATACCGATAGAACAAGTTCTTTCAGTAGTACCATGGAACGTATATAACTTAATACAAGTTCGTGATTTTATGGTTACTCAGCTAATTTTATAACAATGAATTTCACACCATCTACGCTCGTTGTCTGGTGTATTTAATCATTAAAAAGCTCAAAACAATTTCCAGAAATAATGGCTATGAAGTGTTTACTGGAAAAAATATGACCAAAGCATTAAACAATTAGAACGAGGAAATATGTCATATAACATAATTTGTAAGATAAATATAGACAGGATGTGAGAAAGGAATTCCAGGGGGCGTTACTTGTCCACTGCAGGAGGTGTGAAATCGTCTTTTGATCATCAAATTACGGTACTACGAATATTTTATAATCGGAATTCAACACCTTAACGGCAAGGTATTCATTTAAAACACAAGTTTGGTACCATGATACTTGGTGAAATTGGCGTAAATACAGATTGAATAGAATTGCATGAATCTTCGCTTCGTTGAGCCAAATCAGATTCGCAGGCTTGCAAGAATTTTTATACCATCTGATTTTGAAGAAATAAAACGAATTCATTACGATATTTACATCCCACTTCTACCTCGTTGCCAGTGGCAACCTTTGATAAAACTGTCCTGTTTATTTCCAATACAGGCATAAAAGTATCCTTGTATCAGAAATGAACAGTACGCTTTCTACAAAGAATACAAGCCTTGAAAATAAGCAGGACGAAAACAAATGCCTAGAAAGTCATAAATTTTATTACAAATGAATTTTAACGGATGATCCATCCGCTGATGTACACTTCACGAGGACTGACCCACATTTTGCACTTCCTTTACATTACATTTAATATAATTGCAGTGTTCTATGCCAGAGACAAGTTGTTTTCACGATGTATCTGGCTTTGTTCATGTCATCTATCTGTGGAGTTCAGTCTAAACAAACATGTGACAGTTTACGCCCAGGGTAATGCAACAAGACGCACATGCAAATGCAATACTACTCAGGTCATTTCTCCATTGCAGAATCATTCTACCATGAGAGAGAGAGAGAGAGAAATGGGGTTTAACGTCCACTCAACACAAACTAGGTCATTTCGGGACTAACATGGTTTTTAATTTTATTTCAATAATTCGCTTGTGCATAGGGGTCTTTAGCAGTGGGAGGAAACCGGAGTGCCCGGAGGAAACCCATGAGGTTGAGAAGGCGCCCATGCCACATACGCTCACACCAGGGCTCAAAACCACAGCCGCAAGCCAGAGGTGACCGGCCAGCTAGAGGTCGAAGCGCGGCACTCTAGTCCACTAGGCCATCCCAACCCCCAATTCTACCATGAAATTAAAGTGAGGCACAGAAAGGAATAAATGAAAGAGCAGAAAGTATTTGTCACATTTCGCTTTACACGACTCGATAATGAAAATAAATATTATTTTTCACATTTCACTTCACAATACACAATAGAAATGTGATGTAAGTGACTTTATAGCACCTTTCCTCGGTGTATCGGTGGAGATCAGGACAGTTTTGGTCGACAGACTTTCTTTCCGATGCCTTGAAGTTAAATCACATGTTGATATTTTCTCAGTGTTTTAATACCACTCCCTAATTTTAAAGTCCTTAGATTTAGGTTCCATGCGAAAAGCTCGCAGAAGTGTTTAAATTCATGTTTCTTGGTGCAATCAGGCGATAACAAATTTCGGCAAAAAGAGTGACCAGTCACCATTAGTGACACTACATTTAAAACCAATAATGAATTTCATTTATCCTTACATAATGACATTAAAACAAGTAAGATTTATGGAAACAACGACCTCGTTCAAATAAAAAAATGATGAAAAATGGGTTGTGCATTTCTCTTTTTGAGGAATATATATGGTTTATTAAATTTATCTGGCCACATAAATGGCTTAGCCATTGAAATACAAACTTCCAGTAAAAATGATTGGCTAATATTGATATTCTTCCAACAAAGTCACACTTGGTGTTGACAGATGTACAGGAAACTCATTAATCTTGTCAGCAAATGTGTAAAGTAGCTGTAGAGAATTTAACTGAAGGTGTTGTCTGCCCAATTGCAAGTCAAATCAAGACTGGAGATACAGAAATGTCAAAAATAGACATGAGATCAAAGATTATTATAGAAATAAAACGCATATTGCAGCAGAAAGCCAATGAAAGTTTCTTTATTTTAATTAAACCGAAAAGTACAGCTGCAATGTGTTATTTCGATGATTTAATAAAAAAGATGTGTGATACCATCTTGGGTTTGATGTTCCTGGATGGATATTAGTTAAATTTTTGGACATTGGAAAAGAGATGGTATCATGAGATCAAGAGAAAGTAATGTGAATTTCAGAAGACCATAACTTCTTTTTATTAATCTATTTTACTAATATTTTGCCCAATATGAGTTCCTACGTTCAGAGGTTCAGTGAGAGCAGGAAACTTTGGATTTATTATGTGATTCATTTCACAAAGGTTTGCAAGGACCATTTTGATTACGTGCATGCTAGTCCACCCCTTCCCCCACATCCACACATCTGCACATCAACACATAGGGTTTCATTCAAATAGAGCTATATTAACAATATTCTCCACAATTTTATTTTATCTGTCGTCATGTGTTAAATGTATGTAAAATTTTAATCTTTAAGAGGCATTTAGTAACTGGAAAGAGCAATAAACTATAACACATACTTATGGAATAACAGTTACTGATTTATTTAGGCGACGTTTCGAAGAAAGAGCAATAAACTATAACACATACTTATGGAATAACAGTTACTGATTTATTTAGGCGACGTTTCGAAGAGTATTCTCTCAACGTTTTCATGTAAATCTTTTGTAATTGAAATGAGATTTTATCGCAAAGTAATAAAAACTGCTCTTTCAAATACCCAGGAGTCGTGGTAAACTATCAGTTGATACACTTTTATTGTATTTCAAGTACATGTAAATTTATTTCCAAACAAATTTAGTTAACATATTTTTTCTGATCATTTTGAAATTCAATTTAGTCATTATTGATTCATTGATGTGTTGTATTTTTTTTTTTTAAATTCCGTTTTATGCAGTGTTCCATCTTTAATTAGATTGTGTGAGTAAGGTGATAAACTAGCTGTATTTTATTGCTCTATCAGATTTATTGATTTCCACACAGATTTGAGGACGGATGGAAGCCAACGTAAATCTTAAAATGTACTGAATCTTGTACTGAAAAATCTACAATTCCCTAATGAATCAGGTTTCTTTTATTGAAATTCTTTATTGGAACGGAGCCAAGACAACTGATTTCGTTAATCAGATTTATGTCTTTTCGATGGTAGTTAGAACTCGATGTATACATGAAAAACACAACACAACACCATTTAAAGATAAATTTCAATCCTGTTATTTCTTTATGTTGCTTTGAAACTGTTTACTTGTGTTCAGATTTTATGTAATTGTAAAGGTGTTTTTTCCTTCTAAATGTAATTCGATAGCAAGCAAATTATAAGTCAAAAGTCAATCTTGATTGTGATACAAGACAAAGTTCTTGCTGGAACTTTTAAAACGCAGTGGCAGTAATATGGTTCCTAATAAATACAGAATTTTGTCACAGTCTATAGCAGAGTTGGGATTTCAAATTTTTTCGTGTCGGACATTTACCGAAAATAAAGGGGCATAACTCTTATCGTTATTTAAGCAGACGAATTCGTACCACAATTCAAAGTCACATGTCAAAATATTCAAATCACGTACATAACAAAATTAGGTGAACCTCGCTATTTTTATACGTCCACATTCATAATGTGAACGTATTATGCCGTCGCCCCTGTCTGTGTGTGTGTGTGTATGTGTGTGTGTGTGTGTGTGTGTCTGTGGTTCGCCTACAGGGCACAATTCTTAATGGATTTTCTTCAAACTTGGTATACTTATTCCTTATACTCCAAGGAAGATCCCTATTGTTTTTGGTGCATGCCCGACCCCCTGGGGCAGAGCCACGCCCATTTTTAGTATTTGTTTGTTTGACGTCTACAGGCCACATTTCTTAACTTATAATCTCGAAACTTTGCATACATATTCTTTGTACCTTAAGGAACAACCCTATCATTTGGGGGTGCATGCCCAACCCCCAGGGGCAGAGCCACGCCCATTTTCTTTTCGTGTGTCTTTGTGTCGCCTACAGGGCGCAATGCTTACTGGATTTTCTTCAAACTTTGTATACGTATTCCTTATACCCTAAGGAAGATCTCTATTGTTTTTGGTGCATGCCCGACCCCCAGGGGCAGAGCCACGCCCATTTCTAGTATGTGTTTGTTTGTCGTCTACTGGCCACATTTCTTAACTTATAATTTTGAAACTTTGCATACACATTCTTTGTACTCTAAGGAACATCCCTATCGTTTGGGGTGCATGCCCAACCCCCAGGGTCAGAGCCACGCCCATTTTCTTTTGTGTGTCTTTGTGTCGCCTACAGGGCGCAATTCTTGCTGGATTTTCTTCAAAATTTGCATACTTACTCTTTATACTCTAAGGATGATCCCTATCGTTTGGGGTGCATGCCCAACCCCCAGGGGCAGAGCCACGCCCATTTTTAGTATTTGTTTGTTTGTCGTCTACAGGCCACATTTCTTAACTTATAATCTCGAAACTTTGCATACATATTCTTTGTACCTTAAGGAACAACCCTATCATTTGGGGGTGCGTGCCCAACCCCCAGTGGCAGAGCCACGCCCATTTTCTTTTCGTGTGTCTTTGTGTCGCCTACAGGGCGCAATTCTTACTGGATTTTCTTCAAACTTTGTATACGTATTCCTTATACCCTAAGGAAGATCTCTATTGTTTTTGGTGCATGCCCGAC
Source organism: Patella caerulea (assembly GCA_036850965.1). Lineage (NCBI taxonomy): Eukaryota > Metazoa > Mollusca > Gastropoda > Patellidae > Patella > Patella caerulea. The sequence goes on from JAZGQO010000006.1 coordinate 27,778,997, forward strand.
CCCCAGGGGCAGAGCCACGCCCATTTTTTTTTTGTCTGTGTGTCACCTACAGGCCACAATTATTATTCTTAATCGATCGTCTTGAAAACTTTTTTTTATACTTATTCCTTATACCCTAAGGCTGACCACTATTATTTTTGGTGCATGCCGGACCCCCTGGGACAGAGCCACGCCCAATGCTTTTGTGTCTTGTGTTCGCCTACAGGATGCAATTCTTAACAGATCCTTTTAAAACTTTACAAACCTATTCCTTATACCCTAAAGATGACCCCTATTGTTTTTGGTGATTTCCTACCCCCCCAGGGGCAGAGCCATGCCCATTTTTACTTCGTGTCTGTGTGTGTTGTCTACAGGCCACGATTCTTAATTGATCGTCTTTAAACTTGGGATATGTATTCCACATAGCCTAAGGACATCAACTGTATATCCCGACTCACACAGGCAAGACACGCCCAATTTTTGTGTTTGTCGTTTACAGGCCGCAATTCTGAATGAATCAGCTTGATACTTGGCTTATGTATTCCTTATAGCCTGAGTGCGTCCACTATTGATTTTGATGAATGTCCCGACCCCCAGGGGCAGAGCCACACCCCCTTTTTGCCTTTAGCGTTATGAAGGCACAATTCTGTATGGATTATCTTGGTATACTTATTCCTTATACTCTAAGGACGGCAACTATTGATGTTGGTGTACGACCCTCAACGCCTAGCCTTCTTGACAAAGTACCATATCAATCAAAGCAGGAATGTGGACGTATATTGTAGCGTTAGCGTTATGTTTCATATTTAATTCCCGTACGGCATTCAATTCACACCACAATTAAAAATCACATGTCAACAAAATATTCAAATCCCGTACGTAATAAAAATTGGTGAACCTCGCTATTTCCGTACGGCATTCAAATTTATGTCAGTAAATGTCGTACAAAATTAAGCATTTTCGTAATACATTGAATGAAAGCTTGCCCATCCTGCTTCGGCATAAAATTCACAACCGTAATATTCCTTTAGATTTACGTGGCAGCAAATGAATGCCGAACTTCCGAAATAAGAATAGTTTGTGATGTCAGAACATCGTTTTTTCTTTATAAAATGTCAACAAAATATTCAAATCCGTGCGTAATAGAAATAAGAACACGAGAGCAAATGAAAGAAAAGCGTTCGAAATAATACTTGTGGTGATGACAAAAGGCATAGCTGACTTCAGCGTATTGCCGCTATGGCGTACGTGACTTACAGCACACAGCTTCATAGTAAACACTGCCTAACATGTTAAGCAATATTCGTGTGGCGCTCGAGATCACGGGAAAGTGCCACTGAGAATTTATATATGGATTCTTAAAAGACGTAAAGGATATCGTAGACAAAATGAATTAGCTTGTTATTAAATAATATACTCTTACGATATGTGACATCTATGATTAGTTGATAGATGCTGCCGGCTCACGTCAATGCGATTAAAATGCCCGACAATTGAAGACCACGAGGTAAACAGGTGAATTAAAATTACAATCACTCTTATTGGATTGATGAATAGTCCGACAAAGGGAAAGCAATGACTTCTGTTTAAGATTAGATTGATGAATTGTCCGACAAAGGATTAAGTCAATCAATCAAGGCAGATTAAGTAGTTAATCAAGGTAGGTTTATTGACGGTATAACACGATAAATACTTAATTACCTAATCAATCCTGCCTATTGTCAACGATAATCGGATTGAGTGGTAGTTATACTCTCAATGAACTATATTAATTTTGGAATTTTGAATATTATTCACTATGTCTTGATGTCCGATTGGGCATATTTCCGGTCGGACAATATTGTGCGTTTGGAAAAAATATTCGGACAAGTCCGGAATATACGGGTGAAATCCCAACTCTGGTCTATAGAATTATCAATTCATTCAACTGTATTAAATCTTGCAAACACAAGACAGAACAGAGTTCTCAACAGAAGCTTTAGCATGTTCATAGAGGAGGAACCTCATTCAATTTCAAACTGTTATATTTAATCAGTTTACTTTTCTGGTTATTTTAAAGAGTATGGAGAAATTGTTTTCTTTTTTAATTTGTCTCTGCAGAATTTGTTAGGGGGCATAAAGAGCCCCTGTCTATTGTTGGAAATTCTCAATATTTTAACTTTAATATGTAACATACAGATATTAGTGCAATATATTTATTAAGTTATAATTCCGTCAAATTTTGTTACTTTAGTTTTGTTAGTACCTCTGAAAAAACACTCAAAAGGATCTAGAATGTTATTTGAAACAAAAGATTTAGAGAATTGCGGGTTTGGAGAACAATTCCTTGTTGTTAGAATGGTGTCTCTATTTGACCTGTCTGTATTAAGTGATAGACGCCAGATCAGATTATAATTTCACTTCATTTGTGGTCAATTTAAATTACAGTCCTTTGTGTCATGATGTAATTTCTATATAGATATGTGTATTAATAGAAATAATGTGTCTGTCAGAATCATTTTAAGAAATGTTCATCAACAGCCAATACAGTCTAACATTGATTTTATTTTGATCTAAGACACAAACACCCACCTTCTTTCTGGTAGCAGAATAAGATGTAATCACTTATTTTCATCTTTTATATAATGTCAGCAAGTCTTCTTAAAGTTGTCTATAATTTATATACACACCCACATTTAACTCTTAAATGACCCAGAGTTTTGACGTCATAACATCATAAAAACCCACGTCATAATGGTCAATAGTGTGCATTTTAAAGTCATAAAATAACAACTGAAAATAGACCCCTTCAGGGCCTTCATCAATGTAAATGGATGAAATATTCTAAAATGCCCTTTTCATTTTCATGAATATGAATTTCCTACAAAAAAAAAAATAATTTAGACATTTCATGCAAAATCTGTGTACCGGTAGTAGGCCTACATCGATTTAATGGTTATTTCTTTCTTTCTTTTGTTAGGCTTTTGTGAACTAAAAATCATTTATCAGGAATTATTAAAATTTAAAATTAATTTAAAGTTCCATTTTCATATTTTCTAAGAAAGTCAAAACATAATTATTTCTATATCTTTTGCTTTGCTCAAAAAGGTTGTCAACTCACTATTATACGATCATGGGCAAAATTTTGGGGCATTAGAAAGGCTGACACAGGCTGATTGAGGAAATAGTTACTAAATTACCTCCCTTGTTTTCCCATTCCTCTCCATGGACGGCCATCTTCAAACGTTTGAATTTGAAGTTGAAAATGATATTTTTGTCAATTTCTCAACTGGCAATAGTGAATTATAAGATTAATAGGATTATTCTTTAACAAGGTAGGACTGTTTATAGGTTCAATCTATTTTAGGGCTTTATTTTAATACATTTTAAAAATATAACTTAAAAAAATGCTATTGGAACTTTAAATTAAATTTTTTGTTGATTAGCCTGTTCTAGGCTAACGCAAAACTATCTACACCACCGATAAATTCTGAATCACTGTCATTCAATAGGAATGGTAATCCCTCATAAGGAGAACGTTGTCGTATATGCCTAGACATATCACAGTTTTATTTAATTTTTCAAGAAGAAATGTCAAACAGGAAGTAAACAAATAAGAAAAGGCCGCCTGTTTATACGGGAAGTAACTATCATTGTGCTAGGAACGTTGCATTCGGCTAACTGGTTTTGTTGCCGTGGGTACTTAACGGTAACGTCATGGTTGTCGACAAAAGTCGTGGTGGGTCAGTTAAGAGTTAATGTAGTCATATAGATAGCCGCCATGGCTGTAGACGGGTAATAGAGGCTATATCTGTTCCTATGTTTTCATTCAATTGAAATAAAATATTGTTAACTCAAAGAGGTCGCTATGTATAAATGCTAAAATAAACAAAAATCTTTAGAAAACAATAACTTTACTTTTAATTCAGGTAGAATATTCAAACTTGGTGTAATATATTCATTATGTGGTAATGAGTACGATCAACAACCGTTTTTGGCCTAGGCCAGGCATAGCTATGCAATTTAATTTGTCAATGCTTTCAAATACAGTGAGGGTGATGAAACTTTGTGTATAATATCATTCCTCCACTTTCTTGGCTATGTTCGATTTTCAGGTTAATCAGAGTGATTAGTATATAATTTGATTGCTCATTACTAATGTAAAGAGAATTCTTTTGATTTTTCAGTAATGAAGAAACAGATATAAGAACAGATGACAGACAGTTTCAAGAGAATATAACTTTTGGCCAGTTAGGGTAGGATATATATTTTTTTCTCTGCAAGAGGGCAGGGTAGTAATTAAATGGGTTCAAGGGTCGGTCTGTCTGTCAAATTTTTGGGATAGAGTACCTTTGAGTTTCCTGTGGGTAGAATGTTCCTATAATTTGGGGGGGGGGGGTCAAACAGTTGGCACATGTCCATTGTATCCATTAAATCAGCTGCCCTAGTTTTGATTCCCTGCTCGTACTTGACAAGAAATAGGGTCGCTTGTCCACTCATGATATTCTCCAGGTCTTCAGGTTTCCTCCCACAGCTAAAGATCCCTATAAATTGAACCTGAAAATGGATAGTCAAGATTTATTCTTGTTTGTCCTGTACTGTTGTTATGATAGTAAACAATCTATGACAACACTCCTAACTCCACTCAGAATAAAGTAATTTGAATGATATTTTAAATGGACGTATTTTTATTTTATCTTCATTCAAACTATTACGACCAGCTCTTTATCTAAATCTTATTTAATGCATCTTTAATAAAATTACACAGAAGTAAAACACAATGGATCCTTCTTTGAGACAAGAGAATGGATTTGATCAGACCCATATATAGCAAGAGTCTTGGCAACTATTGTTCTCAATTGATTGTGTTTAAAAGATAGATTGGCAGGCAACGAAACATACGATGTCACATATTTTATCTTTTGTCAGTAAGGAGAATGTTTACAACAAATGAAAATCTTATTACGAGTAATAATCCATTAAGTAATTATCAAAAATGGTTAAAATTGTTTTGATGGTTTGTCTCATGCCTTCATCCACAAGATATTTCATAGTGATCAAGGGCCATAACTCTGGAAGTAATTATTGGAAATTTTTGGAAATGACTAGGATTCTTCGTCTTATGACTTTGAACACTGTGTATAAATTTAAAGTCAATCGGTTATAAACTTTAGCCTCTGGAGCATCCACAAAATATTTCAAAGTGATCAAGGGCCATAACTCTGGCAGTATTTATCAGAAATTATTGAAAATGACTAGAATCCTTCATACACTGTGTATAAATTTAAAGTCAATTGGATATTGACTTTAGTCTCTACGGCATCCACAAGATATTTCAAAAAGGTCAAGGGCTATAACTCTGGCAGTAATTATTTGAAATTGTTGAAAATCAATAGACTTCTTCCTCTCATGACCTTAAACACTGTTTATAAATTTAAAGTCAATCGGATATTAACTTTAGCCTCTAGAGCGATCACAAGAAATTGTGGACGAAGGACAAACAGGGCGACGACAATATACGACCACATTTCTTCCTACATGACACCCATACTGGCATTGTTTGAAACAAAATATAAATAAAAAAGAAAAAATATTGTTATTTTCTGAAATTGGCTACACAACCTTTCTTGTCAATGCATTTTGGACTGTAAAAGCAATGAATCTGTGTTGTATTATTATTAAGATATTGTGATTGACCTTTTGTAAACATAAATGCAGCTAGAATTTATATGCAATTATACATGGTAATCGTTCAGTGTAAAATATATGCATATAGCTTTCTCTTGTTTACTAATTAAATTAAGGTCACACGAGTTGTAACTCTATTTGAGTTGACAGTGGTTTTGATATTTACATTTTATAAGAAGCATAAAAAAGTGATATGTATATATTGCAAATGGTCATGATGACAAACATTTTTTTTATTCTTTTATGCACTCAAAGCTTATTCTTGCTTTACATATGGGTTGACCATCATTTGTGTCCTACATTTCAGAAAAAATTCTGATAACTTTTTAACAGGAAGTCAACAGAAGTTTATTATTGGATTTGGTTAGTTTTTTGGGGGACTATAATTTAATCGATCAAGCTGGCTTGAAATCAGTCTGTATATGACATTTTGTAGAACTCTTCGGATTCGGAAATCGTCTTACAAAATAGAAATGTTTACCAGTATGTTAAAAAGAAATAGGAAATGAAGTAGCTGGTTTAGATGTCACCATTTTAACTGGGGCAATTCAGCAGACTCAACGCACTCCATACTACAAACTGTCTTAAAGCAGGCATAGACAAATTAAATATTGATTTTTTTTGTGTTACCCTATTTTTAAAAAAGGTTATTTTAGGAAGATGAATTGTAATCGGATATGCATGGCAAGATATGGAACTTATATCGATCTAATTAAATTACTAATATTGGAACATCTATTGAATTTGATTTCTGTGTTGAATGTTACAAGGGTCTAAGATATTTATTAAGAAATTTTCTAGAATTATTGATTATTGTAATGAAACCATGTCTCATATGTGATTTCTAAACGTGATTGCTGCTTTTATTGATCACCTAGTAAAAAATGGAAACCAACCCACAAGAATTATGTCTTGGTGACTTTGTATCATATTGAATTTATACAAAAAAAGGTTCAACAGATTGTTCCCAAAACATTTTGATGGCTGAATATGTGGTCAGCAATAATTTTTAAGTGTTGATAAAACTGTTTACAGATGCATGTATCTATGATCTACAGATCAGCTTATGGACAGATAGGGAGGATTTGGGCATGTATAACTAATAAGTTCCAATTTTCACAGTAAAGAAATAGCTATTAATTGACTGGTAGTTTATAGGAGTTTGCCTTCAATTTTTCACTGAATAACCTGATAAAGGAGATTATTTGATGGCATTTATAAACTTTACCAACAGGTATTAAAACACAGCATGCACACAGGTTACATAGGATAATCCAGATACAAGGTTAAGATGCGTTGTGTCAGAGCTAAATCTGTCTAGCTTCAAATCTTGTATGAATTATTATTCAGACATTTTTCAAATGACAAGCCTATATTCAGCTCTATAGATCATTGTGTACCCAAGATTTGTCCAAAATATACAGACTACATAACATCAATGCTGTGGGTCTATTCATATTGTACCGGTGACAAATTAGTTTCAGTAGTGAATCCCCAGATATTCGTGGCCCGATTGCACCTACTGGCTTAAAAAAAACAAACAACATTTGTTATAATATCCAGGGGCTAGAATGTAATTTTGTTCATTTGACCAAGAATAAATTAGAAAAAAATGGAAGTACATGTAAGTCTGAAATATCTAATACATAATGTTTCTCTTACAAACTGAAGAAGACATATTAAAGGAGCTAAATCGCTAACGTTTGGGACCTAGAAATTGACTAAAGTGGATCGCAATGCATATAATACTGTGATATAAATGTATATAAACTGATTTGCATTCAATTGTTTCCGTTTTTACACCAATTTCAAATCAGTTATGTTCGGCGAAATAAACCAGAAGTGTCAACCGAAGGCATTTTTTAGCGTCTAGTTATTCCAGTCTACATGCGCCGTTTGATTTGGTACAATGTTTTTAGCCTCGTTCCTCGGGTCTCTTGCTAGAACTGGGGCTGAAACGCATTATGGTACACGATTCGTGTACCAATGGTAAAATATTTATTTTTTCTTAAATATTGGATATCAGAAGCCCATCTTTTTTCGGTAAGATCACATCATCAATTTTGATTTAAATTGACAAATAATTCGTGTTTTCTATGTTGAAGATTTTGGAGGATATTGAGTTAAAGACTTAGCTCCTTTAATATTAATAATGGTTTTTGTAGGATAATTCAAGGTTAAAACCATTCATTATAAGACAAGAGGAGAGTAGAACGTACCATAATAACTTATTGATTGATAATCAATATCTATGTTTATTAGGAGCATATTTAATTAAAAACAGCAGCAGAGTCATCACCAAATTTTCTTTCATCTCTCCATTACATTGATTAGGTTTATATTTTGTTAAGTTGTTGTCCTCTAATAACAACCAATTTCTGATTTATCAGTATTTTATGAACATGTTCATACTTATACTATATTTAAAATTTGCTCATTTAACTGTTGTCTTGTCAATACATACAGTATTTAAAAAAAACAAATTTATGTAAAGTGATTAATTCCTATTACTCATGTGCAATTCACTATATGTATTATTGGTTATTATATACCGTAAAACGACGTTTTGATGTATCAATAGAACTATTCATATTAACATTTTCATATCACAAGATGATTGTCCTGATCTATCATTTGATTTTTAAAAAAATTTTTAAAAAACATTTTTACATTATTAGGGTGCTGAAATGTATATTGAATTTAAGGCCCTTGATCACTTTATAAAATTTTGTGCATGCTCTTCTGACAAAAGTCATCATTTTTTTTTGTTTGAAATTTATATGCATTGTTTTGACCAGTGAAATGAAGAAATCTGTTGCAACAATTTCTTATAATTACTTATAGATTTATTGCTCTCGATTGAGTCATAGAATCTTGTCAAGGCACAAAATGATATTAAACAGTTTAGATATGTTGCTTTTTATATACCTAAATATTGACAATGATACAAACTTTGTAAACAACCTAGACGAAGTAGCTGTAGGTTCATAGGCGTACGAGGCCGAACTTGTTTGGGGGGGCCAGCATAATTTTCCCGACAAATATAATTCTTTAGAGTCCACGGAGGCACGAAGCGCCCGATGGGGGGTCTGGGGGACCTCCCCCTAGAAAATTTTGAAAACCAGACGGCCTTAGACACGATTTCCAGGCATTTCGAATACTTTCTAGTAATTTGGAGTGGGTAGTAAATTATGCCAGTTGCAGCATAAAAACTGGTAAAAGCTCTATTACTACGAAAACAAGAACAAGTCGAATGTTGAGCACATTATCTTTGTATAACTCTTGCCAGTGGCACTTTACATTCACATATGAATATTTATTTCCAAAGAAAAGGGCTCAATATTGAATTATTTACAGCCTATTGAGCCATCGTACATGTATATTATATGCGACTACAAGGTACAATATTATTACAAACTTATCAATTATTATTAAAGAAAATTGTCAGCGGCTCACTTCTATCACTGGCAAAGGCGTTTCATAGCTGAGGCGCTGGAGGCGCCAGCCTCCTCTTGAAAAAAATCAAAGAAGATGAACAAATAAAATGGGAGAAAAATGCTAAAACCGATGAGAAAAATGACATGTACCCTAGTTAGGGAGGGCCCTAAAGGCAGACAAAGGGGGCCCCCGTCTGACAAAAGGGCCCCTCTGGCCAAGGGAAAGGGCCCCCGATACCGAATCAATCCACTACTGAATGAGAATGCAGTCATTGCACTGGTATGGAAATTATCAAGACACCCCCTCACACCAGGATCTCCGCCAATGAAGGCCCTCAAAATAATTTAGCCACCGCCATGATAAACCTTTAAACGCCCCAGATCACTGGGCTCGTCCGGTGCATGGAGATGGATGCCAGTATACAGGAACACAGTACTCAAGAACTGAGATAGGTCATGTGTACGTGCTAGTTCTATTCAGATGACGTACATGTTCATCATTGACTGGACTGCTTTCTCTTTCCGCTTCCATATTATTAAAAATATTCAAAATCCGACAGACAGCGCGACGCTTCCCGACAAACTGAGCATTCATTCCCGACAAGGCCATACCCCTACCCCATTTTCAAAAACTCCTCGGCTAATGATCGATTTCACAATTCTGAGCTCTTTTCAGATTTCTATTTTTTTTCATGAAAATATTTAGGGGGGGGGGGCGGTGCCCCCCCGCCTCGTACGCCTATGTGTAGGTTTATGGTTTGTTGACTTGGGGTTACAGCATAAGGAAGGTTAACAGGGATGACATGCATCATAGCAGACTGTAATGTTCTTGATTTCCATTACAAAAATGCTCGTGGGTGTATCATTTTGCCTGGCGACATCATGTTTGTAATTAGTATATTAGTAAGAATTTATGTTGACAATTACCAGCAAATAAATAAGCTGATTTATTCACAGATTCTTTAATATATTTCAGGACCTTCACATGTAATATGCGAGCATTTGGATTAAGTAGGGAACTTTGTATGGAGTTTCTAAGAAAGCAGGCTATTATTGCTAACCTCAATAAAGGTAAGAAACTTGTGTACAAATATATTCATAATTTAAATCTTCAGACATATTTTAACAGAGAATGGTGTTTAAAATTTTCACGAAGAACTTCAACAAAAATAGTTGGTAAAACTGGTAAAATCCTTTCAGCACTATTTAGACTTTGAGACTGTCTGTGTGCCAGATCGTTAAGCTCATTCACAAATTTGAGTAGCAAAACTTAAAACATCTTGAATTTATATCTGTTAAATTATATATTTATATTGAATTATGTATCTTTTTCAGAACAAGTTAAGATGCTAAAAGATAATTTTGATAAATATAAAGATCATTAACAGATGTAGGTAAAACTATATATAGTATATATTATACCAACATCTGAACACAAGTGTCATAATAGCAGGCCCGTGATGTACAAGTAGATGCTAATATTTAATACAGAAAGTGATGAATAGGTTGACAGGTGATTGTCATGTAGCTAAATGACATAGAGAGAGAATAACACATGTTATTTATTTCAGAATGAATGTTTATATTTTATTTTGCTTCATAGATCTGAATATTAAATGAATGTTGCTAGATACAATAGTATTAGAAGTAACTTATAAATAATAACAATGTATATAATTCTAAAAAATGATCTTATCATTGATTGTATATAAACATTTTTAAATGTAATGTAAACTATTACATTAACCGGTAATGAAAATGATGTGGTAATCAGCATCTCATACTTCAGATAGCTCATTTGTTCATATGATCAAATAATAATAATGCAGATAAAGAATGACCCACGACATCTTCATTATATGGAACATTCCATTATTATAATTGATGTGTGTTTGATATTAAATAATTAGTTTGTAGTTTCAAACTATTTATGTATAGTGTAGAGTAAAGTGTATATGAATCAACAAAAGACAAAAAATGTACCACACATAATAACTTGACAATAAAATGAAGTGTATTGAATCAGAGATCAGGCCTGATATGCTCATATGTCTTGACTGTAATACTTATTTATTATGTTAGGAATGCATATCTGTTATCAAATTATGTGCAATAATATTTATTTCTAATATCTATATATTTAATTGTAATGCATCTAAATAGTTCATCAATTTCTGGCCCTTTGAGTTTTGTTAGTATTTTATAGATTGAGAAGGAGGCATAGCCTATATTACACCTCCTTTATATAGGTATATAGTCACTGTATCAATTTATAACTTTAATAGAATTAATGTAGATATAAATAAAAAAAAATTATTACTGCTTGACCAGAACAGAGGAGGTTTAATATGCAATGTACAAATAAATAAAGTTATTGTTATGTTTTAAATGTACATTGTATATCTACCACTCACAGTTATTATTAGATAGTGTATATTTGTAGTTGAAATTAAATAAAGATGTTTAAAAATTGTTAATTATAACAATTATTCACAATGGATAGTTATAGTAACATGCATATAATAATATAAGCATAGTAAGGATGTATTTGTATATTTGCTAATCAAACACCGTTATTAGAATAATAATATTAAAAAATATTGTTCAAGAGCTTAATGTAAACAATAATCAAATCAATTATTTAAAATTGATGGTAAACATTCCTTTTAGATGTATATAAATGAAGAGCTTCTAGTCATATGTAATAATATATGTAAATATCTAGATTTACACAGCATACTGTAATTGTATTATTTATATTCATAAGCAAGTCTGTGGTCACAATATTTAAGTTTCATTCTCAGTGTTTCACATTCTTTGTAGAAAGTTGACAGATAGTTTAATAAAATAGTTTGGAAGAAAACTTTATATGAATATTGGTTCTGTAGAACATACCGAATGATCTTTTCAATGTTAACTTAACAGACCATCACAGTCCTTTTCAGCTTTCGATATCAACAGTGGAAAAAAATAAAATATGCTGAGTTAAATTGTAAATAATATGTGTATTTGATTTATTCTTCGTTAATAAATATATTAGAGCCACATCTACATGAAAATGGTGGAAACTATGATACACTTATATAGATATTTTGTTGTCATCAAAAACATTTGTTTGAAAAACAACTATATTAAGTGCCCCGAAATAGAGTAAAAAATATCATGAATTTCTTGTATATGATTTTTATTGTACCAAAACCGCAATCAAGCTATAATTAAATGTGTTATGAAATTTATTGACCAATATAGACCAATACTGTCTGGCAATTTTTACATTGATTTTATGTTTTACAGTAATTAATGACACAATAACATATCCTGGGAAGTGATAAAGGATAAAGATTTAGTTTTTAAAAAAGTCTAGAGAATAAATAAACTACTTCTATGTCTGTGCTCATTGGTGCAACCCAAACCCCAAACTATGATTTACATTAAAATTACTACTCTTAGTACTATCAAGGTAAAACTTACAAATGTTTATCATAACTAATTTATTCATAAAAGTATAATCTTAGTAATTAAGTGCAATGATGTTAGATTATAATAATTATAATAAAGGCTAGTGATTAAAGTCAGGTTAATTATAATATGGTGTTGTTTTCTTTTAATAAAAACACTGTTGTATGTTATGGACAATGAAAGCAAACAATAGCTTTAATTAGGGTGTTTTTTGGTATCTGTGCTAAATGTTTGCCTTGTTCAGTATTTAATAGGAAAGTTTTGCCTATTATGAAGTTTTAATGTCCTACTCTGACTGGGCAATTATGTGAAACTCCCAGGAACCCAAGACTGTACTCACAATTCCCTCTTTAAAACAACGGTACAAAGTCAGAGGGGTCAAAACCAAAAGTACGACAAAGATGGTTAATTGTGCTGTACAGCATGCGTAAGAGCCCGTGGAGGACACACGCGCTACTGACAATCTTAACCATCTTTGTTGTACGTTTGGTTTCAACCCCTCTGATTTTGTACCGTTGATTACAGATTAAACATCCATAAGTGTACAAATGTGTTGTTATTGATGTGTTCTCATTTGAAAATTGTTCACAATAAGAAGCAAAACAAATAAGATATCTTTACAGGATCATTTTGTTATACGAAAAACTAAGTGATGCGTTTTCTATGGAGCTCGGTATATTATAAGTTTGTACAAAAGTCATACACCTATACCATAAGGTTAACTCAGAGATATCATTGTACCTTCGATTGTCATTGTTACAACGATAAACAAAGTGTTGGTTATCCTTTTTACGGTTAATCATTACCGCCATTGAACAGACAGACAGACACATTTTAATAGACCCCTTTCTTTGAAAGACGGAGTAAAGAAACAGAAAAGTGATCCCTTGTTTACATATGAAAGAAGTAATTTTCACTTTTGTTCTAATAATTGATATTAAATTACACCCAGAATGTCATATTCATCAGCGACCAAGCTAGATACATACAAATACATATTTAAAATACAGATGTGACGTCACCCTTTGATGTTGGTGTACCATTATTTCAAATAATTGTACAGGCAACTTGCCAATCGTACCTTATTCATACCAGTGAAATAGTAGACTAGTGTGACATATTTCACTGTAAAATCTCATGCGGAGTGTCAGTATTTTAAGATATTTAATGGTCTCAAGCTTACAACATTGCGTAATATATTGTAAAAAACAACTGGGCCTACGGCGCTCATGTTGTTACAATATATTACTTAATGTCTTCCTCTGGATCATTAAACAATACAGATGGCATGTAAAAGACATAATTGTCACCCTAGCTCTCATAGTCATAACTGATACTGATGTTAAATTACACCCTGAATTTCTTTGTCATTAGTGGTGAAGAGAGACCCATAAAATACAGTTATAATTAAGCTCTCTATGATCCTGGATTTCTCTGTATATACCAGACACCACATCTTCCTGAAACCTAACAACCAGGTTGCGGTTGGGAGTGCATAAAAGCTATGACCAACTTGTACTGAGATCTTAAAGAGCATGCCAGTTATTTCCATTATAGGTCTTCTTTATATGATGAACATTAATTTCACCAGTCTGGGGCTGACATACCATATATAGAACATATCACATTTGCTCAGAAATGTAAAATTGGTCATCTAATGATAGTCTGAGCTATTGAACTGCTATTTGGTCTCACAGCTAGAATAATAAGTGCAGGAGGACCACACAAACAAAACCAATAAGACAACCCTAAGGACAAACTATGTACACAGACATTGCAAGAAATAAACAACAAATATCAAATCAAGTGAATGGATCTGGGTGGGTGTCATGCTCAATGCACAATATTGCACAAGGGAGAGAATAGGTCATTTCGGGACGAACACATAGCTTAATCTTATTTTATAAATTTGCTTGCCGGTAGGAATTTTTAGCAGTGGGAGGAAACCGGAAAACACCCAAGAGGTCAGGCAGACTACCCTACTCCTTGTCATGTACAAGTGGGAAGTCGATGGAATGCCACAACTCAGGCCAATCAGCCACCAACCCCCCTACTATTCCACAAACACCTGATAACAGTGTCGTGACTCTGGGTTTATGACTCTGTCCTGTTTATCATCAGCTGACATTTTTGTATTCATCTTGACATTCAGTTTATTTTTGGTACTGTTTTTTTTTCTATGTCATTGTGAAGGGCTTTTCAAAATCACTTTGACATTTTGGATTGTCTGTGCAGTGTTAATGTACTGTGTATGCGGATTGAAAATTAGTTTTCATTCAATACTATTTGACAAGTTCATATTACCGGGTAGATTGTTTGCTTAATCAGTATGGAAATGTCAGAGTAAGCTTTCTGAGTTTAACAGATGATGTACACAATTAGGCGATTAGTTTAGCACACATACTTGAGATATTTTTTTCAATGTAATATTATCTAGGATTAAAATCTATATACAATTTAAAACCAGGGCTGGATTAATACCTTTGAGACTGTATGTGCTGAAAGAAACTAGAGACCCCATAGAAATGCAACTTAAAATAAAAATGACAATAAACAGTAAAATAAGTTGTTATCTTTTGCTTTTAGGGTGCCTCTGCTGTCACTGTTATACAGAAATGATGTAAATGTCCAATCTTAATCCTCTTCTCCTAAAACTACTCAAGAAATGGGTTGTTAATCAACAGATATACCCACCTGAAGAAAGTTTGAACAGTGACTATCATATGCCATTACTCTGCATAATTTAAGGGATAAATCTGAGTATCGAATACCACCTCCTTTCAAGTAGTTTTCAGGACTAGCCATACAATCTCTTCAGTTTAGATGAATCGTGGATGGATGGACAGACAAAAATATAAAATTATGGAGGCATAAAAAAGTTCTGTCTTCATTCGCCCAGTCTGAGCAGAAAAGTAGGACATTAAAGTAACTGAAATCCAATAAATCACTCTATGAGGATGAATATATACTCAACCAACCGACAAGGAACATGAGCGAGAATTTAAGCCTCATGAGTTAACCATGCTTGACAGTTTAGAATAGTTATTACCCATATTACTCTCAACACTTTGACTTTGTTCTGTTGTCCTTGGGAAGTTATTACATGTATGTAATAGAAATATGTATCCATGCAACAACATCTTATCTCCCAACACGGCTTTCTACATTTTCTCAATTACTTTCTTTTATCTAATAAATGATCAAAATGGAAAACCTACATTAAAAGTATAGCAAATTATTTTAGCCTGTATATGTTTGCCGGAGAAACTGAATTGTCATTTTTGTCTTAAAAAGTTGGTAGAATTTATATCATAAAGACAGATAATTTTACAGTACTAATAGTTAAATTACAAAATCAGTGACACAAATTTGTAATTTGAAATCAAGAAGTAGCTTGATGCATAAGTGTTGAACTAATGGTCATTGCCAATGTACAATGAAACACCACCACCATCGAATATTAATAAAGAACAGAATTCAAAACAAAAATATATTTTATTTTAAAAGGTATAAATAATATGATGATAATTTGCATATTTAGAAATATTAGGTACTAGTGTTATTCACAGCAGCTGTTAAAACTTCATTGTTGGCCAGAAGTTGTTTTATGGTGGACTGATGTGTCAAGGGAGATAATCAAACACTAATCATTATAAATATAACCTGGTCTTTCAGAGGATTATCACCTAATCACCTGAATTACTAACATTATGTATATTACTCTACCCTTCATTAAGCTATTCAACTTATAATTTGATATTACACTAACAATATCTACATGATATCAACATACAACCATCATCTTTAAATTAAATAAATTCCTAACTATATACATAATATCTACAATAACTCACTACTAATGCTTCTAGGACATCATTTGTTTTATAATATTCAATAACAATAGATAGCCAGTAATAGCAGTCAGTCCAATCACCAATAACATGGGATGCTCGATTCACTCGATTGTAATTCTGTTGATTCGGGACGTTCTGGACTGTGAATCGAGCATCCTCATAGTTTTCTATTTTCATTGAATATAAACAAACAAGATATTGCCTTAAGTCATTCCAGCAATGGAAATAAATTCCGGATGTAATATTGGGGATGCTTGATTGTCAGTCTGGAATGTCCCAAATTAACAGAACTGCTATTGAGTAAAGAGGAATTCAGTCCAGTCACTGTTCCGTCAGTCCCCACAATGGAGATTGTATAGGTACAATAGTGACGTAATTAAAAACAAAAATATATGTTTCAGCTGTTATGGTTGGTTGATATATTTTTTTATGCAGTCGGCGCATGCCCGAAAACCTCCATTTTTACTCGATCGTCACTATATTTGGGATTGAGATAATTTAAATTTAGAATGTTTAATCAAGTATCCCCAAAGTGGTTAATGACTATTCAAGGCCCATAACTCATCAATAATATCCAATTTTTGATTGGCTATAAAAATTAACAGTTAATTGCGTATAAAATAAGACAGTTATACATGTATGTCCAAATAATCCACAGAAACCTGTATATGCATAATAACAATTCTGTGATAGTTCAGAAATTAATCCTGAGATCTTGTATATAATAATATATTTCATTTAATCTGCTAGTAATTGCACACACTCATCTTTCTAGATATACATATCACTGGTATAGGAAACAATGGAATTAACCCTACAATACTAAAACCAGCCATATTTATTAGATTTCTTCTCTTCTTCTGCGTATTCTTTTTCAGTTTCTAGATATTCATCTCTGTCATAGCCTTCAGATATATCTACCTCAAGAGCACGAGCGACGATAGATTGTGGTTTTTGTGGTAGATTTCTAAAAGCTGCATCTAAAGATAAAACATGTAATTTGTCAGCACTCTCACTAAGAAGTCCGAAATTTTTTAGAAGTACAACTGCCTCCGAAGAATCGAAATCAAGAACAACGCCAGTTTTGGATTGAAGCCATTTCTCAACAGATTTTTCTACTGTTAATGCAGTTATACCACCTGAAAAGAGAGAGAGAAAAAAAGATAGTTTACATCATCTAATCAGTGACATTTAGCCATTTGAGCACATAAATAACAGAAAGACAATTTATGTGGAATATAATCAATGGTTTATTATACATATAAGTTTCTCTTATCGTTTTCAATAAACTGTGTAATTTGTTTAATATAGTATTGATTATATGAATGATATCTGTTGTATCAGAACATCGAAGCATGATATCTGCAAGTTTTCCTTTTTGATTCTGATCCAGTACCATACCCTAAGAATATGTTGATGTGCTTCAAATCTAATGTTTAACTAGAAAATTTCTAACATTATGTTGCATGTCTACATATCCAGGTAACATTTCATTTTAAAGAAGATAATTGTAAAAAAGAAAGCATGAGCTTATCCTGTAATTTGATACAAAATAACTTCCATTGTTAAACACTGAATAGCAACTGATGGAATCTTATACCTCAGGTTTAGTTGAGATGATTATTCAATCAGATTTACAAAATAGAGAGGGAGAGAAATGGGGTTTAAGTCCACTTGACATAAACTAGGTCATTTCAGAACTAACATATGGTTTTAATTTCATTTCCATAACTTGCTGTCACATAGGTCTCCTTATTTGTGGGAGGAAACAGGAGGACCTGGAGAAAACCCAAGAAGTTGGGCAGGTGACCCTACTCCTTGTCACATAAAACCGGGGATTCGAAACCACGCCAGTTGACTCAATGACAGGCTTTATGATACAGGCCGCATGTGCTAACCATTCAGTGTCTAACCCCCAACTTACAAAAATAACAATTTACCTAATTCTGCTGGTTTTTGTTGAATACTAGGTAAGCTTCGTACTGATGGTGATCTCTTGGTTAATAAGAAAGCATACGTCAGTAAAGCTTCTTTAAAACTTTCATCTTCAGCTCTATCTACTAATAGCGTCAACAACCCACGATTATTGGCAATGTTTTTATAATATAAGGTTCTAGATACATCTACAAGATATTTATTTTTACGATTATTATAAACTGTCCAGGCACGGATACCAATGATTCCTGTCAGTGCTGTCAATATAAGCGTCCAATCGATGTTCATGTCAGCTAAAACTGTAACTAATTTTGCTACGATGCCAACTGATGCTATAAATGCTGATGTTGTGAGAATACCCTTATCCATTGTACTCATTTTAATAGTACCGTCTGGTAATAACATTTCTAAGGCATTGACTGGCACTTCTTTAAAAGCTTTCAGCATTAATTTTTGGTCTTTTTTCAGCCTAATGGCAACCACAACTCGTTTATAATATTCTATGGGTTTTCTAGCTGGTTTTCTGGTAACTTTACTCAGGAATTGTTCATATAGGTTAAACTTTTGTTCAGGTATCTCACGTCCTAATGCCCAAAACCGTAGAATATCATATTTAAGGGGATTAACACTAACCTGGAAAAAAGAAAATTAATAATTAAAATGAAATGAAATGGAGTTTAACGTTCAACTGTTCTGCTCCGCCATGGCTATTAAAGACGGGAATAAATTAAAAAGGTATCGATAAAAGTCTGGATAAAAAGCTTAGAAAAATATAGGGATAAGGTCCATAAAGTATTGTACTATTGCTCAAAATAAACCATAAAATGCAGACAGAAATTTTGAGGTAAAAAGATTTAAATCAGTAAATTCAAATCAATAACAAAGGTTGAAATTAATCATAAGATAAGTAAAATGGGGGGGGGGTGCCTTTTTTCTCCAATTGCCACAATGTTACTTGATCAGCACCTTATTCACTTTTGCTTAGAAACAATCTCAAGCAAAAATCAAAGTATCTTACCCTAACACCCTCTCTTGCCTCATGATCTGATAAAGCGGTATTAATAGTGTTTTTAGATAATTCATGAAAGTTGGCTTTTTCCATTATGTCTTGTAGTCTTTCTAATAACCAGAATTCATTATCAAGTCTTTCTCTCCTATTCCATTTCCTTGTTTGAATTGTGTCTTTGTCAGGGTTGATAGGATCAAAGAGACTCTAAAAACAGAATAATTATTGAACAATTGAAGTAAATCCGAAAGATGGTGAAAAGGATTGAAAATCTAATACTAAAACGGGTCCAGTGGTAAAATTCCTGTAGACTGTTTTAATCTGCTTCTATTCTGTAAGATGTCACCATTTAATACAATAATTTGGGGCATCTTCAAATGGTAAAGATAGGCTGGCACTGCCAGGCAGGATACGCCCACATTTTCGAGAGATGGATAGAGAACAAGCAATACCGAAAGTGATTTTTCCTACATCATTAAGTTAGAATTTGATATGTGCAAATTTCGAAATGAATTAAGATCTTTGGGTTATAAAAGGTTCATTTCAGTAGGCTTCAAATTCGACAGGGGATCATGTTCCTAAGTGGGTAAGATGCTGGCTCGGTAGCCTTGAGGTTGGGTGTTTGATCCCTGCATTGGGTGACAAAGTTCATCTAGATTTTCAGGCGTGGTTTCCCTTTGTTAGTGATGAAGGATGGATGGCCTGACAAGAACAGCTGTCAATTTTGGTCTGATTTTCACGAAATTCGACCTCAACCTTCATTACGATGTAACGGTGACATAATCAAACGTTTTTTTTAAATGGGATAATAATTCTGACCCCAGAGAGACTGCAAGCTAAAAAAAAGGTCATTTTTCGTACAATCAGGGGCCATAATTCAGGAAGTTACAATCCGATATGCACAAATATCGAAAGGAACTAAGATTGTTAAGTTGTAAACATGTGTTTCAAGTTTCATCAAAATTGAATGAAAATTGTGACCTCTACAGGGTTCACAACCTTGCTATACCATATTTTTACACTCTTCGCGTACAAGCGGCAGCCAATTTTTCAGTCAATTTAGGTCCGATTTTCACGACATTCCACCTCAACCTTCATTATGATGTAACGGTGATAAAATCAAACGTTTTTTTAAATGGGATAATAATTCTGACCTCGAGAGGGACCACAAAAGGTCATTTTTCGGACAATCAGGGGCCATAATTCAGGATGTTACGATCCAATGGGCGCAAATATCGAAAAGAACCAAGATATTTGTGTTATAAACATGCATGTCAAGTTTCATCAAAATCGGTTCAAAATTGTGACCTCTATAGGGTCCACAACCTTGATATAACATATTTTCACACTAATCGCGTACAAACGGCGGCCATTTTGTATGGCAATTTTGGTCCGATTTTCTCGAAATTCGAACTCAATCTTTATTACCATGTAACGGTGATATAATCAAACGTTTCTTTAAATCGGATAATAATTTTGACCTCCAGTGGGACCACAAGCTAAAAAGGGTGATTTTTCGTACAATCAGGGGCCATAATTCAGGAAGTAATGATCCGATAGGCGCAAATATCAAAAGGAGCCAAGATCTTTGGGTTATAAACATGCATGTCAAGTTGCATCAAAATCGGTTTAAAATTGTGACCTCTATAGGGTCCACAACCTTGATATAACATATTTTCACACTATTCGCGTACAAACGGCGGCCATTTTGTCCGTCAATTTTGGTTCAATTTTCACGAAATTCGAACACAACCTTCATTACCATGTAACGGTGATATAATCAAACGTTTTTTTAAAACAGATAATAATTTTGACCTCCAGAGGGACCACAAGCTAAAAAGGGCAATTTTTCGGACAATCAGGGGCCATAATTCAGGAAGTTACGATCTGATGGGTGCAAATATGGAAAGGAACCAAGATCTTTGGGTTATAAACATACATGTCAAGTTTCATCAAAATCTGTTCAAAATTGTGACCTCTATAGGGTCCACAACCTTGATATAACATATTTTCACACTATTCGCGTACAAACGGCGGCCATTTTGTATGGCAATTTTGGTCCGATTTTCTCGAAATTCGAACTCAACCTCCCTTAGTGTGTAACGGTGATAAAATCAAACGGTTTTTTAAATCGGATAATAATTGTGACCTCCAGAGGGACCACAAGCTAAAAAGGGTGATTTTTCGGACACTCAGGGGCCATAATTCAGGAAATTACGATCCGATGGGCGCAAATATCGAAAGGAACCAAGATCTTTGGGTTATAAACCTGCATGTCAAGTTTCATCAAAATCGGTTCAAAATTGTGACCTCTATAGGGTCCACAAGCTAAAAACGTGATTTTTCGTACAATCAGGGGCCATAATCCATGAAGTTTTGATCCGATTCATGCCAATATCGAAAGGAACCGAGATCTTATGGGGATAAACCTATATTTCAAGTTTCGTTAAAATCGGATAAGAATTGTGACCTGTAGAGAGTCCACAAACAAATTGTGGACGGACGGACGGACAGGGGCGACGACATAATACGTCCACATGAAAATGTGGGCGTATAAAAACAAACATTTCAACTATAAAGTTTATAGAGGAGAGGGGTTTAATATCATATCAACACTAACCAAGTTATTTGGGACTAGCGTATTCTATATCAATTAGTGGGTAAAAATATTACCTGAGAAAACCAATTAAGTTAGGCAGGCTACCATACTCTTTTCATGTAAAAAAAACTGACCTTCATTGATAATAGAGCTTATGACCTAAAGTGTAAGTATCGGATTGGAAAATAAATCAGTCAACCATCTACCTCCTGATCATGTTATACATCGGAGTGATAAATCAAACATTAAGTTTGCCAGATGCTCAGAATGGCTGTAATAAAGACAGGTGACAGATTTCCAAGAGAGGTGACAGATTTCCAAGACAGGTCTATACATTATTCTATATTCAATGGATATAATATGAATTTAAAAACATACCTTAAGTTCTTGTAAAATTCCATGATATTTGTTAACAAGAGCACTGTCTAAAGCCAGAGCGAAATCTTCAAACTTTTTCTTCTCCTCCTCTGTTAAGAACTCTTCCTCTTCCATTATATGTCTGATAACAGAGCGTCGTGTTATTGGAATATATCTTTCCCTGTAATACGTAGAAAGATATTAAAATAATTATTTAGTACCCTGTTTGTATATATATATAGTATGATGTAGTTTGAATATACTGTGACGCAGTTTGATATACTGTGATGCAGTGATTATGCAAATAGGCCAATTTCTGAACGACATGCAAAATGAAATGGGGTTTAAGGTCCTACTGTTTTGTTCCGAATGGGCTCATGAAGACAGGCATATGCCATACCGTGTTTGCTGTGTGATGGAATTTTGACCAATCTATTCTTACATCGAATTTCAACTGTCAAGGGATCTATTATTTGCCGTTGCCACCCATGACATGTCTACACGGGACCTCAGTGTTTCTCATCCCATCTTACGACTATACGTTGTCCCTTGTCCCACTGACAAGGAGGAACAATATTAGAAGATCCTGATGAAAATTTTCAGACAACGCTGCGATTGAACACAGGACCTCCAAGTTAGCGAGCCAAAGTCTTACTCACTGAGCCATCGTGGCTCTAAAAAAGCCATTACACATGACAATGCCATAACAAGATTGGCACATTATCTGGCAACATTCTGCCTTTCATTACATAATAATGCCCGTTTCTCGCAATGTTTATATCGTTTTGGATCAGAGCTCTTAATATCCAGTTTAATCTCTCATGAAATAATATACCTATACAATTGTTCCTCAGTTGGAACTTCTTCTTCTGGGCTAACAGCAATGCCATCTTGCTTACCACCTTTACCTCCTTCCTCACTTGATGCTGTTACAGCAGAAGACAAACTTCTTGTAACTTTGAGCCTTGGTTGATGAATCAAATTTTGAAAATAGCTCAGACATTTCTTCTCATTCAATATTCGTACAAATGTCTGAAGGTAGAAAAATGGATTATATTGTATAGCAATTATTTTTAAAAGCCTCAATGTACTTAAATGCTGATAATCATTAATTTATTTGATGTGTATAAAAAATAATGTTAGGTTTATTTGAGGGAGTTTTGTCAGGAAGTTTGTCTCACCATAAAAACAAATCTCCAAATAAATTGATAATTAGGCCAATTAAAAAATAAATGGATGGTGATTGTCCTATTTTTTTCTCAAAAGTGGGAGGGAGGTTTTTTTTTTTTAAATGAATAAGCTTACAAATTATCTAGATTTCCATATATTAATATATTTCAATCCATGTTTTATAACTTGATTGATATATTGCTTCTAGCATTCTATATCATATTTTCATGTCAACACCTATACTAAGTTTTTCCATTATTTATGTATAATATTCATACCCATTCATCATACTTGTGTTGAATGTTGTGTCATTATCAAACCGGTTTAATTTAATGTGTATAATATAGATACCAGTACTGCGATAATCATCATAATCATACTGTTTGTCATGTTATGTATATATAACCTAGATTAAAATTATCAATTTTCTTGTTTGTAAAATTATTCGTCATATTTTTATAATTTTATGTACACGTTTATACTGTATACTGTCCTCAATGGATGTTTCGATACATAAAATCTTATCAGTATGTCATAATGATTGACACCATTTTTGTCCTTTAACATTAACAAGCAGTTGACAGATTTTTAAATGTTTTATTAAGTGCAATGTAGTCCTCCACAGAGTTCAACGAACATAAGGCAGAGATTCTTAGCGGAGAGGGGGGGGGGAGGAGGTTGTTCTGTCTGTCCGCCAGGGGCAGCCTCAGTCTGTGCTCAACATCTATTGGTCTAAGGTAAGTTTTGACGTTGATCGTGTCACATTTTGCTGTCCAATTAGAAATTAAAATTTGCAAAAGCCTTTATATTGAATAATCTCTAGATGAAACTACTCCAACTACAGAGAGAATGAGTATCAGTTAGGCCTTGGCATCTGACTCATTTGGGATGATCAAAAACTAAAAGTTGAACTAGAACTAGTTGAAGTTGAAGTCTCACTCAGTCTCCGCAGTGATAAATTTATTCCAGACATTTCTAATGACATAGATCTACGTTCTGACAGATGTCTGCGGGTCAATGTGCCTAATGATTGAACGTCATTTTCTCAGAGAACAAATTACCCTGTTTGGAATGATTTCCAAGGACAATCTGACAAGATTCCCTGCTTTTCTTCTCAGCAAGGAGGCAGCCATTGCAATCGATCCAAGGTCAAGGGCGGAGTGTGAAATTCTTTTCGATCTCGAATTTCCAGACAGATGACTGGATATTCGAATGTATGAAAGCTGGTTCTATAAAAAAAAAAACAAACATGTAATCAAGCATCATTAACGAATACATATTAGGCTATATTTCCAAATACGGTAAATTATATCATGTTTATGTTATTCATTTGTTTAAAACTATACACGTTCATATTTAGTTACTCTTAACTGAAATAATGTTAACTGAAGTGAACAATAAAGAATGTTTTTCTTCTTATTTCGTTTCTTTTGTAAATATCTAATTTGATAACCACCTAACAACTGTTCGTAAACAACATGGCTGTCAAATTTATTTTCAGTGACTTTTTTTTAAAACGTAATTGTTTAAATGGTACAAAATAAATGCACATTTCTAAAATCACAGGTATTTTCTTTGTGATGTCTATGATATGTTCTGATTATGACCAAAATATACCTAGACCTTTTCGATGTGGGTCAAAATTGTTTGGTAGTCCTGACCTAGATTCGAATTTCGAGTACCTAGGGCCTATTCTAACTATAAGATTAGTAAGATTGAAGAATGAAGTAGTTGTAGTAGTAGTATTGTCAATTAGTCAATGTTTTAGTTTTTTTTTATGTAGACATTGATATATTTTGTGGGATGACATACTCATAGATAAAACCAGTTGATATAATGTTGAGATTGGTTTTCACTATTGACACATTATAAAAGCCGAGCCTGTCGTCATTGAGGCAAATACAAGTGGCAAGATGAAGGTTTTGATCCCCAGTTGTTACCACTTGTACATGCAAGGAGTTTTCATGTGCGTTTTCTTTGGGTCCTCCAGTTTCCACCCACTGCTAAAGACCCCTAAGTGCAAGCGAATTATTGGAATAAAATTGAACCATATGATATTATATGTTACTAATGTTAGTCCCAAAACAAAGCATTTTCAATTAATCTTAGCTTTCCTCTAAAATCTCTATAGATCTTCATCTAGTGGTACAAGTTTATCTAGAAAGTGAAAGTGTCAGTAGAAGAGATCCATATTTATGATAGCAAAATGATGTACTGCATAGATAAAATATTTTAAAAAAGTAAATTGATTATTCCTTTTGTCTCAGATTCAAAATGCCAACTATTTCAAATTTGAAAGATACAACCAGACAAGCATCAATTCCTTCAACAGCGAAGTTAATAGAGACAGTAAAATGTTTGCAAGAAAAATTGGAGCAAAGTCAAGATGAAACTCACCAAGTCTCAAATCAATTATCCTGTCTCATTTCTTTAGTTAAACGGTAAAATGAAATTTGTAACAAAGGTTGTACTAAAAAAACAAGAAGAAAATCAACAATTAAATCCATTCAGCTGTCAGAAGTCTCAAAGCTAGACAATGGTCTTCTTAAGCACGAATTCAAGTACCATAGATAGCTGTTAAGTTTCAATTAATATCTAGATATTGAATGAGGAATGAATTGAGCGCTGACCCTGTAATCATGGACCTTTTAAGTTCTCTACTGTAATTAATTAGAAATATTTAAATATGAAATGTGCTGTCATTTGTTTTTACAGATCATGGATGGGGGACAGAGTAGCCACCTACCATGTGGCAAACATTATTGGTAATGAATAATTCTCAGTCCTTACCTTTTTCACATTGATATGTGTTATAAACTCACACGACTTTAAAACTTATTGAAAGCCATTCTACCAGTGAAAAAACTTGAGCAAAGGTTAAAGCTTTGGTAATTATGGATAACTTAATTAGTGTCAATTTATCTGTTTAATCACCTTGACTTGTTTTCTTAATCATTTATTTGATTCCCCAATTAAACTTAATAATGTCACTTCATTCATTGACATAATGATTAACAGTATTTTAAATAATCCTTGAATTTTAATTGCAGGCATACCTGTTTCAGATGAAGTTGGAAAAATGAATTTGCCATTTGTAGATACTAAGGTAAGTTTACTTGTCATTGATTGCAAAATATGAATATGAGCAGGATTCATTAGAAGAAGAATCTGTTGATTATTACTGAGTTTTTTTGATTGTCCAATCAATTCCAGTGACCATGAAAATAAAATACTACTTTTCTGCTTGGAGCAGATGGGCCTATGTCATACAATGTGCTATGAGGGAAATGTATTCAGGAAGTGGTACTACGCCCTATCCAAATCCAACTGTCAAGGGTTCTTTTATGTGCACGCCAATGCGACATGGGGCCTCCATGCTTGAAAATCTTGAGAATTTTCTTGGCCAACACCGTAAACAAACCCAAGAACTCTTGGTAATTGACCCAGCCAGTGGCTTGAAGCATACTTTCACAAGCCCCCAAACATACCTCAATTTGCTAATATTTATATCATTTGAAAATATTTCTTTAAGCCTTTTTTTTGTAATATTTTACTTTTGTATACAATTTGTGATTGGGGATGTCAATCAAAAAAAGTTGACACCAAATTAGAGTTTCAAACTGAATTTGAAATGTTATAACTGCATCAAATATATAACATTTTGATTTATTATTAAAGTGAAATAATTAAAGGGTCATTATGGGAGATTAGATAAAGAGTTGACAGTTCTCGCTATAATAGTTAAAAAATATATAACGTAAATAGAATTTGCTTAAAATTTCAGTCAAATTGCTCTTTTTTGAGATATCAGCCATTGAATTTTAAGCCGACAATAAAAAAGAGTCTCATTTATCCATTTTTATGTTTCATCATTTTTTTTCGTACAATCAGGGGGCATAATCCAGGAATTGATGTTCTGAATGGCATGAAGATCGAAAGGGACTGAGATCTTTGGAATATAAACATATATTTTACGTTTCATCAAAATCGGACAAAATTTGTGACCTCTAGAGAGTCCACAAACTTTGCATTACATACATGTATTTTTACAAACTTTGCATGCAAGGAGCAGCCATTCTGTCAGGCAGTTTTGTTTCGATTTTCCAGAAATTTTAACTCAACCTGCCCTATTATCCAACGGAGGTATATTTAAACAGTTTTAAAAATCGCATAAAATTGTGACCTCCAGAATATCTACAAGCTAAACATGTGATTTTTTGAACAATCAGGGGCCATAATACACAAAGTTATAGTCTGATATGTGAAAATATCCAAAGGAACTGTGATCTTTGGGATATAAAGATATTTTTTAAGCTTCAACAAAATGGGACAAAAACTTTGACCTGTCTAGTGGGTCCACAACCTTGGTATTACATATTTTTACACTATTTGCATTCAATGCGCAGCCATTTATTAGTCAGTTTTGGTCCAATTTTCAAGAAATTAGAAATCAAATTTCATCAAAATCGGATAAAAATTGTCACCTGTAGACTGTACACAAACAAATTATGTACTGATGGACGTGAGCGACAACAATTAAACATCAACATGAAAATGTGGGCATATAAAAATGTATTCCAATCCGCTAAATATCATCGTAGGCTAGCAGTGGCCTAGAGTTGATTATGGTCTGGATAAGTTATGTATGTCTTATTAATAGTTTATATAACATTTCAGGCCTAAAGAAAAACCTGCAATACGCAGATTTAGCTCTTGCAGAATGTTTAATATGATATATTTTGTTTTCAGCCAAAAGCCATTATGAATTGGGAGCGATTTACATTACGTTTATTAGATAATGAATATAAAGCTGTAAAAGATGAAATAAAAGAACGACAACAGCATTATATAAATTATCGAGAATTATACATGGATCATATACTAAACACACATCAGGACGAAATGTCTCACTTAGCACTACACAAAGACGTTGACAGCAAATTTGTTAAGCAATATAAGGTTTGTAATAAAACTTATAATACCATGAGTATTTGCTGCCATAATGATTTATGTTTTTAGTTAAAAATGAGTTTATTTTAAACCAGCGGCTGCCAGGCAGGATACGCCCACATTTTCGAGAGATGGATAGAGAACAAGCTAAAAAGAAAGTGATTTTTCCTACAATAAAGGGCCATAATTCATGAAGTTACAATTCGATATGCGCAAATATTGACAGGAACCAAGATCTTTGGGTTTCAAACCTGAATTTCAAGTTTCATCAAAATCGGATTAAAATTGTGTTCTCTACTTGCCAACAACCTTGATATACCATATTTTTAAACTATTCGCTTACAAACGGCAGCCATTTTGTCCCGCAATTTTTGGCCCAATTTTCATGAAATTCAAACTCGACCTTCATTAAGGTGTAACGGTGATATAATCATAGTTTGTTTGTTTTTTTTTTTAAATTGGAGAATAATTGTGACCTCCAATTAGTTAAAAAGGCGATTTTTCGGACAATCAGGGGCCATAACTCAGAAAGTTACGAATCGATATGCGCAAATATCGAAAGGAACCAAGATCTTTGGGATATAAACATACATGTCAAGTTTCATCAAAATCGGTTCAAAATTGTGACCTCTATAGGGTCCACAACCTTGATATAACATATTTTCACACTAATCATGTGCAAACGACGGCCATTTTGTCCATCAATTCTAGTCCGATTTTCACGTAATTCAAACTCTCTCTTCATTACCATATAACGGTGATATAGTCAAACGTTTTTTTAAATCGGATAATAATTTTGACCTCCAGAGGGACCAAAAGCTAACAAAAGCGATTTTTCAGACAATCCTGGGACATAATTCAAGAAGTTATGATCCAATGGGTGCAAATATCGAAAGGAACCAAGATCTTTGGGTTATAAACATACATGTCAAGTTTCATCAAAATCGGTTCAAAATTGTGACCTCTATAAGGTCCACAACCTTTATATAACATATTTTCACACTATTTGCGTACAAACGGCGGCCATTTTGTCCGTCAATTTTCGTCCGATTTTCATGAAATTTGAATTCAACCTTCATAACCATGGAACGGTGATATAATCAAACGGTTTTTTAAATCCAATAACAATTTTGACCTCCAGAGGGACCACAAGCTAAAAAGGGCAATTTTTCGGACAATCAGGGGCCATAATTCGGGAAGTTACCATCCGATGGGCGCAAATATCGACAGGAACCAAGATCTTTGGGTTATAAACATACATGTCAAGTTTCATCCAAATTGGTTCAAAATTGTGACCTCTATAAGGTCCACAACCTTGATATAACATATTTTCACACTATTCGCGTACAAACGGCGGCCATTTTGTCCGTCAATTTTTGTCTGATTTTCACGAAATTCGAAGTCAACCTTCATAACCATGGAACGGTGATATAATCAAACGTTTTTTTAAATCCGATAACAATTTTGACCTCCAGAGGGACCACAAGCTAAAAAGGGCAATTTTTCGGACAATCAGGGGCCATAATTCAGGAAGTTACAATCCGATGGGCGCAAATATCGAAAGGAACCAATATCTTTGGGTTATAAACATAAATGTCAAGTTTCATCAAAATCGGTTCAAAATTGTGACCTCTATAAGGTCCACAACCTTGATATAACATATTTTCACACTATTCGCGTACAAAAGGCGGCCATTTTGTCCGTCAATTTTGCTCCGATTTTCACGAAATTCGAACTCAACCTTCATAACCATGCAACGGTGATATAATCAAACGATTTTTTAAATCAGATAACAATTGTGACCTCCAGAGGGACCACAAGCTAAAAAGGGCGATTTTTCGGACAATCAGGGGCCATAATTCAGGAAGTTACGATCCGATGGGCGCAAATATCGAAAGGAACCAAGATCTTTGGGTTATAAACATACATGTCAAGTTTCATCCAAATCGGTTCAAAATTGTGACCTCTACACTGTTCACAAGCTAAAAAACGTGATTTTTCGTACAATCAGGGGCCATAACCCATGAAGTTACAGTCCGATACATGCCAATATCGAAAGGAACCGAGATCTTATGGTGATAAACCTATATTTTAAGTTTCATTGAAATCGGATAAAAATTGTGACCTGTAGACTGTTCACAAAAAAATGTGGACGGACGGACGGACGGACGGACGGACGGACAGGGGCGACGACAATATACGTCCACATAAAAATGTGGGCGTATAAAAATAGTAGAATACCATTTATTTTTGTCAGTTAGACCATGGACTGTATGTACGGTCCATGGTTAGACAACATGCCAAAATATTTGGATGACTATCTACCCACGCTTCATTCTGTATTTTTTTGTAACAATAATCTCTTTTATTTTTTCCATTGATTTTTTATACAGATATATTATTAAAACATTTGTTTTACTTTACAAGATGGGTGTGGGTGGCCGGATGGTTAGAAAGCACGCTGTATCATATGGCCTGCCATCGAGTCAACCGGCATGGTTTCGAATCCCTGGTTGTACGTAGCAAGGAGTAGGGTCGCCTGTCCAACCTCATGGATTTACTCCGGGTAGTCCAGTTTCCTCCCACTGCTAAAGACCTACGCGCAAGCGAATAATTGGAATAAATTAAACCTTATGTTAGTCCCAAAATGACCTAGTTTGTGTCGAGTGGATGTTAAACCCCATTTCTCTCTCTCTTTTACTTTACAAATTTTTACATTCATATAAACAGTACGACTTTGGATTGTATATTTCAAAAAGAGAAGAAGAGAAAGTGCAGTATTATTCTATTAATGTCATCATTTTTTTGGGAGTTAATCTGCTAGTTATCATTCAGTGTACCTGTACCTTCTTTGGTGTATTAGTATGGATTTTGTGCTATACATGCAGGCCTATTACTTGACAGTAAGATGCTAATTAGAGCATTAGGATCTCTAGTATTTTAAGCTTAATTTAATTGCAATGGTATTTTCATATCTGCTTTAATGTTTTTTCAGACTGGGAGTCGGCCACCCAGTGGTAAAAATAAGAGGAAATGTCCATCTGCAACTAAAAGACCTGGAAAAATAGCTGAGGAAATTGTAGACAAAATAGATATAGGACTACATAATTTACTTTTAAACGCAAATACTAATGGCCTATCTAATCATAGTAATGGTAGTTCTAATGTATGTATAAAAATCTTCAATATTTGCCTTTTGCCTTATATTATCAAGTTTTAAATTAAAAGTTATATTTGAATGGACATATTAGAGTTAACATATCCAAATATTTTTATAAAGTAACTATGTTTCCACTTATGATATACATTTCTTAAAGGGACAATAACACCCTTGGTGGCTTGGCAGCTTGAGAAAATAAATAATAGTCTTATTCTAATTAAGTACTAGATGTTTAAGCGTCCTACCTGTTGTGTAAATTATCTATTACAACCTATTTTACTTGTCCAGAAGGTTCGAAAATATTTTAAAATCCAAGTCACATTTGAAAAGGTTTATGTTAGACTTTTCAAATCAATTAGTTGAATTTTTCCAATTTTTTAAATTAGGTGTGCTAAGATGAAATTTATATCATCAATTAATTGGAATATTGTAAAATAATGCAATTTGTTGACCAGAATAAAGATTGGGACATATTATTCAGTTTTAACAAGAGTGGTATTGGGGCTTTAAAGGGGTATTTTTGACCTGTAACAAATCGGTAATTAAATTTGATAAATGTTTTTTCAAAATATTTCAGACAATAAATAAAAATGGAACATGCTTAAATTCACAAACCAATGGAACATATGATGATTCTAGCAGATACACTAAGGTAAAACTTAAGATTGCATGTGTATAGATTTGTCTAATAATCATGATGAAAGAATATCTTGTTTCTTCCGGATTATCCAACAATTTCAATGATAAACATATGGGAAGTAATAACAATTACACAGTTTAATATGTTCTTGATAATTACTAAGAGTTAAATCTCAATATATTTAAGATTATTATAAATTCTCTAAATATTTCATATCCAAAAAAATGATATGTGACCAGTTTGAATTCTGTACATAGATCTATGTCTTCATCACTTTGAGAATAGAACACTGCCCTAAATGGCCACCATATTCAAAATATAGTACACTGTTATGTTATGCTGTTTCACATCTGTCATCACACTAATATGATTAAAACACGGATCGTATTTCGTTTCTTTCTTTTTTTTATAATTCAAAATTTCGATCTACTGGTCTTCACACAAAATCTTTGATTTAGGAATATGACTTAAAATGTTGTTAAACTAGCTTACTGTCTTTTCTCAAGCAGAGCTTACGGTAGACGGGTAGCCTAAGTTTAGTATAACTGGCTTAGTCACTAATTTTTTAGAGTTATTTCCCTTCATTGCTAATTGCTGGAAACTTTGTAATTTTTATCCAGTGGTGTTTGCATTCTCTTCACTGTGGACAGTTTGTTTGTGACTGTAATCAGTCATTTAAAATTACTGTAACTCATTGAACTAGCTTGATGACAAGACTTGCCAGAAACCCTGAACTTGTTTACCACAATTTTATCTTTCAGTAAAACTTATTCTAATAAAATCAGTTAAAGGGACAATAACATTCTCGCTGGCTTGGTAGCTCCAGAAAATAAGTAATACCTTTATTCTGAGTACTAGATGTTTAAGTGTCCTACCTGTTGTGTAAATTATCCATTACAACCTATTTTACTTGTCCAGAGGGTTCGAAAATATTTTAAAATCCAAGTCACATTTGAAAAGGTTTACGTTAGACTTTTCAAATCAATTGGTTAAATTTTTCCAATTTTTTAAATTAGGTGTGTTAAGATGAAATTTATATCATCATTTAATTGGAATATTCTAAAATAATACGATTTGTTGACCAGAATGAAGATTGGGACATACTTTTCAGTTCCAACAAGAGTGTTATTGGGGCTTTAATAGATTCTATGTTAATACTAAATAGTCCACATAATGTTTAGCAAACTGATAACCCCCACGAATTTTCTCTGGGTCCTCTGGTTTCCTCCCACTGCTAAAACCCCTACGCACAAGCAAATTATTTAAAATAAAATTGAACCATATGTTAGTCCCGAAATTATCTAGTTTTGTCTCTTCAGTTAACCAGCTCAAATTTATTTTTGTAATGTCACTGAACTTTAAGCAACCATTCTTTATTATTAAAAGTATTTTTTATGTGGATTATATTTAACAATTTGGGTACAGTTCAGCTTGAAAATATCCAAATATTTTATGC
Source organism: Patella caerulea (assembly GCA_036850965.1). Taxonomy (NCBI): domain Eukaryota; kingdom Metazoa; phylum Mollusca; class Gastropoda; family Patellidae; genus Patella; species Patella caerulea. The sequence continues at coordinate 27,812,666 of JAZGQO010000006.1, forward strand.
TTTTATTTTTAGGCTAATTTATTTAATACAGAAGATGCCTTGGGTAAAGCAGCATTCTTTAAGAAAAAACGTCCAGTTAGTGCCACATTACTGAGAGAAAGGGATAATCTACGATCAAGACCTAAAAGTGCTACAACTGGTAAAGATATAATACTGTTATTAAAATAACGCAGTTTGTTAGGGACCAGTACCACATAAGGGAGAGAATTCATGACTGTATGTTTATAGGATTAAGTCCCACCGTGGTTGCCAACTGGTTGGTTAGGAGAACATCAACAAGTTTGCAAGAGAAAGTGAGCCATGTACAGTACAAAATGATTGAGGAGATACATTTATAAAACAGTTAGAATTTTTCTTATAGTTGAAAGAAGCCCAAAGTGTCTAATTTGTTTTTACAACTTTCAGGATTTCCTCCGCACAAGACAGAGAGACCATTGAAATATGAAACAACTAAACCTGTTTCGGCAGGTCATAAAAAATCAAAAAATGACAGACGTGGATCATTAGAACATGGCAATTCAAGGGGTATAGATAACACCAGAGAAGCAGTATTAATAGAACAGACAAAAGCTAAGGCTGAATTACAGTTCAGAATCAAATCAGCAACCAAACGACCGTCCAGCGTTGACAAATTTGTAGAGGATATGAAAAATATGACAGAAATGGAGACAAAATATAAACAATCTACGATCAGCTTACAAAAAAAGTTAGGACTTGAAAACAAAGGCATGATATATTAAAATATATTATTAAATGTTTATTGTATGTTGTGATGTTGTTTTGTACATAATGTGTGTATTTTTGAGTTGCTTAAGAATATTGATTGTATGTAATGGTATAAGATTAATGTTTTTATTGTGATTCTGATATAACAATATTATTCAGGATGATATTCCACCTTAATTGTTGTATTGTTTAATAAGCCAAAAATATATTTTTAATATTGTATTTTACATAAACATCAAGAAAAACTACAGCATTGTCAGCATTACATATACTCTCGTCCATTTTGATATGAATTATTACATTAACTTTTCCATATACCTTATAATACAGGATCCACTGTTTTTCAAATTCTATTTGTTGAACTATTTGCAACAAGCAAAAATAAAGTCCTAACATCATGAAACAGTTAATTTGAATTAACTAAATGGGTCCTTTTTTCATATTATTCAAAACAACTTGATCCCTCTTTATTTTTGTTAGTTTTCTGGACACAAATGATCGATATAATATGATATTACATAAAATTCATTATATTTATTTTCTTGTTACACTTTGTAATGTCTCTTTAATTTGCAAGATGTTTTGTTAAAGGGCACACATAAAAAAAATCTATTTCATACAGGTTATGGTTGAATTTAATTAAAATATTGTTTTTCACAAAAAAAGTTCTTTTTTTTGTAAATGTTATTCCATCTGGATGCAGTAAATCTAGTCCATTACACACTATTCGTATTATGATTTAATAAGATTATACACCTGGGAGTAGATAACCAAATATCCCCAAAATATATTAAAATGTGTATATTTTACAATAAGGTAGTTACATAAACTTGTGGTATGGCATGGTAAATACTTCCCCCAATTTCATGTAGATGGTGTATTTGTATTTTTAATGGTGTCATTGGTTGTGAATTTGTTATTTATTCTTGTCTAAACCTAACCCACATAAGTATCTCTCATATTTTAAGTATGATACCCATTATAAATTGTATTTATTTAGAAGCAGATTATCATTGAATCCCTCCGTATATATGTAATAGACCATACTACCAAAATATTATATTTATAAAAATCATAATAAACTGAATGTCTATAGTGAAAGATTTGTGTTGATTGTGTTGTCTTTGATGGACATGGTGGTAGAATAAATGCTAAATCACCCAGTCCTTAACAAATATCTGGTATATTATGATGTTTTTTTTTAAAAAAAACTGTGGTTGTCATCATGAAGTATACATCATTTTAGTTAATTATAAAGACCTATAACAATAAGATGAACACATGTTACAGGATGTGACAGTTGAGTGGATGTTCATAAACATAAACCTTATATCCACATACATGTAGTAATTTGAAATTGCTACACAATAACCATTAAATTATATCAATTTGATTTTATTCTTTGTATACTATACACCATTCTATAATATACTAAATATCATATTAAAACATAAAATTAACAAATATATATTAATAACAAATTTCATTACCTGAATTTTATAGATAATTGAAATATATGATATATTATGAATGATTAGTAAAATATAAGAACTGGTTTATTTTTTAATGCATGATATTCATTTTCCGCTTCCACTGCCATATAAATGCACACATAATTACCCCTCATTCTCATTTACATGTCTCTTGATTTTGTGAGGAACATCACGTGATGCATTTAATTATGTAAAATAAAATGCTGATAACCTTGTCAAGCATGTTTCACAGAATAACTTTAGATAATCACTCAACTCCTGATCCAGTCTATAAAATGTTGCTGCATTCTAATATTATTAAACAAGCCAACAGTGAGGCTGATGTCCCCCGCTGAAATCCCAAAATAAATAGATGACACATATTAATTAATCGCACATTTACTTTTTGCAAACGTATCGAGCAATCAAACTGTACACGAAGTGTCATCCAAAAGTGTTTTATAAAGAAAAATGTTAAAACCGACGAGAAAAATGAAAATGTACCCTTGTTAGGGGGACCCTAAAGGCAGACAAAAGGGCCCCACTGGCCAAGGGAAAGGGCCCTCGTGTCCGAGTCAATCGTTTCTATATACTGTTACTGTCGAATCCAGTACTGAATGAGAATGCAGTCATTGTATTGGCATAAAAATCATCAATCAAGATGAACCTAAGTTATCTTGTCCCAAAGTATCAACCAATCAAGTTGCTTATCTCTGCCTACCCTAAGCAGAAAATGCTCATCTTCGAACTCCATCAAGGCATTGACCTAATAAGCATACACACTAATTTTGAACATTTTAACTCCATTAGAAGGAGAGTTATTGTGTTCCAAAGTCTCGGCAAATCAGATTGCTTATCGCTCTGCTTACCCTGAGCAGAAAATGCTCATTATCGATCTTAGTCAAGGCATTATACTGTAATGAAACTATACACCACGTTTCATCACTCTCACTTAATTAGAACTAAAGTTATCGTGTCCCAAAGCATCAACCAATCAAATTGCTTATCTCTGCTTACACTAAGCAGAAAATGCTCATCTTCGAACTCCATCAAGCCATTGACCTAATAAGCATATACACCAAGTTTGAACATTTTAAATCAATTAGAAGGAGAGTTATTGTGTTCCAAAGTCTCGACCAATCAAATTGCGTATCGCTCTGCTTACCCTGAGCAGAAAATGCTCATTATCGAACTTAGTCAAGGTATTACTGTAATGAAACTATACACCAAGTTTCATCACTCTCACTTAATTAGAGCTAAAAATATTGTGTCCCAAAGCATCAATCAATCAAATTGCTTTTCCCTGCTTACCCTAAGCAGAAAATCATCTTCGAACTCCATCAAGGCATTGACCTAATAAACACATACACCAAGTTTGAACATTCTAGCTCAATTAGGAAGACAGTTATTGTGTCCCGAGAGTTATTGTGTTCCAAAGTCTGGGCAAATCAAATTGCTTATCTCTCTGCTTACCCTGAGCAGAAAATGCTCATTATCGATCTTAGTCAAGGCATTACTGTTATGAAACTATACACCAAGTTTCATCACTCTCACTTAATTAGAACTAAAGTTATCGTGTCCCAAAGCATCAACCAATCAAATTGCTTATCTCTGCTTACCCTAAGCGGAAAATGCTCATCTTCGAACTCCATCAAGGCATTGACCTAATAAACACATACACCAAGTTTGAACATTCTAGCTCAATTAGGAAGACAGTTATTGTGTCCCAAAAAGTGTGACGGAGAGACAGACAGACGGACGAACACATTTTAATAGTCCCACACCTTTCTTCGAAAGGCGGGGGACAATAATCGCAGATATATAGATGGTTTTGTAAACCGTTTTCCAGTATTAAGAATACATCTGTAATGTAATACCGGTACTTCAGAAGAAAAGAACGAGAGCAGTATAATTCACTGTGGAAATCAAGTGTATAAATTTGGTTAAACAAGGTCATTAAACACTATAGTGATGGTGAATGAAGTTATTGAATTTTAACCAACAGATTATTGGGGTATAACAAATGGAGTATCTATTCCTGAAAATCCTGCACAAACACCTCCTTCATTTGTATCAGCAGTTTTAGTCCGTAATAAATGGCCACAATTTTCATTATAAATTTCTTCATTCTTATTCCTAAAAATATTAAATAATAAAGTAGCTCAAGTTATTATAAAATTAAAAGTTATCAAGCAGAAAATCCCATATTTCAGATTGTATGTGTCCTCCTCTTATTTAAAAGACAATATTGGTGTCTCAGTCATTATCACATATTATTATTATTATTATTATTACAGCATATTTATAGTGCACCCTTTCATATAACATGTTCAGGGGCACTTTAGAAAATGACAATGTAATCATAAATAAACAACAACATATGTGATACAACTGGTTAAGCATGTTCCAAATATAATTTTAACACAGAAGTTGAGCAGCAAATCAGATTCTAATCCAGTAAATGTTGCAGGCTATCGTTGACATCAAAAGATGATTATGGTCTCGATAAGTTAAATAATGTCTAATTAATAATTTTGATAACATTTCAGGCCTAAAGACAGACCTGCAATAGGCATATTTAGCGCATGAATAATATGCATAATGCATGTTGAATAAAAAAAAATATGGTAGCCTAATAATGCACAGACTTATTCTGGTTTTTTTTCTTGTTTTCTATTATCTGGTGACATTCAGTACTTTTCTAAATAGTCAGAGAAAGACTGACACCACTTTTTAGAAATAACTACCTAAATGCCAATGTCGACACTTTAGTCAAAAAGTGAATGATACTGTGAAAATATTGACATTATTTTTAAAACTTTTGCAAGTATATTAAATGTTCTTACCCAATATAACAACCATATATTCCCAACTCAGATATACACAAAGATTTAATAAATGGTATTCCTGCTTTAACTAAATAGTTGACTTGAGGTTTAGGTCTTACTTTCTCCATTAAAATATAACCAGCCCTTTCATTTGATTCTCTATTGACCTCTAAAAATCTTTTCATTTCTTCATCATACATATTGTATCCTACAAATCAAAATGTATAAAATGTATATATGTTTTATTTTTCAATAACAAAACTATCATAGCAAAATGTATACGTTTTATTTTTCAATCACAAAACTATAATACCAAAAGGGATTTTCACAGGGTATCGAGAAATAGTACCAGGGCTTCACCAAGGCCTATGCACCTACACCTAAAGAATAGCATCATACTATTTTAGCAAAAATGATCAAAAGAAAGGGTTTAACAGATTTTATATGGACTATATTAACCTTACCTCCGCCCTCTCTTTGTGGTTTTAAAACAAACTGGTCAGGATTATTGACAGCCATATTTAAAGCTTTATCACCTTCTTCTCCCTATAATTGTATACATATCAACAATGAAATGCACTATAACTCATCAATTATCTCAATAAGATAACCAATAAATTATCTAGTATTAACAGGAAAGAAAGTTCTCAATGCAATTATTTATCTATATGCCATTTTGTATACTCATGTCTTTTAAATAAGATTGCTAAGAAATTATCCAGTATCCATAACTATCTTTTTCAATAGACAAGATCGTGGACAAACTTCAATTAAATGTAGACTTCCAAATAATTTACTTACCTTATCAAGTGAATATTGACCAGCAAATGTAGATTGTATTAATTGCTTAATTGATACATCTGATATATATTTATCTAATATACTAGGTTTAGCTAAAACTTGTTGAATTTTCTTAGCTCCTACAAGTTGATATTGTATAGGAGGACATTTTATACACCAGGCTTTCTCTAGTTCTAACCTTACATCCCAGATCTAAAAATTGGATAGAATCAAAATCTAATGACAAAAAAAAAAAAAAATGATATAATAAAAGACAATTTGATAAGAGAGCCTTCGATTTATTCCATTTGTACTATTCTATTTGTTAGAAACAGAAACCGTTAAAGGTGCCGATCGTCAATTGAAAGATAAATCCCATGCAAACTACAAAAGAAGTTAAGTTTTTAAAACAAATGTTTGTTTAAAATGGTTCAATTCTGTTCAAAGAAAATTTCAGAACATTGGGCATCATCTTCAGACGATATAAACATGCAAGCTAGGAAGTAGGTTTTGGGTAAGATCTTTTGATGAGCCTTGATTGTAACTAAGATCGGAGGTCATATCTACCATTGATAATTTGGTTTTGCTTTCAGGATTAAATTTAAATAACCAACTGTCGAGGAAATATCTTAAACATTATCTTACCTTATCAGTAGTATAATCTGTAGGTGCATATCCTACTCTATAATATACAACACCAACTTCTTCTTTTCCTCTAATAATAGAAATTGATAATAAAATTTCAGTCAGTTCCGTAAATGAGATTTGATTGATTAGAATTTGCTTCTTTGTCAACATTATTTTTAATGAGGATACACAGAAAAAAGATATGTTGACAAGCAAAGAAACATATGCCCACAACAGTTTACGTCCTTGAACTTACGTCCTTTAGGTTAAATAAATGACAAATTGTTTATACTGTATATTATCAAAGTGAGCAGAGGCCATAATTCAAGAAGCAAAAAACCAAAATTGTTAAATTCCAATAAATTGCCTTGGTTTAATTATCTGAACAATATATATAAATTCTAAGCAGATCGGATGATAACTTTTGTTGCTAGAGTGTTCAAAAGTTTCTACAATATTCAAAATGTTCTTGTTTGATTTCAATCATTATTTTTCATTTTAGAATACATGGAGTTGACAACAGTATAACATTACTATTATTATATTACCTATTATTACTACTACGAGAGTAAACACTGAAATAAAGCATAAATAATCAGAAATATTCACATGAAGTATTTTCTGTCTTCTGCCAATTTTCCATCTTTAACCAAATCATCAAATGTTTTTCTAATAACTTTTATATTTTTATTCTGTTTGTAGATTTCATACTCTAAGAATCTCTGATCCATAACATTTCTTTCATTGTGTGATACAAGAAATAAAATAACTGCTCTGAAATAAATACATACATTTATTTATTTATTTTAAGATTTCAAAAGCTCTACTTTACATCGCACACAAACATCTAATACAGATTCATTAGGTTTTCTCTTTCAGAGACAAATATATATGGTGGCTGAAGATTGCAATAATCCATTTAGCTTTAGATCATATGGTCTGCCATTGAGAAAAGTAGCATGGTTTTGATTCCCAGCTTGTACGTGACAAGGAGTTGGATCCTATGGTTTACTCCCCATGTGCAAGCGAATTATTGCAACACAATTGAACCTTATGTTGGTCCTAAAATGAACAAGTTTGCATCAAGTGGTGGACATTAAACCTCATTTTTCTCTCTAAACGCATTTCAAGAAAAGAAATTGTCGATATTTACTTTTTGAAAAATCAATTTTAAATCCTTTAATAAGAAGAGATATGACATACTTTTTATTCTGATACAGCTCCCACGCCTTTATCAGTCCTGTAGCTAAACCTTCTACAGGTCTATTATAAGGCATCTATGTAACAAAAACAAAATTAAATTAACAATGTTAAAGTCCCAGTGGGCATATCCTGAGGACAGGAGATAATTACAGAATTTATTTAAACATACATTATGTAAGCATTAAATCTGTCTATTGCAGGTCTTTCTTTAGGCATGAAATGTCATATAAACTATTAATTAGACATAATTTATTAACATGAAAATACCATAATTGATCCTTGATGCCATTTTATCTGTCCAATTTTCATTGGATTTGAATCTGATCTGCTGATGATTAAATACAAAAATGAATAATCGAGACTTTGTTAATTATCCTGACAGCAGTAACAACGACAATCGAGGCTACACAGATTTTAAAATAAGGTTTTCTTGGTTTTGAGAGAAGCAATTTGACTGAAATGTTCAGCATATTTCCTTTACATCATTTAGTTTTTAACTATCATAGTGGGAACTACCAATTTCAAATAATGGTACGCCAACACCAAAGGATGACGTCACATCTGTATTTTAAATGCGATGAATTCTCCTTTTGCTTGGCACTGACAAAAAAATGGCTTTTTTAAATAGAATTTGTATTACTTGGGTTATTTTCTTGAGATATAAAATGTTTTGAGAGGGATTTGGGACAAATTTTTGATAAATTAATTAGTTTGAATATGTTTTTAGTCCAAATATATCATCAAATCATCCAGGTTGTTTGCAAGGCATCTTTAATAACAGTTGAATTTATAACTTTTGTGTGTAAAAATACTTAAAAGTTGGGACAATGCTAAAAATTGTCATTCTTAAGAAAATAATATCTTGTTTATGAATTATTAAAATCGCTGAAAATCAATAGGCATCTTTGTCTCATGACCCTAAACAGTGTGTATAAATTTAAGCTCAATCAGATATTAACTTTGGCACCTAGAGCGTCCACAAGATTTTTTGAAGTGATCAAGGGCCATAACTGGACGGCCGGACGGGGGCAACAACAATATATGACCACATTTCAATGTGGGCGTATAAAAAAGGATACAATAGATTGTATTTCAGTTCAATACCCATTTGCCTGACTTCCACCCCCCTCCCCAACCATCAGGTCATATTAATTTCTGATACATTATTTTCTTGTTTACAGTACTTTACACAATAACATTAAAGGGAAATTCCAGTTTAGGTGGATACAATCTGGGATGATTAATATAATACTGTTATGTATATAAACCTGTTTTTCTGTGTTCTTTTCTCCAGCAAAATCCATAACATACCTGCAATTAAATATCCATATAAATCAGGCACTAGCAAATCATATCTTGTAAATATTACCTGTTGTATCAAACTTTTTTTTGCATAGATTTAAAAGATGACAAAAACCTGGCCCAGATTTAAACAGGATGGATGAATTAAACGCAGGAAAAAATTGAGCTTACCTATGTAAAAAATATTGCTGAGATACTAATCCTCCAAAACTTGATGCAATAGAATTGAATTCTATTTGTTTTATTTGAAAAGTAGTTTCACTGCCCGGTGAATCTTTCTTCTCATCTAACATGAAGTCATTCCGAAATAAACCGAGACTGACAGGCTGAAATATAGGAATAAGGAATATCATTTTTATTATTAACAGATACACGCGATTGCGAATGGCCAGTTTAGTGCAAAACACTTGTTATTACTTCAGGAATCTGATGACCGTCTAATCATATATATATGCATACACGATACCGAACTGAAATGCAATGCCGGCTCTCGCTTCAGCTCATTTTCTTTTTCAACAACTTGTCAGGCAATCAAACCTCGATCATAGCCACTTGTTTCCAATATTTACATTATTTTCATTCATTGACGTTGTCATCAACTCCATTCACTAGGCTAAAGTCACACAAAAACCTAACCAATCTGTGAAGTCTTGTTTCCTTCCGCCTCAATATCATGAATATTCACTAAAACCTGGCATAAAATGTATATTTAAACCCTCATCTTTGATTCTACACCCAAAAGTCAACAAAAATCGCCATGCAAAAGGGTGAAAATGAAAAGGGAGAGAAAAACTGAACATATCTTTGGCGCTTGTTTGTTTCAATGGTCAAGTCACTGTGAATTGATTTTGTGTGATGTCAGGGCATGGAGTTGATGACAGGGAATCAGAATTAAAAGCAAATGCACTGCCACAGATATCTGACATTCTACCATAACAATTAAGTTATTTGATATTCTGAAAATATACAAATAGCCAAATAAGAGAAAAAATACACACACCTGAACTCTGTTATCATCCTTAATTTGTAGGTAGATCTGCCATAATTTATTAGAAAACTCATCAGTTTCTATAACACTGAAAAACATAATAATATGATTACCGTAATTAACCATGACTAAACATGGGAGTCAGTACTGCACTAGTGTACATTTCTTGTTTCTTGGTGCCTACTTTTTAAATGATGAAATGATCTTCGCACTTTTCTGTCCCAGACGAACAAACACCATATTTATATGTATACACAGTGTGCAGGACAGAGGGTCAGACAACAACAAAGTGTCTAGTCATTTGGATGGTTCTAATATTCATGTCCATGTTGGTGTGCACCTTAAAGAACAATTGACAGTTGGACTTCGATTAACCGGTATAGAAAATTAATAAAACCATATAAAAAGTTAAACAGTCTTACTGTTTAAAAGATTGTTGTAATAATTGATGGTCCATAGCAACATGATGCATCAGCCGACTAAAATATACCATAGATTGTGTAGCTTGTTGTAGATTAGATTCAGGTATTGTTGTTGGAAACAAAGTAAATGGTGCATGTACAACTTTATCTTGATCTTCTGATAAATTACTCGATCTCATTGATATACCTGTAATAAACATTTCTCCCTTTCAAAGCTATTCTTTGTTATGCAAAGGTTTTGGATTGAACTTACGACTTTGTATAAATGACAGTGCATATGTTAGATCTCAGAGCCACTCAAACAATGAAATAAACTACCAAGCATAGATTCTCTGAGGATGCCAACATGTAAGGTTAAACAAGAGAGAAAAAGAGAGTGTTTAACTTCACTCGACACAAAAACTTGGTCATTTCGGGACTAAAATATCGTTTAGTTTTATTTCAATAATTCGCTTGCACGTAGGGGTCTCTGGCAATGAGAGGAAACCAGAGAAAATCCAATAGGTTGGAAAGGTTAAACAAACAAAATTTACCATGTGCCAATGCCCAGTCTATAGCTCTTAATCTGATATCTTCAAGTTCTTCCTCAGAAAAGACTCTACTCAAACAGGATGCCATCTTTAACTCCAACTGAAATATTTAAATATGGAACAAAATAAAGAAATGAAAGAAAAACATCATTTGTAAAGCTAATCATGTTTAACATTTTTGTGTAAAAAAATTATGTATTGCAAATAGCTACAGCTAGATAACTACATTTCAAATATATGCTTAGTCATACACATCTGTCTATATCATTAACACTGTAATACCAATGGGTACAATACCAGATATTATTCATATGTAGGGCTTTTTATTTAGATGGCTGAGCAAAGCAGAATATAATATTTTAATACATTTAATAAATTAATACTAACATGCTATATATATGGAATAATTATATGTATCGATAAATAAATTTTATGTCGATTATACAGATACAAATCTTGACGTCCATAATGTCCATAATGAAATTATCATTCGTGAAGTAGGCCTAGGCCTATAAATCTTTTTGAAAAAAATCAAATATTCAATGACAATGTATACCCAAAAAGACTTTTATTTATTTTCTAAATGTAAGTAGGCTATCACTCATTAAAAATTGCCCAGTGGAGATTGAAAATTCAGCTGCAGTAGGTAGATGTTCTTGAAAGAATCGAGTTAGGGGGAATAAGTCGTCTGACACGCGTCACCACTCATACAGGTTCAGGACATTCATGTTTGATGTCTCTCCTTTTTTTAACTGTAAATTTAAAAACATGCAAACCCTAAAATTAACCCTTAAGCGGCATTATCCTAAAACGAACCCTAGCCTAGTCCTAAAAAACCCTACCCCTAATCCTGGTAATCCATATACATAGCCAGGCTCATATGTTTAGGGGGTGACATCAAAAATTATTGCCCACTTGATCAGTTGCATGGAATAACGAATTGTGATCTTACTTACACTCAAGCCAAATGATAAGAAATAACCAGTCGTCACAAAATATTCAAGAGTTTCAACAAGCCGACTTTATCAACGTGAAACTGCAACTCTTTAATGTTGGGAAACAGAAAAGTTCAAAATATACCCTTGATTAATAAATGGGTTTGTATGGAAATAATTTTAACAGCACAGCTTCAACAAATGTTAACACATATAATAATAAATATATATTATTTTAATATAGATCAAAGGTTAAAGATTATTGGGGTCAGCCAAACCGATACACATTAATTAGCCCGTCCTATTCTTAGATTCTAATTTTTATAAGAAAAACGTCTGGTTATCGAGACTATTTCACATTGCAACGATTGTAAACATTTACATCTCAAAAGTTACTTTTCACGTGTCACAGCTTCACATTCCACTTATAGTTCAGCTCAACTAAATTATAGTAGAAAGAGCGGTTAATATCAAATACCAACTAAAGTTACAATGTCACGTAGAAAGATGGAGAACAACGAATTTTAACCGCGAGCCAAGAATGTCAGGTACGGTATATCAATGAGACCAAGTATCAGAAGATCAAGATAAAGTTGTAGCCTACATGTAGGCCTACATGTACCATTTACTTCGACTTGAACGAAAAGTTATGTAACGATTCTGTTTATTGTAGAAAATATTTGATTATGATATTATTTCGATAGTTTAGAGTATAAAGGAAAAGAATACTTTAATATAAGTAATACCTCGAGTAGACACTGACCAGATTAAAATTATACGTACTTAATGCCACAGCAATTTAACTCAAATCATTCATAATTAATTGAGACCTCCCCTGAAAACGATTTTGCCAACTATCGAAAACACCCTTGAATATTTAATTGTGCTAAATAAATGTAGTGCTAATCATATATACTATTCAAAAAAAGTAGGGGATATTTGATTTTTAAGTGTTACTGTCACCTAATGAAACTGACGAAGAAACAAATGACAAAATGAAATGAAGTTCACATTCATCGATTTATTCCAAATGATCGTTAGACTAAGTAAGGCACAGACTGACCATTATAAAGGTAAAATGATACCCGGGGTCAAACAGCAAAGTTACCACAGCATCACAACAAAGTCAGTAACAGGTAAATCCTCCTCTGTTTGCCAAACAAGCATTGATCCGACGTGGCATACTCCTAATGAGACGTTTAAGGTCATTTTGCTCCAGATTGTCCCATCCCTGTTGTAACGCAGCAGCAAGTTCTTGGACATTGGCAGGACGTTGTTGACGTTGACGTAACCTCTGTCCAAGCATGTCCCAGACATGCTCGATGGGGGAGAGGTCGGGACTCAGTGCTGGCCAAGGTAATGTGGTGATGTTCTGTTGTTGGAGGTAACCTGTAACGATCCTGGCCCTGTGCCATTCTTGCGTTGTCATCCTGGAAGATGAAACGGCGGCCATGACGTCGTGCGAACGGCACAACATGGAATGCCAAGATGTTTTCCCGGTAGTACTGGCCTGTAACACGCCCTGCAACAACATGTAAAGCTGTTCTTCCAGCAACAGTGATGCCTCCTGACACCATAACAGAACCACCCCCAAATCGATCATGTGTGATGACGTTAACCACACCCTCCTATGTCTGTCAAAAAAATCGACAGTGAACCTTGACTCATCTGAAAACATCACATTGCTCCAGCGTCGATTATCCCAGTGTTGACGACCCCTACACCATCGACGTCTTGCCTGAATGTGATGATCTCTCAAACAAGGAATCATGCGAGGACGTCGGGCGCGAAGGTGACCCCTATGCAGTCGATTCCGAATCGTCTAGCCACTCACTCTGACACCTGTGTCTGTTTGAAGACGAGCGCTGATCTGATTTGCTGTGAAGACACGATTTCTCAAGGCCAAGGTACGGATAAAGCGATCCTGGGCTTGAGTTGTCGCCCTTGGTCGACCTGAGCGTGGTCTGTCCTGTACAGATTGTGTATCACGGTATCTGGACCATAGCCTGCTTATGACAGACTGAGAAACATTCATCGTCCGCACCACAACCGCCTGTGTTGTGCCGATCTGTAGCATGCCAAGTGCACGTAACCTTTCATTTTGGGTAAGCCGACTCATATAAAAATTTGTTTTCTGGTCACTAAAACAATTAAACTGATTAAACTGATGTTTCCACCCTGGAATTCAATGCCACAATGACTGTAACATTCAAAGTCAGAGTTGTGCAAATCTTGGGTTGGACCCCCATGATGATCCCAAGCATCATCTGCATTCCATGCGGTAGCTATTGGTGCGTTTGGGCGTCACATGTAACTGGAAATGTTTCTTCTGTTAGGTTCTATAGTGACTTTTTTCGTAGTCATTTGCATATTTTAGTATTATGCCCCCAAAATCAAATATCCCCTACTTTTTTTGAATAGTATATATACAAATACATAAATTAGAAATGAAATGAAATAGGGTTTAACGTCCTTCTTTACCTAACCTGGGCTAATGGAAGACGGGACATAAATTAGATGTCAAAGATGACCTCCTGTGTAACAAGAGATTTTCCTGGGGAAGAACTGGAAGATATCAGATTTAAAGCTATATGGTATGATGTTAATATAATCTTAGGCACAATATTATACCCAACATAATATACATTATTACATTATACGACGGCTGATCGAAATGTTATAAGCCTGAAAAGGGTGGATTAATTGGTTTAACACTATCTTAGTGATAGCAGAAATCAGCTTTGTAAATGTACATGGCTTATTTACATCGGAACAGAACATAACACATCTACATACAAAACAATACAGAAACTTAAACTAATATATATGAACGAAACTGCATCGTGAACTACCCAACTACATCAGGAACACATATAACAATATTAAAGTGGGTTGTGGAATTGATACGTGACAGAGAAAGCTTTGACGATGACCCGCGTCCTGGACGGTCATCAACATCAACCATTTAAGGAACCATTATCCGGGTATTGGCTTGTCAACGAATGACCACTCCACATATCGCCCGAGTTGTGGTCATCTCTCGTGGTAGGGTTGGGCACATTATCGCCAACGAATTAGGAATGACAAAAGTTTCTGCAAGACGGGTGCCACAAGTTCTTACGTTAGGTAACAATTTGGTGTCTGTCAGAACCATGGAATTTACGAAATCTTCTTTTGGTTATTGGGATTTCAATTGAATATCAAATAGGTCGAATCCTGATTATATCTAATGCGTCTATACCAAGCTTCAAAGACGTTTTATTGTCTTTTATACAAGATGTAGCCTATTCGATCTGATATAACACAGGGAATATGAATTTTCGTGCTGCTATAAGTAACCAATACATTAAACAAAATATTGTAAAAACTCCGAAGTTATAACCACGATTTCATAGGAATATCAAAAGTAAAAAGAGTACTGTATTTATTTTGTTTATCCTTTATCGGAAATTTATGTTAATTTCGCACATTGGTAAGAATTAACAGCTACGCAACTGTCGCTAACTGCGAATATATGAGGCGGAAATAATTTATTAATTACAGGTATATCAATGAGACCAAGTTTATTTATCAGAAGATCAAGATAAAGTTGTACATGTACCATTTACTTCGTTTCCAACAACAATACCTGAATCTAATCTGCAACAAGCTACACAATCTATAGTATATTTTAGTCGTCGGGTGCATCATGTTGCTATGGACCATCAATTATTACAACAATCATTTAAACAGTAAGACTGTTTAACTTTTTATATGCTTTTATTTTTCGGATTTTACTTTTACTCCGAAATTAAATGAATACGTATCTTAACAATCTTAATATTCTATAACAACCGGGTCAATCGAAGCCGGAAATGTGATCGGTTCTTTTAGGTGCATGCCACCGTGTACATGGGACCTCGTTTTTTTTTAGAACCATCCGAAAGATTAGACGCCGTTGCTTGCCAGACTCTCCTTCATTTCATTAGTTTATTTACAGAACAGAAATATTACTCGTTATTGGGTATTTAATACTTTATTGTACAGAAACTGTCCCAAGTTCAATGACATTTGCCGATAGCCTGTGTCATTTTTAAAATATTTTTTTTAGTATTATAGATGTGGATGAATTTACCGAGAAACTAGGGAATATTTACATTGTGGCCAGGATTGATGAAAGGGTTCAGGTAAAAACTACTCCTTACATGAAAAATATGCATTCTGTTAAGTGAATGGATGAAATTGGGTTTACGTAATATTAAACATTTCTGGACACACCAGGTTAAAGACGAAAGGCATGCGGGCATACATGTATACGCCACACAATGTCTTATGGGGGAAATTTTACTCGGATTGCAAATGAATTCCAGCTGTCAAGGGTTCTTTTACGTGTACACGGGATCTCGATTTTTCGTCTAAACCAAATGACTAGGCACTATTATTTGCTAGGTTATTTAGCCTGTCCTCGAGCCATCGTGTCTCCCTCAGTTCAATGAAATGGACTTAATAAACAATTCTTCTATTTCAGCCGGAATGGTTTGGTTTATTTAGAAACGATATCCTGTTAGATGAACACCCAGACACGTCCAAATTACAGTTGAAACAAGTTGAGCTGAATACCATATTATAGCCACTGGTTTTGTCGGTGTTGGGTCGAAACTGGAAGATTTTTATCGGTAGAAGTCTACTTTCTACAATATATAAACAATAATTAGATAACCAGTCGAATCTTTATCCCCTACTTTAAAAAAACTGCGTGTGATTGATAATTTTCGATCTCAAAATTTACCCACTCGTGCATAGAGTAAAATAATTCGGTATTGTTCAATCTGATTAAAACACAGACCCTGTTTCGTTTCGTTTTTTATAGTTCAAATTTCGTTTTACTTGTCTTTACTACATTAGGGTCTGGAAGAGTAGTTATATTACCGGCGTTATGATTGAAGTGGATGGTTAGCCAATGAAACGGTCATAGGGCCAAAAGCCGCTAGTACGATCCCTGGCGCGACCTTCCAGTACAACAGTCCAGATCTTCGTGTATTAAAAAAATAGGTTGCCAGGCAACGAAACATACGCCCACACAGCAGCTAAATCGTCCGGGCGTTCAACAAGAGTTATCGCATATTAAGTAATTATCAGAAAATCATTACAATTTGTTTGGTTTTTATAAAGTTCTGCTCCATGCTAATGTAAAGTATACGAATCATTTAATATTATGGAATAAGCTGTCACCTCCACTGGATACGAAACATTTAATATTATAGCGACTTTTCGTACAATCAGGGGCCATAATTCAGGAAGTTACGATCAGATATGTCCAAATATCGAAAGGAACCAAGAACTTTATGTTATAAACATGTATTTCAAGTTTCATCAAAATCAGTTCAAAATTGTGACCTCTATAGGGTCCACAACCTTGATATAACATATTTTCACAATATTCGTGTACAAACAGCGGCCATTTTGTCCGTCAATTTTGGTCCAATTTTCACGAAATTCCACATCATCTTTTATAACAATGTAACGGTGATATAATCAAACGTTTTTTAAATCGGATAATAATTTTGACCTACAGAGGGGCCACAAGCTAAAAAAGGCAATTTTTCGGTCAATCACGGGACATATTTCAGGAAGTTACGATCAGATGGGCGCAAATATAGAAAGGACCCAAGATCTTTGGGTTATAAACATACATGTAAAGTTTAATCAAAATCGGTTCAAAATTGTGACCTCTATAGCTTGATATAACATTTTTTCACACTATTCGCGTATAAACGTCGGCCATTTTGTCTGTCAATTTTGGTCCGATTTTCACGAAATTCGATCTCAACCCCCATTACCATCTAACGGTGGTATAATCAAACGTTTTTTTAAATCGGATAACAATTTTGACCTCCAGAGGGACCACAAGCTAAAAAGGGTGATATTTTGGACAATCAGGGGCCATATAATTCAGGAAGTTACGATCCGATGGGCGCAAATATTGAAAGAAACCAAGACCTTTGGGTTATAAACATACATGTCAAGTTTCATGAAAATCGGTTCAAAATTGTGACCTCTATAGGGTCCACAACCTTGATATAACATTTTTTCACACTATTCGCGTACAAACGGCGGCCATTTTGTCTGCCAATTTTGGTCCGATTTTCACGAAATTCGAACTCAACCCCCAAAACTATGTAACGGTGATATAATCAAACGGTTTTTGTATCGGATAACAATTTTGACCTCCACAGGGAACACAAGCTAAAAAGTGTGACTTTTCGTACAATCAGGGGCCATAATTCAGGAAGTTACGATCAGATATGTCCAAATATCGAAAGGAACCAAGATCTTCATGTTATAAACATATATTTCAAGTTTCATCAAAATCAGTTCAAAATTGTGACCTCTATAGGGTCCACAACCTTGATATAACATTTTTTCACACTATTCGCGTACAAACGGCGGCCATTATATCTGTCAATTTTGGTCCGATTTTCACGAAATTCAAACTCAACACCCATAACTATGTAACGGTGATATAATCAAACGTTTTTTTGAATCGGATAGCAATTTTGACCTCCACAGGGAGCACAAGCTAAAAAGGGTGATTTTTCGGACAATCAGGGGCCATAATTCAAGAAGTTACGATCCGATATGCGCAAATATCGAAAGGAACCAAGATCTTTCGGTTATAAACATGCATTTCAAGTTTCATGAAAATCGGTTCAAAATTGTGACCTCTATAGGGTCCACAACCTTGATATAACATATTTTCACACTATTCGCGTACAAACGGCGGCCATTTTGTCCGTCAATTTTGGTCCGATTTTCACGAAATTTGAACTCAACCCCCATAACTATGTAACGGTGATATAATCAAACGGTTTTTTGAATCGGATTACAATTTTGACCTCCACATGGAACACAAGCTAAAAGGGTGATTTTTCGGACAATCAGGGGTCATAATTCAGGAAGTTACGATCCGATATGCGCAAATATCGAAAGGAACCAAGATCTTTTGGTTATAAACATGCATTTCAGGTTTCATCGAAATCGGATCAAAATTGTGACCTCTACACTGTTCACAGGCTAAAAACGTGATTTTTCGTACAATCAGGGGCCATAACCCATGAAGTTACAGTCCGATACATGCCAATATTGAAAGGAACCGAGCGAGATCTTAGGGTGATAAACCTATATTTCAAGTTTCATTGAAATCGGATAAAAATTGTGACCTGTAGACTGTTCACAAACAATTGTGGACGGACGGACGGACAGGGGCGACGACAATATACGTCCACATAAAAATGTGGGCGTATAAAAAACCGAAATGAAATATAGATGTGTATTTTGATCAGATTGAGTATTGCTTAGTTTAGGATAACAATCGTGAAAAGTGTAATATTTTATCACAGCTTTGAGAAAAACCTCTTTCAATTAACTAAACAACAGATATCTGATTTTCTTTATTCATTGTATAGAATAAATCTGCATTTATATCAACCATTGTTTTATGTCTATTATTTAAAGGTATATATTAGGCTCGACTGGCGTGAAATATACAAATAACCAGGTAAGATGAAAGTATGACTAAGAGTTTTGAAGACAGATTTTAAGCAAATCACATTAAAATATGATTTGCTTAAAAGCTGTCTCTAATTTGTTATTTTTTACTTTTCAAATCCCCCTTTCTTTTATCTAAACATAAAAATATTGTTATAATTGTTTATAATTCCAGGTACCAGATAGTTAATCCGCGTATGGATTTTCCTCAGGATTTGTGACCGCCTGGGGAATGTATGGAAATCGGAAATCCAAAGTAAGAAACCAAAACATATTATAATAGGCATTTGCGTTTGTCGTGTATTTTGTACACGATGAACAGTCCATTTGCTGATTACACTATTTTGTCTCGACCGTTTTTTTAGGACTTCGAATTTTGACTAATGGTTTGGATTCTTCGTTCTTTGTTTTTATTTTATTATATTTGATCTGCGTTTATTTGTGAAAGCACAGTTGAACGTTTTCTAAAGTGTTATTTTTAAAATCAAAACAAGTGCTTAATTACGTGCACAAGTCAGAGTATGGTTACTTGATTTAATATTTGATTTTTTTTTTTGCGATGTCTATTACGCAGATCCATCTTGTAGATTTACTATTAGAACATATCAAATAATTCAGATTTACAATCATACTAATTTCAATCCATTTACACCTTTTTTTCAGGGCTGTCAATTTGTTTATTGTGTCACACAATGAAAGAAATATCATAGACCAACGACTTCTAGAATATGAAATCTATAAGCAGAACAAAAATATAAAAATTATTAGAATGACTTTTGAGGAACTAGTAAAAGTTGGAAAACTGACAGAAGACAGAATATATTTCATGTAATTAATTATCGTTTTTATACGCCCACATTGAAATCTGGTCGTAAATTGTCGACGCCCCGTCCGTCCGTCCGTCGTTCACGGCTGCTTGTGGACGCTCGAGGGGCCAAAGTTAATACCCGATTGAGTTTAAATTTATACACAGTGTTTAAGATCATGAGTCTGTTGTTTTTCAGCGATTTCCGATAATTAATGCCAGAGTTATGACCCTTGATGACTCCGAAAAAATCATGTAGACAATTTAGAGGCCATATTAATATCAGATTGAGTTTGAATTTATACACAGTGATTAAGTCATGAAAGGAAGAATCCTATTGATGATTTTCATTTCCAAAGTTATCTCACTTGATCACTTTGAAAAATCTTGTGATGCTCTAGAGGCCAAACTTATCATCCGATTGACTTCAGATTGACACACAGAGTTTAAGGTCTTGAGACGTACGAGAATATTGATTTTCAATGAATTTTGGTAACTGAAGAGCTAAAGCCGTGATATATAGGGGGGTTGGGATGGCCTAGTGGTCTAGAGTGTCGCGCTTCGACCTCTAGCTGGCCGGTCACCTCTGGCTTGCGGCTGTGGTTTCGAGCCCTGGTGTGAGCGTATGTGGCATGGAGATAGGGGCGCCTTCTCAACCTCGTGGGTTTCCTCCGGGCACTCCGGTTTCCTCCCACTGCTAAAGACCCCTACGCGGAAGCGAATTATTGAAATAAAATTAAAAACCATATGTTAGTCCCGAAATGACCTAGTTTGTGTTGAGTGGACGTTAAACCACATTTCTCTCTCTCTCTCTCCGTGATATATAATGTTTCGCATACTAAACGTTAGCATGGGACAGAGCTTTATAAAAACCAAACAAATTCTAATGATTTTCTGATAATTACTTAATGAGTTGTTACTCTTAATCAGATTTTAGTGTATTGTAGAGGTTTTATTACCGAAAAAAAGTGAAAATATGCGACAACTCTTGTTGACTGCCCGGACGAATGAGCTGCCTAGCAACCTATCTTTTTTAATTTGATACTACCAACTGTATTAGCGCGGCAGGCACTCTGGATTCACATTTGAAAATTTCCATACCAAAATTGATAAAAAATATATATTATATAACAATGAAAATGTGTAATGCTGTACTGAACGAAAACCCGAGCTTGGACTCGATATTATAGTCAGGCAAACTGATCCCGCAGTGAATATTCGCTTGGCCGCTACAATCACTGATAAGCATGACATCGACGAGGCTTAATGAGTACGGCATATTAACTTTTTTACTCCGACAAATTAAATTCTCAAACATTTTTTTGAGGTAAAAGAAAAATAAATAAAGACGTTTGAAGTATTCGTAGTTAAAAAATATTTCCTATTTAGTGTAAATGGGTATTACAATAAGTAAAATGCATCATTTTGCCCGAAGCAGTTAGGTGTTAAGTAAACATTGCACGAGCCGATGAGCCAATGACTACGAGGCGTGCAGTCAACGCACGTGTTATGGACAGCCATCCGTTACATGGATAATTCTTAAGTAATTCTCTATGAAACAGCTTGATAGTCAGGATGTTCGATTCTTTGTCTCTAAAATTAGAAGAAACGAAATGAAATGCGGTTTACCGCACTCTTGTACTGTTCCTATACTGGCCTATGAAGACTGGCATACGCCATGCAGTGTGTTATGAATTAATTTTTCCCGGGCAGCGGCCCTCTGCTCTGTACCATTGACAATGGGAAAGGACGCCGGAAAATCGCGAGCCAGCCTCTTACACACGTCGCCACCGTGACTCCTCAGAATAAGTAACATGGTTGCAATCGCGGCTTCCATTCAAGCGCGAAGATAAAAATGCAGCCCGTCCACAATGCAATAAGAATGCGATAATGCAATATCGTCTGTATATTAATATTTTGATAATATACATTTCTATTATTAGTGGAAAGGAAGAAGTTGGTGTTGTATATTATAGAGTAGGATATGCACCTACAGATTATACTACTGATACTACAGTAAGCTCTTATATAGTTTTAATGGACACTGACCCTGGAGAGAGAGAGAGCGCCATTCGAATATATTGGACAAAACGGATTCGCGAATAATGGTTTCACCAAGAACATCTTCGAAAACACCATCGCGCTGGGATGCGTTCAATATTTTCAACAGAAAGAGCAGTAATAACGGATGGTTCTGTTTTAAGAAATGTGTAGGGAGAGGATCCAATTCACAAGATTTTGCAATGACAATTCTGTATAAACACTTTCTGTTTGTAATAATCCCCCTTTCTTGATATGACTATCTGCGACTCTTTGACACTCTTCTTAAAACATCCGTTTGTCTGTCTCTTGCTTTGTTTTGAGGTATCTTTTTTCCGCCTTTCTCTTGACCCGTTTTGCATCACCGATTGATCCGTCAAACCAAGGACAATTCAGCTTATAAGAGATCCTGTGGTGAACGTCTGGAGCAAAGTTCCTGCTTTAGATAAATATATATCAGCTATATCATTTAAACAATTAATACAATCTACATTTGCTGGTCAATATTCACTTGATACGGTAAGTAAATTGCTGTTGATTTTACATTTAATTTACATGGAGATGTAAAAAACAAAGGTCTGGTACATTTTATTTGCCCACTTTCTTGTCCATTGTGTCGGGTGGACGCTAAACCTCATTTCTCTCTCTCTTTACACACGGTCCCGATGATTTCTTGTAGTGTTGATCGCCCCGCCACTCCTGTCATTAGTGTAAATACGAAATACCGACGTCCCATGTTCACGTTAACATACGCGTAAATGAACCCTTGACAGTTGGAATTTGATGAAGAGTAGCCGGAAAAGCCGTTGTCGGGGCTAAATTTTCCTCAATGCGTATTGCCCGTCTTCATAAGTTTGGTCGATGCCGAAAAGTAGAACATTAAACCGCAGTTCATTTTGTTTCTCAACGCATTGTTTTCCATTCATGTTTCGTTGGTTTGGTTTTATTCTTATGCTTGTTCATTTTTAGGGCTAAAGAAAATGAGTTATACAACATGTTGCGGCCATATATGGAGAACAAAACTGGTAGAACCATATGAGGGGGTGTCAGTGCTGGATTCGGTGGACTTGATTTTCCGAGGGTTTTTTTTATCATTCCTTAGAGGAGTTCAATCTCAAACTCAATATTTTTAATATTCGAAATTAAAAACATTAATAAGAATTCAATGTTGACCAGTTTCAATCAATGTTGGTGTTATTATACTGCCATGAAACTATAAGATCCGAATATCCAATATTAATTAAGGCACAATTTAACATTTTAAAATCAGTACGGTACACCAGTCATATACCCTATGGTTTCGGGTGCCATTTTGTAATGGACAAATAAAAACATACCCAACAACTCGTTGTGGAAATAATTAGTAAAGGCTGATTCACATACGACATAATAATAATTCAAAAAACGGGAAGCTATGGCGAGCAGGAAGTGATTTTTTCTTCAGAAACTGAATATGATTCACTTTACATACATTTATTACATTAATACGTGCTTTTAGATTCAAAAGTTTTGTATATATTACATTTCTATTTTGTGCTGCATAAGATATTGATATTTTGTACCGTTATTCATTTTTTTAAAAACATTTTTTATATATTATTATATTTTTTAAATTATGTAATAAACCACCCAGAAACAATTAATAATATTGACAATGGTTAGCGTCTTGATAGATCGTGACTAAACCTGAGAAATTATGTGATTTCAAAGCTGAAGAGTTTTCCTGGATATGCGCATTAGTCGATTATTAGCGCCGGATATTGTCTGTTGTCAAGCTTGGTAACTTGTCATGATTAAGAGAGTTTTTTATTTACTTGCACGAATTTAGTTAAAGTAAATAACAGTAAGGTGTAAAACCATGTCAACAAGTCCAATGACTTCAGGTGAATTAAATCACCTTCTTGCTTTACTGAACCAGGTAGGTAAATCAGACCAAAGTGGTTGGTTTCTAAGGTAAACAAATCATTTTTTTTTACACTCCAGAATTTGCTTTTTGTTTAAGCTTACTTTTTACCCCCAAACCCTCAAAAAGAAAGAATTCTGTAATATACTATTCAAAAAAAGTAGGGGATATTTGATTTTGGGGGCATAACACTAAAATATGCAAATGACTACAAAAAAAGTCACTATAGAACCTAACAGATGAAACATTTCCAGTTACATGTGACACCCAAACGCACCAATGGCAATAGCTACCGCATGGAATGCAGGTGATGCTTGGGATCATCATGGGGCTCCAACCCAAGATTTGCACGACTCTGACTTTGAATGTTACAGTCATTGTGGCATTGAATTCCAGGGTGGAAACATCAGTTTAATTGTTTTAGTGACCAGAAAACAAATTTTGATATGCGTCGGCTTACCCAAAATGAAAGGTTACGTGCCCTTGGCATGCTACAGATCGGCACAACACAGGCGGTTGTGGCGCGGACGATGAATGTTCCTCAGTCTGTCATAAGCAGGCTATGGTCCAGATACCGTGATACACAATCTGTACAGGACTGACCACGCTCAGGTCGACCAAGGGTGACAACTCAAGCCCAGGATCGATTTATCCTTACCTTGGCCCTGAGATTGAGAAATCGTATCATCACAGCAAATCAGATCAGCGCTTGTCTTCAAACAGACAATGGTGTGAGAGTTAGTGGCCAGACGATTCGGAATCGACTGCATAGGGGTCACATTCGCGCCCGACGTCCTCGCGTGATCCCTTGTTTGAGAGATCATCACATTCGGGCAAGACGTCGTTGGTGTAGGGATCGTCAACACTGGGATAATCGACGCTTGAGCAATGTGGTGTTTTCAGATGAGTCAAGGTTGGCGTCGTGGAAACAAGCGCTTCCAAGACGTTAACGTCGTCAGACATGATCGATTTGGGGGTGGTTCTGTTATGGTGTGGGGAGGCATCACTGTTGCTGGCAGAACGGCTTTACATGTTGTTGCAGGGCGTGTTACAGGCCAGTACTACCGGGACAACATCTTGGCAGTCCATGTTGTGCCGTTCGCACGACGTCATGGCCGCCGTTTCATCTTCCAGGATGACAACGCAAGATGTCACAGGGCCAGGATCGTTACAGGTTACCTCCAACAACAGAACATCACATTACCTTGGCCAGCACTGAATCCCGACCTCTCCCCCATCAAGCATGTCTGGGACATGCTGGGACATGCTTGGACAGAGGTTACGTCAACGTCAACAACGTCTTGCCAATGTCCAAGAACTTGCTGCTGTGTTGCAATAGGAATTGGACAATCTGGACCAAAATGACCTTAGACGTCTCATTAGGAGTATGCAACGTCGGATCAATGCTTGTTTGGCAAACAGAGGAGGATTTACCCGTTACTGACTTTGTTGTGATGCTGTGGTAACTTTGCTGTTTGACCCCGGGTATCATTTTACCCTTGTAATGGTCAGTCTGTGCCTTACTTAGTCTAACGATCATTTGGAATAAATCGATGAATGTGAACTTCATTTCATTTTGTCATTTGTTTCTTCGTCAGTTTCATTAGGTGACTTTAATAACACTCAAAAATCAAATATCGCCTACTTTTTTTGAATAGTATATTTATTGTTAGGCCTAAGTTCAACTTTTATTACAGCAAATTTTGACAGTGTGTGTGTCATCTTTAGCCTTCTTATCTGTTGTCTTGGTACTGTCACTTTTTGTACTATAATTTCATCCTGATTATTTTATACAGTAGCCTATTGGCATTGCCGTCATCTATTGTATTATATTTTTTCATGAAGGGCAGGATGACAGAACGACTTCTACAGCCTAATCATTTTACCCTTCTTAAATAAAGTTATTATTTTTATTGGTAATACATTAATAATTTAATTTAATGAATTAAAATGCAACACCATTTTTACTAATTAATAGTAATAATCCTATAGGCTACTGTAAAACTAATAATATTAAACAGTTGAGGTGTTGAAAAGGCTATCAATTAGATGTTTATGAAAACAGGTCAAGATGAGAAATCATTTCTCCACTGTTATCAAAAAAAAGTTCCATTTGAAAATCAATATGTAAATGATGCCTTAATTTCCAAAAACTAGGCCAACAACAGAGCAAGTGTGGATTTAGGAAGTGTTTTAACTTTGAGGGAGGTCTGGCCTAAACAAATAAGTATTGGTCTTACACTCAAAAACTAACATAAAATAAAGACATATATATATATATATATAGGCTTATCTTACAAGATCCGAAATCTGTGACTCTTGGCACTTACAGAAATTCCTGGTTACTACTTTGGTCTTTGACGGTCACACCTCAGTAAGATGTCCTGTTTTTCTTTTCAATATCATGCATCTCATCAAAGAACTACTTTGTGGCTGCATTGTTCCAGTACATATTACCTACTGTGATGCTTTCATCTTTTTCCCATAGTCATACTTTATCTATTATACTGGAACTATGAATTCTACTTTTTACTACAAATATAATCTTATTACTCAATTACTGGATTTCAAGAGAAATATTGTCTTATTATATGACACCAAAGATCCATTCTTCTCCATGTACAGCCAGGTCCATTTTCCCAGACAGGCGAAATCTGTGATACAGCATAGTAGACTCAATTGCTTATCAGAAAAAAGTTCTTGATACGAGGTTATGTTATTAGTTAATGTTATAAACTTATGTTTATTCAGGAAACAGATTCCTCCAGGAGAAAATTAGAATTGATATATCGATCTTCAGGAACTATTGATGCTAAACAGGTGATATTTCATTTATTGATTTGATGGCATGTTACACTTATTTTGATAGAAGATAACTATTTATTGTATTATGATCATACAATTAATCTCACTCACAACTCTGGAGTAGTTTACACATTTTACTCTGCGCATCTTATAGACATACCTTAGGGTTTGGTACTAGCAGGTGTCCATGGTTACTGCCCACTTTTGAATACAAGTCTGTTTTTAAAAATTGCATCTATTTGAGTTTTAATACAACAAATTAAACTATGTATTTATACTATACATAACAAGTAACAAATTTTTATTGGTTAGGCTATGCATGCTGAAGATTTAAAGTTTTAATAACGATAGTTTTCTCTATGATTTGTATAGAGAATCTCAGAGTCGCATTGTTCATTAGTATGATATAAATTGTATTCAAACTTTATACCATTCCTTATTGATTATTTCAGGCAGCAAGTATTTTATCAGCTATAGGATGTGCCCCACATAAACTTCAAGCAATTAAAATCATGGCACCAGTTAGTATATTTATACTTTTAATTAATTTAAGGTACTTATTTGGACTCCATCTGTTCTCTTTTAGTAAGGGTTAAAAAAAAGCGCCTGCTGATATTAATTGCTTTTCTATATCAGCTTGGTTCCTTTCATTCAAGTAATAATGATATTTATATCATAAGGGTTCCCTCCACAAATGCATGCTCAAGACTTGAAGGTACAACACTTAATGGTTCCACTTGTTTCTTCTATAAAATGGAGATGCTCAATGGTTTATATAGAGGCTCAAGTTTGAATTTTTTTGTATTTCATACTTGAAGCATATCAGTGGTTGGTGTTGTAAAATGTAATATTCACTTTGACTTCTGGAGTGGAAGGAAAATTACAAACTGTAATATATAAATGCCTTCTGCCCCTTAACTTGTTCCAGTTTATTCTAGAATTATTAATGGTATTGGTATTTTATCAAAGAAATGAAAAGATATGTGAACAATTATTATATTACAGAGGCTAGAAGGTATGACAGGTCATGAAGCTAAAGATGTTATTGGAGCTGTCAGTATTCACAAAGATAAACTTGTTGTTTTAGAAACCATAAAAAGGTAAATAAATTGGCTTTTGACTTTTGTGATATTTTGTCTTTATTTTGGTTGATGAAGTCAGTAGCCACCTTCCCTAACTATACCACTAAACAGAGTGTTATTTTGGAGGTATTTAATAACAAATAATTTCCATTTTATAGAAAAAATGCATTTATTTGTGATAAATTGGGGTATCAGATATTAGTATATAATTACATATATCTCTTTTTTTTTTTTACAGATCTTTAATAGATAACGAGACAAAACTTGGAGAAGAATACATCCTAAGTGCATTTCCATATGAACATGATAAAAACCAAGCTCTAAATATTCTTCAAACGGTAGGCCTACTTCTTAAAATCTCATGCATACCACAAGCTTAAATCTGGAGTTTAAAAAATATATTCATGTATACATTTACAGTATATTTTACTGATACTGCATATAAAAGGCCGAGCATGCTGTGACAAAATTTATTGTGCAAGAATATAATCCCTTGAAAGTTGAATTGGAGAAGAATAGTAACAAATCGTAGGTCCCACACAAATTTCTACCACTGCATTGCACACATTACAAAAGAAATTATGAATTCTGATTTATTATCTTTTGATTCAGATAAAAGTGGACAGGTCTGAAAAGTTAGCAGCAGGCGGTCATCAAGGTTATGCGGCATTAGGAGGTTTATTTACCCAAGCCCGTCCATTACAACCTCATTTATATGGACCAGTTGAATTTCAAGTCGCTATGATGAAGGTTTGTGGTTCAGATAATATGTTAATACAAAGTTGATTGTATTTTGATTGTTAGAATATATCATAGCTCAGTTGTTTGCGGTCCACTTAGCCAGCTATCATTTAATTAGAAATACATGCGAGATTAGATAAACAACTGGCAGTTACCAATATAATTGATAGTTAAGAACAAGCATATGTGAAGGGAATTTGCTGAAAATTTCTGTCGGATTCATCCACACTAACCGAGAATGTTGTGATTGAATTTTAGGCCTAGCCTCGATTATCATTACTAAAGTTGGTAAGATTAAAAACATACTCATTTTTGTTTATTTAATGGTCAATGAGCATTGAGCTGCGGATTGGATTCTAATCTAGTAAATATCACAGGCTAGCGAAGACATCGAGAGTTGATTATTGTCTGGATAAGTTATTTTATGTCTAATTAATAATTTAGATAATATTTTATTGCTTCCAAGACACTGGCTAAAATGTTTCATGGCCAGACAACTTATGTTTGAATTAATTGTTGAATTTGCGAAACCTGGTTATTGTGTTTGCCGTGGCTCTGGCAACAAAGTAATTTGCTTACTTCCTTAATTTCACAAGAAATAAGTCCCATAACCCCATAACTCCTCCACCTCCTCAAGTGCTGCTGGTTATGTATGGTATTTCGATCCTTTTTTTTTTGATGAGATTATCTGTTTCAAGTAGATATTTTCTATTTTATTTCAGGATAAAAGTAAAGGTAGGATTCCAGAAAGAGCCAAATCTGATTATATGAATTCCACATACTCCACAAGTCATCCACCTTTACCTTATATCCCAGATAAAACTTACCAAGAAGAGAGAGGTTATCCAGGCAACTCTGGTTTCCCTGCTTTCATTGATACCACACCTGAATATCCCGCTGGTGCTCCACCCCTCTCTATGAGTGGCAGCGCTCCAGCACCTACTGGCTATTATAATTTAGAAAAATCAGCCTATGTTCAAGATCAATTAAATTAATCACCAGATGATTGTACTTATTTCTGTTCTAAATTTCTCTTGTTTTACAAGCAGCATTATATATGTACTATAGAATACTAAAAGTTACCATGTCAGCATTACTTTTTAAAAGTGACGATTTTGTTAAGTAGTAGTATTAAGTTATATTATTTCTTGATATTTTAATGCAGTGATTGCACCATTGAACTATAATATTCTCTGTATTGATTCCACTTTCATTTTAAATCATGTAGATGTGTAAAAAGAATTCCATTAGAACAATTTAACTGGATTAATCAATCCATTGATTTGTAAAATCCATATCGGATACATTTAATCATTCCTTTGCCATTAAGTTAAGTGCTTTATATTATACGAATATGAAAAATATTAACTGGAACTATGTTTGTTTAGATTATTCAGTGCAGAAGTCATATTCTATTCAGAGCAGAAGTCATTTTCTAAGTTCAGAGATAACTAAGTCATAATAATATTAGATTCTTTTATTATATAGTCCATACCAGTATTTCCTTGCCTTATTTCTTACTATCATGTTAAATAGAAATTCATGGTTTTATGTATAAATATATATTTTTAATCTATATTGATATTATTATGTTATATAAATCTAATCCTGTGATATTTATAAATTATTACTAAGAACTTATGTTATTGTAGAATAAACTATTTTATTTGCAGATAATTGTTCATGTATATTCAAAAAGCTCTTTTCTATCAGTCAGTCAGAGAATTCTTAAGCTTGGGATACTTACGTTTTTCACCACCAGTGGAGATGTTGTGGCTCATCAGTGAGAATGGTGCTGGCTCAACCAAGAGGACCTAGTTCTGATCCTGGTGTTATCTGAGAAAGTGTCTGACCGTGTTAGTGGGTACAGAGGGCATGACAAGGAAAAAGTGTCTTGTTTGGAAAAACAAGGTCTGTGTGCTTGTTTGCAAGCACTTAGAGTCCTTTACAGTTTGAACATGTTGCTGCCTGAGCATCATTGCCTTCATAGCACAATACATGACATATGCCAAATTAGCACAGAAATGTAGGGTGTTAAGCGTTATATGATTTCATTTCTTAAAGCTGGACTGATAAATAAAAAGGTGTTGTACAAACGAACTGGTAGGGTAGAAGAAAATGCTACTATTCTCCTGTTGTTAAAAACAACTGGCAAGTTAATGAAATTATGGCAATAAATTGTTTTTTGACAATCGGATATGTGGCTTAAAGCAAGTAGTAAATATAACTACCATACCTTTCTTATGATGATAGTGTTGTCGTCTGTTGTCACAAGTTTGGGAATACACTGCAAGGTTAATAGGGCGACCCTACTCCTTGTCATGTATAAGTGTGGGATTAAAACCACACCAGTTGACTCAATGATAAACCTATTAAAGCGCATGTGGCCACCTAGACTGGTGGCCAGTCTTCTCCACACACCAAAAATTGGCCAGTCCTCTCAAAATAAAAAAACGAAAAAAAAAAACGTAATCTCTAGAGACTGGGCAAATAGAGCTTCATTCTCATCTAGTAGGTCAATCTGCATTATGTAGGTCGTGTGACGTCGTGCACGGGATTACTGCATTTGCACTGGCAAACTGGTGTAGGTGCGAGATGTTTGTTGTGGATAACAGTTATTGTTATTTAGTGATACTTTAACGATCTAAGAATTTTGTTGACGGACAATATCTGTCGAATGAACGGATACAACGAATGGGATGAGGTGAATGAACATAAATAATTACACACGACATCATTATAACAACTTAACGAAGCCAGTTCATACGTATCGGGACGAAGCCGAATGGCGACTGGAAACAAAAACGTGACATCAGCCCGCAGACGGTTTCAGCATGACTGCTTTGCACTCCATTCGAGACGCATGATTCATGAAGGTAAATATCGAACTTAATTTATCTTAGACATCACATTTACAAATTCATGTCACGTGACTTGCTTGACAACTGTCAATCATTCCAAATAAGGAGACAACGTAAAACAGGATAAGCAACGCCCATTTTATTGTGAAGCTCGCAAATTGTCCAGTCTCTGGTGCTGGTTACAGGTTTACTCAAATTTTTTTTTATACAAATGGAAACGAAAATTGGTTTACTAAAAATTACTACTTTTATATAAATCGAAATGTAAAATAAATAGAAGAGACTGGGCCAGTCTAGTGGCCACCTTATCCCATCTTGAAGTTTAAAAGCTAATTTTCATTTTAATGTTCTTTAATATTCCAAATTAAGGGCACACAAAATATACATTCTGGTTTGGAAAATCCTTACCAAAAATTTGATCAGGGATGGAGGGTTTTTATACGCCCACATTGAAATGTGGTCGTATATTGTCGTCGCCCCCGTCCGTCCGTCGTCCGTCCGTCGGTCCGGCGTCCACAATTGCTTGTGGATGCTTTACAGGCTAAAGTTAATATCCGATTGACTTTAAATTTATACACAGTGTTTAAGGTCATGAGACGAAGAAGCCTATTGTTTTTCAGCGATTTCCGATAATTAGTGCCAGAGTTATGGCCCTTGATCACTTCAAAAAATCTTGTGGACGCTCTAGAGGCCAAAGTTAATATACGATTGACTTCAAATTTATACACAATGTTTAAGGTCATGAGACGAAGAAGCCTATTGTTTTTCAGCGATTTCTGATAATTAGTGCCAGAGTTATGGCCCTTGATCACTTCAAAAAATCTTGTGGACGCTCTAGAGGCCAAAGTTAATATCCGATTGACTTCAAATTTATACACAGTGTTTAAGATCATAAGACGAAGAAGCCTATTGATTTTCAGCGATTTCCGATAATTAGTGCCGAAGTTATGGCCCTTGATCAACTCAAAAAATCTTGTGGACTCTCGAGAGGCCAAAGTTAATATCCGATTGACTTCAAATTTATACACAGTGTTTAAGGTCATAAGACGAAGACGCCTATTGATTTTCAGCGATTTCCGATGGTTAGTGCCAGAGTTATGGCCCTTGATCACCTCAAAAAATCTTGTGGACGCTCTGGAGGCCAAAGTTAATATCCGATTGACTTTAGATTTATACACAGTGTTTAAGGTCATGAGACGAAGAAGCCTATTGATTTTCAGCGATTTCAAATAATTACTGCCAGAGTTATCTCCCTTGATAACTTCAAAAATTCTTGTGACGCTATAGAGGCCAAAGTTACTATCCGATTGACTTCAGATTGATACATAGAGTTTAAGGTGTTGAAACGAACAAGTATTTTGATTTTCAATGAATTTAGATAACTGAACAACTAAATCCATGATATTAAATGTTTCATGTATATACTAATTGTTAGCGTGGGGTAAAGCTTTATAAAAAGCAATCAAATTCTAATGATTTTCTGATAATTACATAATGAGTTGTTACTCTTAATCAGTTTTTAGTGTATTACAAATGTTTCATTACCGAAATTAGTAAAAATATGCGACAACCCTTGTTGACTGCCTGGACAATTTAGCTGGTGTGGGCGTATGTTTCGTTGCCTGGCAACCAATCTTTTTGTTTATATTTTGTTTCGGCTAAACGACTTTTCGTAAACGTCACATTTCAAAGCACTATATTTACCTCAACATGTTTATAGGGTTGTATGATTCATCCAGTATCATTTATGATTGTCAATAATGTCCATCAGGGTTGTGTACTTGATAATTGAGTCTTTGCCACAATTTTCTGGATTCATTCAAATTTTATATAGAGCTACTTCGTGTAGTAAAAGATTTAGGTGGGGTAATTAATGAGAAACAAATGGGTCGTGCACCCTTTTTAAGTGAAGCAGGATTATCTGAGAACCATACTATTTTTTTTATATGGCCTGATTAACATCAAAACATGAAACATAAATTATTTATTTTTTTTATTTTTGTGTATAAAGCATATGTGTACACATTTATATTTTTACATAAATAGGATAAAAATAAAATAATCACAAACTTGTTCTCACTGATGAATTGTTCTAGTCATAATTTAATTGTACGATCCATTATACTGATAAAAATATCTATTAGTACCATAGTGTAAATTGTTTAAATTCTAATAAGTACATGTAGATTTTTTATTTGTTTAAAAGAAATTATTTTTTAATTTGATTAAGTAAAAAATTTATTATTCTAATTGCACGTAAGGTAACAAACCAACGTATTATGCTGATTAGAACTTTTATTATTCCAGTCACACAGCATTCTTTACCTAACATAATGCCAAAAGTACATAAATGGTGAAAATCACCACCTTGCATTAATACCATGCCACAAATTATTTAAGATTCCATTAGTAGATTAAGAATTGTAGCATTTAATTCATTTATTGTAAACAAAATAAACTTAAAAATTGAAAAATATCAAGAAATCTTTCAATAAAAACCACAATAATAAATATTTCTTTTTAATCATCAAAGAATAAAAAAAAAAATGTCATCATCCAGATATTTGATAAAAAGTGGCTAATGCAAATGTGATGATATCAGAGATCAAGAAAAATGTCATGATAAGGTTATTGAATAAAATCAATGCTATATAAGACATCAGATAAAACTTTACAAAATAATATTCATAAAGACATTGAAGCACAATTTTCTAAAACTAGCCTTACGTTAAACCCCATATCTCTCTCTCTCTCTCTCTCTCTCTCTAAAACTAGCCTTAAGAAAAATATAAAAAGTACAAGTATGATTGATTAGAGATGATATTCTTTGCTTGGAACATGAATTTATATTTTTTTTCGCTACATGAAGATAAGATTTATTGTTGGATGTTTACAGTGTTTTACACATATTCCTTTTGGGTGTTATCAAATGTGCACGCAAGTAACAGACCTCATACTCAAATTAAGCTTAAATCTGCAGACAAGAAATTAGACCTGAGAGTGGAATAAACGCAAACTATTAAAATTTCATTACCCGTTTCATACACAATCAATCTTTTTACATTTTAGACCTTTGAATTTAATTTAAGGACTTAATTTTAAGAAATTGAATAGAAACATAAATACACATGTAGATCTTATGAAAAGAAAATACTAGTAATTGTAGAAATCCATTATAAATGATATAGCTGAAATTCTGTAGCAACACCACTCTTACCAATACTTCATGCAGTTATTAAACCCTCGTCTTGGAAGATAAGAAAGTTTAGACGGCTGCATGAATGCAATTAATAGTATTAATGTTCAGACTTTCAATAAATACAACCAAATTACATATATGGACGTATAAAAACAATCTTCTTTCATCTTAAAGCATTATGCCTGGAACCTTTAAGGCACTTAATTCACAGTTGCTTAGCAATAAATATGTAATTGTTCGTTGTGTAGACTGACTAAACTGTTCTATGTTATATAGACTAGTTCTTTATATATTTTGATAACATTATTTAATACTTTAATACATATATTAATCATTGTATCCTTTTCCAATTATAATAATCATTATGAATAAAATTATAAACAACTATATGTACACAATTAGTTTCATTTATTTAATAACATTATATTCCTTAGACTGCAAACATGGTCAGATACCAAGAACTCAAAATCTTATCAACAATTTAGTCAGCATCAAATTTAAGGAAACTGGTAAGATATGTCTTAATCACAATTCTCTTAACTGTTCAGCATTTAGAACATTATTTATATTATTATATTTCAAGTACGGAAAAATAATGAATGATCATGGTGCATGAACATATATTATCTTTTAGACAATTGATATCCTATAATTTATGAATCAATTTCCACACAAATATACATGAAAATAAACTTGATCCCTCTTGATGCTGACATATTTGATAATAAAACAAAATTTCGAGCTGACATGATATTTCAAATTATAAGATTATTTGATTAATTACTAATCTATTTCAAATTATCTGGTTATTTGATTAATTACTAATTTATTTTAAATGTCTATAAATTGATCTATTTTGGCTATAGATATTATAAGATAAATAACTATAATAATTAATGCTTTGATTGATCACTCTCCTGTTATATATACAAGTGCTGAAGGGATTGTTTTCATATAGAGCACCACTGAAGTAAACAGATATGTACATAATTCATGGAAAAACTATATTTTGGTAAATGCACCAGTGTCGTAATTGCTATAGAATGATATATGACTCTGCAAGATTTGATGTTATAAAATAGTGATAAATCAAAGCACTAAATCACGGAAACTAAATAAAATCTTGAGTCCAATGTCAATGTCACTTTCTCAAAACTAATATCTCTTTTCATTTCACCTCCTTTACTAACAGTTTACATCAGTTCTGATGATAATGGAACACAAAAGTCTGCAATATGGTGCTGGTTGCATGAAGCTCTGTGACATACATGTGTTAGCAACATTTTACAACAGTGCCACATGACACTTAGTGTAACTTTTCTATTGAGTTAATTTACAGAAATACAGGTACTGAAACAAAATACATAAAAAAAAATAGGCAAGGTACTGTAGTACTCTATACGATAAAAACCCCTTAAGCTGTAGCAAGGTATAATAGAATGCTGATTTTTTGTCAAGACCCTCATATCATAAACACAAACTTGACTATAACACTGCAGGGGGTAACCCTAACCTTAAAACACAACCTGTAATATTATCCTGATTCAGGACATAATTATATTGGAAATCCAGTACTGATGTTATTAGCTTTCAGAGGTTCTACACGTAAATTTCTACAACACCATTTATATCAAAATAAATCTGCTTATTAAAGCTAAGGCTCACATAAATTCTCTTTTTTTTCATTCAGCACAAAATGACAAATAGGTTCATGTGCATAGCAACCACTGAAAAGAAACTGTGTGTGTAATATAATATAACTTGATATAACATCTGCTTTCACCACAGTGAGATTGAAGACAATAAAGAGAAACTAGTCTATAGTTGAAGCAGCCACAATCGGTGAATTTTTTAAAAACACTATTATTATAGGTAACTTGTTTCATTATCAGATTCTACTTCATTTTCTTCTACATCTTCTACATCCTCCATCTTAACATCTCCTGGTTCAACGTCACTATTACTAGATTCTAACCATTTCTGTACCCTATTGGAAACTTCTTGTTGAAATGCGTATTCATCCATTAGAGCTTCAGCTTCTAACATTGAACGTTTACGTGGAATGGACTGCATTTCAATAGGTTGCCAGTGTTTTGGAACCAAATTGGAAGTGCTGCCTGGAAGATTAGAACTTTTGGGGAGATCGTCATCAGTATCACTTGGTATAATCACAGAATGGGAAGAAGGTATACATTTATCATCATGAAAAGAGTGCAAATTATGATTAGCTTTATCCGACATAGCGTTACTAGGAAGGGCCGTCACTGGCTCTATTTCATTATTTTCTTTCCATGGAGGAGGTATATTGTCTGTTTTATCTTTTTGATCGTCATTAACAGTCTGAAATACTTCAAACACAGATGGCTGATTATTGACGGGAGGTGGAGCAGTAATTGTGGTTTCTGGTGAAACATATGGTGACCCTGAATCTTTCAAATGATGATAAGATGGATTACAAGCCCAAGAAGGCAGGGGTGAAAACAATGGCCTGTCATCATCAGGCATGTCTAAAGATGTAGCAGACGGTAAAGGATCATTTGTGACCTGTCGTTTCCATGGCAATGACCACTCTACTTCTGTTTCTGTTGGTGGTGTAGGACATGGTGGTTGTACTTTTATGGCTGGGGGTGGAGAGGGACCTACAAATAATAAAATACAAGAGATTTATAAGCAAAAAAATAGAAATAGAGCCAGGAAATTACACTATGCAAAGGTCAACCAAATATCACATCCTTATCTATCTTACTTTAACAGTGTGATGAAATCTGAAAAATTAGAAGTTAAACCTTGAAGTGGAATTTTAATGCAGCAAGGTCATTTGCATACCTATCAGAAGACAAAATATGTAGGCCTACTATTTTAAGGTAAAGACTGTGTGTTGTTATTTTGTAACTAATTAAAAACCAATCAGATTATTAAGAAAAACCTTGAGTAGAATTATTAATACTACATCTGCTTTAAGATACATAACTGAACATAATTTAATTTAGAATCAATTGATTTAAATAACTGTTTGAATCTGATTAAAACATAAATCCTATTTCGTCTTGTTTTTTATAGTTCCAAATTTTGTTTTACTAGTTGTTATATAACCTGCGAATGATTAGCCAATAAAACAGTCTGTTACTGCGAGTTTTGGCGTGAGGTGCGCAAACTCTAAGGTTACCAACTAGAAACGCTGATTAGTTAATTAAGTGTCTGATGCCATAGAGACAAAAGTCACTAGTATGACCTCTCACGCGACCCTCCAATACAACCTGTCCGATCTTCATGTAGGGAGGCCATCAAGAAAATAAAAGACAAAACGAAATACAGATCTGTATTTTAATCAGACAGACTTGCACATGCATACGCATATGGGCTCGAAGACTGTTAGGGAGGGGCAGAACCTAAAATTCCTGAAACAATTTCAGATTACAGATAATGGCACCTGTCGTCTGTGAAAGGCAAAAGAGTGGCATTTACCATATAGGGCCCCCCTTCCCACCCATATAATCTGGAAAAGCACGTTTTCATGCTATTTCAGTCCGTTAATGCAGACACTTCAAAGTGGTCTAATATAGCCAAGAGTATAAATAATTTTGTAGAAATGAACACAATAAAACTATAATTTGTATTTAAAACAAACCAGTACTCACTTTTAATTGCATCTACAGGTGTAATCTCTGACAGACCCAAAGTGAATTTGACAGGACTTTGATCACTTACTGTAGGAGAATTAGGGCATTCCTCTTCGATTTCTGAAATAATAAAGCAAGATACCCATTTTAAACACTAAATACATGTAATAAACTTTCAAATCTGAACATTAAAGGGGGATAACTCCTTTAATACCAGTGCACTAATTCAGAAATGGGAGACTAAACTGGTGTACCTTGTGTAACCTGATAATTGATGGCTTACAAATATTATTTTGATAAATACTGGAAATATGTCAAAAATTAATGGGCATGTATTCAGCTGAGAAAAGAATCATCTTAAAATAGTGGATAGTCTGTTGTGATTTTCTCTAACATATTTTTGTCATTGTTAGTCACAATACATGATGAAGGATGATATTATCTTTGTCAACATAGTTTGTTACTTTGTATCACTTGGTCAGTCACTTGTGTCCATTAATAAATAATAAACTTAAAGGGGTTGATCCATAAATATTTTGTAAAAAGAATCGAAAGTAAGTATTATTTTACTTAAAGGACAATATTGCTGTCCAGTCTTCTAATGAATTATTAGTGAGCAGTAATTTGCCTGTGTATCTGTTATGACTTGTCACTTCAGTCAGTTATATAGAAGGAGAACTTGTGTTTTCCTTTATCAATCGTCACATCCTATAGAGAAAACTTCATAATGCATCTATCGTAGAAATGATCTCTGTGTTAAAATTATATTTGGAACGTGTTTAACCATATCATCACATATGTGATAATGACTGACATCAACATTGTCCTTTAAATAATGATATGAATTTGAACACAAAAAATATACAAAACAAGACTTGACAGAATTTAAAAGAAACATTTTGTAAGTACTTGTATTAAGATAGGATCATAAAATTCACAGAAAAAAAAACAATTTAAGGCTAATAGTTCAGAGCCATTTTCATATTGTCTATGAAGGGTATCAAACTGTTTTGAAATATATTGATGCAGGTCTAATTATCTGAGAAGTATATTCTTTTAACTGCCCCTGCCAACAGAGTTGAAATGAAATCCCTCAAGACAAAATTTTGAACTATCTGGCCCTTGTGAACCACAAATGAATTCTTAAATAAGCAATGAAAATTAATATAAAGAATCCAAAAATATAGCTAATGCTAAGATAAATTATAATAGGCTACAAATATTTTCTTCCTTCAAAATCTGAATGAAATTGACAACTGCCTGTCTTCATGGGGAGGTTGAACACAAAATCTTTTCTTATATTCACAAATTTCTGCTGGGTTGAACATTCTCTACCAAAGACAGAGATACATCTGACAGTATCCTACTTCAAAGCTTGTATTTTGTGGATGACTATGGAAATTTTGAGAAACACAAATTGGAAGTAACAACTACTATATCTTTAAATGGTATTTAGTGAAAGCGATATATTATAATAACAGACAGCTTTATGGATAACATTCACTAGGTTTATTAACTGCAACGTTTCAATGAGGACACTCTCACCGTTATCAAGCAATGATACAATCAACATGTTACAGAAGGCTATATAGTTTTTTGTTATCTGTTTGTATATAACCTTCTGTAACATGTTGATTGTATCATTGCTTGATAACGGTGAGAGTGTCCTCATTGAAACGTTGCAGTTAATAAACCTAGTGAATGTTATCCATAAAGCTGTCTGTTATTATAATAACTACTATTAGTAAGCATGTTATCTGCCAACAATACTACCATAAGTCCATAACCTTTCAACAACATTAGTCTTCTGGCTCTAAATCATGAATAAAAACCCAAATCTGACAGAAAATGGTAACTTTATAGGCCAAAATGTCAATGAAAATGGCCATGCAAAAAAATGGAAAATTGGGCTGGATGGGGGTTACCAAGGAGATTAAATTGGTGGTCTGCATCCTACCAAAAGAAAATATTTGGTGGTCTGCCTCCAGTTAATTTTTGTCCAAATAGAGTTTACTCCCTTATAAACCTCAGACAACTTAACGTCTGCTAGCCTATTTGTTCATTTTGCTAAGTCACCTGTGTCATGTAAAGATGTTGGTTATTCTTGACTTATGAAAAGGCAGAAAGTCAGAGAAAGCCTTGATTGATTGTAGTCCTGAAAGGGTAAAGAAGCATCCAATTGAAATCAACAATCAAGGTAGGTGTTGCTTTCTATCTGATTATTTGATTTCAAAAAATTGGTTTATTGCTGGTTATGCTCAAAACAGTGTTCTAAAATTAGAGGTTTCAGATCATGTAACTTATCATGAAGACTGAAATTTTGCCCACTTTCAATCTCAGATTTTGAATGTTTTACTAGCGATTGTATTGTAATACTTTAATAACAATCTCAATATCTGCAAAGATTTTGACTCAAGAATTATTGAAATGTAAGCAAAATTACAGTTTATGTATGGGAGACATTCACAGAAAAATACATGTATTGTTAAAGATAAGTCGCTAGGCAACAAAACATGCTCTCAGTAGCTAAGTTGTCCATGCCATCAATGAAAAATAATGAACTTTTCTTATGTGAATAAAAAGTAAAAGCTTTAAACTGTGATATCATTGGAACATTTACCAGATTATATGGCATATCAGGGGTCACAGTGGCTAAGTGGGTAAGGCACTGGCTCACTAGCCTGGAGGTCGGCTGTTCTACCCCTGCATTGGCCAAGAAAGTTTATTCAGATTTTCCAGTGTATTGTCTCCATGTCAGTGATGCAAGATGGAGGGCCTGACAAGGACAGTTGTCTAGTTGTTTGGATGGGACAAAAAACTGAGGTCCTGTGTACTAATTGGTATGACAGTTGGAATTCAATATAAGAATAGGCCACTGTCCGCACACTGTATGGCGTATTCCTGTCTGCATTAGCCCAGTTCGAAGCAGAACAGTGGGACATTAAACCCCATTTCATGTACCGGTATATGGCAAATCTAAAAGCATTAATCATGAGACAGTTGTTGGAATTGTAATTCATATCTCTGCCCTATAAACCCATCATATTCGCAACATTTCCTAAAAAAGAGAATGGTCCTGGGATTTGGGGTTGAAAAATTCTGAATTTTGCTATCTTTGAGATTGCTTTGAGAAACTGAAAATGTTAAAAGTTGACAAACAAAAGCTATGAAGAACTGTGGCATTTCAGATCTAATAAAGTCTTTACATAAGCATAATAAAATATTTTGACTGTCTCTAGAAAATAAAGCATAAAAAAAAACAATGAATGAATCATCCAAATGTATTTTTTTATATTATGTAAGTAATTGAACACAAACCTTGCATTGGTTGAGCTGTAGTTGTTGGTAGTTCATTAAAACTAACGTTTTTAGAAGGTTTAGGTGCTTCTACCACAGTATGTGCCACGCCATTTTGTTGTTGACTAGATTTTAAACGATATGCTTGACTAATAAATCTTCGTAACTGAAAACGTTCTTTATGTCTGAATGGTGGATGATTATGAACTTCTGACAACTGATAATGATTCTCTTTTACCCACTAAAAATAGAAAAACATTCCTAACATTACAGCTACATTTATATCCTCATTAAATGTACTAGAATTCCTTCCCTTTTACTTGTGAATCTAACACAAAAAAATAGAATTTAAATTAAACCATCCAGGATAAATGTAAAACAAAACAAAGACAAAACAAACAATACATGAATACAAAACCAATATCATAAAAATACACATTCCATATGAAAACATTAAAAATCGAAACAAAATAAATTGAAAGATATGGAATGAAAAGAGATTTGATTATAAAATTTTTCTCCATGGTTTATAAATCATTCTCAATTCAAACTGTTTCAAATCCACTTGAGTAAAGCTATTCTTAAAAACCTTACAAAACACAAATTGGAAGCATGTAGAAAGTATTTTCAATATAAAACACTGCTTCGAACTGTTTCACTACTGAACATCAAATGGTGAAATACACAGAATCCAATCACATTTGATTAAATTTCCTGGTGTAAGTGTCTGCAAAATAATTCCATAGACTGGTACTCATTTCTGTTGTATGATGCAAGGTTTAATTCTGCCCACTGAAAATTGCTCTTCAAATAATATGTTCCGAGAAACTTTTTTCAACAGATAAAAATCCTAGAATTATTCTGTATGTTTAGTGTTGATATCTAAGCTAGAGTGGCTGTAGTTATAGTAGTTCTATTCCAGTGAGTGTGTGAGACATTGACTGACGCATCGTGGGAATATTAAATTCACAGTAATCCATGTGGAAAGATGTTGAAGAGAATTCTTTTGAAAGCAAACAAAAAGCCTTGAAAAATCTATCACTTGTGATATTACGTGTTCATCTTGAGTTACTTGATTACTTTAACGCAGAATGATTGAATCGAAGAGATAAACTTTCATAATACATACAGCTAGCGTAACAGGTTGTCTTAAAATGAGAGCACTAATGAGTGAGCGAATATAAACTACCACAAGGTATACTA
Source organism: Patella caerulea (assembly GCA_036850965.1). NCBI lineage: Eukaryota > Metazoa > Mollusca > Gastropoda > Patellidae > Patella > Patella caerulea. The sequence goes on from JAZGQO010000006.1 coordinate 27,855,562, forward strand.
CTGGCACTAGACCAGCAGGGCATGCTGGTGGGATAGTGCTTTCCACAGACGAAAATCCTTGCAATATGTCACAAATAAGCATCAATGCAGTATTATGTCTAATACCAACCGTTCAAGCTTATACCCTTTAAGACTGACTAGAGTAAACTAATTTCATATATTTGTAGATAAATAAAAGGGAATTGAAATGTTATCTTTCTAATAAAAAAAAATAATCTGAATTACTAAATCTGAGAGAGACTCTGTTATTTAAAATATTTCATCCTAGTTTCTCCTGTATATAAAACATCTATGTACAATTCTACACTGAGGTTAGTATTTTAACACTGATCATAACCTCCTTAGATAAATAATAAACACTAAATACTTGCCTGAAGTGTCACTTACAGCACTAAAACCTCACTGTAGATTCTAGAGCAGCCTTTTCTACTAGAATTATTTTGCTACCGTAAGAGTATGAATGCACCCAGTCAAATAAAGAAATTCTTTTTCCAAACAATGGAGATAGCAAAAGTGACAATACAACTGTCACAAGTAATTAATTTTTATTTATCATACCTATATGTTTATCACAGCTTCTGTACATTGTATTTTGAATTCTAATATTTCTGTACTTCTAATATAACACATTGAAATTTGAACATCTAGATCATGTATAAATAATATATGTATGTATAAAATCCAATAGGACAAATCAATATATTAAACATCTATTACACATAATATATTTTCACTCTCGCAAAAAAAAACCCTGTCCATAAAGCTTTTATGACGTACTACAAATTCATTCATATTGAATTTCTACACACCTGTCTGGGTACTTATTGAAATAGTTGACCTTTACCACCTCCACAAAAATAATATTTACATTTACTCATATTACACCCACCTCTGACAACATTCATTGGAGAAATCTCAGAAATGAATACTAAATTTAATATTTATCCCCTTTTATGAAACAAATGCCCAAATAATACAGCTACAAGACACCCTACCTTATACAGAACATTAAGATACATGTATAACAGCCATTTATATTCTTCACAACTATTTTTCTTGTTTTAATGTAACTTTTGACAAAAAGGGTCATGGGTAGATAGATATATTACCCAAAATATCTTGTAAAATTCAGACTCTTCTGCTGGTTGACAAGTTGACTTACTGACAAATAAAGGTTTATTATTGTAATTGTAGCACAGCAATTTGTTAACAAAGACTTATTGCATATGAATTTACTTAGTCATACAAATATCTAGCTTGACACAGTATATCTTCTGTAGAGTTTACACACACTGTTCAACCTATACAGAATTATTTGATTATGTGTACTGTTGCTATAGGTAATGGCAATAATTCCCACCATTACCTGGGGGTTATGATGGTCTAGTGGTCTAGAGTGGCGCGCTTCGACCTCTAGCTGGCCGGTCACCACTGTCTTGAGGCTGTGGTTTCGAGCCCTGGTGTGAGCGTATGTCATGTGGCATGGAGATAGGGGGCGCCTTCTCAACCTCGTGGGTTTCCTCCGGGCATTCCGGTTTCCTCCCACTGCTAAAGACCCTACCCACAAGCAAATTATTGAAATAAAATGAAACCATATGTTAGTCCCAAAATGACCTAGTTTGTGTCGAGTGGACGTTAAACCCCATTTCTCTCTCTCTCTCCACCAGTACCTAAGTTTACAAGGTATCGGTAACAGGCACAATAACACTGCAAATAATTAACAAAGATGGCAGAATTTGGAACCATTTCTCTCTAATACAGTCTATCAAAACCTAGACAAGAGCAGCAAAGCTGTCAGTTCTGTCTCTAAAATCAATTTCAATAGATCCTCTTTAGCTAGTAAGGAAAAATCCAATAATGTTCTAACAAAATGCCATAGAAAAGTTTTCTGCGATTGCCTTCACAGGCTTTACATGTTAAAATGTGAACAGATAACTAACTGAAACACAGTTAAAATTTATGAATGATAACCCCGAAGTTTATGATTCAGGAATCAAAACACCTGTTGTGTATAAGAATTGTGGACAGATGGACAGGGTTTATGACAATATACATGATTAAGTGTAGGTCAATCATGATATTGTCATTCAATGCTTCAAAAAACGTGTTTAATACAATTTGAAGATTTCTGGTGACATTGAATTAGATGTCCAAACAGGAAAGAAATCACTCATTAGAAATGTACCTCTTCCATCCATATTAGATCTGTATAAACCAATTAGTAATAAATTTCAAGTCAGATGATCCTTTTTCAATTAAATTCATGCCAGCATATAATACTCATCAAAATCAATACATTCTTAAGCACAACTTCTCTATAATTAGGATGCCATTAATTAGCCCATTAGAAAAAACTTATATAATACATAAGCCTACCTGCTTACAATTAAATCAGAAAAACACTATGTTTTAACCATTATTTCAAATAAATAACACACAAAATGTTTCAGTATTATTATATAGCAATAACTAAATAGTTAATCTGGTATTAACATTATCAGCTATTATAAATAGGAAGAAGGAAGTAAAACTTGAAATGAAATTTACTACAGAATTCCCTAACAATTGACAAATAAATTTAAAATGTTAGAAATAACTGATAGCTTGTTTTTAGTGCTAAATAAAAAAAATGGTTTCTGACCAAGGGAATTTGGTTTATAGTTTACACTTTGATCTCTTTGAGGCTAAAACACAAGAACAAAAATGTCTAGTGGTACTATTTTCCATTTTTGCATTCCAGCCAAGCAACATAGTGAACATACCAACTAAATTTGGTTGAAATGTCTAACTTTGCCATTTTGACTTTAAAATGCCTCGGCCCCAGAAGTGAAAATGTAAATATATTAACTGATTAACGGACAAAACGACAACAGACAAAGGATATGACATTTAATCTTAAAATATAATGTAACGTACCGTTTTTCGTGGTTTAAACATGGCATCTTCTAAAATATGATGTATTCGACTGTCATCTGCCATTTTCTTACTATAATATACATCTACAGCTTGCATGTCTAACACAGTTTTATTGTCTATAACAGTATCACCTGTAGAGGATCTGTTGGATAAAAATAATTAATTGTCAAAATTATATAGATCTCATTATCATAAAGTGTTCAAGTGGATAATTTTCTCAATTTATTTTTCTACCTAAATCTTCAGTCGATCTTTCTCACTTAGGTAAAGTAAACTCTTAAATACTTCAAAGTCTATAATAATGTTATACCATGTTTAATGTTTCCTCAGTAGCAGACAGACGGCTTCCCTTATATTATATACATGATGTGTATAATATATATAGCATGTATATATATGTAACATTTATCAAACCACACACTTGACTGTTTATATAGCAGACACTCCTCCCTAAATATCAATGAATACAAAATCAAATCAAGTTCAAATCTTGTTACTAACAGTCATGGTGCACCTGATTCCCTTACGCAGTAGGAAGGGGTTAACCTACGGTTGTTACAGTACTGAACTAAAGATTAATACAAAGTAAATCTGATCACACAGCTTGCATTCAAAATATGAAATTATCAATGGATCATAACACTGTTTTTATCCATTGTCCCAATCCCAAATAATCCAGTCTATTTGTTGTGGAAGAATAAACTTGCTAACAATAAAGACAGCGATATTTTGAAGAATAGATTGTATGGTGAACATTCTGGCTGAATATTGATATCATGCTGCTATCACGTTTTACGCATTGAAAGCTATTTAACACAAACTCTAGTTATAGCTTAGTATATTTATAAAACTAGTAAAATACCTGTTGAAGCATTTGGAATATAAACCTACATGTATATATTTAATATACACAGAACTAATCAATATATACAACACAATTCTGTGTGAATCATGACTTTGTGTGGGCTTCTATCACCCATTTTCAATCTTTTATCGAATTTTACTAATAAAAGCAATTTATGACGTTCTTATAAGATCAATTTACGATATCTGCATGATGTGTGCGTAGTTTATTCTGAGCTATTTTTAGTCATTAAAAAGTCTGAGATTTCTAACCGAGGATAAAAATAGCCTGATTGTTAGAAAACTAATAGGAAAGATTGAGTGAATGGCAATAATGTATTAATGACGTATCAGTGTGAAATATATACAATTCAGAATCATTCCAATTAAATTGGTGGTGTATAATGTAGTAAAGTAATAATTTTCCACAAATAAGAAATTACTTAATATAGAATCTGCAATTGAAGTAAATTCAGAAATATTTATTAAGAGGAAATCTGGTTGATTCAATTAGACTAACACATCTGCTATAATTGCTTATGTGATTTATAAATAGTAATAATAATAAAAAAACATAATAACATAATATAATCATCCAGGATTCTCTCAATATTGTTCCATAATATTGTGTTTATTCCCAAGTAAAAGATTAAATAATAATTATAAAAATCTTTACTAATATAATCTTCCGTATGTGATCTTAATTTTTTCTTGCATATAATTTTCAATAGTGTACCGGTAAGCCTTGAACTGAACACTAATATAATACCGATATCACTCATACTGAACTTTAAGGATTGTAATTTTATTGTGAAATCGTCCATTACAAACCAGAAATTGACAATAGATTACAGGTAGACAGGTGTGTAATACTATTATCACAAATAACTCTCTAGGACAAGCTGTATAATATTGAACTCTATTTGGAGTAGGACAACTACCACTACAATTCCAGCCCACTGATTAACCCTTTCGAAGGTGGATATGTTATGACGTCACTCCCCCAGTGAGCTAATTAAATGACGTAAAGATGACGTTATAACAATTTTTATACCATTATATTGATGACATGTCATTACTAAAATCATTATAATATATGCATTATTTTATTTTTATTTTCAAGTAAGGTTGCAGCGACAGCCAGAGGATGCTGCATGATCACGATTACTTTTTTAATTATGTTTATAGTATTGGCCCAAAATCAGATAATAGCCACCCCCGGTATATCGGGGCATTTTGGGAGATTTTCGCAATAAATTAAATAATCGCCAGAAAAATTATGGGAGCTACATGTATTTTAAGTATATAAACAAGAATGATAGATTCGATCCTACCACTGACAAGTTCATTTCCGGTATGGTGGGATATAGAAATATCCCGAGATTGACAATTGCTACCATGAATTTATTTTTAATGTTCAAAAATAATTACTTGGACAGATATAGCTGTTACAATACTCAACTTGTTAAAATTCTTCACTCTTTGATTATTGCCATCAGTCACAATGCCGTGATCTGTCATCAAATTATGATGATTGTTTACATTTTGATTGTTGCTATTTTTGTCCTTTCTCGATTCCATTCCATTCCGCGGTCTCGTGGATCTACCTCACTACCACTAACCTTCTTTTCTTCATTTTCATCATTAACATTTCTAAGACAGCATTTAATGTCAAGTTTTTGTTCATCCGTGGCCGTAAAGAACAAGAAGCCGCCATTGCACTAATGTCAACAACGCAGACGATAGGCCTAGCGCGGGTTACTTAGTCGAAGCAGACGTACTTGACCTTTCAAGAAAACCCATTCAAAACCCCCATTAATAGTTATTTAAAACGAGGCTAGGAGCTAAATATAGAAACTAAAATTTCTATTTCTATCATTGGACAATATTTCGAGGGATGGCTTTTAGTATGGAATCAAAAAAATTGATCTAAAATGGCCACATATATGTCGTCAAGCTCACTGTCGGTGACGACATATATGTCGCATTACTTACCAAAGGGTTAACATCCTCAATTGAGGTTGAATACAGTTTAAAAGTTTACAGAAATTAGTCCATGTTAATATATAATTTATACATAGATCTATGAATGTTATTACAGTCAATATGAACAAAGGCATTTAATCTTACAATGTGACTATAAATATGAAGCTGTTTGTTATAAGGGAAAAAGTTTGTTACAAGAAAGAGGGTACACCAAATAGAAAATATTTGTCTAGCCTTCATTGATCTGAAATTACACTCTCTACAATCAGGAATCCTGTTTCATAATATTGAACTTTGGACATTTTTAATTGGGATTAACAAAGGCCAGAATTATTTTAACAAATGATTAAAATATTGTGTGATTGTAAAGGTGATGCTACCTGGATTACCATCGACATCAGCAACATTTTATTTCCAAGATGTCAGTTGGCTACTTATACTTGATGTGTTATGAATATCTATAAAGGTTGTATATTGACAACATTATCAAAATTACTGTTTGTACTAATTACTTGCCTCTTGAACTGATTGACTGTTAAAGATCATCTGACAAGTTCATAGGCGTCAGAACCAGGGTGATTTCGGTTGCAAAACCATTGGACAACTTTGTAGTTGCTTGATTCATAGGCTAGAATAGCAGAAAAATGCATCTTCGGCTGTCAAATTTTCTCCGGGAGGCTGAGTTCCCCATACCCTTCCACGATGCTCAGTGAACTAAACGATTGATTGGCTGTTGGGAATTCAGGTCAGTCACCTAAGTAAGGCAATATATTGGACCACATTGAAATCTGGTTTTATTAAAGGGAATGAAAGCTTAAAATATTAAAACCCAGTGAGAACTGCCAGCTCTTTATCTAATCTGTCATAATGCCCCTTTTACCTGCTGTAATTACTTTTGAAGTAGATTGATTTATGATACCATAGTGGCTGGTTCAATGTTTTACCAAGTGGATTGATTGAACTTCAAGTGGCTAAAGCTGACAAAATACAACCGATTAACTCTTTGAACCCAGGCATACATACCATAAATGACCCTTTCCCTCTGGCCCATGAAACAAATTTTGACAATGTTTAGTGACAAAATATAAAATTGCTGATCATCCAAAGTGCCAACAAATGTTATGTTCTGCAAGTACGGATCATGTACTACCAGGAAAAATAGTTCTGAACAATAAATATACATGTACATGTATTATGATTTTTCAAGAGCGTCACTTGTCATCATGGTTTCACAGTTCACAAAAAACCCGAAAAAGTCCCAAATTCAAAATTCAATGAACCAGTATGGTGTAATCAACATTATTCAACTCGTTTTCATCACTCTCAAGTATTCTAGCGAGTGCTAGTACACTGTTGCGTGTCTGTTTGCTTTTCATCATGAGCCTGGAGGTCGGTGTTTGATCCCTGCATTGGCCGAGAAAGTCCATTCAGATTTTCTGGTTTGATTTCCCCTTGCCCGTCTTCCCATCCAGATTTTCTGGTTTGATTTCCCCTTGCCTGTCTTCCTTAGCCCAGTTCATTTCTTTTCATCATGACCATAAAACTATATTTTCAGGAATATTTGTGTTGTGTCTGTGAGTGTAAAGGGGAAAGTCCTTAATGCAGACGACACATTGTAACACTGTTCTGATTGGTCTTAAGTTAGTCATGCCAAGGGAAGTGGGGAAAACCATTGCTACACATAACACACGGCCATGTGGGATACAGATGTTATTATCTTTGCTGGATAATCGGCCAGTCCAATTTTATGTGTGTAGTTCTCTGATATGGGATTTATTTCTATATTAATGCATTTGTTTTTCATTTGTTCTTCATTTATTCATTTATCCCTCATTGATCCATTCATTCATTTTATGTCCCATGTGTTGTTTTATTTAAATTTCAACTGATGCGTTTAATACCATTAGACCTGAAGCCATTAATCTTATATTACCATATTCCTGGTGACAGTTGACATATTAATAGTTTAAACTGAGTAATTTAATAATTTTAACTAAATGATTTAATAGTTTTAACTGAATAATTTTAAGTAACTGATTTAACAGTTTTAACTGTACAAAATAGGTGTTATACCGTCACTCTGCCAGACAGATATGCAACCCATTTGCCTTTTTAAATACAAAAACCTTTGCCTAAAACTAAATTTGTTGTAAAGAAGTCACCCAATATTATTTCAATGTCCACAAGCTAAAAACATGCTTTTTCAAACAATCAGAGGTCATAATCCATGACGTTACGGTCTGATACATGCCAATATCGACAGGAACCAAGATCTTTTGGATATGAACCGAACAGACAGGGGCAATGAGAATATTATAGTTCCACATGAAAATGTGGGCGTATAAAAATGGATAAGTATTGTTAATGGATATCTGGACAGACAGACAAATATGCCAATATGAAAATGTGGGTGTATAGAAATATAAATTGTTTACATTAGATAATAAATAGAAGTGAAATCATCAACTCTATGGGATACTGACTGGATGGGTTGATGTATATATGACACATAATATTTCATTTTTAACTCTAATTAAGAATAAATCATACTTACGGACATAAAGATTGTGTAGAATAAGATCGTATGACTTTAGCTAATGATGGCTCTTGTATAACAGATGGTGTTTTAAAATGGCCATGAGTGGCGATGTGATCCATGGCTTCCTGCATATTAATCTGTGTAAAAACTTTAAATATCTTTGTTTCTCTTGTTTTTGGTTTCTCTCGTAATAAAAATGGTTTAAGATATTTTGTGTTATAATGCTCAAACCTGAAATGGAAAAGAAAAAAGGGTCAATTTTATATCAATTTGAACCACGAAGAATTATATGAATACATATATAGGTATATCATTCTTACATAGTATATTGATTATTCTCACAGAAACCAACTATTTATGATGGAACAATATGTCTAATATAATATTAGCCTTCGCCTAGTTTTAATTCAGATACATGCATTTTAAATTTAAATTAATTGCTCTAATATGTGAACAGGTTTCAGAATAATATCAAAATATCATTGACTAAAATTCATTATTAATATAAATACATAAACCATACTCTGGATATTACCATGTAAAATACTTAAAGCTATACATAATGAGGTTGCTAATTTATATTCTAGTATTCTTTTATAATTTTCCAAACTGATATTGTAAAGTCGACATTGTATTGACTTAAGTTTATGAAATCAGATGTGCAATACAAGACGCAATATATCTAATAAATTCAATCCAATAAAATTATGTTTCAAGTTTCATTTATTTTGGATGATGAAAGTGAGTCCAGATTTATATGTACATGTTTCCTGTCATATAATACCTATTAATATGCTGTAGGATTTTAAGGTCTTAAGACTAATTTTCTGTATTGAAATTACATTTCTTTATAGCATTTTCGGAAATTAAAGAAATAAGAAAAGGAAGAAATAACTCACTTGTCACGTAAAGAATTATGTCCTGTACGTCCAACTATATCTTCTATACCAGCCATTAAATGATCAATAAACTGAAAGTCAAGAAAAAACAAAACCCCAATTAAATATTCTTATTGATGCATTTGATCTTCATCAAAAATAAACAGGTCTAGACATGGTAGGCAATAAACAGTATTTTATTATAGGCATTAATTTACCATTCTGCTGTAACTTTAATATAAGTAGTAGGATCATATAGATTTTGAGAGTATTTTTCAAAGAGATTGTTAGAAATGGTAGAGATTTGATCTTATTCAATCTCAGTCAAACTAATGAAGTCTAAAATTCTAAGGGTATAAGAGTAAAGCAGTATATCTTTTAAAACAATTATAAGCACATTTCCTTTCTTCAGTGTTGAGTAAAAATCTTCATTTTTAATAACAGTAAATAGAAAAGCTAGGAATGAGCTTCAAAGATGAAAAAAATAAACTCAAACATTCAACAGCGATGTAAAGTACTATCTCTAACAATGGGAGATTAAACAATCTTTGATCCACGGCCCGCAATAATGAAAGAGAAAACCACCAAATGGAGAGACACCCCCGCATCCTAAATAACACCCTCTAACAAAGATAAAACCATCCCAAAATGAATGAGTACAAAGATAACATTTGCCAAAAAAAGAAAATGACACAACAATTGAAAAGAACACCCAGTCACAATGAAAGAGCAAACCATCCAACAATGGTACAATGACAGTACAACCCATTCAACATTGAGTACAATGACAGAGCAAACAATCGAGCAATGAGTACAAGTACCATGGAAGAGAACAACATGGCAAGAATAGAAGATCACACTCAAGAATAGAAGATCACACCCTACAAAAATTGAAAAGAACAATCTCTAACAATGGAGAAAAAAAACCTCAAGAGAAAATTCTGAAATCGATTAATATGAGAGAAATGTGAGATATACTAGTACATCTATAAACCACACAAAACCGATTGATGGTATTTCTATTGTCCTATTTAATAAAATATATTATTATGTTTACAATTAAACATAAATCAAATCCATACGATACTCCATACTGACTGATATATTCAAGGTATTATAAAGCTTCAGCTCAGCTTTCATATTAATCAAGTTTGAACATCAGTGTATAGAATGATGAGTTTATCTTGACCGGTTATCTGGTACATTATAGTCTAATCAAATATTTCCTTCAAAGCATATTCTGATTCCAATAATCATATCATACATGTAGTTATCAGAAGGCTAACTGCACTGACACATTATCATGATAACAGTGTAGTAAGCATCAGGAGAAAAAGCATGGGGGTAGTAGGGTTGATTGGATACTTTATATCTATTGTAAGCTCAAATCCACTTCTTTGCATAAGCATTGTATGTCTGTGGGAAGACACAAAAAACCAAGGTCTACCTGTATAGTTGTTGTCATGCAGGGTATAGACTGTTGGAAGTTGACGAGAAGTAGGTGGAAACACTGAAAACGTTGCGATCTGGGTAAAATTTCCTTCATTTTACATTGCATGACATATATGCTTAGCTATCTAGCAGGACATTTGATTTCACATCCAGTTTTAATAGTGTACCTCCTTTTTATGGCGAGAACTTGGATGGTCGAATGGTTAGCACATGCGTGCTATATCATACTGTCTGTCATTGAGTCAACAGGCATAGTTTCCATTCTCTGGTTGTACGAGACAAGGAGTAGAGTCACCTGTCCAACATCATGGGTTTTCTCTGGGTCCTATAGTTTCCTCCCACAAATAAAGACCCCTATGTGAAAGCAAGTTAGGGAAATAATATTGAATCCTGTGTTAGTTCAAAAATGACCTAGTTTGTGTTGAGTGGACATTAAACCCTATTTCTCTCTCTTTATGTTATTTCTGTATCTTCATTAGCCATAACATGTAAACATAACATTAACATGTTATTAAGTTAATGAACTAGAAAAATATGAATAGACCATATTATATGATACATTTACTACAGTGTATTATACAATATAGACACTGCAGTATGATTAGATATAGGTTATTCAAAACACATTAGCACAATAATAAACAAGTTAACTATTAGATCATCAGCTGATAGCTTCTATTTCTTTCATTATTTATTTAACCCATAAAGAAGATGGTCCACATATATTTCATAAATAAAAATGTTTCATTTTAAAGTAAATCTTTAGCAGCATCCAGTACAACTATCTGAAGTTCTTTGATTCTTTAGAAAAACAAGCAAACAGTCAGTGTTCATTTATGGTCTAGACACTAGATGGAACATGTCTGTAGACCATTCATTATTATAAAGAAGGAACCTGAATTATTAGATCAATTAATAAAAGGTTTATTCATGTTCAAAAGACTATGTTAACCCACTTTGATAACCATTTCCCATTATTAAGCTGAATCTTAAAATTAGCTATTATATAAACCCACATGAACCAGTTTAATATGGTGTTCTCCTATCAGCAATGGTTGTAATTATCTGTTATTAAATCTTTCATCATCACCTAAACTATACAAGAACATGTTACTTGGTGCATTTTATAATATATGTTTTGTATCACCTTTAACAAAAGTACCAACCAAGATCTGATAAATGCCCTAAAACATTCATGTTATATAATGAAATATGTGTGTGTTTACAGAAATAGAGGACACTGATGTTTGAATTTATATAGGATATTGGGAGGCTTATTCACTGAGTCACCATGGCTTTAACAACCAATTGCTGTAAACTAAAAGAATGGAATTACGCGATGTGGCAAGAAAAAAAAAGATAGCCAGAGACAGCAGTTTATACATAAGGAAATCTTGGATGTTGAGAAAATTTGATAAGGATCTGATCTCTATCATATGTTCACAAGTTTTTTGACATTTACCCGGTAATATATCTTATACAGAAAGTCCCAAGAATGTTGAAAATCAATAAGGTTCAATGTTTCACACTAAATCTAAAAATCAATAGGATTTGTTCTCTTTCTGAAAAACAATAAAGATCATTCTTTTACAATCCTAATACAACACACCAAATGTGAAAAACTACAGCCTCCATCAAGTTCACAATGCTGTTGGAAAAGGGGAATAACTCCAGAATGATAGTGTTCCACCTGTCAAAAACCAAGGCCTTTACATGAAAATTTCATCACATCTGTTTGAAGTCCACTAACAAGACTATTTCATATATTAATAAATTGCCTTACCCGTCTATGGAATCTTTCATTCATAGTTGGGTTATCATCTGAAACATGTTTCTCTACTTTCAGAGCATTGACGACTGGTTTTATAGTTATACCCTGAAAAACATAAATACACATATCATAATTATTCAGAAAATAGAGTTTAATGTTCACTCGACACAAAAAAGGTCATTTTAGGCCTAACATATTATGGTTGAATTTTATTTCAATAATTCACTTACGTTTGGGAGAAAACCTACGAGGTTGGACAGGCGCACCTCCTTTTGTCCCATACATCTTGGGAATCAACAACCACAAATAGGTGACTCAATGACAGACCTTATGATACAATGCGCACGTGCTAACCATTCCACCACTCAACCCCTCGAAGAGAAAATAACCTTTGGCAATATGAATTTTACATTTTCAATTAATTTTAGAGAGATCATTCAATTGTATGGTGGGATTTTTTTTTTGTTAACAATAATAAATTTATCTCACCTGAAGAAATACTGTAAAAAAGACGACAACTATTGTTGTTGATACAAACATTCGTTTTTCTGGTATAATGTCTTCATTTAATAACAAAGCTAAACAGAAAGCAATACCACCTCGTAGCCCACCATATGACATAATAAACTGATCAAACTTTGATAGTTGTATTAACCGAGTTCTATTTACAAAAAATGCTATAGTAACAATACCTGGAAAATATAAATGTATATATAAATAAATAAACCCTTGATTTCCAACGTTTTGGTCAATATAAGAACATCCAGAATCAACATTTTTTAAAATCGAGAAAATTTACTTATATATTGAACTATTGAATTAAAATTGTAGGCATTGTATTCACAAATCCAATTCTATGTTTCATATTATTAATTCTTGCTTTTTATTAATAGTTTTATTTATAGAATTTAAAAAAAAAAGAAATAATCATTTGATTATCTTACCCATAACTCTAAATACTATACAGAACAGAAGCGTGAAAAATATAAAATCTAACTGCCAATCATGTGTTTCCACTACTGTAGACAAACCCAGAAACATAAAGATGACAGTCTCGCTGATGTTGCCCATTAACTTCATAAAATAACGACATGTTGTTATAGACGTCTTTGTCATATTTAACTCTACATAATGTCTCATTGTAATACCACCAAATGTTAAACTGAAAATAAGACATAGAAATAGGTTGTCAGGCAATGAAACATACATTCACAGCAGCTAAGATGTCCATGCAGTCCACTTAAGTTGTCACATATTCTACATAATTTAGAGGCATATAGTGTTCTAAAAGCCGAAAAGATATTTTTTATGGACAGGAGCAGAAAACATGCAGTAAAAATATTCACCTAATGAACATTTACATCAGGTTTGAAATGAATGGGGTGTAACATCTTAATGTTCTGCACCAACTTGGTGAATGAAGATAAGCACCAAGTTTAAACATTCTAATTAATTAGAAGCAGTCATTTTGTCCCAAAATGTTTGATATGTTTTGATTTTAGGGGCTGCAGAATGGACAGGATCAAAACTGTAATAGAAATGATAGATAAATGGATATAGAAAACTTCAATTTGAATAGTTTTATTATACTTATACTTACGCTAAAATACTTGAAAGATGAACCATTTCAGCAGTAAGATAGGCTAAATATCCTAGTACAAACACAAACAATGGTTCAATAACTTTAATAGATTCTGTATACTTAGTTATAAAACCTCCAATAAGTCCATATATTATACCAATTAGCGTTCCTCCTAATGCAATAATAAAGAATGAGAAGAAGCCAGTAGCAACATCTATAGGTAATATGTTTGTCTCTCCAATTTCAGAATATGATTCCAACATATGATAGAGCACCTGAAAAGAAAAATATAGGTATAATGATTTTTGATTCCCTAGATTATGACAATAAATATTTTTAAAAAAGTAAAAATTGGACAGTCATTTTGAACACCTAATTATTGTTTTGTTGTTTTTTTGGTTTGCATTGTCAAATAATGTACACATTTGCCTCCCAGGTAAATCAACTAAACTAAATGACTCCACATCACAATAGCTATAGACCTATATACATATGATTTTTTACAGAATGGGAATGAAACAATTTATTAACGAAAATCAACTTTTTTTTTATTTGTTTAAAAAAAAATGTCTTCAGATCTTTATCTTTATGCATATATTATTCTTCATCTGGTCAAAAATTTACTTTTTTCAGAAAAGGGTCCTGTTGACATCAGTACAAGAGCCCATGTACATTTTTCAAATATACTATTCAAAAAAAGTAGGGGATATTTGATTTTGGGGGCATAATACTAAAATATGCAAATGACTACGAAAAAAGTCACTATAGAACCTAACAGAAGAAACATTTCCAGTTACATGTGACGCCCACACGCACCAATAGCTACCGCATGGAATTCAGGTGATGCTTGGGATCATCATGGGGGTCCAACCCAAGATTTGCACGACTCTGACTTTGAATGTTACAGTCATTGTGGCATTGAATTCCAGGGTGGAAACATCAGTTTAATTGTTTTAGTGACCAGAAAACAAATTTTGATATGCGTCGGCTTACCCTAAATGAAAGGTTATGGCCCTTGGCATGCTACAGATCGGCACAACACAGGCAGTTGTGGCGCGGACGATGAATGTTTCTCAGTCTGTCATAAGCAGGCTATGGTCCAGACACCGTGATACACAATCTGTACAAGACAGACCACGCTCAGGTCGACCAAGGGCGACAACTCAAGCCCAGGATCGATTTATCCGTACCTTGGCCTTGAGAAATCGTGTCATCACAGCAAATCAGATCAGCGCTTGTCTTCAAGCAGACACTGGTGTGAGAGTGAGTGGCCAGACGATTCGGAATCGACTGCATCGGGGTCACCTTCGCATCCGACGTCCTCGTGTGATCCCTTGTTTGAGAGATCATCACATTCAGGCAAGACGTCGTTGGTGTAGGGTTCGTCAACACTGGGATAATTGACGCTGGAGCAATGTGATGTTTTCAGATGAGTCAAGGTTCACTGTTGATTTTTTGGACAGACGTAGGAGGGTGTGGCGTCGTCGAAACGAGCGCTTCCAAGACGTTAACGTCATCAGACATGATCGATTTTGGGGTGGTTCTGTTATGGTGTGGGGAAGCATCACTGTTGCTGGAAGAACAGCTTTACATGTTGTTGCAGGGCGTGTTACAGGCCAGTACTACCGGGACAACATCTTGGCAGTCCATGTTGTGCCGTTCGCACGATGTCATGGCCGCCGTTTCATCTTCCAGTATGACAATGCAAGATGTCACAGGGCCAGGATCGTTACAGGTTACCTCCAACAACAGAACATCACCACATTACCTTGGCCAGCACTGAGTCCCGACCTCTCCCCCATCGAGCATGTCTGGGACATGCTTGGACAGAGGTTACGTCAACATCAACAACGTCCTGCCAATGTCCAAGAACTTGCTGCTGCGTTGCAACAGGAATGGGACAATCTGGACCAAAATGACCTTAGACGTCTCATTAGGAGTATGCCACGTCGGATCAATGCTTGTTTGGCAAACAGAGGAGGATTTACCCGTTACTGACTTTGTTGTGATGCTGTTGTAACTTTGCTGTTTGACCCCGGGTATCATTTTACCCTTATAATGGTCAGTATGTGCCTTACTTAGTCTAACGATCATTTGGAATAAATCGATGAATGTGAACTTCATTTCATTTTGTCATTTGTTTCTTTGTCAGTTTCATTAGGTGACTTTAATGACACTTAAAAATCAAATATCCGCTACTTTTTTTGAATAGTATAGTAAGGCAGATCCGATATCGTATCATTATTCATCAGTGCCGTTATGCGCTGGCTAAGTTCTAATTTGTTTTATTAGTTTTCTTCAAAGCATGTGAATTATGTGCACGTGTGCGCTGAATTCGGCGTCTGGATATTTCCTAGCGCTTGTTATGATGGAAACCTGCTGTTGATATTAACACTCCCCAATGTATGTGCTATCAGGGTTTACAATTCAGTAAATATTATATGTATGTTTCTTGTTATTAGTTTCAATGTCTGTGTAATAATAATAAAATAATAATAATAATCGTTTTCTATAGCGCTGAACATTGTGTATCTTGTACGCAGATTTGTCTTATTGGTGTTTGCTTAGGTTTGGTGCCATCCTCATTGTGAGCTATCGAGGTGACCAAAGCCAAAGCATTCTGTTTCCGCCCTGGTGTGAATCATCTGCATTCCAGTTATAGTCCACCAGTGAATATTTTCAAAATATTCATTTTAACAAGGCTAAGAACAATATAAATTCAAACATTTTCTTTTGTTAAATCCTTTCAAACAAAATTATCCATCAATTAAAATAACTTTTCACTTAATCTCTGGAGGCCCCTGCTGCAGCTCCTAAAGCTTATGGATGATATTGATTTCAAGGCAGTCAACATTTTAGGCAGTCCAAGCTAGAAAGAAACTTATTATGTGAAATATATGTTACATAATACATATCCAGTCTCATAAAAACTGGTGTGGGTCTCGATAAAATCATTGGAACCCCACAGGCCATTTAATTTTTAAAATTTTGCAGAGGACCCCCCACCCCCTCCTTAATCCACACCTGCCTTTACACTGTTTATGATAATTATTGCACTGTCCTATAATGCCCCTTTATCTTTTAATGATGTCAAGTCAAAAGTTGTTTTTCAGATCAGATACATGTAAATATATTATCTAATAGGAAGATAAACATGACTATCTATATTGATAATCTCAATTGATGTAGATTATTATTGATCACAACATGAATTTAACATTAAATAGATAAATAATAGGACGACTTATCAACTTAACAATCAGAAGTACATAAAGACATCATTAAAGCCTATAGTTATCAAAACCCCAGATATCTGTCATATTGAAATATAGGCTCTACCAAATTTGGAACATCAATATTTTCACTCCACTTTTATTTTGCTTAAACTTAAAGCAGAGAGAGAGGGAGAAATAGGGTTTAATGTCCACTCAACACAAACTAGGTCATTTCAGGAGTAACATATGGCTCAATTTTATTTCAATAATTCACTTGTGCTTATAGGGTCTATTACAGTGAGAGCAAACCAGATGACCCAGAGATAATCCACAAGGAAGGGCAGGGGACCCTACTCCTTGTCACATAAACCTGCGAATTGAAACCATGCCAATTGACACAATGACAGACTTTATGATACAACGAGCATGGGCTAACCATTTGGCCACCAGCCCCCAAACTTTAAACAGACCTATCACTTAAATCATTAGCTCAAATACTGATTTTATACATATTGCAATCCCCAACAACTAGGCCTTCGACTACTGCTACGGACCGACAGAGGTGATGGCAACATATACACTCCTACATTTCAATAAAAACTGTATAACAAAATTTTAAAAAGCCTCTTTCTTCTAATCCCTTTAAAGAAGGGGGTAATGGCTGCATTTGTGTTCTATATTAGAGTAATATCTTATACATGTACATGCAAGTTACAATGATTATATTTAAATTATCACAAATTCAGTAGTTTTCTAAAAATTAAACCAAGTCTTTTAAACACAATATCTCAAATATATTATTAATAAATTATATGGTATGCCATTCTCTGTAAATAAGATTTTTATTTTTCAACCGTAGCTCATTTCATTTATTAGGGTTTCACACTGCGTAGCTTGTGTGAAACACTATTGTTTTTGTTAAAATTCTTCTTATTATTATTCTTATTATTATTATTTTTTTTTTTCCAATTTGCTTATATCTCAGGAACTACTTGTCGGATCGATGCAATGTCCTGAGTTTTACTGCGAAAGATTAAAGCTATTTCCGGCGTTCTGCGACAATGCGAAATGTCCGAAATCACCGAAGTTGTCGTTTTTTGAAATATTGCCGTAATATTAACAACAATTCTTGGATTTTATCGTTTGATAGTTTTTGACATAGCCAGAGACATGGCACATAGCTACGGGTCTTTAGAGTTTTAAATTTCGCCGAATCTTCGGAAATATAAGGCGCCAAATTTTGAAAATTTAAATTTTTACAAAATTTTTTTTTATTAATGAATATTTTTTAATGACCTTTTACCAAGGGTTAAAGGGTCGTCTGATTTGGGCAAAAATGTGAACATTTTTTTTCTGGATAATTTTCCTTGGTCGCTATTGGCTAATTCAGTTTATCGGTTCTATATAAATTATTTATTGTCCGATTTGTATAAAACAAAGTTTATATGCTCCATGGTCAAAAATGTCATTTTTTTTGTTACCGGCAAAGTTTCCTATCGGCACCGTAAGTGACGTAAATTTAGCAAAAACTACAATTTTAACAGTTCGGTACCACTTTTTGAAAGCAAAAATTATTTTTTTCAAATCTAATATGACCGAAAAGATGTGCCATATAAATGCGCACAAAACATCGCGCTCAGTTTTTTTAATTTCGATTTCGTTTTCGGGCAATTTGGATTAAAGGGTGAAAAAAGGTGTCAAAATAAGCTATTTACAACCCATCCAGCGTCTTCATATTAAAAAATATATCTCCGTAGCATTCATAATCTCGTAGCAATAAACCATACTAAGAGAATGTATGTGAAAATTAATTTGTAATATACGCAGTTGCCGAGAAAAAGTCAATTTTGCATGAGTCACATTTCACGTTATTTTGGCTGTATAAGAATCAATAATTATGTGATTTTCAATTTTCTTTCACCATTGTATGCCTAATGCCATAGTGGACAAGGTCAAACCATTCTACCTCATACGCTGCCACCGGAAATGACGTCATTTGGTCAAAACTTAATTTTTAGCATTAAAAAACAATATTTTATTCAAATGGGTCGTACCTGTTATTTTTTTCAAATTATGATATTTGATTCTATTCATCAAATAGAATGAACCCATGCGATCATACAGATATCACAAAACGGTTTCTAACTTGTACGGTTGCAGAGAAATGGGCGATTTTCCACAAGTCACTTTTCGAGGATTTTGGTCTATAAAAGTGTCAGTTGTTATTCGATTTTCATAAAATTTTCAACATATGATATATTACGTCATTTATAATTTCATAGAACTAATTTAACATTTTCAGTATCACCGGAAGTTATTATATTTTGGCAAAAACTGTATTTTTAGCCTTCAAAACAGATATTTTTTTCAAATGAGTCTGATTTGTAATATTTTTAAAATTATGATATTTAGTTCGCATCAACTAATAAAATGAACCCATGCGATCATTCAGATACCACAAAATGGTTTCTCACTTGTATGTTTGCAGAGAAATAGACGATTTCTTACAAGTCACTTTTCAAGGTTTGGGGTCTATAAAAGTGTCAATTCTTATTCGATTTACATAAAATTTTCACCATGTGATTATTATTTCTGATTTTAAGAAACTAATTTAATATTTTCATTATCGTTGGAAGTACTGTGATATGGTCAGGATCACTTACATGTAACACATGTATAACATGGATTGGTTCCTGTGGTAATTAGCACATATCGGATTGTAACTTCCTGAATTAAATATGATTGTATGAAAAATAGCTTTTTGTTTAGCTTGTTCACTATCCACCGCTTGCAAATTGTGTTTCTTAATTTGTTGGAAAGATTTATAAAAAAACTCAGAACCATTTGTGGGCTATGATCTAGTATCTTAATGTTATTTAATACACGTCGGCGTCAGTGATATGTCGTGTATCCCTTAGTGCGTTTTTCACATTTGGCCAAAATGGGAGAAAGAATGAAGGAAGGGATATTATATTTGTTTCATGTATTAATCAATGCAGACTTTTGGAGGGTCAGATTTTGCAAGAGAAAATATTATTTTTTAAAAAACTTGATATAACAAAAAGAGTGCGCCCTTTCGACTTCATTTTCGAGCAACTTCGATTAAGAATTGAAAAAAGGTGTAAAATTGACCTTTTACAACCCATTCAGGCTTTTCAGATTTTAAAATATTTCTACGTAACTTTTATAAACTTGTAGCTTTGATCCATACGCAGAAAATGTATGTTAAAATTAGTTTCTAATATAAGCAGTTGCCGAGAAATGAGCAGTTTTGCATAAGTCACTGTTTTCGTAATTTTGCCTGTAAAATAGTCAAGTATTAATGGATATTCGCAAAAGTGACATCATTTGATTCAAAAAGCAAGTGTGCGTCATATCATGTTGATTACTATTTAAAATTAACACCGGAATTGACGTCATTTAGTCAAAAACTCCATTTTTAACTTTTAAAATCGATATTTTTTTAAACCAAGAATTATGTCATATGTAATAATAAAATTAACTTTTGGTTTAAATTCACATATTAACAAAACTCATATGATCATACAGATATCATAAAATTGTTTCTAACTTGTTCGGTTGCCGAGATATAGGCGGTTTTCTACAAGTCACTTTTAAAGGTTTTTGGTCCGTAAATGTGTTAATTATTATTCGATTTTCATAAAAGTTTCATCATTTGATGCCTAATGTCAAAGACGATAGTATAAACTTAATTTAACATTTTAGTAACACCGGAAGTAATGTCATTTTGGCAAAAACTGTATTATTAGCCTTCAAAACAGATATTTTATTCAAATGAGTCTGTTTTGAAATCTTTTTCAAATTATGATATTTGATGCCAATCAACAAATAGAATGAACCCTTACGATCATACAGATACCACAAAATGGTTTC
This sequence comes from Patella caerulea, assembly GCA_036850965.1. Lineage (NCBI taxonomy): Eukaryota > Metazoa > Mollusca > Gastropoda > Patellidae > Patella > Patella caerulea. The sequence goes on from JAZGQO010000006.1 coordinate 27,876,638, forward strand.
TAACTTGTACGGTTGCAGAGAAATAGCCGATTTTCTACAAGTCACTTTTCAAGTTTTTTGGTCAATAAAAGTGGCAATTATTTTTCGATTTACATAAAATTTTCACTATATGATATCTTATGCCATTTCTGATTTCATGAAACTAATTGAACATTTTCATTATCACCGGAAGTACTGTAATTTTATCAGGATCAATTACATGTTACAAATGTATAAAATGAATTGATATTGCTGGATTTTTGTTGATTCTGTTTCCCTTTTATTTGATGTATGCAATGTTTATGTGGAAATCTGTTTATCGGTGCCATTGGTTCAAGGGCAACATGGGAGCGAAAGTGACATAAGTCTAAAGTTAACGTGGCACCAGTGAAACCCGTCATTCCTGCATGCAGGTCTAGTAATAATTGTAATTACTGCCATATTTAATAAAGCGGAAATAAAAATGTTATTTAACTGTAAGCATATCAGAGTTTTTGTGTTTAATAATGTCTTTGTTTATGTCTTGTGGGGTAGTCTATAATTAAATGCATGTACACACACATAAAATATCTAATATGAGTAATTATTATGGTAAAAGATGTACAGATAATAATCCTATTGTACTGTATTATAATCTACATACCACGTTCTACCAGGATACACAATGGATAATATAATTTTCTATCTAATATCCTTCTAGCTATTTCTGAGCATATAAAATTGATGAGAACTTCCTAATAAAGTTGATTTCATCTAATTTGTCTGAGAGAATAGCTTACATAGGGCTAGTTACTGTTAATGTCCTCATGTTAAACATAGTTATTTTACAGTGTCGGCTCCAGGACCAAGATCAATAGACAGAGTAACACAGTTCTATAAGATTATTACCATCCAACCTAGTTCCCTCCTTATCCAAATATAGGTTTATAGGCTTTCATGCATGCCAATGATTTATAATGGTCTATTTATGAGATAAATACCTCCTGTTTAAAATTTATAAGGTTTCTTTTGAAATCCATATTTAACCATTCTTCAAGCAATTGATCTTAAACTGTAAAATTCTTTTTTATGCTTCAGTATTGTTTGAATGTTATTGTCTTATCAGATGATGTAAATTGGTTTTGACTTTAGAATCCATATAAAAATCTTGCATATTTAAGTATAACAAGCCAACAGGGAGGCTGATTTTCCCCTGGCCGAAATACCAACATAAATAGATGACACATATTGATCACATCAAGTTTAAACATTCTACCTTTATTGAAAGCAAAGTATTACTATCCTAAGTCTTGACCAAAAATAGAGTTACAAAATGTAGTGTCTCAACCAATCAAACTGCTTATCGCTGTGCTTACGCATGAGCAGAAATGTTCATTATCCATCTTAGTAAAGGTATTCATGTAAATGAAACTATACACCACTCTTACTTAATTAGCAGTAGGACTTTAAGCCCTATTTCATTTCATTTCTCTTAATTATAACTAAAGTTATCGAGTCCCAAAGCATCAGCCAATCAAATGGCTTATCTCTGCTTACTCTAAGCAGAAAATGCTCATCTTCAAACTCCACCAAGGCATTCACATAATGAATATCCACTCCAAGTTTGAACATTGTACCTCAATTAGAAAGAGAGTTATTGTGTTCTAAAGTCTTGACCAATCAAATTTCTTATGGCTCTGCTTACCCTAAGCAGAAAATGCTCATTATCTTACAACTATACACCAAGTTTCATCACCCCATACTTAATTAGATTTAAAGTTATTGTGTCGCAAAGCATCAGTCAATCAATTAGCATTCTAGCTCAATCAGGTGCAGTTATTATGTCACAAAAAGTGTGATGGACACAGATAGACAGACAACAAAAGGCAGGGGACTAAAATCATTGCTTACATAGTAAATCACTTAGTATTGTTAGGGCCAGATTTACATTTACCTACTTATGGGCCCAAAAATTTATAGAAATAATGGCATCAAATATGAGTATATATTTTACTCTAATTTTTGTGTACCACAAATTAGTTTCTGCGAACCCTTGACAAATTGCAAACAATGTCTACTAGTAAATCTGGTCAAGTGTATATGTGATTACTGTAAGTTGATGGGCACCAATTTTCAGTATACAAATAAATACATGTACTTTTGTATTTTGTTATCATCACTCCTACTGGATTTAATCAAACTCCTACATAGAGGAATGTAAGCACTGATTTGGTATACAAGGACTTTTCATTTTGTGTGTTAACCAAATGTATGTTTTTACCAACTTTCAACCCATTAAATGTAAATAATTTAATTTAATCAACCTGTTCATAATATCATATAAAATGTATTGGACGTTAAATATGTCATAAACAGCAACAACAACTGATTTGGCCATATTACCATGAGAAGGATATAAATTATGTTATATACTAACATCATTTGATCAGCAACGTACTTTCAAACTATATTCAATCACCAGATTAGTATTTAAATGATAATGTTTTGCTTTCATAAACTGCTGCCTGAAATCATTTCAATAATCATTGTCTTTGGGGAATGTACAGGTAGGCCTACACAATTTCACGTTTCCTTTCAAAATGTGCATGTAACACTAATAAATTTTGTGGCTTCATTTCACAGAAATTTAACTTGACAATGTAAAGTGTGTACCACAACATAGACTAATAAGATTTGAAGAGAAAAATTTCCCACAGGAATTTAGATCTGTACATTGGACAAATACTGCAGATTATATAAATACAAATGATTCTTACATGTCATATAACCTAACATTTCTTAAAACCTAATTCCTCAAGTGAAAAAAACAAATGTGTTGCCAGGCAAGGAAACATACGCCCATAGCAGCTAAGTGGTCGAAGCAGTCAACAAGAGTTGGCGCATATTTATTCTATTGTTGGTAATGAAACATTTATAGTACACTAAAATTTGATTTAGAGTAACAACTTTTAAAATATCATTTATTTATCGATTCAAGTTATCAAAATTCATAGAAAATCAAGATACTTGTTTGTCTCAAGGTGTTAAACTCTATGTATTTTTGTTCTGATACGCTAACCCAATAACTGAATAAGAGGGGCATACCGTACATATATATTATAGTGTACTGTAAAGAAAATTTTGCCCTGACACCAACTGAATTTCTCAGTTGTTTGTACCATCCAAACGAGTGTACACTTTTCCTTGCCAGGTCCACTGTCCTGAACCACTTGCAAAGAAGAATTCACACTGGAAGGAACATAGACTTCTTAAAACCTTCAATTTTGTGATGCCTATGAATTATAATGTTGAGGATTAGTCTTCTTATAAATATAGCATAATGTCCTATTTTTTTTTTATTAGAAAAACAGAAATGATTCTTGGCATAAAATGACAAGTTAAGCGTTCAAGGAAAACTATCTAAGTTTAAATTTCCCCAGGGCTTTAACAAGAAAATGTCACCAGGCTCAAACATGACATTACAAAAAAATATACACCCACTTTAAAATACAATATTGATATCTGAATCATTCTTTCATCATCTTAGAAATCTAACCTAACCATTATGTGTTATAGGAAATATTGACTGACAAATAATAACTTTTTGAGGATAAAGCGGTGAAAACATAATAACTTAATTTCCTTATATACCAGCATATTTATATATAACTCAGATTCCCAACCAAGAAATTATTGGTTACCAAGCTTGTAATACGTGCTAATTTTTGTTTGAGATATATAACAGACCAAATTATCTACCATGATAAGTCTGCATAATCGTCAATAATCTTAAGTTAAACTAGACCTGCATGCAGGAATGACGGGTTTCACTGGTGCCACTTTACCCTTAAACATGTCACTTCCGGTGCCAAGTTACCCTTGAACATATGTCACTTCCGGTACCAGCGAAACCACTAAACAGGTTTCCAAATTAACATTGCACATAAATAAAATGGACGCAGAATCAACAAAATCCAGCAATATCAATTCATTTTATACATTTGTTACTTGTAAATGATCTTGACAAAATTAAATTACTCCCGGTGTTAATGCAAATGTTCAATTAGTCTTATGAAATCAGAAATGGCATACGATATCATATAGTGAAAATTTTATGTAAATCGAATAATAATTGCCACTTTTAAAGACCAAAAAACTTGAAAAGTGACTTGTAGGAAATCGGCTATTTCTCTGCAACCGTACAAGTTAGAAACCATTTTGTGGTATCTGTATGATCGTATGGGTTCATTCTATTTGTTGATTGGCATCAAATACCATACTTTGAAAAAGATTTTAAAACAGACTCATTTGAATAAAATATCTGTTTTAGAGGCTAAAAATACAGTTTTTGCCAAAATGACGTTACTTCCGGTGATAATGAAAATCTTAAATTACTTGTATGAAATCCCAAATGGCATTAGGTATAACATGGTGTGACGTTTATGAAAATCGAATAATAATTGACCCTTTTATGGCCCCGAAACCTTCAAAAGTGACCTGTAGAATACCGTCTATTTCTCGGCAACCGAACAAGTTAGAAACCATTTCATGATATCTATATGACCATATGAGTTTTGTTTATATGTGAATTTAAACCAAAAGTTAAAATTATTAATACATATTAAGTTATTCTTGGTTGAATAAAACATTGATTTAAAAAGTTTAAAATGCATTTTTTGACCAAATGATGTCACTTCCGGTGTCAATTTTAAATTGTAATCAACTTGATATGACGCTACGTGCTTTTTGAATCAAATGATGTCACTTTTATAAAAATCCAATCATAATTGACTATTTTACAGGCAAAATAACGAAAACAGTGACTTGTACAGAACTGCCCATTTCTTGGTAACTGCTTATAGTACAAACGAATTTTAACATACATTTTCTTCGTATGGATTATAGCTACAAGTTTATAAAAGTTACGAAGAAATATTTTAAAATCTGAAAAGCCTGAATAGGTTGTAAATAGGCCAATTTTACACCATTTTTAGCCTCTTAATCGAATTTGCTCGAAAATGAAATCGAAATTAAAAAAACTGCTTCCCACATTTTTTGCGCCTTGAAAGGGCGCACTCTTTGAGTCAAATAATTTTTCCAAAAAATAATATTTCTTTTCGAAGAAGGAAAATAACTGTAAAAATTGTAGTTTTTGGTAAAATTATGCCACTTCCGGTGCCGACAGATAAAACTTTTGGTAATAAAAAAAATGACAATTGATACAACGAAGCATATGAACTTTGTTTTATACAAATCGAACAATAAAAAATTAATCTAGGACTTAAAAACTGAATTAGCCAATGGCGGCCAAGGTAAATTACTGAGACAAAATTCTTTAACATTTTTGCACTAGTCAGATGACCCTTTAATTCTGTGCATAATACGACTAAAAAATATTCATAAATAAAAAAGTTTTTTGTAAAATTTTAAATTTTCAAAATTTGGCGCCTAATATCTTTGAAGATTTACCGAAAATCAAAAATCGAAAGTAGTGTAGCTATGTGCCGTGTCTCCGGCTATGCCAAAATGTATCGAAAGTTAAAAATCAATGATTATTGTTAAAATTACTGCAATATTTTAAAAAACGATAATTTGGTGATTTCGGACATTTCGCATTGTCGCAGAACGTTCAAAATAGCTTTATCCTCTAAGTCACACCCACTTTCCCAGTAAAACCGAAGAAATCGTAACGATGCGACAAGCAGTTGCTGAGATCTACTCAAAACAAAAGAAGAATAATAATAATAAGAATAACTAGACCTGCATGCAGGAATGACGGGTTTCACTGGTGCCAAGTTACTCTTAAACATGTCACTTTCGGTGCCAAGTTACACTTGAACATATGTCACTTCCGGTACCAACGAAACCACTAAACAGGTTTCAAAATTAACATTGCACACAAATAAAATGGACGCAGAATCAACCAATCAATCCAGCAATATCAAGTCATTTTATACATTTGTTACTTGTAAATGATCTTGACAAAATAAAATTACTTCCGGTGTTAATGAAAATGTTCAATTAGTCTTATGAAATCAGAAATGGCATACGGTATCATATAGTGACAATTTTATGTAAATCGAATAATAATTGCCACTTTTAAAGACCAAAAAACTTGAAAAGTGACTTGTAGAAAATCTGCTATTTCTCTGCAACCGTACAAGTTAGAAACCATTTTGTGGTATCTGTATGATCGTATGGGTTCATTCTATTTGTTGATTGGCATCAAATACCATAATTTGAAAAAGATTTCAAAACAGACTCATTTGAATAAAATATCTGTTTTGAAGGCTAAAAATTCAGTTTTTGCCAAAATGACGTTACTTCCGGTGATAATGAAAATCTTAAATTACTTGTATGAAATCACAAATGGCATCAGGTATAACATGGTGTAACGTTTATGAAAATCGAATAATAATTGACACTTTTATGGCCCCGAAACCTTCAAAAGTGACCTGTAGAAAACCGTCTATTTCTCGGCAACCGAACAAGTTAGAAACAATTTTATGATATCTATATGACCATATGAGTTGTATTTATATGTGAATTTAAACCAAAAGTTAAAATTATTAATACATATTAAGTTATTCATGGTTGAATAAAACATTGATTTAAAAAGTTTAAAATGCAGTTTTTGACCAAATGACGTCACTTCCGGTGTCAATTTTAAATTGTAATCAACTTGATATGACGCTACATGCTTTTTGAATCAAATGATGTCACTTTTATAAAAATCCAATAATAATTAACTATTTTACAGGCAAAATAACGAAAACAGTGACTTGTACAGAACTGCCCATTTCTTGGGAACTGCTTATATTACAAACTAATTTTAACATACATTTTCTTCGTATGGATTATAGCTACAAGTTTATAAAAGTTACGAAGAAATATTTTAAAATCCGACAAGCCTGAATAGGTTGTAAATAGGTCAATTTTACACCATTTTTAGCCATTTAATCGAATTTGCTGGAAAATGAAATCGAAATTAAAAAAACTGCTTCCGACATATTTTGCGCCTTGAAAGGGCACACTCTTTGAGTCAAATAATTTTTCCAAAAAATAATATTTGTTTTCGAAAAATGGTACCTAACTGTCAAAATTGTAGTTTTTGGTAAAATTATGCCACTTCCGGTGCCGACAGATAAAACTTTTGGTAATAAAAAAAATGACAATTGATACAACGAAGCATATGAACTTTGTTTTATACAAATCGAACAATAAAAAATTAATCTAGGACTTAAAAACTGAATTAGCCAATGGCGGCCAAGGTAAATTACTGAGACAAAATTCTTTAAAATTTTTGCACTAGTCAGATGACCCTTTAATTCTGTGCATAATACGACTAAAAAATATTCATAAATAAAAAAGTTTTTTGTAAAATTTTAAATTTTCGAAATTTGGCGCCTAATATCTTTGAAGATTTACCGAAAATCAAAAATCGAAAGTAGTGTAGCTATGTGCCCTGTCTCCGGCTATGCCAAAATGTATCGAAAGTTAAAATTCAATGATTATTGTTAAAATTACTGCAATATTTTAAAAAACGATAATTTGGTGATTTCGGACATTTCGCATTGTCGCAGAACGTTCAAAATAGCTTTATCCTCTAAGTCACACCCACTTTCCCAGTAAAACCGAAGAAATCGTAACGATGCGACAAGCAGTTGCTGAGATCTACTCAAAACAAAAGAAGAATAATAATAATAAGAATAATAATTTTAACAAAAACAATAGTGTTTCACACAAGCTTCGCAGTGTGAAACCCTAATAATTTTAACAAAAACAATAGTGTTTCACACAAGCTTCGCAGTGTGAAACCCTAATGAATTATGTAAATCAGAATATTAATAGCCTAAACACATTCAACATATTTTATCCAGAAATATTTTACCATTGAAAAGTTATAATTTAGTATTGGTAACTAACATGTCAACTGCAAGAGTGATGTCTCCTGTCTTAATCTCAAAATATATAGATTACAATGACATGTACTTTTATCTTTTTACAAAGCATCTGGCTGATAATCAAATTGCTTTATCTTTCTGATGAACATGAGCAGGTAATTTTCATTAAGAAACTTAGTCAAGGTACTGATGTAATGAAACTATAGCTTACACATAGTTTCACCACTCCACATCAATAAGAAGCAAAGCACCATTAATTGTGTTCGAAGTCTGGAATAATCATGATCAATGTCTGTCACAACATTAATATAATGAACATCTACACTACATTAGAATATTCAACCTGAAGTAAACAGACTTATTGTATTTAAAAAAATGTGACAAATATACAGCCAGATGAACTGCAGCTATATCTAAACAGAAAATGTTAATCATAGATCTAATGCACATATACACCAAGTTTGAATATTCTACTGCAATTAGAAGCAGGATTAATCAGAAATTGCTGCAAATCAGAAATTGCTGCAAATCAGAAATTGCTACAAATCAATAGGCTTATTCATCGCATGACCTTAAAAACTGTGTTTTAATCTAAAGTCAATTGATTATCAACTTTAGCCTCAAGAGTGTCCACAAGTGACACCAGATTGACGTTGTACCAACAAACGGGTAGGCAGACAGTCAGATGGACAGAGTATGACCACATTTCAATAATAAACAGTTTTTAAAGGACAATAGTTATTATTTGTGTTCATTGTTTTTCTTTGATAGCATATATATACTATTAAAAAAAAGTAGGGGATATTTGATTTGGTGGGCATAATTCTAAAATATCCGAATGACTACGAAAAAAGTCACTATAGAACCTAACAGAAGAAACATTTCCAGTTACATGTGACGCCCAAACGCACCAATAGCTACCGCATGGAATGCAGGTGATGCTTGGGATCATCATGGGGGTCCAACCCAAGATTTGCACGACTCTGAATTTGAATGTTACAGTCATTGTGGCATTGAATTCCAGGGTGGAAACATCAGTTTAATTGTTTTAGTGACCAGAAAACAAATTTTGATATGCGTCGGCTTACCCAAAATGAAAGGTTACATGCCCTTGGCATGCTACAGATCGGCACAACACAGGCGGTTGTGGCGCGGACGATGAATGTTTCTCAGTCTGTCATAAGGAGGCTATGGTCCAGATACCGTGATACACAATCTGTACAGGACAGACCACGCTCAGGTCGACCAAGGGCGACAACTCAAGCCCAGGATCGATTTATCCGTACCTTGGCCCTGAGAAATCGTGTCATCACAGCAAATCAGATCAGTGCTCGTCTTCAAACAGACACTGGTGTGAGAGTGAGTGGCCAGACGATTCGGAATCGACTGCATAGGGGTCACCTTCGCCCCCGACGTCCTCGCGTGATCCCTTGTTTGAAAGATCTTTACCTTCAGGCAAGACGTCGTTGGTGTAGGGATCGTCAACACTGGGATAATCGACGCTGGAGCAATGTGATGTTTTCAGATGAGTCAAGGTTCACTGTTGATTTTTTGGACAGACGTTGGAGGGTGTGGCGTCGTCGAAACGAGCGCTTCCAAGACGTTAACGTAATCAGACATGATCGATTTGGGGGTGGTTCTGTTATGGTGTGGTGAGGCATCACTGTTGCTGGAAGAACGGCTTTACATGTTGTTGCAGGGCGTGTTACAGGCCAGTACTACCGGGACAACATCTTGGCAGTCCATGTTGTGCCGTTCGCACGACGCCATGGCCGCCGTTTTATCTTCCAGGATGACAACGCAGGGCCAGGATCGTTACAGGTTACCTCCAACAACAGAACATCACCACATTACCTTGGCCAGCACTGAGTCCCGACCTCTCCCCCATCGAGCATGTCTGGGACATGCTTAGACAGAGGTTACGTCAATGTCAACAACGTCCTGCCAATGTCCAAGAACTTGCTGCTGCGTTGCAACAGGAATGGGACAATCTGGACCAAAATGACCTTAGACGTCTCATTAGGAGTATGCCACGTCGGATCAATGCTTGTTTGGCAAACAGAGGAGGATTTACCCGTTACTGACTTTGTTGTGATGCTGTGGTAACTTTGCTGTTTGACCCCGGGTATCATTTCACACTTCTAATGGTCAGTCTGTGCCTTACTTAGTCTAACGATCATTTGGAATAAATCGATGAATGTGAACTTCATTTCATTTTGTCATTTGTTTCTTCGTCAGTTTCATTAGATGTCTTTAATAACACTTAAAAATCAAATATCACCTACTTTTTTTGAATAGTATATATATCACCATGAAATTCAGACTCACCCCTGTCCCCCAACCTTACTGAGAAAGTAATGGCGACGCCACTGATCTCAGGCACTATTTTTAATATTAAGTACAATTGTTAGCTTTTGTAGATTCAAATTTTAATCTTATTTGTACATAATTATCTGTGGAATTGTACATTATTTATATAATACTTAAGGATCATGATTTTATTGTCATTCTTTCATTTACTGTCCTCATGGTTAAACACTCTAGGAATGTTTGACTAATGACTTAACAAAATTAAACGTAACACATTGATATGTTGTAGAGTCATCCAAACTTTGTAAACACTCCAAGATCAGTTTTAGATATTTTATTTTTGAATATTGGTGGATTTGTTGAGATGGTAAAATAGAAGAAATCTGACAAAAATCAGATAAACATATTATGCAGTATTCCCTTAGTTATTATCCATGTTATTCAAACATATGTAAAGACCAAGCTGGGTATTTAAGATTGAATTATTGCCCATGTGACTTATTTTCAGTAAGCCCACTGGAACCCTTCAGACTTTATTCTCTTCATCTATTTCATGGACACTTCTGATAGCAATGTTACATGTATTTATGTCTCGACAAGGCTATTTATGAATTTTGGGATGGTAAATTATAAATTATAGGAAAATTATTGGTAACTGTAAAGATTATAATAAGAGGAAAATAAAGCCAAAAAGGGAGTACATCCAATTGGAATGATTAAAATAAATAGTCTTTGGTTATTGAAGAACATTGATATAATTAGAATCAAATGTTGAGGGGTTTTAAGATAATTACTTTCAATAGATAATTATTAATACATGCATGTATCAATATCCAACCAGTGGCAACCACACATGCACAAATAATAACCTTCTACTGTCTACATTAATGAAGACGTATAAATTTATTATTCTTTTTTGAGGCAGGGGAAGGTTTTTCTGCTCATAATCATACTGTTCACCTACTGAAAATCTACACCAAGTTTTAATATTCTACTTCAATTAGAAGCAGAGTTATTGTGTTCCAAAAAGTGTGATATAAGACAAACCGATGGATGGACAAACCCATTTTAATATACCCCTACTTTCTCCCTAAGGGAGGAACAATCACAAAAATTTAGGCTTCGTCTGCTTTATCATCGTATTTTAATCCTGTGGCTATATGATTCTTGTCTTTATTTATTAATCAATATCAATGACAATGCCACTTGCTTGTTAAATCTGACAACAAAGTGATTTTGTTATTGTGGCACCTAAGGGCAAGCAACTCTGTTTATAAAACTGGCCTGGAGTTGATCTGTGTGAGCCTTGCATCATAAAATTTCATATATATATACATGTATTACAAATGTGGATAATAGGTACACAATATTCTTCCCTGCATCAAAATTAAAAGAGACTAATTGATTGAGAAATAGGTATTTCATGTTCTTTCTGATACTTGTAGTTGTATCTGCACTGCAAGTCATCTTTGTCTTGACCAAATTGTACTTTGTGAAATGTGTGTGCCAACTGACCATGTTTGAAAGAAATTTAGATCTGCCACTGAGGTTACATAGACTTTTAAACATATGGATAGTAAATTTGAAATCTTGATCCAGTAGCCAATCTTAGAATAAAAAATTCTAATGAAAAATGTTCACTATTTTGTCTATTTGCTATTGCATTATTACCCCATAATCAAAATCTTAGCTTTTTCTCAATGGACCATTCAATAAGTTCTGTCTAGAATATATGTTAATACAAGTATCGACAACTAAATTTCTAAAAATGTTGATATCTCTAGACAATTATTGAATAGCATAAATCTTATACAGGTTCTACTTTTACAATTGGTGTAAACATAGGTTGCCTGCCAATGAAAGATATGCCACCAGGAGCTAAGTCATCTAAGAATCCTTTTCAGCTGTAGCACCTATCTCAAAACTAAAGCCTGTATAGTTAAGCTTTAACTTTGTTCAAATTATATCATTTAAAAATATTTTTAGGATTAGTTCTAGGAATATAACAGACATAAATTACATGAGATAAATCCAATAACTGACAGTTAATATGACGATAAATCTGGAAGATTAACTCATATCCAACTTGGTACCACATACAGGAGTATTACTAAAATGCAGACAAATGATGGTGGACAAAATAGATCAGTGACCTCAATATGGCATTTGACTTGACACAATAACTGACCAAACAAATAGAAAATAAATGTGTTAATACCTTTATAGTAACGCCCTAAGGTCACACAGTAATTGTTTTTTTTTAAAGGGACAATAACATTCTTGCTGGCTTGGTAGCTCCAGAAAATAAATTATACCCTTATTCTAAGTACTAGATGTTTAAATGTCCTACCTGTTGTGTAAATTATCCATTACAACCTATTTTACTTGTCCAGAGGGTTCGAAAATATTTTAAAATCCAAGTCACATTTGAAAAGGTTTACGATAGACTTTTCAAATCAATTGATTGAATTTTTTCAATTTTTTAAAATAGGTGTGTTAAGATGAAATTTATATCATCATTTAATTGGAATATTCTAAAATAATACGATTTGTTGACCAGAATGAAGATTGGGACATATTTTTCAGTTACAACAAGAGTGTTATTGGGGCTATAAAAGGGACGGCTTTTTTAACACCTGAGATTTGTTGCCATCATTTTTTTATAATAAATAGCTTTCGCTGAAAGGATTTATACTTTGAATGTTGTTGATAAGATATTTGTTATTGGTTTTATGTACATGCATCACTAGATAACCCAAGATAAAAGCTTATTATATCGTAGAAATTACTTACCACTGTTACTCCATCATTAAGTAACGATTCTCCAAAAACAATGATGTATAACATCTCGTTGACATGGATTTCTTCAAAGATGGCTAGAACAGCGACAGGGTCAACAGCTGATATAAGAGCACTAAATAAAAAACAGTGAAGCCAGCTTATATCTCTCTCTATCCATCCAATATAAGACATCCCCCATAAACTTAAACCAATGGCTACTGTATTCCATAATGTGTTGACCACAGCCAGAAGCAGGATAGTTCCAAGGTTATTGAAGAAAGCTCTATTGGGCATGTGATAGCCAGCATCAAAGATGATGGGAGGCAAGAGAAACAAAAAGAATGTGTCGGCATTCAGGACATACTGGTCGGTAGATGCTGCTTTAGTATAATGGAGAACAGCACCAGTACATACACCCAGTGTTATCAGAAGACAGCTCTCAGGGATGTTGGCTGACAGAGTCTTGTATAGATGGAATGCTGAAGAAAAAAAATAATTATATTAGAAACATGCATCATAATTGAAATGAAATTGTTTATTTTGAAGGTTCCACATGATAATTTCAGTGAGAAATTTCAAGAACACTATGACCATAAGACTAAATGACCTGGATTGGACTTGCATGTGAACATCTGTAAAATAATACCATCTATAAAGGCTCCTTTTGTTTAGAATCAACTAAATCATTGTGTGATTCTTTACTTTCCTGGTATCACTGATGAACCAGTTTCGAAGTGCAAAGAATACAACTGCTTATATTGTCACTAAGACTAAATCAAGATCGGATTTACATTGGCTTTGTGTTTTGAGAAAAATTAACTTTAAAATGTACTCCAGGTTATCATCAAAACCATTATATCAAAGCTGTCTGGCAAAGAGTCAAGCAAAGCATAATCAGTGACAAAGGGAGACAGTATTTTTGGACCTCTCACCTTAGCAGCAGTACAGGACACTGGCAACATGCTATCCTGGAAATGTTGGTAGATAATGCGTGGAGTTGTTGTCCTGTGTTGCCGTCCAAGCCTTGGGCTATCTCTATTGGACCCTATCTCTGGCTATCACAAAGGGAGTCAGTATTTTTGGACCCCTCACCTTAGCAGCAGTACAAAACACTGGCAACATGCTGTCCTGGAAGTGTTGGTAGATAATGTGTGGAGTTGTTGTCCTGTGTTGCCGTCCAAGCCTTGGGCTATCTCTTTTGGTCCAGGACAACAACTCCACACATTATCTTACTAGAAGAGATATGTCAATCTCAGAATGGTAGTTTGATAGTACTCAAAGCTTTGGGCGACAGTTCTGGTCATTAATGCATTGACAAGTTTACAGCTGGGCATTTCATTGTGTATTCCACAGAATAAAATGAGTTGTGTACAGATCCTGGCTGGTTAAAAGCCACATTATATACATGTACCCCATGCTTCGCTTGCAATATAAAATCGTGATTTTCTGTCGAATTTATCTGTGGCTTGCAATATAAAATTGTAATTTTCAACATCTCCATTCTGTCGAATGTTTGAGAGAAATGATCAGTGGTGTGTTTATGCCATCATCAAGACATTCTCACATGTTATTATCTTGATCTGAAGTAGTACATTCAGTTGCAAGATTAAAGTGTATCTCTCAAACCAGTTAGGAAAGTACAGAGTTTTCACTTAGTATATGATTAATTTGCAAGCACACAAGATCAATTTAATGATCATTATTAAAAATATCTCAATCCATCTCTTATCAAAATCTGATGTGATACAGGAAGTGTTAAATGTTTGTTGCCACCCAAAATGATCCATCTTAAACCTTCAAGATCGTCAGTTTCCCCTGGAATATCCTGACAAAATCACCATACAGTCTACATAATAAAGAATTATTGTTTCTAATATAGGATCTCCCTCATAATATTCTATGTAAAGTATAACCCCAAAACAATGTGATTAAGGCAGATACTAAGTTGTGAATAGATCATGTTTAGTAGCTTAGAAATAAATAAGCCATAGATTAAGTATACCATTATCAGTAATCAGGCTTAGTTACCCATGCAAATCTTATCATGATTGGAATACATCGCAATAAATACAAGTGTGTCACAAAATCATTTGTTGTCATAACTTTCTTAAAAGCATTTAATCAATCTTTAGAAGTTGGATAATATTATAATATATAATCATATTTCCAGAATCAATACTCAAGGTCCCAACTGAAGGAGATATGATGAAAACATTATTGACTGTCTGATAACTTGACATTTAGAGATTATATAACATAATAAAATATAAAATTTTATGGGCTAAAACAGTCTATAATTTAGAATTATCAGATCATTGGTACTCACAAGGCCAGTTTTAGCTTAACTATGTAATTGATAATCTACTGCTGCCACAAGCCTTCTAAATTTTATTGCATGTAATGAAAGTTCACATCTCATTGATAATATATAGTCAGCCATTTTTTTTAGCATTTTCAATGTCCGGTAAA
This sequence comes from Patella caerulea, assembly GCA_036850965.1. Lineage (NCBI taxonomy): Eukaryota > Metazoa > Mollusca > Gastropoda > Patellidae > Patella > Patella caerulea. The sequence continues at coordinate 27,892,060 of JAZGQO010000006.1, forward strand.
GCAAGCAGTTGTAAGGAGCGCAAGGGGAGCTTATGGAACCAGCTTTCGCACTGAAAGACAAATGCATATTACCCAGTGCCATGCAGAGGTTTGGTGTGCCCGGGTCTGAATCCTTCTTGCATATAGGGCCTTTGCAAGAAAGGAAGACACTTTACATATGCATGCCACTGGTACCACATTAAGTGTACAACCCTTTGTAATTAAAGAGTTATATTGTGAATAGTCAGTAAAATATGTATTGTGTAAAAATGTAACAGAAAATTATGTTGTGAAACAAAAACATATAGTTCCTTGTTTCAAATTAGTTACAACTGATTAATGGATGAAAATACTGCAATTTTATGGTGACAAGTTAGTCAATAAAATATGAAGGCTATTCTTATTGCTATCTTCCACACAAAAGGTTGACACTTGACATTTGACAATAGAATATGTAATAATTTTGTTTCATGTATGCCTTAGAATCTGAGGTACCGGTATTTTAATATCCAGAGAAAAGTTTTAGATAGATGGAGAAATTAAAAGGTTAATACATTGAAATGCTTTGAGAACACAACCTATATCACTTTAAATCACTCTCCTACAATTTCAAAGCAGCAGACACAATAATTTTGAATTAAGACCAAGCCCAATTCCCTAATCAAATTATCTCTGGTTAAAGCCATTAGGAGGATGTCAGCATGTGGTTCTGGCACAGTTATTGACCTTACATCTATTTTTAAATATCACTAAAATAATGGAGCATCGTCATGTAAAAATAAGTAAAATCATTCATGTGTGGCGGCTAAATATAAAACACAGTTGGATTTCTACATTTTGTAAACACATTGAAACGATGATTCTCATTTCATGAAAAAAACACAAGGTTTAGGTTTCACTGGACAACAGCACCTCAGCCTACCTTTATGTTGAATTCCATTTGTCAAGGGCTTCTTATGTGTACGCCCAAACAAATAGTACATTGAACAAATGTCCTTAAAAGGGCCACGTCTTACATCCATAACAAGTGGAAACACCCTGGAAATCTTTCTGAAGCAATACCGAGATTGACCAATGGACATCCTGCTTAATGAGCCAGTGCCTTACTCACTGAGTCACCAGTGACTTTGACAAGACATCAGCTGAATTCAACTTTCTTAACTGAATAGACAATGACACCAGAACTACTAGCAACATCTCCAAATTGTTATTTTTTTTTTAATTTCTGTTTTGTCTCAAAAGTAAATAAATAATTGAATAATTTGAAGAGACTAGAAAGAAATACAGCTCAGCATAAAAGCTGACTATTCCTTCGATTTCTAATCAATAATGAATCACAAATTAGATTTCTAATCGATAATTAATTACAAATGAAGTATAAGATATGTCAATTCATTTATAACAGTCTGGCATGTAAGGTTAATATATTTTCCTAAATAATTTAAAGGAAATGGAAATACAACAATTTCAGACAATCTATCAGTTACAGCCACAAAGAACACAATCAGGTTTAATAGCGTCTGGTATTCAGTCATTTAGTATTTGTAAAGTTTATATGCTTCAACCCAATCTTCCAGTCAGGTCCGTGTAATATCAAGTTATAGTTTGGGATTACAAGAAACAAAACTTTGATTGGTCTACATTTGATGTTTGTTTATATTTTCCGAAAAATAGATACATGTACATTTAAAATTGCTTTTAAATTTTTTAAAATTTGTATTCTATACGACAAAGGTGTACATGTACATGTTAAAAAAATGTAACTATTGTTTTATATTTCATTATTGCTGATGTAAAATTGAGATGGTATCAGGTCTACAAACTTCTTCTGATACATTTCGGAGATTAAGGATACAGGCCAAGTGGATTAAGGAACAGGCCAAGGGGGTTTTGTCATAGGTTTTACCCGAACCAGTTACTTCTATATGCATCAATTAATCCTGGCTCAGGGTCATGACTCAAACTGCCCTTTTCACAGACTCAGGGTCATGAGTCACTACTCACTGCCTGATCCTTCAGGTTCTCTTTTAGGATTTGTCATTTTGTGTACATTTTAGTTTTTGGAAATTTTCGCCTTTTATTTCGGGTCAGATAATGGGTCTCCTTTGCCATAAACTGCTATTTCTAGTAGCCTCCTCAGTCCTCAAAACTCTCCATGCAAATATATTAAACAACAAATAGTAACACAATAATTCATGAAAGGACCATGAAAAGATTGGCATGGGAAAGATCAACATTACATCTGCAATGTCCCCTCCACCTGTATATTGAAATATTTGGAAGAACTTACAGTCAAAAGAGATACTTTAGCCTTAATTATACTTTGTTCATAGTTGTAACTCTATTGAGTAAACTTTAATGTGGAAATAATTCTGTTTTTGTGAGTATGGTATATATTTCTAAATGCTGATTGATGGCAGAGTCTAATACTATCTGCACCTGTATATATAGAGTAAAGGTATATAAATATACCTTGAATGTTTAGTGAGGGTACTAACACTTGTGCTAGATATGTAATCATGTTGCTATATTTGGAACCGTCTGAGATATTTTGACTAGTGATTGCAAAAACGTTATTCCTCTTAACGTACCTAACAATCTCAATCTAAATAACATTTCACCCAGAAGGTACTATGTAATATGTACCCTAGTAAAACTAATATTTAATTAAGAGAAAAAATGAACTAAAAATACAAAATTCTTTTGTTTCAGTTGTTTTTTGATTATGGAAGGAATTATGTAAATTATAACATTGAGTTGATTTGTTGTGAAGTAAGAAGGCAACACTGTTGGCTTTATTCAAACAGTGAAATAGTGCAGTTTACCCTTTCAGTGGTTCTACCTGCAGTAACCCTAAACTCTAATTGTACTTCAATGAATCAATAGAATATGTAACATACCAGGACATATAATTCTCTGGCATTGTGTCTCCACATCGCCATTCAAAAATTTAGACCTTGAGTATTATAATAATACTTAAACATACATTATGCAAGAGCTAAATCTGATTATTGCAAGTCTTTATTTAGGCTTCAGATGTCATAGAAATTATCAATTAGATCTTTATTTACACAACAAGCACAATATCATCTCTGTAGACCCACGGATGGTTTGGATTCAGCTTGGATGTAAACAGGATTTCGTTGACTAATTTAATTTTTAAATGGCGTCGTAGGCGGAAATTAATCGCTACGTTGACGTCATACTCCCAGATCTGGGCTAAATGATAGAGTGTACAAAGCGAGGCCGTGTTGATTGAGGCGTCAACAAATGACATCTAAACTATTTAAAGTACAATAAACTAAACACAGATAATGACAAATTATACAATTCCTGGAGACCGTGTGATGACTAATACAGACGGGCAGGTCTTCTGTCTTAACAATATCAATAAAAATATTTTTATTTCCCCAATAGGCACGACGCCTCTGGTGTATACCTTAGACCTATAGATTTATCATAATGGTATTATAATATTATGTCCTATATTCAATTGATTTAATGCATGCCCAAAATAAAGTAAGAATGAAAATTTACTGTCTCACTCATTTTGTTTAATTGTTATAGAAATCCAAAAAGGTAAAACACAAATTCGGATATGATGACAGCAGACAAAAGGCACACCTGTCAATCAAACGATTGGCCATACTAAGAATCGGTGAAGATGGAATTCAATCCCATTTCTAGTCAAACATTACACTGGTAGTAACTATGTTCGGAATAAAGTAATTTGACTGAAATTTTCAATATATTCTTCTTTCATCATTTATTTTTGAACTGTTATAGCAAGGATGGCTAACTCCTTATAAAAATCTCCCATAATGTATCTTTAATTCTTAATTACAAATTAACAGAACTTTGTAATTCTAACATCATTATTGTGAGAATATCGGTACAGAAAAGCATAACAATAAATTAGGATGGTGTTGTTGCAAGTTTCCGAAGATAGAATATGGAGTTATATAAGGATATATAGAGTTTGAAATCCAAGATTTAAGGTCCTCAGTGGTATTTTACTTTAACATTAATTTATTGAAACCATAAACATTTCAATGCCACCTTAAATAAAGGACAACTGAGTGAGTGATTAGATAAAAGTTACTACATCATCGCTGGATGGTTATCAAGTCTTGCCAGTCAGTTACTTTGCATGAGCATAACCAGAATAGTGATCGGCCAGCCGAAACTCATGAATTATTGATTGTTTTAACAAATATCGCTCAGCTTACATTGTCTTATATTTACATCCCCTTAGCTTTTCCTGATGTTAAACAAAGTGACTCTTCAGATGATCATCGGCCAAAGGTTATAACTTTGGCATCTGAAATTCATGTCAAAACTGTATAAAGTTATCACTTTGAATTTACTATTGTGCAACAGTGAAGTGAGAACACCTATTGTAACATCTAACTTGGGATGCTGGATGGCTAAAAATTTCTTTAAAGATATCATATCCAAACAAATTGGGTTTTCCCTCTTTTCATGGTGTGATTAAATAGTCAATTCAATTCATGTATGTTTGACATTTATATCTTCATGACGTTTTCTTTTTCTTTTGTGAAACCTGAATACTCACTTCAGTTTGTACATACGTATTTTAAGTTCAACTAATTCCTAAGAATGTGTACCAGGAAACTGAGTTAAAAAATCTTTATGGTCCTTTCTTTGATAAAGATTTTAAAAATTCAAACTGTTTCAAATGAAGACATTGTTTTACAATCTGACCTTATGATGCTACAGATTTGGATCATTATGAAATCAGTAGTATTACATAAACATGGTACATCAAATTTAATACATGGGGTGAAATTCCAACAGAATGTTTTCATAGAAATATTTATGCTGAATCACATGTTCCACAGGGTCATGTCAATACAGTGATTTAATGTTGACCTAACGCTACCTAATATAAACCTTTCTAAACCCACACTTTATTATAAAACAATTGAGGTGAAATGAAATGTGGCTTCCATGTAGTTTTAAGGCCTACAGACTGTGTCAAGAGCATCAATTTAAATCAATACATGTACACACAATTACAAGTTAGATAATCAACATACTGGTAAACAAACATTTCTAACAACCTTTGTAAATTAGATAAGTTAATAAGACTTGATAATCAAGTGTCACAACTCTTGGAGATACTGATAATCTAAACAAATAATTAATGCAAAGATCTAATAAAACTTTGCACTGTAAACCACATTTTATTATAAAGATAGGTTGCCAGGCAACGAAACATACGCCCACAGCAGCTAAATCGTCTGGGCAGTCAACAAGGGTTGTCGCATATTTTTACTTTTTTTGGTAATGAAACATTTGTAATATACTAAAATCTGATTAAGAGTAACAACTCATTATGTAATTATCTGAAAATCATTAGAATTTGTTTGCTTTTTATAAAAATTTTGCCCCACACTAACAATTAGTATAGGAAACATTTAATATCATGGATTTAGCTGTTCAATTATCAAAATTCATAGAAAATCAAAATACTTGTTCGTTTCAACACCTTAAACTCTGTGTATCAATCTGAAGTCAATCTGATGATAAGTTTGGCCTGGCGTCACAGGGTTTTTTGAAGTGATCAAGGGAGACAACTCTGAAGTAATTATTTGAAATCGCCGAAAATCAATGGGCTTCTTCGTCTCATGACCTTAAACACAGTGTATAAATTTAAAGTCAATCGGATATTAAATTTAGCCTCTAGCGCGTCCACAAGCAATATACAACCACATTTCAATGTGGGCATATAAAAAGGGGAATAACTCAAAGAGTTATAGTCAGAAATTGTTGAACAACTCAAATGACTATCAGTATTCTGGTCCCTGGTATGTTAACTGAGTTTTAGGATCAAAAGACTAAATTCTGGTAAGTAATCCAGAAGGACCTCTGAGTGTCACAAAGCTAAACATTTGACTAAAATAAAAGATTAAATTCTGGGAGGTAATAAACTGAAACCATGAAAAGTCAATAAGGTGCTTTAAGTAACCTAGCAAAACACCCTAATCAAATTTTAAAAAGATCCCAATTGCAGTTTACAGACTCATAAATTATGGATGGACGGACTGACAGAGTGATGATTTACAAGCTCAATAAATAGAGACATTTTTGGGTATATATATTTCTTATCTTTTTGTATTAAAGATACATTATCGATAATAGCTCAAAAATAGATAATGTAAAATGAAGATATACTATTCAAAAAAAGTAGGGAATATTTGATTTTTAAGTGTTATTAAAGTCACCTAATGAAACTGACGAAGAAACAAATGACAAAATGAAATGAAGTTCACATTCATCGATTTATTTCAAATGATTGTTAGACTAAGTAAGGCACAGACTGACCATTATAAGGGTAAAATGATACCCGGGGTCAAACAGCAAAGTTACCACAGCATCACAACAAAGTCAGTAACGGGTAAATTCTCCTCTGTTTGCCAAACAAGCATTGATCTGACGTGGCATACTCCTAATGAGACGTCTAAGGTCATTTTGGTCATTCCTGTTGCAACACAGCAGCAAGTTCTTGGACATTGGCAGGACGTTGTTGACGTTGACGTAACCTCTGTCAAGCATGTCCCAGACATGCTCGATGGGGGAGAGGTCGTGACTCAGTGCTGGCCAAGGTAATGTGGTGATGTTCTGTTGTTGGAGGTAATCTGTAATGATCCTGGCCCTGTGACATCCTGCGTTGTCATCCTGGAAGATGAAACATGTAAAGCCGTTCTTCCAGCAACAGTGATGCCTCCCCACACCATAACAGAACCACCTCCAATTCAATCATTTCTGATGACGTTAACGTCTTGGAATCGCCCGTTTCGAAGACGCCACACCCTCTTACGTCTGTCCAAAAAATCAACAGTGAACCTTGAGTCATCTGAAAACATCACATTGCTCCAGCGTCGATTATCCCAGTGTTGACATCCCTACACCAACATTGCCTGAATGTGATGATCTCTCAAACAAGGGATCACGCGAGAACGTCGGGCGCGAAGGTGACCCCTATGCAGTCGATTCCGAAACGTCTGACCATTCACTCTCACACCAGTGTCTGTTTGAAGACGAGCGCTGATCTGATTTGCTGTGATGACACGATTTCTCAAGGCCAAGGTACGGATAAATCGATCCTGGGCTTGAGTTGTCGCCCTTGGTCAACCTGAGCGTGGTCTGTCCTGTATAGATTGTGTATCGCGGTATCTGGACCATAGCCTGCTTATGACAGACTGAGAAACATTCATCGTCCGCGCCACAACCGCCTGTGTTGTGCCGATCTGTAGCATGCCAAGGGCACGTAACCTTTCATTTTGGGTAAGCCGACGCATATCAAAATTTGTTTTCTGGTCACTAAAACAATTAAACTGATGTTTCCACCCTGGAATTCAATGCCACAATGACTGTAACATTCAAAGCCAGAGTCGTGCAAATCTTGGGTTGGACCCCCATGATGATCCCAAGCATCGCCTGCATTCCATGCGGTAACTATTGGTGCGTTTGGGCGTCACATGTAACTGGAAATGTTTCTTCTGTTAGGTTCTATAGTGACTTTTTTCGTAGTCATTTGCATATTTTAGTATTATGCCCCCAAAATCAAATATCCCCTACTTTTTTTGAATAGTATATTTCTGAGTCAAGCTATCACTGTTTGTAGTTTTGACAAGATCTGTGCATTGTGGCAAACCAAGTCTAATCTAATTAAATTCTCGAGTATCCAATGGCATCGAAAGTAGAATTAATATGTTCTTGTCTTGTCTAATTTATATAACATATCAGACTCAAAGAAAGACCTGCAATTGGCAGATTTAACTGTTGCATAATGCATATTTAAAATCGACATATAAGGAATTGTGGTTCAACATCTTTTTTTTTTTAACATGTATCTTTCTCACATATTCCTTAATTTCTAGACTGTCTAATGTACACCTAGAACCATGCGCAAATGTGATTTAACAAAATCAATAATTTCTTCCTAGAAAAGTTAGTTCTATTATTGCAATTCCATGTTCATCTTCGAATAAACTCCAAGTCATTCAAGACTTAATCATTCTGGGTTTGAAAGATTGCCAAAATGTCCATTACAAATTTCAACAGTTCATTACTTCAAAACTGTTGACATTTCACAATGAGGCATGAAAATTTAACAAAAAGAAAAACATTTCGAGTTTACAGTAAATATGACTGATGTAGATTGAAAATAAACTTGATTTATAAGGATAATAATCAAATCAACTTGTAGAATTTAAAAATAAAATCAAGCCTCAAACATTTTTGTATTTCACCCTTCACATTTGAAAGGCAGGCTTAAAAGAAAACAAGTATTTCTAGTCCAGTCTTCCCATGAACAACAATGGCTAAATGTTTTCAATATTCGTCATTTTGGTGATTACTTGTTTGTAGTTAATGAATGACCAGGAAAACAATTTCTTTAATTTGTGACTTAATTTTTTAAGGAATCTAGTACAGTTTATGACTATAGACACAGTAAATCTATGCGGAAACCCATTAGTTTAATTTGTGTACATATTATCCGAGTTTATCTATGACTGGGTCAAGCTACTACTCTATGACGCTACCTTAAACCTCATTGTCTGTTCAAATACATTCTTTATCTAGCATTATACGTCACTATCAAAACCTTGAGAATACTAACAAGTTTTTCCATGGAAACTTCCCACAAATAATTTCTAACACCAGACACACTTTATCCAAAAAAATAACTGTGCAAATACATTTTGAAAGGAAGGGATCTTACATCCAATATTTGTTACCTTTTATACATTCTTTTAGAGAAGCCATGGATTAAATCGTTTGCTGTAAGGATCTAAGCGCCCCAACCTCTAACTAAGCCCACTGGATAGTAAAAACATATATAATTCAGTGTACATTTTTAAATGAGACAAGTGGTTACAATGCAGGAAATGCCTACATTTTGCAAGTGATGGACAGAGAACAAGCTAAACAAAAATTACCATCAAGGGCCATAATTCAATAAGTTACGATCTAATTAAAAATATGCATGAATATTGAAAGGAACAAAGATCTTTGGGTAATAAACAAGTATTTCAAGTTTCATCAAATTCAGATCAAAATTGTGTCCTTTATAAGAGGGTTCATAACCTTGATATACCATATAATTACAATATTTGCGCACGAGGGGCAGCCATTTTGTTCGGCGGTTTTTGTCCGATTTGTACGAAATTCGGAATCAACCATCATAAGGGTGTACCATCGAAATCAGACAAAATTTGTGACTAGAGAGTTCACAATCTTGGTAATACATAGTTTTACACTCTTTTCAAACTCAACCGTCATTAAGGTGTAACACTAGCAACAGTGTTATATTTGAACATTTTTTAAAATCAGATACAAATTTTGACCTCTAAAGGATCCACAGGCTAAAAACAAGATTTTTCGTACAATCGGGGGCCAAAATCCAGGGAGTTAAGCTAACATATAATATTATCGTAAGAAACAAAGATCTTTGGGCTGTAAACATACATTTCAAGTTACATCAAAATCGCGAAGGTAAAGTCCCATACATGCCAATATTGAAAGGATCTGCGATCTTTGGCATATATACCTATATTTTATTTTTCGTCAAAATCAGATAAAATTTGTGACCTGTAAGAGTGTCCACAAACAAAATGTGGATGGGCAGACACAACAATTTATTGTCCACATGAATATGTCAGAGTATAAAACTCCATGAAATTCATCCAATACTTAATGAAAATAAAACTGTTTTATATTTAATGCTTTTGAAAGACACCATGAATAAAATGGCAGTTGTATGTAAAGATTTACAAATCATATAATTAAAAATGTCTGGAAGAAAATGAGCAAGAGAGTGAGAATCAATAGGCTAAGTGCTGTTGGGTTTAAGAAGGTTGCCGTTCTATGTCCCTCTCCCTGCTGCTCTGTGTACATGTGAATTATTAAAATAATCAATTTATTTCTATAAAAACTGGCTGAAATCTGTATCACATGACTATAGAGTTGAATATTGAGAAAATGAGCATTAATAACAGGTGACAATCCAAATTCATGAATAATTTATCAAATGCAGCTCTTCACTGAGTTATATCATGTAAACTTTTGTTCAAAGGTTCACCAATTAATTGTATTGACATTCAGGTTGAACCAGTATAGTTGCCTCACTTATCTCTAGGTGATTGTTTACAGCCAATTTATATTATCCTTGGTCGAACTACGATTTATGAGATCAAACCAATCCAAATTTGTCTTTCTGGCAGATTTCATATATTAAAAAAACTATATAAGCATACACATATTCGATAATCTTTTATATTTCATAGTCAATGGGTTGGCCTCCTTATATAACCTCTTTATGGACATACATAGAATTATTTTGACCAAGATCCTCTTAAATATTGTAATTCAGTCCTTTTCTCTAAATTCTTGTTAAAACATTTTACTTATAAAGGCGTGGAAGACGGAGAGGAATGCAGAAAACTTATATAAGGTTAACTAGTTCATATCTTGATTATTATTAGAAATATAAAGCAGCAGGACATTGATAATGAATGTCCATAGGTATATCGCCTCTCTCATTAAAAAAAAAGTCACATACTTCTGAGAAATCTAAAACTCAATTTGAGTTTCACTATCTGTAAATCCAATAGATTTTTAATCATACTGTTTTTGTAATTAGTGACTTTAGACATGTTTAAACCTCATATCTTGTGGTATGAGGTTTTGCAGACAAATTTATATATTTCAAAAATTCATATCTGTAGATTTGAGGTTTAGTCATTATAATTTGAGCTCTTATTTGGGGATTTCTGTCCTGCTAACTTGTGGTAGGCCTATTTGTATATGATGAATTAATTCAAATCAGTTACAATCCGATTCAACTACAGATCTATATTTCGGTGTTTTTTTTTATACTTTCGATGACCTCCACTATATGAAGATCTGACCGATTGTAGTGCAATGTTGCATCAGGGGTCATATGAGTGTTTTTTTACCCTATGACATCAGACATTTGATTAACCAATCAGTGTTGATGTTTCAAGTGGGTATTTGGAAATACAAATGGGGTTTAATACCCTACTTCTGAACACCAACTAGGCTAATGACAAGCCTATATCCTTTATTTCAAAATTACAACTACTTTCTTTTACATTCAAGCAACTGTTGCATCAACATGTATATGCGCCATTGACAAGGGAAGCCCCGGGGAACTTTTTCCTGTTCAATATCCACTTTCTTTATTTTCTTAGAACATCTGTAGTTTATCCCATCAGTATACCAGATGTGACTCCTGGTAGCTGCTTTATCTCTTTAAGTATCGAAAATAATATTATAGTCTGTGATGTTTTATCACAAAAGCTCCAGAGAGTTCGTAAATATAAAATAATTTCAAAATTGCATTTGAGACCTCTTATCTCTCTGTTAGGTAAATTGCACATAATATGATATTTTTGTTTAATATGAAATATTTTAGTCAGTGGCGTTTTCTAAAACAAGAGTCTCACAAGATATTCTTTCAGAAATCTCTTCTCCAATCCCTTCTCATCTGTGATACTACATTCTGAGAAGAGATTTTGGAAAAAATATTCATCAAACCTTGTCATAAATGTTTGGAAGTGCTTGTAAAAAGAACTGTTGAAATTGAGTTACTGGGAAATACTTGCTGATCATTCAATCGTTTTTAAAAATCGCAAACAAATCAAAGGAGAGTAGGTCCAAAGATCCATTTATCTTAAATATTGAATTATTAACCAAAGGTAGGTTGTCAGGCAACAAAACATGCATATATATTCTTAGTACATGTAGGAGCATTAACAAGATATTAACAAGCCAACAGTGAGGCTGATGTCCCCCGCCGCCCTCCCCCCCAAAATAGACGACACATATTAATTAATCGAACATTTATTTTTTTTAAATGTATCGAGCAATCAAACTGTACACAAAGTGTCATCCAAAAGTGTTTTATAAAGATAAATGCTAAAACCGTCGAGAAAAATGAAAATGTACCCTCGTTAGTGGGACCCTAAAGGCAGATAAAAGGGCCCCCACGCTTGACAAAAGGGCCCCTCTGGCCAAGGGAAAGGGCCCTCGTGACCGAGTCAATCGTTTCTATACACTGCTACTGTCGAATCCATTACTGAATGAGAATGCAGTCATTGTATTGGCATAAAAATCATCAATCAAGATGAACCTAAGTTATCTTGCCCCAAAGTATCAACCAATCAAATTGCTTATCTCTGCCTATCCTACGCAGAAAATGCTCATCTTCGAACTCTTGTCCCAAAGTATCAACCAATCAAATTGCTTATCTCTGCCTATCCTACGCAGAAAATGCTCATCTTCGAACTCCATCGTTATCTTGTCCCAAAGTATCAATCAATCAAATTGTTTATCTCTGTCTACCCTAAGCAGAAAATGCTCATTATCGAACTCCATCAAGGCATTGACCTCATACGCATACACACCAATTTTGAACATTTTAACTCAATTAGAAGGAGAGTTATTGTATTGAAAAGTCTTGGCAAATCAAATTGCTTATCGCTCTGCTTACCCTGAGCAGAAAATGCTCATTATCGATCTTAGTCAAGGCATTACTGAAATGAAACTAAACAACAAGTTTCATCACTCTCACTTAATTAGAACTAAAGTTATCGTGTCACAAAGCATCAACCAATCAAATTGCTTATCTCTGCTTACCCTAAGTGGAAAATGCTCATCTTCAAACTCCATCAAGGCATTGACCTAATGAGCATATACACCAAGTTTGAACATTTTAACTCAATTAGGACAGTTATTGTGTTCCAAAGTCTCGACCAATCAAATTGCATATCGCTCTGCTTACCGTGAGCAGAAAATGCTCATTATCGAACTTAGTCAAGGTATTACTGTAATGAATAAGCATATACACCAAGTTTGAACATTTGAACTCAATTAGAAGGAGAGTTATAGTTTTCCAAAGTCTCGACCAATCAAATTGTGTATCGCTCTGCTTACCCTGAGCAGAAAATGCTCATTATCGAACTTAGTCAAGGTATTACTGTAATGAAACTATACACCAAGTTTCATAACTCTCACTTAATAAGAACTAAAGTTATCGTGTCCCAAATCATCAACCAATCAAATTGCTTATCTCTGCTTACCCTAAGCGGAAAATGCTCATCTTCGAACTCCATCAAGGCATTGACCTAATAAACACATACACCAAGTTTGAACATTCTAGCTCAATTAGGAAGAGAGTTATTGTGTTCCAAAAAGTGTGACGGACAGACAGACAGAAGGACGAACCCATTTTAATAGTTCCCTAACTTTCTTCGAAAGGCGAGGGACAATTAATAGTCCCCCAACTTTCTTCGAAAGACGGGGGACAACAACTTTCTTCGAAAGGCAGGGGACAAAAATTCATCAAGATTGGCTTTTGGTTCTTCATAGCGCCAAATTTAAGCCAGACATGTTGAAAAATTAGTAGGCGTTTTCAATTTGTCAATAGGACTATAAATATCATGTCAATTGAATGATAACTTCAGCCTCTAGAACACAAGATTGTTCAAATTGATCAGGGGTCATAACTCTGGCATAAATCGAACATAATGAACAGTATGTATAAATTTTAACTTCAGCTTTTACAGCAGCCACAAGATTTTTCACAGTGGTAATGGCCATACTCTTTGCAGTGTTTCGTTTGATTACAGATAATCCCACATAACACTGCTGTAAAGAAAGAAAATTTCGGTTCCAAATTATGTAATTCTGACAGTATTTATATTGGCCAGAAAATTCCTCGGAATTTCCAAGCCTGGTTTTTCCTTTGTCAATGGAAAAGTGTCTACTTTTGAATGGCATGACAAACTAAGGGCTTCTACATGAACCCTTGGCAATTGTGACTGAAAGAGGGGTAGGTGAAAATGCAAAGCTGTCTTGGCAAAATTTATCGCATAGCAAATTTCAATTTAATTTTTTGTGTCTCCGTTTCAATTTGTTTTTGGTGAAACAGATCCCAGTAATGATTAATATCTTTTTCAGCCAATGAAAACATGCATGTATACAGTTTTTGTTTCATAACATGATTATTTAATCCTTATAAGACATATAGAAATAGATCTCAATAAAAATAAACACACTATTGAAACGTAGCATGTCAATAAAATTCAGAAGTAGTATATCCATATAAGTGTGTTTATTTTTAACATAATTATTATAGCCTAAGAATTACTGTATTTCATTAATAATACAAGAGTGAGCTTATCCATGTGATCAAACCTCACGAATCATCTAATCTAATGACGTTCCAAATACTCAGTGCAGTAGCTAATGCACTTCTGAGAACAAATAAAATAGAGGGTTTAACACCTTGAGAGTGCTTGTTTCAAAAACATGCATAAAAATCATAACAGATGAAAGTTGATCCTTTCTTAACATTTATAGTATTTTGTATAATTAGACCCCCACATATTCTCTTCCTTGCAAATGAGATTCACAAATATCAATTAATAGAATTTAATTCATATTTTTTGTTCTGTTTTTAAAGACATGGGTCTCAAAAAGGACATTTCCTTTGCTTAATAAAGGTGGCGTGGTCACAACAAATTACCCGCAGTGTTCTAACTTCAAACTGTGTTTTGCCGTCCCTGCTATACTTTTCAACTTCAATAATAATATTTTAACTTCAATAATAATATTTAAAACTCGAAAATATCATCAGACATAATAAAAACACTGTGACAAATAAATTATAGCAATTTGTATATTTAAAACTCGAAAATATCAAAAAACACTGTGACAATAAATTATTGCAATTTGTATACTCAGTGAGAAATAATTGTATTAAATCAATTTCTAGATAATTATTATCTTATCTTTATATTAGAAGATAACTGTCACCAATCACCACCATAATATGGATAATTAGAAGGATCCTTTTCATCTGAAGTAACTCAAGTCCAATACCAATAATATCTTCCAGCATTTACCTAGCTATATTCAACCTATTTTTCACTTGAGATAATCTTATAAATATCAATAAGCTAGATTTCAGACATTTTAAATGTAATCAAGCAAATGAAATTAGGGGTTTAAAATGTGTTGATGACAGTTAACAGTCAATTTTGAACATCAAAGACAGCTGTATAAAATATTTATAGTTATTCTATCATACAGAAAATATTTTTTGTCCTCCTAAAATCTTCTTGTAGAAGATTATTAAAAGGAAAGGAAATGAAATGGGGTTTAACGTCCTACTCTTTTGCACCTAACCTGGGTTAATTGAAGACCGACATACGCCATACAGTGTGCTATGAGGGTAATTTTGCCCGGGCAGCGGCGCTATGGCCTACTCTTATATCGAATTCCAACTGCCAAGGGATCTTTTACATGCACTCCAATGTGTACACGGGACCTCGGTTTTTCATACCATCTGAATAACTAGGCAGCTGTCCTTGTCAGGCCCTCCTTCTGCATCTCTGACAAGAGGAAATCATGCCGGAAAATAGAAATGAACTTTCTCGGCCAATGCAGGGATCAAACACCCGACCTCTAGGCTAGCGAACCAGCACCTTATCCAATTAGCCACGATTATTATAAGATGTCTACAGTAACAATATCTGACAGATGGAGTGTTGTTAGTTTATCTCAGTCTATCTTTAGCTGCAATATGCCACATATCCAAGTACATGTAGAAATATCTTGAATCTTGCTAACTTCCAGTCAAATCTAAAGCAATTGTATATTTCTCCCTTAACAGATACAATCATTTTAAACAGGTAAAGACATAAAATATTAAAACTTCTCATACCATGGAACTAATTAGCTTTCTTTATGTAAAGACAACATTTTTTAAAATAGGTCAAGACACAAAAGCCCACTGACACAGTTTTGTCTTTGAGTGGTACTTTGGTATTTTCCTAGCTTATTTCTTCAGGTATAATGTTGTATTTGGTTGGTTAATACCGGTAGTATTAACACAGTTCTTGTTGGTATTTTACATGTAGTAATACCTGTTCAAACATCTTGTAAAGTTTCTATTTAGAATTGGTTTATCTCTACCTAATTGCCGTCTGCACCTTGACTGACTCCTATCCTATATAGCGTAGTTTAGTAAACCATGTCTGTCTAACGACATTTAACTTATTGTTACGACCCTCCACTACCATTACTGACCTATATACACATACATTGTACAAGTTCGGAAATTAACTTTGTCTGATATTTAAGACATTTAAAGACTCTGTCAATACAATGTACCTGCATATTCCCCACTTTTCTTAAACAAGCACTCGCTGTTTTATCAATAATTCTTAATTTCAATAACAGACAATAAATGTTAGCATAATAAAATGTTTTGAATTTAATCTTCTAAATGTATTGCATTTCATGTGCATTACAGAAGTAATGTAATGTTATAAGACTACTGATCTGCAGAAATCCAACATGATGTGCTATTCAACAGTCACAGTGGCTATGTAAAAAAAATATATTGGAAATCTATCAGTGCAGGGTAGTCGTCCCAGATTTCTCTTATGATGCTATTAGTTTTGTTCGTTGGGAACCAGAGCTCAGTAGAAGTTATTGACTATGTCGTTTAACATGTGAGAACTATTTGGATAACCATGCTAGCTTATTAAAGTGCATATGCATTATTCTTTTAATATTAGAAAATGTTGTAGGATGGCCAAGGCTAACATAAATTTCAACTCGTCCTGACATTCATTTCAAGTCTATAATCGCAATTTAATATATCAAATCATTAGACAGACTAAAATAAATAGAAAACTTTGATGCTCAAATATATCAAACCTGATGCCTGAGTTAAGAGTCAAACTTGTCAAACCACAATTTTATATATCATGGAACAATATAAGGATTGTTTCTTAGA
This sequence comes from Patella caerulea, assembly GCA_036850965.1. Taxonomy (NCBI): domain Eukaryota; kingdom Metazoa; phylum Mollusca; class Gastropoda; family Patellidae; genus Patella; species Patella caerulea. Next base: position 27,908,900 of record JAZGQO010000006.1, read on the forward strand.
GAGCTGTATTCTTCAAGTACTTACACGCACAACATGCAAACAATTTGTTAATAGTATTTTCTAAAGGAAGATTTATATTTGCAAATGTTCTGCATTACAATCAGGGCAAAACTGCAACCTCACTATCACAATAGAAAACAGGAGATAAAACAGAAACAACAAGTCAACAGTGAATGAGGCTGATGTCTACTGCCGCAATCCAAAAATAAATAGATGACCCATATCAATTAATTCAGATTGAAGTCTCTACTCTCACTCAATTAGAATCAAAGTTATAGAGCTCCTAAGTCTCAACCAATTAAATTTCTATCAATCTCCTTACACTGAGCAGAAAATGTTCATTATCAAACATAGTCAAGGTATTGATATAATGAAACTACACACTGAGTTTCATTACTCTCACTTAAACAAACATTATGCAAGAGCTAAATCTGTCTATTACAGGGCTTTCTTTAGGCCTGCAATGTTTTCTAAATTATTAATTAGACGTTTTGATTAACTTATCCAGACCATAATCAACTCTCTATGTCATCACTAACCTGCGATATTAACTGGATTTGAATACATTTTCTGAGGGATGATTTAACTTCAAACGGATAATTGCAACTGTCTTTATCGCACTGACTTTACTAATGATGGTTGAGACTAAGCTGAAAATTCAATCGCTAATATCTCAATCAGAGTGGAATGATTTGACTGAAATTTTCAGCAAAGGTCTATTGTCTTTACGTTACCTATTATTTACCTATTACAGCGATAAAAGTCAGCTCTTTATCTAATATCCCATAATGTCCCTTTAAAGGAGCTAAATTGCTATTATTTGGGACCTAATGTACTATGAATGTATAAAAACTGTTTAGGTTGAATCGTTTCTGTTTTTACTGTAATTTTTAATCAGTTATGTTCCGCGTAATATATTAGAAATCTCAATCAAATGGCAATGTCTAGCCTCTGGTTATTCCAGTCTACACCGAAAGTATTCATTGTGTATGCTCTCCAGATAACAATATGGCGGCTCTGTTTGACATTACTTGTGGAATAAAGAATATGTCTAGCCTCTTTCTTCGAGTTTTTAATACAAATGGCTCTGAAATGCATTATGGTACACAAATGGTAAAATGTTTATTTTGTCTGAAATATTGGATATCATAAGCTCATCTTTTCTCTGTTTGATCACAAAATCAATGTTGATTTGAATTGGCAAATAATTCATGTTTTTAATGTCGAAGACTTTGGATGAAACTGAGAAAGAGAGTTATCAATGGCTATATCTTTAATTAATATGTGTCATCTATTTATTTTGGGATTTTGGTAGGAGACATCAGCTTCATGCACTGCTGGCTTATTGAACTTAGTGTTGTTTCATAAATTTTACATTCTATAAATGGCTTGGAGTCAAACAGATTTGTAGGATAAAGGATTTCAAGAACAAAGATATAATTTACTAATAAAGCTTCAGGTGGTCTTTGGTGCATTATTTATCAAGGCCAAGTCATCTCATAAACTTCTTTTACACCAAGTCATAAAAATTCTCTCTCCTATCGGGTGTATAAAAATCACTTTAGTGAGTTATCAAAATTTCTTATGACCCATTGATTAGATAATTTGAAAGACTACCAGTAATTAAGCTTCTCAATATTCCTCACAATATCCAATAGATATGTAGATACACATCATACATATCAGACTTACATAAATCTAGAAGGTAAATAAAAACCTGCGTCATCAATCAAAAATATATATATAGATCTTTTCTAGATCATACTAAAAGAGTATTCAGTGTAAAATAAGCCATTTCTTTTACAGGGCATATAAATATAACGTCTGCAAAACCATCAGTCTAATTGTCTGTTATATATCATTATCTTATAACTATATAATCAACTACTGTTTAAACTGTAAACTCTATAAGATATCTATGATGGATGTAATCATACAATAAAATCTTAGTTTATCTTCATTCCATTCTTTGTAGGTGATGGTATCTAGGACACAAAAGGAAGCTAATTTCACAGATATTGTTGAATTTCAACAAAACTTAACCACAGTAGGCGTACTCAGAATAAACACAATAAAATATTTCTCATAAATCAATAACAGATCATCAGAAAGACAAATATCAGATTTGATTATGAATGGAAAATCATCATAAAATATTCATTTAAATCGTTAGATCTTCATGGAAAATGATTTACATGTAATGAAACTAAAATATAATGATTTTATAAATTTCAACAAACACATCACGAACGTGTGAGCGTACAATGAACCAGGAAGCAAACATGACGTTATAGCAGCCATTTAATACATCACAAAAGTGTGAGCGTACAATGAACCAGGAAGCAAGCATGACGTATTATCAGCATCTGGAATTTGTGACGCCATCAATTGATGGGCAATTGTACAAGGAACAAGCATGACTAGTTTCATGTCAATTGTATTGGAATTGGCCAAGCCTAAAGTCGGCCTTTTTCGAGGGTAGCTTCGCCCCCAAGAAGAAAAAAAACCAAGAAGATGAGTAGCGCCTGGGGCCCTGTTCCTGGTTTAAAAATATATTGTATAATTAATAAGAGTTTCATAAGCCATATACTATGCTGCACCCAATTTAATTGAATTTTACCATGTGATAAATCAATTAACCAGCCTTGGGAAGGTGATAAAGCTCATAATTAAAGAAATATAATTAAGGTGAAGAGCATACAGATAGAAGTAACACCTTTCTCTTACCCTGAAGCATTCTGACACATCATATATTGATGTAATGTTATGACCATCCAGACTATAAAGTACTATATAAAAAATAAGATTAATTAGGGTAATAATTAATTATGTCTAGAAGCTACAATCACCTGTCAAAACAATATTTTTTATTTTATAAGAAAAATATAGTGATATTTATTCTTAAATCTTAAGATAATTACAAATGCAACTTGTGATTAATTTTCTGAAAATTGTAACCATCCTATCAAAGCATAAAATATTACAAACGACAAAACAAAATAACAACTGAGAAAGTCCTAGATAAGGTACTACACTTCCCATTCCAATAGTAAAGATAATTTCCTTTTACAAAATTTAATAGTCAGAAACTATAATGTTTATTGATCTTCATAAATAAATACTTTTAACCATTGAATGTGATGTATATATATATATTCACTATAGTAATACGCTTTTAATACACATTTGATCATGTTTCATATTTATATTTACTCTAACCAGATACAGGTAATTTCACCATAGGCAGGTATAACTTTCTAAAACACATTACTGGGCAGATCATGTTTATCTGTATTTAAATCACTCTGATCAGCTACATGTTATACACTTTCAATACACATTTCATCATTTTTATCAGTATTTATAATTAAAGATACATTATGGAAGACTGAATAAAGGGCTGGCAGTTCTCCCTATCATAGTTAAAAGCTTGATGTTGTAAACTAAAGGGAATATGCTGAAAATTTCAGTCAAATTGCTTCACTCTAAGCTGAGGAAAAAAATATTTTAAAAACTTTGTTGTTATTGTTAGCAGATCGCATCAAAAATTGATTATGTTCTTTTCATTGCAATAAATGTCTTCAGAAAGAACATGCAGATTTACCTCTTGCATAATGCATATTTAACCCATTAAAACATTGAACATAGAGATGTACATTTTATTATTGATTTTCATTATTATTGGATACTTATTGTTTCTCCACTCTGCCCAAAAAAGTTAAAAAGGGAAATTCAGTCAGCAGCTCTTTATCAAGATGAGAACCTGGTAAGCAAAGATAGTAGTTGATGAACTCTGAACTATCTGTATAATGTTTACAATGAAAATCATTGTCTTATTAGATCTACTTAAACTTATCTAAAACTTTATCAAAAACAATATTTCCTCCTTAGCAAATCAATTGCATTGGGAATAAATCAATCATTATCTCATAGCTTATCTACAAAAGGTTGTTACTTGAAATAAATATTTTCACTGATTACCTTGATACATGAAAATTAATATTAAAGTCAAATATAATTGTTTTGGTCAGTTATTGTAAGCTTAATTGAACTTAATGCTGAATCCATTCAGAACTAACCTTATTGTATGTATTCAGAGGATAACTTGAAATCAATAGAATTTTAAAACATGTATGGTTTTAAGATTTTTAATTAAGCATTACATTTAGTGATGTTTTCACAATAAACTCTTTAATAAATTTCATTAAATTTCATAGCATTCAAGGAACATGATAGTTTTGATTTTTCCTTGTATATTTCCATTTCATCTGGATGTATTAACTTTCTAGTGGATTCTAAATTTCATTTCGGCTAAATCTGTTGAACTTTTTGAAAAAAATTTACCACAAATAATTTATAGCTGACATTTTAATTTTGCTGGCTTGTACCACGAAGTATACATTTTAATTCGAAATTTTGGCTTTTTAATGATACCAATTTTGATGAAGAGGAAAAATTTGTCCACATACATGTATATGTTTCTTTGTGTTGAATTAAAGAACTCATTTCAAATAACAGAATAAGTGTACAAACGTTTTGACAATTACCATACTGAACATGACAGAATGTTTCAATTCCTTGTAGATGATCAATCAATAGGATTTTACTTGGTGCCCAATAAGAGTATGACAAATCATAAAAACAATGAGCGTAACCATTTTGTCTGCCTTCGTCATTTCTTAGTCATTTTTATGGGCAAATTCTCTTTTGGATTTACCTACATGTATTTTTATGTTGAAGACATGATCACAATATTTTCATGATATTTCATTGCCTATTTGATACTAAAAATCTACAGTTTGTACTCTAATAATTTAATTAATGCCTATTGTTTCTAAATGGGTGTGTGGTATAGGAAACCATGTTTTGTTTAATGATTGCATATACTCAATCAATGGCCCATTCCTGTATTTGCCATGTACACTTCATTATTAGTATATTAGACAAGTACTACTTGTATATACGGTACACAGGTAGGTAATCTCATTACTTTTCATTAAACTATCTGAAATATTATAGATTCACATATGAAATAACAATATCTAAAAATGTAATATTATTTCATTGACGTAAACTATTAAATATTACTTCATATACTATATTTCAGTAGGCTACACGCAATTCCATTGTCCGGGGGGGGGGGGTCATGTCAAGGTTCAGCAATATGAATATGGGTAGATCATGTCGTTGAATTACCAGTTCTGTTTTACCTGGACCTGGTAAAACACTATTCACCTATATCATAAAAATTCGAAATATTCTTTAAATAATTTCAGCACACATCTCTAATGCTCAACATTGTAATTGGATCAAAACACGGTATATCAATATCAAAATGTAAGACCATACAGTTATTGAGTTATAACGGGAAAATAACAGTGAAGTTACAACGAAACATAGTCAATTAATTTTAATAAAAATAGTATTTCTCACCTAATTTTGTAACACTGGCTAATAAAACCCACAGACATATCACGTATGGTATTTCAACATGATGGAAGTTCCAAGCAGCGAGTTTGTATCTTTCAGTATGGTTACTTTCACTTTTTTCTCCTTGTTCAGCCGAATCAACGGCATCTATTTGCCATGTCGTGATGAACAAAGCTACTAACATTGTCAGGCCAGTTTTATGAATGAAAATTGTTTTCCTTTCTTCCATGACTATACTTAATAAAGTTCACACATAACAGAAACGTATAAAATCTGAGATAGTTGTGTCCAAAGACCAAAACATGTGACTTATGCGTACATTGATAACATCCAGATTGCCGCGACCATTGTGACGACCAAGCATTTTTATCACCTACCAGTATAGGAGCTTTTCGCCACTCGTTTTGATGACACCGATTAAAAGGTCGTGGAGTCTGCGCAACACGTTAGTGGTAAATGTACTGTTACTTTACTCTAACAGTGTTATATATTACAGACATTCTCCCCGTGTCTGTAATGACAGAAACAATATGTGGCAATAGTTTTATACTATTATGAGAATAGGAAAGTTATTCTTCAAAGCTTCCAAACAAACACCGATTTAAAAAATAATTGATTTTGTACTACGGCTTATAACCAAAAGATTGCAATTATCAATATTAAAAATAAGAAATTAATTTTACGAAATCAATATAGATCTTTAATATTGCGTAGGCTTGACACAAAAATAATATAGGTGGGCGTAAAACTATATTTGGAATGTTATGTTACGTGCGATTTTCAGTAGTAACCTAACATACTATAATTCCCTGGTCTTTTAAGAATATACACCACGGGATTATTATACTTAAAAGTATATATTCCCGGGTTGCATATTCATTTGTTACCCGATATGACAGTAATAGTTCTAATGTATAGAATAATAAAAAAAAAGAAAAACAATCTGTCGAGGCTCTGTCACATTTGACTCCAGTCAGCTTAAACTTTTACCCATTTTCCATAAAAAAAAAAAGAAGATATGTCAAACGGATTTGGGCAGAATTTATTTGTACTTTCGAATTCTATATTAATATACAATATTATGTTAATTTTATCATAATAATAAAAAAAAAAACAACAAATATATATCTGAAATTAAATGAATAATAAAATGAAGTTTTTATTGCTTTCCTTATAAAGTTAAAGAAGCTCAATCGTTAATACTTGGGACCTAGCGGGTCCACAACCGCCGTCTTATAACTTACATGTACATACTTTAAAATTTTACACAATTTGCGTACAAAGAACATACATTTCAAGTTTCATAAAATATCGGATAAAAATTATGACTTCTGGGGGTCCACAACCTTGGTATTACACACGTTTACATATGTTTGTGCAATAAGCGGCCATTTTGTCCGACAGTTTTGGTTATATTTTCACGAAATTCAAACTAAAACCAATATTATTGTGTAACGTCACGGTAATAGGCCTATATTCGAACGTCTTGGTTAAATCGGTTAAAAATTGTGACCGCTAGTGAGAAGTGGAACCACTAGCTAAAAACGCGATTTTTCGTACAATCAACGACTATAATTAAGGAAGCTTCCGATATTCGCGAATATCAAAAGGAACCAAGATAACGACTATAATTAAGGAAGCATCCGATATTCGCGAATATCAAAAGGAACCAAGATCTTTGGGTTACAAACATGCAGTGCAAGTTTCATCTAAATCGGTTGAAAATTGTGAACTCTACCACAACCTTGTTAAACTATATTTTTACACAATACAAACAAACAGCGACCATTTTAGACGGGCATGCAGTTTCGTTTCGATGATATTCGAATCCAACCTTCATTATGGTGGAATAGTGATACTATATAGGCTATATTTCAGCGATTTTTAAAAGCGGATAAAAAATTATGACGATTTTTCGAACAATCAGGGGTCATAATTCCGGAAGTTACAATCCGACATGCCTGAATATCGAAAGAAACCAGGATCGTTGGGTAATAAACCCGCATTTCAAGTTACTGATGAAAATTGTGACCTCTGCATGGCCACAAGCTAAAAACGCACTATTTCGTACAATCAGGGGCCGTAATCCACGCAATTTTATTATGGTCCGATACATGCCAATTTCGAAATGAACGGAGATCTTTAGGAGATAAGTCTATATATCAAGTTTCATCAAAATTTCGCCGAAAGGAACCAGGATCGCTGGGTAAGAAATCTGACCTACCCCTGCCAACATTAATTTAGTGCAAAATCATAGATTTATTATATTCGCATTCGTTGCAACGTTTTTCACTGATATTCGCAGATCCTGCTCGTTCGGCTGCACCCCCTCCCCCCAAAAAACCCAACAACATAGTTTCTATATAATCCAGACTGTGTTGATGGTACTTTCATTGTCTTTATGAAACACTCTTCTAGCTTTTCAACAAACCCAAAAGTAAATGATAATAGGAAAAAATCTTTTGATTTAGGCCTACATGTATGTTTCTTATTTATACATGTTTTTTTAAAAAAAAATAAACATAGGCGTATTAAACGCTTTGGTTTTTCACCTTGTTCAGAGGACGGACGACCTGCAAGAACAGCATCTAGTCCTTCAGGTGGGATGGAAATCAGGTCTCGTGTGACCTGTGGGCTACCACTTGTGTGAACGTCAGACCGCTTTGAATTTGGCCAAGAGTAGGTGTTCCAAACGCCGCTTGTGTTGTATGGCTACATTTCCCTGATAAAAAAATACGGATGCCCTTCTCTATTACCTCGGTTGGTGCAGAAATGTCATTTCATTTCATTGAGCATTGCCTTGCCTACTTGTAAATTTTTAGTTAAAGGGGGACAAATCCAGTATTTCAAAATAAATCCCAAAGAGAAGTAGACGGTCATGATTTAAAAAAAAAAATATTAAATAAAATGATACAAGTGTTATTATTCTGTGTAGGTTACTACTCCTATTTACGGAAGCCTAGCATCAAGGTCATGATAAAATGGTAGTCTGTGTGGTACTTGTTGCAGGGTCGGCTGGAAAATGGTCGGACTGACTAAATTCAAAATTGTTCTTTTACTAATTTACTTTTACTTTACACGGCCACACAGTCCTACCTAATCATGTTACTAAACTAAAGAATTATTTTACATAAAATATTATTTTCTTTTTAGACAACATGGAATGAGCGATATAAATAACGAAAATAATATGTTCATCTTTCTATTTACATGTGACATCACACAGCAGATGAATCATACTCGCATGAATTAGACACCTGGCAAACACGCATGCGCGAAGAGAGTTCAGCCATTACGGAGCAATATGGCGCCCATCGGTGAAGGGGATGACAGGATGGGCTCACTCGTTACAGAGGATATTAGCTCAGACGAATCACAGAATTTATGGTAAATGAACCTATAACCGCATATACCCTATACCCAACAATCAGTTTGTTCAAAACGTTTACCTCAAAGACCACCGCAAAGTATTTTTATAAAGCTTCGAATGGAATGTCTGCAGGAATTTTTCTGGAGAGTGGAATTTATATTTTGACTGTAGTAAAGCCCGATGACACGAATGATATTTCAATCCCCATCAAGTATATTGAATTATAAATATTGTAGTCATTAAATAAAAGCTCTTTCATTCTGCTCCCCATATGTGCAGGGTCTAGTATTGAATCTGATATTGTCTGGCATAGATTAGCACTTTAAACTAACAACTTGTCCTCGTAGACGTAGTACTAATATTACCTGTTTAGCCAGTAGACAAGTGTTATGAGTATTCAAATGGACTTAGTATGATCTATGCAGAATAATTGCATAAGCTTAGGGGGGCATGTATCATTACAGCAATCAATGTGTCCATCCATGTAGGCCTAATCCTAATTCATTGACATTGTTATAATGTTAATGACAAGTAGAGTTACATGTATTAATGTACTGACACTCACTACACTACTACCTACAGTGCATGAATTTCTAAACAAATCTAATATCATATGGACATGTCATTTAGCTTTCTCAACTTTCTGTATTTAAAAACTGACTTTTAATCACTAATTTATACAAATGTAAGATGTACTTTCATGTGTAGTAGTACTTATAATATTGTGGGGTTGGTAATGGTATGTAGATAGCAATACTAACTGTACATTATATGTACGTGTAGCTCCAGGCTAAACTTCTTTTTGCAAGTGTTGGCCTAAACTGGTTATATTGTATCAGTTGATATATATATTCAAAAGTCAACTAAGTTCGCCTATTTCACAAACAATTCACAAGGCAAAGTGATTGACTAGCTTAAATTATAACTTTTGTATTTCCATATTTTCTTAATATATTATACTTGAGCATGTACATGTTATTCCCAACATATTTTTTGATATTATGTTCAGATACCAATAATATCACAAAGATGACACAAAATTAATAACTGCTTGAATATGAAAAGTTATTATTATTGATGAACTGTAAAATTTTTAAGTACAGTCAGTGTAAGCTTATTTGAAATGTTATGATTTGGTCTCTGATATTCTTCTCAACCCATACATGTATTTTTGATATTGAAACTTAACAATACTTTTATTTATTTTATAATGATGTCAATGGATGCATGTTTTCCAGATACAGTTCAGAGTTGAAGAAAAGAGTTGGTCTTTCTTACTATAGTAATTCAAAAATAGATGATGAAAAAAGAAAATATTGAAAATTTCTTCATTATTGAAAATGTCTTCATTCTGAGCCAAATGATAACTGTTTGTGGTTTTGACAAGATGTGTGTAAGCTAAATTTTTAAAAAATTTAGATGTTTTTTTTTTAACTATTTTCAGGGCAAGTATTCTAAGTGAAGTACAGTCTAGTTCAGCATCTAAATTATCTAATTCAAGGACAGTATTAGTGTTAGGTTAGTAGCCAATCAATAGCCATGTAATGTGAATAAGATAATGTACATGTAACTGTAAAAGTTACTTTTATGTACTGTTAGTTATCATGTTATTACAGTGAGCATATACACTGATACAATTTTAATTTTATCGTGGCAGTTTCTTTAGCAATTTAGCAAAAATGGGTTTAATATAAATTCAAAAAGTAGTAGGCCTACTACAAAATGATATTGCCATGCACAAAGTTGCTTATCCATTGTAGGTATGGATCGGCAAAACAGCAGTGTTGTTACCGGTACTTAAATACATTACAGACAATTCAAAATGTCAAAGTGAATGGCAAAGACCATAACATTTACAATTACATGAAATTTTTTAAATAAAGCATGAAATATGAAAATTTAACCAAAATGTCAAGATACACGTAATTAGTAATTGAATATAAAAGCAAATTTGTATGGGTTGAAAGTAAGGATGTAATTCTAAACAGTTATTCCCTGAACTGGTCACAGTTGAGTTTGTTTACAGAGGTGAATAGGTTCAGAAAATTTGAACTCTGTATTCATCATCATTTCTCGTTTGAACCAAGGAGCCAAGTGAAAAACATTTATGTATTTATTCAGGTGACAATGATTCTGGTAAAACAACTTTAATAGCCAAATTACAAGGAATAGAAGAACCAAAAAAGGGATCTGGATTAGAATATTACTATATAGATGTCAAAGACGAATATAGAGATGGTAAGCGTTACAAAACATTTCAATTGCTTTATTTTTCACGTGGCAAAAATTTATCGACCATGGCTGTCTGTTTAAACATTTCTTCTGAATACCGGTACTCTAATTGGTAAAGAATTGTTTGTTTTGATTTTAGAACTTCAAGACAGATACTGGACAGATATTATACAGTGTAAAATCTTTGTTTTTTTTATTTAGCCTACTTAAAGAATTATTACCTAAAACAAAGGTAGATGGCGGTCAGATGTTTAAAATTGAAATTAGTTTTTTAAAAAAAGAAATTGTTATCTTTGATTTTAAGCGTTACTTTGAAGATCTTGTAATTAGATTTCTTGTTGGGCTGACATAGGTAAATCTATTTCTATATGCCCACATTGAACTGAGGTTGTATATTGTTATCGCCCCTAGTGTTGAAAATCGGATGGAGATTTGTGATCTGAATACTTTTGCTTGCTATCCGAAATACTATTTGGATAATTCAGAAATGTAGAATTATTGAAAAGAATTACCCACATATTTCATAAACTCGTAATTTCTTTTAACTGTTTCAATACTAGTATGTGTGTCATCAACTGCGTGTGGTGGGAAAATTGTGCGTTTGATTTGCAAATTTTTCAAGCCACGATAAAAACGTGCTTACCTTTAGCCGGATATTAGGACTATCAAAAAAACAATGAGGTGAAGAAATTTATGTATCACTGCCCCTCTAATTCACAACCATCCCACTTTACATTTTGCTCAATCAACTCGATTAACAGAAAAAAATGGTTATATCCTGAGAATATACGTGACCTAGCTAGGTATGAATAAAATTCACAGCAAGACGTCTGAACTCAGTCCCATGTCCCGTAAACCAATGCAGGAAATGAGTGAATTTTTTTTTATTTCGTTGCATTGCATTAATCATATACTGAACAAAGGATAGCAGTAATACCAAATTCAACACCCCAAAACGCGGAAATAATATGCTTCTACTATTTTTGCCCAAGTTTGTTATTATATGGATCACTTATCAGGGGTTGGTTTCAAAATAACCAAATATTAAATTCAACAGAGAACGAGAAGAAAAAATAATGATTGAAGAATATTTGTTGATATTTATTACTCAACACACTTATGCTTGATATAGAATGTTAGTTACTTTACTTTTGTATTATTTAAGGTTTCTCACAGGAAGATAAGCTTGTCTACGTTTATAATATCTGCGTTCACGTCGATTGACATTTAAAATGGAAATCGAGCCTTTGATGGATAAATTAACCCCTCACCTCGGTGTTTATACTTAAATGATTTCGCAAACTTGATGTTGAACCCTTACAAGCAAGTTTCACGTGAGACGTACGGAGCCTGGTTGTGTGCTTAGCAAAGAAATGCCATACTGCGGAACGGGTGTTGTCAGCTTTCCCCATTGTTAAAATTTTTGCCTGCATTCGGGAAAATTTCAAAGTAATCAAATGTAAAACTGACTATATAGAACATATATCGAAATTTCAGAAGATTGTAACGAATAGTAAAATGATTTGCATAACCGTTATTTAGTTTGTATCCGTTCCAACACTAGTCGTCCCCTTCCATCAGTATGACCAGTGTCTACAATTGTTTGTGGACACTCTAGAGGCTAATGTTAATATCTGATTGACTTTAGATTTATACACAATGTTTAATAGTGTTGAAAATCGGAGCGAGATTTGTGATCCGAATACTTTCGTTTGCTATCCGAATACTATTCGGATAATTCAGATATGTAAAAGTCTTCTACGGAGTTACCCCAATATTTCATATATTCGTATTGTTTGTGTATTTTTTTTCAATATCTTTGTCATCCGCGTCCGGTGGGAAAATCATACTTTCGATTTGGACATTTTTTGATCCGCGAATAAAAAACGTGCTTACCTTTTGCCCCATATTAGGACTATCTATTATATGTATATCCTAAAAATACATGATGTGAAGAAATTTGTGTATCACTGCCCCTCTTATTCACCCCAACTCTTTTTATTTCGTTCAATCAACTCGAATAAAAGAAAAAGTAAATAAAAACACGTCCCATTTATTTCACAATGGCTACATGCTTCGTTCGGTGTCTAATGAAAATGCATGTGACCTAGGTCAGTATGAATACATTTCACTGCGAGAAGTTTAAACTCAGTCCCGTGTCCCGTTAACAAACGCAGGGTATGGATATTATTTGTTATTCTTTGCATTGCATTAACAATTTAATGTTGAACAAACGATAGTGATAATACCAAATTAAACACTTCAACGGCGAAATAATGTAGATGATTCCACTGGATCAGCACTTATTTCATTCATAAAGGGTTCGTTTCAAAATAACCAAATATATTAAATTCAACAGAGAACGTGAAAAAAAAAAATTTAAATAACATTTGTTGATATTTATTATTCAGCACACTTATGGTATAAGTATATTGTACCGGGTGCATCCATTGAAATGGGATCAAGATTTAGTCGCTTAATTAGCGGTAACGGTGGTCCCAGCCGTCGATAAATACTCGTTCTAATGGAACAGATGTAGACGGGATTCTTAAAATATCCTTTGCTAGCTTAGACAACAAGGGGGTGCCTAAGTTCGTTAATTTTCGACCACTGTTGAGGACACGTGTCAGCAGAGCACACATCTTTCGATTTAAAACAATTAACCTGTCTTTCCGCACGACCAGGCATCGGTAGGGCTAAACTGGGATGAATTTTAAGTATGGCAATCAACTGCTCTTTTTCGGTGACAAGCATTTTATCAATATAATTTTTGATTGTGGTATGTCATGGGACTCGTTATCGAGGGTTTATTGTTTTGTTCATGTCAACAAAGCGTTGCGCCATTGTCAAAAAGTATGTCTGCGTACGGCGTACGCGATCAGTTGCATTAGGGAAAATTTCAAAGTAATCAAATGTAAAAAATGACTATATATAGAACATAACGGAGTTTCAGAAGATTGAAACGGATAATAAAATTATTCGGATATCCGTTATTTTGTATCCTTTAACAGATATCCGAATAATAGTTTCAACACTAATGTTTAAGGTCATAAGATGAAGAAGCCTATTGATTTACTTCAATTTCTGTTGAGGTCTGTGATCACTTTGAAAAATTTTGTGGATGCTCTAAAGGTTAAAGTGAATATCCAATTAACTTGAGATTTAAACACAGTGTTTAAGGTCATGAGACGAAGCTGTTGCAGCGATTTCCGAATATTAGAACTGCCAGAGTTATTACTCATGATCACTTTGAAAAATCTTGTGGATGCTCTAAAGCAGGGATCTTAATCGGCTGTTTTTTGTCGGCTTTAGACGATTGATCTTTAATCTAGCTGATTGCTAGATTAAAGATCAATCTACTTTCGGCCGATTAACAAAGAGTTAATTATCATGCCGACTTGTAAAACAATGAAATGGCTACATGTACGTACTATGATGTCATATATCAATCTATTTTCGGCCGATTACTCGTTGATTAATTAACCCATCAAAGAGTCAATCAATGCAATGAATACCTTTGATGTGAATCTTTATCGGCACATTTCGTAAATAAACAACTTAGTTCAGTTAATTCATGATGAGTAAAAGAAAGCGATGGCGGCGTAGACCTTGAACTTCAATCACGCACATCGTCATTGGATTTAGAAGTTCCAAAAGCTGGATATCCACCAAAGTCCAATATAGGTCACCCAAAATCGAGGTCTGGAAGATATTTTAGAACCGATTGGTTAACTACTTTCAAATGATTTTCGCTTGGCAAAAATTGTTTTGTCTCGTAATTTATTAAAGCCTACTTTTTTACGGGTACCGATAACACTGAAAGTAAACAAATCTCAATCACAATTGGTCATGTGACTTTTTGTACGTATGTGCATATGGCATATTTCCGAGTTCCGACTATACACAGAAAAAAATTTGTGCTACTTTGTTTTACTATTGACATGTGCTTACACATATACTTCGTTATTTTTTATATATTGGCAAGCTATCACGTATAAAATAATTTAAAACAAACATATTTGTATTTACTTATAGTTTTTCTTTTTACTAAATTATAACTTCCGTTTGGTTGGATCAAAGCAAAAGTAGGAATATGTATTGTCGAAGTTGCTGAAATTTGACTATAAATTTCGATATGATTATCGATGTATGAATACAAGTAATCAAGTATGCAATTACAACAAAGGTTTTGTTTATTCGAAGTTTCAGCTATTATTATTCGGAATACGTTATGCAATTATCGTCGTGAATAAAGTATGCATAAAACAACATGTCTGTTGTTGAAAATACGACTGTCCATTAGGCTTACCCGTGGCCGGTTTATTTCAAAATGGATTAAGAACCCTGCTCTAAAGGCTAAAGTGACTACCTGATTGTTTAAGGTCGTAAGACAAGGAAAACTCTCTATTTGCAGTGATTTCCAATAATTACTGTCTGATTGATTTTAAGCTTATACAAAACGTTTAAGGTTATGACATAAAGAATCAGATTGATTTTCAACTATTTCTGATTATTACTCCCAGAGTTAAGGCTCTTGATCAATTTGAAAAACCTTAATATAAATTGTTTAAAGTCATGAGACAAACAATCAGAACAATTCTTATGTTTCCTAATAATTACTTCATGGGTTATTACTCCTATTGGGTCATTCCATGTCAAGTGGACCAGTGGAGGGAAACTGACCCCCTCAAAAAAATCTGGAAAAAATATATGTTAAAGTACATGTACATGGTCTAAAACTACCAAATACCAATTTTCAGCTTCTAGAGCACTCCAAAGTCGTGAAAAATAAAATATTTGCTTATTTTTTTCCAACTTTGATGGTAACCATTACAGTAGAGATACTCCTTACCCCAAATTATTTCAAAGAATCGTAATCTATGTTTGTAGTTCTATTATATTGCCAAGTAAGGGGGCTCTAGACACTTTAGATGTATATAAACAATGGAGCTGAAAACCTGACAGAAATAAGAGAATTTTTATTACCAATTGGCAACCTTTTTTTCAAATGGTGATATCTCCGCCAATATTTAACCTAGGAAGCTGAAAATTGGTATTTGGTAGTTTTAGGCCATGTACTTTAACATATACTTTTTCCAGATTTTTTTGAGGGGGTGGATTTCCCAATTTCCCCCAAATTGGTCCACTTGATATGGAATGACCCTATTCCTAATCAAATTTTCATGTGTTGTAAATTGTAAATGATCTCATTACTGACATAAGAAAATATGTGACAACACTTTTTGACTGCCCAAACAATTGACCGGGTAGCTGCTTTTGGGTATGTTTTGTTGCCTGATAGCTTAAAGAATACATTACAAGCCATTGAATATTGTGTTCATTGTAATACCAGTTAATTTAGTCTTAGACTGGATAGATAGATAGATGGTTCTAATGAGTACCGGTAGTGATGTACATGTATAATAACCTAAATAATCATATGACTGAGACCAGAGAAAAGATGTAGTTAATTACAATGATCAGGGTTAGTCCCTTTTACTCCAGTCAAAATTATTGATTTTTTTGTATTGCCTTCTTAGTTCTTAGCTGTATATTATGGTTGGAAGGGATTAAACTCCTTCACATTTATTCAGGCTTTATAATGATGTGGAAAACAATTTTTAGGTGCTAACTTACTTGTAATTTTAAAAAAAAGATAACAACCAAAAATTGATTTATAATTATGAGTAATCAAGACAAACAATGTACAGTTGTCTGTTAGTCAGAGATATCCATTTCTATTGAAATGAAAGCATGTTAAATATTAAATTCATTACCATAAGCGTAAGCAATATCTGGATTACGGAATGTCAATAATGGTACCTGTTGTAAGTTGGTAAAGGTAGACTATTTATCACTATATAGGCCTAGCTTTTTTTGGGTGCTTTTGATTGTTAAAAATCCAGTTGATAAGTATACATGTACCAACTTATTAATAATCAAACATTATTACTAATTCCAGAACAAGCTCGGTTAAATGTTTGGGTTATGGATGGAGATCCAGAACATACAGGATTGTTGCGATTTGCGTTAACGCAAGAAAGTTTTGCTGATTCTTTAGTTCTGTTGGTGGCTTCAATGACCAATCCATGGTCTATAATGGAATCAGTCAAAAGATGGTCAGGAATCTTACGAGAACATATCGACAGATTAAAAATTCCCCCAGAGACAATGCAAGAGTATGAGCAAAGTTGTAAGTTATCTTTTCTTATAGATATAGATTGATAAAAAAAAAACCTTTGTGTGAGCTGTAATTTTGATTTTATTTTACTATAGTTTTCAGTTGAATTTCACATTTATATACAACTAAATTGCATTTAAATTCATTTGCATGCAAGGTTTTTCTGACACTTATTATTATAATTTGTCAATAAATGAAGCTAAATATTGAATACGGAAATGTGATATTTGACTAGATTTATTATTAGTATGAATTGTAATATATTTGAGTAGACTAGGTGGGGAGGAGATTTATTGATTTTTTGTTATTATAGCCATATGTAGAATATATGTACAATGAGTAATATATAGTATAGATTATTTAGTTATTAAATGACTTTTACTAACTTGTAGCAGGTGCTTGTCTTATGTTTTAATGCACTTTAAAAACCAAATAAAGTTAATAAACATACTAAGGAACTAGTGCAAAATATGATTTGCATGATGCAACTGCATTCTTGACAATATTATTAAGAAATTATTTGTTGAGTATTAACAGCATCTAATCCAAACATCAGTGTATGATTTTTGATATTAGAGAATTTTTTTAGGGCACTGTGACAGCAATAAAAATAATGCAACACATACGAATAAAGATTTCTGGTTTATTTTGTACTAGAGATGTTTCGTTGAAGGTACTCCTGTCTTTATAAAGCAAAAACACTTAGACATATTAAGAGCTTGCAGTATTGAATGTGAATATCATATACCGGTAGGCCAAATCAACCAAGAATAAGGTGGCATTTTTATGAAATTTGATATGACTGTATGACTAGTCTGAGACCACAAGAATAACTTTCTTAGGTTTACTTTACTTCGTTAGAGCAAGGAATAGTTATAGTATTGTTCCAATAATGGTTTGAAAATTGGTAATTAGCCGATAAGTGGCATATCTGAATTTTGCCGATGCTGTGAGTTTCCGATATCTGTTCAAAAGACCTCAGTAGATAACTCTAAAATATCATTTCGACTTGTGAACAATTAAATTATCAATTTGGGAGTAAGAAAACATGAAATAATTGAACGTGACAATCTCGACCTTATGTATTATTCAAACCCCAAATAATTTTAGTTTACAATAGATTGTGTGTATATTTGACTTTAGATGATGTGTGACCCAATTATTTTTTGTTTAAAAAAAGTTGCGTAAAAGAGTTCCAGTCGTTTCCTTACTAACAATGGCATGTAACTACATCGATTATCATTACATTCAAGACATTTTAATGTGTAATAGTTTTATGTCCACCAATATTGGTAATTGTATCTGTATTGGTAGATATATTTCGCTGTCAATATCTGTTATCGGTAGCCATATCCAGACCATCACTAGTAAGATATTTTTGATAAAATTTTTTATAAATCCACAGATTTCTATTTTAATTGTATCGATTTCTATGTTTATAGTGATTAGGTTCTTCCAAGAATATACAGAGCCAGAAGAGGGCCAGACGTCCAGTCAGGCACCACCGCGAGGAGATGCTAACCCTCTTCATCCAACAGCCCCAACCACAGAGGGTGAAGAAAAAGTTTTACTACCATTAGGCGAAAATACACTGTCACAGAATTTAGGAATTCCAGTAGTTGTAGTTATAACAAAGGTAGTGAAGACACTGTTTTTTTTATACGTATATTGTCGTTGCGCCTGTCTGTAGTGATGTGCGGTTTTTAAATTTTCTTTCGGTTTCGGTTTTTCTGAGGCAAAAAATCTCGGTTTCGGTTTCGGTTTTCGGTTTTTTTATTCATTTAAACACTGTGTAATGTATGTACTGATTTATGGTTATTTTATAGGAATACTTGAAAGCCAGAAAAAATATCAAGGTTTTTTTTTTACTGTTATATGACTTTATTAATTATGACTGGTAGTAATAACAAAGTTACTGTAAAAAAAAAAAAAGATCTGACACACACAACGCCATAGGCATAATAATAAATTAATATAACGACATAATATCAGTAACAATAAAGTTAGATTCTACTGTAAAACAAAAAATACCAAAATAAATTTGCATAACAAAATAATACCAATCCAACAAATCGAAACATGTGGTCTTTTATTTCTCGTTTATAAATTATAAACTTAAAAACAAAACTTACGCAATTGCCGTTTTCGGGTGTTGTTCAAATGTTGTTCTAAACCTGACTCAAAATTGTTAAATTATATTCTTATAATTTATGCTGCCGAAATAGATATTTTACAAAGATTAAATCTACATTTTGTGTCATCTAATCTTTCATAGTTATTGAGCAAGCCATGGAGGCATTTTATTTTTAGAGGAAGCCATCGTTCGATATTGACAACCGGCTTTGGATTGTAAACCGAACCGAATTGAGAAAATAAATAGTCTAGGCCAACCAGACTGATTAAACACTCTATTATTCTATACAAACAGGCTCTGGTTGATCGAAAAAAAAAACGGAAGTGGTGGCTACATTAAAATTTTGGAATTATTAAGTAAACGAAATACGGCTACATACAACTAAAAATTAGGAATTTGGAGAAAAAAAACGAAACGCACAGGTTTTTTTTTTTTAACGGTTCGGTTTTCGGTTTATTTGTAAAAACCGATACCGTACGGTTAAACCGAAAAACCGCACATCACTACCTGTCTGTCTATATG
The DNA here is from genome assembly GCA_036850965.1 of Patella caerulea. NCBI lineage: Eukaryota > Metazoa > Mollusca > Gastropoda > Patellidae > Patella > Patella caerulea. The sequence goes on from JAZGQO010000006.1 coordinate 27,928,769, forward strand.
AGTGTGTTGCCTATAACTATAACTGTTACACCCTAATGACGACCGAGTTCAATTTTCGTGAAAATCGGACCCAAGCTGCCAGACAAATTGACAGTCCCTCCTAGGCAAATATTATATAGCAAGGTTGTGGACCCTCTAGAAGTCATGATTTTGATTGAACTGTGATGACACTTGAAATATATGTTTATAACCGAAAGATCTTAGTTCCCGTCAAAATTTGTGCATATCAGATCATAACTTTTTGAATTATGGCCCTTGAGTGTACAAAAAATCGCTTATATTGTTTATCTTGTTCTCTATCCATCAATCCATTATTATTATTATGTTATGCTATTGTTAGTCCTAAAATGATTTAGTTTGTGTTGAGTGGATGTTAATCCCTATTTTCTATCTCTTGCTACATTGTCTGTTCTGTATTCGATAATGAACATTTTCTACAGAAGTTGAGCAGAGTGATAAAATGTTGATTACTCAATGCTTTTTCAAATTTTTGAAAGATAAATGTGCAAGTAGTCAATGAATGTCAGTTTTTTTGTAATTGATTCTGAGTTTGATCATTAAAATTTTCTGATAAATATAGATAAGCAGTTTGTTTGATTGATGCTTTTTGAAAATATAAATGTTCATTTAAATAATATTGATTTGGGGGATTGCGGAGGGAGACATCAGTTTTACAGTTGGCTTGTTTAATATAAAACTATATGTTACCAACAACTCTGATATTTAATTGACTCATTTAACTATTTTTAGAGTGATGGAATCTCAACGTTGGAAAAAGAACATGACTATAAAGATGAACATTTCGATTTTATTCAACAGTATATTAGAAAGTTTTGTTTAAATTGTATCCTTTCTATATACCAACATGGTTTCTTAATTAATGAATGATCTTATGCAGACTGTCTCAAAAAAGATGTGTTTAGATATACATGTACATGAGTTAATCCAGGTTAATGTACAGGAACTCTTTAAACACAAAATTGTTTGGATTCAAGGACAGAAAAGTAATCAAAACATAAATGAACTCAGATCAGCGTTTCTGATACTGTTTCTTAACTTTGGAATTTGTCGCTATATATCAGTCTTACTACTTGTAAGCGTACAAGTTTGTGATAATGATGACATCCTTCAAAATATTTGCCAAATATATCTATTATTATTCTTGTATACAGTAAACATGTCAAATCTTTTAGGTAGATAGCGCAATAATAGAGCGATATTCAAGCGATAGCCATGTGTATGGACGGCTATCTTGTCACACTGTTCATCCTTATAATGTAGATTATTAAAGGAGACTGAATCTTGTGAATGTTTGTAGACATGGCTATGCAGATTAACATTTGCACTTTTATTTTTTATCGTGATATTCACTCTGTAAATTACAGAATTTGTCCATGATACTAAACACAGTTATAACGCTGTATTTAATAGAAGAGTTGCGAAAAGCATACTGTATACAACACCTTAAATCTTTCTTAACTCCTTGCATAGATGGTGCTTCATTAATATATACTTCTGTTAAAGAAGATAGAAATTGTGATTTATTATATAAATATTTGACTCACAGAATTTACGGCTTTCCTTTTAATAAACCAGCTTATGTAGTAGAAAAAGATGCTGTATTTGTGTAAGTTAAGATATTTTACCTGTTCACATACTGTGTTTATATTTTACTTTTTTTGCTAAAATGAAATTAAATAATGTTATTAAAGATAACACAAAAGAGATTATAATCATTACGTAGAAAATTACTGGAAATTTATCCATTTTCATCTCTCGGATATCAAAAACAGAAATTTCAATGTCATGATATGTTACTAGGAAATACAATATCAGGCTAAATCCAGATCCAACATTATACAATAAGATTTATTTATCAGAAAAATGTTCCTTAGTTCCAATATATTATTATGTGTAATCATCATTGATAATGCAACACAAACCTTATAAATATAGATATATATGCATCAATTGTTCTCTATTTTTATTAACTTTGATCTATTTAATAGAAGGAGGGTTGGGATGGCCTAGTGGTCTAGAGTGCCGCGCTTCGACCTCTAGCTGGACGGTCACTTCTGGTTTGCGCCTGTGGTTTCGATCCCTGGTGTGAGCGTATGTGACATGGAGATAGGGGCGCCTTCTCAACCTAGTGGGTTTCCTCCGGTTTCCTCCCACTGCTAAAGACCCCTACACGCAAGCGAATTATTGAAATAAAATTAAACCATATGTTAGTCCCGAAATGACCTAGTTTGTGTTGAGTGGATGTTAAACCCCATTTCTCTCTCTCTCTCTCTCTATTTAATAGAGTATGATTTATTTATGTAATCAACTGTGACTTATCTATTTTCAGCCCGTGTGGTTGGGATAATGAAAAAAAGATTAGTATTTTATATGAAACTATGAATAGTATAAAACCTGAAGACTCTTATGATGATATTATAGTGAAACCAATGACCAGAAAGGTAAATATATGGAGATGAAATGAGAATGCGATACTTTCATAACTTGATTGTAATTCTTGTTTGAGAGATATACTTTAATCTTGCAAGTGCTAACGTTACAACATCAGATTATGTTGATAGAATGCAAGAGGGATGTTTTTATGATTTATCTGTTCTCTCAAGACAGGCACATTATTTCAAAACGTGTGAATATTTTTTGTTTTGCTCTTCAAAAATGTAGACCTAAAATAATGAAAAATGTTGAAATTGAAACTGCTTAAAACTAAATTCACACATTGTATATTACAGCCAGTCCAGAGAGATGCAGAAATAATAGCAGAAGATGAACAAGTTTTCTTAATGCGACAACAGTCACAGCTTAGTAAACAACCGGCACCGGGACCAGCAGCTGTAAGTTGTAACTAAGATAATAATGATGACAATGCAGGGAAACATTTAAATAAAGTTTGGTATTGCCAGGACAGTCTCTTATCTAACCATTGTCTTTCTGGACATAAAAACAAACACCAGTAGTTCAAATTTAAGGGCGTTGAGTAGTCTAAAATGCAAATTTTAAAGCTAGCACTGTAATTTTTTTTGATAAGATATGACATTTTTTGTTATTTGGGGTGATAAACTACATATTAATCACCAAATAAATACCAATTTTATTTACCAGCTATGTTCCAAACTTGGCCCAAAAGCATGATAAAAAGGGGTATTGATGACAACAAAAGTAGAATTTTCTCAGTTATGCCTGCAGATATTTTCATCAAATTTCGCATGAACAATGCTAATAGCAAGTCCCAAAAATACACTGGTCAATTTTTGGCTATTGGTTATGGTTTGTCTTGTATCCATGGAAACGCAAAAAAACGATGCGTTTTCTTGGAAATTCTATTAGTACAAGCTCAAAAGATTTATTGATAATCCCACCAGTAGATCGAAAGTGGAGGTTATAAGCTACATTTCGACACCAAAAACGTTAAAAAATACCAACTCAAAGTATTTTAAAATTGTTGTTCATTATTTACCTTCAAACGAGATTTTGCGATTTTGGATTAATTCTTTGAATACGTCGACAACAAGTATTAAAATACAACAATTCGGATGTAAAAGTAAATAATTACTTCACTGCACTACTCCACCGCACTCTAAATCATGTTATGCATTCAAAAAATAGTAATCTTTGACCATAAAAAAAAAAATCTGTCATGTTCCTTTCGTGATAGATAAGTAGACCTTGATAATCATGTCATATAGTAAATAGACCTGGATAATCGCGTCATACAGGGAATTCCTTCTGGTCACGTGACATCTTCCACTCCTGTTGAAGCCACGTTTGTGTTGATCACGTGACTGGCGTGCACGACGTCATAATTTATTCAACACCTGATCTAGGTCGGGGAATCAGTCTCGTTTGCTATAAATAGTTTTATTCCTCCGCCTCGTATCTCCATTGTTACACATAAAACGACGCGACTTTCGAGAGTTTTCTGAGTTATTTTATAAGTGGAACAAGTTTGCAAAGACTTAATAAGATTGGCGTTGAAAAGTTAGTGCGAATCTTAGACTGCTCAACGCCCTTAAGCCAAATAATTTGTTTGCTAATTGGATTTTACTAGTTGATTGAACATAACTATATACTGAATGGTTTCTACATATTTTTTTTCCCATTCTTTTAGGAGAGTACACCTATTCGAACACAGAGACCACAGGCCCAGAGAACACCTGAGCGACCTGGGGGTACTCCTAATACACCCCTTAGAGGAAAGGTAATATTTACAGAAATTCTTACAGCTATAGCTCCCTATATCACAAACCAAAACCCAACTAAGCCATGGCTTATCGTCTTTATCAGTTGGTGTCTTATAATGGAGCTCATGCATTTGTCATGGTCATTGGATGAGTGGAGTTGTATCCAAGGCTGGTATTATCAGAAACTTGGTGCAAAATAAGCAAAACAAAAAATGAGTTTAATGGCCTACTTTTCAGTACCAACCTGACTAATAAGACAAGCATGCTCCATGTAATATGATATGGGGGGAATTTTGCCTGGAACAATGGATATTAATTTAAGAATTGATGTAAAGTTGACAATTCATATAAATGATTTATTGTTATTATACTATTAAAAAAAAGTAGGGGATATATGATTTTTAAGTGTTATTAAAGTCACCTAAGGAAACTGACGAAGAAACAAATGACAAAATGAAATGAAGTTCACATTCATCGATTTATTCCAAATGATCGTTAGACTAAGTAAGGCACAGACTGACCATTATAAGGGTAAAATGATACCCGGGGTCAAACAGCAAAGTTACCACAGCATCACAACAAAGTCAGTAACGGGTAAATCCTCTGTTTGCCAAACAAGCATTGATCCGACGTGGCATACTACTAATGAGACGTCTAAGGTCATTTTGGCCCAGATTGTCCCATTCCTGTTGCAACGCAGCAGCAAGTTCTTGGACATTGGCAGGACGTAGTTGACGTTGACGTCCCAGACATGCTCGATGGGGGAGAGGTCGGGACTCAGTGCTGGCCAAGGTAATGTGGTGATGTTCTGTTGTTGGAGGTAACCTGTAACGATCCTGGCCCTGTGACATCTTGCGTTGTCATCCTGGAAGATGAAACGGCGGCCATGACTTCGTGCGAACGGCACAACATGGACTGCCAAGATGTTGTCCCGGTAGTACTGGCCTGTAACACGCCCTGCAACAACATGTAAAGCCGTTCTTCCAGCAACAGTGACGCCTCCCCACACCATAACAGAACCACCCCCAAATCGATCATGTCTGATGACATTAACGTCTTGGAAGCGCTCGTTTCGACGACGCCACACCCTCCTACGTCTGTCCAAAAAATCAACAGTGAACCTTGACTCATCTGAAAACATCACATTGCTCCAGCGTCGATTATCACAGTGTTGACGATCCCTAAACCAACAGCGTCTTGCCAGAATGTGATGATCTCTCAAACAAGGGATCACGCGAGGACATCGGGCACGAAGGTGACCCCTGTGCAGTCGATTCCGAATCGTCTGGCCACTCACTCTCACACCAGTGTCTGTTTGAAGACGAGCGCTGATCTGATTTGCTGTGATGACACGATTTCTCAAGGCCAAGGTATGGATAAATCGATCCTGGGCTTGAGTTGTCGCCCTTGGTCGACCTGAGCGTGGTCTGTCCTGTACAGATTGTGTATCACTGTATCTGGACCATAGCCTGCTTATGACAGACTGAGAAACATTCTGGTCACTAAAACAATTAAACTGATGTTTCCACCCTGGAATTCAATGCCACAATGACTGTAACATTCAAATTCAGAGTCGTGCAAATCTTGGGTTGGACCCCCATGATGACCCCAAGCATCACCTGCATTCCATGTGGTAGCTATTGGTGTGTTGGGCGTCACATGTAACTGGAAATGTTTCTTCTGTTAGGTTCTATAGTGACTTTTTTCGTAGTCATTTGCATATTTTAGTATTATGCCCCCAAAATCAAATATCCCCTACTTTTTTTGAATAGTATATATGTCTTGGTTTATTTACAGTCACAAGATGGTAAAGGTGCACCTCCTGGTACAAGTGAAGGGATGTTAGCTAATTTCTTTAACAGTTTACTCAGCAAGAAGACAGGAGCTGCTGGAGCCGGTAAAGGTACCCGTAGTTTAGAATACCTCCCTTTAGCTCTTACGTAAAATCCATCTTTCAGAAATAATATAAATTTAAAGGAAAAATACTTTTTGACAGATAGTTGAACTTTTTAAATGCATTAATGTGAAATTGTTTGGTTAGAAAAAAAGGTAATAGACCAGGATACCAGTCTACATTATTGTCTCAAGCAACTGTCTCAAGACATTGTTCAGAAGAGATCATGGCCTCATTCATTATCTTCCTTCAAGGCTTTTCAAGAGCTAGATATAGAAATTATCCCTTAGTCTTAGTTTAGTCTTCCTCGCTCGTAGTTAATCAGAATCTCTTGATGTCTTTGTCTGAGACTTTGTTTCAAAATGGCTCTTTGTGATTCGGTTAACTTCTTTCTCCTATATCTATAGTATTTATCTCATGAATGGGGTTGCCTGGCATGGATTCCAAATTATTAAACCTATGTATAGAATTCCAAGTTAGTCATGTAATATATGTCTCCTTCTTTCAGTTTATAATGCAAGACGGTAATAATAAGACTATAAGAATTGCATTATGTTGAATCTTGTTCAACTTTGATTTTGTTGATATTTACATGTTCCAACTACATTTGATGTGGACATGTATTGTGGTCATCCTGGTCCATCTGTCAGTCAATTTCTTCCTTGTGAAAATGGCAAGAGTACAATTTTATGTCAATGTCGTCTCCTAATGGTATAACCACCCCCATCCCCTGTTGGTTATCTGATCGGTTCAAATTTAAACAAGTTTATATTTTGATACGCCCACATTTTCATGTGGACTTATTTTGCCGTTGTTTGTGGACACTCTACAGGTTACAATTTCACCCAACTTTGATGAAACTTGAAAAATAAGTCTATTTCCCAATATTGGGTCTGCTTGATTTGTCCGATAGGCAAGCCGGTTTCTACATGGCAGACTCCTGTCATGTTACCGTATCAAAGTAAATCAAGCAAATGACTATGCTGATAAACAATATAGTGTGGGATAATAATACAATATTAAACCGGTTACATGACATGTTTTAATCAAAAACAGTATTCTTAAAAGTATGACTATCAGTAAGTGACTGAAAAATAAGTAGAAAATTATTATTATATTCCTTAATTGTCCCCCGCCTTTCGAAGAAAGTTGGGGGACTATTAAAATGGGTTCGTCCGTCCGTCCGTCTGTCTGTCTGTCTGTCTGTCTGTCCGTCTCTGTCTGTCTGTCCGTCTGTCCGTCACACTTTTTGGGACACAATAACTCTCTTCCTAATTGAGCTAGAATGTTCAAACTTGGTGTATGTGTTTATTAGGTCAATGCCTTGATGGAGTTCGAAGATGAGCATTTTCCGCTTAGGGTAAGCAGAGATAAGCAATTTGATTGGTTGATGCTTTGGGACACGATAACTTTAGTTCTAATTAAGTGAGAGTAATGAAACTTGGTGTATAGTTCCATTACAGTAATACCTTGACTAAGTTCGATAATGAGCATTTTCTGCTCAGGGTAAGCAGAGCAATTTGATTCGTCGAGACTTTGGAACACAATAACTCTCCTTCTAATTGAGTTAAAATGTTCAAACTTGGTGTATATGCTTATTAGGTCAATGCCCCGAAGGAGTTCGATAATGAGCATTTTCTGCTCAGGGTAAGCAGAGCGATACGCAATTTGATTGGTCGAGACTTTGGAACACAATAACTCTCCTTCTAATTGAGTTAAAATGTTCAAACTTGGGGTATATGCTTATTAGGTCAATGCCTTGATGGAGTTTGAAGATGAGCATTTTCCGCTTGGGGTAAGCAGAGATAAGCAATTTGATTGGTTGATGCTTTGGGACACGATAACTTTAGTTCTAATTAAGTGAGAGTGATGAAACTTGGTGTATAGTTTCATTACAGTAATACCTTGACTAAGTTTGATAATGAGCATTTTCTGCTCAGGGTAAGCAGAGCGATACGCAATTTGATTGGTCGAGACTTTGGAACACAATAACTCTTCTTCTAATTGAGTTAAAATGTTCAAACTTGGTGTATATGCTTATAAGGTCAATGCCTTGATGGAGTTCGAAGATGAGCATTTTCTGCTTAGGGTAAGCAGAGATAAGAAATTTGATTGGTTGATGCTTTGGGACACGATAACTTTAGTTCTAATTCTAATTAAGTGAGAGTGATGAAACTTGGTGTATAGTTTCATTACAGTAATACCTTGACTAAGTTCGATAATGAGCATTTTCTGCTCAGGGTAAGCAGAGCGATACGCAATTTGATTGGTCGAGAGTAGCCGAGACTTTGGAACACAATAACTCTCCATCTAAGTGAGTTAAAATGTTCAAACTTGGGGTATATGCTTATTAGGTCAATGCCTTGATGGAGTTTGAAGATGAGCATTTTCCGCTTGGGGTAAGCAGAGATAAGCAATTTGATTGGTTGATGCTTTGGGACACGATAACTTTAGTTCTAATTAAGTGAGAGTGATGAAACTTGGTGTATAGTTTCATTACAGTAATACCTTGACTAAGTTTGATAATGAGCATTTTCTGCTCAGGGTAAGCAGAGCGATACGCAATTTGATTGGTCGAGACTTTGGAACACAATAACTCTTCTTCTAATTGAGTTAAAATGTTCAAACTTGGTGTATATGCTTATAAGGTCAATGCCTTGATGGAGTTCGAAGATGAGCATTTTCTGCATAGGGTAAGCAGAGATAAGAAATTTGATTGGTTGATGCTTTGGGACACGATAACTTTAGTTCTAATTCTAATTAAGTGAGAGTGATGAAACTTGGTGTATAGTTTCATTACAGTAATACCTTGACTAAGTTCGATAATGAGCATTTTCTGCTCAGGGTAAGCAGAGCGATACGCAATTTGATTGGTCGAGAGTAGCCGAGACTTTGGAACACAATAACTCTCCATCTAAGTGAGTTAAAATGTTCAAACTTGGTGTATATGCTTATTAGGCCAATGCCTTGATGGAGTTCGAAGATGAGCATTTTCCGCTTAGGGTAAGCAGAGATAAAAAATTTGATTTGTTGATACTTTGGGACAAGATAACTTAGGTTGATCTTGATTGATGATTTTTATGCCAATACAATGACTGCATTCTCATTTAGTAATGGATTCGACAGTAACAGTGTACAGAAACGATTGACTTGGACACGAGCGCCCTTTCCCTTGGCCAGAGGGGCCCTTTTGTCTGCCTTTAGGGTCCCCCTAACTAGGGTACATTTTCATTTTTCTCGTCGGTTTTAGCATTTTTCTTTATAAAACACTTTTGGATGACACTTCGTGCACAGTTTGAAAAAAATAAATGTGCGATTAATTAATATGTGTCTTCTATTTATTTTGGGATTTCGGCGGGGGACATCAGCCTCACTGTTGGCTTGTATTTATGAGCTTTCGGAATAGTTTGAACTTGAACATTAATCATTTACAATATATTCATATAGTAGCTTTCACTTTGATAAACGAACACCACAAACTAATACTTGTTCGACTGCTGCTATCCCCTGGCGACATCTCGGTTTTATGTTTTACAATTTTGTTGATATTTGTTGTTGCTTAAGTTGATAATTCATTTGTTATAATTGAGTATTTATATAGTTTTCATCTGTATACATGTATGTTTTAAATTCCAATATTATATCTTGATTTGAATCAGTAAGAATACAAATTATACATGGTTTATTCATAATGATAATTATTTTTTGTCGTGAATTAGATTTGTTATGTTTATATATTTTACAAGATAATAGATTAATCCCATGTAACAATCTAAGAACATGAAGCAAATCCCAATGGTAATACCTGTCACAATCTATAGTGCTTGCAAGGAGCTGTATGTCTTAGGTGATCAAATTCAAAGTACAAATCAGAAAAGGAATTTATTCCATGAATGTATTCTATAATTTCAAATTATGCTGCTTTTTTTGTTTTTGTTATGATTTTAATCAATTTCACCTATTTCACACTTTCAGACAAGGCATCAGTGACCAGAGACGCAGCGGCAGAATTAGAGCGTATGACACGGGGCAAGAAAGCAACAACTCCAGAAGTTAACTCCAACAATGATGCCAGTGCTTCAAGTTCCTGATGATTTCTAAAGGGTTTGTGGCTTCAATTTTGATTCTACGGAGGCTGTACATTGTGTTGTGTTGTCTATTTGCAATTTGGTTCGCCTTGCAATTCTTGCTTATTACCATATCACATATAACTGCTGCTTGCCCTTAAACATGATAGAAATACAGAGAGGAGTCAAAAGCTTGGTGAAAGTTAGTTGAACATTTAGATTATTTCTTCCAGTATATAACAGTTTTACATTCCCAGTCATTAAAAAATTATTTACAATTTCTAAACCTTGCAAAAACATCTTTTATACAAGCAGTTCAGATTAAAAAGTATAGTTTAATAGACTCCTTAAGATAGAATAAGACAAGTTGAAAAGAACATCACAACACATGCCTCTAATATCAAGAATTATGTTAAGAAGACTTTAGGAGAACTGTTCATAATTTAGTCATTGCATAGTAACTGACTTGTAAATTGCATTTGTTAAATTAATGGAATTTCTTCATTCTATATATTATATATGTGTAAATAGTTATCACTTCTCCTATATAAAAAGTTTGTTAAAATTATGTGGAGTGGGCAACTTATTCCTCCCTATTCAAAATAGTCCTTTTATATTAATAATAGATATAGGGTATGATTGAATGGATGAAGGGCTAGTCCCAAACTGGCTCAAAGTTAAGGTTTCTATTGTTAAGTGAAGGATGGCTTCAAAGAAAATGTGAATTACGAATTTTAATCTGCTGTTGATTATTCACAATTTCTTTGGGTTTTTAGTAGAATAATTTATTAATTAATAGGCCATAGAACAATTCCACAGATAACAAAAGTTTCTTTGTTGCGTCTTCTGTTAACAGTTTTTACATGCATATTTTGATTATTTTTTTAAGTGTCAATTAGCTTCAATGGTGGAAGGATTTCTTTTAATTACCTCAATGTTAATTATGATTGTTATTCATAAATACATTGTCTCAATTTCACTGTGAAGTATTCATGTTTTTTACCTCTTTAAAAATCTTGAAAAAATAATTTGCTGCATTGTATATTTTCCAAAAGTTCCCAATTGTTTCAACATATAGAACAGCTTATTACTAGTAGGAAGAAATGTAGAAAGACTTATTATTCTCAAACAACTGGTCTTTAAACAGTATGTGAATCAGTCTCATACTGACAGGAACATACCTGTCCCAGATTTCCAAAATTGCATTTTGTAATCCATTATTGATTATCTCCCCTTGATGCAAAATACATTACAAACTATGTTCAGTTGATATTAATATATTTTGCAAGGACATTCGCTTTCTTCAAAATAAAATCTAGAACATGTATCTATCAAAAATTTCAAATCCCCAAATTTAATAAACTTGGAAGATCTCATAAATTTGATCAGGTTTGGCTACTAATACTGTCTATGTGGAAGAAGCGAGGGTACTTAGGAAAATTGAGCTTTCAAAATATGTTAATTAAAAATTAAATTGTGGGGACGTAAGGAAAACGACTATATTTGAGATTGTGGTATATTTACCATGTGAAATAGACTTAATGTATATCAACAGTACTGTTATTATTATGTGTCAAGTGTTCACATTTATAAATATATGTAATAATAACTTAGTGTATATAGATACAAATATCTTTTATGATATTACCTGCTGTCATTGAAAGAAAAAAAAAATTACACATCATTAAAGTTTTCCCCTCATGCTTCTTGTCTATTTGAATGCTCTTATGTGTAATTCTCAAGTTATTTCTGATATGAATTAATTTTAATAATTTATTGCTTATTATTTGATCTATATTACCAGTTGTGTATGCCACATCTTGTGAATGTGTAGATATATCTATATTATTAATATATATAAAGATGGTAAGGGTTCTCCTTTCCTTAATAATTAACTCATCAGTTTGGCTTTCTTGACTTTTTTAATAAAACTATTTTGAGAATTGCCTATTCGCTATGTTTGTTGGCCAAACAGCTATTTTAGGGAACAGTATAGAATAAAGATATGGCATTTCGGAAGTTGAGGAAATGGATAATATTCTTGCGGACTGCTCAAAGTTTTGACATTGTTAAAAAAAAAAATGACAAGAGAACCAAATTGATGAGAAAAACAAGTATTTCCTTTCCATTGGGGCTACAGTCTTGTTTTTGTTACAGTAAAAATGTTTGTTTTTGTAAACATTTATATGCAGCAGTTATGCAAATGATAAATATGTTATATTTATAAGTTGCTGTTTATAATTAATTCGTTGTATATTCTGTTTATTATTGTAATATTTTAATTAGTTTTTCATAGATATAAATAGTTGTTCGTTAATATATAAAATACCAGTTATCTGCATATATATCGCAGAGGTGGAATATTGACACACAAACTCTGAAACATGCATTAGTTGAACCAGTGTATTCTTGAAATAGGGATAATATACTGATGGTATATTTTTGGCCACAACTTTTATTTCAAGCAATAGGAAGTAGAGTGGCAATAGTTTTTATTTTAAAATCCTGTGCCATGTAAAATTGTAAAAACATGGAAAATACAAAAGTAACCCTATGTTGCCTGTTAAATCTGTGATCTTTTTCCACCATGAAAATTAATGAAAAAATCTGTACATTTATGTCAAGCATTTAGAATACTTAGTTCTAGTTAACTAAAATTAGCATTTGGTTTAGTACTAGTTGGCCTGATATGCTGAGTTGAAATCCATTGTTATTTTCCCTAAATTAAGATATATAACATGGCTAGAGTAGTGTTGATATTGATAGTAAAAAGAAATACTCAACTATAATCAGAAACAGTAGATGTATACATTTTTATCTGTGAACAAGGGATGCATATCATACCTAGCTAGGTTACAAGTTTTTGCATCATTTAATATATTATAACGGATGACCTATATTATCATCGTTTCAGCTCACTGTAGAAAAATCATTGCTCAAATCTACACCATTGCCCACACAAAATCAACCTCTTATAATGCTTTATTAAGAATGCATTGAATTGCTTCTTTAAATATAAAAGCATTAGAAAGATATTTATGATGGAAAATCCTTGAGCGTAAACATGTCATTTGATTTTTTTTTGTTAATCTATATTGTCATATTTAATTAATGAACATTATAACTTATATTATAGACAGTCAAGTTAAAATATTATTTCTTCCTTTAGTGAAACAGTAAACAGTTTATTAACCGTATGAGATAATATGTAAAACTTGGGTATTAATTAAGAACTTCATTTTTGTTCATTAAACTAGTATCATTTGGTCATCCATCTAGTGCAATTCTTGTAGAATCTTGATTTCAATTTCGAATTAGATAAAGTAGGATTCAACAAATGCTTTATATGTAATTGTATAAAAGTAATTCCATTGAATTTATGAAATATTTATGAAATTTTTATTAATTAGCTTGTTTATAATGTGCATGTCTCATAATGTACGTGTTAGGACAAGGGTCCTATTTCTCAAGAAAATATTTTTGATAATGGTCTAACATGAGCCAATAACTTGTATTCAGTTCTGAATTCAAATTTTTCAGCAAAGCAATAGTCGTCAAATTTATTTAGAAATTTGTACCCTTGTTCCTATGACACTCGTATGTATAGTCATTTGTTATTCAATATTTCATTATTATGGTTATTTTATTTCATATTTGAGGAAGTCAGCTTGTAGAGTAGTAATGGTAGTAGTTTAGTGTTATATTAAGTTATTTACTCCTTTAAGACCAATATAATTTGTACACATCTAGTGCTAATTGTTTTATTATTTTTTACCTATTGTGATCAGGGATAATATTTCTATAATAACAGATACCATACAACTTATTCTATATAAGATAGCTATATGGCAAATAAACTGAAGTACAAGATGGTCTGAACATGGTCTATCTGTAAATTTTTCTGGCCATATGCCACTTTGATAAGTTTTATATCTGACAAGTCTGGTTCTGATTAAAGGGTGTTGAGATTTGATTTGTCTTGATGGCACAGATTGCAAAAAATACAAAACAAATCTATTATTGTATACTTTAATATCAAGATTTATCAAATTTATACTTTCGTTATACAAAGTAGAAGTTATAAAAACAGAAATTTATATTTGAATGACCTACTTATTGAATGCTGATTGGGTTTATAATGAAAATGGCTGCTTTTATAAGATCTAGTCACCGTACTTTATTATTAATTTGCACTTTGTACATAATTGATATCTGTGCAATTATTAATGTGCATCATCAATTTATTTTGTGGTGAAATTAGCCTCTTTGATGGGTTATTTTACATGTACATGTACTTGTAGCATGTAGACAAATGTCACCACAATAAAAGTATCGAATAAGTGTACCTTTCTCTGTGCACTATGCTTATGTTAATGTAATTAGTACTTGCTTCGCCTTATATTGAATGCACTGAAGTAGTCCATTGCTCTAACTAGGTATTTGGTTGGAGAAATATATATAGATACTGAAATTAAAATTATGACAAGCCATGAAAACTGAAAGTCATCAGTCATGGGTGTAAGTAGAATAGTATGAAATGATCAGCTAAAAGAGAACTTTGTTTATGAATTGTCTTTATAATTTCAAACAATGAATTTTATTATCAGTGTTTCTCATGTAAATACAGCCTTTACCAGTGAAGTTATTTGTTTTCCCAGTAATTCAACACAGCTTTCTTGTATTTGGTATAATGTGTGTATATTTACTGTATAGATATAACTGCCTTATTGTCTGTTTATCTGTAGTTCCAATGGGATCTGGAAATCTGTGTTTACTTGAATAAAAAAACCTACAAACACACCTGTCTTGATTATTATATACTGGTTCATTTGGGTAACAGTGGTTGGTTGATCTGTTGGGCTGCCAGAAGACCAGCCCCTCTTTTAATTGTAAGTCTTTGCTCAAACTGATCCTCAGTTAAGTTTTATTCCTGCAACTGTATCTAAGCGGGATGAAATAGGGTTAAGTTAATGAGGATGAAATTGTCTTAATTGTACTCCTGAGGGCCACCAGCGATAAAAAGGTGGGATGGGGTGTGTTTAGTAAATATTACACATGTGAATATTTTTTATTCTTTCAAAAAATATAATACACTGTCTTATTTATTAAAGATGTATATAGAAAAAGCTGCTATTATATAAACATTGACTTATTAGAGCACTATATATAGGTACATTTTATACAACTGACATACAATATCAACAGTATATATATACCCATAGTTACTTTCAGTTTGTAAAATAAACACAAGATAAACTTCTCCGAAAGTAATAGTTATTAATATCATTATACACAACACGTTTTTAAACTAAAGTCTTCTCACAAAATACCTTTATATAGTATACTGAATAACTTGAGTTACAAGCATGGGTTGGAGAAGGAGATCCCCCATATGGGTCCTTTTAATTTGCCTTTCATTCAAGGAGGGTCACAAATGGGATTTAACGTCCTACTGTTCTGCTCCGACAGGGCCAATGAAGAGGCACTGGGAAAATCAGATATCCTTTATTTTGTATTGTCTTGTTTAATCACAGACAAGTCAATAACAAATCGCACAAAATGTCTCAAATGCATGTTAAAATAGATTTTGCCACATGCAAACCACCATACAGCCATTTGTTAACAGGACAAGGGGAAGAGAACAGTTTCACTATCCAGGCACTGGAATGATAATTCTGTAGTCCCATGTTAAGTTAAAGCTCCACACGATAAGTTTATGTTGATTTAAACTCGATTGTTACTATGTAGTCTTTTAATTAAACCTATAAATGGTAATGTATGTCGATGTTCCTTTAATGAATAGTCATGTTTATATTCTTTATAAGATGGCCCCCAATCAGCTGCTGGACGTAACGTTTGGCGGAATTTCTGAAAAATAATTAAAACCGAATGATAAAGGCCTAAAACATTTGATATACCACACATACACATATGAAATACACTAACCATTCCTGTATTTCTGGTCTCGAGTATACACATCTTTACTTTATTGTTAATTCTTTTTTAAAAACGTGTTCTCGATTCTGCATGACTGCATTGTGAAATGGAAGAAAATGTGTGTTCTCTACTTTTCTGAACCAACTAGTTTAATGAAGACAAACAAACGTCATGCACTTTACACAGAAGGAATAGGCTGATGCTTGCCAGGCTCCGTTCTGCACCACTAACGAAAGGAAACCACGTTGGAAAATTTTTGTCGGCCATTTCCGGGAATGAGCCACTGTGCAGTGGCTTTGCGACCACAAGATAAACCACGCGTTATTCCCTATGTCGACTATTTCTAACTAGTATGAATATACTTACCTGAAGCAGATTACCATCAGCTTTATAAAGCTCAATAACCATAAACAAGGGAATGGGTATGAGAGGAATAACAGACAATAAAAATCCAACGTATCTGGCCCATTCAGGATAAATATAACCATCATATGTTGGCATCTTTAGGTTTGATATGGTAAATATCATAGACAACTGTAACAAAATAACAACACATTCTTTAGGTTTGATATGATATGGTGAATATCATAGACAACTGTAACAAATTAACAACACATAAAATTTTTCCGTGTAGAATCACAATTTTCTTGATCGAAAGGCGGCTACGGTGGCTAAGTGGATAAGGCGCTGGTTCGCTAGCCTGGCGGTCGGGTGTTTGATCCCTGCATTGGCCGAGAAAGTTCATCTCGATTTTCCGGCATGATTTCCTCTTGTTAGTGAGTAGGACGTTAAACCCCATTTCAATTCATTTCTTGATCAAAATGAAATTTAATAATGGTAAACAAATCCATATGGGGATATTCTGCCAGTCTGTTAAATTTGAAAGCAGTTTAGAATCTGCCAGTATGTTAAATTTCCCAGCCTGTTAAATTTGAAAGTAGTGAAGAATCAGTCAGTCTGTTAAATTTGAATGTAGTTCAGAAATTAACTAAACGCGAATCTCTTTTTCATTCAGTCACCTATGTATTCATGCTGGGGTGGTCAAAACAATATTATAATACTGAATACGCCATATGCCCATATCGGAAAATCCTTAACGGGATGAAATCAAAATCTCCCCTCAAAGCATTCCAGCAGTCTTTGTTGTTGCCAAACAGCCCCTCCCGTCGAAACCACAACGCAGTACACATACATGTTTACTTTAAAAAAATGTCATGCGCCTCAAACACTTCATTATTTATAGCTACTTACAATCATAAGAAATGGCGTGATAAAGCACCAACATATCTTTATAATAATTCCCGGTTTTCTTCCAGTCATTAATTCTATATCTTTACAGAATCGTTCTACACCTAAAACATAGAAATTGACATGTTATCGATTAAGTCACTGGAGGTCCGGGGTTCGATCCCGGTCTTGGCTGATTCGCCTGGCAAGAAACGGTGTCCGGTCCACCAGATGAACAATGTACACATTGGTGACTATTATTTAAACATTAATTATATTTAAAGTAATAATATTGAACGATCACTGACGGCATGTCTGCTTACCAGTCCTATCGAAACTAGAAATGACTTGAACTCTGTTTGAACGCCCACATAGGCCTATAGTGGCGGGTTGCCAAATTATAGGTAAGCAGTATAATTATCGAGAGATAAGTACTACAGAGAGCGGGCCTGGGGTTTTGTATTCTAAACTAGAAAAATTCATTACCAATAAGTTTAACGATTTCTAGTAAGGATTCTGCTTTACACGCATCAGTTAAATCAAAGACATGAAACGGCAATAATAGCTGAATTATACTTACCATAAATCCAA
The DNA here is from genome assembly GCA_036850965.1 of Patella caerulea. Classification (NCBI taxonomy): domain Eukaryota; kingdom Metazoa; phylum Mollusca; class Gastropoda; family Patellidae; genus Patella; species Patella caerulea. Next base: position 27,946,684 of record JAZGQO010000006.1, read on the forward strand.
CCAATTATCAGACATTCTAAAAATGATATTACAAGAACGCAAAACGCTGCTACAAACCAATCCATCAGTTGAAATACATAAATACCACCCTGTAGAAATATCATGATATATTCGAAAATGGGACATAAATTAAATTAGATTTTGCGTATTTATGCACCACTATTTTAGCAAAGATATAGCTATTGTACATTTACAACTAGCGTATTGCATTGTATATAAAAATATTACATATAATATAATTTGGTAAATATTTTGATAAAAAATTCTACATCACTACTTACATTCGTTGCTATAGGTAAACCAACTAAATAACATAATGCTGTTAATCCCGCCGTCACCCACATTCGATGTTTTGACAGCTGTTTTGGAAAAGCATCAACTATCCCACTCACCAAACTTTCAAACATACCAAACTGCAAATGTTTATAAACTCCTGTATAAAGGCTCTTGTTGAGAGAAATTTTTATTTGCAATGCTTCGGTCAGAATTTTGGAAAAAGCACATTGTTATTTAACCCCATTCTTACTCATTAATCAGATTCAACAAATCTTATTTAATTTAATGTTTACAGTTTGAATAACTCTAGTTTAATTTTGATCAGGAAAAAAGTTACGACGACTGTTTAAAAACTAAGACTTTTGCCATTAGTTTGAGGACATAGACAATGGATTTCTGACATTATAGGCACCAGCCATCAGTATTTCACCATACTACGGTAAACTCGCTTTTATCAATATATAAATACTTATCTGAAAAAAGGAAGCTTACCTGGCTATCTAGTCCCAGTAACAATAACATTAGAAAGAATAAAACAGCCCAGAATTGGGGTAGAGGTAATTTAGTTATAGCTGCAGGATAAGCTACTAAAGCCAAACCTGGACCTATTTAATAAAAGATATCATACTTTATTTACAATGCCGGAACCTGCAAATATTGGGAATTTAGCAGAAATCAACCGTATAAGTAGAACATTAAGTTAATATTATGTATTAGTTTGACAAAATCTTTAGGTTATTTTAATGATTCCTTTTTATATAATAATCACTAAATATCTCTTTTGCAAGAGATTCATATGACAATTATGTACAATCAATTTTCTATCTCTCAACATACTAGTATACTAACCTTCTGTGGCTATTTGTGTAACAGAAACTCCCGCTTCTTTTGCCATAAATCCTAGAACAGCGAATATAACAAAACCTCCATAGAAACTTGTTAAGCCATCTGCTAACGTGGCTACCACAGCATCCCTAGAAGATAAGTCAGATTAAAAATCAACAAAAAAAATCGAACAAATGACTTTGAAGCCCATTACAAGGCAAACGGGGATAAAATGGGTCTGAATAATTATCATATCAGTCGACAAATAGAAGTTTAACAATATAACAATCATGACAAGAACATAATCAACTCTCGATGTCATCTGAAGTGTCGGATTGTCATTAGATTTGAATCCGATCTGCCGTTCAACGGCCGTTGATGATACACCGCAAAAATGGACATTCGAGACTTTGTTTATTATCTTAACAACGGTAACCATGACAATCGAGGCTACAGTGTTATCAAAATTAGTATTTCCCCGGCTCTTTTGAAGTATAATTGGACTGATAATTCCAGCATATCCCCTTTATCTAATTTCCCATAACGCCGCCGCTTTAAATAATTCATTTAGATTCATTACCTAAAACAGTTATGATGAAATTTGTTGAAACTAGACATAGTAATAATGCCACCCCATGCTGGACCAAGAGAATAAAAAACTTGAAGACAAGCTTCTGTCCATACCTGTAAATATAAAATGTTCAAAAATTTAAAAAACATACACACGTGTATCAATTTCCATTTTAAAAATGTGCAGTCAAAGATATCATGCCATATTAAAATATACACTGGTTAATTGTGTATGTGAAGTACTTAATTTGTTCCATTTCATTGACACTCTCTGAAATTAATACAGTACACTTTGAATTTTCAATGTACGGAGGATGGTGATAACTTAATTTCACGGCATAATATAACCGCCTGGATAACCATGTCTATACGTATTCCGATTCCAGTGAAGCCGGTTCTGAGGGTTTTCCATAGGAGTCAAAGATTTCTGACTTATTTACGATCAGGAACCGTAAAAACCTGAGGAAAGCCGAGTGCGGGATAGCTTCACAGTTTCCAGCGTAAACACCCCCCGACTCAACTTTTATTACGCAGGTAGATCTGTCGACAATAAAGCTCGGAAAAAGCTACGTCCAATGACCTTTCATAATCCCTTTAATTAAATTTAACAATCACTTGCGAACGGTTTTGAGCTGACACTTCTCCTTACTTTCATATTTAATAACACCCCCCCCCCCCCCCCTTGCCCAATATCGCCAGATTATCAAGATGGATATAATTAATTTCAAACCAAACTACTTACACTAAAGGTTAGCAACTTGGAGAAATCTGGAGTAATATAGAATAATATACCATCTAAAGCACCCGGTAACATACATCCTCGTATAAGAAATACAGTTAATAATACATAAGGCAGTAAAGCTGTAACATACACAACCTAAATGGAAACAAGGCAAAACGGGGGAATAATTATAAATACTTGATGAGCAATGATACGATCGAGTAGCTGTAAAAACAACTGTAATTTTAACGGTCCAGGACATCGACATTGTTCTTCAAGGTCATGGTTGAACAGACGAATACAGGTCACGAAAAATATCGACTTGGTCATTAACCGATAAGGAGGAATTAAAATAAACCCTAATCAAAAATGACCTCTACAGGTCTTAATATGTTATGGAACCTTAACGTCCTAATAAGATACCATTTTAACCTGGGTCATATTGTTTATTTGTCTACTGTGCCAATTACTGAAAATGATGACAAGGTAAAAATACGTTCTGTTTGAATTGGCGTGTATGGATAATAATGTTCAGAAAGTTGTACTTACATAACCAAGAGATTTGACACCTTTTATAAGACATAGAAATACAAGAACCCAGGCTACTAATAGACAAATAGAAATATGGCCTTGTACTTGACCTAGTTCATGTAGACCTGATGATTTACGTAATACATTATACCTGTAAATAAAATATTCGATTTATATAAATGTAAAATAAGAAGATAGACAAGGTAATTTGCTTATGAATTTCGTGACGCCAGATATTTTTTTTTTACTGAAAAAAAATAGATAATGAAAAAAAAGCAACATTTTCACCATGTACTGTAGACACAAAATCATATTTACATCAATCTTAAACTCTGTATAAAATGCTTCAAATTAACTTTTCATTTATAACGTTTGCTTGAATTAATGAAGAAATTATTCTGCTTGTAAAAAAAAAACATTTGATATGCTTAGTGAAACGGACTAATAATGTCTTTTATCTTCCAAAATCTGGCCACCTCTTCAAAATTTAATTTCATTTGTAAGCAACCAAAAAGATTACTCACTGCCAAAATTCTTCTGCTGCTGTCATGCCCACTAGCTCTGAGGAATTTGATCTAGTCTCATTGTCAAATATAATACTAGTAAAATTTGTAGTAAATTCTGTGTTGTTATAGTAACTTCCATTGTTTATACTAGAGTTGTCATGTAGATTAAAATTATCACGACATGTAGGCGTGTTCCACCAATGTCCACAAGCTTGCCAGGGTAGTTCTTGTTGAAATGAACTAACTAGATAATATAGAACCCATGTTATTACTCCATTATAATATATGGTAGCCATGCCTGATACTATCACCATGCCATACCCAACACCTGGAATTTAAATAAAAAAAATATGTAACTGGGCAAAACGTCATACATGCTGACCGAACTTTAAATACCATTTAATTTCGCTCTTTCTTTTGAGGGATGGGTCGCGGCTTCTTAGTGAGTAAAGCTACAGATTGCTAACCAGATAGTGTTGGAAGAGAAAGTTCTTTGGGGTTTTCCGAGGCGGTTTCCTCTTGTCAGTGTGACATGACTGGGGACTGACAAGGACGTGTCTAATCGTTTCGACGAGACGAAACCTCCTTGTACACGTTGGCCTGCACGTAAAAGAATCATTGACAGTTGGAGGTTTGGAACTCGCCATGACAGCTGGAATTCGATATAAGAGTGGACCGCAGTGCCGCTGTCTGCACAAAATTTCCCCCATAGCACATGGTATGGTGCATGCCTGTAGAGAGGCCGTTAAACCCTATTTCGTTTCATTTCATTTCCTTCCGAGGGAATTCAGACAGATACGAGTCCGGATTCGGATTTTGCGAACTACACAATGCCCAAACCATGTAAAACATCCTATAAAAAACACATCTGACTAGCTAGTGTTTCTGTTTGGGGACATCAGAAGGGCGGTTATAGAAGGCAACTGTTGTCCTTGCCAATTAAAATCAAACATATATTGGCAGGCAACGAAATGAGCACAGACAGACGATTCGTCATTTGAGGTATTTCCAGAAAATTAAACCGAAGAAGGAAAACAACCAATGAGGTAATTGTCAGAAATTATTAAAAATTTGATTGACTAGATTCTAAAGGTGGTATCGTAACTAGGTGACAACTCTTGCTGTTTGTCCCAATTTCAAACCAATCGGAAAATAACTTTGGCCACTTTAAGGTCCACAAAACTGATCACGGGTTATAATTGTTAAAGTAATTCTCCACTTTTTCATATCATGAACATCAAACTTGATGATCAAAGCTGTATATAATATTTAAAGGCACTCAGCATCCACAATTTTTGGAAATGGTCAAGAGCAGTTATCGGGAACCGTTTAAGACCAAGACACCTCCGTCTTGTGAACATATTAATCTGTCGACAACTCTAGCATCTAAAACTTCCACAAGCATGTATTAACGGACGGGGTGACGACAATATCCATATTAGGGAATAAAAAAAACATTTCCCAATTTTCCGAGAGTTTTGTTCATTCTAAAATTGTAGAGTCTCCTCCCCCAACTATTTAAATACAGCTAAATACTAACCTTTGAATAAAGGACACATTTTCCAGACAAACAAGGAACTGGTGCCTGAAAACTGCCCTAAACATACTTCCAGATAGAATAGTGGTATACCACATAGTATCAGGAAAAAAAAGAATGGTATAAGAAACGCACCTGAAATTATAGAGATAAAAATCTTTATTGAGAATTATTTTAAGCGAAGAAAGAAAAATAATAGCACGTTGTCAAATAGTAACTTTACCAATGTAAACTGTCTTGTGACATCATCGAGCAAGAAATAACATTAGGTCATATGGACAAACTTAAATAACTAATACCGATAATTTATAGGAGAATAAAACTTCTCAATTATGTGTAAAAATCCAGTAAAACCTTCTACCTATGGGCCGAACAACTAACTCAGTAGTTATGATGATAGGTTTCATCTGGAAATGGAAACCGGTGAACCAAGCTTCATTATGCAGTGTCTGGATAAAACCAGACTTGTATCTTATAAAAAATAATGTGAAGGTGAAATTTACCTTTCGTTATCAAGCACACCATTTGGGCCATTCACTGTATTGACCCCTAAAGGAACGGGAATCGATTATCAGGTCAACAAACGAAAACATTGACCCGAAATCTTAAAAGGGTTACGTGTCGGAATAAGCAGTTATGACGTTTACGTCCAAACGACGTAATTCTTCAATATTTTGGCGCGTACATTTTACATATAATCCGACTTCTATTTTTGAGACTGTTCAAAGCGGGATAGTCCCTTTAAATAATAATATATTCTAACAGGGGATTATTGGATCTTTCCGAATTTTTGTAATTCCGCCTGTCTAACCGAAGTTAAACGTTTAAACAACGGCAGTATTTAAGATACCAAAATAGGCAAATTACCTCCTCCATTCCTCAAACACAGATACGGAAACCTCCACAAGTTACCAACACCTACTGCATAACCAATCAAAGATAAAACAAAATCAAACTGGCGCGTCCATTGATCTCTATTCACACCATTATCTACGGGTGTTATATTAGCACGTTTCTCCTTCCTTTTTCCTCCGGGTAAAAATGTCTGCAGTTCCTGGGAAGCGGCTAGTTCGTTTCCCACGTTCGCCATCTGAAAGTTAAAAATTACCTACACAATATTATACAAAATACACGTGAGTCGACCACAACCAGTCTGATCGTTGTCAAAGATGAGTAAGTTTGTTGAAAAAAAACCCAACCCCAAACAAACAACCCCAAACCAGTTACCATAATTAGACGATGACGACTTCTTATTGAGCGCAGACTATAATATAATATATATGTCAAGAATCGGAATTTATACCTCGATATTTAGGTAACATTTCCGGTTATTGTGTTTCTTAGTAACGTAAACATGGTGTGAAATAACCTTCATTTATTAAGATTCATGTCAATGATTGTCATCTGTAGCAACAAAATAGCCCGCTTGAACCATATTGTGGCGAACTGTATACGCCATACAGTGTGCTACGAGGGAATTTTTGGCCGAGCAGCGGCGCTACGGCCTACTTTTATATCGAATTTCATTTATCCTGTTATTTTTTAAACCCTTGCAATTCTTCAAAACATTGGAAAGCCATAGCATGTCTGTAATTTCATTTTCAAAACCGTAGTAAATTTATAGCCTATGCATGGAAGAGAGCCGATCGAATCGATGTTTTGTGAGATTGTATTTTGGAGAACGAAAGAAACAATTTAATGGATGAACAATATGGTAGAATTTAAAAGAGAAATTACGTGTCAAAAAATTACCTCATGTAGATCATGAATATTCTGCTCGGTGAAATATATATCCTTGACAAGAATTTGAATTAGACCCACAAGTAAATAAACATAACTATCCTCTTAAATCCCGCTATTCTATTGACGAGAGGAAAGGGTCCAGCACATGTGAATTGTAAGATTATGTAAACATAGACGTATAAACAGTACAAAGTTCGCCAAAGTCAATCACGAAAAATGACATATTACGAAAGAAAAGTAGAGCAAATGAATTTTTGTTATCTTTTTCTAAAAATAGTAACAATTTATGTGATACATACAAATCTCGATTAAGTTCATTCACTTGGTATAAGTACCGTGAGAAAGATTTTAATTTAGTGTGGTTGTGTGGTTTATAAAATTAAGTCCGTGGAGGAGCAGGGTTTTACCGTAATCTTTTAAAGATTTAGATAAAGAACTAGTCATTTTTTCCATAATAGTTCGAAAGAAGATAATGTAAAATGAATGATTTGAAAATTTCATTCAAATTACTCTATTACAAGCGAAGATATTAGCCTTTGACAAATTGAAGGTTTGACAGACGTGTGCAATAATTTTAACCACCGTACTGGTTGATCGACTCTAAGTCTCGTCCCTCCATATTTGATTAAATCAAAGTATCGCTGAACCGTTTTAATTTATTTAATATCGGAGAAATCCGACGCTATCGAGAGTTAATTAAGGCCGGGATCAGTTTATTAATGTTTAATTAAATACTTCAGAAAACATTTCAGGCCTAAAGAAAGATCTGCAATAGGCAGATTCAGCTCTTGCATAATGCATGTTTAACAGTAGGCTAATGAAGTTCCAAGGGAGTTCGGGCTAGTCTCTTAATCACTCGGGGGGCACGTGTTTAAGGTACAGTTTTTGTTTTAGACGATATAATTGCGAATATATCATTCGAGAAGGAGTTTACAAAATACCCCGAAAGGTTTGTAATGGTTATCAATTTCCTCTGCGTCGCATGACATCGCTCCCGTGTCGCTGGAATTTATACATGGAAGGAAGGCGTACTGGAGCATCGGATAGAGAGTAGACAGAAAAAACTTAGGACAGGTTTGAGAGGGACAGTGCTAGTAAATTGATGGTTTTATGTCACATGCTAGAATTGCGAATATACCAAAATACCCCGAAAGGTTTGTAATGGTTATCAATTTCCTCTGCGTCGCATGACATCGCTCCCGTGTCGCTGGAATTTATACATGGAAGGAAGGCGTACTGGAGCATCGGATAGAGAGTAGACAGAAAAAACTTAGGACAGGTTTGAGAGGGACAGTGCTAGTAAATTGATGGTTTTATGTCACATGCTAGAATTGCGAATATACCATACAATGGCACTTCGTTGATGGATTATGATTAAATTCTAAAGATGTGAATATCGACATGGTTCGCAACAATCATGTACTAAATGATCCACGAACTGGTATTCCTTAGAAGGGTATCAGCCAAGATCCATTCGATTCTGTTAGCCAGTGCGAGGGGAGTGGTAATTGGGAGTAAACTGATAAACCACACGAATGAAGATATGGTCAAGATTTAGAAACCGACTGTGGCATCAGCGTAAACAGATTGGCCAAACAAGTTTCTGGTGTCAGAATAAATGTCAACGTTAGTAGCCAGCTCATAAAATTGGGGGGGGGGGGCTACGGAATTTTTGGGAGGGGCTGAGGATGTGGCCCCTTATAAACCATTATTGTTGGGCGCCCACGACTTGATAAATGGGGCGCCAAGACGTCAAGATTGGTGGGGTGCCCCATCCCGGAGGGGTGCTCATTATGCCAAAATTGGTGGGCTGCACGACGAGATCATGGGTGCTCATAATATTATTGGCGGGGCGCCCATAATGCCGAGTGAGAATGGTTAGGCGCCCACGAATGAATTCGTATTCCATGTTGGAAATTGAAAATTTCTGTCATTTTCATAGTTGGGAAAATATTGTTATTTTCTTGGTTATTGATATGTGTGTGGTTTATCACCCCAAATAACAAAACACAGCATATCATATCTTACAGTGCCGACTTTAAAATGTGCATTTTATCATATTCGACGCCCTTAAAAGAGTACATTGTATTATTCTAGTTCTTTGAAGCTTGATCAATGCAAATATACTTTTTATATAATAAGGTATACCTTACGCGGCTTTGTTGAAATTTCAATTATCCATAATTATCCTTGGAGCGAATCGAGGAAAATATATTTGGGGATCTTTTAAAATAATTTTATTTTTCCGACAAATAAAAAAACACCCAGGCAATTTTTTGCAATATTTCCGACAAAGAGATGCAACAACCGAAAGACAGTCGTGCAGAACGAACAAAGTAAATTCTTCTAGCTTTTTCAAGATGCAAATACTTTTATTACGTTTTTCTATAATATTGGTTATCATGCTCAACGTATCTGATGACAGTTTATATAATTGGAACTCAGTTGTACAAAAATATTGAACTTTTCCATCGTTGTCCAAGTTCCTCTCCTCGGGTGCAAAACCTTTCCAAAAGATTTTCTAAAGGTGTGGGGGGGGGGGGGGCACCCTAGACGGGCCCGATAATGTTATCAGCGCTATGTAGGCATAAATAACGCCGTGTTTGAAGTGGTGTAAGATATATTAATTTAGTTCTCAAAATAATGAAACATTTTACGTAGCCTACAACACTGGGGCCTATTTCACAAAATTTTAACTAAGATAAGATCTGAATTTTAGTTATTTGATTGGACAATATTAAATTGATTTTAGTTCTTAGCCAATCAAAATTGAAGTATCTACTAAAATTTTGATTTTATCTCTCGTTAAAATAACTTAAAATTTCGTGAAACAGGGCCCTGGTGTTCACAGACATAGGCTTTCCCGGCCATGGTATAAACTACCGGGCAAAAAGGTTGACATATGTAAATTCAGTTGTATCCTCCCAGTAAAAACTCGACTGGCAATCCCCCCCCCCCGCCCCGCGGTAAATTAATTTCTCACGTTGGTAAGGTAGGTAAGTTTAATCTTTTCCTTACAAACTGCGAACACAAAATATTTTGTCATGTTTATTTAAGGTTCTTTTTAAAGATACATTATGGGAGATTGGTCAAACACTAGATAATTAAAAGGTATTTTGCTGAAAATTTCAGTCTAATTAATACACTCTGAACCGAGAATTTGGCGATTAAATTTTAGGCATAGGCTCGATCACCATTACTAAAGTCGGCACGATAAAAACAGTTTAGATTTTACATTTTTTGATTTCATCATCAAGGAGCGTTGAGCAGCAGATCGGATCCTAATCCAGTAAATATCGCAGGCTAGCGATGACACCTAGAGTTTATAATGGTCTGGATAAGTTAATTAATATCTAATTAATAATTTGGATAGGCCTAAAGAAAGAACTGCAACAGTCAGATTTAGCTCTTGCTTAATGTATGTTTAACACTTTACATCAAAATACACTAAGAAATTATGTTTTGTTGCAAGAACAGTTTTATAAGATTATAAATAAACCCAACCTGATTTATTTAACTGAGTCATGTTTAACTTTATCAGATATAACTGAAATTCTTGACATTCCCTGACTTTACAGAAGAATAATTTGATTATGAAGAAGCATAGCCTAAATAATATTTACAGAGAACCAGTGAATATTGTACAATAATGTTCATATTATTCCAAGATACATGTAGTATGCTGAGAATGTTCATAATTTCATCAATTGCTTGGCTATTTCAATTGTTTAATATGCAAAGTTCATCATATTTTCATCCCACAGAAATACAGCGTTCAGCAAATCATTGTCGATTTCACTTTCAGTTGCGAAGTGCTAAGTTTATCCTATTTTCAACCAAAGCACGGAACTGCATTGTAGTATTTTGAACTTTTTAAAAATAAATATTGAAAAACTTATCTAGAAAGAAAATGACTTGGTCAACTTCGATAAGAAGTTTTTGATATATTAGGGGGAGGGGGGATTCTTACCTACTTTCCAAGTCTAGTGGGGGTTTTACTGGTAGATTATTACCCCATACATTCTCTTTATACCAGAGGTGCACGGGAACAAATCAAGTTCCAAGTCGCCACACGTAATGTCCTGTTCAAGTCGCTAGTTCATCAAATCAGCAATTCATGGCGAATAAGGTAAATAAGTGTGATAGTTATACGCGCTCGCCGCGACTCGAGTCGTAAGCTCCTTCAAGTCGGATGATCCCTATTGTTTTTGGTATGTGTCCGACGGAACAGAGCCACGCCCAATTGTGTGTCTGTCAGTCGCTATTCGAGGTCTAGCTGGCTTGCACTGTTCCCTCTGGCTAGCGGTCGTGGCTGCGATCCCTGCCTTTTCCACATCGTGTGTACTAAGGTGTGGACCCAGAGGGGGCTTGGGAAGTACCACCACCCTCCTCATCTACAGTGAAAAAAATTCTAAAACGACACAGTCGAGTGCTTTAAACTTTATCATCAGATGGCCCTTTTATCAATTATAAAAAATTCAACCTGAGGCATACTTTCTATGGTTATATGTTAACTGAGCTCCCTACCACCACCACTCTCTCTCCAAAAAGATACAGATACATTGTCTCAGGCACCCACCCCCACCCCCGCGCCGAATTTCCATGATTTCGCCCCAGGTACTCCGATTTTCTACCACAGGACATTAACCTGCGCCACAAGAAATTAACTAAATAGAAATAACTAGCATGAACGCTATACACTTTTAAATATGATGTTTGGAGTGTATTTAACAGCGGGTTCAAAGGAAGGTCGTCAAAATAGTAATATGTGGTCAGCATGTTAATACGTTTAAATCTAGAACATACTGCGCTTAAAATTCGCATTCCGCTTAAAATCAAGTTAGTCTGTCACAATTTTATATACGCTTACTACGTGATTATTAAGAGTGGGTAGTTTGCTTGGGCAAGGGTATCGTTGTAGATGCCAATAAAAAAACAGACCTACCATATCTCTACTGAATTTTAAGAGCTTAAAGGGACAATAACATTCTTGCTGGCTCGGTAGCTCCAGAAAATAAATAATACCCTTATTCTAAGTACTAGATGTTTAAGTGTCCTACCTGTTGTGTAGATTATCCATTACAACCTATTTTACTTCTCCAGAGGTTTCGAAAATATTTTAAAATCCAAGTCACATTTGAAAAGGTTTATATTAGACTTTTCAAATCAATTGGTTCAATTTTTCCAATTTTTTAAAATAGGTGTGTTAAGCTGAAATTTATATCATCATTTAATTGGAATATTCTAAAATGATACGATTTGTTGACCAGAATGAAGATTGGGACATATTATTCAGTTACAACAAGAGTGTTATTGGGGCTTTAAGTAGAAGCTAACCGGTTAGGTTTAAAAACATTAAGGGTGGAGTGGGTGGTGGTGGATCACAATAAAAGGAGACTCAATTAACCGACCAGACTGGTGAACTGCAATTTTCACCCAAACAGAGCCTATGGATAATAACGCAACTAACACATCGCTAGTCTAAAGTAAAGTCCTCTGCCACACTCGGAGATCGATATTTCCCAATATTCTTGAAGATGTTGCCCTGTATACATTTACATTAAATATTCGATAGCCACAGTTGTAAACAATATTTTGATAATCCACAGTAGACTCCACTTTTTCTTTTTTTTTATACAAAAACAAAGCCTATCGCCACTTGTCGGATTATGTATTTAATACTATACTTATATAGTATTAAGTTAGAGGCTAGTGTAGTCCAAAGTCCATTTTCCTAACGTTATAAACTCAATTTGTAGGTTATATATACATATATATATCGCAATACTTAATTTTTGATATGGTAAATACACAAATGTACGTGTATCATGCGACACATGACACGGATTATAACACGTTGTCTTCTTACTCTTAGGTAAACACTTTGACAGTCCAAATGACTAATACTAGTATAATATAGGCCTGATGCTGGTATTGATCGATTATCAGATAACAATTTAAATCAAGAACTTTTATGTGCACGTAATAAAAAACTAAATGAAGATGACATACCCTCTCGATTCCAGTTGGGAACCTAAAACTAGTTTTAACCTATATCAGGAAACCGTCCTCCTCTGATCGACAATAAACCACTCGATCAGATTTTCTCTTGACCTTTGCCGGCTTTGGCATGTGGTCATCAATCAAACAACGAAGTTCGTTGGTGATATATACCGATACTCAATTTTAAATGATGTAGACTGCCTGTCAGAGACTCCCAAACATAACCTGACCCATACTTAACCTTTTAATTTGCACGCATTCGCCATAATCCACACCACAACATATTCATTATCATTCTTTTTTCATGTCTCAGGTACGGTACAATCCGTTATTTACACAGGCAGATGAGAGTTATCTCCCTTACATTAATTATTTATCTTGATTGAGGGTCATTTAGGGTGCATTGGAAATCCATGTGTCGGTGAAGTGTCAAAAGGCTGTATCTCGGGAAATTAGTCAAATACACTTTTTTTCGCATTTTTAAAATCTCCCAATTAATATGTACATTTCAATCTAAGCTGTGTATCTCTACGCCAATTAGAACTGTTCTGGGTATCATGTGTCCAAATTGGTGAAAATTTTGAAATTCAAAAGGTTCTATTTCGTAATCTTAGATATTCTTAGATACATCCCTTTGACACTTCACCGACGCATGATAACAAACTGATCAATAGTGAATATTCATTCCCCCCCACCCTGCTCAGCTACATAAAACAAAATGCCTTGCATCAATGAAATTACATCACAAAGTCATCCTACATCAGTATAAAAATGATTTCTCTGTTTAAAAACCTCAATTTGTATGTATGCCTATGTAATTTAGAGACGATGATGGCATATTTTCGTGACAAAAACCTGGCAAACACCCTCCTGCAAAAATTCATGGATCCGCCCCTGCTATCATGTTGTGTATAGAAAATTAAAAAACAACGTCTTGCCAAAGACGAATTTTTATATGAGCCTGCAGCTTTAAGCTGTTTTTAAACATGTTACGTGGTCAGCCACCACGTGTCTCCCTTCTTGGAAAAAACTTCAAAGCGTGTGATGGTTTGTTTTTTCTCAGCATTAATTTTGCATATATTGTCTTATTAAGTTTAGCCTCCTCCTCCCCTCCAAGCACATTGTTATGTAAACAGTTTGGTCTTATTAACATTTAGTATCTATTTAGAGTATACATTTAATTAATTGTATGTGTATTTTTTATTCTGTTCTATGTGAAATTGTATTTCTTTCGTGTATGGCGGTTTGGGGCCGCTACACCTTTACTCAAAAAACATCATTTGGTTGATTTATTTTAATTATGTCTATTTCATTATTCGTAAATTTTGATGTTATAATTAATAGTTAATCTTTGATCACATAAATTGTATTCCTTTAATAAACGACCACCCAAAGTTGGGGTGCGTCATACCGCCATTCAGTTGTTTGAGTAAACAGAGCAGATTTTATTTGTGTCATCAGTCCGTCGGTCAGATATTATTGCGAAAGATAAAAAGTTACTTTTTATTCATTTTGATTTCGAAAAAGTGATTCCAAGATGAAGTAGGTATATATGCACAGCACCAATTGATATTGGTCCGAGTGGTCCCAAATCCTTTAAAAACAGAGATGTCCAGGTCTATTTTAGGTTACAGTTACTGGAAGCGAGCGTAACCCCCTCAAACACATCGAAGAGGGGGGTATTTCATCGTGTCTTGCGTCAGTTGCGTAATGTTAAGATCGTGCATTCGCACCGAGATTAGAAACAATCGTCCAATGTTAAGTTCGCATATCCAGGCCAGAACCAACGTTAAGTACGAATAACCATCGCCCACAAAGCTTACAGATATTATAACAGAAATCTTTCAAGGTGCAACATTCACGATTACGATCTTCGCATTCTTAACCATGTTGAGGGTGAATATTTGTCAAGCGCACTGGCATTCTGTAATTTTAAGTTCATAAAAATATACTTTGTAAACGTTCTACTTTTTAAGTTTTCATAGAGATTTTTATCGGGATATCTCCTCCTTTTCACTTCCCTCTGTACATCAGGCCCGTAGCTAGTGGGGGCAAGGGGTCTGCCCCCCCCCGCCCCCCCGTAACTGGATTCCGAACTTTTCATTTTTCTCATGAAGTCGTATTCCTTCCTTCAAATGTTTGTAATGCTCATACCTAAATATTATAGTACGCCAATATCACAAATTTAATTCAGCTTGGTGGGGGGGGGGGTAGGTTCTGCCCCCTAACTATCATTGAGTCCGTACGTCTATGGAGAGCACCCTATAGACCCTCCCACGTACCCTTCTCCGTGGACCGTCAAGTGTAGATACATCAGCGCCCACAGAAGCCAAATCGGCGCCCCCAGGAGCCTCTGCCACCTAACAATTTTGGGCTAGCTACGGGCCTGGTGTACATTAGGAATGTGATAACACCACTAAATCAAACCATTAAGCCAACAATGCACGCGAACTTGGCCATAGTCTGGGAATGTTTAAAGGCAATAATAGATCTTCTCTACTTCCCTTGTCTGTACTAACTTCTGGTCTGAAAATAACAACGATAGAATAATAGAGATTTACCCGAAATTCCAATTACCATCAAACGTAAGTTGCCTGACAACGAAACACACGCCGCGACAGCCAATTCGCCCGTGCAGTTATGAGCTAAATAAACCATACCGATTTTTAAAAACCTGATTAAATTTAATGCCTGTAAGGTGCTAACAAAGGCGAATAGCTCTTGAAGTTATTATATAAAATTGCCGAAAGGGGGCAATATAAATATACGCCTATAAGTTGCTAACAAGATTTCTAAACAAAGGGGAATAATTTTGGAACTTATTATCTCAAGTCTTGAAAATTAATCAATAGCATGTTTTACCTAATTTCCGAAAGATTGAATCTTAACCGCAACTGTTATGGCGCTGACAAGGGGGATAACCATGGCGGCTATTAACGACAATTGTTAAATTCAACAGACATTCCAGAAAGAATAAATTTTCTAAGGTACTAAAAAGGGGCTTGGTAAGGGAGTGATTATCGAAAATTGTTGAAAAACAATCAATAGACAGACCATATTAATTCCAAAACGATTTTTAGATTACAATAGCCAGTGTAGTGCTGACAAGACATTTAAAAGACGGATAGTCCGCCGGATGGTGGAAATACGCCGCCCCTCGCTCAGCGTATAAAACAGCATTTTTGATGAATAATTCAGTTATTCAAACTATGCAAAATTGTATATACCACATGTATATAAAAACATAAGCTCCAGTGTTTGATAAGATCTGTACTCTTTTCGACTATTTCTTTTTTGTAGAGTAAAGTTTTGCTTTTCAGTGGCAATGAAGTTACCATGTGAATAACTATTGGCACTAGTATTAATTTCTAATTGGTTTGGTCCTGGAAATGATATCATGAATTCACAATAGGGATGGGACAATAAACATTTATTTTGAAACTCAAGAAAACCCCAGATGTTTGCCAATGCGAAAAGGGCTACAAAACATGAATATGAACAAATTTTTTAATTTTTTTTATAATTTTATGGTGGTGCAATCCTAATTTTCAAAATGACCGCCAAAATTGATGGAAAAAATGAAAATTCCTATATATTGTGTCCGGATCATGGTATACAGAGCTTTCATGGTGTCTAGCATGGTATTCTGGGAGTCGCTGAAATCAGATATAGCCACTAAATATAATTTCAAAAATCCAAGATGGCGGAAATCCAAGACGGCGACCAAAATTTCACGATTTTCCACTATTTTCAGAGATATTGATAGGATATGGCTTGTATGGTGCCGAACGTGTATTTCCTGGGGTCGCTGAAATCAAATAATGGCAAGAAAATTAATTTCAATAATTCAAGATGGCTGAAATTCAAGATGGCCGATGACGGAAATCCAAGATGGTGGTCAAAACGTCATAATTTTCCATTTTTTGCCAAATGATGTCTTCATTAGCGCATTTGGAGCAGAACAGAAGGGCGTTAAACCACACTACATTTTATTTCCTTTTTTACCAAATGTGTAAAGCCTTGTTAATGCATTAATTTTAGATAAAATCCAAAATGGAATCTGAAACGAACAAAATATATGTTTTTTTGACTTTTAACAATTATTTTGTTACTACAAATCTGGACACAGATTATTTAGGTAAAAACCGATAGCACCGACGATTGAAATGATTGCATACCTAACAGTGTTAAAGTCGGGGCAGACTCATACACCTTCAAACTAAAATGCTTTGCTATATTATCTGCTTCAAGTGTCAATGAAATAAAGGGCAATATCCACTTCTGAATGACCAACCAGTGGCCGACTGCTCCAAGATGTTGTTGGATCTCATAGGTGATAACCCACCAACGTCCTGAAATGTTGCGTTTAAAATATCTTACAGCAAAGTTTGCCGACAGTATCGTAGGGTCGTGTCCGGTCGTGTGGACCCACCTCCAGCCCAGCCCGTCCCTACTGTAAAAAGAAATGGTATTCAAATACTGATATTTGTCTATCGCTAAATGACACTATGTATTTGTGTTATCAACAAACATGGTCCACATAAAAATGACAACTGTTGACATATTACACGGTTATGTTACTGTGTAATCTTAAACAAGGGGCTATACCATTCTACGCACAGAGGTCTATCTACTTTGAGAATAGATCTTTGTCCTGAATGGTAGACAAAATGAAAAATTTTGTACTCAGTAATAATAATAATAATAATAATGTCATTTGTATAGCGCTATTCCACACTCAAAGTATGTTCACAGCGCTTGTGATTCAGCTCTGCATAAAGTAAGTTCAACATAAAGGCACCACTAAATATAACGTCTAAATAAATAAGTCTTCAGCGAGGTTTTAAATGTTGACAAAGATGGGCATTTTTTAAGGTGAATAGGGAGATTGTTCCAAGATACTGCTGCGCTGTATTGAAAAGTTCGTGCACCAAATGTCTTTAGGTTGTAATTTGGAACCGTCAGTAGAGATTTTTCATTTGATCGAAGGTTTTTAGATGAAGAATGGTGATGAATAAGTTCATTTAAGTATGAAGGTGCTGTCCCATTCACTGCTTGGTATGTTAGACACAGCAGTTTAAATTCAATTCGTTCGTTAATCCGGAGCCAGTGCAATGATGTTAATACTGGAGAAATGTGATCGCGGGGATTAGTTTTACAAACGATTCTAGCTGCTTTATTTTGAATTCTTTGTAAACGTTGTGACTGTTCTTTTGTTATTCCATTTAAAGCACTGTTGCAGTAATCAAGTCGGGAAAGGATTAAACAACGAACAAGTGTTGAAGCAGCATCTTCAGTAATTAGGTGACGAATCGATCCAATATTACGAAGATGATAACTACACGTTTTACAAAGAGAACTAACATGGGATTCCATAGATAAATTACTGTCCATAATTAGACCAAGATTTCTAACAGATGTTTTAAAGACAATGGATGACTGCTCAATTTCAAGATGGTTGACTGTACAATTTTGTAACCTTCGAGGTGGGCCTATCAATAAGATTTCGGTCTTGTCTGAATTCAGTTTTAGCATGTTTCTGTCCATCCATGATTTTACATCTGTGACACACTTTTCCATGCTGGAGCACGCTTGGTTTTGGCTGGTAGTGTCTGGATGACAGAAGTCAATAATTTGTGAATCATCTGCGTAAAAATGGTGATTCATATCGTGCTGAGTTAAAAGTTTACCAAGTGGTTTTGTAAACATACAAAATAGTATTGGGCCGAGCACTGAACCTTGAGGTACACCACAGCTTAAAGATGCAGAAATCGAAAAGGACTTCCTGACAATGACAGCTTGTGATCGATCAGTCAAGTATGATAAAAACCAGTTGAGTACATTACCACTAAGTCCATATTCTAGTTCCAATCTTTTTAATATTTTGCTGTGATCTAAAGTGTCAAAGGCTGCTGACAGGTCTAGGAGAACTAGCATAGCTACATTGCCAACATCAACCCCACTCCTGATTGTGTTTAAAACATGATTTAAGGCAGTCTCTGTACTATGAAAGCTTCTATAAGCTGATTGGTATTTATACATTAAGTTGTTTGTTTCCAAATGTTTTAGGAGTTGTTTTTTGACTACTTTTTCTAATACTTTTGATAAGAAAGGCAGGTTTGATACTGGTCTATAATTCTTCAAGACTTCTGGATCCATGGAAGGTTTCTTTAGAAGGGGCTTAATAACAGCCTGTTTGAAACAGTCTGGAACAACACCACAATTAAGACTAGAGTTAACAATAGCGGTCAACACGGGAAGAAGGTTATCTAGTATCAGGAGCAAAAAACGTGTAGGAATCTTGTCCAATTCACATGAAGTAGGTTTCGATGACAATATAATGTCTTTCAGTTCAGATTCTGTTACCTTATGAAATGAAGCAAATGTGTTACCATCGTAGGATCTATCCAGACATTCATCAGTTCCAGTTGGCGACAGTTCTGATCTAATCTTTGAAATTTTTTCTATAAAATAATTACAAAAGTTATTAGCTACCTCTGAATCTGAACCATGTGGAAGCACAACATCTTGAGGTTTTCCCAACAGATAGTTTAAAGTTGAGAAAAGTACTTTAGGGTTTTGCTTGTTGTCATTTATGTGATTGATGTAATGCTCCGATTTTGTCTTGTCAATGAGTTTGTTAGTATTATTACGAGCTGATTTAAATATATGTCGATTAGTCTCTGATTTTAATTTTCTCCAACTTCTCTCAGCACTGTGCCTGTTTTTCCTAGCCTCTGCAATTTCTATAGAGAACCAAGGAGTATTTGGCCGTTTGCGAATAATCTTTGATTTTAATGGAGCGTGTTTATCAAGAAGACTGGTAAGGACAGTGTGCAAGAAGTCTAACAACTGTGGTGAATCTAGTGTAAATGGAGGTTTGAGATTTATTGACTGATTTAATTCAAGGACAAAATCATCAATGTTGATATTTTTGATATCACGGAAAGTAATTTCAACAGAAGGAGCAACTGGTCTTTCAAAATCCACATCGAAAGTTATAAAGAAATGATCGGAGACTTGTTTATCGGCAACTTCCATGTTGTAGATGAAACTTTCATCTCTGGCAAGTACCCAATCAATTATGTGGCCACTATGGTGAGTTGCACATGTCACATGTTGTTTAAAGTCATGTTCATCTAAAATCTTCTGAATCTTTTTCGTTAGATAATTTTCTTTCGAATCATAGTGAATATTGAAATCTCCAAGGATCACAGTGCTTTCTTTCTTTTCATCTAGCACGTCACAGAGCTTTGTAAATTCCAAAACAAAAAGTTTATCTGTGGCATTATTGTTTTTTGAAGGTGGGGGACGGTAAATACAAACAAAACGGAGCGTCTTTTTTCCACAACTTATGACACAACACAAGACTTCAAAAGAACTAAAGTGCAAAGGTACTTTAAATTGGTCTAACACAAGATCTTTAACATATATTACTCCTAAACCACCTCCTATTTTTCCAATTCGGGGAATATGAATTATTTTATAACCATCTGGTAATAGGGCTGCTATTTTGGATTGATCACCATCTTCTCGTAACCATGTTTCAGAAATAAACAATGCATCTACATCAGATTCCAAAATCAATTCATGTACAGAAGTAGTTTTGTTTTTCACAGATTGAGAATTCCATAGTCCTAATTTTATAAAGTTTGACTTAAGTTCTTTGTTGTTATTTACAGTATCAATTTCACTAACTGAGTAATCAGTCAAACTATTTGAACAGTCATCTGATTTCTTTTGTTTCCTTTTTCCACCCCTTTTACCCCTCCTTGTAGGTTTAACAGTATTAATTCTGAGATCACACAAGACTCTGTAAACATTTTGATCAAGTCTACTTTGTTGACTAGAAAGTTCAGTTAATACTTCTCTATTAATCCGATTAGTTAACATGTCATTGGTAAAATTACTGGGGTTAAACAACAAATAGGCTGAAAAGTGCTCACTATGTACACCAAGACACACACATATGCACAAAATCAACATAATTTGATGAAATATTTAGTTCCAAATTTAATCATATTACACTTTACAACATTATCGAGCTGCTATCCAAAAATCATAAAGTAGTATCCAGTAATGCCTTTGAAATATCACAAAACTTGCAGAGCTGATAAAGTGTGCTGCCTGTCAAGCGCTCACTCACTCACTCAGTAATGCGGTTCTAATCCATGATATATATTTCATACACATAAACTTAACTTTTCAGTTACACTCAATATCCAAAAAGGAAGGGACTTATAAATTCTTCTCAAAAATGCGCAGTATTCTTAGAGTTTTTGATGAAAATCGTTGATGTAGGAATTAAAATGTCTGTAAACTAGTTTCATTTATGGTTTCCACAGGAGCTGGTTTTAGATACACGGCATAAAATTCGTAATACTGACGCCGACAACGGTCCACTAAAATCACCACCGAATCGTCACGTTACTGTGGGATCTTAAACATGGGGTTATATTTAATTCTAATATCTATCTTGGAAACCCAAAACCCCCTTAGACTCCTCAAAACAACCAATTATACCCTGCCCTTTGATCCCACAATAATCTGATTTAGACTGAATGAGTGAAAGTCTTCTCGATAGTATTGTCAGTTCAAAGTAGTACATGGGCACAGCGTTTCAAGACCTTGCCTGGCTCAACGTCGAAATTCATCAACATCTTTGAGCAGTTGGCCGCTCTGTCGTTCATCTACAATTCGATATGGCTTTTTATTTCATTTACACTTGAACCAGCTAATACAGCAAGGCATTGTAGTTTACAGGTGTATGCTTCTGTCACGGTTTTACCAGCATGTGAGTCGTTTTCTAGGCAAACTGTTCTAACCGATGTTTTCTCACCGGTGGCTTGGGTGATTGTGATACATGTACTTTTAGTCTTGACGTTAATAATCTGAGTTAGGTACCCTTGTAATAACAAAATATGCATTAGAAATCAATTAACCATATATTTTGTTCACAGGTAACGTTGATTGGCCGCCATTTTTGATTTGATCCAAAAGTAATGCCATAACAAGACTCTACGCATTTGGCAAAAAAGGAAAAAGAAATGACATGTGGTTTAACATCCTACTGTTCAGCTCTGCATCGGTTAAAGAAGACAGAATTGGACAAAAAAATGAAAAATTATGACATGCTCGCGGCCATCTTGGATTTCTGCCATCGACCATCTTTAATTTCCACCATCTTGAATCATCGAAATTAATTTTCGGGCAATTATTTGATTTCAGCGACCCCGACAACCTCAGTGGAAAATAATGAAATTTTGTCCGCCATCTTGGTTTTTTAAATTATTTTTAGTGCCCTTATCTGGTTTAACGTCCTACTATTCTGCTCCATTTGGGATAATGAAGACAGGATTTTGCAAGAAATGGAAAATTATGAAATTTTGGCCGCAATCTTCAAGTGATCTCTGATGAACTTTTATATTGACTATATCAATATCATTTCAACCAGGAGGTCCCGGGTTTGCTCACAGTATGGGCCGAGAAAGTTCTTCGGTATTTTCCAGGTTAGTTTCCCGATGACAAACGTACGGGACAGACGGGTGCTCGTGGGAATAGGACGATAAACCGAGGTATAGCATGTATACTTTGACGTGCACGTAAAAGAACATTTGACGGTTTAAATTATACATGTTATACATAAGAGGAGGCCGTAGCTCCGCAGTTTGGGCAAAATTTCTCTGATGGCACACTGATTGGCGTGTGTCCGTCCTCAGTCGGTGCAAAAAGATGGGACTTTAAACCCCATATCATTTCTTGATCATTTGATGTTTTCGATTCCTACCTTCAACCAATCGTTAGGGACCACGTGAATAAATCATATTGTACTTACCTTAAAAGGCATAATAAAGTGGCAGACAACCAAAAAGGCAAAAAGCAAAATAATGTTAAGATTGCGACACGCAAATTATCGCTAGGTTGAATGTTGGTCGCTGCTGGTGTTAGATCCTGTACAATCTGAATAAAATAAATAATATTACATTATTATATTATGTATATGTGTTGCGAGCAATTTGTGTCCATTTAAAGGTTCCAACGATCTAACTCCTTCGTAATGTCGAAGACTGTGGACGTTAAACCCCATTTAATTTTATAAAAGTATTTATCACGAAAGTGGTACGTACCAAATAGAATACCCATGGCTTACTTACTGATTTTACATAGGAAAACATTTACCGTATGTAATATAAAATGACCATAACGCCCTACTGTTCTGCTCCAACTAGGTCAATGAAGATGGGATTTCTTTATACAGCAAGTGAAGGAATTCTGAGCATAAAATAGTGTTCACTGGGTATATCATAAATTGACCATAACTGACAATCCTCTAAATAAAAATCTGATACCTACAGAAAGTTTTAAACCGATTTAAGATTTGGCCGGTAAACAAAACCACCTACACATGATAAATAAAATTTGGCAATTCATCTTCAGGTGCGTTTATCATCTAGGTTAAAGTGATGAAAAATCATATTTACAAAATAAGAGTAAATATAAATACAAGTTACATCCCTGAACGTGCACATTTACTTATATTAATATTAATAGGCGTGGGATAATATAGGCGAAATGGAGTAAATAATCCATTTTTGCAATTTGATGTTTTCAGTGTGGATGAATCATTTTCCAATATAGCTTGTAAAATGACCTTGAAATATATAATTGTTCACCTTCGCATATCCAATGTGACTGAAATCCAATATGACACCTATTTTACTTTAAAAAAAAAATGGCAGTTAATGTGGAGAGAGAGAGATGGGATTTAACGCCCACTCGACACAATCTATGTCATTTCGGGACTAACATATGGTTTAATTTTTTTTTTCCATAATTCTGATATCCAATATTTAAGACAAACTAAACATATTACCATCTGTACACGAATGGTGTACCATAATGCGCTTCAGTGCCATTTGTAGAAAGGGATAAGGCATATTCCACAAATCATGTCAAAGGGTGATATCATAATAAATAAATAATTTCGGTGTAGACTGGAATAACCAGGCACCAGAGAGTGCCATACGATTAAGACTTATGGCGTATGTCGCCGAACATTTACTTATTTGGAATTAAAGTAAAGCGGAAACAATTGAATATAAATTAGGTTATATACATTCCTATTACATTACAATATGCGTTGCGACCCACTTCTGTCAATTTTGAGGTCCCTAATATTAGCGATTTAGCTCCTTTAATACATTTAAGCAAATATAACATGTTTAAAAATCTATTTTCACAATGTCCCATCGTCTAAATTAATCTATATTTACTCTGTCTAAAAATATTTTCTAAACCTATTAACATATTGAATTTCAAATGCTCCGTGGGACTGTCTTAACCATCAGTACATAAATACCCTTTTGATGAATAATAACAAATCTTTAAAGGTACTGTTATATATCCAGAATATTATGCTATCTTTATTTTGGGTGAAATAAATTTATTTGTTGAGTTTTCATTTTCTTCTAAATATACCGTAACTTAGATTGAAATTTCTAAAATCTAAAACATAGGTTTCCAACCTTTTTTGGGTGGCAACCCCATTCCAGACCCAGGATCAGATCGCGACCCCGCGAAGAACAAAGTCACATTTTACTCTGAAACATCATTATCATTCATTTTTATTATTGTTTACTTATTAAAAGTTTGATAACAAATTATTGAGAAGAAATCGATTAGCAATGTGGCAAGAGGTGTTTGGATCACATGTTCCCAAAGCAACAGCAGCAGTTTTACAACTTCTTTCCGTTGCCAGAATTGTACGTTATTTTCCTTTACTGCAGACACGTGAACAATAATGCTGTCCAATCAGTGGTCGTGATACAAACACATCCAAATACAAACATTGCGATCTCCGCCAAAAATAGATAAGTTTACAGCCGTTAAACGTTTTTTTTTTCAGTTGAAAAACTCCGCGGAAAAGCAATCGAAACTGTTCTAGAGACTAGAGAAGTATTTATTTGCACGAAAATTGACAGCGGAAAGTCTCTTTGTTTTGGATACTTCAGTTGGAAAGCGTGAGACTTGGAATTCGTGATGATATTTTCTATCGAGGAATCTGAGAGGTTTAGAGCTGGGTCATAGACCAATCGAAATTAGTGACGAAAAATTGTAGATTGTAGAGTGTTACGTTGAGGCCTTGATAAGATGTATGGAGTTAAGACGTGATAGATTACATGAAAAGATAGCATTTTCTTTTAAGTTGTCAAACTATAGTCCGCGACCCCACGAAAATTGCTCGCGACCCAATGCGACCTAGGTTGGGAAACGCCGGTCTAAAACATATCGTTTTAAAAGTTATCTAATAGTTTAACTTGGGTCCATTTTAATATCAAGCAGTGTTTTAGGCCACATTAGGGAGTAAATACTATTTGTTATGTTTTTTTTACATGTTTTAGGGTTAGACTAACAGTCTATAATCTAAAATATTAAAGATGCATTATGTAAGATTTAGATAAAAAGCTGATTGTTCTTGCTAAATTAGTTCAAAAGTAGATATTTGAAATATGAATATATTGAAGTTATGAGTGTTAGAAGGTGTAGCTAAGTCTCGATAATCAATTCTATCGTTAATTTTTTAAATCTCACGTGCCTTCTAATCCATTCAATCTCTGTCATCCGATGATCTAGAGAGGTGATCTTAACATGTTAATAAATATCTAAGTGATAGTTGATAAATAATAGAATTTTGGCCAAAATGGCCAAAATTTCCCTCATAGCACACTGTATGGCGTGTGCCCGTCTACATTAGCCCAGTTCGGAGAAGAACAGTAGGGTGTTAAACCCTATTTTATTTCATATAATTTTTGTTGATGTGAATCTAGCTTGATGTACCTATAATGTGTGTGTGTAATATTGTATACGTGCCAGAAAATATACTATCTATTGTTCACATACAGATTATATTATCTTATCTTTTGTTACTGGTTTACTTTCAACTGGCGTGGTTTCGAATCATCGATTGTACGTGACAAGGAATAGAGTCGACTGTCTAATCACGTGGGTTTTCTCCGGGTGTAATACCATGAGTCTACTGTCTGACGTGGAGAGCGGGCAGGGGTTGCGGTGGTCAAATCGGTCGCCACATCCTACGTATGACCCATGCATCTTTTCTTACTACATATTTTCGTAGCCTTGTGATCGTCTAGAATTTGTCTCTAGCTGTCTTTGCTTCTCCTTCACGTTGTGTTTACTTCTTACTGGTTTCTTAAGACGTCTGTCTTCTTCAGTTATAACAAAGCAACAGTTCGTTTTTACCCTTTATGTAGCATAGATATACATACAAGCATAGTGCATATTATAATTATAGTCAATACTAACTAAACTCTTCTCAACCTAGACACCTCGCGGTGTCTAGGACTCTTAGATGGTAACCCTCTGGAATCTAATCGAAGTCTGCTGAATTCTCACGAGTATCCTAATTTTGTATCAACTGGTTTTGGACATTCAATTATCTAATTGGCCAAACATGATGTAAATAATTAGAGAGATTGGTTAATTGAGCCCAATGACGTCAAAACACACCCTTATATGGTTATGGAAATTTACTCTAGAAATTGCGCATGAGATATCTGTTATCCTGTTGTTGACATATAGAAACAGCTATGTTTTGTTTCTATAACCCTTTTTTATATAACAATATGTCAATCAAATGTTAGTTGATTTCAGTACACACCTTCATATATGTGAATATGTTAGAAACATAAAACTATATCTTATCTCCTCATTCCTTGTCTATAATCTTTAAAAACAATGTCACCGCGACTATATTGCTACACGGGTCCTTCGTTTTCCTCTCACTGCTAAAGACCCCTGCGCGCAAGCGAATTATAGAAAAAGATTAAACCATATGTTAGTCCCGAAATGACCTAGTTTGTGTCAAGTGGACGTTAAACCTCAATAAATAACTTTAATATCAGGTATCCCGTATGTTTTTCTTTGTTTCTAGAAGTATACCTATTGCGAAATGATTATCTTATCACAGATTACATGTACACTATATTATCTGTTTGGTATTAATTATCCTAGATAATACATCTTGATTGTCATAATTGGTGATTTAATATAAGAACAGTTATGATAGTTTGACGTTTTATTTTCAGTTTCGGTCCATAAATAATAACTGTTTAAAGTAATTGTAAATGTGTTTAAAATTGTTTTTCTTTTTTAATATATTTCACGGTGCGTTGTGTACATGTATATTCTGTAATAATTTAAACTGAAGATTTAGCTAATCAACGCCTTATATTGCTGAAGTAGAGCTGTGTATATGGATACTGTGGTACGTTTTATAGAAATTACGCAAAATATGGATATTGATTTTGATTTCATCATAATTGGAAAGTAAACGTTATCTGCAGTTGCAATTAAGGGTCGCGCCCTCTGTTAAATTAGATCGAAGAACTGAGCCTAATATCTTGAAAAATGTAATTAAGTAGATTATATTTTAACAGGAGGAATATCTATTCTATGAAGAGGAAGAACCAAGGTTAGAAAAGAAAAGACCTTACAATGCCATCATTCAAAAATCTCCAAAACAAGTCCCATCGGTATGTATACACACAAAACATTCTTTTCGCCAGATGTTGTCTCTCTGCGATTGTTTCAATTCTTATTTAAACTTCCCATTGATGTACAACAAATTATCGCAAGCAACAACATTTCCTATAGAGGGTAGATTAATCATACGGAACATTTGATACTGCCTACTTTAAGAACTTCGTATCCACATTTAGTACTTACAGTTGATCTATTTTGATTGTCTTTAAGAGTCGTTTGTGTACCATTGTAAAGGACAAAGTACCAGAAGTAGACAAGTTACAACAAAATCATCAGCTCTTCGCCTCGATAGTTCTATTATTGTGGTTGTTTTTGATTATATTCTTCTTTTAAGGTGGGTATTTTTTATTTACTAATTTGGTCTTTATATTAATAGTTTCTGAGTTGTAATATACTTAGGAATGCTGGAAATTATGGAGAGGTTTAACATGAAGAATACCCATCGGAAAATATAGATTGTGTTTCTTAATTTAAATTGGATCCCATTTTAAAATACCCTTTACTATTGTCTTCATTGTTATTTAATTTTTTTAGCCCAAACGCTATAAAGACCAGAGTTATTGGTAATTGGGTTGCTGTTGTTTTTGCAGTGTATATCATAGAAATATTTCTATGGTGTATATAGTTAGTTTATAGATTTTAAAGAAAATAATTTGAAAATCTAGAAGACGCTATAATGGTTTATAAAAGAATCTCATTGAAAACATAATTATGAAAAAAATTACAAAATTATTATTAAACTGCATTATTAAACTTTTCTCAAAGGAATGCCGCATTATATTGGTGATGCGGAATGTGGATAACAATGATATTGTACAAAAAATTAAATTAAATGCATAGATAGTAATGTATGTTTTTGTATAATGTTATGTGTCATTTATATTAAACTGGCTATTAATATATAGTTTACATCTTCTCCATAACATCTGTGAATTATACCTATATATGGTATCATTCTCTACTACTGCTACTAACACATTAACCAGGAGGTCCCGGGTTCCATCCCGGTGATGGCCGAGGAGATTCTATAGGGGTATTCCGACCCGGATTCCCATTCTCAATCGTGATGAGCGGAGATCAGCTACTCCAGGCCCTCCCCACCCAAAACAAACCAAAAAATCACGAATTACGGTGGTCAAAGAAAGGAATTTACGGTTGCTAAGCCACATAGATACCTACGGCACACACACGAAATATTGACAGAATGGCGGACTGGGTGACGACATAATACACTTACGGGCAACGGAATACTTCCACAGAAATAGCTCCCCTTCTACGACCTAAGAAAATTGGGCAGCATAGTCTACATCAGTAGGCCTGCTTTGTGGTTGATAATACCCCATAATCCCCAAGGGTCAGTCTATAATTATGTATCTTCTTTATAAGAAACCTGTACGATTAAGTTTTCCCAAACATTATGTCGCATTCGTAGGACTCGGCACTCACACTGCTGAACTACATCCTACAGAGTTCTTTGAAACAATATAATATTAAGATTGTTTAAACATATATCTATAAGTGTTTAAAATCCATTGTGTAGTTTGATGTGTTACTGGTATATAAAACCAGATATTATTTTTTAGAATAACACGATTTTCATGGATTGCAAAAAGTACACAGCTTGAAGCCAAGTCCGTAACTGTATTCTAGAAATAACAAGAACACTACTGCAACATAACCCCCTGAAATATTCACACTAATCTTTCTGTTTGCTGGTGACGCAGAATAAATGTGACCGAAGTGGCGCAGTGGCCTACGTCCCCTACGACATTTTTTATTTGGGGATGATAAATATAGATATTGATTTTAGTTGAGTATTAAGATATATAATTTACAGTTTAATATAATTTTTTTTTACACACACTTATAACACCAGCACCAATTGAATCGTATCATATTTGCATTGATTTTTCAAATACAACATATCTCCGTTCACTTGTGCTCAAATTTGAACATTGTATCATAAGAATACGTTTTTCAACAGTGTCTTTTGATGGTTCTGGTAATTTCTCTGTATACACTTTAGCTTCAATCAAGTGTCATTTAAGCACAATTACATTTTTTAGCCAAGCAAGTCTTCCATATACAGTAAAAGTGTGATAGCACCACCAAACCAAAGCATTAAGCCGACAATACACGACATCTGGGCCATGGTCTGAGAATGTCTTGCCGCCATTATAGATCTTCTTAACTGCCCTTGTTTATAACAGCGTCTCGTCTTAAATTAACAATAATAGATAATAATAAAAGATAAGTATAGTCATGCTATGTTATATTTAGCAACATTTCTCTCTCACTTAATCTCAATATTCCTTTGGATTGCATTTTTTATTAAAATTGGTAGACCTGTTTTTTTCATTAAACATTGAAGTCGCGATTATCTTAAGAGTGAGAATTAGTGAGTATTGGCGGATCAGGACTTTGATTCCACCTTTCTTTGGCAGTGTGTTTGTTAATGGCTATTGAGAGAGACTCAGTTTCAGACCATTTATTTGCACCCGAATTTGATCATTGTGCTCACGAACATTGACGAAATAGTCTTTAGACATGATACTTAGCCTCACTTTAATGTTTGAAAGAGATGGTCAATGTTCCTGGCGCCCTTGATTTCATCATCTCTGGTGGGGTTCATTTCTCAAGTATGTGAAATATCAACTATTTCGACCCATTTTATTTGGCCTTGTTTATAATTTCAAAGCAGTAGACTACATACAAATAAATATACCGACCTTAAAAGAATAATACATTGAACAACAACCGAGGGGAAAGAAACAAAAGATGGTAGTCAAAATGGCGGCCAACAAATTATCGTATGGTTGTTGTTGAAAACTGGCTGTTCTTGGTGCCGGTCCCTGTAAATATACATGTAATTCAGAATGGGATGGATGTCCAATGTGCTTTTATGAAAACTTATGAAATGAAAGGAGACACAAAACTGGCTGTTCTTGGTGCTGGTCCCTGTAAATATACATGTAATTCAGAATGGGATGGATGTCCAATGTGCTTTTATGAAAACTTATGAAATGAAAGGAGACACAAAACGTAGGCTGTTCCCGTGGCCGAAATCTCTTCATCAGATTACTAGCGTATCTGACATATTCTGTGAAAAATCAAGCAGGACAATGAAAAATATAATCACAGATAGCTGTATTTCATTATTTCATATCAACCAAGTACAAAACGCGAGTATATGTGGGACCAATTATACTCCTTGTTCATGCTTCATATTATTAAAATATAATATTACAGTGGACTCTGACAAATCCGACTATGTCAAGTGTCGGATTATGCAGTGTATCGGAATACCCAGTTTTCTCAAAACCGGGAGTATTGTAACTTCGGAAACCGGAAGTATTATTATAATGTAGCTTCGAATCGAACGTTATTCCCTCTAAAATAATAAACCTTTCTGTAAACTAGACGTGATATGAAAACTGTATTTAGGAAATATTCTCTTTAATTGCTATACAAAAAAGCCCCCATAAAACCAAAATAAACAAAACTGTGTGTCTTCATAGAATTATAACAGACACAAATACAGACTAAGGTCCGATTTCTGGGTACATGATTGGGTGAATCCAGGGTAGCCCAGAGGCTTACCAATAAAGACCCTAATTACTAACAACTCCAAGATCTATACATACCAAAGTGTTTGCTGGTGATTTTTTGTGATATGTAGGAGCGGGAACGATTGTACCGTAAGAATTTTTCTCGCCTAACAATGGCTCTTCTTGATCGAACAAATATTCCTCCTAAAATAATATAAGTTACAGTTGTATGTCCCAGTTTTAACGGAATTTCCACAACCCCACTTTCCATTTACCATTAAAATGTGCAATAATAAAAACAAAATGTCATTAATATTTCAAAAAAGGGATTCTATCTTGTTATGGACTTTTTATTTACAATTTCATATATCAATATTTTGATATCAGATAACAGATATGTCAAACTATTAAAGTAAAATCCATGTTTTGTAGAAGATTTTAAAGAAGAAGAAGATAATAACTTACCATCATATCCATATATATCTTTACTTCAGCAACATAAGCCAGGATTGGACAAGGGTAACTGATCTACCAGAAAATATACTGTCAAAGATGAATCTTACAATTACAAAGCTCAGATTAAATAGTATAAAACAGATATAATACACTATAAGCACAATTATTAAATAATTCCAAATCTGCTTTGAATCATTCTACACACGATATCCACAGTTTTTACTTATAAAACGAATTTAATCCGATGTTTGATAATCACGTTTCAGCTACTCAAGGATAATGAACAACATTTGTATCTACCATATGGTTTAATAGATTCCATTAATGGGTCATTAATTAAGCAGAATAATTATATGAATCAACAACTAATGCTAATTGAACAACTCGTATAGAATCTATGGAGGGGTATCGCAATGGTAGTCAACCATGCAATTGGTTTTAATGAATTGCGAACAAGCTGTAGCTTTTATAGGCGGTCGTGATTTTAATTAAATCATGTAACTGATCTATTCACTGAATAGTTATACATCTCTAGATCTATATTATATTATTTAATCAATGCAAACCCAATTAATATCTAAAACGTTATAATCTAAAAGTTAAAACATTCAATCTATTTGTTAAAAAAATCTGAACTGATCATCTTTTATTATTTTTTTGAATTTATTTCAGAATGAACACAAACTAGACAACGAAATCGTTACATTTCAGGAACAATTTTGCAAAATTTTGATTTTGATTTCTCTATCAATTATGGAAATAATTTGCATGGAAATATTCATGATTTTGAAGCTGATGTGGATCGGGGTGGGATGTGTATTAAAGAAATCACAATAATAACACCATTTGTAGCTACTGGATTCTAGGGTGGAAAATATCAAGATGCCAACTTCCGTCTAAATGTTTTGTCATGTAATAGAATAGAGGCGTGTTTTACTATTATTATTATCATTATTACAGCATATCTATAGTGCACCCTTTCATATAACATGTTCAGGGGCACTTTACAGGAGCTAGAGCATTTAAAAGTAAGTAACAAAATCTTAAAATCAATTGTGGTTATAACATAGATATAACAATCGGCATATTTAAAAATATGTTTTATGTTACAAAAAAAGGCCAAACAATGGAATGGGCTTGTTGCAGGCAATCGAGAGAGAATTGTTGGTACTAGTTTATTGCAAATGTTAATTAGTTGTTTGTAATACTTGTATGTCCTACTACGCACAATTTTAATTCGCAGCCAAAATAATTAACACAACTTCTATTCGAGGAAATTTTGCGTGGTTTAATTTTAAGATGTAAAGGTAAAATATTTCCGTAACTTACCGTAAGTCCATGTTCCAACGTGACATCTTTTTGGTTTTTGTATTAAGATGTTCCAGTTGTTACGTCTACTATGCAACTACCACAGGACGTCATTCTGCTATGACGTTGGTGTAACTTATCTTCTATGCTTATCTTATGTATATATTTTTAAACTTGCATTATGCAAGAGCAAAATCTGCCTATTACATGTCTTTCTTTAGGCCTGAAATGTTATCTAAATTATCAATTAGACATTAATAAACTTATCCAGACCATAATAAACTCTCGATGTCAAGACTAGCCTTCGATGTAAGCTGGGTTAGATTCAACATTGTAATTAAATTACAACATTGGATAATCGAGACTACTCTGTTTATATAAATGATTTTAGTATTGATGACCGAGGCTGTGTAGAAATTTCACGCACTTCGTTCTCGGTCTGTAGTGGATCAGTTTGACGGAAATTTTCAGCAAATTACATTTACACTATAGTGAGATCCGCCAACTCTTTATCTTATCTCACGTAATGTATCTTTAATGAGATACAAACAAATAACCCACGTTATTGGCTTATATGCTGGCTTAATAACCATTAGCCAAGAAAACAACATTACTCATGTCTGTTTTCAAACTTGCCCTTCGTTGTCAATGTAGAGGGTTGGAATTTGTTCAGTTTGAACTTTGGACTATTGGCAATACATGTGTGCTATTGACAGTACATATTACAGGACCGTAAGCTCTACACAGTTATCTCCGCTGCCTTGGCAATATTTCTCTCATAGGATAATCCGTGACATAATATGCTGGAAAGTTAACATCCTTTAATTTCATGTTCCTGTATATGTTTCAGAAGAGATAAGAGGAAAGTAGTAAACCTAGCCTTCAGAAATGACAAACTTAAAATACATGTAAAATTTCTTGCTCTTAAAGTCTGCTCATTTTTAATATTATTGTAAATTCATGACTGCAAATCACATTTACAGATAATATATCATTTTTGACAGATGATTTTGTTTATCCACAATTGCGATAAGAGAGGAAAGTGTCAAACGATCGAAGTAAGTAAATCAAAGTGAATGCATATTTTCGGCACTACATTTTGAACAATAACCTGTTGGAAATGCAGTCTGATAGTATTTCAGACACTGGTCGTCGAGAAAAATAGAGCTGACCAGATAAGATCTGGATGAGAGAATCAAAGTGAATGGGTATTCTTGCAGCATTAAAACTATATTCAATGACTTGAATTGTTTGTTTAATTGTGGTTTCTGAGTATTGTGTTTCTTCCATGTATTTGTAAATTGTGTGTGGTGCAGTCCAATGTATACTTACTATTTAAGGTGAGTAAAAAACATTTCTCAAGTGATTCTACAATCGGCAAGTTTATGACTGATTGGGAATAATATGGGATTTAATCACTCTAGACGGTATTGATTACCGAAACAGATCATAATTTTTTTTTTGATTTATGTGGTGCCGGTGGTGGTGGTGGGGAAACAGAGGACAGACCAGATTTGCTATGTCACCTGTTTCTGATGTGCAATTTTACATTTCCTACCAAATGTTATGAGATAATTATTTTAGTCCTATATATTCCTTATTTTACGGTATCTTTTAGCGATACCTAATATCTATCCCGTCACTGTGTCCCTTAGCCACTTTTGGACGATTATCCGAGTTACCGTCGTTAGTGTTGGAATAAGCCAAGGCCACCCGGAAACAGAACTTCGGCAATACCTTTATCGTGAACTTTTTGTTTTGGTACTCAGTAATGCCTTAAATGTATTACGATTTTAACCACCTTGATTTGTTTATCATCAATTTCAAATAATGGATCTCTAATATTTCTAATCAATCTCCACTGCTGTTAACAATAGACTAGGTACGAACAATCCAAACCATTAGACAAAATTCAAAGTCCTAAAAAACATTATAGGCAAAATAGTGTAATCAGCAAATGGACTGTTCATCGTGTACAAGATACACAACAAACAGTGGTAACAGGTGTCCGGAAGAGTAAGCCACACCCGCCAAAGTTGCATCCAAACTATTAGTCGAAAGCTCGGTAAAATAGCGTGATTGGCCAATGGACTATCGGTATGCAAAATGCACGTGATAAAAGTGTAAACGATGTAGTAGACATAATCAGACAGATAGTAAATAGGATAGTTTAGAATAAACCCAGTATCGTAATTTCAAATTTCACCGCTAGATTTCAACACCACGGTAGAAAATATCATAGGATATGTCAAAGACTTCAATAATATTTGTGTTTTAGTATTTTATTTCCATTAACTTCTTAAATTATTGGGAAGCTTGTAAAAGAGGAGTGACAAGACCATTTATTTTGGTCCATAATGGTCCCAAGGCACTAGCGAATGGTTTGAAGAATTTCAAAGCTTCGGCAGCAACATTAGCTGTTACCTGGGTAGCGTGAGACAAAAACTGAAAAAAATAAAGAAATAGACTTATTCTATTTTCAAGCTGATATCAATGTAATGGTCACATCATTATTGTACGATTTATTATCCCAGGCTTGGTAGTAACATGTAGCATACTAATACTGGGAAATTCAAATCATTCGTCTCATGTCTTTTTTTAAAATATAGTTTAGATTACATGCTAGAGAGGTTATGAATATTACTTACGGTGGTGGCAAGGGCCTTGACATTGGCGAGGGATGGCTCCAAGACGTTGGTAGCTGTCTGGACGATTCCAGAAAAAAATTGTTTTAAACCACCAAATCCATTAGTTAACATACCAAGAACATCACCTATGCTATCTTTGACTCCATTAACCAAATCACCGATAACAAATCTCTTGTTGATGTGGGTCAGCTGAAAGCAAAAACATTCACCGTATTATCCGCAAGCAAACCGAATTTAACTATTTTAAGCAATAGCTGCATCTTGCTTAGAATAATATGGCTATATTTACCATTTTAGCAGCTTCAGGAACCAGATTTTCAACCATCTTTTCAAGATCAATTACGAAAAGGTTCTTTGCTGAAAACATGATGTGCAGAATTAATGAAAGAATTGAACTCGCTGATACAACAAAATCTTTTCTTTTACTTCACCAAACGAGTGCGCCAAATTGATTACTAAATCAGTGAAAATGATACATGGCATTGGAACAAGAATGCTTAGAGATCGGTTTCTCAATTTTTATTCTTTTTATAGAATGACTAGATAGATTTCTAGAGATTGAATGGAAGTAAGAAATAGTCAAAACACTTACAGAACATAGCATGAACATCAGCAGTGAGGTCGGCAATAACTTTTTGGGCAACAGTTTTGATATCACCACCATCAATCATACTCTTGATTCCTTCTTTCAAGTTGGTCAATAAATGGTTGGATAACTAAAATAAAGTAATCCAAACTCTCACAATATAGATCTTCATGATATATAAGACACAACATATCTCAGCAATCGGTGTGTCGTATTTCTAATTCGATTCTAGACACAAATTTAGTTGCTCCGACCATATTCACACAACCGAACAAATTGGTAAGAAACAGGGCCGCTTGTAGGATTTTAAATCTGGGAGTGCAATAGAGTGGTGGCAGGGGGCGCCAATATAAAGCCCGAGTTACTGAGCACGGAGCGGCGACACCCAGACATTACCCTCCTTCCCCCGAAAATTTGACTGCCGAATATTGTTTAGGAGAGGCAGTTGCTCTTATTGCCCCCCCCCGGACCCGCATCTGTAGTGGCACCCCATATCCTCCACATAGGTGATATAAGAGTGTGGGCGCCCATAAAACTGACCGATTGATCAGTGCCTTAAGCGCACCACCGTGTGATCATAACCACGTGTATTATTTTTTAATGGAGAGGTTGAGTGGGCGCTTTATTTTTTCTGGGGGTGAATGTACCCCCTGCACCCTCGCTAAATACGGCCCTGGTAAGAAATTAAACCACCAAGGTGGACGCAAAGCAAAATGCAGTATACTATAATGTGTGCACCATTAGAATATTTCTAATCGTTAAGCTTAATATTATTATTACGCATGGATACCATTTTTCTAAAATGCTTTATTTTTGTATTACCTGCATAGCTCCCTTATAAGCAGCTTCGATCTTTTCGAATATTTGCAGAACACCATGTTTAACAAATTCACCAAACTGGGCAGCGACATCGCTGAAATACAAATACAAAGCATATATGTCGATGAGTGTTGCACAAAAGAACAAAATGTAAATAGCATTGCTTTGATCACTGCAAACACCCAACCTTCATTATTCAGACATAATCTATAAATGTGCAGACCTGGTGTTTCATATGCAATATAATGCCCGGGTGACATGCATGAATCTATGTCAAGACATTCTCTAAAAGGCATGTTATGTATGAATCTATGTCAATGCATTCTCAAATATTAGAATTGAACTGAACTCATCTGTCATACATGAATCTTTGTCCAGGCATTCTCCATTGTTAGAATTGAACTAAGTCAGCTGTTTTAGTTATAATATTATGCATGAATCACTGTCAAGACGTTCTCGTGGGTTATATACATAAATCTATGTCAAGGCATTCTCCAACGTTAGGATTGAAGTCATCTGTTATGTTTACTCAATACTTACTTGATACCAGATCGTTTTCCCAAAAGAGAAACGGCTGTTGGTAGGAGAGCTGAAAGAATATAATTGCATTTTGATAATATAAATTTGGGATTAGGAAACAATTCATATATATCTTGTTAAAACCACAGTATTGTCTGTATGAAAGTATATACCTTTAACCAAGATGGATAAAAGCCATCTGTTAAGTTATTTTGAGCATTCCAGATTAAACAAAACACTTACTTGTGACGGCAGTGGTAGCGATTTGACCAATATGACTGGCAACGTCTAAAATTAATAAAAATGTTAATTTAAAATTGAAAGTCACAAAATGTTTTAGATGGCTTCCCATGACAACGCCCCCCCCCCCCCCCCACAAAAAAAACCTCCAGTTTTTTTACGAAATGAAAATAAACTTTAAACAGGTTTAAAGAGCTAAACGTGTAAATTGTAAATATTTCAACGTACATTCGGCAGATGTCTTAAGTCCACTCAAAATATTGTCAAAAAATCCTCTTCGTACCAAACCATTAGGGTTAGTTGTGTGTGTGAATCTGTCCAAGTAGTTCACTTTATCAACAAATTCTGGGAAAGCTAGAATAATATATAAAAAAAATTAATTAAAAGCGTTACATAATAGTAAATGTTACAGAATATTAAATGTTGGTTATCAAATTGTAAATCATTTTCAAATTAGACTTTAAAAGTTTATCGAAAACTAAAGTATTGATCTGCTCAGAGCGGTTGCTGTACTTTACTTTATTAAAATATTTTTTATGACTTGTGAAGTGAAATAGAGTTTCTAAGCTGTTGTATTACTAGATATGTTTCCAAGTTTAACTGCCTACATTTAATTTTACCTAGGCAAAACAGTCTTGATACACGATGAAGTAAAAATATCTCATTGGATAATACTGGTAGGATTATTTTGTTTAAAAACTACTTTATTAATATTTGTAATAATTTAAGTTACTTACACTCATCGGCGCTTTCGCCTAATTTTTTAAGAACTAACTTTTCTTTCTCTAATATTTCCATAAGATCGGTAATGAATTTTGGTAATGGATCTCTACAAATAAACGCAAGACTTAAAACATGTTTCGCACATTATTGCTACATCTCACTCCTCCGATAAACATGATACCACTTCTCAAGTTCTCGTAGTTAACAGTTTGATCAACTTTAGATAAAATGAAATGGGGTTTAATGTCCCATGTTTGTATTCCGACTGGGCAAGACCCCCTCACCCCTACACACACACACCCAGGGGATTCAATATAATGTATTGACAATCAGTTGGATTGCATTGTTTATATACTTACTGAATACTTTTCTTTCCCAAGAGGACGGGAATAGATGGGAGGAGAGCTGAAACAAATAAGTTTAATGCACTTTGAATGTATATTTATTATATTGTGTATCAGCCATACGCCAAGCCGAAAAGTTGCTGACCTTACAGTTTCGGTTACTCTAGCATTGTTGTTGTTCTTAGCGTTTAACGTCCGCTTCCACCAAAGGTGATATCGCAGGCAATAATCCAGGCTATACAGAGACAATCTACACTGGGGCAACAAGGACTATTTATGGACTCCAGCCTATACAAGGGGCACCTAAATAGTACCTGTTGCCCCAGTGTAGACTGTCCTTACACAGACACAAAACACTCTATCAAAATTATTCTAAGTTGAAAAGCTTGTGGAATGTGGTACCACATAGGCACATAGGGGGTCTGAGAAGTAATTGTGGAGAAAAAAAATTGTTTTTTTTCTTGTGGAACTCTTGTTATGAAAATTTTGTGGAATGTATAATTCATTTTCAGAAAACAAATATCTTGTGGAACTGTTGTGGGGAAAAGTTCTACACAAATGACCCCCAAACCTTGCCATAGATGAGCCGAAATGGGAGATGAAAATCTTAAGATTAATGTCTATAAAGCAACAAGCTGCTGCAATTCTACTTACATTCAGCGGCTTTTAAAAGGTCACCTTCGTGGTTCTTGAAAACTGAAGTGGAAGGGAAAAAAGAAATTAGCTCCAAGTATGTGTATATAATTTAGTTATAAAGAAAATAATTAACGCCAGCGTTTAATGACCCTTCTAGTCTTGCATAATCTTATGTGAAGTGAAATGGGTTTTAATGCCCCACTGTTTTGCTACGACTGGGTTAATGACGACGGGCATATGCCGTATACAGTGTGCGATGACGGATATTTTGGCCGAACAGCGGCGCTACGTCCTACAATATATCAAATTCCAACTGCCAAGGGATCATTTACGTGCACGCCAATATGCACACGGTCTCTTACCAGGCGAAATACACACACACATAATACCATTAGCAATTATCAATTTAGTTAAAACGAAAGGACTGTTTGTAAGGCAAGAACAAACGGATTACTTGAGAGGTGAGGGGGTTTCGCGTACTATGCGGACCAGGAATCAAAAAAGACGTCAACACCAAAGTCCGTAAATCATGCGCAATTATTATTCGGGGAACAAACATGCCAAATTGCATGTCGATCCTTCTGGCATTAATGATGTCGATGGCATGTTGCGAAGAGCGTCGACCACAATAAGAACATCGACAAGTACAATAACATGAACTGTTACTGGGCCAATAATTAGATGAGACAATTTTAGACGAAAATTAAATTTAAGTCTTCCAATAACACTACATAGAACAGAACTTGAAGTAAATGTGATGTACATGTAGATTGTGACGTATACAACATTATGTGACTTACAGTTTCCAACGGAAGACAAGCCCTTCTTGATTGAATCAAAGAAATTTCTTTTCTGTTGTTTATCTGGAATAAAAGGGGAAACCGATATTTCGTTATTATCTTTAAACAACGCGAACATCTTTTAATAACATTTAATTTAGGAGAAGGGGTCTCTTATGAGTAATCAAGTATAACAGGGGAGAAAGGTTTGACATAATTAAATTAGGTGAACTCACTGGGTTGAAGATGGAGAAGGATGTTTTTTAAATCTGTTTCATCAATTCTGTAAATACAAAATAATCATTATTTCGTTTTGCTCTTAAAGGTGGACAGCGCTAATTCTAACGTCCTGGGTATCTTTTACTATACTATTCAAAACAAGTAGGGGATATTTGATTTTTAAGTGTTATTAAAGTCACCTAATGAAACTGACGAAGAGACAAATGACAAAATGAAATGAAGTTCACATTCATCGATTTATTCCAAATGATTGTTAGACTAAGTAAGGCACAGACTGACCATTATAAAGGTAAAATGATACCCGGGGTCAAACAGCAAAGTTACCACAGCATCACAACAAAGTCAGTAACGGGTAAATCCTCCTCTGTTTGCCAAAGAAGCATTGATCCGACGTGGCATACTCCTAATGAGACGTCTAATGCCATTTTTGTCCAGATTGTCCCATTCCTGTTGCAACGCAGCAGCAAGTTCTTGTACATTGGCAGGACGTTGTTGACGTTGACGTAACCTCTGTTCAAGCAAGTCCCAGACATGGTCGATGGGGGAGAGTTCGGGACTCAGTGCTGGCCAAGGTAATGTGGTGATGTTCTGTTGTTGGAGGTAACCTGTAACGATCCTGGCCCTGTGAAATCTTGCGTTGTCATCCTGGAAGATGAAACGGCGGCCATGACGTAGTGCGAACGGCACAACATGGACTGCCAAGATGTTGTCCCAGTAGTACTGGCCTGTAACACGCCCTGCAACAACATGTAAAGCCGTTCTTCCAGCAACAGTGGTGCCTCCCCACACCATAACAGAACCACCCCCAAATCGATCATGTCTGATGACGTTAACGTCTTGGAAGCGCTCGTTTCGACGACGCCACACCCTCCTACGTCTGTCCAAAAAATCAACAGTGAACCTTGACTCATCTGAAAACATCACGTTGCTCCAGCGTCGATTATCCCAGTGTTGACGATCCCTACACCAACGACGTCTTGCCTGAATGTGATGATCTCTCAAACAAGGGATCACGCGAGGACGTCGGGCGCGAAGGTGACCCCTATGCAGTCGATTCCGAATCTTCTGGCCACTCACTCTCACACCAGTGTCTGTTTGAAGACGAGCGCTGGTCTGATTTGCTGTGATGACACGATTTCTCAAGGCCAAGGTACGGATAAATCGATCCTGGGCTTGAGTTGTCGCCCTTGGTCGACCTGAGCGTGGTCTGTCCTGTACAGATTGTGTATCACGGTATCTGGACCATAGCCTGCTTATGACAGACTGAGAAACATTCATCGTCCGCGCCACAACCGCCTGTGTTGTGTCGCTCTGTAGCATGCCAAGGGCACGTAACCTTTCATTTCGGGTAAGCCGACGCATATCAAAATTTGTTTTCTGGTCACTAAATCAATTAAACTGATGTTTCCACCTTGGAATTCAATGCCACAATGACTGCAACATTCAAAGTCAGAGTCGTGCAAATCTTGGGTTGGACCCCCGTCACCTGCATCACCTGCATTCCATGCGGTAGCTATTAGTGCGTTTGGGCGTCACATGTAACTGGAAATGTTTCTTCTGTTAGGTTCTATAGTGATTTTTTTTCGTAGCCATTTGCATATTTTAGTATTATGCCCCCAAAATCAAATATCCCCTACTTTTTTTGAATAGTATAGTATACAATGCAAGATTTCTATAAACGTATGTTTTACTTATCTCCAAATATATTTTTCTTGTTATTGCACCCGAAACTAGCATTTTTGTGCCTAGTAATATGCCGATGATGCACACATTTTGAAGCTTTGTGAGCACAAACCGCTATTGAATTTGAATAAAATGGGTTTAGCACCTACGCGATGCGATGGAGTCGACTACCCTTTGAAAACATAAAATGACAGCTAGGATTTCATAGCGGTAGGGTTTACGGTCCAGATCTGGTCGAAACTGTGCCGTTAGTTCTGTATTCCTGACAGGACGAAACCAAAAAAGTGAAGTGTTCGTATGTCCATCTGCTCGCTGGATCCAGCTTATTAAACAGAACAATATGATCCCCGTTGCTATTGCTTGGATCGTCAAATCTCCGTTCAGTATATTAAAAAAATAAAAAAAAAAAACCCAACAAAAAAATAAAAACACGAGAGAAGCAGATCAAATTAGTTGCTTTCTTTAACTGGAGATTAATGTAACTTTTAAGACTTACTGCTCACTTCGCTTTCCAATAAGAGTAGGAATAACTGGCAAAATAGCTAAAAAATAACAAAATCAACTGATATTTTTCTTCATTGCTTTGTATCATCTATATACCATGTAAATGAAAAACAGCCCAATAGGTCAACATAATTCTTTTCTTAACTGTCAGTAATATCTTAATATACATTATATATTTTGCGAAATTAATTTTTAAAATTTGCTTACGTACATTCGGCAGCCTTTAGAAGATCACCTTCATGGTCTTTGAAGACTGAAATAAAGATACACAAACTTCTTATCACATAAAGTCTATTTCTTTAATTGAGATAAATTTCAATTCAATAATTCTGACCATTAACGACTTAAGAAATCAAATAATATTTCATATTTGTAATATGGTTGATTTTGATTTCGATCATCTTCAATTACTTACAATGTCCCACAGAAGACAAAGCCTTCTTGATGCCATCGAAGATGTTTCTTTTATTAGCTGTAAAGAAAAATGAATTTCAATTGTCAGAAAAATGGATTTTGTGGTAGATTACTGGTGTTGGGGAGCCGCGGTGGCTCAACTAATAAGGCGTTTGCTCATTAACAAGGAGGTCCGAGTCTCGATCCCAATGTTTGTCCAGAAAGTTCCCTGCCATCATGTCAGTGGTACAGGAACAGCGTCTAGTCTTTCAATGGGGACGGAAAATAGACGTCCCGTGTACAAGTGCACGTAAAAGAACCTTTGCCAATTACAATTCGGGATAAAAGTAGGCCGTAATGCCACTGTTCGGGTAAATCTCTATGATGCTTGGAAAAATCTTTGGCCGCTAAAGTTGTCCATAAAATTCACCCCGTACAAGCGAATGAGGAAAATGTAAATTGCAATTATTCTTTTCTTACCTTCCGAACGCTTGCCCAAAAGACTTAGGTGATCTGAAAATTAAATACACAGTGATTTTTTAATATGTGCCGTAAACTCGATTGTTTATCATTATTTAATAAACGTCATCGACTGGGTCTTATATATACCTCGTGAGATCTTACCTATTAGCGAGTATTGCGACTGGCTGACGTACCTGAAACCACACTATTCCTACAAACTATAATAAGAAATTTACTACGTGTAATTGGAAAAATTAGAGTTGGGGTTCGTTGAGTGGTTTCGGAGAATAAACGCCAAATTTGCCCCAACCCGGCCCCTAATTAGCCGAGCAACCAGATCTACCAATGTAACATGCTTATCAAATTCCGTCTAAATTTCTAACCCGTTTAGGTGTCCAGCATCGCTCATATTCTAAGTTCATGTGAATTCCCAAGAAACAAGCAACATCATGTAACAAACGTAATTGAATGCATTATATTTGGATATTTGTTCATTTATAGTGCGCATGCCCTGCATCAATTGGCTTAACATAGTAAAACATGTCTTTCTTATTTAAATCTGCTTACCTGACCCAAAGCTATTTAGATAATGTTGCTGGATTATGTGCATGATTTCAGAGTGGGTCTTAGGCGGTTCGAACAATGGTAACTGGGCCATTGAGGCCGCAAACAAAGCAGCCAAAAGAATAAAAACTCTCATTCTGCAAAATCAAAAATGCAAATGTTTGATATTTTAATGGAGGCTGTGTTTCCTGTCGGATAATCAAATCAACATCAAATGATACTTTAAATTTGCCCAATCCGACGCTTTTCTGAGGGAAAAAATATTAAAGATATCATATGAATTCAAACTTATGCATTATGCAAGAGCTAAATCTGTCTATTGCAGCCAGGTCTTTCTTAAGGCATGAAATAGTATATAAACTATTATTAGACCTTAATTGACTATCCAAACCATAATCAACACTCGATGTCATCTTATTTATCGGATTTCCAATGCATTGGTATCCAATCTGCTGAACAACGCCCATTGATGATTAAATCCAAACGTGGATTATCAAGACTATAGATTTTTTTATCGTACCGACTTTAGTAATGATGATCGAGACAAGACTTAACATTCAAAAC
This sequence comes from Patella caerulea, assembly GCA_036850965.1. Lineage (NCBI taxonomy): Eukaryota > Metazoa > Mollusca > Gastropoda > Patellidae > Patella > Patella caerulea. The sequence continues at coordinate 27,990,974 of JAZGQO010000006.1, forward strand.
CTAATTTCTCGATTCATAGTGGAACTATTTGACTGAAACATTCAAAATCTCCTATTTACGTTATCTATTTATTTTTTTTTTTAACTATTTCAGCTGAGATAATTTTGTGAAATAAATCTAATATATTTGTATCTAACGACATTGGTAATGTCCCATAGGTTTGTTGTGGATATCCTAAGTCATAATAAATAGTAATAATAATAGAAAGAATAAAAATACTTCCTTCCGAGCACGACACCTGTCATTTTACAAAAAAAGTTGGATTATTCAAACGAAGACGCTACTGTTTGCGGTCATGACCAGAGAAGTCCTGCTCTTCTGACGAGGGTAAAAGACTGGAAAATTGCATTGAACTTATTTGGCTGGCACCTCGTTAATGAGCAATATACTTTCTCACTGAGTCACCGTAATAAGTAATAAGTAAGAGGTAATAAGGTAATAAGTACGATTTATTATTTAGAAATTTTGCATTAAAATCTATTTGTAAACAGTACACAGCACACGTGTATACATGTAGTATGATTATAATATTGGTTGATAGCAAACCCCCTTGTGGTGGACGTGGTGGAGTACCACACCGCCTTCCGCTGAAAATACGACAACTTAAATGACGACGTATAAAAGTTATTAAAAATAACATAATACTATGGGTACGAATTGGTTTGGGATTTTTGGAGACCTACCTGATTAGAAGGATATGGACACAGCGGGGTTGAACAGCTATGTAACCTGTACTTAGAAAATCGAACAGTTTTCTTATTTGTTTATCTGATAAAAATGTTCAGGATGGTTCTTCAAAAACATGATTCCAAACTTTATCAAACATATGTCTAGTTCTCATAATAAATATATGGAACGATATATTCGATGACCTCATTAAATTATCTAAATGTAGACTTTTGAATACAATTTTGTTTTTTAATCTTTGTTTTATTTGGCAATACGAGATCGGGTGCTGCAGCGAAGTTCCGACCCAGAGGCCCATTCATATGCTTTGATTGCTCTCTTATGGCTTACAGTGTTGTCTGGGTTTCAATTGTTTAAACAAAAAGGTCATCTTACACATAGAGATTAAAATGTAGTTCATAAATACAAAATGAAAACCCACTGGGTTAGGCAGTCGACCATACTCCTTGTTTAGTTCAAGTATCGGTTGGCACTGAACATTTTGTGATTCATTATGAAAACCGGCGCACCCGTTAGATCCCTTGGTCCCCCATTTCCCAGAACAGCACAGATATTCCAGACTGCCAAGTGCTTGTTGCGAAACACCTTGAAACTTTTATCTTAAATGCAATAATACAGTGTTATGCTCATTAATTTAGGTAATCGGTATCAAATCAGGCTTGTGGTGTCAAGACGTTTTATGATAAATTACGACTACGATGAAGCTCAGAGAGAATGCATTTAATGACTCAGGTCATGGAGGTTTGACGTCTTGTATTTCTGCACAAACCGCTGGGATGCATGCAGGGTTCCACGAGGGTGACAGTGGAAGCTGACTTAATTCTAGAGTTCTTTTATGAGAGTTTTTATTTCATTTTAAGTTATTTGTATTGCCATAAATCCGTGGCATTTTCCAGCGTGATTTCCCCTTTTCGGTGTGGCAGGGCGGGTCCCTGGAAAAGAAACAGTGTTAAGTCGTTCAGATGGGAGGGAAAATCTAGGTCCTGCGTACACGGTGTGTAACGTAAAAGGAATCTGGACAGCTGGAATTCGAGATAAAGAATCGGCAAGGACCGACTCGTGGCACACTTATAAGTCACTTATATAAAGAATATTTACTTATTTAATTAAAGAAGCATTCGTGATGTGGTATGCATAACTATCAACTGACAGGGCTCTCACATAATTGGTGTGTGTGTGTGTGTGGGGGGGGGGGTCTGGCCGGGGGCGACAATTCTTGGGGTGGGGGGATTATTAAAGTGCATACCAGCACTGGCAGAGATAGCAAATCACCGACCTTCGCTTTATAGGCATTCAACTAAAATTTCTTTAATCATAACAAAATCAACTGAGGGCCATGTCGACTGGAAACTATGAGCTAGGTTATAAATGTTTGAGGTATTGATGATTGCTGATAATTGCTCAGCCCACATTTCATATTTTCCTCAAGTATTTACAGGAAAGATCGTCTTGACTGGCAATATTAACGCAGATATGGTGGTCGTGGTCCAGTAGACTAGAGCGTTACTTATAGGCTTGACATGTGAATAAAAATGTTTTGCATCTTCAGATATATGGGGGCCCAATGGAGGAATTGTTTCAAATGTTACTATTAATTGTGGGCGTATTCAGCTATATGAGCATATCCATTGGGTTTAATGTTAATTTCCTTTTTCTTGAAACACACGAATGTCTTGGCAACCGTTGTTTATAAATATACGGTCCATCGGATGTCATAAAAGTGAAAAAAAAATTACTACAAGGATGTGTTTTATTGCCATCATCCTATCAACCCAGGTTTATTAAATTGGACTCCTGTTTCTTGTTTAATCCAATCTGTAAAAGCTGATATTCTCGTGAAAACTGATGGTCGCCCATGGCAGTTGTCATCACCCCAAGAAACAATGCCTACCACATACCATCGCCCTTGAAGAAAACAGGATAGCGGACTCCCAGAATCTCCCTGAAGCAAAGAAAATATTCTCTTTTTGTGTTTCGTCTAGATATACTTGACAACCACTACAAGAGGTTGCAGCATCGATCTTTAATGTAAATATTTCTTTTCTGACAATTGGTAGTCTGAGATTTTAAACATTAAACATACATTATGCAAGAGCTAAATCTTCCCATTGCAAGTCTTTCTTTAGGGCTGAAATGTTTTCGTAATTATTTACTATACATTGATTAACTTATCCAGGCCATATTCAACTCTCGATGACATCGGATTTCTCCGATATTAATTAGATTGGAACAGTTCAGTCGTATTTTGATTTAATCTAAAAATGGAAGGGTGAACAACCAGTCCCGTGGTTGAAATTATTGCACACTTGTTGTCAAACCTCCAAAGACTAATACCTTGGCTCGCAACAGAGTAATTTGAATGAAATTGTCAAATTATTCATTTTACAATATCTATATTCGAACTATTATAGCAAACAAACATGGCTAGCTTTTTTTTATCGAAATCTTACACAATGTATCTTCAATAAATTGTCGAATTTAGTTACCCCTTAGGATCTATTACATACAGTATTTTGTCATTGACGTTTTCAACAATCATCTCTTATATTTTACGACCTAATTGTCGATTCATTGGATGTATTGCGTTTTAGGGGATGGCGATCCGTCTTGCCATCCCCATTACTAATGGAAATAAAACACGAGCTCGACTAAATCAAATACTACATGAAAGTTGTTTAACACCTTTAGAAAAATAACTCAAGGTAAATGTAATATCAGGGTACTTCACCCAGTATGTATAAATGCGAAACGAAATGGGTATTAACACCATACTTTTCTGTACGGACTGACTCATGAAGACGTTCAAATTCCATGTGGCCTACTCTTATATCGAATTTCAGTCACGAACATGATAATTATGTACACGGGACCACGGTTTTCGCAAAATCCGAAGGACTGTGCACTATCCTTGTCAAAGGACTGTGCACTATCAAAGTCAGGCTCCGAACTGACAAGGATAAACCACACACAGTATAAATGCACAAACTAATCTGGATAGGGTCCAGTGAAAGTTAGTGTTAGACATCACCTGACAAGCCTGATGATCATATCTACCAGCACAGACCTGTCGATGTGAAACTTCTGCAGAATAATATGTACTACAGGATTGTACTGTGGACACATTCACTTTTAACTCTTGTAGAAGCATCCTATCACCCGTACCTGGAATTCAACAAAATATGGACAAGTATTCAACACTGATTGAAATGAAATTATTGCAAGAAGTTGGACCAAAGATTTTTTCTGAAATCTGAGATTAAACTATTATATCGCTCCATTGTTCAATAAATAATAAGGGTTTTATTATGATTATTACTCCCCAAGTTATTTAAATATAAAAGTACGACATAAATTGCTAGTGAATAAAGAAAGACGAAAGGACAAGAACCATAGAGGCCCTAGGTACGTTTAAGAATTTGGTGGCCCCATTTATAAACAAAAACCATAATAAACCACAAAATTGCATTTGTCAAAATGATGTTTATACACAGTAAGGTAGAAAAAAACAACGAAATGCTGATTCAAAATTGTTAATTATTTTTTTGCAAATATTTTACATTCTGTGGTGGCCCTTGCCCAACGATGCCTTAAAGCATATGCTGGGTTTGCTTAAAAGCAATCTGTTTAAAATACAGGTCTATATTTCGGTTCGCTTATTTATGCTTTAAATGGCCTGCACTACATGAAGATCCAACCAGTTGTAGTAGTGACAGGATTTCACACGAGTTCCTTTTGACGTCGGACTTTTGATTAACAAATCAGCGTTGATGTTTCTACTAGGATACCCACAGCTCCGTGCAATGGACGCAAGAACTAGTCGTAACAGACTGTTTCATGAGCTAATCCCTCACATCAACCAGAATGCTGGTTATATTATAACAACTCTTCCAGACGGTTATATTATGACAACTCTTCCAGACGGTTATATTATAACAACTCTTTCAGATCACGGTATAGTATTCTGTGTTTTAACCAGGCTGGCTTCACAGGTTAGCAGCTCTGTCAGGCAAGTAAGCACATATGACCATATCCGTCGTCCCGAGATATGTCCCATAACTGTCACATTAGTGAGTAAAAAGAGCAATGCACCAGGAAATAGAGATTAATCCTACCTTGAGTACTCCCCCATCCAGTGATCCAACATTCTTTATCAACAAATTCATCTACTGGAAATGTAATAGGAAGACAGGCTGCTGTTACATCATTGTTTCTTATTTCAACAGGAGCAACCAATTCTAATAGAGCAATATCGTGATCATTGTTAACCAACCCAGCTCCCGCTTTATCAAATAATGGATGCTGAAATTGTGTCGAATAAAATATAATAAATCTTATGGACGGTATAATTGTCAAGTAGAATGGATTGGGGGTAAATCATTTTTGAGATGTCATAATTAAATAACAAAAAGGCTTACTTTTATTATATTTTTGATAAAATAATCTCGCTCCCTACCACTTAAAATGTGTCTATTGGTTTCACCAGTTCTAAGTATCGTAGCCCATGGTCCGTATGTCTTGGCCCTGATAGAAAAAGCAATCATTGTCAGTGGTAGAAAAAAGACTGAGGCGTCTAAGTATTAAAATATGGTGAAACCTTTGCATCTTCGTGATCTTTGAAAGATAACATAACTTTGCCTAAAATCAATATTCAATTTGGGTTTCGGTTGGGTTCCTTCGGGCGACAAGTCGTCACAAAGTTGAAAAAGTAAATGGATAGGCACTGGTGACAATAATAGTATTATCCCCCACATGAAACGTGGTAAACTGGTTGGTTTATATCTTTGTTGGACGACGACCGAATCCATTGCACTACGCATCATGTTGTTCTTAATGTACGATAAATATGAAATATAGCATGGATTGACGTCATACTTACTCGCATCCTGGTCCCTAGAACCTTAGTACTTGTTTTCATAGACTAGACCGAGGGGGCAGATATAAATCGGATTTTCGGCGGAATTTTCCAAAATAACTGAAATCTTAAACGCAGCATTTGTTGATGTGGCGGTAAACTTACGTGCGTACACAGTGACCAGCTGTTATCGCCCATCTAGAAGATATCAAAACAGCTCCACATCCATGATTGTCCTGATATAGAATTTCTGTCATCCATGGCCATACCCCTTCAGCAGCAGGATGACCATTGACTATTCTTGATTGAGAAACATGCTTAATGCCACATTCTTCTGCTTGAAGAAAAATACTACATTATTGACACTTCTTCTGACCTCAGCATCAGTAAGGGACTTTGTGATCATACCCCCAAACTCAACTTGAATGATCTACGTCCTTAACTGACGGTGACTCTTGATAATATATCACATAGAACGGGAGCGCATTTGTCATCAATTTGTATGTATAGTTTTTATATATGGAATTTCTTTTCCGTTTTTCATGAACGCCTTAATATATTCAGTTTGCATGTACCCATGTGTATGATCAATAATTCCTTTACCATTGCAGAAACTAAACCGCCATAGAATGGAACCCCTTTGCCATTTCGTGAAGATAAAAGTTGTGAATTATACAGTAAACAAAAACATGCACACATATACTCAGCCAAATTAAAAACTTGACACTCGGAATTTTTGGGACTAGATTTTTAACATTTGGTTTAAGGCAACTATTTTAGTGTTATGTTGTGCACAGACGACCCTGACATCAACAGAAAGTAAGAATACGTCTCGCCTTAAGTCCTTGACATTGATAAAGTTCGTGATGTCACAGTACCCCCCCCCCCCAAAATGACATTCACAGACTTGGAGAACTATCGGAATAAAGTGTTTAGTAACGGTTGTGGCCTCCTCTGGCGTCTCGTACTAGTAAACACTACCCGAGGAAGACGTCGCCACTGCTCAGCAAGAGCATGTCGAAGGTAAGGCAACGTCAGTGGTGGATTTACTTGCTGACGAACACGTCGACCCAGTTCGTCCCAGGTGTGTTCAATAGGATTAACGTCGGGACTAAGCGACGGCCAATCCAGGACTTGGACACCGGCATTTCTTAAAAAAATTCTGGGTAGCAATTTCCGTATGGGTTCGAGCATTGTCTTATTGAAGGCCCATGTCTCTGCATAAGCGGAAGAAGAACAGGTTGCAAAATCCGATCCCTGTACTGGACAGCATTTAAGTTTCCTAGGAAAACAACAGGAGGGGAACGTCCATGTGCACAAGAAGAACCCCACACCATGACGCTGCCGCCACCAAATCGGTCAACTTCTCTGAAGCATACTTGAGCGTAACGTTCATCTCGTCTGCGGTACACTCGTACCCTGCCATTCGTCACTAAAGTCGAGCATATTTCCCGAAATTGGTGAAGACGAATGGTTTGATTGAATACAGATGATCCACCTTTTTGAAATGGGCTCATATATATATATTGTGTGGTTTGAAAAAAGGTGTTCATATTTCCAGTGATTATCATTTTTAATGTAAGTATATTGCTACCCTACGATAGCTTATAAAATATATGACGTATTTAACATCCTAAATGATGCGTTGATATATTTACCTGGAATAGGTGTTGTTGTTGGTAATGATGTCGGAATGTTGTTGATAATACAACCAGCACTTGCGTAATAAAATAAATTTAACTTTCCGCACCTTGCCTGGTGATTATTTGTTAGAAATGGCCGTCGCCCGCCTACCTCACCTCCACAGGCCTGTGTTTGATCTATATCAGGCTCCCAGCCACTGGTAGGTGTAATGTATGTCTACAAATGGAATGACATGTATACAAATTGAATAACTTATGATTGAAGGATAAATTATTATATATGTTTGAACTACTGTTATATTTATCAGCTATAATCAGCACACAATGCCCAAAGGATGTGAGCATGTGATTATTTCAATTCCCTTCCCTTTATCCCCACTCTCTCAACAATAAATACCCTTTCAAATTAGACTGGAACATAGTGATTTTCATTTAAGTATTCATGGTTAAAAATATTAAATGATCTTTTGTTTAAGTTTCTAATAATAGTGCTTTAAGAACTAACATCCTTTACTGAGTTAATAATTATTTTCTGTAAATTGGTTGCACGTGTACCTTAAACTGGAACCAACCAGAATCAGTTTCAGAACAATCCATTTCTACATCAAGCATCCAAAATCCGGAACCAAATGTATTAAGGGCAGAGAAGCCAAATCCATTGTCTCTGACTGTAAGATTCCCCGGTACATGTCTGTTAAAGAATAGATAAAGACACTTTTGGTGTGGGATATCGTTTGTAAGTATAATTCTGCAGTTATTACAATATCATATGGATTTATTTCTTAGAATATTTTTTGTATCATTCACAGAATTATGTATCTATGTCTTATATGTCTTATGTAATATTTACTTATATAATTCATAAGTTTATTATGAAATAATACCTACTTCGATGTCGTCCATACTAAAGGTGTACCTTCTGCTGCCAATCCATTAAAACTTGCTTGATTAATTTCAGCTCCTTGCCAATCTAAATAATTATCACCTACAGACCATTTAGTCGCGGCACTACTTGAAACATTCTTATGGCGGATTGGAATGGAACAAGGATCAGTCCCTGTCTTGCCTGTGCAATGGTAATTCCGACCTGTGGCAAATAATAAAACTGTACTAAAAAACGTTTTATTTTACTCTTGGTGATAAAAATATAATAGCTTTTATATGCTATTTTTGCCGAGTTAAATGGCTACAGAGTCAGAAATCATACATTTATGTATCTAATCTTAGCCCATAAAAATTCTTATTTTTTATTGCTTGAATGAATATTACAACGTGTTATAATAAAATTTTTTATACCGCTTGATAGTCATGCTTTCTGAATATTTAAACATAATTGTTGAATTAACCATGCACTTTCACGTACTTTAATCAACCGTGTATACTTTCTAATATAACCGTGTAATTTCACATATAACCGTGTAATTTCAAATATAACCGTGAATGTTTTCCAATATAACCGTCTAACTTTCCAAACGCTCTTGGTTCTTTGAAGATATGTAATAATGTCATTTGTTCAACCATACACCAAAATCCAAATCAATTTAAAGACATAATAAACCAAAAATATAAGTTCTATTGTTTATAAAAAAAAACCAAAACATTATGGGTCTTCCAATCAGTGGTTCTATAGGCGGATTTCGAATGTCGAGCAGATATATTTATAACGCAGTGTATGGTCTGTGAAAATTTAGTATTGATACACTGTGTAAATAAGTGATGTTGGTTAACAGGAAAAAACATCTCTTAGAAAGAACAGCATGGATAAAAGAATTGTTCAACTTACCACCACGAATAAAAGCATTTTCGCCAAGGTCAGTGTTAGCGTTAATAAATATAACGGTGCGTTGAAAATTGCTCTTAATTTGACTTAGACAAGTTACTGACGATGATATATATAAAAACGATAGTAACTGATAGATGTCCATTTTAAAATGACAATTGATTATTAAGATACCAGATGACTGATCTCACAAGTGGGGTTTCGTGTTGATATTAACAAAGAAACGTGGTTTAACATTCCCACCTCGCAATATCTATTTCTATAAAAACAGAGTTATCCCCCTTTGCATTAAGCCATAGTCCTGAAATCTATCGATTATGTATTATGGTTCAAATGTGATTCAGAGCAAAAAAAAAAAATAAATAAATAAACAAGGTATAGTAAAAGGGGGAAATTCTTAACTAAGGGTATTTTTTATGGTGTAACCTATAACTTTAAATCGCGAGAATTCTACTTTCTTACACATATTTTCTACTCTCTACTATCAAATTTCGACTCTCGATTGTTTGACTTTCTACTTCAGGCTTTCTATTCACGATTTTCTAACTAAGTTTGTGTCCAATGGTTTGAAAGTTGATCGGTTATACGTGACAAGGAGTAGGGCCGCCTGTCCAACCTTGTGGGTTTCCTCCCACTTCTAAAGTAATGACCGTACGCGCAAGCGAATTATTGAAATACATTTTAACAATATGTTAGTCCAGAAATGACCCCTTTTGTGTCGAGTCGACGTTAACACCCTTTTTTTTTCTCTATTGATCACTGATAGTAAAATCGCGTCATTTTCATAACCCGACATTGCGGGTATGTGTATGTGTGTGGGCACCTGAAGTCAGATTTTGAGTGAGAGCCGGTCACTAGCGTGCGTTGAATTCGGTAGATATGTGCGGGCATTGTCCCCTAGAAAATTTAAGAAAATATTGCAGTGATATTCTGTGTTTTTATTTCGCCATACGAATTGTACCAGAGAGTGTGGTTAAAGGTATAGGCCCAGAGCTTTTAAGGCTCTGTATAGACCCCTCTCCTCCCTTTGTCTCTGTACCTAGTTGTAACCTCTTTACAGACTAGAATACTTTGAGCAAGATGCATTACATCTTCAATAGATGGCTTGATCTCGCCTTAACAATGCTAATTGGTCGCGTGTAAACACAACGGGCACAAAAGTTCGCGAATTGTTGAGTATTGAAGCAACGGTTAGATGTTGTAAAACTTGCGGACGTTGCACATTACAAAAATATATTCCATAGTTGGTAGATTTTGTTTTAGTCTTAGCATTCTCGTTAATTTCGCATGTAATTATATTATTAATACTGTGATATTTTCGATGTTCCGCGATGTTCTGTGTAATTCTTAGCTGTTAGTTCTACATTTTCTATATGTACTGACTTATCCAATGTAGAATACAATACTATGAAAAACACAGAGCTGCGATTAAATATATTATACGACTTAATTGGTTAAAGAGATTATTCTGAAATCGGAATAAAAATCTATCTTGGTCTCAATATAAATATAAATGATTATGAAACATGCTTAAAATAGTTCTATACAATTATTTTACATGTTTAAGTGCATTTGCTTGTCGTCTTTAACTCAATTTAGTGCTTGGCATTTGGAAACGATAATGCAAACTGGCTCAAACTGGACGTCATTAAGGCAATAGGTGCAAGATATGCTTTCAAAAAGGTGTAATGTTTTGTCTAGTTATTTTGCTAAATGACCCGTAACGTTTTTCTGTGTAGGGTAAACAATATGAGTTGTAAAAAAGGGGTAAAATGCCAAGGTTACCGGATTGATCCTAGCATGTTTGAAGAGTTTATATTTTGGACAAATAACTTTCTATTCATAAAACATGACGCAAATTGCCGATAAATAAACAATACTACAATGAGGAATACAATAACTTTTATTAATATGTACCTCTGTATGTCATACCTTTTATTTAATAGAATTGATAAGTGTTTGTATGTATTTATTAATATATCATTTAGACAAATCGCTTTCATTGGGTTGTGTAGACAGTATTCGGGTATATAGCTGATATTTACTATAATAGAGGCTTTCTTTACAAATTGGCGGACTAATACATATTTGAATAGATATGATAAATACCTAGTGTTATATGTTTGTGATATATCATTAATACAAGTTTTCATATATGTGAACAGACATTGCTTTCATCTTGTCGGGAGAAATATGAGAGCCGTTTGAAAAATAGCAGGTAGGGTAAAATATGGGATGTGTTTTTTTCTCTTTTGCTTTGTTTTTATATGACTGAATTTGTTATTAGATTAAATCATTAATATTAATGGCAATATAAAAATCAAATCGGAATCCCTCCTATAGTGGGATAGAGAGAAGTCGCATAGACTGGGTCTGTTCCCCAATCCCATTCAGACATCCTGAATAAAAATATTGTTTTAAAAAATCCTATATTAAAAGGATAAGAAACGGTCACATTTCTGGTACAAACAAACACTGACTTAATTATAATCTAACAATAATATGTTCATTCTTCACAAGAATCGAATATTGTAAAATAATTCTTGTTACTTTAATTTGACTTCATGACCGCCATCAATATTAAATACTTATGAAATGCTAATCGTTACTTAACGATATCTTCGGCAGTTTATTTATTCTAACTGTAATCGTGGTTTAAAGTCATTCATTTTTGGAATAGGCCGTATAGCGCCTCTGTCCGGGTAAATGACCCCTATAGCACACTTCGCGGTGTATGAGCATCTTCACTATCCCAGTCAAAGCAGAACAGTAGGATGTTATATCCCAATTCATTTCATTTTTTACCCTTCTTCTCCATCCCGGGATAATGAAGACATATATAAACTATGTTGTGTGCGACGAGGGAAATCAATGTTTCCTAGGCAGCGGCTTTGCGACCTTCTCTTATTTCGTATACTTTCAACACTCAAGGGTTATTTTACGAGCACGCCAACGAGTGTGTAATACATTGGTTAACAAAGCGAGATAGAGAGATACAAATGGGGTTTAACATCCACTCGACACAAACTAGGTCATTTCGGGACTAACATATGGTTTGATTTTTATTTCAATAATTCGCTTGAGCGATAGGGGTCTGTAGCAGTGGGAGGAAACCGGAGTGCCCGGAGGAAACCCACGAGGTTGAGAAGGCGCCCCTATCTCCATGCCACATACGCTCACACCAGGGCTCGAAACCTCAGCCGCAAGCCAGAGGTGAGCGAGCGGCCAGCTAGAGGTCGAAGCACACCAGTGGGCCATCCCCCTCCCCAGGGTAACAAAGCTTGATGAACAGATCAAACTCCTTTTCGTATACCCGGCCGCACATGTATGACCATTCATTTTTCAAAACACACATTGCCGCATTTCAGATCGGGCAGTGTTGATTATCCTCCTTATTTGGTTATCATATTTAAAGTTTCAAACGACAAGATCGAATCATTGTTTTATTTTAAGCCTGATTAATATATTACCATTTCTTAGATTTCAGTAACCAAAGATGTCGACACCAGCATTGGTTTTAGAAAACCAACCCGTGTGTAATATATGCTACAAGAAGCCCCAGGATGCCGTATCATTGCCATGCCAACACCAATTCTGTCGAGCTTGTATCAAAAACCACATTGTCAACTCGGTGGAAGCGCAGAAATTCCAAGGATTTGGATGCCCTGCTTGTCAAGAATTCGTTTCCAAACCAATCATGGCCGGTTCTCGACCAAAAGAACAATGGGCTGAATATCTTCCAACAGTGACCCTGTCAGATAATAAACCAGATTTACTGAGTTCAGAAAAAGATGGTAAGAGTAAATTTAAGTCAATAGCTTGGCCATATGAACATTTGTCTAGTCATCATGGCGATATCAAGCTGATTCCAAAGATTGTGCATGACAAGCAGTACATGTTTTGTCTGGTTTCAATTGTTCTATGAATTATTATCTAGGTCTTGGGATGGCATATATATTGAGTGGATTACAAAATGTCCGCTGTATCTACATTAACCCCTGATACATGTACTTGAAAATCTAGAATGGTCGGAGATAATTTAGATTATTTCTCGTTCAAACATTCATAACTGATCTGTGTCTGAACTATTATAACTCTTTATCTAAATTTTACGTAATGTATCTTTACATCTTTGCAAGACATTAAACTGATTCCAGATGATGCTATAATACAATTTAGTTTGGCCCACAGTTAAGATCGAGCGTTGATTTTTGTAAACGTCTATGAAGTTGAAAAGATTTTCTAAACCCTTTCCGAAATTTTAAATAATATATCATTAAATGTTTGCACGGCACTAAACCGACACCAGATTGTACTATAGCCTAATGTAACCTGGTCCACACTTAAAAGACCGGTTGCTAAATCTTGTAAACGTCTATGAAGTTGAAAGTAAAGCCAAACTACTCAATATAATTGTCAATTGTAGATGGAAACTTCCAAGGAGACATATTATAGTTTAAATTTATTACACAGAAATATCTTAAGCTGCAGTAGCGTTATATGTAGTCAGAGACAAGAGACATTACAATTTGTTAAAACATAATATTATTCTCCCGTTGGGAATGAATGATTTTATTGTGATTTGATTTATATTACAGAGTTGAAATGTGCTGCATGTAAAGAAGCTGGTCTTGACAATGCTGCCACGTTATGGTGTCAACAATGTAACGACTCTTACTGCCCTGATTGTTCAGCATCACACAGAAACTTTCCTGCCACTCGATCCCACGTCCAAGTACCTATAGCTTATATATCACCTCGTGATAAATCAGAAGAAGATCTTGCAACCTGCTCTCAACACAAAGATAGTCGAGTAGAATTTTATTGTGCTGCCTGTGACTTGTTAATCTGCCCATCCTGTGCTTTCGTGAATCACAGAAGATGCGAAAAGGTATCTACTATAAAAGGGGCTACGGATGTAGCAAAAGGCGACTTGTCCACCAAAATCAAGAGAGTAAGAAAAAAATCTTCTGAATGTCAGGCGATGTTAGTGGATAGTAATTCTAGAATACGGGAATTGCAGATCAGCCGGCAAAGAACGGAAGATAATATCAAAGGGTTCACCGACCAGTTGATGGACACCATATCTGCTAACAGAGATAACATGCTGTCAAATATCTCTTACTCGTTCAATACAGAAGAGACTCGCTTGAAGCAGACTGAAACTAAGTTACGAGAACACATAGTAGAATTGGAAGGTTGTGAGCAGGGAATGGAAAACCTGCTAAATACGAATTCAGAAACAAAACTCTTGGCTAATCTTAGTAAAACACAGAGAAAATATAATGCTTCACTTGAGAAGGAAATTAGACCAGAAGAACTCGTTCCATTCCAAATGGAATTTGAGCCAAATACTTCGTTACTGGATGTGCTGGATTCTTCCCAACTAGGGGAGGCAGTTCTTGAACGAGAGACACGGGAAAAGCAAGAAACCGCAAGGAGGGATGAAAAAACCGAGAACAATTCTGACGAACCGAGAGATCTTATGAAACACATCAAGAGTAAAGCCAAGGAAAAGAAGACTACGAAGCAAAAGGTCAAATTTAAGAAATCCAAACGTTCTAAAAGAAGGGGTTCAGAAGGTAATCCGGTTCTCCCAGTACCAATTACACCACCTCCACAAGAACCAAGGGTGGATAAAATAAAAGTACTTCAAAAACACAAGACAGTATCTACGGATGTGCTTGGTGACAGTTTGAAATCATCTGCATCCAGCATTATTGTACTGTTTGTAAATGGCGTCATGACAACCGTAGTGGCTGACCACAACAACTACAGTCTGAAGTCTTTCTACGTCAATATGGGCCTTGATCGACAATCTAAGATGTCCATGGACTCAAAACCGTGCCACGTAGCTAAATTGGCAGCACACACCGTTGTAGTAACAATGACGCGTTTAAAAAGAATAGCTGTGGTTAAAGTCAGTCCTGGTTTGAGCTTGATAGATAGGATTCGAACTAGTAAATATTATAACTGTATAACGGCTTTAGCTGAGGACCGATTAGCTGTTGGGACTACCCTAGAATCCAGTGTATCTATCGACATAATAGATCTAGAAGGGGAAATTCTTCACTCTATATGTTCGGACCCAGATGATCAACTTTTATTTTCGGAGCCGAAATTTATGATTCTATCGCCATCTGGAAATCTGCTGGTATCGGATCGTGACATTCCATATATATCATGCTTCACACAAGCAGGGAAGCTGGTATTCAAAACGGGACCGAAACAGACGTCAGATTTGGAAGGGACGTCTGGTTTATTCTGTAGCGAAGATGATCAAATTTATATATCGGATAAAACCAATAACCGCATCCTTCTCATGCAGGATAATGGGGAAACAATCACCACGTTCTTAACTGCTGAACAGGGCGTTGAACAACCACAAGGACTTTTCATAGATGACTTGGATCAAGTCTACATCTGTCAGGCCAACAGCAAAATTAGTATTTTTAAAGAAGTTGAAATTATTGCTCCAAAATGATGATAGGAACACGTAGGATATTGTAATACAAAAATGTTTATGTTTTTCTAAGTAAAAAGTGTGTGTATTGATCCAAAAAATATAGTTGTATTTCATACCCATAAAGGTTTGATTGTTTCATTGAACTGTTTTTGATTTTTCCCGTTCAATATAACTTGGAGTTTGATTTTCTGGTTGGCCTGGATTGGGGAAGCTAGAATCACACCAGCCCTGTTCATGCTTATATTTCTTTATATTTAACTTGATCACACCCGTTTTATTAAGGATTGATCACATTTAATTGTATCGCGCTAGTTTCAATCGGCATTACTTAAATTTAATTGAATCATATCAGTCGTATTCAACATTAATCAAAATTAAACCAGTTGAGTTGAAATAGACCAGTGGATAAAAGAACTTTCATTGTGATGGATATAAAGTGGATATAGATTCAGTTTTGATAAATGAAGTTCATCTTGTTTGTTTCGGCAAAACTGCCATTTGTAATCCATGTAGGTAATCAAATACGATTAATCTAGAGCATCCACTGTTATTACTCAAAACATTGCTGTTAAATAAATCAATTTCGTCGGGCAATTTAAAGATGTTATAATGAAAAGGGTTATGGGCTAAAATACCTGTTCTGATTTATATCCAAGCTTGGCAATCCTTCAGGTATGCAGCACGACAGTCGTCTTCGATATTATGAATACGGAGATCAAAGCATCAAACATCTGGTGTAATTTGAACCAAACTGGTCTTATTAATCTACTGTATGCTATATTTTTTTTGAGTGCTCGAATTTGAAAACGAATTTGGGCACAATTAATTGTTTAGAATATTATCTATGCGTTTTAAATTTAAATAAAAGTCCATTGTGTACAGATGGCCAATATATAGCTGTGTTTGAATGTGTGGGTCGACAAGTAATACCGTCGGGCGAATACATTGATTTACACGTTTCATAAGGACTAAGACTACTAATTATTTCCCCTTATGATCGACGGATGTTGTGCGAGTTATTAATAGAAAATTTTAACCTTAATTATTTTCTTCCCCCTTACTGCAATTTTTGGTTGACTTTTTGGTCTAGAATTGGAGAAGAGGGGTCAAATTTGCAATTTCATAGTAGTTTTGGGTAATACTGGTAATATTACAGCGGAGGGATAGCCTTTGTATAAATGATTGAAAGGGCACGCCATGGCATTGACCTTTCGGCCCCCACCCCCCTCCGGCATCTTCTAAGAACTGTATCATTAGAAAATGGAATGAAATAGGCTTAAAAGGCCAATACCGATATTATTTTGTAGAATGAAATAAGTGCTTAATTTTGTGTTAAAATCCTCTGCCTTTGGGTCGCGCAACTATGTGATATATTTTCAAACAACTTAAACCTGTCAGTCTTCATCTGAATATGGAGACCAGGGACCCAAGCTGTATAATGCGGTGTCTGGATGAAACCCGTCTTTTATTTTATGAAAATAATATGTAGGGGAAATTTAACTTTCGTTATCAAGTACAGCACGTGGGTCTTTGATAATATGTAGGGGAAATTTAACTTTCGTTATCAAGTACAGCACGTGGGTCTTTGATAGTATAGACCTCTAAAGGAACGGGACTCGATTATCAGGTCACCCAACGAAAGACTTGATCCGCAATCTTAAATGGGTTAAGTGTCCGGATAAGCAGTATTTACGTTTACGTCTAAACAACTTAATATGTTGAGCTGAAACATTGAGACAAGGTAAATACAATACTCCTGTGTACTTTGGCGCTTCAAAATTAAATGAAAAGGTGTTTAACGTCCTACTTGTTTGCGCCAATGAAGCCGACCATACACCATGTGGTGTGCCGCGAGATATATTTTGCCCGAGCAATGGCGTCTCCTTCTACTCTTTGTAAGGGTATTTTACCACTCGGCTAATCTCGACAGATTCCGTAAACTACGTAAACAACATCTAGTCTCGGATGTATGGCAGTAAGTGATATGTACCTACCCCCATACAGTTGCGATGCGGCTACCGGTTTACTTTAACAGGAAAACTTGACGCTATTACACAAATTGGGAACCTATTCGGCTAGCGCCCTATTCGACCGATCGAGCTGCAACCTGTTCGTTGGAAACCTATTTAGAGTAAAGACAACAGTCTCTATTTATCAACCAATAAAATCCAACGTTATGTCTATCAAATGAAAGTAGAATATATTATTTTTTATCCATTCCTTCAGCTCAGAATAGAAGTGTAATTTCGTCATTATCTTGCAGCTGGATCGGTCGAATAGGTCGCTAGCCAAATAGGTCGCCAACTTGTGTTTGGAATGGGCGCAGCCATGTCTCATCCGGGACCTTTAAAGTAGTTCCAATATGGCGGAATTCATCATACAGCCGAGTTTAGATTCCCGAAAGCATCCGAGGTTTGCCGAGTGGGTATTTTACATGCACGCCAAACTACAGCTGACGCGCCCTCGGTTTTTCGTCCCATCTAAAGACTACACGATGGTCCTTGTTAGGCCCTCCGTCCTGCACCACAGACAAGGGAAAAGCATGCTGGAGAATCACTAAGAACTTGCTAAAGAAATGTGTAAATCACACGACTTTATAGGGACATTCTAGGGAGAGCTTACTGTGTGAGTTTTGGTAAATAATAAACGGATTTCTTCGATTATGAACAAACTAGTTAACTTTGGTTATTATAAACTTACCTGTGTGTTTAAAATGAACTCCCGTTAAATAAAATCCATTGCACCACTAAATGTCCTAACGTATAAAAACAGTTCTCTCTTGAAAAATTGAAATCCCACAAACTTTCGGTTAAGAAAAATATCAATATGGCCGCTGGTTACGTCACACCTCGGGAGATATCACTTTGTATCAGGGGTGACAGCATAGGAAATGTGGCATTTAAAAGCACGTCTCGACTCGGCATTGAGTTTGAGCGTTCGCACACATAACAACCTGTATTTTTTAAAATTTGTTACCGACTTAATTATTTGATTAGCGGCTCGGATGGGATTATTTTCTTTTTAACACGCATGAGGAACAAAAATAACTACATTCTTTTCACGGGCCTTAAATATTACCCATATTTATAATATGGTATGATGATATTATTATTTAACATATATACAGGCAATTTACAATTAATGTTCCGCTTCTTACTGGGTGTTACGGACTTATCGGCATTGTATCCGCCACCCAATGCCATTAGGCACCTTGAACGCTGCCGCAACACACGTAAAAATGTCACTGAAGCGGTTATTATTTGATCGAAAGAATGAGATCAAATTAATAATACACTCAGAGTCCTCAGACACTTCGGAGGTGTGCTTCGTGATCCGTGTTAAACTATTTATAATATAAAGAAGATAGGATATTAAAATTTATATTTTATATATGACTTTATTTTTACGAGTATCCGTGCAATCAGTGATTCTTTCATTGTGAATAAAATTTGATAGACTGGCGATCAATGGTTTCAATATAAAGCTCCGATGTAATTGCCTTCAATTGATATTTTCGTCGCCCAAACTCAAACGATCGTAATGTTGGCGCTTTGCTTTGAGCATAACACGTGGTTGCCAAAATATGCGTCAAATTTAAACAACCTCGCTTCAGTGTGTTGGATTCGTCCAGTATGTGACGAAAGCAATGTTATTATCCACTCTGTCGAAATAACAAGTAAATATTCAAATTTTTCAAGAGAGAACCGGTTTTATTCGTTGGGATTTTTAGTGGTGCAAAAGATTTTATTTAACGGGAGTTCATTTTAAACACACAGGTAAGTTTATAATAACCAAAGTTAACTAGTTTGTTCATAATCGAAGAAATCCGTTTATTATTTACCAGAACTCACACAGTAGTTACTATACCTGTAACCTTAAACTGCACATCAAGAGTAAAGCCAAGGAAAAGAAGACTACGAAGCAAAAGGTCAAATTTAAGAAATCCAAGCGTTCTAAAAGAAGGGGTTCAGAAGGTAATCCGGTTCTCCCAGTACCAATTACACCACCTCCACAAGAACCAAAGGTGGATAAAATTAAAGTACTTCAAAAACACAAGACAGTATCTACGGATGTGCTTGATGACAGTTTAAAATCATCCCCGCTCCCCCTTTTACCTAAAACCTTGCGAACGCCACAAAGCCTACATTTTTTAACATAATTATTCATAATTTGGATTCAATAAGCAAATTTGGTGAAAAACAAAGATTTTTTTTTCGGATCAGATGCTGAGGCAATAATTATTTTGAGACAAGATTGTCTCCTAATTGTTAACCAGCAGCGATTAACTGTGAGATTTTTGGTGGCATAATTCTGCCCTGTGAAAAAAATTGCCCAAGTCAATGTGTATCTTGGACATAAGACAAAAACTGCTTAAGTCAAAATACAGTTATTGCCTAAGTCACACATTGATTTAGGCAGTTTCAAACTTTCCCCCTAAAACATAATATTTTACAATTTTTGTGTAAATCCCTTCAAGAAGTCAATGAAGCTGGTGGTAATACATATTTTAAGCCAATAATCTAAATTTTGAAGAAAAGTGACTCGGGCAGTTTTTGCTTTAGATTGACCGCATATTTATGCAGTAAGGCTTCACCTTTATTTCAATGGGAATTGGATTATTATATGTTAAACTATGTGCAGTACAGTTTATGTGTAAATTGAGGGGGCTATGGGCCAGTAAACTGTGCCTGGAGTAAGACTGAAGACATTAGTAGTGGAACCATTTCTAGGTGGAGCTTCTCATACCTGACAAGTGATAAGTTACTCGCGGAGATCACAGAAAGATAGAACCAGAATTTGACGTCTTCTGAATCAATCCGGTCTATGAGGTATAACATTATCGCTGAAATTCAATGGGATTCTTCATCTCACTAATTTTAATAATGCACACAAAATTCATACAGATCGGAAGTTAGCTTTTATCATTAATTAGTGTTGAATTAGGTTGGCTCGACTGCAATATTTACACACAAGCAAGAGAGAGAGAGAGATGGGATTTACAGTGCACTCCACAAACTAGGTCATTTTTGGACTGAAAAGGTTCAATTTTCTTTCAATAATTCTCTTGCGCGTAGGAGTCTTTAGAAATGGGAGGAAACCAGAGGTCCCAGAGAAAACCACAAGGTTAAACAGACAACCCTATTCCTTGTCACCTACCATCAGGGAATAGAAACCTTGCCAGCTGAATAAATAACAGATCTTATGAAACAACATGCTAACCATTTACTCACCCCCTTAAGCAATGTAGATGCCCCTAGCAAGGAAATAAACACATAGAATTATTATATATATTTATCATATACACTTCATTGGATGACCTTACAACTGATTGACACATGCATTGACACATTCATTTTTCATGACAAAAAATCCTCAAAAAATAGAAATTAAAACTATCAATGAAAATCATATATCAATTTTTTTTCAACCATAATTATTCTGTCTTTTTTGATCATTCTTCACTCATAATAATAACCAAGAATTATATACACAATTATAATACAAACATTACAACAACATTCAAAAACAACAAACATCAGTCAAATGTCATTATTATTTCAAAATCTTTTTGATTTCACCCTTGGTAAGAATATCTCGAGCAAAGTTATTAAGACATTCTTCGTTCCAATTACAAGGGACAAAATCATTTTGATGAGTGGTTGCTGAGCATTTGGGTTTACAGCAATACCTTTTGTTGGACGTGGCACATCGGCAATGCCTATCATGTTTTGATGCCAAAGATTTCATGGAATTTACAACATGTGTAAGTGTAGACAGTTTTTCTAAATGATGACGAAGAATTCTCCAGACACTGTTCCAGGAAACTGTTGATTTAGAAGGAGCGTCATAATGAATATAATCCTTTAATTCATCAATATGAGTTTCAAACAGTAATTCAATACACTGCTCCTTTAAGTCATCCATACCAAGTTGTTCAGTAAGAGAAAGTAATGAGATAAGTCGGCCATCAGGATTTTCTTTCAGATCTTGGCACAAACAATTAATACATCGTTTCTTTAATCCTTCAATTTGATATTTGTCTGTAAGTGGTAGTAATCTTTCAGATGCATCGGCTGAAAATACACAACATAACAATCATTACCTGGTTATAGAGAGATAAACATGGGGTTTAATGTCTACTTGATACAAATTAGGTTTTTGGGACTAACATATGATTCTATTTTATTTCCATAATTCGCTTAACGTCCATGGGGTCTTTAGCAGTGGAAAGAAACTGGAAGACACAGAGAAAATGCATGAGGTTGGACAGACGACCCTATTCCTTGTCATGTACAACTGGCGAATTGAGACCACCTCGGCTGACTCAATGACAAACCTTATGTTACAACGAGCACATGCAAATCATTTAGCCATCCAGGCCACTAAATAATAAAGAATTTCAATATATAAGCCTTTCCCAAATAAACTGTATAGTCTTATTCTTAAACATCGGTCATCATCTGCGGTTAATTTCGCCCAATTAAATTGTATTTAAAACACAATTTCATCCTCCTCTAGTCGTGAGGGTGGGGGATTGGGCTGGAAAGGCCTACTAAAGTCCTAAAGTCCAAAGCCTCCCTACATCTTAATCTGCCACACTGACTATTTTTACACCACTTACAAATCACAATTTCAGAACCGCTTTAATCAATAAAATATTGTTAAATTTATTTCCCAATCAACATCTAAAAAAAAATTACTGAAAAATTGTGATATTTCATTCATTTTTGGTAATGGAGGTAGTGATCCCTTCCCTATTAAATAAAAAGGCTCACCTGATAATACCCCAGCATCAGGACTAATGTACTTTAATAACAACTGGACATCTCTAAATGATTCTGACGGCAAATCGATTTTTTCTGCACTAGCTTCTTTAAAGTGAGATGATGTTAACATGACTTTAAACACAGGCGACGCTGTTATAAGAACGTAGCGGTTGGTATGCAGTTGTTTCCCTTCCACAACTAATGTCAGATCCGTATATTCTGTTTTCAGCGTGAAGTCTTCATCTTCTTGTTCAACATCTCTAGCTTTAATTGGTTCACCAACAGATACCTCGTCGTAGTCGGAACCTGCGGATGACATACTCTTATTTCGTATTTTCGAATATAAATATCACTCAATACAATGTGCAGAACAGCTGACCGTTTAAAGCTCAACACTGAAGAGCCTCGATGACAATAACAGAACACTTTTTACGGATTGGGTGAGAAATACAAACAGACTTATTATTTTATCGCTTTGCTTTCGCATGTTTGTCTTGTCGGTTTTGTTTTGTGTATAGTACATTAATTAAAATTAATTTAACTAATATGTTATGAAATAATCAGTATAACGATAAAAATAAATGACTAGGCCTAATGTACACTGTGACATATTTTTATTACATGGCGTTTAAATAACGAAGCCTATGGAATTGGCCCGCGGGTCCGCTAGTTGTGGAATTGACTTACGTGCCTTCGGTCGAAATTAAATAAGACCTCTAAAAGTCTCACCGACGACAATAATTAAAAAAATTGAACTGTGGGATAAATGTATAATGTGGCGTTTTGTATGACACAGTATGGGCTACGGGCTAAAAGACCCTTACGCGCAAGCGAATTATTGAAACAAATTAAAACGATATGACTTGGTTTGTGTCGAGTGGACGTTAAACCCGATTTCTCTCCCCCCCTTTATTATGACACAGTATGGGCTATCGTATGTGATCCGTGGAGATCATTGACGATATAATAGCTTTATGATGGTTAGACTGATAAAATTAAATGTTATTTTGGGTCCAGATATGAGGAACATAGGCCTACCATTGACACCCCAAATTTTAAAAATGTTCGCAAAGGAGCGAGGAACAGACAAAAGAAGGACCGGAGGGGTGGGGGATCTATTGACAACTCCTTTAAGTGAGACTAGAGCTTGATAGCCTATATTACGGAATTGCAATTTCCGACGTTAGCTACTATGTATTTTGGTTCTTGTGGAATAGCTTTTAAGTCATGAAACTGTACTGAAATCAGTTTTATATTTGTGGAACATAGGCCTACTAATGTTCATCCAGTTAAAACCTTTTGATTAATCTTGGGCAAGTTTAATCTTGGGCAATTGTTTTAGTTCATTATTACACCACGACTAGAAATCTTTTTTGAAAAAATTGATTAAAGTCGGTGAAGATTGACGTCGCAGAGGGGTCGGGGGGGGGGGGGGGGGGGGCAGCTGTCCCATACCATTCGGACAATCTTCTATTAAAACACTAATTTTACTTCTCTTCTAGTAAAACACTAATTTTCCTTTTTTTTTCAAGTAAAATATTAATTTTATTTTTCTACCAGTAAAATATTAATTTTCTTTTTATTCCACGAATTTGTACTGAATTGAATGGCAATGTGTCTGGAGTCACTTTACTTAGTGCGACATTTTTCGGGCATCGGTTATTATTTATGAGTCCCCCTGCAACAGTCCATTGGCATTGGGTGGTTGGAATTCAGGTAAGGTCGGCATAGCGTGGGATTTCGTTACAAAACCATTAGAGAACTTTTGGAATTGCTTGATCTACGGGCTAGAGAAGTAGAAAAAAAGCATTTGCGGTAGTTATATTTTCAACATTTTCTCCAGACGAGACGAGTATTGGTTGCTGGGATTCAGATCAGCCACTAAAGGTATAGGCAATATTGGACAACAATGAAATTGCTGTATTCACATACTGAGATAGTAGGAAAACACGGACTGTAAACGACTGATTGGTTGATTGGAATTCGAGTCAGTCATCTTAATTAGGCTACATTAGACCACTTAAGTTGCTGTATTCTGAGAGGGGGGGGGGCTACATATCTGACAGGGGTCATAAGTGTGCAGCCACTTGTGTGGTAATATGTGTGTTTGTGTGTGTGTGTGGGGGGGGGGGGGGTTACCATATTAACGAGCATGTCTGTGTACAAACAAAAAATAAGAATGGTATATAACTGCGGTAGAGTGATGTTGAAGATAGATGCTTAAATTGGTCACTCAGTGAATGTTAGTGAACATTTAAAACTCTGTTGTCTATTTCGAAACTGCATAAGGTGGGGTTAGGGGTGCTTTTGAGGTTGAACGAGAGCGTGTGAAATCATAAGGTCTGCCATTGAGTCAAGTGGCGTGGTTTCGATTCGCCGTTTGTACGGGACAACGAGTAGGACCTCCTCCGTGTACCCCCACTGCCGAAAACAGACAATACAATAGTAACACTCTCCTGCCACGTAGACTCTCTAATAAGAGGCGAAGTGTCAAATTTGTAGCTGGCAGTGCCAAAACGTTCTGTTACATAAGTGGCACGGATATTCGTATTTCTATCACTTTCAATACTGTTCTACAAGCACTATAGCTATAGTTCAGTAAATGGTATTAAATGTTTTTTTATTGTCTATGTCCTTCGGACGAAATTGCTACAAGGAATATCATTAACAGCTATTAATAAAATTCAAAACAGCTATTAATAAAAGTAAATCTATTTGTGGGGTATAAAAACATCATAATATACATATGTGATAATTATTTGTAAATAAAATTTACAATATATGCTTTTTACACTAAAAGTGTTAGAAGATATCTGATTCCGTTTTCCACTGTTGAAAGCATTAGCCAAAAACGAAACTACAGTAAATAAATTATTTCGACTTCCCTTTAATATTTATTAACTAACATTTTAATCATTTAGATTTTGTCACCCAACTAACAGAAACAAGGCGCCATACCAACCCAATTCAATGCTCTGTTTAAAAGATAACTGCTTTAAAATATTTAAATCTGGAGACAGTTGCATAAAAGAACTGCTCAATGAAATCGCATGATTAACAACGGTAATATTGTTGGTGTAGTGTATAATTGGAAAAAGAAGCCATTTAATAAATGAAGTTAACATAATATTCAAGGGTATTCAATATCAATTTGGTTGCTATATACATCATAATGTAGGACTACGCACGTAGAATCATCAACTATTACGAACAATGCAAATAAATGTTTATATTAATACTGGTATTGTCCCAATTATATTATAGTAAATAAAGCTGATTTATGCGGAATGAAAGGCCTTTATTTTATAGTCCCGGGCAATTTTTAATATGAAGCTCTATGATGCTTCTTCATAAAACTCTCCATCTTTCATTTTGCAAGTGCGGTTGACCATACGTCACCAAATTCAAGACCGTGTACGTATACCTGGACACCCATGTCTATACACTATTATAGGAAAACAAATTCCTTAAATACGTCATCTAGGGATTATTTTTGAACGGCTCAATATTCTGATTGGCAAATAAGCTATTCACATATTACAGGGCCGGGTTAAGCTCGCATGTTGCCCCTGGCTAAATATGTCACTGGGACCCTGACATGAAAGGGGGGCAGAATTATTCTTGTCATTGTTAATATGGTATAAATGATATTTATTTATGGTACAAATATTTTAGAACTAATTTGGGTACACATTCAATATTGGGGGCCCCCGGCTGCAGCCCAGTCAGCCCAAAGCCCTTAATTCGGCCATGATATATTGTCGTTTGAATGGCCAACTTCAATCCACTTTTATTTAGGATTTCTTTTGAGATCTGGGACTGTCCCTTAAACCGAATAATAATTATACTATACGCGTAAATAATAAAAAGTTGGGTCTAATAATATGTTTGAAGTTTGTTTTTTTTTTAAAAAAAAGGTTTTATAATTAAAAATAACAAATAACAGACTTCCAGTGCCCTGAATATAATAAAAAATATTAGGTGATTTGATTTAACATGCCTGACTATTGGGCACAATGTCATTAAATGCGAATCAATTTCATTTATATCTTGATCATTAACTAATTTTAAAATAATTTCAATAATGCTAAACATGAAATTCAGATCACAAGCTATCAGGACATTCTCACGGTGTATATATTCACGTGGCCACATATTTACAAATGAATAGGAAGGGAGTCTAAGTGACAGTTTCCCCCCCTATAACGTCATAACCGACTATCCATTCGTTCTTGGGGTTGTGAATTCTTGGGAAATTGTAATAATAGTTAATAAATAAAATATTAAAAAATCTGCAACAGTTGCAGTTGTTCTTTAAGATGTTTTTATAATTATTTACACTAAAAAAAACATCTATAAGGATGGGTCATATTTTACAAACATGATTGATACAATATACAAATTGATACAATATACAAATTGATGATCATGAATATACAAATGATAATTTTTTACATTTAATACAAATATGGTAAAAACATGAAAATTTAGAAATCATTAAATAAAATTTAAGTGAATGGTGGAATTAAACTTAAACTTAACATAGATAAAATAATGAAATAGGATTTAATGATGGCTGTTGCTGCAGATATTTCTCTGGTTAAATCATCCTGTTCATATAAAACTCTATCAACTATATGAATAACACCATTCGTTGCCCCTAGGTCGCTGTGTATTACTCCCGTTCTCTGTCCTTTATAGTAAAGTTCAATAACTAGTGGAAATAAAATGAAATAATGTTAATTGCAATGCAGAATTGTGGATTTGCAAATTGCGCTGCCCTTTTGTAAATTCCAGAACAGTTCTTAAGGCAATCTACCCTTTCAATCTTAGAGGACTAAATGGTAAGAATTTATACAATTCTTGACTTGTCTATTCAACGGCCAGAAATTCTAAGATCTATATCAACTGTATGAACATTGTTCCCTATAAATATTGTAAATAATTGTGTCTATTAGCGACTATTCAAATAAAAACGTGGACAAGTCGCCAGCACCACAAAATAAACCCAGCACGACAAAATAAGCTGGCAGACAACAGACGGTTGTATTATGAATGGCGGTAAAGAAGCGAGGTGAGCAAGGTCTTATTTTCTCACTAAGATGTTCATTTACATTGTTCGGGGGTTCACATGGACTGACACGCGCCGTTGAGCAGTAAAAAGTTACCCAGTAAAATTGACTTGGGCAGATTCCAGTTTCGGCATGTATTGAATGGCACCGGACCTGAACGTTGTACTGGCGAGTGTAACGAGACCTAAGTCCAGAGTTGAACTACTGAATCATATACCAATAAATTTCGTATTATAAAGAAATTTTAACTCACTTCTTTTGTTGATTTTATTTAATCTTAGATAATCACCGTTATCAGCTTGAAGATTGTGTGATCCAAAACCTAATGTGTCAATATAGATTCTTTTACCCAATATAATATGTCTTTTC
The DNA here is from genome assembly GCA_036850965.1 of Patella caerulea. Classification (NCBI taxonomy): domain Eukaryota; kingdom Metazoa; phylum Mollusca; class Gastropoda; family Patellidae; genus Patella; species Patella caerulea. Next base: position 28,018,610 of record JAZGQO010000006.1, read on the forward strand.
ATCACCTGCAAAATACAAAATATCAAGTTTTAGTTAATTAATGTTGTGTTAGCTATGAGGAACTGATTAATCGATTCATTTCTGTCTTCATAAATTTGCGGGGGGGGGGGCTTTCTGGGTTTCGCCAAGAGACAACAACCAAAAACGTCAAAACCCTATAATAGAGAAAAAGAAAAAAATGTTACTTACGTTTCGCAGTCGGTTTCTGTCATCCAGAATTCTAAGTCCCAGTTCTGTCATCTGGAAATTATCTATGGCAGTTCCATTGGGAATAAACATTGTAAACTCACACAACCTATTACTCTCTCCACATCCACCAGTTAGCAGACGGCTATTGGTATTTGTAATTCTAGTGTTAGAATTCTGGGTATTACTATTTGAATTCTGGGTATTACTATTTACACTAGTTTGGATATTAAGGTAGGTGTTTTGTGCTCGTGCTGCTGTACTGGGACAAGCTGGTAGAGTTGCCGTTATTCTAGTATCTTTCATGTAACTGTTAAGATTGGTTATACTGAGAATGTAGGACGTTTTTCTGAAATGAAAGTATGGACACAATATTCATATTATGAGTGACTGAAAAACAGATGTATTACATTCTAAAGAAGTAGTACATGCAAGACGTACTACATGTAAGAATCATGTAAGAAGTACTACATCTAAGATGTAAGAAGCATGAAAGAAGTACTTAGTTAAAAAGTACTATACATGTAAGAAGTACTACGTAAGAACCATGTAAGAAGTACTACATGTATGAACCATGTAAGAAGTACTACGTCTAAGATGTATTACATGTAAGAAGGGTGTGAGGGGTACTGCAGGCAAGAAGTACTACATGTAATTTCTACATATAACTATTTAATTTTGTTTATTTCTTGGTTGTTATGTAATTCATAGTACTGAGACATTTCATATCAATAGAATCTAAATATGATTTAAGAGTGACTGCGAATCCTATGATTTCAATGATACGTAATATAATAAAATTAAGATAGGCTGGCACTGCCAGGCAGGATACGCCCACATTTTCGAGAGATGGATAGAGAACAAGCAATACGGAAAGTGATTTTTCCTACATCATTAAGTCCTGTATTTCATACTGTATTGGGAGCAGCCATTTTGTTGGTCAGTTCCAGTCTGATATTCATGAAATTCGAAGTCGACAATGATTATGGTGTGACGGTACACAACCTAGAAATGTGACTTTTCGTCAAAATCGGATAAGAATTGTGACCTGTACAGAGTCAACAACCATGATATACCATATCTTTACACTATTCGCGTACAAACGGCGACCATTTCGTCCGGCAATTTTGGTACCATTTTCACGAAATTCGAATAATTCAGGAAGTTACGATCCGATATGCGCAAATACCGAAAGGAACCAAGATCTTTGGGTTATAACCATGCATTTCAAGTTTCATCAAAATCGAATTAAAATTGTGACCTTTACAGGGTCCACAACCTTGATATACCATTTTTAAACAGTATTCACGTACAAACGGTGGGCATTTTGTATGGCAATTTTGGTCTGATTTTCCCGAAATTCGAACTCAACCTTCCTTACGTTGTAACGGTAATACAATCAAACGTTTTTTTAAATCGGATAATAATTGTGACCTCCAAGCTAAAAAAAAGGCGATTTTGCGTATAATCAGGGGCCATAATTCAGGAAGTTACGATCCGATATGCGCAAATATCGAAAGGAAGCAAGATCTTTGGGTTATAACCTTGAATTTCAAGTTTCATCACAATCGAATCAAAATTGTGACCTCCACAGGGTCCACAACCTTGATATACCATTTTTTAACAGTATTCGCGTACAAACGGCGGCCATTTTGTATGGCAATTTTCGTCCGATTTTCCCGAAATTCGAACTCAACCTTCCTTAGGGTGTAACGGTGATATAATCAAACGTTTTTTTAAATCGAATAATAATTGTGACCTACAAGCTAAAAAAAAGGCGATTTTGCGTATAATCAGGGGCCATAATTCAGGAAGTTACGATCCGATATGCGCAAATATCGAAAGGAAGCAAGATCTTTGGGTTATAACCATGAATTTTAAGTTTCATCAAAATCGAATCAAAATTGTGACCTCCACAGGGTCCACAACCTTGATATACCATTTTTTAACAGTATTCTCGTACTAACGGCGGCCATTTTGTATGGCAATTTTCGTCCGATTTTCCCGAAATTCGAACTCAACCTTCCTTAGGGTGTAACGGTGATATAATCAAACGGTTTTTTAAATCGAATAATAATTGTGACCTCCAGAGGGACCACAAGCTAAAAAGGGTGATTTTTCGGACAATCAGGGGCCATAATTCAGGAAATTACATTCCGATAGCCGCAAATATCGAAAGGAACCAAGATCTTTGGGTTACAAACATGCATGTCAAGTTTCATCAAAATCGGTTCAAAATTGTGACCTCTATAGGGTCCACAAGCTTAAAACGTGATTTTTAGTACATTCAGGGGCCATAATCCATGAAAATTTGATCCGATACATGCCAATATCGAAAGGAACCGAGATCTTTTGGGATAATCCTATATTTCAAGTTTCGTCAAAATCGGATAAGAATTGTGACCTGTAGAGAGTCCACAAACAAATTGTGGACGGACGGACGGACGGACGTCCGGACGGACAGGGGCGACGACATAATACGTCCACATGAAAATGTGGGCGTATAAAAATCTGGAACTTGGCGCTGACATAATATGATAAATTCGTCATTCAAAATGGATTACAGAGGCAAATTTGGGAATAGTATAAAGCGGTAGGTAATTTTTTAAAATAAATCTTATAAGTCGCATGTCAAGTTAATGCACATCAGTATAAAAACTTACAGTAGCCAGTCTTCACAATAGATAAGTCCCGGGAGATCACGTGATGGTACACCAAATACGCCATCTATGTAATGTACAAAACCATTGGTTACACCGATATCAGGTCGCAATACACGAGCCTTAACATAGCCTCCTTCGGCCCAGGTATCTGAAAACCAAAAGTGCATCTTAACATATGAGTTCAAACTTGTATCCCACATGCTCCATGCACGTATCCTAGATGGTTCCATGCATGCTACGCACTACTTTGGTAGTAAGATTTTTACGGAGTGTTCTTTTTCGGGTAATGCGCGCGCGAGAGAGAGAGAGGGTTTAACGTCCACTCGACACAAACTAGGTCATTTCGGGACTAACATAATATGGTTTAATTTTTTTATGTCAATAATTTGCTTGCGCGTAGGGGTCTTTAGCAATGGGAGGAAACCAGAGGATCTTAAAAACCCCACGAGATTAGACAGACGACCGGGGATTCGAAACCACTCAATGACAGGCTTTATGATACAGCGCGCACCTACTAACCATTCAAGTATCCGACTCCCTGCGTAAGAATAGCAACAACATGGCCGCCTTTGTAGAATACAGTATAAATCACCTCTTACTACTTCTCCGTAATTATAATTATAAAAACTCACAACAAACCAAAGTGTTAATCTAAGTACAGCATTGAAATAAAACTTACCATTTCCTTGACTGTAAATCTTTACGGGCATACCTCTATACTGTGATGTTGTCTCATATCGTGCTGTATAATCACCATTGACATTGGTTATCTCAAAAGCTGTACCCGGCTCTAACATGGAACGTTCAAGAACCTGAAATGTTTAAACGTAAACTTAAACAATTATCTATTTTTCCACACAGTTAGATTTCCAAAAGTTTATGTTATCATTCAAACAGGGGATTATTCCAAATTTCAATGTTTTCAGTTTGATAGAAATAGATCTAAACAAGTAAATCAAACACCCCAAAAAGCCGTTGTCTATTTCTCTGGTCCGACAGTTCCAGCACAAAACGCTGAATCATTCGGAATTATCAACAAAACTGCTGACAGTCTGTTTAGTAACCATGTTACTGTATAAGCTTATGATATGATTGCTTTAACTGGAAGTATTTCTTTATGTAGGGATGATTACCCTTAACATAGAATTACGTGTACTTTATCTACTTGAAACTATATTGGGGAATATGTATTAAAGGCCTGAAGATATTCCGATGGAACTGAAAGCGCTAGCCGCATAATACTGTGTTTCTTTACTCAATAATAATTTTATTATCATATATATAATTATATATGTACATAAATAAATAAAAAATACGTCCAGGTAAAAAATTCTCCACTTTACTTCATTCTGACATACATTAAATATAAGCTAGCTATCTGCCTTCTATGGGCGTCTTCAGATATTAATATATACACGATTATTCGGTTAATGTCTGGGTTGGAGAAAGGAGGATGAGGCACTAGTCTGTAACAACAGTTGCAAACCGGCTTTTTATATTTCATCAAAAAGGTTCACGAGCTTCAGATAGTTGCACTACTTAGGACGGGGAGTTCTAAATAAAATTCACTTTTCACCACTTTTTAATTTTCAGTAATAGTAGTGGGTATATTTACCTCATTAATGAGCGTTTGGTTGTTATAAAAATCAGCACCAGGAATGTTTGCTAGTGCCGAAAATGCGTCATTATTGGGAACAAAGACGGTGACGCCACTCGGTTGAACCAAATAGTCTTGTAATTCTTTTCTGCCACGATCAGTCAAAGCGTGAAAATTACTGAAAAAAACAACAACGAAGTACTAAATAATTTGATATTATTATAAACTAATGTCAGAGGGGATGCTCGATTGAACTTCCGGAATTGAATTCTCTTAATCCTAATTGAGTAACAATGGATTGAAAAGGGGGATTTGGGAATGTAACGCATGCGCCTTGTGAATAAAAATACATCAAACAGTCACGGCAGCTAAATAATATTCGTTAATTACGTCGCGTTTCTACTCATGCCACCTCCGTTGTCGGGACTGGCAGAACTGCGACAGAAATAATTCCACCTTACTCGATTGCACTTCTGTAAATTCGTTAACTTGCAATCGAGCATCCCCAATGAAAACTAAGCTTCAGGGAAGATAACCCACTGACTTTTACAATTGTGTAACTATATGTGAAGACACAAAGATAAATAATTGAACTTGAATACTCTGGTGGTATTCTCATCGTATGAATACCCGAAACTATTATATTGTCTACAGATGAAGGTCTTATGACCAGCTAGTTAGATGTAGAATTAATAGCATTCCTTTTTGGTACCGTGTTTAAACATGTTCCGCTTTGCAAAAATACATTATTTCTAAATACAGTTTTCAGTTATTCCTCAAGTGTGTTTTACTGAACAATGTATTAATAAAAATATTACTCCATCCCATAATCTCAGTGCTAAAGCTGATTCTGTTTTAGTATTTGACTCCCATGTATTGAGAATGTGGAAGATAACTGAGTCAAGCTAAATTAATTGCCACTCCAGATTATGTACGACAGTTCATTGGACGATATGGTCGGCTTGCGTATGACTTAAAGCCTCATTACGTCATTTAAGCATAATATAAATCTCTAACAGGAATTACCCCCCCCCCTTTCCAAATGTGTGCTTTATACAGCCATTAGCAAAAATGGTAAATGTCAGAGAAGGTCTAATAAACCACTGGAGGACTGCTGCTATTAAAGTTTTTTATATGTACTCATGAGATGAGTGTTATACCTGGTAGATCTGTCCAATTGTATCTGTTCTCTAGCAGTATTATACACAAAACCCAATACACTGTCAATGATATGGATAGCACCGTTATGAACTGTCATGTTTCCTTTGGTTATTTCAGCATTCACGCCTCCACCACTGATATACACTGAAAACAATAACAAACTGTAAATCAAAACAAAACCCACCGAGTGTATACATACTCCCGTTCTATCGTTGAATATATATTTCTTTGTGTCCCATGTCCGTCCGTTAGTTTGCAAACACCTGTCTGGTAGCAGAGATGAGTTTTCTAGCCCAGTATGATTTTCTTCGTTGGGCTCTATTGTAAATATGTGTCTTTTGTAATATTTCAGATATTCGAAATATTTGTTATGGCCCTTTCATCAAAATTCTTGAGTAGAGGTACGACTACGACATCAGAGCTGGATACTTTGATACAAATTACAAAAATGCCAATAGTAGCGCATGGTCGATGAGTGGGGTAGAACGGAACGATATGACTAAGAATTCGGAGGATGATACTTTGTTCCAACACAAAAACAACGTCCTTTTTGGGTAGTTTTTGTTGTCTGCTGAAACCGGGGTGATTTGGGGAATAAAAAATCATTACAAAGAGAAGAGGGAAAATAGCATAACATTTCGTAAGCAAACACATTTCTATTATTTTCGGACGTGAAAGAAAAGTTGTTGTCTTAAAATGTTTCAGGAACAATTAGACAGATACAATCATACGTCACCATGTGGACTATAAGTTTGCTGTATTCAAATGTTTCAGGAATTGCACATAAAGTCATATTGAAGTCAAATTGACCACGTGGTCTCTAATTCTGCTGTCTTAAAATGTTTCAGGAACAAATACAGATACAATCATTATGAAACCACGTGGTCTCTAATCTATAATTTTAAAATTCATGAACACATACCTTTGTCTCCTGTGTTCTTTTTAAATAAATTTCTACCATACATAGCATTAAAACCCTCATTGTGATATACATAAGATGTATAAATAACTTTATCCAAAATAACATGTTGCTTTATAATCTGAAATATATACATATATCAATAAACAATTAGTTTATCCTTACTCTTCTTGGTGTACACGGAAAACAGTTATACAGGTAACAATTTTATGGAATACAATTACAAAAAAGCAGTAATTGTATTCCACATGATTGTGATCTGTATACTCCAGTTTAATCACTAAATGCCATTAAAACAGTTTATGGAAAACAGTTGTTTCGATTGCTTCCTATTTTTTTCAATAAATAAAGCTATATTACACACACATTTCGACGTCATATGATGTGACGTCCAATGCACAACTGGGTGTGTACGGAGTTTAAAGAAAGCTTTCTGTGAAACAGATTAATAACTATCTAGATCAAATTAACTGGAGACGAAAATAACTTAATTAAGTTGACAGAAATATTATCAGAAGAAATTACCAGTGCTAGTTTTTGTGGTAGTGATCTGATTTCTTCTAATTTATCTTTAGGTATTTTATTAATAGCTTCATCAGATGGTAAAAATAAAGTTAATCTGGTGGCCGATTGAAGTGGTAATATTGTATTAGCATAATTTTCTCCATCTAAATAATTAACAAACTCCCGAAAAAATGCTGATCTGAAAGAAATTAAAAATGGTGATAATAAAAATATATTTGGTAATATATATTAATAATATTCATACTCCTGGCAGTGATCAGAACTAATCTCACCCTTTTCGGGTTAACTAAAAGTGTATATTATCTGTGTCAAATATATATCAGTCAATATAAATGAAATGGAGTATAACTGTCCTGCACCGAACTCTGCTAATAAAGACGGCAGTGAATATGAATATAGATAATTTAATGTGAATGACTAGTGTTATAATTGGGCGCCTATAAACCTTTAAAATATATATACATGTATATATGAGACATATTTTACTAAAAGAAAAAGTATACACATTTTCGTCCATAATCTCATATAGCTATATGTGTTACATAAACAGTTAGGGCGGACATTTCCGCAAGAGTTTTTATTTGCATAAATTTACTACAGGTACATTTGTATATTGAAACTACTATTTTGGCAATAAATAATTATTATGAACCACTTTCTATTTTAACAATTCGGTGGATTCCATAGACATACATTGAGAACTTATTACATTAAAGAGGAATTGGTTAAGAATTGATAAATGCCTCTTTAATCTAATCCAGGCCATATAGTTACTTACTGTACGTTGGGGAATTTCGGATCAGGTATCTTTAGGTAAGAATAAGCCGGTCTTGATATGCTTTTTTCTAGAACTCTATCAATAACATGTACTATACCATTACCAGCTCGTACATTTTGACGAATAATCAGAGCACCATTGACAAAATATTCAGTTGTTCCTGCATTACCACCAATATCCTAAAACATATACATGTAGATATCCAGGCAACGAATGTAAGCACACCAACGGCCCATTAAAAGGGGGTGGTTAAGATTTAGAGTCCGAGACAATAAACAACTTATAAAACTGATGAAAGTGTGACATGAACAGCATTTACTAGGTTTAACCAACAATTCTAGAAATAATTGGTATTCGTCTCCGAAATTTGACAGTCAAAGCTTAAAACAAAATCTCAAAAACAGTTTTGTAGAGACATGCTTACAGGGTTTCGGTGACAGGGGCAGCAACTCCAAATTTAAACAGAAAGTGTGGGACGCAATTCTCAAAAAATCTGACCTAGCTGTTGAGCACTTAAATGGTTCGCAGTACGTCTCCGAAAATAATTGTCCTGGCCACCACCCACCCTAAATTTTGATAGAGTTACAGCTGATAGGATCCTTGAAAGTGTGAAATGACGCGCACAAGAATAATTGTCACCAGAAGGGAGGACTGACTGACCTTGGTTGATGTGGTGCACATTAAAATATGTTTACATTTCTTTTACGTTATTAAATTATGAACTCTATACGGTGACTTGGTTGTTTAGAAGCAGGAGGTATTTGCGTGTACATACATGCGTACGGATTTAAACAAGAGTTAGCTACATGTATGTGTTGTCCGACGTATGGTCGGTTTGTCATCATAATGGAATAAAAATCACAGTAAATATTATAGACTAGAACAGTACAAAGTGGGTACAATATTTCTTGTAGATAGCCAATATAGACAGTTTTCTTCATCTCGTGACCCCGATGCTTTATACCAAACTTAAAAAAATTCCGTTAGAAAGGCCCCCGAGAGCTGAAAATCGATAGAGTTCGTCTTTTTCATAACCCCAATGTTTTGCGTTAACGGGCGAATGAACATGGATAGACGGACATAGGTGACAGCATAATAATACTGAAATATGGGCAAATAAAAAAAAGTCACGAGGATAATTACAAATACTCACATTGGTTCTTCTAACCCTTCTATTAAAAAACAGTCGATTATTATCTATCGCCAAGCTGCTCTTAGCAATATTTTCTGTTATACCACTAGTTTGTAGCTCCTCACCAACTACAAATAGAAACTTAATTTGAAAAAAGGCTTACAAATGTCAACTGTTTAAAATACCCCCCCCCCCCAAAAAAAAAAACAACAAACAAACAACAAAACAAAACAACAACAGTCCAGCCCTTAAATTGGTAGCTGTGACGGCTCAGTGTGAGTGTGTCGCTAACCAGGAAGAGGTCTCTGGGTTTCTGACTTGGTTTCCCCTACAGTGTACACATTGGTGGGCACTTAAAAGGGCCCTTACAGCTGGATTACGAAATATAAGTAGGCCGTAGTGAGCAATGTATGACATATGCCCGTCTTCATTTGTCATGTCCAGTCGATACAGAACAGTGGAATGTTAAACCCAATTTCATTTTAAGCCCTTAAGATGAAACTTTCAAATTGTGAAAGTACGTCATTTAAACGGGTGGCGATATGTAATAGTTATTAGCACACTTTCCGAGGTGTATCGGTGAATATCAGGACAGTTTTGGTCGGGGGCTCAGCCGAGGCGGAGCCGAGGCGGCCCACGACCAAAACTGTCCTGATATTCACCGATACACCGAGGAAAGGTGCTAATAAGTTACTTACATCACATTTCTATCGAGTATTGTGAAGCAAAATGTGAAAAATAGTATTTATTATCGAGTCGTTTCAACCGAAAAGTGACAAATAATTTCAGGTCTTTTATTTATCCCTGTCTGTGCCTCACGTTACATTTCATGGTAGTATTTACACGTGCGTCTTGTTGTGAAACCCAGAGCGTGAAACAGCCACGTGTTTGTTTAGACCACATCGTCAAAACAATTTGTCTATGGCGTAGAGGACTGCGATGATATTAAATGTAGTGTAAAGGAAATTCGAAACGTGGGTCGTTCCTGATTAAAGTATGCATCGGCGCATAGTTCGTCCGTTGAAATTTAATTGTAATGAAATTTATAACTTTCTAGGCGTTTTTTTTATATCCTGCTTATTTTCAAGGCTTGTGAAGTGTCTGGCAAGAGAATCACAATTAGTTAAAATAATTATTCAATATTCTCATTTATATGTTTTGCATAATAAATCAAACCAAATTATGGAATAGATGCCAATTGGTATGTGTAATAATTGTTTTTTGTAATATGTTGTTATGTTGATTTTATGTCATTGCATATATTTTTGCACTGCCATGTAGTTCCTACCGGTTTGTTTTGTTGCTATGATTTTTATTAGTTGTCTCATGTACCTTAGCTTAGTGCAGCATGAAACAAGTAGTTATCATTGCGATCTGGGTCGGACTAAACGTCCGCTTCTTAGTGCTTGATAGGTTTCTTAAACGGTGTGAAAGTATCCGTGTATCAGAAATGAACAGTACTCTTTTTCAAAAGTGTACTGTTCATTTCTGATACACGGCTACTTTTACACATGTATTGGAAATGAACAGCATAGTTTCATCAAAGGTTGCCATTGGCAACGAATAGAAGTGGGATGTAAGATATTAAAACGGCCAGAATGCAGAGCTATAGAGGGGACTTACAAGAGCGTGTGACATATCCCATATTGACAATGAACAAGATGATTCATTATTATTACATACTTACCTGTATAAAATCGAACATAATCTTCTTTTTCCGACGGTACCATATCTGCAATTTCCTTTTGTCTAAAAGGAGGTAAGAGTTGGAAAGCAGTATTGTTTGGTACAAACAAGGTAAGTCGAATCTGTGATTTATACAATGCTTCTGTTTGTAAACCAGCCCCTTTAATTAGTGCCTGAAACTGTATAAACATCAACATTAAATATACATTATTGGAGATTAGATAAAGAGTTGACAGTTCTCATTATAATAGTTAAAAGCTGGGTAATGTAAAGGGGATTTGCTGAAAATTTCAGTTGAATTGATGCACTCTGAGCCTAGAATTCAGCGATTGAATTTTGGGTCTAGTCTCGGTCATCATTACTAAAGTCGGTACGATAAAAAACAGTCTAGATTACCCATTACTTAATTTAATCATGAATGAGCACTGAACATCACATCGGATCCTAATCCAATAAATATCTATGACCAGCGATGACACCGAGAGTTGATTATGGTTTGGATAATAAGTTAATTAATGTCTAATAATTTAGATAACATTTCAGACCTAAAGAAAGACCTGCAATAGGCATAATTATTTGGTTCTTGCATAATGCAAACATGTATGTTAAATATATATAACAATATAAAAACAAAGCTTCCCTGTGATATTTTTATTCAAATTTATTGTCTAATACTGCACCTAATCAAGTTTAGAAATGAAATGGAGTTTAACGTCCTACTTGTCTGCCGACTGGGCTAAAGAAGACAGGCATACATGTATGTCATATACAGTGGGCTACGGGGGAAACGGCTTACTTTTATTTCGAATTCTACGTACAGGCCAATGTCTACTTGGGCATCGGTTTTACCTTCCATCAGAGATATTTGACGAAGTAGAGCTTAAGAACCTAGTTTTGGTGGATATATATATATATATGTACATACTAAATGTAATCATATTAGCCTATTGCTTTAGTGTCTACCGATGGTGAAGGAAGATGCAGCTTAATTAAATAGTCCATTTCAACTCTGACAAGTTTAATGTAAAGCAAAATAGGGCCTATATCATCTTTTTTTAAAAAAAAAAAAATTTCCTTTGTGTTGCGAACAACTCGAATTGAAGATTTGTAATAACATAGCCATCCACGAACTCAATTCTTAACAAATATCTAATCCATGAGTCCATAAATAAATATTAGTAATACATTTAAGGGGTGGAACGTTATAAATATGGGTATGTATTGTGTCACATTTACATATAATTAATCCAGACTTTATTTCAAATAACTAATACGAACCAATTAACCATGTATATTTTGAGGGGTATATAATCACAATAAAACATACTAGAACTCACATTAAATCTGAAGACAATCTGAATTAAAATACAACGTAAACAATGCTATGTTTTGATATACGATATATAATGATATTGACGGCCATCTTGAAATAATCTGGGTCACAACAGGTTTCTTCATAACTTACCTGTCCACATGTCAACGTCAATGTTAAGGCATCAAATATATTATTGGCATTACTGGTTGTAAATGGATCGACAGCAACACATATTCCAACACAAATTTGTGCCACCGCAAGAGCGACGATGGCCTTAAACTTCATTCTTAACTGTAAACTCTATCGTTCAACTGTCTCATGATAACAGTGTCTGTCGTTTGAAATGTACAGGTAAACGCGACATCTAGGGGCCGTTTCAAAATGTCAATACTGTGACATCTCACTTAGTCTTCGATAATTTATATTATGTAATCTTATGATAAATCAAATTAATATAGATGTCTTAGTTATATATATTCCCGGTTATTGATTATGTTAATTTATCTCAATCTCGGATTTTATTTTGACCAATAAATAATATATTTACAATTCATTTTTTTATAAAATATATTGAATTTTTATTCTTAAATTCTATAAATTTTTTTTTTTTTACTGCTAGATCAAATAATGGTTTTAAAAATAACTAAAATAGAAGCACGATAAGTATATTAAGGTTTACAAGAATTTTTTCCTTCCAATCCTTAGAAATATCCCGTAATTTTTATCAAATAAAAATGTCTGATTAAGGTATATTGTGTGGTAGGAATATTGTTATCTATCCATATAACTCAAATCATGTTTCTAATTAAGATTGGCTACGTGGGTAAAACGCTGGCTGGCTAGTCTGGAGGTCGCGGGATCGCTCTCGATGTTGGCCTAGAAAGTTCATCGAGATTTTTCGGTGTGATTTCGGCTTGTCAGTGATGCAGGATGGAGAGGCGAACAAGGACAGTTTCCTAGTCGTTCGGAGAGAACGGAAAACCGAGGTCCCGTGTACGCATTGGCGTGCACGTAAAAGATCTCTCGGCAGTTGAAATTCTATATATTTCAGGCTTACCCTGCATGCAATTTTAGTTTATAATTTGATTTTACTAAGTGTAGTTAGAAATAACATACTTTTAGATAAAATTCAGTTTAACGTGTTGAAAAGATTGCTAATAATTACGCTTGAAGGAACATTATCTTTTTAAAAACCCTATACTTCACTCCTATATATATATATATATATATATATATTGTCATTATAGTGTAAGTAGAGAACTACAAGAAAACAGAATAAATTATCTACCTTTAATACATAATAATATATGTTTATTTAACTGAACGATTTTCTTTCAATTCCATGAATAAATTCACACATTGTGATCGCCTATCTTATTAGTTTGAATTCAATCAGGTCATTGGATATAATAAATATTTACACAATGAATAATACAATATGTAATTTTGATAAGCAATGTCATGTGTATACTAAATTCGAGTATTACGTGTGATATGTTTTTTCACAACACTTCGTTAAAAGTTTAATAATGTTAATTCATATAAAATGAAAAATAACACACATTTGACATTCACTACAGGGGGAACGTGTCACCTTTACTTTTTAAATTTCAAAGAAATTTTATCAGATGACTAAAGTAAGTTAATTATTAATTCAATTGATAGTGGTGTAAAGATATACTCTTTTTTAACACCTAGTTATCGAAACAGCTATTTACTCTGCCCAATGTTTCAAAGAGTGGGGGTGGGGGCGAATGGTTACCATGTGTGCACGAGCTATATCATAAGGTCTGTCATTGACTGAAACGGACGTGGTTTCGATTCCCCGGTTGTACGTGACAAGGAGTAAGTAGTAGGATCGCCTGTCCAACCTCGTAGATTTTATCCGGGTCCGACCCACTGCTAAGCGACGAATTATTGAAATAAAGTTAAACCATATATTAGTCCTGAAATGACCTTGTTTGTGTCGAGTGGACGTTAAACCACATAATTCTCTCTCTCGTATTGAAGAGTATTCTCTCAAGGATATCCAGTTACTAAATCCCTTTAAAAGATCAATATTTGATAAAATTTTAAATCTTTTTAGAATTTTAAATCTTTTTAGAATTTTAAATTATTTAAAAGATTGATATTTGATAAAATTCTAAATCTTGTAAAATGCACTAAGGTTTAAATGATTATACTTAAAATCATAATTAATAAGGTATTTTTTTCAACCAAGAAAAAAAAACCAATATGTTTTACCGGAAAGGATTTTACTAAATAATTTCAATTTATAAGATAGGTAAATTTTTAAACCTAGAAAAACAACCACATATATTTTACCAGAAAGCCATTTCACCAAATAATTTCAATTCTTTACCTATAAAAAAACGTAGAGTTATCGCTAGGGGATGGTGAACCCTTAATTTGTTTCCCCATGAGTCACAGTGAACAGCTAGTGTACCGCTATGTCATTGAGAGGGACGGTTTCAAAACATACCGAATGAGTAATCAAGAGGTTAAGCAACTCAAATATAATTTTGTTTTTCAAAATATTAACGGGATCGTTGAATGTGTTTACAAAGAAAATATCAATATTATTAATTATATATCGTCATATATTTGACATAACTTTCCTCTTTTCATGTCAATGGTGATATATCTTTATTAATTTACATTTGAAGTTGATTAATTTATCTTAATTAAAAGATACCAGTGGCCATGATGAAAGCTAATAAGAATTTAATTAAATCTACATATTGGGAAAAGTTTTCTTTGTATATAGCGCGCTACATTGTAAACCCCAGGGGCCACATTATTAGTTTATTAATATATCAAGAAATTTGGCAAATAGATTCTGTCAGTATTTATCATCACCTGTAAATCTGAGTGTTTGGGTGTCCGAATGGCCTGGTGTGTTAGCTTTACATGACAAAGTCTACCACTGATCCACGGCGGCGTGCTTTCGATCCCACTATACGTGACTCAGAGTAGGTCCGTCTGCTCAACCTCGTGTGTTTACTCTGTGCCCACTCCACCCCACGCCACTGCTACAAACAAACTTACGCTCAAACGAAATATTGGCGTAAAATTACACTATGCCTTAGTTCCGAAATGACCCACTTTGTGTTAAGAAGACTTTAAACCCCGTGTCTCTGCAATTTTGAGTTAGGCATGCTACTTCTTTCTTTTCGTAGTGTCATAGGGAGATTCATACTGTGAAACTTCAACATTTATTATAATATTTCAAGTGGCAATAAATTTGCCAAGGAAATGACATTGAAATTTTAGTTATGGTGTAAGGTGATTGAAGATTTATTGTTTGGTATATACTGAGAGAGAGAAAGAGAGACAGAGACAGAGACAGAGTTATTTGTTAACCATTCGGCCACCCAACTCCGTTTACTTAAAGTGCTAATCCCGATATTTTTTTTTGAGAATAAAACTGCTTAATTTGTGTTTAAATCGCTTAAAATCCTCTACCTCAGGGCAGAGACTAACTCAGTATTTGCGATACGTTTTCAAACAACTTAAACCCACCATTTTTCATCTGGAGGGGAAACCGGTGTCTCAAGCTATATTCTGCAGTCTCTACGCAAAACCAGGCTTCTTTTATATATAAAAAAAAAAAAAAATAATGTGTAGGTGAAATTTACCTTTCGATATCATGTAGAACACATGGGTCATTCACTATATAGACCCCTCAATAAACGGGAGTTGATTATCAGGTCATCAACGAAAAAATAAACCCGAATTCTTAAAAGGGTTACGTGTACGGATAAGCAGTTTTGACGTTCACACACAAACGACTCAATATTTTGAGCTGAAATTTTGAGACAAGGTAAATACACCATTCTTCGATATTATTTTTTGGCTCTTAAATTTTGTACCTAATCAGACTTTTATTTTTGAGAATCTGTTTAAAACGGGATAGTCCCTTTAAAGGGAAATCAATCTGTTCGACTTTTATTTTTTGAAAAGACGTCCATTACAAAGAAAAAGAACTTATAATTATAATCAATATTTTCAGATGTGTATTTTAGAATAATCTTATAATTGTCTAGAAGTTTATGTTTATATTTCAATAGGTAAAAACTAATCTTCTCGGCGTTCGGAGTCGCACAAATTTAAGAGGATTTATTGCTGCTGTCACCTGCTGGGATTACTAGAAATTAGTGTCGCCCATCAATGTTGCTGATCTCATTACTGAAAGTTCTGCGGGCAAAGGTTTTTAGTTTTATGCATAGTTATTTCCCGATATATAATGTCAATGAAACTTTGTAAATGCCGTTATAGTGGTTTCTTCAAACTTAGTTATAAACTTGCATATGTCAAAGTACGATCAACGCTACAGTTGTATGTAGAAGTATTGCCCTGTCATTGAATCCAAATAAACAAATTCCATATTCGACATGTTACAATTACCCCTGATTCAAACACCAGTTTCCGAAGACTTATTGATGCTCCATCAGTGTTAGACACGAATTTTTCTTTTTCTACCAGATTGTTTTATTAATTTAAAGGAGCTAAATCGGTAATATTACACTATAAACCTCAGAATGCCTCGTTCGGCATTTCTGTCCAAACGAGGTAAAAAAAAATGCCTCGTTGTCTGTAGTTCCAACACGAGGTTTTTTAAATTGCCCTTCTTTTGGAACAAGGTATTTTGTTCAGAACGAGGCTTGGTAAAATGCCTCGTTTACTAAACGTGGTTTTTTCAAGATAGTTATTAGTGGTATATCGGCCAATTTGTAAAAATTAAAATTTATGTTATTTAATACGAAAATAAAACCAGTTTAAACTATATTATTATCAGAGAAATTGACAAGACAAGAATACACGCCATCGGTGGAGGTGTAAAACTATTGCAGACACATAACTACCTTGATTGATTTATTGCCCCAATCAGTATAGGTGTTAAGAAACAACTGTGGTGTTGTGACATTTTATTGGGGGCAATCAATTAATCAAGGTATAGCTGTGTGTCTGCAATTGTTTTACACCTCCACTGATGGCGTGTATTCTTGTCTTGTCAATTTCTCTGATAATAATATAGTTTGAACTGGTTTTATTTTCGTATTAAATAACATAAATTTTAATTTTTACAAATTGGCCGATATACCGCTAATAACTATCTTGAAAAAAACACGTTTAGTAAACGAGGCATTTTACCAAGCCTCGTTCTGAACAAAATACCTCGTTCCCAAAAAAAGGGCAATTTAAAAAACCTCGTTTCGGAACTGCAGACAACGAGGCGTTTTCTTTACCTCGTTTGGACAGAAATGCCGAACGAGGCATTCTGAGGTTTATAGTGTTAGGGACATTGAGAAGGACACATATGGATGGCAACACCTATAATATACTATTCAAAAAAAGTAGGGAATATTTGATTTTGGGGGCATAATACTAAAATATGCAAATGACTACGAAAAAAGTCACTATAGAACCTAACAGAAGAAACATTTCCAGTTACATGTGACGCCCAAACGCACCAATAGCTACCGCATGGAATGCAGGTGATGCTTGGGATCATCATGGGGGTCCAACCCAAGATTTGCACGACTCTGACTTTGAATGTTTCAGTCATTGTGGCATTGAATTCCAGGGTGGAAACATCAGTTTAATTGTTTTAGTGACCAGAAAACAAATTTTGATATGCGTCGGCTTACCCAAAATGAAAGGTTACGTGCCCTTGGCATGCTACAGATCGGCACAACACAGGCGGTTGTGGCGCGGACGATGAATGTTTCTCAGTCTGTCATAAGCAGGTTATGGTCCAGATACCGTGATACACAATCTGTACCGGACAGACCACGCTCAGGTCGACCAAGGGCGACAACTCAAGCCCAGGATCGATTTATCCGTACCTTGGCCTTGAGAAATCGTGTCATCACAGCAAATCAGATCAGCGCTCGTCTTGAAACAGACACTGGTGTGAGAGTGAGTGGCCAGACGATTCGGAATCGACTGCATAGGGGTCACCTTCGCGCCCGACGTCCTTGCGTGATCCCTTGTTTGAGAGATCATCACACTCAGGCAAGACGTCGTTGGTGTAGGGATCGTCAACACGGGGATAATCGACGCTGGCGCAATGTGATGTTTTCAGATGAGTCAAGGTTCACTGTTGATTTTTTGGACAGACGTAGGAGGGTGTGGCGTCGACGAAACGAGCGCTTCCAAGACGTTAACGTCATCAGACATGATCGATTTGGGGGTGGTTCTGTTATGGTGTGGGGAGGCATCACTGTTGCTGGAAGAACGGCTTTACATGTTGTTGCAGGGCGTGTTACAGGCCAGTACTACCGGGACAACATCTTGGCAGTCCATGTTGTGCCGTTCGCACGACGTCATAGCCGCCGCTTCATCTTCCAGGATGACAACGCAAGATGTCACAGGGCCAGGATCGTTACAGGTTACCTCCAACAACAGAACATCACCACATTACCTTGGCCAGCACTGAGTCCCGACCTCTCCCCCATCGAGCATGTCTGGGACATGCTTGGACAGAGGTTACGTCAACGTCAACAACGTCCTGCCAATGTCCAAGAACTTGCAACAGGAATGGGACAATCTGGACCAAAATGACCTTTAACGTCTCATTAGGAGTATGCCACGTCGGATCAATGCTTGTTTGGCAAACAGAGGAGGATTTACCCGTTACTGACTTTGTTGTGATGCTGTGGTAACTTTGCTGTTTGACCCCTGGTATCATTTTACCCTTATAATGGTCAGTCTGTGCCTTACTTAGTCTAACGATCATTTGGAATAAATCGATGAATGTGAACTTCATTTCATTTTGTCATTTGTTTCTTCGTCAGTTTCATTAGGTGACTTTAATAACACTTAAAAATCAAATATCCCCTACTTTTTTTGAATAGTATAATATAATATGAATGTATATAAACCGATTGACATTCAATCGTTTCTGTTTTTACTCTAAATTCAAATCAGTTGTATTCGACGAAATACAATATGAGGTCAGTTGACATGACTCGTGGAGTATGTTTTTTCTCCCAAACCATTAAACTAATTATTTTTTACTCTAATATCAAATCAGTTATGTTTGGCGAAGTACAACAGAAGTCTCAATTGAATCACAATTATTCCCATACTCCTGCGCAGTGTTTCGTTTGATTAGAACTAACCCACTTAAGAGAGTGATTTCTCGCGCCATTGCTTCAGGAATATGAATTATTCCAGTCTATATAGCATTTATGGCGCATGCTCACCGTTTGAGATGTAATGTGTAGTATATCTAGCCTTGTTTTTTGGGTCCCTAGCTGAAAATGAGTCTGAAACGCCGTATGGTACACGATTCGTGTACCAATGGTAAAAAAATTATTTCGTCTTAAATATTGAATACCAGAAGCCCATCTTTTCTTGGTAAGACCGCACCATCAATGTTGATTTAAATTGACAAATAATTTGTGTTTTCAACGTCGAAGACTTTCGATAATATTGAGTTAGAGACTTAGCTACTTTAAATGAAAAATGTCCACGATTCTGATTGGTCGATAATTGTGGTCGACTGGTCAATAAACTGTGTGTTCAATTTTTCTCAACTAAAATATTTATTGACAAATATGTTCAAATGGTTCTGTCAACATGACTATCACACAAATTTTAAACGCCACTTTTTAATGAATCACATTATTACAGAATTATACATAACAGTAGAAAATCAGTCATAAATTAAGATAAACCGTTTTCAGGTATTCTGAATTATTCGTAAATAGGCGGTGACAGTATATGGGCAAGTTTGTTTTTTTCTCTTTTTTTTTTTGGGGGGGGGGGGGGTGGTATTTAGTTTTATTCACCAATGTTTAGGACATTTTTAAATTACGCTTTGATCTAATTCGGACAAGCATGATCTGCTAAATAATAAGTCATTGGCCACAAGAAATCGCTTGAAAATATAATGAGAGTGTCGAAAAAGTAGCTGAAATTAAATAGCCCTAATAAACAATTCTTCGGAACAAACATTAGATACAAAATTGTGATAGCAGTCTGCAAATGAAATAATACAGTCTGAAAATTCACCAATGTTAATATCAAATCCCCGTAGCAAAAAATCTAAACCATGAAAGCTCTACAAAATAATGACGAAAAGATTGCCGAAATGCACTCCCTGTATAAATATAAAGATTGGAACCAGCGGAATGTTGAGCAAAATACTACAGTCTGTGATGTTACAGCTATTTAACATTGTAAAGTCAATGGGCTAATAATTACTAGTCTGAATCCATTTGTGTTGGCAAGAGTTACTTCTCTTTGTCTCAGTTCACAGGTCGAAACTATTTCCACAAGGGTTGACACTTACTTCATGTTCTTTTTTTTTTTTTTTTTTTTTTTTAAACAATATTTTATCCAGGTTGTCTGAATCGGATTGGGGAACAGGCTTAGCCTATGTAAAACCTCTCTCCCTAAGTAATTTGTATACATATTATTAATGAAAAATGGGTGTATATACATAGTTAAAATGGCAAACACATACATATTATATAAACATAATAAAATGGGTGAAAATGTACAGTATATATAGTAATTAATAAGTATACATATGCAAGCAAAGTGAGGATTATTTGATAATAAACAAAATTAGATAGACTAGCCAAGATTATACATTAAAATATTACTTGATCGAATTGAGTTTAGAATCTGTTTGACATATTAATAAACCTGGTTAAAAATATTAGTATTAATTTCTAGACTGTAGGTTTTAGAACCGAATAAAAGACAGTTTATATTTTTAAAATCATATTGTAATTTGTCAATGGTTTCTGTTCGTGCATTTGAATGTAAAGAACATCGCAGAAGGTAATGATCGGGATCTTCAAATATATGACCGCAGAGGCATGCGGGACTGTCGGCAATGTGTCGAAGAAATTTATGACCCTGTAGGTCAGAGCATCGAAGTCGTAATTTACAGTGAATTATTTGAGATTTCCGATGGCCATTATAATAAAACGAAGGAACTTTGATATCAGATTTGGATAGATGGTCGGAGAAAATTTTCAGAGATCTAGAATTCCTTGCACTCTCTTATACTTGATGGGATGAACGATTTAGAAAAGATTTCAGTACGACATCGAATTTCTTTTAAATTGTCTTCATTACGAAGGAAATATTTGTTTGAGGGTTCTAGATTTATGAGATTCTTAAGATAAGCAGGGGTTAGGTTATTGATGATTTTGTATAGTAGTTTTAATTTATGTCGGTTTCGTCTTTCTTTGAGTGGAATAAACCCAGTTTCTGCGTAGAGGGAGGCATGGCTAGTACCATTAACTGCCCCGCAAATAGTGCGTAGTGTTCTTTTAAAAGTCTCCAAACGTTAAAAAAGGTTTTTTGGGTGATTTCCGAATAACATTTTATTTCACAATCTATTTACCAGCGACGACCTTGACTCCAAGCATCTTAAAATTGCAGGAAGCGAGAACGATCCAAATCTATTGAGAATATTTTGAAAAATTAACGCAAGCAGGCGACCAAATAACGAGTTTAAAAATGTTTCCAAAATAGTTCCCGAGAAAACCCCTAAATATTTGAGCTACAATACCGACAAACACATTCCTGTTTCCTATTTAGAGGGGTTTATTATCCATTATTACAACACGACTCTGTCGCGTCTCGTATACTAATAAGCATGGTTAAATCTACAATACAACCCATTTAAATACGAAACAGGACGTGTTTATAATACCGCTCACAGCCATTACGTGGGTGGACTTCCCTACTCGCAGGGATGTCGAGTTCCATGCTGTAATTATTGATGGGAAAACGATGCTTCAAAAACACAGTGGCGTGTACGTTAAAGCATGACCGAACCTAACTTGGGTTAGAAAATGAGAAACAACCGAATATATTCGTTTTCAGTGGTTTCTTAATTCTGCTCGTTAAAAATGAACCTTCCTTTGAACGTCACCAATTCCTTCTAGGTTTAGTTCATTTGGTAATTATTTTTAATAACTGATCTATCAATCTCAAAAATTGAAAATTCAAACAAAGATATTGAAATTGAAATAGTCAATTCTATTGTTAATACGTTACGTTATTGTTAAATATATTTATATACATGTATCTACGTGTATATATTGATAATATACTAATTAACGCGCCCTTGGGCTTTGATGAAAGATTATTAAATAAGATAACATTGAACAATAAAATCGCCGACGGTGTTTTTTTTATACACTATGCTATACATGGTAGATATAGATATTCAATTATGGTTTCTAGCCAAGGTGTAGTGTCGCCTTCCTAAAAAAAGTTACCGTGACTTAAAAAAAGAATCACAAACACATAAAAAACACTGTCGATAATATTAGAGAGAGAAAGAGAGAGAGAGAGAGAGAGAGAGAGAGAGAGTTTAACGTCCACTCGACACAAACTAGGTCATTTTGGGACTAACATATGATTTCAATTTTATTTCAATAATTCGCTTGCGCGTAGGGATTTTAAGCAGTGGGGGGAAACCGGAGTTCCCAGAGGAAACCCACAAGGTTGAGAAAGCGCTCCTATCTCCATGCCACATACGCTCACACCAGGGATCGAAACCACAGCCGCAAGCCAGAGGGTGACTGGCCAGCTAGAGCCAGAAGCGCGGTTTTCTAGACCACTAGCCCCCCCCCTCCCACACACACACAATAATATTAAAAAAAGGTTAATGGACCGTTTCCAGTGAGTTTGAGGTGGTGTATGGGGATGAAAGTCAAGTCTCTGCTAGAACCTTCTGGATAAGGAAATGTGCGCCCTTTTAATGGATCCAGACTAGATTTGATTACTTTGTGCAACCTACCAGCCTCTGTTTGTGTTTGTTCAAAATGCGCTGTAATTTATAATTTATGCACGCACCCTGAGATTACAAGTTTTTGTGTGAGTAACACAACTTGTAGCTCTAGGCATTTTATAGTTTTCATTGTAGAAATCTATAAAGTGGTTGTAGAACAAGCAAAAACAAAGAGATGATATCTCAAATACCCAAAGG
This sequence comes from Patella caerulea, assembly GCA_036850965.1. Taxonomy (NCBI): domain Eukaryota; kingdom Metazoa; phylum Mollusca; class Gastropoda; family Patellidae; genus Patella; species Patella caerulea. Next base: position 28,041,538 of record JAZGQO010000006.1, read on the forward strand.
GGCTAATTTAAATACGGTCAACCATAGCCTTAAACGTGGCAAGTATCAGTTATTGTTTTAAATGATAAGTTCTTACATTCACATGGATATATAATATTGACGAAGGAAGGTAAGAGACATTAAATACAGATATTTCTTATAATTTTTCCAGACTTTATGTTAAGATTTTCCTATGTTCGCTTCGTGTTTGTAGTATTACCAATTTAAAATATGTTTTTAAAATTATCTTAGAATCAAGATAATTAACTGCAATACTAAAAAATTCTGCTTTGTGATAATTATGGTAATTTGTTTAGCAAAATGTATGTTAATTTTCGATTAGAAAACGAGTATGATTGGGACAGACGATACTCTCATTATGTTGTCTTTTACTGAATATGTCATTAGTTTTTTGTTTCTATCCGCTAACATCGACATCGATATGATGGACTGAATTAATAACAGTAGTTACAATTTTCATTTTTAAATTAAATCATTAAATGATTTTCAATCCGTTTAAATATCTAGAGAGTTGATTATAGGTTTGCCAATACACCGTAGTTAGATTTAGTTCTTACATAATGCATCTTTAATATAAAAAGGTCTTGGGAATACTGACTCATTGATACAGGGGCGGATCCAGGAATTTTTGCAGGAGGGGGTTTGCCAGGTTTCTGTTACGGAAATCTGCCATCATCGTCTCTAAATTACATAGGCATACATACAAATTGAGCTTTTTAGACAGAAAAATCATTTTTATACTGATGTAGGAACACTTTGTGATGTAATTTTTATTGATTCAAGGCATATTTTTTTTTATGTAGCTGAGCGGAGGGGGGGGTGGACACCCCCCACCCCCCACTCTGGATGACATCGCGCCTGGTACGTTCGTGCATTTTTATGCGCGAACTCTTAGTTTTCCTATTACTGGCACGCGGACGGGCACTATTTCTTTTTCTTTTGCATGTACCAAAATCTGGGTTTTCGCGCGGAGGTACTTTTGAGGTATTAGCCTGAGAAGCATAACACTTGCCACTGTACCTGTGTATCGCTAATTATAAATCGAGAGTGTGAAGACAGTTTATATAGATCACGCACATAATTTTCAATACAGAGTTTATTACCGCTCTATTTGCCGCTAAGCAAACCAATGGGACTATTTTCTCAACAGTGTATGAACTTATCCATAAGCGATAATATCCTTACACCGAGAGAAATTATCTAGTCTCGGTGAAAAACCATGATCATCTGGTAAAAAATTACTTTTCTATTTTTTGGAACGAAAAACAGTGTTTTTAAAAACAAACGAACCTGCCGCACATGAGGAAGTCATTATACTAATAATAACAGACAAGAACTCTTTTTGGGCACAGGCTTTCTTACTGAGTAGTAAATCGTCCACAAACAATCATGAAGGAACTATAGGAAGACTAGCGACGACTGTAGACAGTAAGTAGGTTATACACTATACTTTTGAGTCGAGATTACTCGCTTTGAGTCGAGATTACCAGCTTTCAGGTCACCGATAACCAATTATGTCAGAAATACCATACTGACATTCGTTTTTTTCAAGTTGTACGCGAACTAACAATCGGCGCCCTAACTGTCTTCGTCAGCTACTTTCAGTTTCACAATGGCGTACGACATTCGGTTTTTCAAGTTGTACGCGAACTAACAATCGACGCCCTAGCTGTTTCGTCAGCTATTTTCAGTTGCTGGCGTACGGCCGGTGCCGGTGGGAAAAGACAACATTAAAATCAGAAATAGTTTATTTATTATTGTCGGACGGTACCAGCACACACAGTTGTTGACACCCATTAAATCACTCCTGTCTAACAAATCATAAAGCTGTGGTGTTACGGTAGCGGCATAGTATTTCACCGTAACACCACAGCCACTCTAACCATTCATAATACATCTAACTATCACTCCCTACACATTTCCCCTCGACCTACTTTCCCAAACGTCAACAACACATCTCATACATCCAGTTCACTGATTAACCCTTGTACCACGTCTACTGGATCCGCCCCTGTGATACAGTTTATAAATGATATGCACATTGTATATTCTAGGTTAGTCGAATGAAGTAGGATTGGACTGGATACAACAGAACATCATGACCAGATTAAAACCTGTTTTTTGGATGACCCTTGTTCTGTCAATTGTTACACTAATAGTAATGATTTTTATTTTAATGCAGCCTACAAGTATGTTTTCATATTCTGTTATAAATCATATTTTCCCAGGCACGAGGACTTCGTTTGCTAAATCTTTTATTGTACTTACAATGGTTTATTTCCACATTCTAACCACGTCTGTAGGCGTTTAACCAATCTGTTTCACAAAGAAATACTTACGAATTAACTCTGTAACGGATGCCTGTCCAAAACACGTACGTTGACTGCACGCCTCGTAGTCATTGGCTCGTGCAATGTTTACTTAACACCGAACTGCTTCGGGCTAAATGATGCATTTTACTCATTTTAATACCCATTTACAGTAAATAGGAAATATTTTTAACTACAAATACTTCAAACGTCTTTATTTATTTTTATTTTGCCTCAAAAAAATGCTTGAGAATTTAATTTTTCGGCGTTATAAAGTTAATATGCCGTACTCATTAAGCCTCGTCGATGTCATGCTTATCAGTGATTGTAGCGGCCAAGTGAATATTCACTGCGGGATCAGTTTGGCGTTTAACGTCCAGTTTCAACGATGGTGATGTCACAGACAATTTGTCTAATTTTATTATGCTTAGCGCACGCGCAGGGACGCCCGGAGTAAACCCACGAGGTTGAGTAGGCACCCATATCTCCAAACCATAAAGGCTTACATCAGGGACCGAAACTACGACCAGAAGCCAGGGACGACCGGTCAGCGTGAGCTCGAAGTGCAACACCCTAAACGACCAGCCGGTCATCCCAACTGCCGGCTGTTATTACAGTCTATATACATTTTAATACTCTTGTTGGTTCGTCATTAGGTCCCTACACTTGTCCGATTTACCAGTGTTATTACCCTGATCTACAGTTTTCATCACTTGTCACGAAAATATATTGTTCACGGTATACACACTTGGTTTAAATCACTAATTAATTATGACGAAGCTGTTGGGGAGCGTACGTGATTTTGCCTTACAAGTTACAGTTATTTGAGTTCAAGTCGAAAAATCTAGAACAATATTCAGGGCTTGGGTATGGTTTCATCCAAATCATGTCAGAAATCACTTATTATTTAAAGAGCTCACAGTTAAGGGAAAGAGCATAGCGGAAAAAATGTCTTAGTAGATTTTTATGGGTGCATATACTAAATTCTATTTTTATGATTTATGTTATTTATTTTGACATATACAGAAATTAGAATGGATTAAATAAACTTTTATCATTATTTTAGATGAAAAGTTATTGATAAAAGTTCCCGAGAAGAATGGTTTAAGGGATACAGTCATTAACATTTCTAGTGATGATCAGGAATCAGTCAAAGAGAGCGAACCAGTAAAAGAGAAAGAACCAGTAACAGAGAGAACCATTGATGACCCCGAAGTAGCAGACTGTAAGGGCTTTTATTTTTATTCTTACAAATTGTGATATCGTAGATGACTATATCATAAATAAACTCAAATCACATAGAGTTGCAGGTGGACACTAGCCCCCGCATCACCATGTCACACCCACTGTTTTTATTGACATCCTGTCAATTATTTAATACTACACTTGACCTTTGGGATACATTTTTCGGATAACGGACAAGGATGGCCAATCATAACTCGAATGTAATTATTAGTTCAAAAAATAAGTTCAGCTTTTCTTCCATTTTTTAAGCAAATATTAATTGTTTCACCCATAGATGAGAAATTATAATTGGCAACATATACCAACCAGACCATGCATTGATAGTAATTTGCAAAATAGTTTTCATTCTCTAACTTCATTTAATAATACTTTATGTCTTTATTCTTCAGTGGCGCTACAGATTGCGAAGGCTAAGCGTGTTCTAAAGCAGGTGAAAGTTGCATGTTTTATTACCACCCAACCATCCATGATCCGATCCAAGTTAGCAGCAGTCAGCAACACCTGGGCACCGAGAATAGACAAAATATTCTACCTTATGACCGACAATAAAACGATGAACATATCATTTCCTAATCTTCTACTGGTGAATATAACCAACGACCGACAACATCTGACAGAAAAGACTGTTTTTGCTTTTAAATATCTGTACAAACACCATTTAAATGAATTCGAATGGTTTTTGAAAGCTGACGACGATTCGTATATAATTGTGGAAAATTTAAAATATCTTTTATCGCAATATAATTCGTCGAAACCCATCTACCTGGGTCACCATTTTAAACACTATTCTCAAAATGGCTACATGAGTGGAGGAGGGTCATACGTTTTAAGTCGCGAAGCCCTAAGACTGTTGGTAGAAAACGGATATAATGTGCCTGGAAGATGCAGACAAAAGGGTGGCGCAGAGGATATAGAAACTGGTCGATGTTTGACTAAGGCTGGTGCATTAGTACATAGTTCAGTGGATAATCGCGATAGAGAATCGTTTCACCCAATGAATATCTATGGTTATATTATTGGTCCACTTCCAAAATGGATAGTTAATTACGATAGAAACCAAGCGAAAGTGGTAAGAATTTCTCTTTTTTTTAAAGTTCAACCAAATGGTTCAATGAAGAGGAAAAGTGTTGCATGTTTGGAACACTTTGGTCGATCCTTTTGAACACAATAACTTTGATTCTACTTGAGGTAGAGTAGTGCATAATTTCACAACATCAAAACCTTCTGCTTAACATGAAAAAAGATAAATCTATAATAATATTACCTCATCTAGTTATTTTGAGCTTGCAACGACGGACATTGGGCTCGCTGTTGCCTTGTTTATGTTAGCTATAGTGAGGGTGTTCTTTGTTATAATATAAATATAATATGAATCTTTTTCAGGGTAACGATTGCTGTAGTCAGCTTACAATTAGCTTCCATTACACAGGGCCAAAGTTAATGTCTACGTTAGATTTCCTGCTTTATAGAACCAGTGTTTATGGCAGAAACTTGGATTATGGCAGACTTAAGAATTTCTTTAAATTAGGAACTGTACCACCACCTGGCCCTGAAACCAAAATTATACCGTATTTCTTTGAAAAGAGGGAAGACTATTATAAGAATGCAACTGCCTGGAGATTAAGAAATAATACAGTTTTATAAATAATTATTTTAACTGTAGTGTTTGTTTTGAAACTGACATGACTCCTAGTGAATCGTTTGTTCTGTGCCTGATGTCAATGAGTTAGTGATAATTTCGTGTACACCACAGTTTCTGGAATTGGTGTATTCAGAGACACCTATACATGGTAACATAACTACACACATGCAGGATCCCACCGAAACTACTAGCTGTGTTCATTTGATTTCACCAAAATTCCTCGCGGTGTTTCGATAGATTCAACCAAAATTCTTCTCAGTGTTTCATTCGATTCAACCAAAATTCCTCGAAATGTTTCGTTTGATTCCATCGAAACTGCTCGCAGTGTTTTGTTTGATTCCACAAATCTCCTCAATGTGTGTTTCCTTTGATCCAACCAAAACTAACCACGGGGCTTGTTTGATTCAACCAAATTCCTCACAGTGTTTTGTTTAAGAAATCCATACATCTGCAGTGTTTTGTTAAACAAATCTACACTCTACATTTGTGTCTGACTGACATTAATTGCCGTTGAAATTTTGGTCACATTACGTTACTGTGAGTTCACAAAGCATTATCAGACTTAAGTCAAAATTCTCTTCGCCTTTTGTAACTAAAATATATCCCTTTATAAAACTTTTGTTGTTTCAATGTATGAAATACCCAAATAAGAAACTGTGTGTAAAGTTTTGTGTTTCTGGATCAAAGATATTTCTTTTAAACAGTGATTGAAAGTTGAGTAAATTCTCAATTTAAGTCTGAGAATGCTTTGTGAACTTGGGGCCAGGTGAATTCCTGCCAAAGTGACAGTATTTGATTTCATGAAAATAACTGGAATTTTATTTTAGAGACGACAATTTTAATTGTTATTCAATCTTTTTATACAGTCATACGGTCTCTGCCAATCACATTCGATAATTTTATGAGAGTATATTTTGTCGATATCTTTTATATTTGTCGTTAAAGACAGCTTATTGTTATCATTTAAATTTTTTTACAAAACATTGTCAAATAAAGTGGATAATTGAATTTTTGTCATTCTGATTTTTCTACGAGGGGTGAATCGATAACAGGGTGAGAGGTTTGTTACGTTTATATGTAAGGCGGATAGATACATACTATGCTGCTTCAACAAGGTTGATAATTTCACTGGTCAGTCTCGTACAAACTTTGTAACACAGATATATCGAGCTGATGTACCGTCTATGGTAGAAGATCTTCAGCCCAAAGTAATTTTGGGGAACATTGGGAGCTGTGCAGCGACTAGATTTAATATTAATGATACTCTGAAATCAATGGTGGTCTGCATCCATGTCGAACAAGCATTGTTACTTCCCTTTATCTATTTTATTGGTTCTTATTTTCTAATCGAGTTCGGCAAAACACGAGACCGAGAAAAGTTCATTTCTCTCTCCCTCTATAAGATCAACTTTCGTAACTTTCGTTTGAGTACATGTTCATAGAGCACATTACGAACGTGGCCATCTGAGAGTAGATCAAGTGACCCCATGTTCGAGGCTAGACGAATGGTATTCAAGTGCAAGCATGCGCATGGGGGAAACCGAATGCAAACTTATTGCCACCATATTTGTCAATAACATTGGCAAAAGGTAGAAGATTGGTAGAGTTTTGATCTATGTATTCAACTCCTAGACTGATGACAATATTAATTGTACTTACATTGTTGTGGATTATTATGCTGAAGAAAACTACTCCTAAGATATCATGTAAGATTTGTACATGACATGTTCTTTAACAAATACTTAAAATTATTTTCAATAGGTTGACAAACGACATTTAACACGATTTGCCAAACTATCCATTTCCCACGCTGAATTTGTAGGAGCGTTTATTATGACCTGCGCAGGGATGGATCCAGGAATTTTTGCAGGAGTGGGTTTGCTAGGTTCCTGTTATGGAAATTTGACAGTTGACAATGCGTTATATCATCGTCGTCTCCATATTACGTAGGCACACATACACACTGAGCTTTTTAAGGAGAGAAATGTCAAATGTCAATTGATATTATGAATTAATAGGATTAAATAATAATGATCGTTTTCTATAGCGCTGAACATTCAGGATTACGTGATTTATAATATACACCAGGGGAAATACAATGTAACTTTGTTTATATGTTTTATATAGATAAATAAATATCATTTGATTGGCAGTTTATTGGACCTAAAAGGCGCATCGAAGTGGGTGTGTATATGGTCTGTATCTGTGTGATAACACAGTCGTAGAAAATTAAACTACTATCAAAAAAATTGCTTTATCATTTAAATAAAGCCTCATATTTCAGCAACAGCGAAGGAGTTAAAGACTGCGACGAAAGCGTTAAAAGAGGGAAATAAAATGCACACGGCTTCTGATGACGACACATGTAAGTGAAAATCTAAATTACCGGTTATCCAATAGTTATTTGGTCTACACACCGTCCAGTAGCACTAGAAATATGATCATTTAGTCCCAGATATTGAGTAGTTTCAGGCCACCGAGTGAATTTATTCACACACTTCAAAGTAGCTCTGTTTATACAATTTCAAACTGCACTATGTAAATTGGTCAACTCTATATAATTTGTAGAGAATAAAAACATTGACACTTTTTTCCTAATTATTAGCGGATTCATGTTAATGGTGAAAATGGTAGTGATATTTTGGTAATATATCACTAGTCATGCAAGGTCATGTGACGTCAGTGTTTTGATTAAAATTTGACCACTGAACTTTTGCTGAACATAATAAAGAAAATCTGAATGATGCCACTTAGTTCCAGGGTCGTGCCTTGCGGGGGTGCAGGGGCTGCATTGCACCCCCAGAAAAATAAGGCGCCCCGAGAAATGATTTGGCAATCTTTCAATTATAAAATTATATACTTGATTATGATCACACAGTGGTGCTCTCAAGGTAAATACTGATTTTAAGGGTGCCCACACCCGAATAAGTTCGTTTGCCCTGATCCAAACTTTCTTATATCACTTGCGTGGAGGTGATGGCGCCCCACCACTCTGCTGCACCCCCACTTTTAAAATCCTACATACGGCCCTGCTCGGTTCCCGGAAAGTACACGTCTGTCTGTCTTTTGTATCGATAGACTGGTTGTTGTATAATGTTGACTTTTTGATCTTACCCTGTTACAATTTACAAGTAGAATGGTTTGTCCAATTAAAGGGACTGTCCCGATTTGAACAGTCTCCAAAATAACAGTCCGAGTATGTATGAATTTTAAGCGTCAAAATATAGAGGAATTGTGTACTTAAACATCCTCAAAATTTCAGTTCAAAATTTTGAATCTTTTGGACGTGATCGCCAAAATTACTTATCCGGACACGTAACCCTTTTAAGATTTCGGGTCCTTCGGTGACCTGATAATCGATTCCCTTTCCTTTAGGGGTCTATATACAGCGATTGACCCATGTGCAGTACTTGATAACGACCCGTCTCGATTTCCTGATGAAGACTGACGGGTTTAAGTTGTTTAAAAACCCATCGCATATATCCTAACGTAGAGGATTTCAAGGGGTTTCAACACAAAATTAACCGATTTTATTCTCCAAAATATTATTGGGATTGGCCCTTTAAGCCGCTGGGTCAGGGGTGGACAACCCTTTAAACACACACAAATTCAGATGCCCCATACAACTATTGTACCCCCGCCTACTTCCGTGAACACAAGTGGGTCCTTGCGCTGGGTTTATTATAAACATTTTCTTCACCGAAACAGACTAATCTGAAAGAAGGATGTTAACAAAGTAATAAAATCTCTAAAAATAATGAATAGGTTTACTGCCTTGATACTTTATTATTATCACAGTCACGGAGTTTGCCCTCTCTACGCTAGATGATCCCACGCCGTTACATGAAGACGACTATAAATTCTAAATACGCCATGATACCATTAATACTATGAATACGATACAAAACCAGGCGTCACTTTACTGCCTATTTAATCATTCCTTTCATTGGTACTTTAAGTTTTTAAAAACTTTCATTTTCAGTAATGATAGATGACACAGTCTCTAAGAAGCTCATGAAGAAAATTAGGATTCTGTGTTGGGTAACAACTGTGCCAGGAACATTAGAATCTAAAGCAAGGGCTGTAAACAATACTTGGGCTAAACGATGTGATAAAACACTTTTTGTTATAGCCGACGATCCGTCTTTACCAGAAAATACACAAGAAGACATTCTCAGGGTCAAAGTCCCAAATGGAAGAAATCATTTAACTGCAAAAACCGTTCAGACATTGAAATATATTCATAATCATTATTTAACACAGTATGACTGGTTTTTAAAAGCTGATGATGACACTTATATAGTGATGGAAAATTTAAAGTTTTTATTGTCTCATTATAATCATAGAAAACCCATTTATTTAGGGCATTTATTTAAAAAATATAGTAAATATGGTTATATGAGTGGAGGTGCTGGATATGTTTTGAGTAGAAAAGCTTTAAGAATGTTGGTGAAGAAAGGTTACAGAATACCGGTAATATTATATCCTGTCAAGCTATATAGTTTAAACATACATTATGGGAGATTGGATAACGAGTTAGCAGTTCTCACTAAAATAGTTAAAAATCTAGATAATGTAAAGGCAATTTGCTGAAAATTTCAGTCAAATTGATCCACTATCAACCGAAACTTAAGAAAGTGAAATTTTCACCTTAGCCTCGATCGTCATATGTTTAACTATTTTAACGACAACTGTCAGGGCTTTATCTAACCTTACCTTATGCCACTTTAAATAATGTTTTGTGTTTAAATTTATTGTCTATGCATACTTAAGTATTACATAAAACTTGTAAAGTCCCTGATGTCATGGTCAACTCATGGTAAGGTTGTTTTTTTTAATCGCATGCAAATATTGTTTAACTCGGATCTCTTATAGAAATGTCAGGCCAAAATGCTTCAAATCCGTCCAATTTCAGGAAGATGTAATGAATTTAAATTTTCCAAACACTTACCACAAACAAAGGACAAGGTCACAAGGCACCAATGACACATTTTGGCGGAAATGTTTTGACGAGTCTATTTTGTTTAATCTGCATGATTCCGGTCCGTGAGATCATCTAACGTGCGTGGATTAGGCAGTGAAAATATTCTCCTAAGAATGCATATAACAATCAGCGACTTTAAGAATATTTTTGTTTTAAGATTTCTTTGTTTACATTTTCCACGATCCGATTTCATAGTTTCAAAGCTGTCATTCGGAGGGGGTGGGGTAGGGTCAGGGGCGAGTTGTGAGCACGTGTGCGCTGTATCATAAAGCCTGTCATTGATTCAACTGGTGTGGTTTCGAGTCCCCGGTTGCAAGTGACAAGGAGTAGGGTCGTCTGTACGACCTCGTGGGTATTATGCGGCTCTTACGATGTTCTTCCACTGCTAAAGACCCTTACGCACAAGCGAATTATTGAAATAAAATTAAACCATATGTTAGCTCCGAAAAGACCTAGTTGGCGTCGAGTGGACGTTAAACCCCATTTCTCTCGTTCTGTCTTGTCATTTGGAAGTGTATTAATCCTGATATTTTTGTTATGTTTATAGGGTAAATGTAGAGAAGATGGCGGTGATGAAGATGTGGCCCTGGCTCACTGTTTGCAGTCTGTTAATGTACATGTTCACAGCACTATAGATAAATTTGGAAGAGAAAGTTTTCTACCATTTAGTGGATTTGCTCATGTTTATGGTCCAATGCCACCTGGTTTAGAAGAATGGGATAGAAATGTACCCAAAATTGTAAGTATATGATTGATTCCTGACATATTTTCTGTGGTACAAGTGTAGATGTGTTGTTACTCAAGCAATTCTAGTAGAGAGGTGAAACTCTAGAAATTCTAGTAGTGATTTGCCTTTGTCAGTTCTAGTAGAGGAGTAAATTTCAGTTAGTTCTGGTAGATTGACGAATTTCAATCTATTTAAGTTGTGCTGTGTGTCATTCTCGTTCCCAGAGGCACATTAGACCATCCATTTTTTCCAATTTTTTTCGAACCTAAGCCCCGCCCATTCTGACCTCTGATTGGTCAATCTTTTTGGGTCGATTTCTCGAAAACTAGAGGTCGTTTCGTTTGTTGTAAAATGATCCTTGAGTCAAAGTCAACCCGCTGACATAAAAATTGGATCCTAAACGAACAAATTCAAGTTTTTGTAAAGATCTATTTTTCTACGCGTGGGTATATTTTTAAGTGATTCGGCCATCCAGGCACGTAAAACCAGGGGCGGATGACGCAAATAAACGAGAAATTTTGCGCGTAGGAATTACATGTCATTTTCTGGGAAAATGGCTACACCGATTCACCAGAGAAATTTCTTCACAAATTTTTCTGGTTTCGAGATTGGCTGTGTGTGTGTGTGTGTGTGAAATAGCTTTATTTAACGTCCGCTTCCATCGAGGTGATATCGCAGACAATGAGTGGGTGGATTTCAATCTGTTATAGTAGTGGATTATAATAAAAGACAGCTTTATGGATAACATTCACTAGGTTTATTAACTGCAACGTTTCAATGAGGACACTCTCACCGTTATCAAGCAATGCTAGATAACGGCGAGGGTGTCCTCAATGCTTGATAACGGTGAGAGTGTCCTCATTGAAACGTTGCAGTAATTGCTTGATAACGGTGAGAGTGACCTCACTGAAACGTTGCAGTTAATAAGCCTAGTGAATGTTATCCATAAACCTGTCTGTTATTATAATATATCGCTTTCACTAAATGCCATTTAAAGATATTATAGTAGTGGAGTGGATTTCATTCTATTCTGGTAGATAAGTGAATTGTAATATATTCTAGTAGAGGGGTGAATTTAAGTCTATACTAGTAGAGTAGAGGTGAGAATTTGAGTCAATTTTAGTTAAGAGTTGGGGTGGGGTTTTATTTAAATCAATTCTATTAGGGGAGATTGGGGTCTAATTTCAATCAATTCTGAATAATTAACCTCTGCACAAATACAGAATTCAGTCCAGCAGTAAATGTTATTTATTGCGATGAACACCATATCCACGATTGTATCTAATTGTATTCCACGTTATGTAATCGTGTGAAAAGAACATTAATCCTGTAATTGTTCGAAAAGAACATTAATCCCCATCCATTCAATAATAATAGTTTGTCTTCAGTATTCTATGTTTACGCCTTTCATGTATAAACTGTAATTAACGACTGTGGTTAAACCGTTTTACTTAGTATATTGTTTGTTTGTGCTATACTTTTAACACGTCATATTTTAGACATGTGAAACCTTTTTACAAGTTAGACATTAAGAGATCAACTTTTAGAGGACCCGTCTTATTTGTGCAGTAGGGCGTTAACACCAATTTGATTTCATCTCTTACTTTATTTATTTGGAGCATTTGGAGACAAATCTGAATGTCAATATATCCTTATCCATGTAACAATTTATCAGCAGTTTACCATTTGTACTGAGATGGTTAACTCACTCGTTGATCTATATTGTTAATATAGATATCTTAGGATATCTTAACAACAAATACAATTTGTTTTCCATTTATATACCCACGCAACGTTTTGTATCAAACGAAGCAATAAGCGCACATGCGGATGTCACCAAAACGTGGTCTTCAGACAGCAAAATGTCTAAAGTTTGTCCCGACTCACTCTGCTGGAATTCTAACCTCAGTAAGAGCCACTCATATACATTTTAATCCATTTTTACTATTTTTTTAGATGATGTACATCTTTCAAAGACACTGCATTATTCGCTAATTGGTAATTGAATTCTCTTTCCAGTCCAGATTAACTCCAGATAATTCTGTATCAATTTGTTTCTCGTTATGTGGTTTTGAAAAAATATCGAACCCAAGCTCTATTTGCTGGCGAGTCGGCGCCATATTCATTGAGCTCATGTGGTTCATATATTTGCGACGATGTAGATCTTGGAGTATTAAGCCCATTGTGTTAGATTATATTTCAGATTAGTATTTCATGCTTAATGAGAATCGGTTCAAGCTTAAATATTTCAACATTCACGTAATTTCTTCTTATACCAAGGATGATATATTTGAAGAAAAAATCGTCCCGATAAACATGACTTTGTTTAAATAGTAGGCAAATATGTGCTGATAAAAATACGTTCTGATAAAAAACAAAATTGCCCTTGATCTATATATATAGGTTAAAGATGCATTATGTAAGATTTATATATAAAGAGCTGTCTGTTCTTGCTGTACTAAAACGGGTCGGGAGTTGGTGTTGTCCGTATCAAGTATTCTGATATCCAGATCGGGACCATCCCCCAAGTTAACTACATATGTATATCATGAACGAGACAGGGTACACGTACTATTAATAAAAAAGAAATATCTATATCACATAGACAAAAAACCAGTTGTATTTTGTACCTGGACATTAGAATACATAGTTATACTCTATTTTTTTTTTTAAATTTCTAAATGTCATAATTAAACAAGCACCAAATACTTATATTAAAAGTTTTGCTATATTGAGCATCGACCTTTATTGACACCCCTTTTCGCCCAAATTTTAATATTGTGATGTGATTACTTTTAAAATAAATCTAGATGAGTCCTTTAAGTTTTGTTTGCATCTCTAGTAATTCTTTAAAGAATTGTTTTCTCGCCGGCGGTCGAACCCGGGCATATCCTGACGGGTTGACTACCATGGCCTCCTTTTCATTTTAGAAAGAGTATGTGAATTTAAAATATTGTAAATTAACACCATTGTATTTATATTACAGGGTTCCGAGTGCTGTAGTCAATTGCTGATTAGTTTCCATTATGTGAAACCAGATTTTATGTTGATGCTGGAACACTTACTGTACCGTACAAGTGTTTATGGACGAAAAATATCCGAGGAAGGCGTGAAAAATCTGTTTAATATCGGTCCTGTAAAACCTCTAACGTATTCGCCAAAGCGCTGATCTTTGTTAAAGCTCATGTTGGTATTGGATTTGCCTTCCATTGCTACATTTTATAATCTTCCAGCTTCTGTGAAAATTGTAATTGACACTAGAGTAAAACGGCAACCACCTGACTGAACCCCTTTCTGAAACTGTGACCGGAACATCTGCGCATGTGTCTTTAGAATTACTAAAAACAAAATATAAAACGCAAGTTCCCTTTGCGATATTATTAATGGTGTCATACTAGATTTTTAGGAAATTCAAATAGATGTAAACATTTGGCATGGAACAGATTGAGCCGAAGAGTGCATGAAGTACCGCTTCCGGTTCCTGAACTAAACTTCTTCTGGTTCAGACTTTTTTCAATTCGAATTCTGGATCAAGCGCATGTCTACAATATATGAAAGTGAAATAGGGTAAGTTTACGTCAAATAGAAAAGACAAATGCCAAATCTAGATTAGATTGGAATTTGAGCTGGAATCTTTAACAGGTTTATGTTAAATCAACAAGCTTCTTAAATCAAACATGGGCGTTACTGAATTAAAGCAGAATTGACCATCGGCAGTGGCTGGAGAAATTGATTGAAAACGACCTTTGGTAGACGGTTCTAATCCTGGTCATATACAAAGTTGGGATTAAACCCATGAACATGCATAGGTAGCAGATCTCAATAAGTATGGTATTGTTTTGTAATTACCCAAATATACGTATTGGCCGTGGTTCCAATCTCGTCATGCAATTTGTTCAAAATAATAAAAAAAATGAATTTCATTCATTTCATATTCATAACGATGTATCTTGATACCATTTGTTCATTAAACTTGTTTACCATATTGGGGTTGGCTTGTTATTTGGGTTTTTGAGGTTTTTTTGTGGAAATACAACACCATAAAAGTGTGCATGTTGCTAGTATTATTACATGGATTAAGATCATTTGGATAATAAGACCCCAAGGTAAATATCGGTGTTATGGGTCAAAATATTAATATGTGATGTCTTCATCGAGCCGCGACGACCCAATGCGCATGACGTTAGCTCACTAATATAATGTAATGTGTAATCATACGGTGGTAATACAACACTTACCCCGTTCAAATTTGGATACAAGTATTAACATTGGAACATATACTCCTCGAGGTCTACGTTTTTGGAAAGGCCGATTAATCAGTAGACAATTCATTTTTTCTGATAAACTCACACCAAATTGTCCTAATTTATTATCTGTTCTTAATTTTGACCCCCTAATGGGTTTTTTTAGCTTGTAGTCCCTCTATAGGTCACATTTTTTTCTTATCGGATTGGAATATATCACCATTACAGCATAATGATGGCTGGGTTCGAATTTGTTGAAAATCGGACAGAAACTGTATGACAAAATGACCAGTCGGTTGCGGTAATAGGGTGAAAGTATTTTATATTAAGGTCACAATATTGATCCGATTTTGATAAAACTTTAAGCATGTGTTTATATCGCAACGATATTCGCGCATATCAAACCGTAACTTCCTTGATTATAGCCCCTGATGGTACGAAAAATCGATATTTTAGCGCGAGGCTGCTCTAGAGGTCACATTTTTTATCCTATTATAAATATTGTATTATTTATACCATCGTTACACCTTGATGACGGTTGAGTCCAAATTTCGTAAAAAAAAGAACCGAAACTGCAAATAGTAAATGGATGTAATTCGACGTTGTGGGCCCGCTAATGGTCATAATGTTCGGCAAAATTCGATGAAACTTAAGATGTATGTTTATATCCCAGTGATCCCAGTTCCTTTCGATATTTTTAGCTTGTTCTTAATCTTTGAACAATTCACATGTAATGTAAAATGCATAAACCACGAAGTTGCTTTGTGGTGCAGAAATCGTGAGCTGTATCGGAATCGGACCAAACATTATGGCGTCTGGAGGGTCCACCCACAACTATCTGATAGAAATTGCGACATCCAGATTGTCCAAAAACAAACGTGAACCACCGGAAGTGTTTGAAAACAAAACACGCCAACAGGTAATTATGAACGGGTAAGAATCGCCTCTATTTGTACAATGGGTAAAAGTCTGTGAAAGAAAATCCGAAGTAGTAGCCATCTTGGGAAATTTCCTATGACGTCAGACATTTTATTAGCCAGTAAAACGAACTGTTTAACTGTGGAAAAACGAAACGAAAGAGGTTCTGTGTTTTAATCAGACTGCCTTTAATTAAATTGACGAACGCCTATTCTTTTATTTCCGTCTCGGACTGATATAAAGTTGGTCAGTGGGCTTGATATTGAGGGTAAACCGGTACAAAATTCAATCTAGGGTAACCTGTAGAAATCAAAGTTTAATCTAAAAGGCATAATAATATTCTTGTGGAGAAAACCTGTAACTTGATGCATTTAACCCCCTGAAAAACTTTTAACTTTAATTCGTGAGAATTTTACTTTCATGGACCGAATTTCTTTCTGCTTTCACCTTTTGACTTTCAACTTTCTTCCCACGATTTTCTACTGATTTTCTCCAATATATTTCTTTTACCAACTGGCATATTACGGATATAAATTAGATCATATTTATGACAGCTGATGCTTACGGAGAACGCTATACATGTATATATATTTGAAGATGGTCGGTCACATCCCGCTGATTTTGATACTAACCAAATTCTTCACACCAAATTCCTTTATGAAAGAAATATTTTCGTGGAGGTAACCTTTCAAGCATACATTTAACCTGAAAAACTTCCAACATTGCATCTTTTACTTTTGGTTATATATCTACTTTTTACTCTAGGTCACAGTCTGCAAATTGTATGTCATCGAATTATTTTGTATATTGTTAAGATAAATAAATGGGGCCCAATACGCACCTTGCTGATCCACTTGCTCGGGTAGCACACACGATTTTATTGACTGCGCTGTTTGAGATAAAAACAAATTATATACATTCACAGAAAAACGTCAGCAGATGATATTCGGGATTATAAATGCAATGATACCAATATACGCTGTTATGGCCACCGAACTGCATCAATTTAAAACAGCTTCTGTAAAATGAAATATAAGATAAGCACCATCATAGAAACATTTTGTAAGATTGTTCGCTCTGCAGCAATTCAAAGTTTTGACATAATAATGTACACCTGATCTAAGCTATAACAGAAGATACAATCTATGTTGTAATATAATCTTTTAACTACAAAATAGTCCATTATATACGATGACTAAACATAATATTTATTTATACATACATGTACATTTGTCTATACCCTCCATATTGAAGTTATTCAATTACCTCTAATTACCCATTTCCTATTCCAAATGGTTAGCACGTGTGTGTTGTATCAAAAGGTTTGCCAGTGAGTCAACTGGCGTGGTTTCGATTCCCCGGTTGTACGTTACAGGGAGTAGGGTCGCCTGTCCAACCTCGTGGTCTTCCCCGGGTTCCCCGGTTTCCCACCACTGTTAAAGACCCCCACGCGTACCCGAACTATTGAAATAAAGTTGAACCATGTGTTAGTCCCGAAATTACCTAGTTCGTTCCGAGTGGACGTTGAAGCACATTTCCCTCCCTCTCTCTCTCTATGCAATGAAGACGTGTGGTTGTTTTACTGATACTTATTTCAGATAAAAACACAGTGAAAGTAATGGATAGAAATGCCAACACACGGGTGACGAATTGATATCACGGTTTAGAAATATACATGCTCTGTCCCGCGCATGTCACCACCATAAGTATGACTGCTAAAATAAACGATTGAGACAAATTGTGAATAATCGTGATGAATGAAAATAAAACGCCCAGACATTCAAACATGGTTAATTCAAATTCATATGGAATAATATTGTATTTTTTAAAATTATTCTTGGTTTAATTGTGTGCTGAGGAAGTGCTGCTGTAAATATAGCAGCTCATGAGTAAGCGACCAGTGATTCGAGCATCCTTTTTTAGATCAGTCTGCAGTTTTGATATCCGGTTTGGGGTGTACCAGACAAATTGATAATGGTATAGACGAGTCGTGACAAAGCGAGACATTGAATAAGTGTATGAGCTGAACTCTTACATAATATATGATTATGGACGGAAGGTGAAAAAAGCAGGTTGCCAGTTTGAAATTCCCTACATATAGCAGAGGCGGATTCAATGGGGGGCGCGAGATCCCCCATATTTTCGGCAGTGTCCTTTTTTACTGCAAAATAGCAGCCAAATAGCTCTTGGAATGGCTACAGATGCAAGGAAATGACGGATCATTTTCTTGTGGGTATCCCACCCCTTCTCAGCGGTGTGCCCCGTCTCCGCTGTCAGTGTCCTCATTTAATATATACTGAGCGCCATAGAAAACGCATCACTTAGTTTTTCGTATAGCAAAATGATCCTGTAATCATATCTTATTTATTTTGCTTCTTATTGTGAACAATATTCAAATGGGAACTCATCAATAACAACACATTTGTACACTTATGGATGTTTAAAGCCCTTGTTGTAACTGAATAATATGTCCCAATCTTCATTCTGGTCAACAAATCGTATTATTTTAGAATATTCCAATTAAATGATGATATAAATTTCATCTTAACACGCCTATTTTAAAAAATTGGAAAAATTCAACCAATTGATCTGAAAAGTCTAACGTAAACCTTTTCAAATGTGACTTGGATTTTAAAATATTTTCGAACCCTGTGGACAAGTAAAATAGGTTGTAATGGATTATTTACACAACAGGTAAGACATTTAAACATCTAGTACTTAGAATAAGGGTATTGTTTATTTTCTGGAGCTACCAAGCCAGCAAGAATGTTATTGTCCTTTAATCTGTAATCAACGGTACAAAGTCAGAGGAGTCAAAACCAAAAGTACGATACAGATGTCAGTAGCTCGTGTGTCCTCCACTGGCTCTTACGCACGCTGTGCAGCGACGTACCATGGAATTAACCATCTGTGTCGTACTTTTGGTTTTGACCCATCTGACTTTGAACCGTTGATTACAGATTAAACATCCATAAGTGTACAAATGTGTTGTTATTGATGTGTTCCTATTTGAATATTGTTCACAAAAAGAAGAAAAATAAATAAGATATGTTTGCGTTTTCTATGGCGCTCAGTATATATCATTATGGTGACCTAATTATCGAACACCGGCTTGAATAAACGGCATACTTGACGCGATTGGCATGTCAGTTGTCACAGACAAGTCAGATCTGAGTACCACTCCTAAGCCCAATCTTTTAAAAAAACATTATAATTAATAAAATTAGTAAACTGTCTCAACCGATAATGAAGACAGACGGCAATACGTCATGTGGTGGGAGAAGGCTAGATCGGAGACAGTCTACACAAATGACGTCATAATAATATGTAGGTTAGGGTTAGGGCTAGATTTAAGAATTTTGAGGAGAGGTTAAATCTCCACATAAGCACTGACCTAGTATGATGGGTTCGTGATATTCCTAGTTTTATATATAAACAAATATATCCAATTCATCGAATTCCATCTCTCGGGGTTAATTTTGCGTTCACACCAAAGTGTGCCCGCGGTGCTCTACCTCACGCACACCACCAATCACCATTGGCACGGGAAACCACGTGGAAAAAGGAGACAGGGTCCTTATCCCAGAACCACCGTGGCTCTCAATATAGTAAATATAACATAGACCGGAGAGTGTTCTAACAAGATATCAACAAGCACATTCCTTTATATCTGCCGCAGTGTTTTATCATTATGGCGAAGCTGGGAACCTGGGGCCTATTTTACAAAATTTTAACTAAGATAAGATCTGAATTTCAGTTATTTGATTGGACAATATTAGATTGATTTTAGTTCTTAGCTAATCAAAATTGAAGTATCTGCTAAAATTTGGATTTTATCTTTAGTTAAAATTTCGTGAAACAGGGCCCTGTTTGTGTTTTGGCTCGCTTCCCTGTGAGCATTTCCACCGGCGAAAACATTGGTATAATGCAAATATAATGGGGTTGTTTCAATGTGAGGATTTAGTCGAGTGCGAAAATGAGTGTGGAAAAAGAACTATCGGTATTTAAGATTCCCAAACTTTTCGGCCATTTTCAATGCGTATTGAAATACAAAATATTTTCCACGAAAACGGTCACAAGGAAAATGGGCTAATACAAGTTTCGACTGCTATGTTTCTGAGTCAATTCATTTTAAGTATGTCGGATTCCAACGTAATATCATATTACAGTCACGATTATTCATTTGTCGCTAAGATATCGACTCCCCAACTTCTTAATCCACGCTAATCTGTACATGCACTACTATTGATTATTTAACAAACGCCAAAATAATTACAATAAAAAAATAGGTTGCCAGGCAACGAAACATACGCCCACACAGCAGCCAAATCGTCCGGGCAGTCAACAAGAGTTGTCGCATATTAAGGAATTATCAGAAAATCATTAGAATTTGTTTGGTTTTTATAATCAAACGTTTTTTTTTAAATCAGATAATAATTGTGACCTTCACAACCTTTATATAACATATTCTCACACTATTCGCGTACAAACGGCGGCCATTTTGTCTGTCAATTTTGGTCCGATTTTCACGAAATTCGAATTCAACCTTCATAACCATGGAACGGTGATATAATCAAACGTTTTTTTAAATCCGATAACAATTTTGACCTCCAGAGGAACCACAAGCTAAAAAGGGCAATTTTTCGGAAAATCAGGGGCCATAATTCAGGAAGTTACGATCCGATGGGCGCAAATATCGAAAGGAACCAACATCTTTCGGTTATAAACATACATGTCACGTTTCATCCAAATCGGTTCAAAATTGTGACCTCTAAAAGGTCCACAACCTTGATATAACATATTTTCACACTATTCGCGTACAAATGGCGGCCATTTTGTCCGTCAATTTTGGTCCGATTTTCACGAAATTCGAACTCAACCTTCATAATCATGGAACGGTGATATAATCAAACGTTTTTTTAAATCGGATAACAATTTTGACCTCCAGAGGGACCACAAGCTAAAAAGGGCGATTTTTCGGACAATCAGGGGCCATAATTCAGGAAGTTACGATCTGATTGGCGCAACTATCGAAAGGAACCAAGATCTTTGGGTTATAAACATTCATTTCAAGTTTCATCCAAATCGGTTCAAAATTGTGACCTCTACACTGTTCACAACCTTGATATAACATATTTTCACACTATTCGCGTACAAATGGCGGCCATTTTGTCCGTCAATTTTGGTCCGATTTTCACGAAATTCGGACTCAACCTTCATAACCATGGAACGGTGATGTAATCAAACGTTTTTTTAAATCCGATAACAATTTTGACCTCCAGAGGGACCACAAGCTAAAAAGGGCAATTTTTCGGACAATCAGGGGCCATAATTCAGGAAGTTACGATCCGATGGGCGCAAATATCGAAAGGAACCAACATCTTTCGGTTATAAACATACATGTCAAGTTTCATCAAAATTGGTTCAAAACTGTGACCTCTATAAGGTCCACAAGATTGATATAACATATTTTCACACTATTCGCTTACAAACGGCGGCCATTTTGTCCGTCAATTGTGGTCCGATTTTCACGAAATTCGAACTCAACCTTCATAACCATGGAACGGTGATATAATCAAACGTTTTTTTAAATCCGATAACAATTTTGAACTCCAGAGGGACCACAAGCTAAAAAGGGCAATTTTTCAGACAATCAGGGGCCATAATTCAGGAAGTTACGATCCGATGGGCGCAAATATCGAAAGGAACCAAGATCTTTGGGTTATAAACATACATGTCAAGTTTCATCAAAATCGGTTCAAAATTGTGACCTCTATAAGGTCCACAACCTTGATATAACATATTTTCACACTATTCGCGTACAAACGGCGGCCATTTTGTCCGTCAATTTTGGTCCGATTTTCACGAAATTCGAACTCAACCTTCATAACCATGCAACGGTGATATAATCAAACGGTTTTTTAAATCGGATAACAATTGTGACCTCCAGAGGGACCACAAGTTAAAAAGGGCGATTTTTCGGACAATCAGGGGACATAATTCAGGAAGTTACGATCCGATGGGCGCAAATATCGAAAGGAACCAAGATCTTTGGGTTATAAACATACATGTCAAGTTTCATCCAAATCGGTTCAAAATTGTGACCTCTACGCTGTTCACAAGCTAAAAAACGTGATTTTTCGTACAATCAGGGGCCATAACCCATGAAGTTACAGTCCGATACATGCCAATATCGAAAGGAACCGAGATCTTATGGTGATAAACCTATATTTTAAGTTTAATTGAAATCGGATAAAAATTGTGACCTGTAGACTGTTCACAAAAAAAATGTGGACGGACGGACGGACAGACGGACGGACGGACAGGGGCGACGACAATATACGTCCACATAAAAATGTGGGCGTATAAAAACGAGTAGACTGGACTGAGCAGGCGTTAACGACAGTCATTCAATTTAAATGTTCACGTATTTTGCCAATCATAATTGATTAGAAATTATTGCAATCTTTTTTTTTTTTCAAAGTTTGAATATACGTCACTTTACATACATTCATCTTACATTATTATATGCTATTAGAACCATTTTCGTCTATTTCAAGGTTAAAAAAGAGAGCCATGTATATTCCCTTTAAACTCTGTATCTAACTTTGGGAGTGGAACTTATAAAACCGAGCGTTACAATCGCGTCTCTGTATTTTCCTTATGGTTTCTTATTATATCGTTCTCGTGACTTATAACAATGGATGTAATTAAATGTAAAAAATTGAGTACAAAATATTTACAAATAGTTGTATTTATTGTTTGGTCAAGTGTTAATCTAAGCTCAAAATAAATAATCGTTGTCGATTGGTATGATTTTGTTTGTATATGCTCTTGATATTATGACGTCGGTGGTCGACAGTAGACCCCTTTTTCTAGTACACAAATGTACCTGTCGGGGAAAATCCCGACAAGTTTTCTTCGACAACAAAAGAATCGAACCAGGCGCTTGGTGTTGAGTGAGACAGCGCCTTACTCGCTGGATCACCTTGGCTGATAATAATATCACCTCGGTGGAAGCGGACGTAAAATACAACTAATAGTCCGGTGGCTGAAGGGGGGGGGCGGGTCGCCACTCGAGCTGTGAATTTATGAGACCAGATTTTGCTAGACCAGTTTTTTTTGTAGATTCCGAATCTGGGTGTTGATTAGGCGTTTGAGGGGGCTTTTCCGAGATATAGAGGGTCAAATGTCTACAATAAACGCGTGTGTGTGGTGGGGGTGGGGCGGAATGACCTGTTGATATAATATATTAATAAAAGATAAATTTCGAGGACTTTCCATCTTTAAATAAGTGTTTGTTTATGATGCCCTTGACAACTGTTTTGATTTGAGGGGATGTGGGGTGGGGGTAGCAGGTGTGGGTGTGCGTAAGTGCAGAGGGGTGGGAGTTGACATTATGTTGACATAAATGATGATCATGTTATATATTAATAAAACATAAATTTCTAGGAATGCCAATCCCATTGTGTCGGTGGACGACAACTTGATTTTTTGTGGACAGAAGTCATTTCGTTCATAATTGAGCTTAAAGTTGTATTTCGTTAAAGTTTTCGTTCAAAATATTAAATTATAATCTGAGAATGTAAATCAAAAACACAGTAGTAGCTCAGAGATGTGCTTAGTTATTAGTTTATGCATAGTCTTCATCAGAAGATTTAAAATCAAATGTCCATATGATTGGGGTAAATATTTTCTTGGATGCTAGCCAACAGCTCACATATCTTATGGATATGCTTCAGAAACCATTTCACATCGTAAATCGTCATTCCAGCCCTGCAATGTATACGCCAAGGTGGTAATAAAGAAAGGTCTGTTATTTTTTCATGCAGAAATTCTTTTTTCTAGCGTTATCTACTGATGTAAGACGCCTTTTCGCGACATTGTCTACTTTTTCCCATCTCTAAACTATAACACATACTTATGGAAGAACAATTACTGTATTTTGCCCGTCTCGTTATCGATCAAAATTTGGATCATCGTTTGAGAAGAGAATGATTGGGATGTCTACTTCGTCCGAGCATGAATGCAAAATACAATATTTTTCAGCACCTCCATTAATTTGAAATGCGAAGAGGAGTAGGTAAGATATTTTGGTGTCCTATTGGTTGGTGGTCGGTTCTAGGATATTCTCAACACTTTCAAAACTAATAGTGGTAATGACTATCTGTCTTTCTTGTTCACGATAATCCCTTCTTCCTAACAACTTATGAGGAGCTTTGACGACGTAATTGCTGGTTTTTAAAAAAAATGTTTTTACTTTGTACTAGAAGAAAGATCTTCTGGAGAAATTTTAATTGTGATGAAAAATACTGTAACAAAACTTTCTACATTATTACCATCTTGCCTGAGTAGTCTTTCGCTGCACATTAAACGCAATAATTATGTTGCAACAAAATGGGGACAGACTGCAAAGCCAATTAATATATTATGTCAACATGTCATTCCGCCCCAACCCCACCACACACACGCGCGCTCATTGTAGGCATTTGAACCCCCTTTATCTCGGAAACCCCCCCTGATCACTACCCAAAAAACTGGTCTAGAAAAACTTGGTCTCATAAATTCACAGCTCGGGTGGCGCCCCCCCCCCCCTCAGCCACCGGACTACTCTCACACACACTCACAACACACACTCAAGTTTTAATATAGATAAGGAATTGGCATACAGGTTTATCTACCATAATCCAGATAATGGTAAAGAAAGTAGGAAATGGAGTTTAACGTCCTGTTGTTATGCATAAATAAAGTAGTTCCTTGTAATCTTATGGTGATCTCCCAATGACGGTTTGTAAAAAATGATCCGTTTAGACTGACTTGTTTGGGTGTTAATTATGCCTTTAATCTTATAATCTAACACATTTACAAACAAACAATATAGATAGGTAAAACGGTTTAGACTGCAGACACTTATTTTAACCATAAGATAGTCGAATATTGTAAAACAAAGAATGTTGGAGACATACAATTAGGGATTCAATAGGATAATCATACTCCGCACAGCGTTTCGTTTGATTAGAGGTAATCCAACTACACACTGCTATTATGAGTGGATATTGTTGTTTTAAATTTTGATTGGTCAGTAGTCCGTCTACTAACCAATCACTAGCTGCCCTACAAAAGCTTTACATTTAAAACGAGTGCCAATATTGGACCAAATATGTTTACATAACGTTACGTCATGGCTCACGATTTTATTATGCCTAATTAACCCGTGCATAGCAGAATACTGCAGTAAAACTAATTGCGTGACAAACGAGGCTATCAAGTCGAATGAAATGTAAATAATACTGTTTGGAAACGAACATACTTTCACCGTTTTTAATACCTTAAATCACTGTCCAAAGTTTTAGGGAAGATCCAGATTAAATGAAGGACTGTCATGTTGCTGTACTTAAGCGATAGCTATTCATTGAACGGAAAGAATAGACACACTCCCGCATAAGCTCAAGAAACAGACGCTATTCCGGCAATAGCCAGAGAGGGATTTCTCGGGCCATTGCTTCAGGAATATGTAGGATAATTAGATACATGCACAATACAAGTGTGGTAATTGAGGGGTATTTATAAGTTCCACTGAAATATTGTGTAACGTTTTTGTAGTTTTGACGATATGTAGCATGCAGTAATGTTTATTATCGTAGCAACGGTACTTGACAATTGAGACTGAGTCTCGATTATCCATCTATAAATTGAATTTTTAAAATGTCGACCGGGTTTTAGTCCAATTAAATCTCTACCGTCTAGTGTTGTAGAAAATGTATGATAGGCTTGTAATGAAGCTCCATGGCTGAAAGTAGTTGAAGCCAAAATATAGACCAGTATTAGTCAAATGTACCTCTTACATGATACATCTTTAATGCGATTGAATCATTTTTGGATTCTACCTTTCACAATATTGCAGTTTGCACGGGATTAACAATTAATTGTGAGGACCCTTAATTTAATTGAAATAAAGGGTAATTAGACCGAACATGTTAATTACTAGCCAAGGCTCCAGTTCGACAAATTTTAATGTGTTTTGTTATTTTATTTGAATATTGCAACAAGAACACTTAGGCCCACTCTATTTTTTCGAACAAAATAAGTAAGGAATTTGAGAAAAGTGCAACATCTGTTTTGAAGTCACGAGAAATTGTCACTATGTGCTAAAAGAAGGAAGAAATTTGATTTGATCTTATCGTGTATATATCCATGTACCATGACGACAATTGCTTCGTGGGTCTCGGGTTTCCAGTAAACTATGTATTTCATTAGTTTGTTGTTGAGATTTAACGTCCCTTTCCACTAGGAATAATAGCTCAGACAAAAAAAAAAGCGGATCCTTGCCTGCCCTATTTTATACTCACTATTCGTTGATTTAAATGCATTTAGACGCTTATCTCATAATCTACCGATCGCGTTATTATCGACGCGGATGGGATAACGGATTTCCCTTTTTCGCCGTGCTTTGCCCACCTGTCATTGCCTCTCGTAAACACAGCTCGCTCATCATGTTAAAGATCACGTTCAGTCACACAAACGAACGACCAATGATCAACTGTAAAACACAGACTAAAACTAGCGCATCGAGAGAGATGGTATCTAGTGTCCGTTGAATAAGAAGATGCTTCTTCCTATATTTTGCACAGTCATCGAGTAATATTAAACATTTTATGGGGACAAAGTGATTTCGTTTACGCAACCAATTTGCAGTTAAGAAGTTCTCAAATTTATAACAATTGTTTAAAATGCAGTCATATGTTATTTCTGTTTTGTTCAACTTCATACGTTACTCCGATTTATGTAGACGGCAACAATAACTCTAACTAGAATATATTCAGAAATACACATGACTAATGTGTAATTCAATGTCACAAAGCATATAATTACATAATTTTTGCATGAAACATTAACATTTTGTCTTTTTGAAAACCAATATGGAAATCCCACCCCCACACACGCCCAAATACGAATTTCATTCTGACTGATCTTTGATGTTATCAAATACAAAAAACATCCTATTCTTGTGAATTGTGCGGCACTCCGAAGATTCACAAGCCCGTTTTCTTCTCAAAAATTATCCAGACTTAGCCCTGTTTCCAGTCAACTTAAAAGTAAGGGTTTTGTATTTAAATTAGACTTTTTAAGATGACATTGATTAACTTTTAGTTATTGGGTGAACGCACTACATACAAAACAGAACCGAACAGACAAATCTGAGAACAAGGCACAAACAAAAATGCAAAAATAAATATCAAATCGGGAGTCTTGTCTGCGATATCACGACTGTGGAAGCAGGCGTTAAACCACCACTGTGATCAAGTAGTGAATCAAACAATTAGAACAATATACATGTAGACGGTAAATTATTATACTGTCTTGTAGTAACTGTGTGTAATAATAATAATGACAAGAATGATTTGTTACAGATTGAACTAAGAATTTATTAGTAATTATTGTAACGTTGGAGAGTGTGCGTGAGTTGCTTTATTTTTGTGGTTTCTTATTCCCCTATAGTCACAAAATTATCATAACTTTTACTGTAATGTTGCATAATATACACTGTACACTAAATATGTGCCTATGGTTGTGTGAGAGGGTTAACGAATTGCGATAGCAAAAATTTCGTGATGGAAATAACATTTTATATCTCGTACTGTTTTATTTGATTGGCTTGGTTGCATTTCTTATTAACACTCTGGCCTTCAAGTTTGTAATCGTAAAACATGCACAAAGTCGTGTTGATACAGGTAGTCATTATGTAACCATTGTTTTTCAATTGTTGTGAGCTTCAATGGTTAACACTTAGGATCTAAGTCATGTCAAGTGAAGCGTGGAACAATTGTTGTGAGCTTATATGTGCTCTAAAAAAAGGACCGCTGAACATGGTCCAGTAATTCAAAACGGTAAACAGTTAGTCAGTGACTGCTTGGTGGTCAAGCCTTAAGGCCAGAATGTGAAGATAGGGATACATTTCTTCGAAAACGGAAAATAATTTAACTTGAACTTGATTTGTGTATCTTTTAAAAGACGCAATAGTGATTCACAAATACAGGAAGTTAGCACATCCTTATCTGGAAAATAATTATTATTAGTAAGTACAGATTTTATTTTTCAAGTAAGTTTTGAACTTAATAATTGTAAAATGCCGGTTCTCTCATTCCGGACTGCGTCTAAAAACTGCAGATTAAAACGGAGGGAGCTATTATAGACTTTATCTCTGTATTTTTTATTTATGTAATCTTTTTAAATATTTGATAAAAATTTGGAACACTGTTGTAGCTTACTAGTTAGCTTTCCGTGGGATTACATTAATTTATGTTTACTTAATTATTGGGAGCAAGAGCTGTGTCCCGGATACGATCGAGGTATTGGTCGAAAAAGTACATCGAGATGTCTCGGCGTTGTTTCGATTTACCAGTGGTGTATGACGGAGTGTCTAACAAGAAACAGAGTAATTGAATTATAATATAGATGAATGCACGGAAGATTTGCAGGGTGGGGGACGATATGGGACATATAATGCTTCTGGAGCCATGGGGGGCGGGGGGGGGTCGGTGAGTAGGGCTCGGAGTCTAACAAAGGGGGCCCCGGTGCTGGTTGAGAACGTTCACTGGTGTTTTCGTTGTGTTTCTGGGGACAGGCGGAGAACCGATGTTCCTCGTAAGCCCATCTTCATTATCCCCGTTGTTGCAGAATAATAGGACGTTAAACCCTATTTCATTTCATTTGATTTTGCATTGCCTCATACTGCCATACATAGGCACCGTTTTCATTGGCCCGATTGGCACAGAAGAGTAGGACGCGAAACCCCATATATGAAATAATTTTTCTGTGATTTTATATTAAATTTTTTTCCGCAATTTTACTTCTTCCGCAAATTTAAACATGTTAATGGTATGGGCAATTTATATTTAGATGAAAGTAGTATTAAGGTTAACTATTGAGAAACTACCGCGTTAACGTTTCAGTTTTTTTTTATAGGAAGTGACTATTTTGCCGGCACCGGCAAATCTTTCGTTTACGCTATTTTTCCGTCAGTTCGTTCGACATGCGAAGCTAGAGTACTTAAAGTTCCAATTTCACTTTTTCTAAGAAAGTCAAAATGTAATTATTTCTATGGTTTTTGCTCAAAAGGTTGTCAACTCACTATTATACGATCATGGACAAAATTTTTTTTTTGGGGGGGGGGGTAGAAAGGGTGACACTGGTTGATTGAGGAAATAGTTACTCAATTACCTCCCTTGTTTTCCCATTCTTCTCCATGGACGGCCATCTTCAAACGTTTGAATTTGAAGTTGAAAATGATATTTTTGCCAACTTCTCCACTGGCAATAGTCAATTATAGGATTGATAGGATTATTCTTTAACAAGGTAGGACTGTTTATACGTTCAATCTATTTTGGGGCTTTATTTTAATAAATTTTAAAAAGATAACTTAAAAAAATGCTATTGGAACTTTAAATTAAAAACCAAAATCTGCAGAAATGCCGTCGACCAAAATAGAATAATATTCTAAATTCTTTTCAACAATTTACATTTATTATCCTATTTTCTTTTAAAAATACTTCTCTGCTGTCTACCATCAGAATTCAAGCATGGCTACTTGCTTCCATATAAGAAACGGAGAGACAGGAAAGCTAGATAAAACACGAATGGTGGTTTGGGTTAGGGTTAGAGCTAGGCTTAGATTTTGGGTTTGGGTTAGGGTTAGGTATCATTGCCAATGGTGGTTAGGGCTAGGGTTAGGGCTATGTGTCTTTGTCAAAGCGTAAAAGTCCTGAAATCAGAGAAATGCGCATGTCGAACGGGAGGTGACGTGTAAACGGAAGTGTCCCGAGTGCCGGCAAAATAGCGTCTACCTTTTTTTTATACACATAACATACAGCTTGTTGAAACGACTACCCTCTTTGCCACCCAGCTTTCAAGAGACCAATGTTCATTCAACAACTAGGCATAATTACAACAGAACAACAAACTGGGAACAACAAAATGAGAGTACAGATATATAGACAGAGATATAAATAAAACATAAACACGTGTTATGATAAACAATCATCATAAATATTAATAGGTATTTATCATGTAATGTGGTTTGATTTATATCTATGTACAAAGAAACCCATTTAAATTGATATATTAAATCATTTTAATCAACTGGTGATAAACGTCGCAGTTATCTTTCTTACTCGACGCTTAAAAATATTACAGTTTGAATAAGAGGCATTCAACGGCTATTTATCAGTGGGGTCTATTCATTTCATTTCATTTCTGAAATTCAATTCAAAATGGAAGATTGTCCAAGTGAACTGCGCATTTACAAACAGAAATGATCCGCAAATTCCTGATCATTCTGTCGTTTATCCCTTAAATAACAGATTAAGGCCATTATAGAATGGAATAAAACATTTCATCCTCCAATTTCACGGAAATGTCTAGTTTACGACTTAATATTCTATAGAAATACAGAAGCCACGTAATATGATGAAATAATTCACATTTACTCCCCCCACACCCTCCCCGCCAACTACGAAATTCAGCTACATGAGATATGGACAATTTTTACGATGTAGGTTGGAAAGTAAACGACACTGGCTGGCTTGAATGGCGCATCTTAGGAAAATACGACACTTGCAGTGATGGCGCATCTCGTGATATACAAATTACACACTTAATACCGGTCGGTCAAGTCGAAAATACCCGGCGATGGTGGTGGGGGCGGCGGCAATGACTATCAACAGGATCACCTACTGAAGGGTTCAAAGAAGAGTAAAAATTCTATACAACATTTTATCAATTAGATTTTGGACTGTTGTTTCCAAAATTCGTCAACATCCGTTTATGTTAATGGATGTACTATATCAGATAAAGTTCAGATACGTTGATAAATAATGTTATACATATCTTTACCTGCCTTAAGCGAAATAACGAGAAGCGCCGTTAATCTGTAATCGTAATACATGAGTGAATTTATATGAACGTAATATTAGCAAGTTGAATGTCTTCTTTACAGAATCTAAAAAAAATCAACAAAGAAACCACTTATTTTAACACAACATAGCTTTAAAACATCCTAGTTTTTTTCTTCTAAAAACATATTTAAAATTGTCAGTATGAGTTATCAAGGGATGCATATTTACCTCATAAAAACAGAAAATAAAAACCCGTTTCAGATATTTACCATGCTGTATACTTGAAAACCAAAATTCAGATTGACGAAGTCTTTTTAAAATTCATGCGGGGAAAGGATGTTAACATGACTTGAATACATTTTTACTTCAAAAACTTTATTACAAGACAAGGCAAACCACTTGCTGTAGTCAACATAGGTATTATACTTAACTAGCAGTCGAAATAGAAAATTACGACTTATGCAAAATCCTATCAAAAAGTGGCAACAGACGGTTCCATATATGTACTTAGACGACAATGTGTACAGAGGTCATTTTTTCGGCCCATCCGAACTAGGAACTGCTCCGTCTCAGACTCTCCGTCTTGCGCTAATGAAAAATCCTAGTGAACATTTTCGACAACACCGGGATCGAGCCCCGGATCAACAGGTCAATGAGTCAGTGTCCTATTCACCGTGACTCCCGTAACCAATTGAAAGGCAAAGGTGTGCATTTTGAGGATTTGTGATGACGCCGTATGTCTGCAGACTTCATATCACTATCATACGAACTGACATCACTATTTTCGAAAATCTGAGCACACACAAAACGGGTTATAAAATATATATATATATAACGCTTGAAATGTGAAACCGAGCCACAATTTTGACTGCAGTGTAAGCAAAATATTGTAACTTGATCACGGCATCTTTTTTGTAAAAATTTTAAATATCGTGTGGGTGAAGTCATATCTTATTTTAAATTAATTTTGCTACCTGACTCATGATATCATATCAGTACATCAGTAATTTCCAAAAAAAAAAAATTATTCTATGGAACAGGATGTATTAAATGGGTAAAGGGGGGTGAGGCTATTCATATCTTTATCTTGTTTATCGCGTGTAGAACGACACCATACCGTTTTTAGATAATGACGTGTAATCATATCCTTGAGACTGAACAAGGGTCTACATGACTGTATACACCTTAGGTAAAATCTGTTCGCCGCATATTTATTGTGACGTAAAAAAAATTAAGCCAATGGTATTTCTGATACATATCTATTCTGATTATAACGACATGTATATATAGAAATATATATTTTACATCCGAAAAAAATCAATTCCTCCACTGTGCGGACACTACCTGTGTTTGAAATAGAAATATGAAGTGAAGATGATCTGCAAAGTAAGACATTTTCTTTTCTTTTGACAATTCTTTATAATTCTAAAAATATGATTTGTTTTGACATTGAGTTTTGTTTAACTAGTTGAATTTCAATATACAACAGGGGATTTTGAACAGGGGATTTTGAAGTGTCATTTAAGAAAACAGACCCGCTTGGGTTTTTAAATATTGCTTCTAATCACTGTTGAAGCACCCATCAATATGAATTACCACTTCGTACACACCTGGACGAATAGGGATGGCAATGCGATGAAATTATCAACTTTTACAGCAGTAATTTATCAACTTTTACAGCAGTAATTTATTAGAATGTAAAAAAAAGTAATTTATAAACAGTTGACCCTACTCCTTGGCACGTACAACCGGGGATTCGAAACCACACCAGTTGACTCAACATAAATCCTAGTATGTTGTATCTATTTGAATCATTTGTTTCTAAACCCATTAAATTCATTTTGACCAAATTAAGATATTAACTGTATTGAATTTTATAATCGTTCCCTAGTGAATGATTCTGCTGAAGTAACTTTTCTGCTATTTTTTTTTAATTATTGTACCAGTTTATGTTGGCATTCATTCTGTTATGTGACACCAAGGAATGTATAATATCAGCTGGGGTATAAAGAAGTATAAGAGCACTTAGTCGCTATCCTGTAAAATTCATTAATTGGCTAAATATCTTAAACGAAACTGTAAAACTGTAATGTGTCTGTATAAATCAAAACATCCAAGATGTAGTATTGGGGTTAATATTCCTGGTTTGTTATCTCGGACATTTTTCCCGACCATTAAACAGCATACATTAAAAATCCCATCTAATAGATATTGCTCAAGGTTGTCTTAAATTTTTTATATATTTTTTTTATATAAGAAAAAATATTATTTAATGGAAAGGATTGGGATTGTGGAATTGATAACCTGTTCACGTGACTAATATTAGCCATATACGATTTATAAAAGTATATGTATTGTCATGCATCGTTGAAACCTATCAAGAACTTGATAGCAAATAGGACAGCAATGCAGCGAAACACAATACGCGGAACAGAGTAACGCTTGGTTGAAGCTGTCGGGCTTAAGAAGTGGTGAGAAATGGATCTTTAACGGCGTTTTATAAGAAGGGCTACTTATATTATTGACCCTTTGGTAGCTGTAAAGGTCTTACAATGGTCAGTGGTGATAAAACAACTACCAAGCCAAGGGTGACCATTGATAGTTAAAGCGATTATGATATTCGTTTAATTTTGCATGGCACATTAGATAGAACTTTTTTTATATATAAATAACAATACAACAACAAAAACAGGGTAAGAAGTTACCCTCAAATTAACCCCTACACTGACGTCAACAGCTTAGAAAATCTTTCTGAAAAAACAAACTTGAGAGGATTATTGCTAACTCTCTAGTTGGTGTTGTAACAACTTTAAGCGAAATGTTAAATTTGTCGATGAACGATTTTAGGCAGAAAAAAAAAATCTTTTTGAGGAGATTTTTTTGTGAAATTCGAATCTTAAATGGAATATCAACTTCATAAATGGTTCATTTCTGTTGAATTTTGAATATACACTGTACAATGTCGATTTTAAAATTTCGCAGCAGCAGCCAGCTGAAATCTTATGATTTCATCCATTTTAATCCAAGCGGAGAGATTATCTAGTGTTACTATTCTGGTTTAGTTATTTGTTTTAATAAATGTTACATAATCAATTTGAACACACTTTCGCGTGGATTAAGTCTTTAGACGTTAGGCATTGTCCCCAAAATTCACGATCATTACTTATTTGTAATGAGTTATTGGATAATTGACTGAATTTACTCAACACTAAAGCGTTTAATCTGAGTAGAGATTACTTAACTCCAATGTTGAATTAATTTGTACATGGTATCCTAGTAGAGTAATTGTTTTGTTTACTTTGTACATCTTTATAAATATACTGATACATATATTTGATCGCATATCAGGATCTATTTCCACTCGAAGTAACAGAACAGTCAGGTAATTCATCAAAATTATACCTCGCAGTAATAGCAAATTTTAGCTTTACCGACTACCAAGCAGGCAAAAGTTATGCGATACCGCTTGTATCATTGACCCTTGTAAAGGACAACAGAGATAAAATATTAAAATCAAATCTTTTGTTCGGCTAACACACAAAGAATTTCGGTACATGAACCACTGGTACCCTATGAAGACGTGAACAAGATTTTATTAGAATGTTGGACATTTTTAGCAGAACTTTGAAAGGTGTCATTTAAAATAATACGAGTCGTTTCGTTTATTAACAAGCTGTTGTTTCTATAAACAATTTTTAAAAGGCGTTAAAACTGTGTTTTGAACGTATGGAAGTGGCTGGTTCTTAATAAAAAAATAATACACTGCAAACTTCCATAAACTATTTCTCAAGTTCTGGGTTATATGTAAGGTTTGGTTATTTGACATGATGGAAACACGCCCAATTAAAGTGAAAAACCTGAAGTTATTATAATTACTGTACGGTGGTGCAGAATTTGTTTATACAAGCCAGTCACTTGAAATTTGTTATGCACCGACGCAAAAGAGTTTAACATAGTTTTATCGTAATATCACACCATATACATTTGGTGCATAAACTCGTTTATTTATTTGGAACTCGGGGTATTAAGAAAACTAGACGCATAATTAAAATTCCACAAAGACTTTCTTTGATACGACATCCTATGCACGTAGACACACAGGTATCTTTTATCGTTATACTTGGCAGGGAATAGAACGGATTCACTTATCCGAAAAATCCAACAGTTGTCGTTTGTCTTGGAGATGAAAGTTATTACGCTTTTTGTGAATCCTTTCTTATCATATTCATCCAGTTTTGGGTTTTTTCATATTCACCGTTTTATTCTCAATGATTCTATTTTTCAGTATTAGAAGAAAGCAGGCGGTGCCATGAAAGTACTAGACGGCATGGAGAAAGATTGTAATAGTACCACTGAGAATCAGAATATACCGTTAGAGATAAATACGAGCGAAGGGGAGAAAACTCTAAATTGTAAAACGGACACTGTCGGACACTCAGATCAGAATGGTCTCACGCAAAATGATCCTGAATCATGCCAAAAATCCAATTTGGAGGATTCTGTGATAAGCGAGGAGGAGCCAACGGACTCTTCTACCGACAATGTCATAAACTCGGATCAGAATGGCCCCTCAACAAGTGAATCAAGCAAAAAATCCAATTTGAGGGATTCTGTGTTGA
The DNA here is from genome assembly GCA_036850965.1 of Patella caerulea. Lineage (NCBI taxonomy): Eukaryota > Metazoa > Mollusca > Gastropoda > Patellidae > Patella > Patella caerulea. The sequence goes on from JAZGQO010000006.1 coordinate 28,077,120, forward strand.
GCAATAACCTTAATTTAAACTCAATCGACGGGTCTTCGGAAGCTCCGAAAAGGGAAAACATTAAAAGAAGAATATCTTGGGTTGATTCAAATGCAAGCTGTAATAGTCTGGAACCTCATTCATCAACTCTTGAAAGTTTACAGGAAATAGCTATTGACATGAATATAGCGGAACCAGAAGATTCTAAAACGAAGATTAAATCGAAAGAAATCACGAAGATGGATGAAATAACAGAAATGTCGTCTCGAAAAACGAAAGAAAACAAAAAGTCTAATGGAAATGAGCATAAATTGAATGGGGATGCAATAAATAGTACGATGCAAGATTCACAGTAAGTGTAAATTTTATTTCTTACGTCTTACATTATGTTTTACATGCTGGAAAAAACCCCAAATGATTCCCCACGCTACTTTCAATGGAACTCGCCTAAAAGATTTTGTAAACGCAAGGAAAGTCAGCATCATTCACGAAGTCCGTAATGAAGTGTTTTCTAGGGCTGCCTTTGGGGAAGCGACGGCCATAAAAATATTTTGATGTAAATGCAGCTATAAAGATGTCTAATTTACGAAACACGTAACTATAGCTATAGCTATGTTATGTTACATCTACCTCGGTCGCAAGCAACATAAACATACATTTATTTGATGGCCTTTTAACTTTATGATTACCCGAATAAAAATCAAATAAGCCGCTTGCAAGAGCTCATATTTTTATTAAATTTTCGAACGATTGATTAAGCCCGAGGAAACAATGTTAATTCCTTTACCGTAAAGTAGCCATTGTAGGCTTGCTGTACTTTTACCAGACCAACATTAAAGTTAAAGTAAGATTGAATCTTGTTTTCACAATTTCGTATTAACATAACCATGACAATACAATTTTTGAAGATGTTATCTTTACTATGAAATAATAATAGCCATTAAAATAATTTGCTCGCTTATGAAATAAACTTGCCGAACCCATCAGGAAATGTTTTAGAATCGAACCGTCACCCTCGTTACACTAGGCTTTGAAATAATATGTTTAATTTCTTTTAAAATATCCGGATTTAACGTTTTCTTTGTTGTTGAAAAAAATGTAGATGAAGAGATAAGAAATGGACGTAAGTTATCATCAATTAGACGAATATGACCATGACCGTGACCAGGTTTTTGGTTTGATAATTCATAAAGCGTGAATCAATTCCTGATAAAAATGATTGCCTTATTGCTATAATGGAAAAATCCGATCTTATCCTTCACAAATTTGAGTTATGCTGCACTTTACAGCCCAACACCAGTGGTTAGTTAACCTTGTCACACATTCACTTAGCTATAAATTTAACTATTTATTTAATTGCTTCAGTTTATCTTAACAGGGGGTTTACTGTATTTATTGTAATTGGTTTATTTTTATTTAGTCAGTCAGATGTCCGTTGGTTACAATGGGTTCAGGAACAATTTCGCAACATGGCCGGAAATGACACAGAAATAAACTACAAGAAATTCAAATCCGCTCTAAAAGTTAAAGAAGTAAGTAATCAGTTTATGATTTTAGGACTGGGTAGAAGTGGTAAGAAATATTCATGCCTAGTTCTATAATACCGTTACAGTCTACAGTAGGTATTTTAGAGTTACGGTTGGCAAATTTTCTTTCGGGGGTTGCAAAACATTTTTTCAGGGGGGCATTGCACACACACCCCCCCCCTTGCCACACCCTGGCTACGTCTGTCACTGAGTCAACTGGCGTGGTTTCGAATCCTCGGTTGTACGTGGCAGGCAAGGATTAGGGTTGCCTGTCCAACCTCATGGGTTTTCTCAGGGTCCTCCATTTTCTTCCCACTGCTAAAGATCCCTAAGCGCAAGCAAATTATTGAAATAAAATTAAACCATGTTAGTCCCGAAATGACCTAGTTTGTGTCGAGTGGACGTTAAACCCCATTTCTCTTTCTCTCTCTCATCTCATATCAGCTTGGTGGCTTGGAGTCTAGCCAAGATGTAGTGTCCAGTGTGTTGATTGTATTGTGGCGAGTGAGTTGTTTTACTGGGTTTAACTGGCTTTCACTTTCTTGTTTCAAACTGCACTTCTATCTTGACATGACTGATGACAAGACCTCTAACGTGTTCTCTTCAACTTTACGTATATTTTATTTCTTGATTTTACAATTTAATAAGGTTTTATTTATCAGTAGATAGGGTTTTCTCGGTAGATTGATAACAATTCTTATAATAGGAATTTATATACAATTTATATACAATTTTCCCGCCTTTTTCACAGTGGTCTTTACTTATTGTGGTGTTTGTTTTATTTTAGATAGTTACTACTTAATTGGTGTTTAATTAAAACACCCTTCCCAAGTGTTTTGGTTTTGTTGTTTTTGTTGTCTTTGCATCAATAATCTGTCCGGACAACTGCTGCAAATTAACTTCTCTGTTACCTGAAAAAAAAACCCCGAGATAAAGGCCCGACTACATTATCAAATCTTGTGGTTGGCGGGCTAGTCACTTTTTTGAGTGATAAGCAATTCACATTTTCAATTAAAACCAGGCTTCAAGTTTGAATAGACGTCATAAGTAAACTCTGTATGTTATCTTTAATATTTCTCAAAACATTGAAAATGACCCTTTTAAACCCACCACGAAAATAACGGAAACTCCAGTTGCAGGCCATTTCGTTAAACGCCTTGTGTACCGCAATCAAATTGCACCAAGCAGCTCTACACATCACATCACGCCCATTTGTTTCAAAATTTCCAAAGCAAAATGGCCTACAACATTTAAAATACGATCTATTATTTAAATAGTTATATATGTTATCTGGATTGATTGTACAGCGCCCTTCCCCAACACCCACCCAGCAAGTCACTGGGTGTATCATTATCAAAGGTATTTTTCTATTACTTAAAGGAGATACACTATTCAAATCTATTTTTACCTCATATATTTTTGTATCTACATTTTTGAACAAAACATAATTGATTGAAACCGATCAATATGTTTCATCTTTAGTGATTAATCATTCTTATTAAGTATTAGGTAAATGATTTATTACTATTAAGTTTATGTAGAGTTATGATAAAACACATCTTACGTAAAATCACATACTTAGAAAAAAATCATTAATGTAGTATTCATACGCGAATGATGGCATGTTAACTTAAGTAGAATTTATATTATAAAGACTACGCTAATCTTTGAAATTATACTTTAACCGGGATTATGTCCTAAGGAAACGGAGCTATAGTTAGCTAGAAACTATATTGACTAATAGCAAGAATCTTATAATGTAAATAAAAATAAACAGTCCTAATCTGTCACACCAACAAATGTTTCTTCTCCATAACTAAAGGTCTTTCTAGAGACGAAGAATGGTGTGTTTATATATGGATTGTTTATTTCTACGGACTGACCAATATAACTTAGTATTAGATACAGTATCCTATTAATCGTCGGAAGCTCGAACAATTTACCCGATACAATAGAAATAAATTCTTCCCAACAACAGACATGAATTTAAAGGTGTTTTGTCTCACTTAGACTTTAGATGATGACTCTCTGTCAATAAAGCCAGTGGGCAATGAATGAACGCTCTTTAAAATGTTTAGAATAAGTCGGAGGGTTGAGCCTCAATACTGACGTACGTGCTATTGTCAATGCAAATGAAGGGAGATTTCAACTTCTTCAAACGAATTGTCTAAACAAATACCTACCGTGTTTCTGAAAACATGCTGACATGTTAGACAAATAATGAAATAAGAAGCTCTAAACCTATTCGTCAGGGTTTTTTTTTCCAGTCTCAATCTTGTTATACTGTGCAATGTAGCCAATTTTCTGTATGGATGCACACTATGTATAAAAGGGAATCAATAATGCTATATGAAGAAACTAATTATGCACGGTCGACATTTTTATTAACGGAGACCACTATAACTTAACGGTTAAATTTTACTTTTTCAGTCTTTTTTTGCCGAAAAGTTCTTCGAATTCTTTGACAAAGACGGGGATGGTAATATCAATTTGTTTGAACTAATGGACGGATTACGAATGTTGACACGTGGTTCTACCACAGATAAGATTAGATTCCTATTTAATATATATGATATAGATGGTAAGTACGTATATTTGTTTACAATCCATAAAACATCGATTTATATATTTAACTGCATGTTGAGGTTTAAAATCTAGAAAATCCGGAATAAAAGTAATATACAACCCTATGAATTCATTACACTGTACCGTGGTTCTATTGCTCTGGCACCATCATCATTTAATGCAAATCTTAAAGTTTTCAATTTCGTACCTTTTCAGGAAATGGACATATTGATATTGATGAACTTAAAACAGTCCTGGAGTCATGTGTTCAGGAGAGTTCGATTAAAATGAGTGACTTTGACATCGATCGTCTGACTGAAGTATTATTTGATTCTGCGGATACTGATGGAACCGGCCAGATAACTTTTGAGAAACTTGAGGCTGTTCTCACCCAGCACCCAGAAGTTCTGGAAAATTTAACAATCAGGTAAGTGTTTTATATAATTCTTTTCGAGTAAATAAATGACCTGGAAAATTAACATCAAGTAATAGGAAAGTTTTCTTGAACTGTATTATATATAATTCGCTTCGTCGTAGAAGAATGGTGTACATTTAGAAGACCACCTTGTTAATACATCACCATATTGAGACACAGTTCCTTTTAAATAACTTTTTGTGTTGCTTTGATTCACTTGTAATTAAGTTGTCATAAAAGCTGACTATTAATACATTTTACCTTATGACCTGTTTTCTCTCCATTCTACAGTGCAGCACAATGGTTGAAACCAGGTGACACAGCAGCAAAGAAAAAACGAGAACTGCCAAGATATTTGCAAGGAAAATACATAAGAAACAATTTAAAGAAAATCATTTTTTACATTATATATTTTTTGGCAAATATTGGACTATATGCATACGGTGCTTATAACTACAGACAATCAAACCCTGCCATCATCATTGCCCGTGGTAGCGGAATGTGTCTCAATTTTAACTGCATGTTTATATTAGTGCTAATGCTCAGAAAGTGTATAACGTTTTTACGAAGCTGGCAGTGGGCATACTCTATTCTTCCATTGGACCAACATATTCTCTTCCATAAAACTGTTGGAATAATGATAGCTGTTCACAGTGCTATACATACATTCGGCCACATTGGGAATGCAGGTACGTAAACTTTGGTTTTTACTGTTGACTATAGACGAAAACAACGTGTACATATAACACACGCCACAGATGTATGGAATACAAGTTTCTTGAAGGGTGTATGACTCTAATCTTTTGAACCTTAAACTGGACGAAAGTGGGCCTAAAAGCACAATAATGTAATATAAAACGATTTTCATTAATTTTAATCAAAAAAATATTGTAATTTCCAATAAAAGAAATCTGTGAAATACGCGAACAGTTCAAATTAAACGACCAACTTTTACATCTACCAAGTCTATTCTACACGTTTTTTTATTATTATTTTGTCGTTTGTCCGCGTTATCTGGTAGGATATGTTACTTTTTGTTCATTATAAATGGCGCCTGAAACCATAGGGTACACGAATCGTTTTCTGATGTTCAGTGTCTTAAATATTGAATAATAGGATTCCATATTTTCACGGCAAGGTAACACCACCAATATTGATTGAATGGACCAATATTGAACTCTATCTCGTATTTTTATAGACAATGTGGAGTCGGAGATTTAGCTCCTTTAAAAGACTTAAAAGTTACTTGTATTCCATGCAATTGTGTCATGTTTTATTCGCATTCAGTTACTAAAAGCTACTTAAACAATTATCGTATAAATATATTTTAGACTCCATTGAGACCAACCATTTGATAATTTCCCCTTTTATACTCTGCATTACTTTATTCAACTGAAACGATGAACTTTTGTCATGCTGGCTGACTGCATCCAGTGGTTTATATTCAATACACTTCTGCGGCGTCTCGTTTTTCATTCAAGTGCAGAGCAATCTTTACAGATTTTTGTCCGGCTGCTATCACGCCCTATGCTACCGAATTTGTATCTCAAATATTTATCGTCCTATGATAGCTTGAATTTGATTTACTTCAAAATAACATTTTGAATTGGGTTAATCCGATGTGTTATTTCGTTATTTTTTAGTAATGGAAATGAAATGAAATAAAATGGGATTTAATGTCAAACTATTCTCGAACAAAAACCTAAAGAATTAAATTTTTATTTGGAATTATTATTTCCGTTCAGAACTATATCCTCTGGTGATCCTAATTAAAATTACTTCCTGTCATGACTCTTATAGATAATAATTTCCTCTCGTGACTCTTGTCATTAAAATGATTTCCTCTCGTGACCCTTCTTCTCGTGACCCTTCTTGTTAATGATTTCCTCTCGTGACCCTTATTGTTAATTACTTTCCCCCATGACCTTTCTGGTTAATAATTTCCTCCCGTGACCCATATTGTTAATCACTTTCCCCCATGACCTTTCTGGTTAATAATTTCCTCCCGTGACTTATTGTTAATTATCGAATCTCACGATTCTTATAGTTGATCCCGCCTGTCCTGGCTCTTATTGTTAATTATCGTCCCTCTTATTGTTAATCCCTTCCAACCATGACTCTTATTGGTAATTATTTCCTCTCATAGCTTAATAATTACTAAACATTTTTCTTATGCAGTGATTGTGGAAAAGAGTGATGTTGGGTTAACGGCTATTGATGTGATATTTACAACCAAAGCTGGATTGGGCTGGGTTGCCGGTACTGCACCTTTAACTGGTGTTGTATTAGTGGTAATTTTAATAGTGATGGTTATATGTTCCATGTCCTTTGTCAGAAGAAGTGGGCATTTTGAGGTAAATATTTAGTACAATTCTGCATAAACTAAAAATGACCAACCCTTCAATGGAGGAAAATTAACTAAAACAATATATTAGTCTATAATTTTAAAAGCAGGATATCATGAAGACCTGGATTCATTTAATTTCGCGTTCATGGTCAGCGAGAGTGGATATAAACAGGAACCAGTCGATTCATCTCCTCGGATTTGAAATGTGTCTAATGTTTATATCATTGCCCAGTTTTATATCGTTTTATTTAGTTAAATAATTGTATTGTCATCATTGCTCTGTAATAATTATTCGTGTCCCACCTTATATTATTCCTCTACAACCCACCTTGCTCGTAATTGGACTAATAATGATGTTTTGTTGTCCAATTATACTACAATATCCTTGAAAATATCGACTCTACAGTAAGTAAAAGCGTAGAAGAAAAATAAAAGTACATGTACCTATCAATAAATAATTATAAATGATTCGTCATCTTTACTATTCTGTGGCGCTTATCTGACGAATAATAAAAAAAATATATGTAGATAAAAAAGTTATCAATGACCCGGCATCTGTACAGTCATGAAGAACATCAAAAGAATAATAACACGATTATTAGCCGGATGTGTCTACACGGATTTATATTGTATTCATATTTGATTATATCTAAACACTATATAATTAACAACTATAATTGAATGTCTTGATAACGGTAGTTGACAACATAAAACTCTAACGTCACCGTTTTACCTCGAATACCCGATGTGCTTTATCGCTCCTTGTTCCGGGTGATAGTGATGATTTGTTGATATCCAATATGAAGAAATGTAGATTTCCCAGCTAAAGTGCATTCTTGTTACTGACACGGGGGTAAGATGGCCGAATAAATAGCTCTCTCTCTTTCTCTCCCTCAATGGCACGCAGAGATCTGCAATAATTTACCCCAGCGTGTTACATGTTTTAGTATGTAAATATTGAACGGCTTATCATGAAATATGTCATACCTGTGGTGAAAATATTAAGTTACCACAGTGGAAATATTTCCGCTGGGGGACATAGTTATCGATTCAGTTTGTTAGATCTCTGGGAAGCTGAATGGTCTGTTAATTTTATAGCCAAGTAAGAATGTATGTAAATAAGATCACCGCGTGAACTGTGTTCGGTGTTACTATTTTTAATGTTATAAAATTTAATATTTCTCAGTGACGCTTTTGATCAAACGTTTTAACTGGCGTTTGATTTCCAATGAAAATCGCCTGCTTGCCCATACATTATCTAAATCTGCCTTATGCAGATCATAATAAACTCCCGATACCTGTCAATAGCCTGCGATATTTATTAGACTTGGATACAATATAATGCTTAATTTGAACTATAAATGGATAATCGAGACTTTATTTATCACATATCAGCAATCAACATCAGTACTGACGACCGAGACTAGCCTTAAATTCAATGACCAATATTTCGACTCAGAGTGGGGAAATTTGACTGAAATTTTGAGCATATTTCGTTATCTATTTTGACTATTATAGAGAGAACTCTCAGCTATTGAACTAATCTTATCGAATATTCTGTTATCATACATGTACATTCATTCGAAAGTAGTTCAAATTGAAGGAAACGCTGACCTCACATCCTTATTGACTGAAGTTGGAATCTTATTTCAATGCCTAATAATATTGTGTAATGGTGGACACTTTTTATATCGTGGTACAATCATTTTATACCTTTACTGTTCACACATTTAAAAATGGCAAAATATAATTTCTCATATAGGTTAAACACAAATGGGACTCGACATGTTAAGAAAAGTGTTTTAAAACTATGAGGTTACAAAAAGTACCATAGCATTATGTGCATTAATGTCTAAAGCAAGCCTCGGATGAAGCTTTAGAGTGAGTCCCTGCGTCCAGCGCATACACATCATGAAATTGTAGATGGTATACGATTAGACATTCACATAAAAAGATGGTTTACCTTGACCCACCGGGATGACATTGTGATAAAGGGACACAACTCATGTATCCATGTTGCTTTTAAACTCTATTTACAGGTGTTTTATTATACTCATATGTTATACATACCATTCTGGATACTGACAATCATCCACGCCGGCGATTTCTGGAAATGGTTTATAGTTCCCGGCATTATCTTCTTTTTTGAGAGTATTTTACGATCCAAGCCAATGAAATTAGCAACCCATGGAAGAACTTTCATCAAAGAAGTCAATCTGTTACCTTCAGGGGTAAGATACCTTTTATATATTATTTGTGTATATTGTATACTTATATAATATTATAACTGATGCATATGTTGTATACTAAACCAATATTTTACCCCGAAAAATTTGCTACACCCTTCCATTCTGTTAAATTGTTCCCAAAAAGATATTTTTCCAGATCATAAGCTTTTGAGTTGTACATAAAACATAATGACGTCGTTAATTCGTCAACGAAATAAAATGACAATAGTCTTGTGTTGATTTCTGATTAAAATGAAAAGGATTCTCTGAATGGATCAGTATTAATTACAACATCACAAACTAATTAACTTGACAAAAGAAAGCTAATCAGTAATAATTTGAGTCTGGTTGTCTTGTCAATAACAAACGTCTACATCACATCCCTCAGATGTCGGACAGGTGGTCACCTTGACAACACCTTCAGACCTTCATGAAACAATTCAACAGTAGTCGATGTTACTCGAGGGGTTATTATTGATCAAAAATCCCTTGTTTAATTAAAGTAGAGAGTTATCACAGTCTTCTATCAGAGTTTCTCCCCGTAAGCAAGCCATAAACTTGTAAATATAATTTTCGAAATCTTTCTGTATGTATACAGGAATTTTGAAAAGACTTGAACAACTTAGGAAACACTACACACCAATAGAATGGATTAAAAAACGACCCACCCCAAATCCATTGATTCGACCCTAGGATATCGAAAGTACACCTTTTCTCGGCACCTTTATTTAGATTTGATGAATAACACAGATTTTATATATATTTTCAGGTCACTCATCTAGTTATATCTCGTCCAGCTAATTTTGATTTTAAACCTGGCGATTATCTGTTTATACAGATACCAGTTCTAGCTAAATCCGAATGGCATCCATTTACCATAAGTAGTGCTCCAGAAATGGATGGTAAGTAAAGACTATCAATAGATATAGCCTGGAAATGCCAAAAATGGTTAATATAGTCTAATGTAAGTGCTGGGTCGGAATTCTGAAGAATTACATGGGATTTTATTTATACACAATCAAATTTTATATAGTTCTAAATTTCGTTTTACTGTCTTCACTGCTCTAGGATCTGGAAGGGCTACATCTATTTCTTAAAGCCAACTGAATATTTGGTCATGGTCGATGAGATGTAAATAAGGTTAGGGCACATGATTGTATATAGGTTAGGGAAAGAGGAGAGGGCTAGGTCCTGGATTAGTGTAGGGATTGGCGATAGTCTTGTTTACATATCGCGTTTTTTGACCAAACTTGAAGTTGGCCTTAAGAAATAGATCTAGTTACGTGCCAGAAACGGTTGTTACGGCGTGTTCTTGGTGTGCGGTGCATGGAACTGTGGGTATCCCACTAGAAACATTAACGCAGATTGGTTAATGTCTGACGCCGAACGATCAAAATTCGCTTGTATGACCCCTGACGCGACACCCCACTATAACCGACTAGAACTTCATGCGGTGAAGGCCATCGAAATGATAAAAAAACGAAACGAAACATAGATATGTATTTTAATCAGATTGCTTTATACATAATGTCCGTGTCTCATATTCTAAGAAAACCTCCAAATTATTGCAACCGCCCTTTCAAGTCCAGTACACATAGTTTGATTTCTTTTTCGTTTAGGTTTTCTGTGGTTACATATTAGATCTGCTGGTCACTGGACGAAATCTTTATATGAATATATGGAAAAATATGGAACAGATGTCTCAAATAAACAATCTATTAAGGGTACAATTAACAAAGGTATGTATATATATATATATCCCCTTGCGATTGTTTGAAGCAGGTGTCGGATAACCGAATGCCTGGAAACGTTGCGTGCAACATAGAGGGGTGGGTTGCACAGACGAAATTGGAATGGAAACATGTATTACTATACTGACGCTGGGTCTGGTGTCGTGTTTACGATAACTACGAGTTTTGGACTGGAATGTTTCTGGCTATGCTTCTACTTCAAACTTTAATGTTATACTCGATTTTGCAAGAAGTAAATATGATTTGTAATATGATTAAATCAATATTTTCAAGTCCCAAATTCGTAATTACCATTGGTTTATGGTTCCTCTGCAATGTATGAATAAAAGTCAGAAAGTTTCCACACTCTTCGAAGTTCAACTATCCAAAGATATTCGGGGTATTAGCCCTTTCCTTTTCAACATATTATATAGAAGCTTATTTGTAACTAGAATTATATTACATATTTTAAGCTTTCCATGACGGTCTGGACAAAATAGAGAGGGGGATAAAAGAAGGTTCATTTAAAAGGCGAACGGTAAGTAATGATGTTGTGTATATGAATGTCTATCTCGGAGTTCTGAAAATTTGTCGTTATTAAAATAGATAAAAGGCATGACCTTTGATACAATGTCTCTGACAGACTTGATCGATCAAAAGGTATCTTTAGTCGCATTTAAATTTTAAAAAATATGCATAAACGTCACCGGTTTGTATCCTGGCATCGGTCGAAAAAATATTCAAGTCCAGTTTCATTTGTCAAATGGGGGCCGTGGGTGGGGTCTGGATTAGTTAGACGACAAAGAATATGTCTCTAGTCTTTGGGATAGTGGAAAACATACGCCATATAAATGTCTTGTGTTAGTCTCAGAAATTACCCCAAGTAAAATATCAAGGAGACTTCTACTAAATCATTTTTTTTCTCACATTTCACAGACAAAACACAATAGAAAAAGTACTGTACGGAGAAGGAAAGACACAAGCAAGAAAGTTCACATTGAGGTATTCATTCTTTTTAATTTTATAATTCTTTTCATTCCACAATTAGTTCTTCTAGTCAAAGAATAATTAAACTACTGGATACGATTCTAACCGAGTCACATTATTAGACTTCGAGTATTTTTAAATAGCAACGGGTGTTCTCTATGAAGAATAAGCAGAATTTGCTGCTACATATAATCCTCATAATCTCATAACAAGGGATAAATTTAGTTAATCCAGAAACCTTAGTGCATCAGGTTCTTTTCAAGATCTGGCGAAGTGTCGATCATTAAATTAGCCATCAACCCGTTTCGCAATTTTTTTCAGTGTGCGAGATCGGAAGCCCCCAAACAATTTCCCGAATGTATATAAAATAACAATTTGTGATTGATCATTTATTTTTTTGAAAATATGTATTATAGGTAATCAAATGGACCGCTCAATAAACTAACTGGATAACAAAATCAATTTGTCAAGGGTGTTTATCGCTCAGAATAGACGACGTTTAATACGGACCACTATTCTTGGCTATTCTGTAATTTGTGATATTTGATGGGTATTGATAATGTCTAATTTGAAAACCAGTCATAACAGGTCCTTGGGGAGGTAGTTCTTATAATGGAATAGTATAATTATTGATCTTGACTTCTAGACTGCGGTGCAAGAAGCAAATGGCATACTTACTGCCGAGACACGATTTGCGTGCTCGTGAGATTTCTTTTAAAACATTAAGTTGAATGAATGCATTCTTTTTTTTTTAAAAAAAAAAATGTATGGTTTAAGAAAATACTATTAATATCACCTAGAAAATATCACTTTCGTGAATTAGATGGGCACACAAAACTCTTTGCCTTTCGTGTGAAACAGCTATTATATGTTCTGCTATCGTTCATTCTTTGGGTGATATAACAGAAAAGTGATCTTGTTATGTTTGGCACATTCTTCGAGATGGATCGTACCCTTGTTTTCCAGTTCGGATCCAATGAATTCTACCAAACACAGTTGCGTTTTCAATTATTCCCCACGTGTTAATTGGTTTTGGTGCTGGATTTGCTGCAACCATTCTAATACCGTGATCATGCAACTTATTTTATTATTATTAAACATGACTGACGTATGTTCCTCCTACCAATAAAGACTCCTACGCGCAAGCGAATTATTGAAATAAAAATTTAACCATGTGTTAGTCCCGAAATGAAATAGTTTTATCGAGTGGACGTTAAACCCCATAACGTAACGTAAACTACAGATTCACTTATATTTATCTTTATTAGGTTTATCTTGATGGTCCATATGGTACAAGTACAAGAGAAATATTCCAGACAGAACATGCTGTATTAATTGGTGCCGGTATAGGAATAACCCCGTTTGCCTCCATTCTACAGAGTATTATCTACAGATTTAACGCCATGGAAAGAACTTGTCCATCATGTAAACATTTATTTACGGAACCAGCTGCGGGCAGTATGATGAAACTTAAAAAGGTGAGCAATTTCAACTAATTTAAAACCCCATTTCAAATCTAAAATGAAAGTTGTAATAATAAAATGAAACGCGCATAACGTTAAATACAAAGTATTTAGTAGGCCCTGTGCTAGGGGAGATAACTCACAAAATGATATTTTTACTATCAAAAGAAGGTATGGCGTCTCTGCAAATGTATAGGGCAAACATGATAATCTGTTTGCAGCGAGGTCTGATCTTCACATTGGAATTATTAAACATTGCAAACAACATAAGCTTTGTTTAGGGCATGAATTTTTGTAGATAGGCCTAATTGATTTGAAATTTAACTTTTCTAAACTTCTCCTACTTGATTTAATCAAATTCGTTATGCTATTACCGAATGTCCTCATCATCATATTCTTTGATTAAGGTTTCTTCTTGATAATAGTAGGCTGCATGTATTATATTATTCCATCTTATCATTTGCAGGTTGACTTTGTCTGGATTAATCGAGATCAGAAATCCTTTGAGTGGTTTACCAGTCTCTTGACACAGTTGGAACTGGAACAAGTTAAGCAAGGCGGCCATCTTGATACAATTCTAGATTTACATATGTACATGACAGCCGCTGTTCAGAAAGCTGATATGAAGGGCATAGGTCTGCAAGTGGCGTTAGATTTAATTCATGAGAAAGAACAACGAGATTTATTAACCGGTTTACGAACCAGAACCAAACCAGGACGACCAGATTTTAATGAGGTATGTAAATCGTGTATTACTTTGGTCATCATGAAATTCGTGCATGTCACCACTTTCTGGTTATGACATTAGTGACACATTCGTATATAAAATACGGCTTCGGATTCTACAATCTTTGTTTGTTATAATTAAATGAGGATCAATTCCTAAACACAGCAACGTTATATTGCCATGTATGTAGGCAATAATGAAGTAAAGTTTACATCGGGTTATTCTAAATCACACCTGATCGTCATTTGTAACGACCTTTCAAACAATCTTTCTATATTCCCTGCATTGGCCGAGAAAGTTCATGTCGATTTTCCAGGTGCGGATCCAGGATTTTTTGCAGGGGGGGGGGCATTCTGACGTATTTCCGGAAGGTAAATTCCAAAATAACAGGTCTATTCTGGACCCCCTCTGGATCCGCGCCTGTTTTCCGGTGTGGTTTATCCGTGTCAGTGGTGCAGAACAGAGGGCCTGACAAGGACAGCTGTCTAGTCGTTCGAATGGTACGAAAACCAGAGCTCCCGTGTACACATTGGCGTGCACGTAAAAGATCCCTTGGTAGTTGGAGTAGGCCATAGCGCCGCTGTCCGGGCAAAATTTCCCCATAGCACACTGTATGACGTATGTCCGTCTTCCATTAGCCCCTGTTAGGTGCAGAAGAGTAGGACGTTAAATCCAATTCCATTCATCTTTCTATTTATTCTGTTTCCAGCTATTTAAATCTATAGCCAGTAAAAAACAAGGAAAGGTCAAAGTTTACTTCTGTGGTGCTCCAGTTGTTGCTAAAACTATTAAAGAATATTGTGAAAAGTTCAAATTTGGATTTCGAAAAGAAAATTTCTAAAATGAATGTTATGGATCTAAATACTGTGATTTATTGTTATGTCCAAACTAGCTATTGTTTAGATTTGTTTTGTTATGAAATGTTAAATATGTAAATAAGTTATTTTTTTAAGAAAATAAGTAAATCATTATTTTTACTGAGCTTTTAAAACGAATGTTCAGTTCATTTTTTTTTTTACTTTATTTATGTACGAGAAGCTGAGATAGTTAGACTGAGATTACTCATATGTGCATCATACATAATGATAGTGAACGTCTTTAAATACTATGTTTTTTATGTTCATTTTGTGTATCTTTTATATTCGCTTTTAAGAAGACAACACATCGACCCTGTCAATACATGTTTTGTTATATAGTCAACATTTTTAAATATTAACACCTTTCATTTACAATTTATTTCTTCTCATACATGTAAGTTATTAGATTATTTAAAGCTAATTTTGATAGGTGATATTTTTATGATACGTACTGTAAATAGTTATATGTATATAAGTTATGTAAATAATGTGGATAGCCCTGATGTTTGTTGTGTATAAAGTTTCTTAAATAAACAAACGGTGCATATCCCTCGATGTTCTATTTGAAGCTATATCTACGACTTTTTAAATATAAAAAACACGTTCGCAATAAAAGTTGTTTAAATACGTTATTATGTTTTTTTTTCATTTAGTGTATGACTATCAGGCATTTAGAGAATTCAGGTTACTAATTCATAACTGTCTACCTCTATGACATACCTTCAACATACAATATGTCAATGAACTAACATGTACAATTTAATTTAAAATATTCACAGAAACGTATGGGTTTAAGCAGTAAGAGGGGGGGGGGGTCACCCACGAGGTTGAGCAACCGAGCCAATTGTACACCTTACCAGCTCAAGCTTGTGGTCGAAACCACCCCACTTCACCCATTAACCCAAGTTGGGCTATATTTTTTCATTTAGTGTATGACTATCAGGCATTTAGAGAATTCAGGTTACTAATTCATAACTGTCTACCTCTATGACATACCTTCAACATACAATATGTCAATGAACTAACATGTACAATTTAATTTAAAATATTCACAGAAACGTATGGGTTTAAGCAGTAAGAGGGGGGGGGGGTCACCCACGAGGTTGAGCAACCGAGCCAATTGTACACCTTACCAGCTCAAGCTTGTGGTCGAAACCACCCCACTTCACCCATTAACCCAAGTTGGGCTATATTTGACCACTTGCTGTATTCAGGGACGGGAATAGCAAGAAAAGGTAAGGCGTTGTGGCCGCCAAATCTTCATTCTTCGTCTGTATAAGACAAAATATTTCAGGGGTCTGTCCATCCAACATCTTTCGAGCCCGTGCGCTTTCTTTTTAGATGTACTTTATTCTGAAAGGTTTCACAACTAAATGTAACTGTTTATAACGCTCTTATTAAGTGTTTGGTTTCCAATATTGTAATCAGTGACACGGTGACCAATATTGTAATCAGTGACACAATAAAAAATACCCTTTCACGCGAATTGGTAACTTAACGTGACATACATTAATATTTTGTCCTAATTTTACCCCCAAATGAAATTGAATTTAACGTCTTACTATTCTGTGCCGTCTTGGCTGATGAAGACGTCGATAGTCTGCTGTGTCAGAACGTTTGCCCCGAGAGCGACGTTATGATCTGCTCTACATGTATATCGAATCTCAACTCTCAATGGTGCTTTAATGTGCATATCAATGTGTATACGTGGACCTTGGGTTTTCATACCATTCGAACGACTAGACAGTAATCGTTCTGCACCACTGAGAAGGCAAACTCCCGCCGGAAAATTCCGAGGAACATTAACCCTTGTGCGTACCCGTCGCACGAAAAACGTTGTCGGTAACAAGGGGTAATCTCAGACCCCAGACATAAAGAAAGGTTTTTGGATGAATAATTTCATTCAAATACGATCAAACTACAGCTTCATATCAAGACTGAACAATAATCAATCAGGCTAGATCAAAATATTTCAGGTATTATCAGTGACGATAGGAATTATAAGATTTTTTTGAAACCATACAAATCTAAAAAATATCGTAATTGTCATGTTCCATGCAGAATAGTCTTTTGATGGGGTTGGTAGTGTACCTTGATTTGCTCTTAGATCTAGATTACCAGAATAACCAAAACAATATCATCAGTAAGAATGATTTCTAATACAAAGCTAGCACAGATTGCAGAACAGATTAGACATCTGTAACTTGCAAAATGTTGAAAGGAAAGGGGAGTGGGGTCCACAAGACCCCTGGTAACCAACAACGTAATACTCGAAGTTTCTTGTCAAATGATGAATGTTGCCACTGCCTCACATCCATTCTATTTACAGCATTATACTCGAAATTAAGTAGATGACAATGTATAAAATTCTCGCTAGACAATTATGAACCAATTTCTCACAAACGTTAAGTATATGGTCGTGGGGTCCAAAAATACCCCTTGTATACGCACAAGGGTTAAAATTCTTGGTCAACACCGGAGCGAACCCGATCCCGATGCCATATTTTTAGTGAAATATTCAGGTTCTAAATATAACAAATTATTCACAACCTTATAATCTATGCTAACATTTCCCCCAAAAATAGTAAATCATAAATTTGAACATACTTGTATTGAAAATTTGAAACCTTATAAGCTTATACAATCGAAGATTCGTGTTTCACAACCGTTGTCTGACCGGGTACTTTATTGAAACGGACTATAGTCACAATGCACTCATTTATCAACAGCTCGTATTTATCCATTCAGTAGTTTAGTGGACCGGTCACACATGTTTCAACCTGGATAGTAAGACCACGACAGCATATCACAGATAGCCGGTAAGACCTTAATTTATATCTACATAAAGCATATCGTCGTCATTCTAATTGAAAAAGTAGGCGTAAAATAGGGTTGTTCCACGAACTGATCACAAACCTCATGTTTATCGAATCACAAACCGACTGGATGTTCGCATGGTCGTCATGATGCAAGATGTTCCAGGCGGTTCAGTAAAATATTTCTCGTTTATTTGACAGTATTAAACTGTTATGTCATACTTATAGAGTTACGATTAATTGCATCTTAGCGCACAATCTTGCATTAAGAAAACATATCTGTGTACGTCTATTATGTGTTTTATGTATTCGGGAAGAAACCTGAATGTAGTAGTTGTTCATTATGAATTAAGTTGAATGTAGTAGGCTATGTGAATTGGCATGCAATGGTGCCCTCGAGCCTCTTTTCGCACTCCTGGTTAAACGGAATGCCCGATGTTTCAACCAGCGACGATTCGCCCACAGAGGTTGTTAATATTTATCCTATTAAGCCATGCGGTGTGCTCTGAGGATATTTTGCCTGGGCAGCAGCACCATGGCCTACCCTTATATACAATTCCAACTGCCAAGTGATCTTTACGTGCACAGCAATGTGTAAACGGGGTCTCGGTTTTTTGCCCCACCGGAACGACTAGACAACTGTCCTTGTCAGGCCCTCCGTCCTGCATCACTGAACCACGCCGGAAAATCTTGAAGGACTTTCTTCTATCCACTTAGCCAGAGTGACCGAACTTTAAATGATCGTTAACATGGACCAGTTTGACACAAATTTGCCCCTTTAAACCCCCTATAGGCCTACCACTCTTGTTGTAACTGAATAATATGTCCCAATCTTCATTCTGGTCAACAAATTGTATTATTTTACAATATTCCAAATAATTGATAATATAAATTTCATTTTAACACACATAATTTAAAAATTGGAACAAATCAACTTATTGATTTGAAAAGTCTAACGTAAACCTTTTCAAATGTGACTTGGATTTTAAAATATTTTCGAACCCTCTGGACAAGTAAAATAGGATGTAATGGATAATTTACAGAATTAAAACATCTAGTACTTAGAATAAGGCTATTATTTATTTTCTGGAGCTACCAAGCCAGCAAAGGTGTTATTGTCCCTTTAAATCTTTTACGAAAGTTTCCACGACCAATGTGCTTATGGTAGGTGTATATGTAGAATTCAATTTATAACATTTTATTCTGGGCTTTTAATAAAAAGAAAGATGTTTTCCGTTGTACTAAAAAATAGGGCCAATCTTGACGCTATCTAACCTAACCATGTGCAACGAATGATCTGAATTGCAAAAAAACCCATTGAAATTATAAAGATATTTTACAAAAGTGTAACAATTTCATTATTCTAGAAGTGAGAAACCGGATGTACACCAGATTCTAATGATAGCTTTGTACATTGAAATTGGTTTTCTTTTATTTATGTGACGAAATGATCAGTACATGTATCTATATTACTAACATTGTACGGTTAATACTCACATAAATTAAGGCACTTATATGTTAGAAAGGTCTAATTAGAACGTCAGGTGATAGATCTGCAAAAAACCCACGATAGGCTAGGTTCTGTTCTTACCCGATTTACGTCTATGTAATTAAAAAATAATATTGATATTACATGTTTCCTATTAAGTTTAAAGGGACAATAACACCATTCTTCCTGGCTTGGCAGCTCCAGAAAATAAATAATAGCCTTATTCTAAGTACTAGATGTTTAAGTGCCCTACCTGTTGTGTAAATTATCCATTACATCCTATTTTACTTGTCCAGAGGGTTCGAAAATAATATTTCAAAATCCAAGTCACATTTGAAAAGGTTTACGTTAGGCTTTTTAAATCATTTAGCTGAATTTTTCCAATTTTTTTAAAATTATGTGTATTAAGATGAAATATGTATCATCAATTAATTGGAATATTGTGAAATAACAAAATTTGTTGACTAGAATAAAGATTAGGACATGTTATTCAGTTACAACAAGAGTGGTATTGAGCCTTTAAACACATGATTTCAGAACATCTGTCACACATTAAGTCGTGAACACAACATCCTGTCATCTCACCAGTATTCTAGGATTATAAAATGCATTTTGTTTAGACATGCAGTTTGGTGGTTCTCTAAATATTTCGTAAATCCTAATCGGTGAATATTTGGACGACGTGTGTGTCTGTAAGGGGGTGGTTTGTGGAACTAAAAAAATAGCAGAATTTCTTTTAGCCAAGCTGATCATGGTGATCATGTAATTCATATACATGTAATTCATTCTTCTGAACAAAACTATCGACCTCCATGAATTTTTATAATTACCGTAGTTGGATATAGATTGTATATTCAAACCTTGGTGACAATATCAACAACACAGAAAATATACGCATATCCTGGCAGCTAATCATGTGACGCAATGACTGATTTGTTTTTCTCTAAACAAAAGACCAAATTATCCCAAAATGGCAACATATACATACCAAAATGAAAATACTAAATACCCAAGGGGGGTTGGGATGGCCTAGTGGTCTAGAGTGCCGCGCTTCGACCTCTAGCTGGCCGATCACCTCTGGCTTGCGGCTGTGGTTTCGAGCCCTGGTGTGAGCGTATGTGGCATGGAGATAGGGGCGCCTTCTCAACCTCGTGGGTTTCCTCCGGGCACTCCGGTTTCCTCCCACTGCTAAAGACCCCTACGCGCAAGCGAATTATTGAAATAAAAATTAAACCATATGTTAGTCCCGAAATGACCTAGTTTGTGTCGAGTGGACGTTAAACCCCATTTCTCTCTTTCTCTAAATACCCACAATCAACATAGCTAGAAACAATAATGTGTAGGCCTAATTGTAATTACAAGATTTGTATCAACAACAATTTAATCCAAACAATTTTTTTTAATTATCGTTTAATACAAACATTGTGAATACTCCCTTTAAAAATTGAACGAGTCTTGCATGCCAAATAAATATATTTAGTATTATTATGTTAACCAACTCTCCACTAATTAACCCGTAAAGTTTATAAGCAAGCTGTTCTTTCTTCAACAATTCTCCAATGTGTCAAAGCGAATTATTATCAAAAAAACAAAATTGACAGCCAGTTGGATAATGATCAGTGGCTGTAGTCTTAATAAGTTAACCCAAACCTTTAAATAGCGATCCCTGGACCCTTATCCATTCTCCTTGTCGATACCGCCCTTGCGTCAAGGGTGGACAAAGTGAATAACCCAAAGACAGCCAAAAAGATGTGTTTAGTCCACATAAATGAAAATTGGTCAATATAGACACGGATTGGTCGTATAATAATTATACTATGAGCCATCCTTACGTCCCTGATTTTTACATCCCCGGGAACTTAATAGGCATCAAATAGATTGCCCAGAATTATGTGCTCTGTTTATACACTCACTTCAGAAATGTATGCGGCCAAGGATTTCCTTATGAACATCCAGCCAAGAACGATCATAATTTTCAGTGACCCATTAAGTATAATCTTGGAATCAATTAAAAATCAAAACCGTATAGCATGTGAATGACAGACATTACATACAACCAAGGCAAAAGTCAAGGTTACGTAATTTATCGCTCTATGTCACCAAGGCCACAGATTAGTAATCAATATTACTAACAAGATACCCGGCTTTGTCCGGGGACCAAATTCGCCGAATGCCCAATTTGCCCATACTCCTGCGCAGTGTTTCGTTTGATTAGAACTAAGGGATTTCCCGCGCCATTGCTTCAGGAATATGAATTTGCCAGGAGGCCCAAATTCGATGGCCTAAGAAAACATTGACGACTCATGCTGGTTAATATGTGGGGTGGAAGGCGTTGTCGAAGCGTGGTTGGCAAATATACATGCACACACAAGGAAATCAATGACCCTTACTATATGGGCGTAATGTCTTTCATTTATAACATATAGACAAGCTCGGCCGAATCTACGTTCTTGAATATATACCGGTACCACAATTCTCACCATGCCAATCTACATCAGATAATATGGTCTCCACGCTATTAATGTCCATGAATCAAGACACTGAAACAGGATTAAAGGCTATGTGTTCCTTGTGCATTAATATATTTGGCACTTAAAAGTAACCGTTGGCTGTACCGTTATACAACATAATAATACATAACAACAATAATATTTTTACCGGGGCACTTGGATTTTCTTATATTATATGTAGATGGGTGGGGTGGGGCGGGAGACTCCATTTTGTCGATACTTTGTGCATTTAGTTTGAAAGAAATCCGCACCCGTCTGTCTGATAATGAAGTGCCACAAGCACACGTTTAGTCAAGAGGGCCATTCCAACCCAAATATATACATGTAACTAAACACATGTTGACATATACGGTGGATTTTTTTTTAAATTCGTTCCAGCCAATTACTTTGAAAGGGTGAAATTCTAATACTATCAAATCGTCTAATTATCAACGGCATTGTACTCACATCCATTTTCGCTACGTCACCACAAACTCTCCAATTTCTTCCAATCAAATGTTTCGACTGTTCAAGAGGACGACATTTTGGTCAAAGCTTGATGAACTACTGGAATATCATCAAAATAAAATAGAAACACCGCAAATTATAACAATAAATCACTGGACTATGGAACCAGGTTCAGTGTTTACAGTCCCGAGTTAGTCATCTCCCTTGATCCAGGCTTTACTAAACCTATGGGTTTAGTTCTATTGTAGTACAAAAACTTTTATTCAATACCGGACCAACTTCAGTTTTTGAGTTCGTTTTGGTGAATCTAGGTATTCAAATTTTACATAATATTTAACAGAACGAAATTTCCTCTTCCGTTCATTTAATTCCATGTTACATTTGAAGATCTTCCACATTATTTTATGAAGCATGCATTCAAACATGTGGATTGTTTGTCTCTAGGTAACCAGATTTCGTGGCAACAGCTTTGGATTTGTCTTGACATTCGGGTCAAGATTGACAGATTCTGTGAAGTAGTTCTTTTTGTCGATAGACTGATGTCTTCCCTACTAAATAGTTCAAATTTTATTACCCCCAATAGAACAATACTTTAAAATCATTGATAATATGTAATCGTTATGTATTATGGTTGTATTTCTAAGTATTTCATGTTATATAGGCGATGCACGTGGTAAATAAATGACCAACAACTAGCGTGATATTGCAAAATAGATATCACTGTTATATCCGACCCTATGTTTAAATATGTGGATCAAATATATTGAGATTCAGTTATCTCCACACAATATACACTATGACACATCTTTTGGATTGTATTCTAGCATTAGTGTTTAATTTATCTTACATATTTTAAATTCTAACCACCGATGTATGTATTCATGTATGTATGTAGATGTTAGTATGTACTTATATATAACTGATCAACAAAAGAGAAATTCGTATCTATTTATTGATTCGACTAACATGTATGTATATGCACTTCAATCGTTTTAGTTCAATGTTTATTATACGAGGAGGACGCAAGTCCAAATTGTATGATAAAGGGAATCACATTACATGATTAAGAGTGGGTCTACCTATTGATATTGGGGTAATGAGCTTATCAGAATGCGACGTCACATCTACACTTTATAATTTTCTTGTTATCAACCAACCAGGCAATGAAATCTTCAAATAAAAGCTTGAACAATAGATTTAATAGAATACCATACGTCAAAGAGGAAAGCCATCTTATTATGTCTTAATTCTTATTCACCGGGTTCAGACATGTGGGAAAACGGCAGTTTAACTTGCCGTTCCATATTCAGATGGTAATCATGCACGCGACTGAAGACTTCCGAAACCCTGGAAAGAATTTATACATGTTTTGGTAGACTGTTTTACGTCCTATACTGGCCTATGTTATTCAGTGCGCTGTGATGGAAATTTTCCGTATTCCAACTGACAAAGGTCAACGTGGACTGATAATTGTTTTTTAACAAGGGGGATATACTGAAAATCATACGAGAAAGATCAAACCTGGAATCCATAAATTACAATACCCCAGGAGCGACCAACCTTTACATACCATGCGTCAATTTGTTCAGATGAACTATATAGCCTATAACCAGGGGCGGATCCAGGAATTTTTGCAGGAGGGGGTTTGCTAGGTGTCTGTTACGGAAATCTGCCATCGTCGTCTCTAAATTACATAGGCATACATACAAATTGAGCTTTTGAAACAGAGCAATAATTTTTATACTGATGTAGGATCACTTTGTGATGTAATTTCATTGATGCAAGGCACCCCCCCCCCCCGGATCCGCTCCTGAAACACACATACCTAGGTCTACTTTAATCATTAATGATGGGCTATAGTGGTACCTGGTGTGAGCGTTTGTGTTTACTCCGGGTTCTCCCATTTCCTCCCACAGGAAAGACCACCGCCCGTGCGCCGAGCATCGTGAAAAAAGGTAACCAATGTAAGAGATAATTAGTACAGGCACAATGTTTTAAGTTGACTTACTCCTGTCACGGGTCAATGACTTTAATTTAATTTCTATTGTAAATTAAAATACTAAAATATGATCCTTTAATAAAATGCACAAGCCATATATTTTTACGCAATGAAACCTTTATTCTATGAAACTTAAAAAAAACTGTTGACACAATTCTGTTGAACACCAATGACAAGTGCAGACTAGTAATTGTAACAGTATTGAATTTCCTACGTAAACTGTAATTGAATTTCACAGAATAGTTTTCTGGGTAAACAGTAATTGAATTTCACAGAACAGTGTCCTGTGTAGGTGATTAAGGTACTTTGCCTCTACCGTTTTTTAGGACTTCCAATTTTGTCTAATGGTTTGGATTCTCGTACCTGGTTTTATTTTATTATTATTACATTATTATTTATTGGTATAAACATTGCATTCCACAGAACAGAGACCTGTGTATGAATTTTCAAAAAATGTCATATATACATTCGACAACTTATTAATTACTCGACGTTGTCGTATTGGGGCACTTTGAACATCTCTTTTATTTCTGCCTAGTCGTTCGGATGGGTCGGAAAACCGAGGTCCCGTGTACACATTGGAGTTCACGTAAAAGATCCCTTGGCAGTTGGATATAAGTTTAGGCCGTAGCGCCGCTGCCCGGGAAAAATTTCCCTCATAGCATACTTTATGTTGTATGCCCGTCTTCCATTAGCCCAGGTTAGGTGCAAAAGAGTAGGACGTTAAACCCCACATTTCATTTCTCTTTTATTTCATTAAAGTATACCCGAAACAAGTGTGTAGCCTAGTTTGTAATATTGGTTTCTGAAAAGCTATTAACATACCGACATTTAAAGCTTATTCACATTTGAAAAAAAAATGTTATTTTCAAGCCACCGACGAAGTTAATTACTGCTCATGGTTGACTGTTTATTGGTGGTTATGTGTGATTTTAAACCTTTTACATATAACAAATTGTGAAATTATTGTGTGTATTTATTTCTCCATTAAACCGGAGTCTATGACGGGAATAAATAGTTACCGTGATAGTTATGTCAATAAAGGACAATAATTCAATAATGGGTCATTCCATATCTAACATATCTAAGTGATCCCCTCAGAATATTAAGAATAAAGGTATATGTTATAGTACATGTTATTGTATTTCTATTCCAAAGAACTCAGCCCCTTTTTTGTATTTGCATATTTCAGGCCATAACTTTCTGGAATATCCCCCCTGATTGTACAAGAAATCGCATTTGTTTTTTGCTAGTTCTCTACCCATCTCTTGCAAAATGTGGGCGTATCCTGCCTGGCAGCCACTGGTTTCATAATTTTCTAAAGAGGCCACTTTATAACTTTCTCAAAATTTGGTCCATTTGACATGGAGAGACCCGAATGAAACATGAAAATAACCGAATCCCATGCCATCTGTATATTATGGACAATATACATTGTGCAGTCTTCAATCAAGTATCCCAAAGTTTAATCTACAATAATTCATTTGAAGTAAAAAGGTGACTTGTAAAAGTTGAAAGGATCAACGCAATTCTGGAATTATTTTACATTAAACACAGATCATGCAAGAGCTAAATCAGCCTTTTCTAGGTCTTTTTTTAGGCCTGAAATGTTATCTGGATTATTAATTATATATTAATTAACTTATCCACACCATAAACAGTTATCGATGCCACAGCTAACCTGCGATATTTAGCGTATTGGAATACATTTTTTTGAAAAATAATTAAACGTAAAAATGGATAATCGAGACTATGTTTTTATGGTACTGACTTTAGGAATGATGAACGAGGCTGGCCTAAATTTAAAAGCTAATATCTCGGTTCAAAGTGGAGCAATTTGATGTTATCTATTTTTTAAAACTATGATAGCGAGAACTGCCAACTCTTTATTTAATCCCCCATAATTCCCCTTTAAACATTGACTTATTAGGGTTTCACACTGCGTAGCTTGTGTGAAACACTATTGTTTTTGTTAAAATTCTTCTTATTATTATTAGGGTTTCACACTGCGAAGCTTGTGTGAAACACTATTGTTTTTGTTAAAATTATTATTAGGGTTTCACACTGCGAAGCTTGTGTGAAACACTATTGTTTTTGTTAAAATTATTATTCTTATTATTATTATTATTATTCTTCTTTTGTTTTGAGTAGATCTCAGCAACTACGTGTCGCATCGTTACGATTTCTTCGGTTTTACTGGGAAAGTGGGTGTGACTTAGAGGATAAAGCTATTTTGAACGTTCTGCGACAATGCGAAATGTCCGAAATCACCGAAGTTATCGTTTTTACAAATATTGCGGTAATTTTAACAATAATCATGGGATTTTAACTTTCGATACATTTTGGCATAGCTGGAGACAGGGCACATAGCTGCGCTACTTTCGATTTTTGATTTTCGGCAAATCTTCGAAGATATTAGGCGCCAAATTTCGGAAATTTAAAATTTTACAAAAAACTTTTTTATTTATGAATATTTTTTAGTCGTGTTGTGCACAGAATTAAAGAGTCATCTGACTTGCGCAAAAATGTTAAAAAAATTTGTCTCAGTAATTTTCCTTGGCCTCCATTGGCTAATTCAGTTTTTCAGTCCTAGATTAATTTTTTATTGTTCGATTTGTATAAAACAAAGTTCATATGCTTCGTTGTCTCAATTGTCATTTTTTTTATTACCAAAAGTGTTATCTGTCGGCACCGGAAGTGGCATAATTTTACCAAAAACTACAATTTTGACAGTTAGGTACATTTTTTGAAAACAAATATTATTTTTTTGAAAAATTATATGACTCAAAGAGTGTGTCCTTTAAAGGCGCAAAAAATGTCGGAAGCAGTTTTTTTAATTTCTTTTTCATTTTCTAGCAAATTGGATTAAGAGGTGAAAAAAGGCGTAAAATTGACCTATTTACAACTCATTCAGGCTTTTCAGATTTTAAAATATTTTTACGTAACTTTTATAAACTTGTAGCTATAATCCATACGAAGAGAATGTATGTGAAAATTAGTTTGTAATATAAGCAGTTGCCGAGAAATAGGCAATTTTGCATGAGTCACTTTTCACGTAATTTTGGCTGTAAAAGAATCAATTATTATTCGATTTTCAATTTTCTTTCGCCATTGGATGCCTAATGCCATAGTGGACTATGTCAAACCATTTTACCCCTTGCGCTGCCACCGGAAATGACGTCATTTGCTCAAAACTTAAATTTTAGCCTTCAAAAAACAATATTTTATTCAAATGAGTCGTATTTGTTATTTTTTTCAAATTGTGATATTTGATTCTATTGATCAAATAGATTGAACCCATACGATCATACAGATACCACAAAATGGTTTCTAACTTGTACGGTTGCAGAGAAATGGGCGATTTTCCTTAAGTCACTTTTCAAGGTTTTTGGTCTATAAAAGTGTCAGTTATTATTCGATTTTCATAAAATTTTCACCATATGATATCTTGTGTCATTTATGATTTCATAGAACTAATTTAACATTTTCAGTATCACCGGAAGTAATGTCATTTTGGCAAAAACTGTATTTTTAGCCTTCAAAACAGACATTTTTTTCAAATGAGTCTGATTTGTAATATATTTCAAATTATGATATTTGATTCCAATCAACAAATGGATTGAACCCATACGATCATATAGATACCAAAAGATAGTTTTTATCGTGTACGGTTGCCGAGAAATAGACGATTTTCTACAAGTCACTTTTCAAGGTTTTTGGTCTATAAAAGTGGCAATTCTCATTCGATTTACATACAATTTTCGCCATTATGATGCCTTATGCCATTTCTGATTTCATAAAACTAATTGAACATTTTCATTATCACCGGAAGTAATGAAATTTTGCCAGGATCACTTACAAGTAACATATATATATAAAATGAATTGATATTGCTGGATTTGGTTGATTCTTCGTCCATTTTATTTGATGTTTACAATGCTTATGTGGAAACCTGTTTGATGGTTTCATTGGTATCGGAAGTGACATATGTTTAAGGGTAACGTGGCACCGAAAGTGACGTGGCACCAGTGAAACCCGTCATTCCTGCATGCAGGTCTAGTTCTTATTATTATTATTCTTCTTTTGTTTTGAGTAGATCTCAGCAACTGCTTGTCGCATCGTTACGATTTCTTCGGTTTTACTGGGAAAGTGGGTGTGACTTAGAGGATAAAGCTATTTTGAACGTTCTGCGACAATGCGAAATGTCCGAAATCACCAAATTATCGTTTTTTAAAATATTGCAGTAATTTTAACAATAATCATTGATTTTTAACTTTCGATACATTTTGGCATAGCCGGAGACACGGCACATAGCTACACTACTTTCGATTTTTGATTTTCGGTAAATCTTCAAAGATATTAGGCGCCAAATTTTGAAAATTTAAAATTTTACAAAAAACTTTTTTATTTATGAATATTTTTTAGTCGTATTATGCACAGAATTAAAGGGTCATCTGACTAGTGCAAAAATGTTAAAGAATTTTGTCTCAGTAATTTACCTTGGCCGCCATTGGCTAATTCAGTTTTTAAGTCCTAGATTAATTTTTTATTGTTCGATTTGTATAAAACAAAGTTCATATGCTTCGTTGTATCAATTGTCATTTTTTTTATTACGAAAAGTTTTATCTGTCGGCACCGGAAGTGGCATAATTTTACCAAAAACTACAATTTTGACAGTTAGGTACCATTTTTCGAAAACAAATATTATTTTTTGGAAAAATTATTTGACTCAAAGCGTGTGCCCTTTCAAGGCGCAAAAAATGGCGGAAGCAGTTTTTTTAATTTCGATTTCATTTTCGAGCAAATTCGATTAAATGGCTAAAAATGGTGTAAAATTGACCCATTTACAACTTATTCAGGCTTTTCAGATTTTAAAATATTTCTTCGTAACTTTTATAAACTTGTAGCTATAATCCATACGAAGAAAATGTATGTTAAAATTAGTTTGTAATATAAGCAGTTACCAAGAAATGGACAGTTCTGTACAAGTCACTGTTTTCGTTATTTTGCCTGTAAAATAGTCAATTATGATTGGATTTTTATAAAAGTGACATCATTTGATTCAAAAAGCATGTAGCGTCATATCAAGTTGATTACAATTTAAAATTGACACCGGAAGTGACGTCATTTTGTCAAAAACTGCATTTTAAACTTTTTAAATCAATGTTTTATTCAACCAAGAATTACTTAATATGTATTAATAATTTTAACTTTTGGTTTAAATTCACATATAAACACAACTCATATGGTCATATACATATCATAAAATTGTTTCTAACTTGTTCGGTTGCCGAGAAATAGACGGTTTTCTACAGGCCACTTTTGAAGGTTTTTGGGCCATAAAAGTGTCAATTATTATTCGATTTTCATAAACGTTACACCATGTTATACCTAATGCCATTTAGGATTTCATACAAGTAATTTAAGATTTTCATTATCACCGGAAGTAACATCATTTTGGCAAAAACTGTATTTTTAGCCTTCAAAACAGATATTTTATTCAAATGAGTCTGTTTTGAAATGTTTTTCAAATTATGGTATTTGATGCCAATCAACAAATAAAATGAACCCATACGATCATACAGATACCACAAAATGGTTTCTAACTTGTACGGTTGCAGAGAAATAGTCGATTTTCTACAAGTCACTTTTCAAGTTTTTTGGTCTTTAAAAGTGGCAATTATTATTCGATTTACATAAAATTTTCACTATATGATATCGTATGCCATTTCTGATTTCATAAAACTAATTGAACATTTTCATTAACACCGGAAGAAATGTAATTTTGTCAAGATCATTTACAAGTAACAAATGTATAAAATGAATTGATATTGCTGGATTTGGTTGATTCTGCATCCATTTTATTTGTGTGCAATGTTAATTTGGAAACCTGTTTAATGGTTTCGTTGGTACCGGAAGTGACATATGTTCAAGGGTAACTTGGCACCGGAAGTGACATGTTTAAGGGTAACGTGGCACCAGTGAAACCCGTCATTCCTGCATGCAGGTCTAGTTCTTATTATTATTATTTTTTTTTTCCAATTTGCTTATATCTCAGGAACTACTTGTCGGATCGATGCAATGTCTTGAGTTTTACTGCGAAAGTGGGTGTGACTTAGAGATTAAAG
The DNA here is from genome assembly GCA_036850965.1 of Patella caerulea. Classification (NCBI taxonomy): domain Eukaryota; kingdom Metazoa; phylum Mollusca; class Gastropoda; family Patellidae; genus Patella; species Patella caerulea. Next base: position 28,107,333 of record JAZGQO010000006.1, read on the forward strand.
CTATTTCCGACATTCTGCGACAATGCGAAATGTCCGAAATCACCGAAGTTGTCGTTTTTTGAAATATTGCCGTAATATTAACAACAATTGTTGGATTTTATCGTTTGATAGTTTTTGACATAGCCAGAGACATGGCACATAGCTACGGGTCTTTAGATTTTTAAATTTCGCCGAATCTTCGGAAAAATAAGGCGCCAAATTTTGAAAATTTAAATTTTGACAAAAAACTTTTTTATTAATGAATATTTTTTAATGACCTTTTACCAAGGGTTAAAGGGTCGTCTGATTTGGGCGAAAATGTGAACATTTTTTTTCTGGATAATTTTCCTTGGTCGCTATTGGCTAATTCAGTTTATCGGTTCTATATAAATTATTTATTGTTCGATTTGTATAAAACAAAGTTTATATGCTCCATGGTCCAAAATGTCATTTTTTTTTGTTACCGGCAAAGTTTCCTGTCGGTGACGTAAGTGACGTAAATTTAGCAAAAACTACAATTTTAACAGTTCGGTACCACTTTTTGAAAGCAAAAATTATTTTTTTCAAATCTAATATGACTGAAAAGATGTGCCATATAAAGGCGCACAAAACATCGCGCTCAGTTTTTTTAATTTCGATTTCGTTTTCGGGCAATTTGGATTAAAGGGTGAAAATAGGTGTCAAAATAAGCTATTTATAACCCATCCAGCGTCTTCATATTAAAAAATATATCTTCGTAACATTCATAATCTCGTAGCAATAACCCATACGAAGAGAATGTATGTGAAAATTAATTTGTAATATGCGCAGTTGCCGAGAAAAAGTCAATTTTGCATGGGTCACTTTTCACGTTATTTTGGCTGTAAAAGAATCAATTAGTATGTGATTTTCAATTTTCTTTCACCATTGGATGCCTAATGCCATAGTGGACACGGTCAAACCATTCTACCTCATACCATGCCACCGGAAATGACGTCATTTGCTCAAAACTTAATTTTTAGCATTAAAAAACAATATTTTATTCAAATGGGTCGTACTTATTAATTTTTTCAAATTATGATATTTGATTCTATTCATCAAATAGAATAACCCCATACGATCATACAGATATCACAAAACGGTTTCTAACTTGCACGGTTGCAGAGAAATTGGCGATTTTCCACAAGTCACTTTTCGAGGATTTTGGTCTATAAAAGTGTCGGTTATCATTCGATTTTTATAAAATTTTCACCATATGATATCTTATGTCATTTATGATTTCATAGAACTAATTTAACAGTTTCAGTATCACCGGAAGTAATTATATTTTGGCAAAAACTGTATTTTTAGCCTTCAAAACAGATATTTTTTTCAAATGAGTCTGATTTGTAATAAATTTAAAATCATGATATTTAATTCGTATCAACTAATAGAATGAACCCATGCGATCATTCAGATACCACAAAATGGTTTCTCACTTGTATGGTTGCAGAGAAATAGACGATTTCCTACAAGTCACTTTCCAAGGTTTGGGGTCTTTAAAAGTGGCAATTCCTATTCGATTTACATCAAATTTTCACCATGTGATTATTATTTCTGATTTTAAGAAACTAATTTAATATTGACTTGGGCAAAAATGAAATTTTTTTTTGTCTCGGTTATTTTCCTTGGCCGCCATTGGCTAATTCAGTTTTTTCGCCCAAGATTAATTATTTATTGTTCGATTTGTATAAAACAAAGTTCATAAGCTCCGTTGTCTCAATCGTCATCTTTTTTGTTACCAACAGTGTTATCTGTCGGCAACGGAAGTGGCGTAAATTTATTAAAAACTACAATTTTGACAGTTAGGTACCATTTTTCAAAAGAAAATATTATTTTATTTAAAAACTGATATAACTAAAAGTGTGTGCTCTTTAAAAGCGCAAAATAGTGTGAGCTCAGTTTTTTTTAATTTCGGTTTCATTTTCGAGCAAATTGGATTAAGAGGTGAGAAAAGGTGTAAAACTGACCTATTTACAACCCGTTTGGGCTTTTCAGATTTTAAAATATTTCTATGTAACTTTTATAAAATTGTAGCTATAATCCATACGAAGAGAATGTATGTGAAAATTAGTTTGTAATATAAGCAGTTGCCGAGAAATGGGCAGTTTTGGGTAAGTCACTGTTTTCGTAATTTGCCTGTAAAAAAGTTAATTATTAATGGATATTCACAAAAGTGACACCATTTGATTCACAAAGCAAGTCTGCGTCATATCAAGTCGAATACAATTTAAAATTGACACAGGAAGTGACGCCATTTGGTCAAAAACTGCATTTTAACTTTTAAAATCAATATTTTTTTCAACCAATAATTATTTAATATGTAATAATAAAATTAACTTTTGGATTAAATTCACATATTAACAAAACTCATACGGTCATATAGATATCATAAAATTGTTTCCAACTTGTTCGGTTGCCGAGATATAGGCGGTTTTCTAAAAGTCACTTTTGAAGGTTTTTGGCCCATAAAAGTGTCAATTACTTTTCGATTGTCAGAAAATTTTCACCCTTTGATGCCTAATGTCATAGTCGGTGTTATAAAACTAATTTAACGTTTTTGGTATCATAGAGGAAGTAATGTTCTTTTGGCAAAAACTGTATTTTTAGCCTTCAAAACATATATTTTATTCATATGATTCTGATTTGTAATGTTTTTAAAATTATGATATTTGATTCCAATCAACAAATAGACGGAACCCATACGATCATATAGATACCCAAAAATAGTTTCTAGCTTGTACGGTTGCCGAGAAATAGACGATTTTCTACAAGTCACTTTTCAAGGTTTTTGGTTTATAAATGTGGCAATTATTATTCGATTTACATAAAATTCTCGCCATATGATATGTTATGCCATTTCCGATTTCATAACACTAATTGAACATTTTCATTATCACCGGAAGTAATGTAATTTTGCCAGGATCACTTACAAGTAACATATATATAAAATGAATTGATATTGCTGGATTTGGTTGATTCTGTGTACATTTTATATGATGTGTGCAATGCTTATGTGGAAACCTGTTTGATGGTTTCATTGGTATCGGAAGTGACATATGTTCAAGGGTAATGTGGCACCGAAAGTGACGTGGCACCAGTGAAACCCGTTATAGCTGCATGCAGGTCTAGTTAAAATTTGTATTTACCGAAATTCATTGCTTCAGAAATCAGTTTGGTTGTTTTGTTCTAAAATCTGTTTATCAAGAGGCCAATGCCAATGTCAACTATTACATGTATAAATAACTATTGGACGTCGTTTTGAAAATGGCGAAAATTCAACATAACCAGAATGTATTGAAATAAAGAACAGCATGCTTACCATTTTCGAACTGTTTACATTTGTGATCTATTGTTTAATAACTTGTTGAAATCGTCATTATGGTTTTGGTCGACAGTACTGTGTTTGTTGATTTCAAACCGCACTTTATGACCATCACCTGATAATTGTTCACTAGAATTTATCCTCATCGTTATATCAAGTACAAGCCCCAAGGTATAGTAGAATATAATTATAACAGCCTGTTAACAGCCTGTTATTATTCAAAATATTTCACCTAGAAACTGATATATTTATTTCATGTGGCAATAAATTACAGATACCAGCATAATATCTGATCATAAATCAGCCTTTGTTAATGCTAATTTTTGAATATGCAAATTAATTTAGAAATTCTAAGAGTTTTAGTTCTGGTACACGCATACTGCTCAGTGCCGGACTGGTGGACCGAAGGCCCACCTGTCAGGTCATTCGTCAAGGCCCACACAAGTAAGCGCGAGTGCGCACGCGGGTGGTGGTGGTGGTGGGGGGGGGGTCTGCGGGCTCTCACCTCAGGAAAATTGACAACCGCAAACCCATTTTCCAAGCATTTGAGACCCAAGCATCCTATCTTTTCTGTTTCCTGTCCTGTCCTCCCCTTCTTTCTTTTCTTTCCCTCTCCTTTCTTTCTCTTTTTTCTTTTTCTTTTTTCTTCTTTCTTTATAGGCTAAAGTCCACATTTTTAAGAGCTTAGGCCCACCTGTCACGGGTCTAGTCTGGCACTGCTTGTGATAGCCATTATTCATTTGTTTTTTCTCTATAGTGTTGCTTGCTGTAAGGGGTCACGGTGGCTAAGCAGGGGCGTGGTGAGAATGAGTTCATGAGTAGCCATACTCATGCGCCAAAATCACAATCAAATTACTCAAAAAATGAAAAACATTTGTAAGTGGAAAAATTGTTTCATCTGACCCAATTAAAAAAATTTTGAAAGAGTCAAGTTGGAAAATTTAATCATATTTTATTACCGTATTTCTTGTCTCGGATTGCTGGAGATTGCGTTTCTGGGCTTCTAATTTTCGAAATTTTCCCGGGGGAGGGCCCCCCGGACCCCCCGCCTCGGGCTCGCGCCTTCGGCGCTCGCAGCTCCGCGGTCAGTAAAAGGGTTTTTGTGCCAAAATCTTTTTTGTTACTCATAATTTCTTCTCAATAATTGCCCTCACCACGCCCCTGTGGCTAAGCGGACAAGGCGCTGGTTCGCTAGCCTGGAGGTCGGGTGTTCGATCTCTGCATTGGCCGAGAAAGTTCATCTCGATTTTCTGGCGTGATTTCCTCTTGTCAGTGATGCAGAAGGAGGGCCTGACAAGGACAGCTGCCTAGTCGTTCGGATGGTACGAAAAACCGAGGTCCCGTGTACACATTGGAGTGCACGTAAATGATCCCCTGGCAGTTGGAATTCGATATAAGAGTAGGCCGTAGCGCCGCTGCCCTTGCAAAATTTCCCTCATAGCACGCTGTATGGCGTATGCCCGTCTTCCATTATCCCAGGTTAGGTGCAAAAGAGTAGGACGTCAAACCCCATTTCATTTCATTTCAATGCTTGCTGTAAACTATGGAAACCCATTCCGGCCTTTTTGCAATCTTCTTAACTTCTCGTTTCTTCTCGATTTCTCGACTTCACCTTCTCGCCTGTGGGAAGTACAAATTAAACAATGGCTGAAACAGGCTTCCATAGTACCACAGTAAACAAACTTTATTTTGGTAGCCTACCAATATTAAAGAATTAGAGTTTTCAAACGGTGTACTCTAGAAATGTGTAGGTTTGTAGATTCAATAAGCGTGTTTTAACTCCATGGAAAAGTTGGAGGTCGTTGGTTTTGATTTTGCTTCTTTAATGATATTTTCCCACACAAATATTTATAGGATGAATTCTTTGAACAACACCCATGGAGCACGCACATAACAAAAATGAGAGGGTGTCATTAATTGACAGTCTGGCGATTAAGGGCTGTGTCCTCACGAAAATCGAGTTATTTCTCAGTGTTAGGGAGCCCTTGGTGGATAATGTTGATAAACTTGACGGTAAGCGGACACGGAAACAATGAAATGAGGTTTAACGTCCTATTGTTATGCTCCGGTTGGGCTAATGAAGACGGAGGACTAAGAGTAATGTGAGAGATTTCAACGTACAACAGTTTCTGAGATAAAAAACACGGGAAAGGGGTGTAGGCATTGGATAATCCGGGAATTTATAAATGGAAAGTGATTATAGACAACAATGTCGTTTATATACAATGAATTCTCCCCCGGTTTCGCACCCGTTGCTAGGTACCGCGACAGTCAAATCGTGTGACACAAAAATGACTCCTTTTAATACAATATTTGGAAAAAAGGTTTGAAGCAAAATGTTGATCGATTATTTAGTTTGAATAGTCAAAATATATCACTTAATCACCCAGTTTGTACCCAGGAATTATTTTTAAGCTCTTAAATTATTTTAGATTTTGTACAGCTCATTAATTTGACATCACTATCGTATAATTGTTATGGGTGATTAAGGAAACATTGAACACGTTTAAATTTAATGGAGTGTATAATGGACAATAACTATCAACATCTTTTTAATTTTAAAATATGGCTCATTAAATAGGACGTGGGCTCATTAACCCGGTGACCCCGTGTTAATTTCTGCGTTGGCCGAGAAAGTTCATCGGAAATTTTCCGGTGTGGCTTCCTCTTGTCCGTGGTGCAGGTTGAAGGGCTTGGCAAGGGACAACGTATAGTCGTACGGGTGGGGCGAAAAATCGAGCTCCCGTTTGCACATTGGCGTGCACGTAAAAGATAGCTTGACAACTGGAATTCTAGGAGTTGGCCGTAGTCCTGTTTGTACTCGACTGCGATATCGAGTTTTTTTCTATCCAATACAACATTCTACAGTAGATATCGCTTGTGTGATAAATTACAAAATCTACTGCTATATTGCTTTTCATGAATTTGATTGGTCAATTAAAAATAAACTACTTTTCAAAGAGCAATATATTTTTTTTTTCTTAAGTAACTTCTTTTCTATTTGACTTTGATGGAAACACTGAGTAGTGATAAAGGAATTTGCAATGGTTGGATTGCTATCAAAAAATGATGTATCACTACGCTGTAATGTCCAAATAGGGCTTTCGATTTACGTTTTATAAAATTCCAGCTGGCAAGCTATATTTTCAGTGCACGCCAATATGTACACGGGACCTCGGGTTTTCGTCCCATCCGTACGACTATACGTTGTCCTATGCCAGGCCCTTCGGCAGCACAAACAATGTGGTGGGGGGGCACGCCAGAAAATTCTCGGTCAACGCAGGGATTAAGCGCTTGGCCCACAAGTTAGCGAGCCAATGTTTTACTGACTGAGCCACCATTGCCACGTTTTTAAAAAGATAAGAACTTGATAATAAGTATTATCTGTAAATTATGCACCGCATTACATTTGAACAACGTGTTGAAAATTATCTTAATCGTCCATAACAATAGCACGAAAGTGATGTCAAATTAATGGCAGTGGCGCTACGGCCTACCCAAGGGTTCTTTTACGTGCACGATAATGTGTATACGGGGCTTCAGTCCCTTGCTAAGCCTCCTGACCTGCAACACTAACGTCGGAAAATCCCGATGAACTTTCTCGGTCAGCTCGGGAATCGAGCTGGGGACCTCCGGGTTAGCAGTCCAACGTCTTATTCGCTAAGCCAACGCGGCTCTTTATTGTTTGTAGAATGTTAGTATGGTAAATGGATCTTATTGGTAGAAATGTTGCTTGGCGACCCTTGTTTATTTGTTTCTTCAAAGATATACTGACTTAATATTATTTGAACGTCATCAATAACGTCATTAATCACATGAACAATTTGACTACTGCAGTCATGTACGTATTTGATATTTATTTCTTTTCAGAGTCTGAGTAAATATCCTGCAGCAAAATGGGGTTACCACCAGGTGAAGTCGAGAAAAAAGAAACGGATTTAACTATTCGAACTGAAATGGTAAATAAACAAATATTTATTCCAATCATCTTTTAATTTACCAATTTGTGTAATTGCGGTAATTCAAAAAGCCATGAATAGGCTACTACAGGCTTTGCATACCACCCTATGACAGATTGGCCTATCAGATGCTGTCCACTTTTAAAGATCCATACTACGGCTGTGATGGGTTCGCGTCAGTTCATCAGTGCTAGCACTGTTCGTCATGACTATATACAAAACAGCCTTACGTTGCACCAATTCATTGGGCATGTCGGTACAGAACGGCAAGACGTTAAATATCCCTTCCCTCCAAGCCTGTCTTTAAATAATAAATATCCACAGTGCATTTTCAGCTTGAAATACAAGATTGCATACAGCAAACTAATGTGGCAGGGGTCTTTTTGGTACACTATCGCAAACTATCCGTCAATCGGAAACAATATTTCTGAGGTTTAACTTTAGCCGTTTTAGCTACGATAAACGGTAAAGTAATGGTAGTATGGTAACTGTGTTGTTGATTTTCTTCTGTCCGTAAAAATGTTCAGACATCAATCATTTGAAGGCCTCCCAGTCAAATTAGTGGCTCGTTTTCGTTGCGCTTCGGTATATTAGTTCTATAACAATTGTTCTGTTTTCCCTATATTGTAAATTATATAACAATGGATAATTATCGATAAGCAATATTTTTTTCACACATTTAACTCGTAAATTTAAGTAACAGGTGTTTATAAATGAATGAACATTATATTTCACTAGTTTATACAATTGACCTTTTCATCTTGATATTTTTAATTTTAAATTTTCCGAGCTTTAGGTTTTAATTTACATGCAACAAATTACCCCAGTCGTCAATACCATAACTGAATTTGACTGCTAGTTACTAACTGTTCGATTTCGTCAAGAGGCATTAAAAGGTTTCACTTGCTCATAGTCGGTGCCAATTACTGTCGGTGCATTTAGTGTTGAAGAAACCGTTTAAATAGCTACGTGTTTCCAACAATAGGAATCCCTATTCTGCATTGTAATTCGTATTCACAATTCTAAACATTTGTCTAACCGCTATGAAGGCTACAAACAATTCCTTTAAATTTGTGGATCAAGGACATGTCAGGACATGTCCCTAAACGCCACTAAGCTTTTTGGTGTTCTTATTGGGCCGACATTCTCTCAAGTCAAAATTCCAAGACAGTCACGATGACGACAAACTGGGTTCATAGTCTGTGGTATTTGTTATAATTGTCATAGTGTATGTTTGTATATATTTTATTATATGATTTATGTTAATGTAGTAGTTGACCAATGTCCGAATTGATATCTCACTAATCTTTCAAGTCTCCTAATTGTTTGAGTTTAAACTTAATCTAACGATATATATTACGTAATTATAGTTAACCCGCGTTCTTGCTATGTCCATATCTTCCTCTGTATTTAAACATCTGTTTCCTATGCGCAATTTAACATCTTATCAAATATCATTATATAATTATTTTAATCCTAAACTTGTATGTTCGATATTGTGACTGTTAGCCAGTTTTGGACACTCGTTTATTAAAAGTACAATTTTAACTATTCATTTTAGTTTTCGTCGTTAGTGTTAGAATAAGCTACAACCCCCAGAAAAACAACACTCCGGCATTACATTAGACTTCATTCAAAATATTACATTTAGTCACAGGCACAGCGGAAAAATATACACTCTGTATTAATTAGTATAAGAATTAAAACAAACAGTCATATTACTTCATTTTGAGCCAAATTATCTCTGTAGTTTTGACAAGATGTGTAAAGTGGTTTATTCGCGACTTAGCCGCGCTTTCCCATTTTAATCTAGTTAAAAATTCGAGTATTTCCGATGCTATTGAGAGTTGATTATGGTCTTGTTTTGTTAATAAAAGTCTCCTCTTATCTTATTAATTTTATATATAGTTTATATAACATTTTAGATCCAAGGAAAGACCTACACTAGGCAGATTTGGCTCTTGCGTAATGTATGTTTGATATACGTAATTCGAACAATGCAAGTATATAGAAATACATATGGCCAATTTATTTTGTTTTAGTTCATATTAATATATGGAAAGATAAAATTTAAATCGATAAAATGTAGGTGGGTATAAAAACGAGATGTTTCAATAAAACTATTAGAATTTATGTACGCACGGGCTCTGGCGATCATCAACATATTATTCTGTTACATTTATTATTCTAAACTAGAATGGAAACGACCGATACTCATGTGAACTCGAACAGAGAAAGGCTCATTATTTCTTATAAAAGTGGAAATTGGCAGGTTCAGCATCGGGTAAAGAAAACTATTACTACAAAGATCGAACATTTTGATCATCTATTTTTTTTAATTATTTGATTTTCTCGGATGAAGTTGATTGATAATTGTCTATTGTAAAGCCTATCTCAAGTCATTATTTACTTTTTATGTTTATCCATGCGATGAATATTTGATGTTTTGTTCCGTCTTTAAAAAAATTGACCGGCGGTTCTTTTCGAAGAGAATTAACTACCTATAGTTGAATTCATACGGCATGTAAAATATAGAAGCATCTCAATTCATATTATATATAACCATAATCCATTGGTCGGAAACGTAATCGGATTTTCGAGTGAGAAAATGGTCCGCTATTTGCTTCATACCACCGCCAAAGTGTTTTAAAATGAACGACGAGTGTAATGGAAGCATTTGTTACATATAAAATTTATGTCATTATAAAGGGGATTCGGATTCTATCGTACACGCAAAACATAAATTTATAGAAAATTAGCTGTCCTTGGATTAGATTTGACGTGTAAATACTGAAAATTGTGCAGTACGGTGTGCAAATACACTAAAGTCTCACCCGAAAAAATAGGCAGACGAATGTTTTAAGTTGTTGTATATTGTAATTATATCGGTAATTATTTTTAAAGGCCTGCCTGAGAAATAAATTTTTTTTACGTCTTTTTTATCACACTTTTAAAGATATAACTGAATATTATTCGAACAAATCATTTCCCAAAATATGTGTAGTTTAATCCTTAAATATGCTCAATATAAAATTTCAATGTGATTTTGCCAAGCGGTTTGGAAGCAATACGAATTTCAATTTCAATTTTCTCACTACTCACGGAAACGAAATTGATTAGTCTGCTAGTATCTCCTTATATTTTCTGTTTGTTTGGGTTTTTTTTTAATCTGTATGTTTCAAATCATCGTTTCTTTTCTTTCTTTTTTTTATCCTGTATTTCATATTTTACCGGACTAATTTTTTTTTGTATAAACTAAAACATCGAACAAAAATAAACTAAAATGGGCAGAACTCGAGACAGGACAGAACAAGCAAGACAGAAACATCCTGGCCTAACCAGATAGACTAATTTGCTAACAGGACACACCAAAGATTGGAATTTTTGCTTTGAATTTATCTTTCGTTTTACTGTACTTGTTTACATCAATTTTCACCTAGGCTTTAGTAGTTATTACGTATAGTATTTATGTTCCATTACACCCTTAAACATACATAATACAAGGGTTAAACCTGTCCATTGCAGGTCTTTCACTACAGGGGCGGATCCAGGAATTTTTGCAGGGGGGGGGGTGGCAGGTTTCTGTTACGGACATCTGCCATCATCGTCTCTAAATTACCTAGGCATGCATACAAATTGAGCTTTTTAAACAGAGAAATCATTTTTATACTGATGTAGGATCACTTTGTAATGTAATTTCATTGATGCAAGGTATTATTTTTTTTCATGTAGCTGAGCAAGGGGAAGGGGGTGGACCCCCCCCCCCCTGTATCCGCCCATGCACTAGGCATGAAATGTTATCTAAATTATTAATTAACTGATCCAGACCATAATCAACTCTCGATGGCATCGCAAGTCTGCGATGTTTATTGGATTAAGTTAGGATTTGCGGCTCGACTTTCTATAATAATTAAATCAAAAATCGGATAATCGTGACTATGTTTTTTATCCTACCAATGATGATCGAGGATAGCACAAATATTTAGTCGCTAAAATCTCGGTTCATAGTTGATCAATTTGACTGAAATTTTCAGCAAATTTCCATTACATTATCTAGTTGTTAACTATATTATAGTGAGAATTGTTAGCACTTTATCTCAGCTCCTATTTTGTATCTTTAATATTATTGTATCATTTTCTCTGTATTTTAGAAAATAACCTTGCGGTTGGTTATGTCGGTATTTGGAGCTGTGATGGGGTCTTTTCTGTTTGGCTACAATACGGGAGTCATCAATGCACCGGAAGCTGTAAGTAGAGTTCATCATTTTTACGCACAGGGACTTGCAGGGATTAAAATAAAACTTCTTGCTACTGCTTGACTACAATAGTATATTATTAGTATATAATAAAGGGATGTCAGACGCCATCTTTGTTATGACATTTTTTTTATGATATATCGTCTTATTTCGGGTTACTTCCGGGCTTGTGAAGTTGTATATCGACAAGTGATAGCTTTTTAAGTTTGATTTGTTATTAATAACGCTATAAAAGGACCAATTTAATTACATCGGAAGGTGAAAAATGATCAAATAAAGTCTCGTTGGCAATAAAAATGACATGAAGTGTTAGAACTAGTGAGTATTGTGAGATGACAGCAGACGATATATCATTAAAAAAATGTAATACCAAAGATGGCGTCTGACATCCCTTTATTATATACTAATATGTACTATACTATTATAGTCAAGCAGTAGTAAGAATTTTTATTTTGATCCCTTCAAGTCCCTGTGTTTTTACGATACCGCGGTTTCACTCGGTACACGAATATTATCGTCGACATTTTAGCGACAGAAAAATGTCCGACATTCATTATATACAACACAATAGTCAATTAAAAGTAAGAAATGCAATATATAAATAAATTAACATGAACTACTAATAAATAATTGAGTTGTTGAAAATCTGAATTGAGTCGGGGGTTGTTCCGGAAGACCATGACAAAAGGTGAAGCAATATGATAAACATAAAGGACATAGTTCTACGGAATACAATTTCTGTTATTACTGAGCAACTTTTCGACTGCCATTTCTAGCATGTAGAATAACACTTAGTTAATGATAACTAACAATTACCGTACAGGAGACTCATTTAAATATTAATTAAATATTCTTTTTTTTATTTCTTTTATGTAAAGAATCGGGATATCATTGTAATCCGGATTAGTTTATTATCACAACCTGTTTAATTTCAACTCCTTAATGTTATTTAAGAAAAAAACCTTTTTGTTTTAGAGAATCAAAGAATTTTTGAATGAGACGAACATTAAAAGAGATGGTACCCCAATGAGTGTAGATACCCAGACCAATCTGTTTGCTATAATTGTAGCCAGTTTTGCTATTGGCGGAACAGCGGGTGGTCTTCTAGCAGGAACTTGGGCTGATAAATTTGGAAGGTAATTTATTTAAATTAGACTTAATCTCACTTCACAAAGCATTGCACTAACGGTTTCGTTGACAATTTGAGGGTAGACACTTCATCAACAATTATATTTTATAGTAGACGCTTCATAGTTTTTTGCTGAGATTGTTGATAGTTTTATCTAAACATCTTATCGCAATTCAATCGCGCAACGATTTTTCTGTCGATGTCACCCTGTTAACGAACGCTCTACAAGTCAGATATTACAAGATTCTGTTGAAACTTGCTAGCGTTTTTCAAAGAAAAAGAAAATCCTTATCGGTTTTTCATAGAGTTATTCCCTATCACCTTTCCAGGCCAGCGCTTTTGAGTTTTTTTTTTTGTTTTTTTTTAAAAAAACTTGATGGGATAGTTTGGCTAGTCAGCAGGAGTAAGTTTTTATGCGAACATACATGTAGTGCCCCTATTTGAAAGCCATATAGCCCACATAATAAAGCTGTTGGGCGAGATTGTTTGCCTGACAACGCTGTGTTTAGTGTAGACTGAGTCTGTAACGACAGCATAATATACCATTGACCTTGATAATAAAGCCAATTTAATGTCTCGATATTAAAATCATCCAATCTAACTTAAAAAATAAATAAAATAATATCATATAAGAAATGGGGTCGAGGAACAAGCCAGGTCTATGGTACCATCTCCACCCCACCCTTTGTCCACGATATGTGGATATACATTTTAATGAGACTTATTCAATGTTTTGTTAGGAAAAATGGATCGTTGCTGAATACGATATGTGGTATAGCTTCAGCAGCACTGATGTTTTTCTGCCGAATGGGAGTATCATACGAAATGTTGATTGTTGGTAGATTGTTGGGTGGGATATGCTGTGGTAAGTCTTTAATGTTAAATCTGTTTAGTCGGATTAATAAGTGCAGTGACAATACCCCACCCCACCCCACACACTTGACTAACGGAATAGTCTTGAATAATAGAAACGAAAACAGACAAAATACGAAATAAAACGCCGTATTTGTTTTAAAACAAATTCATTCATATACTTTACACTTATCTTTAATACTATTTTATTATTCGCCAAAGAAAAGAAAACTTTTTATTATCATTATTATAAAGAGTTACTATAGATCTAGATACATATTTATAGTGTTCTTTGTTAGTTTTTTTAGTCATTATATTGTTTTACTAAGATTATAATATTGTTTAAAAAAATGAATGGTCGGTTGTTGTAAATTGTAAATATTATGATGTCGGTACATTTTAAATACAATAACAGTACACTTTCTTATATAGACTTGAAAATGAATAATGCGTGGCTTAATAAAGCGTTAGGACGTGTATTTTTAACGGAAAATGGTGTTAATACTACATAGACCAAAATAGATTCTATATAACTTTATAAACTAATCTCCGTATATTTTTAGACCTATTTTTTTCTCATCTACATAGCCGTCGTTCAGCTTTTCCCGCAATTTTTGATGGGTTAAAATACAATTTGACAGATTTTGTTAATGATTATTTGCATGGTGAATATTAAATTTGGAAGGAAAAATAAGCAAATGAAAGCAATGTGATCGTACAGATATGTTGGTTTTGTAGTACCTTCGCATGTAAAGTTGAACATACAGGTATAACGAAATTGTGGATGTCTGCAGATGTGTGTGTGGGAGGGGGGAGGGGGTGCAAGGTCTAAAGCGTGCTATGTAAATCCAAAGAGGTATCGTCCGTGACAAGAACAAAGGTCACTTGTCTGACCCCGTGGGTTTTTCCTGGTTCTCTCTAACTTCTTCAGACATGTTTAGTATCTTATTATGTACGTTAAATCACTTACTATCGTCTCGCCTAATCCATGTGAACGATTCCATCAATAATTGGAGAAACAATATATTAAATGGAACAATTTTATTTCAATAATTCGCTTGCGAATATTGGTATTTCTCAGTGGAAGGAAACCGGAGGATCCTCAGAAAACCCGTGAAGTTGGGCAAGCGACTCCACTCCTTGTCACGTACAATTTACTTTCTTGATTCTATTATAAACGGACAAGAGAAATAATTGAATACTAAATTATTAATACATATGAATTATTTACAGGTTTAATCACAGGGCTAACACCAATATATCTATCTGAAATAGCTTCTCAAAATATCCGAGGCGCCTTGGGTGTACTTCATCAATTAGGTGTCGTCAGTGGAATACTTGTATCTCAAATTCTAGGATTTCCTGAAGTGATGGGAACCAGTGATCTGTGGAACTATTTACTCGGTAAGTAATCAAAGGCACTACCAAATTAAATGTCTAGTGCCATATTGTCCCCTGTCTTTCGAAGAAAGTAGGGGACTATTAAAATGGGCCTGCCTATCCGTCTTTTCAAGACACAATAAGTCTCCTTCTAATTGAGCTGTGGGATCACGTGGATAGGTGGTTAAGACGCAGGCTGGCTAACCTGGAGGTCGGGTGTTCGATCCCTGCATTGGCTAAGATTTTCCGGAGTGGTTTCCGCTTGTCAGTGATGCAGGACGGAGTGCCTGACATAGACAGCTGTCTAGTCGTTCGGATGGGACGAAAAACCGACGTCCCGTATACACATTGGCGTGCACGTAAAAGATCCCTTGGTAGTTTGAATTCGATATAAGAGTAGGCCGTAGCGCCACTGCACGGGAAACATTTTCCTCATAGCATACTGTATGGCGTATGCCCATCTTCCATTAGCCCAGGTTAGGAGCAGAACAGTAGGACGTTAAACCCCATTTCATTTCTAATTGAGTTAGAAGGTTCAACAACTTTTTCGGTAAATACCTTGATTATTTCGAAGATGAGCATTTTCTGCTCAGGGTAAGCAGAGTTAAGCAATTTGATTAAGTGAGAGTGATGAAACGTGGTGTATAGTCTCATCACTCTCATCACATCAATACCTTGACTATGTTCGGTAATGAACATTTGCTGCTTAGAGTACGCGGACTGATAAGTGATTTGATTGGTCGTAACTGTGGAGCTCGACAACTTTGATTCTAATTGAGTGATAGTGGTGTATACTTTCCTTAGGCCTACTACTACATACCTTAACAAAAGTCGATGCTGACCATTTGCTGCTTAGGTAAAGTAAATACTACAATCTGATTGGTGCTCGATAATTTTGAAAAAGATAAATGCGCAATTAATTAATACGTGTCATTTATTTATTTTGGGATTTCGGCGGGACTGTGAACTTTGCTTTATTTCGTCTCTGGTCGTCCATATGTTTTTGTCTTACACATTATAAACACCGCCCTTTATAGTTATCTTCTTGTCAATGTTATTGAAACGAAGGTCATGCTGCAGATACTCGCTGAGTCATTATCATCGACAGGTCTACCTTATAATAAAAGCAAGTTCATTTTATCCAGTTTCCAGATTCGTATCTATTAACTTTCTAGGTTGATAAGAAAAAATCTTTTGACTCGTAGACGCTCTAGAGGCTATAGTTATCATCCGACTGACTTAAAATTTATACCCATGAATGAAAGTTCCTATTAGTTTTTTATTGATATCCGATAATTGCTTTTGGATTACCAGGTTTTGACGTCATCACCTGTACATATTTTGATAATAAATGTCAGCACTAGGAAGAACAAAAAGCCAGTCAAATTTTAATTATTATAATTACGTTATGGACTGTTTCTATTGTTCAGTTTTTGTTGTCTTGTGAGTGCTCCCATTTAAAAGAGACCACTGTGTGGATTGTAAGCAAGGATTATACGCTTTGAGCGTATGTTTTGTCCCCTGTCACCCTTTCAACTTTTCGTTAAGCTTAAGCCCGTCTAAGTATTAGTGCATCAAGTTATTGCCCCTTCCATCGAAATTCTGTAACGCTCTTTAGGTCAGCGTATTCTAGATTTAATTTTCGAAAGGTTAATGGTTGTAAGTTAGAGTAAGGCTACCTTTGTATCGAGTGGGGTGGGGGAGTATTAATGATTGAACTAATTATTGTTAAAGATAAAAACTACCTGTGTATGTTTGTCTGTATATAATGAATGATAAACTTCACATGTCTGTTTATTACAAGGTAACCTTTAACTATCTCTATCAGCCATGTCGATAAAATGATTTTAAATCATCATCTACTGTCACATTGTATAATCACATGATTTATTTGTGATACTTTAGACTTAACCGGAAAGCAATCGATGACGATTACTGGATTAACGCCGGTCTAGGCCAATGGTGTGGTGGGGTTTATTCGATCTGGCGAAGATATCTTTGATCTGGGAAAAACTTTGATGGGTATCGGGACTGTGGTCAGGTTATGACCCAGCCAGTACCTACAGTCTAAAATTACAAATTTTCATTGATGGAGCCCCCCCCCCCCTTTTTAGTATTTTTACGAATAGCCTAGGATGTGCAATCGACATGAAACTTGGCACCCGTGTTCCTTGGACACTTGAGCATGTTCGTTTTATGATACTGTGTACAAAGCAAAGTTTTGTACTTTTGGTTGAAAGATATTTCTCTTAAGCAGTGATTGAAAGTCTGATAATGCTTTGTGATACAAATGTAAAAAAATGCAATCAGTGTAAGTATACATTTGATACCATTACAGTATAAATATATACATAGTATACCTGGATACATACAGCTGATAATATTACAGTATAAGTATACAACTGATACCAATATACAAACACTTGATACCATTATTCGCCTGTACCAATCTGGCTGCTGGTCGACATTATGTTAATAATCTATGTTTTTAATGTTCATTTTGAAATTAAACATATATATTTGCCTACAATGATATACAGTACCATCTGTGACTTAAAACTAGTAGGAAGTAATGAAATTTTTATCATATCGTTTATTTCTGAATCGTTTAACACCCCCCCCCCCCCCCCCCACACACACACACACACCAAAAAAAGTTAACCTTTGACATCCCACTCAACCATTTCGTATGGCGATTTTTTTCCAGTAAACATATTCTTTATGACCCATTTGCGAAACTTCTTATCCGTCGTTTTTGAACCGGTCTTTTTTTTTTGTAATTCGGCTATTCCGACGCCGAATGGTTCATGAGGGGATTTTTATGACTGGTTAAAGACACCACGAGGTTTCGGCCTCAAAGGTCTAGTAATCTGCACGACATCATATTTGTATTAAACCCAAGATAATATTCCCCTTTTCTCGTTTGCGTGGAAATATCTGTTGCCTTTATGGTCCATGAAGAGTGTTTGAATTGATAATTCATCTAGCTTTGTAGAATAATTTGGATTTTGAGGCAAAAGGGTTGGGTGCTAAACAGGAAAATAAGAAAACATACGTTTTTTGTTATAAAGCTTGTTATCATCGGAATGTTCCAGAAACGTAAAGTGCAAAGAAATAGCATGAATTTAACATTTAAGTCAATACGACGAGAGTTTTCTGTCCATGGAACCGTGTATTAGATAGTCCTTTTTGATCAGCCAAACACAATATTTATAAGTAATTTTTAAATTCGATGTTTTTTTATAGGTCTAGCTGTTGTGCCATGCATTTTACAGCTTATAATTCTACCATTTTGTCCTGAAAGTCCTCGACATCTTCTAATCTCTAAACAAGATGAAGCAAACGCTAGAAAAGGTAAGACTGCTCTAACCTATTAATTTGTGGAGGAACAAAATTACAATAGATTTACGAATTTTAACCGAAACAACTGTTTACATAAACATGACCAAACTAGGTTTATTTATTGGCACCATCTGTAGAATATGGACAGTCCTATCTGGTGGTTATTACTGTTTAACATTTACATTACTTTATATTGATTTTGTGCCGCCATCTTTATGTCACTTAAGGCCCACTCCATACACTTGATATTTCTCACAAACATTAACATAAAGTGGATATCTAACATAATTTTGCCATTGTTCTTCGGCTGTGTCATGTTGTCCCTTTAAAACTGTAAGAATAACTTGTCGTGTCATCCATTATGCATGATTTATTTTATATTTCTCCTCCGAGTGTCATTGTTTTAAAACATCCTGTCACTGCTACAGATACTAATGTCATACTATAGCTCAGTCATGTCTCATACAATCCCAATACAGCAGTCTGTAGAAGAATTCTATAAATGTAGACATATATAGACAGAGTAAACTAAAACATGTGTGACAGTTAAAACCAAAGCATGTTTAACAGTTAACGTTAATGTGCATATGAATTAAAATGGCAGTGCTGTTTTCTTTTACATGTACTACATGGTTTTGTATAATGCGAAGGCGAAAGTCCCCCAGATCGGTATGCATCGACAAAATAACTCTGCATCTAATTGAGCTAGAATGTTCAATCTTGGTGTAGGTGTTTATTATATATATGAAGGCCTGTAAGTAAGAGGCGTGAATCTTGGTCTTTAATTTCATTACATAAATACCCATCAATAGCTTGACCAAGTTCGATAATGGACTTCTGCTCAGGCTAAGCAGATTGATAAGCAGTTTGACTGGTCGATATTTTTGAGTACGATAACTTTGAATCCAATTGAGTGAGGGTTTTGAAACTTGGTATATAGTTCCTTACATGAATAAATTTACTAATGTCGATGTTGAGTATTTTCTGATAGACCAAGTATTGAATCCAAGTATCCAGTTGTAATGAAGCCTAAATGAAATAGGACATAAAAGCATCTCATTTCGAATCTTATCATTTCAAATATCTATAAACATTTTATTATTCAAGCATTGATTGCGTTACGTGGGTACAGTGATGCAGAAGAGGACATTTTAGAAATGAAAGCTGAAGATGAAGCTCAAAAATCCGAAGCAAAAGTAAGACGTTAATGACAGCTGTCGGTCATAATTCAAATGACTATTATTTTATTATTTTAAGACTATAATTATTGTATGGTAGTTTAAATCATTACGTTTAATCTTATTCATATAAAATATTGATTTTATATTATTTTAAAACCAATTATTTTATGATCTTTATTAACGCCATTACCGTTCAATTTGTGATATATGTATGTCATTTGATTTAAGTTTATAATTTCAAAAACCGTTAAATTTAATTAGTTATTATAAAATTCATTATGAATTATAATCTCAAATCTCGAAATAACTTATAAGTTGGTTTTGATTAATATATTGGCATTTTCAGGTAAATATATGGGGCCTATTAACTTCAAGAAATCTTAGAATGGCTTTGATACTAAGTGTAGTGATGCACCTGTCGCAACAGTTTTCAGGAATCGTTGCTGTAAGTATGATCATTCAGTCTTTGATCCAAATGATCTGAATTACTCCCCCCCCCCACCAAACTTACACACTCCCATTGCTGGATATATGGTTGTTCCACTCAACATGAGCTGTAATTGTCATGCCGAAGTGCAGTTTTCGGGGGGTTGTAACTTGTTCCAACACTAACCATGTTAACTCGGAATACATAGTTAAAATTGCACTTTTAATAAACGTGTGTCCAATACTGGCTAACCGTCACAATAACGAGAAAGGTATGAAATTCGCCTGCGTGTCTGTTGTCGCTCGTTAGTTCAGTCACTTATATAGAAGGACAACTCGTATTTGTCGTGTTTGACGTCACTTACCGTATATTTAAGAGTTTGTTAAACATCTCCCGTAGCAATGATCTATGTGTTAAAATTATCATTGGAATGTATTTTACCAGTTCTATCACATTATGTAATGGTTACTGTCACCAATATTGTCCTTTAAGTATAAACCCAAACATTTAAACAGACTTGAAAGATTAGTGAGATATCAATTCGGACATTGGTCAATTACTAAAATTATATAATAAATATACATGTGTGTGCAATGATGCACTAAAATTATATAATAAACATATGTACAAAGATACACTATAACATTCATATAGTTAAATAGATCTACCATAACAGTGAATCTGAGAAAAAGTATTCCATGGAAGCGACTGGGATTGAGATTCGAGAAGCATTACATACAAATTTAAAATTATTAAATGAAAAATTATCGTATACACCAACAGCTAGAGTCCAATTGAATGGGGTTAATTAATTCTGTTTTATAGTTTTCTAATAGAAAATTGCAATAAAGTTTGTCAATAATGTTGAAATCCCATAATATGATACCTATTATTATTATATCCACTTCTGAATACCATATAGATAAAAAAAAGAAATTCCCCGTCCGAATATCATAAAGATAAGAACCCTTGTTGATAACAAAATTCTCATTGTCATTTAGATCATTCCCACTGTCACCTGTCATAGTCGTACACTGTTATCTTGTGGACAATTGACTTGACTGACGACACACATATCACACTGTCGATGCCGGATAATCTGACACAAACTGAATGGATTGCGGGCCCGTAGCCACGGGGATGGGGGCATAGGGGGCGGGGGGTGGGGTGGGGTGGGGGCGGGGCTACTACAGCACAAATAAAACGAATAGCCCCCCCCCCCCCAAATTTTTTTTTAAAAAATCGCCAGCAATAATGGTTTCTTTGGAGTGTCCTTAGCAGGTCACATCCTCACCCTAGCCCCTCCAAAAAATTCCGTAGCCCCACCACATTTCATGAGCTGGCTACATGCCCGATGGGTGGAGTTACTCTTAGACGGTAGTCGAAAAGAAAATGAGCTTGCCCCCCGTGTGTTGTAAACCTTGCTTGTTAAGACAGGGTTTGTAGAAATCAATCCCTTTATAAGCAGTCGTATAACCAAACCCCCTTAATATTTACAGTACGGTTTACCTTATATCATATCAACTTATTTATTATAACATATATATATAAACGGGGTCATATTATATAGATAGCCGCGTGATATGTCACAGTCTCTTCTACTTATAAGTTTTAGAACTTATATCAGTATGACAGTTTCTTTACCAAAGAAATATAGGCATTGTTTATTTTCACGCTTGATGAATTTGTTATTTACTTGTTGAGTTAGGAAAGAAATCTAACAAAGGTTACTATTCTAGTAACATGAATAAGCATAACACTGAAATATTGTACACAAACTCAGGCAATTTTAAAGACTAAAGATGCATATAGTAACGACCACGTATGATGATCTTGGGGCTGTAGTCATGACCACGAGTTACCGCATATTCAAACAAGTACCAATTGTTAAGGATATACTTTAGCTCTAAAATATTACAATGTGAAATTGAATCGCGTTGACATAGGGAAATTAAATTATATTTTAAAAGAAGTAAATCTATACTACAATGTACATATAATGTTAATCCATTTCATCTGATAAATAAACAAACTTGAGTATTCAGACGGATAGAATATCATCTTCAGGGGCATGTTTAGTACATGTAACAGCCGGACCGTTTCGTACCCAAATACTGAGCGCACCAAGAACTTATTGACAATGACAAATAGTGATTCTAAACCATATCTTATACAAATATTCTAAAAGCCTATCCCCACTGCAAGTAATATTAAATTGACAATCAAAAAAAGTGACTCAAAACCGTATTCAATATAAATATTATAAAACATGGAGCCCTATTCCCACTGCCACTAATAATATGAAATATCGGTCACGTAAATGAAACTTTTTTTCCATCTTTTTAAAACCTAATAACCTTAGTTGGTTACATCGCACAATGTTTTATTTTGATCGCATGGAATCTGTTTCTCTCGCCTTCATAAAATCAGCTACGTTTTTCTTCTAAAACTCATCTTTTTGTATAAGTTTTGATTTCCAACCACTGCGAAAGACGCGAAGTTCCATCATGGATTCAGTTGCCAAGGTAATGATTCTACTTTTGGATAGGTTTTACCCGCGTTTTCCGGTTTCATCCCGCTGAAATAATAACATACCATAATATGTTAGTCCCCTAAAACTGAAATGCTGGTTGAATGTGTGCTACTATAAAGCATTAGTTTTATTTATCAGAATAAATGTGAAAAATGAGTACAAGTTTGTAATTCTATTTTACTTTGATCTCCGAAGTCAGGAAATAATAGGATTTTTATTTTTTGTTCTAATCTTCTAATATATAAATGTTATATTTTTTTTACCCTTATCTGTCCACATTTTTGCCCTTTTTTTGTTTTTACCTGTGGTCTTATTCTCGTTTTTATCCAAATGTTCTTCAAACACCAATATTTATTTTTATATTACTTCCAAATACTTTTTATCAAATTTAATTTGTAGAATGAAAAAAATTTAATATATGTGGTGATCATATCAGATTTTATTTCTGTTTGAATATTTAAGAACAAATTAGTTCCTGCAGTTTGAGAAACGAGCGTCCGAGCTCAGTAAATTTCAGTCTCTGTATTTGGCAGAATGGTTGCTTTAAAGGGGTGTACTTATGGTTGGTCTAGTCCTTAGTATGCACCAGTTTGTGTGTTTATATTCTTATTTACGACCCTGTTTTATATTCTTGAAAATCCTGTTGCTGGTGGAAATCAACTTTATATAATAGTCATATGCTGTTACACACTCAGTTACTCATAGTGTTACGTTCCTCAAGTATTTATAATTACACATAATTAGACCACTTTAGCCTATAGGCCTAAACTGCATCGATTGTCTTCTTAAGGAAAAAAATAAATTTAGCTTCGTTCGAATTAATCAGGACGCACATTTCTGTGCAATTCGGCGAAACGAACCCACCAATTTATAAGCATCGGGTGATGTTAAAATAAATGTCGTAATATACATGTTGCCTAGTAACCCTAACCTTATTATAGGTATAAAGTGTCACTGTGTCACTACATCATTGATTGGCGTGGGTACATGTTGAAAGTGATATAGCGTCTGTTGAAGGTCCATTCTGTAATACTAGTGTTAATATAGTAATTCCGGGATAATTCCTAATTCCACGGTAAACCCCCTGGTACTTTGTGATGCCAACACAAACCAAAAACGATTCTGCATGTTCATATTGTAAGGGGGGATTGCGTGGTAAGACGCTGGCTCGGTAGCCCGGAGGCCGAGAAAGTTAATCCATATTAATTTTCCTGTGCGGTTTCCTCTTGTCAGTGATGCAGGGCGGTGGGTGAGGGCTAACAAGGACAGCTGTCTAGTCGTTCGGATGGGACGAAAAACATTGGCGTGTAAACATTGCCGTGCACGTAAAAGATCCCTTGGCAGCTGGAATTCGATATAAGAGTAGGCCATAGCGCCGCTGTCCTGGCAAAATGTCCCTCATAGCACACTGTATGGCGTATGCCCGTCTTCATTAGCCCAAGTTAGGAGCAGACAAGTAGGACGTTAAATCCCATTTCATTTCATTTTGTAAGGGCCAGTCGGAACAGACGTTAAACCCCATTTCATAACATTTCCTATAGTAATTCTACCAGCCTAACCTCGTGAATCTTTCAATAAAGATATCTATACCAATATATCGACCCCGAAATATACTAGTTTGTAGTGAGAGGACGTTAAACCCAAATTACTGCCAAAGATAACTTCATCAAATCGATGTTGTAGATGTCGAGGTGAATTTGATAAACAATGCCAATCGATTGTGTTATCATTTTTATATAACAGGCATTTACATAACAGGCACTTATATAACATGCATTTATTTACAGTTTCCCAGGTCTCAAAATAAGCGGCATACTATTCACTGAAGCCTGATAAAATACGAACTGTATAGACTTGGTCAGATCACTCCGACATAAATATTAAATGCAAAGCACGTGATCCGAATTTATAATTGACTTGAATATGATATATAATTAAATTAGATATTTATGTAATGGAAGTATCTGCGATATCACTTCATTCTGGAAGCGGACGCAATAAATACATATGTAAGTCATGAACACGTTATATCTCCTCGCGTGTGTGAATAGTTATAGTCTGTTTTATATAACTCGCCTTGGTACTGAGATAAGTGGAAATGAAATGTATGAAGCCGAATGTTCTATAAACAAGGGGCGGGGGCGAATGGTTAGCGTGCGCGCGCTCTATCACACGGCCTGCCATTGAGTCAACTGACGTGGTTTCGAATCCTCGATTGTACGTGGCAAGGAGTAGGGTCGCCTGTCCAACCTCGTGAGTTTTCTCCAGGCACTGCGGTTTCGAATCCCCAGTTGTGCGTGGCAATGAGTAGGGTCGCCTGTCCAGCTTCGTGGGTTTTCTCCGGGTGCTGCGGTTTCCTCCCACTGCTAAAGACCCCTACGCGCATGCGAATTATTGAAATGAAATTAAAATCCATATGTTAGTTCCGAAATGATCTAGTTTGTGTCGAGTGGACGTCGTTAAACCCCATTTCTCTTTGTATATAAACAAGGTAGTGGGTTGCGACCTACTCTTATTTCATTCCAGCTGTCAATATACCAGAACCTCGTTTTTTTTCATCCCGAACTTAATCCAACCCGGGATTCTCTAGGTTGGTAAACCTGCGCTACACATGTACCCAGTGAGCCACAGTGACCCCGACAGAAATGGACTAGATACATTGCATGAATTGAGATATCTATGTGGGGTGTCTCATTTCCTAATAGCATTGGGTTTCATCACTGAATGATAAGGAGTAACATTGTATATTATTGGCATATTGATCTGTGGTTCTCAAACACTTTTCCATTCCAAATTCCCGGACTACCTTGACAGCACGGTGCCGGGTACGAACTAACTTTGACGAATCCCAAAGGCTGTTTCCAATGTCGGGATTCTAACTCATGATATTCTAGCCGAGAATCTCACAATGTAAACATTTGACAAAAAAAATAAATAAATAAATAAGAGAGAGAGAGAAGCCGAGAATCTCACCATGTAAACATTTGACAAAAAAAAATATAAATAAATAAAAGAAAGAGAGCGAGAGAGCGAGAGAGAGAGAGAGAGAGAGAGAGATGTGGTTTAACGTCCACTCGACACAAACCAGGTCATTTCAATAATTCGCTTGCGCGTAGGGGTCTTTAGCCGTGGGCGGAGGAGGAAACCAGAGTGCCCGGAGGAAACCCACGAGGTTGAGAAGGCGCGCCTTTCTCCGTGCCACATACGCTCACACCAGGGTACGAAACATAAATTAAAGAAACATAAGACGTGATTGATCGAGATGCATATACATGTTATCGCAAAATGAACGGTTAGAACGATTTTATGCTTTGTATTTTACTCATAATTCAATCGATTGCTGTTGGGTCGAAATATGCGGTTAAAAAATTATCTTTTATTTAGGTTTTTGAACGTCTTGAATTGATTTTATTTTGAACAGAAACCAAAATTATTGATCAGTTTAAAAATGTTTATTGACCTGGGCCTAGATTTTAATGTTAATATTGTATAATTTCAGATTTTCTACTATTCCTCGTCATTTTTTCAAGACGCTGGTTTAGACGGTGACACTGCTGTGCATGCTACTAGTGGGGTTGGTGCTGTTATGGTGGTAATGACCATAGTGACCATACCATTAATGGATAAAGTTGGTAGACGTACGTTACATCTTGCAGGTCTGGGTGGAATGTTTGTTTTCTCCATTTTAATAACGCTCACATTAACTTTACAGGTACGTCAATATTTGTCTTAGTTTAGTAGGCTAATAAACACAACACCCGTCCAACCAATCTAATGAAAACAAAGAGAATTGAAGTTTACTACCGTCTTCCAATTTCAGTATACATTTTGTTCTAAATATGAAAAAGAACCATTGCAATTACATCGTAATCTATGTAAATAATGCTTTTGCTCTCAACATCTTAAGATTACCCCATTTGCGCATTGACGTATAGCGTAGCGAATGAACATCGCTTTCTCTCATCTTTCGTTTTGCAGCTTCTGTCCTGACATCGCGATTTCTCGAGGAGAAAGTTTTTAAAGATTTTTTTTAAAATACCGTGATGAGACGACAAAACCTATATCGATTTTCACCGCTCCCCGAAGACATTGTTAACGAGATAGACTTCAGTAATTAACGAGGGTGTTTTTTTAGAATTTGATTTTAAGAGTTGAGGTGGTAAGAGGCGGAACCCTATCAATATGTTATGATCTTCTGTTGCAGAGTTTACCTGCCACTCTCTTTTTTTTATAAAAACATTTGAATCAGAAAGGGTGAACCCTGTTCATTTTCAGCGATATAAAATTATCAGTTGCAAACATTATGTGCCCGGAAAATCTTGTGAACACGATAGTGATTAGATTTTTGGGAGGGCCGTCGATCTTTATAAAATTTTGTCAACATCCAAGTTTTGATTTTAGAAAAGCTGATGTGTGACCGTATGGTGCCACCCTTAAGTAGTCGGTACATTTGTTATCAGTTCAAAAGAACTAGACGAACCTTGAATTTTATTCGGTAGTTTCAAAGACCCTCACATCCAGACCATTACATGTTTTGGATATGTAGAATATTTTCAAATGTCGAATGGCTCATTCTATCTAATGAGAAACATTTAAACTTACCTTGTTGTTGATAAAGGTTGAGATACTATGTAGACTATGTGGTCGCCAATGCTATTTCACCAATATGTTGTTTTAAATGTTTTTAACTCGGAAAGAAATGACAGTCATATTTTTGGCTGCTTGACTAGCTAGCTGAACTTTAGTTTTCAAATCTCCGATTTCTGTCTCTGCATCGTAAATATTCTGTCTCAAATAAAGTTGCTGTGGAATTATTATATGTTTCAATTAGTAAAGCAAAATATTTATTAGGGTAAAATAATCTTGCGGCTACCATTGTTATATTGTAAGTGTGTTTTTCACCCATGAGGTACGATATAGTTCTACCGCTTAAGGTTTATTATGACTCAATATGTTTACGCGTAGTAATGTAGGCACAAACAATAAAACAATAATAATAGTTCTAGTAAACTTTACTTGTTATCCTCATTTACACTGTAAAGTATCGCAGTGCTTCAATTTTTGCCAGTGACGCAGAAAGACCTGATCAAACTTGTTCAGAATCATATTTAAAACGACTGGATGCCTTGGTTTTTCTTTAAACATAAAATTGTCGATTTGATGTGTCGATTTATTAAGTGAAATTTAGTCTTTGCTGAAAATTTTATATTTGCAAGTAAGTCACAAGCCGAGTTCTGCTCCGTTTAATATTTCGAATTAAGCAAATCTGCTCCCGTTTGATATTTTGAAGCAAATGTGTACAGGAAGCCCCATCGCCATGGTGTCACGACTGGTCGTTCAACCGTGTACTAAATAGTAATACCATGCATGTTAAAAAACCATTGAAAGTTGAAATTGGATGAAGAGTCCGTAGAAATGCTTCTGTTGGCCATAATGTCCCTTGTAACATACTGCATAGCGTATGTCCACGTCTTTGTAGTAAACAAAATCGGATCCTTATTCCCAAATCATTTTCTCCATCACTAATCGAAATGAAATGAAATGAGGTGTAACGACCTACTCATCTGCTCTCACTGGGCTAATGAAGACCGGCATGTGCCAAACAGTGTGCTATGAAGGTAATTTTTCCCGGACAGCGGCGCTACGGCTTACACGGAACCTCGGTTTTTATTTCCATCTGAACGACTAGACAACTTTTCCTGACAGGCCCTCCGCCCAGCACCACTGACGAAGAGAAAATACGTTGGGATTGAACCCGCAACCCCCAGGCGCACGGGCCAGCGTCTTACTCACTTAGCTCCCGTGGCTTCCCGTCACTCATCGAATAACTGATATTACCTTTGAACTAATTCAAACGGGTCAAACCAATTTACATTTTAAAAAAAGGAAGTAAAAAAATCAGACTCGATAATGTTGATTATTGCTACAGTTTTTGTTTTGTTTTTCTTTTAGATAAGTATGTTATATGTCATAGGTGATATAGATAAAAGTGACCGGTTTTTATGACATTTTGTTTTTCAGCACTTGGTACCATGGTTTAAAATAGTAACAATTGTAGCATCTCTTGTTTACGTTCTATTCTTTGCTTTAGGACCAGGTAGGTTATGTTTATTACCCTTTTATATAATGTCAATCATTGTGCGCTGCATGAAGAGAAAGTTCAATTTCATTTAAAGTAATACTGCGTTAGTACCAGTT
The DNA here is from genome assembly GCA_036850965.1 of Patella caerulea. Classification (NCBI taxonomy): domain Eukaryota; kingdom Metazoa; phylum Mollusca; class Gastropoda; family Patellidae; genus Patella; species Patella caerulea. Next base: position 28,135,912 of record JAZGQO010000006.1, read on the forward strand.
TGCTTTTAGGTGAATTTTTAAGTTAGTCAATGTAATATTGAATCGCAATACCCAATTCCTGACGTATGGTAGCAAATAGTTAAAATGAATCTCGCCCCTTTTACTAATGACCGACTGCTTTACAGTCGCCATGACTGCATTTATGCCTCGGGTTGTAAATTTGAAAGGGAGGTTACTCTTTTTAGTGTAGAGAAACTCGAAAATATTTTGACTCTAGACAAGTCATCATTTGCCCAGACTGTAGCTTTTGCTACAAATTCCGTTGGTTCCCATCTCTATACAGGGGCGGATCCAGGAATTTTTGCAGGAGGGGTTTGCCAGGTTTCTGTCACGGAAATCTGCCGTCATCGTCTCTAAATTAAAAAGGCATACAAACAAATTGAGCTTTTTAAAAAGAGAAATCATTTTTATACTGATTTAGGATCACTTTGTGATGTAATTTCATTGATGCAAGGCATTTTTTTATGTAGCTGAGCAGGTCTGGATCCGCCCCTGCAATAGTTACATAGAGGGTCGCATTTGGCACTCTCATCATCATGATTTTGTAGATTGTTGACCGTTTAAATTTGATGTAGACTGGGGTCAAAATGTCACCTTCTTCGCAATGATTATTCTGCACAAAGACACTTTACACCCCCTATCCCTCCGCTATATCACCAGTATTACCCCAAACTGCCATGAAATTGCACATTTGACACCCCTTATACAATTCTCTCGAAGCAAAGGTGCGGTATAATTAGAACTTGTTCCATCACACAGAGCCATGGTGACCCAGTGAATGTGGCACTGACTCACTGACCGAGAAAATAACTCGGGATTTTGCAGCCTATTTCCTCTTGTAAGTTATGTAGGGGCGAAAGGAATCGACGTGCATTTATCCGTCGTTTAAGTTCATCAAAGCAGCACGACACAGATGCCGTGGTAATTGAAAATTGAAATTAGAGAGCTTTAGGGGTAAAATATCCGGCATAGTACAAGCTCATGTTGCTCCAGCTATATTATCATCGGTGGTAGACATTACTATCATTCAGAATTTTGTATATCATATATATATGTTTCTTTATGTATTTTGTAGGTTCAATACCGTGGCTGATTGTAGCTGAACTATTTTCACAAGGTCCAAGATCAGCTGCTATTTCAGTTTCTGTTCTAGTCAACTGGGTGGCCAATTTTGGTGTTGGTTATGCTTTTCCCCACATGAAGGTAATAATTTCAAACCTCGTTACAAGATAATGTATTTCCCTATAGCTAATTATTGTCATATTCAAATTAACCAATACTTACTTATCGGAAATCAAACCATGACCATAGAATATGATGAGGCCAAGGAGTGTTCGTAAAACTCTTTGCAATCACTACAACATTTGTACGATTCGCAAATTGAAGTTAAACATATATTTCACAGCAATAGCTTTAGATTGTTTAAATTTGCCCATGGCCATGCATCCCAAGTTGAATATATCCGATGTAACTGAAAAATTAAATCACCTTGAGTTGAAAATTCTTAGTTACTGGCAAATAACTGCTATACTATAGTGAAATGAATATTCCATTGACATTCATATTGGGTTATTGTCCCGGGGTATTATTATCTAAAGCCACAAGGCGAGAGAAAGAGCAAGGTCCACTCAACCTATACTATGTTCGTCGTGAATAGCAATATGGTAAATTTTATTTTGATAAATTGTTTGCGTGTAGGGGTCATTAATAGTGGGAGGAAACCAGGGTACCCAGAGAAACCTCCCTAGGATAGGTTCGTGACCCTGCTCCATATCACGCACTAGCTTAGGATCGAAACCATGCCACCCGACTCAATAACAGACCTTATGATCTTAAATGCACACTTTAGACCATTTCGACCACCCAACACCCCTTATCTAAAGCCATATAAAGCTTCATAATGTAAAGCGCTTTAATAAGAGTAACAATATCGATATGTTTAAGATTTTTTAATTAGAAATAGTTTGCTGTTGTTGGTCGCTTATGGCGACTGGACGTGGTTACTCGTTTTGCAAAAATATTTTGCTTATACAAAGCATCTCAAAAGTCTAAACTGCGCCATAGTAAAAAAAAAAACTGGGTGTTTGCGTTCACGACTGCTGCGTTAGATTTAAATACATGATCGTGTTCCATGGTCACTGGGTGAGTAAAGCAAGGCTGACAATTGCACGATTCCGTGGCACGCATTGGCACGACTCGAGTCGGCACGACACCGTCCGATTTGCGCAAACTCGTCCTGCCAATGCGGGAAGTGCGTAAACAATGCGCAAACTATGCGTGAACTCGTCGTGCCAGTTCGTGTGGAGACTGATGTCGTGCAATTGTCAGTCTGGCTTAAAACATTGAGACGCAAATGTGTATTTTACCACTGGTAGGATCCATTGTATTGATGTTTTGTATTTATTTCTTTGATGACAGACAGCAAAAGTACACATCATGATTGCCCAAAATCTCTTTTGATACTAAATACTTCAGGAAAAAATAAAACATAACTGTACTAAGTGGTTATCCAAGTCACCCATACACAGAAAGGGGAAGGAATTTTATGTGTTTAATTATTAGTGAAATTTTAGACAAAAACCCCAAAGTAACAGCAAATAGACACCAATTGTTTTCGACTCTTTCTAAATCGTCTGATGTGTTAAGACCCAAGTGTATAAGATTTACCAACCTATTGAAACGATGGCCTATCTGACTTGAAATCAGTTTTTCTGCTCGACCCGGGCTAATAAAGACAGGCATGCGTCATGCAGTATGTTTTGAGAAATGTTTTGCCCGGACAGTGGCACTACGGGCTATTCTTATTTCACATTCCAACTCTCATGGGTTCTTTTATTTGCACGCAAAAGTTTACACGAGACCTCAGGGTTTGACCCCATCTGAACCAGGTCTTCCGTCATACATCTCTGGTAAGGGAAAAAAGCGGCCTAAACCCCCGAGAAACGTTCTCGACCAACACGTTCTCGGCCAACACCGGGAACGTAAGATTAGCGATCCAATGTATCCTTCACCCAGTGACCATGGAACCCGATCCTGTATCTAAATCTAAGTACCCCTTAACGCATTAGTTTTTAATGAAACACGCAGTTTTTTATCATTACTATGGCGCAGTTCACAGATGCTCTATTATTGTATGAGCAAATTATTTTCTTAACCATGTAACTACGTTCTATAATAGACTACTAATGTAGAACTGAATAGATTGCTGTAATTGGACATTTTACATCATATATCTAAATGGAAGTGTTCCTCTAGAATGTCGCCTTACTAGTTGACGTCTTACTTTTTTAGATAAATCTATTAAGTAAGACAAAAAAAAGTCAAATTCATCTTATCAAGTGATTTTAGATACAAAAAAGACATTAAGATACGAAAGTTATAATACTGATTTAGAACGTACTTTACAACGCTATTTATGTTTTTTAAGTTGTTTTTTTCTATAATGTTTGATGATGTATTATTGGGTTCATGTGCGTTTTAGATCAGAAGGTCTGTGCACGAGAAAAATGTTGTGCATGACACGAAGTAAAACACCCTGTTTAACGCTCTGGACTTTCAACGGGCTTTATGGTTTCTTTATACTGCCCAAAAGATCTGCGCACCAATGGAAACATGGAAATAGAAATGTGCTGTTTAATGCCGAAAGTCCCGAGTGGACGTTAAAGCTGAACTCCGATTACAAAACTACAGAAATAATCAAATAAAAAAAAATTACTGCCAAACATAATCGCCATACTTGTTTTCAATTTGCAGAACAAGTATGGCCGCTGTACGGTATACGAAAACAGAGGCAGGCCACGCCCACATCCAGTATACACTTTAGCAACCACACTGTCCACATCCGGCTAGCAATATTTCAACTACCAATTACCAGCTACTGACTGGGCGGTTTTTCTCTATAAATTGACTGAACATATTATTGCTACACAATTATTATGTCTGATCAGGTACATATTATTTTACAAATTAGAAGAAATAAGTAAAGTCCGGTGTACCTTTGCTCTAAAAATGAAAGAAAACTACTCCAAACAACAACAAATCTATGTTGTTTACATAACATCAAGGGACATAACCACCTATGTCCCTTGATCGTCATAAATAACAACAAGATGAAAAATATTTTGAAGTGAAAACATACTTCTTCGATGGAGATAACAGTTGTTTTATTGCTGCTTTGGATATATTTTGGAACGATAATACTGAACTTTATAATACTAGAAATCATTTGTTGTTTCTACCCTGTTGTGCAAAACCTTTCAAGAAATAAGAATAAACATGGTTGGATGATGTCCGTAGATTTGTTGTTTGTTTTGGGTAAGACAATTTTTCCCATACTTTTAGAGCAAAAATATACCGTAGGTTACTTATTTCGTACAATTAGTAAAATAATATGTATATGATCAGACATAATAATTGTGTAGCAATAATATTTTCAGTAAACTGAGAAAAACCGCCCAGTCAGTAGGTAATTGGTAGTTGAAATATTGCTAGCCGGATGTGGACAGTGTGGTTGACACAGTGTATACTGGTATGGGCGTGGCCTGTCTCTGTTTTCGTACACCATACAGCGGCCATACTTGTTCTGCAAATTGAAAACAAGTATGGCGATTATGTATGGCATTTTTTTTTTTTTATTCAATTATTTCTGTAGTTTTGTAATCGGAGTTCAGCTTTAAGTCCGATGTTCTCAAGTGATTTTATTTATTATACATTTGTGTTCTTTGTATTTTTAGACGAGTCTGGGGGACTATTCATTCATCCCGTTTACTGGATTCCTGTTAGTCTTCTTCATCTTTATTTATCTCTACCTACCTGAGACTAAAAATAAAACATTCGAAGAAATATCATCGACTTTACGAGGCGGCGGAAATATTCGAGAAGACAAGAATGCTCGAAGAGAGAATTATTTGGTGTCGTACAAGTCAACCGAAAACCCTTAAGAACAAAAAACATTATGAAAAAGCCAGTTAACACTTTGTGATCACAGAATTTGCAATTGTTGCTGTGTTTCAACGAGTCCAAATTGGTCTTCCATAGTTATTCAATTAAACAAGTATGCATGTATACAGATAATACTGATATACACTAAAAAATTCAACGTTTTGACGATATTACAGTTTATTATTTAATCAGAATTAAAATGTAAATATGACGGTTATCGTTATCTGTAACCCTAACGAAATAAGCAACCAGATGAACACATCTCACATAATCTAATTTACCAATTTGACAAAATTTGATGCATGAATTCAACAACGTCCTCCATAAAATAGAGACTCGATTATCACTAAGCTACATTTCTACATAAGTAAATGTGTAGACCGGTGAATATGAAGATTAACGGTTTGTGACAGTTATTCGTTTCTCATCTTATATTTGTTTAAATATATTTTTGGAGAAGTGATTACTCCAAGGTATAGAATTTACATGTACGGTACACAACTGCAGGGTGTCAAATGGCCTTACTTTTCCAGACATACTCTTTGCATTAAACTAAAAAAAATACCATTAGTGTAGAAACTTGTTAACTGCTTCACCTGGGAAGTCGTCGAATGTTAAAGGCATAATTGATGTTCCGGTCGAGATATGAACTTCGTAATTAGGGAACCACTGTCAGACCATCTGAAACCCACACTTTTGTCCATTTTTCGAGACAAGTCACACCGTTTAACCATTTCCAGTCTTTCCGGACATTTGACACCCTGGTACCATTCTTACGTGTGTATATACATGAATGATTTATAGATATTATTATATACTTTATTAGATTATTATTCCTGTTTAAGACGGATATCACAATTCCTTATAATTTAGACAATGTATATTGTACTAATATATTATTTGTTATGTATCGCTGGGCGTATAGACAGAAACATTGAATCAAATCAACTTTATTCTTAGGAGACCACAGAGGCAGGTCTATGGGACTATAGTATATATGTGATCTATTGTGTGATATTAAATCAAATTTATCGCATTGTTTTGCAGACGAAATCGGTGGACAAAACCGCGATGAACAATCACAATGAATACGACATAATAGACTAAATATAAACCTTTTAACTATATAATATAAAGTTTCAAAAGTCTGTTCTCAGTAAATTTTATTTAAAGTAAATAACAGCTATGGTAATTAATTTGTATGTTGTGACCAGTTCCTGATCGTTTATTTAAAAATGTTTTAAACTTGTTATGTTCCTCAAAGGCGTTTTTTAGCTGAGGCGCTGAGGCGCCATCCTCCTCGCGAAAAAAAAAATCAAAGAAGTGTGTAAATTAAAACGGGAGAAAAATGCTAAAAACCATGAGAAAAATGAAAATGTACCCTAGTTAGAGGGGCCCTAAAGGCAGACAAAAGGGCTCCACGTCTGACAAAAGGCCCCTCTGGCCAAGGGAAAGGGCCCCCGAGTCAGAGTCAATCGTTTTCTATACACTGTTACTGTCGAATCCATTACTGAATGAGAATGCAGTCATTGCATTGGCATAAAAGTCATCAATCAAGACCACCCCTTCCCGCGAAAATAGTATAGCCTCCGCCATGATGAACTTTAAAACGCCCCTGATGTTCCTTGACCTTATGGTTTACCCGTATACCTATACGGTTGTTGATTTTGTGTTGAGCTTTGTTCACGCTTCCATTGTTAAATATACACACACGGTTAAGCTTCCTTCGTCAAATACACGCACTTTTCTATCGCCAAATATACACACAGTTCCATCGTCAATTATACGCATGTTTTTCTGGGATATATGCCACTAAAAATAATGTTTGTGCGTACTGACAGGCATGTATTACATCATAGGTTTTTTTATATAGTGTAATAGATTCAACTTGTGTTTATTGTTTATCCTATGTAAAATCGCATATTATTATTACGTACATTGTGGCGATTAAAGTGCTTGTACCTTGTGTTAAAATGTTCGATTGCTAAATGCCGATAAAAGAAGTTATTAAAGTGATATTTTATTTTTTAATTTTGTCAAATATTATTGTTTTTCTTTAATAATATGGTATAATAATAATAGCTTTATTAGGGTTGAGACTTGGATCTAGGACCTGTTGACTAATCAGAAGGGTCTGAAACACAGCAGATGTTTTTTATACTTCCAAAATGCATGACAAGAATGGGAAATTGTTCCAGGAAAGTCCTGACTATTGCGTGATCTTTGCGGTTCCCGTGTGTTGTACCTTCATTTGTCATATTTCTGCATAGAATAGAATCTTCCCCGTTATAAGGTCTGTCACAATCTGATTAAAATACAAATCAATGTTTCGTTTCGTTTATTTTTATACTTTCGATGACCTACACTTCACAAAGGTCTGACCGGTTGTAGCAATAGATCGCGTCAAAGGTCACACGAGCGGCTTTTGATCCTTTGACAGGACTGACGTCAGACATTTAACAAATCAGCATTGATGTGTCTAGTGTATTACCCATAGTTCTGTGCAAAACAAGCCTAAAGCTCGCCGTAACAGGCCGTTTTATTGGCTAATCCCTCACATTATCCAGTGTATTACCCAGAGGTCTGTGCAAAACAAGCATAAAGCTCGCCGTAACAGACCGTTTTATTGGCTAATCCCTCACATTATCCAGAACACGTCAATGAGAATAACTCTTACAGATCCTAGTGTTGTAAAGACAAGTAAAACGAAATTTTGAAGTTTGAAAAACGGAACGAAATAGGATCTGTGTTTTGTTTGATCAGATTGAGTCGGTCATTGAGTCAACTAGCATGGTTTCTATTCCCCGGATGTGCCTGACAAGGATTAGGGTCTCGTGTCCATTCCCATGGGTTTTCTCCGGGCCCTTAAGTTTCCTCCCAATGCTAAAGACCCCTACGCGAATTATTGAAATGAAATTGAACCATGTTTCGAAATGACCTAATTTGTGTCGAGTTGACGTTAAACCCCATTTCTATCTCCCAGATGAACTAACCGCCATTAACATTTGTATTCATTTGGACAATTTTTTTAACTGGCTATTGGTTAGTTGAATATCATAGATCTGGACAATGAAGCCGACAAAATATGGCGCTTTAAGAACATGATTGGTTAAATGTTGCGGGGTAGATTTAAAAAAACAAAAAAACACACGAATATTTAAAGCGCCAAATTAACTTGGTTACAAGAAAAATAAATAAATAAGGACTAGTGTGATAACTTTGGCCTCAGAAAATTATGAAACAGTCACTTTATATGAAACAATGATGGCAATATTGCATGATCCATTATCAATTGATTTTTTGTGTGTTTTCTACAAGTGTTGTCCGTACTATATAATATATATATAAATAGAATTTTAACTTGAGAAAAAAACTATATGCTTGTTTGTCTTAATTACAATATTATGTGATTGATATTGATCTCAGTTGATTATTTGTAAAAAAAATATCTTCGACTTCTGTTTTTTTCTTGATAATTATTGCTGATATAGTTTTCAACAATTATCAAAATACGTCAATTATCCACGGTAGACTTGTTACAATTATAAAGTTGATAATCTTATAAAATACATACCCTTTCTATATTTAGACTATGTAATTTGTGATCGTGTGTATGATGTATTACCTGTTTCGTGGACCAAGATGTAATTACATTGCAATCTCGCACACATGATTTGAAAAACACCGGTCAGCCATCTCGTAAAAAACGTCCGAACAAGGAAACGACGCCCTCCATGCCAAGCGTCAGAAAAATTGCCTATACATATTTTAACGTATTAGTTTTGCACAACTAGTATCAAATCCAAATTTTAGTAATTTGATTGGATAATATTAGATTGATTTTAATGCTTAGCCAATCAAAATTGAAGTGTCTACTAAAATTTGGATTTTATCTTTAGTTAAGATTTCGAGAAACAGTGCCCAGCCAGGAACACGTAGCATAATTATTAGCTACTGAAGTAGCATGCGCGAAGAAGCTGCACTGAACATCTATACAGAATTAAGCAGCCTTAAATAAACTTTTATTGTACCATTTCTAATTTTACTATGTCTGCTAATTTGTTGTTTTTAAGAAAATATGATAAAATTATTTTGATATAAAAAGATGAAGCTGTTTTGTTTCTTCCTTTAATTTTACAACCCACGGTTTCCGGTTTTAATACGTCATGTAGGTGATCAGTAACCCCTTTTGAGACAAGATAATATGATCTCATTATACCGAGAACCGTGTAATTAGGTCATTCTGTTGTCTAATTGTATCAGGAAATCAAAAATTTGCTTTCTTCTGCATTGGTCTGAAATACTTGGAAAATGGGTTTACTGTTGTCAATTTTTATCCCCCTTCGGTGCGTACTTGTGTGGGCCTTGGTCAATGACCTGACATGTCCGGCACTGTGTATGGTGATGACTCACTGACCATTTTAGTTCTGGGGTTCTATCACGGATCTGTTTTAGAAGGATCATTGGTATTTTCACCTTGTCGGTGGCTCAGAATAGAGGGCACGCCAAGAAACATTGTCTAGCTAGACAGTTGAAATTCGAAATAAGAGAAGGTCGTAGCGTCGCTGTCCTGGCAAATATTCCTAATGACACACTTCATCGCACATAAGCCGGGTTGTGCAGACAAATAGGAATTCCACGTGATTGACCGAAATCTGGTAAAGGAATTCGTACCTGTAACGTTATGTATACACACCCACCTCCCCGGAACTTTATGAGTCGCCCAGTAACCAAAAGCAATATTCACGACATTATTTCAACTTTGTTAAACGCGATGGGTAACAGTATTGGTATAATAATGACACAGGACATTTTATCTAGTTTCAATATGTCAATTTTTTTTCAATTTATTAACTTTTTTTCCATCTGGATAATGTAATTTATGACAACCAAATATAAACTAGAAGCCATGAAAATAGAAAGTCGTAATGAAATAATTTGGATATCTAAGTAGTAAAGGGACATGATAGAAAAGTAACAATATAATTTTAATAAAACATTCAAGCTTAAAAGAATATGGTGGAAATAAAACTTTAAAATGCTAGCTTTTGAGAAACGAAGTGGTCCAAGTTATATTTTAACAAACAATATTATTGTTCACTTATCAATGCAATTCGGCGGTTCTGTTTCAAAAGGGAATTGTAACCCGCTCATAAACAATTTAGCTTAATGACATGCTATGTAGATATTCTTAATATGCTATAATCAGTAACACAAACATTAAACCTAATAAGGAAAAATGCACAACGGTATTTTCATCTAAACCATAAAAACAAATAAAAGAGCGTTTTAACATGATGAAAGGAAACATTTGTTGGAAATCATAAAGAAGTTACAAATCCCTTTATATCCACATTCTTCTCATTTAAAACAGTACCATCCTTTCCCCTCTCTGCGACTTTAAATTAATTCGGCATGTCTCAGGTCTTCGAGTTAACAGAGTTCGAAATAATAAGTTCAACTGTATAATATGTCAAGTCTGATGGACATAAAATAAATAATATGACAAATAAGTTGATGATAAACTGTTTGATTCAATGTAGTGTAGATGGAAATACATTGGTTGTTTGGTCATCTTCTCACCAGTTACTATAAAATCCAGATTCTTTTTCTGTTCTTCGTTTCGTTGGCGTTTCTAACTTGACAAAATCATCATTACTCGACTGTCGTGATTTCTGTTGTCTGTAATAATATAAAAATTATTATTACAATATACATAGAACAGAATATTCCACAGATATACGCCGATATGTCAAAAAGGACGTGGTACATTCCATACATTCCCCAACCTCTATAATATTGTTTTCATCTCTGACAGAAACCGTGTCTTTTACGCTTGCGAGAGCCACCCTCAATATTCCCTGTCAATAAAGAATGCGAAAGGTTCAACACAATCCAAACACCTATCCGAATTTCTATGATACTTTTGTAAGGAATTCCAACTGGTGAGTTTCCACACCTGCTTCGCGGTTGGAGTCAGGGCCGTATGTAGGATTTTAAAAGTGGGGTGCATTAGATTGAAGGGGCGCCATAGCCTACACGTAAGTGATTTAAAAAAGTTTGGATCAGGGCAAACGAACCCATTGGCATGTGAGCACCCTTTAAACCGACCGACTGATCAGTGCCTTTACAGTATCACTGTTTGATTATAATCAATCAATTTTTTTCGGGAGGGGCGCCATTTTTCGGGGCGCCTTATTTTTCTAGGGGTGCATTGTACCTCCTGCACCCCTGCTAGATACGGCCCTGGTCGGCGTTCTCAAATCACTTGTGTTCTAGTTCAGTAACTAAATAAATTGCACTAAAGAGAGTTAAAAACAGCTATTTCATTTTCGCGTTTTATTTGCTGACTTAATTAGCCTACTTCTCTCGTGAGGATCATGTCCGGTCAGTGAAGCTGCAAATATTTAAAATTTAAACCATGTAACACGTTGGTGCAATGAGGTACTCATATAGGTTGACAATCTGATTAAAATACAGATCTATATTTCGTTTCGTTTTTATATACTTTCGATGGCCTACACAAAACATGATGATCCGACGGTTGTACTGGAAGGTCGTGCTAGGGGTCGTAGGAGCGGCTTTGATCTATGACGTCAGACATTGATTAATCAATCACCGTTGACGTTTTCTAGTGTTTTACCCACAGTTCCGTGCATGACACGCCAAGAACTTGTCTTAAGACCGTTTCATTGGCCAATCCCTCAATTTAACCAAATATAACAACTCTTCCAGATCCTAGTGTAGTAAAGACAAGTAAAACGAAATTCTGAACTATAAAAAACGAAACGAAACAGGATCTGTGTTTTAATCAGATTGAAAGCTTGATTATTTCGTTATTCTGAAAATAACATTGTATCCCAAGATCTCATATTTTACCCACAATAGTGCGGTTATTATTTTTACCATCCCGTCAAACCGAACTAATTAATATTGATGACCTTAATGCATCCCATGTCAACCTAGCTTAGATTTAGCGTATACACAAAAATATGATTCAATTGCAACTAATATAATCCTTTTTAAAACTTGTTGACCCAGTTTAGGCGTCATTAAAGATGTTGCGAATATTTAAACATATATTGTGCAAGAGCTAAATATGCCTATTGTAGGACTGTTATTAGGCCTTAAATGTTATATTAATTAGTAATTGAACATTTATTAGCATAATGGTATTTTATACAAGTTTATCTAGTATTTCCACTACCCCCCCCCGCCCCCCAATTACAGCTGTAGGAGAGTAGGTACTTTTTGTGGGTGTAGTGATACAAATAAAAGAAACAGGCAAAACCTATAATCAACACGCGTAGTCACACTAAACCATGGCGTTAATCTCGTTTGATCACCAAAAATAAGAGAACAATACTAATTGAACTGGGTCATTACTACAACAAAGATTAATTTATTTACAGCTACTTTAGATCAGTTACATATTCAAAGCGTCGTTTATTCAGCAAACGATAAGCCAATATATAAATTCGAGATGGCTGTAGTCATTGACCAGTGGTGATCTGGAGAAACCTCTTGGGGAAACTTCAATCTCCAGACACTATGTCAATTAGCAACTGATTAATACGAAAAAAGTTCACCCTTCATTCTTATGCTGGAACACAATAGGCAAAATACTGAAGGCTTTTCATTTACGTCGTTGATTTACATATTTCTTATTTAGAGAGACGAATTCGATGCATCGGGCTTTCACTGGACCAATATATCACACCGATCAAGTTAATTGAATGTTCTCTACTCGTGTGGGAGTTGTGGTTGTCAATTTTCTTAAATGACATAGCGATATGTTTTGTTCCGCTCTAGGCTCTGCTTGTGTATCTCGTATTATTTACATTCGTTACGCTAATAAACTTTAACTGTTAGCAATCGATTACGCTTTCACCGGGGTATTTATCTAAATAAAACTTTAACGGCTTGTACATATCAGTCACGGAGTTGTTTTACGAAATCACTTTGTTACCTACCTTTGAGCTTTTAAATTCCTCAAAAGATTTTGAACAGGACCGTTAGACTTAGACTCCATATCTAAAATTAAAAGAAAAAAACGATTTAAAATGTATATGTGAAAATCAAACCAACTGCAACCTGGGACCTGTTTCACGCAATTTCAACTATGATAAAATCCAAATTGTATATTATATGAAAATCAAATCAACTGCAAAGATTTAAGTCTAGTGTAGACCCGGCCTTTGCGTTTCCAAATTTTGAAAATTCTTAAAATTAGCACCATTTAGGAGAAAAACGTGAAACAGGAGTATTATATAAAACGAATACACGCTAACTTAAAAACAATTTGTTAAATGAATTTGACAAGGCGATAATGACAGACATCATGCACGCGCTAAATATGCCAACTGCATGTCATTCTTTAGGCCTGAAATGTTATATACACTTATAATTAATCATTTATTGACAAAACAAGACCATAATCAACTCTCGGTGGCGTCAGTTTCTCGAGATTTTAACTAGATTAGAATGGTTCGCTATTTAAGAATTTAATTTAAAAATGGGAAAGTCGGGCTAAGTCTCGAATATACCAGTACCCTGGTTACCACTATTTAGTATTTACACATCTTGTCAAAACTAACAGTGATAATTTGGCTCAAAATGAAGTAATTTGACTCAGAATAAAGTAATTTGACTGAAATTTTCAATATTTTCTTTTATTATCATCTATTTTTTAATTATTATAGGTAAGAATGACCAACTCTTTATTAAACTGTTAACTAATGTATCTTTAAATTACAATAAAATACAATAATAAAGATACGCCTCCGCAGGTTATCCAAAAGGAAAACTTGGATGTTGACCAGCTTTTCTGTGCTCTATATATCTCTGGAACAGAAAGTCTTAGATTGCTGAAAATGAACAGGGGCATGGTTTCTGATTCCAATATTATATATTGATAGAGTTCGTCTCCTCATGACTCTAATGTGTCAAATTAATTTTAAAAAAGATCCGCTAAAAACTGTAGCCTCTACCCCTTTCCCAAAATTGTTGGAGGTGTGATTATTCTGGAACGAAATGTTGCAGTTTGTCCTCACATGACAGGAATACGGGCCAATTGCGTTGATGCACCGATCAACTGACAGGGTGGCGACATAATACGCGGTCGTATAAAAAGAACTTTTGGGACAATAATGAAAACAGAAATCATTGGGGATATTGGTTTAACAGATTTAACGATTAACGATGGCCATTCTGAATTGTCATGAACGAAATGACTGGGTAAGTGCATAACACATGTTCACGAATTCCCGAGAGATCATAATCAAAAAATAACCTCTGAATATTATGCTAGACGATTCAGTCAGTTATTAAGTATGGTGGACGATTCAGTCAGTTATTAAGTAATAGAATGAAAGTCTGTAATGTAAGATTTTATTATGTAAATCTAGTTTCTGAACTCTGCCACGATATGAGTCAGTCACCGGGATAGCCATTGTTTATGAAGCTCCATATTAGGCATACCAGCTAGCCGTCTTTTGTGTCAAATGCTAGTCTGGTGGAATAATGAATGTTCAGCAAGCTATAAATATACGAGTGTGCCTTATTACGTCTGCCAGATAAGCACAGTGTTTTACTGGAAAAGATCCCATCAAAGCAAACTTGGTCTCAAATGAATGATGGGGCCCGTAGGTACTTCAGAAAAAAAGACCAATCATGATCTCCTGGGAAAATTTTTGGTGGCAGATCAAAGGTCAAAGTCAATATCTTAAAAACTATCAATGTAAGACCCTCCCTATAAATGTATTATCAACATCGCGTACAAAATTTCTACTATACAAGATGAGTGTACAGCGGTGTCTGATACTCTGAACATTGATTCTTAAGTTGCGGGTCCCTTTTCAATGGGGCGGGGGTTCTGACAAAACTTTTGTGCATACATCGACCAACTTCAGATCTCGCCAAAAACATTGCTTAAGAAGATCCCCTACCCTTCCTTCCCCCTTAAGAACACCCCCTTTACCACCCTGAGGGATGAGTTAATTCGACTTCCGCGTACAACATTAATTTTTGGTTAAAATTTTCAGGATTGGTCCTCTAGAACACAACACTTAATTAAGAACGCGAAATCCCATTCTATCTCGGACGAGAAAGGGGAGGGTAAGTGTGAAATGGCCAAAACTTTAGCCAACAAATATCTTCCTTTCTGCCTATGTTAACTTACCTCAGATTACATCAAAATCTCTGCTTAAGTAGATCCACGACCCATTATTTTCTTCGCATGGGTAAATACGGACGCCACCTTTCACCTGAGACCAAGTTTGTTTTGATGGGACTTTTTTCCAGGGAATAAGCTAAACACGACAGGCTATACTGTATATATGACCTAAGCAACATGAACACTTAATGTATAGGAAGTGGCCAGTACATAAAACATATATTTCTGAAAGCTTGAGGTTATCCTGTCTTATTCACGATATCGCGATCTGTGAGCAAGTAAACTACATCATAAATAAACTTTATTTACCATAACCATAAGTACGATAAAATTTACGCTGAGACAAAACCTACTTTAAAAAACAATTAAAATAATGACTGCTGATGCACATTGCCAGTACTACATGTACCATGAGGAAAACACAATCTGATTAAAATATATATCTTTATTTCGTTTCGCTTTAATATATATATATGTATACTTTCAATGGCCTACGCTACATTAAGATCCGACACAGTGGGAGGTCGCGTCAGAGTTCAAATGAGAGGAATTTGACCCTATGACGTCAGATAGTAATTAATCAATCAGCGTTAATGTATCTAGTGGTTAACCCACACTTACGTGCCACGAACTCGCCGTAACAGTCCATTTCATCGGCTTATGGCTCACATCATCAAGACCACGTCAATGATAACAACACTTCCAGATCCGAGTATAGTAAAGAGAAGTAAAACGAAATTTTGAACTATAAAAACGAAACGAAATAGGATCTGTAATGAGATTGAGACAAACAAGACTGACATGCCTTAGAAGTGCACGCGCACAATACAACTGATGGTCGCCGTTTTATATTCTATGCACGGTGATCACAGTTTTATATTTAACATTTTTTATATAATTAATGGTCGCAGTTTTTATTTAATACATAGACGAAAAATACTAAAATATTGGTGTGTTACTTATTCTTGCAATTTAAAATTAATTTAACATCTCTTGGTTTTGTGGGAAATGAAATGAAATAGTGTTTAGAGTCCCAGTTTTCTGTACGGACTGGGTTATGAAGATGATCATATGGAATACAGTGTGCTCTGAGGGAAATTTTGCCCGGACAGTGGCACAACGACCCACTCTTATATCGAATTCCAACTGTCAAGCGCACTTTTACGCGCATGCCAATGTGAATGCGGGACCCCATTCGAACAACTACATGTTGTTCCTTGAATTTCCCTTCATCCTGTATCATTAACAGGGTTGAGAGGCAGGTTTGAATCCCTATGAGCTTTCTCAGTCAATAATATAAGAATCGAGCACGGTACTTCCAGGCTAGCAAGCCAACGTCATGGCTCCTGGTGGGATGGGGTGGTGCTTGTAGAACAGTCGGCACTGCAATGGTGCGAACATGTATGTTTCCTTATAATAAGTAACACCTGTTAAGTAAGTCTATATGGCCAAAAATATTCAATTTTAATGAAAAAATAATGAGTATAACATATAATGCGTTCATACATTTAGTATAAGACTATGGGTAACACCTCTTTAAACGATGTAATTTAATATCGATTTACGAGCCTTTAATTTTGTGTCCTTGTTGTTTTAGCTCAAGGCGAAAGTTTGCGTTTCTGGATCATCGAACCATTGTAACGACTAATTGTTTTTCCCGATATGATGCAAAGCAAGATTAAATTGGCTTTAAAATTGTAAAATCAATCAGTCTCGTCTAAAATGTCCTCTTAATTATTGAAAGGATTTCGACCTTATTTTGGATTTAAAAACAGTTGACATTTAATCAGGGACTATTGTTTGAAACATCACGTTGGATTATTTTTTTTTTTATTTATTTATTTATTTTTTTTTTTTTTTTTTGCTACATATTTACATTTTCGTTAACAGAATATCATTATCAACATTACATAATTAACCCTAATAATCTGGAACAAAAACATCTTATTCTGTAAGACCCTTGTATACTGTTGTCTGTTTACCAATTCCACCTATACAATATTATTAAAAAAGCATAGAAAGTATTTGTTTCTCGCCTCCCTTTGTCCTGTTTATAAATGAAACAAGTTGCACTAAATGCAGTTTGTTTTACTTGCAAAAGGTTACGGAAAATTTATTTATAATATTACCTACTTAATTTCGTGTCTCAATATCGTAAAACGTCCGATATAATAATTGAGGTTAATGTAATTGCAAACAATTCTGTTTTGTATAATGATTTTTGAGATAATGTTACACACTGTGAACGTAATGTGAACTATATGTACTATGTCATTTATATGTTGTTTTGTTCTTTTAATAATTCTTTTAGACAAAATAAAAAAAAAATAAAGCAAATAGTACTGTTGATGCTAAAGGGCAACGAAATATTTAATGTGCTGCAGAAAGGGTAATTATTATACTCTTTTTTGAGCGTGGCACCCACCATTGCTATAACAATACTTAATTAGTGAAACGAGAGCTGTGGTCTAACTCAAATGAAGTTTATGGCAACCAAATCAATTAAGATTGCACCTTTTTGGGTGTGGGGTTGGCGTTGGGGTAGGTGTCTGTTGGGGTGGAGGGTAGATTATCAACCCAAGGGAAATAGTTGGCAAGACGAAGCCATGAGGCCTAGAAATGATACTCCACTTCATCTTCCGGTTTCAAACACCTCAGATTGGTCTTGGCCCGGGTTGCCTGAATCCGAAAAGCGAAGTGAAATCACTTCTCGGCTTCTTGGCTTCATCTTCCGGTTATAGACTTATTATAGCGAAACGAAGGAAGGGAGACTAGACATCTCAACTCGCCATGCGTTAACTGTGCAATGCAAAGAAGGCAGGAAACTCGATTTCTTGGCTTTGCGCTGATTATTTCTTGCCTTCTTGACTGTTATATCAACCGAGGTGTGTGTGTGTGTGTGTGTGAAATAGCTTTACTTAAAGTTCGCTTCCACCGAAGTGATATCGCAGACAATTACATGTTATATAATTTATATACACAGTGAAAATATTTAAAATGTGATTAGTGGAAAGAAGGATAATTGGGGTTTTAAATATATGTACAAAAGACAATAAGTAACAGAACGATATAGAAGGTGCAAAATTAAAGAAGTGCTAGTAGAGACGATCACAGACATATAGAAGGTGCAAAATTAAAGAAGTGCTAGTAGTGACGATCACAGACATAGACAAAATTATTACAAAACAGACATGAATATGGACGAACATATAGACAAGAATAGACATTTACATGCTGACATTTTGACAAAACAGTCATGAATGTGGACGAACATTTAGACATAGTGACATAGTATATTTGGGTAGTTTTCGTCGGTCTGGTCGATGTGTCCGTTAGAATGGCAGGGCGGTGCAACTCTTCCTTGGGGCTTGTTGATGAGTGTATGGCCTGGTCCATTGTTCCTTCCAAGAAAGGGCGAAATATATTAGGACCAAATGCCGTGGTTTCGTGACTCGCCTTCGCACCCGATTGACGCGAGGGCAAGAAGGGACGAGTCCGGACGACACGGACGACACGGCAATTATTGGCTGCCATACGTAACTGACTCGCTCGTGATCACTAAAACTCCTAACTGAGCGTTAAAACAATTGAAAATGAAAGAAACGGCAAATCCTGCAAACACCCCGAATATCACGTCATCTAGCACACTTCTCTCATCTTACATCCATATTCCAAATTTTCACTTTGATAATCTAGCTTATATGGCGTCTTAAATGTATAGTTGAGACGAAGCCATCTTGTCTTCACATGACAATTACATGTACAAGTAGAATGTAAGATTAATATACAACTACCTAATACAATACACGTGTAAACATAGTCACATATTGAGTTTAACCTTTATTCTAGTTTATGTGCAGTATTATGGATTTAGATAACGCGTACAATGACAGCTGTCATTGAAGATGCTATGTAATACATCTTTCTATAATATCATATGTAAACAGAATAAAACTCATAACATGTATGACATTAAATCTTTGATCAATATAATGGGGTTGTTAATGAGAAACTAAGATGGTGTCCAATTCAGTCGATCGATCTTTCACAAAGTCTATTCAAGTCGTAGTCTACCTATTTTTATAAACACGACATTAAGGCTGATATACATCCTGGGTCTGTTTGGCCTTTTCTGGGGTAACTGGAAGAATTGCTATGGAAATGGCTTACACCGACTCAGGCTAAATCATTGTGTATGTACCAATAAATTTCAACTTCATTCAAATTTTCAAGTCGACTTTCATGACAGCTAAGTATATTATGAGCAATGTTTTAAAATAATTTGCATCACATTTTCTTGTCACTTTTATTTGAACAGATTTTGTTCATTATTTAAAACAGTTTACTGGCACATCGGTGTGTATTGCAGAAAGAGTTGGGTTTTTTTTATAAACAATATTTTTATTCAGATTTGTTTGCAGACGACACCCAACTTTATATTGCATTTGACACAGACTCTCAACATTCTATGATACAAAATATAGAACTTTGTCTCACAAAAATAACAAAAATATTTGCGTGGAAGGTAGAACATTTCTTGAAATTAAATCCAAAAAGAGCAGAACTGCTAGTAATTGGAACCAAACAACAACCCCGAAAAAATGACCAAACTCTAGTTAATTTTGATAAAGATATAGTTTCAGGAACACATAAAGCTGAAATATTGGTGCTATATTAAACTCGAACCTATTGTATAAAGATCACATACAGAGTATTTGTTCCATCGCCTTCTATTATATACATCGAATTGGAAAGATCAAACGCTATCTTAATTATGAAAATAAAGAAAAGCTCATTCACGCATTTATCTCAACTAATCTGGATTACCAATATGGTTTATAATACGGCTTAACAAGCCATTAACTAAACTAGACTATCAGTATGGTTTACTTTACAGCATAACAGAACATCCGATTTACCAACTTTAAAATTTAGCGGTCCTCCGGTTTCCTCCCACTGCTAAAGACCCCTACGCGCAAGCGAATCATGGAAATAAAATTAAAACCATATATTAGTCTCAAAATGACCTAATTTGTGTCGACTTGACGTTAAACCCCATTTCTCCCCCTCGCTCAAAATTTAGCATCCCGGCTCCTCACTAAAACTAGAAAACACCATACATCTCCCCTGTATTGCATCTTTACACTGGATCCCAAAACAGCAAAGAATTAAGTTCAAGTTACTCCTTTTCGTCTTTCAAAGCTTTTAACGACCATCCTACAAGCAGAAATCTCCGTTCTCAGAAACAACATTTTCCAAAATCTCCATCCATTAACTTACAACTTGTAAAACGTGCCTTTTCTTATGCTGGTTCTTTTCTATGGAATAGGCTACCACAGTCAATGAAACAATTAACGTCTGTGGGCCATTTTAAATCTCAAATTAAAAACTTTCTTATTTCAAAACCCCGATCTGTAAATATTCAGTAAATATAAAAACCAACAGCTCCTTCGAAACTGATTTCTTCAGTATTAACGCGCTTTATAAATGACGACATTATTATTAAAATTCTACAACCCAGCACAGGAATAAAAACTATTATATATATTTTTGTTTTCAAAATGCCAAAAGTATTATGTTGAAGAGTCATTGAACCACATTCCATTTCTAAATATATAACAATATCTTTAACTATTTATACTGACAATCAATACTGATTTTTTACTTAAAAAAACAAATTATTATCATATTACAATTTCTAGAACATCTGATACCACTTCACATTTATTTAACAAGTTTATGTAGCTAAATAAAGTTTTGTAGTAGTTTTATATTGATAATACAATATAGTAAGCTCCAACAATCATGAAATTCATTGGTCCTTGACATTTCTATTCGGAAACCGCAATATAGCTGATGTTTTACCATACTAGTCTAGCCATATTCCGGGAATAGTGTATAGTGTAAGGAATGGAAAGATAAGGAACGAATAAGTAGTGGATGGATAACGGATGGAAGGATAAGGATAATAAAAATTATCGTTATACTTACCATTTAAGCAAAAGTCTTTAAAATGTTCACTTTGCAAACATAAATATGAAAGAAATAAACTGGGTCGTTCTTCTGTTATTAAATCGTGTGTGGTTGATTCTGAAACTAAGAAAAACAATCAAAGGTAAATTGAGGTAACCCAGGGGCTCAGCTACATGAAACAGATTGTCAAACAACACTTGTTATGAGAAAAGTGTCACGGTCGAGTCCTTTATCCTTCATCATCAGATGGTGGGATAACATGGACTTTCAAAGCTCGAGTTAATGATATAGACAAATGTAATATCACAATATTTACTTTTCACCAATGGAATTGATGCATCAATGGAATTGAATCATAATGGGAACGTATTAATTCATCAATGAAATACTGTCGTCAAACGAGATGTTAGATTTCTCCCTTTAAAAGCTCAGAGTATATTGTGTGCCTACGCCCCCCCCCCCCAAAAAAAAACCCAAAGAAAGAAAAAGCAAAAATGATACATTGTCTCGGGAATCTGACACCCACCCCCCAAAAGGCAAAGATTGCTTGCCCCACCTCTATAATGAACATTGAGACCTTTCTACAGTCGAAGGTAGACAGTATTTATATTACTACCTTCTTAAAATAGTCGTAATATTTGCATGTTAGGTATTATACATCTTTACTGTTCAGAAATTAAAACCTAATGTTTTTGGAAGCTTACTGGACAATAGCCTATCATAATTTCACTACACAATTTATAAAGCATATGCATATGTGTTCTGTGCATTGTCTACATTTCGTCGGGAACCACGGTGGCTGAGTGGGTACGACGCTGGCTCGCTATACTGCAGGTTGCAAGTTTGATCCCTGCATTGGTCAAGAAAGTTCAGCGGTGTTTCCGGTGTTGTTTTCTCTAGTCGTTCGGATTGGAAAAAAACCCGCGGCCTCTTATACACATTGGCGTGCAAGTAAATGATCCCTTGGCAGTTGGAATTTGATATAAGATTAGACTATAGCGCCACTGTCTGGGCAAAATTCGCTGTATGTTGTATGTCCGTCTTCATTAGCTAAGTTGGAGCAGAACAGGGGGGCGTGCTAAACCCCATTTATTCATTTTGTCTACATTTCGATGATAGCTACTTTGAGGGCCTGTTAATTTCACAATCTGCCGTGGGTCCACAATAAGGGTTAGGGTAGTACTTAGTTAAACAGTTGCAGATAATATCTGTATAGCACTTTTAACGAGACATGACCATCCCTGAAAATGATGGGGGAATGGTTAGCGCCCGTTGTGTTATAAGGTCTGTCATTGAGTCAACTGGCGTGCTTTCGATTCCTCGGATGTACGTGAGTCGAGTTGCTTGTCCAACCTCGTCGATTTTCTCCAGTCCAGAAATGACCTGGTTTGTGGCGAATGGACGTTAAACACCATTTCTTCTGATTCAATATATAACACAGGATCCCCAACCCATTCTAGATCGCCATATTCAATACCACTTGCTATACCCCCACACAGCTCTGCCAGACGCTTAGGATGACATCACTATCACCCCCTGTTCTATACATCATTATCCACCATTTATTATCACAACTTCATATAGCCAGCCATTCATTATCACAGATTTGCAAATCAAGTTAGTTAATACAAGAAAGCGCTAATCCCGATATTTGTTTAAGTTTGTGTTAAAATTCCTTAAAATCTTCCAGTCAAGGGCCGAGGAAGTAACTCAGTATTTATGATACTTTTTCAAACAACTTAAACCCGTCAGTTTTCATCTGGAATTTGAGACTGGTGCCGCAAGGTGTATTTTGCGGTATCTGGATAAAACCAAACATTTTTTTTATAAAAATAATGTGTAGTTGAAATTGACCTCTCTTTATGAAGTACAGCACATGGTTGATTCACTGTATAGCCCTCTCAAGTAACTGTAATCGGTTATAAGGTCACCCAACGAAAAAAGGGTTACGAGTCCGGACAAGCAATGTTGGCGTTAACGTCCAAACGACTCAATATTTTGAGTTGAAATTTTGATACAAGGTAAATACACCATTCCTCTATAGTTTGGTGTTCAATTTGCATACATTATCAGACTTTTATTTTTGAGCCTCTGTTTAATTCGGGATTGTCCATTTAACAATGTCCTATTTTGAATATCTATAACAGACTAAAATTTCGAAAAAAGTTTAATTGATGTTATATCTACCTGTTGAAATTTACAACGTTATGTATGCAAAGCTTTATTTCAGTCACACTATTTCAAAATACTGTTATAATATTTCATGATCTGCTCATGGCTGTTTATACTCTCTCGTATGTTACAACTGCTCTATCTTCGAAGCAGTGCGAGAGACATCGATAAGAAACGTGGGCCTATCGGAATAATTTCGATAACATTTCATGGTTCATTCGTATTTTGAATATTCAATATTCACAATGTAAATCGTCAGTGCTGATATCATTCGAGTAGTATTTACGCATCAATGCATCGGGAGCAAACATCGATAACTGCAATGTATCGATGACACATCGATCAATTTTACAGACAGCGAAAATCGCTATTGCCGATCTCCCTTATAAATTGTGCAAATGCGTCATTTAGTACAGTGCCTACTGATGTTATATATTTGATAATATTATACCATTGTGTGAAGAAAATTTATGAATTAAAACGTCTGTCATTAAAAATGAAAAAAAAACCCGCTAAAACTTCGCTTTATGGGCCATAGATACTAGATGATCGATACTAAAGAAGCGAAGAAATGTCGAAATGCCGTCAAAAAACTTTTTACGGGTAAAAAGAGGAAATAGAATTGTCTATATGAGAAATAAAAAAAATTTTAAAATTTAAAAATTAGCATTTGTGAAAATCAAGTTAGCTACTTTGAAGCAATTTGATTAGCAATGTTCTAGATTATCGAGGCCCCTGAATTAACGGACGACTCTGTTCAACCATTCACGATCACAACTCCATCTACCTATTTATTATCACAACTTTAACCACCCATTCATTATCACAGCTTTATTTAGACATTCATTGTCACGGTTTTGCCTAGCCATTTATTATCACAGCGCCATCGTATTTATTGCAAAGCACTATATCTGCGCATAACAATACCATTTCAAGACCTATGTATTATTTCAAGACGTATTATTAACCGAACATTGTATCGACCGCAGAGGCGGATTCAAAGTAGGGGGCGCAAGGGGCGCGCGCCCTCCCTAATTTTCGACAGTGCCTTTTTTACTATGAAAGTGCCTTTCAACTAGCTTTATTGCTCGATTTTGAGTCTCTTTTTCTACGATTTCCGAACGTTTGGACGAAAATAGCTCTTGGATTGGCTACAGATGCAAGGAAATGACGAATAATTTTCTTGGGGGCCCCCAACCCCTTCTCAGCGGCGTGCCCCATCTCCGCGGTCAGTGCCTTCATTTTGCGTCGCCCCCCCCCCCTTTTCAAAATTCCTAGATCTTTCGAATCCTATTGAAACACCCAGCCGAACTGCGGATCTATGAACTGATATGATATTGACTAGTAACATGACGAGTATATGATTATTTTGAAATAATTTTCGGGCTAGGTTGGGCTATGTGATATGGCTGTTTATTAGTTGTTTAAAAAATTCACAAACCTACTCAAAATAGATCGTTTCAGAGATAGCATTATGTGTAAATTATACCATTTATCATCGCTGTGTGTTGGGATCATCATTATTCTGCTCTTTGTTATAGATGTATTTATGTCACCACCAAAGGGGTTTTAATATAACTGTTTTGTTCCTTCGGGAAGATAGTGTTTTAATCATTAAAACTCCATGCTTAATTTTCTAAAGAAAATATAGTCGTGTCAATAAGAATCAATATGTGTAAAGGTTATATAAGGGTTCCGAATAATGGAATAGCAGACGATCTTAAATTATTTTGTTTTAGCATACAATGACTCTTTGTGTCTTAAGCTTTCTTCCGTATGCCTAGAGATTCGGGTGTATTTAAGAATGGGCATTTTTAATTTGAATACTGAAGTATAAAGTGGGGGATAACCGATGATGATATGTACACAAAGTAGGAAATGGTATCAGGTGTTCTAGAAAGATTAGGTTGCGCTGAGGAGCATAGATCCTGTAGTTCTACTCTGACTGGGTAGGGGGGGGGCTGGATGGCCAAATTTTTAGCACGTTCGCTCTGTATCATAAGGTCTGTAATTGAATCAACTGGCGTGGTTTTGATTCCTCAGTTGCGCGAGACAAGGACTTGGGTTTTCTTCCAGCCCGCTGCTTTCTTTCCGCTGCTAAAAGACCCCTACGCGCAAGCGAATAACTGGAATAAAATTAAACCATATGTTGGTTCCGAAATTACCTAGTGTGTGTCGAGTGGACGTTAAACCCCATCTCTCTCTCTCTCCCTCTCTCTCCCTCTCTCTCTCTGTACAAACTGCCAGACAAAGATTGTATTTAGACAACAGTACCCCACATGTATTCTTCTACGAGTCAACTGCTGAAAAACCGTGTACATGCACATCAGACACAATACCCGACGCTTTATGCAAAATTCACGTGTAGTGGCTTTCTCTGATAAAGTATACGAAATGCGCCCATTACCAACACGGTTGTGTCGTTGACATATTATGCTTTACTTCAGGCACTTTTAACAAAAAGAACGCTCTTGTCGGTTCTTGTCGGTAATTACTTGTAATCGTAACGCAGTTGGTGTGAAAATTTAAAAAAAAAATTAAAACCATCGCGTGTTGCAAGCGCGTGACATTAAATACTATAATATATAGTAAGTGTATTTTTAGAAGAAAAACAATTTCCAAGTGCTAATTACAATGGGAAACGCCCACAGAACTATTTAAACGATCAAATAGTTGACTTTATTTTTTGAATAACAATTTCTGTGGATAAAGTGGTTCCCCAGGGGAGTCGTTTCAGTCTTCTTTTATGTTTGCCACAATAGATATTCTTCAACACTTACGCAACACAATAACAATCGATTAAAATCTGACTCAAATTACAGCTGCCAATAAAATACTAAGATTAAAGGCAACCGCATTGGTACTATACCAAACATCCTCTTTAAAAGATTAAATGCCTACCAAACCAAACCTGGCACGGTTATATTAGATAGAATAGGATGGCTGCCCTGTAACAGGCGATTTTAGTAGGTACAAGCAAAGCAGAGTCCTTGAGGAGGGCGTAGAACACTGGAAATCCTAATACTTCATATTGATTTGTGTCCACCCTTGACACACCAAATAATTTGAAATAGATCCGTTAACACCGTATCCTCTAACGCTTTGAGAATATTCCTAGCAAAGGGGTGTAACTAAGGGACGGAAGGTTGCAAAAAGCTGAATCAGCATATTGCGATAATAAACAAACATTACTGATCAGCATATTACCACTATGATCTATAACATTACACATCAAAATCGTAATCTTACAATACACATCAACATAATAGTACCGTAATAATTTAACATACGTATTGTTTAATGGTCGAGAGCGAGACATTAAGTAATATTCACTCGGCAAACCTCAGCAGATTCCTGTACCCTACACCTAGCCTCGGCTGTCCGCCATTAGAACTACTTACAAGTTCCCAGGATTACCAACGGCGTTGGCCATGACGACGCCTTTGAAGAATGTTTTTATCTTACAAAGTTTTCAAAGTTTGAAGCTGTTTTTCTTTCAAGTTTATCCGATTTTCTTTAGACAACTACACATTTGCATTGGAAATTCTACACACCCTTCGAACGACGCGATTTTGAGAACTTCTTTCTAAAAGCGGAAAATTTTCCCAATAAGTAAACCGGCGCCGCATCGCAATTGTATACCTACGCATCACTTACTGTCATACAGCCGAGACAAGAGGTAGGGTCCGGAATCTGCCGAGGTTTGCCGAGTGGTAATATATTGTAACAACATGATGGCCGTACGCAATGATTTTACAATATATTATGCAATGTCTTAAGCTCAAGATCAAAAAACAACTTAAAATACAGACACTCCGCACGTAATTTTACAGTGAAATACGTCACACTAGTCCAGTATTTCACTGGTATAAATAATGAACGATTGGCAAGTTGCCCGCACGATTATTTAAAATAATGGTCCGCCAACATCAAAGGGTGACGTCACATCTGTATTTTAAATCAACATATTACCTTGATAATTTTATAAACATCATGACTGACATTAGTATATATTATAAAACATTTGGCAAATATTCTCTTCTTATTAGTTCGATTTTCATTTTGAGTAAAGTAAGTCTGTGCAAGTAACTACAGACACGGGACTGTACAATGCAGTGGACACTTACGGCTAGCCTTCGGATCCATTCACTTCATTTCGAAGTGTACGTTTATAGTTTGTGATTCTGTACATTTGTCTCTTGTCCGTAGATTTGTCTTGTATGTTTGTGTGTTGAGCAGTCAGTCCCCCTGCACTAATTATTACCGTGGCAATCTAACATCGCACATCCGCATATTACATTGGTATCTAACATTATGCATCAACATATTAACATGATAATCTAACAATGCCCAACAACATATTACCATTCTAACATATCGGTATGTGATAATCTAATATTAATTAACAACAACACAATATTGGCGTGTTTATCATTACACATCGGTATATTACCACGGTGTGCTATTTTCCACCCTGAATGCCCCAACTAATGCATCCGACAATTCAAAATTAATGATGCGAGACTATAATATGTTCCTCGTGCTAGGTTCCCACCGTTGTGTGATGCGTCAATGTAGTTTTAGAGTTTTGGCAGATTTGGCGTATGTTTAAGTAGCTGAGCTGAACTTTGTTCTATTACAGCATGATGGCAGTGATCAACCAAGATCACCATAAGTACTAGTAAAGTGGTACTGCAAATTCCTGGAGGGAGTGAAGTCGCTCGACAGTCCTTGATGTATTAAAAAATAATGTCGAATCTTATTTAAAATCTTCGAATTCGACTCGACAGCAATTTTTGGTGTGACTAATGTATCATTTCAGACAGTTTATACCTCTTTACAACAAAATCACACCATTTGCAGACTTGCAAGGTCCCACCTCCATAAATTTAGCGCGTAGACTAACCAACATGCAGACAGACCTCTCGAGAAAACCCATCAAAAATAATGATTAAATTCCCATCTTTACCATGGATAAAATCACATCAAATATACGCCTCTGTGTTCTATAATAGACAAAGACTCATAAAAACGCCATGGCACAACATTTCAAGGTCTAAAAGAAGCAAAAAAATCCGTGTGCCGTATCACGTATGAGAAATACACACACATTGACGAAGTCACACGCAAAGTCGATAGGGATACACAATACAGTCCACGAATTTACGCTCGTCAAAAGTCTCTATTGAGTCCATGGTCTGCTACACGTGCAGATATTTTCGGAAACATTTCGAAACAATCAACACGATTGCAACGACAGACCTCAATAATTGAAAAGTGCTGTTGGATCACCACGATTACTCCACGATAAAAACAACGATTTCAATCGTGAACGTGGAAACCTAGCATTAGCAATCAAATCTAGCTATCTGACAATCATACAAAATCAACGAGTGGCATAATAATGCACTAAAATGGACGGGAGAGAGAGAAATGGGGTTTAAAGTCCACTCGACACAAATTAGGTCATTTCGGGACTAACATATGGTTTAATGTTATATCAATAATTCGCTTGCGCGTAGGGGTGTTTAGCAGTGGAAGGGGTTGGGGCTAAAATGGACGGGAAGTCCAACCACTGTGAAAAAGATACAGTTCTTACGATCATATGGTTAAGAACCGATTTAGAAAGAAACGTATTATTAAACTTACGATTTTCAGACAGTTTAGTTAGCACAAGGCTGCGTTCAACTTATCTTAAAACATAATTGTTATGGTTATATCAACAAAACAAAGTCAAATATCGTATCAAATCAAGAAAGCCAAAATATTCCACAGACTACAATTTAATTAAACTACTGGATGATATATAGCAACTCGTATATATTTAATATTTTCTATTTCTGGTTGGTTTATTATTATTTTAGAGCATTATATTTCGATAAAGTGTAGCTTTTAGAGAAGTGATTTATATACTAAAGTTTTATATACATAGAAATTTAAAGAGAACCAACCCTTGTCATTGTCATAGGTACTGAATTAATTAAATAGAATATATTATTGGCACGATAATCACTTGTCTCACTAAACGATAGATTAATTCTACTCAAATTCTTCGAGTCATATTTTGAGCTTAATAACTAGCACCATTTTATGACATACTACTACTATGGTAACCCGAAAGAGTCGAACGTGTGGATGTTTTATTTGATATACAGACAAGTGAAGTTGTAAATGAACATGACATTGCCTAGAAGTTGGATTGTTATAAATCACTATTTATTTTTACAGTTACACGTCAACGGTCAGTGATGCAGAAGGCATGGTGACAATAAAAGTGTGTATAATTCAATGTTATTGATGACGACATTAAAAATGGCTTCCATAAATGGCTCGATGTCTCACAAAATTGTCATTTCCAACTTTTTTATAGCTTATTGAATAAAAAACATAACAGCGGACATATATAGTTACCATTTAATTATCATTGATCAGCTGTGTTTTTAAATAAGGCTTACAAAACAAATATCTATGGCAATAATATTGACCACGTAGGTAGAGAAAAAATCAAATAATATGTTAAATTTCCGTTTCGTGTCCCGATTTCAACATTTCTCAACATGTTATTGCATACGATACCAATAAAATAAATTTGATTATAATCGGAAATGTCACCCCACAATACATTTACGTATTATTAATGATCTATAATGTTTGTGTTCAATACAGTCTGCTTCTATAGGTCACCCCATTTTTATATATGAATATATCAATTAAGTCCAACACACAGCGTACATGTTAATTATTACAATCACCCTTACAATCTCTGTTCGTGCTTGATATCGTTTTTAAATTAAAATAGTTTGTATGTATCTTGCTTCCTTAGATCAGCACTTGATGTAGTAGGAAGCATAGGGTCCCCAAAGACAGTCAACTCCCCCTAAGCTGTATGATGGATTTCAATAGTGTTGTCGACTGTCATTGCAATATATTTCTTGGAATGAATTGCAAGAACGCTTTAAAAGGGGCAATTAAGACATTTTCGTTCATCTCAACTGCATGATGGATTCCAGCCAAATTTGCTAGATATATTGACTGGATGATGTTTATTTACTTTCGAAATAAGTTAATTGGTCCCAACGGGCTGGGCGTGGCTTGGCATCATCCACTTGATTTGGTAGTACATTAAAAATATAACCTACACGCAACACAATGTCCGTGTTCAGTATGTGTTATGGTTGGTTAAGCCGGGATTCCATGTGTACGTACTGCGTAATGCGGAATGCGTAGTACGTAATGCGTATTTAACACTTTGCACTAAAATGGTAGGAATTGATTCCATGTACACGTAATGCGTAACGCGTGATGCGCAGCGCGTAGTACGTGTTTCTAGGGACGCTAACAAGAGTGTCCGAATACGCAATACGCGTGTATACGGAGACCGGAAACGGGGATTCCCCAGGGGTTTTCCAATCAGCAAACTGGCAATATTCGGTTCCCATCCACATATAATACGCCACTCACGCACACATGGAAACTGACAATACGCGTTACGCAACACGCATCACGTAACACGCATTCCGCACGCACTGCGTACACATGGAATCCCGGCCTTATTGGTGCAGTTCCCATGTACTTACTATTAAAGCTATTTTACACTTAAACAATATTATAAGAATGTTGGTTTCGTAGCATAACTGTATTAAAAATAACGTAGCGTTGTCCCGTGGGGATATGACATGGGTAGGCTATCTTAAAATGAAAACTTTAAGACTTTTCCTCCTCACTGAAAGATTTAAACAAAGGATGGGGAAGAATTAAACTGTTCACATGCTATTATGTCGTTTATGTTTATTTTCGACCAAATTATTTCACTTCCATTTATTGCCGATTTATACAATTGAAATTAACTGAATTTTTCAATGTTTGAAAGACGAGTATTGTCATTGAAATTGATATTTATTATACTCTAGCTTCCAGCTGTATTTAACGAGCAACTTTATTTTATCCATTAAACTTGAACACGGATAGGGGTAATTTTACAATGGCGGCTAATTTCTGTCTTATGTAATCAGTCTTTTGCCTCGACAATAATTATAGACAAATGCGAGATATAAAAGTCGTTGTCTGCGATTCTCGTTTGATAGTTTTATTGAGTAGAAAACTGAAGAAACTGGGACACTATGTGCGTTATGACTAACCAACTACGTCTTATATTTTCTACTTTACGTATGTCCCTGAGTGCATCGCGTACTTAAAGCAGACGAATCTTTAACGCAATATCCTCCACTGTCTTCGATATTGCAAACACGATTTATTGGTCAATTTAAATCAAAATTGATGTTGTTATCTAACCATGAAAGATTGGACTTCTGGTATGCAATATTGTAGACAAAATGAAAATTTTAAAATTGGCACACGAATCGCGTTTCAGACTGCTTTCTAGCCCCATTTGTGTGAAACGGCTGGATGGGCAAGGCTAAACTTATCCCATGTATAGGAGAGCGCTACCGGAATAACCAGACGTCAAAGGCTGCCATTCGCCTATTTCGCCGAACATAACAGATTACATTATGATATGCGTTCGACCCATTTGCGGCCATATCTAGGTGCTACAGAATGACTATTTAGCTTTTTAAAGTATAACAATAAAATGGTATTTATTATGTTTGTTACCCCATCACTTGTTGTTATAGTACGCGTTACATGTATTCGGAACGACATATTCACTTTTATTTTTCTATCCTGCCAAAAGGAAATGAAATGGGGTTTAACGTCTTACTCTTCTGCACCTAACATGGGCTAATTGAAGACGGCCATACGTTATACAGTGTGCTATGGGGAAATTTTGCCCGGGCAGTGGCGCTACGCACTGATTATGGCATACTCTTTGCCAGGAATTTGTGGGTTAAAGCTTGGTAGAAGTGGAAAGACTTTCGTAGATTTAACATACACTTCCGCCGAGGTCGATCCATTTTCCTTGTACAGGCATTATAAGGAATATAAATAATGGAAATACTCAGGTATGTATCCTGCACTTACGGGAAATAACAGGACCAGAGTGGTGCTACAAAAAAAGAGAGGGAGAGGAATAGAGCTTAACGTCCCCTCGACACAACCTAGATCATTTCTTGACTAACATAATATGGTTCAATTTTATTTCAATAATTCGCTTGTGCGTAGGGGTCTTTAGCAATGTGGTTTAACGTCCACTCGACACAAACTATGTAATTTCGGGACTATCATGTTGTTCAATTTTATTTCAACAATTCGCTTGTGCGTAGGGGTCTATAGCAGTGGCAGGAAACCGGAGGACCGGGAAAAACCAACGAGGCTGGACAGGCAATCTTACTCCTTAACACGTACAACCCGTGATTCGAAACCAATCCAGTTGACGTAATGATAGACTTAATGATACATCACGCACGTGCTAACCTTTCGCCTCCCCCCCCACCCATCTGCAATATGAATACAAGGTCTTATGCAATAATGCAAATACAACAATACAACATTTCTGTCCTCGTTTTTCAATTTCCAAGTTCAAGGAGATTTGATATCAACGTGGGGATAATATATTAGTATCCTAGGTAATTGGCGTAAATTAAAATGTCATTATAAACATCTAGATGTAAATACCCTTTTCAGTTCATGTAAAAAATAAAATGAGAAAAACATAGAATGATAAATGTTGTATTTTGTACGTAGTCAAATAACGTAATTACGATAAACAGGCATCATTTGTAAAGATTTATAAAGGTAATAAGAGGTATGAAGGTAGTTTTTTATATGTAATTGTACGTCATGAATTGAATCTAGGGCGCCATATTTACGAGTCTACACTTCTTTCTATATTTACCTTATTTATTGTCACAACCTATGACATCATTTATTGTAGCAATTTGTACAACACATTTTAAAGATGCATTATGTAGGATTTAAATCGCCAGATGGTCGTTTTTGCTGTATTAGTTTTAAAAAAGATAGAGAAAAAGTAGTGTATTGAAAATTTCATACAAATTACTTTGTTCTGGATGAAGTTATCCGATATAGTTTTTCCTTGTCAGCAGTGTAAGGAACAGTGTCTCATTGCTCGCGTGGTATGAAAACCGAGGTCCCGTATATACGTTGGCGATGATCTAAAACAGTTGTAATTCGTAATAAGAATAGGCCCTAGCGCTTCTATCCACATGCATTACCCACCCCACCCACCCCACCCAACTCCCCTTATAGCACACAGCATGTCTGTCTTCATTATCTCAGTGCTAAAACGTTGAACGTTAACCCCAATTTAATCTAATTCCACAATGAAGGCTTACCATGACTAAATAAACGCGGTAAATGTCGGGCGTTAAAAACATGGCAGTTAAATGCATTAAAGTAAGCCCAAAAAAGAGCAACTCTATATACGATTGTCAAAGTTGCCTGTTAACTGGGTTGAAAAGAAATTAACTAAAAAGACGGGTGGCCCTATTTAATGGGAAAATTAACGCCCTGTCTCGAGAATGTATAAAGCATATCGCGGGGTTAAGCTTTTCTTAAATCATACAAGAAATATGCAATACTAATGTATTTTCTTTTTTGTATATATAAATATACATGTAGAACTTCGCCTTTTAGATATATGTTTCATTCTAAAGCGTCCAGTTAAACTAACGTTAATACTAGTATGTTTCTAGACTTCTTCTAGGGATCATTGACGACATTTGGTTTTGACGTCACTTGGTTGGGCTAAAGTGAAAGCTCACATATTCGCCTGTGGGGTAATATTACTATTAAATAGTAAAAAATCTAAAATTATCAAAAGAAGATGCCTATAAGCCAGTATACAGTTTGTTGTTCTCTAGGGCAACATGCGGAAGAATTAATTGTAGACTTCCTCGAAGCAACCGAGTGTGATATTCTTACATACTTATACAAACTTATGCTTTCTCGGTATCCCCCGTGGTATCGCTCCATTCTACTAAGAATTACATGTATACTACCGGGATACCGAGGGGGCAACTTCTGCCGAATCAGCATGGTATTTTACAAATGTACTAGTGTTTTGTATATTGACTTTCAACTCACAAGGAAAATGTTATTGATGTTCAAGTCTGTCAGTTACTCAAGTCTGTCTGTACATATCTTTTTGTTACGTTATGTTACGTTATTTTTAAAGATCATTTTGTTACTTTATGTTTATAGAGATCATTTTGTTACTTTATGTTTATAGAGATCATTTTGTTACTTAATAAGTAAAGATCATTTTGTTACGTTATTTTTATAAAGATCATTCGGTTACGTTATGTATGTAAAGATAATTTGGTTACGTTATGTATGTAAAGATAATTTTGTTACTCTATGCATGTCAAGATCATTGGTCATTTTGTTACGTTGTGTTTGTAAAGATCATTTTGTTACGCTATGTTTGTAAAGATCATTTTATTACATTATGTTTGTAAAGATCATTTAGTGAACGGACCGCAACGCATTGTGTAATGTAATAAAATGTATATAAAGTGATTTACATTCAGTCGTTTCTGTTTTTACTGTAATTTCTAACCAATTATGTTCGGCGAAATACACGACGATTTCAAATTGAATGGCAGTCTAGTTATTCCCCGTAATTCTCTCGTGAGTTATGTTTAGCCTCGTTCACCCAGTAGCTTCTTTACAAATGGCAATCGAACGCATTTTGGAACGCGATTCATGTGCCAATTTGAATATCAGACGGCCATCTTTTCATGGTATGGTAACAACACCAATGTTGATTTAAAATGACGAATAAGTCGTTGGTGATTAGCCTCCTTTAAATCTTCTAATTCTAATCGGCACGTATAGAGAATAATTTTAGTATACAGAAAATTTTAAAGTTCAAAATAGCACATTTTGCCGAACTGTCTTTTGAAATCTGCCGAACAGAATGCACTTGACATTTCCCAAATACATACATGTATGTTAAACTTGGCCCATTAAAGGGTCAGGGAAACATTGAAACATGAATCTCTAAAATTCCCTGCAACTGCCCTTTAACATTAGAAGGTCAGCGAAACATTGTGACATAATAATCTTGTGAAACGAATTGCAGTTGCCCTTTAACATTAGACCGAAAGACACCGAACTTTAATTGGTGCCATTTCTTAATGCTAATAAAACAACAATGACTTTAAGATGAATGTCAATTTATCAAAATACAATCTTAGAAAATAACAACAACTTTTTCGCACAATGCTCGAAATATTAAAGCCATGTTGCAGTAATAATAGCCGATCACGATTATGATATCGATTAAGAGTAATATACACGCTAATTATCGATTAATAGCCTACTAATGAATTCTAACATCGTAGATACAGCACTCCAATATCTCAGTTCCACTGTGTTAATATCAAACACGGTAACGACATATCTCAATAGTCCTTCATGTCCGTAATAAGCCACGCAATGGATCAGTTTACTAATTTGGTCTTTTTTCAACCATTAAACCCAAAGCGAGAACATAAATGGAGAAGCGGCCCCCTCTTTTCACTGCCTATTGATCTTCAGTGTTTATTTTAGCTCAATTCCGAAAACGTGCCGAAAGCTCTAAATTCAGTTTTCATTCACTAAAAATAATTTATTCTGTTATCGGAAATACGCATATTATTATATACTATTTTTATTTTTTTTTTGATGACAATTCTAACCTTTGAGTCAGGGAATTCAAGAGCGAGAGAGAGAGAGAGAGAGAGAGAGAGAGGAAGAGAGGGAGAGGAATGAAATGGGGTTTAACATCCTACTGTACTGCACCGACTGGGCTAATGAAGACGGACATACACCAAACAGTGTACTATGGGGGAAATTTTGCCCGGACAGCTGCACCACGACCTATTCTTATATCGAGTCGCAACTGTCAAGGAACCTCGGTTTTTCGTCCCCTAGAGAGTGGGAGAGAGAGAGAGAGACAGCCAGACAGACAGACGGACAGACAGGAAGACGTGAGGGTAATCTCCTCTTGTCAAAAATAGGTAATTCCGGGACTAACACATGGTTCATTTTTTTCTCAAAAATTCGCTTGTCTGTAGCTTTAGCAGTGGGAGGAAACCGGGGGATCCTAAGGAAATGCACGAGGCTGGACAGGCGACCCTACTTATTGTCACGTACAATAGAAAAGTCGAAACCACGTCAGTTGATCCAATGACGCACTAAGCATTCGGCCATCTACCCCCCCCCCCATCCACATTAGCGAAAGAAGACCTTAATTACAGTATCATATCACATGATTAGGGTATTATAAGAAGTGTTTCCCATAACAACTATTTTTCTTGCTAAATCAATAAATAGGTTAATTAATGGTTCAAATAAGAACGTATTCCAAATAATTCTATTGTAACCATGTATAAGAGTAACCATTATACATGCCACCTGATCTGCTTGTCCTAACGTGGTTGGGACATTAAAAGGGGGTTGTACTTGTGTAAAGAGGCCATTGTCGACTCCGGAAATTCCCGAACCTCTCCAACCGGCCTACAATTAGCATCTAGCATACACTATACGGGCATGCGGCTGAACAAAAAGTTTAATGTAGAGTATATTAACCAGGCGCTATACACAAAATAATCATACAAGTGACTTAAACTTCTGTTAATTCGATTTTACTGGAAAAGAGCATCGTGTACTTTTCAAAATCTCATAAAAACAAAACTCACAAATTAAATTTCCACGTCTTAAATTAGTTTAATTTGTCACATGATTGGAGTCATTCTCTATGTCCAAGAAGCGATCGTTTTACGAATTAGAAGACTTAGTCTAGTTAAAATAATGAGTTAACTTGGAACAATGCACCAAAAGGTTTCTTGGCTCCGTTGTGTTTGTCGTATGTATAATCATCTACAATATATTATATTCAAAGTTTTCTGATTTTCGGGCCGGGAAAAGGGCAATGTTGGCATAAATGGCCGCCAAATATACTATGGTACCTCATAACTTCTTTATTATTGGGATTATTTCAAACATATAGAAATATGATCCCTGCTAGTCAGAACATGACGACTACATCTTATTTCGCGGTTAAGCGAATAGTCTCATTTGTTTGCTAGCACATGTCCGAAATAATGTTTATCTTATTCAAGTTCAAACTCTGCTTGTGGAGCGTTCCGACATTCATTGCATATGGGTTAGTAGACTCTAAACTGTGTGGCTTACAGGATCACTTTTCTGTGTCACCCTCTCTTTTGGGCTTTAATAGCGAGTGAGAAAGTTTAGGGAAAAGGTGATGACAAACCTGTCTTATTTCCAGATTTAGAAATTGTCCCAGACTCCAGATGGTGCAAAGTATCGTAGTTTCTGTGTGTACAATCAAGTGCAGTTGTAGTGTGTATGGGGAGGGGCTGGGAACCAGCTCCGAAGACAAGACTCCAAAATATCCGTTGTAGCTGCAAAGGAGAGGGTGATGCAGCAAAGCTGAGTTTGAACTTGAATAAGATAAACATTATTTCGGAGATGTGCTAGACTACATGTAATAAGAGTTACAAGAAAGTGCAGAATAGCATTTTTTTTTTCAAAAATAATATGCTGACATCAGCATGTAGTCTCAATATAAGACGTGATGACGACATCTGGCGTCATGGAGCCACAATTCCATCTGTTTCTGATATATTTATATAGTGAAAACTCATTAATAAAGAGTTAAGCTAGGCTGACACTTGCACGACTTTTGGTCATGATTTTGTCCTGCCCATCAGTGTCCACATTGACAAGAACTGGCACGACGAGTTCACGCATAGTTTGCGCATAGTTTGCGCATTGTTTACGCACTTCTCGCATTGGCTCGACGAGTTTGCGCAAATCGGACGGTGTCTTGTCGACTCGAGTCGTGCAATGCGTGCCACGGAATCGTGCAAGTGTCAGCCTGGCTTTATGCGGTTCCAAAGGTATATTTGACGGCCATTTTGAATTTATGCAAATTATACCCTTCCTTGGCCCGAAAATCAGAGCACTTTGGATATGTTGTAGATGATGATCCCACGAACACAACGGTACCAAGAAACCCTTTGTTGCAATTTGTTTTAGGTTGCCCTAAATTGACCGTAAATTGACTGGACTTACTAGAAGGCCAACTCCGGGACCTCACGCTTTTGATGTGCGATCTCTGACGACGAGATCCGACACAACTTATTCCAGTTTCTGCTAACCCAAAAAGAAGACAGGGCGCGACCTTTGTTATGTCTGAATGCTCCGCTTGCAAGCAAAGAATCGAGGTTGATCTTTCAATAGTATTTTAATTCCATGGCTGATCTTTTTGATTTAATTATATTGTTGGATATTTTGATTTAATTATATTGTTGGATATTTTGATTTAATTATATTGTTGTGTCTTGGATATTTAAAGTGAGAATTTCATATTTTCAAATAAAGTCAAAACATAATTATTTCTATGTCTTTTGCTCAACAAGTTGTGAACTATTATATGATCATAGGCATTATTCCCCACACTTAAAAATCATTGACACGGGAAATAACAACACACTTACCTCCTTTGTTTTTCTATTTCCCCCATGCGGAATAGCTATCTTCAAACTTATGAATTTGAAGCCAAAAATGATATATTACCAATTATTCAAGTGGCAATGGTGAATTATAGGGACTAAGACTAGTAATTATGTAGTGCGAGTTATAAATAGACAATTTTTCCCTTATTTTTTTTCTCCCCTCTTCCTGCATTTTTGGGTTGACTTTTTGGTCTAGAATTGGAGAAAAGGCATCAAATTTTGGGGGTAATACTGAGGATATTACAGCGGAGGGATAGGGAGTGTAAAATGTCTTTCTGCGGAGCAATTATTGTGTCGGAAGTGAGATTTTCACCACAGTGAACTTCAAATCCCCGTAGCAAAAAATCTAGATGGTCAATCCCCTACAAATTTATGATGAGGAGATTGCCAAATGTGGTCCCCATTGTGTCTAAAAAGATTGGAACCAATGGAGTGTTGAGAAAAAAACTACAGCCTGTGATGTTACAGGCATTTAACATTGAAGTCAATGGGCAAATAATTATTAGTCTGAGTCCATAGGATTAATAGGATTATTCTTTAACAAGGTGAGACTGCTTATAGATACTATCTATTTTAAGGCTTTATTTTAATACATTTTAAAAATATAACTTAAAAATATGAAATTGTAGCTCTAAATCTAGGTGCATATACAATGTGATTTTGGCCGTCTTTTGTTGTGATTTAGATGTTTTAAGTCGTGTCTTTATTTTCCAGGAATAAAGGTATTTTGAATTTGACATTATTCAAACAGATAATTTCATTAGTGACTACATAATTAAACTGAACTGCTGTTTCCTATTTGTAGTGGATGGGGAGGGGACAACAGTTGTGTTTTTATAGCAATATATTATAACTGGTTTTAAGATCGTTTGTGATATTACCAATGTATCAAGACTAGAACATGGTGCCGATTCCTTTGGAGTGTGGAGAGAGAGGTGCGTCTGTGGGTGGGGTGGGGTAATGTCCGCTCGACACACACTAGGTCATTTTGGGACTAGTATACAGTCTGTGGGAGGAAATATACGGGTGACCCTAACACCACTTGTTACAATGACAAACCTTATCTCCCGCCCGCAACCACCACCACCATATGAAGTTCTATATTGCCCAAATCAACTATTTATGAATTGCCAGTTTAGTTATTATTATAAATGTCTTGATCTTAGGATTTGGTTTATTCGCATAAAATGAGAGGTTCATGAGAATTTTTAAAAAATAGATCAAAGTCAGCATATTATAAAACAACACAGTGACAGTACGACCTGGTGGTGGGTAGCATTTATGTTGGAAATATTATTTTTGTTTTTCGTTTATTTAAATAATTCAACCCATCTGGTGCATCAGATGAAATGAAATGAAATTAAATGGAGTTTAACGCCTTACTTTTCTGCATCGGCTGGGCTGGTATATCAGATACCAACGTTTGATTGTTGTCCGATTTTTTCAGGTTCGTACAGGAACCGATTATTTATATCAAGTTTATGAAGAAAAACAGAGTTTATTAGTTCCCCGAAGGTTGTCTTCTTTCTTTAGTCAAACAAGAAGAACATAACTGACCATATTACTATTTGTAATCTCAGTCGTTTTATGACCATTTCTTGTTAATTGTTTGTGGTAGCTACACGATATTCATTAGAACTACGAAAGAGCAGTCAGAACATTTACAGCTATTAGTTACAGCAATCGCTTGTAGCTATGAAGTAATTGGCATAAATTCACCTAATTGAGAAGTCGTATGACTCGGGTGATGTTTATGTCTGACAG
This sequence comes from Patella caerulea, assembly GCA_036850965.1. Classification (NCBI taxonomy): domain Eukaryota; kingdom Metazoa; phylum Mollusca; class Gastropoda; family Patellidae; genus Patella; species Patella caerulea. Next base: position 28,176,382 of record JAZGQO010000006.1, read on the forward strand.
CTCCGTTTAATAAAGCATACGGAAACGTCCTGCGGGACTTGGATTTACTCGATCGACACTTAGTAACACACGCGCAACTCAACAATACATGACAATAATTAAACACTTGTACACCCACTAACAAATCACATTATAATATACATACACCCTTCTTAATAAAGATACATCAACGATATAAAATACAATACTTAATATGAATAACTGTCTCACATATCCTTCTCTTTTACATAACAATAAACGAATATAACCATGACGATAGCTGAATCATCGGGGATACGTCGAGTAAAGTGGAAAAAGGTTTTTGGTGTGATGTAGATTGTTTTTAAAATGCAATGATGGAGGCTTGGGAAGGGTGGGGTTTTTCAAATTCGGTGACAATCCGCATAAAGGAATTCATTCTAGGCTTTATGACTCAACATCTTAAATAGATCCAATATTCTATCTATATTTAGTAATGTACTTGCTTATTTCTGAATGTTATAATAGTATTCATCAAGCAGGCTATCAGCCCTTGGGGAGTACAGAAATTTAGCAGGAACTGACGTACTCACACCATAAAATGATAGAACTCAAAAATAGCATATGAAGATATTCTAAAAGCGAAGAGAGGGCATTTCATTTCAACGGCAGCATTGACGCTCGTATTAATTAAAATAGTGCTAACTGCTATTTATCTGCAATGGATCCAACATGAAAATGCCTTAAGTGGTGGTCGCTCTTATTGCAACTGTATTTCTGCTAATAGATGAATGGAAAGACCATTTCGATGGGCGACCAATTTATTGACATATCATAGCGGTTTATTGATGATAGACTTATACATATTATTCAAATGAGGAGTAATAATCCCTGTCTTATGAAGTTATGGCGCCGATTTAACTAATCTCTAGACAGACTATTCTTCATCGGATTATACCTATATGTCAACTACATGTATATTTCTACACAAGTCTACTTACATAAGACATAGTATTAAATCATACACTAGAAGTTATGCACGTTTACAGCACAAACGCATCATAATTCGTTCTGTGCCGTTGGGTTGATTATACATTTACCTATTTTAATGCTTAAAATTTGAGATATAACGGTTCCACATAGCGAAATAGCTCTCAATTACTATCAATATTAACGAGGTATCGGGACTTACGATATCTCCCTTAGTCGGTATAAAACGGTTCAATTTAGGGAAATAACGTGTTCCTGAATCGGCGCAATGGAGATCAGCGTTTTTATAAGTTTATATTATTTTACATCGAATGGCATTTACCTTTCAACTAAAATATAATTTTTGGAGCGTTAAAATTTGTACAGTGGAAGTCGTGCTGGGTGGCATGTACTAGGCAGTATATGCCTATATACTATTTACTGATAAAACGTGCCGCTGACACATTATTTAATGCAAAGTCCGTGGTGTGTTTATGAACATTTTTTTGATTAGTTGAACACAGCGAATTAAGTTCTCCCAAACCTTACAAACTACCTTAACTGTATGGTCATAGCATAATGGGAAAGAGAGCGAAACTATAATGCGCAATATTCATATAGTTGGGGACTTAGAAAAATATGTTTTTGCGTACTTTAATTCAGTATACGTATTAAATAAAAAACTTGTTTAAGTCGCATAAAAATATCATACTAATAGGCATGCTTCTAAGCAGAAGGTAAGAGAGCAGCAATGTTATTATTGTGTGTATTTCTTTGATAACGAGTGGCTTTTTTAAAACTTATATCAAATTTAAATAGCATTTGTGAAAAGTTGTTCCTATAGTAAACGATCTTATACAATTTATAAACAATATACTTTAGTAATTGTGAGAATGACATACGGTATTGACAGTCCGAGAATGGTATTCCGTTCTTCGTCTAATTCACACAAAGAATAGTTTTGTACGGGCACGATCAATTAATATAAAAGACATTGGCTAGAGAGAAATACGGTTAATATACCCGATGTTCTCCCTGTACACCAGGTTTCCGTTTGGGTATTAATATGCTTAATGTGTCCTTTTGCCAAAACTTTAGTCGCTACAGACTAAAAAAGTTCTTGTCGACGAATAGCAAGACCGTTTATTCAGTATTTCAATTATTCCAATATTTTGTATACGTCATGAAACCTTTAAATTTTGGATATTATATATCCAATTTAACATTAAAATTTCTTTCCTTGTTGGTCACTTGTAATAGTTTGGACGCTATTGATCAAAGAACGCTCTTACGGTCCATGTCGGTCCCGTATTCGAAAACAGTGTTTGCCGAGAAAGTCTTTCGGAATTTTCCAGCGTGGTTCTCCTTTGCCAATAATAATAGTGTTGTGGGAAAAATCTCATTACAATTAGAATTGTAAATACGAATATGCAGACTGTTTGGTGTATGTTCATGTTTATTGACCAAACCAAAGCAGAACAGTGGAACGTTGTAAAACCTTATTTCATTTCATTTTTATTTAATTTGTCACTTTGTTACAAGTGTATAAACTTTTACTGATGCAAATGGTTAGACAATCTACTTTATTATCGCTGAATTATTCTTAATTTCCGTCTGTTTAAAATTGATGTGCAATGTTGACATGGAATTCGTGTGTTAATATGTGTATCAGGCTAAGCGATATCTGACTGTCAGTAAACGATTTTACGGACCTGGATCAGGGGCAGGGACTTTTCCAGACAGTTACTCTTGGTTGAAAGTAGAGGTGGCAGGGTGTAATTGGGAGAAACTATACTATATTAGCAAAACATACCTTAATAGTATTGTCCTCAAACTCGTTTTGAAACATGGTTACGCTTACCAAGGTAAAATGGCGTACTTCTTAATTTATATGAGTCCTATAAGGTCGCCTATACAATTCACACTTTAAATGCATTAAAAATGATGAATACATTCCCGAAAATTAATAAATGGCCATTTGGATGATATAAATATGTCAGTTTTAGGTGTATTAGACTTTGGAAGTAAAAACTCGACCCATGGCGCATGCACCATTGGATTATTAGAAGTGGCGCATTGCACCCCTGTGATTACATGTATATTTTTAGTTATTTTATTATTTCGTAGACAGTCTTTGAAGTAAAAGTTATCCGCTTTCAGTATTTAATATGCTTAATGAATGTAACCATGAAAGGTGAACTTGTTTTGCTTTACAATCGTCCAGTAACACTTCAATGCGCGTTTAATACATGTAAATATATTTTCACAGGAAGCAGGAATGAAATAAAATGGATGTTTAATGACATACGCCATGCAATGTGCTATAATGGAACTTTGCTTGGAGAGCGGTCCCATCCGAACGACTATACGATCCCTTGGCAAGCCAAATTAACTTTCTTAACCAACACTGGGATCAAGCAGGGACCCCCAGGTTAGCGTGTACAAGAATTGTATGGCGCAATTTGAATTCGTATGTGAACAAATTGATACATGGTACATGTAAGTTTTGCCGTAACCAAGATGGTGTCAAAATGAAATGAAATGAAATGAAATGAAATGGGGTTTAACGTCCTACTCTTTTGCACCTAACCTGGGCTAATGGAAGACGGGCATACGCCATACAGTGTGCTATGAGAGAAATTTTGCCCGGGCAGCGGCGCTACGGCCTACTCTTATATCGAATTCCAACAGCCAAGGGATCTTTTACGTGCACCCCAATGTGTACACGGGACCTCGGTTTTTCGTACCATCCGAACGACTAGGCAGCTGTCAAATTGCTACCTGCTGTAACATATACTAAATGGACCAGCTATTCCAGAAATATATTTTGCAATGTAACTAAGGCATTGTCGTGTCTCATGTTCGTAAATAATTTACAATAGTATAACACGAGATATGATAGTTTGGAGTGCACACAAAAGATCCCTTGGCAGTTGGAATTCGATATAAGAGTATAGGCCGTAGTCCGGGTTAGGTGCAAAAGATTAGTACATGAGACTGTCTGTTGGCAAATGAAAAAGGGCTTTAACGTCATACCTCGGGAAATTTGACCCGGCAATTGCGCTGCGGCTTACTCTTCTTTCAAATTCCGACTGACAATTTCTATTTTAAGTGCACGACAATGTGTAAACAGGATATAGGTTTTCTTACCACCCGAACGACTGGATGCGGTTTACTGTCAAACTCTCCACCTAGCACCACCCACAAGGGGAAACCATGCAGGAAATTCCCCGGGAACGTTAGACCGCCATCATTTAGTACGACGTTATTGTGAACATGAAAGTCCCAGTTTCGGGTTAAGGAATATGCCCGCGAACAAACCTATATCATGTTGTTTATTAACTGTAATAGATGCTTATGAAAATCAGAAAATAAAAAGACTAGCTCCAGGGTAGGGATTAAATGTCAGTATGTGATTACTAGCGTAAATTGTCAGTATTAAAATAGCTATAGCACATTATATGTCAATTATTTTACATATCAAATACATAATTATTACTTTGTGGAATTACTTGATAACAAAAAACATACCCGAGATTAAATATTTTCAATATCAAAACAGTCCAGCTAAAAAAGGGGATAATTACTTACCTTTGATATTTAAAGCAAATAACACAACTACCATGACTATTTTGATCATTACTACTTTCATTTTTATCTGTGAAGTTACAATCAGGTCCCGAAAACACTTAAAACGAAACTGTAAAAATGGTCTTTGAAGAAATAAAGTTTGTAAATGTCAGTAACCGTTACTTAAAGTTCGTTGGTACTCTGATCTGGACCTTGTGTTGTTTTCGGTGGCACAATGGTTACTGGAGTTACTAAGTCTAGCGGTGCTACTACTGGATTTGTGCAATAAAAACTGAACAATTTATATCGCCTCTTACGCTCATCAATAATTAATCGTGGCCATTTATAATTTAGTGACGTCAAAAGTTATCAGCATATATGGTGACCATGTGACGAGAGTTACTGTTGGTGTCTTCTGAATGTCTTTAATATAACGTGTATTTCTATTGGTTCTGTGTCACCACCCACTTTATCTAACTTATTGCTTTGCTATTCGTATCGGTATTTAGACTATCAGTTAATATAATGATCAACTAGGCTGACAGCTCCCAACAAATAAAACCAATACATTTGGCTAATAATATAATCAATTGCCACGGTTTCGAATGATATCTTTTAATGTTATCAATATTTAACTTTGTTGTTTTCGTATCTATAAACATACAATTGGGAAAATTACAACGGAACTTTAAAAAAACTAAATATACAGACTTCTGTCTCTTAGTAGTACTAATTTCTTGTTTGTCAGTGAATTACCGGTGCCTTCATCTTGATTTGATGTTTTGTGCTGCTGTGCAATACAAAAGTACACTGAAGATACATTATGGGAGATCAGATAACGAGTTGTCAGTTCTCACTATAATAGTTAAAAACTGGAGAAGGTAAAGGTAATATATGCTGAAAATTTCAGTCAAATGGATCCACAAGTGAAATTTCCGTCTAGCCTCGGTCATCATAACTAAAGTCGGTACGGTAAAAAGCATGGTCCCGATTGTCCATTAAATAATTAAATCGAGAAGGAAACCTATGCAGTAAATCGGAACATAATCCACCAAAGATCGTAGGTTCGGGCTAGCGATGCGATCGAGAATTGATTACAGCCTCGATATGTTAATAATTGATGTATAATTATTAATTTAGATAACATTTAAGGCAGATTTAGCTCATGCATAATGTATGTTTAATTGTTAGCTGTTTAATTTCGATATTTTAAAACACGCTTCGGTTATACTTTTATTATCTGATACCACTTCTGGTTTATAGAGTTCACAAATTCTATGGTATATTTCAATATAATCGTTGAACACCTCCAAAGTATTTTTAACGCAAATACATATTTTTGTAGAAAACTAATCTACAATACAGGATAACTTGGCGTGAAAGTAAAAAAAAAAACAAACAAAACAGAAAAGACAAAACAATACAGTCAACATATTACCAGGGCAGATACATTGTAGACCCCAAAACCAGAAACAATAACTATTACTAATTAATAAATATTAGTTCATCATCGCGAGGGAGGAATGGGGGAGGGGGTATTAATGATTATTTTGTACCAGAGTAACCTTTACTTACATTATAGATATTGCAACAGACATTTGATACATATTCTGTTACGTGAAAATTGAATTGTATTCTATGCGATGAGTTATTTAGTTCCCTAATGTAATGACGCTCATACGGAAATATTAGCATAACTTGGAAAACTTCGTTACGTCCCTGTACAGCCTGTTGTCCCTCTTGTCATGTATAAAATGGTCTATCGATACACTGTTAACTTCTACTGTGAATTAAGGATTATTATGGAACTGTTTATGATGTTGAATCTGTGTTGTTTTACGACGTTTTGGCCCGACGGTGGTCTTGATCCGCGATTAAAATGATATAAGCCACGGTGAATCCATGGCTCGCTTATCCCGTGTTCGATCGCTGTGTTGACCGAGAAAGTTCATCGGCGTCATCCCACTTTGTCGGTGGTGCAGGACAGAGGGCTTGGCAAGGGACAACGCATAGTCGCTCGGATGGTATGAAAAACCGAGGTTCCATGTATGCAATAAGCGTAGGGTAGGGTGTTAAACCCCATTTCAATTCATGTTTTCATCGGGTAATAATCGGGTAACACTGATCCGCCCAATGCGTCAATTTACATTATATATTCTATTTCTGCATAAACTCACATTATAAACCTTTTAATGAATTATGGCATCAGTTCCAGAGATAAACCAATACCCAGTTAACTGTGCCCTTATTTTAAACATATCAGCTCTTTATCCAATCTCCCATAATATATCTATAATTTTCGAAATGACTTGGTTCTATTAAAAGTTGACTTAACCCCTGCCAAATAGCCCCAAACAAAAAACGTGGAATAATTGTCAACTATAACGTTAAATGTAATGCATTCTTATTTTGTACATTTGTTTTAAGACGATAACAATCTATGTAATAACCTAAAGCAATAATATTATTTCAACCAAGAAATTATCTATTTCTATTTTGATATAAACAATATGATAGCTATAAGAGAATAGTAAAAAAAAAAGGAAAAAAGAAACCCCACGCTGATCCGGTGTCAGATAGAAAGTACGCTTTCTTGACTGAGTTGAATTGTTCGCCCACTTTTATGACATTTTCTTTCATATTTAGTATTGGGATTAAGATGTTTCTAATCTTCTGCCCTTTGTGTTATTAGAACAACATTTGTTAGGGAGACAGGGTGTGTTTATTTTTAGTGAAATCTATTTCTATATGTCTTACAGGGATTGTGATCTGTACAAAGTCAATGGTTTCCATTATTTTTACAAATAGTCCCATTCGAAGTTGTAAGGCCTTAATGCCAGTCAGGAAGCAATGCTCTTCAGCCACCCTAAAAAGTTGTTCTGTACAACGAAAATGACTGACTTTTGGATTCCGGTTGAAAGTGATGAATTCAGAATTCATATATGGCTACAAATCTGTCCAAAATTACCAGGATCTGCTTCAAAGCGGCACAGATTGTCACGGGACAAAGGAATCCGCGACTTTCTGATCCGCAGTCAATGTTTTCCTGAATGGTTGATGGCCTTCCTGGACGCAGGTCATTGCCCATGCTTAAATTCTTCAGCCTACTTCTTAACTGTGCATGGACAATAAAGGGGCACCATCCCCTAAAGTGGAGGTCATGTCGACATGTATCTGTGTTTTAGTCCTTTCGGTTGAAGGTACGTGTTGACTGCCCTATATAGACAGTTTTGTCCACAAAGTGATTTCAGACTCAGTTAGCCCCCGTACGTTTGTATTGAAACATCATGAGTATCTTTAGTCTATGACACCCGTGTAGAGAATGAATGCATTCCAGTGCTTTTTATACACCAGTCGCCTGTTCGTAATCTGCATAATATATTTCTTTCAGATAATCTATATGGTAGAGCATGACACCTTATTTTGACAATCGTAATCCTAGATTCATAGAACCATCGAAATTTTGGGGATTGATAGAGCAAAGCATTATTCCAGACTCATCATTCGTGAGCATGAGCATTTTAATTCGAGATTGACACCTTAATGGATAAGATTTCCTGCATGTATTCAACTGCCGAAAAATAAATACACTTAATTTTAGCAATAATAATCCATGACCCATCGAAACTTCGTAATTTTCGGAACTGGTAGAGCAAAACATTTTACAGCGGCTTTGGCGGAACTACCGAAGACTCGTCCATCAATTCTAAAAAATAATGTATAGCTCTGCAACGGATAGACAGAACTGTCTAACTAGAGCATATCAAATTAAAAAGTAGGATGTCCCATTGAAATAAAGATTAAAACACATGATAGGAATATAATGAATCTAATAGCGTCTTTTATAACATATACAACATACATGCAACATATATCACATCAATGTAAACATTTTTATTGACTCACTTAAAGAATACAAATGCGACTTTCTTTTTTTCTTCACTTTAAATATCTCATTAAAGCTGCGAAATAATTAAAGAGCTTTCCATGACAAGCATAATAAAGATAGGTGAACAATTCAGATTTTTTTTCCATTGAAACAAAAAAAGTTAGTATTGATGAATGCACAATGCTGGAGTTATGTTTGATGCGCAATTGCAGTATAGCATTTCATTATATTATTTGTAATTCAGACACTATATTAGAATCTTCATTAGCGCGGTGCATGGTCCGAATAGTAGTACGATAATACCTATTTCATTTCATTTTCGAAATTCCTAATATGCGACGTTTTATCGAATGTTTGGAAGAAGTAAGTGTGGTCTGCGTACGATAACTTAATGCAGTTTTTTTTTATGAAATCGAAAATACTATGAAGTAGGTAACCTCGGGACAAGGGCCTCGAAAATATTGCGTAGCAGGTATGTATTTGCCTTCTTTTTAAGGATAGCATTTAATACACTTTGGGATTTGATTGAAAAAGATATTGGCCTCGCGCTTCGCTGCTAACGATTTTAGAATTAATATAGTACAGAAATTGATAATTAGCTAATTATAAGATTATGCCCAAGAAGTGATTTTCCCTTGGAGCAATATGTATGATTCTTTGCATTTTATAAACTGACATTCTGAAATAAAAACTGATTGTGTTTTATTACATCAGATACGGTATTTGAGGAACAAATGGGAATATATACAAAATATATAAAAATGTATAAATAAATGTCCAAAAGCAATTATTTATCTATTTTGACTACTATGTTGACGACATCGTTTGGTGTTTTCAATGCAACCTCTCGACTGTTGAAGTAGTGTCTAGTCTCCCGGACGCGGTTCATTCGCCATTATTCATCGTAAATCTGTATTCCATGACTGAATATTCCAGCTCTGTAAAATTGAACGTTTGCATATTTATTAATCGAAATACACGTCACTATACATTTACTTTGTCAACATTTTAAGGAACATTATTTTCGGCGTTCGGGTGAACGCGACATTAAATATCTATGCGCGCGCGCGAGAGAGAGAGAGAGAGAGAGAGAGAGAGAGAGGGAGAGAGAGAGACTAGCATATGGTTTTATTTTAATAATTCGCTTGCGCGTAGGGGTCCCTAGCAGTAGGAGGAAACCGGAGTACCCGGAGAAAACCCACGTACAAAAATATCTATGCGATTTGCAAACAATATCAGATGCCTCATTACCAAATAACGAGTTTATTTTCAGCGTTCGGAGGAGCTCTTTGTGATTGAAATAATATAATTATAGAGGTTACTTTCTCTATTTGTCGTGCGAAATCCCACCAACAAAAATATCTCTACCCTTCACAAAGTTTAATTGAAAATTGTCTGGGGAAGTATTTTATGGTCCAATGAACATTATTACCAGATAACGTCCTACTTTTCTGTACCGACTGGACATTGGTGCTATAGGCTGTAGAATCGACAACTGTACTTGTCAGACCATCCGCCCCGCAACACCGACAAGGGGAAATCTAGTTGGAAAACCTAGTGGAGCATTCTCGGCCAACACCGGAAGTGAACGAGAAATATCCAAAGATGGGCGATAAATACAAGAAACCAAGACGATGGTTGGGGGAATGTCAAATTTTACTCTAATATTATTTACTTGTCATGTTAATTCTCGAAATCAATTGTGAATTTTATCGTTTGGATCCTTTACTCCTTGAATGGAACCGGTTTCAGATAGTGTACAATAATATTAAATGTAGCATCATGCGGAAAGACACAAAATGTCTGAACCAAAATCGTTATCACATGCAAACTGCAATAAACCAATAGGAAGAAATATGGTGGCTTTCCATCCGTGTCCAATTCTGCAAAAATTATGTTATATCTGAAAGCAAAGCTGTAAAAGAGTAGGCGTGCCCAAACAACAGCGCTATATTAGGTAAACTAAGAAACCGTATTAAGTAAATAGATTTACGAAATTAGAAGATATGATAGCTGTACATGTAGCATTAGGATTTAGATAACTGTATTGTTCGTTCGAGATATTCTATGCTGCATCTTATCAAAACACGCATAGCTTCGCTCAGAACAAAATAATTTGATTGAAATTTTTATCATTATCTATTTTTGAACTAAGATAGCAAGAAATACCAGGGCCCTGTTTCTCGAATTCTTAACAAAAGATAAATCCAAATTCTAGTAGAAACTTCAATTTTGGTTGGTTAAACACTAAAATCCATCTGATATTATCCAGACAAATTACTAAAATTTGGATTTCGTGAAACTGGCCCCAGGTCTTTATCTCAGTCTTACATAATGCATAAGTAAAATATATTTGAAACCAGTAATGCGGATTGTTACGTCTGCTATCATTTGCCTCAATATAGCCTTCTATTGCCTGTATTCGCTGCTATATAATATTGTTATATATTAGCAAGTAATTTCTAAATAATTTTCTTCAGTTGGTAAGTAGAATGCCGGCTGAACTTTGGCGAGAAGAAAAGTATTGTTCTACTGGACAGGAAACTCTCCCAGGTGATCAATTCATCTTTTCTACTTGAATCAAATATTCTACATTTAATCGAGGAAACAAGAAAGTTAATTGATAGGACGACATGGGGCTTAATTTCAATAGTACACAGGGCGAGTTTAATTAGAAACACCCAATTTGTCTTTTTGCTAATAATGCCGGTCCTATCATGACTTTATGACTTTTACCATTGTTAGGTCTGTGACAATAAATCATAACTTTTGATCTTATTGTCCTACCTATTAATTACATTACCTTCCAATTTCATATGCCATATTACAAGATTTTTTGAAGTAAAAAAACACCAAAAACATTTTTTTTTCTTGTTGTTGTGTGAGGGAATAACCCACACATTTTATTTTAAAGTCGTAGTTGCTCAGTTTTAGTTTCAAACGACTAAAGATCAAATTTACGTAACCACGCAAAACAGTCCAACACAAGCCTGTTACGTATGAGAAATGTGAGTGGGTGTTCGAGAAAGAATAAGCATACTCTGGCACATTGACTTCTTTTTCATACACTCCCGTTTAACTTGGACGAACATTGTCGTCACCGTCGGTCCGTCCACATTTCCTGTAATAGTTCTTTTCGGATTATGTTTAAATTCGTCATAGTTTTTTTTTATTTTAAGAGACGTGCTCACAACCCAGGAGGACACGGGAACATTACCGTGTTGGTTGATCGAGAAAGTTCAGCGGGATTTCCAAAGTTGTTCCCCTTGTCAATGGTGCATCCAGAAAAAAGTGTCTAGTTCTTCGGAATGGACGAAAACCAAGCTCATCTGTTGGATGTTTGGGGCCTCTGAATGGACTTTGTAAGTTTTTTTTTAGTTTTTTTTTATTTTTTTGTCTAAAATCCTTTTATCAGGAGACGAGACGATTATAGATTATTTAAAGCGAAAATTTCATATTTTTAAGTTATATTATTCAAATGTATTAAAATAAAGAGTTAAAATAGATGGTATCTATAAACAGTCCTACCTTGTAAATGAATAATCCTATTAATCCTATAATTCACTATTTCCAGCTGAGAAATTGGCCAAAATATCATTTTCAACTTCAAATTCAAACGTTTGAAGATAGCTATTTCATGGAGAGCTGGAGGATCGAAAAACGAGGGAGGCAATTGTGTTATGATTTTTAAGTAAGGGAAATAATGCCTATGATCGTATATTAGTTGACAACCTATTGAACAAAAGACAGGAATAATTATGTTTCGACTTTTTCAGAAAATAAGAAATTCTCGCTTTAATAGTAAGAATACATTTAAAATTAACATACTGTCATGTTGAAATATGGACAATAGTGGTTCTTGTCGCATGTAGGGACATCAATTAAAAATACAGAATCACTCTCGCAAAGCATGGATCGACTCAATACGTAGAATGAGTTTTTAACTCGTAAAATGAAGTGAAATAAAATGAAAAGGATGTAATGTCTTATTTTTCTGCACCAACTAAATGCTATAAGGGGAAATTATATCGAATTCCAGCTGTCACGGGTTCTTTTACTTTCAATGCCAATGAGTACCCGCAACCCAAGTTTTGTTATTCCAATTCCATCCGAAAGACTAGACGCTGTCCCTTGCCCTGAAGGGGAGGGGTCACCGAGATCGAAATCGGAACGTCCTGTTCAGCGAACCCGAGCCTTACTCACCGAGTCACCTCGGCTTCCATATATTTCTGATCAGTGAACCCTATTATGGAATTCCAGCTACCATGGGTTCTTTTACATGCATGCCAATGTGTACATGGGACCCCGGTGTTGTTTTTTTCATCCGAAAGACTAGACACTGTTCCTTGTATTGAAAGCGAGGGGGGAGGGGCTGGCATCGAGATCAAAGTCTCGACCTCTTGTTCATCGAACCCAAACCTTATTCATCGAGCCACCTCGGCCTATGTATACTTGTGATCTGTTCACCCCATTAGGGAATTCCCCTCATAATTTTATATTTAATACTATCCCCTGTTAATTATAATACATTGCCCAATTTGAAGCATTATTCATTATGAGTAGATTAATTCTTAATCGATGTTTGCTGTAAATTGATAATGATTGATTAACAAGCTCCACCTATCACAATATTATGTATTGATCATAAAATAATAAAAAAATATCATTTAACATCTTTCCATCTACATGTACACAAGTACGTTGTTTTCATGCACCAAATAAGCATCGACAAAATATTATTTGTATTACAATGATAAAGCGATAAGTTCATTTGTAAACGAGTTTTAGAAAAATGAATGTTTTGAAATATTAAATCTGATATGTGAAGGTCGTATGATAAAATATATTTTGAAACCCACCCGTCGAAAAACATCAACAGCTAATATGGGCTTAGTGAATTTAAATATCATCGTGTAAAAATAACAACACCAATTCTCAAAGTAGGGTAAAAATTATTATTTACTATATATACATTCTATATAAGTTATTCTGGTATTTTTAATAGGTGTCAAGCAAATTATTTACTTGACCAAATAATGCAGCTTTAATACAAGGGCGTAAGTACACGAAAATATTCATATTTTTTATAATATATTTATACGATCTATAAACAAAAATATTATGTAACAATGGCTGACATCCAATTCTCTATTTGAAAATTCTATTTTGCATAAGAGAAGTTATTGAATGTACGAAAAGATTTGTAAGGGGACGCTCGATTCACAATCCAAAACGTCCCGAATCGACAGAATTACAATCCAGTGACGCGGAATTCAGTCCTGTCACAGTTCTGCCAGTCCCGACAGCTGAGGTGGAGTGAGTAGAATCGTGACGTATTAATAGGTAAAAAATATGTTTCAGCAGTCATGATTGGTTGGGATACTTTTTATACAGTCGATGCGCTTTAATCCGAAATTCTCCATTTCACTCGATTGACACCAGTTTTGGAATTCAATTCCGGAACTGTGAATCGAGAATCGCCTAGATAATGATATATGTGTTTTAACTGATAATTTAACCAACCTTTCAACAAATCAGATATATTTTCCCTTTTTTTTAAAAAATAGAAAAAACAACAGCAATTATTTCGTATATTCAGAATTTTAAAGTGACTCAGATGAATAGCTGCGCATCAAAATATATTTGTCCACTAGGACAAATTATTTCCGACATTAAAGTAACTCTCAGTCGTCTAATATATGGTGGGACGAAAATCCGACATCCTGTGTTCACATTGGGGTGCACTTAAATGATTCCGTGGTGGTTGAAGTATGTCCGTCTTTAATAGCCCTGTCGGAGTGGGTACGCGGATCTCGAGAGACATGACGCACTCGGCAAACCTCGTAAGATTTCGGACAATCTAAACTCGGCTGTATGATGAATTCCGCCATATTGTAACTACTTTAAAGGTCCCGGATGAAACATGACTGCGCCCATTCCAAACACAAGTTGGCGACCTATTTGACTAGCGACCTATTCGACCGATCCAGCTGTAAGATAATGACGAAATTACACTTCTATTCTGAGCTGAAGGAATGGATAAAAAATAATATATTCTACTTTCATTTGATAGACATAACGTTGGATTTTATTGGTTGATAAATAGAGACTGTTGTCTTTACTCTAAATAGCTTTCCAACGAACAGGTTGCAGCTCGATCGGTCGAATAGGTTGCTAGCCGAATAGGTTCCCAATTTGTGTAATAGCGTCAAGTTTTCCTGTTAAAGTAAACCGGTAGCCGCATCGCAAATGTATGGGCGTAGGTACATATCACTTACTGTCATATATCCGAGACTAGATGTAGTTTACGGAATCTGTCGAGATTAGCCGAGTGAGACATGACGCTGAAATGAATCTTTTGTGGCCTGCCTCCATATGTATTGTCAGTTATCGCCCCTTAACTGATGAGCTATTTGAAAAGAAATAAGGGACAAATTGCCTGTTTATAACTTGCAATACATTCGTGAAATAAGGGGAAATAATTACTAGTTCTAGTCCATAAAAATGCGATTATCGTGTCATTTCTTTTTAACCCACAGTACTTGTTTGTAGGATATGTTAAGAACTTGTTTGTTCATTCATAAGCGGAAGGTGGATATTAATTATTTGGGTTTCTAAAAAGTCTGTGTATGGAAATAAACGTACATGTTAGCTAAAGCAAGCCAACCAATCTTTATTGGTTGAGGCCGACTTTGTTGATCATACCGTATAGACACATCCTGTCTTGTTATTGTGCCTTTCTGTTGGTATAGAATTTAAAACGAAAACAGTATAATTTTTAACATAATTCTGAGATATTGTAAATATAACGATGTTCAAATACTGGGAGCCGTGGTGGCTCCTTTAGTAAGACGCTGGCTCACTAATCTGTAGGGTCCTGGTGTTCGATCCTGGTGTTGATCCAGAAAGTTCATCGAGAATTTCCGGCATGTTGTTTCCTTTTGTCGGTTATGCAGGAGGAGAAACTGACAAGGGACACCTTATAGTCGATCGGAAGGGACGATAAACCAAATTAACCCTCATAAATTAACCCAGAAGTTAGAAAATTGTTGTTATTTCCCTTCCATACAAAACTAAACACATCCACGGTGTCTACTCTGGTGGAGTGGTTCAGGCTAAAAATGTTTTATAACAAACAGACACTATTTCGGGACAGTAAAGACATTATATGATAAGACTTATTATAAAAATGCGCAGTTTTCTACAAAGAAAACATGCCTTGATAAAAAAAAATGTGCATACTTAGTCGTACGGGCCTTTTACATAGTATTAATGACAAGGGCAACACCTTTAAAAATAATTGATGGGTAGCTTGAATAGGTTTTAGCCCCATTTATTCATAGCTATGCAATCCCATATTGTTGGTTGGAAAGAATTCTGGTCTGTAATGTGATTAAAAGATTTCGACTAAATCAATCTCGTGGGTATTTTTCGGGTCCTCCAGTTTCCTCTCACCGCTAAAAACCCTACGTGCAAGCAAATTATTGAAATATAATTGAACCATGTATGTGTTAGTATCTCTCTCTATATATATATATAAATATATATATAGTCAAGCAGTATAGTAAGAAGTTTTATTTTAATCCCTTCAAGTGCCTGTAGTCAAGCAGTAGTAAGAAGTTTTATTTTAATCCCTTTAAGTGCCTGTGGTTTTTCCTTAACTTTTTCTCGTATCTTTTCTTCGTAAATACGTCACGTTTCGTAATTCGTCATGTTACGTCAATTCATTCAAACTTTTGTTAACATTCCCACAGTCTGAATGTTGAGAAATTAGGCATTATAGTCGTGATGTTTGGTTTTATCCCAACCTTTTAAAACATAAACGACAAAATGATATATTCCTTTTATATACGGTAAGATGTAGCTGTATATTTATGAATAAAAAGCTATTTTCATGCCTTTTGTTTACTTGTTTTTGTTTGCTACAACATAGCAGCATAGCCTACGTCGTCTGTCAGTCTGTTATTTGGTGAAAACTTTCCTTGGTAGACTTGAAATCTGTCTTGTCGCTCGGGTGGAGCGAAAAAACGGGATCCAATTGGCACGAACGTTTAAGATCCCTTAACAGTTGGAATTCGATATATAAGAGGTCGTAGCACCGCTGCCCGGGCAAAATTCCTTCATAGCACACTGTATTTCGTATGCCCGTCTTCATCAGCCCAATCGGAGCTAAACAGTGTGACGGTAAATAGCATTTCATTTACAGAAACGTAGGACGTAAAAACCTATTTTCTTTTTTATGCACTGGGTAATAACGTCAAAGATCATATTTATCTTGATATTAACTTCCCTTGACAATTTATAGTACACTGTCCAGGATTAGCATTTTTGTATGCAGCGTTCATTCCAAACACTAAAAGGTCAGCCTTTCACAAAGCATAAGAAGTATGTTTGATGCAGGAACACAAATTTTTGCATATATTTTCTTATTGATGTATTTGATACATTAGGACAACAAACGTTTTGTATAGGGCTATATTTTGCTAGCAATAAGGTGAACAATACAATTTTGAGTAAATTCTTGACTTAAGTCTGAGAAACAAGGGGCCTGATATTTGATTAGGATAAAAAAAAATATTAGGTCAAAATTGTTTGTAAACAGAATATTAACGAAAGATCTCCGATTAACAAGTTCCTTAATGAGGCAGCTGCAGTCCTTGGGCTTACTAAACTATACGATTAGAAGTCTTCGTATATATCGTAATTGATGGCATATGTACATGGTAAATGTATAATTGTAACATGCCAATAGGCCTATATATGAGTTATTTCTTAAATATTGTAGTTTGAAATTGTATCGAGTTATTTTCCATTGTTACTTTTATTGTAATGGCGTCCCCTTTTATACGCAGATTTTAAAGTATACTGTTTAGTTCGAAATTGTTACAAGACGTGGTCGAAACGACAAATTCCTACTCTCACTAATAAATAATGCGTTTACATATATTTTAAGAATACCGATGCACGATAAACATTGTGTATTTCAAGATCAACAATAACGTACATTTACTCCGAACTTATTCTGAGAATTGTTTTTCCGTTCTATTTTTTACCCTTCAGAGATTCACTCTAGGGCACCTGGGCCCGATTCCTACAAAATTCTTAAGCACGTTCTTGTGCTTAGATTTTAAGTAGACTTTGCAATTAAGTAAACTTATCTTATTTTGTGTTCCCAGAAAATTCTTAAGAACGTTCTTGTGCTTAGATTTTAAGTAGACTTCAGTGTAAGCACAAGCACTTTGTTATGTGTTCCAAGAAAAAACTTAAGCACAACTTCGTTCTTACAATTGTCAATCTAAGCACAAGTCCCAAGCAAGGTATAGGGTTTGCTTACCAACCTTAAGTCTGTTTCTGCTTCAAACAATATGGCTGACCACATCTTTTGATACCTAAGAGACATTTGGAAGACAGAAAATCCTTAAGCAATATATTCACGACAAGAATGCTCTAGAATATTTCGCTTCTACACTAAAAACATTTGATTTATTTACAACTAGTAAACAACACAAACGCGGGCCACTTTAAAGAAGCTAAATCGCTAACATTTGGGACCTAGAAATTGACACAAGTGGGTCGCAACGCATATAATATTCTAAAATGAATGTATATATAAACTGATTTACATTAAATCTTTTCCGTTTTTACTCCAATTTCAAATCAGTTATGTGCGGCGAAATAAGCCAACAGTGTCAATCGAATGCAAATTTTTAGCGTCTAGTTATTCCAGTCTACATGCGCCGTTTGATTTGGTGCAATATTTCTAGCCTCGTTCCCCGAGTCTCTTGCTAGAACTCATATTGATTAGAGGTAATCCAACTACACACTGCTATTATGAGTGGATATTGTTGTTTTAAATTTTGATTTGTCAGTAGTCCGTCTACCAACCAATCACTAGCTGCCAATATTGGACCAAATATGTTTACATAACGTTACGTCATGACTCACGTTTTTGTTATGCCTAATTAACCCGTACAAAGCAGAATATTGCAGTAAAACTAATTGCGTGACAAACGAGGCTATCAAGTCGAATGAAATGTAAACAATACTGTTTGGAAACGAACATACTTTCACCGTTTTTAAAACCTTAAATCACTGTCCAAAGTTTTATGGAAGATCCAGATTAAACGAAGGACTGTCATGTTGCTGTACTTAAGTGCATAGGCGTACGAGCTGGGGGCTTGGGGGGGGGGGGGGCGGCCGCCCCCCCCCCCCATTTTGGGCACCAAATGCTGGGAAAATTTGGGCACACAATTGTACTTTGTAAAAGTTGTATACAAAAATATTGTGTTCTTGAATGTGTCCAATTTAACAACGAATTTAAATTCAGAGTGTCTATAATTAGGCAATTAAATAGAAATCTTATGACTCGAACCCTCTTTTGTTTGCAGTACAGTAAGCCACGAGTTACAGTTACATAAACAACTGTTTCTAGTTGTGTATATTACAAATAAATAAAATTTAGTTCTCTTTTATTGATGATTTAGAAATCAAGAACTTATTCGTCGCAAAAGAGATATTGTAGAACCTGTCATGGGCCTTCAAATAAAAATTGAACTTTTTTTTATTTGGTAAAAACTCCTTAGAATCACTTAAAATGCATATTTATTCATACGTGATTTGGTTAAATAAAAACATAGACACCCTTAGCAGCATTCGGATCGGAAATATAGTCGGTACTCGGTCCGTTAGCTTTGTAAAAGAATCTGCACACTTCGTTTCCATCCTACTATACAGGCCTTGTACGTGAACCTATATTTTGTATTAATAATATTAAAGTAGCTAAGTCCCTTACTCAATATCATCCGAAATCTTCAACATTGAAAACACGAATAATTTGTCAATTTAAATCAACATTGACCGCCTAACTTTCGAGCAAGCTGACTTTTCGGGCAGGCAGATAAAGTGTGAAAACAAATTTCACCTACTTAGCCCGAAATCTGATAAAACACTAATTTTACGGACTGGAATAGCAGTAAAACGCGTTTCGTCAAATATTCCAAAATTTTCTTGGGGGGGGGGGGTCTATCAAGGTCAACTCCGCTTCTTCGCCTATCGAAAAAAACAGGCGCAGCTGTCTGTAAACCTGAATTTCTGTTTAGTTTGCTTCCCTAACTGTCCTTGAGCCCTAAAACACTAATTTTACTTTTCTTTTAATTGACAACCACAAATTTGTACTGAGTCGACTATGGATTAAAACAGTTTGTCTGGAGCCATTCTACTTTGTGCGACAGTTTTCTGGCATCGATTAGAATTTGTAAATGCAGCTACAACAGTCTGGTTGGATGGTTGGAATTCGGAGTAAGATTTCGGTTGCAAAACCATTGGATACTTTTGACCATTGGATACTTTTGGAGTTACTGACATGGGCTAGAATAGCAGAAAACGCATTTGCGGTGGTTAAATTTTCAAATTTTTCTCCGGAGGGTGAGGCCCCCACACTCCGCGACAATTGATTGTTTTTAGAACTCGGGTTAGCAGATGGGCTGTATTTGACCAAATTGAAGTTACCCTAATTAAGCTAAATTTGATCACTTTGAAGTTGCTTTTTTCACAGGTTGAAATAGAAGGAAAACAGCCGTCAATATTCCAAAATTTTCTTGAGGGGGAGAGGGGGGGTGCGTCTGTAAACCCGGGCAATTTTTCGGGCAATTTGGGTTCTGCCCCCCTAACTGTCATTGAGTCCGTATGCCTATGATTATTATTGTGTAACATACTAAGAACCTAACTATATTTTTTGGGCACCAACCACCACCGCCCCCCCCCCCAGTCAAAAATTTACCCGTACGCCTATGCTTAAGTGATAGCTTTCATTGAACGGAAAGAATAGACACACTCCCGCATAAGTTCAAGAAACAGACGCTATTCCAGCAATGGTCAGAGAGGGTTTTCTCGGGGCATTGCTTCAGGAATATGACTAGAATTGGGCTGAAACGCATTATCGTAGATGATTCGTGTACCAATGGTAAAGTATTTATCTTGTCTTAAATATTGCAAATCAGAAGCCCATCTTTTCCCGTTAAGTTCTCATCATCAATTTTGATTTAAACTGACAAATAGTTCGTGTTTTCAATGTTTGGATGATATTGAGTTAGAGACTTAACTACTTTAAAATCATTCCGTCTGTTTAAAATCTCTCAATCATTCCGTCTGTTTGTATGTGCTTGCGGGATTTTGGTTGTTATGCTTCACTTTTGCTTACGTAAGAAACCGTCTCTAGAAAAGTCTCAAGACCGTTCTTACGTAAGCACAAGTTAAGTACGAGTCTAAGCAAATTGTGACTGGTAAATTGAGAGAACGGTGCTCTTTAACGTCATAAAAACAATTTTGGTATGCAAATTACACCGTAAAGAGTTATAAATTGATCAATGCATTGACTTCAAATAGTCGATTTAGATGTATTTGACAAATGACATGAAAGAAAAATTTTTTTTTTTAAAAATAGTCTGCCGGAAATGCTGTATGACAGTATTCAGTCAGGCACTGATATCGTCCATCGGCCAGAGAACAAAGTGTCATACGAATGGACTTGAAAATCTCAACGAAGTACCCTCATGAACGCCAAAGTAGCGAGTCCTTTTGGGGAGTATTGTTGACCTTCCCAAGAAAATTTGGAAAAACAGACTGCCGGAGATGCTGTCTGACAATATTCAGGCACCGATTGTTGAGATAAATAAAGCTGATCAGATACTGCCTGTCGACTGATCACCAGTTAATCCGAGATAAATAGAACTAATCCCATACTGTTCGTCACCAAATCACCAGCATATCCGAACAGAGAGTGAGGTGTCAAAGGAACGATGTGAGTGTATCAAGTGAATGCATATTCTCGCCGCTTTGAACCTATACCCAAACCCTTTCAGGATCGTAAAAAGCACTACTCAAGTAAACATAAGTGTTTGTGTTTTGCTTTGTACTTTGTTTAACATAAACCTTGTAAGACATATATATAGATTTTACTATAAGACTCCCCGCCCCCTCCCATCTGTTACGCCCATGCATAAACACTATCATCACCATTTAATTTCAAACACCATCATCCGTTACCATAATGGGGGTAGAAGTATATCGCTTTTACCGCATAATATTTGTGGAAATATTTAAGAAACTAGACAGACTGCTCTATGCTTTAATATAGAAATTATGACAATAAATTAAATGGAAAAAAGAATTAAATAAGTGTCTAGCTGCAATATTATATTTTAGAACTGAGTCAATTCATTCATTTATGTTAGCCATAACTAATTTCTTATATGCAAGGAAGGAGTTACATGCATTGAGTAAGAACATTAGCATTATCGTGAATACCACATAACACCATATACATTCGATTGGACATGTGCTATGTGTAAAAAAACGTATTATATTTTAGAGAATAAAACTGCTTAATATTGTGTTAAAAGCCCTTAAAAACATGTAACTTAGGGACGAGTGCTAAAGAGCTGTTTATCCCTTAGGGATATAAAATCTTCCTTCCGCACATTCTCAAAACAGCAGTCACCGGTAATTGGCGATAGACGGGTATTGCTGGTTCGAATAGCTAAGTTCGACCGGAAGTATTTTTTTTATGCGAGTGATAGCATTAAATCAACCACAGTTGAGCTCAGGCGCGTTTGGAACGAACTCAATAAAGTATGAATGGTTGGAAAGGACTCATTGGAATACGGAGGGGCCTCCGTAACAGTCAAATGCATCTTTAAAGGTAAGACTTCGCATAGGCTGGACTAGCGTCTCATTCATCACTGACTTTTCCTGCAAGTATCCTAGGAGACACTTGTTTTTTTATATATATATATTACCATCGGAAAGCCCCACCAGACAGACAAACAGTCAGAGTTGAACTTTTGCAACTACCAGTAATAAACAGCAAGGTTGAACAACAATTATGACTAGATCATTGCCTTTAATTCTTTAAAATTACTTCGCCAACAACTGAAACATTTAACGAAATGTGAGACATAGCAACTGCTATCTAGGTTCAAGGCACAATGCATAAAAACATGTAATATTATGAACTGGCTTGGGTGTTATGACATACAAATTTAAAAAGTGTAAACTTCTTTAATGATTAATGCCCAGGGGCGTACGATGTTTGTAAAGAGCTTTGTTTTTTAAACGAAATCTAAGATCTATCCGTAAGAAATGATTGCAGTGGATAATACATTAATACTCAAATAAATACATATTTTTTTTTTAATTATTCGTGACAAATATGTTTACGAACACTTCTGACACGTTTGAAATCAAAGATTCTAAAAGTACTGATTTAATAGAGTCACTAATAACCAATTCCAGTGCAATAAAGATTTACCCTAGATATCTTATATTGTGCTATACCCTCAAAGATGTATAAACTGTAGAATATTTAAAAGTAAAAGTACTGATTTAATAGAGTCACTAATAACCAATTCCAGTGCAATAAAGATTTATCCTAGATATCTTATATTGTGCTATACCCTCAAAGATGTATAAACTGTAGAATATTTAAAACGATACAATATTTTAAATGTTACAAATAAACCTGTACATTCAAACAACTTATACATTCACTTAAATTGATAATTCAGTGTGCTATTGTGTACTGTGTCCCTTTGTGTGTCTCACTTTCTTTCTACGTCAGACTTTGGCGAGCTTTAGATAATAAAGATGATCTTCCCAACTTGTGAGGTGAGCAGGATGTCATTGAATGTTCAAATATAACATACCAAAGTTATGCACAATCAGTTTATTATGTCCATAGGTCTTGGTGGTTGGTACAGAGTGGCTTCAGTATTTTTGAAAGACGTTTCCTGAAATTCGCGTAGCAATGGTCTGGACAAAACTAGGAAATAAAACCAACTTAATAACCATATTTAATATGGATTTGTAGATTTCTATCTAACTCTGTCTACTATGAAAACAGTGAGTTATCCTCATCATCCGACAAAACTCGTTCCACGGTGGCAAGACTCCAAAATCTCTCTTTGACGGCACTAGTATGGTATCGTCCATAGAATCTTCTGAAAATAAAGAGAAAGGAAAATCAAAGGATGAAATATACCAAGGCGGTATTTAAAGTTCAGATCCGTAAACTTTGAATTATATTTCTTACAGAAAACAGTTGATTTTGTTGGTCTCTACCAGTCATCTTGTCTGACGCCCCCCCCCCCCGCCTTACCCCAGCCCCCTCCTTCTCTGTCAAATGGTCACAGACTTGTTGACGCAGCACGAACTGATGTGGTAAAAACGACTTTTATCATTTGGCAAGGTAGATCAAAATGTAGAAGAAATTAATGTAGCGAGGATCAAAAGTTAGATCAAGATACATTTTGTTTTATTTTTGGATAAAGCTATGTGTTTCGCCATTTTTTCCATTTCCCCAATTGTCAAATAATAAGGCTATAAACGATATCATACGTCGATACACTCCATGGAGTGAACATCCCATAAATAAAAGACTCTTTACACCGGTTGATAATGGAACAATTCCCAGTAATTTTGAGATAGCCAAGGGTGAATGTCCTGTCCTGTTTAAATCTTAGTAATATATTACTATTCTGCGAATTTCAAGTTGCCCATACCTGTTAAAAGGTCTCCTTTGGTTGGTTGATCTAATGCTGACGTCAGGTGTGATAGATGACTTGGTTCACTGTATAATTTATCACCATCTTCTAAAGTTTGAAGTATTTTTATCAAAACGAATTTTTTATTTAAATGGTCTCCAGGCTCTATAGAATCGTCTGAAATAGATATTAAAGATATTATTTCAATGTGACAAACTAATACATAATGCAACCAAAAAAACAATGGTTTCAAAGCCTTGAAGGCAGCCGAAATGGTATGAAATTGGGTTTGACGTCTTATCATTCTGCACTAATGAAGAATGATATATGCTGAGAAGCGTGTTATGGGTGACTGTTTACACGGAAAGCGATGTTTCCGCCGACATTCTTCGAATTCCAACTTTAAAGTATTCTTTTACATGCACGACATGGACTCGGGTTTCCATCTACTCTACATCGAATTCTAAAAGCAGTCCCAACATACGATTTTTGCAAGTAATACTAGTACAGAATAGAAATGATGAGAATTACGGTTCGCATATTACTCAACTGTGTCTTTCATTTTATTCAGGGGCGGATCTAGGAATTTTGAAAAAAAGGGGAGGGGCGCAAAATAAGGGCATTTCCTTGCATCTGTAGCCATTCCAAGAGCTATTTGGCTGATATTTTCGTCTAAACGTTCGATAATCGTTGAAAAAGAGCCCCAAAATCGAGCAAAAAAGCCAGTTGAAAGACTCCTTGTTTATGATAACCACTTAAGGTTTTATTATGTTTAGTATTTGTAGTGTATTGTCTGCGATCTCTCCTTTGTCTTGATCCAAAATGAAATGCTGATTCAACGAGAGCTGGCGGTTCACAAAAGCGTGTGAAATTGAAAGAACAGTATTGGCGGAAACACCACTGTTCTCTTTCCTGTCACTCTGGATGGCGTATAACCGTCTTTATAAGCCGATCTGGTTCAGAAAAGTAAGCCTCATTTCATTGAAAAAAGAGAAGACGGAAACGCCGCTGTTCCCTTCCTCATTCCTATTGCACGGGATGATGTCTATCCGTCTTTTTTTGCCAATCTGGTACAGAAAAGTAAAACGCTCAGCCAATTTGGGTTAAAAATACATTTTGTGAGATTTCGATGACCGTTCTTACCATAACAATCCAAAAAAGATAATGGTAAATGAATATATTGAAAATGTCATTGGATTTATTATAGTTTGTAGTTTTGTGCATTGGTTGTTTATTATTGTAATCACGGTGCTGGTATATTCTAGTTTAAGGCCCGCTCCTCTATATTTTTTAACTAAACCATTCTAATCCGATGACATAGACGGTTGATTAAGGCCTAAACGAAGTCCAGAAATTTAGCTCTTGCATTATGTATCTTCAAGTGTGAATGGATTAAGGAATGCGTTATGTTTCTCGAACATCACTGACATTTATATCTTACTATACTCATAACTATCTGGAAAGTTTTCATATCTAACCATACATGGTATCCCTCTATACAGCAAACATCCATTCATTACTCCAAACAATATACACTAATGATTTGACGCCATTACAAGTTACAACCAAATGACTAAAGGGAATTATAGTTGCTCAAGTTAATGGAAACTACAAATAATGAATGAAAATAAAGCTTTATGGTCGACGTATATATTAAATGCGTGATTTTGCTGTGCTTTGGTTTCAGATTGAAAAAGCTGCTATAGAATTGTAAATATAAACATCCCCCCCCCCATTCCCTCCCACACCAAATGAAATAAACGAGTTTCTTTCTGGTCGCGTTAGTCCAGTTGATCACAACATCGGTAAAAATGTATGTAAGATGGACAAACATTTACGTCAAATTATGAATTTGACATATAAAAAAGTAGAGTAATTGTGTTATGGACAATGGTGGTTAGGATTGTGAATGGTATCTTACATTCATTCAGAAATATGACCGTAAACTGTCACAATTTCACTGGGGATCCTAAAACAATCACCACAAATGTGAACAGGGTATTATTTATTATAACGCACACAAGTGATCGACAGACGCAGGTGTCGACAATAAGCATCCACATTAAATATTGACGATCAAAGACTTGTATTTCTTAAAGGCAAAATATTCTAGAGAAGGAAAGTACAGGCATTGAGGTCATACACAATACAAAGATACACTATCAAAGTGCATGTTGGTGTAAATTCATTCGGTGAGCCCTGGCAATCATCGTGGTCTTCTGGTTTCACCCCACTGCTAAGACCCCTACGTGCAAGCGAATTATTGAAATGTATTTAACTGAACCGACATGACATAGTTTGTGTCGGAGCTAACCTAAATACAGCGACTTAACAGTAAAATTTATTCTCAGCATAACAAGAAAAATATTTTAATTTTTTTACGGAAAGAAACACCTGCATGTATCGTGATGATAATCAAATTGCAAACCCTCTAGTGATTACAAATGGTCGATAATATGATTTCAAAATCATTGTAAACTTGTCAAAAACTGATTAATGTATACCTCTTTCCTATCGAGCATATTCTGTAAAAAATATATCCTGTAAGATTAGACCATAAATATCTTATAACGACATGACGACAACCATTTTCTTTTGCTGATGATACATCCCATGGTGTTCGCTACATGAATCTATTTTTTGCTATTTGCTTTCTTTTGTTTCTTGTCGATCGTATTTGCAGTAACGTAACTATAGGGTTTTTGTTCATAGAGCAATAACAATAAGATGCGTAACCCCCGGGGACCAGTTCTTAGTCCTAAAAAGCTCTATTGATCTTAAGGGCTACGTATGTCAGATAAAGAATTTTGTATCTGTTGTTTTAAGCTTAACAATTCAACTGTCTCGATATAGTTATTCATAAAGTTGAATTCTTACTGATGGACTCTGGTCAGAGGCATAATGCACTTGATGATCACAAACACAAATTAAAAATACCGTAATTGAGAACAATGGTATGGTCTGAGACAAAGGCTACAGTTCTTGAGTAATGAAATAAACCATGACGCTTTCATAGAAATGACGTAAACGTGAAAAGTTGTTGATTCTAGGGTTAGGTCTGGGATAAGCTCTTGGTTCCGTGTCAACAAACAAATAGCAAGGAATATATATTACTTCTGGTCATTCTGGTGGCAAATAATTGCATAATGCTGAAAGGTAGACTCATTTAGAAACTGGTACTTTTGTTGAATACTGACCAAATACATTAATAATCCATAATTTTCTTACACGCAATCAAGCGTTATAGACTATACCCGCCCAACCTCCACCCCACCTCCCCTCAATAATAAACAAATAAAGTATAATGACATATATAAGCTACCATGGAATTGAAGTAAAATCACTTCTATTTTCATACAATGTATAAAATATTATCTCACTTTAAGTTTGAATTTGCTGCCAGATTAGTTACATAATTTATAGACTGCAATAATTGTTCATATTCCTTTTATAGATGTTAAAAAAAAATCCTTCTACAATCTAATCTAAAGCATCTCGGTGAATATTTAATCGAAGAGAAGCTTATAAATATGTTAAAATTTGACAAATTATCGGATTTCCAAAGAGGGCACAATTTTTTGAAAACGCATACCCAACTCAAGTGATAAAGTTCTACCAAAACGTAGCAAGAATGGGATATATATTATTCATTAGATATTTTGAAAGTAATATCTTATTGACAAAATGTGTAAATATCGCGTCTAATTACACCTGATTCACGTTATTTGATCTTAAGCAAAGGTCAAATTGAAGAGCATGTATGTTTTGTGAGCCTCTATAAGCCCTATGGATTTTTTTAAACAAGAATGACCAGTAAATGAAAACTTAATTGAAAACAGAGAAAGGAAAGTGAGGATTTAACAGCTCTAAGTTTGTGGTTATTAAACCTCCTAGAACAAGTCGATAAATCAAGCACCTTTAAATTAGAAAACTTGATTAGTATAAGTTTGAACAAGAAGGCTTTAAATAAAATTTACGCAATTTGGACTTTAAAAAAATACAATTTCTATTACTAAGTGGCACTAGCCTTTAATATCAAGGACTAATGCGTATATACAAAGGCAGTACATATCTTAATGATACCTTTTCCCCAAATTATATCTGTGAAACTTATGTTAGTTATATCCATTTGAAGTTAACTGTGATGTTTTGGAATTTGCTTTTGTATTTTAGTTAACACCCACTTTGAGACATTAACCCATATTTTTTTTGTGTTCATCCTCTGAAATACTATATAAATGTCAAAACTATCGTTTTATTTGGCTGGTTGTACTGAACGATGTGAAGTGTCATTTTATATAAAAGTGCATTATTTTTAAAGGTAAAACAAAAATGAAAATATTACAAAGATTCAGAAAGAATAGGTGTGCGGTGGTTTGGCTTGGGGCAAGTTTTATAATATACAAGTCACTGATTGCATCGATGATCATAAAACAAAACGGGGGATGGCGTCGGAGGCGAATGGTCAACGCGTGCGCTTTGCACCATAAGGTCTGTCGGGTGGACGTTAAACACCATTTCTCCCAATCGCTATAAAAAAAATGCGCCCACAGAATTACCTAAATAATGTTGAGTTCGCATATCTATTAAGCGATTTATTCAAAGACGTTAAACCTCATTTATCTATTAAGCGATTTATTCAAAGATATTTTAAAGTTCATCTGTTCTCTAGGATGTAATTCCATTAATATACGGAGTGATTTTAATTCTTGACACTGGAGAAAAAGTGAGCATAAATATAACGTTTTATAATTAATTAGCGAGGGAATAATAATCTCACATCTATATCAATAACCAATTACATTCTTTCCAACGGATGTATATTTTGTTGAAAATTCAGCAAGGAAACAACAAAAAAACAATGAACATTATCACAGGTTTTCTCTGACAATTTCCAGATTTGTCATTGTATCCGGAGACTTCCGATAATACGTAGACTCTATTAATCATTGAAAACGTCATGGCGTCCATCTATATGATAGAAAAGGTTGCGTACGCCACTAATCACTCTATTCATTATAAAAATAGTGACCAGTTCTACAGAACGGTAGTACATTTACCCCAACAAATCATAATAATTTCATAGAAATAGAACACTCCTATAATCAAAAAAGAAAAGATAATCATAAAAATATAATCATTTGAGATAGGTGGTGATAGTATCAGATAGTATGTTACCGCTGTTGTAAATCAATGCTGTTAGCATATCATATTATTGTCAATAACAGAAACACCGATGGTGCATTGAATGATCAACTTTTTAATTAATTATTAATCAAAAGTGTTCCATAAATCTGTAACACAAGTCATCCACTCCCACGCATCTCTTATTCCCGAAATGACTAGACGTCGAGTAGACGTTAAACCCCATTTATCTCATTATCTCTCTCTCTCTCTCTCTCTCCCACGCAATTCCAACAATTATATTCAGTCGCTTATTCACTTGAGCAGGAAATATAGGACGACTACACCATAGGTTACAACTATCTACGAGCTGTCGAAGTTTTTGTATGAGACAGATAATACTTAATATTTAATTAATTACTGTATGAAGAAGCATCGCATTATTTTCTACTCATGAAAAACTATATTCACTGTTATACATAGATTGACTATTTCCAATCTTAGCCTTCACAATTTCAAAATCTTTCTTTGGACTGCAACTAGAAAAGTTCAAGACAGGCAACAGTTCAAGAACAAGCCCAAACTCCTCTATAGAAACATTTAAACAATATCTTCGAGAGTCGCGGTGGCTTAATGGGTAGGTCACTGGGTCACGTGTACCCAGGATGACTTGAAAATGATTAAAATCAATATGGGTCATCTTACCCCGATAATAACTGTCCTTGAATAATTTTATGAAAACATGTGGGCGTGTATAAACTTCAACATGCGTCATTGTTGCGCCCATACTCGCCCCTTTAAGGAAATCCGGCATGCGATAGTTTGTCAGTTACTGCACTTATTGCAGCTTTTCAACAATATATCATAATGATTTGTTATTGGCTCGAATTTTTTACCATTGAGAGAAGTGATTCTACTCCAGCTTCTACTCTAAGTGCGTCATTTGCTTAAACGATGTTTTTCACTGCATTCTATTCCCCAACATAACAGTTTACTGTACTCAAGTGTGTGTACATTCTGGCACTCAGTGCTTTTTTGTTTGTTTGGGGTTTTTTTATCGGAAGAAGACCATTAACTCGAAACGTTGTATTCCTTCACACAATATTTTGGACATTTCGAGATAAAAATAACAAGACGATTTTCATATAGATGGGGGTTTCAGCTTCCCTTCTCCAACTGTATCTCGGGTTTTTGTCCTATCCGAAAGACGGGTAACACTTTCCGTGTCTGCCGAACTGAAGTCACCAATGACAAAAACATATCCTGGTGGTTCTTCTCGGGCCATGCCGGAATTCGAACCCCATATACTACCGCGGCCCTATGATTATAGTACAACGACAAAGATAATTAGAACTAATGATCACCTGACGGATGTTGAATCTCTAAAACAAATATCAGTATTAATAGGCCGAAATTCCGTTCAGTATTCACAAAGATATAATGCACTGCAGTAAACATATCAGTATTCGGACTCCATATATGTTTTTCGCTGAAATCTGTAGACGGACCTCTTTTTATATAAACTGTTGCTTTTAGATGTGATGACTTTTATTGATATTAGGTAGGGCTCTACATAATTGTGTGAGCTATTAAGGAAGAAGGCCTGTTAAGGGAAGAAGGCCCACTTATACTCTTCGCTACTATCGGTGACAAGGGCAATAAGTCAGCCAACCCTACACTAATCAAAATTGTAACCCTGTTGATTATAAAACATTTGAATGGTTTTCAGGCAATTGGTCATAAACACGTAACACTTGTATAAAAACTTCATAATTATATTTTAACCGGATGTATCGATTTTTTATAAATCCGCCAAAGGTATGATGAGTCAATCATATTATTTCAATCTGTATTATTAAAAATGCATTAATACCGGTGTTTAAATCGCGAAAATGAATCTCCACGGACATAAATATGATCGGAAGAGATTTGACTAATGTGAAGCATGATACAAAAGAGTCATTATCTGTAAATCAGGAAACACGTCTTGAAAAAAGGATGCCCGCATTAAACTGTTTTGTGATAACCATAATTATTTTATCATCAGACTATTCAAGTAAATGTCATGTGTCTTTTTTGAAAATGTACAAGAGATATACCGAGTTTATTTTTGAAGGAGCAATAAACACCAGAAAAGCATTGTAAAAAAGAGCACAACCCTAATCCATTTCACTTTTGGAACATAATGCAATTGCAGGTTAAAACATAAAATTTCCGTGGACAAAGGATAATCTCACAATGCGATCACTCAGTGTAAACCTTTTAGTCCTTAGCAAATTCACGAATTGTTGATGGGGTGTTATCTGGTAAAGGTATATAATTATGTGCTACCGTCGTATTTTTCGGGCAGAGATGACACAAAGCAAATTAACCCGTTCGCCTTTGGTTGCAGTTCCTGAAAAAATGACACCAAGTTTTAAAGTTTTACGGAAATGAATTCAATACTAGTACTCATTATAATGTTCTCCCTTTGTGTTAGATTCTGACTGCTTTTGTTGAGTCATAAAGCGCATAAAACTAAGAAATATTGTTGGTATAAGGGGAATGTCAAGTGTTTGTCTGATTACGGAAATATAAAAGAGAATTGGTAATATATTGCTGGGGGGTGGCAGATTTATTGTGGTCAATAAGCTTGTAAGCAAACATACAATATCTTTACAATCTTTTATCTTCTCGTTACTCTTATCGTGTTTATTCATTATCATATCAACTCAGTTTAGTTTCGTTTTCTTGACTTGAACGAAACGCTAAACATATCATCAAATAACAATTATCTGTTCTTAGCTTCTAGACGTTTTGGACGAGCGCCTCTTTTATTTATTAGTTCTTGATCTCCGAAGCTGGAAGCGTTGAATGAATACTTTTAATGATTTAAATTATAAACATTATTTTCTACTCAATTTTGCATGGTTGATATTTATTTGGCAAGATTTTGTCAATGTCGTAGCTTTCCGTTCTCTAACCTGTTTTGTGGTTAATAGTATCCAGGCGATAGTCAAGGTTGGGTCTGACTCTTCTCATCGGGGTTCCAACATCAAGCAGGTCGTGTGGTTCATGAGCACCCTACAGACTCCCTCTTTCTAAAATTTCATTATAAAACTTGCTGCTCAACACAACGGTTAAACACGTATCGTATACAGGCGCCCGGATCCAGGATTTTGTCGAAGGAGGGGGGGGGGCACACATTGGAGAAAAGGGTAAAACGTCGCAACCTTCGATTGCTTGGGCGGACAATGCAAAAATCATTTTTACATCATCAGTTAAAGAGCAGATATGTGCCAAAGCAAACAAAAATGAAAATCAATTATGGCACTGTGACTGCGTATATATAAATCCCACAGGCCCAAGAAAATTATTAACACCGACAAACTTAATTTCTGAAAATAAATTGAAGGTTAAAAAGGTAGCTTGAATCCAGCGTCAATTTACATTAGAAGCATGTGAGCAGTGATAGGGAACCGGAAGACGACCCTGATACTTGGCATATACAACCACGTGATCTTGTACCGGAAAGTATAATTACCAAATCTATTAGTAAATGTTCTACAATTCATTGAAAAACATTGTCTAAATATGTCTTAATGCCATACATTCTATGGGGATTAATTTCATTTATTCTTAAGAATTCCAGTTTCAGTTGTCTTGCACAACTTAATATTTGACCTTTTTGAATTTAATACTTGTAAATCTAAATGGTTGACATTGCGGTAGTGATAACCTGTTGTTTCATTAGTTCCAAGCTTACGGAATATTTCTAGCCTTATGCGTTTATTGACTCCGTTGATTAAAAACATGTTGAAGACCCATAAAGATCAACGACTAAATATATCGATATATACCCAAATGCGCTAACATCAAGTTTCATTGAGATAAAATGGCAAAGTCAGATGAACGTATTTTTTAAAACACTTAATAGCAAATGCTTTGATTGTAATAAAAATAGATATTATTGTGAGCATTATTAGTTTTGTGTAGAAATAAATGATTATCGTCTATAAACAGTAAATTTAAGGTATAAAAAACTAAAATAGGATACTTGTTACTCAAGTTGATGTTTACTTGCAAGGATGACGTACGAGAAATTGATATCGTCGCGATGTACAGTAAAATGGCGAATCTTCAGAAAGTAAATAAGCCCTTGAATTATTCTTGGAATTATCTGATATCGGAATCATGAATGTACATTGAACATACAACTTATATAATGGCTCAATGAATGCCATACCATTATAGTACTACCATTGCTTATATCATTTCTATAGTACACACTGTCAAACCTCGTGGGTTTTCTCCGGATCCTCCGGTTTCCCCACACTGTTAAAAGACCCCTACGCGCTAGCGAATTATTGAATTAAAATTAAACCATATGTTAGTCCCGAAATAACCGAATTTGTGTCGAGTGGACGTTAACCTCTCTCTCTCTCCCTCCCTCTCCCTCTCTCTCTCTCTCTCGCACAGCTATAATTATTCAAAACGATGATAATAAAAGGAAAATGTTAAAAACAGAATTGTCACTGTTATAAGTTGGGACTAGAAATAGGCATAAATATTATCTTCACCGTCTGTAAGAATTAGCGACCATTTGATTGACACCTGTACATTCTCGATTATCAAGTTACATACTAAATGGCCAAGATAGCCTCGTTGGGCAGGCCTTTCATTACCAGTTTCGGGTCGTGGCATCAGCGACATAACGGTAAACGTTAGCTTGGTCGTCCATTTATGGATTTGATTTTAAATGGACGCATGTTTAAAGCGAGAATTCCATATTTTCTAAGAAATCAAAACAATATTATTTCTGTCTTTTGCTCAATAGGTTTTCAACTCACTATTATACGATCATAGGAATTATTTCCCACACATAAAAATCTTTCACGCCGGAAATAATAACACAATGACCTCCCTTGTTTTTTATCCCCCCCCCCCTACCATGCAATAGCTATCTTCAAACTTCTGAATTTGAAAATGATATATTTGTCAACTTCTCAACTGGCTATAGTGAATTATACGATTAATAGGATTATTCTTTAACATGGTAGGACTGTTTATAGTTACCATCTATTTTAAGCCTTTATTTCAAAAACTTAAAAATACGAAATTGTAGCTTTAAATCCAAACTGTATCCGTGGGTCTACAAAGTTGATTTTGAGATTGTTGTGTAAATAAAGGTCTAATTAAAGACTTGCAATAGGCAGATTGTGCTCTTGCATAACGTATGTTTAGGACACAGCTGTCCTTGTCAGGCCCTCCTTCTGCATCACTGACAAGGGGGTCCCATCCAGCCAGACTCG
Source organism: Patella caerulea (assembly GCA_036850965.1). NCBI lineage: Eukaryota > Metazoa > Mollusca > Gastropoda > Patellidae > Patella > Patella caerulea. The sequence goes on from JAZGQO010000006.1 coordinate 28,210,722, forward strand.
GCGATTCTGCTGACATAGAGCTGCTACATCTCCTCCCTTCAAGAACTATATGACTGTAGTTACGACCGAATCCAGTTTTTGAATATACATCGACTACTTATTCAATTGGCCAAATATTACGTGATTAATTATAATGATTGGTTCAAAAGTCCATCATATACCTCGCATACCAACAGGGACTCATTACCAAATTTGGTCAACAATTCCTGATGATGAAGATGACATATGACAAATGTGATTATTAAACTATAGTTCAATTCATGTAGATTTCTACTATTTTATGTGATATATTGCTTGCCCAAGAATCTATAAACAACTCTCAGTCAAAGTCATAATAATATTACACAATGGCGCTTGTTCATATAATGGCCGGTAACCATATGATGTGTCAGTACATTTGTTGTGCGTTTACAGCATTCAAAACGCTCAGAAAGATGCATGCCCTAATCTCGAAATGTCTGTTTTGTGTATGCTTTTATGCCAATGGGTAGTAGCAAACGATAGACCAAAGGCTGTCCTATAAAGACCGACATCTTTTAGTGCTAGGTGTGCTTAAAAGGCAATAGAGTATATATCTTATCTAAGCATAACTACATGGAGGCAGGACCAGGGTAAAAGCATATATTATTATTTGGATCTGTCTCCGTGCACCCTGTGCCCCTAAAATCAAGGGTTTCGTCACTACTAATCATTGAAGAAGCAAATTGTTTGAGTGCAGCGATTGCATTGCTGGTGAACTAAGTGTAGATCCATCGACCTCTATTACGAATCAGAATAATCTATGAAAATCTTGAATGATCTCTTCCTTTGATCCCCTATTTACATAACCGGCTCTATTCAAACTAGAGGGTAAACTCTTAAAACAACCTTGTGAGTTTCAGTGTGACAATGAATTGCTGTGCTCCTTTTCCCGACACAAACCAGTCGTCTGCCGAACTTGTAGTTGACAGATATGGATTTCACCTTTTTAGGTATAGTGAGTTTACTCATTTCAATCATTGCCAGTCTATAATATATACTATTCAAAAAAAGTAGGGGATATTTGATTTTTAAGTTTTATTAAAGTCACCTAATGAAACTGACGAAGAAACAAATGACAAAATGAAATGAAGTTCACATTCATCGATTTATTCCAAATGATCGTTAGACTAAGTAAGGCACAGACTGACCATTATAAGGGTAAAATGATACCCGGGGTCAAACAGCAAAGTTACCGCAGCTTCACAACAAGTCAGTAACGGGTAAATCCTCCTCTGTTTGCCAAACAAGCATTGATCCGACGTGGCATACTCCTAATGAGACGTCTAGGGTCATTTTGGTCCAGATTGTCCCATTCCTGTTGCAACGCAGTAGCAAGTTCTTGGACATTGGCAGGACGTTGTTGACGTTGACGTAACCTCTGTCCAAGCATGTCCCAGTCATTCTCGATGGGGGAGAGGTCGGGACTCAGTGCTGGCCAAGGTAATGTGGTGATGTTCTGTTGTTGGAGGTAACCTGTAACGATCCTGGCCCTGTGACATCTTACGTTGGCATCCTGGAAGATGAAACGGCGGCCATGACGTCGTGCGAACGGCACAACATGGACTGCCAAGATGTTGTCCCGGTAGTACTGGCCTGTAACACGCCCTGCAACAACATGTAAAGCCGTTCTTCCAGCAACAGTGATGCCTCCCCACACCATAACAGAACCACCCCCAAATCGATCATGTCTGATGACGTTAACGTCTTGGAAGCGCTCGTTTCGACGACGCCACACCCTCCTCCGTCTGTCCAAAAAATCAACAGTGAACCTTGACTCATCTGAAAACATCACATTGCTCCAGCGTCGATTATCCCAGTGTTGACGATCCCTACACCAACCACGCCTTGCCTGAATGTGATGATCTCTCAAACAAGGTGACCCCTATGCAGTCGATTCCGAATCGTCTGGCCACTCACTCTCACACCAGTGTCTGTTTGAAGACGAGCGCTGATCTGATTTGCTGTGATGACACGATTTCTCAAGGCCAAGGTACGGATAAATCGATCCTGGGCTTGGGTTGTCGCCCTTGGTCGACCTGAGCGTGGTCTGTCCTGTACAGATTGTGTATCACGGTATCTGGACCATAGCCTGCTTATGACAGACTGAGAAACATTCATCGTCCGCGCCACAACCGGATGTGTTGTGCCGATCTGTAGCATGCCAAGGGCACGTAACCTTTCATTTTGGGTAAGCCGACGCATATCAAAATTTGTTTTCTGGTCCCTATAACAATTAAACTGATGTTTCCACCCTGGAATTCAATGCCAAAATGACTGTAACAATCAAAGTCAAAGTCGTGCAAATCTTGGGTTGGATCCCCATGATGATCCAAAGCATCACCTGCATTCCATGCGGTAGCTATTGGTGTGTTTGGTCGTCACATGTAACTGGAAATGTTTCTTCTGTTAGGTTCTATAGTGACTTTTTTCGAAGTCATTTGCATATTTTAGTATTATGCCCCCCAAATCAAATATCCCCTACTTTTTTTGAATAGTATATTATTTTTCAAGCGCACAAGAAATATTATACTTTTCGTTTAAAATGGGTTTCCAGATTGCACTTGATCAACGTCGTTGACTTGATTAACCTCGTGAACTTGATTAACCTCGCTGATTTGATTAAATTCTTTGACTTGATTATTTGTTAATAAAACTAAGTATATTATCATCTAATACCGAAGATTTGTTTTCGTTATTTTTTAATCTAATCAACCTTGTTATCGTCATATTCAACTATCATTACAGACCCAGTAATTAGAGAAGATTGAAAGCGTTGTGTTTTAGCCGATGATTGGCAGCTAAAAACTAAATAGAAACTTAAGAAGTTTACAAAGAACGTTATACATGTGCAATACGAAAAAGATGTATCGGACTAATCCGACACAAGAGGTACGGGCTTTATCTTCAGCCAATACTAGCTTTGTATTTGAACCGATTTATGGTAAAATATCATAGAAATCTAAATCGCAGTACAAGGAAACACAACCAGTTTTGTCATGGTTTGGCTCAGTTCAGTTATTTCAGTTAAATATCATCAATTTTGATTCCCTGATTTCATATGGAACCTATTCTAAGAATACTCAAAATTATTAATTACTATATCATGTAATCCCATTGTAAATAACTTAGTATAAATCTAATTTAATATTGTTTTGTTTTATATTCTTATTATAATTTACGTTTTACTTATCATTATTAGGGCTGCTTAAAGACTATATCGTATATGTATCATTACAATTTTATTTGCAAAATATGCAACTTTAAATAATAATGTACTGAGCCAACAAGTTACAGAAGCAACGACAAGTGAACTTTTTATATAATACAATTTTTACTTAAAGCGCTAATCCCGATATTTGTTTTGGGAATAAAACTGCATAAGTTTGTGTTAAAATCCCTTAAAATCTCCCAGTCAAGGGCCGATCAACTAACTCAGTATTTATGATACGTTTTCAAACAACTTAAACCCGTCGTCTTCATCCGGAATTCGAAACCGGTGCCCCAAGGTGTATTTTGCAGTATCTGGATAAAACCAAACATTTTTTATAAAAATAATGCGTAGGTGAAATTTACCTTTCTTTATCAAGTACAGCACATGGGTCATTCACTGTATAGCCGTCTCAAGTAACCGTAATCGGTTATAAGGTCACCCAACGAAAAAATTACCCGAAATTTTCAAAGGGTTACGTGTCCGGATAAGCAGTTTTGGCGTTCACGTCCAAACGACTCAATATTTTGTGTTGAAATTTTGAGACAAGGTAACTACACCATGCCTCTATATTTTGGCGTTTAATTTTCATACATTCTCAGACTTTTATTTTGGAGCCTCTGTTTAATTCGGGATTGTCCCTTTAAGGTTTAAAGATGCATCACCCTTTTTCTTGCAATGCACAATTCTTAATTCGTGCATTATCAGATAACTTTTATAAATACACATTACAAAGTATTTTCTGAGCGCCTCCAGCAAGTCAAAGTTTTGAATGAAAACAATAACATAATGCGTTTTCAATATAGATTTTTAAATGTCAATTTGATGTAAATGTACTCAGGAACATTAGAAGTGTATTCGATTTCCCTCTTACTTTCAAAGATCGACAACCCAATGATCTTAGTTTCTATGGAGGTACCAAGTGATTCGATTGTGTAGTAAATCAAGACAAGTTCGTTCCGGGAACCGCGGGTACAGTTCTATGTACGTGGTGATTCATGGAGAGAACTTCAAATCAATTATCTGTTCTCAAATGGACCGAAAGATAAACTTGGCTTCCAGCTTTTCATTTCAAATTTCTTTACACACTTCCTACACATTGTCAGCGTGTAACACAAGGGGTTCTCTTTAGCAGGCAAACTTGCAATTCGATGCGACAATAGACCAGCTTGTAATTAAAATTTTGCTGAAAACTTAATTCCCTTGTTTAAGAAATGAGATTCTAAAATGAAATCTAAATGGCACGACTTCATTTTGAAAATGAATTACACAAAATTGATAAAGATATATCTAAATTGTGTTAATGGAAATGTCACACCAGGTAATGGATAGGTAATTTAAAACATTTCTTGTGACATAACAACGTTTTTTAAAATAAAGTCGCCGTTAAATTATGTACTGAAGGGTGGAATTGTCAGAGTTGTGTTTTCTATGATCCACGAAGGGGGGCACCGTCTATTTCGGTTAAACATCGATATGGACAAGTAAATTTATCAATACAATTTAGTTTTATATCGGGCCTTCCATAGTTTAACATCCTCTTTCATGCTAGTTTGTTTATTTGTTGGGTTGTTTTTGTTTTTTTATTCGCTAACAATTGATCTTAAAAATCTTAAAATAACTTTTTAATAACCAGTCCGATAAATAAATGATGAAATAAATGATGAGGCGACATATTTCGAACATGAGAAAAACATTCTTGAGCATGAGGCTTCATATTTTGAACACGCGAGAAACTTTTCTTGAACATTCCATATTTTTCTAGTCTGATCCATTACCTCCTGGAAAACTTTTTTCTGGCTTGTATTAACTCAAAATTCATCCGTTCAACGGTGGGTAACTAAACTATTCTTTCAATTTAGATGGCACCCCATGAGGCTGATACTATATATAACTTGCCATATTTTATTACTCTCAATCTGGAACCGTGTATATAAGGCCTATTGTCGTGAGTTGGGGAATGCCAGCTTGCGCAGTCTTACTCTTTTTGGAATAGTTGATACCACCTATTTTTCTGTTACAATATCGCACAACCTTAGATTTGTTATGAGAAAATTTATAATCAGTGAAATAACACGTGTTTCGGGTTACTTTTATCCATAATAGTCGAAATTGCAATTCAATATTGGTACATTTCAATCAATATTGGTACATTTCAATCAATATTGGTACATTTCAATCAATATTGTTACCTTGCCGTGAAAATATCGGATCCTAATATCCAATGTTTAAGACGCCATTAACATTTTAGAATCACTGCACAAGTCGTGTATTCTATGTTTTCGGGTGTCATAGTTAGTGAGGACAGAAAAACATGCCATACAAGACAACGTGAAATTAATTAGTAATGACTGATTCACAAACGACAAAACATTAATTTTTTTTTTAAACTCTGTAAAATGGATTCAGCTTTCGTAAACGACTGTCGCTAATTTGAACTACTCCCTTATTTCATCGCAAATAGTTGATTACAAATGACAAATTATTCATTTTTTTGAAATTGGATATAAATAAGTTTATATTAATTCAAATTACATTATTATGTGTTTTAGACCTGTTTCCGCCTATTTTAACGCTCCAGACAATGGAGCCATGCGTCCTTTCACTTTACCTGTTAATTTTCGCCCAAACACCTACAATCTCATCATTTATATACTCCGATACCCACCCCCGAAAACACTTATCATTTAAGTCGCATTCTGTATCATCCCACATTAAGGTTGTATTGTGTCTAACCTTAAGCTGTACTGAGCACATTGAATATCAGTGGTGTAAGCTTAAATTTTCAGATTGAAATAACGAAAGCCAGCTACACAGTTAGTCCTATAATAATCGAACTGCACTTGGTAATATGAATGGGGGACAAAGAGATCATCAGAGCTCAGTGCATCCCGAAAATTCTTGCCTTTTCGATTGTTACTCGGGGCTCTGGGAATACGAAAACAGTGTATGAAGAAAGTCTCCATAGAAAATTGTACAATTTATCATACCGTTAGTTCATGTTCTCCAAAACAAGGCATAAACAATTAAAGGAAGAAATATCCCACGCGTCTAATTAGGCCCAGGTGTTTAGATTTGGACAAATTGTGTCAGACAACAGAGATGTCCTTTTAATGAATGTAAAAATATCAATCTACTTCCGTCAGGATGCGTTTTTTTTTATTAATTTGTGCTCGTAAAAATTAATACTCCAAGTTTCCCATTTACCGTTCATCAAAATAGTTTTTGTCGTCTCATTGGGAATAAAATGTTGAACTTACTAAATCTATCCGCTGTACACAAATATAAATTTTATGTTTAAACGCACCATAAATTCTTTATTCCTGTAAACATAACCGTACTTATCAATGATTTATGAAAGGGTAAGTCTTCTTGATAGACCGCAAAGTAAATAGTTATAATACATTACCTGAAAACATTGGGTAGCTTTTACTGCAAGCGATCCGACAGAAAACGACCAAAATCCAAAGAGAAATATACAAGTCTTTCATGTTTCAATTGTTGTTGATATTCGTTACTTCTTTTGTTCAGTGGCGTCTTTTTTTTATCGAGGTACAAGTATATTACACTTAAGAATATAAACTATATTATGTTCTGGCTAAAACTTCTTGAGTTCTGTTTGGATTTCCAAATTTCTATCCAAATATATTCAGGAGACTATTAGGCACTGTCTATTGTTCTTTTATGAAAACTTAAATACTTTATCCATACACCATAAGCCGTTGTTTAGTGTATTACCGCTCTCTGTGCCGACAACAATAAATCTATGCCAAAAGTTTCGTGAGTGTTCATAAAACGGGCTCTTGAAAATAGGTGGGTGACGATTGGCGTGGACAAAAGATCTTCCCGCGCTTGCCATCAACACCGGAACTGAGCCATCGTGCTGATCACAGTTGCTGAATTCCAAACACGACGTTTAAGCTTCCGATCTTGTTTCACTACTGAAGAAAGAAATAAATGTTTGTAACAATCTGTGCATGAAGTTTATAACTGATGAGCGACAGTCATGTAGAAAAGCTATTTAAGGAGAAGACAATGGCTTTATCGTCTCGGATCTCACATATTTATATTAGAATGTTTTCCAGTGTATCATAGCATTTTATCGATTTTAAACTATCTTTGGTTATAGCTCGACAATAAATACACTTTGTAGTATTGTTATTTGCATAATTAACAATTAGTCCAACCCTAAAGCTAACGAGAAATTCTATCAATTGATATGTTTACGCTTGAATGAATAAAGTATTCAAATAATCCCATTGAAAGTAACTTTGATTTCGAAATATCCTCATTAGCCCGTATAGAAACTTTATTTATTTTATGTTATTTATTTGTGTAGAGGTTTTAAGTGTTTGATATTTTTAGTTTGATAGGAAACGTCAAGAGGCAATCAACAAATATTGTGAAACACAGAAGTATTAATAAAAGTATTAACTACGACTTTTTCGTTCCTATCCCACATTTTTCTCAATTTCCCACAAGGTTTGGCTTATTATCACTGTGTTATATGGCCATTATTTTGTATACTTTCACTGTGTTTGAATTATGAGTAATAGTTTTTTATTGTTGATTTTATAATCCCGATTTGATTTGTTAGATAACACACGGTATTCGTTCTTAATTGTACATTTATCAACACATAAAGCTGTTTTTAAATATAACCAGTTCCACTGTCCACAAAGTTGGCCAAAAATGAATCATTCATAATCATTCGAAACTATTAGTATAGACCTGTCACAACAATAATTGGGTAGAGTTTGGTCAATTACAAATCTAAATAACATTTGCTTACATAGGTTCAGAGGTTTAGCTTCTTTAAATCACGTGAAAGACCTAGATATCAATTGACCAAAGAAACTTAACAAAACAATTTGTTTTAAAAAATATTTTTATTTTGTTCTGTGTGAATACCTTTCTGGTTTAATACATGAAGATCTAATTTTTTATAGTTACCTATCCCTTTAAGTCTGGTTTAAAGGGGTCTTCCAAGTGTATAGTGGTTTCCATTATGCAAATGCCAATACCCGAGTTTCTATCAGCATAAGTGTTAACCTGAGCATCCCCTTGCCCAACACCACCACCACCTTAACCTGATGTTCAGGTCAGCTAAATAGATTACACTTTAGAAGACATTTTGAATTTTACGATTTGCAGAAATGGTTTGTTTTCTTTAAATTGATTCACTTATTATAGGAGAATTATATGCTTCCGAGACTTATCACCAACTTAATCTGAAGACCTCAATCATAGTTATAACATTCATTTTGTTTTTACCTACAAACATTCAACATGAGTATCGCGCTAGTGTCACACTGTATGGAAGTCAAAAGAGCATGGCAGTTTTTCGGAAATTATTGTTATTTCTTTGCATTCCACCACTATACAAAAAAAAAAATATACAGCCGGGTTTCACCAAGTTATCAAAGCGGGATAAGTTAAAGCAATGTTGAAATTTGATTCCGTTAACGTTAGAGTTATCTGAGCCTTAATCTAGTAATGGTATCTGCAGTTGAAAAAATCAAACTTCAGTCATTTCCCTTTCAGCTGAACCCTTTATTTTAGGTCAAAAGTTTGTAGTTGAGTTACACTAGTGATACATTACGTCAAATATACTCACTCTTATACTATTTTTCACCATATAGTAAATTAAATCTGTGGCAGGAAATTTTCGGTCTAATAGTATAATTAGCTTCATAACTGCGGAAAGTATATTGAAATACTCATCAAGGGTGTGGAAATATACTGAAATGGGTTACAGAGCGTAGCATTTGGCAATTCCAGCGATTCCTATCCATAAGTATCACAGGGTTTTAAAAAATTTACACATTCGTAGTATAAAGGTGTAAAATTAATCAATCTATCGCAAAAACATATTTTAGAAACTGCTTCCTTTAAAACACTAGGCCTGTGATGGGTGAAAACCCACCCTTGACACAACTAGGTCAATTTGGGACTAATATAATAACATGGTACAATTTTATTTCTTCGCTTGCGCGTAGAGTTTGACGGAATCAGAGGACCGAGAAAAAAACAACGAAGTTGGTCAGGCGTCAAACGAGGATTCAAAAACACGCCACTAGGCGAAATGATCTAAAGTGCACCTTAGACAATCTGATATTTTACATTATGTATATTATTTTTCATTGTCATGTCGACAGGCTGGAGACTTTGACCACAGTGTATAATATATTATTTGACACAAGCATTAACCTTTCTTACATGTACTGTAATCTCAAACATTCTCGACTTTGCTGAATTGTGTTTAAAACACACTTTCAGCTTCCGGTAGTCATGCTTGTTGGAATAGCCTAGGGTTTCTCTACATATAATTCCGGCATTGATAGTTTTTTAACTACATAAAAGCAATAATCATATTGCACTTTTTGTGTAAAACGCTGTTAAGACTGCGGGAAACACAATTATCTTCTGGGATTTTTTAAAACGTTTATATATGATATCAAGTTGTAAAAGAGGGTGAATTACTGCGATATGTTGAGTTGTGTCCCTTTATAATGAGCACAGTACACACTCGTCCCGACTCGGAGCTTCGTCATAATATACTTTCGATCAACCGGTTTTAGTTTTACCTATACATAATTGAATGGGGTTGTAATTTAGTGGAATTATTACGCCCTGTTCTGCTTGACCGGACACAGCGGCACTACGGCCAACACTTATAACGAATTCCAACAGCTAAGTTCCCGTCCGAACTACCATACGTTATGCATTTCCAGGCCCCTTGTCCTGTACCGCTGACAAGAGGGAACCACGCCGGAAAATCGCGATGAACTTTGTTGGCCAACGCAGGAATCGAACCTGCGACCTCCAGGTTAGCGAGCCACTTAGCCACCGTGACTTACCTTTAATAGTAATATCACTGACATAAAGTTGACGAAGAAACTTGCTCCCATGATTTCACAATCTTTCCATTTCCGGCTTTACGCTTGTTTGGAATATTTTCCTTTTATTTAGAGTAACATAAACGAGTTGCCCCAAGTACTCGTATTTAGATGACGCATTATTGCTAGTCCAACTGCATGTATATATTATATTACACTTCCACCAAATTTAAAGAAACATTTAGTACAGAGACTTACGTCACCACTAATCTTAGCAAAACTGAGAGATCACACTTAGCCCAGTTCAGATGTGGTATTCTACCCTTGAGAATTGAGACTGGCCGTTATACTAGCCAAAAGATCGAGGATAGATTGTGTGAAATGTGTCATTCTGGAAGTATTGAAGATGAATTGCATTTCCTTCTTCATTATCCAAAATACAATGACGAAAGAAGAAAAATGTACGAAGCAATGACAAAACTTGAACTTGATTTCGAAAACTTAAATGACAATTACAAAATGGTTAAATTAATGAATTACCATTGATAGTGCGCAAAATATATTACAAAGTCGTTTAACATAAGAAGAGAATCCTTATTTAATCCTAACTAATTGTACATAAATAATCTCCCAACAAAACAACTACAAATGTTTATATTATTAAATGTACTCATGTGTTTACCCCCCCCCCCCCCCCTGTTATACTATCCCACTTACGGCCGTAGAGCAGTGCCACGAGACTGTTATTTTAATTTCTAATCTATTATGCTCGGTAAAATACGCGAACACTCAAAACTGAACGACGGCCGTGTGTCTGGTTAGTCCATTTTGGCTTCAATTTGTTCCACTCTGGGGTATGTTTTAAGGTTCATTATAAAAGGCGATGGAAACTAATTTGTGTTTATAGTACACGACGTCGTGTACTGATTATAAAATCTTCCTTATGTCTTATTAGTGTTCCACATTTTCACGGTACGAAAATAAGATATATTAATTGAAATGGAAGAACGAATATTGAAGTCTAATTTCGAATGTTATAGACAATAATATAATGATCGAGTCTTTATTTTGAACATGGCGGAAAATCCTGGAAAACAAAGATGATTGTATGAAATTTCCCCAAGATCAACAATAATGATGTGAGCTGTTTGTGCAATCCGACAGGTTTAACCCGGAACTTTCAATCTATCAATATCCCGTTACAAATCTATGAATAAACGTAAATGGTGTCATTACAACAGTATAATTGAGAGAGAGAGAAACCAGGTCATTTTGGGACTAACATATTGTTTCATTTTATTTCAATAATTCGCTTGCGCGTAGGGGTCTTTAGCATGTTAGGAAATCGGAATACCCGGAGGAAACCCACGAGGTTGAGAAGGCGAACCTATCTCCATGCCACATACGCTCACACCAGGGCTCGAAACCACAGCCGCAAGCCAGAAGTGACCGGCCAGCTAGAGGTCGAAGCTCGGCACTCTAGATTACTAGGCCATCCCAATCCCCCTCAGTACTATTGAAACTTTATCATATATACCATGACAGAAAAAGAGTGTCATCTACAAGTCACAATATGTAAAGGGATATTATTTCCAATTTCCATCCACACGTAAAATGAATGAGTGCATGTTAGGGGTAACGAACTATTAAAATGATGTAAATTCATTGAAAATATATTGTCACAAATGTAAACACTCTCAAAGTTACTTTTCCGGGTACAAACTAATTAATTTATCACAATTTTGCTTCAAATCTTTATCAAAACATTGTAATTGCCAATGATAATTCATTGCACACACATAACGAAGTTGTCTGTAATCGATGTCTATTTATTACAAATATCGAATCAAATTCCCGGATTATCCATTGCAAGCGTCTCTTTCCGTGATTTTGATCTCATAAAGTGTTGTACCTCTAACTCTTCATAAAATTTATCAACATGTACACTAAGCATTCAATGAACTCGTGCAGCCTTCGACGTCAGTGTGCAGATAGTCCTAATCGCCGGGCTGTAGATTAGGGGAACCCTTGCATTTTATCCAGTATACGCTCCATGAGTGTTTTCCCTGGAATCTTTCTAGTTAGATTGGATATCTCTACTTTCCATATATACCAAAATTGACATACTTTTATTGGCAGTAACCACCTGATAAATACTTTCCTGGGAACCCATCTTTAAGAAATAGTCTATATGTTTTATAAAATAATATATACTCTTCAAAAAAAGAAACGCACAACACATTTTTCATCATTTTTTTATTTGAACGAGGTCTTTGTTTCGGTAAATCTTACTTGAATTTAATGCCATTATGTTAGGATAAAAGAAATTCATTATTGGTTTTAAAGGTAGGGTCACTATTTGTGACTGGTCATACTTTTTGTCGAAATTTTTTATCGCTTGATTGCACCAAGAAACATGGATTTAACAACTTCGCGAGCTTTTCGCGTGGAACCCAAATCTAAGGTCTTTAAAATCCCGGGGTTCTCGGTTTCCAAATCAGTTGCACATGTAAACACTCACACGTGATGCCACATCCGAACGAAGACCAACGCAACAACGCTATTGGTGGATTACAAGCAGGTGATTCCAAGACAGATGTAGCCAGGCTGCTGAATGTTTCCCTTAGTTCCATTTCTCGCCTTTGGGATAGGTACCGACAGCGAAGTTCAACACGTGAACGCCCTAGTTCAGGACAAACAAGTGTGGTCCCACTTGTCCTAGATCGTCACTTCCGGTTACGTCATTGGCGTAAATGGTTTTCAACAGCGACCTCTACTGCAGCAGCAATTCCCGGACGGCGTAGAATCTCGTACCAGACAGTAGGCAAACGCCTACGTGAAACCGAATAACGAGGCAGACGTCCCCGTTAGAGCGTCTGTTTTGAAATACGCCGACACCATGAAAACCAACTTTAATGGTTTCAGGCACTGAGGGTATGGTCACAGCAACACTGGAGAGCAGTTTGGTTCAGCAACGTGTCGCCGTTCTTGTTGCAACAAGGCGATAGTAGAGCGAGGATATACTGACGACGAAATGTAACGTTGCGTTTCTTTTTTGGGAGAGTATATATTATTTTAAGATAATGTGTTAAATCAAAATAGTTTATAGTTTGAAGTGAAATGTGTGAATATAATGAAAATGTAAAATGACATGTAAAATGAAATTTGATGAAATCTTGTAACCTAATGCTTAATTTTCGTGAATAAAGATTATAATTATTACATCACGCCATTGGTGTGTGTTGTGTGTCCTTAAATGAAAACCAATGGATTATTATTATCATATTATCATTTATTGTTTTCGAAAAGGCAGAATGGTATTTGAGAAAACTTAATAGTAAGTGCAGGGGGACTGTACCACACACAATTCTACACAAAAACAAAGGTACAGATAAGACATAATGCTAAGAGACCATAAACAACAACAAATCAAAAAGAGTCAATTTCGATAGAAAAAAATAGGTTTCGGGGGAAAAGGAGTTTATGTCTGAAACGTGACAAACAATGGAATAGCCTGCGTCCCGTGGGAGGTTTCGCGAGATTATAAATTACCCCTTTTCCACGTAGAACAATGAAATGTTTAATTTTATTCTGTTCCAAATGGCACCAAAAATCCAATATGACAGCTGCTCTCACAAAAAAAACCCGACTCATAACTATATTAAATTATGATTGAATTAAAATGTAGAAAGCAATGTCCAAATGAAATCTAAATGTAAGAAAACTAATATTAACCTTACATAAAAGGGTATCTCCGGATTTCGCCAACGTTCAAACGATACGGCACTGTAAATTAAACTAAATAACACCAGCCATCATCCTAGCCCAAAGCAAAGAATATATTAAACCCTAGCACTAACCCGTAGAAAATAAAATCAACTAGTTAAAAGAATCCCTAGTCTTAACCCAGATATAGTGGAGAAAATATTTTTAGAAAATCCAATCCTTAGTAGGAAACACACTAATCTGGCTCTCACCCGAGAGCCTCAAATTTTTTTTTTTTTCTTCAGAAATCAAAATACCAGACGCGACACCGAAGGATGCCCATCTACGTCACAAACACCAACAAAAAAAATTCCCAGCATGTAACAATATTGGCTAATAGGTGGCCTTTTTCGCTAAAATCATGAAATTTTTTCATGATCCTAGATGTCGACAGAACTTAGTGAACACTGTAGAAAATTAATTGTGAAACCGCATGTGATCTGCTTTAGACTATCTACGAAGGTGTTCATTTTTAATAAATGAAATTACGCATGAATCCAAATTAACATGTCGGGTCAGTATTACGTTCCTGCAAATATCGAGCTTTTATCTTGGTAATTATTCGGTTTAAAGAAGTGTAATTTAGAATTACAATAGAACAGTTTACATGACTAGGAAAATGCAAACAGCGCAGGGATTTCTATCTAAATATCGATTGAATACCATAACAGACAAAACAACAATTAAAAGGTCGTACAGTTTACTAACTTTTCAGTGTTAGGTTTAATGTTGATTTGATATAGAATTATTAGACTCCTGATAATATCGCCGTATTAACGTCTTTGATAGCCATTTGCATTTTTCGAACAATGTTTCATTAATTGAAGCTAAACTGAACTTACATTGTTAAAGGGACCATCCCAATTTTAACAAAGTCTGGGGAAAAAGTCTGTGTACGTATGAAATTTAACCCCTAAAATATACAGGAATGGTGCATTTACCTTGTCTCTCAAAATGCCAGCTCAAATAATATTGAATCGTTTGGAAGTGAACATCAAAAGGGGGGTTTACTTTTTTATTTATTTATTTATTTTCTTTTTTTTTGATTGGGTGCCATGATAATCTACTGTCGTGTATGATAGATAATAAAAGGTAAAATTCACCTACTACTAAAGTAAAAGTATGGTTTTGTAGACACCGTATAATAAAGTTTGGGACACCGGATTACACAACTATCACTTGTAATTATAACGTACGTTTCAGATTTGTGTTTATCTAGGTGTACAATGGAAACCCTAAGCAGGTGAGGGTTTACTATGCCCTCTTTCTGACCCAAGGACGACACCTTAACAGTGAAGATCGTGATATCCTTGTACAATTAACACCTTAACATCGACCATGTTGTTTAAATAATGGCAGATTTTAAATAATAATACAGCAGGTACAATAGCACTATTATCAATCACAAGAATCTAGTTTTTGTACACAGACAAGGTTGTTTAAAATAGATTTTACGTCTTGGGGTAGTTTCTTGGGATTTAATGTTTGGTAGGGATTTGAATCAAACTTCTGGCAGACAAATTAGTTTTAATTTGTTTCTAGTCCAAATATATCATCAAATCACACAGTTTTTACGAATGGTGGTGGTGTTGCTGGGGAGGGTGAGGGAAGGAACTTATATATGGGTAACAATTTCCATCTAAAAGCTTGCTAAATATCACTAATATAAGGATAAGTTGCATTGACTAACTATGAGTAATATAAAAAAAATTTAATCGATACAAGACACACGCATTTATTAACAATACTGGTGCCATTTACATTTCTCAAAATATGAACTTTATATACCAGATGTCGATGACAGTGAATAACAAACGATTTGTTAGCAACACAAGGTACAATTTTATGGGTTCAATTACTAAATGCCAATCAAAGAAGATTCGTTAGCAACTGTTTCCCTCAGGTAAGCTATAGATAACTATAGCAAATGCCTAGGAATTAGGTGTAACGTTTTATCTTTACAATTTAAGAACCAGTCGACATGGAATGGAATTCAACTTAAAGAACCATTTTATTGAATAAGGTACAACATTCTGAACACAGTATGATTTACCTTACACAGAAAGTCTAATTTATCATTTTTAAATCCTCCCAATTCCTCAGAACAATGGAACGCGTAACCCGTACCTGATTGTAAATGAACTTATGTATGTGGGTCGATGGTTTAAACTAACTAGTGTTAAAAAAAACAACGAAGGGGGAGGGGGCATTAATCTATTCCAGACTACTGCATCAATAAATACCTTCTATTCTATTTCTTTATTCGTCTCTTTCCACCGTTAAGAATCTGACATGGACAACAGAGAGCAGGGCTAATAATTACCTTGATATCGGCTCTGTGTAGATCAGGAAATAGATGAACTCTTGACGATAGTCGGTATTTCTGACTGCTGTCTGAAAGTATTCTTTTTGTTGACTACACGTAATTGTTTCTTAATTCTTGTTTGTATCAGGATAGAAACGATACACAACACTAAAAATGTATCATATAAGAGATAAATCCACCTATTGCAGGTATATTTTCTTATATAAATTATTATTTAGACATTTATTCACATGATAAGTCTATAATCAATTCTCTGAGCTATCAGATAGTCGAGGTTAAAACAGATTTGAATACCCACTAGATTTTAAAAATCAACGATACACCGGATAATCAAGACTTGACTACGATAATAAACGATTTTTGCCCAGAATAAAGTTATTCGAATAAGGTTTCCAAGAACGATCAGCTCTTCATCTAAATCTTGTATAATGCATCAATAAAGTTTTGTAAAAAAAAAAATGCTTAAAAATTTATATTTTTTTCTCTTGAATGTATATTATATTGGAAATAACCTTTCATTAAAGATGTATTATGTAAGATTTGGATAAGGAGCTGGCAGTTCTTGCGATAATAGTTTGAAAAAATCAACAACGAAACAACTTGGTATCCTCATACAGAATATTATTTATTTTAACCACCTCGATGAACTTTTTCTTCCTCAGCATTATGATGCCATAATCGATTTGTACAATCCCATAAAGTACGTAAGAACAAAAACCCCGCATGTTAGGTAAAATCCTTATAATAAATAAACACATGTGTATACTAGACATTGGATTGAATAGAATCCCTGGAGATCGATCGGTAATTAAATCGGAACAGATACATGTGCTTTCCGTAAAATTTCACCCACAGTCGTATACGAATTTTTACCCCAAATTCGTAATGAAATATTCAACTACCGTAAAACGATTGAAAATCTGTTGGTACAAGACTTTATTAAGAATTGCAATAGTACACCATATATTTACTGGAAATTTTAGTTTTGTTGATAAACAGAATCTCAAAAACCTTTTCGCTTTGCACCACAATTTTGAGGGTAGCCAAGTAAGACAAATTTTGAAAATAATGCACAGTAATCTTAAATGTCAAATCAGGAAATAAATAAAGTTCGTCTATCTTGGCAGTCTTTTGGAGTATGGACAGTCTTGTCCAAAAATAATCAAGTGTATTAAACAAAATCCAAGAAGTCCCTATCTGAGGCTCAATGCCAGAAGAAAGACATGATGTTCACCCAAATCACTGAAAATCTTCAACATTGAAAAGACGAATTGTTTGTCAATTTAAATGATGTTGTGATCTTACCTTTTCAGTCCCAGTTCTAGCAAGATACTCGAGGCTAGAGGCATTGCACCAAATCAAACGGCGTATGTAGATTGAAATAAACAGACGCTAGAAATTTGCATTAGATTTGGATTGTTGGCTTATTTCGCATAACTGATTTGAAATTAGAGTAAAAACGGAAATCATTGAATGTCAAGCAGTTTATATACATTCATATTACAGTATTATATGCGTTGCGACCCACTTGTGTGAATTTCTAGGTCCCAAATGTTAGCGATTTAGCTCTTTTAAAATCAATCTAATTAAAATATAGATCTATATTTCGTTTCGTTTTTTTATACTTTTGATGGCCTACACTCATGTAGATCTAACAAGTTATGTTGGGAGCTCACGTTCTATGACGTCGCGTATCAAGCACGGGACATTTGACCCGATAACGTCAGTCATTCCATTAACCAATTAGCGACCGCCATTCTTTTTAAAATCAACTTTTATTTTGTTTTGATTTCTATCCGCTAGTAATATTTACCCACAGTTCCACGCATGAAAAGGTCAAACGGTCGAATCGACAGACCATTTGATTTGCTGACCCCTCAATTCAGGCAGAACACGACTTAAATAACAAGTCTTCCAGATCCAAGAGTAGTAAAAATAAGAAAAAACGAAATTTTGAACTATAAAAAACGAAACGAAATTGGATCAGATTGCTTTAAAATAGAAGCACTGACTTATATTTACTCAATACCTAAAATTCATAACGACCCGATCTAATTCCTATACAACATATCTTATACCAAAACAAACCTTTGGCAAACAACCAAGGGCTTTAAATTACGCCAAACCCACAATGCCATTAGGTGCAGAATACTTCGCAGTTACACTGAAATTAACGGGTTTTTTCATTATATACTTTTCTTCAACATTCAGATCTCCAAGATAATTTGGACTGGTTTGATTAGAAAGCGTTCAATTGTCATTTCTACTTTATATACTATGCTTCAGGCCTCAAAGATAGTTTGTATTGGTCTGTTGATAAAGCTTCTAATGGTGATTTACTTACAGCTATACATACTATTCAAAAAAAGTAGGGGATATTTGATTTTTAAGTGTTATTAAAGTCACCTAATGAAACTGACGAAGAAACAAATGACAAAATGAAATGAAGTTCACATTCATCGATTTATTCCAAATGATCGTTAGACTAAGTAAGGCACAGACTGACCATTATGAGGGTAAAATGATACCCAGGGTCAAAGGAGCAAAGTTACCACAGCATCACAACAAAGTCAGTAACGGGTAAATCCTCCTCTGTTTGCCAAACAAGCATTGATCCGACGTGGCATACTCCTAATGAGACGTCTAAGGTCATTTTGGTCCAGATTGTCCCATTCCTGTTGCAACGCAGCACAAAGTTCTTGGACATTGGCAGGACGTTGTTGACGTTGACGTAACCTCTGTCCAAACATGTCCCAGACATGCTCGATGGGGGAGAGGTCGGGACTCAGTGCTGACCAAGGTAATGTGGTGAAGTTCTGTTGTTGGAGGTAACCTGTAACGATCCTGGCCCTGTGACATCTTGCGTTGTCATCCTGGAAGATGAAACGGCGGCCATGACGTCGTGCAACACGCCCTGCTACAACATGTAAAGCCGTTCTTCCAGCAACAGTGATGCCTCCCCACACCATAACAGAACCACCCCCAAATCGATCATGTCTGATGACGTTAACGTCTTGGAAGCGCTCGTTTCGACGACGCCACACCCTCCTACGTCTGTCCAAAAAATCAACAGTGAACCTTGACTCATCTGAAAACATCACATTGCTCCAGCGTCGATTATCCCAGTGTTGACGATCCCTACACAAACGACGTCTTGCCTGAATGTGATGATCTCTCAAACAAGGGATCACGCGAGGACGCCGGGCGCGAAGGTGACCCTATGCAGTCGATTCCGAATCGTCTGGCCACTCACTCTCACACCAGTGTCTGTTTGAAGACGAGCGCTGATCTGATTTGCTGTGATGACACGATTTCTCAAGGCCAAGGTACGGATAAATCGACCTTGGGCTTGAGTTGTCGCCCTTGGTCGACCTGAGCGTGGTCTGTCCTGTACAGATTTTGTATCACGGTATCTGGGCCATAGCCTGCTTATGACAGACTGAGAAACATTCATCGTCCGCGCCACAACCGCCTGTGTTGTGCCGATCTGTAGCATGCCAAGGGCACGTAACCTTTCATTTTGGGTAACCGACGCATATCAAAATTTGTTTTCTGGTCACTAAAACAATTAAACTGATGTTTCCACCCTGGAATTCAATGCCACAATGACGGTAACATTCAAAGTCAGAGTCGTGCAAATCTTGGGTTGGACCCCCATGATGATCCCGAGCATCACCTGCATTCCATGCGGTAGCTATTGGTGCGTTTGGGCGTCACATGTAACTGGAAATGTTTCTTCTGTTAGATTCTATAGTAGTCATTTGCATATTTTAGTATTATGCCCCCAAAATCAAATATCCCCTACTTTTTTTGAATAGTATATATCCAAAGTCATTAAAAACACAATGCCTAATTCGTGAAATATTTCTGGTAAATGTTTTCTTGGGCTTACCTATCTTATGACACATAGGCGAAACTTGTGAATGGTCCCTTTTTGTAGAGTTCTGGGTTTGAACACAATATCAGTTCTCGGTAAATCTAGGTTGACAAGAGACCTTCTGAACAATCATCATGTCCGTGTTATGGATTGGCCCGCGATGTCTCCCGACATGTCCCCGATCGAACGTCTGATTCGAACAAGCCGTGCCACCGCGAACTATTGCAGGGTTGGCATGGGCACTCCAAAATCATTGGCAAACAATACCACAGCGTATAGTGAGACATCTGTGTCAGTCCATTCCATGGTGACTTCCGAGCTCAGGGTGGACTTACCCGATATTGACTTCTGTTGAGACCTACTGCTTCACGGTTCACGGGTATTTTACAACTTCAAAGCCAAATTTGTCCGTTTTATCGAAAATAAATTTACTGTAATTTATCTTAATATCCAAGGCATTGTGTTTTTAATGACTTTGGGTATATGTAGCTGAATATGTTGTAAGCTAGTAAAGTGTCAATTCCTTCTTTTGGGTCCATCTTTAGAACCATAGGCGTACGACAGTTAGGGGGGCAGAACTCGAATTGCCCGAAAAATTTTCGGGTTTACGGATGCCCCCCCCCTCCTTCCCCCTCAAGAAAATTTTTGAATATTTGACGGCTACAATCACTTTTTCCTGCTATTTCAACCCGTGAACATAGCAACTTCAAAGTGGTCGAATATAGCTTAATTAAGGTGGCTGACTCGAATTTCAATCAACCATTTAAAGTCCACGGAAAAAAATTTTAAAAAATATACATGTAAACGCCGCAAATGCGTTTTCTTCTATTTTAGCCCGTGTAAGTAACTCCAAAAGTGTCCAATGATTTTGTAACCGAAATCCCAGTCCGAATTCCAACCATCCAGACTGTTGTAGCTGCATTCACAAATACT
The DNA here is from genome assembly GCA_036850965.1 of Patella caerulea. Classification (NCBI taxonomy): domain Eukaryota; kingdom Metazoa; phylum Mollusca; class Gastropoda; family Patellidae; genus Patella; species Patella caerulea. Next base: position 28,231,691 of record JAZGQO010000006.1, read on the forward strand.
TAAATAGAAAAATGTCGCACAAAGTAGAGTGGCTCCAGACAAAATGTTTAAATGCATAGTCAACAAATTCGTGGTATTTAATTAAAAGAAAAGTAAAATTAGTGTTTTATTATGGCTCAATGACAGTAAGAAATCAAAATTAGAAATTCCTGAAAAAATTTCCGGTCTACAGACAGCGGCGCCGATTTTCTACGAGAGGCGAAGAAGAGGAGCTGACCTTGTATAGACCTCCCAAGAACATTTTGGAATATTTGACGGCCCTAAACGCGCTTTACTATTATTCCAACCCGTAAAATTAGTGTTTTATTAGATTTCGGACACTTTATTTTGCTAAGTAGATGAAAGAATTTTTTTTTTTCTCATTTTACCTGTCTGCCCGAAAGTTAGGGTGGGGGGGGGCAGCTGCCTCCACGCCTATGCTTAGAACAAGAATACTATGGTCCATCTAATAATAATCATTTTGTCTCTTAATGTTATATTGGATTTCAGGGTGTCTTCTGTTGTACTATGGTAGATATTGTCTATGCCAGCTAATGATTTTACCCACTCATATATGTGTGTATATATATATATATATATATAATAAAATTGTAAGCCGTTTTTGACTTCGTAGGCTGTGGCATAATTTTCCGGTTTGAATTCTTCCGCGTATTGCCGTGTCTCTAATTTTGAAGATAAGCCAAACAGAAAAAAAACAGTTGACGTTATGTTAGAGTTTGTGTGAGAACGTATTACCCTTTTTTGCATGGTGACGTTAACAAAGCATAATTATTGAACTTTGGATACAAGATGAATTCTTGAAATTTAGATACAATAAGATAATTTAGAAATTTAGTACGAGCAAAACTCACCAATGCAATTAATTTGACATCAATAACCTACTGTGTTAGTCAGTATGATAATAGTTATTACATTTACGATTTAAAAATTTCAGAAAATTGACCCCGGAAATATCCTTCGACAAGTGGTTTTATTCATGACGGCATGGATCTAATAATTACTGACGTATAGTTGTTTTGGACATGATGTTTACAGATTGTAAACTGGAGGATGGATTGTTGTGGGAGGATGCGTATCTTCACGTGACTAATACCATGAATCGACTAGGTTCCATATAAGGCAGTATTTATGGCGTATCATTGAACCTTGTCAACTCTAGTAATTATACGGTTATATATGACAGACATTACCATAGGCTAAATTACTTCTTCAAGCAGGTGTAAATCTAAATACGATTTATAGAGTCGACATATTTTCTAGTAGAATTACTCACCCGAACATAATGAGTTGACCTACTTGAATCCGTATCAAAATCACGACTTATCTTTTCAAAATGAGTTAATTTTCTTTCTGACTCAAAATATGATAACCATATTGGGGTTTTCATTGAATATGTTTTGCGTGCTATACGTCCTATATTGCAGCACGGGGGAGGGACGCGGTGGTTAAGTGGATAAGACTCTGGCTCTCTAGCCTGGGAGTCGGGTGTTCAACCAACCCCTTCATTGGCCGAGAAAGTTTATCCAGATTTTCCGTCCTTGGTTCCCCTTGTCTGTGAGTGAGGCAGGGCGGAGGGCCTGACAAGAACAGTTGTCTAGTCGTTCAGATGGAAAGAACATGTAATAGATCCCTTGACAGATGGAATTCGATGTAAGAGTAGGCCATACTGCTGCTGCCCGGGGAAAAAATACCCTATAGCACACTGTATGACGTATGTCCGTCTTGCACAGTCCGGATTTCAATTCATTTCATTTATATTGCCGCAGAAGAAAGACATATATTGAAACTTAAAATACAACAACATTATTGTTTGTTTTGTTTGGGTTTTTTCGGGGTGGGGGGTCATGGAAGATATTTTTACATGCGATCATCTGATACTGCCACACAAGAAAGACATGACGTATTGAAAAATAATTCATGGTATTCACCCGAAACTAATATATATGCATCGATATAGACTATTTGATTCTATGAACATGTGTATACGTTTTATATCTGAAAATGTTATTATATCAGTTTGATTGTCGCCCTTGCTGTAGCTTATAAATTATAACGTCACCAAGAATGGGTGTTCTTTGAAATTGTAGTCAAGGGGTAACCAGTTTATGTCTTGCCGGTCATAAGTTTTATTATACCAATCGATTTTGTTTACCGGATTGCCTCATATTGATTTAAACTTACATAGTATTTTGAAATCGAGGGATCTGTGGTTGGTAGCAGCTTGACTATAGTGAAAAGATTGTTATCGAGAGCCAGCATTGTCTTGTTTTCTCTGTGATTGGAAAACATACTGTTTCCACCCACACCGTATTATCTGCATTTCGTTTAAGGCAATTCTCTCTCTCGTTTTATGTTTGAGACATACTATTTCAAAACATTCCATGATATTCAATATTATCACGCTATCGTTACATCTATTTGGAAAGACGATTTGTTATTTTTAGATCTAAAACAAAAATCAATGTGATATAAATCGCATATATCATTATTTATTTTCCAAACCAAAAAATAAATTAAAATTGAAATTGAAATGAAAAAAATACAACAAGGAAATACCTTGAAATTTAAATAGAAAATAATATTTAATTTCAGTTTTTCAAAAATTCATCTTTATAATTGGTAGGTCATCAGGACACAAACTTCGTAGTTACTAATTTAAATATCAGATTTCATCCAGATTATAATACTTTCAATTTATTGAATTAATATTTTGATCTCTCTTATAATTTCATCGGGATAAAAACATTATATTAAACTAGCGGCTGCCAGGCGGGATACGCCCATATTATCGATAGGTGGATAGAGAACAAGCTAAAAAGAAAGTGATTTTTCCCTACAATCATGGACCATAATCTATGAAGTTACAATTTGATATGCGCAAAAATCGAAAGGAACCAAGATCTTTGGATTATAAACATGCATTTCAAGGTTCATCTAAAATCGGATTAAAATTGCGACCTGTACCGGGTCCACAACCTTGATATACCATATTTTAACACCATTCACTTACAAGCGGCGAGCATTTTGTTCGGCAGTTTGGTTTGATATTCAGGAAATTCGAATTCAACCATCCTTACGGTGTAACGGTGATAAAATCAAATGTTTTAGTAAATCAGATAATAATTGTGAACACCAGGTGAACCACAAGCTAAAATGAAGATTTTTCGTACAATCAGGGGCCATAATTCAAGAAGGTACGATTCGATACGTGCAAATATCGAAAGGACCCAAGATAATTGGTTTATAAACATGCATTACAAGTTTCATCAAAATCGGATTAAAATTGTAACCTATAAAGGGTCCACAACTTGATATACCATATTTTTACACTATAATGCACGTAGAAGCGGCGGCCATTTTGTCTGACATATTTGGTCGGATTTTTACGGTCTATCTGTGATATAATCCAACGTTTTCTAAAATCGGATAATTGTGACCTCAGGGACCACAATCTAAAAGATAGACTGGCACTGCCAGGCAGGATACGCCCGCATTTTCGAAAGATGGATAGAGAACAAGCAATACCGAAAGTGATTTTTCCTACATCATTAAGTTAGAATTTGATCGAAACGAATTAATATCTTTGAGTTATAAAGTTGCATTTAAGTAGCCTTCAAATTCGACTGGGGATCATGTTGCTAAGTGGGTAAGAAATTCGAACTCAATCTTCCGTAGGGTGCAACGGTGATAGAGTCAAACGTTTTTTTTAAATCGGATAATAATTGTGATCTCCAGAGGGGCCACAGTCGATTTTTCGGACAATCAAGGGCCATAATTCAGGAAGTTACGATCCGATATGTGCAAATATCGAAATGAACCAAGATCTTTGGGATATAACCATGAATTTCAAGTTTCATCAAAATGGAATTAAAATTGTGACCTCAACAGGGTCCAAAACCTTGATCTGCCATTTTTTAACAGTACAAGCGGCGACCATTTTGTATGGCAATTTTGGTCGGATTTTCACGAAATTTGAAATGCGCCTTCATTAGGATGTAACGGTAATTAGGCGATTTTTTAAATCTGATAATAATTTTGATCTCCAGAGGAACCACAAGATAAAATAGCTGATTTTTCATATAATCAGGGTCCATAATTCAGGTAGTTACGATCCGAAATGCGCAAATATCGAAAGGAACCAAGATCTTTGGGTTATAAACAAGCATTTCGTCAAAATCGTTTCGAAATTGTGACCTCTACACTGTTCACAAGCTATAAACGTGATTTTTCGTACAATCAGTGGCCATAATCCATGAACTTACAGTCCGAGACATCTCAATATCGAAAGGAGAGAGAGAAATGGGGTTTAACGTCAACTCGACACAAACTAGGTCAATTAGGGACGAATGGTTTAATTTTATTTCAATAACTCGCTTGCGCGTAGGGGTCTTTAGCAGTGGGAGGAAATCCACTAGATTCAAAAGGTGTCCCAATCTCCATGCCACACGCCCACACCAGCAGCCGCAAGCCAGAGGTCACCGGCCAGCTAGAGGACGAAGCGCGGCACTCTAGACCAGTAGACCCCGCCCCCAATGTCGACAAGAACTGAGATCTTAGGGTGATAAACCTATGTTTTATGTTTCATTGAAATTGGATAAAAACTGTGACCTGTAAACTGTTCACAAACAATTGTGGACGGACGGACGTCCGAACAGGGGCGACGACAATATACGTCCACATGAAAATGTAGGCGTATAAAAATATATTTCAAACAGAGAGTATGAAATGGGGTTTAACGTCCACTCAGCACAAACTAGGTCATTTCGGGACTAATATATGGTTTAATTTCATTTCAATAAGTCGTAACCAATAATTCGTAATTTTGTACCCTCACACGAAAGTGCGTCATGACAGAAATGGTGCTAGACTATGGCCAACAAATAACACTAAGATACGTTTGCTAGAGTGGGAACCGGGATGAAGTTTATTATTAAAGCAACAATAGCTCTCACCAATACAAACTGGAGAAAAAAGAAAGTGCATGAATACCAATGTTTGGCAAAGAAAACAGCATGCATGACGTGTATGGATGGAAGTATCCTTTGAATGGTAGTAACTATGAATTTTGTGGGTGTCAAAATGGCAACAATTTGAAAAACACTCAAGCACTATCACACACGTTACGAATGTCAGATTAATCTAAACTATACACAGTGGCTTACGGGCTCCATGAATATGAGGTGCAGAACCTGAAATGTCTGAGAACATTACGAGGTTTAAATACGGCAGTGCCGGTCGTCAGCGAAAATTTGACGACCACATACGCGTTTTCTTGCGCGAATCGTAGTAAAACCTATAAAACTAAGAAAGTTGTATTGACATATATTTCTATCATGACATGCACCTATACAATGAAGTTAGACCTTTGACGCTCCTTCTGTCACTCGTGTAAAAAAAATATTTGTGCAACTTCCTTGTTGACTAGGTATTCCAGTAATAATATAAAGAAGACGATGTGTGAAATTGTAAACGTATTTGGATACTGACTGACACAAGGTTTAAATTTTTTTATAACCAGAAGCCTTTAATAAAGGGTGTTTAACCGGTGTCCTCTTACCAAGACAAATCCAGAAATATCAGATAATGCACAAAAAGAATATTATTTGACGGCAGACTTTAATTCCAATCAAGCGACCAATCGTTTAGTCCACAGACGACCCTGCGACCGGGGATTCGAAACCACGCCAGTTGACTCAATGGCAGGCCGTGTGATACAGCGCGCGCACCATTCGGCCACCCAACCCCTAACAAAGTAGAGGGGGTCCAGACAAAATGTTGTACCATAGTCAATTCAGTATTATTTGTGATATCCAATTAAAAACAGGAAAATTAGAGTTGTCTCGTTTTCACTTCAACTGCCTGACGCGTACGCCTATTTCAAAGCAGTAGAAGCACTGAGAGCAAGAATACTTCAACCGAATACTGTCCCAATATCATTTTTATGTGGACGTATATTGTCGTCGCCCCTGTCCGTCCGCAATTTGTTTGTGGACCCTCTACAGGTCACAATTCTTATCTGATTTTGACGAAACTTGAAATATAGGTTTATCCCCAAAAGATCTCGACTGCTTTCGATATTGTCATGTATCGGATCAAAACTTCATGGATTATGGCCCCTGATTGAACGACAATCACGTTTTTAGCTTGTGCACCCTGTAGAGGTCACAATTTACCAAAATTGCCGGACGAAATGTTCGCCGTTTGTACGCGAATAGTGTAAAAAATATGGTATATCATGGATGTGGACTCTCTACAGGTCACAATTCTTATCCGATTTTGACGAAAAGTCACATTTCTAGGTTGTCGGCTTCAAATTTCATGAATATCAGACTGGAACTGACCAACAAAATGGCTGCTCCCAATACAGTATGAAATACAGGACTTAATGATGTAGGAAAAATCACTTTCGGTATTGCTTGTTCTCTACCCATCTCTCAAAAATGTGGGCGTATCCTGCCTGGCAGTGCCAGCCTATCTTTTTTGATTGACGCAATATCTAGTCACTTATCAGACATAAATACGAATAACCCTATAAACATAATAATAAACGTATATATATACTTCTCTACAGCCGACTAGCTCAGAACGTACGACATAATAACCAATTGTACATACCGATATAAATCTATATAAAATACACTATTTTAGAATATTCAATTAATCTAGAACTCCAAATTCAAACGTCGGAAAATGACTAAATGATGAATTAACAACCAAACATAAATACAAAAAGTTCTAGTTTAATAATCTTGTTTAATAATCTTGTCCATCAATCAACTATCTTGTTTAATAATCTTGTCCATCAATCAACTCCTTCTAAAAGAACAAGTTTTTTAATAGGTCGAATAAATTCAGAAGACCTAGTTTTAAACCTTGATATGTTTTTGAATAAATTTTTCAAACGATGTCCAGCAATATATCTATTATCCGGAATGACATAGCAAGGCCAGAAAAGTAGAGGAATCGCATAATTACTAAATTCATTGAGGAATGTCTCTTTGTCCCATAACTTTAAAACAAATTTATCACCATCTGACAAGCATAAATCGTACAAGTCTTGACGTTCTTCATTCCGCAAAAGATCAAGACTCTGTGGAGACTTTGAAAACGTACTCGCACGATATGGGACACGAGTAGAAATAATTAAATATTCATGGCCTTATGGGGTGTTACACTAGGAATGGTTACTGACCAAGACACAGCCCAACCAAGTAAGTATTTACAAGCAAAGGGTTTCCCTTTTTTACCCGAAATAATATCCAAAGGTAAGAATGCTTCACTGTGATCTTGACCAATTAATACATCCACATTGACATTATTCAGGAATATCTTGTAAATGTGGGTAAAGAGAGACGTCAAGTTTAGTATTATTTACGAAAATGTGGTCAATTACAGCCAAATTAATCATCTGCAATGACTTTTTGTCTCCACCAGATGGAGAAGAACGTGATAGCCGTTTGACTACTTTTTTTTTCTTTCGTGCATACACCAGTAACAGTGTTTAAAGGAAACCTGGCCTTTATAACTTCAAGTTTACTGGCAAAATAATTTAACAAACGTTGCCTTCAAAAACTGTCAGTTGCGTTAGAATCAACTAATGCATGAATCGTGTAGCTGCCTTTCACAATGACAGGAGCGAGTGGCAAGAAAGACGAGTTGTGGTTCAACAAATTAAGAGAAACCGGCAAGTCTCGTGTGGATTCTTGATGGAAGTAAACACGCATGGCTTTGTTTACATTTTGAACACTTTAAATCATGTATCAACCTCCAAGACAAAGATTACAAAGGTTGTGCGCTTCAACTGTTTAATAGTAGGATATTTCAACAAAATGTGTTCTTCCTTGCAAGATGGAGACGACACTGTAGTAGCTGAGCAATAAGACTTTTTATAGCTGTTGCCGACAGGATCGGACTTAAACAAAATATCTAATCAGAGGATCATTCAAATGTTTTGCTTCCTTAAAGATGAAGTCGACAAAGTCAGGAAAATGGGGATATTCATTTATTTTGTCTAATAAATCAGCAAGATTTCTCCATTTACCTTTAACAAATCGAATATAAATTCTGTTCAAGATATCTTTAAAAAAATGATTGGGAACTCACCTCATTAAGTGTAAGAAGAAGGGTGCTATAAGCTCCCTGAAGAGAAATAGATAATTCCATCAATTCATGTGCAGTTCTTACAGCTTTACCCAGAAGAATTAGGGCAAGCAAGTTAAGTCTGGTTAAAGGGTCATCAGTAAAAAAATTTCAATAGGTTGTTTGAATTCATTAATGAACTTATAATATTTACTAGGTAAGCTTACTTTTTTAGACACCTGTTACCATTGTTTGACGTGTATTTTGTACACGTTGAACAGTCCATTTGCTGATTACACAATTTTGCCTCGAATTTTGACTAATGGTTTGGATTGTTCGTACTTGGTTTTATTTTATTTACTAGGTGAGCCATCAAATTTGGCAATTGTAACAATTTTATTAATTCAGTTAAATTACTATCTGAACTAGCTGATTCATTAACCCTTGTGGGTGCACGTGGTGAGAATCACATAGCAGGTAACAAGGGGTCCGTATGGACCCCAGTTGTAATTCAAAGTTTTTACGTACAGATGTATTTGAATTTAAAAGCAGCGGTTAAGTTTTTATTTGCATTTATATTTGACAACTGAAAAACACCTAAATTATTATACAAAAACATTTAAGTGATATTTTGAACAGATTTAATAATACTCACAAAATTGCTACTTTGTGTACTATGTTATAACGAGGTTAAATGGCGATTCACGCTTGATACAAAAAAACATAGAATTTTTGGAATTCATCATTTAATTTTTGGTATTTGTAATATGCAGATGTTGAAAGAGAGAATAGTCTGGCATACGCAATATGGTATCAGGCAGCAAACACATTAGCAAAATTCCTACTGCGAGTTGTAAGTTTGGGGTCCGATTGGACCCCTTGTGCCCTACAAGCGTTGGGCCTGTTTGGCATGTAACATAACCCTTCATGTGGGAAGCAGATGAATACCGATCTATTCGCTATGTTTAAAAATATATTGGAGACAAAGTCACTAAATTTCAGAAAGCAGTGCCCAGTAGTTATCACAAAACACTATAAAACAAGTGCATGGGGTCCACGGAGACCCCACGTGCACCGACAAGGGTTAAGAGACTGACTCACATATGTTCTATCACTAGATGACTCATAGGCAATCATGGCCTTCGGTTTTGTAAACTCAGAATTCTCATCATGGTTAATCAAACGCGATTCTGACTCTTAGTATCGAAAATGGTTCTAAAATTATGCTTCAGATTCACAACACAATTCATCAGTATCATCGAAATCGTCGATTCAGAATTCCTATCATGCTTAATTAAACGCAGTTCTGACTCTTTAAAATGGAAATGGTTCTACAAATATGCATCACATTTACAACACAATTCATCAAATTTATCTGTATCATCGATATCTAGTAGAGAATCTATCTTCATAATCTTCACAAGCTATTATTAGCGCCCTGTACAAATGATTAAGTTCATCTAAACTTACTTTTGTGTCTTCTGGACTACGTGCAGAAAAATTTATGCAATTCGCGTGTAAAAGGTAGGTTCTTTTGCGTTTGCGATCGTTTTGATTCTTTAATGGTGTGTCTTCTAAAGATGGTTATGTAAATAGATGGTGAAAGACTACGAAACAGGGACAAACTTTGTCATCACGTGTTGAATTGACAGGATCTTGGTAAACAGTTTTTGACACTGTTATAGCTTTGGGGATAAAAATAAGGAACAATGGTGTGCAGCTTGATACAGGTTTATTTAATTAATTCTCTTTCTTGTTCAGTGGGGTTCCATGACGTCATCAGGATCCGCTTCATCCATAGAATAATCATGGAAGGATCGAGGTCCGCCTTATCGTCACCAAGAATCAGATCTCTCGGGGCACTTCCTTTTGGCTTGTCCTAATTGTCTAGCTTAAATTTCTTCCTAGTCTCCATGAAACGATCTAGGGAAATCACAATGATTTTTTCTCGCTCTGGTTTCGTCCACACCATATCATTCAATTTGATAAGCCTAAGGTTTTCTGTGGTCATGGAAAGTTTTACAGGGCTGTTGCTCATATCCAGTTCACACACATTCGTCTATTTGCTACGTTTATACTGCAGGATTTTCACGCGGCCGTTTAGCCGTAAAACGTTGCCCAGTAAAATTGACTGGAGCAGATTCCAGTTTCGACATGTATTAAATGGCATGAGACCTGAACATAGCACTGGCGAGTGTAATGAGACCTACGTTTAGAGCTGAACTAGATTTTCACCCACACCTCTTTCGCTTCAACCTTCTTGTAGAAGTTCAGAATGGTAATTCGAGACCCTTCCATTCTCGCTTGGTGATTTCGAGACCCTTCTATTCTCGCTTGGTGATTTCGAGACCCTTCCATTCTCACTTCATATTCGTATCATCAAAGGATTTGGCTAGGCTTGGAATGGAAGGTGAAAGTGGTATGCAATATATTGAAGGGATTTTATTTCCTCTGTTACATCAACCCATCAGTTAGATGGATCCAGCCAAAGACAATGCTGGTACAATTATTGTTTTCGAATGACTGGAACCTTTGTCTGATACAGGCAGGGGTTTTTAGAATCGCTTTTTTTGTTCTGGAGGTTATTAATGTTACTTATAACCCCTTCTGCATCTGTCATGCCTATGTATGTCACCTTCAAGAATTCTCTGCTTTCTCGCTTGTGTCCAGCTTTAAGCAGTTGAAAGGTTAGCACTGATTCCCCATCCTCTTCATGCATTGCAATCCAAACTTTTCTTCAGCTAATATATCATCAACTTAAAGCTCTGTTAGTTTACTGATCGTGCGCTGAACAGCAGGCTGAATTTCAAAAACTAGAAGATCTCCCTGCTCGAAGTGGAGAGACAGTAAGGATAGTTTATCCACTAGTTGTTTATATTTATTTACACAGCGCTATGACAACTGTTCTTCTTTAGTTTCCACAGGTAGCCCACGAGTTTCGGGATATTGCTTTTCCTGTGATGCCAGAGTGTATACTCAATATCTTGGAGGAGAATTGGCCATTTCAACCTGGCGCCGGTGATTCATAAAGCGTGTTCCATTTACCTTTGGGAATTTATATACCTGTGTGCCTAACGCGGCATGCATATGACGAACAAACTTGCCAGATCGTTTACAGTGATATAAAATTGAAACCATGAGATATTTAACATCCTCAAATGCCGAATGGGCCATCAAAGGAATCCTTTATAGTAAGTTCACGTCTGTGAGATACGCAATATGTTGTTAATAGCCATGGTCGGCCAACCTTCAACTGCGATAAAACCCCACTGTGTTTAGCGGTGTTCACCGTAGCCCCATCAGCTGTAGCCGACACGGTAATCCAGACTTTAGCTTCATTTTGAAAGACATCATCATCATTATATTTGTCGGCTGTAGCATTGACATATTCATCGATATTCTCATAAAAGCAAATGAATGATAGACAGGACGGCCATCATGTACTTACTACACGAACAAGTACCAATTTGATTCGTTCGGGTAATTTTCCGCCATTTAATGGATAAAAAATATAATATATATCAGCACTTGTCAATCCCGAAAACCATATAAAGGACAAAAAACATACTATATGACGTCTAACATAACAAGACACTGATCTTATGAACGCCTACACCAAGTTTGAACATTCTACCTCAATTAAAAGAGGGGTTGTTTTGTTCCAAAGTCTCGACCAATCAAATTGCTTAATGCCCTGCTCAATCCTTGCTCCCTCTTCCAATACCGTTACTGGATGATTTTAAAATTAAACCATTCTTGCGCTAGATGCATTCTCTCCAAAATGACGATGAAACATAGCGTATTGTCGAGTAGCGAAGTCTTTTAATACCAAAATGGAAATAGTAACTTGGTAACGTGAAGATTTAATTAGAACTCTTTTCAAAGTAGAACTAAAATAATAAACTTATCATGTTTATCTATGACCTAATATCATTGGGGAAAAATCAATTTATAATTTAAGTGTAAAAATAACAAACAAAAAATACTTGAAAAGAATGTTTTCTAGAATAATGCTTGGAAATGATGGATATTTAAAGACTTCAAATGAAATGGCATGTTGTCATCCATAGATAACAGCAATTACAACATTCGTGTTGTGTTGAGAAGTATGAATGAATTAATTACTCGCCCTGCTTTCTTGGGCACAAGTAAGCTGTGTTAGTATTCTTCGGTAAATGGATCCTGTGCGTTATTACTCTCGTTGTTCTGGTCAGCAGAGGCGAACAATAGTCCAAATGGTTAAGTATAAGATATATAAAATAACGACCGAAATTTCCATTGAAAGAATTATTTACGTAACTGAAACATGTTTTGATTGATAACCTTAGAAATTTAATTAGCGTGACCATTCCATTGCAAGTAATTATCAGCCTGAACATCAACCAATTTGAAAGTTGAAACATTTTCAATTGCATTATTAAGATCTATAATTAAATCTGGCAAAAGAGGCTGTCTCCTTTTCTATTTGCATTTAGTTTTTAATTCGTTAACAATCATTGAATTGTATTAAACTGTCGCATCACTCGCAACTAAATCACAGTACTAAATGGAGAGAAATATCATTAATGAAAATATCAAATAGTAATAGTTCTAAAATTGATACTTGTCGGATACCATGAGTAATTGGGCGAGAGAGAGAGAAATGGGGTTTTACTCAACAGTACTCAACACAAACTAGGTCATTTCGGGAATAACATGGTTGTTAATTCAATAATTCGCTTGTGCGTAGGGGTCTTTAGCAGTGGGAGGAAATCGAAGAAAACCCACCAGACTGGACAGGCGTCTCTACTCCTTGCCACTTACAAGCGGGCATTGTAATTTTATGAAGTTGAGAATGCTGTCCATTGGGGAAAGTACGCTGAAGCTGGCTGTTCAAGTAGGAACGAATTAAATTCAGAAAGATATTAGAAAAATGATAGTTAAGACATTTTTATACGTCCACATTCATAATGTGAACGTATTATGCCGTCGCCCCTGTCTGTGTGTTTGTGTGTGTGTGTGTCTGTGGTTCGCCTACAGGGCGCAATTCTTCATGGATTTTCTTCAAACTTGGTATACTTATTCCTTATACCCCAAGGAAGATCCCTATTGTTTTTGGGGCATGCCCGACCCCCAGGGGCCGAGCCACGCCCATTTCTAGTATTTGTTTGTTTGTCGTCTACAGGCCACATTTCTTAACTTATAATTTTGAAACTTAGCATACACATTCTTTGTACCCTAAGGAACATCCCTATCGTTTGGGGTGTATGCCCCACCCCCAGGGGCAGAGCCACGCCCATTTTCTTTTCGTGTGTCTTTGTGTCGCCTACAGGGCGCAATTCTTACTGGATTTTCTTCAAACTTGGTATACGTATTCCTTATACCCTAAGGAAGATCTCTATTGTTTTTGGTGCATGCCCGACCCCCAGGGACAGAGCCATTTCTAGTATGTATTTGTTTGTCGTCTACAGGCCACATTTCTTAACTTATAATTTTGAAACTTAGCATACACATTCTTTGTACCCTAAGGAACATCCCTATCATTTGGGGTGCATGCCCAACCCCCTGGGGGAGAGCCACACCCATTTTCTTATCGTGTGTCGCCTACAGGCCGCAATTCTTATTGGATTTTCTTTAAAACTTTGTATACTTACTCTTTATACTCTAAGGATGATCCCTATCATTTGGGGTGCATGCCCAACCCCCCAGGGGCAGAGCCACGCCCATTTTCTTTTTGTGTGTCTCTGTGTCGCCTAGAAGCCGCAATTCTAACTGTATTTTCTTAAAACTTTGTATACTTACCCTAAGGATGATCCGTATTGTTTTTTCGTGCATGCCCGACCCCCAATGGCAGAGCCACGCCCATTCCTTGTATTTATTTGTTTGTCGTCTACAAGCCACATTTCTTAACGTATCATCTTGAAACTTTGAATGATTATTCTTTGTACCCTAAGGAACATTTCTATCATTTGGGGTGCATGCCCAACCCCCAGGGGCAGAGTCACGCCCATTTTCTTTTTGTGTGTCGCCTACAGGCCACAATTCTTAATCGGTCATCTTGAAACTTAAAATACTTATTCCTTATACCCTAAGGATGACCCCTTTTGTTTTGGGTGCATGCCCGACCCCCATGGGACAGCAACACCCATTTCGTGTATTTGTTTGTCTGTCGTCTACAGGCTGCATTTCTTAATGTATCATCTTGAAACTTTGAATACTTATTCTTTTTACCTTAAGGATGATCCCTATTGTTTTTGGTGCATGTCCAACCCCAAGGGACAGTGCCACGCCCATTTTTTTTGTTTTTGTCTGTCTGTGTGTCACCTACAGCCCACAATTCTTAATCGATCGTCTTGAAAACTTTTTTTATACTTATTCCTTATACCCTAAGGCTGACCACTATTATTTTTGGTGCATGACGGACCCCCTGTGACAGAGCCACGCCCAATGCTTTTGTGTCTTGTGTTCGCCTACAGGATGCAATTCTTAACAGATACTTTTAAAACTTTACAAACCTATTCCTTATACCCTAAAGATGACCCCTATTGTTTTGGTGATTTCCTAACCCCCAGGGGCAGAGCCATGCCCATTTTTACTTCGTGTCTATGTATGTTGTCTACAGGCCACGATTCTTAATGGATCGTCTTGACGTCTTAAAACTTGGGATATGTATTCCATATAGCCTAAGGACGTCAACTGCATGTCCCGACTCACACAGGCAAGATACGACCAATTTTTGTGTTTGTCGTTTACAGGCCGCAATTCTGAATGAATCAGCTTGGTACTTGGTTTATGTATTCCTTATAGCCTGAGGGCGTCCACTATTGATTTTGATGAATGTCCCGACCCTCAGGGTCAGAGCCACGCCCACTTTTTGCCTTTAGTGTTAAGAAGGCACAATTCTGAATGGATTATCTTGGTATAGTTATTCCTTATACTCTAAGGACGGCAACTATTAATGTTGGTGCACGACCCTCAACGCTAAACAAACCAAACGCCTAGCCTTCTTGACAAAGTACCATATCAATCAAAGTAGGAATGTGGACGTATATTGTAGCGTTAGCGTTATGTTTTCAATAAAATACAGTGATCAACAAGGTCAAAAGCTTTCTTAAAATCATAAAGAAATATAGCAAAAATGAAATGGGGGTTTAACGTCTTACTCTTCTGCACCTAACCTGGGCTAATGGAAGACGGGCATACACGCCATACAGTGTGCTATGAGTAAAATTTTGCCCGGACAGCGGCGCTATGGCCGACTCTCATATCGAATTCCAACTGCCAATAGGGGTAGTTAGGATGGTCTAGAGTTCCGCGCTTCGACCTCTAGCTGGCCGATCACCTCTGGCTTGCGGCTGTGGTTTCGAGCCCTGGCGTGCGTGTATGTGGCATGGAGATAGGGGCGCCTTCTCAACCTCGTGGGTTTCCTCCGGACACTCCGGTTTCCTCCCACTGCTAAGGACCCATACGCGCAAGCGAATTATTCAAATGAAATTAAACCATATTTTAGTCTCAAAATGACCTAGTTTGTGTCACTTGGACGTTAAACCCCATCTCTCTCCCAACTGCCAATAGATCTTTTACGTGCATACCAATGTGTACGCGGGACCTCGGTTTTCGTCCCATCCGAACGACTAGACAACTGCCCTTGTCAGGCCCTCCGTTCTGTATGACTGACAAGGGAAATCACGTCAGAAAATCGAGATGAACTTTCTCGGCCAATGCAGGAATCTAACACCTGACCACCAGGCGAGCCAGCGCCTTACACGCTTAGCCACGTGATCCCCCAAACATATAGCACCACACAGTTGATTATTATTTAGAGCATTGAAAACCTTTCTATTATTCAAATTACTATGAATGTGCCGTGGAGAATTTTGTCTATGGGTGGTAATACGGATATTGGTCCAGTTTTGTGGCCAATTTTGTAAAATCGTTAGGAAAATAATTATCTGTAAGAACCATGCGAGTCATGTTGCAGAAAACTATTTATCAAAGGCACACGACACAAGTAAATTGGGGAATAAGGTTTATTGGCATGACTGGTGACAGTTTAATTGGTGAATTACAACTTGATAGATCATATTTTACTTACTATTCAATATTTACTAATGACTATACATTAGATAAACACTATAGTGCAACTCAATATTTACTAATAGCTATACATTAGTTAAGACTGTTGTTCAAAATACATTCTTTTTACTTCAATATTTACTGATAGTTTAATATTTACTGATAATAACTCATTATACGAATCTTTACTGACAGTTTAATATTTACTGACAATAACTCATTAATATGAATTTTTACTGATAGTTCAATATTTACTGATACTAACTTCAGGGGCGTAGCCGTGAATTGTAACATGCTTCAGGGTAAACCCTGCGTTTTTATTGGTCAATTAGACACTGTTTATTGGACAATTAACACCTTTCTGTTTTAGTAATGTCTTTTAAAATCCTAAAAAAGCATGTTACAATGTCGATTAACACTTCCTGTTTCGCATTTAGAGGGGTGTTATTGTCCAATAGACATGTCCTGAGATTTTACATTAGAACCCTCGACGCTACGCATTAGACCTAGTAATTACAATCAAGATTTTTTATTTTCATTCAAAATACTATAGCCAAATCAAGGGAGTAGCTATGGGAACAAAAGTAGCACCGACCTATGCAACGTTATCCCTTGGCTATTAGGAAGTTATGATTTATAATGTTGTAGAGAGAAGAATGGGGTTCGATGAACGACAACATTTAGAAGAATGTTGGTGGCGATTTCATGATGACTGCTTTGACATCCTTTTGGATGAAGAAGACAGAGATACAATTAAACTCGTTGGATTCGTCGCTCAAGTTCACAATGAAAAGCAGCAAATCCAAATTGAGCTTCTTAGATGTTGAAGTACTTTTAACGAATAATGGTGTTCTCGAAACGGACTTATTTTGTTATAAGAAAACAGATACTCACTGGACGAAACGTGTTTGTGGACGAACTAGGTAGACATTTTGTGTTTGTGGTACGAACAGGTGACTCGGAATACGCTGTATTCTGATTGGTTGTTTGTGTGCATGCTTTTGATAATCCCATGAATTGTAATTACTTAAATAAAGTGAGATCATCCATCGCAGTCGTTGATGTTGGTTGTTTTCTCTCCCAGACTGTCGATCGCATCGAATGTTTTTGTTCATCGCATTACAGGCCATGATATGGTGAGCAAGTAGAATTTTTAAGGGCCCAGCATTTTGCATCGTCACCATTTTTGGTAGCAGAGCGTGGTTGCTGCGGTTATTCGAAATAGATGGTTTGTGGTGTATTGTTATGAATACTTACGGGAGAGAAAGCTGCACGTGCATTTCATCACCACGTCAACAACAACCGACAGTCATCGTCAACAGCCAGGATCATTTGGGTATTTTTTAATAATATGTTTTCAACTAACTCTTAATCTGGTAATTGTAAAGTAGTTTCGAAGTAACAATGTCTGAAGCAGAAGTCGATGTGGCAAAAATCCCGCTCCCAGAAGATATTGATATTGATGAGTCTGATCGACTGTCTGATTTACTAAAACAGAAACGCTTAGCAAAGTCTCAGTTTACTAAAGCCAAATCTCATCTTACTGGTATTATTTGTTCTGCTGCAGAAAGTACAGAGCCATTGAAAAATAGTATTGATAATGTGTTAAGATTACAGACCGAAGTTATTAATATATTATTGTCGTTGTGTGATGTGGACGCTGAACGCTTTGAAGCAGAATTAGACGCAGTGCAAGATGATAGTAAGTTATCAGAACTTTTGTTGAGAGCTTCGGACTTGTTGAAAGTGCGGTCAAACGTAATAAACAATACAAGTAGACAAACATCGTCGACCGACCAAGGGTCCGCTGAGCATGATGAAATCGTTTTGGCTTCCCCATCACATCCGCCTTCGAGTAGTAACACTTTTCAAATTGATAGAGATATGTACCAACAGTTACAACGTGTATCCATACCGAAATTTAGAGGCAACAAACGAGATTACCCCCTATTTAAAGATGCATTCGAACAATGTATAGATAAAGTAAATTGTAGTGACGGTTACAACTCAGACAATACTTGGAGGGTGAAGCCCTTCGCGCTATTGAAGGCTTTTCAGCCACTGAACATGGATATTCCGCTGCAAAAAAATAGACTCGAAGAGAAGTTCGGCGGTCATCGTCGTTCTGTGTTACTCCACCTTGATAGTGTTCGTCAGATGAAACCCATTAATTTCAATGATTTAAAACAGTTAGAGGAATTTACTGATAAGCTAGAACTTTCTATAATATCTCTTAAAGATGCCGGTAGGGTGGAAGAATTTGAAACCAACTCAATGTATTATTCCGTTGCCAAATCAAAATTATCACCCTTAAATGTTGCAAATTTCAAGCGTTGGTCTGCTTTGGAAAAGAAAACTGAAAATCTGGTTCATTTGCATTCTTGGTTGTCTCAAGAAGTTCGCTTTCGTGTAGAAGCACAGGAAGAAGTTGATGGTTTTAATGTTTACAGTCAATCGCGTTCGTATCCCAAACCATCAAATGTTAATAACCATGTAGGGAAGCCACGTGCCTTTAGTTCAAAGGACATCCCTGGTGTTCCATGTGTTTTGTGTAATGCTAATCATAAACTTGTCGATTGTACTAAATTTAGGTCATTGAACGTTTCTGATCGATGGGAAGTAGCTAAGGAGTACTGGTTATGCTTTCGATGTCTTTCTGCGTCCCATCATGGAAGTAACTGTAAGTATACTCGTCGGTGTAATGTTGGTGATTGTCGTCGATCTCACCACTCCTTGTTGCACGGAGGGGGATACACCAGGTATTCTGCTCCCACTGAACAGGAAAACTCGAGTCATATTCGACCAAACCCATATCTTCGTACTCCCGGTATGGCTAAGCAATAGAGAACGCAGACTTCGAGTAAATGCCCTCTTGGACGAGTGCTCAACTGACTCTTACGTAAGTGAATCAATCGCTTCAGAATTAGGACTTTGGGGACATGAATCGCGTTTGAATGTGTCCGTTTTAGGAGGGAAGCGAGTTGACCAATCGCGATGTCGGTTAGTGAATTGTGAATTGACAAGCCTTGATGGTAAAACTCGCTTTAACATAGAGGCATCCACTGTGAAAAATGTTACTGGAGACTTACAAATGATTGATTGGTCAAAGTATGTCCATAATTGGCCTCATTTACAAGGAATCGACTTTCCAAGAGTAGAGAAGAAAACTCGCGTTGATCTGCTATTAGGTTTGAACTTACCGGACGTGCATCGCGCTCTGACTGAAATTAGTGGTTGCCCGGGTGAACCTATTGCACGATTAACGCCTTTAGGATGGACTTGCATCGGACCGTTATGTGAGGTAGACCCTCGTACAACATCGTATAACCATTTAGCACGAACCTTTTTCACATCACAAGATGAGACAAATGAATTGTTACGTCGCATGTGGGAACTCGAAACTTCAGGTGTTAACCCTGATGCGGTTACACCTTATGAAAAACAGATATTAGATAAATCGAAATCGCACTTGGAATTTAATGGGGATCGATATATAGTTGACATTCCTTGGAAAGAAAGTGAGCCACAACTTTCGAATAATTTTAATTTGGCACAATTAAGACTCAGAAACTTAGAACGATCTTTAGCAAATCGACCTCTTGTAGCTTCCGAGTATAAAAATATAATACGCGATCATGAGCAAAAAGATTATATCCGGTTAGTTCCAACTACGGAATACCATGGGGATCATGTCTGGTTCATCCCTCATTTTCCAGTTGTTCGCCTTGCTAAAGAGACAACTAAAGTAAGAATTGTAATGGACGCCGCTGCCAGATTTGATGGTAAATCACTTAATGACTGTATGCACGCAGGTCCAAAATTGCAAAAAGAGTTACTTGATGTTTTGATCAGATTTAGATGCAAGCCTATTGCCATCGCTTCCGATATTAGTGAAATGTTTCTTCAAATCGAGATGAAACCTGAAGATAGGCGTTATCATAGATTTCTTTGGCGCGACTTAGACGCCACTCAACCCATAAAACAATATGAGTATCAGAGACTAGTTTTCGGCAATACTTCATCTCCGTATTTATCTCAATTAGTTATCCAGGAACACTGTAAATCAAAATCGTTTGAATTTCCATTGGGTGTTGAATCAGTACTTAATATCATGTACATTGATGATTTGTTAGATAGCGTGGATTCGATTGATCTGGCCAAAACTCTCCGACGTGAAATTACAGAACTGTTGCGTCTAGGCGGTTTTCACATTCGAAAATGGTCATCAAATGAGCTTGCTGTGTTATCTGACATTCCCCAGGAAGATCGAGTAGGAAGTTTAGAGATTACGGACAAATCGGGATTGCCGACTCTAAAAACGTTAGGTATTCAATGGATTGCGCAAATTGTCTGCTTTACCTTCGATATAGATGAACCATATTCCGATTTGACTAAACGTATCGTAGTGAGTAAGACCGCAAAACTCTTTGACCCGTTAAATCTCTTGGCTCCTTTTACTGTGCGTGCCAAGATAGGTATTCAGGAAACGTGGGTAAAAGGTCTTGACTGGGATGCTCCGTTGCCAAGAGACCTACAAAATTCATGGAATAAGTGGTTTAGTGAGCTACCACAACTTCGGGATGTGAACATTTCAAGATGTCTAATCAATAAGAATCTAAAAGTTGTTAGTAAAACCATTCACACCTTTGTCGATGCATCCGAAGTTTCATATGCCGCAGCAGTTTATTTGCGCTCCGAATATGAGACGGTACCTGATAGTGTTAACCTAATCGCCGCAAAAACTAGAATAGCACCGCTTAAAGCACTATCGATACCGAAATTAGAGTTGTCCGGTGCGGTATTGGGTTTACGTCTGACACAGACTGTTTGTCAGGTATTAAACATTTGTACTTCAACAGTAACTTACTGGAGTGACAGCCACAATGTATTGTTTTGGATTAAAGGTGAATCCCGGAAATATAAGCCATTTGTTTCTCATCGAATTGGTGAGATCCACTCCTTGTCCGATCCGTGCCAATGGCGTTATGTTCCATCGAAACAGAATTCAAGCGATCTAGCCACGAGAGGTATATCTGCCGCTGTGTTAGCCGATTGTGACTTGTGGTGGCATGGACCGAATTTTCTTTGTCAAAACCCGGAATTCTGGCCTACAGCTTTCGCCCCGGAACCGTCACAGGAAGGACTTGAAGAAATTAGACCTAAACAGGTAACATCATTTGTAACGCAACGTGTTTAACGAGATTTTGGAAGATTAGCTCCGTCGCGTTATTCCAGTTGGCTCAAGTTAACGCGCGTAACAGCTTGGATATATCGTTTTTTAAGAAACTGTCGTACTCTTGTACAACATCGGAACTTGAGTAATGGACTTTCTGTTCTAGAACTAGCACAATCTGAAAAGTTTTGGATTTATACGGCGCAGTGTGATGAATTTCATGATGAACGAAAATCTTTGATTTTGGGTCAACCTGTAGACTGTCGTTCGAATTTAGCTCCGTTAAACCCTATTGTCGATAACGATGGAATTATCCGCATTGATGGACGTTTACGTCAAGCCAGTCATCTTTCATACGATTCTCGATTCCCTGTGATTTTACCTAGGAACCATGATGTAACACGTTTGATAGTAACCTTCTTTCATACAGAAGGCGGCCACGATTTAGGACTTTCGCATACGTTGAGTGACCTTCGTCAAAAGTACTGGATAATTTGAGCAAGACAGGCAATTAAGACTGTTGAATTTCATTGTGCCGAATGTAAACGGCGTAAATGCAAATCTGCTAAGCAGGTCATGGCGCCCCTACCTTTGATTCGTTTAGGACAACCACTTCGAGCATTCGCGAAGGTTGGGGTCGACTTTGCTGGTCCATTTATCAAAAAGCAAGGGCGAGGCAAAATCCAAACTAAACGTTATTTGTGCCTATTTACATGGTTAGCATCGAGAGCTGTACATTTAGAAATGGCTTGGGGACTGGACACGCAATCGTTCTTAATGGTATTTGATCGGTTCGTATATAGACGGGGAAAGCCGATTTTAGTGTTAAGTGACAATGGGACTAATTTTGTAGGTGCAAATCGGGAGCTCCGTGAATTATACAAATTAGATACTCAGAAAGTCGGTGATAATTTGGCATCAAAGGGAATTGAATGGAGATTTAACCCACCCTTGGCGCCGCATTTTGGTGGTGTATTCGAATCACTTATAAAATCCGCTAAGCGCGCAATTAAAGCGATTTTAGGCAATGCTGACATTAAAGATGAGGACTTACTCACCGCGTTTGTCCATGCCGAAGGATTGCTGAATTCAAGACCACTTTGTTACCAAGGAAATGATCATAGGGACGAACCGGTTTTAACTCCGAATCATTTCTTGTTTGGCCAAGTAGGAGATCATTCAGTACCACCTCACGTCATAGACGATATCCGCTTTAATCCTCGTAATAGATGGCGCCGGATACAGGATCTAGTGAACCAGTTTTGGAAACGTTGGATACGCGAATTTCTTCCCATGCTTAATAATAGGTGTAAATGGCAGACTCCACATAATAATTTGTGTGAAGGGGACATGGTTCTCGTCATCGACCAGTCGAATCCTAGGGGCAAGTGGCCTTTGGGTCGTGTAGTGAAAACGTATCCCGGTGTTGATAATAAAGTACGTGTTGTGGATGTTAGAATTGGAGATTCTGTTATCAAGAGACCAATTCATCGTTTGTGTCCTTTGGAGGCATAATATTAAAGAACTTGTAAAGTGTTTTGTTGTATCGTCTATCGAATCGCATCGTTTATCGAATCTTAGTATATTAAGATACGAGTTTTTCGACTATCGTCTATCGCATCGAATTTTGGAAGATTTAGTAATGTCGTTTTGTGTTCGCTTGTGTGTGAATATTTTGATTTGGATCATCAATCGCATCGTCAATCGCATCGTTTAGTGTCCAGTAATTTGGAATTCTTATCGTACGGCTTTGAAATTTTGACTTCGGACGGTCTGTGATGGATCATCGTATAAATGTGTTCACTGTGATCGCTTCGGTCATCGGTATTAGTGGATGTTTTGGAATCGTCACATCCAGGAGGGGGATTATGGACGAAACGTGTTTGTGGACGAACTAGGTAGACATTTTGTGTTTGTGGTACGAACAGGTGACTCGGAATACGCTGTATTCTGATTGGTTGTTTGTGTGCATGCTTTTGATAATCCCATGAATTGTAATTACTTAAATAAAGTGAGATCATCCATCGCAGTCGTTGTTGTTGGTTGTTTTCTCTCCCAGACTGTCGATCGCATCGAATGTTTTTGTTCATCGCATTACAGGCCATGATATGGTGAGCAAGTAGAATTTTTAAGGGCCCAGCATTTTGCATCGTCACCACTCACCAATACCTTAACTTCATCATGTACACACAACACGAAATATCTCGTTCGGTCTCGTTATGTACAATTGTGTCGAATGAAACGTTGAAGGTTCAAAGACTTGGTAAGCTAAAACAATTCCTTATAAACCAAGATTAGCCAACAAAGCTGATTGACAATGCCATAAAGACAGCTTTAACACTAGACCAAGGTACTCTACGAGTCCCAAAACAGAAGAAGGATAATAATAACATCACGGCATTAGTCACAACTTTTAACCCATACCACAACAGACCAACAACCAGAGTTGTTGTGTTCCGAATTCTTGACTAATCAAATTGTGTATCGCTTCTTAGCGTAAGCAGAAAATTCTCACTATCGAACGTAGTTAAAGTAATGGCATAATAAACCCATATTCTGAGTTTCATCGGTCTCATTTCATTATAACCAAAGTTCTTGTACCCTAAAGCATCAACGAGTCAGATTGCTTATCTCTGTACTGTAAGCAGAAAATCATCAAATTCCATCAATGCATTCACCTAATGAACGCCAACACCAAGTTTGAACATTCTAGCTCAGTTAGGAGAGTGATTGTGTGCCAAAGTCTCGGCCAATCAAATTGCTTATCACCCTGCTTACCCTAGGCAGAAAATGTTCTGTATCGAACTTAATCGAGGTATTGATGTAATGAACCTATACACCAAGTTTCATCACCTTCGCTTAATTAGAACTTAAGTTATCTTGTCCCAAAGTATCAACCAATCAAATCATAGTTTACATATGTATTGTCTGTAAAGAAATGCAGAGGTGTACCTCAATTCATCCAGAAACTTATACTTCCAACACCCAGACCATGTATGTGCTCTCAGGTAAAACCCGGTAGAATATCTTAGGTAGTCAGTCATAAGGAGGAACTTTAATGAGTGGCCCATTATATCAAAAGTTTTAATCAC
Organism: Patella caerulea; assembly: GCA_036850965.1. Lineage (NCBI taxonomy): Eukaryota > Metazoa > Mollusca > Gastropoda > Patellidae > Patella > Patella caerulea. The sequence goes on from JAZGQO010000006.1 coordinate 28,256,090, forward strand.
TCAACCTGGGGATTATTTAAACCCGTCTGTCTTTTTGCTCTACAAATGTTGATCATTGGTGCTAAGGAAGAGTGGTGTCGGGGAAGTAAATTTAAAAGGGGCCGCTGCACAGAAATCCGACAGGTTGTTCGAAAATAAGGATTCGCTGCTCAGAACTGGGACTATTTCTAAAAAGTTAAATATTGTGACAGGAAACCACCAGGGCATTTAAATTTGTCACAAGGATCACTTCCCTCTACCATCGTAGTATTATTCTATCTTCATTTGATCTAGAAACGCTATGGATATGATATTTTCTCGTTAATTTTCTTCGATACTCTCGATTGCAACCATGGAATTATTTCATCTTATAGTATTTCGTGTTGGAAACTGTTTTTTATTTATTTATTTTTTTTAGAAAGTACAGTGATCCTAGGGAATAGGCAGGCAACTCAACATTTTTTGTGGGAACGGAGATGGTGTTGGAGAAAAATTATAAGAAAGTTATAGAATCTGTGTATTCCGATTTTCAATATTTCTATTGGAAGAGACGTTATTTCATGCGAGCTATTGTTGCCTGCTTTTGATTAACTTGCTTAAATAAATAAACACCTAAATGACTTTGGGTTAAATACATAATTGAATGACCTATTGACACTGAGTAGATCGAACTTAAATTAAGTGTCTAGAGTAGTGCTCTCAACACTTTCCCGCTTACTCTTTCACCCGAGGAGAGTAACAGTAAGATCATGTTAAACTCACCCCCTTTCCTTCATACACTGTGAAGGAAATTCACTAAATCAAATGGCTGGTGAATGGAAGTATATAATCCAATATGGATAGAATATGCCAAATCAAGTTTGGTTTGTAAAATATGTTATGTTGGCGAGACAACCTGTGATCTATATCTAACTCGCGTTAAACTGGTGTCAATACATCGATTTAGTAGACTGCTGGCTTCATGATGTTTCTTTAACAGCCTTTATCAGTCGCCATAAAAAAAAAATATAATCAAAGCTAGATCCACTAGTAATCCAAAACATTTGGAACGTTAATTACAAAATGCTTCTACCACGACCTATAACCATTACAGTGTGAACGCAACAGACCTTGCAGGGGGGAATCATTTATCGCTATTTAGCGTTCGGTGATTTTTCGTTTCTGAGTTGCCTTTGCTGAAAATCTTGTAAATCAGTAGATTCTGCAGTTTTCGTAATGACTCCTTTGTCGATAATCGAGTGAACGCAGTTGAGGCTTATGGCTTAAGCGATTTTTTCAAATTAGTTTACAAGAGGAGGGAATCCATTGACACTTATCATCCTGCGATTATCCATTCCAGAGTCAATCCCAATCCAAAAGATAGGCTGGCACTGCCAGGCAGGATACGCCTATATTTTTGAGAGATGGATAGAGAACAAGCAATACCGAAAGTGATTTTTCCTACATCATTAAGTCCTGTATTTCATACTGTATTAGGAGAAGCCATTTTGTTGGTCAGTTCCAGTCTGATATTCATGAAATTCGAAGCCGACAATGATTATGGTGTGACGGTACACAACCTAGAAATGTGACTTTTCGTCAAAATCGGATCAGAATTGTGACCTGTAGAGAGTCCACAACCATGATATACCATATTTTTACACTATTCGCGTACAAACGGCCACCATTTCGTCCAGCAATTTTGGTAAGATTGTTCACGAAATTTGAACTCAACCTTCCTTACGGTGCAACAGTAATATAAACAGAGGTTGTTTTTTTTAAATCAGATAATAATTGCTCGGGAGATAGACAGAGAACAAGCAATACCGAAAGTGATTTTTCCTACAATCAAAGGCCATAATTCATTAAGTTACAATTTGAAATGCGCAAATATCGAAAAGAATAAAGATCTTTAGGTTATAAACAAGCAATTCAGGTTTCATCAAAATCTAATTAAAATTGTGACCTCTACAGGGTCCACAACTTTGATATACCATATTTTTACACTGTTCGCGTACAAACAGCGGCCATTTTTTCTGGCAATTATGGTCCGATTTTCTCGAAATTCGAAATCAAACTTCCGTAGGGTGTAACGGTGATAGAGTCAAACGTTTCTTTTTAATCGGATAATAATTGTGACCTCCAGAGGGACCGTAGGCGATTTTTCGGACAATCAGGGGCCATAATTCAGGACCTTATGTGCAAATAACGAAAGGAACCAAGATCTTTGGGTTATAACCATGCATTTCACGTTTCATCAAAATCGAATTAACATTGTGACGCGTACAGTATTCGCGTACAAACGGCGGTCATTTTGTATGGCAATTTTGGTCCGATTTTCCCGAAATTCGAACTCAACCTTCCTTACGGTGTAACGGTAATATAATCAAACGTTTTTGTTTTTTCAATCGGATAATAATTGTGACCTCCAGAAGGACCACAAGCTAAAAAGTCGATTTTGCGTGTAATCAGGGGCCATAATTCAGGAAGTTACGATCCGATATGCGCAAATATCGAAAGGAACCAAGATCGAAAGCAGTCGAGATCTTTTGGGGATAAACCTATTTTTCTAGTTTCGTCAAAATCAGATAAGAATTGTGACCTGTAGAGAGTCAACAAACAAATTGTGGACGGACTGACAGGGGCGACGACAATATACGTCCACATAAAAATGTGAGCGTAAAAAAATTATCTCGCCTGGGAGGTATATTGAAATTGGGTCCGTTCCGATTGCTATTTTGTAATCTCTGGGAATTTTGTTTGTGTGTGTGTGTTTCGATGGAAAATAGATTTAGCTTTTGGTGTATAATTTTGTTTTCGGAGCAAATCTCATTATACGTTCAAGATATCTTTTTGAAACCTTGTACACACACCAACTTACTACAGTAGGTAGTTGTGCATTTTGCTATTTGGGAATTTCTGGGATTTTTATTTTTTCTGTTTGAGGCTTGTTTGGTGTATAATTTTTTCCGGGGCATATCTCATTAAACAGTTAAAGATATCTTTACAGTAGTTGGGCCTTTTGCTATTAAGGAATTTCTGGAATTTATATATTTTTATTTTGTGTTTCCGTAGAATCAAATATGACTTAAGTTTTTTTATGTACAATTTTGTTTCCGGAGCATATTTCATAAACCATGAAAGATATCTTCATGAAACTTTGTACGTACATTGACCTATTGCTTGTAACAAATTATTTACATACAATACATGTATTATTGTTCAATGAGTAATTTATCATAGTAAACGAACTGTACACATTCCGTATGTCGCAGGGGTGGAAGAAGTAAAATGAAATGTGGTTTAACTTCTTACTTCTCTGGACAAACTGGGATAATGGAAACGGGAGTACGCCACAATGCCTCCCGAAATTGTTCAGTCTTGGGGAGGATAGTGTGGGTCGTAGTTTTCAAGCCTCTGCTATCAGCGTGCCTTTAACTATGATTTGAGATCCAGTAGACGTGGTACAAGGGTTAATCAGTGAACTGGATGTATGAGATGTGTTGTTGACGTTTGGGAAACTAGGTCGAGGGGAAATGTGTAGGGAGTGATAGTTAGATGTATTATGAATTGTTACAGTGGCTGTGGTGTTACGTTGAAATACTATGCCGCTACCGTAACACCACAGCTTTATGATTTGTTAGACAGGATTGATACCGTAAGTCCGACAATAATAAATAAACTATTTCTGATTTTAATGTTGTCTTTTCCCACCGGCACTGGCCGTACGCCAGCAACTGAAAATAGCTGACGAAACAGCTAGGGCGTCGATTGTTAGTTCGCGTACAACTTAAAAAACCGAATGTCGTACGCCATTGTGAAACTGAAAGTAGCTGACGACGACAGTTAGGGCGCCGATTGTTAGTTCGCGTACAACTTGAAAAAAAACGAATGTCATTATGGTATTTCTGACATAATTGGTTATCGGTGACCTGAAAGCTGGTAATCTCGACTCAAAGCAAGAAATCTCGACTCAAAAGTATAGTGTATAACCTACTTACTGTCTACAGTCGTCGCTACTCTTATTCATGATTTTTTGTGGACGATTTACTACTCAGTAAGAAAGCCTGTGCCCAAAAAGAGTTCTCGTCTGTTATTATTAGTATAATGACTTCCTCATGTGCGGCAGGTTCGTTTGTTTTTAAAAACACTGTTTTTCGTTCCAAAAAATAGAAAAGTAATTTTTTACCAGATGATCATGGTTTTTCACCGAGACTAGATAATTTCTCTCGGTGTAAGGATATTATTGCTTATGAAAAAGTTCATACACTGTTGAGAAAATAGTCCCATTGGTTTTCTTAGCTGCAAATACAGCGAGAATAAACTCTGTACTGAAAAATTTTCGCGTGATCTATATAAACTGTCTTCACACACTCGATTTATAATTAGCGATATACAGGTACAGTGGCAAGTGTTATGCTTCTCAGGCTAATACCTCAAAAGTACCTCCGCGCAAAACCCTCGATTTTGGTACATGCAAAAGAAAAAGAAATAGTGCCCGTGCGCGTGCCAGTAATAGGAAAACTAAGAGTTCGCGCATAAAAATGCACGAACGTACCAGGCGCGATGTCATCTAGTTCTTACACTCTACTTTAAAAATTGTACCTCTGCATTATTAAGAAAACAAAATAGTATATATGTATTTACAAACAAAATATTCATATAACAAACATGGTTATACTTATGGCAATTGTTCCATTTAACTTATTGGTCAGAGAGCGAAAATATTTTATGGCATACACATCGTCTCACGATAATTTTGGTACTACTTATCGATCATGTCAATTAAAACTGTATAGGCAAATGCGTCCCTCCTAAGATGAGCTGTTTTATCTGAAAACCAATATATGTCTGATAAATTATGTGAGTGCGCGCCAACACGCTCTCGGTAATTAGGCTTCCTGTTACACCTTTCCATAATTTTTTGCGCCTGTATTCGATCGCATTATAAAAACTATAATACGATGGCATATTTTCTACATTTATATGTAATCTTTCAGGAAAAAATCTGCTTTGTTCATTCGTGAATTATTGGAATTATTATATGAGCAGACATATTGATATATATTTTGTCGACACATACCTTTTTTGGTCTGGGTATTTATTGACTGATAAGTTAATGTAATTACATTTTAAGACATTGTGAAACGTCATGGGAAATACATGAATGTTTATTGCAGTCGCCTTTTTTAGTCCAAATTGCTTCCGTCGTACTCAATGGCCTTCTGTCGATAGTCGTCAGTAGTCGGTCGATTAACGTTTGAATTTTTCGCCTTCACAAAAAGCAAACTGGATATTTTCTAAGAATGTAATTATAAGATTGGAAAATAATGAATGTATTAATGGAATTTAACTATCAATGGGTATCTAGGTTAATTTGGATTTATATTCATGTATGGTACCATACAAATTAGCCAAAATAGTTAATAAAAATAATGCCTCCCACGTGATAATATTTTCTACAGAAAATGTATCTGCTGGGATTCGGAAAAGGGTACTTTTTTTAATGTCAGATGTGACAAACGTTTTTTTTTTCTTTCTAAAGTATTTGATAATGATGGCCGATATGTACTTCATCATTGTCAGACTTTATAGTTGTCGTTTATCATTTGTCACAGTAAGAAACAATGGCAATCTTTAATTTAAAATTTAAGAAAAAGATGGGATATTTGCGTGTTAGTAGAAATTAGTTATAAACTGTATAATACCAGATCAAACTCTTATATGATCGGCTGTGTGTGGAACCATATCGGAGTACCCCGCCATGGCGGTTAATGAATTTAACAAGTACAATAGTCGAATATGGGCCAGTAACCGGGCATCATGGCATGGCCGCCATCTTGCAAATGTGACGTCTTTTCCGAAATCAAATTATGCCCAGTTTCATCTTGATCGTACATACATTCGCGAAGACTTGGATTTTTAGTAAAGGAAATGTACCATAATCGCTACCGTTTTCTCTGTCGTTTCTGGTGACGTAAGTAGGGCAGAAAGTAACGGCCGTTTTGTTTTTTTGTTTTTTTTAAAAAGGCGTATCGACAGATCAGATATGTTAAGATTTGTCAATAGGCATATCAAGAGCCATATATTTCTTTGTTGACCAAGGCTACTGGAACGGGTTAACTATCCGGGTTGGTTTGTTTTCGACTTTAAATGTTGAAAAATCTCCAGAATGGATTATAATCATTTTCTTCTATAGTCAGGTTTCAATTTCCGAATCAATCACAACACACATTGCATGACCCCGGGGTTAACTTGTGTTGCCCAATACTTTAAAGGAGATGAGTCGCTAATAATTGTCACCTAGAAATTGACACAAGTGGGTCACATAATATTGTACATGTAATCTGAATATTTATGAACTGATTTACATTCATTTGTTTCCATGTTGACTCTTAGTTTCAAATCAGTTATGTCCAGCGAATAGAAATTTCTAGTGTTTGGTTATTCCAGTCAATTGCGCGTGCTCCTCCAGATAAGTTATGGCGTTGCCGTTGTGGAATATATCTAGCATCATTCTTTTTGGTCACTTGTTACAAATGACGCTGAATCGTGTACCAATGGTTTATTTTGTATTAAATTTTGGATATCAAAAGCTTACCTTTTCAAGGTAACATAACAACATCAATGTTGATTTGAACTGACAAATAATTCATGGTTTCGACGTGTAAGACTTCGGGTGATACGGAGTAAGAGATTTAGCTACTTTAACCAACATGATTGTATACGTATCTTTGATTAAACCTGGTAACTTGACTAGTCCAATTGTGTCTTGGGGGTTTGTTTTAAATCTGATTTGAACAATATTTTTTTAATAGATTTACATAATTAGCCTTGTAAATCTCAACGTTTAGTTATCGGGATGGGACGAAACAGCAAGAAAAATCTTTGGCATGAAACTCGAAATAAAGAGTAAACCGCAGTGCCACTGGTCGGGCAAAATTTCCCTCATAACACACTGTATGGAAAATAACAGTAGGATGTTAAGCCTTTTATTTAGATTTAGTCAAATAGTTTAGATGCAGCTATGGCGGATGTGGCGAAACCAGGGTAAGCTTACTCTTCTCGACACCTGTTACCACTGTTGGTTATGTATTTTGTACACGGTGAACAGTCCATTTGGTGATTACACTATTTTGCCCCGACCGATTTTTAGGACTTCCTATTTTGACTAATGGTTTGGATTGTTCGTACTTATTTACTAGGTGAGCCATCAAATATTTGGAGTTCTACCTTTGGCAATTGTAACAATTTTATTAATTCAGTTAAATTACTATCTAAACTAGCCGATTCATTAAGAGACTGACTCACTATGTGATGTGCTATCATTAGCCTTTGGTTTTGTAAACTCAGAATTCTCATCATGCTTAATGAATTTTGACTAATGGTTTGGATTGTTCGTACTTGGATTTATTTTACTTTCATCATTCTGTTTAGTTTTACACTCATCTGTAAGGTATATCGCTCCAACACAAGGGCTTTTACCACTTCAAAATTCATCTAGTTGTGTTCATTGTGACAAGGGGCCCTCATTCAACAATGCAAGCACCTGTCATAAGTCTCTCCGACAGCACGGGATTATGGGCAGGCTCCGTGACGAATCAGTCGCCCTGAAGAATTCCAGCCTAACATATAGTACATCAAGTTAAGGTTAGGCCTATTGTAATTACCATTACAGTAATAATGCATTAACCGATTATCTGAGCCAATGGGTCAGTCAAACCTGAGCTCCCCCCCCCCCCGCCGTTGTATAAATGTCTATATTTTCATTTTCAATTTCCCGATATAACTATTAGAAACAAATTTACATGAAAAAATAATCTGAAAAAGATTTTTGTGCAATATTAATTCTAATTACTTAAAAAAATAGCACTCGGCAGATTCCGGTACCCTTCATCTAGCCTCGGCTGTATGACAGTAAGCAATATGTACCTACGCCCATACATTTGCGATGCCAATCTCCCAAACAGAGATGTCTTCCCTTGCAGTCCACACTAATAGAGTGAGACTTGTGTGGAGAATGTTGCGTTTACTTTAACAGGAAAACTTACCGCTTTTATAAAGAAGTTCCAAAGATGGCGTCCTCTATAGAATGTGTAGAGGTTTCGTTGCAAAGTTATCCTTTGTTTAAAGAAAATTGGACAAACTTGAAAGACAAACAGCTTCAGACGTTGAAAGCTATGTATGATTGTTAAGATTGTATCTCTATTGCTACAAAACACAAGTCACTATGGGTGCAGTCAATTTTTCATCTGGGAATTTTAAAGTAGTTCCAATATGACTGAATTCATCATACAGCCGAGGTTAGATTGTACCGGAATCTGCCGAGGTTTACCGAGTGATAATAACAGTTTGATGAAAGATATTATCTCTAACACTGACCCCTTGGTGTTAAATTGAATCTCAGTTCGGGTCACACAGGTGTGAAACAGACGCCGGCAAAAGGGAATTTCTTGAAAGGCTTTTAGATCTAGTATTACGGCTTAAAATGATTTTTTACCCATATATGGCCAAAACATTAGGCAAAGAAATGTTGACCCTCGGCCTGCTGGGTTAGAAATGTCGACTTAATAATGATCAAATGAGGCCTAAAAAATCAACAGAGGTCCTAGTTACTTTAAAGGAGCTAAATCGCCAACATTTGGAACCTTGGGTCGCAACACATATAATACTGTAATATGAATGTATATGATTCATGTTTTCGAAGCTGAAGATTTTGGATAATATTGAGTTAGAGACTTGGGTCCTTCAATATGCAAGAGCCAAATCTGCCTATTGCAAGTCTTTATTTAGACTTCACATGATATAAGAATTACTAATTAAGACATTTATTTCCATGACAAGCTCACAGACAATTCTGTAGACCACCGGATGGCTTATAATTAAATCCAGGATATACATATATATATAATAAAATATAGGTAAATACAACTCCCAGTTAATATATATATAAACTAAATTAAAGAAAGACACCAAAATACTAATTTGACGGTTAGCGCTTTCTGTTCGTACTGTATTTTGGTGTCTTTCTTTAATTTGTTCAGTACGAACAGAAAGCGCTAACCGTCAAATTAGTATTTTGGTGTCTTTCTTTAATTTAGTTTATATATATATATATATATATAGCGTGGATTTAATTAGATATTGAAAGATTTTTGTTATAATTTTGTTAACCTTGGACATGAATCCATTACCAGCGGTTCCCAGGCCGCCTTAACTACGTATCAATACCCTGCATATTTCGCCATTAAGTTCGATTGGGTAATAAGCCCAGCTTGTGAGCCAATCAGATTCACCGATCGTCGTAAATACCAAGTCTCCCGCTTCTATCTAAAATATTTACATGTAACAATCGAATTGCAAAGTTCAAAGATCGACCAATGTCAAGGTTGCTGGTTTTCCGCGAGTTTTTCTCAATTTTAAAAAAAAATAACGGCTGTAACCTTATTTGTTTACAGTGTGTTATGTGCCACGACCTCTGATTGGGCAATGCTTATTAGTCACGTGTAAACACAACGGGTGCAAAAGGTTATTAACATGCATGTCAAGTTTCATCAAATTCGGTTCTAAATTGTGACCACTGTAGGGTCCACAAGCTAAAAGTCTGATTTTTCGTACAATCAGGGGCCATAATCCACGAAGTTTCGATCCGATACATGCTAATATCGAAAGCAGCTGAGATCTTATGGGCATAAACCTATATGTCAAGTTTCGTCGAAATCAGATAAGAATTGTGACCTGTAGAGAGTCCGTAAACAATGGTGGACGGACGGACAGGGGCGACGGCATAATACGTCCACATGAATATGTGCGCGTATTAAAATATACAATTTACGGAGGGATAAAGAATGTGTAGTGCCACAGTACAAAATGTTTGGAGGAGTTATTATTTTAAAATGGATTCGTCTGTCTTTTACCCTTCCGTCCGTCACACTATTTGAGACACAATCACTCTCCTTCTTTTTGAGCTAGAATGTTCAAACATGGTGTAGGAGTTGATTAGTTTAATGCCTTGATGGCGTTCGAAGATTAGAATTTTCAGCTGAGAGGAAGCAGAGATAAGCAATTTGATTGGTTGATGCTTTGGGACGCGATAACTGTTCTAATTATGTGAGAGAGACGGAATTTGGTGCATAGTTTTATAACATCAATAACTTGACTAAGTTCAATAATAACCATTTTCTGTTTAGAGTAAGCTGAGATAAGCAATTTGATTGCTTGATACTCTGGGACTCGATAATATTAGTTTTAATTACATAAGAGTGATGAAACTTGGTGTATAGTTTTGTTACACCAATACTTTGACTAAGTTCAATAATGGGCATTTTCTACTGAGGGTAAGCAGAGATTATCAATTTGATTGGCCAAAACTTTGGAACACAATAAAATGACTATCCTTCTAATTGAGCTTCAACGTTCTAAAGTTGATGTAGGTGTTTATTAGGTCGATGCCGTTAAGGAGTTCGAAGATATGCAGATCAGGGTAAGCAGAGAAGCAATTTGGTTGGTTGATCCTTTGGAAGACGATAACTATTGTTCTTATTAAGTGAGAGTGAGGGCACTTGGTGTATCGTGTTATCACATCAATACCCTTGACTAAGTTCAATAATGAGCATTTTGCTCAGAGCAAGCAGAGCGATAAGCAATCTGATTGGTCGAGACTTTGGAACACAATAACTCTCCTTCTACTTGAAGTAGAATGTTCAGGGTGTAGGCGCTCATTAGGGGTGAGTGCCTTAATGGGGTTCAATGATAAGCATTATCTGCTTACGGTAAGCAATCGGGTTGCTTCATGCTTTGTGACACGATAACTTTGGTTTTAATGAAGTGGGAGTGATGGAACTTTTTATCATTACCTTGATGGGAATTTTCTACTCAGGGTAAGGAACGATAAGCAAATTGATTGATCAAGACTTTGGAACATAACAACAACTGTGCCTTTAATTGAGGTGGAATGTTTAACCTTGATTTAGATGGTCATTAGATGAATGTCTTACCTGAGTTCAATTATTAACATTCCGAGCTAAAGCTTAGTAGAGCGAAACAATTCCAATGGTCGATGCTTTGGAAAAGGATAACTTTGATTCTATTTGATACAGAGAGATGAAACTCAGTGTATAGTAAATAATCAGTTTGATTACTTTTGAAAACAATAAATGCGCTATTAATTAATATGTCATCTATTTATACTCGGATTTCGGTTGGGGACATCAACGTCACTGCTGGCTGGTTAGACATGGAATTTTGATTTGACATATTTCTGCTTTGTAAAAAATTAGCCTTTTAGGGACAGTCTTTTAAAGGCAGTAAAAACACCGTTTTAAACTCTGCTACATCTCAATGAACTTTCAACAGTTATTTCAAACGGACGTCTTTAAATTTTGAATGGATTAATCTAAGGGTGGTTTAGCATCATAAAATTTACAATTAACTTTGTGGTCATGATGACCACTTTACATGAAATGAACCCGTGTTATATTCACGGGCTGGAATAGCAGGGAAACATGTTTGCAGTCTTGGGGGCCAGTTCAGTTAGAGATTGGGTGGCTTACAGGTTTTATTTCAAATCAACCGTAATATATTTAAAAACACCATTTAACACTTAGTCATTTTGACTATATTTTCAATACAAATTTCCGATTTATGAAAATAATTTTACACTGAGTTATGTACAATATTTTTTAATGACATAAAAACTTGTTAGATACTAATAGCTTGATAAAATTTATTATCTTGTTAAATATAACCATAACACTAAACCCAAGGGATTAACAATAATCACAGCTCAAGTCATTTGTTACAACACTTGTGTGAAACAGCAAACGATAAAGGGGATTTTTATACAGACTTTCAGATTTAGTTTCCAGAAAGGACTGTGAAGAAGCAGTACTTATCATTTATTTACTCGTGAAGTGGCTGATTTTTATTTCTGACAGACTCATAGTGCGATTCTTGCGTTACGTACGTTACATTTAGAGCCGATTGAACACAATCAAAGTTTAATAATTTTATTGTAGTGAGTTGCAGAAAGTCACTGTTTATGGCTTTTATTAGCTAACATGTATATCTAATATAGAAAATTGAACAATTTTCCCATTGTCACTGTCTCTTGAAGGCGACTATGTTGCTGTTACGTACGTTACATCACAAAAGACAAAACTTAATACCACAAAATTTTAAGTCATACGGTCTGTCTGTGATCTGAACTTTATGAATGAGTTGATGTTTTACCATTTTGTTGTGCATACACAATAGTTTATATTTCGGTATACTAACAGATGATTCATATCCACCTCTCCCATTGACACACCATGGTTTAGTGTTATGTACGTTACACGGAACTGTTACGCGCGTTACGCGTCTGAAATCTTTGCCTTATAACGTTTAGAATGGATCGGAGCACGCTTTATATTTATTATCTCTGTTATGATTGAACAAGTGAACAAAATATATGAATTTCAGATAATTTATTTCATTAAATTTAATAATGTAGTTGGGGTGGAATTAAATTACAAATTGCTGAGTTTAAAGTTGACCCCCATTTGAAATTTGGAGACATAAAAGACATTGAAGAACAAACAAAAAAAAATTGGGGCTTCGAGGGAGTAAGCCCTCCTGTATACCCCCTTTGAAGATAGCCTACCATGATTTCCAGTATTTTTAACGGATTCACCAGTTTCTATCATTTTAATCGTTCTGTATGGATGTTTTTTTAATTGCCGAGTTCATTTCTGATGTGAAAGCGAACGTAAATATATCCAAAATGGCGGAATTCAAAGATGGCAGCCATAAATCCAAGATGGCAGACAAAATTGTCATACTTTTCCCGATCAAAAGCACTAATCTGCGTTCAGAATATGTTTTTGAGACTGATTTCTAGACTAAACACTTGTATGATACATTTGAATTATTCACTTTATTATAATGAACAATTATATGCACAGTGAAGTTGTTTGTGGATGATATAACTGTATTAATCGGCATATACAAAGGTGCATTGAAACTGAAATTGTTCCCACGGACTGATATTAATGACCAAGTCTGAAATAATGCGTTGGTGCCATGTAATGGGTATATACATAGATGTCTAAATGATTTGTCACGCATAAAAATTAACATTCTGTATTTTTATATGACTAGAAACACCAGTGAAGATACTATGGCCACGCAGTCGTCAACACGCTCGTCCTCGCAGAAGCAAATTGCCGACGTGGTATATTATCAAACAGCGGACCTTCCTAATGGTTTTCTACCCACAAAGCAAGCTGTCATTAGCAATATGATGTATTCAATGAGACCGACACGACCTGGTCAAGCGACGAGATCGCGCGAAAGTGCTGCACTGATGCTTGCGGAAATTCTCCAGGAACATTGGATTTACTGCAACGTTTACACTGTGAGAACATGGCATATTCGATATAGAATATTGAAGCTGTGCAAAACCTTCATAAATTTAATACAGAATATAGAGGATAGAAAATCTAAACAGACATTAAAGGACGGTGCAAAACAGTTCAACGATGGTCGTAATAACCTGTTTGACATACTTTGTGAGAATAGTGAGGCGAGTTTAGGGGGGGGGGGTGGCCTAGGGGTCTAGAGTGCCGCGCTTCGACCTCTAGCTGGCCGGTCACCTCTGGCTTGCGGCTATGGTTTCGATCCCCAATGTGAGCGTATGTGGCATGGAGATGGGAGCGCCTTCTCAACCTCGTGGGTTTCCTCCGGGCACTCCGGTTTCCTCCCACTGCTAAGCGAATTATTGAAATAAAATTAAACCATATGTTAGTCCCGAAATGACATAATTTGTGTCGAGTGGACGTTAAACCCGAATTTCCAAGTTCCTAGTAAACGCGACCACGAACCCGAACGTAACTGAACAAGCCCTCGATTGTACTACCCATTTGATAAACCACGACTTTGAACACAAACAGTGGAACAAATCTAGTGAATTTGATGCTTTCATCTCACCGAAGAATAAGTCTGTCTCTAAAAGATGAACGATTCAATCGACTTACTTTAACATGTGCTGTAAAGCTTAATCATTACGACGATGTAACTTCATTTCTGCAAAAGTTCGAACATGTAACTAATCAATTAGCCTGCATTGTGAGATGTTTTAAGCGAGCGGGGTACTAATTGGGTTACATCTTGTTGAACCGTTCTTTTCCCTCACCATGTCAACAACATCCTCATTCCCGCAACTCTTCCGGGAACTATGCGAAACAGATCCTGTGAAGTTCCTGTATGTAAGTACTCCAGCCTTGTCGTTTGTTTCAAAACACTATGAAGTGTGTAATGCCATATAACCAGTCAGCATCGCGATGAGGTCATCAAAATGATTTTATCTAGATAAGACACTGGATTTCAAAAACAAAAGGATGACACCATATACACAACCTAGATGCTGAGAGAAATGTTGACATCGGAAGCTACGAATTGAAAAGACGAGGTGCAAAAGAACTCAATGCTGCGTCCTCAGCACAAGTAAATGCGAAAGCAGTGAACTAGTGTGGAGGCCCGACCATCGGGATCATTCAAAGACCGTAAAAATACCCGATATACTGGCGGCATGAAATACACAATCTGAACTAATGGCCCAGGGTCTTGCTGAGAAAGAAGTGTCAAATTTAAGCGTAGACAAACGGCGAACAAGTGATTTGGGGGGTCCATTCACGTTGATTGGTGAATTAGATGACTACATCGCGAACACAAGACATACAGGAAACTGTCAAAAGCAGTAGACTCTACCTTGAAGTTAGGTATGATAGAGACACGTCGCTATCGATTCCCAAGACGAGTGATATTTTTTGTATGAAAAAAAGACTATAAAAATCTACCGTTACGCGAACAATTTGAAGGTGTATCTAAGTAAAGTAGGTTGCAAGGCTGATGTTACAATGGTGGATTTCAATCAAGCACTGGGTACGTTCATTGGGCAATCGATTGCGTAGAACCTACTCGGATAATCTCCATGATTATGGTTTAAGATTGCTACGATGACTGTTCTTATCATGGAACATATGAATTTATATTAATGTGTGAAAATGATGCATGTTTCCTTAGCGATGGTTTCTTGTATAATTTCATTTGAGATATACAGAAATTTGACAATAACATGAATTTCAACAAGATTCTATGTATCACACCGGTTTCCTTAGAGATGGTTTTTTGTATAAGTTCATGTGAGATATACAGAGATTTGACAATAACATCAATTTCAACAAGATTATATGTATCACACATGTTTTAGCGATGGTTTCTTGTATTATTTCATGTGAGATATACAGAGATTTGACAATAACATGAATTTCAACAAGATTCTATGTATTACAAATGATATCTGAAAACTACATGAAGTCAGAAGAACACCATGTGATCGTGATGAAACTGAACACCCGCGGCAACATTTTCAACAACAAAATCCTAGAATAGACGTATTATACGATGTTTATTCGGGTTTTGTTTGATATTTTATCCACAATCTTGGATTTTGGGCCGCAATCTTGGATTTCCGCCATATTAAATATAGCTACTTTTAAATTTTCTCAGCAGAAATCAACTACTCGACTCAAAATACATCTGTACCGAACGTGTACTTACGACGTCTTTTAAGAACAAATACTAGTAAAATCCGGTAAAAATACCGAAAATCAGGATGCGGTACCTTCAGGAGGGGTGCACAGGGGTTACCCCCCCCCCCTTCCAAAAAAAAAAAAAAAAATCTTTTGCTGCTTCTTCTATGCCTCCAAGTTTTCCGATGGAATTAATTCCACCCTTACTTATAGTTTTTATGACTGGTTAATTAGTTTATTATGTACAATGACTATAAAATTTGTAATATCTTTAATGACTTTTTAAATCCCCCCCCCCCCAAGAAGTTCGAAATAATAATTACACGTAGACTACATGTGTAAGCTTATCTATTTCAGTAAGTCATCATAAAAATGAAACTGTCCTGGATCCAACTACAAATGGTGGTTCGACCGTCTTCATTATCTGGTTGCGTTTGTAGAATATAGTGTCGGGCTGAAGTGGCCACTTCCATGTGGACCCTGCTCCTCTATATGCATTACATTTTACCGTATAATCTCCATCTTTGCAACAATTAATGATATCCCCTGGAAAATTGTTGTTATCATAAGTAACAATACACCAGATTCAATGACTTTATCTTCACTATGAATATGATCATAATTCCCTATGACATTTGGGTCTCTCTGTTGTCCAGAAACATGAAACATGGTTATTTTTTGTTCACTGAAATGAAAATATGCACAATGCATTTTCCTTATTCTGGGAAATTCTATAATATGAATCCATGGGTTGTACAAACTTATGAAACTTAAAATTTCATCATTTGATACAAATAATATTTCAGTGGACTTCATTTAAGTTTTTTAATTTAATTATAAAAGTCACTAGCGAATAGTACATTGATTTCACCTTTATGATTCAGAATATTTTGACGCACTAAAGACTTTGGAACATAGCAGCTCTGCTTTTAATTGAGGTAGCATGTATAAACTTGACGTTGATTAGTTCCATCACTCTTTATCTAGAATCAAAGTCAAAGAAATTACTCTGCTTAGCTTTAGCGGGAACTGTTAATCCTTGAACACCTACTTGGAAATACCATTGATCATTAAAACATATGCAAGAAACTTACTTACTTACCATTAATCATTAAAACATACACAAGAAACTTACTTAAAGGAGCTAAATCGCTAATATTTGGGACCTAGAAATTGACCGAAATAGGTCACACCGCATATGATAATGTAATCTGATTGTATATGGTCTGATTTTCATTCTATTTGTCTCCAATTTCAAATCAATTATATCCAGCGAAATAGACATTTCTAGTATCTAGTTTTCCATTCTGTTGCGCACGCTCTCCAGATAACTCATGTCGCCGACAACAGGTAGCTTTCAGGTTTATGGGCCTCGGATGTGTATCTCATAGTTTAAAAAAATAATAGAAGAATAATAATGTAATATGAATGTATATAATCTATTGTACATTAAATGGTTTCCGTTTTTACTCTAATTTCAAATCAGTTATGTCCGGCGAAATAAGCCGCCAGTCTCAATCGAATGAAAATTTCGAGCGTCTGGTTATTCCAGTCTACATACGCCGTTTGATTTAGTGTAATGTTTCTAGCTATGTTCCTCTTGCTAGAACTGGGACTGAAATGCGTTATGGTACACGATTCGTGTACCAGTGGTGAAATGTTTATTTTGTCTTAAATATTGGATATCAGAAGCCCAGCGTTTCCCTTCCCGGTAAGATCACAGCATCAATGTTGTTTTAAATTGACAAATAATTCGTTTTTTCAATGTTGAAGATTTTGGATGTTATTGAGTTACACTACTTTAAGATAAAATGAGATCGTGTTAGTTGTATTGGCTATTTGAGAGGCTATAGCAACTCTATCGGAAACTTGGACTGTTACAAATGATGGTCACTTGTTACAAATAATGCTGAAACGCGCTATGGTACACGAAACAAGTACCACTGGTAAAATGTTTATTTTTTCTTAATGATTGGATATCAGAAGCTTACCTATTCAAGATAAGAAGATAACAACATCAATGTCGATTTGACAAATAATTGTTGTTTTCAACGTGCAAGACTTTGGATGATATTGCTTTAGAGACTTCCCTACTTTAAATAGCTATACGAACATTTGTAAAACAGCTTTTTCTAGAATTCTCACATTTTTTCTTTTTTCTCGGCGTAAGAATTAATGCAGACTTGCGAGACAAACCCTAGGTGTAATATAGTTTGTAACATTCCTCATATTTCCCACAGTGGTACTACACATATTTTTTCATTTTTTTTTTTGGTAAGTCTGTATTTCTTTCTTAGACTCTTTAGCAAATTACGTATTTGCTGTGATGTATGCCCAAAAGAACAGATCTAGTTTATTCTTTCTTCTAACTAATCTACAGTACTGGACAAATTAATAGCAACAACTTCATAATTGTGGAGAAAATCAAGTCTTTAATAATAAACTGTTGATCAAATGATGACGTTTGAACATATTCGCGTGAAATTTTGCACACATGCACACACGGTCTCACGCTTTGCACTCAATATATTATCGACGTCGTTCATGACGTAGTGACGTCATCTGGGTGGATGACGTCACTAACGACCACAATGGTGTTTTTTTTGGCAGTTTTTCAACTTTTTGAACATGAGCATTATAGAAATAATATAAGGTAGAAATACAAAGTAACACTTGGGTGGTAGTCGGCTGACTCTGCTCTGATGACATGCACTATTTCTAATATTTCGTCTGTCCTCCTTTGGCTTTTATTAAGGCATCTACACGTCGTGGCATTCCCTGAATCAAACTCTCGCACTGTCTTTTGATGATTTCAGAATGGAACCAGACCTTGATTAGGCGGGCTATCAAGTCCACTTTATTCGTTATTGGGACGTTGTGTATTTCGTCCTTAAGTGTGTCCCATAATGTTTCGATTGGGGACATGTCAGGTGAATTGCCCGGCCAATCAAGAACCTTAATCTTATTTTTCTGGAACCAGGCCTTAGAGCGTTTCGCGACGTGGCAAGGAGCGGAGTCCTGTTGGAAGATGCATTGTTGTGCATTGTCCTCGCCGTACCAATCTTTAATTTGGGGTACAAGGCGATGTTCCAGCATATCAACGTACTTGATACTGTCCATTGTTCCCTCGACGATATACAGCCTGCTGGGACCTTTCACCGAAATGGCGCCCCAGACCATTATCTTCGTAGGGAACTTGACGGTTTTGCGCAGGCACTCAGGCAGAAATTCCTCACCACGACGTCGACGGACTGACTGGACTCGATCATCCAGCACGGCGATAGTTGACTCGTCGCTGAAAATCACACGCTCCCATTGATGGACTGACCAATCCTTGTGTTTAATGGCCCACTCTAACCGAGCTTTCTTCATGTTTTCGGTCAGTCTTGGTTTCTTCCGGGGCCGATATGCTTTCAATCCCGCTTCCAGAAGACGTCTGTTAACCGTCTTACGACTGACACAAATTCCACCGTCCTTCCACAAGGCAGACGCTAACTTCCGACAGGACGCGCGACGATCTTTCAATGAAGTCGCAACGATAATGCGGTCCAATCTCTTTGTTGTCCCCCTCTTTCTACCACATCTTCCAACACGCCTACTCTTTAACGACTGTCCACTGTCAAGTTTCTTCTTGATCCGGCAAACAGAACTTCTATTGACGTCCAACCGTCTTGCTATATCCGACTGGGTCAAATTCGTATTATCTAACAAAACTTCTATCTGACCTTTTTTCCGAGGACTTAAATCACTGATTTTCGGCATGACTAATTCCAGAGCAGAAACCAATTTTGGTGAAATCACGTATTGATGACATCATACAGCTGTTATGACGTCACGCACGTTCAATGTCGTCATCGTCATTCAATTTTCTCGTGGTCATGTAATCAGAGTCGACTACCACCCAAGTGTTACTTGGTATTTCTACCTTATAACATTTCTATAATGCTCATGTTCAAAAACTGCAAAAAAAGCACCATTTTGGTCGTTAGTGACGTCATCAGTCGAGATGACGTCATTACGTCATGAACGACGTCGATAATACATTCACCGCAAAGTGTGAGACCATGTGGGCATGTGTGTAAAATTTCACGCCAATATGTTCAAACGTCATCATTTGATCAACAGTTCATTCTTAAAGATTTGATTTTCTTCGCAATTATCAAGTTGTTGCTATTAATTTGTCCATTACTGTATATGCAACGACCTTACTGACAAGAATCTGTAATCTTGTCAAGCGTCCGGATGTTATTTGTTAACACAGGCACAGGTTAAGGCAAAAAAAAGAACATTACTTACACACCATAAAAATTGACACAAATGGGTTGCAACGCATATTTTATATAAAAATGTAATTTTTATATAATAATGTAATATGAATGTATTAAAACTGATTTACATTCAATCGTTTGAGTTATGTTCTGTGAATACGCCAGAAGTCTTAATCGAATGACAATCTCTAGCATCTGTTTATTCCAATCTACACCCGTAGTATCTATTGGGCATGATGCTCTCCAAACAAGAATATGCCGCCACCGTTTGACTTGACTCGTGGAATGCCTAGCCTCGTTCTCAGTCCCTTGTTACAAATGGCGCTGAAATGCGTTACGGTACACGATTTTGTTTTTTGTGGTTTTTTTTTTTTCGCAATTATTGGATATCAGATGTCCATCCTTTCCCGATACGATTACAACATTAATGTTGATTTAAATTGACAAATAATTCTTGTTTTCAATGTCAAAGACTTTGGGTGATATTGAGTTAATGACTTAGCTACTTTAAGTTTATGTTTAAATCACAAAGGCCTTGGTCCCTTTTCATACTCGCGTCTATCTGAACGTAAATTCCTGGATTATGGACCAGTTGGAAGTCACAGTTTGTATCCAATTTTATAAACCCTTAATCGCCATTAATAACCAATGAAGGTTGGGATCGAATTTCGTAAAAATTTGACCGAAAGTGCCGGACAAAATGTCCGCTACTTATACGCAAATAGTCTATAAGTATGTAATACCAAGGATGTGAACACTCTAGAAATAACATTTTTCATCCAATTTTGATGAAATTTGAATGTATGTTTATAATCCAACGATCTTGGCTCGTTTCAATATTGCGCAGATCAGACCCTAACTTCGTATATTATAGCCATTGATTGCAAGAAAAATCACGTTTTTATCTTGTGGGCCCTCTAAATTCCTGCTAGGGTAAGTCGAGCGATAAGCAATTTGATTGGTCGACGGCACAATAATATACTATCTAATTGAGCTAGAATGTTTAAACGTGGTGTAAGTGTTTATTAGTTCGATATCTTGATGAAATTCGAAGATGAACATTTTCTGCTTAGGGTAAGCAGAGATAAGAAATTTGATTTATTGAAGCTTTGGGACATGATGACGTCAGCTCTAATTAAGTGAGAGTGATAAAACTTGGTGTATAGTTTAATTACATCAATATAATGACTAAGTTCGATAATGAACATTTTCTGCTCCGGGTAAGTAGAGCGATAAGCAATTTGATTGGATGAGACTTTATTGCACAATACCCCTCCTAATTGAGCGAGAATTTTCAAACTTGGTGTAGATGTTGATTAGTTCGAAGCCTTGATAGAATTCATTTTCTGCTTTGGGTAAGCAGAAATAAGCAATTTGATTGGTTGATGCCCTGGGACACGATAACTTCAGTTACAATTAAGTGAGAATGGTGAAACTTGATGTATAGTTTCAACGTAACACAACTCTACTTTTAATCGAGATAGAATGTTTAAATTTGATCATGATGTCCATTAGCTTGATTCTATCTGATACAGAGTGATGTAACTAAGTGTATAGTTGATAATCAGTTTGATTCCTCGATACTTTTGAAAAAGATAAACGTGCATGTAATTAATATGTGTCCTTTTTTTTCTGCGGGGGACATCAGCCTCACTGTTGGCTTGGTTGGTTTTTTTGTTTTGTTTTGTTGTTTTTTTTTGGGGTGGGGGGTATTTTCTACACAGGTCTGTTGATGCATGGTGGACAATCAAGATGTTATGGTTGAAGAACTATAACTGGCTAGGAACAGATGTCCAGAAATTCAGTGATTAAGACTGGGTTGATGGAAATACAGATGCAGAGTGCAAAAACTATCATAAGTACTGATTATTCTGTTACACACATTACAATCGTAGTAGGTGACAAGTATTTTATGGAGGAATAATGCATAAAGACCGAAGAGTTGTGGCGGAATTGTTGTTGGTTGAGCAGCAAGCCAAGGGACAAGTGAATGAGCCTTCTGAAGGGGGTGGGGGGCGAGATAAGTCATATTCATAGATGATATTGGACTTACCCGAGATATGGCCTTGAAATGCACATTGTAACGTTAAAAAGCAATAACAAGACGGCGTAGAAATTCTCATAACCACATTGTCCCTAGAAGATGTTTAGTTTATAATATAAGCCACTGCTGTGTTGTCAGTTGAAAAAAAGGGTACGATTTGCCAAACTTTGCCCACAAATTCCGACAGATAATACAATTGGAAATAATTCTTTGAAAGTTATATGCAAGGAATTCTTGTGAGTAGGCCCGTAAACCAATGCGTTCTCCAAAAACTACTGCAAACCCCCATGACCCCCCCCCCCCCGCATGCGCGTTGAGTTTAATGGTTTCTGATTAAATCCAATTACTAAACAGAAAACAAGATTTCCCTTCAAACTGCAATATGAATTTCCCAAGCAGACACGCCAGCCTTTGCATCGACATTAAGGTTGATGCGATAAGGACATATATGGCCAATGGCCAAGTTAGATGTGCGACGAAGAAAGGCACGATCTGGAATAATAACCTTAGACACAAAGTTGAGCAACCCTAACAAGGCAAACCCTAACAGTTTTAAAACGATTTCAATGCCAAAACCCTGTCTTCAGCAACTGTGTTTTATCAAGCTTAATAGGCACATCTATATGTGAACATAAATAAAAAATGTTATTAAAGATGCCAGGCAATGGTCACATCCTGCCTTGCCAATCAAAAAGATGCCATCGAGAAAATGACAGTGGTTTGGACGGTTAGTAATCTAATGGAGGATCCACTGTAGTGCTGTTGAAAAGGTATTTTAAAAATAGCATGGCGATGAGCATCCCATGATGAATCGTAATAAAAGAGCCCTTTCCACTGGAATCCATGGAGGTGGTGATCAGCAAGCAAGATGTGTAGAAGCAAACAGAAAGTGTCTTCAATATCGCATTTACCATCAAGCAATTATAGCCACGTTGCTGTTTCTATATTCTGTTAGGAATTTAGGAGTTAACGGAATTACACATGGGATATGATAAATCGTTGATAGGTCTAAAGCTGCTTGTGTGCTTTTTTGGTACTGCCGAAGTGTTGTTTTCTGGGGGTTGTAGCTTATTCCAACACTGACGACGAAAACTCAGATAAATAGTTAAAATTGTACTTTTAATAAACGAATGTTTAGAACTGGCTAAGGGTCACAATAACGAGATAGGTATCGATAGGGCGAGTCGGTCACCAGTATAAAATTACAGTAGAATATAGAACATAACATATATACAAATAAATATGTTAAATTGCACATAGGAAACAGATGTTTAAATACAGAAGAAGATAAGGACACCGCAAGAACGCGGGTTAACTATAATTACGTAATATATATCGTAACATTAAGTTAAGACGTGGAAGATTAGTGAGATATCAATTCGGACATTGTTCAATTACTACATTAACATAAATCATATAATAAAATATATACAAAGATACACTATGACAGTACAAACCCGAGTGGACATCAAACAATATATAGCAAAGGACCACAATAACGACCTTTTGGGGCCTTTTTTCTGAAATTTGATATCAATGATATGTGACCTTTTTAATTTCTCGATAAGTCTTGAATTCGGGGGGTAAGGCGTTGGCTCGCTAGCCTGGATATCGAGTGTTCGATCCCTGCATAGGCCTGGACAGTTTATCCAGATTATCCGGTGTGGTTTCCCCTTCTCAGCTGTCTAGTCATTCGGATGGAACTAAAAACCGAGGTCCTGTATAGCCTACACATTTCGCTGCCCGCGAAAAACTTCCCTCATAGCACAATGCATGGCGTATGCCTGTCTTTGTTAGCCCAGTTTGGAGCAGAACAGTAGGCCATTAAACCCCATTTCTTTTGAATTCGACATGTTTTAATAATTTAGGACCCCAAACCCCATTAACACAAATATCTCCTTGGCTTCGGGACCTTAACTAGACAGTAAGTCTCCAACTTTAATTGATGTTGGTGGGTTTGATTATTGATTTGTAGAACATTCATTCTTATATTTGCAAATATGTTCCATGGTAATGAAACGCCAAAAATATCCGTTAGGGGATGTTTTGGTTCAAGTGTGAGATTTGGAGAACTCGGTGTTGGACACTTCGCCGTTTTGGAGACGAAAGAAAGTTCTGTATGGAGTAATGGGAATACAACCCGCCGCCACAACTCATCGGGAATAGTTACCCAGTATACGGAATATAGAAATCCACGTGAATATCGTCTTCTGCAATGATCTGTGGCGGTAATGTGGTTGTTCCAGATTCCATGTCCAAGGGGGCGAACTGGTGCTAAATTTATGCATTTGTATAAATTGGGTTACAAGACTTACTCTGTTGGTGGAATTGACATGGGAGAGTATGACTGGCCCTCGTCTGGTGATGATACTGCACGAGTCGGATTGTTGTGTTGGGTCGTGAAGCTCGGACAGGTATGAGCTGTGGTGGGGCGTGAAGAACGACGTCTGTTTTTCTTATAGTAATCGGTGATCTGTATGAACAAATAGTAACCGATAAGCTACTGAGCAATTGACGGTCTAGTACTTTGACCCGGCTGCTTTTGACTTCCACACGATTTCACAAGATTTCTTCTACTTGCGAATTTCTACTAACTTCCTACAACTTTTGATGCAATCAAGAACTATACTTAGTATTCATTTACTATGAATCAAGAAAATATTAAATATTATTTTCAAGTTCAAATTACAAAGTGTTTTAAAATTAACTAAAACAATAATAGAAATTACAAGTACAATATGGTCAGACGTGATATTCATCGTCTTCGAGCTCTGGATCTTTGTTGTCACTCAAATGCCGATCACCGTCAAGATAATGTTCTTCTCCATCGTCGATGTCGGCTAGGGCTGCCTCCTCAATCATCTGAAAGATGGGTCTTTGAGCCTGGGCGTTACCATCCACATACAACATTTCGAAATAATATTCACTGCCCCATAAGTCACTTCTCTTGACGTTGAGATGTAAAAAAAAAATTCCGTCGGGTGTGCCGGCAGGAACTCGATTGGGACTCTATTGCGATTTTTAGGTCATGTTTGCATTTTCCCGTGCACCTTCGCTCCTGTTTGTGTGTATGGTGAGTCGCTCAGTTGATTTATCTCTTGATAATGGGCCATTGCCACCTATTTGTAGAAAGAACGCATTATACTAAATAGATTTTAAGATTGATGTTTGGGAATGATATTTTAAAATATAGATGTAACTCCACTGCGAACAATACCTGCATCACCAAGACCATGTACTGTTCCATCAAGTGCTTAATTAATCATTGGTACTAGTTTGCTGCACAAAATGTTTCTAGTCGACGTATATAGGAATGGCCCTAAAACAAGAATTTTGGGGACAATGGTGAACAATGCATCAACATAATATACACAAAATTATATAAAAAAAAATCTTTTCGCTGAATGAAAATCTAAATTTTTAACAATGGATTCCTTATTATAAACAGAATTTATCCGTAAATAGTCACTGTGACAAAAATTCCTTCCTTGCACAGTGTGATAGAAAAACATCACATTAAGCTAATAGTTACAATAATGTAGTATTTACTTGTTTTAAAGAGATGGAGTGGTCTATTGATCAAGTTCCGCGCTTCGACCTCTAGCTGGCCGGTCACCTCTGGCTTGCGGCTGTGGTTTCGAGCCCTGGTGTGAGCGTATGTGGCATGGAGATAGGGTCGCCTTCTCAACTCGTGGGTTTCCTCCGAGCACTCCGGTTTCCTCCCACTGCTAAAGACCCCTACGCGCAAGCGAATTATTGAAATAAAGTTAAACCATATGTTAGTCCCGAAATGACCTAGTTTGTGTTAAGTGGACGTTAAACACCATTTCTCTCTCTCTATTGATCAAAATTTTCTCATTCTGCATAATTAACTATTTTATTTACAATAAAATCGGTTATATTTTCTACGCCCACATATATTGTCGTCACCACTGTCCGTCCACAATTTGTTTGTGGACAATCTATACATATCCCAATTCTTATCCGATTTTGACGAAAGCTGAAATATAGATTTATCTCCAAAAGTATGGAAGGGTATCGCTGCCAATATTAAATGCTCTGCCAAAATGTGGTTTCCATTGATTGTATGTAAAAAGTACGATGTACCAAGTCCTAATACCGATAATGAGAAATTCAAAATACCTCTAAGGCCAATAAATTTAAAGTCGATCCAATGTTAACTTAAGCCCCTAGAGCGTCCCCAAGCAATTGTGGATGCCGCATGGACGGACGGGGGCATCGACAATATACGACCACATTTCATTAAAAATCCTACTATCATGGGCACTTCACTATCACATATACCCTGAGTATTAAAAAAAGAATTCTTCTTATTTATGAATCTAACAGGATCATCTCCACCAGGATTCGATATCTGAATGCGGGCCCCATCTATGGCCCCTACAACATTTGGAAACTAGTCAATTTCAAAAACATACCTTTGCTTAAATTGCCTTATACTGTTCAGCTAATAAAACTATAGTTCCTTTTGGAACTGTCTTTGAGCGGGCGATGGACAGTTTCTAGAGGAACTAAGTAAATCGACACTTTCTTGATAACCTTACTCACTGTAGGTTGGGAAACTGTATTTAAATCACCACATTGATCTGAAAGGTGCGAGAAGCAAAATATCTGTGCTTTTCTTTTCTACTTCCTGTAAAGGGCCCTTAACATCATTGACAAAAACTCAAAGTCGTTGATTAACTAATCTTTGATTAGAGATAATCTCTCGTTTATGGCACGTTGGCCAAGGAAGATTATCTCGAGTTTTAATCATTGATTTAGCAATTATTTTAGTCAGAGATTAGCTGATCAGAGCTTCGAGAATACCAACTAAAATGAACCTCTAATCTCTGATGAGCTAATCTGTGATTAAAGTCTAATCAATGACTAATTTAGATAGCGTTCGAGAATATGGGCCTAACTTACTGTTCTCAAAACCCAGCGGTTAAAAATATCGTTATTCCCTACTCTATCGCTGAAAAGTTTTGCCCGGTATGTCTATCAGCCATGTGGGGCCAGGTGTCGAGTCACTGGCGATAAAATCAAAATGAATTAAATATTAGTGAAAATGATTACATGTAAAACACATACATATAATATGGATTCTTATATTATACCATTTCCAGAATAATAATTATATTACGTCTGGACTTAACTCTAAATTTAAAACCATCCAGCACTAAATTCGGACCATCTTTAGTATTAGCAACTATCTGAAGTTAACCAGAGCGTTCGCCATTTTTGAATGACCATTTGTGATTCAGAGGAGCTATATCAACTTATAAGCTGTGATTGAATATCAGTAGTTTATTTGTTTTTATTTCAAATTAATTATTACGTTAAAACAGCTCACAATGTAAATTTATAAGTAAACTAATTCCACCAGTTGGAAGGGTTCCCCGGTAACCATAGGCGTACAGGGAAATTTTTGACTGGGAGGGGGGCGGTGGTGGTTGGTACCCAAAAAATATAGTTAGGTTCTTAGTATATTACACAATAATAATCATAGGCATACGGACTCAATGACAGTTAGGGAAGCAGAACCCAAATTGCCCGAAAAATTTTCGGATTTACAGACGCACCCTCCCCCTCAAGAAAATTTTGGAATATTGACGGCTGTTTTCCTTCTATTTCAACCAGTGAAAAAAGCAACTTCAAAGTGATCAAATTTCAATTTGGTCAAATAGCGTCCACCTGCTGACCCGAATTCTAAAAACAATCAATCGTCGCGGAGTATGGGGGCCTCACGTTTTCTGCTATTCTAGCCCATGTCAGTAACTCCAAAAGTATCCAATGGTTTTGTAACCGAAATCCCACTCCGAATTCCAACCATCCAACTGCAAATGCGTTTTCTGCTATTCTAGCCCATGTCAGTAACTCCAAAAGTATCCAATGGTTTTGTAACCGAAATCCCACTCCGAATTCCAACCATCCAACCAGACTGTTGTAGCTGCATTTACAAATACTAATCGATGCCCAAAAACTGTCGCACAAAGTAGCATGGCTCCAGACAAACTGTTTTAATCCATAGTCGACTCAGTACAAATTCGTGGTTGTCAATTAAAGTCAGCTTGCCCGAAGGTTAGGGGGTCAATGTTGATTTAAATTGACAAATTATTCGTGTTTCCAATGTTGAAGATTTTGGATGATATTGAGTTAGGGACTTAGCTACTTTAATATTATTAATACAAAATATAGGTTCACGTACCAGGCCTGTAGGATGGAAACGAAGTGTGCAGATTCTTTTACAAAGCTAACGGACTGAGTACCGACTATATTTCCGATGTGAATGCTGCTAAGGGAGTCTATGTTTTTATTTAACCAAATCACGTATGAATAAATATGCATTTTAAGTGATTCTAAGGAGTTTTTACCAAATAAAAAAAAGTTCAATTTTTATTTGAAGGCCCATGACAGGTTCTACAATATCTCTTTTGCGATGAATAAGTTCTTGATTTTCTAAATCATCAATAAAAGAGAACTAAATTTTATTTACAGTTTTTTATGTAACTGTAACTCGGGGCTTACTGTACTGCAAACAAAAGAGGGTTCGAGTCATAAGATTTCTATTTAATTGCCTAACTATAGACACCCTGAATTTAAATTCGCTGTTAAATTGGACACATTCAAGAACACAATATTTTTTTTTATACAACTTCTAGAGGAACTAAGTAAATCGACACTTTCTTGATAACCTTACTCACTGTAGGTTGGGAAACTGTATTTAAATCACCACATTGATCTGAAAGGTGCGAGAAGCAAAATATCTGTGCTTTTCTTTTCTACTTCCTGTAAAGGGCCCTTAACATCATTGACAAAAACTCAAAGTCGTTGATTAACTAATCTTTGATTAGAGATAATCTCTCGTTTATGGCACGTTGGCCAAGGAAGATTATCTCGAGTTTTAATCATTGATTTAGCAATTATTTTAGTCAGGGATTAGCTGATCAGAGCTTCGAGAATACCAACTAAAATGAACCTCTAATCTCTGATGAGCTAATCTGTGATTAAAGTCTAATCAATGACTAATTTAGATAGCGTTCGAGAATATGGGCCTAACTTACTGTTCTCAAAACCCAGCGGTTAAAAATATCGTTATTCCCTACTCTATCGCTGAAAAGTTTTGCCCGGTATGTCTATCAGCCATGTGGGGCCAGGTGTCGAGTCACTGGCGATAAAATCAAAATGAATTAAATATTAGTGAAAATGATTACATGTAAAACACATACATATAATATGGATTCTTATATTATACCATTTCCAGAATAATAATTATATTACGTCTGGACTTAACTCTAAATTTAAAACCATCCAGCACTAAATTCGGACCATCTTTAGTATTAGCAACTATCTGAAGTTAACCAGAGCGTTCGCCATTTTTGAATGACCATTTGTGATTCAGAGGAGCTATATCAACTTATAAGCTGTGATTGAATATCAGTAGTTTATTTGTTTTTATTTCAAATTAATTATTACGTTAAAACAGCTCACAATGTAAATTTATAAGTAAACTAATTCCACCAGTTGGAAGGGTTCCCCGGTAACCATAGGCGTACAGGGAAATTTTTGACTGGGAGGGGGGCGGTGGTGGTTGGTACCCAAAAAATATAGTTAGGTTCTTAGTATATTACACAATAATAATCATAGGCATACGGACTCAATGACAGTTAGGGAAGCAGAACCCAAATTGCCCGAAAAATTTTCGGATTTACAGACGCACCCTCCCCCTCAAGAAAATTTTGGAATATTGACGGCTGTTTTCCTTCTATTTCAACCAGTGAAAAAAGCAACTTCAAAGTGATCAAATTTCAATTTGGTCAAATAGCGTCCACCTGCTGACCCGAATTCTAAAAACAATCAATCGTCGCGGAGTATGGGGGCCTCACGTTTTCTGCTATTCTAGCCCATGTCAGTAACTCCAAAAGTATCCAATGGTTTTGTAACCGAAATCCCACTCCGAATTCCAACCATCCAACTGCAAATGCGTTTTCTGCTATTCTAGCCCATGTCAGTAACTCCAAAAGTATCCAATGGTTTTGTAACCGAAATCCCACTCCGAATTCCAACCATCCAACCAGACTGTTGTAGCTGCATTTACAAATACTAATCGATGCCCAAAAACTGTCGCACAAAGTAGCATGGCTCCAGACAAACTGTTTTAATCCATAGTCGACTCAGTACAAATTCGTGGTTGTCAATTAAAGTCAGCTTGCCCGAAGGTTAGGGGGTCAATGTTGATTTAAATTGACAAATTATTCGTGTTTCCAATGTTGAAGATTTTGGATGATATTGAGTTAGGGACTTAGCTACTTTAATATTATTAATACAAAATATAGGTTCACGTACCAGGCCTGTAGGATGGAAACGAAGTGTGCAGATTCTTTTACAAAGCTAACGGACTGAGTACCGACTATATTTCCGATGTGAATGCTGCTAAGGGAGTCTATGTTTTTATTTAACCAAATCACGTATGAATAAATATGCATTTTAAGTGATTCTAAGGAGTTTTTACCAAATAAAAAAAAGTTCAATTTTTATTTGAAGGCCCATGACAGGTTCTACAATATCTCTTTTGCGATGAATAAGTTCTTGATTTTCTAAATCATCAATAAAAGAGAACTAAATTTTATTTACAGTTTTTTATGTAACTGTAACTCGGGGCTTACTGTACTGCAAACAAAAGAGGGTTCGAGTCATAAGATTTCTATTTAATTGCCTAACTATAGACACCCTGAATTTAAATTCGCTGTTAAATTGGACACATTCAAGAACACAATATTTTTTTTTATACAACTTTTACAAAGTACAATTGTGTGCCCAAATTTTCTCAGCATTTGGTGCCCAAAATGCCCCCCCCCCCCAGCTCGTACGCCTATGCCGGTAACAATAATTAGAGTGAGAAGTTTACATCAGTTTTACTAATTAATTAGAACAGACTATAGACCTACACCCACAGTCTAGTAATCTCCTAATCCTTTATCAAAACAATCAAATGTGGGGAAAGTGAGGTTAAACCGTCTCTATGACTAGTCTGTATCTATGATTGTATGCCGTCTATGACTTGTTGTATTTTTATTTTGTAAAATTCAAATATTTTTCCTATAGATTTAGCCAGGTGTGCCGCTGTGTTGGGGGTTTTTTAGCCAAAAAAAGGTTGAGAACCGCTAGTCTAATCTATGGAATACCTAAGTGGTAGTTCTGGTGTGGTAGTGTGACTATATGATTATATACGCCATGTACAACGTTACTGGTTTATTTACATAATAGAGATCAATTTACAACTTAATTGGACAAGTGAATAGCTAACGTAGTAACTCAAAGCCCAATAACACTGTATTTATATTATTTGTCAATAGCTCTGCAAACATATATTATATAATAATAAACTTTACTCAAGAGGTTGTATTTTATTTTACACGTAATAACATCGATTAAAATATATGAGCCTTTTAAAGAGCTGACAGTTCTCGCTTTTATAGTTAAAAAATAGATAACGAAAGACAATAATATGAAAAATGTCTCGATTGTCATGGATACCATTGTTACGATAATAAACAAAGTCTTGGTCATCCATTTTTTAATCAAATTATTAACTTGCAGTCGTAATTATATCTGTTGAAATTTTCACTAATCCGATGGAGTAGAGAGTTAAGTATATGCTTGGCATGTGAATCAATCATTTATATAACATTTGAAGCCAAACGAAAAATCTACCATCGGTATATTAAGCTCGTAGATAATGTATCTTTCACGTGTTTTTTATGAGGGGGAGGGGTGGAATTAGATGCGGGTTATTATTGTCATGAAAGGATGAACCCAATAGATTTCCGTCGTTATGATCCATTCTGAGCTGCGAATGTGATAAAGGCTACAGCTAGAATTGGGTGCGATTATTATTGTCATGAAAGGCAAGCCCTGTCGATTTCCGTCGTCATTAACCTAATCTGATTAAAACACAGATCATGTTTGGTTTTTATAGTTTGAAATTTCGTTTTACTTGTCTTTACTACACTAAGATTTAGAAGAGTTATCATTGACGTGTTCTGAATGGTGTGAGGCATTACCACTAGCCAATGAAACGGTCTGTTAGGGAACTGTTGGTAATCAACTATAAACATCTATGCTGAATGGTTAACCAAATGTCTGACGTCATAGGGTCAAAATACACTCGTATGACTTCTGACGTGACCTATCGCAAAACCCAGGTCAGATCTTCATGTAGTGTAGGCCGTCGAAAGTATAAACCAGCGGCTGCCAGGCAGGATACGCCCACATTTTCGAGATATGGATAGAGAACAAGCTAAAAAGAAGGTGATTTTTCCTGCAATCAAGGGTCATAATTCATGAAGTTACTATTCAATATGCGCAACCAAGATCTTTAGATTATAAACATACATTTCAAGTTTCATCAAAATCGGATTAAAATTGTGATCTCTACATGGTCCACAACATTGATATACCATATATTTACTTTATTCGCGTACAAGCGGCGGCCTATTCGTTTAAACTTAAACAAAATTGAGACCTATACAGGGTCCACAACCTTGAAACACAATCTTTTTAAGCTATTCTCGTACAAGCGGCGACCCTTTTGTCCGTCAGTTTTGGTCTGATTTTCACGAAATTCGATCATAAAATTCCAATTGAACCTACATTACAGCGTAAAGGTGATATAATCAAACGGTTTTTAAATCCGATAATAATTGTGACCTCCAGAATGACCGCAAACTTAAATTTAAAAAAAAAGCGATTTTTCCGACAATCAGGGGCCATAATTCAGGAAGTTACGATCCGATATGCACAAATATCGAAAGGAACCAAGGTCTTTGGGTTATAAACATGTATTTCAAGTTTCATCAAATTGGTTTAAAATTGTGACCTCTACAGTGTTCACAAGCTAAAGACGTGATTTTTCGTACAATCAGGGGCCATAATCCATGAAGTTAAAGTCCGATACATGCCAATAGAGAGGTTAAGATTTGACACGAGAACGAAGTGATCTCGTTCTCGTGGGCCTCGACGCTAAAATGTGGTTAAGAAAAATTATATTCGAGTTCCTTTGTTTGTAGGTGGCGCGCCGATTTGTAAGCATAAAATTAGGCTAGCAGTCGACGCAACATTAGCCTCTTTCCGTGCTTACGGCTACGCTCTCTCTCTTTCATTACAAATACGCTTTACTTTAATTGCACGACAGGAATTGATGAATGGATGAAAACATTTAATGCTGTTTTAGCATTCATCATGGCACATCGGGACATAATACAAATGCACCAAAAATGTATAAAAAGGGCATGATAAATAGGCTAAGTTGTTTAAAATGGTGTGTGAAATTTATAGTAATTTAAAATTTGTAAAAAACACAGACAAACAAAAACAACAAGAAGAACCACAAACGGCTATTTTGAAACATTTTGGTCATTTTTGCTATGCCAACAAAAACATACGATATTTTCGTTTAACAACGCCTCATGTCCTTCAAATCTGTGTAGGCCTACGTGTGTTTGGTACGTGTTTGGTAAACACGTAACAGTAACCAGAGTTGTGTTTACTGATGAAAAATACTAGTAATATAAACTCGGAAAGTACTTACGACTTCGGCGTGCTACGTCGTTTTCACGTCCGAGATTGACAGCAGACGTGTAGAAACCCCACTAAAAATGATGACGTAATGCACAGAACTACGTCACCTCGTTCTCGTTCTCGGGTCAAATCTTAACCCCCCTAATATCGCAAGGAACCGAGATCTTGGGGTGATAAACTTGCATTTCAAGTTTCATTAAAATAGGGCGTATAAAAAAACAAAACGAAATATACACCTGCAATTTAATCAGATTGTTATAACCCCTTTTTTTTAGAAAACAACCTGAGTTGCGAATGTGATAAAGGTTAGTTTTTAATGATTATAAGAACTATATTGATTTCAGCTGGATCGTAGTGATAACGCTGTTAATTTTCAGCATGGCAGGAGTTTTAGAGATTTATCATAATTTGTTAAAAAAAAAAAAAAGCTTGTGAACACGGCAGAGATTTTATTTCTTGAAGGCATAAAATAACCTTAACAAATATGGACCACAAGTTTCCCTTTGGATAAGTCAAAAGTGTTGTCATATTTATATTCAATGACATCGTTTAGTGTAGCCTACCTTTAGTTTTACCTGCTTTTTTTCCAAATCTGTTAATGCCACGTAAATATGGTGACAACAACAAATCAAGGCAAACGGTAAGAAATATACTCTTCAAAAAAAGAAACGCACAACCCATTTTACATCATTTTTTTATTTGAACCAGGTCATTGTTTCGGTAAATCTTACTTGTTTTTAATGCCATTTTGTAAGTATAAAAGAAATTCATTATTGATTTTAAAGGTAGGGTCACTAATTGTGTCTGGTCATCCTTTTTGTCGAAATTTTTTATCGCTTGATTGCACCACGAAACATGAATTTAACAACTTCGCGAGCTTTTCGCATGGAACCTAAATCTAAGGTCTTTAAAATCCCGGGGTTCTCGGTTTCCAAATCAGTTGAACATGTAAACAGTCAAAGACCCAAGTGATGCCACATCCAAACGAAGACCAACGCAACAACGCTATTGGTGGATTACAAGCAGGTGACTCCAAGACAAATGTAGCCAGGCTGCTGAATGTTTCCCTTAGTTCGATTTCTCGCCTTTGGGATAGGTACCGACAGTGAAGTTCAACACGTGAATGCCCTAGCTCAGGCCAAACAAGTGTGGTCCCACTTGTCCTGGTTCGTCACTTCCGGTTACGTCATTGGCGTAAATGGTTTTCAACAGCAACCTCTACTGCAGCAGCAATTCCAGGACGGCGTAGAATCTCGTACCAGACAGTAGGCAAACGCCTACGTGAAACCGAATAACGAGGCAGACTAGACGTCCCCGTTAGCGCTTCTGTTTTGAAATATGCCGACACCATAAAATCCAACATTAATGGGTTCAGGCACTGAGGGTATGGTCACAGCAACACTGGAGAGCAGTTTGGTTCAGCGACGTGTCGCCGTTCTTGTTGCAACAAGTCGATAGTAGAACGAGGGTATACTGACGACGAAATGTAACGTTGCGTTTCTTTTTTGGGAGAGTATATTTATTTTTAGTTCACGTCGATGTCATTTTTTCTTGAATTTGTGAGCGTGTAGAACTTTAAGAAATTCTCTAACATCGATCTGCTTGTAATATGTTGTTTGCTTATGTATAGTATTTGTAATTTGACGTTTAAAACTACCAAATTATTGCATATATTGTAGTAATGGCTACGTGATTGTATTGTGAGTTAGTCCGGATATTGGACCTTGTGAGCGTCCCTATATTGAACCAGTGGTCCAATATAAGTTTCCGGTGTTTAAATATAAGTAACCTCTATTTTTATAATTGCAGCAACAAGTATGGCTAATGGACCGAAGAAGATAGGGTGGCGCTGACCTCAATACTACGGCGAAGTCCTATTGTATACCCAAGGCAACACTACAAAGGCATCTTGAATGTACAAATAAATATACGACTGGAAATACAAAATCATATACATTTCCACCAGAACCCGAGGAGTCTCTTGTTGAACCCATTATGGCTCTTGAAAACATGCTCATTGGAAGATTTGATGGAAATTGTATACCAATTAGCAGAACAAGACAGGTCCTCGACATTCCCCCAAGACTGCCAGTAAACATTGGTACAAAGACTTCATGAGAAGACACTCTAATTTATCACTCAGACAGGCAACAGCAACTTCAATAGCCAGGGCCTTTTATGAAGTTTCGTGATCAGTTACAAACATAGCTACGAGAACGTAGCTAAAACCGTTGAGATATACTGATGTGTTTGTTTTTAGCTACGGTTGGATGCCTTTAAATGTTTCTTTATGAATGCACGAAACCTCTTAAAAATAATATAATTTTATACTATTTTGAAACCAATTAAACTTGCAAAGGCCAATGTATTGGCACGACTCAAAATATCCAGTTGAAATTACTGAAGTGTTGTCTTTATCCGACATACATCTCCCGTTTAAAAATGGCGCTCTCAGTAACGGCTTAACGCCTCGATTTTAAATACGATTATTTCCCGTTTCAGGTAGGATTATATGCTTAATTGTAGATGGACGTGACAGAAATATTATGCATAACAATAATCAATCGTTGTTTTGATGAAAAATATTCTAGATTTTGCTTGCTGAAACCCGATGCAATTCGCGTTGGGATATGCTACGTGAAACTATATAGGACAATCTCTATCTCGAAACACGAACGGTTGAGAGATGAGGTTTGTTGTCCATTCTTAAGATAACGACAAATATGGTAAAACTGCCAATGATGTCATGAATATGGTGACCCTGGGATCCCAACTGTTCAAAAACCAGGAAAGGTGATTGTACGTTGAGGAATGAAGAAGGCAGATTCCATAACAAGTAAGGAAAGGGGTGTAACCACCACTGTATGGGAGCTGGTGGTACCTCTACCCCCACCCCACCCAGGTGATCATTTTCAAAGGAAACGAATGGCAGAAGTATTGAAATTAGAGGCACCAGTGGTAAGCATTGTTACAAACAGTGAAAAGGGGTACATTACAAAAGAACTGCTTTTGGAATACATCCGGATCCATTCACTCTTTATGAATTGTTTGTTCATTTGTGGTTTCTGTGTATAATGTCTTGTCGGTGTATTCGGGTTTTTTTGTGTTTATTTTTTTTAAACTCTAACGGATCGTTATCTTGCTAATGTGTCGTTTGTTAACAACTTCATGGAACAAGAAACTGGAGACAGTGAGACAACTAACTGTGCAGTCTGTTCACAAAACTTGATTAAAGACAAAAAGATAATTTACTACAGTAAAAAACTATAGAATACCTTTTTATGCGGTTTGTACTACAGAATATTTGGGACGATTATTTTCTACAGACCCCACAATTCTGCAGTATACTATAGAATTTAATCCTATATAAAATGGAATAGCCACCCATCAATAGAAAATTACACTGGTAGTCTACATGTATGGCATGCTACAGCCCACTAATACCACCGTTAAACAGTTAACGGAGCCCAACACCTCCGTTAACGATAACGGCAAGTTAACGACACGTTAAAGTTAACAGGACTTCCAGCAACAACCTTTTTCTCCGTTAAAGTTAATTATACGTTAACCTTCCAACTAACAATCACCAGGGTATTTAAGATGCAAATTGACCCATCCCAGTGATTATCAAATTACTCACGACCCCTGTTACAGTACACAGCCGTCTCCTCATCACCCTCGCTACCCGTGGACAAAATGAAGCCGGTCCTTACTAATCATGTGGCAATAAAACCCGTCAGGAATTACAGATGGCCACCAGAGACGACCATGGAGATATCACTAATCTACGCCTTCGAATGTCAGAGATGTATGAAGCAGACTGTTTACGTTTCAAAATGATCAAACCATATGCTTGGAAACATTGCGTTCTATACTCATATGAATTACATTACCGTCAATCCATGATAGAATCCTAACAATGGCAAATCCCACAGAGATGATTGGTGATGTGGAAATCAATGCAACGATGTGCTACCTAAAGCAAGAACTCCTCATTTGCGTTGGTGGAAACATTTTGAGATTTGGAATGGAGTTTGCTGGTGATGACACCATTCGTGCCATGTATGAAAAGGTGTGTGACATTATGATGCCTTACTTTGCATAACCGGAGATATCAATC
The DNA here is from genome assembly GCA_036850965.1 of Patella caerulea. NCBI lineage: Eukaryota > Metazoa > Mollusca > Gastropoda > Patellidae > Patella > Patella caerulea. Next base: position 28,293,635 of record JAZGQO010000006.1, read on the forward strand.
AACCTGAGGAAATATATGTAACTCCAGTACTTGTATCTCCAATATCGAAAATCAGGAAGACCAAGTCAACCCGTACAACCAAATCTGAAATAATAACATCAAGTCCTTACAAAAACACCCGAAATCTCAAACCACAGTCCAGTTGCCTAACCCCATTTTAAGCCTTAACGTGGAAATATAGTCCACCTAATGTTTTCTGTTGGATTATATATATTCTCTATGTGTAGATTAAGAATCTGGATGGTGCCCCACCCTGGAACCTTTTGGGAAATTAAAATAATCAAGATGACCGCTATGGGGCATCTTCTGGTTATCTTGTGGCGTAGAATGTGAGACAGATTCTCTCGGACCTCAGTTTAAAAATGGGTTTTATAAGAATTTGACCCGTCGAATCCAGTGGGCTTGGATACTAACCTTTAAGGTGATGACGTATTCCAAAATTGCCAAATTCAAAATTGGAGCTTATTTTGGCAGGAAACTTAAAAACTTCTCCAAAAAGGTGTGTAATACATTGAAATTGTAGGTTCTGGGTGTATTATATATCTTCAATATGTGTAGTTGTTTCAGAATCCATTGATGCCACCCTGGTATCCTTGAGGAAATTACATAATTCGAGATGGCTTAACATCCATCAATTTTAATCTAACGAACAATTGATTGGTAATGGCTTGACACCTACCAATTTAAGGCCGGATTTAATCTAACGGACAATTGATTGGTAATTGCTTGACATCTACCGATTTAAGGCCTGATTTGACGAAACGTGTTTGTGGACGAACTAGGTAGACATTTTGTGTTTGTGGTACGAACGAGTCACTTGGAATACGCTGTATTCTGATTGGTTGTTTGTGTGTATGCTTTCGATAATCCCATGAATTGTAATTACTTGAAAGAAAGTCAGATCGTCCATCGCAGTCGTTGTTGTTGGTTGTTTTCTCTCTCAGACTGTCGATCGCAAGTAGAATTTTTAAGGGCCCAGCATTTTATGGAAGGGTATCGCTGCCAATATTAAATGCTCTGCTAAAATGTCTTTTCCATTGATTACGTGTAAAAAGTACAATGTACAAAGTCTTAAAACCGGTAATAATAATGTCAAAATACCTCTAATGCCAAAGTTAGATGTAAAACGTTAAATGCAACGTGTCAAATGACAAATGTTTCATCGGAAAATGCTGTTTTTGAGGTGTGTACAATAGACATTTCCCTCATTACATTTGCGCTCTGCCACTTCTCATTTGCCGTTGACGCTTTGTATATAACATCTTACGCAGAGCATCATCTACGGGGTATGCAAATGTAGATATGACGTGTCTTATTAATATATTATGAAAACGAGACCGAGATCAATCTGGCATACAGTAAGCCAGCACACGATAGCGTTCTGCACACATTAAAAAAAATATTTACCTTGAACAATATACACGATCAAATTTGAATGCTACTAAACTATATTACCATGATTACGGAGAGAGTGTATGCAGTGTTAAAACCCGAGTCATAATACGATATCATGTTACATAATACCAGTGAAAAGCACGTTCATGTACAATGTATAACCTACTCTTTCCTCTCTTTATGTAGTCTACATGTGTTGCTACCCGACAGTAACCTAATTGCTAAATATAGACTGTACTTTCAATTTAACCGAGGTCCCGTGTACATATTGGTGTGTACGTAAAAGATTCCTTGGCAGTTGGAATTCGATGTAAGTGTAGTCCATAGTGCCGCTCAGGGGCGTACATAAAGATTTTGTTGGGGCAGGGAGGGGGGTGGTAGCAAAAATGCGACCGACTCATTCACATGTCTCTAACACGAGTGGGGGTTGGGTGGCCGAACGATTAGTACTTTCACGCTGTAAAGCCTGGGTCGTGGGGCGTCAGACGGTACAAATGTTCTAAAATCTCTTGCAAAGCCGATAGGATTGACAGGGGCAGATTTCGAGATTCTGTCCCACTGATTTCTGTCACCGGGTCTCTTGTTCACTAGAATTTACTCATAGCAATGACCTCAAATGCAAGAATATTGATTCAATTCTTCAAAATTTTCTTAGGTTGTTCAGTGTTATATATATAGCCATTGCCCCCAAGGTTCACAAAATCAACCGGGCCCTAGAAAACTATCATCTGTATAGCTACGATAACGTAGCTAAAAACGTTGAGATATACAGAGGGTTGAGAGATGAGGTTTCTTATATATCATCTGTGGTGCCCGGCTCCTGACCTAGTCAATCGTATTAACAGAGAGAGAGGGGGGGGGATGGGTTAACGTATACTAGGCAAAACTAGGCCATATCGTTTTATTTTATTTCAACAATTTGCTTGGGGTCTTTAGCAGTGGGGGACCCGGGGAGAACTCACGAGGCTGGAAGGCGACCGATTCCTTTTTACGTACAATCTGGGATTCGAAACCACGCCAGTTGACTCAATGTCAGGCTTTATAATACAGCGCGTACGTGCTAACCGTTCGGCCATCCAACCCCTCAACCACTCGTATTGGGGACATGTGCATCAGTCGGTCGCATTTTTGCTACCCCTCGCCCAACAAAATCTTTATATTCGCCCCTGAGCGACACTATATAATACGGCCTACTTTTACATCGAATTCCAACTAACAAGGAATCTTTTACGTGCACACCAATATGTACACGGGACCTCGGTTAAATTGAAAGTACAGACTATATTTAGCAATCAGGTTTCAACAAAACAAATAGGGTTTTAAATTTCTTTCTCTAAAGTAAGTAATTATGAATGCGCAAGGACATAACTGACAGATTCAAAACGCCACAGAAACTGGAATTATGTATTAAGTACCGTACCTTCACTGGTATATGTCACATGATATCGTATTATGACTCGGGTTTTGACGCTGCATACCCCGTCTTCGTAATCATGGTAATATACATGTAGTTTAGTATTGTTCAAGGTAAATAATTTTTTTAAAGTGTGCAGAACGCTATAGTGGGCTGGATACTGTATGCCAGATTGATCTCGGCCTCGTTTCCATATATGTTAATAAATCACCTGATATCTTTATTTGCATACCCCGTAGATGATGCTCTGTGTAAGATGATATATACAAAGCGTAAACGACAAATGAGAAGAGGCAGAGCGCAAATGTAATGAGGGAAATGTCTATTGTACACACGTCAAAAACAGCATTTTCCGATGAAACATTTGTCATTTGACACGTTGCATTTAACGACTGTTGTCTTAATTCTGAATAGGTTGCCAACGAACAGGCTGACAGCTGGATCGGTCGAATAGCTCGCTAGCCGAATATGTCGCCACGTTGTGTTCGGTGACCTTGACATTGATCTAAATAAAGATAATTCAGTGGAGAAACGTAAGTAATGACAACGAGATATGTCATCTAATGCTTATGGTAGATTATTCAGATTGTAAAATCAATTGTGCATAAGAGGTTATATGTATTTTGTATTAGAGGTTTCTTGTATTTTGTCTTTTGCAATAGACGTATGAGGTATTTTGTATTAGAGGTTTCTTGTATTTTGTTTTCTGCATTAGACGTTTTAGGTATTTGGTATGGCATTATGTTACATGTGTGCTTTGAATTAGACATTTCTACATAGCATTAGGTTTTTGCCGCTTTCCCCCACCATAAAGAATATCATCCGGTTGGAACACATTTTGTTCAAACGTGTTTTTATGTTTATATCTGAAGAAATAGACAACGAAAACCTATATTTCAATATATTACACGTCGTATTATGGAGCACTATGAGTTTACCTAAATTAGCTATAGCCGCTATTGTGAATTTGGCCCCTTAGTGGAATTGACCGACACTTTTGGGAGGAATACCCAAACTCACAAGATTCAGCAGATCAAATTCTTACAGACACCGCCTTCATACCGAGGTCCGAGAGAATTTGCCCCGAACTGTACCCCATTAAATTGAAGTAAATAACCATATTGACGGCCATATTGAATACTTTAATTCCCAAGGTGGTATCATCCGGATTCTGAAACTACATATATTGAAGATATATATTACAAACCTTTTTATAATTTCCCTGCCAAAATAAGCCATCATTTTGAATACCCAAGTTCATTGGATTCAGTGTGTGGAATTTTTTTCAAACCGGGCTAAGAGAAAATCTGTCATACATTTTATCCCACTAAATAACAAGAACATTGCCCATGGCGGTAATATTTAAATTTAATTTCCCAAAAGGTGTCATCATCCAAATTCTGAATCTACACATACTGGAGATATATAATCCATCAAAAAACATTAGATGGACCACATTAAAATTTCCAGGGACTGGCGAAGAGAGAAGGGAATTTATAATACACGGAATGTTTCTATATTCAGTTAGTTATACAGAAAGCTTGTTTTCCTTTTCTTTTCAGCACTTCAGTTTGTAGAAACCTTGATTACGGATCTGGCGTAGCAATGACCTCAGTGTTAAAATTATATTTGGAACGTGTGACATAATGCGATAATGACTGACACTAACATTGACCTTTAAAATGCATTTTTAATAGATTTTAGTTAAAATTGCTTGCGCCCGAGCAGTGCACTTTTCTGGTGCGGTCACTGAGGCTGTAAGCATACGCTTCGATATTGAAATCTGGTATACCATGTATAGAATGAATGAAAACAAGTAAATGTACGGACTATTTCTATTTTTCTCGTGTTCTCTTATCTAGTGACATTCAATTCTTTTTTTGAATTGTCAAATATCCTCTCACAGTTACACATAACAACTTTTGTTCTTCGAAGGAACTATTAGTGATCAGTAATTCGCCCGTGTATCTGTCATCACTCATCATTTCAGTCAGTTATATAGAAAGATAACTCATGTTTGTCTATTGTGTTCGTCACTTTCCTTTGCAGAAACATGCATTACACATCTATCGTAGCAATGATTTCCGTATTAAAATTATATTTGGAACGTCGTGTTAACGAGTTCTATCACTATGTGATAATGACTGACACCAATATTGCCCTTTAAGTGACGATCGATCTTCATGAAACGCATACAATTTAAAATGCCTTTAAAGCTAGAACAAACGTCGATGTTTCCTCCAACAAATGCAATCAACATAGGCATACGAGCCAGGGAGGTGAGGAGTGGCAGCTGCCCCTCTAACTTTCGGGCAGACGGGTAAAGTGAGAAAAAAAATAGTTCATCTACTTGGCAAAATAAAGTACCCGTAATAAATTAAAACACTAATTTTACGGGCTGGAATAGCAGGAAAACACGATTGCGGTCGTCACATGTTCCAAAATTTTCTTTGGGGGGGGGGGGGGGGTCCATACAAGGCAAGTTCCGCTTCTTCGCCTCTCAAAGAAAACCGGCGTCAGTGTCTGTAAACGCGAATCTTTTCGGGCATTTTTAGTTTTGTTTCCCTAACTGTTATCGAGCCCTAATAGAACACTAATTTACTTTTCTTTTAATTGAATACAACGAATTTGCACTGAGTTGACTATGGATTTAAAAATTTGCCTGGAGCCACTCGTGTGACATTTTTCGGGCATCGATTATTATTTGTGAATGCAGCTGGAACAGTCTGATTGGATTGTTGGTATTCAGAGTGGGATTTCGGTTACAAAACCATTGGATACTTTTGGAGTTGCTTACATGGGCAAAAATAGCAGAAAACGCATTTGCGGTGGTTAAATTTCCAAAATTTTCTCCGGGAGGGTAAGACCCCCGAAACCCAGCGACGATTGATTGGTTGTTTGGAGTTGGGGTCAGTAATAAGATAAGATTTTATTGTATCTAAACACACCATAAGAGGCAGCATACAAATATCCACAAAACATTTTAAGAAGAAGAGAAAGCATGAACATCATTTATGACAAAGGCTAATAACTAAGATTAAAAACAAAAAACAACATATCATGTAAATATTTACATATTATGTAAGGATAAATCTAGCGCGTCAGAAGAGATTTCGAAGTAATATGTCTATTAATAGTTAATGGAAAACATTGAAAATCACTAGAGTTTTTCACATTTTCACATGACATTTAGCACTGTGCAAAAGTTTGAAGTATGTAGGCTATATTGAACCAAATTGAAGTTACTGTATTCACAGACTGGAATAGCAGGAAAACGCGTTTGCGGCAGTTCAATCTTTTAAAACATTTCTCAACGGGCCCGTTTTCGTGGACTGTAAGCGATTGATTCGAATTCGAGTCAGCCACGTTAATTTGACTATATTAGACCACTTTGAAGTTGCTTTGTTCACGGGCTGAAATAGCGGGAAGACATGTTTGCAGCCGTCAAATATTCCAAATTTTTCTTTTGGGGGAAGGTGGGGGGCGTCTAAGGTAAGCTCCACTTCTTCGACTCTCGAGGAAGACCAGCCCGAAATTTTTTTCGGGAATTTCGGTTCTTCCCCCTTAACTGTCATCGAATACGTACGCCTATGGCAACCAGAGAGAGAGAGAAATGGGGTTTAACGTCCACTCGACCCAAACTAGGTCATTTTGAGACTAACATATGGTTTCGTTTTATTTCAATAATTCGCTTGCGCGTAGGGGTCTTTAGCAGTGGGAGGAAACTGGAGTGCCCGGAGGAAACCCACGAGGTTGAGAACGCGCCCCTATCTCCATGCCACATACGCTCACATCAGGGCTCGAAACAACAGCCGCAAGCCAGAGGTGACCGGCCAGCTAGAGGTCAAAGCGCGGCACTCTAGACCACTAGGCCATCCCAACCCCCTATGGCAATCATATTTTTTTGTAAGTGCGAAGCGGAGTGACAAGAATTCTAATACGAATATCATGTGGACAGTATCCTCCCATACCCGATTGATCCGCTTTATTATACTTTTCTAGGTTGAACTCTTCTTTGATAATAAGTTACTTACTGATTTCATTTTTAAACACCGGAATTCACTTATAAACACCGGAATTCACTTTGCAAATATCAGAATTTGCTCTCAAGGCCTTCCTGGAATGAAATGAAATGGGGTTTAACATCCTACTCTTCTGCACCTAACCTGGGCTAATGGAGTATGGGAGGCTTTTCTATTTATGTATATTTTGCATTAATATTATTGATAATGAATTACATGTACTTAATAAAAAATCACCTTTGAAAACAAATAAACACGTACATAATATGGTTCCACTCCTGATGTCTTCCACCTTACTCCAGCTGCAGTACGTAGTTGTTCATCCTACAGAGTTCTTTTGCGCAAGTTTTTTAGTCAAATGACTCAAAAAAGATTACTGGCCTCTAGCCCCCTTAATATACACATAAACTGGCTGAAACAGTACTGCAATAATTTAACATGTAATAAATCAATGCCAATTGAAATAAAGGTGAAGCCTTACCGCATAATTATATGATTTGATGAAACGCAACGCGAAATTTCAACTGGCCGGTGTCATACATCATACATCATTTGGCCCACAACATAAACATCGCTATGCAAATGTAGAACGTATTACCATAAAGAAAAACTGTTTAATGGTCCAGTCTTCACTATTTGTGATAGAATTACTTATTCCAATACAAACTGTAATATGTGTTGCTTTTGAACCTGTACCAATTGTAACCTTAAGGTGTTTACGGTTACAAGTATAGTAACTATAAGCGCACCACCTCGCCACACAAATAGTCTAATTTGCCCCACATTGACTCTATACTGCAAGGTCGGGTCCGGAGATCTTCGATGGGGGCCGGGGGCACCTGGGTAAAAGATACATGTACACCGGGATGTACGTGTACATATTGGCAGCATGACTTACTTAGACTATCGCTTTATACGAGATGAATAGCAATAGCTATTACTTGATATACCACCAAAATAATAGGATGGGCTGGTAAAGTGAACAGTGGAATAAATCACAATAAAACCTTACACCACAACAATCGCAACGATGCTTTTAGTCTTTTCACAATCTCACCGACACACACCGCAAGCCCCCCCCCCCCCAACATGGCCCTACTTAAACAGACTATATTTTTTCTATGATTAGTCATGTCTCTAGATACAGATATTAAAGGCAACGATTTGCAATGATAATAGACATAATTGCAAGTGAGGGTAAATGCGATCGAACTATTATCATTTCATGCCCAGGGGTATGACTGTATTTTGTGTGTAATGCGACAACAATCAACAAACTATTAGTAAATAGGAAGGTGTTAAGTGCGAATTCTGATATTTTGAAAGTGAATCTCGCAGACAGTGTTGATTTGTTTTTGAAAGCAAATTTCGGGATGCAAACTACAATAATCTTAAAAGTGAATTCCGGTGATTAGTCTACACCGTTCTGAAGGGGTGAAAAATATCGTTATTCCCTAGATATGGGCTTGTCCCTGAAAAGAAGTGCCCGGAATGTATATAGCTGCGCCATGTGGTGGTGCCAGGTGTGCAGTCCATATTTAAGAACCTTTGGGAAGTGAGGGTGGGGGCTTAATGCGAAGACATTTGTCAAGCAGTGAATATTTTACAATAATTTGGCCGAGCATATCTTAATTTGGTGTCATATTCAAATGTATGAAGCCTTGGAGGGTGGGATAGGGTTGCATCTGGTAAGTCTTTGTAACACGTGGTCCTGCATGGGTTTTCTGGGCTGGGATGCTGTAACCTTGTTTCTTTTGACCTTATGTTCTGGGCTGTCGATCTATTCCAATTGGGTCGAGTCAATCCAGTCTATGTGGATCAAAATATACAATACACATAAGAACTATATCTAGTTTTTTTTCTATTTTCTTTATTCATGGACTCCTAGTACCTACCCCAATATGTGTATATTATAGATATTATATACAAACAAACATATAAATAAACACAATACAAAGTAAACACATGTTTTAATGTGTTTTTTACACAAAATATTTGAACGTTAAATACACTAGGATATCTGTGTAGCTGTTTAAAGTTACAATAACTGTATATAAATACATAGTATTTTGATTACTCGGCAAACCTCATCGGCCTAGTGGAATCAAAAAATATCTTTCCTTCACAAAAATTTTCTTGGTTCCATCAAACAAAAATTCAATAAAGATAAGACTAAAACTCTTTCTATATATAGAATATGTGGTTACGGTTACCCGACTGCAATGGCCCAAATTTTTAAATTTTAATTTAGCCCTAATCGCCAACCCTAAACATTTTTCTCATTACCCGGGTTCTATAAATCGGTTTTATCGTGGTTTTCTATTAACACTACGAGTCTTTCTCAGTAATGAAGCTGGAAAAGCTAGGAAATTATCTGACCGACCCCAAGTTCCGTGGCCCAATATCAATTTCTATTTACATCTTTTCCGTAACCATGACACTATTTTATAAAATAGCTTTTACACATCCTAACTGTACGTGTATAACCCAAAGATTTGGTTCAATTCGGTTAAAACAAATCTTTGATAATGCAATTAAAGAACATTGAATTTCAACCAAACGAGCACCAGTGACTGTTAATAATAACAATATGTCACAGCTACCTTTCAATAAATTTTGGGCATGTCATTATTCAGATCTGCCAAGACTGCTAATTTGTCTGGACATCATCTTCGACATAATGAACAGTGTCAATCGCCCCCCCCCCCACCGGCAATCAAAAACGTGAACTTAACTTGGGTAATATCAGATATTCTTTGATATAAAGGCTCTTTGTCATAACCCACAGATGCCTTGGTGAACTAAAGGAGTTGCACTTCCAATTAGACACGAAAGGTTAACTTGCAATTTCAATTTCAATTTCAAAATACTCCCCCCCCCCAACACCCAACGAGTTTGCGTTATGAAGAATAGCATCAAACGGGTTTCAACATCTTAAATGGTTAATAAAAATATATTCGCCTAGATACATGTTTCCACTATCTCTTTAAAAAGGTAGGACAGGTTGTGGTTTTTGTTTCACAGACCAAAGAATATTGATATTGAAACCGTAAACATGATTCTTTTAACATTTCTGTATCTTGAAGGTCAAACGTGCGTGAGATAAAAGCTCGGTCTGCCTATATTCAACGACATTGGATTTAATCTAGGAATATTAAATAACTTAAAAGTCACCACAGAGAATAGACCAGATCTTTTGCTATTTAGCATGGGTCGAGTTTCGGCGGTTTTAAATATTACCTGACAGATACTCTGGTATTACTGAACGCAGAAAGAACATCGACAATTCGATTGGGGAGAATGTTGGGGCCTTCAGTAGCAAATTGTGGAGATGCCATAAATTATCTCGTGTGCATAATATTTTAGACAGATGTTGGCACTTAAAACACTCTTTTTCTATTAGACTTCCCATAATGTCTAAAACTGACTGCTAAAATATTATCTGATGCTTCATGTGTAATATAAATCTGCCTATCGAAGCTGCCGAAGATATGCTAATGAAAACCAAAATTCTCCCTTTTCACGAAATTGTTGGGTTGGCATGGTCAGTTTCATCATATAATTGACAAAGTTTTTCTGGCAATAATTGAACTAATAATCAAATTACCGTGGAAATATAAATAGATATAACTGGTGAAAAACGGCCAGAAGGTTTAATAAAACATTAGTCAAAAGTACATTTGTTGAAATAGTTTTGAATTTGTTTTAGCAATATGTTACTTTTTTGTTGTTTTTTTTCCTTTAGTTAGTTTTTCGTTCTAGATATCTGTGGTTTTATTTCAGTTTTAACAATTTAATTCTCAAACCCTATTCATATTGGTATAAAACTCTTAGTACCAAATATACTGAAAGTAGGTACCGCCATACTATCATGTTTACTGATTTCTACTGTGACCGACATCTATTTCTACAAACTTTGGTAGATATCATTCAACATATTCTAACTAAAAAAAATATAAGTGACGGCAAAAACCCTCGGGGACTTTTGTATTTATGCCAAGAGACTGTTGTTCCAAAAAAATAATCCCTGCAATCTAATTCTCCTCTCAATTTCAGATAAACTATCTATTTTCAAGGTATTTTTCTTTTAATTTGTAAAAAGTCAATTTACACTCCCCTCACCTGGTCTGAACCTGTTTCATACATCTGGGTTTTAAAGGTAAAAATGGAGCTTCGGTATGTATCTTTGATTCTTTAATGACATCAAATATTGAAAGAAAACAAACAAAAAGCTGCCATACAAACAGCATAAAGTTATACTACAACTGTGAAGTAGACGTGTTGACATGAGGTATAAGTTTGTTTCAGCTTAGCCTTCCAATAATATTTTACACCCCAACTATATGTGGTGTGTAGATCCCAAATCTCCATGATCGAAAAGAAAGTTCATGATAAAATGCGGATAACTTTTCCCCATTGTACACATTGAAACAGGAAAATGACAAAGCAATAAAATTTACAGAGTACTTCGATAATTTAAGATACACCATCTTACAGAATCAAATTCAAAGCTTGTTTAAATATCAAACAGTATTAATTTGGAAGCCATATTTTAAACTCATAGCCTAAACTATATGCCAACATGTATTAATTAATCAAATGCCATCTTTCTAATCAGTGGATTTTAAAGGAAACTCCATTTTATAAAGTTTCATTCAATGGAATGACGCCCATAATAGGTTCTATGAAGAAAATGATAATTTTAAACAAAGAATAAAGCTTGATGAAATATATAGGGAGATCTAATGACAAAATACCTGTATACAATCAACAACTTATTTACATGCATAATATCATAAATAGGAAAAAAATATTACACAATCAAAAAAGGCATAATCATATTTCACAAATTGATTAATAACTTCAAATTCCAAGCAGTTTTAATCAGTCATAATCTTATATACGTACTTTGGATTAACTCATTTAAGAATTGGATGATAAATTTAAATTTAATGGATTAAAAAAAAACCAAAACTTGATGATGATTTGATTAAATCAAGGTAAGGATTAGATTAATCTCTATATGGAGGAGTTGTCTATTAACTAATGAATAAATGAATTGATAAAGGTAAATTCATATATACAAAAAACAGTTGGTCTTGATAAAATATGTAAATAAAATGAAGGTAAGTGTATATATGTAATCAAATTCCCCTTTATTAAAACTATAGGATTATAAAATAATGGAAACAGGATGCTTCGGCATTACTTCCTGTAGCACAGCAGTTTACAGACTAACAATATCAAAGAAGAGAGAGTTTAAATGACCTCTCAAAAACCAATGGAAGTTATTTTCTCTTTGAAAATATGGTTTTAACCAATTACATTTATAAAGAGAATAGATATAACTTTAATTAGTGTAGATGAACTAGTTGGTGACTGCAATCGATGATGCCATGTCATGCTGTTCCTGGTCAGTAAGCTCACACTTATTAATTGGACTGGTGCATTCTGAATTGATCCAGTATTCCAAGAATTAAAAACCTTATTTACAATTCTATTTCAATTTAACTATTTCAATAAATATTAAACTATTTTAAAAACAAAAATTAATTTAAAAGTTTGCTTTAAAATTTCAGATCAGTATGTGAGAAACCATTTGTTAAAGAAAGCTACGGTTATGTTTCAACACAGCAGCTTATCTTGGATGTTGAACAAATTTGATATGGGTTGCATTCAAGTTAACAAATCTCTCGGGTGTGTACAAGTAATGAGGTATATAAAGACTGTAGCCTCTATATGTTCACAACGATTTTGGAAAGACGCAAGTAAATCTGAATTGCTGAATATCAATAGCGGTCATCCTCTCATGACCCCAATATTTCCCACCAAATTTGAAAAACAACCGTTCAAAACTACAACCTCTGTAACATTCACAATAACTGTTTTCGGTAAGGCAAATAACTTCAAAAAGGAAGGACGTGAACGCTAATTCTCGATAGGGTAAGTCCTCACATGACCCCAAAATCCCAATCAAATTTGAGTTCACAACTACTGCATCTGTCTCTTTTACTATGTTTTTTTTTTTAAAAAAAAGCGTGCTTTTTTGTGAAGGGGGAGGGGGTCTCAATAGAGTTTACTCAATTGTTGACCGACGGATGGGCCGATGGCAAGGGTGTCAACATAACATGACCACATGTATAAAAAGTATCTCTTTTTAGCAGAACTTTCTAAAGAAGTTATCAAATACACCTAAATTTAGTTTTAATGATTCCCCCATATAACATGTTTGTTCATTTAAAGACTTATAAATTAGTTTATACTTATAGCTGTCTTCTAGATTGCTTTGAGGTAGCCCAATTACAGCTCATATAAAAATAGTACCGGTTACAAGTTTTCATTGTTAAAAATATTTATAAAAATTTGATCTCGTGATAAACTAGATAAACAAGTGCAACAACAGAGTTTCGTCTTTAAAAAAGTGATTAAAAACATTGATAATATCGTAAAACAATATGCAAGCATTCTACACACCTGTCTTCTGCAAATGATCATCAACTTGCTGACTATTTGTGAAATACAATTATACATACAGTATACACACCACCATGACTTTGCATATACCTAGATTCAAATAGTGCATATAAGCAATTGAAAATGTTTGGGAGCTTCTTTTTTTTTTTTTATCAGACTCCATATATAATATATCAGAAATGTATACACAAATTCAACCACATTACAATCTGTATATAGGACCATTCCTTTTAACATATTTTTACACATTAGGAGCTTTTTTATAGAAAAATCCAACCTAATAACAGAAATGTAAGTATTCAGTTTTGGAATTCATATAGCCACAGGCTGTCAAGCCAACTGATTATTCCACTATGTTTCGAGGCACATTTTCCTAAAATATTTTAAAATTTAACTGATTTAAAATTATATAGTACTTAGTTGATATTGATTGCCATTGTAATCATAATATCATCAAATGAAAGATGCATTATGTAAGATTTAAATAAAGAGCTGACAGTTTTCACTATAATAGTTTAAAAAAAGATAATGAGCGAAGATATCAATGATTTCCATTGTCACTGTTGCTACAATAGTAAAAATAGTCTCAATTATCCATTTCATTCAAAATCACAAGCATCCGTTGGTTTGGAGTTTTGATTATGTCTTTGTCATCTGAATAAATTTTTTAAGTAATAATTTATATATTTACATTTGAGGTTAAAAGAAAGACCTGCAATAGACATATTTTGCTCTTACATAATGCATCTTTATAAACTATAAATAACTTTTAAAGAGTCAGCTATTAGCTATTAAGCCCTAGGTCGGCAAAAAAACAAAAACCACTGCAAAACTTCCATAAATTTTTAAATAAGCATTTAAAAGAAAGTCAACTATTTGTTTAGTAACTTAAAGGGAGATCAGCTTTAAATTTGTGGTGAGTTATCATGGTCCACAGTTGACGCTGATACGCTGAGCACAAAGCATCAAAGTATAGCAAGGTCAAATTCTGATTGTAGAAAATTAAAAAGAAAATGTAATACTTCATTTACGGAACTATACATAAAATTAATATTCCCATATGTTACAAGAAACTGATACATACTTACAAAACTAGTCACTATATGATGCATCATGATATTATTGCTACCTAAAGCAGATGGACATAAATGCAATCCATTATATCATACTCTTTTCAAAAATGATCATTCTTGGTTTCGGTGATATTCTTGTTATCATATCAAGTAATAAAATTTCCATTATCTCATTAAATTGAAATTTTGCGGCCATTTCAAATTATATTTTGGAACTTACATACATCGTACATACAGTGGCGGAGCTATTTGGGCACCCACCCCGATGTCCATATGAAAATTCTCTTATTCTGTTTCTATGAAATTAAATGCATTTGTTGGTTGGGGTGAAGTAGCTGGTGAAATTGAATGTTATATCCATGCCATCAATCACCATTGTCCCAACATCAAATCTCCTACGTCCCCCACTACGTACAAATTGAAACAAAAGCAGCTGGCGAATAGCTTGCTGTGTAGTAAAATATCTGTCTGACTTTTTTTGTCTTATTTACAGCCCTACAGTATGTAAAAATTCCTCAAGTTATCAGTAATACACACACAAGTTAATAATTGAAGGAAGATAAAAACATTATATATCAAATCAAATTAAAATTAATTACTGGACCAAACTACTTTTTTACACCAATATTAAAAGCTCAATAATAAAATTTGTGCACATTTAACAGCTGTTCCATATTTATGGTTTTATTTCCAAATTCAGCACCCAAAACTCTAAAGAGGATTGTGCTTTAATACAAATAATAATCTCTAGTTTGCTAATTAAAGATTTCTTAAATACATACATACATGTCAGATAAGTGTCATAGAAGAGTTATTTCCCTTTGTGGGGGAGACAAAAAGCAAATTTAGCATGCTAAGATTCCAGACAAAATGGGACATTAATTTAATACCCCTCGTAGCAGTGGTTCCACAATAAAAAAATATCCGGGGCCTGTTTCATAAAGCATACATAAAGTTAAAGCACACACGATTTAATACAGTTAGTTGTATATAGTCAGATGTTTAATTTATGTGTGCATTTTGAAACAGGACCCTGACATACCCATATAAATTGATTTTAATTTACCAGTAATGTAATGTAATGCTAACAGAAAAAACAAATTACCCGTAAAAATGCCAAATTATTTCTTCGTTCATCATGAAATATTTTATTAGTATGTAGCACTACTGAATTAAAATGATATACGGTTGTAAATAATTATGAAATTTGAAAAAGAGAACCGCTTTGATTAAAATAATTATAATGTATTAAGAAGAGAGAAAGATTACTTGAAGGTTTATAAAAGCAAACACAATGACACCAGTACAAAATTAATCAAACAAATTAACAATTTCATTAACAAGCACTAATTACTCCTAATAATTAACAAAAAAAAACAAAAACAAAATATTTGAATCTTTGGATTACATGAACAATGACAAATTTGTTCCTAATTATCGTGGCTTGCTTGAAATGTATAGTAATTCCCATACATATATTACCATCAGAATTAACATACTGACCAATTTACTCAAAGCGAAGTGTAGAATTTTGAGGTATGAATGGAAATCTAAAATCCATACTATATAATGTGGACAAGGTAGATAAGTAATTATAATATCTGTTTTAATAGTTATTTATATTCAATACAAGCCACAAAACAAAACAACCTATAGGCAGATGGCACAAAAACAACAAATAACACAAAACTTCATGTATCAAGTGTTACAAAAATGAGTTGGGAGCCGTGGCTTTGCTGTAAAGTGCATTGCGATATATATGTCATGGCCCCCTCTATCAATGTAAGTTTCATGTCAGAGGTATTTAACACTAAAATCAATGGAGATTTCAATAATTTAGCTATAAACTGCATGCATCAAAATTTGTAATAATTGAATAAACGTTATGGTTTCCAGTATAAAACTTGAATTGGCCAAATCTTGTTAACAATCAAAAACAAACTTCAGCAGATTTCCTGATCCATTGGCAATTCTTCTCTCAATGTGTGTAAATCAAGAGGGGAGATAACCTATCACATATTGATATTCACATACGTCCCGTTCCTGTATTCTTGATTACAAGAAGCTATATAACAATACTAGACACTTCTATATATAGACATACCTCTATGATATGTTTCAATATAAGTTCATTTTAAATAACGTAAGATACAAACATTCATAGGACAAACAACAGTGCACTATTTTTTAATAGACTTAAAAATGTACAACTTTTATATTTTTGTGCTGTTACAAATGCATTGAAGAAAACACATGCAATAAGAAATATTTGTAAGTATATAAAATGAGTTGGTTAAGGCAGAAATGGCAAAAAGGTCTGCAATCATTCATGAGAAAGAATTGCATTTAAAAAGAATATGTGACCAGTGCCAGCAAAATCAGCCGGAAGTCACATTAATTCATTTTGTGCAGTAGGCTATATACAACCAGTCAGTGGTGAAATTATGATTTTTAGTTATCATCTCCAAACAATAGTTTGAAATATTTTCTTCCAGAGTTCTAAATCATTATTCAAATTCTAAATGCCTCACAATTGATTTTAATAGGGGATGTTGAATCATACATGATCAAGATACTCCCTACAACAATTGAAATTAGTGGTCTACTTGACATCAGATAACAGTAGTTCGAAAGGCACAAACCTGCTATTGATTTTTGTTACATTTTAAAGCCTATGTAATGGCTTTCAGGAAATACATGTTGGTGAAGTGACCCAAGTGACTGATTTTGCTGGCATCGCCGCATATAACAGAAAATAAAAATATATTGATAAAATAACAGGCAATTACTAGCTTGTACCTGCCGCATACATCATAACAGAATGCGAGGATTTCGTTACAAATCATCTTTAATTTCTTAAGTCTATGATCGTCAGTTGTGAATATTTAATCCCTTGCAAACTACAATATTTGAAGTTGAAGTTGAATCCCTTACAAAAGAATATTGGTCCAATAATGGGTAAATTCCATTTATAATTTATAAGATAGTGAATTGAAAATTTGTCAACATAAGGCCTCATCTGCAAACGATATAAATGGGATATGCCTAATTCTTTTGATGGGCTTCTTTTTGATCTGATTGAAACTAACCCGGAACATTATCTACCGTTCTTATTTTGATTTTGTATTTTTAATTAAATATTAAAAAATAAATCTGGGTGCAAACAATTAGATATTGTCAAAACATGCAAATGATAATCAGCAGCATTCAGTGATGACGTAAACGGCTAAATACACAGTGGTATCTTTAAATCCCTGTTTCTGAAATTCTGTGGATCATGAGATTAGGAAGCCATGTCAGTTACAGAAACATAAAATATGTGGAGAAATTGCTGTAAAAAACATGGTGAGGTAATTCATAGTTCACCAGATTGAATTACATTTTGTTCACTCAAACAATTATAACAAGTTTGAAAGAAGAAATGCAAGGTAAAAATTCACATAAAAGTGGTTCTGTTCAAGTAATTACAGAGATATAACAATGTGTGTGGATTAAGAATAAATTATCTATAAATTAATGTAAAAAAGACGATATAATAAAAACTCAGCATAATAAATACTTCTATAATGCAACAAAATAACTACGATTTAAGACGATGAAATAAAACTGAATATTCATAACCTTGTACCAAGAATTGATGAATAAAGATCATAATCATATCATGATAAATGGAAAAAATGAAGACAAAAGAATGGAGATGATTTAATAAACCCTGATTTTAACTGTACAGTTTTCAAACATCGAATTGACGGCGGTATCCACACCATATTCCATTTTGTTCCGTTAATGATATATGGTAAATGAGACAGATCTAAGTTACAGTTACGTCCTATTAATATCATACCACGGGTGGTTATGAGATATGCATCTCTTTGTGTTTTTGATTTCGAGAAAAAGAAAAAGGACTGTGAGATGGATTTAGCACGCCTTAATAACAGTTGATCAATAACATAGTCAATAAAACAATATTATCTTCTTGGAAAACATCTAATAAAAAATTTCACCGGGGCAAAAACTCAGCTTTGCTAAGGTATATGGCAAAATATCTGTACATTTCATCTTTCACTCATCACGTGTTCACGTTATTTTCTTCATCTTCCTGAAGATTCTTTACATATAAACTCTCGTTATTAAACTGTGCTTTAAGCACAACATCCTCAAACATAATTGAATTCCATCACATCTGATATATTTCTTCCCGTCTACAAAAATATTTAATCTGTCTGCTTTTTGAGCAATCATTTCGCACCATGTAATAATTCCCTTGTAATAATTCCCTTAAAGCAGCAGGTGTCATTCTCTACCATCCTTATTTTTTCTTAATAAAAAATGAAAAATAAAGTAAAGGTAAAAAGTTGTTGAAGGCAAAATATATATTGTCCTGAAATCGGGGTATTATTCTTGATCACGGTACCATAAACCCAAGTCATTGTCAACAACATCTTCACAGTCAAATTTATCTTTGGCTTTTTTTGTTCTAATTGAGGTGTAAATGTGTGAGGTATATTCAACAACTAGTCACATGACAATATAGGTCTGAGGTGGCCGTACTTGTACTCTGTGTATCATTACTGGAACACGGACTATCAACGGTACTTTTATCTGATGGTGTTAATAATGACCACAACTCTTCCGACTGAAACAATAAAAAATATAGACGTTAATGTTCATTTACAATTCGGTGCAGCAAAGTAAGACATTAAATCCCATTTCATTTACAATTCAGAAATTATTGGACGTTCATAATTATCTTTGTACAATCGCCACAAGCTAACACAATCTCACCATGACTTACTGTAATCAAAATTCTGGATAAATTTGAGATTTTGGGCAGAGATTTTAAGCTTAGGTTTAACCATAAGGATAAAAGTTCAAACAACTGTAGTTCCAGAATATCAATTTTCCGTAATATATATTTTTGGCTACAACTAATTCAAACTTTATTTAGTTTACTGGGATCTTATCTATATCATAACTGAGTATATTGTTTCAATAAATGGAAACATGGCACAAATATTGATGCCAAGTTCCACTGAAGTGTTACTGACAAACAATATCTAAACCTATATATAAAGGAATGAATAGTAAAATACGCTCACTTTACAAACATGATTCTGATGTTGAGAGAGATGTTCTGCTGGGGTTAGTGCTGCGGGGATCATACAACCATGTGGGCATGGCACTGAATTAGCCACCTGAGCAGCGATACACCTCTTCTTTAGCTGTCTGAAATATCATATACCACTCTTACATAATTGTCTATATAATACAAGTAAGCTATGCACTGTGGTTATATTAGAATTGTGTATAAAAGCAAATAAAAGCGGAATTTCACTTCCATTACATTTAGATTTTGTATGAGATCATAAATTTGTAATCTAAAATATTAAAAGAAGTGCAGTTAAAGGAATCCATACTTGTTCAGATATTGATATAATGTCAACTGGTGAAATGGGATTGTGATCAATTTTATTACATTTGCATTGACAGATCAATAAGGTTATTTTTATAAGTTTTTTATTTTTAAAGTTTATAACCTACCTTTGTTTGATATATATAACACACACAGTTATTAATATACAAGTAATACCAATAGATGCACCTCCTATTATACCTAGATGTTGATCAGATAGACTTCCTCTACCTATATAATATAATACATATTACTGATCCTTGGACCAATTGACTTTAAACATCTTAAACAAGCATTTAGGTTATTTATTTGAGGACATATGTGACATGGTTGCTTAACAATTCAAATATTTATATATCTAAGAATGGCAATGAAAACTTAATATTCATTTTCCCTATGAAATGTTGCTTTAAGGCATAAGAATACATCTCATACAAAATATGATTATTATGATGTTAATCATTTAAAAAACATATAATCCTTTCTTAATACAAGATGTTACTTACGATCATGTTTCATAAACACTTTGATGATCCTTGAAGGTTCACCTTGTCCTGCTAGAGTACAGGCTCGTATCCGGAAATAATACAATGGCTGAGTCAGATTAGAAATGTGGGTTGAATTCATTTTACCTGAAAGAAATAACAATTTACCTGTAACTCTATTTATTAAAACTTTAACATAAATTAATTTACATTTCCATTTTGGGAACAGTGTGTATTCCATAACAATATTATAATTCTCAAAAGTGTGTCTGATGCCATTTACTTTTACAAAATCATACCACAAAAAGACCCCAAAACTGCATCAAGAGTTTCCCCACGTTTTTAAAACATACAAATACTTATACTAACCTTCCTGATATATCTGTGGCCATTTATCTCTATCATAATAATCATAACTATATGATATATAATGTCCTTTAATGTTACCATTAGGGCGTGCTGGGCGACTCCATTCTAGAGCTACCTCATCAGGGGAAACAACTCTAGCTTGAACATGTTCTGGTGGGGAAGGCACTAGAAGAAAGATAGGTTTAATACATATTCTTAAAATGAACATAAGTACGTGTAAATGGAAAGTTGTAAAGGCCTAATATATACAGAAATTAAACCCTTTTGATAAACAATTTCAAGATATTGAGCTGCAGAGTCATGTTGTAAAATTCAAGGATCAAGACCCCAGGCGCGGATCCAGAGGGGGGGTTCAGGGGGTCTCAGGCTTGAAAATTTTTTATGCGATTTTATTGGCGATTTAGACCTGTAATTTTGGAATTTACCGTCTGGAAATACGTCAGATTGAACCAAATTGAATCTAATTAACCAAATTTTCCCATTAATCAGTTGAGCGCAATTAGTTAAGCAATTATCAAACCTAGACCCCCCCCCTGCAAAAATTCCTGGATCCGCGCCTGGACCCACTACAACAATGAAAACATAAGTAAGATCCATAGCACATGGTTTTAGATCATGATCATCTCGAGCAGTAGGACAAGACCTACAGATCTTTTGAATGTAATACCTATAAAAATAAATAAACTTACATCCTTCCCTAGTAAGTACTAGTGTAGGTATACTATATACACCTTGACCATCTGATCTTTCAGCTTTAACTGATATATTATACCATGTAAATGGCTGTAAATTACTTATAACAGCAGTATTTGTGTGGCTAAAAATAACAATAAATAATATAGGGTTTAACATCCTACTCTTCGGTACCTAATGGGTTAATGAAAACAGGACAATTAATAAAATTTATGAACTAATCAAACAAGTTGAAGCACATATAGACGGAGTATATGGCATGAGTGTAAGTAAAAAATCAGTTACATTTGACTAGAAATCAATCAATAATTCATATTGTCTTCTGGAAGCACTTCAATTAGATATCTAAAATCTAAACAGGAATCAATATTCAATTTTCCCACTTCTTTAGATTGATTTTAGAAGTGTTATTAAAAATTCTTTAAACTATTGGTCTTAAATATTCAGTTAGTACATTTTGATGATTTTACAATAATAGTTTATCACTCAATAACACTTTTACGTAGATATAGCTTGTGTGATATATTTCATAATCAATTTCATGATCAATTAAAATAGGAACTACTTTTTTATTTCAAAAAAAAATTCACTTTTTATTAAAGTAATTTTCTTTTTATGAAAAAAGAATTATTTTTATTTAATTGACTTTGATGGAAACACTGAATTGCTGTCCAAAATATAATGTATCACTATGCCGTAATATAATCAGGTTCAGTGAAATCTATACCATTTTGTCCGTCAATTTTGCTCCGATTTTCATGAAATTCGAACTTACCCATCACTACGGTGTAACGGTGATATAATCAAATTTTTTTTTTTTCAAATCAGATAATAATTGTGACCTCCAGCTAAAAAGGGTGACCACAAGCTAAAATGGGTGACCACAAGCTAAAAAGGGTGATTTTTCATACAATCAGGGTCCATAATTCAGGAAGTTACGATCTCATATGCGTAAATATGCAATGGAACCAACATCTTTAGATTATAAAGATGTATTTCTTCAAGTTTCATCAAAATCGGTTCTAAATTGTGACCTCTATAGGGTCCACAACCTTGATATAACATATTTTCACACTATTCACGTACAAAAGGCGTCAATTTTATGCATCAATTCTGGTATGATTTTCACGAAATTCAAACTCTTCCTTCATTACCATGTAGCGGTGATATAATAAAATGTTTTTTTAAATCGGATAATAATTTTGACCCCCAGAGGGACCACGAGCTAACAAAAGCGATTTTTCGGGGACAATCAGGGGACATAATTCAGGAAGTTACGATCCGATGGGCGCAAATATCGAAAGGATCCAAGATCTTTGGGTTATAAACATACATGTCAAGTTTCATCAGAATCAGTTCAAAATTGTGACCTCTATAGGATCCACAACCTTGATATAACATATTTCACACTATTCGCTTACAACCGGTAGCCATTTTGTCCGTCAATTTTGGTCCGATTTTCGCAATATTCATATTGAACCTCCATAACCATGTAACAGTGATATAATCAAATGGTTTTTTAAATCGGATAACAATTTTGACCTCCAGAGGGACCACAAGCTAAAAAGGGCGATTTTTCGGACAATCATGGGCCATAATTCTGGAAGTTACGATCCGATTGGCGAAATATCGAAAGGAACCAAGATCTTTGGGTTATAAACATGCATTTCAAGTTTCATCCAAATCAGTTCAAAATTGTGACCTCTACACTGTTCATAAGTTAAAAACATGATTTTTCGTACAATCAGGGGCCATAACCCATGAAGTTACAGTCCGATACAGTCCGATACATGCCAATATCGAAAGGAACCAAGATCTTACCGTGATAAACCTATATTTTAAGTTTCATTGAAATCAGATAAAATTGTGACCTGTAGGCTGTTCACAAACAATTGTGGACGGATGGACGGACAATATATATGAAAATGTGGACGTATAAAAACTTGATTCCAATATCCTAAATCAGTTTTAGATAACCAAGTCTACGTGTAGTAATCCTATCCAACATGATAATTAGGGGCATTCAAGATAAAATTACATAATTAAACAGTAGTATTACATTTCATTGGGATCTACTCTTACACAGTTCCACTGTAGTTTCAGCATTTCTAGTCATTAATACTTACGATTTCACATAGCTAATGTTTTTGCGCTCACAATCATTGTGAACAAAAATGGTTTGACATCGTACTCTGAAGAGAATAATATCCTGATGGGTTTCAGGATAAGACCATGTGAGTGTAATTTGATCTGGTGCCAGCAGTGATGCAATGATGTTGATGTCGGGACGAGTGGTATCTGCAGGTTGAGATAACTTTGAGGTGGAAGTGTGAAACAGTTTTGAGACGCTACCCGTAGCAAGGCTTTTTGATTTCACTACCAGAATAAACTCATGGAAGGTGTCTTGAGCTGAAGATAAAATAATTTTGTTATATTCCAAAGGATTGATGTGGAACTGGAATTTTTTTACAGACTTCATCTGTATGTGCAGACAATGGCTTCATTAAAAATTAACAAGAAAACCATCAATCTTCTCAGACACTTTCAGGATGAGCTTTAATGTCTTGCAACGACTTTTGGGCACATGTTGAAAAACCAACTCATAACGAAATTTAAAGTTGGCAATGGATGATGAACAAAGCTTCTAGGCTAATAAGGATCTCGCCATATAACACAGATAATAATACGTAACAGAAGTCTTAGAATCCAATAATGAAATGAAAAAAAATGAAATGGGGTTTAATGTCCTACTGTTTTGCTGCAAAACTGGGCTAATGAAGATGAGCATATGTCATACAGTGTGCTATGAAGGCAACTTTGCCCGGCAGCTGCACTACAGCCTACTCTTAAATCAAATTCCAACTGCAAAGGGATCTTTACTGTGAATACCAATGTGTACACGGGACCTAGGTTTTTCGTCCCATTCAAATGGCTACTGAAGCCATGTTGTAAAAAACAATATGGTCTATATACCTAGATCTGAAAGAGTAATTTGTCTTGAGGTAGGCTTATAGTTGATAACATTTTCCACTTTCATTTGAATTAAATTTCTCAGGAAAATGATTTGTTCAGAAAGTTCGATAGGTCCATGGTATTTCCAGGAGAAATGAACAGTAGTGCTGTTGAGAACTGTGATGTTAACCGTTGGAAAAATAGAATCTGAAAAAAATAAACATTGTGGAGATGATGAACATTTGTGAAAGCAGCCTGTCACTCCTTGTAAGATGTGATTTCTGAGGCCTTTTCTGTCAGATTAATAAATAAAACAAGCTCCGACACATAAGGTATAAAAAGTTCATTAAACTTAGATCGTACTCACTTCTGTAAGACTTTTCCGGGACTGTATGGTAAATCCATGGCCACTCTCCATCAGTAAAATCAGAGAAGCCTTTTTCTGTTCCTGCTAACATTCTTAAACGGTATTCTTCACCTGGTTCTAAACCTGGAAATCACATTAAAAGATTTAACTCAGATCCTGGATACTAATCAACACACCCAATATTTCCATCGTGGTTCCCATGCGTGATTGTTCTGCAGGAGAGGGGGACCTGGTAAGGGACAACATGTAGTCATTCTGATGGGATTGAAAACAAGGTCCTGTGGACACCTTGATAATTTGAATTCAAAATAAGAGTAGGCGATAGAGCAGTTGTCCAGACAAAATTTCCCTTATAGCACACTGTATGGCTTATACCTATAGCTTCATTAGCCCAGTCGGTGCAGAATAGCTAAGGAGTACTATAATCTAATGTCAGATACATGTATTAGTTGCTTCTCAATTTTATTCAAGTTTGGCCTTTCTTTCTTTCCAGTTTTAAATTGGATTGGCCTACAATATTTAAAGATCTAACAACCTTCTTTGTAAATCTCATCATAAAGTGCTGCCCAAAGCCATATTCCCTTGTCTCATTAATGTCAAAAATATATATAAATTGTAGAAAAAGATTGGATCATAAATGTAGTCTGTAGTGTGTTCACTGGCATTGGTGGAAAAAAAGACGGACAAAGGCAATATACAATATCGGTGTATAAAAAAAAAATAATTGTAATTTCTTCAATGCTAATGTATATCTTATACTAACCTGTAATGAGGTAGCTGTTGCTTTGACCAGATATATTTATAACTTGTATGTGATCATCTGATGTTTTACCATAAAAAATCTGATATCCTAATATAACACCTCCTCTCTCTGATTCTTTTAATGTTTCCCATTCTATCAGCAGATCACCATTTCCTTGACTAATAATCGTAGCAGATGGGAATGACAAAGGCACTACAATTGAATAGATGTAAATAGATAAAAACATTTCTAAATATAAATCCTTTTAATGTAATGGCAAAGCTGACATTCTTGAGATAAAACTGTCTTGGTCAGTGTTTCTATAATCAAATATTGGTATAAGAGAGTGGAATAAAATTGCCAGTAACTCAGGAACCAGAACTCTTCAAATATTCTCAGACCATCTCTCAAAACCAATATATTATGCCATCTTTAGTGTCTGAAATCCAGTATGCCAGTACTGTATAGCTTGTTATCTCTAGCGCAAACATTTCACATTTCAATGACAATAAAACAATTTACATGACAATAAAACAATTTTTAATTCTCTTACTTGAATACAGATAATTTGCACTGAATTGGCTATGGATTAAAACATTTTGTCTTGTCAATGGCGCAGAACAGCGAGCCTGGCGAGGAGCAGCATTTAGTCCTTCGGATGGGAAGGGAATTGGCATGAACATAAGGTGTAAGGACCCTTGAAAGTTGGAATTTGTCTGGACAAATTTGAAAACAAAGAAAGAAAACAGAACATGATCTACAGGTCTTCATTAATAAATGCCTACGACAGATCCTACAGATAAGATGGCCAGCTAAAATCACAAATTCAGAACTATGGGAAAGAACCTGTCAGACAGCATTATCAAATACCATTAAGAAGGGCAAATGGCGATTGTTGGGCCACACCCTAAGATGTCCTCAAAACAAAATCACCAGACAGGCTGGAACCCCCAAGACAAGAGAAAGAGGGGGTGCCCAAGCACCACATGGCAACGAACTATAGATGCTGAACTGAAAGCTTGTCACATATCATGGGGAGAATCAAAAAAATCGACCTAAGATCGAGATAAATGGAGGACTGTTGTGGAGGCCCTAGGCCCCTTCCAGGAATAACAGGAATTGATGATGATGATGATGATACCTTTCTTCATTAACCATATTTCATTTCATTGACTATTTAACTGTCATATTATAATAAAAAGAAAATTACCAACCTGATCCGAGTGTTGTAACAACAATAGACTTGGAATCAACACTAGCTCCGTGCCTATTATATGTTTTTACATAAATGGTGTAGTCGGTATTAGGTTTTAAGTGAACCAGCTTAGTTGATTGGGAAGGAAATAAAACAAGAACATTGACTTCTCTTGTAAGTTCATTAGCGTCTGAAAGCCAGATCATAATTAAATACAGTTTTAATTACAGATTAAAGATAAACTTGAGACCAGAATATTTTTCTTTAAACAAATAGCAATAATTCTAAAACCCCTAAATAAAAAAAAAAATACGAAAATAGGTCATTCCGTTATCGATATATTTAGATTGGAAAACCCCCTTTGCACCTGCCTGGTGAAATCCAATCAGCGTGCGAGTCAACTTCCGGTAATTCCCTGTAATGTGTTATGACGTCATAAATGTGAGACGAATGTAAACAAAATGGCGACAACATGTGTTCGTTCGGATAGGGCATCAATTAAAAAGGAATTCTAGGCGAGTTAAATTTGTCATATAAATAATCGTCGTTTGAGGATTCCGAAAGAGGTGTCAATGAGGACGACGGTAGAGTAAATCCACAACAATTTGAGCCTTATGCAGACTGGTATGAGTCAGACAAAGACGACCGTATCAACGGCTTGAACAACCACGGAACTACGATCGTCTGGATTCCACGGCAATGAATGGTCAGTTTTATTATTATCTACATTACAATTTATATTTTAACCATCCTGAATTATTTATCAGTAATATTGTGTTTGTATCAAATTGAAATTCAAACGTTCTTTTGACTTAGATATCGATTTTTTTAAAACAATCATTAACCAAACAGGAGTATAGACACATTCAATAGATTATTTCGTAGGCCGCTTGTTAGTACTAGTTTAAAGTTAGTATCGATCTATTCTGTGAGTAGAGCTAGGCCTAGTAAATGGTATCTAAGACAAAGGATTTCTTTTCAAATTCATAAAAGAAAATTATAAAGTAAACCTATCTAGGCCTAATTGTTAAATTGTATGCATAACACACAATTATTATATTATATATTTTTAGATCAATTATTACTTAGGCCTAGGCCTATATTCTTAATATTGACATTATTGTCAAAGTAAATATTTTTTATTATTATCTGCCTAATTGTTAAATTGTATGCATAGCACACAATTATTATATTATATATTTTTTTAGATCAATTGTTATTGACATTGTCAAAAAAAATATTTTTTATTATTAGGGTTTCACACTGCGTAGCTTGTGTGAAACACTATTGTTTTTGTTAAAATTATTATTAGGGTTTCACACTGCGTAGCTTGTGTGAAACACTATTGTTTTTGTTAAAATTATTATTCTTATTATTATTATTATTATTATTCAGATTCCAATTTGAATAGATCTCAGCAACTACGTGTCGCATCGTTACGATCTCTTCGGTTTTACTGGGAAAGTGGGTGTGACTTAGAGGATAAAGCTATTTTGAACGTTCTGCGACAATGCGAAATGTCCGAAATCACCGAAGTTATCGTTTTTGAAAATATTGCAGTAATTTTAACAATAATCATTGGATTTTAACTTTCGATACATTTTGGCATAGCCTGAGACAGGGCACATAGCTACGCTACTTTCGATTTTTGATTTTGTGCAAATCTTCGAAGATATTAGGCGCCAAATTTCGAAAATTTAAAATTTTACAAAATTTTTTTTTATTTATGAATATTTTTTAGTCGTATTGTGCACAGAATTAAAGAGTCATCTGACTAGTGCAAAAATGTTAAAAAAAATTGTCTCAGTAATTTTCCTTGGCCGCCATTGTCTAATTCAGTTTTTCAGTCCTAGATTAATTTTTTATTGTCCGATTTGTATAAAACAAAATTCATATGCTTCGTTGTATCAATTGTCATTTTTTTTATTACCAAAAGTGTTATCTGTCGGCACCGGAAGTGGCATAATTTTACCAAAAACTACAATTTTGACAGTTATTTTCCTACTTCGAAAACAAATATTATTTTTTGGAAAAATTATTTGACTCAAAGAGTGTGCCCTTTCAAGGCGCAAAAAATGTAGGAAGCAGTTTTTTTAATTTCGATTTCACTTTCGAGCAAATTCGATTAAGAGGCTAAAAATGGTGTAAAATTTACCTATTTACAACCTATTCAGGCTTTTCAGATTTTAAAATATTTCTTCGTAATATTTATAAACTTGTAGCTATAATCCATACGAAGAAAATGTATGTTAAAATTCGTTTGTAATATAAGCAGTTACCAAGAAATGGGCAGTTCTGTACAAGTCACTGTTTTCGTTATTTTGCCTGTAAAATAGTCAATTATTATTGGATTTTTATAGAAGTGACATCATTTGATTCAAAAAGCATGTAGCGTCATATCAAGTTGATTACAATTTAAAATTGACACCGGAAGTGTCATCATTTGGTCAAAAACTGCATTTTAAACTTTTTAAATCAATGTTTTATTCAACCAAGAATAACTTAATATGTATTAATAATTTTAACTTTTGGTTTAAATTCACATATAAACAAAACTCATATGGTCATATAGATATCATAAAATTGTTTCTAACTTGTTCGGTTGCCGAGAAATAGACGGTTTTCTACAGGTCACTTTTGAAGGTTTCGGGGCCATAAAAGTGTCAATTATTATTCGATTTTCATAAACGTTACACCGTGTTATACCTACTGCCATTTGGGATTTCATTCAAGTAATTTAAGATTTTCATTATCACCGGAAGTAACGTCATTTTGGCAAAAACTGTATTCTTAGCCTTCAAAACAGATATTTTATTCAAATGAGTCTGTTTTGAAATCTTTTTCAAATTATGGTATTTGATGCTAATCAACAAATAGAATGAACCCATACGATCACACAGATACCACAAAATGGTTTGTAACTTGTACGGTTGCAGAGAAATAGCAGATTTTCTACAAGTCACTTTTCAAGTTTTTTGGTCTTAAAATTTTACATAAAATTTTCACTATATGATATCGTATGCCATTTCTGATTTTATAAGACTAATTGAACATTTTCATTAACACAGGAAGTAATCTAATTTTGTCAAGATCATTTACAAGTAACAAATGTATAAAATGAATTGATATTGTTGGATTTTGTTGATTCTGCGTCCATTTTATTTGTGTGCAATGTTAATTTGGAAACCTGTTTAGTGGTTTCGCTGGTACCGGAAGTGACATATGTTCAAGGGTAACTTGGCACCGGAAGTGACATGTTTAAGGGTAACATGGCACCAGTGAAACCCGTCATTCCTGCATGCAGGTCTAGTTCTTATTATTATTATTATTCAGATTCCAATTTGAATAGATCTCAGCAACTACGTGTCGCATCGTTACGATCTCTTCGGTTTTACTGGGAAAGTGGGTGTGACTTAGAGGATAAAGCTATTTTGAACGTTCTGCGACAATGCGAAATGTCCGAAATCACCGAAGTTATCGTTTTTGAAAATATTGCAGTAATTTTAACAATAATCATTGGATTTTAACTTTCGATACATTTTGGCATAGCCTGAGACAGGGCACATAGCTACGCTACTTTCGATTTTTGATTTTCGGCAAATCTTCGAAGAAATTAGGCGCCAAATTTCGAAAATTTAAAATTTTACAAATTTTTTTTTTATTTATGAATATTTTTTAGTCGTATTGTGCACAGAATTAAAGAGTCATCTGACTAGTGCAAAAATGTTAAAAAAATTGTCTCAGTAATTTTCCTTGGCCGCCATTGGCTAATTCAGTTTTTCAGTCCTAGATTAATTTTTTATTGTCCGATTTGTATAAAACAAAATTCATATGCTTCGTTGTATCAATTGTCATTTTTTTTATTACCAAAAGTGTTATCTGTCGGCACCGGAAGTGGCATAATTTTACCAAAAACTACAATTTTGACAGTTATTTTCCTACTTCGAAAACAAATATTATTTTTTGGAAAAATTATTTGACTCAAAGAGTGTGCCCTTTCAAGGCGCAAAAAATGTAGGAAGCAGTTTTTTTAATTTCGATTTCACTTTCGAGCAAATTCGATTAAGAGGCTAAAAATGGTGTAAAATTTACCTATTTACAACCTATTCAGGCTTTTCAGATTTTAAAATATTTCTTCGTAACTTTTATAAACTTGTAGCTATAATCCATGCGAAGAAAATGTATGTTAAAATTCGTTTGTAATATAAGCAGTTACCAAGAAATGGGCAGTTCTGTACAAGTCACTGTTTTCGTTATTTTGCCTGTAAAATAGTCAATTATGATTGGATTTTTATAAAAGTGACATCATTTGATTCAAAAAGCATGTAGCGTCATATCAAGTTGATTACAATTTAAAATTGACACCGGAAGTGACATCATTTGGTCAAAAACTGCATTTTAAACTTTTTAAATCAATGTTTTATTCAATCAAGAATAACTTAATATGTATTAATAATTTTAATTTTTGGTTTAAATTCACATATAAACAAAACTCATATGGTCATATAGATATCATAAAATGGTTTCTAACTTGTTCGGTTGCCGAGAAATAGACGGTTTTCTACAGGTCACTTTTGAAGGTTTCGGGGCCATAAAAGGGTCAATTATTATTCGATTTTCATAAACGTAACACCATGTTATACCTATTGCCATTTGGGATTTCATACAAGTAATTTAACATTTTCATTATCACCGGAAGTAACGTCATTTTGGCAAAAACTGTATTTTTAGCCTCCAAAACAGATATTTTATTCAAATGAGTCTGTTTTGAAATCTTTTTCAAATTATGGTATTTGATGCCAATCAACAAATAGAATGAACCCATACGATCATACAGATACCACAAAATGGTTTCTAACTTGTACGGTTGCAGAGAAATAGCCGATTTTCTACAAGTCACTTTTCAAGTTTTTTGGTCTTTAAAAGTGGCAATTATTATTCGATTTACATAAAATTTTCACTATATGATATCGTATGCCATTTCTGATTTCATAAGACTAATTGAACATTTTCATTAACACAGGAAGTAATTTAATTTTGTCAAGATCATTTACAAGTAACAAATGTATAAAATGACTTGATATTGCTGGATTGATTGGTTGATTCTACGTCCATTTTATTTGTGTGCAATGTTAATTTGGAAACCTGTTTAGTGGTTTCGCTGGTACCGGAAGTGACATATGTTCAAGGGTAACTTGGCACCGGAAGTGACATGATTAAGAGTAACTTGGCACCAGTGAAACCCGTCATTCCTGCATGCAGGTCTAGTTATCTTTGGAGTTAGCCAGATTGGGAAAAAGTCATGTTTTTTTTTATAATAACATTTTTAAAATTGAATCAAATTTTTTCCAATAAAATTATTTAATTAACATTGTACCATATTAGGTTATAAATTCATAAAATTTCCTGATTTGTGTTGTTGACCCTCAAAGATACATTATCAACCGAAAATTAAGCAATTGCAATTTTTCGCCTAGCCTCGATCATCATAACTGTAATCGATATGGAAAAAAGCATAGTCTTGATTATCAATTTAATAATCAGTAAATCAGATAATAATCCACCAAAGATCGGAGGCTAGCGATGCTATCGAGAGTTGATTATGGTCTGGATGTGTTAATTAATGTTTAATTAATAAGAAAAGATTTCAGGCCTAAAGAAAGACCCACAATAAGAGGATTTAGAAAAGACAATTAAACATGTATAAAATACCTAGTTTAATGTAACACACAAATACACAATTATATTTCAGATTTTCCGGTGTGGTACCCCCTTGTCAGTGATGCAGGATGGAAGGCCTTGACAAGGATAGCTGTCTAGTTGTCCATTAGCCCAGTTTGGAGCAGAACAGTAGGATATTAAACCCCCATTTCATTTTATTTCTGTAGATCGGATACGATTGTCAATTATTTTTAGGCTTAGTCCTGTATGATTATTGTCAAAATTTGGCAAATTATATTAGGTGGTAGCTCGGTTGGGAAAAAATCTGATTTCTATTATTTTGGGTAAACATCAGTTGTAACATGTCCAGAGGGATATAATATTGTGATTATTATACTAACAAATAAGAAATGAAATGGGGTTTAACTTCCTACTGTTCTGCTCCGACTGGGCTAATGAAGACGGACTTACACCATACAGTATGCTATGAGGGAAATTTTGCGTCGGTGGATGTTTTACGTGCGTGTGAATGTGTAATCTCAGTTTTTCGTCCCATCCTGCATCACTGACAAGAGGAAACCACCCCGGAAAAACATGGTGAACTTTTTCGGCAAACACCAGGATCTAACTAGCTATGTCCAAGCTAGCATCTTACACACTTATCAACCTCGTTCGGTTCCTAAAAAAAAATTAGCAACGAAAATCTTGTAGATATACATTTGATCACACACTTCAACGTGCCTATCCTTATGGGATTGCATTACCATTTGGCATAGGTGTATGTTATTCCTAAATTTGTGCAGTGGATATTAAACATAATAATATGTATATTAATTATATTTTCAGGAGACATTATTATGGAACATGGCTTTATAACAGTTGGTCAGGAGTTATTGGAGCTGGTTGGGAAGACAAACTGCTGACATTGTACCAATGGTAAAAATTTATCAGAGAGGCCTTTGTATAAGAAGAAGCCATGTAGGATTTATGTGGAAATAAAACAATATGTATTCAGACATTTTTTTTATTATTTTTCTGTGAGATTCCTACATGATAACTACATCAATCAACCACATGCAAGTACTACTTAGTACCATATTGAGCTAAATGTTTTTTTATGTAAATGATGGACTGGCACAAATGTGGCACTTTGAACAGAGGCTCAGCAAATGTTCTTTCTTCACTACTATTCCTGCAAATGAATTTGACAGTTATGCATTAAAATATTATAAGTTTAATCTAGCTATAGAAGAGAACAAAATGAATCATTGTCAAGTCACGACTCACAAAAATCCACAATATAATTTATGACCTTCACTGGGAATAAAATAAATCTATGACTGGCAATGAAAATCGAAATGTACGTAAACTGTAAATCAAATGGGGTTTAACGTCCTATTTTCCTGGGGGGGGTTGGGATGGCCTAGTGCTCTAGAGTGCCGCGCTTCGACCTCTAGCTGGCCGGTCACCTATGGCTTGCGGCTGTGGTTTTGAGCCCCGGTGTGAAGCGTATGTGGTATGGAGATAGGGGCGCCTTCTCAACCTCGTGGGTTTCCTTCGAGCACTCCGGTTTCCTCCCACTGCTAAAGACCCCTACGCGCAAGCGAATTATTGAAATAAAATGAAACCATATGTTAGTCCCAAAATGACCTAGTTTGTGTCGAGTGGACGTTAAATCCCATTTCTCTCTCTCTCCCCCCTATTTTCCTGCTCCATCCAGACTAATGAAGACAGCCAAATGTCATGCAAAGAGCTACTATGAAACTTTTGCCCAGGTAGTGGCGCAATGTCCTACATGTATTCTTATTTTTTAACTCAAAGTGTCAAGGGATCTTTAACATGCACACCAATTTGTACACAGTACCTAGACATTGTACCTTGAAATGGAGTTTAACGTCCTACTTTTCTGCACCTAACCTGGGCTAATCAAGACAGGCCCTACATAGTGCACCATTGACATGGATGATGGAAACCACACACGAAAGCCCTGGTTATAATTATGTATTTTATGTACCTTGCATCATCACTATGGATAGGCCTTCTTTCTGAATCTGTATGAAGGCCTCGAATACTGAAAAATCAAAATGTTCATCAGCACTGTCATAACATTGTCTTCAAAAGTGTCTGGTGACTGGAGTTTTATTCCTCTTCACTGGCATTTAAAAATGGTCTGCAAAAGAAAATAAATTTTTGTTCTTTTAACATTTTTTATAATACACGTCTCTTCAATTATTACTCACTGCTTGTACCTATAATCCCGGGGCTGGATACCAAACTAAACCAAAAGAGCCTAATATAATTACATAAATATCTTTTCTACAAAAGAAATAGGAGAGATATCAATATAAAAAGAATTTGACTCACCCTAATATTTTCTCTCGTTGCTGAGTCTCTTGTGTTAGTCAGACTCAGTACTACTTTTGTAGTTAGTTGTACCTTGTCTACGTAGTACAGTAGGCCTATACCATCCCGGGTGGCTTGCTTGGGTTTCTACGACCGAATCACAAATAAAATCCACAGTAAGAACATTTGATAATACACGTGTGACTGGCGATTGTCCCGTTGCTTCCAAAATTAAATAGTTGAAAGGGGTAGTAGTCTAGTACTCGTATGCAAAAAAAAAAGAAAAAAAATTCGACGAACAAAACACGTGTCGCCTCGGAGATCCTGTCCATTCGTCTCGATTTGTCGCCACAAAACTAGCCTATCGTTTTAAAATAACTTATTTTCAAACGGAATTTAGTTGAGTGAAACGTTATTGAGTTTGCATTATCATAGCCATAAGCAATATACCTCTTGTACGATCTTTTGTTGTCATTAATATTGGTCCCGTTAACAGCGTCCGCCATTGTCTCCGGGATTCCCTTGTTTACGTCTTTCACACTTGTGACGTCAATCGGTCAAAGGTCACGAGAGGTTCCACTCGGCTTATCGCTTCAGGTGAGAATTTTAGTTTTCTGTCTATATCGTGAGAACGAGTAATTGGATTTCGTTAAAACTTTCAGGAACGTTTTATGGAGGCATTTCAGATATAATAATAATAAAATATGAGAGGTCTCAAGTTGATCTTTAAGTAACATTTGAATTTTAAAACAGTGAAATGCAATGTACGATTTTCTCCATGAGCTTCAAATTTGTATGTTGTGTCTTTGATATATATGGCAATTTAATTCTTCAAGAATTTACATTAAAAAGATTAGACAGGAGTGGAAAAGCGTTTACAATATTGATAAACATGTCATCAGTGTTCTAGTGGTAGTAACTGAAATTTCCTTCTTAAAGTAACTAAATGTCTAACTCAATTTCATCCAAAGTCTTCGTTATTGAAAACACAAATTATTTGTCAATTTACATCAACATTGATGTTGTGATCTTACCATCATTCGTTTCAGTGCCATTTGTAACAAGGGACCCAAAGAACGAGACTAGATATATTTCATGAGTCATGTCAAACAGTGATACCATATTCTAATCTGGAGAGACCCTGGAGATTGCCACTTGATTAAGACTTCTGGCATAAATCTCACATACAGGTTTAATAAAAATTTCGCCTGTAGACTGGGCATATGGCAGGTTGTGAGCGAGGCTTAAGATATTACTTTTTAAAAATTCACATTGGAGTTATCACATTGCTACAATGTCCTTTGATTGTATTGGACAAACAATTAAATGTCTTTTTAAAATGGCAAATACTTACTTGTATTGTCAACCTGTCTGTAATGAACACTGAAACCTACAATATGTAATGGTGGATCTGTAGGTTTCTGAGATTCATCTAAAGTCCAGTTGACTAATATCTCTGTTCCTGATATACCTTCACCATATATCTTATTAGGTGGTTTAGGTGCATGAACTGAAATCAATATTCAATACAATGGGGAATACTCAACATAAAAAAGCTCATTTCGGGACAAACATTTCAATAATTTGTTTGCATATGGGTCCCAGTCTTCGGCACTGGGAGGAAACAGGAGGATGATGAGAAAATCCACAATGTGCAAGAGATGGATTTCCGTACAATCAGGGGCCACAATCCAAGAAGTTATGGTCTGAAATGCAGGGTCCATAATCCAAGAAGTTACTGTCTGATCTGCACAAATATGGACAGGAACCAAGATCTTTGGATCATAAACATACATTTCAAGTTTCATCAAAAATCAGATAAAAATTGTGACTTCTAGAGCGTTGACAACCTTGGTATTACATACTTTAACACTATGTGCATACAATGTGTGGCCATTTTGTCAGACGGTTTCCATCAAATTTTTACGAAATTCAATATCAACCTTTATTGATGTGCAACTGTCATATATTTAAAAGATAAAACACGATTTTACAAACATCGGGAGCTATAATCCAGGAAGCTACATTGAGATATGCGTGACTATCTAAAGGGACCAAGGTCTTTGTGATTTAATCATAAATGTAAAGTTTCATAAAAATTAGATCAAAATTGTGGCCTCTAGGGAATCCACAATCTAAAAACGCAATTTTGCGTACAGTCAAGAGCCATAATTCACGATATGCATGAAAATCGAAAAGAAGAAAGATTGGGTTATAAGCATATATTTCAAGTTTCATCAAAATTTGGCCTTTTGGGGGTCTACAACCTTGATATACCTTATATTTACACTATCTAATACAGTGTTTCCGCTAGCTTCAAAATTTATCGGTACACCGTACCGGTAGAGGTCAAAAATATCGGTCTATTCGATTTTTTTACCAGTCTAGTGAAAACAATTTTTTTCCCTCTAGTGAATCATGTAAATGATTCAAATAAATAAATACTTCATTGAAACATATCGTGAAAATTAAACATATTGTGAAAATAAGCCAGACGGATCTCGTCATGGATGGTGTTGTGAATCTCGATATTCGCGCGTCTTTGATTCACGCTCCTATATGAATTCCAGGTAGATAGTAAAATAATAATTGGATCATACTGACAGAACACCGAAAATACTCAGAGAAACAGTCATTAAATATATAATTTGCCAATGAAATCTTGGAATATCGATGACATGTGACATTGCTGAAATTAGGTCAATGAATCAGCGACGTAAGCTCAAGTTTTATTAAATACTGTTTTACTTTACTACATGCTGGCAAAAGCTTTATTTTATAAATTTTGTCGATATTATTTTAAAGGCAATGACAAAACAAAATTTTATTTTAAAGCAATTCAATTGTGGCGGTCACGTGATCATTGTGTCGTTTGTCTATCATCGTCGAATGAATAAAAACTAAAAGGTGACAGCGGTGCTGTGATAATCGATTACGCATAGCAGAGACGTATATTAAATTTTACCAACGTAAACCCGTCTATTCCCGCTGGTACACTACTCACAGGAACTACCAAAGATATAACGATATTTCGATTGCGCTTGATACATGTATCACCACCTCCGTAAAGTAAAAGTACGAAAGATTCGTCTGCTTAGGCGCCACATTGTGAAGATCATGGTGACTTTGATTGTGCAGCGACCTTCACGATGGAAGATACCGTCATACTCATATTACTATAAATAGCACCACGTTTCGACAGCCATTATCAGCACGAGGTGTTTGACACGAGTTACGAATTGAAAAATAAAGTAGCAGTTGATTTTGGTGAAGTTTATGATTTTCCATTATCATTGTTTACCGGTCCATGGACCACTGGGACGATAATTTACCGATACACGTTAAAATTTACCGGTATAAAACCGGAAAATACCGGTGATTGGAAACTCTGCTAATAGTAAGTGCAAAACTCTACAAGATAAACCTGCCAACAAGACAGAAAATAGGCATTGCACAAAACAAACAAATATCATATCAAGTGAATGGATCCGGGGCGGTCATTTTGTCTGGCAGTTTTGGTCTGTTAAATCAGACAATAATTTTGACCTCTAGAGGAACTTCAAGGAACTTATAAAAGCGTGATGTTTCATACAATCAGGGCCATGATTTGGGAAGTAAAGATCTCATATTTACGAAAATATCAAATGGAAACAAGATCTTTGGGTTATAAACATTAAGTTTCAATGCTAAACACATGTTTTTTGTACAATCAGGGGCCATCATTCATGAAGTTTTGATCTAATACATGCCAATATCGATAGTAACTGAGATCTTTTAGAGATAAACCTATATTTCAAGTTTTGTCACAATCGGATAGGAATTGTGACCTGTAGAGTGTCCACAAACAAATTGTGGATGAAGGGACAGACAGGGGTGACGACAATATATGTCCACATGAAAATGTGGGCATATAAAAAAAAGCGTAAGTTAAACAAAAAAATAAAAAATATGAAAAACATATTTATCTAATTTAGTTAATTACAGAATTGTTCTTGAATAACAGAGCCGAAAGCCATTGTCTTTATTATATTGTACTCTTTATAAAATAAGTGAAAAGAAAAAACATCTTTCCATGAGGAAACATTATCTTTAATTCTAACTAAATATATTTACAATATAGCTAACTCACATAATCTACTTCACCTATTTAGATCATCATAAAATACCTATTGACACAATCATTCTATATCAAAATCAATGAAGTTCCAATATTGCCTACAGACATTTAAAAGCTTGTATATGAAAGCAAAAAAAATGAGATCCAAACATCTTCCTTGTTGCTTCACATAAAGATTTCTGGAATCAGTTATTTTCTGTCTTTGCAATCATTTCTTAAAAGAAGATTTATTCTGAGATGCGGGGGAATATATCTCAAACTAAGAGAAGCTTACATCACTTGTATACATATTTAATCTTTTTGAATCCTACTAATGTATCATTCCATTTCTTTACCATTATTTTTTGAAGAAAAGATTTATTCTGGAGTTGTAATTTCTTAATCCTAGTGCTTCATTCCCTTTCTTCGTATTTAATTTTTATGGAAAGATTTACTCTAAGATTAGCACATATCTCTTATATATATAATGTTTTTGCAATTTAAAATTTTGGCAGATCTCTTACCATTTTGATCTATCTTTAATCTTGCTAAAGCTGATGTCCACCCTTCAGAATTTTCCACTAAACACTGATAATAACCAGAGTCCTCTGTGCCACTGTTAAAAATTCTAAAGGAATTTGTATCTTCTAAAATCTGAAAATCAGCCACATAAAGTGTTCAAGGTGATGAAATGAAATGGGATGGGGCTTAACATCCTACCGTTCTCATCAGACTGGGATAATGAAGACAGGGCTATGCCATACAGAACACTAAAGCCTACTCGTATATCGAATTCCAACTGCCAAGGGATCCTTTACTTGCAGGCAAATGTGTAAACCTGACTGAAAACAACTACAGGTTGTCCCTTGCCGGCCTCTCTCTCCTACACCGGTGCTAGTGAGAATCACACCAGAAAATGCAGATGAACTTTCTTGGCCAACCCCAGTATTGAATACAAGATCTCCAGATTAGCGAGCCACCGTGGCTCCCTCCAGATGATGAAGAAAATATTACCTCATGTCGTCCGTCTGGTTGTACGACCATGCCATTTTTAAGCCATGTAACCTGTGGTTTAGGATAACCTGTAACCTCACACTTCAGTATGTTGTGTCTGGCTATTTTGTGGGCAGAGCTTGCTGGACCCAATGTAATTGCAGGGAAAGAATGTGCTGAAACATACCCCAAAATATATTCAGCAGAGTATCATAAATCAAACAGAATTGGGCATTACTTGTTTGGGTTTGCTTAAGAAGGGGTATTTTGTGACCCCACGATCATATCCTTAACATTTGTGAGAATCAGGTTCATAATTGTCTGGTGAGAATTTTATACACTGTCAGCTACTTATCGTCATCAGATATGCTGTAAATAGAACGAAAGGGAAGCAGTGGCAACACTCAACCCTTAACAGGAAACTACAAGCAATACATCATCGGAAACCAGGGGTCTTCAAGGACCCTATCCCTTAAACATTTTGCTGGCTATAAGTGCCTAATCTGTTTTGATGGTTTCAAAAATACCTCATATCTTCAATGTTATTACCTCAAATATTTTCTTTTACTTAGATTGATTATTCTTCAGTCTTTATATGAAGCTGTAGTTAGATCGTATTTGAATAAAATTATGCATCCAAAAACCTATTTATGTCTGGGGTCTTAGAAATTAGATTACTCTTTGTTACCAACAAATCTTTTCATGCAACGTGTTTGCACCAGGGTTAAATGATTTTGATTGAATTTGTAGGATACATAATCATTTGATATTAACATAATATACCAAGTAACAAAAAATAAGAGAAAAAAATTTGCTCAATCAGCCATCATTGGGTTGGATTATGCTATGTATATATTATTTCGCAGTCTTGTCCACATATTAATTGAGTCTGGCAACTTTACCACCCAAACATCATACTGGTATGTAACAGATTTGTTTGAAATTTGCAGCATTATGGCCTACTCTTATATTGAATTCCAACAGCAAAGAGTTCTGTAACATGTATGCCAATGTGTTCATCCCATCCAAACGACTACATGCTGTCCCTTACCGGGCCCTTTGTCCTTCACTACTGACAAGGGGGAACCACACTGGAAATCCCAATGAACATCTTGCTACAAGATTAGCAAGTTAAAGTCTTACTCACTGAGCCACCTCAAGTTTAACTGACAATGAACGCAAGGGGTCAAAACCAGATAAAAATAATTACAAAAATCAAATATAGAAAAATGAATACCTATTACTTCAACAACCAGCTCTGTGAATCCTACTGAGGTGTATTGGTCATCATGGCCAGCAACTTTAGCGAGACACTTGTAGTTACCAGCCATATTTGTGGATATCTGAGATAAGGATAAACTGCCATCGGATAAAATAGCTGCCCTTTGTGGTACCTTTTTTCCTGAAACCCGTTATAAAACAAACTATGTCAAATAATGAAGAGAACAATTCAAACTTGTTTTAATATCTTTCTGATAAAATAACATTGCTAAAACAAACAAAAAAAAAACCCACACACTAATTTCTAATTGTCTATAAAAGCCCTATTGGTCTTGATTGTCGATAAGGGCTCAATTTCTATAAATGTATTTTAATTAGTTAATATCGGTAATTAGTTAATAACGGTAATTAGTTAATAACGGTAATTGAAATCCTGCATGTTTCCCATCATAATGTAATATCAGTACTGGCTAGGAATTTATCTGACCAAAGAGAAAGAGAGAGAGAGAGAGAGTGAGAGAGGGGGAGGTAACATTCACTTACTTGACACAAACTATGTCATTTCAGGACTAACTGTTGTTTAATTTTATTTCAAAAATTTGCTTGTGCATCGGGGTTTAACAGTGGGAGGAAAGTGGAGGACCCAGAGAAAGCCTAAGAGGTTGGACAGGCGACCCCAATTCTTGTCATGTACAAGCAGGGAATAGAAACCACACCACTTGACTCAATTACAGATTTTCTGATCATAAGTTCATGTGTTAAACCATTCTGTACCATACCGGTACCAATCAACAGGTCGGAAATAATACGTGGGGGAATATAAACTTATCTATTCATCAAAGCAAATTAAAGAACACTTTGCAGATATTCTACATAACAGACTGAAAACGGTTGCAATACATTTAATCTCCAAGGACACATAAGAAGAAAAATTTCAAGATAAAAATTATTGAGCTTTTCAATATAATAACACCAGGAAAGTTTTGGTATTCAAATTAATTCAAACTGTAAGAACTTTCATATCCCAAGGGGTTAATACTCTTTTCGTGAAATGGAATGAAACTGGGCTTAACGTCCTACTTTTCTGCACTAAGATGGATACACTTTTTATATACTTTGGTCTATATCTAAGACATTTCTGCACTATTTTCATGAAATTGCATTAGCTATTTCTCTGTCATGTGTACATTACCTACAGGAACTTGAAGGATCAGTTTTTATATTTGGCACAGTGTAATCAAAAGATTTAAAGGAATGAATGTGTGTCTCTATAGGGATTGTTACTGTTCAATATATACTCTAGTATTATGAATGGACATTACCACTGACTATATTATGAGCAACTTGGAAACCATTCGCCAAGAATTCAATCTGTTCCTAGAATTTGATTCCAATTAAGTATTTCACAAGATCAAACACCATGATCTGGGAAATTCAAAACTTATAATTAAGTGGACTATCGCCAAACACATCATCAACTTTGTGAATACATGTTGGGAAAATTCAGCACCAGATAAATCTTAGTCATTTCTGAAGACACTGAAAATAATCTTGTAGCGAAATTATCTAAATCAAGTCTAGTTTTTTAGGTTGTGTTAGTCAGGTACCAAACCCGATTCAATATCCCCTTATAACAGAAAAATATAAATCGGAATAAAAAAAAAAATTCTATTTTGGGGACTGGCCAAGTATAGATAATGTTCCAACAAACTCTGCCACAAACTGTGAATACAATGATAAACTTTGCTAATAGTCAACAAAATCAAAAAATAATAAATTCTAGTTTGCAGGTTTTTAAAGCATTTAAAAATATTAAAATATCAAAACTTATTCAAGAAATGGTAATGACAATATATGCCATACTGTAAAGAATATAAAAGAAAACAAACTGATTATTTCCAATAAAATTCTCCTTCCCTTTTATCCATTCCATGGCAATTGTTAAAGATAGGCTGCCTGTTAACAAAATACACACCTAAAGCCAATGGGAGATGGTGTTTCATAGCATGTTATCTAGTACCTGTTTGCCAACAGAGCAATAAATGCTGAAAGCATGGCTGATGTCACAGGCTTGAAATGAAATGGGGTTTAACATCCTACTGCTTTTCTCAGCCTAGGCCATACAGTGTGCCATTAGGGAAATTTTGTCTCCACAGCTGCGCTATGGCCTACTCTTATATCGAATTCCAAATGCCAAGAGATCTTTTATGTGCATGCCAATGTACACAGGACCTAAGTTTTCCATCCCATCCGAACAATTACATGTTGTTCATTCCCAGGCCCTCTGTTCTGCACCACTGATAAGGTAAAACACAGGATCGAACACAGGACCCCAGATTAGCGAGCCAATGTCTTACTCACTGGCTCCCCCGTAGTCATGCAAGGATGTTTGATATTGTTTTATTGTGAGATTATTTGTTTTATTTTTAGAAGAACTGTTAAAAGATGAATAATTGATTACCGTTCCATGTCCATGTAACTTGTGGTAGTGGTTGACTGCCAACAACACAATCAATAATGGTAGACCCATTCACCATTACTGTTATTATTGGCTGTGGTTTTCTCCATATTTTAAGAGGTAAAAAAGTTTTAGCTGAAAAAATACAAAATTCATTTTAAAACTCAGACAAAAAATACATTTCAAAACATTCTACTGAATGATGACAATATAGATTGCTGGGCAATGTAACATATTGCCACGTTCAAGCAGTTCCCATAGGTTGTTGCATATATTTATTATTTTGTATGGCAACATTTACAAGACACTAAAAACAGAGTAATTATCTTAATTTAGCTGGCTGAGATATATGTTAAAAACTTTTTTGTCTTGAAAACATAAATAACATTAATCAAGCAGATGATAACCTTAAGCTCTTGAGGGGTTCACTAAACTTTTTAAATTGTACAAGGGACATAACTCTGACAGCATGACCACATTTCAAAGAAATTTTGGGCTCAAATAGTTTCAAATTCTAATCCATATTACTCAAAAGATGCCTTCAATTCAATTGGAAATGGCAATTTCAGAGCCAATAGCAATAACTGCAGGCCAAGTGCCATTTATTGCAATCAGATTATCTGGGTTGATGGAGAAATCCTAGTCAGCTACACTAATAAAACTCTTTTATCAATGCAAATGACAACAATCAATTTTTTTTTATCAAAGCCAAGAGCTGAGTGAATTTAATTTTTTTCTTGTTTTATAAAAGCAATTTGTAAAAATTTAAGACAGATAACTGGTTACTTGTAAAGATAACATTGATTTACAATTAAGTACCTGATAAAATGGCAATTCTAAAA
The DNA here is from genome assembly GCA_036850965.1 of Patella caerulea. NCBI lineage: Eukaryota > Metazoa > Mollusca > Gastropoda > Patellidae > Patella > Patella caerulea. The sequence continues at coordinate 28,337,843 of JAZGQO010000006.1, forward strand.
AAATAAACCTTTGATTTTTTCAATCTAATTATCAACTAAAAATGACTCACACCTAAAAAAAAAACCTTTTAAGACAAGATTGAATAGAAAGAGCATTTGAACATATTTTTCCCTTGGCACATAATTTCCTAATATTTAAAACTCGACTTGTAAATGTTTCTTCATAAAACATAGTGGCTTACATATATTATTGTCAGTAAAATACTCTCCATATAGCAATAATATATAAGATTAAACAAACAGGAATATATGATGGACATTCTATACACACAAACATAGCAATGTGATTCTCCTTTTTGAGCAAGATTTTAAATTTGATGGGATCAGAGGGTGTGAGCAAAGTCCAAACACCCTTTTCCAGTTGCTCTGTGCTCTATCTCAGTTGGCTGGCACAGCTAAACAAAATTCTGGCTGAAAGGCTTTCTTATGGCAATTAAGACCATGCTCAAATTGCGACATAGAAAAAATAATTTCAGTTAAAGACAAATTTACAGTTAGGAACATAATGTGGTCATGGTCACAAGGTTATTCTCACCAAGGGTGTGTCAAGAAGTTCATATGAAATGTTAAATTAATACAGGCTGACAAAATAAATGGCAACTCTAAGTTAAGAGGTTTATTTATAGACCACCATGATTTGAAAACTTCTATATAAATATACATTCTTTAAATGAATGCTTTATACAATTGAAATCCAGTTTGATCAAAGTCAAACAAAAAAAAAATCCAAATTATTTTTCTCTGATAATATATGGTTTAAACATTTATTAATATATGGTTTATACATTTATTAATATATGGTTTACACATTTATTTTCAGTAGCATGGCATGATAAGGCTGACACTATGATCTACTCTTTTTTCGAATTGTAACTGTCAAGGGTTCTTTTATGTGCACACATGTCGCAAATGAACCACTAGACAAATGGGAAATGATATTGGAAAACAACACTGGGTTCATACACAGAGTATGACAGGTGTGACTTCTATGGATCCCACGCTTTTTTTATCGATGCATCCACTCTCTGGAATGATCTGCTGTCTTGCATTCACACAATTGACACTTTAGTAGCTTTTAACATAGTCACTGCAGCTCCCTCAATTTTTTTTCAATAATTCGCTTGCCCAGAGGTTTAGCAGTGTGAGGAAACTAGAGGACACAGAGAAAACGTAAATTTAAGGAATATTTGAAAACAGTTCAAGTTATAGTTTTTCATGGAGTTTTAAGAAATTTTGATTAATTGTGGCCAATATATTAAGATGTGTATCGTCTTTTTTGAAACAGTTTCATTAACTTCATTACAATTAATGAAATTCTCAAATCCAGTTAAAATTTCCAACAATTGCATGGGTGCTTAGATCATTTTACAAGACTGAAATTATGAAATCTTATAGATCATTTTGAAACATGTTGCATACATATTAGAAATTTTTTTATTTCCTGTGTTTTATTTCAAGTATTTCTTGGTTTACCTTACTCAATATTCTTCCTAATCATCAAAGTTAGCTTAGACGCCATTTTGCAAAAACAAATTGCTTTGGGTATGCGATGTGTTTATTTATTATGAAATACAGCATCACAAAAATATATTGAATGTGTAGCTTTAAGTCATAACTTAATTAATTGTCCAGTCAATGCACAATCATTTAATGACATAAACTATATGTATACTTAAATAAAACAGCTTTCTGACAAGACAACAATCGGCGAACAACTATATCATTCTACAATACACTATGTAATACCGGGACGCTTAATGTTATAGCCAGTATTTTGTTTACTTTCATTGCGAGGTTTGATTGTGGAGGCACCCTAGATTTGAAACTACCCCTACCCCACCCATATATTCCTTAGAAAACTCACACATGGTGCTCGGTTCCTGATTGCATCACTCTCACTTGCGGGGGGGGGGGGGGAGGCTGGGGTGGTGTACATGTATGTGCATCAGTCGGTCGCATTTTGGCTAAACACCCCCGCAAACAAAAAAATCGTTACGTACGCCCCTGCCTAGCACACTGTATGGTGTATGCCCGTCTTCCATTTGCCCAGATTGAGTGCAGAAGAGTAGGACGTTAAACCCCATTTCATTTCGTATCTCTGCTTACCCTATGTAGAAAATGCTCATCTTCGAACTCCATCAAGGCATTGACATAATAAACTCCTACACCAAGTTTGAACATTCTTGCTCAATTAGGAGAGTTATTGAGTTCCAAAATGTCAGTCAATTAAATTGCTTATCTCTGTTTACCCTAAGCCGAAAATTCTCATCAAGGAATTAATCTAATAAACACCTACACCCAGTTTGCACATTCTAGATTAATAAGAAAGATAATTATTGTGTCTCAAAAAGAGTGACAGACAGACGGTCGAAAGGTGGGGGGACAATAAATGATAGACTGGCAGGCAGAGAGAAAGCCTTGAGTCACCGCCCATTTCACCAGTTGGGAACCAAAAATATTAAAGAGCACATATAATGAGAAAACTAAATTCATTGAGCTTATAAACATTATTTACTATATGCATTTTACGGCAGTTTAACGTCAATCTGATGAAAATTAATTCAGATATCGTCACTCAAAGTCGCAAATATAGACCTACCGTAAAAACGACTTGGCCAATTATTGAAAACACTGTTAATCACCTCAGACGCCAGTGACGTCACAGTGACCGAATGCATATTCGGGATGTTTATTCCTTAATTACCTATATACACCCGGCGTGTGTATTCGTTAACGCCTGACTGATTCCTTAATCCCCCTAATTAAATAACAATTGACTACGGAATAATTTGTTTTGTAATTTAGAATTTGTTTTATAAAGACAGTTGTTGTAGCCATATTCTCCGTGTGTTGTTTTTTTTATTAGAATAAGCCGACCGTAAGCCAACAATAATTGGCTTCTGATTGAAACAAGAATGGTGTGAAATTGTTATAGCCGGCGCTACGGACATCTTTTAAGCCGATCGAAATAATCAATTGTCGGCTTTTAAGAAACGAAATGGTTTCAAATAATAATCATTAGGGGTTTGACTGTCGATAGTGTGTATCGATAGTAAAAAGAAACTATCGATAAAAATTGCGAGTCAAGCAAACTATCGATAGCTTTGATAGTTTGTAATAGCGAAAGTAACATGGCTCAAATTCACTCGTATTTGTCGAATAATTACTCTGTATTTATAACAAAAAGCTCCGTTATCACTAAAATAGCGTTACACGATCTCAATGTCACATGGAAATCTTCGTCTACCATATTAGGCATGGCTTACTAAGAAATGTGTAAAATGGTTGATTTTGGCGCGAAAAAGCTGAAAATGGTCACGTACGCCAATAACAGACATGCTGAAAGCATGTCGCATATGACAGGAAAGTTGGCTATGCCTTTTTTACAAATTACTAAACTACCAATGTAATATTAATAATATACATTTTTATATAATATAAAGAAAAAAAAACAATTTACTTTATTATTTAATTCACAATCAGAATGCGACGTTACCGTGTACCCGAGATACCAGCTTAGGAGGCTCCCCTTTTGCCGCACCTTTAGAAGACACATGTTGTTTTTATCTGCACCGTCTTGTGTCGCTTCATTCTGTCGGTTTATTTGTCGATATGACTACTGATAACCGTGTTAAAATATTACGTACTGATTTACGGGCTGGAGATGTTGATCAACTAGTGAATTGTAATCTATTCTAGTCACAAATATATAATCTATTACAACTTAAGACGAGAAAGGTCGGCTTTTGAAAATGCTTTGACTTATAGTAGCTTACGTGTAAAATTACGAGTTAATGATTACGCCAGTCAAATGTTAATTGGACCGACAAATACACACGTGTTAACTGGCGGTGTGTATACAGTGAGATATCGTACCGATAGTGATATATTGTATAGATAATGTGTATAGATTATGTGTAGTGCCTGTGACGTCACCAGCCAATCAACCGGATAAAGGTTGTAATTGAAAATTTGAAAACCGTTTTTGGCTGTCTGATGTTTAAACGTTAATATCTCAATTAATTTTAATCAGATTGGAGTGAACTTGACGTAAAATGAACGTAGTAACCCTTAGCTGTCAATATATGCAATTAAAAATTACTATTTTATGTGGTCTTTAATCAAATGTTTCTGGACATGCCAAAGATACACATGGCATTTACTTAAAGATATATTATGTATCGAATGCCAATAAACCATTTCTTCCACCATTATTATGTCCGTCCTCGACAGTTTAGTGTCTTCCGTAGGGTCCTATGATGTTGACAACATCATAAATAAATAAAATGTACTAGAATAGTATGAGTAGCCTATTAACTTCTTTGTGAATACACACGTCAATTGAATTTGTATCTTCGTAAAAGGAAGCATTTGAAATAATAAATCTAAAAGTACCTATAAAATCAACCCAAAAATCAAAAATAGAATTGACCGACTTTTCTTCAAGATTTTTCCACAAATTAATTCTGGATGTTATTCAAATAAACTGCTGCCTTATTTTAACAGTTGCAACTTGGAAGAAGAGTTAAATCTTTTTAGACAGCAGACACAAACATTAAGAGCATATGGTAGGCTCAACACTTCTCTCAACATATATAATCTATATGTTTGACCCTCATTCTTCTGTATAATTAGACACAGGTGGTATTTTTCTTTGCTAAACGTTATCAAAATAAATATTATTCCTAAAGTGCACTTTCATAGCAACAATGTCAGCAGAATGGTACATGAAGAAAATAAGCAGCCATTTTTACCTTGAGTTATGTTAACGACAGCCTCATTGGTGGATCTCCATCGTAGTTGTGAAGAACTGGCATCCATCCGTAATAAAGCTTTGATGGCTGCAAAACATTTGTATGTTCCAACATCAGATGCTTGTGCATTGGTTATCAATAATGCATTTCTATACTGGCGAAATCTGAAAAAATATGCACACCATTTGATATGAAAAAGAAGTTGTATATGGTGATTTTAATATGGAATGATCTTATTAAACATCATTTTGAGGAATTTTGAATATTGTTAAAGTTAAATCTCTAAAAGGAATATCAGAACAAAAATGGTCCGTTCCTGTTCAATATTTACTAAGACATGTGCGATCTTTAAACCTAATTTCACTCAGAATTAGGTTATTTGACTGAAATTATTCAATTTACAGTTACTATTTTGAACTTTTATAGCATAAAAATTGCTACTTTAAAGGAGCTAATTCGCTAATATTTGGGACCTAGAAATCAACTCAAATGGGTCGTAACGCAAATAATAATGTATCATGAATGTATATAAAGAGATTTACATTCAATTGTTCCTGCTTTTACTGTAGTTTCAAATCAGTTATGTTCGACCAAATACGCTGGAAGTCTCAATCGAATGGTAATCTCTAGCACCTGCTCTCCAGATAAGAATATGAGGACAATGTTTAACATGACTTCTGAAATATGTCTGGTCTTGTTACAAATGGCACTGAAACCCACTATGGTACATGATTCGTGTACCAAAAGCAAAATGTTTATTTTGTCTTAAATATTGGATATCAGTAGCCCAGAAGGGCTGTGGATGTGGCCGGCTAAGAACACTTCTAAGAAATCACTATTTTTGGCGAAATAATTGTGGGGGCTAATTCGATTTGGGGGGGGGGGGCTAAGCTCCCCGATAGCCCACTCCGTCATTCCCTATTCAAGTACCCATGCAGTTTTGTCCACGAGCCATAAGAATTTTCTCGAACAAAGCTACTATAGCTTATTATGATGCCATAAACAAAAACTTACGGTGGCTGATTTAGGACACGGAAAAAAACAATATCTCGAGCACTTCAGATATTTAAGTTTGGCACTTGACATAGTTAAGTCGAGCGCTTGAGTTATTTAAGTTAAGGACTTGACATAGTTAAGTCGAGCGCTCGAGATAATACAACCGAACACCTCCCAACTGGTGATTTAAGCTGTATAATTTTGTGTATTATTTAAAGATAAACTCACAGAATAAAGATATTCATTTGTTCGTTTTTACAACCCACCGACTTAATTATCTAGAGCGCACGACTTTGTATCTCGAGTGCTCAACTTTGTATCTCAAGCGCTGGACTTAATGCTCAAGATATTTCTTTTTTTGCGTGTCCTAAATCAGCCACCATACAAACATGAAATATGAATTTAATTTGCAAAGTTACCATGCGTTATCAAAAATTACTGACAGCCGAAATTTTCAAGTGGAAGCCCTGATCTCACCACAACAGTAATTTTCTGCTTGGGAACTTCTTGCATTATAAAGTATGTAACTATCCAAAAATAAAATGTAACTATGGCATTCTAGATATGAAACACAGAATATTATATTACAGTAATTACCCTAATTAATTTATATCTTTCACTATAACCCAGCCAGCCATATCAAAATACAGACTTACTCTATAATGCAATAGATAAACCCAGACATGGATTGCTGATTGGTTTTGTTTGTGAAGTAAACGATTATTGATTACAGTGGGTCAATCTTCTTGTTCAGAACGTAGCCTACCGATCAGTATTCCCTTAATATACTTTTTCGTCTCATATATGCGCCGATATCAATCTATATATTTCAAAAAACCATCTTTTGAATTATAATTTTTACACTACAGCATTCATTTGTTCGTTTTTACAACCCACCGACTTAATTATCTAGAGCGCACGACTTTGTATCTCGAGTGCTCAACTTTGTATCTCAAGCGCTGGACTTAATGCTCAAGATATTTCTTTTTTTGCGTGTCCTAAATCAGCCACCATACAAACATGAAATATGAATTTAATTTGCAAAGTTACCATGCGTTATCAAAAATTACTGACAGCCGAAATTTTCAAGTGGAAGCCCTGATCTCACCACAACAGTAATTTTCTGCTTGGGAACTTCTTGCATTATAAAGTATGTAACTATCCAAAAATAAAATGTAACTATGGCATTCTAGATATGAAACACAGAATATTATATTACAGTAATTACCCTAATTAATTTATATCTTTCACTATAACCCAGCCAGCCATATCAAAATACAGACTTACTCTATAATGCAATAGATAAACCCAGACATGGATTGCTGATTGGTTTTGTTTGTGAAGTAAACGATTATTGATTACAGTGGGTCAATCTTCTTGTTCAGAACGTAGCCTACCGATCAGTATTCCCTTAATATACTTTTTCGTCTCATATATGCGCCGATATCAATCTATATATTTCAAAAAACCATCTTTTGAATTATAATTTTTACACTACAGCACAGACCTCTAAAAATGTTAATGAAATAAGTCTGTTACTAATCGAAGTTCAAATACTCTCTAAGGAAGGATCAAGTTCTCACATATAGATTACAAAATAGAGGGCTAGAAGAAACCTGCATACATATATGACTTGTAAGATAAATATAAGTTTTATGTACATATAACAGAGCAAGATGAAGATAGGTGAATTAGGCCCTTCCTTATAGTAATTCAAATATTTTGATGAAAAGCCAATAAGATGATTCTTATAGGTTTTATCATACATGTACACCCCACACCGGTCACACCTTATTGTGATTAGCTCATACTTTTTATGTATATTATAATTTAAAGGAGCAGAGCTCCCTTTGATTTAGGTAAAGAAAGACAGGTTGCCAGGGAAACATCATACTCCTTCCAGTGTTCCGTATGATTAGAGCTAATCCCACTACTCCATTGCTGTAAAGAATGAAAATTCTTGTTCTAAATTAATTGGTCAGTAGTCCAATAAACAAACAATCGCCAACTGCGTTACAAACGCATTACTCCAAATTGGACCTAATATATTTACATAATATGTCCATTTATATAGCACCAAATCCACAAAATCGTGCTCATAGCGCATACAACAACTATACAAAAGTCCTTTGGCTCTAAACTTTTACATAACATTCCGTCATGCCTCGCGATTTCTTTTCGCCCAATTAACAGTTTATAGCAGAATATTGAAGTAAAACAAATTGCTTGACAAACGAGGCTATCAAATCGAATAAAATATAAACAATACTGGCTGAAAACAGAAACACTTCTACCGTCTTTAATACCTTAAATCACTGTCAAAAGTTTTAGGGAAGACCAAGATTAAACCTAGGACTGTCATGTTGCTGTACGCAAGTGATAGATTTGATTGAACGATAGACATACTCCCTCAAGTATCAGAAGTCAGTCCAGCAATGATCAGTCAGTGATATCTCTGGCCATTGCTTCAGGAATATGGACAAACATACGCCCACAGCAGCTTAATCAACCAAGCGGTCCACAAGAGTTGCCCTGTATTTTTTTTATTTAAATGAAAACATTGAAAAGGTCCTGAAATAGATGAAGAAAAATTAACTCATTAACTAATTACAAGAAAGCATTGGATTCTAAGTCTGCATATTTATAAATTCAAAGGAAATCGGTTGCTAACCATAGCCTGTTGTGCATGATCACTATTTTTCAACTTGATAAACAGCCATAACTCGGGCATTAATTATCAGAATCATTTGAAATCAATAGGACTCTTTGTCTCATGACCTTAAAAATATCAAAATGGACACTGCGAAGTTGTACATGCAGTCCATGGTCACTGTCCTATATTTATGCTTTGGTAAGCCATGGGAGCATTTACAAGACACTAAAGACTGATCTAGCGTAATACCCAATGAAGTAATCATCAAAAAAAACATGAGCATACAAAAAGTGAATTTTGTAAAATATGCCAAATACGACCCTGTTGACTTCCCACAAGTGATATATAAATTGAAACTGACACTATAATAAATACTTTATCTCAATCAAAGACGTCAGATTCTTGGGTAGTCTACATAATGTGGTGGTGTAGTGCACTAGACAGAGTATGAATATATTTTCAGGAATAACTGATACTGCATTTCTATTGGAATGTCTATCAACTAAATATGTTCGAATGGTACAACAACTATTGCAACTAAGCAGAAGTATTTTTATTCTAAAATTTGTATTCTTGATATAATTATACTTCTAAACTTTCTACAAAAAGAATCCATTTAGTTAGAGAACAGAAACTGTGCCAAATATTTCAGGCATTCCTCATTAGCCTCATGCTGTATATTTACATCATCATGTTTAAGAAAACAATATGTTTGGCATGATAGAGAGTAGTTGGTGCTGACAGTCGCCAAGGATATTGCCATTATTCATTAGGATTGATTGCCACATTACACAAAGTTAAATGGAGGGAACCATGTTAGTGACAAGTACAATGTAACTGTGATGGCTTATTTGTTAGTCAAATGATCTTAAAAATGAATTATGTAATACTTCGATAAAGAGCTGACAGTTCTTGCTATACAAGTTTAACCATCAATTGCCAGGCATGATACACCCATACACATTACTGCGAGTCCATGGAAAAATTGATTAGCAAAATTTGAGTTGGGAATCTATAAAGTTGAAAATCATTTTTATCAGATATTTCAACATTTTGTGCTTCAAAATTCAATTGGCAATAAGAAATCCTTTCACAGTTACTCTTAAACTTTTTATTTTACATTTTACAACACCATGTTCAATTGAGAAGTCGGTTTGTTTTCGGTAGCACTTATCCAGACATAATGAACTGAAGCTGTCACTTTGCAAAATTGAAAGTATGACATTGTGCGCTTACGTCAGTCTCGTATTCACAGCAATTTCTGCACAATAATTAATAAAACATAATCAAATACCTTTGATTCACAAAAATTTATTAAAACTGCTAACCAATTGTCGACAGTTATTTTTTTTTCCCTGGTACAATATTAGGGACCATAATCTAGGAAGTTACGATCCGATATATGCAAAATATTGAAAGGATCTTTGGATCATAAACTTATATTCAAATTCCATCAAAATCAGATGAGAATTGTGACCTCTAGAGTGTCCACTAGCTAAACGTTAGATTTTTCATAAAAATCAGGGGCCATAATCCACGAAGTTATGGTCCAATACTTGCCAATTTCGACCAGAGATCTTTGGGATACAGACCTGTATTTCAAGTTTCATCAAAAATGAAAAAAAGTTGTGACCCATAGAGTGTCAACAAACAAATTCTGGACAGATGGACAAAGGAGACAATATACATCCAATATACTGGACTCTGAAAGCATGTATATTGAAAATTGCATTTAAATTATCTTATTCTGAGCAAAGTTATGAATGCTTGAAGTTTTGGCTAGAAAAGCTTAGCCTTGATTGTCATTGCTACAATAATTTCCCATTTTAATGTTAACCGATCAGAAGATCTAGCGAGTTGTTTATGGGCTTGACATGTGAATAAATGTCAAAATATAGATCTATAATAGGCAGATTTAGCGATTACATAATGCATCTTTAAAGAGAGTAAAAATTGGAATGCATGTTTTTTATATCTGAAACATCTTATACCATGCATTGTAAATTCAAAAATATCTGAAACATCTTATACCATGCATTGTAAATTCAAAAATTCACAAAACTTCTGATGCTGGGTTTGTGAGAACTAATAATCAGTTGCCTCTTTCAGTATTTGTAAACACATACAATATGATATAAACATAGAATTTAAGTGCAAGATTTATAGCCTATCAACATCATTCATGCATGCTTTATTTAGACTGCTTGTATTTATTAAATTATCTAGTTTGCTATTCAGAGATCATTATATTCATATGTTCAAGCATCAACATACTGTCGTGTGCAATTGAAGGCAGAGGGGCCATTACACCCATCGCCCCACAATACTGTCACACTTGTGAGCCTATAAAATCAGAATTAAATTTCTATTTTTATTTTCATGGTGAATACGAATGAATAAAATCAATATCTGTGATAACTGGTATTATATTAATTGACATTATCCTTTTTTGGTTTTCTTGACATTAATAAAATCAATATATCTGTTCAAACATACATGAAAACATATTTTTATACAGTTTGTGAATCAGGTATTTTCCAATGTTTTATTGTTTGACTGAAAGTTTACCAGGAAACTGTGAGGTGACCTTTTCAACAGTATTACATCAATCATAGATACATTTTGTGCACAGCTTATATGAATCTAATCATATCTAAACACGACTCTCAGCTTAATCCTAAAAGCTACAGTCGGATGCAACACGATTACCAGTCAAATAGCCTTGATGGAGTTATTCAATACTAGTTAAAGATGTATTCCCACGAAAGTATTTATAAGGTACCATAGTTCTTTCCAATAAAAGTATGACATTTTTGATATAATACATGTGTATGACAAAAAGAGACACTACCTCTTACTAGCAAAATACTGGATTCCCTGAAAACCACCCACGGTGGGCCACAGGTAAAAAATGTAAGGGTATTACTAAATAACAACACGTCAGCTTGTCTGCTAGACTGTGGAAAGGAGCACTTGGCATTTCTTGACCAATTTGCGAGATTTTCTGAGAACATTAGAGAGATTAACATTAAAAAGACTCTCTGATTAATCGACAGAAAAAGAAGTTTACAGAGGATAATCCAAAAGGCTTCCATATATATGGTAAATGTACATCAAGTATCGATAAATACAGAAATGAAATGGGGTTTAACATCCTACTCTTTTGCACCTAACCTGGGCTAATGGAAGACGGGCATACACCATACAGTGTGCTATGAGGGGAAATTTTGTCCGGACAGTCTTGTCCACATATTAATTGAGTCTGGCAACTTTACCACTCAAACATCATACTGGTATGTAACAGATTTGTTTGAAATTTGCAGCGTTATGGCCTACTCTTATATCGAATTCCAACTGCCAAGGAATCTTTTACGCACACTCCAATGTGTACATGGGACCTTGGTTTTCCTTACCATCCGAACGACTAGGCAGCTGTCCTTGTCAGGCCCTCCTTCTGCATCACTGACAAAGGGAAGTCACACCGGAAAATCGAGATGAAGTTTCTCGGCCAATGCAGGGATCGAACACCCGACCTCCAGGCTAGTGAACCAGCGCCTTATCCACATTGCCACTGTGACCCCCTAAATAAGTACAAGCTCAAATGATACATAAATTAGATGAAATATGTTTTAACCCAAATACATCATTAAATCACACAGTTTGTATGTGGGAACACATCTTTAACATAAACAGACGGATAAAGTGGTCCAATAACAGTGGATGTAATAAACCTATAATTGACACTATTAATATGACAATCAAAAAAAAAATTATTGGATCTAAAATGCAAAAGGTGTTAATTGCTCGAAAGTACTGATTTATTGTGACACATTGAAAGTGTATAATCTAGATCAAAATATTTTCTCATGTTATCACTTGCTACATTTCCTAAACTGATTTTCCGCCATTTCAAAACAAATCTTTAAGCACGTAATGATAAATAAACCGTGTCAAAATATAATATAATTAATTAAAACGCTGCTCTGTGTACGCACTTGATTTGATTGTGATGCAGTAAATTAAAATCTACTTTTTAATAAAATTAAAAATACACCGGATGCGTAATCTTTCATGGTTCACATTAAATCTCTAAAGCAGATGCATTATGTAAGGCCAGATGTTGCATAATTATGAAACCAGAAGGCCTGCACACCAAAAAAAAACATGTTTGTGAAAAATTCTCTTAAAGATCATAAACCGTGAAGAAAGTTGAGCTGCGCAAACCAATGAAAAAAATCATCACAAGGTACTTAAGATTTAAATCATTCACATTTGACCTAAAGAAAAGGCTATGTACCAAATTGCTTACAGTATAAACTAGATTAAACATCATTATTATATTTTACACCCCATTTTAAATTTACACATGGATTACAGCTCTAATTGTTTTTTCATTCAAAAACAAACAATCTTTATGCAAGAAGAAAGTATTACATGTAACAAAAAACTATTTTAATGTATGCAAAATGAAGCGAATGTATTGATTATCATTTATTTCCATAAAAAGAAGAGTGGAACTTCATACCAAAATTTCACGGCTTCCGACTTCATTTTTGTATGTCAATGATCATTATTCAAGCATGGCTCCAGGAATTTTTGAGGGTATATTGGCAGACAACAAAACATATGTACACAAAGCAAAGTTGTTGAAGCAGCTCACACAGGTTGTTAAATTGTGAATCATTGATTCTTTAGTAAGATTCTATGACATAATCAAGGTTATGGTAATAACCACTTAAGTAATTGTTGCAATAGTATTCTTTAGTTCACTACCTATCTATGTATATTTCAAGCAAATTGAATGAAACCTAATGTTGTTATTAAAACCCAAATACAAAAAAATATTCTTATTCTCAAATACTCCTGTGTCACTTATAAGGAGCCAGACGACCAGTTTTCATTTAAAAAAAATAAAAATAAAAACAGTCTTATTACCTACAGCATGTAAAAGTTTTCCCCAGGATACAGGAAATAACTATATAATTTGAAAGAATCCAGAAACATACAGTAGGCTCAATTATCAAATATGCATCCCTGATAAATGTTATTAACAATCACAAATCATTCTGGATAATCATACCATCAACAATGTGATCAGATACATGATGCTTATGAGAAGTCATTTAGCCCGGCCCTTCCACAAAATAAACACACAATCTCCCTCCCGCATCAGAAATTTAGGAAGGTTTATCCCGGAATCAGAATATCTTTTTTGTACAGCCTAAGTGTTTCAATATTTTGTCAACTGATTTTGCAAAGGCAATAACTCTATCAGTTATTATTGGAATCCAAAGAAGCCTTGGTTTTAAAATATATATCAGTAGGCCAGAGGCCTACAAAATGAAAAAAAAACAAACAAGCAGAGAGGCTGATGCCCTCCACCACAATCTCAAAATACATAGATAGCCGAACATGCTTGTACTCCAACGGACCTGTATTTCTTTACATTTCAATTTTACTCAAGAGAAAACAAGCAGTTGCCATGCAAGATACTTCACATTTTGCAAGAGATGGACATAGAACAAGCTAAAAACTCAACATTTTGCACATTCAGGGGCCATAATCTAGTAGGTACGTACATCAACATGAAACTAGATCATGTTGTGAACATAGATCTTAAGTTTCATCAAAATTGGACAAAAAGGGTCCACAAGCTTAGTATTACATACTCTTACACTATTTGTGTACAAGAAGCGTCCATCTGGTCGGGCAGTTTCAGACCGAATGTCATGAAATTCGAATGCAACTGTCATTCTAGTGTTCAGTGTCACAAACTAAAAACATAATTTTTCGTCCAATTATGTATCATAATGCATGAAGTTACAGTTCCATACTTGCCAATATCAAAAGTAACTGAAAATTTAAAACAAGAGCTTCCTCACTAATTTGTTCCAAATGAATTCAATTAACCAAAAGTGATTTCAGCTCCAAAATTTGCGCTTTTTTAGACAAATTCATGACATGGGCAAACGACTGGGGATTTAAAGTCTCAGAGAAGAAAACGGTTGGCATGCTTGTGAGCAGGGATAGTGGGATAAGCAGAATGACTCTGTGTATGAACGGGAAAACCATCGAGTTTAAAGACCAAACCAAGTTCCTTGGTGTAATCTTTGACCGAAGGCTGACCTGGAAACCGCACATCGACTTGACTGTAGATAGGTGTTCCAAAATTCTAAACTTAATGAGAAAAATAACGGGTAGCACATGGGTTGCCAATAGAGTTACATTTATGATGGTGTATCGTGCTCTAATACGCTCTGTATTAGACTAAGTCTCTTTGGCTTTTATGAACGCCAAAACTCTTAAAGTAAGCTTGACACCATCCAATACAAAGCTCTGTGTATTGCGACTGGCGTAGGGGTTGGGACTAGGATAGAGGCACTACTACAGGAAACCGGGGAGTTACCCCTATCCCTAAGAAGAAAAGAACTAGCGACGAGGTATTGGGCTAAGATCTCGCAACTGGGCGAAAGATCCCCTACTTTTGTCAGTCTACAGAAGACAAGATATGTGAGAGATCCCAGAAAGTAAAGCTTCGACCAGGGTATCAGAGAAACAATCAAGGAACTGCGACTGGGGGAGCTCGTGATAAATGAACACGACCCCCCAGCGATCGCCCCTTGGACGCTCCCTATACCGCCGGTCAATCTAGATCTATTACAGAAAACCGACAAGAAACCCCACTGCTGCACGTGCTTTCTCTTTAGAACACCTGGAAGACAACTGGCCATCTGAAAACTGGGACCATGTGTACACGGATGGCTCACGCAACCCTGAAGGGGGCACCAGCTCGTTTGGAATATACCTGCCAAACGCTGGACAGGGAATAAGCAGGAAACTGCCCAATAACTGTTCGGTATACACTGCAGAGCTTGTGGCCATTCGTGACGCTATATCATGGATCTGCCATCAAAAGACTAGTAAGTTTGTCATCCCAAGCGACTCTCTGAGCAGTCTCATTTTAATCCAAAATCACAACTCGGACTCAAGACCAGAAGTCATTTTGGAAATCAGGCAGCTGTACCAGAGGGTCCTAGAGAAGGGGAGCAAAATAGAGCTTGTGTGGATTCCATCAAATGTCAACATTAGAGGAAACGAGGAGGCAGATCGACTCGCCAACGAAGGTCTCAAGGACACAGCACCACTCCGCACCATAGACTACAGCACCACGGAAATCTACAGTATGGTTAAAAGACAGGTCAATTCAATCTGGGAATTAAAACTCGTTGAACTTGATACATACAGATTCCGACTGGAAGACAAGATCTACACGAAGACAGCGATCAATCACCCTAGAAGAGATATATGCAGACGCATATGAAACTAAGGGTGAAAGAGCGGCTGCGAGACTACAAACACCAAGTCATCGTCTGTTAGTGCTGAGAAGAATGTACCACCAACCATGTCCTGGTAGACTGCGATGTATACAAGGAGGAGAGAAGGGAACTAGTGAGAATGATGGAGACCAACAACATACTATTCAACACTAAGAACTTACTCTTCCCGAGACCAGATCTAAAACTGCAAATCTTCGAACAAATCCATGCCCTAATGGACACAGTTGGACTAAGTAGAATAGTGAAGTAAGAGGGGGCCACGGTCCAACGGGCTCGGCATCTAAACACTAAACTACATAGGGGATTTATACCAAACTGGCAGGATAGTGGAGTAAGGGAGAGTCACGATCAGACGGACTCGGCATCTAAACACTATTCCGTCAAAACACAGACACCAAACCTACAGAGTGGGACAGTGGAGTAAGGGGAGGTCACGATAAGACGGGCCTGGCACCTAAACACAAATCCCACAAAGATGACATCTACCAAACTAGCAGGATAGTGGAGTAAGGGGGGGGGGGGTGTTATGGTCAGACAGACTCGGCACCTAAAGACTATTCCGCAAATGAAGCAGATACCAAACCCATAGAGTGGGATAGTGGAGTAAAGAGAGGCCACCATAAGACGCCCCTGGCACCTAAACACTAATCCTACACGGTGACATCTACCAATCCAGAAGCAGAAGAAATCATCTACCAAACAATATGTTTTATATTAAATAAAGGGAAGAACTTCCCACTAAACCCAATCCATGGCCTAAGGCCAAAATGGAAAGATCGCAAAATCATATTCTAAAAAACAGGAATCAGCTTCGGCTCTCCTACGTCTTGTCTGCAATATCACATATGTGCACACGTTAAACACCAAGAAGATAGATGGATGCTCACATCATTGTTCCTTGAAACTTGGTTCAAGATGCCATGAATGATATTTACTGATTAAAATATCATACAAAGAACAATCTAGTCCCAATCAGCCAAGAATATGAAGCATCTTCTCTATGATTTAAAAATTATACTATTTATTGTCATTTTTGTCTTATTATCAAATATAAGCAAATATATGCAACTATATGCAAATATATGCAACTATATGCAAATATATGCAACTATATGCAAATATATGCAAATTTATGCAAACATATGCAAATATATGCAAACATATTTCAAATACTCTCGTCATTCAAATAATGGTCTGAATCAGCCTTATCGTGTTCCGAATCAGGTAAAAATCTGGTCCCAGTCAGCCAAGAATCTGGTGCCAATCAGCCTGGTGCCAATCAGCATGGTCCCAATCAGCCATGATCCCAATCATCCAATTACCAGAAAAACAAAGGGGGTAATTGTGTTATCATTTCCTCTGTTAATGAGTTATAAGAGTTGGAAATATTAAACCTATGATCGTATAATAGTGAGTTGACAACCTATTGAGTAAAAGACATAGAAAAAATTATGTTTTGACATTCTTTGAAAATATGAAATTATCGCTTTAAGTATAGGCATATAAAAATCATAGATTTATTTGAGTTTAATGTCATAATTCCATGATCATATTTCTATGTAAATGTATTTACCATACATTGATTAGACAACAATCAAACATCTATTCGGATGTTCACTTGTGTAGTAAGAATATGATTACCTTACAACTTAAAACTTTTTGTATTATTGTAGTTTTCCAAAAATGAAATATAAGTTTATTAGATTCTAAAGAAGACATTTGTTGAGAACAAATAATTTCTGATCAACAGTGCTGCAGGAATCCAAGGGACATACTTTACGTTTGTTCCAGATCCTTGTAGGATCAGAAACTTCAAAAAGCCACCATGAAAATAACCTACATGCAAGTACAAAAATGGAAAGTACTTTACACTGTCGACAGCTGAAATAATATATAACAGTTTTTATACACTTCATCTATAAATACTTACCTAACATGATTTGTGTTTAAAGGTTCATTGTCTTTCTGCCATACATAAAGTGTTTCAGGTACTGCTTCTATCTCACATGCTAGATACACAACACCCCCAACTCCTACAGTCTGAGAGGCTGGACTTTGAGTAAATTCTTTTGCAATTCCTGAAATCAGAATGGAAGTTAGATTGAATTAGTTTATTAAGGGAGTCACAATATAAAGGATTCCAAATCAATGTGTGAATAATGCAGAACTAGACACACCAATGAGAAAATAATTACTAAATAAGCAGCAAGGTGAACTGGTAACCTCTTGATAATTTCTAGTGTGCATAATCTACAAAAAACTAAATGTGTAACTACTTTTGTGAACTGCTTGGATAAAAAGATGCTATAAAGAGCGTTTTGTTGTGTTGCCTGAGTCCCTTAACTTTCAAAA
The DNA here is from genome assembly GCA_036850965.1 of Patella caerulea. Lineage (NCBI taxonomy): Eukaryota > Metazoa > Mollusca > Gastropoda > Patellidae > Patella > Patella caerulea. The sequence continues at coordinate 28,355,935 of JAZGQO010000006.1, forward strand.
CTGTTCTTATGGACCTGAACTAAATTGCAAACCGGTATTTTACCGTTGCACTTATATTTTAACTCAACATGAAGATTACTGTTTTGTCACCATAAATTTAATTCAAGTTTAATTCAGTTGCTTGACCCATAGGCCTACTGTTGTAAATAAATCAAGCAAAAAATTAAACTAAACTAAAGGAACATGTTTTCATTTTAAAAATCAATTGCAACATCTTACTTCATTGGGAATCTATTCTTAACAATTGGGTTACTGTATTTTTATCCAATTAATTTCATGATCAAAAGTGTTTCTTTATTCACAGATTTGGGCACTCCATCCATATTACAAGTTATAGACAATCTATTGTCTGGGCCATGCTAAAAAAATAAAGTGTTTTCATCATGTACGAACAAACTACTTACATGTAAGTATGGTTTATCAAAAGCTTACCCTTATGTCTGGAATCACCTCCAATTAAATAAATTCCTTGTATAATTTGATATTCCAACATATGGGTAAATTTTTAAAAAGCCATAATTAAGTAGTTTATTGGTACAAAATAAAAACAATTCATTTTTAAAGCCCCAATAACACTCTTGTTGTAACTGAATAATATGTCCCAATCTTCATTCTGGTCAACAAATCGTATTATTTTACAATATTCCAATTAATTGATGATATATATTTCATCTTAACACACCTATTTTAAAAAATTGGAATATATTCAACCAATTGATTTGAAAAGTCTAACGTAAACCTTTTCAAATGTGACTTGGATTTTAAAATATTTTCGAACCCTCTGGACAAGTAAAATAGGTTGTAATGGATAATTTACACAACAGGTAGGACACTTAAACATCAAGTACTTAGAATAAGGGTATTATTTATTTTCTGGAGCTTCCAAGCCAGCAAGAATGTTATTGTCCCTTTAAGCTCAGCTCAGATACACATGTAGCAGAACCATTTAAAGATGCCTTTCTGTATACAAAATGCAAGATTTGATAATATACTTTGACTAAAAACATATTCGAACTAATTCATCTATCAAAAGTTCGCTTCAAATTCCTTTCAAAACAGTTAATTTACAAGAAAATTACCCTATACCCTAAAAACTATTTTAAAAGGTCTTGCTAGTCACGTTACTAGAATGAGGGGAAATCTATTTTTAGGTGGCAATTGTTGTAGTCACTGTCCATTTAAAATAAATAACGAAGCGCAAGGAAATTCTTGGATTATTCTCTGTCAAGATCTTTTCTTCTTTTTAAATTGCATCTAATGGATGTTTAAGTCTCTCAATATTCTTATGCCAATTAGGCATTAGATCAGCAATCACTCTTTATGTCAGTTATAGAGACATACAGCCAGTTAGTGATAATTTTACATTTTTGTCTTGTGGGGTGCCCCAGGGGTGTTTTTCACAGAATCCAGGATTTTATTATTAAGACTGAGTCTCTCTACTCTCCATATGTATACCAAATCTACCATACTTTTCTTGGAAAAAACTACCCTGTACATACTTTTGTGGAAATGTATCTTTAATGTAGCCCAATTATGACTGAAACAAGATTTAAAAGTTGTTGGATAGTGAGTCTGGCTTTTCTATACAATTCTAAAGTGTGTATAGTATTTGAACAAATTACACAACTGTGAATTAGATGCTATGGTTCACAATCAATATCATTATCTCCTGTAAATTGCTGACAAACAAATCAAGTTCAACCAACTGTTGGTTTAGGATGAAAAATTCCATATTTATCTACTTAAAGAGAAGATATTGATTTTGTTTAGTCTGGTGTCTCTACAGTATATCTCTCTTCCTTTAAATATAACAAGACATATGTATGTCGATTGTATGTACTTAGTTAGTGCTTCAATATAAAATTACAGAAATACTTAATTGAAAATTTAAATGTTTTAGAAATTTACATTCAAAATGCACAAAAGAAATACCACTTGTGCCATTATTCAGGGAGTACGTAATAGCATTGTAAATCGTCTGAGCTCATTAACTGTAGCTGGGTTACAGTGCGAAAACGGAAATTTAAATTGTGATTCTGTTCCTCACCTACACATTGGCTTGTGAGATGTATGTTAGTGTAATGTTATTGTCAATGTTTAGGGTGGCTGAAAGCGTCCATTTAGATCAGCGTGTTTTAGGTACAACGTGGGAGTCACCGTTAAGCCAGCACGACGAAAAGGGCGACGATTGGCGACTTTTTCGTCGTACTGGCATAACAGCGACCCGCGACTTTTTAGTCACTCTGGCCTAACAGCAACTCTCGCCTCGGAAGTTTATAGTTAGTTACATGCACAATGGCTACATTTTACTTCTTGTATATAAAAAAATAGGTTGCCAGGCAACGAAACATAAGCCCACACAGCAGCTAAATCGTCCGGGCAGTCAACAAGAGTTATCGCATATTAAGTAATTATCAGAAAATCATTAGAATTTGTTTGATTTTTATAAAGTTCTGCTCCATGCTAATGTAAAGTATACGAATCATTTAATATTATGGAATAAGCTGTCACCTCCACTGGATACGAAACATTTAATATTATAGCGAATTTTCGTACAATCAGGGGCCATAATTCAGGAAGTTACGATCAGGTATGTCCAAATATCGAAAGGAACCAAGATCTTTATGTTATAAACATGTATTTCAAGTTTCATCAAAATCAGTTCAAAATTATGACCTCTATAGGGTCCACAACCTTGATATAACATATTTTCACACTATTCGTGTACAAACAGCGGCCATTTTGTCCGTCAATTTTGGTCCAATTTTCACGAAATTCCACATCATCTTTTATAACAATGTAACGGTGATATAATCAAACGTTTTTTAAATCGGATAATAATTTTGACCTACACTATTCGCGTACAAATTCGATCTCAACCTCCATTACCATGTAACGGTGGTATAATCAAACGTTTTTTTAAATCGGATAACAATTTTGACCTCCAGAGGGACCACAAGCTAAAAAGGGTGATATTTTGGACAATCAGGGGCCATAATTCAGGAAGTTACGATCCGATGGGCGCAAATATTGAAAGAAACCAAGACCTTTGGGTTATAAACATACATACATGTCAAGTTTCATGAAAATCGGTTCAAAATTGTGACCTCGATAGGGTCCACAACCTTGATATAACATTTTTTCACACTATTCGCGTACAAACGGCGGCCATTTTGTCTGTCAATTTTGGTCCGATTTTCACGAACTTCGCACTCAACCCCCAAAACTATGTAACGGTGATGTAATCAAACGTTTTTTTGAATCGGATAACAATTTTGACCTCCACAGGGAACACAAGCTAAAAAGTGTGACTTTTCGTACAATCAGGGGCCATAATTCAGGAAGTTACGATCAGATATGTCCAAATATCGAAAGGAACCAAGATCTTTATGTTATAAACATATATTTTAAGTTTCATCAAAATCAGTTCAAAATTGTGACCTCTATAGGGTCCACAACCTTGATATAACATTTTTTCACACTATTCGCGTACAAATGGCGGCCATTTTGTCTGTCAATTTTGGTCCGATTTTCACGAAATTCGAACTCAACCCCCATAACTATGTAACGGTGATATAATCAAACGTTTTTTTGAATCAGATAGCAATTTTGACCTCCACAGGGAACACAAGCTAAAAAGGGTGATTTTTCGGACAATCAGGGGCCATAATTCAGGAAGTTACGATCCGATATGCGCAAATATCGAAAGGAACCAAGATCTTTCGGTTATAAACATGCATTTCAAGTTTCATGAAAATCGGTTCAAAATTGTGACCTCTATAGGGTCCACAACCTTGAGATAACATATTTTCACACTATTTGCGTACAAACGGCAGCCATTTTGTCTGTCAATTTTGGTCCGATTTTCACGAAATTTGAACTCAACCCCCATAACTATGTAACGGTGATATAATCAAACGTTTTTTTGAATCGGATTACAATTTTGACCTCCACAGGGAACACAAGCTAAAAAGGGTGATTTTTCGGACAATCAGGGGCCATAATTCAGGAAGTTACGATCCGATATGCGCAAATATCGAAAGGAACCAAGATCTTTTGGTTATAAACATGCATTTCAAGTTTCATCAAAATTGTGACCTCTACACTGTTCACAAGCTAAAAACGTGATTTTTCGTACAATCAGGGGCCATAACCCATGAAGTTACAGTCCGATACATGCCAATATCGAAAGGAACCAAGATCTTAGGGTGATAAAGCTATATTTTAAGTTCCATTGAAATCGGATAAAAATTGTGACCTGTAGACTGTTCACAAACAATTGTGGACAGAGGGACGGACGGGGGCGACGACAATATACGTCCACATAAAAATGTGGGCGTATAAAAAGAATGGAGGAGATTTAGATGAGATTTAAATGCATGGAAACTGTATACTATATTTGTGAAGATTAAATTAATATATGAAATGATTATTATGTTATAAGTCATTGAAATAAAATGAAAATTTTTGTTTACTGAAAACAATGATTATTATAACTTCGGGCTTCACTTTGAGCATTTAAAGGGGCATTATGGGAGATTAGATAAAGAGTTGACAGTTCTCGCTATAATAGTTAAAAAAATAGATAACGTAAATAGAATATGCTCAACATTTCAGTCAAATATTATTACTCAAAATGCAATTAGCTTTAGAATTTTAGGCTAGCCTCGATTATCATAACTACAATTTAAAAAAAGTCTTGATTATCCATTTCTACGTTTATTATTTTTCTTTGTAAAAAAAATGTATTCCAATGAACTATATATCGCAGGCTAGCGATGGCATCGAGTGTTGATTATGGTCTGGATAAGTTAATTAATGTCTAATTAAAAGTTTATATAACAAAGACCTGCAATAGGCTCTGTTTAAATCAATGATGTTTAATTAATAAATAAATTACAATGATTCATTTTATAATGGCAGGCAGAAAATTGACAAAAAAATTAATGTGTAATGACCTCAAAATTCTTAAAAATAAAACATTGAAATCCTTATTACATGATACCGAAAAATATTTTTGTCAAAAGTGCGTAGGCCTACTTTTTTATATTACATCTCAGTCAAATCTGTTTCTTTAGTAACACTAATAATAATATTGTTTGAAATAAATTTGGGATCACATGGCTATGTGGTAAGACGCTGGCTCGCAAGCCTGGAGGTCGGGTGTTCGATTCCTGCGTTGGCCGAGAAAGTTCTTCCAGATTTTCTGACATGGTTTTTCCCTTCTCAGTGATGCAGGAAGGAAGGCCTGACAAGGACAGAGCTGTGAGGTCATTAGGGTGGGACGAAAAACAGAGTCCTGTGTACACATTGGCATGCGTGTAGAGATCCCTTGGCTGTTGGAATTTGATATAAAGTACGGTCGTAGTGCCACTTCCTGGGCAAAATTTCCCTCATAGCACGCTGTATGGTGTATGCCTATCTTCATTAGTCCAGTTCAAGAGCAGAACAGTAGGACGTTAAACCCCATTTCATTTCATTTTATTTTGAAATACAATTGGATTTTCTAATTCCATTTTGTGGTGAATTGAGCATTAGAGAGAGAGAGAGAGAGAGAGGTTTAACACCCACACAAACTAGGTCATTTCAGGACTAACATATGGTTAAATTTTATTTCAATAATCTGCTTGCGCATAGGCGTCTTTAGCAGTGGGAGGAAACCGGAAGACCCGGAGAAAACCCATGAGGTACTCGGACAGGCGACCCTACTCCTTGTCACTGAGATTTACAGTGTCTACAGGATCATCACAGCACTGCTACTATAATCATAGATATTTCATTACAAACACATACAATATAGGTGAAAAAAAATATCGTACAGCATTTTTAAATAACACACTATAGATTATTTTAACTGTATACATAAAAAGCTTATCTATAAGTATATGAGTCTTTACCTAACTGTAACACATTTAACGTGTCAGAAATCATAATTTTTTCATTACTAACACACACAAAATAGGTGGAAAATAACTATTAAGGCTTGGTAAATTCAACCTGGTAATACTTTGTCTAAAATCTGAATATTTTCTTAAAAGATAAATGAACAATTCTCCTTTATCTTATTAAGAGGTTGAGCTTCAACCATTACAGATCATAATTCTAAATTTCACAAGTACTAATCACATTTAAAAAAAGGAAGTTACAACAAATAAATCTTGATCAATTCACACCATGATAATCATCTTTTCAAACCACCGGCATACTCCGCTCAGCGTTTCGTTTGATTAGAGGTAATCCCACTACACACTGCTATTATGAGTGAATATTGTTGTTTTAAATTTTGATTGGTCAGTAGTCCGACTACACTACCAACCAATCACTACCTGCCCTACAAAAGCTTTACATTTTAAACGAGTGCCAATATTGGACCAAATATGTTTACATAACGTTACGTCATGGCTCACGATTTTATTATGCCTAATTAACCCATGCATAGAAGAATACTGCAGTAAAACTAATTGTGTGACAAACAAGGTTATCAAGTCGAATGAAATGTAAACAATACTGTTTGGAAACGAACATACATGTACATACACCGTTTTTAATACCTTAAATCACTGTCCAAAGTTTTAGGGAAGACCCAGATTAAACGAAGGACTGTCATGTTGCTGTACTTAAGTGATAGCTTTCATTGAACGGAAAGAATTTATAGACACACTCCCGCATAAGTTCAAGAAACAGGCGCTATTCCAGCAATGGCAAGAGAGGGATTTCTCGGGCCATTGCTTCAGGAATATGAACCAGCAGTTGCCATGCAAATTTGGAAAGTATCATAATTTTCCTGACGAATAGACAGAGTCTATATTATCAAAGGTTGCTAGGCAAGATATGCCAACATTTTGCAAGAGATGGATAGCTAACAAGCTAAAAACTAAAGTGATTTTTTGTACTATCAGGGGCCATAATAAAGAAAGTTATTCCTTACTTTATTTACACAGTTTAGGTACAAAGAGCGGCCATTTTGTCAGGCAGTTTCGTTCCGATTTTCTTGAAATTCAAATTCAACCTTCAATATGGTAAAATGGTGATACCGTATATTATTGTATTCACACATTGCTGCATCTGCAAAGTGGAATATACCACCTTGACCTTCAAACCTCGACTAAAGTAGAAAACTCAATCAATCAAATCAGGACTTGAAAACTTATTTGTTTGTATTATATAAATTAGACATGAGCACATTTTGTGTATTTAGCACTATGTTTTTGAGCAGCAATATTGTTGTTTGATTTTCAAAGTAATTAAATTTAAAGTAAATGGAATACATGTAATCTCTTTTCTTTTGATTTCTCAAATTTCAAATATTATATGGTAATCAATATTCTTTTTTAACCACTACTGTCAAAGGACAATATCAAATTGAAAACAGGAATTAAATTTCATAAAAACAGTAACAAAACATGGCAGATAATATTCTAGTTACAGATCTTTTGTAATATTAATTTGAAATTCTCCTTTTGAAATTTCAGACAAAAGGAATTCTGGAAATCTTGTGGCAAAAATATACATGTCAAATTATCAGGCATTAAAAAATGTAACAGAAATACGTGTTCATCCAAACCTTCCATGAAAGCTGTCACAATGTGAATCTTTATAAAATAAAAGAAAAAATTTTATAATGTATTATTGATAAATTTCCAAGATTATAATCAAGTGCGATAATTCTTGAAGTAATCAACATATTTGTTAAAGATTGGATGATAGCTTTGTCATAAGATTCAACAAGTGAAACAAGGACTATATACGCAACTCTCAAAGTAAAAAAACCATAAACTGTGCATAAAAGTAAAAAAAACATAAACAGTGCATAAAAGTAAAACAAACAGAAACTGTGCATTAAAGTAAAAAACAGAAACTGAGCATAAAGTGTCATAGGCTTTTTTGTTTCACTACTTTATGTGTATATAAATTTCCCACACATTAAATTAGGAAGAAAATAACGGAAAGTGTTAAAATTCTCTCAGCTTCTTAATTTGAATAATTTAAAGTAATAAATATAATTTCAGAAACTGGTAGATTTCTTGAAAATAAATTATTATCCAATGGTATGTACCAATACTTTGTTTTCACCGTGAAATAAATTACATAATCATACTTGAAATATACATGTAATCTTCCATATAAGTTTTACTTACTAGTGACTTTTAATTCCACTCGTCTGCCAATAACGGTTCCGACATTATTTCTTGCGAAACATTCATAAAATCCTTCGTGTGTGCGCAAATTGCCTTTCCCTTTTTTGTGAACAACTCGGCGAATGTGCAGTGAACCATTTCTCATGATCTCTATCCGGGAGCGATGTTCTTTATTATTTAGTCGAATACCATCTTTTTTCCAAAAATAATGAACTTGCCCATGTTCACTGCTGGATATCACTGAACAATTGATTAAGACACTAGATTTTTTAATAGCTATAATTGGATCGTTTGGCTGTTCTATAATCACTATACCCGGATCTAATCCTTCTATCTGAGGTAGTTTGGTTGGTAAACACAAAACTGAAAGCAGAAAAAATAAAATGTGAACGAAATAAGAATGATATCATTGATGTGTCATTTGAAGTCATAATTTAGAATATATTGTCATTAGTTTTATAGTAAACAAGGAGTAAGACGCTAGCCAAGAAAGTTCATAAGGATTTTCCGATATGGTCAGTGGTGCAGAATGGAGGTTGTGCCTGACAAGTACAACTCTCTACATCCTCAGATGGTACGAAAAACCAAGGTGGCGTGTAGGCACTATACATTGGCGTGCAGAGTGACACAGACAGGGAGTATGCCCATCTTCATAAGCCCACCCAGAGCAGAACAGTAGGATGTTAAACCCCATTTCATTTCAATTTCTATAGTTAACAGATGAATTCGATCATGTATCATTTAATATGTTAGTGTTCTGAATCTGAAACATTCGCCATATCCTTTTGATTGATTTTTAAAATGACAACTTGCCTACAAATTAGTCTAGATTTCTGCATGAAGACAAGGTGTGCATTTACATGTACATATTAAGAACACATGAATTATGTATTTATCAACTCGTAATTATTATCAGTTACCTACATTTTTTACATAATAACTACATGTAAATAAATATGAGCAAAATTAGGCATTTATATTATCTACATATTTATTTTCTATTTACAAAATGTCAAAATCCTGTAATAAACAACATTCTTCTTCAAAATACATTCTATGTTAGAGGACAGAAGAAAATTCTTCATTTGAGTACAGAGAAGAATATTGTCGCCAGTCTGGTGTTTACAAACATTAAAAGCATTTCTCCTCAAATGGATTCCAATTTGTCTACAGGACAAAAGTGTTTGTAAATATCTGGAGACTCATGTTCAAAAGACATATTGTTTTAACTCTTCTTATATTTTATATTTATTATTTCTATGGTTCCTCATGTGCATTTAAACCCGACAATCTCATGAGTAACCCATAAACTACAATACAAAGCATTCTTTCAATGTGTGATTTCAAAATATTTTTATATTATTTGATCAACTGGCTTAACACATCACCTTGTCAGTACTAGTCCTGGATCTGATTCTGTAGGAAAGTTTAAGTTGGGAGAATTTTTTGAAAGAATGTTTAGTGGATGGCTTAGTCAGTATTTTGGACTTGGGTGGACACTCATCACAATATGGTAGGTTATTCCCTATGACCTTATCAAAGATGGCCACCGAGTTATTTCAATTTTATCCTACCTGCTATAGAAATAAGGGTCAGAATGAAGCTGTCTATGTGAACTAGACTGTGAATGAAATGTTTCTTCATTTTTCGTGAAAACTCATGCCTAATTTTTAAGTTACAATACATAAAAAGCTCTAAAATATATATATATAAAAAATAACGCTTCACAATTAATTACAGTGGTATAGTAATACGTTGATAACACTCAAAATGGATCTCTACAAATTCAATTTTGACAATCATATATTTACAAAATGATCAGTAGGATAACTCATTGGCACCAAACAACTTTGCACATATATATTAACCTACACAGATACAAGCACCACTAAAGTCATAGAGATACTTTTGTACATTGAATATGCAGAGCCAAACCATGTTTTGATATTTCAAAGCCAAATTGATATGGTTCTAAATGAATGATTACATTAAAGACAAAGCATTACATTCGCGTGGAATCACCTCAAGCTATAAAATATCTATTAAAAGAAGTCATGATTGTGTCACATGACTTGGCTGAAGCAGTACCTTTGCGTGCAACATTTGACATCAATGAAGCAGGCCTTCCTAATCATAAGGGTTGCCATTTTCTGAACATATTTAAATAGAGGCAACCTTAGTAATTCATAAAAAACGACAGAAATTCATGATTAAAATAACTACGCAAAAATATTAACTAGTTTCGAAACTGCCATAGCCCACCCATAAAAAGGATAGGGAAAGATAGGATGTTATAAAACCTGTTGCCAATTTCTGCATTACTTGAATCATACGATACATGAATTAATAATTCATATATTATTAATTTTACAGCTACAAAAATAGAAAAAAATATGTTTCCTTTTTATCCAATAAACAATTTACTGGCACAAAGATATGGTCTTAAAATGTGTTGCAAATTTTTGTATTACATGGTAGGCCTTAAATTATCATAAAAATCAACAATTGGTGTTTTTATCGAGTATTTTATATCAACAGGAAAGTTGTAGTTTAATCAAAAATTCTAAAAAACAATTTATTGTTAGTTCAAGCGGAAAGTGCAATATGTGGTAGACAATATTTAAATGTTGTTTAAATGTGTATTTTCATGAACTTTTTATGCAGATATGTAGATGTTTATATGGGTGGTCCACATGGAGGCTAATGAAAATTTTTTCAGTCTAGTAGTTTATTCTGTGAAATAAAATATCTTGACGGAGTAAGCAGAGATAAGAAATGTCCGTCTGTCTGTCAAACTTTATGGGACACAATAACTCTCAAACTTGATGTAGGTGTTTATTAGGTCAATATCTTGAAGGAGTTCAAATATGAGCATTTTCTACTTAGGGTAAGCAGAGATAAGAAATTTGATTGGTTGATACTTTAGGACATGATAACTTTAGTTCTAATTAAGTGATAGTGATGAAACTTGGTGTTACTTTCATTACATGAATACCATGACTAAGTCCTATAGTGAGCATTTTCTGCTTTCTACTTTCATTACATGAATACCCTGACTAAGTCCTATAGTGAGCATTTTCTGCTTGGGGGTAAGCAGAGCGATAAGCAATTTGATTGGCCGGGACTTTTGAACACAATAATTCTAACCGTACTGGTTATAGTAGTTTTATGTTAGAATTTAAATCTTGAATATTTCAAATAATACATTAATGTTAAAAAGTAAAGTCATCAAATTGAATTATGTATATATATAAACTCTAAGGACAATAATTATTCTATTTATCCAAAACATTGCGTGTGCGTGCTATTGAAAGGTGACTGTAGCCAAGGGTGAAATATTACGTAATGACATGTTAATTTATTATAATCCCTTATTCTTTATAAAACCTTTATTGATAGAAAGTAACTGACAATATGGCCTGTCTGGTGAACATGCCAATCGTATGATTAATCTATTAATTGTTTTATTTCTTATATTGTACATTATTACATCAATGCTTATTTATGTCAACACTTGATTTAGCCAAGTGATTAGAACTAATTCCATATAAATATATGTGATTGTACTTGATACAGCAGTCATTTAGGTCTATCCGACTTTGTAGCATAAGGTACTTGTCGTTTATCCGCAGTCCTGTAAGTGTACGTAGATAATTCTTATAATAAGTTCCCAGTATTCGGTCACATTATTGAGCTAGAGTGTTCACATTTGGTGTAGGTGTTTATTAGGTCAATCCATTGATGGAGTTCAAAGAAAGATGAGCATTTTCTGCTTAGGGTAAGCAGAGATAAGCAATTTGATAGGTTGATGCTTTGGGACACAATAACTTTAGTTCTAGCGAAAGTGGTGAAACTTGGGACCAATTCTATTTACCATCTCAGGCGCGAATCCAGAGGGGAGGTCCAGGGGGTCCGGACCCCCCCCCCCTGCTCAGACTTGAACATTTTTTTATGCGATTTAATTGGTGATTTAGATCTGTTATTTTGGAATTTACCTTCCAGAAATACGTCAGAATGAACGAAATTGAATCTAATTTACCAAATTATCGATTGAGCACAATTAGTTAAACATACATTATGGGAGAGCAAAAACTGACTTTTGTCGGTCTTCCTTTGAGCCTCAGATGTCATAGAAATTATAAATTAGATCTTTATTTAAACAACAAGCCCGAAATGAACACTGTAGACCCACGGATGGCTTGGATTGGGCTCGGATTAAAACAGGATTTCGTCGACTGATTTAATCACTATGGCGTCGTGGGTGGAGTTTCTCCGTGACGTTGACGTCATCATACTTCCGGAAATTATTCATAAAAGACAGTGATGACCGAGGCTATACACAAGCTTCACTAGCTACCGTTTAAACATTACTTGATGATCGAGACTATGTAGGTGGAGTTAACGCCTGTCAATCGACAATCGGCCATAGTGGGAAAAGGGTGTCGATGATTTTAACTACCATTTCTAGTAAAAAATTATAGTGGTAACAACTTTGTTCAGGATAAAGCTATTTGACTGAAACTTTCAATATATTCTTGTTTTAACATCTATTTTTGAACTTTTATAGCAAGAATGGCTAACTCCTTGTCAAAATCTCCCATAATGTATCTTTAAGCAATTTTCAAACCTAGACCCCCCCCTGCAAAAAATCCTGGATCCGCACCTGCATCTATACCTCTCCCCTTGGCAAAATCATCCGCAAACACTGTGTAGACTACCATCTTTTTGCAGATGACACTCAACTCTATCCAGACCTGCTCAGACTTGAACATTTTTTTATGCGATTTAATTGGTGATTTAGATCTGTTATTTTGGAATTTACCTTCCAGAAATACGTCAGAATGAACGAAATTGAATCTAATTTACAAAATTATCGATTGAGCACAATTAGTTAAGCAATTATCAAACCTAGACCCCCCCCCTGCAAAAAATCCTGGATCCGCACCTGCATCTATACCTCTCCCCTTGGCAAAATCATCCGCAAACACTGTGTAGACTACCATCTTTTTGCAGATGACACTCAACTCTATCCAATAGGGTCACCATGTGATATTCCAGACAAACAACAGCCATTGGAATGCTGCATTGAGATCATCAGAGTATGGATGAATTCTTTCTTAAACTGAACAAAACAAAGTACATGAAAATTGGCTCAATATCATATGTTTCATCATTAGATAGTCACCCCATTCAAGTTGGAATTGATCAAATCAGCCCTGTTCAATCTGCTCGAAGGCATGTAACTTCCAACTGTACAACATTGGTTGTGTACGAAAATACTTAAACACAGATTCAACTAAACTGTTAGTGAACTCATTAATCGCATCTAGATTGGACTATTGTAATTCATTACTTTATGGTCTTCCAGCTTTTTCTCTTCGCTCCCTACAAAAAATACAAAACACTGCTGCACTTCTGATCAAAACAAGACTATGTGACCATTACGCCTGTGCTCAAATCCCTCCACTAGCTCCCAATTAACAAGATAATACTTCTAACTTAAAATTACAAGTGTATCCATGGTTCAGCTCCTAATTACAGGAGTGATCTTCTAAAAATCAAAAGTGGAGATATAACAACTCCATCAACATCAAAACACGACCTTGTTGTTCCAAAAACTTTTAAAGTTTCTGTGGTGATAGGGCATTTTCAGTGGCAGCACCCATCCAATGGAATAAACTCCCAGCAAAATTAAAGGAAGCCAGAACATTAGAGTCCTTTAAAACATCCCTTAAAACTCACGTATTTAACTGTGAATACCAAACGTGACAGTGCAGCTCAGCGCCATCGAGTAGAACAGTTCTCCCAGTTCTAGATGAGAGGCGCTATATAAATTCATTATTTTCACATAAACAGCTTCATACTGGTTTTTCATTTCATAGAAATTGACAGAAAACTAGAACAGGTAGGATAAAATTTATATAACGTCAGTAGCCATAATAACCTACCATGTGGTGAGTGTCCACCCAAGTTCAAAATACTTAATTCAACACCCAATTAACAACTTTTCAAAAAAATTCTCCCTACACAAACTTTCCTATAGAACCATTGTTAGATTCTGGACTATACTTATCACTTTGAAAAATATTTTCAGAATGTAGTAATCCTTATAATGTTGTTAAAAACACTCCAAAAGTCCATAGGACTTAAGACAATTTTATGTGACGGGCAATAAATATGTAAATGCACTCATTTTCAATACACTTATCCGTAGGGTTCATCCTTATGATGGAAGCCATGGTGGTAAAGCAAGTAAGTCGTTGTCTCTGTAGTCTGGACTCCTGGAGGTCCTGTGTTCAATCCCCGCTCTGGCTGATAAAGTTAATCTGGATTTTCCAAAGTGGTTGCCCTTGTCTGTGGTGTAGGACAGAGGGCCTGACAAAGACATTTGTCTACTGATTCCCCCCCCCCCCCGCATCATACTCCTCGCACTGTTGCGTTTGATTAGAGCTAATCCCACTACTCACTACTGGAAAGCGGGATAATTCTTGTTCTAAATTATGATTGGTCAATAGTCCAATTAACAACCAATCGCAAACTGCGTTACAAAGGCACTACCCTTAACACAGAGCATCAAATTGGACCAAATATGTTTACATAACGTTACGCCATGGCTCATGATTTTATTATGCCCAATTACCAGTGCATAGCAGAATATTGCAGTAAAACTAAAATATGTGACAAAGGAGGCTATCAACATTGACATAATGTAAACAATACAGAATGGAGACGAACAGACTTTCAGAGTTTTTAATACCTTAAATCACTGTCCAGAGTTTTAGAGAAGACCCCAGTTTAAACGAAGGGCTGTCATATTACTGTACCCAAGTGATAGGTTTGATTGAACGGTAAGAATAGACACACTCCCTCAAAAGTTCAAGTATCAGACGCCAATCCAGCAATGGCCAGAGAGGGATTTCTTTGGCCATTGCTTCAGGAATATGCCCCCATGAGGACAACAAACAACCCTGGTAATCTGCATGCATATATAAATATTAGAATAAATAAATGAAATGGGGGTTTAACACACCACTTTTTTGCATCAACCAGGCTTTTCAAGCTGGATACAACTTAGATAAGTAACATTATTGTTATTATCTCAAATTCTTTATAATTTTTAAAACCTTGCAAATATCTAAGCTAGTTGTTAGGCATGAACAAAAAATTGCCCAATATCAACAATATAACAGTTATCTTTACACGCACACATGACATAAAAACTTGGGCGAATAATTGTTTATATGTAATTTATTATGTGAACGTGCCAAAAGTGTTATCTGATATATTGTGAGGTATGAATCATAACCTCATCATTAACATGCTGGACTTGAATGTTCAAATCGTCTGCTTAGATCTCTTACACTTAACATGCATTACATAAAATTAGAAGAAATTATCTACTTGGCACCAACTGACATTCCACTCTGGCCAGTCTATTACTGAGTAAACTAAGCTACTACTTTATGATACGTCTATAAAACATCACAAAAACAATCTAAAACAGAAAGTCCACAAGATTTTTCAAATTGATCAAGGGAGAGAGATAGAAATGGGGTTTAACGTCCACTCAACACAAACTAGGTCATTTTGGGACTAACATATGGTTTTTAATTTTATTTCAATAATTTGCTTGTGCGTAAGGGACTTTAGCAGTGGGAGGAAACCAGAGTACCCAGTGAAAACCCACAAGGTTGGACAGATGACCCTACTCCTTGCCATGTACAAAAAGGGATTCAAAACCACGCCAGTTGACTCAATGACAGGCTTTATGATACAGCATAAACACGCTAACCATTCGGCCATCCAACCCCCCAAATTGATCGAGGGCACTAGAAAAAGTGTTTCAGGATAATTAAGTCTGGTTTGCCCTTTTCAGATGTGCGGGATGGGGATCCTGACAAACAAAAAGTGTCTACTTAAAGATACACTATGGAAGATAAGATAAAGAGTTGGCAGTTCTCACTATAATGTTGCAAAACTAGATAATGTAAAGGTAATTCAGTCAAATTGATCCACTGTGAATTGAGATATAATTGAAAATTACTAAAGTCTGTACAATAAAAAGCATACTCTTGATTATCCAATTACGATTTGATTATCAATGAGTGTTATGCAGCATAGAGGATTCTACTCCAGTCAATATCGAAAGTAGCGTTGACATCACACGTTCATTATGATCTAGATAAGTTAATCAACATCTAATTAATAATTTTGATAAAAATTCAGGCCTAAATAAAGACCTGTAATAGGCAAATTTAGCTCTTGCATAATGCATGTTTAATTTCAGATGAGACAAAAAATCAAGGTCCATATAACGCTAGATTGGCAGCTTGTTAAAGATCCTTTGACGGTTAGAAATCGGAGAAAGATTAAGCTGTGAGGAAGCTATCAGTTCCAGCAAATCTAAATGTGGGCGGATAAAAATCAATTTCATGATATTTGCCCAATGTTCATAATATTAATACTTGCATTGTATTTGATAATGAAAAGAATTTTCAACATTTATCGACTTTTTTTAATCACTGCCTGTAATTTGAAGTCATTCCACTGTCTGGAAACAGCTATTTTTATGCCATTAACTTTAAATAATTTACCAACTGATTGAAATCCATTGATTATTGGTTTTATATTATGTTCTTGTGTTGAAAGCTATCCTTGTAAACTATCCTGCTATTATCTAACGCATGTTCTTCTCACATTGATAGGTTTTAGGTCTAAGTCGAGGTGCAATTACATTTATGAATAATTACGCTGTTTACAGACAATATATTTGTCGAATATCTTTTTTCCCCACTATTAATCATGTATTTCCCTTAGAATCATGAACATATTGAAGGAACCACATTGTTCCCGAAACAATGACTGAGTTTTACAACATCTAGCAATTGCTAGATTAGTATGCAATTCCCAAACTTTTAGGTAGTTATCTCCCTATATACAACTGGCAGTAGTTTTTTCTTTGATGTGCATGGTATCAACCTGTCATGATATCATCTCAGGTTGATACATTCAGTTCATATTGTAAAATCAAGTTCCCGCAACCTTGACAATGAACATTGCAACACGGTTACTACAGCTAGATATTTCAGTTGGAAAGCACATGTATGGTTAATTTTATTTACTATGGTAATCGTGGAGGAGGAGTGCAGGATTTTCTCTCACAGCAGCATTAAAGCAAGCACAGCAAAATTTTAATTAAAGAATTTTTGTGATATTACTAAGTGTGGACAGTTTGAAAAATCAGTAACAAAAATAGACACATTAATATTTGACCTGATATGGATAGACCATTTATTCCTTTTTTGATTAATAAAACAAGAGTATAGGTACTGCTTCATAAGTTTCAATATATGTCCACATTCTATGGTGGTCGGGGCATGCACTAAAAGAAGTAATCGCTGTCTTTATGGTATGAGGAATAAACATGCACCAAAATCAATAGTTGCCAATCTTAAGGTATACGGAATAAGTGTGGAAAGTTTCAAGACAATCATCAATAAGATTTGTATTCAGATGAAAAGCTATTGTAGAAATATGACATATCATTAAAAATGCTATATTTTCATTATTAATCATATTATGTAATTTCACATAATTTGATTTCTTTTGATTACCGTAATTAAAAATACATTACTTATAAAGGCCACGATAAACGATATTATCATGATAATTTAAACGTGTGTCTTAAAAGTCAAATTTTGAATACTTGGGCTGAAAATCGTCATTTGATGTCAAATTATTGTTGCTAACGTCAGTAGATGTCATGATGGAAAATTATCCTAGACCAACTGGTGCTTAATAATGCTATTTTTTACTGATGAATTTAATCCTATCAATAGAATGTCATACATGATGATTAGCTTATTATGTACTATTATCAATATTTGGATATCTACGATAATTATCACATACAGTTTTTTCGATATTTTTAAATAAGTCTAATATGATAAAATCCCTGATGATTTTATCACAATATGCTGAAAAAAACGGAATATCCCCAACTCTATATAATACATAAGTTTTAGATAAAGAGCTGACCGTTCTTGCTATAATAGTTCAAAATAGATAATGCATATTTAATATATTGCAAATTTCATTCAAATTGCATTCTTCTGAACCAAGTTATCACTGTTTGAAGTTTTGACAAGATGTGTGCATTGATTGTTTATTATCTTAACCACTGTGCTGATTTGAGTCTTAGCCCAACTTTCCTATTCTTAATTTAAATCATTAAATGACTGAACCGTTCTTATCTTGGAATCTTGTTAAAATCTTGAGTATCAGACGACATTTTGGGACTTGATTATTGTCTTATGTTAATAAATAATCTAAAATAAGGCCTGATGAAAGACCTGCAATAGGCAAATTTAGCTTTAACATAATGCCTATTTAAATTGAAAGTATCAATTACAAAAGTGGCTGGATATTTCTTTATGAAAAAGAATGCAACAATCTTCCTAGAAATACATGTATGTGGCTTCGTACATTTTAAAGTCAAGATGGATAATAAACATTAAACCCCATTTCATTTTCTAATAAGTTTTTTTTTATCATTTGTTCTTCTGAATTTATGTTATTTTTTGTCATATAATAATTTTGTCACCTGCAACATATGTCCTGGTGCCTATTGAATTCTATAGTCACCATATTTCTTATAGAATTGATAAAATAAACCTGAGCATCCGGACAACTGCTGTTTCAATATTTCAAGAAAATCTGTGCATTGTCCAACAATGCTGGTTCATACTTAATACATTTTATATGCTGACAGCTGCGTTCTTCTACAGTAACAATCATACTCTCTTAGCTTATCAATTTATTTTTTATGTGAATATGTCATCTTTCTCATAATGAAAACAGAAAAATTAAGATGCTAAAGAAAGCATCAAAACTAAGCTTGGGAGAGATTTGCAATCATTTGTCTGTACATATGTCATTAAAATAGAAAAATATAAACAAATGTCAAATGCTGGCAAATTAAAGCAGTATTTTTGATATACATGTACATTGAACTAGATATCCATTAGACTGGGGATGGAGTCACCCTAAAAGCTTTAGGCATCTAATCAGCTGTTGTCATCTCTCCATTAACTTAAAAGTCTCTGATCGTCATTTGGAGGATTTTGTCCTTTGTGAACTACAATATTGTTCAAGTTGAATCTCTAACAATATAAGCATCATATTGTTAAATAAGTCAGCTAAACCTTTAATCTTCACTAAAATGTTTTGATGGATCACTTTTTTACTCCATTCCAGTTCATTTACTATTGATATCTTTATACGCCCACATTTTCATGTGAACGTATTATGCCGTCACCCCCTTCCGTTCGTCCACAATTTGCTTGTGGACTCTCTGCAGGTCACAATTCTTATCCGATTTTGAAGAAACTTGAAATAAAGTAATGAAGGTTGAGTACGAATTTCGTGAAAATCAGACCAAAATTGACAGACAAATTGGCAGCCATTTCTATGCGAATATTGTTAAAGGTTGTGTACCCTATAGAGGTCACAATTATGATCCGATTTTGATAAAACTTGAAATACATGTTTATAAGCTAAAGATCTTGGTTGCTGTCAATATTTGCGCATATCGGAATGTAACATCCTGAATTATGGCCTCTGATGTACGAAATATTGCCCTTATTATCTTGTGGTCCGTCTGGAGGTCATAATCATTACCAGATTTAAAGAAACGTTTGATAATATCACGATACACTGTAATGAATATTCGGTTCGAATTTCATGAACATCAGACCAAAATTGCTGAACAAAATGGACGCCACTTTTACACAAATGTTGTAAAAATATGGTATATCAAGGTTGTGGACCCTGTAGAGGTCACAATTTTAATCCGATTTTGATGAAATTTGAAATGTAAGTTTATAACCCAAAGATCGCGGTTACCTTCAACAGTTATGGGCACATTGGACCATAACTTCCAGAATTATGGCCCCTGATTGTATGAAAAATCATGTTTTTTACCTTGTGGACCCTAAATACATGTAGTTCACAATTTTATTCTGAATTAAAAAAAACGTTTGATTATATCCCCGTTACACATTAGTGTTGGTTGAGTTTGAATTTCTTGAAAATCGATAATTGAACAGCTAAACGTTAGCATGGGCAGAACTTTATAAAAACCAAACAAATTCTAATGATTTTTCAATAATTACTGAATATGCAACAACTCTTGTTGACTGCTCAGACGATTTAGCTACTGTGGGCAAATGTTTTGTAGTCTGGCAACGTATTTTTATTTTCTTAATCAAGTGTTTAATAACTGATTATCTAAAAAAAAAATCGATCAAATTGGTACAACATCATGAGTTAGCCAGAATAGAAACCAATATTTTGATAATAAAATGTTATTAAAAATATACATAACTACACACTATCTTGATTCACAACACAGGCTTATGTAAATGCAAACTATATTTTTATGCAACATGTACTATATAGCTGTCTTTATGACCATGAATGTCTAGCCTGTTATCTTGACTGTTATTCAAGTAGGTCATAAAAATACACAACACATAATACATGTTACATGTACAACTTGTTATTTCCTTTACAGCATAAAGATAGCCAAGCTACTGTTGGGCTTCTTAATTCATTTCATTTTGTACAACTATGATATCTACGTAATATAATAAAATACATGGTTATTTGGCAAATAAAAGATTTTTTTAAAACATAAAATCTAATCAAATGAGCCTGACTACTAATACCCTTTTCATCAGTGTCCAAATTAGCTGGTTTAAGGACTTGAATTCAATAATCCACCTATTTTTGTTCAGCTAATGACCCACTTTGTACTTAACATATCACGAAGAATACATTTTCGTTAGGATACTGACTTTTGAATTTATGGGGTTGATTCATTACTGTTCAAATCGGCTGCTTCATAAATAACAGGAACAGCAATCAGGTGCGGATCCAGGAATTTTTGCAGGAGGGGGTTTGCCAGGTTTCTGTTACGGAAATCTGCCATCATCGTCTCTAAATTACATAGGCATACAAATTGAGCTTTTTAAACAGAGAAATCATTTTTATACTGATGTAGGATCACTTTGTGATGTAATTTCATTGATGCAAGGCATTTTTTTTTTTTATGTAGCTTAGCAGGGGGGGGGGGGGGGACCCCCTAAACCCCCCTCTGGATGCGCGCCTGGTAATAATAGCACATACAAAGGCACACGAAACGTTTGCAATCTCTGTACTCATAAAATCAAAGCTATTTTCTCCAACAACATGTTGGAATCATTGCCTGTAGGCTACAGAGCTTCCATAAATTATCTGTAAATATGACTGAGAGAGACCTGGTTTATACTGCCAAACTGTAGATAGATGACCCGTCAAATCGACAGAAAGATGGACTCCACCGCTAATGTGCACGCTTGAGTGGTATGGTCTCGAGACTATGAATAGTTTTCAGTCTATTATTTATAGATGGTTAAATGGTCATCAACATGATCATTTATTTAGTGACTATAAATGAGTGAAACTTATTTAAGGCTTGAGTTATATAATTGTCGAGATATTTGGAGATATTTATTTATGGTGGGTCACCCTATGTAGATCAATAAAGTGGGCCATATCTAGTGGTTGGAAACTGGGTCTTGAATTTAAGAGCCCAAGTTGACTAGACTTACATGCAAGAATATGTCCACCATACCCATCACACATACTTGACGTGAAGTCAATGTCGGTTAAAGAAATTCTTATGATTTTGGAGTGAAAGGACAAGGGAACAAGTAGACATACTGATAATGCATGTTTTCTATGCAAGTAATGGGTTGGATTGTACATGTCAAGGGGTAGTGTCGCCTGTCTAGCATAGTAGGAGTTTTTTAATTACTCTATTCTCCTCCCACTTATAAAGAACCTAGATTTAGTCACTCACGAAAATGACTGGCATTAAAAACCTATATCTCACATTCTATCTCATAATTTTGGATGAAATGTAGTCCATATTCTGATAACATACCACAAATTTAATCAGTGCCATATTTATGAGTCTAGGACTCTGGCAGCATACTTTTTATAAGGTAAAAGATGCTATTGTTCTGTATCAATATTCTTGGTGAAAAGAAATACACTTCGTATGTCATTTCTTTTATTCAAACTTACTTTAAGCCAGCAATTGACTCCACTCGGGCATAAAAATCAATGTCTACAAAGCCTTTGAAACTATTCAGCAAATAAATCCATGGCCGTGTTTACACTGGAATTAGTATTCAAAAGTTAATTTTCAATATGGATCCATGGATCCACAGATATTTTCAGAAACAGAATGACAGGAGTAATAGATTATATAATAATAATATCACCGATCTTAAATTTAAATTCAACATCCATAAATTGTAGGGTCACAAAGTAGCATACATAATAGTACATATACTGACAATTTGATTCTAATTGAGGGATAGTGGTGAAATTTTGTGTATAGTTTCTAAAAAATGATGCCCAAAACTGACGTATCAATGTCAAAGTAGTGAGATGTTTGTTACTAAAAGAGCATCAAATGTTATGGTTATAGCAAATTCTTAATACCATCTAAAATAAAACCAGCCTTTTAATAAGCCATACTATTTGTTTCACTTATAGTTCATATGAAACAAATTGTACTGGAATCTACTTACATGTAATGTCTGAGATATCAAGTTTGTAAATGTGATATCTGGAAACTCAAAAGCCCAGCAATCTAAAACCCTTAGCACTAAAACTTGGGTATTATCTCTAGTTAGTAAAGTCATTTTATTTTCACAATAAAATACTTTCAGACAAAATGAAATTTTCTTCATAATTTTTTTCTGTTTTCATATAGGAATGTGAAGTAATTCTAGACCATGTCAAATATTTTAATGTTTGATCTCCCAACCTCATACATTCTTGTGACAGCAGGTTATTTTTAAGTGCACAAAAATGCTGCCATATTGTGAAACAACTTCTGTTGTGTGTAGAATTTCTGCAAAATTTCATTGGACCAACAAAAAATAAATTCATTGGAAATCTGTGGTCGGAGTGATCAACTATAAACTGAAAGTAGTCATAATCTGTGCATTAGGAATATATTCTAACGTATCAGTCCATGTTTGATGTACATGTCCTGTATATGGCTTATTCAAAATTGAAACAGTATAGGTTTCTAGCCAATTGAAGAAAAGTGAGGGGGGGAAACCCACAAGTCAATAGTGAGAATAT
The DNA here is from genome assembly GCA_036850965.1 of Patella caerulea. Taxonomy (NCBI): domain Eukaryota; kingdom Metazoa; phylum Mollusca; class Gastropoda; family Patellidae; genus Patella; species Patella caerulea. The sequence continues at coordinate 28,379,277 of JAZGQO010000006.1, forward strand.
ATCCAACGCCAAAATCCCAAATAAATAAATGACGCTTATCAATTAATTGCATATGGCATCAGATACTTCAGATTTGAACTAGATTAGATTGGTCCTCCCTTTAAAAATTTAATTTAAAAATTGGGAAAGCGAGGCCAAGTCTCGAATATACTTGTGCCCTTGCTACCACAATGCACACACAGTGATAACTTGGTTAAGAATGAAGTAATTTGAACGAAATTTTCTATATTTTCATTTTTTATTATCTTTATTTGAACTATTATAGCAAGAATGCCTGATCAGCTCTAAATCTTACACAATGCATCTTTAATTAGAACTAAAGTTATCTGTCCCAACTCCCAAGCATCAACCAATCAAATTGCTTATTTCTGGTTAAGCCAAGGTATCAAGGCATTCACCTTATAAACACCTACACCAAGTTTGAACATTCTAGCTCACTTATAGTTAAGTTATAGTATCACAAAAAGTGTGATGGACTGACAGACAAATCCATTTTAATAGTCCTGTTTCCTTCGAAAAACGGGGACAATAAATTTGGAATAGTTACACCAATTTTTCACACCCCTACTGACCTAAGTCACTGGGGTTGTTTATATTTACGAGACAACTTTATGAAGACAATTGTGGATTTTACAATTGTGTGAATATTTAATTGTAAAATCGATATTAAGCAACAGGAGATAAACTTTGTGTTAAGTGTTTCTGATTTATTTATTTCTCATTTTTATATTAAATCTCTGATTTATAAAGCACATGCCTCAGAGAGTAATTAAATATGTAGATTAAGAAACATTCATATTTCAAAATAGCCATGTTGTTTAACATCATTTTATACAAACTTACCCTCAACATGGTGGAGTTCGAACATACATGTACTATTTTCAGGGGCAGACTGGGTAGCCCTGGGCCCTCAGACCAACTGGTTTCTTTTGGGCCCCATTGTGGTGAAGAATATGTGCTGAGAAACCAACATTGATTCATTATATTTTTCAGACTATGCGAAGAAAACGAAACTAGCTTGACTCACATTTCACACACCCTACTCACGGATCATTTTTCTCCTCGGATCCTGGTCATTATATTTTTCAGTGGATGCGAAATAATAATTTTATTTATTTTGAACAAAATATGTTGGAGTTTCTTTCCATTCGCTATTGACCATAGTCCCTTACAGACTTATTGAATCATACAAACTTCCACATTTTTCAAATACAAAGTTTGAAAACACCCATTTCTTAAATAGATTGGCTACCAAAATAATATATGTTTATTGTAAATGGTGACATATTATTCAAGAAAATTTTAAGTGCATTGCAACTTAAAATCTTCAATATTTAGTACGATATAAAGGGCTGATTATTGACAAATTATTCTATCTTACGTAGTCTTATTTCTACCTAGGGTTACCGTATGTCCCGGCAGGCTCTGGTACTGTACATCTAGATTCATAGATTTTACCAGGGTTTTCCGAATGTGCATAATGCAGGCCTAAAACGGGACGGATTCGTACAAATATTACTAATGTGACAATCAAAAGAATGCCTGTCAATGACCCATTCAACAACATATATTTTTAGTGTAACTACAGTCACAAAATGGCTGAAAACACATCTCCCGGCTTTTAGAAATGAAGCATGCCCCCAACCCCTGCTAAATTTAGCTTTAGCTTGCTCAGAATAATAAATGTCCCCATTTCTCCAATGATTAATCTGGTAACCCTATTGCTACCCTAACAAGTACCTATATATAATAATGAATGGTTATTTTGGATAATTGGATTTATATACATGTACATTATAAACATTTGGTCTCTGTGACATCATATGTGTTTGATACACCTTTGATAAAATTCTGTGCATTTAGGTTGATTGGCAAAATCTTTTTCTTGAATAAAGCAATATTGACTACTTTGCACGAATATATATTCATCAATTATGAATGGATTTAGATGAAATGTGCTTGGTGTATTAAAACACACCTGCATAGCATATTATTTTCAAACAAGTAGTTTATGTTATCTTTAATGTGATCATGAATATTGCTTTACATACTGAGCACCATAGAAAATCTATTCGAAAGGCGGGGGACAAAAAGAGGATGAATGACGAAATGAAAAGGGGTTTAACATCCTACTTTTCTGCACCTTCCAGGCGAATTATTAAACAAAGAAAAACCTAGCACTGAATAATGCAAGAAAGAAGCAGCAAAAATGATGCAACCGGCTCTGACATGGCTGTCGTCTGCCGATTGACGTTTTCTGGAAGGGGATAGTAAGTCTGCTAAATGATGTCATGAAGTGAGAACGTCAAAAATGCTAACAGTAAATAAAGGCTATGAATCTAGATGAAATTTGTGAAAGTGTTCAAATAATGGTTAAAATTAACAATCAGTGAACAAAATTAAATTGGTAAAAAAACCTATTGTATTATTCAACTGATTTCATGGCCAAAAATGTGATCAGCTATATATACTTTTAAGAAATGTCAATCTTGGTATATTGAAAAAAAGGAAGTTTTGTGTTTTGACATTTCTTTTATAAATATATCTGTGTTCCACCCTTGGCAATTCATTTAAAATTACTAAATTTTATTAGAGTAAAATCTGGTGTGAAGGGTATTTTACAACTTAAATTTGAATTTCTCCATCTTGTTGAAAATACCGACATTAAATTTATATGGATATAACAGGGGCAATGGTGCTGTTCAATAATCTTATAATTCCTATATGTTTATTTTCCCCTGATAAATCAAATCCTTACATTGTGAGCATGAACAAATTTGTTTTTGGTGGGTAATTTGCATCCAGAAACCTATAATAACACTATACTACAAATAAATGCAAGCTAAATTTAACAAGAATCAGAATAAAAGAGCATAATTAATTTCATTATAAATGGTATTACCAATACAAACATATAGAGTATATTATCGAACAATGTTTTGTTATGGAAATACTGCAGGCATACAATTTCGAGGAAATATACACATTGTTTACATTATTACATAATTAGAAAATATTGACAGTTAACGTCCCTCGGCCAGCTGAGGTTTGTTTACATAAACTATAAACTGTCTCCAAAAAAAAGTGGGTGAATTAAACGTCAGTCGAGTCACAAGAGGTTTGGGCGATATCAAACAATACTTGCACCCCATGCAACACCCGTGCACACCTGTTTCACGGACCACAGGATTGCGTGTTACATAAAATCTTGGCCATTGAATAAGAATTTTCGAAGCGACAAGGTCTTGCGCCAAGTAAACTGAACGATAAAGCGGGCAATCAAGCGTAACTGGTATGCGGGCATTGACAACAATAATTAGTACTACTAATCAAATGAAACACTAATTTAGCTGTCATTTTGACATCTTGAAACATAAGTGGATCAATTCAAGTTGAACTATTTTGACGAGGCTTGTCTTAGTTCATCACATCTGACCTAAATACTGTTGCGCGCCATCTTGGTATTACCTCATACTCATAGGTCACTGGAAATAGCATTTTAAAATAACAGTGTTAAATAGCCCCTTTCCCGATGTAAACTTACCTCCAAGTAAATCCGTAATCAAAATAAAAACAGCGGCGATAGAACACCAGTAGAGATAATTTTTCGCCATCTAGCTTTTGATAACATGTATGCAATTGTAAGACATGGTGCACTGCAGTACGATTACCGTGGAGCGATTACACTCTATGACGTATTCACTGATATGCAGAACAAACTGAGTTGTTCAAACAAACGTTTGGCTGAGTAGGCCTGTACAGCTATTTAACAGTATTTTTATCCATACTAGCAGGGCGTTGAACTATATTCGCCAAGTGTTGTTGAAAGAACAACTCATAGATATGAAATTTTATGAAAGTCATTCCTGGCAATATGATAATGGACCGTCTAGCTTCAACGAATTGCCTAAATATCGGTTATGTCATTGATTTTTCAAACGGACCCAGACATATTAATCGTTGTAGGTCCGTGACTATTGGTCTTATTCCAACCAGAACTAAATTTTATTCCCCGTTGAGCACTCTAGATTTCTTTTTTTTAAATAAATAAATAAATCCGATCGATGTTGCTAATCTCTTTTTATTTCATTTCGGAACTTTGATATTATCAACATATTGAAAATGTCATGGGCCTATAGTTTTAATAAAATATAAAAAAAGGAAAAATACTATCTAAAACTTAAGGGGCTCCGTAAAAACTAAACTATGAAAAACTAGACAGGTAATTTAATATAGTGTTTCCATTTTCTCATAGTAAAATACATACTGAGTTAAAAACTCAAAGCAAAAAAAAAAAAAAAAACCCCAAAACGAAACATACGCTAATCGTTATCCTAGATAGCTTGTCTCACATTATTCTTGATTTTTTTTTTTTTTTTATTTATTTTTTATTGTTATAAATAAAAATATAACTTCAATATCATTTACCGTTCGCCCTTCCGATGGGACTCCGATAGTCCTCACAGGTTATTGCGTATTATTTTCTTCTGTCGGTAATGGAAGTATTTACACATTAAAAACTAACGAAGAACTAAAGCTGCCCATTGCAGGTCTTTTATAGGCCTGAAATGTTATCTAAATTATTAATTAGACAGAGGCGGATCCAGGAATTTTTGCAGGAGGGGGTTTGCCAGGTTTCTGTCACCGAAATCTGCCATCATCGTCTCTAAATTACATAGGCTTACATACAAATTGAGCTTTTTAAAAAGAGAAATCATTTTTATACTGATGTAGGATCACTTTGTGATGTAATTTCATTGATGCAAGGCATTATTTTTTTTTAATGTAGCTGAGCAAGGGGGGGGGACCTCTCCCCCTCTGGATCCGCCCCTGTTAGACATTAATTTTAACTTATCCAGACCTAATCAACTCTCGGTGCCATCGTTATAGCTTGCGATATTTAATTAATTGGATTGGAATCCGTTCTGCTGCTCTTCTTTCTTTTTTTTAAATGAATAAATAAATCCGATCGATGTTGCTCATCTCTTTTTATTTCATTTCGGAACTTTGATATTATCAACATATTGAAAATGCCATGGGCCTATAGTTTTAATAAAATCTAAAAAAAAAAGGAAAAATACTATCTAAAACTAAACTATGAAAAACTAGGCAGGTAATTTAATATCAGTGTTTCCATTTTCTCATAGTAAAAGACATACTGAGTTCAAAACTCAAAGCAAAAAAAAAACAACAATTTGAGCTTTTTAAACAGAGAAATCATTTTTATACTGATGTAGGATCACTTTGTGATGTAATTTCATTGATGCAAGGCATTATTTTTTTTTAAATGTAGCTGAGCAAGGGGGGGGGGGGCCTCTGGATCCGCCACTGTTAGACCTTAATTTTAACTTATCCAGACCTAATCAACTCTCGGTGCCATCGCTATAGCCTGCGATATTTAATTAATTGGATTGGAATCCGATCTGCTGCTCAACGCTCATTGGTGATTAAATCAAAAAATGGATAATCGGGACTGATTTTTTTTTTTATCGCACCGACTGTTTTTAACTATTATTATAGTGAGAACTGCCAGCTCTTTATGTTGTCTCATACTATATCTTTAAACTAAAACAGCCCACCGAAGGGTTTTTTTCAGACTTTAGGGTCTTTTTTCAGACCTTAGATGATATAGCCTAAATCATTAATTAGATATTAATTAACTACCAAGATCAAAATAACGACCGATGTCATCATATAGCTCCGATATTAAGTAGATTTAATATCGGTGTATTATGGGAACAATGGTATGCTATCAATGACAATCAGAGATTGACTATAAATCAAATGTGTCACCAATAGCCAGACTCAGAGTGAAGTAATTTGACTGAAATTTTCAACTCAATCCTTTTTTCACTCGGAGTGAAGTAATTTGACTGAAATTTTCAACTCGACCCCCTTTTCATTATCTATTCGTGTTGACCGAATCGAGATGTATCCGAACGCATGGGCACGTATAGCACGACAAACGGAACCTAGCTGTGATTCTCCAAGGCGAATGGCGAGCTCCAAAAATAGGAATATAAGATAGGATTTTATGACCCCCCCCCCTTTCGCCATTCGCCATTTTTGGAAGAATCCCAACAACTGTAGCATTAGGCAAATAAGCATTAGGACCAGCGTAAAATCCAGGTTACAACAAACATAAGGCAAATTCCTAACTCCAACTTTGAGAGTTGTATTTTTGCTTCGTGTGCGTTTTTGCGACTTCTTACTCATTGTAAATCTGGAAGTATTCTCTATAATATAAAATTATTGGCGAAAACCAAATAAGACAGTGATCATATCGACTCACGTGTTCCCAATGAGTAAGGCGATGGTTCGTTCATTATTTAGGGGGTTCCGAGTTCCTGTTTTTTTCCGGTCTTGTAGGTGGTGCGAAAAATCGAGGTTTCTGCACCCCACCCGCCTTTCTAACATCAACGCCATTCACGCATATCTGGTGTTGTACTATCTGTTTTGGTGGATTTTTGGAAACGCATTTACTTTACTTCTAGTGAATGTATCTTGATAAAATCTCATTATCACATCCACTTGCTTAAATTCAAACATCATGTTGTAATCTCATTAGCTGATTGTTTGAAACCTGGAAATGGATTTTGATACAATCATTATCAGTCTCTCGCCCAACTTTCAATCCGCACAGCCTAATGATATTTTCGGTTGACGAATCTTTAAAATTCACTCAAATCCATAAAAAGACGCAACGCCAAATTCAAAGTTTATTTACTGCAACAGCTTTTAACAAATTTAATGTACATAACAATTGGCAAAATCGAGATAACAAGCCTCTGTCGATAATTTCATGAAAGAATTTACTACAAATGTACAAAACCGAAATGTCAGAGAACCGTGAAACACAGCAGGGGTCAGCAGAAGACAATATCGGGTATGTCCACCCGAGCTCTTACACATGCCTAATCCAATAAACTGGGAGATAGGGGCTCAACCTAACTGAAAAGTGTACCAATTTTCATATATAATATTATACATTATCGATGCATGTATACTCAGCCAAATTAAAAACTTAACACTGATAAATTTCAACAAAATTTTTTTCTGGTAAGTCAAATAAATTTTAAAGTGTTTCTAACGATAGTAAGTAGTAAGAAGCCTTTAATTTCATACACGTGACTTTTGAGCATATAAAAACTGAATACGCACACGTAACTTGAACTGGAAAAACAAATTAAAATTGTTATTTTCATCGTTGTTAGAAAATGCCGCGCCTTTCAAATGTAGAACGTCTACGTGCTATAGGTAGGCTCTTGCTGGTCAGTCTGTGGCCACTGATGCAAGAGCATTAATTGTTCACGCCAGACAATAATTAATCTTAGAATGAGAGTGCTTCAAATAAAATAAAACCAAGTACGAACAATCCAAACCACTAGGCAAAATTCGAAGTCCTAAAAAAAAACGTTATAGGCAAAATAGTTAGGCAAAGTAATGTAATCAGCAAATGGACTGTTCATCGTGTACGAAATACACAACAAACAGTGGTAACAGGTGTCCGGAAGAGTAAGCTTACCCTGCCTGGCGCGCCACACCCGCCATAGCTGCATCCAAACTACTAGGCAAAATGTCGGTAAAATAGCGTGATTGGCCAATGGCCTATCAGTATGCTGGAACTATTGCCGACCACCCAAGGGCGGGAACGCCACGTGTGACGTCAATCCCGGAAGATCAAGCAATACGATTACGTCATCTTAGAAACAGATTTGTCACTGAAACCTCCACAAGTAGAGAGATGTTTGGTGGGAGATTAACTGCACTAACTGTTCGAAATCGCTTGAAGGCTGCTGGCCTTCGAGCTCGGGGGCCCTATAATGGACCAATATTGACACCTCTTCATCGCCGTAACCGACTTGTGTGGGCCACAAGACACATAAGATTTCTTCAAAGACAGTGGAATTCGGTTGTCTTTAGTTTAGTGACGAATCTCGATTCACTTTTAGATTTGCCGATGGCAGGGTCCGAGTGTACCACAGACGAGATGAACGTTACGCTCAAGCTCAAGTATGTGTCAGAGGAGTTAACCGATTTGGTTGCGGCAGCGTCATGGTTTGGGATTCTTTTTGTGCACATGGAAGTTCTCCTCTTGCTGTTGTCCAAAGGAACTTAAATGCTGTCCAGTAGCCTACAGAACCTGATTAATGAAAAGATACTACCACAAATGTGTGTCAGAGTGTTTTTGTGATACCTGAAGATGTGCGGTACACTGCATGCTATGCAAATTTCATGTAGTACACTTTTGAACTAATCTAGACTAGTTGAGGGGTATCGCATTTTAGACGTGGAATACCACACCCACCACCAGAAGTCCGACAGACTTTCATTTTGATGATACCAGATATATACACAGCCAAATTAAAAACTTGACACTCGAGATTTTTGGGACTAGATTTTTAATATTTGGTTTAAGGTAACTATTTTAGTGTTATGTTGTGCACAGGCGACCTTGACATCAATAGAAAGCAAGAATACGTCTCGATGAAAGTCCTCGACATTGGTAACGTCCATGATGTCACAGTACCCCCCAAAATGAAATTTACAGACCTGGAGAAGATTCGGAATAAAGTGTTTAGTACCGGTTGTGGGCTCCTCTAGCGTCTCGTACTGTCATACATCTTCTCGTGGATCTCAGAACATTAGTAAACACTACCCGAGGAAGACGTCGCCACTGCTCAGCAAGAGCATGATCAAGGTCCTGCAACGTCAGTGGTGGATTCACTTGCTGACGAACCCGTCGACCCAGTTCGTCCCAGATGTGTTCAATAGGATTAAGGTCGGGGCTAAGCGATGGTCAATCCAGGACTTGGACACCGGCATTTCTTAATAAATTCTGGGTAGCAATTGCCGTATGGGGTCGAGCATTGTCTTTTTGAAACATTAGTCCAGGCCCGTGTCTCTGCATGGAAGAAGAACAGGTTGCAAAATCTGACCCCTGTACCTGACAGTATTTAAATTACCTTGGACAACAACAAGAGGAGAACGTCCATGTGCACAAAAAGAACCCCAAACCACGACGCTGCCGCCAACAAATCAGTCAACTTCTCTGGCGCATACTTGAGCGTAACGTTCACTTCGTCTGCGGTACACCCGGACCCTGCCATCGGCAAATCTCAAAGTGAATCGAGATTCGTCACTAAAGACAACCGAATTCCATTGCCTTTGAAGAAATCCTGGTCCATTACAGGGCAAATCTCAAAGTGAATCAAGATTCGTCACTAAACTAAAGACAACCGAATTCCACTGTCGAGATTCGTCACTAAACTAAAGACAACCGAATTCCACTGTCTTTGAAGAAATCTTATGTGTCTTGTGGCCCACACAAGTCGGTTACGGCGATGAAGAGGTGTCAATATTGGTCCATTATAGGGCCTCCGAGCTCGAAGACCAGCAGCCTGCAAGCGATTTCGAACAGTTTGTGCAGTTACCCTTCCACCTAAAACATCTCTCTACTTGTGGAAGTTGCAGTGAAAAATCTGTTTCTGAGATGACGTAATCGTATAATTTTTGCTTGATCTTCCTGGAGTGATGTCACACGTGGCGCGCCCGCCATTGGGCGGTCATCAATAGTTCCAGTTTGAAGCACTCTCATTCTAAGATTAATTATTGTCTGGCGTGAACAAGTAAAGGATCTTGTGGCCACAGACTGATCAGCATAGAGCTTACCTATAGCACGTAGACGTTCTACATTTGAAAGGCGCGGCATTTTCTAACAAAGATGAAAATAACAATTTTAATTTGTTTTTCCAGTTCAAGTTACGTGTGCGTGTTCAGTTTAAGCAAACTTGCATCGATTGACCTCACGTGTTTTTTCATGTTTTTCATCTTTATATGCTCAAAAGTCACGTGATCCACGTGTCTTTACAATTTTATGAAATAAAAGGCTTTTCACTACTTACTATCGTTAGAAACACTTGTTGAAATTTACCAGTGTCAAGTTTTTAATTTGGCTGAGTATATTTTCTAAGTTTATTACCGTAAACGTGAAGGAATCGGGTTTGGGTAAGCGCACTGATAAAATATGTTGCACGTCTGATATATATTGTCGTAAATATACCAAAAATAAGAGAGAGGGGCGAGGTGTTTAACGTCCACTCTACACAAACTAGATAATTTCGAAAGTAACATATGGTTCAATTTTATTTCAACAATTCGCTTGTGCGTTGGGGTCTTTGGCAGTGGGAGGACACCGAAGGACCCGGAGAAAACCCACGAGATTGGAAAGGCGACCCTACTCGTTCTCACATACAATCGGAATTCGAAACCACGCCAGTTAACTCAATGACAGGCCTTATGATACATCGCGCATGTGCAAACGCTGCATCGCATCTAAAAGCACCCAAACCAGCTTTGGTGGCAACATGTGTGGGGTTTTTTTTCCACATAATTAAATGGGTTAATAAACTACTATACTGCAAAATTCCTGAAGCCCTCCCCCCCCCCCAATTTTCATACTAAACATAAATATACTACAAATAAGGAGGATTTGGGTTAGGATATAGGATACGGACGTGTTTTGGACAGGCATCCGTTACAGAGATAATTCGTAAGTAATTCTCTGTTAAACAGATTGAGGCAGAGGCAGACCACCAAAAATATTTCCCATTGAGCTCATCTATGATAAAACGAGCAAGACATAAACGGGGAGATAACTTCGAAATTTACAGACGGAATGGAGGCAGACTACCACAGACATTGACATTGTGTTTTTTAATGTTAACTTCTTGACTATACTTTGCCGGGGTCTAAATTCCGCTGAATTAACTGTCTTTAAGTTCATCAAAACGAGCAATGTACTCCAAAAACTGAATTAAACTGAACTATTTTAGACTTCTATTTCTTTTAGAGATTCAACGTTCGCAATCTTTTCATTTCCGAAGGATTACATAACCCTCACAATATCTGTTATTAATAAATTTATTTTATGATTGATGATTTTGCGTGGGTAGTCAATCTTGGCGTGTCTAACTTTTCTTGATTTTTTTTTTTTTTTTTTTTATCAAATATGATCCTACTCGATGCTCTTTTTGAACGTTTAGTTGATTATCACCGAACGATTATGTTTTTTTATTGTGCGAATTGGCTAAACTTGTAAAATTATGTAGAATGGTCTGATCCGTTTCATTTCAATTTCCGGGCATTTGGCGATATCACCTGCATGTGATATCGTTAACTTGAGTGAGATGCTGAGTAGTTTAGCTCGCGGGTTTTAAAGTAGCCAAGTCTCTAACTCAAGATCAGATCTTAAGTCTTCGACATTGACAATCTGATTAAAACACAGATCCGATTTCGTTTCGTTTTTTTTAGTTCAAAATTTCGTTTTTACTTGTCTTTACTACTCTTGGATCTGGAGGACTTGTTATTTAACTGGTGTTCTGCCTGAAATGAGGGGTCAGCCAATCAAATGGTCTGTCGAATCGACCGTTTGACCTTTTCATGCGTGGAACTGTGGGTAGATATTACCAGCGGATAGAAATCTCAACAAAAGAAAAGTAGATTTTAAAAAGCATGGCGGTCGCTTATTGGTTAATCGAATGACCAACGTTATCGGGTCAAATGTCCCGTGCTTATTACCTGACGTCATAGAACTCGAGCTCCCACTATAACTTGTTAAATCTACATGAGTGTAGGCCATCGAAAGTATAAAAAAACGAAACGAAATATAGATCTATATTTTAATTAGATTGCGACATTGAAAACACGGATTATTATTCAATTTGAAACAGCATTGACTTTATGATCTTACCGGGGAAAGATGGACTTCTGATATCTGGATAACATGCGCAATAATACTTTCGATGTAGACTGGAGATTGCTATTCGATTGACACTGTAATAATTTATTACAGTAATAATTTACTGTAAAAACCGAAACGATTGAATGTAAATATATAAACACTCGTATTACATTATTATTAGTTCAGCTCTGAATGTCGGTCTCATTACACTCACCCTGAACGTCCAGGACTGGCCCATTCAATCAATGTCGAAAATAATTTAACCCCCAATTTTACTGGGCAACTTTTCACTGCTAAACGATGGGTGTCACTCCGCGTGGACGCGTTTACAGTGTAAAGGAACATCTCAGTGAGAAAATACGACCTTGCTCATTTCACTAGAGTCAGTATGAGCATCACAACACGCTGTGCCATGGTGGCGTAAGGATAGTTTGATAGGAGGGGACGTATTTTAAACAGCGTGTTGTTTCGTTCATACTGAGTCTAGCGAGGTAAGCAAGGTCTTATTTTGTCACTAAGATGTTCCTTTACATTGTACAGACGTCCACACGGATTGACACTCCGATGTTTCGCAGTGAAAAGTTGCCCAGTAAAATTGACTGGGGTTCAAATTATTTTCGACATTGATTGAATAGGCCAGTCCCTGAACGGTCAGGGTGAGTGTAATGAGACCGACGTTCAGAGCTGAACTACATTATTATATGCGTTACGACCAATTTAATTTAAGCCAATTTCTAGGTTCCATGTATATGTATAAGCGATTTAGCTCCGTAACCCTTCACTTATCGATATATCGATGATATTCTATCACTGAATAATTCCAAATTAAATTATTGTGTACATGTAGAATTCAGATCCTGATGAGCTCGAAATTATATACACCGCCGAATTAAGGATTTGTACGGAAGCCCATAAGGGTCAATCAAATGAAAAAAAAATTCTGACTATCTTGTAATTAAAAGATAGGCTATTTCTATTTTTTGGAAAACTTCTTTAAATTTTGATTTTTGGAAAGTAAGTAAGGAAAAGGATATTCTGAAAAATGGACCCTCCCTCAATGAAATGAGCTGACTGACATCGCGTCTAAAAGCAGTTTATTTATAGCTTGCGGTATCTCCTGACGAATACAATGAGAGGGTTTTGAAGTAAACGATTGATAGATTAATTAGTTTGAATATATTTTTAGCCCAAATATATCATCAAATCACACAGTTTGTACGCGGGGAAGGTATCTTTAAGGAGAACATGAAATCAATGTATCATAAATGATATTAATGAGGGAATGAAGTTAATGAGAGTATGAATAGTATTTAATGAGGGCACAACCTGGTGATGCCGATCCCGTGACAAACAAAAGTACTTCGTTGGGCTGGAGGGTTGGATGGTCGATTTGTTAGCACGTGCGTGCTTTATCTTAAAAGCCTGTCATTGAGTCAACTGGCGTGGTTTCGAATCCCCGTTTGTACGTGACAAGGAGTAGGATCGCCTGTCCAACCTCGCCTGATCTCCGGTTTCCTCCAACTGCTAAAGAGAGTGGGGGGAAGGGGGTAACGTCCACTCGACACAAACTAGGTCATTTCGGGACTAACATAATATGGTTTAATTTTATTTCAATGATCTTTAGCAGTGGGGGGAAAGCGGAGGACCCGGAGAAAACCCACGATGTTGGACAAGCGGGGGATTCGAAATCACGCCAGTTGACTCAATGACAGGCTTTACGATACAGTGCGCACGTGCTAACAAATCGACCTGCCAACCCTCCAGCTCAACGAAGTATTATTGGATGTTACGGGATCGGCATCATCAGGTTGTCTGTCCTCCGGTTCCTCCAACTGCTAATCAGAGAGGGGGATGTGATTTAACGTCCGCTCGACACAAACTAGGTCATTTCGGGACTAACATATGGTTTAATTTTATTTCAAAAATGCACTTGCGCGTAGGGGTCTTTAGCAGTGGGAGGAAATAGGATGACCCGGAGAAAACCCACGATGTTGGACAGGCGACCCTACTCCTTGTCACGTACAACGGGGGATTAGAAACCACGCCAGTTGACTCAATGACAGGCTTTATGATACAGCGCTCACGTGCTAACCATTCGCCATCCAACCCCCACCCCACTACTAAAGACCCCTACGCACAAACGAATTATTGAAATTAAAGTAAACCATTTGTTAGTCCTAGTTTGTGTCGAGTAGACCTTAAACCCCATTCCCCCTCCCCCTCCCTCTCTCTCTATCTCTCTCTCTCTCTCCCACACACACTTCTTTGGCCTATAACTATCCAATAAATCAGTGTGGGACGACCTTGAAATAGATTATTTTATTTTTCATCTGATTGACCCTAATGGGCTTTTCCGTATCTTGTAATACAAGAAAACTGATTTGGCTATCTTGTAATTACAAGATAGCCTATCTTGTATCTTGTAATTACAAGATAAACAGAATATATTTTTTTTTCATTTGATTGACCCTTATGGGCTTCCGCTATCTTGTAATTACAAGATAGTCAGAATTTTTTTTTTCAATTGATTGACCTTTATGGGCTTCCGTATATTTGACACGTTTTTTACACGTAACGAAAACTCGTAATGGCCTTTATCTTTGATTCGTAGTTCTGTATCAGTAATTTAATCACCGCGCTGATCATCCAATTCTGTTCTTTTCCAAGGCAACTTCAGTTTAAAAAATCAAAATTTCGGCATTCGGTTACATGTGCGGTGGCTGATAAAAACAACTTGGGTAAATATTATAATTGACTTGGGGGAAAATGACAAAAAAAAACAAATTATATTAAAATTTACCTTTAAAAAAGGAAAATCTCATTCCTTTTCCTGTTAGCCACCGTAACACAAGCTTACACACCAATGTTTGTTGGGTTTTTTTGGTTTTTTTGATTGGTATACGTGTAGTTTGAAGGCCGCAGTGGATATTTAAGCTATACATGTCAGACAAATATTCTCCATTGCTGTTTTCAGATCTAGTAGTAGTGTTCAGCACGACTATTCGAATAATCGCTCGTCGAATATAATATTCGAATATCTGCATTATTTATTCTATTTGTTCCCAAATATAATTAATGGCGATTTTCCACATTTGCATTCAAAAAGCTTACTTAGATTACCATAATTGCAGTTTGTGTTATAGACTTAGTTGTTTTTCGTATTTTGTTTCTCTGTGCGTTTTTGTGTGTGAATATCAGGTCTCGGCTGTTTATTCATTTTCCTTTCAATCGAGCAGAATTTCTAAGGAACAAAGAAAAACAAACCCTACATTATTAGTATGCCTGATTTGCAAGTCACAAGATAAAAATGATTTAAAATCAAAACGTGTAGAATGTACCATGTAGGCGTAAATGACTGCTGTTCAATTTGAACTGTCACTTATTTTACCGAATATAATTGATTAAAAATTACAATAAATGTTTTAAAAGTTGAACAACTTTACTTTAGACACATTCATATTAAATTATTATGTGCTTTTAGGCCCATTTTCATCTATTTTAAAGGTTCCACAGAATGGGGCCATCGAACGTTGAGATCCGTGTCTACGTGTTGCTGTTTATGAACTCCTTTCGTATTAACATCGAGTCAAAATCTATCTAAAACGTGTTCCAAGTTTCTGATGAAAACGACGCGGGCAAATATTTTGAGAGATTTTTTTTATTTTATTTCGGGATCCAACATCCAGTCCATTCCCACCAGGCCCGAATTAAGCGGGTTGCTGACTATAAGGCTCCAGTCAGACACTCCAATATTACAGGGGCCGCGACATTATTTTTCAAACGTGCTAAATAAATCTATCAGTCATACACACATACAAATTGCAGAGTGACTGACAATGACCAGAATATGCCCCTTTTTCACTTTTGTCGATGCAAAGGCACAATACAAGCACAATCCTGCAATGATTTCCACGGATGGCTTCAGCTACATTTGTTTAATCTGAATTGAATTCGGAATAAAGTCTTATTCCAGACTTTGGCGTCACACTCAATTCGATTAAAACCGAACTGAATCTGAATTAACGAATCCGTATATTTTTTCCGAATTTAACCTAAAACAATTATTCTAAGTCGATTTGTTCGCAGTCAAGATTGGAGTGTGACACGCTTGATTCAGATCAAAATGTGTGTCCCAGAATTTAGTAAATGTTGCCAGTTTCCAAAGTGTTACTACCAATATCTCGTGGTAAGGCATCTGAGGTCTCGTATCTTGTTTTTCAATGGCTCAATGGTATCAACAAATGGCAAATAATCTCGAACATAGCCTTTGATATGTGAAGGTTCTATCGCCAATCGCTTTCTCACCAAAATTCGCCATGATATATGTCGCTCAAATGATTCCGAGAACGATATTTCACCCAAATTCAAAGGGGGCAGTATTCTGCAAATGAATAAAAATATTATTACAAATAGAAAACAGTTCGAGTTAAGCCTTTATAGCAGTAGCCCTTCATTCATTCAAACAAATACTGTGGTAACATATAAAAGATAGGTTGTCAGGCAACGAAACATACGCCCCCAGCAGGTAAGCCCTCCGAGCAGTCAACAGGGCGTGGCATACTTTTCCTTTTGTCATTAATGCAAACATTAACACACTAAATTCTGATTACGAATTATGGCTTCTTCATCTATCACCTTAAACACTATGCATAAATATCATTGACCATAACTCTGGCAGTAATTATCGTAAATCTTTCAAAATCAATTGACTTCTTCATCCATGACCTTAAATACTTTGCATATTTACATTTCATTACATTTCAATTATGAAATGCATCTTCTTGAAATTTATATACATGCTAATGTATATAATAACAAACGCTACCAAAAGAGTAATCATCCTCATTTGCATTTGATTTTGGTGCCAACGAAATCGTGCCCGGTGCTGCATGGCAAGGTGTCGGAGATGTAAGACCCGGCGTCGTTGATGTAGCGTTGTTTGCCTCAGGAAATTAAAAATATATAAGCAACACAACACCACCAATACGAATTTCTGGCACATCCATCTCGGTTGCTAACTATATACGTTCATGTTCATATCTTCGGAACTTCATTATAAATTCTACAATCAAATGTCAATGTATTACATCAATATGGATTTTAAATTCATAAAATGGCCCCTTGCCTTGGTATGAATAAAAAAAGATAAATGGCCTATTATTACGTAGAGTGATCCTATTAATCCAATAAATTCACTATTGCCAGTTGAGAAATTGGCAAAAATATCATTTTCAACTTCTAATTCAAACGTTTGAAGATAGCTAGTCCATGGGAGGAATAGAAAAATAAGGGAGGTAATTGTGTTATTATTTCCAATGTCAATGATTTTTAAGCGTGGGGAATAATGCCTATGATCGTAGGCCTATAATAGTGAGTTGACAACCTATTGAGCAAAAGACATATAAAAATAGTTATACAATTTGACCTTTTTTTTCTTTTTTTGTTTTAGAAAATATGAAATTCTCGCTTTAAAAGGCATATGGCGCTATTCATAATTGAAACCTTCATGAGTGTATATAAAGGTGATTTATTTTCAATTTGTTACTTCTGCATTGTCGCGCAATTGTAGGATTATTTCTTTGATTGTTCATTAGGTTACAAATGGCTCCTGAAACCCTAGTATTATACGGCCCGACCCGTGTTCTGATTTTAAAATGTGTATTATGTCTTAAATATTGGATATTATTATCCCATATTGTTACTGCAAGATAACAACATCAATATTGCTATAAATGAGCCAATATGGAATTTTAATTCGTCGTTGTAATTTCGGATTTTATGGAAAATGTTGAGTTGGAGGTTTTAGCTCCTTAAAATGATTTAGAATGCTCCTAATTACATATACGTGAATAAATATACGCAAATGCAACAAATAATAAGTGGGAACTATAGCAGGGGCGGATCCAGAGGACGTGGGGGGGGGCTTGCATCAATGAAATTCATCAGAAAGTGATCCTACATCAGTATAAAGATAGGTTGTCAGGGAACGAAACATACACCGACAGCAGCTAAGTCGTCCGGGCAGTGAACAAGGGTTGTCGCATATTTTTACTTTTTTTGGTAATGAAACATTTGTAATACACTAAAACCTGATTAAGAGTAACAACTCATTATGTAATTATCAGAAAATCATAAGAATTTGTTTGCTTTTTATAAAGTTTTGCCCCACGCTAACAATTAGTACAGGAAACATTTAATATGATGGATTTAGCTTTTCAGTTATCAAAATTCACCGAAAATCAAAATACTTGTTCGTTTCAACACCTCAAAGGGACAATAACATTCTTGCTGGCTTGGTAGCTCCAGAAAATAAATAATACCCTTATTTTAAGTACTAGATGTTTAAGTGTCATACCTGTTGTGTAAATTATCCCTTAAACCTATTTTACTTGTCCAGAAGGTTCGAAAATATTTTAAAATCCAAGTCACATTTGAAAAGGTTTACGTTAGACTTTTCAAATCAATTGGTTGAATTTTTCCAATTTTTTAAAATGTTAAGATGAAATTTATATCATAATTAAATTGGAATATTCTAAAATAATACGATTTGTTGACCAGAATGAAGATTGGGACATATTATTATTCAGTTACAACAAGAGTA
The DNA here is from genome assembly GCA_036850965.1 of Patella caerulea. Classification (NCBI taxonomy): domain Eukaryota; kingdom Metazoa; phylum Mollusca; class Gastropoda; family Patellidae; genus Patella; species Patella caerulea. Next base: position 28,397,621 of record JAZGQO010000006.1, read on the forward strand.
TTATTGGGGCTTTAAACTCTGTGTATCAATCTGAAGTCAATCGCATATTAAGTTTGGCCACAAGATTTTTTGAAGTGCTCAAGGGCCATAACTCTGGCGCTAATAATCAGAAATCGCTGGAAATCAATAGGATTCTTTGACGCATGACCTTAAAGGACAATATTGGTGCCAGTCATTATCACATATGTGATAGAACTGATTAAAAACTTTCCAAATATCATATTATCACAGAGATCATCGCTACCATAGAGGAGTAATAAAGGATTCACGAATCGGAAGTGACGAACGCCAAAGGAAAACACGAGTTATTCCTCTATATTATATAACTAACTGAAGTGACTAATGATAACAGATACATGGGCGAATATCTGCTCACTAATAATTCCCCCGAAGACCTAAAGTTGCTGTGTGACGCTGTGAGAGAATATCTTACAATTCATGAAAAGAATTGACTGCCACTAGATAAGAGAACAGGAAAGAAAAACAGATTAAAAGTCCGTACATTACCATGTTTTTATTAGGTAGGGGAGACCGGGACACATTGAACCACCATGGATATATCCTTTATAAATAATACTATACAACCCAACACTATACAGATGTGAGGTAACTTCTTAGACCCATTTCTCCATCAATAAGCCACATGCTGTCAATTATTTTCTTAGGCTGTGGATTTTTCAAAAAAGCGCTTAAAAGAGAAAAATTTTCCATACATGTTAACTTCTTAGCCTACGAAATTCTTGTACTTAAGTTCATATATGTTTAATCTATACAATCCAGATAAACCGGGGTTTGATCCATATAAGAGGGCATATTGATTTTTTTTAAATTTTGATCATGAAATAAAGAGATCTTCTAATAAAAACATTTGATATGAAATGAGTACAAACATGTATGTGAACAAAGCGGATCAATGTGCCCCGGTCTCCCCTATAGAATAAATAAAAACAAGGGGCTGTACGGAGTATTTCTATTTTTCCCGTGTTCTCTTATCTTATGACACTTAATTACTTTATTGTATCGTCAGATAACCTCTTGCGGTCCCATATAACAACTTTTTGTCTTCGAAGGAATTGTTAGTGAGCAGAAATTCGGCCGTTAATCTGTCATCACTCTTCACTTCAGTCATTCACATAGAGAGATAACTCGTGTTTTCCTTTGGCGTTCGTCACTTCCGATTCATGAATCCTTTATTACTCCTCTATGGTAGCGATGATCTCTGTGTTAATATTATATTTGGAAAGTGTTTAATCAGTTCTACCACATATGTGATAATGACTGGCACCAATATTGTCCTTTAAACACTGTGTATAAATTTGAAGTCAATCGGATATTAACTTTGGCCTCTAGAGCACCCACAAGATTTTTTGAAGTGATCAAGGGCCATAACTCTGGCACTAATTATCGGAAATCGCTAAAAAAAATCAATAGGATTCTTCGTTGTATGACCTTAAAGCCCCAATAACACTCTTGTTGTAACTGAAAAATATGTCCCAATCTTCATTCTGGTCAACAAATCGTATTATTTTAGAATATTCCAATTAAATGATGATATAAATTTCATCTTAACACACCTAATTTCAAAAATTGGAAAAATTCAACCAATTGATTTGAAAAGTCTAACGTAAACCTTTTCAAATGTGACTTGGATTTTAAAATATTTTCGAACCCTCTGGACAAATAAAATAGGTTGTAATGGATAATTTACACAACAGGTAGGACATTTAAACATATAGTACTTAGAATAAGGGTATTATTTATTTTCTGGAGCTACCAAGCCAGCAAGAATGTTATTGTCCCTTTAAACACTGTGTATGAATTTAAAGTCAATCGGATATTAACTTTGGCCTCTAGAGCGTACACAAGATTTTTTGAAGTGATCAAGGACCATAACTCTGACAGTAATTATCGAAAATCGCTGGAAATCAATAGGTTTCTTCGTCTCATGACCTTAGACAATGTGTATAAATTTAAAGTCAATTGGATATTAACTTTGGCCTCTAGCGCATCCACAAGATTTTTTGAAGTGATCAAGGGCCACAACTCTGGCACTTATTATCAGAAATCACTGAAAATCAATAGGATTCTTCGTCTTATGGCCTTAAACACTGTGTATAAATTCAATCGGATATTAACCTTGACCTCTAGAGCGTCCACAAGATTTGTTTGAAGTGATCAAGGGCCATAACTCTGGCACTAATTATCGGAAATCGCTGAAAATGAATAGGCTTCTTTGTCTGATGACCTTAAACACTGTGTAGCCTATAAATTTAAAGTCAATCGGATATTAACTTTGTGGACGCCGGACCGACGGACGGACGGACGGGGGCGACGACAATATACGACCACATTTCAATGTGGCCGTATAAAAATGATTTCTCTGTTTAAAAAGCCCAATTTGTGTGTAAACCTATGTAATTTAGAGACGATGGTGGCAGATTTCCGTAACAGAAATCTGGCAAAACCCCTCCTGCAAAAATTCCTGGATCCGCCCCTGCGTTAATAATTGTTACTAAACTTCCTATATACGGAAGTAATAATTTCATAACATCTTATCACAATGTTGCAGGTCAATACTATTTTACAAAGTCGGTATTGTCACGTGACAATTTATAAACATGGCGCAAGACAGCAAGGCACGCGTGTTGGTCTTAGGCGGTAAGTCCAAGTGATTTAGGTGCAAATTACGTTGTCTTCTGACCTCTGTATTTGGTTAGGATTTCTGGTGATTTTATCTTTAAATATTGTTTGAAGAGTCGATCATATTTTCGCTAAATTCATTGAAAAGTAAGGCTTGACATGATGCTCGACTGTGTCTTGACATTATTCAATGGCAATACGACATACGAGTATTACGAGTTATTTCGTAAATAGTGACATCACTTTGAGTTGACTCATGACATTTTGTACTAAACGGGCTATGTCAAACACCTTGATTTAATTTGACGAGAAATCACGGATGAAATTTTCAATTCAATATACGCTAATTTAATTTGCCATGTTCATATTTAATTCAGGCTATAGACTGACTGCAATATTTCATTCATGAGGGGTTGGTGGTGGGGGTCAGCGCTAAGCCAAAATAGGACATGCTCTCGGGGCAGTTTTTATACTAAAAAAAAAGTATTCATTATTTTGAAATATATTAGAAGCCCCAGTCCAAACAGCCCAGCAATCCATTTAGCTATGATTAGTATGATGAAACTGCCGAAAGAGTATTATACTATTAAATCTCTCATATTAATCATAAATTTTTGTCCATGGCATGTTATCAGTTCTCTTTGACTTGATACTATATCGACAATTTTGAAACTAATAGTTTGTTATATCTGTTTTGTTGTGTACTTATAAATTTTTTGTTCAGACATTTTGCATATTGGTTTCCATACTATACTGTTCATCTTGACCCACAAGTTAGTTATCTACAGCAGTTACAGATATGGTCTGGTGTATATTTGACTGTTGTCAGACCATTGCTATGTAGTCATGATCAAACATGTGTATTGAACAGCAGCAGGGAGATACTGGATACGGGTCCAAGGATGTATCAATATTATACAATGTTTTGCTTGACAACATTAAACAACTTAAAATACAGACACTATTCTGCATGTGCATTTCACCTACTATAAAATAATATATTGGCATTTGTACCATTTATTGAAATAATGATATGCCAACATCAAAGGATGTAGGTCACATCTGTATTTGAATTTGTGGGGTAAATGCATGTAATACACATAGGCACTAAAATCATAACTCTTTATTATTTTGAAACATTGTTTATTACATGGTGTGGTTTATTTGATCTTTGAAGAGCTTGACGCCCTTTTTGCTGATGCTTTAATAGGTTCAATCCCAATACCTGAACATACAATGGACTACTATGTTGGCCCCAAGATAACATTTGTTGTAGTTGTATATAAAATTGTCTTGACATTTAGGTTTATATTCGATTTTTTATTTCATATTCAGCCAATAAAAGAATATTCCATAGCTATGTATGATGATGAATCTATGAAAGTAAAAAGGATATAGGCCTACGCTCATAATGTGAAAGATAAATAAAGGATGTTTTCTTTTGATTCCATAGCAAGATAAGATCTAAATCAAATATTTGATTTTAATCTAAAATGAACTCAACAAGTATTAATGTCTATCAATAAATGGTTTTTTTTTTTAATATTAGATACATGTATACAAATCGTAACTAGAAATGTAGAATATATACTGTATATACAAACTCTTATTAAATGTATTTCTTTATGATTATTCAGTGACAAAATATGACTTAAATAAATAGTTGTCTTGGAAACACAAGTCATCTTTAGCCTAAAAAATTAATTGCCTGAATTGACTTTGTTATGTTTATGTCACTGATGCTAGGGTTTCAATAGCACATCAAAGATGTAAATAAAAAGTTTACACAAATATGAGCTAGTTCACTGTAGCATTCCTCAGTTTTCATTGATCATATTCCAATATCAAAATATTACTATTACATTTTCTGTGTCATAAAGAGTAGTTCAGTAATAGATAATAAATTGAAGTTATATTTATAAATGTTCAATTATCACATTATTCATGTCTGCTGTATAACTGATTACATGTATAATTGAGTAGACAAAAAAAATCTCCAGATAATATTTAATATATAATTCAATGGTAGATTAAATTAAGCCAGACAAATAGGAGATAGTGAGCTATAAATAGGTCATGGTCATACAACCTCCAGTCAAATCTTTACAAAATAAATCTAATTTATATCTTGTCAACATATAATTGGTCTACTCAATTAACTAATTAAACATGTTAAGTTTGATCAAACGGCAGGATGGTTGAGTGGTATGAAGCTGTTTTAATTAATTGCATGTCATCTATGCAAGTTGTGGGGTCATACATAAGTAAAGTAAAGTTGCAACACTGTTTTATCCTTACATAAATTTGTATTACAGTCTTAAACTAGACTAAAATATAGGCACATTTCTACTTCATTCCACAAGAAAATGAAGACATTTATAAATAGAATAGTGATTACATATTTTATAGGCTTACATTTCTATTGGCATAATACACTGCATTGATTATTGTCATGTGGCTAACAAAGTTAAAGTTTAAAGTAGCTAAGTCTCTAAATCAATGTCATCCAAAATCTTCGACAATGAAAACACAAATTATTTATCAATTTAATTCCAACATTGATGTTTTGATCTTACCGGGAAAAAGATGGGCTTGTGATATGCAATATTTAAAACAAAATAAGAAATTTATCATTGATATTGTGTACCATAATCCGTTTCAGGCCCATTTTTAACAAGGGACTTTGAGACCAAGGCTGGACAGTGACGCATGGAGAAATGATTGAATGTAAATCAGTTTATATACATTCATATCACATTATTATTATTTTATGCGTTGCAACCCACATGGGTAAATTTCTAGGTCCCGGCATTACGATTTAGCTCCTTTAATATTGAAATCGGTTCTTTCTGGCCAAATTTTTTTTCTTGTGCTAAAATTATTATTTTAATTGTTTTACTGAGGTGTAATGTAGATAAGAAACTATATCAGGCATTAAATGGTGTTTAACTTCCTACTGTTCTTCAAATCTGCAAGAGTTATTTTATGTGCATTCGGTTTTTGGTTACATTTGAATGACTAGACACTATATTATAATATAGCCTTCATAATTCTAGATTGTAATTTTTTATTTTACAGGTACTGGATTTGTAGGAAGGAATTTTGTACATTATTTACTAGAAAATGATCTTGTGTCAAAGGTAAACATGTATTTTTTTTATGTTGTTGCAATTGTGTACACATAGAAATTTATACCAGTGTAAAGCAAACCAGACCTGTCAGGGGGTAGGGAGAGTTTCATCTACAGGAAAAAAGTAGCCAATGGTTGCTCTCCCTCTCTCTCGCTCTCTCTCTGTATTTCTTGTACAATTTCATGAAAAATCAGTTGGAATTAAAACATGGTATGTTTTTATTGTTGACAGGTGCGAGTTGTTGATAAAGTTCCACCACAGATGGCATGGTTGAACCAAGAACATAAAGTTAGTATCCTTTTTTCGATTCTGAATTTCAGATTCATATCATTATAGAAGTTGCTGGGATTATTTTCAAACTCTTTAAATGGCAATCTTTATATAGCCTGTACCTGAGCACCTGAGGGTCTATGTTTCTTGGTCAAGCACCTTATCTTTCTAAGCAACTTAGTATTTAATGAGAGTCAATAAGATTGTGTCCACAATGACATTTCAAGATATAATTTTCAACCTTCATGTTTTAAAACCAATATTCCATTCTCACAATGTTTAGTAAAGGAGCTAAACTTCTTTGATTTAGTTGTGCCTGGCAAGGAATGACATCAAATTGTTTGGATGGAAGTTCTGTGTACAAATTTTCATGCACATAAAACAACCATTGATAATTGAATTCCATTACTAGTAGGCAGAGACACCACCGTCAAAATGTCTCTCATGACATATGCCTGTTCTCATTTGGTGAAATCCCTTTATGCACAGGTCAACTATGTTGATTATTATTAAGTAATGAAGTTTTGTTATTGTAATTATAGGAAAGTTTTACCAGTTCTGTTTTAGAGTTTAAACATGCCAATCTTATTAATCCAGGTAAATTTAAAAACTAAACTTAAAATGATTGTATCCGATTCCAAATTATAGTACATTTGTTCCATGGGTTTTGTCCTGTAAATTAGAGTTTAAACTTCATTTGATATGTCAGTTATTAAAGACATTCCATGGAAGATCTGATTTTTACTCCCTCATTCCTAACTATGAAAAAGACAAACCAGTCAAATTAGTGCATTATAATGAGATACCTAGTATTTCTATAGATTAGACTTCGAGGTCATTGTATGTAAAGTACATTATTAGGATTGTTATCAAAGTTGATTCTATATTTATTGATGCCTTGTTTTTAGCCTCAACAGAAGAAGCATTTTCTGATGATGGAAATAGTTTTGATTATGTTGTAAATTTAGCAGCAGAAACGAAATATGGACAATCAGATCCAGTAAGTACTACAACAGTATACTAAATAACTCAAATGTTTATATATCTGTCTGACCTGAACCCCATTTTGAAATTTTAACAAAGATAAAATCCAAATTCTAGTAATTTGATTGGATAATATTAGATTGATTTTAGTGCTTAGCAAATCAAATTGAAGTATCTACTAAAATTTGGATTTTATCTTTATTTAAGATTTCGAGAAACCGGGCCCTGGTTAGTGCAACAAGGTGTTTCAGAAACAAAGCATACCAAAAACATTATGTACATAAAAACATGTCCGAACATAGATTGTTTTTGTTTTATTATTAATTACAGGTATATAAAGAAGGGATTGTTAAATTGAGTCAAATGTGTATACAGACAGCTGCTAAACATAAAGTTAAAATGTATATAGAATTCTCTACAGGACAAATGCACTCTACAGATAAAGTATGTAATTCAACTATTTTGTACTCCCCCCCCACCCTCATTGTATCTCAAGGTATTCAAAGTTATAGCTCAGTGAATTTTCACCCAATTCATAACAACCATAGATCATATTGAATGTAATAAGGCCGGAGAATGTGAAAATTAAACAATGACTCAATTTTTTTTTCCACATTGCAACACAATTTTCCAGCTTTGATCGCAAATTAGTACAGTATATGGGTCATTCCAGTGAATTTGGGGCCAGGGACCATCACATACGTGAATATAAAAAATTCTTTCATTTTCAAATATTTCGTATCAAACGGGTCAAATACATATCAGTCTTCTAGAAACAACACTCATTTGAATCACCAACAACGAGGTTTTTCCGTAATAGGGGCTTGAAAAGTATCATATTACGTCAAAATTTGGCCGGTTTATTACGTTATCAAGTTGAACTAGGCTATCTTGTAACTGCTCTACAATAACGAAGCTGACCAACGATAACCGAGTGGATAATATATTCGTCACTAACAACGTGCAGGCTTTGTATAAATACAAGAAAGAAAATGATGTGGCCCGGCATAAGGCTAATTGCCGCTCTTTTCTGTAGCTATGATTTTTAGGCCAATGCAATTTCACTGGGTCCTTAAAATGTGACAACTTTCATTATTTTTCATTGTTAATTTTTTGGTTCGGGGGAGGGTAAAATACCGATGTCACGATACCAAGAATATCAATGACAAGGCAGATGCCAGTTCCACTTGGATTAACCCCGATATGAAGTCGTCTGAGACGTATTAAACATGATAAGTGCAAGGATAACGTAATAAACTAATATGGCAGGTGTGTGGATAAACGACAAAACAACGGTTATTCGTTATGGAACACGTTATGGTTGTCTTTATTGAACTTTCTTAACATTTTTATAGTCACAATTGATAACCCGTACCCTTTGTGTTACGATAATTTATCTATCTTGTCTAAAGCTGATTAATCAGAGAAAACGAAACTAGTTTCCGAACAAACAACAAACACATCGAGCACGTTCAATGGTGAATATGACCTTGTTAGTTTTAAAGTAGTGCAGCGTATTAAATAGTGTAGTAATATAACCACAACATATCGCATAACAATATTTGTCGCCGTGATCCCATAACTTCTGACCGGATAACGTAACAAACATGTCACACAAATTAGCTAGTTGAAGGGGCACTTCGGTTTAAGTCGAAAGTAGACTAAAATAACAACAAGTTTAGGTACACTATAACGTTATGAAATAAAAATTTTATACCACATGGCTACAGACATAGTTATATGATAACGTATTAAACATGAGATGTTAACTACATGTTTAATAACTACATTTTAACGCTTGACAGCAATATCGAATTCCAACTGTAAAATCATCTTTAACGATCCACGCCTAAGTGTACACGGGACGTGGGGTTTTCGTTCCATCCGAATTACTAAACACCTGCCATCCCTCCTACACGACTGACAAGAGGAAAACGACTGACAAGAGGAAAACACCGGGGAATCCCGATGTAGCAATATAAGTGATTAAATGTTTATTACGTTATCGTGATGGAGTTGATATTGGCAATGACCTATCCATTTGTAAGGTATTAGTATAGTTTTCTTTAGTACTTATTTCGTTGAGGTACAAAGGCAAGCAAGAAATTAGTATAGTTTGATGTTTTTGCAATCATGAGAAGATTTTTACAGCTGAATGTTTATTACGTTATCGCAAAAATCACATAAACGTTCCTTGTAAGCACAGGCCAATATATTGATAGTGTGTGTCAATAATGCACGCAGTGAATGTGTTTTCATATCGAAAACGATCATTGTCTTAAAAAGCAAACTAATTGCATGAAATGAGATTCAGCGTATTCGTATACGAAGTGAATTACGTTATCCAATGGAAATCTAAGGCCTTGAAATCATATTCGAAGTAACGTGGAGGCTTTTTCAAATCAATTAGGTCAAATCAAATTGGATATACCATCCGAAGCAATTATTATATGATATGTCGACTTAATTAGCTTGTAAATGCTTAAAAGAACAAATATTCACTGTATTATAGCCTGGATCTTGCTCGTTCGTCGTCGTACACAACTAATTTGTTGACATTGTGAAGTGGTCTGCACCGTTATCTGTCACGTGATACCATCTTTCCCACCACTGGCGACCAACGGCGCCAGGTGGTCGATAGAGGAACTGTATAATATATACGATAACGTAATAAACTTGATAACGTATTAAACTGACATTTGTATTTTGGTCAAAAAGTTAAGACCGTGTGTCCATGAAGATTATACTGACATTATCTGGATGTCTGGGTGTATGTGTTGACACGTGGATATAATGAAATTACTCGTAGAATTTATAGTTTCGAAGAGAAATGGGTAACGTAATAAACATGCTTAAACGTGTCGGGGCGAATTGGTGACAAATATATGACCCCGCACCATAACGTTCACGTATTGCCCAAACCACGTGTTCTAAGATGTACTCTCACATGTTCACGATTGTAAAACCGTCTAAGTACCGCAAACATATGTTTTCGCCAGTTCGGTTCATCTAGTAGAAGTTCGATAACGTAATAAACGCTAATTTTACGGACATCTCATTATCACCGACAGTTTCTATGCAGAGCAATTTACGATCCGAAAAATGTAGAAATTATATTATTGCACGCCTCCGCGACTTATATCCCTTCATTTAGGGGGTTGTGATGAAATAGATAAATGTAGTGGAATGATAAAATACATTATTACCCAAACGGACATGTAATTTTCGCCTATTTTTGTAGTTTGGATCCAAAATTAGGGATGAAACAAGCCTCACAGACCATTAAAAGTATAGTGTCCTGAGTTCGTCTCAATTAGATCTTTTTTTAAAAAATACAATATCGCTCCCATATTCAAGCTGGTCGATTTTACGATGGAAAGACACCGTTTAACCCCACTGGTCCCATATTGGCTGGAATGACCCATATTGTTCTAAAATAAAAATGATTCAGGTGTTTTTATACGTCCACATTGAAATGTGGTCATATATTGTCGTCGCACACGTCTGTCCGTCGGTTGGTCCGAATTGTGGACGCTCTAGAGGCTAAAGTTATTTTCGATAATTACTGCCAGAGTTATGGCCCTTGATCAATTCAAAAAATCTTGTGGATGCTCTAGAGGCCAAAGTTAATATCCTAATGACTTCAAATTTATACATAGTGTTTACAGTCATGAGACGAAGACGTCTATTGATTTTCAGTGATTTTCAATTATTACTGCCACAGTTATGGCCCTTGATCACTTAAAAAAATCCTGTGGAAACTCTAGAGGTCAAAGTTATAATATGATCGACTCAGGGTTCAATTTAGTCTAAAACCAATGAGTAGCAAATTTTTGTGACAGATTCAGATTTTGGCTCATCAATTCAAAATTTGAGTAGCATTTGCTCAGATTTGAGGAGCAGCAAAACGTAGCCTAATCACAAAAATTTGCAATTCTAATTTTTTCGGGGTATAAGTAGATTCTTTTTCCGCCTTTGTTGACCGTTGTATACCCTGCTTCGGCTTATGTGCGGATGAATGTAAATAAAACCCTGACATCTCCAAAGAAAAAAAATCAGTTACCATCTCTCCACGATGCCGGATGCACTAATCGTCTAAAACAAAACTACATGTACTTTAAGTTACATCATTCCAATCGAAATATTTGTAGACGTGGCTTTGCTTGTTTATTTCTTTATTTAAAACCATCCCCTTAACCGCCTTCAAAATATTATCAACCCGTGAATATGCCATCGCGAGATGTCTACTTTTAGTTTCCAGTTAAGTTAACCAATCATACTATTCTGCGTTGTTTTATTCTATTTTTAGTAACATATTTTATAAACACGTGTGATTAAAAACGGAGTCTGCATATAATTGTCTTCTAGTTATCGGATAAATTGAATAAAAACTGGTTCAAATTAATCACGACCACAACTTGGAATATTTAACAAGTTAGTCCTGCATTTATAAATTGATTTTTTCATAGGCCTAATTATTCTCAACATTCATCCAAAATGTAATGAATTGCACTTCACAAGTTTGAAAGCAATTTTTGGCTAATGAATAAAATAATTCTATCGCTTTTACCGCGATTTGGGTCGCTTTTTGCGATGCGATACCGCTTAAATTGAACCCTGGATCGACTTCAAATTTACACACAGTGTTCAAGGTCATGAGACGAAGAACCCTATTCATTTTCAGCGATTTCAAATAATTACTGCCAGAGTTATCTCCCTTGATAACTTCAAAAAATCTTGTGACGCTAGAGAGGCCAAACTTATGATCCGATTGATTTCAGATTGCTACACAGAGTTTAAGGTGTTGAAACGAACAAGTATTTTGATTTTCAATGAATTTTGATAACTGAACAGCTAAATCCATGATATTAAATGTTTCATGTATATATAACTGAACAGCTAAATCCATGATATTAAATGTTTCATGTATATACTAATTGTTAGCGTGGGGTAAAACTTTATAAAAAGCAATCAAATTCTAATGATTTTCTGATAATTACATAATGAGTTGTTACTCTTAATCAGTTTTTAGTGTATTACAAATGTTTCATTACCGAAAAAACGAAAAAAGTAAAAATATGTGACAACCCTTGTTGACTGCCCGGACGATTTAGCTGCTTTGGGCGTATGTTTTGTTGCCTGGCAACCTATCTTTAAAGATATCATTAATTAATTTAATTTTTGTGCATTGATTGAAATTAAAAATTACTTGATATATGACACCAAATGTTAAATTGACATGTTGCCCAGTGAAATGTACAACTAACCCCTGAATCAAATAACATTAAAATCTATATTTATTGCAGAAACCAGTTACAGAAGAAACAAAATGTGAACCTTGGACACATTTAGCAAAACATAAATTAGAAGTTGAAAAAGAATTTGAAAAGTATCCAGAATTAAATCATATTATTATTCGTCCAGCTATAATTTATGGTATTGGAGATCGACAAAGTTTAAGTAAGGATATGATACTAAAATAGATTAAATTGTTTTTCAAATATTCAGGAATGTAGATTTAAAATGAAATATTTTTTACACTTCCGTCCGTGTTTAAATAAAATCATGCCTGTATTTTTACCACAACATATTTTAACTGTTTTATTTGTGTTTAATTACAAACTAAAGTTCTGAGCAAAAAATACCCAATTTCCCAATCTATGTTATAGATCATGAGTGTTAGGGGATTTTCCTGATGTATTTTCCAGTGTATGAGACTTGTATGTCAAGAATGTACAAAACTAGCCACCACTGTTGTAGGGCTGTACAATATTGCATAAAGGGAGGATATTGGCATTTTTTCAACGATATAATTAAATATCGCACAAGTGTTTTACAACATTTATCGATTCTCAAGACATTAGTTTTGTTATAGTTTATTGCCGTCGGCTAATTTCCACTGCTGTATTTATTATCTATCTTTAGGATATTTTTTTTTTTTGATATTTGAAGCTTTGGACTTTATGTGATAAACCACTATATCAGCAATTTTGGGCCACATGATATCGTAGTTGGTTATGAATATACCATATCGCTATAAATGACTATATCGAGAATATCATATAGCTCTACACTGTTGTATTAAGACAAGGAGCCATTGCGGCTCAGTGAGTAAATTGTTGGTTAGCTCACCTGGATGTCCCATGATCAGTCCATGTTATTGAATGACGAGTTCGAGATTTTCTGGCTTGGTTTCCCTTAGTCAGTGGTGCACATAAAAGAACCCTTGACAGTTAAAATTTGATAATAAGAGTAGGCTGTCATGCTGCTGTCCAAGCAAAATTTCCATCATACGACACTGTATGACGTACCTGAGTGGGTGCAAAACACTAGGACATACCCTCCCCATCAAACAGAAATAAAATGAAATGGGGTTTCTGCAACTTACCTGGGCTAATGGAAGACGGGCATACGACATACAGGGTGCTAAAGGGGAAATTTTGCACGGACACGGCGGCGCTACGGCCTACTCTTATATCGAATTCCAACTGACAAGGGATCTTTCACATGCACGCCAATGTGTACACGGGACCTTGATTTTTCGTCCCATCAGACCAACTAGACAGCGGTCCTTGTCAGGCCCTCCATTCTACATCAATCAATCACAGACAAGTGGAAACCACACCGGAAAAACGAGATGAACTTTCTAGGCCAATGCAGGGATCGAACACCCGACCTCCAGACCCCATCAGCTTCAGCTTTTACCAAGGCTTATTTTACGAGCTATTATATTTTTTTTACAGCTCCCAGATTGATGATTGGTGCTATTTATAAATATACAAAGGAGAAAATGAAGGTAAAAATTTGACCTTAGCATGTTTTTTATAAACAGATAATGGATTTCATTATGTCATTATTACAAAAATTTAGGTGTAGAATATGACGAAGATAAATAGTGATGTGTATATTACAGATGTTATGGACGAAAGATTTAAAGATGAATACAGTACATGTAATAGATGTTTGTAGAGCAATATGGTTTTTATTTACACATGGTAAATCAGGTGAAATTTACAATCTTTGTGATAAAGGTGATACAGGTAAATATTAGTCATACATTACTATATTTATATTTTATGTACAGTAGATCTATTTACTGTATGTATATTATATTTATTGATCTGTAATATTAGGTTATCCACTATCAGAAATAATTTTTATATAGATGTATTTACAAATGTGGATTATATTAATAATGTTTGCTTTATTTTCAATAACAGAAAATATTTTTTTATTTTATTTGGGGGGGGGGGAGATGGAGTCATCTGGCGTGGTTTTGATTCCCAGGTTGTGCGTGACAAGGAGTAGGGTCCTCCAGTTTCCTCCCACTGCTAAAGAACCCTACGTGCAAGCAAATTTGTGAAATAAAATTAAACTATGTTAGTCCCAAAATGACCTAGTTTGTGTTGAGTGGGCATTAAACCCAATTTCTCTCTCTCTCTCTTTATACTTATTATTTTAAATTTATGATTTTTTAAAGACTGCACTTTACAAGTTTTCATCAAAGATTCTATTATTTTCTAGATCAAGGAAAAATAAGTGAATTAGTGTCTGAAATTTTCTCAATCAATTTTGATTTTGTTGGTTCAATTATGTCTAATATGGCTAAGGTAAGGTTGTTGATAATAGAGTAATCAATACATTCTTTGTTTACATAGACATTTATTTATTGTTGCTGTTCTTGTTGACCAGCTTGAAGATAGAACAAATTTAAGATCTATCTATACGACAGCTGAATTATATAAATCATAATTGCAAGATTTTCTGAACATGTTGTTACTGTTACTTATTTCATTAAAATCAAACTTTGGCTAGAAATTGTAATAAATGAAATGGGGGGGGGGGAGGTTATCTTACACTTGAAAAAACAAATCTAATTAAGACTGGTGCTGTGACCTACCTGAATTCCATGTGTAAAGGCTTCTTTTACATGTATGCTAAGTTGTACAGGGGACCTTGATTTTTTGGAGCATTTGAACAACTAGACAATGTTCCTTGCCAGTCCCCCAGTCCTTCATCACTCTCGATAGTATGAAATTTGTAATTTAATTTCAATGTCATTTTCACACACTATAGTGCTATGAATTAGTATAAATGTTCGAATTAATTTTAACTGCAGATCAATATGTCTGGTATGGTAGAAGATATTAATGATGAACATTTAGCACCATGGGCTGATGCATGTCAACGTGATGATATATCTAATACCCCATTAAATCCTTGTATAGATCAGGTAAAATAAACCTATATTTAAAGCGCTTTAGATCGTTATGTCTCTTATTGAGTCAAATGGTTTGGTTTCGATTCCACACTGAACGTGACAAGGAGTAGGGTTGTTTGCCTTACCTTTTGAATTTCATTTGGTGCCCTCCCACTATAAGCTTGCAAGAGAATTATTGAAATAAAATTGCATTTGTTAGTCCCAAAATTACTTATTTTGTGTTGAGTAGACTTTAAGACCCCATTTCTCCTCTTATATTTTGAATATGATTGGGAAGTTGGTGGGTTGATTAGTTTAAAGCACTGTATTGGAAGTCTTCAGTCTGTTGCCATGCAATCTCTCTATATTAACAATTTTAAGAACTACAGTTGTAATCAAGGTTAGAGAGAGAGAAATGGGGTTTAACGTCCACAAACTAGGTCATTTTGGGACTAACATGGTTTAATTTTATTTCAATAATTCTCTTTAGCAGTGCCCGTAGGAAACCCACGAGGTTGAGAAGGCGGCCCTATCTCCATGCCACATACGCTCGCCTGAAACAACAGCCGCATGCCAGAAGTGACCGGCCAGCTAGAGGTCAAAGCGCGGCACTCTAGTCCACTAGGCCATCCCAACACACACACACACACGTAATCATTTTTAGAAGCCTGACAACAAAAGAGTGCTTGCCTATTATAACATTTTGTTACCATAATATTCAGAAACGTAAATTAATTTAGGTATTCAGATGTATGAAGGAACAAAAAGATTTCTAATCTATTGCAGGAATTACTGTACAATAAACACTTATATTTGGATGGGTCTAAAATAGAAAATCTTGGTTTTACGTATCAATACCCAGAATTAAAAATTGAGTATCTTAAAGAGGTGAGTAATATATACCAGAATTGCCAATTCATATTGGCATGAATTATATAAATGAAAGGATGATTTGCTGTATCTAAATTATATATATTGGAGTTTCGAATTTGAACTTCATTTATGTATTTAATCACACGCTGGAATGAATTTAGTTCAGAATTATTTGCTTTATCTAACTTATATATGTAGGGGTGTCGAATACATTTATGTACATGTATTTAATCACTAGCTGGAATAAACTTAGCTCAGAACATTCAGTTTGAACTGTAAAAATAAACATTTGCAGATACAATTGTGTGCTGCAGTCTTTCAAAGAATGAAATTCATCAAAATAATTTGGGTGAATAGTGCACAGTTTACTTACTAAAATAATTAATGATGATTTATTTTTCAGGTTTTACAAGACTATCTAGACCTTGGTTTATTTCCGCGTTCTTTGATGTCTGGTGAAACTTTTTTTCTAAGGCCTAATAATGAAGAAGATGAATCGTGAATAGCTTGCAAGCACAATGGGATTTTTTTTTTGTTATTAATTTGCTCTTTGGGGGATGGGATTTTTTATTTAATTCAAGCATAATAATGACTCGAAGCAATTAGCTTGCATAAATGCATAAAATGCGCCAAAGAAAGAAATATTAATGTCCCAGTTTCTGCAATTTATTTCAAATCAGGGTTCGGTTTACTTTAAGACTTGATATGATTACAATCGTTATGTGTGTAACTTCAAGGTACAACTGGTTTATTCCCTGTGGATACTGAAACTAATATGCCCAAGGCCTAATTCCATACAGTACTTCTCAACTATTCCACAGAACATTGATCTCTTCATCAAATATTATTTGAAATTATAGATTAGAATAGCAATAATATTTACAATTGTATAAATGTGACAGTTTCTATTCAAATGTATGGTTTATTATTTTATATTAACCCTACTGTGTTCATCAGGTTATAATAACGTAATGTTAAATAAGATGGAAGATTGCTATTACCTACTACATGTAAATATGTAATGATAAACCACTAACATGCTATCCATTTACAAGAGTTAAACAAAAGTGCATATTTACTGTTTTGTTTTCTACAGGTTTATTTCTATTTTAAAGGCATTGTTTTAATGTTTTCATTCCAATATTTATATTTATTTGGTACAATGTACTTGGCATATCATGAGTCACAAATTTATGATATTCTATGTCTCATGGAGTTTTATTTGTTTTCACTTTATGATCATGTTATTGCTTATTTACAGTTAATGTGTAATTACCTTTTCTCACTAACATGGCGACCTTGTTTGTTAAGGTTTTGACATTCCTTTAGCATTCAACTATTTTTATCAACATTTGTTGGTTGATTGATATTATTTACATACTTCAAACAACGTAGGAAAAGTCAAGGATTTACGATAAATCCCACTGTATTAGAAATGAATGAAACGGACACGAATACTTAAAGAGACTGCATTTCTTATATTAAAAATGTATATTACATATGATATAATTTCAACTGATCAAATTAATTTTTATTTACATGCAGGCTGATCAATCTATTTTTTGTTTTTGTGTAATTTAGATATATGAAGTAAATGTCAGTTAAATGATTAATACATTATAACACAACAGGCACTATCTTTGGCTACATTCTGCTGAATTGTTTCTTATAGTTTTATTTCTTTAGGGAAAGGGGAGGTTGTGAATATTATAATGAAATTGTCTTCCAGTGTCTGTGTGTTCACTACAAGGCGATTGATTATTCCATGCAGTATTTAGAGTATACAGTACCATTCCATATTTTACTAATTGCGTAATGTCTTAATACAATTCGTAATTTTTTATTTAGAAATTACTGTTTTTACAGTATGAATGTCACAAAATATAGAAGATCTAGATATAACGATACGAATCATATCACTTTGGAGTGGTGCATCTCATAAAACAGATCAGCTATTAAATCTTTTTTAACTTGAGTACTTTTGAAAATAGAAGAACCACAGATATTCACAGAAGTAATATAGTGGTCAAAACCACATTCCTGCTTTATAATGCATGCTTTCATTGTTATTTCCTATTAATTATGTAAATCATATCCAAAATACGCACTTTTTCATTGCTATCATGAATGGTTATATAAGTCATATCGAAAAGCAAAGAGAATTGTGTGCAGACAATAACTTCAGAAATGGAGTGAGAAATGAAACATTAGATAGAATCAGATTGATTTATTTTATGTTGATAGGAGAAATATTCCAAGTGTGCATGTGGATTGTTATGGAATGACTTGTCTTTATACTGCTGATTTATTTACTGAATTACTCATAACAAAAGCTCAAATAGTTCATTATTTTTACATATATTCTTTTATTTCCTTTGTTAAAATTATCATTACATTATATGAAATAAAAAAATATAGAGTTTTCTTTAAATATTTTGTTAAATAATTGAGACCATAGCAATTGTAAAATTGTAAGGTTTGTTTTCTCCTGCTTTGGTGGGGAGGGGGGGGATGGCCTAGTGGTCTAGAGTGCCGTGCTTCGACCTCTAGCTGGTCGGTCACCTCTGGCTTGCGGCTGTGGTTTCGAGCCCTGGTGTGAGCGTATGTGTCATGGAGATAGGGGTGCCTTCTCAACCTCGTGGGTTTCCTCCCACTGCTAAAGACCCCTACGTGCAAGCGAATTATTGAAATAAAATTGAACCATATGTTAGTCCCAAAATGACCTAGTTTGTGTTGAGTGGACGTTAAACCCCATTTCTCTCTCTCTCCTGCTTTGGTATCCCTTGTGTTTAAACACAAATGATGCCACCTTTCGAAACTGTAATATGTTGAGTAAAATAGGTGGATCATATTAAAGCAATTAACTTACATTCAGCACTTGAAAATTATTATATAAAAACATCTGAAAGTTATGTTTGCAACATAAGTTTACAAGTTCTATTTTTTTTTATCCATTTGTTTTTTATCAATATTGGCATGTATCAGACTGAAACTTCATGAATTATGGCCCCTGATTGTATGAAAAATCACGTTTTTAGCTTGTGAACACTGTTGAGTTCACAATTTTGAACCAATTTTGATGAAACTGGAAATGCATGTTTATAACCAAAGGATATTGGTTCATTTCGATATTTGTGCATATCGGATCTTAACTTTCTGAATTATGGCCCCTGATTGTACGAAACATCACCATTTTTAGCTTGTGGTCCCTCTGGCGGTCACAAATATTATCCGATTTAAAAAAACGGCTGATTATATCACCATTACACTGTGTAAATCGGACCAAAATTGGCAGACAAAATGGCCGTCGCATGTACGCGAATAGTGTAAAAATAATGGTATATCAATGTTGTGGACCCTGTATAGGTATATAAATTTTAATCAGATTTTCGTAAAACTTGAAATGCATGTTTATATCCGAAAGATCTAGGTCCATATCAATATTTGTGCATATCAGATCGTAACTTCCTAAATTATGTTCCCCTATTAAATACGAAAATTGCCTTGTTTTAGCCTGTGGTCCCTCTGGAGGTCACAAATATTATCCAATTTTAAACGTTTTATTATATCATTGTTACACTGTAATGAAGGTTGAGTTGGAATTTCGTGAAAATCTGACCCAAATTGCCAGACAAAATGGCCGCCGTGAACACGAATAGTGTAAAGATATGGTATATCAAGGTTGTGGACCCTGTAGAGGTCACAATTTTAATCCGCTTTTGATGAAACTTGAAATGCATGTTTATAACCCAAAGATGTTGGGTACTTTCGATATTTGAGCATATCAAATTGTAACTTTATGTATTATGGCCCTCGATTGTAGGAAAAATCACTTTCCTTTTAGCTTGTTCTCTATCCATCTCTCAAAAATTTGGGCATATCCTGCCTGACATTTGCTGGTTTTTATACGCCCACATTTTCATGTAGACGTATATTGTCGTCGCCCCTGTTCGTCCGTCCGTCCGTTCACAATTGTTTGTGAACAGTCTACAGGTCACAATTTTTATCCGATTTCAATGAAACTTAAAACATAGGTTTATCACCCTAAGATCTCGGTTCCTTTCGATATTGGCATGTATCGGACTGTAACTTCATGGGTTATGGCCCCTGATTGTACGAAAAATCCCGTTTTTTAGCTTGTGAACAGTTTAGAGGTCACAATTTTGAACCGATTTGGACGAAACTTGAAATGCATGTTTATAACCCAAAGACCTTGGTTCCTTTCGATATTTGCGCAAATCGGATTGTAACTTCCTGAATTATGGCCCCTGATTGTCCGAAAAATCGCCCTTTTTAGCTTGTGGTCCCTCTGGAGGTCAAAATTGTTATCCGATTTAAAAAACCGTTTGATTATATCACCGTTTCATGGTTATGAAGGCTGAGTTCGAATTTCGTGAAAATCGGACCAAAATTGACGGACAAAATGGCCGCCATTTGTACGCGAATAGTGTGAAAATATGTTAAATCAAGGTTGTGAACAGTGTAGAGGACACAATTTTAAACCGATTTGGATGAAACTTGAAATGCATGTTTATAACCCAAAGATCTTGGTTCCTTTCGATATTTGCGCCAATCGGATCATAACTTCCTGAATTATGGCCCCTGATTGTCCGAAAAATTGCCCTTTTTAGCTTGTGGTCCCTCTGGAGGTCAAAATTGTTATCCGATTTAAAAAACCGTTTGATTATATCATTGTTCCATGGTTATGAAGGTCGAGTTCGAATTTCGTGAAAATCGGACCAAAATTGACGGACAAAATGGCCGCCATTTGTACGCGAATAGTGTGCAAATATGTTATATCAAGGTTGTGAACAGTGTAGAGGACACAATTTTGAACCGATTTGGATGAAACTTGAAATGCATGTTTATAACCCAAAGATCTTGATTCCTTTCGATATTTGCGCCAATTGGATCGTAACTTCCTGAATTATGGCCCCTGATTGTCCGAAAAAATGCCCTTTTTAGCTTGTGGTCCCTCTGGAGGTCAAAATTGTTATCCGATTTAAAAAAACGTTTGATTATATCACCGTTCCATGGTTATGAAGGTTGAGTATGAATTGTGTGAAAATCGGACCAAAATTGACGGACAAAATGGCCGCCGTTTGTACGCGAATATTGTGAAAATATGTTATATAAAGGTTGTGGACCTTATAGAGGTCACAATTTTGAACCGATTTTGATGAAACTTGACATGTATGTTTATAACCCAAAGATCGTGGTTCCTTTAGATATTTGCGCCCATTGGATCATAACTTCCTG
The DNA here is from genome assembly GCA_036850965.1 of Patella caerulea. NCBI lineage: Eukaryota > Metazoa > Mollusca > Gastropoda > Patellidae > Patella > Patella caerulea. The sequence continues at coordinate 28,418,978 of JAZGQO010000006.1, forward strand.
AATTATGTCCCCGGATTGTCAGAAAAATCGCTTTTGTTCGCTTTTGGTCCCTCTGGAGGTCAAAATTATTATCCGATTTAAAAAAACCTTTGACTATATCACCGTTACATGGTAATGAAGAGAGAGTTTGAATTACGTGAAAACCGGACTAGAATTGACGAACAAAATGGCCGCCGTTTGTACACGAATAGTGTGAAAATATGTTATATCAAGGTTGTGGACCCTATAGAGGTCACAATTTTGAATCGATTTTGATGAAACTTGACAGGTATGTTTTAAACCCAAAGATCTTGGTTCCTTTCGATATTTGCACCCATCGGGTCATTACTTCCTGAATTATGTCCCCTGATTGTACGAAAAATCACCCTTTTTAGCTTGTGGTGCCTCTGGAGGTCCCAATTATTATATGATTTTAAAAAAAAACAGGTTTGATTATAAAAACCAAACAAATTCTAATGATTTTCTGATAATTCCTTAATATGCGACAATTCTTGTTGACTGCCCGGACGATTTGGCTGCTGTGTGGGCGTATGTTTCGTTGCCTGGCAACCTATTTTTAATAAATAAATAAATATGGTACAATGTAAAATTGGATTTCATACATTCTCTTATCATAAAGAGTAAATTTCACGAATCTGGTTGTGTAAAACCCATAATTCTATCTAAAACTTTGGCAAATTTTTCAGGTTTTCCTGGTTCATAAGGTTTTAAGGCATCAAAATTTACATCTTGTAAAGTTTCCACCAATTGACTGAAGCAAAAAAAAAGAAAAGGGTTACTAAATACATGTACCGGTATATGACCAGTAGCATATACGAAAGATAATTAGAATACTGCACAGACAGATTAAATACTACATTTCACTAATACATGTCAGCCTCGATCTTTTCAGATTCAATGCTTCTGCCGAACTTAAAATGAATAACTCAAGAATTGCTGAGGTAATTAATCTATACTCTCACTAAATTATAACCAAAGTTATTGTACCCCAAAGCATCAACCAATCGGATTACATATCTCTGCTTACCATAAGCAGACAATGTTCATCATCCAACTTCAAACACCTTTGAAAATTCTACCGTAGTTAGAGTTATTATGTTCCAAAGTCTCAACCAATCGCTCTGCTTACCCTCAGCAGAAAATGTTCGTTATCAAACTATGCAGCAATATATGAGCCCACTTCCATGTGGGTGTATAGAAAGGAGATAAATCATTTTTCCAGAAGGGCAATAAATAATTTTTACTGTAACCTTCGGATATTTGATTTACAACATTGGTTAATTAATCTACAATTAATAATTTCAATGTAGGCCTGCTTGTTACAATAATTACAAGAGTAGAATATGTTATACACTACCTTGGTTTACAATAATATAGAAAACCTTCATTACTGAAACGCTGTGCTACTTCTATTTGATGATTATCCATAAGATTTTCATTTATTGCGACAAGTAATGGCTTCCCTGCCCCTAAAACATCCAGGATACTACCAGCACCTATGATGATGATATACAAGTAGTAGTAAATAAGAAGAGTGAATTATGAAAATAAAGCTTATAACTATCTCTGAGTAACAGAGCTTGTTATAAGATATATTTAGAATTTTCTCAAAATTATTTCAGATTGCTCAGCTGTAAAATCGTACATTGGCATAATATTCTAACTCAAAATTAAAGGCACATGGATGTTCTGATATTCAAAGAACTAATTATGTATAAATCAATGATCGCATAATACATGTATACTTCAAAAAACTTTAATAATAAATATCTAATAATACTGTCATTGTGAGAAATCAAAGATATTTGAATCATTAAACAAGTCAACAGTAACAGTGCCGCCGAAAGCCCACAATAAATAGATGACACGACATATTAATCAATTGCAAATTTATCTTTTTCAAGAGTATCAAGTAATCAAACTGATTATCAACTATAGATTAAGTTTCGTCACTCTCCATCAGTTAAAATCAAAGTAATGTTGTCCCAAAGCATCGACTAATGAAATTCCTTCGAAGTTCGATCTACTTAGCAGGAACAAAGTCAGTCAAGACATTCATCTAATGAACACCTACATCATGTTTGAAAATTCTAACACAATTCCAAAGTCTCAACCAATCAAATTGCTTAGTGCTCTGCTTGCCCAGTGCAGAAAATGCTCATTATCGAATTTAATCAAGGTATTGATGGCATGAAACTAGACACCATGATTGTGTCATGTCTCTCACTTAATAAGAACTTAAGTATTGTTTTCTAAAGCATCATCCATTTAAATAGTTTATCTCCGCTTACCTTGAGCTGAAAATGCTACACCAAATCTGAACATTCTAGCTCAATAAGAAGGAGAATTATTGAAATCTCGATCCAATCAAATTGCTTATGGCTCTGCTTACCCATATTCCTGGCGCAATGGCCCAAGAAAACCCTCTCTGGCCATTGATGGAATAGCTTCTGATTCTTGAACTTTTGCGGGAGTATGTCTATTCTTCCCGTTCAATCATAGCTATCACTTAAGTACAGCAACATGACAGTCCTTCGTTTAATCTGGGTCTTCCCTAAAACTTTGGACAATGATTTAAGGTATTAAAAATGGTGAAAGTATGTTCATTTCCAAACTGTATTGTTTACATTTCATTCGATTTGATAGCCTATTTTGTCACGCAATTAGTTTTACTGTAGTATTCTGCTATTCACGGGTTAATTGGGCATAATAAAATCGTGAGCCATGATGTAACGTTATGTAAACATATTTGGTCCAATATTTGCACTCATTTTAAATGTAAGGCTTTTGTAGTGCAGCTAGTCATTGGTTGGTAGTCGGACTACTGACCAATCCAAATTTAAAACAACAATATCAACTCATTACAGCAGTGAGTAATGGGATTACGAAACACTGCGTGGAGTATGCTGCTTACCTTGAGAAGAAAATATTCATTATCGAATTTAGTCAAGGTACTGAAGTAAAGAAACTACATGTATACACTAAGTTACATCACCTCACTTCATAAAAACTTAAGAAGTTATCTGTTCCCAAAGCATCAACCAATGAAATTGCTTATATCTGCTTACCCTTTATTTTCATCTTCAAACACCATCTAATCATTGACCCAATAAACACCTACACTAAGTTTCAACATTGTAGCTCAATTAGAATGAGAGTTATTGTGTCCCAAAATGTGTGACGGACAGACAGACAAACTCGTTTTAATAGTCCCATGCTTTGTTCCTATCGCAGGGGACAAATTAATATTTTAAAATGTTGCATTATACATGTTTTACTTTTAATATAGACTCATACCAGCATGACTAATTACTAAAGATGCATTAGATATATCTTCCTCTATCGAATTCTTAAATCTATAAAACTTAATGTTGAGATTCTGTTCATCGACTCTTTCAGGGTCCTTTCCATTCCCAATCTGTAAAATTAAATCTGTATATCCTAATTTGTTGAGTTCCTGTAATGAAAAATCACATCTAAGAATATGAAAATGAAACCCTGACACACATACTGGTAGGCCTACTAAGTAGAACTTAACATACTTGTATCATAATTGTTCATTGAGATTTAGAAATTTTAAATGGAAATACTATAAACTGAATGTATTCTTTTTCATTTCGATCAACTGTTTCATAATATGATAACGCATGCTGCTAATCATTACCATCACTATCACTCAGTGATCACCATGACGTAGGCCTACTTCCTAACAGTACTGCGGGGTTGGGATGGCCTAGTGGTCTAGACTGCCACACTTCGACCTCTAGCTGGTCGGTCACCTCTGGCTTGCGGCTGTGGTTTCGAGCCCTGGTGTAAGCGTATGTGGCATGGAGATAGGGGCGCCTTCTCAACCTCGTGGGTTTCCTCCAGCCACACCGGTTTCCCCCCACTGCTAAAGACCCCTACGCGCAAGCGAATTATTGAAATAAAATTTTAAAAACATATGTTAGTCCCGAAATGTCCTAGTTTGTGTTGAGTAGACGTTAAACCCCATTTCTCTCTCTCTCCTAACAGTACTACTACTTACTAGTAGGTAAGTTAGTAAATTACTACTATTACTATTGTATTACTATTAGTAATGAAAGTTTCAATTATTGATTCTAATCGAATTGGCAGTGGCAATATGAAAGCTAGTTAAATTCCTTTAGGAACGGTCTCTGCTAATTTTGTTACCTCTGTAACAGAAGTAGAACATATCGTTTGTATCAAATCGTCAAACTGTGTTGTTCCAACAGTCACGAATACAGTTTTGACCAATTTCTTCTCCATTAGTAAACATAAACAATATCACATGGAAGGTCTAAACTGTTTTTTCTACCTTAGAGAGTGATATATTAATAAGGTTATCTCCCTTCAATTGGAAATTTGACTCACCATTTCCGCTTTGAAAATGACCAATCGAAAGCTGGGTATTTAAATTCATTTTTGAAACAAGCATGTTCATTGGATAAAACTTTATTGTCTGCCATTTTCGAAATTGACAAGTTCTGTTCCTAAATGTTGAAACTTATGTTAGTAAAGCAATAAACCCGGTTACACATTCATTAAAATGGCTTCAAAGGGTCGGTGCGAGAAGGATCAAAAGATTCAAGTTTCATTACGATGTCGGTAAGTTGAATTTGACTCAAAATATTAACTTATACGGGAACCCAACAGAAACAGATTCATTATTCATTATCATCAAATCATACATTTTAATAGTTTATTTATATACGTCATTTATTCATCATACTATACATCAATCGCCATGCATGATCATGATGCCAACCAAATAATATTCTGTCAATAATAAAACCGGTATTTTATAACTGCTAGTTTATAATCATATCCCATATTAATACCCAGCTAAGTCTCTGACTCAATCAATATCATCCAAAATCTTCGACAAAATAATAATAATAATGAAAACATGAATTATTTGTGAATTTAATTCAACATTGATGATTGATGCTGTAACCTTACCTGGCCCCAAGTTCACAAAGAATTCTCAGAATTAAGTTGAGAATTTACTCAAAATTGTTAACCTTATTTTAACTAAAACGTAGCCCTTTATAATATTTTTATTTGTTGTAATGAATGTAGCCTATCAAATACATCAATTGAATAAGAAACTGTGTATACTGTTCTGCAAAGTTTTGTGTTTCTGGGTCAAAGGTATTTCTTATAAAGAGTGATTGAAAGTTGAACAAATTCTCAATTTAAAGTTCCAAAATACCATATTTTTAAGTTATATTTTTAAAATGTAATACGATTAAAATAAAGCCCTAAAATAGATTGTACCTACATGTAACAGTCCTACCATGTTAAAGAATAATCCTATTCCTATAATTCACTATTGCCAGTTGAGAAATTGGCAAAAATATCATTTTCAACTTCAAATTCAAACGTTTTTAGTTGGCCGTCCATGGAGAGGAATTGCAAAACAAGGGAGGTAATTTGGTTACTACTATTTCCTCAATCAGCCTGTGTTTGCCATTTTAATGCCTGTGAAATTTTCCCCATGATCGTGTAATAGTGAGTTGACAAACTTTTGAGCAAAAGACATAGAAATAATTAGGTTTTGATTTTCTTAGAAAATATGAAATTGGAACTTTAAGGCTGAGAATGCTTTGTGAACTTGGGGCCTGGAAAAGATGGGCTTCTGATATCCAATAATTTGAGACAATGGCAAAATAAAAAATATTATCAGTGGTACACGAATTGTGTACCTTGCCTTAATCCGTTTCAGGCCCATTTTTAACAAGGGACTTGGAGAACGAGACTAGACGGTATACTACATTGTATACTATAGTCATAGTGCATGGAGAACATAGGCAATAATGTAGACTGGAATAACCAGACGCTAGAGATTGGCATGCTATTGAAACTTCAGACATATTTCGCCGAACATAAGTGATTTGAAATTAGATTAAAGACGGAAATGAATGAATGAAAATTAGTTTATATACATTCATATAAAATATAAGATTCTATTATGCGAGACGACCTATTTGAGTAAATTTCTTAGCCCCAAATATTAGCGATTTAGCTCCTTTAAATATTGGGTCAGGATCCCATCTTTGCCCAGTAAGATCACATCTATTATAGATGGTGATTTACATATTGACTGACAAATATTCAAATAATCTGTGTTTCAAAGACTTTGTTGGATGATACTGAGTGTCAGTGAGGAACTTAGCTACTTTAAAAGCCTAGGTCTAACTATATTTTGAAGCCAGAAAAAAGACATGATCTCTAAGATACATTATTAATTATTACATGTATAGAGTTTATGTGGGGTACCTTTTAATCTTTTAAAGGCTGATAGGCCTACCACCAGCGGTACGATTATTTTTCTTAACCCTTTCCAGTTGCAACACATAGGCCTAGAGGAGAAATAGACAAGACTATAGTTCAAGAACCATAAAGAACTAAGAGATCACTGTATCGCATAGCCTCTATTTTATTTTAATTAAGAGGCAGTTTAATCTTCATTCATCTTCTTAGTTCTTTTGGTGTATTAAAATTAACACTAAATGTCACTCGGACATTTGTTTGTTGTCTTTACACTGTGGCCCATTTCGACTTAAAATTAGATAAGACCAGATACATGTAAGTACTTGATCATGACTAGTAATTAGTAAGAGAATATATTTTTTCTAGCAACAATTTTTGTTCGTTTTTTTTTTTCAGACCTTTAAACAGTATTGAAAGAAAGCAAGCGTCATATTCTATTGTTGATTGTAATAAAGACAAGAAAGAAATCACTGTCAAGGAGAAACTGGGTATTAATCCACATACGAAAACATTCAATTTTGATCATGTTTTCCCACCAGCTAGTAAACAAATTGATGTTTATAATAGTATTGTTACACCAGTTGTTGATGAAGTATTACAAGGTTATAATTGTACCATCTTTGCGTAAGTTGACAATATTAGTATCAAAATCTGTGGAACAGACTGTTAAAGAATATAATCTCAAATCAATGGAATATAATGATTTATTATCATTACACTAATTACACATGGTGATTGACCTGTCTGTAGCATGCTTACTGTTTCTATTTAACATCTGATACACCTAATTTTAAAATTGATTCGTTAAATGTCCTGACTCCTATTGTTGTTACTATACTATCATCAGGTAAATCAGATCTGAATAATCTCATTTAAACTTTTGTTGATTTTTTTTTATGATAATCTCAACCAGAACCAGACTATACGGTACATGTAGCTTATTTCAATATACTATATTTTAACATACTTTTATACAAAAAGTGGCGACATTGATTGAATGGCTTTCACATTTAATAGTTTGAACTATTTTGTAGATATGGACAGACTGGTACTGGTAAAACATTTACTATGGAAGGTGAGAGAAGTAATGATCCATCCATATCATGGGAAGATGATCCATTAGCTGGTATTGTACCTAGAGCTATGTATCATATATTTGAAAAACTTCAAACACAGGTTAGTGATAGTTGCCTATTTGAAGTTATCATCTGATCTGTAGGAAATTGGCATGAGTTATTTGGATTAGTAAAATGGAGAAGCCTATTGAATTTCAGCAATTTCTCTTCCTAACTTCTACAGTTATGGGCTATGGCCCTTGTTTAACCCTGTTGCACCTTGAGGCTGCTCTAACTCTAATGATGAAAGTTATCATCTGATCTGTATCAAAATTTATATGCATCATTTAAATTAGTGAAACGCAGAAGGTGGTTGAATTTAAACTTTAAAAAAGCAATTTCTGTCCATTCCGTCAAGAGATATGGCTCTTGTTTTGCTTTGTTTAACCCTATGAAGACTCGAACAACAAATGTTATCATCCAATCTATATGAAATTTATATGAATTATACTGTATAAATTAGTAAAGCAAAATTCAACAATTTCTGTGAGTTATTTACTTCAAAAGAAAGTAAAGCAGTAAAGCCCTTGTTTCAGTTTGTAAAACCTTGTGAACACTGAAACTAAAACAATAAAAATCGTAATCTGATCTATATGAAATTTTCTTGTAAATGCACTATTTGGATTTTGGAACAGGCATTCACATTGGTATACATGGGTTATGTCTTTGTGGTGATTATATTTAGGAAATTTGATTTGGAGATTACAATGTAGTGTAACAATGCTAAGAGCGGTTGATCTGTTTTTCAGGAAGTAGAATTTTCAGTGCGTGTATCGTATTTAGAGTTGTATAATGAAGAGCTGTTTGATCTACTTGGTTCAACAGAAGATTCTTTAAAATTAAGAATCTATGATGACGCTACAAAAAAGGTATGAATTAATGAGCTTAGTTAGTGTGAATATTTAATACTTTAATCTGAAAATGATATAAGCTTACTCTAAATCATAAACTAGACAAATGGAATTAAACAGCACTGTACCAGTACCAAATTACAGCTCGCTGTATGTACTATTTTATACATTTCTAGGGTTCAGTAATTATTCAAGGATTAGAAGATGTTGTTGTGAGAAATAAAAATGAAGTTTATCAGATACTAGAACGTGGCGCTTCGAGAAGACAAACAGCAGCTACATTAATGAATGCTACATCCAGGTACTATACACAAACTCTTGCAACCAACTTTATCTGATGTGGTTTGCCCTTGTCGGGGGAGGGGGGGGAAGGGGGTGACAATTAAGTACTAATAAGTACTAATAAGCTGACTTAAAGCTCATAAAAGATTCCTGCACACTATTATGATCTGATTAATAATCTCTCCATGTTTCTCATGTAATTGATTATTTTAGTACCAAAATAACTGATTTGAGTCCTTAATCAAGAAAATTATTTCAAAGGAAAAAAATCTGATACAGTGCGCTTTTTTTTTTTTAAACTGTGAGATAAAATTTCAAGTTTTTCTACATTGATTTAGATTAACAATATATTATTTGTATTTTATTTGTATCCTTTTAGTCGGTCTCATAGTGTATTTTCTGTGACAATACACATAAAGGAAAATACTATAGATGGCGAAGAATTGTTAAAAACAGGAAAATTGTATTTGGTATGTAGTACAGTTTATATTAGTAGTTCAACCTGTGTAGATAAGGATGAAATGTCTCAATGCTAATTCTAAATGTAGATAAAAAAGGACCACTGTACACAATGCTTTTTCTGGAGAATATTTCATTTACATCTTGTTTTCACTGTATTATTCTACAACTGTTATCAGTTTATATTACTTACTCCAATATCAATTGTTTTTTTAAATAAAATAAACACAATTGTTTTTTATAATTTTGTAAATAAGGTTGATCTGGCAGGAAGTGAGAATATTGGTAGATCTGGTGCTGTAGATAAAAGAGCAAGAGAAGCTGGTGTGTTTTATGTTATTTTAAAGGAGCTAAATAGCTAACATTTAGGACATAGAAATTGACGCAAGTGGGTCGCAACGCATAGAATACTGTAATATGAATGTATCTTAGCCGATTTACATTCAATGGTTTCCGTTTTTACTCTAATTTCAAATCAGTTATGTTTGGCGAAATAAACCAGCAGTGTCAATAGAGTGGCTATTTCGAGTGTCTGGTTATTCGAGTCTACATATGCCATTTGATTTGGTCTACTAGGTTCGTTTCTCAAGTCTCTTGCTAGTACTGGGGTTGAAACGCATTGTGGTACATGATTCGTGTACCAATTATAAAATGTTTATTTTGTCTTAAATATTGGATATCAGAAGCCCATCTTTTTCCCGGTAAGATCACACCATCAATGTTGATTTAAATTGACAAATGATTCGTGATTTCAATGTTGAAGATTTTGGATGATATTGAGTTAGAGACTTAGCCCCTTAAACTTGAAAACAATGTTATTAAAACATATTCTCAATTTCAATTGTGAATGTTGTATTATATGAAAGACATTGTCTTTTAGTCCATATTTTGAATAATATCACTGAGCTCAAGTATATATTGCGTAACAACAAAACACATACTTATGGAAAACAGTTACTAGTGTATTTTGGCGACGTTTCGTAGAGTATTCTCTCAACGTTATCAAGCTAATACATTAGCTATATATTGCGTGTTACAAGATCTTCTTTAAATTGGTAAATATATTTATTATGAATTATTTTCAGGTAATATAAATCAGAGTTTGTTGACATTAGGAAGAGTTATAACAGCTTTAGTTGAGCATGCTCCACATATACCATACAGGTTATTACATTAGTTTACCACTTTGATAAATGTCTTTTCTTTTTTTTTATTCTTCTTAAATGGACTACATGCCTAAAGTAGTAACATTGCTCAAAATTTTTTTGGATTGGTCAAATAATCAAACCAACAGTTGAGCTCCTAATATTCATATGCTGTACACTAGCACAAGCCAATCTAAGCTACATGTATAACAATTTTATGTCAGATACTGTATGCAAAGAGAGGTGTTATCATATTCACAATCTGAAACACTGGTTATGTTAAGTTCATTCTGGTCAACGATCAATTAGAGGAATTTGAACTCTATTTTTTGTCTGTTTTTATTGTTATGATTGTGTTTTTCAGAGAGAGCAAATTGACAAGATTATTACAAGATTCTTTAGGTGGTCGAACTAAAACATCTATTATAGCAACTATATCACCTGCTTCATGTAATATAGATGTAAGTATCAGATTCTGGACAAAAACATCTTAATGGCAAATGGCAATAGATGGGAGAGATTAGAGAATGCTTTGAACTCCTCTGTTCATGAATATGACACTTTACCTTACACCTAAATTCAAGACAAGAGTCTTGTTAGCGGAAAATGTGTAGCATAAGTTTGGACATTTGAAAACTCTCAGAGGTAAAGGGAGGTAACCTGACTTTACCATGGCTACTCAGAATGAATCTTTTCTAGTATTTCGCTCAATCACTTTAGCAGAAACAAGTTTCTTGTGTTTGATTACCCACCTATATGAGCAATTAGAACTGGCAGTACTGTGACATTTATTCAAGTCCGTTTTACTCGTTCAGTGGCATTTTGTAAATTAGAATTTGTACTTGTAAATGAGTAAGCCCTACTGATTTGTGACCATTTGTTAATTGCCGTAGTATGGCAAGCGACAGCACATTTTCAATGTCAACATTATGTTAAATGATTTTGTTTTGTATCCTTGTTATTTGTTACACATTAAACCTTTTCTTTTTATGCCAGGAAACATTGAGTACATTAGACTACGCACATAGAGCTAAGAATATCATGAATAGACCAGAAGTTAACCAAAAACTGACCAAGAAAGCTTTATTACGAGTAAGTAGATACAATTATTGTAATTTGTATATATTCAAACATTTTTTATATGCCCACCACTAATGACTGTACGTTGCCATCCATCTACAATTTCTTGTGAATATTATACAAGATCGATCTGATCACAAATTTGTAAGGATTGTTCATTTGATCATTCATTAGGCATAACACTATCGAAATCCGCTGACTAAATCATCCACCGTACTATAAACTTAAGAAAGTCCATGAACTCGATGAAGTTAAAATTTCTTGATGAAACTGTTCATCACAGGTTAATGAGGAACCCTATTGAATTTCAGAATTTTATAATAATAAATTTTGCATTCAATTACAATTTTTTTAGATCTTATATTTTGAAGTTACTCAGAAATGATATTCAATTATTTTAGAACTAGCCCATCTGTGTTTTAACAAATAATTAAAAATAATATTTTCTCTTTTTTTTCCCAGGAATATAATGAAGAAATTGAACGTTTAAGAAGAGATTTACAGGCAGCTAGAGAGAAAAATGGAATATTTATTGCAGAAGAAAATTACGTGTAAGTGTACCATATATTTTTAGTTTTGTCATTTTCTATACTGGTATATAGAATTGAGTATGGAGAAAATATGAATTGTAGTTGAATGATGCCTTTAGATAGTTACTAACTTGTGTATACATGTACATGTAATGTATGATTTGATTTTTTCTGTTATTAGTGCTATGCAAAACAAGATATTAATCCAAGAAGAAAGTATTAAAGATATGGAAGAGAAAATAGAAGCTCTGACAGAAGAAATGGCTAAGGTATAGAAGAGCTCAATCTCAATATTGGTTTATTTCAATATTATTGTTTGATTGCATTGAAAATCAATGAGATTTGTTTTATTTTTACATTCCAACTTTTGAATAGACTTGATAATTACATTTTTGTAAGTACTATTAATGTAATTAGTATTCAGCCTTTTACGTCCATTTCCATCCGAAATTGGGATAGTTTATGTCAAGTTATTGATGTGTCTGTCTCATACTTCTTGTTATTTTGAACAAATCACCTTTTTACAATATTAGCCCAGTAGAAAAGAGGATGTTAAACCCCATTTTTTTCATTTCATATAATTGTGTTTTCTGCAAATAAATGATTGTAATGAGGGGTTTGTTTTTCTAGTTGTCTGATTTATTTGATGATACTAAGAAGGATTTAGAACAAACTACAGAACAGTTGGTGATAACATCCCAGAATTTAGAAATTACTGCTAACAACCTGGAACATACCCAAAAAACACTGGAAGTAACAGAACAAGATCGTAATGAACAGAAATATCTAGTATCAGAACACGTTAAAACAGAAACAGTTCTTTTTTCACAAGCTCAACAGGTAGGTACAATTATTGCAGATGCCTGGCTGCTCAGTAACTTCTAAATATACATCAGTTAGACCAAGTAGGTCCATTGTACAGGTAGCAAAAACTTTTTATAATGTAATGATATAGATATGTCCATATTTATACCACTGTAAAGCACCTAGGCTAAGCCCGTTAACCAATCACACAACTTCATTTTGTACTGTGGGCACAATGTATGCCTTCTTATTGCTGTGAATGGGCCAAACTGTATTCCAGATGATATGAAAAATTTAAAAAGAATTGCATTTTTGGAAAGCCTGCTCTATTTTTATAAAAAAAATGACCATGAGTCTGGCTTTGTTGGAGCAGCTCACATATGGTAAGTTTATGACTAATTAGGAAACTATGTATTTTTATATTGTTTGTTGTTATACCTATTGCAGTTTTTATTGAATTTTAAAATTAAAGATTATGTGATTAATTTTCTGATATATTTATAGTTACTAGATACAGCAGAATCATCAACATCAGATGTTAGTGGTTTACATGCTAAACTAGATAGAAAACGATCAGTTGAAAAACATAATGAAGACCATAAATCATCCTTTCAACAAAACTTTACACAAAATATTACCAAAATGGAACAACAGCTGGACGAATTTTTACAACAACAGAATTTGTTTAAAACATCATCATCAAATCAACTTGGTAGGAATTTTAGATAGGAATACAATAAACTGTCAAAGGTTCTTTTAAATTTGCTTGCCCTTGTGTACATGGGACCTTGTGTTTTTTGTCCCATCTGTGTCTTGCATAAGGATAGGTGCATCAATTGAAAGTAAGATGCAGGAAACTTCAATGAATAGTGAATCACATATTTTCCATAATCAAAATACTATTATATTACCACTTTGTGTCCCAAGATAGAAATATGCATATATTTTGTATTTTTCAGACAGTCTGTTAAAGAATAGATTAAATGAAATGAGTGGTGTTATTGATCAAGTAAATAACTTATTTACTATTGTACAAGATGGTGTTATTATTATTGATAAACATCAACAAGACAGTAAACAGCAACATGACACAACAATAGACAGTATAATGGAGTATACTACATCAACAAAGGTTTGTCATATAAGTCAAAATTTCATTATTATGCTGAGGTTCCTGATAATTTTTCCAAGTTAAAATAAATTAGATATTCCTTATTGCATCTTTTTGAGTCTAACATAAATCGGAAGCTTAAAGCAGCGTTTTTACTCGATACAACCAATCCATACAACCGTCGGATGCAACATATCGGAGGGGCGTTTACACGATACAATGGTTCTATTCATTGTATTGCAAATTGACGCAAAATGCACACCCGTGTGCCACAGCATTTTGTTCGTTCTTAGTAACTGAATAAAATGACGTCGCTTGAAGAAGAGTGTTTAACAGTTGTATTAGCTACTTATATTCTGTGTTAGGCCGAAGAGGAGACATATCAAAGTAAAAAGAAACGAAGGTGGGCTAGGCATTCCCTTTTCATGAGAAAACGTAGACCTATAGGTGTGTGCACGACAGTAGCCTAGCCAGAGAGCTTTTCTAATCTAGGCTATCGTAAAGGTACCATAAATACACTTCCCATTCCCGTCTTCATGTAGTTAGGATGCCGTGAGTTCCACAATAGTCCATGTTCCAGATAAAGAGTTATTAGACACTCTAATTAAGTGGCAGTTAGGCTAAGGTCCATTTTAGAGGAGGTCGAAGCACTCGAAGCGACAGAAGAAGACATTATGATAGCAGGAATTCTGGTTGTCAAGGCAGATGTGACGTCATGCACCATATGATGTCGTAAAATATGACTCAATTTGATTGGGTATTGCATCAGTTGGTCGGATGAGAATAGAACTGATCCTATCCATGCAACAAGCTATTCATCAGATCATTCGTCTGATGAGTTGGTCAGATGCGACGGTTGCATCCGATGGTTGTATGGGTTGATTGTATCGTGTAAACGCCGCTTTAATAACATCATTTCCAGCATTTTAAATTTTATACGAAAATTGTATAGTGAGACTGGCTTGAGCATCACAGGTACAAGCTGGCTAATACCACAACTGACTGGAGGCATACTCCTCTGAAACTGTTCTTCAATTCTCTATAGATGTTTTAGGTGCATTTTAACCCGATTTATGTACACAGTACCTTATCTAGATTTATTATACTAGAAATGTTAACTTTCTGCATTTTTTTACCTAGGAATTGCATAGTCGATATCTTCCTGCTCCTCTTGATATCATTTATAGCAAGTCATGAAATGATAAAAGTATATATTTTGTTTTAGGAGGAACAAGTGAATAGTATAGAAAGTAGAAGAGACAAGATATTATTACCTACAGTAACAGGTTTACATACTGCTCTACAGACACATTGTACAGCTTTATTACAACTTGTAGATATCGTTAATAAACAGGTCAGATGTTTTCTTAGTATACCTGTTACTATATCTCAACAAAGTCTTCGACATTGAAAACACAAATTATTTGTTAATTTAAATCAATTCTTGTTGTACATGTAATCTTACTGGGAAAAGATGGGCTTATGATTTCCAATATTTAAGACCAAATATAATTCAATGAACAAGGCTAGACATATTCCACAAGTTATTTGAAATGGTGATGACATATTCTTATCTGGAGAGCATGAGCAATAATACTGGAATGTAGACTGGAATAACCAGACACTAGAGATTGTCATTGGATTATTATTATTATATTTGTTGCGACCCAGTTGTGTCAATTTCTAGGTCCACTTTTATCGCACATGCAATGAGAATGCTACATACATGTACATTAGGTCTATCTATTTGGCATACATGTAGACTTGCAATTTATAATACAGACCAATCACAACGTAATATGTCTTACATTTATATTCCAAAAATTGTGATGTATTTACACTGGCAAATTTATTATTATCATTGGAAAACACATAATATATGTTTTTAGCAGGTATGGGTATGTTTTATTACAATAATATGAGAAATGAGAATGATATTAAATAGACTTGTGTGACTATGATATATGTTTTGTTAACAGAGAGAAGAACAAGCTGTACTTATTGAGAAACAAACAGCAAGTCTACATAATGAGTTAGAGAAACTTTCTAATACAGTCAATACACATGTCACGCAAACAGAACAACAAATAAACAACTTACAACAACAAACATCATCAGCAAATCAATCTTATTCTCAACTTCAAAAAGTAAGTTACAAATAAGACACAATGAAAAGGCACCACTGTTTTCACTAGAAGTTGTGGCGGGACATAATGTTAATGAAATATAATTTTAGCATGATTGAAGGCTGCACTTCAACATAAATTTACAGTAAAGCCGAAAGCACAATGGGTAAAAAGTAAAAACCAAGTTAGTAATGTGCGTATCCACCTTAATTCAGTTACATTTGAATTCTTACCTCGCTACCTGGATGAAAATAGCCTTTAAATAGCTACTTGTCGTGTGCTGCTGTTCTGGTACTCCTGTCCTAAGGCAATGGTGCATTCTTAGTGTTTAGGTGCAGTTTGGTTATATCATTGCTCTTCTGGCTTAATAAATAATGTAAAATGAGGATGTATGTATATGATTTTAATAAAAATGTAATGATTATCTCTTTTCTATATTATATATTTATGATTTGTATTATCATTAATAGACTTTGGAAAACAAATTAAAAGAAACACTTGAATTGGTCTGTAAACAGAATACTATTTTCACTGAACAAAACCAGAGGGTAAGTCTTTGAAAATATTTTGTCAAGCACAATTTGTACTTAATTGAAATTAAATAGTTTGGTTTTGGGGGAGCAGAAAATCTAACGCCACACAGACATTGGGCATCCTATATTAAATGTTAGAATTATTTTTACTGATTTTAGTAAAAATACCAGTAGAATAAGTACTAAAGCAAATATTTTTTGAATGTCAATTGATTAATTAAATAGAAAAATAAATGGAGCCAATATTTGTTTTATCAGGTTGACAGTAGCTGTGTTGATAATCTATGTAAAAACTCGACATTCAAGGACAATGTACAAAGGTATGTTTTGCTTTTTTGTTTTATTTGATTGTTTCATCAACATTCTATTTATCAGAGGATTTATTCTGTTTTATATAAATGAGGAAAAGCAAATCAGTTTTATGTGGATATGAATTCATGACAAAATATCTGTGGAGGCAGGCTGTTACTTATCTATCTTACGTATGAAAATATTAAGATATTAAATTATTTTCAAACTGATAAAGTTTTGACATGAATATGTTTTTATTTTCAGTCACACAGATAACTTAACATCACTAATCAAATCAAATGGAAATGAATTATTAAAAGAATCTGAATCCAGTACTGATCACATCCAAGATGATATAAATAAGGTAATTATGGATCTTCAAAGATAATTATATAATTTTAATGGTGACATACTCTTGGTTCATAGCTTGATGTATTAAAGATACATTATGTAAGGCTTAGATAAAGAGCTGACCATTCTTGCTATAATAGCTCAAAAAGAGATAATGTAAATTGAAAGTATTGAAAATTTCATTCAAATTACTTCATTCTGAGCCCTGTTATCACTGTTTGTAATTTTGACAAAATGTGTGCATCATGGTTACCAGGGCACTGGTATATTTCAGATTTTCCCATTTTTAAATGGCAAAATATTCTTATCAAGTTTTTATAATCTTGTTAAAATTTTGAGTATCCAATGTCACCGAGAATTCATTACGATCTTGTTTAATTAATAAATGTCCATTTATGGCCCAAAAAAAGACCTGCAATAGGAAGATTTAGTTCTTGCATAATGCCTGTTTATTTTATATAATCTTCTTTTAAAATTCTGGATCTGTAGATTATAATAATGTGTTAATTTTATAAGTTTTATTTACTCCTTTAAATGTTATGAAAGGTTAATATGTGTTATTGGTTTTACATTAAAATTTATGTCATCCCAAATTAATTCCAAAAGGAATAATAATACTAATAATAGTGTTTTTATTTGGTCTCAGATCATGAGTTAAACACAATATTATCACCAAAATACTTTTCACAGTAAAATTACTCTCAATCAAAAAAAAAAAATGTGCAATAGTTTCTATTTGAGAGTTGAGTATTTGATTTCATGTCATTATGTGATTGAAAAAAAATATTGATTACTATAATCTGGCATGTTGGTGTTCACTTTAGGTTAAAGAAAGCTTAGAAAAGAACAGTGAACAACTTCTAACTCTTCAGACGGATATTACTGACACAGTTACCTCCCATTCACAAGCCTGGGCTGATCATAGTTATCAAATAACGGAGAAACTAACTGATCATAAAACTACTTTACAGTCGTCATTACAAATACATTGTCAAAATACACTGGTAAATTATTGAGCTCCCCATCACTTACTATAGTACTAACTAAATATATTTCTTCAATATTGGTTACTGGCATATCTGTGGTAAAATTAATATAATCGCAAGAACAGGGATCCGGGAGAAATCTTTATCTCAATTGTAAAAGAATTATGCCATTGTCATTTAAGGAACAATGTTCATTGAGCAGGCATATAATGTTAAATGTATAAAAACTACCAAGACCATTTCTGGGTCTCTCCAGACTTTCTTAACTCTAGCTAACAATCAAATTACAATTTAAACAACTTATTATCAAAGGTCTTTTAATATCTTGTATTTTTTCTAGCATTTAACCAGTTCATATAGTGAACAACATGAATCTGTATTAGAGAAGATTGCTCAAAATAAACAACAATGTCAACAAGATGTACAATCAATGAACAATATAATAACAGACCAATCACAGTCTATCACTGACTGTACAGCTTCCTTAACAACCAGTATCAACAACAGACAAGAAGATATGTTAGAATTTATTGCTGACATGAAAATTGATGTACCTACAGGTAAATTGTAACCTGGTCAATAAATTATCCTTTAATTATCTAAGTAGATGAGCAACTGGTTATATTTCCACTGTAGCTTCATGTGCATCTGTGAAATTACAAGGTCTACTGAATGATTAATCACTCAAGTGTACACTTGCATATTAAGGTGATGATTTCTGTATACGAGAGCAATCAATTTTTCGCTTCTTTAATTTGTGCATCCCAGATTTATTGTAAACAATGTGTGGTAGTGAAATATATGCTTTTACTTACAGCAGGGATAAAATCAAAATACCAATGCTAGATAATCTGCCGACTTAGATTCGATTCGATTTAAAATGGCATATATTGGTTCACATCAAATAATGATGGCGGCCATCTTGTTTACATAGGGAGCTGTATAGATTGATTAAATTTTCTATTAGCCATATCTATGTAGACTGAAAGGAATTGACTTTCACAATATTGTACTTGACAAGGGATTCTGTAGTGCTAAGATCAGTTCATAAAGTTTTTAAATAAAAATCATACTATAATTAATTGGGTTTATATCATTTGACGGAAAATTCTATTATCTTCCAGATAAACACAAATGTGTTAATATATCTTTTGAAATAAGTTGTAAAAATGGAGCTGGGAAATAAAATATTGCTCCATATATCTGTAATTCTATTTTTGTTTTCACTTGGATTTTAAAGGAGCTAAATCGCTAATATTTTGGGCCTAGAAATTAACACATATGGGTCGCAAGCCATATAATAATGTAATATGAATGTATATAAACTGATTTACATTCAATCGTTTCAGTTTTTACTCTAATATCAAATCAGTTTGGCGAAGTACACCAGAAGTCTCAATTGAATAACAATATATATAGCGTCTGGAAATTCCAGTCTACATAGTATTTATTGCGCATGCTCACTGTTTGAGATGTAATGTGGAGTATACCTAGTCTTTTTCTTTGGGTCCCTAGCTGAAAATGAGTCTGAAACGCCGTATGGTATACGATTTGTGTACTAATGGTAAAAAAATTATTTCGTCTTAAATATTGAATATCAGAAGCCAATCTTTTTCCTGTTAAGACCACACCATCAATGTTGATTTAAATTGACAAATAATTTGTGTTTTCAACGTGGAAGACTATATTGAGTTAGAGACTTAGCTACTTTAAAGAGTCTTTTGGTGTACAAATTAATGGGTTATCCTTTCTGTTTGAAATCAGGATTGATCTATTACTATTACAATTGTCTAGAGCATTAAATGAAATTGAAATAAAAAATACTGCCTGAAAATGATATTTCATCAGACACCCTTTCTTTTTATTGGTGTTATTTCTAACAAAATAACATTCTTTATATTTATCAGGAACAACTCCACAAAGAAAAGAATTTGCGTATCCTAGAAATCTGTCCAAGACAGCAGCTCACAAAGACTTGATAGAAGAAATGCATAGACAGACACATCAAGACCCAATAGCCATTAATTTATCTAACTCAATGGATGCAGTACAAGAAGAAGAAACAACAGAAATTACTTCTAGAAAATCAGATTCTTCAGAGGTAAATTAATCAACAACTTTTATAATACAGTGATTACTCAATGCGATAGTTCCGTACACAGTGTGACCCCCAAGAGCTACTCATCTTGTTCTTGGGAGCAACAATCTTTAAAAAAGACTAAGGCTCTATCAATTTAAATATGATTGACAGGAAACTAGGCATACTTGTTCCTTTCATAATTGTGCATCAATTGATGGATTTCAATTTTTAATACTGGGTATGTCACAATTCCAAGATGACTGTAATGACATGCGACTCTAGTATGCCCATACTTATTTTATAACTTGGTCCCATCTTCATTAGTCCAATTGGTACAGAAAAGGAGGATCTTGATCTTTAAGCTAGCTGATTGTTAAAATAATGAACGGCCACTATGGTATCATATATTAATCATCTACTTTTGGTCGATTAACATAGAGTTAATTAAATTATCATGCCGATTAGTAAAACAATGAACCCGCCACTATGATGTAATATATCAATCTATTTTCCACCGATTACAATTATGAGTTAAATATTACTCATTGATTAATTAACCCATCAAGATTCAATTAATGCAATGAATACCTTATCCGCCCATTTCGTAAATAAACAACTTAGTTTAGTTAATTCATGCCAAGTAAAAGAATAGCCGAAGATAGCAATGGTGGCGTTGACCCCATTATAACTTGTTAAATTGATTAAACCTATTGAAACCCTTTATGAATTTTTTTCAAATTTATGTGCATTATTTGAAGTAGTAAAACAAAGAAGAAAATCAAATTTTAACAGTATCTAGAGTTATGTATGGTGGCCTATCGTTATCATTCAGGATTTAATAAAATTTCTTTAAAAACTCAAATCTAGAGTTATAATGGGGGCCTATCAGTATCATTCAGGATTTAATAAAATTTCTTTAAAAACTCAAATAAAATGAAGTGAAATTAATGAAGAACAAAGTCAAAATTAAAAGTAAATTAAAAGCAAAAGTTAAATCAAAAGTCAAAATTAAATCAAGTAAACTTAAATCAAAAGCAAAAATTAAAGCAAAAGTTAAATCTAAAGCAAAAGTTAAATCAAAAGCTAAAATTAAATCAAACGCAAAAGTTAAATCAAAAGTAAAAGTTAAATCAAACACAAAAGTTAAATCAAAACAAAAGTAAAAGTTAAATTAAACACAAAAGTTAAATGAAAAATAAAACCAAAAGAAAAAATTAAATCAAAAGTAAAAATGAAAAGAAAAGTAAAAGTAAAACCAAAATGTAAATTAACATCAAATCAAATCACAAATGAAAACTAAAATTATTTTTAAAAGTAATTTGAAATGTAAAACAAAAGTAAAAGTGAAAAGCAAAATAAAAATATATTTGTCGGCCTATTGCTATCATTCAACTTTTTTTTCATGCAAAAGTAAAATGAATAATAAGTTTTTAAAGAAATTTTATTAAATCCTGAATGATAACGATAGGCCACCATAGTTATGGCCCTTGTATGTAATTCATGTGCATTATTTAAAATAATCAATAAAGCCTATCACATTTCATCTGAAGTGGTGACCCTGGTTTCACTTTGTAAAACCTTGTGAATGCTCAAAAGACAAAAGTTTTCATCCGACCTCTATTAAATTTAGCTGCTGTGGACCTGACAATAAATATATGTATTTTGTTTAACAGTACAATGATACAGCTAGTGATGCTGGTAGTGATGTATCATCTACATCTGGTATATCAACAACTAGTAATACTAGTAACAGAAGTAAAGTAAGTATAACAACAATATCTACCTGTACACCCACATTGAAATGTGGTCATATATTGTCGTCAGCCATGTCTGGCGTCCACAATTGCTAACGTTAATAACCAGTTGACTTTAAATTTTTACTCAGTATTTCAGTGAGGCGAAAAAACCTATTGAAAATACTTGTGAATACTAAGGTTAATATCCGATGGACATTAAATTCAACCACAAAGAAGCCTATAGATGGTCAATGATTTCGAATAATTACTGCCATAGTTATGAACCTTGATCACTTGTCGATGCTGAAGAGGCTGGGGTTTATATTTGTATCTATACACAATAGTTATGGTCATGAGACAAAGAGTCCTATTGATTTTTTCCGATAATTTCTGCCAGAGTTATGGCCCTTGATCACTTTGAAAGAGCTTGTGGACTCACTAGACGCTTTTAGTTAACATCTGATTGACTTCCAGAGTTCTGACCCTTGATCACTTGATAATCTTATAGAGGTTGTGCTAAAGTTAGTATAAATTTATACACAATGTTTAAGCTCATGAGATAAAAATCAAAACAAATTCTATTGATTTCTGGTTGTTACTAGTAATCAGATTTGAGTGTATTATAAATGATTCCATTTCTTACAAAAGAAAAAAAAAATGTGACAACCCTTGTTGTTTGCCCAGGTGACTAAGCTGCTGTGAGCATGTTTTGTTGCCTGGCAACTAATCTTTATCAAAAATAATATAAGTAAAAGCAAGATTTTTTTGTTTTTGTTTCAATTCTGTGTTTATACTGCGACAAAGTAAACAAGAGCATCCCTAATGCTACATTATTCATCCACATTCCTGCGTTAATGTTACCGACCTTACGGAAAAAGGAATAAATATTCAGCCTGTGGTCATAAACATGGAAAATCTAGAGGAACTTTCTCAGCCAACACAGGGATTGAATCCTTGACTAGACAGGTTTATCCAGGCACATTGTGGTTGCTTTTTAAGTAGACTGGATAACCTGCTCTAAATGACGTCAAATTGGATCCTACGTCACTGCGCTATTCTGAATTAAAAAATTTTCCCCAGAAGGGTATACTTGAGTTGGGCCAGAAAGAACTTGTAAATTTTTGTTGTTTGTCATTAGTACTACCGGTATACCATATAATATAAGAATGAGAGAAAGACTTGTTATGGTTCAGTAACTTCAGTCTGTCATAATATTACAGGAAGGAAATGATAATCATTCATCATACACATTATTCTCACGCTTTCATGACTGACTATAATTATACAATCCATGCTATAATGTAATGATCAAGGAAGTTTAATGAGTACTAACACCACTTGAATCTATACAAATAAGTTAATCACTGTAAAAGGGCATTGTATTTTCATGGTTTCAAATTTGTAAATTTTAAAGTTACATTCCCGGGTACAAATTCTGTGATTTGATTGGATGGAAAACATATTCAAAGTAACCAATCTATCAAAAATTTGCTTCAATTCTCCCTCAAAAATTTGTCATAAAATTTTAGTTGGTGTGCCATGGGAGTATGTGTTGTGTAGCTTGCCAACCTATCTTAAATTATTATTTTCAAATCTTTACTCCATTTATTAGTTTGATCCCATAGCTTGGGCCTATTGTTTGTGCTTATCGCATCATGACCAAAACTTCACTTCTTTGTTTGGTGTATATTAAAATATGATAGATATAATGTGTAACATCTATATAATGCTTATTAATATTATGACGTTTGTTATTATTTTATGAATTCAAAATATCCTATCTATTATTTGTGTAATAGGATCACACAGTGGGGGTTTTCGTGTGCAATAATATTATGCAAGCTGATTGTATTTATAAGAAATCTGATGTCATATATTCTGCTTTTTTATGAATAATGAAACAATCAACACTATTAGTATGCTGGTAGCATTTATAAGGTTTGGGGGTTAAAGGCAATAACTCTGTAACCTACAATTGATGTGTGAATCATAATTTCTAAAGGCATCCTTAATGATTAACTAAACAATGCCCGCAACAGTGTAAAATAAATCTTAGCGAACTCTAAGTCTTACCTGCAGAAATAAATCAATTTAAATTTAATGCACCTCAGACCTATACAGTGTTTACAAGATTTCATTTCACGGCCATAGTTTGTGTACAAAATTGTTGCGTAGACGGACAGCTGTGACAACAATATAGTCGTTAGATGTGCAGGAACCATTTATATTGTAAAATCATCTTTATTTTTACAGATGTCAGAAAGTAAAGAAAATCGAGGTAGAACAGGAATGAAACCCCCAACCAAGATGGTTAAAAAATCTACAAAACCAAACAAAACACCAACAAAAACTACAACTCCAAAAACTAAACTACCATTACGTAGTAATAATACGCCAGCTTAAATTGATTAGTTTTATATATTTTATTGTAATATAATCTAAAGTTCTATTTTATTATTTGTTTTTTATATTTTAGTTGATTAACATGTAAATATGTCAAATACTTTACCAATTTGTTATAGGAAGTACTTTCTCACAGTATTCGATAGACAGATCAGAATGAAAAGAATAATCAAGCAAAATTTAATAGACGTCTAACATACATGATAGAAATGTAATACATTAGTTTCACATAAGTTCCATTTCTAGACATATTGGGTAATATGCTGTCCATTGACACTGTCTATATCACCAGTTCAACTTATTGGAATAAATAACAAATATTTTAAACTTAAGATTTATTAATCATATTTCGAAATGCAGCATTATGGTCAGCACACACCTATAATTATATGTCCAGGATTTTCTATTACCGACAAATAATCCAGGGTCTTCAGTAATATAATATTAATATTACTACAAAAATTTGTTTCCAAATGCACCGTTTTACAACAGAAATGGTTTGTTTTAAGTGATAATAAGAGGCGTATAAATCTCTATATATATAATTATTATACCAACTATTGTATAATAGTTATGATACTCATGCTTAAATTATGTGGGGATTAACAGGAAGTAAGAAATCTTATCTCTGTATTATGAATGAGTATATTATTTTAAACAAGGCTGTTGTTATAATATATTTAAGTATACATTCACATAGTCATACTTTTTCCTATCCAATCTATATATAGTCATACATTTCTCCTATACAATCTTTTAGTATTACTAGAAATTTCTTTAGCACCTATACTTAGAATTATTTCAACTATTTGCAATGTAAATTACAGTTTAAATTTTCATTCATATTTAATAAATATTATATTGCTTCCACCAAACAAATATATATGTGTGCTTGAAATTAAATTTGACTTCACTTTCAAATAAGAAATAATTATTGAAGTTGGGGGGGGGGGGTCTATATTCAAATTCAAATTATTATTGGCTACTACTCTTTTAGTTTATGATCAGATTACTTAAAAATTGAATATAATATTTTTCAAAATATGGTATAGAAAATATGATGAAATGTTTCTGGAAGATTTCTATCTCCAATAAAAAGAGCGTGATGTGATTAATGCTGGCCATTACTGTCAGATTAGTTAAAAATTGAATGTGTTTATCCAAATATGGTATAGAAAACAATATTGAATGTTTTTGGAATATTTCCATTACCAACAAAGAGAGCAGCGTGGTTTCAATTCCCCGCTTGTGGGTTTTCTCTGGGTCATCTCACTGTTAAAGATCTCTCTGTGCAAGCAAATTATTGACATAAAATTGAAGCATGTTAGTCCCGAAATGACCTAGTTTGAGTCAAGTGAAAGTTAAACCCCATTTCTTCCTCTATCACAATTTTATTTCAATAATTTACTTGCTCGTTGGGGATCACCAACAAAGTAATGAAATTCATTTTCAAGAAATGGCACTCCCACCCCCACCTGTATTTTATGATGGAATAGCCATACATATAATGTAAAAATGTTTATATTACATAGCTAGTAATATCAATATTTAATATAGATTTAATGTGCCATAACACAATATACTTTAAAGTTTTAATATATTAACCGTATTGTATAGTCTATTTCACTCAATCATGTTGGACATATTTTAATCCATTGTACATGTATATATTCTATAGCCCTTGATAATTGAAAATCACCATCCAAACATGTCATCTTCATCTCGTAAACCTTTCCAGTTTTAATATCAAGTCTTTATTACCTAATCTCACTTCCAAAGATGCATTATGTAAGATGAAGACAAAGAGCTTGACGTTCTTGCTATAATAGTTCACAAAATTGATGATAATAAATGAATAAAGTCGAAAATTTTATTCAAAATACTGTATTCTGAACAAAGTTATGAGTATGATTATTTGATTCTTTGAAGAAATAGCATAGATTGTTCATTATCATAGCAACCAAGACCTTGCCTTTATTGTTCATTTTGTCCTAAAACGTTTAAATCTCATGGATGTTGATTTTTGGTTTGTCATGTTTATACATAAAATAATTTATATAGCATTTGAAGACAAAAGAAAGACCTGCAATGAACAGCTATAGTCTGGCCTCTACACAGCTATAGTCTGGTAACATTAATCTTTAATCAATTGATTGAGAATCCCCAAGTAATCAAATTAACCTTTGAAGGAACATATCTTTAAATAATTAGTTTGTGTTTACATGAACAAAGCTTAAGTTATTTATTGATTACTATATTTCTGATGCTGTCTTGTCTATTTCTATTCAACTATTTCTCACCATGTCATTACATCATTGAAATTTTTATTAAATATTTAGTCAATTCAAAATATGCTTTCTCTCTTTTTTTTAATATTTCATGGCAGAAATGTTTTTTAAAGTATGGATACATTGTCCATGCAAAATTATATTGGGCACTATCTAATCCTGCCAATACAGATCCTTGATGGTGCATAAAGCAGTTGCCATTTTGTTATGTCCAACCACACTCATTTGTTCGCCCTCTAGAATTAGCATAATTGTACTTGTCCCCTCTCTATAGACTACGCTTTAAATAAAGTACCGGTAGCCATTGTAGTTTTCAGACATTCCAGAACCTCCCCAACCTGCCTACAATTAGTATCTCTTCTTATGATAAAATTACAATTAGGATTGAATTTCATTGCAATTGTTGTTTTTTTTTATACCATAGTTATGCCCTAATTTTGCAGGCCACAACTTTGGACAACTTATTCAAAACTATCATTTTTATGAGTAGATGACAATTGGGATCGATTATGAAAGCAATGCAATGTTCCTGAGATATTGCCCTGTAATTTCACAATGTACACTATAGAGATATTGAGTCACATCTATCAATTTAGTATCACTAATGTAATTCTACTAAAGCTGCAATTTCATATTTTTAACATTTATTAAAATAAAGCCTTCAAATTGATAGTATTTATAAACAGTCCTACCTAGTTAAAGAATAATCGTATAATTCACTATTGCCAGTTGAGAAATTGGCAAAATATCATTTTCAAATTCAAACGTTTGAAAATAGCTATTGCATGGGGGTAATGGAAGAACAAGGTAGATAATTGTGTTATTATTTCCGATATGAAAGATTTGTAAGCGTGGAAAATAATGCCTATGATTGTATAATAGGAAGTTGACAACCTATTGAGCAAAAGAAATAGATATTTTCTGACTTTCTTAGAAAATATGAAATTCCCGCTTTAATGGTTTTAAAGCCAGTTTACACCAACACTCTTAAAAATACTATACTCAAACTGTGTTTGTTTTCTTTCTGTTATTTGATGGTGTCTTGTTTGTTTGTAATAGCGTCAAGTTTTCCTGTTAAAGTTAATCGGTAGCCGCATCGTCATACAGCCGAGACTAGATCACATAGGTTATTTTTACTCTGTGGACTAGATGCAGGTTCCGGGACTTTCCGGAATCTGTTGAGATTTGCCGAGTGGGTGGGGACGGGAAAAGGTATTCCCAAGCAAAGTAAATATTTTCCCGTATGGCCACAGATCACTAATTATTTCCCCATTGACTTCAATGTTAATTCTCGCCTCTAAGACCGGTTGTAACTTTTTCCCAAATATTCATTGGGTAAAACGCTTTCTGCCACAGATGGAGCAACATATGGCAAACTCTTGCTCAAAAGCATGTATGAGGTTCTTCCCTAAAAACTTGAGATAGACAAGCTGGAAGTAGAGACAGCTAACCTTGCAATTTTCGGCCCTCCCTTTAGATAGATAAACTTTATTTACAGTCGGTGGTTTTGTAAATAGGTAACATTAGCTCTGTAGAGCTATTATAACCGACTATATAATATACAGATATACATATAACATACATATAACATACATATAACATTCATATAACATACATATGACATACATATCACACACTGCTAACAGAGAAGATTAAAATAATAATAATAATACATTAAAAACATTATAAAACACCACATATATAAAACAAGGGGCACTAAAACAATAATAAGATAATAGATCTATATTTAAAATTTAAGCATTGTTACATGCACAACATTGACACGTTGACCCGTTCCAGCTGTTGATTGCACTACGAAATTGGTTGAAAGTTGTTAAATTCCAGTAATTGTTGGGTAGGTCATTCCATAATTTGGCAGCACTAAACCGAAAAGAGTTTAATCCGAATTTTGAAGTCCTGACCTGGGGTAAAGAAGCTGTATTTGTATATCTAAAAGAATAAGAGTTTTGCTTTATATTTATGAGATCATGTAGATAGGTCGGACCTTGCTTATTAACAATTTTAAAAATTTTAAAAACTTCTAGTGCAATCAACCGCATTCTTCTGAGGGCTAGTGAAGGTAAATTTCAACGTGATAATAATAAATGATAGGAGCTTTTAAAATCATCATAAATAAAGCGTAATGCTCTTTCCTGTATTTTTTCCATTTTTTGAGTATTCTGGACTCCACAGAAGTGCCATGTCAGAGGACAATAATTAAAATTGGACATTATAAATGAGTAATAAATAGTGAGTTTACTCAGTTTATTTAAGTGTTTTCCAATTCTTTTGAGGACATTTAGTTGCCTCGAAGCTTTTTTACAAATATATGAAACATGGTTTGTGAATTTAAGTTGAAAATCAATATTTACACCAAGAAGTTTTATTTCTGGATCAGGTTTTAAAATAGAGCCATTTATGTTAAAAGTTATATGTTCAGATTCAGTCTTTTTGCCAATAGCCATTATTTTCAACGTAACCAACCTCACAACTCTTGTATGTGAAGAAGTAAAATGTAGCCATTGCGCATGTAACTAACTATAAACTTCCGAGGCGAGAGTCGCCGTTAAGAAAGTCGCCGAAAAAGGCGTCTTTCTTAACGGCGACTCTCGTGTTGTGAAAGTCGCGGGTCGCCGATAAGCTAGTACGACGAAAAAGTCGCCGATCGGCACTTTCTCAACGGCGACTCTAGCGTTATATCTAGAAACACGACGATATAAATGGACGCTTTCAGCCACCATACTTTTCTTCGATTCTACACCAAAAACTCAACAAAAATCGCCATGCAAAAGGAGGAAAAAGGGAAAGGGAGAGAAAGACTAAAAATAACTTTCGCCCGGCCCATGAATATTTGGTGATCAGTTTCCGTATCTAAAAATAAACCTTCACTTCAAAATGGAGAAAAATCGGGTATTTCGAATATATCGACCGCCTCTTCCGTTTGTTTAGCCAATCTCTAATGGTTATCACAACAGAAGAGTGACGTGTCTTATAAAAACCTTATAAATTATATTCTGCGATACTTTATTGTGAAAATGTCGATGCTATGTAACGTCGTTACTACTACATACCAATCGGTAAAACCCTTTCATGATATTGACAGTAGAAAACTGATTGACCGTAAAACTGAAGTTGGGAGATTGCAAACATTCGAGTGTTGGCCTCATGAAATGTCAACTCGCCCCTGGGACCTTGCTCGAGTCGGATTTTTTTATACACGTAAAGGAGACATTGTGGAGTGTTGTGATTGTTTAATGCCTAGAAAAGATTGGAAAGAGACAGAACAGCCCATAGTAGAACATTATATTTTAAACAAACGATGCATATATGTTCAAAAATTTAGGACTCGGTTATCATCAGTGCGAGGTGACCATGTTGCAAAGCTTCCATATGGCAGTGTTCGAGAAAGAAAACGATCTTTTAAAGGGATTACAGATATTCGACATAGTGCAACCGAATTAGCAAATGCCGGATTTTATTATTCTAATGAAGACAGAGGCATAAAATGTTTTAGTTGTAATATAAATGCCCAAGACATGATTCCATGTGATATACCCGTATGTGAACATTATAAACGTTCACCAACATGTTCATATCTGAAACCGATTCTTGAGAAATTGACAGAAGCCTTGAGGGTGACAAGTATTACGCCTAATAATGGCGTCGATTCCGATTGTTCGGACGATGAATTAAATAACGGAGCTCAAGGAGCAACTCCAAAAACAAAAACAACCAATGAATTGGATAGTTTTCATAATGTAATCGACCGAAGTGACCGTTCTGAAATATTAAACAGCACTGAAGTAGAGGCCGTTGTGGACATGGGTTACCCGAAACGTTTAGTTGAGCAGGTAGTCTTGGAACACTTTTTTGAAACAAAACAAGACTTTTCGTCGGCTGAAGACTTGTATTTGGCAGTAATGGATACAGAATTTAATGCTTCAGAAATTGATGAGATATATGGAACATCTTTTAACGAAAGTACAGATAAAACTACTTCAGAAAATGATGTTTGCGTTTCACCTGAAATTGAACAACAGACCTCGGTGAAAGATGAGGTGGAAAACGTTTCTGTATCTGAAAGTGTTAATGACCGTGGTAATATTGAGCAAAATGTAGCGGTGATTAACAACCAAGAAATTGACAACAATAGGTCGACACATCAAACGTTAGACAGTAATAAACAAGTATCTTGTATAATTTGTTTAGATAATGAGGTACAAATTACTTTTCAACCGTGTGGCCATTTTGGAACGTGTTATTCGTGTTCGATGAAGGTCCATGAATGTCCAGTCTGTAGAACTCGTATAAGAGATCGTATAAAGACATTCCTAGTATTATGAACTGAAAGCAGCGCTCCCATATTTACACCTACACATAACATTGTTTAATATCTGTCACTCACATTGAAATGCGTTCACAATTATATTTATGCGTATTAAATTTCAATAAAGGTGAGTTCATATTTCAATGGCAATCGTTCCGTGTAGAGTTTACTTAGAGTCTTTGTTGTACTTTGATCAGTGCCGGCCGGCTTCCACCAATATTATATACATGTATTAACATTTATTTCAAATTGTTTACGCCCTGAGTATAATAATGTATAACCTGAATTATATTCTAAATATATGGCTTACTAAATTATCTACTATCAGATTACATGTTTTAAATACTGTTAAGAGGCGACCCCTTTTTGCTTTTCACAAAGTTTATCAAGGCCATATAGTATGTGATAACCGCGAAATAATAATTATGCATTATGGTAAGCAGAGCCCGTAATCCGCACTTGCTGAGTTGTTTGTCCCAGGACCTTGATGGTAAGCAATAACATTGTATCTAATCAGAATGAATGCCAGTCAAGTCGTCCACAAGCGAAGTCGTCCACACGAAAAACCTGGTTAAGTCGTCCACACTCGTTGATGAGTCGTCCACACCCGTTGGTGGACTCGTCCACACCCGTTGGTGGAGTCGTCCAAAAGACTTAGTTTGATTCGAAGATGTAATCAGGCTCGTATCTAGCGGGGGTGGGGGGCAAGGGGGCAGCTGCCATGCCCCCCTGGAAGGCACCCTTTGCCCATTGAGGAAAATGTATTTTCCTTCGTTTGAGCGGATTGAGTGAATAAGAAGGAAAATATTTTCTCATCTGGGGCGTATGAATGACGTGCATAATGACGTGATTGGTGGGGCGCCTTATAATGCTGGTCCGGACATAGTGCATAATGCCGAATCAGGTTGGTTGGGAGCCCACGACTTGATCAATGGGGCGCCCAAAACGGCATGATTTGTGAAGTGCCTCATGCAGAGGGGCGCCCATAAAGCCGAAGTCGTGGGCGCCCATAATATAATGCTAGTGAGATTAGTAAGGCGTTCACGAACGAATTGGGCGCCCCAAACCGCGTGATAATTTTCTAAATTCAAACGGCATGATTTGTGGGGTATCTTATCCCAGAGGGCGTCCTTGATATAATGTTAGTTACAATGATTGGGCGCCCAAAACGACGTGATAATCTTCAAAATTTAAACGGCATGATTTGTAGGGTGTCTCACCCCGGAGGGGCGCCAATAATGACGAGGTCATGGACGCCCCTAATATAATGCCGATAATATATAGACAATCTGACTTTTTGGGAAGATGGGTAAAGTGAAAACCAAAAAATATTATTTCATCTGGTTGGCAAAAGTGCCCGAAATCTAATGAAGCACTAAACTGTCTATGGATTAAAACATTTTGTCTGGAGCCACTGTACTTTGTGTCAGATTTTTGGGACATCGGTTTTATTTGTGAATTCAGCTGCAACAGTCCGATGGGATGGTTGGAAATCAGGTCGGCATAGAGTGGGATTTCGGTTACAAAATGATCGGAAAATTGGAAGTTACTTTACCCTTGGGTTACAATAGCCGAAAGAGTGCATATGCGGCGGTTGTTTGGGATCCACCATACTCCTGAAGCAATGGCCCAAGAAATCCCGCTCTGGCCCTTCGTTTAATCTTGGATATTCACTAAAACTTACTGGGTATAATAAAATCGTGAGCCATGACGTAACATATTTGGTCCAATTTGAAGCTTTGTTTAAAGCGTAATGATATTGTTACGCGGTTAGCTATTGGTTGTTAATTGGACCGACTATAAGAAAATCGCCATGTTAGAGCGGCCCCGTTCGTGAATAAACAACACAGTAAGTCTTTTTAGTCAATAAAAAACAATTTCTTAAATGTAACAACACACATGAAGAATTGTTACATAAAACATTTGTAGAAATTTTAAAAGATGAAAATTTATTTTCATCGATTCCAGGACGATAGTTTAAGTCTTCTGTTATTCACCCAATTCATTGAAACCTAGTGCACTGAATAAAAAACTGTAATAATTCTTCATGTGTGTTGAATAGTTGGGGTACATTTTTTATTTTACTTGATATCGTTTAATTATCTGATATTACTTTTTCAAATTTATTTATTCTTAGGAGATTTTAAATATCTTATAAAGGTCAATATAATATTTTTGTTCAATTTTATAGATTTTATGTAATTATTGTTCATGTATGTTGAATAAAAAAAACTTTAGTGGTATGAAATAGCTAGTTTAGTCTGTTGTTAATTGGTGTACAGCACGAATTTTCGTTTACGGTAAAAAAAAAATAAATCCATTGCTAAATTTGGAATATTGGCTGAGCACTGCTATGAACCACTCGGCAAATCTCGACAGGTTCCGGAACCTACATCTAGTCTCGGCTGTATGACGAATTCCGCCATGTTGGAACTACTTTAAAGGTCCCGGATGAAACATGGCTGCGCCCATGGTGTCTTGTTTATTTGTAATAGCGTTATGTTTTCCTGTTAAAGTAAACCGGTAGCCGCAGTGCAAATATATGGGCGTATTATCACGTACTGTCATACAGTCGAGACAAGATGCAGGTTCCGGAATCTGTCGAGCGTTGCCGAGTGTGCTATGAACCAGTCTGCGCAGGCGTCAATTAATGATTGCCGCCGATTTCAAATGAAAGTTGTGTACGTATTTTAGAGTACAATTCTACATGAAAATATTTGGATTATTATAAATTTGTGTCAGATGTGATAGGAAATGATTCCTTTTGGTGATCAAAGAGGAATCTCGGTGAAAAATAGACGGTAAGGATTCTAAAATAGCCTTAGAACCGAGATGGCAAAAAGCCTTATTTTCATACTAGTTGCTTATAGGGACGATCAATAACGGATAGAGATATATATCTCTGACATCCGTTATTTAAAAATAACTATTGCTAGACATATTCCGAAAGCCATGTCAAACAGTGACCTCATATTCTTATCTGGAGAGCATGTGTAATAGATACTTTCTGTGTAGACCAGGGGCGTGGTGAGGGCAATTATTGAGAAGAAATTATGAGTAACAAAAAAGATTTTGGCACAAAAACCCTTTTACTGACCGCGTAGCTGTGGCCGGCGAAGCCGGCCACCCCGAGCGCCGAAGGCGCGAGCCCGCGACGGGGGGTCCGGGGGGCCCTCCCCCGGGAAAATTTCGAAAATTAGAAGCCCAGAAACGCAATCTCCAGCAATCCGAGACAATTTGATTGTGATTTTGGCGCAAAAACTTTTTGGCGCATGAGTATGGCTACTCATGAACTCATTCTCACCACGCCCCTGGTGTAGACTGGAAAAACCAGAGAGACTGCCATTCGATTGATACTTCTAACGTATTTCTCCAAATGTAATTGATTAGTCTTGGTCACCCAGAACCTCCTAGTCTTCAACGTACGTAGAATATTTTTCTGGATGATAGATACTAGTAACCGATTGGAACCCAAAAGGGCATACGACCTACGTATTACCTTTTTTTTTTTACACAATTTGCGTCCACACAGCCGTCATTTTGTCGGGCAGTTTCGTTTCAATTTTCTCAAAATTTGATTTGTGTCATCATTATGTTGGAATGGTGATATATTTAAACGGTTTTTAAAATTGGATAACAATTGTGACCTCTTGAGGGACCACAAGCTTAAAACAAGATTTTTCGTACAATCAAGGGTTATAATTCAGGAAATTACGACGGAACCAGGATATGTGAGTTATGGATGTCCACAAGCAAAAACCATGTTTTTGTCGCCAATCAGGGACCATAATCCATGAAGTTATGGTTCGGTACATGCCAATATCAAAAGGAACCGAGTTCTTTGGGAGGTAAGTTTCGTCAAAATCGGATAACAATTGTAACCTGTATAGAGTGTCCAAAACCAAATTGTGGACAGACGGACAGGGATGAAAATGTGGGCGTATAAAAAGAGAAACGATTGATAGGGGGGAATCATTGTATAAAATACACAAGATATTTCACTGTTACATTATTATATTACACAGTTTGGTAGATATGGCTACCCATACAATAAGCTCTTACACGTTATTACTCTTTAGGAAACGTAAAAGCAGGCGCGGATCCAGGATTCTTTGCAGGGGGGGGGGGGGGGGGTCTAGGTTTGATAATTGCGATGGGCGATGGCGCTCAACCCATTAACGGGGGGTTAAAATTTGGTAAATTAGATTCAGTTTGGTGCATTCTGACGTATTTCCGGAAGGTAAATTCCAAAACTACAGGTCTAAAAATCGCCAATAAAATAGAATAATTTTTTTTTTCAAGTCTGAGCGGGGGGGGGGGGGTCGGACCCCCTGGACCCCCCTCTAGATCCGTGCTTGTAGAGTTTCCATAAACTTGTTGCAAGTTTTGCTTTACAAATTGCAAAATTGTTCATAATTCAAATCTTGCAGTTGAAATAAACACAAGGAAACACCGTTTTTGCATGAATGAATTTATTACTAAATCATACAGATGACATGATATTTATCACTGTGTAAACAATTAATGAATGGCGTTTAACATTGTGTCAGTATAATACTTATATGTGTATGTGTGTATGTAAAGGGCCGAATGTTCAACTGCTATTGCAACTAAATGCTCAATCTATTAAACATGTTAAAGTAAACCTTTCAGTAACAAATACGAGCGCACTGTGGACCAGGAACTGACTATGACGTCATCGCCACCATCTTTGAATTGTAACGTCATATCAAAAATCAAAGTCCGTCAATCGTTACGCAATTGTCCAAAGAATAAGCTTTCCATGGATCACATTAATAACAACTATATTAGAAAGTGTTCATGTCTTCATATTCAAAAACACATAAAGAATTAACAATAAGAAATTAAAGATGTCTAAAGTGAGAGTTTTGCTAAAATAGGAGTTGGACATTTCGATCGTACCTATTAATGATTTATGCCTCTCAGGTAAATAGGTGTTTTTATTTTAGGCCCAAATTGTGTAAATGGTGTTACATCTGCGCACTTGAAATGGATGAATAGGCCGTGCTTCCTTTTCACCACGCACCACAAAATCTGATTATCTAACCTGAAATTTTGTGGTGTAAGTATTATGTTTGACTTTTGTGATCATGAAAGTGGTTAGGCATGGATTATTAGAGAACAGTTCTGACAGCACAAACAGGAAGGGCAGCAGTAGCATCACCGAGTGGCTTGACAATAGACGAAGCTACATTTGTCCAGAATGTCTTGGTGTTTTTGATAAAGGTTCCCCTAAAAATAAACAAAATAATGACATAAAACTTATTAGTGTTTAAGTATGCATTTCGACAATGAAACCTTTAACAATAGATTGTAGAATCCCACAATGGACGATCAACCTTAGAACGTAGAATAAATGGCGACATAATGAATAAACAATATCATGTTTATTTTCTAATATAGAATCTGTAGTAGGATTTTATAAAGCCAACCTGTTTTAAGGTCAGCAAGATATTACTATTAATAAACTTGTTTATAAACAAAACTAAAATGGATAGAAAAAAAGTTAACTTTATTCCATTAAAATAATACCTCAAAGAAACCTGATTCGAAACTTACCTAAAATATATTTGACCAACTGATGTAGTAGGAGCTGTCCATGTAACAGTTTTACTGGTGACAACAATTTTCGCTTTTTGTGCAACTGCATTCTACAAATGTGAAAGTCGTTCATTAGGTCATATTAATCTGAATTTTGTTCATCGGGAACACCAAATAAATGAAATGTGGTTTAACCTCCTACTGCTGAGCATCGACGGCATGGACTAATGAAGACGGGCATACGCCATACAGTGTGCTTTATCGGTGTGCGGCCATTATCGGTTAGTAAGTCACCGTCGTACTCCTCAATGCATGAGCCACGGTTTCATTAAATAGCGTATATTAAAATATCAATGAACTTTAAATATATAGACTACTTACATTGACAACACCTCCACATGACATCAGTTGTAAGAATGTATCTCCAGCCGGTATGGTAAATGTACCAACTGGTACACTATTTATACCACTAGAACAATTAGTGGTAGCTCTTCTAGCTTGTATCATGACACCATCAAAAGCATTACCAACACCAAGCAGATTCACTGAAACACATCATTTAAATAAGTAACTTTGTAGTAAAGACATGAGATTATACGCCATCCTTCTCTGTACCAATCGGGGTAATTAAGGACGTCGCAAATGAAATGGTTTGCGTATCAATGTGTCGCACAGTCTTTGACTAAATAAGACAGTCCGGTATATGTTCCAACACAAATGAAAAATGGTACCCGGTGCTCTAAAACAACGGCCACTCCGTTATGAACTTGTTATTGGCCCTATTGTGATCATACAAGACCTTGGACCGTAGTAAGCATATCCTAGCTACGTCTTAGATTCGGGACTATACGATTATGAGGCCAATTATTACCGACCAGTAAAGAATATATCACCCCTATCTAAGTAAAGATGTGCTGTTATTCTGTTAAAATACGAAAACCGAATCTTCGACGTTCGTGATAAAGTTAAACTATTTACCTGTAACAGTGCCACCAGGAGTATAAGTAGCTTGATTCGTGGTTATTGCGAAACCCGAAAGGCCGGTTTGAGCATTGACAGCATGTCCTGTGGGAAACAAATCACTACAAGCAGTTGAAGGTGGGCCACTTGGGAATCCCTGTACCGCAGACAAGATAAAAACACTTATTGTAGCTACAAACTGAAAGAGAAATAATACTCATAGTAGCTACAAAATGAAAGCTAATTAAAACTTATAGTAGCTATAAACTGAACGAGAAATAATACTTATTTAATAGCTTTAAACAGAAATGAGAGATTTTATTTATCGACGACTGTTTATTATACTGTAATGTAAAAAGAGAGATTTTATTTATCTCCAATCTCCAAATGTTATTCTTAGATGAAGAGAAGAAAACAAATGGTAATATTTGCTGTCTATTCTTTGAGTACACAGCAGCACGGAAGATATAGTCCAGTTTTGCAATATATGTATTGGGACCTTTCTGTGTTTATCCGAATTTGTTGATACAACAAGCATTTTGAAGTATATTGCTTTAATATTTGTTAATCTATAACCAAAAGAATGTTTTATAAACTATACATTAAACTATATAATTATAATGGTTACACGTAATATAACTTGAAAATAATATGTCATTTTTATAAAACGGCAAAAATAACAGAAAGGTTAAAAACCACACATCTCAAGATATCCATAACCATAAAAATTCGATATTTAAAATTGAAGAAATGTAATAAAACATTATAGACAAGTTTGAAACCGTATGTTTATATTTATAATTAAGCTAGTATATGGCTATATACTTACGGTCAACATGGTGAAATGTTATACGATAGTATGTAC
Source organism: Patella caerulea (assembly GCA_036850965.1). NCBI lineage: Eukaryota > Metazoa > Mollusca > Gastropoda > Patellidae > Patella > Patella caerulea. The sequence continues at coordinate 28,457,139 of JAZGQO010000006.1, forward strand.
TGTTTCCGTCAAGTGATGTTACTGGTGAAAACGTCTTTCTCTTGGCTGAGACAGTGATCCCTCTTCTTATAGGTAAATCTTGAGACGAGAGATAAAAACCTGAACGCTAAAATCACGTGATTTTGAATGAATCCTATTCATAGGATATTATAACATTATAATGAAAAATGAAGTGAATTACATCTAGTTCAATAAAATACCTCCATTACGTGTTTAAGCTATGTCCCGTTAATAAAACATTAATACACTCACCAGTGTTTTTTTTATATCTAAACGTGTTGTTTGGACATTTCCTTGAATAAAATACGTTATCGCTAGTCTTCTTCTATATAAAAGAAACCGGTGCATTTATTTTTATGTGCAAGCAGTCGGTGCATTTTAACACATTGACATCATAAAATATTGAAAGGAATACGTTTAAGAGGAAATCACCCACTTCCATCCTTTTGTTAAAAAAATCACAACATAGAAATGACGTCGATACATTCAACTGTCCATGCGCGGATCCAGAGGTGGGAGTGGAGTATTAGGTGGCCGATTACGCGTTAGATCGTAAGGTCAGTCATTGATTGAGTCAAGTGGCGTGGTTTCAATTCCCCGCTTGTACGTTATAAGAAGTATGGTCACCTATTCAACCGCGTTGGTTTTCTACCGGCCATCCAGGATTCCCCCACTGTTAAACCCCCTTCGCACAGTCGAATTTGAAATTGAACAATATGTTAGGCGTGAAATGACATAGTTTGTGTCGAGTGGACGTTAAACACATTAAAATATATATTTAATCACTCTTCAACACAGTAATAGATATTATGTGTAATGTACAACAAAATCTCTTTCATCTGAAACACCCCAGTATTAGGTAATTATGATGACAGTTGGAATTTATATTCAATGCTCTTTTTTGCTGACCTGAGAAAGTCATTTCTGGGATCATGTTCTTTACCATTCGTTGTTCTGAAAGTTCATGATAAACGTCTGTCTACAATAAGCCACTAAGCTACTTGGCCCAAATTTTAATTCCTAAATCGACGACTTTAGTCGAAAACACCTTTGAAAAGTATTTATTCTGCGTCCATTTAATAAAACTGAAAAAGTTAATTAATTAGTCCCTGTGTGTATGACAGATATGAAACGGGATAGAGTGAAATGAAATGAGGTTTAACGTCCTACTCTTCTGCACCTAACCTTGGCAAATGGAAGACGGGCATACGCCATACAATGTGCTGAGAGAAATTTTGCCCGGGCAGCGGCGCTACGGCCTACTCTTATATCGAATTCCAACAGACAAGGGATATGGACGTCAATGAGTATATGGGACCTCATAGTCCAGTAAATCTAGATTTTTACCTGGAATAAATTTGCAGAAAGCTGAATTCAACTGTTTTTGTATCTGGGGTACTTGCTTATCAAAATACCAAAAGTCTTCCAAAATCTGATTTGCGGGTCTACGTGAAAATCAATAATCAATCCAAGATGGCGGACGACGGCGTGAAATGGCTTAAAATATCAAATATCTCCTAAAGGAATCGTTTTAGACCATATAAATGTACTATGAGTCAATATAAAAGTGATATCTCTGAATCAGATGGTGGGGTCAAATGGTTGCTATGACGTCATAGTGGCGACATATCGCAATATCGAGTCTAAAAACGAAGAAATTAAGTAGAAAGTGACGTCATAACATTATATCGAGTCAGAAAGTAAACAAATTAGACCGCAATATGTCTTTTGAAGGAGATACTATCGCACCTTATATATTACGTATTGAGAAAAAATTGATCATTAATCCTAGATGGCGGGAAATGACTTAAAATCTCAAATATCTCCGAGAGGAAGAGTATTAGACCATAAAAATGTATAATATCTGGGAAAGTCCAAGTTTTAGACCATATTAATATATAATATCTCCAACTGGAAGCGTTTTAGACCAAATAATGTATAATATAAATGTATAATATCTCTGAAAGGAAGCTTTTTAGATAATATAAATGTATAATAGGGTGATTGTGCCAGTTATCGGCCACTTAAGTAAAATTCCTACTAGTCTTAATATTGTTGATGTTTTCTGGTATAATATTGAACCCCTTACGTGTTTCAATTGTTTCTTTGATGGGTATTTAATCCAAAATATTAATATATTATCATATTGAGGAAAGATTCCTATTTTTGCAGTCATCGGCCATCGACAAATCTAATTCCGGCTATTGTGAGTTTAGTTTGCCATAACTTCCGGTTACTGAAATATATGTTTGCTTCATCGTCCACACATTCATCTGTCTATAAATAAATATGGAAATCACCGTTAACTATCGAATCTGTTAACACCATCAATGTCATTTTGAAATTTGAAATGTTCGTTTCATTTTAGATACTATGTCAGACCTACTTGACTTCTGTGACACCGATGAATGGTTATTTCCATTATGGAATGGAATGGAATGGGAATAACCCACATGCCTTAAAACCATTTGATATTGCGTTTCCAAGAGCCGAGTTCGTGGCCAGGTCTAATATATGAGCAAATGTCCATTTGGATAGTGATTTTCCTAAGTCTGATTGCATATGCTAATTCCTTACATGGTTTTTTTTTTATCATTGGACTTTGAGGGGCCGAAATACCGAAACATCAGCAGGTTGTAAAATATGGGTAGCATTGGGAAATAATTCCATGGGAGCTACAACAGTTACTAAGATGATATGGCAAGTGTGCTTTATGTCCATCTACTACAAAGTAACACTGGAGGTGGAACTGCATTCTCTGAGAGCAGGATGGAAAACATTTGCCAAATATTCATAAAACGTTTCTGATTTCATCCATCCGGATTGAGACATTCCAATTGCCCATGTGCCCGATACTGACTTCAATGTAACTTTGGGAGGTCACTCATGTGGCAATATATCAGTCCCTTGACAGTTTCATACACATTTTTCCATCTCTTGGACTGAGGACTTTTCCACTTTTAAGGCATTGTTGAAACTTGGTCTCGTCATACGTATTCTGCTTCTATCCTCCAAAATGAGCTGACAGTTTTCCTCAAGTTAATCGTGCAACCCCTTAAACCAACTTCTTAGGTTAGCTAGTCACAGTCAACCCAAGACTTCCTTTGTTTATTGTTTCAGCAGTACGTACATAAATTGAATAATGTCGAATAGGAAATCTCTTGTACCACTGTTCATCCCAACAGATGTTTGTGAAGGGATTTTCTAGACTATCTTCATCTGTTATTCGTTTCACTGTATTGATCACATAAGTTTTCTTCCCATGAAAGCCGATCATGGATAAATCATGAATCAATTTCTCTGATGTATCCCTATTCAGCTGTTGTTAAAACAGTACTTGGACTCATTTTACTTTCTTCAGGAACCCTTCCACAGACCTCATAGCTACGCTTCATTGACTGACCTGTCACTCAATTATCCAATACCAATCACGTAACACATTATCCATAGGTACACACACATCCTTAAATTGATCCATATGAATATCATAATGAGAAACATCTTTATTTCTTTGACATCGGAAGGCCTAAAATATTCTCGCAAGTCCGCGAATCTGCTTTGGCTCCGTAACTCGACGATTCACGAATTCGCTAGCCTAATCCGAATACACGTGCATTCCACTTACTATCAAACATGTTCAAAACTTACGCATAAAATTGAATAGAAAGGCTAATGACTTCGCTATTGAGAAGTGTGTAAATTTAGATTCTAAAATATCCGTAATACATTGAATATCAAATCATGATATCACATCAGTGCATAACAATATATATACCTAATGTGGGGGACAGGTAAAAATTATATACGAGATACTGTTCCGACCAACATGTATTTATTTTCTTTTGTCAAATTTTCCAGTAGATTATACATAGACTTTATTTATAGAAATCGTTTTCAATTTTTAAATGATTAAATACGCCTTACAACGAAAACTGTACATTCGAGCCACAACAATATTTACTACTCTGTGGTCACAGTAGAATTAGGTCACATGACTTTGGGGCTAATTTATTTAGATATTTATGTGTTATAGATACTTCATAAGGAATCGAATTACAAGTTTGTGAGTACACAGAGCTAAGTGTAAATATGGCAAATGGTGGCGTATCGTGGTACTTCATTGGTTATTCTTGCATTTGGAAAAGGATAATTAAATTTTTGTGATAATGTGAGTGTTGTGATCTAAGTCAATTTACTGAACGTAGAATAAAATTTTGTCAAGCTGTCGGACGCAACAGGTAGTTTTACTAACTACCTGTCAGACTGAAAAATCGTCTGTCGGTGACAAGTAGACAGGCCAATATTTCGAGCCATGCCTCCATGACGCCTGTCCTGAAGAGTTGACTTTGGTATATAAAGTCCATTTTATACCTAACTCAAGACAGGCTTTACGCTGGCTTATACCATTTTGAACCGAAGCCGACGCTTTATCGTCGAAAAACTTTGTCGCACATGAACGGTTGCCTCCGACTGCAACGCTAAATAACAGCTTGAGAACACACCACCGAATAATTATCGAGATGGTGATATGGATGTGGCTGGGGATGGAATATTACGTTAATTTAAAATACATCGCTGTCTAATTTGTTTATTTTCTGACTTGATATTGTGTTATGACGTCACCTCTATTTAATTTGTTCGTTTTCTGACTCGATATTGCAATATGTCGCCACTATGACGTCATAACAACCATTTGACGCCACCATCTAATTCAGAGATATCACTTTTATATTGACTCATAGTACATTTATATGGTCTAAAACGATTCCTTTCGGAGATATTTGATATTTTAAGCCATTTCACGCCGTCGTCCGCCATCTTGGATTGATTATTGATTTTCACGTAGACCCGCAAATCAGATTTTGGAAGACTTTTGGTATTTTGATAAGCAAGTACCCCAGATACAAAAACAGTTGAATTCAGCTTTCTGCAAATTTATTCCAGGTCATAGTGGGTCGGGTCCATAGTTTTTCGTCTGAACGACTAGACAGCCAATGTCTTACCCACTTCGACACGTAATCCCCGGGTAGAACCACGGCAAATAACTTAGATAGTTTTATGTACGTACTGTATAATGTTCTAGGAAAAGAGTCATTTCCAGTAAGTTTGCCTCCACGTCTCTCAATATATTCCTGTTATCGTGATTTGATATTCTCGCCAAATATCAGCATTTCAGATGATAATTCGCAACTAAGTAGTATGAAAGTTGTATAAATTCTCAAATTCCCGGGCTTATTGCTACGTTATCTACAGATATAACTTGCAATCCGATTGTCACAGATATTTTAGCTTGAAAGCGCAGGACTTGGTATTCGCGACGATCGAGGAATGTGATAGGCTAACAAGCTGGACTTGTACCCAATCGAATTTAGTGTCGAAATATGCAGAGTATAACGTGAAGGCCTTGATACTTGATAAGACGTACGTGTTAAAGCGAGATCAAGCCTTCTATTGAAGATGGTATGCCAAGAATTCAAACATTTAAACACGTCCTTCAATGCAGCCCGATTAAATCACTTAAAGACTCTGTTTCAGAAAAGACCGAGACAGAGACTGAAAGGGAGAGCGATTTAACACTTACTCAACAGATATCTTTATTTCAATAACATAATAATATTATAGCTTGCGTGTTGATGTCTTTAAAGTAGAAGGGGTGAGGTCAGGGGAAAGCCGACTTTGTTGTAACCACGACACATGCGTCGCAGATAAACGTCGTGTAACCACTTTTCGATTTTAGATGAAATGAAATGAAGGAGGTTTAACGTTCTACTTTTTTTAACCAACAAGGAATCGACGGTCCTTTTATGTGCACGCTAACGTGTTACACCCCCCCCCACCCCGCCTGCCCTGCACCATCGACGTGTGTGAGCCAATGCCTTACACAATGAGCCACCGCGGCTCCCTCTGTCTAAAATCATAATGTAACGTGAATTGTTTTGCCAGATAAATTATTTATAAACCTTATTCACTTATTTATTCCATATTTATCTAGGCGTTTGTTTTTGAACATAAATATAATTGTGTACTTTGTAATACTAATTATATTTATAGATACGGAAAGTGTCTTTATTCAATGTTTGTCATAAAATAGTATTGTCAACAGGGCACCCAGTCTTTAAGTCCATAAATAAAATACAATATTCAAAAGCAAATCCAAATAGGTTGTGTTATGATAGGGAGATATAAAATCTAGGATCGTTCAATGATAAAACATCGTCTAATATATATACCCATTGAGTGAAAATGTGTTACTTTTACTTTTATCCTGTTGTGGCAGTGAAGGCGCTTTGAGTAAAGTGTTTGTGGTTTCGGTTCCAGCCTTGCACGTGAGAAGGATTGAGGTTGCTGACCTAAATCTACCAAACAATCATCTAACATGATCGCATTGTTTTAAGCAAAGTGAGAGAGATATATATAGGGGTCTTTAGCAGTGGATGGAAACCAGAGTAGCCGGAGAAAACCCACGAGGTTGGACTCAATGGCAGGACGTATTGTATAGCGCGCACACGCTAACCATCCACCTCACCCCACCCCCTGTTTTAAGCAAAGGCACGGGGGCGTAAATACAGAATGCAACTGCGTTCGTCCTCTAATGACATCGATACTTCACAAAAAATTTGAAAAATAAACGGTGTTCTCTGTTGCGTTCACGGGTTTTAGGGAAAGCTCGCAGAACTGTGTATATCGATGGGGCTCTTCCTTTCAATATCGCAATGTTTTCGACGTATTATAGTTTAACTCATGAATGGAATAAAACGATTGTACCAGTTCAGCATTACAAAATCTTTTGAGAGCTGAATTGATGGAACATTACAAGGTTCTACTGATCACGTGTATTATTTCCGGACTGTGGGTTTTATAAATAGTGTATCTAGTGTAAGCTATCTTCCTTGTATTCTACTCCACCTTGTCAAAATTATTTCCTTATCGCTCACTTTTTGCAAAACTTTGGGCGATATTAACGAAAAAAAAACGTCCTTGTCTGTTCTTCTCGGTGATTAGTATACCAACCACACATCACGTACTGCGCACCACGTACATATTGAACTCTTTTTTAACGGCGTTTACAAGGTTTCGGGTCAATGTTACTAACTATTTAAACTTTAATTAATTTTCGATAGATCACACGGCATGCTGATATAAATTAACTTAAAATTAAGATCAAAATAATGTCAATAACTTCTCTCTGCCAAACTCCGTGTCACCAACCAATGTTATCGTCTGACATTTTGATATTCCATATTCGAATAGCAAAGGTTGGTATAATGTAACGTGAAACTGGACGTGAAAGCGTAGGTTTATAAATGATGTGGACGTGGATTTTACAATCGCTTATTTAAAATGGCTAGAACTGAGTCAATACAACAAATTGTTCATTTCATAAAATGTCGATTTTTTTTTATGGAATGACTATCTGTCTTCGTTTAAAAAACTTCCACCCATAGGCACAGTCAATTTTATGCAACAATTATTAGATTTATTACTATACATTGAATTTATTACTACATCACCGGGATCGAACTCCGGGCCGCCGGATTAGTCAGCTAGTGAGTTCAGTTGCAGAGCCACCGTGACTCATCACTTAAACCAAAGAAGTTAATTTATCGTTAAACAGCACCTACTTACTTAACTAAGGCGTAAGTCATAGTGTGTGCGATATAATCTAAAATGAAATCGGATGTCAAAGTCCATCTGCTTATTTACTAAGACTGAAGTCAAGGTGTGTGCGATATAATCGAAGATGGAATCGGATAACTAAGGCAGAAGTTACTGTGTGTGCGATATAATCTAAGGTGGTATCGGATGTTAAACCCCTCCTACTTTTGGAAGGCGGAATCTAAATTATATTACGCGATACAATACAAGTGGAAGTGGGCTGTAAACCTCACGAACTTGTGTAGAAAACAAACCTCATCTCTCAGCCCGCCTTGTTTCGAGATAACAGATGATCCTATATAGTTCCACGTAGCAAAGCCCAACGCGAATCGCAACGGGCATCAGTAAACAGAATTGACAATATTTTTCATCAAAACAACGATTGATTACTGTTATTTATAATATTTATTCCACATCCAACTACAATTAAGCATATAATCCTACCTGAAACGGGTATAAATCATCGTATTTAAAATCGAGGCGTTAAGGCCGTTAATAAGAACGATATTTTTAAACGGAAGATGTGTAACGGTGTATGACAGATAAACACAACGCTTCATAAATTTAAACGAGAATATTTGGAGTTATGCGATAGTTGTGCCACTACTTTGGCCTCTGTAAGTTTAATTGGCCATTATAGTATACAATTATCCTATTTTTAAGCAATCTGATTAAAATACACGATCCATATTCAAAGGGCATCTTAAGTCTAAGATAGCCACTTAACTACAAGATTTCTCTTAAATATACGTAACTTCCTGTAAGTTAAGGGTAAGTGGTATTCAAAGGCATGGTTAAGTATCAAATTTTACTTTAAAATTAAGCTGCCTTAACTTTTGTGTTTAGTCTTTTAGCGGTATTCAAAGCCTAGTTTAAGTGAGAAATATCCACATCAGAGGTCTTACGACCGGCTTTTGACCCTATTAATTTGGATTAATCAATCAGCTTTGATGTTGCTAGTGAATTACCCACAGTTCTGTGCAAAATACGCCTAAAGATCGCCGTAACAGACCCTTTGTTTGGCTTAACCTCACACCAATAAGAACAACTAATATATAACAACTCTTCAAGACCCTAGTGTAGTAAAGATAAGTAAAACGAAATTTTGAACTATAAAAAACGAAATGAAGTAGGACCTGTGTTTTAATCAGATTGATTTTTAAGATGTTACGTGCATTAATTGAGTTTGACACTTGGAAGTAAAAGCATCCAATCGTGGCTAAAATACAAGCACATCTTAACGTCTTTAGCTACGTTCTCGTATAGTTTGTTTTGTTTTCAGCCTTTAACATTTCATTGAGAAATGTTCATAATGTTAAACAATTATTGATAAAGAAATATGGCCTTCATCATTAGATGTGACTTACAAAATCGATTTGTATTGTCCTTGTTACAAAATCGATTTGAACTCCTTGTATACAAATAAATATGCCTACAAACACGGTTATGGTAATCATAAGCCATACATTTTAAGCTTCCATGAGTCCCTTTTCAAAAGGTTACGAATGGCTATTTGGGAGTATTTATTATACGGGTATTAAAGCTGACTGTGGATCTGATTTTAACTTCATAGGAACAAACATCATTAGTCATGCATCCACAATTTTCTAATACCCAGTAAACACCCAGTATCCATCCGCCTCAAAATCATGAATATTCACCAAAACCTGGCAGAAAATGTATTTTCAAACCCTTTTCTTCCCATGAATATTTGGTCATAATTACTCCTTAATAATCTGCTCTCTCCTCTCAAATACAGATTATTTAAAATGATAAAAGGTATTATCAGCAACCTTATTAGTATTCAGTTAGCATCGAGATATAATTAATATATATTATGTTCCGTCATTAATACGAACAATCTCACACATTTATCTTACAATAGGACCTGCAATTTAAATCTGTGGTGTGCAAAGAGTTGATGATGGTCCAGGACAACTTTTTGATTGCATGCCACCGAGACTCGAGCATATGGCCTGGTACTACGAAATGTGATAAAGGAAGACATTTCAAATAATTGTCAAAATATATGAAATAACCTTTTATTAAACTTATGTAGGTTAGCATGGAGTTAACCAAATTTCTATAAATAATCAGTACGCTAGGCATACGTTAGTCCTATTCATTAGGCCTACTTTGTGAATTCGAAATACTCTGGTCATTCATTTTTCATCATTATCCTTGATATTCATGAAGGTGTATGTAAAACAAAGCTATTATTCTCTTATATACCATCTATAGCTTTAATCATTAACTCTTTTTTTTTTGTTTATTATTTGTTGAAAAACGTTACCTTTTCAACATCAGCGGAAGGGTAAACAATAAGAAACAGCTGTGTTGAAAACGTGTAAATATGTATACTTTTGTACAATTACCTTGAAAATTATTAGTTGTTTTTATTTATATACCGTTTTCCTGTTTTTAAATAACATGCATTGTATATATTTTCTTATTAATAAAATATACGCTATATGCGAAGAAATATCATCCAGCGTATGATTAAGTGTGTGGAGCTATTTAATGAACATTCAAAGACACTGTAAAAAAAATTGCATGTTCTTTGAACTGAAAAAGAACGATTTTCCACTTTAGCCCAGCACACAATAACCCGCTGACATCATGGATTTTTTTAATTTTCTTAGTTATTTACTCGTGTTCTATACAATGAATATGTTTTAGAAAGACCGACGGTTGCCAGGCAAGAGAGAGAGAAAATGAGGTTTAACGTTCACTCGATACAAACTAGGTCATTTCGAATGGTTTGGCCGTGGGATCAAACCGGGCGACCCGGAGAAAACCCACGAGGTTGGACAGGCGACCCTACTCCTTGTCACGTACAACCAGGGATTCGAAACCACGCCAGTTAACTCAATGACAGGCTTTGTGATACAGCACGCTCGTGCTAACCATTCGGCCATCCACCCCCTCCCCCCTAAACACAAAAGAACAACGGTTCTATTTCAGTAACGCACTTCTACCTGTTCCCATGATCGTAGAGACTTGAAATTTTTAGGGTGTGTTCAGGGGGACTAGCATGACCTCGCACCAAATTTCTGGCTTAGGGGTACCCCTAACCCTGGTAGAGCTGCGTTACTGAAACAGTGCCAGAACAACAATCCCCCAAATAACGTCTGGGGACTAGAATATAAAAGTTAAGTTTTATCTCTAAGTGTTGCATAATTCCTCTAATATTGCGCTCTCACCTATCCATTAACGGGTGGCGACCTGGAAATTATCCTGTCATTACGAATGAACTATCATAAAATTATTGCATCCGCAGTTTTTTTTAATAATAAAATTATTGGGTAAACGTTTCTGGAATCATCAAATAAGGTCGGTCGGGTAACTGTACACATTGGTAACGCCTTGGACACGAATATAATATAATATATAATATTATATATTCGTGCCCAAGGCGTTACCAATGTGTACAGTTACCCGACCGACCTTACTTGATGATTCCAAAAACGTTTTAAAATTATTGGGTAAACGTTTTTGGAATCATCAAATAAGGTCGGTCGGGTAACTGTTTATATTATATTCGTGTCCAAGGCGTTACCAATGTGTACAGTTACCCGACCGACATTATTTGATGGTTCCAAAAACGTTTACCCAATAATTTTATTATTAAAAAAAACTGCGGACCCAATAATTTTATGATAGTTCATATTATGGTGGCTACATGCGACTTTCAAAAGTATAATTTATTAATAAAAGGGAGACAATCGCACTTTAAATATGGACGCAGACCACCATTAATTTCCTCTTTGAATTCAACGTTAATTCTGGCCTCTTTGCCTACCTCCAACTTTTCTCAAAATTTTCGTTGGGATGAATGCTTTTTCCTACAGACAAGAGGAACAAATGTTTATGTCTTTGCATTAAAATTTGTTTGAGGATGACCACCAAAATTCTGAGATACACAAACTTGAAGAAGCATACTGAAAACATGTAACAAGTCAAGTTGCCGTACACATCACCATAGCCAACCTGATAACCCTGTTATCCTTCGGCATCAAAATCATGAATATTTACCAAAACCTGGAAGTAAATGTTGATTCAAACCCTCTTCGTCCATTCTAGGCCCCAAAAAATTAAATTTAAAAAAAAATGGGCGTGCAAAAGGGGGGGGGGGCTATAAATAGACGAACTACAATTTGCGGGTAGAGATGGTAAGATTCAATGGTGGTCTGCCTCCTATATGATTTTATACATTCAAAATTCTTTTCTTTATAGCTTCACACTTATTTTTGCAACATTATGATAATACAGAATAATAATTATTGAAGATTCTTTCTTAATTTTGCAAAAATGTGTGTTCTGCAAAACTATTTAAAGAGTTTCAAAAAAGTCTCAAACAAGAGAGCGGTCAGAATTGTCAATGTTGAACTACTTTCAGTGCGTCACATTTGTATTTATCCACCTCGCCTCAATACAGTTACAATTGTCGATAACAAAATGACGAGAGCGACTGGTTTGTTCAGTGTTCCAGCGCCATTGTCCTTCAGAGTAGTTCTGACTGGACAGACAGCCAGGCGGGCAGACGGATCAACTGGTGAAGATATGTCCGTCCCGAACGTCTCTGTGTTCCTTACAAAGGTTCCCCTGAAATAAACAAAACAAGTGAAATGTACAAACAGTACGGCGGCATTGCTACAAGTTGCTTTCTTAACTTAACTAGAACTGCAATATGATTCAGCCATCTAAACATAGAATATTTGTTTAAGTAACATAGTCTTTAACTCATTGAAGACACGAATTATTTGTCAATTTAAATAAACATTGATGTTGTGATCTTAGCTGGAAGCTGGAAAAATGTTCTTCTGGTATTCAATATTTAAGATAAAACAAGCCAACAGTGAGGCCGTCCCCCCCCCCCCCGCCTACCCCCCCCCCAAAAAAAAAAAAAATAGATGACACATATTAATTAATTGCACATTTAGGTTTTTTTTCAAACGTTATAGAGCAATCAAACTGATTATCAACTAAACACCAAGTTTCATCATTCTATCCGATAGAATCAAAGTTATCTTGTCCAAAAGCATCGACGAGCTCAACTTAGCTTTAGCACGAAACGTTAATCAATGAAATCACCTAATAAACATTCTAAATTCTATCCGAATTAAAAGCAAAGTCTTGGTCAACCAAATAGCTTATCGCTCCTTAGCCCAAGCAGAAAATTATAACCATCGAACATTCATCGCTCTCATTACATTTTAACCAAAGTTATCGTGTCCCAAAACATCAATAAATCAGATTGCATATCTCTGCTTACCGCAAGCAGGTAATGTGTATCATGGAATTACATCAATGCATTGTCCTAAATAAACACCTACACCAGATTCTACCTTAAGTAGAAACAGACTTATTAGGTTCCAAAGTCTCGACCAATTAAATTGTTCATCATCGAACTTACTCAAAGTATTGGTGTGATAAAACTATGTACCAAGTTTATCACTCTCATTTGAGAGAGGTAGAGAGAGAGAGAGAGAGAGAGAGAGAGAGAGAGAGAGATGGGGTTTAACGTCCACTCGACACTAACTAGGTCATTTCGGCAGAGGTCTTTAGCAGTGGGAGGAAACCGGCACTTGGTTAGAACTGAAGTTATCATGTACCAAAGCATCGACCAATGGAACTGCTTATCTCTGCTTACCCTAAACACCAAGGCATTCCCGTAATAAACATCAGCACCAAGTGTGAACATTCCAGTTCAATTAGAATGAGAGTTAGTGTGTTCCAAAGTCTCAACCAATCAATTTGCAGTCAGACAGACAGACAGACAGACAGACCCATTTTAATAGTCCCCTGCTTTAGAATCAAAGAACGGGGCCAGGCATTATCCAGAATTCATGTCAAACGATGGCCTTTATTCATATCTGGCGAGCATGCCTTATAAATACTATCGGTGTAGACTGGAATAACCAGACGTTAGAGATTCCCATTCTATTGAGACTTTTGGCGTATTTGGCCGAACATATAATTGATTACAAATTATAGAAATGAACAGAAACGTTTGAATGGAAATCAGTTGATATACATGCACATTCATATGACATTATATACGTTGCGACCCATTTGTGTCAATTTCTAGGTCTCAAACATTAATAATTTAGCTCCTATCTGGTAGTGTTGGAGGAGAGGCTGTATTTTGTAGCTGCTTCCTTCATAGAAATGCCCTAGATTAATGCCGTTTTGCCCCACTCTAATTCTATGCCCGACCTTGAACAATCCAGGCTGACATACTGTCACTCAATAAAAATAAATCAACAAAGTAATTTCAACCAAATCTGGCCGCAAAAAGCACGATCTTATGGTTAAGTGACACATTAAAACGAAATAAAACGAAACGAATAATTAATTATATACAGAAGACATATAAACGGCGTAGACTATTACCTCATCTGTAAGGTGCTACTCGGATGCAGGTTCTACGTTTTGAAAAAAGAAAACAACAGAATTTTTCAAAGTAGCTATACATACCTGAAATATATTTGACCAACAGCTGGATTAGGAGCTGTCCATGTTATAGTCTTATTAGTTATAATATTTACTTTCGTTTTCTGGGAAACAAACATAAAACATTTTTAAACGTCATAGACTTCGGAACAGTGTTTTGGAACCGTGTTAACGGACGTGGTTTTCGTTACATTGATATCTTTTCGCAATCATGTTTTTTGGCGTGTTTTATTATTTAAATACAATACGACGTAAATGTGTTCTTTCATCATATAACACAACGTACAACATGCCTTGGCAAGAAACCCACATCATGGCAGAATTATGGGGTCGTATGTTACAAATATTCGATACCACGTGTTACTGACGATCTTTTCTTACAAGTTTTCAATTACGACCTTATTCATTTGTTCAATTGGCCCCAAAATACTCAAGCTTGCGATATAAGATATTTACACGTTTTAAGACATTACTGGCCGCCTGGCGTCCTGTAATTATATCGACTTATTTCTTGGGTTCCATTTTAACGGGAACGTCAAATTGCGGTTGGTAACAACCAATTAATTAGCGTCTAGCAAATAGAAACGAGATTAACCAAAACTGCATTGTTAAAGGGAGATAGCTCTATTCTTTGGAGCCTTACAATGGTCTTAAAGGCACATATTAATGTAATATATGACTGTGTATAAAGTGATTTATATCCAATTTTTAAAACAATTTGGCCAAAGTCATCTTCACTTGCGTAGTCCAAACTACACGATTATTTGGTCATTACAAATGGCGCTCAAAACCATAATGTCCACAGCATGCACGAGTAGCGTAGCGAATATCACCTGTTCATTGTGTCTTAAATATCGGCTATTAGGACCACATGTTTTCACTCTACGATAAAAACACCAATATTTATTAAAATGAACAAGTATTGAATCTAATTCGTGTTTTAATTAGCGACTTTGAATAGACAGGAGTGTGTGATTATACTTACACCAGAAACACCGCTACATGTCATAAGTTGCAGGAATGTGTCACCACTGGGTATGGTGAACGTTCCCACTGGTGTATCGTTTGTACCATCAGAACAATTACTAGTAGCTCTTCTAGCTTGTATAAATACACCTTCATAGTAGTTAGAGGTGGCAATCAAATTCACTGGAAAACCGAAATAATTGTCACAAAAAGTATTTAGCAAATTTGGTATAAGTGGAAAGTATAAACGTCCAATGTTAATAGAAAAAGACCCGAAAACACCAATGAGGCCAACAAAGGGGAAAAAGCGAATACAAAGACACATTTACCCGCAAACACCCATGAGGCCAACACTGGGAAAAATACAAAGGCACATTTCTGATAGATTAATTAGTTTGAATTATAAACTGACACTGTCTGAACGTGGGGAAGTATGTTAAAGAAACTGTGAACTTGTCTCTGTCAACATTTGGGCTCAAAATTGTACTTTGTAAAAGTTGTATAAAAAAAAATTGTGTTTTGAATGTGTCCAATTTAACAGCGAATTTAAATTCAGAGTGTAGTTAGGCAATTAAAAAGAAAGTTTGGAGTACAGTTAGCCGTGACTAACATACTAAGAACCTAAACACCACCGCCCCCCCCCCAGTCAAAAATTTCCCCGTACGCCTATGGTTAGAATACGAAACCACGGATTGGGATGATGATTGATCAACCTTTACAACGAAACTAAAAATTGACGTATTATCTACCAAGGTAAATGAGGTGTTATGGAGAAGGTACAATATACCCTGCCCTGTACTATAGTCTATAGTTCCTTTAGGAACTGTCTCTGAGCGTACGATGTCCACCGACGGTATATGAAAATACCGCCATTACGAGACCCGAACATGCGCAAACCGCGTGTTTATTTGATCCCTAATTTCTACTTGAACAAAGTGTTGAATTATTGAAAAATTGTGCCAAATATAGTGATAAATGATTCCTCTTGGTGGAAAATAAAGAATCACTGTGGACAATAGAAGGTAAGGGTTCTAAAAAAAAGCCCGAAAACAGATGTGGGGAAGTGCGGTATTTTACCGGATTTTCATACTGCAGCTATATAAAGCCCGACAGGAACTGTCAGTGGACATCGTCCGCTAGGAGACAGTTCCTAAAGGAACTAGCCCTGTAGATGACACAGTATTACTGCTAAATGATAGTTAGATAGTATGATGATTATATAACCAGTGTAACCTACCTGTAACAGTACCACCAGCAGAATATGTGGTTTGATCCACGGTTATTAGAAAATATGGAGTTCCGGTTTGAGCATCCACTTTGTGTCCTGTAGAGTACATGTCACTTCAAGCACTTGTGGGTGGCCCCTGTGAATAACCATTTACAAGACATATCGTAGATACATGTGTACTCAAAGCAGCTACAAGCTGAAAGAAGAAAACACATACATTAATTTGTTTTAAAATAGATAGCTACAAACAGATCGTTTACTCATAATAACAAACAACCGTAAAAAACATTACAGCCCCCCCCCCACAAAAAAAAGAAAAGTTTAGTTAATCCTCCGTATAGCATCTAATACTTGTTTACGATTTAGTTTAAATTATCTTAATACTTTTTCCATATTATCATACCGTTATCAATATCAATATATTCAGCTAAATAAATAGATGGGTTATTTGTGATTTGGGGGGTTGCGCATGGGATGGCCTCGTGGACTAGAGTGCCGTGCTTCGACCTCTAGCTGGCCGGTCACACCTTTCGAGCCCTGTGGTGTGAGCGTATGTGGCATGGAGATAGGGGCGCCTTCTCAACCTCGTGGGTTTCCTCCGGGCACTCCGGTTTCCTCCCACTGCTAAAGACCCCTACGCGCAAGCGAATTGTTGAAATAAAATTAAACCATATGTTAGTCCCGAATTGAACTAGTTTGTGTTGAGTGGACGTTAAACCCCATTTCTCTCTCTCTCTTATTTGTGATTTGAATACATGACATCATACGATTTGACTATATATATACAATTATATGACTTCTAAGACTAGAATAAAGTCGACAATCAAATATAAAATAAATTTCATTCTCTACAAAACTATTTTAAGAGGGTTATTACGTTACTGACATATTCTTTTATCTCTATCAACAGTTTGCCACCGACCTGCAGGGGTGGGGGATATTTGCACCCCCAAAAATCTGGCCTGCCCTCTCTTTGCCCCCCCCCCCTGCCCCAATAATTTTCGAAAATAAAAAAGAATGTGATCTGGCCAGCTCTATTTATCTCAACGACCATTGTCTGAAATGCTACCTGGCTGCATTCTATTTTACAAAATATAGTAGCGAAACTATTCATTCACTTTGAGTCACTCTTACTCTGTCCGGTCGACACTTTTCTTTTCTGGTTGGATAAACTAGTGATTTGGCGACAGACGGTATCTGTTAAGCTCTATTTATCTCGAAGATCAATGCCTGAAATACCGCCAGACTGCATGTCGGGACGTCTACTCTTCAAATTATCGAGGACTTCGTTGAGGTTCGCAAGTTCGTTCATTTCACAAAATATTCATTCACTTTGAGTCACTTACTCCGCCCGTTTGTCACTTTCTTCTCTGGTCGGATAAATTAGAGATCAATGCCTGAAATACTGCCAGACTGTATTTCGGGCAGTCTACTTTTCAAATTATTGGGGACTTCGTTGAGTTTCATTTGACACTTTCCTCTCTGGGATCGGGAAGACTAGTGCTCAGGCCACAGACGACATCTGATCAGCTCTATTTATCTCTACGATCGGTGCCTAAATACTGTCAGGCAGCATTTTGAACAGTCTATTTTTCAAAATTTTCTTGGGGAGTCGCCAAACCCCCCACAAGGGCTCGCTACTTTGGCGCTCACAAAGGAACTTCGTTGAGGTTCGCAAGTCGGTTCGTTTGCCATTTTGGTCTCTGATCGTAGTGATCATGCGACGGACGGCCCATAAGTACACCCTACATTGGCGCTGGTGAGTGGAATTTGTCGCGGTTCGCAAGTCCGTTCGTTTGACACTTTACCTCAACGATCATTGCCTGAAATACTGCCAGATTGCATTTTCGGCATCATGTTTTTCAAAACTAGTGCTAGTGCCTCTGCCCCCTTTACCTTGGACTTTGCCTCAGCTTTGCCCCTCCAACCACCGACGGCTGGCGCCGCCACGGCCGTCCTGTTCCAATTGCTAGTTTGTGACAGCAACATCTAAACCCTGCAATAATGTTTCTACTTAGTGTGCTTAAATATAGGATTCACATTACAGGCTTAGTTTTTGTAGAGCCAAAGTTTTAATAAAAAAAAAAGGTGAATCAGTCATTCGTAAAGAGTACATCAGTGATATATTATAAAACATGAGTCACACTGTTAAAAAGGTCGAGAAGGGGAACGCATTCCCATTCTTATTTTATTATTAGAAACTAGGTGAAATTGTTGAAAAAGAAATGAGTTAGTAATACAATCATTATCCATTTTCATATAGCATGACCATGACCAGATACCATTTTAAAAACATATTTCCCTGGTAAAGTACATTGTCATTATGCATAAAGATGTAGGTGCTTATGTATACTTTGCTGGTTAAATGTCAAATGGAATTGGGATGCAAATTAAATTCATTTCTTTTGTTGGTTGCTAAGTCTAAATATGAAGGCCTCCTGCACACTCGTCTGGTTTACAAGATGTAAACCCGGCTAACGCTTACCCTACCCCTCTTCAACAATCACGTACCCTAACCCTATTTATGTCTCACAACCTTGAAGAAATTTTTCTACACAACCATCTTCGGGGTGTACCCACTTTTGCCAACAATGTTCCTAGGTCTGGATGCCTACCGGGAAGTAAATTCTTTCAGCCATCTTAATAAAGTCAGTACAAGGAAAATGACGAAGGTCTAGTTTCCTTTTCAATTTTGGAAACAGGTCTCATCCATGGTAACAAATCTAACCAAAATGTTATCAGGATCTGCTTCAAATTTGGGGCCAATCTAGCACGTTTTTGATCCGAACTCAAGAGCTTTGGTACCTATTTTACAGGAACTTTTGTCATTCCTAAATCACTGGCGATAAAGTACCGGGCTTTTATATGAGAGGTACCCAGGACACTGGTCATATGTCGAGTGGCCAGTCGGTCATATGTCGAGTGGCCAGTCGGTGATTAGCCATTATCATGTCATGCACCATGGTAATGTTTTCTTGAATGGTTGCTGTTGATGGACTTCCAGGACGCGGCCCATCGCCAAGGCTCTCTCTGTCACACTTAAATCCCGCAGCTGATTTGTTTGCAGTGGAAATGGGCGTCATCGTCTAAATCAGAGGCCATAATGGACGCAGACCCCCATTAAATTGTACCGAGATAGTTCTTTCTGATTCTTTTCCACCCGTTTGCATGCCCATTTTGGTTTGATTGTTTGGTCTCGAATGGACGAAGAGGGCTTGAATTAACATTTTCTGTCAGGTTTTAGTAAATATTCATGATTTTGAGGCGGAAGGATAACAGCGTTATGAGGTTGGCTACGGTGATATGTACGGCAACTAGTTACATGTTTTTGGTATGCTTCTTAAAGTTTGGGGAAAAGTTGGAAGTGGCCAAAGAGACCAGAATTACATAATATAGAAGACAGAGTTGCTAAATCATAGAAATTAATCGGTTTCCTTGCCTGCAACCACAGTCTTACTTACCTCAGTTGATGCAGTAAGGCATGATTCAAGATCACTGTTATTTATTGTCCTTCAAATGGGCTCTTGCCATATTCAACAAATCGCACGGTAATGTCACTACTGTGGAAGTAGACGTCAAACAATCAGCTACTATTACTTCTTGTCTATTAAATATTTTAACTAATTAAGGATTTCAAGGACAAGAGATTACTGAGTGTACATTTTGACAAGGTCGCGATTTGGGTCAATTGCTGCAAACTTTCATTGTTTCTTTTTATTCGGAAAGGGATCTGGACGGTGGAAGCAAAACATAGGCCTATCGTATTGCATTTTCCTCGTTTCGCTGTAAGTTGATAATTAGTGGAGATAAGGTGTAGTTTGTCGGAAGGGTTAGCAACTATCAAATAATAGTACTTAGGCACAGCCTACGTGTTTCTTTAAATTAATAAAACTTCTCCCCTTTTCAACAGGAATATAATGGATTTGGTTGGAGCAAAATTGATAACTACACAATTTTTAAGACAAATGGTCAGGCTTAAATTCGAAGTTCCGCTCGGAAAGAAAGCTCCAGGTCCAGGGTACACAACAAATTAATTATCAATATTTTGAATATTACAGTTTAATAAATAAAAAGAAGGCAATCGTTTTTTTTTTCTTTTTTTACATAAAATAAATTTATAAATATAAAGAAAGAAATGAATGAACTAAAATATAAAATATAAATTCTAGTATAAGTGGTGTTAGAATAAAAGATGACAATTTAAAATATAGAACTGGGAAAAAAGTAAAAGATGCATTATGTAATCTTGGTGTAAATCTGTCTATTGCAGGGCTTTATTTTGTTATAAAAAACTATAATTTAGACATTTATTGACATGACAAGCACACGACTCACTCTCTAGACAATCGGATGGCAGAGATTTAAATGACTTAGAAAGCCCGTTGGATTTAAAAATTTAACCATAAAATAGATAATCCAATCTTAGTCTCGTTTGTATAGTCCCATTGCAGCGATAATAAACAATATACACTGCGTTTCCCAACATTCATACCTTCCCGCCCAATAAAAAAATGTCCGTAATATATTTTTGAATTATATATTATAACAATAACCACCATCTTACATAATGCATCTTTAAGTATAACGCTTATTTTGATTTCGATATTATGCAAAGTTATATTAGAATACCATCACTGGCGGTGCTTACTTTTCACAAGATGTGTAATGTAATAATATATAGTGTCATTTTAAATGTAAATGTTTATACGATTTTTATGTTAATTAAAGTGTAGGTCTACAAATCAATGATCATTCTTCCACGTAATTCATTTCTCAGCCCATTGTAGAAGTGAAATGATTTAGCCTAAAGTCCAGTCATCGTGTGTTCGAAAATATGCGACCACAGTCATTTTTTTTTCGGCTAAAAGAGGCTAGAAGTGAGTCTTTCTATTCGTAAATTTTAATATTACACACGACAAATGGAAAAAACGGTCGAACTATTAATGTTTAACTTCTTTCACCATGTCACATTTTATTTATACACCTCGGCTCAATACAGTTACGATGGTCGATAACAAAATGACCAGTGAGACTGGTTTATAAAGTCTACCAGAGCCGTTGTCAGCCATAGTTGTTCTGACGGGACAAGCACTTAGGCTGGTAGTGGAATCACCGGTCGGCTTAACAATTGGTGAAGATATGTCCGTCCAGAACGTCTTCTCGTTCTTCACAAAAGTTCCCCTAAAACAAAGAAAACAAGTGTGATACAAAAACGGTATGAAAGATTTATCGCTAGAATTTCTCTCACTTGGACTAAACACCGGACGATCTGTTTGTATGAACAAGATAAGATGCATGGACTTTTCATCACTCGTTGACATCAACCAACTGAATAATTGCAACCACATTTGGTCACCAAATTAGATTATTTCCGAAACGGTAAGATAGCGTGGTTGCGTAACACTTTAAAACAACAAGAAATTAAAACGAAACGAATGATTGAATTAATTATATACAGAAGACATGTAAACAGTGTGGACTGTTATCTCATGTGTAAGGTTTGACTCGGATGCAGGTTCAGCGTTTTGAAATAATTAAAGAAAACAACAGAAGTAGCTACTTACCTGAAATATATTTGACCAATAGCTGGATTAGGAGCTGTCCATGTTATAGATTTATTAGTTATATGTACTTTCGTTTTCTGGGAAACTGCACTCTACAAACATAAAACATTTTAAACTTAATTCACACTTCTCTTTTCCGACAATATCTGAACAATCCGGCCAATTGATCATTCTTGCCTTCGCTTCGCTGTGAGTCTATAACTGGAAGACGAAGGCGTGAATGCAAGAAAGGCCGAAGCAATTTCAAGTGGCCTTCTTCGCTACACACTAATTATTATTCCTTGCCATGGCGCGGTTAACTCAAAGCGACTTCTTGCCTTCACATTTAGTTAACGCGAAGGCGAAAAGGATCAAAAGAGGGGAAATAAAATTTAAATGAAATGGGGGTTTAACGTCATATTGTTATTAAAAGAGAGAGCGAGAAAGAAAGTGAGAGGGGCGCGTTCACTCGACACAAACTAGGTCATTTTGTGACTAAAACATGGTTCAATTTTATTTCAATAATTCGCTTGCATGTGTGGGTCTTTAGCAGTGGGAGGAAACAAGAGGACCTAGAGAAAACCCACGTTATGGAACAGGCGGCGCTACTCCTTGTCACGTACAACTGGGGAATCGAAACCACGCCAGCTGACTCGACGGCAGTCATTGTGATACAGTGCACACGCGCTAACCATTCGGCCATCCAACCCGCCAAGGAGCAAAAGAGTACACAGGCTTCCATATGTAAGTGGTAAAAAATAATATCGTGTTTAA
The DNA here is from genome assembly GCA_036850965.1 of Patella caerulea. Taxonomy (NCBI): domain Eukaryota; kingdom Metazoa; phylum Mollusca; class Gastropoda; family Patellidae; genus Patella; species Patella caerulea. Next base: position 28,479,762 of record JAZGQO010000006.1, read on the forward strand.
AGTTTTGTTCGTGTATTTTCTACGTCAAATTACGATTGGTTAACAGGCTCTTTAACAACCAGCCTATTAGCGCTAGATTAGAGGGCAATATTGGTGTAACTGGTTAAAGTTACATTCCCGGGTACAAATAAATTGTTTATTATTGTCGTCAACTTTTTTTTTCCCACGTTTAATTGCAGAGTCTTTTGTACATTGACACCCCTCAATATTAACAAAACTGCTAACCCCTTTCATCAAGAAATAACAAACGCCCCGTATATCAAGCTGGCAGACAGTAAGCCGTCGGGGTGTCAGTTAGTGATACCCTGAAAATTTTGCCCAGTGCTTGCCACATGGGTGTTTTTCGAGGTAATCCAGTATTTTTCTAGTAAGATTGGGGTCTATACTTTCCAGATATACCAAATTTGCCATACTTTTATTGGAAATAATCAACCGATAAATACTTTCCTGGGAAAGTAACTTTAAACACGTCCCATATATAATTTTAACACAGAGATCATTGCTACGATAGATGTGCAATGAAGGTTTCAACAAATTGCAGTGACGAACGCAAAGGAAAACACGAGTTATCCTTCAATATAACTGACTGACAGAAGTGACGAGTGATAGCAGACACACGGGTGAATTTCTGCTCACTGATATTTCCTTCCAAGACCAAAAGTTATCGTATGAGACTGTGAGAGGTAATTGGTAGTTGAAATATTGCTAGCCGGATGTGGGCAGTGTGAAAGACAAGAGACACACTGGATATGGGCGTGGCCTGCCACTGTTTTCGTATGCCGTACAGTCGCTACCATCGAAAACATTTATGCCCACGAAAAGGTTTTTCTCTTCAGTTGGAATTTGTAATTTTCTTTTCAGTTCAAAGGGTAGGGCTTTTGGGAGGACATTGGCGATTATGTACGGCGGTATTTTTTTTTTTTTTTTTATTAAATTATTTCTGTAGCTTTAAATTATAGAATGAATAAAGACAAGTGAAAGTACGAACTATTTCTCTATTTCTCGAGTTCTCTCATCTAGTGATATTCAATTACTTTTTTGAATTGTCAGATGTTCCCTCACCGTATGTATCACTTAACAACGTTTGGTCATTACGCATCTATCGTAGCAATCGTATATTGGAACGTGTTTAGCGAGTTCTGTCACTTATATGATTATGGCCGACACCAGTATTGTCCTTTAACCAAAGTCCGAATTAAAGAGAGATTGAAAATTCGTGACGCCAGCTATATGAATTGTCAGCAGACTACCGACGTAATATTTAGATAAAAAAAAAAATATGGATCGGTATATGAATGTAAATTTATACAACACGTGCGATTATACTTACACCAGAAACACCGCTACATGTCATAAGTTGCAGGAATGTGTCACCACTGGGTATGGTGAACGTTCCCACTGGTGTATCGTTTGTACCATCAGAACAATTACTGGTAGCTCTTCTAGCTTGTATAAATACACCTTCATAGTAGTTAGAGGTGGCAATCAAATTCACTGGAAAAACGAAATATATAACATAGGCCCTAATCAAAGAAACTGTGAAATTACCGAATAAAACAAAATATTAAAATAGAAAAAAACATATAGGCCGTGAGACCGTAGGATGAATGGGGCCATGGAACATTAAGCAATGGTCTTTATGACCTATGCTCAAAGGCAAACACTAATTCTATTTTCCACTGACCAATTTTTAACTGTTTCTGTTTGGAATGGAAATACTTATCCATATTTCAGTTGATGATCAGGATTGTTATACTTGGTTTTAAGATATTATCGAAAGATCGCTTATGTCCAGACATTTTGTTGGGGTGCGTCGTAATGGCTGATTCACAAATGACAAAATTATAATAATAAAAAATATGTAGAATGGAGTAAGCTGGCATAAACGATTACCATTCAGTTTGGACTGTTCACACAACAAAATTGATTAGAAATTACAACATTCTTATAATCACTTTATATTCACTTATAATAATAATGTGTGCTTTTAGACCCATTTCGTCTATTTTAAGATTAAAAAAATTAGAGTTATACGCCCTTCAATTTAGAACACCGAATTTACATGTTTATGTGTTATTGTAAACTAGCATATATCTTGCTATCATAACAAATGCATCGCTATTAGAGCACGAAACCACGGACTGCGATGGTGGTTGATCAATTGTTACAATGAAACTAAAAATTGACGTATTATCTTTTAAGGTAAATGCGGTGTTATAGAAAAAAATTTTTCAGACCTTAACATTACAATGCGAATTTTTAATAATATTAAACTAGCTAAGTCTTAAACTCAATATCATACAAAGTCTTACACGTTGAAAAAACGAATTATTTGTCAATTCAAATCAACATAAATGTTGTTATCTTACCGTCAAAAGGTAGGGTTCTGAAATAAACATTTTACGATTGGTACACGAATTGTGTACCATAATGCGTAGCGTCATTTGTAACAAATGGACAGAAAGTAGGAGGTTAAACATATTCCACAACTCAGTCAAATGGCGACGCCATATCTTATCTGCAGAGCATGCGCACTAGACTGGAATAACCAGACACTTGAGGATTCTATTCGGTTGAGACCCGTGTAGTATAACTGATTTGAAATTAGAGTCAAAACGGAAACTATTGAATATAAATCAATTCATATACAATCAGATTACATTATTATAGCGATTTAGCTCCTTTAAATAGTATAATGATGATTATATTACCAATGTAACTTACCTGTAACTGTGCCATCAGCAGAATATGTGGATTGATCCACGGTTATTTGAAAATACGGAGTTCCGGTTTGAGCATTCGCTCCGTGTCCTGTAGGGTACATGTCACTACAAGCACTTGTGGGTGGCCCCTGTGGATAACCATTCACAACACATATCGTACATATACTTAAAGCAGCTACAAACTGAAAGAGAAACACACGTTTACTAGTGGGAGATAAGACAACTTCAAAGAGAAAACACACATTTACTATAGCTGAAGATAAAGCAGCTACAAAGCGGAAATAAAGAGTATTTCAAAAGTCCCCCAAATTCTATAAATAACAATAGATTTTAAATTACATTGTAATCTCATACGTTCACATTTATTGTAGACACTCTAGAATGTAACTTATGGATTTAGCCCCCGATTGTACGAAAAATTGCATTTTTAGCTTGAAGATCCTCCCACAGATCGTAACATGTTATATACATAGCTTGCAATTTTTGTTCGATCTTGGAAGAGTTCGTTTGTGGTGCAAATATAATCTCATCTTCCGTTAAAATTGTTCTAACAAAATTTCCTTCATAGAACACTAGCCTACATAGCGTATGCCTGTCTTCACTGGATCAGCCGGTGCAGAAAAGTGGGACGCTAAACCCAATTTAATTTAATTCTTGCCAATTTCATTCCAGAGTTATGCTCCCGTCTAACACCCTATGAACACCATACGGCTTTTTTAAAAATTTTATAATTTATTGTCAAGCCTTGTGTTCATGTAAGTATTAGTAACCCTATGGATATTCAACGGTTTGCGATGTTTAATATTATATCACCTGTAGCTGATTCTGAGAAATGAAATATGCAAGTATTAAAGTAATCTACTAGTTCGTAACGGACTTTGGTGTAGTTAAATCAATTGAGACTTTTGCAAATCGAATTGAATTCATCACACTTTTCTTCTTTCTTTTTTTCTTTTACAGTGTACAACTTCGCCGCATCGCAAATGTATGGGCGTATACATATCACTTACTGTCATACAGCCGAGACTAGATGTAGTTTACGGAATCTGTCGAGATTTGCCGAGTGGTCTCGGCTGTATGACAGTAATATGTACCCACGCCCATACATTTGGGATGCGGCTACCGGTTTACTTTAACAGGAAAACTTGACGCTATTACGCAAATTGGGAACCTATTCGTCTAGTGACCTATTCGACCGATCGAGCTGCAACCCGTTCGTTGGAAACCTCTTTAGAATAAAGACAACAGTCGCCTTCACTCATCTATTTATCAACCAATAAAATCCAACGTTATGTCTATCAAGTGAAAGTAGAATATATTATTTTTTATCCATTCCTTTAGCTCTGAATAGAAGTGTAATTTCGTCATTATCTTACAGCTACATCGGTCGAATTGGTCGCTAGCCTAATAGGTCGCCAATTTGTGTTCGGTATGGGCACAGCCATGTTTTATCCGGGACCTTTAAAGTAGTTCTAATATGGCGGAATTCGTCATACAGCCGAGGTTAGATTTAGGTTTCGGAGGTTGCGGAATCTGCCGAGGTTTGCCGAGTGAGCCGAGACTAGATGTATTTTACGGAATCTGTCGAGATTTGCCGAGTGATTTGCGCCCCCCCCCCCCCAGTCAGAAATCGGATTCAGACCAGTTACTAAATATGTCGCTTACGAACATGGACGTAACAGACTTTAGACATTATCCGTAGCCATAGCTTAGTGTTATTTTTGAATTATTTTCCACGTTACAGGCGCCTGTGGTTTATTGTGGGCCTATATTCTTTCGCGCGATGTACGTAAAGTTTGTGGTCATTCAGACTATAATACAATGTTTACATAACCTTATAGTCATTATGGTTTGGCTCAAGTAACTCACAATCTGTCAATCTACTCTAATATTCTCTGTAAACAAGACTCAACAAATAGGTATCTTTACTTTGTGTCAACAGAGCTGCTAACTATGCTAACTTCTCTAAAAACTGATTATCCAACTCTATTTCAAAAATGTTTCAACTCCTGTCTCGCTAATTAACAAAACACAGTAAGGAAAATGTTATCAGGATTGTGGCGTTTCGGGCTACTCTTCGACGAATTCATTTGCCAAGGGCTCTATTATATGCACGCCAACGAATACATGGGTGCGTGCACATCGGGCTTTCGTATCATGCGAGCGACCACGCGTCTTTTTCTTGACAAGCCTGCGTTCTGCACCATTAGCAATGGTGGGTAACCTAATACCCAGGAGTCGAAACCAGGACCTCTGGGTTAGTGAGCCAGCATCATACCCATTGAGCCACGGGAACGTAGAACAGAGGCTGTGTGTAGACATTGATGGGGGTCGTGTGTTTTTCTTGCGGGGGTTGTACATGCCCCGTCGTCTCTTTACACTTCACTTTAAAATGAGCGGTGAATCCCCAAAGAGTCTCCCCACCTCCTAATACTAACTCAAAACCGGTGATTTGGAAAATAATGTGGTGGGTACTCAACTGACATTATTTTGGAATTGTCGGCAAGTTCACAAATTTAGTGTATTGTTTTATTTCTGATAGTTGTTTGGTTTATGTAGTCATCGGGTGTGGTTTTCACCAATAATGCGTACGTCAATAAAGGTTCCCTTATGAATAATTCATAGCCTTGTAGTGGTCATTCAGATTTTATAAGGATTACGTGTTTAAAGTGTGTATTTATTGTTTACAAAAATATAAGTTACCGCCAGAATTTAGTTGTTGTCATATGGAAACGTGTTACGGGGAGATTTCCTTGAAGAAAATATATAATAAAATTTCTACCCACATAATAATATGAAGTATTCAACTACCAAAAATTAGTTAAAAAGTGAAATTTTTCTTTTTTAATATTTTTAATTTGGCACAGTGTGTCTAACCTTTTAAAAACACCAGCGGCAATTACTGATAAATATCAAGGACACGTTCAGTGTGTTTTAGTGTACGTGTTTGTTTACAGTATTGCACCCTCACTAACAAAGACAGTTATTTAGGTTTGAAAAATTATCAGTATATTCACTCGAGAGTTTTGATGACAGTTACCTTGAATGTAATGGATTCGTATTAAGCGAAATACGACATTTGTATTTATAATAATAATTAATTTATTCGTACGTAAATAAGTACACGTACAAATATTTAAAGAAGACTACATAAATATACAAACAGTGAACAGTAATCATACAATAACTATTCTGTGCAGAGAATGTTTATAATTTTATTACTTTAATTTACATCTTGTTTTTTGTGATATTGGCTATCTCGCATCAATATAAAATCTCCGATACCGACTTTCGTGTAGAGCCCACACGGCGCATATAATAATATAATTATTTTATATACGGGTGCATTCATTGTTAAATTTTAGAATACTGCTCGTATATTTATTATTTTGTGTTTATTTTAACGTATATGTTTTATTTTGTGTTATCGTTTATCTTTTTAGCTCGTTCTTGTCGATGGTATGTAATGCACATTACTCCATGTTTATATCTGCAATCTGCGTCTTATGTCAAGACGGCCTAGTTGTATGTTTCGGCGTTAGACATAGGCTTGTGGGTTCAAATATCCATGATCTTTATTTCCTTTCTGTTAAATAATATCAAGATATACACATGGAATATCAAGGGGCTTAATGATACACGGTTAAAATTGGGTGACTATATTTTGTTAAGAATATATTCACAAATTCGATTTAGATATTACAGAACCATGGACTATTGGAAATAGTCATTCCTTTGGGAAGAAAAATGGTAGTTTACTGGTTTACTTTAAACAAAGTCTAAACTTTTAAAAACATTTAAAATCAGGTTAGGATTAGTAAGGAATTCTTTAAATTTATATTTGTTTCTCAGGTTTAACGCTATCCTTTTTTCGTTTTATAGAACCTAAAAAAACATGGTATATTGAAAAAACTAAACTTAGAAATTACACTATTAAAGTTTAGTTTAAACAGTAATATTATAATTATCAGCTGCGATTTTAAAACATCATTTTTTGTAGATTACAATATTTAACATATTATTATCAATGTTTGATGGTTATTATACAAGCATTTCCACGTAAAAGACCCCTAAACAGTTGGAATTCTATGAAGAGTGCGCGTGGGTTGCTAATGAAAAAGACATTAAACCCTTTCCCCCTTTACCTGTCATCATTTCCTTTTACCTACGATCTTCAATAATCAACCGGTCCCATCTATTTAAATTAGCAGTACCATTATCCACAGTCTTAAAATATCAGCACTGTCACTTTAATTTTACAAACGACGGAATCCAATAAATTATGTTATTCTTGTAAAATGAATCACTGCGAAAATAACAGATTATTGCTCTAATTGGGTTACGAAAATCACAAAAAGTATTAACTTACGGAAAACATTGTGAAGTATTATCTGTATTATAATTATTAGATAGATAGCCCTCGCTTCGCTCAGATGATAAACCACTCTTGTAAGTTAATCATCAAACCACGGACAAAACTTAAACCTGTAGATCACGTGACTATGAAGGTATTCTATTCACGATTGTGTGGCGCTGTCTACATTCTAGCGTAATCGGGTATTAAAGGGACTATCCCGATTTGAACAAAGTCTCAAAACTAAAAATCGGAGTACGTATGAAATTTAAGGGCCAAAGTATAGACGAATGGAGTATTGTATGGAAGCGTAATAGGGCCACATATTTTTCATTATTATTATTACTAACTTGAATTTTAAAGATACTAACTTGAATTTTCATGTTACTAACTTGAATTTTCAAGTTACTAACTTGAATTTTCAAGTTACTAACTTGAATTTTCTAGATACTAACTTGAATTTTCAAGTTAGTAATTTCAATTTTCAAGGAACTAACTCGAATTTTCAAGTTAACTAACTTGAAATTTATATAATAATAATAATTTATTCTGTATCAAAGGCCTCCGGCCCAAAGTACACGTATCGTATCATATCATATCATATCATATCATATAAACTTATTTAAACAGGAATAAAGACATCAAAAAATCATCAATAAAGGTTTTTTAAATATAAATAATATACACAAATTTTCTTCTTTTTTTAGGTTTGCTTTATAAATTTGTCTCTTAGTCTCATACTCCTCAATACGTATTTTCCAAGATTTTCACACATATTTTCATTTGACATAACATGTTTAAATTGACTAATATCATCTTTTCGGTTGTTGCAAATTTCTGGTAAAAGTTTTGTTCGTAGATCTGTGTATAAAGGGCAGTTAACTGTAATTTATAGACCGAAACACAAGGACATCTATCCCGGGACTTTCACCCCCTGGACATTCCCCCTCCTTAGAACATCTACCCCTGGATCTTTCCACCCTGGACAATTGCCCACATGTAACGTCCCCGCCCCCCCCCCCCCCCGAAGTATTAACGAAGTTATAACCGACTGTGATGTATATTTGGTCCAGGCTTGTGTCCGTTACATATCCGTTACATTTCTGGTAGCCTGTATGTGTGTCAAGGTTGCTGGGTGGGCGTATTATCTTTCTTGTATGGCATTTTACTACCCGGAATTTTCAAGTTATTGACTTACAGACTTTAAAATTTAGAAGAGAATAAATTAATGGCCCTATTACGCTTCCGAAGAATTAACTAAAGTGGAAAGCGCATTGTGTTTCCGTAGAATTAACTGAGGTGGAAAGCGCATTGCGTTTATACTCAGCTCTGATAAAAATAAAAACATGTCTTCTCTTCATAAACTGGCAGTATTGACCTAAATAAATGAATGAGTGAATGTTGTTTATAGCACGTCGACACCGTAAATCATGTCAATCTACGTGTTATCGCCGATAATCTGCTTATGTTCTGGGAGTACCCCTAAGTGATCGGATAGGCTGCTCGTGCACCTTGTCACTAAGAAGAAGCCGACATCATTGATGGCAGACCAAGGCGTAGCTTATCGGCCACCCGACCCTCTCCCCAAGAGTCGGCTTCTACGACACGCTAGGAATAGGGCGATGGACACATTCTACTTTCAAACTCTGTACTATTGACCTGTAAAATAATGCACTGTAAAAAAAATGTATATTTATTTTACATTGTTTCTTGGGGTTCTAAAGGGTGTTACGAGGTACTCCAAGAAACAATGTAAAATAAGGATATTTTATTTACAGTGCATTATTTTACACGTCCAGGGTTCTAAAGGGTAGGGATGGCCTAGTGGTCTAGAGTGCCGCACTTCGACCTCTAGCTGGCCGGTCACCTCAGGCTTGCGGCTGTGGTTTCGATCCCTGGTGTGATTGTATGTGTCATGGAGGGGCGCCTTCTCAACCTCGTGGGTTTCCTCCGGGCACTCCAGTTTCCTCCCACTGCTAAAGACCCCTACGCGCAAGCGAATTATCGAAATAAAATTAAAACCATATGTTAGTCCCGAAATGACCTAGTGTGTGTCGAGTGGACGTTAAACCCCATTTAGCTCTCTCTCGCTCTAAAGGGTGGGTGGCGGGGGCATACATGTCCTAAGGCGCAGATGTTCCTGAGGAAAAATGTCGGGGGGGGGGGGGTAAACTCTGGGGTTAGATGTCTTAGGGGGTGGGGTAAATGTCACAGGGGGCAGATGTCCGGTGAGTAAAAGTCCGGGGGGAGTTGTCCTAGGAGGTAAGATGTCTTCAGCAGGAAATGTCCTAAAGTAAGTTCTAAAAAGGAGGGGGGTTATCCGGGGGCAGACATCCAGGGGGGGTGGGCGTGTATTATGTCACTAAAGACTATTTTTAGAACTGGGGACTGGGACGTTGGATTTGTCATTTAATTTTTTGTACTTCAAAAAGGTTTTCTATAGGGCCCAATACTGTTAAAATGGATAAATGAATGAATAAATGGTGTTTTATGGCCCGTCGACACCATACTAATCTGGTCAATTTGCGCCAATCTATGTGCTATCGGAGATGATTTGCCTAATGCGCGGGGATTAATTACACTGGAGGGGGAATAGGCTACTCCCGCATCTTGTCATTGAGGTCTATAACCGTGCCATCCATTGACTAAAGCATTGCATGACATACTATACCATTAGATCAAAACGCTTATTTTATAATATAACAGTAACTTGAAAATGCAAGTTAGTATCTTGAAAATTCAAGTTAATATCCTGAAAATTCAATTTAATATCTTGAAAATTCAAGTTGATATCTTGAAAATTCAAGTTAATATCTTGAAAATTCAAGTTAGCAACTTGAAAATTCAAGTTAGTAATCTGAAAATTCAAGTTAGTAATCTGAAAATTCAAGTTAGTATCTTGAAAGTTCAAGTTAGTATCTTGAAAATTCAAGTTACTAACTTGAAAAATTGTAAATAGAATTAAAAAAAAAGTATTGAGTTTGTTTCAAAATTTTAGCTCAAAGTATTGAATTGTTTGGATGTTAACGTCAAAATTGGTTATCCGGACACGTAACCCTTTTAAAATTTCGGGTCATTTTTTTCGTTGGGTGATTTGGTAATCGATTCCCGTACCAGATGTCTATACAATGAATGACCAATGTGCTGTACTTGATAACGAAAGGTAAATTTCACCTACACATCATTTTTTTTTTTTTTCTTTTTGTAAAATGCAATTCTGGTTTTATCGAGTCACCGCATTATGCATGTACAGCTTTAGACACCGGTCTCCATTTCCAGATCAATCCTGGCGGGCTTAAAGGACAATAGTGGTGCCAGTCATTATCTGATAAAATACATTCCAAATATAATTTTAACACAGAGATTATTGCTTCGAGAGATGTGTAACAAACTGTTAAATATACGGGAAGTGACGTCAAACATGACAAACACGAGTTGTCCTTCTATATAAGTGACTGAATTGATATATTAAAGATACATTCTCGCGTTCAAACAGGGTGTTTTGATAATATACTTGGACTTAAAACATACTCAAACTAATTAATTTCTCATAATTTTGCTTCAAATCCTTCTTCAAACATTGTAATACATTCCCGTGGACAAAAGAGGTCAAAGGAGAATGTATTATATACACAAGACGATGTTGTCTTTAATCGCTGACTACTTATTACAAATATCGAATCCTAATTAAATTCTATGATTATCCACTGCCCGCGTCTTTCTCTGTGATTTTCATCTCAGAAACTGTCTTACGTTTAACTCTTCATAACGTTTATCAACATGTACACCAAGCGCCCAATCTCCGCGTGAAACCTTTGACGTCACACGAGCAGATATTCCTAATTGTCGGGCCGTCAATTAGGGGAGCCCTTACAATTTTGGTCTGTATACGCTCTACGCGTGTTTTTCAAGGAATCCAGTATTTTTCTAGTAAGATTGGATATTTCTACTTTCCATATATACCAAAATTGGCATACTTTTATTGAAAATAGCCACCCAATAAATATTTTTCTGGGAACCTATCTTTAAACGAATTCTATCAATAAGAGTATAATATGAAATATTTACACATCCTGGCTCTTGTTAGTGAGGGCAAAGCTTATCTCAGCTCTCAATGACTTTAAACAAAAAAAAATCATAATCGTATTTTCTTGTAAATGTGTTACTATGTTATTTACAGTGTTCTATTGGGGTGAAGTTTTTGTTCGAATGTCACGAGTGTGTGTTGACTTGTATTAAAAAATGGTGGTTATTTACCTATTTACATATTACCATGTTACACACCTGACCTATAACATCGGTAATTGAATTTAGTCATTTCTATTTGTCACCAACTGTTAACAGGCTGTTCAGTCTATTTCGTGTAATTTATTGTCACAAATGTTACAAAGAAAAAAATATCCGCTTTCGCACAAATATGACCATCTATATAGCTAGTATCGTTTGAAATATTTGTCCGAAATTGAGGATAATAGCGGGTGGTCGGGGTTTGATGAGCTTCCGAAATCTGTTTTACAGGGAAAATGAGGAAGCCTTCTTCCAACTCTGTGTAAAATGACTGACCTTTATCGGTTCGCTTGCATTATTTGTGTGACGCCACATAATACAATACTGCCTCGATAGCCTGTGTATTGTTTACATAGGACATAGTAACGTAAGATTGTGAGTTCCCGTGAACACATTGGAGTGCACGTAAAAGATCCCTTGGCAGTTGGAATTCGATATAAGAGTAGGCCGTAGCACCGCTGCCCGGGCAAAATTTCCATCAAAGCACACTGTATGGCGTATGCCCGTCTTCCATTAGCCCAGGTTAGGTGCAAAAGAATAGGACGTTAAACCCAATTTCATTTCATTTCATTTCTAAAGATTGTGTGAAAAATTTAATATAAATGGCCCCCAAAATATATTACAAATAACCATATCTGTAAATAATTTATTATGTGAAATGAATTTATATAAGCTCCGGCTTGTTTTCCAAACCAATAATTTAATAGTGTATCTTCATAATATGTAAATATTGAATAAATATTGTTAAAAAAAAACTTATCCAGGCCATAATCACCTCTCGATGTCAAGGCTAGCCTGCGATATTTGTTGGATTGTAGTTCGATTTACTGCAAAAATTTTCTTCATGATAAACGATTAAATGGATAATCTTGACTAATCTAGACTATTGGTTTTGTCTTACCGACTTAATAGTAAGTGCAGGGGGACTGCACCACACACAATTCTACACAAAAACAAATATACTAAGTAATGATGATCGAGGCTAAGCGAAACTTTCATCCCCTTAGTTCTCGGTTCATAGTGGATCAATTTGTCTGAAATTTTCAGCAAATTGCCTTTACATTAGGTAGTTTTTAACTATTGTAGTGAGAATTGCCAACTCTCATAATGTATCTTTAAAAGATTGATATTAATATTACAACAAAATTGCTAGTAATACATTTAATAAAATAGTATTCCAGAATCCTAGATTGAAATGGGCTATATTATTTCAGCCGCTGGCTGTCAGATTTCACGCTACTAAAGCCTGAAATCCCGAATAAGTAATAAAACAGATAGGCTATATTGTAAAATTTTTAATAAGAAGTAAAAAAAAAAAATATAATAATAATGATACAGAGAAATTTCAATCATATAAAGACCAATATTCAATCTACAAAATAGTTAATTATTAAAACATCAAAAAGTGTAACGACTAATTGCTAAAAGAAAAGCCCACAACAAACCACGGACGATAGAACTATCAATTTCAGGCCAATCAACTTGATCGTGTATCAACAGCTAATCACGATAGCAAGTATGAAGTATGTTTATTAATGACAAAACTCGAACCAAATTGCAAATACGGAATACCTTTTCGGTGATCAGGAACCATCTCATATCACAGGAAGTAGACAAAGCTTCGTTGTTGACCCTAACAACAGCCTAATGGCACAGCACTATAAATTTCAGAGAAGTTACTGTCCCAAGAAATAAAACATTGTGATAATCCTATATGATAATGTTTAGAATATTTTTATATCACTACATACCTAAAAACAATCATGCAATCGACATATTCATTACCTGGCGACTATATTTATGTTTTGTTTTACTTTTGAACATGAACTAACAAGACATCGAGACCACATTACTTTAATTACTAATATCTTTCTTTCCAAGGTCAACGTGTTACTATAGATTGGGATAAATCGCTTCAAAATTTGATTTTCCCGGCTAAAAAAAATTAAATGATTCACGTTTCTTCTTTAGAAATATTACCTTATGGGACTTGGGAGTGGTGGTGGTTTTTTTTAATTTATTTGGCAGGGGGTGAGTGGTGGGTGGGGGCGTCGTATTTTCCATAATTTGAAATTGTAATACTTATAGGCACAGTTTACTAGAATAAACAAAAAAATTCTGTTCATTTGATGGGTATTATAGAATAGTGGTCTCTAAAATGTTACATGTACATGTAGTTCGTATAATGACTCACTTTGTAAACATTTAACAAATGAAGTCTTAGTCCATAGATCATTACTATGCATGAAGTTCTGATTCATGTAGAACTTACTCATTGCTGAAATTAAGGGCCCTTTCAACCTATTGAAACGTATTTTTAAACAACCTCTTCAAATCTGTTATTGAACAACCTCTTTATATATATATACCATGTCATTCTCTTAAAGAACATGTCATTCTCATTCATCAACTATATTTTAATATCATATGTCAATAATTATACGAATATTCAACTTACAGTGTTGACCCTTTTACATAGTTACTCTATGAGTCAATTAGAGCATGAAGCAATTGAACATAAGAGTGCACTTTATTTCTATAATCTAGTAAAATATAAGAAAATGATGACAGCTACTCGAACAACGCACCGCAACAACACAAAGATATACTATGACGCAAATCAATCAGACGAAACACGACCATTGTAAACACAATTAGGCGCTTGGAGAGGGGATAGAGCCGTGGCCTTATAGACCCTCTTCTTGATAAGACTCACTCATTTATAGAACGTTCACACATATATTCAAGCTATAGTTTAAAAGTTCATCGTTTTCAAGCCAGTGGTCTGATTCCGTTGTCAAATTTTGACGAAAATTACTGGATAATCTACCACATAAAAAATCAAACCCCCGCTTACGCATCCTCGAAATATATCCCACACTTCACTTGGTACATCTATTTTTAGAAACAAAATAGAGACAGAATGGCAATGAAGAATTACGGATATTGTCAGAGAAGCCATACGTTTGATTTTTGGCGAGAGAAAATTACCATTTCAATTAAAATCTTTACAAACATAATTTTAGAGAGTGTCATTGTTCACAAGCCAGATGTTTTGGTAGATTTAGTACGTGTTAACATAAAAGACTGGATAATCCAGACAATGACCTACTTTCCGTCAAATTTTGAGGACCCATCCAGACTAATATTCGTAGAAACCAGCGAATGTAGCGTTGAATCCTTGTTAGTTTCAGTTGTTATAGTTACCCGTTCTTTCCTACTGCGAGTGTACTCAACAGACTGGAAACAGCCATCACAAACATGTAGGGATTGTTCAATTTAAAACGCCTTCAAATCTAGATGGTATCAATCAAATCTTGAATAGGGGGTTGGGATGGCCTAGTGGTCTAGAGTGTCGCGCTTCGACTTCTAGCTGGCCGGTCACCTCTGGCTTGCGGCTGTGGTTTCGAGCACAGTGTGAGCGTATTTGCATGGAGATAGGAGCGCCTTCTCAACCACGTGGGTTTTCTCCGGGCACTCCGGTTTCCTCCCACTGCTGAAGAACCCTACGCGCAAGCGAATTATTGAAATAAAATTAAACCATATGTTAGTCCCGAAATGACCTAGTTTGTGTTGGGTGGACGTTAAACCCCATCTCTCTCTCTCTCTCTCTCTCAAATGTTGAATAATCTAAATTAAAAGGCATTGAACGTTTCCTGTGTAGACCATCTAGGGTTAGGAGGTGCGACATCAGACTAATCCGTGAAGAAAGGGTTAAAGAAACAGGCCGTGGCGTGGGTAGAATATATTAATCTGTTCAGATGGTCAAGATAAGTCAGATTTCTCGAAGACATGCAGAAAGTTGGCTAAACGATCGCCGGCGTTTTTAAACAACAAGCAATACCGGCTTAGTCGCAGCTGCCGAAAAACAGCGAGGTTAATTCTATATCATGTTCCATCGAGCCCCTGTTTCACAGATTACATAATGCTAATATCTAAAGATACATCCCAATGAAAGTATTTTTAGGATAGATGTTTCCAATAAAAGAATGGCATATTTGGTATATTTAGAGACTAGAGACACTCGATCATACAAGAAGGAAAAATAGTGGATTCCCCGAAAAACGCCAATAGGACGCTAACAGGTTAAACGCGTAGGGCTGTCACTATCTGACAAACTGTGACGTAATCACTAACGGAGATGTATGGATATTGGGGGACTGCAATTAAATATTTAAAAATCGAGTTTTCAGAGGATAATCAAAAAATTTACTTTTGGTAAATGGACAACGACTAACAACAATTACAATCTGGAAATGGATTCTCCCGCAAGCAAATCATGTGACAAGCAAGGCAGATAATAATAGATTATAGCGTGTGCTTAGTTACTTACTTGTTAAAGCTAAGGACATGAAAAAAGGGAACGCGGAATAAAGAAATGAGAATCAATTTAGACGACTTGGAGTAAAAAAACAGGGATGTCAATTAAAGACCATTGGTATCTCTTGGGAAAGGGAACGGAAGTAGTTTTGGCAAGAAATCGATTGTGAACTACTGTGAAGGCCTTATGTTCCAAGGGGGACGGAAAGGGTTAAAGCAGAAGGCATCACTATGTTACCTCTCATTTTCATGGTTTAGAACAAGATATTGAGCGTCCTAATACAGTGTAGCTGCCCTATCTTTATGGAGCCAAGCGACAACGATTTGCGAAATTTAGTTGAAATCCATTAAAATTTTTATAACAATGTGTGTAAATGTGTCCGAAACAGGTAAATTTTCCAAATAAGCACAATCCCTTCAAAATTTAGTTGAAATCCATAACGCGAAACGGGGTTAAGCCTATTGACATTTAAGGGCGAGTGCCATTCACAGGTGAACTTAAGTACATAATTTTCCATTAATTTTAAGTGTATTATCTTAAAGTGGCAAAATTCCACTTAATGCTAAGAGGGGGGACGATTTACCCAGTATTGCCCAAAACCACTAATTACTAACTACATGTAAAAACCACCAAATATCACCTCAATATTGTGAAAAGCTCACAGAATACTTCAATTATATATTTTTAAAAATGAATTAATATGCAAGGCAAAAGTGATGGCTCGATGTTCCAGTTACCTCCCTTGGTCCCCAAATCCTAACAAATATTAACACACACTCAACTAACCTGGGCTAATGAAGACGGTCATATGCCATACAGTGTGCTATGAGTACAATTTTGCCCGGGCAGCGGCGCTACGGCCTACTCTTATATCGAATTCCAACCGCCAAGGGATCTTTTTCGTGCACGCCAATATGTACACGAGACCTAGGTTTTTCATCCCACCGAACGACTAGACAGCTGATACTGTACGATAAATTGGAAAATCTATATAACATCGTACGGAAAAGTAGGACGTAAAACCCCATTTCACGTCATTAACTCGATCACCGATAAAAAGAAAACGGGTTCGTTAAACGTGTGTATGTATTAATACTGGTCTATATCAAGAAGTCTTCGTGTGATTTGGCATAGAGAGGAGTTAGGTATCAAAGGTGGTGATTCATTCCACTCAGGTGGTTGATAAGTTATTTAAATCATTTTATTAAACATGCATTATACAAGAGCTAAATCTGCCAATTACACGTATTTCTTTAGGCCTGAAATGTTATCAATAAGACATTAATTAACTTATCCAGACCATAATAAACTCTCGATGTCTAGGGTAGCCTTCGATGTTGGATGGATTAGATTCCTGTATGCTGCTTAAATGCCATTGATAATTAAACTTGGATAATCGAGACTATGCTGTTTATATTAATGATTTTAGTTATGATGACCGAGGCTAGGCGAAAATGTCACCGCTTCGTTCTCGGTTCATAATGGATCAAATTGACTGAAATTTTCAGCAAATTACTGTTACACTATCTAGTTTTTAACTATTATAGTGAGAACTGCCAACTCTTTATCTTATCTCCCATAATGTATCTTTAAGTTATTCAGCAAACACAACGGCCTTAGAAGAATAAATGCTGAAGGAATTTCCAGATATTTACCTTTAACATATTTTTATATATGGAGAAAGATGAGATATGTCCTCTCCGTTATTAAAAAAAAACTATACTATTCAGTTAAATTGGGGCGGATCGGAATTCAATAACGCATGTTTAGTTGGAACACAATATTTAAAAAAAAAAATCATAATATTGCGGGAGGGTTGGGGGAGTTATAAGACGTAGCCGAAAGAAAAACAGAAGTCCTGTGATTACACGTTGGCGTACACAATTGGAATTCGGTACGTATAGGAGTTGGTGAATAGGAGTATGTGCAATTTAATTAGCTCGGTTGATGCAGAAAAGTGGAACATTTCATTTCATTTCCGTTAAGTTCATCTACGTTTGTCGCGCCGCGTCTCGTGGGCCGAGTATCTAGCATACGCCAATGCAGGGACTAGCGAACTAGCGTCTTACCTACTTAGCCATCATGGCCCAGATCTGATCTAGCAAGAAACATCCCTAGGCTAATGTGAATGTTGCAAAGTTCGTCCAATTCTCCTTTGTGTAACATTGCGGAAGAATATTTACCTGATAATTATTTACTAATTAAATACCTTGTACTAATATTCACAATCATTCGACAAAACGCGTCCTGTTGCCTACTGACCTTTGTATAGGAAATTAGTACGTTTACACCATTTTCGTTGAAGGAAAATATTTAATAAACATGTCAAATTAATTTTTGCAAGTTGTTATTTTCAACTCCAGTTCTTATAAATTCACGTTGAAAGGATATGGATCATTCAATATACATATTACCAATGTTTATATAATTCATTCCAAAGATGAAGAGATGGATTTAAAGAGATATTGGCCAGCTTTTTGTGTTTGTGGTGGGGTGGACCTCTATCTAACAAGAAAAAAACACCAGAGACCAAGATAATCTATGTTAAAATCCCTTTCCACTTGCGCGCTATCAATGCATGTATAGACTCAATGTCCAAGTTACGTCGGTCAAAAACACAGTATTCGTATGTTGTTGTTTTTTAATGAAATAAAATCAAATCGTCCCACCGTTCTGAACCGACTGGGCTAAGACGGTCATGCTCTTTATTTCGAATTCCAACTGTCAAGGGTTCTCCCATTCAAAATATAATACGTTGTCCCTTACCGGGCTCTCTGGGACATCCAATTACAATTGAGCAGATAATCCTACCTGGTACGGGTACAAATCCCCTGGGGGTTGGGATGGCCTATAAGTGGTCTAGAGTGCCGCGCTTCGACCTCTAGCTGACTGGTCACCTCTGGGTTGCGGTTGTTGTTTCAATTTCTGGTGTGAGCGTATGTGGCATGGAGACAGGGCGCCTTCTCAACCTCTTGGGTTTCTTCCGGGCACTCCGGTTTTCCCCCACTGTTAAAGACCACTACGCACAAGCGAATTATTGAAATAAAATTGACACCTATGTTAGTCCCATAAAAAACCTAATTTGTGTCGAATGGACGTTAAACCCCATATCTCTCTCTCTCTCTCTCTCTCTCTCTCTCTCTCACACACACACACACACACACACACACACACACAAATCCCCTCTTTTTAAATCAAGGCGATAGTAAATTGTTTTCCGACATTTTAAATTAAACGTCGTTAACCCATAAAACAACGTTTGATTTACTTTATTGTCTTTATTGCTGTTTCGGTAGACTGGGCTGCGTATGTGAAATAAGTACAAATTGTACATGTATAAGATTAACTAATTTTAAAGATGGCACATGCATTAATAAAGAAACTGAGTTTACAACTTGGAACTAAAGGCCTCCAATCGTTGCTGAAAATAAGCATATCAGTCTATCTCAACGTTTTTAGTTACGTGCTTGTAGCTACCTCAAAGTTAGCAAGGCAACGCTTTACTGAGCAACGACAGCACCCCTGTTCCCGTAAAAAGCCATTATTTCCGAATTCCTTGTCTGAATAATAATTCATGCAATTTTTCTCTCCTCTTGTATTTAATAAATAATTCTGAGTAAATATAGCCTAGATTATCCAATCAATTTGCTGTGAACCTGTAGTTATAAGTAAACCTAATGAAACTAATTATTTATTTTGTCGACTATACTTTTACAAAAACTTCATGTTTGAAGGGGTTACAGGGTAAGAAGATTTTTAATGTCGCGTAGACTATGAAATAAAAAACAAAAGATTAGCCTATCACCGGGTCTGACAATATCCTTTTAATACAATACATAATTGAACTATACATTTTATTGTCTGAAACATACTAAGTTTGCTTTTGCATCCTCTATATAATTAAGGAAATTGTTAATGTTACTTGAATTTTTTTTCCTCATTATCTTATAGTGAAAGACCCATTTTGGTTTTGATTTGAGTCAGAGTCAAAATTTAACATCTCGTGACTAAAACGAAATCTGCAGGTGACCTTAATATTAAGATCTGAACTTTGGAGGCCATCGGGATAAAGACGAAACGAAAATAGATATATTTTAATTATTTTGAGTTTCGTGCCTTGTATGGTTAGCGCTTAATACGATAGCTTTTCTTTGTTAGTTATAGATGTAAGATTGTCAATGAAAGCTTAATCTTCATATAAAATGATATGTGGGTTGTTTTTTTTTACCATAGCTTTCCATTTGTCAGCTGTGCAATACGGAGAGTCTGACAAGGACAGCTGTTTAGTTGTTCGGATGGGGACGAAAACCCGAGGACCCGTGTATTATGGGCGTGCACGCAGTTTTCGATTCTTGTTTACATATTCCATGTTTTGCTAATTCATTTCATATTTAGAAAGGCTACATTAAACCAATTTATTTATTAATACAATTGTTATTAGGGATTTCAAAGACCAGAACTCGCATTACCTAGACACATCCATGGAAGTTTCCAGTAGTAAACTACTCTGGTTAGAGTGACATTAGGGTTCAGAGAGAGGCCGAAAGATAAATAATCTAGGCTTATGATTTTGCTTAGTGTCTGTGCTTGATATAAAAAATATTTAAGAAGACAAGCGTGGTCCCGAGTTTTTATGGAAGTATATTGTAATTCATTTTTAGTCCGTGGGCAAATCTATTTTTATGTTCATTTTAAAACATAACGTGGATCACTGAATTTGCCGTCGTAACGAAGGACATTGCTACCTAGTCGTAGCCTGGTGCTTAAAACCCCAATAACACTCTTGTTGTAACTGAATAATATGTCCCAATCTTCATTCTGGTCAACAAATTGTATTATTTTACAATATTCCAATTAATTAATGATATAAATTTCATCTTAACACACCTAATTTAAAAAATTGGAAAAATTCAACTAATTGATTTGAAAAGTCTAACGTAAACCTTTTCAAATGTGACTTTGATTTAAAATATTTTCGAACCCTCTGGACAAGTAAAATAGGTCGTAATGGATAATTTACACAACAGGTAGTACTTAGAATAAGGCTATTATTTATTTTCTGGAGCTGCCAAGCCAGCAAGAGTGTTATTGTCCCTTTAAGTGTCGATTTGCTGACATCGTAACACACGCTTATGCCCTGTCCGTGAGCTTGTCTTATGTCATTGTTTATGAGTAGCTTGGCCCTTCTACTACGGTTACTAGCATAATGTTATGAAAGTCGATATTCACTTGACAGAAAAACAAAATGCTTACCATTTAGTGTAAAGAGTATATTGCAGAAAATTGACGGACATACCCCCACCGACCTCATTAAAAAAATACAAAACAAACAAACAAGTAAAACAGCAAAAGTAACACACCAATGAAATTCCTTCCTAATCCCATGAATTTTTTATTCTAACATGAATTTGTTGGAAATTTCCTTAATTTGAAATATATAAAAGCTGTCAACTGACGCTGTGTAGGTAGCAGTCGGGTGTCGTCACAGTCGTGGAAGATGCATACACATTAATAAAATTCCATTTGGATTAAGCGTCGAAGTCTTTTTAATCCTCCATAGCTTAACATTGGATGATGCGACCTAACAGATTCGGGATTTTGGCGAAATGTCTGAAATAGAACACTATACCCTAATGAATGAATGTACACGATTGTCAATGACATTATGTTATATTACTGCCGCGTGTGTCTATATCAAGGGAGGTAACTACATTTATTAGTGATGGCGAAAGACCACCATTAATTTCCTCATAGATTTTGTTCAATGTTAATTCTGGCCTCTTTGTCCGGCTCCAACTTTTCGTTGGGCTGTATGCTTTCAACTTGACAGAGAAACAAATTTGTATAGGGTTGACCACCAAAATTGTGAGATACACAAACTTGAAAAAGCATATTAAAGCCATGTAACTATTTAACCAACCTGATAACAGTTACCCTTCCACCTCTAAATAAAATGTTAGTTCAAACTATCTTCGTCCATTCTAGACTAAAACATCAACAAAAATGAGCATGCAAAAGGGGAGAAAAAAGATACAGTCAGGCCGAGCTTTATTACAGAGTTTGGCTAACCTGTGTCCCAATTTAATTCTGATCTTCTAATGACAGTCACATGACATGTGGGTGCATTTCGTCTGCTGTAGCCTATGATTTGACCTGTTTTTAAATAACACAAGTTGTCTTTTATTGATATGTTTAATGACTTCATCCATCAGTGAATTTCCGAAAATGTATTATGAACTTGAGAATGACACGTTTGAGTTTGACTCTGTTTCCTGCCTATATTATAGTAGGCCTATAGGCCTAGCCTATACAGGCGCGGATCCAGAGGGGGGGTCCAGGGGCCCCCCCTCTGCTCAGACTTGAGAATTTTTTAATGTGATATTATTGGCGATTTAGACCGGTTATTTTGGAATTTACCTTCCGGAAATACGTCAGAAGGAACCAAATTAATCTAATTTACCAAATTTTTAATCGGTTGAGCGCAATTAGTTAAGCAATTATCAAACCTAGACCCCCCCCTGCAAAAAATCCTGGATCCACGCCTGCTATAGTAGTAGCCTCTGGTAGATGTTTTTTTTTTAAATTTTTTTTTACGTGATTATAGTATATGTGACTGTTATATTACTGTTTTGACAATCATGATACAATCACTTCGATGCAATGCCTCTATCAACCTTGAGTTTTTGGTTTGGGTTTTTTGTCTTAAAACAGTGCTATACAATTACCGATACAGATTCTTATACATTTCCCGCTTCTTACCGACCATATCTTATGCAGAAATGCCATTCCATTCGTTTTCAATGAAACTCATTATTAGTATTTCAGTCTCAAAAACTTATTTTTATTAAATATAAGCTATATTATGCCAGAACTAAATCTGCTTATTGTAAGTCTTTATTGGGGCTTCAGATGCTATAGAAATCATTAATTAGACCTCAATTTACATGTAAAGCTCAAAATCAATCCTGTAGACCCTTGGATGGCTTGGATACAGCTTGGATTTAAACAGAACATTTACAATTAAATCAATAAATGACTGACCCAGCTAATGTTTACCGGAAACTGGCGATGATCTTCGAAAGCCCTGCCAAGCGAGGGTACCATTGCCATTGAGAATGTTACGTGATAATTGAGAATATGTAGGTAGAGTTATAGTCTGTCAATTAAACAATTGGAAATTCTTGTAGACTGTGCAGACACAGTTGATACATATTTCCAGTCCAACTTCCAATAGTGAGTTATTATAGCCAAGTATGACCAACTATTTATTAAACTTTTAAATAAATAATCTTTAAGATTGTTATTATTTATTTTCTGGTCTTAGTAGGGAGTTGAAGTTTTAATTTGATTTTTTTGATATGCTCCTGAATATCAATTGTACCCAGACCCACACAAAAAACCCAAGTCAAATTTGTTTCCAAGGAGAGAAAGAAAGAGAGAGAGAAATTGAGAGAGAGAGTCTAATTAAGGTATACCTTCAATAATTTGCATAGGGGTCTTTAGCAGTTAGAGAAAACTTAAGGACTAGGTCATTTTGGGACTAAAACATGGTTGCTTGTTATTACAATAATTCGCTTGTGCCTAGGGGTCTTAAGCAGTTGGAGGAAACCGGAAGACCCGGAGAAAACCCATGAGTTTGGACAGGCGACCCTACTCCATGTCATGTACAACTGGGGAATCAAAACCATGCCAGTTGACTCAATGACAGACTGTATGACACAGCGTGCACGCACTAATCATCCAGTCATCCACTCCCCCAAATTACGAATAATAACCCATGAAGTTATTATTAGAAAACATTAAAAAAAAATTTGATTAATTGTCTCATCAGTCATGACCTTTAAGAATTTATTATAAGTTAATGTAAAGATAACCATTGTGAATAAATCAAATGATAACGTTTTAATAGAAGCACAAAAATGATTAAACCAAAAATGCTCTCAAAACATATCTTTAATGACAACAAAACACATACTTATGGAAAACAGCTACTAGTGTATTTGAGGCGACGTTACATAGAGTATTCTCTCAACGTTATCCAGCTAATACGTTAGCTTGATAACGTTGAGAGAATACTATACGAAACAGCCCCTAAAATACACTAGTAGCTGTTTTCCATAAGTATGTGTTTTTGTTGTTACTCTATCCAGTTACTAAATGCCATTTAAAGATCATATCTTTAATGGTTCACAAAATTCGAGTAGGAAACAAAACTCAGGGACAGACCATTTGAGTTGGAAACAAAACTCAGGGACAGAACCACGGGCCTTCAACCACCACCCCTCAAAAAATGTCAATGCAAAACTGAAAATGGTGTATACTCAGTTCTAAGGTATTTTCTTTGGGACATAAACATGGGCTGTGCTGCATAAAATTTTTACATCTAAAATGAAGTTATTCCCCCTTGTTAACAAAAATAAATAATCAGTCCTCTTGTTTTTCTTTTATTATATAATATTATACAGATTTTATTTTGATTCAAAAACTTAAGTAGAATTATTTTCTTTATTTTCATCCTCGTTCATGGGTTGACTAACATCTAAATTTCCTTCTGATCGACTTATTTCTAGATTGCTCTCATCTTTTGATTCATCTTCATCTTCATCATCAGAATCTTCTTCTCCATCCAACATAAATATACGAACACGTCGTCTTGAAGCATAAAGCTGTAAAAACATGAATATAGATACATTATACTTTTTATACATCTTGATGCAAATATAAAGTTGCTTTGTTTTTTGGGGGACTAAATCCAGGACTTTTAAGCCAGACACAATAGCTCTGGTGTTGACCCTTCTTAAAACACAAATTTTCCCAACAGCCTTTTATTATCGTCTTAAATGAACGACATTTTTTAATGATTTAACACAATCAATACCTGTCCTTTTTTATTGATAATTGCATGTCAAAACTTACCACAGTGGCAGTTTTACGAATACCACTGACTGCAAATGAATGTGCCTGCATGTTTTCTAGATGTCTGTAGGAATGTTTTGGTATTAATGGACCGACTTCTATTGTATTCCTGAAAGTACATGATTACAAAATTAAAAAATATGAACTGTTAACGTATTACATGAACTCGAGCAAATTGTTTATTCAGACTAATAGTAAACAAGTTTGTGGAATATCAATATGACTAAAAAACATTCACCATGTTAAACAACCTGGCATCAACTTAAAAATCTTCCAAAGGGAAAAGAACGATGTTTAATGACATTATGTCATTGGATAAATTTACTTCCATCAGGTAATATAACTAAAGCTCATCTGTGAAGTTTAACCTCTTGGGTCAATTTTCAGCTTGCACATCCCCTGGTTCTTGCTTTACTGACCATTAAATCCAGAACTATTTATAGCTATCTTCTTGTGTAAGACACTGGTCATTCACGATTGAATTCAGAACATACAGATGACCTTAAGGTCAGACAACCCCCAACCCTTATTCAGATGACCAGTAGGAAGGGTAGTGGTCACTTTGATTTAAAACTAATTATATTGTCCCTAACCCATGGGTCAAATTCATTTTCTAACTTATTATCCATAAATGAAAGAAATTTTCACCTAGTCAGACCCTAAGGTCAAGTCTTTTCACTAGAGACTGACCAGTTAAGAATACCAAATACAGCAATACCTTTGATATTGCCTAGTGACCGGTGTCTAGAGGCCCTCAATGGTCAATTGTATTGTTTATGAAACACCATGACTGCAGCGATAATTCACAATTTTACAGCTAATGAAACAAATGACCCTAAAGGTTAACAGTAACATGTGACCATGTCCAGCATAATAATTTGATGATACAAATGAAGAATGCTATTACATTTTATTGCTTCATTAAGGTCCAGCAATTGTTCAGTCAAAATATGAATAAAATTGAAAATATTAACACACACTGCCAATGAACCGTTTTCATAAGGCAAAACTTGTGTTTTTGTGTTGGCATTTCAGCTTCTATTATGCTTTTTTTTATTAAAATACTTTCCACAATGCTGAACTTGTACCAATTATTTCTCCTTTAAATTAGATTATTAGCTATATAAATTTCTCCAATAAATCAAAATTGTAAAAGTATTGAAAGAGTGTATGGCTATATTTTTTGAAAACTGTAATTGGGCCTAAATACATATTTATGTTATATGAATGTATTTATCGGTACATGTAATCTGATTTATATTCAATTTTAAAAACAATTACTGTAATTTCTAATCAATTATGTGTGACAAAATATGTCCAATTTGAAGGCAGTTCTTTATGCTTGCTTAGTCTATTCAACATATTTTTATTATAATTCTGTCATTTGTGAATCAACCATTACAGAACTGCTATGGTACATTAATTCTTTTCCGGAAAAGCATATTCCCCAAGACATGTACCAACTATTAAAGATACCTTATTGGAGATTAGATAACGAGTTGGCAGTTCTCACTAATGTAAAGGCAATTTGCTGAAAATTTCAGTCAAATTGATCCACTATTAACTTAGAAATGAGGGAATGAAAAGTTTCGCTTAGCCTCAGTCATCATTACTAAAGTCGGTAAGACAAAACCAACAGTCTTGGTTATCCACTTTTATTGGTAAATCATGAAGGAAAATATTTCAGCAATTTGAGCTACAATCCAACAAAAATCTCATGCTAGCCTCGACATCGAGAGTTGATTATTGTCTGAATAAGTTAATTAATGTCTAATTAATAGTTTTTGTAACATTTCAGGCCTAAAGAAAGACCTACAACAATAGGCAGATTTTGCTCTTGTATAATGCAAGTTTAACTTATATCCAGAAACCAGAACAAAAGATAGTAGAACAGCGTATTCCTAAAAATATTAACATATTCCCAGACTCCAGAACAAAAGATATTGTAACATTATCTGAAATCAAACAATCGAAGTTGAGCATAATGAAGTGTTAAGAACGCGCCATGTATTGGATGACTAATCTTCTTTATCAGCAACTCACATTTATTTTTAATGATTTAAAAGATGAAAGAAGAGAGGTGGAGATTTGATTCTCCATGGATGAATAGAGGGAGGAGAGGGTCATTCCTTTATCATAACACAAATACTCTTCATATTAAACCACCCGAGCACAGGGGTCACACAACAACTCTTCAGGTTTAGACAACTATAAAGAACCATAACAGATGTAGTTTGACCTTGTGACATGCTCAACAAATTAGCTAATAAGTAAAGTCATCTTAAGCATTTGGATATTCCTTAAGAGGTATTTAGGCAACTTTGCATAAGCCCAATAATATGTCTCAAAATTTGCTATTATTTTCAAAAAGATAGCTACAGCAGCACCTTATGGTCATATTACATGGCTGTAAAGGTATCCAAAGTTGAAGTCATTATTTTACAAATCTAATCACAAATCCCTGGGCTTTTCTCCAAGTACATCTGACATGGGGCTGAAACTTACAGAACAAAAGATTCATACTTGGAAAACGTGTTTTTTAAAGCTCTAATGCAAAAATGTTGTGGCTTTTCTAAACATCAAATGTCTGCTTGTCCTAAAGTTCACCTCCCCATGCCCTAAAAATTGGGATTTTTATGTGGTTATCAGTTACACGGCTGAAATTCAACAGAACAAGCAAACAGTGAGGCTCATGTCCCCCGCCAATACTCAAAATAAATAGAGGACACATATTAATTAAGTAGACATTTATCTTTTTCAAAAGTATTGAGGAATCACACTGATTATCTACTATACACTAAGTTTCATCACTCTCTATCATATAGAATCAACCTAATGAACATCACGATCAACTTTAAACATTCTACCACAATTAAAAGCAGAGTTGTTACATTTCAAAGTCTTGATCAATCAAATTGCTTATTGCTGTGCTTACCCTCTGGCGATAATGTTCATTTTCAAACTTAGTCAAGGTATTGACGTGGTGAAACTATACACCAAGTTTCATCATTCTCACTTAATTAGAACTGAAGTTATGTCCCAAAGCATCAAACAATCAAATTGCTTAATGCTTATCCCTGCTTACACTAAGCATAAAATGTTCATCTTTGAACTCCATCAAGGCATCTACCCTAATAAAGACCTAGGCTAAGTTTAAAAATTCTAGCTCAATTAGAAGGAGAGTTACTGTGTCCCAAAGTCTCGACCCATCAAATTGCTTATCGCTCTGCTTACCCTCAGCAAAAAATTTTCATTATCGAACTTAGTCAATGTATTGATGTGATGAAACTATACACCAAGTTTAATCACTCTCATTTAATTAGAACTAAAGTTATCGTGTCAAAAAGCATCAACTAATCAAATTGCTTATCTCAGCTTACCTGTAGCAGGAAATGCCCATCTTTGGACTGCATCAAGGCATCAACCTAATAAACACCTATGTCAAGTTTGAAATTTCTAGCTTAAAGCCCCAATAACACTCTTGTTGTAACTGAATAATATGTCCCAATCTTCATTCTGGTCAACAAATCGTATTATTTTAGAATATTCCAATGATGATATAAATTTCAACTTAACGCACCTATTTTAAAAAATTGGAAAAATTCAACCAATTGATTTGAAAAGTCTAACGTAAACCTTTTCAAATGTGACTTGGATTTTAAAATATTTTCGAACCCTCTGGACAAGTAAAATAGGTTGTAATGGATAATTTACACAACAGGTAGGACAATTAAACATCTAGTACTTAGAATAAGGGTATTATTTATTTTCTGGAGCTACCAAGCCAGCAAGAATGTCATTGTCTCTTTAATTGGAAGGAGAGTTATTGTGCACTAAAGTCTTGACCAATCAAATTGCTTATTGCTCTGCTTCCTTGAGCAGAAAATATCCATTATCGAAGTTAGTCAAGGTATTGATGTAATTAAACTCAGGGGCGGAGCCAAGAATTTTTGCAGGAGGGGGTTTGCCAGGTTTCTGTCACCGAAATCTGCCATCATCGTCTCTAAATTACATAGGCATACATACAAATTGAGCTTTTTAAACAGAGAAATCATTTTTATACTGATGAAGGATCACTTTGTGATGTAATTTCATTGATGCAAGGCATTATTTTTTTTTTATGTAGCTGAGCAGGGGGGGGGGGGCCCAAACCCCCCACTCTGGATCTGCCCCTGAAACTATACACAAATTGATCACTCTCACTTAATGAGAGAGAGAGAGAAATGGGGTTTATCGTCCACTCAACACAAACAGATTTTTTTCTAACTGCATCAGAGTTTATCTCATTAGTGAAGGTTCAGATCAAAGCCAAATGTTGGGTTTTCCCCTATCAAATCAATTCTAATATTTCATAAACTGTCAAAATTACTCAATCCATCAAAACCAAACAACAACGATGAGTTGATGACTAGGTGAATGAAAATCTGATTATTTTTTCTAAAATTATGACGTCTTTAAGTGAAATTGAACATTTGCATTTTATGTATTCACATCTTGGTCTCGGGATCCTAATTATTTCTTAGTATAAATTCTCAATGCATGTGTTCTCATCACATGTATCTTTACATCAGATGATATCATCCAGATAGTAAATAACAATCTGAAAATCACCTGTTCTAAGTTCTCACTAAATCTCATCTAATCTGACAAGATTATCATCTCTTCTTTATACCTGTAAATCTATCACCTCATCATCCAATTCCAATCAATCAAGTCATTTCATTCTCAAGCAATGGGTGTGAAATTTGGATGACAATTTATTGCATGAGAGTTGACCTGTGAGTCAACTTAGTGCCAAGATAAGATGACATGTCTCAAGTAACTGTATTTTATTACTATAAAAGACTTTTATTGAAGAGATCATAATTCGGAGTGTTCTCGAGGAGACAGGTGGGTCAGAAGATTAGCTAATCAAGCAGGTTTATACAATCATCATATTGTTCCTTCCGTCACAAGTTCTCAGCATCTTCATCTTTTTTGATAGTCACAAAGAAACATTACAGATATCTTAAGAAATCCTAACTCATAGAACAAAGATTATGGCTGAATTGATACCTTATTAGACTGTCAACATTACGAAAGTTGATGTCAAGAAACGAATGTGAATCTTGACACTGATAGCCAATTTAGACCGATATTGTTTATCAAACTTAGAATACAGATATTGTTAAGACAAAAAAGAATAATAACTTGTCCAAGAATATTACTAATGTACAATAAAATAAATGGTTTAAGTCCATAATACTTACACATTTGCTGTTACATTTTCTGTAGAGGTTAACTTGGTAAAACTGTCATCTTTAATTACAGAAAAAGGTAGTTGAACAAGGACTGGTCTACCATCCTCTACATCCTCTAACAGTAGTAACGACAAGGTCTTGGTATCATAATAACCAATATCTAATATAGCATGACTGTAAATAGAAAGAATATAAATTAAACCATAACAAAAAGTAACATGATCAATTAAATGAAAACACCACAAATGATTAGAACCAGTGTATTTGGAATCCAGGGGCCTGTTTCACGAAATTTTAACTAAAATAAAATCGAAATTTTAGTAATTTTATTGGTTAATATTAGATTGATTTTAGTGCTTAGCCAGTCAAAATTGAAGTATCTACTACAATCTCTATTTTATCTTTAGTTAAGTTTTCATGAAACTGGACCCAGATCTTCAGTCAAAGAAAAAGACAAATCTTGTGCAATTGAAATGCAGGTGGAACTAATTTTTAATCTTCTATATGTAGCAGGGATGTTATTATTAGGTGTACTGTGTGATTGTTCATTATTTTGGAGATGCATAGATTGATCAGTACTGTGGTGTTTTAAGTTTCAACATACTCTTACTTTGTCATGGGAAATTTCCATTGGCTCACTCGCTATGTATGAGGTCAAAGATCTGATTCCCAACAGGGACATCCTTTCAGACACGCATGTTAAACTATTCCTTTTTCGCTACCACTTTTTTAATGTGTAGAACTTCCTTCTTAATATGAAATTTGTTATGGATATTAAACATACATTATGGGAGAGCAAAAACTGACTTTTGTCGGTCTTCCTTTGAGCCTCAGATATCATAGAAATTATAAATTAGATCTTTATTTAAACAACAAGCCCAAAATGAACACTGTAGACCCACGGATGACTTGGATTGGGCTCGGATTAAAACAGGATTTCGTCGACTGATTTAATCACTATGGCGTCGTGGGTGGGGTTTCTCCGTGACGTTGACGTCATCATACTTCCGGAAATTATTCATAAAAGACAGTGATGACCGAGGCTATACACAAGCTTCACTAGATACCGTTTAAACATTACTTGATGATCGAGACTATGTAGGTGGAGTTAACGCCTGTCAATCAACAATCGGCCATAGTGGGAAAAGGGTGTCGATGATTTTAACCACCATTTCTAGTAAAAAATTATAGTGGTAACAGCTTTGTTCTGGATAAAGTTATTTGACTGAAATTTTCAATATATTCTTGTTTCAACATCTATTTTTGAACTTTTATAGCAAGAATGGTTAACGCCTTGTCAAAATCTCCCATAATGTATCTTTAACAAAGATTCCTATTAACTATTATGAGTAAATACCCAAAGTAAATGACATTCAGATATCTTATATAAAAAAACCCCCATAAGTTTCATCTTGTCAAAATTGGAAATTGAACGGAAATTGCAGTCACAGTAAAAGCAGGTAGGCCTAGTCTTTTCAAAGAAAAGTAACAACAGATTGAAGAACAGCCAAACAATAACAACAAGTGAAATCCTGACCTGGCATATCAGTAAATCACCTTTCAGGGGTTGTAAATAACTTAAACAAAGTAAATCTTCAACTGGGTAAAACTCAATCTTAATGAGTGATATTTAATCTGTATTTTCTTTCAATTGCTTAAACAAACCTAACCTGTGACTGAAAGAATCGGTGGATTCTGACGATTTATATTATCAAATAATGGGATGTGAAATGACCACCATCTAACCTAATGTAAACTGAAGCCAGTAGGATTTTAAGAATAAATACTAGCATTATAAAAGAGTGGAAAAGATAAATGAAATGAAGAAATTATTCTTGATGGTGTTTATGTCTGCAATGCATGATCTTGAATAATCCCAAAATGTAATGGGCCAAAGTCAGAAGGTTTGATATATGTCATGAATAATATCCAAATTTAAAATGATTAGTTTTGTAATAAGGTGCAATATATCCTCTGGCTTGTAACTAACTAGTTAATTAATGATTATGTCCTTATTTTTCCGCTTTATATTTTTGCTCAAATATGAGTGACCACCTTAAAGATCCATTATGTAAGATCTTAATCTATCTAATATTGCAGATCTTTACTTTGGCTTCAAATGTTATAATTACTATTATTTAGATATATTTTAAAGAGATTATCCCGATTTGAACATGGTCTCAAAAATAAAAGTTTGCAATGCCAAAATATAGAGGAGTGGTGTATTTAGCTTGCCTCAAAATTTCAGCTCAAAATATTGAGTAGCTTCGATGTGATCTTCAATACTGGACTCGTTATTCTTATAAGATTTCGGGTCAATTTTTTTGTTGGGTGACCTGATAATCGAATCCCGTTAGAGATCTATGCAGAGAATGACCCATGTGCTGTCCTTGATAATGAAAGGTAAATTCCACCTACACCATATTTATATAAAAAAAGTCCGGTTTTATCCAGACACTTAGGACACCAGTCTCCATTGAGTTAGTTACTAGGCCCTGAGGTAGAGGATTGTAAGGGATTTTACAGCAAAATTAAAAAGTAGTTTTATTCGCCAAAATATTATCAGGATTGGCCCTTTAACATGACAAGACTATAATCTACTTTGTTGACCACTGGATGGCAGAGATTTAAATTTAAAGTGCACATAAAATATCCCTAAAAGTTTTTCTATATGTCTAGTCCATGGTTACTTTATCCACTTTACGGCAAATTCACATCAATCCGACTAAAATTAATTTAGCTATCTTCACTCAAAGTCGCATCCACTTAAAAACGACTTTTCCAATATCGAAAACACTCTTAAACCCCTCAGACGCCAGTGACGTCACAGTGACCGAATGCATATTCGGAATGTTTATTTCTTAATTACCTATATACACCCGCTGTGTGTATTCATTAACGCCTGACTGATTCCTTAATCCCCCTAATTAAATAAAACAATTGACTACCGAATAATTTGCTTTGCAATTCATTTTAATTCAAGATCCAATTTAAAACTTGTTTCATAATGTATGGTCGTTCTGTTTTCCCACGGCAGCGATTTTAATACACTCTACCATCATGTGCAGTCCAAACGATTCGAGATACATTTTTTGGGGAGGTCTATTTTTACGACTTTGAGTGAAGATAGCTGAATTAATTTTAATCAGATTGATGTGAATTTGTCATAAAGTGGATAAAATAATCATGGACTGCTCACATAGAAAAATTTTCAGCGTTATTTTATGTGCACTTTAACAATTTCATGACAAAATGGATAATCCAGACTTACTGCGATATACAATCAATATTACATCTTTCAAACTCATAACTTGCCCAGAATAAAGTAATTTGGATGAAATTATCAATATATTTTTTTTTCATTATTTACATTATAACCTTTTTTCACAAGAATTGCCAACCAATATTAAAATTAGAATGCTTTTTTGAAAATTTATTCAGAATAATTGTTATTATTGTAAAATTTAACAAAAGTTAGTAAAACAGACGCTAACTATGACTACACACACATATTAAGGCACCAAATGTGTCTTTGCCCTCAGGCACCAAGAAGCCATGCAATGCCACAGGGTGAACAACCATTCTCAGTTTTATCTAACATTCAGTTCCTAAGTGAATATAACATCTTCATAAATATAACAGAATTCACTTTTAATGTTTTATCGACAAAATTGAATTTTCTCAACATTTGTCATTCACTGTCATAATATTTTTCTCTAACTTGCCACACTTCTCCCCAAGGGCAATATTTCTTTTTTTATTGTCTCTAATATTCTATTGATTAAAATAATCTGATTAGAAACAAAGCATCCTTTAAAGACTCAAGAAGTTTTTCTCTATCAAATCTTTTCTTTCTTTCCAGTACTTAAATTGATTGACAGAACCATGTATTGTTTATGACATCATATTATTGACAGGTGTTGCTTGATTACCTTAAAACGTCTCAACATGTTCACGTGCCAACCAACCTCCACACCAACAATCTTTTATATGGGCAAAAATAAGTTTTTTTGTTGACTATGGATAATGGTTTAGCGAGCAATTAGATCTGCTAGATAGGTTTACGCTACAACATCATGCGAGATTTGTTTGCTTTTATGGCAGAAATACACCAAGTCGTGTGTCTTTGAATTAAAGATGGCTACAATGCGGTCATTATGATAACAAGAAAATTGTTTAAAAGGACTGCACTTTGATTGCATGGCCTAGATAATATGCATGATAAGTTTGCAGCTGTATTCTAATTAAGGCTTGTTTACTCTCTCTCCTTAAGTTTTTATCAAGTTTATAGCTTAAAGTTTATAGATTTTATGATGGGTCATGTCATAGGCTCCCTGCTGCAGTAAGAATATGATTTAACACACCTCAGCCATTTTGTGAAACTCAGGAGT
The DNA here is from genome assembly GCA_036850965.1 of Patella caerulea. Taxonomy (NCBI): domain Eukaryota; kingdom Metazoa; phylum Mollusca; class Gastropoda; family Patellidae; genus Patella; species Patella caerulea. The sequence continues at coordinate 28,513,994 of JAZGQO010000006.1, forward strand.
TACATAAAGATTCAAGTTGCAGACACATAAATCATATGAATTTCTTTCATAATAAATCTAATTTATACCACTAAGGGTCAAACTGTCTACAAAAATGAATAGAAAGGGTGTCTTTTTTCTTGGTTATTACTCAGAAAAAGACTGTAATTCTTTTAGCCAATGAAAAGCTACATGTATGTAATCGGAAGTTATGCTATTTATATAAATTAATTGAAAGTCCTTCAACAAATACATAAAATTTTGCCGACTTTTACAGAGAAAGAGAGAGAGAAATGGGGTTTAACATCCACTTCCAACAAACTATAGGTCGTTTTGGGACTAAGATATACTTCCACACAGATTATTAACCAGCTTAAATCACTCAAATATATTTACAACAAGGACAGATTTCAATTTGACAAGATTGTCACAGTATATTACATATACAATTATGTTTCTGTCATGGATTGTCAATAGCAGAAACTTAAATAAATTTTCATGTCCTTACTTTATTACACTTTATTTCAACGCTAGAAAATAAAATCAAATTCCTTTCGAAAAAAAATATTTATGCTAAAATCATTAGATGTTATTTCATGTGTACAATTTCATTTCAAAAGTAAAGAGTGATAGAAATCACTTTCAACGTTCATTCAACACAAACTAGGTAATTTTGGAACTAACACATGGTTCAATTGTAGCAGTAGGACGAAACCGGAGGACCTGGAGAAAACCCACGAGGTTGGACAGGCGACCCTACTCCATGTCATCAACAACCAGGGAATCAAAACCATGCCAGTTGATTCAATGACAGACCTTATGATACAGCATGCACATATAACCCACCACCCCCATCTTAAAAGTAATATTGACAAAAAAATAGAATCTATGCCCTTAAATCTTTAATCAATTTCTATAAATTTAACCATGCTTCAGCAAAGTAGCCACAATTTAAATAAGACAGGCTGAAATTAATTGCGTATTCTTGGACCAAATAACCTTTATTTCTCTTTACTTCTTATTCAACATAAAAATGCCATGGATAAAGACACGCTTAAATCTGATAAAGAGTTTGATTTATAAGTGTCTAGAGATGTATGCCTATTTCCGTTAAATATTGGTGGCTTGTGTTGACATAGCAATCACTAATAATACATTATAGTCCATTGTGGTTCAATACCACAGATCTAAATACTTCTGATTGTGATGTCATTATTATACGAACCAATCATAGCCTATCATAATGGCAGGTGTTTGCAATAAAATACGAGTTAAATTATTTCAAATAATATTATTTTATTATCTATTATCTAAGACTTAGATGACATTATAAACCAAATCTCTATAGGTATTGATTAAACATATTCATGTGTAAGATGAATGTTGAAATATTGGCCTTTCAAAACATCTTTAAAGATAACTGTACTTGTTGGACTATTAAGATTATTCGATATTGAACAAACAAATCACCCTTTCTTACACAACAAATATATCAAATGAACAAATTTGTTTGAAAAAAAAGTTAAAAGAGTGGGTTACTGTATCTACAAATTGATTTTATATATATTTATAAAAACGAATATTTTTTGTATTAATAGAAAACTGTTTGATATATATCTATAATCTTTAATGACAAGATCTACCATAGATTAAAAATTGTGTTTTTCTTACTTTCATCTATTAACAAATTTATTTGGTCATTATTACTCCAAACACCTTTTTTTATATCCAGAATAGGTCAAGTGTGTAATTTTGTATATCTACCTTAAGAGGTTAAGAGTGGTATCTTCATGGTATAAATAAGGTGTAAGACTTTTAACTTTAAGTTATCAAACAGTATTTTTCCCACTGTTAAGAATTGCTTTGGTACCAAAGAAATGAAATAAGGTTTATTTAATGTCAACTTCCACTGTCATACAGTGTGCTATAAGTACTTAGTTTATCTGACAATACGGATGCCGGTGGTTCACTTCAGTGAGTAAGATGCTGGCTTACTAGCCTGGAGGTTTTAGGGTTCACTGATGGTGTTGGCTGAGAAGTTTCTAAGGATTTTCTGGCATGGTTTCCCCTTGTCAGTAGCGCAGGACAGAAGGTCTGACCAGGTCAGTGTCTAGTTATTCAGATGGGACTACAAACCAAGGTCCATGTACACCTTGGTGTGCAGAGAAAAGAACCCTTGACAGTTGGAATTAGGTCATAGTGCTGCCTCATAGCACACTGCATGGTGTATGCCTATTTTAATTAGCCTAATCCAGTGATTCTCAAACCTTTTTTGTCTACGGCACACCTTGGAACACATGAAAAAATAACGGCACACCTGGCTAAGTATATTTGAATTTTGCAAAGTAAAAACATGGCAAGTCATAAATGGCATACAACCGTAGACACAGACTAGTTAGTCATAGACACATGAACTATTGTAGTGTTTCGAATTTCATCAGTCAAATAGCTGGCTTCCTTAGTGATAAATTTTCTTGGTGTGCCGTTCAAAATTTCACTGCACACTTGGGAAGATCTCTCGGCACACTGGTTAAGAATCACTGGCCTAGTCCGTTTAGAGCAGTAGAAACTCCCATTTAATTTTATTTCATTCATCTGAAAATACTGATGTCATTGACATTCCATAATTACACTGGAATAAAATGCATCCACTGTTTTCAGTATGGTTTTTTGACCTATGAAAAATTATACAATAAATACATTGGAAATATTAACAAAAGGCAGCTGAAAGCCTTCGAAACACAGATATTCCTAAGCAGATACAATTTATCTTAATAATAACAGGTTTTAAAGAGTGAATTTCATGTGGATGTGTTCAACATGTTATTAAGAAAAGTGGAATCAATGCAATACAATAACTAGCCAGTTTATTTGTTCATTTAACCTGATCATATTACAGACTGTGTATAGGACTTGGTTCCTTGTGACAAATGTTCTATCATTAATAAAATGGCAACATCTACAATAATTATCATTCATTCTGCTTCAAATTACAAAAAGATATCAATCAACCTTCACAATAATATGGTCTTCTTTCTCAGATTTTATTGTTTAGTGACAGAGTAATAAAATCCAGAATATTTTTTAAAGGTATACCTTATTCAATCATGTTGGGGGTTGGCCATCTCTAGCAGTTAATTATTGGTCAGTATATACAAAAATACAAATTGACCCGAGAATTTCAAGTTATATTTTTAAAATGTATTAAAATAAAGCCTTAAAATAGATGGTATCTATAGACAGTCCTACCTTGAAAAAAATAATCCTATAATTCATTATTGACAGTTGAGAAATTGGCAAAAATTATCCTTGTTGTGTCAAGCATAGTTTTATCATTCTTTTGTAAATCTCATTTACAGATTTGGGCAACTATGGATTAAAATTGTAATAGTTTTGAAACTATATCAATGATGAGAGTTTTCTAAATCTGAAAAACATTTCTAGATTCCCATGTGTATCACTACAGGGCATGCACAAACTAAGATACAGGTATATGGACCTGATTGGAGTCCTGGAAATTACTGACAGTAAACCAAAGTGTCACCAGACGACGTCTTCCCAAGGTATACATTACACATCTGGGTCCGTATACAAAAGATATCTTAAGTTTAAGATGGTCACTCAACTACTAGATTTCACTTAAATATACGTAACTTCCTGTAAGTTAAGAGCAAGTGGTATTCACAGGCACTGTTAAGTATCAAATTTTCACTTAAAGTTAAGCTGTCTATGGTAGGTACCTTAAAATTAAGTGAGATTATAATGACTTCTTGTAATGCTGTAGTAGCAGTTCCCTAATGACAATTTTAAAGGTTAGAGGATTCAGATTGCAGAGCGAAGCTGACCTCATTTTTTTTTCTGTGTCAGCTTTGATGTTGTAGTGTCATAATAGAGTATGAGGTTATTACCTAGATAGTCAATGCAGTGGAGGGCATTCCATAAATTGAAAATTCATGCTATTTGGCTAGTGTGAGTATTCCATAAATTAAGTGTGGAGTTAAGTATTTCACATAGCCAAGTATGTAAATACAACCTAATTGAACATTGTAACTCAATTAGAATGTGAGTTATTGTGTCCTAAAAAGTGTGACGGACAGACAGACGTGCAGACAGACAGACGAAACCGTTTTAATGGTATCCTACTTTCTTCGAAAGCTAGGGGCCAAAAACAAGACAATGATGTTCCAGGGTTATGATCATCAAGTATTTATTGACCTCTTCTTTGAGTGGCATTTAGCAATTGACATACGTAATAAACACAAAAACATATTATGGAACACAATTACTATTTTAATTAAAGCGACGTTTCGTTGAGGATTCTCTCAACGTTTTCAAGCGAATGATAATGAAAATAATTACAAAAACAAGTAACAGCTAATAATCATAAGGAATAGTGAAACCATAAATATATTAAGTCAACAAGACCTTACGAAACCGTATACATAAAATCTATAATAACTAATAATAGCTATAAGCTAATTATTTATTGACCTGTATCTAAAAGTACAACAGAAATTATTAGCCATCTGAAATTCCTAAAGCCTGTATTTTCTTGTATACAAGATGCATCTTATATCGGCCTACATGCATAACATGTAAAATAATTCTACCACCGTTCAAGGAGATATATAGAGCAGACTTTTATAACAGTATCACTCTTGACAACTATGCTCTTTTACCAGTGACAAATCTTTCTTTATGATTAATGTCCTCAAAGTCAGAAAATAAGTAGTAGGTGTAGTTTAATAGTAGCCTTGTCTGTCTCAAACTACAATCCTCCTATGTCTCACAAAAACCTGTGGAGATAACACTAGTTCCTTGACAAATATTTGATGACATATATTGTTAAATCATATTGCACACCATGTGGGTAAACATAGGTTAGATCTTGTAGATCTCTGCTCCTGTAATTAATATTTTGTGGAAGACGCAGCTGAACCTATTGCTCATTTAAATCTAATATATCTTCTTTGACTGGGCTATTCAAAATTACGACCCACAGTACAGTAAATAACACCTTTTTTTGAAGATGCCAGACAATGTTAAGCAAAGAATCCTAAATAGTAAACCCTTGTCATTGCAGTATATCATTATCCTAAGTTCAATTGATACAAAGTATCCATAATGGTGCATAAAAATTCTTTTAGCAATCGTATCTTTTAGCTTATTTATAACCATATTGGGAGGTTGGGTGGTTGAGTAGCACAATATGTACACTTTAGATCATATGGTCTGTCACTGAGTCAAGTGGTGTGGTTTTGATCCAAACTTTGTACATGGGTATTCTGCCCCCAAAATGACTTGGTCCTAGAATTGACAGTAAGCCTTGTTTTTCTCTCTTTATGTATCACACAGATATTTAATAATTTCCTTCCATTCGCATTGGGAGATGTGATCTTTGAACCAAAGACATTTATGGATTTGGTTGCATTACTTTTTCTAGTTATTGAAACCCTGTATTTATTTAAAACAAACATCTACAGCACCATTTACTAAAATTGCCTTTACATATTGTTTAGTGCTCTTTTGTACCCTTAAATACACTGGTAAAAATTTTAACATCATGCCTTTAAAGTATATCCCTGCTCAGAATTGAAAGAAAAGACCCAAATGCCACAACCATTTCACCTGTACTCATCATCTGGGTGGTTTCTATTCTTTAAAGAGTCCGATCATTATCTCCACTGAGCAAGTACTTAATTTTTTACTCTTTAAAACCCCAAACAATGGTTAACCGAAAACAATTTGTTTGCACGCTTAAGATTCTTTTGGACATAGGTTTGTATCATCTGGACATCTTTCTTGTAAAGGTGTTAACTTCCCAACATGAATAATAGTTGGTACCTCGTTAAAAATGTGAGACCGCACGTCAAAGATGATATCTCCGTAATGGTTCATATTCTCAATGAACTGGACACTGGTTAGTTTTTTTTTATCTTTTACATCAATTTGAGTAGCCATACAGGACCAACATCCTTTCTATAATCTATATTCCTCTTTATAAAAATCTATAAAAGGTCAATAGAGTGTCACTGTAAATTGTTGAACATTTTGTTATAGAGTTCTATAATGAAAGATAAATTATCTATTGGAACTATTAACTTTTTTGATGAGCCAGATACCGGTATATGGAGAAAGAAAAAAACGCTATTTCACTATCCAAAATCCTTTATAAGGTCCATTTGCATGTTTCATGTGTGATTACATACCAAAACTTGGTACCATAACTAAAGACATAAATGAAGAAGGACAGAAGTTTCACAAGGCTTTTTCATTTGTTTGTATTATGAGTCACAGACAATCAATAAGATGATTAGACTAATTTAACTGTGTTGTATTAATTATTCATTTCTCACATCTGCAAGCCGTTCATCTATGAATAATTACATTTCAATTAATAAAAGATATTATCCTTGAATGACATTAATGTAATACAAAGTTGTTTTAACAATTAATGATCAATGTAATTAAACATTATGTATTTTCCATTTATATTATTACCTCTCAATTTACATATTCTGAATCATAAAAGATCAGATTGATCAATTTGTAAATTATCCACACTATATTCTATTTGATTTGTAATTTGTTTTTCCTTTTATTTTATCAGAACATTTTTTTGGGACACCTTTTAATATATCTAAAAGCTTTCACCAAATAAAGTCGACATGCTAAGACAACTTAATGATATACTGAACTTTCGACAACCCAAATTAGTCAACTAGCCTCTGGCAATACAGTGAGTCCCACATGTACCTGTATCTCCCCTTGTATGTTACTCATATCAAATCACATTCAAATAATCATAAGGACAGGTTAATTACCATTATTGTCCATCTACAATAGCTGTTGACCATTCTGCTGATGACCACACTGTTTGATTTGCCTTCATGTGTTCTGTGTGGATTATCTCATTAGAATCAAATAACACGACCACCAGAAAACTGACCAGTATACATTGTTCTCCTTAATCCCGACAGATGTAAATCAAATATATTTCATTTTAAGAACCTCCTTCCCCAAATTTTGATTTACATTAAGAGTAAACTGAGTTCCCAGTTTAAAACTTGATATGAATACATCAATTTATATATCTAAGATCTTGTATCTACTTCAAGGAAATACACCTTTAAAATTGCAATAGAAGAAGGTCTCTCTGAAGAGCACACATAGCTGTATTAATTTTTTTTTTTTGACACAAACTGAAATTTTAATCTTAATCTGAAAATCAATCTACTGCATAACAATGATGAGGAGAACTTGATAAGCTGACATGATAGTGATACATCTTCATCTAATCCCCTTAAGCTGATTCTTGTCAGTACCATAGTTTACCTTCAGGCATTTTGTAAGTTAATGCAAACAAACAGATTTATACCTACAATACATACAAGAAACAAAGCTTCAGAAAGATAACTTTACCAAGATACTATATAAACAGATTACTATGCTATGTTTACAAATGGTAATAGCTACATTTTGACTTGTTATTTGGTAAGTTTGGGTGTTGGTTAACTTGTAACATCTCTTAAGACATAGTGGAACTGCTACTAGATAGACTGGTTTTATCTGAACTTTAGACTTGTTCTACAACCCATGACAAGAGTAAGTTTATATTTCTACAGATAATAAACTATTTACTCTGTTTATGTCTTTCAGACCAGAAATCTGCACATTCAATGTGAATAATAATACATCAAATCTAATTCCTTTTGATCACACCACTTTTCATTAACCCACTTTGTGCACAAAAGTAGGACATCGAAAAAACCCTCATTTCATTCATTCATTCATTTCTGTATCCTATTTCTAGTACTAATGCATAATTTTACAACAACAAAAAAGTATAATTTATTCATTTGTAGCAAAATGTTATCTATCAGACCTTTTCAAAAAAAGAATATTTTGTTTTATGATCCAATTTACAAGTATCAAAACGGAAACCTTTGCATTAACGTGACAGATTTTCATGCAATCTGGAACTTCTAGTAATGTTTGCTTTCCTTAAATTAAAATAACCATACCGAAATATGATGTAATTTAGAATTGTCAGTAATTATTTCGAAGCTATCTGATGCCAGTAATCTACTTCAAGTATTTGACTTTCTCAGATGACAAAAAGTACCGCCATGAATTGTAATACAAGAGCTAAACATGGCTGTCCATTGTAGTTAAACGCTTGCCAAACCAGTACATTATCTGGTCAAATATAGACAGATGCTTTGAATAAATACAAACATTACTATCTAATAGTTCACAGTAGAATCTTTATCCCTTCCCATTGTCACTCCATCACACCCCTTATAAAGTTGAGGGTATGGGTGTGTTCTCTCAAAAGAATGGGCAAGGCTACAGTATAATGCAAAGAATTTCCCAACATGTGAAATTCCATGGAATGTCCAAGCCACACTATTGTTTTTTGTTTATTGCAAAGTTTTTCAGGATCAAATTAGTCTGAACAAAATAATATATCATGTAATTTTTTCTGCAATATATATCTATAACTTTATTATGATCCCCAGTTCAGATATTCTAATCTGAAGGCCAATTCTATACGCTCTGAATTTCAATTTGCAAGCAAGAAATACTCCTGGCAATAAAACAGGTTAAAGTTATATCAAGCTACATAAATTCCTGGGTTTCTAAAACAATTTTACTGATACACTAACAGTCACACAATCTGTTGACATAAAAACTGTTCCAACTGCGAGGGTTTAAGAAATCTCCATAGTTTTCTTAATGCTTGATGATGTGAAAGCCGTGACGGCCACGTGTTTATGGAGATGAAAGCAAATTATATGACCCCTATTGAGTTGACTGGTTACTATTAGCTAACCATCGGTGAAGAATGTCATCATTAAGGGCCAATTTAGGCAAGAAATCTGAGTTTACCTTTCCCATGGATCAGACCTTTTCAGATGATGTCCGAGATAGGGTAGACTTATTGTTCACTGGTTACAATGTGTAGAGTGAGGCTACGACATAATATCTTTATTTTGAAACTGTTTCAGATCAGCAGTAGAGATAACCTTAACAAAATTTCACAGATATAAATCTGATCCTGTTTGTACAATAACCAGAGAACTGTAGAATAAATTGTTAGTATCATGGATCGCTCACCATAGCTTTGAAAACTTAAAACTATCTTAATGATATTGCCACTGTTAATTTGTTTTTGACCATGGATGACACATATTTTTAGACCACCCTTTCTCAATTTATCCATACAAAGTAAAGTAACTTTTTTCACAACAAATAAAGACTTTTTTGCAATTGCATAAGCCAATCATCATGTTCATTATCAACAACAATATAAGTATCCATTGTTATCCGATGAAGATGTGACAGTTGTCGATTATGTAACAATGATGATATCTTACTGTGTTTTATGTCAACAAATTATTAACTTAACATCAACTATTACGCTACATCTGTCCTCATCTACGCATCATTAAATTTTCTCTTTCAATGTCTAGACGGAACACAACCAGAACCCATGTAAATGAAAAGTAATTTAGGAAGGTATGACATCTAATTTCCAGATCAGTATTTACTTTTCTTATTTAAACTAAATCCAAGTTTCCAGATCATTTGTATTCTTCCTATTTAAACTAAATCCTGATCAAATTGATGAATGATCTCAAAAATTATCTTTAAAAAAATGTACCCATACCATTCCTTGAAGATGCATTATGTAAGAGATAAATTATTATTTAAATAACATTTGAAGTCAGAAAAAAGACCTGCATTAGGCGGACTTAACTCCTACATAATTAATGTATCTTCAAGGAACAATATGGGTACATTTTTTTAAAACTCTAATCAACTTTCTAGACACTAGGATGGCCGAGGTATTGAACAGATTAGACAATATCTGCCATATCTTGGTTCAACATTTGAATGGAAAAATTAGGACTATTTAGACTATATCTTGTTTATACTTAAACATTCATAACTTTGCTCACACTAATGTAATTTGATCAAAATTTTCAATATTGATTTTCTATTATCTATTTTTGAACTATTCTATCAAGAACAGTCACCTCTTCATCTAAAGCTTACATATTGCATCTTTAAATCCTATCAATTAATTCCACTTCAAAATAATTACTTATTGGAATTTCATCTAGAATAAATTTGCAAAGTAGCATAATTGATTTTAAGAGAAGTCAAGTGGTATTCGTGTCTTAAATAAATTGTTCCTCAACCAAATGTGAACAGTAGATAGTTTGAAGAACTCTTCAGCTGCAACCATTATCACACTGAAGTAAACTAACTAACTTAATTAGTCATTTTTAACCCTTTCAAACTGTTCTTCTGCTTCACTTCATTTAAATGTTACACCTCTGTATTACCCAATATAATAAGGGAGGAGTAAGGAGTAGCCCCCGGCACAGTCATTAAAAAATGTCCTGCTACTTCTTTTCAGTAAAATAAATTTAACGTTAAGGCGTTCATAACAATTATGTTTACTGGTACAAGATAGATTTGAATGAAAAAAGCAGATTTACAATTTCAAAATTACATTTACAAAATAAAGATTTCTGCACAAATATCAAATTTTGATATATTCAAGTGTATTTGTTGTAAAACATGTATTTATTAGACTGTATTATAAAATACATTATCACCCTATATTAAGTTCTATGGGTTGACATATGCCAATATTTATAATATATAAGCTTATCAGTTTTCAGAAAAATGTTAATTTGTTCTATAGGGCAATCCAAAATCTACTAGAGCTCCAGAAGAGGTGAATTTTCCCTTCCTTATCGTCTGTATACATTATTTCTAACAGACGAACAGGTATATCTCATTTATTTACCTTTTTTTACTGCCGAGGGAAGACAGACAAAACTTTGTTAGCAGACATCATAAAATTTTGAAAAACAAGTAAAAAAGAAAAAAATCTCAAAGTATAATCTTACAGATAGAAAGACGGATGATGACATAAATAGATAAGCATACCATACCATCCCCTTCTGATTAATACTCAACCTATAAAGCCATTACAAAATACAATGTGTTACACCTTTTTTTTAAATGAAAGTTGAAACTATGACGGAAAAAGTATCCTTTTATGGGAGGAAAATGAGGAGGACTAAAATCTCAAACAATTTTGTAAAGAACCCATATATCATTGTTATTTTGCCTCAATGTTTTTTAGGACTTCGAATTTTGACTAATGGTTTGGATTGTTCGTACTTGGTTTTATTTTATTTTATCACAATACCAGCTTCTGTGTGTCATCTCAACCAACCCTAAAATTGACTGTAGACAATTACTATATTCCTCTTGTATCAATTGATGATGTGACTCAGTTAAATATATCTTTTTAAGAATAAAATTTATACTCAATAGGAATTTAGATACTGCCCATCCTAAAGATGTTAAAATAAACTACACAGAAACAGACCCAAATGAATCTTTTTAAATGAGTCTTACATAAAACAAACTCTATCTCTAGCATGTGTTAAAGTGAAAGGCAACAGGTAGTTCAGTGAAAACCTAATTTAAAGTTATTAATTCAGAAACCAGATAATTTTAAAAAAAAATATATCAAAGATATTTTTCCAAGACAAACCTATGTTTATTGTACAATACAGAAACAATATAGAAAATCAAATTAGCATTATGTGTTTAGTTATATTTTTAAAAAAAACTGTTAGTCTAGGAAATAATCTATGTCATAGTTAATATTCCACCAAAAATCATGTTAAAGATATTCTAGATACTTCACATGAAGGCACAACCATTCCCATCCTATTACAATACAGATCCATTTTCGTATACTTTTGAAGGCCTCTATATAAAGATGAGATCTAACCAGTTATAGAGGAAGGTTGCATCAGGGTAATGAGTGGCTTTTGGCCCTATGATGTCAGACATTTGATTAATCAAAGAACATTGCTGTTTCTAGTGGGTTACCCAAAGTTCTGTATACCTCATGCCAAAAAATCACCATGGCAGACCGTTTCATTGGCTAATCCATCACATCATCCAGAACGCCAGTTATATAACAACCCTTCAAGATCCTAGTGTAGTAAAGACAAGTAAAACGAAATAATTAACTATAAAAAATGAAATAAAATTTATTTATTTTATAAGAAATAGACCAGATATCAGACTCAATTTCTAAAAGAAAATTGGTCATATTAACAGAAAATTTAATTCACTGAAGTGTACATGTACAAGTCAATTACAGAACATCCCATCCATTTACAAATTTAAGGCGGTAAAAACAATTTTCTCACTTCAAACAAAAATCAAAACAAAGATTTTGTTGAAAACTGTTATTTCTTTACATTAGTGTGAGCAAAGTTATGAATGTTTAAGTATTAACAAGATATAGTCTAAATAGTCCTAATTTTTCCATTCAAATGTTGAACCAAGATATGGCAGATATTGTCTAATCTGTTCAATACCTCGGCCATCCATGTGTCCACAGGGTGCCAAATAATCCTGTTGTGACAATTAGTGGGAATCAACTCAGTCATACTGAGCTAACAAGCTGGCTATTTCTTTTACTAAATTAGTATGCAAACAAATAGATTAATGTCTTGTAGGAAGATAAACAGAAGATTTCTACAACAAAACAAATTTTTCTAAGAGTTTCGGGAAATTCAGATCGGGTTCAAATAAAGTGCTCATGTGGGTCCCTGCTTAGATGAATTCCATCCTATTAATTAGGATGATTATTACAGACTAATTTTTTTCTTTGATGTGCAAGGTGTGTAATACAACCATTATATTATATTTATAGTGAAAAGGTTAATTGTAATATACTTGTTAAAGTCTATTTGAGATTCTCAAGACGAGGTGAACCCATCTGTCAACAAGTAGAATCAAGGTCAATAACACATTTTCTTAAAAATTGAACATACCACTTGAAATACATCTTTTTTTTAAAAAGTAGACATTTTATGAATTCAGAAGATGTTCAACATCCTACTTTCCTACACTTTTTAGGTTATTGGAGATGGGAATATTATGTCATGCATTGTGCTATGGTGAAAATTTTGCCCAGGCAGCAACATTTCTGTCTTCTCTTCAACAGATTTCAACTGTCAAATGTTCTTTTGCGTACACAGCCATGTGTACCCAGACCTCAGTTGTTTGTCCTATACCACTAACAAGGGGAAACCATGCTGAACAATCCTGAGGAACTGTCCTCTGCCAATACTACGACCTTACTCACTGAGCCACTATGACTGCCAACAGTCTGATCCTGATCAGAATAATACTCAATCACAATCCATACATTATCCTGGAAACTCAAGTCCTAATCAATAATTAACCACTGAAAATAATGGAACAATGTGGTGAATTATATAATGGATCCTAATTTCAATCTACAATGTCATTACAATATGCTGATTTATTTCATTCCAATTACAGTGAAAATCTTAACAATAAATGTTGAAAATAATCGAATATTTATAGATTAAAGGTACCAAAATCAATAAGTTCTATTCTGTTTCATCAAAGAGTAAAACTCTATTGATGTGTTGTTACCTTACTAATCATGTTGTTAAACAATCATAAAAATATCAAAGAACTAGAGTGTTAATAACCTATTAATGTGGGGCAACCATTTATTGAAATATCTCAACCATAACTCTTCTAGTCAAGATCTCCCTTAATCATAAAGATTGTATTAGGTGATATTGAATGATTATGACTTTTAAAATACTACTGTTTTTTATGCACAATCAAGCAAACGACAGGTGTTTTAAATTCAACCAATCAGAAGCAAACTGGTATCAAAGTTATCGAATTGAAATCCATAAATATATTTGATGTAGATACAGAAAAACGTTCCTTTTGTTCATATATAAAATATATATTTAATTGTATAGTAGAGAAATAATACATCTAAACAGATCTGCACTCAACCATCAAGCATGTGTCAAAATTTCTGATCTTCATAAAATCAATTCATTCCAAATATTCTGTTTACAAATACTGATAAAGTTTATAGCATTGGTTTCAGGCATATAGCCATATTAGGTATACCTTGTAAAATGTGTTTACATATAAAAACATTCTATCAACTCTGTACTGTTACGCAGTATGCACATATAACATTCTGAACTTAAATGGTTAACTCTGCAATTTGATATAAAAAGACTATGAATTTTGAAAGGGTTCTTCCTTATATTATAGTAAGTGTACACTACATGCAAAACAAAACCATGATGAGACAAACATGTGGACTAGGCAAACTACACAGACAATAAACAACAAGTATCAAATCAATTGAATGGATTGAGGGGGTCAGTCTTAAGCTCATACTGCTTTGTACATGAACACTGTACAAGAGCTATCTTTCACATGCAGACACAGGTAATGACAATATACATCCACATTGAATATGGCCATATAAATTATAAACCCAGCAAAAAAAAAGAAGTTGTGCTTGAAAAATCTGTTCGCAATGGGTATTCCCAGACCTTGATTGTTTATGAGGAACTGTGAATGAATCACAGGAGATGACAAAGCCTGAATTTTATAAGAAATGCAATGCTATATATTAACAGTGGGTCAAAATATAAAGTTTTCAATTTCAACTTTAATGGATGTTACATGCTTTAATTTACTTAGATTTTCCATCAAAACTAGATGACTTACTCCAGTATTTATAATATTCTTAAATCATCAACAAATCATTCCTAATTTTCTCATATTTCGCAAATCTTGGGCGGTAGAATGATAATGTACCACTGTCTGCTTGATACGTCTGAAACTACTGTCAAGCTGGTTTATAAATTTGAAGTAGTTAGTAAAAGAAAAACTGAAGTGGATAATTTAGATAACACTATCAAAAATGGTGACTAAAAAATGTTATCAGGGGTCCCCAACCAAGTATCACACCATGCAGCATGAAGTAACATTTTTTGTTTTTAAATTTCCTAAACCCAATACCACTATCTTTGTATGGTTTCAACCATAAAACAAATTGTATCTGTCACTTCAAACATTTAATGATGTCATAGACATGGTTAAGAGGACAGGTTGTCAAATTTCATCCCTTACTCTGAAATATTCAATAATAAAATTCAAACTGAGCTACTTATAATAAGAATATGTTTTATGTCATGAAAGTTCACAGGAGTCTTGGTAAATTTCAGAAAGATATTGTTTTCATCAAGTTCTCTACCAATAGTAGATAATAAAATGTCATGTTTTATTATTAGATTCTTCAGATACGTTCTCATCAATTTATTCATAACACCCATCTGTCATTTACCGCAAAACCATCAGTCTAAAACACTTGAAAACATTTCAATCTCAAATTTTTCCAATGAATAATTTAAATATAATTCTATTTCACATGATAAACATTAAAACAGCAGAAGTTTAACAAGTTTTTAAAAAGTTCTAGATTTAATTAGGCTTATTCTGTGTAATTATTATTATTTCATCTCTCCTAACCTCTTCCAATATTCTATTCTTTATGGTGTACAGGTCTACAGATAGGCTTTGTTCTTCCCTGTTATTCCAGTGGTCTTAATCAGATCCTATAGTTTTTTATCAACAATATTGCTAAGATATGTGAACTGTTCTCCTTCTGCAGGATCAATACTAATCGGATCATCCAAGTTTGTCATTCATATGAATGATTCTATGTTTATCTCTAAACTACAGTCTTGTCAATATGGTGTTGACTTAAATTGTCCTCGACAACATCTGTTGATAACTGTGAGATAAGAGTGCAACATCATCTGCAAATGTCTATAAATGTTGTTAATAACAATTCTTTCTATCGAAATTAATTATTTTTTTCCAAATTTTAATTTCAGTGTTTGCCAATATTTCCTGTTTTTTCCACTTGTGCCCTTTTTCCCTGTGCCATTATGGCTTTAATTTCAGTACAGTCCCAGATCTTCAACTGATATGATGTGACAGCAGACATTAGAAGATTGGATATCCAATAACTTGAACTTAACAATTGATCCACTGGCATTTAGAAATGGGTCGAAATGGAATACACAGGCCACAATTCTATGGAATACAATTATTGCTTATTACTGAGCCACATTTCAACTAGGCTTCTCAAGTCCTTATCAAGCAATGATAAAATAAGAAATATGCCACATGTAAAAATAATACCCTTTTTTTTTTGTCTTTGAACAATGAGTTTGACTGCCACAACCTCCTACTTGTGTATTATAGTTTAGACATACTAAATGTCATTGAAACAATTTAACAGATATCAGCGTATGACTGTGAGTTACTTTTTTGGACTGTGCTTTGTGCATGCTTATAATAGCCATGAAACAATACATGACAAACAGACTACTACTATTATTATGTATGATTAGTTGCAACCATGATGACCTGCCTACAAATGTAGGTCCAAATAAAAAGGGCTTGTTTCATTCAAGATTTTGGCACTGTAAAGACGTTAAAATAACCCATTTTAATTTGGCTTTGAAGTTGTTTCTCAAGTTTTTATCATTTTCTATGTGTTTATTACAAACTGAATGACATATTATATTGGGTTATCAATCAATATTAAACCACCTGATTGATATAAACTATGATTGATTGACATTTTATGGTCATAATTATCAATTACAACCTGATCGTCTAATAATTTAATAAGATCATCTAGAAAAGATTGAATATCCTCAATTAATACAGCATATTATGTCAAGCAACAGAAATATGCCTACCAGTGTTTATTTACAGATGCCGAATTGACTTAATGCTCGAAAGCTCTTTGTTATTTGGAAAACATAGCATAAAATACATGCAAGAATTTTGGTAGCTATCAAGCCAGTTTGTTTTAAAGAACTCAGATGGACATAAATGTGGACCTATCATAAAATGTGTTTTTACCCTTAAGGGCATACTGACAATCATATCCAGATAAATATTATCTGATATATTTAGCTAAGATTTGTCTGAATATTAAAGGTGAAATTCTTTTAATTATCACACTTCTGTTAGCACTATAACTGTTATCAAAGCAGCTTATCAAATTAGCAAATGTTCAAGTGCATTTGTTAAGATATGTATCTAGGTGTAAATTATTGGCAAGAACGTAATTGGTACTCCAATTGATCTCTGGTCTGTGTTAATTGGTTAAATCAATTAAGAAATGTAATTAAAAGGATAGCCTAAGTCAAGTGTGAAAAACAGAAAGGGTTAACAACAACGAACATGGCACATGCTCCTAAAAGTGTCAAATAAGAAACAATGAACATTTTTTAAAAATATAATATTAATTTATAGCAACAAGATAAAAAAAAACCAAGACATAGTGTTACTGTAAACAATACCCAGTTTGTAGATATTATTCTAGAATGAAACTGTGTCCAAAATATTTCTAAACCTGTAACTCCAAACAGATTTGATTATTGATTCTTGATTATTAAGTATTTTGATTAATACAATTGGGTTAGGTTAAGTCTCTACCTGCTTACATCAAGATCGGGAGATTATGTTGACAAAATGGTGTCTTCAAATCAAAGTTTAAATAATTCAACTTAACTAGTATTTGCCATGTCTGAATAATATCACTTCACAGAAAGAGAATTTGAAATGGAATTCAGGAGAAATCCAAAAGCTAATTTGAAATGAAAACCAGGAGACCGCCATAGGCTAAAGTGACAAATAAAAGGTAGGATTCAGGCCACAGAATATCAATTCTCCTCCAAGTTAGTCTTTCTCCCCATTTCTCTTTTTGCCCCCTTTTGCAATAGCTATTTTTGTTGTCTTTTTAATGCAAAATCAAGAATAGGGTTTTACTTTTCTGCCAGGTTTGAGTGTTTTGGGCTGGAAGAATAACAGAGCTAAGAGATGTTTTGGAGAAAAGTTAGACCTTGGCAAACAGGCAAGTATTAACTTTAAGTCAATGGGAAAATGTAGGATCAGTCTGGATTTTAAGTCAGTGGCTATCAAAATGATATAACATGATATAAAACATATAACTATAAACAAAACGGTCCCACCACAAGTTCATATAGGCATACAGCAAAAGGGAAATGGCTAACATTTATACTTTAAAAAATAATGTTCCCCAAAATCACAATGAAAATTGAAACATAAGCCTAAATGAAATTAATTGACTAAGGCTAAGCTAGCATGAGACAGCAGACGGAAAGGATTTACTACTAATCAAACATTCGAACACATTACCAGACACATCCACACCTAACCACTGTCAATCATCTAGCAAGCTCCACCTATTGTCTGAAACATTCACATTTCATTGGTTGACTGTCTGCAAAAAAAGGTACTGGGTCAGACCCTCTTTGTAAGTTAGTAACTTGCTTGTGCATTGATAGATAAAAATGTCTGATTGATGCTAACATTAAGGGTTACAGTTAGCTTTAGCAGGTATTTAAATCACTATCAAGGAAATGTGTATAGTAGAAATAGTTAGACACCCAAAGCATAAAGTTGGGGTAGTTTTATCAGTGTGAAAGGATTGACAAAAACAAAGTTAACAGTGCGGCTAAAGTGATAATCTGTATATTACCTGCCTGGCCGCCCATTTCTACATTGTGGATTATCTTCTTGTAGACCGTTATTAAAAGGGGTTGCCAGTGTTTAAAGGAGAAAGAACAACAATACTGAGGGGGTGTGACCACTTAGTGACCGGTAAGTTAGACTCTTGTGAAATTACTATCATTATAAAAGTACATATATACCAAGGTTACAGAAGTACAGTTGATTATGGTTGTCGATTTAGGGTGTATTCAAATTGCTTTCTGGTTAAGTTTGTGTCCCATGTAAGTATGAATAGTTGTAGTTTTCACATAGTTTGAATTGGGTACAAGTTGCAAATACTATTGACATAATGTAAGATAGTATACATCTATATTTTTAAAGAATTTACAAGTGTTAAAATAGAATACATCCATATTCAATCTGTGTGGTTATGTGAAAATGAGATTTTTAACCCATACATGTATTTTTCTGTTGTTTTGTAGAGAAACAGTGTAATGTCTATCTGAACTAGAACTTTAAACAAAGGATGTTAAAATCACTATACACGATGTTAATAACCATATTTTCCACCTTATTATATTGGAGTATTAGTGTAGCTGCAGAACCAGTAAGTATATATTAATATAAACCCATTAATCAATCAGGAAATACTACGATTTATTTAACTTCTACTGGAGGGAATGGGTACATTTTAAAAGCTCAACTAATGCCTAATGTCGCCATTGTGATGCAGTGAACTGATGCATGTGACTAGAAGTTTTGAATAGATGTATAATGATGGTGGATTTGTTAAATCCGATTGAAGAACATAATCACATACTATTTTATTATCCTTTTAATAATTATAATGTATCTTTCATCTAAACTCCTTGTGTTACTCCAACGTCAACTAATTTAATCCTACAACTACAACTTGCAATAAATGTCACCAACCTGTAAGTCTAAGATGTTAATCAAAAACAAATCTTGGTTAACTCCTTCCTTCAGCTGTAAATACTACTCTTTAACACGTCTTAAACTTTAATTCAATGTAACAGTAATCAAATTACAAATAAATATCAAAGTATAGATGTCAATAAATTATTATTTACTAATGATACAGCATCATCAGTAATTCCTACTTATTAATTAAGTTTTTCTTTATTAAAATAACAGATATTATTGCCCCATGAAGCTAATAATCATAACTTAATAATAGTCGAGTTTAATTTAATGAGTTCCCGATCAGTTGTTAAATCCAGTTCAGATGGTAATTTTGAGTGCATAAGAATAATGATACCTTTTCCCACAAAGGACCAGTAATTACCTGAATGATTGTATGGTTTGAGTGAATGAATAACTAAAATAAGCATCTAGTTCAACTGATGGGATGTTAAACATCTAATCCCAAGAACAATTGGGAATTACACTGTTGGCATGAAAGAATCGACACCTGAGAATGGTTACCATAGTTTTCCAAGTAATTACTATTAGGGGTGTGATGGCAATTTAATTGTTTATGATTAATTATTGAATGATTCATAAACTCTACATAACTCAGTGATGAATGGGCATGTATACTGACCCAAATCACATACACACCTTCATTTTGTACAACATGTACAATGTAGGGCCCACACAAGTTTCATGGTTGAAAATTATCTATTATGACTGTAAATCAGCTTCACCAACTAGCAAGCACACTTTTGATTACAGAGATAACATTTCTTACAGCATTCTTCTATGAATATCAAACATTACTTTGGCTCATTTCAACTGTTTTCTGAATAATCATAAAAGCTCGACCTCCTTTGCTTGCTTAGGTAAAAATAAAACAGAACAAAAAACATAAACGAAAAAAAGGGAAGTTTCTATTGCCTGCTTTATTGAAGGATTTTTCTTGAACTTGAAAGCAAAGAACACAAAGTGATGGTTATCAAATACATTCAATTGACATTGGTTAACAATTTTTGGCTAAAGTTGTCTAATCATGAAGAAAGATAGTATTGAAAAATTTTGCTAAGGAAAAATGTTGGTGCATGTAGAAATAGATTAAATTGTACAGAAGTTTTATCATTGAAAATTTATGCAGCTAAATACTCTTTTCTACGTCCTTCAAGTTTATTTCTGAAAGGATCAATTTGCAAGAGCAGAAAAATAACATTAAAGAATCATATATTATTGTGACACAATGTCGTAACCAGGGTCCCACAGTCAAAAATCCAGATGTTACCACAAAAGACATCCGTTCCATTTTCTCTTGTATTGGAAACCAGTTCTATTGTCAAAACCCCCCAAACATGAGAGTGTATTTGTATTTGTACGTAATCTGAACATATTAAACGACCATTTGCTTGTCGCCTAGTTTTACCGCCTAATCTAATAGAAACATCAAATTCAGCAGAAGTGAAAAGAAAAAAATGAGCAGGTTGAATTGAACATGGCTGTATATACAAAGCCAAAGAATGTGCTCAAAAAGCTTTTACGAGTATAGATTATATCTTATTGTTCCCCAAAGTAAACTTGCGTTACATATTTTTCGGGACTTTCTTTGCATGATGCATGCTATCTTAATATTGTATGCATATTTTGGGAAGAGACATCCGCTCTTCAAGTGGTTTAAAATTGTATAGTAGTGTAGAAAGTTTGAATAAGAAGTGCGAAATGTAGTCTCGTGCTGGGCACAGTCATGCATAGAATAAGCCACGGGTTCTAAGTACGCTCAAGGGATCTTAATAGTAATAGCAATATAAGTAAAGATCAACTATGAACTGTATAGAAAATTTATTGTTTGATATCGCGTGTCGCTTGAATGCTTCACATATTATTGGTTGTTAACTAAAGTCATTACCAATGGCTAGTAACTAAGAAAGTGTGTAGATTTTGCCATTATTGTGGTTTGGCTTATCCTCTACATAGTACTCTTGACATACTTTCAATTGTATTTAACATTTATGCAAAGCTTTATTCAATGGGTGTATATACTTGTTCAAATCATAAATATTATTCGAGAAATGAGACCAGCTCAAGAAACTTATTTATCTATTATGTTTGATCTTAATATGAAGTACTTTTTAAGTGCGTTTAAGCCCTAACGCTTGATTACAGCTTTATGCAAGCTCTCATACACATTTAATGACAAAATAAATTGACATGGCAAGGTTGCACAGTGTGATAAGTAATGTGTGTTTAAGAATGTGAACTTGGCATACATATATGTACATATACACCTAAATAGTCAACAAGGTGCCTAATGCAACTTCCCCAATCGAGGTACAGGTGCAATGTTAAGTATTATATACTTATGGTCTGTGTGACCTGTACGATTTAACCTGTTTGTTTGTCAGTTAATCAAGTTTCATGTCACAGCTGGTGAAAATCTGGTATTTTTAATGAGGAGTATTACTTGACTGAATATTACTTATAAGTTTTACATAGTATAAAGTTATGTTCAATAACATTAATAGTAATGAGATATTGTATCATTTGAATGTTTAATGGACAGTTTAATTTAACATAATATATACTTGTTCTGCAGCCAAAGAGCTGCATAAATAAATATCCCAATATTCTTTTTTGGCAAATGCAACGGGACTCCAGCAATGTTAAATTCTTTAAAATCTATACAAGACTTGAGAAACTCAACACATTGGTCAACAAAAGACTGCAGGAATTTCCAAAAACAAACAATATATTCAAATAGAGTAAAGCTAATTCCTAGGATAAAATCCTCCATAAGCAAACATCTACATGTGGCAACTTAATAAAAATTTTCATCCATTTTCAAATTTTTCAAAGTCTATGAGTTACAACAGAGAAAGGAGTACATACGACCCGTGTTAGGTCCTACCTCAGATGATGCATTAAGAGCAAACGCATAAAGTGGACAACAATTGATTTAAACTCTGACAAATTACATGCTAAGGCCCAAGACTAAACATGTTTTATATAATTAGGAATAAATAACATTTAACTGAGAGCATGACAAATTTATTTACCTTGTAAAAGAATACTAAGCGCTTTAGGTGGCTTTGATCACCTGTGTAGAGTGATAAAAAGTATACAGAAAGACTAGTTTCCCAGATAGTCATGACAGATCAGATAACCATAACTTTGTCATCTGCATACTAAACCCTATAATCAGCTTAAATTAAACAGTTTGTCCAACATGTGTAATAACTTAGTCCACTCTAGATATAAATGTACATGTAGATAGATAATATAACATATTCCAAGCACATGCATGTAAAAAATTTGCACAATTTAATTTAAGTTATATCTATACGTGTCTGTGCAACGCAGTAAGCAAATAAACAGGTATTTGATGAGAGCAGTTGTAGCAAACATTTACATAATGACATCAATTCACATTCTTTGTAAATCAAAAGGACAATTCTTATACACCAATAAAAGATGTCTTTAAACCACTTCAGACTTAAATATGTTTTAGATACATTTCCTTTATTTATATACATATAAAGTATACATACATGTATACGTTGATTTGGAATAGGTCTTAGAGATTAACTTGGAATTGCAATACTATAATATAGTATGTTTGGAATAAGAACTGTGAACATCAATATTGTCTCCCAAAGTTAAGTGACCTTTTATTTTAGCAGATGTCCCCATTCATTATCTTGTTGAAAAGCAAAGAAAGATAAGCACCTGACTTGCTGTTGATAAATTTTATACTTGAGCTATTATCTATCTAATTGAACCTAAAATCTAGAAAGGCAAATCTGGCCTGATTAAAGTAATTGAATATTTCCAAAAAAGTAGTTGATTCTGTTTTACTAAGAGATAATAAATATGTCATTGCTGAAAGGGGCAATAATTTTTCATAAAAATGTCATATAACATTTGAGACAGCTTTAGGGCCAGTGCAATAAATCATGTGATCTCTCTGACGACTACAACTGACACTGCCTAACAAAGCAAGAATTTCGATCACAGGGACGCTGTTACTCTTAACATCACTTCTTTTGCAAAAGAAAGGGAAATAAATATGATACAAAAATGACTTTATTGTTTTATTTGCATGGTCAATCTATCAGAGAATATTTGATTGTATTATATTCAAGTTCAAATGTGTTCGTAGAAAATCTTAATCTTGAAGTTTTTTGGTGGAAAATGGTATTCAAAGTGCTAGGGTTATTGTGCTGTAATTTTGTGCAATAATGATGTTAAATGATGCGGGTACATGTCTATTGATAGTTAGCAACATTAAGATTAAAATGTTGATAGTAGGGTACAGTGCTATATAGCATTGGTATAATTATTATCTTTTTATTGTCTCTTTATAGTTAGTTTAAAGCGTTAATTGTTTCTGCTCCAGTGCTAACCCTTTTGTTATAAAACTCTTGGTTTGTGACTGGAGACTCTTCCAGATTTATGGCAGTTGCCTTAAATTCACTTAACAATTAACTTAACCAACACTCTACACAGATGTATGTAGCTTTAACAACGTTAAATGTATCTATATTTTTTTAAAATCATGCAAAAATTATCAACAAGGTTTAATTTTTTCATGCTGACTTTCAATTATTTGAAGTCACGTAAAATAAAACCTAGGTATATTGAAGTGCCGTCTCAGTATTTTTCTCAACTTTTAAATGTTGAAATATTGTGGTTTGATTTAAAATGAAATCATATATTCTAGTTATTTACACTAATATTTACTAGGTAAACACTGCATTAATTTATTAGAACCAGCTGTTACCACAATCTGCTGACCCATTTATATAGTCAAATAAATGCCATTATTTTTACATATACATACATTATGTATCATTATCTACATTCTAATATCTAACAATGGTTTTTATTTGTAAATAAAATGTGGTTCGTTCTAGTACATGAACTGACATAGACTTAGAAAATTGTCAAATTTTCATTAATCCAATATTCAAAAGTTTTTTTTTTAAACTGTTAATAACCTGTAAGTGTAAAACTATGAAAATGATTACCTATTTTATGTACCTGTAAATGTAATATGATAGAACAAGATACTGATGGCCTTATATACTCATTTTTGAAACAGGTTTTCAGGTTTATGTACATACATGTACTAACCTACCTGTATTTGTGTTAAAGTAGCCCAAACCGAGAAAAAAATGTTCAGCAAAGAGTGGACAACATTCCCTGATGAATTCATAAAATCAATCTTGAAGATTCTACATGTATTACACTAATAGAGAAAGCCTTGAATTTTACCAACAATTTATTGTTAATTGATATAAACAAAATGGACAAGACAAAGTATTTTAATTTTGCTTTATCACCTTAATTTTTCCTTACGTACATAAGTCTATATGTGTAGCTTAGTTTGATCATAGACAACAACTATCTCTAGTTCTTTTCAAATAGCACAGTGTTATCATATAAAAGAAATATCTTATCCTAATATCTTGATGACTGTTTAATTCAGTTACAAAATGAATGAATCAAAAATGCTTGAATGACTTGGCAACACTCTTTTAATACAGTTATTGTTGTAAGTAAGCATTTAAGTTTTCAAACTTTGTCTGCCATGACCGATATCAGCGTATATATATACATATATTAACATTTCATGTATCGTATCTATATCTGTAAAAACTAACTAGTAACATTTTATAGAATACATTAATGTTACACAAGACCAGTTTACTTGTTTTTTGCAACTACAAATAGATTTTTATTCGAAATGGTCACTCTTGAACATGGTCAATACATTAAATGACAATACAAAAGCCACTTGTTTGATCGTTTAACTCAATTACCAAGTATTTGTCCATTGTCCTAAGTAAAGTTTGTTTTCCACTTCATCGAGCCAAGAGTGAAGTGTTGAATTATTGAAACCCCCTAACATGAATCGGCTCATCTTTTTGTCTTTCCACAGAATCTCAATTAAAATCATTCTTTTCTACTTTGTACTTCAAAATTGGATTTTTAGTAGTAGTGGACATAATTTCTTTAAAAGCAAGAATTAAATGAAAGTACAGCTATTAACTATATACTATTTTATATATACAATGTCGTCAGAAAACAATTGATTATGACATTTGACAAACTAGGCCACTCCTTTTTCTAAACATGTAGATTTGTCAGGAAGAAAGAATAATTTGAAATACATGTCTAATACTTTGGCTAAATCCCAGATGTTTGGATACCACCATATTGTGAGGATAGGAATTAAACAATTTATTTTCTTAGGATAACAACAGATTCTATTTATTGGCAAGTTGGATTTTTCCCAGCATCATTTACCTGTTGTTTGTGACTGCCGGATGATACAGATCTATGCACAGACATAAAGTGCAGAACTTGCTTCAAAAATACATCAAAATTGAGATGCATGGTTTTAAAGTTACATTCCCACAAAAGTATTATCAGGTGGTTATTTCCAATAAAAGTATGGCAATTTTGGTTTATTATTATGGAAAGAAGAGGCACCCGATCTTACTATTGGATTTCTTTGTCTGACATCTCACCATTAGGGAGCTCTTAATGTATACATGTATGTTGATAAACATGATTGTGACAGGATGTGGAAATAGAGAGAGTCCTAAATGTATGGCAGTGACAGAAACATGGCATCTTTAAATAGATTTTTTATATTTTTTCGGTATTTAATCCAAAACACAATGTTTTGATAGGGATTTGACACAAAATGTTGATAAATTAATTAGTTTGAATATGTCTATCCAAAATTATAATTAAATCACTCAGTACAAAATTGAACCTGGCTAACTAATGCTGAATAATAAATCCACAGAAATTATTCTTTATCAAAAGTTAACCAACTGTAATAGGACAAGTTCTGTATCTTATCAATATATTGATATGAGTTTGTAGGATGTACTGTTGAATGATAGATTTTTAACTATTTAACCAAATATCAAAATCAGTCAAAATCACACGAATAGTTGTTGTCTGGGATGGTTGTTTTAATATTTCAAATAACACAACACATTAACCCCTATTGTTTGTAAAACTACCATGAAACTGCTAGCATATAAACGCACTGTGCATAACAAATTCCATATTTTGGGCCTAAACATTGAGACATATAGCATTGTGAAGCTGCAAATCTTGGATCAAAGATTGTTCGACAAAAACAAATACATTTAGGCCCCCTACGTGCTTCTAAGTCAAGATATCTTTGGCCTTCCGTTTGAATAATCCACGAACTGAAAACAGGTCGGAATATTTCACAACACAAAATAAACGAAGCCCGGCTAAGAACAAGCGATAGTAAGAAATATTTTCTTGCCTGTCAAGTTCAATGACATAATATCGTGAACGAAAGACTACAGTACATATCTCACCCTGTCAGTACACATTGATAAAAATGAAGTCTCTTGTCCTATAAAATTGGAAGACAACCGTCAAAAAACAAATAGCTTCTCTTCTTTAAGACATCAAACATGGTTACTATGACCAGGTCATTTAATATCCAACCGCAATAAGTAAATAAATTTCACCTGTCACACAAACCGATATACGGTAACACAAGGAGGTTTTTAACCACAATATTATTACCAGTCAATATTGTGTCTGCACTAACGACACATATTTGGTTTACAATGTTTGGCTTCCTATTAAAAAGGTGCCAGTCTAAATATATTATATTGATGAAACTGATTGTTATTGAATGACACTAAAATCAATATTAAAATTTCATATACTTTCTATTACGGTATTCTTTTTATTACAGACTATAAATATTTGCAGACATACATATACATATATAATACATTTTCAAATTGAATAGGGCAGGTGGATGTACATGTATAAGAAACATAAAACTCTGAAATTGCATGTTTTCAAGAATTCAAGCGCAAACATTTTTTTAATGTACCAGATTTGTATTCTTATAAATGGTGTACAAAAAGACCATCAAAAAATTGAATGCGGTTATTTTTACCGTATTTGAGTTATAAATGTTCATAAATGTCATCATAAAAATTGTATTACGGCTAAACAATATCTGAATATATAGCCTAAAGTAAAAGTACCCAAATATAATGAATAGTAAAACATGAATTGGAGTATCTTTATCATTGTAACTGGTCTAACACCATAGATCACTGTAGTATTATTTGCTTAGATATTCCAGCCAATCACTTTAGTATATATTGCTATCTATTGATAATTCACTCCAATATTTACGCTTAAATCTAATCTTGTGTTAAGATGTGGTATATAAAGGAAATAGTAGATAAGAGATTAGATTAAGATTTTTAAACATACAGTATGCTATATTATGTATGTATAAATAATATGAAAATAATTTCTGTTGACATTAGTTAGTCATATGCGCTACGCTTGTAGTACTATAATTCCAACTGTTGTGGTTTAACAGAGCAGCCATTCATAAGGAACATATTTTTGATCAGACCAGTCTTTGTATCAATGAATTATACTTTAGCCTTCATGTAATAGCCCGTACACAATTTAATCGCCACCCGTTTATAGAAATTAAAACTGCATTAAACTGCTCATTCAGTGTCAGACTTATCAACTCTATGAATTTAAGTGTTGTCGGAGATAATTTCCCTCCAAACTTCACTCTGAGAATTTCACACACTGTGTATCAAGTAAGTTTATACAATAGAATATTTCAGAAAAAAAGGATAGAAATCCGAGGACGGCTGGGACCAGACCTATTTTTTTTGTCTCCATAATCCCAAATCTGATACAATATGGTCTTCTTTTCAATATCTTGGTCCTTAGTTTCATATTGACCAATAGTATGTGCTTAAATCCATATAAATCAGCTTATTGTATAGACTCTACATTTATAAGAGATGGAACAGGGATTCTTCTTTAATCTTTGTGCCTCAGTTAATCCATTTCTTACGAGAGGATCAGAGTTTTTCCTTTATTGCGATTACCATGTAATATGATCTTGTTTGGTTATTGTTATATTAAATGATACAGTAGTGGAGTGACTGACACACCTATTGTCCCCCCATCATCTTGTTATTATAGCGATAATGAATGAGTACATTGACATTATAATTGTCAGTATTGTAGAGCTAGAGATTTAAATCTATATGATAAATTAGGGTTAACTAGATGTTTACTTACCATTACACATGTATAAAAGAGCAGTTAAAAGTTGGTAACATTGTACCATTTGAATAATAATAGTATGAAAATGATATGATAGAACTTAACCCTTTGGTGCAACCATAAATTTCTTCTTTAACAACATCATGCCTCGACTACTTGGTGAACCAATTTTAAAATGCTTTAGTGTTCATGATGCAATGGAAAGAGGGGGCACAGATAGTTTAAAAAATAACACATCTCTTTAATTCATGTTAAAGATACCCATATTCTAGTTCTGTGCCAATCTAAAGCTACATGTACTTTGTTTGGGTCATCCTAAAATGGACAAAAGTGGATTTAGAAATTTATTCTTGAAATAGTACATCATTAAAAAGGGTGATATCAGTTGGTGATTTGTTTAATTAAATGCAGCATTTTCACATCTGTGTTATGTTGACTACAAACTTTCTATTTTCGTTTAAGGAATTTATTTCAAATCGTAAAGTTTATGTAATTGTATAGGTAGCTATAATAATGTGTAAGAGAGTTTCCGTTAAGAAAAAAAAATGCAGTTAGTAACAGACTGGTTTATTATTCTATTGCAAGTATAATATTGTCAATAATATAAATGATCATAAATACCTATATATTATAGTAAATCAATATCTACTATTAAATTGTTGTTAAGTTGCATGTTTTAAACAACTAGAGCTTTGATTTCCATCAAAAATATTAATGTTATTTTATTAGATTATGTTGATTTGTTCTATACACAACCTACTGAGATATAATCGATCTCCACTGACGAAAGGCCTGAATTTAAACTAAATTCTATAAAAATTCGACATCCAGTTAAATGAAACAAAAATGTTTACATATAGTTGAGTTTATCCCATTAATAACTGAAATTACCACATCAGATCAATATCTTATTTTGACCAAAATCAGAGTGTTAGCACCTTTAATTTACCCAATAAAGCACAATTTGATTGATAACATAAAATAAAAAATAATTTTTTGAATATGTCAAAAGTTATCAATACTTGCACATGTTGATATTTTAACTGACTGATCGATGAAAGAAATATGAAATGAATTGGTTTTCAAATATTAGCGTAACTAACTTCTTTATGTAGAGGTAATTATGGGGGTAAAGGGCTGGAGCATAATGCTTTATAAGGTTTTGTCATTATATCTACAAAGTACAAAAGTAATACAATGAAAAGCCCATCCTCCCCTTTTCCATAGACCTTAATGAATCCTTTCAAATTCCCAATTATTTTATAATTCAAAGGAAGGAAACTGGCATGTTCTTAATCATAAAGCACCTCATGTGTATATACACAATCTTTAATAAAGCATGACCTTAATAAAACATATATTATCCATTATCATATTTTGATCCTCTAAGTGAACCAGGTAAATCTATTCTATATTCACCATCAAGAAATCAATTTATCATATTTCTCATTAATCATGTACCCAAAAAATTCTTGTCATTTCACCTTTTAATATAGTGTATACATTTACATCTAACTCACTAAACCAGAAAAATACATCACTTTTTATGTGACCTGAAAAAGTAAATAAGCAAAATTTGCGACAATATGTCTAACAAAATTAGCCTGTATAGTCTTGTCCATGTAAACATTACAAGTATTTATATCTGGAGATGCCATCTGGTCTAACTAAATGTCCTGGTTATAAATTAGTTTTACAACATAACAGTTCTATTATAAACTATTTATAAGTATGAGAGTGACCTTAGTCTTACCACATGAGACTTGTTATTAATTACTTTTTATACCAATTATTGTAAATGTCACATATATGTGTCACACATATTTAAAAACATAATTATCCATCACTAGTGGTGGGAACTTTTAAATATGGTATACATTATATACTAATAATAATACTAATTGTAGTATACGTCTAGTAGCTTTTCATCCTGTCCATGTCTGTAATTATTTTAACACCAACTGTTTAATGATGCAAATTTGCAAATCACTGGGAAGATTTATTAATGATAAATACAGAGCAAGGTATAAAAAAAAATGACCATAGGGAAAGAACATTGCATTAAAATCTACCAAAGGGCTAATAATCATACCTCAGTGCAAGTGAACTCTCGATGATACCTTAATTTTAGACGATCAAGTGTTTGATTTTCCTGCAGATATTCATTGAAATGATAAAGTACATAAAATCAAACATAGTCATTATTTGTAGTCAAGTCTTCACGCTACTTAAAGATGAAGTGTGCATCTTGATTTTGTCCCTAACTTCTTCAGCTTGTCTAAGGCCTTGCTCAAAATGAAAAGTAAACTTTGAGATGAATAGATCTTTTGGCCCGGACAATAGATGATATTGATCCTCACTTGAAACTCAACTATACATTAACAAAACACATTCTATAATGGAAATGGAATATATTAATGCAAAGAGCCAATGGTTATTGTTTGAATAATTACACATCACCATACCTCCATTCAAGTTTCAATTTATTTCTTGCTTTTTGAATTCACAAGTCTTTGAGAAATGAATTTCAACTAAAGGTTAATTTTTTGGAGGCCGTATTTTTTTTAAGCCTAAGGCAAGAGTGGACAGTCTGGATATTAGGTTTACAATAAGAAAGAACAGAATTGAAGGCATCTGGCGACTAAATTCAACAAGTGTTTGTCACTTGATAGCTGGAGGTGAGAAAATAAAAATGACAAATAGATATGATTGATTTAGAAAAATCGGAAGATGATGAATGAAGAAATCATAGCAAGTGACAAGTTAATCAATTTTTGAAAAGGAAATTCATTGCCTGATCATGAGTATATATAAAAATACAGTTTCTTCACAGTCATGACAGAAGTTCTTTAATTGAAATAATTTTTGGTTGTATATACATGTATTGGTTAATATGCGTGTGTTAAAGGCCCCATTTCAATATATTTGTACTTTAAATCACAGTAGTGGTAAAACAGATTTTTCTCTAAAAATTGAAAAAAAAAAATGAAAAAAGATACTGTATAACTGTTGGTTTCTGGTTACTCTTTCTAACAATACAGACAACAAAAAATCATCTCAGAATATAAAAGGTCTCTTGCCTGTTCTGAATTCAAATTTGCCTATTATTTTTTTCCATCTAATGTAAATTTTCAAATCTTTTGTGTGCCAAGTGTCTTGTTGCAGATTCCAAAAATATTACTTCAGGCAATATTATCGCATTAAATATTCTCAACAGATGGGTCGATCATTTTTCTTAGAGTCATGTAACTCTCTATGTCAACAAAATCTTGTGAAAGAAAACCCAGTTTATTATTTCTTAAAACAGTTATGAAGACGTACAACCAAGGGCTAAAACCATCACTTACCTTACTTTGTTATTATAGATACTTAAACCCTTATTTTGTTGTGTTATTTTAAGTAAGACTGTGTTAAAACTTGCCTCATAGTGATATTATTTGATACCAGGATGTATTTCTTAATATACTCTTATAATAAACATCCCCCTGTTACAGACTTTAAGGTCAGTTCGCTGTCATTATTGTTAATACATTGGATCAACTCAAGCTAATCCTTACCGCAAACTCCCTGTTAACTGATGTAGGGATTGGGTTGCTTCTGTGTTTGTGGCTTAGCAGACATATCCCCTTACTAATATTCAATATCAGTAAACCAGATATTCATCAAGAGACTAATTCTTGATTAATTTATCCAAATATGCCAAACAGCACGCGTCTGCTACTACCCTATGCTAGTTTGACAGGGTAAAGATAAATGTTTATTTTAGATTATAAAAAGCAATCTAGAGTATGATTTTAAATCTCTAGGCTTTAACATGACTTGAATAACTTAATATCCACAAAAAACACCATTACAATTACCAGTCAAAAAAAATCAAACATCACCCCATTTATTCAAGTTTAGTGAAGCGTGGCTATTTGAGGGGTGGAATTGTTGTAAACTTTTGACCACATGGAAAGAAAATGGCCAGAGGGGTAGAAGCTTTAATACATAGATACTTCTCAACACTTCAGCCTGACATCCCAGATCCTTGTTGAATTTACTAAAACAAATTTTGACTTTGTAGGTGTGAAATGTATAGCCTCTTATCTGTTCAGATAGTTTTTTTTTATTGCCCTCAGGGTTTTTATCATTCTTTATAACTAATATAATAAACAGAATTTTCTTGTAATCCTTGATTCTTATAATTGAATTATTATTTGATCATTTTTATTTTCACAATGTTCTTGACAACCTTTTGGACTAGGATGTATTATTTTGTTTTTCTTCATGGGCAAGATGTGCCCGAAAAAAGCATGCCATATGGCCCCACCAATTCAGATACAATTATCAACATGAAAATAGACACTTGTTTTCCTTGGACAATTGTGCACTGATATGACATTCCATTCAAAGATGGTAGGCCTATATAGTAGGCTAAGCTCATACTTGTTACACCAATAAAATACTCAAATCTCCAGTCCCTTTCAACCGTCTTACTGGTAAAATAGTTACAATTTCCTATAGATGGTTGATATACAACAAACTATTCAAATTAGATGTAAATATCCCATGAAATCCTCAAGTTGTTTATTATGCCTTCTGATTACAGAACGAGTTTATATTGTCAAACGATGGGTTAGGTTTCTTTACATTAATACATCCCACTGTTTACAAACTGAGACATTTTAATTTGTCATGTCAAGAAAAAAAAGACGACTTCTCCCTTTTCTCACCAATTACCCAAGGATTTATAAGACGGATGATTTGATACTGTCGTGTAACTTGTCACAACGATTAATTATAAACTATGCTCAACCATTTTGCCATTCAGTAGAGGATAAACATAATCTTAACACATATAAACGACACCTACTTGTGGGCAGAAACCATTTTTCGGGGTTTTACAAGTCATTATAGATAACATATCTAACATAAAAGCAACAAGCAGAGAAAATAAGGGGTTAGGAAATTGGAGTGAAATTCAATATGGCCACCTGTATGATATCCAATATACCCATTTCACAGTGCCGGTTGCTCCATATAAATTACAACCAATTATTGAACAATAGATATCCCAGTGTTAACTGTCTTTTACTAACTCTCTACATACAGCAAACAAGTATATCAGTTACATAAAGTGACCCAACAATTACCTCTTAAATCTAAGAAAACGATTTCTTCTCATCAGCAACTTGAATAAGAAATGTTTTGATTCTGAACCTACACATTTTTATAAGAAATCAATCAGTGGTTCTATTCTAAAGCTTAAAGTTTCAACAAGTATCCTGTCATCATTCCTTGATTACTAAATACCACGCACATATATTTGTTAAAATTTGATTATTTGTTTAATAATTGTATTCTCTTGTTCTATTTCCAGATAACTCTACCAGCATTTGCCAAGTTAAAGGCCAACTATCCTGGATATAAACATCATGGAGGACCATTAAACAATCATCATTTAATTCGTATGATAGGATGTGAAAGTAACTTATTATTACATGATACAAGTGCTCTTCGCCTGTCTCGTGCACTTAATAAAGTTGGAGATCCACATTCTCTTGGCAAAGAATTGATAAGACTTTCTAAATTTGGTCGTGATAGTGTGCCCGGTAAAGATGGACTACAGTACATTTATCATCCGATCGCTTACGGACCTTACTTAGCGGATAAATACGGCTATCCAAGTGTATCCAAGTTACACCAGACTGACCCTGTGGATACTAAGAAAAATTTCTGGGGTAAACAGGGCATTCTACGAGTCATCACATACACGAAGAAACAGAATCGACCAAAAGGTCATGTTGCATTGTGGGATTGTAACCAGTTTCATCAATCGAAAGACTGGATTGCAGGACGTAGTCTAATTACTGTTGAGTTCTGGGAAGCACCAGGTAATTATCTCGTTCATTTTCGTATTGCTTTGAATTCTTGAGTGTCTTTGAAATTAATTTTGCTCCTCCTTAATTATAAAGGTAAAATGTTATTTCAATAGGTTCAAAAGAATACATGTAAGTGTTACCAGTAGTATAAGAAGCATTTTTTTTTATTAATTACATGTATGTTTACAGTGCCTCGTCCATGAATTAAGGGTTCACCACAACCCATCTGTATATCAATTTATGTCTTCATCAGCCTGGTTTGAGGTTGAAGGTTAAAACCCATTTCATTAATAAGTTTTAATGTTATCCTCATTCAATCAAAATGTTTCTATAGCTGAAACTTTATAAATTTTATTTTCCAGATTCTAATTGTGAACACATGGCAGACACAGAACCAGTTGATCATGAAATAGAGAAAAGTCTACCAACACTTCCACCAGAATACAAAAAATTATTTCGACACAATTCTTGGAGGAAACATTTCTTAAAGAAAATCAACTTCCAAATCAAGAACAGATAACTTTGTTCAAGCCTGTTCAGTGACTTGTATAGTTTAAACCAAAGTTCAAAAACATTTGCCAAAAATAAAGTGCTAAAACATTTTGTAATAATAATTCAATTTTTGGAAGTCATTAACAACATCCAAATGTGTGTGGTGGTGTGTGCGATAATTGGTTTTTAGAAGATGTGATGTACAACTTATCATGTGTTATTATTACATCTATAAATGATGTGATTAGTACATATTGTTATTCTTACATGTAATAATTATATCATTAGCATTATTTCTTTACTTCCTCTATGTGCATAACATTAGATGGAAATAAAATGAACATTTTTTTAAATTGTGAGTTTTTCAGCATTGCTAACTCGGAGTTTGCCATTTACTGCTGATGTAACACTATACAAGAATATATTTACATCCACAAATTGTGCCTTTAATAATACCATTGTAATATAGATGATTGCTCAATTAACTACCGATGGAGCAAACAGTATCGTTGGCATTTCATCCACATACTGTTGTAATTATAATGGCCAAGCCATACTTTTTATATTTTATGTTTTTAATATGCTGCCATTTCAGAAATGATTATAATCAAAATGGTGCTACCATTATGTCAACAACATCTTCAACTATTAGCCATCAATTTCAGCTGAAATCATTTTAGTTTATCTGTACCACTAAATACTGGCTTCTAATCTTCGTTTATAAACAATTGTTTATCATTTCTCTGCATATGTTACACTCATTCAGTTCTCCAATCTCTTTTATTCTTTGAAGATATTGTTGACAAAAACAGCCTTGAATGTATGAAAGAATACCTGTGACTTAATATTTTCTGTAAATATATGATTTGAGTTTTAACTGCCCAAAATTTGCAATTTTGTTTTGTGAATTATTGTCATGAAAATACAAATTTTAAAAGGGCCTAATAAATTATTTTATAAAATGAGCATCTTTGAAAGCTTGCTTATTTCTATGATTGTCAAAATGGCCTATCAAACATCAGATTGTCGATTAATGAAATTTTTATGTTGTGTTTTACTTGTATGTATGTTTGTGTTTTTGATTTGTACAAATTTTAATTTAATTGCATGTAATTATTTAATGAGTTTTTGTTTTAATTATTTGATAATTGTTTTGTTCAAATATTTCATATATAGATCAATAAATCTAGATGTTTTTAAACACTACAACTAACTACTTAGTTTTAGAACCATCCACTGGGGCTGTTTCAAAATAACTAATATCGTGTAGTCTAAAATGTCCCACGTGAAACTATCATAATTTTCCAAATAATGTCAGACAATGATCTCTATAATTTTTTGCAGTAATGTCATATATTTAATAAAACATGTTAAATAACAATGTGTTTTTTTTTTGTACATGTATATATTATTGTAAAGTAATTTAGCAATTAAACAATAACTTTGTTTGCATAATATTCCACTAATTCTGCTTCTAATAATAATTTGTGCATCTTTATTGGTAATTAAATATGTATATGATTCAATTTTCTGACATTAACAATCACAAAACAGTAACATAGAAAAACACTACTGAAAGTGTAGCCAAGATTTGTAAAAAGATAGGGGCCATTCAGTCCATGCAAATCTGATTAACATTGTTTGGAAGGCTGTATACTATTTTTATGGGATTCTCGAGTTCCTAGCTAAGTCATTGTACCCAAATTGTCATTATTTGGTTTGTGAATAAACATGTCTCTGTGAATATAGATTAGAGTTGAAAGTGTAATCAATGAAGGGGAATAACTTTCTACAGCTTCATGTATGAGGATTTAAGAAGTATATAAATATTGATAACCTGGACATCAATTTGATGTGGGTTAAAACTAATCCTAAGTCAATTCCACCTCCAAAACTTTATTTGAAATAGAGTATTATTCAACCTTTTCAATTCATACTTCCTGTGAACCAGGTATTGCCTTGTTTCCTATTTAACGTTCAGGTCAGATAAAAGGTCAATTTCTTGCTTGAAACTATAATATGGATTTAAACATTAGCTTTCACTTTTGGGGGGAGAAAAATTCAGTTCTATGAATACCAACTTCTGTATGATTCGTTATTAAAAGCATTATTTTAGAATGTTTATTATAGCTAAATGTTCAATTAGAAACTGAATCATGTCCTATAAATGCAATCAGGTTTAACATCTTACTGTTTTGCTCCAAGGATCATGTCCTATATGAGCTACACTGTACATAAAATAAACGACATGCTAGTCAGTAGTTTACAATTCTGTAATTATCACAAACAAATTCATAGATTATTGATCAGTTTTCAATAATCCTGTGATTTCTGCCTAGTATACAAATACATGTAAAACAATTAGTGTTCAGTGTGTTTGTATTCAAATTGTTCATAAATGGCATTACATAACTGATATACATTTGTATTTCAATAGTTTACCTGAGTTCAATATCAGTTTTACATGATATCTAACTAATCATCATTATACTATAGGCTATTCGTTAAATTTATGATAAAGACATTGATATTGTAGAAGTTACCTACATAATTGTTGTATATAATTCACCTGCTTCAATCCCAAAAAAAAGAAATAAAACATTTTTACTTTTTAAGTTCAGTTTTAAGTGCCTTATTTACATGATGCAGAATTAATATATGAGCATTCCATTTTTTTTTTTGAAATTATTTGTCAATTTTGATGTCATAAAAACTGTGTAATTAAAAACATCTTTGTATATTTTTTTATATATCTGCAGTATTCATGTTTGATATCTATCATTCCAAATAAAAGTACAAAATATGGATGTTATTGTTACTTATTACCTATAGAGAGAGAGAAATTGGTTTTAATGTCCAGTCGACACAAACTTGGTCATTTTGGGACTAACATACGTTTTTTTTAAAAATTTTAATTCAATAATTAGCTTGCACGTAGGGGTCTTTAGCGATGGGAAGAAACCGGAGTACCTGGAGAAAACCTTACTCTTTCAAAACCCCAACAGTTGACTCAATGGCAGGCCATCCAACCCCAGTATTACTTATAGAATAATACATTTAAATACCAACGTAAATGAATGCATATAAAAATGGCAGGCCATCCAACCCCAGTATTACTTATAGAATAATACATTTAAATACCAACCTAAATGAATGCATATAAAAATAAAATGATATGAAATGAAATAGAGTTTAATGTCCTACTGTTTTGCTCCGAACAGGACTAAAGAAGATGGGCATACAGTGGGCTATGGCCTACTCTTATATCAAATTCCAACTGTCAAGGGATCTTTTCCTCTTTGTCAGGCCCTCCGTCCTGCATCACTCAACCATGACGGAAAATCTGTATGAACTTTCTCTGCTAATTCAGGGATCGAACACCTGACCTCAAGGCTAGATATCCAGCATCTAACCCACATTGTGCCCCCCCCTTCCCTGATATTGAAAGTGACAAATGTCTTTAACAAGCTGCAATGGTGACCTTAATGCCCTTTCCTTTCACAGCTGTTATCCATGACTAAATGGTAAACTTATCACCATTAAATATAGCCATGTGATTGAATAGATGAGAATTGTCATGTGGATGAACAGTTTAGCAATGGCGTGTGGTTGCACAGTTAAACAAAGTCATGTGTGTGAATTGCTCGAAATGTGGTTGAGGAACCTTAACAATGTCATGCATGAAATGAAATAAAATGGGGTTTAACGTCCTACTGTTCTGCAACTAATCTATGCTAATGAAGACGGGCACCCTCCGTCCTGCATCACTGACGAGGAGAAACCACGCCAGAAAATCTGGATGAATTTTCTCGGCCAATGCAGGGATCGAACACCCGACCTCCAGGCTAGCAAGCCAACGTCTTATCCACTTAACCTCGTGATCCCCCAATACATTGTCATGTAGTTGGATAATAGAAATGATGTCATAATTGTGAAAAACATAAATAATCATATTTGCAAAGGGAGTGTAAATAATGTCTTTTGGATGAGTAGCAAAAATAATGCATCTTTATTGTTGTGTGAACAGAAATGATTTCATGTAAGGATGTCATGTGAGTGGATAGCATAAACCATGTCATGTGGGTGGATTGCGTAAATGATGTCATGTGGGTGAAAAACACAAAGGTTGCCATGTTGGTGAATAGCATAAATGATGTCATGTTGAACTATATACAGTTGTGGCCAAAAGAATAGGACCACTCTTAAAAATGGTTGGATTTCTTACTTTGTTTGTAAATTACTTTGTAAAAATCGGCCTTCAGGTGGCAGATATATGATCATGTGAATTTAGACGGAAGAAATCCAACCATTTTCAAGCGTGGTCCTCTTCTTTTGGCCACAACTGTAAATATTATCTTGTGGGTGAATAGCGTGTCATGTGGGTGATTGGCAGATATCAGGGCTCAAACTAGGATCAATTTTTAGGAAGAAGTCACAGGCAAAATAGGGAGAAGTGAAGGAGACCTGGAGAGAATACAAGGAGAAATCAGATTTCACAAATAGCAACAGTAATTATTGTGGTATAACAAGATCACAGTAATATCGGCAAGCTAAATCTGCATTCACGTGTGTCAAATGTACAAGGTTGCAGGTAGGCTTAAATATACAGCATCATGAGGGCGACTTCAACTTTTTGCTCTAGGGATGATGGAGGGTGAAATAAGCAATAATTGGGCGATTATTTCACCCACGTCGTCCCTAGTTCGAGCCCTGGCATATATATAATGTCATGAGGGTTAAAGGCATATAAAATGTCGTGAAGGTAAATAACATTTGTCATTTAATAAATGCCTTTGTATTTTTGAGATTTCACAATTGTATAAACAAGTGATTACCTAGTAGCCATGTTAGAGTCTATACTACTATCAGGACATTCTGTTGACAGAGCTCCTATACTAATACCAACAATTTCTATTTCTTCACTCACCCTGAAAAATAACATCGGATTAATCAAATCTTCTTCAATACAATTTGTATGGTAGTCAGTTGTCAGGTATTTAGTTTATCTCAGATTGCAGGGAATAACTTTCAAAGAATACAATAACTTTGAGCATTATTTCCATTATGAAAAAATCTTTACAGTATAAGTTCTATATCATTCATTGTAATTATTATGTTATCTATAAAAGGAATTTAGTGACAGTGATTTTATGTAATAACAGATAGCTTTATGGATAACATTCACTAGGTTTATTAACGGCAACAATTTAATGAGGGTACTCTCACTGTTATCAAGCAATGATATGTTTTAAGGTTAAATTCCTTTAAAATATCTAGTTTCATAGCATGTAAATTGACTGATGGGTGATTGTTACCAGTCAAGACTCGTAAATATGATATTTAATACATATTATCAGAAAAAAAAACATTGCTGGATTGGGAAAGTAATATTGTTTACCTTTTAGAGTTGGTTGGGTGACGTAATATATAGAATAAATCACAAGGTAATAAATCTATAGTAAATACAGTATATAGATAACCACCTTCATTATCTGTATACCTGATAAATATAATAACATACATAATTTAAACAAACTAATATATATTAGCAAATCAATTCTAAAAATTCTACATAAAACAAGGTATTACAGAGATTATCATAAACACTAGGCAAAGTGAAAGGGAAACAACTCCATATTACTCAATTTTTCTAAGAATTTTATAAATGAAATGAAATGAAATGTCTTACTTTTCTGTTCCAAACTGAATAATGAAAAAGAGGATACACCATAATGTAGTGTGCTATAACAAAAGATGGCTATTGCTATCTCTAATTCTAACTGTAGTTCTTTATGTGCACACCGATGTGTACACTAGAACTGGGTTTTTGTTTTTGTCTCATCCAAACTAAGGTACTCGGTTCATTACCAGGCCCTCTGTCCTACACTATTTACAAGACAAGAGGAAACCACACTAGAAAAATAGTGAGGAACTTTCTCAGCCAACACCATGATGGAATCCAGAACATCAAGGTTTGTGTGCCAGTAATTTATTTAGTGAACCACTGTGACTCTTTTGTCTTTTGAAATAAACTACAGGTTTTTACTGGCTATATTACTATCTGTAAGGCACTTAATAATCATAAATATTAATAATAAAACTCAAATCTTACTGTTTGAATATTGGTAGTCTGGCCTTTTCATCTCCTCTGGAAAAAATACATCATAAATATCATTCTTTACAAAGCAGAATTGTACAACAAATAAAGTCAAATATGTCACAGAGAACTAATCAAGGGATGTAACTATTATTTTGATTCATGGCTCAAGCTTCCATGATGAAAATTAACATTGTAATATACTTTACTTAAAGCAATGATTGATGGTAATATACATTACTTAAAGCTAGAATACCCTAATATACATTACTTAAAGCTAGAATCCATTGTAATATACCTGAGAATTGAATGTAAAAATACATATTACTTAAAACTAGAATTTAGTGTAATTTACATTACTTTAATAAGCCAGAGTTGATTGCAAAATCCATTACTTATTGCTAGAATTGCAATATCTATTACTTAATGCTACGATTGATTGAAATCTTCAATACTTCATGATAGAATTGATTGCAATATCCATTAAAGATGGGTTCCCAGCAAAGTATGGCAATTCTGGTATATATGGAAAGTAGAAATATCTAATCTTACTAGAAAAATACTGGATCCCTGAAAAACACTCATTGAGCGTATACAGGACAAAAATGTAAGGGTTCCCCTAATCAACAGCCCAACGATTAGTACTATCCCCATGCGTGACGTCGAAGGCTGCACTAGTACATTGAGCGCTTTGTTTACATCTTGATAAACTCTATAAAGTGTTAGACCTACAACACTTTCTGAGACAAAAATCACAGAAAAAGATGCAGGCAGTGGATAATCTGAGAATTTAATTAGGATTCGATATTTGGAATAAATAGTCATCGATTACAGACAACATCGCCTTGTGTATGCAATGAATTCTCACCCGTCTCCGCCCGCAGTTGCCATAAGGATGGAGAGGGGTAATCCGCTGACGCAAACATGGCCTCTTTTGATCGATTTTCATAGCGGGGTATATTTGGCAATTATAGTGTTTTGAGAAGGATTTGAAGCAAAATCATGATTAATTAATTATATTTTTAGTAACAATAATATATCATCAAATCACCCAGTTTGTACCAGGGAAAGCAACTTTTTAAGTAAAGCTAGAATCAACGGTAAATATTAATTTACCTTGTTAATGTAAAGAGATGATGAGTACAGGAACACTGTAATGACTGACCTATCATTGTCTGGAAAACAAAAAATGGAGCACAAACTACAAAAAATGGAGCAACATGACATAAACTACTATGGGGGATTAGATAAATAATCATCACAGAGTCAACATTCACTAATGTGGACTAGGGTCCACATTCACTAATGTGGACTAGGCATACAAATTTCAAGCAGATCAAAATGTCTGCACCTTTAACAGTTTGGAGACTTAATTGGAATATATCATCGAGTTTGAAGTTTGAAGAGCGATATTCTTTCAGAAGAATTCATCAAGGTATATTTTTGCTGATAAGTAATTCAGAAAACATCAGCAAATTAGCCCTTGTAACAATATTGTTGTTGAAACAATGTTTTCAAATTCATAGACAAGGAATAGAGAAATATGATGCCTGAAACAATATTGTTATCTATATAAATTATTCTTCATTGTCAAAATATTAGCTACCGTAAACTCTTCTTGAAATATTTGATACATGAATTGAACTTTAGATTAATAAACACATTTGTCATATGCTATCTTAATGGTCAGGAATGGAATGTGTCTGTTGATGATCAAATTTGGTAATGAGACTCTGTTGGTATGCAAAGCATGAAGCATAACCGACCACATGATTAACATAACGTCAAACCTGCCCAATTAGAAAATGTGTAGCTAAAATCCAAGCGGAGAAAAATATTCAAAATTGTAGTTCTTGAAGGGAGAGAGAGAGAGAGAAATGGGGTTTAACGTCCACTCGACACAAACTAGGTCATTTTGAGACTAACATATGGTTTCTTTTTTTTTTTTTTCAATAATTCGCTTGTGCGTAGGGGTCTTTAGCAGTGGGTGGAAACCAGTTGAAGGCAGAAGATGTAGCAATACTCTTTCAGCAGACTTGCAGAGTCTGTCTGGAAGGGGTTTGAGAGAATGACTTATTTTAATGTATTGTATCATATGTAAGCAGCTTGATATGTAAAGCTGTAGAAACGAAATATACTATTTGTTGTTCCTGTTGATGATATCATTTAAGATGCTTTATATTCCATCACAACATAAAGTATTTGTTGTTCCTGTTGATGATATCATTTAAGATGCTTTATATTCAATCACAACATGAAGTGGTCATTAATGTGGGATGTTAAGAGTGGCATTTAAAGATGCATGCAAACCAGTTAAAGAATTATAAATGCAGCCAAAGGCAATACTAGACGATCATGGGCTATTCCAAAATATGTAGTAAGAATAGATGCATGAGTTACAGACAACCGATGGTGCTGAAGATTTTACGTATACTTACAGCTGGTTTAGTAAGAGCTTTATTAGTTACTTCTTCTAATTGATCTTGTAATTGTACCAATGATTTCTTTCTTTCTACTTGATAAATCAGACTACTATCTGAAAAAATAAGACCCAATTTTACGACTCAAATTTGTGACTTCTATCACAACTTATTGTTAGTGAAATATATAAAATATACAATGGTTCTAATTGTTCAATAAAATATTACACATTAGACATCTTAATCCTCTGATTGCTCCTGTCTTCATCAGCCCAGTCAGAGCAGAACAGTAGAACATTAAACCCCATTGCTCAGATTTGAAGGTAGAAAGTAATTATCTAAATTTCCCCCTGCAAGATGGAGAAATAAACATAAAAACATTTACCATTCTGAAAATTATTTGAATTCAGAAACTGCTTCCACAAATTACTGCTTGTATCTGGAGGCAAAGGAAGATCTTCTTTCTTTAAATACTGGAAATGCAAAGGAAAACATAGGATTGCA
Organism: Patella caerulea; assembly: GCA_036850965.1. Lineage (NCBI taxonomy): Eukaryota > Metazoa > Mollusca > Gastropoda > Patellidae > Patella > Patella caerulea. The sequence continues at coordinate 28,557,853 of JAZGQO010000006.1, forward strand.
GATGCCCTGCATGAGAATTAAATAAACAAAACTAATCATGTTAGTCTCAAAATGACAAATATATCACATTAAAAAAATGTTCAATCATATTCATATCAAAGAGTCTTTAAAAGGTGTGAAAATGGAATAATTGTGGTCTAAGGGGAGATAATATGCTATTAGGGACATTTGAGAAGAGTTGCCTCCCTTGACACATTTTAAACAGAACAATTAACATGGATTTAAGGAGAACACAATCTTTCAACATGAAGTTTAAAAAAAAAAAAAACAGTTCTATTAGTGGTTATTATCATACATCCATACATCAACTTGAAAATTCATAAATCTGAAAAAAAAAAACCAAGCAGAGGCTGGGAATCTGTTTTGCAATTTTTAAAAGCTCATTCATCAAGCAAAACCAAATAAACTCAACTAAAAGTATTTTTAGTTTGTTTTTACGGTTTAGTGAGAGAAAATAAAAATCTAACCAAAAACCATCTACAATATCTCAATAAAATAATCCACTATACTAATACTATGCTAAAATGTCCCACCTGACCAACTTTCTCTAATCTAAATCTTTGTTTTTTGTCCTCGTCATTCTGTCGATCCCCATCCTGAAAACAAACAAAATAAATTCTATACATGTAAACTATTAATACTGTATTTAATATTTAAAAATAAATTAAAGATCTGCATAATGTATGTAATAGGGTTTAATGTAGAGCTGGACGATATAAATTCTCATGATTGTGATAAATAATAACTTTTTATAATGATGACCCGACCATGGTCACATTCCAGTAAGGTTTTCTGAAGTCAAAATCGGCATCTACAGAGTCGGACAAAGTTGGCACTTTGCAGTGCGTTTGGGAGCATTTATATGCAAACAAAAGTACATTCAGATAATTAGGCCTGTCAATTCTTCAAAATGAGACTTGCTGTGCAAAGTATATTCCCTAAGGATACTTCACTATGCATATTTCTCCTATGTTGTTCTTTCCTCTCATTGTATCTCTGATTAATTTATACAATGAAATGGTTGTCCTACCTGTGGATATCGGGAAAAGTTGTCTTTAAGAAAATCAGCCACAAAACTTACATCATGCTGTGTCATCTAATAAATATAAAGTTATGTCTACATTAGATTATTACATAAATTACTTAGTTTTATAAATAAAAACAATAGTTCACTGTACAACAATACAAGGTATAATGCATTTTGAAATGGCAATAAACATAAAAAGACTCGATAATACTCAGCTTTCAGAATATACATTTTCTACCAAAACTCTTTGCTAAATATTGTCACACTTCATACTAATACTATGGTGGCCAGTATCATACTAGAATGGTTTGAAGAGTTTTGTCGGCTCACTTCAGTTTAAATTATATTATGGCACCTTTACATATTTTTTGATAAACATACCTCACTGATGTTTTTTTGTTTTAGTCATAGTTTTCAGTCAACGTTTTTGATAAGGGAACAAAATGTTTTGATGCAACAATTATATCAGATTGAAAAAAGATTACATGTTTTTAACATTATTAATAGATTATATTGAAAGAAAAAACTTAAACACCAGTCAATCAGAGCATAACTTTAGCCTTTATAACGTCCATGAGATTTAAAAAAGTAATCAAGGCGGGTGGAAATCACTAAAAATCTATTGCATTCATGATCTTAAACTATGTATAAATAGTAAGAAATGCGATCTGTAGGATATTCACAACAAACAGAGGAATGACAATCAGACCATCACTTTGACTTCTTCTAACAAACTAACTAAAACCTAACGTACCTTAGTAAGTTCTGCTGGAGGTTGTTCATTAGATAATCTTAAAATTACTGTAAGCAAAATGTAAGAAAAAAATTACTATAATTGATGTTTTTCTGTTAAAAATTTTTTTTAAATGTGTTAAGGGAGACAACTCCTTAACTGTGTCCATATTGGTATATTATCTCCCCTTAGACCACAAACGCAATTTGCATCTACTTCAGTAGTATCTGAAATTTTTTGTCCAAATTCAGATCTTACTGGGTGACTAATGTTCAATGCCAATGCCCAAGCACATCTTAATCCTTCTCAAGGGTATTCTCACAATATTCTATTTTTTCTGAGCCTCTGACAAGTATTATTTGCGTTAGACAACATACAAAAGTTTTACATATTTAAGCACTCATCATTTACATTTGTTTTCAAGGTAACACTTCTCAAGGTTTGATACTATATCTAATGTTTATGCTTCAATATATATAACTCCTAGAGCAACTAATATACCATTTTTGTTCATTAGTGAATAGTTTACTAACCTACATACAGCCATTTCAAAAATGCTTTAAAATTCTTAATACTTCCATCAATTACTCTAAAAAAATAATAATCGATTAACTACAGATTAGTCAGCTAAAATATGTTAAGAAGATTCTCTATTCACAAGTACTGCAGTTATAAATGGAAAATCACCCAGGTATTGATTACTTAAGTCAGAGAGAGAGACAGACAGATGGGGGGAGGGAGAGATGGTGTTCTATGATCTAATGCAGACACATCTGACCAATCAATAACATTACTTAAACCAGTCATAAAAAAACAAACATTTGTTACTACAGAGTTGATAAAAAAATCCATTTTGTATTTATAATATTACAGGGAACATAATTCTGCATCAAATTCATATTCTAAAAAATGAAATATTTCTGAGAATGCTGTAAGTAATATTTTCCATTGTGAATAATATTAATATATTTTACTTACTGCTGTAATTCACTGGTTTTTAAAACAAAAGATCCAGCAGTTTTTACAGCTTCCTGTAGACTTGATACTTCTAAGCCTAGAACTCCAAATTTCTCATACCATAACGACATACCACGAAACTCATCCAGATGATGTACAATAGCTTGACTAACACTGCAACACATAATACGACTTTAAGAAATATTATTTTAATACATAAAAATATCAACTAAAAAAAGAAGAATACCTGGACAACTTCAATGGGAATTAAATCTCAGTGGCATATAGTAACCCGCTAGAGCAACATGGTAAATACTGAATGGAAGTGAACCATTTTTGGACTACATTCTGGAGATTCAGCTTTCACGATATTGGCAGTTAAGAGACTTTAAGCTTCTTTTAATTTTGTGATGCCAATTGAAAAGAGGATGGTAAATGATGTATTTTTTTTTAACGATGTTACATTATGTTTAAACATAGTAGAAACTGTAGCAATAAAAGTATTATACGAACAGCTGAAACAATATTAAACTAAAGCAATAACTTTTTTGATAAAATTTGTGTTAATCTGGAAAGCATTAAGATATTTCAAAATATCAAAATAGGGAGCAGGAGGGGAAATGGACAAAATGAGGTGCATATTTTATTAGACTGATGTTTGCATTTAATGCTGAAAAATCATTTGAAATGACCTCATATTTTTAAAAACACTTAACAGAAATGTTAAGTTTCTTAGTAAAGGGAAGTAACTGATGCAAAAAGTCCTTATCATCATATTGTCTCCCCTTTGACCACAACCAATCAATATGAGCGAACTGAAAATGAAATTAAACTGAACATGTGTATGTACTACAATTTTGAAGCAAGAAATCAGTTGGTGATTTATAGGCTAAAATTTAGAGATGACTTTACTATTCACTTGGTTATATATCATATTACAACAGGACCTTACAACATCTTTACTGCTTCACGGTTCTTTGCAGTTTTATTATGAACACAGCAGACAACAGCCAAGTGTCTACAAATGGGACATTTTTTATTGACACGTGATAAAAATGTGAATACGACAATATCAAGCTAAATAAATATATAATTCAATAAAGAAGCTCGGTAATTGTTTTTTACTTTATCTTAAATCTTGTGTTCATATTGTATAGTAACTATTGTTATATAATTGCTCATTTTTACCAGTTGTTAACATCTACAATTAGGGTAATTCATCTCTATATTAAATTTGTAACTTAAGAACTTTAAATGATAATCTTAAAGCACGATTAGGTAAGATTACATACAGAGCTAACGTTTCTCACTAAAATAGTTAATAAATAGATAATGAAACAGAATATTTAAAAATTTCAGTCAAATTGCTTCCCCCTGAGCCAAACAATCGCGATATAATTACAGACTAGCTTTGATTGTTATTAATACCATTGTTACGATAATAACCAAAATCTCGTTTATCCATTTCTACAGTAACTGCATCCACAAGAAAAGGATTTGAATCCACTGAATCAGTTAATATCCAAGGCATCAAATGGCATCACGAGTTGATTAAATCTTGGTAAATTAATTAATATTTAATTTAAAATTTAGAAAACATTTCAGGCCTGAAGACAGACCTGCGATAGGCAGATTTAGCTCTTGCATAAAGAATGTTTAAGTTAGGATTAAATCTTAGTTAAATCATAAAAAGATAGGTTGCCAGGCAATGAAGCATATGCCCACAGCAGCTAAATCAGCCGGGCAGTCAACACGAGTTGTCGTATATTTTTACTTCTTTCGGTAATGAACCATTCATAATACATGTACACCAAAATCTGATTAAGGTAACAACAATTGTGGATGGACAGACGAAGGCGATGACAATATACAACCACATTTCAATGTGGACGTATAAAAAAGTTGTTTAAAACAAATGCATAGCTAGGTGACTAATCAATTGTTATAACCATAGGCGTACGAGCCAGGGAGGGGCAGCTGCCCCCCCCCCCTAACTTTTGGGCAAGCTGACTTTTCGGGCAGACTTAGCAAAATAGAGTGCCCGAAATCTAATAAAATGCGTTTGCGTCCGTCAAATATTCCAAAATTTTCTTGGGAGGTCTATACAAGGTCAACTCAGTTTCTTCGCCTCTTGAAGAAAACCAGCGCAGCTGTCTGTAAACTGTAAACTTGATTTTTTTTTTAGTTTTGCTTCCCTAATAAAACATTAATTTTACTTTTCTTTTAATTGAAAACCATGAATTTGTACTGAGTTGACTATGGATTAAAACATTTTGTCTGGAGTCACCCTACTTTGTGAAACATTTTTCGGGCATCGATTAGTATTTGTGAATGAAGCTGCATCAGTCTGATTGGATGGTTGGAATTTGGATTGGGACTTCGATTACAAAACCCTTTGAGTTACCTACATGGGCTAGAATAGCAGAAAACGCATTTGCGATGGTTAAATTTTCCAAATTTTATCCGGGATGGTGAGGCCCCCATACACCGCGACGATTGATTGGTTGTTTGGAATTTGGGTCAGCAGATAGGCTGTATTTGACCAAATTGAAGTTGCTGCATTAACAGGCTAAAATAGCAGGAAGACGCGTTTGCAGCAGTTAAATTTTCACAATTTTCTGGTCTTTGTGGACTGTAAAGGAGTTATTGAAATTCAAGTCAGGCACCTTAATTAAGGAGTTATTGAAATTCGAGTCAGACACCTTAATTAAGCTAAATTAGATCACTTTGAAGTTGCTTTGTTCACAGGTTGAAATAGATGGAAAACGCGTTTTCAGCCATCAAAAATTCTGTCATCGAGCCTGTACACCTATGGTTATAACAAAACTTTTGTGTAACTAAAATTTTATATTTTATGATGTCACATGTATCCTTGATTCATATCACAGTCATCGCTTGCTTATGAGACCATCTAAATATGCCATTAAATCCATGACACACTTTCTCCATGGCCTAGTACATACTGTCCATTTGCAATCATACGGTGTATTATGTAACAAAGATGCATACATATTTTATAAAACATTTCTTATATGAGTATTAATATATATACTCACATCTGTAAATGCTTAACAACCAGTTTCTGTATATTAGAATAAGAATTTTCTATTGACTGTCCAAGTTTCTTAAGACCCTGAGTGTAAAAAAAAAAACAATAATAAAAGTTATTAGTTTGTTTTTTTTCACATGATTAAATGGTTTATAAGATTCTTCAATAGAAAATGGTACTTTTCACAGAAATTAAACAAGATAAACACCATTTTATTGATTTAAATACAAATGAATTTGTAAAGATTTTATGTATCGGCTTTTTTGTTGTCAGAGCAAAACAAAAACACAAAGTAGTCATTTATGCATATCCTTGAATTCATTGAACCATTAAACATAACTACCTTTTCAGTTAATTCATGTTGAAGAAAGGTTCGTAAACCCCAACTAAAGAAAAAATGAATAATTGTCAGTAAAAAGAAAATAGATGCATTCATGTATATCTGAAATGAAAATAATGACTTTTCACTGCTTTCTACCAGGGACTTATTTGCTCGAATTAATCTTCTGTCAACTATAAAACTTAAGGAGTTATTGTAAGGGAGAAATGAAAATAATGACTTAATGCTACAGGGGATTCTTTTCACTTTTATTAAATTTTTGGGGCAATTTTGTAATTTTTTAACGAGCTATTTTAAGAAAAGATAATTTTGTGGTATAAATATGATACAAATACATGAAACTTGTGAAGAAGAATTAAATGAAAAATACGTATTTACTTAGGCGTTCCAAACAATAATAGTTCAAGGAAATCATTGCTAACACTTCCAATTCCTGTTGTATTTTTCTGTAATATAGAAAATACATCTTATTAAAAATGAATAAAAGAAGTGAATTGAGTTTTAAAGTCGATAAAGTCATTTTGGGAAATGAAATGAAACTTGGTTTAACTTCTTACTTTTCTGCTCCTATACTGGGCTAATGAAGACCAGCATATGCCATACAGTATGTACCGTGTGCAATTAGGAAAATTTTGCGCCGGCAGTCACACTATGGCCTACTCTTATATCGAATTCCAACTGACAAGGGATCTTTTAGATGCATGACAGTCCCATTCGAATCACGGACAGCTGTCCTTGTCGGGCCCTCCGTTCTGCACCACTGACAAGGGGAAATCCTGCCAGAAATTCCAGACAACCTTTCTCGGCCAATACAGGGATCGAACACTACGACCTCCAGACTTTTGGGAACTAGTATATGTCAATAACCACCTGAGTAGTCACCAATAATCTATTTAGCTTGTCCTGTTGTTACAACAAAAAAATACTGAGAAGTCTTTAGATAGGGTTATATCACTTCACACTTGTTTATGTAATTGTGTTATAAAGTAGTTTGAGTTACTGACTACGGCAAGTACATAGAAAGTGTTGTTTGGGCACTTATGATCAACAACAATTGAAACAAAGGGTTTTTCATTTCTTTGAAATATCTCAATGTTCCAAATAAATCCATAAGACTAAGGTAAAGGTTTATAAGGGCCTTACACATAGAATTAACAGATTGTCTGCGATATCACCTCGGTGGAAGCGGACGTTAAATAAAGCTATTTCACACACAGAATTAACAGTGGAGAATTTGGCAATCTTCAGTAGGTGATACAGGGAACTGACCCTACTTACATAACTTTGTAGGATTTAAATTACATTTAGAACTGAATGGATGAAACACCTAATATTAGCTGAGCAAATCCAAAATTCATCTAAATTATCAAATAGATCCTTTTTTAAAACCATGCCTGATAAGAAATTTCATTTTAACAACTAAAGCCCAAAACTTTTTATTTCAAGTCCCCTTCTTATAAAAAGGACTGCATTTAATTTTTGAATAAGGGCTAAGTAAGACAATGAAAAATATATTTATTATACATATTAAAATCTACAAGAATGGTGTAAAAGCTATGTTTGATGATAACTTTTGTCTGAGTTAGTCATGACTTCTGATTTCAAAAAGTCTAGTCATCAGAAGAGTGAACTGTATAATTGTTGGGTCTCATCTTGTTGGACCTTAACTTGTTCAATAGAATGACTGCCAACAATAAATATTGGCATCTGTCTGTCATGTAATGTTTTATACAACTGGTAATTTTGTGTGGCTACATTATGACATGAGAAAGAAGGCTATAATAGTATGGCTAATGGTTGGACATCCCTCTTCAGCTAATATATAATTACAGTGAAACTCACTAAACACCTCCTTTCAATATTATCTTATATCTAAAGTATTATAAAAGAGACAGTTAAAGCAGACTAGACTATACTTGTATCTGCTACATCATCAACTTCTCTGACATGACATGATTGACAACCACAAGCACATATTGACTAAGTCTAACTTTTAAATTATCAAGTCTGAGTTTTACACATTTAATAAATAGAAAGACTATCATTTCTAACAAAGGGTAATAATTAGTTTATCCATACGATTTTTATTTACAAGCAACAGTTTTCTATATTTCATTGTAATACGTTCCAGTCAGCTATTGTTTTGTTAATCATCCACAAACAACCTTGGTGAACATTTTACAAAGGCTGTCGTCTGCTCTGAGTTTGAACAGAAGCGATATCTAGGAGGGACAGGTGCTGAAACTTGTTCTTCCATCAAATCCCTTTATTATAATAGTAACATGTCCTAGCATGCTATTCAAAATTATCATATTAATCTACCTTTATTAAGCTGTCATCATTTAAGGACATTACAATTTATAGGCATCCAATAATAAATTTGAATCCATATTAAGAAATAATGATAGAGTACAGTACAACTCATCCTATCATGAATATCTAATCCTTTAAGTCCTTTTATAATCTCTAATACTCCAATTATCAAATCATAGAATTCATCATATTTTTATCACATGAAGTCTTATTAAAACATGTCAATTCTTGCACTGATTAACTGTAAAAAATGTTATTGTCCTTTAATGTCATTATATTTTTTTAAAACATATGTCAATCCTTGCACTGATTAACTGTAGAAAATGTTATTGTCCTTTAATGTCATTATATCTTTTTTTCAAACTTAAAAATTATTTACTTAATAACTGAATGATTGATTACTCATTACCTGTAATGATTGACAATTAAATTATTTCAAAGAATCAATGAAAGCAGATGATGAATTATTTTGTAATATAAGTATATAATTTATGTTTACACTTGTAATTTACATCTCATTTTATTTAAACAATATTTTTATTCATGATATATGAATGGGATTAGGGTTAAGGTTTAACCTATGTAAAACCCCTCTCCCTACCTGGTATAATGTTTCCTCTATGAAGTTTCATGATACTATAAGTAGCATAAATACAAAACCAGAAGTGAGCTTCCCATAATACCCTAAATCACTACCTCATATTCTTACACATGTAGCCACCTTTAAAACATTCATTTTTGAACTTTCAACAAACAAATGTTTCAGATTTTGAAAAAAAAACCCCAACTTAAAAGTGATTGTTTGAGTTCGCAAAGGGAGGACGACTATTAAAATCTATCACAAATTAATTTAAGAATCCCCCCCCCTCCAAAAATACAAAGTACAACGTTAACACAAGATTTACTGATTTGTATGCTATTTCTGTATATCAGAACATAAAGAATTTAAATAGTTGCATAATTCATTCTCAATTAGTTTAGCTTGGAAAAAGGAATAAGCCTACCAGTATTTAAATTTGTGAACGGTTCTGCAATTTATCACAGACCTATTGTCCCTGCCCTAGAAATTTAACTAACACAATTTCAGACTATTTCATTGTTTCTTCTCAGCACTGGTATTTGATGTATAAGCTTTTATACAGGTACCTCCTTTTTATTTCTGCTTCAATTATATGCATTAATTATAATCATTTCATAGAATGCTTCTGTTTGTAGTCGATAGCAAAGTTTTATTAAATTATGGATAAACATTAAACAATGTACAAATATAATATATTATATCATATCATATATATAGATGTTTTTATTTTCATAAACGTTTTTTTTAGATGTGATATTTTTTGTATGTCGTCATTTGTATGATGCCATTCATACCTAAATTCTTATATTGTATGTATTAGGGTAATATCAATTGATAAACATTTCTAAAACTTTATATCATCTATTCTTATTGAATCAAATTTCACTGTTTTCTCAATAAAACAATCAATATATCCACAAAAAATTTTATAAATACTGATAATACAAAAATTCTTTCCAATTAAAATAAATGAAACTAATTGTCTCATAAATCTAAACCCATGTCTTCACTATAAATCACCCAAAATAGAATAACAAGGGCTGACATTCCTTAATTAAAAGATGGCAATTTAGTTTGGATTTGATGGAGACCTAAAGCTGAACAGATGTGAGCTCACTTACACAAATATAAATCATCTAATCAAGCAGAAAGCTGTATTTACTATTTGACAGTATTTGGACAAGGAGACGAGACCAAAACTTAGAAATTAAGACAGTTAACTTTTAAAACAGGCAGGAAATTCAGTAAAGGTCAAATATTGACCCAAACTCTCCAATTAAATCCCTTAAAATTGTATGTCACGATGACACTAGACACACTGACCGTATAGTAAGCAGGTCAGCTTCTGTAAGAAGTTTAATTACTAGGTATCAAGAACTGTCATCTGATCACTTTAATCTTACTAATCACAAAGTTAAGTCTGTCGACTTTAATATAAGCTACTTTACATCCCTCACTCAACTCACTCAATATACCCCTCACTTTTAATATTCTTTATCTTTATGTTGAGACAATAACAGTAGAACCAGAGATGGCCTTCACATGGGAAAGTTAAAGTTTGCATGAGAATTCTTAATCTAAAATCAAACTCAATTCAAGCAATAAAAATTGTCCACATTCCACCTCTTATTTTATTATTAATCTGAAATGGAACATTGAAAGATTCATTCAAATGTATGATGACGTTATTAAGAAATTAAAGGTGTTAATTTAAACCCTCGAGTTGTGGTGGAAGTCATGGTAGCTCAGTGACTACGACACTGCCTCACTACTTGTCAGTGGTGCAGAACTGACAAAGACAGCTGTCTAGTCTCTTGGATGGGATGGAAAATTAAGGTCCTGTGTAGACATTGACAGTTTGAACTCAATATAAGAGCAGGCCGTAGTTGCAAGGTCCAGGCAAAATTTATCTCATAGCACACTGTGCTGAACCTATGACATTAGAACCCACTTCATTTCATGTAATGATTGATTATTCCAATGTCATTGCCAAGTTTTATAAAATCTTAATTCCACAGTTTAGGGCATTTTATGTTTAATAAAAAAAAAATACTATTCTATTAATATATTTGTAACTACAGCTTTTAAATTTTCTCTTTCGTTTCAGTGATGCAGGACACATTTTTTCATCATCATTCATTTCATTAGACACACCATTGACATAATGGTCTGGTGTATAATGGTCATAAATGAACATTTAAATTGTTAAAAGAATACAAACAATTTAAACCAAATTGGCACCTTTGATCAAATCCCTAATTATAATTCAAAATCAGCAACTGAAGTAATTTGTTATTTCTTCACCCTCCATTTTATGGGAAATATTCTTTGATTTTAACAAATATTAAACAAGCAATTAGCACCCAAGGGCATAGGGGAGCCATTTCTAAAAAATCAGGTAAGCTGAGAATGTGTAAATGACCGTTCATGTCAGTGAAATGAATGAAGAAAGCTTTCTATTGGATAAAGGTGATATTTGTTGAAGAGATTTAAGGGTTTATAACAGGATTTAAATACTGTCACTTCTATTGTAGTCAGTGCTGACATCTATATAGCAGTGTCTATAAACTTAACATTCATTTCTTGCTTAACAATATCACTGAAAGGAAATGAGGGGATATTAGTGTTCAAATCACTAGTAAGCTTATTTAATATAGATTAATCCCCAACAAATTATGCAAATTTAATTCAAATATAACTAAAGTAAAAGCTGCTACAAGCATTAATATAATATTTGATTTTTCTAATTGAACAAGGAACAGGCTGTCACTTAATGTCTTATACATGTAGTACAAAGACCATTATCATACTATATTTGATTTCTAAATCTTGTGAATGAGAGAAAAGTTATCCTACTCGACTTTTATTAATATCTATTTATTCATTAAGATTGTGCGTTCACATACCGCTACCCAAACAGTGGAGCTAACAATTTTGTATGAATTACCAAATAAAGTTTGGTAAAATGTAAAACCATTGTTAGCTGAGCTGTTATGCATTTGTGTTTGTACGACCCTTCTACAGACCCTCTCACATAAAAATAAACGTGAATATCACAATACCTGGTGTTAAATCATAATTCTGTCCAAATTTACATTGGCTGACATCATATATAATCATGAACTGATCCTACAATTACCTTAAATTATTTTCCCTACAAAACATGCTGTTAGCATTCCGAAAATGCAAAATTTTTCAATGTGAACACTATCAAAGAAATATGCATATTATTATACTAATTTTATTTCAACATCAAACAACTGCCTAAAACATACAATAAGTGGATTCAGAATTGAAAGCCAAAAGATAGCAGGGGGATGCTCTTACTAGTTGATGTTATCTAAATACAGTCTGTTACATAGTTTCATCAAATAACAAAACATGGTCAATAACTCTTTTAATCAGAGTAAAATGATGCTCCTTTCCATTAACTTTTTTTCTTCAGGCTAAAGCTCAATACCTTATTAAACAAACAACATCAGTGATTTTGTATGCGAAACTGAACACTGAACTTTGATTTGATATGTTGCCTTGTTACTAACAAAACAATCATAGGATGTTTGAATAAGGTGTACCTTTTCTTCAGCATACTTGAGTAACTTTGAATCCATTTCCATGAGAATATCTTCCCAAGCTTCAGACATCTGTTGTATTGTTGTCTGTAGATACTGAAACAATCATCATTCTATAAATTTGATAAAACTTAAGAAAGAAACAAATTGACGTGCTTTACCACATCCATCGCTCCATGATTTCCAATTAAAATGATCTAACATTTACATGCTTAGACATCCCAAATTTCTGAATGACCTTAATAAATTATGCCTTTTTTATAATAACATAAGTTTAGCAAAGATATATTTCCTCAACAGTTAAGGGCTGAAATACATTTTCCTTAATTGAAAAAAATATTAAAACTTACAGAGAAAATATGTTTGTTCATAAAACCATTATATATTGTGAATGAATGGGAAACCCATGAAGAACAATCATCCGCCAAACATACATGTATAAGGATTTCATCCTTCTCCTATTTATTCAATACTAATAACTTTCAGTCTATAATTTAGCTCTTCTAGTTCACACAAGAATTATCATACTTTAAGTTAAAAATAGGTTTTCCGGCTTCACTTGATGACTAATATAATTTTGAGGGAACATAAGGTCTTAAGAATAAACAAATATGTCTATTTAAACATAATTTCACACAGAAAATTACAAAGAAAGTACTGATTTCAATACTCTTAAAATGATATGCATGGACATCTCAAACTCCTCAATGACCTATTTAATCATAAGTCATTGTGTCAGAGATCAATATGGAATCTTCTACATTATGGTAATTTTAAGGCAAATACATCATTTTAACAATTTTCACAGAATCTTAACTAAATTCTCTTTAATTTCAGTTGACTTACTTCAATTAATGTGGCCAACTGCCCATACTTCAAAGCCATCAAGCGTATTTCTTTATGTCTTGATAAGAGAAGTGTTGTATCATACTATAATAATAGAATTATACATTAATCATTCTAACAGTTCTATATGATCTCAATGACATTACAATTAATAGCCAAGTTGACCATATTGTGCCAAACATTATGATTATTCTTGGCTTTATCTGATGTGCAATGGAGATAAAATTTACAATGTAAAGCTAATTTAAATACTTGAGATTAAATTAACATGCTCTCCTTCAATGCAGATTTAACTTTCACAAAATTAGATGTTTATGCAATTAATATATATACCTGCTTTTTTAAAAATAAAGAATTCAACTTTTACAAGAATAAGCCTGCCATATTTTCTGTTCGATCGAGTTGACATCTTCTGATATCCTTTAGATCGAGACAAGCGGTTAAAAAGATCCTTTCTATATGTAAATTAAAGTTCTTTGATTTTGAAATTTGAAGAAGGTATTGGATAATAAATAAAATTGAAACCTGTGTTACAAGCCGATTACCAATCTGATTAAAACATGGATCCTATTTTGTTTCCTTTTTTTTTTATAGTTCAAAATTTTGTTTTATTTGTCTGTATTACACTAGGATCTGAAAGAGTTGTAATAAAGCCTGCATCTAGATGGCGTGAGGATTTGCCAATGAAACCATTTGTCAGGACGAATTTCTTTGTGTGCGATGCACAGAACTGTGGGTAAGCCACTAGAAACATGACCTTTTACTACAACTCGTCAGATCTTCATGTAGTGAAGGCCATCAAAAGTATATAAAAAAAAACGAAGCAAAATATAGATCTGTATTTTAATCAGATTGGCCTATTTCAAAAGTTACATTTATCCTTCATATTAAATATTATTTCCCATTTATATTAGCAAAACTTACAGAAAGCATATAATAGTCTATATCTTCTGAGTTATCTAAAGTTGATTCCACGATTATAGACAAACAATGCAGATCCTGGGATATAGATGCACAGTAGATATGCCGAGACTGAAAAAAAATGCAAAATAGTTTATTCATTACTTCTAAATAAAATTTGACCATCAATGATGATAGATGAATCAACTGATTAGATGTATATTTCATTGTTTAGACATCTTTAATAATAGGAAGAACAAGCCAACAGTGAGGCTGATGTCCCCCGCCGAAATCCCAAAATAAATAGAAGACACATATTAATTAATCGCACATTTATTTTTTTCAATGTATCGAGCAATCAAACTGTACACGAAGTGTCATCCTATAGTGTTTTATAAAGAAAATGCTAAAACCGACGAGAAAAATGAAAATGTACCCTAGTTAGGGCGACCCTAAAGGCAGACAAAAGGGTCCCTCTGGCCAAGGGAAAGGGCCATAGTGTCCAAGTCAATCGTTTCTATACACTGTTACTGTCGAATCGATTACTAAATGAGAATGCAGTCATTGTATTGGCATAAAAATCATCAATCAAGATGAACCTAAGTTATCTTGTCCCAAAGTATCAACCAATCAAATTGCTTATCTCTGCTTACCCTAAGCAGAAAATGCTCATCTTCGAACTCCATCAAGGCATTGACCTAATAAGCATATACACAAAGTTTGAACATTTTAACTCAATTAGAAGAAGAGTTATTGTGTTCCAAAGTCTCGACCAATCAAATTGCGTATCGCTCTGCTTACCTTGAGCAGAAAATGCTCATTATCGACCTTAGTCAAGGTATTACTGTAATGAAACTATACACCAAGTTTCATCACTCTCACTTAATTAGAACTAAAGTTATCGTGTCCCAAAGCATCAACCAATCAAATTGCTTATCTCTGCTTACCCTAAGTGGAAAATGCTCATCTTCGAACTCCATCAAGGCATTGACATAAGCATATACACCAAGTTTGAACATTTTTACTCAATTAGAAGAAGAGTTATTGTGTTCCAAAGTCTCGACCAATCAAATTGTGTATCGCTCTGCTTACCCTAAGCGGAAAATGCTCATCTCCGAACTCCATCAAGGCATTGACCTAATAAGCATATACACCAAGTTTGAACATTTTAACTCAATTAGAAGGAGAGTTATTGTGTTCCAAAGTCTCGACCAATCAAATTGCTCTGCTTACCCTGAGCGGAAAATGCTCATTATCGAACTTAGTCAAGGTATTACTGTAATGAAACTATACACTAAGTTTCATCACTCTCACTTAATTAGAACTAAAGTTATCGTGTCCCAAAGCATCAACCAATCAAATTGCTTATCTCTGCTTACCCTAAGCGGAAAATGCTCATCTTTGAACTCCATCAAGGCATTGACCTAATAAACACATACACCAAGTTTGAACATTCTAGCTCAATTAGGAAGAGAGTTATTGTGTCCCAAAAAGTGTGACGGACAGACGGACAGACGGACAGACAGACAGACAGACAGACAGACAGACAGACAGATGGACGGACGAACCCATTTTAATAGTCCCCCAACTTTCTTCGAAAGGCGGGGGACAAAAATTATAAACCAAAATGCATTATAGTTTTTATTTTGATCTGCAGCCGCAGGCAGGTCTCGGTGCTTAACATCTTAACAAAATATACCGGTAAATATCAAATAATATAAAACCATAAAACTCTTATATGGAAAAAATAAAGTATTTAATATAACAAAACCTGGTTTGTAAGATCATTATAAAAATATCTGAAATATAATATCAACATTGTTTTCTGAGATACATGCATCAATTTGAGATATACCCCATACAATGCCACATTATGTTCTGAAATATTTAGCACATAGATAACCTAGATAAAGATACAGTAAATACCTCACAGCTTACTGAATAGCATTTAGAGAATAGAAGGGATCTGAAAAAAAACACCATTAAAAAGAAACTGTACTATGTATTGATACAGGTTTACAATAGGTTTTAGCCCATCACATCAAGACAGGCATCTTTTATATGTCCACAATGATCTTATCATTTTCCCCCTGCTAAAAATTTGAATATAGTTACAAGGGGTCAAAAAAAGTTGTCGAAATAGGGTTCAACCACCTTTATAGACTTGATATATAATTTCAGACAGTGGTTAAGCTTAATCATATACTGTATTAAAAGATAACAAAATGTAATTTGTGAATTATCTATTAAAAAATACATATATACATAAATGTGAACCAACCTTTGAACCATCTAGTAACGAAAATGTCAGGATACCACATGGAAAAATGCCATACGCAAACAAATGTAATTGGTCTTTATTGGTTCCAACAAGCAATAAATTCAATCTGAAAATATAAACATTTTAAATGCAGATATTGCTCATATTGTTCAACCGCTCATAGCAACCACCGATGGAAGACTGCAGACATCGGTTTGCTTGATTCTTAGAGACAATATTCAAGTCTAAAATAAAGTTTATTAACACAGGAGTATAGTAGCTTAGATCATCAAAAGCCACCTTCGATTTCATACTTGTACAAAAATATGCACGGTATGGGAAAACGAAAATAAATGTGTACGTACTTTGGCATAATGTACGAGTTGTTTCCCTTTGAACGGTCACCGATGTAAACAAAAGCTTTGAATTTTGAACGGTAAATCGATTACCGACATGCCCCAAAATTCGGTGACCGACACAATGTCCGCCGCCATGTGATTTGTACCTGCCAAAGGATAATTTTGTGTTGGACAGAGTCCATGACCAGACACTTATTTCCAGGCATGTTTAATTCAATGAGACAGTCAATCCATATCAATTTCAACTTGGTACAGGGATTAATTTAGCTTCTATTGTACCAATAAGAAATGTGAATGGCGTCAAAGAGGTATAACTATTGAAGTTATTATCGAAAATCAGTAGCATCTGTTCTTTCTATATGATAGACAACGAATATACATTTCAGAAACAACAGACTTTAACTGAACCCTTTGCAGTGACAATAAAAACTCTGGTCATTTTAATTTACTAAAAATCATTGTTTTTTGTTTTTTTTCTTCCAATCGAATAGACAGTCAGTATAAATTACAGAATGATCAAACCATAATTGAACCCGCTATCTATGGTGCTTATAAGATTTAGTAACACATGAAAAACTATGGGAAAGTTATTATCACAAATCGTTGAAAATCAATAGGCTTCTCTATTTCATTGAGATTGACAACCTTCATCAAATTAAACAAGAAACTTCAAATGATCTGTAATAAAACTTATGAATAATCTATACTGTCTACATATTGTTCCCTAAAACTCTGTCAATGTGAAATGATCTTACTTTGGGAGGCAAGCATGTTTTTGAAAAAAATTACTTTAAAGTGTTAAAATATACAGCATAATGAGTATAGTGGGGGAAATAAGCAGTGCTACACAGAGATTGGTTGGACATTCAAGAAACCTATTTTTAATTCAGTTAGAATTATGTCTATAAAAATAGGTTGCCAGGCAACGAAACATACGCCCACACAGCAGCCAAATCGTCCGGGCAGTCCGCATATTAAGGAATTATCAGAAAATCATTAGAATTTGTTTGGTTTTTATAATCAAACGTTTTTTTTTAAATCATATAATAATTGTGACCTCCAGAGGCACCACAAGCTAAAAAGGGTGATTTTTCGTACAATCAGGGGACATAATTCAGGAAGTAATGACACGATGGGCGCAAATATCGAAAGGAACCAAGATCTTTGGGTTTAAAACATACCTGTCAAGTTTCATCAATATCGATTCAAAATTATGACCTCTATAGGGTCCACAACCTTGATATAACATATTTTCACACTATTCGTGTACAAACGGCGGCCATTTTGTCCGTCAATTCTAGTCCGGTTTTCACGTAATTCAAACTCTCTCTTCATTACCATGTAACGGTGATATAGTCAAACGTTTTTTTAAATCGGATAATAATTTTGACCTCCAGAGGGACCACAAGCGAACAAAAGCGATTTTTCTGACAATCCGGGGACATAATTCAGGAAGATATGATCCAATGGGCGCAAATATCTAAAGGAACCACGATCTTTGGGTTATAAACATACATGTCAAGTTTCATCAAAATCGGTTCAAAATTGTGACCTCTATAAGGTCCACAACCTTTATATAACATATTTTCACAATATTCGCGTACAAACGGCGGCCATTTTGTCCGTCATTTTGGTCCGATTTTCACACAATTCATACTCAACCTTCATAACCATGGAACGGTGATATAATCAAACGTTTTTTTAAATCGGATAACAATTTTGACCTCCAGAGGGACCACAAGCTAAAAAGGGCATTTTTTCAGACAATCAGGGGCCATAATTCAGGAAGTTACGATCCAATTGGCGCAAATATCGAAAGGAATCAAGATCTTTGGGTTATAAACATGCATTTCAAGTTTCATCCAAATCGGTTCAAAATTGTGTCCTAAACACTGTTCACAACCTTGGTATAACATATTTGCACACTATTCGCGTACAAATGGCGGCCATTTTGTCCGTCAATTTTGGTCCGATTTTCACGAAATTCGAACTCGACCTTCATAACCATGGAACAATGATATAAACAAACGGTTTTTTAAATCGGATAACAATTTTGACCTCCAGAGGGACCACAAGCTAAAAAGGGCAATTTTTCGGACAATCAGGGGCCATAATTCAGGAAGTTACGATCCGATTGGCGCAAATATCGAAAGGAATCAAGATCTTTGGGTTATAAACATGCATTTCAAGTTTCATCCAAATCGGTTCAAAATTGTGTCCTCTACACTGTTCACAACCTTGATTTAACATATTTTCACACTATTCGCGTACAAATGGCGGCCATTTTGTCCGTCAATTTTGGTCCGATTTTCACGAAATTCGAACTCAACCTTCATAACCATGGAACGGTGATATAATCAAACGTTTTTTTAAATCGGATAACAATTTTGACCTCCAGAGGGACCACAAGCTAAAAAGGGCGATTTTTCGGACAATCAGGGGCCATAATTCAGGAATTTACGATCCGATTGGCGCAAATATCGAAAGGAACCAAGGTCTTTGGGTTATAAACATGCATTTCAAGTTTCGTCCAAATCGGTTCAAAATTGTGACCTCTAAACTGTTCACAAGCTAAAAAACGTGATTTTTCGTACAATCAGGGGCCATAACCCATGAAGTTACAGTCCGATACATGCCAATATCGAAAGGAACCGAGATCTTAGGGTGATAAACCTATGTTTTAAGTTTCATTGAAATCGGATAAAAATTGTGACCTGTAGACTGTTCACAAACAATTGTGAACGGACGGACGGACGGACGTCCGGACGGACGGACGAACAGGGGCGACGACAATATACGTCCACATGAAAATGTGGGCGTATAAAAAAGGAGGTAAATTTGCAATGTGAGACTTAAGAACTCTGAATATTAATAAGGACCTCTCATGTTCCATTATGAAAAATGACTTAAAATTTTGAAAAAGAAACTGTCACGAACTGTAATCTAAGAAAGGTGGACATTAAAATGAGGGAAAATAAAATGGTGGACTGTGAAATGGATGACATAACCTAACAGGGTATGCCTCATTTTTATAATTGCTCCATTTCCTGACATTTATGTGGCATCACATCAGTAATGTTCTGTGACACGAGAAAATGGCTTGCTTTCAAAATCATTACAAAAGTGGTCTTATCTTCTCACTCCATTTTGCAAGGACTTTTCAAGTTAGCATTATGATAATAGGGAGTTCTAAATGGCCCATAGTTAGTGTTACAGAAATCAATGAGCCATCCATATAGGTCCTATAAGTCTTATCCTACTCCAAATCTACCTATTAGACCTAACTGCCCAATTAATCAAACATTCATCCTAGAATCAAGTATATCTCCCTATCTTCTTTATTGTTCATGGTTTGATAACAAACTTTATCTTGGATCTATCCTGAAGATTTTTTTTACTTCTCATTTCCACTATTACAAATGTCTACGTCATTGTTGTTGTTTTCTTTGGTTGACTTATTCCAGTTCACTAGGGATTCACATTAAAGTTTTTTGTCTACTAAATGATTGAGAAAAATGAGGTTGAATGACACGTCATTATATAAGGTATAATTATTCTCTTAGTAGTAATACTAATTATAGGTATAAGTTGTCAATAGTTGTAAATAGATGTCTATCTCAGTTAAATAATATATATCAAATAGTTTCAATGCCCAAGGGACTAAGTTTTCACTGACTCACAACCCCATTTATCAGACTTTTATACAGCATAATGATTCAATTATATTTTCTTTACATCTTTATAAATTATCAAAGTTAAAGCCCATAATTACAAACATTGTTACATAGCGTAACAAAATTCACAGAAAAAATACCTCAAGGCTGGGTTTGCCCCTTAGTTTAAAGACTATGATTCCACATAGGAATACTATTTTATTGCCAAAAACATGAACACAAATATCCCATTAACCACAGGAATCTGACCTTCTGTCCACATATATATATATGCAATACACCATACCAAACTAGACAATATATAAACTTTTATAATATATTGTCTATTTCAGTATGCATATATATATATATCTTGTGCATTAACAAATTATTTTTGTGGGAGTTATCTCTAAAAAAATACACTTAACATCCACTTGAAACAACCAGGTTATTTCTGGACTAACATGTGGTACAATTTTATTTTAATACTTTGTTTGTGCATATGGGTCTTTAGTAGTAGGAAGAAACCAGAGAGAGGAACCAGAAGACACAGAGTGGAGCAAAGTCAATGCACTTGAACTTATGGTGTATTTTGAATATTATACATAATTAACAGAAAATTGGAGTTGTTTTCAGACTAATATATATGGCAGATATCATTGCTGAAAACGCGGACAAATACCATATTTACACAATTGTGACAATAGTGGTAACAAGAATAAAATCTTCAGTATAACTAGGATATATGACAAATACAATTTGTCTGGGTCTAGTTGATTAATAATTATTTCATACATTCAAACTTAAACACAGAAATATATCTAACTAATACAAACAAGGCAAAAGTAGTTTTCACAAAAGAAAAACATTTTCATGGAAACTGAATAGTTTTATTAAACACCTTGATCATCCAAAGTGAAAAGAGTCCTTTATTTATAATTTTCACAGAAAATGTTCTTTTACGACTATTTTTATTAATCCATTCCTATCTACAAAATCAGACATTAACACTGGGTTCTTAGAATAAACCTTGACAAAGTTTGTGCAACTGTAATTGCTTTTTAATCCCTCTTTTCATCTTAACAAACTGTCTAGTTACTTCCTGGCATACTGAATAAATATTTACTAAATCAAAGTTAGTATCTGAAACAATAGCCAGATTATTAGCAGCCATCTTGAAAAGAAAATAATTAGAATGTTTTGTAGAACAACAAACGTTTATATATCTGTTGTTTTAATCTCAATGGCTTCCTTAATCTGCAGACTGATTTTAATCTGTTTAACAGAAACCACAAAGATTTAAAGGGATAAACCTACGGGCCCTGAAGAGTAGTACTTTCAATTATTTTTGAAAAAAGATTAAGATATTCAAAATGTTATTTCAGGATAACTAGCTAATCAGTTGAAAAATGTGTTAAGGATAATAGAAAAACAGCATACTTTATTTTCTAACTGCTTTTGTTGCAAATAAATGGCTTTGTCTTTAGGATTTTTATAATAAGTAAATTACATAAATAATCTAACTCACTCTTTTTGATCTAGTAATCTTTTTCTGTCTTCAACACTTTCTTCACTGCATGGATAAAAATAAAACAGTATTATTAAAGAATACAAGCGCAGTCAAAATGGTTTTATATTCAAACACTGATTAATTAGGGCGCTTTAATAATACATGCATATTCATAATATATAATGATTAATTAAAGCATTTTAATAATATGTGCATATTCATTATACATGTATATAATGATTAATTGAAGTATTTCAATTATAATTCATATATCATACTTTATTTCTGATATGACATAGAAACAAACGCCATTATTTGAATAAAGGGATTATAAAGATATGAATTTAGCTTTAAATTGTAGTTGAAAATAAAAATAGAATTGCATGGAATAAAATAAAAGTAATGAGAAAATAAAGAGTGAGAGAACTAAAAAGGAAATGGGTGAATAAATGTGAAGGGGATAATGAGAAAGTGAAGACCACCAGGTGAGATTCCCTACTTGTGGACTGTCCCCCTGAGGTGTTACTTATTACAGGAAACCTGTGATATCCTGCAGAGTTGAAGGGCTTTTTTGGTACTACTGTTTCTCAAGGTGAAATTGTATATAACAAGTTCAGGCTAAGCCACAAGTCAATTAATTAAACCCAAAATATATCTATATCATGCCATACTATACAAAAGCTTTTCTATTTTCTCCCAAACAATCCGTGACTGTAATATACTGATAAAAACATCATTAGCCATGGCCAGATGCAGGTACAACAGGTTTCTAAGTTGTTAATCATGAATATGCAAGAAAGAATAAACTTACTGGTTTCCTTTAGAAATAGAACCATAACTGAAAAATATTTATAAATAAATAATAATAGAATCTGATCCTTTTATCTTTTAAACACCTGGTACTACCTAGGTAATGTGATATTCACCCATTTAGAAGGTTCACTTATTGGTGCCCCATTTTGTCAAATTATTTCTGGATCAAAAATTAATTCAAAAAACATTTCTAATGTCACAACATGTAAGTTTTTAAATGAAATAATATTTGAACATCTGTGACTCTATAAATGCCAATATTACTCCATATTTTAATCATTTGTTCCTAAGTTTTTTTCAAGACAAATGCTGGTAAGTGAAAAGTTCACAAGGGGGGTATATATATGTCACCTAGAGAGCCAAGTACTAACAACAAGAATTTCACTAAATTACTTTATGACTCTATACAGCTGCAGATTATAGAGGAAATATCTAATTCTTATAGAAGGTCAGGGACAGTAAAGGAAAAAGAACTGTGAATTGCCTCTATCTTAATGTCCAGTGAATAAAAGGTTGTTGGTTAAAGAGGGGAAATCAACAAAAATAAAACTCCTCATAACATGGAATCTCTTTAAAGAGGCCATTTACCTTAAATCCAAGTTCAACTGATTTATTCCCTCAAATAAAACTTTTCATGCAAGAAAACTTGCCTTAAATTATAAGATCAAGTTGGGTGGTAAGAAGCTTAGACTGTTCTTACAAACTGCTGAGTTTATTGACTATTCTATTGGATATGAACATGATTTCTTGAGTGATCTTTAATTTACCAGGTTATAAAACTGTCCAAGATCAAAGATGTTTCAAATTTACAATCTGATCTATCTGAAGGCCAACTGCAGTTATTATTGATATATCCACTATGTTAAAAGCACATTAAAGGACATTCACCTTCTAGGGCTAAAGATGCCCCTGGGGAATCAAACCATGAACAATAGCTCTATCATAGGCAGTATCTTACACGCCCATTACTGACTTAAAGTCAAGCTTATTTCTTATGATTAAATATTACCTAACCATGACAATGCAGGGCTTTCAGATCAAGTTGCTAGTTTTAGCCAGGCAATGAATAGTTTTTCACTCCTGACATACAATTGCACAATCTTCAGAAGTTGAGAGTTGACTCAAATAGAATCATTTCCTGACACTTTGCTTTGCTCTTAACTTAGTCCACTTTCTGGACAATAGGTGTAAATCTTTCAACACGATTCAAACCAATAAAAGGTGGAGTGAGAACTAGATTAAAAGTAATTCTTCGTCATGAGAACATAAAATGTTGTCCATCCTCACGATAATCAAATACTACTCTTCCTACTGTCAAACGTCTGAATAAATACATACACGTACTTCTCTTTTAACATCTAGCTGTCAAAAATGACTTAGAAAGTGAATCCATTTTGCTATCTTCCCAAAAACGATACTTGTGGACCGACGGTCTTTGTCAACTATATTTTCCCACCTTTTGTCCAAAGATTGAAGTTTTGGTAAGAGATCTTTGGAATTATCTTCCATATATGGATCAGGAGTCCAAGGTTTTCCAGCTGTAAATTCTTGGTTTATCCAACTCAAAGAGGTTATCTCTCCTTCTAAGTCTGTAGAATGAAGTATGGAGGCATTCTCCGTATTAACAAGCTGTATTTTACCACTTCTATAACCCACTGCCAAAACTGAAATACGCATTTCAAAATTCTGCATAAAATTGATAACTTTAAAATTATTTGCTGAAACATAGTCTCGATTATCCATTTCATGATTTAATCAGGAATGAAAGTTGAGCAGCAAATTAGATCCTAATCCAGCAAATATTGCAGGCTCTTGATGACATCGAAAGTAGATCATGGTCCGGATAATAATTTCGATAACATTTCGGGCCTGAAAAAGGACCTACAATATGCAGATTTAACTCTTGCATAATGTTTGTTTAATGGGACATTTGTTAGATTAACATACATTTATATTTGCATGATGTAATCACAGACAAAACAAAAGATTAGAAATTTGTCTTGACATCAACATTTACCTAAACCCCTTCTTTTTTTATAATTGCAACTGGCAAGGGATAAGATCACTACACTAAGTACCGATAACTAAAGAGATCCATAGGCTCCATTAAATAAAGATATGGATAAGACAAAATTGAACAAATTTCAAACTACCAGAATCATACATGAAGGTTTGTTACTTCATGCACATTTTTATGCCAATAGACACATCTATAGGTACATGTACTTAAATTGAACAAATTTCGAACTACCAGTATAATTTTTTATTTGAAGGTTTTTTGAGTTCATATACATTCTTATACCAATATACACATGCTAAGCTACCTACCTTTACCATCTGGACGCCATGCCAGACCGCCAACTCTATCTTCCTCAGAAGATGGTTGAAGAGACCAAACTTTCTGCCATGACAAACGATGTAATACTACCTGTAATTAAGATACTACCATATAAGGAATATATATACTGTTATTAACAGATCTGATGTGAAAAAAGTTAATATATGAATTTTTGTGGATTTCTGATTTGAAGTTGGAGATGGTTCATAGCGCAGTTTGTATAAATCAAATCTGCATAAAAAGTTTACAGGTAATACACAAAATGTAATTAACAAAGTGTTGTATATTGTTAGTGTATATTATATTGTAAGTGTGTATTAATTAGATATAGATATCAAGCTGGTGTATAATGAATGAAGGTGTTTAGTAATACACATTAACTGACATAATCAACACATTTATCAATAGTGTTATTTTACCATGTGTGATTTACAACACCTAACAAATTTAATTGTCATTTCAAAACTTTGCATATAATCATTTTAAGCAAAAAACGAAAAACCTTTCATGCAAAAACCGAGTCTTCTTCAACTGAAGGCGTATAGTTATTTTATTTATCAAAATTTAACAAAACAAATGGCTGGAAAGTAATAGATATTAATCTAGACTATAATGGGTAAATAAGAAATCTTAATTAGATATATCTTGGACTGGATGTTCATCATGGACAGAAATGACTTATTCTTCACAGCTGATAGTTGTTCTAAGACAAAAAATGATGACCTGATGAAATCAACAGGCATTTAAGATTGCCATATCTTGATAGATGATATGAATGATATTTGAAACCAATATGCTTTTTGATAAAACTACTTTTTTATGTATTTGGTCTGATGGTATATTAGTCTCTTAGTACAAAATCGTGTCCCCTTAAATAAAATACACAAAGATGTGATGAGTGTTCTATCTAATCCCTTATGAAAATAAATCTTAAGGGTTACTTTGGGTTTTATAAAAAAATTAACAAAGAAAATACTAACAAAATTGGTGACTCTTGTTTGATGAGAGGTATTTTAAGTAGGCAACAGATGATAGCAGAGAACATTAGTGAAACAAAAATAAAAGCCACATAGAAATCTCCCTTTAATCTTATCAAACATGGTTTGACGAAAAGGGAAGCAGATAGGACTTTATGTGGTACTAATGTCCACAATTTTAAAATCTAAATGATGGATACAGCTGAATAAACAAATTGTCTTGTTTCATGGTCTTACAGCTGTGAACCCTAGTTTATTTTACTCTCACTTCATTTCCCTTCCATTATACTGGCAATGGAAATTATTTTGTTCCTATTTAAAACTTCCAAATAATTAAATTCATTCGGATGAATTCTTGATTCTTGGCATGAAAAAGAAACGGAATCATCTGCCTGGAAAGTGCCATGTTGTTAACTTGGTGCAATCAGTGTTATAAATTACCCCCTATTCTGACCAAAACTACATGCTGTCACCTTAAATAATATAATTTTCTTGAAAATAAGCAAAATACATGAATAGTTCAAACATCCAGATTGACCAGTCTTCTATGTCAGTGACAGTCAGTATAAGACTAACAACCCTGATGATCAAGATGGTTTCATTGATATGTCCAGGTGGTCAGTCACATGCTAAGACCAACTCAGCTGGACATTAGAAATAGCCACATAATCATCACAACAGTTGGAAGAGATGGACAGATTGCAAATAGAGCCATTTCCTTCCATAATAAGGATTATTCAACATTCGATATAATTTAGTTTCCTTCCTATATAATTAACCCCCTAAACCTAATTACTCAATATTAATCACACTCTTTATTGTTCAAATGTTGCAATATGGTGAGGCTGGCTTGAAATGGTTGCATTTAGTTTTTATAAAACAAAAAAAGAATAACCATTATTTTAGAAGCATTCACACTAACTCTTGTCTTGGTCGGGGTTTTATGAAAGAGGATGTTTTGGCCAAGGATATTTCTATGCCAATCTGACCTTAATCAGTTAGCACTTATTTAATCTATGTGGCCTAAAACGTCTTTCAACCACGTTTCATAAAGATAAACATTTCTGACAAGAGTCTGAATACTTTATTATTCTTTTACAATCTTGTGCTAGTGTGCATTTTAAATTTTGCTGTAGTGCCAAAGGCAGGGTATGCTTCCCATCTCTCCAAACTACCTGATACCACTTGTCATTGACCAACAGGTTATGGCATTAATGGTTATTCTGGAACTTAGTGCCTTATTTCTTTTTTTTTATGTGGTTGTAAAGGGTTGTGATATGTGTATATGTTGTAGTACCAAATGTTAACCCGATTAAGAAACAAATATGGCATCATTTCAGAGGGAGGCAGGAGTTTTTTTTCGACATAAACTAAACGAGACATGGGTGAACATTTTCTGTTTTGGACCCTAATGATATACTTAAAAGCATGTGCAAAGAAAGGCATATTATTACTAAAAATACACATTTAAATACTGGTTTTGATTGATGATTTGGCTTTTTATTACAAGACATTAAAAAAATAAAACCTGTAAAAGTTGCATCATACAGAATATGTACCATAAAGTGTGGGTCATGAAATAAAACAAGAAGACACTTGTGGTGAATTCTTGGAAATGGGTGTTTGAGTAGTACCTACTCAAATCAACTTCAAAAGTAGTGCCCAACTATCACCTCATTAATCAGAATGTTTGTAACATGTGACCTCAGTATCCATCTTTATAAAAGCCATCTATTTCATATCATAAAAACAGCATTAAAGAAACTGAACCTTGTCTTGAAAGTAAAATTTTTCATTACCTCTCCATGTACATTGGCCAATGCAATCAAATCTATCTTAGGGGACCAGAGCATATGTTCCACTTCGTTAGCCACATGTTTCTCATCCACCTGCTGGAACCCTTCATCCGGCATAATTCCTTCTTTTTCTATAATCTTTAATACTTAAATTGTTTCTTTAATCTACAAAAAAAGTATAAAACTTCATTAGAGCTTACGAGATAATCACTTAATATCTAAGTGGAAATAAAATCCTTCTCTATGTATTACAATCCCTCTTTCAACCCTAAAATCTCTTCACATGTGTGGCAGGAAGTAAAAACCCAACAGTTAAAACGATAAATTAAATTAGTTTACCCATGGGACTGCCACAAAACTAACATTGTCTATGACATATAGATTTAGGCCCATTGGGTGAAAGCACAACAATAAATTCTCATTTGATATAACCCATTTTACTTTTAAAACCCTGTTCACATGACCTGTTTTCAGCATATCAGAAACGATTCCAAGAATGGAATGGTTTAATTTTGAGTACTCTAAATAGGTTCAAATGTAAGTAACATTTCCAATCTGGACACCCTGAAATTGAGAAATGAAAATGGACCCCTGAAATTGAGAAATGAAATGAAATGGGGTTTAACGTCCTACTTTTCTACACCTAACCTGGGCTAATGGAAGACAGGCATACACAATACAGTGTGCTATGAGGGAAATTTTGCCCGGGCAGCCGTGCTACAGCCTACTCTTATATCAAATTCCAACTGCCAAGGGATCTTTTATGTGCACACCAATGTGTACACAGGACCTAGGTTTTTCATCCCATCCGAACGATTAGAGAGCTGTCCTTGCCAGGCCCTCTGTTCTGCATCACTGACAAGGGGAAAATCAAGATGAACTTTCTCGGCCAATGCAGGGATCGAACACCTGACCTCCAGGCTAGTGAGCCAGTGCCTTACCCACTTCGCCATGTGATTCCCCTGAAATTGAGACCCCCCCCCCTTCTCCACTAAAAGAAATTCATGGTCTCTCCCATAAAATAATCTGTATCCACAAAAATGTATGATAAAGTATCTATCTATTAATTCATTTTGTAAATAAAAAACATCTAAATCCATTTACTAATCAAAACAAAGATAGGTTGCCAGGGAACAAAACATACGCCCACAGCAGCTAAATCGTCCGGGCAATCAACAAGAGTTGTCGCATATTTTTACCTTTTTCGATAATGAAACATTTATAATACACTAAAATCTGATTAAGAGTAACAACTCATTATGTAATTATCAGAAAATCATTAGAATTTGTTTGCTTTTTATAAAGTTTTGCCCAACACTAACAATTAGTATATAGGAAACATTTAATATGATGGATTTAGCTGTTCAGTTATCAAAATTCACTGCAAATCAAAATATTTGTTCGTTTCAATCTGAAGTCAATCGCATATTAAGTTTGGCCTCTAGAGCATCCACAAGATATTTTGAAGTGATCAAGGACTACAACTCTGGCACTAATTATCAGAAATTGCTGAAAATCAATAGGTTTCTTCGTCTCATGACCTTACTTTATTATATGCATTGCAACTCATTTGTGTACATTTCCAGTAGCCAAAGTATACAGACTTGCTCCTTTAACATGTAGAATTAATTGATTTTAATAATATGGATTTGGGTCTTCAGCGATTGCGAACAGACTTCACTTTTGACATAATTTACTGTTATCAAAACGAATTATGAAATTAATACCTATGTATACTAGGTGCCACTTATCAATTAAGACATAACACCCTGCACTAAAATATCATAATTGTTAAAATAACAAATTAGCACCACAAAATCTACAACTATAATACAATATATAATAAAATTTTTAGAGAATATAGAAAATATAATGTCTATGACAACATACTAACATAGTAATTTGAGATAACCAGCATTGACCGACACAACACTACTAATACTATATAACTATGTTGACTTTACATAATTAATATAAAAAAACAAAACAATTCACTTTGCCTAGGCCCTAATAAAACTACATAATACAATTCACTTGGCCTAATAAAACTAAATAAATACAATTCACTTGGCCTAATAAAACTAAATAATACCATCCCATTCACCTAATAAAACTAAATAATACAATTCACCACTAAAAAATGAATTGTACAATTTATCAATCACTGTGATAAAGAAACCTAACTGCAGCGAGCATATAAATAAAATGAAAGTAGACAATCGATTCAATTTTACTTTTTTGCGCGGACGGAAAAAGAAATCCAATTATCATTGATATAGGTAGTTATTAAACATATATACAAAACTCCATCAGCAGGACTGTACCTAAGTCCTTCTCTGTGGTAGGTGTTACATAATTCCCACTATAACAATAGGCGTTAAATGATAAACAATAGACAGATTCACAGATACCAAAGACTTTGGATGGGCACGAGTCGGCCATGTGTATCCACAACATCCGCTTACACATGCGCAAAATAACAATTACCGTCAACCAATCATTAGCAAGCTGTTTCAGCCAGCAACCAATGAAATCATAAGGATTGAATTAAATCTGGACAGGGCGGCCATTTCGAGTTGTGATAGCAATAAGAATCCAAAATACCCTACAATGCCAACTCATTCCTCATTGTGAATGGCCATTGGATCTTTATAGTATATAAACAGAGAGAAACCCAGCCAGTCAGACATACGGTAAGCAACATTCAACAAGCTTGTATGTAGATTGAGATGAGAAAAAAAATATGAATGTCAGTTTATTGTGAAAGTTGTGACTTATTCTGGATCCTATCGGCCTAATAATTTATTTTGTTGAATGATAGTCTAATTAACTTGTGCGTCATCATCACGGATTTACACTGAGTGAGATCATACAATATGCTACTAGAACTCGGTAAGATTATTTTTCCGATGTTTTATTTTCAATGACAACTTCGATACCGGTTATGAATTTTAAATGCTAGCTAGCCTAGATAAGATATAGAAAGTTTGGATTTTGGCTTTATTGCTCGCGTGGGAAATAGTGCGTGTATCACATTGTATGTCGTATTATTGGACAAAATATTAGCCAATCAGTTACGGTTATAAGTTATCATATTTCATAGCTGCATAATAAATATTTTTGGCCCAGTTATTCAAGGTGAAGGTATCCCGGTAAACACCAGAGGCTTCAAATTCAAACATTGCTTGTTTATAAATTACTACTATTAGATATATATATTTCTTATTTAACCAGTATTTTAGCTGGCCGGCCCTATTTAGCCTGCCAGCATACCAAAATTTTCGGATACGAATCACGAATTCTAAATCTTTCTGAACGTTACCGACATAGAGTTAGACCCTCATTGATAGCCTAATGTCCTTACTACTAACAATATTGATGCTCTTGCTTATTATAGAAATTTATCATTTATGTGCTTCACAATTCAAGTGGACAGTTAATAATATTATTATTACGTGTATTAGCCTAATAATTAATATAATACAACATTTATTTTATTGAATTAAGCAAATCATCATTTGATACTCATCAATTCTCCCATAATAATTATTAATAAAAATCTTATAATTTAATTCTATGGTAAAAAAAAAAAATTAATAATCTAACGAAAGTTATAGTAAGTTAGTGAAGGCTTGAGTTGAATTTATTGAATTGATTGATTCATTAGGGATCGTTTTCATTGACTGTTGTTAGGTAGATGTTTGTTTTGCGTTGAATGAAGGATGAAGAAAGGTTAAATTGGATATTTAAATTATTAAATAGCCTGAGCTCATTGCATTGTGTCAGGGATGGTTTTGATTCGTTTTCATTAACTGCGGGTGCTGGTCGTCATTTCTTTTGGGGAGGGAAGGGGTGAATTGGATACTTAAAATATTAAATAGTTTGATTCATGACACTGTGACGGGGTCGTTTTGATTTGCTTTCTTTAAAATATAATATAATAGATTTGTTTTGTTGATACGCAGATTAATAATTCACACTCTGTCGATGAAGCATAGTCTATAGCCTGCCTACACGTTTGAATTGGACGTGGCTGATTTTATTTGGGCATGTTGTCTCTCATTGTAGTTGCCAATACCTTGCTTTGCTCTTTCCCCAAGCTGCGAATTTCACCACTGTGACTATGTTTACGTGTCTTTGTGATGGAGAACAAAGTACTATTTCACAGCATATTGAGGGATGCAGAATGAGGTAGCAGTACAAAGAAAACTGCGAAACTCTTTCAAAGGACTCGCATTGAATGTATTTAAAGCCTGTTAAGATAAGACTCAAGAGCCTATAGTTCTTCAGAGCGAATACCCGGGGGGCTTTTTCGAATTCTGATTCAATGGCTATTTAAACAGAACAAGAGACAAGTTTTAGAAAATTGGCAATATTGACATTTTATTTACCAGTAGGGCATTTTTATGCAAAATATAATTAACATCGGCACGTACAAATTTTTAACCCTGTATTGTTAACATAGACAGCATGGCCATGCAATACGGCATCGATACTGCGCTACTTCGTTGAGGAAAGACATTTTCGCCCAATTAATCACGAATGGGCGCGCGGCTACGAGATTTTACTTTTAGTACGCCTCATATATCTCATGTGATGTAACGGGTGCCCTAAATGGCCATTTGAAGTACCCAGTTTCAATTAATCTTCTCCGTTAGAATGACTTTTGCCTTTAAATTCAAACAGACTATTGTACTTGTAAGCTTGGGATTGTTGATATTTCTTCAACAACGGTCAATCCTGCACGAAGACGAGAGTTGAACGGCGCGATTATATAAACTTGAACTAAAGGCTTTGATCGACTATTGTTGTTTTTTTAATCAATCTATCATTGAGTCTGAATGAAGATCGTTAACTGAAACAACCAGACATCAAATTAGTAAAATAACATTAGGTATTATGCTTCAATTTCACAGTCGCCGTAAAATCTATCAGTCCTTGGTTACTGAACTGCCAAATTAGAAGCCAGACACACGTCGCGCCAACAAAATTGACTTTTAAGACTTTTATTTTCGAATTGATTTTAGTATTGAATTCTGGTATGCTTGACATAGCAAACTGTTTGCTTGGGTAACAATTGACAACCTAATATAAGTGAAACAAATTGTATTCCGATTCAGTTCAACTCGAATCTTCGACATGGGAAGTACAGTAGGCAACAATTCACGTTAGTATTAGACACGTGTTCATTGCATTTTTGGTGTAATATCTATAATAATACTGCATTCCATTTAAATGCCAATAATATTTTAAAAATTATTTGCGTATGCCATCCAAAGGCTGTCTGCCGATGTTTTTCTGTTTTATTTCAAATGACCTCTTAAATTTTGAAGGTCATAAACATGGTACACATTTGTAATTGGAAGCAGAATGAAAATGTCATACACCTTCCTGGCATATTGAATTCATCATCGGCTCTACTGTCATGGTTGACACAAATTAGCCAGTTGGTCAGCCCCATGGAACCTATTAAATTCATTAGCACTGGGGCCAAAATTGGTCGTCTTGGTACCCGAGGTATATGGTCCTTCGGAAACCCCCTTTGCAATTGTTTTAATTATGCCTCAGGGAAACTGATCGTGCATGCTGGCAAGTTTATTACGGGATTAACGACTGACATTTCAATACAGCAAGGTTGTTTTCACTAGGAATTCGTTATTGCCGCTTCATATATTGCATTGTTATTTTCAGACAAACATACTTCGTTCAATTTTATTAGATGCTGCTTGCTACATGTTCTGTTTTACATTTCGACTTACTGTAAAGTGCCACTGGAAGTTGAAAGGATAACATCTTTATTTATAACCGTTTTTGTGTGTTTCTTTGCAGTTATGTCTAATACTATAGTACGACGTCGCCAAACGGAGGCGGAAAAGAATATCAACAGACTTCGAAATGTTATGCCAAATAAATATACCGAGCTGTGTTTAATGCACTTGTCATTCTTACTGGATTTAGACGGCAGTAAATTGGAAGACTTGGGAGATAATGAACCAAAACAGGATAACAAAAAAAGAGGCTGTTCTACTCCATTTTCGAAAAAGAAAGGTAGGCTACATGTAATTTATTCTTCTGTTAGTCCGTGTGTTCAGGAGCCGTCAATTGACTTTCCAAGGCATCACCTCTTGAAACGTGTCTATTGTATTCCTTAATGAGAAGCTAGTGGTTCTCCATAATGATTAACAGGTTCGGTTAAACTGCAATACACATTCCACCAGCCCCTGTTTCACATCTGTCATGCCGTAATTTACACTAGTTATAAACGACTGCGACCACATGCAATATATGCACCGGTTACAGATAACGCGTAGGTCTTTACAGTTAATCTGAGTGCATTGCAATTCATATTGTTTAACAATGTCCATTAACTTGTTAGCAACTTTAGTGTATAGATAGATTTGTAAAATGGTCATGCCATGTCCAAGTCGTGATATATTTCAACACCTCATCTGTACTTATTTATCACAGGGGATATTTTTACCATCTGTCATTTGTAATAAACCTTTAGTCCTTTAGTCCAGATGCGTTCATGTAGAAGACCAATAGTTTAACATAAAAACTAAATGGACAATTTCTTAAAATGCCTTTCACTTTCAAACAATGTTTTTATTTGATGTCTTTATAAAGGGAAAGCTAAGAAACTTGTGTAATTTAGTATAATTTTCCAAAATTCAAGTACAATTCTTTAACTGGGAACTAAATGATGGGAACAAATGACCATTTAATTGGTGGGTTGACAATTGACATTCAAAACACTCAATATAAAGTAAAAAGATATAAAATATAATTACACTCTCAAACTCAAAGTCTTTAAGTTTCAAAACATCCTAAAAATATAATCTTACTACACCAAAGCTGCTTTGAGTATTGACTAATAAAACTTTATGTTTAGTGAACAATTTCATTTTTATTGGCTTGCATCTTGAATTTTGACCACACTGGTTGACCAACTCAGTAGTTGGCCCTGGTGTCTTTCATTAACACATAGTTAAGACTTTGTTCAACCCTTTCCATCCTCAATATCAATTAACAACTGATTATGATGCTATTTATCAGTTTTATGGCTGTTTAACAATTGACTTTTTCACCAAGTACTGAATGGGCTGGTGTTACTTTTATTGCTTGCTTTGACTTGACTTGCAGTTTTTATTGCTTTTCTATACCATGTGCCTTTTGAGGCCATATTAAAACCATTTGGAAAGTTTTTAGTCAACAGCATTTATTGTCCTTTATAAATTGTTTATGGGCTAATGTCTATTCATTGGCAGGAAGGATAATAATTTATGAGTTTTTCTGACCATTAAAATAACACTATATTATTAACAGGTCATTCTTTTTGGAATTTGTTTTGTATTCCATTTTCTTTTTAGGCAAAATAAAATAGAACCTCAGCATGGCTGTAGCCTATTCGTATATAAATTAGCTTTCAAAATCATTTGAATGCGAATTGTAACTTCATGGAAAATTTTCTCAGGAGGATTAAGATTTTATTTATTCCTAATCTTTTTAATAGAAAAATGGTTTAGAAGTTCTGTTGATATTTTAATTAAATATTATATAATCAACACTTCAGCTAAAAGTCTCTTCATAATTTGGTTACATGATGCTGTTTTTTCCCACACATTTTTAATCTCTTTTCCAAATGTCTTTATCTACACTGATCAAGCCATTGTTTACACTTCCATAGAAAACCTGAGCTGATCATTTGCCTTTATTTTGATTGTAGATTGTTTTCTGTGGAATTATCCTCTTTTTAGTTAATGAAACTTTTATGTAAGACTTCCAACAATGGCTTGATACCCAGTACACGAGAGGATGATCTTTTATACCTCAGCACCTTTTCTTCCTTGAAAAGACACCCCCCTATTGTTGGTTCTTAAATACCTCTTTAGTGCTCCTTCTGTTTTTGGCATCAGTCTTATATCTCATTATAGGTAAAAGGGGTGAACACAATAGGGGTTGTTAAAAGTGTCATCCCTTTTGTACACCCTAGGGGTGAAAACTAACACCCTCTCAGATGGCCTGTAGGGTAATCTTCTGAACTTGAACCCCCTTATCACACCTCAACTCAAAATGATATTAAATAACTTGGGGGCTTTTTCTTGCAATTCACTGTCATGTTTGATTATATAGAATTCACCATAATTCTGTTCAAATCTTAATGTTTTATTTAATTATATTTTCAGAAAAGACATTGTTTGGTTCTCCAATTACACAAGGAAATATTGCTCAAATATATCAACTGATTGAATTCCTTGGTAGACCAGAAAGTAAGTATTTGAGTTAAAAAAATATGTTCTTACAGTTAAATATCAAAATTTAATTTAATAAACCAACTTCAATTTTAAATGTTTTTTATTTCGAATGTAGTTGTGATAAAAATATAAATTATGCATTGATGACTTAATTATTTGGTTATTTATTTCAGATATTCGTAAAGAAGGAATATTTCGTAAATGTGGAAACTGTAATCGACAGAAATTATTAAAAGAATGGTTGATACAGGGCAGTACTAACTTGGGATTAGATGATGGAACTTTCTCTGCCCATGACTCCGCTGTTGTATTAAAGAATTATCTTCAGGATTTACCTGAACCTCTTCTTACTGAGAAACATTTTCAATGCTATAGACAGATTTTAGGTAAGTAGATACTGAAAAACACAAGCCACAGTTGTGGGGAATGTACATTTGAACGTTCCAGAATTAACTCAGATCTCACAATCCTACAAATAGTGGCACTTGTTGAATTACGTGAAAAATGGAATTTTAGCTGAATAAGAATATCCCAACTAACCATGACAGCTAAAACTTGTTTCTTGTATTTTAATTCCATCACAATTCTACTCACACCACCTCAGGACTGGCAGACCCGTGACAAGACTTGATCCAATATCACTAGATGGCAATCCTAAATGTTCCAGACCCCCGTGGTGTATAATTTGAATGTGTGTCACAAAATTTTTCCTAAAAATAAGTTTAAGCTAATGAAATTAAATATGTTTAAATTATTATTTTACAGATATGGGTAAATATCTTAGATCAGACAAAGAAAAACAGATAGCCAAAGAGAAACAAATCAAAGCCATCCAAGTTCTTATTTTAATGTTACCGAGAGAAAACGCTTTATTGTTAGAATGTGTATTGGATTTATTACATCGTGTTAGTAAAGTTAGTGAAAATATGATGACAGCTAATTCTATTGGAACTATCTTCGCACCACATCTTCTATGTTCTAGAAAGGTAAGTGTGACTGAAAACAATGAAGTTTCATTTTTCATTTGGATTTAATTCAAAAGAACTATCAATTCTAAATAACGATTAATACTTTGTTTCCAAATTTAATACATAATATGACTCAGTATTGAAATTAACCCAAGAGAATTTATTGAAGCATTAAATAAGAGAAGATAATGTTATGTAAGCTAAGATTTAAGACAGTTAAAATGGCAATGGTTAAATCATTTATCAATTGTGTTATGCAATTGTACATCAGCTTCCTTGTATTATAACATAGTGTAAACTTTGATTAATGGAGATTGAAATGTTTTTGTTTTATAGATGACAGCTTTAGAGTTACATGCTCTCTCTGGATGTTGTACACAGATCACCACACTTATGATTGAAAATGCCCCCCAACTCTTCAAAATTCCACAAGAATTAGCCATTGATGTTTCAAATTTTTGGAAGCAGATGGAGGATCCTGCCAATGTAATGAAAACCAATAGTGAAAAGTTAGAAAACTTCAGTAAATCTAAACAAAAGAACAATAGTGGACCCGCCATAAATACAGTCATTTGTTACAATGATCGCCAAGGACAACTTACCCAAGAAACAGATACACAAGTGGCTTTAGCTGGACTTTACGCTCATGTACATGCTATGCCCGACTCCGCCAAGAAGAAGAAATTACTCAAACAATTCCAAAGAGCCAACCGTCCATCTACACCTAAAAGTAACAAGCATTCTCGTAGCAAAACCTTTGGAGAATCATTAAAGGTACATTTTGCATAATTTTAAATCAATTAATTAATTGTAAATTTTCTTCAAGCAGTAAGTTAAGTCTAATCAGAAAATGTATCAGCATGACATTGTAGTTTATTAAATGAAAAAATGATTGAAATCTGAATATGAATCTTTAAAATATTTATTTTTAATTACAGAAACACTTCCCAGTATTACACAAGCATAAACGAAATGACTCTAACGATCCCTGCAGCACTACAAGTGGTCTAGCATGGGCCGTCACTAAGGTAATTAATCACAATTTTAATTATATTATTTGCTATTATTTTGTAGTTTAGTTTGGTTCAAGCTGTTTAGAATGCATGTTTCTTTCTGTTAGCTTTGCATGGGCTGTTATCTTTATTTACATTAACAATTGGATAAATAAATAAAATACAACATGATCACATGATTAGATTGCACATAATTATTAAACAGTCATTTCATGACATGATCAAAATTTTAATCTGTAAAATTACCATCCATTTTTAGCCAATCACAATAGAGGAATCTGGTAACGATAAAGTAACTATTATTTCCTGCGGTACTACAACTACACCCTGTACCCCATCCACACCACGTACTAATCCTCGCAGAATAGGGGTAAGAATATTTATATATACCTGTGATTGCAGTCATAGATGCTTATTTTATTTATTCAATACTCACTATTGGTTTTTGGTTTGGTAGAATTATTCAATTTATTTTTAGTTCAATCTCAGTTTTTCTTCAGTATTGGTCTACTAGTATCTTTTCATTTTTCTTGTTCTCTAAAACCTCATTTTTGGTTATAGTCTTGTTTTTACGATATTGAAAGTAACTCTGTTATTTATGATATTCTGTTTTCTATTTTTAGCCTACTAGTCCTGCTGTTCATGTTGTTGACATGTGGCAGTCCCCCCTACCCAAGTCAAGAAAACGTCCAAGTGATGAAGCGAACGAAAATATTCCCAAAAAGGAGTCAAGGAAATCACCTGTAACAGAATCCCTGCCAGTCGCAGAGAAAGAAATCAGCTTCCTGAAAAGAAATGCACCCATTAAAAAAATTCTTGTCTTCACACCAGAACATAATAAACCAGTTGCCCTAGTCTCTCCTATTACACAATCTGTCATCAAGGCATCAAAAGAGTGTCAGGTGAGATATCTGTCAATCATTTCACAATCAATCCATTTAAAACTTAACCCAAGGTTGACATTCTGCACCTTATGGCTACTTGCTAAAAGAACATTAGTATTTTACCAAGTGACATGTGGGTTTGTGACAAGTCTGTTAATTAGTTACATATAATGAAGTAGTGTTATTACTTTTGAATTGCTTTTAAGTCGTGTAGTTTTACCAAAAACAAGTATTTAATTTTTGTGTTCTTATCTTTTCAGAAAGCAATATTAACACCAAGATCAAGAAAACCGATGCAATACATCCAGTCTCCACCAGAAAGAGAGAGCTCCATTTAAACACCCCCAAATATGTTGTATTAATGACATAAGCTTAGTGCTGTATATTTCAATCATCACCTTCTATAATGTACAAAATCTGTGCTATTTCTCTCTTAAAGTCTATTAAAATATTCTCTTTCTTTTTCTTTCTTACCTATGTACATTATGAAGGTGTATGTATTGATATGTAAATATATAAAATCTTAAAGTGCTATTAATCTCTATTTATATACCAGAGAGAAATTTTTAAATAAAGTTTTATCAACTTAAAGATGTGTATCGAGATATGAAATATAATCATGGTATTATGGTATAAATATATAGTTTTCTTCCTAACATATATTTTAAAAGTATACGGACCTATTTATGTATTAAAATAACAATGAATGTGCCATTATTAATCATTGCTTATTGTAACCTATTCAAAATGGAATTGTTATGTTAATCAAATTATATACTGTATGATTTAAAATATTCAATATTAACAATATTCTAAAGGTTTTTTTTTCATTATGGATAAATAACATTTTATTAATTTTACAGAATGACATTCATTACGCTCTTATAAAATTTTACTAATATTTTTTATCCATAAAGGAATGCCTGGTGGTATATGTTGTGGCAAAATTAAATTAATTTTCTTTTAATTCTTTGACCCAGTACTTACATAAACTGCTGTGATTTCTATTCAGCATTCAGAGTATAAATTCTTAACTGTATTAAAAGTTGAATATTAAAATTTTATAAAAAAAATTGAATAATTAATTATCCATCATCAAAATTAACCAAAATTTATGAATATGTTTTTGATCATAGTTATGATTCCTTTTTAATTTTTTGTTAAATTTCTCAAAGTTTGTACATGTATTGAATATGTATATAAAATTTATATATTATATTGTATAAAGAGTACCTGCCAAATTATATAATTACAATGGTTTAAACACTTGTGTAATTCTTATTTCATTAAAATTAATGACAAAAAATTAATGTGTGTACAGAGTATTTTTGTTATAGCAATTATTTTGGGTAATTTGTTTCCTGCCCACTTCAAAGGGATTGATTTTGCAAATGAGTAGCTAGTACCAATGGTTGAATTGTTCTCAGGATAAAGAACAATGACTACAAAGGGGTCACGCCAACAATGCAGCTGAAATAGGATCTCTAATGCATTTACCATTCATTTCAGGGGGCTTGTGTGAAGTATTCAAATGCTTCAATAAGAACAGGACCACCCTAGAAGGAAAGTTATGATCTTGCCATCTTTTAATTTAAAACTGGCCAGTTACCTATTATTGACTTGTAACCTTCAAGACATTTGCAAGTCAAATCTTGGTGTACCCAAAGCTCATTCAAAAACAACAATAACACTACAAAATGTTGAATTGTCACAACTGACCTCCATATTTTTATAACCTTTAATGAAAATCGAAAGTCAAGTATGTGAACCTTGCTGTAACCCATGTCGTGATATTTGAAAATTCGTATGGAAAAACAGACGATGGTGCTTGAAACTGACTTCTGAAGTTTGAAACCCTGTACCCCTTTTAACCATGGTTCACTTCATATCAAATCATTGCTAGATAATTAGAACGGACACCCTGTTTAGAAGTTAGGGAATCTCGGTTTCAAATTACCCTAAGTAAGTGTAGTTATCTTTCTTGTTTTAACTTTATCTCCTAATTACTAAATCAGGTATACTGCCCGAGGCTACGGTTGCTGATCTTTGGTAATGTGTACAGTGCACATTGTTATATAAAGCTGAATAGTAGCCAGACTTGTTGTACTTGGGTCAAATTGACGGTGTCAGATACGGAGATAATTTCTTCTATCAGATTAAACTGCGCTACCACACACCAATGTCGATATTATCTTATTATCGCCTGCATTTCTTCATAATTGAGTAGTTTTGTGTTGACCAAATAGAACCTTATCATCAAGTCTTTTATCTTTACCGGGGGCCCTTATTCGATTCTTTTTGTATGCTAAAGAAGGCATTGAGTTTTTTGTATTGATCGACCCCAGATATCAAACCTTATCGATCCGTTCTAAAGAAAAGTTTTCTTCACACTAGCCAGAGGATGCATTCTGACACCTCCTTTGTCCATCGTGACCTTTTGTGTGGGCCCTTTCAGACCACCAAATCCACAAGGAGGACACACACTATGTCATACTTCATCATACGTTTGGCATTTCTCCGTGCAGATATTTGAGTTCGTGACAACATCAGAGAGAACTTAAATTACTACACGGCACAGTTAGCTCCGTCTGAGTCTAAACGATTGCGCAATGGTATGGGGGTCGCATTCTTCCACCGTTGTATGTTTGACGTTGGAACTTGATTAATGAGATATAGAATGTTGTTATTCATTACCGTGTTGTTTGGAGACCACAGTTTAATCGTTAGATATATGTTATTAATGAGACGGTCCCCCTTTACCCATAGAAACCAAATGCGCGTCACACCTGCCCAATGTCCGGTACTACAATGATTTGTAAATAGGTCCCAATTCTTAAACTGTTGCCAATACCACAATAAACAGTAACGTACCTTATTATACCATCTGGACATCGAAACGTTTGTAATTGTATCGCACATTTCTACAAACAATACCCGTTATTTGTTCAGAAAAGTTATGTTTCACATAAAGTCAAGGTATAAACTATAAACCTTTTAAAAGTAATATCGACAGACCCTATATTATACTCTTTTCCGGTGTTTCCAGTATCCCTTATTCTATAAGAATATTGTTGCCATGATTCCAAAACAATTTTATGTCTTGATTAAATCGGGTGGTACAAAAGATTATGTGTAGGCCTATGTAAGAACACCATTTCACTCATTCATTCAGCCTAGCTCCATGAGAGTAATTTTTTCCAGTGCCTCCGATCATGATGATGGTCGATGATAGCAATAAACTGTGGATGAAGAGTTGGAAAACTTGACGTGGGGTGTGTGAACCTTTGCGGGTAGTAAGGCTAATAATGAGATTTGCCCACCATTTCCCACGATGTATGTTTATATACTTAGCTTGCCTTTATAACCTCCCGTTAAGTATTACATGTCTACTTAATACGATGACGTAATAGCTAAACATTCTACCCTTACTACATCAATATATTCATTGTTTGATCATCCATACATCCACCCATCACCACATCGTTTCCGTTCGCTATGGATGCCAGGTGCACTTACTTATTAATGTCTCTATAAGAGTTATTTCTTCGCCTATTAATACAACCTAGTACTTTCATCAGAGGCTGATTATCCTATAGGCAGTGTAGGCAGCTGCCTAGGGCCCAAGAAAAAAATAGGGCCCATAAAATTTCGGACGACCTTTTTAAATTTCAGTTTTTTACATTATTTAATTCAATGGACTACGCTGACGAACCCCTCTCGGCTGTATCAGCTGTCCACTATGAAGAAAGAAGTACTTTACTACAAGTGATAAAAATTACAGCTTGAAGATAGTAGGAAAAGAAAAGTATGGACATATATTCCCGGAAATTTCGTTTCTCTTACAGCGGTCCTAGTCTTACTACGTCAAACCAGCCTCACAAAGGGCCCAGCTAGTCGAGCTGCCCAGGGCCATCGGAGCCTTGATCCACCTCGGACGTTCATTCATCCATTTTAGAAAGACAATATTTGGGATCAGCTGGGTTTATTTTGTCATGTAGATATGTAAAGCCTCTAGTAGAAAATCTCGCTTTTATTTATTCAATTTGGGTCAAGTAACGCCGATTTCTTATATCTCTTCCAAGTATAGAACTGGTTCGAATATCAGCAATGATACATGTTCAGATTGTGATATCGTGGGAATAAGGAAATAACTCTTGTATTAGGTTTAAGATATATTCTGGTCACAAACACCGATGTACATATTTTCTCTAACTTTTGAAACTGCTTTGTTCAAAAGTTAACAAACAATGCATTGTTATGGAGTTTCAGAATAAAACTCAGTTACATTCGTCTCACAACGCCCACGTTCGATCCAACAGTTACAACAAGTTAACTTCTATTTAAAGCGCAAAATGGAGATTAATACATATATATTTAGAATAGTACAATAACAAAAGATATCTATAGCTATTGCGCTAGATCTTCACAATTCAGACCAGCACGAAAGATGATGAAATGCAGACGTGGATTTAAGGGGAGGTTGATTTCAGAGCATTCTTACCAAACCTCTACCAAACTGGTAATAACAAACATTAGAAATAAGATTTCCTTTTTTAATCTGTCACTAATGTCATGCCCTCTGGCCGCTCATTAGTAGTCCGTTAGCAGTTGACCTCCTATTAAAATGAATGTTGTTTCATTGGACATTTTCTTGGCTTGTATCATCGAGATGGTAGGCGACAATTTGAACTTGGTAGAGTAGGAATACTGTAGCCAATGTTCTTCGCTGTGGCTTAAAATATACCGCCGTCAGCCCTAATGGACATTCAAATTCAAAGTTAATAAATAAAAGAAACTTAAAATCACCCCTTTAATCGCATAGTTTCATGCCGCATTTCTGTATTATCGAGAAGAAAATCGAAACAGGATGGATATTTGCCGCTTTGGCGGTATTGAATTAGATCCTATTATGGATATCTCCCATGTTTGTGTGTTAATATGCAGGGGCAAATTGACTTCTTCGAGTTCTTGTACAGTGGCATAAGGATTACGAATGTTTACCGATTGGTAGTAATTCGGATTTGTTCAAATAAAGTTACTCGACGGCAAGGGAAAGCTGAACATGTTCGATTCTGCTATAGCAATATTCTACGATATATCACTTATTCAGTTGGTACTGATTTGAAATAACGGCATACATGTTATTCTCGCACCCCCACCCCATCTCATTGGGTACATTACATATTAATTCTGACAAATGAGCTTTTAATCTTCTAAGGCACACCCACCAAAGCGACTATCATGCAGTCATCTTTAATTTTTTTTTAAAACAATTTGATGTTTTTTGAAATGAAGGAAACTATTTGGACAAACATTTGACGTATGAACTTAAAGATCGTATCAAAATCTTCGGCCACCATGCAGTTTGGCGAAAATCGACAGAACCATAATAATACTGCCTCATTATCGAACATTTACAGTCACGCTTTACTTCCTTGAAGGCAAAATGCCTTTAAACGTGGCAGTCATTGGCTTAAAATCTTAAGTTTTAATGCACGCTTATTAGTATTTAGGGCTTTAACAAAACGTTTATAGGCGACTCTACCTTTGATGACGGTCATTTAATACAGATCCGTTACGTCTCGTTGTGCAACTGTGTGTACTTGCAGAGCATATAAGCGTTAT
The DNA here is from genome assembly GCA_036850965.1 of Patella caerulea. NCBI lineage: Eukaryota > Metazoa > Mollusca > Gastropoda > Patellidae > Patella > Patella caerulea. The sequence continues at coordinate 28,602,621 of JAZGQO010000006.1, forward strand.
ATATCAAAATTCGAGTAGCGGTGGCTTCAAACAAAGGTCTTCTGCATCGTGAATTGACAAAGGTTGTTTTTCAACATTTTAAGGGCTTAGTTTTCAATGGATCCGAAATTAGCCCAATAAAGCTTAATCCCCACATGTTTAAAGGCGTAAATGGCGATGGCGATTCATTGAGACTTTGACGTAACTTACAATGCAGGTACATAAATATTCCCTTCATCACACAACTAAAAGCATTAACGACAGAGTAAAATATATTGATCAAAATCATCAAGCATACTAAAGTCTAGATCCAAAGGTGGACCGGCGATATCCCAGGGCTTTATGTTAATGAAGTCGATCTGCATCGTTATTTGTTTTCTTAGTATTATTTGTGGAATTTTAGAGAACAATTAAAAGATACATACTTTAACAGACGACCTTATGTGTTATATTACATTATCATACCTTAACGAATGGGTCAAAAAAGGAGCACGTTATCAAATTTAACATTAGTGACTCTGGTGCATGTAAGAAACAGAAAATCGTAGATTGATAAAACTGACATTAAATAGGGTTTAACAACCTTCTTTTCTGCACTAATAGAGCTATACTGCAGACAGGCTTACATTTTCCACCGTAAAATTCATTAAAAAGTGAGAACTAAGAGGGTTTGGGCCAGGGGCGGTTTAAGGTTTATCATGGCGGAGGCTATACTATTTTGAGGGCTCTCTTTCGCGGGGGTCCATGAGGGGGGTGTCTTGATTGATGATTTTTATACCAGTGCAATGCAATGCACTCTCATTCAGTAGTGGATTCGACAGTAACAGTGTAAAGAAAACGAATGATTCGGGCACAGGGGCCCTTTCCCTTGGCCACAGGGGCCATTTTGTCATAAGAGGGGCCATTTTGTCTGCCTTTAGGGCCCCCCTAACCAGGGTACATTTCATTTTTCTCATCGGTTTTAGCATTTTTCCCCGTTTTATTTGATTTGTTTTTCGCGAGGAGGCTGGCGCCTCCAGCGCCTCAGCTATAAAACGCCTTTGGTTTGGGTATGTCAAATGTGACGAAAGATATATGTTTCGTTGAAGAAAAAGAACTGTTTTGATATAAAGTAAGATAAAATGACTAAATCATATATCATTAATTTTTAAAGCAACATTTAATTGGTGATTTTACAATATAAGATAGCAGCGTGTAATGAAATGCAAAGGATAAAGAACCGTGTGACGTCCATCTGTGTTAGAAAGGAACTCTTTAAAAAGTACATGGATGTCACATTTACCCCTAAATGATGTCAATGAAATCGTTGAAATTGTGGCCAAGAAAACAATTCAGAAACATTTTAAGTACATCTATTTGTTCTTAGCCCCGAAGGTGTACGTTACAGACATTATTAATTTGCGCATGTGTTGCTCTCCCGTGGGGCATGTGTCGATGTGAGGTTACTAAAACTTTCAGTATATCATATATCCCAATAAAAACGAACAGTACCGGGGCGCCGAGTGAACCATGCTGTGTAATCTACAGGGGATTTTTCCAGATTAAAGCCTGTATGATGAACATCATTATTCTAGTGACAGATCGTGGTCATTATACTGATCGGGAACTTTCAAAAGATGAGATATACCACAAAAACTGCTATGTGGTTCCGTTGAAAGCCAAAGGGGCAAAATTTATCTGATTTGGGTCACATAAAAATGGTCACATTTATTGAATGTAATGTGTATATGTGATGAACATCTTTTTTCATTAATTAATTGTTCGGGGCTAAAACTGACTGAAATTAAACAAATATTATATTGCATTATATAGTCCACCTAAATCTGGCAGATTTGCCCATTTAACTTTAATTAACGGGGAGTTAAAACAATATAACAATAACATAAATTCAGTGGTATTGCTAGATTATGGAGCGGGAGAATCTCCAAATCTTACGATAAAAGTTGTGAAAAAAAAATAGTTTACGTTATTATTTTGTCCGTTGTAAAGTATTAACGAGATGGCATACCTAAGACATTGTTACGTTGGGCGAAAGTATTTGTGAGAGTAGTTGTAGTGAACACCAGGGTTACCTGTGGGATGAGGAGTAAAGGACTTTACGATAACCGTATACATTAAGTATTGAACATTCTTCATATGTGTTAAAATGTTTTCAAATAATTAACCAAATCTACGTATAACTTCAATAAGTCAGAAAATTGTCGATTTCATCTTTCAAATTTTGAGTTGTTCAATTAGTCATAAAGCGGATCCTTGTCGAAATGTTGGAAGCGGATTGTTGCTTGGGGCATTAGGAAGAAACCTATAGAATTTTTGAATAGTGAATTTGGAACGCGTTTCTTTGAGTTATCCTTCGATGCACTCTTGGCTGTTAAACGCCTATAAAGTGGTGCAGAACAAAGCAACACAATGATCATGCGTTTGGGCTTTTACAGACAAAGTTCTGGTGCGCCGTTTTATTTGTGCAAGAAAACCCAAAACATTTAGATTATTTGCCCCAGACACACGTATTTTGCGAGCTGAAATCTTTAGAATCCCCATACGCCAATTTCGAGACTAACACATACAGTACTTTAATTTCCACGGCTGAAGCATCTGCAATGGAAGGCATGATTTACTTAACGTCGTACTAAATGATCAAGGCATCTTCAATAGATGACTTGATCTCACTTCAATTCCGTACATTGTATGTTGTAGAACGCGTGATCACTGCTTCAGGAACATGTGCTGTCCACCCCTTTGGCGAAGACGGGGTCTGGTGCCAAAATATATTCTGCCAATAAAGAGTTCCCCTTGCTGACGTCTGGTGAATTATGGTCAAATGGCCCTTTTTACCACTTAGCTACCCAACAGATTGGACAAAATATCACCGGGCATTAGGACGATTTATGAAATAACGTGTTGCCACTACCCCCCGACAATTTCCAGATGTTACTTTTGGTCATCGAAGCAACTGCAAATCTCTATATATTAATATCAGTTTCAAAATTGCAAATAAAAAAATCGGGGGCTTATTATTGACTGTAGAATGATAAATATTAGGAAAGAAAACTATGTATGAGACTAAAATACCAGTATAGTCAGTGGGAAATAAAATTAAGCAATTTTTTGAGCGAAATGCACTCAATACCTCACAATATTTTGCAGCTTCAGTGAGTAAGTAATGTGTATACAACCACAGGTGTGCCCCCCCCCCCCCGCCAAAAAAATCGAATTAGCCCCCCCCCCAATATTTCGCCAAAAATAGTGATTTCTTAGGAGTATTCTTAGCCGGCCACATCCTCAGCTCCAAAACATTCCGTAGCCCCCCCCCCCCCCCAATTTTATGAGCTGGCTATGGGCCCGAACAGGTGTTAGTACCATGTGTTGGCCAGTCCATGGTTTCTCCATGTAAACGGTATATGGCAGAGGGCCTGGCAATTTGGCAAGCAGCAGTATATTCATTCGGTGGTACGAAAATCACGTTGTCGTAAAAGAACCCTTGACAGAAGGAATTCAATTTCCCACATTGCGCACTGTATGGCGTATATCAGTCTTCATTGTTGGTGCAGATAATTAGGACATTTCATTTCAACGCGTCTATGTTTTACTGGCAACCAGACGATCGTTTCGCTTTACGAATCCTTTGGCATGTAACTGGAGAGTTCTAAAATCGTCGTGCTACCGACCCACCACGGCACAGTATCGATGATGGTGAGAGACTGAATAGGGGGCTGAGTAAATTTAGCTGTCTACGGTTTACTCTTACATGGAATTCCAACTGTCAAGAGATCGTTTACGTGCACGCCATTAAGGTATACACGGGACGTCGGTTTCTTGGCATACCCTCCGTCCTTCATCACTGACAAGGACAAACCACGCCGGTAAATCTGGATGAACTTTCTCGGCCAGTCTAACACTTGACTCATATGCTAGCGGAGAAGAGAGAGAGAGGGGGGGGGGAGAGAGAGAGAGAGGTAGCGTCCACTCGACCAAGACACACCAGGTCATTTCGAGACTAACACATACCATTGTTCAATTTTATTTCAATAATTCGCTTGCGAGTAGTTTTTTTTTAGCAATTGGTCAGGCGACCCCACTACTTGTCATGTACAACCAATTAATCGAAACCTCCTGATAAGACGGAAAACTTGACAGAACAATGCTATTTTTAACAATTAGTGTTTGCTTGCTGCATTCTCTTTCAAAGCTGAACTACAGTGAGAGTTTAATTGTTTATTCGTGTAAATAGAAAGGGGTTGAGGTTTCCAAAGTTTCACGGGGTCGTGGAACATTGAATATCGAGGGAGTTCGTCCTCTCCTGGTCCCAATAACAATACTTCATACCAAACTTGCAGATCGTTGAATGTCGATAGGATTCAACATGATATGATCATTAATATTCTTAAAGACCAATTTGAAAAAGGGTATTAGGCCAAAACGATTTCAGTCGGTCTATGCCATGTTACCGACGATTGGACCGCCCCCCCCCCCCCCAATATTTCACCAACAATAATGATTCCTTAGGGGAAATTAGGTAGCCCCCCCCCCCCACACACACACACACAAATTTTATGAGCTGGCTACGGGCCCGGATTGAACATGTAATGATTGGTGCTAATGGGTGTCAGAGTAAGATACACAAACTCACTGTTATTATAAGTTTATTTATGGTACCCGGTACCAGGGGCGTGGTGAGGGCAATTATTGAGAAGAAATTATGAGTAACAAAAAAGATTTTGGCACAAAAACCCTTTTACTGACCGCGAGCGCCGAAGTCGTGAGCCCGCAGCGGGGGGTCCGGGGGGCCCTCCCCCGGGAAAATTTCGAAAATTAGAAGCCCAGAAACGCAATCTCCAGCAATCCGAGACAAGAAATACGGTAATAAAATATGATTAAATTTTCCAACTTGACTCTTTCAAAATTTTTTTAATTGGGTCAGATGAAACAATTTTTCCACTTACAAATGTTTTTCATTTTTTGAGTAATTTGATTGTGATTTTGGCGCAAAAACTTTTTGGCGCATGAGTATGGCTACTCATGAACTCATTCTCACCACGCCCCTGCCCGGTACCAATTTGTTTTGGCAATGTCATGTTATATATATATCCATACGCTGCATTTAATGTGATGGCTAAATATGTTGTCGAAACTTATATCCGACACACACATGGATTCGAAGCGTTCGGTTCGCGCTCGGCTAACCCTTTCTTTTGAACCCTCTATCGGGTTGATTATTTTAATATTTGCCGTGATAATTTGAAAGGCAAAAGAAATGTGTAAATATTCGATAACATATTTAAATGTATCTTAAAACTTACGTGGGAATATATAGGAAACTAAATATTTCTATCCCGACCCCATCCCCACAACAAAACCCTCAACAAATAATGTACAAGAAAGGAGATAACTCCTGTTATTGACCCAACTAAATTGGCGTATCACACTGGTCAGTTGTGAATATAAATAAGATTCCCGCGATGTATCTTCGGAACGGTGGCACATATCTAACAGCAATGCCGTGATAGTTCGTTAGGCAAGAGAAATGTATAACTATTAGATCAAACATTTAAATTATGCTCAAGGATAGGAAATCACCCCATAAAAAATTACCATTTTTATAAAACAAAAAAATTAATAATTGGCTAAATGGGAGATTACTCCTATTATTGACCCTTTTATAAAAACTAAAGCCTCGCATGAACGATAGCAACTAAACTGACGTATATCTAATATAATGCAAATCGTAAAATGGTATTATCTTGAACCATGTCTTCTAAATTACCAATTAATAAGGGCTAATGCAATTAAAGTTTCTTTAATATCAATAACTTCTCCCTATATATAATTTAGCCAATCACAAAGACTTGCTTATCATGTGTCTTGTATTGTCCAATCACACAGATCGTAATTTATTGCGCCTTGAAGAAGAAGACAAAATGGCTGAAAATTTTCAATAAACCAAACGACTTTGGTTGTGCTGGGTGGAAGTTTAAATTTTCTCGTATGTAATGATATTCTAGACAACCCATTCATAATAAATATGTCTAAGTGGGTTTTACCTTGCAATTTGTATAGTGAATTGAGCATTTCATAGTTGCATTGTCACAATTTTCAGTCATCACTCACATCAATAAATTTAATTATTTATTGAATGAATAAACAATAAATGATAACCAGATCACACTTTATCTGCACATGGGCTTCAGTTCCGGTGTTCAGAAGTTAGAAAGTGTATAGCATTTTAAAATCATATTACAAGAAATGGTTGATATTTAGGCTAGTACACGAAACTTTGTATTCCAATATTGTAGCCGGATAGGCATTCTTCAAACGTTGCAAGTTTTATAAGCAAAACTTTGCACTAGATAGGCCTACTATATATAATGATATATTAGAATAGGCCAATACTACTGTATAGCCAGTTAATGAAGCTATAAGTTGCACATAAAAATATATAGATATGTTTTAACTACAGCACATGCTTGTAATATCTAGGTGTCCTTAAATAACAGAAGATTGTTTCTTAAAATAGAGTAGCCTCTAATAATAATCATACTGATTAATAAAAATGCTGGATGTTTGCGTCTCAAAACTTCCCAATTTTGAAAAAAACATACAATTTCATCACATATCCTCCAAATCCATGGTTCGGGTATAAGATGTTGTTTTCTGTGACGCAAATGTTGCTAATATGCATTGACATTTGACATGCGAATAAATGACTCAAGTCATTACAAGTCCTTTCCCAGTTTAGGGGACAGGTTCGATGGTCAAAATTTCGGTGATTCACACCCAGTAGTAAAATGTAGGGTTATTTGTGCACTCTACAGAAAGTTGGACTCAACACAGCTAATATTCATGCTTCAGTGACTGTGTCTCTTACTAGAGAGAGAGAGAAATGGGGTTTAACGTCCACTCAACACAAACTAGGTCATTTCGGGACTGACATATGGTTCAATTTTATTTCCATAATTCGCTTGCGCGTAGGGGTCTTTAGCAGTGGGAGGAAACCGGAGTGCCCGGAGGAAACCCACGAGGTTGAGAAGGCGCCCCTATCTCCATGCCACATACGCTCACACCAGGGCTCGAAACCACAGCCGCAAGCCAGAGGTGACCGGCCAGCTAGAGGTCGAAGCGCGGCACTCTAGACCACTCGGCCATCCCAACCCCCAGTGTCTCTTACTAATTTCTCGCATTATGGAAATGATCAGCTTTGGAGTCTATGCGACTTTAAATACCCATGGCACTTTCAGTTCTCTACAAATCAACTATTACAGTCGTAAAAATTCTTTTGTTGCCATGGCACGTGCATTTCTCAACTATTACAGCTGTAAAAATTCTATTGTTGACGATTTGAACAGCAGTAAAATTTCGCTTCTTGGTTAATACAAATTACGGGGGGTTGGAATGGCCTAGTGGTCTAGAGTGCCGCGCTTCGACCTCTAGCTGGCCGGTCACCTCTGGCTTGCGGCTGTGGTTTCGAGCCCTGGAGTGAGCGTATGTGGCATGGAGATAGGGGCGCCTTCTGAACCTCGTGGGTTTCCTCCGGGCACTCCGGTTTCCTCCCACTGCTAAAGACCCCTACGCGCAAGCCAATTATTGAAATAAAAATTAAAAACCATATGTTAGTCCCGAAATGACCTAGTTTGTGTTGAGTGGATGTTAAACCCCATTTCTCTCTCTCTCACTACAAATTACATTTGTTTTTTTTTTAAATTGCTTTATCATTAACTGTACTGTTACAAGCGGCATCTTTTGGGTTGGTACAAATAATGTCTCTGAAAAACTAAACATGATACTAGCAGTAGTTTCATTTTACTTTTACAAGGTTCTGAAAACAATTGTTTAGGTACCGGTTGTTGCCTAAAGTGCATATTTCTAAATTCAATTTCTTGCTCCAGCTTTCTGTTATTGTTATGTTTCGTAAAAAAGTAGTCTTGATTTTCCCGACCAGTCAATCAGATGTAGAATGGTCGTTGGACTGGTTAAGAGCGAGACTAATTTCAAAACAAGGGCATGTAACCAATCTTTTACCCAAAAGTGTCCTGATGTTATGGACGACATTCGGAACCAGTTTTCCTTTAATTATTTACAGATGGTTAAATGGTCATAGCTTATTAAGTACAACATGATTGTTTATTTAATGACTATAAATATGCGAAACTGATTTAAGGCTTGGTGTATATATATATATATATATAAATATATATATATATATAAATATAGTGGCGTAATTGTTGAGATATTTGGAGATATTTATTTGCAAGCTAATTCACTGAACTATTAAAATAGTTAATCATTATCAGTTGTTCTTCGCCTGTCCTAACTTAGTTTCATATGCAGTTGTAAATTTTATCTTTCTCTGGACATGATGACTTAATATTAAAATATGATAGATAATGTAAATGACATGAACAGAAACAACACCATTTAATGATATATCTGAACTTATCTTTTTATATTTTAGGAAAATGACAGCTGTGGCAGCTGTAGCAGCTCCAGAGAAAATGAAGTCTCTGTTTGGGGACCTGGGTAAACCTACCATGAGGGGTGTGCGGAAATGTCCTAAATGTGGTACATTTAACGGAACACGAGGAGTAAGCTGTAAGAACAAGTTATGTGATGCTGTGTTTAAGGAAAAGGAGAGAAAAAAAGGTCATAGTGCTGATGCCGTAAAAATCATCACAGGTTCTACCGTTCAAGTATTTTCAGTACGATTACGAGATCGAGGTCCTGATTATCGAGGCTTTGTCCAGCTACCGTTAGTTCAAGATCTAGATGGTAACCCTGCTACAGTTGTAGATGCAGCTGTCTTGGCAGGAGCAGCAAGATGTTACGTAGATACCTGTAATAAACCTGGTAATACTATTGCCATGCAGGATCAAGCTTGTACCCATATTAAATCAGCCATTGACTGTTCTCAGGAGGCCCAACCTCTAACTCTTAAAAACTCAGTTTTAAACTCATTACAAGTAACAAATGAAACGAAGCAAGCTATCTGGTTGTTAGCCACAGAAACCACAGGTCCGTTAGTGCAGCGTGTAACAAAAAACATTATGGTTGTTAAATGTAAACCTAACTCGAAACAACCCATGGGATTCTTACATTTCTCATTCTTTGAAGTGAATAAAAATAAATCTGAACACCATGAATATAAGTTTCAGTGTAGCTGTAAAGCATTTAGGGTAAGTTGCGGATAATGTTGTCTTGGTCTTTGAATGTAATAACTACATTTATACAAAATATTTAACATTAAGTATCCTTAAATGATATAAAACATAAATTCTTAATAGGTTTTACGATATTAGAAATACAGAATGATTTGGTAATTATAGCAAAAATGCTACCATTTCCAAGTAATACAGATTACATCTAATTCATAAATAATATATAGATCTATGTATATTTTTAACTTTTAAAAATAGAGTTGGAACTTGGAAACTGTTGCTTTAATTACAAATAAAAAATGTTCTTTCTGATTATTTCAGAGTTACAAACATGGGGTTGTGAAAGATGATAATTTAAAGCGTTGTGTTCACTTTTATGCTTGTATTTGTGCATTTGCCAGTGATGATAAACTGGCCGAAGAATTTAATTATTATATCAATTTAGATAATACAGGTAACTGTCTAAAACTTTACAAAACACTTATTGCATTGGATTTTTTTATTGTCAGAAATTTGTTGACTTGTAGTAATCTAATGCCAAGATGAAATGAAATCGGGGGAGGGGGTGTTTAACATCCTACTTTTCTGTACCACGCCGTCTAATTGTCAAAGGCATCAAGGTATAAATAAGAAACGAGTTTGAAACAGGTCAGGTATTTTAATGAACTCAAAAATTTGTCCCATCGGTAAATAGGAGTCAATAATACCCAATGTCTTGTAGACATTCAATAGTTAACCAAATTCTTTTAGTTGGGTGTATACATTTGTTTCATAGTGGCAGTAGATACAGAGTAGAATAATGAATATGTTTAGCTGTAATAGTATTTATCATTATTTGTCATATGATATGTTTTTCAGGACCTTTAGAAATGGTGACTGATCCACAAGTGCTAACTATTTATCCTTCATCTGAAGTGTCTGTGTCTACTACAGAACCTAATACATTAGAAGTTATGGTAATGGAAGAAGGTTTATTAGGTGAACCTATTGTCAAGAGAAAAAGAAAAGATGACTCAATAGGTAAGATAATCAACCAGATATACAGGTAGGGTAGTTGACCCCTTCCCCAATTCATTTAAGTATACAAATAAATGTAAAATTATGGCCTATATGGAGCTCTTTGGAACTGATCACAAAGCCATGTATGGGGGTTGGTGGCTCTTTTAGATTTCTTGACTCCAATTTTTCATTGTGTGACTTCATAAATGCAATATTGTTTGTAAACTTTTGCACAAGATATTTGAAGTGTATCCTATCAAATTATAGTATTTACTGGGATAGAAGAAAAATATAAATTGATAGTAGAAAGTTGTCACTGAGAAGTTAATTTGAGTTGTATGTAGGTTTATTCAGGCACTAGGTGATTTTTGACTGCACTTAATAACTAGATCTTACAGAAGTTTTACAAGGATTATTTATATGTTTTTCACAGCCCAAGCTAGCAGTGCATTGTTAAACTTACAAGAAATACACAACTCCAGTAAAAAATCTAGTCCTACCAAATCTCAAAGCCAAAAAACCTCTCAAACTCCAAAGAAACCAGGTATATTTAATATTTTACAACTACATAATTTTTAATTCTGTTTAATTGGTAATCATAAGACATTTCTAAAGAACTATACATGTATAACTCATATTTAACATGAATCTTTGACAGACAAGAATGAAGATTTTGAATTGAATTTTTTTTTTTTTTACCTTTAATAATTTTGCTCAACAACACATATTTTATATTTTGTCCCAGTCGAAAGCAGAACAGTAGGATGTTAAACCCCTTTTCATTTTGTATTTTATTAAGCACAAATTCCATTAGATGAGGGGCAAGCAACTGTTGGTTATTTACAGTGGTTATCTAGTGTTACAGAGAGAATAAATCAAACCATGCATTATCAATTTGATGGTAAGTTGTACAATAGTAAATTGTCTTTATCTACCTTTGAATTTTAGGATAAAATTATTTGTACTACTGTACTCAATAGAAATTCATTGGCCCGCATGTAAAAGATCCCTTGACAGTTGGAATTGGATATAAGAGTAGAATGTAATGCTGCTGTTCGGGCAAAATTTCCCTCATGGCATACTATATGGCGTATACCAGTCTTCATTAGCCCAATTTGGAGTAGAACTTTTAACCTCATTTCATTTCTTTTCAATAGAAATTGTACAACAGTAATATGGGATTTGTCTTTATGAAGAACTATTATTTCGATGATCAGTAAAATAATATTTTTAAAAAACAAGACTATATTATGAAATATGTTTGCCCCACGTAGTATTATTGGGTGGTGAATCTAAATTATGTATTAGCATGTCTATTCATAAAATATTATAGGTAGTATAATCCTTTCATCTCATAATTTACTGCAGGTAATCCTGAACCATTAGTATTTCATGCTCCGCAGACTTTCTTTGATTGTCTACAACAGAGAATTTCAGCGGGCAACAAGAAAAGACGTCTTCCTAATTTTACTACAGGCTTTGTACGAAAAGATGCCCTACCACTTGGAACTTTCACCAAATATACATGGCATATTACTAATATATTACATGTGAAACAAATATTTGATACACCCGAAGTAAGCATATTTATTTACTTTTTATTGATTAAAGATGCATTATGCAAAAGCTAAAACTACCGTTTGCAGGTCTTTTTAACCACTCATTTATATAAATTATTAATTAGACATTTATGCCCATAATCAAGTCTCTAGACCATTGAATGGCTGAGAGATTGAATAGAACAGAATACTGTTGCAATACAATTTAATGGAAAATTGAGATTTTGTTTATTATTCTGTTTCTATTGATACTACAAGACTATTTAAGCTATTGCTTTGCTCAGAAAATAGTAATTTGACTGAAATTTTCAATAGATTAATGTTTGCATTATCTAATTTTGAACTATTAATATAGTTGCAAGAACTGCCAGTCCTTTATCTAAATATTACATAAAGCAGCTTTATGGAAAATTAAATATAGTTCCATTGGTACTTCCAAAATACAAATAGTCTATTGTAATTGGAAGCAGTTTTGCTGAGTGTATATGAAAGCAAAATAATGATTAAGAATGGCTTGGTTAAAAAGTAAGAAGGTTAAAAGAAGTGGAATTTTAAAAAAAAAAAACCCAAGTGGAATTATTAATGAAGGTATTGCACTTAGTAAAGATGTTTTCGTGATTTATGGAAAATATGCAATTTTTTATGACAGATATCCCTAGATATTACAAGAAGTTTTATAGAAAATCGAGATGGTTCATATGAGTTATATGAAGCTCCTAAAGTAGAGGTAGAATCTCTTGATGACACTATTAAAAATCAAACAAAGAATCAAACTCCAATTCGTCCATTTGAAAGAAAAACATTCCTCAAAGTTGGTAAGTTGACATACTTGTTTAATGAAATTTGTTAGGATCCATACTGCATGTAAAAGATCCTTTGACAGTTGATATTTCAAGAAGAATAGGTGGAACTGCCACTGTCTGAGCTAAATCACCTTTCCCAGCTTCCCCTATCCATTATGCATTTAAATTTACTTTAATGGTCGAGTGCGAGACATTAAGTAGTATATTGATATTGTACGAGTCTTGCACGAGACCATTAAACAACTTAAAATAAAAACACTATCCAGCCGGCGCATTTCAATGAAATACATCACTCAGGTCCAATATTTCAATTAGAATAATGTATGCTTGGCACATTGCCCATACGATTATTTGAAATAATGATGCGCCAACATCAAAGGATGACGTCACATTTTAATAAAACTTAAACTACCAAAAGTTCGCCTCAATATTACTAGTATTTTGTTGATGAGACATTCAACCACATCTTTCCTGCCTTAGTTTTAAAGACGTACTGTAAATATGAGTGACATTTCTTTCTTTATTTTTCATAGGCACTTCCTCTGGTGAACATAAGGAACCTACTCCATTTATTATAGAATGGATACCAGATATTTTGCCTAAGTCAAGAATTGGAGAGTTAAGAATTAAGTTTGAATATGGACATCAGCGAAATGGACATGTTGAACAACGAATACATGTACCATTTCAAGACATACCTTTACAAACTATACAAACCATTCATGTACAGGAAATATAAAGGATTAATTACTTAAATCAGGTTTAAATGAAAGTGTATAGTGTGCTGGGATGTTGTATTTTTAATGATGAGTGAATAGATTTGAGTGTGAACTTAGTCAATGTAAAAAGAGAAGAGTATTAAATACTTAGGTGTGGTTTTAGTGCGGACTGATGGTGAATTATGGTTATTATCAGCAGTTTTCAGTCAATGTGCTATTTTACTTGTCTTAAAGAAGAACTACTAGTGTCTCAACAAATGGATTTTTGTTACTTTGAAAATACATGATCAAGTAAATAAGATATGAAGTTATGGTAAATATATAATAATAAAATATTGACAGTTGCTATGTGTTCATTTACGTACACACCTCCAGACTACATGTATCTCTCACAGTAATTATTGATGTTATAAGGTGGCTGTTCCCCTGTATTAAACTTCATTAATGTTGATATTGAGGTACATGCAATATTAACCTCCAGTAAACACATCCTTTGAATTTCCTGTGCAAAAGATAAGTTGCAATTGATACAAGCCGATAATCTAACTTGTGTCGATGTCTTGGTCAGACAGCTACCTATTTGTTATCTGAAATAAAACCTACAGATTCCGCCCTTAGGAAGTGGTTGCTATCATGTGTAGTATGCAGAGTCTGGTGAGTACATTACTACTACTGAATGGAAGCAAACCATTTGTGGACTGATATTCTTTTTACAGATTCAACTTTTGCATTCATTTAGTTTTCAAGTTATTAAAGATCTCTCAAAAGATGATCAGATACTTTAGGATAAAATAATGAAAAGGACCAATATCATCACTTCTGATTGATTATGGTATATTTTAAAAAGAACCCCAATAGTTGTAAAGTATTAATTACTACACGAATACAAGTAAATTATGTGTTATTTGTTCTGAGAGAACGGAATTTGACCAAACTGTTAATATGCAGACATGTCCACTAGTCTTGTAAGGACCTAATGGCCAGGTCAGAATTATTGAGATTTTGTATAAAATACTTGCTGGAGTTGTTTGACTGGTCATAAAGCTATTGCACATCATTAAAATTGTTCAGGTCAGAGGTTTTCTGGCTTTTTTTTTTCAGAGGAGTTACTGCCCATGTCACAGAAACTATGGGGATGCTCGATTCACAGTCAAGAACGTCCCAAATCGACAGAATTACAATCGAGTGACGCAGAATTCAGTCCTGTCACAGTTCTGCCAGTCCCGACGGCTGAGGTGGAGTGAGTAGAATCGTGACGTATTCCAAGGTAAAAAATATGTTTCAGCTGTCAGGATGGGTTGAGATATTTCTTATACAACCGACACATGCGTTGTACTCCGAAATTCTCCTTTTCACTCAATTGACACCAGTTTTGGAATTCAATTCCGGAACTGTGAATCAAGTATCCCCCTTGTCAACACTGTATACAGGTGACAGTTACATGTATTGAGAATATTTTGATATGACAATATATTGTATTGATCTTGCCAACCTTCAAAATCTTGTTACAGATATCATATATTTGTTGTCGGGCTCTTGATAACATCCTCCACCTACTGTCTCATCTTTATGTGATTTGCTACTGTTAAGCTAAAATATAGCAAAAAACCTTAAATCCTGACAAATTCTCAGTTAGATAATTGGTATAATGTATATGAAATTATTGCAAGCACCAAAATCAATGGACTAATTATATAATGTTAATAAATGTACCTTTGTAACAGTTAGAATCTTTTAAACCTGCTGAAAGCACTACAATGTATATCATAGATGATTTGTGTTAATTTATGACACATTGATTTCATGTTCTACAATTTATAGCTTTTATATAAATTATCAGCATTTATTAGAATTAATGGGCATTTTAACTCATATACTGATTTAGGTTTCAACATTTTGTTTCTAATATAATAAGTGTTTCTTTTATTTCAATTGTAAAAATAGGTTATTTTACATTGATACCTTTCCTAATTTATTATATATTGTGCCTTCTGACAGCAAATTGTAATATTACTATCATATTTTACATTTGTACGAATCAGATATTATTTTTGTGTTGAGAATATAATGGTTGCATTAAAGTTGGTATTGACAAGTTATTGACTGTTATTATTATTATTGATTATTATATGTTGGTAAGTAAATATACCAAATGTTAATAAAAAGTATTCTTTATATTGTATTTCTGGTTTTCTTCATTTTAATCCTGTATTCCCTGGTAACTTATTATTATTTTAGGAGTGTTTGATATATAGGCTTGGCCTTCACTTGCATATGTAGACTAATGATATGCTTTAATGTGTGTACATTTAAAGCATATTGGATATTAACTCTAGCCTCAAAAGCGTCTACAAGACGTTTCAAATTGATCAAGAGCTATAACTCTGGCAGTAAGTATCGAAAATCGTTGAAAATCAATAGGATTCTTAGTCACGTGCATCAATTTCAAGACAAACTTTGTTAGAGCATCCATAAGATTTTCCAAAGCCATAACACTATTAATCTGATACAAAAAGATCATCGAGTTATCATAATACAAAACATGGACCTTATTTAGTAATATACATGTAGTACAAGTACAAACTTACTAAAATTACAGAGATATTTGATGAAGTGAACTCTGGTCCGCAGGAAAGAGAAAAGGGGCATTTCACTTGACAGATCTTGACAAAAGAAATAGGGATCCTTGTTTTATCATAATACAGGTTTCCTGAAAGTTCCAGAAAAGGTTTCCAGTTAAATTAGTTAGGGTATGATAGCCTTCATTATAATAGTATTTTAAAGTCCTGGGCCCTATTTCACGAAATTTTAACTTAAGATAAAATCCAATTTTAGTAGATACTTCAATTTTGATTGGTTACGCACTAAAATCAATCTAATATCCAATCGAATACTAAAATTGGGTTCTTATCTTAGTTAAAATTTCGTGAGATAGGCCCCTGAACACTAAATTAGAAATAACATAACAGCATGTAAAGTAATCAAATCGTGGACCGTGTAGAACAGTGGTTCTCAAGCTTTTTGCCAATGGCACACCCTGGCTTGTTAAATATAATATATGAAAATTATGAATTTTGCAAAATAGAAACATGGCATGTCATAGACGACATATAAATATAACTGTTAGATGTATACTAGTCTTAGACACATTGTCAGGAAAATAAGTCCTCGTGTTTCACGAAGCTGCGTATCTATATTCGGGGGAAGGAAATCAAACCCCTTGGACCCTTAATCTGTGTACCCATGGGAATATTTGGGATATTAGCAGGATTTTTCAGAACTCTTTAAAATAAATTTAACTATTATGAAGTCATAATTAAACGACGTCATAATGCCAACCATGACGTTATGTTTATTGTTCCACCATCCCTGCTCTTATTTTATAATTAACAGGACGTCTTTCTACTTTACGTGTAGCAAAGTTTTCCATTTTAACGAATTGTCAGTCTAATTTTACAAAACTGTTCAATGGATTCGAGGTAAGAATATTTGTCATTATTTGCAGATATAAATAACTTTTTAAAATCATAGTTTGGCAGGGAGTTAAGAGTTATTATAACTCTTCAAAATATATAGTCTCCAATGACATATTCTAACACAAAACGGAAGACACGCTTCCTTTGTAAAGAATATAAAGGTAATGTAACTAAAAGAAATCAAGATGGTAATTATTATGGTTTGGTTTTGTAGAATTGATTTTTTACACGACTTTAAAAAGCGTGTATTAAATGGTCATCAAGCGATGGAATCTTTGGGTGAAGATGATGAAGATGCTCCCTACCCATCTCCCAGAGACATAACTGGTGAGTATTAGAAGAGAGTCTAGCTCATTCTATTTGTAAAACGCTGATAAAGTATGCTTGAAATATTATATATTAGATCTATTATTCTACGTTTAAATTACATCAGAGTTCGTTTATTTAAAGTCTAGACAAGCTGAATCACTGGTAACATAAAGCGTCTCGTAAGACGTTTATTGGGCTATGTATACCTTCTACACATATTTCTTACATTTGTAGGTTTACCAGGACCAATTCCTGGTGAAGCTAGAGGTGATTCAGCTGAATCTGTAACAGGATCTTATGCATCATCTTGGGGCGGATCTTGGTGTAGTGTGGAACCTGAAACTGGTGGAGCGAACATACCATCCAAACCTAAAACTGACTCTAAAGGTTTGTTCTGTTTTTACCTTTATCCATACAATATACATACACGGTCATTCGTTAATGATCCAGGCCACCTTCTGGATCAACTAAACATCCATCAACCAGAAGCACAAAAGAATAGCGTTCGGTCCATGAAATTAGCCACTCCAGAAGAAACAGAACGGACGCACCCGTTTTAGCTTTTGAGTGGTCATATTATAACAAACATGTAATATTCTTATTTTAAAAAATATGATAATTTGTCGGATACGCAATTGCATAATTTCTAGATAGAACTATTTCCAATCCAATTGCACAGAATGTTTGGTTAGATATTTTGACTATCTTTCGATATGCCTTTTTCGTGTTGTTGCTGGCGTGGTTTCGAATCCTCGGTTGTACGTGGCAAGGAGTATGGTCGCCTGTACAACCTTGTGGGTTTTCTATGGGTACTCCTGTTTCCTTCCACTGCTAAAAACGCCTACGCCTAAGCGAATTGTTGAAATAAAATTAAACCATATATTAGTACCGAAATGACCTAATTTGTGTCGAGTGGACGTTAAACCCCATTTCTCTCTCTCGCTCTCTTTATCTCGGTTTGGATCTAAGAAGGTTACTTATAAATGATCACAACAATAACCAAAATATCAATCTTTATATTTACAGGTTCATCCCTTCAAGATGCCGATGAAGAGATGCAATCAACTAATGATGATCTCCGCTTTAAAATTGATCAACTGAATAGGTACTTTAATTTGAATTACAGTACATGTAAATGATTTATTTTTACTTTTTGAGTGAATGTAGTATTTTTGATGGGGATATTATTTCATTGGTATTTTAATGATAAAAGTAAATACTTTACTCCAATTTCGTAAAATTTAGTTATATAATCATTTAATGTATCTTTTATTTCAGACATATTGACAAGCTACATTATGAAAACTATGATTGTATGAACCGTATTTTGATTCTACAATGTAGTGTTGAGAGGGCGGATGAAGAGGTTGATTTCTACAAGAAACTTTACGAGGCTACAAGAAGTAAAGGCAAAGAATACATTGAGAGAGTACCGTCCATTGATGGTGTAAAGAGGGTTAGATATCGGTTCGGTAAAAGAGTGGAAGATTTAAGCCCAACTGTTGTTGATCCCATTGTTAAAGCTATGGTAGATGAAAGACTTCAACCCATCTCATGCGTCAGTCCTGAAGATCAAATGCTTGAGAGTGAAAATCACCAGGATGGAGAAAACGATTCGATAAATAAAAATAAGAAACCATTGTCCGGATTTAACGAACAGTTCAGCACCAGAGACACGAGGAACAAAATAGACGAGTACATGGACACATATTCACCGTGTATCACTATGGATGGATATACTACATGTAAACCCATGAAGAGCTTAGTTTTTATGGATACAAAGCATAAGTTTGTGGTCAGTAGCAAAACAGGAATCGATCAGAAAGATCCCTTGGACACATACAACAGTATTGATGAATATTCAGCATGCAAGCCTTTAAAGATCACAGGCTCAAGAGGAAGTCCACTGCTATCAAACAACATCATATCCAACAAAACTCGAGGTGTGTCCAGCATAGTTTCAGAAACTGTAATTTCAAGTCCCAGCGAAGATGTCCACAATGCGAACGATATTCAAAAGCTTAATATTGATAATCATGTTGAGAATACCAAGACGATGTATGATAGCAACCCGGTCTCACACCATCCATCCTTCACCGTGAAATACACCATAAAAGATGCTTCCTCTGTGGAAGAAGCTTTCTGCTACGAAGATAGCTTAGGCAAATATGCCAAGTTGCCCCCTTTGGGAGCGGCTCAACACTTGCCAATCCAATGCCAACAATTTAGAAACAAAAAGCTGAAACCAATAATTTCAAGCTCAGAAGGTACCACGCATCAGCCACAACGAATGCCAAGTTTCCACAAAAAGGTGACGATTCCTAGACCTACTAGAGCCAGTGCTATGAAAGCTAACGATACTTCCATGAAAATATCGAAAAATCAAACAATGCTGCCGAAGCATCTTCCACCAACAGATCATACAGTATTTACGGGAGATAAGCGATGCTCGTTTCCAAAGATAAAATCAGCAACATCATCAGATAAAAACAAGATTAATGTAAATCTCAAAGTTATTAAGAAAGTCAACGCTACCCCGCTTCCCAATTTTTTAAAATCTGTTCAAACTTTACCACCTATTTATAAACCGAAGCCCGCTTCAATAAATAAACAAATAAAACTAAAACGCCCATACACAGGAAAAAATGGAAAGTTGCCACCTCTAAATTTATAGATACAAGGAATAAAATATTTTAAAATTATGTCAAATTATATTACTTTCGGAATGTATATGAAAATGATGTTGTTTTATTCTTGTATAATTGTGTACTTATTCTAAAAGACTGAAATGAGCTAACCTCTTTGATTTCAGTCACCATAACGTGTTGAATCAGGTTGATATGATCCACTATTTCAACCAGAACAATCAAACGTTGATTTTGAAAGGTTGAACTGTGGATACTATGTTTACTAATTTTAGTTTCGTTTTTGGCCTAAACTGTTCATTGTTGAACACAAAATCGAGTATATTATATCATTGGCTGTACCTATGGGAATAAAATTTTAATTACGTGTATAGATATATTCTCAGTAGTAATGTAGATCAACACACCAAATTCATTTTTTAAAATGAATATGACATGTTGATCTATTTTACTAAAATCATTTTTTTAAAAATTTGTCTTAGTTAAATCAAAGAGGTCTTATCATTTTGTCTTACCCATATCAAAGAGAAATATTGTCTTTGTTTTACTGCAAAATTTCTGGTCATAGTAATTTTAATGTAAAAAATAAAGAATCTTAGAATTCATATCTAGGCATATGGTGTAAGATTGTACAAATATATTTGTTATGAGGATAAAATATAAATAAATTGTTGGATCAGCTTTTTTTTATATTTTAAATCTGTTATATGGGTAGGTACAGAGAGAGGGAGAAAGAGAGAGGTGGAGAGAGAGAAAGGGAAAGAGAGGGAGAGAGAGATTCTACACATAGGTCTTTACACAATGCGCACGAGCTCGATGACAATTAGGGAGGGGGGCAGAACTCGAAATGCCCGAATTTCGGGTTACAGACGGCGGCGTCGGTCTTCTGCGAAGAAGCCTCCAGGAACCAACAGCTCCAATGTGGTCTTAAATAGCCTAAGATGGCTGACTCGAATTCTTATCAAGCAACCAATCGTTTACAGTTCACAGTCAGGCGTAGGAGGCGGGGGGGGGGGGCAGGGGGGGGGCATTTGCCCCCCCCCCCCACAAAAATTTATTTTCGGGCAATGAAAAATTCGACGACCTTTTTTTTTCTATTAATGTTTAGAGAAAAAATATAATTAACTTATTTCTATGAGATCCACACTGCCCGAAAAGTATTTTCTCGTCTTTTTCTTGTCCACTGCATGCCCGAAAATATGCCCGAAGCTCTCTTATGATAGGTATGCCCGAAAAAACGGTATTGCCCGAAAAACGGGCATCGGGCCGGAAAATTTATTTTCGGGCAATGAAAAATTCGACGACCTTTTTTTTCTATTAATGTTTAGAGAAAAAATATAACTAACTTATTTCTATGAGATCCACACTGCCCGAAAAGTATTTTCTCGTCTTTTTCTTGTCCACTGCATGCCCGAAAATATGCCCGAAGCTCTCTTATGATAGGTATGCCCGAAAAAACGGTATTGCCCGAAAAACGGGCATCGGGCCGGAAAACGGCAGAGGAAACGAGCCAAATGGAAAACTGCTTGGAAACAGCCAATTGCCAGGGTGGATTCACCCGTTTTCGGACGTCATTTTTGCTGGACGTCATGGCCGTGCCTCTCACTTTTTCTAAAAAGAGTATTGGACTACTTGAGAAACTGCACGAAATTGTGAACATTCTGCCGTATGGAAGTGCCTCTCATATTTCTAAAATGTTTTACTTTTGTTCCCGAGTCCTGATTTGTACGATCAATTTGGTGAGACGATGATCTCTGAATATCAAAATATTGTTTAATTTTTTAGAATTATATTGATTTATATTATATTATATTGATTATATATAATCAATATAATATACTATATATTGATCATATTGATTTCGATATATATACTACTATTCAAAAAAAGTAAGGGATATTTGATTTTTGAGTGTTATTAAAGTCACCTAATGAAACTGACGAAGAAACAAATGACAAAATGAAATGAAGTTCACATTCATCGATTTATTCCAAATGATCGTTAGACTAAGTAAGGCACAGACTGACGATTATAAGGGTAAAATGATACCCGGGGTCAAACAGCAAAGTTACCACAGCATCACAACAAAGTCAGTAACGGGTAAATCCTCCCCTGTTTGCCAAACAAGCATTGATCCGACGTGGCATACTCCTAATGAGACGTCTAGGGTCATTTTGGTCCAGATTGCCCCATTCCTGTTGCAACGCAGCAGCATGTTCTTGGACATTGACAGGACGTTGTTGACGTTGACATAACCTCTGTCCAAGCATGTCCCAGACATGCTCGATGGGGGAGAGGTCGGGACTCAGTGCTGGCCAAGGTAATGTGGTGATGTTCTGTTGTTGGAGGTAACCTGTAACGATCCTGGCCCTGTGACATCTTGCGTTGTCATCCTGGAAGATGAAACGGCGGCCATGACGTCGTACGAACGGCACAACATGGACTGCCAAGATGTTGTCCCGGTAGTACTGGCCTGTAACACGCCCTGCAACAACATGTAAAGCCGTTCTTCCAGCAACAGTGATGCTTCCCCACACCATAACAGAACCGCCCCCAAATCGATCATGTCTGATGACGTTAACGTCTTGGAAGCGCTCGTTTCGACGACGCCACACCCTCCTACGTCTGTCCAAAAAATCAACAGTGAACCTTGAATCATCTGAAAACATCACATTGCTCCAGCGTCGATTATCCCAGTGTTGACGATCCCTACACCAACGACGTCTTGCCTGAATGTGATGATCTCTCAAACAAGGGATCACGCAAGGACGTCGGGCGCGAAGGTGACCCTATGCAGTCGATTCCGCTTATTTGCTGTGATGACACGATTTCTCAAGGCCAAGATACGGATACATCGATCCTGGGCTTGAGTTGTCGCCCTTGGTCGACCTGAGCGTGATCTGTCCTGTACAGATTGTGTATCACGGTATCTGGACCATAGCCTGCTTATGACAGACTGAGAAATATTCATCGTCCGCGCCACAACCGCCTGTGTTGTGCCGATCTGTAGCATGCCAAGGGAACGTAACCTTTCATTTTGGGTAAGCCGACGCATATCAAACTTTGTTTTCTGGTCACTAAAACAATTAAACTGATGTTTCCACCCTGGAATTCAATGCCACAATGACTGTAACATTCAAAGTCAGAGTCGTGCAAATCTTGGGTTGGACCCCATGATGATCCCAAGCATCACCTGCATTCCATGCGGTCGCTATTGGTGCGTTTGGGCGTCACATGTAACTGGAAATGTTTCTTCTGTTAGGTTCTATAGTGACTTTTTTCGTAGTCATTTGCATATTTTAGTATTATGCCCCCAAAATCAAATATCCCCTACTTTTTTTGAATAGTATATATTAATTATATTATATTGATTTCGGGCAATTTTCTCTTATGCCCCCCTGAATTACTTTGAGCTCCTACGCCTATGTTCACAGAGACTGTATTTCAGCAAGTTCAATGTGGTCCAACAACCGAAATCCCACCCTATGCCTTTCTGAATTCCAACCATCCTATCGATAATAACGTGGCCCAAAGTAGAATGGCTCCAGATAAAATGTTTTAACCCATAGTCAATTCAATTCAAATTTGTAATATTTAATTTAAAAAAAGGAAATTAAGAAATGAGTGATTTATTAGACTTCGGGCACTTTTGCCAACTAGATGAAATATTTTATTTTCACTTTACCCGTCTGCCCGAAAAGTCAGATTGTCCGAAAGTTAAGGGCGCGGGGGGGGGGCAGTCACCCCTCTATATCTTAGTTTCAACTTGATGATTTCATTCTTGATAAATTTCGAAGAATCTGATAATATCATCAGTCCACTTCCTTTATATCTATTTTCACAGATCACCACCCTAAAATATAATGAGGATAATGCATATATGTTATAGTGACAATTCATTTTTATGCGTCGCAGGTTTTGTAAAAAAAATATGCTGAACATTTCCAAGACGGCTAAATGTTACGAAACCAAATGTAATCGGGTTTAATGGAAACCTGCACATTCCATCAAGTGTGCTATTGGGGATATTTTGTCCAGACAGTGGTGTTTCAGCATACTCTTTGTGTGACACTCTAGAGACATTCTTTATATGATAATATATTCTACAGTACAGATCCAACTATTATTTAGGTATATAAACGTTATTTCGCCCAGCAGTCTCCCTCGGAACTTCTATAATGTCTTGTCTACGGTTTCGTCATGACGGCTGCGTCCGGCCAGCTCCCGGGTTGAGCTTCCCCCTTGGCTCTCTAGAATGTTGTCTGCGTCCAGCCTGGAAGTCGGGCAGCTCCCGGTATGTACTTCCCCTTGGAGCTTTCGAATGGTGTCTCCATCCAGTCTGGAAGCCGGGCAGCTCCCGGGGTGAACTTCCCCTTGGCTCTCTAGAATGTTGTCTGCGTCCAGCCTGGAAGCCGGGCAGCTCCCAGTATGTACTTCCCCTTGGAGCTTTCGAATGATGTCTGAGGTTATATCAGACGAGTTCTCTCCTATAAAGAAAGTCTAATGCGTCATCTAGTGGGGCGGGACAATTGCCATTTATGGGTAAGTGTTTTGTAAAGACAACGTTTTACATCAACACTATTCTAGTTAATTGTACTAATCTATGCACGTGATGGCTGGACGATAATACCCTACTTTCCAGAAATGGATATTGACACAACTGTCTGCGAGTTAGTCTAAAATAGTAGTAGAATAACGCAAGCTACTTCATTACCCAAGTTTTCGTCATTCATCATGTAGGTAAAGAATTCTATATTAAACACAACACTAAGTCTATAGTGTTACATTTGTGCCAGTGGTGCAGGTAATCTCATCCCACCCGAACGACTAGACGCAGTTTTTCATTAGGCCACCCGTTCTGCGCCACGGACAAGGTGTGGGTGTGCGAGTCGAAAATGCAAGAAACTTTCTCGATCAACATCAGTATCGAACTAGGGACTCCTTTTTTAGTACGACAGCACCCACTCACGAGATGCCGAATTTTAACGTTAGTTTATACTGTATCATCAACCTCTACAATTAACGATGGGTCCATATTTGATAATGGAGACAGATGATCAACAACGCTTGGTCCAATTTTTTTTAGATCAATCTTAAAAAATTGAAAAATTGTTTCTTGTGTTGTAATACTTGCTTCTTTCACTGAACGTAAATCTTTTGATTTTTTTTTAAACAAACCTTGGATTACAGGGAATGAACTGCTCTAACTATGCAAAGTAAAAGAGATTGTGACCCAAGGGACATAACTCTATTTTTACAACACAGACACTCATCTCTTTGAAACCATTTTCTGTATCATTCGTCTGGTACTTACGGTAATTAATCAAATTTATGTAATTTTCATTAACTGCTTCTGGCGCGAAAAGAAAATTGATTTTCACCAATAGTGTATATCTTTGTTTAGCGTGAACAAATCCTGCAATCTCGAAACCTGCAATCTGGGAACGAGATTGCAAATCCTGGAGACTAAAGGGGGGTAAATTATGTTTTCAGCTGACAAATCTATGGAATTAAGCCACTCTTCTTCTACAAACCAAAGCAGCACAGCAGCAAATCTAAATTACAGACTCTCCCAAGTCGGCAGGATAATGGATAAATGGAAAAGACAAGAATTATCTACAAATAGATGGACCTACATAAGGAAAAAGAAGTGAAACAATAGTACATGACGAGGAGTAGGGTTGCCTGTCCAACCTTGTGGGTTTTTTCTGGGTCCTCCAGCTGCAAATAACCCCAAATTATTGCAACAGAATTGAATCGTGTTAGTCCCGAAATTAACTTTCTATAATTTTGACAGTTTGTAAAAAATCTTCAGTTTTCTTTTCTCACCTTTAGGCTAAGAATAATACTATACACTCTCCTACACATTATCAGGGGCCTGCCAGGAATTTGAGCAGTGGGTAGTCTAGCTAGGAGTCAATGTCAAGTTTGGAAAAATCTTAAGCTCTGAGACAATAATTCTGCTCATTTAGGTACATACATGTATCCGATTAAAATGAAGTGACCCCAAAATGGCAGCAATGTTTTTCGCTTTGTTCCATGTTATTTCAATGAATGTAGGAGAAAAAGAAAGTAGGCTCTGGACAAACAGAGGGGGTACTGGACACCCCTCCTGTTATTGTATGATGTGTTCTGCATAGATAAACCAGAGTCAACCATGTATGGAAGGCTGTAGGGACAAACTTGGAAGAATCTAAGTAATATTTTCGAGACCTGTATAGTTTTACCATGAAGAAGTATAGTCAATATAATTTTTTAGTGGAGGGGATGATATAGCACCTCAAAATAATCATATAACGTCAGTTTGATTATGTTTGAGAAATGGAGGAATTAAAATATTTCCTTTAGGTGTACTGGTTCCTTGTTTTTATCAAGATCCATATTGACTATAAAGAAAATTGTCAATTTGTTGTAGAACTGGGATGACCCCCTCCCCCACACTTGATCTCAAGTAAATGGAATAAAGTAAATAATACTAAAGATAATTTCTGTTTTTTTCAGATCGTATTTATTACAATATGAAGGATTTTATACAATTTACTACAATTCTTTGGATACTACAATTCAAAGCATTTCATTTCAAATGTATATTTTTATTCACACACTTACATTCATAGCCTCTTAAAGCACCTTTAAAACAATTGCACATTTACAAATACATTCTTTTATTACAATAAATCAATTGATTACTAGAAACTGTTCTGTTAAATTAAAAGCAAATAAAAATTACTCAAAAAAATCTCTACATATTACTGCTAATATTGTACACAACCATGTTAATTTCACATGATATATTTTACTTAATATACAGAATAAAACTGAAAGGATGTACACAACCTAAAACTACACTAATTGCACAGAAATAAATTTACAAAATTGTACACAGAACACAAATGTATTAGCAGAGTTTTATAACCATAACAACAAAATCTTTACATGCATGTACTAACTAGATAAAAAATAGTTTAACAAAGTCGTTGAATTACAACCAATGAAATTCATTTTAACAACCTTACCTGGAAAAATTAAAACTTAATAAAATATTTAACAAAAAACAAATGGTTTTACCTGTTGCACAACAGTGGTTATTTCACAAGATAAAATTCATCACATAATGGCACGTTACACAAAAGTTACAACTGGGTTTTCACTATCTAAATCGGATGGAGAACAGAAAAGTTTAGGCTGCGTTAATTTAATGTTCTTTGGTGTTACGTTTATTTTGCCCGATTTAACTAGCGATTGATAAGAGGGAGGTGTTTGAATAAATATATTTGATTTGTCTTTTAAAGCACCTTTATTATTTACCAAATGAGGAGAGTTTTTGGTCACTATTTTAAAACCTGATGATTCTGAATGTTGAAGTTTGGTAACAGTATTAACTGGCGTTGGCGGTGTAAAATCTGCTATAGCCTCACTTGAAAGATCACCATTTGAAGTAATATCATTATTAGTTGGTGTAACAAATGCTGGATTGGGTGACTGAACCAAAGTTCTGTCTAAATCATTTTGATTTGGAGAGTATTGTTCAGGGGAAGCAAAGGGAGCTGTGGTTCTTGATTCTGTTTTTGGATAGAAGTTATAATTTCCTGAGAGTGGGGATTGATTAGTACTATCAATTTCCTTTTGAATATCACTCAAGATCATTGCTTTACAATCCACTATCACAGGTTTCGCACTGAAATAATCCTCAGTTGACTCAAGATCTGGTTGTATATCATCATCACTAAAACTATGATTAGAGAACTCAATTTTATCACTGGTGCCGAAAGTTTGAAATTTTTTAATTTTTCGTGCCTCTGCCCCAAACCCATATTCAGGAGTGTCTTCTTTATGCGGCTTATCTCGTTCTGGGTTGGATGAGTTTGGATTGAAGTGAATCTCATCGAAGATATCACTGAGTGACGGAATTCTTTGATGAGCTGCAGTTTTCGAGTTCTGCCACTCATCTACATGTACTGGATCTCTTCGTAGGAACTCTGGCATCTCAACAGAGCTGGTTGTCAAACCTCTTTGATCATCTAGCCTATGGCTCTGGGCTTTGCGTAGTAGCTCGAATAGTTTCTCGTCTGGAAATAAAAAGAAATGAGTTTGTCAGAAAAGATTCAATCATTTAGTTATCACAGGATGTTATATTTGTTCAATCTTCCAGAAGTTTAAATATGTTTAGAGTAATTTATAGATTCTTACCTTCTTGGTCAGAAGCTTTCTTCGAGTTTTCAATCTTTGGATGTGCAAAAGTCACCTTGTTCCTGACCTTCGGCTTGTTCCGTTCTTTTCCCCAGGATTCTTTTCTCAGTAGGCCTAATAAGTTTGATGAGCGATTTCCTTCTGGATTTCTGAACAGCTGAAAAAATAGAAAGGAATATTTAAGGTTTTGTCATAGAATACAATGACATCAAGAAATTAGTATTCTCTTCTAATAATCTTAAACCAACATAACATGAACTAGCAGTCAGAGACAAATCAACTACAATTTAACACTGCCATTAACCAAATATCTTAATCCAGCAAACCAACCATAAGACAATAAAATATATATCACCATCTCTACACAACTACACTACAGCTTACCTTGCCATTATCAAACTCTAAAACACCCAAATCATCAAATTTATGAATATTCTCCGATTTCCCTTTCATCAAATCCTCAAAGATGCCATTTGTAATTTCTTCAAGAGAGGCTGATGTGTGTACACTAGCTTTGGTTTTGAATTTAGCAGAGGCCAGCGGAGGCTTAGCAGTCAACATAACTCGCTGGTCATTGCCACCCCATTCTGTTAGACAAACAGAAACATGCAGGGATATAATATATTAAAGGGAAGAACAACATGCAGTACAAGTTTGCTTTTTTTTAAAAAATTTACATATTTTTTAAAAATAATAATTGCATTTCCATTTTTTTTTTTGGAATAAAGCAAACTTGTAATTAATGGTTTTTAAATCAAATTCTTTGTTAGATAAAAACAGTGCAACAAAAATATTTAGTAATAAAACAGATTGAAGTTTTGATATAAATAACAATTTTTTAAATTCAATTCCAAATTACTGGAATAAGTTAGTAGAGAATTGTGTTAGCTAGAGCAATTAATTAGTAATTAGTACATATTAACTACTAATAATAAAATCAGGATGCAGATTAGTAATATATTAGCATAATTAGTAGAGCAATTTATGGTTATTAATTAGTTATTATGAAATGTTATGGGTTAGTAATGGTTTAATAAATGGGGGGAAGGCAATGATGATGAGCAATGGTGATGCACTTGATGAAAAATTATTCAGCACTTCTTACCTTTTTGGCAATAACAAATAATATTACCATAATATCCTTATAGTAAGCATTGTAAAGAAAAGCAGACATTACAACCAAGCTTAGCCAACTATACCACAAACTTACATATAACACTCAAACACTATATTCTTAACTTATTAAACTATCTCCCTTTACTACCACAATCTACTCATTCTTACAACAAACAAGACAAGCAAAGATAGATAGATCAATTAATAAAATTATTTCTTTTATTTTTTGGGATCAGAAGCATTAGAATAGAAGGATTTTAAAAGTTAGGTCTTCCCATTTGAGGGTCAATCATAAAACATTAACTTACCATTTAAATCGTCTTTAGATATAATAATAATTCTCTGATTGTCAACTTCTGATACCAACATTTCTAAATCTAAGAAATCACTACCACCAGACTGAAATATATAATAAGAAAACAAAATCAAACAACTGTCTAAACTCAAATATTTAATGGTATAATGAACTCAAATAATAAATAGTGTAGTAAACTAAAATAGTTACTGGTTTAATGAACTTAATAATGAACTGTTTAATAAATTTAAATAATTAATAAAAATATTATTGATTACAATTTACACTCACCAACTGAACTCCGACCTGGTCAACACGGTAACCATATTTATTTAGAATGGGTTTGAAGACATCTCGGATAGTGCGATTTGGTTTTGCTTTAACACCAATAGATTTCTTATTGGGTAAATCCATACGAAATAAAACACGTCTTTCAATAATGACTTCTTTAGATCCCAACAACGAAATATCTTCACTCAGATCAAGGGGCTGAAAAATAAAATTAACAAATTGTCAGAATTTAAATTTTTTAATCAATTTTCTGATTTCTTAACTTGTAAATCAATTTTCGGACGTCTTAGTTTATTTGGGGAATATCTTGCTTTTTTGAATTGAATTGAATTGCAAAATCATATGATTTGTAAAATAAATACCTTATCACAGCCAAGTAAGAAGACATCAACAGAGGCAATAGACAAACTACGTTTTTCACATAGTTTACCCAATACAGATCTAGTAGTTTGACCTGGTTTAGCACATACTACAGTTGTAGACCCATCTGGCATGATGACTCGACAAAATTTAAATTGTCCTTCATTCTGCTCAGCTTTCTTTTCGGCAACAGGCTAAAATATAGAACAACAAAATCAATTAGGCCTCATATTTTTTGGATCCGGCACAGGGCTAAAATTCATAATTCAGAAATCATGAATATAAAAACTATGAAGTCAGATATCATCATGGTAAAGATTTTGAAAATGGTTTCCATTTCTTACCTCTTTAGAACTGAAAACTTCTTTTCTCATGGTACTAAGGTCAATGCCAGGTCCAGGTAGTTTCTTTGCATGTTCTTCTTTTCTTTCTTTAATAGGTTTAGATATATCTTCTTTAGAACCTTTAACTTTACCTAATCTCTTCAATTCAGAATCGGAGGCTGACTTAGGGTTCTTTGATTTACTTTGTTTCCATGGTAACAGAGATCTACGTCTTGTCTTTTCTTCATTTTCTTTACCCTTTTTTTTCTTATCACCTGCAGGTTTCTTATCTGCTTCTGATTCTATGACTGGTAAATCTAATGGCTGACCTTCAATTTCACGTAACAGATAAGTCTTGTAAAGTTCAGACTTCAAGAATCGGGCATAACTATCAGTTTTCATCAGTCTGAAAATCTGGAGGAAAAAAAAAATATATCATTAAAATTTTATAAACTGGCATTATCTGTCTTTAAATCTGATTAATTTTTGATCAAATCCAATTTATTGAACACTTTTCTTCAAATTTTTTTTATTTACATCAAATATCTAATTAAAAAATAGGAAAATATTTACCTGTTGTTGAGCCAGATCAAACATGATAGCATTAGGTGTATCTATAAATTTATCAGCATGTAATCTAGCAGCACTATCAACATTAACTGGATCAGTAGCTCTAGTACTTAAATGACGATTATAGATTTCTTTAGCTTTAATATTTCTCTCTTGTTCATCAGTTATATTCTTATAATCTTTACACACAGTCCAGAAAATGATGTTTTCTTCACTAAATTCTTTCTTTAAAAACTCCTGAAATTACAAATTAAAAACATCTAAAATTGACCTCAAGTATTTTCAAAAAATTAAGCTTAAATACATGAATACAGGTTCCATAATTGTGGAAAGGTTGCACACAAATTCATTTATTAAAAAAAGTGTCTTTGTACTGAATATGATTTTGTGCTATACTTACAGTGAAAACAGCCAGTCCTGATTCATCTTGAAGAAGTTTTTCAAAGTTAACGGCCCAACCAGCAATTCTACCAGAATCGTCATCTTCGTCTATTTTATTAACATGTTGCACAATGCTATTAACACTGTTAGCTGGGATTAATTTATGCGTTGTATCGCCGTCACCAACTATCAAAGACTGAAATAAACAATTAAAATAATTAAAAATCTAATCAAAAATAATTAGTTTCTTAATCCCTATGTGATAATTATCCCAAAAGAGAGCAAGAATAAGATGAAGGATCAATGTCTGAGATAAAACCCTGAAGACGAAATCATAAAATCTCATTCTGAATCGAATGTGTAAAAGTATTAGCTGTGAAGATCAACATTTAGCAGGAGATGTGTAAAATTTAATTTCCATGGATCAACACTTTCATGATAATCTTTGACTCAAGATGAAGATATCAAACATCAGAATCTTTCTAATTGTTACTTTTCAATTTTATAGACAATAAGATGGATTGAGATAAAAGGGATTAAATCCATTGTTTGTAATCAACTATACAATAGGGTGATGAGGTGTAGCATGCTACTAAACCTTGATTACCCCTGATGTGAAGCTAGTCTATAGATTTACTCTTACAAATATATACATACAATAGAAGCCAGCTCAAGTAAACTACTTAGTGTAACAAATCTTTAAGCCAAGGCCTCTAACCGAGAAATTATAGGCCATAAAATAATTTGGAAACCTTTGAAGTAATTGTTTAATTATTGAGGCCCTATGTGGGGGAGGGTTTAATTTATTTGCTGCTTAGTCATTAAGGTTTAGTTTTATGGGGTTAGAATAGAAAATCTTGTAAAATAATGTTACCAAAGTTATTTGAGCCAGTAATTATAATAAACTATCCTTGCAGGTGGCTAATCAAATTAAGAACAAACCAAAAATGTATTAAAACTGTTTGTAAATTAGCGATACATATGATTCAGACGGCTATGTTTACCTACTGTTTGTATTAGCAATATATATGATTCAGACGACTAATTAAATATGAATTAAATACCAACTGAAGTTTCCTTACCGTTTGTATTAGCGATATATTTGATGGATAATCTGCTACTTGAGTTTTTGTTAGAGTGAAGACATCATGATTAAATGCTCTTATGCATATCATGATTTAAAATATTTGAATACAAAATCATTCAATATCTAACTACATGTAGAGGTTATTCCAGTTTAAAAGAATTACGCAAACAGTCAAACACCAAGTAAAAATACTCCATTATTGAAAAATTAGTCACAATGTAGTTGCAGCACATAGAAATGTGTCCATTACATGAAGTGCTGTCAGTTTATGCTTGTATTACTATTAACATGTACACTGTATTTTAGTAATATTAATCCTAGTTTCTAGGCTAATGCTTCTTTAGCATAATGTGTTTAATTACAGTATTAATTTACTCAACTAGTAAATCCTATCTAAGATTATGAAATTAAATACACAAGCTTATAACAGCACAGAGATACCACATTTCTTTAATAAGATTATCTTTAGAGACAGTAATTTTTTTAAGTCAACAAGTATTCATAATCTTATTATAAGATCAATATTTAATCAATTAGTAAATGATATAAAAGTTAAAATTTGTATCATAATTAATATATTAATGCAATCACTGATTTTTCCACTATCTCCTATAATATTATTATTACATATTATAATACTTACATCAAGACAGATGCTATAATCCAAAATAACACATGGGGGTCTTCCTCGAATTTTTTTGCTCATTTGTCCAGATTTGCTTCTGGTGTGTTTTCGTTTACGATAAGTTTGTTCGTAGCATTCAAAATAGTCACATGACACAGTCATGTTCAATTCGAGTTCACTGCTAATAACCATTTTGATAAGATGTTTGAATGAAATATTGAAACTGATATATTAAAGTTGAGATGTTAGCTTGACCAATGTCAGAAATGTTCTGTCACCTCAAACTGTTCACTTGGCTTTTATACAAGTTGTGGAGAGAGCTACTCTCCTTGAAGCTGACACAAGAATAGAATAGAATAAAGCCTAGTTAAGAAATGATGAAGAACCTTTGAGAGTTTTTCACAGTTCAATCAAAGGGCTTGATACCTAGGGGTTGAGGTAGACCAATAGGAGGAAGGCCATTAAAAGGGAAGGTGTTTTGACAGATTAAAGACTAGCCTACAATAACATTGCTACTAATTAGTTTACCTGGTAACACCCAGTCTCATTGGTCAAACAGGTAGAGAAACTAATTAAGGTGTTGGGTCATCGGCTAATTAAATGTTTGACATACTTTACAACTAGTAGGTAATAATAATATTGGCATTAAAAGAAATTTTTTTTTCAATTAAAAAATGAAATGTCATAGTGTATTGCAGAATAAACACCGTCATTTACAAATGGCAAATTAAAAGCCTTTGGAATCTAAATTCCATTTATTTGGAAGCATCACTCATTTTCATCCCATTCTTTACAAGTATAATTCATTTCACATTAAGGAATAAATACCCCCTACCTCCAAATTTGTACAGGGTTGATACAATTTCATGATCTTAAGATAAAAATGTACTTTTAACTTTTAATCCACAAGTATCACTCATTTCACATTAAAACATGTAAGTGACCAAAATATACACTAGCTGAACGAAAGATCCAATGTTTATTCTATCTATTAAAAAGAGACTTTAATGTTTTAATTATCAAAGAAATTGAATTTTTTTATATAATGACTTTGAAGCCCTAATTTACTTCATAGTATCATAACAAACATTATTTATTGAAGTGCTTCTTTAGAAGCTAAAATAAGCCATGTTTGCTTTTATCACACCTTCACTTGGACTTAAAGTAAAACTGCGGTAACTTATTGTTACAAATTCAGAGGTACACCAAGTAACTTACAATATGCTACAGTTTTAATACATTTTTTCTTAAAATAAGAAATTAAGTAGTGACCAATTCAAATTTATCCAAAAACATAATTTTTATTCAAGTGTCTTTTTGATAATAAGTCATTTTCATGATCATCAAAATTTCAACTGTCTAAAATTTGGTCTTTTTTTTTTTGAGCAAAGTCAGTCCAGACTTGTATAGACGATTTAATGGAACCTTTAAACTTTAGCTTAATATTAATCAACTAAGGTATTATCAAATAATTATTAGAAACTATGTTTTATCAAACAGTCTGAAACTTTCTACAACTCCACTGACTTGAGTAATATTAATTAGCTGTAGTCTTGATTAAAATTAGAATCTGTATTATTTAATAAATATTCTACATTGTAGATTTATTATTACCTATCAACTCGCCAGACAGTCTGTCTCCTATATTTAACTTACTTTAACTTGAGCAGTGTTAGCTTTACAAATTATCAGAATTTAACAGGTTTTATGGAATAATTATTATCTATCAATATTTCTAGACAGATTGTCTGCTGGACTGATTTGAGTAAGGTTAGCTTTACAAATCATCAGAATTTAACAAGTTTTGTAAAATAATTATTATCTATCAATATTTCTAGACAGATTGTCGTGTTAGACTGACTTTGAGTAAGTCTAGCTTTCAAAATAATCAAAATTTAACATGTATTATTAAATAATTATTATCTATCAATATTTCTAGACAGAGTGTCTGCTGGAATAATTTGAGTAAAGTTTGCTTCACAAATGGTCAAATTGGACCTGTTGTATAAAATAATTATTATTTATCAATAGCTCTGGACACATTGTCGTTATGATAGTCAGTCTTTATAAAATCATTCAACAATATATTATGAAATTATAATATGACAAACATAAAGATTAAAATGTCTTTTAAGCTTTGTCATCCACATTGTAATACTACTACAGTATTTGGGCTCAGTTTACATGTATGTGTCATTGCATTAATTAAATGGTTTTCAATGATAAAAATAAGACAAACCTCATGTGAATGACTTGGATATTTCAATGCCTTATTTCTTCTAAATGATGCTGTTTTACGCCATCTCTGTACATGATTGTTATCTGAACGCTCTTTCTCTCTCTGAAAATATAAAGGACATTTCAAGACATTACAAAATGTTATGAAACTCAAATGTCAATCTTTTCTATAGCAAAAAAGCATTTTTTTCCCCCCAAGATAATTCGTCAAGATATTTGAATGTCAGGTCTGGGACTATACAGTGCAGTCAACACTTACGGCTGGCCACCAGATCCATTCACTTGATTTGACATTTGTTGTTTATTGCTTGCAAAGTCTGTCTTGTCAGCATGTTTGTCTTATCCTGCAATTACTATTAGAATAAATTCAGGAATGTTGTTATTGATATTGCAATATTTTTTTTTTTTTTTTTTTTTTTTTTTTTTTAAGCTTACCCTGGTTCTTCTCTTATAACAAACAGTCATTTTGTCAGATAACGTGAATATGCAACAATCTGAGATTGATAATGGGAGATCAGATCTCAGAAAAGTATATAAAGATAGACATTTGATGCTTGTGTAAACAATATTACTTTCAGTGTTAACTAATTAATCAATCAATTAATCAAAATGTTAATTCAAACAATCAATTACCAAGGTTGATAATCAATTAGAAGAACAAATTTTAACTTTCATCCTTGAAATGCTTCTACCAACATAACAATTAATATTTTCCTTATAAAACAATTCTTTGAACCTCCCTCCAACCTACATGTAACATATGATTTCTATATATATATACACCTAAAATTCAATATACGTGTACCAGTTAACTGTTCCTTAATTAATGGAAATGCTTCTACCAACACAACCATTAATCTAATAATTTCTACATAAAAATATTCTTTGAACATAAAATATGATTTCTATATTTTCAATATATAAACAAAGATACAATACAGCAGATAATGTCCAAGTAAAATTAACAGACTTGCATACCTTCTGTAC
This sequence comes from Patella caerulea, assembly GCA_036850965.1. Classification (NCBI taxonomy): domain Eukaryota; kingdom Metazoa; phylum Mollusca; class Gastropoda; family Patellidae; genus Patella; species Patella caerulea. The sequence goes on from JAZGQO010000006.1 coordinate 28,638,722, forward strand.
ACTATAGAAATTCCCATTTCCAAAAAAGAAGTTAAAACTCCTCATAACATCGTCGTCAACATATGTATGTGAAACTAACACTCTTGTTTTGTTCAAGTAAACAAGGACATATAAACTAAACACATTTCCTCATAATTAGTCTTTCAATTTCCTGGTAAATCAATAAAGCATCTGGTTTTTTCCAAATAACAACCATAAAATCAAGGAATCTGTTATAACCCAAACCTAATTCTTCCGATCCAATTCACAGATCAGACATCAAATTATCTAAACATAGATATGTAAAGAATAATTTCAATACATGAATACTAACAAAGTAGGATTTGTTATTGGCAACATTTCTTTAATTTACCACCTCGATGGGTCATAAAATATAAAACCGTCATTGTTTGTTCAGTATAGCAATCTCAAATGTAACTATTATCAATTCAAATTATGTAAATCTATATGCCATTGTCATGATATATAGTACATGATTATTTTAATACGCATAATAAAATATAGTTTTATGAAATATTTGTACTATATCCTATCCTAGTCCTACATTGAGTATGAGCCATGACTTATTTTCTGTGTGTACCCACGTAGCGCAAAAATTACTGTAAATAACAATAATATAATTAATATGAATATAATTTAATACTAAAGACAAATGTCAGGTTTTCCATATTGTTATTATCAGTGAGTATACTATAATATACAGTACAATTTTTGTAACTGAACTATAAATATATTTCATTTATTAAAATTACAACAGCAAATCCTTTGATAAAGCTATATGTAAATTAATTTTTACTTAGGTGGTATTTATGTCTTATTTTATTTCAAATTTTTAAAAGGGTGGAAGTCTTATTTTTAGAGAGATGAGGTGGTTTTCTAGAAATAAGTTCTGATGGGAATGTAAATGTACATGTGAAAATATTAAAGCCCTTTTCATCACAAGATGTGGTAAATGATCTTCAAGGGGGTTGAAGGAGGGACTCTTTATTATGTGTAATGAACAAACACAGAAAGATTATCACTGCAGGGTATAGTTTTAAGCCAGATTATTGTTTAAGCCACATAGAAACCTCTCCAACTACCTACTAGAAACATACTAAACTTAAAATATGTACCTTGAAGATGTTGTTTCATTAGAATTCATCCTTTTGTAAAGCTATTGTTATTATCACAGGCCTAACTCTAAAACAAACAGATTTCCTCTTAATAAACTTGTTGATCAAGCAGTTAGGGGTGAAGATTAACACAGATTATCTTAAGGATTAACATAATCCATTATCTGTATTATAAAGCTAGAACTTCAAAGTTTCTGAAAATCTCTTAATGAAGCCATTACAGGTTCAGTACATAATATGTTGTAGAACACAAATTGACCCTTAATGCACCTTTTTTAAAGCCATACATCAATATTTTCAGAGCAACCTCAAAAAAATTCTTAAAGAAAATATTTCTTTTAATACATGTAATGGATTTTAATATCCTCAAGTACGCTCAATTACATAAAAGAAACCTTTGAAATACCTTGCATGTACATAGGAGCTGTTTTGTTATATCAGCGTATTTAGTCAAAACATTTTTGTACCATGTACATAGGAGCTGTTTTGTTATATCAGCGTATTTAGTCAAAACATTTTTGTACCATAGTACAATGTACATGTATATAAGAGCATACAATAATTCTAATTTTCTGTGTCTATGTATTGATTGAAAATCCAACTGTTACAGCCATTATAATTGCACAAATGCACAATATTATTAAATTCTAATGAGAAAGACCAAAACATACAGGTACTTGAATGCTAGATTATAAGTCATAAACAATATATTTACTTTGAAACCAAAAGTAAACTTTGAAACTATTATAACCTTGCAAAACGAGACTGATACCCAATATATCTGGGGATATTGATAATACTTATAAATCTATGAACCATACTCAAATCAGTCCAGCAGACAATCTGTCTAGAAATATTGATAGATAATAATTATTTTACAAAACCTATTAAATTTTGATGATTTGTAAAGCTAACCTTACTCAAAGTCAGTCTAACAGACAATATGTCTAGAAATATTGATGGATAATAATTATTTTATAAAACTTGTTAAATTCTGATGATTTGTAAAACTAACACTGCTCAAGTTAAATATAGGAGACAGACTGTCTGGATAGTTGATAGGTAATAATAAATCTACAATGTAGAATATTTATTAAATAATACAGATTCTAATTTTAATCAAGACTACAGCTAATTAATATTACTCAAGTCAGTGGAGTTGTAGAAAGTTTCAGTCAGACTGTTTGATAAACAATGGATGGTAAATAATTAAACCAGCAAACTTAGTATCAAGCCAAGGTTTAAATATGCTTAAATAATAGGACATCTAGACTGGACAGTGTGGACAAGACTTAATCTAGAACACAGTAGTGCCAGTCTGGACATTTAAAAACCATTATCTAATCTTTAGAATAATCCTATTTCATCATCAATAACATTTTAAACTTTACAATAAATTGATAAGCAGACTTTAATAATGAATTGTTTTGAATTTATAGTATATTTTCATGAGGCTGGAAGTGATAATCATATATTTTTTAGACAAATGATCCAATTTCAATAAATGGTAACAGGTAAAACATAAATTAAAGGTAAAACCAAATTTTGAATTTTAAAAATCGAAACAAAACAGGATCTGTGTTTAATCAGATTGGAATGAAGAAGACTGTTTGGTAAAGTCAGCCATACTCAAGTATTACCAGCACACAATAACACATGTATGTTCAGAAATACTGATACATGTAAATAATAACTATTAATTTCATAAAACATTTTTAGGTTTGATGAGCCAGTAAAAGCTAGCCTTACTCAAATCAGCCTAGCAGACAATTAGTAATATTGATAGATAATAATGATTTTACAAAAGCTGTTAGATTTTGATCATTTGTAAAGCTAGCCTTAACCAAATCAGTCCAGCAGACAATCTGTCTAGAAATATTGATAGTTAATAATTATTCCATAAAACCTGTTTAATTCTGATGATTTGAAAGCTAGCCTTACTCAAAGTCAGTCTAACAGACAATCTGTCTAGAAATATTGATAGATAATTATTATTTTATAAAACCTGTTAAATTCTGATGATTTGTAAAGCTAACCTTACCCAAATCAGTCCAGCAGACAATCTGTCTAGAAATATTGATAGATAATAATTATTCTATAAAACCTGTTAAATTCTGATGATTTGTAAAGCTAACACTACTCAAGTTAAAGTAAGTTAAATATAGGAGACAGACTGTCTAGAGAGTTGATAGGTAATAATAAATCTACAATGTAGAATATTTATTAAATAATACAGATTCTAATTTTAATCAAGATTAAAGCAAATATGTAAGACGTGTAGTCGTAGATTATCATCAAACTGTATAATTTCAATTCAAAATCAAAGTGCATTTCAATCAAATCCAACAGTTGAAAACATAAATGATCATGACACTATTCTATTCTAAACACAACTTGCTTTTAACTAAATATCATAAGTTTGTAGATAGTCAATATTCAAAGTTCGGTGGGGTTTGGGTGTTGTAGTAAAACTAATGCTGGGTTTACACTGTCAGTTCTTTAAAAGAAGAGAAAATCTTATCCAATTTCTCTTTGATTTAGATAGAATTTGGTACATTTTAATGTATTTGTTTAGATAATAAAATTGCATCACAAATTTCCAACATTGCATTTACACTATAAGTATTTAGTCAACAAATTCGTCAACTTCCAAATCTGAACAATTTGAGATAAAAAAAAAGAAAAAAAAGAATGAACATTTTAAACCTAGCATATACAATGTAAATATATTGACCAACTAAAACTGCTGACTTCTTGTATTAATATAAAGCATAAAAAGGTGACCTAAAGAACTAATCATTAATTAACAGCTTAGAATTTTACACATAAACTTCTGACATCAATTATACATTTTGCTTACTCCTTTTTTTTACATACCACTTACATGTAAATAACTAATCTGTAAATTACAAGTAAGAGTACAAGTTTTCTTTGACAGTATTTTTTAAAAAAGGTGCAATCTAGTTAAAACAACACAAATAATAGTTAGTAGGTTACACCAGAATTAATATACATGTATACATGTAGTTTCTTATTTCATTAAACCAATAAGGATTAAATTGAAGTGAAGCATGGTGAAAAGGGTTTACCAAGTCCTAGTTGTTTATTACCACCTAAAGGTGTTGACATCTGTATACTTTCAAACCCTACAAGCAGAACTGACACCAAAAATAAATTTCTTACTTTCCTAAAACCTGGACAATAATTACACCAAATTGCAATGTGTAAATTTGATTTTTGACCATCAAAACCCCTGCAATAATCTAATATATCATTTAACATTAAATCATTGCTATTATTTGAATATATATTTCTCTGGGAAATTATTGTATTTTATCAATATATCATTTAACACCAAATTAGTAAATCATTGCTATTACTTGAATATACAAATCTCTGGGAAATTATTGTATTTTATCAATCTGAATCAAATATAGATCTATAATTATTTGGTTTCATTTTTTTTATACTTTCGATGACTTGTCAGAGGTCATATAAGCGGTTTTTGACTCTATGATGTCAGGCATTTGATTAACCAATCAGCATTGATGTTACTAGTGGATTACCCACAGTTCCGCACCCAAAGCTCGCCGTAACTTTATTCTTTCATTGCCTAACCCCCTCAAACCATTCAGAACCTGTCAATGATAACAACTCTTCCAAAAATTTTAAACCATAAAAACGAAACATTTAATCAGATTGTATTTTATAAAAAAGTATTTTATTGAGAGGTTTATCACCACTTTTCAAAATAAAATCTGGTTTAACACTCTACTTTTCTTCACCTATTATTGGACTAATGCAGTGTACTATGAGGGAAATGTGCCCAGTAAGCAGCATTTCTGCCAAAATGTGTACTCTTTACCAAATTTGATCTGCCAAGATTTCTTTAAATGCACTTTAACAGGAACTCAGTTTGTTCGGTCCTTCTGCACTACGTCATTGTCAAGGTAAACCACTGTGAAAAACAGAAGCTTAAAATAACCTAGTTACATGTATCTTTCTCAGCCAACACAGAAATCAAACAAGGGACTTTCTGTTTAGTGATCAGGTGCCTTACTGACTAAGCTAATTTAGCAAATGAATAATTCATATACATATTTATATTTTATACAACCTACAGATATTGGCTTGGTCTTTACCATTTATAATCTTGAGGAAAATACTTTACAAAACCTTTTAAAAATTCTGATTAAGGCTAGCTTTACCCAAAGCAACACAGCAAGCAAATTGAAAAACTGATGAACATTATATTCTGATCATTCGTAAAGCTAATCTTACTCAAGTCTGTTTATCAGACAATATTTTAAGGAATATTAATGGTTAATAATCATTTATAAACCATGTTAAATTCTTATATCTATAAAGCTAACCATACTCAAATCAGTCTAGCAGACAATTAGAAATATTGATAGATAATAATGATTTTACAAAACTTGTTAAGATTCTGAAAATTAGCAAACATATCAGTTTGGCAGACAATCTGTCTGGAAATATTGACAGATAATAATTATTTTATAAAATATCTTAAATTCTGATGATTTGTAAAGCTAACTTTACTCAAATCAGTCCAGCAGACAATCTGTCTAGAAATATTGATAGATAACAATTATTTCATAAAACTTGTTAAATTCTGATGATTTGTAAAGCTAACACTGCTCAAGTTAAAGTAAGTTAAATATTGGAGACAGACTGTCTGGAGAGTTGATAGGTAATAATAACTCTGCAATGTAGAATATTTATTAGATAATACAGATTCTAATTTTAATCAAGACTACAAATAGTATCAAATAATACAGATTCTAATTTTAATCAAGACTACAGCTAATTAATATTACTCAAGTCAGTGGAGCTGTAGAAAGTTTCAGACTGTTTGATCAATAATGAATGGTAAGTAATTACACCGCAAAACTTACTATCAAGTCAAGCTTTAAATATGCTTATCTTGCAATTTCATATTTTCAAGTTATAAATTTTTAAAATATATTAAAATAAAGCCCTAAAATAGATTGTATCTATAAACAGTCCTACCTTGTTCAAGAATAATCCTATTAATCCAATAATTCACTATATAGCCACTAGCCAGTTGAGATAATTGCAGAAATATCATTTTCAACTTCAAATTTAAACATTTGAAGATAACCATTCCAATGGGGTGAGTGGAAAAACAAGGGAGGTAATTGTGTTATTTCCTGCGTCACTGACTTTAATGCCTAGGAAATAATGCCCATGATCGTATAATAGTGAGTTGACAACCGTTTGAGCAAAAGACATAGAAATAATTATGTTTTGAATTTATTAGAAAATATGAAATTTTCGCTTGAAATAGTAGAATACCTAGACTGGACAGTGGACAGGGCAGCAAAATTTCTGCTAAATAAAGAATGATAAAACTATTTTAAACTAATAATTAATACGCCTTAAAATATTGATGGATAATAATTTTTTTCTATAAAGCTTATTAAATTCTGATTTTGCAAAGCCTGCCTACTCACATCAGTCCAGTAAGATTGTCTAGGAATATTGATAGATAATTGTCTTATAAAACCTGTTTAATTTTGATGATTTGTGAAGCTAACCTTACTCAAATCAGTCTGACAGACAATATGTCTAGAAATATTGATAGATAAAAATTATTTAACAATACATGTTCAATTTTGGTTATTTTGAAAGCAAGTCTTACTCAAAGTCAGTCTAACAGACAATCTGTCTAGAAATATTGATAGATAATAATTGTCTTATAAAACTTGTTAAATTCTGATGATTTGTAAAGCTAACCTTACTCAAATCAGTCCAGCAGACAATCTGTCTAGAAATATTGATAGATAATAATTATTCCATAAAACCTGTTAAATTCTGATGATTTGTAAAGCTAACACTGCTCAAGTTAAAGTAAGTTAAATATTGGAGACAGACTGTCTGTAGAGTTGATAGGTAATAATAAATCTACAATATTAATTTATTAAATAATACAGATTCTAATTTTAATCAAGACTAATGCTAAGTCAGCAAAGTTATAGAAAGTTTCAGACTGTTTGATAAATACATGTACATTGTACTGGTATTACAAATAATTGTTTAATATTTTAAAAATTGAGGAGAATAATGGAGATACATATCTTTCCCGCTTTTTCACGCAGACTCAATATCAGTTTTGGAGAACATGATGGAAAATATTTAGATTACATTGTGAACACATTTTCATCAAAAATATAAATAAATATACCTGTGAGCCATAATGTGTTCTTCCATACATGACGTTGTTTGTACAAAAGTTGACATCATCAATATCAGTACAAGATAATGAACACAAGATGCAGGTAAACGGTTTAAGGTGTCAAATTTATCATCAACCTTATAGAATGTTGAACATTTAAATAGTGACTACTACAGGCAGCTTCTAAACATAGTTAACGGTTTATTTAACCTTTACTCCCTAGTTTTATCATTACACAGTCATTTGAAAAGCACACAATTTAACACAACTTTCTAACATAAACTTGATCCTATTTACAGAAAATACATAATGCATTTTAAAACTGAACAAAGGGATATTATACCCAGAAAAAAAATTGTGGGAAGTTGTTTACAAATTCATCGTTTTTATTATAAGTTACAGTAGATTTTAGGAATATAATGGCCAATCATCATTTGTCAATACATGTATATGACATGGTGTTATACATTTATGTACAAGATATTATGAAATGAATCCCAACATACTTTTGTAAGCCTTGTGTCTCTTTACTATTTATCATGTGATTTTATTCATAGTTTGTAAAGACAGGAAATACAAGTTTAACTAGTCACCAAATCTAAACAAGCTTTTTTGATATAATCTTTTCATCTACAATGTACATTCTACATTTTCACTTGGTAATATCCAAACATTTTACAGTTAAAAGATTATTCACATCAACTTGAATCTTGTAACCCAGTTTGATGATTTTAACATTGCATGGAAACATTTAATCATAGGAGGAAACCACTTATTATAGGGTCTTATTTGTCAGTTGAACCAGTATGTCTTATTAATGACATCATTGCTAGTGGCAAATTGATAATATCTGAACTACTGATCAAAGCTATTTACCACCTTAACTTAAAGTAGCTAAGTCTCTAACTCAATATCATCCAAAACCTTCAAAACTGAAAACACAAATTATTTGTCAATGATTTGTCAATATGATCTTACTGGAAAAAGATGGGCTTCTGATATCTAATATTTAAGACAAAATAAATATTTTACCATTAGTATACGAATCGTGTACCATAAATGTGTTTCAGCCCCGGTTCTAGCAAACGGCGCATGTTGACTGGAATACATGTAACTAGACGCTAGAAATTTGCATTCTATTGACACTGCTGTCTTATTTTGCCAAACATAAATGATTTGAAATTAGAGTAAAAACGGAAACCACTGAATGTAAATCAGTTTATATAAATTCATATTAGAGTATTATATGCGTCGCGACCAACTTGTGTCAATATAATCAAGGGTAATAACTCGATAAGTATCAGAAATTGTTATTCATCATAACTTTAAATTAGATCAGATGATGACTTTTGCTGTTGGCAAATTTCCACACTGATAGCAAGAGCCACAACTCTAGAAATAATTAATAGAAATTTTTGAATACCGATAGCATTCTTTTTTCACAAATGAACAAGCAAATGTCATCATTCTGGGTGTAATACAAGTTAATTTCTTAAATTCAAATATTTTATAGTGATCTGACCATAACATTTGTTGACAATTTTTGCAAAGTGAACAAAAGCTTTAAGTCTAGAAGCATTTAATGTTAACTGTTTAAACATAATTCTTTGTCTGTCCTTACTATTAAACAAGGCATAAAAATGTCAAGTAAATTGAATATTAACTTGTGAAGTTCACAAGATTATAACTTGTGATCATAAAAAAATTGAGTAAAGGCAACAACCGATGAAGTACATGTAATCATCAGACATAATTAAAATTTGATGGGCTATTTCAAAGCACCATGTCATAAAACAGCTTGTCCCAATAATTAGATAGTTTTAACTGCTCAAATTATGGAATAATAATTGAAATTCAAACAGATTTTTTGTCTCATATGATTATGAACATGCATGCACATACATGTATAAACAACGGAGAGCCTACAAAATATTTCGAAGTGATTAAGCACAATAACTCTAAAAGCAATTATCGGAAATCATTGATAATCAATCAACATACATGTACATCTCAACACATTGACAATGTTCAATCAAAGAAGAAAACCCCATGAAACTACATGTACATGTACAAGGGCAATAGGGCATGTACATACATTATAAATTAGCAAATTATTATTTATTCACAACACAACCTCTATACACACTTTCTTCATGTAGTGAATCTTTTGTATAATTTTATAATATAAAACAATAAACTACAACTCCAGTATAATAATAATTTTAGTATACACGTACATGTAATAGAAATACATGTCCTCCATAGATCTGCTTTTATAATATAACATTGACATACATGTAGGTCTGATAATTTGTTGACTTAAGGGAGATAACTCCAATTGAAAACATGGAAAAACAATATTGTCTTCATATAAATATTTGGTGTGGCAAACAAAGTGTCTAAAATCCTGAGCAGTCCCAGATTTTTCAAGGTACATGTACATACAAGTATGACATGTTGATACCAATCTAAGCTGGTTTAAATTTAGCATAGAAATCAAAAAGAAATACATGTATCATTAACAGCCTGGTTACAATATCCATGTGTATTCTCGGATAGTTTCAGCTCAAACCATTGAGTCATATGGAAATGATTGCCACTTGAATTCCAACCCATTTTTTAAGTAATGAGTTAACAAAACAATCATACTGGCCTGAAGATAATTTTCTTTTTTTAGGTGAAACCCCCAAAATCATAGGAATATTGGCCTACTTATTCATGGTAATTTGAAAGATTTTTACTCACCTTTGTAGCAACAGCAAAACTTTCAGAAAATCGTCTTTGATCTTGTTCATGAAGAAGTGTTTTGTCATGGTTGAACCTCTGGATTACTTTTCTCACCATTGAATCTTCATCACTGTCTGAATCTGAATCATCAAAATCATCTGGATGAAAGTATGGTATGGGTGGGGCAGATGGAGATCGCAACATAGCCTTGTTACGACAATATGATCGGGGACTTAACCTTGCCATGTTTAAGTCAACAGTTTCAACTCTATCATTTATAGAGTTTAATTGTGTAAATGGTGCAGACCTAGGCCTTGGACTAATGAACTGCCCTTTAACAAATTCATTTTTACACGAATCATCACTACTAACTTCATTCGGTCCCTTACGTTGTTGTAACAAGTTTCTCATACTCTGACGTAAATTCTCAGCACTATTGTGATGATTTTGTGGGTTATCATTTCTCCAAGACCTATGTGGGTTAGGCATAGCTCTAGGATTAAGTTTGTTAGAACTGCTGTTGCCTTGCCAACATTCTTCGCTACTTGTGGAATTGTTCATCTGCCGTCTCAATTCAAAAGCTGAACCTGGTCTTTTAAAATTAGATCTTGAAGACGGAATGGTCTGCACTTCAGGAGATAAATGATGAATAGCAGGGTTACTTCCCCTGGCACCAATAGCACTAGGTCTTTGTTGAGCTGCTTCCTCCACAGCCATATCCACAATAAAACCGCGTTCATTAGCATTGTCATCTTTCCCAAATCCTAATCCGCTATCACTATTTGAAGAATTACTGGAACTTCGTTGAGCAGGACGAGCAGGATTAGCAAAAGCTTGAGATCGAATAATTTCGTTTTCATACCCATCGCCTTGCCGATCTTTGTATAAATTAGCGACGGCTAGAATAATGTGTGTGGATGATCGAGGAAATTCTAAACAACTCAATGTATCATGATCTACAGTACATTGTATAGAGAAAGACTTGGCTTTTTGAGAATGCATATTGTGTGATCGAAGCTCAGGATCCACCATAAAAATATGACAAGAGCTGGCTGTTCCTACATTCTCATGTCTACCACTGAATTCACTGACATCATCTGAATGATCATGAAGTGTGACAATTCCAAAAAATCTCTTATCATCAGGGCAAACTCCACTAAATGCAAGTTTGTCGACGGGATATTGGGCTATTATTTTACCACCTGTATTGGTTAGTCGTACACCATCGGAATGAACATCCATTAGCACTAACGTATGAATTTTTTTCTCTATCCGAAGACGTCGGACAGCATTCCTTAGTGATTGTAATCGTTGATGGGGTCTATTAGCATCACTTGGCATTTCTATAGAACCTATATAACCTACTACTGCTCGGACATCTCCGTATTCGTTAAATACACCCGAATTTTCGCTGTTATCACTATTTACACTGTCAGATGGTAGGTGACCAGCTGGTATATTGTAACCCAGGGCAACAGAGTTCATGTCTTCAAAATACCTATTGCGTGTATGTCCACTTCGATCACCATGGAGATTAAGGTTAGGTTGAGAGTGAGAATGATGTGATGAATTTGAGCGGGAACTTTGCGTGAGGTTTGAGTGCGAATTATGCACTAAGTTAGAATGAGAGCTGTTACTAGCGTAAGAATGCTGTGAGTTCAATGAATGATAAGACACATATGATAACGAGTTCTGAGACACATGGTGAGCATGAGAATTCGACAAAGAGTTCTGCATTGTTGAAGCGGAGTTAACACTTTTTAATGATTGGCTGGAGTAGGAAGTTTTTAATCTGGCACCGTTATTGGATCCATTGTGAGAATTTTCCTTGCCATAAGCCCCTCCTTCGGTTCCTTGTACATTCAACCTGCAATTGGTCCCCTTTGTTTCTAATTTACTATTGTGAGATCGGTGACTATCTGGGGCTTTAGGGGGTAAGTTTTTTGGCTGTCTCGGGCGGACTCTATTAGGAAAACGTGATTTCAGACGAGGATGATAATCCTCCTCCGATGAGTCAGACTCGTTTAAATTTTCAGCTACTTGTAGTTCTAATGTTCCAGTTGATAATCCTACCATTCTTACAACTGAATCGTGACTTGATCGGGACACATTTTCACCATTTACAGACATTACATAGTCACCAGTTTTGAGTCCCATCTGTTCTGCAGGACTACCATTAACAATACAACTTAAGACACATGGATGTTGGCCAGATATTGTAAAACCATAACCCGATTTTCCTCTTGACACTTGAACTGTCTTTACACCATGCATAGGTCTCTTCTTTCTACGTCTCATCTGTTGTTGTGGATGCATGGTGATGTCTGAAAAACACATAAATAGTCAGATTAGTTTTCACGATCAAAACAATAATCTCAAACATATTCATCACATGTACAATAGATAGACTTCGCATAAAGAGTGGTGGTTTCAAATATATACATGTGGATAATCACAAAATGACTTTAAACCCCAATTTCTCTCTCTCTTTCAAATATACATATAAATTGCTATAGGGCCGAGTTAAGTCAGAATAAATACTATAAACGAAACACACAATGTATACATGTATCTTCAGAACATACCAACATGGCCTGATTACATGCAAATCTATACTGGTACACAACTACTCCCTTCTGGGATGTAAATACTACTGTCGCACTTCTAGATCTCATGTTGTAATTTTCACTGTAGATTTCATTTTGTCAATGACGGTAAACAAACAATGTACACAGTTTTAAAGGCAAGATCTTAATCCTGTTCACAAGCGTGCCAAAAACTATGCAGAAGATGTCAAACATGTCATCTACATGTACCTTGCGTAATAGACACTGGACGCATGTATATGCACATCTACAGTTATCTACGTAAAATTGTTAGGATCTGGTAATACACTTGTATACTGTATATAGAATATCAACTCTTATCAAGTGATTTGACCTAAAAATTATTCTGTCCTTCTAAAGATTAGATAATACACTTATGACAATTCACTTTTTGAAACAGAAAAATTTACATACAACATAACATGTACCTTTGACTCTTGGATTAAAATCCAAGTGAGAATAAATTGATCAAGTTGAGAATTAGAAATTAATCTGCCTGTCAAAAATAATGATACAAGAATTAGCAATGTGCTTAGGAAGATAAGAACCACTACTAGACATTATTATAATATCATTGATTATGATGAATAATAACATGAACAGACACTTGCTCAATGAAAATATACAAAACGAGTCAAATGTACCGTATAATGAAAATGAGTTAATGTACTTAATGTCCATACATATTATATGTTAGTTACCTCATTAAGTATTAATAATAAAACCATGTCAATATTTAGCTATATGTAACCCAAAATAATCATTAGTAATACATGTAATATAACAGTCCTGTTTTTTTCTGGAGTATATTAGGGTGGTACTTATGCTCATGATAATGACTGATTAAGTCTGGGTCCGAACATTATCATCTACATAATATTCATTATTATCATCAGGTTACACATCTTTATATTGGTATTTAACAACAGAAATAGGTCATCCATAACAAGTGTCTATTTTATAATATTCTTGTTATAAAAAGAGGATTGATGAGGAACACAATTTGAAAAAGAAATTAAAACTTGGGCTTCAATGTTAAAATTGAGGAAAATGTAAATTCCTTGAGGCTTAATCCATGCAAATATATGTAGGTACATGTACTCCAGTTGATTCTTTAACAGAAAAAGTCCTGATACACCATACGGTTTATTAACTATTTAATAATTACTACATTAATTTATGGCACCTCAATTACTGTGTGATTGCAATAAGTTTTAAATTTTTAAGATGGATTGGCCTACCTTCTTAGCTGATATTCAATGCACAGTGAAAATAAAAATAGGTAACATCAATGATGAACATATTATGGTATATTACCTGATATATATAGATGCATGTACATCTGAAGTTGTCTTTAACAATAAGTTACTGCTTACACATAGATATATATATTATAGCTGAGCAGTCGACCAGACAGAGAGCATAAGATTAAGAATGTTTTGATTAAGGCTAGACACATAAAATAATGTGATCAACCTCACTTGCTGTACATCATTCAAATGTCAAATCGTCTGTCATCTGATGTCAATCACTATTATGTAGAAATAAAGTCAAATCAATTATAGAATGTGCTTTCTAACATCACAATGACAAAACTAAACCATTTATGCCCCAAACTCGTTCAATATGCAAGAAATACAGTTTATATGAGAAGTTGACATACACTGGGCAATGACCCATTCTGTGTTTTTAAATGTGTAAGCAGACAAATAGTTTTAATTATCAGGAGGTGTACCAATATGCATTTTGCAAAAACCAAACTTCAGACACCCCACTTCCACTCGGCACAAACCAAGTCACTTGGACTGACTTATCAGTGATAAGTTCATGTGGCACAAATTTCAACATTGACCAGATTTCACATCAATAACTAAGTGGGCGTAGAGTTTTTTAGAACTAGTAAAAATTTAGGTGTCTGGAAATTCAGGCGCGGATCCAGGGGCGGGCCTAGGGGCCGTGCCCCCCTCTCCCGTCAGCCCCAGTGACAAACTTGATTTTCATTTTCTTTTGCTTTGTTACTGTTGTAGTTCACATATCTGCTCTTTAATAGATGATATAAACATGATTTACGCATTGTCTCCGCCTAAGCAATCCAAGGTTGCAACATATTACCCTTTGCTCCAACGTGTGCCCCCCCCCCTCGACAAAATCCTAGATTCGGGCCTGAAAATCCCACAATGATGGGAACATGACCTTCTCATTTTCTCTATACCGGAAATGATTTTCTCAGGTGCAGTACAAACATCAACACTGTATCTACATGTAACATTGTAGCTGGCGTACTGTACATGTAGTCTCATACAATGTATGACCAGTAATATACTGTATTGCCAACTACCTTCCCTAATAAATTGTCTCTCCATCTTTCATTGTTAGCAGAAATATGATTATCAATGTTCACATTGCATAATTACAACTTTTGGAGAAACAAAACTATTTTGAAGATTGCGAATAAATTGCATTCCTGTTCTTTTTTTTATAAGACACATATTGTCTGGATGGGTGTATGCATCATATAATATATATATACATAGTCATTGTTTTTTTAGGCGTGCGATCGCTCTCTAGCGCCTGCCGCGCACCTGAATGTCGGCCAAGGGGATGTTTTTCTCGCTCGTCTTAAAATCGAAAATTGCTCTCCATATGTGTAAAGAAGGACTCACATTCTGATCGCCGCCGTACTGTCATTGTGAACATTTATTTGATGTATTCGATTAGTATAATGCGATCGCACATGGTTATAAAATTCCGATGAATATGTTACTAAAAATAGATGGCACCCATGCACCATTGGTTAATTTAACTGAAATGAAAAGTAGAACTGTCGCGAGACATGGGAAATTACGAAAGATGGCACGTAAAATTTCTAATGAGAATAATTCCGGAATAAATAGATATATTTTGATGGAATTGTTAAGCATTTATGATTATATATTTATACCAGCTATATATATTTAGAAATGTCGACAAGTATTTCTATTGTAATACCGTATGTAGTTATAGACGTTAGCAAAAGTTTTACTTGACCGTACGACTACGAAAGAGTGCTATAAATAACTATATTAGTATTACAGTACTATTTACTTTGCGGACGACGTTTATTATCATTATATAACTAGGAATGGCCCCTTACACGCAGCTATTGATGTTCAGAACCATTTTCCATATACATACAACTAGTCACGCTTCTTAATATCAGATCACTCTCCTTAATTTTCTAAAACACTCTTCTAACTTCTTATCGAAACTGGGGGAACTTTTTTAGGGGAGCGATTTTTTCTGACTATCCTCTAAAATACAAAAAACAATGACTGCATAATATATATAAATATATTCAGACTCCTGTGGTTTGTACTGAGGTGTATGGCTTATTACCTATTTGATAATGTCTACATTATGATTTACATCAGTTATCAATTTTAACATCTGAATGATAGAATTCATTAATCACTCACACTGTGGTCGGAAAAATTATTACACAGAAATATAAAATTGTCTGTGAATTCAAGTAGAGTCTACTACAATCAATTGGTATAAGCTTGATGTGTTTAAATTTAATCTTTCACAAACAGATAATAATTCACAAATGGCGTGGTAAAGTTAAAACAGAACGCCTTGTCTTCACGCTCAAACAACAAAAATCAAAAAAATGGACAGGGAAACGGGCACCTGTCTGTCATCGTCATCACGTCTGTCTCCGGATAATGTCGATCAATTCGTGTCGTATATGTCTAAATAGATAGACAATTACCTTCCATTTACTGTTGCACCTTCATTTCCATCCAAATAACCCGTGTAGCATGAGATATTTACTAGAAATTTGCAGCCTCAGACAGTTTTCTCATCACAAAGTTTGTTTTGAGCGGTTCAACATGGACGACCGTTCAGCCGGAAATCACCTTTGAACGAATTTGATTGGTCAATCAGTGATAACGTCACGTGGCACGAATTTCGGTTTTGGTCGATCATCAAAGGAAATTGGGTCAAACATGCAACACTGTTGAAAAGTAAATATTGTGATGACGTATAAGCGCTAACTGTACACGGGCAATATCACAAGATGCCATATTTGCTTAGCGAATTATTTTAAGACGCTTTTTGCGCACATAGTGAATCGAGGGAAAGGAAACAAATTTTCCCGACCAGACAAATTTGTATAATTTGACAGCAAATCAATATATATATATATATATATATATACACAAACAGATAATAATATATATATTTATAATAATATATTACTTTACCGAAGAGTCCTTGGTGGTACTGTGGTTGAAGCATGAGATATTTTTGATTTTAGTATCATTTCAAATTTCGACTCAAAATACCCTTCGAATAAAACTTCATTTTTATTTTTCACAGGTGTCTATATCTTATGAAACTCGTAATATATCGTTGGATTCTTCGCCCCTTTTATGATTTAAGTAAATAAGGTATAATCAGGTACTCTTTTCTGATTCAATCGAGCAATTGTCTGTGTAAACAAGGACGGCAAATGTCTTTGTTGTAAATAACAGGTTTGCAGGCAACACAAAGCGACTTTAAAATTTAATTTTGAACAAAAGATAACCCATTTACGTACACACAATACGGAAGGTGTGTTAATTGCCCCTGTCAACATTTTAAAACGCCCAATAATTAAGTTTGAAAGCCGAGAAAAAGGAACCAAATCAAGACCAAATCAACAATGAGATTATTTCATTAGCAGGTTCAGGATTACGATCACACACAGCTTAGCTGAAAGACTTAACGACTTTCTTACGAATTTTATCAGCTAATATAGACCGTAATGTCGCCTTATGTGACGAAAGAGACGTTTATTCTAAATTTCCCCACTCAACACCAAGACGACGATTTATGCGAAGCGTTAAATAATTTCAGCGATATTTCTGATTAATATACCTCCCTGAAAATTAGGGAAAGTCGAGAGGAAAACCCCGAAATATTCTTGCAGACCTGGCAAAAACTGTATACATGGTAACTGTATATTATGTAATATTTTGGTCATATTGAAAGAGGTTTGCTAACCATTCGTCGCATATTTCCATTAATATAGTCAGAGAAGGAAGAGGATCGTATAGTTGGATCTGGTTCAATCCTATAAGGCCAAAAAGTGTGACTCTCTGGAAGACCAAATTAATTTTGAAAATTCCAAATTACTTTAATATGAATGAAGATATGAATGTTTGTAGTTCTGACAAGAAATAGTCATGGCAGAAGGCAACTCCGCCCACAGTTTATAATTCTCGATTGTAGTATACATTATAATAAACACAATCAGTCATTTTATCGACAGTCTCTAGCCATATATTTTCGTCCGCAGATAAGTTTCTATGGGTGGGTATTAGTCTCCCCCCCCACACAACATCTCAGCCCCCCCCACCCCCGATTTTCTCGAGAATTGGTTATTGAGCACGTGCTTGCTGACATGTGAATAAATGCCAGAAATACTCCCGAAAGTATAAACAAGTTTAGCCATCGCATGATGCGTCTTTAGTTATTGTTTAGCAGCAATTCGAGTAAATTCGACCAAATGCATATCTGTACATGTGGTGATCTTTACGACCAATGAAAGTGGTATTTACACAATGTTCTTATCGTCTATACTTACCGGTGTGTTCAGTGGAATCCTCCCCATCTGTGCTCCATGTGCGTTGGCGTATATTATTTTCCACCGGTGGGGAAACAACTATCCTTGGAGGAGGAGATAGAGACACTGGTGTTTCTGGCGGAGAAGATATGAGAGGAGTGGAGGGTTCAACGACGAGAGTTGGCGATGTTACAGAGCTTGCACTACGACCATATCCCAACTTACGTAAGCCATTTCCAAACTTCTGAATAACTTTACCAACCCCCGCTTTAGTGCTTTGTGTTGCTATATGTCCATTCAAAACAGTCGACGAAGTTTTACCAACCGCACTTATCGATCTTATTGGAGTATTATGATTGAATTTTGGCACATTTGGATCCACTTTAAAAACACCCGCCCCAGACCTGCTTGTAATTTCTGATTCAAGCGGGGTAGTTCTATTATCACCTGGTATTCCGTTAAAAACCTTAATATTGTAATTCTGTCGAAAATTTTTTGAGTTCCCATTTTGACTAGCACACAAACCATCGCTGTTTCCAATCACCATCCTATCACCAGAGCCCCTCTGCGCGTACATGCTATTTTCAAATATTCCCCCGACATGTTCCATTGTTTCTTGCTGTCCTCTTTGAAATTCTTGAAAGTCCGGCACGGTCTGACCAGATTTCTTCTCCTCTGCCTGTTTAGGCACATATTTATATCGCAACATCGAGGGGCTGGCGTCATTTAATTTTTTTAAGACCCATCTTCTAGTATTCTGAGTGATCTTTTACCTGAAAACGATAAGACAAACTGTTATGTATAAGATGAACGTTTTATCGAGACTATTAAACACTGTAACAGACCACGCCATCTAATAAAAAAACTAAACTAAGAAATACATTTTATTCCCAGGATAAAAACTAAACTAAGAAATACATACATTTCCAGATTAAAAACTAAACTAAGAAACACAGTCATATATATTCCCAGAATAATTCGACTTACAAAAAATATCATCTCCAAATTCAATACACATATAAGAGACTATACGTTTTTATCCAGCCACTTAATTCTCAAAATTTGAAGAATTTAATGAAATCCACGAACCGAGCATTTAAACACATTTTAACCTACAGCGAGAAACAGACGAGACAAAAAGTGAATTCTACCAACATTCCTCAAGTTAAATGAGACAAGATTGTCACAAATATTATCACAGAAAGAAGGCGGAGT
This sequence comes from Patella caerulea, assembly GCA_036850965.1. NCBI lineage: Eukaryota > Metazoa > Mollusca > Gastropoda > Patellidae > Patella > Patella caerulea. The sequence goes on from JAZGQO010000006.1 coordinate 28,658,192, forward strand.
ACGTCTTGTTAACCGTTGACATTGGATTTTACCGACAATTTTAATTCTGTTTATATAAAAAAATAAGATTGAGACCAAGACCCGTTTGTCGAGCTCTCAAAGAAAAAATAACATCGCTATAGGCCAGTATTGACAATATTGTGTGCTAAATGTTTAAAACGGATTAAAACGAGTCCGTAAATATAGCCAAGTTTAAATTGTTACACTATAAATGGAGGTTAACCAAAAAGAAGAGAGGTCATTATTAGGTTCAGAGAACAAGTTTTATTAAGAATAGTATACATAATGTGAAGCGAACCAGATAAACGTGGCCCAGTTACTATTCAACCTAAATTGTTAATTTGTTTTATATGACAGAACTACTAATCTATAAATAAATGAGAAATAGGCGTATGTGTACTTGATTTTTTTTTATTTTTCCCATTTAAATCTACCATCTTCCTGTCCCATTACTTCTTTCCATGTTTTGTTTTACATGTAACCTATACATTGTCTATTATGGTAAGACAGGAAGGTACACCCACATTAAGGGACTATTTTATGGATATCCTACAGCAACGGTAACGAGCAACATCAGCTTATTAACCATTACTCACTGAATAAATTAATTCCAACGTGAGTATTAGCAAAGAAATTACAACTTGGTACAGTCTCTAAAATTTTTCCATAGAAAGCAATGGTTAACGATTAATGAGCACAACCATTGTTTCAGAATATTGATGGATATAGAAAACAAAATTCGCTAGCACGTGCGTGCAGTTCTATCTAATTGGGGTTCTTCAGTATTCATGTACATTTAATTCAGTATGTATTGGCGGTAATACATACCACCCCCGTAGCCAGTCGGAAGAATCCACCACCCTCCCCTGAAAAAAATAATTTGCCCCCCCCTGCTCGCCCCCCCCCCCGAAAAAAGTATTACCGACAATACTTCTAAAATACCCACTGTTTAAATGTGTAATATGCAGCAGCCTGGACCTGGAAACTTTCTTGACCTTGTTTGGTGGGCAGCACACCCGGTTAAGCCTATGCCATGGTGAACTATATAATGGGAATAATGTTTGAGTTATATATAACTTTGTAGGGGGCTGTGAGAGTTGTTTTTACAGTATATGAAAAACCCCACATATTGATAGATAATAATCTGCCCATTTTTGTACGACTTGCTCGATGGCCCTTGTATGTTCATTGTTCAGATTTTCTGGAGGACCCAGCCCCCCCTCCCCCCGTCCATCCGAGTAGAGTGATGATACCCCACCCTCATGCCTCTGATAGACTCCAACACCGTGACATTAGTAAGGACATGGCATAGTTATTTTAATACATTCGTGAAATATACGGTTAAAATTCTGCTCGGGCAGTGAGGTGTCTCCTATTCCAGACGATTACACATACACATAACTACTCCTAAATGGCACACGAAAGTTAATATTCCTGCTATGATGAATTCACTTCATGGTTTGGTAAGAATCACACACTCCTACTATGCTATATCCGAGGAAATAATCACACTGTATACACCCCAGAAAAAGCGAAACATGATTATTCTTACCCCCCCCACAAAACCCCCCCCCAAAAAAAACCCCCATGCAAACCAGTACACCACTATCCAGAGTTTATTCAGTAGCTTCATCGCCTGAAACCCAAGTTCAAATCATCACTTTATTTAGCTATATATGGAACTATAGTGTCGTGCATAAGGTAGAACATGCTTAATTTTCTCTAGAATACATGATGTCACTTCGTACTTATTTCTGAACAATCATTGTTAATTATTATATTATGTATTTTACCTATATACTAATATAGTATATACCACATATACTATTACAGGAACAGCTAATACAAATATATACACTACATAACCATAAATAACAGATATTTACATACCTATGTGTATATATTAATACCCCATTCTCTGCGACAAATAAGAGGCTTTCTGCGCTTTTATGTATCAGATAACTGTTTCAGTATAAATATTATATTAAGTCTGAATTAATTAGCTGTCATACGTCTATATATATGCTTACCAGTGATAAACGGGGTTTTATATACCCGTGTACCTATTAATAGTATACATATGTTATTAGGAAAATCAATATGGTCTATATTAGAAATAGTAAATAACTGTACATATTATATTACATTACATATCAGAATTCTTAAAAAGAAACAAAACATGGTTTAGAGCAAACATGTTCTATGAGATCTTAAAAGCCTGTAGGTGGAAAATGTTTGTAAATCTAATATAATATCGTGGAATCAGTTATTTAATTATAAATATCGCATATTACAGCATTGTATATGTTTAACAAATCTGATCAGTATACACTGAAAGCTGTTTAGATAGAGAAATTTAAATTGTTTTAAAATATTTAAATGTTATGTTTATTCGAGCAGAGTTTTTCTCACGGTATATTGTCAGTTGAACACACACACATACTTGGCTGGTATTGAATGAGTCGGTGATCCAAACAGATAACATGGGCATTTTACACATTAAATTATTAAAAGCAATAATGATATTTATGTCGATCTATATCATTTTACATATATATATTCCTATAAGTGTACGTTTATTTTAACTATATTGAATATACTAATTCACAAAGTCAAACTGCATGTCATCAATAGCGTTATGTACTTACCATAGCATAGGCAGCTTTATGAAAGCTCGATGTCAATACGTAAAAATATAGGTATAATTATATTTCCTCTAATAATACTTCACTGAATACATAGGTTAGATCATTATTGGTCTTAAAATGAAAGGATTTCTAAGTTCAAGTTTATCTAATAACTCTAACTAAATATTTAAACAGTCGCCATATTGACATATGTGCATTATGGATTAGTGACCATAATAAATATATTTCAGTCTTGCAACTTACTTATATAAATGACAAGGCGACATATATCCAATATACGCTATGGATGGTCGTTTTAAAAGTTTCCACCAAATTATTGAAGTATTTTCACGTGATATACGACATCTTGTTAGGAAAGATAGAGAAAATATTCGATAAGTCCATTTACATTAGATAAATCATGTACATACTTTATAATGTTATCAAGAAATTTGTCTAAATCTTCTTATTTACACCAGAACTTGTATTATAAATCCCAAGATTTCATTTTACAGATGATGTATAAGCTGTTTGTTGTGACATAACAATGGAAGAGGATGCAACTCAAATCTATTAAAAACATGGAGAACACAGCATAGTAACAACATTATATATATAGATTTTTGATATACAAACCACATTTACCAAATCTATACATATATTAGGTAACTTTTCTGCAAATGCGTGAAATATTTACCTGTATCTATACGCCATTCCTACAGATTTAGTGTATGTGGTTGTGAATGAGTAAGAATGTATTTCGAACCTCCATTGATTAAAAGTCGATCACTGGACCCATTCCAATGCAATTCAAAATTTATACATTTTTAGTTTGCATTGATTTCAGGCTGTCATCTGTATACCCCGGAGAGAACTATAATATCTTAAAAATTGTGTTGTTGAGTTGACGAAACTCAAAGGACTCGCTCTAATCTTATTTATATTAATTACATTGAGTATATAAACATATGCTCTGATAGGTATTGACAAACGAAAGTAAATGGTGTCATCTATACCACATGATTAAGAAAAAACGAAATATACCTTTATACTAACCCAATGGATCAATTCATGGATGAATACACATATTTATGGGTTATGCACCTGCGCTTTTACAATCACTGTTAAATAAATGCAAAATACCTGCATGCTATTGGTGAATCTCAAACACATCATATAAAAATCCTTTCAGTTTCACACACGGACCAATTATTTTTTGAGGGTATATTTATCATATAGCCCGCATTCCTCGTGATTAAAGTACACACATTATTGACATTTCATCATCTATATATGACATTTGACCAGATCAGCAAATAAATATATTCAAATTCAACATTAATCCTTAGAAACTTTGAAATTATTCACTGAAAAATAAAGTATTCCAAATAAAACTGGTGTGCACGTTTGATAATGTACACCCCTGGTGATAAGGAATCCATGTACATGCATTTACATATTAAACTTGTAAAGCTGAAACTACACCGAAGAAGTTAGCAGGGAGCACTCCATATGAAGTGTCATAAAAATTAGGGGTTTTCATTACATTTAGCCGTAATACTTACAATACAACACATGGGTCGATCAACATCTCTAGTTATACCCATAGTGTAAAGGTGATATTTAATATGGAATATTTCTACATGACTCGACATCTAAATACGTCCACTTTACTTGGTACACTAAAACATGGTACACTAATACAGTCTCTATACGTATGTATGTTTACTATAAGTATGTATTAAAAAACAAAAAACAAAAAACAAAAAAAAAAATCCAACAAGTAGTTTATATCTAAAGAACTCGGTGGATTTTGTTTCTATTTCTATCCAATATTCAATATTTAATCACTATCGAATTAAATGAACTGAGATAAGAAAAATCCAATAAAAAGATATAAGGCGATCGACTCAAATATCTTTATAAATCCTCTTCATATTAAACATAGATCTATAATAACCTTCCACTTGAACTTACGATCTCAAATACAAGTGTGTTTGAAAAATTAATGCAAGAATTCAAACATCGGTAGAGCCATTTTCATAAATCTTTAGAGTTTTCAAAAAAACGTTTGGCAGCAGACCAAACACTACATTTGACCCTGGCACGACCATCGCGGCTGAAAGAAATGGGAGGACGTTGTCTGTTAAACAAAGCGGGTCTAATCGATTCATATATTTACTTACACGCAGGTATCCATTCAGGACGTTCGACTCGTAAGAAATGATAACCAGCTTGTTGGCTTTTTATCTGCCATCTTTATCTGTCACATTTCTTTTTTCACATCGGCTAGGAAAATTAAGCTGATTAGCACCAGTTGAATGTCAATGTTACAGAAACTTGCATATAGGAGATTTATAAAAGGTTTAAAGACTTCACAACATTTCCCCAGCCACAGCTTACGTATTTTTGTATCAAGAATTGCGCATGGTTATACAGCTTTTTGTAACTGTGATTAATCATTGCATTTCTGGTAAAAGTTATCAGGAATCTATATCGTTATTTGACCATGTAAACATTTATAAAATGCGGCTTAACAGACAGAGCTTGGAACCAAACAGCCTGCAGATATCTTAAAAGATTAGAATGATGTCTGATTTTATTTGGCACAGTTTAAAATACTGTTACCCATGTTATGTTGACATCACTGTGTTAAACATGCATTATGCAAATCTGCTTAATGCAGATTTTTCGTTTGGCCTCAAATGTTATTTAAATCATTAATTAGGCAGTTATTCACATGTCGAGCCCATTATCAACAGCCAGATCATAGGATGGTATAGTTTTTCAAGGGATTTAAACACGATTGTCAGTTAATGATTTATTTAAAAATTGAATAATCGAGATAGTAATGACAATCAAGACTACATTGTTCTTCAAACGACCATAACTCTGCTCAAAATGAAGTAATTTGACTGAAATTTTCAACGTATTCCCCTATAATCTATTTTTACCACCATTATAACGAGTACTACCATTTCTTTATCTAAATTATATACTGTAATGTATCTTTAAGTAAGTCAGAACTAGTGACTGTGGATTTGAAAACAGTAAAAAAAGTTATCACATCAACAAGCCTAGTCCAGATTCGTGAATACCCAATAAAATAAGGTGAATGGCCCCACACATATAAAATAATCAGAAACCCACACAGAAGACAAACTCGTGGAAACTACCAGAAACAGAAAACGCATACATACACCACATGCATTGTGCATGAAGAAAGTATTAAAAATACTGTCTAGTCAAGTGAATGGATCCAGATCTGCACATCCCCATGTTGCAATATTTTTCGATCCATCCCACAATCAGCAAGCAGACAGCACACAGGCATATATACAAAGTCCATAATAAACATAGCAAAATCGACAAGGCATTATAAATATGCCACAAATAGAGTGAATTTGTTGAATTTTAAGTATAATTTTACTGATTGGGTGTAAACAACCCTCACCACTTACAAAGCACACCGTTTCGGCTAGTGGGTATAGAAAGACACCTCTCTATACTTAAAATTCAACTTTTAAACAATTTCAACGCAGTTTTCTAATTCTTTAATAAAAAAAATTGACTTCAATAAAAACACATAAAATGTCTTTGATTCATATAAGACGTCATATTATGCACCTTTTTTTGGAGGGGGGGGGAAACATCGTCACAATTAAAAAAAAATCTATTCGTGATTGGACGAGATGTGGTATATATACGTGATCATCCAGATCAGTTATCAAAACGAACGTTCAGTATATCTGCATATAAGCACATGGCGCTTTTAAAATATTGATATCATCATTATAATGTTATATATACTCATGTATATCGCGTAAGAAATAACTAAATCTTGCTGACCCAGTATCAAATAAACTTTTTATATTAAAATATATACATATGCTCCAGAGAGTGGCCGTTAGGCACACACTCTTTCTAAATTCGTTGATCCATCTGCTTATATCATGGATAGGTTATGGAAGAAGTCCTAACCGTATCGAGATTTAAACGCAAGCTTTAAGTGTACATACAATAATTCATAACTATAGGCTACAAAAACACATTGCTACTTTATTTTTACATCGAGAAAAAAGAAGACATTCTTGGAAACCTGCAGTCTACCACAAATCGTTGACACGCCTACGCCGGGTTTCCAATATACACTGAAAGATTGTGAAACAGCAACTTACCTTTATAAATTCTCAGTGATAAACAAATAAAGGAGGTCACAGTTTTAAAAAAAGGGAAAATAATCCGATAGTTTCAACAGAGGAAACCCGGAACCCATTCGAACATAAAAATCAATGTTGATAGCCTTATGTGTAATAATTGCTGCTGAGTAGGTGTGGTATCGGCGATGATAATAAATTGAAGTTATATCGGGATACCATCTATATGATCATCTCAACATTTCAACTCATTATTGTTGGTTACAAAAAATCGATAAAGTTAACAAACCGTATCAAAATGTAATCAGTTCCGCACTAAATAATTCCCAATAAAAGAACTTCATACGTTTTCAAAATATAACACGTCTGGGCTGCTAATAAAATATGCAGTGCAGTTAATTAATATATTAATTTCCCGCCATTGTCAGGTGAACAGACATGACCAATTTACATAAATATTTAATATTCAGTATTAATCTGACAATAATTGTTTAGATTATTCATTAACTACTGAAGCGATAAAATAAAGCACATTTAAAAATTTAGGGTTACAAATACATGTATTAGAATAAATAATGACATACACAGGTCTTCAAAAGAAACAATATTAAATATTAAGAAAAAAACCAATATAAAAACCCCCAATAACTGAAATACCTTTGTGTAATCGTCATATTTTAACAGCTGTCGAAGATGTATTCCAGACAAAATAATCGCACTACAGATACAGCTTTTTTCACATTTTTAATAAACGTTCATATAGACCATAGCGACTAAACGATCAATTACATTTGGTCAGGGAATTTGGAGGGTCGTGTCAATACACAGACGATATATGGACTATTTACAGATGACATAGTCGACAGGCTAGTCTCTAACGGAATATTTTGTACAGAAAGTTGAAGAGGCACGAAGGTTGACAAACACTAGCTTAAACTAAATCCGATAATACGTCTGTCTTGATCGACCAGTCATCTACTTTACTTTTTTGTATCCCTTTTCCCGTACTGAAAGCCACCAGAATGACCGTGTCTAAATGTCCATTTACGGCGTAAATAAAGGTGTACAGTTGATTAAAGAAAGGTTATCGTCACATTGACACAAAGTAGCTTAAACCAAGTGTCAGTGAAAATCTTTGGAATTTGACCAAAATTCAAGCCTTACAGTGCTCGATTTGACCAGATATCCTCATTTATTGTTTTAACATGTCGCTGCTATAAAATGTATTAAAGCTGGAAAGAATTTTTCTGGTGTTTTTCGGCCGTTTCATATTACTGAAACATTGCATATTAATTATTTATACATCAGTGTGTATTGGTATAACGTATTTAAACACTGCAAGACATTATGTATGCTAATGCTACACAATGTATTAAAACTGTGCGTATATTAATATCGTGAATTGAAGCATTGTATATTAATCAAATGTATTGGAAAGCTTTGTACAACGATAACTAGCAATAAAACTTTGCATGTTATTACTTCTTTTTGAAACTTTGTTTAGTAATATGAATATTGAAATTTATATCACTTGAACGCTATATACACACTGTGTATTGGAACGTTGTATATTAATGAAACGTTGAATACCGATATTGTGTATTGAAATTGTTTATTGAAATTTTGTATATTAATAAGATGTATTGGAATGTATATATTACTGAAACTCCGTATATTGAAGCTGTGTATATAAGAAGGATGTATTGGAACGTATTATTACAGAAACTTTATATATTGACAATGTGTATTGAAATCATGTACATGTATATTAATATTATGGTATATTAGAAGTTATGTCATTTAAACATTGTAATTGACATTATGTACAGAAACTGTGTATATTAATAACACGTAGGTGAACGTATATTACTGAAACGTTGTATACTGATATGGGTTAAACATGCATCATGCAGGAGCTAAATCTTCCTATTACTGGACTTTCTTTAGGCCTGAAATTTTATCTAAATTATTAATTAGACATAAATTATTCTTATCCAGACCATAATGAACGCGTGATGTCAACGCTAGCCTTCGGTACTAACCCGATTAGAATCTCATAAGCTGCTTAACGCTCATTGATAATTAAATCAAACACTGAATAACCGAGACTACATGCTTTTAAAGTTCTGACTTTAGTAATGATGATCGAGGCTAAGCAGAAATTTCACTCGCTTAAATCTCGACTCATAGTGCATCAATTTGGCTGAACTGTCCAGGAAAATATTTTTACATAATCTAGTTTTTAACTATTATAGTGAGAACTACCAACTCTTTATCTAATCTCCCATAATGCATCTTCAATGAAACTATTTAAAATTCATGTGGAGTATTGAAACATATATGCATAGATCTGCGTACCCCCTGTTATGTATATAAAATACAATAGTTCTGTTTTAGGAAAAAAATCGTCAAATTGATTTGAGAAACAAATGAATCATGTGTGACTTTTATATGCACTCATTCTAAAAAGAATGAGCCACTATTTGAACGGGGGAATCAGAATGTATTTGAAATTTTCAGTAAACTTTACAAATTGCAGCGTCACTTCCATAGATCTATTTGTAAATTGAGTATATTTACATCGTCGACTACTTCCTTCAGATCCATATTCTGTATATTTCTGGCGTGTATATCTATCATATGTCGACAGTCGTTGTTCTATATACATTTTCGATTTATATGACACATTTCATGCATTGCAAAGACAACATAGAAACCCCAATACAAATTTAAACAAAATTGTGCTTTTGTACCTTTATGCTGCGCGGCACAGATGCAGATTCACATATTAATTGAAACACAATTCAAATAATTATAGCCGTAAAACACTCACCTTTTGTAGTCAAAAAGAATTTAGCAATAAACTAGTAGTTGCCCCGAGGGCATATATCATGCAATATTAATATGAACGGTCGTTCGATGATAGGTTGAACTCCAGATATTATCAGAGAAATATCAACGATCAACGCGTGTCTCTTAAGGTTAATAGGCCCATTATCTTCACTATTCAAAGTCAAGTTTTCTGTAGACGATATTAAGAGATAAATGAATAGCTTTGTATATATTAGAAAAGGACAATGATTTTCTCGTTGGTTTTATTAACCTTGTTCAAACGTTACCATTGCTTTAGTCATGTACTTGTTTAATATATGACTTGACCTTACCTCATTAAACAGATCGAGATATGCTTATCAATGATTAACAAATCTTGTTTACGAGTTAGAGGTTTAGTTCGGACAACGAATAATGGTTAAAATTCAATTAACTACCGTTAGTACATAAAAGCTACATACCCGTATCTTTCTATTATCCCCATTTGGTAAAAATACCGGTTAAACACGACCACGCATTCAACAAACTCCTTTCTTCATTATTTCCATCCCCATCGGCCAATTTCCACAAATAATGTACCTGTGAAATGATCCCTTTCAAGTACATGTATAGTTATTCATCCACCATGTACATGGGTCTATATTGTAGATAAAATTATTATCTGGTATCTATTTCTAACAGGAGATTATAATGAAGAAGTAATAAATTTTGAAATTCCACAAATAATGTACCTGTGAAATGATCCCTTTCAAGTACATGTATAGTTATTCATCCACCATGTACATGGGTCTATATTGTAGATAAAATTATTATCTGGTATCTATTTCTAGCAGGAGATTATAATGAAGAAGTAATAAATTTTGAAAAAAAAAGTGTTCTGTTAATATCTTGGATTCGTATCCATGGGATTTCTGGAATCTTCAAGATCGACCCTCCATTCTCTCAGAGATGTGTCGCAAGTGACGGGGTGGGGGCTATTTAGTCCATCGAGTACGTTATTTCAATTGTTGGAAACACCACCGTTCGAGAAAAAATCCACCCAGAGTAAACTTGTTAGCCCTTGCATACAGCTTCAACAGATGGTTAACCCTTAATTGCATGCAGTTTCAACAGATCAGTGGGTTGATACTTCCGAGCTTGCTTTTATTCGTCTTATCTTTTTACGTCTGACAATCAATCATTATATGCAATCACACATCCAATCATGATATACACAGATCTTTGCCAGGGCAGCGACGCGTTACACTTTTATTAACTGTCTTCATAACGTATACTTTCTAAATCTATTGGCAAAATTAAACAAACAGAAATGTCATTTTCTTTTTATTTTTAAAGTTTGTCATTGATCATACAGGATTATAGTAAAATGGGGTAGCTGTGTTAAATGGCTAATGTTTATGTTGAAATGATGAAAGAAGACGAGAAGACGAGCGTCACCGGATGTCAATATTATGTTAATAAATATTAAAACCGAATGAATGTCAGACATGATCGTGTAATATGTCAATAGAATGTTCTCGACCTGTCTTCAATATTATTTCTATACATTCATTTATAGTTTTAGAAAGATGAAAACATTTGAAAATCAAGATAAACAATTGTGTTACTTTTATAAGACTTTGAGATTCATGGGGAGCAAAATACAACTGGACATTTTTCAGGGTTGTAAGAATACTGCTTTGATGTTTGTGAGTAGAAGCGTGGCTCGCAAATAATGAGTAGTGCCGCTGTATGAGTGAATGAATGAATGAAATGGGGTTTGACGTCCTACCCTTTTGCACCGAACATGGGCTAATAGATACGGGCATACACCATACAGTCTGCTATGAGGGAAATGCAAAATCGGTTGCGGCAGAATAGTACGACATCAAACCCCGAATCATTTTATTTATAAAAAAAAAAGTCTGCACGGACAAATATCGAATAATTAGACAGAAAAAAAAATCATTTTTTTATCGAGTCTTCTTTAGTTCACAACGATGCTCGGAAATAACATTAATAAATCTGGTTATTTTAAACCGGTTCAAAGCACATCCATGTTGATAACTTTTTTTATTTTAGATCTGGGGACTGGGGTCACAAGATGATACTAATCAATTTTCAGCGTTCTGCGACATTCCGTTCCGGAATTATCACCCCTTTGCAGAAAACCCTGTGAACGTGACAGAAGCTATTTTTTTCAAATCTGGTTCGATCATCGTGCTGATAGTTGGGAACACTATCGACTATCAATATTCGAATTGTATAACTTTAGATTCTGGAGTTATTCCCCCTTGTGATAACGATAGAGGCAGGAGGCTACTGTTTTCATGCAATCTTTTTAAATTTGGTGGGAAGCATTGGTTTCATGAGAAGATGAACCCTATAGATATTCAGCATTATGTGATGTTCCGTTACAGAACTAACCCTTTGCAGTGAAATTTGTAAAGGCAATATAAAACTATACTCTAGTTTATCACAGACTCCCTTCAAATTTCAAGAGTTAGACTAGTTAGTGGCCCTTTTCTCAAAACCTTATTTACAGTAGAATCCGTATGAGCAACCACTCCTATTCAGCGACATCTCCTTGTAAGCGGTCACAATAAATTCCCCCCCGTAAAAATTCTATTGTTTCATCTCTTTATTCAACGGTCACTCCTCTAACGCGGCCAGCGTTCACTATTTTGCACATGAATTTATCAAAACATCGCCCATTCAACGGCCATTGTTGGATGATACCATCTTGTCGTTCTTCGAAACACCCCCGCTAATCCCGTGAGTAGTAATCAATTAACTGGACTCCCACAAATCAGATAAAAAGAAATGTGAAAATACCAATTAACCCGGGATTATCTGTTAATTAATCTTTTGTTTTATTAAACGACAAACCTGATCATTGTTTTCACACGTAACGGGACATTATTTGATACTGATTGAATAAACTGAAAGTACCGACTAAAAGCCGCTATGTTCACTCGGCAAACCTCGTAAGATTTCGGAATCTAAACTCGGCTGTACGATGAATTCCGCCATATTGGAACTACTTTAAAGGTCCCGGATGAAACATGGCTGCGCCCATTCCAAACACAAGTTGGCGACCCATTTGGCTAGCGACCTATTCGACCGATCCAGCTGTAAGATAATGACGAAATTACACTTCTATTCTGAGCTGAAGGAATGGATAAAAAAATAATATATTCTACTTTCATTTGATAGACATAACGTTGGATTTTATTGGTTGATAAATAGAGACTGTTGTCTTTACTCTAAATAGGTTTCCAACGAACAGGTTGCAGCTCGATCGGTCGAATAGGTCGCTAGCCGAATAGGTTCCCAATTTGTGTAATAGCGTCAAGTTTTCCTGTTAAAGTAAACCGGTAGCCGCATCGCAAATGTATGGGCGTAGGTACATATCACTTACTGTCATACATCCGAGACTAGATGTAGTCTACGTAGTTTACGGAATCTGTCGAGATTAGCCGAGTGCCGCTATGTTGTTAAATAGACGTTTTTAGCGCCACCTGTAATATTACATACAGAGTTACACCCCCTATGATTCGGTAGCTAAATCAGCGATGTTTTTTGGTTCGTGTGCTTCTTTGATAAAATAAAATTAATTCATCGATTTTCTTCACAAAAATGGATAAATATTATCGAATACATCACTATGATAGACAGTAGTATTGAAGGTTGGTACAAAATGACAAGTTTACAGAAGTTATGTCCGCGATTCAGCGACGGCCAAATTTACCGATGCAATTGAAGTATTGCATTGGTGTTTGCTTCCAATTCATTCAAGCGTAATATTAATTGATGTCAGCACAAAAAAACATGAGATTTTACAAAAATGGATAAATATTATCGAATGCATGACAATGATAGACAGTAGTATTGAAGGTTGGGACAAAATGACATGTTTACGGAAGATATGTCCGAGATTCAGCGATGGCCAAATTTACCGATGCAAATGCACCCAAGCGTAATATTAATTGATGTCAGCACAAAAAACTCGAGATTTTATTAAGAGGCCACTCCCGTTAAGCGGTCAATCCTAAAATTTCCCGTAGGTGGCTGCTTAATGCAGATTCTACTGTATATTGATGTAAAGCGGTTTGAGATGCTTTTATGTAAATCGCTATATCAAAAATAAATCATTATCATTTATATCGTAATGGAGGTTCTAGATTTTATCGGATCATTTTCAAATTTGGTGGGAAGCATTGTGGCTTTGGGAAGACAAATCCTCTCAATATTCGGCATTATTGACGTATCTTTCCAGAGTTACCACCCTTTACAAAGAGCCTTAAAGCTTCTGAAGAAAAGAACGAACACCAGGACTAACAGCAAGGTGACAACAAAAATGACTAAATTTTAATGAGGACATACAACAAACAAAATATGGTTTCATTATTTACATTGATTGTAAATTTCAGTCTGAGCATCACATTTAACAACTATAATTAATATAAAGATTGTATTAAAGTGAAATGTAAATCTAACCACTTTAACAATTATTATACATCATGATTCATTCACAAACAATGCATTGTAATAATTTCATTTATATTGTATGTAAAAAAAATTCAATTTGATATTTGGTTATCTAAAACCACACTAAAAACACATATATCATACATCTATAAATGAAATGCAATGCCATAATATAATATTATCTGCCATTATTTATTCACAACAGATGGTTGACAGGTAATTTCTTTATCTAATCATTTGCATAAAACTGCAAAAGAATTAAAGAGGCATTATTCAAGAGCTATTCCTGCCTATTGCAGGTCTTTCTGTTTGTTATAAATATTACATCAAGACATTTATTAACATGACCATAATCAACCTTCTATACCATCAGATGTCTCTGATTTTAAATAGATTGGAATGGTTCTGACTTTTAATGATTCAATTTAACAATGGAGAAGTGAGGCTAAGTCTTGAATGACTAGTATCATGGTCATTATAATAAACAATTATTGCACACATCTTGTTCGAACAAACATTGATAACTTTGCTCAGGATAAAATAATTTGAATGCAATTTTCAACATATTAATTTTGCATTATCTATTTTTTTTAAAACTATTACAGGAAGATTTAGAAGCAGTTCATTATCTAAATCTTACCTAATGCTTTTTACAAATTGATCAATAATGGAATACCTTGCAAACTACAATGTTGTAAAGTTAAATATTCAACAGATATATCAGTCAGAAAACTGTTCAATTCCATTTTACAAGGATATGATGAACTGAAATTTCATCATCTATGTTGTGCAGCGTGCACCGCCATCATTTTTTTTTTTTACGAAATCTAATTGATTGGCCTGTTTTTAATCCGATTCAATCCAAGCTGATAGATTATCTAGCATCCAAATTTTGATTTCTAAATTCTTAAAGAATCACTCTTAGTACATATATATGTGTTGATTATAGAGATTAAATATAGAGTTCGCGAGGTTTATGGGGGTATAAACTATTTACCTATTCGAATTATCATTTTAATTTGCTATTCGGACTAAAATCATATTCAAAGTAATTAATCTATCAAAAATTTGCTTCAAATACATCTCAAAACTTTGTGTTCACGAGGAGATACCCTAAACTATAAAAATTATCTATTTTTAGAAGCCATGTTTGTCACCTCACTTGATTGAGGGCGGGTTCAGTTTTCAAAATTTATGTCATTACTTACTGTCCCTTCACCATACATATTCTTGAATAATTTTCTGCCAACTTCTCTTTCTGCTGTCATACATTTACACCCAACCTGTTTCACAGAGAATTACTAACGAAATATCCCTGTAACGGATGGCTGTCTAAAACACGTGCGTTGACTTGCACGCCTCGTAGTCATTGGCTCAACGGCTTGTGCAATGTTTACTTAACACCTAACTGCTTCGATCAAAATGATGCATTTTACTCATTTTAATACCCATTTACACTAAATAGGAAATATTTTTTAACTACAAATACTTCAAACGTCTTTATTTATTTTTCTTTTACCTAAAAAAAAATGTTTGAGAATTTAATTTGTCGGAGTAAAAAAGTTAATACGCCGTACTCATTAAGCCTCGTCGATGTCATGCTTATCAGTGATTGTAGCGGCCAAGCGAATATGCACTGCGGGATCAGTTTGATTTACACCCCTCAATGTCCCCAAAACCGCTTAACCAATTGATTAAGAAATAAGAACCGCTCCCTAAGTCAAACTGGCAGACAATAAGCCGTCCGGTTGCCAGTTAGTAATACCTGACATTTTTGCTCAGTACTTCACAGTATTTTTCCACAACCACCTGATAAATACTTTTGTTACAATGTATCTTTAAAAAAAAATTTATCTATTTAAATTAACATGTAAATAGGTCTAAGCCTGTTTACTGTCATAAATGACAGTCACTTTGTCATTTATTTTACATAACACAAAACAGTGGTATTGTAAATATTCAAGTTCAACTTCCAGGTACTATGCTAGAACTGCTCGCCGCAGCATAACCAGTAGGTGAGAATCTTGGAACACTTGGTAAGGTAAGATCTGAAACAAAAGAATAAAAACGATTATTTGTTAAACAGTATTGAAGTTATTCTATTGCACCTGGAGGAGAACATTTTAGGGTAACAATTAAGACTTGATCTTATAATAATATAAATGCCTGATATTCAGAAAGCAATCTGATTAAAATCACAGAGTACAATTCTATGGTATACAGCAGTTACTACTGCTTATTACTAAGCAGTGTTTCTCATAGGTATCTCATGTTCTCTGTCATCAATCAAATGATAAAATATATATACATTTTATCAAAATCACATAGAATGAAGGTTAAATTACAATATAGTGCAAAAATCAAAGGAAACAAACTAAAATGAAATTGCAATCTAAGCAAATTATTAAAAAATATTTTAATATTAATATGGTGAATTCTAATAAAGTATTTTATCCATTTTTTATTGCATAATATAAAATATTCTTCATGATATGTATTGCCTCTTTACATATAAAATTTATACAAACCTGCTGTTGTGGAAGAAATTGAATCATCAATTTCTGTAATAGGTTTATCTTCTAATAACATATTTTCTAATTCACTTTCTAGATCAGCCATAGTAGTATCTCCCATAGTTACCTCCCCTCGTGATAAAGTCTGGTTTATCTCCTCTTGATCTCCAAGTAACTTGTGGAGAAAAAGAAATAAATTCTCTTATATCTATTTAAACTACCATAATGTTTAAAACTAAGTGTAAGTAAGAAATATTAGGGGTTATTTTATCTTCTAAGGTAATTAAGAACAGTGGAAAGGTTGGGAAGATTTGTACTATTTCTACAAAAACAATTCTTTCTTGTAAATATCACATTTAAAAAAATCCTTATGAGCATAATTAAATGATAATTAGACGTCACTAAGCAGCACGAAAGGATACTAAATAAGCTGAAACATAATGATGTTTTACCTCTTGTATATTATCCATAACATTATCAACTTTATTTATATCAATATCTTTACCAGCAGCTTTAAGAGCAGATACTCCAGATTCATACGCTTTTATAACCTACAATATAAACAGAACATATTTTAAAGAGCTAAATCTGCCTATTGCAGTTCTTTCTTTATTCTTTTAATGTAATATAGATTATTAATTAGACTTTTATTAACATGATAAGACCATAATCAAAATACTTGTTCGCTTCCACACCTTAAACTCTGTGTATCAATCTGAGGTTTGGCCTCTACAACGTCACCGGAGATAACTCTGGCATTAATTATTTGAAATCAATAGGCTTCTTCGTCTTATGACCTTAAACACTGTGTATAAATTTAAAGTCAATCGGATATTAACTTTGGCCTCTAGTAGAGCGTCCACAAGATTTGTTAAAGTGATCAAGGGCCATAACTCTGGCACTAATTATCGGAAATCGCTGAAAATCAATAGGCTTCTTTGTCTCATGATTTTAAACACTGTGTATAAAATTAAAGTCAATCAGATATTAACTTTGGCCTCTAGAGCGTCCACAAGATTTTTTGAAGTGATCAAGGGCCATAACTCTGGTAGTTATTATCGGAAATTGCTGAAAAACAATAGGCTTCTTAGTCTCATGACCTTAAACACTGTGTATAAATTTAAAGTCAATCAGATATTAACTTTAGCATCTAGAGCGTCCACAAGCAATTGTGGACGCCGGGCGGACGGACGGGGGAGACGACAATATACGACCACATTTCAACGTGGGAGTATAAAAATGGATATGCGAGGATAATTCTCCAATATACCAACAGTACCATGATTACCATGATAAACAATCAATGCACATATCTTGTCAAAACTACAAACACTGATAACTTCACTCAAAATAAAGTAATTTGAAATAAATTATCAATATATTCATTTTGCATTATCTTTTTTGACCAGTAGTCCTAGTTCATTTCATTCCTTTCTATTTTTGAACCATTATATCGAGAATGACTAACTTTTTATCTAAATTTTACAAGATGCCTATTGGATCGTAGCTTCCTGAATTATGGCCCTTGATTGTTCAAAAAATCACGTTCTGTTTAGCTTTTTTCTCCACCTCTTGCAAAATTGTGCCTGAATTCCTTGTAACAGAGGGATGGAAATGAAATGGGGTTTAAAGTCTTACCATTCTGACCCGAATGGGCTAATGATGATGGGAATATTCAATACAATGTTCTATGAGGAAAATTTTACGGGACAACATGCATGAGGCATGATCTGCTAACTCTTTCTAGAAAACCGGACACCACCTTCAATGAGGATTTAAGAAAGCTAACATGGTTTTGTTGTACTTTTTTATTTACAATTTAAGATAAAATATTCTTACCATTTCATTATTAGCAGCTTCTTGTATTTTAAGTGTCATAGTATGTAGTATATCTAATGAGTTAGTTTTCTGGTCAATAGACTTTTCTATAGCTCTCTTCTTTCTTAATGAATGTATTGCCTACAATATATTTAAACACATTGACACTACTTATCATGACTAGTTACCAGAATCATCATCAGTTGGTCCTTTGTGTCCGATCTGATGCTCAATGCTCATTTATGATTAAATCAAGAAACGGATAATTGAGACTATGTTTTTTATATTGTACTGACTTCTCGTTTCAGGGTAGATCAATTTGACAGAAACTTTCAGCAAATTCCCTTTACATTACGTAGTTTTTAACTATTACAATAAGTACTGTTAGCTCTTATCTAATCTCCCATAATAAATCTTTAATGTCATCAGATACATATAGTTTAGAATAGGGATCAAACAATAATTAAGATGACAACAGGGAAAAAAGCTAATACTGGTACATTCCTGTCACAGACTTACACCATCAACACCAGAGGATTATCTATAATAATGTGCATTTTGGAGGTATTAAACTCCTCTCATAATGCTCACCATTTTCTGCCCTCTTACCCTACTTAAGTAAATCTTGTCTATGCCACAAACATATAATTCAAGTTGGGATGGTAATTTTTTTCAGTTACATGTATTTGTATCTGTGTACCTTTGTCTTTTTTCCTTGTTTTACCAATAATCTAGCTTCTTCTGTATATCTAAAAACAATATTTGAAATAAATTTTATACAAATTATATAAGATAATCATAATATTCAGTCTTCAGTCACATTATATTGCTTATATTTTTCAAACATCAATCCAGCAAGTCTGTTCACTGAGGAAATATTCAGGTTTTTTTCTATTGAAGAACAGAATAAACCAAATGGAATTTCAAATGCTTAACATAATTGATATCAAATTAATAGAAATTTCACAGAAGTTATGACTTTAAAATATTTACTGATCAGAAAAATACAAACCTGTCACATTTCTCCGATAGTATTTCTACTTGTTTTTCCAAATCTTTCTGTACTTTTAAGATTCTAAAAAAAATCAACCATTTTATTTTCACATTGAAACAAACACATGAGCAATATTTAATTACAGAGAGAATTCTACACATATGTATGGCAAACCCTTTTAATCATATTCAGCTATTTAATGTCATCTCAGTCTGGTTTCCCATTGCTTAAGCGGTGGGAATATTTGCTGTATGATACGGCTGAATCAATTGGTGCCTAATGAGTCGACGAACCAGACAATTCTTTTGCTCGATTCACCAGTCAATTGCATCACCTTTCATGTCACATGATACGGCCAGATATATATCGAACATGTCAGATTTGGACGAATCATTTGGCCGAATCATTTGGCCGAATGAAAGTCGACATACTAGGCGAATTTTGGTGCCGATTAATTCAGATAGTGTGACTACTGCTTATTTATTTTTGTGCAACACTGAGGAGCTGGCACGGTAAGATGTCTAGTCATTTGGATTGGATGAAAAACCAATGACCCGTGTACAGTATGCTTTACATATAAAAGAAACATTGGCAGTTGGAATCCAAAGAAGATTAAGCAAATTGCTGCTGACCAACAACATTTCCTTCATAGCACACTGTCTGATGAATGTTTGTCTTAGTGCAAAAAGGTAGGATGTCGGATTCATTTATTTTAGTCAACAATAGTTTGAAATCATTTATCCTTGTATATTATGTTTGGTCCAACAATGATTGTGAAATTTCTATGAAAACAGAAAAGATTAAAGATAATGACCTGTACACGTTCAAATCACTGTCTTGTATTGTTTCAACTGATTTATCACTCTGTTTACAAAACTTAACAAGCTAAAATACAAAAAAACACATATTTCATATAAAAAATAAAATAGTTTTAAATAATTAGGATTGACTTTGAAACTGCATTTTTTCTTCAACCTCCATCTGTCGACCCCTATCTTCCCGATTCTACACAATTTTCTCATGGACTGAATCTTAATTATCAGATTTTTTTTACCATTTTTGATACATTTTCAGTTTTAAAAACATATTTTCCTTTATCTGTTTGTTTATGTGGATTTTATTGAATTGATATCACTGAATATTTCAATAGACAAAAAGCTAATCATATTCTGCTATTTTTGATTAATATCAAATGACAAATACCAAAGAATATTTGTGTGAGTTCTTCAACTTACTGTATCATTATCACTAGTTTGAGCAATAATTATCTTTTTATCAACTTCTAACTGTCGTAAAACTACATCAAAATCTTGCGTAAATAAATCATGATACTTGTCTTTTAATTTGGATAGTTCTATTAGATTATCCGTTGATTCATATTCCACAGTATCATAATGTCTCCTTAGCAATTTCTTACATTTATCCTGTAATAAAGTATAAGAGATAAACTATAAATGTAAAGGCCTGTACACACCATCGATTATATATCTGACATACTGGCCCAAACAATTTGTTAGTTAAATTTTTTTTAATGTCTGCAACTGGTAGTCACTCCATCACAGACAAACCATCGAAGTACATGTATATATAATCTATTTCCAAATGCACACATTAATAAGGTCTAGGAAATCAGTCATGGAAAACCAAAATTATCGAGTGGAAACAGATTGAATGGTGAAAATATGTAATACCCAATCCCTTTCTATAAAGGCATAAAAATAGTATCCTGGGGCTGGACTAAAACAGTAAATTTGGACTCCAGTGATACTTTCATAATAACCAAGGGTTTTCATATAATACAGACACCTGCTTTATACTGAAATGTGCTGTAGTGAGGATCTAGTTTAAAATTATTACTAGTAGATATATATGGGTGTTTCATATTTATAAAAAAGAGAGTTTTTTTACATCAAGATTTCTAATGAACAGAGAGAGGTTTCTAAAATGACAATAACCAAACTCAAACTTGGATATGTGCCCATATGGCAGGTCGGATGAAAATGAAATAAAAATAACATATCAAAAAAAAAAAAAAAAAAAAAAAATACAGTCGTGTAACAGATCAATCTTGTTCAAATTTGAACTCATCAGAGATCTTATATATGGTTGTCACAAACCAAGTTTCATTAATATTGAACAATAAAATGAATACACTATGGAATGATATCGAGGAATAACTCCACATTTTAATCTTTAAAGTCAAGTGTTTCCAGTGTATTTCAGATTCATTTAGATTATTTCATTCCAGATGTATATAAGTGTTTAACCTGTAACAAATCTGGTATATAAAATAGTTTTTCTGTCTTTGCTTTACTTCCACCAAGGAGACTTAAACTCCATGATACAGGTTTCTTCATTACATTATAACCCCATGATAACCAACCAGCAGAACTAGCTTCAATATCAGATATATTACGTAATCTTTTTAACCTGTAAAACACATCATTTAATATATTAGCATTTCCTTACGTAAATAAAGGATTTGTAAAATTGATCAAAGTGTGATAAATAACAAAATAACACTTATTTCTCAGTCTGTGAAAACAATGTTGACCTCGATCTATTTCTGAATCTCGATTTAAAAAAACAAAACAGCTGGGTTATCTATGACAGGTCAACAGTTTACCCTATTCAAAACAATAATATCCATTGTCTAAAATATTATTTGTTTACTAGAAGAATTTGTAAGCATAAAGGAAAACCTTATACATGTAGATCAAAAGCTATTGTTTGAAATTAGCGTCTTTTAATGTCAAAAAATGCCATATTATGAGACTTGTGTATTATTGTTGAAAAAACACTAATTCATCGAAGATTATTATTCAGTTCTGTTATATCCTTGACATTTTTATGACTTGTGCTTAAATTATCTAACAAGATTAACCTTATGACTTAGTAGATTTAACAGAGAGTGGTATAATCCTCTACTTTATTGTTTTACTCACACATTCAACTTTTATTGAAGAAAGCTATTTCTTCAATAATTTTGTATGATATATTGAGGTTAACATGCAACAAATATCTTTTATTGGTAAGGAAAAAAAAAGTCAACAATCATTTTTTTTCTATCAAACTAATGTGAACAAGTATATGTGTGGTCTTATCATTTTTAATCAACTTTGTTGTGGCTTAATCAATCAACTCTCTTTTATGTAATTTGAATCATCTGTTCTTTTTTTGGATTCAAATTGTGTTATCAATTATTATTTGCTAATTTTGACTGATATACAAATAATTTGAAGAACTGTGCAGTTATTTGGTCAGTTGGTGGGCGAATCTTGATTGTTTCTAAACATAAGAATCAATCTTTCTGAAGCTAAATCATCTGGGCGGTCAATAACAGTTGTCACATATTTTTACTTTTGTTGGTAATGAAATATTCACAATCTGATTAAAACAGAGATCCTATTTCGTTTCGTTTTTTATAGTTCAAAATTTTGTTTTACGTACGACACTAGGATCTGGAAGAGTTGTTATATTACTGGCATTTTAGTTGAAGTGAGGGATAAAAGCCAATGAAACGGTCTGTTACAGTGAGTTCTTGGCGTGCTAAAAACAGAACTGTGGGTATACCACTAGAAACGTCGAAGCTGATTGATTAATCTATGTCATAGGGTCAAAAGTCGTGCATGTTGCATATGACCTTCCACAGTACAATTGATCTGTCAGATCTTCATGTAGTATAAAAAAACGAAATGAAATATAGATCTGTATTTTAATCAGATTGGAAATATTCATTTATACTAAGATCTGATACTAAGAGTAACAACTCACTAACTGACTAAGTAATTATCAGAAAAACATTAGAATTTGTTTGGCCCATGGATTCAGCTGTTCAAGTTACCAAAACTCATTGAAAATTAATATACTTGTTCATCTCAAGACTTTAACCTCTGTGTATCAATCTATAGTCAATTGAAACGATTAATATATAGGTGTATAATATAAAATCAATCAAATGATAACTCTGGTCTTTTAAAGCATCCACAAAATTTTTCAAAGTGATCATTGGTGTCACCCCCATCCCTCTGTTCATTTGTTTGTCGGTCCGGAGTCCACAAGTCTACAGACGGATGAACAGATGGATAAGGGCGATGATAATATATCACCACATTTCAATGTGGGGATATAAAAAGAAAAGTTAAATCTGGGCAATTGCACGCCAAAGTATACAATTAGGTGAAAAATTTAATTAGTTGATAAGTGGACAAAAATAGTGTTTTATGGTGAGAAATAATCTATATTTTGAAGACTAACTCAAATTTTGGTGGAAATTGTTCCCAATTTTTTTTTATTTGGTCTTTTGTCGAGGTGTATGTTGTAAATGTTGAATTTATAATTTTTATGTATTTTCTTACTTTGTGTTTGTTGGATAATTCTGAGTCATAATGAATGATTTGGCATTAGTTATCTGACAATGTATATAAACATGATATTTATACATTAAAATATGAAAATAACATATTTTTGTGCAAGTAACCAACATTGAAAAATATCGCTATGAGAATGTACGTCCGTTACCAAATATTCACATTTTTTTCTTTCTCATTCATATTTATGAATGGAATTGTTTAGAATTTCATATCTAAAGCTAATATAACCCATTCTTATTATAATGACCGAAAATAGAAAAGATTTGCAAAAATTCTCTGAATAACTTGGGTTTTCGTACAGGTACGTCCGTTACTATTTACGATATTTCATGTTATCAAATATTTACATTTTATCTCTCTCATTTATATTTATTTATGGAACTGTTCAAAAACTCATATATAAAGCGAACATCACCCATTCTTGATATTATGACTGTAAAATGAAAACATTTTGACCAAATTCTCTAAATCATTTGGGGTTTCATAGATGTATGCACGTCCGTTACTAAATTTTTAGGGTAAAAATGTACGTCCGTTACCAAAATTTTAAGGTTGCAATATTCTATGTAAGGAGTAATGTTCTTAGGAAAGTAACTGCTCCATTAATTCAAATGAGTTAATAATAAGTATTATCTATCAGTCCCATTACTTGAAAGTTTACATATCTCATGTAATGGGTTAGCAATTTGCACTCGTACGTCCGTTACCAGAAAATATGTACGTCCGTTACCACAATAATTTCTAATTTACTGGATTACAAGAATGCAAATGCGAGAAGTGATCATACAGACCACATCTAGTATTAGTGCCCTTTCTTACATGGATAAAAACTGTTGAATTCCACAGGACAATTCACAGAGTTTTGCAACTATGTTCTTGCAGGTAAATCATGGTGTTCATGTCTGTATGTCCGTTACCTATACTTTGAGGGGTCAATATTTATTTCTGGTGTTCAGGAATACATAAAATCATATGTCAATTAATACTTGAAATATATGTCTTTAATACTATATAAAACCCAAACAGTTAATTATTCATGGTTAGATAATATTGGAAGTATTTAAAATATGACGAGTGCAAAACGTACGTTCGTTACCGTGGAATTGCCCATCTTATTCTAGGATATAATTATAATAAAGTTAAAAATATGATTTCTAATAATTAGCTGATCAGATATTTTTTTACACATATAAGTCAAAATTAGATATTCATATAAACAGAGAAAAAATTGTCTTCAGTTCAAAAAGACACTGAATAACAAATCATTTATCATTTGGCTTGGGTGTTTGTTGGGTGGTCTGAGAATTAATAAAACCATTGGAATGCACCTTGTCATTTCCTGAACAACTAAATCCAAACATTTAGGTGTCTTCCCCTTTCTTTCAAACTGGGTGGGTAAGTCATCTAGACTGACAACACATGAATTATTCTTTTTACATCTATCTGTGATAAGATTCATCCAAAAATTCATTTTTTTATTCCAAGAGTGGGGGTTCAATGACTTGTCCCTGAAAGCAGCAAATAAAACAGTCATTCGCTGGTCATCTTGCCATTCTGGTGGAAAACTATCATCACTAGACATTATGTCGAAACCGTTATCTAGTAACTAGTGTATCAACCCTGTTTGTCTTCTTTGAAAAAATGTCCCTAACGTTCTAAACAACAAAACAAGTTTATCAGCATCCTTTTTTAGTTTCGTTTTTGTCGGAGTGGATTAACCGGAAGTCACGTTGGCTAACGTCACCTGTGACGTAAACGAGATTTTATTTTGTGGGATAGCTGTGTATTTTGTTCTGTATAGAGAAGAATAATGTGTGTTTTTTGTTGTTTTTAACATGATCTAAGGGACGTCGAGAATATCTTTTACAGCTAACTTACAAGATGAATTCTATTAGAAGATGGTTATATCGACCAAAGGTATGATATGGTATTTATTGAGGGTAAATTTCACAGGAACAAAACCATCTCCTTATGGCTATGTATGGCTTCAATTGTATGAATGTTGTTGTGGTCAGAGTACAGTGTCAGTGAACATTGAAGTGAATTGGATGAGTAAACCCATATCACATGCAGTGTTCGAATAAATATAGGTGGGGTGATGTTTATGATTATATAAGTTATTAAATAAATAGAATCTTGGGTAAACTTATATCCATCCAGCCATGAAACATGGTTTTATTTTTAATTTCAAGTAATTGGGTTTAATTGACACGATTGTCACGATACTGCTTAGTCTAGTCTCCAGATATTTTATTTGTCTACTCAGTCTGACAATTAAAACGATATTATATTTATAAATATAGAATGAAATGAGACCATCGATAATCATCTAAATGTTGTACTGTTTTGAATGTTAAATCAAAAAGAGTGAAAGACACTAAACAATGGACCATTATTGCATTTATTTTGGGTTCCCATATATCAAATCAAATCAAATCAAATCAAATCAAAAGTTTTATTTCAAGTCGGTACATATTATAACAAAGTTAACATTAGCTTTAATAAGCTATTAAAACCGACACATATATACACATAAATCAAGACATAAAAACATCACAAATACAAATATCACAATACGTATCACAAGTGACTAGATAATTTAGCACTGTCTTAAAAGATGAAAGATAATGATATATGGTAAAAACAAAATAAATTATATGAGAGTAAAAGTATATATTAAGTTAGCACTGTGTCATTATGTGTTGTCTGCATGTGTTGCATTTGCATTGTGGTCCGTACCAGCTGTTTATTAGTGTTTTAAATTGTGTAGTTGTGTTTATTGTCCTAAAGTGGTCTGGTAGGGAGTTCCAAATTTTTGGTGCTTCAGACCTAAAAGAGTTTTTCCCATATGTTGTGGTCCTAACCTGTGGTATGTCAGCTTTGTTGTGGTATCTAAAAGTATATGCCTTGTCTGTTATGTTAATGAGGTCGTGTAAGTAAACAGGTGTTTGTTTGTTTACAATTTTAAAAACTTCGATCGCGAAGCTCCTAAGACGCCTAATTTTAAGTGAAGGTAGTTTTGAACGAGCTAGTAGGTTTTCGTATGTATTTTCTTGGTCGTCATAAATGAATTTTAGTGCCCTTTCCTGGATTTTTTCCATCTTTTTTGTATTTGTTTCCCCACAAAAATGCCATGTGAGTGGACAGAAGTTAAAGTTGGAAAGTATAAATGAGTGGTAAATGGTGAGTTTACCTAGTCTGTTTAAATGTTTCCCTATTCGTTTCAAAACATTTAATTGTTTCGATGCTTTTTTACATATGTTAGCTACGTGTGAGTGAAAGTTTAGTTGAAAGTCTATTGTGACCCCTAATAATTTGACTTCTGGTTCGCAGTTGATTGTTGTGTTTCCTATTTGGAAAGTAATGTCTTCCTTATGTGCTTTATTCCCTATCGCCAAGGCTTGGAATTTGTCTGGATTTGCTTGCATGTGATTATTTGCGAACCAGTGTATGAGTGAATCGCTATCTGTTTGTAGAGCTGTTTTTACAGTGTCTATTGAGGTGTGTGACTTACTTAAAGTGTTGTCGTCCGCGTAGTTGTATAGGTCGCAGTGTTGTATGAAATGAAAAATATCATTAATAAATACATTGAATAAAATTGGACCTAAGATTGAGCCTTGGGGGACTCCTTTATATAGTGACAGGAAGGTACTTGTGGTGTTTCCTAGTTTGACGCTTTGTTTCCTATCGTTAAGGTAGTCCGAGAGTAGTTCTATGGCTGAAGCTGACAGCCCATAGTTACTTAGCTTTAGTAACAGAAGGTTGTGTGGTAGACAGTCAAAGGCCTTCGAGAGATCCATTAGTATGCATCCTACATACTTGTTCTGGTCTAACGCCATTTTCCAGTCCTCAATAACTCTTAGTAGAGCTGTTTGGCATCCATAACCAGCTCTAAATGCAGAGAGGTAAGGATGGAAGACATCTTCAAAGAACTCACTGAGTTGTGTGTGTATGGTTCTCTCAAAAACCTTGGAAAGTGCAGGTAGTATACTGACAGGTCTGTAATTTCCCTTGTCTAGTGTACTGTTCTTTTTGTGTAGTGGTTTGACTTGTGCTATTTTTAATGTATCTGGAAATGTCGATGACGTAAGAGATAGGTTTACAAGTGTAGTGAGGGGCTCACAGATTATGGGTTGGGCTAGTCTTAGTATTTTGGGGGAGATGTCATCATGTCCAGTTGCTTTTTTGGGGTTTATTTTGTTAAGTTGTTTGTTGATAAACTCTATATCTACTGGTTTAAAAGTAAATGAGGTGTCCTCTTGTTTGTTGTCTCTTATTACTTGCAGACTTGGATGGTTCTCATCTATAGTTTGACTATTTGATCCTATGTTTTTAGCGACATTAACAAAGAAAGTATTAAAGAGTTCTGCAACGTCAGTCTGTTTGTTTATTATTTTGTCATTGTCTTCTAATATTATATCTACTTGTTTGTGGCAGCCTTTGTTTGTAATGAAAGGTTTTATAGTTGTCCAAAAATTTTGTGTGTTTTGCCCCCCTGTGCATCTGTCTATAAAATATCGCTTTATTGATTGGTTTCTGAGTTTTGTTACTTTGTTTCTTTGTGTTCTGTATTTCTCCCAATTTTGGGAGGTGCGGAATGCCTTATATTTGTTGTGTAGCATTCTCTTTTGGTAGATTTCTTGTCTAAGTCTTTTGTTCATGAACGGTGCTGAGTTAAGTCTAGGTTTTCTTGTTTTCAATGGCGCATGTTTGTCAATAATGTCTTTTAATGCATTGTTGAACTGGCTGTATGCAGTATTTACATCTGTGTGTATATTTGTTTCTTGAAGTAGTTTGTTACTAAGGTCTGTATGAAAGTTATCAATGTTAAAGTGTTTAAAACTTCTATATGTTACATTTTCCTTTATTATGGATGTGATTTTGCTTTTTAGTTGAACAGCTATAATATTATGTACATCACTAATGCCTGTATTAAAATTGCATATTTTCCCTGTAAGGTTAGGTTTGTTTGTAAGTATTACATCTATTAAGGTTGGGTCAGTGTTTTTGGGAAAACATGTTGGATTTTTTACTAGGTTTAAAAGATCAAAAATGTCACACACATTTTGTAGGGGCTGGCCTTTTGCTGTTAACAAGTCATAGTTAATATCTCCTAACACTAATAAATTATCGTATTTAGTAGTACATGTATCAAAAGATTTACAGAAATCACTTGTAAAGTTGTTTTCAGACATACTAGGGGGTCTGTACACTCCCTGAATTAGCCACTTCACATTGTTTAGGTTTAGTTCTATTGATATTGATTCAATGTTTTTAAAGTCCATAGATTTAACTCTGTGTCCGGGTAGGTCTGATCGTAGGTATGCCGCTATACCTCCTCCATGATTGTTTCTATCGGCTCTCCATAGGTGGTAGTTGTCCACATCAAATTGTGCGTTTGGAAAACTGTCATCAAGTTTTGTTTCAGAGATGAAAAGTAGATCAACAGTATGGTTTACGAGAAGCTCACAAATTTGATCAAATTTATGTCTTAGGCTGTTTATGTTTAAATAAGCACATAGGAAGTTTGATGGGTATTTTTTTCGTGTTTCACATAGTTCATCAAAAATGGAACATAAAGGGACATCATTTGTGGACTCGTCCAGCGAAATGTCGATATCAGAAAATGTTGTATTTAATGAATAGTCAGTGAACGGAAAAACAAACGTTTCCTCCTTCATGCACATTGTGCATTTCCACTCGAAGTTTTCTAAGGATGTATAGTGTTTGTATAGTTGTGCCGAGATATTTGCACATTTTATATGGTACCAGGTTGAGCATATTTCGCAGAGTACAGCACGGTGGTTTTTTGCAACTGGGCGCCTGCAGTCTCCACATGGATACTTCGTTGGCCCTGGGTTTGTGTGGACATCTCCTGAGAGAACAAGTAGAAGCAAAATCGCTGTGGAAACACTTTTGGTTGCAGCAGTAAATCGGGGTTTGTGAGCACCAAGTTTGTGGTTATCATTGTCAGTTTTAGAGAGCATGGCAGTGTAGCCTACAGCTACCTCGTATGGTTTACACATGAGATCATGTTTCCTTTCTGAGTAAATTGAGGTTCCTTGTCCTGAGTATTTAATATCTTCTCTAAAGTTCTGTTTATATATACATATGAATGGAATCATAAGGATATAAATGACGAAGCACATGGGCGACACCATCCTTGATTGATTTGAGTACGAGTTTCCGAATGACATCATTCTGGTTCGATCTCACCTTGTGGGATAAGAAACACACTTTGACACAATGCTGGACTATATACAGTTATATAAAAGCTCGATAACGCTTAAAAGTTGCGGGATACTTAGCTGTTCTTCGTAGCTGCCATTAATTCTGCATAATACTAGTAAATATGATAAAACTAGCAAAATCTCAGATAAATTTGCTGAGCTGTTTCAACACACGTCCGTACCCCGCGCATGACCGGAAACTCCATATATAACTTAATATAAGGAATAAAGGATCATGATTCTTAACCACAGTTAGTAGTTAGTACCTGCAACATGGGTTCTTAATAATAGATTGGTTATTTATTACCCGATTGTCAGCCTGTTACTTTGTAATAAATGTTTCTTTGTTATGATCAAAACAAAAGATTGAACAGATAGAACATTCTGTGTATGATGACAGTATGATTTTAATATTCCCATGAAGTTCCTCTAACACAATTATTGGTGACATTACTCATTTCCCTTATACAAATTAATTACAAGTAGATTTACAGGAAGAATGTATGTTTCATGTACATTTTTATTCTTTGATGGTGGCCAGCATATACATGTACATGATTGTATCTGGACAGCTGACCCACTAACATCATTCTTTAAGTAGGTCAATATGACTCAATTCCTCATGGTTTTCTAATCAGCAATGAGAATATAGATTTGATTAGATAGAATGAAGTAAACATTTACTGATTCTTTTCTAAGAATTTCAACAATCTAATTATTCTAATCCAGGATGTATATTTATGTCTACCACATGTAACATTTAAGCTTACTTGGTCAAGTTGTTGGTGTTGGTTATCTACATAATTTTAATGCCAATGCAGATTGTAGGCTATTATTAGATTTTATTTGTTGTCAGGTTTTCTTAATTGATTTTCTGTTATTAAATTTATTCGTTAATATGATTTTAAGATAAATTGTTCATAGGACATTTGTTATGGTAATTAATACTATAGTAAATGCACCACACACAAACATTTACAAAAGACAAACCTACGGACCAGTCACAATACACAAAAATCACATGGATCCAGGAGCTAATCCTATGCTGCCTGAAAAATAAATGTAAGCACATTGAAGCAAAAATGCCTATACAAATAACCAGATCTGTGAAATGTAGTAAAAAGCCAAGTACAGCTAAATTACAAATGGCCTATGAAGTAGTGAGAAACGTTATATAAGCATTCAAAAGTATTCAGGTGTATTAATTACAATATTAGGAAATAAGGTCTATTTCAACATGTCATGTACTAGCAATGACATCTGTCGTCTGCTGAATGATGTTACGCAGAAGGCAGTACTAGGATTGCTGTCAGTCCACTTTGTATATTTCTAACTTAAATTTTATGGCAATTTTGAATTTTGACACTGATATGAATATGATCATATTATTCTACAATTGTTTGAGTTAATTAGGTGGTAGGCCTATTTGTATCTGATGAAGCATATTTAAAAAATCATAAAAAGAATGAATATGATTAAACTATTCTTGTTGAATACATCATACATATGAATATTAATATTTTCTGAAAAATTTACATTTAGAGTCACAAAATGGTAAATGCAGCAGGATAAAACTGATTGTTTTAATTCTTGATGTAATTAGATGTTACAATCGAAGAATCAGTCATGCTCAGAACATGCTGTTTTAAACAGCATACACTGTGACTCACTTCAAAGTCAATAAATACCTTCTAGTGCATTATGACAGATCAATTATAATAATAATTGTTTTACTTATCAGCAGCAGTTCGAAATATATTACATATATGACACTGACACTTCATGCTTGAAGCTAAGCTTATTATTTTGGTAAGTAGAATTAAAATGACAAATTTAACAGGAATCAGAAAACTGATTAAAATTCAAACATTGAGCAAGGGTGATATTCATACAATGTACATAATCTTATACCATTGATTAATCATAAGGATGTCAATGTCAGGATTTCTATATCTTGCACTGCATTTACCGTATTAAACCAGTGTTGAGAAAGAACATTTTATCTGAAGACCAAACTCCAGTTATTCAACTTGAATGTCAAGCCTTACACAGAAAAAGCACATGAATTGAATTTATATATGAGCAATATAAGGCAATAAAAGATACAATTTATAAGAAAGTGGAGGAAAAATACACAACCTAGATCCATAGTCTAAAGCTGAACTAAATGTGTTTACTTTGCATCCTGTCGTAAATCACAAAAATAACACAGGGTCACTTATCCTGGCCAGAATGGTCATTAAATTAATAATAAATGACAAAAGAGAGAACTGCAATGGCAACTTCAATTTTTGGGATTTTCTGTCTGCAGAATATGTAATAAACCAATGACACCATCATGAGAAATATAGCCGTAGCCATGCACATGGCAAATGAGAAAGAAAAAAAATCTTTCACAATGACTATCTGTATGTTTTGAAATGTATTTTAATTGTTCCAATATCTGACCAGAATTAAGCTTATTCTTTTATTTTTATTTATATTTATATGGATTTCTGTCATTAGGAATCCTGCAGTCCAAGTGAGTCCTGGTAACAGAATTATTCTTTTGTTTTCATTAATATATGGATTTCGGTCAGTAGGAATCCTGCAGTCCCAGTGAGTCCTGGTAATAGAATTTGGTCTCTCAGTAGACATGTCTTTACAAAACCTCATTGTTATAACCGTGATATCTATTTCTAGGGCATTGTCATCCCTGTGGATCATAGGCCTTAAAATTCAAATATGTCTTTGGTAACGTACCACGATGTAGAACGCTCCTTAAAAAAACAAGTTCTGTGTAGAGTGGTATCAGGTGTTCTGGGATGAGTAAACAAGTTTTCGAATTGATGATTTTGAAAAATATAGTTAGCTGTATAAATCATCGTGATAAAATTTAATAGACTAATTATTTGCAATATAAGCATGTCATTTGGGTATGGTATGATGTCATATAGCATTATTTGATAATTTGCAACAATCAGCTAATGTACTCCATACATACATGTGTAATATGGTAAGACTACCAGATAATAAAATAATTCCCAGTGGAGGTCATCATTATTAAGATAATGGGGCAATCATATTGACTGTTCGTATGTCAACACTATTTATTGTGTGAACTATATTAGTGGTTGGTTGCTTCACATCATATTAAATATAATACATGTAGTTCAAATGACACAGAAGACAGATCAATATGGAGTAATTAAATGTCCACATAGCTGGGTTAATGTGAAAACAAAGATATGCATGTACCATAAGACTATATAGATTATAAAATATACTATGTTTATGTACCTATAATAATCATAAACCTACATGATGTGATGAAGAAATTCTGATATATATATACATATGGATGTATAACATGTATGCTAATAAAACTGACTCATTAAAGATACATCCCAAGAAAGTATTTATGCTGTAGATATTTCGGAAAAGTGCCACTAACTGATAATCATGAATTTACTTGTAGACTTTGATATCATGAAATCACAGTTCCTACATATCATAATGCAGAAAGGAATCTTTAAGTTACAAACACTATCTGTAATAATGAACAATGAATCAACTATCTTGTCACTAACTGATAATCAAGAATTTACTTAGACTTTGATATCATGAAATTAATGAAATCACAGTTTTTACATATCATAATGCAGAAAGGAGTCTTTAAGTGTCAAAGACTGTAACATTACTAATAATGAACTATCTTGAAAGCTCTTTTATATACTTTCATAAAATACCAACTTTCAGTTACTGACAAGGTTCTAGCAGTCACCTTTTGATGACTTTACGCTCTGTTTTCTTTGTATAAAACATATGTATAACATAAGAAGCACCAAGAATAGCTTTATACTAGATAGAAATTGCAGTTATTTGAAGACACATCATTTAAGTTTAATGTTAAAATATTTTTTACATAAGATTATTCAGAACAAAAAGTAGTCATCTGAAAAGATTTAAAGATATCTTCCCACAAAAGTATTTACATGTATTGGATGGATATTTCCAATAAATGTATGGTAATTTTGGTATATATATATATATGGAAAGTGGAGACATCCAATCTTTTTAGAAGAATTCTGGATTCCTTGAAAAGCAAAAAAATTAGAAGGGGTCACTAATTGGCAGCTTTACAATTAAGGGCTGTCTGCTGGAGTGACGTCAAAGGTTGTGCAGGAAGACTGTCTGATCTCTCAGCATTAGGGAGCACTTGATATGTTGATAAACTTGATGTTTGGCGGACTAGGAAATACTGAGAGACTTGAAGCGTACAACAGTTTCTGAGATAAAAGCTACATGTATTGAAAAAGACATGGGGGAGTGAATAATCCGAGAATTTATTAGGCTTTAATACATATGGTAAATGGACAGTAAATAATTTAAAGATAACATCATCTTTTATATGCAGTAAATTCTCCTCCGGCTTCACGCCTGTTGTTTGGTATTGCGGAAGCTAATCACATGACTTATTACAATTGATTTTTTATAGCTTTGGATATGTTGTCACTAATTCTTTGTTTTGAGAAGGATTTGAAGCAAAATTTTGGTAGATTACTTAATTTGTTGAATAAGTTTATGGTCCAAATATACCATCAAATCACATGGTTTGTACACAGAAAGGTATCTTTAAAGAAGAAACATTAAACTTGATTTAGGTTTTCAAAAATATGCATCATTATCAAATTCAAGCGCTGAAAATAAGATCGATATGCATAGCCATCAAACAACTGACTGTGATGGTTGGAATAATCGTTAACCGCTTGATATTTAATTCACAGTATTTAAGTTGAAAACATTTCCTCTACATGTATGTAACATGAAATTTTATCTTATTGAAATTTATGTTCAAGGCCATTTCTGTCACTTCTATTTAGCGTGTACATGTATACATGTACATGTATGTGCGTGAGGACATTTAGGTTAGATGTGAGATCATTTCTACAACAGAAATGAATATGAAAAATTAACACTCTTTATGTACATGTATCCATCCAACCAACAACAAAAAAAGCCCTCTTGATAACTCAATTGATATTAAAACAGTTTTTCAATTGTTTCCTTTAATTTTGATGATTTCATTCAATGTACAAAGGATGTTAAAACTATAGTAATGTGTAGTAATTCTCATTGCCTTTGAATATTGTCATGTACTGACTGATCACATGTAAGACTTGTTTGTTTCGTTTTTTTTTTCATCTAACTAATTACGTAATCGAGTCAGCTGATTTTGTTTACAGCGAACTGTTAAACATGTTTTCTTTTTAAAAAAAAAAACAATCCACGGACACAGTGTAAGTAATCATGTGTAGATGTTGATAGGTCATACCATACACCAACAGAAATAGAACTGCTTATTATTTGTTGAACAAATCTTGAAGTGCACAGAACAAAAGATTTGTGTATTTGATTTGTTGTATAGAACTGTTTGAGACGGAAAACACTTGAAGGGGTTTATTAATAACATCTGCTGCATGTTTTCATAGTTCAAATTTAGATTTATAGTTTCAGGTAATTTATGTTTCACTATTGTTTTATGTATATTCAACTAATTTTACATCCTTGAAGATCAATTCAGAAATTTGAAAAAGAAGCCTGGACCATTATTATTTTGAAAATGTATTTTGAAACAGTCAACAAGCTTTCCTGATCTGCTGATTTGCATTGTTTTTAAATATCAGTTCCTCACTTGGAAGGTGACATTGCATTAAGACAATTTAGTTTTCGCTAGTAGATTTTTATTAGAGATGAATTGGTTGAGACAAAAGTAGTTTAAAAGGTGTTAAGACCTTAAGGCAGGTTTATGAACCTTAATGATGGATTGATTTCAGTTGATATTGTTATTTAGGAGTTAATGACTGTCATTGTCCTATTATTATTATAATTAATTATGACGGATTGTATTGTGTTGTTACAATACAGACTATGACGAACTGTGAATTTCATTGTCTTAGACACTCAAATTAGTTGAATTAAGGGAAAATGTTCATTATTGTTTTGCAAACAATTATATAAGTTGCTCAATATATGTCCAGATTATCATATACCTTCTGTCATATCCTGTATCTCTATCAGTATAACGGAAGCTCCTGTAGTTAGTTGCCAGTATTTCAAAAATGTTTCGGTACTTAAACAAAAAGAGAATCAGAAAATATTTGGTAATCATAACTTTTTTCCTATGAGAATTTATGGAATATTTTTGATTTCACAAAAGTCATCATATCATTTAATCTTTTGATTATTTTATTGATTTATTATTTATTTTTTCAGAGGACAGATACCTCAATGTTAGCCCAGTTTTTCTATGCCGATGAGGACTTAAATTTGGTTGCAGCAGAACTTGATAGTTTTGATGGAAGAAAGGATCCTGAGAGATGTTCTTTATTGGTCAATCAGCTGCGCTCGTGTCAAGACAGGGTACTTAATATAATACAGCAAATAATGGATGAAGCTATACCCCATCAAAGAGCAAGTAGAGATTTTCGAGTAAAATTCCCTGACGATGTCATACAGGAAAATCTTTCTGGACAGCTTTGGTTTGGAGCAGAGGTAATAATTTTATATCTTTTACTTTTTGGGGATATACATACATGTGTCAGATTTGGTTAAATTTGGATTAAAGTTTAAAGGTTATTTCTAGTTTTATTGATGATGATCTCGGATTCTAAAGTACAGTAGAGTGTAAATTTGATACTATGACGGATGTACATCTGTACATGTACACTGTATATCTCCTTACCTTGCCTACATGTACTCGATTTCAAAAATGATTTCTCTATTAAAAGTTAATGGTGGAATCATTAATTATTACCAGCTTGACATAAAGATAGCATTAACAATTGTAGCTTTTGTTCTTCTATTTTCCTGCCAGCGACATTAGATGCAGTGTTGTAATAAGTTAGTAATAACTGCCAATACATGTAGAGCCGTTTTAATAATTTTGGCTATACTGTAGAGGTTTTTTGTTCTGGAAGAGTTGGTTATTTAAATTATTAGTGTGGTTGAACTTAAACTCACTGAATGTCATTTGAGGGGTTTTAACAAGTACTTGAAAATTACGATATTGTGAAAGTTGAACATTGAAAAAGAAATATTACTATTAGTAGTAAATATTAATCCAAAAATGGTTGAATTCCATTCAGTATCAGCAGACAAATTAAATGCATCTGGTCAAAACAGATGTAAATGAAGACAACTAACGATATGGTCAATATTTACCTAGATATAATATTTAATGAATTGTTCTGATTTTTTTTCTTTTTCTGATTTGACCAATATTTTGGGGCGTTTTTGGTTTAAGATCATTTCATCTACGCCTACGTACACCATCTTCATGTTTGTGTTCTGAACTCTTGGATAGGCATCTAATGAATGCCAGCAGGATATTATCGGCTGTTGATATTTTCTTGATTAGATTTTAGATGTTAAATTATTTGAGTTTATTTTATTATATTTCCTGTTCCTTTTCAATTTATGTATACCGGTAGTTTCAGCATCACAGATTTTTTCAGGTCATTTATAAAGATACATGTATTATTTTTACTTTTAATGATTTAAAATCCCAGAAACATTTGGATTACATATCATAGAGCATAAATATTTCAATTCAATCAATTTCAATTAATTTTTAACATAATCGATTCATATTTAATGAGAAAAATCATCTTTCATTGAACTCCTTGTTATTCTCAAAGTTTTGATAATAAAATCCAGAGTGATTCCCCTTTGTTCGGAAATCTAGCTTCAATTATGATCTAATCTTTCTGAATTTGATATAAGTAGTCTTGTGTAGTTGTGTCTATCCAGTTTTTCTATATCGGTAATAGCTTTACACAACGGTTTTCTGTCCCATTGAAGGGCAGTCCCATATTGATTTACAACAATATTTGATAACTTCCAACTTTGTTGCAAAATACTTTTCAAGGCTTTATTTACATGTATGATTAGATCTTTTTGAAATTTTGTTGTTCTACACTCATAAATGATTTGTTATGACATCTTTGCTAGCAACCTACATGTATTAGCTATAATTATGATCTGGTGTTTGTTGCCTGGCAACCTATATTTGTGTGACAAAAGCATATTCTTGATCTATATGAAATATGTGTAAAGATAGGTAGTACTTATGGTATTTACTATTAACTGAAATGAAAAGCTTTTATATATGGTACAATACACTATAAAAATACTTCTTGGCAAGAGTTTATTATATTCTAGTTTGTTATATCAGTGATATTTATTATGAAACAAAACTAGAACAGTTACACATGTATAGGACTACAGTTTTGTGTTTGTACATTTAAACTTAAGAGGATATGAATACAGTTACTATCGACACATTCTCAATCTGTCAGTGTATAATAAACTAGTGACTGTTATCCCATATAATTGTTCATGTTTTGTTATGTTCCCTAACCCTAAATGTCCCTAGGATTATACTTATTACATGTATACTTTTAAATAACTGTTACTTCGTATCTGCTAAAGTCTAAAAGAAAAACCAAACAAATTAAACAACATATTGTTAATATGTTTTTTTGTATTTTGCGTTGTTCTTCAAAAGATGCAAAATTTTTCAAACATATTCTATTCAGCAGGCGATAATTGTTTTGACAATCAGTTGATGAAAAATAGCTGTTTATTATTATTTAATTATGTTACTATACAAGTATACATGTACAATGAAAAAGTTAATGTTAATTAATAAAACCAATTGTTAAAACAATTATCGCCTGCTGAATAGAATACGTTTGAAAAATTTTAAGAATAAACATTCTTATTGTGATGATTGTGATCATCTTATTGTAAATGGATTCAGGAAATATTTCATATGATATCATAAGGAAGCTGAAGTAGCAAGTAACATTAAAATGGATTGACTTGTGTAAACTCAACAGATGTCTATTGTTTTGATGTATTTTTTGTGAAAGCACTGTTTAGTGCATGCATTTTATGTGAATTATATAAACAGTTAAATAAAGATCTAGAGCTTTTTTTGTGAAGAAATTAATTTTCTCAATATGAAAATTACATAATATTAATATGTAATTTTTATAGTAGTACAATGTACGAGAGTGCATATTATTTTCAAAAACAATTAGAAGCTTCATTTAATAACTTGTCCTTATAGGTTTGGCCTGTACTCCAGAACCCATTCAGGGTTACTTTTTGAAAAGAAACCAAAAAATATTCAGTATAAGCTTAAACATAAAATCTTGGCCCAAAATTCATAATTAAAGTATTAAAGATACATTATGTAAGATTTGGATAAAGAGCTGACCATTCTTGGTTCTTGCTTTAATAGCTCAACATTAGATAATGTAAAATAAAAATATTGAAAATTTCATTTAAATACTTCATTCTTAGCAAATTTATCACTGTTTGTAGTGTTGGCAAGACATATTTGCGTTGTGGTAACCAGGACACTGATATATTTATTAAGACTTAACCTCGTTTTTCCATTTTTAAATTAAAGTTTTAAAGGACAGAGACTAGTTTTCATGATTCATGCACAGTTTTGTGAAGAAAAAAATCACACCATCGACATGACAAGTGTTTACACTTTCAAACGAGCATAGTAACTGCAGGATATATATGTACAGCATATATCTACATGGACATCATTCTATCAATCAATAAATATATTTTTCATTAGAGATGCTTGATGACTACACGATCTCAGTCGCTAATGATTAAAGTAGTATCAAATGGACAATAACAGTCCTCTAAATTCTAAATGGGCAGTTTTTATCTTGAAGCTAATCAGAAGATCTGCATTAAAGAGATATACATGTAGCTCAAATTCTAATGCATCTTGATAAGTAAATTACTGGTACATATTGTCTGTCAGTATGTAAATAAGACATTTGATGATATTATTCTATTCTTAAATTTCTAATGCTACATGTATGGCACTGTTGGAGGTCCTTATTATTAAGTGGAATAGCCTACATAGGTGTATATATAATACATGTGTGTGTTATTTTAGTAATGATATATAAATATTGTAT
This sequence comes from Patella caerulea, assembly GCA_036850965.1. NCBI lineage: Eukaryota > Metazoa > Mollusca > Gastropoda > Patellidae > Patella > Patella caerulea. The sequence goes on from JAZGQO010000006.1 coordinate 28,698,201, forward strand.
GTATTTACAGTGTTTAGCAGCTGGTTCCAGTATAATGAATAGAGAAATAGAAAGTGCCAGTATGAGACCATTAGCCAGAGCATTAACAAAGAACTTAGACAGTCTCAGATCTGTTCTACGGGAACAGTGTCTGCGTAATATAAATCAATATTCAGAAAGGGTATGTAGCTTTGATAAATACTATTATTCATTGACTCTTTAATAATGATTTCTTTCATGTTAAACACTGCTTATGGATAACAATTACTATGGTTTATTACACTGCGATGTTTCAACAATATTACACAAGTCGTTTTTGAGCAAGTATATTTTAGAAGCACTTGTAAATGAATAAAATAAAATGGAAAAAAAATATATAATACTGTATGAACTATCCATGCATACATCTATTGATGTTCCTGTTTTTGATCTGATTGAATCCAAACTGGGATATCATTTATTGTTGAGATTTTGATTTTGTTTTCTTAATTAAATCATACATCATAAACTTAAATAGTCAATTTGAGTAGTCTACATTTTTGTACAGAGGCTTGAATTTTCTTCAATTACTGCAAACAAATTTCGTTATATTTATTAATGCTAATTTTTATCCTTTCTTTTGTTTCAGATAAGAGAATCCTTGGTGATATTTGATAAATTGTTTGCTGAATTTGAATTGAGGTAAGTCATATTAAAAATTTTTTATTTATAGATTTAAAATCAACTATTATTATAACGGAATTGAAGCAAACTAATGGTTTGAAATTACAATGAAACATTGATATTCAATCAGTGATAATTATTGAATTATTGATTCAGGAGTGTCAATGTATATTCAGTAGTGTATAAAATTGACCAGATATTATGAGTTAATATTGTCAGCTTATAATAATCCTATGATAATTTCAATAAAAGTGTTAAAAAGTCTCTCTTTTTGCTTACCTTTACATTAGTAAACACCTGACGCTAACCAGGAGGTCCTGAGTCTGCTCCCAGTGTTGGCTAAAAAAAGTTCCTCAGGATTTATCCCGGTGTGGTTTCACCATGTCAGTGGTGTAAGATTCAGGGCCTGACAAGGAACAGTGTCTAATCCTTTGCGCACGAGACAAAAAGATAAGATCCTGTGCACGTAAAAAAAAAATGTTGTAATGCAAAATAAGAGTAGGCCACTGCAGCAAAATCTCCCTCATAGCAATTTAGCAAACTGTGTGGTGTATGCCCATCTTTATTAGCCCAGTTGGTACCGAACTATAAAACGTTAACCCTATATTTCATTTATTTGCCAAGTATTTCTACACCAATGACTACTGTTTTGCAATAGTGCTTACAGTTTGAAGTTGAGCAGCTTTATAAGGTTATTCAATTTCAAAGTGAACTTTTTATGCATTCACTTTAAAGGAAGATAATAAGACAAGTAGTGTATTTATTTTGTACTTGTTTTGTAGTTACGTAAGTGCAATGGTACCAGTAAAGACTATGAGAGAGTATGATATGGTACAAGAAATCACAGTTCTCTTTTCTGAAACGGTTCAAAGGTAATATTTTTGTTAACGTATTTGTGTAGTGTACATATGTATGACTGTATTAGAGAGAGAGAGAGAAATGGGGTTTAACGTCCACTCGACACAAACTAGGTCATTTCGGGACTAGTAATGTATTTTAAGTCAGACATGTTTCAGATCAGCAGTACTTGATAATTTTTCCTACCGATTGATAGATGTTCTGTTAAAGATGAGGCGTACAACCATTGTGAATAATATTGGTATGACTTGTACTTGCCCAATTGATTTTGAATATGTTCTTTGTCTTATAAACCAAATAAATATCTTTGTTTTTAGTATTCAAGTTATAAATTAAGCTGAATATTTTTATAGAATAATTCAGTAGTTTAGACAAACCCCTCTTCTCTTTTGAATACTGGTGTTGAAACTTTTATCTGAATATTTGTTCATGATTACAAGATTTTCGGATGACAAGGCCTATTCGTGCTATTCTTGGCTTATCAATCATGTTTGGAAAGTGCAGATGAATAGCCAAATACTAAAAATTTCACACAACTGAATAATTCTATATCAATTTAATATATACTACAATATAGTATAAATAAACACCCCAGTCGGAATGTCTTTATGTTCATTTCAATCATCTTACAGAGCTGTAAAATTAGGTCATTTGAGTGAAGATATGATTAATGAGTACGATCCAGCCTTAATGTTTACAATCCCAAGATTAGCCATTGTTTGGTAAGTTAAATATTACTTTATACTAGTGATACTTGATTTTATATATTCTTTCATCTTATTTTATCTAGCAATGTTAATAAGAAAATTTATACGTTTAAAACCAAAAGAAAGAAATATATTTGTAGACGTCTTTTAGATTACATATATAAACTATGTTATAATATTTAATTTCAGTGGCCTACTTATTCATCAAGATGGACCACTTAATCCCGACAATGGTTCTCTTGGTGTTTCGGAAATGTTTCGTCCGTTTATTACTTTACTTATCAAAATCAGGTAAGATTATTTCTTGATCACTCCTTTCTTCAGTATAACAGGTCCTAAATTCTATATTTCCTGAGAAATTAGAATTTTTTCATTTTGGGTAATCTGCTCTTTTGTCTAATGCTGGGTTCCTCAGATTATTTAAGTAAATTCTTAGCAGTGTAATGTTTGAAATAATGATAATTTCCATAAAAGGGTTAGCTTGCTGAAAGTCATTCTCAATCGACATATCTAGAGTGGATTCTCTATTACTGGGAAAGCTTGCAATGTAGACTGACTCAATTGGAAGCTATAATTTGGCAGTAAGATGGAAAAGTATATCGTTTAAGATTGCAAACCTGAATAAAGGGACGTAAATAGTATACTCAACCAGGTAATTTAAAAGTCAGACAATAGCTTCCTGTTTACTCTTCATTAAAATTGGTTTGTCTGTCAGTCAGTCTGTCGGTCAGTCTGTCGGTCACACTTTTTGGGACACAATAACTCTCCCTCTATTTAACAATAACTCTCCCTCTATTTAACAATAACTTACCCTCTATTTAACAATAACTCTCCCTCTATTTAATCTAGTTGGTCGATGCTTTGGGTCAGGATAACTTTGATTTTATTGATAGAGGGTGATGAAACTTAGTGTATAGTTGATAATCAGTTTGAGTGCTTGATTCTTGTGAAGAAAATAAATATGAGATTAATTACTGTAATATGTGTCATCTGTTTATTTCGAGATTTCAGCGGGGAACATCAGCTTCACTGTTGCTGGTCTTGGCAAAGCTTCTCTTCTCCTAGAACCAGCTAGTAAACAGTTGTTTTGTAGCAAAATGGTTATAATTTGTTTCAACTTGGAATATTATAATTAGTCCTTGATCGATCAGTCATTTTAAGTTAAGCATATGATATTTTTATTTCAGAGAACTTTTGATGACACTTACTGATGAAGAACTTGATAGCTTAGAAAAATCTTTATGTAGTACAGAAGATCAGTTTTTTCTAACAAATGATTCCGTAGGTAATTCTTGTCAAACAGATTTTGATGGAGAAAATCGTATTTGTAGTTCTGTCATCTCGTCCGAGATTAGTTTTCATGATGCCCTAGAAAATCCTTACACCTCTGTCGATTCTCAAAGCAATAGCAGCGATGAGAGTGGCAACTTACACAATGGTGGTGAGCAGATTGCTACAACCAGCTCCTACGATGATATACCGACTTCCACTCGGATAGAAAAACAAGTTGACGAACTGAACGAAACCCTCTCGGGTTCTTTGAAAAAATGTGATAGCAATGATTCAGGACTCCACAGTGAAAATACAAGTAATTCAGAGAGCCTTTACACTGTGTCCTCAAGTGACTCTCAAAATACGCTTAGCACTGCTGAATTGTCTCCATTAAGCGAAGGGGAAGCAACTCCAATAGGGTTCAGTTTAGAGAAGGAATTAACCAGTCCAGCCTGTGATAAATTAAAGGAAAGTAAGGCAGCAACTGAAGTGTTTAATGAGATCTTTACTGAAGAAATCGGACATTTGTGTGCAGAAATACTTGATGAAATTCTAGAATCCGTTTGCTCAATTTGCCAAAATGACAGTCAGTTTGTATCATATGCTGAAGAAAACTGTGAAATTTGCTCACGTGACAATCAGTCTTCCGTGCCAAGTGTAGTCGAGACTGATACTGATGGTGCCTGTAGAACAGTAAATAGTGATACCCAATCTCACCGATCAGATTTAACCGATTCAATTTCAGGAAGTGATAATGAATCTTCTTTGAATATTGAAAATGACACGACATACATTGAGCCCGTTGTTGTACCCAAACCAGACGGTCAGAGCAAAAAATTTAAATCAAAAAATGGCCGACGACATCGTCAAAACACAAGTCCATTTGAACGCTTAAATATTAACAGTAAAAGTGGTTCTAATGAAAGTGAGGAAAGAGTGTGTAAAACGTGTTTAACCGTACCCAGAATACAAAGATTAAGATACGCCGAGAGCTGGAATTCTAATTGTTCAACATGTCAAAGTAGAGCTTCAAGTATTGAATATGAGTGTGATAAAGAAAGGTACGTAATTTTATTTGATTCTTTTTCAGATACATGTATCTTCTGTTTCTTTATTAGCACTTCTACTCATGTTTATCTTGTGATTCGAAGAGAAGGAATTTTAGGTGGCTTTTTCCCTAGTGACATGAATCCAATAACATCTCTAACATTTGTAATGCAGATCACCTAACCAGGTTAGCATGCTATCCATTCAAGGAGTAGGGTTGCCTGCCTAACCTCATAAGTTTTCTCCTACTAGAAACCCCTGCACGCAAGCAAATTATTGAAATATAAATATGCCATATGATAGTCTTTATATGACGAGATTATTGTTAATTTCTCCCTGTGAAATTTAAATCTTGTTCACTTACATGTAATGTTCTCAGTGCAATGATTTTGATGTACATGTACATGTACAATGTACATGTACTGCATTCTTGGTGCAAGCAGGAACCTAAGTAATGAGGCCTATTGTTCCTTTGGCATGAAAGATACACCAGTTCTTTTGTAAGGTCCCCTCTATAACACAGTTTAAATAGGAATGGACTTTATTGTAGGCTTCCAGCTTAGGTAAGTGTTAGCAGAAATCACAGCTGTGCATCTTATTGAATAATACTGTTTTAGATATAGAAATTGAAACATACTGTACACTGTTTTGTGTTTTAGTTGTGCGAGTAGTGATACCAGTTCCTATACATCTGATTGTAATGATGATGAAGAAATAGCTTTAGCTGTTCAAGCTGCTGAAACAGCATCTAGAAATGAAGCTAGATCTAGATTTAGAAGTAGTAGTGATATGATTCACAGACTATTTGTTTGTATATCAGGTAAACTTTATACATTTATATATTCGCTGATTACTCAAACTAGATTTCAATTTCATAATTGAAATGCATATAAAATAAAAATCAAATTAAAGCAAGAAATGAATGTAGCAATAATTAGAAAAAGAGAGTAGTTACCTGATCAGTGACATCACCAAATGGATGAGAAGGGTAATTTACACAGTACCCCAACAGTGTAGAAACCTCAGCAGAGGCAGATACAGTGGGATGGGCGAGTGCCGAGTGCCCTGCCCCCCCAATTTTCGACAGTGTCCACTTTTTACTGCTGAAAGTACCTTTTCTCAGACCCAAATATGTCCGTTCCGAACGTTTACTTAGATGAGAATATCAGCCAAATAGCTCTTGGAATGGCTACAGATGCAAGGAAATGACGGATAATTATCTTGCCCCACCCCCCCAAACCCCCTTGCAGCGGCGTGCCCCCTCTCCGCGGTAAGTGCCCTCATTTTGTGGCGCCCCCCTTTTCAAAATTCCTAGATCCGCCCCTGATCCAAAATGTACATCAATTATTAGTAGTAAAAGCACTACTTTTATGGCATAACAAGTCGAAATAGGCAAAAGCTAACTGATATCTTTTTAAGAAGAAACTTTTTATCAAGGATTTGAATTAATCAAATATTATTTCTCTTAAAGGTGTGGCTGATCAACTTCAAACTAACTTTGCTAGTGATCTACGAAATATTTTGCGAGCTGTTTTTGATATGAATTGTTCCGAACCATTGATGAGTTTTGATACAACAAGTAAATCAGAAATTATTACACCACCAAGCAGTAATGACGCAGAAACAAGTATCAACCGCCAACCACGTACAACTAGTTCTAGACGCATAAATCACTACAGACGACGAAGGCGAATGCAAGGCCAGTATTTTCTTTATAATTCTTTCTGTCTCAAATTTAAAACAAATATTTTTGCATAAATATGATTTCTATTTAAAATTTCATCTGGTTCCCACTGTCAGAGCAAAATTCTGCCTGCACTTTATTTTCAATCTGATTTCTGTATGGTTCTGATATATATACAACTACTACACTGTTTTTGAAAGTATACACTTGTTAATTATAGGAATGTTTTATCTTATAGATCCTCCAAGATGGATGCCAGATGATCTCAGTTTACATTGTCTTGCATGTAAAATTCCTTTCACATTTGTTAGACGAAGACACCATTGTAGAAATTGTGGTAAAGTAAGTATATTTAATCTTTAATAATTGAATTTCTCTTTCTGTGTCTCTGTAATGTCAAATAAGCTGCACATTTATGAATTGAATCACAATATTGGCATACATGGTATATTTTTTATCAGGAGTCGTCAAAGCTGGTTTAGATAATAATACTGACAGCCCAGGGCAGTATGTAGGATTTTAAAAGTGGGGGTGCATCAGAGGGGGGGGGGGCGTCATAGCCTCCACGTAAGTGACTTAATAAAGTTTGGATCAGAGGCGTGATCAGTGAATAAAGAGCATCACTGTGTGATTATAATCAAATGTATTATTTTATAATTGAAAGATTGTCAAATTTTTGTTGGAGGTCGGGCGCCATTTTTCTGTGGGGCAATGTACCCCCTTCACCCCTGCTAGATACGGCACTGTGACAGCCTTATTTATACCATGCACTAAGTTTATTAACTGTAATGTTTCAATGAGGGTACTCTCACCATTATCAAGCTGGTTTATTTTATGAAATTTGTGTTCTTTTTCAGATTTTCTGTGGACGTTGTTCTGCTAATTCAGTGCCTTTACCCCACTTCGGTCATATAAAGCCTGTGCGTGTTTGTAATAGATGTTTTATGTTTCAAGTTACCCCGTTCACTGTACAAAGCACATCGTCATAGTAACATTGTATACCTTGGCGAAGACAAATCAAAGAAGACCACGCTTTAAACTGTAAGGTCGCAACAATAGATCTTTTTTTTCAATTACCCACATATATTTGATACAAATTGTTTATCTTTTAACATTTTAATTGTTTTTTTAATGTTATTTTGATAAGTTCTTTCTTATTTTATAGAAATAAGTAATGTTGTACTTATAATTTAAGTATTGTTTATGCTTTTTTTAATTTAAATTGTGTAACAATCGCTGTCATTAATGAAGCCTTTACATATCATTATGCTGTGATAAATGATGTAAATATGAAGAAGACTATAATATTATATAAACACTAGATTCTAGTGCTCGGTTAGTGCTTTATGTATAGTTATCTTAACTTAATATATTGTATTTATTACTATTGTTAACTGTTGACTAATTTTGAATATGGTGATCATTCAGATTTACATATTTTCTGATAAATGAATAATTTAGGCCACATCCATTAGAATTATTAATTACCATACATTTTTGTAATTGGAATATAATAACAGAAAACTGAAACGTTAATTTATTTGCAATTTAAAATTTGGAAATTTTTTATAATGTGGATAAATTAAAGTAAAAATTATCCTAAAATAGGGTCAGTTTTGTTTGAAATAAATTCTGTACATTTTTGCTGTCAGAAATGATGTGAAATAAATAAATACATGTAATATAAGTTTAAGTAAGCCATCGTCCATTTATTATTATAATTATTGTGCAATGTTTTTTTTTTATGTTAGATATTTTAATAAATTGTGTTTTTGTGACAAATTTAAAAAAAGGACAATTTTTAGAACATACAATCATGCCTTATAATTTATATTGTTCATGTATGTCAGTGATTTTCTTATATATGTTTTCTAAAGCTTTGTGTACAATAGCCAATGTTCAGTTTTAATAAATAAAAACAATACATGTATATTTTTAAGATTGACGACATTAAAAAGATCAGTTCATTTACTTTAATTAAAGAGAGTATAAGAGATGGATTGTTTTAAAAATATAGAAATAAGCCTATACTGAGTCATGTACTGTTTAAATGGCATTTAGTTATTAAACTGGATACTGAACAGAAATCTATCGAATACAGTACATTAATTATTTATTACTAAGCGACATTTCAACCAAAATTCTCTGGTGTTTATCAAGCATTACATTGCTCAGTAATAAACAGTAATTGTATTCTGTAGAATTGTCCCAGCTGAGGATTGTGTTTGAATAAATATTGTTTTATTACTAAGAATGAGTCGATTAACCTTTTTAGGGAAAAAATAACATGCACAGATCAACTTTTTAATATCAGGATAACAAGATTGATTCTTCATTTTTCTTAGAGTTATTTCCCTTTGTATGTGTTCTATAAATTGATATGGACTGAGTAGCAGTAGTAGTATTATTTTTTAAATATTTTCCTTTCGCCAAAATATGCTTGATTGCTTATAAAAGGAAAATATAAAACATTAACTAAAAATTAAGCATTGGGAAAAAAGAGAAATTTACCTTATAAATTATTACAAAATAAAAACGATTAGTTTCGTGGGTGATTTTATGATTCAGTATTTATTTAACCACATGGCAAGGTCAGATTCATCATGCAAGTTATATCACACACATAACATTTATTACAAAGTAGCATCTTAATCACAAACAACGCACACCACACAAATAATGTGAATTAAATTATATAAGTAAAATAGAATTAACTATGAATTTTTTTCTAGATTAAGAGCTACTGTTCATCTGAGTATTATGACTTCTTTTTTGAATTTACGTTTGTGACACGTTTGTGACATGTTAATAATCTTTTTCATGAATGTTTCAGATCATTTTTTATTTTGTCAAAGGGTATATGAGAGGTAAAATATTTGGCATATAGTCAGTCCCTAGTGAAAGCAGTATGTCTTTTACTATTATTGATCAAAATAACAATAAAATAAAATTTTAAAGTTTTATATGCGTCCACATTGATATTTGGTTGTATATTGTAGTCGGACTGTCCGTCCGTCGTACAGCATCAGTACAATAGTCTTGTGGTTACCCAAGTTATCACTCATTTGATTTGAAATTGATAGGTTGTTTATTTAATTACAATACAAACCTATTTTCTGTCAGTTCTGGCAAGAACTAGCAGCCTGTAAAACTTAATTATTTCTTGGGCTGTTGTCCTTGATCAGTTTTTAGTGTCCTGTAAATGCTCATATTACCTATAAAATAAACTGCTCGAACGAATTAGCTTATTGTGGGCATATTTTTTGTTGTCTTGCAACAACATATTTTATTGATAATCATTTTGGAAATAAATACTTATTTCCTTCTTATAACAATCATGAAAAAAACTGTAGGCTTATTATAAATCTCCTGCTTTTATGAAATCTCAGCTTTTATAATGAAATAGATAAAACACATCAGTTTCTGTACTAATCTCTTACAGTGTATAATACTTTTATACTGGCTAACACAAGATTTGTATATTGGACAAAAAGATAATAAAATGTTTATATGAATGATTTGTTTACTTTTGTTTTTCACCTGAGGGTTTGCCGTTTCTTTGTAATTGATGTCGAAAGGGTCAATGAATCAGCGATCCTTGTCTACCCAAAGAAAAAAATCAAAATCTAAGTCAATATGAGAAAGAAAATAGGCTGGTTGTTTGTAGGTTATAATATAATGGTCTTATTTTATTATGACTTTTGTTTGGAATAAAGTACATTGACTGATCAGTATCTATACAAAAAAAACTTTTTCATTGATTTATGATGATAATGAATAGTCAGTTTTTATAATATCAACTTGGTTATTTTCCATAGGATATTTAATGAACAATAAAATATTCATGTTTATTATTGTTTAGTTTATCTCACACTACCATGTTGTAATGTGTATTGTTTTACCGTAAACCTTTGTCTTGTGTGCAGGTTTGCCTTGTTGGGTTGTGTTTTGTGTTTAATGCGATACTTCTACACTTACTAATATACTAGAGAAAACAACGAAAACGTGTGGCCCCAAAAAACCAAACCGAGTAGCCTACACTATTTCAAGTGGAATAATTATAAAAGTATTGTACAATCTAAATTGCAGGTCCACGGCTGAAATGGTGTTAAAATAGCATGAGTTTTAAAAAGAACGTCAAATTGTGTTTTATATCACAGTCACAACAGTTTACATATAAACAAATGGCCAAAATGTCCTTTATCAAAACATGATTGAAGCTTTTTTTAAAATTACATACTTTATTAACACTATTTAAGCGGTGGACAGGCAATTTTTTTACGTTTTTATGCGACAACATTGAAATGTGGTCGTGTCGCCGGTCCGTCCGGTGTACACAATTACACCGAGAACAATGACACTTTCAGCTCTTATTCGAGAGTGAATTAAAAGCCACGGCAATTTTTTTACGTTTTTATGCGACAACATTGAAATGTGGTCGTGTCGCCGGTCCGTCCGGTGTACACAATTACACCGAGAACAATGACACTTTCAGCTCTTATTCGAGAGTGAATTAAAAGCCACGGTTGCAACAAAAGCAAAATTAATGAGATGGAGTTCAAGCAACATCCTAAATCCAAATCAAACGGATTCCTGCTTTTTATGCGACAACATTGAAATGTGGTCGTGTCGCCGGTCCGCCCGGTGTACACAATTACACCGAGAACAATGACACTTTCAGCTCTTATTCGAGAGTGAATTAAAAGCCACGGTTGCAACAAAAGCAAAATTAATGAGATGGAGTTCAAGCAACATCCTAAATCCAAATCAAACGGATTCCTGCTTGATTTGCTTGATATATATCATTTCCTTGTGTCACTTATTGGGACATTATTATCAGTATAGTGCTATTGACTATTTGTTTACAGCTTTCATTTGAGAGCCAAGTCACACATTCCACCCATCCTCAGTTGACAGTACCAATTACCAATGTCCCTTTCACTTGCTTACGGGGCCTCGGTTTATCGTACCACCCGAACGACTACACACTAGTTCTTGATAGCCCTCTGTTTTACACCACTGTGTTTGTGGGTGGAAAAGTCTATTTGGCTAATTTGAGTCAATAAATGCCCCACTTCAGACAATCGAGACCATTAATATTCAGCTGTTCATTCACTAAAATCCCATATCTGCCTAGGATTGTGACTTAACAAATGGAAATAATTTACAAGTGTGTTTTGATAACCTGCTGCAAATGCATACTCCGCGCAGTGTTTCGTTTGATTAGAGTTAATCCCACTACTCACTACTGTAATGAGTGGATATTGTAGTTTTAAATTTTGATTGGTCAGTAGTCCGACTACCAACCAATGACTAGCTGCTCTACAAAAGATTTACATTTAAAACGGGTGCCAGTATTGGACCAAATATGTTTCTCATGATTTTATTATACCCAATTTACAATTAACCCGTGCATAGCAGAATACTACAGTAAAACTATGTTGTGCGACAAGTGAGGCTGTAAAGTCGAATGAAATATAAACAATACTGTTTGGAATCGAACACACTACTTTCATCGTTTTTACACGTCCATATGTTCATGTGGGCGTATATTGTCGTCGCCCCCGTTCGTCCGCCCACAATTGTTTGTGAACAGTCTACAGGTCACAATTTTTATCCGATTTCAATGAAACTTAAAATATAGGTTTATCACCCTGAGATCTCGGTTCCTTTCGATATTGGCATGTATCGGACTGTAACTTCATGGGTTATGGCCCCTGATTGTACGAAAAATCACGTTTTTATACGCCCACATTTTTATGTGGACGTATATTGTCGTCGCCCCTGTCCGTCCGGACGTCCGTCCACAATTTGTTTGTGGACTCTCTACAGGTCACAATTCTTATCCGATTTTGACGAAACTTGAAATATAGGTTTATCCCCAAAAGATCTCGGTTCCTTTCGATATTGGCATGTATTGGATGAAAACTTCATGGATTATGGCCCCTGATTGTACGAAAAATCACGTTTTTAGCTTGTGGACCCTATAGAGGTCACAATTTTGAACCGATTTTGATGAAACTTGACATGCATGTTTATAACCCAAAGATCTTGGTTCCTTTCGATATTTGCACCTATCGGAATTAAATTTCCTGAATTATGACCCCTGATTGTCCGAAAAATCACCCTTTTTAGCTTGTGGTCCCTCTGGAGGTCACAATTATTATTCGATTTAAAAAACCGTTTGATTATATCACCGTTACACCCTAAGGAAGGTTGAGTTCGAATTTCGGGAAAATCGGACGAAAATTGCCATACAAAATGGCCGCCGTTTGTACGCGAATACTGTTAAAAAATGGTATATCAAGGTTGTGGACCCTGTGGAGGTCACAATTTTGATTCGATTTTGATGAAACTTGAAATTCATGGTTATAACCCAAAGATCTTGCTTCCTTTCGATATTTGCGCATATCGGATCATAACTTCCTGAATTATGGCCCCTGATTATACGCAAAATCGCCTTTTTTTTAGTTTGGAGGTCACAATTATTATCCGATTTAAAAAAACGTTTGATTATATTACCGTTACACCGTAAGGAAGGTTGAGTTCGAATTTCGGGAAAATCAGACCAAAATTGCCATACAAAATAGCCGCCGTTTGTACGCGAATACTGTTAAAAAATGGTATATCAAGGTTGTGGACCCTGTAAAGGTCACAATTTTAATTTGATTTTGATGAAACTTGAAATTCATGGTTATAACCCAAAGATCTTGGTTCTTTTTGATATTTGCGCATATCAGATCGTAACTTCCTGTATTATGGCCCCTGGTTATACGCAAAATCCCCCTTTCTTTAGCTTGTGGTCCCTCTGGAGGTCACAATTATTATCCAATTTAAAAAAACGTTTGATTATATCACCGTTACACTGTAAGGAAGGTTGAGTTTAAATTTCGAGAAAATCGGACCAAAATTGACAGACAAAATGGCCGCCGTTTGTACGCGAATACTGTTAAAAAAATGATATATCATGGTTGTGGACCCTGTATAGGTCACAATTTTAATTCGATTTTGATGAGGAAGGTTGAGTTCTAATTTCGTGAAAATCGTACCAAAATTGCCGGACGAAATTGTCGCCGTTTGTACGCGAATAGTGTAAAAATATGGTATATCATGGTTGTGGACTCTCTACAGGTCACAATTCTTATCCGATAATCATTGTCGGTTTCGAATTTCATTAATATCAGACTGGAACTGACCAACTAAATGGCTGCTCCCAATACAGTATGAAATACAGGACTTAAAAAGGTAGGAAAAATCACTTTCTGTATTGCTTGTTCTCTGTCCATCTCTCGAAAATGTGGGCGTATCCTGCCTGGCAGTGCCAGCCTATCTTTTTAGCTTGTGAGCAGTGTAGATGTCACAATTTTGAACCGATTTGGATGAAACTTGAAATGCATGTTTATAACTCAAAGATCTTGGTTCCTTTCGATATTTGCGCCAATCGGATCGTAACTTCCTGAATTATGGCCCCTGATTGTCCGAAAAATCGCCCTTTTTAGCTTGTGGTCCCTCTGGAGGTCAACATTGTTATCCGATTTAAAAAACCGTTTGATTATATCACCGGTCTATGGTTATGAAGGTTGAGTTCGAATTTCGTGAAAATCGGACCAAAATTGACGGACAAAATGGCCGCCGTTTGTACGTTGAATAGTGTGAAAATATGTTATATCAAGGTTGTGGACCTTATAGAGGTCACAATTTTGAACCGATTTTGATGAAACTTGACATGTATGTTTATAACCCAAAGATCTTGGTTCCTTTCGATATTTGCGCCCATCGGATCGTAACTTCCTGAATTATGGCCCCTGATTGTCCGAAAAATTGCCCCTTTTAGCTTGTGGTCCCTCTGGAGGTCAAAATTGTTATCGGATTTAAAAAAAACCGCTTGATTATATCACCGTTCCATGGTTATGAAGGTTGAGTTCGAATTTTGTGGAAATCGGACCAAAATTGACGGACAAAATGGCCGCCGTTTGAACGCGAATAGTGTGAAAATATGTTATATAATGGTTGTGGACCTTATAGAGGTCACAATTTTGAACCGATTTTGATGAAATTTGACATGTATGTTTATAACCCAAAGATCTTGTTTCCTTTCGATATTTGCTCCCATTGGATCATAACTTCCTGAATTATGTCCCCGGATTGTCCGAAAAATCGCTTTTGTTAGCTTTTGGTCCCTCTGGAGGTCAAAATTATTATCCGATTTATAAAAAAACGTTTGACTATATCACCGTTACATGGTAATGAAGAGAGGGTTTGAATTACGTGAAAATCGGACTAGAATTGACGGACAAAATGGCCGCCGTTTGTACACGAATAGTGTGAAAATATGTTATATCAAGGTTGTGGACCCTATAGAGGTCACAATTTTGAATCGATTTTGATGAAACTTGACATGTATGTTTATAACCCAAAGATCTTGGTTCCTTTCGACACTTGCGCCCATCAGGTCATTACTTCCTGAATTATGTCCCCTGATTGTACGAAAAATCACCCTTTTTAGCTTGTGGTCCCTCTGGAAGTCACAATTATTATCTGATTTTAAAAAAACCGTTTGATTATAAAAACCAAACAAATTCTAATGATTTTCTGATAATTCCTAAATATGCGACAACTCTTGTTGACTGCCCGGACGATTTGGCTGCTGTGTGGGCGTATGTTTCGTTGCCTGGCAACCTATTTTTAATACCTTAAATCACTGTCCAAAGTTTTAGGGAAGACCCAGATTAAACGGTGGACTGTCATGTTGCTGTACTTAAGACTTAAGTCTTGACTGAACGGGAAGAATAGACATACTCCCGCAAAAGTTCAAGAAACTGAGGCTAATCCAGCAATGGCCAGAGAGGGATTTCTCGAATATGCTGCAAATGAGGGTGTGACAATTTTGAAGCATGCCATTATAACTTTCACTTGGAATTGAAATGTAGGTTTTAATTTCCAATGAATGGATAAATGATAAATGAAATGGTATTTTATGACACATCAGCTCCATCCGGGATATACTGCTGCAAAAAATTAGATGTAGGTTTTAATTTCCAATGAATGGAAAATGATAAATGAAATGGTATTTTATCACACATCAGCTCCAACCGGGATATACTGCTGCAAAAAATTAGATGAAGATTGTATTTAGTTTATTCTAACTGATTCTTTGTACTCTTTTATAAGAATTGTTTAAACAACAACAATGGTCACATCAATTTATTATAACCTTTTGTGACATCAACGTTAATGTAATTCAAACTTTCATCTGTAAAAATGAAGGAGACACATTTTAAAGAAGCGAAAACAAGAAATATATCAATACCGGCACTGCATTTCACATTGACATTTGTAATCGTTTTCAAATGCGAAAATGAACATCAATGCTAGTGACATTATTAGACAGTATCATCATCGTCGACAATATGATAAATATTATCTATTAATATTCTTTATGAAACCTATTTGGATAAATGTGTCAGTTTGTACTACATTGTATATATAAATCATTATTGATACCCCTGTTGGTATAATATTTACTATAACAATGACTAACAATATAACATGGAAGATGGCAAAAACAATTTATAAATCTGCTTTGATGTACTATCAAACCATGATTAATATGGTTGACCAACTGACAGCCGCAATTGCTACTCATTAGCTAAAAACAGCTAAACATAATATTATTGTATCGACATCCGTAATCCAAGTGAGAACAGGTTTATGAAATTCAGTTAGCTTAGTAATACGGACGAATTGAAAATGACTTTAGCCATCTGGAGTATAAAAGCGGTGTTCATTGCTTTCATGTAATAAAGTGATAAGGTGGGGTGTTGTGTGTGTGGGGGGGGGGGTAAGTTTCCAAGAGTATACTTGGGCTATTCCCTTCCATAAACACAAGCTTCGATCAGGAAAAGTGACCACGTCCAAATTTCACCGTAGTAGGGCGGAACTGGACAGGGCATTTTATTTTGCAGATAATAGCCATTTTTGTCAAAATGTACCCTAACTTCATTTTACAAAGGGTTTGTATAAATTTGATATTAGTGCATTTGAAAGAAGAACATGTCAACTTTTTTACCACTTGAAAATAACATCATCAGGAGCTATCTACTTCTTTGCGGGTTTGTGATAAAATCAAGATCGATGTTTTTCAAGATCTTTTCCCTCACCAGAAGTGTAAAGAATACACATGGGATAAACGCTTCTTGCATATCGTACTTATAAAGCCTTGATCAGTGGTGACTTTTGTAATTTCAGCTATATTTATGTAGATCTTTCTATGTGTGCTATGAAGGGCAAGGAGGCAGTGGCGGGACTATTTCACAAGAGTCACAATGGAAAAACAATAAAAGGCTAATTTTCAGAGCTTTATCCAACGATTAAATGCGGTGTGCATATGAGGTTATTGTTCGGACCGAAATATTGTGACCATTGACTCATGTAAAAAGATGTGGCAAGCAATCTGGTGCATATGCATCTGCGTATGGTGAATGGGGGAACTGAACTGGATCTGGGCAATTATTTTTACATATTGTATTCCGCAGATAAAGGCTTCTGGTTATGTGGGCGTGCTGCAATGTTCGATCTTGGGACCTTTTCTTTTCTTAACATACATTTACGATATTGCAGATGAATAATTCTATTGATATGTCTCACAAAACGTTTCGCTTGCGACACCTCGATTGGAACCTTGTTAAAACACAATACTGTCATTTAAAAAAAAAATGATCTCCATAAACATCTAGGCGTAACATTCTCTGATGATACAAAATGGAATCATCATATTGTCAGTGTTATTTTCCAGTGCTTCGAAATGGTGTACGCCAGGAGCAAACTTAAATATATCTTCAGTGTTTATCCACCCAATCTTGGAATAATTGTTCAGATTAAAATGCTGCAAAACTCGAATGTTTCTAGCTTGATGCAGCAATGATTGTAACTGGCCTACCCAAAAGACAGCCTTTACTTTGAGACTGGATGACCACTGTTATCAGTAATGCCCTTAATACACCGCTGAAACGTTCGACGACCAGAAAATGCACAAGGTTGCCGACAAGTGTGAACACAACGCGGAAAAATGTCCCAAATTACAAACATAAACAAATCGCGTTCTTACTGCGACCTGTGCGATTATCCAGTATGTTACTGTCTGATTTGCGCGAATATCGAAAAGGACCAAGATCTTTGGGTTATAAACATACATATATTAAGTTACCGTACTTTAAAATCGGATAAAAACTGTATCTTCTAGAGGGTCCACTGCCTAAATATTACATATTTTTTACATTTAGGTGGGTAGTTCGTTTCGATTCCCCCGCCCCTTCATCATGGTGTCATAGTGATATATTTAAACGGTGTTTAAATTTTAATATGGATGAAAAAATTGTGAAAATATTTCGTACAATCGGGGACCGCAATCAAGGTAGTTATGGTCTGATATGTGCAAATAGCGAAAGGAACCAAGAACTTTGGGACATAAACATATATCTTCAGTTTCATGAAAATCGGATAACAATTGTGACTTTTAGAGGGTCCACATCCTTGGTACGACATACTATTACATTATTTGCGTACAAGGAGCTGATTTTGGTCCGATTGTCATGAAATTGGAATTCAGTCGTCATTAGCGTGTAACGATGATAACATTATACATATTTTGAAATTGGATTATAAACATTGTGACTTCTAGAGTGTTCACAGCCTTGGCATTACATACTTTTACATTATTTACGTACAAAAGGAGCAGCCCGTCATTTTGTCTAGCAGTTTCAGTCAGATTTTTTGCGAAATTCGAACTCAACCTTTATTGATGTGTAACCGTGATATATTTAAATGGTTTACTAACATTGAAAAATGTCTTCTAGTGGGCCCACAAACTAAAAATGCAATTTTTTGGAATAATCAGTTTCCTGGAAGTTACGTTCAGATATGCGCGATTATCGAAAGGAACCAAGGTCCACAATCTTGATATACCATATGTTTACACTATTTGCGTACGAGGGCGGCCATTTTGGATGTCATTTTTGGTCCGATTTACACGAAATTCGAACACAACCAACTTTACGATGTAACGGTGATATATTCAAATGATTTTTTTTTTTAAATTGGGTAATAATTGTGACCTCTAGAGGGACCATATGCGTAAATATCGAAAGGAACCCAAATTTTTGGATTATAAGTTGCATCAAAATCAGATGAAAATTGTGACCTTTGCTTAAAACATATTCCACCAGGCTTATGATACATGCCTATATCGAAAGGAACGGATGTCTTTATGAGATAGACCTCTATTTCAAGTTTCGTCAAAATCGGATAAAAAATTGTGACCTGTAGAGTGTCCTCAAAGAAATTGTAGACGGACGGACGGACGGGGGGTGACGACAAAATGCGTCCACAAGATATTGTGGGCGTATTAAAAAGTGATTCAGTTTTCTGACTGCTTACGGAAATACCATTGAGGTTTTGCTTTAGTTGGTACACAACGATCAGTTTGGTGCCGAAAACAGTTTTAAAAGTACTGGTACCGTTGAATTGAATATCCGGCAGTGTTATTGGAATAACCATCTCTATTTTCTTATGTCACCGCGTTAGTCTGAACAGTTTCAATGACGTCATCGGAACGATGGTTAATTTGTTCAGACTTATGGCGTGTAGTTATATTGTACTTATTGAAATGTATGCCATTGGTTTGATTGTCTTTTAATTCGTGTATTCGACAGATGTCCAGTAAACCGTTTTCGAAAAATGTCATGTGTTTGTAGCATGTTTTACACGACATTAAATAACTTATTTTAGAACTAGTGCACTCGGGTCAATCATTAATTGTAAAACCTTGTCCACGGTTCTTAAATTCACTTATTTAAGTGCATATTTTGTGGAATCATGGACGCTGAGATTTTATGATTCCAGTTAAAGTATGTTTGACATGAAAATAGTTTTCAGACAGGAGTTGGCGTTTATTTCAAAATACTTTGATGACAACGTGTTCTCAAAAATTATTTTCCTTTAAAACTGTTGTATCGTTAGTATTTATACTTACTGTCAATACTTTCAGTGTATGACCATCTGCATTTTAATTCACCCGTGCAAAAGGGTGCATATCGTCCGATCAAAATCAGTTACATTCGAATGAGTGATCAAATGAATCTCGGGGAAACAACTCATCTTTAATTCAAGCGTGTAGCACGGAATAGAATGAAAGTCGCTATTTATTTCAAGTTATGGACAGATCAGTCGCAAATCCGGGGAAGGAGTGGGGTCATGGGGTTCCGACACCCCCACCTCCACCCCTTGCTCAGGCTCAACATAAGGAATTCGGGTTCCAAAATAATCGGAATTGGCATCTCTAGCATTTTTCTATTCCAAATGTTCAGGGATACCCCTGCCCCCACCGTCAAGAGATTTTCGCACCTTCGGTCAATCGCGAATTGTTTCTACAACACTTCAATATATAGAGATCTGAAATTTCTGGACTCCATCCGACTCTTGAATATCATGGATGTACCACTGTGGATGCTTGATCTACTTTTGAGTAAAGTCTGTCGCTCATTGTGGAGTTCCATTTTACTTCGATGCGCAATTGTCCGTCCAAACATGTCAAATTTTACGTCGATCGTACTTGAATAGCGGAGAGCGTCGCTTACAAGAAAAGCAACAAGATGGGAAGTGCTTTAGGACCGGTTTCTGGTCCAAAAAATAAACACAAAGTATACATGATAGTTGGGTTCAAATAGCTGTGTAACAAGTAGTCATCAAAAACTTGAATATGACGGGCAGTTCCAATATTATAATCAGTTCCGCTGAATTGAAACTACCAAGGTACGCTCAGATTTCATTTTTTTTTTATCTGAAGCATTTTTGGCACATCTTTATATGGATATAAGTTAGATCGATATAGAAACAGAGCACTAAATGAAATTTTGATGTACGACAATCAGTAATGTTGTTTTCGGGAAACTTTCAGATAACTATTTAGTTGAAATTAGATTGAGATATATTAAGGATACAGATCCACGTATATCTATCTCTTTCTTAGGTCATAGACTGACAGGTGAAATGATTTGATTGGCGTATCCGTATAATAATCATTCAATATCTATATTTATTTTGTTAAAATTAAGAATCTATCGGCCGTAACTAGCTACCATATTAAAAGTAACTTGTTTTGACATTAAAGCTTGATTATGTTATCTTCTTCAATTGTCTACCTATCGATCAATAAGTTGGAATTCTAAAGCGAAACAAATTTCTTGTAACCATTGGGGACATATGAATTTGGGTTTGATAGACAACCAATTGGAGGTCTCTCTGGAAGAACCAATTGTCCAAAATCAGCTGGATACCTTCAGTATAACGAGATTACTAGCCGCTCGCCAATAACTCATTACCATCCCCTACACAGGTAAAGAACAAGCTTGTCACCATGGTAATCTATACACCATTAACAAAGATTATAATTGAATATTCATCCATTTTAGTAACGTATGTCAATCTCACTTTACCTCCATCATTGCAACTGATCTAATAAGCCAAAGTATCTGTGACGTCACCACTCCCGCAGATCGTCTGCTTGATAAATTCAAATCAAGTATCGACAGTCGTTCTTGATCAGCACGCGCTCTATGTTGGCACCGCCTTATGGGATAAGTCGCTACAGCCCATTTCAAGTTTTACCGGGTTCCAAAACAAGTTTCAACTATTTTAAAGGGTTTTTGTTTTCGTTAATTCTACTGCTGATTTTAATTGTTGGGAAGTCGGGTAAGTAAATCGTTTACAGATTATGAATTTAACTTTTCTTAACATACATGAAATTGATTGAATTATAAAATTGAAGTAATACATCCGGGGCACAAATCGTATCAAACCTATTTGAAAAGTTTTCTTTTATTTTGACTAATAATAAATGAGAGCTTAATACTATGTATTGTCCACTACGTTGGCGAAATAGTAGAACCAATTTGACCACGACCACAGCACAAATACTAAAAAAACAATAATAATTAATGAATTATATTTCGTGCAATCTCAAAACCACAACCTATTCCTTTTGGGGAGTCATGAAGTCTTTTCACTTAGACTTTCCGAGGACAAAGGGCAATCAATTATATCAGATTAAAATAAATGCATTGTATAATGTTTCTCAAACTTAAAAGTTAAGTTTGAGAAACATTATACAATGCATTTTAAAGGAACGCTAGTAACTTTATTGATCTTAAAAGATCAATATATATATATATAGTTCTCTTAATCTCTAACCCTGATAAAAGAGTATTTTAATATGAATGTGTGAATTAAAACAACGTAATTTTGGACTGGTATATTCCTATAGCAAAGTAGTATCCCATATTTCGAGCACGTTTACCCTCCGACAGAATATGCGTAAATACAGAAACATAAGTTTATTTGGATGGATCTCCAACATTTCCAGATACCCAACATTATGCTTTTAATGTGACTTTTAGCTTAGTTGCCATACTTTAAAACCCTAGCTAAAAGCCCACACAAAATACATACACCGCCCCCACTCTTGAGCAAATTCTTTTAAATGATAGGTATGTGTACAGAAAATTAAAATAAATTATTATCAGATATACCACATAGTTTCGGGCTAAGTTTCTTTTCCATGTCAATATGTAGACGCATATCCAAATATGATTGTAAAGAAAAAAAAGTGTACGTAATTGCACATTAACAATATTCTTTTTATTAAAATAGTACACATATTTAGATTTCAAATCTATGTGAACTATCTGGCATGTTGTGTCTTTACGAGATTTGAGATTACCAGCTAATCGGCGACAAATTTCAGGGAATTCGTCTCCATTAAGTTGTCGCATCAACAGTTAATCCTTAAATACCTATATATATATGCCGATTCAATATCGCAAAATTATTTTTGAAATAAAACCAGCAGTTCTGTAGACATTAAATCATATAACGAGAACGCACAAATGTTTTTGGTATTCCATTTTTATTATAAAGGTCAAACTGCTGATATATTCATAAAATGTATCATAAAGGGACCACATTACATAAATATTATACAACCATAAATCCATTTGTAATTATTTAGCATCATCCACTACTAAAATGGTGCTAACTTGCTCCGCTCTTTGCAAATCGACATAAAACTCTCAGCTTTGCAAATAAACGGTAACAAAGTTTGTTTTTAAGACACTGAGCCAGGAAGCGAACATGCCGTCATCACTGCCGTCATTAAAATGTGATGTCAGATCAATTAAAATCGAAATACGTCAATCGAAATGCGATTGTTTCATGAAGAAACATGTGAAGTTTCTTGACGATCGCACTGTAATTGGCGAAGCCTTAGGCTTTTATTCGAAGAGCATTGTCCCCAAGAACAATAAGTTCATGGTCCAATACGTACTATCAAAATGTAAATCCCTTCATTAAATTCAGTTCTATATATTTGTTTAAAAATACAGTTGATGAACAATGTTTTCTGATCTCCTCCTCTAGATGAATTCAAAAATGGAATTCGAGGATTACGCCCAGCGCACAATTGTTGCCCCTCAAATCTCAAAGCTACAACTGAATGCCAAATATTTTATCGCCCGTTCCAACTTGTTTTGATTCCCAACGAAATTTCTAGCGCGAAAATAAAAATTTGTCTTAAAAGACTGGAAATTGTTCTGCTTTCAACCAATTATATACCAGAAGTAGCCTCAGCCAGTTCTTTTACTTAATAGCCCCACGTTGCTCTTCGTGACATTTTGGTGTTCTAAAGACTACAATGGTACAACTTGTCTAGTAGCTACAGTGATGATCATATTGCATCAACTCGTTTTAATTAAGTTACATGCACAGCAAATGTTTTGTCGAATGTGTTTAAGATTGCTTTGAAAATCACCGATTACCTAATAAATAATTTATAACGTGAAGTTAATGCATTACCAGCATTTGATTTGGCTAAAAGTAAATAAAAAATGAATGGGGATTAACGCCATATTGTTCTGCTCCGACTGGGTTAATGAAAACGGACATACGCGATATAGTCTGCTATTAATTTCAACTGCCAAGGGATATTTTACTTGTACGTCAATGTGTACGCGGGATATCGTTTTTGCCTTCCATACGAACGACTTGATATATGTAGCTATACATGACAAGTGGAAACCACGCCGGAAGATCCCGATGAACTATCTTGGTCATCATCGGAAGCGAACCCGTGACCTCCTGGTTAGCTAGACAACATCTTAGTCGCTTAGCCACCGTGGCTTTCTGTCGATGAATTGAAAATGTTTCAACATTCGGCCTCCAATGTAGACGGTGGATATGGTCAATAAAGAGACAGCATTCTCGAGATTTTCGACGAAATATTTTGATGTTCCCTTTTTAATTTGATTGAATTGAAGTGGGTAGATTATCTGCTTTTGAAATTTAGTTCTGTTTCCAATTCAAGTATACTTTAGCTTGAATTAAGCCATGCACTGATATTGTCCGCAAAATGCAAATGCCAATCACAGACGTAAATGTTCCGTTTCTTCTGATAAACGATATAAATTGTCAATTTAAAATTATTATACTCTGCAATATTTCTGACAAATCCGTTTGATATGGCAAAAAGAAAAGTTATCGGGTTTTCGAAATCTAAGTTATGTATGAATGCACTTATTGGCTTTTCTGAAAGTATGTAATGAATAATAAAGAGAATATCGATGAATATTTAAGGCACAGAGATAACTTACAACGTCATTAACGAAGACAAATAATATTGTTCATTCTATTTATGTTTAACCTAGCGTAAGTTTTCGTCACGGAAATGATGTATTATGCAGTATTACCTGCAATTTCCCTCTTAGAAAATATGGTAGCACTCAAAATAAACAGAATTGGTCTCTGGGGAGGGTAAACCATAGGGATGGGCGTGTGTTTTAATATTATTTTGACGTGGAAACGTACAATAAATGACTAATAACAGTGACAAAAACGTTAAGATTGCATATCCTAATTAGTTATTTGTTGCATGCAAGCCATAGCCGACGAACTTGGGTGAACAAGACTTGTGTGACCTAATATCCTGTTAGTAAGGACAGGAGGACCGCATTACATGCGAACATACCCGACAATACAAACTACACAGATATTGCAAGAAATAAAACCAAATATCAAATTACATGTAGGTGAATGGATCGGGGAGTTATACAGGCTTCACAAATGATCACTACAATAAAAACCTAATGTGACTGGTCTTGACGGTATTCGCCTTCTGAATGGCGATATTAACTAAAACTCATCTCGAGCGCTATGGTGTCACTGACCGTGTAGGCCTGCATCCTTCATAGTTAACCGCCGCCACAAACGTGTGAAGTTTTTTTTGGAAGCGTAGTCCAGTGAATTAAATAATGTAATACATCAAATTCAAAAAGGTCGTCAAAAATTTTATGGGCCCTATTGTTTGCTTGGGTCCTAGGCAGCTACCTACACTGCCTATAGGGTAATCCGCCTCTGTATACAAGTCCATATTAAAGATGTATTATGTAAGAGCTAAATCCGCCTATTGCAGGTATTTCGTTTGACTTTAATGTTATATAAATTATTAATAAGACATTTATTTACATAACATGCTTATAGTCCAGCAGCAGGTCGACAAACCTGGAAATATAGTCCATCTAATTTAAATATTTAAGATGGCCGCCATGAGGTATTTTCTGGTTATGTTGTGGAGTAAAAATTTGTACAGATTCTCTCGGACCCCGACTTGAATGTGGTTTCTATGAGAATTCGAATCGCTGAATTCAATGACTTTGGTTATTCCTCCTAAAAGTGACGGGTAATTCCGCCAGGGGCCCAAATTCAAAATGGAGGCAGTTTGGCAGGAAACTAATGAAATTCGCCAAAGTGAGTCTCCATTTTGAATTTGGCACCCCGGCGCAAAGGCGTTTTATAGCTGAGGCGCTGGAGGCGCCAGCCTCCACACGCAGTCTCCACGCGAAAAAAATCAAAGAAGTTGAACAAATAAAACAAGAGATAAATGTTAAAACCGATGAGAAAAAAGAAATGTACCCTAGTTAGGGAGGGCCCTAAATGCAGACAAAAGGGCCCCTCGTCTGACAAAAGGGCCAAGGGAAAGGCCCCCAGTCCGAGTCAATCGTTTTCGTTACACTGTTACTGTCGAATCCACTACGGAAGAAGGATGCAGTAATTGCCATAGCACTGGTATGAAAATCATCAATCAAGACCCCCCCCCCGACCCCTGCGAAAGAGGGCCCTCAAAATAGTATAACCTCCACCATGATAAACCTTAAAACGCCAATGCCCCGGCGGAACTAGCTGTTACCGTTGGGGAATACCTAAGCTCATTCTTATAGAAACTACCTTCGAACCAAGGTCTGAAAGAACCTGTCACACATTTTACCCCACTAAAATACAGAAAATGCCTCATGGTGGCCATTTTGTATATTTATTATTTGAATTTCCTCAATGGTTTCAGGGTGCCATCATCTGGATTCTGGATCTACACGAATTGGAGTAACAAAATCCACCGAAAACCTATGTTTCAGTATTTTTAGTGAACTCCTGCAACTTTGTGAGTCTCCATTTTGAATTTGGCCCTCTGGCGGTATTAGCCATCATGTTTTGGAGGAGTCCATTGGATTCGGTGGGTTGAATTCCTACGGACACCACCCTTAAACCATGGTCCAAGAGAATCTGTCATGAATTTTACGCCACTAAATAACTAACAAATGCGTCATATCGGTCACCTTGAATATGTAAATTTCGCCAAGGGCGCCAGGGTGGGATCATCCAGATTGGAGATGTAGGTTGGTTATATTCCCATGCTAAGGATTAAATGGGGTTTGGCTGCCGGACTATCATATAATCAACCACCTAGACCATCGGGTAGTTGAGATTTAAATGGGTGAAAAAACCTACGACATTGACGATAGAATGGATAACGATAACGAATAATCTACGATAGATCTTGTCAAAATTTAAAACGCCCAAAACTTCGCTAAGAATAAAGTAATTTGAATGAAATTTTTGATACATTCATTTTTCGTTTTCTTTTTCGGAATTGTTATAGCAAGCACGTGTGGCTCTTTATCTAAATCTTACATAATGTATCTTTAGATTTATAAATGATCTAAATCTTGGAGTTACAAATGCCACGTTTTTACACTATATACACAGGGGCGTGAAATATATATTGGGGGGGGGGGGGTCCGCAACGGGGTGGGGGGTACCCCCATAAATTTTGTTTAAAGTCTCAGTCTTTTGTTAACATTGTTTAGCATATTTTACGGGGTTAAACTTAAACATCACACCAATACAACGTTTATCATGTTTACAGACAGTGGCACCGGTCTTCTCCGAGAGGCGAAGAAGCGTGGCTTAATTACACCCACCTAAGAAAATTTTATAATATTTGACGGCTGCAAACTCTTATTCCTGCTATTTCAGCCCATGAAAAAAGCAATTTCAAAGTGGTCTAATATAGCCTTATTAAGGTGGCTTGCTGACTCGAATTCCAATCACTAGTTTACACCCACGAAGACGGGACCGTTGGGTGAAAATTTTGAAAATTGACCTGCCACATACGCGTTTTCCTGCTATTCGAGCCTGTAGTCTGTGAATACAACAACTTCAATTTGGTCCAATATAGCCTACCTGGCTGCCCAGAATTCCAAACAACCAATCAATCGTCGCGGGCTATGGAAGACTCACCCTCTCGGAGAAAATTTTGAAAATTTAACAACCGCAAATGCGTTTTCTGCTATTCTAGCCTGTGTGAGCAAGCCCAAAAGTATCCAATGGTTCTGTAACCGAAATCCCACTCTGAATTTCAACCATCCAATCACACTGCTGCAGTTGCATTCACAAAGTAGAGTGGCCACAGACAAAATGTTTAATCAATAGTCAACTCAGTACAAATTCGTGGTATTCAATTAAAAGAAAAGTGAAATAAGTGTTTTATTAGGACGCGATGACAGTTAGGGAAGAAAAACTAGAAATGCCCGAAGCAGGTTTACGGGCTGCGGCCAGTTTTCTTCGACCCCTCAAGAAAATTTTGGAATATTTGATGGCCGCAAACGCGTTTTACTGCTATTCCAGTCCTAAAATTAGTGTTTTATTAGATTTCAGGTACTTTACTTTGCCAAATTTTGGGGGGGGGGTCCAAGTATATTCAGACCCCGACCCCGCCGGACCCCCCATGTGTGACGCCCATGTGTGTACATAATGATGCTAGTTTATCGACATTTGAAGCACATTTTAAAACTTTTTGCTCGAAGCAGAACACGTTAAAAAGCAATAATTTACATCACAATATGTCAAGTTATTACAGCAATTAATCTACTGTTGTCTTTGTCTTTCTAGCCTTTCCCTTCTTAATATAATCTCTTTTTACACGATTTCAAATTCTTAAATCGATATATTATTGTAGATTTTACATCAAAAATTTATAATAGCTTATAGTAAATGACCCATGGATTGTAGACAAGAATTAGGCTAACATAGATACAAATCCTCAATATTTATCTAACCATGCAAATCCAACACAGAAGAAAATCAGACGGCATTCGACTCAAGTGTCATAAAATGGTATTCATTGAAAACAAAAGACATAAATAATTGATAAACACTATTAGACGGTAGTCACTGGCCCATTAGAAACCAGGATGAAAACAATAGCAGGTTACCTGCCTAGATATAGACTGTTTGGATGAGCGCGTCTTGGAAATGGCCGCGATATGTATGCTCTCAAATTGTTTGCGTATGTTGTCGTCGCCCCTATCTGTTTGTCCGTCACGGAAACCCACTGTTTTTCTACAATTTTCGGTAATTACTTCTAAATTTATTCTGCTGTGACCACTTTGAAAATATGTGCATGCCCAAAATGATAAAAGTTATCTTTCGAATGTCATTAAGTATGTTCAAGTGATGGAAGCTTATGATTAATTTCGAATTATTGTTCTTGTTCATCTTTAGAAAGCTTTATTGGTTAACGTTTTTTTCCGATTGATTTGAAATCAATACACTATCTTTTATTCATGAGACGAAAAAGCGTCAAAACACTAACAGCTAAGACTATCTGATTACCATTACTTGTTTTGTTGAATTTTAAATATTAGTCAATCAAATTTTAATTATTTCTGATAAATTCCTTATTGTTTGTTACACCGAACCGCGTTAGCGTCATGCCATTCATCCCATTACCCACACAAAACCTTTGTAGACTGCCGTGCAACTTAACTACGGAGAACGTATATTTCACTTATATGTATTCTTGAAAATGGCGGCCACGTATGCTGTTTAGAGCTGCAAGAGCCGTTGAAGAGTTTGAACTTAATAAATATTTAGTAAAAACATGTCCACACTAATACCAACTGATGAAGGGACACTTGTAGTTAATCGGTTACCACTGTTTCCAAATTCGTAGACATGACTTCAATCAGAATCCATCTTGACCCGTGTTACCATATCCACAAGTTTCAATTATGTTATATTCTCCAGTACTTCTCCCAAACTAATTGGCACTCTATACGTCAGAATAACTCCCTACGAATCCGTGTTTCTTGCTTCTGAAAATTTCCATATGAATATAGCAGGACATATTTAAGTTCGCCACCCAAAAACGGACAGTCATAAAAACTAAAAATTAATCGGCACTATTGTTTGATTTAGTTCTTGGGGGCTAATGATTAGAGGCCCATGTGAAATTAAAAAATAGAATTACAGATTTAAGTTTGATTTTATAATTTGATTACTTTTATTGGATAACAATCTCTCTTCGTTGAAACTTTTATGGTTATATGTCATTGTTGGGGTCAATTCGATTTTCCATCCGATGCTTACACAACGTCACATGGTCGCCCCAAAGCACACGCGATGGTAATACGAAGATGTGAATTTTGTGTAGTAGTTTACACCACATGGTGGCTCTGTAGAGAATCTGGAGATGCCCAATTTTGAAGGTGCTTTATCTATCGCTACTATCACTCGAAAATAACACAAGACAGTCACACGATAAAGTAAATTCGTCTCTGATCTTATAAACATCAGGCTATTCACGAGGGCATCTTTTAAAAGCCATCGTATGACCGCCTGTGATGTTTTGCCCTTCCTAAGGCCACGGTGAGGGCATTACGATGGCTTCACGTAGTGGTGTTGCGTTCCTAAATCGGGCAGATTTTTGTTTATTTCGTATTTTGTTTGTATGGAGCACAAGTGGTTGCCATGCAAGATACAGCCACATTTTGCAAGAGATGGCGAGAGGACAAGCTTAAAAAGTTTTTTTATGTACAATAAGTCAGGAAGTTACAGTACGATATGCATGACTATCGGAAGGCCTTGGGATTGTTGGGTTATAAACATATATTTAAAGTTTCATCAAATCCACGGGAAAATACATGTAACCTTTCTGAAACCGATTCTCTATCAGTGGATATTCTATACACAGACGAGAAACACACAGGCAACGAAATGATATGTTGGGGTTATAACCACCATCTTTAGTGTATAGTCCATTCAGAAGTAGTCCGTTCCTATTTTGAAGGTTGAATTTCTTTTTGAACCAAACCTTTATAGAAAAGAAAAGCGATGCTAATAATAGACTGACTACTTTCTCAATGCTTTAATGGATACGTATACGGTTGACAATTGCAAAAGAAAACCCGCCATTTGTCTTTAAAGGTGAAGTAATGACCTTTTGGAAAAGATGGCATTTCCTTAATATAATTCACCAATATCTTATTTGCTATACTATGAGCACCATTCTCCTTTTTCTTAATAAATAACCCCCAACCTTTTCTAAAGAAAAAAAAGAAGAAAGAATTACCATTGAAATATTCAGGAGGCAACCATGGAAAAAAAAAGAAATTAGGTGCAAATGTAATAATTGAAGCTCGCGGTGATATTTCGTAAAATTATACATAATAAGCAATTGTACAAATAAGTATATGTCGTGTTAAGACTATAGGCTATGTTGTAGGATGAAAGTGCAGAGCAATAAAATGTGAGGAATTTGCACATTTACCCTCTCAGAAACATTTCTACATGTAGTTACATACAGCAAATTGCTATAATATAACAATCTCGTATTTTCAGAATAGCGCTTTATTTCTGCGCTAAAAATAAATTTTGACAATTAGCCGCAAAGCATTATAGGATGCAGATTCGGACAAACAACCCTTCTCGTAGTACTGAATAATTGGTATGAAATTTTGTTAAATTCTCGAACCGGGATATTATCATTAACATTCTCCTAAATGACCGCAATCAATACTCGAAAAGCCGACAGCACGACAACAGGCCAAAATGACATGTCGCTAAAATCGCGGTGTGTTACTTTCCTAATTTATATCTTTCGAATTGCATTTTGACTAGGCATCTGTATTGGTGCTTTATTACTGACATGGATATCAACATTATGCTACACTAGCAAAAATGAAAGTCGAGAAGCAGAAGACACGACAAAACGAGGGGCGCTATTATCGTGATGTGTTATTTTCTAAATTTTCTATTTTCGACCTTAGTAGGTTAGCGTGCTGTCGCTTCACATTTTGTCGAAACTTCTACATTTCGATTTTTGCTTTCTGAAGGGGCATCCATACTTCACTAATAAAGACTATATTTTAAAACCGAGCCTTTGTTACCAGCTGTATGAAGTATTGAATTGACTTAAAACTTGACGCAACAGCATTACAACGTATATCAGAGCTTGTACAGTGTGTGGAAACTTCTTTGCTACAGACTTCTTACCTGATGAGTCAACGCTATTTGGCCGTCAAACTTCAATATGAGATTATAGAAAAACACAACGAAAATTTGTCATTCATGATTATAAGTACTATCATCATATCTTTCTGGTAATTTACAATTACAATGGCGGTCGTCGATGCGGAGCAGGATACATTACCTTTTTCGGAAAACCTGTCATCGCGTTCTATTTAGGACATTTCCTTATTAGCCCCACCATCGAGTCTACGGAAAAAGACCCCGTAACTCGCACAACGTATCTTGAGTCATTATATTTCCAACCATTTTGTAACGCCTAAATTGCTTTTTATACAATCAAGGTATCGACCTTGTTTTGCCTAAGAAATCATTCGTTTCAGTTTGTATGTAAATCGGCAGGAAGGGCTCTAAATCTTATAACGGAAAAGTAATTTTCAACATATTCAGTGGAAGGGCTCTGGGACCCCATGTCGACAGTAACCGTCTGGTCGGACTGTTTCTGGCGTCCTCTTTCTTACCCCACTCCTCTGACAAGTGGACCTGGGTAATTTATCGGAGATGATAATATTATTAAGATTTAACAACCACGATCCAAACAAATTAATACTCAATCCCTCACAATCTCTCATAACCTTAGATTCATGCGAATCTCTAAATCTAGGAAAAATGGTAGATTTGAAGCATCCCTTCCGGCATAATGATTGTTCAGTTAAAGTTTTCAACAAATGCCATGTGTTTCTAAACAGGTTTTCCGAAAAGCTTATGTCATAGCTTGAAAAGCAGATTACTTTTTTTTAAAGACAAAACTGTCCAGAAAGTCGACAATGTAACTTAGAAGGGGAATGACGTCAGAATTTTGTAAAATCATCTCAATCAGTATAAATGCGATTTCTTAACTAGGCTGTATGCCGCATGGGTAATAGTTTTATTACTCAGATTAAATATATCTGTAAAATATTAATCGGTTAGAACTACTCCTTTTTAAAAACATGTACACTTCCTTTTTTCTTTCACCCACAATGTTAAAAGTGGTCTTTATCACATTATTGGTACACCACGCGACCATATCTTGGAATAACATTGAAATCAATTATTAACGGAAACGGGGAATAATTCATAAGAGATTATTACTTACGTTTAGAATTGATTCTTAGCCAGCTTACGAAAACAAACGTTAGGATATTAACTGTAGATATTATTGATTGACATAGCACTAGTTCCGTAATAATATTATACTTGTCTATAAGTAGGTTTCTTACCGTGGATATAATAAGCCTGTAAAACTTTACATATAAACCCATAGTCTGCCCATGAAACGGTTATAGAGGGGTGTTGTCATTTCTACATACTACAAAGAATCCATCAAAAAAATCAAAATATTTCTAGCATCAGTATGGAAACTTTATGGAGAAACTTGGTTGCTGAGTTATAAATTAAATATTCTTAATGCATTTCAACACAATTTCTGCTGTAATAGATATAAATATAAATATTTAAAATGATAGAAACGTAATAAGGATGTAGAATGGAAAAAATATCCCGAACGCTGCTGAGTGCGAAATTTAACTGTAAAATCTAGAGCAAAATAAATCGTTTCTATACTGCAGATTATAATTTAAATTACAATCGAAATTTTTCTATGTCTTCTGCCCCGGGCTGATTGAATCTTCAATAATAGGAATCAAGCGGGATCGAAGGCGCTAACGTGGAGGTTTAGGTTTTATATATACAGTCTAGAATTTAGAAAAATATTCTACTTAAAGGAAACTACCGTCATTTAAAAATATTTATAAAATACAGATTTTCTCAAAATGTTATGGAACTATCATTTTTGACATTTTCACGGGTGCCACCATTACTGCTTGGAACGTGACATTAAAGTTCAGAAATATTGTCCTATTCAACTAAAAACTAAGGTCGGTTGTCATAAAGAGAAAACGCTTCAGTTATTATTAAAACAAATATTTGGTAGTTATGGAAACAGGAAAAGATAGGGTCTCGTAAAGATACCGTAGATGTTGCGGAAATGAGAAACTCGAATACTCAGAGGGGGTGGTTTGGGTGGTTCCCCCCCCCCCCCTGCTCAGCTACACACAAAAAATAATGCTTTGCATCAATGAAATTACATCACACCAAAGTGATCCTACATCAGTATAAAAACGATTTCTCTGTTTAAAAAGCTCAATTTGTATGTATGCCTACGTAATTTAGAGACAATGATGTCAGATTTCAGTAACCGAAACCTGGCAAACCCCCTCCTGCAAAAATTCCTGAATCCACCCCTGATACTCAATGAAAATTGTATCAACCGAAGCCCAATTTAACCCCTGATAAACCATTTCCGCGATATACAAACTGATTATATTTACAGTGAATCTGAAAACCCAATATACATTTATAGGTGCTAAATCGCTAACATTTGGGACCTAGAAATTGACAGAAGTGTGTCATAACACATATAATACTGTAATATGAATGTATATAAACTGATTTACATCCAATGGTACACGTTTTTACTCTAATTTCAAATCAGTTATGTTCCGCGAAATAAGCCAGCAGTGTCACTCGAATGCAAATTTATAGCTCTGGTTATTCTAGTCTACGTACGCCGTTTGATTTGGTGCAATGTAGTTAGGCTCGTACTTCGAGTCCCCTGCTAGAACCGGGGCTGAAAGGCATTATGGTACACAATTCGCGTACCAATGGTAAAATGTTTATTTTGTCTTAAATATTAGATATCAGAAGCCCATCTTTTCCCGGTAAGATCACAACATCAATATTGATTTAAATTGACAAATACTTCGTGTTTTCAAAGTTGAAGATTTAAGGTCCTTAAGAATACCATCCCTTTAAATGTATGTATGTTAGGATTTATATAACGACAGAATATGGGCTCTCATAAAATGTT
This sequence comes from Patella caerulea, assembly GCA_036850965.1. Taxonomy (NCBI): domain Eukaryota; kingdom Metazoa; phylum Mollusca; class Gastropoda; family Patellidae; genus Patella; species Patella caerulea. The sequence continues at coordinate 28,732,009 of JAZGQO010000006.1, forward strand.
GGTATCGTATAGTGTAAAAGTTTATATCAAGGTCGCCAGTTTCCCCGAGGATGCGATCTACTTAGAAGACTCTATTGTTGAGACTCAGCTGTGGCGATTTCTGATTCCTCTCAATGTTACAAAAGTAATAATTATGCAAATGAAATGGGCTAATGAAGATCGTCATACGGATGTTATTATGGGGAAATTTTGCCTTGACATCGCACTACGGCCTGCTTTTATTTTGATTTTAGAATACCAGGGGATCGTTAACGTGCTGTTAATGACTTGCGCGGGGCCTCGGTTTATAGTACCATCTCAAGAACTAGACGCTTTCCGCACCTGGATAGTATGTCAGTAACATAATCTTCGGGACACGGTGACTCCCAGCATATGGATGCAATGCATTGAGATAAATTTCATCTGTTTTACAATACTTATTATCATTATTCAATAGATAACACTTCCGTCATTTGTTAATCATAGGCTATAGAGGAGTGGTTCTCAACCATTTTTGCTAACGGCACACTTTGGAACACACGAAAAAAAAAGCGGCACATCTGGCTAAATATGTATGAAAAATATTTGAATTTGCAAATTAAAACATGGTAAGTCAGGCGGAATACAACTATAAACACAGACTAGTCATAGAAACATAGAATGACTCAGTAGACACCAGCGAATACTCACATGGGATCACATGGGTTTTTTCACATTTTCTCTGTGTGCACACTTGAGAAGCTCACATTGGTTGAGAATCACTGGGCTAGAGAATGCATGTTAAAAGTTCTGGCTGAATGGTAGATTTAAAGATACTCAGAACACTCGCGTTTACAACCATCTGAAATATTTATGACTTTCTTGGTGTATCATAACACTGCTCAATCCGTAAAGGATCTGCGTAATTGTCTCTTAGACTTACAAATCTTATGAAAGCTTTTCAATAACAAAACAACATTAATCGATTTTACGAGGAAAACAAGGTTACTAGTGAAGCGTACAAAAATAGTGTTTTTTTCCTCTTATAACAAAAACTTATTATATGACGCTGAACGGAAACAAACCATGGTAGAGCGTTTAATTGAACAGAACCCTAAAAGTTTAGTGAAACATTTTGATCTCTCTAAACATCCAGTTTTAAAGGGCTAATCCAGTTAATTTTTTGACGTGTTTGTGGTCAAATCCCTTAAAATCCCCTACCAAAGCGTCGAGCGACTAACTCAGAATTTGTGATACGTTTTCAAGCAACTAAAATACGTCAGTCGTCTTCTGGAAATTGAGACAAAAGCTGTATTATGCGGTGTCTACGTAAAAACAGTCTTTCTTTTAAATAAAAATAATATGTAGTTGAAATTTGCCTTTCGCTGTCCAGTACAGCACATGGGCCATTCACTGTACAAGGAACGACAATCGATTATCAGGTCACCAACGAATTGACCCGAAATCTTTTAAGGGGTACGTGTCCGGATAAGCAATTTTGACGTTCCCGTCCAAACAACTCAATATTTTGACCTGAAATTTTGAAACAAGGTCAATACACCATTCTCCTATATTTTGGCATTTAGATTTCATATGTACTCGGATTTTTACCTTTGAGACTCTGTTCAAATCGGGACTGTCCCTCTGAGATATGTTCCGCACATAAAAAAATGTCTCAGGTAAAATATTACATTTTATGTATCGGGAAAAACAAACAAGAAAATAGTAATGTTCGTTCCCATTAAGAATAGGAGAATTCGAATTTATTGCTAACTGGGGTGTGCTTAAAATAACTTACCCCGTTACTAAATCTTTTCAAATAACGCCTTTAACCAATAATTATTCGGTAAATTCACGATTTCGTATCTAGGTGTAATTTGAAAAAAGATACGCATTTTCCTTATTTTGAACAAGAAAGATTTCTCTGATAAACTGCTGAAAAAGTGGGTATCGCGGGGAAGTTGACATGATCCAGACTTTAACTCTCGCACCGACAAATCTCATTTTTTAAGCAGTCAAGTAACGAATCATCTCTTTCGAAATCTTACCATTGGAAATGTTCGGATGCAGACCACAAGGGTATTTTTGCCTTCGGTGAAAATGTTTTAAAAAAATTCTACAGATAAAAACATTAAATGCCTTACTCTGGTAAACCATTTGCAATTTATTAGGTTTTGTAATGTTCGGGTCTAGTCCAAAGGTAATTTTAGACTACGGAGGTAACTTTCATATTCAGTAGAGAAAAATCCTCAACCAAACCAGCAAACAATCATAATGGCTTTATGGCTTAATCCGGGACACCGCTTTTGTTCCACAAGAAAAATACCATAATCATTTCTTCTGACAATCTTATAAAGTTACAGCTCGCGTTTTTTTTACATATTCATCATTAGGGGGGAAAAACAAGATTAATAATTCAGTGGTGGCTGACTTTATGATGACGCTTGCTCAACAAAAACAACAACAAACACCATAAATTGGATTTATTACGATAAAACCAAAAATATCACACGATCTATTTGGAGACCGGTTAACTCTCTGTGCTATTTCGAAATGTATTATTAATTTTTATTATAGGTAACGCTATCGTCATCTCCGGGTCCACATAATGATGTAAGACTGTCATAGAATTACACCGATACATACACAAAGACACATCAATGTTGTGGAAATAAGCAAGTTATAATTCTGTAAACATTGAATTATTACAAAAATAAGCTGTTTATTTGGTTCTATGCACTTTAGTTAACTTAAGAAAAGACCGCTTTCGCAATTTGATTATTACGAAAACCAAAAACGATTTTTAACAGTATAATAAGAAGGTTACTCATGGTAATCCCAAATTTGCGTTTGTTTTATACAATCATTATATGGAACTGCGCAGAATAAATATAGAAGCGTCAATAATCTATTTTTAGATATCATTAAGAAGGGTTTTTTTATGACAAGAAAAGGACATCTCTTATTTGATCAAACCAAATTAATATACTCGTCTTGCAAAGAAATAAAATATTGACTCAATCAAGAGTCCGGTGAGACTTATTAATATAGACGCATTATAGTTCTGTTTCAAGTTTGGCTAAGAGGGTAAGACGCTGGCTCGCTAACCTGGAGGTCGGGTGTTCGATCCCTGCATTAGCTGAGAAACTTCATCCAGATTTTCCGGCGTGGTTTGCCCTTTTCGGTGATGCAGGACTAAGGGCCTGACAAGGACAACTGTCTAGTCGTTCGGATGGGACGAAAAGCCAAGGTCCCGTGTACACATTGGCGTGCACGTAAAAGATACCTTAGCAGTTGGAATTCGATATACGAGTAGACCGTAGCGCCACTGCCCGGGCAAAATGTCCTGCATAGCACACTGTATGGCGTACGCCCGTCTTCATTAGCCTAGTTTAGGAGCAGAACAGAAGAACGTTAAACCCCATTTCATTTCTGTTTCAAGTTGTACTCGCTAAAGTCAAGCTTAACTCCCAAAGCACGGAGTAACTTTGAAAAGGTAAACGTGACGAGTCGGCAAAGTACTATCTATTAGGACGATGTTAAGATTGTCTTCTACTAAGATAATTGGTATTAGTAAAACATCATTAGGGTCTACTGAATTTTTGGTTAAAAATCATAATCAAAAAATTTCAGAATCAAACGTCATGTTGAATTAGTCAACTACTTGAGATGAAGGTCTTAAGCAAACAAAAAAAGGCAATATGTTCTATAAAATCACCACCATCTACAAATTAATGCCTTTCTTTGAGGCAGCTTTCGTGTTTGAAATAAATATTGTAAGATTTTGTAATATTATAACCTATCAATTTTCTGACATGAGAATATTGGCCCCCATTAGGCGAAGATCTATACTAAAAAGCTTGCTACAACTCAATTAACGCCCAAAACATAATCCGATTTGTTCTCTAGCTACTTTGATCAAGGGAATAGAGTATCGATGTCACCTAAGATTAGATTTGGATTTTGTGATGTAATGTGTACCATAAGTACGATCTAGCCCTCATCAACGCCCACACAATAGGTTATGCCAAACAACCGGACTTCTCATTGGAACCAGATTTTGGTAATAGTTCTCCAAGAATCTCTAAGAATCTGTTAAGTTGATTTAATTAACACTTCTTGCTGAATGGAATCCTAATCTCAAAACGTCACTATTATTCGATTATTCCCAAGGAGAAAATTTGTAATGAACAAACTTGTCCAGTGCTTTAATTTGGGACTCAACACGAATTCATTTCGACCTAGGCGAATTTAATCAGCTAATGTTTGGAAGGAGCGGCGACAAGTTGCCTTACTTGTGAATTTGCCTGTTTATTTAGCCAACACGGCCAAGATTGTCCGTCGTTGTTTGAAGGGGTGCATATTACAAACTCTTCCCTCCCAACCGTCTTGATCTCATCGATTAGTCGACCTAATGAATATATCAGACAATCCTTTTCTCACTCAATCAACTCATACAAATCCCCCAACAATTAATGCTGCCTGTTTGATCGTATGTAGTTGTTGGGTAGCCGACTTGCGTGGAAATACATGCCCCCAGTCAAAGCAAACATTTTGTCTTCTTTAATTCCACCGGTTGAGAAATTGTCGTCGTTCGTGATTCTACAAAGGTATTCGCATAACCGTATTGCGTGACCCAGACGAAACCGACTCATCGCTCAATTGGCCGTAACTTCATTCTTGAAAGGATACCCCTCCCCCTCCCCACCAAAAAAGGCAACCAATTTTCCATGACCCGAGTAAAAATAGAACATGAAATACAAGAAACACGGTTTGCAAATGATGGCCATGTCGGAAACTATCAAAATTCATCTGGTGTCCAGAAATAGCCACATAAATCTTTATTAAGGAATTTTTGTGAATTACTGCTTTCATAGTAGACATTTCGTTTTAACATTGGATTTGACCTACTGGTCGACTACAGGGAAAGTAATGTTTTACAAACGTTTAAGCAAATAACTAAAATGGAGGAATTCTGGCACATTCGTGTGATATGAATGGATCCTTGGAAGAAACAAATATAAATGATTTTATATGCAGCATTAGCTTAGTTTAGAAACATGATACAATAATAGAAATGTTAAAAAAGAGCTTAATGGACGATAGCCGGAAAAAGATTATGTCGATTGGGAGCTAAGATGAGTCGACGTAATGACGCGTCATCGGTATCGAGTTTAGCATCCACTCTCAAATAAAAAAATAACATGGCTCAGATACGTTACAAATCGACTCTAACATGTTCCATAAGTCCAGAACATTTCGGGGCCGAGAACCCAACCGGATCCCCTATAATGATACAACTAGTGGCGGTGCCCAAAAGGCATATTGTTCCCCATGCAAAATCAGCGGTCAGCACCAACATGTTAACTTTGGAGAAGATGATGACACATACCTTAATTTTGGGACAAAGTCATCCACCACCCACACACTAACTTTAGACAAGACGATGACACATGATTAAATGAATTAAGTCATGTGTCATCGTCTTGTCTTGAAGTTAGTGCGTTGGTGGAAATCGTTGTTTAATTTATGCGAATATATCCTTTGACCATGGGTTTCGATCGTCGAATCGCAGTAAATGATGCGCCGCGGACCAGAACCATATATATGCAAGCTACGAATTCGAATCCACAAATTTTCGTGATAAAGAATAGGGTCGCCTTCCTAACCCTACCCCAATATACGAATAATAATATAGACGTCATATAGTTCTTTCGCTTGTTTAAGTATACGCGATCTCCGTTTAAACATCATTGTTATTCGAATATATATATCAAATATTCAAACTGTAGTTTAAAGTGTGGACCGAACATATATGTAGTAACCAATGTTCAAAGGCATTACTGTCTTGAAATACGTCAGTGGCGTGAACATAAACACAGAATGACTGGCTTATCAATCAGATGATAGCGATCGACAATAAATCACAATAACCATTATTTTTTTTTTCTTATAGTAAAAATAACTTAATTTCTGTCTGGATTTCATTGAATTCGTAGCGATTCAACAATTTGGCAAATAAACATAAATGTGGTAACAACTTGTACAAAAACACGAAATTAGTTTAGACGCCTTGTGTAAAAACTAGCAAATCATATTACAACTAAGAAAATGTTACTCTTTCTGAAGAGCGATATCTAGTTGTATTCAAATGATGAGATTAGCTTGTTTCAGCTGATTGAAGGACTTTTCAGTGGCTTCACTCCTAACAGATTAGTTTAATGTAGGCCTACACATCGTAGTCAAATACAAAACACCCAATACAATAGCCACCCATATAGTAACAATCAGACCTAAATTGTTTTAAAGGGAATTTTGATTAATGGATAATGAATCTGGCGAAAACAAGATTAGGGATAGAAGTTACTATTCTCGCTAAGTCAAACGAATGTGTGCAACATAAACTACGAATTTATCCAAGGAGTTTAGTTCACCCTTTTGATTTATCTTCATGAACACTTTTCAATTGCATAGTTGATCAAGATTTTTAAAGATATATAAACAGAAACTAAATATAGACTTCCAAATCTTTAATGAACGAAGACATGCGAATATAAATGAAATTTATACACTCTATTCAATATTTAAAATTTAGAAAATATATTAAATGGTTTTAAAAATGTTATTGATCAGAAAACACCTTCCAAAAACTCATTAAAATTACAATCGTTATCTCACCAATTTAATGCGTGTGATTGCAATTTACGCTGAGTAGAAAATTCTTAATGTAATAATGACTAGAAACGTTTGTGCATTTTACGTTAGCTGGATTATTTTTAAAGCATGAAAGTGTTTGTGCATTTTATGCCACTTGATTCTTTACAGTAGATACAAAATAATTAATAAAGAATAGTGATATTATCAGATATCAGTCATGGTCTCAGACACCGTGTCAGAGTCAATAATAAAATAAACCGCCATACAATCTAGGAACAATTAATTATCATTGACGCAAACATATATGGTAAAGAGGTATTATCTAAATCACATCAATTATTAATATGTTTTGGTGATGTCTTGATAAAAGTATATCTATTTTTCAACTTTAGTGTGATGCCAGTTCAGTGTCGATCAGTTCTGGGTCTTGAAATAACAAGTTGGGCAATGAAATCGAAGGCTCTGATTCAAATATTTTTCGTTGTGACAAGGCAAATATTTACTTCAATTACTGTTTTTAAATTACAAATACTAGTTCTTTAATTGAAAGCAGCAACTGTCGAGTACGGAACATGATAGATCATAGGTCATTCATTACTAATACTAAACTACCGTAAGATCGTTTATTGATATATAAACTTCTCCTCGCCCCAAAACGCATAAAATAAGCTCACAATACCGTCGTATAATGTCGCTACCCACCCCACCCGTTCGCCAATCGGTTCACGAAACCGTTCACCCATCGTTCACGAACCCGCTCGCCCATTGGTTCACGATCTATTGCTAAAGACTGCATTTTTTTATTGAATCTATGTGAATTTTGAATCTATGTGAATTTTCCATGCTTTGTTCATCTTAGTGATATTAATACACAATTGCTTTTGACGTGTATTTGTTGCCTGATAACCTATGTGTATCTGAAATCATGTTTGTAATGGCAGGGAAAATTATAATTTATATTCAGATATCATAGATAGTTAACCTTTCAATTAAGCGAAACACTCCGTTAGTCAAGGCACAGGCATCAATTGCACATTCCCAGCTAACGCAAGAGCTCACCCACTCATCGCCTTCCGTGTATACCAGAGACTACGTTTACAGTTGTGGACTATTGGCTCTCATTGAATTATACCATGTTTTTGTATGTTTAAAAGTACAATGTTTTGTGAACTAATTGGTATAGCATAGTCATGGGAGAGTGAATTTATCTTATAAAGGTTTACCAGACATATCATTGACCTTCTGTCAAAATATGGATGTCTGGATTTGATAGTCTACAGATTCTAGATCGGTTGGTACGACCCCGTCCGATATATTATTGACAAACATACGAATACAACCTATTTACAGAGATTTAATCTGACATGACATGATACACAACTTATGTAATGGTTTCTTCTGTCCGCCCATGTTTTCCCATTACACGAAAACCAATCATGAAACGTATCACCGACAGTGTCGTAATGTACTTTGCGTTTAAATACAACCTGTCACACGTGTATACTTTGTTAAATAGTCTGGATTGACACGGACGAATTGAAATTTACAATTTTTGTCCTCTGAAAAAGGAAATTGTACCCAAGCGCTACCCATCTTGATATTGTTCCTGAATCGTTCAGCGATTTCATTTTCGATGACGTCATGGTCTGTTTCTGGTCAATATTATAATGTAGTAGCCTACTACAAAATATACATTAATAATGATACCCCGAAGAGGCACCAATGTTCTGCTGGTTATCATGTACATTTTTGTAAAAATATTTAAAAATTCAAAAGTATAAACGTCTGCTATGCGTGATATGAGAGTTGCAGATATTTTATTTTTTTTTTAGAGCGGACGGAATCGGACCCCTATGTAGCTTGGTTTGTGACGAGCTATGTAACATGATATTAAAGATATATTATGTAATATTCGGATAAAGAACTGGTCGCTTTTGTAATAATAGTCAAAAGTTTGAAAAAAAGACCTAAAATAGGCAAATTTCACTCATACATGGTGCATCTTAATCAGTGCTCTCTTAAAACAGAACATAGCAGACGGTAACTAGAACTAGTTGGAACCAGTACATACTCCTTCCAATAAACTTGATTTTTAGGAAAGTTTTCCAAACTAACTAATCACAGTTTACTTTCTCGTGGAAATAAGCGAAGGGTGACTGAATAGATTTCGCTTTGGTACCATCATCACGTCAACCAGCCTTATAAGCAATGAGTCGTACATCTGGCACATTATTCTATTTATTCTTTATAACCCAATCGATTCCACTTCCCCTCGGGCACCAGTCTCCGATCCGAACAAAACCTGGAAATTTCCAATAAGATTTCAAAACCTTATGTTGTTAATCTTTAATACTACGGTAATAGACAATTTCATGTACAAAGACTTATACTGAAATTAGAAATAAAACATTTCTTCGTGAAAGCTATAATGGAAAGGTTTATTCTACTGACAATAAGATTATTTTGACGGCATAATGTCAATTCAAATCAAATATGTATTCAAAGATTATATTGGATTAAGATTACATTTTAGTTTTTGCAAAGAAAACAACAGACGTTTTTTTTTTATTTTGCTTTTTCAAAATACGAAAAAAAGAAAGAAAAAAAGATTCGAACCAAAGTCCACGTTAACTTAATTGGTTTGTTGTTCACCACTATAGTTTTGCTACCATCGAAACATTTATGCTCACGAAAAGGTTTTTCTCTTCAGTAGGAATTTGTTATTTTCTTTTCAATTCAAAGGGTAGGACTTTTGGGAGGACACTGACATTGTAACCAACTATTTCAACCTAAACTACCACGCACGTTCTACACCAGTACTGAGTTTTGCCAAACCCGTTTAATAATAAATCTTATTTTGGAATTCGTTGCCCCCCAAAAATGGAGGGCGACCGCCGGTAAGTTCACCGAAGACACATGCCAACTTCAATCCGAAAAAAACGAGCCTACTGATCTAATTTCAGGAATAGACATATTGACGACAATGCTTGAATTTGGTATTGAGTCCGAGGTAAAGGCAATAGTTTACTGGAAATAATGCGCTCAACAAATTCTTAATTTATTATTGATATATCATTATCAACATCTATTTCTCTAAACGACATGGTCGGATGATAAAATTCTAAAACAATGTTGGCTAAATCCAGTAATCATTGAGGCATGAGATCAATGTATTGCGCATTAGCCAAGAAGATTAGTCATGCTCATTTAGCATTTTCAATGCCAATCGAACATTGTCAAGTTCGGGTGTACAATTAGGTGTTTATTACCAAAAATAACAGTCGAATATCCGTTATTTAATGTTCGTCTTATTGCATTTGTCGCATCAAATTTCTGCTTGTTGATTACAAAGAAAAATACGCCAAGACTCTATTTTGATCGACTCAATAGAATTTAGGACACTGAGACAGCTCATACAGCGAATACCGTTATCGCAATCGCAGACGTATGCGCCAATTATAAACAACGGACCATAATGCAATTTAGAACAAATTGAATTTGGTTGAGAATGGTTAAGGAGCGGGCGCCTATTAGTGGTGCCGTGCTGTCACGAACACACGGGTTCGACACATAGACAGTTTCTCTTTCAAGTGAATCTCTCGACTAACATAAACCTCCGGTGATGTTTCTATGTAGTGAGAGATTAACATTAGGTTCATTACAAGCTGGTAGACCAAACTCCTAACTCTTAATTGAAGCTAATAGCGGACATTGGAAGAGGTGTGAATTTAAGGCGCGAAGCCATTATGATTGTAGTGTCTAAAGATAACGTATCAAAGAATATCATTAATAAATGATACTGTATGTTTGTTTCTGACGTGAGTTTAACAGTATTTGAAAGATTTTATTGGGAGTAGACAGCAGAGTATGACCTTTGCCCATCAACAAGGTACTTTTGTCAATGGTCGTACGCGGCTGGTGTTCTCTTGCTACGAAGAAAAATTCGCAGTTTCAATAAACAAATGAAGTATTTATGACCAAGAACGCCCCTGCTCCAGATCAAATATCAAAAGCTTCGAAAACACCGAATCGATGACATACTTGGATTTGATGAACATTCAGAAACTTTGAACACTATGATTTGCCCACTTCTGAATTTATTAGATGACTCAAACTAACTGGAAGAGTTCGTGAAACTAAATGTCTACAAATCAACTGAATGAGATTATGTGGGTGGGGGGAGAACAGCGGTCCAAAAACAGACCTGAACCGAATAATCGATCGTCCTATAACGATTGGTGGTATAATCAAAGCCATGTTCCGATAATTAAAATTATAACTCATGCAAATCTCCGCCTTCGGGTATCTTTGCCCACTCGTTTATGCTAAGCTAAACGGGACGCAGCAACAACGCTGTGCGCATATATTAGATTCCATCTTTCAAACAAGTCACATGAAAACAAGTTACATGATTATTTATACTTCAAGTTTAAGTAGTTTCGTATCACAGGTTAGTTTCGTAACTGCAATTGACAACTTTGGATTGTTTGTATACTTTCTTTAGTGAAGAAAGAAAAGTAAAGTTTAACGTTGACTAGTATGGTTTCTTCAAGGGGAAAATTGTACTGCGCTTAAGTTGGTTTTCTATAATGAAGGACCATTGTAGTACAAGACCCTAGCTATTGCTCCAGTATTATTAGTTGTCTTTGATTCCGACATCCGGTCTCATTAAGACTAAAGTTAGAAGTGGTAGCAGTTGTTAGCGCGAAGAACTTTCTTGTAATATCTCAATAGTTTTGTATATTAGTCGTTGTTTTTATTACAGGTGTTGGAAGCAGGTTGGGGCTACACAAGCTAATTATAGCCCAGGTCAAGTCTACACAAAATGATCGTCAACCAGTTACACTGTCTTCTACTCGCATCTTTAATAGTACTCACAGTATCAGACGATCTCTCACATTTCTTACCACAGGTCAGTACGTTATTATCATAAAATATCACCCGGAAAGAGGCGCAATGGGTTTAATAGATTGTCAATATTAGAAATATGTATTATATAGACTGTTTTTTATTTCGGTTTCCTCCGGGCACTCCGGTTTCCTGCCACTGCTAAAGACCCCTACGCGCAATCGAATTATTGAAATGAAATTAAACCAAATGTTAGTAAAGAAATGACATAGTTTGTGTCGAATGGACGTTAAACCATATCTCTCTCTCTCCCCCTCTCTCTCTCTCTTTTATTCCGGCATAATATTGTCCCTTTGTTATAAAATCACTCAAACTTCTTGAAGGGGATTTTTCATAGTGCTGCACCGTAGATAATGACTTGCCTTAAGTCTACATTGATTGCAGCTTATTCAAAACTTATCAAATGTGAATATTTTAACATGCTATTCTTATGGTAGTGCCAGGTTATGCTTTACGAATACCATTCTGGTGTTTAACCTTTTCAGATTAACCAAAGTCATTTCTTAGTTACTTGTCTAGATAAGAATATCTTCTAAGCTGTGATTGATAAATGGAATTACAAACAGCATTACCTGATAATTTGAAAGTATTTTCGTGTCACCTTATTAAAATAATTTAAAGCATCACAATCTGGGCCAGGTGTCCATAAAGCTGGTTCACCAGTTTGGTATCCTCGTAATGTCCGTATTTAATATGTTCTATTTTTGCGTCTATTTATCGCGGAATAAGCATGTAAATATTTTATAATGTGTTACAATTTATAACATGCAGTCAGTGGTGTTATTAGAATTGTAGACCATTGGAGTTCTGAACCTAAAATTTTACACAAACCTATTCTGTGAAAGTAAGGGTTATAGCCGGGCGTAGCAAGGCTAACACATTGGTATTCTATTTATACGGTGTGTCGTATAAGGGATCAGACAATTGTTTCTAGACAATGGTTTACTTTTTAATTACATCCCGACCATTCAATAGACCGAGAACTCCAAACATTGGGGGCATTATTGCTTTGAATCCTGATATGCAATATTTATCTATACCAGCTATAATATGATATACTTATTTTCAAGAACATGTTATCAAAATACCACAATCCCCAAACGTTGGTCGAAATTCTGAAATACCACACGTATGCCATAGTCATATTCTAAGGCTCATGTAGGCTATCAGTGGAATTTCCGACGGTCAAATAAAAGCTTAACCCCCACCCCTGCTCTAAACATATTCCGATAAAAATCGTACCTATAGGGGAGGAGGACACAATTAATTGTAATATATTACTACTTTTTACCGTGTTTTTTGGAGTATAACTGCAAACCCTCTTTTTCACAAAAATATCATTTGGTCTATGTTTCAGAATGACGACACAAATGAATTAGAAGCAGAAGTCAACAACGTTCCAGCCACAGATAAAGTGTATGAATCCCTCCTGTCCAGACCCGCTTCTCCCCTGCTTAGTTATCTGTTTACAAAGCTAACCCCTGAAACTCCCCAGAAACAAGAAGTTATAAAACGTGTTTTCTGCAATGGCTTCACTGGATGTGGTGGTCGACATCGTGGACGTCGACGACAGCACACCATCAGGATTCTAAAACGGCCTTTCTGTAATAACTGGGGGTGTGGGAATGGTAAGCGAACCTTGGAAAATATTGTCATAAAACCCGCCGATGACCAAACTGTAAGAAAACGTCTGTTTTGTAATAACTATGGTGGATGCCGAAGTTTTAAGAGGGCGCTGTATTCAAATTGGTTGAACAAGCTAAATGGTATAGCTGATAATTTATAAATACAACAGGTGGGCACTATTACTGTATTTTAAAATCATCCTCTCGGGTCATAGAGCCACGGTGGTTCCTCTCAGGACTTAGAGCCACCGTGGCTCCTCCCACGACTTGACTTACAGCCAAGGTGACTCAGTGAGTAAGTCTCACTAACCAGAAGTTCCGGGTTCGACTACGGTGTTGGCCGAGAAAGTTACCCCAGATTTTTAGCGCTCTCCCCTCCCCCCTTGTCAGCGGTGCAGAACGCGTTGCTATCAAAATTCTTCAGCAAAAATATGAAACTAACCTTGTTTAGTTAAAGTAGCTAAGTCTCTAACTCAGTATCACCCAAAATCGTCAACTTTGAAAACACGAATTATTTGTCAATTTAAATCAACATCGGTGCAGTACCGTAAAAAGATGGGCTTCTGATATCCAATATTTAAAGCCCCAATAACACTTTTGTTGTAACTGAATGATATGTCCCAATCTTCATTCTGGTCATCAAATCGTATTATTTTAGAATATTCAAATTAAATGATGATATAAATTTCATCTTAACACACCTATTTTAAAAAATTGGAAAAATTCAACCAATTGATTTGAAAAGTCTAACGTAAACCTTTTCAAATGTGACTTGGATTTTGAAATATTTTCGAACCCTCTGGACAAGTAAAATAGGTTGTAATGGATAATTTACACAACGGGTAGGACACTTAAACATCTAGTACTTAGAATAAGGGTATTATTTATTTTCTGGAGCTACCAAGCCAGCAAGAATGTTATTGTCCCTTTAAGACGAAATAAACATTTTACCAATAAACATAATAAACATAATGCGTTTCAGCCCCAGTTGTAGAAAGAGACTCGGGGAACGAGGCTAGGCACATTGCACGAAATCAAACGGCGTATGTAGACTGGAATAACCAGACTCTATAAATTTGCATTCGATTGATGAGACTGATGGCTTATTTCGCGGAACATAACTGATTTGAAATTAGAGTAAAAACGGAAACCATTCAATGTAAATCAGTTTATATGCATTCATATTACAGTATTATATGCGCTGCGACCCACTTCTGTCAATTTCTAGGTCCAAAATGTTAGCGATTTAGCTCCTTTAAAGAACCCCTCAATCACCAAATCATGGATGCAGTAAATATTTGACATTGAGACATATTTGAATAACACCTTTTTAATGAGTATATTTTTTTATGCGCCACTGTTCTAAAAACAGGGCAAAATTATCACAACACAAATACCAACGAAAGAAAAAGTATAATAAAAAGACTACTATATAGATAATACAAAAAAATTATTCCCAGACTAGCTTTCTTTTCCTTTTCCTTTCCTTGATATAATTTATAGAAATTCACTGGGTTTTATATGGAAAGTAAATTCACCGATTTTTTATATGGAAATGCCACACATAGACTTATTGTAATCGTAAGTGTCAAAAATTTAGTTCAAAATCTTGTTTGGTATATTTTATTAAAACGTAAACAGCTAGTGATTGGATGAGCTGGATTCTCAATAAAAAAACAATATTCTAGCCCAATATCACAAGTCGATATATGCGAAGATAACCCGATACTTGTAGAGCATATAAACGGCATTCCATCAAACTATTCAACTTACATCTAAAGTTTAGCTATTTGAGCGGACGTAAACCTCGTTATTCACACCCACATCGTAAAAAAATTGAACCTATTTAATAGGATTTATTATTAAATGTTTGTTAAAGTAACAGCCATTTTAAGAATTTTTTTCAGATTGACTTGCTGCTTTTATTAATATTTGTTTTGTCTTGTGGCCAAAACAGAATGATAATGCTCTATACAGAATGATAATGCTTTATGTACTGAAATACATTGATATCATTGTATATAAAAAACGAGGGATGATATTATGTTCTGACGATTATTATAGAATAATTAGGTTACATTTCATTGTTCTAGAACAATGTTAAAACTGTAATCCTGAACGTCACCTATTGGCCTACTTCTTCTAGGATGACGCCTATTAGAATGTTAAAAAAACCGAATTAGTGAACATAATAGGGATAATAGCCGATATAAAGTGATATTCAATATGATGAGTACAAAGACCATGGTACTTCGTAATTTCATTAAAGATAAGTATCCGTCTTAAAATACTATTAAGTTTCCGGTCATTTTAACTGTCAGGTCTCAGTAGCCTCGAATACTTCTTCGCAGTAATTCATGAAAAAATTCCTTATTTGTTTGGATTTATCTTGGTAGTTTTATGGAATATAAAACAAAAAAAAAACCCCAAAAACGGATTGAAATAAAATCCCATTTGAATCAGATTGTAGTGTCTTTTTAGCTTCAGTACGTGCAAGTGTTTTGGAACTTTAGTTGCCAATCCTTAGTCCCTTACATAAAGTCATAGATAAACCTATTATTCAAATGAATAGAGTCTTGACAATTGATTAGTGGTAATTAGCCACTGTGTGTGCAACCTGATCAGAGATAATCATCCCATGAAGAGTCAGACAAATTCAGACATGTCAATATTGTCTTTCTTTAAACTATCTTAATCATTTAGGTAAATTTCATCACCGTCTAATATTGTTTCCCATCGATTTCTTCACTTTATAAATCAGTTTCATACCCCTGAGAGGCTGTAAACCAACGATTGTATTCATTCCTTCAAAGAACCAAAACTTTAATTCTAACCCTTTGAATACAATATTAGGAAATCGACATATTTCTATTTATTTGAAATTGCTCATATTTGAAACTGAAACTTTGTTATGGCCCAACTTTAGTTCCTTAGGTATAAACTCAAGAACAAATTAACACATTTAGTAGAAGATGTGTCGAGTATACGACGCATGGTATTGTTTTAGAACACATTATCAATTCCCGTCGTACAGCCTGGTTTTGTTTAAATATCAAATAATTTTTGTTTCTTTGGAAGATGACCTGTCATCAACATGCTGTTGATAACATTCTCACATTGCTATTTAAAAAAACCCAAAATGAAATGTCTCTTAAATCTATGGAATTCGCGACTGTTATAAAATTTGATGAATTCAAAATCAAAGATAACAATGCTTATTATAAAATAAACCTTACCATAAAAATACTAAATCAATTATTTATGAGATAGTTTTCTTAGAAAATTGTTCAGTTGCTCTGGGCATTTTTTGTTTCTCTCTATGTAGCAAAATTTAACTGCATCGTATAAATTTAACATGATGAACAAGATAGAAAGCCATAATTTAAAAAGACAATGACAGAAAGTTACATGTGTACTTGGGAAGAATACATACATTTCTTCCGATATTTCGATGTGGAATTTGGCTTGGTTATGCAAGTTAGGTTTTATAAGGCACAGGCCAACTTGGTCATCATAGGGTCACGAGTTTTTATCTGTGTTTCTCTAATTCAATAATTCTACTAAAAAATCTGCTGATACAGTAGAGCCCTGATATAAGCAACGGACAGCTTGAAACTGTTTATACCCGATTTTTCTTTTTTATCAGAGCAAATTTTAAATTCCCCTTTTATGAGTTTTCTTGGTAAATAAAATGAAACTTTTATAGTATGTAGGGTTAAATAGGCCTATACTTTGATGTGTTTCTTTCATTGGGTAGAATTTACAGTACACTATGGCTAATAACAATAATTGATAGTTGCACTTATTTAACACTTGAAATAGCTACATCCCATGTGCTGCTTGCAGCTGTTACATGCAGGCATGACGATTCTGTTTACACGTATATCCATCCGGACATGCATTGCTTATATCAGGGCAAAATGCATTGATATAAACGGTTACCACCAATAGTTGCACTTAATCTTGTTTTGCTTATTCGTATTGCTTATAGGACATCGAATCCCCGGTTGTACGTGGCAAAGAGTAGGGTCGCCTGTCCAACCTCGTGGGTTTTCGCCGGGTACTGCAGTTTCCTCCTACTGCTAAAGACCCTTACGCTCAAGCGAATTATTGAAATAAAATTAAAAACCCTAAGTGAATGGTCCCAAAAAGACCTAGTTGGTGTTAAGTGGACGTATAACCCCATTTTTCTATCTCTGTCTCGCTTATAGGCCAAATGAAATATTTTAGACTAGGGCGCCACAAAACCACAATCCGATATCGGGCTTATGTCACGTGTTTGGATATATACTTTCTAATCCATCGTCTGAACAGGTCTTCTGACTAACTCCACATCTTTTTTTTTTCCTCGTTCTACTTCTGCGCTTAAGTGAATAATTGTATTTAAGAATAAAAATAGCCCCTAAAGAATCTTTAGTTGTGCGGGTTGGTCACTAAACCACACTTCCTTCTCTCGGTCCAATTTTGAAAGAGTTTTTTGCACAAGTTTTAGTATTTCTTCTGAGGAAATATCGATTTTTAACGCCATTAACATACAAAGAGAGTGGCTTTAACATGTCACTTTGTGATTTCCTTATCTACGTTTTTCCACATTTTACATAAATCAGTTAAACAAAACCTTTACCGTTATTCTGTGTTACTATAGTCTCTGTCTTTAAGAAACCTTGCTTAACTAATCTCATATCCGGTTTATAATCTATTGCAGGAATGCCCTAATAATCCCGATAACATTAACCCATCTAAGTTTATTTAAGTGAATTATCCGTGAAACATACTTCCTATAGTATAACATGTGTCTGCAAAAAATATATTATCAATATTCTAGCTGTAAAGGATAATGTATTACTCAGAATAAATTGGATGTATTTCCAATAAAAGACATTTGCTAAACAAAGTTTTACTTATAGGATTATAATAACCAGGGCCTTTTCAATCCCGGGAAATGAAGGGAAATAAATAAAAGGAAATAATATTTTTTTAAGGAAAACTAATGTAGTATGTATATAGTTTAGGTATGTAACAAGATGTTGCTGAAAACGTATATAAATATATATATCAGTTGACTAAAAATGCCTGCTCTTAACCCCCGAGCTTCATATGTAGGGATGATAGCTCTCTTCTTATCAAGATGTTTCCAAGGCATGTAAATATATAAAACTATTCCCTTAAAATAGTGATTCATAATGTTTTTATTTCCTTTCATTCATTGAAACACGACAGATTCTTATATTCCCACAAAACTACACTAACTTTTGTTATGATTGTATATTTAATGAATAATTTACGTGGTGATGAAGAGTCACGCCTCAGTTTTGCATGGTGACTTGGAAACAATGGCCAATAAAGTTAAAGAAATATCTACAATAATCATCTACAGACGCACATTAAACATACAGACGCACATTAAACATACATTATTCAAGAGCTAAATCTGCCTATTGCAGGTCTTTCTTTACGGCCGAAATGTTTTCTTAAAATAATTAATAAGATATTAATTAAATGATCCATATCATAATCAACTCTCGATGGCACTGGGTTTATCCGATATTAAATAGACTAGAACAGTTTAGTCATATTTCGCTGTAATTTAAACATAGAGGAGTGAGAATGGTCAGCTCTTTATGCAAATCTTACATAATGTATCTTTAAAGACCACCTCTATCGCAAAAGAAATATGTACTAGACAGAATAAGTGTAATCAAAATAAATAAAATAATGTTTTTGTTACATTAAAATATCCAATACGTTTACGTCGTACATATTTCATTACTCTTTGTGGAAGTGATAAACAAATATCTTTATATCAGTATTAATGTATTTTACATTCTAGAAAACACATTTGAAATAAATTGCATGTATATTTTACACAAATGTATGTCCAAGCCCCATTATTTAAGTTTGTCTATTTCATATTTGCGCTAAAGAAGAAATATTTGTGTAAGATTTAGATAAGAGTTGGTCGTTCTTGGTATAATAGTTTAAGTACAGATAATGAGAAATTATTGAAAATTTATGACTAATTACTTAATTTCTTTATTCTAAACGAAGTTATGAGTGATTGAAGTTTGGACAGGATAGTCTAAAGTGGCAAGTACAATTGCTACTATACTAAACAAAGTATTAATTACCTATTTTATCGTTAAATTATTAAATGGCAACATGGTTCTAATTCATTCAATATCTAAGCTATCCAACGCCTATATCGTAGAGAGTTGATTATGGGTTAGAGATGTGAAGGAATGTCTTTAAGTAATTTATATAAGGCAGATTAAGGTCTTACACAATGCATCTTTAATAAGCAATTACAGAGACATCATATACATGGCAGTATTTCTACAATATGCTTTTATAAATGAAAGATTACATACGTTAATATACGCTATGGTGTATTTACGTCACTAACTTTGCCCAAGGCGCATGTTAAGTGCGTGAGTTGTTTTTTTTTAAATACCATTGAATACAAAATGACGCTTTATTTCAAAGAGTACAGCATTCGAGATATTCGTATGCCAGCCTCTTTCAATAAATTAAAATATAAGACATTAAAAGGTACATAATGGTTTAACGTGTGAAAAGATGCCGTTAATAGACTTCACTATACTGTATCCTTAGAGAATAGAATAGGCCCATTGTTCTTTTGTGCAGAAACATTGATTATCAATAGAAATCAGTATTAAGATAAATATTTTAGCTATATGATATTCCTAAATATTTTTTTTTGTATTTCATTGAAGTCATATGGTGTGTCAGTTTTAAACGAAAGTAAATGTATTGATCATGTACAGCGAATATTCATCGAAATATCGCGATATAGAGAATGTTAAATTCACGTTATAGCGAGTACATTTAAAAATTCCCGGAACAGAGAACTGCTTGTCTTTTAAATTTATGACGTATAAACTTATAGACAGTTACACAAACCACGAAACAAATCAAACCATCACACTTCATAAAATCAGCAATTTTATTCATATACCAAAACAACATGATCTGAACATTTGGGACTTGAAACTGACACAAATGGATAGTAAAGCAGATGATAATGTCATATGAATGTATACAAACTGATTTCCATTCAATCCTTTCTATTTTTACTGTAATTTCTAATCAGTAACAGGTGCGGATCCAGAGGTGGCGAACAATTTTATTCTCGCGGGAAAGGAGAACAAAAATAATTTAGGTTGGAAATGGTAATTTACAGTACATAGTATGAAATTTGTCCTTATGGGCATTTTTTCCACTCAAAAATCACGGACCGGACTTGCCCCCCCCCCCCTTTCTGAAAATCCTGGATCCGCCCCTAAGTAATGTTCTGCGAAATACGTCAAAAGTTTCAATCGAATGGCTATCTCTATTAGCGTCTGATTATTCCAGTCGTATTCATTACGCTTGCTCGCCAGATAAGCTTATAGTCACCGTTTGACGTGACCTGCACAATATGCCGAGCGTCGTTCTTCGAGCCCCTGGTTACAAATGGCGCTCAAACGTATCATGGTACACGATTCGTTTACCAATGGTAAAATTTTTATTTTGTCTAAATATTGGATATTGAAGACAATATTTGTCCGGTATTGATTTAAATTCACAGATAATTCGTGTTTTCAATGTCGAAGACTTTGGATGACATTGAGTTAGAGACATAGTTATTTTAATACCATATCCATAAAAATAAAACTAGAATTGAAAAAAAGGAGGCAGCTTCCTATAGTATTTAGGTTTTATATTTAGTAACGCCAAGATTTCAATCCAAACGGGAACATTTATTTAATCACCCAAGTTTAAAATTGAATCGTATTTAAAATACACTTCGTTATCAACAACATGAGTACATAGCCAATGATGTATCCGATGTAAAACACACCTTAAATTTAATGTAATCATGCTATGCCGCCTCATTTTTAACGCAAGCTTGCAATACAGATGCATCTGAATGTACTCTTGCTACACAGCGTGAATTTAATCTAAACTTGCAATACATGTACAACTGACTTGAAGTTTATTGTAATCTTGCTATACAGTGTGCATTTTATTGTAGGGTTCGAGTGCGAACCCGAATATTTGCAACATCGCTAAATTTAAATCGAGAATTTTACTCGCTACATCGTAAATTTAAGTTATAGATAAAGTCAACGTTGAGATGTATCTGATTTTATGATAAGCTGACGACACAATTTAAGCTAAAATATAAAAGGTCACTAAAATAAGTGCACCGTCACAGATCGAATTAACACTTCAGATAAACTTAAAGATGCATAATGCAAGAATTAAATCTGCCAATTGTGGTGCTTTTTCTGGTTTCAAATGTTATATAAATTATTCTTTGAACGTTATTTACATGTCAAGCACATAATCGATATTGTAGACAATCGGATGGCCCAGTTAATGCCCGCCACATCTGCGTTAAAAACCAATATGCTAAGAACTATGGAATGAAAACCGAGAATAAAGAGAGGGAGAGAGAAATTGGGTTTAACGTCCACTCGACACAAACTAGGTCATTTCGGGACTAACACATGTTCAATTTTATTTCAATAATTCGCTTGCGCGTAGCGGTCTTTAGCAGCCCCTCCGCCCGGCACCACTGAAATGGGAACCCCGCCGGAAAATCACGATGAACTTTCTCGGCCAACACCGGGATCGCAAGATATACTATAGTGAGCCAATCTCTCTTATTCACTGGAATACCGCGCATCTACATATCAAAGAAGTTTAGTGACTTTAAAAGGAATTCGTGTACGAAGTGACCTAAGTCTAACGTTCCAAGACATTGCTGCCTATTCAGGTGTAAGTATCATAGTTAATGAATGCTTTGAGGTATGTTATTTGTATGTAATTTCCTATATTTTCAGAGTGTTTGTAGAAGTAACAGCGCCTTTGTCAGTTATGTGTGTGTTTAATAAATAACCAATGATATAAACCATCAAATTCAAGGATTTTAGGACATCCGAATTAGTTTAAATTGTTATTGAGGCTCCATTTAATGGAAGCAACCAACTGAAAACGAACTTTAGCGTAGATATGTTATTTAACTAGCAAAAGTGTGAGAGACATTGAAACAAGTTTAATACGAGAACTCGTCCTAAAAAAGGCTTCATATTTTCTAATTTTAATTCACGTTTTATAATTTGTTTTATCTTTTCCTCTTTGATTTACTTCAGTATGTCACAGTTGTAAATTCTCACAAGATATTTGAAGAAATCAGAATTAAACGTGTTAGACTTTTCATTCCAAATGAAGTCCCAAATAACAATGCTTTTATTTATACCACTTTTGACTGCAGTTGGATGTTAGTAAAACTACCAAGTTAAAGACTTTAGCTTACAGTTGGGTAGATTTGGCTGAAATATTTCGTCGCTGAAACGCAATATTGTTTTCAAATTAAGGATTAAATTTAAATCTCATTGACATAATACATTTTGCTAACCTTTTGCATAGTGAAAATACTCGAATATCCCACATAATTTGTGCACAGTTCTCTTTAACGTCTTCTGCACAACGTCTTTCACACACGCACTCAAAAAATTTTGGATAGCAATAGGTGGTTCATGTACCTTGTTTTCGACTATGAAAAATCTGTCAAATCTATCGTTAATACAAGAAGAGGAGGTATGAACTATATCACTCAAATTTAACCAACTGTAAATGTGTGCCTTTAACATTTTAAAAATATATTTTAGTAGATCACAAAAGACATATCAGTATGAATAACCCAATTTATATATTCGTCAAAAAGTCAAAATTTCCATATTCGATGAAAATTTAAATACCTTAAGATAGACGGCATCTTTAAATTTAAATGCGTTATGAAATGCCTTAATATGGAAGGGTCCTGTCTAATACTATACTTGTAATGTTAAATAATTGCCAATTAGTAATTAATTATAGGCTGTTATCCTACATAGTAATGCATCTACCATGAACATGTCCATATTTATTGATAATCTCAAGAACATACCAAAGTAAAACCTAACCTTTATATTGTCTGTATACCTATTATTGTAAATATAGCAAATAAAGTTATAAGAACCGGCTTTTTGTACTTCTTAATTGAAATTGGTCTATCCTGGATTTTTTTTATATACACAAGCGAAAAAAATTATTAGAATCCAGGAAGATATTAGGATTATACACGGCGCAATTATAGGTTGTATTCAAACATTGCGCAATCTTCCTTTCAGTTTATCTTAAATGAATCTAGTGGATGTCGTGTGAGGTTTATTTAAAAAAAAAAACAACTGAAATATAGATTTTCAGGTTACAATAATTATAAGGAAAATGATATGACTACTACACAGGATCGAGAAAAAGATCTATTAGCCCATGGCGTCTGCTCTTTGTTACCCCAAAGTCTGAGATATGGGTAATCAGTGTACAACAGGAATTTGCGTGGCTATATTTGAGATAATACATAAGTAATCTTTACTTAGCTAAATCACAAGGGTTGATTGTAAAGCTTCGGGGCTCTCTAGGTTATCCATATAAATCTAATTATCAATAAAAAATGTCATGTATTTCTTATCGGCACACAGGGAATAATACAGAGCACAGAATAGTCTCAAGTTCAATAACTAACAGTGTCTATTAAGAAAATGTTAATATGCATGTGGATCTGTTTTTCTTTTTGGCAAGATCGCTCATTCAAAGAAGCCAGGGACAGATTAAGAATCACACTTAAAAGATCCCGGTACCCCTATGTATGTGTGGTTTAGCTGTCGAGGGCGAGACATTAAGTACAGTAAATCTGCATTAAGCAGTCACCCATGCAATCTGATTAAAACACAGATCCAATTTCCTTTCGTTTTTTATAGTTCAAAATTTCGTTTTTACTTGTCTTTTACATGACTGTAGGCCATCGAAAGTATAAAAAAACGAAATGAAATATAGATCTATATTTTAATTAGATTGCCACCCATGGGAATTTTTATGATTGGCCGCTTAACGGGGGTGGGTGGCCTTTTAATAAAATCTCGTATTTTTTTGTGCTGACATCAGTTAGTATTACGCTTGGGTACACTTGCATCGGTAAATTTGGCCGTCGCTGAATCTCGGGCATAACTTCCGTAAACTTGTCCTTTTGTCCCAACCTTCAATACTACTGTCTATCATGTGATGCATTCGATACTATTTATCGATTTTTGTAAAATCTCATGCTTTTTTTGTGCTGGCATCAATTAATTTACGCTTGAATGCATTTGAAGCAAGCACCAATACTTCACTTGCATCGGTAAATTTGGCCGTCGCTGGATCTCGGGCATACCTTCTGTAAACTTGACATTTTGTACCAACCTTCAATACTACTGTCTATTATTGTGATGCATTCGATATTATCCATTTTTGTGAAGAAAATCGATGAATTAATTTTATGTTATCAAAAATAAGCACATGAACCAAAAAAAAAAAATCGCTGATTTTGCTACCGATTCAGAGGGGGTGTAACTCTTTATGTAATATTATAGGTGGCGCTAAAAAATTCTATTTAAAAACATATAGCCGCTTTTAGTCGGTACTTTCAGTTTATTCAATCAGTATCAAATAATGTTCCGTTAAGTGTGAAAACAATGATCAGGTTAGTCGTTTAATAAAACAAAAGATTAATTAACAGATAATCCCAGGTTAATTGTTATTTTCACATTTCTTTTCACGTGGTCAGTGGGAGTTCCGTTGATTGATTACTACTCACGAGATTAGCGGGAGTGTTACGAAGAACGACAAGATGGTATCATTCAACAATAGCCGTTGAATGGGCGATGTTTTGTTAAATTTATTAGCAAAATAGTGACCGCTGGCCGTGTTAGAGGAGTGGCCGTTGAATAAAGAGATGAAACAATAAAATTTTTACGGGTTGAATTTATTGTGACCGCTTACAGGACCGCTGAATAGGAGTGGCTGCTCATACGGATTCTACTGTAATATTACTCAATGTCTTTAACTAAAAATACAGACACTATCCCGCACGTGCTTTTCTATGAAATACGTCACGCGAGTCCAATATTTTATCTAGGAAAGATAATGTACGATTGGCAAGTTGCCCTTACATTATTGGAAATAATGGTACGCCACCGTCGAAGGATGACGTCACATCTTTATTTTAAATATTAAACAACAGTGGGGCTGACGTACATCACCGCTTCTCACAATAAACAGATGATACATATCTATATATCATTCTAACCAGAAAATATTCACGACCGAACTCAGCCAACGTATTGAAATACCAGGTAGGGAAACTTTACACCAAATTAAAAAATTCATCACTCTCCATAAGTTAGACTCATAGTTATCTTGTCCCACAACATCGACCAATGACCTTGCTTAGCTCCGAATAGCTTTAGCAGAAATGTTATTCGTTGAACTCAGTCAAGACATTTACTCAATAAAAATCTACACCAAGTTTGAACATTCTAACTGAATTAAAAGTTATGTTCCGAAGTATTGAGCAAAGAAATTGCTTTAAATCGCAGCTTCGCTTAAGCAGAAAATTCTCATCATCGAACTTGGTGAAGGTATTGTTATAGTGAATCTATACTCTGTGTTTCATCTAATTAGAACCAAAGTTACCTTGACCCAAGTCCAAGGTCGAACTCAACGCACTCGCCTAGCAAACGCCTGTACCGATTTTGAACATTCTACCTTAATTAGAAGCAGAGAAATGAAATTGCTTATAGCTCTGCTTACCCTGAGCAGAAAATGCCATTGACCAACTTAGTCACTCTCATTTATTAAGTAGAGCCAAAATCATCACACTTTACACTATGGTTGCTTATCTTTGCTTAGCCCAAGCAGAAAATACTCATCTTCGAATCCCATCAAGGCATTCACCCTGTAAACATCTACACTAAATTTGAACAGTCTAGCTACATAAGGAATTATTGTTTCTTAAAACATGTGGCGGACAGACGGACGATCAGACCGATTTAATAGTACCATCCTTTCTTCGAAAGGCGGGGGACAATAATAAGCCACAAACAACCGTCAAGCACGTGATAAAGAGTTTTTCTGGGATTTTATTTCAATATTAATTACGACATAACAGGTAACAGTGTGCAAAGACAAAAACAATGAAAAACTAACTGAAAGTTCATAATTAATTTTTAAAATAAATACTTTAAATTTGGCATCAAACAAAGCAGACATTATTTGGTACCCTCATTACCAAGATGGCTTTAGCCCTGGCAGATTCAATAGTATAGTACAAATACCATGGTAAGTGAAGAAAACGTCCATAAAACAAGTACATTGTAATTAGTAAGGGTAATCGTCAATCGATGAGTTGGATTAGACTATCTTACGAGTAGTTAAAAGATGATTACAATTAATTTTAATAGACCTCATCATAGTCCACAATAATGTTTATATTCGACTCACACAAGTTCCGGGCAGTTGCTGCAATATAAATGCCGATTGTGGTTTATAGTCGGTCCAGTCGTATATTATCACCAAATAAAAAAAAAAGTTCAAGGCCGAAATCAGTGCCCAAATTGGCTAAAATCCAAAATTGCCTCCACTTTTGACTGGAAATAGCCATTTTTGTCCAATTATCATAACATGACCGAGTTTGGTATAGAATATATCCTTTCGTTGTAGCGGAATCCACTTCCATGTACATTTTGGTGATTTATTATACTGCGGAGTCAATATTTGGAAATACTTCCAAATGGTGGGAAAATTCGAATTTCACATAAAGAAAATGTTATGCATGCGGACCTAATTTAAAAAAGCCTGGGACGGATTAAGAACGCACTAATAAACGACAGCAAGGCTGATGTCCATCCCTGCGATCCAACAATAAACAGATGATACATATCCATTAGTTACATTTATCTTTTTGATAAGTATCGAACAATCAAACTGATAATCTATACTTATCGAACTCAACCAAGGTTTTGAAGTACCTCAATCTGATTAAAACACAGATCCAATTTCGTTTCGTTTTTTATAGTTCAAAATTTCGTTTTTACTTGTCTTTACTACTCTTGGATCTGGAGGACTTGTTATTTAACTTGTGTTCTGCCTGAAATGAGGGGTCAGCCAATCAAATGGTCTGTCGAATCGACTGTTTGACCTTTTCATGCGTGGAACTGTGGGTAGATACGTCTATATACTAACACCAGCGGACAAAACAAAAGTAGATTTTAAAAAGCGTGGCGGTCGCTAATTGGTTAATCGAATGACTGACGTTACCGGGTCAAACGTCCCGTGCTTGTTACCTGACGCCATAGAACGTGAGCTCCCACTATAATTTGTTAGATCTACATGAGTGTAGGCCATCGAAAGTATAAAAAACGAAACGACATATAGATCTATATTTTAATTAGATTGGAAGTACCTGGTAGTGAAACTATACGCAAAGTTTCATCACTCTCCATAAGGTAGCATCAAAGTTATCTTGTCCCAAAGCATCGACCAATGAACTTGCTTAGCTACATCATCGGACACATTTTTTCTCATCTTGTTAAAGCCCCAATAACACTCTTGTTGTAACTGAATAATATGTCCCAATCTTCATTCTGGTCAACAAATCGTATTATTTTAGAATATTCCAATTAAATTATGATGTAAATTTCATCTTAACACAACCATTTTAAAAAATTAGAAAAATTCAACCAATTGATTTGAAAAGTCTAACGTAAACCTTTTCAAATGTGACTTGGTTTTTTAAATATTTTCGAACCCTCTGGACAATTAAAATAGGTTGGAATGGATAATTTACACAACAGGTAGGACACTTAAACATCTAGTACTTAGAATAGGGGTATTATTTATTTTCTGGAGATACCAAGCCAGCAAGAATGTTATTGTCCCTTTAATGAACTGGTTCCCCTGGGTCAAAATATGTGGCAATCCCATTGGAGATTTGTGGATTAAGAGTAGTCGAGTCTGTCTCAGATCTAATACTATGACATTCATCAAGCATCAACAAAATTATATTTAGTCTCTCTGGCCGACCACTACTCACTGTGGCAGCAGAGTAGCAGACAGGACGAAAAGGGCCACTCTCAGCTCACCGTAAACGCAACGTCGTGGGTGTGTCCGATTTTGTTCACCAACTTCGAAAAATGAGCCAAGATGGCCAAACCTATTGAAGCACACAGCTAATGTAATGCACAAAATGATTTAAATGTTGAGGTAGAATCGATTTGACGTCTATTTGAGCCATGACATACAACATATTGACACTTTTTCAACTTTTTTTTATTTGCATATTACGTCCATTAAGAACAGCATACAAAACATCAACATACATATACATGCAAAAGATACATTTGTCATGGAATACTATATAAATAATGAAAATATAATGAAATTATACTGGGATATATCTATGTACATGCACCATTGAGATGATACCAATGAAAACAACAATGAAAGTATGACAATGAAATAAAAATAATCATAAAAATATGTAGTAAAAGTATATCGGTGTACATAAGAGTATGATGATCAAAGAGCATTCAGCAGATAATAGGAGAATTAGACCCAACAGGTACACTCTTTCCCGAAAAGCATGGTATGTGTACATGGCTACTGCCTTACTTGATTAAGGGATTATGATTATAATTAAGTCCTAAAGATAAGATCGGAACATAGTTTGTTGCCATCTAGAAATAACCGACCTGCGAGTAAATAAAAACAAGCATCAAAGTGGACTGATATTCCTTACAAAGGGTACCTGTCAAGTTTTATTTGATTTTGATCCCTAATGAAGGCGGAGGGGGTGGGGGATAGGCTGACAACCCCAAGAACGAGAAGACAATCAACATTCGCGAAGGAAGTCACCGGTTTCAGATTAAATGTCATTAGGGTTCGTGGTGACGGTTAGCTTACCGACCTTGTGTATTTTAACCGACAAAAACGTCCCCGTCGCCCTTGTTGTAGTTTTTTCTAAATTCATTTAGATAAATAAATAAAACTTAGACAAATTAATTGATTCTAAATATTATAGAAATATTAATCCGACTGTGAAATCTATTCTGGAAACCATTCGTGGAAATCAGCGTCTGATTGAGTTTGTGTGAGACCCTTACATCATCATGAAAAACAGACATATTCTGTACATTGAGTGCGATTGCTTTTAAGTATCTATGGAATTAGTTGGTACAAAGAAAGGGCAGCAGAAAAAGGGGGCGCAATGTTTTCACTAGAGTGGGCATTTCCTTGAGTATTTAAGGCATGTGTGCCGAAATTCGGGGGCACGTTTTCAGAAAGGAATGCACATAGTCCCCCCCTCCCTATACCCAAGTAGGAAACCTCATAGGATTTAAGCGTTATCAACCATTTCCAGTTTTTGTTGTTTTTACATTTATGCTTGACTACGACTCCGCAATGACATTGCTTGCTTAGGTTACACAGAGAGATGAACAATAACAATGCTAGATGTGCAAGATATCTATTTGTAAAATACAATTAGATTAATGTCAAGTCGTCAGTTGTCCTGTCTTAGCATGTCAAAAAATTAGGTGTTGTAACAACGATCACCAATTATATCTATTGTAATTCACCGTCTTCTAGTTTTTTCAACAGACCTTCGGTCCGCTAAACTGAATTTTGGTACCACGTATGGGGGGTTGGGATGGCCTAGTGGACTAGAGTGCCGCGTTTCGACCTCTAGCTGGCCGGTCACCTCTGCATTGCGGCTGTGGTTTCGAGCCCCATGGTGTGAGCGTATGTGGCATGGAGATAGGGGCGCCTTCTCAACCTCGTGGATTTCCTCCGGGCACTCAGGTTTCCTCCCACTGCTAAAGACCCCTACGCACAAGCGAATTATTGAAATAAAATTAAAAACCATATGTTAGTCCCGAAATGACCTAGTTTGTGTTGAGTGGACGTTAAAACCCACTTCCCTCTCTCTCTCTCGGTACCACGTACCATCTAGACATTGATACAACATTGTGCAATAGTGAATGTTGCGACATTCCACATGTTATTTTTCACCGACGTTAAAATCATGACCATAATTTCTCAGCTTTAATTCACAAAATGATTCCACTGTTGAGACAAAGATGGAGACAGTATCGTCTGTTCATCAGGTATGCAGTGAACCTTTTGATACTGAACAGCCCACCGTTAATCCGAAAATAATAGTGGTTTGGTAGTGGCCCCGTTCGACATACCCCTACGCCGCTACTGCAGTCAGACATTCAAAATGAAATTTAATCGATACTGGATGAATGTCCTTGTATTAGGTCTAAGGTAGGAGTAATATTAATCCCCAATCGACAATCGGAAATCTAAATCCCTAATAGTAATTTCTCGTATATTAGCACAATGCAATCTCTTAAATATGTACCAAAATGGAAACTTTGAAAACGTATATTTTAACACCAAACTTGATCCTTGTGAAAAATTTAAATTTTCCCGACAAACTGACCACCATTTTGAAGATTTCAAGAACATAAGACAACGCAGTTGACGTTATATTCAAATTACGAAATATTTTAATACGTAAGGACTCTTCGCTTGTTATGTTCAAAATGCGAATTTTTGTATTGTATTGAACAATGACCAGTCAATTATTTATAACTATAACCCATTGTTTTAGCCTGTTAATTGCTTTGACGATAAACTAACGCGCCTATCTTTCTCAGCTGTTATCCTTCATAGAACAGCATCCACCAAGGGAATATCCAAAGTTATTAATATTTTCAACTTTTATATTGTCTATATACATACTATTGTATAACAACTAATATTATGAGTGTTTATTTTCCACCTACGTGTATATTATTGATGCCCTTGTCAATAATGAATTAGTATCATGTGTCAATGGAAGAGTAGGGACCGTACACAGATTGATGTCATAAAGTTATATTTTTATGAATGTTTCTGGTAGAATTTTATGATACTTTTATTAAATTATATATTTTAAAGTGTTGTTATCACCTTTCATGACTTTTTATGTTTCTGTCATCAAATAGTATGACCTTTTTTATTTTATATAACTACACTTATAGTAAATAACTTATCTCTGGTCCATGAAATAGTGTTCAGTCAGTGTTATGCGGATAAGAACGTTCCACCAGTGGAACTGGTGATATTAATGGTCGCAGCTATCTTTCCCCACGACCATATACCCATCGGGAGCCACAGTGGCTAAGTGGGTAAGATGCTGACCCGCTACTCTGGAGGTTGCGGATTCGTTCCCGGTGTTGGCCTCGAACTTTGTCAGTCGTGCAGGACGCAGGGCCCCGGATGGCACGTAAAATGTTCCTTGGCAGTAGGTACTATAGCGCCGTTGTCAGGGCAAAAATTCCCTCATGGCACATCGTAAGGCGTATGCCTGTCTTCATTAGCCCAGTCGGCGATGAACAGGAGCACATTAAACCCAAATTTCATTTCATGTATCGTAACATTTACTGAACAATGTCAAATAGAGATCGAAAGAGAGCAGCACGGGGGTGTTTGGCGTGTGCGCGTGGTATCTAAGGTATGTCATTGAATCAACTGGCGGGGTTCGTTTCCCCGGTCGTACGTGGCAAGGAGTATGGTCGTCTGTCCAGCCTCTTGGGTTTTCTATGAGACCTCCAGTTTCCCCCACTGCTAAAAATTATGTACACGCAAGCAAAATATAGGAGCAAATCTGAACCATATGTTAGTCCCGAAATGACCTGGTTTGTGTGAGTGGACGTTAAACCCCATTTCTAACCAACAAAAACAAGCAGATTTCTTGTCCACTACATAATCTTAATAGGCTTGCATAAATTATTTGTTGGAAGCCAACTTGTGGACGGATTGATACCAACTAGCTGATGTCTACAAATTGCATGTTAGACATTTGTATTGAGAAGTAGAAACGCGAATTAATGCCTATAAACATGCGTGATCGCCATTCACGTAATTTGTGTTTGTAAGTTGGATTATTGAAAATGGCGTAATAGAGTCTGTCTGGTGGCCTAATGTAACTATAGACTCACTGTCTGTGTTATATTGTCTTTAAACCGCCCTCTTCCAACAAACCTTAGTTTTAGTGCCTGTAAGTAAATGGCATCTGTTGAACGCTCACTTAAACAATCACCTCTTAGCAACGTGATTAGGCATTTCTCTTTGGCCAAGTAAACGAATTACCACGGCCAGATGGGAAAGGTCGGCTTAAAATGGCACTTTGATACTCTAGCATGGACCGTCGAGATTATTGATGAGTAAAATGACATCATATGCTTGACTTACGCTTATACTACATACAATAAAAGTCAAATTATTCAGAAAGGCATGACCTCTTGTAACATTTTAAATTGGTTATAAACATCATCAGTAATGATGTCTCTCGTTGCTTTCTATAGTAATCCATTATGTAGGTATGTCAGGAGCGGATCCAGGATTTTCAGAAAGAGGGGGCGTGCTGACCCACTTGGGAGTGGGAAGCCCGGAACCGTGAATTTTGAGTGGAAAAATGGCCACAGGGACTAATTTCATACTAGTGCTGTAAATTACGATTTCCAATCTAAACTATTTTTGTTCTCCTTTCTCGCGAGAATATATGGAGCTAAAAATTGTTCGCCACCTCAAAAAATAGAGGGTGCGTGCGCCGGGTGCGCCCCCTCTGGATCCGCGCCTGTATGTGGGTGTTTTATCGAACCTCATTAAAGTTATTAAACGGTTCAGAATGATAGTGTTTCCTAAAATTATGAATGTTACTTAGTGAATCTCCAAAATTTGGAATGTTGCTAACTGAATTTCTTAAGTGTAAAATGTTGCTATATGTATCCCCAATTTAAATAGCTTGATGAGACCACACCGGCAAACCGGGATCTCTCGCAACGTATTTTATGAAAGATAACCATGCAAATTTGTCAGTTTTAAAAAGATAGGTATCCTTTTTTATCAACGTATTATGCAGAAATTGTTATGACGGCAAAAATTTACATATTTATTCCTGACCGCCCACAGCCTTGCCGCGTACATTTTGATCAACTTGTTCACATGGCATATGCACTTTTACCGAAATAACAACCAGGAAAACATTACTGCAATGCGCGGATTAACCACGGGGTACATGTTGCGCGCCTCGAGCAGGGTCGGACCGAGGACTTCAACGGCCGGTTACCTGGTGACGGGGCCCCTTCCGATGATCCAAGGGCCCTCCATCGGAAGTCCTTGGGGTCCCCTCAATCCATGGTGTGTCGGGGTCGACATCCGAGAATTCGGTGATGCCGCGTCATATTTTCGATGATCCAAGGGGCCCCCTCAATCCATATATTCGACTGATATCCGTGTTTCTTTTTTGTTTATTTACCGAGAAACATCAGTCCAACTATTGTTGAGAATGGACATTCGAATACATATATTATATTATATATGTGTATGATGATATCTAATTGTTCTGGGGAGAGATCTTTCTCCAAATTGGGTCAGGATAGGCTAGTGTATTTGGTTCGGCTGTCCTCTGAAAGCGATATCCTGCGCACCATCAAAGGGTGCAATACCTGGCTTTTTTTTATTGCCGTGAGATCTTCTATCGGACCGAACATCGGCTAACTCGAATTATGGTATAACACGAACAAATTACCCGTCCCCATCCTTTCGAGTAGCGTGAATATTGCCTCAGATTGATGTATGATTGTATATAAGCTGTAATTGTTGTTGTTGATAGTTGTTGTGGGTATAAGCTGAATTTGATTAGATGCACATCATGATCACACGAAATATTCAGATTAAATCTCGTATTACCATTTGGTAATTACAATTTAGACGTTCGTCAAAAATCGAGTCTGGCTTGTTCGCAACGTTACGGCCCCCATTAATTAAATCATCGTAGGGGATATAATACGATTCCGAATCAAGTGACGGACTCAATGGCTCCAGCCCCCTCCTCTAGAAATGCCATAATTTCATAGCACTCGCATAGATTGGTCCACTGAAATAACGCCAGAATGCGTTAATATTGTGGCAGAATTTCGTTTTTTTTTCTGGGGGAGGTACTTCTAAATCGCTCCGACATGAGTGAATGAAATGCCAGGAAATCCCGTTTCCGGCCTCCAATTTCTGAAAATTTCCTAGGGCAAGAACACCCCCCCTCTCCCCTTGCGGGGCTGCGCGCCTTCGGCGTTTGCCGGCCACACCTAAGCATTCGGTGATCAGGAGCCCCCAGGAAATCCCGTTTCCGGCCTCCAATTTCTGAAAATTTCCTGGGGCAAGAACACCCCCCCCTCTTCCGACTGCCCTTGCGGGGCTGCGCGCCGTCGGCGTTTGCCGGCCACACCTACGCATTCGGTGATCAGGAGCCCCCCACGTGTACCAGGCCCCAGACCATGGTTAATCCAGCGTTGCATTACCCGAACTGACTGCATAGAATTAAAGAGAATTTCTCAGAGCAGTATCCCATCTCTGGTTTAAGGAATTACCACAGTTAATTCATATGGTTCTACACATTATGATATTTGTTTGAAAGTAATTGTATTTCACCAACCTATTTTTAAAGTTACATACGTATATATTTTCGGTTTTGCCTGATCATGTGTAATAAATCAAGAAATTCACAGCGATGTTTATTCAAAGCAAAGTGTTTATATATTCCCATCCAGATTAACAAACACAACACACAAACCTAAAATGCCCTGGGAGTTGTTGGAGCAGAAAAGTAGGACGCCCCCTTCTTCTTTTATTCCTTGTTTCGCCGAAAAGCACCGGAAGCAGAAAATGAGATTCGATGACCGTTATGAGAGGTTAACCTCCATTCGACACAAAGTAGGTCATTTCGGACTAGTGCATGGTTCAATTTTTTTTCAATAATTCGCTTGCGCGTAGTGGGAGGACCCGGAGAAACCCACGCTGTTGGACAGGCGACCATACTTCTTGTCACGTACAACCGGGGAATCGAAACCACGCCAGTTGACTAAATGACAGACCGTATGACACAGCACACACGTGCTAACCATTCGGCCATACACCCCCCCCCCATGACTGTAATGACTGAATTCCCACCAGATCTTAATGTATAGTCAATATTAAAATTTAAATTTTTGGTCGTAACTCGCTATAATATAAA
The DNA here is from genome assembly GCA_036850965.1 of Patella caerulea. Taxonomy (NCBI): domain Eukaryota; kingdom Metazoa; phylum Mollusca; class Gastropoda; family Patellidae; genus Patella; species Patella caerulea. The sequence goes on from JAZGQO010000006.1 coordinate 28,767,139, forward strand.
ACCATCCAATTTTAGGGAGGACGTTTTCGATTAATTTTCGTTTCTTTGTGAGAAGTCGATTAATTGTATATCTGGAATCGGCTCCAAAACCCAGCATCCAGTCACATTGTGTTCTACGTTTCGGTATTGCGCACTATTTGGCAGATCAAAGACACCGGTTACTTTTTCAGTCTGTTTTGATGTGCATTGCTATCCATTCAGATTAAAAATATTTCCATCCTTAAATTCCTAGAATTCACTGGGGTATATACGAAATGTAAATTTTATAGATTTTACTCGTCGCCTTATGACGTATAGGTAACTCACATTCTATAGACGCAAGTCATAACATTGCACTGTCCAACCTTTACTGAAGTCGCACAACATTGATATCAAATAAAAAGGTCCTAACACAGACACACCTTTCAATGCTAGGACAGGCATCACTGTTTCAATTGCCTGGGCACAAAAGTATGCAATTGATCAAAAGCTGATTTGGCAATATTGTTTGGACGTGAATATTGTTTTGATATTATGTGAAGGTAAACGAATTGCAGTTTTATTAATACGTTTGTTGCTAAATTGGATGTTTCGCTGCCGTAAATCACTGTTTAGTCTTTTTTTTGGTAGCCATTCGGAAATATCACATCAACACAACATTTGTTCTTCCTTTATCTGCAAACTTAATTATTACCATTATTTAACAAACAAACTGTCGGGTGAGCTATTTAAGCCGTGATGGTTCGAACACTAGTAGTATGTGTAAGTGGTGCAATCTTGCGAGAACGACCCCAAACAACACGGTCATTATCTTTATCTTGCAATCGCTGAAACGAAAAATAAAAAAAAGACACATTTAAAACCTGCCATGCATATTATAAACCGATGGTAACTGGTTAACTATCCACTGTGCTATTTCGTTTACAGATGGACCATGCTTCAGTGACATCAACTATACATTGTATGTAATAAATCGAGGGCTGAAAGCCAGAAGTGTCTATCTCCAAAATTGCCAAAAATGAGTTAAATACACCAAACAGTTCGGAATTTCATGTAGTTTCTCAGCAAAAATTATCTAAGTCCTATCTTTATAAATAATGACGCAACAAAGAAGTCATATATTGTTAAGTACAGAACTACTAATTTTTTTTCCTAGCAAAAAAATGTATCTCCAGATAGAGCGTTCTTGCTGTCATTTAGGTTTGCTACATTAGTGCAAGATATGTATATATCCCACTTGTACAGTTCTTGCTGATAAAACTCTTATATGTTGAGAGTTGTTTCCCTTGAATCACTGCCTAAACTGCCTTGTTAATGTACCAGAAAAGGATATAAAATTGATGTTTTCTCTTTTGTGATCTGTTAAAATGGCTGCTAGACGAGGTAAGTGATACTTAATTTATCTTGTGTAACCTGATATACAAAAATAATGTAATATAATACATAAAGATATTCCAAAAGTACTCCATTAAAATTTAAGTTATCCCTTGCTGGATATATCCATTTCTTGCTGAAGTAGGCCTACGACCAAGGACAAAAGCATGATCACTTTTAATTCATATTAAATGTTACAATATTGATATTTCGCAATTGATAATAAGGAAGTTGAAATATTTTATTGTTTTTGTTTTAGGACGATGTCTAGATGCTACGGAGGCGTTGGAACTATTAGAGGATATGGAAAGCGAGTTTGATGATACTGATAATGATCCAGATTATAAAACGTCTGATTCCGATGGTGATGATTCTTCTGATGATCAGTTATTTACCACAAAGAAATCTTCTGCACATAACAAGGCACGAGATGATGTACATGATGACCAAGACAACACACAAGATGATGGACAACAAGACAACACACAAGATGATGGACAACAAGACAACGCCCACGATAATGGACAACAAGACAACAGACGTGATAATGGACAAGACAACTCACAAGATGGTGAACAACAAGACAACACACAAAATGATGGACAACAAGACAACACACCAGATGAAGTAACAGGGAAACAAAACACACAAGATGATGAACAACAAGACAACACCCAAGATGATGGACAACAAGACAACACAAGCGATGGTGGACAACAAGACAACACACAAGATAATGGACAACAAGACAACACACATGATAATGGACAACAAGACAACTCACAAGATAATGTACAACAACACAACACACAAAATGATGGACAACAAGACAACACACAAAATGATGGACAACAAGACAACACACACGATGAAGTAACAGGGAAACAAAACACTCAGGGTAGCAGAAAAAGACAGGCAAATCGAGCTAACTGGAAACGAAATGTCAGAAAGAAGTTGAAGTTATCTGGAAAACAACATGTCAATTCAGCTGGTAAACTAGTGTCAGAAAAAACTCCCATACCCTGTAATTGTAACTGCAGATACAAATGCAACATGGATTTCAATGAAGATGATCGAGCTGCAATTTGTAAAGCTTATTGGGATTTAGCTGACTATAAGAGACAAAAGGATTATCTGCTGTCAAGAATAGAGGTCTTTAATGTACAGCGAGTGCGTGTTCAAAAGAACCAACGCAAAAGAGCCAGAAATCAGTCAATTTTGTACTCATTTCCGAAAATGTCAACAGAAAAATTACAACAGAAACGTGTATGTAAGAAATTTTTCTTATCAACACTAAACATCAGTTTTGGGCCAATAAAGACTGCAATTAAACATGCAACAGAATCATCTACATTTGAAGTAGAAGATAATCGTGGCAAACGTTCTCCATCAAATAAAACTAAACCTGATAGCTTACAGTTTGTGAGAAATCATATTAATAGTTTCCCGAGAATAGCATCGCATTACACTCGCAGGGATTCAAAGCGTTACTACCTTGATCCGAATCTTTCGATATCAAAAATGTACCGTCTGTATACAGAGAAATGTAATTCAGCCGAACCTCCCTTGAAACCTGTAGGAGATAAAGTTTACAGAAATATATTCTGTGATGAATTTAATTTGTCATTTTATCATCCCAAGAAGGACCAATGCTCCAAATGCACCAAATATCACCTCCTAATTAAATCGAACAAAGGAGCATTTGAAGCAGAACATGATTTACATCTGAAACGAAAAGTCGAGGCACAGGCCGCTAAAGCACAAGACAAAGGCAGATCAGTTGCTGATCCTACCTTTATTGCTGCTACATTTGACTTACAAAGCGTACTGCAAATACCAAGCAGTCCTGCATCATTATTGTATTATAGTAGAAAATTAAGTGTCTACAACTTATGTATTTACACTGCCAAACCAAATGATGCATTCTGTTATTGTTGGTCAGAGGTAGAAAGTGGACGGGGAAGCAACGAAATTGCGACATGTCTGTACAAATGGTTATGTCAGTTACCAGGATATGTCAAAGAAGTGTCTTTATTTTCAGATACGTGCGGTGGTCAAAACCGTAACCAAAATGTGGCTGCTATGTTTTTGCATGTAATACAGACAACACAGATTGAAAAAATTACTCACAATTTCTTGGAGAGCGGCCATTCCCATATGGAATGTGATAGCATGCACGCCGCTATAGAGCATGAAAAGCGACATACCAATGTTTTTTCCATGCTTGACTGGATTTCTATCTTTCAAAGATCACGCCGTATACAACCCTATCGTGTAACAAATTTTCATCACTTAGATTTTATTAATTTCCAGAGTTTGGCAGAAATACTTCTTAAGAACAAGCGCAGAAACAGTGATGGTGGAATTGTAAATTGGCTTCTTGTAAAAGGATTTCAGTATAGGAAATCTGACCCCTGTATTATCTTTTATCGTTATGACTATGGTGATGAATTTAAGGAAATACATGTCCATAGTAGAGGACGGCCAGCTTCATCCGTAGAGCTTAAAAAGGTATATCAGAATAGGCTTCCAATTAGTCAGGCAAAGAAGAGTGACCTCCAGAAACTGTGTAAGCAGTTTGTAATACCAGAAGAGCTTCACAAATGGTATGATGACCTCCCATGTTCTAATCACTCTAAAGATCAATTACCAATTGTATTCAGCAGTGATGATACTGATAATGATGCTGACGATTAGGTCTTCGTGGATTCTGTGCGTTAATGTTGAATTTGTTAAAATGTATTTGAATTACTTGTTTGAATTAAATGCATTTTTCAATGTTTTAAAGTAGTTCATTCATTTATTCATGTTGTCCAAGTTTCGGGTGTCTGGGCACCTATAGCACCCCCTAAATCCGCCAATGCTCTCCAGGCAAAATTCCACGTATAACACAGGGCTTGCATACTGAATTTCTGACTTCTGTACTGTCTATTCATAACTTGGTATCAGCATTATGCAGATATCTCCAATGTTGACTTCCCATATTGGGCGAATTTATATCAACCAGAAGTGTCTATATCCATTATTATGAAATAAATTGAAAACTACTGCAATAAGCCTATTGATCATTCAGCATTTGTTTTCAATTATTAATACACACGTAATTACCAAAAATCATCTAAATCCAACAATTACCTGATTTTTAAAATTTAGTCAAACTTTAAATCTTCATTTTCTCAAAACGTCAATTTTGGAGATAGGCAGTTCTGGCTTTCAGCCCTCGAAATGATCATAGCTATCTATGCTTAGACAACGGTTCAATACAAAGCTTGTATATAACAACAAGCGGTTGCCATGCAAGATATGCCATTTGCAAGAGATGGGCAGAGAACAAGCTTAAGGAAAGAAGTGATTTTCGTACAATCAGGGGCCATTATTCAGGAAGTTGCGGCCCGATATGCGTGAATATCTACAGGGACGGAGATCTTCGGAACACACATATATATTTTAAGTGTCATCAAAATCAAATAAATATTGTGACCCCTTGAGGGTCCACAACCGTATACCGTAACATAATTTTACACTATTTGCGTACAAAAGGCGACCACTTCGTCGGACAGTTTATGATGTAACAGTGTTCTTAAAATCCTATAAAAATTTTGACCTCTAGAGGGTCCACAAGGTAAAAGCTTGATTTTCGTACTCAGGGCACATAATCTTTGAAGTTATATGCCCTGATATATGCGCGAAAAACATATTTTAAGTTTCATCAAAATTGGATAAAAATTATGACTTCTAAAGAGTCCAAACCTTGGTATTGCACACTTTTATATTATTTGCGAACAAAGAGCGGTTATTTTGTCAACCGCCGCCATGTGTTACAAACCTACATTTCAAGTTTTATTGAAGTTGGATATAAACTGTGACCTCTAGGGTGTCCACAAGCTAAAAACGTGATTTTTGCGTACAATCAGGGGCCATTATCCATGGTGGTTCGACCCGATACGCATGAATACGGAAGGGAAATAACCCTTTATTTCAAGTAAATCGGATATGAACTTTGACAAACAAAAATTGTGGACGTAAAGGGGTGACGATCTTATTATACGTCCACATAAAAATTTGAGCGTATAAAAATAAGCTTACTTGCGTAACCCTGGTTTCTTTCCACTTAAAAAGCTTAACGGTGCATAGATTTATCTAATTTGGTTCAACCTTCTTTATGGCGCCCCACAATCACTAACAAAAAATTCTGGCTGTGTGAACAACTATAAATTCATTTGTACGCGAATAGTATGAAAATAAGTTATATCAACGTTGTGGACCCTATAGAGGTCACAATTTTGAACCGATTTTGATGAAACTTGACATGTATGTTTATAACCCAAAGATCTTGGCTACTTTCGATATTTGCGCCATCGTAACTTCCTGAAGTATGTCCCCTGATTCTCCGAAAAATCGCTCTTTTTAGCCTGTGGTCCCTCTGGATGTCAAAATTGTTATCCGATTTAAAAAAAAACCACCTTTGATTATATCACCGCTACATGGTTATGGAGGTCGAGATCGAATTTAGTGAAAATCGGACCAAAATTGACAGACAAAATGGTCGTCGTTTGTTCGCGAATGGTGTAAAATAGGGCTGCAACGATACGCCAGGCCACGAGACGATGCGCATCACGATTCATACCCCACGATACGATTAATATCACGATGCAGGATTTTTTAAAAAAAAACTGCTGTTTAATTTTAAAAGTCTTTATTTTTTTACGTTAAACCTAATATTAAGACCTTTTCAAAGGTTTGTATAGATTTAATGTGTGTGATAAACTCTTTTTCACATATCAGTATCAATTATTATTATGATAATTATCAACTTTGGTACGTGTAAACAAGTCATAACAGTTCAAATCTTTCACTGTGAATGATTTACTTTAAATGATTAAATATCATTCTTTCAAGCTATTATTACACATCAAATACTTTCCCATACATGTGACTTATACTTGGCATGGGGATTTTCGATTTCAACATTACTTTTGTCGCCTGGGCGACTTGAATTTGTTGACGAATGCATTATCAAAAAAATTCAGTCGCTGAATCATAGACCGTATGGCTGAATCAAAAAATTCAGTCGCTAAATCATAGACCGTATGGCTGAATCAAAATGGCTGGCTCGTATTGCTACAACAATTTCAGCCAATGAAAAAACTTCTCGTTGTCAGGTCAGTGGTAGACGAGACAATGGCAAAGAAAATAACGGTACGAAATTTTGAATATCAAAATATTATAATACATTGGAAATAAAGAAATGATAATTGTGCTGATCAATGTATGCACCAATCGCCATTCTCGTACGTACAGTAATATTGGCACAAATCGCATATTACCGACATATTTATAATAATACGCTCTATGTTTTTTCCGCATATCATTCAAGTGTGTAATTTGCAAGTTAGTTAATTTCAAGCTCGACTTGCTTATTCAGACTGATATTAATTCTTGAAATAATTAAAAGCCATGCGCCGAGAGTACGTTAACACGTACTCGCTGAAAGTAAAAAAGTAATTTTGCTCATGGAATTATTTACGCAGGGTATTTAAAAGCGACAGAACGTCAGTCAATTTTTGTGGATTTTTTTGAATAATTAATCGCGATACGGACATTGATTGTATCGTGAATCGTGGATTTTTACAAAATCGCGGTTCATCGATGAATCGTTGCAGTCCTAGTGTAAAATTATGATATATCAAGGTTTAGATGAAATTTGAAATGTAAGTTTATAACCCAATAAAGATCGCTGTGTTCCTTTTGATTTTCGGGCAAATTTGACTATATAACTTCCTGATTTATGGCCCATGATTGTACGAAAAATCATGTTTTTTTTACCTCGTGGACCCTATGGAGGTCACAATTTTATTCCGAGTGATAGTCGGGTGTGCATTTCTTGAAAATCGATAATTGAACAGCTAAATCCATAATATCAAATGTTTCGTATACTTAACGTTAGCATCTGGCAGAACTTTATAAAAACTAAACAAATTCTAATGATTTTCTGATAATTACTTAATATAATTTTGAAAATTTAAAATATATTTTTTGAAAATTTAAATTAAATTTCTTTTTTAATATATTTATTAAAAAAAAGAAAATTTAAATTAAAAAAATCAATCAATGAAAAAAAGTAAAAATTTATATGGAAAACAAAAATGTAAAAGAAAAAAAAAAAAATCCCCGGCGTGGCCCATCGTTGCAATCGATTCTTGAGCATCCAGACCCAGTATACAGCCTCTGACAGTTAACATAGACTAGAGCGACCAGAGAAATAACTTTGTGGCCCCTTGTTGCAGTAGGGTCTCGATTATCCAATGTGGCATAACCCGAGCGACGAAATAAGGAAAGGGTTGAAGTTATGGACTTTGTCCAAAAGAAGTTCGGCTCTTCTTTTTTGACATTAAGTATACGGATTATAAAATCGATCTACATGAAGTCAGAGATGCAGTGCAAGAGGAGGTGAACGGGCCAGGACAATTACTTGAATATCGAGCCACGCATAAAAAATTGTTATTGTTATATCTTATTTTATTTTTATTTTTGTTGAAACTATTATACGGTACTGTACCGTATACGGTCTATACGGTACTGTACTCAGTTCCAGAGTTAACCCTAACGTATGATTGTTATTGTTAATTGATGACGGACATTGTCATTGTAGTAAATGTACCCAATCTCCCTGGTTAATAGTGGACTGGGCTAGATTTTATAATGGAATGGACCAGAGCACGTGCATATATAGGATATAAAAGGTCAGACTAACATGCTCATGTTATTCCAAGATTAGCTCCCAGGAGTATCTCTCAAGACTTCCTGTCCCGTGTTGAGTTAGTGTTATGGTTAAATCATAAAAGGAAGAACTTGATAAGTAACCATATAATACCAGCAGTGATTAAAAGCTTTCCTGACTGTACAAATTTCTGGCCTGATTCATTTTTTTTACTGCTAAACGGTCGCATGTCAGTCCCTGTAAATGCATGAACAATGTAAGTGAACATAAGGGTGAATTCGGGCGGTCCAACTCGAGGCACTTGAGTCGACTCGATATTGTTCGCGCGTCCCGAGTTTCGGTGATGTCGGGTCATGTGACCAACTCGAGTGACCTACAGTGCAGAGTACAAGTGGGATAGAACAGCATTTTTGGAGCAAGTCGGCAACTAAAGCCATGCTTAACATGCGTTTATCGATGAATAAAGAGTTTCAGAAAGCCCGCGCCCATTCATTGCTTTGGAAAAAAGTTGTTCAGGCAGTGAAATAACAAGACTCAGATTTTGAAGCTACAGAAACGCAATGTGTTAATCATAACAGCAAAACCGGTAATGATCCAATAACCTGTAAATTTTACGACGAGTTTGATGAAGTGTTCGGTACCTCTCTGACAATGCAAAACCCCTGTTTACTTTGGCGAATGAAAAGCGAGAACCCCCAGCCCCCAAAAAGTTCAAGTGCATGGCTAAGAATCAGGGTAAAAATAATGCAGATACAGAGGACGCCGATACCAGTATTGAACTAGAGAAGGATGATGAGGGTGAAGATGTTCCAGGGCGAAAAAAGCGGATTAGAAGCCAACCCACTGCTGTTCTGAAATGGCTTTCCAATTACCAAGAAGATCAAAAAGAGCAATTCAAACAACAGGAAGACCGAGCTGAAAAACAACATCAGGATAAGTTGGAGCGATTTGATAAGCTCCTCTCACTTTTTGGCAATAAGGATAAGGAATGAACACAATTTGTTGCGATATTCGTCGTACACGTAAAACGATACATAACAAAAACTATAACTGTTTTATTCATATTTTATTTAATGGTCATATGTTCAAAGATTCGTTGAAAAACACTGTATAATTCTTTTGTCCATATTTAAATGTACATAATTATCATGTTCAAAGATACGTTCAAAGAACATTGTATAATTGTTCTATTCATATTTTAATTTTCATAATTATCATGTTCAAAGATTTGTTGAAAAACATTGTTCATGTCAGTTGAACAGTGAGTCGTTGACGGTGTTTCTGAATTAGTTGATGTTCCAGTTAGGCCACATAATTGTATTTCGTATCTTAGTGCGTGGATGAAAAATTCACATTTTTGCTAGTTTAGCTTTTTTATTCAATGTATATTTTATTGTAATATCGGATTTATTACAAAAGTTAAAAATAAATGTTTTAAATAAATTCCAAACAAGTTTATTGTGAACCTCTTTATAAGGCCTGTATTTTCGGAGCAAATTTCAATACAGGATCAACGATTTACGATGGCGACTAAATGGTTTCTCTTCTGATATCCAGTAGCCGCATTGATGAGGACGTTTGGTTGGTGTACTGGTTCATCACCCAGTACTTCTAAATCGATGTATTGATCTAGGTCATCATGAGCCAACACACACATATTGTGGAGTACACAAGCCGAAATGATGAATTCACAGATATGTTGCATCAGCCTGCTCCTATCTCCACACTGATCTGTGAATGGAATGTCTCGGAGTTTTCTAAATCGCCCTTTAAGGTGGCCGATTGCCCTTTCAACGACTTGTCGATCACTAGAGAAACTGTAGTTGAAATTTCTCTGATGGGGTGTCAACTGTCCATTGTCCTTGAATGGGGGTATTAGCCAGTTTTTCACAGGGTAAGCGGAGTCACCGAGCAAGTGGTCATCATCTTCGAAGATGCGATGGTCCTCCGCCTTTACATAAATGGGACTATTCCGAAGAACACGGGCATCATGTGCTGACCCTGGATAACCGACAAAACCATCATTAATCATTAACATATCATCAACCACAACTTGTAACACTACTGAGCAGAATTTTTTTCGGTTCAAGTAAGACCGGTCATTGCCAACTGGGTTCGTTATTCTTATATGTGTTCCATCGATAACACCAATGACGCCAGGTATTTTCGTAAATTTTCCTTTTATCTCTCTTCTCCTTTGATTATTCGGCCATTGAATAACTTATATGATAAAGCTGATAAACTCCTGCTACGTGATGAACAATACTATGCACAGTAGATTTTGACAACTTAAAGTTGAAGGCTATATTTCTCATGCTGCATTGGTTGCTCAAATACCACACAAACACGAGTAGTTGCTTCTTAGGCGGAACTGAATCATAACCTCCACCAACGTAATTAACATCTGGTACCTGATATGCTTCTACTTCTCCCAAAAGTAGCATGAATGTTTCTTTATTTAGTCGGCAATGATACCTAAAATCTTCTTCATTCAAATTAATCACAAGCTCAGTGAAACCCTCCACTTTTGGCACACTTGGTCTTTTGGAAATTAATGCAGGAATAATTGGAGCTATGTCACTGTCTTCATAGTCATCATTTTCATTCAATATTTCTTCCAGAAAAGCATAAATTGCAAATCTGTCTATTGGCGCTGTCATTTTGGAATTGGAAATTTACTCGAGAACGTTCGTACGATCGACTCTAGTCCCGAGTGACTCCAGAGCGTTCGGGTAATCAACTCTCGTAACTCGCGGGTTAGAAAACCCGAGAGTCAATCGCGTAGAAAGCCCGAATTTGAACTTAGTGAGCATAGGCGTACGAGGCCGAACTTGTTGGGGGGGGGGGGCAGCATATTTTCCCGACAAATATATTTCTTTAGAGTCCGCCCGCTAGCGCCGGAAGTATGAAGCGTGCGACGACGGGGGGGGGGGTCTAGAAAATTTTGAAAATCAGACGGCCGTAGACGCGATTTCCAGGCATTTCGAACACTTTCTAGTATTTTGGAGTGGGTAGTAAATTATGAGAGTTGCAGCATAAAAATTGGTAAAACGTCATCTTTAAAATACAAGCTCTATTACTACGAAAACAAGAACAAATCGAACAATTTACTTTTGCCACATTTTTCATTTTATGAGACTTCACATTATTTATCCATATCTCAGATGTATAGAAGACTTGTATACTTTATCTACTTTTAATATATGAATGACCATATATTATAAGCGTTGTTGAGCACATTATCTTTGTATAATTCTTGCCAGTGGCACTTCTACATTCACCTATGAATATTTATTGTCCCCCGCCTTTCGAAGAAAGTTGGGGGACTATTAAAATGGGTTCGTCCGTCTGTCTGTCCGTCACACTTTTTGGGACACAATAACTCTCTTCCTAATTGAGCTAGAATGTTCTAACTTGGTGTATGTGTTTATTAGGTCAATGCCTTGATGGAGTTCGAAGATGAGCATTTTCCGCTTAGGGTAAGCAGAGATAAGCAATTTGATTGGTTGATGCTTTGGGACACGATAACTTTAGTTCTAATTAAGTGAGATTGATGAAACTTGGTGTATAGTTTCATTATAGTAATACCTTGACTAAGTTCGATAATGAGCATTTTCTGCTCAGGGTAAGCAGAGCTATACGCAATATGATTGGTCGAGAATTTGGAACACAATAACTCTCCTTCTAATTGAGTTAAAATGTTCAAACTTGGTGTACCGGTATATGCTTATTAGGTCAATGCCTTGATGGAGTTCGAAGATGAGCATTTTCCGCTTAGGGTAAGCAGAGATAAGCAATTTGATTGGTTGATGCTTTGGGACACGATAACTTTAGTTCTAATTAAGTGAGAGTGATGAAACTTGGTGTATAGTTTCATTATAGTAATACCTTGACAAAGTTCGATAATGAGCATGTTCTGCTCAGGGTAAGCAGAGCGATACGCAATTTGATTGGTCGAGACTTTGGAACACAATAACTCTCCTTCTAATTGAGTTAAAATGTTCAAACTTGGTGTATATGCTTATTAGGTCAATGCCTTGATGGAGTTAGATGATGAGCATTTTACGCTTAGGGTAAGCAGAGATAAGCAATTTGATTGGTTGATGCTTTGGGACACGATAACTATAGTTCTAATTAAGTGAGAGTGATGAAACTTGGTGTATAGTTTCATTACAGTAATACCTTGACTAAGTTCGATAATGAGCATTTTCTGCTCATGGTAAGCAGAGCGATACGGAATTTGATTGGTCGAGACTTTGGAACACAATAACTCTCCTTCTAATTGAGTTAAAATGTTCAAACTTGGTGTATATGCTTATTAGGTCAATGCCTTGATGGAGTTCGAAGATGAGCATTTTCCGCTTAGGGTAGGCAGAGATAAGCAATTTGATTGGTTGATACTTTGGGACAAGATAACTTAGGTTCATCTTGATTGATGATTTTTATGCCAATACAATGACTGCATTCTCATTTAGTAATGGATTCGACTGTAAGTGTGTAGAAACGATTGACTGCATTCTCATTTAGTAATGGATTCGACTGTAAAAGTGTGTAGAAACGATTGACTTGGACACGAGTGCCCTTTCCCTTGGCCAGAGGAGCCCTTTTGTCTGCCTTTAGGGTTCCCCTGACTAGGGTACATGTTCATTTTTCTGGTCGGTTTTAGCATTTTTCTTAATAAAACACTTTTGGATGACACTTCGTGTACAGTTTGATTGCTCGATACATTGAAAAAAATAAATGTGCGATTAATTAATATGTGTCTTCTATTTATTTTGGGATTTCGGCGGGGGACATCAGCCTCACTGTTGGCTTGTCTGTTCATGGTAAGCTGAGATAAGCAATTTGATTGGTTGATGTTATTTTTAGTTCTAAAATTTATTTTTATAAAGATATAAACCAACTAGTCTCTCTAGTAGTAGTAGCCTAAGGTCACGTACATTTGCCACTTTTAGATAATATATTTTTTTACAAATTCATATTTCAATGATCATTAATGCTCTACTTACAATGTAAGTTACAATATTGATTTCAGTTACAAATGTTGCAGAAAATGAAAGCGAATAACAAACAAAAGCATACGTAACAACAACGCATTTGACGTTATCGATGTTAATTATTTTGCCGTAAACACAGTTTCAACTCGTTCGTTCTACAACCATCATCAATTTTGTAAAACTTTACCAATTTCTACTTATACATAATTTAATTGTCGTTTCAATGATGTATTTCATGATGGATATCAGTTGCGTTTAGTGTCTAAAACTTTGAAGAATAGCGGGCTACTCAATAAAACAATTGACAGCTCGTCACGTGACAAAACATGCTAAACATGGCCGCTTTGAACCTATACCGTTTAGATCGCGTTTTATACTGACTAAATTTTTTTTTTTTTTTTTTAATTAATAAATTCAGTGTATATAAATGAAGAAGACATTATAAAATACATACCTCTTCAAATGGAAAAAAAATCTTTGAATATTCCCGACTTTTTTTAGGTGACCACTTAACGGCAAGACGATACGTACGTACATGGTACATGTACAGATTCTGATCTGATAGACAAGGTTTGTGGTAATTACACCTCGATACTACACTGAAGCTTCAACCAGTATTTACCATGTTTGATTGTATAAACTATCAGAGGTAGTTATCCTTATCTCCAAGACATGAGAAGATTACCAAAGACTGCACCAGCGGTTCATGAATTTTTTTTTTTTAAAGGGGGAAACATGTAGTAAAACGGAATCAACGTGAATTTACTGCCGTGGCTGCTGACATGGCATTGGATCAGACAATTAATGGGTCCCAGAAGAGCTTAGCTGGCCTCATAGGACGAACAGAACAGAAAGATTTTGTAGCAGAACGGGATATTACCCACCATGAGCGACTAATGATTTCCAATTTCAACCGAGAAGCGACAAAGTCCATTACCTTGGTTGATGAGTTAAATATTCATCACGAACTGTCCTAAACACAAACTCGGTGTTCAGAAGAAAAGGTCAACAATACGTTTTAGTAAAAGGAAACGCATTTGATGATACTTCTTTCTAATCACTACATAATGTAATAACTAATGTGCTTGTTTCACAAGTAGTCAATGAGAAAGTTTTTAAATTATTTCAATCGGGAGATGGTTTATATTCTGAATTTCGTCGAGAAAAGATTTGAAGATAAAGCAATAATAATATCTGATATGATTCAACAGCGTAAACAATTTAACTACAGTCGCTACAGATAAATCTACTAAGTAAAAGTCGAATACTTAGCACATTGTATCAATCTCGTTCCCAGAGGCAGCCGCGGAGCCGAAGGCCTCTGGCACATTAGACCATCCATTTTTTCCAAACCTAAGCCCCGCCCATTCTGACATCTAATTGGCCAATCTTTTGGGGTCGATTTCTCGAAAACTAGAGGTCGGATCGTCGTTTCGTTTGTTGTAAAATGATCATTGAGTCAAAGTCAACTCGCTGACATAAAAAATTGGATCCTAACCGAACAAATTCAAGTTTTTTTTAAAGATCTATTTTTCTACGCGTGGGTATATTTTAAAGTGATTGAGTCATCCAGGCACGTAAACTCAGGGGCGTACGACGCAAATAAACGAGAAATTTGGCGCGTAGGAATTACATGTCATTTTCCGGGAAAATGGCTACTCCGATTCACAGAGAAATTTCTTCAAAAATTTTTCTGGTTTAGAGATTGACACTGTATGATACAAATATACTGAGCGTCATAGAAAACGCATCACTTAAGATTTTCGTACAACCAAATCATCCTGTAAACAACTTATTTATTTTGCTTCTTATTGTGAACAATATTCAAATAGGAACACGTCAATAACAACACATTTGTACACTTACGGATGTTTAATCTTTAATCAACGGTACAAAGTCAGAGGAGTCAAAACCAAAAGTACGACAAAGATGGTTAATTGTGCTGCACAGCGTGCGTTAGGATGCGTTTCCACCAAATTTCATGTGTCATGCAGGCAAGATCAGAATGTGTTCCGAAATATTCTTCTCAAGGACTAGAAAGGTCAAAAATTGAAACTATATGCAAGCCAAAACTGTTTAATCCAAGTTCATACACCTGTTTTTTGATTTATGTTTGATTAAATTAAATTAAATTAAATACCTTCTACTGATGCTTGTAGCTTTTTGTTCCCCGCCTTTCGAAGAAAGTTGGGGGACTATTAAAATGGGTTTTTGGGACACAATAACTCTCTTCCTAATTGTGCTAGAATGTTCAAAATTGGTGTATATGTTTATTAGGTCAATGCCTTGATGGATAACTTTAGTTCTAATTAAGTGAGATTGATGGAACTTGGTGTATAGTTTCATTACAGTAATACCTCGGCTAAGTTCGATAATGAGCATTTTCTGCTCAGGGTAAGCAGAGCGATACGCAATTTGATTGGTCGAGACTTTGGAACACTATAACCCTCCTTCTAATTGAGTTAAAATGTTCAAACTTGGTGTATATGCTTATTAGGTCAATGCCTTGATGGAGTTCGAAGATGAGCATTTTCCGCTTAGGGCAAGCAGAGGTAAGCAATTTGATTGGTTGATGCTTTGGGTAACGATAACTTTAGTTTTAATAAAGTAAGAGTGATGAAACTTGGTTTATACTTTCATTACAGTAACACCTTGACTAAGTTCGATAATGAGCATGTTCTGCTTAGGTGAGCAGAGCGTTGATTGATCGAGACTTTGGAACACAATAACTCTCATTCTAATTGAGTTAAAATGTTCAAACTTGGTGTATATGCTTATTAGGCTCCGAAAATGGGTTTGCGGTTGTCAATTTTCAAAATTTTCCTGGTAGAAGACACCCCGACTCCCTCGAATGCTCGCGCCCCGTCGGCGCATACTTGTGTGGGCCTTGGTCAATGCCCTGACAGTTGAACCTTTGGTCCACCAGTCTGACTGATGACTGAGGATGGAAAGAGGCGAACGCAGAGGATAAATCAGAAGATTTTCACCCAAAAGACAAATACAACATTCCTTACTAATTTGTATGCAGTTGCGATGGCATTGCTGAAGCGATATGTGTATCTGTTCGATCTAAAAGCCCCTCTCATTCACAAACTTCGCTGTTCAATGAATTACTTGCGTGCTTCATGAAGTCTGAGCATACACGCGTCACCAAAGGAACTGAAAGTAGCGCTCTTCACAGATGAGGTTACTCTCTCAAATATCTTTTTCTGGGGAGAAAACCGACAAATATGAAAAGACAGTCAAGTTCGCCAGTTGACGTACAAATTCTAAAGAGAGGCTATATTGAGTGTGCGAAGGTAATGCATTTGGTCATCATGTGACTGACAATAATGAGAAAACTGCTTTAAGTGATACTAGTGTTAAATGAAGAAGAGCAGACTGAATTGGACCCAGGAATAAGAAACATTCATGTCGATCACTGGACTCGTAAGGGAAAGGTGCCAGAATTGACAGATGGTGGTCTACTGTTTTTGACAATCAGAAATACCCAGCCCTATCCAAAATTGTGAAAGCTGTTATTGTAGCACCATGGGCATTTTATCTGAAAAGCGCGAGACTGGATATTCTGAATGATGGGCTCCACCTGGGTCAGTGACCAATCGAAATCAATGCCAAAATATACAAGGTATTACGTGAAGGGCCGGATAAGATCTAAGGTCAAGATGGGGGTTGCCATTCACGATAGGCCGACATTTTGCAACAGTTTGTCGCCTTATTGTCCAAAGTTTCACATCGAATATTTCGTGATACAACAGTTGAATACAGTTTTTTAACGTACCTTTGTTCAATTCTGATATGAAGCACTGGGGTCATGAGAGAACGAACATTATCGATATGAAGCACTCTGTAACCGGTCGTTCCAGACTTACACCCCCTTTTCAGAAAATCTTTTGAATGCCATATAGCCCAATTGTATGAAATTTGTTACCCCCCCCCTTTCCAAAAAACCTTGTAAATGAGACAAAGCCTACAGTTTAAGATTGATTTCCTTTTCAAATCTGATGTGAAACTGTGGGGTCATAGGAGAACGAACATTATCGATACAGCACACTGTAACCTCCCGTTCCAGGGTTATCATCACCCCCTTTTCCGAAAAGCTTCTAGGCGCAACAGAGGCTACAGTTTTTAGCAGATTTGGTGCAAGCTTTTGCGTAGGATATTAACCTAGTTATCATCCGACATAGTTTTAATCATCTTTAAAGTTACATTCCTGGGTACAAACTAGGTGGCTTGGAAGATATATTAGGACTAAAAACATATTCAAACGTACTAATTTATCATAATTTTGCTTCTAATCCTTCTCAAAACATTGCAATTGCCAAGTATACCTAACTATAAAAATCGACCGAAAGAGGCCACGTTTGCGTCAGGGGATTACCCATCTCCGTACCTATCCTATAGAAACAGTGGGCGGAGACGGGTGAGAATTCATTGCATACACAAGACGATGTTATCTGTAATCGCTGATTATTTATTACAAATATCGAATCCTAATTAAATTCTCTGATTATCCACTGCCCGGGGGTTTTTCGGCGATTTTTTTTTATCTCAGAAATTGTTGTACGTCTAATTCTTCATAAAGGTTATCAATATGTACACAAAGCGCTCAATTTACTCGTGCAGCCTTCGACGTCAATCTTGCGGATAGTCCTAATCGCCGGGCTGTTGATAAGGGGAACACTTACATAATTGTCCTGTATACGCTCCATGAGGGTTTTGAGGGAATCCAGTATTTTTTTTTTAGTAAGATTGGCTATATCTACTTTACATATATACCAAATTTGTCATACTTTTATTGGCAATAACCACACAATAAGTACTTTCCTGGGAACCCATCTTTAAGTAAATAGACTCTTACCATTTAAAGTCAACAATGATTAGATAATTGTTTGCTACGTGCAAGTTTTTTCAACTTCCTTGTCGCCATTTTGGGGTCACTACAGGTTCATTTGAATTGAAAGTACAAACAAAAGGGAAAGTAGTACGTTATCAAACGAAGAATTAATCATTTTTAGAAAACAGATTGCATGCCAATTGCGACGATGGTATACTTACTTGAACGTATGCAAAATGCCTCGATAAAGTCGACATAATCAGGGAGATAGTAATAGTGTACGCGTCAATTAAATATATCTAGAATAACAGTTGAGAGACACGTTATATTTACCAATCAAGTCAATATGAAGCTTAGATGAAAAATGCCTCGATCTACTTAAAAAACATCAGAATAAAAGGAACAAGCTCTCGCGTAACGAATTAGCTGAGACGCAAACACTCCCTCATAAGCTGGTATGTTATTGGTATGTTACTACTAATAAATGGAAAGTTAACAATTCATCATGTTTGAGAGACACGTTATATTTACCAATCAAGTCAATATGAAGCTTAGATGAAAAATGCCTCGATCTACTTAAAAAAAATCAGAATAAAAGGAACAAGCTCTCGCGTAACGAATTAACTGAGACGCAAACACTCCATAAGCTGATGATATTGGTATGCTACTACTAATAAATGGAAAGTTAACAAAGTCATCATGTTTATCGTACAATTTAACACTCAGAATAGAGAAACAAATCAGCAAGCAAAGTTGCACAGTTCGTGCCCATGGGGATGCCTACCACTTGCTGATATATTTCCCCTCGAAATTCAACAAAGATGTTATCAATTAAAAAATCCAACATCTGAATGAAGTTGATGACGGTGAATTTGTTTTTGGAATCAAGTTAATTCTTAACGAAATACGTGGAATACTAATTTACAACTAAATATTGATATCTAGCAGAACCCGATTTAGACGAATAGACACTGTGAATAATGTCTTTCAACCAGGCTTTTAATTTACTATAGGTAATTTTAGTGTACAAAGTAGAAAAGTCAAACGTTTGGAGAGATGCGACTGAAGCAAGGGATCTAGATCGCAAACCATCAAGTAATTTTTTGGAATTTTTTAATATCCACATTTGAAGAGATAAGACTGAAGCAAGGGCTCTAGATTGCATACCATCAAGTAATTCTTTGGAATTTTGTAATATCCACATTTGATTTATACCACTACGAGAATATATTTTGACACAATATTTTTGAATACCCTCTTTAACAGTCGTTAGTATAGATGTCAATACTTTTGAAAGTGGTTTTGTGGAACAACGGGATGAACCTGCTATAAAACGTTGCTTGTAAGGATCTTTTATATAGTTCAGGTATCCAATATAACAAGGGCAAATCTGTAAAGGTATCTCCAAATGAAGTGAGTACAGATCTGTGATTGCATATGATTTCATCCATACTAGAGTACATCGTTTATGCGTAGCACTGTCGATTGATTTCCCGAAATTAAGTTCTTTCAACAGACAGTCATACTAATATTGTTTACATATAAACACTATGTTATTGGGCGCTTTGTCAGCCGGAACAATGGCATACTTGTCATGCAAGGCATTGAGATTTTCAACAATGCTAACATCATTGAAAATAGACTTAGGCCTAGTTCGATGTGCTTTAGTCTGTGATCTGTGAGTTTTAAGATTTGTGGACAAATTCCAGTTGGTATTACTACGCACGTGTTATCGACGCCATAGGTTGACATCACACGTAGAAATACACTGAGCGTCATCTTAAAGGGGAAGACCAACGATTTTCAACAGGGTTTCCATAAATCTTAAATATATATTCAGAAATAATCCCCTCTGTAACACAAGCAAAAAATTTTTTGTAAACGAGAAATTAATTTTTAGTAAAACCGGAAGTGACATAGTTGGTTCAACACGCTCACTGGTCTTAGAAATAGATTGACACTACCTAGCCGTTATTTAACGGTATTAGTCAAAACTATAAAACGGTGTGATTTAATGCGGATCCAATTATAAATTTAGTCGCCTATGTGAGTCCCTAGTCCCCACCCTCCGCACACACAGACACATCCGACTTCACACACACGTTTAATTATTTAGTAAATCAATAAACATATAATAAATATTGTTTCCTGGATCTATTTCAAAAATTGTGAAAACTAAGCTCACCTTGGTAGCTAACATGTCATAAATTACCACCTTGTTTGGTGACGCGGAATGATTGAATTGGTCCCAAGGTGTGATACCGATCTGACTAGTAGGCTTATAATTGTTTTAATATAAAACCCCAATGTATGCAATATCTAATCAACAAATATTGATATTGGTTATGACCTGTTCATTCTATACATGCAAATTTGTTTGGGCATATTTATTTTTAATTTATCCCCCCACCCTATATTTCTGTTTTTATCAAATTCATACGACCGAATAATATTTGAAGCCAAATAAATCAAATGAAAATGGAGATTAACGTATTCCTTTTGGGCACCTGTAACCGTGTTGATGATGAAGGCGTGCTATAGGCGAAAGTTTGGAATTCCATTGATTCTTTAATGTGAGGGATGATGCAGTTTGTTATACTGATATTGTAGCCCGGGAGTGGAGATTTCAATGTCGATCTTGCATGTAATTTTTAGCGTGTTGTTATTGGTGCCACCCAGGAAGCCGTTTTACGACCAAGGCGAGGGGGCCTTACGTTTTCCTTGGCAGATCCCCAGTCTCTTACCCATGACAGGAACTTTCTCCATCTGCCAACACCGGTATGAAACCTTTTGGTAAATAAACCAGGGTTACACTGAGCCATTAGTACATGTAAATGCTTTATGCCAATTTTGCCATGGATACGTTCAATAATGGTGATGGTGAAATAACACTATTTAACGACTGCTTTCAAAATTAATTGAAATCGCAAAGATCCCTGTGTAAAATACAATAAACTGTCCATTTTTATACGCCCACATTTTCATGTGGACGTATATTGTCGTCGCCCCTGTTCGTCCGTCCGCCCACAATTGTTTGTGAACAATCTACAGGTCACAATTTTTATCCGATTTCAATAGAACTTAAAATATAGGTTTATCACAATACGAAATCGTTTCCTTTCGATATTGCATGTATCGGACTGTAACTTCATGGGTTATGGCCCCTGAATGTACGAAAAATCACGTTTTTAGCTTGTGAACAGTGAGTGTAGAGGTCACAATTTTGAACCGATTTTGATGAAACTTGAAATGTATGTTTGTGACCAAAAGATCTTGGTTCCTTTCGATATTTGCGCCCATCGGATCGTAACTATGGCCCCTGGTTGTCCGAAAAATCTCCCTTTTAGTTTGTAGTCCCTCTAGAGGTCAAATTTGTTATCCGATTTAAAAACCGTTTAATTATAACATGGTTATGGAGGTTGGGTTCAAATTTCGTGAAAATCAGACCAAATTGACAGACAAAATGGCCGCCGTTTGTACGCCAATAGTGTGAAAATATGTTATATCAAGGTTGTGGACCCTATAGAGGTCACAATTTTTATCCGATTTTGATGAAACTTGGCATGTATGTTTATAAACCAAAGATCTTGGTTCCTTTCAATATTTGCACCCACCAGATTGTAACTTCCTAAATTATGTCCCCTGATTGTCCGAAAAATCGCCGATTTTGATGAAACTTGACATGTATGTTTATAACGCAAAGATCTTGGCTACTTTCGATATTTGCGCCATCGTAACTTCCTGAATTATGTCACCTGATTGTCCGAAAAATCGCCCCTTTTAGCTTGTGGTCCCTCTGGAGGTCAAAATTGTTATCCGATTAAAAAAAACATTATATTACCGCTACATGGTTATGGAGGTCGAGATCGAATTTCATGAAAATCGGACCAAAATTGACAGACAAAATGGCCGCCGTTTGTGCGCGAATAGTGTAAAATTATTTTATATCAAGGTTTAGACGAAATTTGAAATGTAAGTTTATAACCCAAAGATCGCTGTGTTCCTTTCGATTTTCGGGCACATTGGACCATAACTTCCTGAATTATGGCCCCTGATTGTACGAAAAATCATGTTTTTTACCTCGTGGACCCTATGGAAGTCACAATTTTATTCCGAGTGATGCTCGAGTGTCAATGTCTTGAAAATCGATAATTGAACAGCTAAATCCGAGATATCAAATGTTTCGTATACTTGACGTTAGCATGGGGCAGAACTTTATAAAAACTAAACAAATTCTAATGATTTTCTGATAATTACTTAATGTGCGACAACTCTGGTTGACTGCCCGGACAATTTAGCTGCTGTGTGGGCGTGTATGTTTCGTTGCCTGGCAACCTATTTTTCTAGAAAGATTATTAGGGTGATTAAGATCATGTAACGTACCATATTAGATGATGTACCTGATGAAGATGTCATTCCACCTCTCTGTAACGACCTTCTTTGTTTTATTCTTAATAAAGCTTGTCTCACCTAAAACAACATGAACTCATTACATTCAATACATACGCGGTTATAGTAGATCAAGCTTCCATAATTATCATATCCCCCAGTAAAACCATCGCAAAAATACCTGATTCCCTGTTTACGTTATAGTATCATACAACTGCCAAGGATTTTCAACAAACAGTTATTAGGCCAACTGGGTATTACTGTATCATGTATCAAATCAATCCGTGACCGTGACATTATGCATTAATTTTACAGTGCAAGAAAAAGTTGGCGTCTAAATTAACATGCAACTTTTTAAATTAATGGTGTTCAAACATAAGCAGTTTTATAAATTAAGATGGACCTACCTCTGAATTCAGGACACAGTGAAAAAAGAAAATGAAGAAACCCTGCAAAATTATAATTTTTTTTAAAGCAGAATCTGAGGAAATATACAAGAAGAGTTATTTCCCATTATGCCAAAGGGATGGAGAGGGCGATATGAAACTGGGTTTAATAGTATACTGTTATGCACCAACCGGGCTAATGAAGAGAGAGAAATAGGGTTTAACGTCCACTCGACACAAACTAGGTCATTTTGGGACTAACATATGGTTTCAATTTTATTTCAATAATTCGCTTGCGCGTAGGGGTCTTTAGCAGTGGGAGGAAACCGGAGTGCCCGGAGGAAACCCACGAGGTTGAGAAGGCGCCCCTATCTCCATGCCGCATACGCTTATACCAGGGATCGAAACCACAGCCGTAAGCCAGAGGTGGCCGACCAGCTAGAGGTCGAAGCGCGACACTCTAGACCACTAGACCATGACCATCCCAACCCCCATGGCTAATGAAGGCGAAGGGGTTAAACCTGATGTCATGTAAATACAGCACTGTCATTAGAAACATAATAATGCCACGTTATCCCTGTTTTTTTTTAGGAACGATGGTTGTAGAACTAAGTTGACCAAAATTCCAAGTATTTCTGCGTATATTCAGGCAAAATGACATTACCGGAGGGATGAAATGAAATTTTAATGGGGTTTAACGTCCTACTGTTCTGCACCCAACCCGGGCTAACGAAGACGAGCATACGTCACACATTGTGCTACTTTTATATCGAATAACAATTGCGATGGAATCTTTTACGTGCACGCCAATGTGTACACGGGACCTCAGTTTTTCGGCCCATCCGAACGACTAGACAGCTGCCCTTGTCAGAGCTTCCTACCTGCATCACTGACAAGGAGAAACCACGCCGAAAAATTTGGATGAACTGTCTCGGCCAATGCAGGGATCAAACACCGACCGCTAGGCTAACGAGCCAGCGTTTTACCCACTTAGCCAGGTGATTTCCTTTATCCGAGGGAATAGTTAGTGAATAATTCAATGGGCTATTTAGCGGTGATAAATGTAGACATTGTGTGTTAAAACAGAAATTTTCGGTTGTTTTAAATCAAAAACATATTTAAACATATTTAAAGTTCCAATAGCATTTTTTTAAGTTATATTTTTAAAATTTATTAAAATAAAGCCCGAAAATAGATTGAACCTATAAACAGTCCTACCTTGTTAAAGAATAATCCTATTAATCCTATAATTCACTATTGCCAGTTGAGAAATTGGCAAAAATATCATTTTCAACTTCAAATTCAAACGTTTGAAGATGGCCGTCCATGGAGAAGAATGGGAAAACAAGGGAGGTAATTGAGTAACTATTTCCTCAATCAACCAGTGTCACCCTTTCTACCCCCCCAAAAATTTTGTCCATGATCGTATAATAGTGAGTTGACAACCTTTTGAGCAAAAAACATAGAAATAATTATATTTTGACTCTCTTAGAAAAAGTGAAATTGGAACTTTAAATGATTTCAAACAGTTTTGAGTTATGTTAACGGCTATCATAAACAAAGACTCGCCTGTAGTGAGTTTGCCACAGCGAATATATATTGGAATACTATCATATCTTCATTAACAGATATCAAACCAAATATCCATGTTAAACCTAACAACGGTAGAAGGAAGAAGGCACTTTTAACACCAGCCCTGAAAAGAAATTCGAATATTTTTTCTCGAAACATTGCCCCAAAGGAACTAAATAATAATGATATAGTAGTATTTATTTATTCATTTATTTTTCCATGAGACATATCAAACGTGACAATAGGTGATAATATAAAGTGACATCATGATATATGAGACAGTTATGATGAGACAAAGAGTAATGAGGTTATGAATTATCTGTCGTTTGAGGATGACCCATAAAATACAGATTAAATTCAAATGGAGCCCTTGGAGGAGGATCAGGTTATGTCACCATAGAGGGGTAGATTCATTTATAAAAGATGAAGGATGAAATATGACAAGAAGTAGTGAATTAAGACATTTGTATTTGTTTTGCTAGCAAGTGTTGTTTAATATTTATTTTAAAAGTGATAATGTTCTCTATTAATTTAAGTTTGTATGAAAGTACATTCCAGGCCTGAATACTTAAATAGAAATTGGTTGAATTTTGGGTATTATTTTGGTACATAATTATAAATGCTTGATATAGTACTATGCAGCTGAGCATCCCCCTTTAGCGAAAATTAGATTCCATATACTCCGGAGATCCATTATGAAAGATATTGTGAACATGGTCCAATTTCGGTTGTATGGCTCTATTTTCAACAAAATGTTTAGATCTTTTGGCGTAATTTAATCTCTAGGATTTAAGTCGTGTATAAATCGGATAACTTTTTTGTGAATAATTTGTGGTTTGTTCTTCAGCTTCTTGTTTAAGCCCGAAAACACGCATAATCTAAGTGACATTGTGAAAGAGCATTGGTTAATATTTGCTAGTATACTTTGTTCAATTCAAGACTTGTTATATCTAAATAGAAATTTCAAGACTTGTTATATCTAAATAGAAATTTCAATCTGGTATTGCTCTTTTAATAATATTGTTGCTTGAATGACATGATCAATACACACTATTTCAAAACTACTAGTTTTCTGCTGGGGCCAAATAACATACATCCAGTTTTTTTTACCTAAATGGTGGGATAATTAAATCTCCCATCCGGACGACTACCAGTATTAATATTACTGGGCACTTTACTGTGAAATATGTTTGTGAAGCGCGGCGGAATTCTGTACTATCAGCATCAGCATTTAGATTCATCTTTGTTAATTCTGAGAAGATAGCAATAAGAATATGAATAGGAACAACCCGATTTGGTGTGGGAGCTAAAGGACATTGTGGAATCTAGAACTGTGTCAATGTTTTGGACTTCTGGAGGTGGAGCGAGATGTTTGTGTTGAAATTTAAGAGATGGTATTGAAAAGGTTCTAAGATGTTGTTTTGTTCAAAATTTAGTGGCGACAATGAACAGTAGAGGGCCTAAAACCGATCCCTGGGGCACATCACCCATTATCATAGGAGCTAAGTCTGATAATGTGTCGAAAAGCTGATTAGTTTGAAAATTAATAATAGTCTGTAACCGTAATATAAGAAAAGGTCGTCTCTGCAAAACAAACATCAACATATTATTAATGCAAGAGGCTGTTGTTGTTATATGACATTGTCATTGACTTGTTCTACTTCATGTTCTCTATGTTCTACTTGGTGTTATACTAACCTGACTTGATTTAATTCACCATGTCTTTCGTGTTTAGCAGACGACATAACGATGCGAACTACACTAATTAGAATGACCAGATTTACCTAAAAATAAAATATTATAAATACAGACGAGTAGTCCTTTGATTCCTTTAATGATCTAATTAAGGGACACTGTTGCCGTAGACGATGCGCAACTGGTTCTCTGCATTTATTTTCTCTGTTCTCAGTTCATTTGTTTGGATATTGTTGTTCGAAGAAATATCCCGTGGCAAGTTGATATAACAACACATATACGGATCGTAATTATAAAAGTAAAACTAAGTTATTTAATTACCATCATGATAGCAAGTGCTGGACCAGCGAAGGCCCAGATTGTTTCACGTCTTGTAGACAGCCAGCAACTGAAAGAAAATTTCCACAAATACTTGAACAACAATATTGCCAATACCACGTACATAAATCAAGCAAGTACATGTACTGCATAGCAACTTATATACGCCCACAAGCATTTTGAATAGTGAATTTAAAGTTTTCGGGGTTATACGGCGACTATGAATTCCCTTTTACAACATGCCAAGCAGTTGCAGTCGCAACAATCCTAAAATTTGGTTAATCCAAGAAAGTTTGAAAAAATAATTTGAAAATGAATTCACTTTTCTTCACCAAACTGACCCATTAAGACGTTACGCCATGTGAGAAACTTTGCCCGGGCTCTTTTGTCACGACGTAGTGCTATATTTCTTTCAAAGAAAGACTAGACTACCATGACTAGAATACACATAACAGGACCGCATGTTTTCACCCCACGTGAACGACTAGGAAATTCCCCTGCTAGGCGAAACCAGACTGGAAAAGCCAGAGATCGAATCCCGGCTTCGTTGGTAAGTGAGGCTAGTATTGGTCATGGATAATATTCCGAATTTTAAAATGGCATGTTAGAAATGTCAGGACCACGGTTCGACCACATTTGTTGTCACTTAATAGTATATCATTCGAAGCGAAAGTTCAAAACAAAATGAATCATTTACTAACTTGTATTCGGTTCCGTAACCTTTCCAGTCTGCTACAGCTGATATTGTCACTAACAAAAGTGGAACACCTGAAAGTATGGTTTATCATCATATATTCATTTTTGTATGTCCACCATCTTTTAGTAAGCCCACAGCCTAATGCGCAGATTTTGAATTATGAAAATTTATTTTCAAATTTAGTTACTACTAAAAATAAGTGTAATACCTTACATTAAAATGGCATAAATGTACGACGGAAGTATACCTGGCATAGGGTTATTGATACTGTTACCTTCTGAACAAGAATGAAAGGGGATTTAACGTTCTAGTGTTCTGCTTCAACTGGGCCAATGAAGAGGGGCATAGGTCATACAGTGTGCTATGAGGGAACTTATGCCCGGACAGCTGTCCTTTTCAGGCGTTGACAAGGGGAAGCCACGTCTGAAACCCCCAATGAACTTCATCGGCCAACACCGGGAGCGAACCCGTGACCTCCAGGCTAGCGAGTCAGCGTCTTGCCAACTTAGCTCCCCTGAAAAACAAAGTGTTAAATATACATTTTACGTGCTCACCCCAACCAAAAGTCGTATAATAAATACGTCTCGACTTCTCTGATCCAAAGACCCGGACAACACGACTATAAAGGTGTAAACCTTCTACCAGCATCCATGTAAATACAGCAGTATAACAATAATGTAGTAATAGAGCCACAATGGAACACACTGTCTATAATATAAAACAAGTAAATGTCTAAAAACAGATTGCAACCACGGGGATAACTTTTCTCAAGTTTAAATTTGATTAATCAGAAAGCAATGGCAGACATTAAAGAAACATGTATTAGTTGTTTGAACAACAAAAAGTTCGAGCAGCGAAAGGAGTCATTGGGACATTTTGTTCCAAGCATTAACCATGTTTGCGAGGAAATTTAAATTAATAGTTCGCGAGAAAATTCAAATTAATAGAACGATTACTGGAAATTCTGAAAGGTACTATACCTTATTTTCTACAGATTTTATTCCAGCCAAAAACGTTACTTGTGCAGCAACAATAGCCAAACAAAGGTTTCTGTGGACGTAAATTCTTTCACAGCTCAGAATACTTGAAAATATAAATAGTTAAATGTATTGTTAATTATTTTGAGATCTATACAAAAATATGATACCCACTGCTTAGTTATTGTGTAGATGTATATTGATACTTGTATTTATGGATTTAATGTGCTAATAAAGACGGGCATAAGCCAAATACAGTGCGCTACGAGGGACATTTTACTCGGACAGTGGCGATACGACCTAATCTTATATCGAATTCCAACTGCAAAGGAATATTTTACGTACAACAAATGTGTAAACGGGACCTCGTTTTTTCGCCCCATTCTAAAGAAGACCTAACAAGGGGGTGTAGTCAATTCCCTCCGTCGACACCAGTATCGAACAGGGGATTCTAAGTCGGTGAGCCAACGTCCTTCTCTTAGCAGGAGAGGCGAGCCAGAGTAGCGAAGTGTGTAGCAAGGGTTCTGGTACGTGCATGCCAATGTATACACGGGTTTTTCGTCCAATCCGAACGACTAGACCTGTCTTTGCCAATCCCTGCGTCAATGGGAAACCATGTCGGAAAAGCCAGATTAACTTTCACGACCAGTGCAGGGATCGAACCAGACTAGCCAACAAGCGCCGGCAGTTGTCCATAGTGCCGCTACCCAGGCAAAATTTCCCTCATAGCACACTGTATGGCATATGTCCGTTTTTATTAGCCCGGTCGAAACAGAACCGTGGGATGTTAAACAACATTATTTCATTCCTTTACAGGAGATACTTACTCTACAAAAGTAAAGACTGTAATTGTAATTAATTGGGCTACAAGTGATATGGTACAACCAATATATGATATAGTACTTAATGCCAAGTCTTCAACTTTTGATATCTAAAAATATAGAAATGAAGGTATTATCAATTACAAAAACAGTAGTTTCTCAATTCATTTACAATTGTTTCTTACAAGTCGTTATAAGTTAACGGAGTTTTGGACAATCGGTCCCAGATCTACCTACCAGTAAAAGTCATTCCTATCTGCACCACCCGGGCAGTATGCTGGGTAAGCACCTATCGTTTTTCGATTACCAACAGTCAGATCATCTTACATTGTTTCTATCGGATAATTAGGGAAAACCAGGTTGGGATTTCTCGAGTTGGTGAGTCACAGAGCTACCGTGTCATTTAAAATAAAAATGAATAGACATATTGCCAATGTCATGTAAGTATCATTTAGAGGCTGACCGGAAATGGTTCAACATTTAAAATACATAATGATCAAAATTTCTGTAATATTGGCATAACTACCTCAAATGGGTGTATTTGAAGCAATATAGCAAAATTGGTAGTATGGTTGCAGGAACAAGATACATGAGTTGCCATAATATCAATAACTTTACACCCATAATCTGACCAAGATCTGAAAGAAATAAAGTGGGTGGTTAGCTATATAATATTATCGACCATTAATTAGTAACGGATGATCAAGCAAATCAAATCATACCTCGTCAATCCATTCAGATAAATACATTTAAATGTCTGCCTTTTTTCGGTCATTAAAGTGTCGGTATCATCAATATTAAACTAAAATAAAGATAAAATATAATTCAGCAAGGAAGCAATAAAACTTGAAAACCCAGAAATATAAAAGAAACACCGCTACATTTTTTAAAGATGCATCCTGTCCGATTTAGATAATGAGCTGGCTGTTCTTGCTTTAATAATACATGTACAAAATAGCGAAATGCATTATATTGAAAACTTTAGTTAAATTAAATTATTCTAAATAAAGTTATGAATATTTAAAGTTTTGACAAAAAATAGCCGATTGTCAAGTTCCATTGCCATGATAATAAACAAAGTCTCGATTATCAGTAATTTTGTGGCGTGTATCGTCTAATCCATTCATATCTCAGCCATCCAATGTTCCAGACTGTTGGTTATGTGCTTATTCTGCGCATAAATATCTAAATAACATTTGAAGCCTGATAAAAAAAACCACCTGAAGTAGGCAGATTAAGATGTTACATAATGCATCTTTAAGCAATGTATGAGGTATTACAAATAGATTTGTGTTAAATGTCCGTAATAACAGTTTTATTATAGTATTGACTGCTCTTTTTACTTGGGCGTTTATTTTTGCTACATATAAAATATCTTTACCGATTTTATAATGCTCCGATTAGTGTTTATCTTCAGTTTAAAACAATGCGAAATCTGCAAAGACGAGTTATCTTGAAATACCGTTAATGACAATATAGGACTTAATATATAACCTGTAATATTCTCATCTTGTTCACTGAAAATCAATAAAAGCATATTTTAGTAACCTGTATTGGTTGCCATCTTCACAGTGTCAAGGTATAATGAAATACACTTTAAGTGCTGCTTTTCTACACCAGCCGCGTAAACGAAGAAGGTTATATATATACGTCATACATTGTGCTATGACGAAAATTGTGCCCTTCTCTGCACTCAACTGTCAATGTTTCTTTTACGTGCAAGATGAAGACGGGGTGGGATGGGCTGGCATAGTGGTACGTGTGCGATTTAGGTCATAAGTGGCGTTTGTCCATATCCCCTATAAGTGAAGTGTCTTCATACTGCTAAAGACGGGTGCAACTGAATTATTGAAATAAAATTGGATCATATGTTAGTCCCTGCAATCCCCCCTCCCTCTCTCTCTGTTGGAATTCGAAATAAGAATGGAATGTAGCACCGCTTTCCTGTCAAAATCAACCACATTTTCCTTCCTCACTCATCTTCAAGTTTCAAGTTGTAAGACGTTTAAAAATCGTCTAAAATGTAATCCGCGATTTTCATAATAGATAAAGTATATAAATGAAGAAAGCAGGGGAATTCCTTGCAGATAAATCCTAACTATTTCGATAGGATATACAAACGAATATACTTTATAAATATTTTATAAGATAAAAATGGGTACCTTAAATAATTCAGTTTTATGGTTGGGGTTTTCAAGACGATGACAGCTACCGTTAAATTACCTTCAGGGTCTGTAAATATATATCAGTAGCATATAAGATAAATATTATTTGGAATGGTGAGTTTTTAACTCGACCAACAAAAATAATGTGGATTAATCTCTCTACGAAACTTTGCCCAGCTCAATTCAATGTGGGGAGAATAATTTTCTTCAAACAGCTGCTCTACTTTTCTTTTTTTATTATTTTAACTCTTTATTCATCCTGAATCTGGCTTGTATATCCCCGTCATGTTCTAGACACATGGACTCATGAAAGTCTCACCCGCCTAGACAATGTAGATAATTTATAGAAATGTAATTGTCTTACCATTCTTTGATGAATTACCTGTTAACTGCATGTCACTCACTGTCCACGTGTCATCATCGTCTCTTAATGTCACATTATCTATTAATTCAGCATTTAGTTGTTCTATTTCAATATCTGAAAAATATAACAACTTCGATGATATGACAACAAGTAGAGATTTACGAAATTCTAAATATCCTGATCAGTTCGTCAGTTCTCATTTTAGTTTCTTTTGATATGTTGTTTATCTGAAAGGGCGAGGTGCGGGTAGGTTTACCATTTAACTCACCTATATACTTAAAGTTTTCTTCTTCTTCATTTTGCAGAATCCCTCGGTTGATGGTGTGATTTATAAATATGTCCATATGAAAAACCATATGTAGCACAGAATCGTCCTGGAAGATTGCAAAAGAGGACCAAGAAATGGTGACTAATAGGCAACGCAGTGCGGCTGCCCAACAACTTTACTCTCAAAACAAGAAAGGGACACACTTACAATAAGCTAACTGATACTGCGGAGTGCGGATTGGGTAAAACGGTCAACCATCGTGCGTTATATAAGCAAAATGCAATACCCTGATGAAAGATGCTGCCCAATATTCTATGGTTGGAAAGGGATACCCACACCGAAGACAAATGATATTTAAGAGTCCTATCCCAAAGCTGGACTTAGTTTTGGAATAGCAGTCTCGAACGCCATTCTCAAAATGTCGAGAAAATACATACAAGAGGCCACATCACTAAGCATCATCGATTGCATAAAATGCTCTTGTGAACCCAATGACTGTCTCTTCTCTTTAAAGGGCTACGAAGTGGTTCAGTCCTACCCTGGCAGTTCAGCTATTCGGTTCGGGTACCAAAACGATCAGATGATGAAGTGTCCTGGGCGACAGAGCTCTGCTAAGTGGAGTTATCCCGTTATTTATGGTTCAGAACATTCAAGTAGCTAGGCCCTCTCTGTTAGACTCCAAATGACCCGACTCTGAGCGTAGTGAAAACTTACCATATCTAAATATTCCCATTCCTTGGAATGGCAAATGTTTAAAAAGTAGTTCATAAGGACAAGAAACTTCTGAAATGACAAAATGTGAAGAATTGAAAATAAAGTGAATGTTATCCAAAGTTTTCATGCGCTATTACGAGAAATATTATTGGGGTATATACTAAATAAATATGAACTTACTTTAAGATGCGATGCTTCACTAGAAATATTCAGGCGCTGATCTAAATAATATATATGAGACATGTCCGGAGTCGAAACTTCTTCGTTATTATATATTCTTGGTCTTTTCCTTGAAGTAGGAAGGATGGAGTTGGTAGTAGAACTGATTCTTGGGTTAGTTTTCTCAAAAGAAGACAATTCTGATTTCGTGCTTCCAGCATTAGTTAACACGAATAAAGTATTCCAAGATGGAAACCTGCTTCGTGAGATTGAAATTTTTAGATATTTTGGGTTCGGTGAAAAAAGATATGTGATTGTTGCTGCAGTATGGTCCACAGCTGTCGCTTTCCGAAAAATAAAATCTCGGGTAGACGTTTTCCTAGTTGTAGGTTTAAATGTTTTGGTTTTTCGAAGGATAAAACCGGCTCTTGCAAAGTTCCTGTACGCTGTCGTTGGCTGCTTTGAAGTAAGAAAGCTGGATATTTTACTAGGATGAGTGGTGGTTGCAGCTTTCCCAGTAGAAACACCAGTAATTACAGCTGTCCTATACGGAGTAATGTTTTGGGAATTCCAAGAAAGCCAATTGGTGATTGGTGATTTGCCAGTGAATGTGGCTGGAGCTTTCAAAGACGAATGAGTGACTGTTTGATCATTGCCGGAAATTGAAATAGTGGTTGAAGCGTTCCTAGAACTAGGTTTTCTTGGTAACTTATCCCGAGACATTGAATGGTTTATAGTTTTCTTTACGAGTTGTGGTGTCGTTGTAAAGACGGCAATCGGTGTTTGGGTAGCAGTAAAACCGGTTGAAGTTGTGGTGGGTATTAAAGTTGAGGAATTTTTATATAACATAATTCCTGATTGTATTCTCTGTGGATGATGATCTCCCGCTTCTTGGTCCTTCTTTAATGTTCCAGATATTTTGTCCTGGAACAATGTTTTCACCCGTGTTGGAACTACAGTGGGGCTATAGTAATGTTTGTTGTTTCTGGATCCTGTTATTTGTTCAAGCGTTGAATATTTGTGATTTATATTATGTTTTATCAGTTGGTATGATTTAGAGTTAGTGTTTATTGGTGGTACGTACATATATGCATGTGCCTGAATTCTTATCGACCCACAAGTAACCGTTGTGTTTACTCCAGGTTGGTAGGAATCTGAAACGGTTAAAATGTTAAGAACTGGATCGGTACAATTACAAATAAGCTTATTGGGGGCGGTGGGGGGGGGGGGGCAACCTAAACATACTGGCCCGGGCTTTCAAAAGATGAATAGCATACAGCTGGTTGCATCACATAATAATATATACATGTATGAAATTAAGTATGCGTGCGACATGAATAACAAATTTATGGAAGATACAGACAGTTCGACTGTGGTCTAAAATCAGCCAAAAGTAGAGTGTTTGCTCTTCAAATGATCAACAAATCAAATTACAACACGCTAACGGTATAAGCGTAAATTAATGTAAAGGCAGAAGGTAATGTTTTTCTTTTAAAGGAATCGACTAAAATGAAAGATCTCTAACTAGGAGATAAATACTTCTTGTTCGTATTTATTATCCAGTGGTTCTAATGGATAATCCAGGTATATGGTTAAATGTACACCAAACCCCCTCTCAATACGAAATAGGAACGTGTTTATCGATATTTTAGCTCAAATTTTTAGGGATTTTCTTTGGAACTATTTAGGAAAGTCATTGGAGTGGGTGGAAGGGGAAAAGTCCAGGTAGACAAAGACAGTGGGGGGTCGGGCAATCTGGATATATTAGGGTTAGACAATATTGGTTAGTATATATACAGGTAAATTCTTACCTTTATCGTGTAATGTATATTTACATATAAAAGAATACTTGTTATTACAATTTTCTTCACGCCAATAACCATCTTTTGATGAAATCATGATGTAGCAACGACGGTTACCTTTGACGGCAATGGTATCTGATAAATTGATTAAAATATGATATTGATCTGTTAATACATAATGACATGGGCAAAATCAGGGGATCTATACAGTAACAGTACACCCTTTTTCTCTCTCTCCATTGTCTGACTTATATATATAATATAAATAGGTTTCGAAACAATTTTCGGTGATCGTAACATTGACGCGGTGATGTTTTCACTCGTGTCGGGTAGATTCACTGTCTTATATTTTGAAGAATATGAAGAGAATATGTTTATCTCCCATATCACTATATCATAAACCATCATAACTAACACCAACACCAAAAATTTTAAGCTTAGAAAAGTAAAATTACCGTTAATCCTATAATCTACTTGAGGAGTATTTCCACTAGACCATACCAGTTTATGTTTCTACAATGACAGATATAATACATTATATAATGCAGCAAGGTCAAAAATTTGAAATTTAATGAGGATTCAGTTATGCATTTATAAAATTCACAAGATTTCATGAATCTGAGAATAAAGAGGCATGGATTTATGCTCTAAATATTCTGAAGTTGAAAAGGGTTTTGCCTTAAAACCCAGTGCACAACCAGTCTTGGTTTGAATAAACTTGTAAGGAACCCATGACTTAACTTGTATGTAACTGCTACCATTTCCGATCGTTGCCAAGATGCAATCATTTCAATTAATCGTGTTCCTAATCTGGAACATACCCCAAATCGCGTTGAACTATCCCCCACCCCCCACACACACACCCAATGCTCATCACCCCTCCTTCTGGAAATGACTAAAAATAACGCTTCAGATAATCCCAAACCAATATTTAATTTTGACCTATTTAAATCAAAGGGTTTACTATCACCTTCCTGTGAGGGTGCACATCGTCTACACTTCTGGGAATTTAAATATTAAACAGTTTTAGTTTAATTCAGTGGCTCACCGTGCGTGTTAGACCAATCCAGTAGGATGTCATATTGAAGATACGTCGGTTAATATATTCCTGCTCTTTATCACTGAGAATATCTACCAGAACTCCACCAATTACAGCGTGGTAACAGTGACAAACGGCTTCCTCTTGTGATTTTGGATGTTGCAGTATTTTATAACATTTATCATCATAGTGACCCCAGCCAGTTTTGCATTTTACACTTGAAACTTAAATGTATAATAATTATGGCGATGTATATAATCTTGATGATGTTCCGTAATATGGATTTTTATGTATGGCTTTAAATGGTTTATAATCATTCTGGAAACAGGAGGTCTCAACTGGTATCCATTACTTGACATTAAATATCTTAAGCAGTACCCCCCCCCCCCAAAAAAAAAAAAAAAAACAAAACAAAAAAACCCCAACAACAACAAAAAACGTCAGGTTGGTATGTCACTCTGAATAGACGCATCGCATAATATTTGCCCAACATTTTATTGTGTAATTCTGACCACATCTCCAACTTTTCCTGGGCGATAATGCTCCTTCCCAAACAGAGAATTTAACTCAGGAAATGTCCTCAAAAACGCACCCTGACTTCTGAGATGGTAATGTGTTTATTTAACTCATGCTGCTCTACTGTTCAACGAGACCAGTCCTAAAAATGCACCCCCATACCTAGTTCAGCTCTGAACGTCGGTCTCATTACACTCTGAACGCTCAGGGTGAGTGTAATGAGACCGACGTTCAGAGCTGAACTACCCCATACCCGGATGAATCATTCACACTACAACGTCAGCATCACGCCACGACCACGACAGCTCAGATGAACCAGCAGCTTGAAAGACTAGCCTGGCTGGCCTTACTGCCTAAGCCGTTGTCAATCACCTCCAGGTCAATATTCGGACCATCTACAGGCTTTGGCAACGCTTTCGGGCCACCAGCACATCAAATGATCGCCACCGAACTGTTAGACCAAGGGTTACCACATGGCAAGAAGACCGCCATGTTGTGAGACAGCACGTGCAGAATCCCTTCACACAGGCATCTGATCAGACAGTGGGAACAAACGGAAGACCAATCAGTACTGACACAGTGCACCGACGTATCACCAGAGAGAACATCCATTACCGTAGACCTTCGTGGACCGATCCTCAAAACTCGCCATCTGTAGCACCATGGGCCTTTTGTCAGACGTGGAGAGCGTGTGTTGTAGGTCCGGTCGCCACATCCTACGTATGACCCATGCATCTTGTTTTTGCTACATATGACCGTTAGCCTTGTGATCGTCTAGGATTTATCTCTAGCTGTCTTTGCTTCTCTTTCACGTTGTGTATTTCTTCTTACTGGTTTCTTAAGACGTTTGTCTTCTTCAGTTATAACAATGCAATAGTTCGTTTTTACCTTTTATGTAGCATAAGTATACATACAAGCCTATTACAATTACAGTCAATGCTACCTAAACTCTTCTCAACCTAGACACCTCGCGGTGTCTAGGACTCTTAGATGGTAACCCTCTGGAATCTAATCGAAGTCTGGAATCTAAATGTCGTCTGACGAATTCGCGCAAGTATCATAATTTTATATCAACTGGTTTTGGACATTCAATTATCTAATTGGTCAAACATGATGTAAATAATTAGAGAGATTGGTTAATTTAAGCCAAATGGTGCAATAACCCACCCTTATATGGTTATGGAAATTTACTGTAGAAATTGCGCATGAGATATCTGTTATCATGTTGTTGACACAAAGAACCAGTATGTCTTGTTTCCATAACCCATTTTCATATACCAATATGTCATTCAAATGTTAGTTGAAATCAGTACACACCTGCATATATGTGAATATGTTAGAAACATAAAACTATATCTTATCTCCTCATTCCTTGTCTATAACCTTTAAAACCATAACTTCGTAACCCAAATGTCAAAACTTCGTCACGGCGCCAAATGGAATATTTATGTATTCTTCTTCTAAATGTCTTCCACCAGAATTTTACTGCCAATTTTTTTCTACCAGAATTTTCTTTTTTTCCACCTGAATTTTCTTCTGTTGCAGCCTACCCAAAAGGTCGAAACTGTTACGGCACCAAATGGAATATGTAGCACCATGGGCCTTTTGTCAGACGTGGAGAGCGTGTGTTGTAGGTCCGGTCGCCACATCCTACGTATGACCCATGCATCTTGTTTTTGCTACATATGACCGTTAGCCTTGTGATCGTCTAGGATTTATCTCTAGCTGTCTTTGCTTCTCTTTCACGTTGTGTATTTCTTCTTACTGGTTTCTTAAGACGTTTGTCTTCTTCAGTTATAACAATGCAATAGTTCGTTTTTACCTTTTATGTAGCATAAGTATACATACAAGCCTATTACAATTACAGTCAATGCTACCTAAACTCTTCTCAACCTAGACACCGCGAGGTGTCTAGGACTCTTAGATGGTAACCCTCTGGAATCTAATCGAAGTCTGGAATCTAAATGTCGTCTGACGAATTCGCGCAAGTATCATAATTTTATATCAACTGGTTTTGGACATTCAATTATCTAATTGGTCAAACATGATGTAAATAATTAGAGAGATTGGTTAATTTAAGCCAAATGGTGCAATAACCCACCCTTATATGGTTATGGAAATTTACTGTAGAAATTGCGCATGAGATATCTGTTATCATGTTGTTGACACAAAGAACCAGTATGTCTTGTTTCCATAACCCATTTTCATATACCAATATGTCATTCAAATGTTAGTTGAAATCAGTACACACCTGCATATATGTGAATATGTTAGAAACATAAAACTATATCTTATCTCCTCATTCCTTGTCTATAACCTTTAAAACCATGACTATATTGCTACACATCGACGGAAACGTCTACAGTTTGCCCAACAATACCAGAACTGACGACACGGGTAATGGAGATCTGTTCTGTTTACAGATGAGAGTCGGTACTGCTATCAGCTGAAGATCGCGGGACCAGAATATGACGTCAACGAGGCCAGCGTTATTCTGACCAATCTGTCATGGAACAAGCATTGTGGTTTGGGTGGGGTGAAGGCTGTCTGAACCACATAGTGGGGTCCTGTGGTCTTCCAAAATCTTGGTCCAGTGCGTTACATCGATAAAGCTCCCAGACCCCACGTCATACCACATTTCGCACGTCATCGAAACAATGTTTTCCAGCATGACAACGCCCTGGCCCACACTACCAGGGTCACTCGGGACTTTCTACAGCAGAACGGTGTCAACGTTATGCCATGGCCAACCTTTAGTCTTTGGGATGAAATTAGAGGAGACTTAATAACATCCTACCGAGACTAAATACAGCCGATAGATTGCGCCAGGCTTTTCGAGTGAGTGTGGTTCCATGTGCCAATGTTGCTCATCAATCGTCTGTACAGACGCTGCGCTTCTGTTATTGACACACCAGATACTGATGTATAGACTGTGTACTCTAAACTTTCTCGTAATGTCTTGGAATTGTGA
Source organism: Patella caerulea (assembly GCA_036850965.1). NCBI lineage: Eukaryota > Metazoa > Mollusca > Gastropoda > Patellidae > Patella > Patella caerulea. The sequence continues at coordinate 28,805,900 of JAZGQO010000006.1, forward strand.
TAAATTAATTACTAATGTGCCAACATACTGTTCACAAAAAATTACTTTGGTCCATTTAGTAAGTCGTTTTCTAGAATGATTTGATTAGGGTGCGCCTCTCCGATTTTGAAATCGTACTGACGTTTTTTTTTTTTTGAAAGAGCTCATGTGGAGCTCGAACATTAATTTACTCCATCGATCCATCCACTCGCCCCACCCCCACCCCCCAAAAAAAAAGAAACTGATATAGACAAACATACCTTCAGTGGTGACAGCACCTAACATCAACAGAATCACCATTGCCATTAACCGCCGTTTCATTATCCAGTTTTAATCTGATAAACACTTACAACTTTAAACACATTGTAACCTGGGATTGTGACAATTTGCAATATTAAGAGTGAACCCAGTCGGCATCAAACTACCTTGTTAGTGAATGCAAGACAGGTAATCTTAATTTATCAGCAAGAGACCTCATGTTTGGTATAAATCAAGCTAGCCAATAATGGATGGAAATAAGGTTGATGATTCAATTATATTGATAATGTAACATAGAAACGGTTAATGGATGTTATCTGAGATATTAATCTAAGCAACTAATAATTATTATCAGTTGCAATTAAATAGATACAAGATGTCCATTAATTATTCTTGTTTTGTAATATAAAAAACAGGCTCCAGTTGTTAAATCCGCATGCTGTTTCAGGAAACTTTTTGCCTTTGGATTTGATTGGCCCTTAGAGATAAAAAATAAAAGTTGCATTTCTTTTAAGATACATTATGGGAGATTGGATAACCAGTTGAAAGTTCTCGCTGTGATAGTTAAAAACAAGATAATGTAAAGGCAATTTGCAGAAAATTTCAGTCAAATTGAACCTAGCCTCGATGATCATTACTAAAGTCAGTACGACAAAAATCATAGTCTCGATTATCCATTAAATCGTGAAAGAAAGTTATACAGGAAATCGGATCAAAATCCAACAAATATTGCAAGCTAGGGTTGAATTCGAGACTATCTAATTAATAGTTTAATTCAGGACTAAAGAAAGACCCACGATAGGCAGATGTAGCTCTTGTATAATGTATGTTTAATATCCCGTTGTCACGGATCGAATCAACCACTCAACTTAACTTGACTTAACTGTTTGCTGTCAGTAAACTTTGGTCGGATGTTGCATTTCTTATTCAATATCTGTATTTCTTGTATATTATTATTTGGACTTTTATTGAAAATAGTCACATCTGCAATGTATGGTTGTTTAAAAATGGCTAGCGAATTAGATCCCCGGTAATATGCAGGATTTGAACTGGGTCTTGGAATACTGCGCCTTAAAATCGGTCCGAAAATTGGTTTATGGTTTTGAATGAATAGTACTTCCAGTACCCATATGTGGGTTGTTCTATGGGTTTGGGAATATCATGATAAAACATTTGAAATGCAGACGTGACTCAATAATATATAGTTTACTCCATTTCTATGTTAGTTATGACACAAGTATGCCCTGGTGTTATGAAGCCAATTCTCAAAAAAATACAAGCTAACCAGAGTCTGGACAAAGGCTTAGAGCAGAATTTAACAATTAGGCCTACTATAAATAACCGTTAATAACATATGACTATAACATATAGAATCATAAACAAAACCAAAACAGTGAAAATTATAATCTTTACTTGTTTTATTACTTTTGACATTTTAAAGTCTATGTAATGTGTACCTGAATAACGATAACCATAGCAGTTTTAAAATAAATAAATATTACATATATTCAGTTGTAAATAACCTCCATTGTAAATAAGTTACTAGTATTTTTCTAATAACCTCCGTGTATATAATAAAAATATTTTGTAAATAGACATATTCAGTCTTTTAAAATAAGACCATCCATCACAACTGCTTGCTACTGGAACAATATTCAATGTGTTCATGTTAAACTAAAGTGTTTGTTAGTATTTCTGCGATGTCTTGCACTTACTATTACTAATAGAGAGACACTTACTAACTTTAATTAGTGTTTGTGATCATCTACAATAATGATAAAGACTACCACGGAAATTCTATACATGTATATAAATATCATGTTGTAAGTTAACAAAAGCATTATTTCCACATATAATATATATGACCAGCTTTGACTACTTGAGAAACATGTTGAGATACGGCACAAAACAAACACATTTCCCTAATTTTCAAAGTTATAAACCTATCAGAAAAGCACAAAACTTTATTGTTTGAGATTGCATTATGGTCTTTAGTTGTTTCGGTAATTTCCTATCACTATTTTTTTTGAAAATAAATATTACAGTATATATTAAACTTTAAAACAAATTATATCAGCCAATTTAAAGGTATTATCTAGCAACAGAAACTGAATTTGTACATAGCTTTGTTTCTTTTGTTTCTATTTTTATTCCTTTTGCTTCACTTTGCCAAAGTCAAGTCCTATATACATTACTTTGTACCGGTGCTAGTATATATATGTGACCAATCAAAACAATGTTTTACTCTAAATATAGTATTGGGTCTGAGGGTTTTTCTTCCCATATTGAATAGTATATATATGTGAACAATTCAAATTAAAAATACCCCAAAAAATCATTTCTATGTAGTCTGATGCAATTTAAGAATAAATTATGTAGGAACCTAAAATAAGCTTATACAGAGATTTAACATTCATCATATTATATGTATGACATATAAACATGACTAACAACTAAAATATCGCAGTTGAGCAAGTGGTGACAAAATGAATATTATAAAAAAAACTTTTAAAAAAAATATCTATGGACAGGAACGTCGACAACCATAAAACAAAAGTAAACAAACTTCAAACAATAAATGGATAAAATGTAACAATACAATTTATTCCTGAGGTGGGGATCATGAGTTCAAAAATCTATATCAATAAATAATATATATACTATAAATAACTGCATTTATAAAGAAAAATATTTTGTTAACAAATAATCAGTATATTTACAAAGTCAAATCAAGGAAAAAGCTAAAAACTATTTATTATAATGATTTGAGATTATTGGCAACTTTTATTATTTATTTTAAAACAAAACATAAAAAATGTCTACAAAAAGGTATACGGACGGATATCAGCAAACAGTAGAAAATACAAAGTACATGTAAATAAAATAATAATAAGAATATCACAATTTAATAAATATCTATGATCTAATGGTGTAACTATTAATTTATGAATATGATTATCACAGATAAAATAGCATTAATTGATAAACAGAACCAAGTCTAGTAATAGACAATGCAGACATGTGATTCTCCATATATCAACAGGAAAATAATCTATAAAATTCCTAGTATTTTACATGTGATGATAATATCTACAAAAATAAAACAGTTATATAAATAAATTATATATATAATACATAATAAAACATGTGGTATATATAAACATATCACTGGTAATAAAATATAAGATCAGCAGCAGATTGGTCAATATGGACGGATAGATATTCAAATATAATTCCATTTCTAAACATCTGACATGGAATGTTATCACATAATCTTCTAGATTATATACCCTTATAAACATACTGTTCGGTCAAATTACGAACAAATGTTTTTTCCTGATTTAATAGCAATGGCCGTGGACACAAAAACATAAATTCACTTTTTAACCAGTGTTGGTTTATATCGCAGGGATTATTTTTGATTAGTTTTCTCTAACATAGATTTCATGGCCTGGAATGTTTCTTGATTGGACCGAACCATTTGCTCCATTCGGTCCTCCACATCCATTAGCTTCTCTTCATATTCTCTGTCTCTGCGTTTCTGTTTGGCTAACTTGCGCCCCTTTTTCCGTCGACTACTAATATTATCTTCATCCGAGGAATCACTCAAGAATTCTAAAAAGCTGGCTCGTGATTTGATATTTGGTGAAATTTTTCGACCCATTTTATCCCTAGGAATATCATCTTCCGAATCAGTGTCATTGGATTTAGAAAACATACTATTATTACGGACTGGTGAAAATGAAATCTTGGAACTTAGAGAATTCATATTCCTAATTGGAGAATCTGGTGCCAAATTCATGGGCAGTACTTCTTTATCCATCTTTTTGTTGGTTAACAACTTTTGATCCATATCCTCATCGAAAATATTTTCCTGAATATCTGTCTCTTCTTTTTTCTTTTTATCTTTCTTCTTTTTCTTCTTTTTATGTTTTTTCTTCACCTCTTCCATAGCAACATCCTGGAAAACAAACGTAGAAGCTATAATTTCTTTATTTTATGAAATTCATGTACATGCTATATGTATATGAACAAGCCTTGTAATAATCATGGCATGATCTTCTTTCCCTTGGTGACAGGATCAAAAGGACTACACACAGATAGTAGTAGGTCAAATCCATTTAAGAACATTCAGTTTTATTCAGTTCTATTCCTATCAATCAAATGATCATCTGTAAAAACATGGGCTATTTATATTAATTAGTTGACACAAATCCAAGCACAGACCTACTTAAAGTAAGACGTTTTTCTGAATTGTTTCTTAAATTCATTGAAAAACACCAAAAAGTTTGTACAACTAAATACATTGAAAACCAATAAAAAAGGTTTGTACAAATGATGAAACATGAATGTCTCATGGAATAAATCAAAACAGTAAATTTATTCAGGAATATTACGGATGTGAACTAAATATGTCATTATTTATGTGGTAATCACAAACATTAAAATAACACATTCCCCATAAAATATTACCAAGAATTATTTTTGTTGAAGTCTAGTTATATTAAAGGGATTGGAAGCTTATACTGGTAAGTAACACATTTCCTACCAGAACTTCATTTGACTTATTTAATTCTGGTCGGTTCATTTCAAAATGGATTAAAAACCCTGGTCCTAACCACAAACATACCTCAAATTTCTGTGATTTTGGTTCATCAGTTTTGGAATCCTCTGCTATTAGATCATCTATCATCTTGTCTCGTTTATCCATTTCTAAAACTCTCTCTACTTCTGGCCATTTAAGTTTATCATCCATGACAACAGTGTCTTGTGTTTCTAACGCTGGAAAATCATCATCTGATTCATCATCTGCTACTATTTCATCTTCTATCAGTTTTGTCAGATCATCAACTCTGAAATTTAAACAATCAAGATAAGCAAACCCAGAAATTGGCTTAATTTGGGGTAGATTCCAATAATCTTTAGATTTTCCTTCAAATATGCTTATGATATTTTTTTGTTATTTTGCATATAAAAATGATAACAACACTTGTACTATTTTGTGCAATTCGACTGCCAGATTCTTATATTATAAGTCTTGATGTGATTGTGATTTGAAGATTTCCATTAACGCCTTGGTAACAAAGGAGCCAACAACCATCTCATTTTCCTTTTTATTTAATGAATATAATAAATTGTAATGCATAGTGAATACAGAAAGCATAAATCAAATAGATTATGTACCTCTTTTGTAGTGTACTTAATTTAGTATCCATGCTATCCATTTCACCATCTTTTCTACGTCTCAAAAAGTTGGCCATCATTTCTTTTTCAAATAGTTGTAGATAAACATGATGATGAGCTTGATACTGTATTCCTTTAAGTTAAAGGATAAAACTAAACTTTAACAACAATGAGAATATTTCAAACAAATCAAATTAGTACCCTTTCATTCAAACATTTTACCATTCTATATTTTTAAAGCTTGGTCCATACCGCCACAACTACACACAACCCGACAGGACTCAGCGTCTTTGTTAGTTGTAAAATAAAATCAGGTTGCGTCTTTACTTCACTTGCCTACGATGTTACCAGTCCATACAGGCCAGAATCTCACAGATTATGCGTCGTGAGTTACGCCACTTCCCTCTAGCGAGTGATTTCAAAGGTAAACCGGAAGCATAAAAGTGACATTTTATTTGGTCAAGATACCGCTGAATTTGACTGTTCGTAAAAAGAAATGTGCTGCACATGACCTGGCAGGTCACATGACTAAATGCTACTCTCTGATTGGTTTAACAACAGTAAGACAATTGATCTTGTCGTGTGAGTGTCCACACAAACATGATAGGTTACGACTGCATCCAACTACGATTGAAGATGCTCAGTCGGGCTGATGGGCCACGACACGACCGAAATCGATTGAATCATGGTCGTGGGACTGTCCACACTGCACTGATTATCTGAGACAAGACTTTGCGTTGGGTAGAGTCTGGTCAAGTCGTAGCGGTATGGACCGCACTTTAAAGACTAATAAAGGTAACACTTCATGTTTTTTTGGGTAGATTTATTTCTATTTTACACTATTACGAGAATCATATAAAATATACCAAAATGCAGTAACCTATTTAAAGGAGCTAAACCTCTAACTGAATATTTTCCTCAATCTTCTATATTAAAATTAAAAATTAAAATTTAATATTGGTCTTCTTCAATTAATGTTGATGTTGTTATCTTACCATTAAAAATACCCTTGTGATATTCAATAATATTACGTAATTAGTGAGCTACATTGTTTTTACTATGGTCGTGTGTGCCATTTATAATGAGGTGCCTTGATGAATGAGGCAAAACATATCCTACAAGTCAGTCCTATTTCATTCAAAATTTTGTTTTACTTGTCTTTGCTACTGTAGGATCTGGAGAGTTATTATATTACAAGCATTTTGGTTAAGTGAGGGATTAGCCAATGAAACGGTCTCTTACGGCAAGTTCTTGACACCCCTTGCATGGAACTGTTGGTAATTGAAGTGTCAAATCAGTGAGGAAGTGAAATGTCAAAAAGGACTTCATACTCCTGACAGGAGAAACTGGTATAGTTCCTTTAAGCATTTTTATTATACAACAAGTTTGTTATTTTTTGAAGAATTAAATTCTGGGGATTCACTTCTATTTACCTTCAAATTGTTTAACACAGCAAGTCTTTCTCAGTATCCATTTAACTAACAGTCCCATATGAACTATAATACTAAATGGTGGAAAAAAACCAGTCTTTATATCATATTGTGATACCAAAAAATACATTTGGTATTTCCAAATTTCTAAAGATTTCTGTTCAACAGTATCAAAAACATGACTGAAATGAAAAAAAGATTTATAGAATATATATCAAAATTTATTATTAACGTGCTTTATACATTTTCAAAATATAAATTTTAAAATGTTTCTAAACAGATCAATTATTCTGTGAATAAAATAATTTTTGAAATAACATTCAGTTACTTCATATTGTCATTATTTCATAGAATTATGTCTTCTATAATTTCATTTCAACTGCTTTGAAACAATTTATTCTCATCTTTGTTACAGAAAGCAAATAATGCAAATTTCATATGATATATTCTGATCACGTTTTCTTGGTTCACATTAGGAAAAAAACACAGAAAATATAAACTGACTTGCCTGAATATAGCAATAAGTAGATTCAAGAGTAGAACATTTCCTACTAGTAAATAACCAGCTAATAATATAGGTACTAGAGGATTATACGTTCGACACGTATTATTAGATGGTAATAGTGATGTAGCATTAGATAGTGCTGCTGTACATGCCTCATCAGCTGAATTTGAAACAAGGATTAGTGTTAAATTTCTACAATCTATCTTAAGAGAAATACAAGACATTTTTGTGAAACACTAATCAATATGGCTTTACACAGTGATGTCAAATGAAAAGCTGCATCAGCAATATATGGTTGGTAATTTTGGGACTAACACATGTTTATCTTTTAAACTATAGTCATATATTTAGTGATGAAAAATTCCACAACTCTTTTTTGAATTCAAACTGTAATAGGTGCTGTTATGTGAGTGTACTGGTGAACCAAATGTTTAAACAAAACTTTGATGTCCACCCTGCAGGTACTACTTATGATAAGAGAAAACCAGACTTAAATTGTTGAGTTTTTAAGCTGTAATTCAAGATCCCTACAGTTGTAAAGAAATTAGATCAAATGTGGCCAATTCATTCTCATTTTGATTTCAATTCTAATCCTTTATTTAAGAAAAGCAACTGAAATTGCATCTCCCCATATTTCAACCCTGTATATAAAGGTATTGCATTTTGTATTGAACTGAAAATTTGATCTTACTTTGTATTTCTTCCAGGAATAATTCTCCATACAACTGCCAGTAAGGGTAGTAGACAATATCAACAATATTAAAATTACTTGAATGTCGTGCTTTAAATAGTAAACCCTGACTTGCCACACCATACGCTAACAGGAACACAAATAATACGAAACAAAACATCACTAACTCTTCAAACTGAAATATATAGAGAATTGTTGAATAAAGCATCACATATATACCTTTTGTTCAATAATAGCAGAAAATAGCTTAATATAGTTGTCCATTCGACACAAACTAGGTCATTTACGGACTAACACATGGTTTAATTTTATTTCAATAATTTGCTTGCGCGTAGGGGTCTTTTAGCAGTAGGAGGAAACTGGAGTACCTGGAGAAAACCTATGACGTTGGACAGAGGTTAAGATAGGCTCTGTTGGCAAACTCAATGGATCATGAACAAAATATGTATGCACACAGGCTTTCGGAAAGTTTCTCTGTGGCTTCTCAGAACTTGTGGAATAAGATCCCCCATTTTATCAGAAACAGCACTTCATTCTCTATTTTTAAAACATGCTTGATAACATATTTATTTAATATTGCTTTTTAATAATTGTTTTTGTATCTTTTTTATATCTATATCATATTTATTTAGACTTCTTTTAGTCCTATGTTTATCTTTATTTGAAGAAGAAAAGTCTGGAACCTAGTTTAAGTGCAGAAGAGAGCTTCAAAGAGGAAGAAACCAGTAGAATAAATACTTACCATTTTCAAGATCATGAAGAGTTTTGGGCCTAAAGATCTGTTAGCAATATACACCCTTAATATTCTAATATAGAAGACGACTACATTAATACAGTAGATTGTTTTACCAGCTGTGTAATACGCTGGATCCCAACGTAAAATAAAAGCTATTATAGATAATATCAGATTGACTAAATCCATCCGATTTAAAAATCCATACCAATCTCGTACTTTACCATACATAGTTGGTGATGGATAGGCCAAAAACTGAAAAGAAATGTACCAGGTATTAAAAAACATGAATTTATTCTAAGCCTATCTTCTTCAAAGCAGATATGATGATTTGAGGGATTTTGAATCCCTTGCAAATATCAATATTAGAGAGCTTTCGCAACTCTACATTTACACCTACATTCAGACAGTAAAACATCATCAGTTTTTGTGATGTATGATGTGAAGAGCATGTGATAAAAGTGTAGCAGATGGATAGCAGCCCCCATAACTGTAAATTCACAACATTTAGTTGAATCTTGTTTAATTCATGTGATCTAGTCCATAATTTTTCCTTGAATTGTGGTTTTCCTGAGCTAAATCCACAACCAAGACCTTCTCCTTAGATACAATAGGAGGAGGCTGAGACAAAACATGTGTCTGCTCTAGCAATCTCATCTTTAAGGATCTATCTGTGATGTAGGCCTTTCGATATAGTGAACCTAGTTTCTGTCGCCACCTACTAGGTTATAATAAGTGTGGATTTAAAGAAACACTCTCACACTTATCTAAATATAAGTGTAACTGTTAAGCTGTAAAACCTCTCCATTAAAACAGAAGAACCTTGCAAAGGATCATTCGTCTAATGCAAGGTTCACCTTCAAGTATACGACAAAATATATCAATAGGCCTGTTTTTAATCCAATGTCCGAGCCAGGAGATTATGTTTTTGTTTGCTTAATTTAAATAATAAGTTTAAGTACATTTTCTAAAGTGGATTAAACCATGAAAAATTAGACATTGTCTGAAAAATGAAACAGATGCTGAGGTGGATATTGCATTATCAGGCATGTATGTATGAATGAAAATATATTTGTATATTCTCGATCAAAATTAATTCTGAACATAAACATTAAAAAACTTGCAACTCTGATATTTAACAACTGCAAAGATTTATAAATCAATGAAAGCTAAATCAATAAACAAACGAAATCAAACAACAGTTAGTTAAATTAATACTTACAGAATGAATTTCACCAACTAAAAATGTTATAATCCAACAGAAACAAATATATTCTGTCACAGATGGTGTAACTGTGTAATCTACTAGAACCATGTATGAAAACAGCGACAAAAATATCAGATATGACACCTGAAAATAAAACCAAAAACTTTTCCTCTAGAACATTCAAATAACACATTAATAGGCACTGAGTGCATTGTTCTTCTTACATGTGATTTTTAGGGTGCCCATGCTGAGATCTGAACCAAGGCAAAAATAGTCCAGTATCCTGTCCAGTATAAAGAGAGAGAGATAGGGAGAGATAGAGTTTAACATCCACTGGACACAAACTAGGTCATTTTGTGACTTGCATATGTTTTCAACTTCATTTCAATAATTCGTTTCCGCATTGGGGATTCAGCTGTGGGAGGAAACCAGAGAAAACCCAAGAGGTTGGACAGGCAACCCTACTACTTGTCAAATATAAGTGAGGATCGAAACCATGTGCCACTTGACTTCATGACAGACCTTATTATATAACAATCTGACCATCAAAATCCCTAATATATAAACAACTTACGGTATAATATGTAAACTTTGTAATAGGAGCTGTATAAAATATCTGTAGCTTTTCATACCATTTGACTTTTCTCTTCTCACCCATATCAGATAGTTCCATAAAACGTGTCAATATCAGGAATGGTAGCAGAACCGCAGTTCCAACCTGAAAATAAAAATCTTTTAATAAGTAAGGGAACAATTATATATTTTATATGGACTTGATATATCTTCAAAGTTTAATACAACAAATTTATACAATATATATAGAAAAGCTACTGATTAGCCCTTTTGTTATAATGGAAAAAAAAGGACTAACGAAGAAGAAATGAAATGAAATGAGGAGAAGAAAAAGAATGGCAAATGTGCCACAAATTTAAGAAACTGTATAATATGGGTAGTGATTCTGTTTCTGTCATTGATAGACGCATAGCTTTATTTCCAATCAATGGTAATATATTGACTGTTGAGGAAATATATCTTTAAACACAGAAAATATTAAAACTGTGTAATACTAACCCGTCTCCATGACGACAGAATACCATGTTTCCAAGTATGATTAATAGCATATTGACAACCAACAGATGACAGAAAAAGCTAAAATAAAGAATTTCAAGTACAAAATTTCAACAAATGCACAGAATAAATTCAGAAATTAATTCCTATCATTAAATGTTGGTCCAATCCCTTTAGATAAGTTTTAAATTTTAATAGGTCACATACATAAATTAAAATGTAATTTTACGAAACATAGTGCCTATAGTTTAAAGATGTAGAGTAATGCAATAATTTACTTAGTCTTATCTTATATTATATTTATGTTAACAAATACAAGTTGTAAAAAGGATCCTCCCTAGGTCAATTTACGTCATAAACAAGGATGCTCAAAATAGATTGTTATGGCTTTGGATAGTTCCTTGCGATTAGAATGTTTTCAGACAGATTTGAAGCAAAATTTTGATGGATAAATTAGTAAATTAGTTTGAATATGCTTTTATAATTAAATCATACAGTTTGCATGTGGTAAGGTATCTTTAAAGCGGTTTCTTTCAAAATAAATTTTCACTCACATCTTGTCAATTAGCATCAAAAATTCAGAAAATACCCGAAAATTAATCATTACTAATTTATAACAATTTTTTTCGGTAATTTTAGACTTGAAAGTGTCTGTTAATGTTACCTGATCTTTAGCAACGGCAGCCATTTGTAAACAAGTCATATCACTCCACATTGGTGATTTTCTCTCAACTAACATCATTGCTTTATCTGGATCAACTGATTGACATTCATCTAATACTTTTGTGGCTAATTCTTCAAATGTACTACAAACAAAACATGCAAAGATTTAGACAAATGTACAGCAAACGGGTTTGTTCAAGGCAACAAAACATACATGCCAAAGGAAACAAAACATTTGCCAAAAGAAAATAACTCTCGAAGATATTATTGAAAAACAATTTCAAAAAGATGGGTTGATAGTGCAGTCTTAGAAGTCCTAAAAATATTTAGTAACAAAGTGGCATAACTCTATAGACATAATTATTGAAAAACATTGAAAATCAATATCATTTTAAAAAGATAGCCTTTGTCTTTACAAGAAAATCAATAGGATTCTTCCAATTTTAGACACATCATATCATAATTCAAGTCTATAAGCTGCTTACAAAAGGCTGTAACTCTTTGGGTGAGAGTAAAAAAAAAGTTGAAAATCAAAAGGCTTCTTCATTTCAGTAAGGCAGGGCACAAAAGACAAATCACACAGGTATTTAAAGTATTCACTTAAAATTTTAAAAACACTTATTCAATTTCTTGGGAGTGATCTTGACAGTTAAAATTATTAGTATTTCATTAAATATTTTCTGAATTTCTAGATACAAAACAACAGCATCGGTACGACTGCAATAAACGCTCATATTCCTGTGGGTCAAGGTTATTCACATAAAAAAATAATTGGGATATTTCCGATATAAGGGGTAAATATGCAAATTTCAAAGATGATCCATTCAGAATTGCAGCCTGTAGATGATAAACACAAAAAATTGACCATGACTCGACCCCTGTTGGTTGTATTTGGAACAACATAAATTGTTGAATCATGATGCATCATACTGAATTGGTTCCAAATCTATTAATAATTGCAACCTGTTGATTATTTACAGAAATAATTATAACAAAAAGTGTGTGTGGCACTGCCAAGGCGGGGCGGATCATGCACTTAAATCATTTGATGTTGTCCGCAGGGTATAAGGAATAAGTATACCTAGTTACAAGATAATCCATTCAGAATTGTGATCTTTAGGCACAAACAAAAAAAATAGACATGGCTCCTGGGTTCAGGACATGCACCAAAATCCACTGTTGCCATCTTTAGGCTTTAAGGAATACATATTCCATGTTCCATTAAGAATTGTGATCTGGAAGCAACACACAGACCCTGTCGGACAATTCACCAAAACCAATAAGGATTATTCTTAGGGCATAAAGAAGAGGTATGCAACGTTTCAAAAGGATCTGTCAAGAATTCCGTCCCATAGATGACAGACAGACACAAAAATCGGGCGTGGGTCTCTCTCGATCGATCGGGCATGCACCCAAAAAAATTAGAGGTGATTCTAGGGTAAAGGGAATAAGTATGATAAGTTTTCAAGACGATTCATTAACAATTGTGATCTGTAGGCAACACACAGACACACCAAAAAAAATGAATGTGGACATATAAAAATATAAACTTACTCTTTAGCAGCTGCAAAATCTTCTCGTAAATCATTTTGATATTTAGGTAGTTTTACAATCATTCCATCACAGAGTCTGGTAGCAGCTATAGCACTAGTTATAGGTTCTTGTCCCATTTCCCAGAAAAATATTGACATCTGAGATCTAAATACACATTATACAAAATATTTTTATTAGGTTCACACATATAATATAATTCCCTTTAACTGTTTGTACAAAATATTTAATAATAAGAAAATGTCCAATTAAGCAACATACAGATAATATAGTTGCATACAAACATCACGAAATGGAGCTAACTTTCTAAATTTCTGCTCTAACTGGATTGATGAAAACGGCAGATCAAGTACAATCTATATGTAAACAAAAGTCTACATGCCTCATGCTCTGTGCATCATCGACTGATCTTTTGTGGATTATTAAGCCAATATTGCTAAATGACTGATTGACTGACTTCTGTAAATCAGAATTATATCAAGGAAAATCTGACTTATTTCAAAAAAGAAACATTACTTCAAATACAGAAGAGTTTGGCTCTTTTTCCTTAAACTTTTTATTATTTTCGTGTTTTCACATAAATTGTCTATTCCTGCCATGATACATATTGTCTGAAAAAAATTGTATGTCTACACCAATAAAATCAATTTGTGATAAACGTCACATGATCAAAACCTGTCAAGAATCAATCAAGTGTTAGCAGATGAGTAGCAGTGTGTAACTTAACTGTAACTAACCTGTTCATAAGAACTGACCATATTAGGAGTTGTTTATATGGACATTTGAAGCTATTTTCAGTAAAATCATCATCTGAGCCCGTACTGCGACTGCTGTGTGGAATTACAGATTTATTATATTGAGTAGCTTTTTTGGTTGGTTTTGCTGAAAATTTATCATCCTCAAATTTATCCAGGAATGATTTAAGAAAGCTTCCAATATCTTGTAAATCAAATTCTTCTTTATTTCGGGTGGTTCGTTTCAGTAAAATATATAAATGGCTATGTTTTGGTATCTGAAAACAAAAATATAAAGTATAAAACTATAAGTCTCCTGGATAATAGATTTGTTTTCCTTAAGAAGAGTTGTCTTTTGATCAGTCAGTTGTACACAGTACAAATTGGAATTAGCTGGTGGATGGATCTTAAAATTTACAGTTTATGTACAGTTTCAGCTTGTTTATTTAGATGTTGAATAGTTGCGGTCTTCATTAGGATATCAGCAGGGCCATAACTACCTCAGAGTAACAAGAGGGACGGGAAGTTTTCTCAGGGGGCTGTAAAATTGAAGAACAATGTATATCTTTAGTTTTTATGGTCAACAATTTTTTCACAGGGGGGCAATTTCGCCCCCCCCTCCCTTAAACCCCTGTCACTGTCACCCCCCCCCCAATTAAAGGTCTGCATATCAGACATTACTGTTAACACAAAGCTCAGATGAAAGCCGCTTAATGCAATACTTAGGTGATTATGTGACCCACAGAAATTTAAGTTCTATCTATGTTTAAATTGCAGTGTCCAGTTCAGTAGTGTTTCCTGTGTTTCTTCAAGGGTTCTTTCCCATAAATGCCATGATTATACAAACTTTTCTTGTAAGTTCCACAGGGGAACTATGCTTGTAGAAACCTGACAACAATTATAAAGATACTTTGTCAATGTCGTTTTTTGGTTACACACCAACAATGCCTGTCATGGTGAAGAGATATATCTATCTACCTTATTATAGAAATCTTTTAATCTTTCAACAGTAAGATATTCTTTCATACAAACACCTTGATCTAATAATAGTTTAATAAAGTCTACTTTATCTTCTAATATTGCTGTTGTCATTGTATCATCTAAAGCTCCTGTAAATATAAATTACAAAATAGTACTACATTTTGCATCAAATTAAATGTTGTTCAATTACAACAACTTAAAGTCTCTCTTTGTGGTCAAACAAACATTTAAATTCTTGTTTTGACTATATTTTGGGGCAGTTTGGTTTACAAAATAGCAATTAGACTGAATTTTGAATTATGGTTATTTGATCATAAATATTAGTGGTCCTTTTTCTGACAAACTATGAAGTCAATAAATATTTTCTTTAACATAAAGTATTAAAGCTCTGCTACTATTACTATTTAATAAAGATAACAAACCTTGGTTCCAATTAACATCTTCTCCAAATATTTCTCTTTGAGCAATGTCAGCTCTATTCCACGTCATGGCCAACTTTAAATTCTCTAAACGTTTCTTATTATTTGAGTTGTGTCCATCTTTTTTAGCTGAAACAGTTAATAGAGTTTGATATCGTTATGAGACAATCTAGACGAATAACTAAAAGCCATAATGGCTTGTCATTTGTGAATGGAATAAGGCCATGTGTGATTAAAAACTGGCTACAAATTAGAACCCTGAAAAGTCATGTATAGAACAACTTATATTTACTTGATATCCAAAATTCATAAAGAAACCCCAGAAACTTCTAATATATCATATTGATTAATTGTCAGACTAAACCTGTAGTTGGAACAATAACTAAGGGTTTAAAATATGCCATGTCCAACATGGCAGCTGCTGTAGAACACTATACAATTACACAGGTATTACGAGCATTTTATTATTAACAAAAACAAACATATCCTCAACAATTTAGAAGAAATTAATAACAAATTGAATGCAAAATCTATAAAATATTTTGATTTTTCTACCACATTCTGAACGCAAAGATAATTCAGATTGGTTGGTTGATAAAACCTTTAATGGTGTTGCCTTTTGAAAAAGCAGAAACTTGATGGCCATTTACTTGCCAGAAGCCAAATTTACAAAGAAAAATATAATAAACCATTGAGTTGCTTAGCATTGTAACAATAATATATTAAACCATCATATATTAAACATCACCATAACAATATTATAACAAATCATTGTGTTACTAACCTTTTAATAAAACTGATAAAATAGCTAGATCTAAATCTTCATGCTTATTCATATGGAATATAATCATCTACAAAAAAACAGAATTCATCAAGATTTAAAAACAAATAGAATTCCAGCTTAAATTGATAAAATAATTTACACTACTGATGGCTGTCTTATATAAAACATTTCTATATTTTTTTCTACAATGAACAGAATGGACTATTATCTCTTAATCCTTATTTTTACAGTTGCAATGCAAATGAGAATTTTGCCAGATCAACAGTATTTTTGACTACTCTACTTTGAATTTCACCAAGCAGCATGACTAGTACCACACATGAAAAGTGAGAACTAATAAGTGCCTAATTATCCCAATTTTTTCTGTATACTATAATTGTTGTTAAAATTTTGCTGGCATATTATATTATCACATTTCCTACCAAATCTTCTCTTAAACAACATTCTTCTACTAGCTCCAGATATTTTCTGACTTCTTCATCTTTTTTGTCGTCCTTCCAAGACTTTCCATAAGAGTCCAATATATAACTACACAATTTCTTTTTATATTTCTTTTTTAAATGTCTTTTTTCTCTAAGATATACAAACATATATGCATAACACAGACCTGGGCTTTCTCTAAATGTTTCTGTTTGACCTTGATAATTGTATAAAATATGATAGTCAGGTCCAAAACAGGTCTGCTAACAGGATGCAAGATCTAGGATCAATTCTTAATTTGGGATTAACTGTTAGGAATTTTCTTTATCATTAATACTTTATCATGTGATTTTCTTGTAACATGTTACTACTTTAAAGACATTCTTCATATTTTTCAGAGAAATTTAGGCATATTGTACTTGTTAGAATTTGATATGAATCGACAAATATTTTAATAATATACCCCTTTCTCTTTGTATGTTTATAAGCATAAGCTAGAATATCTGCTGCTCTTCCTGTACCAGCACAAACAACAACAGGTGTTCCTTCATCTAAAGATCGTTTAGCATCAGTAATGGCATCTGTACCACCTTCTACTACCACTAATACAACAGGTATGCCTAAACCTCCATCTGTAATACATTATATTAGAATTAGATGTTTAGGAAACAAAATGCTTTATTAGGGCTTTGTTTTCCACATGGGCTTGTCTGTTCATTCAGTAAATGCTCAGATTTACTTAGTTTTTCTTGCATTTTTTTGCATATATATTTTCACAGCAAACCAGCATCGACTTGATTTCATTTTCATTGTAAGGGATTTAGAAAAAAATTAAAAATTCACGTCATGGCTAAGTAATTTTGTAGTCAAAAATTGATCAGAACATGTCTTTGACAATCAAGATCCCCAGGAGCTTCCAGGGCCTAGGCAGCCCCTGAACCCTCCCCTTAATTTCAAGGATGGTAGCCTCCCTACAATCAAGAATTATTTCAGCCGGCCCTAAAAAAATATCAGTTTGTAATTGTCTGAATATGAAATATTAATTACAGTAATATACAAGTACAAATACAAAATATGCAATGAAAATTAACACAATAACAATAAAATGTTGGAACAAATATAAATGGATATAACATAATAAACATCCTTTTTTCAATACGCACCAGTCCTAGGACGAGAAACAATTTTCTCAAATTTAGCTCGAAAGTCAGCCACACCACCATATCTGTTTCTCATACCATCATCAACAAAAATAAAATGGGTGTGGTCAGGATTTAAAGGCACTGGTTTACCATGAAGAATAACATTAGATGGTTTATAGGAGGCTCTAAAATTACCCTGCATGATAGAATGTCAAAGATAATTTAGCATTAAACATTGGATATGGTAAGTAAATTGTTGCTGCCAAAATGTCAAAGAATTATTTGTCACGTATAATCATTTTTCTGCTGTCAATTATACATCATGACAAATTGTCACTAAGTTTCGTCTGCTACTGACGGACAATCTTTTGCCTACAAACCAAACACATGGATTCATATGGAAGATGATTGGTTTAAGCCTTCGATGGATGCCACTATTCCCATAGCCTTGACAGCAATAAGGAATACTCATGTAAGACATACAGTCAGCTACGAAATGTATATGACAGATAACTGATGAGAAATCGGGTTGTCATCGACAAGTAGGTTTGCAGTGACCAGGCCTTTATTTCTGATATTTTGCTATTGGATATTTAGAAGAGAGAGAGAGAGAGAGAAATGAGGTTTAACGTCCACTTGACACAAACTAGGTAATTTCTGGACTAACATATGGTTTATGGCTTGCGCGTAGGGGTCTTTAGCAGTGGGAGGAAACCGGAGTGCCCAGAAGAAACCCACAAGGTTGAGAAGGCGCCCCAATCTCCCTGCCACATACGCTCACACCAGGGCTAGAAACCACAGCAACAAGCCAGAGGTGAACGGCCAGCTAAAAGGTCGAAGCGCGCGGCACTCTAGACCACTAGGCCATCCCAACCCCCGATATTTAGAAGAGACTTGTACCACATCTAACAAACAAACAGTATTTTATCTACATCTCCAAATTTCATTCATAAAACAAGAATTAGTATGTCTATCTTCGAATTTGAATAATTTCAGATTATTGATTCATTTAATCCAGACAGAGGTCTTTGCATTGAAACTGATGGATGAAAATCTCCAAGTAAAACATTCCTAATGAATTCTTACCGCACCATCCCCGACTAGAGCATCTCGACCTCTGATGTAGCCCCAAGGTGCTATACCAATACATCTTATAAGATGAGTCATTCTGTCATTGTCCCACAAAAATGTCTGACCCTCATTAACAGCTTGACCAACAGATTTCATCACACCCATGTTAAAACCAGACGTAATTAACCAGGCAGAAGTAGTCTTTGCAGCCTAAATGAAAGTTTGAATATTTCAGTAAAACATTAATATTTCAATAAAGATTACAGAAAATGACATTAAAAGAAATTTTCGGAAAACCTTATTACCTTTATCAAAAAACACAACACAATTTATATGGAAAACAATCACTGGTTTATACACATATAGCATGCAGTTTCGACAAGTATTCTCTTATCGTTATCAAGTACTTGATAACGATAAGAGAATACTTGTCGAAACGTCGTGCTATATGTGTATAAACCAGTGATTGTTTTCCATATAAATTGTGTTGTGTTTTTTAATGTGCTCAATCACTAAATGCCACTCAAGGATTATACCTTTATCAAGCCAGTTGAAAATGTTTCTCTCATTCTTCCATCAAGTCGAAAGTTTTTAGCCCCTCCGATAACAGAAATAACCAAATTTGGAGGTCGGGGGTCCATTATTCTCCAGTGGTCTTCCATTAACTTCAAGACATTCCTGACATTATCATCTTCAGTAACCCGAACATACTACAAATAATAAATGAATGAGAATAATGTAACATCAATATATGACTACTGTCTAAGCCATGGTAAATAATAAACGGATTTCTTCAATTATGAACAAACTATTTAACTTTGGTTATTATAAACTTACTTGTGTGTTTGAAATCAACTCCCGTTAAATAAAATCCATTACAGAACTAAATATCCCAACAAATAAAAACAGTTCTCTTTTGAAAAATTGAAATCCCACAAATTTTCTGCTAAGAAAAATATCAATATGGAGGCTGGTCACATCACGCTTCGGGAGATATCACTTCGTATTAGGGGTGACAGCATAGGAAATTAGAACGCTATTTGGCATTTTTTTTATGACAATTCAAGTTTGGTATAAGCGCGTCTTGACTCAGCATTGAGTTTGAGCATTCGCACACATAACAATAACAACCTGTTTTTTTTATATTTTGTTACTGTCTTATTTATTTGATTAGCGACTCGGATGGGATAATTTTCTTTTTAACACACATGAGGCACAAAAATAACTACATCCGTTCTACGGGCCTTACCCATCTTTAATATGATATGATAGTATTATTATCTAACATATATGTACAGGTCTTGCGGGCTTATTAGTAGTGTATACCCACCCAATGGGCACTTTGAGGGCTGCCGCAACACGCTTAAAAATGTTACTGAAGTGGTTATTATTTGATCGAAAGAATGCGGTCAAGTTAATAATTATACACTCAGACACTACGGAGGTGTGCTTCGTGATCCTTGTTAAATTATTTATAACATAAAGAAGATAGGATATTAAAATTTGTATTGTATATATAAGTATTCCTGCAATCAGTGATATTTTCATTGTGAATAAAATTTGATAGAATGGCAATCAATGGCTTCAATATAAAGCTCCTATGTAATTGCCTTCAATTGATATTTTCGTCGCCCAAACTCAAACGAACGTAATAGTCGCGCTTTGTTTTGATTACTAACCGAGGTTGCAAAACTAGGCGTCAAATTTAAACACCTTGCTACAGCTGTGTTGGATTCGTTCAATACATGACTAAAGCATTGTTGTTTTCCAATCTGTCGAAATTATAAGTAAATAGTCAAATTTTTCAAGAGAGAGATGTTTTTATTCGTTGGGATATTTAGTTCTGTAATGGATTTTATTTAACGGGAGTTGATTTCAAACACACAGGTAAGTTGATAATAACCAAAGTTAAGTAGTTTGCTCATAATCGAAGAAATCCGTTTATTATTTACCATGGCTTAGACAGTAGATGTGGATTCAATTATCTATTATACAGCAAAAGGTAAAAGTGTTTAATCGTTATTAATATAAAATAGTTTTTCCAAACTGAATATTCAAGTCGATGATTTGTGGCTAGACACAAAAATTAAACAGATATTATAGGCCACCCTTTGCTTGTATTTTTTTCATAACTCATTTTTATCTACCTTGGAAGGTTTTCTTCCTCCAATCTGCTCAACTTTGAAATGTATTTTACCAAAGCTTGTTGTAATGGATTTGGCCAAAGATTCTTCAGCATTCCATTTAATATCTGGCAATTCTATTGGTAGTGAAGAATTTCCTTGTTGGATCAGTTTTCCTATTGCTAAAAAATATCATTATCAAGTCTATAAATTAGATCTGCTTTAAGAGGCATCAATGATATGAAATTATTGGGGTATAACATCCTACATTTCTGCATTGACTGGATAATGAAGACTAACATAATTTATGCAATACAGCGTGTTATGAGGGAGTTTTAGCCCCAAACAGTGGTGCTATGTGGCCTACTCTTCGAACTATGAAGGGTTCTTTCACATGTACAGCCATGCGTACACGAGCAAGAGAGAAATGGGGTTAACGCCCACTTGAAACAAACTAGGTCATTTCAGGTTTAACATATGGTTTAATAATTCTATTTCTATATTTCCCTTGCACGTAGGGGTCTTTAGCAGTCGGTGAAAACCAGAGCATCCAGAGAAAACCCCTGAGGTTTATGTGTAGAGAGCCGACTTGGTTTTCTATTCCTTCCAAATGACTAGACTCTGTTTTCGTCAGGCCCTGACAACTGACAAGGAACTTTCTTAGCCAATACCTGGAGAGAACACAAAACCTCCTTGTAAGCGAGCCAAACTCATGGAGTCACTGTGGCTCCTTCTAGGAGGCATAAACTTACCCATTGTATTAAACCACTGTTTAACTTACCAGGATCTTTTATTAAATGAGACTGAGAAAAATCTTGATCAGGGTTAAAGTGTGGCGCTGTCTCATGGAAACCAGCATGATTACTTAATATTTCACCACAATTACATCTACAAAAATAAAGTAAAGTGAAAACATCAACACACCAATGATTAACTGTCAGTATTAAGCCATTTTCTGATTCTGGGTAGGCAGCAACTGTAAAGCAAGACAGATCTTCAGTGAGGAAATATATTTAAAGTCTCCAAAAGGTCATTATCAAGTCTCCATCTATACTTGGATATGTCAATTTCTCTATTATTACACATTTCATTCAACCATTACTTCATAAATTTTTAAAGATATACAACCACATATCAATGTGGGCGTATATAAACTAGAGTCAAAAATGTAACTTTTATATGGGTGCAGATAACAGGTTTATCAAATCTAATTTATCTAATGTAAAAAGTGTTACAAATCTTACTTTAAATCTCGAACTTTGGTTTCTTTTGGTTGTGGCTTAGGAACAAATCTTGTACACTCCTTCTGATGAAAATTTTCTCGGATATAGCGTGTCTGTGCTTCAATCTGTAATAAATACTCATGTAACGCAAAGCAATGTAACTAAATAAAAAATTTAGATCAATAAATGACAATCAAGAAAGCACAAAGTAATGCCAGGTAACAAGCAGTATTTCGAGGGGTTTCGTGTATTTGGGTCTGGGATAGTACAATGAAAGTGATTAATTTTTCAAGTAATGTGTCGTCCACTACACCAGCAAATTAATCAAATCATGTATGTGAAATTCAAATTAAATTAAACTTGAAATATTCATGTTATGAGTTAACCAAGTATATATTACGAGATTGCAGATTAAACTATTTTGAGTTGTTGGGTATTCAGGTGATAATCTTAAGTTATCACAATAAAATCAGAGTACATGTATTTTAGTACCATGGCATATACATGTATCTTGTCTCAGATTGCTGGGAATCTTGTTTCTGGGCTCCAAGTTTTCAAAACTTTCCAGAGGAGGGAATTTACAGACTATTCCCATTTTTCATGTTTTCTCTTATCTTGTGACATTCAATTACTTTTTTGAATTGCCAGATAAGACACTTCATCTCTGCATTCTAGTCAACTCAACTGTAAATGGATAATGGTAAGGCTGTCTGGCTTTTAAGCAGTCCAGGTGTGGAAGGAGTCCTGTATTCCAGTGTTTGCGACATGAATTATATCACTTTTGAACACAACCTCTGTGGATATAGTGCATTAATAAATATACACATTATTATTAAGATATAATAAATATACACATTATTATTAAGAGTAGTATTATTACTATTTTAGTTTGATTATTAAGTAAAGTACCTTATTATCAATTGGCGCCTCCAATACCTCTTTTGTGAAACGGGGAAGTCCAGTTTTCTTGCGCATGTCTGACCATTTGGCATCTTCAAGAGTTGAAGATCTATATCGATATGGATCTTGTGATTCTGAATAGGACATCTTTGACATGCTTGGTCCTCCATAATTTATTGCTGATATATTCATTTCATCAGCTGGGTGTACACGCCATCCTCCACTTGACGCCATTCTGACTTCTGGTCGGATCAACAGAGTGACAATAAAATTACAAACTACATTTTCGTGTACCTGAAAAAAAGATATATAAATCTAAACAATACACTATTCCATGTACTAGGAGGAATTAATCCCTTTTTCTTTTTGTAAATTTGCAGGATCCATAATTGTCTGAACACCCATCTTTCATACCCATAGCCATACAAAAATATGCACTTATCATTTTTAACAGAAATAATAATAGTTTCTATTTCTAAATTAGAATCAGGGCTCTTACTTCTGCTATGATGGGCATGTGAAATTTTTTTAAAATTGATGAAATTCGAAAGTGAGAAGCTGTGTAACAAAGTTGTCTGAACATTCATTTAGGTGCAAAGAACTGTATGACCTCTGTTAGTTTTGATATTTATTATAGTGGACGTTTCTTTTGCTCTCTAAACTTGTTTAAGGCACGATTTATTAACTATATAATTTATTCCATATGTTATTTGCAAGCTACATACGATACGTAAACACGCCATAGAACTTCCTTATTTGATGATCCTTCCCGTCCATCTTTCCTAAGTGTTGTAGGCTTGATATACAGAAGTATGCTCACAGTTGGCAGACAAGACAAGAGAAGTGAAGACAAGACAACCAGAGAGAGAGAGCAGACGGCAGAGACCGGCGTATGGACTCGCCCGAGTCCAGCCGCTGCATGGGCTGTGGTGTAGAATGGTAGATACAATATAGTTAGATGTGTTCCAGTATATATAGACTCTGCATGTCTTGAAAAATGAATTGAAAGTATTGATTAACTGAATTTTCTTTAAAGTAATTTTATAAAATTCTTAATCAATCCAAATAGTTTGTCTATAATATATTGTATAACTGATAAATTATTCAGCATGATTCTATAGCAAAATATATGATGGTTAATATATTAAGTAACCATAAAATAATGAGATAATTGAAAGCCATTCTTTGGTTTGTCACTCGTTACCTTGAAATTAAGATTAAAGTGTAGTAAAACTATTGTCTTTTAATCTAACTGATTGATTGATTGACTGAATGATTGACTGTAAATTAACACTTAATCTTTGATTAAAGTAATGTTTTTCTCAAAGATTGATTTAAACAATATCTTATTCAAATAAGATAGGTGTTGTATACATATACAATTCTGAAGGTAATGATTCAAAAACAAGCAAAAGGCTTACATTAATTCGTCTCCTTATATATTAAGTATACTACAAATACAACTGTGATATGTACACTTCTCATACAAAATACGTTTAACAGTACAATATTTAATATTCACACTAATAGTGCATGCAAGTACTTTAACAGTTAGTGTCACTTACATTGCCTGACTATTGCATGCAAGTAGTTTAACAGTTAGTGTCACTTACATTGCCTTACTATTGCTTTGTATCATGTTTTGTGGACGTCAGATGTATATTAACCGAAAAGTAATTAATTTAGATGGTATTTTACTATGGTTATTGTAGTCTTTTAGATAAATGTATAAATGTGTGGACTGTACTGAAAATGTGCGTATTTATTTGTAAAGATTCACTTTTTAGGTCACATGTCTAAAGCAGAATCATAAAACTAATAAAAGAAAATGTTGAATGCCTTCTTATAATTTGTTAAAACCGATTTAAATCTTTAAAAAAAAAATAATGAATTGTATTTGTGTCAGATACACCTAATCAATTTGATTAAAAAAACAATATCAATTTGATTAAGATAATAAAATCCGATTGGTTTTGGTCTGAGTGGTCTTCAAAGATAGCAACTGTATAAAAACAAATATCACCTATATTTGTTGGGATGAGTTGTCTTATAATTATAACCAGAGTCTCTCTCTATCCAGGGGGTTGGGATGGCCTAGTGGTCTACTGTCTAGAGTGCCGTGCTTCGACCTCTTGCATGGCCAGTCAGCTCTGGCTTGCGGCTGAGGTTTCGAGCCCTGGTGTGAGCGTATGTGGCATGGAGATAGGGGCACCTTCTCAACCTTGTGGGTTCCTCCGGGCACTCCGGTTTCCTCCCACTGCTAAAGACCCCTACGTGCAATCGAATTATTGAAATAAAATGAAACCATGTGTCGAGTGGATGTTAAACCCCATTTCTCTCTCTCTCTATCCATTTACTATCAAAAGAACCACATTGCCATTACATTACACACATGGTTATCATAATGTTTATTAATGTAATTTTTTGTCTGTATGCGGTAAGTCAATGAATATGATACTATAAATAATCAAATTGCCGTGACAGGTAAGTGCGCAGTGTGCTCTACAAAGAATAACGTTCATCATAAATAAGCCGTAAGTAAATGCATCATTTTTGTAAACGACGTCATGTTATCGTTTCACAAAACATTTTCCTTTAAACTTCTAGAATAGAAATAGCTGCGTTGAAATAGCTTACTCGTGTATCCCATTTTTAAACAGGCGCCGCCATAATCCCTTTACTTGCTGACACACTTCTTTCCAAGAAGAGTTTTATTATTTATGCAACCATGGCAAGATCAGTCAGGTTTGTTTACATCGTTAACCAACAGGCATCAACAATATCAACTACACAAGTCCGTCTAATACTTTTCTAAAAGGTCATTGTCATCTCATTATTTTATCACAGAAGTCAAAACCAGCAGATACTTATTCACTGGGATATGATGACTTTTTAAAATGTTAACGAAAAATTATATTTCTAAACAATTCAAAATGTTTCACTTCCATTTCCCCCTTACGAACAAATCATGTTTTCAGTCTTGTTTTTCCAGTTAAAGCAAATGTGTAAATCATTTTCGACTAGTAAATTTCGCTACTTCCGTTTCCGACTAGAATTTCAAAATGGTGTAAAATAATATCTTATAAATCTAATTATTGAAGATGATTTTTTCCTAGATTACTTCAAATAGCAAATATATTTATAAAAAAGGGATTTTTTTTTTATTATAAAAATACCACTACCAGGCTTTAAAATGTTGAACAGAAAAAGAAAATGTTCCACCCATTTTGCAGACGAGGAAAGTTATAATTCTCTCATTAAAGTTAGTGAACAGGTGGTTATTATTATTAGACCTATTATCATCATGATTGATGATCAATTATTAAACTTTAAAATGCTACCCCTGGGCCTCTGATACTGCCAGGGTTACAGTACTGTCAACGTCATTTACCCCAAAACTAGTGCTTATCTTGTTATTATTTGTTCTACGGATTACAGATGTTAACAATGAAGCATTATTAATATTATATTATATAGGCTATATATAATATATAATATTTGCCGATACAGATAATATTATAAACCAATTGCACTGATGGAACAATAGTATTAGTGATTCCATAAAAAATTATTACACATTAAAATGCCTGGAATGTCATGGTAATTGATGTAGATGTGTATACATACCGTACATCATTGTTAATCTGAAAACACGTGGTGGTACTATTTCATTTCGATAATCAAAGACAATCACAATGTTTTTCAAAGGAATAATAGCGTCACAATTGCGTTAAAAATATACACCATGCCCATAGTCTTCTATATTTGTCTGAGTGCTGTTTGATTCGAGTGGAGTTGGGGGGTGGGGGCATAGGTTTACCTAGTTCAGCGTGAACGTAGGTCTCATTACACTCGCCAGTACTACTTTCAGGTACGGTAATAAGATTTACCCAAAACCAGCTGTATTTTGAATAAAACAAAATGTTTTTTTCTTATTGGCTTTTTCTCTTTTTTTACATGCATATATAGATGATTAATATTTATGAAACTTCTTTTTTTTTTACCAATGGAAGATCAAAGCTAGAAAGATATCTCTTATTGTCATATTTGTTTTACAGAAAAAGGTATGCATCACAACTCTGAGTAAAGAAGAAGTCTCTATAAACAATAACCATGTCCAGGTTGTAGCATTAATTTCTATTTTCGAAGAATCATAATGATTTTGAATTCTTTATGCATTTCTCTTAATTTAAAATTATTATCACTTTAATAAATTTTAAAATTAAAGAGGAAAATTTATTTTAATGTTCTTATGCTACACTATCTCTGAAAGCACAAAATTTGCATTATCATGCCATAGCACTCTACTTGACTTGGCCATAGTTCCTATTAACGTTACTAGATCATCACAAAAATAAGGTTTTAAAAGGTTTGAAACTTTTTATGGTTTCATAGTTCCATTCGTTTGTTGCTAATTCATCAATTGATATTTATTTTCTCAGACACACGAAGATTATTTTTCATGATCAATTTATTTTTGGTTGCTATGTAATGGTACACTTTGCTATAAAAAGGAAAAATCTGTAATAATTGGGTTTCTTTAATTGATCAGTACCGTTACCAACTCAACCATTTTATTTCAAAGGAAAATTTCATACATGGTCTTTGCTTGTGAAATAGTAGATGACTTTGTTCAAATTGAGCACTTGATTTTAAGTGTAGCTGGGTGGCTGTAAAGTAGTGACATGACGCTGCTATGGTTGCCAAACGATTTAGCCAGTTTTATTTGAAAATCAAACCACAAATTTTTATTTGTAACCTATTTAAAAGTCTATGTTGTCAAATGAATATATCATTAATTAAAATGTTATATTTTACAGCCTATGATGATATCAATGCCTGAAAATACTGTCTCAACATTCTCATTTCATCACACACATAATGGTGATCCTGTGTTACCTCTTCCATCAACAAACATTACATCTTGTCTACAATGTCAAGCTGGACAGTCAGTAAGTAAATAATATTTTTGTTAAACACTATCTCCTTTAATATGCTGTCCCAATCCTACTTAGCCTGCTCCAAAGAGGCCAGTTCATTTTCTGGCTTAACAGTCCCAAGAATAATTTTTGTAGCATTTCATTGGTATTATATTATACCTCTCACTCAATGTCATTTTCTGACCAAAGGCCAGTGTACAGTAAGTGAAAACAACAGATGTACTTCCTATGGTCAACATTCTGATCATCTGGATGGTTTTTTTTAAGATTAGCCATATACCAATGTGAATCCTGATGATCTATATGCCCATTTATATCAAACTTTGTACCCTGTTGATGCTAAAAGAGTTATTTCCTTATTTACAAGCCTTCATAAAAACCTACACACATGGTTGTTATGATTCTGTGAAGATTAAGTACATAGGTTGTGGAGTTATAAACTTCATTCCACAAACTGATACTGCATTCTATGTTCATTAATACATTGTGATGACATTTTTGTTTTTCAGGGTCATATAAATCATATTCTACGCTCATAAAGACTACCATAAATACATAATACTCATAATAGTATAGAAAAGGGCCAGGACAAAAGCAAAATCTATATTAAAAACAAGATGGTTTGATTTACCCCTAAACATTTAAATTAGAAGCCACAAAATCATGACATGTTATAAAGAAGCAGATGATAAAATTTATGTAATGGAGCACTTGGAAATATCATATATTAGTGGTGTAAGTTTTAAGTCTTTCTTACATAGTGTAATATTTATTTATATTATTCTACTGATGTTTTTATAATAAAGGCAGCCTAGGGAGTAGGAAGGTAGCTGAGATTTCTTTAGAATGATCCAAGAAATTAAGATTTTTAAGCCAATATTATCATTACTGCATATTGGTAGGATACAATACTTGGATATGTACTGTAAATGAAGCAGACGTCTCCTAGAAATCACAGTCACCCCTAATATTATTATTTGTCATATTGACATTGTGTAATTATTTTATATCGTGTGTATATATACATCTACATTAGTATCATACAACTACAAGCATAAATATACTTTTGTAAATATACTTTTATACACCTACCATACATTGTAAAATGGTCATAGATTATTATACCCGCAGCCACAATATTCTGAAATTTGAAAGAGATTTATTGGTTGTTTGCTTGAGTTCTTGCAGTTGAGTGAGTCCATGCGATTTTAATGAAACATGTTTATTTCACAATATGGCGATTTGATTTATTTCCATGAAATCTCCATTTACTATGAATGTGAACATGACTTGTCAAATATTCACATAGTTATTGCCCTTGACTTTGCATAAATGAATTAGGAATAGTGTGTGATAGATTATGTTACTACATTAATTCTACAAATTATATCTAAGGAGTTGTTTTAACAGTGAAAAGCCAAAATCCCATTATTGAAAATTGTAAGTTGTTGATCTTATATTGATCTTTATTTTTATTATATTTTTTTTGAGAAAAATGTTGGTGAGATTGTAGCTAAATGGGATCTCTTTTTTGTTAAGTTTTTTTTTAAAAGTAGTTAATCATTTTTATTACATTTGTTGAATTAATTTTGCATTTAGATATTTATCTATTTTGATGTTTATATGTTGTTACAGGTACCGTTAATTGTCATATTCCCTATTTCTGTACCTTCTGTGATTTGATTGTAAAGTAAAAGTGTGGTTTGACTGAATTTGAATGTTTTGGTCAACCACCTTTTCGCCCTAATCAAAGAGGTCTTGTTCTGTTAAATTATATACTATTCAAAAAAAGTAGGGGATATTTGATTTTGGGGGCATAATACTAAAATATGCAAAGACTACGAAAAAAGTCACTATAAAACCTAACAGAAGAAACATTTCCTGTTACATGTGACGCCCAAACGCACCAATAGATACCGCATGGAATGCAGGTAATGCTTGGGATCATCATGGGGGTCCAACCCAAGATTTGCACGACTCTGACTTTGAATGTTACAGTCATTGTGGCATTGAATTCCAGGGTGGAAACATCAGTTTAATTGTTTTAGTGACCAGAAAACAAATTTTGATATGCGTCGGCTTACCCAAAATGAAAGGTTACGTGCCCTTGATATGCTACAGATCGGCACAACACAGGCGGTTGTGGCGCGGACGATGAATGTTTCTCAGTCTGTCATAAGCAGGCTATGGTAAAGATACCATCATACACAATCTGTACAGGACGGACCACGCTCAGGTCGACCAAGGGCAACAACTCAAGCCCGGGATCGACTTATCCGTACCTTGGCCTTGAGAAATCGTGTCATCACAGCAAATCAGATCTGCGCTCGTCTTCAAACAGACACTGGTGTGAGAGTGAGTGGCCAGACGATTCTGAATCGACTGCATAGGGGTCACCTTTGCGCCCGACGTCTTCCAGGATGACAACGCAAGATGTCACAGGGCCAGGGTCGTTACAGGTTAAAAATCAAGTATCCACTACTTTTTTTGAATAGTATATTATAAAGATCTGTCCACGTTGTTTTCGTTAGTCATATAGGGACAGAAAAGTAGGAAGTTAAACCTCATTTCTTTCATTCAATTTTGATTTTCACTGGACTATTAGACATGAATTTCTGTCCTATAATTATGTAATCAATAAGAAATAACTACCAACATTTTTTTTGAAAAGGAATGGTATGATATCAAAACTTGCAAATATAACCTTTTAGCTTGTTGAGAGTAGTTGCTTTCTATCTGTACATTTTTATATGCCCACATTTTCATGTGGACGTATATTGTCGACAATTGTCGTCGCCCCTGTCCGTCCGTCCACAATTGTTTGTGAACAGTCTACAGGTCACAATTTTTATCCGATTTCAATGAAACTTGAAATATAGGTTTATCACCCCATGATCACGGTTCCTTTTGTTATTGGCATGTATCGAACTGTAACTTCATGGTTTATGCCCCTTGATTGTACGAAATATCACGTTTTAGCTTGTGAACACTGTAGAGTTCACAATTTTGAACCGATTTTGATGAAACTTGAAATACATGTTTATAACTCAAAGATCTTGGTTCCTTTCCATATTTGTGCATATGGATTGTAACTTCCTGAATTTTGGCCCCTGATTGTCTGAAAAATCGCCTTTTATGGCTTGTGGTCCCCTGGAGGTCGCTATTATTATCGGTTTTAAAAAAAAACATTTCATTACACCACCGTTACTCCGCAATGAAGGTTGAGTTCGAATTTCGTGAAAATCGGACCCAAATTGTCGGACAAAATGGCCGCCGCTTGTACGTGAATAGTGTTAGTCTCTATCATCCACACAAATATTCTACGAATATTAGTCTGGGTGGGTTCTCAAAATTTGACGGAAAATAGGTCATTGTCTGAATTATCCAGTCTTTTAAGTTACCACATACTGAATCTATCAAAACAGCTCGTTTGTCAACAATGACACTCTTTAAAATTTTGTTTGTAAAGGTTTCAATTGAAATGGTAATTTTCTCTTGCCATGAATCAGACGTATTGCTTCTCACAATCTTCTTAATTCTTCATCGTCTCTATTTTGTTTCTAATAATAGATGTGCCAAGTGAATTGTGGGATATATTTCAACCACGCTTTATAGAATCTAGCAAAACCGGCCCGGCTTCATAAGATCTAGCACTTACCAAGACTTTAGCCAAAAGGTTCCATTGCCCATGCATAACAAAATGTTTGTTTTTTTATGTGGTAGATTATCCAGTAATTTTCGTCAAAAATTGAGAACCGACCCTAGTCTCTATCATCCATACAAATATTCTACGAATATTAGTCTGGATGGGTCTCAAAATTTGACGGAAAATAGGTTATTGTCTGGATTATCTAGTCTTTTAAGTTACCACGTACTGAATCTATCAAAACAGCTCGCTTGTCAACGATGACACTCTTTAAAATTTTGTTGTGTAAAGGTTTCAATTGAAATGGTAATTTTCTCTCGTCATGAATCAGACGTATGGCTTCTCACAATCTTCTTAATTCTTCATCGCGATGCATGCTTATTCCTAGTCTCTATTTTGTTTCTAATAATAGATGTGCCAAGTGAATTGTGGGATATATTTCAACCACGCTTTATAGAATCTAGCAAAATCGTCCCGGCTTCATAAGATATAGCACTTACCGATACTTTCATTGGATACTTTAGCCAAAAGGTTCCATTGCCCATGCATAACCAAATGTTTGTTATTTTATGTGGTAGATTATCCAGTAACTTTCGTCAAAAATTGAGAACCGACCCAGACCCTCCGTGCGTTGAAGACTAGGGGGTTCTGGGTGACAGAGACTAAACCGACCCAGACCCTCCGTGCGTTGAAGACTAGGGGGTTCTGGGTGACCGAGACTAGAATAGTGTAAC
Source organism: Patella caerulea (assembly GCA_036850965.1). Lineage (NCBI taxonomy): Eukaryota > Metazoa > Mollusca > Gastropoda > Patellidae > Patella > Patella caerulea. The sequence goes on from JAZGQO010000006.1 coordinate 28,838,286, forward strand.
AATATTGTATACTAAGGTTGTTGACCCTGTAGAGGTCACAATTTTAATGCGATTTGGATGAAACTTGAAATAGAGTTGAAGGTCTTGAGTATTTATATTGATTTTCAATGAATTTTGATAATTGTACAGCTAAATCCATAATATTAAATGTTTCGAATACTAAACGTTAGCATGTGGCAGAAATTTATATAAAAACCAAACAAATCCTAATGATTTTTGATAATTTTACTTAATATGCGACAAGTCTTGTTGACTGCCCGGACGATTTAGCTGCTGGTGGGCGTATGTTTCGTTGCCTGGCAACCTATTTTTAGATTATCTGTTATTCTGTAAACATCCAATTGTGATAAAAATTCCGTTTAAAATATCTGAATGTCTAATATTATTTTTCTTAATTCTGTGACACATCCAAGATAACAAGCCAACAGTGAGGCTGATGTCCCCCGCCGAAATCCCAAAATAAATAGATGACACATATTAATTAATCGCACATTTATTTTTTTTCAAACGTATCAAGCAATCGAACTGTACACGAAGTGTCATCCAAAAGTGTTTTATAAAGAAAAATGCTAAAACCGACGAGAAAAATGAAAATGTACCCTAGTTAGGGGGACCCTAAAGGCAGACAAAAGGGCCCCCACGCTTGACAAAAGGGTCCCTCTGGCCAAGGGAAAGGGCCCTCGTGTCCGAGTCAATCGTTTCTATACACTGTTACTGTCGAATCCATTACTGAATGAGAATGCAGTCATTGTATTGGCATAAAAATCATCAATCAAGATGAACCTAAGTTATCTTGTCCCAAAGTATCAACCAATCAAATTGCTTATCTCTGCCTACCCTAAGCAGAAAATGTTCATCTTCGAATTCCATCGAGGCATTGACCTAATAAGCATACACACCAATTTTGGACATTTTAACTCAATTGGAAGGAGAGTTATTGTGTTCCAAAGTCTCGGCAAATCAAATTGCTTATCGCTCTGCTTACCCTGAGCAGAAAATGCTCATTATCGATCTTAGTCAAGGCATTATACTGTAATGAAACTATACACTAAGTTCCATCACTCTCACTTAATTAGAACTAAAGTTATCGTGTCCCAAATCATCAACCAATCAAATTGCTTATCTCTGCTTACCCTAAGTGGAAAATGTTCATCTTCGAACTCCATCAAGGCATTGACCTAATAAGCATGTATACACCAAGTTTGAACATTTTAACTCAATTATTAGAAGGAGAGTTATTGTGTTCCAAAGTCTCGACCAATCAAATGGCGTATCGCTCTGCTTACCCTGAGCAGAAAATGCTCATTATCGAACTTAGTCAAGGTATTACTGTAATGAAACTATACATCAAGTTTCATTACTCTCACTTAATTAAAACTAAAGTTATCGTGTCCCAAAGCATCAACCAATCAAATTGCTTATCTCTGCTTACCCTAAGCGGAAAATGTTCATCTTCGAACTCCATCAAGGCATTGACCTAATAAGTATATACACCAAGTTTGAACATTTTAACTCAATTAGAAGGAGAGTTATTGTGTTTCAAAGTCTCGACCAATCAAATTGCGTATCGCTCTGCTTACCCTGAGCAGAAAATGCTCATTATCGAACTTAGTCAAGGTATTGATGTAATGAAACTATACACCAAGTTTCATCAATCTCACTTAATTAGAACTAAAGTTATCGTGTCCCAAAGTATTAACCAATCAAATTGCTTATCTCTGCTTACCCTAAGCGGAAAATGCTCATCTTCTAACTCCATCAAGGCATTGACCTAATAAACACATACACCAAGTTTGAACATTCTAGTTCAATTAGGAAGAGAGTTATTGTGTCCCAAAAAGTGTGATGGACAGACGGACTAACCCATTTTAATAGTCCCCCAACTTTCTTCGAAAGGCGGGGAACAAAAACGAATGACAAATTATGTTGATAAATAGCCTCAAGGTCTTGATTCAGTCAGAATAAAATAGGGCTTATCAAAAGAATTTAGCACATTATTGTTGGTTGACATTTGGCAATGCCCCGTCTGGAGCAAATCCCGAATGTTGACAAATTTTAATAGTCACGATATCTTTGTAAGTACTGACCAGAACTGAACCGATTTTGGACTGATATTCCTTTCAGAGATTCAACATCTACTGTAGCTTGCACATGGGCGTAAATGTGGGGCCCCCAAGGAAAAAAAAATTGTCGGTCGCAAAATCGGTGCAGTCGGTCGCAAAATAGGAGTAGTCGGTATTAAAATAAGTGCTCACTGCATACGTCACGCTATTCATGCATAAAATAACACTGTCAACTTATCATGTTTGAAAAGATGTTGTGTTTCACTCGTATTCTGTTGTGAGTATGTTGGTCTAACAACGAAACTTTACCCAGTTGAGAAAAAAAGTCGGTCTCAAAGTAGGTTCAGTCACTGCAGTGGTCTCAAAAACAATAACAGAATAGATCCAATATAGTACGTATTTGCGAGAATCCGTGAGCCTAAATTACACACATCACTCTTTTTCTGTTGTGGGTATGTTGGTCTAACAACAAAATTTCACCCAGGGAGAAAAATAGTTTGAAACTCTTATTATGATGTGAGTATGTTGTTTTCTACCATGGCAAAAAAATAGTCGATCCCAAAAAAAGTACTCACCGCAGTCGGTCTCTGCAGACTAATTGAATTAATGAGGTAAACAAACAATAACAAAACAGGCGAAATTGACCGATTAGCCTCAAGATTCTGTCCATTTCTTATCCTGTCGTTAACGAGAATTTGGTTCCATTTTCCATTACATTGATTCATATTTTCAAGCCCAGTCCCCCAAATTTAAAAGCTCTGTTACATATTTGATTTTTTTTCGCGCCTACAGCGCCCAATTCAATAGTAACATCATTTTTTTACTCGGTTACATATCTGAAATTTTTTCGCGCCTGCGGCGCTCAATTCCATTATAACACCATTCTTCTACTCCTCTGTTGTCTTATACTGTCTCAGCACTATCATATTCACAATTATAGTGAACTGCCCAGTTTGTAGTACCACTGTTGTGTGAGTCCCCACGACGGTCGTGGGGCGTCAGATTGTACAGATGTTATGTTAACTCTTGCAAAACAGATTTCGATATTCTGTTCCATTGACTGACATTTCTGGTCCAGTAGTCCACAGGAATTTCTCCCAGCAATGACCTCAAATGCCAGGATATGGAATCAATTTTTCAAAAATTTTCTCAAATTACTGTTTGTTGCACAATAATCATATATGACATAAACTTTATGTGAAAACATCTTCAATAGAAGGCTTGATCTCGCCTTAACTACATACATCTTACCAAGCCCTTCACGTAATACCCTGTATATTTCGCCACTAAGTTCGATTGTCGCAAGCCCAGCTTGGGAACCTATCAGATTCATCGGTCGTCGTGAATACCAAGTCTCGTGCTTTATAGCTAAAATGCTACATGTGACAATCGAGTTGCAAAGTTCAAAGATCGATCAATGTCAAGGCTAGCCTTCGATGTTGGCGGATTAAAATCCTATATGCCGCTTAATGGCCGTTGATAATTTGATTCAATCAAGTGGATAATCGAGACTATGCTGTTTATATTAATGATTTGAGTAATGATGACCGAGGCTATGTGAATATTTCAAACGCTTTTTTCTCGGCTAATAGTGGATCAATTTGACTGAAATTTTCAGCAAATTACCTCTAGTTTTTAACTATTATAGTGAGAACTGACATCTCTCTATCTTATATCCCATAATGTAACTTTAAGGAACATGATGTGAAAACTGCTTTCCGGCGAGACAACGATCGGCGAACAACTATATAATTATACAATACTATTTATATTCATAGGGGACGCTTAATGTTATAGCCAGTATTTTGTTGACATTCATTGTGGGGTGGGATTGTGGATGACGGCCTAGATTTATTACCGCCACTACTACCCACCCCATTTTCCCTAGAAAACTCAAACCTCTGGTGCTCGGCTCCTGATTGCGTCACTCGTACTGGGGGCGGGGGTATGTGCATCAGTCGGTCGCATTTTGGCTACCCACACCCCCCACAAAATCGTTATATACCTTTCCATAATATACGCCCCTGAGTTTGTAAGGAATTGACATACACCATAAACGCGAAAAGACTGTCTTAAAATACATATGTATACATATATAAATGAACAGACTAGAACGATCTTTTTTTTAGTGATGCGGTTTTATTAACAGATAATGATATGAATACAATTAGGTTGAACTTGTATAACGAGGCCATGTTTTTATAACATTATACAGAGCCTGGCCAGGGCATGCGGTATTGGCTCCATTGGCATCTCTATGTCCACTTAATGAATAAGAAGGAGAGATTTTGTTATTATTAACACCATAGGCAATAAGATCCTGGGCTGCTGTCAAAGCTGCTCCATTGGGTTGACGGTTAGAAAAGTTACCAAGGAAAGCAATAGCAATGGATCTAGTATTATACCCTCGAGTATGAGCTCCTTGTTTATTCCACCCGCGTCCCTCATAGACGCGCCCATCTTCTCCCACCAGAAAACTGTAACCAATATCAGAATATTTTCCTGAAATTATATGATTAGCAAAATCTATAATGGTACATATTAGTTGATACATGTACATGTGTTAAATTTGCATTTTTTTCATTGTAACATACGACACTTGCTACACAACCACATGTAGTTCCTTTAGGAACTGTCTCTGATCGGACGATGCCCGCTAAAGGAACTAATCCACATGTGGACATTTATTATCATTACACCTTTCCAGCGGAGAATTTTTAAAAGTGGCTTTATATTACATGTATAGCCGTAATATATCGACTAGGGAGAGGTCGTCAATTACACGATCAGAATAGATAATGCATGTGAAAATATGTCAAAACTATCAAGAGAACGCAATTTTTGATCTTATGACTTGGGATCTGGCTTTATATCAACTGAGTCTCAATAAGATCTCAACCAGGTTGAAGTCGAATTCCAAGCGCATGCCAAATATGTTCTGTGACCGCGGTAGACTATTTCCTTTTCATATGCGATGAAGGTTTTTGTGTGACCAATGACCATAAATTATATCACTCGGGTCTCGGCTGTGTTCAATTTGAATGAGATCTGTAACTTATTCGCAGAGAACCATTAATGTACAAAGCAATGCGTTTCATGGTTGAAATCTGCATGAATCCCCACAACCCAAGGAAACTTACAAGATCGGGATCCTATTGTTTTTGACCTATTACCCTGCAAGGTATAGAGCACGGAATATAGTGTCAAGGCATTATCAATCTTGATATGTTTGTCCACGTTGGTTTTAGTGTGTGTATAGAAATATCCTTGTTTATTATGATATATATTATAAATATACAATACTTACTTGTATTCATATGATAATTTTGAGTATTTCTGACAACTCGACTACAGGATTCCCGAGAAGTACAGGTACTACCAACTGTATGATGTATAAATACTCGTCTTACAGGTAATCTGATATTACGTAGACGTGTTGATCGTGCTCCCCAACTTGCTCTAGATACTATCGTTGGGTTATTTCCTAAAAACAAATATACAAAGTTAGACATTAAAATGATGACTACATAAACTATACTGTTGAGCAATAGCAAAGTTCCAGTTGAAACCGGTAACGTCGGCGTGTGCAGGTTTATATTTAGGAATCATAATGGTTAAAGGAGCTAAATCTATATTCTTTCTCACCTAGAAATTGACACAAATGGGCCGCAACGCATATAATAATATATGAATATATATAAACTGATTTACGTGCAATCGTTTCTGTTTTCACTGATTCCAAATCAGTTATGTTCTCAATCGAATGGCAATCTCACACGTCTGGTTATTACAGTCTATACCGATAGTATTTACTGCGCATGGTCTCCAATTCACTCACTGGGTTAGAGACTGGGCTACTTTAACAATAAGCAGAGCATGTAGGTAAAAAGGTCTCTAGCAATTAAAGAAAATGTTGACCAACGTAAGTCAATTCTCGGCTGTTATATAACAAATTTACCATATGAAAACTGGAAACCAAATTGATAATTTTCTCTCGAATTCCATACATCATATGGTGTGAACTGTTCGTTAGTTTGTTACGGATTGTAGGAATTTCCCAAAAATTCGGGCCCTCACATATTTTTTACGGTTTGGAATTCTCCGCCATCCTAATAATTCATGGGAAGAAAATGACCTCAAGTGTTGTTAAAATGTATATAATATATATATTTACTTACCACTAGACGTAATAGTAGACGTCACCAAACAGCATTGTCTGTTATAACTACCAGCGCATAAATCTCTTCTATAATTGCCTTCGAAACATGGCAGAGATGTTAGCTGACAGTTACCACCCTTGGATGTACATTTAGAATCACCTGCACCTGCAATATATGTTTAAAATACACTATCGAATTGCTTAACCTGTATACAGAAATTATACACCCCATATTCAATATGATGTGATATTTAAGTATCCAGTTATGTAGTAATACCTATAGTGTTTAGATTCGTGTTGATTAAATAATATACACGGCATTCCCATTTAGGAAATCAATGTACATGTACTATAATTTGTCTAAATTATACTCTTTTATTAGTGGACTGGCGTACTTTATTGTCGCTTAGGATCTATTAAGTATTGATTTTAAATTTTCGAAAGCTTAACAGAATCTCAATTTTAAATACATAATCTAAATAAATAGCAACGCTCGTGTAAACGATATTTTGTGTTTTTATTCAATAAATCAAAACATACCGGTTATTGTTTGAAACTGTAGGACACATAGAGTAAGAAAAAGCAACAACATTTGAAACATTTTCAACGGAAAGTCTATAATTCCTGGCGATGGTTCTTAACGTCTCTTATCAACAGCGGCCTATTTTATATTTACTACAGTCTATAGATCCGGGTTTTGTTTCGCCAATCGGAACGAAATCTGCATCTCAATAAGTAGGATTGGTTCAGGATGTTTGTTTAATTAAAGTCTTACTAACATGACTAAATGCGCACATACTAAACTAAACATACGTCACAGGATAGTTGCATTTTACGACATGGTCAAAAATAAAGACATAAATATGAGTGGCTATACAAGACTTGATAGAAAGTGGGTATAACCATATTAAATTACAAAATATCAGCGAACATTTAAAGGGACATGGTGGTCGTCAGAATAACAACAATAATTGTAGAAGTGACATTCAATTACTAAATATACTTTTCTCCTATACCCCTGTATTATGAATAGCCAAATTCAACGGTCCAAAATACTTATTTTCATGTCTCGTTTGATTTACTAATTTATCCTAACGAGAACGCCACCATTCGCTTTAAATACTAAATCAATCATTTATGAATGGATTAACACAAGCACAAAGACAGCGAAACAGAACACCCGAAAGACCAAAAATACTAACAATCAATTGTACATCCAATTGGAAAATGGGGTGTCACAGAAATCTATATCCAATCGCCATAATATAAGCTCAAATCTCCCGAAACATCGCTCCATAGATTTAGCCTCTACTAGGGACATTGTTTAATTTATCAATGAATTACCCAAAAGATCGGTTCTTTGGAATACCCTTCGAAAATCGGGTCGTAACGCAATTTGGCTGACATTTTCAGCAATTACTGTTTCCATTATCTATTTTATAAACTACTATAGCGAGAACTGTCAGCTTTTTTATCTAATGTTACCTAAGGCCCCTTTAATCGGCTAACTCCTGTCATACTGGGTTACATTTACTCCCCAGAACTTACAAGGAATCATCGATGCCACCGTTTTTAACACTGAGTTTCAAAATGGTTTAACTTATTGCCACTAAATCAATCATTTATGAATGGATTAACACAAGCACAAAGACAGCGAAACAGAACACCCGAAAGACCAAAAATACTAACAATCAATTGTACATCCAATTGGAAAATGGGGTGGCACAGAAATCTATATCCAATCGCCATAATATAAGCTCAAATCTCCCGAAACATCGCTCCATAGATTTAGCCTCTACTAGGGACATTGTTTAATTTATCAATGAATTACCCAAAAGATCGGTTCTTTGGAATACCCTTCGAAAATTGGGTCGTAACGCAATTTGGCTGACATTTTCAGCAATTACTGTTTCCATTATCTATTTTATAAACTATTATAGCGAGAACTGTCAGCTTTTTTATCTAATGTTACCTAAGGCCCCTTTAATCGGCTAACTCCTGTCATACTCGGTTACATTTACTCCCCAGAACTTACAAGGAATCATCGATGCCACCGTTTTTAACACTGAGTTTCAAAATGGTATAACTTATTGTCACTTTGGTGTAACATTCAGTGTAAATAAATTTTTGTCTCAACCTATCCGAACAATATCTAGACATTTTGTGCCTTTTTTTTATGTCTAATTCTGTTTTATAAATCATGTAATATAAGTTGTGTGTGGAGAAGATAAATATATGCATAGTATGTTTGCTATCTTGTTCTTTGCTTATTTATAAAACATTATATAAAGTAAAGTATGCTCAGAATAAATCCATGGAATACTTGGGAGCGTAAAATATAAAACATAACATAAAAGTCAGAATTAAACATACATTATGTAAGAGCTAAATCCGATTAATGCAAGTCTTTATTTAGGCTTCAGATGTCATAAAAATTACAAATTAGATCTTTATTTAAACAAAAAAAAACAACACAAAATCAACTCTGTAGACCCACGCATAGCTTGGATTCGGCTTGGATTTAAACAGGGTTTCATTGATTGATTTAATTTTAAATGGCGTCATGAACGGAGATTAACCGTTACGTTGACGTCATACTGTGTGCGAAGCGAGGTCGATGTTGAACAATGACATCTGAACTAAAGTGCAATAAACCAAACACAGATACAATTCCTGGAGACAGAGTGATGACCCATGTTCCTTAAGCAACGTCCGCGAGTTTTACAACATTTTGCGCCCGTTGTGTAGACACGTGACTAATTAGCATCGTCCAATCCGAGGTCGTGGCACATAACGCACTGTAAACAAACAAATATACAGCCGTTGAAAGTTGTTATTTTGAATCGAAAAATTCAATGAAAACCAGTAACCTTGACATTGATAGATCTTTGAACTTTGCAACTCGATTGTCACATGTAAAGAACTTTCGCTAGAAGCGCGAGTCTTGGTATTCACGACGACCGATGAATCTGATAGGTTCCCAAGCTGGGCCTCCCTGGGCTTGTTACCCAAACGAAATTAGAGGCGAAATATGCAGGATATTACGTGAAGGGCTTGGTAAGATGTACGTAGTTACGGCGAGATCAAGCGTTCTATTAAAGATGGTGATGACTAAAACAGACGAACGGGTCTTCTGTATCAATATTATCAATACGGCCTTGATATTATGTTTAGTTGTAGGTTAAATTTAGAGTTTCGATTATACGCTCTTTTGTCACTTTTGTTTACTCGTTTAGAGTAAAATTGTGGAAATTGATAAACATCGCAGCTAACATCACCCCAGTTGAATTACAGCCCCATAGGATCACCTTTTCTTATTTGTCTGCTTCGGGAGTCATGTAGGCCTACCAGATACAGTACACGAATACACACGGGTTAACAAGAAGTCGGCTATAATCATGTACAAATGCTTCCTCATTGATTTGGTCCATTCCCTTCAAACTTTAAAATCCTATTACAGACTTTCTCTTCTCATCGATATATCAAAAGTCTTATTTTTAATTTGTAGTAAAAAGTAAATGTAATACGAATTGAATGACAGCCCCGCCTCAAACCGAATAGACGAGCGGTATCACAGGCATTGAAAACATTACTTGACAATCAAGATTATGTAGGCGGAGTTAACGCCTGTCATTCAACCATTGGCCATATTCGGGATCGGTGAAGATGGATTTAAAGGACAATATTGGTGCCAGTCAGTATCACATATGTGATAGAACTGATTAAACACTTTCCAAATATAATATTAACACAGAGATCATCGCTACCATAGAGGAGTAATAAAGGATTCATGAATCGGAAGTGACGAACGCCAAAGGAAAACACGAGTTATTCCTCTATATAACTAACTGAAGTGACTAGTGATAACAGATACATGGGCGAATATCTGCTCACTAATAATTCCCTCGAAGACCTTAAGTTGCTATGTGACACTGTGAGAGAATATCTTACAATTCATAAAAAGAATTGGCAGCCACTAGATACGAGAACACGAAAGAAAAACAGATTAAAAGTCCGTGCATTACCATGTTTTTATAAGGTAGGGGAAACCGGGGCACATTGAACCACCAAGGATATATCCTTTATAAAGAACCCAACACTATACAGAAGTACCCGGAGCCTAATCCGTGATGAGACCCCTCATGGCTGCTGTCCCGCAAAAGCACTATGTCTTAGCATAAGCCAACCCAGCCCTCCTTTTTGTGGCTGGTACATGCTAGTTTCCTAGGAAACACCTTAATTGTCTACGATATCACCGTAGGTGGAAGGGGACGTTAAACCCCACGAATGAACGATACAGAAGTGAGATAACTTCTTAGACCCATTTCTCCATCAATAAACCACATGTTGTCAATTATTTTCTCAGGCAGTGAATTTTTCAAAAAAGCGCTTAAAAGAGAAAAATTTCCGTACGTGTTAACTTCTTAGCCTAGGAAATTCTTTTACTTAAAAAATAAGTTCATATATGTCTAGTCTATACAATCCAGATCCATATAAGAGGGCATATTGATTTTTTTTTAAATTTTGATCATGAAATAAAGAGATCTTCTAATAAAAACATTTGATATGAAACGAGTACAAACATGTTTGTGAACAAAGTGGTTCAATGTGCCCCGGTCTCCCCTATAGAATGAATAAAAACAAGGGGCTGTACGGAGTATTTCTATTTTTTCCGTGTTCTCTTATCTTATGACGCTTAATTACTTTATTGAATCGTCAGATAGCCTCTCGCGGTCCCATATAACAACTTTTTGTCTTCGAAAGAATTATTAGAGAGCAGAAATTCGGTTGTTTATCTGTCATCACTCGTCACTTCAGTCATTCATATAGAGAGACAACTGGTGTTTTCCTTTGACGTTCGTCACTTCCGATTCATGAATCCTTTACTACCCCTCTACGGTAGCGATGATCTCTGTGTTAATATCATATTTGAAAAGTGTTTAATCAGTTCTATCACATATGTGATAATGACTGGCACCAATTTGTCCTTTAACTCCTAATTATTCTAGTCCAACATTACAATGGTGATATTATGTATGTTCAGAATAAAGTAATTTGTCATCTATTTTTGAACTGTTATAGCACGAATGGCTAACTCCTTTTAAAAATCTCCAACAATGTATCTTAATTGCCGCACTCAGCGTATTTATCTGATCAACAAGTATTTGTATATTGATAAAGTGGGCGTGCACTTGAATATTGATTACGTTATAACTAACATGAAATGTATGAAAATAAAGCATTTTTAGGCACATGATACTAAATGGGTACATGGGTATTAATTAAGAATCACGTTTTAAACCTGGTATTTTTTCAAATTCATCCACTTGGCCCTTGGTCTTTAGGCATTACAAAGTTATCAGGGATGTTAGACATTTTCTATTTATTTTCCGAGAACATTCATAGTTTATCATCTTAAACGATGTAATGTGACATCTGTCACTGGCTATATTTCTTTGTGGGCGTATTTTTACCCTTACACGTTAATACTATGCAACTGCACAATAATAGGCTATCTGATATACAAATAGCTCGCTTACATTACTATGACTATACATGTACTTACTAATTGGTTTGATACAGCATTGTCGATTGTTAGGTCCTGAACACAGGTATCTGCGGAAGTTTCCACCTGAACATGCAATATATGTATATTGACATTTTCCACGGCTTGATCTACACTTAGAATCCCCTGCACCTAGTGAAGAAAATGACATTTTCTGTATATGATACACGATTGCAGCAACTGTATTATTAACGGTATACTTTGTGTTTAAGGTTGCTATACACAGCCACCAGGGCCAGATTAAAGGGGTGGGTGAATGGGTTGCAGTCACGGTTCCCCCAAATTAGTTCCAAAACAATATCTCAGTCATAACTTTATGTTGTATATGTTTGTGCCAAATAAATATATATATTTACTATACTGACGTAAAAATTGCATTTGTGTCAGAGTGACCGACAATGAAAAGAATATGCACCCTTTTTAACTGTTCATGTAAATGTCCCAGTGACATTTCCAGCCTGGGGCCCTTGCAAACTTCATCCGGTCTTGGTGCTTATGAACAGGAGCGTAGCGTGAAGGCCACTACCCCTAGCAATTACAATATGTCGACCCTGTATATATAAAGCATAACTTGTATTAAAAGAACTGGGAGGAAAAATAACATGCTATTACACCAGCAAGTATTTTAAATAGGTAATAAAATTTAATGTAAATTTGGCTGGTATATTATGAATATTGAACCGGCATGCTTTTTCTGTTTTAGTATAACCACTCTATAATCAATCCTCTAGACCATCGGATGGCCGAGATTTAAACTGATTTAAACACCCACGAGATCATGTGCCTAAAAATGCTTTATTTTCACACATTTCATGTTAGTACTGTTATTCTTAATTGTAAATTAAAGTGAGAATTTGATATTAATTTCATGCATATCATAAAAGTGTCAAATTATCAAATTTTAATATCAATACAGGAAGTCTGTACCAAGAGGAAAACTTCTGCTTGTCTTTATTGGTACGGTTTAAGGCCTTCCTCATAAGAAACAATTGTTAAAATTTGGGATTTTGTCTATAATATGCGAACTATACTAGCCAATATTAACTTTCTAACAGACGATAACCCGAACTACTTTTCGAAGGTAGATATTATATTCTTGGAGTGCTTGAAGTACATCCAGAGATCCAAAATAAAAATCAATTTTAAAACCAACAAACATCAAATCGTATAATTACCTGCTACTGCGGGAATATTTACTGCGACAACATAATATAAAATAGTTAAACCAATTAAGACAAAATTCCCCATTTTTCTCAATCAAATACTGCCTGTTGTTCGGGTAGTTGGTGCAAACTGAATAATTGTGATACCCCACTCTCATTGATTATTAAGGAAACGTAAACATCTTCCTGGTTGCTCTGACATAAATATAGCAGCATAACTAAAGCTTGGAGTTTTCGTTAACCCTTTAATGCGTAACACTAATGAATATAGACCAAGAGATAGAAAATAGAAACTACCTGTTGCTACACAAATTTCTCCTTCCTATTATTTTCCTACAATGTTGGGCATACCTGAATAGAGAATAGAGATTTGTCACGAAGGAATTTACAGCGATGCGTTGTGTAAAAGAGCTAAATCTACAAATAGCAAGTCTTTGATAGACTTCAAATCTTATATAAATTATTATCTACACATTACACATTCATTTACATGCCAAGCCAATGTTCTACTCTCGAAACTTCAAAATGGCTGCGATATTAATTGGATTAGAACACATGCCCTGAAATGGGAAATCGAGACTTCGTTTAGTTTTAAGACCAGGACAAATCACTGTCAAAACATTTATAGCTGTAAGTATACAGTTGTATCGATCAGTTTTTGGATGTTTTTAGTCGAGACATGTTCAGATACCTTACATAAAGTATACAAATAATTTTGATTCGCGTAACATTTTCCGTTATTTTTTAAAAAATATTTCCAGAATTCAACACTTTGTCCTTAAATGTGTTCAATTTCTTTAAAACCCCAACAATTGGAATTGATTATTATACTCTCCAACTGAACATTCCAACTTCTTTCTCTATCGGGTGGGTTGGACGACCGAATGGTTAGCACGTACGCGCTGTATTATAAGGTCTGTCACTGAGTCAACTGGCGTGTTTTCGATTCCCCTGTCGTACGTGGCAAGGAGAATGATCGCCTGTTCAACCTCGTGGGGGTTTTTCCGGGTCTTCCGGTTTCCTCCCACTGCTAAAGACCCTACTCGCAAACGAATTATTGAAATAAAATTGAAGCATGTGCAAGTCCCGAAATGACCTGTTTTGTGTCGAGTGGACCCCATTCTCTCTCTCGCTCTTTCTCTGTCGTATCTTTGGCATCTTTTATTTCGTAATGACTATTGCTCCAATTTGGCTGAAATGTACCCGTATTTATTATGTGTTGCACGAGATTCGAAAAAAAACCCTCATTTTCGAACTGAGTGTAATGCCAAGTCGATGTAATCTGATGAGGTAAACCACTGTATACATACATACGCAGTTGCGGTTACTGAACACAACCTTAGATGTCTAAAAGGCCACCATTTTGTATTTCAGTCCTAGTGCTGCAGGTATTTAGGAATCAAGCTAATTAGCAATATACGTACTCTGATATGTACGTACAAAATACCGCTATAATTAGTGCAGTCAATCTGATTAAAACACAGATCCTATTCCGTTTCTTTTTTATAGTTCAAAATTTCATTTTTCTTGTCTTTACTACACTAGGGTCTGAGCTGTAAGAATTGTTACATTACTTAGTTTTTCGTATAACAAAATGATCCTGTAAACATATCTTTTTCATTTTGTCAAAACCAAAAGTACGACACAGATGGTTAATTCCATGCTACGTCGCTGCACAGCGTGCGTAAGAGCCAGTGGAGGACACACGCACTACTGACATCTGTGTCATACTTTTGGTTTTGACCCCTCTGACTTTGTACCGTTGATTATAGATTAACCATTCATAAGTGTACAAATGTGTTATTATTGATGGGTTCCCATTTGAATATTGTTCACAATAAGAAGCAAAATAAATAAGATATGTTTACAGGATCATTTTGTTATACGACAAACTAAGTGATGCGTTTTCTATGGCGCTCAGTATATGTTTGTGCCAAATAAATCTATATATTTTTCATACTGACTGACATACAAATTGCATTTGTGTGAGTGTAACCGACAATGAAAAGAATATGCAGCCTACTCTCGAAACATCCAAATGGCTGTGATATTAATTGGATTAGAACACATGCTCTGTTTCTGTTAAATTTCACAACTGATGACTATAATATTAGCACTGTGTTGAGATTCTGGACATGGTCTGTCTTGGTGTAAACCTTTTCTCCGCGAAGAAAAGGTTTTTCATGTTTTTTTGATTTGTCATAGTTATCACTGCGATTTCTCATGAGGTAAATTACAAGAAATATGTATTTTTTTTTTCCTTGTATTGATCAATGTTTGACCGTCAAAGGACACCGTAGTATGTCATTTAAAAAAAAGTAGATTTGGTCGACAACCAGGAAGATGTATCTTATGATGTTGTGCGACTTCATTCCATTGACAGCTTCAAAGTTGTTTACATTAAAGGGACAATAACATTCTTGCTGGCTTGGTAGCCCCAGAAAATAAATAATACCCTTATTCTAAGTACTAGATGTTTAAGTGTCCTACCTGCTGTGTAAATTATCCATTACAACCTATTTTACTTGTCCAGAGGGTTCGAAAATATTTTAAAATCCAAGTCACACTTGAAAAGGTTTACGTTAGACTTTTCAAATCAATTGGTTGAATTTTTCCAATTTTTCAAAATAGGTGTGTTAAGATGAAATTTATATCATCATTTAATTGGAATATTCTAAAATAATAAAATTTGTTGACCAGAATGAAGATTGGGACATATTATTCAGTTACAACAAGAGTGTTATTGGGGCTCTAAAAATACAGAACGCATTCACTTCTTTCACTGTTAGTCATCTTATAATATTTGCACTCCGTGTCTTGTAATAATTTATAATACTACTTAATTTCGGTTGACGTCAGACCTCCCATTCTTCAAAAAATCCAGGCATTATTCAGCTGACTAAAAGGAATATTATTACAACCAAGAACGAAATTGATATTGTAGGCAGGGAGGGGGGGGAGATAACTCTACAAAAAGAAAAGATAGGTTGCCAGGCAACAAAACATACGCCCACAACAGCTAAGTCGTCCGGGCAGTCAACAAGGATTGTCGCATATTGTTTCTTTTGTCAGTAAGGAGAACATTTACAACACATGATAATCTTATTACGAGTAATAGCCACTGATCTATGGATAGCTCATTGGCTGAGAAGTGTGAAGTCACCGGAAGTACCAATTCCGCCATGTTTAACCTCGCAAAACATTTGTTTCTACCGTTGACGTAATGTTATTTACCTCAAGTAAACTTCGATAATATTAATACCGTTATAAGTTTTTGAAATAATCCTAACTTTTCAAAATTAATAACAAGTTGTCCTATATGAAATGTGCCGACAGTTTATGAAAATGAAATAATGTATAACATGAAATTACTGTTTAACGTGGGCATACCTTGGTCTTTCTTTACATTCATCATAATCATGGTTGCATGGTAAATAGATGTAAATCAGGCATATTATTTTAATGAAACCTTTCACATTATAAAGGAAGGGATGTGGTGAATTCACGGTTGAAAAGAAAAGCAAATAAATACAGATTGGATTTATAGATTAAGCATTAAAGGCCAAACACATGCAGCTATTTATAGGCCTATCATAAGGCTAACTACAAGAGTCATAATCATATTTATGTATTTTAATATAGTCTAGTTCTTTAAGTTTTCTTTTCTTTTTTTTCCTTCCCTTGTTTTTTTTTTTTTTTTGTTATATATATTTTATCCTTTTTATATTTATTCATTTGCTATTAACTTTGATTTAAAGAGTGAGAGCAAAAAAGAAATTGGATACATATTTAGGCCTATATATGAATAGTCTTTTTTTAAATAATAATCACTACATCCGGGCTGTGATTTTTTTCCTCTAGAATTAACTGTGAAATTACAGAATAGTCTATAATAATATAGCCCTATTTGTATTTTTAAAGAATAAATTTGGACAGTGATGAGTGAATAAACAGTGAAAATACAAAATTGTAAAGTGTAGAAAAGAAAATGTGATATAGGTAGGACTATGAAATAAGTAAGATTCTTTTTTAAGAAGAAAATAGGATGTAGGCCTGCTAAAGCTATGGAAGTTTTTTTTATCATACAATTACCTCATGTAGGCTATCCTTAAACTTTTAAAAAATATTAGAGAATACAAAATAGAAAAAAAAATTCTTTCTTGTTATATGTATGTATATTGATTATATTTCGTTCATTTTTATTTTTTTCCCTTTTTGTTTCTTTAAATATCAGCGAAAAAAAGAAGTAATAAAAGAAGATAGACACATATCATAAACACATGGGCCTATAATTCTTTTATTATGTGAATAGCCTATAATTTTTAAAATAGAGACTTTAAAATTACAAATTATTCTGTCCAAAATGCCAATGAAATAACTAACGTCAAATCTTAGTTTTGCCCCCTCTAAAATTACCTGTGAAATTACAGAAAAGTAAAGACGAAAATGGTATATAATGTGGGCCTGTATATTGATAAAAATATAAATTTTGAATATTTTTTTTTTAATAAACAGTGAAAATACTGAATTTAAAATTTTGATACACGTAGGTCCAAAATATATAGTGATATAATGTAATCCTATTGTTTATTGCAAATAAATTTGTGCTTTTACTCTCTCTGAAATTACCATTGAAAAACAACATTATAAATAGTAAAGGCGAGAATGTGAATGTGATATAGGCCTATAATATAAGTATTTATTTGTTTTAAAAATAGGATATAGGTCATAACTCTTAAGTATTTTTTTTAAAAAAATGATATAGGCCTATAATTTATAATATAAGTAATTTTTAAAAAAAAATGACATAGGCCTATAATATAAGTAATTTATTTTTAAAGAAAAAAATGTTGTTTATTCATATATAGACCAAATAAAGAAAAATAACTTATTACAGGCCTATATTATATCTTTGAACGTTTCTAAAATTACGAAATCAGACGCAAATATATTATGTGAATAGCCCAGTTTTTTTGTTGTTTTTTTTTAAATAAAGACTCTAAAATTACAGATTATACTGACCACAAAACGAAAGAAAAAAAAAATAACTGGACAATACATGAGTTTTTTTCCCTCCAAAATTAACTGTGAAATTACAGAAAAGTAAAAGAAAAAATGGTGTAAGGCCTATATATACATGTATTTCTAAGTCCTTGGATGGATTCATAACTTAATTAATCTACATCTTTGGTGTCCTCTATGTAAGGTTATGATTGTTCGTTTTATTAGCCCTTTGATGGTCCATATCTGTTATTGTTTTTGTTACCTTCTTAATTTGATTTCTTGTCATTATAAGGTCATTACTCACTGACTGTTATCCATATTAATTTGTGTTATTTATCATATTTTCAGTTACTAAATGCCCTATAAGGATTTTATCTATTTCTAAAGAACAAATTTGGACTGTTTTGTATTTAATTAACATTGAAATACAGAATTTTAAATTGTGTAGAAGAATATGGGATACAGGCTTGTAAAATAAAGTTATGTAATGTAATCCTATATTTAAAAAAAAGACGAATTTGTGCTATTCTCTTTGGAATTAACACTGAAAACACAGAATTGTAAATTGTAAAGGAGAAAACGGGATATAGGCCTATAATATAAGTAGTGTTTTTAAGGAGAGAGAAATGGGGTTTAACGTCCATTGACACAAACTAGGTCATTTTGGGACTAACATATGGTTTCATTTTTATTTCAATAATTCACTTGCGCGTAGGGGTCTTTAGCAGTGGGAGGAAACCGGAGTGCCCAGAGGAAACCCACAAGGCTGAGAAAGCGCCCCTATCTCCATGCCACATAATATGCTCACACCAGGGCTCGAAACCACAGCCGCAAGTCAGAGGTGACCGGCAAGCTAGAGGTCGAAGCGCGGCTCTCTAGACCACTAGGCCATCCCCCCACCCCCCGGTGTTTTTAAGGACTATGATATAGTCTGTAATTCTAGATCCTCTATATTGTAATAATATTATATAATACAACATAAAATAACTGTTCTTTATTATACAAAGATCCTAAAAGGTAAAAAAAGAAAGTAGAATAGAGGTTTAGATGTATGTATGTATATATGTAGAAAAAAGCTATAAAATATCAAAATTACATAAGTATAGAGATGTGCACACACACACAAAAAAATAGCTGAACAGTATTTAAAACAATAATTTTAAAAAAAAAACAAGGGGTGGCATCTTAAATTTTTTTTTCTTAGTCAGATGATTTTATTTTTTCCAAACCTTACTCTATCATTTATTATTTTCAATTGTGTAGGCCTATAGAAATTGATAAATTCAACGGTATATGTTAAAGTTATAATCTGATTTACGGCAAATGTGTGGTTCGCTTCAAAACATTTTATAATGAGAATGTGCACTTTTAAAAATAAAATCAATGTTGTGTATTTATTTTATATAAAGTACCAACAATGTCGTCAACAAAATATAATGTTCTGTTGTTAATGTTTTCGTCGAATTTATTAGTAAACAAAGCGCGTACTTATATTGGAGACAAAGGACAACGAGTGTTTCTGGGAGGAGCAAGATGCCGGACGGGGGCTTCAAGCAACGTCATTTGTTGATTGCGTCATGAGCTATCCAGTTATTATATAGATCAGTGGTAATAGCCCATTAAGCAATTATCAGAAATGATTAGAATAGTTTTGATTGTTTGTCTCAAGGCCTTCGTCCACAAGTTATTTCAAAGTGATCAAGTGCCATAACTCTGGCAGAAATTATCAGATATCACTGAAAATCAAATAGGATTCTTCGTCTCATGACCCTAAACACTGTGTTCAAATTTAAAGTCAATCGGATATTAACTTTAGTCTTTAGAGCGTTCACAGGGTTTTTCAAAGTGATCAAGGGTCATAACTCTGGCAGTAATTATCGGATATCGCTGAAAATATATAGTCTACGTGTATTTTGTATCATGACCGTAAACAGTGTGTATAGATTTAAAGTCAATCGGATATTAACTTTAGATTTTTCAAAGTGGCCAAGGGTCATAACTCTGGCAGTGATTGTCGGATATTGCTGAAAATCAATAGGATTCTTCGTATCATGACCTTAAACACTGTGTATAAATTTAAAGTCAATCGGATATTAACTTTAGCCTCTAGAGCGTTCACAAGATTTTTCAAAGTGATCAAGGGTCATAACTCTGGTAGTAATTATCGGATATCGCTGAAAATCAATAGGCTTCTTCGTCTCATGACCTTAAACATCGTGTATAAATTTAAAGTAAATCGGATGTTAACTTTAGTCTCTAGAGCGTTCACAAGAAATTGTGGACGACGGACAGACAGTCGGACCGAAAGGGCGACGACAATATACGACCACATTTCCATGTGGGCGTATAAAAATGAAGATGTTATGGATGGCCACAGATCACTAATTATTTCCCCATTGACTTTAATGTTAATTCTCGTCTCTTAGACCGGCTGTAACTTTTTCCCAAATATCCGCTGGGTAGAACGCTTTCTGCCACAGATGGAGCAACATGTGGCAAACTCTGGCCCAAAAGCATGTATGGGGTTCGACATGAAATACTTGAGATACACAGGCTGGAAGTAGAGACAACTAAACAAGCAATTTTCGGCCCTCCCTTTCAACGTATATTATATAGATCAGTGGTAATAGCCCATTAAGCAATTATCAGAAATGATTAGAATAGTTTTGATTGTTTGTCTCAAGGCCTTCGTCCACAAGTTATTTCAAAGTGATCAAGTGCCATAACTCTGGCAGAAATTATCAGATATCACTGAAAATCAAACAGGATTCTTCGTCTCATGACCCTAAACACTGTGTTCAAATTTAAAGTCAATCGGATATTAACTTTAGCCTTTAGAGCGTTCACAGGGTTTTTCAAAGTGATCAAGGGTCATAACTCTGGCAGTAATTATCGGATATCGCTGAAAATATATAGTCTATTTTGTATCATGACCGTAAACAGTGTGTATAGATTTAAAGTCAATCGGATATTAACTTTAGATTTTTCAAAGTGGCCAAGGGTCATAACTCTGGCAGTGATTGTCGGATATTGCTGAAAATCAATAGGATTCTTCGTATCATGACCTTAAACACTGTGTATAAATTTAAAGTCAATCGGATATTAACTTTAGCCTCTAGAGCGTTCACAAGATTTTTCAAAGTGATCAAGGGTCATAACTCTGGTAGTAATTATCGGATATCGCTGAAAATCAATAGGCTTCTTCGTCTCATGACCTTAAACATCGTGTATAAATTTAAAGTCAATCGGATATTAACTTTAGTCTCTAGAGCGTTCACAAGAAATCGTGGACGACGGACAGACAGACGGACCGAAAGGGCGACGACAATATACGACCACATTTCCATGTGGGCGTATAAAAATGAAGATGTTATGGATGGCCACAGATCACTAATTATTTCCCCATTGACTTTAATGTTAATTCTCGTCTCTTAGACCGGCTGTAACTTTTTCCCAAATATCCGCTGGGTAGAACGCTTTCTGCCACAGATGGAGCAACATGTGGCAAACTCTGGCCCAAAAGCATGTATGGGGTTCGACATGAAATACTTGAGATACACAGGCTGGAAGTAGAGACAACTAAACAAGCAATTTTCGGCCCTCCCTTTCAACGTATATTATATAGATCAGTGGTAATAGCCCATTAAGCAATTATCAGAAATGATTAGAATAGTTTTGATTGTTTGTCTCAAGGCCTTCGTCCACAAGTTATTTCAAAGTGATCAAGTGCCATAACTCTGGCAGAAATTATCAGATATCACTGAAAATCAAATAGGATTCTTCGTCTCATGACCCTAAACACTGTGTTCAAATTTAAAGTCAATCGGATATTAACTTTAGCCTTTAGAGCGTTCACAGGGTTTTTCAAAGTGATCAAGGGTCATAACTCTGGCAGTAATTATCGGATATCGCTGAAAATATATAGTCTATTTTGTATCATGACCGTAAACAGTGTGTATAGATTTAAAGTCAATCGGATATTAACTTTAGATTTTTCAAAGTGGCCAAGGGTCATAACTCTGGCAGTGATTGTCGGATATTGCTGAAAATCAATAGGATTCTTCGTATCATGACCTTAAACACTGTGTATAAATTTAAAGTCAATCGGATATTAACTTTAGCCTCTAGAGCGTTCACAAGATTTTTCAAAGTGATCAAGGGTCATAACTCTGGTAATAATTATCGGATATCGCTGAAAATCAATAGGCTTCTTCGTCTCATGACCTTAAACATCGTGTATAAATTTAAAGTCAATCGGATATTAACTTTAGTCTCTAGAGCGTTCACAAGAAATTGTGGACGACGGACAGACAGACGGACCGAAAGGGCGACGACAATATACGACCACATTTCCATGTGGGCGTATAAAAATGAAGATGCTATGGATGGCCACAGATCACTAATTATTTCCCCATTGACTTTAATGTTAATTCTCGTCTCTTAGACCGGCTGTAACTTTTTCCCAAATATCCGCTGGGTAGAACGCTTTCTGCCACAGATGGAGCAACATGTGGCAAACTCTGGCCCAAAAGCATGTATGGGGTTCGACATGAAATACTTGAGATACACAGGCTGGAAGTAGAGACAATTAAACAAGCAATTTTCGGCCCTCCCTTTCAACGTAACCAACCTCACAACCCTTGTATCCTTCCGCCTTAAAATCATGAATATTCACTAAAACCTGGCAGAAAATGTATTTTTAAAGCCTTTTCTTCTATTCTACACCAAAAAGTCAACAAAAATTGCCATGCAAAAGGGGGGAAAGGCAGAGAAAGACTAAAAATAACTTTCGCCCTTGTTTCGTTCAGAAGTGAACTAGGTGGGGCTGTGTTGTAATGGTCACCCTTACTTGAGTAAAGCTCAAACATTTATTGATTTATAGAAATGACATTATTCATGCCCATTAATGCATGAGCTCATAATAAGTCTCATTTTTAGGGCGTGGTCTGACAGACTGACTTTAGGGCAATCTGACTTGAAGAAAACCCCGAAACTTCTTGTTTAGTTTTTGAAAATTATATTTTTGAAATATGAATCTTTGTTTCTGTTAGGATTCAGCCGGGTGACTGATGACGATGATATTAGCCCCAGTTTTAGTGCCAGGTCGGGTGGACTTGTGATCGATCTGACATTGGAGAAAGCCGCCATATTTTTGGTAACATTTTGGAAAATCATATTTTTCAAGTAGGGATTGATGACCATAATATTAACACTGTGTTGAGGTTCTGGACATGGTCTGACTTGGTGTAAACCTTTTCTCCGCGGTGAAAACTTAATACTGCGGAGAAAAATTTACACCGCGGAGAAAAGATTTTCATTGTTTTTTGATGAAACATAGTTTACACAGCGAAAATAGACGAAAATGGGCCTAAAGTCATAAGTGTATAGTAAGTGTTTTACATCCATTTTAAAATTTCCAATTTTAATTTTGGATCAGTTATCTTCGGTGAAATACGTAAACAGTTCAGATTGAACGCTGGTCGTAATATGGGCTTGTTTAAGCATGAGCTAATGACAAATTAATATGGTCATCAGTAATAAAAGGTTTGCTCCACCGAATTCTAAAATTTGTAATTGGTGTACATATACAAGTAAATATCAAACGGTCATATCTCTCACTGCTGGGGCATTTATCCACAGCACAGCTTTAAAGTGCACCCCATGGGGCGCAAAAATTAGGTCAGAAGTTATTTACATAGCGGAAAATGCTTTCCGCAGTGGAGAAAATTTATACCGCAAAGAAAAGGTTTACAAAGCGGTCCGCATAGAAAAGGTTTACACCGCGGAGAAAAGGTTTACACCGAGCGAGGATAAAATTTATCCTCGCTCGGTTGTAGTAATATGGGTGGAAGGGATTGGTGCTAAAGAAACTAAAGAAAACATATGCAAAATAATATTAGGATTATTTATTCAACATTGTCAAAATATGCTATGGTATGATTGGGACCAGATTCTTGACTGATTCGGACCAGATTCTTGGCTGATTCGGACCTGATATTTGGCTGATTCGGACCACGATAAGGCTGATTCGGACCATTATTTAAATGACAAGAGTATTTAAAATATGTTTGCATACAGTTGCATATAGTTGCATATATTTGATAATAAGACAAAAAATGACAATAAGTAGTGTAATTTCTTCAATACCAATGAGCTAAATCATGGAGAAGATGCTTCACATTCTTGGCTGATTGGGACCAGATTGTTCTTTGTATAATATTTTAATCAGTAAATATCATTCAAGGCATCTTGAACCAAGTTTCATGGAGCAATGATGTGTACATTTTCCATCATATTTATATATTCTGATAAATGTAATCTAACCAACTGGCCGAGACAGAGACCTTCCTGATCTAGAAAGGTGTTGAATGCAATACACTATGGTTGAGAAATGTGTAAAATGTGTTAAAAGTTAATTAAAGTCAGGTAGCAATATACAAGAACCTAATTAATCACACCATTTATTGTTAATTAATGACAAGCCCAGTAAACCAATAAACAATCACACAAATTCCCTGTTATGGCTGTCAGTAAAAAGTAAAATCGGGCTAATTTTCATATATAGTACATTTTCCATGATGCTGTTTACTTGTGTTAGAATTTAGTCTATAAATCTATTATGTTATTTTCTGAACAAGGTAGGTATATAATCATTTTGACTGGTTTTATATACATCATATTCGAAATAACCGATTTCTGTTATGATACTTACTGTATTGCACATACTTACTGAGTTTTCACATTTGTATGACTTATTGAAATTAACATAAATTGGTATAAATTTTAAATAGTATTTCTATAAATGAAATATAATTCCACACAAATAATTGATTCAGATTTCTGTTTTGCCACTGTATTGCTAATATTTGTTTGGCGTATTGAAATTAACATAAATTGGATTAAACAGTATTTCTACAATATAATTATAATTACACACAATATATATAATGGATTCCGAAACAAGCTATGGAGTTTATAAAATAAAAATGGCATGTTTAAACTGCATAAAACATATAATAATTTACATTACATTATTAAGATAAATATGTGTTAATACAGTCACCGTGACATAGCAAAATGCAATATAAAACAAAAATTGACGTACATTAAAGCACATATTATAGTCAGGCTATAGCTTAGATAAAATCCCTTTAAACTACATTCAATATCAAAATCTCAGTTTCTAGTATTTTGTGTTTTTTTATTGCGTGGTCCGAATTAGCCTAGTGGTGGTCCGAATAAGCCTTGAATGTGGTCCCAATCAGCCATGACTTATGGCCCCAATCACCCCTGGTCCCAATCAGCTTGGTTTCACTAGCAATAGTGTTACATATTTGATTTGGTGCCGTACCACAGTTTCGACCTTTTGGGCAGGCAGCAAGAGGAAACAATTCTTTTGGAGAAAAATATTGGTGGAAGAACAAAAAGAAATCTGGAAGACATTTAGAAAAGAATACATATTCGACAAAGTTTCGCCCTTTAGGGTAAGCAGCAACATTTGGAAGAAGAAAACATATTCTATTTGGTGCACACGACCAAAAGATCCAGTACCCTGGAAGAAATCTGGAAGAAGAAACCTTGTAAAAAACCAGCAACAGAAAAAGAAATCGGATAAGTACATTTTTTTCCAGGTAAATCTAAAGTGTTCAATTTGTTTACAGACCAAATATCATTAATTTAAAGTTAAATCTGACCAGAAAATAAATATTTGAAATTCCACTGTAAAGAGTAAAATTTAGTCATTTATAAGTAGAAATTGATAGGTTTATAAACAATAGTATTCACACTGTGTTAAAACTGACATGAGAGAAAGTCACGTAATTTCAGTTAAATGATCAAATTATATGTAATGAATTGTAGCACTATTTATTGAAATTAATGATGGCATTATGATATATCCTATTGTTTTGCAAGTTGTGGGATTCAAACATATTCACATATATGCAGGTGTGTACTGAAATCAACTAGCATTTGATTGACATATTGTTAAATGATGGCATTATGATATATCCTATTGTTCTGCAAGTTGTGGGATTCAAACATATTCACATATATGCAGGTGTGTACTGAAATCAACTAGCATTTGATTGACATATTGTTATATAAAAAAGGGTTATAGAAACAAAACATAGCTGGTTCTATATGTCAACAACATGATAACAGATATCTCATGCGCAATTTCTAGAGTAAATTTCCATAACCATATAAGGGTGGGTTTCGAAGTCATTTGACTTAAATTAAAGCTGCAATTTCATATTTTTAAGTTATATTTTCAAAATGTATTAAAATAAAGCCTTAAAATAGATGTTATCTATAAACAGTTCTACATTGTTAAAGAAAAATCCTATTAATCCAATAATTCACAATTGGCAGTTGAGAAATTAGCAAATATATCATTTTGAACTTCAAAGGCCACCGTAGTATGTCATTTAAAAAAAGTAGATTTGGTCGACAACCAGGAAGATGTATCTTATGATGTTGTGCGACTTCATTCCATTGGCAGCTTCAAGTTGTTTACATTACAAATACAGAACGCATTCACTTCTTTCACTGTTAAGCCCGGTCCATACCGCTACGAGTACACACAACCAGACAGGACGTTGCGTTGGGTAGAGTCTGGGCAAGTCGTAGCGGTATGGACCGGGCTTTACTCATCTTATAATATTTCCACTCCGTGTCTTGTAATAATTTATAATACTATACTTCATTTCGGTTGACGTCAGACCTGCCATTCTTAATAAGATGCTAACAATCCACACATTATGCATTATTCTCCTGACTGAAGGCATATTATTACAACCAAGAACGATATAGATATTGTAGGCACGTGTGTGTGGGGTGGGGGGTATGGGGACTGGGTAGATAACTCCACAAAAATAAAATCAAAAGATGAAGATACGCATAATCAATCGCTTAAACATCCATTTATCCATTTAAATGCATGCGCACTTTCTGCCCACTTGTGAGTCTTTCTTTAGACCCGAAATGTTATCTAAATTATTGATTAGATATTAAAGATATATTCCCGGGTACAAACTGGGTGATTTGATGATATATTTGGACTAAAAACATATTCAAACTAAGTAATTTATCATAATTTTGCTTCAAATCCTTCTCAAAACATTGTAATTGCCAAGGAATGTCCTGCTACAAAAATCGATCAAAAGAGGTCGTCTTTGTGTCACGTGACTTTTCTCTCTCCGTACCTACAGCAACGGCGGCGAAGATGAAGGGAAATTCATTGCATACACGAGAAGATGTATGACTATTTATTAAAAATATCGAATCCTAATTAAATTCTCGGATTATCCACTGCCCGCGTCTTTTCCCGTGATTTTTATCTCAGAAAGTGTTGTACGTCTAACTCTTCAAGAAGTTTATCAACATGTACACAAAGAGCTCAATGTATGCGTGTAGTGCAGATATTCCTAATCGTTGGGCTGTCGATTAAGGGAACCCTAACATTTTTGTCCTGTATGTGATCAATTAGTGTTTTTCAGGGAATCCAGTATTTTTCTAGTAAGATTGGATATTTCTACTTTCCATATAACAAAATTGTCAGACTTTTATAGGCTATAACCACCCAATAAATACTTTTCTGGGAACCCATATTTAAATTATCCAGACCATAATCAACTCTCGATATCATCGCTAGCCTACGATATTTACTGGATTTGAATCCAAACTCTTACTCAACGCTCATCGATAACTCAATCAAAATATTGAGACTATGATTTTATCGTACCGAATTTGGTGATGATGATCGAGGCTAGTCCTAAAATTCAATCGCTGAATTTTAGGTTCAGAGTGGATCAATTTGACTGAAATTTTCAGCACATTCCTTCTACATTATTTAGTTAGTTAAAACTATTACCTTGACAACTGCCAGCTCTTTATCTTATCTACCACAATCTCTAAATTTCTCGGTTCAGAGTTGATTAATTTGACGGAATTGCCAGCTCTTTATCTAATCTCCCATAACGTCGTTCAAATTTTCGCGGCATCTCCGGAACCAAAATTATATCACGTGCTGAAAAAGTGGTTTTGCGATCGGTTCTCACTGGTTTTAAGAGACTCGGTCTAAGAGCTCTCCACGAATGCTGCAGACAATGTAATATCAGCTTGTTCTAGTTTGTAGAGCTCATCGCGTTCTGTTGATAATGTAAGATCAGGTTGTTCTGGATTGTTGGCGTGTAAAGGAGACTTTCATTCCGAACATATGAGACACGCTATCCACCACGTACGGAGAATGTTAAAGATGAGTTAAATATGCGTATCTATATATTTAATAATAATTGAACACATCAAGCTTCGACCGATAATTGTATGCTAAACGAGATAAATGTCAAAACTAAAGTGTCGAAGATTTTTCTATAAACATTATGAAAGTATTTAGTTAAGACGTAAATTGATTTATTGCTTAACACCCGACAAGAATTGGGTGGATGGTATAATAAATAAACATAAAGCATTTTAAATAAAAAAAACCCCAACAAAACACGTGACAATTAAATAACCTGCGTCAGAATTGACATAAATTAATTGAAAGCCTCCATTTAAAGGGTTACATTGATTTATAAAACCAAATAACCACCATCTTAAATGAAGTAGTGAAATATCCATACAATTTAAATGAAATAATGAAATACATAATTCAATTTATATGAAGCAACGAAACTTAAATGAAGTGAAATGAAATGAAATGGGGTTTAACGTCCTACTCTTTTGCAGCTAACCTGGGCTAATGGAAGACGGGCATACGCCATACAGTGTGTTACCCGGGCAGCGGCGCTACGGCCTACTCTTATATCTAATTCCAACTGCCAAGGGATCTTTTACGTGCACTCCACGGGACCTAGGATTTTCGTCCCATCCGAACGACTAGGCAGCTGTCCTTGTCAGGCCCTCCTCCTGCATCACTGACAAGGGGAAATCGAGATGAACTTTCTCGTCCAATGTAGGGATCGAACACCCGACCTCCAGGCTAGCGAACCAGCGCCTTTTCCACTTAGGCACAGTGACGCCTCCCCCCACCCTTAAATGATGTAATGAAATACATGTTAAAGATGCATTATGCGAGATTAGATAAAGAGCTGACAGTTCTCACTGTACAAGTTAAAAACTAGGTAATGTAAAGGAAATTGTCAGGAATTTTCAGTCAAATTGATCCACTCTAAACCGAGAATTTAGCGATTGGACTAGCCTCGATCATCATTAATTAAGTCGTTACTATAAAAACACATAATGTAGATTATTAGTTTCTTGATTTAATCATGAATAAGCGCTGAACAGCAGATCAGGTCCAGTAAATATCGCAAGCTAGTTAATTAATGTCTAATTAATAATTTATATAAAATTGTATGTTTAATAGGTGTAAATGGTATAGCTTATCCAACGTCTACGACATCTTCCTTTAGACGAATACTCGTTTGTAGATTTTAAAAAAAAACCCGAAAGCTGCGGTGTACACCGCGTATAGTTTTAAAACAGAACCAATTTTAACAGTTTATTGACAGACAAAAATAAACCGAAGGTTCTAGTTCTAGTAAATACCCGTAGTGTTGATGCCCGGCCAAGTATTTTAATAAAAGTTATTAAGGATGACAACTGGAATAACGAAACATCGACAATCACATTTGTCGAACACTTTCTGTGCATGTTTTCCACGAATTATCCCAAGAATTATTTTAGTTTTTCACAATAATGAGGTAGTGTGTGATGTATTGGATAATACTGAAATAGTACTGAACAAAGTATGTAGCCTAGTCGGGGTGCGGGTTGCACCCCACCCCCCCCTCGCCTGTCTCCGCCCATCGTCCTATGAAGATGTTCGGTGCGAACAGAAATCGCTTACCGTCAAATAAGTAAATGTAAAGTAAATAAAGATGTGCCTCCTGGATGAGCTTAAGAAGAGGAAGTATGTAAATCAACTTTATAAATTGAATGAGTAAATTACAAAAAGGGAATCCCCCCCGTGATCTTCTAAAAGGAAGCAAAAAAGTAAATAAAGAATGATAAATTGAATGACCGAAAAACATTCGTTGACCCATCTTTCGAAAAGGATGTAATTATGTATACTATTAAATGACGTATTATTTGAGAAAACAGGTCGGAACACTATCGGTTATAAAATGTTCTGTTTTCTGACAATAATCAGTTGCTTGTAAGGTGGTCAAAATGAAGGTTTTCGTACTCGCAATGTTAGCATGCACAGTAGGTGTACAGGTTATCCAAGGTAAGTCAAATTGAATGATAAGCGTGTTTTAGTCAGTGACACTTATAAAAGTTTTCTGTGATATAACTGACTAGAAATCTGTGGCGGGGTATCGGGTTCAAAATGCGATATAGGATAGAAAGTGGAGAATCAAAAGTCAAAAGTAGAAAATAAAAAATAAAACGGAAAACTCTTATCTAAAAGTGTATATTAATGATGTAAACCTATAAGAACATCCAGTCAGTAGGACGTTAAACCCCATTCCATTTCATCATCAAGCTATTTAACTTTAAACCGTCAGAATTCTACTTCCAGGGACAGGATTTCTACTGTCTCCTATCCGCTTTTGACTTTTGGCTTGTTTCTTTCTAATTTCTACGGTCAACTTTCAAATTCTGTTTTCCACTTTTCAGATGTTCTACTCACGAATTTCTGTTGCAGATTTTCCCCAATACTAGGGTGGCTGATAGTGGCCTTGCGTTAGAAAATCGTAAATAGAAAATCTGAAGTAGCAAGTCGAAAATCAAAAGTTGACAGTAGAAAGTAAAAAGCAGAAAGTAAAAAGTTGATAGTAGAAAGTAGAAATGAAAGTAGAACGAAAAATGGAAAATCTTTTAAAAGTGCAGAAAGTTATAGGGGACAAGGGGCATATTCGAGCTAAGGCACAAATAATGGACGAAGTTGGGTTTGTTAGGTTTTAATAATAGGCTACACACAGTCCTGAACAAAAAGTTCAAACCGGAACATAAAGTGTTTTTATGATTTGTAGAAATATACTGGGTTTTAATAAGTTCCTAAAATTGTTTCACTCCAGATGTCCCCCGTCTCGTCTCCAGTCACTGTAGTGGACTTTTCTTGTGACTTACTGACATAAAAAAAAAGTTTTCCAATTATGACCTGAAGTGAACTGCACATAGCTTAATATATAAAACATCAATTTCCAATCCAATGAAATAATTGCGAAACCGTACTACATAATTATGGTGATTTTATAAAATCCAACAGTTACGCTATGTTTCAATTCTCTGTATACGTGGGACGTCACACGAGTTATGGGGTTCTTGCCATTACTATATATTTGTTAAAGTGCCAATCCCGATAACTTTTTGCGGAATAAAACTGCTTAATTTTGTGTTAAAATCCTTTAAAATCCATAACCTAAGGCCCGCCTACTAACCCGATATTTGTGATACGCTTGTAAATAACTTAAACCTGACAGTCTTCATATGGAAATGGAGAACGTTTTATTATATACAGTATCTGGATAAAATCAGACTTTTTTCTATATAAATAATATGTAGGTGAAATTTACCTTTTGTTATCAAGTACAGGGCATGGGTCATTCACTGTATAGACCTCTCAAGAAACATTAATCGATTATCAGGTCACCCAATGAAAAAATTGACCCGAAATCTTAAAAGGGTTACGTGTCCGGATAAGCAGTGTGGACGTTCACATCCAAACGACTCAATATTTTGAGCTGAAATTTTGAGACAAGGTAAATACACCATGCCATTATATTTTGGTCCATAAATTTCATAAATACTCGGACTTTAATTTTTGAGACTCTGTTCTTATCGGGATTGTCCCTTTAATGACATGAGTTATGGTAAACATAATATTTGTTAACAATTCGAAATTTCACGCTGTCATGTCGCCCGGTATATCATTAGAAACATAGCGTCGAAAATGTAGAACGCATTACCACAAAGAAAAACTGTTTGGTAACTATTTTATTAATCCACCTCTCACTATATGTCATGTGGCCCCGTATATCATTAGAAACATAGCCTCGAAAATGTAGAACGCATTACCACAAAGAAAAACTGTTTGGTAACTATTTTATTAATCCACCTTTCACTACATGCGATATAATTGTTCATTTCAATTTATACTGTGATGCTGTGTGTTGAGAAGTGTGCGTTTGAAGCTATTTTTACCTATGCAAAGGCTCTAAGACTGTGTCGGTTGCAGCAGCGAAAAAGACAAGACGTCACCACAGTATTGCAGCTACCATGTTCTCAGTCGATTCCGCTTAAAGTTCTGGTTAAAAGAAACAGTCACGACTATAAACCTTTAGAAGATTTGGGAAACGTCATTAATCTTACCTTTCGAATGACTTTTTTATGTTGTGCCTTGGGTGGGTTTCGTCATTATATGGCGTGTCTTATCATCAGATGAGATTTAAGGTTAGAGTGAAGAATTAATCAACTCCAAGCATCTAATCTTATCAAAAAGGAAAAGTATTGTGCATATTTCAGGAGCAGGTGATTCTAAATGTATTTCACGGGGTGGAAGATGTCAAATGACAAGTTCAAGATGTTCTGGTGGAAGATATTCTAGAAATCTATGTGCTGGTGTCACAAGTAGACAATGTTGTATAAAAATCGGTAAGTAACTATCCTCATCAGTGATGGAAATTCTAGCTTTTGTTTTCGAATTGCGTCTTCTCTTGTGACGTCTTTTATCTCTTATTATACTAAATTCAAAGTTATCAACCTCCATGCCCCATCTCGACACAAACTGATCCCGCAGTGAATATTCGCTTGGCCGCTACAATCACTGATAAGCATGACATTGACGAGGCTTAATGAGTACGGCATATTAACTTTTTTACTCCGACAAATTAAATTCTCAAACATTTTTTTGAGGTAAAAGAAAAATAAATAAAGACGTTTGAAGTATTTGTAGTTAAAAAATATTTCCTATTTAGTGTAAATGGGTATTAAAGTGAGTAAAATGCATCATTTTGCCCGAAGCAGTTAGGTGTGAAGTAAACATTGCACGAGCCGTTGAGCCAATGACTACGAGGCGTGCAAGTCAACGCACGTGTTTTAGACAGCCGTCCGTTACAGGGATATTTGTGTTTTCAAAATTCAGAAATCGTGCACAAAATTATGGAAGGGTATCACTGCCAATATTAAATGCTATGCTACAATGTCTTTTCCAAAGTACAATGTATTAAGTCCTAATACCGGTAATGATGAAGTCAAAATACCTCTAAGGCAAGAGTTAAATGTAAAACAGCAAATGTTAAGTGTCAAATGGCTAATGTTTTGTGGGAAAATGCTTTTTTGGCGTGTTTACATTTTACATTTGCGTTCTGCCACATCCTATTTGTCCTTCACGCTTTTTGCATAGCACATTTCGCGCAGCATCAACTGTCATATGCAAATGTAGGATCACACGTGACTCATAAACATGTACGGAAACCTGGACAAGCTAGAACAAGGATATTCACCTCACTATAACAGGAAATCGGCCTGGTACACAATAAGAAATTTACTTACCTTGACAAACGATCAAATTTGGATGGTACGTTACTATGATTACGGGGGTTACATACACTTTCATTTCTGTTCGTAAATATGTAAATAGTGTTCTGGTACAATCGTATTTTTATAATTAAAGTCCAATAAATATCACAGAAGAACAATATCATAGAGAGTTGATTATGTTCTAGTGGATTAGTTAATTTGTCTAATTTCTAATTTAAATAAAATTTAAGGCCTACAATAAGCAGATTTAGCTCTTGCATATTGAATGTTAAAATGACTGTATGTGTGTGTAGGGGGGGGGGGGTATTCAGTGTCAAAATACGAGTCTTGTCCTTTATAGAAAAAAATCCATAATGTTACCTATAATTGAAAAACAGGTTCAGTGCTCTTTTCATATATACAAATTCATATTCTCTGAAAAACGAACAAAGATGGATGAAACTAAAATCTGTTGCTGCATGATTGCTTAGGGGTTGAAGTTGGTGGGTATTCGGTGTTAAAATACGGGTCTATATCAGGAATTCTCGATATCACACTAGCTTTCCCTAAAAGCACGTCCATTGCTCCATAAAATTGTGTAAATGATTTACTGGCACATTCAGATTGGCGTACCGTGAAAAACATCGAGTGGTACGATAAGGGGTATTCAAGTATAGAAATACTGGTTTAAATACGAAATTCCAGATACCATGTTAAGTGTCACCGATAGCCTTTTGCAAATATGCAAATAATTTTGAATGTACTTGCATAACTTTACAAAATAAGATTAAAGTTGAAGAGAAGGAAGGCTGGAATGGGGGGGGGGGGCTAAACTAAAGATACGGTTACGGGGCTTAATCAAAAATTCTTTATGTCCGTACAAAAATATATAGTCATTCTTTTATTTATGTCTAGGTCGCAATGCTTATGTTGTTGTTTTAACTCTGTTTATAGAGAGACCGGGAAGGGAGGGGTGTTTAAACTGTAAAAGTACGGGTATTAATATGAAATTCCAGTTATTGTGTTATAAATTACTTGAAAGTAGGTTTGTTGGCACATTCATGATAGTTTCTTAAAGTTTGCCAGCTTGATTTCCTGTTATCATGCCAGGTTTCCGTATATGTTAATAAGTCACGTGATATCCTACATTTGCATATGAAACTTGATGCTGTGCGAAAGATGCTATGTGGAAAGCAAAAGAGGGCAAATGAGATGTGGCAGAGCGCAAATGTAAAATGTGATGAGAGAAATGTAAAAAGTAGAAACGTCAATAAAAGTATTTTCTAACAAAACATTTGTCATTTATCACTTTATATTTGACGTTTTGCATTTAACTCTTCATCATTACCGGTATTAAGACTTTGTACATTGTACTTTTTACACATATAATAAATGGAAACGACATTGTCGCAGAGCATTTAGTACTGGCAGCGATACCGTTCCATACAAAACGGGTTCTTAAACCACGCTTCGTTTGCATTTACAGTAAAGCACACCTATAAAAACTCCAATACGCATTTCATATTTACGGCAGCGTGCAACTGGCCATTTTAATTTTTTTTATTATTATTTATTTTTCAAACAAAGAAAAGTATTTGATTTACATATACTGTATACTACCTAATGAATTAATGGCGACTTGTTGATCCAGAATCTCTAATAGGCTAGAATTATCGGTTCAAATATGGTTCATTCCCATTCAGTATTTACAAAGATATGATAAATTGAAATTTCACCAATCCACGCTTCTGGCTATGCAATAAGCCCGTCGCCTTTTGGTTGCGGGCGAACAGAATTGATAGGCATATTTTAAATCCAAATGATTCTAACCCGGGAGTTTATCTACCGTTGGTAGTTTGGGGGACCGTAGTTTGATTTTGTTTTCTAATACCCAATCTAAGTACATATTAACGAAAAATGTAAATGACGCATCGTTACTTTAATCTCCAAAACAATTGATTGGATATAAACCAAAGTATCTATGTGTTTTTTTTTTACGCCTGTGATCACTCGGGCCCATGGGCTACTAAACTCTCCACAATTTTGGTTTCCATAGAAAGTTCATTATGAATAATAATTCAGCATACAACACAAAGGTATGAAACGTTTGAATAAATAATGTCTTGAAATTGATGATTTTAGAGTGTCGCAGACACGTTTGGTTATTTCAGTTCTCTTGCTTAAACCGAATAGTATCTTATGGTGATTAGTCGTATGTGTTTCATTAATTCACATAAACTGCTAATGGATTTCAACTTATTTCGCAAATACGTTGTTGGAGTGCTGCTTATTCATTCATTATTGTTTTGTTTTGATTTTTTTTATAAAAAAAAAAACTTAACACTTAGATTAAATGTTTGATGTATAAAAATTTTGGCGTCGTGATTATATTTCAGGGGGCGATTCTAAATGTACATCACGGAGTGGAAGATGTCAAATGACATGGTCAAGTTGTTCTGGTGGAAGATATTCTAGAAATTTATGTGCTGGTGTCTCAAGTCGGCAGTGTTGTATAAAATCTGGTAGCACTACAGGTAAAAATGCTTATAATTTCCTTCGCGATTGTGATGCAAGGTTGGATCCAGAGGGGTGGGGTGGGGTTCCAAACCCCACCCTGCTCGGCTACATGAAAAAATTGAATGCCTTGCATCAATGAAATTGAATCACTATATGATCCTACATCATTATAAAACTGATTTCTCTCTTTACAAAAGCTCAGGTGCGGATCCAGGATTTTTTGCAGGGGGGGGGTCTAGGTTTGATAATTGCTTAACTAATTGCGCTCAACCGATAATTTGGTAAATTAGATTCAATTTGGTTCATTCTGACGTATTTCCGGAAGATAAATTCCAAAATAACAGGTCTAAATCGCCACTAAAATCTGATAAAAAATTTTCAAGTCTGAGCAGGGGGGGGGGGGGGGTCCGGACCCCCTGGACCACCCCCCCCCACCCCCTCTGGATCCGCGCCTGAAGCTCAATTTGTATTCAATATACACAAAGCCGATTTTGTATCTCTAAAAGAAGCACTAAATGCGTTAGATTGTAGGCTCTGGTATCAGGGGCTATAGAATGATAAGGGGTTAATTAATTATTGTCACACGTCAAATATAGAGGATGAGACTCACTTCTTGTGTACAGGTGGTTTCTACTTTGAACCGAGACAAAAGCTATGGAACGCCGCAGCCACCATAAACCGAGATTTCTTAGCACTGACATGTTCAGCTATGTTCCCTAATGAACTCGCACCTGGTAAAAATCCTAGCTGCCACAGTTAAAAAATGTTTTATCATAGAAAATATTTTAACATATGATATTTTGAATACTATTATTTTATATGCCTATTTGTTTTAGTTTCTTAATGTTTTCTTATTCTAAACAATTTATATCGTGATTGCTAACATACTAAAGAACATGTAATACGTTTCAAATTGTTATTGCATTTTTATCCTTGTTACTTATATGTATTTATTTATTATCTTCGAATATAGATGATTTATCATGCTTGTTGTGTCTCGTAGGACTTATAGGCCGGACATTGTACACTTATAAATTTTTGTCTCAAACTATGTTTTTATTGCTATTGTACAATGTGTGACACATTAATAAAACAGTTCTTCTTCTTCTGTAATTTAGAGACGATGATGATTTCTAACATTAGATATATTTTTTGTTTACAAGTGTCAACCGCCTTTGCCTTCACAGTGTTCGTGCTGTGTATATTATCTCTGATAATATGGTTAATTCCGTCAAACAAACAGAAAATGGCTTCTAAAATAATGTTTGGTGTTAGGCTCACTTATAGCATATCATTAGAAGCAGTTTAGGGTCGATATTTTATGTGTATGGTTTCTCATCACCAGAAGTAGTTTAAGGGTTGTACAAATGATATGAAATGGGGTTTAACGTCTCACTGTCCTGCACCAACCGGGCTATATTATGGGGCAAATACTATGAAGGAATTTCAATTTGTGCCTGGACTATGTCGTAGAAATTGTTGCCAACTCTTATTTCGAATTCCAACTGTCATGGGTTAGCCAACGAATACACGAGGCCAGGGGTTTTCGTCTAATCCGAATGACTAGGCACTGTTCTTTGTGCATGTCAGACCCTCTGTTCTGCACCACTGACAGAAAATATTTATCTTTGCTTTTTTTTATTCAGGACGTTGTAGCAGTTCCACAGCAAAACAGAAAGCTTGCAGTATATTAAGCCATCATCGCGCGGGCAGAATTACCTTAGCTAATCGCCACCCATCCGGAGTAAGAGATCAAGCTTATCCACTGAAGAACATACAAGACGCATGTAATGGACGTAGGGTATCCCGTTCAAGGTAGGTACATTACGTGTTTCGGCTATTCTGAATAAATCAGTTTCGGCTTTCCGACTCAGGCCCACCTGTAGCACCATGGGTCTTTTGTCTGACGTGGAGAGCGTGCGTTGTCGGTCCGGTCGCCACATCCCACGTATGACCCATGCATCGTGTTTTTGCTACATATTACCGTTAGCCTTGTGATCGTCTAGGATTTATCTCTGATCGTCTTTTCTTCTCCTTCACGTTGTGTGTTTCTTCTTACTGGTTTCTTAAGACGTTTGTCTTCTTCAAACAATGCAACAGTTCGTTTTTACCTTTCATGTAGCATAGGTATACATACAAGCATATTACAATCACAGTCAATGCTAACTAAACTCTTCTCAACTTAGACACCTCGCGGTGTCTAGGACTCTTAGATGGTAACCCTCTGGAATCTAGTCGAAGTCTGCTTTAATGACATAATATAGTTTCCTTTATAGCCACAAGGGTATCACGCAGACCCATGCGCGTTCATGACCATGAACCTGTGCAATCGACGTAATGATTGGTTAAATTAAGCCAAATGATGCAATAGGAATATCTCGACCCACATGTAACAATATGTCAATTTTTTATCTAACAATATGTCAATCAAGTGTTAGTTGATATCAGTACACACCTGCATATATGTGAATATGTTAGAAACATAAAACTATATCTTATCTCCCCATTCCTTGTCTATAATCTGTAAAACAATGTCACCACGACTATATTGCTACACACCTTCCATGTGCACGTTTAAGCGCGCGCGACAAAGTCGGTATAATGCAAATGTTATGGGACCGTTTTCACGTAATCGTTTTGCGCGCGAAAAAAAGAGTTGCTCGATGAGCTGCTTTTTCGTTGGCGTTTTCTCTCTCGTGAAGTGTGCACATGCGGATCTGGCGTACAAGCACGGGTTTTCTCCCATTATAGACCGGGAGCCCAGGGGGTCATTCTAGCTGAAAATTGTTCCAATTTTCTTCTACATGTTATCGATTCCTGTATGTCTGGTACCATCAAAATGTAAGTCGTGTTTCTGGCGGTGGGTGTGGTATTCCACGCCCAAAATGCGATACCCCTCAACCATTCTAGATTAGCTCAAAAGTGTACTACACGAAATTTGCACCGCAGTGTGTCGTACATCTTCAGGTATCACAAAAACACTCTGTCAGACATTTCTAGTGGTGGGGTACCCCTGACAGAGCTATGTAATTACCAGACATTTGTAGTATCAGAGTATCGCTGACAAGAGTTATCGAATTTCTAGCTAGGCTGGATTAGTTGAAATCTGTACCACCCAAAACAACTTATCATGACAGGAATCCTGAATGACCACTGCCAGACAGTTCGTGCGGTGGGTTACCCCTAACAGACACGCCCCAAATGCCCCCCCCCCCAACTAGGCTAACATTGGTACAATTTTCAGTTAGGTTAACCCCCTGGGCTCCTACTCTATTAAGTCAATCAACCGCCATAAGTTTCTGCTAATTTCGGCTTTTTGGACATGGTGTTGTCGAGATAACAGGATTTGACTATATATATAATATGTATATCTCCAATGTATTATTTCAGATATACATGTAGAGAATGTCGGAATCCCGGCGCACCTGGCGGCACTGTATGCTTAAGTGCAAAATTACTAACATACCTGGATTCCCTGGCGAGACTTGGAAATATTTATGTAAGTATGAACAAAAACATAGAAAGTGTAATTTTATACACCCATTTGTCCATATTTCATGTAGGAATACATGTCTGATGTTACCACAGATTGGTCGTTTTGCCACAATCGATGTCATAATATATCTGTTGGGTTTCGTTTCGTTTCATTTTGATATTGTGCAAATTTTACACCGGACATATTTTATAATCTTTGGGATCGCTGTTCAGAATATTTGGTATATTATAGAAATAGATTTTGTGGGAAGTTTTAGACCTCAAGCATACACGCGTGGTTCTGTAGGACTAGAGCATAGTTAGCTGATACAAATTAATATTGTTAGATGCCGATGTATTGTAAAAATCAGGAAAAAATAACCAAAATGAAAGTTCATCTAATTTTAATAAGATTGTATTAACCAGTTAATTAAATGTAGAATTTGTTCGGAATATGATCTCGGACCTTATGCAGTTCAAAGGATTTTACCCATTAATCGGGCATCTTCTTCCAATTCAGTTTAGGACTATTGTCGCGTAACGAAGATAACTTCAGGCATGATAATCAAATAATCAACTTCGGAAACTTATCTTACCCTGCTAATTCCAAATATAAGTTTTCAGCCCCCCCCCTCCATCCGTACTTTTAAAACTGATATCGGAAAAGAAATGTTAATGTCCATCACTCGTTTCATTTATTGTGAGTAGCATACTTTTGATGATCTGAATCTAGTTTTTAATCACATAATTATTTTTAGGTAACATCTATTGCTGGAGCTTGTCATAGTTGTAATTCAAGGCATTATAGAGGTTTGGCTGTTGATCTTAGAAGACAAGGACGATTTTCAGAATATATCCGCAAATGCAACTCAATGGGTGGTCGTGGTATTGATGAGAGAACCCATATACATTGTCAGTTATAGTGATTTTGTTTGGTTTTAATAAAAAAAGTGGCATTTTGAAGAAATTATTAAAACATGAAAAATTATCACTCATCACTTTCAAAATAAGTACAAGTTCATTTTAGTGGAATGAATGAAGTTACATGTCTCCTGTTATATTATTATGTGTAATTCTGAATGTCAATGTTGCCGCAATTTTAAAATATTCCTCTGCTAATGGAAATTGAATAAAATATACCGAAATAAATTATAAAACTGTCGCATTAGTTGCTGTTCATTTTATACAGTTGGTTAGTTTATACACCTTTTAAGTTGTGGAATAAAATGATGGTCTGCATCCTTATAGACCAAGAGTTATGCCCCTTTGCCGACGGGTACTGATAATAATCATATTCTATCAGCTACCAATACATCATTTAAACTATTACGTTCATTGTCACATTTATTAATCGTATATTTTATTTACATTCACAAACTAGGTCATTTCCGGACTACCATAGCTATTGTTTAATTTTATTTCACTAATTCGCTTGCGCGCAGGCGTCTTTAGCGTTGGGGTTGGGGGAGACAAGAAGAAAATCCACGAGGTTGGGTAGGCGACCAAACTCCTTGTCACGTAAAGGCTGAGAATGGAAACCATGCCACGTGACTCAATGACAGACCTTATAATATGATGCAACGCATTAAACATAGGCAGATTTCTATGACAATGGCACTTGAAAACCAAACGGCACAAGAAAATTCGACACTAAAGTAAATTAAAACGATGGCTTGACTAAGTCACGATGCAATATGAAACAAGATTTGACATGCATGGTGTTATACGCACCAACCGGGTTATTTAACATGAACATACACAATGTGTGTGTACAAGGGAAATTTTGCACAGGCAAAATCTTTTCCACCTACTTTTCATCGAATCCAACATTGTCGAGGGTTCATTTATGTGCGGGCAAACGTGAACATGGGACCTCTAATTTTCGTCACCATAAGAATGACTAGATGCGTAACCTTGTCAGGGCCCCCTTCCTGCATCAGTGCCAAAGGGGAAACCCCGCTGGAAAATCGTGATTATTTTTTTTCGACCAACGCGGGGATCGAACCCATTTTGGTTGGTGAAACAGCATCTTACTCACTTAGCCCCCCCCCCTCCTTAGTATTTGAAAAGATAGGCTGGCACTGCCAGGCAGGATACGCCCACATTTTCGAGAGATGGACAGAGAACAAGCAATACCGAAAGTGATTTTTCCTGCATCTTTAAGTCCTGTATTTCATACTGTATTGGGAGCAGCCATTTAGTTGGTCAGTTCCAGTCTGATATTAATGAAATTCGAAACCGACAATGATTATGGTGTGACAGTACACAACCTAGAAATGTGACGTTTCATCAAAATCCGATAAGAATTGTGACCTGTATTGAGTCCACAACCATGATATACCACATTTTTACATTATTCGCGTACAAACGGCGACCATTTCGTCCGGCAATTTTTGTATGATTTTCACGAAATTAGAACTCAACCTTCCTAATCAAAATCGAATTAAAATTGTGACCTATACAGGGTCCACAACCATGATATACCATTTTTTTAACAGTATTCGCGTACAAACAGCGGCCATTTTGTCTGTCAATTTTGGTCCGATTTTCCCGAAATTCAAACTCAACCTTCCTTACAGTGTAACGGTGATATAATCAAACGTTTTTTTAAATTGGATAATAATTGTGACCTCCAGAGGGACCACAAGCTAAAGAAAGGGGGATTTTGCGTATAACCAGGGGCCATAATTCAGGAAGTTACGATCCGATATGCGCAAATATCGAAAAGAACCAAGATCTTTGGGTTATAACCATGAATTTCAAGTTTCATCAAAATCAAATTAAAATTGTGACCTTTACAGGGTCCACAACCTTGATATACCATTTTTTAACAGTATTCGCGTACAAACGGCGGCCATTTTGTATAGCAATTTTGGTCTGATTTTCCCGAAATTCGAACTCAACCTTCCTTACGGTGTAACGGTAATATAATCAAACATTTTTTTAAATCAGATAATAATTGTGACCTCCAAGCTAAAAAAAAAGGCGATTTTGCGTATAATCAGGGGCCATAATTCAGGAAGTTACGATCCGATATGCGCAAATATCGAAAAGAAGCAAGATCTTTGGGTTATAACCATGAATTTCAAGTTTCATCAAAATCGAATCAAAATTGTGACCTCCACAGGGTCCACAACCTTGATATACCATTTTTTAACAGTATTCGCGTACAAACGGCGGCCATTTTGTATGGCAATTTTCGTCCGATTTTCCCGACATTCGAACTCAACCTTCCTTAGGGTGTAACGGTGATATAATCAAACGGTTTTTTAAATCGAATAATAATTGTGACCTCCAAGCTAATAAAAAGGCGATTTTTCGTATAATCAGGGGCCATAATTCAGGAAGTTACGATCCGATATGCGCAAATATCGAAAGGAAGCAAGATCTTTGGGTTATAACCATGAATTTCAAGTTTCATCAAAATCGAATCAAAATTGTGACCTCCACAGGGTCCACAACCTTGATATACCATTTTTTAACAGTATTCGCGTACAAACGGCGGCCATTTTGTATGGCAATTTTCGTCCGATTTTCCCGAAATTCGAACTCAACCTTCCTTAGGGTGTAACGGTGATATAATCAAACGGTTTTTTAAATCGAATAATAATTGTGACCGACAGAGGGACCACAAGCTAA
The DNA here is from genome assembly GCA_036850965.1 of Patella caerulea. NCBI lineage: Eukaryota > Metazoa > Mollusca > Gastropoda > Patellidae > Patella > Patella caerulea. The sequence goes on from JAZGQO010000006.1 coordinate 28,881,342, forward strand.
AAAGGGTGATTTTTCGGACAATCAGGGGCCATAATCCAGGAAATTACATTCCGATAGCCGCAAATATCGAAAGGAACCAAGATCTTTGGGTTACAAACATGCATGTCAAGTTTCATCAAAATCGGTTCAAAATTGTGACCTCTATAGGGTCCACAAGCTAAAAACGTGATTTTTCGTACAATCAGGGGCCATAATCCATGAAGTTTTGATCCGATACATGCCAATATCGAAAGCAGCCTAGATCTTTTGGGGATAAACCTATATTTCAAGTTTCGTCAAAATCGGATAAGAATTGTGACCTGTAGAGAGTCCACAAACAAATTGTGGACGGACGGACGTCCGGACGGACAGGGGCGACGACATAATACGTCCACATGAAAATGTGGGCGTATAACAAAGATATAAATGATGGAAATCCATACATCTGTTTACAGAGATGCTTGCAATATATTCTTTTATTAAGGCGTGGTAGTAAACCAATCTGATTGACCTGTAATCAATTGGAGACCATATGCAATGATCAGCCTCACTTTTACTATTTTAGTCAAATAAGTGTGCGAAACCTAGTCAATGTCGGATTTACCGTGGTGCAAATAGTACAGCTGATCCAGGACCCACAATAAATCTAGAAAAAAAACTATTTTAATTGCTTTACACATAATATACATTTCATTTCGAAAAAATATATTTTACGGTTTAAAGGAGCTCAACCCAATATTCTAAATAAAGGAAAGCAAGAATTAGAATACAAGATGGGTCCATTTTAATCAATATTAGTGTTGTAATCTTACCGTGAAAATATTATGGGATCCCAATATTCAATATTTAAATCAATGAATATTTTAAAATCAGTATGTCGTGTATTCTTGTTTTCGAGCACCATTTAAAACATAATCTACAAGACAATAATATGTGGAAGTAATCAAAAATGGCTGATTCAAAAACTACAAAAACAACAAAGAATTTTGTAGCATTCACTAAGCTGGCCCAATCGACTGTCGTTCAATTTGGACTGTTCACGTATTTCACAGAACATGATTGATCAGTAATAAGAAGAAAATTTTAAAAGATTGAATGTATTGTAATTGTAAATCACTTTATATAAACTCTAATTAAACGCAGGACTAAATAATGACTTACAATAGGCTGATTTAGCTCTTGCATAATGTATGTTTAATGTGTTAATTTGAAAATAATCTGACCTGTTCTTAATTTACAATGCAAAGAATATGGTACCATTTAGAACAATAATTTTGAAACCAATTACAGAACTGTAATCGTTTGTATTGTTTAGATCAGTATAAATGAAATGAAATGGGGTTTAACGTAGAAATAAATTCAAATTTGTTTGTGTCGACACCATTATTGTTTTTTTTATGGTTCATGATACGATCCCTTTAATTGCACAACGGGTTACAAATCTTAAAATTGATAAATATTTGCAAATGATGACGAATGCCAAAATCATATGATTTTCCGTTGTGAATGAATATTTTTTATAACGTAATGTGGTACTATTGCAACCCTTGTCCCATGTTGTGAACGTCCGGCCACGTATCCGTTTCTTGGAATTCCATATGTCTAAGAATATTCACTTGCATTTATAACATTTACACAATGGAAGGTCGGTGATCGACCCTTCCGTATCAAAACCAACCATTTGTCACAGTTTAATGGGGTTATTTTCCTAGGATATTAAAGATAGGCGCACAAAACTCAATCACTTTCATCAGACTCTTCTGGTGTACTCGCAATATTGAAGACGAAAGATGCAATAATTGGAATTGGTATCAAAATCCATTAAATCACTCCGGATAAACATTTGTAAATTCCTGGTGATATTTTAACATTTCCATGGTTTACTGGAAATTGTTCTTGGGGTTAGAATAGATGATGGTTTTCTCTCATTATTACTGTACACATTTTTTTCACACGGTAAATCATTAATCCATTGTTTAGTTTTTAACGAGGAAGACAACATATTTTCATCCAATATCTTCAATGAACTAGAGGATAAGCAATTTTCATTCAACCGGTTTGGTTCATAAGTTCCACTGGCGGTATCCCAATAACGAGCAACACGCATCATGGCATTGTTTGTTTCTGATTCCTGAGGGGTACGATGGGAGTGTTCAGGTGGAGATACGTTATGTTTTGGAAATTTTACAGTTAATTTAAAATCGGCAATCTTCGGATTTTTTGTTGATTGCTTTTGTTGGAGCGTCTGCAAAAGATGTCTTCTTGCCAGCTGTACTTTGCCAGATTCGGATTTATTTACTTCCAACGTCATGTTGTCGTGCGATCATTTGACGATAACTATGACTTCATGAACTTGGTTGATTGCATCTCCTGTGGTCTGTAATTCAAAGGTAATAAAATACAATTCAGGTGGACGTAAACACAAATGTGTCAGTAGTTATAGTACCTTGGTAAATGGTCCTAGATGTGCACATGCAAACACCAAAAGATGCCTTTTCAAGATGGTTGTTTGGGATTTGATATAACCAGACAGAGATTATGCTTGACCAATATATAAACCGAATCGATAAGACATGTTTCAAGTACAGATTGTTACTGTGATATCTTTAAGTATTGCTTCTACACGTCTTTACTTACTACACAGAATAAAAACCATATATTTTGATTTATAGCTAATCATATTTGAGTTGTTCTGAAATGTGGCTAAATTGGCGTTAATTTAATATATTTATTATTACTCTATACAAGTAAATAAACATCACTTTACTCAACCTCTCAGTAACTGCCATGATACCAATGTCTTCAATAGTTACCTATGCATAGATTAATATACGGGGGCAAATTTTATCTTAGGAGCTTCTCTCATTCTCAAGTATAATAATTATACTTAATTATTAAGATTACATGTACAGTTTATCAATGTTGTATTTAGGGTGGAGGCCATTGGACCAAAAATTGTTTATTTTCTTACAAATACTTACAACTTGCGCATATGAGCACATATTAATGTATATAAAGTGCTTTAAATTCTTATGGTTATTTCTAATCATTTATGTTCGAGGAAATACGTGAACAATTCAATTTCAACGACAGCGTTTTGCTTTTGTTCGTCCATTCTGTTTGTGTTTTATATATAGTTGCTGCTAGAAACCAATTTTTCCATAGAGTACACGACATTGTGTACTGATTTTAAAGTATTCACCGTGTCTTAAATATTAGATATATAGGATCATATAAAGTGTTCACTGTTTCTTAAATATTGGATATAGCATCCCATATTTTCAGGGAAGGATAGCAACAACAATATTGATTGAAATGGACCAATATTGAAATGAGTTTGTGGTTTTAATTTCAAATATTATGAATAATATTGAGTTAGGGGTTTAGCTTCTTTAAAGTTACAACAAGGTTTATTGACAATATGTGTACAGTTTGCTACCAATTACACAAGCATGGTGTAAAGAACAATTTGATTTTCAATTTGATTTACAAAGTAATGAAACAATTCTATTTACTGTACCTTTTGGACTCAGTAGAACGGCGATTTATCAAGAACTACGGTTTCTTACCAGCATGACACTGAAAAGTTACAAGTATGTCCCTTGCATTTATTACGCATGCTGATTTTGACTGGAGTGAGCTTCAAAGGAAGTAATAAGAGAGTGTATACCTCTTTCACAAACTGGCTTTCTTTGTAAATTGTCGACTTGTTAATACCATATAGAGAGAAAAGGTAAAGAGTACAATATATTGTCCATAGATAATGATATTCGAGATATAATCCTTGTTCGACATAATATCTTTATGACAGTGAAAAGGCTCTATAGATAATTTATACGCTCTCGTGTTTGTTGCGTATAGCTACACATGTACACATATAGGCCAATACTAAAGGCAATAATAAATCATATAAAATAGAAGTATTTATCTATTCCGTATGTTCAAATGATATTAAAAAGGAAAAGGAAAACATCAATCAAGTCTTTTAATCGATATCACTTTAATAAAATCACATAGTTAGAATAATTTCTGTACAATGTTATTATACCGTTTTTAATTGTGTGATATTAATAAATAATTTTGCATAGAAATTGTATAGCTATCGGGGGCGCCTTTTCCCCCTTAAACATAAGGGAGTTTTTTTCGAGATACTTGAAAGAAATAGTATTAACAATTGAATACGAAAATATTTAACTTAATCGCTATTCTTTGGCATCTAGATATGGGTACAAATGGGTCGCAACGCATAAATAATGTAATATGAATGTATACATGTATAAACTGGCATTCTTTGGCGCCTGGTTATTCCAGTCGACTCCGAGTCTCCGACATCCCCACACCTGCGGAATAGGTTAAACCTCGTTCATCCAGTCACTTCATTACAAATGGCGCTCGAAAGCATTCTGTTGTGCGATTCGTGTGCCTCAAAGGACAAAAAAAAAAAAAAAAAAAATAATTTAAAAAACGTGTAGAATGCACTAAGCAGGCGTAAATGTATGTCGTTCAATTCGAACTGTTCACGTATTTCACCGAACATAATTGATTAGAAATTACAATATAAATCACGTTACATACATTCATATTACATTATTATGCTTTTAGAACCATTTTTGTCTATTTCAAGGTTCCAAAAAATAGAGTCAATTGCCCTTTAAAGTAGCCATGATCCACGCTCTTGCGAACATGACTTATTTGTCAATTTTATCAACATTGATGTTGTTATCTTAAAAGATGAGCTTCTAATATCCAATATTTAAGAGAGAGAGAGAGAGAGAGAGAGAGATGTTATTCCCCTTGTGGCTTCCTGTCCCTTTGATAGGTTCAAATGATGATTGTTTCCCTTTGTTTCATATTTTGTATATATATATATCTTCATTTGTGCTATGGTTGTCATCTTTGCTAGATAAAGACTGAAATAAATCCTTTAAGTAACTTGTATTCCATATAATTCTATCATGTGTTATCTTACTGCTATCTGAATTTTTTAATGTCCACGGCGCTGATTCCAATGTCATCATTCTTCCACACTCTTGGTCTTATATTATAGTAAATCATCCATTTAGTAGTACCTCTACTCAGTGGGTCGTAGGGGAACGGGTCAACTCTCACAAAACAGTTAGAGTTGATAGGCAGGCCCTGTTAACAATAGGGGTTGTTATTACAAGAGAGGTTGTAACAAGACCCCGAGATTCTGCCCAATTTCTTATCCCTCGCTCTTAAGAATTAATTGCTTCCATCAATGAACTCAAATTCCAGGGAATTGGTTAAAATCTGATATTACTCCACTCCTCTGTGGTGTTATACTATCCCAGCACTATCATATTCACGGTGATAGTGAACCGCCCTGTACCGGTATAGTGTGGGGCGACAGACTGTGCTAATGTTCCGTCAACTCTCACAAAGCAGACGGAATTGACAGGCAGATCTCGAGATTTTGTCCGATTAACTGCCATTTCTAATCCTCTCATTCAAAAGAATTTGACCACAGCAATGATGTCTAAAGCCATGATATTGACTCAAATTTTCCAAATTGTCCCCCTTCGGATTACTCAGTGCTAAAGCCACTGCATATGGTTCACAAAAAATTATCAACAATCATACTGTGACATGAACTTATGTCAACTTGAATAAAACTACTTTCCGTCAAGAAAACGAACCACAAACAACTATATATAGGCAATATTGATCCATGCTCTTTGTGGGGTGGGATGGGATCTACGCTCATCGTGGGGTGGGATTATTATGGAAGCCTATAACTACCATTCATAATTTCTACTTTTCGCCCCTTCAAAACACGAAAGTCAAAAAGTAGAAAAGTAGAAGTTTCGACAAAATGTAAGGCGACAGCACGGTATACAAGCCAAAATGAACTCGAAAATAGGAAATTAAGAAATAATACACTGCGATAATAGCGCCTCTCGTTGTACGTCACAAAGGAGTAGGTTTGCCTTCCAACCCCGTGGGTTTTTTCCGAGTTCTCCCACTGCTAAAGACCCCTAGGCAGAAGCAAATTATTAAGGAAAAAATTAAATCATACGTTATTACCGAAATGACCTAGTTTGTGTCGAGTAGATGTTAAACTTGTAGGGGGTAAGGTCGCCTGGTACCCCATTCGGCCATCCACCCACATCCACCCCCGAGTTGCATTATGACTAAGTCGAAAGTCGCCGAGACGGTATACAAGCCAAAATGCTAGTCGAAAATAAGACATTAGGAAATAATGATTATTTCTTAATTTCCTATTTTCGCGATGCATTATGGCTTGGTATGCGTGTTGTCGCCTTCTTACAGACATCAAAAAATACAAAAATATGACTAAGTCGAAAGTCGCCAAGACGTATACAAGCCAAAATGCAAGTCGAAAATAAGAAATTCGGAAATAACGAGAGGCGCTATTATCACAGTGTATTATTTCTTAATTTCCTATTTTCGAGTTCATTTTGGCTTGTATACCGTGCTGTCGCCTTACATTTTGTCGTAACTTCCTCTTTTCTACTGTTCGACTTTCGTGTTTTGAAGGGGCGAAAAGTAGAAATTATGAATGGTAGTTATAGGCTTCCATAGATTATGGATGACACCCTAAGTTTGAAACTGCCCCACCCTATTCACCTCTTCTAGGTCTGCTACAGGCGTTACCTTTAAAGTCCTATGAATGTACATGTATAACAGTAAATGTGATGCAAACTATTACGTTGTATAGCCCACCAAACTGAGATTGACGCTTATTTTAGCAAAAGTTGTTTAATTAACGAAAAGCACCCTCATCTATCTTAGAAATCATATAGACGACATAACCCTTCATTCTATGAAGAACAAAATTGATAAATAATTTCTTGCACACCTTTTTTCGTGTCTTGCTTCACTCATCTTTCACGACATTAGGTTATTAGGAGTGAGGACCCCAGAACATGTACAAACATGAAGTTAGTGGCAGTAGGATAAATAGCTTTTTAAGAGGGCATGATATTATGGGATCACGACCTGAATGTGCCGACCCGGTAGGCCCTACCATAAAAAGCTACTTCGTATTGGCTTCGTATTGCAACGTATATGTAGTTATCTTGCAACTATCTTGTGATTACACGATAACTATATAAGATAGTTATATAAATAATCATCTTATCTGAATATTGTTGTTTTGTTTTTTTCTCATATTTTTATTGACCCTAATGATCTTCCGTAGTAACTGGCTATGTCATCACGTGACGATCAAAATGGCGGAAGCATTTGCTTGCTTGCTTGCAATGTGTAAAGTAAAATGATTAATAACAATAGTCGCGTGTACAGTCTGATTTTAATATGACAGACAAGGAATTTTATCCTCTTACCACCTCGTGTGTACGGGCACTCAATGATAAATTATATGATAAAAGAAAAGGTGCAGCTTTGGAGATCGAAAGGTAGGCTTATTTTATTGACGCATTAGCTTAATTAGCCCATGCCATGAGCCGAATTCAACCTGGCCGTCGATTAGAGCTAGCCGTCGATAAGAATTCCAGCCAACGATAAGAGTAATTCAAGCCAGCCAAATATAAGAAATTCGCTGGACGATCGTGACTGCAATGAAATCACGTGATTGGTATGGCCAATCCCAGCCTTCGACAAATAAGATAAATTGAAAGTATACTCTATTTTTAGTAAATGGGTTACTGTTGGACAGCGACCTATTTCTTTCGACAAAATAACGAGCATTTTTCTCTTCTAAAATGCGTAATCATGAATGTGCCAGGAAATAACTGATAGATTCAAAGATTGACAGAAATATACTATCCAGTGATGTATAACACTGTTACTGGAATTTCGTATTAAGATACGCATTTTAACATTTTTAACAGATCACCGCCCCCCCCCCCCCTCGATCTCTCCCTGTAACTAAAGTTTAGTAGGCCTAGAGCTAATTAATATAGATGCATTCCGAAACAAGCAACGAATAATGAATATAATTAAAGACAGGTATGATCACACTTTTCAATATAGATATACCGATTTTTGGATAAACCCCTGCCCCTACCCCACCCCCTCACCTCACACTTTCCTTCACTTTAGGTTATGGAAATATGAATGTGCCAGAAAATGATTTACATATTTAAAAAGAGAAATGAACGTGCTTTTCACCGATATGTAACATTATACCTGAAATTCGGTATTAAGACACGTATTTTCACCTTGAATACCCCCCCCCCCAACCACTCACAGTAATCATGGTAATAGAGTTAAGTACCACCTTTGATCGTGTTGTAAGCCAAGTAAATATGAATGTGCCAGAAAATTATTTACATATTTGAAAAGAGCAACGAGTGTTCTTTTCACTGATATGTAACATTATACCTGGAATTTGGTATTAAGACCCGTATTTTGACACTGAATACCCCTACCCCCTCCATAATCATAGTAATAGAGTTAAGTACCCAATTTCGATCGTTCATTAATCTAAGTAAATATGAATGTGCCAGAAAATTATTTACACATTTAAAAAGGGCAATAACCGTACATTTCACTGATATGTAAAATCATATCTGGAATTTGGTATTAAGATACGTATTTTAACCTTGAATATCCCCCCCCCCCCCGTAATCACGGTAATAGAGTTTAGAACCTTCAAACTTTGATCGTTTGGTAAGCTAGGTAAATATGAATGTGCCAGAAAATTATTTATATATTTGAAAAGAGCAATGATTGTGCTTTTCAGTGATATGAAACATTATATCTGGAATTTGGTATTAAGACCCGTATTTTGACACTGAATACCCCTACCCCCTCCATAATCATAGTAATAGTGTTAAGTACCACCCAATTTCGATTGATCTTTAAGCTAAGTAAATGTGAATGTGCCAGAAAATTATTTACATATTTCCAATGGGCAATGACCGTACATTTCACTGATATGTAACATCATAACTGGAATCTGGTATTAAGACACGTATTTTAACCTTGAATACCCCCCCCCCCCCGTAATCACGGTAATAGAGTTTAGAACCTTCAAACTTTGATCGTTTGGTAAGCTAGGTAAATATGAATGTGCCAGAAAATTATTTGCATATTTGAAAAGAGCAATGAACGTGCTTTCAACTGATATGTAACATCATATCTGGAATTTGGTATTAAGACCCGTATTTTGACACTGAATACCCCTACCCCCTCCGTAATCATAATAATAGAGTTTAGTACCACCTGATTTCGATCATTCTGTAAGCCAAGTAAATATAAATGTGCCAAAAAATCATTTATATATTTGAAAAGAGCAATGATTGTGCTTTTCTCTGATATGTAACATCATATCTGGAATTTGGTATTAAGACACGTATTTTTACATTGAATACCCCCCCCCCCCCCGCGTAATCACGGTAATAGAATTTAGAACCTTCAAACTTTGACCGTTTTGTAAGTAAAGTAAATATGAATGTGCCAGAAAATTATTTATATATTTCAAAAGAGCAACGATTGTGCTTTTCACTGATATGTAACATTATATCTGGAATTCGGTATTAAGACTCGTATTTTCACCTTGAATACCCCCCACCACCCACAGTAATCATGGTAACAGAGTTAAGTACCACCTTTGATCGTGTTGTTAGCCAAGTAAATATGAATGTGCCAGAAAATTATTTACATATTTGAAAAGAGCAATGATTGTGCTTTTCATTGATATGTAACATTATATCTGGAATTTGGTATTAAGAACCGTATTTTGACACTGAATACCCCTACCCCCTCCATAATCATAGTAATAGAGTTAAGTACCCAATTTCGATCGTTCATTAATCTAAGTAAATATGAATGTGCCAGAAAATTATTTACACATTTAAAAAGGGCAATAACCGTACATTTCACTGATATGTAAAATCATATCTGGAATTTGGTATTAAGATACGTATTTTAACCTTGAATATCCCCCCCCCCCGTAATCACGGTAATAGAGTTTAGAACCTTCAAACTTTGATCGTTTGGTAAGCTAGGTAAATATGAATGTGCCTAAAAAATTATTTATATATTTGAAAAGAGCAATGATTGTGCTTTTCAGTGATATGAAACATTATATCTGGAATTTGGTATTAAGACCCGTATTTTGACACCGAATTCCCCTATCCCCTCCATAATTATAGTAATAGTGTTAAGTACCACCCAATTTCGATTGTTCTTTAAGCTAAGTAAATATGAATGTGCCAGAAAATTATTTACATATTTCCAAAGGGCAATGACCGTACATTTCACTGATATGTAACATCATAACTGGAATTTGGTATTAAGACACGTATTTGAACCTTGAATACCCCCCCCCCCCCGTTATCACGGTAATAGAGTTTAGAACCTTCAAACTTTGATCGTTTGGTAAGCTAAGTAAATATGAATGTGCCAAAAAATTATTTGCATATTTAAAAAGAGCAATGAACGTGCTTTCAACTGATATGTAACATAATATCTGGAATTTGGTATTAAGACCCGTATTTTGACACTGAATACCCCTACCCCCTCCGTAATCATAGTAATAGAGTTTAGTACCACCTGATTTCGATCATTCTGTAAGCCAAGTAAATATAAATGTGCCAAAAAATCATTTATATATTTGAAAAGAGCAATGATTGTGCTTTTCGCTGATATGTAACATCATATCTGGAATTTGGTATTAAGACACGTATTTTTACATTGAATACCCCCCCCCCCCCCCGCGTAATCACGGTAATAGAATTTAGAACCTTCAAACTTTGACCGTTTTGTAAGTAAAGTAAATATGAATGTGCCAGAAAATTATTTATAAGCAACGATTGTGCTTTTCACTGATATGTAACATTATATCTGGAATTCGGTATTAAGACTCGTATTTTCACCTTGAATACCCCCCACCACCCACAGTAATCATGGTAACAGAGTTAAGTACCACCTTTGATCGTGTTGTTAGCCAAGTAAATATGAATGTGCCAGAAAATTATTTACATATTTGAAACGAGCAATGATTGTGCTTTTCATTGATATGTAACATTATATCTGGAATTTGGTATTAAGAACCGTATTTTGACACTGAATACCCCTACCCCCTCCATAATCATAGTAATAGAGTTAAGTACCCAATTTCGATCGTTCATTAATCTAAGTAAATATGAATGTGCCAGAAAATTATTTACACATTTAAAAAGGGCAATAACCGTACATTTCACTGATATGTAAAATCATATCTGGAATTTGGTATTAAGATACGTATTTTAACCTTGAATAGCCCCCCCCCCTCTAATCACGGTAATAGAGTTTAGAACCTTCAAACTTTGATCGTTTGGTAAACTAGGTAAATATGAATGTGCCAGAAAATTATTTACATATTTGAAAAGAGCAATGATTGTGCTTTTCACTGATATGAAACATTATATCTGGAATTTGGTATTAAGACCCGTATTTTGACACCGAATTCCCCTACCCTCTCCATAATCATAGTAATAGTGTTAAGTACCACCCAATTTCGATTGTTCTTTAAGTTAAGTAAATGTGAATGTGCCAGAAAATTATTTACATATTTCCAATGGGCAATGACCGTACATTTCACTGATATGTAACATCATAACTGGAATCTGGTATTAAGACACGTATTTTAACCTTGAATACCCCCCCCCCCCCGTAATCACGGTAATAGAGTTTAGAACCTTCAAACTTTGATCGTTTGGTAAGCTAGGTAAATATGAATGTGCCAGAAAATTATTTGCATATTTGAAAAGAGCAATGAACGTGCTTTTAACTGATATGTAACATCATATCTGGAATTAGGTATTAAGACCCGTATTTTTACACTGAATACCCCCCCCCCAATAATCATAGTAATAGAGTTTAGTACCACCTGATTTCGATCATTCTGTAAGCTAAGTAAATATAAATGTGCCAGAAAATCATTTATATATTTGAAAAGAGCAATGATTGTGCTTTTCACTGATATGTAAAATCATATCTGGAATTTGGTATTAAGACACGTATTTTTGCATTGAATACCCCCCCCCCCCCGCGTAATCACGGTAATAGAGTTTAGAACCTTCAAACTTTGACCGTTTTGTAAGTAAAGTAAATATGAATGTGCCAGAAAATTATTTATATATTTAAAAAGAGCAATGATTGTGCTTTTCACTGATATGTAACATTATATCTGGGATTCGGTATTAAGACTCGTGTTTTCACCTTGAATACCCACCACCACCCACAGTAATCATGGTAATAGAGTTAAGTACCACCTTTGATCGTGTTGTTAGCCAAGTAAATATGAATGTGCCAGAAAATTATTTACATATTTGGAAAGAGCAGTGATTGTGCTTTTCACTGATATATAACATTATATCTGGAATTTGGTATTAAGACCCGTATTTTGACACTGAATACCCCTACCCCCTCCATAATCATATTAATAGAGTTAAGTACCCAATTTCGATCGTTCATTAATCTAAGTAAATATGAATGTGCCAGAAAATTATTTACACATTTCGAATGGGCGATGACAGTACATTTCACTGATATGTAACATCATATCTGGAATTTGGTATTAAGACACGTATTTTAACCTTGAATAGCCCCCCCCCCCGCTTAATAACGGTAATAGATTTTAGAACCTTCAAACTTTGATCGTTTGGTAAGCTAGGTAAATATGAATGTGCCAGAAAATTATTTATATATTTGAAAAAAGCAATGACCGTACTTTTCACTGATATGTAACATTATATCTGGAATTCGGCATTAAGACACGTATTTTCACCTTGAATACCCCCCACCACCACCCACAGTAATCATGGTAATAGAGTTAAGTACCACCTTTGATCGTGTTGTAAGCCAAGTAAATATGAATGTGCCAGAAAATTATTTACATATTTGAAAAGAGCAATGAGTGTTCTTTTCACTGATATGTAACATTATATCTGGAATTTGGTATTAAGACCCGTATTTTGACACTGAATACCCCTACCCCCTCCATAATCATAGTAATAGAGTTAAGTACCCAATTTCGATCGTTCATTAATCTAAGTAAATATGAATGTGCCAGAAAATTATTTACACATTTAAAAAGGGCAATAACGGTACATTTCACTGATATGTAAAATCATATCTGGAATTTGGTATTAAGATACGTATTTTAACCTTGAATATCCCCCCCCCCCCCGTTATCACGGTTATAGAGTTTAGAACCTTCAAACTTTGATCGTTTGGTAAGCTAGGTAAATATGAATGTGCTAGAAAATTATTTACATATTTGAAAAGAGCAATGATTGTGCTTTTCAGTGATATGAAACATTATATCTGGAATTCGGTATTAAGACCCGTATTTTGACACCGAATTCCCCTATCCCCTACATAATCATAGTAATAGTGTTAAGTACCACCCAATTTCGATTGTTCTTTAAGCTAAGTAAATATGAATGTGCCAGAAAATTATTTACATATTTCAAAAGGGCAATGATCGTACATTTCACTGATATGTAACATCATAACTGGAATTTGGTATTAAGCACGTATTTGAACCTTGAATACACCCCCCATCCGTAATCACGGTAATAGAGTTTAGAACCTTTAAACTTTGGTCGTTTCGTAAGCTAAGTAAATATGAATGTGCCAGAAAATTATTTGCATATTTGAAAAGAGCAATGAACGTGCTTTCAACTGATATGTAACATCATATCTGGAATTTGGTATTAAGACACGTATTTTAACCTTGAATCCCCCCCCCCTAATCACGGTAATAGAGTTTAGAACCTTCAATCAAACTTTGATCGTTTGGTAAGCTAAGTAAATATGAATGTGCCAGAAAATTATTTGCATATTTGAAAAGAGCAATGAACGTGCTTTCAACTGATATGTAACATCATATCTGGAATTTGGTATTAAGACCCGTATTTTTACACTGAATACCCCTACCCCCTCCATAATCATAGTAATAGAGTTTAGTACCACCTGATTTTGATCATTCTGTAAGCTAAGTAAATATAAATGTGCCAGAAAATCACTTATATATTTGAAAAGAGCAATGATTGTGCTTTTCACTGATATGTAACATCATATCTGGAATTTGGTATTAAGACACGTATTTTTACATTGAATACCCTCCCCCCGCGTAATCACGGTAATAGAATTTAGAACCTTCAAACTTTGACCGTTTTGTAAGTAAAGTAAATATGAATGTGCCAGAAAAGTATTTATATATTTAAAAAGAGCAATGATTGTGCTTTTCACTGATATGTAACATTATATCTGGAATTCGGTATTAAGACTCGTATTTTCACCTTGAATACCCCCCACCACCCACAGTAATCATGGTAACAGAGTTAAGTACCACCTTTGATCGTGTTGTTAGCCAAGTAAATATGAATGTGCCAGAAAATTATTTACATATTTGAAAAGAGCAATGATTGTGCTTTTCACTGATATGTAACATTATATCTGGAATTTGGTATTAAGAACCGTATTTTGACACTGAATACCCCTACCCCCTCCATAATCATAGTAATAGAGTTTAGTACCCAATTTCGATCGTTCATTAATCTAAATAAATATGAATGTGCCAGAAAATTATTTACACATTTAAAAAGGGCAATAACCGTACATTTCACTGATATGTAAAATCGTATCTGGAATTTGGTATTAAGATACGTATTTTAACCTTGAATAGCCCCCCCCCCATTAATCACGGTAATAGAGTTAAGAACCACCTGATTTCGATCATTCTGTTAGCTAAGTAAATATGAATGTGCCAGAAAATTATTTATATATTTGAAAAGAGCAATGATTGTGCTTTTCATTGATATGTAACACCATATCTGGAATTTGGTATTAAGACCCGTATTTTGAAACTAAATTCCCCTATCCCTTCCATAATCATAGTCATAGAGTTAAGTACCACCCAATTTCGATCGCTCTTTAAGCTAAGTAAATATGAATGTGCCAGAAAATTATTTACATATTTCAAAAGGGCAATGATCGTACATTTCACTGATATGTAACATCATATCTGGAATTTGGTATTAAGACACGTATTTTAACCTTGAATACTCCCCCCTCCCCGTAATCACGGTAATACAGTTTAGAACCTTCAAACTTTGATCGTTTGGTAAGCTAAGTAAATATGAATGTGCCAGAAAATTATTTGCATATTTGGAAAGAACAATGATTGTGCTTTTCACTGATATATAACATTATATCTGGAATTTGGTATTAAGACCCGTATTTTGACACTGAATACCCCTACCCCTCCATAATCATAGTAATAGAGTTAAGTACCCAATTTCGATCGTTCATTAATCTAAGTAAATATGAATGTGCCAGAAAATTATTTACACATTTCAAAAGGGCAATGATCGTACATTTCACTGATATGTAACATCATATCTGGAATTTGGTATTAAGACACCTATTTTAACCTTGCCTTGAATACCCCCCCCCCCCCCCGCGTAATAACGGTAATAGAGTTTAGAACCTTCAAACTTTGATCGTTTGGTAAGCTAGGTAAATATGAATGTGCCAGAAAATTATTTATATATTTGAAAAAAGCAATAACCGTGCTTTTCACCGATATGTTACATTATATCTGAAATTCGGTATTAAGACACGTATTTTCACCTTGAATACACCCCCCCCACCAGTAATCATGGTAATAGAGTTAAGTACCCCCTTTGATCGTGTTGTAAGCCAAGTAAATATGAATGTGCCAGAAAATTATTTACATATTTGAAAAAAGCAATGATTGTGCTTTGCACTGATATGTTACATTATATCTGGAATTTGGTATTAAGACCTCTATTTTGACACTGAATACCCCTACCCCCTCCATAATCATAGTAATAGAGTTAAGAACCACCTGATTTCGATCATTCTGTTAGCTAAGTAAATATGAATGTGCCAGAAAATTATTTATATATTTGAAAAGAGCAATGATTGTGCTTTTCACTGATATGTAACACCATATCTGGAATTTGGTATTAAGACCCGTATTTTGACACTGAATTCCCCTATCTCTTCCATAATCATAGTAATAGAGTTAAGTACCACCCAATTTCGATCGCCCTTTAAGCTAAGTAAATATGAATGTGCCAGAAAATTATTTACATATTTCAAAAGGGCAGTGATCATACATTTCACTGATATGTAACATCTGGAATTTGGTATTAAGACACGTATTTTAACCTTGAATACTCCCCCCTCCCCGTAATCACGGTAATAGAGTTTAGAACCTTCAAACTTTGATCGTTTGGTAAGCTAAGTAAATATGAATGTGCCAGAAAATTATTTGCATATTTGAAAAGAGCAATGAACGTGCTTTTAACTCATATGTAACATTATATCTGGAATTTGGTATTAAGACCCGTATTATTTACTTTACTTACAAAACGGTCAAAGTTTGAAGGTTCTCTAAACTCTATTACCGTGATTACGCGGGGGGGGGGGGGTATTCAATTTTACATATCAGTGAAATGTACGGTTATTGCCCTTTTTAAATGTGTAAATAATTTTCTGGCACATTCATATTTACTTAGATTAATGAACGATCGAAATTGGGTGATATTTACCTCTATTACTATGATTATGGAGGGGGGTAGGGGTATTCAGTGTCAAAATACGTATCTTAATACCAAATTCCAGATATAATGTTACATATCAGTGAAAAGCACACTCATTGCTCTTTTCAAATATGTAAATAATTTTCTGGCTTACAACACGATCAAATGTGGTACTTAACTCTATTACCATGATTATTGTGGGTGGTGGGGGGGTATTCAAGGTGAAAATACGCGTCTTAATACCGAATTCCAGATATAATGTTACATATCAGTGAAAAGTACGGCCATTGCTTGTGTCAAATATATACATAATTTTCTGGCACATTCATATTTACTTTACTTACAAAACGTTCAAAGTTTGAAGGTTCTAAACTCTATTACCGTGATTACGGGGGGGGGGGGAGTATTCAATGTAAAAATACGTGTCTTAATACCAAATTCCAGATATGATGTTACATATCGGAGAAATGTACGGTCATTGCCCTTTTGAAATATGTAAATAATTTTCTGGCACATTCATATTTACTTAGCTTAAAGAACGATCGAAATCGGGTGGTACTCAACTCTATTACTTTGATTATGGAAGGGATAGGGGAATTCAGTGTCAAAATACGGGTCTTAATACCAAATTCCAGATATAATGTTTCATATCAGTGAAAAGCACAATCATTGCTCTTTTCAAATATATAAATAATTTTCTGGCACATTCATATTTACTTAGCTTACCAAACGATCAAAGTTTGAAGGTAATTCTAAACTCTATTACCGTGATTACGGGAGGGGGGGAGTATTCAAGGTTAAAATACGTGTCTTAATACCAAATTCCAGATATGATGTTACATATCAGTGAAATGTACGATCATTGCCCTTTTGAAATATGTAAATAATTTTCTGGCACATTCATATTTACTTAGCTTACAGAGCGATCGAAATTGGGTGGTACTTAACTCTATTACTATGATTATGGAGGGGATAGGGGAATTCAGTGTCAAAATACGGGTCTTAATACCAAATTCCAGATATGGTGTTACATATCAGTGAAAAGCACAATCATTGCTCTTTTCAAATATATAAATAATTTTCTGGCACATTCATATTTACTTAGCTTACAGAACGATCGAAATTGGTTGGTACTTAACTCTATGACTTTGATTATGGAGGGAGTAGGGGTGTTCTGTGTCAAAATACGGGTCTTAATACCAAATTCCAGATATGATGTTACATATCAGTGAAAAGCATAATCATTGCTCTTTTCAAATATGTAAATAATTTTCTGGCACATTCATATTTACTTGGCTTACAACACGATCAAAGGTGGTACTTAACTCTATTACCATGATTACTGTGGGGGGTGGTGGGTGGTGGGCGTATTCAAGGTGAAAATACCTGTCTTAATACCAAATTCCAGATATGATGTTAAATATCTGTAAAATGTACTGTCATCGCCCATTTAAAATGTGCAAATAATTTTCTGGCACATTCATATTTACTTAGATTAATGAACGATCGAAATTGGGTACTTAACTCTATTACTATGATTATGGAGGGGGTAGGGGTATTCAGTGTCAAAATACGGGTCTTAATACCGAATTCCAGATATAATGTTATATATCAGTGAAAAGCACAATCATTGCTCTTTTCAAATATGTAAATAATTTTCTGGCACATTCATATTTACTTAGCTTAAAGAACGATCGAAATCGGGTGGTACTTAACTCTATTACTATGATTATGGAGGGGGTAGGGGTATTCAGTGTAAAAATACGGGTCTTAATACCAAATTCCAGATATGATGTTACATATCAGTTGAAAGCACGTTCATTGCTCTTTTCAAATATGCAAATAATTTTCTGGCACATTCATATTTACTTAGCTTACCAAACGATCAAAGTTTGATTGAAGGTTCTTAACTCTATTACCGTGATTAGGGGGGGGGGGATTCAAGGTTAAAATACGTGTCTTAATACCAAATTCCAGATATGATGTTACATATCAGTTGAAAGCACGTTCATTGCTCTTTTCAAATATGCAAATAATTTTCTGGCACATTCATATTTACTTGGCTAACAACACGATCAAAGGTGGTACTTAACTCTATTACCATGATTACTGTGGGTGGTGGGGGTATTCAAGGTGAAAATACGAGTCTTAATACCGAATTCCAGATATAATGTTACATATCAGTGAAACGTACGGTCATTGCTTTTTTCAAATATATAAATAATTTTCTGGCACAGTCATATTTACTTTACTCACAAAACGGTCAAAGTTTGAAGGTTCTAAACTCTATTACCGTGATTACGGGGGGTGGGGATATTCAATGTAAAAATACGTGTCTTAATACCAAATTCCAGGTATGATGTTACACGTCAGTGAAAAGCACTATCATTGCTCGTTTTAAATATGTTAATAATTTTATGGCACATTCATATTTACTTAGCTTAAAGAACAACCGAAATCGGGTGGTACTTAACACTTTTACTTTGATTATGGAGGGGGTAGGGGTGTTCAGTGTCAAAATACGGGTCTTAATACCAAATTCCAGATATGGTGTTACATATCAGTTAAAAGCATAATCATTGTTCTTTTCAAATATATAAATAATTTTCTGGCACATTCATATTTACTTAGCTTACAGAATGATCGAAATCAGGTGGTACTAAACTCTATTACTATGATTATGGAGGGGGTAGGGGTATTCAGTGTAAAAATACGGGTCTTAATACCAAATTCCAGATATGATGTTACATATCAGTTAAAAGCACGTTCATTGCTCTTTTCAAATATGCAAATAATTTTCTGGCACATTCATATTTACTTAGCTTACCAAACGATCAAAGTTTGAAGGTTCTAAACTCTATTACCGTGATTACCGGGGGGGGGGGGTATTCAAGGTTAAAATACGTGTCTTAATACCAAATTCCAGATATGATATTACATATCAGTGAAATGTACGGTCATCGCCCATTTGAAATGTGTAAATAATTTTCTGGCACATTCATATTTACTTAGATTAATGAACGATCGAAATTGGGTGGTACTTAACTCTATTACTATGATTAATGAGGGGGTAGGGGTATTCAGTGTCAAAATACGGTTCTTAATACCAAATTCCAGATATAATGTTACATATCAGTGAAAAGAACAATCATTGCTCTTTTCAAATATGTAAATACTTTTCTGGCACATTCATATTTACTTGGCTAACAACACGATCAAAGGTGGTACTTAACTCTATTATCATGATTACTGTGGGTGGTGGGGGGTATTCAAGGTGAAAATACGAGTCTTAATACCGAATTCCAGATATAATGTTATATATCAGTGAAAAGCACAATCATTGCTCTTTTTAAATATATAAATAATTTTCTGGCACATTCATATTTACTTTACTTACAAAACGGTCAAAGTTTGAAGGTTCTAAACTCTATTACCGTGATTACGCGGGGGGGGGGGGTATTCAATGTAAATATACGTGTCTTAATACCAAATTCCAGATATGATGTTACATATCAGTGAAAAGCATAATCATTGCTCTTTTCAAATATATAAATGATTTTCTGGCACATTTATATTTACTTAGCTTACAGAATGATCGAAATCAGGTGGTACTAAACTCTATTACTATGATTATGGAGGGGGTAGGGATATTCAGTGTAAAAATACGGGTCTTAATACCAAATTCCAGATATGATGTTACATATCAGTTGAAAGCACGTTCATTGCTCTTTTCAAATATGCAAATAATTTTCTGGCACATTCATATTTACTTAGCTTACCAAACGATCAAAGTTTGAAGGTTCTAAACTCTATTACCGTGATTACTGGGGGGGGGGGGGGGTATTCAAGGTTAAAATACGTGTCTTAATACCAAATTCCAGTTATGATGTTACATATCAGTGAAATGTACGGTCATTGCCCATTGGAAATATGTAAATAATTTTCTGGCACATTCATATTTACTTAGCTTAAAGAACAATCGAAATTGGATGGTACTTAACACTATTACTATGATTATGAAGGGAATAGGGGAAATCGGTGTCAAAATACGGGTCTTAATACCAAATTCCAGATATAATGTTTCATATCAGTGAAAAGCACAATCATTGCTCTTTTCAAATATATAAATAATTTTCTGGCACATTCATATTTACCTAGCTTACCAGAACGATCAAAGTTTGAAGGTTCTAAACTTTATTATCGTGATTACGGGGGGGGGGGTATTCAAGGTTAAAATACGTATCTTAATACCAAATTCCAGATATGCTTTTACATATCAGTGAAATGTACGGTAATTGTCCTTTTTAAATGTGTAAATAATTTTCTGGCACATTCATATTTACTTAGATTAATGAACGATCGAAATTGGGTGATATTTAACTCTATTACTATGATTATAAAGGGGGTAGGGGTATTTAGTGTCAAAATACGGGTCTTAATACCAAATTCCAGATATAGTGTTACATATCAGTGAAAAGAACACTCATTGCTCTTTTCAAATATGTAAATAATTTTCTGGCACATTCATATTTACTTGGCTAACAACACGAGCAAAGGTGGTACTTAACTCTATTACCATGATTACTGTTGGTGGTTGGGGGTTATTCAAGGTGAAAATACGTGTCTTAATACCGAATTTCAGATATAATGTTACATATCGGTGAAAAGCACGTTCATTTCTCTTTTTAAATATGTAAATCATTTTCTGGCACATTCATATTTTCATAACCTAAAGTGAAGGAAAGTGTGGGGTGAGGGGGTGGGGTGAGGGGGTGGGGTTAGGGGCACGGCTTGATCCACAAATCGGTATATGTATACTGAAAAGTGTGATCATACCTCTCTTTAATTATATTCATTAATCGTTGCTTGTTTCAGGTTGGATCTATGTTAATTAGCTCTAGGCCTACTAAACTTTAGTTACAGGGAGAGATCGAGGGGGGGGGGGGGTGCGGTGTTCTGTTAAAAATGTTAAAATGCGTATCTTAATACGAAATTCCAGTAACCGTGTTATACATCACTGGATAGTATATTTCTGTCAATCTTTGAATCTATCAGTTATTTCCTGGCACATTCATGATTACGCATTTTAGAAGAGAAAAATGCTCTTTATTTTGTCGAAAGAAATAGGTCGCTGTCCAACAGTAACCCATTTACTAAAAATAGAGTATACTTTCAATTTATCTTATTTGTCGAAGGCTGGGATTGGCAATACCAATCACGTGATTTCATTGCAGTCTTGGTCGTCCAGCGAATTTCTTATATTTGGCTGGCTTGAATTACTCTTATCGTTGGCTGGAATTCTTATCGACGGCTAGCTCTAATAGACGGCCAGTTTGAATTCGGCATGCCATGATGATTATTGATTAGGCCCTATTTATGCCCATGATCCATGGAATAAGAAATGACACCAGTTTGTGCCAATATCAAGTCACATCATACTATTACTGTCATACCATACATGCTTTTAAGGGCTGTGCCTATTTGATTTGTTTCAAGAAAAGAATGGTTGATATAATTGGATTTGCTACTTTGTTTTAGTTTGTGAAATAGCAAGTTTTTTTCTTCAATCTTTGTTGAAATTTATTCGATACTATAGGATACACCGAATCAAAAGGAGCTAAAGGAGCTAAATCTCTATTCTTTGGCACCTATAAATGGACACAAATGGTTCGCAATGCATGTAATATGCCTACAAACAGATTTACATTCAATCGTTTCTGTTATACTGTAATGTGCAAATTGAATGGCATTTTTTGGCTTCTGATTATTCCAGTCTACACCAGTAGTAGGCCTATTCTCCTGTGGGATATGTTTACCTTCATTGAGTCGTTTTATTATAAATGGTACCTGAAAGCATACTAGAATTTGCCAAATTTAATATTTTCATTTTGTCTTAAATATTGGATATCAGAAGCCCATCTTTTCACAACATCAGTGTGATTTAAATTGACCAATAAATAAGTTGTATTTGCAATGTCAAATACTGTGGATGATATTGAGTTGGAGACTTACCTCCTTTAAAACAATAGATTGATAAGGATAAGGTCCAAGCTATAATTAAAGCTATTGGAAGTGTGAAGTTATGATAGATTTGATGACTGATTGCAGATGACATTGGTTGTAATGAGTAAATAGACTCAAAATTTCAGTTAATCTTTCTGTTATTAATTCTTGTAGTCTATAATCTATATTTTGATAATATGTTTCAAACTTGCTTGGAAAATATGTTTTGGTTGTTATGTGAAGGAATATCTTATCTAAATTCAGGGTCACAATAACATGAAATGTTTGATCTTTTAGTTACGGTACATCGTTCACTTACATTCATGAAAAAGCTACTGGTTAGGACTTTATTTTTACTTGGCAACCCTTTTTTTGAAATTTCAGGTTGATGAAAGATGCTGTTAAAAATAATGATGTGGAAACAATTAAAAGGGTCTTAAAAGTTGTTGGTGAAGATTTTGCTTTGTCTCAGAATCCAAACACTAGAAAGGGTGGATTAATAGGACTAGCAGCTACTGCCATTGGTTTAGGAAAGGTGATTAGAAATGAAATGAAATGGAGTTTAACGTCCTACTGTTCTGATTCAATTCATTGATAGAAATATTCAGTAATTGAAGTGTGACAAACTAAAACAGGTGTGGACCCAGACGGGTGTGTGTGTGTGTGTGGGGGGGGGTCAAACCCCACCCTTCTCAGCTAGATGAATAAAATGTAAGCTCAGTGTATCTGTATGTCTATGTAATTAAGAGACGATGATGGCATCATGCACTGTAACTGTCAAATTTCCTTACCCTCTTGTCATCTTTTTTATCAAAGGTTTTATTAATCATGTCTTATTTCCTTACAGTTTATCATTCACTATTTGATGATTATGTATCATTTCCATAATTATTTTTTCTAGGAAGGTTGCAAGTATATCAATGAATTAACTAAACCTGTGATAGTTTCATTTCATGATAGTGATCCACGTGTTCGATATTATGCCTGTGAAGCATTATATAATATAGTTAAAGTAGTGCGAGGCTCTGTTCTACCATTCTTTAATGAGATATTTGATGCTCTGAGTAAAGTAAGTATCACTAATGGATTGCCAATTTACTACCAACGTAATATTCATGATTTTCAGTCAAATGTTCAACATTTTGAATCTGAATTTAGAATTGTCGGTTAATGCTGACAGCAAAACCAATAATCTCTAATTGTAAAGAGTTTTGTTGACAAAACTTATTTAATTAAATGCAATTTCAATATTATAATTACTATACATGTAGATCTTTAAATGGTATTTTTAAAAAGGCTTTCCTAACAGTTCTATATCCTATCTTTCAAAAATTTCAGTTATGATTTGGTATAAAAGGATTAGATATCAACCGGGAAATATGATGCCCTTTTTTTCAAGTTGATATATCCTGGTAGAAATTTAACCCAAAGTCATTGATTCTGAGGGTTTGTAGTGTGTAAGATTAAATGTTATATGTTTATGATCCATTGCAAATGTTAATCATACTTTTTTGTCTAGAGTCACAGGAAATATAATATTTCAGGGTTTTGTAATTTTTGTTCACAATATATGAAAATGTCTATTGAAATTTAATTTGACATTAATAATATATTTTAGCTGTCTTCAGATCCGGAGCAAAATGTGAAGAATGGAGCAGAATTACTAGACAGACTTATAAAGGTTTGACAAAGTTCAATGTTTATCTTCCACGACATATTAGTCCCTGAAGTGTGAGGGAAGATAAGAAATGTGCTTTAACGTCCTCTCAACGCACTAAATTGGTAATATTGGGATAGGCAAACACACAAGTATTTTTTTTATTTATTTGCATGTGAAAATAACTTGAGAAAATCCACAATGTTACCTATGTAACATACAATGGTTAATTTATGTCAGACAGACATATAATCCTCAGTACAACAACAAACAATAGAGCCAACCCATGAGCCCATGATTGTAGAGGAGTTTATGTTTTTTGTTTTTGAAAATACCCATTTTTTTATTGTATCAATAATCAATTTCAGGATATTGTAACAGAAAGTTCATCATTTGATTTGACTGCCTTCATTCCTTTGTTGCGTGAGAGAATCTACACTAAAAATACTTTTGCAAGACAATTTGTTGTATCATGGGTAAGCCTAGATTTTCTTCCTATTTGGACATTGATCAGATTATCTTATACAATTGCATATATGAAATTAAACAAATTCCGTGTACAAATATGTAACAGTACACATCAATGTGAAAGTAAATGCAATGTTTCAAGAATATACTCAAAAAATCCTAGAACAGAATTATAATAGTTGGAAAAAAGTAGAGCAGAGAACAACTAGTAAAGATTTCACAGAAGTGAAAGTAGCTACCATATTTTTTTACTTTGTATAAATGAGCTACATCTTCACAGGATCAGCTGATCTTCAGCTTAGAATTGTTATTTTACAAACCAATTGGACTTAATATAAAGATAAAACAAAAAGAACCATATTAAAAGTATTGATGAAAATGTGTCTTTGTACTTTGCTTATTCGCCCTAGTTGCATGCCGAACATACTCAGAAAATGTGACATTTGGAAAGTGTTTGTACCGTAGGTATATAGAAAACACCAATGATTTCAGATTGAGAGATACTTTTTTTTTCTTAATCATAAAATTTTTTGTTATAGATAGCTGTTTTAGATTCTGTTCCAGATATAAATATGCTGGTTCTCTTGCCAGAAATTTTAGATGGACTTTTCCAGATCCTTGGTGATTCCAGTCCAGAAATAAGAAAATTGTATGTTTTCGTTCTTCAATTTTATGATACTTTTATAAAGGACGATAGTGCAGCCGATTAATTTTAACAATTTTATTTTCTTGTCTCAAAAACTTTTTAGATAAATGAAGTGTCAATAATTTGATTTTAAATCCCAGGTCATTTTGATAATCGGTCATCATGTGTACCGTATTGTAGTAATTGATATGTTCATAGTTCATAGAAAGACAGTTTATGAATCTTGCCCTTTCATTATTTTGACCGAGAACAAAGTACGGAATCTTCTAGGAAATATGTTTAATATTTGTTTTTATTAGATGTAATGATGTACTGGCAGAATTTTTACAAGGAATAAAAAATGATAAAAATGGTGTTAACTACACCAGTATGGCAAATATACTTATAATACACAGTCAAAATGTTGGTATGTTCCACCTTCCTGTTTTTTTATATCTTAGATTAATTATAGTGGATAGCAGAAATGATATACTGTATATCAATAATGTATCTTGTAATTAAATTTATAACAAAAATGTGTTTTTAGTTAATAATAATCTTAAAATTCCCTGTACATAATTTGATTTAAAAAAAAATATTTGGAATTCTGTAAAAATCTTGGAATTCTGTTATAATCTTGGAATTCTGATTCAAATAAAATAACAGATCAAGATCTGATTAGCCAGAGGTAATCAGCTATGTATTCTGTGTGATTTAAGATAAGAATTTAATCATATTTTTATACGAGGGAAGGTTCAAGATCTTTGTAGATCAGTGTTCACTCACATCACCAAGAACCTATTTTGTTATTACAGTGGAGATTATACAATGTACAGCTATAAGATGGTTGAGAGAGTTTGTTATATTGTCTGGTAGATCAATGTTACCACATATGGCTGGTATGTTAGGATCTGTTTTACCTTGTTTAGCATATACAGATGATAGGAGACGAAGGTAGGTTACATCTTTACTTTACAATTTCAATTCAGAATTTCCATTTAGATTACATCACATGTGACTGAAATATAATGTCAGCATAAACATCTTACATTATTTGCAGAGAAATTTAAATTCAATTAAGTTTAGTTTGTAGGCTTAGTTGAAACTGTTCTTAGCCAATTTGAGTAAAAACAGTGAAATCACTAAAACCCATTAGCAAACAGAATTGCATTAAATAGTTAAGTTTTGAATTGAATCACACTATGGGTTTATTACAGTGTAAGAGATGCAGCTGACCAATTAAACAAAAGTTTACATAAATTAATTGAAAAAGAAGATGATTTACCAACACCTACCATAGAATCTCAGTCTGTAGATAATAGGTATGCTTGTTTATCAGTATTTAATATGAATTAAAAAGATGGCAATCGCTATCCTTGTTAGACTTTCTATTAAAAGTTCAGGAGAGTATCCAAGGAAGGTTTAGGTCTTTATATCCCTACTGCTTCACTATCTCACTCATCGTCATTTGCATAACTAACTTTTCCAATGTACTCAAATTCACATATTCCTGAAGCAATGGCCCGAGAAATCCCTCTCTGACCATTGCTGGAATAGCGTCTGTTTCTTGAACTTATGCGGGAGTGTGTCCATTCTTTCCGTTCAATGAAAGCTATCACTAAAGTACAGCAACATGACAGTCCTTCGTTCCATCTGGGTCTTCCCTAAAACTTTGGACAGTGATTTAAGGTATTAAAACGGTGAAAATATGTTCGTTTCCAAACAGTATTGTTTACATTTCATTCGACTTGATAGCCTCGTTTGTCACACAATTGGTTTTACTGCAGTATTCTGCTATGCACGGGTTAATTAGGCATAATAAAATCGTGAGTCATGACGTAACGTTATGTAAACATATTTGGTCCAGTATTGGCAGCTCGTGATTGGTTGGTAGACGGACTACTGATCAATCAAAATTTAACACAACAATATCCACTCATAATAGCAGTGTGTAGTTGGATTACCTCTAATCAGACGCAACACTGCGCGGAGTATGTCAAATTCATGAACTGATAATTCTTTGAGATCCAGATTTCAGAATACTGTAGTTTGGAAGGGGTTAAACATTAGTCAAAAGACAATCAGAGACTTTACAAACGTTTTTGTATGACATTGATACGAATGGCTAAGTAATGTTTAGTTAATTTTTACCGGGCGGGGATATGGAAAGATCTACATGATAGGATAAGCTTTCATAAACTACAAGAGTAACTGTATGTATTTTTTATAAAATGTAGTCCTGCAGCTGTGCAGTTAGAGGTAGCCTCTGTTATTAAAGTGCTAAAAGCTATGTTAAGTAATGATGCTGTACAAACCCGAGTAGCAGCTTTGAACTGGTTTAATCTACTTCTATCAAGAACTCCTAATAAGGTAAAATACAGCTTGCCTGCTATTACTTATAATTATTGAAAATACACAAAATTGTGGTGCGCTACAGATGTCACTTAGAATCTGTTATTGAGAAATGAAATGGGGCTTGATGTCCTACTTTTCTGCTACGACTGGGCTAAGAAAGACAGACATAAGCCATACAGCTAGACAGCTGTTCTTGTCAGGCCCTCCATCCTGCAACCCTGACATGGAAAAACCATGCCGCAAAATTGCGTTGAACTTTCTCTGCCAACACTGGGTACTACATTGCGACATCCCGGCTAGCAAGCCAGGATCTTATCCACTTAACCATTGTGATACCCTTCTATCATTTAATGCAATTGTTTCAAAGTGGTTATCCCAAAACACAGAATTTGGGTAATCTTTTTGTTCATCTGAATAAATTGACGTATTTATGTTTTTCAGACATTCCGTCATATAGATGACTTCTTTGGTTTATTATTAGCTACATTATCAGATCCTTCAGATGATGTAAGTATGAATTAATGTTAATTGAAATGTGGTCATAATTGTCGTCGCACCCGTACATCCGTCCAGCGTCCACAAGAAGTCTATTGATTGTGGACGCTCTAGAGACCAAGTTAATATCCAAATAACTTTGAATTTATACACAGTGTTAAAGGTCATGAGACAAAAAAGCCTATTGATTTTCAGCGATTTCTGATAATTACTGCTAGAGTTATGGCACTTGATCCCTTCGAAAAATCCTGTAGACGCTCTAGAGGCCAAAGTTAATATCCGATTGACTTTAAATTTATACCCAGTGTTTAAGGTCCTGAGACGAAGAAACCTATTGATTTTCAGCGATTTCCAATAATTACTGCCAGAGTTATGGCCCTTGATAACCTCAGAAAATCTTGTGGACGCTTTAGAGGCCAAAGTTAATATCCGATTGACTTTGAATTTATACACAGTGTTTAAGGTCATGGGACGAAGAATCCTATTGATTTTCAGCAAATTCCTATAATTACTGCCTTAGTTATCTCTCTTGATCACTTTGCAAAATCTTTTGTAATGCTCTAGAGTCAAATTGACTTCAGATTGATATACAGAATTTAAGGTCTTATTGACAAAAGTAAAAATATGCGACAACCCTTGTTGACTGACTGGACAAGTTAGCAGCTGTAGGGGTATGTTTCGTTGGCTGGCAACATTTAACCTTGCTGAAATAGAAACTATTGTCCCTTTGCGTCATCAGGAACTTGGACTAAAGACACACAGAGTAGTGATATGAAGATAAGAGTTTTGATTTTTATTATAGGTTGTGTTATTAGATTTAGAAGTTTTAGCAGAAGTTTCTTCGAATCCTGCTGGAGCAGCAGAAACAGATCTTAATAATGAAGTTACCTCCCTTTCTGACATAAAACCGGGATTGAACCAGTATTTTACCAAGTTTATTGTTAAGTTAATGGAATTTTTTAAGAATAATAAAGCAGTATTAGATGATAGAGGCGCTTTTATAATCAG
The DNA here is from genome assembly GCA_036850965.1 of Patella caerulea. NCBI lineage: Eukaryota > Metazoa > Mollusca > Gastropoda > Patellidae > Patella > Patella caerulea. The sequence continues at coordinate 28,910,443 of JAZGQO010000006.1, forward strand.
GTAGGCAACATTAACTAATTTATATTAGTAAATTGTAGAATATCAGGTCATGATCCCAATTGACAAAATCTCAAACCGAGACAACCTACAGACAAACATATAATGTCTATAAATTTATGTTACAACAGATAAAACAGTACTTAGATCTCTGTATATTCTAGAATTCTAGATTAGATATAATTGTTATCAACATTCAACAGTTGGATTTGAATAATTAAATTCAATTTTATCTTTTTAATCTACATTTTGATATTAATAATTGTGTTAAATGTACATAATTTGTATATGAACACAGGTATATGATAGTTCTGTACAATACATTTATAAATAATAATATGAAGATTTATAACACAGAAATAAATCTTCTGTTTTTATCTTGGTGATTATTTATAAGTTTTATATTATTTTCGGTTTTAGGCAGTTATCAGTATATCTCAGTGCCGAAGCAATATTTCGAGCTTTAGCAGAAATACTAGAGACAGATGAAGATGTGAATTTTTGTTGTACTATGGTTCAAACACTCAACACAATATTACTCACTTCTACAGAACTTTTCGACTTGCGATCTTTACTTAAAGATTTAAAAAATCAGGTGAAAAATTCAGTTAATTAATGAACAATTTCAGGGAGAGTTGAAAATGTTTAATTATAAATTATTTAAACTAAAGTGATTCTGCTTTATTAATCTTACTGTAGGCCTATTTCTTTGAAATTGATTAGGGTCTTGGCCTGTATGTCATAGTAATTAATCTGCCTGTGTCCATATGTTTGTTTGTCACAAATTTTGTCCGCTCTGTATCTTGAGTACTGCTTCAAACAGTTATACTGTGTATATATGACCACTATTAGAATGATTGTCACTAATAAGGTTGGAATCTCTAGTAGGTCATGGTCATAATCTCAGTTTATCTTTGAAAACCCTAGGTCCTTTTTGATCATCCGTACCCACTCTATTAGGGCTGGCATGATTCACCTTCTCACGATATGCACATTGAATAGTGAAATGCTGAATCGATATATCATGATTCTTTTTTTTATGTTTTTCTGTCGCTTCAATAACTAACTTATCACTTTTAATTATCCACCCCGTCACAGATTATTCATAGGTACACAAACACTCTCAATTGTTTCAGACTCTATTTTGATCCCAATTAATATCATAGTGTAAATCAGTCTTATGTCTTCAATTATATTCATTTATCCGGTTGTTTTCTTGGTAAATATTGACCTGGTTATGGATCGTAATACCATAGCACCTGAATCCCAATACGTATCGTGACTGCAGTGGCAATAGCCAGCACTACACTCTATATCTTGACCACAGCTTGAATGGTATTACTTAACCTGATTCTTCACAAGTAATATTTCATTATAGTGGTGACTTCCAGAAATGGTCAGCCTCTCACTTCTAGTTTAGCCTATGTGCGTACTGCGTAGGTAGTCCTAACTTCCATAGTAAAAGCAATTTTAAGATTATGAAATAACACTAAATAACTGAATTCAATCAAGAAGCTAACTCATTTATTTTCAAACTCTGATTACTTTAGAGTCCTGTCTTCAAACTTAGAAAGATAATGTTCTAATAATAACATGTTTATTTATTATTTTTTTTTAGGAGAGTTGTTCATTATTTGTATGTTTATATAAATGTTGGTGTCATAGTCCTATAGCTACCATGTCATTATGTTATTTAAGTCAGAATTATCATCATGCTAGTAAACTACTACATACATTGTATCCTTTTGTAAAATATTTAAGAGAAACAATTGATATGAACTTTTTAAAATCTGTTGTTAATATTGAAAGGGGCTCCATCGAATCCATCCATCCTTTTGTCATTGTTTGTTTCCACAGCATATCAAATAAATCATTCAGGGTTTCAACCTGTTATTATACGGAAGTCGTGGCTTTTGTTAATTACAAATTTAACAAATTTTCAGTGGAAACCAGTGTGGCTTGGTTTTTTTAGTGTACAATTTTTATTCCAGCGCATATCACATTAACCGTTGAAGATATATTTTTATGAAACTTTGTACACTCATCAACCTATTACATTTATACATAGTAATTGTGCCTTTTGCTAATTATAGCCAAATTTTTATGTTCTGATTGATTTAGACCTAGTTTTTGGCATACAATTTTAATCCGAGCACATTTCAACTAGAGTTATTGGATGCCTGATACAATTTGCTATACATATAAAATGTACAAGGGTACAAGATGTTGATGACCGAGTGAGTCTTGTTATTGATGTTTATTTTATCAAGTTAATATAATACATATAGGTTTGCCTGTCATTCAGCAAATTTTGTTAAATCCTTAACTTGATCAAGTGGTGATTTAGAGATAACTGTCGACTTTTTAAAAGAAATAGATAAACTTATACAGTTAATAGAATCACCTATATTTGCATGTAAGTACTTCGTTGATTTCAATATTATATAAATATCTTTCTTTACCATTAGAAATAGTTCAAGAGGTAGTGTTTTACACATGGTGAATCCATGGATTTCCATTCTTGCATTACATTTGATACAAAGTTGAAATTTGATGTCTTGTGACAACAAAATAGCTAAGAGATGTCTAAAGAAGACACTGAGAGAGAGAAAGAAATGGGATTTAACAGGTCATTTCGGGACTAATACATGTTTCAATTTTATTTCAATAATTTGCTTGAGCGTAGGGGTCTTTAGCAGTGGTAGGAAACCGGAGGACCCGGAAAATACCCACAAGGTCGGACAGGCGACCTTACTCCTTGTCATGTCTTTAGCAGTGGTAGGAAAACGGAGGACCCAGAGAAAATGCCAGTTGATTCAATGACAGACAGACCGTACGTTATGTTATTCACATGCCAATAAAAACGTTCAGGTGAATATATATACGTATAACCTACATAAACAGATAGATGTACCTGTAGTATGCAGCAGGTGGTGTGGTGTGCTGGAGTTGCAACATATTCATATACAATAATCATTATTATTCATTATTGTATTGAAATATCTCAAAATTGTTCTACTGGTAAATAAAATATGGCTTCTGCTTTTAAGATTGTTAAGATCATGCAGATAATCATAAACATTGAAGTTTGATTCTAACTGTGAATATACATGTATGTTTATTTATTTTAGATTTAAGGCTACAGTTATTAGATACGAATAATAATCAAGATTTAATACATAGTTTATATGGTTTATTGATGTTATTACCACAGTCGGAGGCTTTTAAACTATTACATTATAGACTAGAATGTATACCTAAATATCAACCTATCAGGTTAGTTGTATTACAAGTTCAATATCAACCTATCAGGTTAATTGTTTTACAAGTTAAATATCAACCTACCAGGTTCATTGTATTACAAGTTAAATATCAACCTATAGTCTAGACCACTCTGGGGAATATTCACTAGTCCATGGGTTCACTAGTCTGCGGGTTCTTTAGTCTACCTATGTCAGTTATTAGCTTTAGGGTTGGGTGAGTCCACCAATATCTATTATTGTACTGTTCGGACTACAACCTAACATGTTAATATCTTGTACTGTTCGAACCACAAAATAACAAGATTTACAAATATTAAGATTTACAAAAACAATAAAAATCTAACTACACCATTTGGTTTATATTAAAAGTATGAATCACATAAATAAAACACTAAAAATAGGTTTATTACACTCTATAAATATTCAATTTATTAGACAATTATTTACTATCACACCCAGTCAGTAAAATATTGATTTGATCATTCATTGAAATATACAATATTCATCACATAAATTAGAAATATAATTTTGTTTTTGAATAATTTAATAAATTGGTATTAATATACTGTATTACAGTTTATTAATAATGACTACACCCAACTTACATATTCCTTTAATGAATTTATAAAAGTTAATATTGTGTACCAAAGTAAAAAACTTGTGATATTATCGTTATACAAGTACAATTTCTATTGATGTATTTTTTTTGTTCACCGTCACACTTTTTGGGACACAATAACTCTTTCTAATTGAGCTAGAATGTTCAAACTTGAGAATTTTTTGCTTAGGCTGGGTAAGCAATTTCATTGGTTGATGCTTTGGGACAATTAAATAACCTTGATTCTATCTGATAAAGTGATGAAACTTAGCGTATAGTTTGATTGCTCAATACTTTTGAAAAAAAAATAAATGTGTGATTAATTAATATGTGTCATCTATTTATTTTGGAATTTCGGCGGGGGACATTAGTCTAACTGTTGACTTGTTTTATTATTATTTGATACAGAAGAATGAATAATTAACAAAACATTCATAAGGGACCTTCAAGTTTACTAAGTGACATTCAATTGTGCTACATAGTGATGAGAGGATACTTAAAGAAACATTGTACCCACCAGTGGTTGTTGTCCCATATATTTGGTCTAGTTTTGTTATGTTCTCTAATGCTAAATGCCACTAAAGGATTAGATTCAATAAAATGTTTATCCTTTCATAATGTTAAATAATATAAAATATTCAAATATAATATTCTTGATTTGTCATTGGCCCTGCTTGATTTATCCATACCGGCGCATACCGGCTGACCACAGTTCGGCAGTTTCCCCGGCGAGGTTACTTGATTTAACCGGAAGTCGACAAAAGTTCGGCCGCGGCGTACGCCAAATCCGCCACTTTGGCGACAGCGGCGATCACCGGGGCAAGATGAACATGTCAACGAGATAAAATTCACGTTAGTTGTGAATGGCATTAAACACGAATATTAAAGCGTTAAAATTAAACTAAATGCGTTGAAGTTGAATTGAGGCTTCGTAAAACCGTATGTCATTTTCTTTTTTCGAGAATACTACAAATAATAATTTTCTGTTTCTTTTGTGGTCATTTGATAGTCATTTTCATGAATACTGTTTTTATACGACCACATTTCGTATATTGTCGCCGCCTCCGTCCATCCATCTGTCCAGCGGCCACGATGGCCAAAGTTAATATCTGATTGACATTAAATTTATACACAGTGTTTAAGGTCATGAGACGAAGCATATGAATTTCAACTATTTCCGTTAATTACTGCCAGCGTTACGGCCCTTGATCACTTCAGAAATTCTTCTTGACGCTCTGGAGGCCAACGTTAATATCGATTGACTTTAAATTATACAAAGTGTTTAAGGTCAAGAGCCGAAGAAGTCTATTGATTGTCAGCGATTTCCGATAATAAATGCCAAAGTTATGGCCCTTGATCACTTTGAAAAATCTTGTGGACGGTCAGAGGCCAAATTTATCATCCGATTGACTTCAGATTGAGGTCTTGAGACAAACAAATATACTGATGTTCAATGAATTTTGATAACTGAACAGCTAAATCCATGATATTAAATGTTTCGTATAAACATTAGTATGGGACAGAACTTTATAAAAACCAAACAAGTTCTAATTATTTTCTGATAATTACTTAATGAATTGTTACTCTTAATCAGATTTTAGTGTATTATAAATGTTTCATTACCGAAAAAAGTAAAAATATGCGACAACTCTTGTTTACTGCCCGGATGATTTAGCTGTTGTGGGCGTATGTTTCGTTGCCTGAAACCTATCTTTATTTAAAAATGTTATGTAACCGGTTTAATATTATAATATTAGCCGATGCCAAATTTTTTATCAGCCGGATCACTTGATTTGCTCTGATACGGTAACCTGACCTGCGTACGCCTTGTACAAACCGGCTCGCATATCAGCGGATAAATCAAGCAGCCCCATTATTGAAATTTTGATGTGACAATAAAAAGGTCAAACTAACATTGAAAGATCAAACTAACATTGATGTGATTTAATCTAATACATATTTTTTTTTCTTACAGTAATGAAAATAGAAAACATGTGGATAAACGGCCATTGGTTGGAAAAATTGACTTCAACGAACTTCTGCAACATTTTCTGCAAGTTCAAGCTAAACATAAGGCTTTTAAACGACATCAGATAACATTTAAACATAAAAGTTTAAGCAACCTACCACTGTGATATAATTAAAATTAATTATCAAAATGAACAAAACACAGTATATAAATATATACCAGTATATTCAATATGTACTCCACAGCTACTAGAGTAGAAAACAGTAAAAACATGCTGCTGTTTGCTGCACCCTCTTCCTAAATTATATTCATTGATATCATATTCCACCTATTATAAATAGTTTAAAGGAACTGAACCTCTTTTAATCAGATAAAATAGAATTGATCTCATGTGTTATTTCTATGAGTGATGGGGCAAGCTTTTTTCCAATTAAATTTCTGTTTTAAAGTAATCTGATTAAAACATAGATCCTATTTTGTTTCATTTCTTATCTTATAGTTCAAACTTTCTTTTACTTTCTTCGCAACACTAGCAACTGGAAGAGTTGTTATATAATAGGTGTTCTAGTTGATGTGAGGAATTAGCCAATGAAACAGACTGTTACGACAAGTTCTTGCTGTGCATGGAACTGTGGGTAAACCCCAACAAAGGTCAATGCTGATTGATTAATAATTGTCTTACATCATAGGGTCAAAAGCTGCTCATATGACCCCTGATGTAACCTCTCAGTACACCTGGTCAGATCTTCATGTACTATAGGCCATTGAAAGTATTAAAAACCCAACAAACTATAGATCTGTATTTTTATCAGATTGGTTTTAAAGCTTAAGTGAAAGTCAGCTTGTTGAGTAGGCACAGTGAAACATAAAATTAATTATATCTTAAAACTGTCTATATAGACAACATTTTTAATTAAGAAAATGACCATCCATCAAAACAAATCAACATTAAATCGAATGAAAATGCAAATTTTACCTCTGACCTAAATCAAAGAAGTATAATCATTTGAAGGGTTGTTTTTTTAATAAAGGTATAATATTCTTTACAGATATATATATACATGTTGTTATAACATTATTATTAGAAACAGGTCAGTAAAAGAATATGTTAATTATATCTTTAAATATGTATATGCTTTAGTCAGGCCATGATAAAATGTATATATGTCTGTAATATAAACTACGGGGTTGTGCAGTAGCAGTCGATGTTGTTATATGTATATTCGCATTGACATTAGGTACCAAGTCTCCCAAATTGTTTCATGAATGGCAGAAGTTGAAATACACTAACAATAACACTTTCAGTTCTTATTTCATTGTTTACACAATGTACATTCAATACTAACATCTTAGTAATTGCGTGCCCTTAAAACACCATCAGGATTTTTTGAAATCACAGTATCAAGAGCTTTATTATTTTGATGTCATTTTCACTTTTTGAGTCCGGTACCTGAAGAGTTAACATTTACTAAAAATGTATGAACTCTCATTAAAGATCTTTTATTATTTATATGTACAGTACGATATTAGGTTTAAACCAACATAATGTATATGTAAAATATAGAGTATTTTTATTATTTATTAAAGATACATTATGGGAGAAGAGCAGGTAGTTCTCACTATAATAGTTAAAAACTAGATAATGTAAAGGGAATGTGATGAAAACGGCATACTCCATACAGTGTGCTATGAGGGATATTTTGCCCTGGCAGCTGTGCTACGGCCTACTCTTATACCGAATTTCAACCGACAAGGGATCTTTTACGTACATGCCAATGTGTACACTGGACCTCAGTTTTTCATCCCATCCAAACGACTACACAACTGTCTTAGTCAGGTCTCTCTCCTGCAACACTGACAAGAGGAAACCATGCCGGATGAACTTTTTCGGCCAATGCAGGGATCGAACACCCATTCTCCAGGATGATAAAAAAACAGTCTCGATTATCCATTTTATGATTAAATCATGAATGAAAGTTGAGCGCCAAATCAGATCCTAATCCAGTAAATATCACAGGATAGTGATGACATCAAGAGTTGATTATGCTCTGGATAAGTTAATTAATGTCTAATTAATAATTTAGATAACATCTCTTGCATAATGTATTGTTAACTTTGTAATATTTATGTTTTCTATTATGTAAAGGTGGATTTCTGTGATTGTGGAGATACTTATTAACTATAACATCTACTATGTGTAGTTATTTAACATTTATAAATCTTCCTGTTCATTTGGAACTGTATTTTCATATAAAAGTAAGTTTTCTAGGTCCAGTAAATGATTCTAAATCCTCAAAAGAATCCATCTGTATTTAATATAATAGTTGGAAGTAAGATAAATATAAACTATGTATTAATTTGGGAACCACAGATCTCACATTACTCTCGAAATATATGTATAATATGTTTGGATTATTGTATGAAAGGTCTGGAATTATAAATGACAAACAATTTCTAATGGAATATAAAAATTAAATATCTCCAACAATCACCCCTTTTGAAACGTTTATGTCATGAATCCCTACATCTGTTATGAGGAATGTTGACTTACAGAACCATGACAAAACCTGATTCATTGTCACTGGGCTACCTATCTGTAACGGGCATGTACAATAATTTTCACTGTTTGTAAAATCCTGTGATTATATGAAAATGGCATTGATGTTGTAAAATAGGCATATTGTAAAATAGAGATTTATTGCTTTATGATATTATAATATAGTCAATTAATGAACAATTGATATGTTAAAATCATCACGTCAAAACTTCAAACAGTCATAGCTTTGCTCAGAACAAAGTAATTTGAATAACATCTTCAATATATTCATTGTTTTTATTGAAATATATAGCAAGAACGGACAGCTCTTTATCTAAATCTTGCATAATGTATCTTTAATGCATTGTTGATACTGTAAAATAACCATTTAATGCATTATTGGATTGTATCTCTTTTGAAATGATTGCCAATATATTTCTGCTCATTAATATATTGAGTGGGTGGAAAAACCCATGACACCATATCATAAAATCTGTATAAATTTAAATGTCAGTAATGAATTATTCATGATGATATTTAGCAATATAAAAAGGTCACTTTATAAAAAAAGTAGCCAATTTTCAAAACACTGATGTTATAAATAGATGATCTCACTTTAAGCACTAGTCTAATTAAAATTAAACCAACCTTTGATTCTGTTTCATTTAGCTTAAATACATTTCTTATTAAATTGCATTCAGTGTGTTGCTGCGGTTGATTGTAAATGGTTGATTCCAAATTAACCTCTCTGTAAGATTTAGATAAAGAGCTGGCCATTCTTGCTTTATATTTCAAGAAAAACAATGAATATATTGAAGATGTTGTTCAAATTATTTTGTTCAGAACGAAGTTATAACAGTTTGAAGTTTTGACATGATGATTTTAATTGAACATACAGAAAATTCAGAGAATTCCTCTGAAAAGCATTAATTATCAAGATATTTGATCAGTTGCCATCACAGGACTAGAATGCTGTTTTCTTAAACTTTTCTTTAGATGTCAATAGAGGGATGAATTGAATACTTTGAATGAAAATAACATTACATTTTAATAAGTTGTTTAAGCACCTGTATGAACAAACTTGATATGAAATGTACAATATTTGTAACTACAAATTCTAAATAATTCCACAGTATCACCTTATTAAATATTAGTCACTAGCTATTACTTATATATGTATATTGATTTTATAATTGTTGATAGATACAACTGTAATTATATCTTGATGGGTATTTTGTTACTCAATCCGTACATGTTTTATGAATGTTGGCATGTAATTTAGATATAATACAAAATTAAAATAATACTACAAATGTCTTGTTCTTTTAATAATAAGCTCGGGACTGTACAGCACAGTGGACGCTTACAACAGGCCCCCGGATCCATTCACTTGATTTGCAAGCCTGGAAATAAGGCACTTATCACTGACAATGTCCGGCACAGATTCAGACTTTGTCATCCACAAAACCTCTGGTGCCTGTCATTTTGTCCGGCACTGATTTGTCTTTTTTACTGATATTATCAACACATGTCTGGCACTTTGTTGAAAATGTCAGGTACTCTTTCATTTGTGCCTGACATTTTGTCAGGTACATCTAAAACCGTTATTTCCAGGCCTTTTGATTTTATATTTTTTGTACCCGCCTTTCGAAGAAAGTTGGGAAACTATTAAAGTGGGTTCGTCCGTCTGTCTGTCTGTCTGTCTGTCTTTCTGTCTGTCTGTCTGTCTGTCTGTCTGTCTGTCCGTCACACTTTTTGGTACACAATAACTCTCTTCCTAATTGAGCTAGAATGTTCAAACTTGGTGTATGTGTTTATTAGGTCAATGCCTTGATGGAGTTCAAAGATGAGCATTTTCCGCTTAGGGTAAGCAGAGATAAGCAATTTGATTGGTTGATGCTTTGGGACACGATAACTTTAGTTCTAATTAAAGGACAATATTGGTGCCAGTCATTATCACATACGTGGTAGAACTGATTAAACACTTTCCAAATATAATATTAACACAGAGATCATCGCTACCACAGAGGAGTAATAAAGGATTCATGAATTGGAAGTGACGAACGCCAAAGGAAAACACGAGTTGTCTCTCTATGTGAATGACTGAAGTGAAGAGTGATGACAGATAAACGCCCAAATTTCTGCTCACTAATAATTCCTTCGAAGACAAAAAGTTGTTATATGGGACCACAAGAGGTTATCTGGCGATACAATAAAGTAACTAAGTGTCATAAGATAAGAGAACACGGGAAAAATAGAAATCCTCCGCACAGCCCCTTGTTTTTATTCATTCTATAGGGGAGACCGGGGCACATTGAACCGCTTTGTTCACATACATGTTTGTACTCATTTCATATCAAATGTTTTTATTAGAAGATCTCTTTATTTCATGATCAAAATTTAAAAAAAAGAAGCAATATGCCCTCTTATATGGATCAAACCCCGGTTTATCTGGATTGTATAGATTAGACATATATGAACTTAAGTACAAGAATTTCGTAGGCTAAGAAGTTAACATGTATGGAAAATTTTTCTCTTTTAAGCGCTTTTTTGAAAAATCCACTGCCTAAGAAAATAATTGACAGCATGTGGCTTATTGATGAAAAAATGGGTCTAAGAAGTTATCTCACATCTGTATAGTGTTGGGTTGTATAGTATTATTTATAAAGGATATATCCATGGTGGTTCAATGTGTCCCGGTCTCCCCTACCTTATAAAAACATGATAATGCACGGACTTTTAATCTGTTTTTCTTTCTTGTTCTCTTATCTAGTGGCAGTCAATTCTTTTCATGAATTGTAAGATATTCTCTCACAGCGTCACACAGCAACTTTAGGTCTTCGAGGGAATTATTAGTGAGCAGATATTCGCCCATGTATCTGTTATCATTAGTTACTTCAGTTAGTTATATAGAGGAATATCTCGTGTTTTCCTTTGGCGTTCGTCACTTCCGATTCGTGAATCCTTTATTACTCCTCTATGGTAGCGATGATCTCTGTGATAATATTATATTTGGAAAGTGTTTAATCAGTTCTATCACATATGTGATAATGACTGGCACCAATATTGTCCTTTAAGTGAGAGTGATGAAACTTGATGTATAGTTTCATTACAGTAATACCTTGACTAAGTTCGATAATGGGCATTTTCTGCTCAGGGTAAGCAGAGCGATACGCAATTTGATTGGTCGAGACTTTGGAACACAATAACTCTCTTCCTAATTGAGTTAGAATGCTCAAACTTGATGTATATGTTTATAAGGCCAATGCCTTGTTGGAGTTCGAAGATGAGCATTTTCCGCTTAGGGTTAGCAGAGATAAGCAATTTGATTGGTTGATGCTTTGGGACACGATAACTTTAGTTCTAATTAAGTGAGATTGATGAAACTTGGGGTATAGTTTCATTTCAGTAATACCTTGACTAAGTTCGATAATGAGCATTTTCTGCTCAGTGTAAGCAGAGCGATACGCAATTTGATTGGTCGAGACTTTGGAACACAATAACTCTCTTTTTAATTGAGTTAAAATGTTCAAACTTGATGTATATGCTTATTAGGTCAATGCCTTGATGGAGTTTGAAGATGAGCATTTTCCGCTTAGGTTAAGCAGTAATAAGCAATTTGATTGGTTGATGCTTTGGGACACGATAACTTTAGTTCTAATTAAGTGAGAGTGATGAAACTTGGTGTAAAGTTTCATTACAGTAATACCTTGACTAAGTTCGATAATGAGCATTTTCTGCTCAGGGTAAGCAGAGCGATACACAATTTGATTGGTTGAGACTTTGGAACACAATAACTCTCCTTCTAATTGAGTTAAAATGTTCAAAATTGGTGTGTATGCTTATTAGGTCAATGCCTTGATGGAGTTCGAAGATGAGCATTTTCGTCTTAGGGTAGGCAGAGATAAGCAATTTGATTGGTTGATACTTTGGGACAAGATAACTTAGGTTCATCTTGATTGATGATTTTTATGCCAATACAATGACTGCATTCTCATTCAGTAATGGATTCGACAGTAACAGTGTATAGATACGATTGACTCGGACACGAGAGCCCTTTCCCTTGGCCAGAGGGGCCCTTTTGTCAAGCCTGGGGGCCTTTTGACTGCCTTTTGGGTCCCCCTAACTAGGGTAGATTTTCATTTTTCTCGTCGGTTTTAGCATTTTTCTTTATAAAACACTTTTGGATGACACTTCGTGTACAGTTTGATTGCTCGATACGTTTGAAAAAAAAAATGTGCGATTAATTTAATATGTGTCATCTATTTATTTTGGGATTTCGGCGGGGGACATCAGCCTCACTGTTGGCTTGTTTTATTTATTTTTTTTTTCATTGTTTGTTTTCTGTCTTGTCTGCAGGTTAATCTTGTAGATTTTTGTTTTGCGTGTAGTGCGGTGCTCCTGCACTTACTATTAATGATGTGTTCTGGTTTAGGTCCTTGGAGCCACAGTGGCTAAGTGAGTGAAACGCTGGCTTGCTAGCCTAGAGGTTGCAGGTTCGATCAAGGTGTTGGCAGGGAAAGTTCATTGAGATTTTGCATTGTCGTTTCCCCTTGTCAGTGGTGCAGGATGGAGGGCCAGACAAGGACAGCTGTCTAGTCGTTTGGATGGGACCCAAAAAAAAGAGGTTCCGTGTACAATTGGCATGCACGTAAACGATCCGTTGGCATTTGGAATTCAATATAAGAGTAGGCCGTAGCACCGCTGTACCAGCAAAATTTCCCTCATAACACACAGTATGGCATATGCGCGTCTTCTTTAGCCCAATTGGAGCAGAACAGTAGGTTCTTAAACCTCATTTCATTTCAGTTTAGGTCCTTATCGAACAGGCCTAACTGTGGACTGAAAATATATGAACACACAGTTGCCAGATTTATTGCTTGACATGATGACATCACCTTGTAATTTAAATTAATGCTGAACGATCTCAGTTATATATTTTAAAAAGTCAAACTTTGCCCACAGTATATTTATTGTGAATATACCAAAAATACTGTGATATGTTCGATATGCGTATCAATCTATTTTCATCTCACTTTTTTCTATACAAGATTGAATGCCCATTTCTTGGTTCTAAATAAAATTAAATGTAGTTCAATTTTCTTTATTCTAACAAATTTTTTGTCTACAAAGTGCGCAAGGCCCCCCCCCCTCCTAAATTTCGACAGTGTCCTTTTTTACTACTGAAAGTGCCTTTCAACTACTACTAGCTTTTTTGCTCGATTTTGTGGCTCTTTTTCTACGATTTCCGAACGTTTCGACGAAATTATCAGCCAAATAGCTCTTGGATTGACTAGCCTACAGATGAGATACAAGGAAATGACGGATAATTGTCTTGGGGCCTCTTAGCGGCGTGCCCCGTCTCCGCGGTGCCCTAATTTTGCGGCGCCCCCCTTTTCAAAATTCCTAGATCCGCCCATGCACAATTTGCAATAAAACCTGTCCGAAATATGTCCGTCAGATATCACACCGTGGAGACGAAGGGGGAATAACTCTATAATTGAAGTTGCTTCCCTTCATTACCTAGTATACATACAGAACCAAGCTATTTTACAATCAAGTATTCCAATTTCAGGAATGTTTGTCACCATAGGTAATATCTAAATTAATAACATATGGATGAATATTTTATAGCTAACAGGATAAATAATTCTTTGAAATCACCCATGTTGTACAAAGAAATACCCAGTGGTATACTATTTACCGTAACACCTCAGTAGATATAGGCCCTAGTTTATATTGATTAATGGCGATATACGTAAAAGTTTGTGTAAATATAAACCTGCAGATAACATGATAATGGTAATGTTAACAAAAGCCTAAAAGAGAGAACCCGAATGTTATTAATATAGATGCAAGTAGTTCATACTTCAGTGATCATTAGTGTATTCGACCATAAACGTTGCCCAAAAGTCGACACCCAGTTTGACACGCAAGTGTAAACCAGTACTTATCAACAAGTCGACATAAGAAAAATCTAGGTCCATTAAAGTTTAATAAGGTGCAAAGCCGTGAAATTATATGTTATTTAATGTACTTTGGGTGATGAAAGGATCTAAAGTTGAAAGCATCTATTTTAATTATTTGATGCTCTTAATGTATTAACTTTTTTTCAGCTTTCGGCGAACACAGACTCCCTTTTTGTCCCCAGTTTTCAAATAAAACTAGTCAACATTGTAAAGTAGCAGGGCTAAATGCTAGGTTTTTAATGACGGAACATAAAACGTGTGATATACCTACTGAAATATTCTATTACTGAAGTGAAACGAGTTCAACATAAAATTGCTTTTAGATTGTGCATTTAATAACTTAATATTGTAACTACGGTATTCAAAGCACACAAACAAATTAATAACACGGACCAACTCTTTTATACACCCAGTTCTTATCTGGAACTGTTAATTCTTTGTTTTTCAAGGCGTTGTATTTATTGTGCCAATTAGGCTAGCTAATTTGTTGTCAGCAATAACCCCGTGGGTAGGACGATAATCTAAACCATTGCGTTATATAAAAATATATATTTAGAATGTACTATGAAAGTCATCTCACGTTTGACCTCTATGTGTTCTGTTGAACTCAAATCTTGTTTATTTCACTATCAAATTGTATGTTGTTGGGATAGACATCCTACGCTGGGGTCCAGCGGTGGATGCTTTTGGCATAAATGGGGGCTCTAATTTAGCCCAACAGGAGTCATAGGTAGGGGTGGCTTGCATGTCGATTATTAATGTATAATGCTCAGTTGATTAATATCTTATTTTTTATTGTTACAGTCATTTATATGTTTATATATAATAAATGACATTTTACACTACACCCAGATGTGTTTGTTGATTCTTTGATTGAGGCACACAAAGGATATTTCTGTATGTTAATCGTAACGTTCAGTATTACTATATATATGCATAATGTAAGAATGATAGTATAAAGTACATATTTTCAACATAGTTTAAAGGCGGTAAGTCTCTCAATCGGTATCATCCACGGCCTTTGGTCATTGCAAACATGACTTACTGGTCAATATATATAAATCAACCATTGATGTTATCTTACCGGGAAAAGATGGGCTTCTGATATCAATATTTAAGACAAAATGGAAATTTAAAATTAGCACACGAATCGCGTAACAGAATGTTTTCGAATGCCATTTGTAATGAATCGACTCGGTGAACAAGGCTATGCATATCCAACGGGAGAATATTGTAGGTGTAGGAGAATGCTACTCAGTTTAGACTCGCGTATTTTGTCGAATTACAGTAAAACAGGAACGATTGAGTGTAAATCAGTTTATACACATGTACATTCATATTACATTATCCGTTGCAATTTATACTATTCAAAAAAAGTAGGGGATATTTGATTTTTAAGTGTTATTAAAGTCACCTAATGAAACTGGCGAAGAAACAAATGACAAAATGAAATGAAGTTCACATTCATCGATTTATTCCAAATGATCGTTAGACTAAGTAAGGCACAGACTGACCATTATAAGGGTAAAATGATACCCGGGGTCAAACAGCAAAGTTACCACAGCATCACAACAAAGTCAGTAACGGGTAAATCCTCCTCTGTTACCCAAACAAGCATTGATCCGACGTGGCATACTCCTAATGATACGTCTAAGGTCATTTTGGTCCAGATGTTTGAAGACGAGCGCTGATCTGATTTGCTGTGATGACACGATTTCTCAAGGCCAAGGTACGGATAAATCGATCCTGGGCTTGAGTTGTCGCCCTTGGTCCACCCGAGCGTGGTCTGTGCTGTACAGATTGTGTATCACGGTATCTGGACCATAGCCTGCTTATGACAGACTGAGAAACATTCATCGTCCGCGCCACAACCGCCTGTGTTGTGCCGATCTGTAGCATGCCAAGGGCACGTAACCTTTCATTTTGGGTAAGCCGACGCATATCAAAATTTGTTTTCTGGTCACTAAAACAATTAAATTGATGTTTCCACCCTGGAATTCAATGCCACAATGACTGTAACTGTAACATTCAAAGTCAGAGTCGTGCAAATCTTGGGTTGGACCCCCATGATGATCCCAGGCATCACCTGCATTCCATGCGGTAGCTATTGGTGCGTTTGGGCGTCACATGTAACTGGAAATGTTTCTTCTGTTAGGTTCTATAGTGACTTTTTTCGTGGTCATTTGCATATTTTACACTGAAAAAAAACTTGTGTTGGATCACAACACAAGTACTTGTGTTAAAATTAATCTACACAAACTTGTGTTGTTTTGCATTGCATCAACACAAACTTGTGTTGTTTTGCATTGCATCAACACAAACTTGTGTTCTTTTTAATGCTTTAACACAAACTTGTGTTGATTTATAAAATCTCGTGTTTTTGTCATAGAATTAACACAAGTAATGTGTATACTTTTGTCAATAAATATTTTGTTTTTTTAATTTTAAAAATTAAACTTCATACAAAGTATTAATTTTGGGGTCCACAAGTTATAAGAAAGGTATAATTTTTTTTTACACAGACAATATAGGCAGACAGACTTGAATGTTAATTGGTGTTTAGATGTCTGTAGTTAAAATAAAGTTGTTGATTTTTTTATTGGCCCAATAAACTGGTAGATCAAGGGAATACCTAATACGCCTGATGAGCATTCCGATGTGATTTTAACAATTGACTCCAAACACGTTGACAATGGGTAAAACTCTTTCTTAATGTAATTTAATAAAAACAACTACTCTAGGCTACATTTTGTCTGCGATATCACCTCGTTGGAAGCGGACGTTAAATAAAGCGATTTCACACACAAACATTTAACATTAACAGCGTGCTGAAATGATTTTTGAGCAGTGATATAATGGTCACCACAGAGAATACAAGACCGCAGGTTTGTAAATATTTATAGATATATATAAAAAAAAAAAATGTCGTGTAGGCTACCGGTATTTATTTCTTTAGCATCGATATTGTTTCTTTGTGTATTAGTATTTTCTCTCGGTATCGCCTTGCGCGTACTTGTACCAAAAAACTAACCGTCGCAAAATTCATTAAAATGACTAATAATACGGAGGCAGTGATCCATGGTGAATACCAATTAAGATTAAGCGGATTATCATCGCAGTAATTCACTTCGCGCGCGTAGATTACTGGTCAGACGGAGATTCGCGCATGCGCGGTGATAATTTGTCATTTACAATGGCGGGACAGTGAAAAAATATTTCAGCATGATATTGTTGAATCTGTCTCATTTTTCTGAACTCTGCTTAATGAACATTAGTTGTTCGGCGCCACGATGTTACAGAATCACATTAAACCAGAAACGGCTCGACTTGAGCCAGTAGTAGGTAAGAATCTGTTTTAAAATAATACCTAGGGCGGTTGGATTGGATTTGGATTGACGGCCATGTTTTTTTTATATGTATAAAAACATTTTGGCTAGAGTTAGAGTAGACATAAACCCAGGGATGGACTAGAAAATAACTTTTTACACTTTTGTGTTTGTTGAAATGTAGGCCTTATCTAATTTATGTTTTTTAAAAAATAGACCCTCTCTAATCAAATAAGCAGACATTTTCCACACAATCCGTCCCACCTCAATTACTATTAGTTCACTGATTCAGTCAATAAAAATGATAGAATTTAGAATGAGTCTTTGGAAGTTTCTTTTTATTTTCATTTTATTTTTCAGTCAATGCTGCTATTTGACTCTTTCCACCTTCCAGTTTTTAAGCAGTTATTGAGAATTTACCATATAGAAGAAAACAAGGTAACAATTTGAATTTCATTTAACTTTTATAATTTTTATATTTTCTTCTTTTTTTTACCAATGTCCTACAATTATTAGTGTATGTGAAGACACAATCCCACATTAAGTATTTATATGGCACTTATATGCAACAGAGATAGAGGGAGGGGGGGTGACATAAACAAGGCCTATATGTACTTGTTTTTGCCGAATCAAGTAGTCCAACTATGTCCTACTCCTACACGCATAGGCTACCGGTAATCAACTACAACGAGTAGCTGACTTCCGCTTTATTGCCTCATTCTACATGTATTCAAAATTGGTTTATTGTGCAATATTAATTCTGCATGAACCTAGAATTGTTGTAGGATGGATCCTTATCTACTTACTGACTCTAACTCTAGGTCATTTTGGGACTAACTAAGGTATGGTTAAATTTAATATGAATAATTGCGAGTTTGGGTATTTAGCAAAAAGATGAAACCATAGAACCCACAGAAAATTCAAGAAGTTGGACAGACGATAGCACAACATTTTGGTCCTCAGCGTCATCTCGGACTCAACACAGACGATCTGTTGGACTCGGTATGATGACTTTTCGGATTTACTTGCCAAATTTTCGGACTCAGTCTGAAGACTGTTTTGAATTGCCCTATTTCTGATAAATTCATCAGCAACTTTTTTTTATATACATAACATAGTACATATATAGAAATAAATAAATAAAACATTCTTTTCGTAAACATTGACAACCAAAGATTATTTAAATAGGGTTATACAGCTTAGGTAGTCCCTCGAGATTACAACTTTTAATACATATAGATACATTAGTTTCAATTTCATTTCAATTTCATATCACAGGGTTTGTGAAATGAAACCAGGTTTAACGTCCTACTGTTCTGCTCCTAACCTGGGCTAATGAAAACGGGCATATGCCATACAGTGTGCTATGAGGAAATTTTGCCCGGGAAGTGACTCTAAGGCCTACTCTTATATTGAATTCCAACTGCCAAGGGGTCTTTTTCGTACGCCAATGTGTACACGGGACCTCAGTTTTCCTTCCCATCTGAACGACTAGACAACTGTCCTTGTCAGACCTTCCGCCCTGCATCACTGGATGAACTTTCTGGGTCAATGCAGGGATCAAACACCTGACCTACAGGCTAGCGAGCCAGCATCTTAGCCACGTGATCCCCCACACAGTTTGTATATGGTAAAGCATCTTTAATTGTTAATTACATGTCATGTATTTATTTTTTCAGTTTCAATAATGGATGCATATGAAAATCACCTAGAAAAAGATTATACAACAAAAGAAATTAAAAAAAAGAAAGAAGAAATAGCTGAATAAATGATGATAGAGCAGCTTGTTCTTGGTGGGTAACTATTCAATTCTAGTATAAAAGATTGTTGTTATGCTATTTTGATATATTACGTCAAAACTATAAGATTGATGCAATGTTACATCCTTTCATAATGAATATTATAAAGCCTTCAAATGTACGAATTTGTGAAATATAATTAATATCATATTATATTACTGTATACAATACTGTATTCACACTTGTCTTAGTGGAGCTGGGGATCATGCGGGTAAGACACTGACTCTCTAGCCTGGAGATCAGGTGTTCGATCTCTGCATTGGCCGAAAAAAATCATCCAGATTGGCATGCAGGGCAAAATTTCACTCATAGCACACTGTATGGAGTATGCCCGTCTTCATTCACCGAGTTTAGGAGCAAAACAGTAAGACAATAAACTCATTTATATTGTCATTTTTCAAGAGTTTTGTTCTGGCTTCTTACCCATTGAGGTATAATAATCAGCCTAGGTCTGTAACTTAAAAAGGCAAAATAAGTATTATGCAAAGTTGAAACAAAATAGAGACCCCACATGAGTTATTTAAACATTCTGAACCATAGAAAGTATATTTATTGCCTGCTATAATAATGTATAATATTTTTTTTTTTTCAGACTGGAGAGCATTTGATGCGTGGTTCCAGCAACAAGAGATGTCGACCATATACCTTTTGAAAATTAAGCCATCAAATTATTTTATAATTTTGAAAAAGAATGTAGTGATTATAAAAGCTAATAGGTTATCTGTTGCATTTGGTCTGTTATTCAAATATTTCATTTTTGTTTTCATTGTTAAATATCCTTTCCAAAAACAATTATATTGTACCGGTAATTCTCTCCAGAAATTTGTGTAAAATATAGACTGTAAAGTGACCTTTAAATCACTCAGGTTATCTGTTGCATTTGGTCTATTATATAGAGCACTCAGGTAGATTACGGTGACTTTCCCTTGCTTATTAAATGAAGGGGGGGGGATAGGACGTGTATGCTGTGTCATTGAGTCAACTAACGTAGTTTCGATTCCCCTTGTGTTCATGGTAATGAGTAGGGTCGCGTGACCAACCTTGTCGGTTTTCTCCGGGTCAACCGGTTTCCTATCGCTACTCACTACTAAAGAACCCTACTTGCAAGCTAATTATTGAAATATAATTGAACCATATGTTAGTCCTGAAATAACTGTCGAGTGGACATTAAACCCCATTTCTCTCTCCTTCTCTTTAAAAGCTGAAAAGGGGTTTAACATCCTACTTTTCTTTGTGGTTGGGGGTTGGGTGGGGTGGAAGTGGATGGCCGAATGGTTAGCGTGTGTGCGCTGTATCACTTGGCCTGCCAATCTGGCGTGGTTTCGAATCCCCGGTTGTACGTGGCAAGGAGTAGGGTCGCTTGTCCAACCCCGTGGGTTTTCTCCGGGTACTCCAGTTTCCTCCCACTGCTAAAGACCCCTACGCACAAGCGAATTATTGAAATAGAATTAAACCATCCATATGTTAGTCCCAAAATTACGTAGTTTGTGTCGAGTGGACGCTAAACCTTATCTCTCTCTCCCTACTTTTCTTTGTTATGTAGGCCAACAGCAGGATCCAAAAAGAACCATCATGGCTCCCCTTACTAATGACTTGAATATAAATAATATTTTCTACATGCCTCTTATATTTTATTTGTAAGATGTTTTTCAGTTTTTGTGCATAATTTATGTCTTTAATGCCTTTTTTGATTGTTATTTAATTTAGATATACAATGTAGGTAAATCCTATTGTAAGGGGGCATGGTGCAGGAATATTTTGTACATAGCGTTTAGATTATCATTTCTTAAAAAAAAAAAACAAAAAAAAACCTTTTGGTGGGGGTGGGGAATAAATTGTTATTATATAACGCAATTTTATTAGCATTGGAAGTAACTTTGTTTATTAGTATTCCAGATGTCTCAGTGCTTGTTTTGGGTTTTTTTTTTCAATTTGAATAGCTATGCTTATTTTATGATTTGTTTATTTATTTATATTTCTGTTGGGGGGGGGGGGGGATTTTTGATTTTCTTTGTTTTTATTATCCATCGAAATGTCTGTTTAGTTTTGATCTGGCGTTAATTTATATTCATATAATTTTATGAATATATGATAATTTATACATAAATAATAATTTTATGAATATATGATAATTTATGAATAAATAATTATTTTATGAATATATGATAATTTTACGAATATATGATAATTTTATGAATATATACATAATAATTTTATGAATAAATAATAATTTTTGAATAAATAATAATTTTTGAATAAATAATAATTTTTGAATAAATAATAATTTTATGAATGAATAATAATTTTATGAATAAATAATAATTTTATGAACAGAATTGTTGTCATGTCATTTATCAAATATTACAGTTAAAACAGAATAAAAGGAGGGGTCTGTTGGTGGTTATACACAAGTTTGTATGAAACAACACAAGTTTCAGAAATTTCAACACAAGTTTCAGAAATTTCAACACAAGTTTAAGAAATTTCAACACAAGTTTAAAAAATTTCAACACAAGTTTCAGAAATTCCAACACAAGTTTTAGAAATTTTAACACAAGTATTGTGTAGATTTTCACACAAGTTTCAACACAAGTTTGTGTTGTTTGATCAATTTTAACACAAGTCTTGTGTTGTTTCGACATTTAACACAAGTTTGTGTTGTTTCAACACAAGTTTGTGTTGTTAAATAGTAACACCCAACTTGTGTTGAAAACAACACAAGTTTGTGTTGTTTCAACACAAGTTTTTTTTCAGTGTAGTATTATGCCCCCAAAATCAAATATCCCCTACTTTTTTTGAATAGTATATTTGTGCCTCTTTTTAGTTGCCAAAGAATAGAGATTTAGCTCCTTTAACTTGTGTATAATTGAAATTACTCATATTTATCTATTTCATTAAATATTAATGGCTGTGAAACTAATGATATGATTAATTGTGTTCTCAGTCGATGAAATAAACCGGTATTTTAAAGATATAAAGGATGTGTTAGTGAATTATCTAATAGATAATATATACAGTGGGATGACACTGTAAGTGGTGCAGTAAATAAAAACAGTGAATAAGTATAATGCATAGACGAAGAACGAGTCGTATATAAGTATAATACATAGATGGAGAATGGGTGGCGAATAATGAAAAATGCAATAACGTGGTATGCTGAATGGTATAATATGTGGTATAATGAATGTGTGTGATATATATATGTTGTATAATCAATGTGTGTGATAGAAATATTCAAATGAATGGTAGAATGTGTTATATTATAATGAATATGCGTAATAGAAATATTTCAATGAGTGGTATAATGAATCGGTGTAATAGAAATATTGAGGTGAATGATAGAATGGGACAATAGGTGGTGTTATGAATGGTGCATTGAGTGGTACCATGGATAATAGAATGCGTAAAATGAATGATATGATGGAATCGGTGGTACAATAAATGAGCCCACCACTGAATATTAAATGAATGAGTGCTCAATTATATAATAAATGAAATGACCGTTGACCAAGGTTTCGGTAAAGAGAATATCATGTATTCTTATATAATATGTATATTGTAACAAATCGATACCAGACATCAGCTGACCAGAAGAACTGACCAGTGATCACTAAAGGTCATACTGACCACTGGAGTCAAAAGGCCACCGGAAACTTTATGTCAATAATACTGATTGTTTTAAAAAATAACAAACACCTTCTCATTTCCTTTCAGACTTATATTACTCGTGTGAAATTTCACCGTGGATCAATTCAGTTGTCGTAAACAACAGGGTGCCGTATAATATTATACTTTGAACTAGATTACAAAACAAACTTTAAGGAGACACGAGGTTTTAATTCCTTTCTATCCAACTGGTGCCGTTTTTCGGGTGGCGATGCCTGGTCAGTTTGCTAGAGCAGCGGCATAAGCAGTGGATAAGCATCTTTAATAAAATTAACAGTTTTATATCGCCAATCGATTAACTACAAGACTGATTAATACATCAATCGACAAGTCATCAAAGCACAATTATTATCATATTAATTGCGACTATAAGTCTTGCAGTATAAAGATGTATTCAGCTATGGTCAATCGACCGCTGACATACAATAAACTATTCATTAAATGTTTGGTGTTATTAGGGTTTCACACTGCGTAGCTTGTGTGAAACACTATTGTTTTTGTTAAAATTATTATTCTTATTATTAGGCTTTCAGACTTTCGTCTGAAAGCCTATTGAGATTACTAAAATTATTATTAGGCTTTCAGACTTTCGTCTGAAAGCCTATTGAGATTACTAAAATTATTATTAAGCTTTCATATTACATATGAAAGCTTATTGTTTCTGTTAAGATTATTATTGTTATTTTTTTTTTTGTGTTTTATCCACAAATCGGATTTCTCAGAATCTAACCACAGTATCTTTATGAAACTTTTACCTACCCCCCCAAAAATGGGTGGTAGCTGTTGATTAAATATATTTTCAAAACGTTTTACGAATCCGAAATCACCGAAATTTACGAACGACAAAATGGACAATGCATAGTCGTAACTTTATTGTTTTTTGACCGATTTTACTAAATCTTTTTTCTTTGAATACCTTGAAAAAAATCATTTTCATCAGCAGTTTCACATTTTCAAATTTCGAAAATTCGTCGCTGTGATTTCGAACCGGAAGTTTAGACCAATTTGACAACTTCTTTAATAGTTGTGCGATTTTCATTCAATTTAGTATATAAGTAGATCCTACCGATGTGACTTCAAAAATATAATTATAAATTTTCTAAATTATCTCCCCTTGGTGAAATTTAG
Organism: Patella caerulea; assembly: GCA_036850965.1. Taxonomy (NCBI): domain Eukaryota; kingdom Metazoa; phylum Mollusca; class Gastropoda; family Patellidae; genus Patella; species Patella caerulea. The sequence continues at coordinate 28,934,694 of JAZGQO010000006.1, forward strand.
GATCAAAGTTTTCAAAAAAATCGTCGAAATATAGGTCAGAATGACCTAATTTTTTTTTTTCGATACTAGACAAGGAATTACTGATTCGTACACAAAATATGGAGTTTGTCGATCGAACCGGAAGTGCCACCATCTTGAAACGTGAAAAATCAATAAGGCTTTTTTGCTATTTTACTTACAGACTCGGGGGTTATATTTTCTGAATCCTTGTAGGAAGGCCTAAAAAATGTCGCGAACAGAATTTTGATTTAGGTCAACCGGGAGTCACCATTTTGAATTGAAAATCAAAAATAGAAGCAATTTGAAGGGCCGAGACTTTTGAGCACAATAACTCTCATTCTAATTAAGCTAGAATGTTCTAACTTGGTGTAGACGTTCACTAGGTCAATGTTATGATGAAGTTCAAAGATGAGCATTTTCTGCTTAGGGTAAGCAGAGATAAGCATATTGATTTGTTGATTCTTTAGGGCACGATAACTTCGGTTATAATGAAGGGAGGGCGGTGAAACTTTTGTCAATAGAGAGTCTAATAGCTAGCCTGTTGTGTGAAATCATTGTATCATTTTTTTTTAAATATCAGGGATAGCCGAAAAAAGGAGATTGAAAATCCAAAAAGTCGTATTTTTACAACTTGGAGTATGTTTAGAGGTCTTTCTCGTAAAGTCAACATAATATTTGTTGGGAACTTCTTCTACAAAGAGTCTTATTGGTAGTCTTTTATATGAAACCATCGATCAACAGTCCAACATATCAGGAGTAGAAGAACAAAAGGATCGAACATTGAAAACGGCACCCTTTCATTGTTAAGCGAAACATGCAGTGTGGGTGACTACAATCTACACATTTAGTCATCGTATAGAGCTTATTCAACAGTATCGAATTCCAACTGCTTAGGGATATTTTACGTGCACTCCAATGTGTACACGGACCGTGGTTTTCGTCCCATCCGAACTAGACAGCCGTTCTGCCTCACTGACAAGGGGGAACCACGCCGGGAAATCGAGATGAACTTTCTCCGTGCAGAACTTTCAATTCAAGCCAAACTTTTATTGCATACGATTACGCTGGTCAGTTGGAGCTTATTTTCAAAAGTTTTGTAATAATCGGTTGGTAATTAAAGTACCATGCACATTAAACTGTTAAAACAGAAAATTTCGCCCGGTTCAAATGTTTCTTGCTATAAGTCAGCAATTTTCCGAATTCAGGAAGGCTGAATGGCTGAATGGTTAGCATGTGCGCGCTGTATCGTAACGTCTGTCATTGAGTAACGGGCGTCGTTTCGATCGCCAGGTTGCACGTGACATGGAATATGATGTCCAACCCCGTTTATTGCGAACGATTAAGCTGTTCAGGGGGAGCTTATTTTTAAAAGTTTTGTAATATTCGGTTGATAACTAAAGGTACCGTGCAAATTAAACTGTTAAAATAGAAAATTTGGCCCGGTTGAAATGTTTCTCGCTGTAGGTCAGCTAGAATGTTCAAACTTGATCGAGTTCACAGCAGAAATAACAGTGAAACGATCAACGAACTCATAGCAGAAATAACAGTGCAAAACTTAACGAATTCATAGCAGAAATGAAATGGGGTTTTACGTCCTACTCTTCTGCACCTGACCTGGGCTAATGGAAGACGGCCATACGCCACACAGTGTGCTATGAGGGAATTTTTGCCCGGGCAAGGGATCTTTTACGTGCACTCCAATGTGTACACGGGACCTCGGTTTTTCGTCCCATCCGAACGACTAGGCAGCTGTCCTTATCAGGCCCTCCTTCTGCATCACTGACAAGAGAAAACCACGCCGGAAAATCGAGATGAGCTTTCTCGGCCAATGCAAGGATCGAACACCCGACCTCCATTCTAACGAGCCAGCGCCTTGCCCACTTAGCCACCGTGATTCCCATAAATAGCAATGAAACGATCAACGAATTTATAGCAGTAATAACACTTCAACAATTAACGAATTCGTAGCAGAAATAACGATGAAACAATTAACGAATTCGTAGCAGAAATAACAATGAAACGTTCAACGAAATAATAGCCGAAATAAGAGTGGAACAATGAACGAATTAATAGTAGACGAGTTCATAGTAGAAAAAACAGCGAAACAATGAACGAATCATAGCAGAAACCAGAAGGCTATCAATGCACTGTGAAATTTGAAACCTAAATGGCCCGGCTAGGAACAATATCTACATGCCCGTAAAAGACTACTTAACAGTTGGAATTCGAAAGAAAAGACCGTAACGACGCTGTCCGATCAAACTTTAGTTAATTCAGTCGGCGCAAAAAGATAGGTCGTTAAAACCATTTCTGTTCAGTTCATTCCATTTCCTTAAATCTATGAAAGTTGTGTGAATTGGGAATCGCGTATTACTCAACAGTTTCAGGGGAGATAAGCCGTCTTTGAGATTGGAAATCAATTTTTGATATCGACTGTGTATGATTGCTACTAGTTCGATTGTGATTCAGGTTCTAATCAGTTTGGATTGAAGAATCGGGGTGGTATATGTGTGTGTGATGGGGTGGGGGTGGTGTCACAAGACGCTATATCCCATTCGCAACCACACACCTAACAAATGCAGGGTATAGGTTGCGATCAGTTCTTTCAAGATTTTCATATATTTAAGCCACTTTATTACACGCCTCATCTGAAAATGTCTGTGTTAGTGTAGATAAATGTTGACAAAATAACATCTTTCACCATTTTGACTTTCAGTTACAGAACTAGCATAGGGGCGTTTTAAGGTTTATCATGGCGGAGGCTGTACTATTTTGAGGGCCCTCTGTCGCGAGGGGAGGTTCTTGATTGATGATTGTCACCCCAATGCAATGGCTGCATTCTCATTCAGTAGTGGATTCGACAGTAACAGTGTATAGAAAACGATTGAGTTGGACTCGGGGGCCCTTTCCCTTGGCACTAGGGACCCTTTTGTCATTCGTCGGACCCTTTTGTCTGTCTTTAGAGCCCTCCCTAACTAGGGCACATTTTCATTTTTCGCATCGGTTTTAGCATTTTTCTCCCGTTTTATTTTTTCAACTGCTTTGATTTTTTTCGCGGGGAGGCTGGCGCCTCCAGCGCCTCAGCTATAAAACGCTTTTGAACTAACAGTACTATTGACATAATACGGTTTTTTCCAGTAATGGTAACTCACTCGTTTCTTCAAGAATCATTCGGCATTCCAGGTATGCTACATTTTATTCGCTGTCTTCCATAGGAGCGGTAAGATGAGACCTGTTTGTGGGAAAATCCCTAAACAATATGCGAGGGTGGAATAATCGTACATTACTTTAAGGTTTGCGTGAAGTAATTGACATATCGAAATTACAGTTATATGCACTGAATAACCATGACACGGAGAGAGAGAGAGAGAGAGAGAGAGAGAGAGAGAGAGAAATGGGGTTTAACGTCCACTCGACGCAAACTAGGTCATTTTGGGACTAACATATGGTTTAATTTTATTTCAATAATCTGCTTGCGCATATTAACAGTGGGAGGAAACCGCAGGTCCCGGGATAAACCCATGAGATTGGACAGGCGAGATTGTAGGTTAGGGTTAGGGTAAGCGCTAAGGTTAGGTCTTGGGTTAGGATTAGGATTAGCGATATCCCTATTTACATCTCGTGACCTTTGACCAAACGTAATGAAGACAGGATGTGACGTATATATGCACATTGAGGTTATCAAGCTATAGACCGGACTAGTAGTAAGCTATAAACGGATAAATAACAAGAGTTTATATGTATATTATTTTATTAAATTTATATATATCTTAACTCCCTGATTTACGTATATACATTATGCATGAACAATAGAAACTATATACTAGTATTTATAAGTATTAAAGCTATGGTAATATTATGCTATCAAATAGCCGTATTGTCTTAATATTTGTTGTAACCGCAACCTTGATAGTTATTGTAAGAAGGATAACGGTTGTAGTTGTTGTATCCGTTACCGTATCCGTTGTTATTGTAGTTGTTATATCCCTCCCCATATTCGTTGTTATTGTGGCCATTGTTGTAACCGTTGTTGTAATTGTAGGGGCCGTTGTAACTATTGTATCCTTTATTATTGTATTGGTTGTACTTGTATAGTCCGTTGTTGTATCGTTACCAACGATACCATGACCAATTCCGTGTCCAACAATACCGTGTCCGATACCGTTACCAACGATGTCATGCCCAATGCCGTTACCAATCTTTCCATGTCCAATAAGTCCGTGTCCGATTCCGTTTCCAATGATACCATGTCCGATACCGTTACCAACGATACCATGACCAATTCCGTTTCCAACAATACCGTGTCCGATACCGTTACCAACGATGCCATGCCCAATGCCGTTACCAATCTCTCCATGTCCAATAAGTCCGTGTCCGATTCCGTTTCCAATGATACCATGTCCGATACCGTTACCAACGATACCATGACCAATTCCGTTTCTAACAATACCGTGTCCAATACCGTTACCGATACCGTTACCAACAATACCATGACCAATTCCGTTACCAATAACACCGACTTTGCCAACAGCTACTATTCCGTGTCTGGGTCGGTTTCCTTGGATACCATGTCCAATACCATGCTTGAGTCCGTTGCCAATAGCTCCTACACCAACAAGACCATGTCCAACACCGGCATGTCCTCTTCCATATCCTTTACCAATTCCGTTTGCAAAGACACCAACACCATGTCCGAAACCGTGTCCGATTTTAGCATCGATGTATTGGGAAGCAGCTACTGTCAAACAGACAGCGAAAGCGACGAAAGGCTGAAAAAGAAAAAAAAAACCATGTGTTTTACAGAAATAGCCGTAGATTTGATTCCATACTAAAAAAAAAAATCGCGAGGGTTTATTTATAACCAAAAACTTGACAATCAAGAAATTTTACTGTGCCGCCATTATTTAGTACATGATCGAGTTTTGGCGTTACCAGGCAAAATCACAAGTAATGTTCAACTCTGGGTAATAATTTACACTTTTTATAATTTACCGTTCTGGCCCTATGAATATAAAACTGCCTTTAATACAATGTCAAGGGCGATAAGCAATAATACAACAGTGACGATGCAATACCATGTTCAACCCTCGGTAATTTCTACCAGTTTTAAATTTAAAGATGGACCTATGGGTATGCATGCCAAGTGCGATAAGCAATCATATAAAAATTTAGTATGTAATGAAACTTATTAGTGCTATACCAAATTAGATATCAGGTTTCTTGTCTAGAAAGTTCAAGTATATCCCATCTGGGTCACGATCCTTGTCACTACATACCGCTAATTAGAAGTATTGAAGATTATTTAGTCAACAAGTTAAATTTACTCTCTGTAGATTGTTACAATGTTTTACTGTATTATTCCAGTCTGTACAGAACAGAGGGCGAAAAAGCAAGTCCCGTTTAGGATTTCAGGGACCGGGTATGCTTATCTTAAAACTTCAAAGATTTGAAATCTTATACGGAGTAGGGCAAAAGTCCTACTTTATACACCGACTGGACCATTGAAGACAAACAGGTAGATTTTGCCCGGACATCTGTATCACGATATACTCTATCAAAGAATCTTTTACGTGCACGCCAATGTGCACACTGAACATTGCTTTTCGTCCCATCCTGACAATTAGACACTATTCCCTGTCAGACCGGGCAGACCTACTGTCCTGTACAGCTAACAAGGGCAGTCAAGCCTGTACAATTGACTTTCTGGTCAAACCCCGGGAGAGAGCCCAAGACCTACTGGTTAGTTAATCAGTGTCTCTCATCACTGAGCCACCATGATCCCCATACATTAAAAACGCGGAGTTCGTAGATGAACATATTATGCTTAGGGTAAGCAGAGATAAGCAATTAGATTGGTTGATGATTTTGGACACTTTCACTTCAGTCAGAGTGATGAAACTTGGTGTATAGTTTCATTACATCAATATCTTGAATACGTTCGACAATGAGCATTGTCTGCCCTGGATAAGCAGAGCGATGAGCAATTTGATTGGTCGAGAATTTGAAACAAAATAACTCTCCTTCTAATTGGGGCAGAATGTTCAATCTTGGTGAAGGCGTTCATTAGGTCAGTGCCATAAAGGAGTGCGAAGATGAGCATTGTCTGCTTACTGTAAGCAGAGATAAGCAATCTGATTGGTTGATTCTTTGGGGCACGATAACTTTGGTTATAATGAAGTGAGAGTGACAAAATTCCAAATATAGATTCATTATGTCATTACCTTGACTAAGTTTGATGTTGAGAATTTCTGCGTAGATTTAGGAGCAATAAGCAATTTGACAGATCACATTGGAACATAACACCTCTGTTTCTAATTAAGGTAGAATTTGAACCGGTTGAATTGTTTCTCGTTATAACTCGGTGAGTTTTTGGCGGATTTCATTAATTCTTTTTCCTTTTTAAGATTCTTTATATAACTCTTGAGATGCGACAGAAACTGACCGTGAATATGAAAGCTTTAATATCTGCTTAGCAGATCTAGTTAAGCTTTCATATTACATATGAAAGCTTATTGTTTCTGTTAAAGTTATTAAGCTTTCATATTACATATGAAAGCTTATTGTTTCTGTTAAAGTTATTATTATTATTATTTTTTTTTGTGTGTGTTTTCTGCAAATCGGATTTCTCAGAATCTATCCATAGGATCTTTCTGAAATTTTGACCTACCCCCCCAAAAATGGGGTGCGAACCTTGATTAAATATATTTTCGAAACGTTTTACGAATCCGAAATCACCGAATTTTACGAACGAAAAAAATGACAATGCATAGTCGTAACTTTGTTATTTTTTGACCGATTTTACTAATTCTTTTTTCTTTGAATACCTTTAAAAAAACCATTTTCATCTGCAGTTTCACATTTTCGAATTTCGAAAATTCGTCGCTGTGATTTCGAACCGGAAGATTAGACCAATTTGACAACTTCTTTAATAGTTGTACGATTTTCATGAAATTTAGTATCTAAGTAGATCCTACCGATGTGACTTCAAAAATATAATTAGAAATTTTCTAAATTATCTCCCCTTGACGAAATTAAGGATCAAAATTTTCAAAAAAATCATCGAAATATAGGTCAGAATGACCTGATTTTTTTTTTTGGATACTAGATAAGTAATTACTGATTTGTACACAAAATATGGAGTTTGTCGATCGAACCGGAAGTGCCGCCATATTTAAAAGTGAAAAATCAATAAGGCTTTTTTGCTATTTTACTTACAGACTCGGGAGTTATATTTTCTGAATCCTTGTAGGAAGGCCTAAAAAATGTCGCGAATAGAATTTTGATTTCGGTCACGTGATGGTCACCATTTTGAATTGAAAATGAAAAATAGAAGCAATTTGAAGGGTCGGGACTTTGGAACACAATTACTCTCCTTCTAATTAAGCTAGAATGTTCAAACTTGGTGTAGACGTTCACTAGGTCAATGTTATGATTGAGTTCAAAGATGAGCATTTTCTGCTTAGGGTAAGCAGAGATAAACAAGCTAATTTGTTGATTCTTTAGGGCACGATAACTTCGGTTATAATGAAGGGAGGGCGGTGAAACTTTTGTCAATAGAGAGTCTAATAGCTAGCCTGTTGTGTGAAATCATTGTATTATTTTTTCTAAATATCAGGGATAGCCGAAAAAAAGAGATTGAAAACCCAAAAAGTCGTATTTTTACAATTTGGAGCATGTTTAGAGGTCTTTCTCGTAAAGTCAACATAATATTTTTTGGGAACTTCTTGTACAAAGAGTCTTATTGGTAGTCTTTTATATGAAACCATCGATCAAAAGTCCAACATATCAGGAGTAGAAGAACAAAAGGATCGAACATTGAAAACGGCACCCTTTCATTGTTAAGCGAAACATGCAGTGTGGGTGACTACAATCTACACATTTAGTCATCGTATAGAGCTTATTCAACAGTATCGAATTCCAACTGCTTAGGGATATTTTACGTGCACTCCAATGTGTACACGGGACCTTGGTTTTTCGTCCCATCCGAATGACTAGACAGCTGTGCTTGTCAGGCCCTCCGTTCTGCCTCACTGACAAGGGGAACCACGCCGGGAAATCGAGATGAACTTTCTCCGTGCAGAACTTTCAATTCAGGCGAAAACGTTTATTGCATACGATTAAGCTGGTCAGTTGGAGCTTATTTTCAAAAGTTTTGTAATAATCGGTTGGTAATTAAAGTACCGTGCACATTAAACTGTTAAAACAGAAAATTTCGCCCGGTTGAAATGTTTCTTGCTATAAGTCAGCAATTTTCTGAATTCAGGGAGGCTGAATGGCTGAATGGTTAGCATGTGCGCACTGTATCGTAACGTCTGTCATTGAGTCAACGGGCGTCGTTTCGATCTCCAGGTTGCACGTGACATGAAGTATGATGTCCAACCTTGTGGGTTTTCTCCGTGTTCTTCGGTTTCCTCCCAACGGCTAAAGACCTGTAAGCGCAGGGGGAGTTTTTAAATAAAATTAAAAAACATATGTTAGTCCCGAAATGACCTAGTTTGTGTCGAATGGACATTAGGCCGCATTTCTCTCTTTCTCTTTTATTTTTAAAGTTTTGTAATAATCGGTTGGTAATCAAAGGTACTGTAAAAGTGATAAAACAGAAAATAATCGGTTGGTAATCAAAGGTACTGTAAAAGTGATAAAACAGAAAATTTCGCCCGGTTGTAATGTTTCTCACTTTAAAGTCAGCAATTTCCCGATTTTAAGTGGCAAACGTTTATTGCGAACGCTTAAGCTGGTCAGGGGGGAGCTTATTTTTAAAAGTTTTGTAATATTCGGTTGATAACTAAAGGTACCGTGCAAATTAAACTGTTACAATAGAAAATTTGGCCCGGTTGAAATGTTTCTCGCTGTAGGTCAGCAATTTGCCGATTTTAGGGAGGTTGCGTGGCTGAATGGTTAGCACGTGCGCTCTGTATCATAACGTCTGTCATTGAGTCAACTGCCGTTGTTTCGATTTTTTGGTTGTACGTGACAAGGAGTATGGTTGCCTGTCCAACCTCGTAGGCCGTAACCGCCGCTGCCCGGGTAAAATTTCCCTCATTGCACACATTATGGCATATGCCCGTCTTCATTAGCCCATTTTAGGAGCAGAACAGTCGGACGTTAAACCCCATTCAATTTCATTTCATTTTCTCTATGTTGCTTATTTATTATAGTGGATAAATATTTTTCTGGTTCTAGCAATTATTTAATTTCTGCATAGAAATCTTGCTTTGGCCAGTTTTTTTTTATTGCAGAGTGCCATTCTTGTTTAAACAAACATGATCCTTTGTTTAAAACATGCTTAAGAAGTCGTCACGATTTCCTACTTATAACCAAACATATTGGAAATATTAGTCTGGCATTATTAAATCCTAATTTTATTGGTCTTATTTAAAATTAAACTTTCATTTAACTATGAACAACCCTTAACGTGTCTCTTTAAAACTATTAAGTACTCTAAAACAGTAGCTCAACCTTTTGACCTAAACTCATTAATTTACCATTTTGTTGTGAGCGACTTCTTATTCTTCCTATATGACATATTGCACGTGTCTGATTTCAAAGGGGGGTTGAGTGGCTGAATGGTAAGCACGCGCGCCTGTCATTGAGTAAACTAGCGTGTTTTCGAATGCCCGGTTGTACGTGACAAGGAGTAAGGTCGCCTGTCCAACCTGCCATTTTTAATTTTTTTTTCCCGCCATTTTCATTTCATTTTCTCATCCGTCTCATTACAGTAATACAAGTTTCAGTTATTTCCCTTTAGTTTTCAGATTATTGTTATGCCTGGGTGCAATGTTTCATACTATATTTAGACTTGTAACTTCGCGAGTTTTTGACCAATTTTAATAATTTTTTCTTCGTATCCTTTTATTTAGGTTACTTGATACAATCAATGACACGTGACGATGAATATGAAAGCTTTCATATCTGCATGGGACAGTAGCAGATCTAGTTATTATTATTATTATTATTTACCGCGAGGGCCTAGATCTCCATGATCGAAAACAGATATCGATCTGAAATTAGATTTTCTATTGGGAAACCACGTGGTGGCTACTTGATAAAATATTTTTGAAATTTCTGCGCATACCGGAAGTGACCGAACTTTGTACTTTCTCTAAAAATTGAAAATCGGCCATAGTTTCGTCAATTCTTTATCCATTTTCAAACAAATTACATTTTTGGAATCCCTGAATCTTTTCTGAGACAATGGCTATCTCACATTTTTCAATTTCGAACATTCGTCTATGATTTTTATCGTTCGAAAATTGAAAACATGTTGTTTACGAGACAATTTTTGTTATTTTTCAAAATTTTCAAATTTGACCTACATTTTTGGATACCTGAAGTCCATCCGATTCCAGTAATATAAGTTTCATTCAGAGTTATCGCCCTTTATTTTTCGATTTTTTTCGAATTTTCTTCCCATTTTGTGAGCTCGGGTTTCGTTTTATGGCAGAATTGACGTTTCTGAAACTTCTGGAACATGAAGTTATAGTCCAATACCAACTGATAAAGCAATTTCGACAAGAATCCTTAAACCGGAAGTGGTCGAAATAATGTGCAATATTTTGAAAAAAATGCAAAAAATGGATATTTTTGGGGAAAACGCTATTTCTCCGTCCGATATCAATGGATTAAACGAATGAAGGTACCGTTTGATGGCACGATTGTTGGACTATCATATGATACCCCATTCATACGGATACTATGAACAGACAGCAAAATATGGCACGCTGAAAATCAAGTATTTTCTGATTTGGAGCGTTTTTGGACGCCTGTATCTCGGAAACTTAACCTGCAATTTTTTTTAAATTGTTTCTATCGAGAGTCCTTTTGGAGGTATTTTGCATGAAGCCATCCAATAAGACTTTGAAATGTCTGGAATAGGATAAAAAAGGGACTGAAAATCGAAAAAAGTCGAAAAATCGTGAAATTTTGGAAAATGCTCTACTATTTTTTTATTTTAAGAGATTTTTAAAAAAAGGTTGTATATTCAGATAGCTGACCTAATTACGATTCTAACGATGTATAATATGTATGTAATTATTAAAATTTAATTTTCGATATTTTAAATTTTTTGCATTTTTGACACTTTTGAACATAGGATTTCTCAGGGGCATTTTATCTGATCAGATAATGTAATATATCATTACAGAGCCCTGTGGCTATATTAGTGCCCAAACCGGCTATTAAAACTATTCCGACAATAATAACCATACCGGAAGTATTCAAAAAATGAAAAAAAAGAGTAAAAACATTGTCGCACTTGCGAAAAACTTGATTTCTCTCTTAGGTAATAGCGGACCAAAAGAACTAAAGTGTCGCTGGATAGCCCTATTAATGGACCATCATATGGTATCTAAATAATACGATTTCGATGGTAAGGAAATAAATTATTGTATGCCAAAAATCTAGTATTTTCCAATTTTTTAACATTCTGAGACGCCCTTTTCTCGAAAACGACGCCTACGATTTTTCTTAAACTTTTCATACTCAAAGTCCTATCGGTTGTCTATATAGGGAATCCAAAATGAAAAGCATTGAAATAATATAAGTGGTCGAAAAATGGCCTCAAACTTTGAAAAAAACTGAAAAATCGTTAAATTTTTGGAAACGCTCTTTAATTTATCTTTTTTTCCAAAACTACTCAATGGATGTTTCTGACACTTCTGGTACAGAAAGTTAAGTATCCAAAGAACTTCGTAAAGCTATCACAACAACGATCGTAAAGCCGGAAGTAGTCGAAAAAATGGCCGATATTTTGAAAAAAAATAATTTTTTTACGAAAACCTTTTTTATTTATGAATATTTTTTGATGATATTTTACACGGGGTTAAAATATCACCGTACTTGAGCAGAAATGAGAAAAAAAATTGTCTCGGTAATTTGCGTTAGCCGCCATCGGCTAATTTAGTTTTTCGTACCCAGAAAAATTATTTATTGTTCGATTTGTATAAAACAAAGTTCATATGCACCGTGGTCCCAATTGCAATTTTTTTTGTTACGGTGAAATTTTTCTGTCGGCAACGGAAGTGACGTAATATTAACAAAAACTACAATTTTGACAGTTCGGTACCACTTTTTGAAAGCAAATATTATTTTTTTTCAAAACTGATATAACTAAAAGGATGCACCCTGCAAAGGTGCACAAAATCCTTAGCTCATATTTTTAAATTTCAATTTCAATTTCGGGCAATTTCGAATAAAATGTAAAATAAAGTGTAAAATTCAGTTATTTACAATTCATTCAGCGTCTTCATATTTTGAAATATTTATTTGTAATTTTCATAAACTCGTAGCAATAATCCAGACGAAGAGAATGTATGCGAAAATTAGTTTGTAATATGAGCAGTTGCCGAGAAATATGCAATTTTGCATGCATCACTTTTCACGTTATTTTGCCTATAAAAGAGTGAATTATTATTCGATTTCCAATATTTTTTTCCCATTAGATGCCTAATGCCAATTTGGACTAGGTCAAGCCAATTTTACATTTTCACTGTGACCGGAAATGACTTGCTTGGGCAAAAACTGTATTTCTAACCTAAAAAACAAATATTTTATTCAAATGAGTCTGCCTTATAATGTTTTTAAAATTATGATATTTGATTCCCATCAACGAATAGAATGAAGCCATACGACCATACAGATACCACAAAATGGTTTCTAACTTGTACGGTTACAGAGAAATAGGCGATCTTCTATAAGTCACTTTTCAAGGTTTTTGGTCTGTAAAAGTGTCAATTATTATTCGATTTTTATAATTTATTTACCATTTGATGCCTTATGCCATTTATGACTTCTATGAACCTAGTTAAAATTTTCAATATCACCGGAAGTGATGTAATTTTTGCAAAAAACGTATTTTTAGCCTTCAAAACAAACATTTATTTGAAGGGATTTAAATTTATTATTCGTTTAACTTTATAACGTCTGACTCTAATGGGCAGTAAGACTGAATCAATACCATCATATTGATATCAAGAAAAGGCTTCTAGCATGTTCCCTTGTCGAATAATAACCAATTTTCCGAGGGTCACTTTTAAGTTTTTTACCTTCTTAATTTCAATTTATGGGTTATAGGTTAATTATTTATTGCCCGATATCTATAAAAAAAAGTTAGCATTTTGTATGTTGCGAATTTTCGACTTATTTTTCACCTATAAAAATTTCTTTCGGCACCGGAAGTGACGTAATTTTGCCATAATTTACAATTTTGACCGGTCTTTTCGCCAGCAAATATTACTTTTACATATGATAGAGGGTGTCACAGAAGCAAAACAACTAATGTATAGTTTGGTAGCTCAATGGATCGGCTATGGTATAATAAACTTCCTGTGTGATTCCTGAAAGCCGGTTCAGTGCTGCTTGCAGGTCTAGTTAGGCTTTCAGACTTTCGTCTGAAAGCCTATTGAGATTACTAAAATTATTATTATTAAGCTTTCATATTACATATGAAAGCTTATTGTTTCTGTTAAGATTATTAAGCTTTCATATTACATATGAAAGCTTATTGTTTCTGTTAAGATTATTATTGTTATTTTTTTTTTGTGTTTTGTCCACAAATCGGATTTCTCAGAATCTAACGATAGGATCGTTCTGAAACTTTTACCTATCCCCCCAAAAATGGGTGGTGGCTGTTGATTAAATATATTTTCAAAACGTTTTACGAATCCGAAATCACCGAATTTTACGAACGAAAAAACTGACAATGCATAGTCGTAACTTTGTTATTTTTTGACCGATTTTACTAATTCTTTTTTCTTTGAATACCTTGAAAAAAATCATTTTCATCTGCAGTTTCGCATTTTCCAATTTCGAAAATTCGTCGCTGTGATTTCGAACCGGAAGTTTAGACCAATTTGAGAACTTCTTTAATAGTTGTACGATTTTCATGAAATTTAGTGTATAAGTAGATGTTACCGATGTGACTTCAAAAATATAATTATAAATGTTCTAAATTATCTCCCCTTGACGAAATTAAGGATCAAAGTTTTCAAAAAAATCGTCGAAATATAGGTCAGAATGACCCATTTTTTTTTTTTGATACTAGACAAGTAATTACTGATTCGTACACAAAATATGGAGTTTGTCGATCGAACCGGAAGTGCCACCATCTTTAAACGTGAAAAATCAAAAAGGCTTTTTTGCTATTTTACTTACAGACTCGGGAGTTATATTTTCAGAATCCTTGAAGGAATGCCTAAAAATCTATCGGATCCGAATTTTGATTTCGGTCACGTGATGGTCACCATTTTGAATTGAAAATGAAAAATAGAAGCAATTTGAAGGGCCGGGACTTTGGAACACAATAACTCTCCTTCTAATTAAGCTAGAATGTTCAAACTTGGTGTAGACGTTCACTAGGTCAATGTCATGATTGAGTTCAAAGATGAGCATTTTCTGCTTAGGGTAAGCAGAGATAAGGATGCTGATTTGTTGATTCTTTAGGGCACGATAACTTCGGTTATAATGAAGGGAGGGCGATGAAACTTTTGTCAATAGAGAGTCTAATAGCTAGCCTGTTGTTTGAAATCATTGTATCATTTTTTTTAAATATCAGGGATAGCCGAAAAAAAGAGATTGAAAATCCAAAAAGTCGTATTTTTACAATTTGGAGCATGTTTAGAGGTCTTTCTCGTAAAGTCAACATAATATTTTTTGGGAACTTCTTCTACAAAGAGTCTTATTGGTAGTCTTTTATATGAAACCATCGATCAACAGTCCAACATATCTGGAGTAGAAGAACAAAAGGATCGAAAATTGAAAACGGCACCCTTTCATTGTTAAGCGAAACATGCAGTGTGGGTGACTACAATCTACACATTTAGTCATCGTATAGAGCTTATTCAACAGTATCGAATTCCAACTGCTTAGGGATATTTTACGTGCACTCCAATGTGTACACGGGACCTTGGTGTTTCATCCCATCCGAACGACTAGACAGCTGTGCTTGTCAGGCCCTCCGTTCTGCCTCACTGACAACGGGGAACCACGCCGGGAAATCAAGATGAACTTTCTCCGTGCAGAACTTTCAATTCAGGCCAAACGTTTATTGCACACGATTAAGCTGGTCAGTTGTAATAATCGGTTGGCAATTAAAGTACCGTGCACATTAAACTGTTAAAACAGAAAATTTCGCCCGGTTGAAATGTTTCTTGCTACAAGTCAGCAATTTTCCGAATTCAGGGATGCTGAATGGTTAGCATGTGCGCGCTGTATCGTAACGTCTGTCATTGAGTCAACGAGCGTCGTTTCGATCTCCAGGTTGCATGTGACATGAAGTATGATGTCCAACCTCGTGGGTTTTCTCCGTGTCCTTCGGTTTCCTCCCAAAGACTAAAGACCAGTAAGCGCAAGGGGAGTTTTTAAATAAAATTAAACAACATATGTTAGTCACAAAATGACCTAGTTTGTGTCGAATGGACATTAGGCCGCATTTCTCTCTTTCTCTTTTATTTTTAAAGTTTTGTAATAATCGGTTGGTAATCAAAGGTACTGTAAAAGTGATAAAACAGAAAATTTCGCCCGGTTGTAATGTTGCTCACTTTAAAGTCAGCAATTTGCAGATTTTAAGGGGCAAACGTTTATTGCGAACGCTTAAGCTGGTCAGGGGGAGCTTATTTTTAAAAGTTTTGTAATATTCGGTTGATAACTAAAGGTACCATGCAAATTAAACTGTTCAAATAGAAAATTTGGGCCGGTTGAAATGTTTCTCGCTGTAGGTCAGCAATTTGCCGATTTTAGGGAGGTTGCGTGGCTGAATGGTTAGCACGTGCGCTCTGTATCAAAACGTCTGTCATTGAGTCAACTGGCGTTGTTTCGATTTCTTGGTTGTACGTGACAAGGAGTATGGTCGCCTGTCCAACCTCGTAGGCCGTAACGCCGCTGCCCGGGTAAAATTTCCCTCATTGCACACTTTATGGCATATGCCAGTCTTCATTAGCCCATTTTAGGAGCAGAACAGTAGGACGTTAAACCCCATTCAATTTCATTTCATTTTCTCTATGTTGCTTATTTATTATAGTGGATAAATATTTTTCTGGTTCTAGCAATTATTTGATTTCTGCATAGAAATCTTGCTTTGGCCAGTTTTTTTTTATTGCAGAGTGCCATTCTTGTATAATTCAGTCTATGATCCTTTGTTTAAAACATGCTTAAGAAGTCGTCATGATTTCCTACTTATAACCAAACATATTGGAAATATTTGTCTGGCATTATTAAATCCTAATTTTATTGGTCTTATTGGTCTTAACTTTCATTTAACTATGAACAACCCTTAACGTGTCTCTTTAAAACTATTAAGTACTCTAAAATAGTAGCTCAACTTTTTGACCTAAACTCATTAATTTACCATTTTGTTGTGAGCGACTTCTTATTCTTCCTATATGACATATTGCACGTGTCGGATTTCAAAGGGGGGGGGGGTGGATGGCTGAATGGCTAGCACGCGCGCCTGTCATTGAGTTAACTAGCGTGTTTTCGAATGCCCGGTTGTACGTGACAAGGAGTAAGGTCGCCTGTCCAACCTGACATTTTTATTTTTTTTTCCCGCCATTTTCTTTTCATTTTCTCATCCGTCTCATTACAGTAATACAAGTTTCAGTTATTTCCCTTTAGTTTTCAGATTATCGTTATGCCTGGGTGCAATGTTTCATACTATATTTAGACTTGTAACTTCGCGAGTTTTTGACCAATTTTGATAATTTTTTCTTCTTATCCTTTTATTTAGGATACTTGATACAATCAATGACACGTGACGATGAATATGAAAGCTTTCATATCTGCATGGGACAGTAGCAGATCTAGTTATTATTTTTTTTTTTTGTGTATTTTCTGCAAATCGGATTTCTCAGAATCTAACCATGGGATCTTTCTGAAACTTTGACCTACCCCCCCAAAAATGGGGTGCGAACGTTGTTTAAATATATTTTCAAAACGTTTTACGAATCCGAAATCACCGAATTTTACGAACGAAAAAACTGACAATGCATAGTCGTAACTTTGTTATTTTTTGACCGATTTTACTAATTCTTTTTTCTTTGAATACCTTGAAAAAAATCGTTTTGATCTGCAGTTTCACATTTTCGAATTTCGAAAATTCGTCGCTGTGATTTCGAACCGGAAGTTTAGACCAATTTGACAACTTCTTTAATAGTTGTACGATTTTCATGAAATTTAGTATACAAGTAGATCTTACCGATGTGACTTCAAAAATATAATTAGAAATTTTCTAAATTATCTCCCCTTGGTGAAATTAAGGATCAAAATTTTCAAAAAAATCGTCGAAATATAGGTCAGAATGACCTAAAAATTTTTTTCGATACTCGACAAGTAATTACTGATTCCTACACAAAATATGGAGTTTGTCGATCGAACCGGAAGTGCCACCATCTTGAAACGTGAAAAAACAAATGAACTTTTGCGATATTGCACTTACAGACACGGGAGTTATATTTTCTGAATCCTTGAAGGATGGCCCAAAAATCGTAGGGAGCAGAATTTTGATTTCGGTCACGTGATGGTCACCATTTTGAATTGAAAATGAAAAGTAGTAGCAATTTGAAGGGCCGAGACTTTGAAACACAATAAATCTCCTTCTAATTGAGCTAGAATGTTCAAACTTGGTGTAGACGTTCACTAGGTCAATGTCATGATTGAGTTCAAAGATGAGCATCTTCTGTCTAGGGTAAGCAGAGATAGGCATGCTGATTTGTTGATTCTTTAGGGCACGATAACTTCGGTTATAATGAAGGGAGGGCTGTGAAACTTTTGTCAATAGAGAGTCCAATAGCTAGCCTGTTGTGTGAAATCATTGTATCATTTATTTTAAATATCAGGGATAGGCGAAAAAAAGAGATTGAAAATCCAAAAAGTCGTATTTTTACAATTTGGAGCATGTTTAGAGGTCTTTCTCGTAAAGTCAACTTAATATTTTTTGGGAACTTCTTCTACAAAGAGTCTTATTGGTAGTCTTTTATATAAAACCATCGATCAACAATCCAACATATCAGGAGTAGAAGAACAAAAGGATCGAACATTGAAAACGGCACCCTTTCATTGTTAAGCAAAACATGCAGTGTGGGTGGCTACAATCTGCACATTTAGTCATCGTATAGAGCTTATTCAACAGTATCGAATTCCAACTGCTAAGGGATCTTTTACGTGCACTCCAATGTGTACACGGCGGGTGGGGGGACACGCCAGAAAATCGAGATGAACTTTCTCGGACAATGCAGGGATCGAACACCCGACCTCCTGGCTAGCAGGCCAACGCCTTAGCCACATAGTGTGGACATCCATCGTACATTTCATCCGTCAAATCAAAGCATTTCATTGCATTAGACCAATAATTAATTATTCTTAATTGAAAACTTTATTTTAATATTAGTCTGGCATTATTAAATCCTAATTTTATTGGTCTTATTTAAAATTAAACTTTCATTTAAGTATGAACAACCCTTAACGTGTCTCTTTAAAACATAAAAAAAATACTCTAAAACAGTAGCTCAACCTTTTGACCTAAACTCATTAATTTACCATTTTTTGTGAGCCACTTGTTATTTTTCCTATGACATATTACACGTGTCTGATTTTAAAGGGGGGTTGGGTGGCTGAATGGTTAGCACGCGCGCCTGTCATTGAGTTAACTAGCGTGTTTTCGAATGCCCGGTTGTACGTGACAAGGAGTAAGGTCGCCTGTCCAACCGGTCATTTTTAATTTTTTTCCCGCCATTTTCATTTCATTTTCTCATCCGTCTCATTACAGTAATACAAGTTTGAGGTATTTCCCTTTAGTTTTCAGATTATTGTTATGCCTGGGTGCAATGTTTCATACTATATTTAGACTTGTAACTTCGCGAGTTTTTGACCAATTTTGATATTTTTTTCTTCTTATCCTTTTATTTAGGATACTTGATACAATCAATGACACATGACGATGAATATGAAAGCTTTCATATCTGCATGGGACAGTAGCAGATCTAGTTATTATTAGGCTTTCAGACTTTCGTCTGAAAGCCTATTGAGATTACTAAAATTATTATTATTATTATTATTATTATTATTATTATTATTTACCGCGAGGGCCTAGATCTCCATGATCGAAAACAGATATCGATCTGGAATTAGCTTTTCTATCGGGAAACCATGTGGTGGCTACTTGATAAAATATTTTTGAAATTTCTGCGCATACCGGAAGTGACCGAACTTTGTACTTTCTCTAAAAATTGAAAATCGGCCATAGTTTCGTCAATTCTTTATCCATTTTCAAACAAATTACATTTTTGGAATCCCTGAATCTTTTCTGAGACAATGGCTATCTCACATTTTTCAATTTCGAACATTCGTCTATGACTTTTATCGTTCGAAAATTGAAAACATGTTGTTTACGAGACAATTTTTGTTATTTTTCAAAATTTTCAAATTTGACCTACATTTTTGGATACCTGAAGTCCATCCGATTCCAGTAATATAAGTTTCATTCAGAGTTATCGCCCTTTATTTTCCGATTTTTTTCGAATTTTCTTCCCATTTTGCGAGCTCGGGTTTCGTTTTATGGTAGAATTGACGTTTATGAAACTTCTGGAACATGAAGTTATAGTCCAATACCAACTGATAAAGCAATTTCGACACGGATCTTCAAACCGGAAGTGGTCGAAATAATGTTCAATATTTTGAAAAAAATGCAAAAAATGGATATTTTGGGGGAAAACGCTATTTCTCTGTCCGATATCAATGGATTAAACGAATGAAGGTACCGTTTGATGGCACGATTGTTGGACTATCATATGATACCCCATTCATACGGATACTATGAACAGACAGCAAAATATGGCACGCTGAAAATCAAGTATTTTCTGATTTGGAGCGTTTTTGGACGCCTGTATCTCGAAAACTTAACCTGCAATATTTTTTAAATTTTTTCTATCGAGAGTCCTTTGGGAGGTATTTGACATGAAGCCATCCAATAGGACTTTGAAATGTCTGGAATAGGATAAAAAAGGGACTGAAAATCGAAAAAAGTCGAAAAATCGTGAAATTTTGGAAAATGCTCTACTATTTTTTTATTTTAAGAGATTTTTAAAAAAAGGTTGTATATTCAGATAGCTGACCTAATTACGATTCTAACGATGTATAATATGTATGTAATTATTAAAATTTAATTTTCTATATTTTAAATTTTTTGCATTTTTGGCACTTTTGAACATAGGATTTCTCAGGGGCATTTTATCTGATCAGATAATGTAATATATCATTACAGAGCCCTGTGGCTATTTGAGTGCCCAAACCGGCTATTAGAACTATTCCGACAATAATAACCATACCGGAAGTATTCAAAAAATGAAAAAAAAGAGTAAAAACATTGTCGCACTTGCGAAAAACTTGATTTCTCCCTTAGGTAATAGCGGACCAAAAGAACTAAAGTGTCGCTGGATAGCCCTATTAATGGACCATCATATGGTATCTAAATAATACGATTTCGATGGTAAGGAAATAAATTATTGTATGCCAAAAATCTAGTATTTTCCAATTTTTTAACATTCTGAGACGCCCTTTTCTCGAAAACGACGCCTACGATTTTTCTTAAACGTTTCTTACTCAAAGTCCTGTCAGTTGTCTATATAGGGAATCCAAAATGAAAAGCATTGAAATAATATAAGTGGTCGAAAAATGGCCTCAAACTTTGAAAAAAATTGAAAAATCGTTAAATTTTTTGAAACGCTCTTTAATTTATCTTTTTTTCCAAAACTACTCAATGGATGTTTCTGACACTTCTGGTACGTACAGTTAAGTATCCAAAGGACTTCGTAAAGCTATCACAACAACGATCGTAAAACCGGAAGTAGTCGAAAAAATGTCCGATATTTCGAAAAAAATTAATTTTTTTACGAAAACCTTTTTTATTTATGAATATTTTTTGATGATATTTTACACAGGGTTAAAATATCATCGTACTTGAGCAGAAATGAGAAAAAAAATTGTCTCGGTAATTTGCGTTAGCCACCATCGGCTAATTTAGTTTTTCGTACCCAGAAAAATTATTTATTGTTCGATTTGTATAAAACAAAGTTCATATGCACCATGGTCCCAATTGTAATTAGGGTTTCACACTGCGAAGCTTGTGTGAAACACTATTGTTTTTGTTAAAATTATTATTCTTATTATTATTATTCTTCTTTTGTTTTGAGTAGATCTCAGCAACTGCTTGTCGCATCGTTACGATTTCTTCGGTTTTACTGGGAAAGTGGGTGTGACTTAGAGGATAAAGCTATTTTGAACGTTCTGCGACAATGCGAAATGTCCGAAATCACCAAATTATCGTTTTTTAAAATATTGCAGTAATTTTAACAATAATCATTGAATTTTAACTTTCGATACATTTTGGCATAGCCGGAGACAGGGCACATAGCTACAATACTTTCGATTTTTGATTTTCGGTAAATCTTCAAAGATATTAGGCGCCAAATTTTGAAAATTTAAAATTTTACAAAAAACTTTTTTATTTATGAATATTTTTTAGTCGTATTATGCACAGAATTAAAGGGTCATCTGACTAGTGCAAAAATGTTAAAGAATTTTGTCTCAGTAATTTACCTTGGCCGCCATTGGCTAATTCAGTTTTTAAGTCCTAGATTAATTTTTTATTGTTCGATTTGTATAAAACAAAGTTCATATGCTTCGTTGTATCAATTGTCATTTTTTTTATTACCAAAAGTTTTATCTGTCGGCACCGGAAGTGGCATAATTTTACCAAAAACTACAATTTTGACAGTTATTTTCCTTCTTCGAAAACAAATATTATTTTTTGGAAAAATTATTTGACTCAAAGAGTGTGCCCTTTCAAGGCGCAAAAAATGTAGGAAGCAGTTTTTTTAATTTCGATTTCATTTTCGAGCAAATTCGATTAAGAGGCTAAAAATGGTGTAAAATTGGCCTATTTACAACCTATTCAGGCTTTTCAGATTTTAAAATATTTCTTCGTAACTTTTATAAACTTGTAGCTATAATCCATACGAAGAAAATGTATGTTAAAATTCGTTTGTAATATAAGCAGTTACCAAGAAATGGGCAGTTCTGTACAAGTCACTGTTTTCGTTATTTTGCCTGTAAAATAGTCAATTATGATTGGATTTTTATAAAAGTGACATCATTTGATTCAAAAAGCACGTAGCGTCATATCAAGTTGATTACAATTTAAAATTGACACCGGAAGTGACATCATTTGGTCAAAAAATGCATTTTAAACTTTTTAAATCAATGTTTTATTCAACCAAGAATAACTTAATATGTATTAATAATTTTAACTTTTGGTTTAAATTCACATATAAACAAAACTCATATGGTCATATAGATATCATAAAATGGTTTCTAACTTGTTCGGTTGCCGAGAAATAGACGGTTTTCTACAGGTCACTTTTGAAGGTTTCGGGGCCATAAAAGGGTCAATTATTATTCGATTTTCATAAACGTCACACCATGTTATACCTAATGCCATTTGGGATTTCATACAAGTAATTTAAGATTTTCATTATCACCGGAAGTAACGTCATTTTGGCAAAAACTGTATTTTTAGCCTCTAAAACAGATATTTTATTCAAATGAGTCTGTTTTGAAATCTTTTTCAAAGTATGGTATGTGATGCCAATCAACAAATAGAATTAACCCATACGATCATACAGATACCACAAAATGGTTTCTAACTTGTACGGTTGCAGAGAAATAGCCGATTTTCTACAAGTCACTTTTCAAGTTTTTTGGTCTTTAAAAGTGGCAATTATTATTCGATTTACATAAAATTTTCACTATATGATATCGTATGCCATTTCTGATTTCATAAGACTAATTGAACATTTGCATTAACACCGGGATCATTTACAAGTAACAAATGTATAAAATGAATTGATATTGCTGGATTTTGTTGATTCTGCGTCCATTTTATTTGTGTGCAATGTTAATTTGGTAACCTGTTTAGTGGTTTCGCTGGTACCGGAAGTGACATATGTTCAAGGGTAACTTGGCACCGAAAGTGACATGTTTAAGGGTAACGTGGCACCAGTGAAACCCGTCATTCCTGCATGCAGGTCTAGTTTTTTTTGTTACGGTGAAATTTTTCTGTCGGCAACGGAAGTGACGTAATATTAACAAAAACTACAATTTTGACAGTTCGGTACCACTTTTTGAAAGCAAATATTATTTTTTTTCAAAACTGATATGACTAAAAGGATGCACCCTGCAAAGGTGCACAAAAACCTTAGCTCATATTTTTTAATTTCAACTTCATTTTCGGGCAATTTCGAATAAAATGTAAAATAAAGTGTAAAATTCAGTTATTTACAATTCATTCAGCGTCTTCATATTTTGAAATATTTATTTGTAATTTTCATAAACTCGTAGCAATAATCCAGACGAAGAGAATGTATGCGAAAATTAGTTTGTAATATGAGCAGTTGCCGAGAAATATGCAATTTTGCATGCATCACTTTTCACGTTATTTTGCCTATAAAAGAGTTAATTATTATTCGATTTGCAATATTTTTTTTCCATTTGATGCCTAATGCCAATTTGGACTAGGTCAAGCCAATTTTACATTTTCACTGTGACCGGAAATGACGTCATTTGGGCAAAAACTGTATTTTTAACCTAAAAAATAAATATTTTATTCAAATGAGTCTGCCTTATAATATTTTTAAAATTATGATATTTGATTCCCATCAACGAATAAAATGAAGCCATACGACCATACAGATACCACAAAATGGTTTCTAACTTGTACGGTTACAGAGAAATAGGCGATGTTCTATAAGTCACTTTTCAAGGTTTTTGGTCTGTAAAACTGTCAATTATTATTCGATTTTTACAATTTATTTACCATTTCATGCCTTATGCTATTTATGACTTCTATGAACCAAGTTAAAATTTTCAATATCACCGGAAGTAATGTAATTTTTGCAAAAAACGTATTTTTAGCCTTTAAAACAAACATTTTTTTGAAGGGATTTATATTTATTATTCGTTTAACTTTATAACGTCTGACTCTAATGGGCAGTAAGACTGGATCAATACCATCATATTGATATCAAGAAAAATCTTCTAGCATGTTCCCTTGTCGAATAATAACCAATTTTTCGAGGGTCACTTTTCAGTTTTTTACCTTCTTAATTTCAGTTTATGGGTTATAGGTTAATTATTTATTGTCCGATATTTATAAAAAAAAGTTTGTATTTTGTATGTTGCGAATTTTCGACTTATTTTTCATCTATAAAAATTTCTTTCGGCACCGGAAGTGACATACTTTTGCCATAATTTACAATTTTGACCGGTCTTTTAGCCAGCAAATATTACTTTTAGATATGATAGAGGGTGTCACTGAAGCAAAACAACTAAAGTATAGTTTGGTAGCTCAATGGATAGGCTATGGTATAATAAACTTCCTGTATGATTCCTGAAAGCCGGTTCAGTGCTGCTTGCAGGTCTAGTTAGGCTTTCAGACTTTCGTCTGAAAGCCTATTGAGATTACTAAAATTATTATTATTATTATTATTATTATTAGGCTTTCAGACTTTCGTCTGAAAGCCTATTGAGATTACTAAAATTATTATTAGGCTTTCAGACTTTCGTCTGAAAGCCTATTGAGATTACTAAAATTATTATTATTATTATTATTATTTACCGCGAGGGCCTAGATCTCTATGATCGAAACAGATATCGATCTGGAATTAGATTTTCTATTGGGAAACCATGTGGTGGCTACTTGATAAAATATTTTCGAAATTTCTGCGCATACCGGAAGTGACCGAACTTTGTACGTTGTCTAAAAATTGAAAATTGGCCATAGTTTCGGCAATTCTTTATCCATTTTCCAACAAATTACATTTTTGGAATCCCTAAATCTTTTCCGAGACAATGGCTATCTCACATTTTTCAATTTCAAACATTCGTCTATGACTTTTATCGTTTGAAAATTGAAAAGATGTTGTTTACGAGACAATTTTTGTTATTTTTAAAAATTTTCAAATTTGACCTACATTTTTGGATACCTGAAGTCCATCCGATTCCAGTAATATAAGTTTCATTCAGAGTTATCGCCCTTTATTTTTCGATTTTTTTCGAATTTTCTTCCCATTTTGTGAGCTCGGGTTTCGGTTTATGGCAGAATTGACGTTTCTGAAACTTCTGAAACATGAAGTTATAGTCCAATACCAACTTATAAAGCAATTTCGACAAGAATCCTTAAACCGGAAGTGGTCGAAATAATGGGCAATATTTTGAAAAAAATGCAAAAAATGGATATTTTGGGGAAAAACGCGATTTCTCCGCCCGATATCAATGGATTAAAGAAATTAGGGTACCATTGGACTGCACTAGGATTGTACTATCGTATGATACCCAATTCATACGGATTCTATGATCAGGAAGCAAAATATGGCACGCTGAAAATCACGAATTTTCTGATTTTTAGCATTTTTGCACGCCTGTATCTCGAAAACTTAACCTACAATTTTTTTTTAATTTTTTCTATCGAGAGTCCTTTTGGAGATATTTTGCATGAAGCCAACCAATAAGACTTTGAAATGTCTGGAATTGAATAAAAAAGGGACTGAAAATCGAAAAAAGTCGAAAAATCGTGAAATTTTGAAAAATGCTCTACTATTTTTTTATTTTAAGAGATTTTTAAAAAAAGGTTGTATATTCAGATAGCTGACCTAATTACGATTCTAACTATGTATAATATGTATGTAATTATTGAAATTTAATTTTCGATATTTTAAATTTTTTGCATTTTTTGCACTTTTGAACATAGGATTTCTCAGGGGCATTTTATCTGATCAGATAATGTAATATATCATTACAGAGCCCTGTGGCTATTTTAGCGCCCAAACCGGCTATTAAAACTATTCCCACAATAATAACCATACCGGGAGTATTCAAAAAATGAAAAAAAAGGTTAAAAATATTGTCGCACTTGCGAAAAACTTGATTTCTCCCTTAGGTAATAGCGGACCAAAAGAACTAAAGTGTCGCTGGATAGCCCTATTAATGGACCATCATATGGTATCTAAATAATACGATTTCGATGGTAAGGAAATAAATTATTGTATGCCAAAAATCTAGTATTTTCCGATTTTTTAACATTCTGAGACGCCCTTTTCTCGAAAACGACGCCTACGATTTTTCTGAAACTTTTCTTACTCATAGTCCTATCGGTTGTCTATATAGTGAATCCAAAATGAAAAGCATTGAAATAATATAGGTGGTCCAAAAATGACATCAAACTTTGAAAAAAATTGAAAAATCGTAAAATTTTTGTAAACGCTCTTTAATTTATCTTTTTTTCCAAAACTACTCAATGGATGTTTCTGACACTTCTGGTACAGAAAGTTAAGTATCCAAAGAACTTCGTAAAGCTATCACGACAACGATCGTAAAACCGGAAGTAGTCGAAAAAATGTCCGATATTTTGATAAAAAATATTTTTTTTACGAAAACCTTTTTTATTTATGAATATTTTTTGATGGTATTTTACACAGGGTTAAAATATCATCCTACTTGACCAGAAATGGGAAAAAAAATTGTCTCGGTTATTTGCGTTAGCCGCCAACGGCTAATTTAGTTTTTCGTACCCAGAAAAATTATTTATTGTTCGATTTGTATAAAACAAAGTTCATATGCTCCGTGGTCCCAATTGTAATTTTTTTTGTTATGATGAAATTTTTCTGTCGGCAACGGAAGTGACGTAATATTAACAAAAACTATAATTTTGACAGTTCGGTACTACTTTTTGAAAGCAAATATTATTTTTTTTCAAAACTGATATAACTAAACGGATGCACCCTGCAAAGGTGCACAATATCCTTAGCTCAGATTTTATAATTTCAATTTCATTTTCGGGCAATTTCGAATAAAATGTAAAATAAAGTGTAAAATTTAGTTGTTTACAATTCATTCAGCGTCTTCATATTTTGAAATATTTATTTGTAATTTTAATAAACTCGTAGCAATAATCCAGAAGAAGAGATTGTATGCGAAAATTAGTTTGTAATATGAGCAGTTGCCGAGGAATATGCAATTTTGCATGCGTCACTTTTCACGTTATTTTGCCTATAAAAGAGTGAATTATTATTCGATTTGCAATATTATTTTTTCATTTGATGCTTAGTGTCAATTTGTTGTAGGTCAAGCCAATTTTACAATTTCACTGTGACCGGAAATGACGTCATTTGGGCAAAAACTGTATTTTTAACCTAAAAAACTAAAATTGTATTCAAATGAGTCTGCCTTATAATATTTTTAAAATTATGATATTTGATTCCCATCAACGAATAGAATGAAGCCATACGACCATACAGATACCACAAAATGGTTTCTAACTTGTACGGTTTCAGAGAAATAGGCGATCTTCTATAAGTCACTTTTCAAGGTTTTTGGTCTATAAAAGTGTCAATTATTATTCGATTTTTATAATCTTTTTACCATTTGATGCCTTATGCCATTTATGACTTCTATGAACCAAGTTAACATTTTCAATATCACCGGAAGTAATGTAATTTTTGCAAAAAACGTATTTTTAGCCTTCAAAACAAACATTTTTTTGAAGTGATCTATATTCATTATTCGTTTAACTTTATAACGTCTGACTCTAATGGGCAGTAAGATTGAATCAATACCATCATATTGATATCAAGAAAAGGCTTCTAGCATGTTCCCTTGTCGAAAAATAGCCAATTGTCCCAGGGTCACTTTTAAGTTTTTTACCTTCTTAATTTCAGTTTATGGGTTATAGGTTAATTATTTATTGCCCGATATGTATAAAACAAAGTTTGTATTTTGTATGTTGCGAATTTTCGACTTATTTTTCACCTATAAAAATTTCTTTCGGTACCGGAAGTGACGTAATTTTGCCTTAATTTACAATTTTGACCGGTCTTTTCGCCAGCAAATATTACTTTTACATATGATAGAGGGTGTCGCTGAAGCAAAACAACTAAAGTAATGTTTGGTAGCTCAATGGATCGGCTATGGTATAATAAACTTCCTGTATGATTCCTGAAAGCCGGTTCAGTGCTGCTTGCAGGTCTAGTTATTATTATTATTATTATTATTATTTACCGCGAGGGCCTAGATCTCCATGATCGAAAACAGATATCGATCTGGAATTAGCTTTTCTATCGGGAAACCATGTGGTGGCTACTTGATGAAATATTTTTGAAATTTCTGCGCATACCGGAAGTGACCGAACTTTGTACTTTCTCTAAAAATTGAAAATCGGCCATAGTTTCGTCAATTCTTTATCCATTTTCAAACAAATTACATTTTTGGAATCCCTGAATCTTTTCTGAGACAATGGCTATCTCACATTTTTCAATTTCGAACATTCGTCTATGATTTTTATCGTTTGAAAATTGAAAACATGTTGTTTACGAGACAATTTTTGTTATTTTTCAAAATTTTCAAATTTGACCTACATTTTTGGATACCTGAAGTCCATCCGATTCCAGTAATATAAGTTTCATTCAGAGTTATCGCCCTTTATTTTTCGATTTTTTTCGAATTTTCTTCCCATTTTGTGAGCTCGGGTTTCGTTTTATGGCAGAATTGACGTTTCTGAAACTTCTGGAACATGAAGTTATAGTCCAATACCAACTGATAAAGCAATTTCGACAAGAATCCTTAAACCGGAAGTGGTCGAAATAATGTGCAATATTTTGAAAAAAATGCAAAAAATGGATATTTTTGGGGAAAACGCTATTTCTCCGTCCGATATCAATGGATTAAACGAATGAAGGTACCGTTTGATGGCACGATTGTTGGACTATCATATGATACCCCATTCATACGGATACTATGAACAGACAGCAAAATATGGCACGCTGAAAATCAAGTATTTTCTGATTTGGAGCGTTTTTGGACGCCTGTATCTCGGAAACTTAACCTGCAATTTTTTTTAAATTTTTTCTATCGAGAGTCCTTTTGGAGGTATTTTGCATGAAGCCATCCAATAAGACTTTGAAATGTCTGGAATAGGATAAAAAAGGGACTGAAAATCGAAAAAAGTCGAAAAATCGTGAAATTTTGGAAAATGCTCTACTATATTTTTATTTTAAGAGATTTTCAAAAAAAGGTTGTATATTCAGATAGCTGACCTAATTACGATTCTAACGATGTATAATATGTATGTAATTATTAAAATTTAATTTTCGATATTTTAAATTTTTTGCATTTTTGACACTTTTGAACATAGGATTTCTCAGGGGCATTTTATCTGATCAGATAATGTAATATATCATTACAGAGCCCTGTGGCTATTTTAGTGCCCAAACCGGCTATTAAAACTATTCCGACAATAATAACCATACCGGAAGTATTCAAAAAATGAAAAAAAAGAGTAAAAACATTGTCGCACTTGCGAAAAACTTGATTTCTCTCTTAGGTAATAGCGGACCAAAAGAACTAAAGTGTCGTTGGATAGCCCTATTAATGGACCATCATATGGTATCTAAATAATACGAATTCGATGGTAAGGAAATAAATTATTGTATGCCAAAAATCTAGTATTTTCCAATTTTTTAACATTCTGAGACGCCCTTTTCTCGAAAACGACGCCTACGATTTTTCTTAAACTTTTCTTACTCAAAGTCCTATCGGTTGTCTTTTTAGGGAATCCAAAATGAAAAGCATTGAAATAATATAGGTGGTCGAAAAATGGCCTCAAACTTTGAAAAAAACTGAAAAATCGTTAAATTTTTGGAAACGCTCTTTAATTTATCTTTTTTTCCAAAACTACTCAATGGATGTTTCTGACACTTCTGGTACAGAAAGTTAAGTATCCAAAGAACTTCGTAAAGCTATCACAACAACGATCGTAAAGCCGGAAGTAGTCGAAAAAATGTCCGATATTTTGAAAAAAAATAATTTTTTTACGAAAACCTTTTTTATTTATGAATATTTTTTGATGATATTTTACACGGGGTTAAGATATCACCGTACTTGAGCAGAAATGAGAAAAAAAATTGTCTCGGTAATTTGCGTCAGCCGCCATCGGCTAATTTAGTTTTTGGTACCCAGAAAAATTATTTATTGTTCGATTTGTATAAAACAAAGTTCATATGCACCGTGGTCCCAATTGCAATTTTTTTTGTTACGGTGAAATTTTTCTGTCGGCAACGGAAGTGACGTAATATTAACAAAAACTACAATTTTGACAGTTCGGTACCACTTTTTGAAAGCAAATATTATTTTTTTTCAAAACTGATATAACTAAAAGGATGCACCCTGCAAAGGTGCACAAAATCCTTAGCTCATATTTTTAAATTTCAATTTCAATTTCGGGCAATTTCGAATAAAATGTAAAATAAAGTGTAAAATTCAGTTATTTACAATTCATTCAGCGTCTTCATATTTTGAAATATTTATTTGTAATTTTCATAAACTCGTAGCAATAATCCATACGAAGAGAATGTATGCGAAAATTAGTTTGTAATATGAGCAGTTGCCGAGAAATATGCAATTTTGCATGCATCACTTTTCACGTTATTTTGCCTATAAAAGAGTGAATTATTATTCGATTTGCAATATTTTTTTTCCATTTGATGCCTAATGCCAATTTGGACTAGGTCAAGCCAATTTTACATTTTCACTGTGACCGGAAATGACGTCTTTTGGGCAAAAACTGTATTTCTAACCTAAAAAACAAATATTTTATTCAAATGAGTCTGCCTTATAATGTTTTTAAAATTATGATATTTGATTCCCATCAACGAATAGAATGAAGCCATACGACCATACAGATACCACAAAATGGTTTCTAACTTGTACGGTTACAGAGAAATAGGCGATCTTCTATAAGTCACTTTTCAAGGTTTTTGGTCTGTAAAAGTGTCAATTATTATTCGATTTTTATAATTTATTTACCATTTGATGCCTTATGCCATTTATGACTTCTATGAACCAAGTTAAAATTTTCAATATCACCGGAAGTAATGTAATTTTTGCAAAAAACGTATTTTTAGCCTTCAAAACAAACATTTTTTTGAAGGGATTTAAATTTATTATTCGTTTAACTTTATAACGTCTGACTCTAATGGGCAGTAAGACTGAATCAATACCATCATATTGATATCAAGAAAAGGCTTCTAGCATGTTCCCTTGTCGAATAATAACCAATTTTCCGAGGGTCACTTTTAAGTTTTTTACCTTCTTAATTTCAGTTTATGGGTTATAGGTTAATTATTTATTGCCCGATATCTATAAAAAAAGTTTGCATTTTGTATGTTGCGAATTTTCGACTTATTTTTCACCTATAAAAATTTCTTTCGGCACCGGAAGTGACGTAATTTTGCCATAATTTACAATTTTGACCGGTCTTTTCGCCAGCAAATATTACTTTTACATATGATAGAGGGTATCACTGAAGCTAAACAACTAATGTATAGTTTGGTAGCTCAATGGATCGGCTATGGTATAATAAACTTCCTGTATGATTCCTGAAAGCCGGTTCAGTGCTGCTTGCAGGTCTAGTTATTATTATTATTATTATTATTTACCGCGAGGGCCTAGATCTCCATGATCGAAAACAGATATCGATCTGGAATTAGCTTTTCTATTGGGAAACCATGTGGTGGCTACTTGATAAAATATTTTTGAAATTTCTGCGCATACCGGAAGTGACCGAACTTTGTACTTTCTCTAAAAATTGAAAATCGGCTATAGTTTCGTCAATTCTTTATCCATTTTCAAACAAATTACATTTTTGGAATCCCTGGATCTTTTCTGAGAAAATGGCTATCTCACATTTTTCAATTTCGAACATTCGTCTATGACTTTTATAGTTCGAAAATTGAACACATGTTGTTTACGAGACAATTTTTGTTATTTTTCAAAATTTTCAAATTTGACCTACATTTTTGGATACCTGAAGTCCATCCGATTCCAGTAATATAAGTTTCATTCAGAGTTATCGCCCTTTATTTTTCGATTTTTTTCGAATTTTCTTCCCATTTTGTGAGCTCGGGTTTCGTTTTATGGCAGAATTGACGTTTCTGAAACTTCTGGAACATGAAGTTAAAGTCCAATATCAACAGGTAAAGCAATTTCGACAAGACTCCTTAAACCGGAAGTGGTCGAAATAATGTGCAAAATTTGCAAAAAAACGAAAAAAATGGGTGGTTTAGGGAAAAACGTGATTTCTTCGCCCGATATCAACGGATTAAAGGGATTAAGGTATCGTTGGGTTGCATGAAGAATGGACTATCGTATGATACCCAAATCATACAGATACTATGAAAAGGTAGCAAAATATGGCACGCTGAAAATCAAGTATTTTCTGATTTGGAGCGTTTTTGGATGCCTGTATCTCGAAAACTTAACCTACAATTTTTTTTATTTTTTTTCTATCGAGAGTCCTTTTGGAGGTATTTGACATGAAGCCATCCAATAGGACTTTGAAATGTCTGGAATAGGATAAAAAAGGGACTGAAAATCGAAAAAAGTCGAAAAATCGTGAAATTTTGGAAAATGCTCTACTATTTTTTTATTTTAAGAGATTTTTAAAAAAAGGTTGTATATTCAGATAGCTGACCTAATTACGATTCTAACGATGTATAATATGTATGTAATTATTAAAATTTAATTTTCGATATTTTAAATTTTTTGCATTTTTGGCACTTTTGAACATAGGATTTCTCAGGGGCATTTTATCTGATCAGATAATGTAATATATCATTACAGAGCCCTGTGGCTATTTTAGTGCCCAAACCGGCTATTAGAACTATTCCGACAATAATAACCATACCGGAAGTATTCAAAAAATGAAAAAAAAAAAGAGTAAAAACATTGTCGCACTTGCGAAAAACTTGATTTCTCCCTTAGGTAATAGCGGACCAAAAGAACTAAAGTGTCGCTGGATAGCCCTATTAATGGACCATCATATGGTATCTAAATAATACGATTTCGATGGTAAGGAAATAAATTATTGTATGCCAAAAATCTAGTATTTTCCAATTTTTTAACATTCTGAGACGCCCTTTTCTCGAAAACGACGCCTACGATTTTTCTTAAACTTTTCTTACTCAAAGTCCTGTTAGTTGTCTATATAGGGAATCCAAAATGAAAAGCATTGAAATAATATAAGTGGTCGAAAAATGGCCTCAAACTTTGAAAAAAATTGAAAAATCGTTAAATTTTTTGAAACGCTCTTTAATTTATCTTTTTTTCTAAAACTACTCAATGGATGTTTCTGACACTTTTGGTACAGAAAGTTAAGTATCCAAAGGACTTCGTAAAGCTATCACAACAACGATCGTAAAACCGGAAGTAGTCGAAAAAATGTCCGATATTTCGAAAAAAAATAATTTTTTTACGAAAACCTTTTTTATTTATGAATATTTTTTGATGATATTTTACACAGGGTTAAAATATCATCGTACTTGAGCAGAAATGAGAAAAAAAATTGTCTCGGTAATTAGGAGATAAACACTTCCTGTTACGTATTTAGAGGGGGTTTATTGTCCATTTAACCATGCTTGAATCATTAGAACACGAGACGCGACAGCGTCGAGTTGTTCTAATGGATAATTCAAGCATGGTTAAATGGACAATAAACCCCCGATAAATACGTAACAGGAACGTGTTTATCGATATTGTAGCTCAAATATTTAGGGATTTTCTTAGGAACTATTTAGGAAACATTTTTACACCTATTTAAAAAAGCCGTTATTTGCCCACGTGCTTGCGTTCATTTTTCAAAATATTCTCAACACAGATTTAGGCCGTCCTGGCTTTCCTTCAAATTTAAAATTCTGGATTCTCGAGTGTCTAGTAAATGAATTATGAAAGAAAATGCTATTCGGATATCGATATAATTTTTTTTTAACGTTTGAAGATTTTTTTAAAAGAACGGGAAATAAGTCTTACTGTGTCATTTTAAGAGACAGGTGTTAGCGTGATAGAAATAATTCCGGCCTGCTATCCGAGACTAAAAGAGGGGTAACTCTTGGCAACAAAGGTTTCTTCGCTTCGTGAGTTTCATGTAAGTTTTCAGTCTTTATTATTTTATTTGCAGACTTTTATCACAACCCAGCAGCTTGTTCGTGTTCAAACAATTGCATTTCGTACTTACATCTGCAAAAGTACTGTATAAAACTATGACAGTGGTAGCAAGCCTAAGATTTCAAGTGGTTGCTATGTATACTATTCTGACGTGTTGTCAACAAATGTCAATTTTGGCATGTTTAGATATTCAGCTGCTATTTTCGACCCCCTCATTGTATTTTTAAGCGGTTTCTTGTGACTAATGGCTTATTATTAGGTAGATCATATTAGCCAGACTTTGATCAAACCGTGATTTAATAAAAAATCCACCTGATTAAGTAAAAATTGATTGGTGAGTGAAGCTATATCCTACCAAAAAAGAAAATAAATTTGTCCATACTGTGACAGCCTAGTTATGAATATATTTAGATACCTGAAAACGGTTTTAATTAATATATGGACTGATTTTCTACTGTTTTATGTATTTCAGAAATGTGTTTTCATAAAAGATGATGTTTGAAAATGGTGTGATAGTCATATGTGCAGAATTTCTTGAAGATATTTGCCAATAAAGATTTGAGTTGAGGAAGATCATGGAGCACAAAAATGAAAAAAAGTACACTGGAATATTTATACGCAGTAATTCGCCTTGATAATTCAGAGGGGGGTTATTGTCCATTCGACCACACTTTTCGACCAATCAGAATCGAGGAAATTTCTAATTTGTGCTACAATTTGCGTTAGCCGCCATCGGCTAATTTAGTTTTTCGTACCCAGAAAAATTATTTATTGTTCGATTTGTATAAAACAAAGTTCATATGCACCATGGTCCCAATTGTAATTTTTTTTGTTACGGTGAAATTTTTCTGTCGGCAACGGAAGTGACGTAATATTAACAAAAACTACAATTTTGACAGTTCGGTACCACTTTTTGAAAGCAAATATTATTTTTTTTCAAAACTGATATAACTAAAAGGATGCACCCTGCAAAGGTGCACAAAAACCTTAGCTCATATTTTTTAATTTCAACTTCATTTTCGGGCAATTTCGAATAAAATGTAAAATAAAGTTTAAAATTCAGTTATTTACAATTCATTCAGCGTCTTCATATTTTGAAATATTTATTTGTAATTTTCATAAACTCGTAGCAATAATCCAGACGAAGAGAATGTATGCGAAAATTAGTTTGTAATATGAGCAGTTGCCGAGAAATATGCAATTTTGCATGCATCACTTTTCACGTTATTTTGCCTATAAAAGAGTTAATTATTATTCGATTTGCAATATTTTTTTTCCATTTGATGCCTAATGCCAATTTGGACTAGGTCAAGCCAATTTTACATTTTCACTGTGACCGGAAATGACGTCATTTGGGCAAAAACTGTATTTTTAACCTAAAAAACAAATATTTTATTCAAATGAGTCTGCCTTATAATATTTTTAAAATTATGATATTTGATTCCCATCAACGAATAAAATGAAGCCATACGACCATACAGATACCACAAAATGGTTTCTAACTTGTACGGTTACAGAGAAATAGGCGATCTTCTATAAGTCACTTTTCAAGGTTTTTGGTCTGTAAAACTGTCAATTATTATTCGATTTTTACAATTTATTTACCATTTCATGCCTTATGCTATTTATGACTTCTATGAACCAAGTTAAAATTTTCAATATCACCGGAAGTAATGTAATTTTTGCAAAAAACGTATTTTTAGCCTTTAAAACAAACATTTTTTTGAAGGGATTTATATTTATTATTCGTATAACTTTATAACGTCTGACTCTAATGGGCAGTAAGACTGAATCAATACCATCATATTGATATCAAGAAAAATCTTCTAGCATGTTGCCTTGCCGAATAATAACCAATTTTCCGAGGGTCACTTTTCAGTTTTTTACCTTCTTAATTTCAGTTTATGGGTTATAGGTTAATTATTTATTGTCCGATATTTATAAAAAAAAGTTTGTATTTTGTATGTTGCGAATTTTCGACTTATTTTTCATCTATAAAAATTTCTTTCGGCACCGGAAGTGACATACTTTTGCCATAATTTACAATTTTGACCGGTCTTTTAGCCAGCAAATATTACTTTTACATATGATAGAGGGTGTCACTGAAGCAAAACAACTAAAGTATAGTTTGGTAGCTCAATGGATCGGCTATGGTATAATAAACTTCCTGTATGATTCCTGAAAGCCGGTTCAGTGCTGCTTGCAGGTCTAGTTATTATTATTATTTACCGCGAGGGCCTAGATCTCCATGATCGAAAACAGATATCGATCTGGAATTAGCTTTTCTATCGGGAAACCATGTGGTGGCTACTTGATAAAATATTTTTGAAATTTCTGCGCATACCGGAAGTGACCGAACTTTGTACTTTCTCTAAAAATTGAAAATCGGCCATAGTTTCGTCAATTCTTTATCCATTTTCAAACAAATTACATTTTTGGAATCCCTGAATCTTTTCTGAGACAATGGCTATCTCACATTTTTCAATTTCGAACATTCGTCTATGACTTTTATCGTTCGAAAATTGAAAACATGTTGTTTACGAGACAATTTTTGTTATTTTTCAAAATTTTCAAATTTGACCTACATTTTTGGATACCTGAAGTCCATCCGATTCCAGTAATATAAGTTTCATTCAGAGTTATCGCCCTTTATTTTCCGATTTTTTTCGAATTTTCTTCCCATTTTGCGAGCTCGGGTTTCGTTTTATGGTAGAATTGACGTTTATGAAACTTCTGGAACATGAAGTTATAGTCCAATACCAACTGATAAAGCAATTTCGACACGGATCTTCAAACCGGAAGTGGTCGAAATAATGTTCAATATTTTGAAAAAAATGCAAAAAATGGATATTTTGGGGGAAAACGCTATTTCTCTGTCCGATATCAATGGATTAAACGAATGAAGGTACCGTTTGATGGCACGATTGTTGGACTATCATATGATACCCCATTCATACGGATACTATGAACAGAAAGCAAAATATGGCACGCTGAAAATCAAGTATTTTCTGATTTGGAGCGTTTTTGGACGCCTGTATCTCGAAAACTTAACCTGCAATATTTTTTAAATTTTTTCTATCGAGAGTCCTTTGGGAGGTATTTGACATGAAGCCATCCAATAGGACTTTGAAATGTCTGGAATAGGATAAAAAAGGGACTGAAAATCGAAAAAAGTCGAAAAATCGTGAAATTTTGGAAAATGCTCTACTATTTTTTTATTTTAAGAGATTTTTAAAAAAAGGTTGTATATTCAGATAGCTGACCTAATTACGATTCTAACGATGTATAATATGTATGTAATTATTAAAATTTAATTTTCTATATTTTAATTTTTTTTCATTTTTGGCACTTTTGAACATAGGATTTCTCAGGGGCATTTTATCTGATCAGATAATGTAATATATCATTACAGAGCCCTGTGGCTATTTTAGTGCCCAAACCGGCTATTAGAACTATTCCGACAATAATAACCATACTGGAAGTATTCAAAAAATGAAAAAAAAGAGTAAAAACATTGTCGCACTTGCGAAAAACTTGATTTCTCCCTTAGGTAATAGCGGACCAAAAGAACTAAAGTGTCGCTGGATAGCCCTATTAATGGACCATCATATGGTATCTAAATAATACGATTTCGATGGTAAGGAAATAAATTATTGTATGCCAAAAATCTAGTATTTTCCAATTTTTTAACATTCTGAGACGCCCTTTTCTCGAAAACGACGCCTACGATTTTTCTTAAACGTTTCTTACTCAAAGTCCTGTCAGTTGTCTATATAGGGAATCCAAAATGAAAAGCATTGAAATAATATAAGTGGTCGAAAAATGGCCTCAAACTTTGAAAAAAATTGAAAAATCGTTAAATTTTTTGAAACGCTCTTTAATTTATCTTTTTTTCCAAAACTACTCAATGGATGTTTCTGACACTTCTGGTACGTACAGTTAAGTATCCAAAGGACTTCGTAAAGCTATCACAACAACGATCGTAAAACCGGAAGTAGTCGAAAAAATGTCCGATATTTCGAAAAAAATTAATTTTTTTACGAAAACCTTTTTTATTTATGAATATTTTTTGATGATATTTTACACAGGGTTAAAATATCATCGTACTTGAGCAGAAATGAGAAAAAAATTGTCTCGGTAATTTGCGTTAGCCACCATCGGCTAATTTAGTTTTTCGTACCCAGAAAAATTATTTATTGTTCGATTTGTATAAAACAAAGTTCATATGCACCATGGTCCCAATTGTAATTTTTTTTGTTACGGTGAAATTTTTCTGTCGGCAACGGAAGTGACGTAATATTAACAAAAACTACAATTTTGACAGTTCGGTACCACTTTTTGAAAGCAAATATTATTTTTTTTCAAAACTGATATGACTAAAAGGATGCACCCTGCAAAGGTGCACAAAAACCTTAGCTCATATTTTTTAATTTCAACTTCATTTTCGGGCAATTTAGAATAAAATGTAAAATAAAGTGTAAAATTCAGTTATTTACAATTCATTCAGCGTCTTCATATTTTGAAATATTTATTTGTAATTTTCATAACCTCGTAGCAATAATCCAGACGAAGAGAATGTATGCGAAAATTAGTTTGTAATATGAGCAGTTGCCGAGAAATATGCAATTTTGCATGCATCACTTTTCACGTTATTTTGCCTATAAAAGAGTTAATTATTATTCGATTTGCAATATTTTTTTTCCATTTGATGCCTAATGCCAATTTGGACTAGGTCAAGCCAATTTTACATTTTCACTGTGACCGGAAATGACGTCATTTGGGCAAAAACTGTATTTTTAACCTAAAAAATAAATATTTTATTCAAATGAGTCTGCCTTATAATATTTTTAAAATTATGATATTTGATTCCCATCAACGAATAAAATGAAGCCATACGACCATACAGATACCACAAAATGGTTTCTAACTTGTACGGTTACAGAGAAATAGGCGATCTTCTATAAGTCACTTTTCAAGGTTTTTGGTCTGTAAAACTGTCAATTATTATTCGATTTTTACAATTTATTTACCATTTCATGCCTTATGCTATTTATGACTTCTATGAACCAAGTTAAAATTTTCAATATCACCGGAAGTAATGTAATTTTTGCAAAAAACGTATTTTTAGCCTTTAAAACAAACATTTTTTTGAAGGGATTTATATTTATTATTCGTTTAACTTTATAACGTCTGACTCTAATGGGCAGTAAGACTGAATCAATACCATCATATTGATATCAAGAAAAATCTTCTAGCATGTTCCCTTGTCGAATAATAACCAATTTTCCGAGGGTCACTTTTCAGTTTTTTACCTTCTTAATTTCAGTTTATGGGTTATAGGTTAATTATTTATTGTCCGATATTTATAAAAAAAAGTTTGTATTTTGTATGTTGCGAATTTTCGACTTATTTTTCATCTATAAAAATTTCTTTCGGCACCGGAAGTGACATACTTTTGCCATAATTTACAATTTTGACCGGTCTTTTAGCCAGCAAATATTACTTTTAGATATGATAGAGGGTGTCACTGAAGCAAAACAACTAAAGTATAGTTTGGTAGCTCAATGGATCGGCTATGGTATAATAAACTTCCTGTATGATTCCTGAAAGCCGGTTCAGTGCTGCTTGCAGGTTATTAGGCTTTCAGACTTTCGTCTGAAAGCCTATTGAGATTACTAAAATTATTATTATTATTATTATTAGGCTTTCAGACTTTCGTCTGAAAGCCTATTGAGATTACTAAAATTATTATTATTATTATTATTATTATTATTATTATTATTATTTACCGCGGGGGCCTAGATCTCCATGATCGAAAACAGATATCGATCTGGAATTAGATTTTCTATTGGGAAACCATGTGGTGGCTACTTGATAAAATATTTTTGAAATTTCTGCGCATACCGGAAGTGACCGAACTTTGCACGTTGTCTAAAAATTGAAAATCGGCCATAGTTTCGTCAATTCGTTATCCATTTTCAAACAAATTACATTTTTGGAATCCCTGAATCTTTTCTGAGACAATGGCTATCTCACATTTTTCAATTTCGAACATTCGTCTA
This sequence comes from Patella caerulea, assembly GCA_036850965.1. Lineage (NCBI taxonomy): Eukaryota > Metazoa > Mollusca > Gastropoda > Patellidae > Patella > Patella caerulea. The sequence goes on from JAZGQO010000006.1 coordinate 28,974,791, forward strand.
TGACTTTTATCGTTCGAAAATTGAAAACATGTTGTTTACGAGACCATTTTTGTCATTTTTCAAAATTTTCAAATTTGACCTACATTTTTGGATACCTGAAGTCCATCCGATTCCAGTAATATAAGTTTCATTCAGAGTTATCGCCCTTTATTTTTCGATTTTTTTCGAATTTTCTTCCCATTTTGTCAGCTCGGGTTTCGTTTTATGGTAGAATTGACGTTTCTGAAACTTCTAGAACATGAAGTTATAGTCCAATACCAACGTATAAAGCAATTTCGACAAGAATCCTTAAACCGGAAGTGGTCGAAATAATGGGCAATATTTTGAAAAAAATGCAAAAAATGGATATTTTGGGGAAAAACGCGAATTCTCCGCCCGATATCAATGGATTAAAGAAATTAGGGTACCATTGGACTGCACTAGGATTGTGCTATCGTATGATACCCAACTCGTACGGATACGATGAGCAGGCAGCAAAATATGGCACGCTGAAAATCAAGTATTTTCTGATTTGGAGCGTTTTTGGACGCCTGTATCTCGAAAACTTAACCGCAACTTTTTTTGTAATTTTTTCTATCGAGAGTCCTTTCGGAGGTATTTTGCATGGAGCCATCCAATAAGACTTTGAAATATCTGGAATAGGTGAAATAACGGACTGAAAATCGAAAAAAGTCGAAAAATCGTGAAATTTTGGAAAATGCTCTGCTATTTTTTTATTTTCAAAGATTTCCAAAAAACGACTGCATATTCAGATAGCTGACCTAATTACGATTCTAACGATGTATAATATGTATGTAGTTATTGAAATTTAATTTTCGATATTTTAAATTTTTTGCATTTTTGGCACTTTTGAACCTAGGATTTCTCAGGGGCATTTTATCTGATCAGATAATGTAATATATCATTACAGAGCACTGTGGCTATTTTAGTGCCCAAACCGGTTATTAAAACTATACCGACAATAATAACCATACCGGAAGTATTCAAAAAATGAAAAAAAAAGGTTAAAAACATTGTCGCACTTGCGAAAAACTTGATTTCTCCCTTAGGTAATAGCGGACCAAAAGAATTAAAGTGTCGTTGGATAGCCCTATTAATGGACCATCATATGGTATCTAAATAATACGATATCGATGGTAAGGAAATAAATTATTGTATGCCAAAAATCTAGTATTTTCCGATTTTTTAACATTCTGAGACGCCCTTTTCTCGAAAACGACGCCGCAGATTTTTCTTAAACTTTTCTAACTCAAAGTCCCATCGGTTGTCTATATAGTGAATCCAAAATGAAAAGCATTGAAATAATATAGGTGGTCCAAAAATGGCATCAAACTTTGAAAAAAATTGAAAAATCGTTAATTTTTTGTAAACGCTCTTTTATTTATCTTTTTTTCCAAAACTGCTCAATGGATGTTTCTGACACTTCTGGTACAGAAAGTAAAGTATCCAAAGAACTTCGTAAAGCTATCACAACAACGATCGTAAAACTGGAAGTAGTCGAAAAAATGTCCGATATTTTGAAAAAAATTATTTTTTTTACGAAAATCTTTTTTATTTATAAATATTTTTTGGTGATATTTTACACTGGGTTAAAATATCATCGTACTTGAGCAGAAATGAGAAAAAAAATTGTCTGGATAATTTGCGTTAGCCGCCATCGGCGAATTTAGTTTTTCGTACCCAGAAAAATTATTTATTGTTCGATTTGTATAAAACAAAGTTCATATGCTCCGTGGTCCCAATTGTTATTTTTTATGTTACGGTGAAATTTTTCTGTCGGCAACGGAAGTGACGTAATATTAACAAAAACTACAATTTTGACAGTTCGGTACCACTTTTTGAAAGAAAATATTATTTTTTTTCAAAACTGATATAACTAAAAGGATGCACCCTGCGAAGGTGCACAAAATCCTTAGCTCATATTTTTAAATTTCAATTTCATTTTCGGGCAATTCCGAATAAAATGTAAAATAAAGTGTAAAATTCAGCTATTTACAATTCATTCAGCGTCTTCATATTTTTAAATATTTATTTGTAATTTTCATAAACTCGTAGCAATAATCCAGACGAAGAGAATGTATGCGAAAATTAGTTTGTAATATGAGCAGTTGTCGAGAAATATGCAATTTTGCATGCATCACTTTTCACGTTATTTTGCCTATACAAGAGTGAATTATTATTCGATTTGCAATATTTTTTTTCCATTTGATGTCTAATGCCAATTTGGACTAGGTCAAGCCAATTTTACATTTTCACTGTGACCGGAAATGACGTCATTTGGGCAAAAACTGTATTTTTAACCTAAAAAACTAATATTTTATTCAAATCAGTCTCCCTTATAATATTTTTAAAATTATGATATTTTATTCCCATCAACGAATAGAATGAAGACATACGACCATACAGATACCACAAAATGGTTTCTAACTTGTACGGTTACAGAGAAATAGGCGATCTTCTATAAGTCACTTTTCAAGGTTTTTGGTCTATAAAAGTGTCAATTATTATTCGATTTTTATAATTCTTTTACCATTTGATGCCTTATGCCATTTATGACTTCTATGAACCAAGTTAACATTTTCAATATCACCGGAAGTAATGTAATTTTTGCAAAAAACGTATTTTTAGCCTTCAAAACAAACATTTTTTTGAAGTGATTTATATTCATTATTCGTTTAACTTTATAACGTCTGGCTCTAATGGGCAGTAAGATTGAATCAATACCATCATATTGATATCAAGAAAAGGCTTCTAGCATGTTCCCTTGTCGAATAATAACCAATTTTCCCAGGGTCACTTTTAAGTTTTTTACCTTCTTAATTTCAGTTTATGGGTTATAGGTTAATTATTTATTGCCCGATATGTATAAAACAAAGTTTGTATTTTGTGTGTTGGGAATTTTCGACTTATTTTTCACCTATAAAAATTTCTTTCGGTACCGGAAGTGACGTAATTTTGCCATAATTTACAATTTTGACCGGTCTTTTCGCCTGCAAATATTACTTTTACATATGATAGAGGGTGTCACTGAAGCAAAACAACTAAAGTATACTTTGGTAGCTCAATGGATCGGCTATGGTATAATAAACTTCCTGTACGATTCCTGAAAGCCGGTTCAGTGCTGCTTGCAGGTCTAGTTATTATTATTATTATTATTATTTACCGCGGGGGCCTAGATCTCCATGATCGAAAACAGATATCGATCTGGAATTAGATTTTCTATTGGGAAACCATGTGGTGGCTACTTGATAAAATATTTTTGAAATTTCTGCGCATACCGGAAGTGACCGAACTTTGCACGTTGTCTAAAAATTGAAAATCGGCCATAGTTTCGTCAATTCTTTATCCATTTTCAAACAAATTACATTTTTGGAATCCCTGAATCTTTTCTGAGACAATGGCTATCTCACATTTTTCAATTTCGAACATTCGTCTATGACTTTTATCGTTCGAAAATTGAAAACATGTTGTTTACGAGACCATTTTTGTCATTTTTCAAAATTTTCAAATTTGACCTACATTTTTGGATACCTGAAGTCCATCCGATTCCAGTAATATAAGTTTCATTCAGAGTTATCGCCCTTTATTTTTCGATTTTTTTCGAATTTTCTTCCCATTTTGTCAGCTCGGGTTTCGTTTTATGGTAGAATTGACGTTTCTGAAACTTCTAGAACATGAAGTTATAGTCCAATACCAACGTATAAAGCAATTTCGACAAGAATCCTTAAACCGGAAGTGGTCGAAATAATGTGCAATATTTTGAAAAAAATGCAAAAAATGGATATTTTGGGGAAAAACGCGAATTCTCCGCCCGATATCAATGGATTAAAGAAATTAGGGTACCATTGGACTGCACTAGGATTGTGCTATCGTATGATACCCAACTCGTACGGATACGATGAGCAGGAAGCAAAATATGGCACGCTGAAAATCAAGTATTTTCTGATTTGGAGCGTTTTTGGACGCCTGTATCTCGAAAACTTAACCGCAACTTTTTTTGTAATTTTTTCTATCGAGAGTCCTTTCGGAGGTATTTTGCATGAAGCCATCCAATAAGACTTTGAAATATCTGGAATAGGTGAAATAACGGACTGAAAATCGAAAAAAGTCGAAAAATCGTGAAATTTTGGAAAATGCTCTGCTATTTTTTTATTTTCAAAGATTTCCAAAAAACGATTGTATATTCAGATAGCTGACCTAATTACGATTCTAACGATGTATAATATGTATGTAGTTATTGAAATTTAATTTTCGATATTTTAAATTTTTTGCATTTTTGGCACTTTTGAACCTAGGATTTCTCAGGGGCATTTTATCTGATCAGATAATGTAATATATCATTACAAAGCACTGTGGCTATTTTAGTGCCCAAACCGGTTATTAAAACTATACCGACAATAATAACCATACCGGAAGTATTCAAAAAATGAAAAAAAAGGTTAAAAACATTGTCGCACTTGCGAAAAACTTGATTTCTCCCTTAGGTAATAGCGGACCAAAAGAACTAAAGTGTCGTTGGATAGCCCTATTAATGGACCATCATATGGTATCTAAATAATACGATATCGATGGTAAGGAAATAAATTATTGTATGCCAAAAATCTAGTATTTTCCGATTTTTTAACATTCTGAGACGCCCTTTTCTCGAAAACGACGCCGCAGATTTTTCTTAAACTTTTCTAACTCAAAGTCCCATCGGTTGTCTATATAGTGAATCCAAAATGAAAAGCATTGAAATAATATAGGTGGTCCAAAAATGGCATCAAACTTTGAAAAAAATTGAAAAATCGTTAAATTTTTGTAAACGCTCTTTTATTTATCTTTTTTTCCAAAACTGCTCAGTGGATGTTTCTGACACTTCTGGTACAGAAAGTTAAGTATCCAAAGAACTTCGTAAAGCTATCACAACAACGATCGTAAAACTGGAAGTAGTCGAAAAAATGTCCGATATTTTGAAAAAAATTATTTTTTTTACGAAAATCTTTTTTATTTATGAATATTTTTTGGTGATATTTTACACTGGGTTAAAATATCATCGTACTTGAGCAGAAATGAGAAAAAAAATTGTCTGGGTAATTTGCGTTAACCGCCATCGGCGAATTTAGTTTTTCGTACCCAGAAAAATTATTTATTGTTCGATTTGTATAAAACAAAGTTCATATGCTCCGTGGTCCCAATTGTTATTTTTTATGTTACGGTGAAATTTTTCTGTCGGCAACAGAAGTGACGTAATATTAACAAAAACTACAATTTTGACAGTTCGGTACCACTTTTTGAAAGAAAATATTATTTTTTTTCAAAACTGATATAACTAAAAGGATGCACCCTGCGAAGGTGCACAAAATCCTTAGCTCATATTTTTAAATTTCAATTTCATTTTCGGGCAATTTCGAATAAAATGTAAAATAAAGTGTAAAATTCAGCTATTTACAATTCATTCAGCGTCTTCATATTTTTAAATATTTATTTGTAATTTTCATAAACTCGTAGCAATAATCCAGACGAAGAGAATGTATGCGAAAATTAGTTTGTAATATGAGCAGTTGTCGAGAAATATGCAATTTTGCATGCATCACTTTTCACGTTATTTTGCCTATACAAGAGTGAATTATTATTCGATTTGCAATATTTTTTTTCCATTTGATGTCTAATGCCAATTTGGACTAGGTCAAGCCAATTTTACATTTTCACTGTGACCGGAAATGACGTCATTTGGGCAAAAACTGTATTTTTAACCTAAAAAACTAATATTTTATTCAAATCAGTCTCCCTTATAATATTTTTAAAATTATGATATTTTATTCCCATCAACGAATAGAATGAAGCCATACGACCATACAGATACCACAAAATGTTTTCTAACTTGTACGGTTACAGAGAAATAGGCGATCTTCTATAAGTCACTTTTCAAGGTTTTTGGTCTATAAAAGTGTCAATTATTATTCGATTTTTATAATTTTTTTACCATTTGATGCCTTATGCCATTTATGACTTCTATGAACCAAGTTAACATTTTCAATATCACCGGAAGTAATGTAATTTTTGCAAAAAACGTATTTTTAGCCTTCAAAACAAACATTTTTTTGAAGTGATTTATATTCATTATTCGTTTAACTTTATAACGTCTGGCTCTAATGGGCAGTAAGATTGAATCAATACCATCATATTGATATCAAGAAAAGGCTTCTAGCATGTTCCCTTGTCGAATAATAACCAATTTTCCCAGGGTCACTTTTAAGTTTTTTACCTTCTTAATTTCAGTTTATGGGTTATAGGTTAATTATTTATTGCCCGATATGTATAAAACAAAGTTTGTATTTTGTGTGTTGCGAATTTTCGACTTATTTTTCACCTATAAAAATTTCTTTCGGTACCGGAAGTGACGTAATTTTGCCATAATTTACAATTTTGACCGGTCTTTTCGCCAGCAAATATTACTTTTACATATGATAGAGGGTGTCACTGAAGCAAAACAACTAAAGTATACTTTGGTAGCTCAATGGATCGGCTATGGTATAATAAACTTCCTGTATGATTCCTGAAAGCCGGTTCAGTGCTGCTTGCAGGTCTAGTTATTATTATTATTATTATTTACCGCGGGGGCCTAGATCTCCATGATCGAAAACAGATATCGATCTGAAATTAGATTTTCTATAGGGAAACCATGTGGTGGCTACTTGATAAAATATTTTTGAAATTTCTGCGCATACCGGAAGTGACCGAACTTTGCACGTTGTCTAAAAATTGAAAATCGGCCATAGTTTCGTCAATTCGTTATCCATTTTCAAACAAATTACATTTTTGGAATCCCTGAATCTTTTCTGAGACAATGGCTATCTCACATTTTTCAATTTCGAACATTCGTCTATGACTTTTATCGTTCGAAAATTGAAAACATGTTGTTTACGAGACCATTTTTGTCATTTTTCAAAATTTTCAAATTTGACCTACATTTTTGGATACCTGAAGTCCATCCGATTCCAGTAATATAAGTTTCATTCAGAGTTATCGCCCTTTATTTTTCGATTTTTTTCGAATTTTCTTCCCATTTTGTCAGCTCGGGTTTCGTTTTATGGTAGAATTGACGTTTCTGAAACTTCTAGAACATGAAGTTATAGTCCAATACCAACGTATAAAGCAATTTCGACAAGAATCCTTAAACCGGAAGTGGTCGAAATAATGTGCAATATTTTGAAAAAAATGCAAAAAATGGATATTTTGGGGAAAAACGCGAATTCTCCGCCCGATATCAATGGATTAAAGAAATTAGGGTGCCATTGGACTGCACTAGGATTGTGCTATCGTATGATACCCAACTCGTACGGATACGATGAGCAGGCAGCAAAATATGGCACGCTGAAAATCAAGTATTTTCTGATTTGGAGCGTTTTTGGACGCCTGTATCTCGAAAACTTAACCGCAACTTTTTTTGTAATTTTTTCTATCGAGAGTCCTTTCGGAGGTATTTTGCATGAAGCCATCCAATAAGACTTTGAAATATCTGGAATAGGTGAAATAACGGACTGAAAATCGAAAAAAGTCGAAAAATCGTGAAATTTTGGAAAATGCTCTGCTATTTTTTTATTTTCAAAGATTTCCAAAAAACGATTGTATATTCAGATAGCTGACCTAATTACGATTCTAACGATGTATAATATGTATGTAGTTATTGAAATTTAATTTTCGATATTTTAGATTTTTTGCATTTTTGGCACTTTTGAACCTAGGATTTCTCAGGGGCATTTTATCTGATCAGATAATGTAATATATCATTACAGAGCACTGTGGCTATTTTAGTGCCCAAACCGGTTATTAAAACTATACCGACAATAATGAACATACCGGAAGTATTCAAAAAATAAAAAAAAAAGGTTAAAAACATTGTCGCACTTGCGAAAAACTTGATTTCTCCCTTAGGTAATAGCGGACCAAAAGAACTAAAGTGTCGTTGGATAGCCCTATAAAAGGACCATCATATGGTATCTTAATAATACGATATCGATGGTAAGGAAATAAATTATTGTATGCCAAAAATCTAGTATTTTCCGATTTTTTAACATTCTGAGACGCCCTTTTCTCGAAAACGACGCCGCAGATTTTTCTTAAACTTTTCTAACTCAAAGTCCCATCGGTTGTCTATATAGTGAATCCAAAATGAAAAGCATTGAAATAATATAGGTGGTCCAAAAATGGCATCAAACTTTGAAAAAAATTGAAAAATCGTTAAATTTTTGTAAACGCTCTTTTATTTATCTTTTTTTCCAAAACTGCTCAATGGATGTTTCTGACACTTCTGGTACAGAAAGTTAAGTATCCAAAGAACTTCGTAAAGCTATCACAACAACGATCGTAAAACTGGAAGTAGTCGAAAAAATGTCCGATATTTTGAAAAAAAATATTTTTTTTACGAAAATCTTTTTTATTTATGAATATTTTTTGGTGATATTTTACACTGGGTTAAAATATCATCTTACTTGAGCAGAAATGAGAAAAAAAATTGTCTGGGTAATTTGCGTTAGCCGCCATCGGCGAATTTAGTTTTTCGTACCCAGAAAAATTATTTATTGTTCGATTTGTATAAAACAAAGTTCATATGCTCCGTGGTCCCAATTGTTATTTTTTATGTTACGGTGAAATTTTTCTGTCGGCAACGGAAGTGACGTAATATTAACAAAAACTACAATTTTGACAGTTCGGTACCACTTTTTGAAAGCAAATATTATTTTTTTTCAAAACTGATATAACTAAAAGGATGCACCCTGCGAAGGTGCACAAAATCCTTAGCTCATATTTTTAAATTTCAATTTCATTTTCGGGCAATTTCGAATAAAATGTAAAATAAAGTGTAAAATTCAGCTATTTACAATTCATTCAGCGTCTTCATATTTTTAAATATTTATTTGTAATTTTCATAAACTCGTAGCAATAATCCAGACGAAGAGAATGTATGCGAAAATTAGTTTGTAATATGAGCAGTTGTCGAGAAATATGCAATTTTGCATGCATCACTTTTCACGTTATTTTGCCTATACAAGAGTGAATTATTATTCGATTTGCAATATTTTTTTTCCATTTGATGTCTAATGCCAATTTGGACTAGGTCAAGCCAATTTTACATTTTCACTGTGACCGGAAATGACGTCATTTGGGCAAAAACTGTATTTTTAACCTAAAAAAACTAATATTTTATTCAAATCAGTCTCCCTTATAATATTTTTAAAATTATGATATTTTATTCCCATCAACGAATAGAATGAAGCCATACGACCATACAGATACCACAAAATGGTTTCTAACTTGTACGGTTACAGAGAAATAGGCGATCTTCTATAAGTCACTTTTCAAGGTATTTGGTCTATAAAAGTGTCAATTATTATTCGATTTTTATAATTTTTTTACCATTTGATGCCTTATGCCATTTATGACTTCTATGAACCAAGTTAACATTTTCAATATCACCGGAAGTAATGTAATTTTTGCAAAAAACGTATTTTTAGCCTTCAAAACAAACATTTTTTTGAAGTGATTTATATTCATTATTCGTTTAACTTTATAACGTCTGGCTCTAATGGGCAGTAAGATTGAATCAATACCATCATATTGATATCAAGAAAAGGCTTCTAGCATGTTCCCTTGTCGAATAATAACCAATTTTCCCAGGGTCACTTTTAAGTTTTTTACCTTCTTAATTTCAGTTTATGGGTTATAGGTTAATTATTTATTGCCCGATATGTATAAAACAAAGTTTGTATTTTGTGTGTTGCGAATTTTCGACTTACTTTTCACCTATAAAAATTTCTTTCGGTACCGGAAGTGACGTAATTTTGCCATAATTTACAATTTTGACCGGTCTTTTCGCCAGCAAATATTACTTTTACATATGATAGAGGGTGTCACTGAAGCAAAACAACTAAAGTATACTTTGGTAGCTCAATGGATCGGCTATGGTATAATAAACTTCCTGTATGATTCCTGAAAGCCGGTTCAGTGCTGCTTGCAGGTCTAGTTATTATTATTATTATTATTATTTACCGCGGGGCCTAGATCTCCATGATCGAAAACAGATATCGATCTGGAATTAGATTTTCTATTGGGAAACCATGTGGTGGCTACTTGATAAAATATTTTTGAAATTTCTGCGCATACCGGAAGTGACCGAACTTTGCACGTTGTCTAAAAATTGAAAATCGGCCATAGTTTCGTCAATTCGTTATCCATTTTCAAACAAATTACATTTTTGGAATCCCTGAATCTTTTCTGAGACAATGGCTATCTCACATTTTTCAATTTCGAACATTCGTCTATGACTTTTATCGTTCGAAAATTGAAAATTGAGACCATTTTTGTCATTTTTCAAAATTTTCAAATTTGACCTACATTTTTGGATACCTGAAGTCCATCCGATTCCAGTAATATAAGTTTCATTCAGAGTTATCGCCCTTTATTTTTCGATTTTTTTCGAATTTTCTTCCCATTTTGTCAGCTCGGGTTTCGTTTTATGGTAGAATTGACGTTTCTGAAACTTCTAGAACATGAAGTTATAGTCCAATACCAACGTATAAAGCAATTTCGACAAGAATCCTTAAACCGGAAGTGGTCGAAATAATGTGCAATATTTTGAAAAAAATGCAAAAAATGGATATTTTGGGGAAAAACGCGAATTCTCCGCCCGATATCAATGGATTAAAGAAATTAGGGTACCATTGGACTGCACTAGGATTGTGCTATCGTATGATACCCAACTCGTACGGATACGATGAGCAGGCAGCAAAATATGGCACGCTGAAAATCAAGTATTTTCTGATTTGGAGCGTTTTTGGACGCCTGTATCTCGAAAACTTAACCGCAACTTTTTTTGTAATTTTTTCTATCGAGAGTCCTTTCGGAGGTATTTTGCATGAAGCCATCCAATAAGACTTTGAAATATCTGGAATAGGTGAAATAACGGACTGAAAATCGAAAAAAGTCGAAAAATCGTGAAATTTTGGAAAATGCTCTGCTATTTTTTTATTTTCAAAGATTTCCAAAAAAACGATCGTATATTCAGATAGCTGACCTAATTACGATTCTAACGATGTATAATATGTATGTAGTTATTGAAATTTAATTTTCGATATTTTAAATTTTTTGCATTTTTGGCACTTTTGAACCTAGGATTTCTCAGGGGCATTTTATCTGATCAGATAATGTAATATATCATTACAGAGCACTGTGGCTATTTTAGTGCCCAAACCGGTTATTAAAACTATACCGACAATAATAACCATACCGGAAGTATTCAAAAAATGAAAAAAAAGGTTAAAAACATTGTCGCACTTGCGAAAAACTTGATTTCTCCCTTAGGTAATAGCGGACCAAAAGAACTAAAGTGTCGTTGGATAGCCCTATTAATGGACCATCATATGGTATCTAAATAATACGATATCGATGGTAAGGAAATAAATTATTGTATGCCAAAAATCTAGTATTTTCCGATTTTTTAACATTCTGAGACGCCCTTTTCTCGAAAACGACGCCGCAGATTTTTCTTAAACTTTTCTAACTCAAAAACCCATCGGTTGTCTATACAGTGAATCCAAAATGAAAAGCATTGAAATAATATAGGTGGTCCAAAAATGGCATCAAACTTTGAAAAAAATTGAAAAATCGTTAAATTTTTGTAAACGCTCTTTTATTTATCTTTTTTTCCAAAACTGCTCAATGGATGTTTCTGACACTTCTGGTACAGAAAGTTAACTATCCAAAGAACTTCGTAAAGCTATCACAACAACGATCGTAAAACTGGAAGTAGTCGAAAAAATGTCCGATATTTTGAAAAAAATTATTTTTTTTACGAAAATCTTTTTTATTTATGAATATTTTTTGGTGATATTTTACACTGGGTTAAAATATCATCGTACTTGAGCAGAAATGAGAAAAAAAATTGTCTGGGTAATTTGCGTTAGCCGCCATCGGCGAATTTAGTTTTTCGTACCCAGAAAAATTATTTATTGTTCGATTTGTATAAAACAAAGTTCATATGCTCCGTGGTCCCAATTGTTATTTTTTATGTTGCGGTGAAATTTTTCTGTCGCCAACGGAAGTGACGTAATATTAACAAAAACTACAATTTTGACAGTTCGGTACCACTTTTTGAAAGAAAATATTATTTTTTTTCAAAACTGATATAACTAAAAGGATGCACCCTGCGAAGGTGCACAAAATCCTTAGCTCATATTTTTAAATTTCAATTTCATTTTCGGGCAATTTCGAATAAAATGTAAAATAAAGTGTAAAAGTCAGCTATTTACAATTCATTCAGCGTCTTCATGTTTTTAAATATTTATTTGTAATTTTCATAAACTCGTAGCAATAATCCAGACGAAGAGAATGTATGCGAAAATTAGTTTGTAATATGAGCAGTTGTCGAGAAATATGCAATTTTGCATGCATCACTTTTCACGTTATTTTGCCTATACAAGAGTGAATTATTATTCGATTTGCAATATTTTTTTTCCATTTGATGTCTAATCCCAATTTGGACTAGGTCAAGCCAATTTTACATTTTCACTGTGACCGGAAATGACGTCATTTGGGCAAAAACTGTATTTTTAACCTAAAAAACTAATATTTTATTCAAATCAGTCTCCCTTATAATATTTTTAAAATTATGATATTTTATTCCCATCAACGAATAGAATGAAGCCATAGGACCATACAGATACCACAAAATGGTTTCTAACTTGTACGGTTACAGAGAAATAGGCGATCTTCTATAAGTCACTTTTCAAGGTTTTTGGTCTATAAAAGTGTCAATTATTATTCGATTTTTATAATTTTTTTACCATTTGATGCCTTATGCCATTTATGACTTCTATGAACCAAGTTAACATTTTCAATATCACCGGAAGTAATGTAATTTTTGCAAAAAACGTATTTTTAGCCTTCAAAACAAACATTTTTTTGAAGTGATTTATATTCATTATTCGTTTAACTTTATAACGTCTGGCTCCAATGGGCAGTAAGATTGAATCAATACCATCATATTGATATCAAGAAAAGGCTTCTAGCATGTTCCCTTGTCGAATAATAACCAATTTTCCCAGGGTCACTTTTAAGTTTTTTACCTTCTTAATTTCAGTTTATGGGTTATAGGTTAATTATTTATTGCCCGATATGTATAAAACAAAGTTTGTATTTTGTGTGTTGCGAATTTTCGACTTATTTTTCACCTATAAAAATTTCTTTCGGTACCGGAAGTGACGTAATTTTGCCATAATTTACAATTTTGACCGGTCTTTTCGCCAGCAAATATTACTTTTACATATGAAAGAGGGTGTCACTGAAGCAAAACAACTAAAGTATACTTTGGTAGCTCAATGGATCGGCTATGGTATAATAAACTTCCTGTATGATTCCTGAAAGCCGGTTCAGTGCTGCTTGCAGGTCTAGTTATTATTATTATTATTTACCGCGAGGGCCTAGATCTCTATGATCGAAACAGATATCGATCTGGAATTAGATTTTCTATTGGGAAACCATGTGGTGGCTACTTGATAAAATATTTTCGAAATTTCTGCGCATACCGGAAGTGACCGAACTTTGTACGTTGTCTAAAAATTGAAAATTGGCCATAGTTTCGGCAATTCTTTATCCATTTTCAAACAAATTACATTTTTGGAATCCCTGAATCTTTTCTGAGACAATGGCTATCTCACATTTTTCAATTTCGAACATTCGTCTATGACTTTTATCGTTTGAAAATTGAAAAGATGTTGTTTACGAGACAATTTTTGTTATTTTTCAAAATTTTCAAATTTGACCTACATTTTTGGATACCTGAAGTCCATCCGATTCCAGTAATATAAGTTTCATTCAGAGTTATCGCCCTTTATTTTTCGATTTTTTTCGAATTTTCTTTCCATTTTGTGAGCTCGGGTTTCGGTTTATGGCAGAATTGACGTTTCTGAAACTTCTGGAACATGAAGTTATAGTCCAATACCAACTTATAAAGCAATTTCGACAAGAATCCTTAAACCGGAAGTGGTCGAAATAATGGGCAATATTTTGAAAAAAATGCAAAAAATGGATATTTTGGGGAAAAACGCGATTTCTCCGCCCGATATCAATGGATTAAAGAAATTAGGGTACCATTGGACTGCACTAGGATTGTACTATCGTATGATACCCAATTCATACGGATTCTATGATCAGGCAGCAAAATATGGCACGCTGAAAATCAAGTATTTTCTGATTTGGAGCGTTTTTGGACGCCTGTATCTCGAAAACTTAACCTACAATTTTTTTCAAATTTTTTCTATCGAGAGTCCTTTTGGAAGTCTTTTGCATGAAGCCATCCAATAAGCCTTTGAAATGTCTGGAATAGGATAAAAAAGGGACTGAAAATCGAAAAAAGTCGAAAAATCGTGAAATTTTGGAAAATGCTCTACTATTTTTTTATTTTAAGAAATTTTTAAAAAAAGGTTGTATATTTAGATAGCTGACCTAATTACGATTCTAACAGTGTATAATATGTATGTAATTATTGAAATTTAATTTTCGATATTTTAAATTTTTTGCATTTTTGGCACTTTTGAACGTAGGATTTCTCAGGGGCATTTTATCTGATCAGATAATGTAATATATCATTACAGAGCCCTGTGGCTATTTTAGTGCCCAAACTGGCTATTAAAACTATTCCGAAAATAATAACCATACCGGAAGTATTCAAAAAATAAAAAAAAAGTTAAAAATATTGTCGCACTTGCGAAAAACATGATTTCTCCCTTAGGTAATAGCGGACCAAAAGAACTAAAGTGTCGCTGGATAGAACTATTAATGGACCATCATATGGTATCTCAATAATATGATTTCCATGGTAAGGAAATAAATTATTGCATGCCATAAATCTAGTATTTTCCGATTTTTTAACATTCTGAGACGCACTTTTCTCGAAAACGACGCCTACGATTTTTCTTAAACTTTTCTTACTCAAAGTCCTATCGGTTGTCTATACAGTGAATCCAAAATGAAAACCATTGAAATGAAATAAGTGGTCCAAAAATGGCATCAAACTTTGAAAAAAATTGAAAAATCGTTAAATTTTTGTAAACGCTCTTTAATTTATCTTTTTTTCAAAAACTGCTCAATGGATGTTTCTGACACTTCTGGTACAGAAAGTTAAGTATCCAAAGAACCTCGTAAAGCTATCGCGACAATGATCGTAAAACCGGAAGTAGTCGAAAAAATGTCCGATATTTTGAAAAAAAATATTTTTTTTACGAAAACCTTTTTTATTTATGAATATTTTTTGATGATATTTTACACAGGGTTAAAATATCATCGTACTTGAGCAGAAATGAGAAAAAAAATTGTCTCGGTAATTTGCGTTAGCCGCCATCGGCTAATTTTGCTTTTCGTACCCAGAAAAATTATTTATTGTTCGATTTGTATAAAACAAAGTTCATATGCTCCGTGGTCCCAATTGTAATTTTTTTTGTTACGGTGAAATTTTTCTGTCGGCAACGGAAGTGACGTAATATTAACAAAAACTACAATTTTGACAGTTCGGTACCACTTTTTGAAAGCAAATATTATTTTTTTCCAAAACTGATATAACTAAAAGGATGCACCCTGTAAAGGTGCACAAAATCCTTAGCTCATATTTTTAAATTTCAATTTCATTTTCGGGCAATTTCGAATAAAATGTAAAATAAAGTGTAAAATTCAGTTATTTACAATTCATTCAGCGTCTTCATATTTTGAAATATTTATTTGTAATTTTCATAAACTCGTAGCAATAATCCAGACGAAGAGAATGTATGCGAAAATTAGTTTATAATATGAGCAGTTGCCGAGAAATATGCAATTTTGCATGCATCACTTTTCACGTTATTTTGCCTATACAAAAGTGAATTATTATTCGATTTGCAATATTTTTTTTCCATTTGATGCCTAATGCCAATTTGGACTAGGTCAAGCCAATTTTACATTTTCACTGTGACCGGAAATGACGTCATTTGGGCAAAAACTGTATTTTTAACCTAAAAAACTAAAATTGTATTCAAATGAGTCTGCCTTATAATATTTTTAAAATTATGATATTTGATTCCCATCAACGAATAGAATGAAGCCATACGACTATACAGATACCACAAAATGGTTTCTAACTTGTACGGTTTCAGAGAAATAGGCGATCTTGTATAAGTCACTTTTCAAGGTTTTTGGTCTATAAAAGTGTCAATTGTTATTCGATTTTTATAATCTTTTTACCATTTGATGCCTTATGCCATTTATGACTTCTATGAACCAAGTTAACATTTTCAATATCACCGGAAGTAATGTAATTTTTGCAAAAAACGTATTTTTAGCCTTCAAAACAAACATTTTTTTGAAGTGATTTATATTCATTATTCGTTTAACTTTATAACGTCTGACTCTAATGGGCAGTAAGATTGAATCAATACCATCATATTGATATCAAGAAAAGGCTTCTAGCATGTTCCCTTGTCGAATAATAACCAATTTTCCCAGGGTCACTTTTAAGTTTTTTACCTTCTTAATTTCAGTTTATGGGTTATAGGTTAATTATTTATTGCCCGATATGTATAAAACAAAGTTTGTATTTTGTATGTTGCGAATTTTCGACTTATTTTTCACCTATAAAAATTTCTTTCGGTACCGGAAGTGACGTAATTTTGCCTTAATTTACAATTTTGACCGGTCTTTTCGCCAGCAAATATTACTTTTACATATGATAGAGGGTGTCGCTGAAGCAAAACAACTAAAGTATAGTTTGGTAGCTCAATGGATCGGCTATGGTATAATAAACTTCCTGTATGATTCCTGAAAGCCGGTTCAGTGCTGCTTGCAGGTCTAGTTATTATTATTATTATTATTATTTACCGCGGGGGCCTAGATCTCCATAATCGAAAACAGATATCGATCTGAAATTAGATTTTCTATTGGGAAACCACGTGGTGGCTACTTGATAAAATATTTTTGAAATTTCTGCGCATACCGGAAGTGACCGAACTTTGCACGTTGTCTAAAAATTGAAAATCGGCCATAGTTTCGTCAATTCTTTATCCATTTTCAAACAAATTACATTTTTGGAATCCCTGAATCTTTTCTGAGACAATGGCTATCTCACATTTTTCAATTTCGAACATTCGTCTATGACTTTTATCGTTCGAAAATTGAAAACATGTTGTTCACGAGACAATTTTTGTCATTTTTCAAAATTTTCAAATTTGACCTACATTTTTGGATACCTGAAGTCCATCCGATTCCAGTAATATAAGTTTCATTCAGAGTTATCGCCCTTTATTTTTCGATTTTTATCGAATTTTCTTCCCATTTTGCAAGCTCGGGTTTCGTTTTATGGTAGAATTGACGTTTCTGAAACTTCTGGAACATGAAGTTATAGTCCAATACCAACTGATAAAGCAATTTCGACACGGATCTTTAAACCGGAAGTGATCGAAATAATGTGCAATATTTTGAAAAAAATGCAAAAAATGGATATTTTGGGGAAAAACGCAATTTCTCCGCCCGATATCAACGGATTAACGAAATTAGGGTACCATTGGACTGCACTAGGATTGTACTATCGTATGATACCCAATTCATACGGATACGATGAGCAGGAAGCAAAATATGGCACGCTGAAAATCAAGTATTTTCTGATTTGGAGCGTTTTTGGACGCCTGTATCTCGAAAACTTAACCGCAACTTTTTTTTTAACTTTCTCTATCGAGAGTCCATTCGATAGTCTTGTGAATTATGCCACCCAATAAGACTTTGAAATGTCTGGAATAGGTGAAATAACGGACTGAAAATCGAAAAAAGTCGAAAAATCGTGAAATTTTGGAAAATGCTCTACTATTTTTTTATTTTGAGAGATTTTCAAAAAAAGATTGTATATTCAGATAGCTGACCTAATTACGATTCTAACGATGTATAATATGTATGTAGTTATTGAAATTTAATTTTCGATATTTTAAATTTTTGGCATTTTTGGCACTTTTCAACATAGGATTTCTCAGGGGCATTTTATCTGATCAGATAATGCAATATATCATTACAGAGCCCTGTGGCTATTTTAGTGCCCAAACCGGCTATTTAAACTATTCCGAAAATAATAACCATACCGGAAGTATTCAAAAAATGAAAAAAAAGGTTAAAAACATTGTCGCACTTGCGAAAAACTTGATTTCTCCCTTAGGTAATAGCGGACCAAAAGAACTAAAGGGTCGTTGGAAAGCCCTATTAATGGACCATCATATGGTATCTAAATAATACGATTTCGATGGTAGGGAAATAAATTATTGTATGCCAAAAATCTAGTATTTTCCGATTTTTTAACATTCTGAGACGCCCTTTTCTCGAAAACGACGCCGCAGATTTTTCTTAAACTTTTCTTACTCAAAGTCCTATCGGTTGTCTATATAGTGAATCCAAAATGAAAAGCATTGAAATAATATAGGTGGTCCAAAAATGGCATCAAACTTTGAAAAAAATTGAAAAATCATTAAATTTTTGTAAACGCTCTTTAATTTATCTTTTTTTCCAAAACTACTCAATGGATGTTTCTGACACTTCTGGTACAGAAAGTTAAGTATCCAAAGAACTTCGTAAAGCTATCGCGACAATGATCGTAAAACCGGAAGTAGTCGAACAAATGTCCGATATTTTGAAAAAAAATATTTTTTTTACGAATACCTTTTTTATTTATGAATATATTTTGATGGTATTTTACACAGGGTTAAAATATCATCGTACTTGAGCAGAAATGAGAAAAAAAATTGTCAGGGTAATTTGCGTTAGCCGCCATCGGCTAATTTAGTTTTTCGTACCCAGAAAAATTATTTATTGTTCGATTTGTATAAAACAAAGTTCATATGCTCCGTGGTCCCAGTTGTAATTTTTTTTGTTACGGTAAAATTTTTCTGTCGGCAACGAAAGTGACGTAATATTAACAAAAACTACAATTTTGACAGTTCGGTACCACTTTTTGAAAGCAAATATTTTTTTTTTCAAAACTGATATAACTAAAAGGATGCACCCTGCAAAGATGCACAAAATCCTTAGCTCAGATTTTTTAATTTCAATTTCATTTTTGGGCAATTTCGAATAAAATGTAAAATAAAGTGTAAAATTCAGTTATTTACAATTCATTCAGCGTCTTCATATTTTGAAATATTTATTTGTAATTTTCATAAACTCGTAGCAATAATCCAGATGAAGAGAATGTATGCGAAAATTAGTTTGTAATATGAGCAGTTGCCGAGAAATATGCAATTTTGCATGCATCACTTTTCACGTTATTTTGCCTATAAAAGAGTGAATTATCATTCGATTTGCAATATTTTTTTTCCATTTGATGCCTAATGCCAATTTGGACTAGGTCAAGTCAATTTTACATTTTCACTGTGACCGGAAATGACGTCATTTGGGCAAAAACTGTATTTTTAACCCAAAAAACAAATATTTTATTCAAATGAGTCTGCCTTATAATATTTTTAAAATTATGATATTTGATTCCCATCAACGAATAGAATGAAGCCATACGACCATACAGATAGCACAAAATGGTTTCTAACTTGTATGGTTACAGAGAAATAGGCGATCTTCTATAAGTCACTTTTCAAGGTTTTTGGTCTATAAAAGTCTCAATTATTATTCGATTTTTATAATTTTTTTACCATTTGATGCCTTATGCCAATTATGGCTTCTATGAACTAAGTTAACATTTTCAATATCACCGGAAGTAATGTAATTTTTGCAAAAAACGTATTTTTAGCCTTCAAAACAAACATTTTTTTGAAGGGATTTATATTTATTATTCGTTTAACTTGATAACGTCTGACTCTAATGGGCAGTAAGATTGAATCAATACCATCATATTGATATGAAAAAAAGCCTTCTAGCATGTTCCCTTGTCGAATAATAGCCAATTTTCCCAGGGTCACTTTTAAGTTTTTTACCTTCTTAATTTCAGTTTATGGGTTATAGGGTAATTATTTATTGCCCAATATGTATAAAACAAAGTTTGTATTTTGTGTGTTGCGAATTTTCGACTTATTTTTCACCTATAAAGATATCTTTCGGTACCGGAAGTGACGTAATTTTGCCATAATTTACAATTTTGACCTGTCTTTTCGCCAGCAAATATTAGTTTTACATATGATAGAGGGTGTCACTGAAGCAAAACAACTAAAGTATAGTTTGGTAGCTCAATGGATCGGCTATGGTATAAGAAACTTCCTGTATGATTCCTGAAAGCCGGTTCAGTGCTGCTTGCAGGTCTAGTTATTATTATTAGGCTTTCAGACTTTCGTCTGAAAGCCTATTGAGATTACTAAAATTATTATTATTATTATTATTAGGCTTTCAGACTTTCGTCTGAAAGCCTATTGAGATTACTAAAATTATTATTAGGGTTTCACACTGCGTAGCTTGTGTGAAACACTATTGTTTTTGTTAAAATTATTATTAGGGTTTCACACTGCGAAGCTTGTGTGAAACACTATTGTTTTTGTTAAAATTATTATTCTTATTATTATTATTCTTCTTTTGTTTTGAGTAGATCTCAGCAACTACGTGTCGCATCGTTACGATTTCTTCGGTTTTACTGGGAAAGTGGGTGTGACTTAGAGGATAAAGCTATTTTGAACGTTCTGCGACAATGCGAAATGTCCGAAATCACCGAAGTTATCGTTTTTACAAATATTGCGGTAATTTTGACAATAATCATGGGATTTTAACTTTCGATACATTTTGGCATAGCTGGAGACAGGGCACATAGCTGCGCTACTTTCGATTTTTGATTTTCGGCAAATCTTCGAAGATATTAGGCGCCAAATTTCGGAAATTTAAAATTTTACAAAAAACTTTTTTATTTATGAATATTTTTTAGTGGTGTTGTGCACAGAATTAAAGAGTCATCTGACTTGCGCAAAAATGTTAAAAAATTTTGTCTCAGTAATTTTCCTTGGCCTCCATTGGCTAATTCAGTTTTTCAGTCCTAGATTAATTTTTTATTGTTCGATTTGTATAAAACAAAGTTCATATGCTTCGTTGTCTCAATTGTCATTTTTTTTATTACCAAAAGTGTTATCTGTCGGCACCGGAAGTGGCATAATTTTACCAAAAACTACAATTTTGACAGTTAGGTACATTTTTTGAAAACAAATATTATTTTTTTGAAAAATTATATGACTCAAAGAGTGTGTCCTTTAAAGGCGCAAAAAATGTCGGAAGCAGTTTTTTTAATTTCTTTTTCATTTTCTAGCAAATTGGATTAAGAGGTGAAAAAAGGCGTAAAATTGACCTATTTACAACTCATTCAGGCTTTTCAGATTTTAAAATATTTTTACGTAACTTTTATAAACTTGTAGCTATAATCCATACGAAGAGAATGTATGTGAAAATTAGTTTGTAATATAGGCAGTTGCCGAGAAATAGGCAATTTTGCATGAGTCCCTTTTCACGTAATTTTGGCTGTAAAAGAATCAATTATTATTCGATTTTCAATTTTCTTTCGCCATTGGATGCCTAATGCCATAGTGGACTATGTCAAACCATTTTACCCCTTGCGCTGCCACCGGAAATGACGTCATTTGCTCAAAACTTAAATTTTAGCCTTCAAAAAACAATATTTTATTCAAATGAGTCGTATTTGTTATTTTTTTCAAATTGTGATATTTGATTCTATTGATCAAATAGATTGAACCCATACGATCATACAGATACCACAAAATGGTTTCTAACTTGTACGGTTACAGAGAAATGGGCGATTTTCCTTAAGTCACTTTTCAAGGTTTTTGGTCTATAAAAGTGTCAGTTATTATTCGATTTTCATAAAATTTTCACCATATGATATCTTGTGTCATTTATGATTTCATAGATCTAATTTAACATTTTCAGTATCACCGGAAGTAATGTCATTTTGGCAAAAACTGTATTTTTAGCCTTCAAAACAGACATTTTTTTCAAATGAGTCTGATTTGTAATATATTTCAAATTATGATATTTGATTCCAATCAACAAATGGATTGAACCCATACGATCATATAGATACCAAAAGATAGTTTTTATCGTGTACGGTTGCCGAGAAATAGACGATTTTCTACAAGTCACTTTTCAAGGTTTTTGGTCTATAAAAGTGGCAATTCTCATTCGATTTACATACAATTTTCGCCATTATGCTGCCTTATGCCATTTCTGATTTCATAAAACTAATTGAACATTTTCATTATCACCGGAAGTAATGAAATTTTGCCAGGATCACTTACAAGTAACATATATATAAAATGAATTGATATTGCTGGATTTGGTTGATTCTTCGTCCATTTTATTTGATGTTTACAATGCTTATGTGGAAACCTGTTTGATGGTTTCATTGGTATCGGAAGTGACATATGTTTAAGGGTAACGTGGCACCGAAAGAGGCGTGGCACCAGTGAAACCCGTCATTCCTGCATGCAGGTCTAGTTCTTATTATTATTATTATTCAGATTCCAATTTGAATAGATCTCAGCAACTACGTGTCGCATCGTTACGATCTCTTCGGTTTTACTGGGAAAGTGGGTGTGACTTAGAGGATAAAGCTATTTTGAACGTTCTGCGACAATGCGAAATGTCCGAAATCACCGAAGTTATCGTTTTTGGAAATATTGCAGTAATTTTAACAATAATCATTGGATTTTAACTTTCGATACATTTTGGCATAGTCTGAGACAGGGCACATAGCTACGCTACTTTCGATTTTTGATTTTCGGCAAATCTTCGAAGATATTAGGCGCCAAATTTCGAAAATTTAAAATTTTACAAAAAATTTTTTTATTTATGAATATTTTTTAGTCGTATTGTGCACAGAATTAAAGAGTCATCTGGCTAGTGCAAAAATGTTAAAAAAATTTGTCTCAGTAATTTTCCTTGGCCGCCATTGGCTAATTCAGTTTTTCAGTCCTAGATTAATTTTTTATTGTCCGATTTGTATAAAACAAAATTCATATGCTTCGTTGTATCAATTGTCATTTTTTTTATTACCAAAAGTGTTATCTGTCGGCACCGGAAGTGGCATAATTTTACCAAAAACTACAATTTTGACAGTTATTTTCCTACTTCGAAAACAAATATTATTTTTTGGAAAAATTATTTGACTCAAAGAGTGTGCCCTTTCAAGGCGCAAAAAATGTAGGAAGCAGTTTTTTTAATTTCGACTTCACTTTCGAGCAAATTCGATTAAGAGGCTAAAAATGGTGTAAAATTTACCTATTTACAACCTATTCAGGCTTTTCAGATTTTAAAATATTTCTTCGTAACTTTTATAAACTTGTAGCTATAATCCATACGAAGAAAATGTATGTTAAAATTCGTTTGTAATATAAGCAGTTACCAAGAAATGGGCAGTTCTGTACAAGTCACTGTTTTCGTTATTTTGCCTGTAAAATAGTCAATTATTATTGGATTTTTATAAAAGTGACATCATTTGATTCAAAAAGCATGTAGCGTCATATCAAGTTGATTACAATTTAAAATTGACACCGGAAGTGACATCATTTGGTCAAAAACTGCATTTTAAACTTTTTAAATCAATGTTTTATTCAACCAAGAATAACTTAATATGTATTAATAATTTTAACTTTTGGTTTAAATTCACATATAAACAAAACTCATATGGTCATATAGATATCATAAAATTGTTTCTAACTTGTTCGGTTGCCGAGAAATAGACGGTTTTCTACAGGTCACTTTTGAAGGTTTCGGGGCCATAAAAGTGTCAATTATTATTCGATTTTCATAAACGTTACACCGTGTTATACCTACTGCCATTTGGGATTTCATTCAAGTAATTTAAGATTTTCATTATCACCGGAAGTAATGTCATTTTGGCAAAAACTGTATTTTTAGCCTTCAAAACAGATATTTTATTGAAGTGAGTCTGTTTTGAAATCTTTTTCAAATTATGGTATTTGATGCTAATCAACAAATAGAATGAACCCATACGATCACACAGATACCACAAAATGGTTTGTAACTTTAAAGGTTGCAGAGAAATAGCAGATTTTCTACAAGTCACTTTTCAAGTTTTTTGGTCTTAAAATTTTACATAAAATTTTCACTATATGATATCGTATGCCATTTCTGATTTCATAAGACTAATTGAACATTTTCATTAACACAGGAAGTAATTTAATTTTGTCAAGATCATTTACAAGTAACAAATGCATAAAATGAATTGATATTGTTGGATTTTGTTGATTCTGCGTCCATTTTATTTGTGTGCAATGTTAATTTGGAAACCTGTTTAGTGGTTTCGCTGGTACCGGAAGTGACATATGTTCAAGGGTAATTTGGCACCGGAAGTGACATGTTTAAGGGTAACATGGCACCAGTGAAACCCGTCATTCCTGCATGCAGGTCTAGTTATTATTATTATTATTATTATTTACCGCGAGGGCCTAGATCTCCATGATCGAAAACAGATATCGATCTGGAATTAGCTTTTCTATCGGGAAACCATGTGGTGGCTACTTGATAAAATATTTTTGAAATTTCTGCGCATACCGGAAGTGACCGAACTTTGTACTTTCTCTAAAAATTGAAAATCGGCCATAGTTTCGTCAATTCTTTATCCATTTTCAAACAAATTACATTTTTGGAATCCCTGAATCTTTACTGAGACAATGGCTATCTCACATTTTTCAATTTCGAACATTCGTCTATGACTTTTATCGTTCGAAAATTGAAAACATGTTGTTTACGAGACAATTTTTGTTATTTTTCAAAATTTTCAAATTTGACCTACATTTTTGGATACCTGAAGTCCATCCGATTCCAGTAATATAAGTTTCATTCAGAGTTATCGCCCTTTATTTTCCGATTTTTTTCGAATTTTCTTCCCATTTTGCGAGCTCGGGTTTCGTTTTATGGTAGAATTGACGTTTATGAAACTTCTGGAACATGAAGTTATAGTCCAATACCAACTGATAAAGCAATTTCGACACGGATCTTCAAACCGGAAGTGGTCGAAATAATGTTCAATATTTTGAAAAAAATGCAAAAAATGGATATTTTGGGGGAAAACGCTATTTCTCTGTCCGATATCAATGGATTAAACGAATGAAGGTACCGTTTGATGGCACGATTGCTGGACTATCATATGATACCCCATTCATACGGATACTATGAACAGACAGCAAAATATGGCACGCTGAAAATCAAGTATTTTCTGATTTGGAGCGTTTTTGGACGCCTGTATCTCGAAAACTTAACCTGCAATATTTTTTAAATTTTTTCTATCGAGAGTCCTTTGGGAGGTATTTGACATGAAGCCATCCAATAGGACTTTGAAATGTCTGGAATAGGATAAAAAAGGGACTGAAAATCGAAAAAAGTCGAAAAATCGTGAAATTTTGGAAAATGCTCTACTATTTTTTTATTTTAAGAGATTTTTAAAAAAAGGTTGTATATTCAGATAGCTGACCTAATTACGATTCTAACGATGTATAATATGTATGTAATTATTAAAATTTAATTTTCTATATTTTAAATTTTTTGCATTTTTGGCACTTTTGAACATAGGATTTCTCAGGGGCATTTTATCTGATCAGATAATGTAATATATCATTACAGAGCCCTGTGGCTATTTTAGTGCCCAAACCGGCTATTAGAACTATTCCGACAATAATAACCATACCGGAAGTATTCAAAAAATGAAAAAAAAGAGTAAAAACATTGTCGCACTTGCGAAAAACTTGATTTCTCCCTTAGGTAATAGCGGACCAAAAGAACTAAAGTGTCGCTGGATAGCCCTATTAATGGACCATCATATGGTATCTAAATAATACGATTTCGATGGTAAGGAAATAAATTATTGTATGCCAAAAATCTAGTATTTTCCAATTTTTTAACATTCTGAGACGCCCTTTTCTCGAAAACGACGCCTACGATTTTTCTTAAACGTTTCTTACTCAAAGTCCTGTCAGTTGTCTATATAGGGAATCCAAAATGAAAAGCATTGAAATAATATAAGTGGTCGAAAAATGGCCTCAAACTTTGAAAAAAATTGAAAAATCGTTAAATTTTTTGAAACGCTCTTTAATTTATCTTTTTTTCCAAAACTACTCAATGGATGTTTCTGACATTTCTGGTACGTACAGTTAAGTATCCAAAGGACTTCGTAAAGCTATCACAACAACGATCGTAAAACCGGAAGTAGTCGAAAAAATGTCCGATATTTCGAAAAAAATTAATTTTTTTACGAAAACCTTTTTTATTTATGAATATTTTTTGATGATATTTTACACAGGGTTAAAATATCATCGTACTTGAGCAGAAATGAGAAAAAAAATTGTCTCGGTAATTTGCGTTAGCCACCATCGGCTAATTTAGTTTTTCGTACCCAGAAAAATTATTTATTGTTCGATTTGTATAAAACAAAGTTCATATGCACCATGGTCCCAATTGTAATTTTTTTTGTTACGGTGAAATTTTTCTGTCGGCAACGGAAGTGACGTAATATTAACAAAAACTACAATTTTGACAGTTCGGTACCACTTTTTGAAAGCAAATATTATTTTTTTTCAAAACTGATATGACTAAAAGGATGCACCCTGCAAAGGTGCACAAAAACCTTAGCTCATATTTTTTAATTTCAACTTCATTTTCGGGCAATTTCGAATAAAATGTAAAATAAAGTGTAAAATTCAGTTATTTACAATTCATTCAGCGTCTTCATATTTTGAAATATTTATTTGTAATTTTCATAAACTCGTAGCAATAATCCAGGCGAAGAGAATGTATGCGAAAATTAGTTTGTAATATGAGCAGTTGCCGAGAAATATGCAATTTTGCATGCATCACTTTTCACGTTATTTTGCCTATAAAAGAGTTAATTATTATTCGATTTGCAATATTTTTTTTCCATTTGATGCCTAATGCCAATTTGGACTAGGTCAAGCCAATTTTACATTTTCACTGTGACCGGAAATGACGTCATTTGGGCAAAAACTGTATTTTTAACCTAAAAAATAAATATTTTATTCAAATGAGTCTGCCTTATAATATTTTTAAAATTATGATATTTGATTCCCATCAACGAATAAAATGAAGCCATACGACCATACAGATACCACAAAATGGTTTCTAACTTGTACGGTTACAGAGAAATAGGCGATCTTCTATAAGTCACTTTTCAAGGTTTTTGGTCTGTAAAACTGTCAATTATTATTCGATTTTTACAATTTATTTACCATTTCATGCCTTATGCTATTTATGACTTCTATGAACCAAGTTAAAATTTTCAATATCACCGGAAGTAATGTAATTTTTGCAAAAAACGTATTTTTAGCCTTTAAAACAAACATTTTTTTGAAGGGATTTATATTTATTATTCGTTTAACTTTATAACGTCTGACTCTAATGGGCAGTAAGACTGAATCAATACCATCATATTGATATCAAGAAAAATCTTCTAGCATGTTCCCTTGTCGAATAATAACCAATTTTCCGAGGATCACTTTTCAGTTTTTTACCTTCTTAATTTCAGTTTATGGGTTATAGGTTAATTATTTATTGTCCGATATTTATAAAAAAAAGTTTGTATTTTGTATGTTGCGAATTTTCGACTTATTTTTCATCTATAAAAATTTCTTTCGGCACCGGAAGTGACATACTTTTGCCATAATTTACAATTTTGACCGGTCTTTTAGCCAGCAAATATTACTTTTAGATATGATAGAGGGTGTCACTGAAGCAAAACAACTAAAGTATAGTTTGGTAGCTCAATGGATCGGCTATGGTATAATAAACTTCCTGTATGATTCCTGAAAGCCGGTTCAGTGCTGCTTGCAGGTCTAGTTATTATTATTTACCGCGGGGGCCTAGATCTCCATGATCGAAAACAGATATCGATCTGGAATTAGATTTTCTATTGGGAAACCATGTGGTGGCTACTTGATAAAATATTTTTGAAATTTCTGCGCATACCGGAAGTGTCCGAACTTTGCACGTTGTCTAAAAATTGAAAATCGGCCATAGTTTCGTCAATTCTTTATCCATTTTCAAACAAATTACATTTTTGGAATCCCTGAATCTTTTCTGAGACAATGGCTATCTCACATTTTTCAATTTCGAACATTCGTCTATGACTTTTATCGTTCGAAAATTGAAAACATGTTGTTTACGAGACAATTTTTGTTATTTTTCAAAATTTTCAAATTTGACCTACATTTTTGGATACCTGAAGTCCATCCGATTCCAGTAATATAAGTTTCATTCAGAGTTATCGCCCTTTATTTTTCGATTTTTTTCGAATTTTCTTCCCATTTTGCGAGCTCGGGTTTCGTTTTATGGTAGAATTGACGTTTCTGAAACTTCTGGAACATGAAGTTATAGTCCAATACCAACTGATAAAGCAATTTCGACACGGATCTTTAAACCGGAAGTGGTCGAAATAATGTTCAATATTTTGAAAAAAATGCAAAAAATGGATATTTTTGGGAAAAACGCGATTTCTCCGCCCGATATCAATGGATTAAAGAAATTAGGGTACCATTGGACTGCACTAGGATTGTACTATCGTATGATACCCAATTCATACGGATACTATGATCAGGCAGCAAAATATGGCACGCTGAAAATCAAGTATTTTCTGATTTTTAGCATTTTTGGACGCCTGTATCTCGAAAACTTAACCGCAACTTTTTTTTTAACTTTCTCTGTCGAGAGTCCATTCGATAGTCTTGTGAATTATGCCACCCAATAAGACTTTGAAATGTCTGGAATAGGTGAAATAACGGACTGAAAATCGAAAAAAGTCGAAAAATCGTGAAATTTTGGAAAATGCTCTATTATTTTTTTATTTTAAGAGATTTTCAAAAAAAGATTGTATATTCAGATAGCTGACCTAATTACGATTCTAACGATGTATAATATGTATGTAGTTATTGAAATTTAATTTTCGATATTTTAAATTTTTTGCATTTTTGGCACTTTTCAACATAGGATTTCTCAGGTGCATTTAATCTGATCAGATAATGCAATATATCATTACAGAGCCCTGTGGCTATTTTAGTGCCCAAACCGGCTATTAAGACTATTCCGAAAATAATAACCATACCGGAAGTATTCAAAAAATGAAAAAAAAAGTTTAAAAACATTGTCGCACTTGCGAAAAACTTGATTTCTCCCTTAGGTAATAGCGGACCAAAATAACTAAAGTGTCGTTGGAAAGCCCTATTAATGGACCATCATATGGTATCTAAATAATACGATTTCGATGGTAGGGAAATAAATTATTGTATGCCAAACATCTAGTATTTTCCGATTTTTTTAACACTCTGAGACGCCCTTTTCTCGAAAACGACGCCGCAGATTTTTCTTAAACTTTTCTTACTCAAAGTCCTATCGGTTGTCTATATAGTGAATCCAAAATGAAAAGCATTGAAATAATATAAGTGGTCCAAAAATGGCATCAAACTTTGAAAAAAATTGAAAAATCATTAAATTTTTGTAAACGCTCTTTAATTTATCTTTTTTTCCAAAACTACTCAATGGATGTTTCTGACACTTCTGGTACAGAAAGTTAAGTATCGAAAGAACTTCGTAAAGCTATCGCGACAATGATCGTAAAACCGGAAGTAGTCGAAAAAATGTCCGATATTTTGAAAAAGAATACCTTTTTTATTTATGAATATTTTTTGATGGTATTTTACACAGGGTTAAAATATCATCGTACTTGAGCAGAAATGAGAAAAAAAATTGTCTCGGTAATTTGCGTTAGCCGCCATCGGCTAATTTAGTTTTTCGTACCCAGAAAAATTATTTATTGTTCGATTTGTATAAAACAAAGTTCATATGCTCCGTGGTCCCAATTGTAATTTTTTTTGTTACTGTGAAATTTTTCTGTCGGCAACGGAAGTGACGTAATATTAACAAAAACTACAATTTTGACAGTTCGGTACACTTTTTGAAAGCAAAAATTATTTTTTTTCAAAACTGATATAACTAAAAGGATGCACCCTGCAAAGGTGCACAAAATCCTTAGCTCAGATTTTTTAATTTCAATTTCATTTTCGGGCAATTTCGAATAAAATGTAAAATAAAGTGTAAAATTCAGTTATTTACAATTCATTCAGCGTCTTCATATTTTGAAATATTTATTTGTAATTTTCATAAACTCGTAGCAATAATCCAGACGAAGGGAATGTATGCGAAAATAAGTTTGTAATATGAGCAGTTGCCGAGAAATATGCAATTTTGCATGCATCACTTTTCACGTTATTTTGCCTATTAAAGAGTGAATTATTATTCGATTTGCAATATTTTTTTTCCATTTGATGCCTAATGCCAATTTGGACTAGGTCAAGCCAATTTTACATTTTCACTGTGACCGGAAATGACGTCATTTGGGCAAAAACTGTATTTTAACCTAAAAAACAAATATTTTATTCAAATGAGTCTGCCTTATAATGTTTTTAAAATTATGATATTTGATTCCCATCAAAGAAAAGAATGAAGCCATACGACCACACAGATACCACAAAATGGTTTCTAACTTGTACGGTTACAGAGAAATAGGCGATCTTCTATAAGTCACTTTTCAAGGTTTTTGGTCTATAAAAGTGTCAATTATTATTCGATTTTTATAATTTATTTACCATTTGATGCCTTATGCCATTTATGACTTCTATGAACCAAGTTAACATTTTCAATATCACCGGAAGTAATGTAATTTTTGCAAAAAACGTATTTTTAGCCTTCAAAACAAACATTTTTTTGAAGTGATTTATATTTATTATTCGTTTAACTTTATAACGTCTGACTCTAATGGGCAGTAAGATTGAATCAATACCATCATATTGATATCAAGAAAAGGCTTCTAGCATGTTCCCTTGTCGAATAATAGCCTATTTTCCCAGGGTCACTTTTAAGTTTTTTACCTTCTTAATTTCAGTTTATGGGTTATAGGTTAATTATTTATTGCCCGATATGTATAAAACAAAGTTTCTATTTTGTATGTTGCGAATTTTCGACTTATTTTTCACCTATAAAAAATTTCTTTCGACACCGGAAGTGACGTAATTTTGCCATAATTTACAATTTTGGCTGGTCTTTTCGCCAGCAAATATTACTTTTACATATGATAGAGGGTGTCACTGAAGCAAAACAACTAAAGTATAGTTTGGTAACTCAATGGGTCGGCTATGGTATTATAAACTTCCTGTATGATTCCTGAAAGCCGGTTCAGTGCTGCTTGCAGGTCTAGTTATTATTATTATTATTCAGATTCCAATTTGAATAGATCTCAGCAACTACGTGTCGCATCGTTACGATTTCTTCGGTTTTACTGGGAAAGTGGGTGTGACTTAGAGGATAAAGCTATTTTGAACGTTCTGCGACAATGCGAAATGTCCGAAATCACCGAAGTTATCGTTTTTAAAAATATTGCAGTAATTTTAACAATAATCATTGGATTTTAACTTTCGATACATTTTGGCATAGCCTGAGACAGGGCACATAGCTACGCTACTTTCGATTTTTGATTTTCGGCAAATCTTCGAAGATATTAGGCGCCAAATTTCGAAAATTTAAAATTTTACAAAAAACTTTTTTATTTATGAATATTTTTTAGTCGTATTGTGCACAGAATTAAAGGGTCATCTAACTAGTGCAAAAATGTTAAAAAATTTTGTCTCAGTAATTTACCTTGGCCGCCATTGGCTAATTCAGTTTTTCAGTCCTAGATTAATTTTTTATTGTTCGATTTGTATAAAACAAAGTTCATATGCTTCGTTGTATCAATTGTCGTTTTTTTTATTACCGAAAGTGTTATCTGTCGGCACCGGAAGTGGCATAATTTTACCAAAAACTACAATTTTGACAGTTATTTACGATCTTCATAAACAAATATTATTTTTTTGAAAAATTATATGACTCAAAGAGTGTGCCCTTTCAAGGCGCAAAAAATGTAGGAAGCAGTTTTTTTAATTTCGATTTCATTTTCGAGCAAATTCGATTAAGAGGCTAAAAATGGTGTAAAATTGGCCTATTTACAACCTATTCAGGCTTTTCAGATTTTAAAATATTTCTTCGTAACTTTTATAAACTTGTAGCTATAATCCATACGAAGAAAATGTATGTTAAAATTCGTTTGTAATATAAGCAGTTGCCAAGAAATGGGCAGTTCTGCATAAGTCACTGTTTTCGTTATTTTGCCTGTAAAATAGTCAATTATTATTGGATTTTTATAAAAGTGACATCATTTGATTCAAAAAGCACGTAGCGTCATATCAAGTTGATTACAATTTAAAATTGACACCGGAAGTGACATCATTTGGTCAAAAAATGCATTTTACACTTTTTTAAATCAATGTTTTATTCAACCAAGAATAACTTAATATGTATTAATAATTTTAACTTTTGGTTTAAATTCACATATAAACAAAACTCATATGGTCATATAGATATCATAAAATGGTTTCTAACTTGTTCGGTTGCCGAGAAATAGACGGTTTTCTACAGGTCACTTTTGAAGGTTTCGGGGCCATAAAAGGGTCAATTATTATTCGATTTTCATAAACGTCACACCATGTTATACCTAATGCCATTTGGGATTTCATACAAGTAATTTAAGATTTTCATTATCACCGGAAGTAACGTCATTTTGGCAAAAACTGTATTTTTAGCCTCCAAAACAGATATTTTATTCAAATGAGTCTGTTTTGAAATCTTTTTCAAATTATGGTATTTGATGCCAATCAACAAATAGAATGAACCCATACGATCATACAGATACCACAAAATGGTTTCTAACTTGTACGGTTGCCGAGAAATAGCCGATTTTCTACAAGTCACTTTTCAAGTTTTTTGGTCTTTAAAAGTGGCAATTATTATTCGATTTAACGTTTTTATTTATAAATATTATTTAGTCGTGTTGTGCACAGAATTAAAGAGTCATCTGACTAGCGCAAAAATGTTAAAAAAATTTGTCTCAGTAATTTTCCTTGGCCGCCATTAGCTAATTCAGTTTTTCAGTCCTAAATTAATTTTTTATTGTTCGATTTGTATAAAACAAAGTTCATATGCTTCGTTGTCCCAATTGTTATTTTTTTTATTACCAAAAGTGTTATCTAGCAAATTGGATTAAGGGGTGAAAAAAGGCGTAAAATTGACCTATTTACAACCCATTCAGGCTTTTCAGATTTTAAAATTTTTTTACTTAACTTTTTTAAACCTGTCACTATAATCCATACGAAGAGAATGTATGTTAAAATTAGTTTCTAATATAAGCAGTTGCCGAGAAATGGGCAGTTTTGCATAAGTCACTGTTTTCGTAATGTTGCCTGTAAAATAGTCAATTATTAATGGATATTCACAAAAGTGACATCATTTGATTCAAAAAGCAAGTGTGCGTCATATCATGTTGATTACTATTTAAAATTGACACCGGAAGTGACGTCATTTAGTCAAAAACTCAATTTTTAACTTTTAAAATCGATCTTTTTTTCAACCAAGAATTATGTCACATGTAATAATAAAATTAACTTTTGGTTTAAATTCACATATTAACAAAACTCATACGGTCAAATAGATATCATAAAATTGTTTCTAACTTGTTCGGTTGTCGAGATATAGGCGATTTTCTGAAAGTCACTTTTGAAGGTTTTTGGCCCATAAAAGTGTCAATTATTATTTGATTTTCATAAAATTTTCACCCTTTGAAGCCTAATGTCATAGACGATGTTATAAAACTAATTTAACGTTTTCATTATCACCGGAAGTAGCGTCATTTTGGCAAAAACTGTATTTTAAGCCTTCAAAACCGATATTTTATTCAAATGAGTCTGATTTGTAATGTTTATACAATTATGATATTTGATTCCAATCAACAAATAGATTAAACCCATACGGTCATATAAATACCAAAAAATGGTTTCTAACTTGTACGGTTGCCGAGAAATAGACGATTTTCTACACGTCACTTTTCAAGGTTTTTGGTCTATAAAAGTGGAAATTATTATTCGATTTACATAAAATTTTCACCATATGATGCCTTATGCCATTTCTGATTTCATAAGACTAAGGGAACATTTACATTATCACCGGAAGTACTGTTATTTTGTCAGGATCAATTACATGTAACAAATGTATAAAATAAAATTGCTGGATTTGTTTGATTCTGTTTCCATTTTATTTGATGTGTGCAATGCTTATGTGGAAACCTGTATATTGGTTTCATTGGTACCGGAAAGGACATATGTTTAAGGGTAACGTAGCACCAAAAGTGACACAAGTTCAAGTTCAAAGGTAACATGGCAAAAGTGAAACCCGTCATTCCTGCATGCAGGTCTAGTTTCAGTACATGACTATTGATTTTGACAACTTGCAGTTAGCAGGTTTTGATGATTCATTTGATTAGCGTTGGGTGGCTTTTTTTTTATTATTTCGTTTGCTGTTAAACAAATCTCACATTTCAAAACTCGAATCTAAAACAAACGATAAACCATTGACCAAAAACGCTGCAAGGTGACTGTCCATTCCAATGGGCAACTACGGTTTGTTTATAGTATCCATGTTTAGTGGGGGTGTTTTTTTTGGATACGGCTACAAGATGTTGTTTAAAATTTAAATGTTGTTCTTTGAGTTAAGAAGTTTTAATATTTTTCTAATGTATCGAGGACTTGTTAAATAATACAACACTGCCTTTCCCGCCCCACAACAATTTTGTATGCAATACTTAGTTTTATTGAACTGATTACTCTCATTACTTTATTTATTTATTGTTTTGTCGTTGTCTTTATGAGAGAGAGAGAAATTGGGTTTAACGTCCACTTGACACAAACTAGGTCATTTCGGGACTAACATATGTTTTATAATTTTATTTCAATAATTCGCTCGCGCGTAGGGGTCTTTAGCAGTGGGAGGAAACCGGGGTGCCCGGGGGAAACCCACGAGGTTGAGAAGGTGCCCCTATCGCCATGCCACATACGCTCACACCAGGGATCGAAACCGCAGCCGCAAGCCAGAGGTGACCGGCCTGCTAGAGGTCGAAGCGCGGCACCCTAGACCCCTCCCCTCCCCCCTTTGTCTTTATGTAACCATCTCTTATTTTTTTTTAGTTTGCTTACTGTTTATGATCAATATATTTTTTATAGTATTTCTTTGTTACGATATATTTTCTTCGTTATTCTTTTATATGTAATATATTATCTGCCAGTTACGCTATTAGCCTGACAAATCACATTTATATGTCATGGTTATGGTGGTTTAAATAATATCATGTATACTCTATTTCCGAACACACACACATGAAGCTATGAATATAAAACCCCGGATATATGGCGGTATATTAGTGCCAAAATTATAACATGCTTTCGTCTAATTTCTTACTTCTATTCATGTAATTTCTAACCTCCATTCATGTAACTTCTAACTTCCATTCATGTAATTTCTAAATTAAGACAATGTATAATTCAACTTCTTTATTTGTTCAGTGTAAATTTCAATTCTATTTCATCTTATTTCTAATATTGGGGCGAAAAATGTCTACTTCATTGTGGTATTACATGTTAAGCATGAACGGCAAACAAATTTAGAATTTTGATACTTCTACCTAGCAACCATCATTATGACATCGTTTGGTGTCGCCACCGTGTGCTCAGTTTGAAGATTGAGCACCTGATCGGGACCATTCTATTGATACAAACGGCTCGCTCTTCGTCAGATTGAGTGGCTTGCCTGAGTGTTAAAATTGAAAACAACATCGGGAGATAGAGATGGGGACATGTGGTTTAACATCCACTCGACACCAGCCAGGTCATTTCGGTATTAACACCGTTCAATTGTATTTCAATAATTCGCTTGCGCGTAGGAGTGTTTAGCAGTGGGAGGAAACCGTAGGACCCGGAGAAAACCCACGAGGTTGGAAAGGCGTCCCTGCTCCATGTCACGTAAAAACGGGAAATCGAAACCACGCCAGTTTATTCAATGACAGACCTTATGTTACAGCGTGCACGTGCTAACCATTCGGCCATCCTACCCTCTAAACAACATTGAACGTGATATAAATGTATGGTTTGCAAATATTATTTCGAATACCGTGGCTAAGTGGGTAAGACGCAGACTCGCTAGGCTGTGGGTCGGGAGTTCGATCCCTGCATTGGTCGAAAAAAGTTCATCCAGATTTTCTGGCGTAGTTCCCCCTTATTAGTGTCTTGTCGTTCCGATGGGATGAAAACCCGAGGTTCCATGTACATGTTGGCGTGCACGTAAAAGATCCCGTGACCGTTAGACTTCGATATAAGTCCAGGTCGTAGATCCGCTCTCCGGGCAATATATCCCTAAAGCACACTGTATGGCGGATGTCCGTCTCCATTAGCCCCGTTCGGAACAGAACATTAGGGCGTTAAACCCTCTTTTATTTCATTTCATTTTCTATTTCAAATACAAGCTAAAATTTTATTTTATTTTTTTTTTTTACAGTTGAGCAAATAATTAATATTTATATGCAGTTGGTCTATATTAACACAGGGTATAAATGTTATGGATAGGCCTACACAGATACTGAGTTTAATACTAAGTGACCTCCCTCTCTCTCTCTCTCTCTCTCTCTCTCTCTCTCTCTCCCTCTCAACACGCCTTCCAACCTTCAACCAAACGAAGAATGGGTCGTTTATACCAAATAATGGTCCCGATCAGGTGCGCAATCATCCAATTGAGCACACAGTGGCGACACCAAACGATGTCATAATGATGGTTGCTAGGTAGAAGTATCAAAATTCTAAATTTGTTTGCCGTTCATGCTTAACATGTAATACCACAATGAAGTAGACATTTTTCACCCCAATATTAGAAATAAAATGAAATAGAATTGATATTTACACTGAACAAATAAAGAAGTTGAATTATACATTGTCTTAAATTAGAAATTACGTGAATGGAAGTTAGAAATTACATGAATGGAGGTTAGAAGTTACATGAATGGAGGTTAGAAATTAGACGATAGCATGTTAGAATTTTGGCACTAATATACCGCCATACGGATACGATGTTCTTTTGTGTGACACAATTCATTTACATACATCAAACTGTAAATAATAAACGAAGATCCATAATTAACCTTGTTCATATCATGACACACAATAACACCAACT
This sequence comes from Patella caerulea, assembly GCA_036850965.1. Taxonomy (NCBI): domain Eukaryota; kingdom Metazoa; phylum Mollusca; class Gastropoda; family Patellidae; genus Patella; species Patella caerulea. The sequence continues at coordinate 29,011,936 of JAZGQO010000006.1, forward strand.
GTTTCATATAGTCACATACTAAACATATAACAGGTGACCGCTGACAACAGTTAAAACAAAATCTTTTGGTATATACTGCAAGTAAACACGTAACAAGTGACCAGTGACAATAGTTAAAACAAAACCTACATTTACTGGTATTATAGGCCTACATAATAATTTAGTTTGAAAAGTAAAAATATTAAATTCAATTAAACACGGTTGAAAATGTAATCTTGTTTTAATCAGGGCGTTGTGTGTATATATAAATCAATATAAATCAATTAACTGTATGAATAATATATACTTGTTGACTATATTTCATTAATACATATTTATACCTATGTTTATATGGTATTGATTAGTCTACATAGATTAGGACCAGCAGATTTTGTGAAAGTCTGAAGATGCTAACAGGGCTAGTGTTAATCCTAACCCTGGACCAAGCCTAACGAAGGGCCGTCTCCGAGCTAACATTCTCCTAGTAAAAGCCATGATTCTATCCGGACCAGTTTACTTTACCATGTCTTAGGTAATGATCGACGCTGTGTGATGTGACGTCACATGTAGAAGGTATACAGAGTTAGAAGAATTCCTTCGCAATACCTCTGTGAAACATATCGAACTCAGCAACCCAACCTTGCGTTGTAATAAAGTCCTCAAAAAGTTAACTTAAATATTATCGCTGACTTATTAAAACATTCTGACGATAATATCACTGATAATAATGTTGAATTCCTACTCTCAAGCGAATCGACTATGTGAAATTGTTTTAGAAAGAATATGCATACCGTTTTCGCGCACAATACCTTTCACTACTTATACTGCGCAGCACTTATCGGATGTTGAATCAACCGTTTGGATTTGGTTGGGAAATAACAAGATGGATTCGAACTTTATTTTCATCAACTAAAATATCTGTAATATTATTTATTATTCAACTTACACAATATATTTCAGCACCACGTGTGAATAATAACGAAGCTTAAAGGTGGTCATTATCACCAGTAATTAGGAAAATAAATCAGCCCATAGACAAGTTATGTAAGATAATGAGTACAAACTGACAGATATAGGAATGGCCTGGAGCTATGAGTCTACTGTCTCTTTCATCCTAGTAAATTTTATATTACAAACATATGAATGTATACATCATACCAAAGTACTATTAGTTTATCCTTTTCGAATCCGACTTTTACAAACAAATTTTACTAATCATAGACGTGTTGATTTCAATCAAAGGTTCTCTTTAAACAGTCTCACTCTAAAATTTGCTCTATAAACTTTTAGGTTAGTGTCGACCTTGAAACTTCGTTCACGATTATCCAGCTTCAAATAAATCATCATCCCAAAAAGAAAGTACCGTTACAATAGTTTTTAGGTTTTAATTATAGTTTTAACTAATATATAATAGATTTGATCGACTAGAAAACTAAAAGGTTCTTTTGATAAATCAGCGCAATATTTTCCTGGAGCGATCAAAAATCAATGAAAAAAAGAGAAAAAAAAAATACTTCTGCAATTGGTCCAACGCTTTAAGCTACCCTCGGTCAGTTGAAAATAACCATCTGCCGTTAACAATAATAGGATGGGATATGACGGACGTTGTCAGCGAAATAATCACAGATTGACCAGTGCTTTATCGAACCAATTTATTTCACACTGCTCTGCATCATTTCGGTTGCTACATACCTAATGAACTTTAAACCCCATCTCATTTCATTTTGTGGTACTGACAATAATTTGTGAAAATCTATTGCTTTATTATTGCTATGACCATTTTCATGTTGACAGTTGTCTATTTTAGCTGACGCCATTTTAAAACAACTAGTATCTATATAATTATAATCAGATTTATTTTATTCTTAGACCAGGAACTGGTCGCTAACCACTACTCAACTTGTTCTTGTTCTTCTTTTGGGGGTTCCGCTCTTTGCAAAAGCATAAGGCTCCATCAATTCACGTTTGATCGAAATGGACAATTTGGTGAATATTAAATATTTGAGCTACAAGATGGCCAGTTTCTGGTTCACAGTACGGTCATATATTTTAAACCTTCATATTGTGAGATTCATCAACAAAGGTCATTATTGACCAGGATCCTGCCCAGTGTCCTAACAAACAGAATCTAATCTGTGTTATCCTTTGACATTTCCAGAAAATGTGTCATTAATGATTTACCAGGGCGTTCAGACTATCGGAAATAAAATCTATCTCAACATTACTGACTTTCCTTGTTTCCAATCAGAGTTTGGTCGAACTATTGATTCGATATAAATGTACAGCTGTCTGTTATAAAACAAGTAGTGTTATCATTACTAAAATTTACGCCATGTTCCACATTAAGTTTTTCTCTGCGTGTATTTATGCAATGTGGTTTTAAATCATTCGGCGCTCGCAGAGGAAAGTCAAGAGTGTAAGCATACCCTGTCATGTATACGACAATTAATTTAAATGTTGATATCTATTTGACTTATTATCAGGGATTACATTAAGTAAAAAAAAACCCAACGTATTTGCTAATATAGTTTCCACAATACACCAAACAATACGTTTGGTGTATTCCACCTGGCCACAAAATATAACACAAAATATAACAGACTTTTAATTAACTCTAACAACGGCTTTAACTGATTTGGGGAGCCGCGGTGGATCAGCGAATAAAGCTTTGTCAGGCGAAGAATTCTCTTGTTCAGTGGTACATTATCCTAATTGGAGCAGAACAGTAGGTTATAAAACCTCATTTCTTTCATTTTCTTGACTAGCCATAATATAACACATTTGGCCCTGTTTTTACACTTTAAATTATAATATTTCGTTGTTTTCTACAAGAAACGAACAAGAATATATTTTAGTTAACTATTGAACTATTGTGTCTCTGATCTCTGACCCCACATAAAACAACCACACCGTGTTTTACTTACAGCTGTAAGTCATAAAAAATATATTAAAGTGACATTCTAACCCCATTGCTGAATGGTATTACCTTTCTGCCTACGTATTTGTCAGTCACGTCTTTCTAATGTTTTTATTTCCATAAATACGTACAAACAAAATACATGTATAGTGGTGTCCCTCATGTTGCATTGTGGGACCAGAAGAAATGAAATGAGGTTTAACGTCCTACTGTTCTGCTCCTAAACTGGGCTAATGAAGACGGACATGGGGAAAATTTTGCCGGGCCGCGGCGCTACGGCCTTGTCTACTCTTATATCGAATTCCAAATGCCAAGGGATCTTTTACGCGAATGTGTACACGGAACCTCGGTTTTCCGCCCCACCCGAACGACTACACAGCTGTGCTTGCTAGGCCCTCCGTCCTGCATCGGGAGAAAACACGCTGGAAAATCTGGATGAACTTTCTCGGCCAATGCAGGGATCGAACACTCTCTAGGCTAGCGAGTCAGCGCCTTACCCACTTAAGTACTAGTATAGTATAGAAACGGGCTCAGATAGACATAACTTACGTTAAGATTGACCTGTTTTAATAGTTTGTGGACAAAAAAATGTTTTCTGATAGACTACATTTTTTAATGTTTGCGTATTGAAAGTCTATATTGTCTTTACGACTGGAATATTCTATCTTAACCCATGTGCGTACACGTCGCACGAAAAACGATGTCGGCAACAAGGGGTAATCTAAGACCCCAGACATAAATAGGTTTTTGGACTAATAATTTTATTGAAATACGATCAAATTACAGCTTCATATCAAGAATGAACAATAATCAATCAGGCTAAAACAAAATATTTCAGGTATTATCAGTGACGATAGGAATTATAAGATTTTTTAAAGCCATACAAATCTAAAAATATCGAAATTTATTGTCATGTCCGATGAAGAATCGGCTTTTGATGAGGTTGGTATTTATAGGGTACCTTCACTTGCTTTCAGATCTAGATTACTAGAATAACCAAAACTATGTCATCAGTAAGAAAGATTCCTAATACAAAACTAGGACCGATTGCAGAACAGATTAGACACCTGTAACCAGCAAAATGTTGAAAGGAAGGGGGGTCGACAAGACACCTGGTGTACGATAATGTAATACTCGAAGTTTCTTGTCAAATGATGAACCATGCCATGCCTCACGTCCATTCTATTTGCAGTATTATGCTCGACATTAAGTAGCTGACAATGTATAAAATTCTCGCTAGACAATTATGAACCAATTTCTCACAAGGATATGGTCGTGCGGTCCCAAAATACGCACAAGGGAAAATGAAATTATGTTTTCCGTAAAATATTTGTATATCTTATGTTATCATCGTTATTGGCTATTTACTCGGATTCAACCACTTACAAAGAATTTTCGTGTCGCAAAATACCTGAATATTGTTGATGATTTTGTCCTGTGGGCGAATATAATAGTTTTATGTTGACAATATGTGTGGATAAAAATAATGTACGTCGTGTGAATATTTTTATGTTGATAATTCGCCAACGTAATCAGACGTATGGCGTGAAACATACAGTAACATACATTTATATGTTACCCTATAGGGCTAATGTCCATCATTGTATATAAAGAATAATGATTATGTAATTTATTGCCCTTGTAAGAAATTACTTTATACACTATACCGAAGAGATAATTTCAGGAATTCGTGTTTATGATTCAAATAAAACGTTCGTTTTCCATTTGTCGTGTGTTTACTTTTTGCACATCGTTTTCAAATTTTCAAGTAATTTTATTCTCACGAGGGCCGCCATGTACGATACGACACATCTTCCGCATAATTCAATGGATATCAGACAAAGTTAAAAGTATGTATAACTTTGAAATTTTTTATTCAGATATGTTGAAATGCAGATTTTGTTTTATTGTCCAATCAAATGAAAAAAAAACATACGTAAAACACATGAATCGTGTAGTTCTGAATTCTACACCTGTTCTTATTAATTACGGTTTTGGAGCAGGCATTGATTTAGAATTGCACTTGTCTCTGCATTTCTGCTCTTTCAATTTAGGAATAAACTGTTTGGTCGCTTGTGTCATTTGTTGTTTAACAATAAATTGAAACTGGAGAGACTGGAGAACCTAATGACCGCTGATAAGCCTGAACTAAACATCTCTAACCCACAAAACTCTAACCCACTCTTCTGGAAAGGAATTATTGTAATAAATATAGTTTTGAAATTTTAATACGTACAACATGCAACGCGAACTAAAAAAAAAACAATCAAAACAATTGTCAAAGTTAGTACCAATATTCCGACTGAGTATATATAATTCCGTTCATGTTCATATTATTTCTAATACAGTACCTTAGTACACTATATTTTTATTGAACATAAAAAACATACAGCTAAAATAATACCATGTGTTACCGATAAAAGTGTAACTGTAAATATATAGAGGTATTGATTATGATGTAAAAAGGAAGGGCGTGGGTGAGGTTTTAATTATCATATTGATCTATATATAAGGTATAAGGGAGGTTTGTAGGTGATTGTAATCTAGTTCTATAATCAATATATTATAGACATCAGCTAACATACTGACTAGCTTATATCTGTTTTGACCTATGGGTATATAATATCTCCTCTTATTTATTGATTGGCTTGATCTATAAAATATAATGCGAGATTTTTTATTTCTAGATATTCTCCTTTGACGACCAACGTATTAAAGGGACAATCGAAGTTTGTGGGACATAGCCACAGAGCACTCACTTGGGTGGATGTGGCGCATTATCAAATGCAATATTATATTATATTATAGCCGATTGGACGTGATTTGTTTATATTATAGTAAGATCTCGGATTGCATTCAAAATATGTGTGAGAGAGAGAGAGAGAGAGAGAGAGAGAGAGAGAGAGATGTGGTTTAACGTCCACTCGACACAAACTAGGGCATTTCGGGACTAACATATAGTTTTAATCTTATTTCAATAATTCGCTTGCGCGTAGGGGTCTTTAGCATTCGGAGGTTGAGAAGGCGCCCCTATCTCCATGCCACATACACTCACACCAGGGATCAAAACCACAGCCGCAAGCCAGAGGTGACCGGCCAGCTAGAGGTCGAAGCGCGGTACTCTAGACCACTTGGCCATTTGAGACAAAGCTTATACCTGTAGTTGTTTTCAATAAGTTATAACAAAGAAGATGGGGAGAGGGGTACGAGTTTCTAAAACAAGAATATGTATCCAAGTTCTACAACCAGATTTGGATAACCAGACATTCTGATGCCACTCACCGACTTTATTTACAAGTTATCTGAATAGCTTAAATCAGCATTAAGATATTTTTAAGGAAATAATGTCAAAGATAGTATTACAAACGGACTATTTGTTTGTTTGTAATCATAATATGGTGTCATATGGTGCTGTTAGGTAGTATTGGGTAAATCGTCCTGTCGCACAGGAACAAGACCTATCACATCCACCATACCCCGTACATTCAGCCAGTCATACCTATTAAATCCGATATAAGCTCTGAGGATGCAGTAGTTGACCCTATACATCTTTAAGACTATGGATACGTATGTAATTGATTACAGGAAGTGCTTGTTAATATGTAGCCCACGTGTAACACATCATGAATTAAGAATTAGAAATTCAATTATAGAAAGTGGTTGGCAATCTTATTAACTGACCTTATTATTGTCGATAATTAGTGCACTAGCAGCATTTACCTGATCTGTCTGGGTAATTAAAACTATAAGAACTTCGCATGCAGCCCCAGCCTTCATGGAATCTAGGCATACACTATGTTAACTCCCCCTCTCCCTCACTCTCTAAAAATCGTATAGTCGTTCGTAAAAGAACCCCTAAAAGACATATCGCTACTGCTTCGGCGTGTGCCGTATGTTTACAATGCAATCCATACGCACAACTCGTACAGGATCGAAGAATATTACAGCAGGCCGTTTTGATTCTTTACACCCAATGACAATTACACTTTTAAAAAAACAATATTTTAATTGAAGACGAAACGATTTAGTGGTGAACAAAATAAAATAGAAACAATAAATCTTTGAATCCGTCTTCTTCTATTATATCGGTTTCAAATAGTGCAATTAGTTTTATTTCATTTTTTGTCTGTTTCGCTACTCTGGGGCATTATTTGCTTAATGACTTATGTATTCTAAATATAAAAAATACAGACTAAGTCGAAAACTGTACACACTTATAAATATATGTATATATATATATATATTCTAAAATCCTTTTATCTTTCAAGATCAGACTGCTTTACTTCCATTTCACTTAGAATACAGTTTACAGATTGTTCTACAGTCTAATATAACTAATGGTATTAATATTCTATCAATATCACAAATAATATGATCGACTTTGACAGAATGTCACTCTTAATCTATTTAAATCACTTGGAAAGGCCAGAGCTATCATTGTAATTAGTTCTCCCTGCAAGAAATCTGCAAGAAAAGGTGACCAGTCGTCCGATAGATTGATAATAAAGTGTCAGGACGTTGGGGAGTAAATTCTCCAATACCGTTACTCGTTATCTTAAAAGACCTAAGCTCAAACGCTGTACTCTTCAGAAGGAATTTAAGCGACGAAGGTCTGCTATGTACGATAATGGGTTTGGTTGTTCAATCGTATCACTATTTTGTAGAAACTAACGATATCGTTCTGCCTTCTATAGAGATTATGAGAGGTAATTTAACGATCACGTGTGGTTTACGATATCAATAATCACCAGTGATTGTTGCCCTTATTCAAGGTTGCTGTGATCCACGCTTCAGGAATGAGACATGGACAACCATCGATTCTATCAGGGTTTTTTTTTTTATAGAATGTGCATGTGTAGCTAACATTAAATATCAAGGCAATAAAATATGCATGATCAGACGCCACGTTTTCACGGTAGCTGAACCTCCTGGAGCTATCCTTTAGAGAAGATGCAGATTGTGTCCTAACAGGAAAACCCATTTCAAATAGCCTATATAATAAACAGACCAGCTATAAGGTCATCTTAATCATCTAGGATATAATCTTTATAGCCGGGTAGCCAAATGTCCGAAAGCTTACTAGGATTAGAATGAATACAGATTGATTAATCCAGGTCAGATATCGAGACTGAGATCGTATTTTCCAACATTAGTTTAACTCAGAATGAGTAAAATAACACGCTAACACCGATAAGCCCTCGTTAGCATTCGGGAATACGGCTCTATAATTTATGTGTAATGATATCATCATATTTTTTTTTAACATATTATCATTCTTCATATATACAATCAAATACCATGCGTTTCTTCTTTAAAGAGCTAAATCTTCCTATTGCAAGTCTTTCATTAGGCCCGAAGGGGAACCGACCAGAAATGTTGTCTAAATCAGACACTCGTCTCAGACCATAACCAACTCTTGGTGTCAACGCTAGCCTGTGATGTTTATTGGATTATGTTCGTATTTGATGTTCGACTTCCATTCATAATTAAATTTTTAAAATTGGATAATCGAGACTATGTTTTTTTATCCTAACGAATGATGATCGAGGCGATACCCAATATTGAATCGATAAAATCTCGGTTCGTAGTGGATCAATTTGACTGAAATGTTTAGCAAATTCACATTACATTATCTTGTTTTTAACTATTATAGTGAGAATAGCCAGCTCTTTATCTAATCTCCGATAATGTATCTTTAAGATTAATAATAATTTTTTACAAAATATTTAAAGGATAGTACTGATGCACTCTGAAAAATATTTATGACCTCTCACTGACCATGAAGTGTATGTGTGTGGAGGATGTTTCAGTTCAGTTAATCATTACAATGAATGGAAATTGTACCAGGATTTTGCGTGAAATACTACATACAATATAATAGCTAAAGTTATTATTAGTGATAGCCTTAGGTCAGTATTATTGATCTTTATTATACTAGTGGTCAAAGAAACAACACCTTATAGGCTTCAACCAACCTTCAAGACTTTCAAGAATTGATGGAATTCCAAATTGGTACGGATATAACTAGTAGAAAATCAAACTTTCCGTATCATGGACATATCCAGCAACCAGAATACTTTCCAGCGCAAAATTAGAAAAAGACATGTACATTAGCGATTATACGATATGTATTTGATAAGCTTCCCGGTACAGAAAGTTTATTGCTATTATTGTTTTTTATTTATAATTCCCTCAGTTTCAGCAATGGTCAGTAGTTTGGATCATAGGCGTACCAGCGGGGGGGGAGCCTTTTGGGCACCAAATGCTGGTAAAATTTGGGCACACAATTGTACTTTGTAAAAGTTGTATAAAAATAATATTGTGTTCTTGAATGTGTCCAATTTAACAGCGAATTTAAATTCAGAGTGTCTATAGTTAGGCAATTAACTATATTTTTTGGGTACCAACCACCACCGCCACCCCGAGTCAAAAATTTCCCCGTACGGCCATGGTTTGAATTGAACAAAACAGAAGAGAATAACGTCCGTTTAAGGTGGTACAGGGTCATTACTATGATCAGAAACTGTCGGCTTCTTTCGCAATCTATCCTACTAGACTAATATACTGGCACCCATAAGAATCTACTGTATACAGTATGGGTCCGAAAGATTGGTGAGGTTTGCCACCTTAATAAGACCAATGTGTTCGATGAATTTCCATATTTATACGTCATGTTTTGGTCTTTATTCATTAGTCTGTCGATGACTTTATTGACATAGTTTCGAAAATATACGAAAATACACGTTTTGATGCGGTACCAGGCTATTTCGGTAACTGACTTCTTTTTAGTGACAAAAATAAGCGAACTTAACCATAACATCTTTGCATAAAAATATGCTATAAAATATGACCCGTGATGTTTAACCAAATAGACACGTAACTAACGAGATTCCACACGTAACCACGAGTGAGTTGGCCAATCTTAACGAATTTTTATAGCAACTTCTCTTGCATTGTATATTGTCCCAAGACGTCAAAGTAGCTAAAGGCATCGTTTGTTGTTTTCGAAGGCGGATAACATTTTTGAGAACCAATGTCCTTGAGTTAATTGGCAGACGTTCGTGATTCTATAAATTAATAGGGAGGAACATGCTACCCACTAATAAAATATACCGACATGTTTATTCTTTAATTAGTCATTAAAAGCATGGCAGCGTGATGGAGATCGCAGGTCTTCAGACAAGTCTGTAAACTTATTGGCATCCGTTTTCACTTTCTAAAGAATATATAGATTAATATGCCTTTTCAGTAAAATGTTGTTGGTTCTCCATTATCAATGATTTTCGACCGATAACAGAATGCCACTTTCTTCGTATGCACACACATCAAAATCAATCGTCGTCATTCATATTATGCTCATCCCCAATCATGGCGGTCAATATCGTTCGACTGAATGGCGGATAACCATCTGTATACATCCTGACCGCGATGACCCGCGGGTACTAGTGGACAGCGAGATGTAATTATTAGGCTTATAGACAGCTGATGGTGTTAATTATAGCCCATAATAACCAACTAGTCAACACCTTTATAATATGTCTCCTGTCACCACTTTTATGTACGTCTGCCGTCACACCAGTCGCCATTTTATTATTTCAAGTCACGCCATTTTGTTTCTTTCAATATCGGTAGCTGAAATGTTATTATCCGATATTCTAAAATATTATCCTTTTTATTCAATTAAGTTATAATGACGTAATTGATGAATACGCTTACGTCTCTCGGTTCTTATCCAAAGCAATGCTAATAAATTTGTCATAACAAATCAGTTTAGTAATCAAATGAACAGAATGTTTGTTATTAGAAGAATATTGATTTACTTACTATTTATGGTTAAATACACAATCAGCCATTTGTTAGGTTAATAATTAAAAAGATGGCGTATTTTCAACCCGTATCATAGAAATTAATACAAGTAAGCAATTAACTAATTAACAAAGGCGGATCAGGGAGGGGGTGGGCGTACATTTATATTTCACCCTTCACATTAACTCTTGTGTTTCAAACCAAAGGGATCAAGAATATATGCCAGCTAAGATACAAGGAGTATCGATGGACTAGAGTGGACCTATGAATGGAATCCCTTCTCCTCAGCACCCATCCTTTTTTTTTATCAATTTTTATACGCCCACATTTTTATGTGGACGTATTATGTCGTCGCCCCTGTCCGTCCGGACGTCCGTCCGTCCACAATTTGTTTGTGGACTCTCTACAGGTCACAATTCTTATCCGATTTTGACGAAACTTGAAATATAGGTTTATCCCCAAAAGATCTCGGTTCCTTTCGATATTGGCATGTATCGGATCAAAACTTCATGGATTATGGCCCCTGATTGTACGAAAAATCACGTTTTTAGCTTGTGGACCCTATAGAGGTCACAATTTTGAACCGATTTTGATGAAACTTGACATGCATGTTTGTAACCCAAAGATCTTGGTTCCTTTTGATATTTGCGGCTATCGGAATGTAATTTCCTGAATTATGGCCCCTGATTGTCCGAAAAATCACCCTTTTTAGCTTGTGGTCCCTCTGGAGGTCACAATTATTATTCGATTTAAAAAACCGTTTGATTATATCACCGTTACACCCTAAGGAAGGTTGAGTTCGAATTTCGGGAAAATCGGACGAAAATTGCCATACAAAATGGCCGCCGTTAGTACGCGAATACTGTTAAAAAATGGTATATCAAGGTTGTGGACACTGTGGAGATCACAATTTTGATTCGATTTTGATGAAACTTGAAATTCATGGTTATAACCCAAAGATCTTGCTTCCTTTTGATATTTGCGCATATCGGATCGTAACTTCCTGAATTGTGGCCCCTGATTATACGCAAAATCGCCTTTTTTTTAGCTTGGAGGTCACAATTATTATTCGATTTAAAAAAACGTTTGATTATATCACCGTTACACCCTAAGGGAGGTTGAGTTCGAATTTCGGGAAAATCGGACGAAAATTGCCATACAAAATGGCCGCCGTTTGTACGCGAATACTGTTAAAAAATGGTATATCAAGGTTGTGGACCCTGTGGAGGTCACAATTTTGATTCGATTGTGATGAAACTTGAAATTCAAGGTTATAATCCAAAGATCTTGCTTCTTTTCGATATTTGCGCATATGGGATCGTAACTTCCTGAATTATGGCCCCTGATTATACGCAAAATCGCCTTTTTTTTTAGCTTGGAGGTCACAATTATTATCCGATTTAAAAAAACGTTTGATTATATTACCGTTACACCGTAAGGAAGGTTGAGTTCGAATTTCGGGAAAATCAGACCAAAATTGCCATACAAAATGGCCACCGTTTGTACGTGAATACTGTTAAAAAATGGTATATCAAGTAAAGGTCACAATTTTAATTCGATTTTGATGAAACTTGAAATGCATGGTTATAACCCAAAGATCTTGGTTCCTTTTGGTATTTGCGCATATCGGATCGTAACTTCCTGAATTATTCGAATTTCGTGAAAATGGTACCAAAATTGCCGGACGAAATGGTCGCCGTTTGTACGCGAATAGTGTAAAGATATGGTATATCATGGTTGTTGACTCACAATTCTTATCCGATTTTGACGAAAAGTCACATTTCTAGGTTGTGTACCGTCACACCATAATCATTGTCGACTTCAAATTTCATGAATATCAGACTGGAACTGACCAACAAAATGGCTGCTCCCAATACAGTATGAAATACAGGACTTAATGATGTAGGAAAAATCACTTTCCGTATTGTTTGTTCTCTATCCATCTCTCGAAAATGTGGGCGTATCCTGCCTGGCAGTGCCAGCCTATCTTTATATATATATTTGCTCGTTGATTTATTATGAAAACGTAAAGGGATTCTCCAGCCAGAGTTTATTTTTACCAACTTTTAATCAATTATAGTTGTAATCGGATTTCAATCATACGTCAGTGTAACATTTCGTAAGGTTGAACGCAAACATTCTGTGTTGAAATATCGTATTATAATCGATTAACTGCTGCTATTTAGGTGGTCTGTACTAGAACAGGTTAGAACAAAAACATTTAAGCAATACAAAAATAAATGTCAGAATAATATTTCGGTCGAAAATGAATTCGTCGATATGATTGAATTTTATATATTGACGTGCAGAAATAACGGGACTTCTACCATCGATTTCGTGTTCCAATGTCTACATTGTCAGCTAAAGAATACACTAAAATTAGTAAGCAAACCGGCTTCCGCTTATTAAAGATTGTCTCATCACAAATCGAAATAATACACAAAATCAACCCAATTCAATACTTCATTTTGAACAAATAGGTATAGCGCCTTTAATGCGACGGCGGTTGTACAGAGAACCACGTGTATGCTGAATATGAGTACATGTATATCGAAGTGGGGGGTTGGGATGGCCTAGTGGTCTAGAGTGCCGCGCTTCGACCTCTAGCTGGCTGGTCACCTCTGGCTTGCGGCTGTGGTTTCGATCCACGGCGTGAGCGTTGCTAAAGACCCCTACGCGCAAGCGAATTATTGAAATAAAAATTAAACCATATGTTAGTACCGAAATGACCTAGTTTGTGATGAGTGGACGTTAAACCCTATTTCTCTCTCTCTCTCTCTGTATATCGAAGTGGACATTTAAATTCTGTGATATGCATCCCACCGCACCTCTAATAAATTCTTACTAGATACGATTGGCTTTCGTACACTTCTAGTACACATTATATTCTTGACAGTTTACTAAGTTTCCATACGGTAGTATATTAGACTACATTAGGCCAATATGGACAGAATGACCAGTAATTGATTGTATTGTCTGACACGTTGCAATTAATGACCATGATATTTCCTCTTTTCTCTAGCTATATTTCTACTTAATGGTTTAACCATGATTAGCATGATAAGAGACGGTCTTCATATAGATCTAGTATGATGTCTGTACGTGTATTATACTTTAGGACAACAGCAGTTAAAATATCAATACATGTATATAACAGGTAAATGGAAATGCATCTATACATGAAGACAATATTGGGTATTGTTAGCAGAGACGGTCAAGCTGGGGTCAGAGTATACAATCAATATAAAGTATCTGACAATATAGTTCCTGGAGTTATTAGAACTGGTCTGATAGATATTAAGTAGCCTCTTATCACTATAATATACGATTGATGTCAAGGTATAAATGCTAATCGATTAAGGATTTGACTGTTATGACGTTCGTGCTATTCATTCACAGACGCTGCCTTCTACATGTATATTATGCAAGTGCGCGTATTATTTTTTTATAGCTTTATGCCCTTTTACACCAAAATGAAATGACTCACAATGGTGTCGCATTTATATGGGTCTTTTTGGAAAGACCAATCGTAAACTGAGATCTCATTCTAGCACAGGTTCAAACTGGAACACCGATTAGGAAATTTTACCTCCTCCATATAGAGATACTGTTAATGGGGTCGACACCATTTCATTCAGTAGTGTTGGACAAGTAAGTGAAGTATTTCCTAATCAGGATCGCTGGCGAGATGACCCACGGGTGCTGTCCTACCCTCGTGGCCATTCGAGCTCCTAACCCTTGATGGCGGATTCATAGAGTTATGCGCTCCAGACAGAATGTTTTTTTTATTCTGCACACAGAGAACTAACTAGCTTCTTATAGATCGCTCTCTGCCTTGAATGGTCGTCATATTAGAAACAATTGTATATTATTTTGTATAATGCAATTATGAGCCATTTTACAACTCTGATACACACAGACCAAATAAACATTTCAAATTAAATATTGAATGGAACCAGATTAAAACTTCTCAAAAGTATACTTAATGATTTCAACTAGGATCGTCAATTTAGAAAATAAAATATCGGTGTATGGTGTATGTTCTCAAGCGGACACAATCATCGTAAGTTTCTAGTATAGATGTCCTGGTATAAATTCAAATGCGTCGGAAATTACCGGAATTTATCGAGGAATGTTTCGAAGAGTGACCTACATCTATTTTTTATCATTGATTTCTGATTATTTTTATATTTCAACATGGTTTATTGATGGTCTAATCTATACATATATAAGCATGATAAGGTTTCCACTTTGACTTTACAACACATTATCTCATTTTTTTGATTGCTGTTTTATTTCTAACTTGCATGATGTTCACTTCCATCAAGGGATCATCTATCAGCCACCAACTGGTACACTGGCCTAACTTAATCGACAAGAGAAACGCCCGAGCACATGAGTGTTATTCGCTAATATCTGAAGAATAGTTTGCATTCAAAAGTGTATCTTGTTCCAGTACAATTAATTGAAAATATTGTACTTTTGGGTTTCATGTTGGATTCGTTATTCTAAATGATTGACAAATGGTTTTAAAAAGCGTAAGAACTTATAGCCCCCCTTTACTACTTAAAGCCAGTCTGTGGCTTGAATTTTAGAAGTAGAAGCTATTGGTTAGAAATATCCACCAATAGGGTGATTCTATATTTAACCTACCGAATCTTTACGTTGAATCATAGAAATAGACATGAATAGGCCAAAGCGTTTCTTTGGTCGTTCATCATAAATAAGGAATCTGTATTATGAAGCATGACACTGTGCAGATCCACGAACTCTTGAAGGGATAAAATATAAAACATTTTACACTATAAGGCTATTATAATTAAACTTCATAGTTTCATTTCTAATCCCGTCAAGTGCCTGTGTGCTGAACTAAGAAATCAATGTTGCTACCCAGTACATCGATACCAGTTGCAGCACTAAACAATATCTGTGAATCAGCGCGTCAACGGCTAGAAATAGAATTGTATGTCAATAATTCATCTCTATCACCGTAATAAGAAATTAAAATTGAATACATCGATATTTTGTGATCGAGATATATATGTGACAAGCATTTGTCTAGAGATTCAAAATATAAACATTTTCTTCACAGTATTTTGGATTTAGGGGGCTTATTTAAAAAGAAATGTTGCGTTTTGTTACCCATTTATAGTACGAATTTTGAGCTAACCAGTTGTAGTACAAATTATTAGCTTAACCAGTTGTAATCATAATTATCAGATAACCAGTTGTAGTACGAATTATATTATGAAACAGATGCAGTACGAATTATGAAACACTTATACGAAATATGAGCTAACCAGTTGTAGTGCGAAATATGATATAACTGTTGTGCGAAATATGATATAACTGTTGTTGTATGAAATATGATATAGTACGAAATGATATTATGACCAGTTGTAGTGCGAAATGATATAATGACAAGTAGTGCGAAATGATATTATGACCAGTTGCAGTGCGAATTATGAGATAACCAGTTAGATTACGAATAATGAGCTAACCAGTTGTAGTACGAATTATGGGCTAAGCAGTCGTAGTGCAAGCTATGCAAAAACATTTTAAATTTGATTATTGAATTTTACATGTATAATGAAATTAAGAACCGATCTTATGAAACAACGATCTACTACTCCCTGCAAACACTACGTATTAATTCAAGCCTCTTGCATTCAGCCAAAGTTCAACGAATGTGAATTATCAATTTCATCATTTAGAGTAAAATAGAAAAACACCTTGATCATTAATGCAGTTTCCACAGATAATGCTGTGTCGAACTCGGATCTGACACGATTTTCCCCCGACTGCATTGCCGAAACGATTAGGGTTAGAACTGAAATGTCTTCATCCCCCAAACCAAATACAGCCTTGTTATAATATATATTTGATAAATCAGTAAGCAAGGTAATTAAATAGTAAAGAAAATGCCGAAAAAAATTTAAAAATCGGGTCTGAACTTGAAACCGGTTTCAGTCTGGCCCCGGGAAAATTGCTGAACCATTTATTTTTGGCTTTTACCCCTTCTCGAATCAAATTCTACCAGAGTAAACGCTAGCTTGTGTCCTGGAAACGCTTCGTACCTAAATGGTATAGGGTGGCAATGAACAACTGTTTGGCTATTCCAGTCCGTTATTTGCACCGAAGGAACTTCGTCGTGGGCAGAAAATATAAATAAAATACAAAGAAAATGGGTGCGTCTCAGTAAAAAAAATAAAGTGTCCTGTCATATTCATGATAAACATGTGTGGACTTTTATTTTGAGTAAATGGGCTAACCTTTGATCTCAACATTTGCATTAAAATGTAATTTTCTTAGAATTCAGAAACAGACGGAGATGGTGATAAAATTAATTGGTCGTAAACTTTGATAAATCGTGTTAACATTGACCGTTTATTTCTTTTTATTTTAAAGGATATAGAAACTTATTTTAAAGGGGTGTTATACTTATCCAAAATTTATTCAGATCGACCAGTCCAAACATAAGTTAAACCCATTTGAAGTTAATATTAATTTTATACCAGTTCATTCTTTGTCCACTGGGGGAGGGGGTAACTAATCTGTCTTCTTGTCCCTTTAAGGGTTGTTCGGGTTACCAAACTCGACTGGTGTCCACATTAACATAGTTATTGTAATGTGGTATAGGGTGTATGTATTGTTACATACCGTGATTAACAAGTGTAAATACACAGAACAAAACAGAAATAACCAGGTAGTAAAACTCCGCTGACTTCTTGTATGTTAATAGGCACGTGTTAAGCTAAATTTATGGATCGTATTGTACAGACCCAACCACCATGGTTATTTTATAGGATGGTATACAATCCATTGACACAGGCCACATGGTCGGCATCGTCATACTAACTGGTCGTTGACTTCTATTTTTTAATAAATAGATCATCGATCGACATTTATAACACATCTAAACAAAATGTCTATCCTTAATTACACGGGACAGCCATGCTTCAATAGATGTAATCAAGTTAATGGAATAGTGATATCATCAACACTGTACTGTCTAGATAGAATTTGCATATTATTCCAATCACCATCGGAATCTCATCATGAAATTCACAAAGGTTTATTCTTGATCATTGACATTATAAAGTTAGTTTGGGGTGTGTCGATTCTCTGGGTTTACAGTGACCGAAATTTGAGAGGAATGTACAGACGCTCAAATTATGTTGTCTCCATTTCCCTGCGTTGAAGCAACTGGTATTTTGTTCTTATAACCAGACGTTATGTGTGGTCAACCAAATGTCCCTGGAGGCAAGCCAGTCATTATATAAGGAAGCTAGACAAATATGCGAGTTATAATATGTCTGATTATTATAGATAGATTTAACTTAGAAATAGAAAAAAACCGCCATATTTGAAGAATTTGCCGAGATGACTGTCGAATTGGCTTATATTAAGAAACAAGATGGTAGATTTTGACAGTTGGGAAATTTGTTCCTGGCATGAATTTAAACATCACTGTATCAAGAAGTTGAAATAAAAGGCACACTACTACAGGATATAGGACAAATATACACTTTCAGATCATATACAATAAAAAGTAGTCTTATCAAAAAAAAGCATATTGATTGACCCAAATATCATTCAAATCGACCAGTCCAAAGAGAAAATATACCCAACTAACGTTTGTATGACTTTCTATTTTTTTATAGCCCACCATCTATTTTTCTATAACATGGTTAGCCGACTGAATGGTGTTATAGTTTCTATACACGGACATAGAGCTTAAAGATGAAAGTCCCGGATCTTATAGTAAATAAAAGTGGATTTAAACATACGAAACATCCAATTAAGACAATATATTTTATTTACCGTGTCTGAAAATGATCGTTTGATTTGCTTAACGGAGTTACGGGACACATTTAAGGAATCCCATTCTTGAATTGTAGGAGTGATAACATAATCGGAACGATTACTTACACTACAACGTCGACGGGTACTTGAGCATGGTTAATAGATTATATGGAAACTAAAAGTTTATATTTTATATTTTAGATATCTGCAAAGTATATATAGCATTAGGGTTTCCAATAGTGTTTCTTCGTCATGTCTTAAGTCCAACCTAATAATGGAACTGAAAGTTCTATTTCTTCGCAAATTATCACAGAATTTTTCAATAGTTGCAAAGGACTAGTTCAAGAGATTTCAAGAGACTTTCAATCCGGCATCTCTTTTAACTAAGATACCATCTAAACTACATTGTTTTTTACATGCACCTACTTTTGTTCAAGAACACCATTCAACATATTTTATAGGATGATGTTCAAGGCCATTAGGTGTCAACCGTGTCCACGAACATGTCAATTTAAACCATACAACAATTTAGTGATCATGTTCAAGACTGTTGATGGGTGTTTTATGGATTTTGCAGGGAAACCTCAACATTTTTGGAGGGAAATCTCACTATTCCATCATACATTCACAGAATGTCACTTTCCCGTAACGCTGCAACATTTATTACGCCCTCGTCACCAAATAGATTAAGAAAATCGCTTATTTGGGCAAATCAGTGGCTACATAGGAGGGTGTGCATATCATTATATCCTCATGGAATACTACCGGTAGTATTTTGTTCGCCATGGTGATCTTACTTTGAGATCTGAAGGCTGCCATGTGACCCAATACATCCAGTGCGCCAGATATGCATTCGCATTGGTTCAAGGCCTTGAACACTCTCCTACAATGTTCAAATTGATGTGCATGCTCGAACACCATCCAACAAAAACAAACTTGACCAACCTTGGTTCAATCTGTTTAAAACACAGAGACAGCGTCAAGTTTGGCGTTACATCGAGAGGAACTATCAGCGAGTCTGATCAAATCAGAAGCTCTGAGAACATATTTAAATTTTCTGCTCTAGGTGCATACATGTAGAGGATTACCGCGGAGTGACCAAAATGGCATTATCTCCATGAATTTAGGAGAGAAAAAAATATTCTGTAGGTCCTTATTGCTGACAATTGGGGGGAACATATATGGTCAAGTTGTTAGTAACTGTCATTCATTCTGACGTCACTATATCATCCCCAACTCACCTGTCTGTTTACAGTTGAGTTTTATATCTTATTATTTCCGACAACATTCTAATAATAATCAGTTTTTATCTTTTCCTTATTAGGGATGATATTTCTCTTACATCGCTATGTGACACGTTATGTGGCTCTATGTATCTATTGCTGTGTCTGTATTCAACTGAATTAACAAAATAAACTCTGAATTCAAGCTCCAAATCTTGGATGGATCTGAACGAGCTAAGAAAACATATTACGCAATTTAAAAAAAACAAACTAGATAACGGGTTTTTGTTATGTCATTGCCTACAGCCCATCCTATTCACCGCAACACATTATTGTCCGCCCAACCAACACCAGGCGCGGATCCAGAGGGGGGGGGGGGAATTTTAGCTCCATATATTTTCGTAGGAAAGAAGAACAAAACAGAAATCCTAATTTACAGTACTAGTATATGAAATTAGTCCTTGCGTGCATTTTTTCCACTCCCAGGTGGGTGCAGCACGCCCCCCCCCTTCTGAAAATCCTGGATCCGCCCCGAGAACACACCCTCTTCCATCTGACGGTTTCTGTCAAAGTTTGATACATTTTTAACAAAAAAATGCTCTAGAGCTAACTTAAAACATATTGGAGGTTTGTTCATACATGTATTAAAGCAGTCACATACAACTTACGCACGTATCTTAGCGTCATACCGTACTTTAACAAATTAAAGTTTCAAGTGTACTGGTCAGTTTGACCCACACAGTACCTCTTAATTATATAACGAATAGAGCCCAAAAAAACATAAACAATAATTCTCAATATCTGCATTACTAAAAATAATTTTTAGGGATAACCAGTGAGCCTCTATTTATTGTGTTTGTTGTAGATATGTTATATCATGTATGTATCGTATATCATAATGGTTTTGGCATGTTATATGATTGATGTTGAATGTTAACCAATTTTCTTCTGTAGACTTTTGATTGACATCGTGTTTATTTATGTATTAGAAGATAATCGTACACAATAAACTTATTATACCTTACTCAACATGTAGGAATTTACCGTTTATAGTTAATATAAGGTAAACTATACAATGGCCCTCTTAATGTTCATTTATGTTTTTACAGTAAATCAGGTTCTTTTATCTAAATGTATTTTCCTCTTACAGGTCACAATAACTGTCTTATATAAAAGCTTTCTAATCTTAAACTTGATTGCTAAACATATAGGGGATGGGATAAAACCAGATTTAATTTTTAACATAAATCGAAGGGAAACATAAATACCTTTGATTTCATTTCAGTGTGATTCTCTTCGGGATCGCTGAAGAGCTATTATATTATAACAACTTGTGATCTTCAGATATGTTTAGAGAACATAGTCGACCTACAGTATATGACGTTTCGATACGTTATCTAAGTCATACTATGATCAAACTATCATCATAATATCTTACATCAGACTATCATTCTATCTTGTCTACACATAAACTACCACACTATCTTCTCTATAGCTATTGTACTATCTTGTCTATAACTATCGTGCTATATTTCTATAACTATCGTACTATCTTGTCCATGATATTCATTATATCCAGCTATCGATACATTACATTATCTTGTTTGGGACATTTGTTATAATAAATAAATCTTATCTTTAACTATCTTTCTATAACTATTGTACTATCTTTCTATAACTATCGTATTATCTTTCTATAACTATCATACTATCTTTCTATAACTATTGTGCTATCTTTCTATAACTATCGTGCTATTTTTTCTATGACATTCATTATATCGCTAGTATATATTTCCGTGTTTGGGACATTTATAATATAAAATTTCCTTACAGTAACATACATTTGGCAGAACACAGTGAGCATCGTTCGTCGAGAATAAGTACAATAATAAATACACCGCAAAATATCTATAAACTAGCGGGTGGTACGGCGCTGCATAGGTTCTGTCTATATACGCCGAAACCGGAAGTGGTACCTAGCCCATGTTACTCCCCGGTACCAGCTATCACCACATTTCGGCATCGGGACAGCCCGAACAGACAGACAAAGAAATGCCAGTCACAAATGACATATTGTTTTCAATAATCCGGTGTTTTGAGGACTAGTGTAACATAATTCTTACAATGATAAATTTCACATAATATAATACTTTATTGAAGCTTGGGTAATTCAGTCCATGTCTGTGTTTATAAAGATTAAATTATGGTAATGTAGGTATGTTATTTACATACGTCAGTAGTTAATATATTTCATACTTTTTATAAGATATTTGCGCCTAGAGCTATTTTAACAACTTCATTGTGTAACTATGTGTTTGTAAGGAAATATGGCTAATGGCGGTAATGACTGTATATTAAGAATGATTGTATATTAAGATATACTGTATGATTATATTTTGAAGAATATTATGGCGTATATTGTAGACAGGTACAGAAGAGATGTCACTTGATAACTCGACATCATAATAAAGTGCATCTTGACATTATATAAACTATATTAAAATAGTTCTTTCGTTGACTTGGACCTTCACAAGTGTAGATGAACTAGGACCCGAATTAGCTGTAATGTATGTAAATGTCCCTTCATATCCATGGTGTTCTTAACAACTTTTAGCAAATTACCAAAAATAACAAAACACTCGCAACGTATAATATAGAATCTCAGAAGGATCGTTTTGTCAACCGTATCATCAAGAAAAATATAATCATCATAAAAATGCTTATGATAAACATACAAAATGTTCGCATAACAATAATACTACCTATTTCTACTACTACTTATCACGCTATTTCCCCATTTATACTATGGCAGCACACTAGATTTCATCATGGTCTACAATATCCTCTTTCTTCTTAATAATATACACGTATTGAAGAGATATTATACTCAAACCGTTGTTTCACTCAATCAACCTTTAAGACAGTTGGCTACAATAACGGTTGAGATTAATTAAACCTTTCGGAAGTTAATCTCCTGTCGACTTTGATATAGTATCTCTTGTAAAACAAATAACATTGATCTTGTAGGAACAAGGGTATAAAATAAGATTAAAGCGGATAGTAGACTAGTTTATAGATGTCCTAACTAATGGGACGGCATATAGATAATATCTAGAGTTTATGTTAATTAATTAATTGCAATGATACTAATTCAGATAATGTCAGGATTTTGAGAGACCTTTAAAAGCACTGATCAATACTTATTTAAACATAAAATGCCATTAGGCAGCTAGTGGTTACCTTATGTAGAATATACACTTTATATGTAGCTAATACAATTCCAAGAGTTATCCAAATATAGTGAAGTTTTGGCGTCCTCTACAGATGACCAATGAAGTTCCCGAGCATTAAGGGGAAGTCAATTAGCAATAATATATAGAACTGGTTAATTAAGTTTAAAATTTCCAATCCTTAGCCAAACAATTTCAGTTACAAGTATAGTCGCTGAAGTTAAGAAATAAATAGAAGTGACTAATTATGTTACAGAAATACCCAAATGTGGGGGCTCATTGAAATTCTAACAGTATTATGAGATAGTTTTAATGCATTTCCTCGAGTTCCTCAAAATGAGCATAGGGCCTAGCGTATAGTTGCAAACACTATTGCGAAATTTCTAGAATCGTGCAAAGGTGGTTTATGATAGTTCCAGATTAGTGGTAGTCAATCAAGTTTCAGGGATACTCAATGACAGAAGTTCTTGAAACAATACACATACATACATAACCAAACATGCAGTTTAATAACCAGACAATAACCAGCCCTAAGTAGGCGCTCAATGAAATATCAAAACACACGGAAACTATAAAGGACTGTGGTTGTAATTTGGTCGACGTGTCTTTTATGTACCATAATTAGTTAATTATAAGTACATATATAGACCCCGTGTAATTAGAGATTAACAAAATACACGTGTAAAACATGATATAACTGATTATCTATATCTTATATTACCTTCACCTATATGTTAAACATAGTACTAGTATCTACATCTTGCTTGGTTCGTTTAGAAAAAAAAAGCCACAAGAAAATATTGATGTCTAGCCAGAATAAATAATAGGAAAACGAAACCGTAGATGTAGTTGAAATCTGTACTTACGGATATTAGATGCTCTCTTTACCCTCTGCTGTCTGTACATGTAGAAAAAGTATTATGGGTTATCATGAAATAACGACCTTCACTCCTGTTATCCCATCCTTCACTGCACCCATTCTTTCATTAGTCAATTTAGGTGTATGGGAATTCGGGGGATCGCACCCCAGCATCCGATTCTGATATAAATGTTATTTTTTTTATTAGACCAAGAACGGTATTAATAATTTCCACAGCCAGTAAATTTATTTGTTAACAGGTATCCCGAGCAGTTACCAAAAAGGATCGTGTTCATCTTTTAGGTTGGTGGTTAACTATCCCCAACTGTGTCCTCTTGGTCAATCAACAGGAAAAACATCGTGTTTTAACAAGGAACTGAATTATATGTTCACAATCTGTTACACCCCAATAAGTTTTCTTAATTGCCCATCAAACTCAAGTCGCATTTCCCGTACCAAGTTTAGTATGCTAATATTTATTTTAACCGACATAACAATCAAAGTTCTTCCTATTCAATTATTGTCAATTATGGGGATGAAACTATACTTTAAAGGAGCTAAATCGCTAATATTTGGGGCCTAGAAATTGACCCTAGGGGTCGCAACGCATATAATAATGTAATAATATGATTGTATATAAACCGATCTACATTCAATTGTTTCCGCTTTGGCCCTAATTTCAAATAAGTTATATCCAGCGAAATACGGCATGGATCTCAACCAAGTGACAATTTCTAGTGTCTGGTTATTCCAGTCTATTGCGCATTTTCTAGATGGGATATTGCGTCACAATTGGCATGAGTTATGAAATATGTCTAACCTAGCTTCTTTCTGGTCACTGGTTACAAATGACACTGAAACGCACTATGGTACACGATTCTTGTACCAACAGTAAAATGTTTTCCAGTAAGGTCACAACATCAATATTGATTTGAATTGACGAGAAATACGTGTTTTCAGTAAGTAAGACTTTTGATGATATTGAGTTAGAGACTTAGCTACTTTAATCAAGAAGTTTCGGCAAGCTTGTCATCCCCAGGTCATGACTTGGCAGTTTTAATTAGATATAAATCAAACCACTAATCGGCTTAATCCAGGTAACTACCTACATGACTTAATGCATTCAGCTGACCTGACTATTTCAGAGATATATTTTATACCCTTTAGATATTGTATTTCAGTTAAATATAGTATTTTATCAGAACCCCATACTGTCTGTACATATCTTATATCTATATAAAAGTGTGGAGTAAGTAATTTATTACTTATCAAGGTGTGATGTAACAAGCTGAAAACTGATATCTTTCACCTTTTAATGGACTTTTTATTAAACAAAGCACATATCTACCTTACAAGCGTGACTTTTAATAATATCTTAGTCTCCGGATATCAAAATACCGACTGACCTGGCTACTCGAGTCAAGCAACCTGGATGGATAAAGGTGTTCAGTACATTAATCTAATAATTCTCTTGTACACAGTCGTTCATGATATTGACATAGTGTTAATAAAGAAATAAAAACAGTATATTAAGTAGAAAGTCGATGTATAGCTTCGGGGTGGACAGTGGTCAGTATTTACAGATAATATCTAGTTAAGTGACTACCCTTCTATAAATCAATCATACGGTCGTTATAATGGCTATCGCTGTATTACGTTTCTACCTTTCGTGAAAAAATCTACTAAAGAGAACCCTATTACCTGTTTTCATCATGATGGTACCGATTGTAGGCTACAATGACAACATTATTTTGTTCACGTTAGTTCATTTTTATTTGAAGAATGTAGCAACTGTTGTCGTCTGCATTGTCGTCGCTATACCCAAACCGGAAGTAGATGCTTCCGCGCCACAGCAAAGCCAAAGATGATTAATAATATTATTAATGATATGAAATCGGAGTTGACGTCCTATTTATTGCAACAACTGGACCAAAGAAGACGCGAGCTGAAGATATACTATTCAAAAAAAGTAGGGGATATTTGATTTTGGGGGCATAATACTAAAATATGCAAATGACTACGAAAAAAGTCACTATAGAACCTAACAGAAGAAACCTTTCCAATTACATGTGACGCCCAAACGCACCAATAGCTACCGCATGGAATGCAGGTGATGCTTGGGATCATCATGGGGGTCCAACCCAAGATTTGCACGACTCTGACTTTGAATATTACAGTCAATGCCACAAATCAGATCAGCGCTCGTCTTCAAACAGACACTGGTGTGGGAGTGAGTGGCCAGACGATTCGGAATCGACTGCATAGGGGTCACCTTCGCGCCCGGCGTCCTCGCGTGATCCCTTGTTTGAGAAATCAAATCAGACGTCGTTGGTGTAGGGATCGTCAACACTGGGATAATCGACGCTGGAGCAATGTGATGTTTTCAGATGAGTCAAGGCTCACTGTTGATTTTTTGGACAGACGTAGGAGGGTGCGGGGTTGTCGAAACGAGCGCTTCCAAGACGTTAACGTCATCAGACATGATCGATTTGGGCGTGGTTTTGTTATGGTGTGGGGAGGCATCACTGTTGCTGGAAGAACGGCTTTACATGTTGTTGCAGGGTGTGCTACAGGCCAGTACTACCGGGACAACATCTTGGCAGTCCATGTTGTGCCGTTCGGACGACGTCATGGCCGCCGTTTCATCTTCCAGGATGACAACGCAAGATGTCACAGGGCCAGGATCGTTACAGGTTACCTCCAACAACAGAACACCACCACATTACCTTGGCCAGCACTGAGTCCCGACCTCTCCCCCATCGAGCATGTCTGGGACATGCTTGGACAGAGATTACGTCAACGTCAACAACGTCCTGCCAATGTCCAAGAACTTGCTGCTGCGTTGCAACGGGAATGGGACAATCTGGACCAAAATGACCTTAGACGTCTCATTAGGAGTATGCCACGTCGGATCAATGCTTGTTTGGCAAACAGAGGAGGATTTACCCGTTACTGACTTTGTTGTGATGCTGTGGTAACTTTGCTGTTTGACCCCGGGTATCATTTTACCCTTATAATGGTCAGTCTGTGCCTTACTTAGTCTAACGATCATTTGGAATAAATCGATGAATGTGAACTTCATTTCATTTTGTCATTTGTTTCTTCGTCAGTTTCATTAGGTGACTTTAATAACAATTAAAAATCAAATATCCCCTAATTTTTTTGAATAGTATATTATATATAAAGTGAAATGGTGTTTTAAAGTAGCTAAGTCTCTAACTCAATATCGTCCAAAGTCTTCGGCATTCAAAACACGAATTATTTGTCAATTTAAACAAACACTGATGTTGTCATTTTACCGGGAAAAGATGGGCTTTTGATATCCAATATTTAAAACAAAATAAACATTTTACGATTGGTACACGAATCGTGTACCATAATGCGTTTCAGTCCCAGTTCTAACAAGAGATCCGAGGGACGAGGCTAGAAATATTGCACCAAATCAAACGGCGTATGTAGACTGGACTAACCAGACACTCGAAACAGACACTCGAAACAGTCACTCGATTGAGACTTCTGGCGTATTTCGCCGAACATAACTGATTTGAAATTCGAGTACAAACGAACAAGATTGAATGTAAATCAGTTTGTATACATTCATATTACATTATTATATGCGTTGCGACCCATTTGTGGCAATTTCTAGGTCTCAAATATTAGCGACTTAGCTCCTTTAAGTAATACTCTTATTTATCTTAAAAAGAGTTCAGTTAATATGCTGTATATATGAACACACTGTGATAAATAGAATCACTGTATTGTATACCAAGGTGGGGGAGTAAAATGGTCCAAGATGATAATATATAACTTGTCTTTCTGGGAGCCCGAAGGCCCTTTGTACAAGCTTATACACGACCATGTGCCCATCTTTGTCACCACATTTCTCATCTCAGATGTTAAAAATTCTATTCGTAATAAAATGATCACCAACCATCAAACATGGCCCTTAATAGCCAGGAATTGGGGCAAACACGCACAGGCTTTCTGTCAATATTCATAAAAATAGTTCATGATTAAGTTACCTATTTCGTGAAATATTGGTCAGTCTGTTAACATTTGTTGTCTTTAAGGTATATTCTGTTAAGACCAGTGTCTTAGTGATGAGGAAGACATAAGTAATTAAGTAAGATTATACACCTATATTACTACCTTAGTTATTGTTCTATAATACCTCTTTAGCTTATCCTGGCAGTAATCTAACTATTTTCACCAGCTTTCACAGTTCATGACCTCAACAAGTAAAACAAATGATTGCTATAAACAGGTGTGATTTACCTGTTATAAAGCTTGCTATGTAAATATGTATACTAAAAGTAGACCAAGAAATGGAAACAGATTGTAAATTGTTATAGTAAAATAGGTTGACATTTTCAGCAGCCTTTATTTCTTTTAAAATCGGCGTATGGATTGATAATGGAATTTGTCTAAAATGTACTTTATAACTATTTCGTCACTATATACTTTACATGGGTAACCGTACCATCATAATTTGGAAAATCATTACTCAAGTACAATCTTCCCCATTCGACAGTAAGCAAACCTGTGCGTTTATTATTGCGACATCGGATGGAACCGAATTATCATGGGTAATGTAAATTACAAAAGTTTGGCAGCCGTATGAATCTTCAGACTGAATTGAGTAACAACACGCCTTCCAAAAAGCAGTGAGGGGATCCTGACAGTGGCTCCACATCCCATCATTAAGGAGGTCATCAACGTGCTGTCAGTGGCAAGCATGAGACATCGTTTTTGTTCCTATGTGCTCTGTCTTGCACCACTGAAGAGGAACCCAGAATGAAAAAAGAGGCATTCAACCCTCATTAGCGCCATACACACTGAGCTAAATCGGTTATTCTTGAATATTATATTTCTTCATTATGGCCCCCACTACATGATGATCTGGTCGATTGTAGTGGAAGGTCGCCCTATGACTTCAGACATTCGATTAACCAATAAACGTCGATGTTTCTAGTGGGATACCATTAACAGTTAGGAGCACCGCACGACAAGAACTCGCCGTAACAGGTCGTTTCATTGTCATCACCCAATCCCGCACACCAACCAGAACGCAGATTATATAACAACACTTCCACATCGGTAACACAAATAAAACAAAATTTTGAACTATTAAAACGAAATAGGATCTGTAGATTGGTTATCGTGTGAAATGAAATCAGGCGCCTGCTTCATGGTACCAATGCTGATTTACATACACATAATTTCAATAAGGCCCTGGTTCTATTGTATAATGTATGATTATCTTGTATATACTATAAGACTTATGTGTGACTTATGAAATTGACATTTCCTATAAACATTACCTTTTGTCACAAACATGGGCCCACACTGTAGATATATTTATTCAAGACTGGCAAAAACATGTTGTACACAATGACTGGCTATCATCTTTCATAACAATGCCGAGATTGAAATACATTCACATGGAGTGAAGAAGTGATTTTAGTTCTAGGTTATAATATAGTTACAATTATGACCAATCAAGTCTTATCTTGTATCTAAACGTAAACAACAATGAAGTCTTTGCAAATCACTGTTGTATATCTTTATTTTTATGTTATCAAATAACGCATAAGAAGCTGATAATCAAATATAAAGGGTAAAAGTTCACTGATAATTACTGCTTGTCGTTTTCGTAATCCATGTGTTTATCAATGCGAGAAAGACGAAGGTGCAGCCTAATCCTAACGATTTACAGAGAAAAGTCAAATTGACCACATTTCTTTAATGTTTAGCTTTAGTGCACCGCCAGATCAATAACGTCCGTTTGGTCAGACAGATTTACGACATTTGTAGTCCACTTGAATCTAGAATAAGTCGATGTCCAAGATAAACAATGTCGTGATTTTCATTGACCTCTATGGTCTTTACTATAGAAACAGACATCGTTAATTATGCTTTCGTATCAATGAATAACATCTCTTTTTTCTAGATGTGTTTGAGAATGTGTCCGTTATGCCCGCTGGTGTTTTGTTGGGATTCTCAGGGTATGTTTGTCGTAACGAGGAAGATTTTTGTGTGGCGCATTATGGGCTTCATCAGAAACAGAATACACCGAATGAAATGAATCTTGAAAAAGTAATCATTTGAAATACTGCTAGGCCTATTATTCACACAATTCACAAATCTTTTTAACATAAAACGACAGTAATAGCAACAAATTTTACGAATAAAAGTCATTGCAGGCGAATGTTTTATCCTGAAGTATAAATCTCTTAAATGTTAAATAGTTCTAGAATATGCATTCTTGACATATGCAATAACGCATTATTTTGATATCATAACGATCCCATTAAATCGACCATACGTTTTACTTCAATCGGTTTAAGATTGTGTGATTTTGTTTTTAAAATTGCAAATATTTGAAAATTTCTGGTTATTCCAAAACACCCTTTTGATATATAAAGGTTGCTATTCATCTGTTTGACGCGGGTTGAATTTCTATGAACTTTTGAGGTTTTTCACTTCAAGCCATTCATCTCTTAGCACGCTGCATATGTCAAACAGACGAACAAATGCATCGAATTTCCCGCCTTTTTTCTTCATTCTTTGAATTCTGACATTTGTTAGGTATATATTGTGCATGCCGGCTTAGTTTGGGATATAAACTTTCATGCCGAGTTGGTTTGGCTCATGTTGTCAAAGTCCCGGTGTATATGCCAAAGAAGACGTGTGGGAAATACGGTAATAATTATACGGTACGTGTACTGTAATGTCGTGTGTTACGCCATCATACTTATGACTTTTCGCACATGTTGTGTCAAAGTTGATGCATAACATCCATCATTCCCCAAAGACATGTGCTACATTACCCGACACGCGCCAAATGTTATTCTTTATGACCAGTCTATCCGACAGACAGAAAGATTGAAACACAGACGTCTTGCACCGTATGAGCAGAACTCTGCGATCCAAAAGTATGCGAATAAATAAAATAAAAAAACGTGCCATGATTGATGAAGCTAGAGTGTGACTCAGGGGTATATTATATTAGAAAAACATCACGAAGTTAATCCTTTGTGTTTATAATAGGTCGGTTCAATTCTCTCGATTTCATAAGATGATGGAAGCGAAAAGATCTCCCTATCGTTATGCACAATGGCTAATTTGAGACACCCAAAACTAAATCAAACGTAGTAAACCCGAGCACCGAGGTCATTAACAGTTGGTAGTCGTCTCGGTCATCAAGGGTTATATAATAGTTCCGCCATGAGATTTCTTATAATATTTGGTTGAATAATAACGTGTTGCTCCACATTTTGATCTAGTAAAGATAGTATATTTCCCTATATTAATGGGAAATTACGTAGGTGCTTTTATATTAACCTTCAAGTAGAACAAAAACTTAAAGTTACCTTCGGACAGTGACAATTCGCAAAGAAGAAATGGGAATAGCGGCGAAAATAAATTTATCCGAATAATAAAAGTTTCAAATGTATTAATGCCCCTCTTGGGGATAACTCACATATTGTTAAAGTCTATTTAATCCATTGACTTAATTTCAATATTATCCAAATAATGCATATTAATTAATTAACTAACTAATCGATCATATCTCTATTAATTACAACAATGGTCGATTAGTTATGATTGAATACCATAATATAATAATCACTTCGGAATTAAAGCGTTGAATAATCGATATCATAATAAATCATTATGCGAAAACTGTCGACTGCAAAATTCAATTTGATAAAAATATTTCATCATTCTGGGTTAATGTGAGTCCCAAAAAACTATATGGTGGGTTGCAATCAAAGATTGTAGCGAAAAGCGTGCCATTAAAACAATGCTCGCTCCATGTGATGATTAAATGCGCGCAATTAATGCTCACAGAGATAACAGATTATTGATGGTCATTAGCCAAGAGCCGAAAAATTGATGAGATTAACTACTTTCACACAAACTAGATGTTTGAATTCAATCACGTTTCTCCTTGTAAACGATATCAATTAATGGTTCTTTTTGGCACGATTGGTTGAGAAGTGCACGTACTGTGCTCACGAGTTACGGGTAAATGTTTCTTTAAGAGATCTTGAAGTATTGTCTTGAGACTTTTAAAGGAGCATGTTATTCTGTCATATCATTGGTCTAACTGTTTTATTGGCAGTTTGAACAATCTCACGATCAAAGTTTGGTTCTAAAAGCTTTTGGGGACAAACAACCTAATAAATTAAAGAATTTGAAGAAGGCAATGGGGTTATGTTTGAAATAATATTTGGACTGCCGATAATTTGGAGGGTCATAGATTATTTTAAAGATATGTCTGAATATAAAGTCCCTGAAATTAGTGAAATGTCGTTTTCTGGACTTCGGGGCAAGATTTTGCAGAATGCTGATGGTCAGAAAACCTGTATAATATGAATGAAATTGAGTACTACGCTCTTTACAATATGTACAACTGTGAATCTCTAAAAGCGGTAATTACATCATTTACATGGACCTATATCTGGATATTGTTGTGGTGAATATTCTTAAAATAGCAAAGATATGACAGTCCTCATATTTTCATCAAGCCTCCGCACTTAGACAAGTTTGGCCACCGATCGGCGATTTTGTCAGGTTACACTCACTCTTCAAGTGTTATTAATAGTAAGTGCAGGAGAACCGCACTACACGAAAAACAAAAGCCTATAAGATTAACCTGCTGAAAATATTAAATCAAGTGAATGGATCCGGGGGCCAGCCGTAAGCGTCCATTGCGCTGTACTATGGTGGACTA
This sequence comes from Patella caerulea, assembly GCA_036850965.1. Taxonomy (NCBI): domain Eukaryota; kingdom Metazoa; phylum Mollusca; class Gastropoda; family Patellidae; genus Patella; species Patella caerulea. Next base: position 29,044,496 of record JAZGQO010000006.1, read on the forward strand.
TGGCTGCCATAGCCTGTACAGTCCCGGGCCTGTTATGGTACAGGCTTCACTAAAAATGATTTGTAACAGAAATAATGCGACCGATCATTACTGAACGACTATTTTTCCTGCCCCCCCCCCTCCCCACCCCGCGACACATTAATGCCCAGGGTCCCCCTTATTTTGAGTAATACCAGTAATGTGCGTTGTGGACTACATTCGTCAATGATGGTACAACTGTGTTTGTTGTGTGTCCATATACCTGTCGCTCTTTGATTTGTTGGTGTATTGTTGTGTTCCTTGTTCTGGATTTTTTTGTAAATACACCGTAAAAATACAATTCAAAACATTCTATGTAGTATTGTCGCCTTCCGATATCCGGGTCCAAAATTTATGGCTTAGTTGTAGCTTTAAACATTGACAGGTGCAGGGAAACGCCAAACATCTGATACCATTTCTCATTTGAAGAGTTTAAATAGTTGCATTCTGTTTTATTTAAAGGTTGATATTTGATATGGCTTTTAAAATAAACTGGCAGATTTGATTTGTTTCCTCCTATGTAACAGACAAAGTGTATCACCAATATACATTATATTAATGAAATATAATCATACATTTCATGTTCAATGTATACGCTCTGATAGGCACAGTGGTATATAAGACCAGGAGACAGGACATGTATCGACCGTCTACAGACAGCTTTAATAAGCGAGTTATTTAATCCAATAAATCCATCTTAATCTTAACACGTAATTTGTGGTCACAACAGGGTGACCTACAAAATGTTTCATTATATAAATCGCATATAGCCCACTTCCCAAATATCCCAGAAGGGTTTCAGAGGCTCAGTGAGTAAATGAAATGAAATGAAATGGGGTTGCCCAGGTGTTAGCAGAGAACGTTCCTCTGGATTTTCCGGAGTGGTTTCCCCTTGCCAAAATTACCCCGCATATACTGCATAGCTTATGTCCGTCGTCATTATCCCAAAGGCGTTTATAGCTGAGGCGCTGGAGGCTGCAGCCTCCTCGCGAAAAGAAAATCAAAGAAATTGGAAAAATAAAACGGGAGAAAAATGCTAAAACCCATGAGAAAAATGAAAATGTACCCTAGTTAGGAGGCCCTAAAGGCAGACAAAAGGGCCCCATGTTTGACAAAAGGGCCCCTCTGACCAAGGAAAAGGGCCCCTCTGGCCATGGGAAAGGGCCCCGAGTCCGAGTCAATCGTTTTCTATACACTGTTACTGTCGAATTCATTACAGAATGAGAATGTAGTCATTGCATTGGCATAAAAATCATCAATCAAGACCCCACCCCCACCCGCGAAAGAGGGCCCTCAAAATAGTATAGCCTCCGCCTTGATAAACCTTAAAACGCTCCTGCATTATCCCGGTTGTTAGGCAGAAAGGTGGATCGTTAAACCCCACTTCATTTTATTTCCAATGTCCTAGGCTAAACTGACTAATCATAACAGGATCTTACATGTTTGCAAAATAATGTACACAGCTTATTACAAATGATGTTTGAACTTCAAATCTGTTATAACAAAACCATTTATTCTCCCCTTACACAATAGAAGAGATACGAAAAGTTGTGGGATAAAGTGCTGGACAGAAAAGGTCTTGTGGGTGGTGGTGTTACGGGTCGTTGTGGTACTTTGATGTATATAGGCCTACAGATTGGTGCCAAATATTGACATTATAATATCATCTACTTTTCGAATACATTCTGGCTACGTCATTATTAAGTAAGTCTAAATTTAAGGTACCAACCACTTTCAGTCTGATAGTGATATCTTGTAGTTTTTTAGAATTGAAATAGGCCTACTCAGCCAGTTTTCTTAATTAGAGAGTTTGATTAGGCAAATGAAATATTAAAAAATGGGTTCATTTACATAAATTGCCCATCTCTTATGGGGCGTAAATGTGGGGGGGGGGGGTTGTGAGTATGTTGGTCTAACAACAAAATTTCACCCAGGGAGAAAAATAAGCGGTCACAAAATAAGTGCAGTCACTGCAGTCGGTTTCAAAAACAATGCCAGGATGGATCCCAGATAATAATTATGTATTTGCGTGAATCCGTGTGCTTAAATTGCATACGTCACTCAAAATCTTATTCTGTTGTGAGTATTTGTTCTATGAAATGTTTTCTACCATGGCAAAAAATAGTCGGTCTCATAAAAAGTACTCACCGCAGTCGGTCTCCGACCAAATGAATTAATGAGATAAAGTCTGTCTCCGACTAAATGAATGAGATAAACAAACAATCACAAAACGGGCGAAATTGACAGATTTCTTATCCTCTCATGACAAAAACTATGTGAATTTAAATAAAACTGCTTTCCGACGAGACAACGATCGACGAACAACTATATAATTCTACAATAATTACTATCTACATGTATGTTCTACCGGGACGCTTAATGTTATAGCCAGTATTTTGTTTACTTTCATTGTGTAGTGGGATCGTTAATGGCACCCTAGATTTGAACCCCCCCCCCCCCCCCCCATATTCCCTAGACAACTCACACGTGGTGCTCGACTCCTGATTGCGTCACTCGCACTGGGGGGGGGGGGGGTATGTGTATCAGTCGGTCGCATTTTGGCTACCCGCCCCCCCAAACGAAATCGTTATGTACGCCCCTGCTTATACATTTAAAAAGTGAACATTAATAGGGTTGGGTTTTGTTCTTCAAAATTTCACCCACTGTGTGTGGGCCTAATATTGACATGTTTAGACTTATAAATGTTTGACAATGTAGGTGTTTTAGGTGAATAGCGTTTCAATATATAAAACCGCACCCGCTATTGCACCCATTTATAAATAATATGATAATCCGTTACATAATGTAAGTCGCCTTAACTCAGTTAAATGTATTCTAGATCAACACCCAATTGAATTAAACACGAGTGGACAATAATGTCCAATGACAAAAAATAGTAGATTCCATATATAATTTTTTCGATTGTCTATTAGCTTAAACACTAGACAGAGAATAAAGATTTGTGTAAATCGCAATGAAATATCACAACTGCCCGGGCAAAATATTTACCGCTCTACTTTCAGTAACTTTATCAAGCATATAAATGGATCATAACGAATGAATGGTTGAACACAATTATGTAACTTCAATAAATTTGAACCTTGTTTGTGTTTACATTTTGCCTTTTTCGTTCTAGCGTAAATTATATGCTTACTTAATTTAATACTTTGAAGCTTGAATGTGGCCAAGCCTAATAATATTAGCAACTTTATAAATACTAGTAAATTTATATAATAGAAATAAATAAATTTATGATTTATATGACACCAATCTCCAATCAAGACGACCATGAAAAAAATGTAATTATAGATAATTTGAAGCAATAATCAATCAGATTATCGAATTTATATAGGCCAACCGATATTTTGGAAACATTGTACGACATTGTAACTAAATCATCCAATCACTATCTATGATTTGATCACGTGGACTGTGATTATCAAAGGGAAGCAAGTCGACGAAGAGCGCCATCACTTCAATCATGGTTCGCTGATAGGGAACATGGTCAGTGTGTTTATTTATTGTGTATTTGGATAATGTATATGCGCTTTTTACACTTCTAAATTAAAACATGGATTACAATATTCAACAGACGACCGAGAAGAGTTTTATCGAGGATAAATAGCAGATTTATACAGTTTATCGGATATTTTACATAGTGGCAATCTCGTATTCCATTCATATTTATTGTGAATGTGAAGAAGCCAGTTTGATTTTGTGATTTATAAATATATACGGCTTCAGTTTTGATCATACTTGCTTCTATTATAAACATCAACATGGACACTGGAATAGCAATCGAGAAAGAGTGTGGTGCCCTCGGTGGATTGTTCCAAACCATCATAAATGATATGAGGGTAGGTTGTGCAGTTTTATGTTTGTTTTGACTTGGCTAGTGTGGAGAGCTGACTGGGAGAGTGTGTGTGTTGTGAGAAAGGCAGTCAGCATGCAGTGAACATCATGTGGCTTTTCAGATTAGAGTTGTTGATCATACAAATCAAATACATATTCCATGTACTCATAAATATTTTCATGTATAACAAAATGAAGGTTGAAGTTAGGATCAAGTAAATATTTGAAATTTTATGTGGACAAGCCCTGTACTGTAGACTTTGCCTTCCTTTCTGAACCAAAATAATCTGGATGGGTATACACCATGGATTTCTAATAGTAAATTTGGGGAATTTTGTCTTGGCAGCAGGCCCTGCAAGTGCACCATCTCATCTGTCCCCTCTTACATGGACCACGTTTTTCAGCTGTGGTGTAGGCTACTACCTAGTAAGAATTCCAACTGACTTAGTCTTTTATATGCACCCAAGACCAGGGTTTTATCATATATGTCCTCTCCAAATGACTACCTACTGTTCCTGTCTGTCTGCAACACTGACATAGGTGAAACCACAACAGAAAATCTAAGACTTTTTGGTCAACACTTTGAGCAAACCCAGGATTTCCATTCAATTAATTACTGAGATCCTGTGTCACGGTAGGCCTACAGTGCAGCATTAGTACCCTGAACAGAATAGTGCCATGATCCAGACAAATTTTCTCACATGTCATTGCACACAGCCTTGCTTATGCATTAGACTAGTTGGGGCTGAAAAAAGTAAAACATTCAACGCTATTTCATTTCATGATATAAACCATCCACTCCTAATTTAAATACCAAATAGGACATGATCGTCATGCCTTAATTTACATGTAATCTCCACACCCATATACAATGTACTGGTTGGTGGACAGGTATGCACATTGTTAAAAGGTGCAGTAATGATATAACATAAGCACACTAATTTAAAATTTTGTCCTTTTTGTGGCTTACTTTATTTAAATGTATACAACACAGTGAGTTTACAATAACTTGTAAGTCCTTTTGCCAATGATAAAAAACTGTATATATTTATCTCGCATTAGCACATTTAATAAGTAGCCTAACATTAAATACCTTACAGAATCAATGTCGGATAATACATTTTGGTTCTGATTCTGAAATATGGCCTAAAAGAATCATATATAAATGAATTAATAGGCAATAGGCATGATTCAACACAGCCATACTGATAATTGTTAAGATGTAGAATAAAGAGGAATGTTGGTAAGCGTGTTGTGCTTGTAGTGTGAAGAGTTCCCAGGAATATAAGTATAACTAACCAGGTGTGAAATAGAGATTGTGTCAAAGAGTATACCGGTAGTTAGATATATTACCTCAGCTGGTAACTCATACTATCAAATATCAATAACTCCTAAACCCCTTTATAAAACTCTACTGTCAAGGCCTAGTACATGTACATCTACATGTGATAAACAAAGGAAAGGTGTTAACATACTTTTGTAATGGAAAAGTCACTATGAACTCTGTCTCTGAGTAACATTAAAAATGGATTAGAACTATTAGAGGTACATGTACTTCAATCAATCAAGAATATGGGTAAAAACTATTTCTACAACTTCATGTGAATCTCACATGTGATCCATAAATCCAAAATCTGTTCCATATTTATACTTACTTGCACATGTACTTTTCATTTGAAGTTAACAAAAACAAATTTAAGGCCAAACTACATGTATATTTCAGCTTATTCCTTATAATTGCATGGATGTGTATTCCCCTACCTTGTACGGAACATACATGGACATTAAATATGTACATGAATGTATAAAGGTAGGGAAATACACTTCCATGCAATTTTGATGAATAAGCCGACATGTAATGTATGCATTTTACCATGGTCAAATTTATTTTCTAGTCTGTATATTAGATCTTTGACTATTAGAAGCATACACAAAAACACACCTTTATTTTATGTTTTACACAGGTATTTTCTTAAGAAGAAAGTCTATTTCTTTATGTTAACCAGCATGGGCATACTATATATTGTTGTAGGTTTTAAAAACCCCTTAATGTTTTCAAAATGTTTCCCATTCTTTAAATTAAATTTGTTTTTGTTAACTTCAAATGAAAAGTACATGTGCAAGTAAGTATAAATATGGAACAGATTTTGGATTTATGGATCACATGTGAGATTCACATGAAGTTGTAGAAATAGTTTTTACCCATATTCTTGATTGATTGAAGTACATGTACCTCTAATAGTTCTAATCCATTGTTAATGTTACTCAGAGACAGAGTTCATAGTGACTTTTCCATTTTAATGAATACATTTTTAGTGTTGTTCAACAAGGTGTTCAAGATTCATTTTTGTATTGTAACTCTTTAGTCATGTTCATGAACAAATTGAGTCTACTGTACATGTATGTCTATTTTGAAGGTTTATGTTCCAAATTTATTACATATGTTTACTTGGTGAAAATAGTAATTTCTCTTTAATGCTTCAACACCTTATCTGTGAAATGCCTTTTCTGTAACAATTTATGAAGTATCTTGTTTAAATGAAAAATTTATGCTCTCCAGTTTACATATTTAAATTTGAATTGCTCTATTATAACCTTTATGTCACACCAAAGGTTCTTTTATTGTCATGTCACCAAGGTGATGTACAATTTAATGATGTGGAATTTTCTTCCTTGGTGAAATAATTAATTCAACACTTGAAAAATTTGATGGGATCCTTTTAAACCCTATGGCTTTTTATGAATAGCGAACACGATCAAACTGTTTACATTGGGCTGAGCTAGTCCCAATTCTGTAAACTTCAGGATCTCATCATTCATTATTGAATGAATTAACATCACAGTATTATATAAATGATACAGTACAATGCACACCCCTACATATAAATATCCCTATTCAAAAAATGGCGGCCTTTTTGAAACTAGTAAAACTGTTGGTTGACTACCCTATATTGAATGTCAAGCCAACAGCTGTTGTTGAGTTAAAGAAACACTTTATTGAGGAGATGACTATATAAAAGAAAGTTCTTTGTGTTTGTAGTTGAATAAGCATCTTGTAGTTAAGGGGATTTTAATAGGATCAGTCATGAATATTATTTCGTTATCTTTTCAATTTAATACACTCCATTTGCAATTTTAAAAACATGTATTTAAATGAAAATAAGTCACCATCATTAATGTAGAAAGTTAAGTTTTCTATTGATTCATGTGTTTGATGAACAGTGCAGTACAACTATCCAGCAAAATATACTAACAGTACCCAGACTGATTATGTACAAATAAATGGCTTTTTTTAAAACCGATTATATACCTGGAAAAACTTATGGCACTGTTGACCCGATAACTCACATTTAGAACTTTGTGCGGAGGTATATACATATGATAATATGATTAAAAAGACAAATCAGTGCCTGACAAAATGACAGACACCAGAATGTTTGTGCCTGACAAGGGTAACAGGCGCCAAAAGGATATGCCTGGTAATGTCTACAGTCTGAGGTGGATGCCTGATTTCCTGTCTTGTATAATTTGAAGTCAAATGTACAAATCTGTAATATAATTTCTTATAATGTTTTGTTTTATAAATCTACATACATGTAAAGGTGGAGTATAACATCTGCTTTTACACAAACTAATATCATCTCAATTCAGAAAAGACAGACAAAACATGTATATGACTTTTACACACCAGTACAAAAAATATTAGTGTCAAACGTCGTGCATTGGTAATACCTGTACATGTATGACATGAAAATATAACTTGTCTTTAAATGTAAAAATAGAATATTGTAGAAATCATTTTAATATCACAGACATTTAGGGCCATGTAAGAAATTTATAGGCTGAGTGTCCTATTTTCTCAATTGTCACAAGAAATTAATACATGCGTGTCAGGTCAGATCAAGCGGTATGTTTTCTTTATAGCAGACTTAACCCCTTTATTTCATCTGACTTCCCCCTTCATTTCATACACTGGGTACACCAGACTAAACCCCCTCATTTCATACATTAGGCACACCAGATTGAATCCCCCCAACCCCCTTTTCATACATTTGGTTCATTGATCTAACTGAACCCCCTTATTTCATACATTAGGTACTCCGGACCAAACCCTCTCATAATGTACATTCGGTGGACCAGACTACACCCCCTCATAATGTACATTAGCTATGTCAGACTAAACCTCTATATATTACATGTAGATACAAGTAGTACGCCAGGCTACACCCCTACACATTACATTTGCACATGTAGATACATGTAAATAGTAGATACATGTACATGTATGCCAGACTACACCACTACAAATTACATGTACATGTAGATACATGTACAGTACAATGTATGTACACCAGACTATACCCCTACACATAAGATGTAGATACATGTATGTCGGACTACACCCTTAGTCAATAACATGTAGATACATGTACGTCAGACTGCACCCCTACACATAACATGTAGATACATGTGCGTTAGACTACACACCCCTACACATTACATATAGATACATGTACACCAGACTACATCCCACATTTAAATCATCATTTAATTGTCTGTACATGATTATTTATCTGTTACAATGTACTAACTATTAGTCTCGGTCACCCAGAACCCCCTAGTCTTCAACGCACGTAGGGTCTGGGTCGGTTCTCAATTATTGACGAAAATTACTGGATAATCAACCACAAAAAACCAAACTCCCGGTTACGCATGGCAATGGAACCTTTTGGCTAAAGTCTCGTTAAGTGATAGATATTATGAAGCCGGGCCGATTTTGATAGATTCTATAAAGCGAGGATAAAATATATCCCACAATTCACTTGGCACATCTATTATTAGAAACAAAATAGAGACGATACAACAGCATGAATCGCGATTAATGAGATTGTGAGAAGCCATACGTTTGATTCATGACGAGAGAAAATTACCATTTCAATTAAAACCTTTAAAATAAAATTTTAGAGAGTGTCATTGTTGACAAGCGAGATGTTTTGATAGATTCAGTGCGTGGTAACTTAAAAGACTGGATAATCCAGACAGTGACCGACTTTCTGTCAAACTTTAAGGACCCATCCAGACTAATATTCGTAGAATATTTGTTTGGATTATAAGAGACTAGCTTACTATCAGTTGCTCTTAATTTATTTCATGGAATGTTTCAATGTTCTTACAGGTATCTTTATCAAGCAACACAATGTTATTTACAATACATTATAATGATCATCATAAACCTGTACATTTCCTCATGAACCAATCAATAAAAACAGAAATTGTTTTCATTCTGGTTATTTGGATGGCCACTCAATAATTGATATCTTTAAAGAGTAGATATATGTAATGTTAGGGAAAAGTGCTTTCTGGGCCTGTGCTGATAGCATAGTCAAAATCAAGATCTACATGTACACATACGGTACAGTTATATCACTGAATTAACCGAAATCGTATATTATGTAAAGAAATATCATTGGACATAGTGAAGTGGTATAAGCAGAATATTGTTACCATTTTTATTATATTGGGTTTTGATCGCAGTTTACTTTCATTATGACCAACTTATGTTACATACATGTGAACATTTGATTTAAAGCTGGTTAGATTTGAACAGTTTAACTTTGATGGCTCGAGTATGGAGGGGGATCCTCGCCAAAACTCTCAATTTGTGAAAATACATTTGTCGAATTGTGAAAGTACATTTGTTAATTTGTCAAAATACAAAATACATTTGTCGATTTGTGAAAGTACATTTGTTAATTTGTCAAAATGCAAAATACATTTGTCGATTTGTGAAAATGCATTTGTTGATTTGTCATACAACAAAAATACATTATTTCATGTGTGAAAATACACCTGTCGAACCTACAAAGCACAAATTTTCAAATAACACAGCTTAACTTTATAGTTTCAACATATGTAATTTCAACATTTGTATTTTCAAGATATGTAGTTTCAACAGTTGTATTAACGACACTTGCATTATCGAGCCTTGCATTAGCAAGCGATGCATTAGCGAACTATGACCATATTTGGGTTGATGACGTTGATCATTATGGAGGGGGATCCTTGCCAACGATCCTGCAAGGCCTGGATGCCGGCCAGGAAGAATTTTTTTTATTTTTTATCGCCTCCCCCTTAAAAAATTTCACATAGCTGAAATATTCATACATTCGAGTTATTAGTAGACACTAATGTTAATTGAAAGAGTATATGCCGCTGATTACGGAATTGTCCATAACAGACGATTGGGCCCATGGAATGGCCCAAATTGACGCCCTAATACGATGGGGCCATAAATTCACGGTATCGGTCAAAACCAACTCTAAATGAACGAGTACATCTCACTAGGTACGAAGTTGCCCATAACAGACGCTTATGGCCCTTGGACGGCCCAAATTGACACCCTAAATATGGACCGCAGACCCGAAGGGTCAAAAATAGGTTATACTCATATATTCGAAGTATCAGTCAAACCAATTTTAAATGGAAGAGTACATCTCACTGAGTTCGAAATTGTCCATAACAGTTGGTTTCGGCCCTGGGGGCCAAACTGACACCATAATATCGACCCCGAGGCTCAAGAAAAATTTATATTCACACATTCGAGGTATCAGTTCAATTTAATTTTAAATGAAAGTGTGCATCTCGCTGATAACGAAATGACCCATAAAAGATGATGGTTCAAACTGACAAAATGCATAAATTAGTATTGGGAGGCCAGATTGAAGCAGACTTTTGTCACCAAGAGAGTACAATCATGGACAGGTGCAGAAGAGTAGGACGTTAAACCCCATTTCATTTCATTTCATTTCATAAGAAATGCACCTGTAGTGTTAATATTGTTTTCATACCAGACCATCTTGTGTGTTATTAACCCATCAGGAATCACAAGAAATGGACAAAACTGGCTATAGGGCAGCTATCAAATACCTGCCACTGAAAGGACTAACCCTAACACAAAAGTAACTTGTCAGCCCTCATTTTCTTAGTTAAGATGACGCCATTTCAGCTATGTGAAATCTTTTAGGGGGAGGGGATAAAGAATAAAAAAAATTCTTCCTGGCCGGCATCCAGGCCTTGCAGCATCGTTGGCAAGGATCCCCCTCCATAATGACCAACGTCATCAACCCAAATATGGTCATAGTTCGCTAATGCACGGCTTGCTAATGCAAGGCTCGATAATGCAAGTGTCGTTAATACAACTGTTGAAGCTACAAATGTTGAAACTACAAATGTTGAAATTACATATCTTGAAAATACAAATGTTGAAATTACATATGTTGAAACTATAAAGTTAAGCTGTGTTATTTGAAAATTTGTGCTTTGTAGGTTCGACAGGTGTATTTTCACACATGAAAAAATGTATTTTTGTTGTATGACAAATCAACAAATGCATTTTCACAAATCGACAAATGTATTTTGTATTTTGACAAATTAACAAATGTACTTTCACAAATCGACAAATGTATTTTCACAAATTGAGAGTTTTGGCGAGGATCCCCCTCCATACTCGAGGGCTTGACTATGCACATGTCATACCTGTAGGTACTGGTCACTGCTCACATTGTAAGAAGAAGTGTAAAGGTGTTTGATCAGTTGAATTAGATGTTAGATTTATCATGTAATAGACAAACAAGTGAGCAGATTGCCTCAAGCAACAGATAAACTTATAGACACCTCTTATAGAATAGATGTGTTACTTATCTTTCCTCTCTTGTTGATTTTATGTCTTACTAAATCATATCCACCACTGATAATATTAAAGAGGCATTATCACTTTAACGGTCTTCTTCTGTTGGTGGGAAAATAATTTTCAATTTGAAAATCAGTTACATTATGCATTTGAAACAGATCTGCAAAGCCATCGCTGATATATAAGGGTTTTTATTGGTCATTTGAAAAAAGGTTACTGGTGTACATATTGTATTAGTATCAATTTAATTGTGAACATACATGTAAATGAGGTTAATTTCATGGCAGTACACAACAATGTACACGTTATGTAGTAACCATACATATTGCAGTAAACATAAGATTATGTCAGTCTCGGTAATAATATAATTGTACATTGTAGCCATAAAATTAAACTGGCCTAGAAATGACAATACAATGTAACTGACGTAATTGTACATTTTGACAGTGCATTACTGCATTGCCATGTAAATGTTAGTTTCAGATTGACAGTAGATTACATGTATTTTGTATTGTAGTAAACATAAGATTATGTGAATGCTATCTATACATGTACTTACCTTACCCAACAGATGAGCTTAGATTTAAATTGTGATTTGTGACCACAGGAAATATTTCTAATTCCATCAATTTATGTTTATTTGTTTGGTTATTTTAATGTCATGTTTTTTTTCTTGTCGTGTCACAGCTATTGCCATAAATCAATATTACTGTAGAATGGCTTGTTATTGTGAGTAGAAATACATGTTCATGTTCTCACAAAGTTAAATTGTCTGTTAAAGTGTAATTAATGTCAGATTGGTTTAGCCACTATCTCGGTCAGTTTTAAATATCAATGTACCGTTGGCTTATGACAGGGCACTAAACTGTAGGTCACACTATATGTAATGTTCGTTTTCATGGCAAACATTACACACTGATTCGTAAACACAGAAATGTTTAATACAGATACAGAGAGGCTTACATCTTGTACAGTAAACATTGTATTTTTGCATGTATAATATTTGTAAAATAAAACATGATAATTGAGTATTTATACACACACACATCATGTGATGATTTAACTTTGACCGTTATGTATGTATACTATAGCATGGGTCAGGTCACTGACATCTATATATTAATCAGTGATCAAAGTTGAATTGTATCCCGACTTGACCATATTTCTTTTGAAATGTAAGAATTGTGTCGCATCTGCAGTACATGTACATATACCTTTCCATACATCAAATTCAAATAAAAGTGTTCATTTTGAGGGCAGCAATACAGTCAATATGTCATTTTAAGAATTTCTGGCAGCTTTATTGATAAAATTGAGCTGTGATGCTATGAAATAATAGAAATGGACAGATCCTTTCAAAAACGTCTTCTTAAAGCTCTGGATAGATCCTCTTAAAATAGTCTTCTTAAAGCTCTGACTTACAGTATAGTGTCTATATAATATGTAGAATAAAGCCGATTGTCTTGTCTTTGTTATAGTGAGGAGTGAAGACTTGTAGATGTAGATATTAGGTTTTTATGTGACAAATGGTTGGTTAGTGATAACAGACATTGTAGTAAATGTTACTTGTGTTTCTTATACCTATATTTACCTAGAGTTTACCACTATAAACAAACTGTTGACATTTCTATTGTTAACAAAAACTACAAGTCGCCCAAAGTCACATACTACCACTCTCACATTTGTTTGACTTCTACTACTTTTACCAAATTATTCTAAATTTATATGTGAGATACATGATTCGATACATGTGTCTCTGAAATTTTACACCAAAAACATAATTCAGTTCTATATACTGCATGTGTGTTTTTAGTCCTTGAAAACTGAGCAGTAAAAATACCATGCCGGAAAAGTTTCTCGATTTGCTGTTAACATGATCAAACTTCTATTGTTTGATGTCGCAGCTTCCTTGCTACCCTAGCCAATATTATAGTCAAAGAACACTATCAAAATCAGACTTTCTTTGATAGAGTCATAAATTTGAAATTCTTGTTAACAAAAGTGACGGAGATGGTTAAATTTTAGCCTTTTGCATCATTTCTAACAGTGGATGTGTGAAGAAAACCATCTCTTTATTATGGTATATGATGTGTTGGACCATTACAATGATACAGTTGTTGATATTGATAGAATGATCCCTGCAGTCGGTCTAGCTAAATATAGCTTTTACAGTCAGCTGATCTTTAAATAGTTTAATGGAGGAAGCTGGGATGTGTGTTCAAGATAGACTGGTCTTCTATTTAATGGCACTGTAACCCTACTGTAGATTATATTAAAGTTTACTGATAATATATTTAACATGTCACCTTAGTCTATATACAGGAAGTAATTATATCTACCTAAAAGCTTATAAATCATCAAATATACAGAATGGCTTTATCTCAACCCTTATTGGTGTTCTGATCTGATTATCAGAAAGGATTAATCACAAAGTTTAAAACATTAGACATTCTGGATAGGGTAAAAACTTGAAATGAATTAAGGTATGATCGGCTTCTAATATAACCCATTAAATTAGAACAGCACCTGCATAATGAAATATTACAAACGATCAGTCCATACTATGTCTGTGGAATAAATTCTATCTGTATGTACATTTTCTATAATAAACACTCAATTGCACATTCTGTAATAAACATTAAAATACACATTCTATAATACACATTAATACACACTTGTAACAGTTATCTTAATTAATACACATGAAATAAATTGATTAGATCAGTATCAATATACACTACATTATACACATTAACAGAAATGTAACAGATGATGTACATAATGTATTGAAAGTATATCAGCTATAGATAAGTATGTATGTAAGGAATATGTAACTGACAAGCATATTATTGCATTATGTTTGTTTTAATAATGATAAACAGTGAATCAACATAATTATGTAACTGCATTTATTATTGAATGTTTTGTGGTACTGCTCTGTGGATATTAAAGAGGAGAGTTGATTAAAGGATGTTATTGTTATTTTTTCAGGGCAGCTCACCAGTATGGGAAGATTTTACATGCAAAGCTACAAAACTAAATTCCACATTAAAGTGAGTTTAAATTTAGTTTTTTTTTTATATATTCATCACATTTATGGACATTAGAAGTCCAAGTGCTTATTTCAATAAGACTAATGATTATACATGTACATGTAATGTAGCCTATATTCCACATGTGTATCTTCAGGTCTGTTTCACTAATATTGCAGAAAAACCTACAGAATTCTGCAGGAATTTTGAGCTAATCACTGAATGAAAACAGGACCCCCCCCCTCCCAAATTTGATACAATACAGAAGTAATTTAACATTTCCAATTTGCTACTGACTGTACAATTTATTTAAATCAATATCAAAAAGATTAAGAAGTATAGTATACATGTATCACATATATCTACATTTTGTAATCTTATCTACATGTATATTGACCACAAGTAGACAGATTGACCTATATAATGAATATAGGTCCATGGTATTAGTCTGGTTTTACATTTACCTTTAAGTATACCTAACACAGTATTATTATCTGTCATTATTGACATGATAACTACAGTTTACAGGGGTCTATTATATATATATATAACATATTTGACACAAACCATTTTACACTGTGTCACTAGGCATAGTGTCCATCAATACTAATCCAACCTCTTCATAATGTGATCACTGACCTGTTATGTTGTTACACAAATCATAATGGACGGCTTTAAATTGTAGCACTCCCATAGCCTCAATTTATGTTAGTTGGTAAAATGAATAATTTAGAGGGAGAGAAATGGGGTTTAACGTCCACTCGACACAAACAAGCATACGACACACCTGTGCTTGCCTACTCCATGATCAAACACGATAGCAGATGGCTTCCATCTTGTTTACTGACGGTACTACTTATTTTAAGACAGACTCGGCTTTCCAATTTATAATATCTACGTCATTGGGGATTTCCATTTTATACTCACTGGTTGCTATGACCCGCTATGGCGTTGTCTAGAAACGCGCGTGCTCGCGTTAGTTTAAAATTTTTGCTATACGTTTAACATGGACTATTTGATGTAATTTGCCTGATTTGATTTGGCCCCATTTCCATAAATTTAGGTTGTTTTTTAGAAATTTTTAGCAAATGTTAATCTTAGGTGTTTTTTAATTCTAGCCGAAGTAAATTTTTTTACAATTTATAGCGAGTTAAGTTATCGTCTCTAAGAGGCGGGCGTAGTATTTTAAATGGCGGCCATTTGCCATCATGTGTATTCTTGAAGTAGGTACACATGATGTAATCGTATGACAAACAAGGTCATTTTTATTTCAATAATTCGTTGGAGGAAAATGGAGGAACTAGAGAAAACCCATGAGGTTGGACAGGCGACCCTACTCCTTATCACATACAACAGGGGAATCGAAACCGCGCCAGTTTACTCAATGACAGGCTTTATGATACAGCATGTATGTGCTAACCATTCGGCCATCCCATCCCCCGGAAAAATGAATAAACTGAACCAACTGTGGTATTGCTATTTCATGTTACCAATGATATAACTATTTATAAACAGGAGATGAAATGTAAGAAACAGCTGTAGGAAAAAGACATAGAAAATACCATGCACCGTGATTGTATTCATTTTCAAATAAATTTTGATATTTAAACTAAATTTTGAAACTGTCAAAGATAAAGAATTGACTTTGGTTATGGAATGGAAGATACTTTAGTCCTGTAAACCAGTTGATTCTTCCATGTTTAATCATGATGTACACTGAACACTGATAACAACAGACCAAACCTTGATTTTCCTCAGCAGGTCGAATAAAAAAAGAAAAACTATGGACTATCACAAATATGGTAAATATTTATAGTAGTACAATGCAGTAATTGTATATATATGTACACTATTGTAATAATTTCTGTATTTTCTTTTGCAGAACAACTCTTCTTGCTATCAGTGCTTTTCTAGATGCTTTTCAAAAAGTTGCTGATTTAGCAACAGGATCTAGAGGTAAGTTTTATATTAATACAAACCTACTTGTGCAAAATTTGGAAAGCCGTAAGGTTTCATTTAAGTGCTGTACATGAATTCATATCTTCCATTGAATATATTTATTACTGTACTTTAAACTTTTGTTTCCTGTCTCAGGACAGTGCACTTGAACTTATATTGTATTACCAGCATTTGAAATGATTTCCTCCATCCTCCTTCATGTAGCTTTAAAAGATAAAAACCATGTGCACTGGACCTGAGATACATGTATTGAAAATAGACTGGATACATGTGTATATGTACATACATATAAGACACTTTATCCGACTGTAATTGTGTAGGGTATTATAGTGTAAGGTAAATTTAATGTAACTTGGAGATGAAGGGAAATGACCTCAAGTGACAAAAAATGACATTTACATACATTATACCACATATAGATATAATATAAGAAATAAAGTATATTTATCTTTGTCTGGACAACTGTGATTTAGAATTAGTTTATGGTCAGTTAATAAACTAGAAAATATGTTATATGTCACTATACACAGATTAAAGATAAGACCAAAATACATATCATAGCTTTACTTATCTTTACTTAATACATGTTGTTGACAACTCTATAGTATACACATGTAGATATTCTTTGGTGATATTCATGTTTGTCAGCTGTCAAAAATTATCATCATGATCATATATTGTATACAATCAGATAATTTATATTTTGATAATCAGAAAAACATGCAGAAATTTCAATATGTTCAGTGCATTTTGCATTTTATCGGAGACTTAATAATGTATACTAATTAAAGCTACCTTCACTGACTATTTTACATTCAAGTTTTTTTTAATACTCTGGTCAGATTTTTTATTTGTGCTTACATATCAAACTCTTTGCTTAAAATAGTACAGGTTTTTTTTAAAAAATGATCAGGCTAATGAAAACATGATGGTTTTTTTTTATCTTTGAGACTTAATTAATTTAGATCTTAAATAAATGCAGCAGAACAGCACAATAAGACATAGACAAAACAAATGGTATACATGTACCAGGAACATTGTAGATACATATTCCCTGAGAAGATAAACACATTAAACCCAAACACTAACAAAATAAACTTCAGGATTCACTTATTTTGATGGATCTTAAAAAATTGTTGATAATGGAAGTCCATTGTACATGTTGTTGATCTAAGATGAATGATTGCCAGACACTCTAATACTAAAGTATAAAAAGTAGAATGGTTTCTGGGACTTTCCGGTCTTGTAGTTCTTCATGTTTTATTTATCATCAGACACTATAGTTTTTAATGTCTAATAAAACACAGACTACATCATATGGTATCTGTTTTATGTTATTTATGTATTGTACTTTTGTATTGGTTGAGATTTTTAGAATAGTTTCCTTCAAATAGCATCACATAGAACAAGTCAAAATGATAACTTATTCTAATAAGCTTTAACAATGTGGCATTTGAATCAATTTTAAATCAAAGAAATTTATTTTGTGACAACATTTTCCTATTCCAAAAGATTCATAATAGGCATTGGACACGCTTTGAGACAAAGAAATGAAAACATGGGATGACCCCTACCAGCCAGTGACTCCAGCTTTAACTTTCATTTTAGACTACTCTATGGTACATGTATTTACAAGTTATTAGTTTTACTTTGTAGTTAAACGTGATCAAGTGGTATTATTAATTGATAAGCACATTAAAAGAACACAATGGGAAATAATGACTGGTTTTGTTAAATTTATATACTAGTAGGCATAACCTTTCCATAAGTAAACAATAACAATTGTTTCCCACAAGAATTTATGTTCATTTTAAACATAATAGTAGCTCTTACTATTACAGTAACCCTTATGTAAAGGAAGTGTAAATCTAATCAACTTATATTTTCACTAATTATAATTGGGTAATTTGAACAATAGAATTATTTGAATATCCTTTTGAAGTAAAAGTTGGTTTTGTATTACTCTCTGTGTGCCATATACTTGAAATAGTGTTATATGTAAATGGGTCATAAGTATTATTAAGAGCAGGAATGATTAAATTAGAGTAAATTAGAGAGGATGTACTTAAATCGATTTACTATAGTATAGCAAGCGGATGTTTTTATTAAATGTTATCCGATTTGTTGTATATAGACTACAGAATATTATTGTATGTATTTAAAGTTGGAAATTATTACTTGCTACCAATACATACAGCTTATCTCTAAGATTAGTGATCAGGAAACAAAATCTAATCCCATGTTGATTGATGCAGTAGCCAGTACTACCAAATACATAGGCTTACTCCTTTTGATACCAATTTTTATTTGCCAGTATACATGTATGATATGGTGCTGAAAAATATTTTAAGTCTCATTTCATATGGCATTTGAAATTTGACAAAAGATGGAATCATGACTAAGAATGTAACTTTTTGATCAGAATTTTAGAATGTTGCAAGTTGTTACTAATCAAAAACATCTGGCATGCCTTATTTAATATAGTAAAATAGCATGATGATGAGATTTTTTAGGATTACAAAAATCAAAATGCTCAATATATATAAATTGGATTTGTACAAGCTAATCATAAATACCTTATGCATTGTATTTATTGCGCTTAGTCAATTTTCAAATAATATTTTAATGCAGGTACAGTATGTACATATTTTATTCTGTGTGGTCCGGGAGGTTGGGATGGCCTAGTGGACTAGATCTAGCTGGCTGGTCACCTCTCGCTTGCGGCTGTGGTTTTGAGCCCTGGTGTGAGCGTATGTGGCATGGAGATAGTGGCGCCTTCTCAACCTTGTGGGTTTCCTCCGGGCACTCCGGTTTCCTCCCACTGCTAATGACCCCTATGCCACAAGTGAATTATTGAAATAAAATTAAACCATATGTTAGTCCCGAAATGACCTAGTTTGTGTTGAGTGGACGTTAAACCCTATTTCTCTCTCTCTCTCTCTCTGTGGTCCAGTTAGACATCTAAGAATTAAAAAAAAAATGAATAGAACTAGTGACAACATTATAGTAGACTACTTAAATTTGCCAAGACATCTAACTAAATGTACTTGTGACCATTGAGTTGTAACCATTCTACTCATAGTTCTTTTCTGATTTTTGTCTCACTTGCAAGGATATTTAATAGGTCATAAGGAGGACCTCTGTATTCAGAATTGTTTGATTTGATTATAATTATGCGATATATAAATTATATATCGCATAATTAAACTAGTAATGACTATATGTACATTCAAACTTAAAGAATCTTTTGAACACAATACATGTCACAGTTAGAATTAAAGCTTGGGACAAAGTTCATTGTTTTGGGGTTTTTTTTTGTCACACTTCAATTAAAGCTACAGGTACCACACACATATATTTGATGCTGGTGACAAGCACTCCCCCCCTCTTTTTCAAGGATGTTTTGACTTTATAGTCACCTTCTATAAAGAAAAAAACATTTTTTTTTCAATGTATATGGATGGAATATATATCAGTTGTTTAAACGAATAATTTCTCGAAACCTGTTTAAATGTGTTTTTCCAGGACCAATGATGCAGAAATTTCAATTTTCTCAACAACTTTGAAGCGATGAAGCACGCGAATTGCTAATAAATATAAACCATTACTTTTTATATAACAGTTGAGTTGCTAGTGAATCATTATTTGTAGAAATGATGATAGATTGATTTATATCATCCAGATTCTTGGCTTTTTCTGTCGTGTGAAATGAGTTGATAAAATGTTATGGTTACTGTTGTCTGGACTCTAAAGCCGTTTGAAAAGGATAAAAACATCAGATTCATGATACTGAATGAGATTGTGAATAGAATAAGCATCTGAGACTGTCCTCAAAATAGTTTTAGGTTTCTGTACCTATACATGTACCCCACCCCCTTTCAACTTCCATGTATTTTATCCAAATCTTCTAAAGTTTTAAAAAAATTTTATGACATACCTGTATTTTAAATTTGAATAATCAAATATACACTGATGATGAATGCGTTTGGAAAATAAAGTGATTGTGCCTTAATCTTATTGCAGCAGAATATTCCCCAAGTACAACTAATGTTACATGCATGTCTGTATGCATTTTCACATTGAACGTAATTGTTAAACGATTTCTGCTGGTATATTATTCTACAGTATTCCTTCTTTTTCCTCCTTAATATTTTGTGTTAAGGATTATGGTGAAAGTTTTTTACTGAAGATATTTTTTTTTATTCATGAAAACCACTGTTTTGTTGGTTGGTTTATAGGGTTTTATTTAACAAAAGTTCCATTTTTAATCCATGTTGACATGTCTTCCTAGTGCTAATACAGGATTTAAGCAGGCGTCCAACAAAGTCAACACTTTAGTCCGTAGCTCCATATTGACTTCATGTCGTTAACCAGCCACCCACTAGTTAAGAATATTTTTCATTGAAGGTATTACTATTTTACTTTATAAAATGTTAAATGAACTTGAAAAATCTTGTTGACTTGTTGGAGCAAATTGATTTTAAATATGATTTTCTCAACTGTTTTATGTCTTAAAATGTTATTTCATAAATATTTATAATAATAAGTAAAGTATAAATCCATTGAATATCACTGTAAAATAGTATGACACAAACTAAACATTTTTGTACCTGTGATCTAAAACTGATTTGACTGTCACGATTAGGTGTTTTCTTGTGACAAAAAAGATGAAAGCATTCAGTCATTATACGTGTAACATGAAGTAATATATATTTCGTAGTTGAAGTATCTGATGTTTTGTGATTTATGAATTTTATTATTCTTTAGATGCATTTCTAGAATTACTGTTTTCACATGTGTCCATTACAAACAGCTAATCTTCACAGTTTTGTGGTTTGAAAGGATTTTTAACATGTAAGAGTTTTCATGTCATCAAAGTGTAACATGAACAAATGAATACACTTGAAACTGTTGTGTGAATGTCAAAATGTCTAAATCATGTGGAGTATAGGAAACTTGCATTTTGTTATAATAAACAAATGCTAAAATCCTCTTTAACCCTATCAGCACACAGTTGTCATGATATTAACATTCTTTGTAGAAAATATTTTGGATCAAGTCAAAACTGATACACACTGGAAGAAATATATAGATCATTTTATATTTATAAGGCCATGGCAACAAATAATCAGATCATAAAATTGCATGATTTTAATCTTTGGAATAAGCAGTTATAAACACTCAGTTCAGCAAATGGTTTTGACATCTGGTATAAATGTTACAGAACAGAGTTTCATATAAAGTTCAAGATAATTACACACTTAAAGGGTTAACAAAATCGTATACTGTGTACAGTACCAAAAAGAATTAAGATTTGTAAATCCTTTAAAACTGTAAAAAATGTATGTCTAATTGACTGAAGTTTCGTTTTAAAAGAAAGATATAGGTAAAAATGGTTACCATAGTTTATTACATGTATTCAAATGAATTGATGTGAAAGTTTCGCAAACCTTTATTGCTTTTATAATTTGACAGTATGCTTCAGTGAACAAAATCTCACAATTAAATTAGATTATAGATCATTGCTATTGAGTATTTTAATATAGTCTGTCAATTATGTCTATAGTCAGAATATAGTTTAAGAAACCCCAATCGACTTGAATTTAATAGTCACAGTATGTTGTAAAATAGACATTTAATATAAGATAAATATACTATGAAGTAGTGATGTGCGGTTTTTAAATTTTCTTTCGGTTTCGGTTTTCGGTTTTTCTGAGGCAAAAAACCTCGGTTTCGGTTTCGGTTTTCGGTTTTTTTATTCATTTAAACATTGTGTCATGTATGTACTGATTTATTGTTATTTTACTGAAAAAATATCAAAAATATTGATGTAAATAGTAAACAACAAGGTTTTTTTTTTTTACTGTTATATGACTTTAATTATGACTGATACTAGATAGTAATAACAAAGTTACTGTAGTAGTGTAAAAAAAAAAAAGATCTGACACACACAACGCCATAGGCATAATAATAAATTAATATAACGACATAATATCAGTAACAATAAAGTTAGATTCTACTGTAAAAAAAATACCAAAATAAATTTGCATAACAAAATAATACCAATCCAACAAATCGAAACATGTGGTCTTTTATTTCTCGTTTATAAATTATAAACTTAAAAACAAAACTTACGCAATTGCCGTTTTCGGGTATTGTTCAAATGTTGTTCTAAACCTGACTCAAAATTGTTAAATTATATTCTTATAATTTATGCAGCAGAAATAGAATTTTTACAAAGATTAAATCTACATTTTGTGTCATCTAATCTTTCATACTTATTGAGCAAGCCATGGAGGCATTTTACTTTTTAGAGGAAGCCATCGTTCGATATTGACAACCGGCTTCGGGTTGCATAAAATTTTGGATTGTAAACCGAACCGAATTGAGAAAATAAATAGTCTAGGCCAACCAGACTGATTAAACACTCTATTATTCGATACATACGGGCTCTGGTTGATCGAAAAAAAAAACGGAAGTGGTGGCTACATTAAAATTTTGGAATTATTAAGTAAACGAAATATGGCTACATAAAAATTAGGAATTTGGAAAAAACCGAAACGCACGGTTATTTTTTTTTTAACGGTTCGGTTTTCGGTTTATTTGTAAAAACCGATACCGTACGGTTAAACCGAAAAACCGCACATCACTACTATGAAGTACATGTAATAATTTGTAACTGTCAGATAAAACACTACATGTAGATATTTGTGTGTATATTAAGCACTATTGATTACTCTTACTTTTAAAAAGAATAGATCAAATGAAATGATTGAGAAATTGGCAAATGTGCCTGTTACAGGTCTAAAAATACTTCTTTGAGTTGACAAATAATAGTTTTATTATCAAGCCTCTAAGGTATAGTTTTAGTACAGTAGAGTGATAGAAATAATGTCGTTGTTATGGAATATAACCACCATGAAACATTCTTTTAATAACTAAATTAATCAGAGCATAGAATTTATATATGTAGGCCTAATATAAGACATACCTATTTTAATGTCTCTTATTCAAATTAGATATAAACCCTTAGTCTGTTCATTTTTACATTATCCTTTTTACATGTACATGTATATACTGAACAGTTGTGCATTTTGCATGACTTAAACAAAGCAATGGGTTAAATAGCTATGTGCATGGAATCCCAACACATAACAATTTATACAATATCCTAACAATGTATCTGATCTAGTAGGAAAGTAAAATTAAATGTAATGTTTCCTTTCAGTATACATGTTAGATCTTAAAATCATGAAATATATTTTTGTTCAGCTAAAGAAGAATTACTTATAACTTCTCAAAAACAACTACGGTATAGGCTAAAATGTGAAAAACTCTGAATGAATCTTAACACATCTAAGTTGGATTGACAACTCTTTCAAATTTTGCATACTTTGAACACTTCTCATATACCAAGCAAATTGTGTAATCAAGTGACTGAAATTTGAAAATTGCTATTTAAAGATTTCCAAAGTGTTAATTCATCTTAAAATTTTTGTTCTAGTTTCAAACATTGTTAGTGCTCAAAGAAATTTATGGTTAAACTACCAGACATTTAAAAATACATTATGCAATAGCTAAATCTGCCTATTGCAGGTCTGTCTTGATGTATGCACATAACTGTACATTTGAAAGCAGTTCATGTATAGCATATAAATATTCTCACAAAATATGCATTATTTACTCTATATGTACTAGTGTGCACACGAAAATCAACTTTTTATGAAAATAATTCAAATCAAATCGGCCCACCTGTCATTCTGTTCATTTTGATAAGCAGGTAACAGAATTCAATTTTCAGAACATTCGGACTTTATTTAGGGGGGCCACCTTGATCATGAAATTTAAGAAATTTCGACAAAAATGAAAAAAAACAAGGAATTTAAGTATCATTTATTTAGTAACCAAAAATATTTGTCATGTATGCATTTTATTGATTTATCTTGCTGGGTTTACGTAGGTTAGGTTGCAGCTTTCTATTGTCCTCTACGACTTGAAGAATATTTTGATAATTATCTTCTAATCGGGCACATTCCAGAAAGTCTGCACTCAACTTCACACCTCGCTCAGCACAGTCGTTAACGCAGTTCAATGAGCGTATCTTTTCGCAGGCTTCTATATAAGGTCCATTTTCAAGCCAAGTCAAGGCAGGTTGTTCAAGAAATGATGGATCAATATCTAAAAGTTTGAAAATATACCAAGAATCCTTGTCAATTAAGTCGCCAAGTTTACTAACATTGTCCATGTTAGGGAATTTAGGTTTTCCTGGTCCAGTACCAAATCTGTTTTCTGGTAATAAGTTTTCATCCTTTTTAGTTGGTTTACATTCTAATAGTTTTTGAGATAGATAGTCTTTATCACAAAATTCCACATTAGCACTAAACAGGCTTACAGGGACCATTTCTGAGGTGAGGTACCAAAGATGTCGTTTGAAGGCCTTGGCATTACTAGTTGATATGCCTAAATTGATTTTTGAGTATGCATGTAATTTTTTTAAACAAATCCATATCATTGAAAGGTGCGTCTGTTGAAATAGAACTTTTAAGCCACCAAGGTATGTAAGCCAACACCACAAAGTGTACAAATTCCCGTAATTTCTGTAATTGGTGCTGTGTAGTGATGGTTCCAGAAGGTAATGAGCTTACTTGCTGTGATAATAAACAAATCTTTATGGCATACATCTGGCCTTGTGAATAGCTCCAGTTTCTTGAATGTAACTTCCTTCTCCAGGTGACCACTAAGAAACAAAGTACACAATTCAATCAGTTCTTTATAGTCATCTCGAAGTAAATCAATGTCCTTGTTACATTAGAGAAGAGTCACAGCCCGAAGTTCATCTGCCAGCATCAAACCCTCTTCATTGCCACAGACACCAGCAAGATCAATAGTTTGTATTGGGGTAAAGCCGAATAGTTTTTCCGGAATCGTCCAAACAACAATGATTCTGGAGACCTGGAGACTTCGATTTTAAGATCGTCATAAACATGTGACAATAATGATGATGGCAACAGGACCAGAGAAGCGGTTTTTGTAAATACTGCTGGATACTAACACATGCTGCTGTTACATGTACATGCCCAGTATTTGATGCAGTAGTGTCAAATCACATGTTTATAATAGATTTACCACAGTTCCACAGCTTTACCAACTCGGCAGTTTTCCTCATAATAATCTCCCCAGTATTTTCATCAGTACCAGGTTGGTACTTAGGCACTGCTAACAATTTTACCTCGTCCTGGGTTCCAACTGCTACAGTCAGCCGTTCTTCTAATGAATATTTATCATTTAATTTCTCCAGTAGCTTAGAATCCCAGTGGAGAGATAAGTATGGAGGATCATCCCATGATTGACGCGCTGATGTTGCTGTGGTAATGTTTGCTAGTCTTCGATGCTTGTCAGTGAAGGCATATGAAGTATAAACTTGGTTAGTATCGCCACCAATTTCACCGATCAATGCTGCTGTATAAGCAGCTTGTTGAGTTGGAGTCATTTTCATTCTAGTCGCGACTGCAGCTAGCTTTGGCGATTGTAGAATATTAGCTGGGACGAATAAATTTGCTCCTTTGTGGTCAGACTTCTGTCGTTTTGGTGTCGTCAGAATCAACCCAAACTCATCATCGCTATCATTATCAGTGGAATCTTGTTCCAGGTTTAGATGATGATAAATGTTGTCTCTTGAGTTCTTTTTCTTTTTTTTTTGTTCTTCATTTGTTTTTCTATCCTTTTTAAAGATCCAGTAGTTATTTCGAATTTTAGTTGCGATATTCAGATAAATGGCATTAAATAAATAATTAGAATGACTTATAATATTTATTTAATTACTAAGATAGTTATTCTGGTGTTATATTCAATATTGGCTCAACTTATAATTATTCTGTATCATTTCGGTGGTGAAAACTAATATTATGCCCCAAAATGTTAACCCATAATCTTAAAAGTGGAGGTGGCCCCCCTAAATGATGTCCGATTTAAAAAAACCCAACAGATTTATTCATTGTGGCAACAGTTGCACACTTTTGCACTAGGGCCGAAAGAATTTATGATGGTAAGTTTTTCGTGTGCACCCTAATATGTACTGACTAGACTAGTACATGTACATCTGTCATTTAAAACTTGATCAGGCTGATATAACATTTTAGAAGCAATATGATATATGTGTTTGATTTTTTGTTATTTCGGTTTATGAAATTTGATATGCATATTTGACATATTTAAAGGTGTTATGTGATCCGATACTTGTAAAGAATTTGAAACACAAATCCATACTATATTCATTTGAAGTTTTTTGATCTGCTATATGATTTTGATTTAGGAGAATGGGGTGTTTTTGTCTGTTTTTTTTTAGAAGTTGATATTTTACTTTACTAAGGGTTTTAGGTGGGTTTTTCTTAGACTAAATGTGCAGTGGTATCCTTTTGAAGGTGTGTCTAGGATCTTATCTTTGCAATTGGTCACATTGTTTTTTCTTAAACTAAATGTGCAGTGGTATCCTTTTGAAGGTGTGTCTAGGATCTTATCTTTGCAATTGGTCACATTGTTTTTCCTGTCTGGTTTCTGTTGATGGTAGCACATCTTTAATCAAATTGTATATATTCTTTCTATGGAAAATATTCAGTGTATTGTATTTTGAAATATGTTGTGTATTATAAAAGAATTTTTTTTTATTGATTATATTGAATTATAATTGTGTTACAGACACCAAGTCACCAATGACAAGATTTTTATCTTGTAAAATTTATAAAAGTAACAAATATCCCCAATCTTATGACATAAATTGCATGGACAGTTGTGATGAGACTATTTTACAAAGTGATTATTATGAAGAGCTTGTTTAAACAGCATATTTAACAGATGCACCATCTGCGAGTAAAGATGGAGAGATGTTGGTTACTTATCCGTGACTCAATGCGTTGATATTTACACATTGATAAAATTACAATACATGTAGTCTGATGAATCTTTACATCTGTGCAGACATACAGTACAAACACACACCATCTTTTAATGTATTGTTAAGTGCAATTTTACGTCTAAATGGGAACATGTAATTAGTTTAAGAAGATATATGTTTTCTGTCTTGATGATCTCTGCTACATGCAGCCATTATAAAGCAGTACAGACAACCCAGACTAGATCTTAGCTCGATGTACAGCATGTTTTGATAGTCTATTTCTTTATATTGCTGGTTATTTTGTATCTGTCTGGGATGTAGACTATTGATGCCCAGATAGATTTATTTGATATAAGTTAAATTGACATTAGTAGCCAACAAAATAACTCGTGATCATCATATGATAGTAATTATTTATACAGCAGATGTGAGATAATTAAATATAAACTATAATAAACATAGAAATAATCATTTCCTGACAAATCAAATATCATATGAATACATGTGTGTTATTTTAATTTCCAGAAATAAATATGTTTGTGTTTCTTGTAATAGACATTTGAGGATCCAAAGCTCTGGACCGAACCCTGGAACTTCTATTTGGTTCATTGCCTTGGATAACTATCACCAATTCACTTTGATTTCAGCACATGTTATATACATGTAGATTTTTTTAGATCCATGTAGGGCTAAATCGTGGTTGATGGGGTGCATTTGTTTAAGGGTATTAGGAGAATTTATGTCTTTTCATGTAGAATTTAAACATTACTGTACATGTATATATATAAGCTTACAGTACTTGTAACCGATTATTACCAAGGTATTGCAAATTAAGTGCAGTATTTATGCTCTAGGAGTCAGGGTATTTCAATACTTGCCTCTCTACTTGATTATTGAATAAAAATATATGCTGCGAGATAAATCAAATTATGGACTGAATTATCAACCGCAATTACATATAGCAAGCTAATGGACGGTAAAAATCAATGGCTGACTGGTAAACTAAACAATATGTATAGATCAGTGCTAGAACGGTTAATATTATGACACAATTCTACAAGTACTACGGCTTATCTTCTGCTACAGGTGGGTCGACTACATCAAACACGTTTTCCATTAAAATATTCACAGCAGGTAGAGGGTTAAAAAAATATACTATATGGTATTTGGTTCCTGTTTGTCTGCTGCACACATGATTCTACAAGCAGACTAAGCATTGGAACTAACTAGTTGGCATTTGACCAGTTGTCTAGCAACTGATTAGAAAGAAGCATGTACCGGCACATGTACCTATAAATATATATCATCTATACATTAGTTCCCATATATCATGATATGTTATACATTCTAACATACCAACATATCATAATAAAACCTTACTAAATCATGTACAAACATTCACCTCTATTAAATCATACATGATCCGTGAACGGAAAACATCATATACTGATATGGTAGCTACGAATTAAGCTGAGAATGCAATGCTCTTATTTGATGCAGTTGCAATCCAAATGGAGAAGCTGACAAAACAAAATTATGTCAATATGGTTGATTGTTATTAATTTTATCTGTCAAAGAATATTTGTATGTTCTCTGTTTCTCTAAGTAATTTGTGTAAAACATTGTTTTAAAAAATTCATATTTCCTTAAATCTGCATGTATGTACATGTAGTATACCAGTACTGTAAGCATGTCTACATGTATACATGTAATATATCACATAAGAAAAAGTAAAATCAATTATAACATTATTGATGGAATAAACGACTTAGCTTGACAGTAGAATTGTAAGACAAAATGTGAACTTTAACATAGACAAAAACTAGAATTAGAAAAGTCAATAATGGTTTTATTTATTTTTATATACACGGTATATATGTACAATGTTTTGTTTGTTCAGCTGTTTTGTATGGTAAATAATGTTTAATGGATACTAACCAAGAACACACTGTGTATTCTATTCTTTTCTTAATATTAACTTTACATTCATAGTCAGACAGTGAATGACTGTTTTTACAATAACACATACATATATTACGGTGGTAAATAAGTACGTCCTTACATGTATATCAAAATATACATGTACATGTATATAAAACATAATACTATGCAGCAAGAAATGTATAAAAACATAATTCTGTCAAAGCTTATTAAAGAAATCTGTCCAGAGAATAAACAGTAGTACATGTACAGCAGAAAATGCTTTATAGAGATCTGATTAGTTGACAATGGTATATAGGAATTAGTTGTATGACCCACAACACTGTTTGTGTATAAACATCTAGACATGTACCTGAATAATAATTACAACAGTTAATCAGATTAAACAGTTGTGCATTGAATCAGTAAAAGCTTTTTATCCAGGTTGTAGGGAGAATATAAATGTTGATAGCCTTATCTGCTTTCAGATCTATTTTTGGACAGCAGGCCAATATGTTGGAAGTGCTTGCATTATATTACAAATGTATGATCTTTTTTTAATGACATTAAAATTATGATCTAAATATTTTCAAGTATCGAAATGGAAATTGTTTCCAGTGAATATCATGCTGATTGTTGCTTAAAATCAAATTATGTATCACAAAATGTCTCTGTTACTAGAATATAATCAGATCCTTGCATTGGTCGAGAAAGTTCATCCAGATTTTCTAGCGTGGTTTCCCGTTGTTATACAAGCAGGAGAGGGCCTGACAAGACTGTCTAGTCGTTTGGATGTAACGAATAGCCGAGATTCTGTGTACACATTGGCATGCATATAAAAGATCCCTTGACAGTTGGAATTCAATATACACGTAAGAGTATGCCATAGTGCCAGTGTCCGGACAAAATTTACCTCATAGCACACAGTATGCTGTATGCCCTTCTTCATTGGCCCCATTTCATTTCCGTTAAACTTGTAGAGGAACAGCTTGACCTTGCAAACAAACTTAAAATCAAGTTTACTATTTTTGTTCTTCACAAGTTAATTTTGATTTAAAAGTTTCATTTATCTCTCACAGTAACCAACTCAAATAAACTTTCAACTTGAAAGTCAAAATATTTTTTTTGAAGTTCACAAAAGTGATTGTACATGTATGTAATGAATAAGAATTAGTTGGTGTACAGATGTTAAGTTCAGACAATACAGTAACTGTTTATTTGAAGTTCAATGAAAATAAATCTTATACTTATATACAATGTACACGTAGATTACTCTGTGTTCAGTGCCAAATTAATTTCTGTTGAAATGTAGGACACAGACAGGTATTGTTGTACAATCACCATAAATGAATTGTAAGTAAGCTTCAGTTTTCAATTAAAGTTATAAACCCAACTCCTTGTGACTTTTAATTCGTCAAAAATTGATTACTAGCTTCATAAAGATATTTTCCAAACAGTGAAAATCATATTTTTCCCCCAAAATAGGAAGTAAAATGTAATAGTTGTTCCCAAAGCACTAAGATTCAAATTGGTACTGCCTAAATAAACGGATGAATTCCAATAAATATGTGGAAAGATGGAGTTTGAGTGTTCAATTTCTGTCAAGAAGGTTGTTTTACATTTATTTTGTACCCAAAGATTTAAGCAAAAATGCAAGAAAAGGAAGAGTTTATTGCTTTGTTTGATTTCCATTTCTGGGAGAAGATCTGACATACCATACCTACAGACAAACAGCTAGATTCTAAGTATCACATATATATCTCTACCTGTATGGTATTCATACTATCGCTATAGCAGATTATTCCAGATACCAAGCTTTTACATACTGCCAAGGTACAAGATATGTTTCATGTTCAACTTGGCTTGATTTCAGTGTGAAATATATTACTAAGACCAACAGCAATGATTTGTAGAGCAAATTGTTCTTTGAACAAAATGGTGGCATGAAGCAATAATATTTTGGTTTAGCTGTAAAGCATTACATAGAATTAGTAGAAAGTTAAAACATATGGATGTAATTTCCGTCTTTAATTCCGTATTATTATTGATTTAATTGATTAAATATTAACAGAAAGAGGTAGGGCCAGTCAGTCGGTGCAAACACACACACATTTAGAACCTGCATGGGAAAAATCTAAAAAAAATCTTGGGTTATCACATTGGTCAGAGAACATACCAATTAATTAAACGATGAGTTACCACTGTTACATGTTAAGAGATGATAAGAAAATACATTTATAAGTCCGTGTAATTGATTTTTGACTACTGTTGCTGTCTGTTGTTATCAGTAGGCTACTTGTGCGATAGTGTGAACTTCACAGAATCAGATACTACAACTTTCTTCTTGGATAAATGTTTTCATATTGTTTACTTTGCATTCGTTGTGCTTGTTATTCATCTGTTTATATTTTTTATTTTAAAAGACTTAAAAATGCAAACCTCCTTTTGAACCCGCAAAAATAATAAATGGGTCTACTTGAGAACACGTTAACAGTGCACTAATGAAGAAAACAGATTGACTTTAAGTTAAAAATATACAGGAAAAGTAGATATTTCATCCCCTGTCTATCTAATATAGCTCTGTCTATTTCCTGTCAATCACTACCAATATAAACATACATACTGGGGTATGTATATAATTAGAATATATATGTATGATATATAGTTTATAACTATTTGACCAGGTCAAGACTCACAGTCTAACTACTTAGAGATTATTTTAGTGCTTTCTCTACAGGATATACGACTTGAGATTAAATGTTGTACACTCCACTAAACTCTGTTTATGATAACAAATGCTTTAAAACATACCCAATGATTGACAGGCAACCATATTGTTTATTTCAATACTTATATTTTATATCATAAACTTCACATTTATATACATTGTTTCAACAATTGTTTATTAATAGCCCGGGGCACTTAAGCTCTCTGAAATATAAATATAGAATTGATGTAGTGGAAATAAAAGTTCTATAAGCTGAAAATAATCCACTCTAGACATGTTCTCATTTTGTAACAGTATGTCTCCAGAAAATATTACAAGCAACAGATTTAACTCATTTTGCCATAGTCATGAATGGACTTAGTAACAGATTAGAATTGACCTGGAATTAATGATTTTACCTGTACCTAACAAAATGACAGGCACTAATGAACTAGTACCAATGTCTTTCATTCAAAACACTGATGTATTTAAGACAAACTTGTTCTGGAAAACGAATGGGCGTCAAAGGGATTGTACCTGACATAGCTTGAATTTGTATCTGACAAAAGCTGTGACAGATGCCTCATTTCCAGACTTGGAATTCTTGACTAGGAACATTACCTTGCAAAAGTACATGTAATTATTTACATTACCATTACTTTCTAATGTAATTGATTAACCATTGTCCTTTACATTGAACGTGTTTTTGCCATAAAGTAGATTGAATAGAACTATACATGTACATACATGTAGATTAAAATATATTATAAATAGAATTGAACCTGTCTGAATTTCACGGTTCCAAAGTCTCTACCTGGTTTTGAAACTAACAAATTATGCAGTCAATTTAGTAGGATATTAAAAGTTTTATAGTTTATGATGTTATGCATATCAATGGCTTCTAAAGCTTCAAATCGTAGGCAATATAGAAAGATTCCTCTACTGGGGTGACACTTATCATCTGTAAAATGATAATTCTGTTTCTATTTTCTGAAAATGTACCACACCCTTTATAAATTCAAGGACAATCTGTTGACAAACAATGGAGAACTTAAACAATATGGTGCCAGTTGAGCATCAAATTGATGTAATTTAATGTAGCTAAATATTTAGCAGGCCAATATTTATAAAAGGAAGGATGTATGTAATTGAAATATGATTAAGATCCCAACATAATTATATGTCTTCTTGACCTTGTAAATTTTGCATCCACCCTACAAATATTTTGAATAAATCAAATATTTCATATTTAAAGGGGCAGTCCCAGCAGGCAGATTTCACAAAATATCTAATTGATACAAATATATATGTGACTTTTAAGTATGAATATCAAACTTCAAAATGAAAACAAAATGGCCAATTTATAATTTACGTTATCCGAAAGTTTATCTTCAAATAATGAACCGTATGAAAATGATTGCTAAAATGGTGTGTTGGGTGATCTGGTAGTCTAACATGTGCATTTTAGATGATAGGGTCTGTCATTGAGTTTAGTCCCGAAATGACCTAGTTTGTGTTCAGTGGACGTTAAACCCCATTTCTCCCTCTGTCATTGAGTCAAGTGGTGTGCTTTGTAAGCTTATTATGTGGGTTGCTCCAGTTTCCTCCCACTGCTACAGATCCTTACTCGCAAGTGAATCATTGAAATTAAATTTACTGTATGTTAGTCCCAAAATGACCTAGTTTGATTTAATGTGGGCTTAACTAGGGCTAAAGATTAGGGTACTTTCACACAAAATGAAAAATATCTGGGATTTGTCCTTTAAAAATATAAATGACGTTTTCACTACATTTGTCATGTATCTTGTTGTTTAGTATTTTATTTGAGGTTACTAACTCAGTGGTAGTTAGGTTTATAGTTATTAAATTTTATGGTCACGCTAAAGCACAAATTTTATTAGAAAATATAGGGTTGATATTTTATTATCATTTCATCAACATATTTCATATTCAAATTTTGAAAATAAAAGACACCCTAACCTGGGGCATTTTAAATGTCTTTTTTGTTCACAATTTAATTGGTTGTTTCTGTTCTATGTTTCTAAACTGCGGAGGAGGTTTTCCGAAAAGGTCTGAATCTATACAAACACCCACTTTCAAACTTTTAATCTCCCAAAACTGGTTTTCATTATTGTAATTTTACGTGCATTAAAAACGTTTTATGATAATGCCAAACATGTTTGTTTACAAGCAGCTGACCATATATATGTTTATTTACAGGTGCAACAAAAGAAGTGGGAAGTGCTTTAACCAGATTATGTATGCGACACAGAAGTATAGAGAGCAAACTAAAAACGCTCACAAGGTTTGTTCCTTGTAACTATAGTAATTATATCACTAAAATACTTGAAACTACGGATATTCATTTCCTTGTAAACTAACACCAAAAACATTTAAGTTTTGGCGTTACGTAATAACATTATTTGATTACTAACATGTAAATATCAATATAAAATGGGTGCAACTTGTTTAAAGGGAAAAAAATAGAAAAATGTTTAAAATGACTATAGCAGTACAATTTCTTTAATTTCTTATAATGTATAAAATCCTGCTGGTGCACATGAAGAAAACTACCAAATCCTTGATACATGCAATTACAACAATAAATTCATAAGTGAAATATCTAATCCATCTGAAACAAAAGATGATGATTTTGGAAATGGTATTCATGTTAATGGAGAATTCCCTTACTTTCTACCAAATTACATAAAACTCATAGGTAGCAATATGAAATTTTATCTGGGGTATTATATCCGCGTATGTCTCTCACATTAGCCAATTTAATTTTGGTTTCTTAGAGCTTAGAGCCTGTTGGACAATATCTCATAGAATTATTATTATTGATAAAAGCAAACCACATCCAGCCTTTGAATCTCATTGCATCAAAAAATATTGTAAAATAACACTTTTTATGAAAAAGTGTCATGGTCTTGTGCTTTATCCTTATGACGGATGGTCGTCTGACAAGTCTAGTCCTAATGGACCTTAACTATACTTTTAATCTAGATATCGATGGCATTATAGACGGGTTCATCTAAAAACAAATGATAATCGAGACTATGTATTTCTCAAAAACTTTCAAGCCTATTTCACTTTCTGTTACATTAAACATTGTTGATATTATTGTTCTATTATGTTATTGTATTATAGTTCTGTTATGGATGGTATGGTTGCACCATTACAAGAAAAATTAGAAGATTGGAAAAAAGTAGTTGTACAGTTAGATAAAGATCATGCAAAAGGTTTGTGTTGTGTCAGGGAAAGGCAATCATTTTGACATAATGTTGCATACACTCATGCATTTTCTCCCATAGTCTAATATTGTATGGTAATGGCAATATTCTGTTGATTGGAATTGTTACTCTCAGAAATATTTGGTTTCAAAATAGAGCAATTATTTACACAAATAAATTCTAATCCTACATGTATTTGGTATTAACAAAATGAAATTAAATATGTTCTGGAAGAAATCTTGTCAGATAAGATTGTTATTTGCAATGTGCCGTGGAATTCGGATCAATACAAATGAAGATATACTGCCTAGATTAAAAAGATGTTTCAGTATAAAGAAAAGAAAGTTACCTTGGTTATTTCAACCTTTTCATAATTATAAAATCTGAATTACATGTAGGTGGAATTGAAATCTGATAATGTGTTCGACTAATATTTTAGATTTTAATGTGTAAACGAGACCCTAACAAGGATTTTTATGTTTTTTACATTTCATCGTTGGTGACATTTAATACTTGTGGCTTAAATATCATATTTCGAATTCTTCTACATCTAATCAAATCTATATAAAGAGTTATGTTATTTAAGATACCGATTCTTTTTACTTCAGAGTACAAAAAAGCTAAACATGAAATAAAGAAAGCTGCATCGGATACAATGAGATTACAGAAAAAAATGAAGAAAGGTTTGTATTGAAAATATTGTAGAACACTATGCGCTCCCTCGATAAAAGATAAAAGTTCACTCTAAATATTTCAATCAAAACTCTATTTATTTAAAAGCAAATCCTATATAAAGGTTTTGTGACATACATGTACATCAGTGAAATAAAAAAGTTGTTTTTCTGTTCAAAATCTGTATGAGCCTTGTGAGTCTATTTTGAATGGAAAGTAAATAACTAGATGTCTATGTGATATTGCATATTTCAAACATGTACATGTAACTAGTATAACAAATACCTATATTTGATAATGTACTCTTGCTTGATTTGCATAACCGAGTTATCATAATACACAAAGATTATCACTAGTGCATAATTAATTCTTACAAATCTACCACACCTTACCTCACCTAGATATACTTATTACACAAACATATGCAACATTGTGGACAACACTTGTACTGATAATAAAACATACTACGTCATACATCTAAAGTTTTATAAATTAGCAAAGTGTACAGAAAGTAAGAAGGGAAGATTTAAGCACCTATCCCATACCTGGATGGAATGTTAAACTCGGAACACTACGCCTACATCTTATTAGCAAAGTGCATGCATGATTTCAATCTGCGCATAGTTAAAGCTCTCAGATTTAAGCTGTCAGGTCATTAAACAAAAAAAATACAATCTTTTCAGTATTTTATTACTTAAGTCATACAAAACCTAAATATTGTGTGGGAAGAATATTGACATACGTCTATGACAGGCGAATTTGAATGAATTGTGTCTATATGTCTATTTGAATTTGAAAAGAAGTTCACTATACAAAGTCTGGTGTGCTAGGGTCAATGTGTTTTGTGTATTTAATATTGTTAAAGAAACTTAGATAAGTATTCAAATTGAATATAAATATAGCAAACTGAAAAGTGCATATGTAGGAGATTATTTTGTTAATAATGAGTAAAAGGTCACATGGTGGCAGTCCTCTTAACCAATGAATAAAAGATGTGTGCATATTGAATAAGAGTAATCATTCAATAAACATGTCGTGCACAGATACATTCGATTTCAAAATACCCAAGGCTACATGTACGTTATATATATAAAACATGATAACTATACAAAATATTATTGAAATAAAACCGAGACAAATTTTAAGATGCGTTATTCAATAATAGCCTCAATAACACAGATGAAAGAAAAAACCCTTTTTACCTTAGACAGTTTATGATATGCAAAGGCTATTCATTATTCTGTTTTACAAGAGCAATGTCAATAAGTTGACATGTCAACCTATTAATGTTAATTTATACTTTCTACAATTTGCTGCTCTTTAATGCTGTACAAGTAGAATTTGAAGATTCTGGTAATTTAGATAATGCCTGCAGACCATATGGCAATATGTGCAGTGCCCTCCAAATGAACTCAAAGATGTAAATTTGGTGAAAACTTGCAGTAATGATCTATGTAAACGAGCAACAGTAGGCTTACAGACGTAATTGACAGATACCAAAAACATTCAGTGGAGATTTTTATTAGATTTCCATTCCATTTGTAACCGTCATTCGGTAAAATGACTTGCCTGTGGTCAAGAGATAATGTTCTGCCGTGTCTTCTGGAAGTTTGTAGTTTAGCTCTGTAATGGCCTTCATTGGTCTCAGAATCATGCTGTTTTATTGGTTTTCCTGTTTAATGGAGTGAATTTTTTAGTTCCATGGTTGAGACAAAGTGACCTCAGGTCAAAAGACTGTGTGTTAAATGAAGGAAGAAGAATTTTATAGACTTTATGTTGTCTTTGAAGCACATCTATTGCTATGCCGTTACAAGAGATGGCCTTCAATTATGATAACTCCTTATAAAGAATTCATGTGTTTATTCTTCATGTAATTAAATCTGTGAGGTTTCTAAGAGAGCTTTAAGGATACATGGTAATCCCCTTTCATTCATTTACTGGCTTCTTATTTAATTTTGAGATTGGTTTTGTCTTCAGTCCATACCAATGGTCAAATCCTGTCTACTTCCTACAAATAAGTGAAATGACCCTTCAGTGAAAGGAATTCCTTGGGCATCAATTAAGATGCTTTCAAGATTGAAGTCATGACTTAGTAGCCAGTAGTCTTGGAATATTGACGTCAGATAATTGTTAAATTCCATTGATTATTGATATGATGAAGTAGCAGAAAAGGTGTCAAACACCGTAATATATCTTATGCTTGGTTTATTAGGTTATGGCATGGGCGCTTTTATTCAAAGTAATAAACACCGAATTCAGAGAGTTGCAGATTGACATCACATTATTAATACTTGAAATCTGGAAACAATGACATGATATTACCAGAGTATGAAAAATGATCCTGTCATTGATAGGTGTGGAATCTCTTATATTCTATCAAGTTCATTTGTGTAAGAAAAATAGGCAATACCATGGGAAATAAACTCACCTTCTTGACATTTTATCTTTAATTCTAGAGGTAAAATATAAACATATGAATATTCCACAGGGAGGTGGACTTAGTTCTATATTAATTATATGGTATATAGATATCATGTGCATTATATTTCTATCAAGAGATAGAAACAAAACATTACCCCTGATAATGTATGATGTTCTATAGCTAGACTCCTTGCCTGTAAACAGATATTTTTCTCATCTTTCATTCATGGCTAAATCTGTCTTTGTGTATTCCCAAATCAATTATCAGAAAGTTTGATATAAACACCCACAGCTATTTACACAACACTCTTTCTTTTTGATTTTCTTATTATTAGATGTATTCTAATGTAGTTTAATATCTTATAATCATCAGATTTAAGATAAGAAGTGCCAAAAGCTTATGGATCATAATGAATTAGATATGCTGTTAGTTCAGGTCAATTTCTAATATGTTCTTACGTATGAATAAAATTCCAATAAAAACAGCTTAATAAGAATATCTTTTGATGATATTCCTGAAATAAATTTGATGGATTAAATCTAAATATGACATTTGGTCGATTCACTCTTCAAGTTTTTTGGTGAAATTATATTCTCAACATAAACCGTCCATTCAGTAATCAATCACTTCTATAATACAACACACCCCAAAAATGGCAAAGCTCTTGGTATTCTGTAACAGGCGACATGTTAAATGACAAGCATTAATGTAGTGGTGAATCAAATAAGGTGAGGAGCAGAGAAGAAGCAATACAGAGTGAAATATGTATTGAAGTGGATAGCTCTTGCTGTGCTTGTGGCAGTTTTTTGTATGGACATGATTGAATATTTGTATTCTATGAGAGCTGTATAGCCGAAGGTGTTATATTGATCAGGGTCAGATCGATTGATTGAACTTCCTCTTTTACTTCAGGAATTTGGCTGTTTCATCATGCAGTACAAATACTGGCTTGCTGTATTCATTTGTTCAAAGAAAAGGGAAATGAATAAAGAGTCCACAAAAATAGGTGCAGCTTTTTGCGATGTTTTGTTCATCAAAAACATGATTACAGTACAACAGAATGATTTATTGTCAGGAATTTAACGAATAATTTTTCTAAAATAGAATTTCACATGTTTTTGAGTAGAATTCACAATTTGTTTACAGAAAACACAGATGAATACAATATGTTTAAATCTTTTAAGGATTTCTTACCTGCTCCTCTACAGATTTATTTTTCATAACTGTGATGTTAGGTTTTTAAACATATCTCGAGGTTATATACCGGTAAAGATAAAATAAACATGTTTCCCATGCTATTTCCTTGTGCTTATCTGTAAATGTAGTTCTCTATATTAACTTTATTATCTAAATAATTACTTGGTGATCTGTAATCTGTAGTTACATATGCTTTTAAGTTTATAAGTTGGATAAGATTGTATATTGATAATTACAGGTATTATGAATAATAATAACACCAGTAAACAGTGTTATAATGAAATTAATAATAATGAATATGATTAACAATTGTACTGTTCTTTCTGCTGTATGTAGTGAAATGGTAATCTCCATGTCAGATATACAATACTAATAATACTAATACTAATAGTCAATCTGTCTTCGCTGGGGAAAAAAGTGAAAGAAAAAAATGATGAAATTTGACAATATTTGACCAACGTTCTTTTTAAAGAAATTCCAAAATAATTTAGTAAATGTACAGTGTTTAGGAAATATTTCTAAAAAGACAGGAACTTTGAAGCCTTTCTCCAGCTCGTCTTTATTTAACCAGTTGGTGCTGTAACGTAGGATGTTAAACCATATTTCATTTCCTTTCTTTTCTCCAAATTTTTAATATTGTATCAATAAATCAAAATCCTTAGATGGAAATATTCTAGAAACTGTCATTTTTTGCTTCTGGCTGTTATCTACAAACATTCCTAATACATACTAATGCATTTAAGGTTAGTGATTTGTTTATTCCTGACAAATCTCCAGCAATAGAATAAAGAATTTGAATATGGTAGGAAATGCTGTATATCATGGCCAAGATATTAATATGGAACTTATGTATTCTATGTCTAGTATTTATCTTCGTATTGGAAACATGAAAGTTCGATATCCTCTATGTCTATCTGACTGGTGGGTCATTGTATGAATGTCTGATATGCCCTTCTCACTAATTTTACACAACAAAATCAATACCTACATGCAGTTAAGTGGTTTTTGATACCGAATATGGATGTTATGTAATAGGCGGACTGTTATCCATCATTGACTGAGTTGAGAATCCTTTATAGGAATTCCCAGAGCTTAAGCAATATGATCTCTAATCAATAAGAATAATGTCAGTTAGATTTTCACTCCCAGGACAAGTACATGACTTTTGCACACTGTAGGTTATTTCTGCATTGTTTCTGAAAGTGGGAGTATTTATTGAAAGTTATAAATAGGTGTATAATTGGTCTACTAAATAAACTTGTAGAAATGGAACACAGCTTGACTCTCCCCTTATTCATATTGAACTTTGTTATTTTTGGCAAGAAAATGGGGAGATGTTGGATTATTCAATATCTTTTAAATACAGAGGTTGTCTTTGTTATGTTATTAGAGGTTATGTGATGTAAACAGCTATGATAGACATTACAGAATGATAGACAGCTTTATTCGTATCATACACAGTTATCGTAGTAATTAATCTCTTCTTAAAAACATTGATAGTCAGACAACTTTATAAATACATTTAGAAACATTGAAACACAAATTAGGTGATTCATCGGCTTATTCATTATTTAGTTCAGCAACCTGTAGTAGGTACTTCATATGTATAAAATGTTTATTTGGTGTCTTGTGTCAACTGCTACATGTAGATATGACATGACATGTGTAGGTTTACAAATATGTATAAAACAAAGACCCTATTTTGATTTTTTCTTCATCGATGCAATTGTATTTACTGAAAATATAAGTGCTTCCTCCTTTTGTCTGTATTTGCCTTGTTCCTTCATATTCTATACAAATATAGAAATGAAATTGAAGAAATGAAAGAAAATAGGAGTTTGTTGCTTTAGCTCTTAATTCTCCTTTTATACAATACAATTAAGTAGGCATGCATATGCATCTTTTGAAGCCATACCCATGGTAAAAATCCTCAAATTAGAATAACATTCACCATTACAGTAAAGACATGCATTAAAATGGGGGCCAAGAACTGCTTTGTAGAATATATAATGATGGCATTGTTAGTAGAGTGTCAGAGCTTATATCTATAGTTTTAGTATACTGACAAACATTATTATCTATAAGATCTAACCAAGCCAATTGACAACCAGCATATTGACTTTGATGTGAAATGAACAATTGATAAATATACATGATTAGAAGATAAAATACTAATTATATAAATGACAGACAGATCAACATAGTTAGTGGTCCCAGTAATTATCAACTGTGAAGTTGTTTTAATTTGATCGATATTTGAATATAGAAACTTTAATCAGATCATCTGTTAGTTTTTCTCATGGTTTGAACCATCTGTTTGTATTGCATACTATTAAAATAATTTAGCATATCTGGTATTTTACTTTCTGTATTCATGTAATGTGTTTCTGGCTAAACAGGGTTCTTGATCAGCCATTTTGAAAAAATTGTATTCAAAGAAGAGTGGACAGAATCTTTGCTGTCACAGCAATATACTCCACTAGATTATTTCGCGTGTGAGAAAAAAAAAAAATGACAATGTTAGTCTCATTTTAGTCAAATTTACAAAACTCTAAACTTAATTTCTGTACCAATTCATTCAGTTTATTGACTAATGTTCAGTTTATATTTTCGTACTAAATGCTTTAACTGTAAGATTTGTGCAACAACAAAATTAATGATTGTTAGAATGCTATCTAACATAGTGATGTTTGATGTTGCTAGTAGAAACGTGGTATTTTATAACTTGTAATGTGGTAGTTATCCCATCTTCTTCTCAACGCGAGAAATAAAACTAGATTGGTGGTTATTGATCGACTCCGGATTGAACTGTCACTATAGTGTCACCAATTTAATCAAGGCTACAGTAATTTTGGTCAATTTTTACAGGGCTGTTTGCCTTGAAAGCTTAATCTGGGAAATTGACAACTGAACTTCAGACGAAACTGTTTGGTCATGTTGATACAAAAGTGTCATTCTAAATATGGCAAAATTATTAACATTGAATTCATTCTCTGATGTTTATTGCTTCATGCATTATTGATATTTTATTTATTATTGAAAAGAAAAATTGGAAAACTGCCAGTTCATTTGATTGTAATAAAAGATAACACAAATATTCTGTTGGCTTATTTGACAAACATGCAATAATTGAATTTCAAACAAAAATTAATGTGATGTAGATATAAGTATCCAACCGGTACAGCCAAAACAATTACGCGGTAAGATGTTCTTGTGGTGAATATAAGAAGATATTGACCAGGCAGACATATTGATTGACTAGGCCGAACATCAGCAGACATAGATCCCGTATAACAGTCTCAATAATAAAATCTCCCTATTCATGCAAGTCATGACCATCATTGATGTCTACCTTAAAACACTTACTACCCCTCATCAATTCACATGATGGTATTAAATGAATGTGTATTATAATCACGAGTTTTGTGTTGGAGTATTGATAAAGTAATGATTTATAGCAGCAGTCAGTCTAATTGTCTAACAGATTCTCACAGATTTCATATTATAACCATTTAATATGATAAAAGAGACCACCAGTTTTACCTCATTACTGTCATTACAGAGAACAAAAAATATTGAAAGATGATCAATGGAGCATTGTTTTTAAGAAGGGGGAAGATATAGAATGAGTGGGAGTAGGTCTGGTACTATTCCTGATATTGGTTTTTATTGTGCATTTTGTTCCTGATTTGACATCATTTGATTCTCCAATAAAGGCAAACTGTGGCAGCTGTGTATAATACACACAGTTTGTCCTGAGGTTTCAAATAGCATATAGAAATATGTATTTTTTATCTGACCAATAATTTTTCAATGGTAGTGTATCCCAAGTGCCTGGAGAATTGAGTTAACTTTGATAACTCTTTTGAAAAAATTGTCAGCAGAAAATAAGTGGTTATCGCCCAGCAATATGTACTTTTAAATGCGTTTAGTGTTATGTTTACCCTTATTAATTCTTTTGCCAATAACTTTTGAAGGAAACAACATTTCAAAACCAAGTTTACCATACAAGGAGAAATACATACATATTCTTGTCATTTTCATTGTACTGTTGGTTCTGAAGTAGTGGAATATCAAGCAAGACATGATAGAATTTGGCAATGTACCTTTAAAAATCTTATAAAGCTCATCTATCATAGATTAGTATTTACAAGTGGACACTGAGATCCATTCAATTGTAAAACTGAATGGATGGAGAGGGAGAAATGGGTTTAACTTCCACTTGAAACTAACTACATGTAGGTCAGTTTGGAACAAATTTTAGTTTTTAATTCAATAATTTACTTGTGTGCCTTAGTCTTTACAAATTTGAGAGAACCCATGTTAGTAGGTATAAGTCGACCCC
Source organism: Patella caerulea (assembly GCA_036850965.1). Classification (NCBI taxonomy): domain Eukaryota; kingdom Metazoa; phylum Mollusca; class Gastropoda; family Patellidae; genus Patella; species Patella caerulea. Next base: position 29,088,434 of record JAZGQO010000006.1, read on the forward strand.
TGACTCAATGTCACGCAAAACCACTTGAAGTTGGACTAGGTCAGATTTTTGAATATTCATGGGTTAATCAGATAACATCATGAATGAACTGATGAGTGAGTTCTTATCAAGAAAAAAATTTATGGGGCATAATTAAAAATTCATTCAGTAGGTTGTGTTTGAAAACTTGAAAATAACAGCTTAGGGCTGAATAATTTTGAATTTTCCAAGGTTAGGTCCAATGTATTTCTATTCAAATAAGAATTTTCATATGAACTTGATTGATTGAAATTGGATGTATGACAGAAAATCAATCATTTCGTAAACTTATAGCCTGAGTGTTCAAAATTAAAGAACTCTGTGTCGGTTGAAAACATATAATTTGGTAAAAAATTAACAACAACCATCTTTATTTACTGGACATTTACATTTCACTGTACCCCATCCACCACAATAGTTCAAATACATAGATTAGTTCAGAGACTATCCAAATTATTAAAGAAACTTTTGGGAGATTAGATAAAAAGCTGGCAGTTCTCTCTATTATAATACACAATGTAGTTACAAACTAGATAATGTAAAGGGAATTTGTTGAAAATTTCAGTCAAATTGATTCACTTTTAACAAAGATTTTAGGGTTTGAATTTTAGGCCTATCCTGGATCATCATGACTAAAGTGATTTTAACAATTTTCACTAACTAGTTTTAGAGTTATAGCACTTGCTTACTTTATAGAATCTGGTATGTTATCTAAAACACAATTTAATGATTGCAGTCTGTCACATGTCGAGATTTGACTGACAAACATTCATATCATAACTGCAGTGGTATTTCATATTATCTATAAATTATCTGCACAAAGTTCAAATAATGAAATTGGCGGATACACCTGAATTACACCCAATTATTTTTTCAACCTGAAATGAAGTGCCATTTTGTACCTTCGTTCTTTCTGTTTGATTTATAAAAGAGTCAATTATATGTTAATCAATATGATTTCTATGAGAAGAGAAGAGGTTTAAAAGAAAGATGGTATTGATTGACTAGTCATTAGTTATAATGACAGGTACATGACCTTGAAATCACCTTGATAAAAATACTATAGTGTATTGACCAACTGTTTTTATATTACAAGTCATATGGTCCACGTCTTTTAACATCATTGATTTACCCTTAAATAGGTTGGAGTTAAAGAAACATATATAATATAGAATAGTTATTCATATCTTCATCTAAAAACATGTGCTGAAATAGCAAAATTTGGTCCAAAGACAATGACGTGTAACTGTACAGCAAATAATAATGATAATAATAGTTTATTTATACTGTCATAAAGTGAATGCTTTCTTAAACAAAAAGCTTTTAAGTGTCGATCTAAGAATATAGCATGATTAGATATAGAATAATTTCAAAACATAACCTGTATACAGAGTCCAGATTAACCAGGGATTTTCTTGGGCTCAGGTAATAAGGAAATAAATGTTGACACAAAAATAATGTTGGATTTCACAGAGATCTGGAGTAATCAGAGATTGGACGTGACAGAGTCCACTGTATATGTTACAAATCATAACCTGATAGAAGAATATAGCATGATTAGATATAGAATAATCTCAAAACATAACCTGTATATGTTACAAAACATAACCTATATATGTTACAAAACCTGTATATGTGACGAAACTTCAATATTAAATAACAGAGAAGTGATCAAGTCCATACATACATACAGTTTTTAAAGCAGAGAACAAAATTGAAATCCATGTACAAAGCTCATACATGTACCAAATTGCAAAAGACAATTATAAATTATAAGATGATGTACATGTATGTAAATTTTATTCTATCAAGATATATTATAGATATTTCTTTATTAAAGAATGCTTGAATATGATTTTTAAAATTATTTTTAAAATAAATCAATATTTCTACACTTGCTTGATTCTGTTGCTATATATATATTTGCTATGATATTTCTGAATGTGTGCATGGTCAGTAATAATAAACTAATTTCAGACTAGATGTTGTAATTCTTTCTTTTCAAACAGAAATCTGTACGGTGAATTCAAAATGAAGAAATACTGTCTGGTTAAACTCTTGATAGTTTGAGTCTATCACTGACACGTTTCGTATACAGAAGATTGGCAGTTGCATGTAAATGTTTTAACATCAAAAGTATTCAACAGAAATCGATAATTATTTCTTGAACTAACATCCGAAAATTGTTAATCCATAGGGTAACAGCTGCAGTTCCTTTAACCAAATTTGTAACCTTGATCTTGGAGGAAAATTGCCATTGAAACATTTTAGTGGACATCATCTTCACTCGGGGTCGTTTGTGAAGCCTTGATGAAATTCCTTGAATTTTGTTTGTACTTTTAGTTTAGATTACACGCAAATATGTGTCAGTGATTGCTCAAAATATGGGGACGCCAGATATTACAAAACAAGTCTTTCTCTATGTAAGATGAGCATGAAAATTAGATGTGCATGCAGGCATGCTGGCTAAATTCTCGACCAAAAGACCACACAATTAGGAATAATCATGTTTTCTTCTCTTTCGTCATCAACAGATGGCTTAAATATTTTTACAGGTAAGAACGATATGCAGAGTAAATTAGACCATGCCATGCACGATGTTAATGAGAAATACAAACTATTGGAATCAACCGAAAAGAATGCATTAAGAACAGCCTTGATAGAAGAAAGAGGCAGATTTTGTTTATTTATCAGTTGTATTAAGCCTTTTGTGGTACGTAAAAAAAGTTATTTACAATCTATAAATCATCTGTTGTATAAATTGGTTGCTTTTCAGTAATTGTTAGACTTTACAAGAATGTAATTATTAATAGTATGATTATGAACTATTATAAAGTATTTAGATGTGAAGGGGAGAGAACTGTCCATATTTGTAACAGTACCATGGTTAATTAGATAGAAAGGAGTTCAGAAAGAGAATGGGAACACTCAACACTAACCAAATGATCTGTAGAAACCCATGCGATAAGATAGGCAACCCAACCCCATATCACTTACATAACTGAGATCAAACCCACAACTTGCATAGATAAACAGACCTTTTGATCTGCGAAACCCAAGCCAAATGTTGCGATCAGATCATATCGTTAGCATTAGATACCCTATATCTTCTGAAAAGAAGCTACATCTAGGAAACTCAAATCTGAACTATTTGGCCATTAAAGTTGGAAGAAGTGACAGGTGTCATGCAGAAGTCAGTACATTCTAAAACACCTGATGTCATTTTTGCTTTTACAACATAGCTGTTTCAATTAATGCATAATGGTTTAAATATATTTTGTACCATTTAGAACAGCAGTGTAACAATTGATTTTAGGTCTGTACTAGCAGACTGTAAGAGGTAGTTGACTTCTGTGACAGGTGATAAATAACTTGTTATTGCGTTTCAACGTAACTTTTTTGTACCGACCCTTTGGATAATTCACGCTTGATTACCTCATACACCACTCGCGATAAACAATTTTATAGCCAATAGGTGGTGTACCATACCTAATACAAATGCTATTCAGAGCAGAACCGAATGTTATTGATAGTACTGAAAGAAATCAATAAATTTATATTAATAACCTATAGAATGAATAGTATATTAATATAAATCCACATTAAGAAATATAACTTATGTCCCTTTTGTGTTAAAAGACATCCTTTCTTATTTAATATCTGTGCTTTTGAAAGAGCTTATTTTTACATGGAACAAATTTCAATAAAGATTTGGTAATATTTTAGATTGAGTTAAGTTTATTAAGTACGTTGTATACATGTTATACAGTAGGTTTTAGATGAGCGTATACATTAGATTATATCATTGCCCATGATATAGGTATAGGGCGATTGTCACGCATTAATAAATAAAAAGATGTGAAGCATGGTTAAGTCCTATAGAAAGTGCCACTAAAATATGTGGGATTGGTATTTTATATTTTTTTATGACATGAGTATATTTATGATATTAACCTCATTCATTTAAATTCTGTTTTATTACCTGTGTGTGACCTAAGCGAATATGATGGTACAATAGAAAAGGCTTGTCATATTTTGAGTCTTTAATAAACATTTAATATGAATCTTATAGGCTGTAACTTAAATTTATTTTTCTGTTCTTTTCAAAATGGTCCTCATGATAGACAAAGGGAAAATCCGAGCTATGAAATTCTGTCCCATTATTTATCCTGCACCAAGTGAAATTGTCCATCCTAACTGTTCAAGATATTTTTTCTTCCCACTCCCTGTTTTGGGGGATGCCTGATACTATTTGTTATACATCTTATGTTATTAATATTAGTTGTTGATGGCCTATCCCTGTACCTTTCAAAAGATGTCCAAGGGCACAGGATGTTGAGCCTCTGATTTTAGCTTGTGGACTCTTTAGAAGTCATAATTTGTATTCAATTTTAAAAAAACATTTCAATATATGACCGTTTCACCACAGTGAAGACCGAGTTCGAATTCCATAAACACAACAGCCAGACATTTATTCAATTTTGATTAAAATTAAAATGTATGTAAAAGTAATGTGGAACCTTTAGATGTCCCATCTTTTATTTAGATCTGGATGTAACTTAAAAATATTTGTTTATATCCAAAAGTTTTCTGTTCCTTTTGGTACTTGTGCATATTGGGCCATCACTTTCTGGATTAAGGCCACTAATTGTACAAAAATTTGCATCTTTTTAACTTGTTCTCTGTCCATCTCTTGCAAAATGTGGCTGTATCTTGCCAGGCAACCACCTGTTCTGTATGGCTGTCAAGGTCTTTTACTCAAACCTGGTGCCAAAATTGATTTTGCCGAGATATTTGTTTTGGAATGGTTTTAAAAGTTAATTATTCAATCTTTGATTATATGATCATGACTTTTATCATTGATATTTCAGGACAATGAAGTGGCACTACTCACAGAGATTACACATTTACAGGAAATCATGCAGAGTTTATGTCTACAGGCCAGTGATCCTCAAAATTTGCCAGCCTCTAGTGAACAAGTAATTACAGACATTAAAGGAATTGATGCTAGTACCTTTAATCTGACGGCAAAAAATCACCACGTTAGTATAAGCTTATTCATTTTCTAACATGGCCAGAAAAGGGGGCTAGTTGGGTTAAACATCCACCTGTAGGTCAGAAAAAATGGTAAGAAACAGATTTGTCAACCAAGCTGCCTTAATAGTATTTAGAATTAGAACACTTTTGAATACATGTAGTTCCATGAACACATACACTCATCATGCAGCATGCTATGTGGGAAAGTTTGGCTCGAGAACCTTCTCTTATTTTGCATTCCAACTGCCATGGGTGCTATATGTGCATGCCAATGTGTACACAGGAACAGGACCGCATATTTTCATATCATCCATACAACTAGACACGGCTCCTTACCAGGCTATCCACCCTGCACCATTGACAAGGACAAACCAGTTGATAATCGATAAGGAAGCCCATATAAATAATATGAACAATAGATATCATTAATGTGGGCTGTATTTTTTTGATTTAATGAAAACTTACAAGTATGCACTTACATAGTCTGATAAAGCAGGTGCTAAGGGCATTAACTATAATTGACATTTGCACAGTAATTATCAACTAAACACTAATATACGGGAGATATATTAAGATAATAATACTAATCAGTTATTGACCCTATATTAATGATATGCAGGCCATGATATTTAGCAAAAGGAAAACTTATTTGATTGAAATAACAGAAGTAGGAAATCATGAGTCATGTTAATATCGTTATATGTCTATGTAATCATAATATTTAGTATAAGCTCAACGGAAAGAACATAAGTACTTTAGACTCCAGTTATATCACATACATGTACGTCATAATGATTGTGTTACAAAATATTTTTTTTGTACAAATCCTCATGTGTAAGTCATCTTGTTTGTTTAAAAAATTGAACAAAAATAAAACTTGTATTGTAATAACACTCTTCTTTATTTTTGCAAGAAGTTTTTCTCCTACAACATACAATGAGTGAAATTAAACTGATTACATCAATCTGTTTGTTTCTTGCAAATGTGGTCAAAGGTAGATAATAAGTGGTATTGCAAGAGTTATCCCCCTTTATATTAATGATGGTTTGTTTTTTCAGCAACATTCTCCTCCAAGTTCCCCAAGTTCTCTAGGTTCCAGGAAGTCAAGTATGTGTAGTATCAGCAGTATCAACAGTTCATCTAGTGGTTCTCTGAAATCTCACTCACACTCTCCTAGCCATAGTTTACGTGTACGAAATATATCCCAGGTATGTTAATGGCTTTATATTTTACACAAAAGTGAAAAGTTTAATATAGTATTTGTCAAATATTGTTTAATGAAAAAATCAATTACGTGTATTTTGATATTGTTTTTAAAAAAAACTAACTGTATTTCAGTTTAAACTATTAATGAATTACTGTGCCAGCAATGTATTTTGTTCACAATTAAATTAATTTTAAATGTGCAGTCTTAACATTTTTATTTATTTTCTGCATGTTATAATAAATTATGATAATTTATTGAAATTGTTTTAAAGTTAAGATAAGCATGCCAATAACATCATCATCTCTACAGATTTATTAATAAAATGATAGAGGACACATTGTCATGTATATAAGCTTGTACGCCTGAAGTGCTCAACTCTTGTACTACATTATTTACAAACTTAGGCTATATATATATCATTAGCGTTGCTTTAATGTTAAAGTCAAAATCTAGAAAAATTGAAAAAACTTCGTTAATTTTCTTTCTTCTTTACGAAATTCTACTTGGCTTAGACTTATATTTTATGGTTTTGGATAATGACTCATCAGACAATTTTTTGATTAATCAAATAAAAACTTGTTAGAAATTCTGAATACCGAAAGTATTTTGAAATCATTTATTATCATGTATATACTAACTTGAGTCTATAAAGTGAATGAATTAATAGTTATGTGCAAGAAAAAAAGGGGTTGGTTCAGTGCAAGTCAATGAATTGTCTAGAGTCATTTATATCATCATTATTATTTAATATAATTATTATTTAATTTGAATAAAAGATTCATGGTATGCATGAAGTTAATTGATTGGTTATAGCTTGATCTTGCCTTTAAAGCATGATTGTATGCTTTCTGTTTTCTTACGCCCACAGCATTTGCCAGTGGGAACCATACGTCTCACAAGCGTGTCATCCCAAGACTCTGGATTCACCTCGCAGGATACATTGTTTTTACGACCAACCACACCCCAATCTTTAAACCTATTTCAGGTAGGGTCCTCTCAATCATAGTTTAAACTAGGTCAGCTTTCTAGTCTGATAATGTGGTAGTTAGTGTGATATTCTTAATGTAAAATTTGCTTGGTGTTTAAATTAGATCGAAAATTTGGTTAATGTTGATCTTAAAAAGTAAAATTTAAAAGTCCGGATTTTAATTAATTCTTTTAACTCTGCGAGAATCCAATGTCGTATGTCTTTAAAATACATGAGCTTACTGACTGGGACCACTATAGATTTGGTTGCATGCATCATTTGTTCATTCATCACCATGCTTTTACCAGTAGAAATCTAATAATGAGGCCAAACATAAATTAATTGTGATCATAGAAATAGGAATCACACCAGCTGCCATACTAGATTTTTTTATATAAATCTTTTATTAGTTATACTAGTATTACATATTATTTATTCATTAATCAAATTTCTCCTCTCTCGAATATTCTCCTCAACAGCCTTCAGAATTATTTCTTTTAAATTAATATTTTCGTTATTTTGGAAACGGTTCAACTAATATTTTGATTATAATTACAATCACAAGCACATCATTATCATTAACCTACACCTTATTTCTTAGCCGCTGCTTTTTTCTTACTGTCTTTTGGTTTTTTCTTTAACTGTTATAGTTATTTTATTATTCAACTATCTTATATAGCTATTATTTCTATCTTGTTCATTGCGTATATATGTGCATTATAGCCTGGTTCAATAAGTTATTTTACTCCCTTGATTTATGGCTGACTCGCTTGTCACAACAATCTGATTTAAATACAGGTCTATCTCTCATTACGTTTAAGCTTTCGATGCCTACACTAAATGAAAATGAGCGACATTTGACCATATGATGTTAGACATTGATTAATCAATCAGCATTGACATTTCTAGTGGTTTACCCACATTTTCATGCTTTGCATGCCAAGAAGTCGCCGTAACAATAACAGATGGTTTCATTGGCTAATCCCTCATGCCATCCAGAAAGTAGGTTATATAACAACTCTTCCAGATCCTATTGTATACAGACAAATAAAACGAAATTTTGAACTATAAAAAATGAGATGAAATAGAATGTGTGTTTTAATCAGATAGTTGTCACAACAGCTGATGCCATCTGGTTTTCAATAAGACTTGTTGAACTGGGTTATACGCTAATATATATATGCTGTATATCATGGTATTTTGTGAATGTTATATTAATATATGTCACTGTAGGAAATATGCATTGATAGGCCCTTGTTGCATTAATACCATCTCTGATTTAGAAGAAACTTCTGTATCTCTTGCCTTAATACCTCAATACCTTTTAATGGTATTTTGTTAATGGATATTTTACTGATGAAAATACTTTATAGATAGACCAAAATTATTTAAGATTATATTTCTTTGTACTTTAATACCTGTTTTGAATGAGATAAATTTAGAGTATTTTGTTCAGTGCAATGTCCCATTAAACAAATGTATATATAGTGGATTAAGACTGAATATTCTCCTGTGATCTGGAAAAACCTAGTAACATTGTTGAATGTAGTTCTGAATAAACAAAGGAAAACGGTTTGTTTAAGCTACCGAATATTTAACCAATTTTATTTTGTCTTTTTAGATGAAGATAATTAGAAGCCCTTTTGGTGAAGGAGAAAAAAAAACTACTATTATAAAGTCCAAATATGGGTCTAACTCAATTTTCACAAAATTTTGACTGGCTAGGTTTTTCCAGATAATGGGAGTATTGTCCCTGTAGAAATTTAGTTTGTGTGATTCATATGTAGGCTATACGTTATTTAAATCTATAAGTTGTATAACAATATTACATTACAGAATAACAATTGTTCAGATAAAGACAGTAATGGTACAGATACACCTGAACAAGAAACACCAACAACTCCAAATGAGCATCTTGCCAGTACACCGTCAGCTAATTCAACATGGAATAATTGGCCAAATCAGCCTGCCGCTGCTGCAGCTAAAGCAGACCCAAATCGTCCTCACACTATTTCTTCTGCCTATGAAAAATCTCATAATCGGCCAGCCTTAAACAAAGAACTGTTTGAGCCTCTTCCAGAAGCTACAGTAGAACTGCGGAATGACCCATCCAAGAAAGGTCCTGGACGTTCCCACAATTCAGCTCCCTCTCCATATGCCCGACCTAGTTCTGCAACAATCACTAAGGTACAGCCTGTGCTGCCACCCCTTGGACCCAAGCCGAAACCCAAAGCTGTCGCCTGTCCTAGAGTTCCAACAGGTATTACAACAGAGATATATTTGATTAATTTGAAATAATACAAGTGTAATCTGTGTCTTTTACTGTATGATTAGTTGTATGACTGGATAGACCCATTATCTGTTGAAATAATTTAGAAATGTCAGAACAGAGGAACAATTAAAGTTATATGTTTTGTGGAAGTTAGTTTTGAATAAAGTTTGAAATGCTTATTTTTTTTTCAAAAGGTCCACAGCCAATATATGCTAATACAGTTGACTTAGCTCGTATGGTGGCTGAAAAACGTGAGGAACTAGAAATGATGGAATCTCCGGAAAGTGAACGTGGTCCGACACCACCCACACCTTCAAATGCATCTGTAAGTAAATGCTGATGATATATGTTTTATAACAGTATGTGCTAAAATAACAATTGCAATGTCAGTAATATTAATTTAATGGACCAGTGCCTAAAGTAGATTAACTAAAAGTGCAAGTTTGAGTTTTGTTGTTAAAAATAACTAATAATTAATCAAATGTGTACATCTTTAAAAAAATTTGACAATATTATAATTTTATACAGTATAGAATAAGTGTTCACCATATGAAAGATATCTGTGTGATATATTATTATATATGTGCCATATTTATCTATGCATGGGGTCTCTCTAGTATCCTATAATATAACTCTGCATGGTGAGCTATCTCCTGTCTTTTTAATCTTAAATATAAATTAATAATATGAGAATGGATATATAAAACAACTGGCAGCATATATTTTACCAATCTGTTTCACAGAGAATTACTTAGGAATTAACTCTGTAACAGATGAGTGCCCATAGCACGTGCGTTGACTGCAGTCATTGGCTCAACGGCTCGTGCAATGTTTACTTAACACCTAACTGCTTCGGGCAAAATGACGCATTTTACTCATTTTAATACCCATTTACACTTAATAGGAAATATTTTTTAACTTCAATTACTTCAAACGTCTTTATTTATTTTTCTGTTACCTCAAAAAAATGTTTGAGAATTTAATTTGTCGGAGTAAAAAAGTTAATATGCCGTACTTATTAAGCCTCGTCGATGTCATGCTTATCAGTGATTGTAGCGGCCAAGCGAATATTCACTGCGGGATCAGTTTGATATTTTACATGTTATAATTCGTCAACAACAAATGTATATATATAATATCGCACGATTGGAAATTAGCATGGGGAAAGGTTAAAATTATTAATATGTTAACAAAATATAATATTGATGCACAGTGTTAAATAACCTGGCATTTATATATATGTATATGGCGGTATTAATCAACCCTACACAATAAATAAAAATATATGTTAAATATAATAATAATTTCCTGCTTGTATGCACAAACTGAAAATAGATTTATTAAAGTCCCTGACCATCATTTGCAGTTTTGATACAATGTCGAAATTTACAACAGCTTAATCCACACTAAAATGTACCCATATTGATTATTAAACGTTTAAAAAAAACAAAGTCAAAAAATATCAACTGTAGATTCAATCAGATTAAAACTATAGATGGTACTGGGTGGCTTTATTCATATCCTATTATATCATTTGCAATGGATACCAAATATCGATAAATTTTTAATTCATCATATCTTTGTAAATACTGTATGAAATTGAACAAATTTTGAACTGATTTTTGTTTTGGAAACTCAATTTGAACCATCACAATGTTGTAGTTTTCAAGGGGTTAAAAATCCCTCAAATGACAATCATGGACTTTAAACAGGATTTACAATATGTTCCACTAATCAAATCGGGGGAAAAACTATTATGAATTGAATATGTGGCTTGAAATAACAAATAATAGGAATTAATAGTACATGTAATCTGACCTATATAAAACTAGTAGCTAGCTCATCTTTTCCAATCTAACATTTTATAAACATTTCTCTCCATAATTAGAAATCACATAAGAAACTTTTAAAATTTCCTGTAAAGCTAGGAAATTATTTTATTTATAAATCTATTATGGAAAGAAATGTTTGCTTGATATCTATCTCTAACTCTGTTTATGCTGTGATGCTCTAATTCTTGTTGTCCTGACAGCCTGGTGATATGTTGGACCTACAGGCGGCCATTAGGAGCCTTGATAGTTGTACAGCAGCTCTCCATACTGAATATCAATCTTCGGAATCTGATCTCGATTCACCGCAAAAACCTACAAAAAAGGCAAGATATGTTTACAGTGTCCCGTTCACACATAGATTCATAATGTGGAGATTTTATATTTGTCTCGGCCTGTAAACTAAGTGATTCATCGTGTGTATCCTGCAAACATGATTAAAGAAGATGGTCCAATTGTTTCTTTATGGGATAAATTTTAAAGATGCATTATGTAAGAGCTAAATTTGTCTGTTGCAGGTTTTTATTTTGGCTTCAAATGTTATAATATTATTTAGCCATTTATTCACATGACAAGCCTAAAATCAATTCTAGACCTCTGGGTGGCCAAAATGTAAATAGATTGAAACATGATCGCCATATGATAATTTAATACAAAAATGGATAATTGGAGACTTAGTCTCGATTGTCAAGTAATGTTACTACTGTAATAAACAATCTATGCAACAATGACAAACACTGATAACTTTGATCAGGATAAAGAAATTGTCATGTTCATTTTTCATTGTCTATTTTTGAACTATTATAGCAGGAACAGCCAGCTCTAAATTTTACATAATGCATCTTTAAGAAAAATTACAGACTGCTTCAGTGACATCAATACTACCAGTTCAGGCTTAGAAATAATGAAGTGTTTAGTATATCTATCAAATTAATGTTTCCACCCATTTAGGGAAGTTGGGTGGCCGAATGGTTAGCGTGCGCACGCTGTATCATACGGCCTGCCATTGAGTCAGCTTGCGTGGTTTTGAATCCCCAGTTGTACGTGGCAAGGAGTAGGGTCATATGTCCAACCTTGTGGGTTTCTCCGGGTCTTCTGGTTTCCTCCCATTGCTAAAGACCCCTATGCGCAAGCGAATTATTGAAATAAAATTAAACCATATGTTAGTCCGAAATGACCTAGTTTGTTTCGAGTGGACATTAAACCCCATTTCTCTCTTTCTCTCTCTCCTTTCATTGACATTTGTGGCATTCGAACGATGATGTTTAGAAAGCGTTTAAAAATAAATTCTAGTAACTTGCATTGATATCCATATATTTTGCTAGATTATAGAAGTATGTGGACCATCTTTTTTGAGACAAAAATGTTTGTGCAGGACATTTTTAACCCAAATATCAGTACCACTTTGGGTTTTTTAACCAAATTTTGACGGGTTTTTAAGGAATAGTCCAGATATATTTTGTGTGTGCTGTGTGAAAATGTTTATAGAAATATCTAAGACTAACAACTGTTCAGTTTTGCATGATCAGTAAAATGTTTGAGATAACTAGAAATCTAAAGTCTCCACATTTGATATAATAAAGATGCACAAATAATTTAATCCTGACCACCAAGTAAATTATTAGGTATTAAAACCAATGTTTTCATTTTGTGATAGGGAAGAATAATTGTCAATGAGAATGTTTGTGTTTAAAACTAACCTTCTTAGAATTGTCTTTGATCTTCTGTCATTAGAACTAGTGCTATAGAATATTACTCTTTGTATTTTGCAATGTTCAGCTTTAACTTTCTCTTCATTTTTGCAATATATTTATAGTTTAAATGCTTAACAATAAAAATATACCCCTCTCTTTCTCATGTATCAATGGCAACGGAACTTTTCTGTTCTAGATGTACTTTTGGATTGAGTTTCACTTTGCTCTAAATTATGACTTTATTAGGATTTTAGGTTTCATATATTAATATATGTAACATGATTTTAGATAAACGACGGATCTCTAATGCATTATGAAACCAAAGATTTTGTTATGAAAATTATGAAATGTGTTTATATATCCATGCGAGTGAAGATATATACAACATTTGCATTGATTTGTAATTCTTCAGATCGTTTGTTACTGTAATCAGAATATGAATTTACATGTTTATTTTGATCTGAATAGATGCAGCAGAACTCGATGGAGTTAGCTCAAGCAATTAGAGAGTTGGAAGAGAGTACAGCAGCTCTAGAGTCAACATATGAGCCTGCTACAGCCAGTAGTTATAATGCAAGTCATGCATCATTACAGTGTTCAAGTGGTTATGCCACTATGAATAGTACTCCATCAGGTTCAGAAGATACTATACCATCTGGTGGTAAGTTAGTTCTATATTTACACTATGTAAATACACTGCTTTATTGTTTAATCATTGCACTTAGTAATTTTATTGTCCACCAAATACTATACATCAGATAGTTTTAATCGGGTTACTCAGGTGTTAGTATATTCTGAATCATCAAATTACTGTTCTGAAACTATCAAAGATACTGTTGTGAAATATCAAAGATATCGTTCTGAACTATCAAAATATCCATTGGTCTGATTCAGATTATATTTCTCATTAGTAGTTTTGAATTGCATTGACAAGAATTTGCTTGTACAAGTCGAAATTTCTAAAGTATAATACATTGATGCAGATATTATAGAATATTAGTCATGGACACTACCATACATAGATGATTAATATAATTAAAACTATATCTTTTACATGTTATTGCTTCCCCTGTCAGAAAATAGTAGAATTAGTTACAATAGATTTTGCATGCCAAAATATTTTCGTAGAATTGCATGTGTTTTTTCTTCTTCTTTTAATTGCAATGATCATCTTTATGTATACCCATTAATTCAATGCCAATAGATCTTAATAAGTTTAAGCTTGTCATTTGAATGAGAATGACTTTAGCTTTTATTTTAGCTTTATTCATAACACAGGGTAATGTTTCTATTTGGTTTTGAGTTTTATCAAATACAGTATCTTTTGATTGTAATTATTTCTTGCATGACCAAATCAATGTGATTAAATCTAATGGCTTGCTGTCCTGATCATGATTATTTACATCAAATATTCATTATATAATTTCAATGCAAATCAACGAACTGAATTGTACAATGCCAAGATTTGAAAGATTGCATTTGTAGTATTTTAATATCTTGAACAGTGTTTTAACAATGCATGGTTGTTCAGTTAAACAGATTGTTTTTTGTTGTTGTGTGTTAACAAGTGTTGTTTGGTTTGGCTGCTTGCAGATTTTGATTTGAATTCCGTGACAGTTGATACAGAATATAGATATTTCACCATTCCTCGTAGCGGCCCTATCAATGAAGCTTTTAAAGCAGCTGTGGCTACCAAACGCCCAGCCTCTACTGCAGGTGTGTGATCACTAACTTGAGTTACTCCCCTTATCACAATGTAAACTAGCTCATCAGCACATGCTATTTAGTTGAAATATTAGTAGACAGCTTCAAATATACTGCAAATAAACCAACTTTTTTTCTACTGATAAAAGTTTAAACAAATATTAAATTGGGAATTGTTAAAGAATTTAAACATTTTTTCATCTTCAAGAACTTTATAATTTAAATCACAATAAGCATGTTTTTCCTTTCCATCAACCCATCTTATTTGCTTGTTTTCTATTTTCATGTATATGCATGACTTGTCTTACCGAATGTTTCACAATAGTTACATGTCTTTTTTCTGTCTGCTTTGATTTACAGTTACCATTTAATTCTTTTACTTCTGTATTCAGGAATTCCTGTTACCAATTCCAGAACAAACAGTCTGAAGAGAGCTAATGGAGCCAATGCTGCTAAACCGCCGCCACCTATTAGAAGAAATTCATCCATTACTGCATCCACTAAAAGCAGATCGTCACCTCCTAAACAAATGGGCCCACCCATCACAGCACCCAAACCTCCAAAAGGAGGAAAGGTCAATAATGGTCAAACAGAAGGTCCATATGCAGAACTACAGTTAATACAACAGAGTATTAAACATAGCAAACAGCAACACAGGCAACAGGGGGCACCACCAAGCTCTGTATTATCAACACCATCTCCTGATAGACTGAGTTCGGGTTCATCGTCTACAAGTAGTTCACATTACGCTATATCTAATATAGGTCCAGCTAATAGAAGTACCCATCAGGTACAGAATATGAATATTCAGTTTGCTGCTATGAACATGCAGCATAATGTGCCGAGAGGAGACGAAATGGATTTCCCCCTTCCCCCAACTGATGACGAACTTAAAGAAATCGAAAAGATTTATAGTAAACCACCGCCTCAGTTGCCTGCAGCTAGTGATCTTGCAGGGTGCTTTGTTAAAGAACTGAAGCGACGAGTGATAGCCGAGGATGGCTCGGACGTATAATATATCTAAAACCCCATTCCAGACAGAGACTGGTTATATTCCATATATTATGATTATACATATTGAGATTTCTAAATAATAGCTTATAATGGAGAACTTAATCCCTAATAACACATACTGTAGCCTGATCCTTCATCTTTATTTCTATGTTTCAGTTAGCTTGTTTGGTTAGCTTATCATTCTACTAATATTTTATTGTAGAATATCATTTGATTAGCATACATACTCCATGATTTATTCCTCATACAAAGGTTTGGAGATATCCATATACTCTTTTATTCACTTGTTTTGACTGTTTAAATTCACTATCCATCTCAACTGACAGTTCAATTAATTCATTTGAGATTTGACTAAATTAATCTAACTTCTGAGATATCTGGAAGAAGGGAATGGATCACTTAATAATAGATGCTGAGTAAAGAAATTTGGTGTATTATGTTTAGACAAACTCATTTTAAGCCAGCACAATGTGAATTTATACCATTGAATTGAAAGTGCATTGAATTTAAATCTGTTCTAGAGTATGTACCAGGAATCAGACCACTGAACTAGAAGATGATTTTTTACAATGAAATACGTGTACATTGCTTTGCTTAATGAATATTTATGCTGTAAATGGTTCATCTTAATTTGTTAAGCTTGAGTAATGATTCGGATAGTTGCAATAATCTTAACAATCATAGATCTCATGGTGTTTGTATCTCTGAATACCTTTTAGCGATTACTTCTATATTTTAATTTGAGAACTAAAAACAAATGATTTTTATTCTTTATTTTAAATCTCAGAAAATGTCATAATATTGATTATTCCCGGAACTGAAATATAACTTCTCGAAACAATAAGAATTATAAATAAATATTTGTTCTTAAAAGTTCATCACAGTACATTTTAACTAGCTCAGTGTAAACAAAAGATTTATTTGGGGTCGAAGGGGACCAGGGGTTGGTGAGCAAATGGTAAATGTTGATCAGATAATGACAGAGTAACAACCATGTTTTACATAAAGTTTGTTAACAGCGTAGTAGAATTATTCTTTATTTGGTCAGAACCCTAAATTCTGAAGTAATAATGGCATCAGTTCATAAATGTGCATCATTGAATTTTCGTACATCTTTTCGTTTTTTAAGTTTGTTTGATATTGTCATTGTTCCAGCATGACAGCGCAAAGCAAAGGCATTATAACTTTATGTATATTCAAGTCATATTTCTAGTTTGATTATTGCGATGAAATTCAAAAATCAAAGTGTCAGATATGGCAAATAATGGTCTTAAATGTAAGTTTAATATAACAAGCAAGATAATACTATATGGGTCAGTAATTTAACATTTCATCAACACTGCCTTGGGATTGTGACTGCTTATAAAATAACATACATGCCAAGTTTATGTGCATCAGATTGTACTTGAATTGGCAGAGTCTAAGGCTTTCATGGTGAATAGCACTTGATAGAAGTGGATGTAGAACAGTTCTGGAACCACCAGAAAGTCTTTATTACTTGGAGATATATATAGTTATAATGCCATTTCCAGAAATTGTCAGATGTTTTTGGATTTGTTTTATCATCTTAAAGTAGAATACAATCATTTGTTTGGTGTGTTATGCTAGAAATAGGCTTTGAAGTAGTAAAGCGATGCTAAATATATATTTTATATGTATTATTAATGTATCCATCAATTATATACAGGATAAATAAGAGCACCTGATGTTGAATATATCAAGCTTATGTGTATTAACCTATGCTGCAACATATATTGTGAATTGTTCCTTATTAATGGATGAATGTATTATATAACTAATGTGCTCAAGCTATATATTAGAATCATGATTATCAGGAGATGAAGGAATCTCTGTTTTAAACTGTAAATCACAGGTTGTTTTAACAACATTTCCATCATGTTTTAAACGACCAAATAATACAATTATTATAGTAATAATACCTCTCCCTCATCCATCATTTAATATATTATTATATGACCCTTGAAATATTATACAAACATATATATTTACACACATCTATATGTTATAGTTTTATCTACAACATATACACCAAGACAATATCCCGATACAGGGTTTATTCCAGAGGGTACAATCTATTATAGCAGTTAAAATGTAGTGGATGAAATTTTTAAATATTTTAATTTGTTTCAATTTGATTGTATTGTGTTTGGCCTGATATTTGTGCTTCAATTTTATTGTAGAGATGAGGCATGCATCATAGATTGAAAAGTATGTGGTGTTATACTTTGTATAGTATAGACATTATATAAGATATAAAATTATCTTATGAAATTATGTTTAAAATTATACATCTTATTGGATGAATATATCTTATGAAATTTTGTGTAAAATGACACATCTAAATGGATGAATATTTTGCAGTCCTTATAATTTATAGTGCTTATTATTAAGAAGGCTTATAGTCAAACTTTCATCTATTGGTTAGCTTACTCTTAAATAATTTATGTTTTTATTTTTCTTGCCATTATTGTGTTTTATATTTTATGTGGATATCATTTATTTATGTAAATAATTTGTGTATTTTATTTTATTTTTTGTCAGTCTCGGTAGAAAGAAATTAAAGAAGTTTTAAAGTATATCAGATTATTTAAAATGATAATCGGAGGATGGCTGATTAAATGTAACTGATATAGGATCTGTCTCTTGGGGTGAGGTAAAACAAAAACATGGTATGGAGATATTGTAATAAATTATATTAATATCCATGATATTAATACAGAGTTTGTAATTTAATTACCTGAATTAGATATATTTTCCTCTGTGGGATGTCTTGGACGGTTATTGTTAATGGTATTAGAAATAATCAAAGTTAATGTTTAGTTATAAGTTTTGTAAAATTCTGTTAGTGATAATGGTTAAATGACATATACATGAATGGCCGTATTTAAGTCTTTCATATAATTTGTAGACAGAAGCTTGTATAGTATTTCAGAGTGGAAATTCCTGAATAAGACTAATACTAATATAGTATTTTACATTTTAGTTTTAGAAATATATTATACTGATGATTCTGTGCTATAATGTATTTTCGTTCTGTGTATTCTATGTAAAAAGTGTATAAAATGTGCTTTATGTTCTTATATTAAAATTACTATATTAATCTATATTAAGCAGGATTTAAAGGCATTGTCAGCCTGAACACACTTACACATACACACACACACACTCCTACCCAGACACACATACACAAATTAACTCTATATTTTGGCTGTATATAAATCACTTTGATTGAAATCCTTGTTTAGTATACTGTAAGTAGTGTATATACATCTTATAGTCTCATTTTATATCTTGTAGAAATATTTGGAATTTTATTTTCAAATTCTGATTGCAAGTTCTTAATCTTCAGTGCACAAGCTTTTCTAAGTAATTATGATGAATCTGGAATATTCCATGCTTGTAACCACAGAGTCGCTAGAGAAAGCTTAACTAATATTGAATTGTACTTGGAATATGCATGGGTCTTGCTTGAAAATATTTTGCATAATTAAATCTTGGAACTCCTGTTCTTGTGAATGGTAGAATCAAAACAATTGAAGCAGGAAATTGTGTTCAGAAATTCTTGTGTACATGAGATATCAAATTGGCATTTGAAAGACTATGAAAACTGGGACAGTTTATAATTATAAAAAACACTGGTCGTGTTAATAAGATCATGTGATGTACAAGATTTTATCTCTAAATAAAAGTAACCTTTCTTTACTTTGATTGTGATCTATTTAAAAGTATATTTAAGTTTATGGAATTAAAAGACTAATGTATATGAGATGTTCACTGCTGGACAAACTGAGACCCACGCTGTTTTGCGAAACACGGTACAAACTGTAAATGAAAACAGCACATTCACTGAAAAATGTCTGACTGCAAGAAATCAGTTTTTTGTGTTAGACCTGTATTATAAATGCCAGTACTGCAGTGTACTATGTGATTAATTGTACATTTGTCTGAAACAAATTATTCCGAAAGCGATTTATACTTCTTGTCAACATTTCCGCCAAATCGTCTTTCTTCCAATTCCATCTGACATTATGTGCACGACGTCTTATGTTTTTTTTTTATCCCCTACGAATGATTAAGTGTTTCCTTGTCAGAACCCCATCTCTGCACCATTTTGGAAATTCTGGAGAATCTTCTTAGCTAACACAAGGATTTCTACAAGAGAGCCTCCATAGCCCATAGCCGTGTGTCGATTATAAAAAAGGTATTTCTCTGGAGTTAATGGCACTGCCTGAGTGTGTGCATTCTATTTTTATTCTTTACGTATTTATTTCCGTCTTAATATTGGTTCGGAGATCCTTCTATATAAAGCCCCCTTCCCCTATTTCCATTGGTTGTCGGAGATGTCACTTCGGTGGAAGCGAACGTAAAATAAAGCTCTTTCACACGCATATTTCCAAGAATAAATAGACGAGAATTTACATTAATGTCCATGGGGCGTCCGTGTACTAAAGGGGGATAATTCGGTTACTGGTATTGGGGCAGACCACCATTAACTTACCAATTGACTTTGCCCACCAATCTGTTTCACAGAGAATTACTTACGAATTAACTCTGTGACAGATGAGTGTCCACAGCACGTGCGTTGACTGCTCACAGCGCCAGTCATTGGCTCAACTGCCCGTGCAATATTTACGTAACACCTAACTGCTTCGGGCAAAATGATGCATTTTACTCATTTTAATACCCATTTACACTAAATAGAAAATATTTTTTAACTTCAAATGTCTTTATTTATTTTTCTTTTACCTCAAAAATTGTTTGAGAATTTAATTTGTCTGAGTAAAAAAGTTAATATGCCGTACTTATTAAGCCTCGTCGATGTCATGCTTATCAGTGATTGTAGCAGCCAAGCAAATATTCGCTGCGGGATCAGTTTGTTTGCCCACCTCCAACTTTCACCCACTACAGACAGAGGAACAAAGCATACTAAAATCACGTAACTATTTGCGCAGGGACGGATCCAGGAATTTTTTGCAGGAGGGGGTTTGCCAGGTTTAGGTTACGGTAGTCTGCCATCATCGTCTCTTAATTACATAGACATACATACAAATTGAGCTTTTTTTAACCGAGTAATCATTTGTATACTGATATAGGATCACTTTGTGATGTAATTTCATTGATGCAAGGTATTATTTTTTTTATGTAGCTGAGCAAGGTGGGGTTTGGACCCCCCCCCCCCCGTATCCGCCCTTGTTGCGGTATATATCGGCGTAACCAACCTTATAACTCTGTTATCCTTCCGCCTCAAAATCATGAACATTTACCAAAACCTGGCAGAAAATGTTAATCAAAACCATCTTTGTCCATTCTAGACCAAAAAAATCAACACAATTTGGCGTGCAGAAGGGGATAAAAGAGACACCGAGATAATTGCTCTATATAGACGAAAGTGTAAGGTTTGTCCGGCAACAAACGGAATCTTTTTTCGGGCATTTTAAGGTCTGCTCCACCAACAATCATCGAGTCAGTACGCCTCTATATATATAGAGAACAGGCTGATTTCAACTTTTTGCAAACCTGCAACTAAAAAGGCAAAACCACTTGTGAATGAACGAAATGACGTAATGCAAATTATATTCAATTCACCCAATTCCTCAAAAAGTATTTTCGCGTTATTGGAACACAATCCATTCCAATTGTGCCTTATTAGTAGATAATCCATTAAGCCACCCTTCCTTTAGGCATATCCTTTGGAATAATACAGTTAGGATTTCAATAACTATTGATCTTCACAGAATGATGAGTTGTCTGTAAAATGTAAGACACATTGAACTTATATAACATGGGAATGTTTTATTAAACAAAAAATGATATATTATTAACATGTATTTACAAAACTGACAAATTGTATACACTTTCAAAAATTACAAATTGTGACAACTATAAACCGACTGAGGCCACGATTAATTAATTAACTGCGCACAAATACGTTCACCCAGTTTATTTACGATTCACAATAACTTAAAGGAGCTAATCCTCTTTAATTTAAGTCAACATTAATTATTGATGTGAGTTGATTTGATTGATTTCTTCCGATTTTTGTTTTTTTTTAGGGGGGGGGGGGGGGTCGAGATAGATCAGTTCAATGACAATGTGCTCACCCTTCTTACTTACTTAAGCTGGTGGTTTAACGTCCGCTTCCACATAAGTGATATCGCAGACTATGCTCAACGCGAAATGGGTTATATTTCATCATTTCAACCAGGGTTATATTTCATCATTTCGACCTAAACAAATTGTCAACCCACATCGATAATTATATCTTAGATTTAAGTGAAAGAGGTCTAGCCGTTTTATAAAATATATCCAACAAAACATTTTAAAACAATGACATATGATGCCTCTCAATTAATCAATACATGTGAATTGTGACATGTGTTCAATAACAACCATTACGCAATATTAAAGGTTGCCTTTACTTCGAGGTTATTTGTATTCAAACAATTATAAAAACATGTAAGCAACAAATTATGCACTACAAGCACTTGATTTAAAACCGGTTTAATGCTATGTTTACGGCTTTGAGAATATGCCCATCTTGTACGGTACTTGGTACAATCAACAGAATACATGATGATATACAATTATGTTTTTGGATGTCTGGAATAGAATGTCATCTAATCAGTTGAGTACCGAGTGATGGGACACTTTGTTTTCCCCTATACATTGACAAAAAGGTTACTTGTGATTTGTTAGAAATGAGATATGTGACTGTATATTTGATAAGGCGAAGGCGACTTAAATTTTGCTTCCCTGTAAACAGGATATACGAAGATGTCTTGCAGTAGGACGGGGGTTTGTAACAAGAGTTTAGTTTATTCAAGGTATATGATATGGTATGAACCTTAATTAAAGTAATACTGAAAAATCGACACATTCCTATTACTTAATATTTTTTAATGGAAGATACAGCTAATATTTTTGTTGTCATTTCCAGTGATAATCAGCAAAACATACATTTATATAAGCTGCTAGGCGCCTGCTAATATCTGTTTACCAAATATGAAACAAATCAAATAGGCTTAATCACAATCAATAAGATGAAAGAGAAAAACCAAATGAAGCTATTCTCTCTATAAAGAAGAAAATAATTATCTGTTAATGAAGTTGGATGAATGATAAGGGACTGTCTATTTCTCTATATACCATCATCTCTTAATAATTAGCCGGACCTTGTTCATAAAGTCGATAAATTACCCAGTTGGTTTCTTCCTTGTTCTATACAAATAATTGTATTGTATTGTATAATACGGATAAAGTATTGATATTAAGAAAATCCCAAGAGATTTAAAAGGAAGAAGTTTCTCTATTTGAAAATACCAGTCTACCAGATATGCGAAAAGAGCAAAGGTATTATCTTTATTACAAATCTATTATCTGGTGGCCAACCCTTCAATATGTTATATTAAAAGAAGACACAGAGCACTAATGATTTTGAAACAAAAAAAAAACAAACTGTTCTTGATACTTTCATCTCTTCTCACATCAATAATCATGCCGATAGATCAATGATTCGATCTGTATCATACTTGTGATGATAGAAGCTGCAACATAATATTCATTCCCTTTGACTATTACCTTTCTTCTGTATTTTCTAATGGTATATATTTTCAAATACACTTGTAGTTCGTTTCCGGAAAACTTCTTTACTGTTTGAACAAAAGCTCATTGATAACAGGGTGACAATAAGGGATGCTTCAATAAATTTGACTTTAACCATGTAAATATTAGAACCTATAATACATTATGGAAATAACAGCAAGTATTGGGAAGTCCATCGCGATTATTCAAGATTATAGCGTCTGAGCCATAACTCGTGAGTATGAATTACATGTATTATAATGGGTCCGATCTTATGTATGATTCCTAGTGTAATTTCTTAATATTTAAAAAGACTAGTTGTTTTCAAGCACAAATTACTGAGCGGTATTTTCGCTTTATGGGGTCTTTAATGATCCATCGATATGCTTTGCATAGTCAACTTCTAGCACTGAAATCACAAACTCGGGAGATGGACAGACGCCGGTTATGATGATAAGTCAAGTTTTCTCTATGTCAAACGGTAACAATTCTTTCCGATATTTAAGCATTATATTGCTTACGTTTCTTTTTTTCTCCAGAAACCATTTTCCTTTAACGTCCAACCAGATACTCCATTTGTTATTGATTAAGTTTAACACTGTGTATCACGGTATTCATCTATCTCGTCACGATATCACCCAAAAAATCTCGCCAATTGCTTCACTCTACGATGGTCGTAAAAACATGTATTCATTTAAACCATTTTTTAAGAAGTCCTTGCATACTTGTTCGGCATGATTCGATTTTTGTTGCATGGTATTCATAATGGCATGTTCCGTTTCCGCCGTCGTTGCCATGGTAATAAGTTTGGATAAAGACATCAGACCTTTTATTCCAACATTCACATCCATTCCTGAAAACAGATAGAAATTTGATTAATAACACCACAAAAAAAAGTGAACAAACATACAAACATAAATCAGGTTTATTCACATAATAGATCCCACTTTATCTGGGTGTCCTTTAAAATCAAACGAGGTGATATTAAACATAATTAAAATCTGGTGAAAACTATAATTTGACATTGATAATATATCACGCAACACATATTGCAGTCACACATACTGAAGGCATGTCTTTGTCTGTGTTAGTATATATTATACAGGCCTTGGCCGACAAAGTTCATCCAGATTTTCCGGCGTGGTTTCTCCTCGTCAGTGATGCAGGACGGGCCTGAAAGACAGCTGTCTAGTCGTTTGGATGGGACGAAAAACCGAGGTCCCGTGTACACATTGGCATGCATGCACGTAAAAGATCCCCTGGCAGTTGGAATTCGATATAAGAGTGGGCCGTAGCGCCGCTGCCCGGGCAAAATTTCCCTCATAGCACACTGTATGACGTATGTCCCTCTTCATTAGCCCAGATTAGGAGCAGAACAGTGGCACACGAATTGCGCGCAAAATTCTTTCGAATTGCGCGCAAAATGCTTTCGGGCGCCACTTGAAATGAAGCTACCCGATAAACGAGGCTAAACATATCCCACAGGAGAATACTACCGACACAGATTGTAATAAACAGACGCCAAAGACCGCCATTTAATTTGGCCACTTTGCGTATTTCGCCGAACATAACTGATTAGAAATTACAGTAAAATCAGAAACAACTGAATGTAAATCAGTTTATATATTGTACATTCATATTACATTATTATATGCGTTCCTGCTCATTAAATTGTGGCCATTTCTAGGCGCCAAAGATTTAGCTCCTTTAAAGGGACAATAACATTCTTGCTGGCTTGGTAGCTCCAGAAAATAAATAATACCCTTATTCTAAGTACTAGATGTTTAAGTGTCCTTCCTGTTGTGTAAATTATCCATTGCAACCTATTTTACTTGTCCAGAGGGTTCGAAAATATTTTAAAATCCAAGTCACACTTGAAAAGGTTTACGTTAGACTTTTCAAATCAATTGGTTGAATTTTTCCAATTTTTTAAAATTGGTGTGTTAAGATGAAATTTATATCATCAATTAATTAGAATATTCTAAAATAATACGATTTGTTGACCAGAATGAAGATTGGGACATATTATTCAGTTCCAACAAGAGTGTTATTGGGGCTTTAAAGCAAAATGGAAGAGCTTACAATCGGATTATTAGAACCATACTAATGGAATTACTTTCTTAAAGAATGAACTTTAGACCCAAGAGTATTATTTACGGACAAATGTATAGTATTTTATTGCAAAAATATAAAGGTTAACATTTTTTATGTTTATGACCAAAAGAAAGTAAATGTGATACATCGGTCCCGAATGCTCGAATTAGACTGTACGTTTAAAGTTTTCGTGAATAATGGACATACGAATCCCAGGAAATATTTACCAGCAGAATAATATAAATTATATCAATTATTTGTTATTACACAAGTACAGAATATGAAACTCGTCACTTATGATAATGATATGTTATAATTATTTTTCTAGGAGATCTGCAGATACATTTCTAGATTACATCATCAATAGATGATTCAGATATAAAAAAAAGCTTTGGATCCATAATATCACTAACTCTAATAGAACAGTCAACTATCATACGATGTAATAAATTTGTTTATCCATATTGTTGGCATTCTTCTTGCATCTGTTGAGGTTGTTGAGGAGCACAGTGGAAGCTCGTCCTGCATTTGCATTGTCGTCTGCTGCCTTCAATTTAGAATAAAGGGTCGAACGCCTTTTTTCATATAAGCGCACCCGTTTCACTAATTTTACCGCCTAGAAGCGGAAAAAATTAACGAAATAAATTGAATAAGGAGGTATACGGCAACACGTTTTTATCGTTCGTTAAATTTATGACCTTCATCATAATAGTTGTCCCGAAATGACCTTGTCTGTGTCGAGTGGACGTGAATCCCCGCTCCCTCTCTCTCTCCCCCCCCTCTCTCTCTCCATCATAATATTTACACTTTCCAACATATGCGTATGGTATATGGTGCGTTCCTTTCGGCTCGGTTATCTATAATATCTTGAAATATTTGTTTCTTTTTGTTCTTGGATTTAAAGCTGCCGTGTGCGTTGTGGACCTATTTTTCTCTAGGGTTAGGGTTAGGGTTAGGGTTAGCGCCTTGTGTATCGACTTTATATAACAAAAGCCCAGTGTTGGCCTTTACGATGGAGGTCATAAATTTACCGGACGGTAAAAACGGTTTGTCACCCCCTTGTAGACCGATTTATTTCGGTATTATATGACTTATTAGACCGATGTGGGAGTATTTGACGATGCATTTACACGTGCATTAAAAGAAATCGTGGAAAAAAAGGCGGCGAATATTGATTTGATATAGATAGGCCGAGATAATAAACTGCCATTATATCTACATCTAGCCCACATATTGATTAAATCCCCTTTACAATTCAACATGACATAATCCATTTATAAGTGAACAAAGATTTAATATTTAATGATATATATCTAAAAGCATATTATACGTATGACAATAGCCTTTAACCTACGTGTTTGGATTCAATCATTATAATAATGTTTGATGTTTATCACCTATTATCCATTTCATGACAACGTTATTAATGCCATCAGCATTTCAATTAATTTCAACAGATATCATAAGTACCAATACAAAACACCTACATTAATCCCAGACTTTCTATGCTTATTGTACACATGAAAAACAATTCACATCTTATATGAGATTAGATAACGAGTTGGTAGTTCTCACTATAATAGTTAATGACTAAATAATGTAAAAGCAATTTGCTGAAAATTTCAGTCAAATTGATCCACTATGAACTGAAAATTAAGCAAGTGAAATTTCCGCCTAGCCCCGATCATCATACCTGAAGTCGGTAGGGTAAAAAGCATAGTCTCGATTATCCATTTAATAATTAAATCGAAAAGGAAAGCTATGCAGTAAATCAGATCATAATCCACCAAAGATCGCAGGCTAGAGATGTGATCGAGAGTTGATTATGGTCTGGATATGTTAATTAATGTCTAATCAATAATTTATATCACATTCAGGCCTAAAGAAAGACCTGCAATAGGCAGGTTTAGCTCTTGCATAATGTATGTTTAACATAATATAAATTACCAAACCAATGGTACAATCTCTGATATTTATTTTTCGATAATAACGGGATATGAGACAAGTAAATGAGACTCCATTGGGGAAGCACATAAAGGGAGGGGGATTCTATATTTTATTAACGAAAACGCAGTTTCCAATTCCTTTGAGTGATTATAATATGTTGTTATTTTCTTTATAGAATTAATGGTTCGAGCAAACCATGTTGGTCCGTTGTACACGTCAGACAAGATACATTGTGCTCGATTCAGATAAAGGGCTGTTTTTGATATTATACTTCAAAAAAAGATAATTCAAAATAAATATATCGAAAATAATATTCAGATTACTTAATTTTTAACGAATGTATCACTTTGTGAAGTTTTGACAAGGTGTGTCACAGATTATTGTTTATTATCGTAGCAACGGTAATCATTAAATGGCGATCGTGTTTCAATCCTCGCCGTCCGGTGATATAGACGGTTGATAATTTTGCGATGTGAATAAATGTCTAAATAGTAGTTTATACAACATTCGAAGTCAAGAAATGAAATGAAATGGGGTTTAACGTCCTGCTCTTATGCACCTGACCGAAGCCAAAGAAAGACCGACAATGAGTTATTGACAATTATAACATGGTGCACCTTTAACTGCTCTATACAAAAAAGGTCTTCGTCATGTCCGTAATAATGAAGTAGCTCTTATTAAATGATAAAGGACTTCTGAATAAGAACTTGTTTTACAAAGGACAAGTCGGTATCTATAGTATCATTAATGACTAATAGTCAATCACAATGTGTTCGTTATCTTAAAGTGTCATCTTAATGACGTGGATGATAAAAGGTTAATATGATGTTAACAGGTTGTGGTGCCTGTCGTCAACCATGTCACTATCATTTAGATAAAGTCAACAGGCAGTGCGTGCTGCTTGATTAATTGTTCAAGTACCAATTTATAATGTTATAACATAAGCACTTTGTTAAATTCCTTCTAACAAGTGATCGAAAACTGTGATTCGCTTCTTCAGGATACGGGGTGGCTTGACATAAGAATAATTATTTCGAAATCGTGACCGAGAAAAGCACATGGAATATTGTCCAAATAACTACTATTAAATCGAGGTTAACATCCGCTTTCACAGAGACGGGATATTGATATCGCAAACAAAGATTCTATCACCCGGTTTGATTTGTCAAGAGTTATATCTGATAACAATCAAAGAAGCTATCCACAGCACCGAAGAAAACTTGTGATCCTTGCCCAACAACTTTGTAATAAATGTGGGGCAAGTAATGCAGGACATCACCAACGATTATAGATGAACAGGTCTAATTTGTAGACTAACAACTCTAGGACCATGGCACAGAAATGACATAAAAATCTTATTACGCCCGCCCCCCACTTCTAAATTCCATTATGCGCAAGCGACATTTTGAAATAAAGTTACGTTGTATTATGATTTATGTTACTCTCTCAAATTGAAATTTTGCAGTTTAGTTGATTGAGAATATTCCCCGGTGAATTTTTTTCTTTCTCTCAAAGATTTAGATGGTTCAATCTCACATTATTGTCCTCGCTGAGCAATAAAAAAAAACTTAGATAATATAGATAATGGAAATAATATGTCACTTGAAAAAGGATTCAATGTACTGAAAGCGCCACAGACTGGAAGGCACAGTCAGAATACATACACTATTTAAAAACTAGTAATGCTTAAAGGAGCTACATACATAGCTAATATTTGTGACCTAGAAATTGACACAAATGGGTCACAACGCACATAATAATGTTATCTGAATGTATGTAAACTGATTTACATTCTATCGTTTCCGCTTTTACTCTAATTTCAAATCAGTTATATTAGGTGGAATGCACCCGAAGTCTCAGTCGAATAGCAATCCCCAGCGTCTGGTTATTCCAGGCTATTGCGTATGCTCTCCAGATAAGAATACGGTGTCAGCGTTTGAATCTCTAGTCTCGTTCTTTTTTGTCTGTTGTTAAAAGTGACACTGAAACGCATTATGGTACACGATTCGTGTACCAATGGTAAAATGTCTATTTTGTCTTAAATATTGGATATCAGAAGCCCACCTCTTCCCGGTAAGATTACGACATGACATAATTGGCGTTTTTAATGTGGAAGATTTAAGATTTTGGACGCTATTGAAGAGACTTAGCTACTTTAATGTTCGTACTACGCCCGAGTCATAATATAATTTAATAGAAAACTGTAACTACATGTATGTGTAAAAAGTCTACTGAAATGTCTAAAATGAACTAAATTAAAACTTGACTGCTGTATACTGTGATATTGGTTGCAATGCTATACATTAGTACACAGACAACAACCAACCCTTAAAACTTTCTTCAAACAATCATTATGCATGCCAATCAAAACTAATCTATGAATTGAATGTAACCCGGGTTCCAACAACCACAATAAGACCTTAAACAACCATCATAATATAAATCATATTCAACCCACTACCGAGTAAACTATTTGGTCAGTACAAACCAATACGCATCTATATTTAAGCACGTAAGTGATGACCAAGGCCAAAGGGGGTTTGGGATGGCCTAGTCACCTAGAGTTCCGCACTTCGACCTCTAGCTGACCGGGCACCTCTGGCTTGCGGCTGTGGTTTCTATACCCGGTGTGAGCGTATGTGGCATGGGCTCCTTCTCAACCTAGTGGGTTTCCTCCGGGCATTCCGGTTTCCTCCCACAGCAAAGACCCCTGCGCGTGCGTTAAGATAATAAAAATGAAAAATAAGAATTGTCTGCGATATCATCTTCGGTGGAAGCGGACGTTAAACAACAACGACCAAGGTCGAAACATGATGGTTTATGGGTTTGTCGCTGTGGCTTACATTTAGCTGATCTCATTTAGGTGTAAATTTATTATAGATCCTGATATCAATTTCTGTATAATATAGTTAATTAGAGTATTTATGGTATTAAAAGCACCGATAGACAATAATACAGCACTATATTTATTGTATAACTTTCAGGTATAGAATTCCTACAATATATAAATGCTGTTTAAATACTTGTATACAACACCCACGGGAAATATTCAACTAAACTACCTTCCAATGACAATATTTTACTGATTAACTGATCTGCGAGCTGCGAAAATACGTTTGTAGATGAATTGAAACATTGTTTTTCATCACTTATCAGAAACGTGTCGTCCCTTGATAACAGATCAGTTCTGAAAGTAGATTTCATATTGACGTGATTGTAGCACTCTGTAGCCACTAAAATACAATGTGTTAACGTCTTACTGTTTTGTACCAACGGGATTAATAAGGACGAGCTAAAACTATGCAGTGATACTCAGAGGTTTTTGCCCACTAAGCGTCATTTCAGCCAAATCTTCATGGAAAGCAATTTTCAGTACATCTATAGCGTGACCCAACCTCCGTCCTATACCGCTGACAAAGTAAAACCATCATAGAAGTTTCTAGGCCAACATGGTTATCGAACTCGGGTTACCGAGTCTCGCAGCTTCCCGTAAAAATTTAAAATAGAAGACCTGTGTTTCCGAGGAAAATGTAAAGAGCATCAAAATGTTTCAAATATAGAAATAGATTGCGAGAGAGAGAAACGTACACTCGACACAAACTAGGTCATTTCAGGACAAACACTTGGTTCAATTCTATTTCAATAATTCGCTTGAGTGTAAGGGTCTTTAGCAGTGGGAGGAAACTGGAGGACCCGGAGAAACCCAACGAGGTTGGATAGGCAACCCGACTCCTTGTCACGTACAACCAGGGAATCGCAACCACGCCAGATGACCTTATCAGAGGCGGACAATTTTCGACAATGCACTTTTTTACTGCTGAAAGTGCCTTTTTTACTGCTGAAAGTGCCCTTTTCAGACCCAATTATGTCCTCTCCTTGCGTTTACTTAAAGGAAAATATCAGCCAGATAGCCCTTGGAATGTCTACAGATGCAAGGAAATGGCGGATAACTGTCTTGGGAGACCCGCACCCCGCCCCCATCAACCCCCTCGCAGCGGCGTGCCCCGTCTCCCAAGTGCCCTCATTTGCGGCGTCCTCTCCCCTTTTCAAAATTCCTAGATCCGCCCTGCTTATGATACAACGCACACAAGCTAACCATTCGGTCACCCACCCCCTCCCCTCCTCAATGGATCGCGACCTACATAAATAGCACAGACGACATCGAAGACATAGTATAACCTGTTTATTTGTGTCGAGAAATATACCATACGAAATAAGTCCCGACAATATCTTGTAGTTAGACATTATAAAAATAACAATATTTTACTGAAGAAACAAGAGCGCACTATCGACTGAGCTACATTACAATCTAGATTTGTTTACCTATTGGGTTTTTTTTTATTGCTGTTGTTGCTATTTAAAAAAAAACAAAACAAAAAAAACCAGACAGGGTCACATAAGTGTCTTTATAAATGTCATTCTCAAAACAATTTGGTCATGTGTTCGGGCTCTAAACCTCAAGAACAGCAAGAACATCAAGATGAGCATGCCCCTCACCCTGTTTCGTTTGAATTGACTGACTGCCACTGAAACAATGTCAGAGCCACG
This sequence comes from Patella caerulea, assembly GCA_036850965.1. Classification (NCBI taxonomy): domain Eukaryota; kingdom Metazoa; phylum Mollusca; class Gastropoda; family Patellidae; genus Patella; species Patella caerulea. The sequence goes on from JAZGQO010000006.1 coordinate 29,120,367, forward strand.
CACAAGTTTCTCAAAACAACTTGTTCACGTGTTTGGGTTATAACCCCGCAAGGACATCAATATGAGCATACCCCTCGCGGTGTTTCGTTGAATAGACCCAATGTCACTTAAACATGTCAGTCCAACACACAAGTTACTTAAACAACTTGGCCATGTGTTCGGGTTTTAAACCCAGAGTGGGACAGTATTTCTGAAGCCCGACTGTCAATATCAGTGACAAATCTCTAAATGGCCACAGATCAATAATTATTGCCCCATTGACTTTAATGTTAATTCTCGTCTCTTAGACCGGTTGTAACTTTTCCCCAAATATTCGTTGGGTAAAACGCTTTCTGCCAGAGATGGAGCAACATGTGGCAAACTCTTGCCCAAAAGCATGTGTGAGGTTATTCATGAAAAACTTGAGGTACACAAGCTGGAAGTAGAAACAGCTAACCATGGAATTTTCGGTCCTTCCTGTCAACGTAACCAACCTCACAACTCTTGTATCCTTCCTCCTCAAAATCATGAATATTCACCAAAACCTGGCAGAAAATGTATTTTCAAACTCTTTTCTTCGATTCTACACCAAAAACCCAACAAAAATCGCCATGCAAAAGGGAAAGAGGGAAAGGGAGAGAAAGACGAGAAATATTTGGTGATTTGTGTCCAAATAACACACGAGATGTCATGATCATGACACTATAAATGTTCGCAGTGTGAGTTGATTAGAATAGGATGTAGACATTGTACGTATAAATGTATTGATATAAGAGAACCATTTCAGAATTCATCAGTCTAAATTCCTAAAATAACACCTGTCTGAGGATACAGGTAACGGACATATTATGTTATCTTCGAATAAATTTAGATACCATCCTTAAGACATGCAAAAATAGATTTCATTTGACATATTTGCTTGATAACGATACCTGTATGTGTTTCGAAACGTATCATGTTAATAAAATTCAGAAGTAGTGTATCCATACAAGTGTGTTTATTTATAATTTAGATATCGCCTCTACATTTCAGAATCTCAACATAAACACACAAACATAGCGCTTATTATAGAAAACCAATAACAATTATCGGATGTCATCAAAATAAGCGAACAATGTGTTATCTCTTCTATTGTTTACTTATATAATGTAAATATTCTCTAGTATAAATATGTGTTTGATATTAATGAGAACTACACATGTGATAAACACGCAATTGTTAGTCTATCGGAAAATCTAACAAAAAGACATTTAGGCATTGATTTTGTTTACTACATTGTTTACATGAATCTATAATCGTCGGATTACAAGATGGTCATGGTTGTAAGTGTGTACGTACATACGAAGACTATAGCTTCGAACATTTAGCATTACTAAGATTATAAAACAACCCAAACCACAGACCACCAAAATCTATATCATATATATTCAAAATATTAGGGTAAACGATAATAAAAGCCTTTCCAAAAACACATTCTTAACATAACATCGTGTTTCATAAAGGTAATCATTTTAAATCGCAAAGTAAATATCACAAGAGTATCAACTTGACTTAAAGTGTAACCTTCGCCCGAAGTACGTCTTAAACAAATTAAATACGGATGCTTTTTGTGATATCTATTCAAGCGGTAAGTAATCATAGCAGAAACAAAGTATACATGTATATTATCCGCATTGCATCTTAAATAAAAACAGGATGTCAAAAAATATGAACTTCAATCATATATTAAATTCATACTAAGTCTAGAAACAAGCCATCCCCACAGTGGGTGAAGCGCTGGCTCGCTAGCCTGGAGGTCGCGTGTTCAATCCCTGTATTGACCGAGAAAATTTCCTTGGGATTGCATTTAGTGGTTCGAGTGGCAGTAGGTCATAGTGCGACTGTCTAGGCAAAATTTCCCTTATAGTCAGGTCAATATATGGAAAATACTCCCTCAACCCCACCAAAATTGCAACAAAAGGTTTCTCAACTGATTCTGACAGGGTTTAGTGTGCTTTATAACATACTAAAAGTTTACCAAAATAGGACCCCCGAAAAATTGTTTCTTCAAGATGGTGTCAAAAATTACCACCGAAACGTCTTAAAACGATCATAACTATTTGATGATCTTGGTGTCTTTTCCTAGGTTTTTCGGAGCAGAGAACACATTAAGATCATTACAAATGATGTGGGCATATCATGTCAAAAATGGCTGCCCAAACCGCCAAGTGACCGAAAGTCCATAACTATTGATTAAAATTTGATGATCTTGGTGTCTATCCCCAGAGTTGCTCTTTGTACATTTTTACTCAGGCTGTGATTCAACTTAAAGGATTGTAGGCATCGGAAAAAAGGTCCGCCTACCGGAAGTTAGTGAAATCTTATCCTGTCATGAAGTCCTGTGCTAGTACATTCACCCTTCAAAACAAATCTCAAGAGGACATATCAGATCTTGGCAAAGATCTGATGGCTGATCTATTTAATGGCAAATCGAATGATACGCTATCATCACTGTGCCATATCATTTTCACCAAGAAAGTTGCAACTGCTGAAGCATCTGTCATTTCTTAACTGTTTCCTCCAACATCACCTGCAACAAGATTTCATAGCCAACGTGTGTACTTTCAAATTATGGTATGGACGGCGATGGCAAATGAAATGGACCTAACTAGGAGTCAGCCGATGGCATTGAGAGTTGATTATGGTCTTGCCATGTTAATGAATGTCTGATAAATAAAATATATTCCATTATGACCTAAAACAATTCTGTGCCTGGCAAACTCTTGAAAATTATCCATTGCAACTTTTCGGGAGGATGCAAGTCCTCTCGATGCAGCTGCAGACACCATGGACTCCACTACACTGCTGTATGTGGTCCTTGTCAATCTGGAAATTGTGACAATTCAATCAATACTCAATAGGTCGATACGGAGGTGGGGGATGACACTCAAAACTGGACGCTCTGAAACTTATTCTATGGACAGAAGTGCTTGTGATAGTGGACAGCTGAAGGTCATGAATTCGACTGAACAGCTCATTGACATACAATGTTCTATTAATGTGTTCCTCGTCCCCCAAAACCTGGGATAGACATCAAAATAATCAAATCTGAGCCAATAGTTATGGACTTTCGGTCATTTGGAGTTTTTGGCGGCCATTTTTGACACAATATGCCAACATCATTTTTAATGATCTTAATGTGTACTCTGTTCACAAACATCTCGGAAAAGACGCCAAGATCACCAAATTTGGGTTGATAGTAACATAGTTATGATCGTTTTAAGACGTTTCGGTGGTCATTTTTGACGCCATCCTGAAAAAACACATTAGTATGTTATAAAGTACACTAAACCCTGCCAGAATCAGTTGACAAACCTTTTGTTGCAATTTTTGGGGGGTTAAACTGTATATTGACCTGACTATTATAACAAATGGCGTATGCCAGTCTTTATTAGTCCAGTCGGAGCAGTAGGACCCTAAACCACATTTCATTCCACTTCAAGTCGATCGTATCTGAATAGGCGAAGTGCCAATAACAGTAACATCAACAGGAAATCCAGTTCCTGATCCAAAGAGTGAAACATCATCATAAATTTGGTCTTGGTTGTTATAAATTCGTTCCATGTGAAATATTACACAAGGAACCTAACCAAACCCCGACACCAACATGTTGTTTCGTTCTTTCCAGAATAAAACTGTAGTTTAACAATTAATATACTATGTTTATCTCACCTGTATGTATATTATAACATCTAGCAGCTTCACCTTCTGCTACAACAAATGTATTAGATTCCTGAAAATATCCCACTGTCTCGACTCTCTGGGATAATTTGATTTCAAAAAGTCTTGAACTAAACTTCATGTGTTTTAATGCCACTGAATCTCCTATCTCCTTCTCACCTTCATCTTTATATGTATTAAAACATTTTAAAAATATATTTCTCATCACCTGAAACCATAACAAGAATGATATCCATTATATTATTTTCACATTCGCCACTGCTCACGTAAAAACATAACTAAGAAGAACAACATTGGCTATATCTATTTCAAAGCCGTCATTGATCACAAAAAAAAACAGTCTTCCTTAAAATAAATGAAATGAAATGGGGTTTAACGTCCTATTGACGACCGGCCTAATGACGACTGACATGCGATATACAGTGTGCTATGATGGAAATTGTGCCTTGACAGCTACACTGCGGCTTATTCTTAGTCTTACATCGAATTCCAACTGCCATTAGATCGTTTACGTGTATGCCAATGTGTACACGGGATCTCGGATTTGTGTCCAATCCGATCGACCCTACGTTGTCCCATATCCGGCCCTCCGTCCAGCACCACTTTCAAGGAGGAACCGCGTCGGAAAATTTTCCGATGATCTCTCTTGGCCAACGCCCGGATCTAACACGAGACTTCCAGCTTAGCGAGCCAACGTCTTACTCACTGCGCCACCTTAAAAATACATGGCAACCAATGTTTGTTTTAATTAAACGTGCCATGTAAAAGTGAAATTAGTTTTTATATGATGTTGTTTATTTGTTCAAGGCACATTTGGTGAGATTGATGTCATCATTCCAGAACCAACTATCCTAGTTCTGTGTTTAGAATCTCATATATTTTTTTAATAACAAAAAAATGTTGCGTGGTTATTATTCAAGATTAGCTATAATAGCGTTTGTTCCTAATGTAGCTAAATATATTACACTCTTCTGTACTGGTACATGTTGGTTAATTTTCCAAAAAATATTTGTCCAATCTGTCTCTGTCGCAAGTCTCGGTTTAGCTGACTTTATCCTGTACATTATTAATCCTTTGGCATTTGTCATTTTGATATAGTTATATTAAGTGACCTAGCATTGGTTCTGTTTCTGTAAAATCTTCAAGTTGTAGGTCTAACGTTATGACATAAATATTTAGGAGAAAGGTTTGTTTTTTAAAAGACAAATTTGACATTGTATTATATAACTATGTACCTTGGGAAGAAATACTTAAAATGTAAACGTATCAGTGTATGAGGCCAAGACCCAGACACTAAAACTATATATTGATATACATCTGTTTATTTTTACGACTGGGCTGATGTCACTTTGTGTAAATATTTCTAAAGCACTAGTGCGAGAAGGAATGTAAAGGTTGCCTTAACAGTGACTTAAGTTTGAAATATCCCCGAGACCTGTCGATTTATCATGTGACGTTTATTCTAAGATGTGACATGGACATTTACAAAACCGTCAACCAGATTAATGAAAGTTGTAACGGTTTGTGTCATGACATTTTAGCCAAGTTATATTTACTGTCGCACAAGCAGACGTGGAATCGACATCTTGACATCCAAATCCGGGGGAGTTTTGTGTTCTTTGGTGAGTGATTGTGAAATGTGTTTGCATCACGATGCATCAAGCCGACAGAGTGGCAACAGCCGCATGCGAAAATATCCCAGTTAATTCCAACATGCACAAGTGCTAACTACTATCTCTTATGATGGAACAGAAATTAAACCCCGGGATAAAAACAGTTTAACGTTGTTGATTGAATTACCCGAGAACGTGTCTTCTCGCCATCAGACAGAATAAATGTTATTATCATTGCCTATTACTAGAGACGAACTTTTTCTTGCTTAAACTGATAAAATACGATATAGATAGACTAAGCTAACTACCAGTTTATGGTGCCTAGCCTACGGTTATTTTCTATAAAACTAAATATATATGTTCTGGATTCAGGAACAGACATGTTCCTGTAATGTATTAGTTCTATTCTGGATGTACAGATTGCTGGCAGAAATATCTTTGCGTCAGTTTTATATGTAGACAAATGGACAGGACATCACCATTTTTAATGCTCGACTTGAATCGTTATCTTCTGTTTTCCTTGACAGATGAATGAAAGAAAGAAACCCACGGAAGACATAATAATGAAAGTAAAAAGTCAGTGCTTTTCATGAACGCGTTTCTGACCATGGTTTCTTCATAAATAAGACAAACCATAAAAATTCTTAAACCTCAAATTGTTTCAACTACAATGTCATCTTTTATAAGGTACACCAAGCGTTGAATATTAGTAGTTTCCATAATTCAAGCCACGGATAGCAAACATATAAGCATCGATCTCCATAAATTTTATCTGTAGCGCCGCTGTGCGGAACAAATTGTCCCCCGCAGTCAACTGCATGGCGTAAGCGGATATTCTTAATGAACCCCGATGACGCTAAACCGCATTCATTTCATGTCCAACATGTTTCCCTGCAGTTCTATAAGCCGCCCGATTAATCTATTTGCGAATTAGATTGCCAAGGACAACTGTATAGTCGTTCGGATGAGACAAAAAACCATGGCGTGCACGGAAAAAAATCCATGGCAAATTTCCCCTCATCGCACACTGTATGGCGTGTGCCCGTCTTCATGAGCCTAGTTTAGAAGCAGAACAGTAGGACGTTAACCCCCATTTCATTTCTTTTATTTGCGAATTAAATCACCACAAAGACAACACCCATAACGTTTTACCAACATCATTTACTTATTGAGAGAGAGAGAGAAAGAGAGAGAGAGAGAGAATGGGGTTTAACGTCTACTCGACCAAAACGAGGTCATTTCGGGACTAACACATGGTTTAATTTTATTTCAATAATTCGCTTACGCGTAGGGGTCTTTTGCAGTGGGAGGAAACCGGAGTGCCGGGAGGAAACCCACGAGGTTGAGAAGGCGCCCTATCTCCATGCCACTTAAGCGCACACCAGGGATCGAAACCACAGCCGTAAGCCAGAGGTGAGCGACCAGCTAGAGGTCGAAGCGCAGCACTCTAGAAAACTAGGCCATCCCACCCCTCCCCTTGTTAGCACCATGTCAATATAATAATAACAACCAATATAACAGTATTGGTCTGTTGACATTTCCTGTTATATAAATAAATATTCATAAAATACTAAATTACGAGTACTATAAAGATAGGCTGGCACTGCCAGGCAGGATACGCCCACATTTTCGAGAGATGGATAGAGAACAAGCAATACCGAAAGTGATTTTTGCTACATCATTAAGTTAGAATTTGATATGTGCAAATATCGAAATGAATTAAGATATTTGGGTTATAAAGGTTCATTTCAGTAGGCTTCAAATTCGACTGGGGATCATGTTGCTAAGTGGGAAAGATGCTGGCTTGGTTGCCTTGAGGTTTGGTGTTTGATCCCTGCATTGGGTGACAAAGTTCATCTAGATTTTCTAGCGTGGTTTCTCCTTGTTCGTGATGAAGGATGGAAGGCCTGACAAGAACAGCTGTCAATTTTAGTCCGATTTTCACGAAATTCGACCTCAACCTTCATTACGATGTAACGGTGATATAATCAAACGTTTTTATACGCCCACATTTTCATGTGGACGTATTATGTCGTCGCCCCTGTCCGTCCGGACGTCCGTCCGTCCACAATTTGTTTGTGGACTCTCTACAGGTCACAATTCTTATCCGATTTTGACGAAACTTGAAATATAGGTTTATCCCCAAAAGATCTCGGTTCCTTTCGATATTGGCATGTATCGGATCAAAACTTCATGGATTATGGCCCCTGATTGTACGAAAAATCACGTTTTTAGCTTGTGGACCCTATAGAGGTCACAATTTTGAACCGATTTTGATGAAACTTGACATGCATGTTTGTAACCCAAAGATCTTGGTTCCTTTCGATATTTGCGGCTATCGGAATGTAATTTCCTGAATTATGGCCCCTGATTGTCCGAAAAATCACCCTTTTTAGCTTGTGGTCCCTCTGGAGGTCACAATTATTATTCGATTTAAAAAACCGTTTGATTATATCACCGTTACACCCTAAGGAAGGTTGAGTTCGAATTTCGGGAAAATCGGACGAAAATTGCCATACAAAATGACCACCGTTAGTACGCGAATACTGTTAAAAATGGTATATCAAGGTTGTGGACCCTGTGGAGGTCACAATTTTGATTCGATTGTGATGAAACTTGAAATTCAAGGTTATAACCCAAAGATCTTGCTTCTTTTCGATATTTGCGCATATCGGATCGTAACTTCCTGAATTATGGCCCCTGATTATACGCAAAATCGCCTTTTTTTTTTAGCTTGGAGGTCACAATTATTATCCGATTTAAAAAAACGTTTGATTATATTACCGTTACCAGTAAGGAAGGTTGAGTTCGAATTTCGGGAAAATCAGACCAAAATTGCCATACAAAATGGCAACCGTTTGTACGTGAATACTGTTAAAAAATGGTATATCAAGGTTGTGGACCCTGTAAAGGTCACAATTTTAATTCGATTTTGATGAAACTTGAAATGCATGGTTATAACCCAAAGATCTTGGTTCCTTTCGGTATTTGCGCATATCGGATCGTAACTTCCTGAATTATTCGAATTTCGTGAAAATGGTACCAAAATTGCCGGACGAAATGGTCGCCGTTTGTACGCGAATAGTGTAAAGATATGGTATATCATGGTTGTTGACTCTGTACAGGTCACAATTCTTATCCGATTTTGACGAAAAGTCACATTTCTAGGTTGTGTACCGTCACACCATAATCATTGTCGACTTCGAATTTCATGAATATCAGACTGGAACTGACCAACGAAATGGCTGCTCCCAATACAGTATGAAATACAGGACTTAATGATGTAGGAAAAATCACTTTCCGTATTGTTTGTTCTCTATCCATCTCTCGAAAATGTGGGCGTATCCTGCCTGGCAGTGCCAGCCTATCTTTTTAAATGGGATAATAATTCTGACCCCAGAGGCACCACAAGCTAAAAAAAAGGTCATTTTTCGTACAATCAGGGGCCATAATTCAGGAAGTTACGATCCAATGGGCGCAAATATCAAAAAGAACCAAGATCTTTGGGTCATGTTTCATCAAAATCGGTTCAAAATTGTGACCTCTATAGGGTCCACAACCTTGACATAACATACTTTCACACTAATCGCGAACAAACGGCGGCCATTTTGTCTGTCAATTTTGGTCCGATTTTCACGAAATTTTACCTCAATCTTCATTACCATGTAACGGTGATATATCCAACGGTTTTTTAAATCGGATAATAATTTTGACCTCCAGTGGGACCACAAGCTAAAAAGGGTGATTTTTCGTACAATCAGGGGCCATAATTCAGGAAGTTACGAATCAATGAGCGCAAATATCGAAAGGAACCAAGATCTTCGGGTTATAAACATGCATGTCAAGTTTCATCAATATCGGTTCAAAATTGTGACCTCTATAGGGTCCACAACCTTGATATAACACTATTCGCGTACAAACGGCGGCCATTTTCTCCGTCAATTTTGGTTCGATTTTCACGAAATTTGAACTCAGCCTTCATTACCATGTAACGGTGATATAATCAAACGGTTTTTTAAATCGGATAATAATTTTGACCTCCATAGGGACCACGAGCTAAAAAGGGCAATTTTTCGGACAATCAGGGGCCATAATTCAGGAAGTTACGATCTGATTGGTGCATATATCGAAAGGAACCAAGATCTTTGGGTTATAAACATACATGTCAAGTTTCATCAAAATCGGTTCAAAATTGTGACTCGATAGGGTCCACAACCTTGATATAACATATTTTCACACTATTCGCGTACAAACGGCGGCCATTTTGTTTGTCAATTTTGGTCCGATTTTCACGAAATTCGAACTCAACCCTCATTACCATTTAACGGTGACATAATTAAACGGTTTTTTAAATCGGATAATAATTTTGACCTCCAGAGGGACCACAAGCTAAAAAGGGCGATTTTTCGGACAATCAGGGGCCATAATTCAGGAAGTTACAATCCGATAGGCGCAAATATCGAAAGGAACCAAGATTTTTGGGTTACAAACATGCATGTCAAGTTTCATCACAATCGGTTCAAAATTGTGACCTCTATAGGGTCCACAAGCTAAAAACGTGATATTTCGTACAATCAGGGGCCATAATCCATGAAGTTCTTATCCGATACATGCCAATATCGAAAGGAACCGAGATCTTATGGGGATAAACCTATATTTCAAGTTTCGTCAAAATCGGATAAGAATTGTGACCTGTAGAGAGTCCACAAACAAATTGTGGACGGACGGACGTCCGGACGGACAGAGGCGACGACATAATACGTCCACATGAAAATGTGGGCGTATAAAAATGTGTAATAGTTTTATATATACACACACAAGGAGATAATTAAAAGGAATTAATAACTATTAAATAATCATATCAAAGTATAATGGATAAAATATAACTATCCGTGATAGTTATTGATATACATTTAACACCTTCTTAATTCTATTCACAGTTAAATTTCGCTGTTAAGATATCTACTATTGTCACGAAACCTTTACAACTGCATCTGGTCCTTCCAGTAACTGTTTGATGAATGTCTAAACATACATTATGCAAAAGCTAAATCTGCCTGTTTCAGGTATTTCTTTAGGCCTGGATTGTTATCTGAATTATTAAATAGAAAACTTATCCATAATAATCAACTCTCGGTGTCAAAGCCAGCGATATTTACTGATTTCAATCCAATCTGCTGCTCAACTTTCATTCATTATTTAATCGTGAAATGGATAATGGAGACCATGTTTTTCCATCGTACTGACTTTAGTAATAATGCTAGAGGCTAGGTCGAAAATTCAATCGCTAAATTCTCCGTACAGAATGGATCAATTTGACTGAAATTTTCAGCAAATTCCTTTTACATTATCTAGTTCTTTTTAACTACTATTGTGAGAACTGCCAGGGTCAATCTGATTATATAATCTGATACAGCCCTCTTTCAACGAGGCATTAATAAACCAGGAAATAGTGTTCACGATCTCCCTGAACACCCTCCTAAAGTCCGGGTTCAGGGATAATATTCACCAAACACCTGAACTGCAGTTCAGTGTGCACCTGGCGAGGTACATGTTGGAGTTACGAAACCGGCCTTGTTAGATATATCATAATATATCTAAACAGTTAAAAACATGTGTTTTTGTCTTTAAAACTAATTAAACACGGTGGGCGTATTTCAAGAAAGTATAAAACTAAGAATAAAAAGCAACAAGAACATGGCGTGATTACTTTCTGGGATCTGATATTCTCTAACAACAAAGACATGATTCTATGATAAAAATAGTCTTTTTACGGGCTAATTAAATACAAGTATGATAGAAACCTGCTGTAAAAACTAATTATTCTGGTGTAATCAACAAGGAATAAAACGACATGAAATATCCCACGAATAATGAATGAATGGAACGGGACTTAACCCCCTACGTCTCTACTAACTGGACTAACGAAGATAAGTTTACGTGATACAGTTAGCTGCGGGGGAAAATTTAAACGAGCAGCAATTGAATTCCAATTCAGGCGCGGATCCAGAGGGCGGGTCCAGGGGGTCCGGACCCCCCCCCCCCCCTGCTCAGGCTTGAAAATTTTTTATGCGATTTTATTGGCGATTTAGACCTGTTATTTTGGAATTTACTATCCGGAAATACGTCAGAATGAACCAAATTAAATCTAATTTACCAAATTATCGGTTGAGCGCAATTAGTTAAGCAATTATCAAACCTAGACCCCCCCCCCCTGCAAAAAATCCTGGATCCGCACCTGCAATTATACCAATGGTTCTTTTACTGCATACTCGGGATCTCGGGTTTTCGTGCTATATGGATGACTACATACCGTTCCTTGCCAAGTTTAACGTCTTCTTTTTAAAAATTAATCTGCCTGTTTTTAAAATATATATTTCAATTTTATTCATACTGGTATTGAGTGTTATTTCTTCAATATCGTTTAATGTATGACCCTACAGCTTTAAGTCCACTTCGTTTTAAGCAAACTATTAAACGAATTAAATTGTCATTATTACTATATGAGTGAAATCTAGGACACTCCCCTTTATTAACATTATAATAAGAAGTCAGTATTTAGTACGACAACACGAAACTATGTTATTTATCAGTTTACACTAAGATCAAGGAAAAAAACACCCCACCACTTTCCAGGTGTTATAAAAATAGTTTCCGTAAAGACGTCTGAAGTATAATATGTCAGTAATGTTTTTATACATTACGTTTTCTACATCCGGTAAGTTAAGTCTCGACTTTTCGTTCGTGATAAAATACATGCCACCTGGCGGTAATCTGTTGTACACAAGTGTGTTAGACAACAAATTCAAGCTTAAACCAAATAAGATATGTTTACAGACGGTTGAAAAAAAGTACAAAAATATACACATCTTTCATTCAGTATATCAGCTGCGATATGATTGGTCAGGTTTTGAGAAGTTTAGAATGATGTAACCTATTCAATTACATTGAAGCTTCATAAATCTTCCTTCTGTATTCTTTGGTCCCAGATTTTAAATGAAATACGGCGAGGCGTTAACAATCACCCAGAAGCTTATGTATTCAATTCTTACGCATAGTTTTTGGAATCACGAGGCACTCCTATACCTTTGATGAATAAAGGAAGAGCTTGGCACATTATATCACATCAAAGACATCATTTTAAGAGAGTTTAATTTCAAATCGAAACCGCATCCGAAATGTGGTATAAAACAATCTTTGAAATAACAACACTATAGATCACATGTCTACGTAATTAAATCTTTAATTATTAGATTTATTTTTCAAGTGTTCCCCAAACCGCAGACATAAGAGTGTTAATGTGGTGTATACCCTTAATCTGGTAAGAAGGGTCAGTGAGACATGAAAACATCATTCTATTCTATTTAATTCCAAATTCTAACCCCAGAAACAAAAAACATTCTGAAGTCAGTCTACGTGTATTTTTTACGAGAGTTTTTGATTTGTTTCTCGGATTTTCTTTATTAAATCGGAACATAACACTACATACTTTTAAATATCTAATATGAACTTCACGATTCGTTGTCCTTTTAAAGAATGTTTATAGTGCGATCTTACTTTATACACGTCAATATTACTATATAGATTTATTTTGTCTGATCAAAGTTTTTGACCTTTTCTTGATCCCCGTCGGCTACCAATTATCTCTATCTCTAATTCCGCTGTCAATTTGACTTAATTTTACGACACTTCATTAACCGTTATACATAAACCTCTGGTAAAAAAACCCACCCCAAAACTTGTTTTGATTATGTATATATCAACTGGTTTAAATAGAAGCTTGTACTGGCTATACTTATCTTTATAATTATAATACCCATTACTAATGTAAATACCGTCCGGTTTTAATCAAACAGTATATTTATGAAGGAACCCGGCATCCCCCACTACATATATCTATCCCGAGAACAACTTCAAATTACAGTTAATTGTATAGAGAACCTATCATAATAACTTGGTAGCGTTTAATTTCCGTCCTGATTAATATCAAGTCATTGTCTTTACACTAAAACCTGTTGACTTCAGGCCATATTTCCCAGCATTCCCACCACATAGTATCGATGTGGGTTAGATACGAAACTATCGAAAATCGTAGCCACACAAATATTGTTTCCTGCAATAAAAAGCTATAATATTAATACTAACAATTTACAAAATTGGTTAGAGATGAAAGAAACAGGATATGTTTCGCGATCAATATCATTAAATAACAGAGGAAAACAATTCTCATCTTTTAAGAAAACAATACCAGACCCCTTGTTAATGATCGTATCTTTGCATCACACTCGGATGTCACTTTGTATATCATGCAAGCATGCATTTGATCTCAGAGAATTGTCATGTATCTTTTTAAAAGCCCAAATGCCCCAGCTTTTCAAACAACTGTTAAATCAGATAAAAGAACGATTGTTATTTATATGAGAACATACAGTATTTACAAACGTTTTTACATAATCTTGACCAATTGGTTGTCAGAACACAATCACCCGGGATTTATATTAATGCCACGGTTTAAAGGATATTTTGTAACCTTTGCAATCATTCGATAATTCACTTCTCTTTGTAGGTTGTCGATGAAAAACAACAACGTGTTTTCATATTGCATGGTGTTCACTGTAGCATACAATTCTGACATTTCTAGTCTACAGGGATCCTAATTATATACATGTATAAACTTGTTTTGAACTTCCAGTCTCTAATTGACATATCAGATTTGTCTCCATCTACTTCAATAATTATAATCATTTGCAATATTTTTTTTAATTCGATGGCTAATCAGCATCGGACTCTACTAATGGGAGAAAAATATACATATTGTCTTCTGAAGATACATAATAAATGTATAAACCATTGTTGGTTTCTTACTTTAATCCCCGCAAGTGTACATATGTCAATAAAATGCTGACTTTGAGTAAGGTAAATATAATACTAAGACATAATATCAGATGACAGTCGGAATCAATAGATAGATAAAACTGACATTATAGCTTTAAAATTGTCTGATTGCAAATTGCAAATGACGCTATCTATTTTATTATAGCTTCTTTCAAGGCATTCGATATAAATGAGGAAAAAAAATAACACCGAGGAAAACTAATATGTATAAGGAATTGAAACAATTTACTGAAGAATTCACTATTATGTTTGACATTTGGGCGAACTGACTGTTATGTTGGATCTCTGGGGATCCTAAACCGTTTGGTTGCGTGTAGAAGCTCGGTACGCGGTTTCACTTGGGCACTACATATGATACTCGGATGGAATTGCACCATTTACTTTTCTATTTAGCGTCCCGTTTCCGTATATAGCACCTATATTAAAACGTCCAAAAACTAATTTTACCCGCTGAGATAAATATTTTTCTTTGTGTAATACTCTGCTAGAATTCTAGAATGCTTTCCAACAACACCAACTATTTAAATCGTTATAAACACATCATTTGCTTTTTATTTATATATTTTTCTCATTTGCTCATAATTCCACTGAGTATTCTGTTATATTTAAGACCTACCATTTTACTTGCAAATATGCTGAGGTTTGGATCTATTAATATACAGCTCGTAATAATGAGTTTTCAAATCCTCAATGCAGTGGATAGATAAATTTACCATAGCTTGGCTGTTGCATCTAGTATTGCCCATCTATCCTCTACACCAAGCTTCTTTCCATTTTACCAAAAACTTGATAATTCTACCAATTCTTTTGCCTAAAACTTGACTGGTGGCTGTGGTAAGGTGCTATGCTTACTAATACGGACACACTCAAACTTAAGAATTTCTCAATATCTTTATTTGTACCCTTGTTAGGAGGTTTTATTGATAATTTCGCCATACCTCCTAGCAACAAATAGTACAACAAAAGAAAGTTAGCCATAGATTGAGTGCATGGATATTACAGAATATAATTTTCAATACAGAAAATTTCACCAGATTAATGATATCGGGTTGTCTCGACACAACCAAGGTCAAGTTAGCCTTTTAGGTATTAGAAGGAAGCAGATTCATCACTACGGTTCCTTAATATCCGTACACATGAGACAGTCATCCCGAATATGGCCTGATCAATGTCGATCAAGTGCCCCATTGAGACATACAATAGGCTTTTTGGACAATTGTATCACTGAATAAGTTTTAATAAGGCTAACAGTCGCATCTGATAATTTGAGTACGATCTGCGCTAGGCAAGACAATCATACCATCTCTATATGCATTATATTATCTGTGCAGTACCACGAAAAATTCATACAGAATTCAATCATGACGTGCCAGCCAAATCGTATATTATGTTTGTAGATCGATTATTGAATCGATTAATTATCATGTCTAACATTATCAGTTTATTGTAACGGTTTTAGTCGTGTTATCTAGCCGCAGTGGATGTCACATATATTCCAGATCCCAAAATAATACGTTCTATTTGTGTCTATATTAATAATAGTAGGTCTATATGTTGGACGACATGTGGGTGTATATACATGTATAAGATAATACACTTATAGAATGAGTGCACGTAAATAAACCCTTGCCTTGACCGTTGGAAATCCAAGAAGAGTAGGCAGAAAGAAACGCCGCTGCTCGCGAGCAATATTTCTCAACACGTAACGACATATATAAAAATGAACGTGTTTTTGTCTCAAAATGACCGAAGTATTGTATTCACGGGACGTAAGACCTCATTATTACATTGTAAACTATTGTTCAAATATCATATGCTAACCCATCCTCGGTTACCCAGTGTACTCATTCCGTTCTACTCCACTTTATCCAGGGTTAATCCATAGGGTTTCCACGATTTCAAACCATCCGATTGTAGTTAGAGTGTACGAACCAATCAAAAACCAGTTTACAAACAAGTCTTACGTATACTCTTTTGCGTCAATTTTATGTCATAGAACTACATTGTTTACAAACAAAATGGCGGCTTGTTTAAAAGATTTAATATAAAAGAATTGACATGCACACAAAAAGATGTCAGGGAAAGTTCTGTCATGAAATTCTTAAATGACACTAATTTTTCTACTACGCGGTAGGTATTTTTCCCAACGACATATTTGCTAAGTGTGCAAGAACGGACTGATTAGAGATTGCCGTGTTTGGGGTATTCTTTTGTTGGAACACGATGACAGTTACTTCCCTTCGCTTATTACCTTTCCAAGTAACGCTTTATTGGGACTGGACGATAAAAATATCACAATCCGCCGGGGCAGATAATTTGAAATCGTGGAAACCCTATGGATTAACCCAGGGTATAGTGGAGTAGAACGGAGTGGGTACACTGGGTAGCCGATGCTAACCATACTATCGTTCAAAATTTGTATGTTATCCAATCTTATACTGTTAAAATCCCTTGCTACCATTCCTTACCTAGCACAGAAATCTAGTTTATAATCTTAACCACACGGCAGTTTTGTACAAATTACACATTCATAAAAAGTTTTCTTAATAAGTAAATACCTAAAAAAAAATTCAAAATAGTCGCTTTCTGTCTGTATTTTCTGTTGGGCTTACAATGTTTAACAAAGGTGCACACCAATGACATAATCTTCTGAGGTTGTTGAAAACCTCGGTGTATTGACGACGAATGGGCAAAAGGGAATATCGAATATTAAAATAGAAGTCGGATGCTATAATAACAAACTAAAACCAAAATAAACTTAATACATGATACGTATTAATTAATGATACATTCATCAACCAACCTTGTCAGGGCATTGACCTAATCAACACTCTTGCCAAGTTTGAACATTCGAGTTAAATAAGAAGCAGAGTTATTGTGTCCCAAAGTGTGACAGATGGACAAACTCATTTAATAGTCCCTTCGAAAGCGGAGGAAAAAAATCTGAGTGAATTATATATAGCTTTTAGACAGATTAATTTTTAAAATGTCGTGATGGCAGCCAACTCATTAGTGAAAGACTAGTGATTATATAATTCCATAAGTGCTAATCCACCTCGCTTTACATTTGCATTAATATCGACTCGAACAATTTAACCGTTAAATAATGAGTTTTGTTGTATAAAATGCCATTGCATATATCCGAAGGCAATTCCAAAAAAGTAGCGGATGCGTAGTCGTATATTAAGACCAGTTATTGAATTTAAACTCAAGTTTTAGCTCGACTCGTCGGTAACTCATCTGCTAGTAACCTTCTCCATAAATCGCGTTGCAGTCTTGCTGCAGGTCATAACTTCATTGTAACCTTCGATTTCTTAAAAAAAGAAGAAAACCCAACATTTTGAAGTGTCTAACAGCAAGATAAAATCTTCGCGATTTCTTTATTACGAATCAGCGTGATGTAAACCATCCTTTTTTTACGATAGTCGTAAAATACTGATAGCAAATAAAACGATGTTTGCACAGTTTCGTAAATAAACGCAGACGAGAGGGAATAGGATATGATTGCCACTTGTAATTGACATGAATTTAAGCTCGCATTTTTTCTTAAATAAATATAAAAAATGGATTGTATCTGTCACGTCTGATGATATTACGAAAAGTCGTTGCAAAGTTGAACTCCAGAGGTTTATAAGCAAACTGGTTGCGAAATCTAATTATGCCCCACGACAATACGTTTGCCATTTACTTTACAGGAAACAAAAACGAAATGTTTCGGTCTAATTGCATCATCTAAATTGTCATTTAAATCGGGTCGGTCATTCACATATTGATTATTATATAAACCGTAATTAAATATGTCATAACATAACCTTGATTTTATTTGTAGGGCTACAAAAAAAATCGATTTACTTTAGTTACTAGTGGAGCTTGTACATATAAATCAATCTAGTCGATTTAGTATCGTCTTGGTGTCACCTGCCAGGTTTTATGACGTCCAGATTTCAAACAATAAGGCTGTTGTACGCTACATTTTTAGGAATAATTCATGTCATATATATAATGTAAACAAATAAAAATATGACAGAATTGTAAACAGACGATGTAGTAAATAATTTAAAGTGGTGATTTCTATTTACATATGTTGACACTCGACAAATAGGGGGAAAAGAATCATCATACAATTTGTTTCGAATTATCAAATGATTTTCTCTTTCTATACCAGTGTCCTGAATTTTCGCATTGTGCTACTTGTTTATTTCGATTTTATCCCTTGATCCCAGGACTCAGAAACGTCTTCTGAAAGTTATCATCATGGCATAGGTCGTATGTCATGTCATGAATTTGACTTACAAATTGTCACACGCATATGGTGATAAACTGTGAAGATTACACATAGATGATTTTAAGGATTAACTTAAAATCCGTTATCAAAGCTCAACTGTTAGAACGTTTACGGTAAAGTATATTCGAACCACGTGGTTATAATGACGTCAGTCTTCGCTGTGTTCCACATTATATTGACGTCGCCTTACGTGAGTAACATCATTGACAAATTATGAAACAATTTAATCCACTTTGGAATTTATTTAATACCGCACATCGAAAGGATGTTACTTTTATCCTGGAACAGATCAATTCATTACATTTTCAGGTCTGTAGAACTTTATTTATTTATTTATTTATTCACATAATATTCTATATAGCACCTAAAGGCTAGGCCCTATCAGTATTTGAGCATATTTCTATCTTATCTTTAAAGTTATTTCATTCACCACTGCCCATTATGCAGGTCTTTGGATTGTATCTCCATTCATGGTCATTTGAAAATGTAGACTACTCATGTATTTGGGCCTACTTCTAATGTTCTATGTAATTTTTTAATCCCATCGGGCACACATGCACGTCTCTAGTGTTATCTTTATCACTGCCCGTTATTTGAGCATATTTCTATCTTATCTTTAAAGTTATTTCATTCACCACTGCCCATTATGCAGGTCTTTGGATTGTATCTCCATTCATGGTCATTTGAAAATGTAGACTACTCATGTATTTGGGCCTACTTCTAATGTTCTATGTAATTTTTTTAATCCCATCGGGCACACATGCACTTCTCTAGTGTTATCTTTATCACTGCCCGTTATTTAGATCTGTAGGCCTATTCGATCCCATATCATATTATTTTAGAGCTAATTTTAAAGAAAATGATAATGTTTTATTTTGTGTTAGAAGTCATTATTAGTTTGTTGACCGCATGGGTAGTGAAGTTGACCTCACGTACCGGTTGACCTTAATATTGAACCGTTAGTTCATACTGGTCTGAATTGGTGTCAAGGTAATATTTTGGCGTAATATAATGTGCCATAATACATAGTAGACCTAGTTCAAATAAATTCAAGGTCACGGAAGCTACCGGGTGCACTGTCAGCAACAATGTTAATATAATTTTATTAATAATTTTACTTAAAGGACTGGTCTTGTTTAATAAGTATCGATATCGCACAGTAGCTGTCAAGTGATAGCTTCGTCTGTAACCAGATTATTTTAAAGGGACTAGCACCCTCCATATCTCTGTTCACATTTACTTGGTCAATTAAATAATTAAATTAAGTTTCAGATTAGTATAAGCAGCTAAAATGTGGAAGTCAAATAGAAAGAGATCGACCGTTAAAACTTATTACAAGTAAAGTTCAACGTCTCAAGTAAAGAGTTGGTATTTTACTCAAAATGGCCAACTAGGACAGAACACAGTAAGGATGACAAAAATAATATCCCTACACTGAAAGATTGATTGAGCCTGTCGGTGTCCTAACATCAGTTGTTGAAACCTCATCTATCGGTAATGCTTACATTTACTCTAATTCCCCGTCACATATTCCCAGACCCCTGGGTGTAATACTGCATACTCTAAAATTCAGTTAAAAATCATCCAAGGGGAGTTTATCGATTTAGCCTTAGTCTACTATTAGATGATTCATCCGTCACGCGTAGCAGCAGATTTATAGTGCAGTCATCTTTCTGTAGAGCCATGCAAAACTGAAACTAGAATAACCTCAATAGATGTATGAACCGATGGGGCCTCGTATACTTATGTCAATAAATGTCTTCGTTGCCATAGGGACTACCCAATTATACACTGTCAGACATCCACAACTGCTCCAATTACCTGTCGGCACCCAATATTCCTCAGTATATACTCCACGAAGAATGAGGAGTAATAACCCCTTTAAATGTTGTTAATAAGCCTTAATTTGAAAATTGATAGGTTTACCGTATTATTGTTTATGATCTAATCTGCCACCGTTTTTGTTTCATGAATTAGTAGGTAACCTTAGCCTTATAATCTACCAGATATATGGCGGAAAGTTTTTGTTTAATTTCGCCAGTTCGATTTGATATTTTGAAACCACTGTGTGGTTCTTATTCACAGAAGGGAGACGCGTTCACACTTTTATGCAGTTTTAAATACAGGTTTCGCTTAGAATATACTGGCCCGCAGCTGCGCCAGTTTTCCAACAAATCAAAATCTGCAGAAAATATTTTTTGTGCAAACCTGGAAGAATTTAATTGGTGCCATAGAGGCGGGTAGAATGATTCAAGACCCTTGTTCAACTTACAGATTTCTCCTATAGGTTTGGTTCAAACAAACAAACAAAAATTTAAAAAAAAGGCGGGCGGAGACTAATTACTCACTTATCATATCCGCACGGCAAAAATTTTAACAATTTTATTGATGACGATAATGCCAGTGTTAAATATTTGTCTTTTTAAAGATAGCATCCTAGGGAGAAAATGCAGTGTTAAGGAAAATGGATATAAAACCCGCTTTCCGCTTGCCTTCCGTTCATCTGGGCGACTTTGATTTTCTCGGTATTTATTTTAATAATTATAATTTCATAGAAAATGTCTGCCAATGGGATGCACTGTATCGTGTTCGTTATTCAAGACCCTTTCCAGATATTGTCAATCGGTAGTTATTTCTCAATCTGAACTGCACAGCATTGATCATTACCCAGATAATTTTTATTTTCGCGAGGGTCAGTAATTTCTGAGATTGTCAAGGTCTCGTGTATGCGAATCTCTGTTGTTCTCATAGCAGACGATAAAACAGTTGGCCTTACGTTTTAGGTTTGAGTATTAATACAAGAAACACGCAAATACAAATGTCAAAATAGATAAACTTGCCATTTTTGAATCGTGAATTAAACATACATTATGCAACAGGTAAATTTGCCAATTGCACGTCTTTCATAAGGCCTGAGATGTTATCTAAATTATTAATTCGACATTAATTAACTTATCCAGACGATAATCAACCCTCGATGACTTCCCTAGCCTGCGATATTTACTGGATTACAACCCTATGAGCTACTTAACGTCCATTAACAATTTTGTTTTTTATCGTACCGACTTTAGTAATGATGATCGAAGCTAGACTCAAAATTCAATCGCTAAAATCTTGGTTCAAGGGGCTCAATTTGACTGAAATTTTCAATAAATTCCCTTTACATTATCTAGTTAATATTTTATACCATACGAGTTACCGGAAGTCTGAAAGCGACTATTATGGTCCGGCTTACATTTTTGGACTCATTTAATTGCGTTTGTTATATCCCAGACCAGCGTTGGTTGTCAAATACATATTTACAATTACTTACAAATACTGGCGGTAACAGTGATCTCGGTTGCGGCGCGTACCTTTGTGGTCACTGGTTACAGTTCAGACGGCCTAAAAGCGGGCCAATCAGGATATAATGCGAGATATGACATCAATTGAACTGATTCCAACTGTTTTTGTCTTTATTACATGGTTTTCATACCTCCAAAATAAATGTGTCGTTCTTCTTCATGTTGATAATCATTCATGTGTGGGTGTCGGTTATGAATAAACAATCGTCTAAATCGCACAGGGTTGTGTCACTGTTACAGCCTCTTGTCTTACAATAATTTTTGTACAATATCCGTGTCTTGGCTGTATATATCTCTTCTAGATAGCGTTTGGACATTACAGCGGTTTGGCCACTACAGATAGCAGATATAACTTCTTATATAGTGTTCCGGTTTTAGTTTTCATAGCCAGATTAATAATCTTCCTGACCCAGCAAATTCGTGTTTGTTTAAAAAGATCCTTGAAGGTTATCTTACCCATAGGTCCGACAACGGACACTCGTTTGCCAATTATTAATTAACATTATAGAGTCTCTTGGTAATGTTTGCAGTCGTCTTTTCCTTGGCCGTGCATGGTTGTTTAGGATTGGTGAAATCACATTTTACCTGAGGAATACCCAAAATTACCACCTTACATTCGATAATATTCATTGTCTAACCGATACTTTAAATATTTTTCTTGCTTGGTCAAAACCGATCAATTCCGAAAAGGGACTGAAATAAAACTTAATAAATTATAGGACGAATCACTTGTCCTCCAGGCACAGGGATACTCTTTAACCACTTTGATAGCAACGCTGTTACTGCCAACCAATTTTCAACGGTAAACTTTATGGGTATATGCGTGCGACTCAATATTCAGCCCTTTTTTTTTCCGTATTGCCTTAACATCATATATAAGATATGGGGCGTTTGAACTCAAAAACCTACCAGAGGTATCTTTGATGTTAAATTGAATAATGTATCAACTTATTAGAATTTGAACTGTTTGCTTTGCTAATATACTTTGATTTCAGGCTCAAATAACGTTTGGATTTAGGGTTCTTCAATTATTAAATATGCTTTCATCACAGCTCGTCTTCGAACAGGATGTATTTTATCTAGATCTAAAGCGAATACATACTTATATATGATGGCAGTAATTCGTTTCGGTATGAAATGGAAGATATGATTCCTCGCATTAACTCCCAAGATTTCTCATACATGCATACACGCATCGGGCATTGGTCGGCTATCTTCGCAACAACTTTGTGTGAATTGGGCAGGACGACTGTTATATGGTCACAAATTACCGAGACTAATCGGGCGTCACTCTCGGCCCTCGGGACACCCGAGCCATGGGCTCTACCAGGAAAGGAATAAACAGCGCCAGTTTTAGGTATATAATAAATAATGACGGTCGTTGTGTAACTTGTCCGGATATAATTGCGGATAGTATATATATCTATATGTATAAATTTACAGATGATGGAGTGCAATATCGTAAGGTACCCTTAAAGACGGAATTTCATATTTTCTAAAAAGTCAAAACATGATTATTTCTATGCATTTTGCTCAAAATGTTGTCAACTCACTATTATACGATCATGGGCATTATTTTACAGATATTAAAATCGCTGACCCAAGAAATAATAACACAATTATCTCCCTTGTTTTCCCATTCCCATCCATGGAATTGCGATCTTCAAACGTTTGAATTTGAAGTTGAAAAATGATATTTTTGCCAATTTCTCAACTGACAATAATAGTGAATTATAAGATTATTCTTTAAAAAGGTAGGAATACGATCATGGGCATTATTTTACAGACATTAAAATCGCTGACACAAGAAATAATAACACAATTATCTCCCTTGTTTTCTCATTCCCATCCATGGAATTGCGATCTTCAAACGTTTGAATTTGAAGTTGAAAAATGATATTTTGGCCAATTTCTCAACTGACAATAATAGTGAATTATAAGATTATTCTTTAAAAAGGTAGGACTGTTTATAGATACAATCTATTTTAGGGCTTTATTTTAATAGTACATTTTAAAGATATAACTTAAAAATATGAAATTGGTTTCCCGTATGATTGGTCACAGTTGCAGCTTCGGGCGCACTTTGTGGCGGTTGACAGTGTCTCGAATTCTTCTTAACACTGTCAATTTGGCACACTCAGCTGCCCTGTGATATCTCACTCTGGTTTCTGTAGCCCAGATACCAGCGGAATAAAAGATATCAATAATATGCATGGAATGGCATGCCATATAGACAATCTGTCGGTGGCCATTATTAGTTGAATTAGTAAATATATATATCTATCAAGTTACAGTTATTGGTGAAGTTACATTGGTATTATATTGAAGAGAAAAGTTACTTGCAGAAAATAGTATGAACACTCTGTGAATTTTGTGATATTTGGAACGGATTATTAGTAAATACCTTAAATGGGTTATTATCAGTAAATATTGAACTAGAAGTAAAAATTCACGTTAATGAGTTATTATCAGTAAATATTAAACTATCAGTAAATATTGAAGTGAAAAGAATGTATGTTGAACTAAAGTGTATAGCTAATGTATAGCTATTAGTAAATATTGAGTTGAACTATAATGTATAGCTAATGTATAGCTATTAGTAAATATTGAGTTGAACTATAATGTATAGCTAATGTATAGCTATTAGTAAATATTGAGTTGAACTATAATGTATAGCTAATGTATAGCTATTAGTAAATATTGAGTTGAAATATAGTGTATAGCTAATGTGTAGCTATTAGTAAATATTCAGTTGAACTAAAGTGTATAGCTAATGTGTAGCTATTAGTAAATATTGAGTTGAAATATAGTGTATAGCTAATGTATAGCTATTAGTAAATATTGAGTTGAACTATAGTGTATAGCTAATGTATAGCTATTAGTAAACATTGAAAAGTAAGTAAAACTTGATCTGTCAAGTTATACTTCACCAATTCAGCTGTGACTAATCATGCCAATAAATCAATATTCCCCAATTTACTCGTTTGTCTTTGATAAATGATTTTAAGGATTAACTTAAAATCCGTTATCAAAGCTCAACTGTTAGAACGTTTACGGTAAAGTATATTCGAACCACGTGGTTATAATGACGTCAGTCTTCGCTGTGTTCCACATTATATTGACGTCGCCTTACGTGAGTAACATCATTGACAAATTATGAAACAATTTAATCCACTTTGGAATTTATTTAATACCGCACATCGAAAGGATGTTACTTTTATCCTGGAACAGATCAATTCATTACATTTTAACCCATCCCATCCCTCCCACATGTATTTATGTTGCTGTGCTGTCTCTGCGTTTCATTTTATATTTTCAGGTTAATCCGATAATTGGTGTAACACAATTCTACTGGCGTTCCAGTGTTTTACCAGGACAGAGGTTATCAATGCATATCCATGTTTAGCAGTTACTGGTGCTGCTCGTAGGTTCTGTATCCCAGACACCGGCACACTCAGCTGCCCTGTGATATCTCACTCTGGTTTCTGTAGCCCAGATACCAGCGGAATAAAAGATATCAATAATATGCATGGAATGGCATGCCATATAGACAATCTGTCGGTGGCCATTATTAGTTGAATTAGTAAATATATATATCTATCAAGTTACAGTTATTGGTGAAGTTACATTGGTATTATATTGAAGAGAAAAGTTACTTGCAGAAAATAGTATGAACACTCTGTGAATTTTGTGATATTTGGAACGGATTATTAGTAAATACCTTAAATGGGTTATTATCAGTAAATATTGAACTAGAAGTAAAAATTCACGTTAATGAGTTATTATCAGTAAATATTAAACTATCAGTAAATATTGAAGTGAAAAGAATGTATGTTGAACTAAAGTGTATAGCTAATGTATAGCTATTAGTAAATATTGAGTTGAACTATAATGTATAGCTAATGTATAGCTATTAGTAAATATTGAGTTGAACTATAATGTATAGCTAATGTATAGCTATTAGTAAATATTGAGTTGAACTATAATGTATAGCTAATGTATAGCTATTAGTAAATATTGAGTTGAAATATAGTGTATAGCTAATGTGTAGCTATTAGTAAATATTCAGTTGAACTAAAGTGTATAGCTAATGTGTAGCTATTAGTAAATATTGAGTTGAAATATAGTGTATAGCTAATGTATAGCTATTAGTAAATATTGAGTTGAACTATAGTGTATAGCTAATGTATAGCTATTAGTAAACATTGAAAAGTAAGTAAAACTTGATCTGTCAAGTTATACTTCACCAATTCAGCTGTGACTAATCATGCCAATAAATCAATATTCCCCAATTTACTCGTTTGTCTTTGATAATACATACAGAGGCCGACATAAACACATAAACAATCAAATAAATAACGTATAATTAAATACTCAACAAATAGTGAATTTTATTATGACAGGTTAGGATACCAATGAGTAAATTATAGAAAACTGTCGAAATCTCCTTTTAAATATCATTCCCATTTTATAAATTAAGTTCCAGCCATAATTGAGTTCATTACAAAAATATCTACAACGGAATACCCAGCATAAAACTTGATCAATATAATAGCACCCATTTCTTATTCCGAATACATCTGTTCACAAAAATTAATAGAGAACTCCATAAAATCTATAAAATCAAAGAAAATACATTCTACATGTAATTTAGAAAGCCGACAAAGCATTCTCAGAAGATATCAAACTCTTTCATTCACAAGTTTTAAATAAGTTTATGAAGCTAGCCATCACACATTCCGTGTTGTTCCCCGAATCCCATTGGATTTGCTATGACACGAGTATTAGATTGTCACTGGTATGCTAATTAAATCAGGAGCTGGGGTTACCATTCCCCCGTTAATACAGATTCCATTTACATTGGACGTTTTTCAAGGTTTTCAATGATATGGAGAGTACTATAGAAACCAACGATCGAGCGATATTGCCGATAACCGCTTTTCCGGGCACTAAATGTCAATATTTATTTAAGGAATAAAGAATGGACTGACATTTTATAGTTAATAGTATTATTATTATTAGTAGTAGTATTATTAGAATACGGCTAATATACTGTGGATAAAAATAGACAATAGTCGACTCTTTTGTTCAGGCAGAACTATATACGAGTGGAATCGCGGTAGGTGCTTTGATTGGCAATTCTTTGATTTTGAAACTAGCATTTTTCTCATTTTAATCACTGATTCCAAAATAAAAACAAAAAAACACTGCGATTGTTTGAATATCTGGCCATTGATATAATACCTGTAGATTTGTTTAGTGAACATGTCGAGAATCGAAAAGTATCTTATTGTCATTTTTCTTCTACTTCTATGGATGTGACGGGGGAACACCAATACAGATGAAATGTCTTGGGGGTTTAACGTTCTTCTTTGCTGCACCAGCTGAGTTAATAAAAAGGGTATACGCCTTGCAAGGATAACTTTACAATGGCCTGTACTCGCATTTCGAATTTCAACACGGGGCCTCCGTCGTACACCATTGACAAGGCGAAACCACGCTGGAATATCCCAAGGAACTTTACCGGCCAACACCAGAACTTATGGTCAGAAACATTGACATATATTTCATCAGTTTAGTTGTCCCCTGTCATTGTCGTTGTTTCGACAACATACACAGTTTTATTTTTTCTAAAATTTATTCATTAATTTCCGGACCAAAAAGTGTGGGTGGCACAGACACGTTCAAACCTCGCTATGTATGTCTTAATGTGTATGTCTTACTTTTTGTTCCATGTTTATCGTGCGGTGCAACACGCTTGTGCTGTCTATTAAATATCAAATATCACTTTATGGCCATACTTTAGATTAATGGTACCTCGCTCGATTAATATTGAATATCTATAACCGGTTTAAGCACAACGATTATCTTTCAACTGAGACCTGTATATTTTCAGAAAATTCCGATAACCAAAATAGCTAAAATACGTTGCATTCTAATTTCAAAAATACCTTACGTCACTAATGTCTTCAAGGATATCAACAAGTTGCCACAGACAATCAAAAGATTGTTCTATTTTAGAATTGATATCCGATGCAAATTTTAACAAAAACGATGATTACAATGTTTACCAGAATTCGCAACAATTGAATAAGTTTTCAAGACAGTGATCATTAGATATTGTAGAAAATAAAGACCAGCTTCCAATTACCCCCGACACAACAATTTTAAATATATCGCGGGTTAATAGTGATGTTTCTGATACAAATTGTATCTTGCAAGAAAGTGGATGAAACATATTGGTGGTGATCATCTGTACCTGATGAAAATCCACTGTTTTACTGCAGTGAATGCAGTGGGTCAAAAATAATAGGGCGATAACTGCAGATTCAGGATTTATCTTAGTAATATCTGTAACAAGGGAACAAAACCCCACGTCAGCCCGGCTTGTGCAGAAATTGTAGACGCAAGCTCCCATTTAATTTCATTTCTCACAGAACTCAAACGTTCTTTAGGTATATGCCTGTTCGTCAAAACATTAAAATGCATCATCACTTTAATAACCGATAAACGTATATTTTTGAATCATTAGATTTTAGACTTTGCAACTACCCTAAACATTTTCAAAACCAAGTGGATGAAACGGATCTGACCGATCTCTTGGCAAATATGTTTAATATTTTGCCTTCAGTCGAAATGGACATGAGAGATGTAACTGTAAATCAAACCAAGTCAATTTTAAAATCAGTCTTTTCCAACGCGCTAGTGTCACTTTATCTTCTGTAATTTTTCACTACGGACTGGGATTAGAACTGATCATCTTTGACTCGTAACTAATTTGTTCATTTAACAGAATCAAAAGGCAGAACTTCTGTTCATTATTCAAGCAATTTAAAGGAAATAAATTCGAGTAACCTGATAGCAGATTCTATTGACCTGTGCAGTTTTTATCTGCTTTCCCTGATTTAGGATAAGGATTACTCCTATCCATCTTTGCTAATGTCACCAGAGGCGTTATTGGAATCAATTTAATTTAACACATCCATGGACTTGATAACTTTGTCCAGAGGGGTGGATTATATTTAATTTATAAATAAGGCACTCGTTAGTTCGGGATATAGTCGGGGGTTCCATCAAAATCGAAGAATTAACTTTGACTTACCGATCGATCTAAGACTACTCTCAGGGTTTTTACTAACACCGATTCATTCTTGTTGGTTGCTAGCGTCATGTAGCGATGTCGGGAACCGCCGAAAAGCTTTAAAGAAAATCCCTGATGGCCGTCAACTTGACTGGTATCAGTGCCATAAGCTGAGAGATCAAAGAAAAGGTTGTGGTATCGTCTTTCAGGTAATGGCACGTTACTAGCGTCTTGACGGTCGATGGCAGCGACAGCGCCATAAGCTCGACAGGAATGTTGTATAAATTCATCACTTAATCCAAGTTGTCGAACAGCTTGGCCATTAGCCCCATCACATACTATCACCATACGTCTTCCTTCTATAGATTCTAATTCTTTTATACTATCTCTTGTAAACTGAAATACAAACACAATTTAAATGAATCGGATAGAAAATCAAGACAAGACGCAAATATGCAGCTTAGGAGTTAAAAACCGTTCCAAGGATCTTTTTTTGTAAATTGCCAACACCTTGATTAATGGTGGGGTTTTTAAATGTGGTACGAAACAAAGTATCTCGACGATTTGTTCAATATGACTGAAAGACAAGAATGATAACGGACAGGCAATTTCAAATCATTCATCGTTGAACTTAAAGTAGCCAAGTCTCTAACACAATATCATCCAAAATCTTCAACATTGAAAACACAAATTATTTGTCAGTTTAAATCAACATTGATGATGTGATGTAACCAAAAAACGACGGGCTTCTCATATCTAATAGTTAAGACGAAATAAATATGTTACCATTGGTACACGAATCGCGTACAATAATGCGTTTCAACCCAATAGACTCGAGGAACAAGGCTAGAAACATTGCACCCAATCAAACGGGGCATGTAGACTAGAATAACTAGACGCTAGAAATTTGTATTCGATTGACACTTCTGGCTTATTTCGCCGAACATTTGAAATTAAGAGTAAAACGGAAACCATTGACTGTAAAATCAGTTTATATACATTCATATTAGTTACAGTATCATATGCGTTGCGACCAGTGTCAATTTCTAGGTCCCAAATGTTAGCGATTTAGCTCCTTTAATGTTACGTAAAAGTTCATCGGTGAGCATTTAGAAGAGATGCGTTGCCATGTATGTTACAACAAGTATTCGTCGGTTGTGCGACGTTCACTAATCATTTCATACAATGCGCATGGCTATGCTCTCTTATGACCATTCAAAATTTCGATTCCTTCATTGCTTCATATAATGACCTCTATAATTATGGGCCATTGGAGATCCCAGGAATAATTGCGTACTAGTGTTGTGCATTGTCAATATACTAGTTCTTAGTAAGATAGCGAATTAAACCATCACTTGTTTGGTACATGCGAAAATACACCGGCGCATGGACCAAGCATTCGACGGCACAGTCAGGCGTTCCTAGTCAGAAGTGTTGTCATAGTTATATTCAATGACATCGTTTAGTGTAACTTTACCTGGAATTCCCCAAATAGTATGCCATTTGCTAAGACCATACCTCAAAAGGCAAGAATGACAACATTTAAGACTGTTCAGTTTCATGTAAATTAAGTATGATGATATTCTTATAAACGATAATGATTACTTTATTCTCACAATCATTATTATAGGATATTATCATGTCACAAACATGCAACTTTTCAAAGAAATTTCAAGATGGGTCCATGTTCCAGTTCAATCGATAAAAAGTCCTGCCATAATTAGATAACAATATTGTCTGATCATACTGCAATATACTGTTCTACCAATACCATACATCTGAATCGTATCTGGCGGAATAAGGCGAATAGTATTCCTGTTATGCCACTGTCTTTCCATTTGGCGTGGTGCATCCACTCAACACAGGCTAGGTCATTTCGGGACTAACATATGTTTTTTTTTAAAAATTTTATTTCAATAATTCGCTTGCGCGTAGGGGTCTTTAGCAGTGAGGGGAAACACCGTTATCAGGAGGTGTACGATACTGCACATGGGTGCAAGAAGGGGTATCGAATGTTTACAGATATATCGCCTCAATTATGCCAATTTAATCGGTTCCTAAATACTTTATAGAACTTATTAAAAAAAAATGGCCACAAGACCGATGTGTGGAACAAAAGGTCATAAAAACCTGACCCAGCTTCTGGCCTATAACTATAAGATAACTAGAACAAATTTCGATGTTCACTTCAACAAATACAATCAAATTTTTAATGTGGCTCCAGCAGTGGGATCGATCCAGTAAATCGCCGAATGATGTCATCAGTGCGCAGCGGAGTAACTCAATTTCTATTACGAAAATCGTAGACAGAAATATGCATCCCATACCCGATTGATCCACGTAATTCTATTTTTCTGGTCAAAGGTTGAACTCTTCGTTCATAATCAGTAACTTAATGTCATCGATACGAGCTGCTTTGAAAGAGTGAAGAAATGGGGTGTGACTGAAAAGTATAGAGCTCGGAATTTCAAAAGGGTCGCTGCGCAACTATGGCTACCGGCCATGCGGGTCAGATGTCCAACTGGGGTCTGGAGCCGCATTACAACTACTTATCCGCGATCTGACTCATCTGAGGGTATAAGGTGGGAGCCCATGGAAACTACCGAGGAATCCGCAGTGATTCCAAATTTCATTTCCGGGTCCGCATGCTTTGTTGGATACTGTTGCTTGTAACAGATGTATAAATGGTTACAATGTGCTTAGTTTTTGTTAATATTAGTAACTGTATGTTTATACTTGTGTATTGGTTTGTATTATCTTTTTGCTAGTTTTACAAAATGCCCCAGACGGAGCAGAAAAAAAGACGTTTAACCCCAATTCTTTTCACAAAACATTAGCATAATCGTAACAACAAAATGTAGGACGTTAAACACTCATTCTATTTCATTTCATTTCATTTACAAAATATGATATACATGTAGCTTGTATTGATCAGCACATTGGTGTTGGAGTTCAAGGGCTCTATACATGCATTATTTGTCATATTAAGTATTGTCTCTGAATTTGATAAATTGATGAGGTAAGGAATCGGGTTAAATACTAGCCGCATAACGTTCCAACAATTTCAAATCTAATTCAATCTCAATTCATTTGACATTTGCAGACGACCGACTTCATGTTTATGTATAATATCATTAAATTTCTTGAAAGTAATCGAAATCCTGGTATTTTATTGGCAGAGCCTATAATTTGCGTAATCAAATTTTGAAATGAGAATAACGTATAGTATAACCATGTGACGTGCGTACTTTGACGTCTTCTTGTTACATAGATTTATATACTAGTGATTGATCTTAGGGGACATTGTGATCGAAAATATTCAAGTCACGAACAACACACAATGAAATGACTCTTATAAACTAACAAGTTTTACACGAATCACGTAATAACCTCACGATAAATATCATGACCTTATTGAGTTTATTCCCTGGCAATAACGATAGATATAACATTTGCCTAATCAAACCAAAAGACATAGTGTACTGAAAATTTGTCATAACCATGATGCTATGCTATTGTACGTCTTCTTCGCAATCTGATTGAAGCACAAATCCTGATGTCTGTTCCCGGTGATATTCCAAC
This sequence comes from Patella caerulea, assembly GCA_036850965.1. Taxonomy (NCBI): domain Eukaryota; kingdom Metazoa; phylum Mollusca; class Gastropoda; family Patellidae; genus Patella; species Patella caerulea. Next base: position 29,152,866 of record JAZGQO010000006.1, read on the forward strand.
TCGAAAAATGCTTACCATGCCTTCATTTTTCAATTAAAATGGCTAAAACTGTGACATACCTAGAATTGACGTACCTTTGATTTCTTCCCTTAGCCTAAATGACTAAAAGTCCGATAAAATCCAGTATTCTCTTGTAAATTTCACATATTTAGACATTGTCACTTTCCCAGAAAATCAACATTACGAATGTGCGTGCGTTAAATGGAGCACATGCATTAGGGTAGACAGGTACTTTACAAATTTGGTGCATTCGGTTAGAAATGTGACACATGTCTAGTGAGGGAGAATTCGCGACAGTAATACTTGGTAGGGTTTCAATCTTTGATTTGAAACTTGTGTGAAACAATATTGTTTTTGTTCAGATTGATATGTTTTTTTTTTCTTTTTCCACTTTGGTGTGACAAAGATTAAAACTATTTTGAAAAATCGGCACATGCCATAACCATGCGAACTCTCAGAAATAAGTAAATTGGTGTAAAAGGTTAGCCTTATTTAAAATTTGAATAAATATGTCTGGTAAAATGATTCCGAATTTTGTTTTCTGCGACTTTATTGCTCTGTTTAACTGGAAATAATAGTGTAAAATTATCTTATTTTAAAGAAGTTACGTGCATTAATAAAGAAACTGAGTTTGCCACTTGGAAATAAAGGCAGACACCCAATCGTAGCTAAAAACAAACACATCAGAATATCTCAACGTTTTTAGCTACGTTCTCGTAACCACTTTTGTGTATGTCGTGCAGCCCCTTCCACAATTTCATTGATAGCGGGTTAAAATTTACATGTAGCTTATATATCGATATCAAAAAATCACAACCCTCGGACGGAGGTCGACTAAATATTCAAATTAGCGGGACAAAGAGCAGTGGTCTTTGATTCAGTAAATAGCTCTTTCAAAAGAGTTATATTCTACTGGAACGAAACAACCAACTGCTAATCAAAGTAGGGCGAAGCGACTTAAAGCAAGCCCAGCACCCCTTGTCCAGTTAGGCTCGTCCAGATAACTAGGCCAAACATGGCAGATTCAATTAGTAAGATGTAAACAAATAACGATTTTTCATAGGAGAAAGGACATAAAGCATGACTTGAACTTTGTTCTCACAAGACAGAAAGCAATGGGATGACCATTCCAGGTATTTCACGAAGTTTTAGCCATATTAATTAAAATTTGAATAAATGACAAGCGATTTTCGAGTTGTAGTATTACCTGGAACAGACAGTAATTCGTTTCATGCTTTTTAGCTCAATATTTCGTTTTACTGGTCTGTATTTTAATCAGATTGTGTTCCTCGCGTTCTTGACTTTACCCGTTATTTCAATCTACAAATACGTAATTTGGTTGTTGCCTCGTCTAAATATTGCAATATAATATTAAATATGGTACGAACAACTTTACCGTAGTCAACGGCAAAAAACCGGCGACGAGATTTTTAATTATCAATCATAAATCGTACAGTCGTAAAAGAAATAATAAGGAAGTTCCGACCATCAGCGCTTTTTGCGATACGATGAAAAGGACATTTCCATAAAACTTCAATACACAATCCGTGTTGTCATTTAAGCGGAATTAAACCTCGTTAATTCTACATGCTCACTGACCGAAAGAAATAGAGATAAAATAACTAGCATGTACGTTGTCGATTCTGAGGTTAAAGTAGCCGAGTGTCTAACTCAATATCATCCAAAATCTTCAACATTGAAAACACAAATTATTTGTCAGTTCACATCAACATTAAATTTGTGGTTTTACCTGGAAAAGATGGACTTCTGATATCCAATATTTAAGACAAAATAAACATTTTACCATTTGTACACGAATCGTGTACCATAATAATGCGTTTTAGCACCATTTGTAACAAGGGACTTGGAATAAAGGAGCTAGACATATGCAAAAAGTCATTCGCAATAAAACCTATCGGTGTAGACTTGAAAACCAAACACTAGAGATTGCCATTCCGTTGAGACTTCTGACGTATTTTGCCGAAAATAAATGATTTGAAACTAGAGCAAAACCGAATGGAGTGAATGTTAATCAGTTTATATACATTCACATAATATTATTATATGCATTGTGACCCCTTTGTTTCAATTTCTAGGTCCCATGTATTAGCGAATTAGCCCCCCCCCCCCTTATTTAACTTACTTAATTCTGCCTACATGTATAAGGTCACAAGACGTTGGCAATACAACATCTTTTACCATTAATGATTCTTCAAACATTTTAAATAAAATACATAAATTACGTATACAGAAAATAATTTATTTTGACTAGCTGATCACCTTTAACTTGCTCGCCAGGTTAACCCGCTTTTCAAATACGTAAACTGCATGGGTGGGTATTCCAAATTACGTCACTGAGTAATTTGAACAGACCGAATAAAATGGTTGACTGTGTGTATTATGTACGTACAAGGGGTTTTCAAAACGGTTACGTTGAAATCTAATGACGCATGGATCATTCGGTTGTTACGTCTTTGTTTTAATAGTTACTGAATGCGATGACCCTTTTAATGCCAAGTACCAGAAAGCATCGAACTATTTCCTTTATAAGATCGTTAAAAAAGGACAAAAAAGGCCATGATTATTTCTTTTAAAATTTTAATTACTTCTCTTCTATTTAATTAACCTTTAGATTAAAGAGAGGTTAATGTAATTTTCTTTACATTCTTGCTAAATCAACTAAGCAAAAACTTTAACTTCAGTATTTAACAAAGAGTGGCACCATTCTTATAACACGAATTGTTACCGTACAAAAAGTACATCAAATCTATACGCTCCTCAAATGAGACAAATATTGTTTATAAAACAACTAATAAAACATGACCTACTCGAGCACTACATTCATGATTACTTAGATTGCACAATGGTTTTAAATGTACATTCGTTGCAACACCATTTATGTCCATTTCTAGGAGCCAAAAGAATAGGGATTAGGGCCCTTTAACTATTATTGCATAATATATTACGCTGTTACGTTTAGTATACATCAAAAGAGCTTGTGGACTCGATAGATTAGTGAGATATCAATTCGAACACTGATCATAAATAGCTATTTCAAGAAGCCTAAAACTGAATAATAATTAAAATGTCTACAAGAATACGGTATAACACGACTACAGTTTGTATTATTTGGCTTCCATCAATAACTCCTGTTTTATAAAACACATTTATATTATTAGATTATGTATGATGTTCCACGCCACCTATTTTCTCTTATATAAAAACCTTGAGGTATATGAATTAACGCTACTCGACGTAGCACAAACACACCATTTAGTAATGGACATTAATAAAATTGACTGGATTGGACCCGTGTTCTCACTGGAAAGTCACTGGTGTTTAAACACAATTAATTTCACCATAGCCAGAACAGTAATAGACAAATTTATTGGTTGGAGACCTCTAATTGACTTTAGGGCACCATTAATAACCTTTCTAATTATCCTTTCCACTAGAAGATTGAGAATTGCTAGGAAATTAATTGAATAACATTGGATGTATGGGTGGTATATAAATGACAGTTTGTAAAATAAAGGTGGCGATACAATGTCAATTTAAGTTAATTTAGTTCATTCAGTAACTAAAAGCAGACTCTGTAATAAGACGTTTACCAGCTAAGATGTACCTACATTAAAGACAATGTGTGATATTTTAGTAGTTTGTTTCATGCAATTAAGGGGAAAAATAAATGTGCGCAATATATTCAGCAACACTCTTTTCCAATGGTTTTGTTATTTTCTTTGCTTTAATAAGTAAATTTAAGGCAAAAAGTTCTGCAACGTCCTTTCAACATGTCGAAAGAGGAATGGGGTTTAATTCCACTCGGCACAAACTCGGTCATTTATGGTCCAACATAATATGGTTCAGTAATATTTCAAGAAATCGCTTTAGCAGTGGGAGGACACGGAGAAAACCTAAGTACCACCGGTGAATCGAAACCACGCCATTTGACTTAATGACAGAGCTTATAATCCATCGCGCATGCGTTAAATCATTCTGCCACCGAACTCACTTTGAGCTTAAAAAGCCCGGAGTTTAGCGATTATCATCAGTAATTCACAAGTTGCAGGTATTAATTTCCTACTTTAAATAATTTGGTTTGCGTGACATTGACATGATTTTAGTACGTTATAGGGTGTCCCTGGGGAGTATTATGTTTGCAGCAAATTGATTGGTTGAAGAATAAAACTTGTATATCCGTGTCTTTGAGACAAGTAACAGGCACTTCCTTCTTACTGGAGGCTATTGTGTTTCGGTGAGTATGGCGCAAGCTTACTTACCAGAAGGTCTCTGTTACATTCTGGTGTTGGCCCTAAGTAACTTTAGATTTTCAAGAGTGTTCCCCTTGTTAGTAGTACCGCATGGCAAGACAAGTCGTCTACATTTGTATATAGTCGCTTAGATATGATGGCACGCTGAGGTAGCCTATGTGCATACCATTGCCAACACTTTAAAGATTCCTCGGGCATTTGATATCGAAATAATAGTACAGTAGCGCCGCTGCAAGGGCAAAATTTCCCACGTGACCCACTGGCACTGAATGGTGTATGTCCGTCTCTATTAGACTAAGATGTTGAACACGTTTTCATTTAATTTCACTTCCCGTTTACTACAAAATGTTATTAATTTGTAGTATTTTGTATTGGACAAAACCGTGCGGAAAACTGATTGTGCTGGTGGTCAATGGTCCGAATTTATCTTAGATCGATAGTCACTCTAGTTATTGGTCATTCTGCCGTGAATAACAAAGTCTGGCTTTATTCTCAGACATTTGAAACTAAAGTTAAGTTAACTTTTGAATCCCAACCAAAGTAGATGTAATTATTTATGCACTTGAAGACTTTAGTGTTATATCTGTCATAAAAAGAGACATGAAATATGTGCAAGTAGCATACTTGGCTAAACCGAGAGTTCAGATATATCATTCAATAGTTGATGTATTAAACATCTTCAGTATACATCATTACAGTATATAAAAATAAAGTGATGGTAATAACGCTTAAGAAAATGCGATTTAACCACAGTAATGAAGACCCACATTTATCATGGATGTGCTTTGGTGCAAATCTCCACAATGAAAAAGAATATCTACATGTAAAATCTTGAGACAAAGGAATGACTGGTCGTGGCATTTTACATGCAATATTCTACCCAATAATGAATGTTTCAGAAATGCAGTTCCAAACCATTGTATGTGTATTAGTTAGCTATTTGTATGTATTAGTTAGCTATTTGTATAGTGACGGACTATCATGTACAAGGCCGGGTCTGCTTACTCTTTGTACAAAACCTAATATTCATTTAATGCATATACATGTATATGCATACACGGGTTACCTTCTATTTGCCAGTTTCGGCTCCCGGAACCGGAACTAAACTATCGTTCCAGTTAGCTACAAGCAGTAGTAGCAACGGTTATTTTATACACAATTCCTAGAACATCTAATACCACTTCTTATTTGTTTTTGTACCTCCGCATATATTACAACGGTGGCTTACAATAAATTTGAGATCTTGTATTAAATATTTATATAGTACGTCTTATGCATGCTCGTATATTACAGTCGATGCTATTATGCCCTCCAAGCATCGCGTGTAAGAAGCTTATTAAACGGCTTGGCTGAGTGCAAAACCCGACAGGCTCGCAATATATTGGACATTCAATCAACATTTAGCCTCACTTGACATCAGATAGTGTTAATACTAGTAATAATGTTGCTATGTATTTTCTACATGCACTTATAATTACATTCATGGGATTTCTATCCATTAATATACGGTGGCGCTGAATACTTAACGACATTAAGGGAAACTTTCTTTTGATACATCACCCGATCACAAATAATAATATAGCATTAAATCACCACTAAACAAATTTAAGAGCTAAAACCCAATGCGAAAGAAACTTGAATGGGCGAACATCGTCAACAATGCAATCTGTCGAGCTCATCGTATAGGTGTCATGCTGTGCTCTGAAACCTATTGACATTCTATGAGATCTGTTAGGCTAACCCAAATTTGTTTAGACTACAGGAGCACTGGTCTTTTATTGAACCCTAAAACAAAAGTAGATCTTTCAACTTATTGGTTCCTCTTTCTGCTTACAGACTTCTGAAGAAAAATTATGGAGTAGACACACATCTTACACAACTAACAAGAGTAAGAAACGAGCGAGCATGCGCTCTTCAGCTGGGCATCTATATGTCATATGTAACAGATAACCCCAAAGAAGACATCGGTGGCAGTGAAACCGTTCTTCAGCTGAGCATCTATATGTCATATTTAACAGATAACCCCAAAGAAGACATCGATGGCAGTGAAACCGCCGAACGAGAATTGTACCCAAGTACAATACTAATTCCAAAAACAGTTTGACATCTATTTGAGCTCTATTACTAATGAATTCCGGCGGATGGGAAATGAAACTGGGTCACAACTCGACAGTTTGAGCCGATTCCAGCTGTCTTTATCGACATTTGATGAAAATTTTAACGCAATCGATCGAGTGAAAACACTTGAGATGAGAGATCATGTTTAGAGAAAATAAAGCCCGTTTATATGTTTTCTCAATTACTCCGTTATCAAATGTTAATAGATGGTGTCTAGTCGAATTGTTTTATTATCATTGGGTAAAACACTGGATGTGAAGATGTTATTGAAAACTATTTTATCTTTAAACAAGACCCTCTGACAGAAAATAATTGATTTGAACCAAGAAGTAATTTTACTGGAATCACGTACACGACAATCACGCAACCCAACGACTGAGAAATAAAATCGAAGGTGACAGCATTGCCTTAATTAGTCTTCAATTGCTTTTGGCTATTTCTTTAGCAAACGGTGTATCTCACGTTGTTAAAAAAAAAAACCTTTGCGTATTACACAAACACATGTAATTAGTTTTAAAGTATTCTAATTACGGGCAGCCGTGATGGTTCGGTGAGTAAGATGTTGGCTCAATAAACTAGAGGTCCATTCTTCGTTCTTGATGTTGAGAAAGTTCATCGGGTTTTTCTGGCGTAATGCCCATCTTGTTATTGGTGTAGAGAGGGTGGAATGGCCCGTATACACATTGGCGTGCACGTTAAAAGAACCCTTAACAGTTGGAATATGATGTTCGGGTAAAACTTCGCTCGGAGCACACTGCATGACGTATGCCCGTCTTCATCCTCTCGGTAGGACCTTAAACCCCATTTTATTTAGATTATAGTAAATGTTACCATTGCCGAGTTCCAATCAATGTTTATATAGATACATGTTTTTGTTTTGGATTTGTGTATCATTTTTTGAAAATATAAATCATTGTTCGGTATATATAGTGTGTTATTGATGTTCTTACCAGTCTAGTGTTATCTATTCGGAATAAAAGAATCTATAACAATTAAATTAAAAAGATGATTGGTTCACATTTACATTCCTTTTCTTACTAAAACATGTTAGTAAATCAACATTCTAAGAGAAAATCTTACTAACCCACCCGCACGCTCTGTACTATTTGCAGATGTTTATGCCGTAGTCGCGGTTTGACTCAGTACCCAGTTTGGTTCAGTACCCTGTTTATTTAGATACAATAACCGCAACTCTGTCTTTCTAATTCTGATAAAATTTTAGGCATATACACAACATGCAATACATTATTTAATAGACCCAGGTATATTCATTAACAAGCCTGTTCATATTTTAGAAGCAATACAATCAAATTTACAATGCAATCTCTTTATAAATTTGTATGGATATATAATCCAAATACGTATAGATGTAAAACTGGATTTGGTTTGTAATTTTACTATGCAAAACAGTGAAAATATTGGCACGGTATTTAAATAATGCAAATAGCAGTCAGAATATCTTTGGGTAGCAGTACAGAAATCGCTACACAGTGTTTTGCTTCTAAGTGAGCGTTGAAAAAAAAAGTGAAACTTCCTTTGAGGAATGTAATCATCATTATAATGCCAAAATAACTCGGTAAAAAAAATCTTCTCTTCTATGCACATAATGTTTATGAGGAATGATTTTATATCCTCAATTTTTTAGCAAGAGCTATCCTGTGCGTTTCGGAAAACATTCGCCATGTCAGTAAAATAAAACATAATATTTATCATGTTCTATAAAATTACTACACCATGACATCTCATCGAAAACAGATATAGTGTATAAAATATTGTACAAACATAGGTTGTCGAGAAGCGAAACATACGCCCACGGCAGATAATTTGTCCAATGTCCAAAACAGCTTTCGTTGGTTGTTTTTTGTTGGGGGGTTGGGATGGCCTAGTGGTCTAGAGTGCCGCGCTTCGACCTCTAGCTGGCCGGTCACCTCTGGCTTGCGGCTGTGGTTTCGAGCCCTGGTGTGAGCGTATATGGCATGGAGATAAGGGCGCCTTTTTAACCTCGTGGGTTTCCTCCGGGCACTCCGGTTTCCTCCCACTGCTAAAGACCCCTGCTACGCGCAAGCGAATTATTGAAATAAAATTAAAAACCATATGTTAGTCCCGAAATGACCTAGTTTGTGTTGAGTGGACGTTAAACCCCATTTCTCTCTCTCTCTCTGTTTGTGTTGGTTATGGGAGCAATAACAATAGGAGAGAGTTTATATAGTCTATGCCCGTTTCTTCAGTCCCTTTCAATTTCTGAACAAAATATTGTTTTAAAAAACTAAGTTCAACAGCAACAACACGTGAAGTAATTATCAGAAATGATAAGAATGGGATTTTTCATCGCAAGATCAAGAACAATGTGTATAAATTAACAGTAACTTCCGGAAATTGAAGAAAATTAGTAAGCTTCTTGACATCCAACTTGATTTTCAGGGCAATAACCCAAACAGTAATTTCAAGTCAATCTGGTGATAAATTTGTTGATAACTTTATTCTCTAGAGCGTCCTCACACAATTATAGCCAACACACTGATGGTCCAGTCCGACAGAGGTGACCACAATATACGACCACATGTTAATGTGTGCGTTTATAAAAATAATTTATTTCTTAGAATACAATATTTATCTACTGTCATTTCTGTGTGTTACAAAAAAAGATGGCGAACATTTTTATGATTGATGCAAGCTTACATCCACGATTATCCTTAGCTTAATAACACGACACCGTTTACATAACGAGCAAAAAATTCAACCAAGTTGACATAAGAGCAAAGATCTGTTCCCAATCCTCTTTGACATGGAACGAAGAATGAAATATTGACTTGCGCTTTCCAATTTGAAAAGATTATAAGTCAAGTAAATTACATTTCTTTGTGTTATTGATTAGTGTATTGATTGTGAGATCTACGAGAATAAAGGTTGGTTTGTTTAAAACACACAAGGTTAACTGAGCAGAGAAAAGACTGATTGGCACGGTGTTCAGAGACAATGGATACCGCTTTGATCTGTCCAAATCTTGTCTTTGATTAAGTAATACCAAAGAATGGAATAAGGTTATGCGTCTCCTAATGATTTTGTCAGGTTTTTTTTGGGACGAAGATGTCTTTTTGTAAAGTTCGAAGTATGCTCAATCACGTTTACAAGAGATGGAATTGGAAACAATTTTAAAGCAACTGGCTTCAAAATCTCAAACGTGCTTCAGAGCTTACAATGCTGATTTACTTACAACATGCGGTCACTGGCCAAATTTAATGAATGCCTAAACGTCATTGGATCGGAGCTGTATGTGGCGCCAGCTACACCTATTCGGGGACTATTACAACAAAATCTTTACTCCCACCCCAACCCCCCCCCCACACACACACACACACCTTGGTTCGATCGTGCCATCACGCCAATGAGTGGGAGGTAATAGATGTCGTTTGCTACGTTATAGATTTTGCTATCCTGATTCTATGTGTCGGTCATCTATTAATAATAAATATAAGTACCAATGTAAGAATATATAGATAGATGTTGTATATTTAATGTATAACCTATATAATATTCAATAGATGATTGTTATTCCAACCTATTTATAGTACTTTACGCAGCACAGTATTCTACTACAAATAGCCGTTTCCTCTCACATACAATAATATTTGTATAACAATTTTCAATAATTGATGAAAAGCCTGTTAACCTCTGTTATATTGATAGTAGTCATAAAAATACCATACACGCCATAATACATATATTTATGAAAGCATAATCCCGTTATTGTCAGCTATTGTTGATTTATGAGTGACGACAATAGGTAGGACCATATAAAGACCTATGCTACCTATCCGTGAAGGTTTCTTTTTCGTTAGTGTTAGTGTGGGTTATTTTTTTATAATTTGTCACGAAGATATTAAATTTGTATTATCATTTGAGCCTATTTTAGTGTTTTTAGTAATTAAAAAACTATTATATAACACATTCGATTATGTAAAGTTTATTCAAATGAATGTGCATTTACTAAGTAAACATAATTGATATTTTATGATATTATAGAGGGGTGGGGGTAAATATGGGCTGCAGGGTTTTAACGTATCTTGTAATTTTCTCAGCATGGTTTTCATTATTTATACCCATCGATTGTATGATACAAGTATAACATTAAAAATAGGAGAGACTTCCTGAAATCGCTTTAATGTAATAATTAAGCTAAATGCCGAAATTACTATAATTACATACAATTTATAATTACCCACATGAATTACAGAAAGACAAGGGAGAAATTCGATTTGTTTTATTAAAGTACATATATAGCAGAAGGAAGGAAGAGGTGAAATCAGGGTGAAGCTATAGCGTTTTGTTGATAAACTTCCTGGTAGCCTGGAACGTTAATAATAATATACCACTCGAGTGGAAAATTGAACCATTCTTTTGTCTATACTTCCAACTATTTTAAGATTAATGATTGAAATCACGAACTGTCTACAGTATTAATTGAATTAAGTCTGGTCATCAGATTATAAGTATAATGCGGTTGCCCACCCTAATGACCACAGTGTATTTTGTTGTTAAAAGTCTACAGGGGATGCTGTGGACACGAAGTGGTAATGATGTATGGAAAGGTTAATGGATATATTGATACAAAGTTTGATTAGATTCTTAAATACCACCAACTGTTTCTTTAGACTTAATCTAAGTTTAATATAACTATTCTAAATAAATAATGAAGTAGATCTTATTTTCCTGGTAGACGTTTTTTTTTAATCTGAACGTACATGGATTAATTAGCTTCTTGAAAACCAACATCCCCTCTTCCAACCTCTGACCCAGTCAGGTTCTGTGAGAGAAGGGTTGGAAGAAGTTTTGTATATTGCCCAATTCCTATTCAGACTGGTTCCTAAAAACTATTGTTACGGTGATATTGTCTTTTGTTATACATTAATGCTAGTTGTCACATATTTCTGATTGGCAGATTAATAACTAGCCAAATGAAAAATGTTCCTGCAACACAATAAGGATAGACAACATGTTATTTAAGATTACTGCTAACTGAGAAAATATTTTACTTGGCATAACAATATTCCATGATAAATTAGTTTGACGGTTCTTGAATAATGGTCTTGATTTTGATGACATAATACATGAATTACGCTGTTCTTCCTTAAGATAAAAACCCAGTTTTTTATCGGAAGGAAATATTTACTGATGTTTTGTTGTTATTTAAGGACAAATATAAATTATTCGCAGTGTCTCGCTTGTTACCTTAAATGACAGACTTGGTTAGCTTGACGATACTTGATTTATGAGAAGTCATCGTGATTTAAATCAATGCATTCATCATTTACGCACATACTGACAAAAAAGTCTCTCCCGAGTTCTTCATTATAGTTTCATCTGACTGAACAACTAACGTCATAGAGAGCTGGGCATCACGGCGTATTGCGTTGTTGTAGATAATGATGATATGTTACTGGCTCAGTCTAAGCAGATTAACATGTCCTTAAGGTGTTGATTGGAACTATGCTTTCAATCTATAAAATTATTAGTTGCGTGAACTTTGCAAACGTTACATCACTGACACAGTCATGATTGTCTAATACAAGTAGTTTAGAACTCTTATTATAATCTAATGGCGCCTTTGTCAACTGCTATCATGCATGATACAGTCCACATGCCATATAAAACATATTCAAAAAGAGTTTGAATTTCATATTTATATTTTTACAGTTTTTCTTTGCAAATATACGTACATTAACTTAGTTTCGATTCCGATATTTCTAAGTTTTAGAGCAGAATACTTATGCAGGAAATGAACAAAGCCGGGTCTTCCAGTCTGCGGATCAAAGACACCGTTCGTTAAGGAACCTTGGCTTAGGTATTTTCTCAACTTTTAAGCTTAGTTGCTGTGCACTCTTCCAGGTCGTCTGATACCACTTCCACTGACTTTTATCGACATTTTAACTAAGATAAAATTCAATTTTAGTAATTTGATTGAATAATATTAGATTGATTTAGTGCTAAGTCAATCAAAATCGATATATCTACTAAGATTTGGATTTTACCTTTAGATAAGATTTCGAGGAACAGGGCCCTGAACTGTAGAGAGTGGGTTGAGATAAAGGATATGTTTTGTGTGCTAAAATTACGCAACTCGTACAGCTTTTTGTAAAGTGGGGGATTTGAAACGCAGTTTTAAGGCCGATTTTCGACCTTTACTTATCAATCAAATATCGTTTTAAGGAAGTTCCTTAAAGTTAAGCCTTCTTAAATTTGAGGAAATTTCCCCCTTTAACATTTTTTAAATGAATACCATTCACCTTTGTCATTTTGTATTTTTCGGACATTATCTATTTTTTTACGGATTAATTGACGATAAAACGTTCTTTAATTGATCGTTAAACATTTAATCAAAATATCAACCGTAGACAAAACGTCGGCTTGGATTTAATCGGGTTAAAGAAGTTTAACCAAGGTTTAGAATACTGAACGGTATTGAACCATTTTTTTTTTATGGATAATCGTTTTAGAGAGCCAACATTCCCAATACTGTAGATTGCAAGGGACTAAATGCCTTAAATATCAATAAGACTATAATCGTCATTGAATAGACGACGACTATCAAGATTGGTCGCATTATTTCTGTTACGTCTTTTTTTGTACATCATTTTAGTGAAGCCTGTACCATAACAGGCCCGGGAGTGTACAGCGCAGTGGGCCCTTACGACTGGACGCGGATCCATTCACTTGATTTGTTATTTGTTGATTTTTTGCAATGTCTGTTTTCAGTCTTGTCCGCAGGTTTATCTTGCAGACTGCGTGTAGTTCAATTACTATTTAAGATCAAGGACATGCATTGGATATAAGTGGAAATTGTACCTTTTGGCGTTTATCTAAAATTAAGGTAGTAACTTTAAATCAGGCACCGATACTGCATTTGAAGAATGTTTGTATTTCCAATGAATATATATGTAAGACATTTGTACATGATTACATGAAGTAACGGTAATCTCATCTCCATGGCCGTTTAATAATGTCAAGATATGCACATATACAGCTTAAGGGTACTGACTACTAGAAAGTATTTAACACATTGGTAATTGCCTGAACACTAAAATTGGCTAATTTTAATGAACATAGCAACCAGATTGTGAACATAGCTAGATGATCTGGGGTTTTTTCTTTTGGTTTATGGAACACATTAATTCGGCAATTTTGGGAAGAGGGTTACTAATACAAAAAGAGAAAGGTCAGAAAATAAAACCAGAGTCTGTTAGATTGGTACCGATAAAATCTGAATTGCTTCAGCTTCTATTGACTTCCCACAAGGATAATAAAGACGGTGTTCTTTGTTATAAACGCCTTCCATTATATACACTCTCCAAGAATATTCTATTAATTTCCTTCTACCACTAGTGACTATTACACATAAATAAAAAGGTCATTTTCAGCAACTTTCACCAGATGCAAATATCGATAAATCAATTGATGTAATTCTATGGTAGAATGATTTTCAACTGGATTAAATGTTTCTTATTAAAACCGACTCCATCCAGACTTGTCTTGGGGCGGATTGTTGGGTTATGAAATATTCAAACCCCGTGTATCCTATTAACAGTTTTACATTAGTAAGTCTCAGTTATGTGAATAGTTATTTGAATAACTTACAAGCATCTTTGCAACAATGTCATGTGAACCAAGCATATATCCGTACTTCGGCATAAAGAAAACAAACAATTAAAGGCGAATAGAGGATTCTTATTGTTTTTAGAAAAATCAAGATAAGCTGTTTATTCAAAGAGCCGAGTAGAGTGAAAGAAAATAAACCTTTATCATTCACAGTGCCACTTTATTTGAATTGAAGAACCCAGAAAACACGGTCGATCAATACGGTATATTTTCATTGTCAGTACTCTCTCTACCTGCCAGCCTCTATTTTCAAAATGAACAATAAAAATACAATGGAAACATGACAAATACCTTTTCAAAAAACAGAAGATTAATCTGAACTTTCAGCAGATGGCAGAAGCTAAAAGTGTTTTTTTGTATGACATATTGTTTGGATAATTATTGTTTTTCATATATATAAAAAAAATTCAAACTTTTTCAAATGTAATGCTTTTTGTATTAAAATGATGAATGTGTCTACAATATCTTTTTAGAATCATGCGGCTTAATTAATGCATTTTACATTACGGTTCGATGTTCCTTCTCTTATTGCACTACTTATACATAGATTAAATCTTATTTAGTCGACGGGAGGGCTTCAGTCAATGCCTTGAACGCAATATAGGGCACACGAGGGATGGCCTAGTAGTCTAGAGTGCCGCGCTTTGACCTCTAGCTGGCCGGTCACCTCTCGCTTGCGGCTGTGGTTTCGAACCCTGGAGATAGGGGCGCCTTCTCAACCTCGTGGGTTTCCTCCGGGCACTCGGTTTCCTCCCACTGCTAAAGACCCCTACGCGCAAGCGAATTATTGAAATAAAATTAAACCATGTGTGTTAGTCCCGAAATGACCTAGTTTGTGTTAAGTGGACGTTAAACCCCATTTCTCTCTCTCTCTCTCTCTCTCTCTCTCTCCCTCTCTCCCTCTAAAGAATATTCGTTCCAGACAATTTAAGGTGGTGGTAAAGCTTATAACAAGAGTCAAGAGATAAACCCTGCCTTCGTTCGATTACACATAGTCTGAAATCAGATTGCATGGCCATAAGTTCGTTCGTTCGTTTCTGAGGTTTAACGTCCACTTCCGCCGTGTGTGATATCGTAGACAATGGGCATAAGCATGGGGTCTTACTTATGAACAACAGCCACAATCCGAGTTACTGCCCACATTGCGTCACGAATACGATGTTGTCATTTATAAACACCTACACCTACTATGTACAGCTTCCCATTAGATGTTATATCTTGGCTGTAAATTTAGGAAACAAGGACTTCTGGGTTGTGAGCCTTGTTTCCTAACCACACAACAAACGGGGCCCCCGATCCTAAAGTAAACTCCGATATTTAATGTCTATCAGAACATATGTTTAGTATAGGATTTATGATATATATTGAACAACATATTCTACCAGATGACACAAAATAAATCAATCAATAATTAAATATAAGATTATGTATCTGCTCAACAGAACGCATGTAAAACGATAATGATATTATCAGGCCCGTATCTAGACACCATTAGGCGGGGGTCATTACCTTTCGGTAGGGGGGCACGAACATTTTGAGGAAATTTTCGAAAAGGTCATTCTAACAGACTGTTGTAATTATCATGCTATGTAGTTACCTAGGCGTCTAATAAGCATTTCAAAATAAGTATTCAAACAAAAAATTAATAGCTTTTTTTTTAGGTTAATATAAGGAACTGTGTATACTTTAATGATTGTTAGTAATTTCTGAGGGGGGGAGGCATTTCGCGCGGGGGAGGGCCATGCCCCCCCTCCCCCTGTAGATACGGGCCCGGATATTATACTCGCCTTTTGTGCGAAAACTATTTTCCTATATACATACAGATATGGAATTCAAAGTACTTCCCACGAACTGGGACTGTAAACATGCGGCTATGTATGACGATATTAGTCGTTGGTCAAGCCATATTGACCAAAAGCTTTATCTTATGTCGTTAATGGCCGCACAGACGTGTTTCTTAACTTAAACCGTTTTCAGATAACATAACATGGCCTCACTTTTTAGGTCTTTCTCTAAAAATCACCAGTCCTAACACTACATGTATTTGAAATAAATATATAAACATTCCCACCTCACCTCTATTAAAATATATAGCTGGCATTAAATTTAAATAAGTATACAACCGTTTTAGTTACACATAAGACCAAGATACTGTAAGACTGAACTAAATAACATTTGACGAAGAAAAAGTTAATTTAATTCCTGTCTAACAATAACTACTAGAAATAAAAAGCGAGTAATTCTATTTCAAAACTCATTTCTAAAGCATTTACGAAAATCAATCCTGAACATTAATCAGTAGAAGTAATTTGAAACAGAAAAAAAACAACATTCATTTGGATTTGGATACCTTGTGAACAAAACAAATTTCCTAATTATTTCGTCTATTTTTCAGAACATGTTACAGAAATTATTTGTTGAAAATATACAAAGTGCATATCACATAAACAAAAGATCAAGTGTAATCATTGAACAACGATGGAGTGTGTCTTCTAAATGAAAGTAAACGTTTCAGAATAATTCATTGAGATCGCTACCTAGAAAAGTCCCATTGCTTGAATTTTTGAAAATGCATCGATTGTGTAATGTGATTAGTTGCTATAATCCACTTCCTTTCAACGTGTTTTTATTTTCACAATTTGACACGGAATATATATATATATGGCATCGTTAGCAACTTGAAACGAGTTTATTATGGCAGAGCATTTAATTAATTAGCTTTTGGAGTGATATGATACTCATATTTGAAACATTATCGTAATACGGATACATGTCATTTGTAATTTATTATCTTAGATTCTAACCAGATAATGATAACCAGTGTGCGTTATGACTTAGGAGGTAAACAAACACGCCCCTATCTCAATCAAGCACCAACGAGAAGCAATATTTTATATTTTGTAGTATAATTTGACAGGGTAATCAATGCTAAGTTAATATCAAGGAGACAGTTTTAATAACAATATCATTACTTCTAGACTAAACAATATCCCCTGTTATCCCGTCCTTAATCACATTGGAAATTGGATAAGCATCCTAAAAATCATTTTATGAAATTTCCACTCTATTTGGATGGGAAAATGAATTTATTTGCAGTCGTTGTTTGTACAAATGCATCCTAACACTACTCTTTCCTTAAGCAACGTCCGCGAGTTTTACAACATCTAACCGTTGCTTCAACACTTAGCAATTCCCGAACTTTTGCGCCCGTTGTGTAGACACGTGACTAATTAGCATTGTCCAATCCGATGTCATGGCACATAACATACTGTAAACAACAAAGTTTACAGCTGGTCAAAGTTGTTGTTTTTTAAATTGAGAAACTCGCGGAAAACAAGTAGCCTTGACATTGATCGATCTTTGAACTTTGCAACTCGATTGTCACATGCAAACTTTTATCTAGAAGCGCGAGACTTGGTATTCACGACGACCCATGGATCTGATATGCTCCCAAGCTTGGCTTGTTACCCAATCGAACTTAACGGCGAAATATGCAGAGTGTTACGTGAAGGGCTTGATAAGATGTATGTAGTTAATGCGAGATCAAGCCTTCTATTGAAGATGAACACTAATGTCCTCCTTCCGCCTTAGTCAAAACAGACCTAAGCCTGGAATATCATTGACTCCGGTCCCTTGGCACACAATGTTCCTGGGGATAGAAGACATACACACTCGCCCACCCCACCCTTTGCCCGTGTCGGTTTTAAATGGTCGGTGGTTCAATATAATAGCAGCAATGGGTAATAAATGGGTAGTTTTACCAAAGAAAAGTTTGCTTTGTGATATCAATCACACCATCGACAACATTTTACATGTCTATTCCAGTCTCAGAAATGGCCAAACATAATATTATTTCTATTGTTATACATAAATGTTCATACGCCAGACTCTTATGTTTCTTGAAACACGTATTTGTGGCAATATGCATGATCCATAAAATACACTTTTTTAGAAATGGTCACTCTCCTAATAGGCCTACTATAATGGTGTGATAATCTGCCAATGGCTAATATATTTAATGTTTCTTAAAGGGACAATAACATTCTTGCTGGTTTGGTAGCTCCAGAAAATAAATAATACCCTTATTCTAAGTACTAGATGTTTAAGTGTCCTACCTGTTGTGTAAATTATCCATTACAACCTATTTTACTTGTCCAGAGGGCTCGAAAATATTTTAAAATCCAAGTCACATTTGAAAAGGTTTACGTTAGACTTTTCAAATCAATTGGTTGAATTTTTCCAATTTTTTAAGATAGGTGTGTTAAGATGAAATTTATATCATCATTTAATTGGAATATTCTAAAATAATACGATTTGTTGACCAGAATGAAGATTGGGACATATTATTCAGTTACAACAAGAGTGTTATTGGGGCTTTAAATTAACCACTTTAAAGTCAACTGGCTAGTAAGTCGTTAACCTGTCATCACTTGTCAAGCCGTCATTGGTAACCACGTTAATCCAATCTATTATTTTTGTTGATTTATATTATTGTTTAATCTTTTATGCATTGTTCTTATATCGACATGTCAGTTTTAATTACAACATTTATCAATTTTACTTTTATCCTATTGTCTGATTTGCCTTAAATATCACAAAAATTATACATTGAAGGCAGTCACTAGTTAGGATCCCTTACTAAGTGCAGTATCTGGCTTGACAGTACTGTATGACGATATCTGTATATTTATGTTCCGGTATATTAAAGAACTCAACAATTATTCGAAGTCTGTTATATCCGAAGAGAGAATTTACACCTCTAAACTACTCTGTTAACTAATTGACGAATATTGGTCGGAATGTTTGTCGGTAGTAGTAGTTGTAGAATCATTCGTCTGCATCCTGTCTGTCAATATTTGGGAGCTAAAGGTGCTAAGTCACATGAATAGTGATAAAAAATCACAACGTGACCGCCATTCTTTTTCTTGTTAATACCGTCGTCTGCGTCTTTTGTCCTATTACAACAGCACGTCTCTGTTTGACAAGTTGATAAGTTCACACGGAACGAGGTGCCAGTTTCGTCTGAATTTAAAGTACAAGTTAGCTTATTTCTAAATATCTGGCGACCTTAAAAGTAAAAAGTGGGAATATGATTACTCTTTATTCGGAGAGCATTTGTAATGTGTACATAATAACGAGAAGTTTGATTACTCGGCGAAGGTCGTATTGCTCTATTTTAATATAAAAAAAATCTACGCACCCATTAACTGATTAAATACATGTAGTAGGTAGATGCAGCTACAGAGCACAAGCGGGTTTCATTTTCAAGCCGCCTCTTACGATAAGTACACGACTTATGAACTTTTGATTACGTCATTGTAACACTATCATCAATTTGAGGATGTCTAGAGACAATGTTAAATACACATGTATTTACTCCAGATTACGTAAATCTGTGTAGTTTCCACGTCAACTCGGAGACCTGTTGCCTTTTATGTTTTATAAAGTCGGAATGCAAAGTATACAAACCGTATATGTCAACAGCAATTCATCTTCTCCGCGACAGAAAGTGGCACTTATCTTTGGAGCTAAATTGCTAACATTTGGGTTCTAGAAATTGACACAAGTGGGTCGCAACGCATATAATACTGTAATATGAATGTATATAAACTGATTTACATTGAATGGTTTCCGTTTTTAATTTCAAATCAGCTATGTTCGGCGAAATAAGCCAACAATCTCAATCGAATGCAAATTTCTAGCGTCCGGTTATTTCAGTCTACATACGCCGTTTGATTTGGTGCCCATGTTTATCTTGTCTTAAATATTGAATATCAGAAGCTCATCTTTATCCGATAAGATCACAGCACCAATGTTGATTTAAATTGACAAATAATTTGTGTTTTCAGTGTTGAAGATTTTGGATGATATTGAATTAGAGATTTGATTACTTTAAGGTATGATATAATTTTCGGCTGAACAAGCCTCTTTCACGTTTAATAAAGTAATCTGAACAGGGTATTATCTTTCACACCAGATATCACCAATTTAAACAAAAGCTGGGATTAGTTGAAGCCCGACCCAGACACTTATAGCAAAATACAGATTACATTACGTTGCGTTTCGTGATAATTTTTCCGTTCCATAATTTGTCAGTATGTAATTATGATCTAGAAATGGATAACGTGAAAATGATATTCAGCAATTCCTTTCGATACGTGATTGGGCATTGACATAAACGGAACGCGATCATCAGGTCTGTAAATCGAATGAATTGATTATCTTACAGAATTACAGCCAATGTATATTAATTATGATGCATGTTACTCAAATGAGAGGTTGCATCGCGTAAAGCAAGTACAGTCCGCATCGTTCACAACGCTCCGTGAATGCTGCATAAACGCTAAAGCGAACCACGGTAACAACTGAAAGACAAAGTGACAATAGCTTACCTTGTGTCCGAACCGTAAATCTTTAGATATATCTAATCTGCATATCACATTCACTAAATATTCTTGAAATATTCCTACATGTGTGAAGAAACTGTCATTGGACCAACAGCCCTCAATATTATCGAAGTCAACACCTAGTTTCCGTAAGAAAATCACACTCTTGGGGTCCATAGCTAATTGGTGCGGTTTGTTTAATAAAGCCTTTTTACACAATTCCTCAAATAAAATTAATTTCCTTACTTTGCCGGTTTTGGCTGCTATTAAGATTGATAATAACCCTATGGGACCCCCTCCTATAACTACCACAGTCACACGAGCCTGTCTTTTTCTAATGTTGTCGTATATGGTTTTGGTACAAACAAACCCAGCTACGATAAAGGCTGTTAACATTAGCTGCTGTATGACAATCGTCGATTGCATATTGGCATACTCCAAAGAATCGCAAGTCATGTTTTCCGATTCGTTCTCCTCGTTGGAATCCATGAAGAACAGATGTCTTTCCGTGTGGCAAATATTGCCACTCGACAGATCCAACTGTGGTGTGAAAGACATCAAACTTTGATAATTATTAGCTATCCTTTAGTGGGGTATATTCTAATACGCGAGGGAAAATACAACTAGCAGACGACACCACCAATCACGTCACAGGAAAGTAAATAGTTGCCAGCATGGTGAGGATACCGTGGAAATTCATTATCATCCTTCTTCATATTAACTTCATCAAACACTTATTAACAAGGTTTCCTCTATGCACCATTCAATATTCCCAATTATATTAGAATAGGAATACGTCCACAGTAAATTAAGGCTTCCGATACTAAAACCTGGCAATTATAGAAGCACACGCAATGTAATTGGACATAGAAACACCTCTTCTGAATTTATCACCGACACTAAAGCCTGACAGAGTATTGGTATGGTGTGTCGTAGAGTTGTTCAAACGGATGAAAGAAACCTTCCTGAAAAAATACAATAAAAAAAGTTGATTAATTGTGGGAAAATATCGACTGATTCAACATATTCAATGGATTGTTATTGCGTTCTGAATAAACAATAATATCTGGACTGGAATAAGGGTCCAATTACTATACAAATTGCCACAATTTACTTTGTTTTTTCCAGATTGCTTACAATTAGCCATTACTTAAAACAAACACTGATATCAATACTGGAATAACACACAAAGCAGTTCCGGTATTCCATTATAGGCCAAAACAATAACTTGTCAAATAAATTTCCGGCTTGACCAAATTAAAAGAAAACAACAAACAATTCTCCAGGACTACTCGACCTTAACATTAATGGACTCCACAATAATTGTTGTTCGAAGTAAATTGATATGATAGGTTACAAATCTACATGTCGGCAATAAATCCATTATACCAACATGTAGGCTATCGACACAGATGCTCGTAGATTATTCCGAAAACTGGGGATGTAATATTCAACTCTCAAGCCAGATTTGACTTTTCTCAGCAAAGCACTCTGAACATTATCAGACCTGGAATCTAAGATCCATCTCTCTCTAGATTACAACAACATATAAACATATAGCTTTTTGTTCCGTGGTCACGCCCTTATTCATTTTTAAGACAAATCAATACAGATTGAAAAGATGTGACTGTATATACCTCGATTCCCACTAGTCTGTTTCAATAGTAGGCCTACTAGACTGTGATGGATGCTATAGTAGAGACGAATGTCGAGCGTTTCACTATCGTATCACTTTTCACGTTACGTTAGCCCACTGTTTTGTGTGTTAATACTTACAGAGACAGGTGAGTGTCGGTGATAACTCCCTACCCGTTAGTAGAACACAATACCGTATTGATTGAACTCTGTACAGGTCCTAGCGCTTAGTTCGGATCAATTCACTGAGAAAAACCTGGCTTGATAATTATCTCATAATAGAATTGATTCAATCCGACTTCTCATAGGTTCAAAATACCCTATGAGTGATTAGCAATATGAAGAGGGTTTAAAGGGATATTGCCAGATAATACAGCTGGGTTTAATCCATACAATTTGATGTAATGAAGCAAAAGTGACGCCCCGCCGAAACCGCATGTTTATGTTTTTCATCCTGATTCTTATCTAAAGACTGTTTTCTTAACATGAATATGCCTGAAGCATCCAGGTATCATGGCACCACAGAGTGAGGAGTAAAAAGTGTAATATATCCATAACGTCATCAATATTTAATCAGCTGTAATTCAACAGACAATTCAAGTAAAAAATGTCACATTAAAGAAACAATGTTGATAACAAATCCATCAACAGATGTCCTGCTGAAATGCAGTCCTTAATTAGCCATGTACCATATGTGATACCATTCAATTAACTTTCTCAGTGTATAGATAGGTCGGGCAACGTATTGAATCCGTACTCTTGAAATTAAACTAAAACATCCTATCCCCCGCTCCCGTCATTCATAGCTTTGATAAATAAGTCCCTCAATATTACACCAGATATTTTGGCTTGTTGCAACAAGACTGCATATAGCAAATAGTGGTTGAGGTATTGGCTCTCATTCGGCGCTCCTGTCATGTTCTGGTTCACAGTCTTGAGAGTACCTGATCGAAACGATTTTGACCGGGCCCCTTTGAGGTTAACATGAGGACAGGTTGAATAACAGGATATTCAATTCCGTCATCGGTTTATTTTTTATCGATAATGATACAAATAACATACGTCAAATATAATATGATTGAATGGGATTTCTTTCTCACATGCCTAGTTCGATAAAGTTAACAAAGAGTTATTTTGTATGTTCTTTAGCTCAAATTTATTCTTTAAACCTAACCAATATTCACACTACATCAATATTCATTTTTCTATAGATATTGACATATGTGATGTATTGGTTTGTAGCATGGACATGCTTTGTAATCGTATAATGTACAGCATTGTGAAGGGTTTTCTCTGTGTCATTTGTAATGCAGCAATTGCATTTAAAACGTAGCTACAATTTACACGACGTGTGCATAACGGCTTAAGTCAGTGTGACTACAGAAAATATGCATGTTCACGGTATTATTCTTTTTGTGGGCAATGTTTCTGAATACGAAAGCCATAAATTATCTATTGCACTTGTCGTATTCGTACATGCATGCTTAACGCATCTGTCTATTATTATACGTGAAGTTGATAGGATCACAGCACACGGGCTAGTAAATAATTCCAACTAATCATAGAATAACCATGCCTCTTTAAATTTAAAATCTTAAGGTATAGGTTACGGTAGACTGGCCCAGTCTCTTCTATTTATTTTACATTTCGATTTATATAAAAGTATTAATTTTTTGTAAACCAACACTTTCGTTTCCATTTGTATAAAAAAAAAATTGAGTAAACCTGTAACCAGCACCAGAGACTGGACAATTTGCGATCTTCACAATAAAATGGGCGTTCCTGTCATGTTTTACGTTGTTCCTTATTTGGAATGATTGACAGTTGTCAAGCAAGCCCCGAGTCACGTGACACGAATTTGTAAATGTAATGTCTAAGATAAATTAAGTTCGATATTTACCTTCATGAATCATGCGTCTCGAATGGAGACGGGATGATGTCACGTTTTTGTTTCCATTCGCCATTCGGCTTCGTCCCGATAGGCCTACGCATGAACTGGTTTCGTTAAGTTGTTATAATGATGTCGTGTGTAATACTAATTATTTATGTTCATTCACCTCATCCCATACGTTGTATCCGTTCATTCGACAGATATTGTCCGTCAACAAAATTCTTAGATTGTTAAAGTATCACTAAATAACAATAACTGTTATCCACAACAAACATCTCGCACCTACACCAGTTTGCCAGTGCAAATGCAGTAATCACGTGCACGACGTCACACGACCTACATAATGCAGATTGACCTACTAGATGAGAATGAAGCTCTATTTGCCCAGTCTCTAGAAATTACGGTTTTTTTTCGGGTTTTTTTTTTTTTGAGAGGACTGGCCAATTTTTGGTGTGTGGAGAAGACTGGCCACCAGTCTAAGGTTACGGTTACTTTAAGATGAGTACTTCGTGAACGTTTAAATTACATAATGATAAATAATTGATCAACAATAATTTAAATGTAGTTATTTCCGCTATCTGAATGAGAGACTCCGTGTGCGTTAAATTTTCATTCAGTTCTTCAGTAATAGAATATAAGTAGAATTGTCTTTTCTTAAGATGTTGTCGATGAGAATAATATCCACTGACGCTAAAAATATAAGTCCATTAAATTCTTTATCCCTGTTTACTTATTCACTATCCTAATTATTATTTATCTCTAGCCATCTCCACTCTCTATAATGAATATAATAATAATAGTTTAAGGGATGGATGGATGTATTAACACCGCCAATTATTTGCTTGTTAGTGTAAAATTGTCTTAAATCGCCAAGGCAGTAAAACAGTAATAAGTGTCTCGGTGTGACAGATTGGGACAGTTCATTTGACGGTCAGTACAAGATGATGATCTGACAGCCAGATATATAATATTGTCAAGAACGGTGGTTATTATGTTGACTTTAGTCACTTGACTTGTGATACCAGACACAAACAACATAATATACATCATCTCCGTGTATTCTTGACATTCCGTTGTATTTCAAATTGAAATTTGTTAATCCTTGGCGTAATGATTTAATTGAAAAATTCTGTAATTGAAACGGCAGAGAGCTGGTAAAGCGGGGTATATTTCTTGGGGGGAAGTGGTTCACAGCGCATATCAAAATTATGGAGCGAAACCCCCCCATATATTCGGCGGCAAGACCACCATTAATTTTGTTTTCAGGAGACTGACCACTGAGAATTTAAGATTTGGGTAGCAAACTATAAACATGTAACTATACTATTCAAAAAAAGTAGGGGATATTGGGGGCATAATACTAAAATATGCAAATGACTACGAAAAAAGTCACTATAGAACCTAACAGAAGAAACATTTCCAGTTACATGTGACGCCCAAACGCACCAATAGCTACCGCATGGAATGTAGGTGATGTTTGGGATCATCATGGGGATCCAACCCAAGATTTGCACGACTCTGACTGAATGTTACAGTCATTGTGGCGTTGAATTCCAGGACGGAAACATCAGTTTAATTGTTTTAGTGACCAGAAAGCAAATTTTGATATGCGTCGGCTTACCCAAAATGAAAGGTTACGTGCCCTTGGCATGCTACAGATCGGCACAACACAGGCGGTTGTGGCGCGGACGATGAATGTTTCTCAGTCTGTCATAAGCAGGCTATGGTCCAGATACCGTGATACACAATCTGTACAGGACAGACCACGCTCAGGTCGACCAAGGGCGACAACTCAAGCACAGGATCGATTTATCCGTACCTTGGCCTTGAGAAATCGTGTCATCACAACAAATCAGATCAGCGCTCGTCTTCAAACAGACACTGGTGTGAGAGTGAGTGACCAGACGATTCGGAATCGACTGCATAGGGGTCACCTTCGCGCCCGACGTCCTCGCGTGATCCCTTGTTTGAGAGATCATCACATTCAGGCAAGACGTCGTTGGTGTAGGGATCGTCAACACTGGGATAATCGACGCTGGAGCAATGTGATGTTTTCAGATGAGTCAAGGTTCACTGTTGATTTTTTGGACAGACGTAGGAGGGTGTGGCGTCGTCGAAACGAGCGCTTCCAAGACGTTAACGTCATCAGACATGATCGATTTGGGGTGGTTCTGTTATAGTGTGGAGAGGCATCACTGTTGCTGGAAGAACGGCTTTACATGTTGTTGCAGGGCGTGTTACAGGCCAGTACTACCGGGAAAACATCTTGGCAGTCCATGTTGTGCCGTTCGCACGACGTCATGGCCGCCGTTTCATCTTCAAGGATGACAACGCAAGATGTCACAGGGCCAGGATCGTTACAGGTTACCTCCAACAACAGAATATCACCACATTACCTTGGCCAGCACTGAGTCCCGACCTCCCCCCCCCCCCATCGAGCATGTCTGGGACATGCTTGCGCAGAGGTTACGTCAACTTCAACAATGTCCTGCCAATGTCCAAGAACTTGCTGCTGCGTTGTAACATGAATGGGACAATCTGGATCAAAATGACCTTAGACGTCTCATTAGGAGTATGCCACGTCGGATCAATGCTTGTTTGGCAAACAGAGGAGGATTTACCTGTTACCGACTTTGTTGTGATGCTGTGGTAACTTTGCTGTTTGACCCCGGGTATCATTTTACCCTTATAATGGTCAGCCTGTGCCTTACTTAGTCTAACGATCATTTGCAATAAATCGATGAATGTGAACTTCATTTCATTTTGTCATTTGTTTCTTCGTCAGTTTCATTAGGTGACTTTAATAACACTTAAAAATCAAATATCCCCTACTTTTTTTGAATAGTATATATGTCGTACCAATCACCGTAACCAACCTTAGCTATATTATTCTTCCACCTCTAAATCAAGAATATTTAAATAAACCTGGCAGAAAGCGTCAACTCAGGCTCTCGTTTTTCGATTTTAGACAAACGTATAGATAGGTTGTCAGGCAACGAAACATACGACCACAGCAGCAAAGTCGTCCGTGCTGTTCACAAGTATGCATATGTATTGTTTTGTGAGCTAGCATTTAAAAGACACTAAAAACTGACCGAGAGAAAGAACCCATTAGGTACATGTAATTATCGGAAATAATTAAAATTTGATTGGCTTCTACTTCTTCCAGATGAAAACATCTATTATACCGGTAAAGCTATAGGCTACATTTAGCTGTTCGAGTTACCGGGAATCTATTTTTTAACTGGCATCTCTTTATCTAATCTTACATAATACCACTTTAGCCCTATTCTTTGAACTCTTAAAATCTAAAATGATTTGCAACCTTTTTTTAAAAAAGAAAATTTTTATTGTAATTTCTAATCAATTACATTTGATGAAATACGCGAACCGTCCAAAATTGTCTTTTTGTCATTTGTGAATAATTCATATTTAATTGTACCTGCACATTGTCTTCTGGGATATATTTTCCTTTAGTCATTACAAATGGAGCTCTAAAGCATTATATTCGTAGTATACTGTACACGACCCACATAATGATATGCGTTTTTTATTATCTATTTCAAAACCATTATAGAAAGAACATCCGTAACAAGTCTGCATTTAAATGTAAAACTTTTCAAATGCGAAATATCACTGATTTGAAAATACCTCTTGAGTATATTTTAACAGAACCAAGCTTAACCAAGAGAAATAATCACAGAGATCGCTCTCCCTCTAACGGGTTTGATCCCGTAAATCAAAGGATATTTATTTGTAAATTGGTTGAAATAAAGACAACCACTGTAAACTATGCATCACTTCACAGTAACAGATAAAACATGAACATGAAATAACGATGAAAGCTTTATAATTTGAATCTGTTTTTATCTGTTTACCGGGTTTAATTCACGAAGAATTAATTCACAGATTCATTTATAGGTGTTGATATTTAAACGTTCAAGATAGATAAGCCCAAAGTATTTCTGGGCAGTCTGTTTGATGTTAATCTCCGGAAAGTCGAAATAAAAGGTGCAGGTTCTTGACTAGAGGCTTACCAAAGGAAGTACGAGTGTACTATGGACAAAGAATCAAGCATGACGTAATCGTCGCCATCTTGGAATAAGGACGTCATAATATCATGAACTGAAATACGTCTATATGTGTACGCAATTGTCAACGAAACAAACACACAATGTTTCATGTTGATGGTGGGTGAGTAACTCTTGGGGCCTAGTTGCTAACCCAAAAATGCTTATGCAGTAAACAGATACTGTACATAAAGTTGTAACTAACGATCGATCAACTGAAATAATCTAGTTTTCTGGTACAACTTTCTCATTTTTTCTAATAATATTTATTCAATCAATATTTATATAATCTGAAGATAAAATATTTAATTTTTAATTATGGGACCTGAAAACAAGCCGTGGCTTATATAAATTCATTCCCTACTTTTGAGTTTTCGTACAAGATGATCAGTATAAAAACGATAAAATATAGGTTTTGTGTACATACCTCATAAACACAGCAATAATGTTTATATTTTTCTATCAAGATAAACCAACCACATGAACATTTTACGTCAAACGGTTTCGTTATGCATCTAGACTTCTGTTCATAAAATTACGTAGACTTATGTATATAGTATTCATGTACACTGCTCACTCACATCTGTTGCCGGGACATTCATACAAATAAAATCTTGTGTATTATCATTTGAGTGAGTCTATATCACAGGTCAAAATAGTGATATATTAGAGTAAATATTATTATATACTGTATATGTAAATGATTTATTGTTGTTGGTGATTGTACAGTGACTGTGTCCGACTTTCTGTATGTGGCTCTGGCGTTCTGTTAATAACATTACATATTGATAATTTATACACTTACCTGAAAGGTTATATGCAAAAGTTTGAAAGGGGAAAGCTACCCTAAAAGGGCATGTACTTAAGTTTCAGATGAGAAAAATGAAATAAAATGTAATGAAGTGAACAGGGGAAACTGAGATGTACCGAAAGTATTTAGCGGGTGGCTATTTCCAACAAAAACGGTATGACAAATCTGGTATATTATACATGTATGGAAAGGATAGACATCCAATCTTACTAGATAAATACTGCTTAACCCTGTTTGATATTTCTTAATCAAATGGGTTGGGTGGTTTGGAGAACATTGACGTTCAAAAGACTGTGCAATTAAACGACAGAAAATAATCAATTGACCTCAATATGTATGATGAATGGACAATGTGTAACGAAAAATACACTCTGAAAAATGGGCCCTCCCTCTATGAATTGAGCTGACAGACATGGCGTCAAACAACGTTTTATTTATAGCTTGTGGGATCTCTCGACGAATACAATGTTTTGAGAGGGATTTGAAGGAAAGTTTTGAAAGGTTAATTAGTTGAATATGTTTCAGTCCAAAATTATCATCAAATCACACAGTATGTACGCGTGAAAATATCTTTAAAAGGTCCTTATAGAAATTTTGAGATAATAAAAATCGACAAATGAATCTCCTTGCAATAGTTTGCAGTAAATGACTTTTGGGTTTGCTTTTTTTGGGTTTGTTTGCTTTAATATCACACATAATTATATATCATTGTCCGGATCATAAATTGCAATTATTGTACTGACTATATAGACCAAGTTCTGTCTTATATAAATATACGTATACCATTTCACATTACATGTATATATTCAGACATTTATTAATATTTAGACACAACATTGACAGTTCTTGGTAAATATGGCAAACATTGGTAATGGCAATAACCTTTCAAAAAATCGAATATAATTTATTTTCAATCGAATTATTTGGCAGCTGTCAGACGTTGACGTGTTGAAATGATTAATGACAAAATAATTAATTGTATCATTAAAATACACCATATTCAAGGTATGTATAATTAGTAGTAAACTAAGTGTACTAATATGGTCGCACGCATGAGTTAATTAACACTTTATCACCGTGACTTTTCTATTTCGCCCATTACAGATGTACCGTGTCTTGGAAATGCTATGCAACATAATCACCAAATAATATTCCCACACAAGTATTAATATATCATGGGTTCACTCTACCATAGCGATGTGATATTAAATTTCATTAAGCGGAACCTGTAGATAAAATAAATCTGTTATATCCCTATCAATTTATTATATATATATATATATATATATATATATATATCTGTTTCTCTTTCTCTCTCTCCACTTAAAATTAATACCTATTCTCATTTTGATGAACCTGAAAGTTGATAAACCAAAAAGTGCGCACAGTCTTTTATATAATTTTGAAATAAAATCTATGATATAATAATAAAAATCTGTGTTACATTATGTATTAAATTGATTGTATTTTGTAAACTGATATCATTATTACAAACCTCGTATGCTGATACAGGAAGTTTAAAGTGAAATTCCAGTGTCGTTCAGCGTTACGATGACATCAGCAGTATCGCAATGGCGGCTTTTAAAGTTGGATGTGGAACTAGGTGATGAAATAACTTGATTTTGACCTATATACATCCCAAAAATACTACAGTACGTGCATTTGTTTGGGTAACAAAATATGCTCCGTTCTTACTATATAACACCATAACACGACTTTCTACACAAAGGCAACGAACGTGTGGGTAAATTTTTTTGTGTCAACAGGCCTACAATAGAA
The DNA here is from genome assembly GCA_036850965.1 of Patella caerulea. NCBI lineage: Eukaryota > Metazoa > Mollusca > Gastropoda > Patellidae > Patella > Patella caerulea. The sequence continues at coordinate 29,183,480 of JAZGQO010000006.1, forward strand.
TTTTGTTGGGGAATATAATATCTACTTCTCTATTTCGTGAGAACAGGTTACTATATAAACATAGCGTGAAAGGATGTGTATTTTCAAGTTCGAACTCCTACAGACAGTCGTGTCGTTTTTATTGATACCACATAGTATAGAAATCTCGTTCACACTTTAAAGTGAGAGGCTCTCGTCACTGAACCCGTTGCAAAACAAAAAAAAACAACAAAAACTAAAAAAAGTCCCCACCCCCACACCAAACACCCCGCACTAAACACATCAGCGCAATGTTAGACCTTTACCTATAAGAGATGAAAACTGATCGTCATCAAATGGGTGCTAATAAACTACAACGTTCCATTCTGTTCAGTCTGCCCCATATTTGAGAATTTCAAATTAAGAATTTAGTTAATGACATTTGTAAAATTATTCCTCGCCAATGGCATACGATTCATATTTTTACACGTTAACACGACCCAAGCCCAGACGTCATACGTTTGCACGTAGCTTTAAAAAGTAATTTATTTCGAATGGCTCCGGCTAATTTAAATGTAACAGTAATAGAAATAAATAACAAATTGAAAAGCTGGGATTTTTCTTATTAACCTAGATATGCCAATATGTGACGCCATTATCAAAGAACCCAATAGCCCGGATTACATATTTGGTCCTAATAGTGAATAATCAATTAAAAATCACAATAGGTGTCTAATGAAAGTCGGCCTATATCCTACACAACTTTCATAATTAGTTATTACTTAGAGCAAGAATCGTATTAGTGTGGTTTAGTGATAATTAAGCGTCAGAGGAGATTGGAATTATGACCCACAATCGCTATTCACGTAAAATAGGACAGGGTATCGGGTCAAATCACATACTATAGTATTTGTATGAGTTCGTTTGTATATGTTTTGTCTTCTGGTGGTCATTTTTGAATTCAACTGTTTCCCCAAGAAATACTCAGGTTTCATGGTCAATAATTATTTCGAAGCACGATCTCAAAGCACCACTTTTAAAAAGATTTCAACCACTATCTCAAATACTTGAGACATCAAAAATGTAGAAAGTTTTTTAACAGAATCTCCCTGTAATTGTTTATATAATAAAATAGGAAGATATCATTTACTTATTGACATCATCGTTGTCAACTACTTGACCCCTTAAGTCCTATTCTACGTCATCATTACATGTGTTTCTAAATTTTAAATCCTGTTACGATACATGATCTTCCATTGAATAACGTCACACATAAATGCATATCGTCATGATGTATGAATGAACAGATTAAACGTTTGTAAACACATTCATTGTACCACGATAAACGGACCTACACATGCATCATTGAAACGTAATTAAGACTTCTAGCTTTCAGATTGCTTGATAATAATACGACTTAATGTTTGATGGCTGGGCAGAATATGTTTTGATGATAGAATTGATGGATTATTGGAACTATTTTTGCATGAATGGATTGAGTGAATGGACTGATGGGTACTTCGAAATGTTTCGGTGAATTGATTAATGGATGGTTTGAATAGTGTTTAGATAATATATATCTTTATGTATGGTTTGAAAATATAAACTTGAGACAAATCATACAAAAATATGAATGGTTAAATAAATATATCATGGCCTGGAGTATATATAGATGGTTCATAATATTATTGGTTGGATTATTGATAGGCTGTATAATACATGCGCAATAATCTAAAATATGGTTCGCTAAATGGTTTAGGTCTGTGCTTAAAACAAATATTTGGTCAGTTGAAATGATGAATGTGTGAGTTTTGTTTGTACGAATTTTTGTATGGATAGGTTAATTATTCAAATTTTAGATCGATGAGCTGACGGCTATTCGATCAGCAAACATTTATGTACAATGGAATAAAGTATTGGATATTATTGTTATTATTTTATCTAAATGACCTACATAAATCACTCCTATATATTTTGATTTGCGCAACATCACACAATAAGTGAATGATGCGTGGTAGATATAAAGGTTAAAAAGCCGGTTTACAGTAACTAGCATCATTTTTACCGTTAAAAAGACGACTATATATGTTTATAAATGGACCAACTTTTATGACCCCGATTAACCAGTTATATAGCTCGTTAAAATTTATTATACTATATTTTTTAATTTTACATAAAACATGACATAAAAGTATTTTTCTGCTTTCAAGAAAAAACAGAAAGCTTAATTTACACTTTATAAACATTTTGTATGTCTAATACGATTTTATATACCTATATTTTTATACCGTATTTCATTATTTTTGGTCTTATGTATGTATGAATTGAGAAAATTATATGACGTCATTGGGCCCTTGTTAAAATATTTAACCTACTTAAGTCCACTTTAAAGTTAAGTATTTAACTACACGTGGTTTGTATTTACTTAGTGTAATAATATAGCTTATTAAGCATGGATTTTTTGTGTACGAATTAAGATTACACGAATTACGGTACAACAAAAACAGTGTTATTAACGCAAGCTGTTGAAGTAAATGAGAAATGATTTAGAATGTGTTTTGGAAAGAGTACTCTGCCTCAATCACGACATCCATCATGACCGATGGCCAACTCGGTGCAGCTATATGGTTTCAAATTACAACAAAATGTATCAGTTTTGTGAATTTCTAATTTTCCAAACTTGGGGTGTTGTTTCATGTCGACGACGACGATGATGATGATCGGAAAGTCGCTTATAAAGCTATAGGCCTCTCTTTTCGGTGTTTCATTATATTATTTATTTCATACATCCAAAGGGGTTTTAATATGGTATTAACATATTGATTTTATTAATAAACGCGGCGTGGCCCCCTTTGTCAGTGATGCAGAACGGGGGGCCTGGCAAGGACAGCTGTCTAGTCGTTTGGGTGGGACGAAAACCCGAGGCCCCGTGTTCTCTTTGGCGTACACGTAAAAGATCCATTGACAGGTGGAAATCGATATAAAAGTAGGCTGTAGTGTCGCTGTCCGGGAAAAATTCCCCTCATAGCACACTGCATGACTTATGCTATGCATGTCTTTATTAGCCCAGCAGAACAGTCGGACGTTAAACCCAATTTCATTTCATTTTATTAATAAATCTACATGCCCGGGTTTCACAATACTCCCATCTAGGCTCCCCTAAGAGTAGAATTACGTAACCGGGCACAACATTTAATCTGGAGAATTGTCAATACAAACTATTTGTATAAAGTATAAATGCATATAGCACCTACCTTAGTACTCACTGGATCATTCGAAATAGGAAATATATTATAATAGAAACCGTAGACGCTTATTTCACAGGTATATAATATAATCTTGTATGTTCTGAAGACGGGATCCACTCAACTAAATAATGAACTATATTAATCCTTTTACATCATAAACATTGATAACACCACTAATAAAGTTGTATATGTCTGTATCACGCGTCTGTAAGAAGACCTTTCCATATAATATACCGCTTCTCACTTGAAATACTTAATAATACACAGTAAGAGGCTACATACAGAGCACTGCGAGTCAGTCAATTCGTTGCAGCCAACATTGACAATACCGGCCACCGTCAAAATACCTCAACGCGGAAAGCTGGCCGATTAACTCAAAATCTCCGTATATTGAAGATTGTTGAAGCGTTTTATGATTCAACGAGAAAGTATTTTGGGTGACAAACCTTATATCGCGACAGGAAAGTATTAGATGTAACCTTGGTCATTCCTCATATACATGTAAGTGTTATTAAAAAGATACCCCCTTTTTAACAGGTAACGTCTTTTATCTCAAACAGATGAAGGAACTGTGAAACTTCCCCTTGGTAATCATATTATGTCTGGAATCAATGGAGTGTGAAAACTGAATGTGATAATATGCTTTATTAGCTGTAAATGGGATTATTCTTTGTTCGTACTCAATCTACCTGTATTGAATGTCAACAACATGTTTTCTCTTTAGTAAGTATATAAATTTTAAGTTCAATTGTATGGGACTCCGTTAAGCCAATTGAACTTAACCCCGTTAGGCCAATAATTGTCGATAAATTCTATATATGACCCATTACTTCCATCTCAAAATTTCAGATAGGTAGTGGGTAGTCCGATGAATTACGTAACTAAGCAACAGACCCAAAATGCTAATACTAAGGGAGATTACCCAATCTGGGCGACACTAACTACCATTTAATTTTCGTATGTTAATTACGTACGGGCGATTATCAATGTAGAATTACAAAACCATGAACAATACATAAAGGAAAAGTATCGCAGCTCACCTATTTCAAATAATGCTAGTATTTGATCACATATGTTAACTCTTTTAGGTTTTCAATCTTCATGCACTGTCTTAGTCGAGAGCAAAATGGACGGAAAACTGGTGAAACCCAGTCCAAACAATTATGACTGGTGCAAGAAATCCCACAGCTCATTTCATTTCAAGTTGAGCCAAAGACTGTAGAATTACAAAACCATGAACAATACATAAAGGAAAAGTATCGCAGCTCACCTATTTCAAATAATGCTAGTATTTGATCACATATGTTAACTCTTTTAGGTTTTCAATCTTCATGCACTGTCTTAGTCGAGAGCAAAATGGACGGAAAACTGGTGAAACCCAGTCCAAACAATTATGACTGGTGCAAGAAATCCCACAGCTCATTTCATTTCAAGTTGAGCCAAAGACTGGATCACTAATCCCCACCCCATCCACTCCATTACTGACAGAATGAGAGGTTGGGTCGGACGTGCGTTATTCTGTTCTATTCCTTGTGCAGTGTCTAATACAAATCGTCAAGATTCTGAAGTGGTGGATCTTAATGCCAAATAATTTCCCAGATATGATTCAGTCAGTGCTGTTGGCTGGCAAAGGTACTTGACGCACAAAATCACAAAATCCACAACGGCACGCGGACGGGTCATTTCGGGACTAACATAATATGGTTCAATTTAGCAGCGGAAGGAGACCAAAGGACCCGGAAATAACCCCACAGGTTGGACAGGCAATGTTGTTATTCCTTGTCACGTACAACCGGTGAATTGAAACCACACCAGTAGACACAATGACAGGCCTCATGATACAATGTAGCCTCAATGACCATAGGCATGGTACAGAACACGTCACCATTGAAACATTATGGCGCCATGGGAGTCGCTTTCTTTTTTTCACAACGAATGGTAGAGCACGGGTATGGCGACGTGGGAATATGACATATTCATAAAGTAATATCTTAGAGCAGGTCCGATAATAATATAAAGGTTGACTTTCATAATTTTAACTGTAAGCTTCTGCTTGTAACAGAGCAAAAGAGAGTTCCTGGGCATACCTCATGAATTCCACGAAAACAGGGACATGGGTATGATTTTTTTGAACTGGGTAGTTTGGTATGATTTTGATTGTAGGCCTAATGTAGAATTTATCATTCTAAGCGACCATTTTTACCCGGGTTTTAATTTTGACGCGTCACCGGCGACCTACACGTGCGATGACGTCACGCTTCTGCCAAAGAATCCAAGCGCGCCAAATACGAATTTTCGAGGCTTTTCCTTTGACGTCTTTAAACTGGCTGGAACAACAAATGATATAGGTATGTTATACATCAATCTTTTCCTTATGTTTACCCCATTATGTTTGATACAATTCTTCGAGATTTGAGTTACTGAATATCATTTCGTAATGTGGTAAAAGTTGTCCACATTTTCAATGATTGGTGTAATTCCGTCACGCAAATTATGACATTTATTTTTCTAAAGAACTTAATTTTAGGCATATTTCTATAAAAAATCATTTCCTATGTGACAACGGATGTCAGTATTGAAGTAAGTTCTAAAATTTCACTTGTCACAAATAGAACTCCCAAATATAGGTGTGACGGAATTACATTTTCCCAACGTGACGGAATTACCAATCCCTTTCGTGACGGAATTGCATATTTTTTCGAAATTCGAGCTAAGCTTTTTTTAGTAAATATTTCATAACTTTATTTATATGTAGGCCGTAATTCAAATTTCACTGTTTTATTGTATAAATCATTGTATTATAAGCTTATAGATTCATGTTTGCTTATATTTGCTTTCAGGTATGGCCAAAACTGCTGCAGAGAGACAACAGAAACGGAGAGAGAAATTGAAGTCATCTGTAAATCGGGTGGATTACGAAACTCATAAACGCATTGATAGGGAACGGAAGAAAAAAGCCAGATCAACCATGGGAACAAAACAGCTCAGTGATTTAAGAAAACGGAATAGATTAGCTGTTCGAAATCACCGAATGGGCAATGCCAATGAGGAGATTGTGGATGGAAATGGTACCGTGACTGGGACCTGTTATAAAACAATGGCTTCACTAGGCAAAGCCAAATCAAGAGTTATGAAGGCTCTACCCAAAAGTCCAAGGAAAAGAGCATCTTTAGTTAAGATAATGGCATGCGAAATTCTAGATCTTCAAGCTTGCCTACCAAGAACAAGGGACAATGTGCCATCCGAATTGGAGCAGAAAGTGGTTGACTTTTATGAGAGCGACTCTGTCTCGAGGATGATGCCGGGTAAAGCAGATTTTATATCACTGAAAGACCAACTTGGCAACAAATATCACAAACAGAAACGTCATTTAGTTACTACGCTTACTGAGACCTACAAGTGCTTCTTAGAAGATAACCCTACAGCTACAAGTTTGATTGGCAAATCAAAATTTTCGTCACTTCGACCAAGATGGGTGCTCTTATCCTCCCAGATGCCTCAAAATGTTTGCGGTTGTAAATATCATAACAACATCGTGCTTCTATTAGAATCACCCCATCGAAGATACCCAACTGTTGTCCCCTTGTATTCCAAGACCAATTTTACAGCACATTGTGTTTGTGATGTCAACAATGAGAAATGTATGTCTAACAACTGTAGTACTTGTTGCGACGGCAAGTTATTTGAGAAAAGATTTAAAAAGTCTGAAGACAAAGAGTTTTCTTGGTACCAGTGGGAAGATACTGATGGATTTGATCAAAAGGCCAAGAAACAAAACTCTTCGTATGACGCGTTTGACGAATTAGCCCTGCAGCTCCCTAAGTTCTTCTGGCACTCGTACATCAAGGATAAACAAGTAGCATCCTATAAACACACAAAGTCAATATCAAATGGAGAAACCTCAGAGGAGTGTCTGCTCCAAATGGATTTCGCAGAAAATTTCACATGTATATCGCAGGACGAGATCCAGTCCGCCCATTGGAAGCAACGTCAGGTTACAGTTTACACAGTGATGATCACTTACAGAAATGAGAAGTTGTCTTACGTTATTACCAGCGATAACTTAAGTCACGACAAGAACGCCGTTGCAGCTTTTACTTCTATCATGTTGGACATCATTACTGAAACCCTCCCGACCGTTAAAAAGATTTGCATTTGGACAGACGGTCCTTCCAGTCAATACAAAAACAAATATATATTTACGTTGCTTGCCAAACTTCAGGAACACCATGCGGTACAGCTGAATTGGAACTTCTTTGCAACAAGTCATGGTAAAGGCCCGAATGACGGAATAGGTGGAAATGTTAAACGTATCGTACACAGACTGATAATGGCCAGAGCAGCGGTGGTGTACGATGCACAAACTTTTACTGAAGCAGTTAAATCGTCCAAAAGTCAGATAAATATCCTTTCAGTGACTGATGCTGATATTCTTCAAAGATGTCATGAACTTGAAGTTCATAGCCCGTGGACCGGTCTTCAAACATTCCCGTGGACGATTTCTACACATTATGTGAGACCACTTGAAAATGGATCAGTTGAATTGAAGTTTTACACCAGTGATCCGGAATCTAGGAAAGTCAAAGCTAAATACATCGGTGAAAAACGCAGTGTTACAGACAAGGAAAATAGGAACCACTCAAAGGAGAGAGATAGAGAGAGTCGCGTTTGGAACTGTAATAAATGTGGATGGGGTTATGGTGATAAGGGTGACCCAAAATTAGCAGAGGACTGGATCATGTGTCAAGTTTGTAAATTGTGGCTTCATGAATCCTGTGGCGAAACATATGGAATACTTGGCGATGGAGACCAATTAACTTGCAGTAGTTGTTTATGAATAAAACTTCCGACATCGCTATAGAACTAGTTTGATTTTGGATTAACGTTTATCATAACAGAAAATAAACCTTTCACTCGGGATTATAAAAAAAAAGAAGCGCAATTGTTAAAATCTATTTATTGAAAGTAAATGTCGGTTTAAAACTGTTAATTTGTGTTGATTTTATGTCCCTGCTGATCAGTTATAATCAATGTGACGGAATTTCTGCACTGTAATTCCGTCACAATGTGAAACGTAATTCCGTCACGCATGTTTTAGGCAACCACTAACAATTATTTCTGATGATTTGTTTATACAAAATGTTGTTTTTCTACTTTCAGGGCTAGATATTTTTGAAATATTCTGAAATGAACGCCACAAAATCTTTCGATTTGCAGATTTAATAATAAACACATAGTTTCCACTTGGGTAATGTCAAAGTGGGTAATTCCGTCACATGAAGTTATAGACATTATTTCATAAAATGCATGTGATATAAAGAGCCAAAGATGATTTTTAATCATTCCTCACATATCCCCCATCTTATAAAATCCCCAGTGAAATATGTTATTACTATATTTAACAGCCACTGAATGTTTAAGACTGCACAATAAGGGGTACCGTGTAATTCCGTCACGGTGGAATCCATAATTGACAACTATCACGAGAGGTTTCTTGGCGCCATATTTAACGAATATGGGCTGATCATGAACAGTTCTGTACCTGTAATATAGGGGACGGGAGGTAACCATTTTGTTTTCAAGAACTCTGTAGAGCCTGTATCGTTGCACAAAATATCAGACTTCATTTAAAGGGTCAATCCCGATTATATTTTGCAGAATAAACCTGTTTTATTTTGCGTTAAAGGTCCTTAAACTCCTCTACCTAAGGACTGAGCAACTAACTTAATATAGGAATACGTTTTCAACCCGCCAATCTTCATCTGGATATGGAGACCAGAGTGGCAAGGTTTTTTATGCGGTGTCTTAAAAAAAGTAATATGTAGGTGAAATTTACCTTACGTCATCAAGTACAGCACATGGGTCTTTCAGAGTCATTCATTCACCGTATAGATCTCCAAAAAGGCGGCAATCGATTATCAGGTCACTTAACGAAGAAATTGACTCGAAATCTTAAAGGGTACTGTTTTCTTTCCTCATGCGATCAAATAGAAGTAAAAGATAAATAAAATATTTGAAACGGAATACACTTAGGCAAAGTATAATAATTGTCATAAATCTTTCGTCTATAAATAAAGATGATAAGAGGTAGTTAAGCTTGATATATTATCTTAAATACTTGGTAGTTGACAAACGTTGAAGATAAAACCAATTTTCTCTTTATGGCCATGCATCGTATTTATCATCTGAGACCATGCTTGTTAACATATTTCTTTTAAACCCCCCTTTTCAGGTTTACATTATCAAATTCTATAGCACCATATGTAATGTCTAACATTTCAGACTTGATGTAAAGGGAAACTTAATATTTAACTATAGATATTTAAATAGCACACTCCGCTATGGGTGCCGTTTTATTCTATAGTTGGACGTAGTAAAATATCATCCAGAATATGGCAAATTATGTGGTACTAGATCTACATTTTAAATTAAAAACTTGGTATCTCGGAACCAGTCTCAGGGCTGATACTTTTTGATCGCGTTCATTTGTTTATGGCGAAGAACGTTTGGTTGTGACCATTATTTTAAACCCTTGATTTCCCGTCTAAAACAAGAACAATTGATTTATGTCAGATTTTGGGGGCAGGGATTCCTTGAAGGATCCCCTAAGAAGTGTTTTAACTATTGCATGGAAAATGATTTACCAACTGATCAATATGGCCGAGGAATTACCAGGAATCTGACCGCTATAATACTCTTAAGCATCTTTAATGCCGGTGTTTGTAGGATGAAGAACCAAATACATTAAAATAGTAAAATAAAGAGTGTTAATAATGCTAAATTATGCCTTTAATGTTATTCTTGCTGACCTCATCTCTCTATAATAAAGAGATAATGAAATGAATCTGTTCATGTTCAGATATAGATGACAAGGGTGGTGTGTAATACATATAATAAGAGAGAGAGAGAGAGAGAGAGAGAGAGAGATGGGACACAAACCAGGCCATTTTGGGACTAACATATGGTTTCATTTTATTTCAATAATTCGCTTGCGCGTAGGGGTTTTTAGCAGTGGGAGGAAACCGGAGTGTCCGGGTGAAACTCACGAGGTTGAGAAGGCGCCCCCATCTCCATGCCACATATGCTCACACCAGGGCTCGAAACCACAGCCGCAAGCCAGAGGTGACCGACCAGCTAGAGGTCGAAGCGCGGCACTCTAGACCACTAGGCCATGCCAACCCCCCACATATAATAAGATAGATACAGACCAATAAGTCTTATAATAATAATGTTACAAACCGACAACATCTTATTATAGATAAGAGTAAGGTCACCAGGGACGGATCCAGGAATTTTTGCAGGAGGGAGTTTGCCAGGTTTCTGTTACGGAAATCTGCCATCATCGTCTCTAAATTACATAGGCATACATACAAATTGAGCTTTTTAAACAGAGAAATAATTTTTATACTGATGTAGGATCACTTTGTGATGTAATTTCATTGATGCAAGGCATTATTTTTTTTATGTAGCTGAGCAGGGGGGGGGGGCCTCCCTCCGGATCCGCGCCTGGTCACATCCTGTAACAAGTATTTCAAACACCTTTAATTTTGACTATTATCTTTAGGCATTAGTGGAAGCGATTTTATTTAATAACAGATAGTTTTATGGATATGGGTACTATCAACATTATCAAGCATTTGGCCATATTGTTCCGGTTTTCAAATTCTGAAGGGCGAGAGTCGGCAATCGGTGGGTTGTCAATGTGAAGATTTACATGGGCGGATACAGGATTTTCAGAAAGAGGGGGCGTGCTGCACCCAATTGGGAGTGCGAAACCGTGATATTTTAGTGAAAAAAAGGGCACAAGGAGTAATTTCATACTAGTACTGTAAATTAAGATTTCCAACCTAAACTATTTTTGTTCTCTTTTCTCGCGAGAATATATGGAGATAAAAATTGTTCGCCACCTCAAAAAATAGAGGGGGCGTGCACCGAGTGCGCCCCCCTCTGGATCCGCGCCTGATTTATATGTATATTGTGCGATGCTTCGATATGCTTTTATTGTGAACTGTAGTATTAAGCTTTTCACACTTGTCAACATAATACCGATTTCATTTCGGGATAGAAATGAAATGACATGGTGTTTAACGTCTAATTGTTGTGCTGATTCAACAAGTATATTTCTTGGACAGCCGCGTTTCCAAGCGTTAATAACGCATCTTTGTCAAGATCTGTTAGACTCGAACCTGAAACCTACTTGTTACTGAACCAGTACCTTACTCAATTAGACATCGTGAACCTATCGAACTGAAAATGGCATACTTATGATCATACTCCTGCGCAGTGTTTCGTTTGATTAGAACTAATCCCACTAGAGATTTCTCGCGCCATTGCTTCAGGAATATGACTTATGATAGGAATAATATTGGGAATGGTGATTGACCCGTGTTTTAATCTTACATAGCTATTTTTTTTAACGGATAACACACAAAGAATTGAATTGTGAACTTTTTCGATACAGCCATGGTGGCATCTTAATGATAGGCAAAGGCAAACTGTTGACAATAAATTTCGATAATACTGGTAGGTTGTTTCATTCTCCACGCAATAATTATGCAAAATGAAACTAAAACTATTAAGAAGTCGACTTCCGCGTAATCTTTCGCAACAATTGTATTGAGCTTTATTCTTGTAAATGGCGGAGGAGTAAATTTTGGTCTGTAATATACCCCGACACTATACTAAATAGACAGTAGAATGAAAGAAAAATAATAGGCCTTCGTCTGGGAATCACGCGTCTTTCCAAATACTGAGTTTTATTTGAGCGTGGATAATATTATATTCTGCTTTAGCTTTGGTACTAATTTGAAGTAAATGATGTATGTAAGGGGTAATTTTCTTTCTTCACAAAGAAAAGTATATATATAGAGGGTAATGTTAATACGAATCGGAAACCATACGAAGACCAGATCGTGGTGGACAACTGGCGCGTGAAATAGGACGGCTTATAAATATCTTGGAAGACAAAATGGGAAGAAACAAATCTAGACCGTCTGTCATATAATCTTTAGTTTTCTAAACTGCACTTTAATGCATAGGGGAGAGCGGGGCTAGTTCGCAACATTTTAATTAAAACCAGCATATCTCGATAACTATTGAAGCTACGTTTCCGTAGACTATACCAGATTAAAGACAGCAGAGTCGGCTAATTTACGGCATACATTAAAGGGATTTATCGCCAGGCGTATACAAGTAATTTCATCTTAAAGTCACCATGTCCGAATGGGCGAACTTGCCCCGACGCGGGGCAAGTTCGTCTCCTGGTTGGGTCAGTTCAAACGGAGAAATAAAAAGACGTTCACTTAATCAGTTATGTATTTATTCAATGAAACTAAAATAATATTACACATATATCCACCTTCTCGATACAGTTTCGATATAGTATCTATTTCTGGTAGTATTAAATAATTTTTTTTATAGGTTTTATACTAAATAGTAAAAGTAAACTAATATAGAACTATTATAAAACCAACACGTTTAGTCAAGTTGAACTAATAACTCCCTTTACTTGAGCTGTAGACATATCAGTTATATAAAATGTTCTCAAATAAAAGACGTTTATTTAATCAGTTATGTATTTATTCAATGAAATTAAAATAATATTACATCCATCTTCTCGATACAGTACCGATACAGTATCTATTTCTGGTAGTATTAATTTTTTTTTTATATAGGTTATATACTAAATAGTAGGCCTAAAAGTAAACTAATGTAGAACTATTTATTATAAAACCAACACGTTTAGTCAAGTTGAACTAATAACTTCTTTTACTTGAGCTGTAGACATGTCAGTTATATAAAATGTTCTCTAATAATCATTCCATATCAGGACTGCTTTTATAATGTTCTAAAGCCTGCCGTTTGATCTCTTGTATTTGTGTATTATGGTTTCGCTCGATCGTTTTAAATTCTGAAAAAAAAAAAAAATTAAATGCAGATCTAAGTATCTTAGGTTATCATTAATTTTTACGCGCCAGTAAACAGTTATGCATACAAAGAATATGGCGATTTTCAATGCCGTTGGGGTATGGGGCACGTTCGCACCCACATGTTCTCACCCACGCACCCATCTGAGCCATAGAAATATATACTGACAGTATATATTTCTATGTCTGAGCTAACTTCATATACGTAACACGTGATTTTGCCTTGTGGAGGTCGTCAATCGAATAAGGTCCATGATCGAACTGAACAATGTGGTCTATTGAAGGTCATTACCCTATCATACTTGAGACTTCACATTCAAAACATTGGTCAACCCCAAGCATGTGTTAACAATTAAACACTAAATTCAGAGAGAAAAAGACAGAAGAAGACAGGTTCTAAATACGCACACCACAATAATAATTGGGCAAAACACGTTTGAATTTTACGATTCGAAATATTTGTGTGTGTGTGTGGGGGGGGGGGGGGTATTTATACATCGACTGTCCAAAGTACAGGTATGTATTTTATTCACCAGTGTTTGAATTTTCTTTGGCGATTCACATGGATGTTTAAAGGGAGGCTACCATGTGTAATCCAATCTCAATTATCGGGATTCAGACTCAAAATTCTCTCTCCCCCCCCCCCCCCAATGATTTCAACGTTAAATGTCTGTTACTTGTTTTCTGTACATATTCTTTTGATTATATAATGCCAAATGTTACACACAGTCGGGTTTTCTTCTTTTTAATTACTGTACAGCAACAAGAGAAAAATACATCCGCATTGAGTGAATTTAGAAGACTTGTGTCCTCGGTGAATGGTTATTTTGACCGGAAGTTTACATAGACCAGTCCATGTTCTTGCGGGGTATGTTGTCTTTACAACCCTCCAATACATATAGAAAGTGGCTCTTTTTTATAATTTTTTATTTCAAGCAATCGCTTATTGTGATTATTCAAATATTTGGGAATACTTTATTATATACTGTAAAATAGACTTGTATGTTAAAAGTGGTGGTAGTTACTTCGCTCGCTACTATGGGCGAAACCATTAAAAAGTGACAACACAGCAAAAGCTAAAGCGAAAGCAGAATTAAAATAACTAAACTGTTTGTGAATGGTGATGTAAAAAGATATACTTGTAATTAAAGTCTACGTACAGCACGCTTAGTTAGTATTGCTAAATTGATTCTTTTATTATAATTTTCTGTATCTATGACTGTAATGTTTTAATTCTGCCACCGCTAAAATGGTGAATGACTAATGAAGAGTCATAAATTTTCTGTTAAAAATAAAAAAGGCAAAATTTTAATTAAAATGTTTCATTGAGTCATTCAAAATCATTGTTTCTTAGTTTTGCTTGTGGCAATGTTATAACTAAAATAGAAATACTGAACATTTGTTGTATTAACGATATAAGTTTCAGTGCAGTTTAACCTAGCTACCTAATGTCAAAAAGGGCCAGCCTTGTAAGGCCATACATGCAGGAGATAAAGTGATGCCCCAAGAGCACTCCTAGAGAATGACCGTCATATTTTTAAATCTAAATTAGAATCTCTTGGTCATCATTGCACACAACCCAAAATATCTTTGAGGGCCCTGGGAAATACTTAACATTTTACCAATTTGATCAGTTTGTTTTCTTTTTTTGATAGACTGAACCCAGTGGCACGAAATCAAATCTCAGGCATAGTTTTCATATTGATTGACATCAGATGCAATATGAAATATCTATAGATTAAAGTTATTACCATTTAGAAATAGAATTATTATATTTCATTTATTTTAGTTAAATGTTTAGAGAAATAAACATCTAATATACAAGGGCAAAGGCATCCAAGAATTTATGTGAAAATATTCTGATTGATGTTTTACACAGAGTAAAGAAGGATAATGGGGAAAAAAGACTCCAAAAATGCAATTAGCTCTTCACCTATTGAAAATCACAGAAAACAAATAGGTATGAGTATGAGTGTATTTTGTTTTAAGAAATAGTTACTGTTACTGCAAATAAAGCATGCTGAGAAAGCAAGAAACAGGCTGTAACATAAACTCAACATAGACTATGTCATCTGGGGACTAACATGCAGTGGGAGGAAAATGGGAGGACCCAGGGAAAAACCAATAGGTAGCCCAGGTAACCCTACTTTGTGTCACATACAAGCTTTGGATCAAAACCATGCCACAACTCAAAACACACACATTATACCACTTAACCACCAAGGCCCCTTTTAGTATTTGAATGGCATTCGGTTATTGGGACATAATCAAATAAGACACTTTATAATATTGATAGGTGTCCATATTATTGAGAATTCATTCTAAAATATTAGGAACATGCATAACTAAGCAGAGCTCTAGTGCACTTAAAACAAATTATAAACAATGACTTTATCCGTGATCAGCTTTTATAAAATAAAATGGGGTTTAAAGCCTTACTTTTCTGCACCACATGTACTAATGAAGACAACAGCCATGATGTGTGCTATGAGGTACATTTGGGAGCCATGATGGCCAAGTGGGTAAGACGCTTGCTTGCTAGCCTGGAGGTTGCATGTTCGATCCCTGCATTGGCAGAAAAGTTCATCGGAATTTTCCGTTGCGGTTTCCCCTTGTTAGTTGTGCAGGATAAAGGGCTTGACAAGGACAGCTGTCCAGTTGTTTAGATTTGATGAAAAACTGAGGCCCTGTGTATACATTGGTGTACATGTAATAGATTCTGTGGCAGTTTGAATTCGATATAAGGGTAGGCCACTGCCCGGGCAAATTTCCCTCATAGCACATGGTATGGCGTATCCCTGTTTTCATTAGCCCAGTCGTAGTAGAACAGTAGGACATTAAACCCCATTTCATTTTTTTGAGGGACATTTTACCCAGACAGCAGTGCTTCGACCTACTCTTATTTAGAATTCCGACACTAATATGTACATGGCATCTCAGTTTTTTGTCCCATCTAAGTGACTAGATGCACCTCTGACAAGAAGAATTCACACCAGAAAATCATGAGAAACTTTCTAGGCCAAGACAGGTGGCTAAGCTGAAACCTCAAGGTTAGCAAGCCAGCACCTTACTTGATGAGCCACTATGGTTCCTGGTCAGCTTTTATAACTAACTAGGTAGTTATACTAATTACTTTTAACAGGTAAACAGGAAATGAAGAGAGCAAAAAAAGAAATGAAAGTCGCCAAGAAACATTTAGATCAGAAAAGATCAGCTATGACAATACAGGTATCAATATTGACCTTGATATTACAATTTCTTGATCTGATCATAATTTCAGTTAATTAACAATTGGACAATATGATGATTTCTGCAGAAACAAAGACATGAGAGATTTGTTTTGATTAGGAGATGGTCTAATCGATTGTTTTTTTTGAGAATGTAGAAAATATAATTTTAGATACTCAATTTTCAAAAGATCCAGGAATGAAATAAGATAGAAGGGTTCAGTTGCCAAAAAATCCAATTGTTTAAATGCAAATTTGAGAATCTGTCTTTATTATTTTTTGTTAAAGATCGTAATACATGTATTTGCAAACAGGTCTTTCTTTAGTTTGTTTTTTTGAAGGTTTTAATAATCTTTTTTGTGTATTTCTTGTCATTTTAAATCTTCCATTTATTGGAATATATTATTGGTGAGTTATTCAAGGTATTTGTTGTATCAGTTATCAGCGTACATTGATTAAATCTTTGAACAGTTTCTGTGTAAATTTTATGATAAAATTTTTTTTTATTCAAATACTGTATTATAGATTCTCTCAAAACATTGTCTTTAAAATTTTGCAGGAAGTTATCTTAGTTGTAGGGGCATTATTGGCAGTAGTAGCAGGAATATACTTTTTCTTCATGTATCAACTTGGAACGCAGTGGTCACCAGAAAAGATTATTCCAGAAAATACCAAACAGGATTTATAGTGCTTTATTCATAAATAATTTTTATTTTATGGTACAGGTATAATTTATTTTCTTCAAAAAACTCTAGTTGAGTCATTGTTTTATTTCATTAATGAAAAACCTCAAGAAATTGTATATCTTTCATTTTAAGCAATTAAAATCATGGTTTGATATCTTAATATTGAATTATATAAATTTTATATACATGTACTTATATATTTTTTTTATAATAACTGCAATATTCTTAAATTTAGTTTTTGTGGACAAGAAGACTTTTTTTCACTAAAATATACAGGCCATACATATCGATGATGTACAAAGTACGTGTAAATGTTATGTGAGAGGAAATTATGTTTATAAAAAGTTTATATGGAAAGATTTTTATTTCATTGTTATTGTTTATGGATTTCTAAATTCTCTGTCTTGCTTTGCTCGGTACCACTGCTAATGGCAGCATATTTTAATATACATGCATAATGTGTATTTTTTGTAGATGAATGAGATTGTTCAGTTCATTTCCTCAGATGTTTTTGGCAAAAACTGTCTTTTTATATAACTACATTGAAATGTGATCATATATTGTCATCCACAACTGCTTGTAGGGACTAAAGTGATTATGTGGTATCACTCTTGATAAATGTATATGCCAAGATCAAGTTCATGAAATCATTATGGCTATTATTTTTCAACAATATTTGGCCTTGAAAAATCATACAACCCTAAAATTATAATCTGATTGACTTGAACTTTATGCAGAGTGTTTATTATGCTCATAACACAAAGAATCCTATTGACTTCCATTGCACATCTAAGGTATTCATCTAATTATGGGTATCTCTTTTGTATGATGAAGAATTAGCAGCCAGTCAAATTTTATTTATATCTGATAATTACTGAATGTGATGTAAAATTATATTGATCAGTTTTTAGTGTCTTGTATATGCTCCCATTACTTACAAACAATAGAACAAATATGTGTCAATCTTTGTGGACTGCTCAAATAATTTAGCTGTTGTGTGCTTATGTTTTATTGTCTGGCAACCGATTTTTGATATTTTTTCTCATTGTCTGAAATAATGAATATTTGTTGATAGAATCATGCCACTTATTGTTTGATGGAAATCAACATTTTGGTATGTAAAATTAACTGTACATATATCATTGTTTAAATTTATGTGGTCGTCTTCATATTGGCAACTAGACATTATTTATATAAGGTAAATTACAATAAGACATAATTTATATTACTGGGTATTACATATAAATTACATGCAATTCATAAGAAGTTATTTATATTATATAAATTATGATTTAATTTCGGAATTGACAACAATTAAGACATTTAATTATTTTGGGGCACCCTACTGTTTAAAAAAATCATATTTACTGACCATTACATTCTTTTCATACTGAAAACCAACCACTGAACAGTTACTAAATGGTTTAAAACAGTTTTTAGTCTGCTTTATTATATTTTATGCAAAATTTTCCACACTTAACAGAAAATAATTGTTAAAAGTTCAGTTACTAAGACAAAAAATAATTTTATTTTATAGGATGTAATTAGTTTATATAAAAGTATCATTAATGTGGTGAAAAAAAAAAAATTTCAGAAATATATCACCTGCCAAATTGCCTGCTCCTTTATCAAATTATATTCAATTTATTCCAATTTCTGTTATTTACAATATTTGGTGATAAATTGTTGAGACCATTTAGTAACTTTTAATGGTAATTATGGATCAAGATTCAACTTTCGTGGATGCGGCCTGACTTATGAAACTATATGCATAATATGTATTTTATATTACTACTTAATACTTATCAATCCTCATATGGATGGCAGGTTTATGTTGTTATTTTTTTAAAAATTGACAAAATTATTAACATGTTATTCATTGGATGAAAGGATCATAATAAATCGTTCCATTTATTAATGTCGTCTTTTTATTTTATGATTTGATGGGACATAACAATAACCCTGATTATGTCCAATGACCAATATTGTAAGTAGTAAAAGGTTTAAAAGTCTGGATGATCGAACCCTATCAGACGACTCAATAATCAAGCATACATAACGGAAGTACAAAGTGCTCGCAATGGCGACGTAAACAAACCTAATGTGGAATTATGTGAGGGGAGTTTAGTAAGGTGTATTGGAATGGAACATTTATGTTTTTTACACAGAATGTAACTGTTTCTCATAAATAAAACCAGAGAACATGTCATCGCCGCTAGGTCAATACAGTAAATCCCAAACTGCTGGGTCTCAAGCTGGTGGGTCCTCTGCAAAAACTGGCCAACCTTTGCGACGGCGAAGAACTCGAATGTTGAACGAGAAGAAAATAGCCGATGATGAGTTTATGGCTGCAGCTATTGGCGATGTGGAGTGGCTAAAACAAAGCATTAAAGATAACGGAAAACAAGTTAATTTCGATAAAAATGTAAATATTCAAGAAATTATTTAGAAATAGACTTTAAATTTAATTGTTTACATGGTTGCTAAGGTGGAGTACAGTACTAGCCTAGTTAGGTAAATTTATTACTACCAACCAAACTGGAAGTGAATCAGATTTAACATTTTTTTTTTGTCTTCGTTTCTGATTACTGTAAATTAAATTAACATTACAAAATTCATTTATAAATGGTAAAATGGTGCATTTGTTTATAAATTGAATTTCTTATACTATTTATAGATAGAGTTTCATGATCTGTACGATATGATATCTAAATCTTCCAGATATGATTTATGGATACATAGTACATAGATCTATACCACTATTATGAAAATATTATGCAAAAAGCAAAGTAATCGGGTCTGGAAATAACAATTCAGATGTACCTGATAAAATGCCAGGTACTAATGAAACAGTACCGGACATTTTTAACTAGTGCCGGACATGTATCAATAACATCAGCAAAAAAGACAAATCAGTGCCTGACAAAATGACAGGTACCAGAGGTTTTGTATAAAATCAGGCAAAGCCGGAATCTGTGCCTGACATTGTCAGTGACAGGTGCCATATTTCCAGGCTTGAAAGTAATAGATTAGTATTACAGTATAATGTAGACTGTTGAAAGCACAGGACAAATGTTCATTATGTGAAATATAAATAATTATAAACATATGTAAGGAATTTTAAACATATGATAATGTAGAAAGACTGGACTGACCCTTGGTATCCATTCACTTACTATTAGAGTGGTCTGTCACTTAATGAATTTCTAGATATATATCAATCATTATATGTATTGTAATGTTGGTAGTAAATCAGCGATGATAGGACTTTCCAAGTCTTTTATATATCCCTGACAAGAATGATTATTTTTATTTCAGGGTTTAACAGCATTCCATCTTGCAGCCATCCATGGTAGATTAGAGTGTTTAAAACTATGTATAGAAAAATTTAACTATGATTTAAATCTGCCGAGTTCTACTGGTTGGAGACCAGTTCATCTCGTTATTAGCAATCAGACTGGAAAAAGGGCATTAAACTGTCTAAAATATCTCCTAGACAAAGGAGCTGATCCATCTGTGTGAGTAAACAAAACAAACTGACATACAATTTGTTTTATGGTTGGGTAAAAGAGGAATATGGGAAGTGTCAGGCTTCTGAGCTCCCCAGTGAAAGTGTAGATGTTGAGAGCTGACAGTTAGGGTTTTCTGATATAAGACAGATTTGTGCCTGACAAAATGACAGTCTGTGACAGGTACCAGACTTAGTTGAAAAGCAAAAGATTCAATTCATCAGTCCAAATTCTGTGGACAACATAATAAAAAACGAAACTGTGGAAAATTGGCCTTTTCTTTTGAGAATATTTTCTACAAATTTGGTGAAATGAAATAAGTGACTTGGAGTCTATGCCAAAGATTAGTAATGAGATCAGTTTAAACAAACTTATCACCTATTAGGCTGTAAATAGGCCATAAATTGAATAACATATTTCAATAGATGTAAATGGAATAATATATTTAATTTTTAATTATATATAGTGCCAATGATGATATGATAACACCTGTACATCAAGCTGCTAGTGAAGGTCATGTACAATGTTTAAAACTCTTGTTAGAAGCTGGTGCCGACATCAATAGTAAAGATTGTCGTGGTAATACACCATTAGATTTAGCCAAATTATGGAGTCATAGAAAATGTGGAAGGTAATATTATCATGGATTTTGTTTCTCTAGCAGTTCCTTTTTTCAGATTTTGGGATATAAAAAGAAATATTTTTTTAAACATTGTGTTGTAAACAGATCAGAATTAGTGGGCATATTCACTCAAATCTACTACAGAATGTTTTGTCTAGATTTGTGAATACATTTTTTGTATTGAATAATTTTGATTTAATAGTCTCGGCCATAAGATCATTTGACATTTAAATTCTCAGAAATCTTAATACATCATACAATTAAATATCATTTAATTTCTTTTTCAACAGGATACTGGCGGCAGAAATATGGCATCAAGAAAAAGATTATGTTGCCAAAGAGATGAACCAGTTACAGAAAGTAAAGATGAAACAAGTCTTAAAAGAATTAGAAGACGAAGAAGAAAGACATACAGCTCAAGAATTTTATGGTCAACAGGCTTTTAAAGATTGGTTAGCAACAAGAAATCTGGAAGAGAAACCTGTTGGACCAAGTCCAAAACATGAATATCATTATGATGATAGTGCACGTCATCCTCTATCAAAACCAAATAGTGTAGTTCCCAATAGCAAATCTCACAGTCTCAAGTCTGGCAAAAATGAATATGGTCTATCACCTTCTCCAGTGAAAGACAAGATACCTCCTGCTTTTAGGAGAGATCCAACTTATAACACAGAATACACTGAAGACTTTGAAGATTATGATGAAGAGATTCTTGATATTGAAGATGGCAGAAAAAGCTGTACTTCTCCTCCTAAATTATCACCAAGAAGCCATAGGAAAAAATTAACATTAATTCAGCATCCAAGTCCATGGAATATTTCCACGAAGGCTAAAGAAGGGGATTACATTCCAATTCTCAAAGACGAATACCCCAGAGATGAATTTACACTGATGCCTAAAACTAAACCAGAACAGAAATATTATGATGGTAAACATGCTAAACCTGTAAACGTCACTGAAGAAAACAAAACAAAAAAGAAAACCAACTCTGGCAAAACTCGGGCTATTGATCTCCCTCAAGATGTTTTAGACAAAGTGTTATCCCGAGACCCTTCCATTTTAGAAAGACCAATATTATTTAAACCAAAACATGTTATTGACTTGCCAGCTAAGAAAAAATTAGACCTCGAAGTGAAGCCAAAAGATGAAGTCTCATTGCATTTATGTAGTGATGTAACTTCAATACTGTTTAAAAATAGTCTCAAAATTCCCCTGTCCCATTCCGCTAAAAGTAGTTCGTCAAGCAGTAGTGAAAATACTGATTGGAGAAACCAAAATTTCCCTCGGTCAATGGTAGCAAATGCCATGAAACAAATGTCAAAAGCCAACCATTTTCCCAAATCAAATGGTCAAGAATATGAAATTAATTTTGGGGAATTACAGGGAATATAAAAAGAAAAAAAAAAGCAACTGAAGTTAGAGAATAAAATTGATGTTTTAATTATTGCATTATTGAAATAAGCATAGATTAGATTAGCTTATAACAGACATTTTATTTATTGCCATTGTTCATATGATATTAACTTATTCTGTTTTTGTTTCAAATCCATCTTGCCTAATGTAAATATTTTTTTTAAGAAATCTAATCCAGTCATTATGTCAACCAATGTAACTACAATATAGAGGCAAATCTTATAAAAATATCGGCATTTAATTTTGAATCTATAATATGAATACACTGTTCTTCACTATGTTCTATCTCACAACTTGTGGTTGACCTCCAGGTATGGAAATACTAATTATTTTATTTTACTTAATTATTTTCTCCTTTTTTCATAGACTAAAGACCGAGTGACCAAAAATCTTGGGTAGGATTTTCCATAATGACCGACATCCCAGACAATTTCTGATCATCGATTAGTGAATCGAATTGCCACACAGAATTATGAAAGTCACAAGAAATTTTTGCCATCCAGATTAAAGTAAGAAAATACAATTGCGTAATTGCAGCTAGATTGTCTAGGTTTTGAATCTCAGTATATGTCCAAATGAAACTTAAGAATTTGGCATGCCTGTCTCCCAGTGTAACATTTGCATGCGAGACAAGGCAAGTGTGTCAAGTAATTTGCGTGCCGGGACATAAGACTACATTGATATGTAAAATTTTCCTTGAAAATTGCGAAGAAGAGACGCTTTTAAGAGCATAATGTCTCGTGGGGGCATTCATAACCAGAGGCTGTAAAATTGTATTAGATAAATCAGAATTAGACAACCCCAAATTTAAGTACTGTGTTAACAGACATTAAAAGTCCATTTCATTTCTTCACTGGTATGGTGAACATTGCTGTAATAAAAACATAGTATAATATATGCCTTATTTCGCCAAAAACTGTAGCCAAAATGTGACATTTGTTAAATTTATACAACATGTTCCAGTATGTATTAATTAACCTAAACTTTTTATTATATTTATGATTGTGTTTTATTAGTAAATTATTCATAGGTAGTGTTGTATTTGTAATTTTTGAGCATAAAGACAGAAGGGAAGCAATTAATGTTTCCTGCAATCTAAGGTCTATTTTCATGGCTCTTATCGGGTGCATGTCACTCCCTTTCAAATCCGGGCATTATACTACATTCATTCAAGGGGGGGGGGGGGGCATAGTGGTCTATAGTGCTGCGCTTCGACCTCTAGCTGCTGGCTAGTCATCTCTGGCTTGCGGCTGTGGTTTCGACCCCTGGTGTGAGCGTATGTGGCGCCATTTCAATCTTGTGGATTTCTTCCGGGCACCCCCGTTTCCTCCCTAAAACCTCCAAAAATGATGCCCGAGATATTCACAACCTTATTTCAGCTTTATAATAGGAACAGAAATTCATAAGCAATTCCACAAGTAGTATATACAAGGGTTTCCTTTATCCAATTCAGCTGATTAAACTGGTATTGATATTAACCCGAGTATGGAATGTTTTAATGATCAGTGATCACCCAACTTTTCTTTTAATTGAATACCATATGAAATTGTACTGAATTGATTGAATTATTTGTCAGTGCAGATGCAACTGGATAGTTGGAATTGGTGTCGCCATAAAGTGGACAACTTTGAAGTTGCTTAACTCGCGGGTCAGAAAAGTACATTATTTTAAAAATTTATTTAGGGTGGGCAAGGTCCACATACCCGGCGACGATTGATTGGTTGTTTGGGATTCAGGTCAGCCACCTAAGGTAGGCTATGATGGACCACACTGAAGATGCTGTATTCACGGACTAGGAGAAAGAGATTT
Organism: Patella caerulea; assembly: GCA_036850965.1. NCBI lineage: Eukaryota > Metazoa > Mollusca > Gastropoda > Patellidae > Patella > Patella caerulea. The sequence goes on from JAZGQO010000006.1 coordinate 29,207,881, forward strand.
AAAGGTAGGTTGCCAGGCAACGAAACATACACCCACAGCAACTAAATCGTCCGGGAAGTCAACAAGGGTTGTCGCATATTTTTACTTTTTTGGTTAATGAAACATTTGTAATACACTAAAATCTGATTAAGAGTAACAACTCATTATGTAATTATCTGAAAATCATTAGAATTTGTTTGCTTTTTATAAAAGTTTTGCCCCACGCTAACAATTAGTATAGGAAACATTTAATATCATGAAGTCAATCGGATGATAAGTTTGGCCTCTATAGCATCACAAAGTTTTTTTGAAGTGATCAAGGGAGACAATTCTGGAAGTAATTATTTGAAATCGCTCAAAATCAATAGGCTTCTTCGTCTCATGACCTTAAACACTGTGTATAAATTTAAAGCCAATCGGATATTAACTTTGGCCTCTAGAGCGTCCACAAGATATTTTGAAGTGATCAAGGGCCATAACTCTGACAGTAAATATCGAAAATCGCTGAAAAACAATAGGCTTCTTCGTCTCATGACCTTAAACACTGTGTATAAATTTAAAGTCAATCGGATATTAACTTTAGCCTCTAGAGCGTCCACAAGGAATTGTGGACTCCGGACGGACCAACGGACGGGGGGCGACGACAAGATACGACCACATTTCAATGTGGGCAATGTGAGGGTATAAAAATGGGGTCTAACGTCCACTCGACACAAACTAGGTCATTTTGGGACTAACATATGGTTTAATTTTATTTCAATAATTCCCTTGCACGTAGGGGTCTTTAGCAGTGGGAGGAAACCAGAGGTCCCGGAGAAAACCCACGAGGTTGGACAGGCGACCCTGCTCCTTGTCACATACAACCAGGGATTTGAATCATGCCAGTTGATTCAATGACAGCCATGCCAACCATTCAGCCACGCAGACTACGACAGCAGGAAAATGAGTTTTTGGCCATTTAATTTTCAAAACTTTCCCCGACGGTCCATGTCTGCAGGGACTGTGAACGATCGATTGGCATTAAAGTCATCCCCCTAAGTTAGAGTAGAAAGAAAACACATTTGCAGTCGTCAAATTGGGGAGGTGGGGGCTACATGGTAAGCTCTGTTGAGTATGCTCCTTTGAATCTCCCAGATGACCAGGGCCACCGTCTGTAACCCAAAATTTCAGAGGGCATGCCACTTGCGATGTTGTTTTCCAAAGCTCTCTGGCATTGTTACCATACAACCTGGATTAAAATATTTCAAGTATTAAGAATGTTCATTTCTGGTGTCCATTTCTCTGCAACAAAATAAAATTGATATAGTAGCCTGCATGCTCACAGAAAATTCAGGACAGTGGGAATTAAATGAACGGTGTCAAATGTCTAACTTTTCTGCATCAATGGACGATTAAAGATGGACAAACGTCATGTTCTGTGTTATGAGAGAAATTTTCGCAAGGCCAGTGACATCAAGGGTTCTTTTCAGGTGCAGACTAACCTATACAGAGGTTCTCCGGTTTCTTGTCCCATCCAGATACATAAACTCTTTGCATACTTCTGTCCAGAATCAATGACAATAGGGGGAAAACATGTTGGAAAAGATTGACAAAATGTTTCTTGTCCAACATTAGGATCAAACCAGAAACTTCCTGGTGAGTGGGCTAGCAGCATACCCACTAGCTTCTAAGGAAGGTGGTAATAATATAAACTAATTGTAATAGCCGTCCAAGCTGTTTAAGACAAACATCCTGCATTATGATCATAATGAATATTGTTTTGGAGACCTACTAGTTGGGGTGAACTACATGTAGATGACGACTGTAGATATAAAGATATACAAGACAAAATAAATGACGAGAAATGAGTATTATTTGATGATCTATGTACATATATCAGAAGTAAATAAACAATATCAAATACAATATGGATGTCTTTAATAAAAAAAACATAGGACAACAAGAAACAGGGAACAATAAAAAAAAAAGTGAACATATGTTTCTCAGTGATAAATTCAATATACATAATACTAATATTTAAAGAAAATATTTATGCATATAACATTTGGGTACCTTAAAGGCTATAAGTACAAACTGAAACAATGCATCTTTTGTTTGTTCAATATTAAGGGACTGTGGCATGCGCTTTAGATTCTGCAGTCTGTCATGGAGTCAACAGCGTGGTTTCAATCCCAAGGTGACAAGGAGTAAGGATCCCTGTCTCTCTTGGTTAACTGAAACAAAAGTTACCTTGTTACTCCCAAAATGACCTAGTTTGAGTTAAGTGGACTTTTGTTTTTGTCGTTATACAGTCCAAACTGGAGCTGATGTGCCACAAAACTCCATTTCATTTTATTTTCATTTTTTTAATCTTGTTCAAAATTGTATCATAAATTAATAACAGTAAACAATTACTTGGACAAATACAACAACAATAGAATTTTTACAAGGATTTCTATGTTAAAGCACTTCTTTTCCATTATGATTCTAAATTCTGTTCATCTGATAAACATGACAATATTATATATGAATATAACTGAACACAACAAAAGCTTTCTATTATTCATATAGCTGAGTCCAACAATAACATGCATGTAAAAATAGCTAGAAGTCATAGACAACCAAACTTCATTCATCACAAATGCAGCCTGTTCCATGTCCAAGCTTTGCATAATATCGACTATATTCTATTCCAAATCAAAATTGTTTTTTAATTCTCTGAGGCAACACACTATCTTGAGCATATTTAAAAAACGAAAGAAGTCCATATTTTTTCCCCTTGTTCTTGAAGTAAATGCTTACTGGATCAGAATCTGAAAAATGAATAATACTGATTCACATTCACTTTAAAGCCATTCTAAATTTTTCATATATGAGTTAGAGAAAAGCATAGTAATTTTATGTATGATGATGAATCATTATAATCTGAGCTTTCTTTTTAAACATAAATATTTTCAACAAACCTGAACTAAGTGAAGGTCTATCGCTTGAAACTGTTGGTAAAACATATTCATTGGCTGATAGAGAAACGAAAAATGCAAAAGGTACCAACCATAAACAGATAGTGAAATATGCCATCACCTGAAATAGAAGGTTGAAGCTTAATGGCATCCAATCTGATTAAGATACAGATAGTTTTTTATGCTTTTGTTGGCCTACACTTCATGAAGACCTGACCAGTAGTACTTAGAGGTCGAGTCAGACGTCATACAAACGACTTTTGACTCTATGACATCAGACAGTTTCATTGCCTAATTGATCTCATCAACACTTATTATATAATAACTCCTTCAGATCCTAGTGTTCTAAAGACAAGTAAAATGAAATTTTACACTATAAAAAGGTAAACATAATAGGATCTGTGTTTTAATAAGATTGAATGACATTTTACTCCATAAATTTCATTGTAATATACTATACAACTTGTCTCATTAGAAATAATCTTTATAATGGATCCACCCAAAGACTTTAGATTTTGGATACCGAGTACTACATAAATTCTAATTTAAACTCCACCAAATGCAAATCAAATTTGTTCTTCTAAGTAATCTTGAGTGATCGCAAAATTATGCAGTAAAAAAAATCATTTGTTGAAGCAACAAAAACAGAGGCTATTTACCACTTTGACAAAAAATGTATAACTTGATCAAAATAAACTAAGATTAACATCTGCTTATTATAAAACAAAATTTGGAACATGAAATATGTCAGTAACTCAAACCATCTGCTTGGCTTTGATAAACAATAAAACATAAACAACAAAATTTACAAATGGATGATTCAACATAAATATCAACTCTTACCTCTGAGAATGGATACCACACATTTGAAAAATGTGAAAATGTCACATAGTGCTGACCAAACATCATCACTGAAATACAAAAATGGACTTTTCAAATATATAATATTCACATTGAAGTGACATCTCTAAATTAACAAACCTGCAAGCAAATCATTGAAATAAAATTCAACCACTTGTTAATTCCAAGATGGCATAGTTTGTGTCCAGTGGACATCTAACGCCAATTCTCTCTCTTGATACATTTGGCCTTGTCATCATGTATATTTAGAGATAAAGAGGTTTAACTACTGAAAATTTATGTTTTGGTTAAACGGCATTAATTTAATTACACACATTGAAATAATCACAACAATTCTAGTGAAGAGAGTTTTAACTGGATATATGTTTTCATTTACAATGACTCACATGTTGATTATAACTCAGTAATTCTTTCCTTAGAACCGTGAAAATAATTACAGAAAATTAAGTTCTCGATTTTTTCAAAATTTAAATGCATTTAAGACAACAAAAAAAATACTCTCTTTAAATTATATATCTAGTGCAACTAACCAACAGAGCCAATAAAAGATGGAGATGTCAAGTTGAAATATGGAAAATTCTGTAGAACCATGAAATAGAAAGCATTGGCTAATAATCCTAGGACTGATACATAGAACGGAAAATCTTCAAGTACCAAAACTCCAATATGAACTCCTGTTGTAAACTAAAACAAGAAAATATAAGTAATATAATAACCATTGATTAGAATTTTATACAAGTACTTTCATGACCTATGGTAAAAGCAATGAAATGGAATGGAGTTTAACATCCTACGTTTGTTCTGCTCTGAACTGGGCTAATGAAGATGGCCATACAGTGTGCTATGAGGGAAAGCGACACTATGGCCTACTCTTATATCAAATTCCAAGACAGCTGTCCTTATCAGTGATGCAGCCCCCATCCTTCATCACTGACAAGGGAGAACCACATCAGAAATTCTGGATGAATTTTCTCTACCAATGCAGGGATCGACACTACCAGGCAAGTGAGCCAGCGTCTTACCTGCATAGTCACTGTGACCCCCACTAGTAAAAGCAAACATGCATATACTATTTTATTTAATAATGACTGGATTATGTGTCAGGCTTTCCTGTCAACTATTTTTGAGAGAGAACATAAGAACTTGTCGATATTAAGTTACTGTTTAGTGGCAAAAGTACCAGTTTACAATTTATTCATTATACTAAATAAATCCCATGTTTGACTACGGTACTTAGAATCACATCCTTAAGGACTTATAGAAAATTTATCACATAATATATTGTCCATGTCCAGGAAGGTTATTACATCATGTGAAGTTAATGGTTGAATGACAAGATTATCACTGATTCAGAGAGATGGTATGCATCACACTGATTTCTGTTTTCTAAGACTAGAGTACAGAATAACCACATCAAGACAGGAAGCAAAGTCCTACAACAGCATTGTTTACTATTTTTTTTAATGTCTACTTACTATGATTAAGTATAGAATTATTTTTGATGTAAACACTGTATTTTCTTCAACCAATTCAGCAAGGTAGTACAAACCGGCAGCTAGTGCAAAAAAATGTGAACAATTACATGTACAGACAAAGGTAAATATTGTTTTCTGATATTTTGATATAAATCAGAAAAACAAGATTATTAACCATTATGCACTGGTCACAATTATATTGAATAAAATTACGTCTTTACTGAGCAAAGTTTCTACCTGTCAGTAAAACAATTTATCAACCACTACTTGTAATAAAATCATATCATCCAGTTGCCCATAATAGGGTGCATAATATACTTTATATGCCTGTTGACCAAAGCAATAATGAGACCAAGCAAATTATAGTATTATCAATGTCTTAAAACACAAGGGTTGAAATGCAAATGTTTTTCCATTTCAGAAATGACTGTCCAGGTCAGTATAGTCCCAAGTGAAGTCCTGGTTAAGGTTTACATTGAATTATAATATCATTTACCCTTAAGGCAAATATTATAGGCTATTATTTACAATTCTAATTTTACATGGGGCATGAATAATGATTCATTTCATGAACTACAAAACAAACATGATCATGATTATGATTGAATGCCAGACCACTAGACCAGTTAGTGAGCCAAGTTGCTTTTGGACAATCAGGTTAGTTTGTATGTTACAGGGTTCTTTTGTTTTTCTTAAATGCATGTTAGGCTTGACATGAGCAGGAATAAAATTACAAAAGGATTTAGTTGTCTAGGCCTACTCTACCGTAGAGTCTACGCTTAACTGATGAAAGTCGAGACTGAGACTCGGGAGCTGTTCAACAAATGATAATTACCAATGGAGAGCGTTACAATGGCAATCTGTATAAAAAGAGCTATCCAGCTCAAAAAATATATAAACCACATGTCTAAAGACTTCTAGCAATGCCTGGCAGCGTTTAATAGTGTGTTACATTCGCTTTAATTATTGATTTTGACTTTGCGTTAAATTCTACACGTTCTAGTCGGCCATTGATGTAATGAGAGTGGCTTCCCTTCATATCGAAGGGAGCAGTCATTTTTGCGCTCTTTTGGGGGGAAGTCCTTTTTGCGCTCTTTCGGGAACACAGCAAGATCTCAGAGGGATTAAAATTCATTTTACCTTTCCTTAAAACGTTAGTTCGAATCGACCTGTATCTAACCCGGCTTATGAAAATTAGACATCAGTTATATTTCGTTTTATTTTTGTCGACTCTCGTATTACATGCATATAAGAGTCAATGTGGTGAACATGGGTGTTCTCTTTTACCCGGGCGAAGCTGATCTAATTTTTTGGTATGGGTAGATATACATAGTACCGATGTTCCCCATATGTGGTGTTATGGAATGTGGTGTTACTTATTAAAAGAGTATGTGACTTAATTGAGCATGGTGTTACTAATAAATGATCGTGTGGTTTATAATGTGTGGTGTTACTCATAATACGCGTGTTAAAAGAATGCGGTGTTACTTATAGATAAGTGTCTGGTTTATGGGATGTGGTGTTACTCATACTTATTTGTGTGGTTTATAGGACGTGTTGTTAATCATAGACAAGTGTCTGTTTTATGGGACGTGGTGTTACTCATTTGTGTGGTATATAGGGCTGGTGCTAATCATAGATAAATTTGTGGTTCATAGGGCGTGGTGTTACTCATAGCTGTGTTGTTTATAGGGTCTGGTGTTACTCATAGATACATGTAAGTGTATGGTTAATAGGGCGTGGTGTTACTTATAGATTATAAGTGTCTGGTTGATGGGATGTATGTGGTTTTACTCAGAGTTAAGTGTGTGGTTTATAGGACGTGGTGCTACTCATAGATAAGTGTGTGGTTTATACGGCGTGATGTTACTCGTAGTTAAGTGTTTGGTTTATAGGACGTGGCGCGATTCATAGATAAATGAATGATTTATACGTCTTGGGGTTATTTATAGTGTGTGGGTTTATGGGGAGGGGGGCGCTAATCGCATAGATACGTGTGTGGTTTATACAGCGAGGTGTTACTCATGGATAAATTTGTGATTTTATGTGGTGTGGCGTTACTCATTGATAAGAGTGTTGTTTTGTAGGGTGTGGTATGTTACTCATAGATAAGTGTGTTATTTTATGGGATGTGCTGTTACACATAAGTGTGTGGTTTATAGGATTGCGGTGTTACCCATAGAAAAGTGTATATGGTTAAACATACATTATGCAAGAGCTAATCTGATTATTGCAAGTCTTTATTAAATAGGCTTCAGATGTCATAGAAATTATAAATTAGATTTTTATTTACACAACAAGTACAAAATCAACTCTGTAGACTCACGGATGGCTTGGATTCGGCTTGAATTGAAACAGGATTTCATTGATTGATTTAATTTTTAAATGGCGTCGTGAGCGGAGATGAAGCGTTACGTTGACGTCACACTCCCGGAAATTTTAGATCGAGGCTAGATGATAGAGTGTAGGAAACGAGGCCGCTGTTGAGCGAAGTCGGCTATAATTATGTATAAATGCTTCCGCATTGATTTGGTATTACAGACTTCCTCTTCTTTTCTATATATCAAAAGTCTTATTTTTAATTTGTTGTAAAAGGTAAATGTAATCTGAATTGAATTGCAGCCCCGCCTCAAACCGAATAGGCTAACGGTACCACTATGGAGCCATTGAAAATGTTACTTGATAATGGAGATTATGTAGGTGGAGTTAATGCCTGTCAATCACACTCGACAAACCTCGACCGATTCACTTACTGTCAGACAGCTGAAACTAGATGTAGGTTCCGGAATCTGTCGAGGTTTGCCGAGTGCTGTCAATCAAACAAGCGACCATTCCCGTAAAAGGTGAACATACAATTAACTCCCATTTCTAGTCAAAATTACAATGGTAATAACTTTGTTCGGAATAAAGGAATTTTACTGAAATTCTAAATATATGTATTCTTCTTTCATGATCTTTTTTTGTTAACTGTTATAGCAAGAATGGTCAACTCTTTATAAAAGGTGTGGTGATACACATATACAAATGTGTGGTTTCTGGGATGTGGTGTTACCCATAGTTAGGTGTGTCGTTTATAGGGCGCAGTGCTACTCATAGTTATGTGTGTTGTTTCATGAAGTGCCGTATGGGGGGTTCCATACAAGGGTTCTGCTTATTCGCCGCTCGAAGAAAAACCGGCACCGCTGTCTGTAAACCCGTATTTTTTCGGGCGTTTCTAGTTTTGCTTCCCCAACCGTTATCGTACCCAAATAAAATACTAAATTTTACTTTTCTTTTAATTGAATACCACGAATTGACTATGGATTAAAAAAAAATGTTTGGAGCCACTCTACTTTGTGCGACATTATTCGGGCATCGATTAGTATTTGTTAATGCAACAGTCTGATTGGATGGTTGGAATTCAGAGTTGGATTTCGGTTACAAAACCATTGGATACTTTTGGAGTTGTGTACACGGGCTATAAGAATAGCAGAAAACGCATTTGCGGTGGTTAAATTTTCCAAATTTTCCCCGGGAGGATAAGACCCACAAACCCAGCGACGATTGATTGGTTTGTTTCGAATTTGGGTCAGCCAGACAGACTATATTGGACCAAATCGAAGTTGCTGTAATAGCAGGAAAACGCGTTTGCGGCAGTTTCTCCCAATTGTCCCGTCTTCATGGACTGTAAACGATTTATTGGAATTCGAGTTAGCCACCTTAATTAGGCTATATTAGATCACTTTGGGGTTGCTTTGTTCACGGGCTGAAATAGCAGGAAAACGTGTTTGCCGCAGTCAAATATTCCAAAATTTTCTCTTTTGGGGGGAGGGGGGGATCCATACACGGTAAGCTCCGTTTCTTCGCCTCTCGAGGACGACCGGTGCCACGCTCTGTAAACCCGAAAACGCATACGGTGGGTTTTATGAGATTTGGTGTTACTCATTGATACGTGTACATGTATATGTTTATAGGATCCGTTTATCCTCATAGATAAGTGTGTGGTTGTGTGGGATGTGGTGTTACTCGCAGATAAGGGCGTGGCTTCATGGGGTGTGGTGTGGATCAGGCAGTGGACGTAGGGGATGGGGGACTATGAGGGTGTGGTGGATTGAGTGTTCTAAAAATAGATCACCACAGTCCAACTCGAGCCCAACTCTTAGTCGTTTTTACGTGCCGTTCTACTAAGATCTAATTATTTCTTTACCAATTACGTGGCTCGATAAGAAAGGCGCATGCTTGTTAACCAGACCCCGACACAAAAACGAATTGAAAATGTCTGAAACTGAAAACGCCGAGTCCGGGTCGTAAACTTGATATGGAACCCCCTACAGTTCAGAAGAAGGTCCATAGACTAAGAAAATGGGTCCAAGTTCGAAAAAGTAACCCGTATGACTTTAGTGCAAGGGACCCAATCTGTTTCACAGAGAATTACTTACGAATTAACTCTGTAACAGATGAGTGTCCACAGTACGTGCGTTGACTGCTCACCGCGCCAGTCATTGGCTCAACTGCCCGTGCAATGTTTACTTAAAACCTAACTGCTTCGGGCAAAATGATGCATTTTACTCATTTTAATACCCATTTATTTTTTAACTTCAAATACTTCAAACGTCTTTACTTATTTTTCTTTTACCTCAAAAAAATGTTTGAGAATTTAATTTGTCGGAGTAAAAAAGTTAATATGCCGTACTTATTAAGCCTCGTCGATGTCATGCTTATCATTGTAGCGGTCAAGCGAATATTCACTGCGGGATCAGTTTGCAGGGGACCATGTCTCTGTAGGACATATGAGTCACTTGCCATACGCCACCCTGCCAAGAAGCTTTTTATATCGAAGGTGTCGATGACACCAGGCTCCGATCCCAATACAGATTACATAATGTCTGAAAAGTCCAGTTCAGAAGACGGCCCAGAAACTAAGAAAAGGGGTCCAAGTTCGAATGGACCATTTGACTTCAGTGCAAGGTACCATGTGTCTGTTTTTTTTTTAAATTCTGGGGTAGTTTGATGATCTGGTTCCTACGGCGTCCGACCACTTTCAGGTCTCTAAAAATAACTTGTGGGATCCACTGATCTAAGGAAAGTGCTCTAGTTTAAATCTCATTTTATGCTTTGATTTTCTTGAAGAGGTTACGTTGGCGGCTTGATCTACTTCGGTTTGGCGCTTCAGAGAGGATCGCCCAACCGCCTGTATCGTAATCCGCCCTTACACAGACATACGCATAATACTACATAATAAAATAAAAGAATGGGTTGGGGTTACACGCACTTTATACCACGACATAAATTAATTACAGGAAATTAGACAGGAAACATGGCGCCATTATTTCACTGTTTAGCACTGGATTTATTGGAAATATGCCACTTAATATTTATCGGTCATCTTTAATTTTAAAGCAAGAGAAAAGGGGGTGACAGCTGGTGTTTTCGAATTCTGCTAGCAATTTTGACAATTAATCATAGAAAGGTAGTCTTGGTACAATTTTGAGAAACATTACACTGCATGTCATCCCTGTCTTGTAGTAAAAATAAGACTTTAAAAAGAAACACAGCCATTATTTTGTATTGTATAAGAAAAGCATTCGCCCACACTGATTTTTGTACGCCCACATTTTCATGTGGACGTATTTATATTGTCGTCGCCTCTGTCCTTGATTTGGTTTTATGGGTGCCTCGCCAATCATGTCGTTGTATATGAGCATGACCACCCCACCCCAATTGGTGAGGCGCCTCATAATGACACCACTGCTCATGGGGCACCCAAACGGCTTGATCTTTACAGGCGCCCATAATGACACGATTGGTGGGGCGCCTTATAATGACAATATCATGATTGTCGGGTCGCATATAAAACCGAGTAAGATAGTTGGGCGCCCACGACTTGATCAAACGGGGTGCACAAAACGGCATAATTTGTGGGGTCCTCATCCTGGAGGTGCCCCCATAATGCCGAAATTGATGGGCAGCCCACGACGACATCGTCGGCGCCCATAATATAAATAATAATATAGTGAGATTGGTTAGGTCACCACGAATGAATTGGGCGCCCAAAACGACGTAATAATCTTCAAAATACAAACAAGTGGCACTCGAACCCAATTGCGAACTATATTTTTCTCATAAACTATTATAAGTACGTATAAGATGTATTCCATCATTCAGATGTTTATTATTTATGTTCATATTAAAATATAATAATACACCAATATCTCAAATTTAGCCTCAAAATTAACATATTCCGTCTTTTTCAGGTGCAAACCCTATTTTCCAAAATTTTCTTGGAGGAGAGCACGAAAGGCATTCTGACAGACGGGTAAAGTGAAAACAAAAAATATTATTTCATTTAGTTGGCAAAATAAAATAACAGAAAACAATAATTTTGCTGTATTTTTAATTGAATACCGCGAATTTGTACTATGGATTTAAACATTTTGTCTGGTGCAACTCTTCTTTGTGCCACATTTTTCGGGCAACATTTCGAATTTTCAGATCTGCATAGAGTGGGATTTCGATTACAAAACCACTGGAAACTTTGAAGCTGCTTAACACGTGTGTTAGAATAACAGAAAAATGCATATGAGGCTGTTAAATTTTCTCGGGGGTCTCTTTGGGGCATCACTAACATTAATTGAGACCGCACGCTTATGGCGAGCACCCTAGACCCTTCTCCGAAGGGAAATGCATCCACGGTACCGGTCGCCGTTGACCGCCAAATGTAGGTACATCCGCGCCCCAGGCGCCCCCAGAAGCCTTTGCCCCCCCCCCCCCTCGTATGCAAATAGTGTAAACTTCCGGTTATATCAAGGTTGTGTACACACTAGAAGTCACAATTTTGGTCCGAATTCCAACTGCCAAGGGATCTTTTACGTGCATGCACACGGGACCTCGGTTTTTTTATGGTACCACATTATATGCACTTCTATACCCCCCCCCCTTACTAAATAATATATCATAAGACTAATTACTGTACAATTATTGTAGTATAACAGTCTTGTTACAAAGTATAATGGCCGTAGATAAAAAATTATTAAGTCACCTGAACCCTGTTTGTGGGGATACGACAGAATTCAAAATTCTAAAAGCAGCTTTTATGAATTTCACTTTCGTCATTCTGTGCAATGTGTCTCGTGGCCTTCCACCACAGGAGGAATCAACTAGCGCTCCCGGCAACAAAAATAGGACATATTCCTACGTATTCAATATTCCTAACTGGTTAATCAAAAGGTCAAATTTTTCTCAAATACTGTAGTCCCATTTTTTTAACCAGCTAAATTCTCATGGGTTTTGACAATACAATGATAATACGATATGATAATTTCACAGGTTGATGGTTGTAAATTACTTGCAGGTTGAGGTTTTGGCTGAAGTTAATCGATTTATGAAATATATTATTTGACAGAGATTATAATCAGATATGCCACCAAATAGCATATTTTGCGTTCATTTTACATAAAATTCTACACCAAAAACTCAACAAAAATCACCAAAAGGGGGAAAAGGGAAACATAGAGAAAAACTAAAAATATCTTTCGCCCTACATTCGTCACCCCAGGAATATTTGGTGATCTGTGTCCGTATGTCTCCGGCAGTGGTACCAAAGGGGCATAACCGATACACATCAGTTGACTGAGCGTGGAATGTCTCACTGTTCTTGTCTGCTGCTGTCGCCAGTATATTCTACAATATTAAGTACATGTATGTGACTAAACTTACACAAACAAGGAATAGTTTTTCTTAAACCTATTGTAAGGTCCATATTGAAAGAGTTATTATTGTCACATAGAGCCATTAGAGGTATGTCTGTAACCAGGGTGACGTGTCATCTTGATCAATAGTAGTGCACTAGTAATGTATTATCAACCATTAAAAGCTAAATCATGTTTTCCGCAGCTTTTCCGGTGTCTTTGTAACTATTAGCAACCTGACATTATAATGGTATTCGATATATTATGCTTAGATGTGAAACACTGCCAATAAAAACAACCACCCATAGCCCGAAGGTGTCTCATCGATTCTTTTATAACTGTAAAGAAATGGCAATAGTTTTCTGCGTGGTTAAAGATTTTAAGAGCCTTGGGATTTGTTTTGTTTTCTTTCCGTGAGATTTTAAACGTCAAATTTATTACCATAAAGAAAACGTAGGATGCATTATCCCATTAACGTGGTTTGTTTAAATTTGGTGTGAAGCATTTTGGCCGAACCGAAGTTTCATGCCAGAGTTACCACCCCCTTGCCGAAAACGCGATAGTATAGACGCTACAATTATGAGAGGATGAACATTATCGATATTCAGCGTTCCGTGACCTTCTGTACCAGAGTCACCCCATTTTGCCGAAAACCTTATGACTGCGATCGAGGATACAGTTTTTTTTTACAGATTCTTTTCTTATTTGATGTGAAGCATTGAGGTCATAAGAGGGTGAACCCTATGCCTATAGTGATGTTCAACGTTCCGTGACCTCTGCCTAAGAGATACCCAGCCCCCTCTTTTGTAAACATTTATTTCAAATCCGGTGTCGATTTACAAAGGAAAATTTAAAATAATCGAATTATTAATAATAAACACAGCAACTGCATTCAATCTAAGTATAAAGTATTTTACAAAGGAAAATTTAAAATAATCGAATTAGTAATAATAAACACAGCAACTGTTTTCAATCTAAGTATAAATTTCTATTTTTTATTTTATTTAAAAACGATTCTATTTGTACAACTATTCTCTGCCACAATTGACAGAAATGTTACCGTACCTCTTGTGATTTCGGTGTCAATGTATAGATCATCTTATTCGTATTTTGAAGGGAAAGTTCCGGGTATAAAACTGGTTAATTCGGGATGAAAAATCATTAGGAACGTCCTATAATATAGTCTGTCTGAAATATATCGTTAAATGTGATATATTTCAGACCAAGCGCTCAGGTTGACGGCACCTGTGTTCAGATTTCAAGGAGGTTAAATCGCTAACTCAATTTTAAATTTTTTAAAATTGGTTCACGAATTACTTTCGAACGCGATTTTTTAACGAACAGACTCGATGAACGAATCTAAATAAAGCCTTCGGGAGAATACTTTCGGTGTCACCCAAAGGCGTTTTATAGCTGAGGCGCTGGAGGCTCGCGAAAAAAATCAAAGAAGAAATCAAGCGGGAGAAAAACCGATGAGAAAAATGAAATGTACCCAGTTAGGCAGTTAGGGAGGGAACTAAAGGAAGACAAAAGGGCCCCTCGTCTGACAAAAGGGTCCCTCTGGCAAAGGGAAAGACCCCCCCCCCCCCCCCCGAGTCCGAGTCAATCGTTTTCTTTACACTGTAACTGTCGAATCCACTATTGAACAGGGGTGAATTGGGGCCGGGAACCGGTAGTTGAGAAAATTTTGACCATTGGATAAACCAGTTAGAAATATTGAATCAGCAGGAATATTTTCATTGAAAAATGACCCATTTTTGTTGCCGGGAGCGCTAATGTGATGGAAGGCCACGAAAGACATTGGTACAGAGTGACGAAAATGAAAATCATAAAAAGCTGGCGTATCCCCACAATCAGGGTGCAGGTGACTTAATAATTGATCGGGTGAATTTCGTATCCCCATTGTATGATTCCGAATTCTGGCCCACACCCAGCACACCCGGTCCAGAAAGTCTATTATATAAGCCATTCCAAACTCCAGTGATGGCGTGGCGGCCCGTTAAAGCCACCAGCCACATACAATATGATCGTCATGGCTCCAATAGCCCCTCTCCCATATAATGTTCAGCAGAAAAAGGTTGTCATTTTTCATTTTTTATCCGACGGGCCCTTCGAACGATCGTCGGACCGGCCCTTCGGGCGCCCGATCGCCCGACGGCCCATTCCGCCCCTGCTACTGAATGAGAATGCAGTCATTGCATTTGTATGAAAATCATCAATCAAGACCCCCCCCCCCTCGAGAAAGAGGTCCCTCAATATAGTATAGCCTCCGCCATGATAAACCATAAAACTCTCCTGATCGGTGTAGACTGGAATATTCAGACATCAAAGACTGGCATTCATTTTTGACTCTTCTCGGAACTTACCTATTAGAAATTACCGTAGAAACATCCATAATACATTATTATATTGTGTCCATTTTAGGGTGCCAAAGAATAGCGATTTAGCTCCTTTAATGGTACGTAATAACGATCGCGGAAATCCGGGGGGGGGGTCTTGGTTATGTGTAGATGGAGCCTCTATTTTCCATCCAAAACTATTAAAATACATGTACTTGAAAAAATATGTTAGAATTAAGTCATTGATTAGCAATAGCATGTAACGTCATCATATCATTTGATATCATATCGGAACTGTCTTTAATTTTTGCTGGTTAGTTTAAGTCAACAATAAAATATGCTTACATAATTGTCAAGAACGACGTACGCGATGCTTTGAAACGATTATTTTAAAGGCATTTAGAACATAAATAGTCGCGTGTAATGAGTTGCTAATGAGCAGACGTCGATGACAAGCTGTTAATGTGTTGATCACAGTTTTCGTTACATTTATATAAGAAAATATATTGCACATTACAATACTGACGTTTAATTCAAAGCGATGACGGGCAATGTCGCATATTATTTTGTTACACGTTTTAGTTTTATTTGATTACCTTCAGATAAATGGATCTATCTAAAACTCATGAAGGGCATGGTAAGTCCATAATTTTTTAATGGGGTTTTCTGTTGCAGTGCTGAAAGAGTTGAATCTTATTATAGAATCCTATCAAATATATATGTAATTAACTAGGAATCGGTCTAGAAATGCCATGCTTACCAATTATATACCCAACGCTCTAATTCATTTAAATCGACAGGCTATATTTTCTGATTTAACAAATCGGTAGTGGCTGGTTGTTATCGATGAAATTGGGAAGTGCTCTGGAGTGGAAGCAGGGGCCGAGTGAAACAAAGCAAAATTAATGTTTCATTAAGACAGTTCGTGTCATTTTTATGTCCGTTTTATATGTTTGCGCAATGCTGCTGAGGGTAGAGTAGTTTTGATTTATTGCCGAAATAAATTTCTAGATTATGTGTAAAAACGACCGTCCGAGCGGAACGACTTGAAACAAATTTCTTTAAACGATATCTACATTTCAATTTTCTAAATGATCGTTCCACGTCGGGATAAAAGAACTAAACACACATCATACGCTTTATATTTTACATAACATAAAATGGTCATAAACTTCACCACCGAGGCAGTGAAAGAATCCATTCTGTTGTCATATCAGATCAGAGTTGCATTCCATGAAATTTAAACAATTAGATATGACATTCATTAAAGGGCGCGTGGCTCTATTCTTTGAAACCTTAAAGGGACAATCAGGATAAGAACAGAGTCTCAAAAATTAAAGTCCGAGTATTTATGAAATTTATGGACCAAAATATAGTGGCATGGTGTATTTACCTTGTCTCAAAATTTCAGCTCAAAATATTGAGCCGTTTGGACGTGAACGTCAACACTGCTTATCCGGACACGTTTCCCTTTTAAGATTTCGGGTCAATTTTTTCATTGGGTGACCTGATAATCGATTAATGTTTCTTGAGAGGTCTATACAGTGAATGACCCATGCCCTGTACTTGATAACAAAAGATAAATTTCACCTACATATTATTTTTATAGAAAAAAGTCTGGTTTTATCCAGATACTGTATAATAAAACATTCTCCATTTCCAGATGAAGACTGTCAGGTTTATTTTATTTACAAGCGTATCACAAATATCGGGTTAGTAAGTGGGCCTTAGGTTATGGATTTTAAAGTATTTTAACACAAAATTAAGCAGTTTTATTCCCCAAAAAGTTATCGGGATTGGCACTTTAACATAGATGAAAATGGGTCTATAAAAGCACATTATTAATATGCATGTATAAAGTGATTATTCAATTTTAACAAATTTATTGTAATCCAATCAGTGAGACGAGAGAGAGAGAGAGAGAAATGGGGTTTAACGTCCACGCAACACAAACTCGGTCATTTCGGGACTAACACATAGAGTAATTTATTTCAATAATTCGCTTGCGCGTAGGGGTCTTTAACAATGGGGGAAAACCAGAGGAAGCCCACGAGGTTGAGAAGGCGCCCCTATCTCCATGTCACATACGCTCACACCAGGGATCGAAACCACAGCCGCAAGCTAAAGGTGGCCGGCTAGCTAGAGGTCGAAGCGCGGCACTCTAGAACACTAAGCTACCCCCACCCCCAGTTGGACGAAAATGGGTCTAAAAGCACATATTAATGTATATAAAGAAAATTATATTTCAATGTTTAACAAATTAATTGTAATATAATCAATTATGTTGGATGAAAAACGTGGACAACCCCAAATGAACGACATTGTTTTGTTGTTTGTGAATCAACTATTACTAACTATTTCCGCATTGTCTTGAAGGATATGTTTTTCTTTGTTTTTTTGCAAATGGTCCCCGAAACCATAAAATACTCGACCCGTACTGATGATAAGATGTTCATATTGTGGCTTAAATATTTGGATCCTATATATATGTCCGGCAATATTGATTGAAATGGACCAATATTGAATTCTAATTCGTTTTCTTAATTCCAGATGTTATGGACAAATGCGATACAAGACATACAAATTTTTTTTAATGTTAAATTGCATCTGCCAGGAGTTGCTCCAATCTATCAGGGTGTTCAAATCTTTTTGAAGTGCTAGGTGGTCTTATGGGGAAGTCATTGGGGTGTAAATTACGCAATCATCTGCAAAAAGGCGCAAAGTGGAGGATATATTAGATGCGATGTTGTTTATGAACAACAAAAACAACGTAGGTCCAAGCACTGTGCCTTGAGGGACGCCGGTCAAGTTGGATGATTCGCCGTCTATCACCACTTGTTGAAGGCGACCTCTAAGGAAGCTACTTACCCAAGACAAGGTATTGTTACAAATTCCGTTTTAGGACATCTTCTCCGTCAGTCGGCGATGTAGCACCTTGTCAAAGTCAAGTATCGCCATATCCACCTGCAGGCTTTGATTCATGTCTCGGGAAATCTCGTCTGTCGAGAGAAGGAGTTGAGACTCACATGATCTTTTAGAGCGGAATCTATGTTGGTTTTCATGTAGAATGTGTTTACTATCAAGGTGGTGCATGATCTGGGAAACTACTATGTGTTCTAGTATCTTTGATACTACTGCAGTGAGACTCACCGGTCTATAATTAGCTGGTTTAGTTCTATCATCTTTCTATTGGAACTCTGTTGGCCTGTTTCCAGTCCTTGGGTATTTCATGTGTGTTTAGGGGTTGCTGATATAGGTCTTGTAGGATTGGTGTTATTCGTTAGATGTTTCTTTTGATGTTATAATAGGCATCTTATCCGGCTCACTTGCCCTTTTCACGTTAAGTCGATTTATACAGTTAGTCACTCCCTTAAATTTGCTGTAACTTGAATGTTAGGCATTGTTGGATGCGATGAGATTCTCTTGCTAGGTATGTTAATAAGGCCCTCCTCTGTAAATTCGGAGCAGAATTGGTGGTTAAGCATCTCAGCTTTATCTTTCGCGTTGTCGCCAATGCGCTCATAGTGTCCTGTTTCCTTGACTTTATGTATTTATAAAAGTTTTTGTCGCCTTTATTATTTTCTGGTTCTACAAGATTGCTGATGTAGTAGTAGTATGGTGTATGAAGTTCGTTTCTTATTGTTTTTCTGAAATTATTAAATGTTCCTTTGTCTTCTTTACTTTGCGACTTCCTGGATACATATGTGATTCAGTTTCTGTTTCTTACGTATCATTCGTTTTATCTTTTGGGTCATCCAAGGTATATCTGGTTTCCCTTTGATTACCTTCTTTGGGATGTTTGTTTAAATGTAGTCCAGTTGTCTTCTGCGGATTTAGAGATGGATGTTCGTAAGTATTCTTCGCTAAAATCTGACATATCCTTACGTATGTTGTTCCATTCAGCTTTTTTGTAGTTAAAAACTGTTCTTGGTGCCTTTTTATTTATGACTGGTTTTATGTTAAGAATATTTACATATTTCTATGTGATGGGTCGTTTTGTATTTTGGATAATGACTTTTCTAGTTCATCAAGGGTGTCAACTTTAGATTTGGGTTCCCTGTAGTTAGCAACTATGGGTAGAGACCCACAGCTTGATGTGCGAACTTTGGCCCATTTTATTTCACAATTGGTGTCTAGGTCTAACCATTCCTCGGCTGGTAGATCGGGACGGACCATGATCGCGACTCCTCCACCGCTTTTGTTTACGAGTTCTTTTCTATCTTTTCTAAATATTTGGTATTTATGTTCAGCTTGGATATAATACAAAAGATGATAGCAAAACAAAAAAAAGGATGGATGAATAGGAGTATACAATAATCAGAATGAAATTATAATACAAAAGATGACAACACCAATATAATAACACATAGTAAAAGTATACTTAACAATGTCAAAAGGCATTTAAAAAAAAATGAGACATGTGAAATGAGAAAAACATTACCTATACATTAATTAATAGATGGACATAGAGTGAACCAGTATTATTCATGTGTGTGTCTCTGACCCTATGATGATGTCAGGTGCACAGCTCG
The DNA here is from genome assembly GCA_036850965.1 of Patella caerulea. Taxonomy (NCBI): domain Eukaryota; kingdom Metazoa; phylum Mollusca; class Gastropoda; family Patellidae; genus Patella; species Patella caerulea. The sequence continues at coordinate 29,227,673 of JAZGQO010000006.1, forward strand.
AAATGGTGGTATAAAGATCTCTTCTTATATTTCGAACTCTTTCGATGCTGCCTGCATGCGATGAGGAGGTTTCGATCGTAATATTCGAAACGTTTGGTGCATGGTCTTGTCTGATGTTACCACGCTTCCGAGCGGAAGAGAAGTGTATTGTACTCAGTGAGTTTGATGCTCCTTTTCCATGTTCTTTAGAATAACTGTCTGATTTGAGAGGGAGTAAAGGGTTTGCTGATGTAAAACTTTCTATGTCAATGCAGACTTGAGGAGAGGTTTGGGATCCCGCAATGTATCCACGAGACACTTGAATTGGTCCGGGCTTTATAGGAGTCCGGTCCTATATCAGCACATTTTGCATGGAACCAAATGTCGCAACCGTCGCCCTGGATAGCTTTCGCATTCCAGGCTACAGTTTTGTTACATATTCCGCATGGGTACTTCACTTGTCTTGGGTTGGCTTCAATATCACCTGATTGCAGTATAAGTAAATAAATCATGGTACATATAGCTTAAATTTGCATCGTTTTTCAGTCGTAAATGACACTGCGAATTAAGTTTCAAAGAAGTTCAAAAGCTAAACAAACTGTTCACTTTAGTTGCCTCATTGGATGACTCGGACACGAGTAATCATGTTTGCAGGTTATAGGAGTTATGGAAATTACTAAACCACAAAGAGTAATGTTTAGGTTCACTTTCCTGGGGGCGGCCGTCTTGTGTCCACCTACCTGTGGTGATCGCTGTCGTTCGATGGACCAAGCACCCAAATTCATATTTCACAATCTACTGATGGAGTATAGTGAGTTTAGAATGGTTCTGCCTAATACTAGTGTTCTGGCATACTTAAATAATTTCAAAAATTTGGTTTTATCTTCTTAGAATTGAGAGCTCATTTTAGGAACATCCGACCCAGTGTCATACGCTGGAGGTGGCGACCGGTTTTAAGGGTGTGTCCGCTTTCCACGTCTGACAGAATAAAGATCTAATTAGTACTAGCCTACATATTTAATTGGGTGAAGTTATCTTTCCGGGCATTTGCTCTGTGGAAATTGTTGGCAATGATTTTAGATTTAGCACGGATGATTTTGCCACTTCGTGGGCGAAGCGTAACTGGCCTCCAATTATGCACCTTTAAAACATAGACTTAAGAACGGTATCAAATATCGATATAAATTATTCTTTTATATAGGGCCTATTATTTGAAATAATAGGCCATATTATTTGAGTAGATTTGGGTGGATTTGAGTAGACTAAATATTAAATCGTGCTATCTAAAATTTGCATTAGCTTGTTATGTTAATTGTGTCTTTAATCCGACAATCGGCCGCATTTTATATTAATAATGCATATATATTATATTATATACACACCTAATGCAATTTCGATGAGTTGCACGACGAAGATTAATAGGCCTAATAATTCAGATAACAAGGTCTGAATTTATTCTCAGGGTACCCGATAAGTGATATTGTTCGTTTTTGTTGCGAAAAGGGGCGTTATAATTATTCTCCATATTTACATTTAAAAAAAACAACAACAACAAAAAACAAACGCGGGTGCATTTTCAATAATGAAACAAAAGTAGCCTATGTAAGATCTGATAGATAAGATGGTGAATTATTGATGAAAAAATTGATTGTTAGAGGAGATTTGATCAGACAATCATACAACGACAGTAAGTTATATTGATTGAGACTGCAGTAGCGTAGGCTTATGTAGGTCCCTTTATTGAAAGATTTCTTTTCTTTTCACTCTAATAAAAAATGGGAATTGTAAATCCCCCTAGACACAGCAGGGCAATGATGCAATCAGTCGTCTTGCAGTAAAAAGAGAAAAAAAAAATCAGCACGATAAATTAATAGGAAAGACAAATCAGTAGCCATAGTAATTATGTACACAAATCGATTTTATTTGACAGGCACATGTCAAAACAAAGATGGCGGCTTAGTCGAAACGGGCTTACTAGTCCGTGGCATTGGCAATGTTGTAACTGTATTAAAATACTAAACTAATAGTAATTTTGGCAGATATGTATTTAAAAGGAATATGACAGCGGCATGTACTATGCCCATGGCTACAATTTCAGATGGGGAAACGACTGTGATAACTTGTCCGACCTGTGATCATTGTGTTGCCCAAGCAGCGGGATCAAGACGAACGATTTGTCCAAATTGTGGCAATTTCTACAATAATGAAGCCGCTGAAAGACCACCGTCCTATAATAGGCGATCTCGGGTAGTTCAAGAATGTAACAAAAACAACAACAGTGTAAGATTAAGTCGCTGTACTTTTTTTTGGTGTAATAGGGATATGATATAGCGAAAAGTGAAGTGTTCTATTTGTGTTGAATTAGCGTATTATATTCACCCAGTTTTGTGTTCTCATTTCACTCATACTTGCCGGTCTACGCAGACTGAAAGTGAAATTGACCGTCTAGATAACTTACTTGTTAGTCAGTCTATATACATAGGCCTGTTAAAATATTGAATTCAGGTTGAAAATTGTCTTATTCTTTGGAAAAAAATATCTTGCTTATTTGTCAAAAATTAATTGACTGGCAAAATTGTATACCCTATTTATACAAGTTTTCCATCTTTTATCTTTGTATCAATTGATCATTAGGAATAAGAAAGACTGAATTACTGGTTCAGTTCAGAAACATCTGTGTAACCCACTGGCCGCTCCAGATCTGTGACCGTGCCTGCTGTCGTTGGGGCAAATATTTTATTTATTTATTAATCTATTCAGGTTTATAAGGGATCAGTTTACTATATTCCGGATAAATCGCCCCCAAATAATATTCAACAAAGAAATGAAACAAGAAAAAAATCTCCTTTACGTAAATGTTATTTGTAGACTCTGGCAGACTTCAATCTCTCTTTCAGGAGGAATCAAGTCGATCTGGTGGAGGTCTTCAAACTATATCAAACTTTTTCAATAATCTTGGTCCAAATCGAAAGTCTAATTCTGGATCATCTAAATCAAATAATGAAGGCAACAAAACTGAACTACCACCAATAAATGGAAACAATAAGGTTACAAATCGCAGTAATGGACCCGCATATTTATCACCACATTCACCAGCTGGCAGCCAGTCTTCCTCAGATAATCCTGCTCAACGAAATATAGGCAGCTCTGGTTCTAACAATAGAGTTATCTACCCTGTTAGAACCAAAACAGCCGAACAACTAATGTAAGTATGGCATTTTTCGAATTAAGTAGGATCTACTATTATAAAATATATTAAGAGATAACCTGGAATTTGTGAGAACTTTGAAGTTAATCTAGTTGAAGAATGCAGGGGACTATTGAATTCGGTTTGCTGACTGCAGTCATCTGACTATAGGGCCATCCGTCTGTTTGATGATGAGCGATTTCTGCTCAGGCTATGTAGATAAGATTATTCTTGAGACAAAATTTTTACAGCTCCATTGACAAGAATCACAGCAAAATTTGGCCTTGAGATACATCAATTTGCAGATGATACACAGGATATATCGCTTTCAAGGAAACGTCTATCACTGAAGTTACCACTCGCATCGAGGCGTACTTAATTGAAATTCATCTTTGGATGACCACCAATTTTTTAAAGCTGAATCCTGAAAAAACAAAACTTTTGATCATTGGAACCAGCCAACAACGGTTGAAATATTCCAATCTGTCCTTGAATTTCCAACACCAATACCTACAGCCAACAGATGTAGTTAAGAACATCGGAGCATACATCAACTCAACTCTGTCCTTCGGACAACATATAAATCAATAATTTCAGCTTCCTTTCACCAACTCCATAGAAACTGAAACAAGAAATATCTCACCACAGATACTATGGAACTTCTTATTCATTCGTTCATCACCAATAAACTAGATAATCACAATGCACTTCTATACAATATACCAGAATATCAAATAAATCAGATACAGGGAGAATCCAAAATTCAGCAGCACAGTTGTTCACAGGCAGCAGAAAGTACCAACACACACCAATCTTGTAACAACTCCATTGGCTCCCCATTATGCAGTGAATTGTGTTCAAAATACTCCTGCTTACTTTCAAAACTCTCAAGGGTTTGGCACCAAAATATCTCACAGATTTGTTGATACCGTATACATGTAACAGAACATTGAGGTCGTCAGACAAAATCCTATTGACAATACCACCAATACATCTCGAAACAACAAAACAATCTTTTTGGTTTGCAGCACCCTTCTCATGGAACTTCCTCCCTCATCATATTCGAATAATATCATCACTGCATGTGTTAACAGATAAAGACTCTGCTTTTCACATCTGCTTTCCAAGACCAGTATTGAGAAATTTGCTTAGCGCAATAGAAACTTTCGTTAATATTGTTGCGCGAACGTAAATTGAGATATATTATTATATTATTATTATAAGCAATTTATTGGTCAAAAGCTCTGCCTCTACTAGAGGTACTATTACAAAGATGTGATGTAGATGTTCATTAGGTAAATATCTTGACTGAGCTCCTCAGCTCAATGATGAGCTTTTTCTGCTTAGGCTAAGTACAGATAATCAAATTAATTTGATGGTGGTTTGGGACAAAATAACTGTAATTCTAATTGAGAATGATGAAACTTGGTATACAGTTTCATTACATCGGTAGTTTGAGAATTAGCATTTTCAGCTCAGGATAAGCAATCTGGTAAGGAATTTGATTACTTGATGCTTTAAGAAAAGATAAATGAGCAAGTGATAAATGAATGTCATCTGTTTGTTTATGAATTTCATGGAATCCAAATCCGATCTGATGTGGGAAGGAATTCATTAATGCCACGCATATAAACATGGATCTACGTGAAAATGTCATTGTGGGATGTTTTTATGTACAGATTTTGTTGTGTGGGTGCAAAAGGTATTCTGTAATTGCTTTTGACTTGAACTTTATATTCATTTTATGTTACATGAACTATAATAGTTATTTATTTTAGACTGTATTTTGTTATTATAGCGGGGATATACAGGCTGCTTGGGATTCAGAGGACTGGAAATCTGTCAAAGATTTTTATACAACAACATTTGAGTCTGTTATAGAATTGAATGCTGCCTTTAAGGTTTGTTTTTTTTTTGAAGTAGATAACTTATATATTATTAAAATACATTCATTAACCCATAATAATATATAATAATAGCCCTAGATTGTCCATCCCTTGCTATATCAGTTTTCAACAGAATCATTATAATTAGTATGAAGGCGGATTTAGATATATTTAGCAATGGATCATGTTTTCTTTTTATAATGTTTCCTCAGTATAAACATAGAAAAGTAGGTGATAATTAGTGCTGGGTTTATATTGTTTTAGCTCCCTATTATTGCCAGTCAAAATGAAACTACACTATGGTATTGATTTTTTAAAACAGTATGATATAACAGTAGAATCAATTAAATACACACAGTATAAAAGCAGCATTTATTAATTAATTTGTTAATTACAATGCTTAATATAAATGGTGGAATTAGTCATTTATTTTTACCTTACTGCGTTAGATAGTGGTAGATGTATTATAATAGTACCATGATATAATATACTAAGCCAAGTGCAAGATTTTATTTGTACCCAAATATATATATTATCACAATATTATTTCTTTGTTTTAATTCTTAAAGTTTTTCTTTGTGAAAAAATGAAATATGCTATATTATTTTAGAATTGACCTTTCTTTGTTTTAAAGTTTTATTTTATGTTTTCAATGTATTGTGATAAATACTGCAATTAGGTTACCCTTAGGCACATAAAAGGTAAAACTGTATACCATACAGGGCTGGGACCATTGCATTACCAATGTAATTAATTACATTACCATTACTTTTTAAATGTAATCATTATAATTACTTTCTCATTTTTAGCAATGTAATTAATTACCATTACCCATTACATTGAAAGTAATTAATTACCATTACCTATTGCTTTAGGAATTTTCACATAGAAATTAAAAAGACAACATTGTTTTCTGCCATGAAGATCCTACAAAACCAAACTTAAAATAATCTTTTTTTTTTCACTTAAATCAATATTTGTGTATGAATAGTTATTTCTATAATTCATAACATCTGGGCAAATATTCAAGTGACGGTTAGTGGTTACAAAAACTGCTGTAATTCTTCTAACATAACTGATTAGAAATTACAGCAAAAACAGTAAGGATTGAATGTTGATCAGTTTATATATATTCATATTGCACTATATGCGTTGCGACCCATTTGTGTCAAATTCTAGGTCAAGAAAATTAGCGATTTGGGTCCTTTAAGTAATTATATAAGATTTTTAATCAACCCCAAAGAGTTTGTCTATAATATATTGTATAACTGGTAAATTATTTAGCATGACTCTAAAAAAAATGATTGTTTATTATTAAGTAACCATAAAATGATGAGATACTTGAAAGCCATTGTTTAGTTTGTCACTTGTTACCTTGAGATTAAGATTAAAGTGTAGTAAGACTATTGTCTTTTAATCTTAACTGATTGATTGATTGACTGAATGATTGACTGTAAATTAACACTAATCTTTAATTAAAGTATACTTATTTTAGAAAATGTTGAATGCCTTCTTATTATAATTTGTTAAACTGATTAAAATCTTTTTTTAAAGAAAATTATAATAAATTGGATTTGTGTCAGGTACACTTAATTTTCTTCTTTGGTGCTATAAAATTTCATGTTTGTCATATGGAAATATTTATATGTGCCATAAAATAAAATGTAATTGAAATGTAATTGACCATTACATGATTTTTGGAATGTAATTAATTGCATTTCCTTTACTCATTACTTTTAGAATCTTCCATTATTCATTACTTGGCCATTACTTAAAAAATGTAATGATTAAATTCCGTTACCATTACCCATTACCATTACCCCAGCCCTGATACCATACCTTATATTGTTATTGTTGAGTAGACTGGAACAGAAATGATTGATCAAAGAATGAAACAACTTTATGCAATGAAATATATATGAGCATGGGGTGTCTCATTTATAGAATATGTATTTTGGAAGTGTAAACTAGAGTCTGAACCTCCTACTCCTAAAGGGGTGGTTTGATGGCTGAATGTTTAGTATGCACGCGCTGTATCATATACCACCTGCCATTGAGTCAAGTGGTGTGATTTCTAATCCCCGGTTGTACGTGGCAAGGAGTAGGGTCGCCAGTCCAATTTCATAGGTTTTCTCCGGGTACTTTGGTTTCCTCCCGCTGCTAAAGACACTACGCCTAGCGAATTATTGAAATAAAATAGAACCATATGTTAGTCCCAAAGTGACCTAGTTTGTGTCAAGTGGACGTTAAACCCTATTTCTTCCTTTCTCCTAGACCTAAGATACACGGTACTTTCTAAACATAATGAAATATGATGACAATAGTGACACTGGATGTAGCAAGTTTATATTTTCCTTCGAATTCACAGCAGCCCCTAGCCTTGAATATTGTTCCCCCCCCCCCCAAAAAAAAAGTATTTCCGTAAAATATGGATTATCTTCTATACTGTTAAAAAAAATAGCCTTGTTTCACTCCTCACTAGCATTTATATTTGATATGCTTACAAGACTGTAATACCACTGTCTACAATTTTGTTCTGTATTTTCCGACAATTTTTGTACTTTTTGTTTTTTTAATAAGATAGTTAGTTGAATTTAACAAGCAGCACTTTTTGTATCAATGCCTTTATTTTCAAAGATAAAATGAATCTCTTTTTCACTGTATAATGTGTCCATTGATCGTTTTTGTTCTAGAAAATTTTCATAAAACGTGGACAATACAAACTTGCTCAAATAGAGAATGATGAAGTAGACATATTTTCAACATTGTTAAGATTACCACATATTATCAGACATTCATTATTAATTATCAGTACTCAATATAATCTTCTGTTGACGACTATTTATAGAATTCTATGCAGGCGGTGACAATATGGCTTCTATTATGTGCACTAATCTGTACTGGCCGTGACTGTGTTTGAAAATGAAGTTTTGAAAACATGCTAGTTCTTAAGGTGTGTAAATTGATTGATAGGTCCCGAGTACTCCCGAGTACTTCAGCTCTGATGTTTTGGTCAATTTATAAAACAAGCGGTCTTGACCAGCATAAATTATATGACTTGAAAGCATTGGCTGCTATCCAACAGGCAACAATGTTGCATATTACTATTATTATAGGAATCTGGAATCTGCTTAAACTTTTGTGTCACCCCGGACAGCAACATTGTCCATTAATGTGGTATATTTATCTATTTAGTTTGGATTCAGTTTTTGACATAAGTTGAAAAGAAAAGACATTGATAGAATGTTATTTGTGTTCAACCCATATTGATTAATTTAACATTATTTATTTAACATCATTAGTTTACCATGGTTAGTTTTGTGTGATAGACTATAGAAATAACAATTCCTGCTACATATAGGTTACATATGAATAGAAAAAGACAATAGAAATGGCTTTGCGACATAATTAACAATTTCATACCAAACTGTCTCTTTTAGTAAGAGAATATATAAGTTACAAATGTGAAACAATTCATGAATGTGGGAGAGCTAAATGATTTATCAGGGCTGGATGACACAGGAATTTTTGCGGGGGGTCAAAATGCGTTCTCTCCCCCGGTCTTGAAATTGTTTAGAAATACATGGTCTCAATCGTCATTTTGGTGTATGTCTAGGGTAACCAGGGGTCAATTTGGCAAAATACAGAAATTGGGATTTACATAAAAAAATACTAAACACATGTACCTACTACATGCTACGTTTTAGTTTTACTGATATGCAATAAAATCATTTCTGCACAATTTTGTCAGGAAACTTAAAGGAAGCAAAATAGAAAAAACAAAAACCGAAAGTGACAGTCAAACAACAAAATGTCAAGAAAATTCTTCACATAAGCAATTTGTTGATTTTTTTCCAATACGTCTGAAGAGCCTAAAATAGAGTTTTGCACAATTATGATTCCAAATGTGATTGGAAAGGTAAGCGGCTTGGATGTTTTCTGTTTGATGAACTGTTCTATAATGTCATCATTATCCAGCTTGAAAGTATAGGCCTAGTTAACGTTCATTAAGACTAAGCATGTCAGATGAAAATTGGTCAAATTACGTGTAGAAAAATCAAACGCCCCATTTGACATCAATTGTTATTATGGATTAATATAGTCACATTGTGATTCAATTTCATTGATGTGAAGTATTAATTGTGATTCAATTTCATTGATGTGAAGTATTAATTGTGATTCAATTTCATTGATGCAAAGTATTAATTGTGATATCACATATGTCTATAGTCTATATCATTATCACGCTCTTTGAATGCCCATGTTATCCCACTATCTGATGATAAAGGTTAACACACACAACTGTGGCACGTTTCTCATAGAAAGTTGTTTTACATTTTTTTAATATGTAGCTGAGCAGGAGGGTGGTTTGTGTGTGTGTGTACCCCTCAAGCCCCTCCCCCTCTTTGAATCCGCCCTTGCTTTTTTATTTTTTTACTTTTGTAGTACTACTTGTGATTTAGAATATTTTACATCTCCAGGACCGAAGCAGGAGTCCTTAAAGGGGCAATGACTAAAATCTTAATAATTATTACAATAGTCTATAGAAATCTAAAAGAATTGATCTGTTCTTATTTTACAATGACATAAAAATGAAAGATGATAATCGAAGATGTGTAAATTTGAGTGGGTTCCAACTAAAGTCTGAATAGTTTGATGAACTGTCAGATATGTTATGAAAAATCAAATAAGTCAGAACTATATTGATTATGTCTTGAATAAAGACAATATGATTGTTATTACCCGTAACCTACTTATAGTATTTTTGTATTCTATAAAGGATCATACCGGTAACGAGTCACATTATAGATTCTGTGACAATATTTCTATCAAGTCAAAAGTCAAACAAATAAATTCAATAAGGCATGATCGATATATAGTCAAGTCTATAGAAACTTTTAAAAGTACACCATATCAATAGCAAATATTGAGTTACAACAAATCACTCAATTTAGAGTAGTCAACTAGTAACCGTTACTAGCAGAATGTAAAAATATAACAAAATAAGACATAAAAGACATACATATCCATTACCAGATACAAAAAAAAAAACATAGGCATTTTTCTTGACATGACAAAAAAAAAACAAATTTAAGACTAAAATTTTCTCTCAGTAATTTTTTCAAATTTTGTAGGAAATATTTTGAACCAGATAGAACCTTTTCCCACAGCAACACATGAACTTAATTCTATGTATGTAAATAGATGCAGAAATTAGTGTATCAATTAACTTTATATGATCAGAAATTGTTAGAGTGACATTATGATGTCCAAATAATTTTTTTTTTTCATTATTGCAGAGAGATCCAAACAAAGAGTATAAGACTATAGATGATTCAGGATTAAAGTTTGATTTTATAAATGTTGTTTATGATAATTTGATACAGTTGGTAAGTATTTCAAAAACTTACTCAATAGTAAACACAAATTACTCTTAACCTAACGTAGTCTGGAAAACTTCAGGGTTCACTTACTTTAGTTTTTGAACTTAGAAATAGGTACATGTATTGGTAATGATATCTTAGTGTTCTTGGGGTGACATGCTAAAAAATGCCTAAGACTCTGATATTTTAGTACAATCGACATCAAACTTGGCATGTTTTCCTGTTTGGACATAGCACATGGATTGATAGACTTTGGTTCGGTGCTTTTTATTGTGCCTGGGGAAAAGCATTGGTTACATATCTGCTTCTCTGTTTTCAAATGGAACATATTGTTGGTGAAGTGTCAAAAGGGTGTATCTTGTGGAAATTAGTCAAATACACTTTTTTACATTTTTAAAATCTCCCAATTAATATGCACATTTCTGCCTAAGCTGTGTATCTCTACGCCAATTAGAACTGTTCTGGGTATCATATGTCCAAATTTGGTATCTTGTTTTGTGGAAATTTTGAAATGCAAAAGGTTCTATTTCTTAATCTTAGAAATTCTGAGATACACCCTTTTGACACTTCACCGACGATATTGTAATTGTATAACAGCCTTTGATTGATTTATCATTTCTTTACTTTTGTTTTCTCTAAATAAAACACTCTGCTCGACTGCTCCTCAACAACCCAACTGTTTATTCTTAGTAGAAAGCTTTGATGGTTTTTTTAATTGTCCCCCACCTTTAGAAGAGAGCACACTTTTTGAGATACTATGACTCTGCTTCTAATTGAACTAGAAAGTTCTAACGGGCTGTAGGTGTGTATTAGGTGATCGAATGCTGTGACTAAGTGTTATGATAGCAATTTGATTGGCCGATGCCTTGCAGAGATAAGCAATTTGATTGGTTTAACCCCACTTTCCCCACATTTGAATGTTTTGATAAAGGATTAGGAGGTTAGTAGACCGTGGATGTAGGAATATAGTCTGTTCTATTTAATTAGTATCACTGGTGTAAACTTCTCACTCTAATTATTGTTGCTGGTGAACACTTTCTACTATCAGTAGATTTGGCAAATAAGTGAAATCAGTTTACTAATAAGTTAACATTGTCAGCTAATTTGATGTAATAATTAATTTGAAATAAAAACAAATAAACTACTGATGTTTAATCACAGCTTATCAGTTGATATATATAGCTGGTCTGAATCGCAGAATTTGAGGTTTCCAAATTTGATTGGCTGATGCTTTGCAACACAATAAAATAAATTCTTATTAGGTAAGAGTGTCGAAACTTAATGTCTTTCATCAATACCTTGACTAAGCATAGATAAACCATCAGTATACAATTTGATTATGTTTTTTTTTTTTATTAAAATTTGATTTATACTGCAGTGATTTGAGTGATAATCAGTTATTATATTGTATTATGTAATAGGATTGTGTGCCTGAGCCTGATAAACAATAGGATAGATAAAATTACATTGTGTATCGGATTACCTGTTAATAATTCAATGTGCCATGATTGATTTCTCAAGTATACTCATAATCAATTGAGCTTGTTCAGTCGTGCTAGAATTGAAATTTACTATATGCTATTGATGTATTTTAAGATATTTTAAAAATAGTAACAGATTGTGATGATTTACTTATTCAAATGTTAGGTCCAGGAAGAGCTAAAAGCCAGCTATATCTGAAAATTACTTTATAGACTACTATTTTGATAAGGTTTTAGTGTCTATTAAATGCTTCCATCACCCCCCCCCCCCCAAAAAAAAAATAAAATAACCAGAGTGAGCAATAAATTGGTGGATAGAATATTTTATAAAAAGATAAATGTGCAAGTAATTAAAGATGTAAGAGTTAGATATATAATAAATAGCTGACAGTTCTCTTTAAAGGAACAGTAACACTCTTGCTGGCTTAGCAGCTCCAGAAAATAAATAAAAATAAATAATAGCCTTATTCTAAGTACTAGATTTTTAAGTGTTCTATCTGTTATATAAATTATCCATAACATCCTATTTTACTTATTCAGAGGGTTTTACAATATTTTAAAATCCAAGTCACATTTGAAAAGGTTTACGTTAGATATTTCAAATCATTTAGTTGAGATTTTCCAATTTTTTAAATTAGGTGTGTTAAGATGAAATTTGTATCATCAATTAATTGGAATATTGTAAAATAATACAATTTGTTGACCAGAATGAAGATTGGGACATATTATTCAGTTACAACAAGAGTGGTATTGAGCCTTTAAAATAGTTAAAAATAGATACTGGTAATGAAAAGGGAATAGGAAAATTTCCGTCAAATTACTTACAGAACAATGTATTCATGATTGTCATTGCTATACCAAGTCTCGGTTATACATTTTAAAGTTAAATCATTAACTGCAAATCGTTATTTAAATCTGTTGAAAATCTAGAGCATCCGATAGCATTGTTGAAAGTTAAATATGGTGGTCTTGGCAAGTTAATAAATGCCTAATTAATAACTTAGACAATATTTAAGACCAAAAGAATGACCTGCAACAGGCTGAATGTCGTCAATTTATTTTTTCAATTGAGCCAATGTAGGCTTGTTTTATTGCCTGTGATATATCAACATGAAAAATCTTGTTGGTAGGCCTACTTAAAGAGATTAAAATTATCATTTGAGTGCAATAACCATATAATGGATTTTTCTAATAACTTTAGTTGCTGTGGGTATAGTTTTTGTTGCATGGCAACCATCTTTATATATTTAATTTTTTTTGTAACATAATTGTAATTACTTCAGCCTCAAGATGTGCAAAAAGATGTTTTAAAAGCTATTATTAACAGTTTGCTCAAAGATAAAAGGTAAGATACAAAGACTGATCAACAACTTGTAGTTATAAAAACATTTATTTATGCTTCTGATGAAAGTAATTAAACAAATTTGTTATTAAAAGACTTTTGCAAATAATGCATCTAATCATTTTAAATACATCTTTGTATCTTTTATGCAAATCTAGACATAGGGACCATAGAGTTTGGTAAGACATTTTTAAAACATTGTTAAAAATAAATGTGTGCAGTCAGTTTTAAAGGTGACGTCATTATTTAAGTTAAGGAATCATCACCTTGGAAAACATCCATACATTGATACATAGATTTTCATTACTACTAAAGTAAATTCAGAAAAATAATTGATTTTGTAATTTTAAAAAAAATCCCAAACCAAAATAATGACGTCACCTATATATCTATGTGCCACCATGATGTAGTTTTGTTAAATGTTTTTATTTTGAAAATATTATTTCAGTAGAGTACACACATTCATTAGAATTAGTGGCCTATTATACATTGTTACTTATTTTCTGTTAATACAAGTACCGGTACACTTGTTATTGTTATTAAATGTAAAATCTTGTAAATGTAACCACTTGAAAGATTTGAGCTGGATTGAAGTAGATGAAAATAATACAAACTTGTATGGAGGCTACTGTTTAATATTGTACAATAGTGTTAAAATAAATCATTAGTCTTGCATGATGATTAATAATGTATTGTAAGTGGTTCAATATAATTCTGTAGGGAAAATAGATTGCTTATCAAGTGAATGAATTGCCATTTTTGTATTGTTTCGTATGGAACATGAACACTTTTTATGATGATTTTTCTACCTCTACTATCACATTAACAGTACACAGACTTTATGGGAAACAATCACTACTTATATTCTCAAAGCATGGTGTTGCCACAAGTATCCTCTTATCTTTATCAAGCACAATGATATTAAGCGGGGTTGGTGGTGTTGTGGTGCATTAACATCTGCTTCCACAGATGTGATAACGCAAACAAGACCTAGGAGAGCCGAAGCTTCTTCCTGTTTTCGAATGTCATTTTGAAATCTTTTCAGTTGTGGCCTTTAGGCTATGGTGTGGGTTTAGTGGGTAGTTCTTCCCTTTATTTAATAAAAGACGTATTGGTAGTTGATCGGTAGTTGATCTGTAGAGACAGCCTTTAATGCAAACATATTATGCATTTCTTCTCTTGATTGATAGATGCATCACATTTAGTAAAGCTTAGGTCAATACATGTATATAAGATAGGCATGGTGAAGCCATTACCCACTCTTTTATATTTATCTTCAAATATGCTGATCTGAGAAACATGCGTTACTGCCACATCCTCAACTATCAAATTTTTCCTCTTTTATAAACTATATTCACATCCCATAAACCTACAGTTTATTGAAGTGATGATTTTCCTGCAACCTTTTTAACTTAAATATCCTACTTGTACTCCACCAATTCCAAATTAGATAGTGTTACTTTAAAACCTAGTCAGCAAAAGCTCCTGTATCTAAAAATGACACTTTTTAAAATGGAAAATCATCACCCATATGTTTTAATGGCTAGTGTATGTAATTTAGAATTGGCCTGGGGTTTCATAGAACAAAACACAAAAATTGTCATAGAACAAAACACAACAATTGTCATTGAAAAACAAAGAATCAGATTTGTTTGATTTGCAGATATTGCTTTCTATGACTTAAGAATATGGGGGTATTGCCTTTCGCCTACTTGGCTGAGAGAAATTGACTTGTCGGTTTTCTCCCCATCAAGTTTATCAAGACTGTTTCTTTCTGATTTTTGGTATACAAGTCGATAATTAAATATTCTAAAATAAAAAATTAATGATTAGTTTGTGATAGAAAGCTTAACAAAGAGTATATTTGTCAGAAAGAACTGAACGCAATTCTGAAATTATACATTAATTACTTCCAACATGAAATTTGCGCTGAAAATTGATATGATAGATAAAAGACATTTTGTTCGATAATTTATTTTGATTGCCCTAATTGGTCTAGATGTAATATGTATCAGATATCCAAATCAAAATGGTTTAATGGATTGAGAGAGATTTTTTTCATAGTATGTCCATATCAAATTCCAAACTGTTGCCCACTTTGCTATTTCTGAGTTAGTGTAATGTCAGAAATCAATGGAGAATGTTGACAACAACTATATCTGGAACTATTATAAAATAATATTGATGACAGTTAACATGATGAATGCTCTCAATAATACTGTTAATCGATTCCAGGTCTTTCATGGAATTATTTTTACAAAAGAACTTGATTCCATCGATGTTGTTAACTATGAAAAGTCAGTAATTAGTGGTCTGTCCTCTTGATTGTTGAAGATAATTAAAAAAATTCATTATTAATCTCAAACCTACAATCTAAATACCTCATTTTGAATGTTATCAGATATTTTGAAACAGTTTTAAATGTAAATCAAACACAAGTAATGTAACTAAATGTTTGATTGTGATGTCATTTATTACAAACAGAATATTGCACAACCTCAAAATTCCATTGACAAGCACAGTTCTATATATTATATAGCTGTATTTAAAGCGAGAGACAAGTGAATCTATAGAACCCCTTTCGTATTACCTGTTGGAAAGCAACCTAAAAAAAATAAGTATAACAGGAAGCTGTGGCTGTGATGGTTTATATCAACAAGCTTCAGAAAGTACCAATGTTACGATAATAAACAATAAATGCCACAGAATGTCAAAACTCCAAACAATAATGGCTTTGCTCAGGTTAAAGTACATTTGAATGAAATATTCAATGCAGTATATTCTTTTTACATTATCTATTATATCTAGAATTGCCTGCTCTGCATCTAAATTTTATATAGATCATCTTTAATATGCATTTGAATTGGAGTTTTTTGTAGAGAAAATAAATGAATCCTTTGTAAACATAACACAAAGTGCTTTTTTTATTTTAGTTATTTATTAATTATAGGTAATTACAACATCAACACATTAAAACATGACATTAACACAGGCATATATTGCAGATATTTAATAAGCCTTTTCCTCCCACACACTAAGAGACCAAAAAACAAGACAAAAAATGTTACGTCATAGCTTTGTATAAATATTATTACTTAGCAAATTTATAGAACAAAGTAAACATTAAAACTATTATTAGATAATTATAAAATGCTTTTTATCATTGACGATAAATTTGCATTATGTGGTGGTTGGTGATAATTGTTTCTGGGCCGGAATTTCAAACCTGCTAATTGTTAGTAATTATATTATACATGTATTTATATAAAAACGATAAATATAATGAATGTAGAAAAAGCCTTTGAACTAGCAGAAAATGTTTCATTAATAGTTTGTTGATAGAATGCGTTCATGACTGATATTACTAAATGTTCTTATTTTGTAAATTGTCATGTCATTAAATGAATCACTGCGATAAAAGTACAATGAATCAATTAATCAGGATTGACTAAAGGTATCTTTGTTAATGAAATGTACATTTTTTTTATACACCCACATTTAATATGGAGGTTAATTGATATTTCCTGTGTTTGTATGTCCATCCATCTTTTTGTTGTGAGCACTTTGCACAATACAGTTCTTGTTAGCTTTTATTCACATTTGCAAGAATTGTTTCCTTGGTTGTTTGTAAGTGACTGGATCCTCCTTTCAATACTGAGTTTTGTACAGTTCTGTAGTGTTATATATAATATATATATATATATATATATATTGATTAAAATAAACCAGTTTTGATAGACTTTAAAGTTTGTCCTGTAAGAATAAGAAAAGAAATTTCTTTACAACATATTGATTTAGAAAGCTTTTAGGATAATTGTTTAGAATATCTTAAAAAAGATCAATTATTATACGAAGCGTGTGTTATGTCATGAATAAAGGGAGATAAAGATGGAAATGGGGTTTAATGTCCACCAGACACAAACTGGGTCATTATGGGACTAACATATGGTTTAATTTTATTTCAATAATTCGCTTGTGCGTAGGGGTCTTTAGCAGTGGGAGGAAACTGGAGGACCCTGAGAAAACCCACAAGATTGAACAGGCAACCATGAGTAAAGGAGATTCATACCAAATAGAATAATGTTATAGAAAATATAGGTGCAATCGGTCTACAAAAACAATTATATCTTTTATCTACATGTTTAAATTATTGGGCAGAATTTATTAACTGGATGAGAATAACATGACACAATTATATTCAATACAAGTTACTTAAAAGATTTATTTCTGGCAACATGAGGATTCTCCCATCATTATCAAGCAAAGAATGACAACAACAGTACCTTGAAGATATATACAAAAATATGGAACAATGAAAATATTAATTTACAACGACTGAACCCTTATCGAAACGTTGTAAGAAATAAAGCTTTTAAGTAACTTGTATTCCATATTAATTGTGTTATTTGTATCGTTGTTGTTTACATTCTTATATAATTTCATTACAAAGATAGGGACTATATTATAATGGGTCTGATCATCTACGCTTTTTGGAACACAATTTTATGCTAAGCCTTAATAGATCTCGAAATATGATAACATTGATTCTAATTGAGTAAGACTAATGAAAATTTTGTTATAATAGACACATTACATCAAGACCTTGACTAAGTTCAATAATGAACATAATGAACACGATAATTTTTGACTCTCATTGAGTGAGAGTTTCTTTACATCAAATCACCAATCCTATTCAGACGACCTGACTAAAAATATTATTTATTAAAATAAATCATCAATTCTTGAGTAAAATGGATAATGACAGTGGTCATTTTCTGCTCATATCAGGCGAAACAGAGTGATAAGCAATTTGATTGCGCAATGCTTTATAAAAAAGATAAATGTGCAAGTAATTACTGAATTTTTTGATTGACATCAGGCACACCATGTTGGCTGATATATTATTTTAATATTTTACATGAGCTAATTCAATGTTGTACAAGATTAATATCTTTTCTATGTCATATACATGTAACAATTTAAATTAAAGAGACACAAACCGATAGCACCATATCAATTTCTTGCAGTCAAAGTCTACTGACAGGCATTGTCTATCCAAAGCTAAAAATGGTGGGCCTCTTTAAAAGGATTTAAAATAAACAGTCTTTGGTATGATATCATGCATTTGAAAATAGATGGTATTTATCAGAAATGGATTGTTGGCCAACAATGCACATATAGCCACCAAAAATGTTAGGGACAGTCAGTTGGTCATAGACTTGCCCACAAATAATCTACAGCGAGTCATGTACGGAAATAAAGTAAATTTGTATTTTGGTGTTTATTATAGCACGTTTTTATATTGCAGGCCTCACTCCAAAGATGATTTACGAGGCTACCTGATATTATTACAGGTAATCAATATTTTATTCATTATACCAATACTTCATATAATCCATACATTTATCAAACAAACAGTCGTCATAGATAATCCCAGTACTTGTCACATAATCCCAATATTTCAATTTCATCCAGAATATTGGTAAATATTGTAAACACAAACCTTGGAAAGAATTTTGAAGGGGATTATGCAAAGGGGAGAACAAGAAGATGTAACTCACTGGTTTGCATTCTTTTCGGTGTCACTGCTCACTGCTATGGAGATCCTGTGTTCAATCTCTGCGTTACATGAGAAAGTTTATAAGGATTTTCTGGCATGGTTCCCCCTTGTTAGTACTGTTGTATCGAGCTCCTCACAAGGGACAACTTATAGTCGTTCATATGGGACAAAAACAAAGAAAGTTTTAATTTGTAACGTATGGTTATGCATTCTTGCTTATACAATATTTTTTTTTTTTTCATTTGCAGAATCCTCAGTTTCGTTCTACTACAACTTACGTGATATTTGCCCATCTCCTTCGTCAAATAGCTGCATTATCTGATCATGATCACCATTTCTTGGTGCACTGGATCAAAAAGTGAGTTTCAGTTATTTTATTTAAAGACGTTTTACCTGGGCTCAGGGAATCTATGTTACAATCACACAAAGTTTATTTAAAGCTGCTGATTGTCATTTGTCTAATTTTTCACAGCTTAATATACTTATTGATTATTAAATTAAATCGAACAAATCAAAGATAAATATTCTCCCAGTTTGGATTCAGTCGTATAAATGATTGCCATCAAAAAATTTTTTCTGAACTTACAAATGGCGCTGGCCATCCTTAAACAATAATTGTGCCATTTTTATCAACCAATAAAACAATTTCATAAATAGAAAGCGAAGGGAAGTATATGTTTTCTTGCCTGGCAACCTAACTTATGTGAAATTTTACATTGTTTATTTGTTTTGGTTCATTTCTCTTTTGCAGATTAGAGAAAGACAGATTTAAAGGCTTGTTGGACAGACTTCATAACTTTATATCTGTTCGCTTATTTCCACCTCGACCTCAAGATTTACCCCAATTACCTAAATGCTCATGGTGGATACCAAGTGCCACTAAAGTCATGGCTTTACTGAGTACGTAAATAAAGAGAGATCATTCGATCATGAATAACCAATGAATATTCTTTTATGTTTGTGTACCATAGAAGCTAATGAAGCAGTTAAATTAATGCATGCATCATACAAAAAATCAAATATATTCCCCAATTTTTAAATAGCTCTATTTATAAAAAAGTTGAATCATGTAAACAAGACAACTCCAGATATTTTTTTAGCAAAAAATAATCATTGATTGATTTTACTTTATAATACCATCTTATTTCTGTTTTAGATGGAATCATTCGGATGGGGGCGTGGGGTGGTGGGATGACCTAGTGGTCTAGAGTGCTGCGCTTCGATCTCTAGATGGCCGTTCGCCTCTGTCTTGCGGCTGTGATTTTGATCCCTGGTGTGAGCATATGTGGCATGGAGATAGGGGCGCCTTCTCAACCTTGTGGGTTTCCTCCGGGCACTGCGGTTTCAACCCACGGCTAAAAAACCCTACACCCAAGTGAATTATTGAAATAAAATTGGAAACCATATGTTAGTCCCAAAATGACCTAGTTCGTGTCTAGTGGACGTTAAATCCCATTTCTCTCTCTATCTCATTCGGATGGGATGAAAAACCAAGGTCCCGTGTGCACGTAGAAGATATTTGACAGTTGGAATTTGATATAAGATTAGGGCATTGTGCCCCTGGCCAGGCCAATTTTCCCTCATAGCACACTGTATGGTGTATGCCCGTCTTTATTCATCCAGTCATGCGTAGAACAGTAGGATGTTAAAAAACTCCATTTCTTTTCATTTCTTTAGACAAAAAGACATATTTTATACGAAAGTCTAGGTTACATATCCCTTGTTTCATGACAACTGTTTGATGCAATAATTAGTTGTTTGACTTGGTTCTTGCATGAAGATCAAAGTGAAGGAAATTTGTTGAATGTTTTTTTTAATTCTCATGGGGATCTCATTAAAGGTTTTGAATAAACAGGTAGACCCCTGTGGATCACATCAGTCAGTGATTATCATTGCTTTTACTGTTATTATCGATTTACTTGCTACAATACAGTCTTTAGAGAATTGGTGAATTCCATAAAATGTTAATATATTGTTCAGCATGACTTGACAATCAATTGTTATTAGATAAGATGTTTTTATTGTTCTACACATGTTGATGTTGACATGATAACTAAAACCATTTGATCACAAAGAGTTGATGAGCCGTGTCAACTTGGGACTTAAAGTGGCCTTTTTTTGCTTATTATTCTTGCTAGTGCTAGTCTTAATTAATACTAGACTATGTTATTTGTTTTAATTAATACTAGACTATGTTATTTGTTAAAATGTATCTATCTTTATATTAATACAAAACAAAATTTTCAGTATCAGACAGCCTATCATTTGGTGATTGTTTTAGTTATTTTTAGAAGCCATGCTAGTGAAAAAAAAAATAAATAAAAATCTGATTCATGCCATAGACACCTAACAATTTTCCATCAGTGAAAACTATATGATAAAATTATATGTATGTAATACTGATTTTTATGATAAACCAACAATCGTACAAAATCTTAATTTAGTCCATGGAAATTGCCTCTTTGATCTTGAACAATGGAATGGTGTATACCAATTTTAAAATCTATTTTTTGTAGTCTCAATCCATAAAACTGACAGTCTGGAGTCACATCAATGGTTAGAGCAAGGCTAGATGATCGAATCTATCGTTGTTCTATTTGAGTACCAGTATGATTCTTTAATGTTTTTTTAAAAGAATTGTTTTGTGAGTTGTTGTACCATATTTTGATTTGTTGTAGATGCTGCTAATACTGTAACACCAGTACTACCACATACTGCTTTCTATAATAGTACATTAGATCATCTAGATCTGATGGCAGAATATTACGCTTGGCAAAATCCTAGTTCGCATGCAGGGTACGTTGTTTTTATCAATATATTTAATTTGAATTTGAGCTTTCCTTTAAACAAAATGTTTGAAATCAACGGAACATTAACATATATATAAACTTTTTGGTTCCAGATTTTCTTTCTGCCAGTACCCATTTATTTTAAGTATTGCTGCCAAAAGGACAATATTGCAGAGAGATTCAGAACAACAGATGATTATAATGGCTAGAGTAAGTATATATTACATGAATACCTTGAAAAAGTTTAATAATGAACATTTTCTGCGCAGGGTAAGCAGAACGATAAGCAAATTAATTGGTTGAGACTTTAGAACACTTCTTTGAATTGAGGTAGAATGTTTAAACTTGGTGTAAACGTTCATTAGGTGAATGTTGAATGCCCTGATGGAGTTTGAAGATGAGCATTTGCTGCGCAGGGTAAGCAGAGATAAGCAATTTGATTGGATGATGCTTTGGGACACAATAACTTTGGTTTTAATTAAGTGAGAGTGATGAAACTTGGTGTATAGTTGCATCACATCAATACCTTGACCAAGTTCGATAGTGAGCATTTTCAGCTTAGGGTAAGCAGAGCCATCAGCAATTTGATTGGTTGAGACTTATAATAAGTGTTCAACAAGATTGATTCTAATTGAGTGGTAGTAGTGAAACTTTGTGTATAGTTTTATTACATCAATACCTTAACAAACTTCGATGCTGAGCATTTCTGCTTAGGAAAAGTAGAGACTTTAATCTGATCGGTTGCGATTTAGAACACAATAACTCTCCTGATAGAGATAGAATGTTCAAATTTGGGTTAGGTATGGAACTGTTAATGGCTGTTCATGGGTTTTCTCTGGTTTCTCTGGTTTCCCCCCACTACTAAACTAAAGACACCTATGCCCAAATGAATGATTGAAATAGAATTGAGCCATATGTTAGTCCCAAAATGACCTTGTTTCTCACTCTCCATATCTACAACTTGGGACATATATTGAGTTAATTGTTAAGCCCTAAGGTAGTGGATTTTAAGGCCTTTTAACACAAAATTAACCAGTTTTTATTCAAAAATGTAGTTTATGTTATGGCCTTTAACCGTGGCATAAAAATATACTTTTCAAGCATAGATTATGCCATTTAGTATTAATATCATTAAAGATGCATTATGCTAGAGCTAAATCTTCCTTTTGCAGGTCTTTCTTTTTCCTTCAAATATAAACTATTATTTAGACATTTTATTCACAAGACAAGCCCATTACCAACTTTCCACACCATTGGTTGGCGGAGATTTATATTGAAACACAATCGTCCTTTAATGATTAAATTGATATGGAAAATCAAGACTTATTAGTCTTGATAATCAAGTACCATTCCTACAATAATTAAGAATCTATGCTACACCTTGTCAAAACTTTAAACACTGATTACTTGCCGTAATTTGAATGAAATTTTCAATGTGTTAATTTGCATTATTTATTTTTGAACTGTCATAATGCATCCTTAAAATATACAAAAACACTCAGATATGTACGTGTTAATGTATACAGTGTAGATATTCAACTTTTGCAAAACTAATTTGAAATCTGTTTATTGTCAACAGAAAAGTTTGGTTGCAAAGGTACAACGTCGACAGCTACCAGATATTGGAATGTTATTTTTAAACCTGAATGTTAGACGATCGTATCTGGTATCAGATTCATTAAATGAGGTATCTATGTCTTACTTTTATTTCAAACCCATTTTCATTTTACTTTAAATTTTATTTGACACTTGTTAAACCCTCGGTCAGTTTACCATTAATTACAGGTAAACATAGGTAAAAATGATTGAAGGTTGTCTAAGAATTTATTTTTTTTTGTATGCAAATTGTTTTTTAAATCTATCTTCTGCTGAGACTATTGGCAGATGATCGGTGCGAAACATTGGCCATGATTATATAATGTCTTAGTACTCCCAACAATTTTAAGATCCAGCCATTTAGATTATTGCAAAGTTTTAAACTAATTTCTTGATAAATAATGCCACTTAAAGAATAGAAATAATTTCATGATGTAAGTGCAGACTTTGTACTTTGATTATCTATGTTCTCACTCAAGGTATGCTGGTATACCAAAAGTGCCATGGCATGCGTCATTGCATGCGTTGTTCTTTATCTATATTATCATTGAAAAATGTTAGTACTATGTACCAAGTGATAACACTTTACTGTGGAGAATTTTAGTGACATAATTTCTCATAAATATTATTTGTTTACTTCTAGATTGCAAGAAAACAACATGATTTAAAGAAGAAATTAAAAGTGACGTTTACTGGTGAACCAGGTTTAGATATGGGAGGGTTAACTAAAGAATGGTTTTTACTTCTTATTAGACAGATCTTTCAACAGGAACATGGTACTACTTTCATTGTTTCTATTAACTGCATGCAAATTTAAATGTTTTAAAGCAAGAGAAAATAATGGATGTGCTTTAGATAGAAGAATGTTAAATTGCAAAAATTGGTACCCTGTATTAAATAAGACATATAAAATAGGTTTAAATCAGATATGAAATTACTGTATAGAGAGTAAATCAAAAAATATAAATTAGCTACATATATTTAAACAAAGTATAAATTAACTTAACTATTAAATAAAGTACATATATTTAAACAAACTATAAATTAACTACTAATATATATTAACAAAATATACATTATTTCAACAAAATACAAATTAGCTACATATATTCAAACGAAATATAAATTATACTACTTATACTTAAACAAGATTTAACTTAACATTACATGTTTATACAAGACATAAATTAACTACACTAGGTAACTATTGTAATCCCTTTCAACACAATACAAATTAACTAGATATAACAAAATATGCCTTAACTGCTTATATTTTAAACAAAATATGAATTATCATTACTTGATTAAACAGGATATAAGAAATGACTATATTAAATCAGTATTAAAATAATGGTATACATATTTGAACAAACTAAAAATTAACATTCCATGTATTTAAATAAGATAAAAATTAAAAGTACTTATTTTAGAAAATATAAAATACCTATTTATATTTAACCCATGTAATAAATAATAGTACACATAATTAAACAATTGTCTGTAAAAAGAGAGCATACTGTCTGTTAGAGAGCTAACTGTCCCATAATTTAATCTTATTTTGAATAACTATATTATAGTCATTATTGACAACAATGTTGCTAAACTATTTTATATATTATAGGTATGTTTTTATATGATAAAAAATCGGGAGTATATTGGTTTAATCCATCTCCAAGAGAAAATTACCAAGAATTTAATCTTGTTGGA
Organism: Patella caerulea; assembly: GCA_036850965.1. Classification (NCBI taxonomy): domain Eukaryota; kingdom Metazoa; phylum Mollusca; class Gastropoda; family Patellidae; genus Patella; species Patella caerulea. Next base: position 29,252,584 of record JAZGQO010000006.1, read on the forward strand.
GTTGTATCCTTTTGTCAATATGATTGTGATTATAGGTATGGTGGTCTACATTTGTTTCAAACTGATTCGAAACTTATAATGCTGATACTGTTAAGTTTGGGAATATAACTTTATATGCCCACATTTTAATGTGGACTTATTATGTTGCTGTCACTTGCTTCTGTTGCCCATCAGTGCATCAGCAATATCTTGTAGACATTCTCTATGGAAAATTTCATTGTACCTTCCAACCTTGAAATTTGGTTTTATTATGAATTGTTTTAAAAATTTTATGCAAGATTTGGTGATAAACGCTTGTTAGGGGGCCTGACATTTTATTGAAATTAGCAATATTGTTCTAAATTATATGAGAGCCCGACACATTGTCCCAACGAGTAAAGAATTGGCTCACTAACCAGAAGGTCCCTGCTTCAATCTCAGTGTTGGTCGTAAAAATACCTCAAGATTTTCTAGCATGGTTTCTCCTTGCCAGTGTTGCAGGATGGAGAGCAGGGAAAGTCTCAAGTACGCATTGGCAAATATGTAAAAACATTTGGCAGGGAAAGGAAAATTGTCTTGTGGTTTAGATGGTATGAAAAAAACAAGGTCTCAAATACGCATTAGCGAGTATGTAAAAACCTTTGACATTTGGAATCCAAATGAAGAGTGGCCATAGTGCTGCTATTTTGGCAAAATTACCCTAATAGCACACTGATGGCATGACTTCGTTAATCCGTTAATCTGGTTGGTGTAGAAAAATAGGGTGTTAAACCCAATTTCATTACCTTAACTATATGTGTTAGCTGATGGGATTAGCTGTATATAATAGTATTAATCTGGATGTAAGATTTCCTCCATCTTGTTATAAAAAACTACTGAATCCTGCTGTTGTACCATTTAGTAATCCACGAGCTACTGTTGGTGTAACAACCTTTACATTGGAAGATCTCAAACTTGCCCAACCGGTAAATATTAATGTTTATTTATCATTGTTGTTGTTTATTAACATGGTTTTTTTTTAAATCAGGAAGGTTTTTTTATGCATTGATGATTTCTGTTATGTGTCATTGATCAAGTAACAGCACTTAAAATAGAATCTGTGGCTGTAATTTTGACACATCAGTTCACTAGCTCAAAAAAGGGGGTAGGGACACATCTAAAGACAAAAAATTCACTTCAACCCAACCTATTAATTGTAATATTCAGCTGTTCAGCATCCTCTTAATGAGCCAGTCGTACCCATTAGTGTTCCGTAAAAAGGGTATCTTTTGAATTAGTCAGGTGGTTATCTAAGATTAATATGTTTGTTTTCTTAATATGATGTTAAATAATCTATATTACTACCATACATTTTAGCATGAATTAGCCTACAAAAAATAGTGTCCACTTAATGCATGGTTGTTATCACTGACTGGCAACTAATGAATACTATATATTTATATTATAGGATGTAGCTAAAGGTTTACAAGATTTGTTAGATTATTCTGGTGATGTTGAAGAAGATTTCTGTCTTACATTCCTGGTAAGTTATACTCCATTATAAACCAATCATAGCTAGATATAGTACCTATGGTAGACCTGATATATAGATAAAGACTAAAGTTTCTGATTGTAGTTGTGAAATAAGTTTGTTGAAAATTTTAAGACCATGCGAAAAAATATTCTAATATTATAGGGATATTTACCTTTATCTCTGAAAGTATGAACATTAGGTATAATAAATTAGGATATTTATTTTTTTGACGATTGTATACTCCCACATTGAAATGTAGCTGTATATTGTCAACAATACCAGACTGTCTTTTGGTTTGTTTTGAAAGTTGTACCCATTGTGTATGATCACGAAAAAAAAAGTCTATCATTATTGATGTTCATGAGGTGAAGAATCCTTTACATATTCAACGATTTCTGATAATTCCTGTTAAGAATTAGGAGGCTAGCTTGTATATATTTCATTACATGGTCATCTATCTATAAGTATGTGAGAAACAGAATATTTTGTTGACATGACCATATAACAGATTGTTTTATTATATTTTAGGCATCTTATACTGATATGGGTAATGTTATCACCACATCACTAAAACCAGATGGTGAAAAAGTCAACGTTACAGCTAAAAATAGAAAAGGTGATTATTAAAGTTTAATACTAATGTATAGAAATGTTTTATTATTATGTAGGTTATTTATTTGTAGGTAACGCAATCTCTTACACACGTCAGTTTATTTATTTATTATTTTTTCAGAATACGTAAATCTGTATGTTGATTGGATATTGAACAAGGCTATATATCCACATTTTCAAGCATTTTATCATGGTTTTCATAGTGTATGTGCCTCTAATGCACTTATTGTAAGTATGATAGGCTTTTTTATTAAATACATAAAATCTCTATCATTGCAAATGCATAAAAATAATTTGTTTGGATTCCCTTGTTTCATATTTCGAGTCATTCGAATGATGGAAGGATGATTAAATATTTAGGACTTCCCAAGTTTTGGATTTTAGTACCAATGGTTAAAATTCAGCAATCTAATACTTAGTTAATATCACATTAGTTTCTTGATGCTTTTAGGTCTTGCTTTAGAGTATTCTCGTGTTTGTTTTAGTTAAAAAGTTATAATTAATGTATTTGTAGATGTTACGACCAGAAGAAGTAGAAATGTTAGTATGTGGTAATCCTACGATAGATTTAGCTGAATTACAGAAAGTTGCTGTATATGATGGTTATAATGCAACTGATCAAATTATTAAGTAAGATACAAATTTTTCTATATATTAGTATTGTTCATTTTACATACATCTGTAAGTTTCTAACATGCAATAGTCTCAATTATATCATTTATTGGTCCATGCTTGGACCACTCACTGTGATTGCCTGGATTGTGAACCTGTAGATTAGCCAATTTCAGATGCAACTGGATTTCAGCTACAGATGGTCGTCCTCTGTCACTAAGAATCAAAATTCTAAACCCAATAGTTGTCAAGATCTTCTTTATTTATATATTTCAGAACATTTTGGGATCTTGTAATAAATATGACAGTGGATTTACAGAAGAAATTACTATTATTTACAACTGGTAGTGATAGAATACCAATAGGAGGTATGAGTGAGATGCATTTTAAAATAACCAGAGTTGATGGTAGTGAACTGTAAGTAATTATATGCCTGTATTTAATTAATTTCATTGTTTCAATTGTGTTTTGTTGATTTATATTTTCAGTTGTATTAGCAAGGTTAAGAGTGTTGACATTGATGTTAGTTTTGCAAGGATAAAATTGTTGACAATGATGTTAGGTTTAGCAAAGCTTTAACAAAAGAGAATTATTTTTTACTTAAAGTTTGTACAATTTATGATACTTTTTAAATAAAGAATGAAATTTATGTCTATTCCAGGTTACCTATGGCTCATACATGTTTCAATCAACTTGTTCTGCCACCCTATAAAAGTCGTAAAGTCTTAAAACAAAAACTTCTTAAAGCTATTAACAATGCTGAGGGTTTTGGACTCGAGTGAAGTGAGAATGGTGATCACCATTTAAATCTTATAAAGATATTTATGATATACATGACAGAATATGAAACTTATTTTTGTAATGTGTTATAGCTGTGATCTTTAATGACAACCATAAAGTATTTTGTAAAGTCAGAATTATCCGTCCATGTCTTTAGAGAGTATCTCTATGACTACATGTGGAAATTATTAATTCTATATAGATTATTTTAGTGCCATTATTTTTGTTACTACTGACAGGAATAGAGATAAGTGATGCCGACATTATTGTATCTCCAGTTGATAATAACCATTGACCATGATTTCATAATCCAGAGTTCAGTAAACTAAATGTGTAATTCTGAAATATTGATATGCATCACACACTTTATAGAAATTAATGATCAATTTTAATAATTTATCGACTACTATATGACTTAGTATTCGGTTTGGCTCAGTGAGCATGAGTTGAACCACAAAGTAACTAACCGGAGTTGATTTTTTGATGAATGGCAAAATTTAAATGCATTTTGTTGGAACCAAAAGGTGAAATATTGTAAAAAAAAAATAATGTAGTCATTACACATATTATAAAATAATTATAATCTAGGGGCTAAACGTCAAAGAATATGAGTCTAAAAACAACGTTCCTCGATTCACCTGCAGCAGAGAGAAATATAAATATGTTTAGGGAGTACCAATAACATTTTTGACAGATTCTCCGTTCATAACTCGAAAATAAATTGGCTCAGAGTTACTTTGATTCCCCCTCCAAATAGCACAAGCTGTAACCAAAACATTGCACCTTAGGGAGGGTTTTAATGCGCTTTTTCGGCTAAATAAGCAAAAAAAAAGAAATGCAGATACAAGACGAAAGTATGGCGCGGCATCACTATATAACCACGGATGGAAGAGTACCCACTGTTCTGGCCTTTGAAATGTCAATAGAGGGCTCCATAACTGCTACTAACAGATGTACTCCTCCGTCCATCCGTGCTCTCATCGCTTTTCCCACAACTGAGATTTTTTTAAGCGGCCCCCTGATTTGAGAGGGTGTGATCGTCACCATGCTCAGTTGTTAATCCAGCATGGATTCAGTACCATATCATCTTTAGTATAGGGCCATTTGTCCATCCAAAGGACTGATTATTAGTAAATAATTGTTTCTCTTTAACATGTGGTTAAAAGAGGGCACTTAATATATTTGGGGGAGGTAGAGGGTTCAATCCCCTGCTTGCCTGGATCTGCACCTGATATTATGTTATGTGAAATAATGTCCACAAGGATTCTGCATATGTTTATATTCTGTTAGTTTTTTGTCCTGTTATTGATACTGCTGGTTTAGTGATGAAATTCAGATAGATCTGAGTTTGAATGTTTTAAATGAGAGAACAGTTTATATTAGTGTTAATAAAATTTCAACACATATTACTAGATATATATTGTATAATTTTAACTGTGTAATCAATTTGAGCAATTGGACAATACATTATTAAACAGAACTGTTTCTTTGTTACAAATTTTTGATGTTTCTGAAGCTCAATTTTTAATTTTGATTCATATTTGTTATTAATGTTAATTTGTAGATGAGACAAGTTTATTACTCTTGAAATAATTGATCCGTTTGTTAAAGTGGTAAATTATGTGCAATATAAAGAAACTTAGGGTAAATGCATAACTGCATTTATTAAAAGTCCTATATTATATTTAAATTAATGTCTTCAAGCATTATGTTTAAGAAAATTGTGCCAATATAGTAAGTGCTTTTGGACCTATAAACCAAACTAAATTTGACTGGAAAAAAAACCCTGCTGTCTTACAACAACCACTCTTACAACTTATAACAAAAAATTAAGTTTTTTTTACATTTAAATCAATTATTTAAACATAAGATTGAGTTTTAAGGTCAACATAAGGTTATTGTCTTTCCCACTTCTCCATTTTATACTACAAGTAATGTCTGTAAAAATACATAGTTTTATTGAAGCTGTTGATCCAAAATATCAAGACACAGAGAGAAATGGGTTTAATGTCCACTCAACACAAACTAGGTCATTTCGGGACTAATATATGGTTTAATTCTATTTTGATAATTCGCTTGCACCTAGGGGTCTTTAGCAGTGTGAGGAAACCGGAATGCCCGAAGGAAACCCACAAGGTTGAGATTCAAAATATCAATGATTGATAACCGCTTGACTTTGATTCCAACAATGATTTATCAAAAATTAGGTGATAACATGAATTTGATGTCATTATCTAATAATTGGTGTCTTACTTTTGCTAAAGCCACAAATTTTAATAAAGGGTATGATAACTCCTTGATACCGTATGTTGACACCTTTTATGTCACATTAATTACACAATACATTTTAATGTCATGTCTTACACGAACTGATATTAATTTCCACAACATCAAGGTATATGTTATCAGTCTGGTGTTTCTTTTTGGTCAAGTATGTTGACTCTACACAAAACTTGGTAACACTACTCTAGTTTATAGGTTCATTGAAACAGTAAACATAAGCTGAAAGAGCACCACTGTCAATAATTCCAGTCAATACTTAAATTGTGATATGTAATAATAGTCTATTGTTTTACATGAGCAGGTTGAAAAATATATGATATTGAAATGCATGTTTTATTATTTTAGAATGTATATTAATATGTATATTATAAATAGATGTATCACGTATTATGCTGTAAAAGTGTACAAAATGTTGAAACACATGTTGCCTAGAACACTAATTGCCTACACATGATTTAATTAACTGTTTTGTATTGTTGTAAAGTCACTAGTTTAATTTGGTTATTAGATATGGTAATATAATTTATCTATCACATCTGTAGTTTCCTAGATTATTAAATCAAAACCAGTATATTTAAAGTTCATCCTTTCAAATTTAAACTATAAGGCAGGGTTAACATATGAAATTATCATGCAGCTCTTCAGTCTTAATACATAGGTGACTTACCGGTTATATAAGTTATATGAAAGGTCAGCTTACGTCTCTTTCATAGATTTTTATACGTTCACATTATGAATGTGAACGTATTATGCGGTCGCCCCTGTCTGTGTGTGTGTGTGTATGTATGTGTGGGTGTGTCTGTGGTTCGCCTACAGGGCGCAATTCTTCATGGATTTTCTTCAAACTTGGTATACTTATTCCTTATACCCCAAGGAAGATCCCTATTGTTTTTGGGGCATGCCCAACCCCCAGGGGCCGAGCCACGCCCATTTCTAGTATTTGTTTGTTTGTCGTCTACAGGCCACATTTCTTAACTTATAATCTTCAAACTTTGCATACACATTCTTTGTACCCTAAGGAACATCCCTATCGTTTGGGGTGTATGCCCCACCCCCAGGGGCAGAGCCACGCCCATTTTCTTTTCGTGTGTCTTTGTGTACCCACAGGGCGCAATTCTTACTGTATTTTCTTCAAACTTGGTATACGTATTCCTTATACCCTAAGGAAGATCTTTATTGTTTTTGGTGCATGCCCGACCCCCAGGGACAGAGCCACGCCCATTTCTAGTATGTATTTGTTTGTCGTCTATAGGCCACATTTCTTAACTTATAATTTTGAAACTTAGCATACACATTCTTTGTACCCTAAGGAACATCCCTATCATTTGGGGTGCATGCCCAACCCTCTGGGGCAGAGCCACACCCATTTTCTTATCGTGTGTCTTTGTGTCGCCTACAGGCCGCAATTCTTATTGGATTTTCTTTAAAACTTTGTATACTTACTCTTTATACTCTAAGGATGATTCCTATCGTTTGGGGTGCATGCCCAACCCCCAGGGCCAGAGCCACGCCCATTTTCTTTTTGTGTCTCTCTGTGTCGCCTAGAAGCCGCAATTCTAACTGGATTTTCTTAAAACTTTGTATACTTACCCTAAGGATGATCCGTATTGTTTTTTGGTGCATGCCCGACCCCCAATGGCAGAGCCACGCCCATTCCTTGTATTTATTTGTTTGTCGTCTACAAGCCATATTTCTTAACAAGCCACATTTCTTAACGCATCATCTTGAAACTTTGAATGATTATTCTTTGTACCCTAAGGAACATTTCTATCATTTGGGGTGCATGCCCAACCCCCAGGGGCAGAGTCACGCCCATTTTCTTTTTGTGTGTCGCCTACAGGCCACAATTCTTAATTGGTCATCTTGAAACTTAAAATACTTATTCCTTATACCCTAAGGATGACCCCTTTTGTTTTGGGTGCATGCCCGACCCCCCTGGGACAGCAACACCCATTTCTTGTATTTGATTGTCTGTCGTCTACAGGCTGCATTTCTTAATGTATCATCTTGAAACTTTGAATACTTATTCTTGGTACCTCAAGGAAGATCCCTATTGTTTTTGGTGCATGCCCAACCCCAAGGGACAGTGCCACGCCCAATTTTTTTTGTCTGTCTGTGTGTCACCTACAGCCCACAATTCTTAATCGATCGTCTTGAAAACTTTTTTTATACTTATTCCTTATACCCTAAGGCTGACCACTATTATTTTTGGTGCATGACGGACCCCCTGGGACAGAGCCACGCCCAATGCTTTTGTATCTTGTGTTCGCCTACAGGATGCAATTCTTAACAGATCCTTTTAAAACTTTACAAACCTATTCCTTATACCCTAAAGATGACCCCTATTGTTTTTGGTGATTTCCTAACCGCCAGGGGCAGAGCCATGCCCATTTTTACTTCGTGTCTATGTGTGTTGTCTACAGGCCACGATTCTTAATGGATCGTCTTTAAACTTAGGATATGTATTCCATATTTGTCGTTTACAGGCCGCAATTCTGAATGAATCAGCTTGGTACTTGGTTTATGTATTCCTCATAGCCTGAGGGCGTCCACTATTGATTTTGATGAATATCCCGACCCCCAGGGGCAGAGCCACGCCCACTTTTTGCCTTTAGTGTTAGGAAGGCACAATTCTGAATGGATTATCTTGGTATAGTTATTCCTTATACTCTAAGGACGGCAACTATTAATGTTGGTGCACGACCCTCAACGCTAAACAAACCAAACGCCTAGCCTTCTTGACAAAGTACCATATCAATCAAAGCAGGAATGTGGACGTATATTGTAGCGTTAGCGTTATGTTTAAGATAAAGGATTGTGGCAGCATGTTCTGATAAATATATTGGGTTAAGGCCTTTGTTATGTCTGAATTATTGTTCATATCTAAACTAAGGGCCTGTTCACATCAACCCTTTGTTGACGAATGTTTTCAAAATATTTTCCTGACCATCTGGATTGCTAAATATATCTCCAAATACGTGCTTTGATAGCAGAGATAATTGTATATATCACACAATTTAGTGTTTACATTTTACAACAATAATTGATGACTTGTTGTTCAAGACTTATGCTGGGCTTACACTGTCAACTAGTTATTACAAAAAAAAGAGATAGAAATCAGATCCAATTTTTGCTTTCATCATAGACAATTCCGTGCAATCTTATTTTTCATACAGAACACTGTAGAGTACGTCTCTAAAACTACTATATTAGAAAACCTGTTAAAATTTATATGTACTTTAATTTGTTGTATTTAAGGAACAATTAAAGTATACCCTCTTAAATTATTTAAATCCCAAATGGGAGTTTTACTTGATATATATTTATTATTTGAAGGTAAATTCACAAAATCTCCACGTTGTTATGGTAACTTGAACTACTAGAAATTATTTTAACCAAACCCTTTTGGAACTTAAAAAGAAAATTGATTGTTTATCTTTAAAAACATTTATTTTTATTCCTGATAATATTTTGATATTAATACATGTATGAAAAAAAATAATGAATTTGTCCCCACTTTAATTAATTTTAACATTATATCGTTTTTTATTTGTTTTCCCCAATTTAAGAAAGTCACTGTATGTGTATTGTTATTTGTTAAATAAAGAGCTTGTTAAAGAGATTTTCTAGTTGATAATCTGTATGAAAATTGGGAATCTTTATGTCAAGGTCAAATATATTTTTGTTCATGGTCAATTGAATATTGGTCATGCCTACTTAATTGGCTACATTTGGCTACAGATACCATATCTCAAAAACCAAAATTTAAACCATCAGCTTTTTCAGCCAAAAAAAGCAATTGAAATGAAATGAAAAATGTCAGGAAAATCAAAGGGGGGTAGGGTTTACCTCACTGGCCAATTTGACAAGGAATGGCCATCTATTGCCCTAGATTATTTTGTGGATATGTTGATGGCACACTGACAAGAAATTCAGTTTGGGATTCCAGCCTTGGTCTAGATAGTTCCTTGTTTCCCCTGTCAATGGTGAAGGACGGAAGGCCTGGTAAGGATAAAAACAATTATCATCAAGTCAGTGAAGAAAAACCAAGGGGAACCCCCATTTACTCGTTCACATAGAAGAAACAGCGACAGCCGGAATTCTATGAAGCACAGGTGGGAGTGCAGCAGTCCAGACAGTCCATTAGGTTGGTGTAGAAAAGAAGGATATTAAATCAATTCTATTTCTTTTCAAATGAAGGTTCTCGATAAAATGGACATGTTTTGTTGCCGAGTAATCTATATTTTAATAATCAGAGTCTGTTTAAATAGGAGTCATGTGTTGACTTGTGCATATATTGGCTATATATGTTTGTCTAGATGTGGTGTCTATTCATGTAAGCCCTTTTTCATCCCAGAAACCTTGAGCAACCAATCAAATTGTCCTTTACAAACTGAACAAACTGACATAAATTTGGCCATAGACCAGGCATATTCAACAATGATATAGAAACTATAGGTAATTTTTTTTTTTTCAAAACTTTAATATCTATTTATAGATTTATAAAATGCAACAAGTTCTTCATCTTCTTTTAGTTGCAATTTCCGTAACGCTTCTCTAACTTCTTTATCTTTAACTTTATCAGCTTCAGTTTTAATATTCACAGGTTTACTTTCACCTATTTCAAAATCATTACTCCTACTATTTTTCTGAGGTTTTATTTCTTGTATTCGTCCCTTCTCATTGCCTGAAAATGACTGATTTACATCAATTACACACCCATCTTTAATTAAATGTTGAGCTATTCTAGCAATGTTCCTTGTATCATCCATACCACAGTGTTGTCTACCTTCAAATACTAGTCCTAAATGAGATAACATGTTTTCTATATTTCCTCTTTCACGTTTATAAAAGTTTCCAAATAATGAACGTAAATTCACCCACTTTCTTGCCCATTTTGGAAACACTAGATCCGACATTTGACACTGATAATATAAGAACCTTCTCATATCCCACGGTCTGAAACAGAAATATAAGCATATAAAGTAGTTTAACTACATAAGGTGTAATTCTTACTATTACATTATGCTTAATGTGTGGGCATATGTTTCGTTGTCTGGCAACCTTATCTTTGTATGAAACATTGAGTCTTTTATTGTTAAGCTAGGCATGAAAACTTACCCATCAGTGGCTACTGCAAATTTAAAACCTCTTTTACCACCAAGACGATGAGACTTTAACCATTCTTCAAATTTCTGTAATACTAGAGGAAATTCTTCAGCTGTATCTACTTTATCCTAGAGAAAAGGTGGTGTAAAATACTGTTTTATTACTCCTCATTTATACAGACATTGACTTTGAAATGAATTATGTTTTTCAAAGAAGTATTGCCATTATCTTGATATTTTACATTGTAGTACTGCCTATAAACATTTCAAGTAATATAAAATAAAAACTGAATAAGAAACATTGCAAGACAAATACCATGTGCGAATCAGGCTTAGTTTGACAATGGATATATTTTGAACAAACATACAGTTTAGGGTAAAATGATTTACAATATATACCGGTACATGTATAGTACATACTGAGAGAGACAGACCAGATGGTGGCATTTTCAACTCAGATTTATTTATTATGGCTCTTCCTGTACTAATAATAGATAAAAGTATTTGCTGTAAAAATAAATGATTAAAGATAAAAATTAAATAATGACCTGTGTAATACCAGTTAGTTCTGTACAGAATTTGGTTAACTTAGGATTTTCTATTGGTTTACAATATGAGCGAAACTCATCTACCTGTTGAGATACAAAACCAATACACAATTATTTCATATCCATGTCTTACTATTACTTTAATATTTAGACAAATCTCTCATCCAGGTTACTTTGAGACAAAATTGGTAATCCTCATACAAATCTAAAATTAAATTACAATGGTTTTTTTTCAGGATTATTACATTGTAATCTAACCGTCTAATAATAGCTTGTTCACACAGATGGTGTGCTATTTACAGCCGAACAGACAATTAAATTAAATCCTTATATACATGGAAAGTAATTCCAGTCATGATTTCAGAGGTCTATTACATGTATATATAAAACTATAAGTTTTCATAAGAGCAATCTTCAATATATATATACATGGTATTATTGAAATTGCATTATTTTCCTGGAGATTCGTTTAATTATAGCAGGATATTAATTTACTGTATGTACTTACTAATTCACCATTAGGCACATTAACTAAAATAGCTGGAAATTCGATAATTTCATGTCTATAGTTGAAGACATCAGCTTCACATGTGGCTTCATAATCTATTACAACTATATAATCTAATTTAGATGTATTAGAATCTGACATACTGACATCAGTTAGCTTTCTTTTCTTATAACAATTCTTCAACCGTCTTTTCAATATTTCTGTTGTTCCACTAAAAGAAACACAAATAGGACTATATTTACATACAGCGAAATATGACTCAAAAGATATATGTGTCATGCCCATAAGATATACCACTTCCTGGGCAGAATTTAACAGGAACAACTTCCAACAAACACACTATCAGAGAGAATGGTTGTCAAGAATGGAAAATAACTTACTTGGTATCCATGTTATATTTAGTTAATCTTCTGATTATCTCTGGCCTTTTCATTCTGTTTACTTCACCATTAAACTGGGAAATATTTTTATACACAGGATGGGAATAATCCTTTTGCTTTTCATTTTGTTTTACTTTACTTTCTTCTTTCTGAAAGTATCAAGAACATTAGTCAGGTTGAAAAACAATGAAAGATATACCATTAGACCAAATGCCTACCAGCAGTTTCCTAAAGTAAATGTATTTGCTATTTCAATGCTGAAAAGTATTTTTCCAGAAAGACCTACTTAGTACTTAAAGTACCGTACTTTGTGCATGTATGGTACATGTAGATGTGTGGAATGTTAGATATAAAATGAATCAATAAGTATCTGTTTTGATTGCCCAGCTCCAAAAGCATATTTGCTTCATATTTCATAGTTTCAAGCCTGTTTGAACAATTTTAACATTATATAGCTGAATATTTTACCAGTTAAAGCCCCAATAACACTCTTGTTGTAACTGAATAATATGTCCCAATCTTCATTCTGGTCAAGAAATTGTATTATTTTAGAACATTCCAATTAAATGATGATATAAATTTCATCTTTACACACCTATTTTAAAAAATTGGAAAAATTCAACCAATTGATTTGAAAAGTCTAACGTAAACCTTTTCAAATGTGTCTTGGATTTTAAAATATTTTCGAACCCTCTGGACAAGTAAAATAGGTTATAATGGATAATTTACACAACTGGTAGGACACTTAAACATCTAGTACTTAGAATAAGGGTATTATTTATTTTCTGGAGCTACCAAGCCAGCAAGAATGTTATTGTCCCTTTAAGGCAGTGTTTTGCACTAGTTTTTTTTTTTTTTAATCATAGAGTAGGCCCACAATGCATTACTCATGAGCCAAACTGACATTCACCGGCATAGCCATTACTAACATAGTAGTCTAATTCTTTCATTTTACATTTGAAACAAAAATCTGTCTAGCTTAAAGGAGCTAAGTCTTTAACTCAATATCTTCCAAAATTTTCAACATAGAAAACCCGAATTATTTGTCAATTTAAATCAAAATTGATGATGTGATCTTACCGGAAAAAGATGGGCTTCTGATATCCAATATTTAAGACAAAATAAATATTTTACCATTGGTACACGAATCGTGTACCATAATGCGTTTCAGCCCCAGTTCTAGCAAGAGACTCGAGGAACGAGGCTAAAAACATTGTACCAAATCAAACGACGCATGTAGACTGGAATAACTAGACGCTAAAAAAATGCCTTCGGTTGACACTTCTGGTTTATTTCGCCGAACATAACTGATTTGAAATTGGAGTAAAAACGGAAACAATTGAATGCAAATCAGTTTATATACATTCATATCACAGTATTATATGCATTGCGATCCCCTTGAGTCAATTTCTAGGTCCCAAATGTTAGCGATTTAGCTCCTTTAACTACACTACCACTTAGATTTGATTCTGTGTCAACCGATATTTCAGTAGTTGGGAAAATGAATAATAACAAAAACAACTGCTTGTTTATTTTTGGTGTTATCCTAATGATTATAATAATACTAAAATAGACTTTAATTATAGCAATCCATCGACCATCATCCATAATATTATTCTTTTTTTTTTTTAACCAGAAGAGACGTAGAGGCCTAGTAGTCTTATACCGTTTGGTCTTCTTTACGGTCTTTAGTTTCGTTTTCTGAATACTCAGTACTCTCATTCTCTGAAGATGATGCGTCAGATATTCCCTTCTCTGCCATAATAAATGTTGCGGAGTGTATATAATTTCAATAAAGAATCAATCCTGTTTGTATTTTCTCAAAACACGAAACATGGTTTTTAAAGCATCCTTGTGTTTACACGCGTGAATTGTCTCCCCTGCACAATATTCGATGAACCAGTCCCTGGTATATTCTTTTGGACTCTCCAGATTTGGGGATTGACGATAGTTTCGTGAAAGCGAAATTTATGACCAGGACCCAAGTTCACAAAGCATTCTCAGACTTAAGTTGAGAATTTGCTCAACTTGCAATTGCTGTTTGTAAGAAATATCTTTGATCCAGAAACACAAAAGTTTGCACATAGTTTCTTATTGGAATTTGATACATCAAAACAACAAAAGTTTTATAAAGTGCTATATTTTACTTAAAATAAGGCAAACAATTTTGAGTAAATTCTCAACTTAAGTCTGAGAATGCTTTGTGAACTCGGGGCCAGGTATATGAAATAAAAGTAAAATATTTTCAGCACATATCAATAATTATTATTTTCCAAAAGCTATCTCTCCGGGCTTTTAAGAAAGCGCTTTCAACCTGAATATGGCAATAATATAGCTTTTTTTCTTCTTTTGTTTTTCATATAAATTTATACACTTTATTGTTATATTTTACAGCTTATTTTACTCTACAGTCAGTAAAGTTTATGACCTGAACCTGACAATTTAACAGGATCTCGCCTGGTCAATATTGACCAAGAAGTCAATAACATCACTACAAGATGAAGTAATAGGCGAAGAGTGTCAAACCACCCACTAAATGACGAAATAAAGGGCATGGTAATTAACATGTTGCACAATGGGGCGAGGAGGCGGTAGAATGCATTTGGGGGTTTAGAATTTAAACCAGACGTGGATATTTTTGAACGATTTTGCTGTAACAGTAGGCCTGCTAAATCAATCTGTTTGACAGAGAATTAGTTATAACATATCTGTCAAAGGTGAATGTCTTCAAGTTCAACACGTACGTGCAATGACATCACGCCGCGTCAGTCATTAGCTCAATGGCACGTGCGTTTTTTACATACATGTAACACGTAACTACTTCGGACAAAATGATGCCTTTTACTCATTTTAATACCCATTTACACTAAATAGGAAATAATTTTTTAACTACAAATACTCCAAAACGTCTTTATTTATTTTTTCTATACTTCAATACTTCAAAAAAATGTTTTAGAATTTATTTTGTCGCAGGAAAAAAGTCAGTAAGTCGCGTCGATGTCATCCTCATCAGTGATTGTAGCGGCCAAGGGAATATGCACAGAAATTCCCACCAGACATGTAGTTCAGCCTGACATGCAAATCCCCACTTTTTAAATTAAAGCGATAGTAGATTGCTTTTTCCGACATTTTGATTACGTCAACACATGATAAATGCGGGACCTCGTGTGCAATAGCCATTCAAAGTGCTTACCTGATCAGAATTGCGCAGGACTAATACGCCGTAATTATGAATGTCTGAATCAATTTTGATAAAAACAACACTTGATTTACTTTACTGTCAATATTTGCTGATAAATATGAACGTTGTTTCAGTAGATTGGGCTGCGTATTTGTAATAAGTACTACTGGTATGAATGTTAACTTATTTTTAAGATGGTACATGCATTAATAAAGAAATTGAGAAATAACTGGGATATGGGCGTTATTACTCGGCCATTAAACCACTTAAAATACAGACACTATCCCGCGCGTGCATTCGATTAAATTGTCAGGCGAATTTCATAATTATATTTCACTAATATACGAGTGGTATATCAAAGGGTGACGTCAAATCTGTTGTTTAAGGTTGGTTAAATTAAATTAATTGTTATCCTTGGACCTTGGTACGGTTCTCCCGTACTTCCTACTACTACCAGAATATAGTATTGTTTTGAGAATGGGGTTGTGATTGTCCAAGAGAATTGTCCCCTAAATTAATGTTGCTGTCAAATTGCAATTTATAAAAGCAAACGCAAAACACATAAAATGTGACAACAAAGTCATTATTTTTGTTAACATAACCGTGTAATATAAATCATTTATTAGATAGATCTAAAAACATGTAAATAACACATTTCTAAGCACTTTTATTTTTTCTTGGTGTACTTCCTTTCGTATTAGAATTGTGTTATAAAAAATAGAGTAGCCGACACAAAATGGATGACCACGGAAAAGTGTTGTTTGTAAACAAAATAGTAATTTTGTTTTTGACAACGTCATTTCAAATTAATAGGTTAAAATATTTAAAATTTATTTACATGGAAAAATGGATTTATCACATGAACAGTTGTCATTCAGTCCAGTATCTGGGAGTGGATGGAATCTTTGCAAGACGCCGATCACCTCTTTTGTAGATCTACACTAGTACTAGTAGTGTACTAGTAGTACTGTAGGGGTACCAGTCAAGTCGTCCACAAGCAAAGTCGTCCACAGTGAAATCGTCCACAACCGTTGGTGGAGTCGGCCACACCCGTAGGTGGAGTCGTCCACAACTATTGGTGATGTCGTCCACAACTAAGAATAAGAATCGTACACAATTTAATCGTATGGAAGAAATAGCTAGTACTATTTTGTTATTTGATTTCAGATCGAATCACGGTTGTTTTTGTACTAATGTTAATCGCATTCTACTGTAGTACAACTAACTAACTGTAACTATTCTTACTGTACAGACCAGAAGCAAAGCGACCAAAATGTGCTGTCAATGTTTTGATCAATAATATCTTTAAAAATAGATTTATGAAAATTACATTTAGCGCAGATTTTTCTAGTATAATTATCTAATTATACACACTTTTGGGTATGAATAAACTATTGAACCCAGTCAGTTAGATAACAAACCTCCATGTTTTGAGATAAGAGATATGGTCCTAGTTCCACGTAGCAAAGCCAAACGCGAATCACACTCGCAAAAAGTTAGCAAAATTGACAATATTTTTCATCAAAACAGCGATTGATTATTGTTATTTATAACAATTTAACATTTCTGCCACATCCAACTACAATACAATTAAGCAGAGAATCCTACCAGACAGGGTTACAAATCCCCTCTTTTTAAATCATAGCGTTAGTAGATTCCTATTTCTGACATTTTAAATTTATGTTATTAACACATAAAAACAATGCTAGATTTACTTTATTGTCAATACTTCATGATAAATGAATTTTGTTTCATTGGGCTGCGTAATGCGTAGTTATGTTCTCGTAGCTAGGACCCAGTATCAACTAATCATACTGCCCATTGGTTTATTTATCAGTAGATATATTCATTCCTCTTCGTATATTTTTGTTATGCAATACAATAACTGTTAAGAATTTTATAATCGTGTATTCCCGTAAAAAAATTAATTTCATACAGTGTTAGCCACAAAATTTATACACAGTTTTTAAGATCTTGAGACAAATAAGCCTATAGATTTTTAACGATTTCCGATAATTACTGCCAGAGGTATGTGTCTTGTTGACTTTGAAAATTTTGTGGATCATGCCCTAATGGCTAAAGTTAATATCCAATTAACTTTAAATTTATACACAGTGTTTAAAGTCATGAGACGAATAAGCCCATTTATTTCCAACGATTTTCGATAATTACTGTCTGAGTCATGGTCCTTGATCACTTTGAAAAATCTTGTGGATGTTTTAGAGACCATAGTTATCAATGTATCATCTGATTGAATTTATAGTTATACACTGTTTTTACAGCTAGATATAATTGTTTGGATTGACTTTAGATTTATACATAGAGTTTAAGATCTTGAGACAAACAAGTATATTGGTTTTTTAAACGATTTTTAATAACTTAAGCAGCTTAATCCATGATATTAAATGTTTTGTATACTATATGTTAGCACTGGCCAATTACAAATACTAATGATTTTCTGATAGTTACTTAATGAGTTGTTAGTCTTAATCAGGGGGATCACATGGCTAAGTGGGTAAGGTGCTGGCTCTCTATCATGGAGGTCTGGTGTGCGATCCCTGCATTGGCCGAGAAACTTTATCGCAATTTCCGGCGTGCACGTAAAAGATCCCTTGGTGATTGGAATTTGATATAAGAGTAGGCTGTAGTGCCGCTGTCCGGGCAAAATTTCCCTCATAGCGCACTGTATGCCATATGCATGTCTTCCATTAGCCCATGTTTGGTGCAGAAGAGTAGGACGTTAAATCCAATTTCATTTTATTTCATTGTTACTCTTAATCAGATTTTAGTGTATTAAAAAGGTTTCATTACCAATAAAAGTAATAATATTCGACAACTCTTGTAGACTGCCCGGGCAATTTAGCTGCTGTTGGCATATGTTTTGTTTCCTCGCAACCTATATTAGTGGATGATTTTTATGAAATTTTAATTCCAGTTGTAAGAGAGTACAGTTTTGTTACCAAGGTGATATTGATACAGCAAGACAGCCCTATAATGAAGATTGTTTAACTGAAAAAAGACATCTATCTGAAGGGATTTCTTTGAGAAATGATAATCGCTCAATTATGGGTTCTAAGACTACAGAAGGCCCAAAACAGGAAGATACAAAGCAGTTCTGTCTTATATTCCAATACTTTATTAATGTTATACTTGGTAAAGAAACTCATGTGTTAATGACAAACACCATGCCTAAAGCAAATTTCTCTTGTGATCATACTGGTATTTGTAAAAGTGATGGATATTTCAGTAATGTGAGTAATTTATTAGCATATATTTTTGCCTTTTGCCTACCTTAAAGGGACCATCTCGATTTAAACAGAGTCACTGAAATGAAAGTCAGTGTACGTTTGAAATTTAAGCAGCAAAATATAGAGGAATGGTGTATTTACCTTGTCTCAAAATTTCATCTAAAAATATTGAGTCATTTGGACGTGAACATCAAAACCACTTATCGGAACACTTATGGGTCAATTTTTTTAGCTGGGTGACCTGATAGTGAGTTTTATCTATACAGTGCATAACCCATGTGCTATACTTGATATCAAAAGTTAATTTTCAACTACACATTATTTTTATGAAATAAAAGTCTGGTTTTATCCAGACACTATATATAATGCAACTTGGGACTTCGTTCTCTGTTTCCAGATGAAGACTGGCAGGTTTAAGTTGTTTGAAAGCATACCAAATATTGGGTTAGTTACTTGACCCTAAAGTAAATCCCCAAACTTGGCTCTTTAAGAATTTATTAATATTATAGTCAAACATGGAAATTTTTGGGTTTCGGATTGGCCAGAAAAAGTTAAAAGATATGCCAAAGTAGCCAATGTTTGACTTGCATAGAGCAACTCACTGTGAAAGAACAGGATATATCTACAATCCCCCCTTTGCTAAAACCTTGTGAATGTGATATAAATTGCATTTTTTGATGGATTCTTTTTAA
Organism: Patella caerulea; assembly: GCA_036850965.1. NCBI lineage: Eukaryota > Metazoa > Mollusca > Gastropoda > Patellidae > Patella > Patella caerulea. The sequence goes on from JAZGQO010000006.1 coordinate 29,272,028, forward strand.
ATTTGGTAGGTAGGAATGGGGTCATAAGAGGATATTCTGTGTTCTGCAACTTTCCGCTCTGGATTTATTAGTCCCGGTCACCCGGAACCTCCTAGTCTTCAAAGTATGGAGGGTCTTTAGAGTCTTAAAAGTGCATTGCCTATGCGTAACGGGAATTTGGTTTTTAATGTTGTTGATTATCAAATGGATTTTTCATATTTGGCTACATGAACCCTCAAATCGATGAACCCTATCGATATGATATTCAGTATTCTGTGACTTTCCACACAGAAATTAGCCCCCCCCCCCTTTAAAAAAAACCTTGTGAATGTGATAAAGGCTATAGTTTTTAATGGATCTTTTTCATATTAGGCTAGAAGCATTTGACTCAATTTGAGTCATCAATATTAATATCCACAGCATTGAGTTCCTGAGCTATCACCCCTTTGCCGAAAAACTTGTGAGTTATGCCCCTTTTCAAAATATCCCTTGAGAATGTAATAAGGGCTATAGTTTTTAATGGATCTGTTTCATATTAGGCTAGAAGCATGTGAGTCATCGATATTCATATCTGTAGCATTGTGTTCCTAAGCTATCCACCTGTTGTCAAAAATCTTGTGAACGTGATAGAGACTCCAGGCTTTAAAAGATTTTTTTTTCCAATTTAGTTGGAAGCTATGGAATTGAAAGAGAATGAACCATGGATATTACATTTCATCAAGAAACTTAGATCCTTATCCAAGTTACCTTTCACATAAGCAGCAGTTGATACAAAGCTGCTGTGCGGCTTTCTTCATTTATGTATTTGTGTATTTTCTATTCAGAAATCAATGAATGGTATTGAAGGCAATTTGTATTGTTGTTCTGATTCTGATAATTGTAATAGATTATCATTAATGCCAGGGGTACCACCTAATCAACAGTTATGTTATCAGACCAGTGGCAATACAGGCAAGATAACAAGTAAGCATACATTACAATATTTCACTTTGGATAATTTTAACTCATTGATCAAATGTCCTGTTGTCAAAGATTATTATTTACAATAAACTTGATCATGTCGCTTGGCACTAACTGTAGTTTAATATTAATAACATGGAAGTGCTTAGAGAATCCTAGTCGAAACGTCGCTCAGTAATAAGCAGTAATTGTATTCCATAGAATTGTGACCTGTATAATTTATATCTAAAATATAATGCATCTTTAATTTAGTCATTTTGTATTAACAGATACAAAACTACCATGTACAAATCCTGAAGATTGGTGTGCCAGTTCTACCATTACCAGTGGTACCAATGTAACTAGGTCGTATTATTGCGAAAGAAATCGATGTATTACAAATGGTATAACTCATTTCAGTCAATCATTCAGTATTTGCAAAAATGTAAGTGTCTTTTCTTACATGTAATTAGTTGCATTTATTTGTTCTAAGTGGATTGTTGATGGACAAAATCTGGATTATTATAAATTGATTAAATCAAATATATGAATAATAGGATGTAATGTCTGATAGTACGAGACATTATAAACCAAACTATAATTCAAAATAAATTTACATGATGTACAGTCAGTCCTACTGTCGGCCAATATGGCTAGTAAAATTCATGAAAATTCTGCTTCGAGAAATTGTTTTGAGATATTTGATCGCATGTACATTATACTATTGTAGAGAGAAGAGTTTTGTGGGAATCCATTAATTTATTACTGAATTAAGACCCTTTGTAGGCTTAAAATGAATGAAAATTCATTTTTCCAGAATTTGTTTATGTTAAACATGGGGGTACTGGTATTTGATTGAATGTTTGTATATACCGCTGTACATTGGGAGCACATGAATTGTTTAGTGAAGATCTTAAATTTTGTTTACAATCTCTCAAACACAGAAATCTTATGTTTATATATTTACATAAATTATGTTATTTTATTTTTTATAGATAACAAATGGAAAAATAAGAGAGGAATTATGTTGTTGTTTACACAATGGCTGTAACAAACCTCCACAGCAAATGACAACAGAAATTGAACCACCAGAACCCAACACTGTTGATAATTCTGAGCAGAACCACAGTCATGATCCTAAATTCATATTGGTTGGTATAATGACAGGTTCTGTATTGTTAATAGCAATATTAATTGGGGTTTGTTTGATAGTAATAAGTTACAGACGTAAAATCAAAGCTATGCGTGAAAATGCTGTCTATATGTCCTATCAACAAATCAATGCAGATGAAGTCTCAAATTCAGAAACTGCTCACATTTTATAAAACTTTCAGATCTATAGAATTGATCTGAATCGTAAGCTTATCAATAATATTGGAAAGCAGAGCAATGAATTCTAGTTAATGATAAATCATGTTAAGATTGAAATTGTTTATTAAATGCATTTAAAATGTAGAATAATTGACTGTCTCAGTATGTAGCCACAATTTTTATGTGGGTTTGTCTTGTAATACATCATGTTTGTTATTTTCTATATAAACACCTCATCCTATGTCGACTCCTCCTATTCCTATAAAGTTTTTATTCAGTGGAACTTTGGGTTTTTTTTCTTTTTCTCTTTCAATATTCATTTCACATTATTTATTCATCAAGTAAAAGTTAAAAGATGATGCCATAAAGTTTTTACCATTTAAGAATATCTCTTTTTATTTATTGTGTTCACTGTTTGCCTAGTCTTTCATTTATTATAGTAATATACATTTTTTGTAGATTTTAATATATTATGCTTTATGTCCTAAATATGTAAATATCATGACTTAATGTTAAAGGGAAGTTAATTTTGCTAGTTTCATGTGATCGAGAAGTAGTCACCTGTCCAATCTTCTTGGGTTTTCTCCTGGTCCTCCAGTTTTCTCCAGCTGCTTTAGACACCTATGTGTTAGGAAATCATTGAATAAAATTGAACTGCACATTTCCCGGAATGACCTAGTTTGTGTCTATTCCACATTAAACTCTATTTCTGCCTCTTCATTTGATTGGAGTACAGTTGCAGTGGGCTATAAGAGAAAATGACTGATTGCGACTTGCATTTCCTTTAAGAATTGCAATATTAGTGTAATAAGCTTTTGTTAAAAGTAGATATGTTAATGTTACTGTCAATCGCACAGGCATGTATGCACATTGAAGCATTACTGTACATGTGAAATAAATTTTATGATTTATATTTAATAGCCATAAGATATTACTACTAGTAATGGTATATAAGTATTATACAATGAGATGCAATGAAAACACACCACTTAGTTGACTGAATGCAGTTGACAATCAACAAAACCCCTTGGAAACCATAACAATTACAGTGAAATTTATTCACAAGGGGTAAAAATCAGACGCCAGTAATATGCCTGTCCAGTGCCGTCCATCTCTAGAAGCAACTTACAAGATGAAATGTTAAGATATGGAGGAAATGAGCCCTGCATGGAAACTTGTCGGATTCTTCTCCACTATCCTTGCTATGCTGCTTTCAGTGGTCCTGGTACTCATACTACTGACTTGATTTAATGCAGTGGCACATTCACAGTGTCAACCTTGGCATATCATTGTGTCTTCCAAATGTAGGAGTTGTACTGAACCTAGCTTTTTAAAAGAAACATTAGTACTCCATGTATGTACCATAAAATTATGATTTTCAACATTCCATTCTGTCAAATTTAATTGACCTGTGGCGCCTTAATGTGATCATGAAAACATGATGCTTATGTGCTATCATCGTGGTCTAATGTTGTCAAATAAGATTTACAATTATCCATTTGTAAAAGTAGTGCATTTTCATTGCGTGTCATTAAAGCTGTGAACACACTAGCCGAATGATTACGCTGAATCAATCAGGGCCAAAATTCAAATAGTGTGTCCACTTCGCCAGTAGCCAAACATCACTCATATCGAGAAGTCACATGATTATAAGACATGGTCACTGCCATGTTTAATCATGTGACATAAAAGGTGATACATTCAACCGGTGGATCGGGCAAAGGATGTGTCTAGTGTGTCCACTTATTCGGCCAAATGAATTCAGCTGCAGTTCGCCAGATTGATTCAGCTAGTGTGTCCACCGCTTATCAACACTTTAATTTACATGTACTTTATAAAGGGACATAGTGACAGTACTATAGATTGTTATTTTATTGTATTTATTGTGAGCTTATTAATTATTTTCAGTCTATAATTTTGTTTTCAGGATCATAAGAAATATCATGCTTTTATTTTATTTAGGTTGAATTAGGGAACCTAATTTATCTTGAGGGAATATTTTTAAATACAACATTTTATTGTATTAAAAGTGTGTTGTTATTACCTCCCTATGTGATACTGTATAGAAAATGTGACTATTTATATACCAACATGTGTTTATAGTTTATATTATTATTATTATAATTTCTCAATGAATTTAGTTTAGTCCAATATTGTAGATTTTATTTTTACTTTCTTATCCTTTTCTTATAACTGATTACATGTACATGTATTATAGTAAACAGTACCACTGCCTAACATAGCGAGAGATTATTTCAATACTGCTTTATATACTAAGAAGTGTTTTACACTTGCATTTCAGTATTAGTGCTTATTAAATTGTAGCTTTTTTTTTCATTTTCTACGTTATATTACAGTCTATGTGATGCCAACATTTTATTTTAAAATAAAGATAATAAAGCTGATGAAATTGCATATGATGGTATATGCAAAAAAAAAACCCCAAAAAAACAAAAAAAAACCTATTTATAACATAACACAACACAAGGTAGGTATATGTTTTGTTATGAATGGTTAGCCGTGCTTCTAGTTATTTTAATAACGATGTATGAGAGCCGTAGGCTACCTGGCATACTTTATTAAAATAACTCCAATGTACTGGGTCTGACGTCAAAGGAATCTATTTTTTGACAGTATCACAAATTTGTCATTATTTGGCAGGCCCGTAGCTAGCCCAAAATTGTTCTTGGGTAAAGGCTTCTGGGTTCGCCGGTATACCTATGAACGGTATCGTGGAAAGGTCTAGGGTATTCTTCATAGGCCTACGGACTCCCCTCTCCAAGAAAATTTGACTACCTCAAACGCGTTTTCTTGCCACTCCAATCCCTGAATACAGTAGGTGGTCTGATATAGCCCATCTCTTCAATAGAAGGCTTGATCTCGGCTTTACTACGTACATCTTATCAAGCCCTTCAGGTAATACCTCGTATATTTCACCACTAAATTTGATTGGAAACAAGCCCAGCTTGTGAGCCTATCAGATTCCTTCATTAGGATTATCTAGTCTCGCGCTTTTAGCCAAAACGTTTACATGTGACAATCGAGGAACATGGATAAAGCCTAAATTGTTTATAGTCCTCGGACACGGGGCCGTCGGGGGGCAAATTTTGAAAATTTGATTGCCGCAAACGAGTTTTCCTGCTATTCCAACCCGTGATTACAGCTACTTAATTGTGGTCTAATGTTTCATTAGATAAAAAGATAGGCTGGCAGGATACGCCCACATTTTTGAGAGATGGATAGAGAACAAGCAATACCGAAAGTGATTTTTCCTACATCATCAAGTCCTGTATTTCATACTGTATTGGGAGCAGCCATTTTGTTGGTCAGTTCCAGTCTGATATTCATGAAATTCGAAGCCGACAATGATTATGGTTTGACGGTACACAACCTAGAAATGTTACTTTTCGTCAAAATCGGATAAGAATTGTGACCTGTAGAGAGTCCACAACCATGATATACCATATTTTTACACCATATTTCGGACAATCAGGGGCCATAATTCAAGAAGTTACGATCCGATATGCGCAAATATCGAAAGGAACCAAGATCTTTGGGTTATAACCATGCATTTCAAGTTTCATTAAAATTGTGACTTCTACAGTGTCCACAACCATGATATACAATTTTTTAACAGTATTCGCGTACAAACGGCGGCCATTTTGTATGGCAATTTTGGTCCGATTTTCCCGAAATTCGAACTCAACCTTCCTTACGGTGTAACGGTAATATAATCAATCGTTTTATTAAATCGGATAATGTGACCACCAGAGGGACCACAAGCTAAAATAAGGCGATTTTGCGTATATTCAGGGGCATTAATTCAGGAAGTTACGTTCCGATATATATGCGCAAATATCGAAAAGAACCAAGATCTTTGGGTTATAACCATGAATTTCAAGTTTCATCAAAATCGAATAAAAAATGTGACGTCCACAGGGTCCACAACCTTGATATACCATTTTTTAACAGTATTCGCGTACAAACGGCGGCCATTTTGTATGGCAATTTTGGTTCGATTTTCCCGAAACATGCATGTCAAGTTTCATCAAAATCGGTTCAAAATTGTGACCTCTATAGGGTCCACAAGCTAAAAACGTGATTTTTCGTACAATCAGGGGCCATAATCCATGAAGTTTTGATCCGATACATGCCAATATCGAAAGCAGCCGAGATCTTTTGGGGATAAACCTATATGTTACCCTCCAGCACAAAATCAGTCGCATGTTCCACGACTCTATCTCTATATACATGGCAAAATACATTATTTGGGTCAAAACTACCGAAAAAATTTTTTTAGCGCTAAACACTTAAAAAAAGCATCTATTTTTCATTAATTCGAAAGTTTTTGTGAAAATATAATAAAAAATGCATAAAAATGGGTATTTTGTGGACGCTGTGAAAAAAAAAGAACCGTAAATGCTGTAACTCTGTTGCTAATTTTTGTAAATCATTGTAGAAAAGAAATATTATAATCAGGTGAAATTCGTATATGTCGTTCCAGGACTTCAATCAAATAAATTGGGTTTGAATATGATTAAATTCGTTTTTTGGAAAAATGTTGCCATGGTAACCAGCCAAAATCAGTACTTTATAGTTTTTAGATATCACACACAAACCTAAGCTAATCTGTTTTGATGTATAAAATTAATATTTTAATGTGTCAAACTTTTGTTAATATGGGACTCCGTTTTTGTGAACATTACTAAAATAAAACATGTGATTCCAGGTATTTTAGAAAAAAAAAATGAGTTGTTATTGTGGTTGTTTAATTCAATGTTACTGCATAAGATTGTGTGAAAATGAGCCATGTGGCAATATTTCTACTCTAATAAGAGGGGTTTGGTTTGGTTTTTCCCTTCGAATTTGATGTAAAACCACTTATTTGTAAAACTGTTACGGACGGACGGACAGGGGCGACGACAATATACGTCCACATAAAAATGTGGGCGTATAAAAATTCATCTGTCAACCCTCCGCGTGTGACAACATCAGTATATCTCAACGTTATTAGCTACATTCTCGTAGCTAATGTTTCATTTGTTTGGTTTTTCCCTTCGAATTTGATGTAAAACCACTTATTTGTAAAACTGTTACGGACGGACGGACAGGGGCGACGACAATATACGTCCACATAAAAATGTGGGCGTATAAAAATTCATCTGTCAACCCTCCGCGTGTGACAACATCAGTATATCTCAACGTTATTAGCTACATTCTCGTAGCTAATGTTTCATTTGATTAGAGCTATAATAAATCCCACTTACCTGAATCCCAAACCACCGCTGCATATGCGTTTTTCTGCTATTCTAAGTTTCCAGGCGTTTTTTAAAACGAAAACCCACTCTATACCGATATGAATTCCAATCACCCAATCGGATTGCTGCAACTGCATTCACAAATTATAATCGATGCCCGAAAAATGTGGCACAAATAGAGTGGCTCCCAACAATTGTTTTAATCCATATTCAATCTAGAACAAATTCGTGGTATCCAATTAAAATAAAAGTAAAATTAGTGTTTTATTAGATTTCGGGCACTTAATTTTGCCAACAAAATGAAATAATATTTGTTTGTTATCTCTTTACCCATCTGCCAGGACAGGTTTTGAAAATAGGGTTTGCTCCTGAAAATGAAGGCTGAATTTGCCATATTGGCTTGTTATGATATTTTGGTATGAACATTATAACGTACCTATAATAATTTTTGAGGAACATGAAAAGTTCGGAATTGGGTTAGAGTGCGACTTGTTTGAATTTTGAAACTTATCACGCCGTTTTCGGCGCCCAATTATTCGTTCGGGCCTTACTAATTTCACTAGTATTATATTATGAGCACCCCTTCGGAATGAGGCACCCCACAAATCATGCCGTTTGAATTTTGAAGATTTTCATGCCGTTTTGGGCATTATAGGCGCCTATGATCGCGGCATTACGGATGCCTCTTCGGAATGAGGCACCTATACTGGTTAATGCATATATGCGTGGCCCGACTGTCATATATTGTCAATATAAGTCGCTCCACCAATCATGTCATATATATATGGGCGCCTTTCCCGGATAAGGCACCTCATAGATAAGCCATTTTGTGCGCCCCATCGGTTGTGGTGTTAATCGCGTGGGCCATTATGAGGCGACTCACCATTTTGGGGCGCCTCATATAAAACGACAGGTTTGGCGAGGCGCCCATAAAATCAAGTGATATTGGTTTGGCGCCTAGCTCGCCGTGAGCGCCCACCCAGTGTCACTCCGCATTATGTGGCGCCCATACTGATATGGAGACGTTGGTCGTTGGCCTCGTCTTGCGTCTAATGGTGCGAGCGCCTTTGGTGCCCACTGAGAGAGGCGATTTTTACCCAACGGGCAATGGGCAATGCGCGCCGATCGGGGTGCCAAAATTTTTCAGGGGGTGGGGGGGATGGGGCTGGATTCGATAAAGAGCTGACAGTTCTCGCTATAATAGTTAAAAACTGGATAATGTAAAGGAAATTTGCTGAAGAATTCAATCAAATTGATCCACTCTAAATCTAGATAATATTAGCTTTTGAATTTTACGTCGAGACGATATAAAGCATAGTCTCGATTGTCGATTTTTGGATTAAATCGTCAATGAGTTACGCATCGGATTCTAATCGAGAGTTAATTATGGCCTACCATACTCACTGGCCCATATACTCATTTTCAGTCCACCCCTGGCTAAGATGTAAAAAAATTTCCGGACAGTGGCGTTTCTGTCTACTCGTCGTCGAATTCGAACTATCATGGGTTCTTTTGTGTGCCACCCGAACGACTAGACACAGCTATTATTTGTCTGACCCACCTTCCTGCACCATGAACTGACAAGATGGGGGCCGGAGTGTCACGTCACAGGTTGGAAATCTTTAGGAACTTTTCTCGACCACCCTTCGGAGTGGTACTTATTTCTGAATGACGATTGGGTGATGTCATGTTTATAAACTCGTTAAGGGTTGATAATCTCAGCCTTGCATTCCGTTCTAAAGTACGTAGAGAACTGAAGTAACCGACTAACCTCACAGAATATACAGAAGTGATTCTATATCAGAGTTCTATAAATATAAATAGACTGTCTAATAATGATCTCGCGGCACTTTCCCTGTTATAGGCATCGGCGGATTGGAGCCGGGAACCGACCCGGCTCCTGTGTCGGAGCGGCCCCTTTTACGGACCGCGGAGTTCGGATGGGGAGGGGGCGCGGGGCTCTCCCCTGGAAAATTTTGAAAATAAACCCCAAATATGGCGATTTGGTTGCATATCTGATTGTAATCTCTGTCAAATAATATATTTAGGCCAAAACCCCGACCTGCAAGTAATTTACAACCATCAACCTGTAAAATTATCATATCGTCATATTATTAATTAACGTATTATCAATTCAGAATCGCCCACGGTCTGGTAGGCCAAGATCAACGTCGCAACGTCAAGGCCGGCATGTCATTCAAATGGCTTTACGTCAGCGCGTTGGTACAGCGAGATGTCTGAGAGATGAACTGCGAAATGCAAGTAGTGTTCAGGTATCGGACCAGACCATAAGAAATCCCACAACATTCGATCTCGACGACAAGCGGTTCGACCAGCTCTTCTTCGACGTCATAGGGCAGCACGCCGTGACTAGTGCACACGTCATAGGAACTGGAGACGGTGACAATGGGGGTGGGACTCTTCACTGATGAGTCCCGATTTTCATTACAGTTCAGTGATGGCAGACTTCGCGTCTATAGGCGGCAAGGAGAAAGATTTGCTGGTGTTAAAGTCAGATAACGCCATTGCTTCGGAGGTGGTACGGTAATGGCGTGGGCTGGAATTTCGGTACATCACAGGACTCCTCTTTTTGTCGTGCAACGAAATTTCACCGGTATCATCAGGTACAGAGACGAAATTTTACAGCCTTTTGTCATCCCAAGTCTTCGTCAAATTGGGGCAGGTTCTGTCTGTACCGTTCTTCAAGATGACGATGCTAGAACGCATAGAGCACAAGTTGTTAATGATTTTCTCACCCAAAAAGATATTGAACGAATGGACTGGCCTGCATACTCTCCTGTGTTGGCACCAATTGAGCATGCGATGAGTTGGGCAGACGTGTGAGAGACAATCATAGGCAACCTGATAATCTTCGAGAATTGGCGCAATTCTTTCAGGCAGCCCATTCCTCAGATGTTTTTTCGACGTCTGATTGACAGTATGCCTCGTCATTGTGTCGACTGCTTACGAGCATGTGGTGGTTTCACTCGTTATTAACAAAGTTATGGAATTTGAGACAGTTTTGTTGGACCTCATTATGCTCAAAATGGCGAGTTTTCATCAGATCCTCAGAATAGTTGTGTATAAAAAAGTGCATATGCTTTGCATAACAGACTCAACATTGAGGCATATTAAACTCATTCTGACCAAAAGTGTGCTTAAAAGTTTTGATTTTCATGTTCCTTGTGTCTAATAAAATGTCAAACAAAAATAATTGGTTAACCCTTAACTTCTTTTGAGTAGATATCTATTTTTTAACTCCAGGGAATGGGTATATAAACAGTTAAAATAGCACACGCCACTCACAATAATGACTGGTGAACATGTGCTAACACAGTGAACATCATACCCTTCACTGTACAATATTCCTAAATGTATTTTGGACCGTTTTTCGTGTTACATTTTGAGAACACGTCATGCATACTGTTTTAGTTGGCAAACACAAGGAGCGTAATCTAGTCAAGTGCGTCATGCTCAATGATACTATTCAAGTTCATACTAAAAAGGGTTTAAAGGGGATTTACACGAAATGGCAATTCGGGCCATGTTTGATATATCGCCAAGATAAGCAAGGCGCGAAACTTGTACTACTGCACATGGTCCTCGAAACCTTTTTAATTATAGTGCTAGATCTATAAAATCGCAAGGTATTGAGAGAGGTAGTGGGTGGGCAGGGGCGGATTGGGGCCGTGACCCGGCCCGGCTCCTGTGTCGGAACGGCCCCTTTTACTGACCGCGGAACCCCAAATATGCGATTTAGTGTCATATCTGATTATAATCTTTGTCAAATAATATATCTCATAAATCGATTAATTTTGGCCAAAACTCCGACCTGCAAGTAATTTACAACCAACCTGTGAAATAATCATATTGTCATTCAAGACTCCAGTGATGGCGTGGCAGCCTGTTAAAGCCACCGGTCGCATACCCTTGTAGTGGATGAAATGATACAATAAAATCTTATCTTATCTAATCTAGGCTACAACATAGTCATCGTCGCTCCATGGCCGGTCAAATCCCCCCCCCCTCCCAATATAATGTTCAGCAGAAAAAAGTTTTTTTTTAGACGAAGTGAAGTGGACAAAATTATTTTTTCATTTTTTTTGTCCGACCAGCCCTATGGGCCGCCGACCGACCTTCCCTTCAGGCGACTGCCCGACCGCCCGATGGCCCAATCCGCCCCTGGGGGTGGGGTCATATGCTTGCTTGTAGGAAAACAGGTTGTGTAGGAAGAGGCAGCTATAGTTGACTGCATGTGTATATTGGTGTGAATGTTTGACGAACGAAGTGAAATGAGTAGGCTATAAAGTTTGACGTAGTTCTACTGCAATGGCAAGACTAATTAAGAGCTGACCCGTAGCAAGCTTGTTGGCAGCGGAGGGGCAGTGAAGATTTTGTGTGTGGGGGGGGGATACCCGGCTTAGAGTTATGGTCGTCAAATTTTCTTTCGGCGGGGGGGGGGGGGCAAAACATTTTTCCAGGGGGGGGGGGGGGGCACTGCCACGCTACGGGCCTGATGAAGAGACGTCATGCAGTGTGCTATGAGAAAGATTATGTCCGGACAGCGCTACCTACGACATAGGGCCTACTCTCATTTCGAATTCCAACTGCCAAGGGTTCTTTTACGCGTACGTCAATGTACACGAACCTCGGTTTTTCGTCACTTCCTAACGACTATAATACGCTGTTCATTAATTGCCAGGTCCTCCCTCTCCAAAATGAGAATGAAATCGATCGAGTTCATGGGACAAGAAAAATATGTGCGATTGGTTCATACTTAAATTTTAATATTATTTACAGCGCGACAGGAGACGGCCGGTATTATAGTCGATAGGCTGTAAATTACACCACGATCACTTTACCAAACTGTGGCCTTTGACCAGCGCGAACATTCAGCTGACAGGATAAGATTTTATTTCTTTCTTATATTAATATTGTGGCATACACTAACAGTCAATCCCAGTCTATCAATAAATGACTCGGCAATGATAACCCAAAACAATTTTACCCTTTTCTTTGATGGGCTAGCCGATTCTCCCAACCAATCTTTTGATAGGCAGGGTCCATATAGACGTGGTGGGGCTGGGTCATTTGTCCAGGGGGCCGGTGCCTACATGGGCCCGTTTTGTATGTAGCCTACGCCGAGTAATGTTTTAAAAAAATATCTGTTAGTATAAATTAATAAAAAAAAAACAAAAAAACATTTACGCCAAGAGTAACTATGACCCCTGCCGAAATCCAAAAAATATTAATTAATTGCACAATTATCTTTTTCAAAAGTTGTAATTAAAGCAAAAAAACTCATCATATTATCTTAGCATAAGGCCCCTTTAACGATGACATTTTTTTTTATGGTAGACATACTGTTTAATTTTATTATTTTTTTTTATTATTATTATTAATTGGGTATTTGCATTGAAAACAAAAAGGTAAATTTGTTAAAATATTGTCGAAGATTTTTTTTAAAAATTTGACCGTCATTTCTACTGGAAATAATATTTAAAATGTCTTTATAATCTAAATAGCATAACGCCAAAATATGCCTCATTTTAAGTAGAGGTATTCGTGGTTGTTAAATAATAATGTTGAAATGCCATGAGAAATATAGATTATTTTGGTGAAAATAGAACGTAGAAGTACAAGAACGATAGCCCCATAAATTAAGGTCAGTCAGCGCCACCTGCTGAACCAAATTACAACGATATTCTGCCTCGAAAGAAATACTTCCGATTTCTTAATTATATTAATCTTATTATCTGTAACGACTATGCTATTTACATATGAAGAAGGTAGAACTGAAACAGAAGGTGAATCATGACACACAGATTTATTATTTTCTTTTCAGGATATGAAATCATAATTGTAACATTGCGTAGAGATACATTTACAATCAGCTGTTACAAAAGCGTATAAAACAAGAGATGATTCCGTGAGGAAGAATTCGCTTTCTGAAAGTGGCAATATTAGTTTGATTAAAGTGAACAAGGACAAATATCAAACTCGAAATTACCATTCAAGACATATCTACCGACTGGTAGGTATAATTAATTATAATTAATGCACGAATTTGTACCAATTTTATATTGTATTGATAATAAAATGATACTGTGAGTGTGACTAGCTTTATTTCTAACTTGTTAAAAATGACGTGTAAACTTGAACTGTCAAAATATGCGTCGTCTGCAATAGCGTATTGTGACAGCTACCGTCTTTTAACAAACATTATTACAGCACACGTTAATATGTTATCAACAACTAAATGAAGCATACTAAATTCAATTGTGCAAGACTGAAATATTGAAATGTATATTTAATATATTTTACTTACCTATTCAATATTAAAATTGATTGAATTTGTTACTATACTCTACACAATGTAGGCCTACTAGTACTGTAAACTGTAACCTATGTACATAACCTTAGTAGTTGCGGGTCACGTTAGCTAGGTCAGTGGGTAAGACCCTGGCTTGCAAGGCTGGAGTTTGGCTGTTTGATCCCTTCATTGGCTGAGGAAGCTACTACTTACAAGGGTCATCCTTAGGGTGATATGGAGGGCCTGAAGCAAGGTATCTGTCTAGTTCTTTGGATGGAACAAAAAATCGAGAACCCATATGTACACATTGGCATGGGCGTGCACTTAAAAGATCCCTCGACAGTTGGAATTCGATTTAAGAGGAGGCAGTAGTGTTCCTCATGAGTCGTACAACTTTCTGTATCCATGCTAAAACCATAAGATAGACTGCATGTCCACCTTGTTTCTCAGACTTTAGTCCGTTGACCTGTCACAGTCATCTTGTTGTAAATGTTAATTGTGGATTTAATTTGCAGACTCCCACCAAAAGAATCTTACTAAATTTCTTGTGGAGGGTAGATGAGTGCTACATTAAGACGCATTGTGGGAATGGCACACTTTTATAGTGGCCCTTGCCCAACCTCTCCCAAAATACATATTATATATATGTGCATATGGAAATTCAAGTGTACAAAAAAATATACTATACTTTCTAAGGGACCCCTAAACCTTGCACAGATGCGTGTACCATACTGCATGTCTGTCTGTAAAGTCTGTGCCTTTTATCCATATGTACATGTATGGTAGAGATAACCTTTACAATTCTATAAAAATCTGAAGGCTTTATAATTTATAAAAATGCAATGGGGATTAGCATCCTACTTTTCTGCATTGTGAAGGCTTATGACAAGCTGTATCCAGCTTTGGACACTCAAATCACGTCTCTGATAGTCATACAGCATTCAAAACTGGATTTTAGGTCAGTATATTTCGGGATTATCTAAACCTAGTTTAACCATGGTTGAACATTTGGACGAGTCGAAGGCGGCCTAGGCATCGATAATCGTGTTTGAAGAACATTTCCCGTGATATAACTCACTGTTTTTGAAAAAAAAAAAGTAGTATTACTAATGAGCCCATTAGGGTTGCAAAGGGTGGGAAACTTTCCAGGAATTTTGGGAATTTTCGGGAATTTTCAAATCTATATTTAGAACTGAAAAATAAAATTACAATTATTTACTGCAACTTTCATCTATATAAACTATTAAAACATATTTAACCATTATATTAGTTGTGTTCCAAATGGTAAAACTAAAGAGATAAATTTATGTAAATTCTGCTCTCAAAGGTACCGTATACAAGAAAATAGATTGTGTAACCTGTGTATGAACAATTTAACAGAACTATCTCATTATTAGTTATTAGATTTTAGTATATATAGGCTATAAGACATATCAGATAATATGTTTTGTATCTTTTAGTTATTAAAATATTACTGTCTCTTGCAGCTAATTAATAGCGACACAGGTTTCAATTTATGACATCAAATTTGAAAATTCCTGGGAAATTTACCCTGTTTGAAAATTCCCAGGAATTTTGCAACCCTAGAGCCGATTTAGCATCATTATGTTGGAAGTATTGGGTATGGATCCCGGGAAATATACCCTGTTTGAAACTTCCCGGGAATTTTGCAAGCCTAGAGCCCATTTACCCAGCATCATTATTTTGGAGTATTGGGTATGGAGTGGTACTGGGTAAAGCGTCCCACCTGATGAAACGTGAAAAAAAAAGTTTGTATGTGATCAAAAGATCTTTGATGTGTATGATTTTATTGCGCATCACACCTGTGTACTTCAGTTTTGCTAATTGTGAAATATTTACAAAGTTTGTGAACCTTTCATGTACGTTATATTCACTGTGAGTTACAGAATAAGGCATATACAGTAGATAGGAAAATATTGACAATACAATCAACAAATTAAATTCAATGTGAAGCATTAGGACAATGAGAGGATGAATCCTATTGATTTTCCTCTGTTCTCTACTGCAACGGTTGTATTTGACAAGGAGTAGGGTCGCCTGTCCAACCTCATGGATTTCCACCCACCGGTTTCCTCCCACTGTCAAAGACCCTTACACGCAACCAAATTATTGAAATAAAATTAAACCATATTATGTTAGTCCCGAAATGACCTAGTTTGTTGAGTGGACATTAACCCTCATTTCTCTCTCTTTATTGCAAAATGTGGTTGTATATTGCAATTGAGTTTGCTTGATTATTTTTGAAGTTTACATAGAAAATTATTCTTGTACTCTATTATTGTTTGCAAGGAATTAGAAATCCCTCAAATATCAATCAGAGAGAGATTTTAAGGTTTATGTTTTTTCATATGAAATAGAACTGAAATTATTGAACTGTACATATCCTGTGACAAGAAAAGTCTCCATATTAAATAATAATGAATTGTAAATTCTGTGTTAATTAATAAGAATTATGCAAGAAAAACACAATATGTACACATATTATTATATAAACTCGCAGTGCAGGTTTTGTTGATTGTGCTGATTTATCCATCTTTCATTTATATTTTAAACTTACTGAATGAGAAGATGAAATACAGTTTTATCACATCCAATATAGGGTCATATTCTTTGGAAGTTTTGCAGAGAAAGCATATTTGAATTTGTCTGAAGAAGACAACCTACTGCTACACTGTCTAAAATTGTTAGATACACCCGATTGAGATATTGATTTTTTTATTTCCAGACTTCAGATCTTTCTATAACCTTACTAGAGACTACAAATAAACTACCGTTGGTTACGTTCTGAAGAATTTACAGTTTAAGTCCTGAACCTTGGTTGTCCAAGATGGAAGTTGAGAATGGCGCTACGATGAATGGCTTTCAGGTTAATGGAAATGGGGATAAAATACACACCAAAATGTATAAGAGAGATCCTAGTCACAGGTATAATTTTTGAATGAGCTAAAAATAAATAAAATAAAGCAATACATGTATACATGTATGATGTAATATACTAGACCATGTTAGAACAAATCTGGATTAAGAGTCAGCTGATGAAATAATCTTCCTCCTAAATGTATGTAATATGTATACATTTTCATTCAAATGATTTAAAATGTATGAATTTTACAGGATTTTTGTCAATAGGAGTTTACACTTGGAAAAGATCAAGTTCTTTGGTTTTGACATGGATTATACCTTGGCAGGTAGGTACAAACCTTACGATAATGATTCTTACGAGAAGGACAATTTTTGATTGAATTTGAACACAATTGCTTTACCTGTTCCGACTTAAAGTCCTTTAATTTTAGTTTGTCCACTCTCTTGAGGCCACATTTTAGATGGATCTTTTTTAAACCTTGTGATAATGATTCTTATCAACTAATGCGAGGGGGGTTGGGATGGCCAAGTGGTCTAGAGTTCCGCGCTTCGACTTCTAGCTGGCCGGTCACCTCTGGCTTCCGGCTGTGGTTTCGAGCCCTGGTGTGAGCGTATGTGGCATGGAGATAGGGGCACCTTCTCAACCTCATGGATTTCCTCCGGGCACTCCAGTTTCCTCCCACTGCTAAAGACCCCTACACGCAAGTGAATTATTGAAATAAAATGAAACCATATGTTAGTCCCAAAATGACCTAGTTTGTGTCGAGTGGGCGTTAAACCCCATTTCTCTCTCTCTGAACTAATGCGATTGAATATGATCACAATTTGTGTTCCGGCGTTATGGCTCTTTAATTAGCATATTTTTGCATGTTCACTCTGATAATACCAGATAAAACTGCAAAGGTACCCTCACTGGAGTGTCGACCGATGAATGTATCATAATAACTTTGTCTTTCTATAAGATAAAGATAAATTTTGACTAAAACTTTAATTTAAGAAACTTTGTACATTGATTCATGTGCTGAGAATAATTATTTTCAAAGAACAATGTGTCCGAATTAGGATTTAATCTCAATTTAATCTTTATTATAAGCACGTGGAACAGTTCATATGGGTACTGTGGACATTTTGAAAAAAATATGATCTTTTCTCAACAGGTTAATATAATTGTAGATATGATATTTAAATTGCACACATGATAAGCTAATTTATTACAACTTTTTTCAATACTAATTTAATTTTCATATCCCTGAAATCTAAACTGGTTGAATGATTTTAAGTTTTCTGCTAAAATTATTGTATCAACTAATTTGCAACTTTTATATATGTATTTCTAATAAACAGTAATGTCAATAAGACTTTTTAATTTTTCTTTTCAGTTTATAAATCTAAAGAATACGAAGCCCTTGGGTTTAATTTGTTGAAAAATCGTCTTTTGGAAATTGGATATCCTACTGTTATAAATGAATTTGAGTATGATCCTACATTCCCTGTCAGGTAAGATAATAACTCTAAGGCTGTAGAATACACACTATCAATATATAAGATTTCTAAGAAACCTTGGGATTATTTACTTTTGGTATTATTTAGTATTGTTCAAGTTGCTCTATACATGTGACACTTGTTTATGGTAACACAGAGTTCTCTGGCAGAAATGTACAGTGTTCTCTGGCAGAAATGTACGGTGATCACAACAAAAGAAAATCTGAAAGCTAATATGATTAAGCAAGATGACATACTGGTTTAGTGTAGTGTTATGTTTATAATGGTATTATATATGTACCTCATGTTTTTTCGATGTTAATTGTAATGATTTGTGATTTGATACTGTCTCCTACATAAGGTAAATAGGAGTATGAGGTGATTCATTTCACAAACATTCTTACCTATTAAAAGAGAACTCTGTACTAAAATTCAGAATGTTAATTCCTCTATTTGAATTACACATATTATGGAATCTTATTAAACTGATTTGAATTTCCCCCTAAAAGTCGTTTTTAATAATATAACTTGTCAGTACTGTCTGATCCTTTAAAAATTTGATCACAATGTCATTACAAGATTTATGTTATGAATTTTCCATTTTTATTTGTAAACAATGCATAAAGTATTGAATTGTAATATTACTATCTGCTTTAAGGTAAAATACAGTCACTGTTTTTTGAACAACAAAATGCTTTAATGGATACAGTTTGGTCATCTATTATATTCCATGATAAGCAATTGTTGAGAATGTAAAGTTTGCCATGGCAGCGGCACAAGTATAAACAAATATGAAACATTCAAAACATTTTTATTTTCATTTGAATGGCAAATTTTTCAGTAATTTTCAAAACATTTTGTGGTTATATATATTGTCATCTGTCAGTCATCTATTCATTGCACACTCTGGATTCTGGATCAGGTTTTTACTTGGTTTGCCTAAAATGATGGATTTCAATTTGAAGTGATAAATTTCCAAATTTATAAGCTTACAAAGTCCTAATGTCAATGAGACAGAGATTTTTAACAGTCTCTGACTAAACACGGTCATTACTGTACCAGTGTTACACAAACATTCAGTGGATGACAAAGCTGGTGGTGAGTGTTTTTGTTGAGAGTTACTTAATGAGAGTCTACACAATTATTTTTTTAATCTGATTTTTTAAATTGAAAACAGTTAACACTTTGTCAGTGGTCTGTATTTAAACCTTTGCTCATAAAGAAAATTTGACTTTAATAAATTTCTTGAATCTTTAGATGATTATTATATCAATATTTACTAGTATATTCCATGTCAAGCCTTGTGCTTCTTTCAAAATTCTGATTTTCATTGAGTTAATACTGCCACTTTATATTTCAGTGCAGATACAAACTGATTTCAGATGTCATATTTTTTTAAAATACAGTTTCAAAGTGTTTACTGTTAAACTTTTAATAGTCTTTTTTAAAAATAATTTTGTATTATATAGGTAAAATCATAAAGGTCATATTGTCACAGCCAATATCAAAATTAGTGATCAAAATATGTGCTTCTATTCATAGATTACCAAAAAGAATTTAATATCTATGAACAAAAAAGAAATGAAATTGAAGTTATAGTTATAGCTAAATTATGTTCATTTTTGAATATGCGTAAACTGGGTACCATAATTCCTCATTTAGTCCCTAAAAATTAAAGAAAAATAGATCTGAAATATTGTTCTCATTCTCAAATGGCAATATGACCCCAAAGATTTTGAATGTAAAACATTTTATATCAATTGAATGTATACATATAGGGAAAAAGTCATTATGTGTATTGCAACTTGAAAAAAACAAAACACGAAAGAAGCTTTCTGAAATTTGCACAAATTAATAAACCCTTCTTTTCTTAAAAATTAGTAGATTCCCCTATTTTGATTGATGTTTATGAGCTTAAGAAATCATTAATACAGACAGTAACACTGAAAATATTTATGTAATCATAAAAGTCAGAATCTAATGTTAGATCCATGTCTGATACCTAAGCAGAGGTTACATAGCCAACTAAATCTATAATTACATTATGACAGATCAATGGGTTCACTAATCAATTATTTGATAAATAACATTTGGTTCTATCAAATATAATGAACCCAATTAATAACAGGCTTTATTAGAGGTCAGAAAAAAAATGAAGAAGGATACACACTGTATTGAAAGGTTGCCAAATTCTGTTGTTTGGATTAATGCCATCATTTCATATACATGTAGAATTAGGCTAATAGAGTTAGCATGCCTGTGTATGCTATATACACATTTGTTTTTCTCTACATCCTCTAATGATAATTCAATAATAGTTAGTAAGATAGAATAGTTCCAATAATGAATATATTCCAACTTCAAGACTTCAGAGGGTGTTGGAAGGACCAATGACTTACTTCCAAAACTTCTCTTAAGTTATAAATGAAAAAAAGCAACTTAATATGCCTGAGGAATGACTTCTATTTTTAACCATTATTTAATTGTGGTGATTGGATAGCTATATTACAAATGCCCTAATGGGTTACCGTATGCTAGGATTTTTTGATATTTTAAACATTTATGATTGAATAAAGACAACATAATTCTACAGATTGACGAGGAGTTTGCAAAAATGAGCCTGGTCATTGTCCTATTAGCTTTATTTATTTTGAAGGCAAGTCTCAAATTTGAAAAGATGTGCCCAGTATTGTGGGTATACTATTTATTTGTACATATAGATACATTTCCATTTAAAGATAAAACATGATATGCCGGACAGCACCCTTAAGTTAAAGTACTTTTAGATAAAAAGTTACTTGACAGTTCAGAATATCTTAACCGTGAATGTTGATTAACATACAGGTCTGAAAAACAAAACTTGATTGGAAAGACTTATATAATCTAATTTGTGGATTATAAAATCTGGAAGTCTGGGTAAAAATGTTTGCAATAAAAAACAAATTCATCTTTATAGTATATAACAAATAACACATCTTGTATAACTATAATTCAAAGTTAAGTATGGTATAGAGATGTAATTATGACATTGTGTGTCATTGTGACTTAAATAAGCTTATCTTTAAAGTTAAGTTGTCTCAGAATTGACATATTAAGCTTGTTACTGTAAAGTGTGAGTTATAAATTATGAAATGATTGTCTTAAGCTCTAAGCATCAATATATCACCAACCCAACTTTATTATAGTGTAATAAAGCTCATATAAATATTATCCGCCCTTCACTTATTTAACCCATCAGGCCATTAGGCCACATTATTTTACCATTGCTTTATGTGTTACTGTCAGGAGGAATATCATTATGTAATGAATGAACGGGATTGAGAGGTCACCGACCCATGACTCCTGTTAACCTATGACCTGGTCGCCAAGTCAGCAACCTGATGCTAGCTCCATACTGGGCTTCCATAAACCATGGTGACTAAGCGTGTTCAGTTTTTAATATTTTTCGGAAAAGTAATGTATTTGAAGAAGAAAGACTTACATTTACATACTATGGTAATGAAAACATAAATCTTTTTTACTCAACATAAAATGGAAACCTATATGACATTGACATTTATTTAACATATTACCAGTAGGAGTATTGATTTTAGCCTGCATGTGGGTTATATTTAACAGATTCTGAGTAAATAAAATTCTTCATGGATTACATGGTGCCATCATTATATAAATCCAGGCTGTAGTAATAGTTTATTGATTCAATGAAGTAAACAATGTGCACACAAGCATGCTCTGATCATGTTAACATAGATTGGCAATATACATACAACATTCTGCTTTGAGTAATTTGTTAAGTCTTTCTTCTTCAAAGTTTTGAAAAATAAATATAAAAACCCAGCTTAATGATACCAAGTAAAAGAAATGTATTTATACACGTAACTGTGTTAAATACCAGTATTTTATGTAACTTTTTTATTAAATGACAATAAAATCTTATATAAAGTCCAATTAAGTTTATTTTTATTCCAAATTTTATAGTAGTCTTGAGTGTCAATTTATTTCAAAATCATATTCAATTCATTTTAATTAGAAATTTGGCAGTTCATGTTAAAAAAAAATTAAAAGACGAGACCCGAAAATAAGCTTATTGTTTAAGTTAAAGATCCATATTTTTCTAACGTTTTTCTTTCAGGGGTTTATGGTTTGATAAAATACATGGAAATCTGCTGAAAGTCGATGCCTATGGAAATATATTGGTCTGTGCACATGGCTTCAAATTCCTTAAACCGTAAGTAAATCCATGTACATGTATGACTATGACGTCTATGAGCTTATCTGGTGGTACATGTAAATATATAAGATAAGATTTCCACTAACTTGTACTATTGATTGGAGACTCAAATTTTGTGATGTGTTTTACTTGATAATTTTTTTATTTTTTTTTTTTTTTATCAGACAAGAGATTGCTCAGATGTATCCAAATAAATTTGTACAATTAGATGAATCCAGATTGTTTGTTTTAAATACACTCTTTAATCTTCCAGGTAATTTTTTTTTTTTGTTTTTTTTTTATTTCTGATTTTATGATATTGTCATTATTTGTTATAAGCTAATTTATGAAATATGATAGAACATATTTTAGATTCTTATTTTATTTATGAAAAATTTGTTAAGTTCAATAATTATCATAATTGTCATTATTTGTTATAGCTAATTTATGTAATATGATAGAACAGTTCAAGCATGATTCACATGATTTATATACTCCTATGATGGTATTTTTTATGAGCTCATGGACTGTCAAAGAAGTTATGTAGGAGAAATTAGTAGATCCAAAAAAAATTCATTGCCTTTATTTATTTTTTTGATTAAGAATGTTATATAAATAGAATAAACTATTCATTCCTTTTATTACAGAGACCTACATGTTAGCCTGTATCATAGATTTCTTTAATTCTAGCAAACTTTATACTAGGTAAATATAGATCTTTATATCCCGAAATAAAACACATGATATATTAACTTTAATACATGTATAATCTTGTCTTTTATTGACTATACTATATATCATGGTAGTGTCAAGTACAAAATGTGCTCACTTATG
The DNA here is from genome assembly GCA_036850965.1 of Patella caerulea. NCBI lineage: Eukaryota > Metazoa > Mollusca > Gastropoda > Patellidae > Patella > Patella caerulea. Next base: position 29,295,237 of record JAZGQO010000006.1, read on the forward strand.
ACATACATTTATTCATTGTATCTCATTTTCTTTAAACTAAATATGGAACAAATATTACTGTGAATTAGGACCAAATAAAGTATTATAGTTTATATAGTACTATAAATATCAGAAAATATCCTGCTCGTATCATTTCGTTTTAAAAAAAAGTTTTTTTTTAGAATAAATTGCACAAATTTAATTCCAAGTGTTTCCTAAGGTTCCTTGATTTTGATGTGCTAACTGATAAAACATATAAGTAAATTTGAAGAAATTTCAAAAAAATAGTTTTATGTTCTATCCTACTTAATTAGAAGAAAAGCACCCATTCTGACCATTTTTCCTATTCCTGGTTTGATGTGTCAAAATTCCAGGCTATGCATGAGTTAAAGTTTGATATTATTACTATCTAACATTGTTTGGATGAAATTTTTTTCAGGTATTGACATTACTTTCAAATGTATATAGCGCTTGATTAACTCAATGACATTTTGTTTTGTTGTAGGGATAAACACGGTATTAGAAGTGGTAATCTCTATTTTTCGTATAAATCTATTTTTCAAGATGTCCGCGGAGCTGTTGATCATATTCATTTCAATGTAAGAATAATTACGTTATCTGCAAATATCAAATCAGTTGGGACACTTTTCAAGCCAAATTATGTCACAATAAATCAATATGGTGAAAAATAAGAGCATTCAATTCCTTGAGAAATATGATTTTAAAGACAACCATATGGTCCTCCAGATAAAAGATGTATTGTTCACATGTCATTAATTTGTGGAAAACCTTTTTACAACAGATTGTTTCTGTAAGCCATAGTAATATTTGGGGGGGGGGGATTTTGATTACAGGGTGCCTTAAAAGATGAAACCACAAAAAATTTAGAAAAATATGTACAACGAGATGAACGATTACCTCTATTGTTAGAAAGGTTAGAAACAATTATATATTTCTTTTGATTATGTTTATGGAACTGACTATTCCTGGATATTTTAAATATTTTATTTTGGCCAAATTGTGTGATACTTTACTCCCAAATAATGCCAATAGTGGTTACAAATAGTACTAATTTAATAGAATGTTGATTACGTTTTCTACTTTAGAATACAACATCATGGTGCCAAGACACTTTTGATAACGAACAGTGATTATGATTATACTAATGTAAGTATTTATTTCTTTGCCATGTTACAAGAAGAGCTCTAGGTTTTACACAGATACCCATCTGTGATCAAACATAGGTTCATTTTAAAGCATTTTGCCTGTAGAATGGATTACAGATATTTCAGTATTATTATAGGTAAAAATATAAATCTGCCGCTATCAAAAATAATATTACTTAGTAATAAAATATATTAAAATCCTATAATATAGGCATTTAAAATGGCTTTTCTAAATTTCTTCATAAATTTCAAATTCATTTTTTGTAGCAGATAATGAAATATTTATAACATGTTTTCTAAATTTCTTTATCAATTTCAAATTCATTTTTTTCAGCAAATCATGAAATATTTAATGGACTTTCCTAACTCAGTAAGTATTACTAAGTTCTAATTATATTACTTGATTTTGTTGTAATGAATACATGATTTTAATGTTAACCACATGAGAAAGAATTATTAATACAGTAGAATCCGTATGAGCAGCCACTCCTATTCAGCGACATCTCCTTGTAAGCGGTCACAATAAATTTTCCCTGTAAAAATTCTATTGTTTCATCTCTTTATTCAACGGTCACTCCTCTAACGCGGCCAGCGGTCACTATTTTGCTAATGAATTTAACAAAACATCGCCCATTCAACGGCCATTGTTGAATGATGCCATCTTGTCGTTCTTCCTAACACCCCCGCTAATCTCATGAGTAGTAATCAATTAACTGGACTCTCACTGATCACGTTAAAAGAAATGTGAAAATAACAATTAACCCGGGATTATCTGTTAATTAATCTTTTGTTTTATTAAACGACAAACCTGATCATTGTTTTCAAAAGTAACAGAACATTATTTGATACTGATTGAATAAACTGAAAGTACCGACTAAAAGCCGCGATGTTGTTAAATAGACGTTTTTAGCGCCACCTGTAATATTACATACAGAGTTACGCCCCCCTGTGAAGAGGTAGCAAAATCAGCGATGTTTTTGGTTCATGTGCTTATGTGATGAAATAAAATTAATTCATCGATTTTCTTCACAAAAATGGATAAATATTATCGAATACATCACAATGATAGACAGTAGTATTGAAGGTTGGTACAAAATGACAAGTTTACAGAAGTTATGTCCGAGATTCAGCGACGGCCAAATTAACCGATGCAAGTGAAGTATTGGCGTTTGCTTCCAATGCATTTAAGCGTAATAATATTAATTGATGTCAGCACAAAAAAACATGAGATTTTACAAAAATGGATAAATATTATCGAATGCATTACAATGGTAGACAGTAGTATTGAAGGTTGGGACAAAATGACAAGTTTACGGAAGTTATGTCCAAGATTTAGCGACGGCCAAATTTACCGATGCAAGTGCACCCAAGCGTAATATTCATTGATGTCAGTACAAAAAACACGAGATTTTATTAAGAGGCCACTCCCGTTAAGCGGTCAATCATAAAAATTCCCATGGGTGGCTGCTTAATGCAGATTCTACTGTATACCTTAGTCAATCTGATTAAAACACAGATCCAATTTCGTTTTGTTTTTTATAGTTCAAAATTTCGTTTTTACTCGTCTTTACTACTCTTGGATCTGGAGGACTTGTTATTTATCTTGTGTTCTGCCTGAAATGAGGGGTCAGCCAATCAAATGGTCTGTCGAATTGACCGTTTGACCTTTTCATGCGTGGAACTGTGGGTAGATATTACCAGCGAATAGAAATCAAAACAAAACTAGATTTTAAAAAGCATGGCGGTCGCTAATTGGTTAATCGAATGACTGACGTTATCGGGTCAAATGTTCCGTGCTTGATACGTGACGTCATAGAACGTGAGCTCCCACTATAACTTGTTAGATCTACATGAGTGTAGGCCATCGAAAGTATAAAAAACGAAACGAAACATAGATCTATATTTTAATTAGATTGTACCTTAGTAACACTGGAGCAGACATATATTGCCTGTAATAATGTTATTATTTCTAATAATTTGTTCACTACAGAATGGAGATGTTCGAGAATGGTCAACATATTTTGATTATATTGTTGTTGATGCCAAGAAACCGTTATTTTTCAAAGATGGTACAATTCTACGACAAGTAGATAGGGTAAGATATTTATTTGTTGTAGTGCTTCATATGATTAGTTTATTGCATTAGCAATCAGATCTTGCGTAAATGAGTTACACAGACTATTTAATGTAGAAGGGCACATGACAGGTGACAACCATTGTAACTGGAGATAAGGTTGCAAGAGAAGAGATTAAAAGTAATTTTCTGATGTTTATTTGATAAGATTTAACCTTGTTAGTTACCGTTTGTCTTAAGTTTCCCCGGTTCTGTGCAATTTTTATTTTTTGTTTTTTGATAATTTTTTGTGTAGCTATTTCCAGAAATAAGTTTGTCTTGTGTTTTGAAGGATTCATATGTTCAGGGCAGAAGACCCTTTTATACATTATACTAATTTATACAGTTATGTTGATTTTTTTTTTGTAGACAACTGGTTCATTACGAATTGGACATCACTGTGGTCCATTAGAACCAGGTCATGTATATTCAGGAGGTAATTATCTAATATTGCAATAATATAAAATTCATACTATATTATCACGTACTGAGCTGAATTCTGTAAATAATTGGTGATTCTTATTTCACTGGATCAGCAAAATTAAATTGGGTTGAATTAACAAATCAAATTATTAATATTTGATTTTTATATGCAATGTATAATTTGTATCTAGACAGTAGACAAATTTAATCTAATCTTTGATATATTCTTAAATTGTGTAACAAATTTTATCTATTAGTTTTCTTTTATTTTGATTGTATCGATGGTTTGATGTTTTGACATGGTGATTGATATGTCTTGATGGATGTTAGTCTAAAATAAAAAAAAACCCTTCAACACAGATAGACAAGAAATCTAATTGAGTACTAACAAAGTGTTGTAATGTTGTAATCATTGTTTGCTAATTACGATATTAAATACAGACCTTACTAGTATATCGAAATTATTTGTTTAGGTTCTTGTGATGTATTATCCGAAGTTATTGGTGCTAAAGGTAAAGATGTCTTATATGTTGGTGATCATATTTTTGGTGATATTCTGAAATCCAAGAAAATGCGTGGTTGGAGAACATTTTTAGTAATACCCGAATTATCTAGAGAACTTCATGTGTGGACAGACAAACATCAGTTATATGACTGTCTTGAAGACGAAGAATCTAAATTATCAGATGTTTACAAGTAAGTTAATATAAAGATTTATACAAAATATTGCTAATACCTTGGAAAGTAAATGCAATATTTTATTGGGTAAATAAGTGATGGCCAGGGGCGTACATAATGATTTTGTTTGGGGGGGTGTTTAGCCAAAATGCGACCGAAGGAGCCGAGCACCAAGTGCGAGTTTTCTAGGGAATATGGGGGTGGGGTAGGGGCGGTTTCAAATGTAGGGCGCCATCCACAATTCCACCCCACAATGAAAGTAAACAAAATACTAGCTATAACATTAAGCGTCCCAATAGAACATAAATATTAATCTATAATTGTGTAGTTGTTCGCTGATCGTTGTCTCGTCGGAAAGTAGTTTTATTTTAATTCACATATAGTTTATGTCATATCAATGGTGGTGCCTATAACACTGAGTAATTTGAGAAAATTTTTGAAAAATTGATTCAATATCCTGGCATTTGAGGTCATTGCTGTGAGAAATTCATGTGGACGAGTGTACCAGAAATGTCAGTCAATGGGACAGAATCTCCAGATGTGTTTTGCAAGAGTTGGCATAACATCTGTACAATCTGACGTCCCCGCCACATACACCAGTGGAATTACATCTGGGAAGTTCACTATAATCGTGAATATGACAGTGCCTAGACAGTATAAGACAACCGATGAGTAAAAGAATGATTTTAAAATAAAATCAAGCGCCGCAGGCGCAAAAAAATTTCAGATATGTAACCCAGTAGAAGAATAATGGAATCGCGCGAAAAAGTTTCAGATATGTTACCGAGCTTTTAAATTTTTTGGTACTGGGGTTGATAAGAAATGGGACAAAATCTTAAAGCTTATCCGTCAATTTCGCCTGTTTTGTGATTGTATGTTTATCTCATTAATTCATTTAGTCGGAGACCGACTGCGGTGAGTACTTTTTTTTTTGAGACCGACTATTTTTTGCCATGGTAAAAACATTTCATAGAACAACATACTCACAACAGAATAAGAAATACAAGCATACAGGGTTATTTGATACTATAGTTTTGTGTGACGTATGCAATTTAGGTATAGGTATTGTTTTGCGGACCGACTGGAGTGATTGCAATTATTTTGTGACCGACTATTTTTCTCCCCTGTTGAAATTTTCTTGTTAGACCAACATACTCACATAATAACATAATAAGAGTGACGTATGCAATTTAGGCTCACAGATTCATGCAAATATATTGTATTTTGGATCTATTCTGGCATTGTGTTGGAGACCGATTGCAGTGACTGCACTTATTTTGAGACCGACTATTTTTCTCCCTGGGTGAAATTTTGTTGTTAGACCAACTACTCACAACAGAATGAGAGTGAAACACATGATAAGTTGACAAGGTTATTTTATACTAAAGACTGCTCCTATTTGCGTCCGACTGCACTGATTTTGCGACCAACTATTTTTATACTAAAGTTTTGCGTGAGTAGCGTGACGTATACAGTGGGTACTTATTTTGATACCGACTACGCTATTTTGCGACCGACTGCACTAATTTTGCGACCAACTATTTTGGGGGCTGGGGGGCCCCCCACACCCCCCACATTTACGCCCCTAGTGATGGCTTCTTTTAGCTGAGTAAGAAATTGATACATTTTATCATTTACATTAAAGTGCATGTAACATGGTCTGAAGTAAATTTAAATTTATTACTTTCAACATTTAATTAGATTTATATATGCCTAAATGGAAATGTGGTTGCATATTTCTATCACCTCCATTGGACTAGACTACATTTATTTTCAGATCATTTTGAAATTTATATCTGTTGTTTACATTAGTGAGTTCAAGAAGCCTATTTAATTTCCTTATAGAGTTTTGTTAATTGTTTCACTTTGTGGAACCTTGTGAATGCTCTAACGATTAAAGTTATCAAACGATCTGTATTATAATTATATGCATAGTAAAATGAAGAATCTTATTGAATTTCAACAATTGATATCAGTATTTTGTAAATACTCCCATTATGTACAAACAAATAAATATGTGACAACCCTTGTTGACAGATCGGACGATTTACCATCATTTAACTAAGTAACTTGCAATTTACAATAAGTAACTATCAATTTACTTTCATTTAATTAGGGATCTTGATAGCAGTACCACAGAGAAACCAGATATAAGTTCTATGAAACAGAGATTAAGGGTATGTATTGGATGACACATGATATTTCTGTCATTCATTTGCAAATTTGGCTGAAATTAAAGATATTGATGGAAACAATTTACATATTTATTTCTTTAAATTATCGCTCTTAAATCTGTCATAGATATTCCTATCAAGGTTACTTTGGAAAAGATATCTTCTGAAACAACTTTTTTTAAGGCCTCATCATATATCTGTTAAATTGTTAGTATACAGACCAAATTCCTTTATTTACAGGATGTTACCCATAGACTTGATATGAGTTATGGTATGTTAGGAAGTTTATTTAGAAGTGGTAAGTTTGTTATTTCCATAATACATATTGATAACATAGAGAATATGATTAACTACACTAACATGCATTTACCTATTATCATAATCATGTCAGTTTTTGCTTCACATAAAAATTTGTAATAGTTTTGTGTATGATAAATGAAGAAGTTTTAAGTTGTTTGATAACTTATTTAGATTACAATGTCAGTTACTCAATCATTTTAAGTATGTCATCCATGTTATCTATTTCACATGATTTCAAAAATTATATGGCTATTTTTGTGTATTTACAGGTTCACGTCAGACATTTTTTGCTGCTCAAGTTATGAGATATGCTGATCTTTATGCAGCCACATTCCTAAATCTCCTACACTATCCGTTCTGTTATATGTTCAGAGCCCCACCTATGCTGGTATGTATCTTAATACAACTTGCAAATTATATCAGTGTTACTCTAAACTCGCTAAACTTATGTTTCTAGAAACATTCACAAAAACAAAAAAATATACTATATTAATATCACTTCAATCTAAGTAACATGAATTAGTGCATGCCTGTTTAGCATGTTGAAATAATTTAAAATGTTCATTACAGATGCCTCACGAATCTACAGTTGATCATGAAAATACCTTTGAGGGTGAAACAGAGGGTTTTTCTCGTACGCGTGAGGATGATGATGAGATTGATGGTAGTCATAAAAGAGTACGAAGGTCAAGTTCTTCAACAAACCATGTTCCACATTTACGAGCTAACACACCGAAAAAAGTCACTCATGTACATGATGAAGATGGTGACTCTAGTGACTCGGAACATTCTAGCACACCGAGTGAAAAATCAAACTAAAAAGTCATGATATTAATTTGTAGTTTTGAAAAACACCCTCTACAAACGAAAATGGCTATGTAGGAGAAACATAAATGTGATCAAATCTGCATTTAAGAATAGATGTTGCATTAAAATTCTTAGCTTTAAGTTTATATTATATTGTTATTACATTGGTGCTGGCTATGGAATGTAGAACAAGATAAATTAAGATTTTTGCATATCAAGTTACCAAATCGTATCTTATTTGGAGGCGGCAGAATGTGATATGGACCAAAATTTTTTTCTTTTTATATTCTAATAAATTTACACAAGGAGATTTCATTTACTAGAAAAATTGTCATTTCTACTTCTAGTAATACTTTTACACCGAAAACCATTCTGTAAAAGATATACTTGATTGTTAAATCAAAGAGTATATAAAATTTATTTGAAACTATGAGATAACCCATTTTAATACCAAATTAAGTTTTGTTTATGTTATTTCAAATAATTTTCAGTAATTAATGTTTCTCAGATTATATGTTATCATTCCTAAAATTATTCTTCAAATATCAAGAACATTTTCTTTTTTATTTTATTTTTTTGGCTCATTTTGTTGCCCAATTATTGCATTTATATTTTTAAGTTAATTTTGAAATATACTGGTAATTGTTTTTTAAAACATTTTTTCCTGCAATTGAATTTTGTTAAGAATTATTTTCTCTCCATCAAACAGATTCACTATTGCTAGTCATGTGTTCAATTCATAGTCCCTACTTTATAAATTGTCTGTTTTTTAAAAATAATTTTTAATGTGTGATCACAAATATTGTGAAAATTTGAATGTATATATATATGGTTGACTAACAATATCCAAAGTGTACTTAAACTTGAACATACCACTGAAGGTTATGCAATATGATGTTATAAAATGAGCTGATTTTATATTATTAAACTTTGTCATAAAAACCATTAATATAAATTGTTATGATAAAATATTTTGTCTTGTATTTTGTACTGTAGATATTAATAATATACCGTATATTGATTTCTTGATGCTCATAATATATATAAATTATTATGTATGTACATGAATGCTTTTTATACCCAGATGTATTTAAGTCAAATTATAATGATTATTTGATATAATATTGTTTTGTTTATTGTTTTTGAAAGAATTCTGATTTAAACTTGTTTATAAAAGGCTCATTCAAGATTATAAACCGAGCCATAGATATTTGTTAATGGTTGTTATTTATATTTGTCTTGATTACAAATGTACCGATGTTATCTATAGATTTCTGTTTATTTATTAATATGTAGTTTCATTATTTTTACCATGTTTAATTGGTGCATTATTGATTTATTTATTACTAGAAGAAAAAAAAACATTTTGAGCACATACACAATGTGTTGTTGAGGTTATGATGGAATGCATTGAAGATGATTGATTATGGATCTTAACTCTTTGTAATGCTATAGCATTATATTTACAGACTTTCAGCTTTTGGGGAATTTGGTATGATATACTATTGCAACTTAGATTGTAAAGCTTCTAGGTAAGTACCGGTACTTGTAAATAAACCACATTGTAAAAGATAGAGGACCCTTTATCAAATTTATTATAGTACTTTATTCAGAATACCTACCATTATAAACAATACTCTTATTTAATACTTGCTTAGGATTTTATCAAATATCGTCATGGATATTCTATTTGATGATATTTTAATTTGTCTTTTTCAAATCTCGTTTGGATGGTAAATTTGTTAATGGGTTAATATAATGACGACTACATGTTATAGTCTAATAAGATTAGGCCATACTTTCATTTCTCAAATTTTAATTAGATTGTTTTTATTAATGTTATAGGATATTTATATATGCTTATGTTTAGAATGTAAATTCACTTTTAAAGTTTATTTACAATGGGTTATTTTATAGCTATAAAGATATTAATAAAAGGTTAAAACAACCGTATTTGTTACTTAAATCTATGCATTGGTGTTGAAGAACCTTAAAAAAAATTTGCAAGCCGTCTTTGCATTTGTCCAGAGGTTAGTATGCCTACATTTTCATTGGTCGAAAAAGCATGTTTATCCATGTTTTTTCTAATCTAGAATTGTCATAAAAAATATGATCTGTGGAATATGTTTATGAAGACAGTAAAATCCAGAACTGTAAAGGCTAATGGTAATCTACCATCTTTATGTCTTGTAGTGAAGGAAGACTAGGGGGTCTTATGACACGGGTACTGAGTACTAGATACAGTACCGTAAACTGCATGACACTAACATACATTGATATGATTTCGACTTCATAATAAATGTACATCAACCATATGTATACACCCCTGATACCAAAGCACTGGCATACATATGGGAATTTTATTAGTCGGTGGAAATACACTGTAAGCTCTATAATGAGTACAACTCACGGATGCCTAATCCAATGAAATTAAATGATTGTAGCGATATCCATATGGCCAATACGATTACGTAATGGGCCATCACATCCTGCGAAATATATTATTGGGTGGCAACATAGGCGTACGAGCTGGGGGGGGGGGGCACCAAATGCTGGGAAAATTTGGGCACACAATTTTACTTTGTAAAAGTTGTATAAAAAAAATATTGTGTTCTTGAATGTGTCCAATTTAACAGCGAATTTAAATTCAGAGTGTCTATAGTTTGGCAATTAAATAGAAATCTCAACACTCGACCCTCTATATTGTTTGGGGTACAGTAAGCCACGATTAACATTCTAAGAACCTAACTACATTTTTTGGGCACCAACCACCACCGCCACCCCCCTCCCCCCAGTCAGACATTTCCCCGTACGCCTATGGGTGGCAATGTAATCCGTCTAGATTCGCATTAATAATATAAACAACGACAGGTACAATTTATTCCAATATCAACAACATATATCTTCATTATATTTTGAATTAGATGGTTAATGGAGAAAATATATTCATTAACTAATCACAACATAATATAAGATTCAAATTATATTTTATAATGCATCACACAGTGAAATGTCTTGTGTATTTGTTGTGAATAAACTATTACTGTTATTACGAAAGGAATGGATATATCGCCTATTCCTACTACGAACAAAAGACAACGATTGTGATAGTTTATGAAATCTTAATATGTATGAAAGATCACATAAGATAATTATATTTTCAGTTCTCCAATATTCTCAACGTGCAATAGCGACGAAAATTCTTTTTTCTAAAAACACGAAAATTGTCAATATTAAAGGGGTAGTATGGGAGATTAGATTAAGAGTTGAGAGTTTTCACTATAATAGTTTTTAAATAGATAACGTAAATAGAATATACTGAAAATTTCAGTCAAATTTCTCCACTCTGAACCAAGATATTAGCTTTCGAATTTTGGCTAGCCTCGGTCATCATTACGGTACGGTTATCTATTTCTACGTTTAATTATTTTTCAAGAAATATATCCCAGTCTGTTAAATATCATGGGCTAGCGATGGCACCGAGAGTGGATTATAGTCTGGAATAAGTTATTTACAATCAGATTAAAACACAGATACCATTTCTTTTCTATTTTAATAGTTCAAAATTTCGTTTCACTTGTCTTTACAACACTAGGATCTGGAAGAGGCGTTCTACTGTAGATGTGTGGAATTAGCCAATTAACCGATCTCTTACGGCGAGTTCTTGGCGTACTCTACATGAAACTCTGGGTAAACCTCTAGAAACGTCAACGCTGATAGATTAATCATTGTCATAGGGCCAAAAACTGCAATTTCTGTGTTACACTCGAAATGAACTGACATACGGCTATTTGGGTGTACGCTTTGATTTTGTTAGTTTTCGGTGTGCCAAACTGGAGTTGCCCCCCTTAGTTGACTAAAATCAGCAATCCTACTAAACGCTCCACCCGACAAATTATATATAAAATATTATTATGTCCGGTATACTAGTAAGAGAGTTGCATCAACGAGGCATTTCTGTCTATTGTAACATGGAAATAAAAATTAACTTGGATTTGAAAATAAACAACACAACAACATGTGGCGAAGAAGGGCAAGGTTTTTTTTTTAAGGACACCGGGCATGGGGTTGGGTGGCTGGGGGATGCTGTTTGGCCGGTGTCCGACATACCTAATAGGATTTTTGAGATGTGCACACATTGTAATTTGTGTGATGTTTACCTACATATTCTACTTTGCATCCATCCAATAGTCCCAAAACCATGTATTTTGTTGTTTTAGTTTAACATGTTTAAAATATTTCGTCAACAATAATGATTTCTTAGTAGTGTTCTTAGCCGGCTACATCCTTAACCCCTCCAAAAAGTTCCGTAGCCCCCCCCCCCCAAAAATTTTATGAGCTGGCCACGGGCCCGATTTAGTAGCACACTAACTAAAAGTTCTAATTAATGTTTAGTTCCTTTCGGAATGGTCTCTGATTAGGTTCTGGCCAGGCACATGTCCCTTTTAAACTGCAGCATGAAAATACAGCTAATACTGCTTTATCCCCACTTTCTATTTTTCCGTGTCCTTCCAGAGACCTTCCCGAAAGAAAGTCGAACTTTTCATGTTTCAAAAATCCTTCAAACGCTAACATTATGAATGCAAGAACTCACGGGTTCTATGTGTACATTTTCAAACAATAATTTAAAATAGCCAATCAAACCATTTGATGTTGTTTTTTTTTATTTTGGTATCCTCAAGTTTGAAATTTTTTCGGCATCAATCTTATTATCTCTATAATTCGTATAAGAAAAATCCCCGCCTTATGTTATCATAAATGTAATCTAAACATTATGAGCAGCTATATAATATGCGTGAAACGAGATATCAACTTATCTAACAGCAGGTAATTATATCATCTTATTACAATTAAATCGACCCATTACATTCATCGTCTCTCCATGATACTAAACGTATACACATGCGGAGAGATGGTCATTATTCCTCATATGGAATACGCGAAACGTGGCATCACGTGACTAGAGGGTTTAAAAGGATAAGCATCAGTTTGAACTCCACTTTTGAGCGTCGCTCGTGTTGTGCCCCGGTTGCTTCTTGGAGTTACTAACTTTCAGGGACTATACTTATATACTAAAGGTAATTTTATGATTTTCACTTTACTTTGTATCTCAAAATATTACTTTTGACAAAGTTTATGAACTTTTTAATGCTCCAGAACAGATGGTTAAGAAATCCCTTTTTATCTTTTTCTGTTTATCGTCTTCATTAGCACAGTTTCCTTCCATTTCTCTTACCGTTTTATATCATAAATCTGGAAAAAGTGGACAGTTGTATGAGTTTTAGTACATTGGTTAAATTCTGTTCGTGGTAATCTGTGTGTTCTTGATGAATATGTTAGATAGATTGCAAATGCAAAGACTGTTACCTTCCTAAATTCTCAGAAGTTTTGACTAATGCACTCAATTCAAGACCGAATCGTTTACTCCACTTAGAATAATTAATGTCGATCGACGTCAACAGCAGACATATCATTGGATCTTTCTGCTTGCCAAAATCCTAAAGCAACCAGGCCCCGAGTTCACAAAGCATTCTCACGCTTAAGTTAAGAATTTAATCAACTTTCAATCACTGTTTATGAGAAATATCTTTGATCAAGAAACACAAAACTTTACACATAGTTTCTTATTGATTTATTTGATACATTAAAACAACAACAGTTTTATAAAGGGTTATATTTGAGTAAAAAAAAAGGCGAACAATTTTGAGAAATCCGAGAATACTTTATGAATCCGGGGCAGGTCTTACTTTTACGTATAGTTATAATTAAACTGCTTTAGACACATCAAAATCTAAAAAAAAGTCTATTTCATCGACACGCATGCAGACTAAATTTCATTATGTAACAATTTTTGTTAATTAAAAAAATATTTCTATTTTTCAGAACCAACAATGTCCGGATTGGTAAGTGTTTTTATAAGGCGATATTTTGTTAAGTATTTCGATGATCATCTGCGAATGCAGGATACGCGACTTACACCAGAACATTGCATTTTAACGTTGCAGGTTTTTTAAGGTAGCGTTACCGAATGTATTACCAATGTTACTTCTATATGTTGGATGCATGAAGTATCTGTCAAACAAGTAATGTACTTGCGGCACGTGTAATTAACATTTATCTTCGACTAATTATTGGTAAGCCGTCTGTATGTTTTCAATTAGCTATAAATCGTCTCACTTTCCACTTGGCAAGCTTTGTCTAATCGCTGATTGCCTTGCCATATCCATCTACTTTTGATGGACAAATTTGGTTGCCGTACTTCTGGTGAAGCCATATGGCTTCTTCATTAATGAGATATTTTTTTCACAGTATATGTAACTGAAATATTTATAAACCTGGAAATGGCAGATATGTTTATAGTACCACAATGAATCATGTTGGTGTAGTGATTTATATTTTACACAAAAGCTGATTCGTTTGATAGATACCAGATTTGCATTTTAAAATTGGTTTTTATCATAGAAGTTCTAAGAAAGATGTGCTGTACTTATGGTAAAACCATATGGCTTGTTCATTAATAAGATATTATGTAACTGAAATTTTAATAAACTTTAAAAAGGCAGACATGTTCATATATCGTACCGCAACCAATCATGTTGGTAGTAATTAAAATATTGTACACAAAGGTTGCTTCGCTTGATAGATGTCAGATGTGCTTAAATAAATCGGTTATGTTCATTTGATTATTAAAACTTATAGCAGCTAACATCTTAAAACACAACTCAGTTCTATATTATATACACACGACATTTCGACAGGAATTCACTATCAAGCATAGAACTGTGTTGTGTTATATTGTAATCAGTCGCTACATGTCATTCAAAGATTATAATTAACATCTTATGGTTTCAGAAAAAAACAGCACCTGCAAAGGTTGACCCCAAAAAGCCAGAGCCCAAAAAGGAAGAACCCAAAAAAGAGGAGCCCGCTGCTGAAAAAACGGAACAAAAACGAAGCCAACGTGCAACTTCAAATGTGTTTGCTATGTTCCGGCCAAATCAAGTTCAAGAATTTAAAGAGGTGGGCAAAATCTTGTATGAACATGTAGCAATAGTGTCTTACACTCATATTCGATAATTTGTAAATAATATACCCATTCTATTTTTATAAGAGGGAATGTGGTGAAAAATAAATACTTGTAATTTCGTGCTTTATATAATATATATTATAAACTTCTACTTACTAAATAATCTAAACTACAACCAGTGCAGTTTAGGGAAACGAGTACATCATCGTTATATATATTAATGTGTATCGTCAGTTTATACCTTTAGCGTCTCTAATCTCGATCTCACAGTTTGATACCATCTGACGTGCCCTTCCCGATTCTTTAAGGAATTACAAGAGTATCTAATATTCTTATAATTTATGTTTTTACTAGAAATTTTCATGCTTTACTTTTTTATCCGACAGGCTTTTACTATGATTGATCAGAACCGAGATGGTGTTATTGATCTTGAAGATCTCAAGGATATGTACTCAAATTTAGGTAAGTGAGAACTATACACTTCATAAATAATAATAGTTAAAGTAAATAGAAACTTCGTCAATAGTTTACATGTATACCACTGTTTTGTAACGAGTAAAACTTTTTATTGTGTTTCAGGCCGAATTCCCCCAGATTCAGAATTAAACGAAATGTTGAAAGAAGCTCCTGGTGCCCTCAATTTCACAACGTTCCTTAACTTGTTTGGTGAAAAGATGGGCGGAACTGACCCAGAAAATACGATCGTCGATGCTTTCGCCATGTTTGATGATGATGGCAAGGGATGGTTACCAGAAGAGTAGTAAGTAGTCAATTTTAAAGGAAATGGTTCTTAAACAAATGTTTTTACCTAAGATATATGTTAGTAGGGTGGTTCTGTCTATTCCTATTATCGTAGATATTTTATCCCGGTTCCCCAATCTGAAAACAGTTTAGATTAAATTATCGGGTTTGATACAAAGCTATTATATATCAGTATGGATGTAGGAATTAGTATTGACTGACCCTCCGCGACTTCTGACTGAAAATGTACAGTTACCGCGAACCTTAAGAGACAAGTACAATGATCAGAGAAGATTTGTCGAAATGTCGTGCTACATGTGTATAAACCAGTGATTGTTTTCCATATAAATTGTGTTGTGTTTTTTTGGTGTAATTTATCATTTAACATTTTGTATTTCTTTCTTCTTTTCCAGTGTAAAAGATTTACTGGAAAATATGGGTGATAACTTCACAAAAGACGAGGTGCGTTTTCATGATACATTTCTTTTGAAACCTTTTTACAGTTTGTGACAAAATCCAGATCCGAATGGAAACGCCGGAAATTGCTAGTGGATTTCCCAAAAGGCATTATATAAAAGATAATAAATAGTAAAATATCAGATGTTCCGCTGGACAGGCGACCTTACTCCTTGCCACGGGGATTCGAAACCGCGCCGCTTGATTTAATGAAAGACCTTATGCGCACGCGTTACCCCTCTCCCTCCCGCCTCAATTTCTTTTACATTTTATAGGTTCCATGCATTATTTGCATTTTTGCTAAAATATCCAAAGTCTTACGGCTTAGTACACGCTAAATATCTATCCAGATCGACTATTTAATATTTATATAAGGAAAAATCAAAATACCAACGCCTTGGATTCAGTCGGGTTTAAACTAGGTCCATTAGGTCTCTCCGCTACATGGCACGTCGTGTTACTGGCACGTCTTGACACACGCGAACACCATAGATCATAAATACTGTACAGATTTGAACCATTTTTGGACTGACATTTCTATTAAACTTTCACAATGTTGCAGTTAGCAAGCGATTCCCATACGGTAAATGACGCATCGAGCCTTTAATTGGCGTTCCTTTTGGTGTTCTGATGATTTTAATATGTTCCACAGCTCTTTTACCAATATTTGTATCAGGTAACATATAATTATGTATATTTGGTGTTTTTCAGATTAAACAAACGTGGAAGGAAGCACCAATAGAAAAGGGCAAATTCGATTATAAATCTTTCACTGGTTTGATCAAGGGTAAACAGTCCGAAGACGAAATAGCTGCATAAAAGACGAAATCTATCCATTAACTTTATATATTTAATCAACCCCGATCCTCGGCGTGTGACCCTCTGAGTCTTAATGACATGACAAACTGGAAGAAGAGAGGATTATTCGCGACATGGGTGAACTGTAGTGATATGAGAAATTAGAATATAAAAGAAATAAACCAACATTAGCGGAATCTTTCGGGCCAAAGAGTGTTCAGCATTCCATTACTGATATTAGATGACGGCAGGACAGAAGTTTCCAAATTAATAAGAAAAAAATAAATAAATAAGTCTCCCGGGCTCCACCATCGAGCGCTCCTAAGTCACTCTGCATTTTAGACCTTCGCTTCTGTTCACGGTATGTGATAACCTAATTAAGAAAGTGTTATAAGATACGGTATCGTTTGATCGAGGCTTGCCTCACCCTTCTGTTGGCCTGGAAGGTTACAATGATGTCCCCAAGGAAATCATGGATATTAATTGTTGTTTAATCAACGTAAGGATATATGATGATGTTTTATGTACTATATATATGTAAAGTCTGACCTGTTGTTTTCTATTGTGAGATACATGTGTTATATACATTACATAAACATACACTGTACCGAGCATTGTGTGATCTCTCTAGATTAAGCGCTTAATACAGTAAGCAAGTACTTGCTTCTGTGGTGCAGCCAAAACCACCAGGCAGCACCTTCTGCATGTTTTTTCCCTGATGTGAAATGTTTGTATGTGTCCTAATTTATTAATAAAACCTGTGCACAGTGAATAGTGTCTTTAATTTTATAGTTGGTAAATGGGCTGTTGGATTGTGAAAACTGGAGTTCTATATATTATCTATTTTATTGGATTATAATAATTGAGTTTATGATGGGAATAGCATTGGGAGGTAAGAGATAAGACTGGGTGAATTGAATAGAGAGAAATTTAATTGGGACTAACACATGGTACACATGGGCGTCACACATATTCTTGGGGAGCCCTAGAAATGGTTCCGCTACTGATGTCTTCCGTCTTAATTACTCCAGTCGCAGTAGTGGTTTTTCCTACAGACAGAGTTCCTTTGCGCAAGGTTTTTAGTCAAATGACTACACAAAGCTCGCTTAATTTACACATAAACTAGCCCAAAACAGTACCGCACATAGCTTAACATATAATAAATTATTCCTATTGAAATGAAGGTGAGGCATTACCGCATAATTATATGATTTGATGAAACCACATAGCTTAACATATAATAAATTATTCCTATTGAAATGAAGGTGAGGCATTACCGCATAATTATATGATTTGATGAAACCCAACTGCTACGTGAAATTTCAAATGGCTGATGTCATGGCGGTTTGTGTATACGTCATTACAACATAAACATCGCTGCAAATGTAGAACGTGATAGTATTACCTTTTCCATACACACTGTAATGATATTTGTTGACAATTAATTGTGCGTTTGAACCTATTTGAACTTGCGTAAGGATTCTTAGACTGTATCAATTGTAACCTTAAACACGAGGTTACAAGTATAGTAACTAGGGGACCCCATACAAAGTCAGCTCCTCTTCGTCGCCTCTCGAAGAAAACTGGCGCCGCTGTCTGTAAACCAGCATCGAGCATTTCTAGTTTTGCTTCCCTAGCTGTCATCGAGTCCTAATAAAACACTAATTTCACTTTTCTTTTAATTGAATACCACGAATTTGTACTGAGTTGGCTATGGATTAGAACATTTTGTTTGCTGCCACTCGACTGTGGCGAGATTTTTCAGGCGTCGATTATTACTTGTGAATGCAACTGCAACAGTGTGATTGATTGGATGGTTGGAATTCAGAGTGGGATTTCGGTTACAAAACCATTGGACACTTTTAGAGTTGCTTACACAGGCTAGAATAGCAGAGAACGCATTTGCGGTGGTTAAATTTTCAAAATTTTCTCCGGGAGGGTGAGGGCCCCATAGCCTGCGACTATTAATTGGGGTTTGGAATTCTGGTCAGCCAGGTAGGCTATGTTGGACCAAAATGAAGTTGCTGTATTCACTGACTGGAATAGCAGGAAAACGTGTTTGTGGCAGTTAAATTTTGAGAATTTTTCTCCCAACGGTCTCGTCGTCGTGGATGTAAACGATTGATTAGGGTATATTAGAAGTTGCTGAAAAATTCCCCTCATAACTCAAGCGAAACATTCAATATGTAAAATTCATAAAAAAAATACGGCACCCCCTAACTTAAACATGATAAACATTGTATTGGTGTGATGTTTAGTTTAACCCAGTAAAATATGTCAAAACAGTGTTTGCAGAAGACTGAAACTTTATATATATTCTACGCCGCTGATGATACAATTTCATTTCAATAACGCGCTTTAACGTAGGAGTTTTTAGGAGTGTGTGTGTGTGGGTGGGGTTGGGGGTTGGGCAGGTGACGCACAAGACAAGATGGAAACCACACCACTTGACTGTACGACAGACCCTGCTATCTAAAGTTTACGCGTTAGACCATTCGACCATATAGAGCACAAGATCGAAACCACGCCACTTGACTAAATGACAGATCCTTATATCTAAATCGCACGAGTTAGAGCAATCGACCCCTTAACGCTCATGGATGGATTAAAGTGAATCAAGCAAATAAGTATGAACATTTCATGTACTTATCCATTTGTTAATGGTGATAATATCCAGGCTGAATATGTATCTTGTTTCGTCGGCTATATCAACTCCAAGTCTTAGACGTCCTACTTTTCTCCACTGATGAGCTTATGTAGATGTGCATACAGTGTGCTACGAGGGACTGCCAAGGGTTCTTTTATGTGCACGCCAATGTGTTCACGGGACCGCTGTTTTTCGTCCCTGTGCAACATAACCCTAGCACTCCTCCCTGCACCACTGACAAGAGGAAACCGCGCATAAGAGAGCGAACCCGAGACGTACTAGTTCAAGATATATTTATTCACACAATATAAAAAATACACAATTCTCAATCATTCTACAAGAATAATGTCACGGATATTACATATAAAGTTTATACATAATTACATACACGCACACACTATATCACACACTCATCTACATACATCTAGTCCGGTGGCTCAAGGGAAGGAATCGCCACCCGAGTAGTGAATCTGGGTGGTGATCAGGCGTTTGCGAGGGCATTTTCGAGATATAAGCGGTCAAATGTGCACAATGGGTCAGTTTGGGTGGGGGGATGTCAGGTTGACATATTAATCAAACATAAATTTCTAGGACTCCCCATCCTTAAATAAGTGTTTATGATGCACCTAGACAACTCTTTTGATTTGTGGGGCGATGGGGTAGGGTGGGAGTAGCAGGTGTAGGTTTTCTTGTGTGGAGGGGAGGGGGGTGTCATTTTTGTGAAGAAAATCGATGAATTAATGTGGCTGCTCATACGCTCTCAAGTGATTTTCCCTATAATGAAGCTGAAGATATTGAAAATGAGATTCGGTGCATTTAATGTATAATTTTATTATATCAATTACTTACCTTACTTACTGGGCCACAATCACTGTGGTTTATGAAACCTTGTATATGCCTATAGGTTTACATCTTTAAGGTCCACAAAGGTAAAAAAAAAAACCGAAATGGTCGGCGTCCAGAGATTATTATTTATTTTTTTTATCAAAGTCGATATAATATGGAGTTCTAGGAACATTTGGCTCATATCAGAGTGTCGGGGTGGGGTGGGGGTCGTTCCACGCTCATTGGTTTCAGTGGTTTGCACGTTCGAACACTTTCAAACCGAGGTCCTGGATAATTTGTCATGCACTTTACCCAACT
Organism: Patella caerulea; assembly: GCA_036850965.1. NCBI lineage: Eukaryota > Metazoa > Mollusca > Gastropoda > Patellidae > Patella > Patella caerulea. The sequence goes on from JAZGQO010000006.1 coordinate 29,315,689, forward strand.
ACATGTAAATAACCAGAAAATGCCCCATGGTTGCCATCTTGAATATTCAAACTTCTCCAAATGTGTCAGGGTGGCATCATCCGGATTCTGAATCTACACATATTGCAGATATATAATCGATCAAATAACATGACGTGGACTTTATTTCCAGGTTTGCCCACCTGCTCAGGGGCGGATCCAGGAATTTTTGCAGGAGGGGGGTTTGCCAGGTCTCGGATACGGAAATCTGTCATCATCGTCTCTTAATTACATAGACATACGTACAAAATGAGCTTTTTAAACAGAGAAATCATTTGTATACTGATATAGGATCACTTTGTGATGTAATTTCATTGATGCAAGGCATTATTTTTTTTATGTAGCTGAGCAGGGGGTGGGGGTGGACCCCCCTCGGGATTCGCCCCTGCTGCTGTCTAAAAGAGTAAACAAATTAGTAAGTTTCGTGAACAAAGTTCCGTTAATACGGCAACATGGTTCCTAAAATTTGTGGATGTAGATAAATGGAAATGTAATTTGCAATTCTAGAAAGTATTTTCTTTGGTATCATTGGTTACGAGATGGCATAATGTGTTAGTTGGTACAGCAAGTTAACGGAAATGTTTCAACACGTCTCATTAAAAAGGATTCAAAAACCAGGTTGAAGTGAAAACTAGGAAAGTTAGCATGTTAAAAGTAATGTCGATTAACAGTACAACAGCTGCACATTATGTATAAGAAATTATAATAGCTGCCAATATTTTAACGTTGGTTAAGGCGTATTTTGTGTATGAACCATTAGATTATATTACAGATTTTGTAAGAGCTAAATCTGCCTAGTGCATGTCTTTAATTAATCAGACACATTGTTTAAACCAAATAGTTACGAAAATAATAATCAACTGAAAAAAAGTCGTGATCTAATGGTAGTACTGTCATTTTTTTTTTAACTTCGTCTTATCGGTCAACCTAAGGTATCTGCATTTTCAGATCACGCGTCAAAATGGGCCTATACAGGTGTTAATGCGGCACTGGTGATATGGTGCACTCAACTATCACCTAGGCCTGTCATCCCTCATAGGGGGTGGGGATGGCCTAGTGGTCTAGAGGGCCTCTGGCTTTCGTCTGTGGTTTCGATCCCTGGTGTGAGCGTATGTGGCATGGAGATAGAGGCGCCTTCTCAACCTCGTGAGTTTCCCCCGGGTACTCCGGTTTCCCCCCCTTGCTAAAGACCCCTACGCGCAAGCGAATTACTGAAATAAAATTAAACCATATGTTAGTGCTAAAATGACCTAGTTTTTGTCGAGTGGACCTTAAACCCCAGCTCTCTCTCCCCCCCCCTCTCTCTCTCTCTCTCGCTCTCTATCTCTCTATCATCCCTCATCTGTAATCAGCGATGACAAAACTGGCTAACTAGCATCGTTCATTCGGCACACCTCGACAGACTCCAACACCCTACATCTTACCTCGACTCTATGACGAATTCCGCCACATTCGAACTACTTTCAAGTTCAAATTAGATTGTCATAAAAACTTTATTGCATTTTCCTTCAATCCCCTTTAAAGCAACCAATGCGGTGCTTACTCTCCAGGCAGGGTGTGTCGAATGTCTTCGATCGACGCTCTTCTGAGAACTATAATAGTCTTCCTGATATAAGGTTCTGGGTGTAGCTAAATGTCACTCAAAGCGGGAATTTCATATTTTCTAAGAAAGTCAAAACATTATTATTTCTATGTGTTTTGCTCAAAAGGTTGTCAACTCACTGTTATAAGATCATGGGCATTATTTCGCAGGCATAACAATGAGGGACACAGGAATTAATATCACAATTACCTTCCTTGTTTTTCCATTCACCCCGTGGAATGGCTATCTTCAAACGTTTAAATTTGAAGTTGAAAATTATATTTTTGCCAATTTCTCAACTGACAATAGTGAACTATAAGATTAATAGGATTATTCTTCAATAATGCAGGACTGTTTATAGATACCCTCTATTTTAGTTTTTTTTGAAAATACATTTTAAAAAATATAACTTAAAAATATGGAATTGCAACTTTAACCATCATACAGTCGAGGCTATATCCAGGGTAACGGAAGCTATCGGGGTTTGCAGAATTTGGCATCAGTGAATCGACGCGCTCGCGCGTGCGCTGTTTTCTCGTGCATTTCGAATCCGACGTCAGACCACGTGTGTATTTTGATTCAGACGCCAAACACGGCTTGAAAACAGACACTAATGACTCTAGTTCCTAAAGTGTCGATTTTAGTCTGAAACACTAAAATTAAGTAGGCCAATAGCCTGCTTAGACAGAGAAGTATGTATTCTATTATGCTTCCCTTTAAAGTGAAAATGTTTATTTAGACTTTGTGTGTAGGCCTATGACAGACGTGAAACGGAGTAGAACCGCATTGGATATGGGTCGTAACGTAACAATAATGAAAAAATCTTCTGCAGTCTGTGGGTAGGTAGCCTGTTAGTCTATGCAACAATTTCATTAATGTAAAGCTCACAATTCACTACTTTCGGTAGGCCTACTGGCTATGTTATTGTTTCATTGTTGGTGTTTTGGGGTCGGGTGGGGTGTCTTGGTTTCTGGCTAAGTTGTGTCCCTTCCCAAAATAAATCCCATAATTCAGTATAAATCGTGTGACGACTAATTGGGATTAATAAAAACATAGATATGACTCGGACGGACAGGGGCGACTTAAGTTGTTTTTTTTTAATAATTGGAAATATCCGAAGATTAAACGTTAGTTTCCTTGAAATCAAAGGACACTTTATTCATTCAGCTCATACAATTCCATATGAATCAGTTTAATTCATATTTCAAATCAAATTAAAAACCAATGTGGCCTGCTCAGTGCTTTTTGGCACATAATCCATTTCAAACTAAATGTTCAAGCCATGCAGCTAGTGGGAGGGGTTCCGCTACTATTTATTGTATCGTTAAATTGTGTGTTTAACGCTGCAATTGGTACAGTCTAAGACTCCTTGCGCAAGTTCAAATAGGTTCAAACGCACAATTATTGTCAACACATTTTGTATTGCAATAAGTAATTCTATCCCAAATAGTGAAGACCAGACCACTAAAATAGTTACCGAACAGTTCTTCTTTGTAGTAGGCCTAATGCGTTTTACATTTGCATAGCGATGTTTCTTGTAATTACGCATTACGCAAGCCGCCATGAAACCGGCCAGTTAAAATTTCGCTTTTAGCCTGTAGAATGTGTTCAATGTCTGTGTGACAGGGTTAACATTTCGACAGGAAACGACTGATAACTGCGATGACCAGTGGGGTGTTTAAATTGTACGAGGGTGATAAAAATGTAAACAATAATCGAACGCGATATCGGATTAAAATATAACACCTTCTGATGGTTAATAATAATAAAACAATGTCTCCCAGCGATAATGTAATTTGAAATTATGTCTACCCAGTCAAAATTAAATAATGAAAAATAAAGATGTAGCGCGGATCGTTTATTATCGTAGCAACGATACTTGACAACCGAAGCTTATTCTCGATTTTCAATTTTATCGTTATTTTTTTTTAAACCCGGGTGTGTTCAAATGAATTTAAATCTCGGCCATCCTATGGTCTAGAGTCTAGACACTCGAGAGTGCGTGTTTAAGTAATAATATGTATAGCATTTGAAGCCAAAAGAAAGACCTGCAATACTATTGCCAATAACCTAATAACATATAATTAGAACATAAATGAAATGGGGTTTAACGTCCTACTCTTTTGCACCTAACCTGGGCTATGTGGAAGACAGGCATACGCCATGCAGTGTGCTATGAGGGAAATTTTTGCCTGGGCAGCGGCGCTTTGTATCATATTTCAACTGCCAAGGGGTCTTTTACGTGCACTCCAATGTGTACACGGGACCTCAGTTTTTCGTCCCATCCGAACGTCTAGGCAGCTGTCCTTGTCAGGCCTTCCTTCTGCATCACTGACAAGGGAAATCACGCCGGAAAATCGAGATGATCTTTCTAGACCAATGCAGGAATCGAACACCAGACCTCCAGGCTAGCGAACCAGCGCCTTATCCACTTAGCCACCGTGAGCCCCATAATTAGAACAAGATTAGCCTATAATTATTTACCCAGTCTTGTACTTTGTTTTGATTGAACAAGAATACCCCTACCCTTTGTTATGCTCTCCGACCAGTCCATGGTTTTATCTTTGTTATGTTTTTTGGAGAAATAATTCGGACTATATAAAATGGGTTCGTGAGTGTTCTGTTTTATTGCAAACTACATTATTGTGAAAACTACATTATTGTGCTGCTCCACGTGTAATAAGGCGATCGCCATCTTTATTTACCGTTAACCAAATTGTTGGGTTTGTTTGAAATCCGATTTAATCCAAGCAGTGAGATCATCTGGCATTTATATTTTGATTTTGTTTCCCAGTTAAATGTTAAAAAATCATTTTGGGTACATATTATCTATTAAGCCATTAGAAAATTGATATTTTCCGAAAATGCAAATCACATATCGTTACTTTAAATAGACTATTAACTTACATTTACTAATATAAACCATAAATAGGATCAACACACAGACCCTATTTAGTTTCATTTTTTATATTTCAAAATTTTGTTTTACTTGCCATCACTACAGCCGAAAGTATAAAAAAAAAAGATACGAAACATAGATCTGTATTTGAATCAAATTGCGAATAACCGTTTGAAACACCCTAACTTAGTTAAACTAAGCAAAGATAAGTAATTTGATTGGTTGAGACCTGGACGACAATTTTTTTGTAGTGTTTCTATAATTCTGTTAGAGTGTTTACGGGACTTTTGTTTTTCGTCCCAGCCGATCAAATTAATAGACGCTGCTATTTACCAGGCCTTCCGTCTTTCAATATTGACACTACTGAGATGAAACCACACTACTAAATCCTGGCCCCGAGTTCACAAAACTTTTTTCAGACTTGAGTTAAGAATTTTCCTAAAATTGTTCGCCTGATCTCATCTAAGATATAACCCTTTATAAAACGTTTGTTGTTATGATGTATCAAAAACAACCGTAAGAAACTGTGTGCAAAGTTTTGTGCTTCTGGGTGAAAAATATTTCTCATAAACATTGATTCAGAGTTACGTAAATTCTTAACTTGAGTTTGAGAATGCTTTGTGAACTCCGGGCCAGATTAACTTTATCGGCCAACACCGGATCGAAGCCTGAACCTTCTCTTTAGTTAGCCAGCGCCTTACTCACCGAGCTTCACATCTATGAGAATCAAAGACCCTTCATTCCTATAGAAAATTCAAAAAGATATACGATACAGGTATCTTTCGATTTTATTTTGTATATATAATGTATCATCTGTCTAAGACGTATATAATGTTGCGTAATATTATGAAACTCTCTATACTAATGTTATCCTAAATATAATCTAAACATCATGTTCTAAGAGTGTCAGCACAGGGCTAATACCACATGATCTCGAAAGGTCCACTTTAAAGACCTCGTGTGTATAATAATTATGTACAAATGGAGTTTTGTATTTATCAAGAAAGAATAAGGGCAAATGTTTATTTTGATTAACTGCACATACACACATATACGGTTTGATAATTTTTCAATAATCAATTATGGGCCTATAGTTATTTGGATGTAATCAATATGTCTTATGGCTGGTAATTATATCATCTTATTACAATTAAATCCAGTCACCACAGTCCTGTTCTCTCCAGGATACTAAACGTAAACACATGTTGGAAGATGGTCATTATTCCTCATATGGAATACGCGAACGGAGTGTCACGTGACTAGAGAGTTTAAAAGGAGAAGCCTGGGTTTGAACTTCATTTTGGGGGATTACTCGTGTTGTAACCCGGTCGCTTCTAGGAGTTAAAATCTTTCAGGGAATATACCCATACACTAAAGGTAAGTAGGCCTAGTTTATTTTTCGAGTATTTTATTATTTTCTTACATCTACACCAACATTTACAGGCATCTGTATATATTGGCGCGCATATCTAGACTAATATCATTATATAACAATTTTGCTAATGAAATTTTATCTGTTTGTATTTTTTAGAACCAGATATGTCCGGATTGGTAAGTGTTCCTATTAAACTGTATTTCTGGATTATTGTTGAATGGGGAAGCCAAGGTGGTTAAGTGGGTAAGACGCTGACTCCCTAGCCTGGAGAATGCGTGTTCGATCCCTGTATTAGTCGAGAAAAATTCATCGAGAATTTCAGACATGTTTCCCACTTGTCATGGACAGCTACCTAGTCGTTCGTATGGGACAAAAAACCGAGGCTCCGTGTTTACATTGTCGTTCACGTAAAAGATCCCCTGGCAGTTGGAATTCGATATAAGAGTAGGTCATGGTGCCGTTGCCTGGACAAAATTTCCTCCAGAGCACAATTTTATGGCGTATGCACGTCTTCATTGGCCCAGTCGATATAGAACTCCATTTATTTTTATTGTATAATGTCTGATACATTATGTACGTTGATTAATATTTAACATAGACTGTGTAATATTAGAGGTTGTTTAAAGTCTTGGATCGTCACTTATGGGATTTTAAATCTACAATATTGAGGATGTTCGAACCCTTAAAGGAATAGCAGTCCAAAAATATTTCGATTCCGTTCAGGTTTGATATCCTCTTCAGACGATGTAAACAGAAAATGGTCAAAACGGATATAAACAAAGTTTTGGACAATACGTGGGTAAACACATATACATGTACAATGTAATTGGATTCCTATCAAATATATTGGTCGTTTTGATTTTTTGTGTCCGTTTTGACCAAATTGTATAGCTTGATTTAAATTAAGACCCTTTCTTTTACAATAACCACAGTATATAGCTAATGTCTTCTTTAATCCGATCAAATCGAAACCAGGAGATTATCTACGGTTGCTATTTTGATTCAGCTTTCTTTATTAAATGTTAAATAATGAATATGAGAATATCATGTAAAATAATACTTTGAATTACTGAAACAAATTATCTTTATTTATTTATACTTATTTCCAGAAAAAAGGAGCCCCCGCAAAGGATGATCCCAAAAAGACAGAAGAGGAGAACCCCACTGAACAAAAACGAAGCCAACGTGCAGCTTCAAACGTGTTTGCTATGTTCCGCCCAAATCAAGTGCAAGAATTTAAAGAGGTGAGTAAACTTTTCTAAGATGAAAATTGAGTAAAAACAAGTTTAAGGAAAATAATAGTATTAAACTATAAGACATACTTATGGAAGAACAATTACTGATAATGCTCTTTCCAGTTACTAAATGCCTCTAAAAGATGAAAATAATAGTGTACAGCACCGTTATGCATCACTCACTGCGACCCGTTTCTTAATACTTAATATATCCCACAGTTCGATACCATCTGATATGGACATGCCCTCTATAATTTCTTTACGGAATTGTGAGCTTCGAAAGAGTTAGAATATCTCATTGGTTTCTTGTTTTAATTTAACCATTACTTTATTACAGGCTTTCACCATGATTGATCAGAACCGAGATGGTGTTATTGATCTTGAAGATCTCAAGGATATGTACTCAAATTTAGGTAAGTGAGAACTATACACTTCATAAATAATAATCGTTAAAGTTAATAGAAAGTTCGTCAATAGTTTACATGTATACCACTGTTTTGTAACGAGTAGAACTTTTTATTGTGTTTCAGGCCGAATTCCCCCAGATTCAGAATTAAACGAAATGTTGAAAGAAGCTCCAAGTGCCCTCAATTTCACAACGTTCCTCAACTTGTTTGGTGAAAAGATGGGCGGAACTGACCCAGAAAATACGATCGTCGATGCTTTCGCCATGTTTGATGATGAAGGCAAGGGATGGCTACCAGAAGACTAGTATGTATATTTGATAATTTGAAACAAATCCGACATTATCTGGTGTCTGAATGGTATGTGATTGGTTTGTTTGTGCTTAACATCTGCGTCCACAGAAGTGATATCGCAAACAACAATGGTGGACGAAGAGTTAAATTAGCGCTGTTCAGACGAAGTGACGTACCTTCATAACGTCACTAATATTGAGAAGTCGGTGTTTGAAATATCCGATATTTTCATAAGTCCATTTTAGCATTTTGTGTGTCATAATCATAACCAAACTTTTCATGCACAAAGTTCGGGGCCAGACGGCATACTACACCAGCAATTGGAATGTCCCATAATTTACACTATCAACTCAATCAAATGACCCGTCTTCATTAGCTCAGTGGCAGAGCAGTAGGGCGTTATACCCAATTTCTTTTCATTCAATTTCAATCAAATGGATTTGTTTCAGTGAGTTTTGCGGTGGATCATTAACCAGTTAGCCGCGGTTTCTATTCGGATGTTGGTCGAAAACGTTTCTTGGGATTTTCGCGTCTGATTACCCTATGTGATGGACAATGGCGTTGGCGAACAGGCGGAAACACTGCATGGTGGAAGCCAGATTTTATTAGCCCGGTTGTTGCACAAATATTTTATTTTACTATTGTATAATATACCCTTTCACATACTTTATCTTATTTCTTTTTTAGCGTGAAAGATTTACTGGAAAATATGGGTGATAACTTTACAAAAGACGAGGTACATTACGCAATACATTAAATTTTACAATTTTAGTCCAAACTCGAATAGCGGAAGGAAAAACCGAGATATTGTTTATAGTGAAAGTATGTCAAAAATATACAGACCAAAACGGTGCGATTTCTTTTCAATATATATTTAATTTACAGTTAATAAGTATTCATTCTAGAGTTTTATCCGGTTGATTATAATATGTTGAATTATCCAACTCCTTTCCCAAGGCTATTTAATTATGTCAATTTTGTGTTTTTCAGATTAAACAAACGTGGAAGGAGGCTACGATAGAAAAGGGCAAATTCGATTATAAAGCTTTTACTGGTTTGATTAAGGGTAAACAGTCAGAAGATGAAATAGCTGCATAAAAGACAAAGTCCATCCATAAACTTTAAACACACATTAATTAACCACTACCGACGCTGGCGTTTTACTCTTAAGTAAAGCATGCTGTCAGGACAGAACTCACAAGGATATATGATTGTGATTTATGTACTATCTATATATGTAAATTCTGACCTATTGTTTTTTTTATTGTGAGGGAATTGTGTGGTCTCTCTTGATTAAGTGACTACTACAGTAAGCCAGTGTCATCGGACAGCACCCCTGCTGCGAATTGTTTGTATGTGTCCTAATTTATTAAATAAACCCGTGTACAGAGAATAGTGTCTTTAATTTTATATTTGGTATGGACCATAGGGTTGTGAATGGTATATCTATATAAATGCTATATAGTTAGACTGGAAAAACTTTGGGGGTAAGAAATGGATTGATTAAAGGAAAAGGTACTGGTCTTTGGAGAAATTACCCAAAATTTCAGCATATTCGTCTTTCTGGTTGTTGTGATTTGATAAATTTGAGTCTTTGAATTAGTAAAATGTAGACTAATCACTTTGTCAAACTGCAAATAGAGATGAAACTAAGCTGAGGTTCAAAATATCTTCGAGTTCGAATTAATTTAGTGCGCATTGGACTACAAATTATTGGGTTATGTGAAATATTTATAAAGTTTGTTGGCCCTCTAGATTTTGGTTCTCACTGAACCTACCGTTCCAGAGCTCTCCCCGATTCCCGAAAATCATGTGAACGCGATAGAGGCCACAGGTTTTAAACCATTATTTCAAATTTGGTATGAAACACTGGGTTCACGAGAAGGCAGCCCGTATCGATATCCAGTGTCCCCAGTTCTGGCATTACCCCCTTTGCCGAAAACCATCTGAATGCCAAGGCAACTACAATATTTAACAGGATGTTTGAAATTTGGGTGCGAAGCATTGGAGCCTTGCGACGACGGACAATATATACATTCAGCGTTCCGTGACCTCCCCTTCCAGATTACACCCCCGTCCTCATTTTCCGAAACTTGTGCACGCGACAGGCTACATTTTTAAATGGATGTAAGGCTTTGGGGTGGGCCTTATCACGCTTTGCCGCTCTCCACCCATCAGCTGTTTATTTACTGCAACCACTTTTAGCATTTGACCAAATCGAGATAACAAGCATCTTTGGCATGGACTGACACAGATGTCTCACTACAGCTGTGGGGTTGTTTGCCAATGATTTTGGAGTGTCTAGGCAAACTCTGCAACAGTTCGTGGTGGCACGACTTGAGTTCAAACCCGTCGTAAAAGTTCATCCCAAATGTGTTCCACAGGGGTTCATGTCGGGAGACATACCGGGCCAATCCTACCACATACTCCTGCGCAGTGTTTCGTTTGATTAGAACTAATCCACTTCACACGGCTATCTTGAGTGAACATTGTTGTGCTAAATTATTATTGGTCAGTAGTGCCATTACCAACCAATGACCTACATTGTAACAAACAATATCGGGGTTAACCAGACCTCAAAATATGTTACCGCAATGTATCTAGTGACAATCGCGACTTAATTATGCTCGATTAGGCGCGAAATTTATTATGCTCGGTTATCCATTGCCAACATGTTTTCTTCGTCGGCCATTTTGAAAATTATGCCGAATGCAAGAAGAGAGGAGGGACTTGATTGGACGTTAAAAAGAGACACGCCCCGCCCAATTTCAAGAATATGACTTCTATCCAGCAATGGTAAGAGAGGGATTTCTCGCGCCATTGCTTCAGGAATATGATCTTAACATGGACATAATGATTGTTCAGAATTTCTCTTGTCAACCTGGCAGTGTGGGTCGGGCGTTGTCATGCTGGAAACCCATCTTATGATGGACGCCATGTTGAGCCAGCCGGGAGAAGGATGGCGTCAACATAATGTTGAGCGTTTAGATTGCCTCGAACCATCAACTGAGACCGGAAGTTGACTTTGATAGCACCACAAAAAAATGACGCCACCTCCCCCATGACGCCAGCACGCCGTTACGAACAAATTACAGTGTTGGGCGACGGCTACCTGTGATCCCACCTTGTCCAGCATGCCATTAGCTCTATTCCGGTTTTCTTGTGTAAGGCGTGGTATTTTTCCGAAGTGATAAATGTTGAAATTTTGAACTATATTTAAAGGTCCAGAGGGCATGGGGCTGTTTAAAATGGTGAAAAAAGTAAAGTGTTGCGTTTGCATGAACAAATTTCATTATCGAGAACAGGTAAAGGGTTCAAACCCAGAACTCAACAAAAAGAGACCCATCACCCTAAGATAGGAAAGCCCAAGAAAACGTTTACCAAAAAATTTCACGAATTAGGCATTGCGTTTTTTATGGCTTTGAGTATAGCTAACATCGCCATCGGGAGGCTATTCTGATCAGTTGATTTTTAATATTCCAATCAACCAAGTCACGTGACTTGGCAAGTTATTGACAGCACACGCCTTCTTTGCTACAAGAAACCCATTTATACCTCTTGAGTAGATTCAAAACTACCCTGACCAAATAGGAAACACATATCTTTGTATTTTTATAGAATTTGTATGAGTTGAACAAATTGGTACTTGTCGCTATTGCCCTTGCATTCCGTGGTTTCGATTCCATCTAATCGTATTTTAGCAGCAAAATGCCATATCCCAATTGCATCTTTGGAAGCTGCCAATTGTGACACTTCCAAGTGAACTTCCACTACATAAAGATAGGGCCAGTTATGGTGAAAGGTTTCGTCATACGAACTGTTTTTTACCTATGACGTTAGAAATTTGATTAACCAATCGGCATTGATGTTTCTAGTGGGATACCCACAGTCCCATGCACCATACGCCAAGAACACGTCATAATATAGACCGTTCCATTGGCTAATACCTTACATCAACCAGAACGCGGATTATATAACAACTCGTATAGATCCCAGAGTAGTTAAGAGACGTAAAACGAAATTTTGAATATAAAAAACGAAACGATACAGGATCTGTATTTTACTGAGATTGACCCAGTATATGTTCAGTCGATAGAATTTACTGCATATACATTTTAGGGTATGTACTAAACTTTACGTAACACAGTGTAAATTACTGTACTTTATAATTTTTGTGGATATTTTCTAGCTCGAATCATAGCTCAGAGGTTAGTTGGAAACTTTAGATCCCTCTATAAATACAGTAACATAAAACGTAAGACCATTTTCTCTGTGCACAGGTTTTATTAATAAATTAGGACACATAAAAACAATCCACATCAGGGAAAAGCCATGCAGAAGATGCTACCTGTTGGTACTGGCTGCACCCCAGCAGCAAGTACTTGCTTACTGTATTAAGCGCTTAATCTAGAGAGATCACACAATGCTCGGTACAGTGTATGTTTATGTAATGTATATAACACATGTATCTCACAATAGAAAACAACAGGTCAGACTTTACATATATATAGTACATAAAACAGCATCATATATCCTTAATGGGGGTAGTTGACTCGGTCGGCCGTTTATATTAAATCTTCCCCCAGATAATATATTATCATAAATATGAAATGTATACACAGATTACAGTGATGAGAAAGAAGATCGATTTCCATGGAAACCGATGAGGAAGGGGACATAACTACCGTAGGGAAGTTGGGTTTTCTTATTTTTTTTTCTTCTTGGAACGATTGTCAGAACCTTCCAGGCCAACAGAAGGGTGAGGCAAGCCTCGATCAAACGATACCGTATCTTATAACACTTTCTTAATTAGGTTATCACATACCGTGAACAGAAGCGAAGGTCTAAAATGCAGAGTGACTTAGGAGCGCTCGATGATGGAGCCCGGGAGACTTTATTTATTTATTTTTTTTATTAATTTAGAAACTTCTGTCCTGCCGTCATCTAATATCAGTAATGGAATGCTGAACACTCTTTGGCCCGAAAGATTCCGCTAACATAATTTTGGTTTCTTTTATATTCTAATTTCTCATATCACTACAGTTCACCCATGTCGCGAATGATCCTCTCTTCTGCTTCCAGTTTGAAATGTCACGAAGACACTTATATAAGAGTTCTACCCTGAGAGCATGCTTTGCTCGAGGGTCACACGCGAGGGGTGGGGTGATCAAATATATAAAGTTTATGGATGGACTTCGTCTTTTATGCAGCTATTTCATCTTCTGACTGTTTACCCTTGATCAAACCAGTAAAGGCTTTATAATCAAATCTGCCCTTTTCTATCTGTGCTTCCTTCCACGTTTGTTTAATCTGAAAAACACCAAATTGATACAATAAGTAATAAGCTATGTTCCCTCCAATTTTAAGATCCTGGATAATGTACACTGTATATCAAATGTTTTAGTCAGTGTGTGAACGAATGGTATATATTGTTTTTCCGGTGACAATGGTATGCGAGCAAGATATTTACACCTAATGCCTAATAAAACGGCTTGTCCGTTATCATATTTTAATATAAAACAAGTAAAATTACATTTACGAAGCAATGTATTTAGTTCGGAATGCAAGATTTTATTCTATGTTTTGTATACGTGTTCAGTAAATTCTAGACCAGGGCAATGAACAAATCATATTTTAAAGTTTTCGTATCATGATAAATTTGAAAGGGTTCATATGTGAAAAGTAACAAACTTTGTTTTAATTAACAATTTAATAACGATATCATTTTGAACACAACAAAAGAAAGAATATATTTTATAAACGTACTTCGTCTTTTGTGAAGTTATCACCCATATTTTCGAGTAAATCTTTCAAGCTGTAAGGGAGAAAATGTAGAATAAATAAACAAGCTAATAATAATAAAGACTTGGCAAAAAAAGGTACAATTATTGTGACATTTGCAGTTGCTGCCGCTGTTTGTTGTATTGTAATAAATTTGCTTTTTTGTTCAATTTAGCTTTGTATTGACCCATTTAGCACAGGATATATAGGTGGTGTGTCAATACTGGACTTGGGTGTCAGTAAGCTTTTACAAAAACGTACTTATCACGCAGAAGGATATTATATCAGTACCAAATATTATTTTAGAATATCCAAGGTGTGATTATATAATTTATGGAGGGATCCCATGGGTTTTACCTTCCAACTTGTCTGGACACCGGTATTTCCGCCTACTCTTTATTGAATTCCAACTGTCAATATATTTTACATGCACGCCAGCGTGTACATTGGACCTTCGTGGGTTTTCTTATCACAGTGTCCTAGCCATGCCACACCCCTTACCACATCCTGACAGATCCCGAATAAGTTATCTATTGTAAAGGTACTCACTACTCCTCTGGTAACCAACCCTTTCCTTCATCGTCAAACATAGCGAAGGCATCGATGATTGTGTTTTCTGGGTCGGTACCACTCAATTTTTCACCAAACAAGTTAAGGAACGTTGTGAAGTTGAGGGCACCAGGAGCTTCTTTCAACATTTCGTTTAATTCTGAATCTGGAGGAATTCGGCCTGAAACAGAAAGATATCTTGAAGTTAAGGCATGTGGCATGAATTTGAGGGCACCTAGGATGTGGACTGAGGCCCGAACTGTAGAAATTAATTAGAAATGATAACACGTTTACGTGTATCTTTCAGACCGAGATTGGAACCACGGTTGGACACTTTCATATTGTAGATCTATTAAAGCTGTGTTGCCTAGGAGAATGCGAAAATTCTTGTCTGGAAGTATGTATTAGTCATCTTCAAAGAATCAAATTGCGTAATAAAGCCACACGTACGATATGTGTGCTGTTGATACCTTGGCGTCAACATGACTCCGACCCCAAAGTGTCTCTGTATCGTCAGCGCGCATCTAGCGAGTTTGCCATTGGATGGGTGGCTATTGTACACTGTAGATTGTCAAAAAAGCTTTTGATAATATTTTCCAATCGATGGTAATGTGTAATCGAGATCGCGACAGTCGAGTAAATACATCATTAGGCTGTATGCTACATGTAGTATCCAGGCCATTTTAGAAATCTAGTATCTAACAGCGTTGTTATATGGTGAACAACTTTTTAACGTATTTGCATGACAAGTTCTAGCCTTGATTGAACCTGCAGGATCTTATGGTCATCTTCAAAGTTGATTTGGAAACTGAACTTCCCTTACCTAAATTTGAGTACATGTCCTTCAGATCTTCAAGATCTATAATACCATCTCGGTTCTGATCAATCATGGTGAAAGCCTGGTCGGGTAATAAAACAACAAGCATGGTCAAAACATGTCAAATAAAATATATCCTCTCAACACGATGGGTAATGCGATGGGTATATATATTGAAAACTACTAAATGATATCTGGATGGTATTTGACATTTATATAATCTTTTCCAATTAGTATGAATCTTTGAACAGTTAGTACCATATAATATCGACATTGCTACTACACACTGAAAGCCAATCTATGCCATAAAGGGAATACAATTATCCGAATTGTTTTCTTGATAAAAGGTTGGACATTTATACACAATATCTAAATATACATATACTGATCTATTTAACAAAAAGGATTACACTTGAAATCTTGAATGGTATCTTGTTAGTGTATATAAAAATGTTATTTCAATAAATGGTTTATACATTATTAATAAAATGATCATTAGTATTTGTGCTTCAAAATCCAGCCATTTCAAATCACTGAAAGTTTGGATATGAAATGGCTGTTTAATGTATAATATACAAGATTATGAGTGTTTAATTCATAATAGTGAAGTCAACATATTTAACGCAATAGTGGGTATGTTAGAGGTGAACAAAACATGGGTTATTTGTGAATAAATAAAAAAAACCCGTTGGATTGATTAAGGAATTCGAGGTGTTAATTCAGCAACTTTGGTGCAGTCTGTGCAATGGAGGCCCCTGCTTTTATTTAAGAATGAATTATTCGCAGTAAGGCGTTAGTGAATCGAGATATACTGCACAGCCTTATTACAGCATTTAGTAGAGTTTAGAAACTAAGCACATTCAAAGCTAGCAATATGTCTAAAAGCAGTAGGTTTGTGATGAAATGATTAAGTTTTACCATTATTTTTGATATGTGGACCCATGGTTCATGTAGGCTCTCCTAACACGATCTGATAGAGGAAAATATGATACCAACTCATAATAACCATTGATATGAGAAGAGGGGTCTGCACATGAATGCCGTCACGAAGGATGGCGGATTATTATTCATGAGCATAAAAAAGTATTAAAAACGTTATCTAAGAAAGATTGTTATTTAAACAGGGAATATAATAATTATATTATAGTTATTATTTTCTGTATTAGAGAAAAAAAACAAGATATTAGCCAGTTGAAACGTTGTTGGTTGTAGTAAAGGAAAAGAAGATAAAATATTGTTTAAGTGAAAGATTTTGTTGAACGTAATTAAGTGATTTTCATGCAGTCGGACCGCGTTTAGGGTTAGTCTTTTCCAAGTTTTTGTCAAACAAAGTAAAATTAAAAGACGTTAGTGTTTTTGTTTTTTTCATCATGCTGATGTAGACAAAAGCACCTCTTTGAATTCCTGTACTTGGTTGGGGCGAAACATCGCAAATACGTTGGAAGTTGCACGCTGAGCGCGTTTTGGCTCACTTTTGCCCTCACCTTTAGCTTTGTTGACTGCCTGAAATTATAAAACGGATACACGATTGAAATTTTGATGTAACCTATGGTGTTTATATTTTGGGGGTTCCTTCCTACCTCTTTCATCTCTTGCATAGTTTTCTGGGGAATTTTCTGGAAGATGTTGGAAGCTCCTCTGGCAGCTCGGCCGCCGCCACCACCTCCACCGGCGGCTTTGGGAGCTTCTTCCTTTTTGGGCTCCTCTTTGGGTTCTTCTTTTTTAGGTTCCGCTTTAGGCTCTTCCTTTTTGGCGTCTTTTTTAGGCTCTTCCTTTTTTTTGGGATCGACCTTTTTGGCGAGAGCCCCCTTTTTCTGTTAATGAAGAAATCAGTTTTAATTCAGTGAGCAGTGCCAATCGTGTCTTGAAATGCCATCGACTAAATTCACGTCATTGTGTTGTTTATTCTAAATAGAACAGGTTTAAAAGCCATAATTGGAAACTGACTAACATATTTGTATGTTTTAATGAATCCTGTATTAGATGTTAAAGAAGATTGACTTGACTTGAGTTTACATCTGATGGCATTTTAATGACTTGTATAACACACATTCTGAATTTCTACTTTCTATTTCAGCTACATCACACCTACTTAATACAGCATCCGGCCCGGTAACTAAAAAGTCTACTCTATAAAACTGCAATAAAGCTAAATATTAAAAAAAACTTATATAAAAATATAATATATGATATTTTTATCACGGGTAAAAATTTATCTGCGTATGTATACCTATTTTATACCGTTTCATATATTTTCAAAACTATTTAAACTCCCATTTTAGCCGACCCCTTTGATTACGCCATCCCACTATTAGACGAAGCCAATTACCAACTATTCATAGTTTTACATAAACAAAGAATAAAGCTTCAATAACGTAATAAAAATAATGAATTGATTTACCTGTGTAGATCCTAGTGAATTTAAACTTTAATTTTAAACAAATATATCTTATATAGTGCAACCATTTCTCAAATCAACATTACTTATCAACTGATATATGATAAATAATGTTCACATGTCTGAACACATCTAGGAGTCATAACAACCTATGTACCGTTTTGTAATAAACGCATTATGTTAATCCTTTAAAATTATCATTAAGATTTTGTAAGATTAAGATCATTTAAACCCATCATAAGATACTAATTATATTTACACGACTAGAATTATTGTTTAAGAACAAAGGAAACATGCGCACAATATATACAATTCTTACCTCTTCTGCCATTGTTGGTTCTGAAAAATAGAAAGAAAACATAAATTAAGTTTGATAAAAGTTTTAAAAAATAATACCTTCGTGTTCTCGGTTTTAAATAAATCACTTATACTTTTTTATAGTTTCATAAAGAGTTGAGGGCGACCATAGATTCCTCTAATTTACAATGTTTACATATCACCCAAAAAAATATTACAAAACAAAGAAACCCCATTGAAAATTCAAAGATGGCGGCCGAAGAGATCTGTTTTAATGGCTAAAGGTGTAACATTCCGACATGAGCTAGTTGTCATGGTAACTCGCTTCTTACTGCCAGGTATGCGTGAAGGAGATTGTAATCTGATACTAGTGCTAAAAGAATGCGAACACAGCAATCACCGATTGGCGATATCCTCTTGATACCCATGAAACCTTCCACTAATCTAACCTATCGGTATAATTTTCATTAAAAAAACAACATGCAAATGTTTAATCCAGATGTTCTTTTCTTTTAATTAGAACTACCCTTGATCTAATTATCCTAACAAGAACCAGTTACTTGAGATACTATATCAATTAAGAATAATTATCAAAGACTATATTTATCCCCCAATCGCAAACCATTAAATACATTCATTAATTTAATTGACGTGCATGTAAATGTAAATATAGTATGGTTTCCTTAATTAAATAATCTGATTTTGAACGCTTAAAACTATTTCCAAAGTGAGGAAAAGTGGTGAAATAAAGATATTTAATAGTTTTATTATTTAACTCTTGAACTATAAATATTTGTAACAGGGGTATCTCTATTTGTACATAGAAGTTAATATTCTTATCGCATCCCTCAAGTATTAGATAAATGTTCTGCGAGGTATGTAATGTGTACCTCGCTCCTCCCGAGACATTACCAGAAGCGCGTTCTAAAAATGGATCTTGAAATACGAGACGACCAGATAGCCGACACTGCTGGTATCAGTGTAACGGGGCATACTTTGTGTCTGGTTATTCGAGTAAATAAATATGGGGGATATTATGACGGCGATGTTCCAAGCACTATTTGCCTTATTAGCATCTTGGTCTGTTTCTCTTTCTCTGAATCGTAACAGGTAACAACAGGTCGTTGAAGTCACTTACACAATTACTGCATTACATTACTTATAATTTGACTTTAAAAGATACACATACTGTGTACATGTATTTCTACATTTTGACAATTATTATTTAACTTTAAAAAAATAAATAAAATAAACTTAGTATGAACGTATAACCAAATCTATTTAGTCCTGTTTTGCATGCTTTTTTTGGAAAACAAAACGCGCAAAGTATAGTTACGAACTTTTGTCAAAGTGGTTAAGGTGAAATGATGGTTTAATTAAAGGGAACCAATTAAAGATTTCCTCTATGGTAATTACAATAAACAGTTTTAACTTTCTTAGCATTGGGGTCCTTTTTGGAGATCTAGTGTTTTTTCCCACCTAGTTATTAATGTAGCGTTTGGTGCCAACTACATTTACCGGTAATCAACCTACTATTTATCACGAATCAGCACATTATGTGGGTCAACTGAAACTGCACTGAACGCGTTATTGTCGAAAGATGGATGTCAAAAATATGTTTAGGCTATGCTGTAAAAAGAAATTGAATAAATTGAGGATATTTTTTAAAGGGGATGGATACTAATATACATTACTGTATGATACCAAAATGAGCGCTACATTAGGATTGGAAACCAAACACGACTTCAGGAAATGACATTTTTGACCAAGTGCCAGCTTCCATGCAATTACCTACAATACAGCCAACGAGGCATTATTGTGTATAGCGACAATAAGAATATCAAATCAACAAATAAATTGTGAAATGGAAAAGAACATAATATACATATAAGGGCAAAATATTGATGTATTATTATTAATAATACAAAGAATGACTCGTATTGCTAATTTTCTCCAGCATCTTTGACATTTAGTCACCTTCAACAGTTCAGATGTGCGCAAACGACCTTCGCATTTAAAATGGCGGACGTTGGTTATGTCTTATAATGTTTTATAAGGTTTAGAAAAGTAATTTATGCATTAATCTAGAGCTTATATAATTAAATTTCAAACTATACCTTGCTAGTATATTATTAAGCTAAATTTTTGTGTTTCAAGAAACGGGGATTGGGTCTAAAAGTACCTGGTAAATCAAGGCTAGATAGCTATCTTATTACTGTGCCTGTATTTGGGTATAAGATTTCCGGGAATAACATGATGTTATGTTTCTCTGATTTGACTAAATAATAATTTAAAATTAACCTTCGTTGCACACCAAAGGTCACGATGTACTCGGGTGTTCATAAAATGTCATAAGCTCAATACAACTCCATGAAGAATGCCAGGCGTTTTCTTTAAGCCAAGTATCTGGTTTTAATTGCAAAACAACTATGTGTGGATTGCATTGTAAGTATTAAGAAATCCTCAATGATTTGTATGACATCTTCATACCTGTCAGTAAGTTATAATCATAACACATATTGGCACACGATGTCTAAATGTTCTTACCGTAGATATCAGTGCTTTAAACCCGTATTCTTTTGCAAGGGAATATGGTAATCGGTCGTCATTAAGTATCAGAATGATTCCTAATTTGATGCTACAGGTACGTATTAAATATAAATCGCAGTACAAAGTTAGGAACTTACCTTTTGTTGATGAATAGGGTCCCTAAAATCTAAAACAGTCTTTGGACTACAAGCAGACGACCGGGCTACACCGAGTGATGCTCGAAAGTGAACGTACCACTGATACTTATTCTTCTTACCTCTCTATCACGTGACGTCACGACGCGTGCTCTCCATATCAGGAATAATGGCCATCTCCAGCTTCCACATGTGTGTGGTTAACATCCTGGAGAGACGATGAATCGAACTGAGAGATTTATTATCATAAGTTGTATCCTAGTTTGGACTGTGGTCGTGATAAGATGACCACAGCTAATGAATTAAGTGATGATTAAGTTAATGGGGGGTAATTGTGAGTTATAACATATTATGAAAGAATGGTATTTTTGCTACTGTTGGAACCAGATGGCACTAAATATCTAGTTTACAATGAAACTAGATCTACTTAATGTATACATATATATTATTGTTATCACACACAATATAATTTAAACACTACATGTAACAGTGGGTCAGTAAAGCGTGTGTAGACATGCAGGCGAAATGTTTGTAATTTGTCTTTATCTGTGTTCGTGAAAGCGATTTGGCAAATCTAATTTCTGTTCTCAAGATATATCTTATTGTATAGAAATACTATTTTATAAGGCAACATATATGCATGGACTTTAAAGTCTTTGGATGTTATTTGAGGGATCTGCAATCCCTTGTGAAAGTTGAATCATGGTGGACAATTATCTACCGTTGATATTTTGATTTTATTTTTATACGCCCGAATTTTAATATCACCCCTTAGCTAATTAGTCAGTCAATAGTTACTCCCCTTTTCCGAAAACCCTGTAAACGTGATAAGGGTCTGGATTTTTTTTAAACGCCCTACACAGACAGCTGCCTACAGATCACAATTCTTATCCGATTTTGACGAAACTTTAAAAGACGATGTCAGTTACATGGTTTGTTGTTGTTAGGTTTTTGTTTTTGTTTGTATGTGTGTTTTTGAGTGGTGGGTGGGTGGGTGTTGTAATTCTAAACTGATTATGTGTGTTGATTTGTACCTTTTAATTTCACTAACAAAGGTGCATATTACCAAATGAATAATACGAATATTATCGGTAGTAGTAAGTGGCAAATCTTTATGGACAACTTGGCTTCAGCTTAAAAAGATGAATCTCTCTCACCTCAGAAATATTATCAATTGCTAGTATGCCAATATGTACCAAAGTATCTTTATTTCCAGAAATTCAGGTGCATGAGAATGTGTTTTGTTTAGATAGCATATGGTATTGGAGCTATAAACCAATCTTGCCATCAAGTGATCATATACAGAACAAAAAATAAAAATGAACATATTCATAAACAATAACATGACTCCTATCACAAAATTATTGTCCACCAAACAAAACGAAAAGAAAAATCTCAAATGATCGTCACGTCATGTTTTCTATTCTTATAAATATGTAACGTGGAAATTACATACCTTCTTTGAATGGTATTTAGTAATTGGACGGCAAACGGGGGTCGTTTAAAAATCCAGCAAATAATATAGTGATCAAGGGCAATATTTAATAAAGTAATTATTGAAAACCTATAACATTTGACTACTTTCTAGCTTTAATACAAACAAAACATTTTCAAGATACATTATGGGAGATTAGATAACGACGAGCTGACAGTTAAAAAACAGTTAAAAAATAGATAATGTAAGGGGAATTTGCTGAAAATTTCAGTCAGATTAACCCACTCTGAAACGAGAATTTAGCGATTGAATTTTCAGCCTAACCTCGATCATCATTACTAAAGTCTTTGCGATAAAAAAAACCCAACATAGTATTAGTTTCGATTATCCATTTCATGATTTAATCATGAATGGAAGTTGAGAAACAAATCGGATCCTATTCCAGTAAATATTGCAGGTTAGCGATGATTTTGAGAGTTGATTACGGTTTGGATATACGTTATCTACATTATTAATTAATAATGTAGATAACATTTCAATCCTAAAGGAAGAACTGCAATTGGCAGATTTAGCTCTTGTATAATGTATGTTTAATCGTACACGATAAATTTAGCCTCTTAAAGCGTGTACAAGATGTGATAACTGTGCAATAATCCACAAACAGTTGATATTCAATAGATTTCATTATCTCATAAGTAGGTGTTGGATGAGTTTTCATCTACAGCCTCAGCAATAAATCAGACATTGTGTATTAATTTGCAGTGTCTCCCATTTTAAGCATCACTAGGATTAAGCTAATCCGAAAACCAAACAATATACCATTTCGATCCGACTATCGATGAGTGATTTTCAAATTAGCTTTTTGGCCCAAGACATTACCAAACGTCTACACGCCACTGTTTAGAAAATTATCTTAAGTTGCCATGGCAAAGAAGAAAAAAATGTATCTGTATCAATTCAAATTTGTAATATGCCAATATGGGTCTCCCTGGAAACTAAGTATTCAATATATATATATATATATATAAACAACAAACGTTTACATATTCCAGATCAACTTCCAAGATATTGTAGCTTATTATAATAGAAAGTGTGCTATAGTAAAATGTAAATGCATGCAAAGTTAACATTGTTTAAAATCAACAGGTGGATAATGTTTACTGTATTAAAGCATAGGCCAACGCTTCAGATCTATAGAAAATCTTGAAATCGGTACAGTGTATTTGGTATTTTAATCGTTAGACTGGCTACCTTAGCAGGGGCGGATCCAGGAATTTTTGCAGGAGGGGGTTTGCCAGGTTTCTGTTACGGAAATCTGCCATCATCGTCTCTAAATTACATAGGCATACATACAAATTGAGTTTTTTTAAACAGAGAAATAATTTTTATACTGATGTAGGATCACTTTGTGATGTAATTTCATTGATGCAAGAGGCATTATCCTTTTTATGTAGTTGAGCAGGGGGGGGGGACCCCCGCCCCCCCTCTGGTGGACCCCCCCCCCCCTCTGGATCCGCGCCTACTTAACTATATCATCATATTACTATGCTTTGCTCCTGCTTCTCTCTTTTATTAAATTGTCTTTGGTAATATAGGTAATTGGCATAAACATGTACTAGAAAGATTACGCTACGTTTCAATGCCAGGTAATATAAACAACGTGAATTATGTGGGCGGAGTTTAAAAAATCGCCAATTGGGTTACTCATTCATAACGCAAATATCCAACTTTGAAGAAACAGATGCGCATGTGAGTAAATTTACTTTTGGGGGTTAAAATGTAGTTTGTTTATAAGTAAGTGAACCGTGAATCAATTTCCAATTTACACATGCATTAAATGACTGATTTTCGCTCTTGGCGTTACCATAGAAACACATGGTACAGAAGACTTCTGTTTGAACCCCTCTCCCAAATATGGTTATGACCGGTTTCTGATGCACGGCACCTCCCGCTAAATATAGAATATGATTCCTGATACACGCTACACGCGCCCACTCGAAGACTGGGTTTTTCAGGAAACAAATAAGACCAATGTTAGAAAATGTGTTAATATACTATACGTTGTCGCGTGACAAAAGTTTGCTATGATCTGCTATTAGTTGTACATTTACTAAGTAATGAGCATGCATTGACAATGGATTGCGAAAATGTTTAACGAACTTATGTATGAAATGTGAAGGTGGTAGAATTTCTTGTACCGGTAATAAATGACTACATAGGTTGGTCTTGAGAAAGATGTAGACGAGCGTGTGATGAGATTAGTATTGTAACTAAGCTATGCGATGAATTATGCCACATGTTGGGCTCGTAACACTATATGCTATTACAAGTTGTATTTTGTATAATATAGTGTTAGAGATGATATGTTGCGTTTGCAATTAACTCTCGTGAAAACACTTGGCCTCAGGCCCGTAGCTAGCCCAAAATTGTTAAGGGGGCAATTTAAAGGCTTCCGGGGGCGCCGATGGGGCTTCTGGGGGCGCCGATGTACCTATACGCCACGGAAGGGTTTATAAAGTGCTCTCCATATACGGGGGTTCGGGTTAGCCTAGTGGGAAAATTTGACAACCTCAAACGCGTTTTCTTGCTATTCCAGTCCCTAAGACAGTAGATGGTCTGATATAGCTTAACTTAGATGGCCGAGTCAAATTCCAATCAATCGTTTATATTCCTTGTCCATGGAATGAGGCACCCCACAAATCATGCCGTTTTTGAAGCCCCATTGAACAAGTTGTGGGCGCCCAGCAGTATGTACTATTTGCGGCCCAACAGACGCCCCACCATTCATGTCATTATGGGCACCTCTCCGGGATAAGACACTCCACAGATCAAGCCGGTTTGGGCGCCCAAAACGGCATGATTTGCTGGGTGCCCCATTGGTCTAGTCGTGGGCGCCCAACCAATCTGATTCGGTATTATGCATTATGTACGGCCCAATATTATAAGGCGCCCCACCAGTCATGTCATTATGGGCGCCTCACAGATCAAGCCGTTTGGGTACCCCTTCTGCTGTGGCAATTTTCTGGGTCATAAAACCAAGTGGCATAGGTTGGGCGCCAATATCGTCATGGGCGCCAAACCAATGTTACTCGACTTTATGTGGCGCCCATACTATTATGAAGACGTTGACCGTTGGTCTCGTAATGCGTCATTTGGCGCCCATTGAGTGAGCCGATTTTTCCCCAAGGGAGAAAGGGTTCCTTCCCCGCCCATGGGCGGGGGGGGGCGCCGAAATTTTCAAGGGGGGCAGCTGATCCCCCTTGCCCCCCCCCCTAGCTACGGGCCTGGACCTATAGCTATCAGTTCTATACAGTGACGTGGTGGCCGTAGTACGTTGGGGGAAGGGTGTGTTAAATAGCATAATTGCTTGCTTTTCTAATAGCTGAGACATAGGAACACAATTATTATAAGTTTAGTTCTAACTGAGTAAGAGTGATGAAACTGTGCATCAGTACATTGTCCAAATTCGATGTTAAGCGAGTTTTGCTTAGGCTAACCATAGAGGCGTAGCCATCACATTGTACATCCATAAAGGATCACCCCAGATATTATGTTATAATTAAGATAAGATAAGATAGATTTTACTATGTAAATTGGGGGTGAGGATGTCGATTTTTATTCAGACCCCACCCCCAACCCACAAGCTTTGTCACAATATAAAATAGCGCTACCTTTCATTTCGATGCCTGTTGTGCATATCGAAGTAGTTACGTATGTTTCCACCTGCGGTGATATCGCAGACACACTGTTACAGGGGAGGGATGGGGATAGGGTGTACTGGCACACATTGAAATATGGTTGTATATTGTCGATGCACCCGTCCGTCGGTCCGATAACGATCTGGAGACTAAAGTATAATTGTTGTTTATTAAATATTTAATGTGCAATACATTAGACATGATATTATGGACAGGTTGATTTGATAATTTAAGTATTTACACTTAATAGGTTGAAAATTGGTAAAAACATACAATGTAAACGACCGTGTATATATCTATAGGCCCCTTAAAATTGGTTAACACACAAAATAAAAAGTCCTTGTCTTGTATATTATAATCCTATTGACTGACTTTATATATACAGTGGTTAAAAGGACACAGTTATGTCCCTTTTGAAATATCATGTGAACGCTCTATATGCGAAAGTTAACATCCGATTGATTTAAATCGATAGACAGAGATAGACACTTTTCAACGATTTCTGATAATTATTTGATCACTATGGACGCTATGGAGACTTAAGTTAATTTCCGGTCGGTCTAATTACTGCCAGATTAATTCGAAATATATATCCTGTTGATGCAAGGTCTTTAGACGAGGCAGTATATTGATTTTCAATGATTTTTTGATAACTCGAACAGCTAAATCCAGGATATTAATATTGTGTACTAAACGTTAGCACGGGACAGAACTGGAAGCCAAACAAATTCTAATGATTTTGTGATAATTACTTAATAGGGTGTATTATGTTGCGTTTCCGAAAAAAGAAAAAAATATGCGACAGCTCTTGTTGACTGCTCGGGCGACTTAGCTGATGTGGGCGTATGTTTCGTTGTCTGGCAACCTATCCCTGACTTGTGTTAATAGTCCAATGCTGATAAAATAAATTGCAATTATCTTTATGTTATTGTGTTTCTTCATTATCATTCTGTCTTTCTACACTACATATACGATATAAGTAGAACGGCTGCCACTCACAGTTTTTTGTCTTAGGGACAAAGTGATGAACCCGGGTTTCATTCTCAGTCACAATTTAACCCCCAAAACACACGGATCTGTTAGATAGTCCCCGAGGATCGGGCCGGTCGGACAAAAAATGAAAAAAATAATTTTGTCCAATTCGTCTAATATCAGCCAAATAGCTCTTGGATTGGCTACAGATGCAAGGAAATGACGGATAATTTTCTTGGGGCCCCACCCCCTCTCAGCGGCGTGCTCCGTCTCCACGGTCAGTGCCCTCATTTTGCGGCGCCCCCCCCCTTCCAAAATTACTAGATCCGCACCTGGACAGTAACTAAATGTCTAAGTCCATGGGCCGGTACGCGTTTCCACATATTGTGAGCAGGAGCCCAACATGTTAACACATCACATCTGCTCGCACATTACACTGACCATGGACCATACTGACTTTTATTCCGGCGGACACGCATACACTTAACTCGCCTGTGATTTTGGATGATCACTTCACAAGGGCGACAAGACCGTGATTCATCTTCAGTACCGATCTGATGTCTGTCGTGTTCATAAGCTTTTCCGGACACGTAATGTATCTCTGGAAAATATCTTAGAAGTCCGCCACCTCAAGGCTTCACACCAACTTTGAAAAGCAATATGTTTCGCGGCCTTGTGAACCAAATGCTACAACTCAATTTGCCAACAATCCGCCGAAAGCTGTAGTCTATATGGCGTTCACACGGTTTTCGACAAAGGTTGGGGGGGGGGGGGTGGCACAGAAAGTCGTAGAACGCTGAATATCGGTAGAGTTCGTCCACTCATAGTCACGGTTCTTCACACTAAATTAGAAAATAACCCGTTGAAAACTACAGCCTCAATCGCGTTCACAAGGTTTTCGGAAAAAGGGGGTAACTCCAGGACGAAGAGTCGCGAAAACTGCATATCCATTACGCCCGTAATGAGACTTCACCAAATTTGGAAGAAAAACAACCTGTTAAAAACTGTAACCTCTGTCACGTTCACAAATGAATTGTTGACGACGGTCCAACCAGACGCCCAAAGCGCCCATTTGTTTCAATTTCTAGGTCCCAAATATAAGCGATTTAGCTCCTTTAAATACCCCTATCACATAGTGTGGTTACCTGTGGACCCCAAGCCGCATAAATAGTCTAGGTACCAGGGTGTGCTTAGAGCTTATGTCCCCGCCCTCAAATAATTTGCAACGGATCCAATTTTGAACAGCTCTTGCATTGAAATTGCCTTTCTCAGAATGTGCAAGTACATAATTTTTGTTCATTCGGATTAAAAGATCTTGGATGTGTTCGGATAGTCACTCGTTGGGTTATGGTCTCTGCTTTTACGCAAAATGAGAAGTAGGTTGTGCACTAGTTACTCTAAGTAACGTAAATTTGTTACGGCTCAATTCAAATGAAAATTGTTTATGTATTTGTGTTGCACGATTCTACATGAAAATAATGTATGATTCTTATAAATTTGTGTCGGATGTGCCTGTGGCAAGAAATGGTTCCTTTTGGCAACCAAAGCAGAATCACTGTGAAAAATAGACGGTAAAAATTCCCAAATAGCCTTATTTTCATATTAGTTGTCATTGGGAGCTGGCAGTAACGTATAGTCGTAGCGGAGAGCGGAGACGAAACAAATTTACGTTACTTAAAGTAACTTATAGCTATGCACCAGATTCCGACCCGGGCTTATGCCCCCTTAACGGTAAATCTTGTGAATGCGACAGAGACCGCAGATTATAACAGATATTTTTTAAAATTTTGTGCGATGCAATCACTTCATACGAAATGAAATGTGGTTTAACGTCCCAATATTCTGCTCCTAAATTGGGATAATGAAGACAGGCATACAGTGGTGCTATGCATACTCTTATATCGTACCATTCGAACGACTAGACAGCTAAACTTATCCGGGGTCACGCCGGAAAATCGGAATGAACTTTCTTGGCCAATGCAGGGATGGAACACCCGACTTCTGGGCTAGTGAACCAGCTTCTTACCCACTTAGCCACCGTGATCTGGCTTCATGACAGGACGAACCCTATCGATATTCTTTGTCGGATATGAACTATAACTTACAAAGGATTAATCCGCGTGTGTGTTTCATAAAGGCGGTGATAAAGCAGGATATCAAATAAACACGTGAGTTATGTGATCATGGAACTGAGCCAAACAGGGTGTATAATAATCTTATTGGAAATTGTACTTCTCATGCGAAATTCCACAACTGGACTTATGTTTACCAATGGCATAGCTCGATAAACTCCAGTATTTTGGGGGCCAAGTCAGTACGAATGTCACATTTTTCCCGAATCTTGTTAATCGTCATGGATTTTTTACACGGACGCTGTGGCTGGTCCGAAAGGACTCTAAATAAAAAGGTTCCTCAGCTTCTGTACTCCTACATTATCTATGAGTTAAGCAGGATCGCCATTAAATTTTACCGGTTCCAGAGCTTTTGCCTCTGACATTCCGTCCCGCCGCCAGTCAAACACATACGGGTTATTTTTAAAAACCACTATATATACACAAATAGGGTCATACTGACAGAAAATCACAATTCCATCATTTCATCCTTTCTATTCTAAAAAGGGAGAAAAAGAAGGTGACGGGATTAATCTATAAATAATTCGTACAAGATTCAGACCATGAACTCCCGTGAGATAAACAAGGAAGGGGACGCAACTCCTTCTTTTGGAGTTGAATTCCTAAGTTTTGGTGAATAATCATGATTTTGGGGGGATTGCCTATATTTAAAAGCCTTTAGATTTTTTTGACCAGGCCTTGCCGAAAAACTGAAATGGTCGATCCCATTCAATATTTGTATCAGAAGATCTGATATTATATTGGTCTCCTTGTGGTTTGAAAGATTAAGATCATGATTCGTCAGAATGTTGAAAATAATGTAACGGGGCCCAAAAATGTAATGTATTTGACAATGAAGTCAGTGACATGTGGAAGACCAAGGTCTACTCATTGACGTCATACATGTAGAAATAGATACTGACTGTATATATTTCTATGGTCTACAAGTCAAATCAGTTCAATGCGACAATTACCATTATATATTTGCAGAAATATGAAAAGGTCAAGGGGGGAAGCGAAGGCCAGTGATTTACAGTCTCAGCCTAGCGCATAAATATTCATAGGGTCCACCTGTATGCACGTAGATAATTTGCCCCCACCCACCCAAAGTGTCACCCATGGGGGCCCTGACTGGGACCAACAGAAGTTCCTATCAACAATCCAATAAACCTTTTCAAATTCCAATCCAGAATAAAATCATGGGCTGTATCTGTATCACATTTATATTTCATGAATCACAGTAAATGGGTGGAAGACTTGGCGAGGTCACAATCTGTCAGATCTAAATATTAGGGGGGGGGGTCACGGTGGCTAAGTGGATAAGGCGTTGGTTCAACATCCTGTAATCAACGCACATCCTGAGCGAGTTGTCTTTTTTCCGGGCTAACACTACTGGAGATGCATAAGGGCTATGGCTTCTTCTTATTATCCCTGATTCTATTAAATCGTGAAGATGTTCCTTCACTTCCTCATACATGCCTGGTGGAATTCGACGATGAGGCTGTTTAAAAGGAATTTCGTCTGATAGCTGGATCTTATGCTTCACCAAACTAATACTCCCGATGTCTCTGTCATTGTGTGAAAATATTGAGGACCACTGGTTTAGGAATCTTTGAACGTATGGAGTTGATCTGGATTCACCGCAGAAGTAGCGAAGTCAATTTCCCTCGTAGCACACTGTCTTCCATTAACCCAGGTTAGATGCAAAAGAGTAGGACGTTAAACCCCATTTCATTTCATTTCATTTCTAAATATTAGGGTTTACGCGAGCCCTATTTACTACAGCCATATTTACTACTCTCCAGATCAGAATTATCATTTGCATATCTGGATTTTTTAGAACCAGATTCCTGTCACAGATTTTTTTTCTCATGTGAAACTCCATTTTAATAAGGCAAACAAAAATACATTAAACACTCGACTTTTATCAGAAAATTTCTTTTTCAATTATGCAGTAATACAGTAAAAAAAAATAACAAGCAAATCAAAATTTATACAGAATTAACAAAATTAATCATCTAAAATACCTTATTATTATCCCACTTTAAACAGGTGGCTAAAATATTCCATGTATACCATAGAAGGCCTTGGTACATCTATTATAGAATAATACCTATTTCACTCATAAAAATTAATATGACCAATTGTTAAATATGAATTATTATTGCATTTCATTTTGGGATACAAATGTGAAACTCACAGTCAATTCCTCGCAAGACAAAAACCTATGCAATTTTGAAACTACAATGATTTTGAATGATTTCCATGTACATCTACATACAAATATAAAAGACTTCAATTATCTGCTCAACAAAATAAAAGCTGAAAAGTTACAGTATATACAAATAACCAAAAAGAACAGAACGACACTACTTTTATTTTCAATAATACAACTGTTCATCTGATTTAATGTTGTTGCTTGATGTTAGTTTTAAGATTTTTCCGTGTCTTTAATATCTAGTATGAGAAATATAACTTTTCCCACCACATCTAGCCTACCTTATATACTGTAAATAGGATGTGAATTAATTCCTTCAACATTCAGTACTTCAATACATATAGTGGCTAAATAGTTATTTAACAACATGAATTTTAAACAAAAAAAAAGGCATGCCACATGCTATATTTATTCATGTGTAAATAGTATTCAAAATAACTTTCAACCCAAAACTAATGATTCTTATAAAGTGACCAAAAGTGGAGAGGTATTCACATGACTTATAATTCAGGGCTATATCGATATAAAGTATATCAATTTTCTCAAATGAAACCAGGGCAGACAAAGGTTAATCACATTTTAATCAGAAATTTGTTATATTTTGTATTACATATTATAGCAGAGTAAAGATAATCCTCTCTTGTCACAAAATCAAAACATTAAGATAGCCAAGCAAAGTTTGGTAATATGCATCTCTAATGTCTCAACAATTGAAAAGATTCAGCCTCTTTGCTTTGAAACAATTTGAAATAACCTGTTAAATAACTGTAGCCTACATGATGTAACTAACTATCCAACTGACTGACATGGACAACATAATATGCCCACACTGCATTGTGGGTGCATAAAAAGATGATCGAAAGACCAGCTTCTTCAGGGAAAATCAGTAATTTATACAATATTTTTAGGAGTATTCATGGAATGATGGTATTTATATATTAAGTACAGCTTTATTACTTTCATATATAACTATTTACCCATAATATAGCTATCAAAATATATAATTATAAATAGTGTGGCTTATTTTAGATTTAAACCTGAACAAAATGTTAATGGTAAGTTAATAAAATAGATCACTGTAACACAGCTCATAATAACATCTACATACATGTATATTTGAACCATTTCTTTAAGTACAATGCTAAAATTCAAATTTACAAAGTCAGGGCCCATTTAACTTGATTTGATTAGAGTTTATATTTCAGTAGACACAGGATTAAAACTTTAAAACAACTGCAAACAAAGCAGCAAATTACAACTAGTATCTGAAAATCTTATTCTAGAGAGATGCACATGTAACACAAGATAAACTGTTTACTAAAAGTTATATTGCCATTATTTAATGGAAAATAATTCATTCAGTGAAAGATTATATCAATGGGTCTATATGGAAATGATTATTTATTGAGTTTAATTATCTTTAATGTGCATTTAAAATTTGTGCTTTTGCTTTAACATGAATCAAAATAAATTAAAAAATACTGCTCACTGGCTTGAGAGGAATAAGTGTGGGTTTTTATATTGTTTTATGTGACATCTTTAAGTAATATTGGAGGTATTTTTCACAACATAATTAAATGAAGTAATACTTTAAGTACTGTTGATTAAATAGTTGTTTTATGCTAAGTAAAATGGACTAACAAATGGTACATATAATGTTTAAAAATAACAATAAAATAAAACAAAAGAATTTATTAAAATACAGGCGACGACGATGGCTGTATATCATCATCAATAATAATTGAGTCTGTTTTATCACTTGATGTTGCATCTCCATTTGAACTAACATTTTGTGTTTGGCACTGTGTTTTTAATCCTTTACTTCGGGTTTCTTTCACATTATCTGTTTTACAAGTAGTTGTGTTCGATTTAATTTCATTTCCAGTTTTTAATTTACTCTTTTTGTTTTGTTCAGAAGGCACACTTTCTTGTTTACTGGTACTCTCTCTTGAGAGTGAACGACGCGATTGAGCCTTTTCAGTTCGCATTTTTGCTCTTTGAGTTCTAGCCTGTGCTATTTTCGCATCTGTCTGTGTGTCCTTTTTAATCTCAGTACTACTGATACCACTCTTTGCTCCTTTCACTTGTCTCGTTTGTCTTTCTGCAGATCCAGCCCTTCTCCCTTCTTTTAGTTTAAGTGATGACGTTGTTGTTAGACCTTCCTTTTTCAATGATGAATCCTTGTGAACAGTTGGTGCCCTAGTTGGTGCCCTAGTTGATTTGATTGGTCCGCTTCGGTCACTTCCCTCAGAATCTGTGTTTTTTATTTCTTTGTCCATTATTGTACTGACAAAAGAGAATGGGTCTTTACTTTGACTTGTGTTTGTAGGTTTTGTTTTTGATGCTCGTGTGCGATTTGTTATTGTTTTGACATCAGTACCTGATGTTTTTGAATGCTCATTAGAAATGGCTTCAACTGCTTTAATTTCTGTGTTACTTGTAGGTAAAGTTGCTGTGGTTGTATTAGTATGTATACTAATGTCCAACCAAGTATCATCAAATGATGAATTAGAGTTGGATTTGGAATCCTTGCTGTTGTGGGGTTGATCTGAAAAATAGATAAGTTTATATTTTTAAGCACATGGATAAGATGAGTTAGTGTAGGATACTTGTCTATTCTATAGACTCAAGTCACCTAAAGGCTTGATGCAGCATTTAGCACCATTGAAATCCCTTGCAACTACAATATTGTGAAAGTTCAATCTCTAATCAGGAATATCCGACCAAAGACGGTTCAAATCTGTTTAGTATTTTCAAAGTTATGATAGATTGAAATTTCATTGATCTATGCTTCTCCAGCATAATGAGGCACCACCATCTTGATGAGATGAGGTATAGTTTGGCCATAATGGACTTGTTGGACATAGATCACTTCACCTTTCAAGACTGATTCTATTTCTAGCCATTGTCATTAGTGTAGGCTCATTTGTCATCAAATAAATATTCGTGTAATTTTTTTGGTAAAAGCAAAAACTCAATTGATTCTGAAAGAAGTCATCATATGCTTTAAAAAAAAATAGGGTGCCATTTTTTTTCACGTCCAAAATCCAAGATGGCGTCCGAAATGGCCGCCATTCAGCAATAATTCAATATCTTCGCTAGTACACATGATATGATGCCAAAAAAGTACCTAAATATAGGTTTTCCGACACAAGAAAGCCAATGGAACCATCAATTTTCGCTAAAGTTGTGATTTACATGCCTAATTTCAAGATGGCACACTAAATTCTGCTTATTTCATTACAGTAGTCAATACAATGATATTGGAAATAAACGTACAAGTTGTAAACAAAATATCTGATTAAAGTATTGTTCTGGTCACGTGGTATGGATAAGTCCTAAACAAATCTATATAACTATAGTGAATCTACGTTAGTTATTGTTCAGTGTAATAGTATGAACGGAAAAAAAACCTGCCAAAGTCACATATAGTTTTAGCAACGGAAATCAAACGTCTTCACACTCCTCATTTATCCCTCGTTGGCTTGCTTTGTTGTTGCAGGTGAAAACCCAGCATGCACAGAATTCTGTACATGGGATATTGTTTTTACGACAACTACACCTTCCTTCACATCCAGATTTACATCCGCACTTGATCAGGTGCAGTATTGCCTCAGGAGCTAATTTCCTGAATTGATTGATAATCAATTATATGAAAATTTTAGGTTGTATGAATTACCCTCCGAAAAGATGCATAGATTAATGCATTGCATTTAAATCAAATAGGAATATGTAACAGCCATGATGGATGGGCATATGTAACAGATCAGATTAATTAAACTCACCTAAATCTAACACTTGATTATCCAATTCGTGTAATTTGATGGAGTAGGCATTAGATACAATATCCATCGGAACAGACTTACTCAATGAGGTCTGTTCTTGTGTATTTTTAACAAAAGTTTGTTTTTTAGGACTAATATCAAGTTCACTATCAGCATCAGTATCCGATAATTCTAATTCAACCACAGATGATAGCACATTTTCACAAGGCAATATTTCTGTTTCAGTCTTTTTTCTAGTTTCTTCCTCTAACTGTCGTGTTAAATCTTCCACCTCTTTTTCTAGCGAACTTAAACTACTTTCACTTTCTGTTACTAGTCTTGAAATAGACTGGAAAAGCAATTTTTTCAATAAATATATTATCCTTCTGTAAGAAAACATTATCAATCTGTTTCACAGAGAATTACTTACGAATTATCTCTGTGACAGATAACTGTCCACAACATGTGCGTTGACTGCACACGCCGCCAGTCATTGGCTCAACGGCTCGTGCAATGTTTACTTAACACCTAACTGCTTCGGGCAAAATGATGCATTTTACTCATTTTAATACCCGTTTACACTAAATAGGAAATATTCTTTAACTACAAATACTTCAAACGTCTTTATTTATTTTTCTTTTACCTCAAATAAATGTTTGAGAATTCAATTTGTCTGAGTAAAAAAGTTAATATGCCGTACTCATTAAGCCTCGTCGATGTCATGCTTATCAGTGATTGTAGCGGCCAAGCGAATATTCACTGCGGGATCAGTTTGGTAAGTTATGTGTTCCAAAAGGTATGACAGCCAGAGAGCACAACTACTTAACCTAAGCCAAAAGATATTCATCACATTCTTCCTCAATTAGAAGTCTATAAATACACACCTAGCCTTCTAAAGGAAAATCAAATTGCATAAATGTTTCCGATGGGAATACTTTAAGCCATTAACCCAAAGCTTTTACTACAAGACAGATCTTGCAAAGTTTTGTACAGATATCACTGCTACATTTTTACTTTTAGTCTTCTGATAGATATTATCATGGACCTTGTATTATAAGGTCCATGATATTATGTTGAAAATGTCTTTCTTGGCTGATATAGTGGCACTTTACCAGAAGTTGTTCCCTACTTTCTATGAAGATTTATATGTATTTCTGTCAACTCCACTGCACTAACATGATATACAACCCTATCAAACTGTGTGTGCATAAAAAGGACACAAAAACGATGGAAAATGAAAGTATAAATTTAATTACATGACACGTTGACCTGTTCCTTTGAAAAACTTACCATTAACTTTTTATGTAGACTGTCCGAGAGTTCCTGTATATTCTTGACCTGCATCATATCACCAGAACTAGATTCAAATCGATTTCTGAAAAAAAACCCAAATAATTAAAAACTGACCAACAAATAAAACACAATGTATTGTTTAACGGGTCACATAGCGAATTTCTTACCTCATTAATGTAATCACTGGCATACTTGAGAGAAACTAAACCAGATCCTTTTGGGACTAACATTTTATTTCAAGAATTGTGGTCTAAAGAAGTGGGTGTAATCTGCAGTATCTAGGAATAACCCACAAAGTTATACAGGCAACCCAACAGATCAAGTATCAAACCTGTACAAATAACAGGTTGTATGATGTACAGCACATTTGTTAGAGAACACATAAACCCTACAACCATTTTAATAATATAAATTTCTCATCAACACAGTGGTTTTTAACGAGTGCAAGTTTTGATTCAACACTTGTACATGACAATGAGTAGTGTCATCCGCCTGTTCAACCTCGTGGTTTTTCTCTGGATTCCATTTTTTCCTTACACTGCGTAAGCGAATTACTGTAATAATATTGACCTTAATTTTGTCATGTTGATGTTAAACCCCATTGCTCTCTCTCTCTCTCAACATTTTTGTCCAGTTAATATTTATTCATGAAATTATATAATTTATATAGTTATATAATTATTACCGAAATGATGTCAATGACTTTTGAAGTGAATCTGGTCTATTACTGACGCTGAGTTGACTTTGTGATTTATACTGTGTGTGGGTTGTATCGCCAAGGTTAACAACTGTAACAGGAATACGATCAAATTGCCTGTAAATAAACATTATTGTTACATTTGTAAAATATTCTAATATTTATGCAAGTTTCTTGAAATAATGGAACATCAGGTGCTCAGAAAAAGTCTTCTTAACAATTAAACTATATGCAGACGTAAATTTTACAACAAATTAATTTGTTATTTAAGAAGTGAAAATGTTAAATAAAAGATTTTGGAAATTGATACAATGAAATAAAATTCGGGTGCTGTGGGTGAGAATAAAATATTGATAATACATGTGTACCTGTTTTTATATCTGTAGAAGGCATGATCATATGATAAAGTTGATAAGTTATTTGCTGCTGTAGTGCTTGACATTAAAAACAAAAAATTCTCTGGTTGTTCGAGTAATAGTGTAGAAATTAAACTTTGATGTATATTAGATTCTTTCATAGAAATCCTCATGGTAGAATTCCTTCTACATCCATACCAACCAATGACTTCCTGTTGTCAAAAGAAAATATTAATTTCTAAATAGGATGTAATGTGTATTTTGGTTGGATATCCATTTTCGTATCCATTTTGTGCTTTAATCTCTTAAAATTTGAAACAAAAGATTGACAGTGCCTGCATTTCACTGTGGTGGGTTTTGTTTTGTGATTCGAAAATTTTAATGTGAAAGCACTATCAAACAAAAATGTGAGCTACTGTATATCTTAGTTTTCCACTTTACTGATAATTTGCATAATATTGTTCTAGATTTGTTGTACTCTCCATGTCTTCAAGAAAGAAATACAACTAAGAAGCAAGTGTTATCCTAGTATCATAAATATTTATCTCATCATCAATGAGTTGACAAATATCAACATAAGTCAATAGGGTAAGAAATACATCATAATACATGTAATATGAGGCGCTATTTTGCTATGGCTTTTTCTTTTTTTTAATATAAGCTTATAAAGATGCATTATGTAAGATTAAGATAAAGAGCTGACAGTTCTCGATGTAATAGTGAAAAAAATAAAATAATGAAAGGGAAATATGTTGAAATTTCAGTCAGTCAGAGCGGAGTTATCGTCATTGGCAGACGTTGTTACGATAATAAACAAAGTGTTGATTATCTATTTTTAAAATCAAGTCATTAACTGCCAATGGTATTTAAATCTGTTGAAAATCAAAACCATCCAAAGTTCTAGGAGTTAATTAATGATTTATAACATTTCAGGCCAAACTAAAGATTTGCATTAGGCAGATTTAGCTCTTGAATAATGCATCTTTTAAACTGTTCTTTTAACAAAAAGCAAATAAAGTGGAAAAATTGGAACCAAAGTGACATAAAAATTATAGTGATGTGATATCTCCTGCAGTAGATATTGACATGTCGTTACATTGTAGTACCAAATATTATTCCATTATTTGGGTGATATATTTTAGTATCCAACATTACGTAGACATACTTTTCATACAATTTACTTTAATTTTAATGCTTGTGATATGAAATCTATGACAATTTACCTGTTCCCTTCCATTTAAAACAGAGGCAAACATTCCTGGATCTACTTTACCATTGCTACCATAGATGCAAATATCTTTAACCCATGGTTGAAAATCAACTATATCTGTAAAAATATACATCATACATTGCACATTAAAAATATCCATATGTTACCTAGATGTATGATGGCAAACTGTACAGATACCACATTATATATATATTCCAATTCATTTTGCTTTCCACATTAGAATGACATAAGATTTTACCCCTTGTTGCTAATAGAAAACATTCATTAACCACAAATCATGGAGGTGAACTTTAACATAATTTGGGTACAATGTAGGAAAATCAACCATTACTACACCTTGAATGGCACCAATTTTCTGCACTCAGTGTAGCACTGACCTCAACACAGCACTAAATCTAACTCTCTGTATTCATATTAAAATACACTCTACCAAAAAAACAATATACTTTTTGTGGACAGGTAGAAACAATTACGTGCCTTTCCTAATTTTGTAAGCTTGTCAAATGCATAATTTTGCATTATTTAACTTGTAGCTTTATAATATACATTAGTACAGTAAAATAAATTCTAAAATAAATATAGTTACATACAAACAATTGTTTCCACTTGACTGTTGGTGATTTCAGTATCACTGATTGTATCTTGCACTCTTTTAATCACTTTACCAAACAAAAATCCTTCCTACAAAAAAAATAAACTATTAATAGTTTATTTTTATCAATGAAATGAAATATGGTTTAACAAAACATCCTACTTTTTCTTCAGTACCCAGGCTGAGAAAGATGGCTATACCTTATGCAGTGTACTCACTCGGCAAACCTTGTAAGATTTCGGGAATCTAAACTCGGCTGTATGATGAATTCCGCCATATTGGAACTACTTTAAAGGTCCCGGATGAAACATGGCTGCGCCCATTCCAAACACAAGTTGGCAACCTATTTGGCTAGCGACCTATTCGACCGATCCAGCTGTAAGATAATGACGAAATTACACGTCTATTCTGAGCTGAAGGAATGGATAAAAAATAATATTTTCTACTTTCATTTGATAGACATAACGTTGGATTTTATTGGTTGATAAATAGAGACTGTTGTCTTTACTCTAAATAGGTTTCCAACGAACAGGTTGCAGCTCGATTGGTCGAATAGGTCGCTAGCCGAATAGGTTCCCAATTTGTGTAATAGCGTCAAGTTTTCCTGTTAAAGTAAACCGGTAGCCGCATCGCAAATGTATGGGCGTAGGTACATATCACTTACTGTCATACATCCGAGACTAGATGTAGTTGACGTAGTTTACGAAATCTGTCGAGATTAGCCGAGTGGCAGTGTACTATGAAGAAAATATTGTCTGTACAGCAGTGCTATCTACTGACAGTACACAGTACTCTTCTTGGAATTGTAACTGTCAGTCATATGATTGTAAGTGTTCATTCTACATGGCCCTACTAGGACTGCTCTTTTCATGTATGTTGTTAACTGTTGCACTATGACATTGTAATTATTCCTTTTCACATACATGTAAAAGAAATATGCTTTTCCTATTAATCTGCTAAAGTAAAGAAAGCAAGTTGCTAACTCAATATCATCCACAGTCTACAATATTGCAAACATGGCGTGTTGTTGGTTAATTTAAATCAACATTGAAGTTGTTATCTTACACAAACCACCTACCAGAATGGTTTAGAGTGTCATCTGAAGAGACTCAGTGAACGAGGCTAACATATCTCACAGGGGAGAATACTACTAATGTAGACTGGAATAACCAGACATCAAAGACTGTCATTCGATTCAAAACGCTTCGCAAATTACAGACAAATTTCTAATTAATTAGAATTTCTAATTAATTAGAAATTACAGACAAAACAGAAACAGATGCCAAAGAATAGCAATTTAGCTCCTTTTAAGAACAAACCTTATCTCTCAACCCTCCCTGTTTCAAGATAAGACTTGATCCTATTACAATTAACGTAGCAACTGTGGGTATGAATTACAATTGACAAAATAATTAACGACTGATTATTGTTATTTCTAATATTTCTGACACTCCCAACTATAATTACGCATAATCATACCTGAAATGGGTACAAATCATTGCATTTTAAATCGAGGCATTTGTAAATCGTTACTAGGAAGCCAGCATTGAAAGCCGTCTATCATTAAAAGAAGCCAATCGGCACAGCTCCCTTAACTCTGATTCCATGCAATGAAAGTCCTACGCACTCTTCGAATGGCACCATTTTGGGAATTTATTTCTATAAGCGGCAAGTTTTAATAATAACAAGAACTGATATTATTTCTGACACACCCAACTACAATTACGTATATAATCATACATGAAATGGGTACAAATCATCGCATTTTAAATCGAGGCGTTTCTAAATTGTTACTAGGAAGCCATACTTGACAGTGGTAGGGTCAAAAAAAAGTTCAGGGAATAACAATCAGTTTTTCTTGAACTACACCGCTAGGCCTATCCTACGATGAAAAATGAAAATGTTTTACTGAGCCCTTTTCTAGAAATTCATTGTTGAACAAAAAAGTAGGAA
Source organism: Patella caerulea (assembly GCA_036850965.1). NCBI lineage: Eukaryota > Metazoa > Mollusca > Gastropoda > Patellidae > Patella > Patella caerulea. The sequence goes on from JAZGQO010000006.1 coordinate 29,356,342, forward strand.
ATTTGATCAAGTTCCGCAAAATTATAATTGGCCAACGGTTTTCGAGTGACAAATTTCAACATTTCCGATAGAAACAAAAAGTATTCATTGACGTAGATGTCATCTGATGTCCAATGATACGAGACAACACAGATTTTGGCAAAAAGTATCCCCGCATTTGGAGATCGACTGACAGGGACAGTTCGCGGCGATATTTTCCGGGAGAAATATAGTTTGCCTGGAAAATTCTGAAAGCGTGCATTGTCCTGATGTAGCTACCGTCAATTACAACATGCCATTTGCCTTGTCGCCAAAATGCCTCGAGAGAAGTGCAGCTACGAAGAAAACAGACGGAAGGTATGTCTAATTTGCTTCCATAAAGGTGCTAGTATGATTGAAATTGCCGGGGAAAAACTCTTGTGCCGAGTAAGAAAGTTTTATATCTTAAATTTCGATGCATCTGATTCCCGTCTTCCATGCACTATTTGTGGGTTCAAACAACCACCATTTCCCTGAGGTCGACCATCTTAGCCAAGACGAGAAGGAAGTTTGGCATCCCCAAGGAATTAATCATCCAAAGCTATGCGCCGCCAATGACACTCGGGGGAAAACCTTCTAGCAAATATCAAGGATGTACCCCAGGCCACGGATCTTGCAGCATCGGAACTGATAAAATAGAGGTCCTCAACCAGCGACAGTTGTACGATCAAAATAGGAACAAGGGGTGCAGATCTTTCAATACAAAACCCTCGAAATAAGCAGCTCTCGAAAGGCACTCTTTCCTGATGCCCATATTTCTGTCGATGAGATTGGCTGTTTCCACACATCGCTAGGCCTTTCGCTAAATCAAACGGAAAAGGCTCTAACGTTCATTCGTTCATGGAAGGGTCTTGGTTCCGTGAAATCAGGGGCTATTGACACATTGTGTGTGAGAGACAGAGGTCTCGAGTCATTTTTCTCACTGTAGTGCTCGATCTTGATTCGTTCATGAAAGAAGATGCATCAAAAGTGAAATGGTCTGTGGTATATTGCCATGATTTGACCGAATTGATCGATCACATGATAGATTTCCGGGGTGGGTCTTTGAGCAACTACACGATAAAAATCGGCATCGACGGCGGTGGTTCTTTTCTGAAATTTTGTGTTAACATTATCTGTACACCCGACGCCACCGCCAGTCTGAAACGTAAAAGAGCCGAATGTTATATCCTGTTTTTATCGCAGATTAATTTTTACCTCAATAATGAAAGATCACTATTATACAACTATAAGAATGCCATGCGTATATTGTTGCTTACTCATCTTATGTATGCGTATGGGAATCACAGGCTGTGTCCATTTACCAATGTTACATTTCGATGGATAATATGAATGAATAATTTCTCATCTGACGAAATTGGAAGCAGTTTTTACATGGGTAGTCTTTCCGAAATCACAGAATTTTGCAGTTATTTGTTAAATTGTGAATTTCTGGAAAAGGGCTTGGTACATGTAGATTATTTTCATTTTTCATCGTAGGATAGGCCTGGAGATCTAGTTCAAGAAAAACTAATTGTTATTCCCTGAACTTTTTTTTGACCCTACCATTACCTCAAAGGAGGTGTGAGCCGTCTGTCATTAAAAGAAGCCAATCGGCACACTTCCGTTAACTCTGATTCCATATACAACCATGCAATGAAAGATCTACGCACTCTTTGAGTGACACCATTTTGTGAATTTCTTTCTAAAAGCGGCAAATTTAATGATAAGAAAAAGTCGCACTTAGGAGGCAGTCCAGTTGCGAGGTTTTCCGAATGAAAAGAAGGTGTAGGATGATCTTCGATGACGTTTCCAAGTCGGATCATTAATTTAAACGCTATTATTTGGAAAAGGGCGATAGTTGTGTCACGACATTGGCCCCTGTAATTTTAATAAGTGATAATAGTATAAAATTGTTTTATTTTTAAGATGTTACATAATAGTGAGTTTGCCAAATCAAACTTGAGGCTTCCAATTGTAGCTAAAAACAAACATATCACTAATATCAGCATAGATGTGTTTAGCTACATTCTTGAAGCTACAGAGAGTCAAGCAGCAATTGATACCAGGCTAATCAAGACTAAGAATCTATTTTAAAAACATTAATCAACTAATGATGGCCGTGATTGGTCAATCAAGCTCAGGAACAGGAGTGCACTATTTGATAAAACAAAAAAAAACAATTTCATACAATTAACAAGTGTGCAGAATCAACTATTAATTATAATAACCCTTAGGCCTATAACCCAATGTCAATGCTTGTGGAGAAGTTAACTAGATTCTGGTGTGTCTTTGTCATATATTTATTACCAGGCATGACATCGTGAATATAATATTATGAATTACACAGAGGAAGCGTGACAAAATTTAATATCCAAATGAAATGAACCATGTGTTGATGGTATCACGTCATTTGGGACTCACGTCATTTGGGACTCAACATAAACGACATTTGGGACTCAACATAAACGACATTTGGGACTCGGTTGACGATGTTTGGGACTCGGGTATACGACGTTTGGGACTCAACACAAACGACATTTGGGACTCAATATAAACGACAGTTGGGACTCAATATAAATAATAAGAAATTATCTTTTTTTCGTTTTAGATGATGGCCGAAGATGGAAAAACAATGTCTTTTGAAAACATTATTAGTTGGGACTATTTATTAAGAATCTATGTAGAAATAGTAATAACTTATCTTATTTCGTTTTAGATGATGGACGAAGACGGATTGAATAATAAAGAAATGAAAACATTATTAGTTGTCTTTTGATCGCCGAAGACAGATTTGGAATAATAATAAAGAAATGAAAACATTAGTTGTCTTTTATCTAAAAAACAAACAATATTGATCATTAAATTGAGCTATTGGTCCTTTAATTGAGCTGTTGATCGCCGAAGACAGATTAGGAATAATAATAAAGAAATGAAAACATTAGTTAAACACGACTGGTGATCACTGTCTTTTGTTGTATTTAATCTGGAGTTGATTAAAGCCGTTACGGTAAGAAAAACACAAACGATACCGGTCTTTTGGTGTATTCAATTAGTCAAAACACCCTTAATGATTAAAGCCGTTAAGAAAAACACCGCTTCTGATCACCTGTCTTTTGTTCTATTCAATTAGTCAAAACACCCTTATATTATAATGATTAAAGCCGTTAAGAAAAACACGGCTTCTGATCACTTTTTTGTTGTATTTAATCTGGAGTTGATTAGTGACACCCAAGCCCAAACTTATTATATATACGAGGCATATTCCATTTCTAATCATTCTCAATTTTTCTACGAACCTATTATGACTAGTGTAAATTGCGTCAAGTGTTCCGATCCTGTCCGTCCTCGACAAGAAGGCCTTACAATATCATCAACGTTTTTTTCTTTATTTCATTTCAGACAGTATACAATGAGAAAAAAGAGGCATACGACTACTGTAGGAAGCTGATGGCATTGCCGTTTCTACCAGCCCAACATATCGAGGGCATGTTCTACCACCTAAAAGAAAAATGCCCACAAGGTTTTGCGGTTGTCGTCAGTTACATCGGGGAAACCTGGATTCGTTCCAATTTATTCCCTATAGAGCAGTGGTGCGTCTTCATGTTGCCGGTCAGGACCAACAATGACGTCGAGGGGTGGCATAATAGATTAAATTCCAGAGTCAACGCCAGAGGTCCTGTGCCCTTTTACCTTCTAATTTGTGAACTATACATCGAAGCATCGAAAATACAATTAGACATAGTTATGATGTCGGAAGGCTCTTTACGGCGACACCAGAGAAAAAAGTACAAAAATGTGGAGGGAAAATTATTTAGTATGTGGGAAAGGTATAACGATGGGGAAATTTCAATCAGTCGATTATTGCTTGCATATATGGACCACCAGCAAGTTAGATTTGATAAAATTAATGAAGATAATTCGAACAATTATACGAACCATAAGATAGCAAAAAAGAATAATATTTACAATAATTGTTACAAACTGGTCCCGCAGTGAATATTCGCTTTTTAGTGTAAATGGGTATTAAAATGAGTAAAATGCACCATTTTGCCCGAAGCAGTTAGGTGTTAAGTAAACATTGCACGAGCAGTTGAGCCAATGACTGGCGCGGTGAGCAGTCAACGCACGTGCTATGGACACTTATCTGTTACAGAGATAATTCGTAAGTAATTCTCTGAGAAACAGATTGTAATTGTTATTAAAAGTTAATTAAATCGTTGGTAATTTTTTTTTTAAAATCGATGCTATACAATCTTGTTAAAATAAATGTTATTTTTTTTGTTTTAATAAATTATATTTTTAATTCAATTGGCATTTTGTGACTTTTTCTCGAGTCCCAAACGTCGTATACCCGAGTCCCAAACGTCGTATACCCGAGTCCCAAACGTCGTATACCCAAGTCCCAAACGTCGGCAATCGAGTCCCAAATGACGTGAGTCCCAAATGACGTGAGTCCCAAATGACATGTAATCGTGTTGATATATCATTCTAATTCATAAATAATGATACAAATGGCAGGCATATCTGCTATCTTAACTAGTAATAGTATTTGTATAGTTTGAGAATGATTACTGATTAGGCTATAGCCTAGAATAGAAAATTTATCTAATAATTACTAATACTAGAATGAATTATGATATGAATGATCATTCATTTCATAATGATGATGATTCATTCTCATCATGTTTTCACTCAAATTCTGTGTCTGTTGTCATAAGTGATCCGATTTTCACACACCATTTTAAATAATTCTGCCTTATACTAATGAGGGAATACAAACCTCATCGTTGGGGCTGTTTTGGTGATGGTAAAATAGTGAAGCCAAAGTAACTCCGTTCACATTGGCAGCCATCTTTCATTTTTGCTCAACCCACTTCCGCTTAAGAATTTAGCGATCACCTCTAACTCTAACCCTTGGATATAATAATACGCGTCTATTTCATCAAATTGCAACTTTAAAAAATGGGCACATGTTTTGATATTTCGCCTTGTTTATAACAGACATATTTTATGTCATCATTGCCAGAGACAGGTCATCTGTCTCTTGAAAAACTCAACTGAAGTTTGTCAAGTGGACAACAATGTCAACATAAATTGAATTTTGGAATTATGAATGACCATGACCTTCGGGAATGATTTGATCGTCGTTAGTCCAGACCTTTTTGTTCAATTTATCTCCAGTAATTTTTTTTGAAAAGGACTTGACAATCGGAAACTTGAATGAACCCGGTGACTTTGTTGATTGGTACGGCAAAACTAAAAAAAGGCAAAGCCAGGAAAGGAAGGTAGAAAAATGTCTTCGATTGAAACTGGAGGACGTTTTTCTCGGAAAACGTGTCCATTTCCTACACCTGTAGACAGAGCTGCTGTGAGTATTGCTTAATACCAGTTAATTTATCAAACAGCCGAACTCACCATCATTTCATTATAAATTATAAAATTATGATTTGTCTACTCTTGTAGTCGTATGTCATGTCGACATTTGTAATGAAACAGGTGCCCCAGCGTTCGTCTTCAGTCTTAGACGGATAGTTAGATAACAATGATTATAAATGTATACACGCACATTTAATACAGACATGTAGGCCTATTATTATAGTCAGTAGTCACTATTATTATTATAATAATTTTATTCTTACAAGACGTACTAGGCCTATTACTTTCATATTTGTACTTGTAGTGATTGTTCATTTCATGGTGTTGAAGGGATGAAGAATCATTAAAATTCAGAATTTTTCTAAAACCAAATAGTCACTGGAATGGAATAAATAAAACAAAAACATTTTAAATTAACCAGTAGCCAAATATAAGGATTATTATTATTTTTATTAGCTACTAGGCCTACAGTCCTTAGATCTACTTTTAATATCATCCAAAATCTAAAAGCAACCTCATGTTAACTAAATCCATGACAGTTTTGACTTTGAGAGATGTTGCAAAGTTAAATTTATTTTGCCTTCAGAAAAAAAGGCCACCCAGTGCAGTCACATTCCCCCCCCCCCCCAAATAGTAAACCTGAATTACCACAAATATGCATTATATTGCACGTTTCCATTTATAATTTACTCATTATATCACAGTTTATGACAATTGTGCACATTGTATGTATGTTCTGTGGGTGTCTGACCTTGAAAATGAAATAAACAAACTTTATGATAATGTGTGAATGCGTTAAAATTTGTAGAGATTGTCAAAATAAGGTTTCCATTGAAGTAATTATACAATATCATATACTTTTAATACAATAACAATTCCAGGTATATGGATGATTATTAATGTATTTAAGATAGTAAGTGACTCAAAAATATTTACAAGGAATCAACTGACCTTTTGATTTATATAGCCTGTACGAAATTACATATTAGGGCCTACTAGTACTATTAGTATTATAGTCAGTGTTGTGTCCTTCAAATTCTATATAATAACTTCACATAGCTAAAGCAATGCATCCCATGTTCTCAAAAAAGAAATTGTTTAAATTGGGTCCTACGATGCATGTAATGGTGACCTGATAATTTGGACAATCAATTCTATTACTATAGTAAAATATCTTAAGCTGGATTATCTCCCTTATATTACCGGTATGTGAAACAGTTACTGAAAGAGAGAGAGAAATGGAGTTAAACGTCCACGTGACCCAAACTAGGTTATTTCTGGACTAATATATATGGTTTTAATTTTATTTCAATAATTTGCTTGTGCGTAGTCTTTTTAGCAGTGGGAGGAAACCGGAGAACCCAGAGAAAATGTACGAGATTGGACGGACGAAACAGTTACTGAAAGCTTAACGATAAATTATGCAAGATTTAGATAAAGAGTGCGAAATTTTGAGGTTAAATGCTAAGTTTTAAGAAGCATTTGCCTTTGAAAGGTATAACTAAAGCAGTGAGTCCTAAATTTTTAAGTAAAACAAACGAAACTGACAATTGGCCTTAGGTTGTCATGGCCAATCTTTCATATGAAATTGTTTTCTTATATATGTCTAATGCTCCCTTGCTGGGGGGTACTCCTGCCCCCAAAAAACATGACTGGGAAACGACATACAAATAAGCATATCTATGCACTGTTTCATCATGAAATAGCAAATTTGATCATCCTCTCATTAGATATACATGTACCCAGTGATGTAATCGGACCCATACACCATAGACCACTATGAGGTTGTTACGTGAAATAAAGTTGAGACAAAGCTGAAACTTGTTTCAAACAATCCAGGGGTGAGAGGTCTATGAAAATAAGCGTGAATAAACAGCAAAAACAATATTATTCTTGAAAATGGATTTGTCCCCTAGTTGACAGGTTGATATACATGTGAGTGCAGTTTACTATACGAACACATGTCACATTGACCCTAAACTTGTCTGTTAATCTTCAACAGACAACAGTCATTGGAGTTTGATGACGAATTTAGGCATAAGATTAGTTCTTTGCTAAGTACTGAAGAATTGGCTGATGAGAATAAAAGCAAAACACATTTAACTGTCTTCTCAAAAAAAGGGTGTTGGATGGCCAAATGGTTAGCGTGTACACGCTGCGTATCATACGGCCTGTCATTGAGTCAACTGGCATGGTTTCGAATCCCCACTTGTAAGTGGGTTTTCTCTGGTACTCCAGTTTCCTCCCACTGCTAAAGACCCCTACGCGCAAACAAATTAATTTATTGAAATATGATTAAACCATATTTTAGTCCCGAAATGACCTAGTTTGTGCTTGATTTTAAACCCCATTTCTCCCTCTCTCTTTCTCTCTTCTCAAGAAACAACAATTATTGACACCCAAAATTCCACAATAAACTTTTTAGTTCAATCTAATAAATAGATTCATTGTACATGTATGTTGTTGATTTTCTTGCATTAATATTCAAAATAACCATCAGCATGGTTTGCAATCTGATTAAAACACAGATTCTATTTCGTTTTGTTTTTTATGGTACAAAATTTCTTTTTACTTGTCTTTACTACACTAGGATCTGAAAGATTTGTTATCATTGACATGTTCTGGATAGTGTTAGGGATTAACCAATGAAATGGTCTGTTATGACAAGCTTTACACATGCTTTACACAGAACTCCGGGAATTGTGGTGTTAGGGATTAACCAATGAAATGGTCTTTTACGACAAGCTTTAGATGTGTTTTGCACAGAACTCCGGGAACTGTGGGTAATCCACTAGAAACATCAATGTCTGACGTCATAGGGTCAACAGTCACTGATATGATCTTTATCACTACTACACTACCGCTTAATTCTTGTAGTATAGGCCATTGGAAGTATAAAAAAGGAAACAAAATATAGATCTGTACCCGGTATTTTAATCAGATTGAATGGTTTGTATTAACAGATGTACTCTTACGACTTACATGTATGTCACAACCTGCAACAGAAACCTGTAAAGTTGCATTCCCGGGTACAAACTGGGTGATTTGATGATATATTAAGACTAAAAACATTCAAAATAAGTAATTTTTCATAATTTTGCTTCAAATCCTTCTCAAAACACTGTAATTGCCAAGTATACCCTGCTGTAAAAATCATTCAAAAGAGGTCATGTTTGCGTCAGGGGATTACCCCGCTCCGTCCCTATGGCAACAGCGGGTGGAGACGGGTGAGAATTCAATGCATACACAAGACGATGTTGTCTGTAATCGCTGACTATTTATTACAAATATCGAATCCGAATTAAATTCCCGGATTATCCACTGCCCGCATCTTTTTCCATGTTTTTTATCTCAGAAAGTGTTGTACGTCTAACTCTTTATAAAGTTTATCAACATGTACTCAAAGCGCTCAATGTACTCGTGCAGCCTTCGACGTCACGTGTGGGGATAGCCCTAATTGTCGGGCTGTTGATTAGGGGAATCCTTACATTTTAGTCCTGTAACGTTCCATGAGTGTTTTTCAGGGAATCCAGTATTTTTCTAGTAAGATTGGATATCTCTACTTTCCATATACCAAAATTGCCATTATTTTATAGGGAATAACCACCCGATAAATACTTTCCTGGGAATCCATCATTAAATTTATGAACAAGCACAACTCTGCCGAATATGTCACGTACGCACAAAGAATAGTGAGAACGAAAACATAATTAAAACCAAGTTACAATGTTCCTTGAGCATGAAAAATCTTGACGAATTAATGAGAATTTGCAGAATTTCGACCAGCATGTGCTTTACAGAAATGGAAATCCTGTAAAAACCGACGAGTATATACAGGCGATGTCGTATACAAATTAAGAAAATACTGTACTTTCGATAAATGAATGCATCTTGTTATTGTTATACTTTATGAATGTATAAATAACTAAATGATAATAATTGATTACATGTGTTCTTTTATTTATTAGGGGGATAGGTGGGTGGGTATATAAATGTCGATGTGAGATTGACTTTTTGTGTGACTGTCCTTGACCCAATTAAAGTCGATTGACTTTCCGATAGCATGTAGTTTTTGGCTTCTTATTATGTGCTTAAAATAGCACCACTTTCTCCATGAGAAAAATGACCGGTTGGGAAAATTTTGAAGTGGAAGCCCTGCTTTGTAGTATAGTAATGTGTATGGTAGGGTTGCAAAGGGTGGGAAAGTTTCCGGGATTTCAGTGTTGGGAATTTTCGGGAATTTTCAAATCTATTTTTAGAACTGACAAATACTAAAATTACAATTATTTACTTGAATTTTCTTTTTCTCTTTTACTTTCATCTATATAAACTATTAAAACTTATTTAACCATGTTAGTTGTGTTCAAATGGTAAAACTAAAGGGGATAGATTTATGTAAATTCTGCTCTCAAAGGTATACAAAAAATATAAGATCTAATTTGAAACTCTTCGAAGCTGACAACGATCCTTTCAGCACAGAAATTTCAGATATTCAGGAGGATTCATTTGAACCTGAAATCTTCCTTTTATCCACCGATGATGATGTATGTATAATGATTTTGAAGATGATGAAATGGCAGAGTTACCTAACTTTGAGCATTAATTATAGAGTGTGTAACCTGTGTATGAACAATTTAAAAGAACTATCTCATTATTAGTTATTAGATTTTAGTATATAAGACATATCAGATAATATGTTTTGTATCTTTTAGTTATTAAAATATTACTGTCACTTGCAACTCATTAATAGCGACACAGGTTTCATTTTATGACACCAATTTGAAAATTCCCCAAAATTCCTGGGAAATTTACCCTGTTTGAAAATTCCCAGGAATTTTGCAACCCTAGTGTATGGGGTTTTTATTTGTTTTGAACATATGCTCAGTGGTGTTAAATGGTTCCTTTCACCATTTGCAGGGTACTTCCATCACATACTGGCATATTTGGTATGAATACATCCATTCTCCGATTAACTTTAAATTTATGCACAGTTAAGTTCATGAGACGCTTATTGATTTTCCACAATATTGATAATTAGTGTTAGAGTTATGGCCCTTGATCAATTTGAAAAACCATGTGGAAGCCCTACAGACCAAAGTTATCAACCAATTGACTTAAAATTTATATATAAATATATACAGTGGTTATTGATTGCTAAAAATGTATCAGGACCATTTTTATACACCCACATTGAGACATGGTCATATATTGATATAAAAATCGTCTGCCTGGCGTCCACAATTGTTTGTGGATACTAGAGGCCATAGAGTCATTCTCCGATTGACTTTAAATTTAAATGTTTGTTCCCCGGCAACCTATCTTTAAGAGAGAAAGAATTACATGTACTGCTTGAGAGTTTTTAAACACATTGTGTTTGTATTTTGGTAAAAGATTGTGTATGTTCTCCCTGACCCTGTAGAAGGTAACGTGCATGATATCTGACATGTGTATAAGCTTGAACAGGAAATGACCATGTCCTGAAACTTATTTAATAACAGTCCTTGTCTCACTCACTCTATATCCTGTATCATGTATAACAGGATCTACCAATCACAATAGCTTTACTCAGTCCATGAACCAATATTGTTAAATTAGCCTTTACAGTTTTTTTATTTTTATACGTCCACATTATGAATGCAGACATTTATTGCATTCCCCCTGTCTGTCTGATCATTTTGAAACTTTGTATTCTTATTCCTTATACCCAAATAAGGATGATTACTATTGTTTCGGTGCATTCCCACCCCCGAGGGGCAGAACTGGGGCCAATTTTTGTATTTGTTTGTTTGTTGCTTACAGACCACATTTTTTAACAGATTGTTTTGAACGTTTGCATACTTATTCTATTCCTAAGGCTTGCCCCCTGGGGTAGAGCCACTCCCATTTTCTCTTTGTGTGTATGCAATTCTTAATGGATCGTCTTGAAAACTTTTTATACTTATGATACCAATTGTTTTTGGTGCATACCCAACCCTGAGGGGCAGAGCTACACCCATTTATTTTGTCTGTCTGTGTGTTGCCTACAGGGCATAATTCTTAATGGGTCATCTTGGAACTCTGCATATTTATTCCTTACACCATAAGGACTTGAACTATTAACTTTATTGCATGGCAAACCTCCAGTATTAACATATTTTGATCCACATCAGCATTCTATTCTTAATGGATCTTCCTGGAACTGGGCATTATTATTCTGATTAACTGTTTCACAAAATTGGCCGATACGAAAAGTAGCTTAAGGGTAGAAATTGGTATCCACTGATAATCTGCCATTTTTTAAAAAAGCTTATAATATCATTCTGGTTGTGAACAAATCGTCCTCTCTTGCTTGGTACTTGGTCCTTTTATTTTAGATGCAGTGTGTGTGTCTATTTAAATATATTACAAGACTCGACTTCCAGAGGCTGTAAAAAGGATAACCACAGCATGTATACGTCAAAATTGTGTTAAAAGCCGAAGTAAACACAGACTGCTTCCGCAAAATAAAAAGATTGTGTTGTAGTAAATCACATACACCATGTAGTAAAAATGGCATACCATATGGTCATCTGAGGTTGGGTTTTTTTTGTGGAGGGGGGGGGAGTAACTATTTACTTGTATTATTGTGTACAAAAGCTTGGAATTTTTAATCATATATTCCACTAGGCTGTACTTGAAATACTGAAATGTGTGAAATTGTACTGGATAGGGTGACTTTCTAAATTTACTCTAACAGGATTCTGATGTAATAGTTTGGTCAGATTTCTGTGTGATTTTCATATTTTTGTACTTTTGATACAGAATTGTTGACATATGATGTCTTCATTAACACATTCAGTAAGTATCTTATCTTATTTATACATGAATGGCCAAATGGTTAGCACGTGCACACTGTATCATAAAGCCTGTCATTGAGTCAACTGGCGTGGTTTCGAATCCCTAGTTGTACGTGACAAAGAGTAGGGTCGCCTGTCCAACTTTGTGGGTTTTCTCCATGTCCTCCCACTGCTAAAGACCCCTACGTGTAAATGAATTATTAAAATAAAATTAAAGCATATGTTAGTCCCAAAATGACCTAGTTTGTGTTGAGTAGACATTAAACCCTGTTTTCTCTCTCTCTTTATACATGATTAATAGAATTTTTACATGATTAATACAATTTTTACATAATTTAAAGAATTTATTCACAATGAATTAATATGTGTTGTGTTTTAAGATTTAAATTAAAGATTAGCTTATGTGAACCTAAACACATACTCCGCGCAGCATTTCGTTTGATTAGAGGTAATCCCACTACACACTGCTAATTATCCACTCATAAATTATGAGTGGATATTGTTGTTTTAAATTTTGATTGGTCAGTAGTTCGACTACCAACCAATCACTAGTTGCCCTACAAAAGCTTTACATTTAAAACAAGTGCCACTATTGGACCAAATATGTTTACGTAATGTTACACCATGGCTCATGATTTTATTATGCCTAATTAACCCGTGCATAGCAGAATACTGCAGTAAAACTAAATACGTGACAAACGAGGCTATCAAGTCGAATGAAATGAAAACAATACTGTTTGGAAACGAACATACTTTCACTGTTTTTAATACCTTAAATCACTGTCCAAAGTTTTAGGGAAGACCCAGATTAAACAAAGGACTGTCATGTTGCTGTACTTAAGTAATAGCTTTCATTGAACGGAAAGAATAGACACACTCCCGCGTAAGTTCAAGAAACAGATGCTATTCCAGCAATGGCCAGAGAGGGATTTCTCGGGCCATTGCTTCAGGAATATGACCTAAACAGGGCTCTTGGTTTTTCCATTTACATTTTATAATGGTCATTTTTATACTCCCACATGGAAATGTGGTCGTATATTGCCGTCGCCCCCGTCCGTCTGTCGGTCCGTCCGTCTGTCGGTCCGTCCGTCAGTCCGTCCGTCCGTCCGTCCGTCCATCGTCCACAATTTCTTGTGAACGCTCTAGAGGCTAAAGTTAATATCAGATTGACTTGAAATTTATACACGGTGCTTAAGGTCGTGAGACGAAGAAGCCTATTGATTTTCAGCGATATCCGATAATTACTGCCAGACTTATGACCCTTGATCACTTTGAAAATCTTGTGAACACTCTAGAGGCTATAGTTAATATCCGCTTGACTTTAAATTTATACACAGTGTTTAAGGTCATGAGACGAAGAAGCCTATTGATTTTCGGTGATATCTGATAATTACTGCCAGAGTTATGACCCTTGATCACTTTGAAAAATCTTGTGAACGCTTTAGAGGCTAAAGTTAATATCTGATTGACTTTGAATTTATACACGGTGTTTAAGGTCGTGAGACGAAGAAGCCTATTGATTTTCAGCGATATCCGATAATTACTACCAGAGTTATGAGTCATGACCCTTGATCACTTTGAAAAATCTTGTGAACGCTCTAGAGGCTATAGTTAATATCCAATTGACTTTAAATTTATACACAGTGTTTAAGGTCATGAGACGAAGAAGCCTATTGATTTTCGGTGATATCTGATACATGTAATTACTGCCAGAGTTATGACCCTTGATCACTTTGAAAAATCTTGTGAACGCTTTAGAGGCTAAAATTAATATCCGATTGACTTTAAATTTATACACAGTGTTTAAGGTCGTAAGACGAAGAAGCATATTGATTTTCAGCGATATCCGATAATTACTACCAGAGTTATGACCCTTGATCACTTTGAAAAATCTTGTGAACACTCTAGAGGCTAAAGTTAATATCCGATTGACTTTAAATTTATACACAGTGTGTAAGGTCATGATACGAAGAAGCCTATTGATTTTCGGTGATATCTGATAATTACTGCCAGAGTTATGACCCTTGATCACTTTGAAAAATCTTGTGAACGCTTTAGAGGCTAAAGTTAATATTCGATTGACTTTAAATTTATACACAGTGTTTAAGGGCATGAGACGAAGAAGCCTATCTCGATTTTCGGTGATATTCGATAATTACTACCAAAGTTATGACCCTTGATCACTTTGAACAATCTTGTGAACGCTCTAGAGGCTAAAGTTAATATCCGATTGACTTTAGATTTATACACAGTGGTCAACGTCATGATACGAAGAAACCTGTTGATTTTCAGCAATATCCGATAATTCCTGCCCGAGTTATGACCCTTGATCACTTTGAAAAATCTTGTGAACGCTCTAGAGGCTAAAGTTAATATCCGATTGAATTTAAATTTATACACAGTGTTTAAAGTCATGATACAAAGAAGCCTATTGATTTTCAGAAATATCCGATAATTACTGCCAGAGTTATGACCCTTGATCACTTTGAAAAATCTAAAGTTAATATCCGATTGACTTTAAATTTATACACACTATTTATGGTCATGATACAAAATAGCCTATTTATTTTCAGCGATATCCGATAATTACTGGCAGAGTTTTGACCAGTGATCACTTTGAAAAACCCTGTGAATGCTCTAAAGGCTAAAGTTAATATCGGATTGACTTTAAATTTGTACACAGTGTTTAGGGTCATGAGACGAAGAATCTTATTTGATTTTCAGTGATATCTGGCACTTGATCACTTTGAAATATCTTGTGGACAAAGGCCTTGAGACAAACCATCAAAACTATTCTAATCATTTCTGATAATTATTTAATGGGCTATTACTCGTTATAAGATTATCATGTGTTGTAAATGTTCTCCTTACTGATAAAAGAAACAATATGCGACAACCCTTGTTGACTGCCCGGACGACTTAGATGTTGTGGGCGTATGTTTCGTTGCCTGGCAACCTATCTTTATATGTTTTAGCCACACCTATAAAAAACATGAACGGGGGTATATATTTTCCCATTACCCATAATAATAGCTCATCTAGCAATATGTTTGGATAAATGATCAGTTAAAAATAAATTGTCTGAATTCATTTCATGTTTGTCCATTTACCTTCATTTATATAAGGGATATGCTCACATTGATAAATTATTTATATGGATGGGCTTCCGAATATACATCCACATTTGATTTTATTTTCATGTGACCAATAGCGGATCTAGAAGCTGTAAATAGGCTGGGGGGTTTTCCAATTCGAGGGCACCATCCACAATCCCGTCCCACATTGAATGTCAACAAAATATGTAATAATATGCATAGACAAATTAACGAAACTGGTTATCACTGAGCGTTGGTAGAACGTATTTCTGTGATCGATATATCACCAGAAAGCAGTTGTGTTCAAGTTAGCATAAAGAAGTTCATCTCATATCATGATTGTTATTGATTTTGTTATTTATTTTTTGTGAACCTTAGTGGTACTTACTTAGCCGGTGGTGACAGTTCTTGTCCAATTTGTTTTTCAAATTTGTGGGAATGATTCATGTTACAGTAAGGAAGAATTTATTGAAATACAGGTCACAGTTGTTGATAACAAGTTTTTGACCAATATTCAGATTGTTTTTTAACAGTAGGAATTGATGTGTACAATGTACCCCAAAGACTTCATAAGTACTAAATTTTTTAATTATCCAAGATTAGAATATTATGACGGTTGAATTACTATGTGTATATGCCTATGCTTAGCTCACTGCAATGTTAGATATTAAAGTTGTGCTTGTCATTTAGTATCACATGACTTACCCAGGATAGGCTACATTAATACTGAATGAAAGCATTTGTGTGTGTGTGGGTTGTAGGCTATATTGATTCTCCAACCAATCAGATAGCAGACACTTGGCCAACAGACACAGGAAAGAATTTATTCTATATTCAGGATATACTCATCACTGAAGTTAATATTTACTGTTATTTCTTACAAGTTCAAGGAAAGTTCAGTATATAAACTAGTGAAGTGATTACAAGGATTTTTAAAGAGTCTTATTATTTTATTTGAATATTAATCTAATTGTGCTGTAATGCCCTCACAAGGGAAATTCCGAAGCAGTGGTAAAGGGTCAAAGAGGTCGTCTGTAAAGAAGATAGTAACCGATCCAAAAGAAAGACAACGATTGGTCAGTTTTTATTTATTATTGATATGATTATAGTCATATTGATTAATCTGTGATCTGTATACTTACCACAGTAATTAATAGATATAAGAAGCATGGTCCCAGTCATCATATAATATAACATTAAGTAGGTTAAATGCCTCAGCAGAATATTCGTTCTTGCCAAGGTGAATGTATTTTCCTGAAAGGTCATAGAATCTATAATTAATGAGATAGTAATCAGTTTCATATCAAATTTAGTTATTCCTGTACTTAAATGTCAATTCTTAGATTGTATGTATACATCTAAATAGAGAGAAAATTGGGCATAGTTTACATGTTTGATTGATGACCGTAGCATGGTAATGTCTACATGTACATGTAATACATAGCTTCATCCCTTTACTGCTGTGTATCTCATACCATGTTTTATAACTGTGAGTCCAAAGTTTGTACTAGTTTTGATGTTGTTATTTGTATTATGATAAAGCAATTTCTGTTAATGCAGATAGTTGGTTAGGTCTCTACTGATGGTAGTTCTAATGTAAAATAGTGTTAGTAACAATAGTAACTGCTGTGTGGCTTTATTGAAATGTTATAAGTAGATGCTATATGTCACACACATGGCTACACCCTCAAAATGTTCAGATTTATGACCTATTGTGAGGATATATTTCACCCTATTCATGCTTCAATGAATATTAATACCTTGCAAAGATATGACACTTAGTGACTATGCAGTATATATATTAGATTTATAAAGGAATCCAAAATTTGAACCCTAATTAATAGATCTAATATATACTGCATGGTTTAGTAGGTTTATAAAATAAAAGTTGTCTATATGGCTAAAAAAAAAAACACCACCAGTTAGCCGGTCATGTAGTGTACAAATTGTACAAGTTTGTAGTTCGAAAATATGTAGAATGTTTTAATTGCTTAAAAAAGTAAAAATTTAATCTAACGAACTTAGATCCTAATCTTGGTTCTCGAAAATAATTGATTTTAAGATATATAATTCAAGAACTAAATGTCCATAAATTAGACAATTGTTAACATGAGAAGACTATAATCAGCTTTCAGTGGCATCAGATATACTTGAGATATTAACTAGATTAGAATGATTAGGCCATTCAGTCTTGAATGTACCATTATCGTGGTGACGATAATGAACAATCAATGCACACATCTTTTAAATTAAAACTACAAACAGTGGTAACTTGGCTCACAATAAAGTAATTTAAATGAAATTTTCAATATATTCATTTTGTATTATCTATTTTTGAACGATCATAGCAAAAACCAGTCAGCTCTTTGTCTAAACGTCACATAATGTATCTTAAACGAATATTTAGAAATATTTTAGGTTATAATTATAATATATTTTTAAAAGTACTATATGCTAAAATTACTAATATCTGATTGACTTGAAACTTATATGCTCAATATGTATGTTTATGAAACATAGAAGGTGAATAATTTTCAACAATTTCCAGTTATGGCACTTAATCATTTCTAAACATCTTGTTGATTCTCTTGATGGCTAAAGTTCTCATCAAAGTTATATGCAGTGTTTACTACGGTCATAGTTTAAGTAGCCTATTCAATAATTTCTGTTAAACAGCTACCATAGTATACCTCTCATGGTTGTGGCGGAATTGCTGATTTTGTCTAGGAAACAAGGTAATGTAGGGCCGTTTATTGGAGTGTAGGGATAGGGAGGGATGGGGGGGGGGATAGAGATATGTAGCATATCTGAGGCAAAAAATATTGCAATGGATTGCAATAAGATTACAACCAGCTTTGAAAAGCGCATTGAAACCACACGTGATATTTTTTTCCATTTGATTAGGGTGGAAAGATAATAATATTTTTTAAAGAATTATACTTTACATCCTCTTGAAAACATTACAAATACAAAATGTATTTTGTGACAGAAAACAACCTGTAAGACACCAATATTGTTTGATCATAGGCAGCCTACATGTATTATACAATAAATAAGATTTCTGTAATGTGACCATGCAATATTTAGATAATAAGACAATCCACTTTAAATGGGAGATTGAAAAGCATACAGATTCTCAAACTAGACTTAAAAAACTATGACTTTATTTAATATTGTCGTCAGCATACAGATTCTCAAACTAGACAAACAAAAAACATGTCTTTATTTAATATTGTCGTCAGTGGTGGCCATGCCCAACTGATTGATGTAATCATACAATCTTTGGTTGTATTGTGATCTTTGATTGATAGCTTTTGTTAGTAATTAATAGTAGTTATATAAGCACCATACACAATGACTTATTGTTTGTGTGTGACATTATGATTAAGATTTGATGGTATCTGTAATATAAATATATAGATTATAAAGAATTACTTAAAGATCTTCACCTTGTTTGTTAAGGTACATATTCATATAAATTCAATGTAATCTACCATGGCAATATTAAAGATGCCTTCCCATGTAACAGTGTGATCTGATGATATATTTAGACCAAAAACATACTCAAACTTATTTATTTATCAAAAGTTTGCTTAAATCCCTTTCAAACCATTTTAAATGAAAGATACTATCCTAAGATGTAAAGTACGTCCATTTTTCAATATCAAAGCCTTAGTAAATTCTTGGATTATCCTCTGCCAACCTCGTTTTCCATCATTTTGCTTAAGTCTCCAGTAAGTTTAAGTCTCTTGTATCCTTTAATCTCCCATGAAAATTTTATGTTGATTTTCAAATTTGGAATTTTTATTCCTATAATTAATAATATTGATTATTCCTCTGTCTGCATTTTATGTCAAAATACAATATTGGCATGTGTACACTGTAAGTCTTTATTCAACTAATTCTTTAACTTTTGTGTCATCCCATTTTTAAGTAAGACTCACTAAGACACACAAAAGTAAGACACACTAAACAAAACTGGCAAGATAAATCTGTGGACAAGACAAACTATAGACATTGCAAGAAATAAACAATAGATATCAGATCAAATGAATGGATCCGGGGCCCGCTATAAGCGCCCACGTCACTGTAAAGTTCCTCACCTGTAATGATGCAGGCTTCACTCACAAGAAAGAGACTGTCTGTAATACCTAATATGCTCCATCTGAAAAAAAAAAAGGATTGCCTTGCCAGTCAATATATGCACTGAGTTTTCAAAGGACAGGAATAATATCTAGGTTCTACATTATGATTAGCCGAGCAGTCTGGACAAATTTGAAATGAAAATAATCTCAAAAAACTGAATTCCCATTGTATTATTTGCTTAATATCCTGGGATATTTTCACAAAGACATACAAATAAAGGTAAAGACAAATTTTGTAAAGTACATGTAAATATGAATTTTTAAGGAAATTTTCACTGTATTCTTTAGATTCATAACTCAACAGGAAGTATATATGCAATGGCCCAGCAGGACTCTTTAAAAATAAGAAAAATGTAACAAAACCCAAATTTGTAGGAATGTCTTTTCAGTTATTACCACGTAAAAGACAAAAGATTTAACAGAAAAGACAAAAATTCCAAGTCATTAATTTGACTCCAGTTATCTAAATAAATGGTTGAATACCATTAGAAAGCATAAAGAAGTGATAATAGTAATACAATATTATTTTAACAAAATACCTTTTGTTTTGTCTATCCCAATACAATAAGTCTTTTCCGTTGTCATTATTTATAATGGAAAAGACATACTTTGACTGACTGCACTCCTTTGTTTTCTGAATGAAAATCTCTCCATCAGTAAGTGTTTTATGTCTTGGAACAGACCAACAGAAGAGACATAGAATTTGTGCGACAACCATGTGCAAATTGTTTGGATTTTCCTTTCTATAAACTGTTTCTTTATATTATGTGGGATTTTCCTGCTTAACCATAACCTTGCCATGATTTAATAGTGACATCAAGTGACAAACAAAGAATTAACAAAAAGACAAATTGTTCTCAGAATTTTGACATAAACAATATTTGATAGTTGATTTCTATTTCTTCTTTAAATAGCTATAGGACATTCCATTCAGCTCAATTGGATCATCGGTGACTGGGTGACTAATTGAAAAGCACTGTAATTTTTACTAACCTATTAATTTTAAAAGGAAATTTTCAAGTTCAAAGTTGAAAATGAGAAGTTATACCATGTATCAGAGTGGATATTTTGACCACATTATTTCATTTACTGATTTTATTTTGAATAATAACCGTGTCAAAATATTTTCCCAAAGAAGGTACTTCCATGCTGATATACAATATAATTTTTTTTGATAGTTGCAAAAATTCTATGTTATATAATATAGAATAACCATTTTCTTTCTGTTATTTGTACATTTTTCTGAAATAGTCGAGCTTCCCTATTTTAAAGTGATTTATTATAATCTCAGTGTAGCAAAACAACACACCCTAAAATATTATTCATACAAAAATATATCATTACATGTCATGTCCTAGGATGAATGAAAATATTGTTTGTTTCATGTTTTTTGGTGCTAGCTGTATCTGTTTGTATGATGGGGCCATTGTTTTCCATTTGAATTTCAATCTAACAAGATTAATAACAATATCAGTATTATTGAGGACTAATACCAGCATTTTAACCTGCGTATTATGTGTAAATCTGCTAGTAATGAATTCTGCTGAAATAAAAATGTGTGCATTGCAATGCTACATGTAGCTGCTTGTAATATATATGCTATCAACAGATGATTGAGAATGAAATATAATAAATTACAGCAACTCATTATTACTCTTGAGAAATTTAACACCATTCAACTCTCAGGGGATATAGCTCATCGATGTGTGTTCTCTAGGTATCATAAATGAATACATATTCTTAGAATGGATCTTTATCGCTTTATTTAAGGGGCAAATAACCGCAACAATTAAACAACTTATAATTTCCTATAAAATTTGATCTCCAACTAACTAATACATGTAGGTTACCTAAGTTGATTCCTCCAACTAATGATTAATCTTAGATACATTTATTTTTTTTATCTAAATTAAGTACTATAAACAAAAGTGATGACATAAACATAATTATTGAAGTATTTAGTCTTAAAGCATTTAAAACAATAGTTAAAGAAATGTAACAGATCAACCAATTTAGTTGCCAGCATGTCATAATTTCAATTGACAGATTAATTGCTGTCTCTCATAATGACTAACCGAGCATTAATGAATATTTAAATATAGATTTGAAATTAAAAAGCAAATTAAAAATTAATAAGATAACATATGACATAGACATTGGTCACAAATAGATTTACCTATACTTGGTATCTCTGTGATTGTCATATCCAAAACTTACAGTTATTATGTAAACTTTTAAAGGATTTAACTCCTTAGTTATGAGTTGGGAAAAATGAGAACATAAAAAATATTGATTTTCATCATTCTCTGTTAATCCCTATTTGCCAAAAACCTTGTGAATGTGAAACAGGCAACAGTTTTTAACACATTTATTTCAAATTTGTTGTGAAATGTTGGAAGACATGATATCTCCCATTCTAGAGTTAACCCTCTTTTCCAAAAACCTTGTGAATGCGATGGTGTTTAACAGATCTTTTTTCAAATTTGATGTGAACAATATGAAGCATTGATACACATTAAGACTGTAAAGACATGTTATTGATGTACTAAGCTATATATATGCTAGTTGATAGTAAGTTGTGTGTGTGAGCAGTAAAGCTAAGTGTTTACGTGTAATGTAGCTTGGACCTACATATCGATTTGGTACAATGGGACGTCTGCCAAATGCCAGTATAGTCTTTACATAATGTTTGTGTTATTGTTATTAAATAGTCTTAATGAATTATGGATAAATGGTGTGACGAGAAGTATGTGTATTGTTTTGTTAGTGATTGAAATAAAAACTGGTTCAAATGAAATCACAAGCAAAACTTTGAATATTACATAAGTTCATTCTACATTTATCAATTAACTATTTTTAACATTATTTAATATTATGGGCTATTGTTTACACTTGGCAAAGTCAGTTTTAGACTAGGATACCCCCCCCCCCATCTCAATAATAGACTTATTGTGTCTTTGAATTTTTCAATGTGCCATGATTATTTTCATTTTAAAGACATTGATTTTTTGGCTGCACAAAAGTTAGCTGCTGTGGGAGTATGTTTTGATGCCTGGCAACCTATCTTACTGTATATCGTAAACAATATCAAATAGTGGAAAATGCTGTAAATGTAAATGAGTTTTCCATTAGTATTAGTAAACTATTAATTATAATGGCACCTTCCCACATAGTTTATCATGTAAGAGTTGGTTTAAATACTATTCTGAAGAGGGTGTAGAAACAGTTACATGTACGGTATAGTATTGATCATATCAGCACAATCTGTTTATGTTATGGGGATCACATGGCTAAGTGGATAAGACGCTGGCTTCCATTGGCCGAAAAAATTCATCCCGATTTTCCGGTGTGGTTTCCCCTTGTCAGTGATGCAGGACAGAGGGCCAGACAAGACCTCTGTCTAGTCCTTTAGATGGGATGAAAATACACGGTCCTGTGTACACATTGGCATGCACGTAAAAGATCCCTTGGAATTTGATATAAGAGTTGGCCGTAGCGCCGCTGCCCAGGGAAAATTTCCCTCATAGCACCTTGTATACTGTATGCCCATCTTCATTAGCCCAGTTTAGAAGCAGAACAGAAAAATGTTAAACTCCATTTCATTTAGACTGTTTCGGTTACATGTACTTCTGCAGAGGGAGTATGTTCATGTATATACATGATAGTACAATAACATTTATTTTCTTTCAAACAGTAAATGTTTATGTAGATGTGCAGGCATCTGACAATAGCTAGCGCAGATGTCGCTTTGGCTGTAAAGTAATTCCCCGAAATTTGATACCAGTATGAAACTATTAGGATTCTGATGTTTAAAAAATTGTATGATAATATAATAGAGAGAGGTTCAGCAAGTTGATAAATAATTTGAGATGGTGTGTTGCAATTGCTTATAAAAAAAGAGGTGACTACTTAGTGCTTATCTGGCAGTAAGAGAGCAGAGGGGCCCTTTCTGTAATTCTTTCTAGGTGTTCTTATGCTTGAAAGATTTATTACAAAGAGTACTATTATTCTTGTAATTGTATTATATTTATGTCTCCTACATTTAATCATCCATGAAATCCTGTTTTTGTACGCATATTTTGAAATGCTATATAAAAGCCTCCCAAATTTTGATATTAGTGTTTATTATTTCTAGTTATTGCTGTCATCTGTTTTTAGTCATAATTATTTTATAGTTATTGCTATGATCAGCATTTAGTGTCTTGTAAATCGTCCCAATGTCTACAAAAGAACAAAAACGTGACAGCCATTATGTACAGTGTTTTTTAGCATGGCAACCTTTTTTTTTATTATTTATGAATTATGACTACATAAGTTGTTCAATATGACCTTGTCTGTGATTTCTTTTATTCAAGGTCGTTTAGTACAAACCACTAGTTTTTGACAAGATAGAAATCTCTCAAACCTTTGTTTGATATTCGTGCAGTAAATGTCATCAATGATAATATGATGTCCTTACGTAAACCTATGAAGATGTTTAAGAAGTACACCTTTAGAATAGATAGTGTTGGTTAAATACTGTCATGAAAGAACATCATTGGCAATTTGCCAGGTATATAAGCCAACCAATGAGCAAGAAGGATGATGACACACCTTCAAGGTTTAGGTCACTCAGTTCCAGACTTCATTAAAGTCAACATAGACGACTTACTCGATGTTTATAAACATCACAATCATCACAACCATGAATCAAATACTTTAAAATATACTCTATAATAATAGATATATGGAAAGTTGTATCAACAGAAATTTGTCCATAATTGTTAATAAAAATGGCTAGATTACTGATATTTTTATTTGTTTAATAATACCACGATATTAGTAATTAAAGACATAGACATACAAAAATCTGTACACTTCACAAACTTTTAATCACGACTACTTGTTAATGTAGATTTATTATAAGATGATTAATTTTGTCATAAAAACATGTTACATAAATAGGGTGCTCCACAATGAAAAGAAACATTAGTAAATATACTGATTATTATGTCACCATGTTCATGTTTTACCTTAGTTTTCACCATTTTTCATCCATCAATAAACAGTCATGTTGTATTTAATAAGTTATATCCATTTAAAAGTTGAATTCAGTAACCGATTACTCTGAAACTTTTACACCAAAATAAGATCTCTGTCTGGTTATTTTCTAGTGCTACACCAGTTACATTCTCAGTTTTGAGATTTTTTGTGCTTTCAGCAAGCATACAGTCTTAATTAAGTATTAGATGTGCACTACACTGTACAAATAGTTTAATTATGTTATAAAACTGACAAACACTATTGAATGTATGTATCGGTTTCAACTTTTACCTATTACAGCTCGTATCTAGCAGTGTTTATCATAAGCATCTTGCTTTCAATAATTCTTTAATAACACTTTATGTTTATGTTATATAACTTATAATAAAGTTTGAAACAGATTCTTTTTAAATAATATGGTCAACTATCATGAATAAGCTTATCCACTCACTAGGACTAGGGTCAATTTCAAAGAAATATATAACCGTTTTGTTCATATATTCTGTTAAGAAAAGAAGAGAGAAAAATTGAGAAATTGAAGTGTACCATTTATTGTAGGGAGCAACATATAATAAAGGGATTTAAGTTTGTCGTATCTGTGTAAATACTGAACAAAATTGAACCACTTCTGGACTGATATTTACATAAGTGATTTTACTATTGTAGTTTGCAATGGATTCACTCAAATCATGGTTTAACATGCTGCCCAGGGACCTGTTTCTCGAAATATTAACTACGAATAAAATCCAAATTACATATTTCAATTGTGATTGGCTAATCATTAAAATCAATCGAATATTATCCAATCAAATTACTAAAATTTGGATTTTATCTTAGTTAAAATTTCGTGAAGCGAGTCCTAGGTATTTGTTTTTATCAGTTTGTTTACAACTGAGTGAGATAAGGATCATTCTTTTTAAAAATCTACGGTTTTTAAAAATATGTGTATAATAGACGGATATGGCCAACTTTGTATGCAATTTAAGATCAATTTTGCATTTCAAGTCAATATTTATGAATACCAGGTGTTATTGTCAGATCAATCTTCTGATCAATACTCTAAGTCCATAGATGTTAAACAATAAGGATAAGTTCATAGCCATTGGAATGACCCTTTCATCTAATTATTTCGAATATTTTCTTTCTGATATGATTTGACATGCCTACTTGTAAACAGAAAATTCTCTAAATTTCTGGTCATTAACATTAGTAATGAAAACATCACTTTTGAAGTGAGGTCTATAATCCTGTAGTGGGTGTGTCTGTACTAGCTATTTCATTGGTTCAGCTTGAAAACATGACCAATGAAAGAATGGAAGGATTGACTTGCATCATATATAGATGACAGATTATCAATGTCACCTGCTTCTTTGGCTCATGTTATTCTTTACAACTATATGTAATTAGCGAGAAAATTTTGAACATTTTTATAGTCTTTTATCAAACGAAATTTAAAACTTAATTCTAATAATGGGTTTATGTACAAGCTCATTGAGTGGATCCGACAGATTACAAGACAAATTTTATCAAACGAAGAAATGGAAATATACTATAAAAGACAGAACAAAATTGAAGCAGGTTTGTACCAGCCAACGCATGTATTTATTGATTATTCTCTTGCTTTATACAATCTGTATGGTAGGCTGCATATCTGTAATTTAATGAATGTGGGGTCAATCTGACCACATGCTGGAAATAAATCTGAAGAAAAATCAGTAAGACCGATAATAATATGTGATATTCTCTTAGCAGACATGATGTATGAACCATTTTTATACACCAGCATTTTCATGTATCCGTGTATTTCCAGTGCTTGCCACAAAGAAACACTGCATGAGTGCTCTATTACTCACACAAAAAAGACTTTGTGAGTTTGGCGAGTAACTGACTTACTCCTAGGCGAGTAAAATTTCAATGTAGACCAAGAACTCTAGCAAATGGCAGCTACACCTAGACTCTGAGTAACTGACTTCTATTCCAAAGATATAAGACTCAAAATAAAGACTCACAAACATGTAAACATTGTATGTGAATTAAGTGCAAGAAATACTAAAACACATTTAGCATAGCTTTGTATATACATCTGCCAGCTGGCACGATACATGAAAGTTATTTTAATTGTTCCCTTTTATAATATGGACTTAATTGGACTTAATTTTGATTGAGTTAATCAGTATTTGTTAAATCTACATTTTTTTTTCTTTTCTAGAATTGACACTCCCTTGTACATATTTTCTTGGACATTTTTCAAAAACATTAATACACCAAAATAACTATCAGTAGTATTTCTCTGTTAACTTCTTTTACTGAATTGTTGACTACGCACTAAAAATTGTGTATAAATAAACCCTCCTTCAAGTGACCCATATATAGTGGTCTTCAACCATACCCGGATACTATGAATGAATTTAACCTTTGTGCTATGAACATGTGAAATATTTCAACACTGAAGGTGTGGATTGTTTATGACAACTTGTTTTGCATCAACATTTGTCCCCATTTCATGCACCAGGCTATTTAGTTTTCCCTGAAAGTAATAAGAGATAAATTTCCCAGAGAAAAAAAAGCGATATAGGAAGTAATGATTCATAAAGTTGTAGAATATTTAAGCTTGAAATTGATTGTTTAAAGTGTGGTGCAGTTACAAAAGACACATAAACACTGACAGGTAGTTGAATAGGTTAACCTTTACAGGTGCAGGATATCACCTTATCGGCATATGATAATGTATATTGTAATTATTGAACATTGTATAATTTGTGAAACAATCAAACAAATTTCATCATATAAATTGAAAGTAACAGCTTGTAGACACTGTAATCAGTTCTATCTTGTAAAATATTGGAGTAATTAGTTTTATCATACTGATTGGTTGTTATATTATATGATTGGGAAAATGGTATGAATAATTTTATATATATATAAAGGCACAAAACTTCTCTTTTAAAGGGCCAATCCCGATAACTTTTTGGGGAATGAAACTGCTTAATTTTGTGTTAAAATCCTTTAAAATCCATAACCTCAGGCCCACCTACTAACCCGATATTTGTTATATGCTTGTAAATAACTTAAACCTGACGGTCTTCATCTGGAAATGGAGACCGTTGTATTATACAGTATCTGGATAAAACCAGACTTTTTTCTATAAAAATAATATGTAGGTGAAATTTACCTTTTGTTATCAAGTACAGTGCATGGGTCATTCACTGTATAGACCTCTCAAGAAACGTTAATCGATTATCAGGTCACCCAATAAAAAAATTGACCCAAAATCTTAAAAGGGTTACGTGTGCGGATAAGCAGTATTGACGTACACGCCCAAACGACTCAATATTTTGAGCTGAAATTTTGAGACAAGGTAAATACACCATGCCACTATATTTTGGTCCATAAATTTCATAAATACTCGGACTTTAATTTTTAAACTCTGTTCTTATCGGGATTGTCCCTTTAAGAAAGTGTTCAAATTCGTAGATTCCGGCCCTGGATTTCAGGTGCAGTATCAAGTGATTAGAGAACATCTATTTGATCTATACAAATGTTAATTTTTGCATATAAACCGCCACTTTCCAATACTTTCCATGTATCAAAGATAGACAAGACACCCCTCCCCCCCCCCCAGGTGCAAAGTAGTTCATGCTATATGTGTATATTCGCATGTACCCAGGTTTTTATTTTTCCACAGTGACCATCTGGGTTGTTCAGATGAACATGGATAAACATCCTGAACCACCCACACAAAACCACTCTGAAACACGAACACAAAATATGTTATATTATTAATTATTAGCTTACAAAAGCAATTGAGACAAAAAAAAAAAAATCTATCTAACTGTCATTTTCTACTAAATCCTTTTTACTAACAAGATCATCCATATTTCAAAAAGTACTGGTAGGTTAAACTTGTTGGTATAAAGGTCTTTAAGATAAAGATATATATCACGAAGATTACTAGGATGTAGGATATATTTGTAAATTTACCAAGCCATGGTGGCTAACTGGGTAAGATGGAGGTCGCATGTTTGATTCTTGCATTGGTTTAGTCCCGAAATGACCTAGTTGTGTTGAGTGGACTTTAAACCCCATTTCTGTCTGTCTGTCTTGCATTGGTTTTAATCAAATCAAGGAATTATTTTTATAAAAGCATATATTTTAGAGGACAATCCTGATTAGATTTAGATTAGATTTATAAACTATTTTCAGAGAATTACATTCTTATCCTGTCCTACAATTTTTTCTTGGAACCTGTATGTTTATTATATCCTGGTGTTTGGAATCAGTAAATAATCCTGTTCACTTTCTGGGGAATTGGATGGCTGAATGGTTGACGTGTGCACAGTGCATCGTAAGGTCTGTCATTGAATCAACTCATGGGTTTTCTCTGGTTGCCTCCCACTGCTAAAGACCCCTACGCACAAGCGAATTAATGAAATAAAATTGAACCATATGTTAGTCCTGAAATGACCTAGTTTGGGTCCAGTGGAGGTTAAATTCCATTTCTCTCTCTCCCTATCTCTGTTCCTTTTTTTTGTTTCGAATAAATAATTGTAGTTACACATGTCTGTCTTGTGGTTATATTTTTGTCCCCCGCCTGTCTGTCTGTCTGTCTGAAGGTGTGGATTGTTTATGAAAGTAATAAGAGATGATGAGCATTTTCTGCTTGGGGTAGGCAGAGATAAGCAATTTGATTGGTTGATACTTTGGGACAAGGTAACTGAAGTTCTAATTAAGTGAAGGTGATGAAACTTGATGTATAGTTTCATTACATCAATACCTCAACTAAGTTTGATAATGAACATTGTTTGCCTAGGGTAAGCAGAGCGATAAGCAATTTGATTGGCTGAGACTTTAGAACACAATGACTCTCTTTCTTACTGAGCTAGAATGTTCAAACTTGGTGTAGGTGTTCATTAGGTGAATGCCTTGATGGAGTTCAATGATGAACATTTTCTCCTTACATTGAGCAGAGATAAGCAATCTGATTGGCTGATACTTTGGGACACAATAACTTTGGTTATAATGAAGGGAGAGCGATGAAACTCAGAATATGGGTTCATTATATCATTACCCTAAGAATTTTCTGCTAAGGCTAAGAATTGATAAACAATTAGATTGGTCAACAACTCTGCTTCTATTTGAGGTAGAATGTTTAAACTTGATTGATGTAGATGTTCATTAGGTGAGTGTCTTGAGTTGACTGAGTTCAATGATTAACATTTTAAGCTGAAGCTAAGTTTAAACTTAATGTAGATGTTCATTAGGTGAGTGTCTTGAGTTGACTGAGTTCAATGATTAACATTTCGAGCTGACGCTAAGTAGGGCTAATCACTTCCATTGGTCGTTGCTTAGGGACAAGATAATCTCTGATAGTAAGTGATGGCACTTCGTGTACAGTTTGATTGCTCGATACTTTTGAAAAAAATAAATGTGCGATTAATTAATATGTGTCATCTATTTATTTTGAGATTTCGGCGGGGGACATCAGCCTCACTGTTGGCTTGTTTTAACTGATTGTGTAAGATATAGCAGATTGTTTCATTGTGTTTGAATATTGTAATAGTCCAAGTTTTTCTTATGAAACATGATTAACAGAAACATGGGTGGAAAATGATCTGCATGCATTAGAATATATCAGTTTAATTTATGAGCAGACTCTGCTGAACATTGCCAGACATAATAATGAATGCAATTTTATTAAATATAATTTCAGGTTGAAAATATTGTCAAACCATTTATTCTTGATGATGCGGTGTATAAAAGGGTCTGTGATGTTATGCTGGATAATTTCAATAAGGGTTTGGGGAAAGAGACAAATGCTGAAGCCCGGGTAAAGATGTTCCCAACTTACGTTCGTTCAGTACCAGATGGAACAGGTAATTATTGTATTATTTAATCATGCAGATTTATTAGAAATGTTGAACTATGCCGAACTATATAGTTCCCAGACTCTGATAACATGATAATAACTTTATATTTATATTGGCAATGATTTTTCATAGCTGCTAAAATATCCAATTTTGCAAAAATTTTAAAACAACCATGCACACTAGCCTCCTTTACATACATGCTCGAGACTTTATTTCTTATTTATTGACACTTTTTTTTCCAGAGGAAGGTGATTTTTTGGCTTTAGATTTAGGTGGCACAAATTTTAGAGTTTTGCTAATTTCACTAAAAGGCCAAGAAGTCAATATGGAAAGTAAAATATTTCTCATACCACAGCATATAATGTTAGGAACAGGAATACAGGTATATTCATTTTGACATAAATAGACTCAAATTTGTGTCTACTCATGTTATTAACAATCAAAAGCTATTCTCTTTTCTTAAAGAATGCTTTTGTTTACTAGAATCCTGGAACCTATATCAGATTCTTTATGTCCATGCTGGTATAAATATGTATATGTAATTGTTGATTTAATTGGTATTAAAGTATTTAAATTCGTACCTTTGAAATTATGTTAAGACGTTTATGTCATTCAATAATATTTTCATACTAACTTGTCTAAATATTTTGATTGTGATTATTTGTGTATGCTTGATTGTTTATGGTATTTAGTATTCTTTTTTAGCTATTTGACCATATAGCAGATTGTATATATAAATTTATGAAAGAACAAAAAATAGAAAAAAAGACACTGCCTCTTGGTTTCACATTTTCTTTTCCCTGTAAACAACTTGGTTTAGCCAAAGCCAAACTGACAACTTGGACAAAAGGTTTTAAATGTGAAGGAGTGGAGGGAAATGATATTGTTCAGTTATTACACGAGGCTATAAAACGAAAGGGGGTAAGTGGTCATAAACCTTCTGTATATTAATGTTGAATGTACTGTTATTTACTAGTTTAAAACCATAGACAAGAATAGATTATTTCTTGGTCAGGAGGTCATTTGTGGCTGTGTGAAAGGAGGATTGTATTTTTAGTTTATCATCTGTAATAGTAATAGGATAGACCTGTCTTAAAATTGTCAAATGACATCCAGTAAATATCGCAGGCTAACTAATCCAGTTCACAAAAATTAGTTAATTGTTATATTAATAACCATTCCCCCCCCACAATTAGCATGTTGCAAAATACTTGAAACACCTATTGTTTAGTGTACATACAATATGTTAACCAACAATAAAAGCAAACTTTGAATTGGAAAAGAAGTTGGTTTTAAATAAATAGATATTGATAATTGTATATTAATAAGTAAATGTTAATTGTAGGATATGGAAGTGGAATGTTTAGCTGTGATAAATGATACAGTAGGAGCACTAATGTCTTGTGCTCATAGTGATAGACAGTGTGCTATAGGACTTATTTTAGGTAAGATACACAAAAATATCAAATTAACCCATTGTCTGCTTTATTCCCTATAAAATAAAAACAACAAAATTTAAACTTAAAGATGTGGTTGGAGGGGAAAAAATGATAGGTACTATAATTAAATGTGCAAACCATTGGACCAGGATTTTGAAATCAATTAAAGCTTCTGGTGAAAAGTCAAAGCTCTTGTTTGAGGAGAATGGTATGGTACCACCAGCAAAATCTTAGAGGGAGACACTAATCAAATTATTTGAATACAAAAGTACAACAAAATTCACACACTGCCTCAAATTAATTTACTTGTGTTAGGATTGGAAATGATTAAAACAGAAAATAATTATACAGAAATGTATTTCATTTGAAGTATATTGATTTTTGTGTTGATGTCAACTGTGTAATGTATTCAGTTTTATTTGACCAAACACCAGCTGATACATGTAATATTTAATAAAATAAACTAGACACCCACGTTATGACCCTTTATATTTCACCATTTTTTTCTTTCTTCTATTTTCAAAATTATTATAAACAAACCAGCAGACTCAAACATTACTTTTATCTATTGATGAGTATTATTATTTATTATAAACAAATATGACTATTATATTTTGAGAAGTACAGTATTATTATTTAAATCTTTGACATTGCATCATATATGTACTTGCATACATCTTTATGAATGTATACTGAGTGCCATAGAAAACGCATCACGGTACAAAGTCAGAGGGGTCAAAACCAAAAGTATGACACAGATGTCAATAGCGTGTGTGTCCATCACTGGCTCTTACGCATGCTGAGCAGCAAGGTAGCATGGAATTAACCATCTGTGTCGTACTTTTAGTTTTGACCCCTCTGACTTTGTAACGTTGATTACAGATTAAAAATTCATAAGTGTACAAATGTGTTGTTAAATGTGTTGTTATTGATGTGTTCCCATAAATTGAATATTGTTCACAATAAGAAGCAAAATAAATAAGATATGTTTACAGGATCATTTTGTTGTACGAAAAACTAAGTGATGCGTTTTCTATGGCGCTCATGGGTCCAAATTATAATTATGATTATTTGGCACATTATAAATATACCTGATGTGTAGGTTTGCTGGGAAAACACCACTAATTGATATTTTGTGATTTTCAGGTACAGGAACAAATGCTTGTTATATAGAAAAATTAGAAAATGTAGGATTATGGGATTCTGATTACAATGACCCTAAAGAGGTTAGTAGTATATACAAAATATTGTAATAAAAGACTACATGAGGGAAACTGATAAAATTACAAAATGTCATTTTTCAACATGGCTAATAAACCTAAATTCAACTTGGAAAATACATCTTATAAAGAGATAACATTGCATTATGTAATGCTTTTAATCTTCAACAAAAGAATTTACATTAAGTCTATGCCATCAAATAGAAACCAATGTATTATGTTGAATAAAGCTCTGACAAAAAGATCATATAAAGTCGTATGAATTGTGGGCGGTGGCATATTAAACTTGCACTGTCTGTCTATGATTAGCTCAGCTTGAGCGCAGACATGAAACTAGTTCGCCAACATTTTAATTCATACATAAACCCTATTAGTCCAAAACGCTATGTATATTTTGAGAATTTCATTATTCTGCTTCTATTTTCAAACTTCATGAAATTGAACATTCTTATTTGTTCTTTCTTTGTATGAAAAATGTAAAATGGATTAGAACTACATAACAAAATATACACTAAATTTTTAACATGGTGGTCAATCATTCATGACAGATATATTCTCAAAGTAGATAATTCTCTGGATTGAGAATGGACTGTTGATACTATAGTGATAAAAATACTTTATATATGTATAGTTTAATGGTTGAGAGCAAGACATTAAGTATTATATTGATACTGTACAAGGCGTTAGTCGAGTATTGTTTCAATATATTACGCAACACCTTTAGCTCGAGATCATTAAACAACTTAACATATAGACACTGTCTCGCTCATGCTTTTCAATGAAATATGTCACATGAGTCCAATATTTCATTTAGTATAGATACTGTATGATTGGCAAGTTGCCCGTAAGTTATTGGAAATAATGGTTCACCAACATCAAAGGATGACGTTACATCTGTATATTAAATATATATAAAGTGTTAGGACTAATGTATATTGATGATAAATACAAATGATGTTATTTGATCCATGTGTATGTCAGCTTTCATTTTCATGTTCATTGAAATCAAATAATAATACATGCTGACAATGTGAATTATTATGGCATATAATTTCATCTGAAAGTATGATATTTATATCTATCAGGAAAAGTTATATTATTGTTTGTTGTAACACAAAAATAAGTTTTGTTCTTCATTAATAGTGCATTTGGACATTAAATAGCAATATTGATATAATGGAATGGTTAATGTTCCTGATGTATTGTATTTTAAAGGGACAATAACATTCTTGCTGGCTTGGTAGCTCCAGAAAATAAATAATACCCTTATTCTAAGTACTAAATGTTTATGTGTCCTACCTGTTGTGTAAATTATCCATTACAACATATTTTACTTGTCCAGGGGGGTCGAAAATATTTTAAAATCCAAGTCACATTTGAAAAGGTTTACGTTAGACTTTTCAAATCAATTGGTTGAATTTTTCCAATTTTTTAAAATAGGTGTGTTAAGATGAAATTTATATCATCATTTAATTGGAATATTCTAAAATAATACGATTTGTTGACCAGAATGAAGATTGGGTCATATTATTCAGTTACAACAAGAGTGTTATTGGGGCTTTAAACATAAGTCGTTATTTAGTTTTATTTATTTGTGTTTTTTTTTTTTTAAGGTTATAATTAATACAGAATGGGGTGCAATGGGTGACGATGGAGGTTTAGATTTTCTTATCACTGAATATGACAAACATGTAGACAAGCATTCCATAAATGGTGGTAAACAAATGTAAGTAAATTTAATGAAATCAACAGCATCCTTCAACATAATTTTTTTGAAATTGACTTTATTGTGTAAGATTATAAAATTCAACTGTCCATGGTTGGTCTAAGATTGTGTCAAAAATTTGAAGTTAGTTATTTAGTTACTCATTATTAGGGTTTCACCATGGGTTATATCTCCTCCCAAAATCAATTTAGATCTTACACAACACAAAAAGAGAGATACTAGTTCCACGGTATTTCAATCTCGCTTTCAAGAGTTAAGGTCTAAATATGGTGATTATGCCCCAATTTATACAGATGGTTTCAAAGATGGTGACCGGGTAGCTTCGGCTACTGTCACGCCATCTGGGACCATTTCTGTTCGTCTTCCTCCTGCTGCTTCCATATTTACTGCTGAACTCCAAGCCATCTTTCAGGCTTTGGAATTCATTAAACCCCCTTCGTCTAAAAACACATTATATTTACTGATTCTCTGTACTCTTTGCAAGCCATAAGCAATAAACATCTTGTACACCCATTAGTAGCAGATATTTATAATCTGCTACTATCACACGAGTTTATCGGCAAGGACATAGTCCTTCGTTGGCTCCCCAGTCATGTTGATATTAAAGGAAATGATCAAGCAGACTTAGCTGCCAAGTCTGCTTTAAATCTTCCCATATCACCATTTCTTTTACCTTACACCAATTTTAAGTCGTCTATTAACTTTTTTATATATGACCGCTGGCAACGGTCTTGGGATCTTGCAGACACAAACAAACTTCATCACATCAAGCCTCTCTTAGGAGACTGGCCAAGCTCCTATCGTGCGAGCAGGAGAGATGAAATTGTCTTGTGTCACTCTCGCATAGGTCATACTTTTTTTTAACTCATAGTTTCATTTTGAAGCGAGAGCCTCAACCAGAATGTATTCACTGTCATGTTCCTTTGACAGTAAAACACATTTTGATCTCAAGAATATTAGATCTAAATTTTACCGTTGCCAGTCAGCGTGTCAGCTATTTGCTCAACTGGAGCTTTATGCTAAATTTTTAGCTTTTTTAAAAGAGACAAACTTTTATTTTAAATTTTAATTGTATATATTTATCATATATTGCGTTTTAAATATTTACATATGTAAAGGAATTGATATTTATTTTTAATTATATTTTCTGTGATATTTGTTTTTATTTACATATATGAATACACCCCTGTGATATTGTTCTAATTTGTCTCGTTAATTTCATCATGTTTGGCGCAATATGGCCCGGTTGGTGCTGACGTGCCATTAAACAACATTTCTTTCTTTCTTTCATTATTAGGATTTACATCCAAATTCTGTGGTTCGTATTCCCATCTATGATGGTCTAAAACCGATAAATGCACGAAATATGCCATGGATAATTATATATTATCTTCATTTCGAAGTTATTATATTAGAACTCGTATTGGATTATATTTTTATTCACCACGACAGTGTTTTCTAGTTTGTTGCTGATTAGTCTTTTTGATTTATCTACACGGATTGGTTCCTGCTCTACCCTGGCTGCATCCAAACTTGACTGCACTGTCATAAGGAATCTTCGCCCTCCTAATTTTTTTCGAGTGTGGGGGTTTCATCATCTCTGACTTGGAACTTTTTATGAATAAAAATCCATGGAAGATTAATTTATTTTGCAATGAAAATTTTGAAGTGGAAGCCCTGGTATATATTTAGAAATTACATTGGAATATAAAAACAAATACATTTCCTTTCTTCATTAAAACGATTAATTATCTTTAACTTTCAAATGTGTTTTTAGTTATGTGCTATTTATGAATTGTCAAACTGTTGGATCACTGTGAAGGGCTTAATGTCTTAACATTAATTTACTTTGTACAGAACCTTGCATGGAACTGTAGTCAATTTTGCTGTCTCATAATGACATTGCTATTTTAGTATCGGATGTTATTTCAATATTAGTTTAACGTGAGATAAATGAACGTTACTTTATATTTTTTTATTAAATTTTGAACATCAACAATGGGTGTAAAACTGGTCTTTTAAACAGGGCATATATTGTAAATATGTTATTATCCCTGCACGTGCCGAGTATTGAAATATTGTCAGGTTTTGGTTTCCAATTTTTCAAAAGGGTACAACAGTAAAGTGACGCTGATACATATGTCTAGTAGATAATTGAAGTTTCAGTGTTATCCGAGAAAGATGTCAAATCAGGATTGTGTTTATTATGTCACACGTGGCTATTTGAAATCTGATGTTAAAATTTTATTACATGATTTTCTTAGTATAAACAACCATTTTCCAATCCCAACTCAAATTAATGTCTAAATTTAGCATATTTTTATAAGCCACATTGAAATGTGGTTGTATATTGTCATTCACAATTGGTTGTGAACATTCTACAAAACACATTTCCATTATTTTTGTCCCCCACCTTTCGAAGAAAGTTGGGGGACTATTAAAATGGGTACGTCCGTTCGTCCGTCCGTCACACATTTTGGGACACAATAACTCTATTCCTAATTGAGCTAGAATGTTCAAACTTGGTGTATGTGTTTATTAGGTCAATGCCTTGGAGTTTGAAGATGAGCATTTTCCGCTTAGGGTAAGCAGAGATAAGCAATTTGATTGGTTGATGCTTTGGGACACGATAACTTTAGTTCTAATTAAGTGAGATTGATGAAATTTGGTGTATAGTTTCATTACAGTAGTACCTTGACTAAGTTCGATAATGAGCATTTTCTGCCCAGGGTAAGCAGAGCGATACGGAATTTGATTGGTCGAGACTTTGAGCACAATAACTCTCCTTCTAATTGAGTTAAAATGTTCAAACTTGGTGTATATGCTTATTAGGTCAATGCCTTGATGGAGTTCGACGATGAGCATTTTCCGCTTAGGGTAAGCAGAGATAAGCAATTTGATTGGTTGATGCTTTGGGACACGATAACTTTAGTTCTCACTAGACCTGCATGCAGGAATGACGGGTTTCACTGGTGCCACGTCACCCTTTAACATGTCACTTCCGGTGCAACGTTACCTTTGAACATATGTCACTTCCGATACCAATGAAACCATTAAACAGGTTTCCCCATAAGCATTGCACACTTCAAATAAATTGGACGCAGAATCAACCAAATCCAGCAATATCAATTCATTTTATACTTTTGTTACTTGTACGTGATCCTGACAAAAATACATTACTTCCAGTGATAATGAAAATGTTCAATTAGCTTTATGAAATCCGAATTGCCTTTTGATATCATATAGTGAAACTGTTATGTAAATAGAATAATAATTGCCACTTTTATAGTCCAAAAACCTTGAAAAGTGACTTGGAGACAATCGCCTATTTCTCTGCAACCGCACAAGTTAGAAACAATTTTGTGGTATCTGTATGATCGTATGGATTCAATCTATTTGTTGATTGGAATAAAATATCATAATTTTGAAAACATTACAAATCAGACTCATTTGAATAAAATATCTGTTTTGAAGGCTAAAAATTCAGTTTTTGCCAAAATGGCATCACTTCCGGTGATACCAAAAAATTTAAATTAGTTCTATGAAATCGTAAATGGCATAAGACATCATATGGTGAACATTTTATGAAAATCGAATAATAACTGATTGTTTTAGAGCCAAAATAAAGTAAAAAGTGACTTGTGGAAAATCGTCCATTTCTCTGCAACCGTACAAGTTAGAAACCATTTTGTGGTATCTATATGATCGTATGGGTTCATTCTATTTGTCGATGGGGACCAAATTTCATAATTCTGAAAATATTACAAATAATACTCATTTGAATAAAAAATCTATTTTTAAGGCTAAAAATCCAGTTATTGCCTAAATGACGTCACTTCCGGTGACAGTGAAAGTGTTAAAATGGTTTGGAATAGTCGACTGTGGAAATAGGCAAGAGACAGTGAAAAAAAAATTGAAAATCGAATAATAATTGATTCTTTTACAGCAAAAATAACGTGACAAGTGACTCATGCAAAATTGCCCATTTCTCGGCAACGGCTCATATTACAAACTAAATTTCACATACATTCTCTTTGTATGGATTATTGCTACAAGTTTATGAAAGTATCGAAGAAATATTTTAATATATGAAGACACTGGATGGGTTGTAAATAGCTTATTTTTACCCCTTTTTTTACCTTTTAATCGAAATGGCCCGAAAACAAAATCGAAATTAAAAAAACCGAGTCCGAGATTTTGTGCACCTTAACAGGGCGCATCTTTTGAGTAAGATCAGATTTGTAGAAAATAGTATTTGCTTTCAAAAAGTGGTACCGAACTGTCAATATTGCAGTTTTTGCTGAATTTATGTCACTTCCGGTGCCTTCAGGAAACTTTACCGGTAACAAAAAAAATGACATTTTGAACCACGGAACATATGAACATGGTTTTATACAAATCGAACAATAAATAATTAATGTAGGACTGAAAAACTGAATTAGCCAATAGCGGCCAAGGAAAATTACGGAAACAAAAAATGTTGACACTTTTGCCCAAATCAGATGACTCTTTAACCTTGGTTAAAATGTCATATAAAAATATTAATAAATAAAAAAGTTTTTTGTAAAAATTTAAATTTTCAAAATTTGGCGCCTAATATCTTCCAAGATTCGTCGAAAATCAAAAATCAGAAGTAACATAGCTATGTCCCCTGTTTCTGGCTATGTCAAAAAGCATCATATGCTAAAATACAATGAATATTGTTAATATTACGGCAATATTTCAAAAAACGACATTTTCGGTGATTTCGGACGTTTCGCAATGTCGCAGAATGCCGGGAATAGCTTTAATCTCTAAGTCACACCCACTTTCCCAGTAAAACTGAAGACATGGTATCGATCCGACAAGTAGTTGCTGAGATATAAGCAAATTGGAAAAAAAAAAATAATAATAATAAGAAGAATAATAATAAGAATAATTTTAACAAAAACAATAGTGTTTCACACAAGCTACGCAGTGTGAAACCCTAATTAAGTGAGAGTGGTGAAACTAGGTGTATAGTTTCATTACAGTAATATCTTTACTAAGATCGATAATGAGCATTTTCTGCTCAGGGTAAGCAGAGCGATAAGCAATTTGATTTTCCGAGACTTTGGAACACAATAACTCTCCTTCGAATTGAGTTAAAATGTTCAAAATTGGTGTGTATGCTTATTGGGTCAATGCCTTGATGGAGTTCGAAGATGAGCATTTTCTTCTTAGTGTAGGCAGAGATAAGCAATTTGATTGGTTGATACTTTGGGACAAGATAACTTACGTTCATCTTGATTGGTGATTTTTATGCCAATACAATGACTGCATTCTCATTCAGTAATGGATTCGACAGTAACAGTGTATAGAAACGATTGACTCGGACACGAGGGCCCTTTCCGTTGGCCAGAGAGGCCCTTTTGTCAAGCGTGGGGACCCTTTTGTCTGCCTTTCGGGTCCCCCTAACTAGGGTACATTTTCATTTTTCTCGTCGGTTTTAGCATTTTTCTTTATAAAACACTTTTGGATGACACTTCGTGTACAGTTTGATTGCTCGATACATTTGAAAAAAATAAATGTGTGATTAATTAATACGTTTCATCTATTTATTTTGGGATTTCAGCGGGGGACATCAGCCTCACTGTTGGCTTGTTTTTATAGTGTCATGACCATGTATGAAATGCATTATTTAAAGTTTAAAAAAATAATGAATATTATAATATAACTCCCATTCCCTAAACATGCTGCAACCTCAATGAGCTACTCAGACAACTTATCTGTTGTTGGTGTATAGGTTTCGTTCTCAAACTATTTTCGTCATTTATTTACAGATATGAGA
Organism: Patella caerulea; assembly: GCA_036850965.1. NCBI lineage: Eukaryota > Metazoa > Mollusca > Gastropoda > Patellidae > Patella > Patella caerulea. The sequence goes on from JAZGQO010000006.1 coordinate 29,396,856, forward strand.
AAATGATTTCTGGAATGTATATGGGTGAAATTGTCAGACTTGTTTTGGAAAAACTACGAAGGAATGGGTTACTTTTTGGTGGCGTTGGATCAGAAGAGTTATCAAAGAGGGGAAGATTTTATACAAAATATGTTTCTGAAATAGAAAGGTATTTTCTTAGAGTCATGTTATTTATAATAATAAAAGTATTAGTAATGCTTGATAAATAAAATGTAATTTACCGATTTGATAATTAAATTGGTTGAATACTGGTATTTAATAAGGTGTTAGAGACACAGTATGAGAAATTAGATAAAGAGCTGGCAATTCTCACTATAATAGTTAAAAACTAGATAATGTAATGGAATTTCCTGATAACTTCAATCAAATTGATCCACTATATTGGGTCTAGCCTCGATCACCATTACTAAAGTTGGTAGATAATCCAATTTTTGATTATATTATGAATGGAAGTCGAACAGCAAATCGAAACGTAATTCCAAAACATCACAGGCTAGCATTAACATCGAGAGTTGATTATGGTTTGGATAAGTTAATTAATGTCTAATTAATAATTTAAATAGCATTTCAGGCCTAAAGAAAGACCTGCAAGAGGCAGATTTAGCTCTTGCATAATGTATGTTTAAAATACTTGCACTGCTTTATATTTTTCTTTTTTATAACTGTGTTTATATTTTACTGTTTTTGATTATTTTTAAGTGATGTAGATGAAAGTGATTTTAAGAGTACAAAACAAGTATTTGAGGAATTAGAGTTAACTAATTATACAGATGAAGATTGTAGAATAGCCCTATATGTCTGCTCTTTAGTCTCCACAAGAGCTGCTTATCTTGCCTCAGCAGGTAAGCTTATCAAGACCAGAGTTTCTTCTCCCGAAAAAAAAAAATAGTTGTATTCTTAGCATATAATCAGATTACATAATCCTGGAAAATATGGCCTTGCCATTGGAAACTGACCTTGTCTTTGATGAAATTTTGACCTTGTATTTCACTATTTAACCTTGGAATTGTCCTTTTACTGTGGTGAGCATTGAGTGGTCAAGAGTTATGTCCCATTGTTTAGTGAGCCCATTCTATTAAATAGCTTAATTGTCCCCCGCCTTTCGAAGAAAGTTGGGGGACTATTAAAATGGGTTCGTCCGTCTGTCTGTCTGTCCGTCTGTCTGTCCTTCTGTCTGTCCGTCTGTCTGTCCGTCACACTTTTTGGGACACAATAACTCTCTTCCTAATTGAGCTAGAATGTTCAAACTTGGTGTATGTGTTTATTAGGTCAATGCCTTGATGGAGTTCGAAGATGAGCATTTTCCACTTAGGGTAAGCAGAGATAAGCAATTTGATTGGTCGATGCTTTGGGACACGATAACTTTAGTTCTAATTAAGTGAGATTGATGAAACTTGGTGTATAGTTTCATTATAGTAATACCTTGACTAAGTTCGATAATGAGCATTTTCTGCTCAGGGTAAGCAGAGCTATACGCAATTTGATTGGTCGAGAATTTGGAACACAATAACTCTCCTTCTAATTGAGTTAAAATGTTCAAACTTGGTGTATATGCTTATTAGGTCAATGCCTTGATGGAGTTCGAAGATGAGCATTTTCCGCTAAGGGTAAGCAGAGATAAGCAATTTGATTGGTTGATGCTTTGGGACACGATAACTTTAGTTCTAATTAAGTGAGAGTGATGAAACTTGGTGTATAGTTTCATTATAGTAATACCTTGACTAAGTTCGATAATGAGCATTTTCTGCTCAGGGTAAGCAGAGCGATACGCAATTTGATTGGTCGAGACTTTGGAACACAATAACTCTCCTTCTAATTTAGTTAAAATGTTCAAACTTGGTGTATATGCTTATTAGGTCAATGCCTTGATGGAGTTTGAAGATGAGCATTTTCCACTTAGGGTAAGCAGAGATAAGCAATTTGATTGGTTGATGCTTTGGGACACGATAACTTTAGTTCTAATTAAGTGAGAGTGATGAAACTTGGTGTATAGTTTCATTAAAGTAATACCTTGACTAGGTTCGATAATGAGCATTTTCTGCTCAGGGTAAGCAGAGCGATACGCAATTTGATTGGTCGAGACTTTGGAACACAATAACTCTCCTTCTAACTTGGTGTATATGCTTATTAGGTCAATGCCTTGATGGAGTTCGAAGATGAGCATTTTCCGCTTAGGGTAGGCAGAGATAAGCAATTTGATTGGTTGATGCTTTGGGACACGATAACTTTAGTTCTAATTAAGTGAGAGTGATGAAACTTGGTGTATAGTTTCATTACAGTAATACCTTGACTATGATCGATAATGAGCATTTTCTGCTCAGGGTAAGCAGAGCGATAAGCAATTTGATTTGCCGAGACTTTGGAACACAATAACTCTCCTTCGAATTGAGTTAAAATGTTCAAAATTGGTGTGTATGCTTATTAGGTCAATGCCTTGATAGAGTTCGAAGATGAGCATTTTCTTCTTACGGTAGGCAGAGATAAGCAATTTTTGGATGACACTTCGTGTTCAGTTTGATTGGTCGATACGTTTGAAAAAAATAAATGTGCGATTAATTAATATGTGTCATCTATTTATTTTGGGATTTCGGCGGGGGACATCAGCCTCACTGTTGGCTTGTTTTTCCTGTGTTTTCATATGATGCACTACTAAGACACTTAAATCCATCATATAATAAAGCTGTTCTGCATTATCTATTAACTTTTTAAACCCTTTGGTTTAAATCCTAATTGTTTGTAAAGGTGTCTGAATGTCTGACACTACAGAAATTTTGTAAATTTAAGAAATCTGAACTATAAAGCTTAGTACTGTTTTATCTATAATATATTTGTAGTTTGTCAAGTTAGTCTTCCTTCCTTTTAGTATAATACGGACATATATTTTCAGGTATTGCAACATTATTAAATAAAATGGGACGTAAAGATGTGAGTGTAGCCGTTGATGGATCTTTATATAGGTTTCATCCACATTTTCATGATTTAATGGTGGAAAAAATTGAAAAACTTGTAACCCCTGGTATCAGAGTAAGTTATTGATTTATATTATGTATAATTAAATCAACTTATACTCATTGTAGTCTTAAATTATTCATATGCTTCCTGGGAGAGTTGCAAGATTTATTCCGAAATTTCTGTCTTATTTAACTGTACTTGGATTCAACTTATCTAGTTAATATTAAGTACAGGGGGACTGCACCACAGACAAACAGTTGCCCAAGACAACCAACAGACAGGACACAATAGACACTTATTAAACACTTTATATTTTGTTTAATAAAATTATAATCATTTAAAAATTAAAGGGTTATGATATATTATGAATAATTTTTGTCTTTATAGTTTAAACTCATGCTGTCTCATGATGGTAGTGGGAAAGGTGCTGCATTGGTTGCTGCTGTGGCCAATCGTTTACGGGATGAAGAAGCTAAGAAGGAAAAGGATTGTAAACCTAATGAAGATTAACACTGGTTTCTATATTAGGATATTATCAAATCTGAAATAGAAGGAATCTCACATATTTACAGTACATATATAAAGTGTTGGTTGTGTAGATAAACTTTCATGGTAATACTTGATTAATAACTTCGTGTTAATCATTTGACAACTACACAAATTCTTCACCAATTTGCTGTTAATAGATCATTGTGTGCTTCTTCACAAAGCTATTTGGTATAAATTACTGATTTATACAAAGGCAATTTTTCTTGGTAAGCAGAAAGAACATGAGTTACCCCCCTTCGCTCAAAAAGTTTTTAGAACACCTTGGTCTGCTACCAATGCAATATGATTTTTAATTTTAAACTAAACATCAAACATAATTCTATATTGTAGGCAGCTTGGACATAGTTGGACATTTTGAAACAAAAGATAGGCAATTTAACTATGTTTTTTCTCTATACAGATGTAATCTGTGTTTTCATATCTCATATTATTTCCTCTTGAGTTTTTTTATTATTTTTTTTATCTAAAGAAAATTTCTTTGTTTTAGGCATTTAATTGACACAAATGGATATTAATCAAGTGCCATATAATGTCATTTTTTTAAATATGGATTATTATTGTGGATTTAATTAATTGTGCGGTGTATTTGATAATAATATTTATTTATTTATTGACTGTAGGAAAATTAAACTTTTATAACCTGCGACTGTAAAACCCATCAATGAATAAAGTCAGTGAAGCCTTTGAATGAATTGATATGATTCCAAATCAAATTTTTATGTTCTGTTTTATAAATAATATACAGAATCTGTTACTGCTATTTTTGTTAGAGATAATGACAATAGCAGGCTTTGGCTTTAGAAATCTTATTTCAACATGGCAAACCGTGTGCAAGTATCCTCATAAAGTTGTCCAAAATGAAAATTCATTTGTATAGAAATATCAGTGCGGGTAGGTTTTTTTCCTGATTATTTGCCTATCACTTACAATGTCAGGCATTATTTTTTGAAATTCACAAAAAAGATATATGTGTTCTAGTTTAAGATAATGAATGTTTCATATTTAAAAAAAAAAAAATTATAAGATATACAGCTTTACAGTTACAGTGAAAAATTTATATTTTGCTTGCATGAACATAAGAAATCTTTCAGTTTATGATCACACTTCAAGTTTAGTAGTACCAGTATAATATTATGTATATTTAGAAAACTTTAAGATAAGATCTGAACAAAAGCTACAAACAAATAGGCAAAATATTTTGCAATTAAGGGACTTACAACGAAGCTGAAATTGTTACTAAAGTGTTATGTAGGAATAATAGATTTATGGATTGGTACAGTGATAAAGAAATAAACATTATTAAATAACAATAGGAAACCAAATCATAACATAACCAAATGTTATATTACATGAACAATAGAAAATACTGGTAAAGTATCCCATTTTACTTAATGCAATAGTGGATTATTTTATTTGTATATTAGACTTTTAAAAATTGTAAATAGAAATCCTCTCATGTATTTTATTGTTTTTATTTGGAATTTTATTTTTGGTTATATATTATCAGTTTTATAGTGATTGAGAAAGTGTTGCTCGTCTGCATATACTGATGTTATCATGCATTTTCCATTGCAATCTCTTGTCATAACTTAAAATTTTACATATCTTTAAGTTGTTGTATTATGGCGTTTTCTTTCCATAATGTGAAGAAATTATTAGTATTATCTCAACTACTGAAGAACTAAAATAATATTTTAAAACTCTCTAAATGAAATTACATATAAATTTACAAACAGTTTCTCTTTCTTAGATAATTGTTTAAGGCACAGTGTGATATTTGTACAGGTTTTTATGTAGTTAAAGTTATTAAGTTTATATTTATTTAATTACAAAACTTACAGATAAGAACAAAGACTAAGAAAGACATATTAAAACAGTCATACTTATTACCTTTAAACAAATCTTTTGACATCAGAGGTGTAAAAGAATAAACTTAGAACAAAGACTAAGAAATATATTTTAAAATACTGGATTTAATCAAATCTCTTTATAATTAGAGGTGTAGAAAAATGTCAAAACAATTCTCCCCGACAACGTATATCATAATTTAACATGTGGGTATATAATATGTTTATATGGTGATATAATATTTATTATAATTAGTTACAATGATGGAGTCAATTTTGCAAATGTTAATTATTACCAAATAATGGGTTATCTTGTAATTTACTCATATTTCATCTTCATTAATCATATTGTACATTATAAACATGTAGCTTTTAGAAAACAAAGGACATTACAGATTTTATTATTATTATTAGCAAAATCAAAAGCAACAAATTCTTTTAAATTTTGGTGAAATAAGTGTGTGTTTTCAAGATATTGGTTATATTGTAGAATGAGGGGGTCTCTTATATTCTGACCTGTTTATGTTCAATAGATTTGAGTAAAATTTATTCCATGAAGTTCAACATTCCTTTAGACAGTACATAAATATGTTATACCAAAGCCTTGGATATAATTCACTCTGTAATGTCCCTTGACATATTCCCTAGTTTAAGTCAAGCACATTCAACCAATTGCTTGGAAAATGTTTTTGATCTTTTAGAAAATAATTAAAAGAAAAGTGGAGACATATAAAAATGATACTTACATTGATTTATGTTTAATGATTACTCAAATGTGTTTTTCATTATTCTGTACATTATTAGTGTACATGTATATTATAAGACTGTATTATCATTTAAAATGTATGCAATCATTGTAATAACACCTAATACAAGTAGACTGGTATCATTAGATTAGATAATTGGGGCTTTAAACATTAATCTAAAATATCAAGGGTGGATCCAGAGACCATGAGTGGTGGGGGAGCACATGGATGGCAAGGACAAAAAGTTGAAAGCGACACGGGGCATCACACACATCAGTGTATTCGGGTGGCCTCCCCAAGAAAATTTCAAAAACTAGAAGCCTGGAAATCATATTTCCAGTGATCTGAGATGCAAATCTGGTTCTAAATAATAAATAATAATCCAGATTGGGAGGTACACCGGGTGTGCCGCCCACAATATCCACCTTTGAAAAATACATAATATATTGAGAAGTTGTTTGAAACCTTTTGACAAACTGTTAGTATTTATGTGTTTTCAAGAAATAGAAAACATGTTGAGAAGATTATTTTATTTTTTTGTATGTAGTTGTTTGATCTCACATATTATCACAAGAATCCAATGAATGGTCTCGGTGATTAAGTGTTGTTAAATTGATCATTATTTTCATAAAATGAAGTTGTTATTATGGTTAGGATTTGTTTGAGTATAAAAAATTTATCACAGGAAATAAAAAAACAAAAACAATCATTAACTTGCAAAATGTCCAAAAATGATAGAATGCTACAGTGTAACTTTTTTCTTTTGGCTATCAGGAACTTATTTCACCTTATAAGGAGAGTAACTTCATATTTTTTAAACCAAATATGGAAATAACTATGGTAAAGTTGAATCTTGAATGGAATATGTATGAGTGCACTGCTTACTATTTTATCATTTTTTTTTAACTTTTGAATTTGAAAAAAAAAAATAACATAGCTTGCTGTGTATATTGCCAGATATATTAAAATTGCAATGAATGTATAAAAAATATTGTTATGCATATAAAAGTTATGATCTAGTCTTGTTGTAATGTCTCAGATGATAAAACACTTGATGCAAAAACCTCACAAATATTTGTAGCTGAAACCAGCTTACTGTTGCTGTTTTATAAAGTTCCTGGAATATTTTATTATATACTTAACATCATCATAAACCTAAATTTAACCAATTTATGTTAAATATTGTTTGAATGTTATGAAATTTTCAAAGAAGTCTTCATTCATTATTCTTACATACAACTCATGGTAATCATAAATTGTAAAATGAGTAGGAATTAAAAGATAGTTAAAGTTGATTATTTTTGTGATATTTTTATCCAACGGTCTTCATATAAGAAGTGAAAATGTGAACTTTGTGCAATTCACTGCTTTAAGCAGTTTTTGCTTTTGGTTATTTTTAGCTCATGGCTGTGTCAGTTGTGCGTCTGTCAGTAATGTTCTTGTTTTCGAGTATACATCGCAAGTGCAGTTAAAGCATTAATATTGTTCTTTCTATTGTGTCAAGGATGGGGGTACCTTCTGTTCAGCCTTGATAATTTTCATGTAAAGAACGCAAGGTTAGGGCCATCAGTTATTTATTGGGGACACCATTTCCTTGAAATGTGATGAACTCAAGCTGTATGAATAACAGTACTCTTCTAGAAGGAATAGGACAAGGTGTTAATTTACTGTTAATGGCAATACAATATGATATCTTATTATGTCTACATATGGTATACAGACTATACAGTACTTCACAAGTCAAGGATGTATATTCTGGTGCTGAACTCTTAAAGGCCTACATGCATTTTGGTTTCATTTGGTACAATAAAACCATTGAACAACTGATAATAAACAATATATCCATGTGTGAAATATTAAATCTATCTGAAAGACACACACTAGCAATGATGATATTAATCATTATCAATCAGGGAGAAGGAGAGTGTGTTATAATAGCATTAAATTTTTGTACAAATTGTCATATATAATTGCATTGTCGAAGAACACATTATTAGGGGAGCCTAAAATTGGGATCAATTTTATATATCTCAAGGGATGGGGGGAGGGGACCCATGGTTTTGCATGAGGAACAAGGTCCTGGTCCCAGCCCCCTAACAACAATATTAAAATGTTTGTGCAAAAGTGGGGGGCGGTCCAGTGCCGAAAGGTAATTTTGGGTTGTGTGGAAGGAACATACTAGTATTGATTTGTAGAATATCTGACCTACAGTATATGTTTCACACGGTGAAGCATCATAATTATAATGTTGAAAACCGCATTATTGTGTCACTCTCACTTAACCCCTGCAGGAACCATCTAGGTGTTTAAAACATTAACCAGTTGATATGTTTCTAATTTTATAGACTATAGCATTTTGTATCAAATCTGAGCCATTCTTAATTTTAATGTTGCCAAGGTTGAAGTTAGACTTTAAGACAGACGTTTCGTTTCATGGTTGAATCAATGCCAATGGTCGTAAATTTTGTATCCCTTATAGTGTCAAAATATGTTGGACAGTAACCCAAATATAAGGACATTGTCTAAAAAAATAATTTCGCCGTTCAGATGAATGACCTTTATCCAGCTGTACTTTATTAATAAAATATTTTATAACAAAAACGAATATTTCCCTCTAACCGTTAACACTTATGCCCGACTTTCACGTGGGCTACGAATCGCCCCGCATATAGTGGCGAATCAAAATTGGTGGCGATTCTGCAAAAATGTAAATATGATCATTGAGAATCTTGAGCCTTGAGTAGCTGCGAATGGTTTATAAAAGAGTTGCGACAGTTCGTGGGTAAAATATGCCGGATTTCAATTGGTATATGATTCTACGAAATGTAAGAAATGTCTATACGAACTATAGCAATTCAGTTACGAATGAGTTACGGATATGTCGAATACACCACGCTCTCTACGAATAGTGCGGATAAAGCTGCGAAAAGTTTACAATATTCTGGCACTAGTCCTTAAAAAATCGAATAGGAATCAGTTACGGGCGATAAGAAGGGACTGCAAATGGTTTACGATACATCCACGATACTTTTTGACCAAAAAACTACAAACTGCATGATGAACAATGACATGTTTCAAATAAAATCCTCTTTGTTTTAACTGAAAATATTTTTTTTCTTAAATCTTTTTTATGAAATTAGGTTGTTATTGTTTAATATCCTTTTAATATCCAATACATTGTATATATCATTGACAAAATAAATCAGGTCGATCAGATGTAGGAATATGCACTAAACATTATGTGACGTCTATGGTGGCCGACGTCACTCTTTATGAAAGAGTCTATAGAATAAGGCAGCCACCACCTAACGTTCATACTAGACTAGCGGAACACGTCCCACCCTCTTCACAAAAGTCATCATGTCATTGTGGGCCTATTATGAATAAAACCAATATAATTTTCACGCGTGGTAATTTTCAAATAGAATCCTGCTGTTTTTAAATCTTTTTTGTTAATTTTGAAAAAAAAACCCAGGTCGTTTAGATGTATGAATGTGGAATAAACATAACGTGACGTCAAAGAGAAAGTTCTTCTTTTATTAAATTTGTCTCGTTATGATCACCCATATAGTCTTCGCAGTGTTTCGTTTGATTTACCTGATCCTATCAGAAATTTCCCGGGCCTTCGCTTCAGTATATGCGACGACCTAATGTTTGATGCCATATATAGTTAGGTTGGAGCTGACGTGCTACACAACTTCATTCATTAATTCACTCATTCATATAGATACGATGAAAGAAAATATTATTTTATTATCAAACAAAATGTTGTTTATATTACACAGCGAGAGAGAGAGAGAGTGTGTGTGTGTGTGTGTGTGGGGGGGGGGGTATTGTATTGTCTTATATTTGTATTCAAATAATTCGCTTGTGCGAATGGGTCATTAGCAGTGGTAGGAAACTGGAGGACACGGAGAAAACCCCAAACCCACGAGGTTAGGCAGACGCGACCCAACTGCTTGTCGCACTCACACACAAGCTTGATATCGAGACCACGGCACTTGACTCAATGACAAATTTTATGATCTGAAGGGATGTAATGGAGCAATACCATATCCACGGACCACATATTACACGTATTATCATTTAAATGATGTTATGACGGGGGGGGGGGGCATATAGCTTGTCATACTTCGAATAAAGTTAAACAATCATTATTCCTGCATTTTCAAATGGTTACAGTTTATGGGTCCCCACTTCTATTCTAGTGTACACTGTACATTACAATGCAGGCCCGTAGCTAGCCCAGAGTTGTTAGGAGGGCAAAGGCTTTCGGGGGCGCCGATGTACCTACACCGCGGAAGGGTTTATAGAGTGCTCTCCATAGGGCTAGTGAGAAAATTTGACGACCTCAAATGCGTTTTCTTGCTATTCCAGTCCCTGAACAGTAGGTAGTCTGAAAAAGCCTAACTGATGGCCAAGACGAATTCCAATCAATCGTTTATATTCCACGGAGACAGGGCTGTCGGGAGCAAATTTTGACTGCCGCAAACATGTTTTCCTGCTATTAAATGTGGTCCAATATCGCTTACCTTCGGTGGCTACTCATACTCCTCGCAGTGTTTCGTTTGATTAGAGCTAATCCCACTTAATACTGTTGTAATGGAAGCAAATTTCTGTTCAGAATTATGACTGGTCAATAGTCCGATTAACAACCAAAAGCTAACTGCGTAACAATGTCATTACGCTTTAAACATGGATCCAAATTAGACCAAACATGTTTATATAACGTTACGATTTTATTATACCCAATTAACAAGTGCATATGTAGCAGAATGTTGCAAAAAGAAGTAATTGCGTGACAAACCCGGATATCTAAACGGATACAATACCTTAAATCAATGTCCCAAATTTTTAGGGGAGACCTAGATTAAACGAAGGGCCGTGTTGCTGGCCAGAGAGAGATTTCACGGGCTATTGTAGTAGTTGAATTCACAAAAAATAATCAATGCCCGAAAAATGTGGCACAAAGTAGGGTGGTTCCAACATTTTAAGGCGCCCCACCATTCATGCCATTATGGGCGCCACTCCGGGATAAGGCAACCCACAGATCAAGCCCTTTTGGGCGCCCAATTCATTTGTGGGCGTCTAACTAATCTCACTAGCATTATATCATGGGCGCCCCTCCTGGCAGTGGATGTGGCACCCCACAAATGATAATATCGTTTGAATTTTGAAGATTATCAAGCCGTTTTGGGCGCCCAATTCATTCAGCTGCCCCCCCCCCCGCTAGCTACGGGCCTGCAATAATATGAACAATAATTTATGCATCAATGTTTCATTATCGAATTTGGTCACATGTTAAATCCACTTGCTGTCGATACTGCAATATTCCCAAATTGTTCACCAGAATTTGTTCTACTGGTTAAGAATGAGTTTAGTAGTTTGCTAAATAGTATCATGCATGATGCTTCCCAATAAAGACTTGGGGTTGGGAACTTGGAATGACCGAGAGTGCCGCGCTTCGACCTCTAGCTGACCGGTCACCTCTGGCTTGCAGCGGTGGTTCCGACCCTTGGTGTGAGCGTTATGTGGCATGGAGATAGGGGCGCCTTCTCAACCTCGTGGGTTTCCTCCAGGCACTCAGGTTTCCTCCCACTGCTCAAGACCCCTACGTGCAAGCGAATTATTGAAATAAAATTGAAACAATATGTTAGTCCCCAAAAGACCTAGTTTGTGTCGAGTGGACGTTAAACCCCATTTCTCTCTCTCCCAATAAAAACTATATTATTATATAGTTTGACTGGAACAATTTTGATACAGTGGGGCAGAGCGAAGCCCGAAACTAGAGTAAGTTGTGCACCGCTTATCTTGATCGCAGGCAGTTTTCCATACATTTATTATAGATAATAATAAGGTTTTGTAAACAAAGCAAGGGTTATTAACCTGAAAGTATACATATTTATCTTATCTTTCTAGACTTCTTGTTAGGCCACTGAGATCACAACTTAAAGCTTGTCTAGAGCTGATTTTGTCCAGTGCCCGATTTAGATGGGGGATCACGTGGCTAAGTGGGTAAGACGCTGGCTCGCTAGCCCGGTGCATTGGCCGAGAAAGTTTATCTAAATTTCCCGGCGTAGTTTCCCCTTGTCAGTGAAGCAGGACGGAGAGCCTGACAGGGACAGTTCTCTAGTCGTTATGGTGGGACGAAAACCCGAGGTCCCGTATACACATTGGCGTGCACATAAAAGATCTCTTGGCAGTTGGAATTCGATATAAGAGTAGACCGTAGCGCATGTCCGTCTTCATTAGCCCAGTTTAGGAGCAGAACAGTAGTATGTTAAACCCCATTTCATTTCCGATTTAGATGCATGACGGGGAGGAGGGGGGGCATTTAAGTAATGGGGCCCAGCTTATACATTGTATAATACGAAATTGAAAATCATACAAATTGTTTTTTTTTTTTTTTTTGTTTTTTTAGAATTTTCAATACGCTATACTGCTTTATTTGAGATTTTACTTTTCTATTTAAAAATAGATTTTACTTTTCTATTTAAAAATAGAAAAGTAAAATCTCATTAATACTCAGTTGTTAGCGTACCAGAGTAGGCTACATGTTTATTTTGCAATAAACTTCAATAAAATAAGATGTTTATAATAAGATGTTTATGTACACTTTCAAGAATATCCAAAAGTGGAAATTCGGAGTACACAGTCACTCGCGCAATTGGAGCTTGGAGACATTTACAAACGACAGCAGAACTATATAAACACCTATATTGCACTCTAAATTTCCAAGGATATCAATTAACTTTACGGTCTCTTGGTCTCTGCAGTCCATGTCAGGGGGGTGGGGACCCATGATTTTGCACGAGGAACATGTGGGAGGGGCGCTTGGTAATATTGGACTGTGTGGTGTGAACGATGCGAGAGTTGGTTTGTAGCATATTTGCCACACGGATGTATGACATTAATTATTATATAAGGCGCGGATCCAGATGGGGCGCACCCGGCGCACGCCCCCTCTATTTTTTGAGGTGGCGAACAATTTTTAGCTCCATATATTCTCGCGAGAAAGGAGAATAAAAATAGTTTATGTTGGAAATCCTAATTTACAGGATTAGTATGAAATTAGTCCTTGTGGGCATTTTTTCCACTCAAAAATCACTCTTCCGGGCTTCACACTCCCAGGTGGGTTCGGCACGCCCCCTCTTTCTGAAAATCCTGGATCCGCCTCTGAATATAATATAATGTTGAAAACCACATTGAAACCGCGTCAGTTTTTGTCATTTGCGAGGTTGGAGGGGGGGTGGTGGTGGCAAAAACTCAAAACCATATCGCAAAGCTTGTGATTGCGTCCCTCTCGCATAGCCCCGGCTGCATGTGGGGAATCAGTACTATACTACTGCAGTAATATCAAGAACAAAAACATGTATATAAACTTTTAATTATACAAATTATGACTAAACGATAATTAAAAGGCGTGTAACAGGATCACATAGTTGTATTTTAGTCTTTACTTGATAGATATCTAACTGTGAAAGTGTAGCTTATAAAAATCAATGCTAACTCATAATATTATTTTTCTCCAGGATAGGCTAGAACCAATTATTAAATCATGGCTAATAGGGTCGATGTGAGATGTGAGGGATCGAATGTTCTAGAAAATCACACAATTAAACGAGTTCAATGTTTTTCATGTCTATATAAGGACGACGACGAGAGAGGTAGGCCTAATGTAACATTAATTTATTAGTCCGAATTTATACACGCTGTTAGAATGGACAAGAATTAAAAATAACAATACTGTATATCGACTTAAGAATAACTTAAAAGAATCAATTTGTTCTATTTTGGGTTTTTTGTTTTTAGTTTTGCTATTTAAAGAAGCTTCCAGTAGCTGCCAAAACCAATGTACATGTAATTGATAAATGTAAAACGCAATTACGGTAAATATAAAGTTTAACGGTGCTATATATTTTGCACAACTCGGTACCAGGATTAAAATACTACGTCGATAGCTGTGTTTAATCAACATAGCCGGTATATATACACTCCCAAATAATTATTTTTTAATAAATAGGCCTGGCATTATGTAAATTGAAAGTCGTGTATATTTATCTGTTTGAAACGTCATATCCTGAGTAAATCATTTACAGAAAATATAAAATATACCTAAAAATTTAGGAATTCTGCTATTATACTTTTTTCTTGATTAAAGAAATAAAGAAGAAATGAGGAGGTTTTTTTTTAGGGGGGGGGGAGGGGTCAGGAACTCCAAGGCTCCATCAATTCAAGTACATCTAAATAAAATTTGACATGCCTTTCTTTGGGCAATTATCGATTGCAGTCACAATTCCCATTATCTCGTATATACTTCTGCATTGTACCTTTGTATGACCTGTAGCCTGTTGTATATTTGAATGTTTGGAATGTTCATTTTTATGACTTTTATTTATTTATGAATTTATGTTCTAGTTTTTACGTAATAGTTTTCACTCTTCCACAGTTTATGATTATGAAAAGAAGAAAAAAAAATGTTCACCGTAAATAATAAAGGGTGATAATGTATGTAGGCCTATTATAGATATAGTGTTACACTTTAAGAAGTATACAGTGAAATCCCTCTATTAAGACCACATGTGGGACTGTCTAGATGTGGTCTTAATAGTGAGTTGGTCTCATTACTGAGTGAGCATGTTTTAGACAAATTCAAAGTGTTTAGTAAATTATATACAGCAAAGACATACTTTATTACTAATAACAGATGTAATGTTAAAACACATCATGAAAATATAATAATAATTATGCATGTTATAAAGTCTTTGATCACGTTATAATTTTTAATTCATAATGCTTCCTTTATTTACCTTCATTTTTCGATTAAAATCCCGCAACCACCTTTTAAACAAAAATTATGTAACCAATGCTTTTTTTATAATTGGATCTCCACGAAACCGGCAGACGTAAAATGTTCAAATAATAATCCCGTCATCCAAGCTTTTTTATTATCGGATCTCCACGTAACCGGCAGACGAGAAATGTTCAAATTTATAAACATGTTGCTATTTTGACACCAGAACAAGTTTAGCCACGAACAGAGAGCGTTTTAACTGGGAGGCCATGATAATTCACTCCTCTCTCTTCCATATTGTAGATATCCCGAGCTTCGTAACCAATGACAATGTCAGGTACACTATCAGTCCATTTTTTCACAACGTCGTCATTTACGCTACCACTTTCAACGTACATCTTGAAAAATGAAATGTTATCTTTCTCTAAATCTGCTTTTTCACGAAGCGTGTACATTTTAAAGTCACGATCGGTGAATAGACTATTAATATTCACATATTGTTGTTTTTGGTTTTGCAAAGATTCCGGGCCCTCAATGTATATGTATCTCTTGCCACCCTGGTTGGTCCTTGATTTTCTTTTACCTATATCATAAGCTGTCTGTTCAACCAACTAATCAAATGAGTATATTAACTCCAAAGAAAACGTGCCTGCCCTTATCCCCCCCCCGTCCCCGCCCCACCCCGGTGCTGCCCCTTTCGGAAATCTTCCATATCCGACCGATATCACTGCGTCCCACCGCTAAAAGTCATTGGGGTTTATGAAATATGATACATCTATATTATAAATGTGATATTGGCCTATTATTGTATCCACGCAAAAATATATACTCATTAAGGATCCAATATATGTGTCATATTTAACTCTGTTGTAGGTTTTTAGTGTTTAATAATACACCTATATAGCACAACAAACTTTTAACATTAGGCACTATTGCGGTGTTTTATCCGTGTCAATAACCCGAGAGTGGGTCAGACAGCGCGCGGTCATATCCGATGAATATTCATGAAGCGAAACATGTAATCAGGCCAACAGAACATCAACAACGTCAGACGTAAGATTTTCTCGGTAGTGGTAGTTTCAGATCAAAACATCACTCGTATTAAGTATTTGGACGTATAAAATTACAACCAAAATGCCTAGTACCAAAGACCAACTCACAAAATATGAAAAGGTAAGATTTTATTGCAAAATTAGCGGATAGTCTGCTTTTTCTACGCAAAACATGCGGGGATTATTCCATAGCTCGTTGGTGTCGACTCAACCTTCTGAATGAATAACAAGGCTGTCTGCTTGTTTGGCACAACGTTCTTCTTGCTATCAGTTTTATTAGTAAAATGTCTGCCCCCAAACAAATTCATAAAATTTATTAGAAATGGGTGATATTTGTATTATAATGTTTGGTGGTTTTAGACCTTTCAACATTACGAATGAGTGAATAACAATGTTTCAACCGAAAGAATATTTTGTGTAGCTCTTACTCTTCGTCTTATGCTTGTCAGCCATTAGCGGATTCCGGGGGTGTGTCACAAACCACGATGCCAATTTATCTATTTCTTTAACTTAAATCCTTATTGAAAATGTTCATAATTATAGGGGACTGCACTAATCACTGCTCATCAGGTTTATACTAAAATTAGTCTTGGATAATGTACTCCAAAGTTCTGTGTATATCATGAGGTAAATGTGTATTGACTGTGCCCTGTAGGTTATTGGGGGAATATACATTTATTACACAGTGGTCTGGTGTATATATATATTAGTCTTTATTAAGAATACTTTGAATCATTCTGAATATGAAGGTTATAATTTATAATCTTGTGATATATTGATTTGGGAAATACACACCTATGACATTATTAATTTATCATCGGAATTATTGGGTAATACACACTTGTAATACACAGAAAGCTTCTGTATTGGTCTTGATGAATACACACTGTGTTGGTTATTCTGTAATAGATTTGGATATAAGTAATGTATAGGTCTCAGTTATTGTATTAATATTGATTAATATGATACTATGCCATTTATTAAAGAGAGACATAAATTAATGAAAAATGCAGGGTCTGTATTTTGTTTGCATCCAGGCCATTCTATTAAGAATATATCTGCTAACATTGGCATTTTATGAATTATGTCATACCTTAAGGCAGTGATGTTCTGCACTTCCTATTTTTACACGGACAGTCAACAGATGTAGGTTATATTCTGGATGACATAAATTTAAGATAATTTCCTTCTTTGATGCCCTTTAAAGTTAACATTGAACTGAAATCAATTAAATTAAATATTTTATAGTTTATAACTAATAGCTTACAATCATGTTTCGGTTACTTATGTTGTATTTGAACTGTAAATACTCTGTCGCACCGTTTAATAATGATTTACGGTACATTAAATTGTGGGGACTGCTTTTACCATGGGAAATCCAATTCCGTCACTATCAAACAGATTTACATATAGGGTACCTTTCGATAGTGAAATTATATTCAACTTGCAAACTAATTTAGTTATTACCAAATCCTTTAGTTTCTGGTTAAACTATAAGAATTAATCTTAAAATAAAACTGTACAAATTATTCTTAAAACAAACTGAACAAATTATTCTTAAAACAAACTAAACAAATCATTCTTAAAACAAACTGAACAAATCATTCTTCGGTGAAAAAGGACTAAATTATAAACCAAATCATTCTTCGGGAAAAAATCATAAACCAAAAGTTCTTTTAGTCCCATATTTTAAAGTATCGAAATATTAAACTAAATATTTTTAATGTGATTCAAGTGGTTATTTATTTATCAAGACACCGAAAAATTGAAAGTTAAATTGGTTTGACCTTGATACAAAAAGACATACCAAATATCAGAAGTGACTAACATGTCTCAATTATTAGAGCATAGAATTTAAGTTTGTCATTTCAACATGTTACCTTGACCAAGCAGTATGTGGACAACTGCAATAGGTAAAGTGGCATGCAGTGAGAGGGGGGCAGGGGCCCTGGTCATTCATTTCCGGGGGTCATTCAATCCAAGCCTGGAATTAAAATTATTTTTGGGAAATTTTAAAAACCGCCCATCCTAATTTGACTAAAAATTTACTTTATCTGTTTTTACATTTAGAATGTCTTTCGTTCTCACATTTTTTGGTACCGTACCACTCCACCAGGCCCTATCTTGGAGCTTTAGAGACCTACAATCAAGGACACAGCTATACCTTCCAAGGGCATGACCAAACCTCTGCACACCATTGGGTAATAGTAATACCCTGTTATGCATGGTTGATCTGTTCACATGTACAAGTAACCGAGTAGAACTAGGAAGTCTAAAATAAACCTAAACATTTTAGTTTGATAGTTAATGCTACAATTAGTGCAAACTGATCCACAGCAATTGTCCCAGGAATTAAAAAACGTCGGACAGTTGGTTATTGTCTATTTATAGTAATTTATTTAATTTTTTAAAAATAAATATCATCATATAAACTTTTTGTTCATATGGAATTTGACAGCCTTACAACAAACCCATTCTGAGTACCACAGACAATAAATAAATAAATTTGTTAAATTATATGTACAACATTCTCGTAAGCAAGTTAAAGGCTTGATGCATCATTTAGCACAATAAGAGTTCTGAGTTAAAATCCAATTGAATCCAAATAGGGACAATATCTAGCAGTGGTATTTTTTATTAAATGCTAAATAATTACTCTGAGACTGGGAAAATTTTGAAGTGGAAGCTCAGAGTCTGAGTACATATTTAGTTTGTATTAAGCTGTGAAGAGTTTGATGTTTTAGTAAAAATGCAAATTCCTCATCGAGTCTTTAATAGACTTCTGCTGTGGTCCTGTATTGCTTGTTTTGTTTGTGCTGTGGTGTCGCAATGTTTACATAATGCATTATGTAGGTACATAACTGATTAGAAATTACAGTAAAAACAAAAACGATTGGATGTATATCAGTTTATATATTGTACATTCATATTACGTGTATATTAAGATGCCAAAGAAAAGAGATTTAGCTCTTTTAATACGGAGAGATGATGAAATCAGTTTAAGTTATTAAGTTAAAGTTACATTATGGGAGATAAGATAAAGAGATGGCAGTTCTCACTATAATAGTTAAGAACTAGATAGTGTAAAGGTAATTTGCTGAAAATTTCAATCAAATAGGTCCACTATTAGCTGAGAAAAGGCGTTTGAAATATTCACATAGCCTCGGTCGTCATTACTCAAATCATTGATATAAACAGCATAGTCTCGATTATCCATTTGATTGATTTAATTATCAACGGCCATTAAGCGGCATATAGGAATTCAATCCCCCAACATCGAAGGCTAGCCTTGAATTTAAGAGATTATTATGGTCTGGATATGTTAATAATTGATTATTTAGATAACATCTCAGGCCTGAAGAAAGACCTGCAATAAGCAGATTTTGCTCTTGCATAATGCTATTTTAATATGTGGACCAGTTATTACAAAAATGTGACCAACAAGGGAATATATGTTATAGGTGAAAATTCTACACATCATATCCAAATTTTAAATGATTTTTATAATTTTTTTTAAAACAACAATGGATGATTGAAATTTTAACAAAAACAACCTTGCTAATCATTAACAAGAAACTCAGTTTGACTTATCTTTCCTTGTCAATCCCTTTTTGCCACACTTTGGCTTTGGGCTCTACTGACCCATAATATGGACAAAAATTACTCTTGTCAGTTCTTTAGTAGTAGGACTCCTGTAACATGATGAAGCTTAGTTACTGTATGTTATTCTGACCTACATCTAGGGTCATATGATAAGTAGGTTAATATTATCTGGTACTAAATAATCATTTGGTATTGCTTTACTGACATGGTCACAACCTGTTATTGTCTGAAATTGACCTGTACAAAAAGATGTTCTTCTTAGTTATTTTACACTCAATCTCATGTGAATTAATATAATGTCTATTCAGATTTTAAACTGAAGGGACAGTAGACCCCTGGTCAACTTTAGCTCAGTCTTATTGTTAAAAATATCAATGTATTTCATGAAATGTATTAATATTCAATCGAACAGAATATTCGATACATTTTTATCATATATATAAAGAAACGGGCATCAATGTTCAATATCGGTAGTTTTAATACATTAAGTGGAGCTAATAAAGTTAACTGTTATAATTTCAAATTTTAAAAAAGTTGTCTTATTTTACATTTCGATTAGATCGTATGGCCCACTTGAATGTATTTATTGCCTACTCTCTCTATGCAAGCCACTTCATTGTGCATATCAGTACAATGTATAGGCCTATCTGTTATATAACCCTAACATGATATATAGGTCTTAAATTTATACACGTATTTAGATAATGTCTACATGGTGACGACCTTTCTTAAAGTACAAGATATCAATGAATTATGTGAACTTTTATCTTTCATAAATCATAAATCATTTAATATTCAAGGGACAGTGTCTAGAATTTGGGCAGCCAATGTGATCCCTTGGATGATGTAAGGGGCAAAATTACAATGTGTTAGTCTCAGAATGTATTGTGTTGACAAGACAAGAAACCCTAACTTTTTTTTTCTCTGCGGTTTTACTTTCCAAAACCAAACCCAGGTAAAAAAAAATAACAAATAGGTTTGTGTATCCAGTCACATAATAAAATCAACTGCAGTTTTAATTTCCAAAACCAAACCCAGGTAAAACAAATAACAAATAGGTTTGTGTATCCAGTCACATATTAAAATCAACCAGATACACTGTTGCATCATCTATTTCTATGACAAACAACAGAAATTAAAAACTGGGTCTAGCTATATACGCAGTATAATCTACAACAGGAATTAGAAAAGATTAATGTCAGACAATATTAGTAGTAAACATGATTAACTATTCTAGTAGCCAATGAGATATAGATTTCTCCTCTCATACCATTCGCTAAATATATTCATACAAGTCTTGTTTTGAAGAATAACTAACTGGACTTTGGACCTGATCTGTTTGCCAGTATTTCTGTCAAGCTGTCTTTTCACAATAAACAACACAAGTATTGACCTAAAACACTACACCTGTGACTTGATACATCACAATACTTTTATTTTTGCAAACTTATTGTAAATATTAAATTGCAATTGGGAAACATTTTTCAAACTCTGGAATTTCTTATCTTTGAATTGGACAGTTTGAAATCATTAAATGCCATATGGGAAATATTTTTCAAACTCTGGAACTTCTTATCATTGAATTCGACAGTTTAACATTGTTATGTATCTTGTTTGAAATTGTTAATCAATACAAGAGTTGCAAATAGATGGTATTATGCAGGGTATGCTTAGTCTGCCTAGAACGCCAAGAACATATGATGCCGCTTCTTATCAGATTCTTTAAAGTTGAATATCTGCTATAGAAATATTTACTGATCAATCTAAAATACAAACCATTTTGATGTTAACAAATTATTGTACTGATACTATAAGCATTCGTGGGTGTGGGGGATGACCCCTTGAGTAAGACTAGGACAAGGAGTCAGGAGGTCTCAAGTTCACTGCTGGTGTTTGCCAAGGAAGATCTTTAGAAGAAATGTTTGGCAATCATGGTTTCCTCATAAGAAGTGCAGGTTGGATGTCCTGGCAAGGACAATGTCTAGTCGATCTGTGTACATATTGGTGTGCACGTAAAAGAACCATTTATAGTTGGAATTCCAAATAAGAGTAGGTCTTTCATCATTTTCTGGCAAAGATTCCCATATAGCAGTGTTGGATTAACCATGGTGAGGTCCCCCAAGCTAACACATGTAACTATATGTACATCAAGCCTAATTTGAAGTCGGTCAATGACAAATAATGGGGAGACCTAGATACAGAGACTCATATCAACAAAGGTTGTAACATTACAACTGTAATCCACCAGAGTGGAACACTGTAAGAACCATACCATAATAAGGGATTTGATCAAGAAATCAAACTATTTCATGTGGTTATACAGCTAACTAAAATTACATACTGGTACATCGGTCTAAGCCAAACTTATGCCAATAAAGAGGATTTTAATGCTGTTTCTTGATACACTTTTCACTTAACAAACAAAAAAACCCACGGAAACCAGTCAAAAACTATGAAACTGCATCACCAGATTAAACCGAATTCTGCAATGTCAATCGCATTATGGGCCCACCATGAATTGAAAGAGCCCCAATGTCCAGTAGTTTGAAAATCCGATAAAGACCCTCTCATCACTTTTTTCACAACTGAGATTTTTTATAGGGGGGCCCTGATGTGGTGCAGTGTGGTGGACCCTGGGGCACACTGTGATTAATCCAGTGCTAAACCTCAAAAACACTGTATGCTACAATAATGTTGGATTATTAAGAGAATTTAAAGGGGAAAAGTAGCTATTATACTGAAAATTACACCCACTCCAAGAGTATTGATTAGTTGATTTAAAGTTGAAGTGGTTTGTACTTCAATTTCTGCATCAAAGAAAATATTTTGATACTCGATAGTCAATAAGATAAACAGAATTTGAAATGGATGGATATAAAAGAATCAACATTTATTTGATATAAACAATTATTATTAATTTAACATCAGTGGCGGATCAAGGATTTTTTTGAGGGGGGTGACAACCCCGTGTTTTGTCTCGCCGACCGTAGTTTACGGAGCTAATTTCTGCCGCTAGTAACATCGATGCTGATTGTGTGCCTGATAAGATGCGTCCCGTGTGCTATATAATATATATACGACCATGCGTGTATGTCCCGATGGAAGCTTTTAAGACCGGGGATTCCTATACACCGGTGGGTAGGGGTGGATCCTCCCCTGAACATGCACGCACCTAATACACGAAAAATATGGTACATACAATCATAAATTACTATACCTATATCTGCTCCTATAATTAAGCTTGTCAAGGCTTTAATTGTATTTTAGAACTGAAAAAAAAAAAAAAACATTTTGATATTTGAATATATTTTATAGAAAACCATGATGTAGCTCTATTAGAAAATAATATATAGAAATGATCTATAGAAAAGAGGTAATATAATTTGGCTGTAAACAAAATTCCTGACTGGAAAAAAGTACATCTCACTATATCTAATTTCCCTGACTCTTGAAACTTGCCAAGCTCTGAAGCTGGTGTAACTATTTATATCACTCTCTGGCAGCCTAGTTTTAGCTTATTGCATATAATATATACTGCTTTCATTGTCCAGTAACTTGATGGTAGGAATAAAATAGATACAATACAAGGACTGGTTAATGGAAGCTGTAATTCTGTCAATAGTTTTGTGCAGGAGTGTGTTATTACCATTAAAAGTTTTTGCTCTGTACAAAAATGCAAAGAGAACTGTGAATTGTTTTTAGGTGTATTTTATAATGTTGTGTATTGTATAATGTTGTATATTGTATTATGCAGTTTATAATGTACTGTATGCACAGCTCCATAAATAAGACTTTAAAGGTAGACTTGTGCCCACTGACCCGATTATACAGTATACATAATTTGATATTCATCTCTTTATATACAGGTATATAATGCTGACATACACATATTGTATTAGATTAACAGTCAATTTTCATAATTGTAAAACAGAGTATTTTTTCTCAAAGACTTTAATGGTGGAATGATTTTCAGTGCTCGCGGTTACTTGAATTGATATGTGATTTAAATTCAAACCATTTATATCTTGGTAATAATCCATGACATGAGGTGGAAATTACACATCTTCATTCAATTCCATTCAACTTAACCATGGCATAGTTTTACATGTTTGGCACAGTATAGCCTGGTTGGAGCTGACATGCCATAAAACCATATTTCATTCATTCATAGTTTTACAAACAAATATCTTCTTCAATAAACAGTTACACAAGACAAACTCATGGACATGATACAACATACACAGACATCTCAAACAATCAACACCAAACATAAATATCATATCAATGGAATGGATCTGGGAGCCAGCTGTAAGGATCCCCTGCACTGTAATGTTACAGGCTTCAACCAAACTGAAAACAAACTAACAACAAGGGAAACAATCCACGACACAAGGAGGAATGTTTCTTAAGCCTTGTATTATGCTGGTGTGAGTCATGAACAACTAAAGAAATCTCATTGTCACCACATTATAAAAGGAATAACAAAAAAAAGATGTTTTACCGATTTCATTTGCTGCTTATGACGACTGTTATGGTTGTAGTCAATTTGAAATAAAATTTGTTTTATATATAAATTTAAATAAAATCCTTAGTTCCCCCAGTCTTAAACAAGAACAATAGATTAATGTGAATCTAATTTACTCAATTCTTTGTATTGCATCAACTTACTTACCGGTGTTACCTGTTTGGTTTGTGCTATTTGGTGGGATTCCTTCCCAACCTGTAAGGATGGTGCATTTCTGAAAGTGGGTGGATCTTAACACTGTTTTTACCATGAAAATGAAATCAAACGGAGTTTATCGTTCTACTTTTCTGCTCCGAACTGACTTAATGAAGACGGGGCTTTGACCATGGAAGGTGCGGAATATTCAGATTCAGATTCAAAGATATCATGTATAATCCTTGTGCTGTTAATTCTATCAATAATAAGAAAATATGTGACTCAACCTATTCTGGCCAAGATTTTTGACAGTCAATTACCTAAAAGTACTTGCAGAAAAAAAACTACCACATATATTCCTAGAATACAAAAAGGGATTAATCTTTAATTTCTCATTACCGTTAATTTGTTACTTATGTGTTCCTAAATTAATATGAACACATAGATATAATGCTTTATTATTTTGTCCTCCTTTGGAATTAAAGTCAAGGGATTCTGTCTGTGGATCCATCTCATTTATAAAACAAGAATTGATTATGAGAAAAAAGCTTGTTGAATCATTTTAACTTTCTATTACCACAGTTTTTATTCAGAATGAAAATTTTAGAATTTTTTATTTCAGATCGAAGCATTTGTCAAGGGTTTTAAACTCTCTACTCTCACTTATAAACGTGTTATGACACTTCTCAACAGTGAGATGAAAAGTGGTCTAACTAAACAAACAAACCATGTTGCCGATATTAAGATGTTTCCGACATTTGTCCGATCATTACCAGATGGAACAGGTACAGGATAACATTTTGTATATATATTATTCTCTATATACCTACATATTGTTTATATTAAATAATGTATTACATATTTTGGCAGACAGATCTAGTCCAATTTGCTTTTAGAGTGCAACATAGGTGCATACAAGATTATTACTTAAACATTTTATTTAAAGGAAACTGAGTTTTAAAAAGCTGTAAGCAAAAAATAAGAATCTAAGAAAGGGAAGTACAAATATTTACCATGCCCAAGTTTGATTTCCTTGAATGGTTTAATAAAATTTGAAAATGTAATTATGGCTAATGGGTTGTAAAAAGCCTGTATTTTAAGATTGATTTTATTTTTTTAAAAATTATAATGTTGTTGTTTTTTTCTCTTAATGCAGAAAAGGGCGAGTTTTTGGCCTTAGATTTAGGAGGAACTAATTTCCGAGTGTTACTGGTTAAATTACATGGTAGTGATGTAGAAATTGAAAGTAAAACGTATCTGATACCACAGAGAATTATGTTGGGTACAGGAAAACAGGTAATCTTTAAAACATAATAACAAATCAATGATTGAATGATACATTTGGTCGCAGCCAAAAATCTTTGAACTTTGACCTACATGTATATTGCAGTCATATTATCTTATCATAAAATGATTTCAGTTGGAAACAATTTATGTTTATTTTTCAAAATACATTAATCTCTCTGAGAAATTACAACAAAATATCAAACATATAAATGAACAGAAGCTTCTGTGGCATCATTACATGCAGTTGGTCAACTACAGCGGTCTGTTATATGCCTATGAATAAAGAATAAAGTTTGTATAGAAATATATTGTAAAGTCTTCTTTTTTATTATTTACAGTTATTTGATCATATTGCTGACTGTATTGGTAAATTTGTTAAAGATCATAATATACAGGGGCAGAAATTACCCCTTGGTTTTACATTCTCCTTCCCGTGTAAACAAGAAGATT
This sequence comes from Patella caerulea, assembly GCA_036850965.1. Lineage (NCBI taxonomy): Eukaryota > Metazoa > Mollusca > Gastropoda > Patellidae > Patella > Patella caerulea. The sequence goes on from JAZGQO010000006.1 coordinate 29,422,796, forward strand.
TAGCAGCCGCCAGATTATCAAAATGGACGAAAGGTTTCCGATGTGAAGGTGTTGTTGGAGAAAATATATGTCATTTATTACATGAAGCTTTAAAGCGTAGAACAGTAAGTAACTTTTACTTATAGGTTTGTCGTCATGTAAATAAGTCTAAATAAAAGTATACATACATTTGAAGCCAAAATAATGACCTGCAATAGACCAACTTTAATACAGACTTAATGAAAGAGCGCTAAATATTTGTATCTTTTTTGTTGTACAGAACTGTGATGTAGAAATTATAGCCGTTGTGAATGATGCTGTTGGAACATTAATGTCTGCAGCCCACAGTGATAGAAATTGTGAAATAGGACTTATATTAGGTATTTATTTTTCCTCTGAGATTTATATTTTTTGCTGGATGCATTTTTTCTGGGATTGCAAAAATGACCTAAACAAAATAATAATTTTGAACATTGTAATCAAGATTATTAAACATATAAAACTGTTTGGGATAAGATTTAAATCTTAAACTACTGTAGTAGATACTGAGTTATCAGTTTGATGTTTAATATATTGCATCATCATGTCTGAATTTAATTATTTGAACAGGAACAGGATGTAATGCATGTTATATGGAAGATCTGGATAATGTTGGATTATGGGAAGCTGCTGATGATGATCATCCACAACAGGTAAGATGAAATAACATTCTGTGTGAGTGTTGATATAAACACACAGAGGAAACAATACTTTAAAACTATGATACTCAAGCATTACTGTAAAAGTATCATACTCTACAATACTTTAAAACTGTTATACTGCACCTTACTGTAAAACTATCATGCTTTAATAAACTGTTATACTTGAACCTTGCTGCAAAACTTTCATGCTCTACAATACTATGCTGTAAAGCAAGCATACACTTCAATGCTGTAAAACTGTCATGCTCTACAATATTGTTAAACTATCATACCCTACCATGCTGTGAAACTATCATAGAATATTATGCTCTATGATACTGTTATACTATCATGCTCTAAAATATTGTAAATGTAGGCCTATCATACTCTATAATACATCAATAATAATTACAGCACAAGTAGTTTAAACTAGGAAAGATAAGATAAATAGCACACACATTAAATCACAATATACAATATCAAAAGCGGTGAGTACTAACTTTAAATCATATGAGCACACACATACATTAAATCATATTTCCAAAAATGGTGTGCAAAAACTTTAAAGATGGATTATTCAAGAGCTAAGTCTACCTAATGCAGATCTTTGTTTTGCCCCAATTGAATATTATATAAATCAATAATTAGACATGTATGTTCATACCAGGCCCAAAATCTACTCCCTACAACTTTGATAGATTAATTAGTTTGAATGTGTTTAAAGTCCAAATATATCACCCAGTTTGTACGCAAGATGGTGTATACATGTAAGTGTATTTGTGTGTTTGAATATCCAATATACACACAGTCATTCACATTGTATTGAATATCAGTTGTGCAATACTTCGTAGTACCACATTAGAACATTCATTATCTTAGTCCTGTGTAGACATTTGTGTGCATGTAAAAGATCCATTTGCAGTTGGAATTCGATATAAGAGTAGGACATAGTGCCACTGCCAAGGCAAAATTTTTCCCACAGCCCACTGTATGGCCTATGCCCATTTTCATTAGCCCAGTCGGGGGTGAACAGTAGGACGTTTAACCCCATTTACTTTCATTTCATTACGCTTTTATATTTAAAATTCACAATAAAAGGTGCGTTCATCTTATTTCCAAATAATTGAAAATATCACGTTCCGAATCCAAGACACTGTTTTGTTTTCTTTAAAAAAGAATTGTCATGAATTTACAGACAAACCGTGATACATTGATATATTCCCTGTGGTATATTTATGACTGAAGCCTATGATATTTATAAGAAGAAGCTAGGCTATTTATAGTTTATCTGAAGGCTGTACTAACAGTGAATATATAACCTTCACTAAAATATCACCTTGTTGTCTAAGACACTTGTTGAATAACACGAATATAGGTTACGTGGGCGTTATGCTTCGTGGCTGATGTTTCAGCTAAGCGCTTGTCTATAAGATAGAATTTGAATTTAATAAACCTTCTTATTGGTCAGATTTTCATGTTTTTTTTTAATACATTACATAAAACTTGACCATTAATGTATTCATATAGATTAAATTCTAAATCAGGGCAGGTCACAAAATAAGATATTCACAGAAAATGTCTGGAGATCTATGGACAGAAATAAATTATTTCTATTTAGGTATCAGGTGTATTGACAAATCGCCAGCTATAGATATTTAATATTCCGAGGTTTGATCCGACTACAAAGACAAAAAATCAGGATGACATTTTTATTCATAATATTGACATTATTCGAACAGATTGTTATGCTGTCTTTTTATTGAATAAAATGCAGCCGATTATACTAGTGTTCTGCGATTAACCTCGCAATTTGTTAAGCAGAAATTTGGCATGGAGCCGAGTGGAGGCTTATTCATTAATTGGCAGCGTGCCAGTTAGAAATCAATGAGTCTCAATATTTTGAGCTGGAATGTAGTGTATTGATTTCAAGCTATAGTGGGAATGTAAACACATGTTGTTCTTTGCTGCCCAATCTTTATATTGTCTATCAAACTTTTTGTGTACTCTTAAGAAGGGTGGGATGGGGTGGGGTGGGGAGAGGGATATCAACGATAAAAAAAGAAAACATTAAAACGAGAAGTATATAAACCAATAAGAGACGGATAAATAAATATTGACTTAAATTTGTCACTGACGTCACAAGATTATTAATCAACCTATTTTTATACAAACAAATATGGATAGGCCTACTTTTATTAGCTATTCTCTTTGCCTTTTATTTTTATAATGAACTTATATGTTTATCATCTGTCATTTTGACGTTAAAATTATCACACATATTCTGAATATATTTTAAACAAAACAGTCATTATATGGTCATTTGATCAAAAGATAACCTTGTAATGTTTAATTGAATTCTTTAGTGCTATAAGCTTGAATTTAAATGTTCTGATTAAACATACAAATGTTGTGACTAAAGACAGAATGTAAGATCTTCCATGTTTTTCGAGCTCTCTCATTTGCAGATAAATTGTTGAACTTTGATTAAGTTTTTTTTTCACAAAAGACAATAAAAGCTCAGATTCTCGTCAAGTGAACGACCCTTGAATTTTATTATGAAAGATTTAACTTCACAATGACCACAATCACATAAAAAAATCTAAGGTCACCAGTAAATCAAAAACATATTTGACACTTTAGTAATTAAATGTCTGACTTGTCATGTCTTAGTTCAGTGACCTAGTACTACAGTATATGTGCTTATACTTATATAATACTATCCAAGTATGTCTTTAATTATATACTAGTTTTGGTTATTATTTACATATATACTGTATCATATTTCAGGTTATTATAAACACTGAATGGGGGGCTTTTGGTGATAATGGTTGTCTGGATTTTATAAGAACAGAGTATGACCGGGAACTTGACACCTATTCCATCAATCCTGGAAAACAAATGTAAGTCTGAGAATCTTTACCTCACAGACACTGTTCGATTTACCTCACAGACACTGTTCGATAATTGATATTTATTTTACACACAGGGTATTAGTTGTTTTATAGATTAAGAGAACAAGATGTCCTACATATATCAACACGTATCTCCTGCATGTCTATAGTGATTCAGCATAGATAACAGGAATAGATTTATTACACTAATCATCAAAGTCCTTTAAACCCCAAACTAAAACAAATCAAAAAATAGGTTTTATGAAGCAAATAAAATATTAATATACAAAAACAGAAACAAAAGTTGATAAGACCATCTTTGTCTACCCGGTATATTTAAAGGGACAATAACAAAAAAATAAATAAATAAATAATAGCCTTATTCTAAGTACTAGATGTTTTAGTGTCTTACCTGTTGTGTAAATTATCCATTACATCCTACATGTATTTTACTTTTCCAGAGGGTTCGAAAATATTTTAAAATCGATGTCACATTTGAAAAGGTTTACGTTGGACTTTTCAAATTAATAAGTTGAATTTTTCCAATTTTTTAAATTAGGTGTGTTAAAATGAAATTTATATCATCAATTAATTAGAATATTGTAAAATAATACAATTTGTTGACCAGAATGAAGATTGGGACATATCATTCAGTTACAACAAGAGTGGTGTTGGGGCTTTAAAGCATCGATTATCCAGACAAAAAGACTGATATAGAATTCTATATCCAACACAACAAAACTGTCTTCCCATAAACCATAGGAATCCAAAAACTATTCAAATTTATAATTCCAAATACTTTCTATTGCTTTCATGCCACAATCTTTTTTTCGTTTTTCTTTTATATCGATAGTCTGAATGATGATGTATATCTATTCACAAAAGCTTATGGATCCAAAGTTTACACAAATGGATCAATAAAAATGAAAGTTATGGCCATCTAAAGTTCCCATTACATTTTAAAAAACTATTTCATCTTATTTGAAATGGGGTGGGGGATGGGGTGGCCTAATGATGTTGTTTCGATTCCTCGGTTGAACCTCTTGGGTTATTTTCGGGTCCTCCGGTTTCCTCCCTTTGAAAAAAAACCTACTCCCAAGCAAATTATTGAAATAAAATTGAACCATATGTTAGTCCTGAAATGACCCAGTTTGTAGAATGTTAAACTCTGTTTCTCTCTCAACGAAAATGGTAGAAAAAAATCTAAAGCTGCTGTTCAAGATGTCCAAATTGGTCTTTAGCTTTATGAGCTAATAAACTGCTATGCAAAGAACAAAAAGTAATTTCATTCTAAAACATAGCAAGGGTAACTCTTTTAGACGCAACTATATAAAACATGACTTGATTTAAAGCCGTACAACATATAAAATGATTTGTTGTAATGTGGACATAAGAAAAACTCTACAAATTTGTTGAACAATATTATATAAGGTTTCGTTTGTTTTAGTAATGTCGAAAAGAAGCCATTGACATAGTACTGTCAATATTAAAATCTTATTTTAACTCTCAATGAACATTATGAAACTTTATTTACCATCTCAACATAAACCATTCCCCAGCTGTCATATTGAGTGTGGAGTGTATTATAAAAATGTCTTAATGCAGAAGTTCTTATTTCATAACAATGTATTTTTATCACAAGATTTAATGCTTAGGTTCTTATTTCATAACACAATTTTTTTTAAAAAAAACAAAATGAAAATATAGCCATAAATTTTATGCAACAACTATGCTATGTGTAACATGATAGCTAATGGGGGGTGGGGGGAGGGCATGATTTATTATCTTAATGCCCAAGTTCCAATTTCATAACATTGTATTTATTAGGAGATTTAATGCCTAGGTTCTTTTTTCATAAGACACTTTTTTTTTAAGAATAAAACAAACTGAAAATGTAGCCATAAAAATTATTCAAAAACTATGCTAAGTGTAACATGATAGTTATGGGGTTATATGGGGGGCATAATCTATGGGACTATGAAAGGGGTATTATTGGAGAATGAATAAAGAGATGAGAGTTTTCACTATAACAGTTAAAAAATAGATAACATGAATAGAATATGATGAAAATTTTAGTCAAATTGCTGCACACTGAACCATGGTGCAGACTTTTGAATATAAAACTAGCCTCGATCATCATTATTGAAGTCGATGCGATAAAAAACAAAGTCTCGATTATCCACCCTTCACAAAATGTATTCCAATCCGCTAAATATCGTAGGCTAACGATGGCATCCAGAGTTGATTATAATCTGGATAAGTTTATTAATGTCTAATATTAATAATTTAGATAAAATTTCAGGCCTAAAGAAAGAGCTGCAATAAGTATATTTAGCTAGTGTTTAATGTATGTTTAAATAGATAGACATGAGTTTTTATTGCACTAGATTTGTAGATGAATGATTGGATCATCTATTTTTAGCTAGACTTCCTTAATGCATTCTATTTACATACCACCAACTCGAAAAATATGAATATTTTTCCAAAAATAAACTATACATCCTTTTCATGCATTTAGATTTTATGTATGCATTTAAATTTCTAAATGGTATGTCTCTAAATGGTTAGACACATTACAATTTACACAGTTGTTTGTAGGATACACAGTAAATTGGCACATGCGTTTTATTATGAAATCAAATGTTGGTACATTATTTGAATGAGAGATTTTGATGAAATTCCAGCTGTTTATTGCTATTGTTCTGCTTTATTTTGTTATAGTATGGAGAAAATGATATCTGGTATGTATATGGGTGAGATAGTACGTCTAGTATTAGAGAGATTAACTATGGAAGGGTTGTTATTACATGGAGCAGACAGAGAATGTCTTCTGTTTGAAAGAGGAAAATTTTACACCAAATATGTATCTGAAATCGAGAGGTTAGTAGAAATTGAAAGACAGAAATATTTAGATTAAATTCAAATTATTTATTCTGGGGAGAAAACAAAGACAGTTAGTGTTTGCAGGATGAAAATTATGTAGTGGAATTGAACATTATGCGATGTATATTGTTTAAACCAACTGAACGCCTCACATTATACATTTATTTTTCATTTTAAGCAGTATTTTAAATATGAAAGCATTAATTTTATCTTGGTGTATATCAGGTCACGGCGAAAATATATTTTTTCTAGTCTTCTGTAATTATTTTAATAATACATTTTTGGGTGTGTTATATTTACAGTGATCATGATGAGTTTTTTGCAAACACAAAACAAGTTTTAGAAGAATTAGGTATTGAGAACTTTACAACAGAAGACTGTAAAATAGTGAAGTATGTTTGTACGTTGGTGTCGGCACGAGCTGCGTTTTTAGCTGCAGCAGGTGGGTTGATTATTTATAGATAGGATATATGTTTGATATTGACTGTTTATATGCACTTTACAATATTATGTACTTGTCTTTAATGGTTTACACATGCCTGTTGTGTTCAATATCGTAAATATCAATTTTCGTGAAAAAAAATAAATCAACAGGTTTTTATTTTCTGGGTATTAGATGCCCTAAAATGATAAATTAAATGAAGTGTTCCGCAGAAAAGTTATGAATTAAATGTCATGGTAGTTATAGGATGTATATTGCTGTCGCCACCGTCCGTCCATCATCTACAATTTTTTGTGAACGCTCTAATACCAAAAGCTATGATCAGGTTGTTTTAAAATTGATATATGTTGTTGACATTAGTGAGATGAAGAAGTCTATTTAATTTCAATAATTTCTGTTTATTATGTCTACACTTATGGCCCTTGTTTCACTTTGTTGGACCTTGTGAAAGCTCTTATGCCAAAAGTTGTGAAATTTAGATGCATTATGTAAATTAGTAAATTGAAAAAGCCTATTGAATTTCAGTAATTTCCGTTTATTGTGTCTAGAGTTTGTTTGTAGAACCTTGTGAAACCTCAAATGACAAATATTATAATCTGATTTGTATGAAATCGTCTTGTAAATGCCCCCAATTACCTACAAAAGAATAAATATGCATCAACCCTTGTAGACCACTTGGACGATTTAGCTGCTGTGGGCGTATGTTTAGTTGCCTAGCAACCTATCGTTTAACTTCTTTAAAGAATTGATTTATGAAATCTAAATATTTTTTATATTTGTAGGTTTAGCAACTTTAATCAATAAAATTGGTCGTAAAGAAATGACTATTGCTGTTGATGGATCTCTCTACAGATTCCACCCACGATTTCACAATCTCATGTGCCTTAAAATACAGGAACTTATCAGACCGGGACAAAAGGTAAATATTCTAAACTGTTTTTTAGAACTGAGAGTTTGTTGCCTGTCTTAACTGGTTTCTATAGACATGATAAGCTACAATAATAAACATTGGCTCCTAATAACAAAAATAATTTATGATTCCTCTCCTAACCATAATAACATTATTTATATTTCTAGTTTAGTTTCTTTCTGTGTTCTTAAATTTTTCATTTTTTTCTTTCAGTTCAAACTAGCATTATCTCATGATGGCAGTGGAAAGGGGGCAGCACTGGTAGCAGCCGTTGCCATGCGTTTAAGGAATATTAAAGGATTAAAAGATGTGGAAGTGGCGGCTTGAATAGGGGAATTGTAGTAATTACCATAGAGACGGTGGCATTTATAAAGCTTACAAACGCTATGTTATTCTTTTTTTTTGGCAGCAATCATGAGCTTGCCTTGTGGCTAACTGATATAACATAAGGTTGTTGCACTGGAAGTATGGTGTATATTGGTTTGTGAATGAATGAGTTGATCTTCATTTTATTTCTTAGCCTTTCTCATGGATTCATTATCTAAGAATGATAACAACATAATTAAGTGCCTTTCAGACAAATGATTATGTCTTGAGTACAACGGATCTGATCAAATTCAACACTCACCACTGCACAGACAAAAACAACAAAATCGACTAAAAACGAATGGGTTATCCATATGAAACATTGTGATATCACACCAACCGACATAAACAGTCCGAGAACTAGAAACATAAAATACTTTAATTCTCAATGATTTAATGAAGTCAAAGCTTCATGATGAACAATACGATAATAACAATACAATACAATAATAGGACATAATAATAATAGTGGAAAATAAGAATTTATTGTTTTGTGAAATTAATATATCACAACTGAATATGTAGTATTAATTTCAAGCATACATAATTATGTTCTATAAACACATATTAATTATATTAATATTACTATACTCAATGTTATACCATTTTAACTTACAAATCTACGATATTACTTATATATTGAAGATATTCTGTGATTTTACTCATTTGGAACCGGTTACAAATTTTTATCAAAGATGAGGAATATGAGAGATTATTACCCTTTATTTGTTATGTACACCAAAGGTGAATCAATAATTTGACATGTGTTGAATTTAAAAGATAGACGATTGCGTGCCATGTTATAAATTATTATTTAAGTAAATTATCCAATAGTATTATGACTGCTGTTTGTTATCATTTTTGCTTGTTATTGTTTTTTTTTGTTAACCAGATTTTTACCATAATTTACTGTTACATGACATCCTGCCATTGTCATTTATACATGTCCTTGTTTAGATTTAATCATCAAATACTAAATATCATATTAGAAAATGTATTTAGTATCAATTATACAGAAATTTGTATGCAGTGATTTTCTTACACCATTTGTTATTAGAAAAAGTATTTAGTGATTTTATTAGTTACTGCAAAATAATTTAGGCCAAAATAAGCATTTGAAATGGAGTTTGTCTTTGTCCTTATACAACATTTTGGCTGTTCAACTAAAAATCAGAATATTGTCTACAGACACCAAATTTATGACATAGACAGAGACACATCAAATTGACACTTTCAATTTACACTTAAATCTAACAAATTAAAACCAAGGATAGGTTATGATAATTAGATCTTCTGAACGCAACAATTTTGTTTTCAGTATTTGAAGAGGCAGCTATTAAATCTTCTGGGGGTTATTTTGTGTTATTTAAAGAACTATGTACAAATCTTTTTGACAAAATCTTTTTTGCTGGCAACTAGAACTTGAATTCAAGTCATTCAAAGTCAAATATTTTTATTTGCTTATTTTCACAAATTCTTGCTTTAAACAATAATTTTTATTTTTTTTTTTATATTCTTAAAAATGTGATTTAGATTTTTTTCATCTGAAATTTACTTGTAACTAAAATCATGAAGATGATCTGTTAGTTTTACTTCAAATTTTTAAGATTCATACTAATGATTTTATTCCCAAATAATGCATTTGATGTGGCATAATTTACTTTCTGAAATTTTCATTAACTTTTTGTTTCTTGTTTCACTTATTAAAAAAGTAAATTAATATACATAATTGTAAATATTGTAAATATATCTTATATACCCTGTGTTCTATTTACCTGACACAACAATAATGCAATTAATATATAAAGCTAATCAGAGAATCTGTTGTTAATTTTTCTTAATATAGAGCTTTTAGCATATACCGGTTTACATCCAAAGCGCTTTATAGTTTGGAATTTGAGATTACACTACACTGTTTTCTGAGGCTGGATTGAACTTCACAATGTAATAATCAAGTCAAATATGTATATAATGCACTAATTAAGATTAAATTGAAATCATGTCATATGCTTATGGTGAGACTTCAGTAACACTGACTGATTATATTATGTTGTATAACAATATTTCTATGTTTAAGAGACTAATAATGCTTGTAATTGTTACCATTATTTAATCGACTGCCAAAGATGGTTATTTTTTTTACATGGAAGAAAAATCTTGATGGTTTTTTAAAACATGTACAGCTAAAATTTGCATGTAATATTTAGGGTATCATGTGTGTTTCTATAATATTGTAATGCAGCTACATTTATCTTGAAGCAAAATTATAAAATTTTTGTATAACTCCTGTGCATTCATGATAGAAAATATTCTTACATTAACTATATAGGCTTACATTCAGTAGCATGAACTACTGTTGCAGGAGTCCCTATATTAATATTGTACATTTTCCCTCTTAGCAACTTTAACTCTACAACTTATTCCATGACAAACCAACCTGTCAGTGAGATTTAAATTGTAATATATACTGCAGTTCCAGGGCCCTCACAAGCCTATGTGACACCCCAGGGAAAAAGTTTCAGTGACGCCTCTGCCTCCTAACTGCTTTGTACAGTGCCTGCGCTCAGTTGACTTTTTATGATTAAAGGAATTTTAAAATACAATTTTATGTGAGGGTCCTTAGCAGTTCAGATGTTAACAGTCAGACATCTTGAATTGGCAGTGACGCCGATTTATAACTGAGGCTAAAGAAAAGTGAGATAAATAATTAGAGTGATTTGTTGTGTAAAATTAGAAAGAAAACCCATGTTCGAATCTGTTTTTATCACTACAAATAACCTGACCGGGTCATAGATTTATGTTATGTGATATTTATAGTTTATTATGAACTGAGCAAAAATGATGCCAACATCTTTTGGAGTCCTCAAAAAGACCCTATATGAAAGAGTTTGGATTAGTTTTGAAGTAAGGGATTCCGTTTACGTCGTTTAGCTATTGTTGGAGACAAGTTCAATTTAAAGACAAAACGTGACAGTAAAATGGCTGTTGTAATTAGTATTCTAATAGTTTCTGGTGTTAACAATGTGATGGTTAATTATATAAGGTTAATAATGTCAGGAGATGTAACATCAATTTATGATGTATTTCTTAAAATACAAACTATATGGTGATAATAAAATATTATGAATTTGTCACAACTTTCTACTCAAATGAATATGACTTCATGTATACATGATGTAATATTATTAATTATGTGGAATAAGAAATGAATATTGAAAGAAAGTATGGTGGCAGATTGTTTTTTTGTTATTAAATAAAGTGGAAATGGAAACCAAATTATCATAATAAAAGGTTGAGAGATTTATACTGTGTTGTATTTTGTTATTGCTGCTGTATAAACAGTAGGCCTAGATGTAAATAAAGCAACAACATTGAAACAGCTGTAAATATAGTCCTGCATTAGTGATCTACCATAGTTCTGACGTCATCTTGGTTACCATAAAAGTCAATCAATACACTTTAAAAAATCGAATAAGACATCTGCTGAATAGATAAATGCTTCAAGTACATGTACATTAAACCATGGATGCTACTTTGCTCTTATGTTCCGGACATATCCTACGCAATTTTCCAAATGTTTCGACCAGGAATATGCCTAACAAAAACTATAACAATCACAGGGGATACATGAATTAACCTTCCGGAATTGAATTTTGTCAATTCCCAAATCGCGATAACTATAAAAGCTGAAACATATTTGATGTCTTTACTTTACAATTCTACTCGTTCCATGTCTGTTGTTGGGACTGAGAACTAAGACAGGATTGAATTCTGCGTTATTCGAGTGCAATCTTTCAATTTGGAATGCTCTGGGCTGACAATAGAGCATCCCCATTGGCAAAGATCTTTTCGGGGATGCTAGATTCACAGTCCAGAATGTCCCGAATTGATAGAATTACAATCGAGTGACGCGGAATACCGTCACAATTCTGCCATCCCGACAGCTGAGGTGGTGTGAGTAGAATCGGGACGTATTTTAAGTAACAAATGTGTCATGATTGGCTGAGACATTTTTAAACAGTCGGCACATGCATTGTACTCCGAAATTCTCCAATTCACTCGATTGACACCAGTTTTGGAATTGAGAGAATTTAATTCCGAAACCTGTGAATCGAGCATCCCCTTAGAGAAGTGACCAATCAAGGGAGGTAATAATACATACTCATAGTTAAATGTAAATAATTGAAGTCAAAGTATTAATGAAATAATTTGATATGTTTATTGAAAATAATGTATTTGATATCACAGAATATACAATTATATCATACAACCCAATGATAAAAACTATCATTATATATAACATATAACTACACAAACACAATCCTCAATACATGTATTAATAAATAGATGGTGATGAATAAACGTGTAACAGTTTAAAACATGATATGAAATATTAAAGTAGCCAAGTCTCTAACTCAATATCATCCAAAGTCTTTGACATTGAAAACACAAATTATTTGTCGATCTAAATAAACATTGATGTTGTTATCTTTCTGGGAAAAGATGGGCTTCTGATATCCAATACTATAGACAAAATAACCTTTTGTGTACCATAATACATTTTAGCGCCATTTGTAACAAGGGACTTGGAGAACGAGGCTAGACATATTCCACAAGTCATGTCAAATGGTGATGCCATATTCTTATCTGTGAATCTAGAGTGTGAGTGGTTTTCAAACGTATTAAACTATAATAAGAAAACAAATGGCTAATCTCCTAATGATCAAAACATCTTAAAAGATTCAGATGCTCTATTTATAATGATAGTGCTCTGCAGTTGTTTATCAAAAAGATACTAAATGTTACTAGGGGATTGGGTCACTAATGATCAATCTAATCCACCAAATAAATCATTGATTGATGAATTGATCCATTTCTTTGTTCTCATGTTTATATTATTATCAAGACAGTGTATTGACCTTAGTTATTGATAATTCTATTTCATCATCCTTATATAAAAATCATTAAAGAAACTAGGTCACAACCTTTTAGCGGTGTTTATCTTATAAAATAGGCCTACCAATTCTATGTATCTTGATTATGTAACAAAAATGTTTTAACAAAAATAAAATAGATATTAATTTATATCAAACAAAACAAGAACAATTTTAATATTGATGCAAGGTCCTTCTTGGTAGAAGATCATAATGTTTAGTTCAACCTCAGCAAAACAAATATAAAGTAATTAGTATTGGCCGTTGAAAAAACACTTTTCCAATACTGGATTTCATTAAATTCAATTGAACTTAAAATCTAAAATAAATAACATAAAATAAGGCCACACCATTTTAAGTTTTGGTTTGGCTATCTTTTATTTCAATATAAATAAGAAGACCCAACAAACCAAAATTCAAATTGGTGTAGCCTATCGTAAAAATTATATAACAAAAACAATATTTCTTTTTAAAAAGTAAAGTATATAAAATAGATATACGTATCACACAAGAAAATGTATGAATACAGAAAGAACAATAGTCCTATCCCATTCTTACCAATCTAGTAATGTTTATCTCAATATTCTTCACTGAATACTGTGTACATCTGATTAATAATTTAATATAGTCTAGTGCAAGGGATTTCTTACTGAATTATATCAATATAAATCCATTTAATGGAATAAATGAAATTTATATAGAAGCAGAGTGAGTTTAAATAAATGCATTTATAAATAAACCATCAAACTAACAGATTCATTCTAAAACATGTCATCATCAAGAGTTCATAACCAATAATTAATAGAAAAATCTACATGTTTAAAAATTGCTCTACCTGGATCACCTTTCACAGTAACAATATAAAACATCAATATTAAGCTTTACTCAGAATACATGCCCATGTTCTGTACAAGGTTAGTCTATCATCTAACAGAGCACAAGCCCATCATGCGCTGAGCATGAAGCATTTAAAGCATGGTCGTACTGTAGAAGTTCAAATACAAAAAGTAATGATTGTAATTTTCCTTTAAAGATCAATTAATATATTTACACAAGGTATTTAATATCATTATAAATGACGATGCTTACCCCAATAATTAAATATACATTGCTTACATTATTTGAAACCCTAAGATGACTATGCATCATTATATAATTTTGATATATAATAAAACTTGTATTGAAACATAATTTGAAATACTTTAATATTGATATATTTCTAAGTGTATCAGACCAGTGGTTATGCAAAATATCCCTTATAAGATAATTATTGGAAAAATGATGTTTCTCATGAATCGGAAAAAGAATTACACAGAAGACCCACATAGATGCGTAGATGTGCTCCGATGTAGAAGTTTGTGGCTTCTAAGTTACATGTACAGACTAGTTATGTTCAGGTGGATAGTCATAGTTAATGGATTTAAAGATTTTTAATACAGCCCCAATTTCAAAAGAAGAATTATCAACTGTATTGATCTGAAGTTCGGAACACAGATTTGAGTAAAGAATGTTCGTTCCATGCAAGTTTCAGCGATGGCCAAATGTATTGATCTGATTTAACACAGATTTGAGTAAAGAATGTTCGTTCAATGCAAGTTTCAGCGATGGCCAAATTTACCGATGCAAGTATTGATGTTTGCTTCCAATGCATCCAAGCCTAATATATAACCGACGTCAGCACAAAAACCACAAAGATTTTATTAAGAGGCAACTCCCGTTAAGCGATCTGTTGTGAAAATTCACTTGGGTGGCTACTTAATACAGATTCTACTGTATATATCTTTAAAAGATAAATCTGAAATATGGAATTTGCATCTGGAAAGTTGTTTGACAAATGTATTTCAATATATAATATTTTTATATAAAATAAATAAAAGTAAAATTCAACAAAAGTAAACATATTTGGTCCCCAATTTTTTCTATAATAAGTATTGTTTTAATAAATAGATCTATATAATTAACAGTCGATTATTATGAATGTATATTTTAATAACTACTGGGACATTCTTCAGGATGAAAATACCCAAATATATTGAGTTCATACAAACATGCTAAACTAGTATATAAAATATAAACAACAAGAAGAATTGCACCAAATTTTTTGTCAAGTTTCCAACCATTAAGGTGAGTTGATATGAGTAAAAAGGCAACAGTTGATAATAAGGTAAGGCTAGAGTATGTTAGGCCTGGAAATATACATAATAAAAACATACATAATATCAAATATACACAATATCAAATATACATAATATCAAATATCAGAATTACATGTTTGCATATAATTAAATGTTTTTTTGTCCACTCTGCAGTTTAGGCATGTAAGGTACAGAGAAATGGAGTTTAACATATTTTTAACACAAACTATGTCATTTCTTGACTAACAATTTGTTCCATTTTATTTCATTAATTTGCTTTTGCGTAGGGGTCTTTAGCAGCAGGAGGACACCATAGGCAACTGGGAAAATTCTCCACATTTAAGTACAAGCTGGGAATCAAAACACTGTCAGTTGACTCAGTGATAGACCATTTGATTTAAAGTGTATGCACTAAACCATTCAGCCACATAAGATACATACCTTCACTATAAACAGTTACAATACCACCAGGATTTAAAGCACCAGTTTGTAATAACCATGGTACACCAAGACATATTAATATATCAAATACATTACTACCTACAGCATTAGATACAGCCATATCACCAAGTCCTAAAATATACAATAAACTGTTTAACACACAACTGTTACTCTAAAATATCTATTGATACATTTTCATGATGAAAATTGATAATTTGAATGTTCTTTCTATCCAAGACTATTCAGATTATCTCCCCTTAATGCGTCAAGGGAGATAATTTGTGCACTACTATAAAAAAAAGCCAACCCCAAAACACTCATTATTAGTATTTAAAGACAATTTATGAAAGTTAATGAAAATGAAATGAATTAGGGTTTAACATCCTACTGTTCTGCTCCAATTGGGCTAATGAAAATGGGCATACACCACGTGGAGAAATTTTGCACGGACATGTATATAGTTTTATAATATCATAAGAATATATACCTTCTTTAACAACAAGTAAACTAGCTACAACATCTGGTAAACTGACACCAAACGCCACAAATGTTAAACCCATAATACTGTCTGGTATCTTAACTGTAAAACCTGTAATTATATAAAATTATCCAGTTCTTAATAATACATATTCATCTTTAAAAATAAACTATTGTGATGATTGCAAACAGCATACTTTGTGTTTTCACATGGTATTATATTTTATTAATCTCATAGTTTATCAATACTTGAACCATCTTAGACACAAAATTATTGCTTTTATTTTAAGATCTCTAGGACACTATGACATAATCTAAATTGTGTAATATAATCAAAAATATAATTTCACTATAGTTATTTTGGGGCATATTTTTCAGTTCTGTGATAGTTCTAGCCTAGCTTGAATTGATTGTGGAATATGTAAACTTTTAAAACCTAGTGTGTTAACATTTCTTTTCACTCCACCTTGTTATCAGTAAGTATACCACAAAGCGATAAATTCAATGATAATATGTTTAAATTCTCTAAGATCACAATATCTACCAGTAATACTGTAAACAGCAAACAGTCAGTTAACTTGTCCATCATTCAAATCTTACAATTATACTTAATATCAGACTCTCTTACACAGAGATCGAGTGTGTAATCCCACCTACCCGACTACCAGTAGTAAATAATATATTTAATTACATTAGTTTATATTTTAATTGTTAGTTTATCAACCAATAACAATTCTTACAAACATGATAAGACTTATCAATTCTTTAAATTACATCTAGACGCACGGATTACTTTAGAGAAGTAGTTGTATTCATATTCATTTTATGATCAGTAGTGGAATACCTCGTTTTATCAGTGAAATAAAAGTGTTATTCCACTGGCGGACAAAGTAGTCCATGTTGTTTTACCTAAAATGATTGTAAAATCATAAAATAAATAGAACATTTGCCGTTTTGTCGTGAATAACATATCTTATTTCATCTCTAAGCAAGAAAATGTTTATATTTTCACTCATGCATATAAGTTTTCTTGTTTCTCGATGAAATAAAATATGTTATTCACTCTAAAACAACAAATATCCTCTATATACCTTGTGTTATTTTTTGATATGAATGATAAGACTTATAATATACTATATAAGACTTGTCTGAGAAATCACCCTAGCTGGAAGCAGACAAAACAAGTAAGAAGATAGGAGAGGTACACAAGGCTAATGATATTTGTATTCTTAGACGTTTTAATGTTGAACAAATCTCTCCTCAGACAGGATAATATGTTCAATTACCAAACGCCAATCAAAGAAGATTCTTAATACACATTGCCTCAGTTATACATCTATTTCATTAATCTATTAGTCATATGCAATGACATAAAAAGTGATGGTAGACATTTTGTTATTTTACCTATAACTGTAATCATCCACACCATAACAAAAGAGAATGCTGACAACCACACTAATGACATAATAAATGTTACTAAAAACCATTTCTTCCATCTTTGTTTACGACAATCCGGTGTAGTTATATATAAAACAGTGCATAGAGGAAGGGAGACAACCCACATGATTTTCTTAAAAAAACCTTCAGGTACTTGGCACAACGGTTCAGGTTCTTCTTGATGTGGAACTGAAATAAAAATATCATGAAGCTGTAAAATCAAAATGCTATTTTCGCATTATTTTTAGTGAAAAAAGTGGTGAACAACTACTATGTAATAGCTAGCCTTTATACAAATGTCCCTATATGGTCTCATATTACAAGACAATCTAAATTATTATTCATGACAATGTTATGTATATTTCTTACAATCTAATAACAAATTCAGCTATGATCTAAAATCAAAATTTAAAAATGGATTGAGAAAAGGGACAGTTTGAAATAAACATAACGCTAACGCTACAATATACGTCCACATTCCTGCTTTGATTGATATGGTACTTTGTCAAGAAGGCTAGGCGTTTGGTTTGTTTAGCGTTGAGGGTCGTGCACCAACATTAATAGTTGCCGTCCTTAGAGTATAAGGAATAAGTATACCAAGATAATCCATTCAGAATTGTGCCTTCCTAACACTAAAGGCAAAAAGTGGGCGTGGCTCTGCCCCTGGGGGTCGGGACATTCATCAAAATCAATAGTGGACGCTCTCAGGCTATAAGGAATACATAAACCAAGTACCAAGCTGATTCATTCAGAATTGCGGCCTGTAAACGACAAACAGGCTATAAGGAATACATAAACCAAGTACCAAGCTGATTCATTCAGAATTGCGGCCTGTAAACGACAAACACAAAAATTGGTTGTGTCTTGCCTGTGTGAGTCGGGACATGCAGTTGACGTCCTTAGGCTACAGGAATACATATCCCAAGTTTAAAGACGATCCATTAAGAATCGTGGCCTGTAGACAACACACAAAGACACGAAGTCAAAATGGGCATGACTCTGCCCCTGGGGGTTAGGAAATCACCAAAAACAATAGGGGTCATCTTTATGCAGCCTGTCGACGACAGACAAACAAATACACGAAATGGATGTTGCTGTCCCATGGGGGTCGGGCATGCACCCAAAACAAAAGGGGTCATCCTTAGGGTATAAGGAATAAGTATTTTAAGATTCAAGATGACCGATTAAGAATTATGGCCTGTAGGCGACACACAAAAAGAAAATGGGCGTGACTCTGCCCCTGGGGGTTGGGCATGCACCCCAAATGATAGAAATGTTCCTTAGGGTACAAAGAATAATCATTCAAAGTTTCAAGATGATACGTTAAGAAATGTGGCTTGTAGACGACAAACAAATAAATACAAGGAATGGGCGTGGCTCTGCCATTGGGGGTCGGGCATGCACCAAAAAACAATACGGATCATCCTTAGGGTAAGTATACAAAGTTTTAAGAAAATACAGTTAGAATTGCGGCTTCTAGGCGACACAGAGACACACAAAAAGAAAATGGGCGTGGCTCTGCCCCTGGGGGGTTGGGCATGCACCCCAAACGATAAGGATCATCCTTAGAGTATAAAAAGTAAGTATACAAAGTTTTAAAGAAAATCCAATAAGAATTGTGGCCTGTAGGCGACACAAAGACACACGATAAGAAAATGGGTGTGGCTCTGCCCCAGGGGGTTGGGCATGCACCCCAAATGATAGGGATGTTCCTTAGGGTACAAAGAATGTGTATGCTAAGTTTCAAAATTATAAGTTAAGAAATGTGGCCTGTAGACGACAAACAAATACATACTAGAAATGGGCGTGGCTCTGTCCCTGGGGGTCGGGCATGCACCAAAAACAATAGAGATCTTCCTTAGGGTATAAGGAATACGTATACCAAGTTTGAAGAAAATCCAGTAAGAATTGCGCCCTGTATGCGACACAAAGACACACGAAAAGAAAATGGGCGTGGCTCGGCCCCTGGGGGTCGGGCATGCCCCAAAAACAATAGGGATCTTCCTTGGGGTATAAGGAATAAGTATACCAAGTTTGAAGAAAATCCATGAAGAATTGCACCCTGTAGGCGAACCACAGACACACACACATACATACACACACACACACACACACACAGGGACGACGGCATAATACGTTCACATTATGAATGTGGACGTATAAAAATAGAACAATGAATTCCAAGTAGTACTGTTGTAAGTAAGTACATAAAATGGAAGCAAAATATCTCTCCTATTGTAAAAATTATTAGACATTATATAACTTCATATAATACTTTGGTTCATTTATGACTATAGACTATACTGACTAAATTAAATATCTACAGATGCAATAAATGGGTAATATTTATAAGATAGGTCCATAGTTCTGATCCCTTCACTATAAATAAATAGGTACAAACAATCTTCCCATTATTAATCATGGATTGAATCATTCACCATATACCCAAGGTTTAATAACATTTCCATTTCTTACTTTAAAATAGAGAGCAATTTGTTGACTAATTTGTTTATCAAAAGATGGGACTTAATCAGAAATGTGGAAATTGCACAAGCTTGTTTTTATCCTTTTCACACTAGGATTTCACTATCAACGTTTTGTTATAATGGGGCCATTTATGGGCTACAACATAATGTGGGGGACCTCAGCTTCCCCATATTTCTGCACCCCCTCCCCTTCTATCTACTTCCACTATTATGACTCCACAAATGGCAACCCAAGCACATCAAAACCATGAACCGATAGATTCCACATCACTCTTTAAAGCAATCGTGATCTGAGAAATGAATTAGCTGTCATAGTGAAATCCTTGTGTATGGTAATTAATTTTTTACATCTCTTTTTGTGAGAAAGTTTACTATACAAATATAGGACTACGAAATATATTATTCTAGATGGTGATATATATTGACTCACTCATGCATAAATGCACTTAATATTCTACATACATTCATATAATATAAAGCACTCTCTGCTTGAATACACCTATTCATGTAGTGTAGTAACCATAAAAAATATTAAGTGAAGGATGTGTACAAATATGTTGGGATGTTTGAAATATTGCCCTAAAACAATTTGTTCTAAAGGTGGCACTGCATTAAGATAATATCTATTTCAGATATTGCTTACAAAATATTCGTTTCAAGTAATATTTACGAAATATTCATTTCAAGTATTGTTTACAAAATATTCATATCATGTATTGTTCACAAAATATTTATTTCAAGTATTTTTTTTTTACCAAATTATTTAATACATATGTTTTGAATTACATATGGGGAATGCATTACACAGTTCAGGGGAATTTTCGGTCCATCTCTTCATTATAATAAACAGCATCTTGTGTGATAGTTGTCAGACCTAGCTTTCACACAACCTTGAAAAGCATAAATGTAGCAAATAATAAAGGGTAGATCTTGGGTCAAATTATGGGTGTGTAGTAGTAAATATGAATATGAATCAACCATTACTTTATCCAAAATACAAATCATCTTCCACTGTTTATACAAATAGGGAATAAATAAAAAAGTATATGGAATTCTCAAAATAGAAATAGTAAACGATTACGTGAAACTTGATCAAAATAACCTGTGAAAATAATATACCATCCAACTTCAGCTATACATGGAAACATTTATTAGAATTATCAAATTGTTTTAACTCATGAGGGGAAAGATCCTTTAATAATAATATAATTAGACTATACTAAAAGTACTATTTTACTATGATATTAATTTATATATGTGTCTTCATTATATGCTCACATCAAATTCAATATCAGTTATCATTGTACTAGAAAATCAACCATTATGTACCAGATTACATTGTATACGTTAGGCCAAAGATATAAATGTTTGGTTGATGGTAACAATTTTATATTACAGAAGACAATTATAATTATTATTATTATTATTATTAGGTAATATTATACACTATTCATTTTAAATAATCCTTATAAGACATATAGAAATAGATCTCACTAAAAATAAACACACTTATATGGATATACTACTTCTGAATTTTATTGACATGCTACGTTTCAATACACATACAGGTATGTTATCAAGCTTGGTTTATTTGCTTGATAACGATACCTGTATGTGTATTGAAACATACCTGTATGTGTATTGAAACGTAGCATGTCAATAAAATTCAGAAGTAGTATATCCATATAAGTGTGTTTATTTTTACTATTCATTTTAATCTTTAACATGATTAATCTTGTGTAACTGTGGTTTATTTGTAAATTTATAAACTCTGATGATATGTAGACATATTGCAATATAATTTTTAGAAAAGTTTTTCTTATCATCCACCACTTGTTTCTAAGCTTATATGTTCTACCAGAAATCATTATTCTATGCTATTTTGGGTGACAGACTTGTTGATTAAATACTGTAGTTAATAACCAGCAGTAGGCTGCATTAATTAATTACATCTCCATCATCATACATCAAAGCAATTCACAAACTGAAGAGTAAAGCTATCGAACTGTCTGTTGATTCCTAATTGATATTTACAGTGCAATTTCAATCGTCCAATAACATTTCATTTGCAATTACAAATTATACCATTCACGTCTACATTGTCTAAATAGTCTAATGACTATATTTTAATGAAGATCATCAAAAATAACAGCTTTCATTCAATTTTCACAGTTTTCACTGAGGGAATAAATGTCATAGCAAATAATCTTAGATTCACCTATATATAATTACCAAGTTCCGACACTGGTTTACTGAACAACTATTAAATTTCAAATGAAAACATGTCTGACAGATTTGTATCATTTTGGGGGTAAAATCTAATATGAATATGTGCTGTAACTGTTCGATACAAATTTAAAAAATTTTTTTTTTTATAAAAAATTAAGGGCACCTAAGCCTTAATTCCTCTTTAACTAATTTATGCTTTGATTTTCATGGTTTGTTGAGAGTTATGTTTTTGTTTTTTTTAAGATACCAGGTATATATTGTTTAAACTATAGCATGCTAATTATATATACCCTCAGCCTTTTTCTGGTAGAAGTCATGCTCTATATCACTACATGTATCTTCAGACTCACAATCAGAAGTCAGGGGCAGCATCTCACCAATATCAGCTACAGGGGAAAGAAAAAAGAAAACAAATCACCAAAGTTATTGAGGTAGAGTAAGCACTGGTGGAGATTCTTTTACCAAATGTATGGCTGGAAATATGCTCTTCCCTCTGGACCCCCCACCCACAACCCTGCCACTCCCCTCCCCCGAAAACATATAAGTTCATTAAGTTACGTCAAAAGATTCAAGAAAATTGATATTTTTTACATTGAATTTTGTTGCCCATTTTCCACCCAAAACTACTGGTCCCTAGATCGCCTCAATTTGCCCAAGTCAAAGAACTAGTATAATATAGTCCTTAACCAGTTTGATCTAGGTTTAAGCAGCTGTCGAAGGCGGAGTAGACTTGTGCAATCCAGGTGCTATATGGTTTTAACTACTGTATATATTTTTTTCAAATATTTAGTTATTCAGAAATTTTTGGTCTATGATTTTAATTAAAAATATTACATCCGTTTTCTACAAAAATCAATATTATTTCTTATCTATATAGTGTAACAATCACCAAATACAAAATATATACTTCAATTTGTGGTTTTTTTTTATTGAATTCTGAAAATTAATTAGTATAGCAGTTTTGTTGTAAAAGAGCAGGCAGATAGATAGCATCATAAGAACATACAGCTTTACACTGGGCTGCATTTAAGGAAAAAGTCCAATAAATTGGAGTATAATTTGTTGAACTCAGCATACTCGAAAACATATCAAAGGACATTTTGGACCACATATCTACCCCATGCGATAACAAAATTTGCAAAATATATAGTTTAGGAGGCCATATTGGATCCAAGATGGCCACCATTCCTCTAATCACGTTGGAGTATAATTTCTTTGAACTCGGCATACTCGAAAACCTATTAAAAGACACATTGGAACACATATCTGGCCCATTCGAGGACACAACTTTCGAAAAATACCTTTTTTACGCCAATTTGGCTGCCATTTTGAAAAAGTACACTTGCTCCCATCCCTAATGCCAGCCAGATAGAATAGTTACTGTTTTTAATGACTTAGTAATAATTTGCATTTATTATTTTATCCGTAGCTTACTTCCGACTCGATTTTTTCCTAAATTCATGTTGTTACGCAACAACAGGTAAAAATTGAATATATGTATTTACTTGTATGTAATTCTGAAATAAATATTGTTTAAACTTAAGACTCATGGTTTCGAATGCCCATCACACCCCATGTTTACAATTATCACTAACAAATGAACCTAGAGAAATCTTTTGTAGGTGGTCACATTTTGGGAAATACCAGAAGTCTTATTATAGCTATGATCTGCTTTTCTCATGATAAATGCTGCCTCGTCATTTCCCACAATTTGTGATATATATTATGAAGTCTTATTATATAGGTATTATCTGCTTACTCATGATAAATGCTGCCTTGCCATTTCCCACAATTTGTGATATATATTATGTATTAAATAGTAGGTATAGAAAGTATAGACATATAGGATTATATATATTATTTCAAGGTCAAATAAGTTCAAAATAGAATATGTGCACCAGGTGTATTGGAATACATATACCTGCAATCAATAAAGTATAAAACCTTTGCTGACCTTACAATATAAGCCAAGTAGAAGCCCTGCTTTATATGTAAATATATATTATGCGTGTTTTAAGAGTGTTTGATTTATAAACCATACTATTAAAAGATTACTAAAACCTATATTATTATTTCTATTCATGTATGCTAAATGATTTTACATGTATGCTATCCTTTTGGATTGGCATTAAAATATATGAAAAAAAACAGGTTTGAAATATTCTTTTGTCTTGTTGCAATTCTAATAAATCACAAATCTCAAAAATATTTATAATGTGCCTTGAAGCTAAAGAATTCAGAATTATTTGATTTTCCCAAACCATGGCGTGCAGAAAACGGGTTAATGAGAACAAAAGCTAAGGACATCTATTTCATAAAGGCATCCAATCGAAGAGTGAACCTATATACTTAAGTTTTTGCTCACATTTAGTATAAAAAACCTTTAATATCACAAATTCAGCTGTTCCGACTATAAGAAATCACTGAAAATCTACAGACCTTAACTGTGTATAAATTTAATATCTAGAGCAACAAATTGATCAAGTGCCATAACTCTGGTAGTAACTATCGGTAATTGTTGAAAAGGCTTCTTTATCCCATGACTTTAAAAAACACTCCACAAGAGTAATTATTGGAAATCACTGAAAAACTTGAACTGCTAGAGTGTCCAATGGCAGAGTGACAGACAGGGGTGATGACAATATATAAGCACATTCCATTATGAGCGTTTAATAAATTCATCTCATCTGATTTTACATATTCAAAATGTCTTCCATTCACATGCCCGATACTTGAGTCTTGGTGGGGGGCATGCAATCAAGGAGTACGCCACTGTTGCCAAATCATCCATCATCCATCTATGATCAAACCCATGATAAAGATGTTTTTCAGTATTACATGTCTACCTACCTTCTTCTGTTTTTGTATCCTTTGCACCTAATCAAAGTCAATCATTATAAATTTTGTCTATTCAGATTTCAGCAGAAAATTGATAAATTATTCTAAAGCTTATTCCAAAACCATTTGTCATAATTACCAGTCCCTTGAGTGAATGGAGAATGACTGGCTGATAAATTTGATATAGTGTATCATTTTACAAGACATTACAACTTGCAACTTGATATTAATGAAATCAAAATTTGACATAATCCAAATGAGAAGGCAAGGAAAATTCTATAGATATTTTGATTAATTTTAGAAAATGGTAAATAAAATGGATTACAGGAGGGAAATATGAAATTTTAATATAAAAATTAAAGATAATACCTTCAGTTGCTGATAGTGTAATACTTCCATTGGTTTGTATTTTATCATACAGGACAATAGACTCGGCTCCAATATTTTTATGCTTCATAGGAAAGCATCTAGTACATCGGGGAACAAACCAAGCTTCTAGTCGAGCATTGAAATACATGAATACAATGTATAGAACATATAGTACAACCAGACTCAAAGCTTCATACCTACAAAAATATAAAGTTACACAAGTTTGAACCCCCTTTTATGAACAATTCTTTGTAGCTCTCATGTGGTTATTACGGTAATACAATACATGTACATGTATATTGTATATTGCTCTATGTGGTTATTACATTGAATACAATATATTGCATACTGCTCTATGTGGTTATTATGTTGAATACAGGGGGGTTGTATGGCCAAATGGTTAGCATGTCGACATTGTATCATAAGGTCTGTCATTGAGTCAACTGGTGTTGTTTCGATTTCCCGGTTGTTCGTGACAAGGAGTAGGTCACATATTCAACCTAGTGGGTCTTCTCCGGGTCCTCAGGTTATCTCCCACTGCTAAAGATCCCCATGCTCCGGTGAATTATTATGTGTTAGTTCCGAAATGACCTAGTTTGTGTCAAGTGGACGTTAATTCAATTTCTCTCTCTCTCACACTAAATACAATATATTGTTGTTATGTGAATTACCATATTTTGTTATTATTTTGAATACAATATTTTGTTATTATTTTGAATACAACTGGTATGATTATTGTGTCACGGCAATATATGATTATATATATATTTGGTATGAGAAACTTATATAATGAGAGTTTTCTATGTTCATGATCATTTTGGGTATCAAAAGAAAAGCTTTTTCAGATCAATCTGGATTAACATCATTCTTTGGATGTCATAGTAATTAATGTTTGAAGAGTTTCAGTAAAAGTTTCTGTAAGGGATTGTTGACTTTATTACACAGTGGAATTCAATTCTCTCCAAGTTCTTGACATAAGATATTTAAGATCAATCAGGTTTTTAACACCAGTAAGCTTTAAGTAACATGGAACATTCTTTGAGTGGCACTTATCATAACGTCTGCTGACCTATTACTACTGGATCAACAATAGTTCATGAGGCTCTCTATAAGAAGAAAACTGCTGGAATTTCCGCTAAAATCAATTCAATCTGAGATGAGAGGATATTTTCTATTGGTGGTAAGCAGGTCAGGAAATGAAGTAAACTGTGATAAATGATTAGAGATAATTATCTCTAGTAGATTAATGTTTCTAGATAGTAATTAAAGGTCCGCTACAAAATTAATAATCTTGGAAGCCCAAGGAAAATATTAATCTTAAGTTAGGTATATATAAAACCTGATCAATTTTTGACAAGTAAGTCATTTCTCTCTAAGCATACTTTTCAAAACCAATTTAGGTCTCAATTCATAATTTCCAACCTTTTTTTTGATAAAGATAATATACAATTCGATCTGGACAGAAATCTATATTAAATTTATCTGTATTTCTGATGTATATATATGACTAATTACGTCATAGTTATTTTCATTAATTACATAAATTTTTCAAGGTGTGAGCAGGGCCGGTTGTAGAAAATTTGGGAGGTTCAAAGTTACCGGACATGAATACATTGCAGTTTCTTCATTCGTTCGTTTCTGGAGTTTAATGTTTATTTCCACCAGGGGTGATAATCATAGATAAAATATGAATTGCAGGATATGAATAATTGTAAATAGGCCTATATCTATTCATATTCAAATACAACTATCTTTTTTTTTACAATTAATAATTGATTAAGAACCAAAAATAGCCACCTTTCGTTAACAGCAGGGCCCCTGTCTACTCTGGGGGACAATTTAGGGAAATTGGTCAAATGTGCCAAAAAACAGCCCCAGATGTGAGAAAATACTCAAAACATAAGGGCTTATTTAAAGATGCATTCACTATGTAATTTGACTTCAAATAATATATAAATTATTAATTACTAATTAGGGATTTATTCACACAACAAGCCCTTAATCAATATTCTAAACCATTACATGGCTGTGATTTTGAATGCACTAAAACAGAATGGCCGTTTAATAATTTAATGTTTATCATCACTGCAATAGTAGTACTTGACAATCAAGACTTTATTGTGAAAACTTCAAACATCCATAACTTTGCTCAGGTGATTTGACTGAAATATTTAGTATTTTCATGTTTCAGTATCTTTTTCTGAAGTATTAAAGCAAGAATGGCCAGCTCTTATATAACCCATCTTTAAAGTGAGAAAACTTCATTACAAGGTAGGAATATTGAATAATACGAACCATGTAACTTGACCATCATATATAACTATAACTAGAGCAGCTATACTAACAGTGTAGGCTATACAATCTCTCACCATAGGCCACCAGTGTAAATACACAACCTGAAAAATATAGTATCAAATATAGTACCGGTATAAAATAAATAAAATTACATTTATTGGACCATCCCAATGTTTAGATACTATTCCTCATCATTCTCTCTATCTTGTACCACTGACAAGGGGGAAACCAATCACTAATCATTCACTGTGCCTCCTTTTTGATGATGGGTCAAGAATACATTGTATTAAACTAAATAGATTGATAACATATGAAATACATTGAATATGTGAAGATGTTTATTTCAGAATCGTTAATAGGCCCAGAGGAAGATATAAATATAGTATGTCTCATTTGTTTTTTATATGGGCTGCGGGGGTGATGGTGGTGGTGGTGGGGGTGAATGCTTAGCACATGCACGCTGTTTCATAGGGTCTGTCATTAAGTCAACTGGGGTGTCAAGAAGTAGGGTTGCCACATGGGTTTTCAGTTTTCTACCACTGCTAAAGATTCCTAAGGACAAGCTAATTATTGAAATAAAATCGAACCGTATGTTAGTCCCAAAATGACTTAGTTTGTGCCAAGTGGAGGTTAAGCCCCATTACTCCCTCACTCCCTTTGGTTTTTTATCTATATTCTATAGAAATGGAAAGAAAGAATGTGATAAGATATCAAACAAGAGATGGCCGGAAATATGGATTTTACGATCTATCAGCTTATTGAACTTTAAGCATGACAAATTTTGTTGACAGCATATCCCTAAGGTAGTTGTTAGTGAGCCATCGCCATACTTAATGAGGCACCATGGCTCCAAATCGGAAATAGAATCTAAGCTTATTATAAGTGCATTTTGCTCATTTCACATTGACAATTTATACTTTGAACAGCCTCCTAAGGTACCAAATATTAATCAGTCTATAACTAATTTTGAACCTGGTTTGTGGTCAGTAGATCCATCTATGTTGGGTAATTTTAAGTGCACTTTGTTTTGAAAATTGCTTATATTCTATATCCCATTGACAACTTATAGGTCATGCATTCAGTGCTCTTAAGAAATTTTCATAAGGAAGCCAATATTTATTATTCTAATCAAATGTAGAAAAATAATTTCAATAGAATTTTACAATTTTGACGCCCCTGCTTAAATGTTTGCACATATCCCTGATATTCATTTCTGACCCTTCATTCACCTATTTTAACAACAATGCCAACTGGCAGGAATAATTCAAGCTGCCTAGCAACATTACATATAGTTTTAATTGCATCTATTTCATTGTATTATTTCTTTGTGTTTCTATTTCATTTTCATTACCAATCATCTGTCAAGACCTGTTACAGAAAATTATTAGCTCATTACATTAGAAAGATCAATGGTTTAAAATAGAATTACAGGTGAGAAGGTAAATATCAATACGAGCAGGTAATATGTGTTCATGTAGTCTACACATAATTCAATAATAACACCATGTTTATTAGACCGGTAGCTAACTCACAGCTTTATATCAAAGTGCACTGTAGAAATGTGGCCCCAAATGATTTTCAATAGATCCAATTGTAAGCATCTTAGTATCTTGTTAAAAAACAAAATATTTTGTTAAGACTCCAAGCTGCCTGAAGTATATATGACACTACCTGGCTAATATAAAATTTTAGATAGCCTCACCCACCCCCAATCTTCTAAGGTTTTCATTTGAAATCCAAAAACTAAGATCCATTTGACTATTTTATCAATAATAAACTGTCAATATCTAGTCCCATGTAATGAACTAATAGTTATCTAACATTAATCATCTTTGTACCAATATTTTATAGGCCTATATTGATTGAAATCAATAATCTTAAAAGGGATAAATAGAGACACAAATTATAGTAACTACATCATAGATTTTAATAGAAAGTCATTCATTTAACTTAAAGGCATGGTATGATGCTAAAACAACATAATATGCATATAGTTACATTATCAAAGATACATTATGTAAGCTTGGGATAAAGAGTTGAATACATTCAAATATTAATAAATGTTTAAATAATCGTTAAAATATCATTTGAAGCCCAAATAAGTACCTGCATCTTTAACTTAATAGTAAGATTTATAATGGTGAGATGAAGGATAGAGGGTTTACATTTGATTAAACTATGGTATATATCGGAACAAAATAATATTTTATCAATCACAGGATTAAATATAGAGAATGGTATGTGGGCCTGATCAATGTTTAGTTGACAACACATGGCAGATAGACTGGTTACTATACACATGGAATTCAAAATAAGTCTAGATCAATTTGTCTCAAACTCACTCAGTGAGATTGTCAGTTTAATTTCTTTTAATCTAAACTGATATATTGTCAAGAGACTATTAACATGGGTGCCACAACCTCTGAGAGACAGGGGGAAAAGCAGTCTCTCCCGTAATGTTTGAGGACGTCCCAGGGTCCTCTATCGAGAAGAATCTTTGACATTCTCTTCTTAACTTTGATGTCAACACAAAACAAAAATCTTGAATCCGGGACCCCCAGGCCATCTTTCTGAGTGCATGACCCATTAAAGAACAATTGGCAAAGCTGTAAGGGCAGCAAGGGAATTTCCCTATGTTTTTAAGGGCAGGGAGAGTGTGTATATTTTCATCCATAGCCCCGCCATTCCAATGCCCCTGTTATTTAAGTGTATTTTTAGGAGATTGGGGTTTGGGGGAACCTACTGTGATAACTACACATAAAGGAAGAAGTTTTGGGTAATTTATTTATTGTACTGGGTACTTGGCACCCAAATCTGGTGTCATTTAAACAGCGCAAAATATTCAATTTCAACCTAATACTTGGAATGCACAAGCTTTTAATATATAATAACGAAAAGTGAAAAAAATCTCCTAAAGTCATTAATAACCTAAAATCATTCTGACATTAACTCCTCTACATATTTATTATGTTCCTGTGAGATTTCAACTTTACATGGAAAGATGACAGATTGTGACTGGAATCACTTGTAATGCGTTGAATGCTGTCAAGGGAATTTTCATATTAAGACACACGTAAAGGCCCACAAATAACATGTCAGAACAAAATCACTTGAGCTCATACACAAAAATTTTATGTGAATATATAATCATTGTTAATATCTCCGTCCAGACTCCAAGTATCCTGTCTACAATTACTTGTGAACACTCTGCAGGTCAGGGTTCTTCACTGATCTTTTAAAATTATCAGGAATTCTTCAGTCGGTCAATAGAATTTTTTATCAGAAAGTCAAGTTCAGGAAATATCTTTCCAGGCCTACTATCAACATGATACAAGACAAAATTCTTGATGGAATCTTTTAAAAATTGACAGGGTTGTTCATTTGGAATCTTATCAAAATTAGACATTTTTCAATTACAAATCACAGCATAATGAAATCTTGTCAATGTGACAAAAGGATAAAGTTTAAAACTTGGTGAGAGTGTTTATTCAGCAGGTATTGACGTATTGTGGAAGAAATGAATTTATACCAAAAGTTTCTGTCCATTATTTGTCGGCAATGATTTCAGGGGAATCACAGAGGTACTACTACTACTACCCTGGATCTTTGTTATGTCTTCTTCCACAAAAGTGATATCGCCGACAAGACGTAGGAGAGCAAAAGCTTCTTCCTGTTTTTAAGAATATGATTTTGCAATTATTCCATTTGCCACATACACTCCTTCATGGATTGGTTTTTGGGAAATGACTAGGCTTTTGTTGGGGGCATATTAGTGAACTTGACAAGCCACAACGCTACCCCCTCTATGTTTGTATGTTGTAGACATTCACTGCCTCTCAGACCATCAAATATTAAAGCTTTAAGAAGAACTATCGGGGATCAATTCTTAGGCTGTGAATCCTATACCATACGACAACTGACAATATCACATTCATCATCAAATTTCATTAATGACACAACATTATAATATATACTCTTTATACGACTACTGACTGTATAAAACATATTGAGCATGTAAAATATACAGACTTATTACAGACATATTTAAACAATACATGCAAATATAAGCACAATGTTTTGACAATATGTATCTCAATTAATTAATAAATGCCATTTAATGATCAGACTTATAATGCTATGGGGTTTAACATCTTACTGTTCTGCTGATCAGGATTATATACTTTGATAAATCTACGAAGGCACAGAGCCTCAGAAGGGTGCTGGCTCACTAAATTACCTCAGGATTTTCCAGCATTGTTTACACATTGATCTGTCAAGAAATCATGACCAGACACTTGGAACAAGCTGACAGTGAGGCTGTTTTGTTTTATGAAGGTTTTTTTCATGTTTGGTAGCATGATTTCTCCACTCAAGTGCGAATTGGTTAGTTACGACATGATCTTGCAAAGATTTTCTGGCAAGGTTCCCTGTGTCAGTGGTGTAGGACAGAAGGCCTGGCAAAAGACAATGTAGTATACAGTCGTTTGGGTGGGACGAACCCTTGACAGTTGGAATTCCAAATAAGAGAAATGAAATGAAATGAAATGAAATGGGGTTTAACGTCCTACCCAACCAGGGCTAATGGAAGATGGGCATAAGCCATGCAGTGTGCTATGGGTGAAATTTTGCCCGTCAGCGGCGCTATGGCCTACTCTTATATCGAATTCCAACTGCCAAGAGAACTTTTTCGTGCATGCCAATGTGTACACAGGACCTCAGTTTTTTGTCCCATCCAAACGACTAGGCAACTGTCCTTGTCAGGCCTTCCATTCTGTATCACTGACAAGGGGGAAACCACACCGGAAAATCGAGATGAACTTTCTTGGCCAATGCATGAATCAAACATCTGACCTACAGGCTAGCGAGCCAGTGTCTTACCAACTTAGCTGCTGTCCAGACAAAATTTCTAGAATAGCACACTGTTAAACCTCATTTCAATGCATTTCAATATCAGATCCAAAATAAGATTTGTTCAAACATAGCCTTTAAGTAATTTCTTACAAAAAAATATCTTCACATGCTTTAATTCAGCATTTACAATTGAAGTAACTTTTCACTTTGTCAATTTTGTTTCCGTGGAGTGGGTGATTCATCATTACAGCACCACTTTCCAATTAAAATCCTCTGTCTTTATTGAAACCACTTTTTTGGCTTTTAAATCTGTATCAGTCAGTAATGAGTTCACGAAAGCCATGCCAAATAAATGTATGGCTTGAAGAAGCTTCCCATATTCATTTTAAGATAGGTTGCCAGGCAATGAAACATACGCCCACAGCTTTACCACACGGAAAATTTCAATTGCTTATCGTATGCAATTAATATGTCAATAACATGTTGGTTAACTTCCTATTTTTTCTCCAAAACCCTGGTTAATGAAGTGTACTTTATGTGAACTTTGCCCAGGCAGCTGCACTACGGCCAATTATTTTATGTGCACGCCAAAGTTATTGTTTCCAAATGCATCAACCAATCAAATTGCTTAGCCTATGCAGAAAATGTTTAGCCTATGCAGAAAATGCTCTTCTTATAACTCTATCAAAGCATTCATCTTCTTACCCTGAGTTTGAACCTACGAGGGACTGTTATTGTGTCCAACAATGTTTGACAGATGGACAAATGGTCTCTTGCTTTCTTCCGAAGGCGGGAGACAATTAGATAAAGAATAGGTTGGAAAGCTGGTGTCGGGGGAAAATTTCCCTCATAGTATAGCACAGGGTATATCTTTGAAATGTTAGCCTGGTGATGCAGAAAAGTTGGACGTTAAACTCCCATTTCATTTCGTTTCATTGTTCAATGTACGGTGGAAGTTGATTAAAACACAAAATTATGTGATACAGATGAAGCCATTAAAGGTATGAATGGATCTATATTGTTTGAAGATAAAGCAGTTATATCTATAAACCTCTGTAAATATTACATATGGTATGTAATTATCACTGTATATTGTATAGCAAATATAGATCAACAAGGTCCACCATTAAATAGATTAAATAGTTTTATCATGAAAGACGGTCCATGGTTTTATTGTTATGGCCTCTGTGGGTGGATAAATGTCAACATGGCTTAGTGAGCACAGCCCCCACAAACCTGCCAGGTTTTATTCACAGTGTTGGCTGAAAAAGTTTATCAGGATTTCCTGGCATGGTGTTCTCCTGTTAATGGTGCAGAACAGGGTGTCGGGCAAGAAACATTGTCTAGTCTTTTGGATGGTACAGAAAACTAAAGTCCTGTGTACAACCATTGACCATTGGAATTCAAATAAGCTGCTGCCTTGGCCAAATATCCCTCAAGGAAATAGAAACATAAAAACCACATCAAGCTGTTTAGCAAACGCGTTTAGTAATCACTGAGTGGTCACATAAAATTACCGCTGGCAGATTAACTAAGCAAATACCATGGGGGTTATGAAACCATGGCATTCTTGAAAAATTGGAAATAATGTCAGACAAAAAATGTAATTTAATACAAAATATTGGCCACATGCCCTTCTCTGGAGAAAACGCCTCAAATCATTTTGCCCATTCCATACTTGTAACCATAGTATTTTATCAACGTATTAAATAGATAAAAATAAATGTATTGGCCTTCTTTAACAATGTTCAGTTTTACCTGCATGGATTAATAATTATTGTGTAAACACGTCTTTATGACATGGATATTATTCTTATGTTATGCCGACATTTGTTGCGCGTTAAAACAATATTTGGTTTGATAATATTAATAAAACTCAAGGTTTACATACCCTGAGTTACTTCTATTCTTGGAAAATCACTTTATCAATGTTAAACTGTTTATGATATATAATTATTGGAATAGTTCCATAAAGCAGATGTCAATGGGAGCAATGTATCTAATATTCTGAATAATATTCAATTATGGAAACGGTTTCAATTTACTTAGAATTCATATCTAAAGTCTAATATCTGAAATTGCTTCAGAATAAAAATTTGACAGATTATATAAACTGTTAAAGGTACACCCACATAATCCAGCTTCTCTTCAAACAAGAAATCAACTGAATCCCTTATATTTTCACACAGGTGTGAAATATCTAATAGATAAGGAAACACATAGGAACAGTAATAACGACTTTAAAGTCACCAAGTATCCAAGTTAATAAACACATGGTAGACTCAATTGATCAATAAAACTTATTTGTACAGATTGCTGTCTTCTGTACAAAAGTGTGATATATAAATATATAAATCAGGTGTATCATTCCATAATTTCTTAATAAACCCCATTCTTTCCCACCTTCCTGGCAGACAATACTTGTTTATCTACAACTTGATTTATTTTCTGACAGATTGGATATTAAAGTATGATTTGAAATCAATTTTGACAAGTGGGGTATAACTTACCGACCCAGCAAACAATCCACATATACTAATAACAAACATAACATTATATATAGCTGAACCTACAACAGTTCCCAGTCCAACATCATCCTGAAATAAAAAATAAATTATCATCTGTATCAAAATAACAAGTTAGTAACAACTATAACAAATATTATTTACTGACATGTAAACAACAGACAAGGAATATTGCACATGTTGTTTCACAAATGATTAATCCATACATGCATTAATATCAATATCAAAATCACTAGATTTCTTTGGGTATAAAATAGAATGGTTGTTATAATTAATTGATTTGTTGATTAGTGAAAAGGGTTTCTGTTTACTTTTTAAAATTTTAGGTTCACAGATAGAACCAATATTGAGATATAGTTGATTTTTGTATTCCACAGTATAGAATTAATTCCAAAACAAAACTAAATTTGTAAAGAGACTAGGTTCCAATAAATATTACAGAATGAAAAATTAATCATATTGATTTTATTCTTGCCACTAATCGAAATAAAAGCAGTTAGCTCATTTAAGCCAATGTCTTGTTTTTTGCCAATAAACATGTATGTACATGAACGGAAATGATGTGAACCATATTGGAAACATAACAACAGAATTAATACAAAATCAATTAAGTAATATTTACAAGGATAGAGGAACTTGTACTTGGTGAATCATTATTATTTGAGGATATCCTGTGTACAACTGTTGTAAAGATCAAATGTACTAAAGACAAAAGATTAATAGGTCTCCTGGCCCTACAATTAAGTAAACAAATGTAAATGTAGTAAGATAAATCCGCATAATATCTCTTACAAGAAGCAGATGACATTTCCCATTACTCACTTTGGCAATAAAAACTCCAATTACAGCTGTAGCTAATTCTGGTGCTGAGCTTCCTGCAGCCATAAAAGTAGCACCAGCAACATCTGATTCAAGATTTAAAACTGCAAAATAATAAAAATACCCCCAAAATTTGCAGTTATTATCCAGTATTTTGAGGAATTTTAAATTCAATATATTGATATAATTTAAACCATATTATTTCAGATTGATCATTCCGAAGATTTGTATTGTTTTCAATTTTTAGGCATTTATGATGTTATTTTTGTTGGGGTTTTTTTTTTCAATTATAAACACAAACTAATAAATGATTCTACATTAAGTGGTGACAGAGTTATTGTGTTCCAAACAGTGTGACAGACAGACTCATTTTAATTAAGTTGACTACTTTCGTCAAAGAACTACGGACACTCAGAATAAATTTTGTTGAATATGTCGACAATTTTAATAGCTCATCTTTTGGTCATCAATATTTTTCGCATTTATTGGACAATTTTGTCTTTCTTATAATATCCTTATGGAGATGGGAGAAAACTAATAATCATTTCCTCACTTTAATACAAACTCCAAGAATAATGAGAACTATGTTAACTTATCCTAATTAATTGCCGAGCGCCACAATTCCCCAGATGATCTGAATACTTACATTCACATAATACTTCTAAAGAAGGCACGAAATAATAATCACATATAACAGCTAAGGCTAGGAACATATAAATAACCACGAGAACATGGATAACCAGAGCACCATTCTTCCTCTGTTCCTGTGTAAAAAGACCTTTAGGAAACTGTTCAACAGCTCTTGGAGTGCAGTTAGCTAATTCAAGGAGATGACGAGAGACCACTGAAATAGAAACCAGAAAAAATATTACAGAACAATATCATCCTTAAGATTGCTAATTTTAGGAATCAAAGGAAAGAATTGTTATGTGGTTAAACATTCTATAAATACAATTTAACTAGATCATTTGATAGTTCTTTTGGAAGGAAAAAGGAGAAAATCTTAGATTATCAAGTACAATATAGCTGGTAAATTTCTGATAGAAATTTTTCAAGTCTCTTTTTCAATCAGTGTTATACCTCGGAAGCAGAGGATATCGGACATGCAAGTCTGTAACTCATAAAAAGATAGGTTGCCAGGCAATGAAACATATGCCCACAGCAGCTAAATCGTCCAGACAGTCAACAAGAGTTGTCGTATATTTTTAATTTTTTCGTTATGAAACATTTATAATACACTAAATTCTGATTAAGAGTAACAACTCATTAAGTAATTATTAGAAAATCATTAGGATTTGTTGGGTTTTTTTTTTTTATAAAACTCTGCCCCATGCTAACATTGAGTATACAGAACATTTAATATTGTGAATCGGAACATTTAATATTGTGGATTTAGCTGTTCAGTTATCAAAATTCATTGAAAATCAACATAATTGCTCTTCTCAAGACCTTAAGCTTTGTATATCAATTTAAAGTCATTAGGATATTAACTTTGGCCTCTGGACAATCCAATAGATTTTTCAAAGTGATCAAGGGCCATACCTCTGGCAGTAATTATTGATAATCGCTGAAAATCAATAGGATTCTTCATCTCATACAATGTGCCAATCGAATACTAACTATGGCCTCTAGAGCGTCCACAAGATTTTTCGAAGTGATCAAGAGCCATAACTCTGGCAGTAGTCATCAGAAATCGCTGAAAATCAATAGGATTCTTCATCTCATGACCTTAACCACTGTGTATAAAAATGATGAAATCTGCACCGAGTCAAAAGAAACTTAAGTGATGCTTTAGAGTGATTTCTCTATTCTCCTCAGTAATCCTATTGTGCTACAGCCATTTAAAAAAAAAACATGGACATGGATCATTATCAAAATCAGAGTTTTTTTGGATAAGGTCACTTTAAGTAAGAGATTCTTGTAAACAAAAGTGGCTGAAAAGAATAAAATATCACGGTTCGGTAAACAGATGTAAGTATAAAATTTGAACTAAAAATGACTGTTGATGACAGTTAAGAATTGTCTGTAGGACTGCATACCTAAATATACACACACAATCAGTTTAAAAACTAATAAAGTTAATCCGAATATAAAGGAGAAAACATGAACCATTAGATAGAGATAGAAGTTGTTTTTGAAGCCTGAATACTGATTAACATACAGATATAGCAGAGTGAAATTTTCAATCACCAGTTAGTTAATTCTTAAAAGATTGTTAACATTTTAAATCTTTGATAAGCCTCTTATAACTCAGATAATCAAATACATCAAAAGCACAACTGATAATAAAGCTATTTAGGCCAATGCAATTTAAATTTTCATTATCTAAAACTTCTGGTTTCTAATTCTTTAGGAAAAAAAACTGATTTAAAAACAAAAAGATCTTGTTGCTCTTTTCAAACGCTTGTGGTTCCAAATTAGTATGTTTTGAAATCTTTAACAAAAACTCTTTCGCAAGACTCAAGTGTAACTGTTTTTCATCAAGACAAAGAAAAACATAAAAATGAATTGGTCTGACCTTATTGTAAACTTAATTATGGATTTAACCCTTGTGCTTATACAATGGGTATTTTTGGACCCCACGACCATATCCTTTACGTTTGTGAGAAATTGGTTCATAACTGTCTGGCGAGAATTTTATACATTGTCAGCTATGTCGAGTATAATATTGCAAATAGAATGGATGTGAGACATGGCAACATTCATCATTTGATAAGAAACTTCAAGTATTACGTTGTCGGTCACCAGGGGTCTTGTGGACTCCCCTCCCCTTTCCTTTCAACATTTTGCTGGTTACAGGTGTATAATCTGTTCTGCAATCAGTGCTAGCTTTGTATTGGGAATCGTTCTTACTGATGATATTGTTTTGGTTATTCTAGTAATCTAGATCTGAGAGCAAATCAAGGTACACTACCAACCCCATCAAAAGACTATTCTGCATGGAACATGACAAATACGATATTTTTAGATTTGTGTGGTTTCGAAAAAATCTTATAATTCCTATCGTCACTGATAATACCTGAAATATTTTGATTTAGCCTGATTGATTATTGTTCAGTTTTGATATGAAGCTGTAGTTTGGTCGTATTTGAATAAAATTATTCATCCAAAAACCTTTTAATGTCCGGGGTCTGAGATTACCCCTTGTTACCGACAACGTTTTTCGTGCAATGTGTACGCACAAGGGTTAAGAGGAATTTCATTGTCTTGAACAGTGATTATGGTTGCTATGCTAAAAAAAGGAACTAATTTGCCTGTACATCGGTGCTTATAATTCGAATTGTTGGTAGGTCTTTTATGCATTAGCATAGACTATCTGTATCGACTGTATGCCTTCATTATGTCTCATTTCTTATGCAATCAAATTGATTAGCATACATTCCTTGTCACATAGGAAACATACTAGACTCTTGTACCAGCATTAATATGATGGTACATAGATTCTGTGATGGAGGCTAGGGAGCTTGACGGGGAGATATCCTCAAAGAACTATTAATATTTAATTTTCTTGACGAATGGGCAGAGTATATATGAAAAGCACCAATATAGTTCTTTAGGTGTCTGTTGTCAGTGCTGGATTAATAAAGAAATAAGGCAATTGCCTTAGGGCCAGCCAAAAATCGAGGCCACAAAATAATAATGTAAAAAACAAGCCAACAGTGAGGCTGATGTCCCCCGCCAAAATCCCAAAATAAATAGAAGACACATATTAATTAATCGCACATTTATTTTTTTCAATGCATCGAGCAATCAAACTGCACACGAAGTGTCATCCAAAAGTGTTTTATAAAGAAAAATGCTAAATCCGACGAGAAAAATGAAAATGTACCCTAGTTAGGGGGACCCTAAAGGCAGACAAAAGGGCCCCTCTGGCCAAGGGAAAGGGCCCTCGTGTCCAAGTCAATCGTTTCTATACACTGTTACTGTCGAATCGATTACTAAATGAGAATGCAGTCATTGGTATTGGCATAAAAATCATCAATCAAGATGAACCTAAGTTATCTTGTCCCAAAGTATCAACAAATCAAATTGCTTATCTCTGCTTACCCTAAGTGGAAAATGCTCATCTTCGAACTCCATCAAGGC
Source organism: Patella caerulea (assembly GCA_036850965.1). Taxonomy (NCBI): domain Eukaryota; kingdom Metazoa; phylum Mollusca; class Gastropoda; family Patellidae; genus Patella; species Patella caerulea. The sequence goes on from JAZGQO010000006.1 coordinate 29,462,869, forward strand.
ATTGACCTAATAAGCATATACACCAAGTTTGAACATTTTAACTCAATTAGAAGGAGAGTTATTGTGTTCCAAAGTCTCGACTACTCTCGACCAATCAGATTGCGTATCGCTCTGCTAACCTTGAGCAGAAAATGCTCATTATCGAACTTAGTCAAGGTATTACTGTAATGAAACTATAAACCAAGTTTCATCACTCTCACTTAATTAGAACTAAAGTTATCGTGTCCCAAAGCATCAACCAATCAAATTGCTTATCTCTGCTTACCCTAAGTGGAAAATGCTCATCTTCGAACTCCATCAAGGCATTGACCTTATAAGCATATACACCAAGTTTGAACATTTTTACTCAATTACAAGAAGAGTTATTGTGTTCCAAAGTCTCGACCAATCAAATTGCGTATCGCTCTGCTTACCCTAAGCGGGAAATGCTCATCTCCGAACTCCATCAAAGCATTGACCTAATAAGCATATACACCAAGTTTGAACATTTTAACTCAATTAGAAGGAGAGTTATTGGGTTCCAAAGTCTCGACCAATCAAATTGCTCTGCTTACCCTGAGCGGAAAATGCTCATTATCGAACTTAGTCAAGGTATTACTGTAATGAAACTATACACTAAGTTTCATCACTCTCACTTAATTAGAACTAAAGTTATCGTGTCCCAAAGCATCAACCAATCAAATTGCTTATCTCTGCTTACCCTAAGCGGAAAATGCTCATCTTTGAACTCCATCAAGGCATTGGCCTAATAAACACATACACCAAGTTTGAACATTCTAGCTCAATTAGGAAGAGAGTTATTGTGTCCCAAAAAGTATGACGGACAGACGGACAGACGGACAGACAGACAGACAGACAGACAGACAGACAGACGGACGGACGAACCCATTTTAATAGTCCCCCAACTTTCTTCGAAAGGCGGGGGACAAAAAATAACCTGCAGTGTAATATTGGGTTGCATTCTGCATTGTGGTCTGCATCCTGATATGACAACAAGAGTAGTCTCCCTTGATAATCCCTTGACAGGAAGAGAGGTAAAGGCCAACATATCTGTATTTTCAGGTCCTTAGGGCCAGCAGAGCCTTAATCCAGCACTGTCTATTGTATGAGTACTAAAGTATTTACAAAAAAGGACTTTAGGCACAATACTAGAAATTTTAATTTGTCTAACTGTTCCAAGTGAAAATTTGCCCGACATTAATTCTTAGACAATAAAAATTGTTGTTTGTGCCTAGAGCTCGGGCCATTACTTCATTGCTTTTTAAATATAAGCGTTACAATTCTAAGCAGTAATTGTATTCCATAGAATTTTGATCTGTATGATTTTTTTTCATATTTGATTTGTCATTTCTTTTAAGTATTACATCAAAATCAAATTAAATTGTGGGCTGTAGTGACAAAAATATTTGTTGTATCCGACCCATATCTCCCCCCCCCCCTACTCAGAAATTGCTAACAATCATCAAAGTATACACAGTTCCTTATTATATTGAGTCCCAGAAATGTCTCAATTAATGTCAACATCATAGCATTACAGCCATTAATATATAAGACATGGTTACAGAACATTAGCAAAATCAGTTTGTTCACTACACATTAAATATTAATTCAAAGTGTCTTCCAAAATTCTATCTGGATTATCAGTATCACTCTTATTATTGTTAATCAACTATATAGACGATCACCATCAGGAATTGCCATTCCGAAGGTGACTCTCATCAAGACTGGGCCCATTATGTCTATTTTATCTTTCTTTTAAATTTATGTTTTAATTTTCATTTTGAGTAAAGCCTGCATCGTTATAGCTGAACGCTTACGCCCATTCCCTTTTTTTTATATGTTTATTTTTGCAATATATCTGCTTAGTTTGTCAGCAGGTTTCAGGTTTGTCTCATTGGTTTGGTTGCATATAATGCCTGCCTTAAACAAACGACTGACTATAATATGGTATCAAGTTTCCAGTAATTATTAATAACTATTCTTGACAAGAATTGAATTTCATTTCACAAGAACTAGACAACTACATGTATTTTATTTAACATTAATTTAAGACGTGTAGTTGTCTGTCATTTGCATTCGTTCGGTACATATCAATCTTTCCACAGGTTAATCCAAGCTTAAATATATTCAAATTAATTATTTTACATTTAATTAATAAATCCAAAGATAATCTACTGGCTTAGAGTCAATCTGATTAAAAAGAGGAACATCAAAAGATTTCAACAAAAAATTAAAATGATAGATTAAAGGAGCTAAATCGCTAATATTTGGGGCCTAGAAATTAGCACAAGTGGGTCGCAAGCCATATAATAATTTAATATGAATGTATATAAACTGATTTACATTCAATCATTTTCGTTTTTACTCTAATATCAAATCCGTTATGTTTGGGGAAGTACACCTGATGTCTCAATTGAATCACAATATATATAGCGTCTGGTTATTCCAGTCTATATAGTATTTATTACGCATGCTCACCGTTTGAGATGTAATGTGGAGTATACCTAGCCTTGTTCTTTGGGTCCCTAGCTGAAAATGGTAAAAATATTATTTCGTCTTAAATATTGGACATCACAAGCCTATCTTTAGTTGGTAAAACCACACCATCAATGTTGATTTAAATTGACAAATAATTTGTGATTTCAACGTCGCCGACTTTCGATGAAATTGAGTTAGAGACTTAGCTACTTTAAAAATTTATCTAATAAGAATTCAGTCATACAAATTCAGGTAAATCATAACTAAATTTTGGGTTGTTTTGAATAAAGTGAGTTTTGGTTTACATCCGTTTTGACCCATCCAGGTTAGACTGTCAGCAAAAGATACCAAATTTTGCAAAATGTTCAAATCATTGCACTGAATGGAATTGAACCACTGATATTCCACTAAGACTAAATGAAACGTTCACAATATTGTAGGTTTTTTTTTAGTAAGACATTCAGAGATATTAAAGACACATTAGTTGAGAGCTAAATCTTTACGCTTCAGACGTTATAGAAATGATTAATTAGACCGTTATTTACATGTAAAGCTCAAAATCAACTCTGTACACCCTCGGATGGCTATATATATGTAGACTATTAAATTTGCATTGCAAAAATGCTAGTAGCCAACAATTATTTGATTTGTAATGATCAGAAGATGCAATGTCAAATTTATATCAATTTTGAATCTAAGGCAATCACCTTGTGGTTCCCACCCACACCCACACAACACTACTGATCCGGATTGAACTTGCCAATACCTGTGTATAAAGCAATATGTTTATATCCAACATTTAGCTCATTTACAGTTATTTATAAATACATATATTGATGTAACTATATAAATAAATCATATCATCCTAACACACTTTACAAAAGGTTTCCACAAATAACGAGCAATTAGCCTTAAAAGCTAATAAATATTGATTCTGTCATTCTCTATGAACAACCCACTTACATGCATCAGTTTATCATTAAATACTTCAAACTAAGGGCAGATTTCTCAAACTGAGAGAAATTATACCTATAGTAAAACAGACATGACAAAAATGACACAATTTATGAATACAATGGTGGGGGTGGTTGGTTCTCAATGAGCCCTATTGTATTCCTTATTCAGCACATACTCCAAGTCACCTATTTTACAGAGAACTTCAGAAAATTGTCAGGGAGAGGCCTTCTGCACCACTTGTATTAGAATATCTTGGCAGCGTAATATACATATACATTTTTGAAAGTATATTATTAAAAAGTAAGCAAATAGTCTAATAGATAAAATGAAAACCACATATTAGCATGTTTTTTTTTTTTAAATAAGTGGGTATATTGCATGCAAATTATATCAATGATATTACAGTTGACTTTGACAAATTGTAAAAAATCAAATATTCTGTATGTAAAATTTTAAATCCAAATTTCAGGAACATCTATTGAAAATGTTGCTTTCTATTTCTCAGAGGAATAAATAATTTAACAACAAAAAGTACTTGGCTTGCCAGTTAGAGTATTTAGAAGAACACAAAATCACATAGGTTTGGCCTTAACTATTTATATACCAAGTTGAAGATTTTTGCAGATTAAAATTCACAACCACATGATAATCTTATGGTAATGCTGTTATCATGATGAAAACTGATTATTGCTTTTAATGTTATTTTAGGAAGGATTATATTTATATATATCATAATCTCAGATAAATATGTACTATGGTAAGAGACTGTACATCAATGTATTGTTCATCAAGAAAGGTGTTGGCTTGTATGAAAAGACATAATAATTAATTACTTTCTTTGCCTAAGACACAAAGATGGCAGTGTGGATGTTTTCTAATAAAATAACTTTAGATTATGCATGGTCTTAAAGATGCAATATGTAAGGTTTTGATAAAAGAACAGGTCTTTCTTAATATAATAGTTTTAAAATAAACTTTTCGAGTTCTGGCAAGATGTGACACAGATTGTTTATTATCTTAACAATGGTACTTGTTTTACGAGACTAAGCCTCGCTTTGCCAGTTTTAAATTAAATCATTAAATTAAATTCATAATATTGATATTATACTCCACCTATTATAAAGGATCTAAATCTCTTTTAATCAGATGAAACTAAAATACTGAACTGGATTGATTTCATGTCTTATATGTGATGATGTTTTTTTCCAATTAGATTTTAGTTTCTGAAAATAAAGTTGAAGGTGGCTTGATTACTAATTTTAAATTTCACATTGGTTTATTGTGTAAACAATGGAACACAAAATCGGTCATATCTCAACACTGACTTTTAATCTACATAGGTTTTGCCAACAAGGACAGATTGTCACCTCATAAACAAATCAATCTATAGATTTCACAAAAACTGTCAGCATATCAAGCTGATCTCCAAAGTTATGACTGCCCTCGTCATTGATTCAATTAACTGGATATTGCATTCCTATAAGATTTCTACACCGTCTTTTTAGGGATAATAACTTGGTACATCTCAATAATGTATACAGCAGAAGAATTTAAAATTGTAGATTTAATTCTTGTACGGGTTTCTAATGGATTAGATATTTGTTGGAACCACGCTGGCTTTATTCATCGACTTCAGACTCCTGGAGAATATTGCTTTAAAATGTTCAATAAAATATGTGAACAGTGTAGGTAATTTGGAGTGGTTAAATAGGTTATTTCTGCTTCTATGTGAATTATTTATACGTAGACAACCTTTTAGTTTGATTACACTAAATCCATCAAAACAATTCTATCTGAGCAGTGGACAACTTCAAAAAGCACAATTCATGTTATATACTTGTTTCATTTTGTATTTAGTCACAAGCAGACAATCTGGAATCAGCAGATATAAAACTGAATATATTGAATCAAAATCATTAACCCTAGAAGCTTTGGTTAAAGACTGCATGTTCATTCATTTTTGGAAAATTGCAGAAATGAATCTTTTATCTAAAATAATAAGTAATCCTTTCTTACACTAAAATATCAGAAAATTGATGAATATATTATTCAATCACAATATTTAAAAGGTAGTTTAATTAGTGTTATGATTTAGACAATTTGTCCAGTTGATTGGGAAGGTGAATGGGTAGCTGCCATACCTCTCATGTTTTGGATAATCTTTCTTCCTGTTACTAAGACCTTAAAAATTTTCAACACTTTTAAAACACACATTTTTCCGTGATCAACAATAAAAATCTTCTTAAAAGGAGATTCTAGTTCAAGTTGGGTCTTTGTTGCTGCAAGCTGAAGTATGGTAAGCAGCCTCAGTCATTCCATGTGTAACACATATATATGAACAGACTCCTTACAAAAACATATGACATGTATATCGCATTTGTGGATAACCTGCCCTTAAGTCAACTATTGCAGTAGGTTTTATTTTGGAGGAGAATCAGAGATCGGTTGAAGGACCGTAAAAACCATGAGCAACATCAACCAACAAATCTCCAGAAAAAATTTGATGTCATGTCCTTTAACTCCAATTATGGTTTAAGGGTTGCAAGAAGTATAGAATAAAGAACACAAATGTTTTCTTCCCTCTAAAAGGGTTAAATAAATATCTTCATATTCTACAGTCTACATAGAGTCTTATCTCATTAATCTTAATAGACATTTAAAAAATCAGATGACATTTCAAAATACTTTATTTTATGTTCATGTCATCAGAAATTTTCATTGATGATGCTACATATAGATAATGTCATCTTGTCCATTTCACATAATTGACAATATGATTTTTATCTTGTTAAGCAGGTATCAAAATCTTTTCACAGCTGGAATTGTTTGACTTCAGGCAATGTAGGCACACGTCATCTCCCATCATCATCATTTTTTTACGCGGCTTTTACAATTGATTTTCTGACTTCTTCATAAAAGATTATCGGCTTTTTGTGACAGATGGGGCAAACAAATCATTCTTCAACATTTGACATGCATATTGTACTTTATTAAATCAGAATTTTTCAGGTTTGTGATTCTTTGAGGACAAATGGTCAAATTTAGTACTGGTTCATACACAGATACATGTACAATCATATAACATTAGCAGAGTTCTTCAAGTATAATGACAATAACTCAAAAATACACATAATATTATAATACACAAAGGTTATGGTTGATCACATTCTAGGCATAAATTCTGAAAAGATTGTTTCAGTTGGAGACAAGGCAGGAAGTAACCTCTGAACAACTTTGAAAGATTCATTTTGACACAATCTGTATTTAACCATAAATTTTGCATGACCCCTCCAAACTTTTGTTAGGCCAACCGAACATATGATTCTTTATCTATATTTCGACATCAAAAAAGTAATAATTTCTAGAATATGCAATAAGGTCTACTGAAAGAGAGCAGATTTTTAATCTAATAACTTTCGAAAATTCAGATTTTTACACATTCTAATCTATTGGGCCCATTATTACCGGTATTTGTGACTGTCATTTGTCTGTTTGTTCAAGGCTGGCGACTACACGGGTGTCTCGAGGCAAAAATACGGGTAGCTTGAACCGGGGAGTAACGTCTGTGAGGTGGCATTGGCCTATCACTTCTGGTTTTAGAGTTACAGAGCAGTATCGGATCATCCGCTCATTTGACATATTTTGTATCACTAGTGTTCTTTATTTTAGTCAATGATAATCATCTAATCTGAATTAATGGAAAGTTCTGACTATGGTTATATCAGCTCTTTATTTCTCTTGAACATAAAGTAAATATTTTGATCATAAGAGCTCTAAACAATGGGTAAGATTAATATTTCATTAATAAATAATAAAGAAGCCATAATGGCTCAATGAGTAGAGCTCTGGCAAGCTAACATGGAGGTCCCAGAGAGTTCATCAGGAACTAGTCTAGTTCTAGTCGTTGAAATGGAACAGTAAACAGAGTACACATTGGCGTGCAAGTAAAGGAAACCGCGATAGTTGGAATCTGAAATCAAGAGTAGGCTGTAGCGCAGAGTCCTTGCAAAATCTACCTGTATGGCACATGCCCCTTTTCATTAGCCTAGACGGAGCCGACAAGTAGGATGTTAACAGTTAAACTCCATTTTATTGCAATAAATAATATACTGAGATTTTATTTCATATTTTAATACGGTAAATTTGATCAATACCTGCTGACACTGAAACACCAACTAAAAAGAGAATATCCAATTGAATGAATCATAAATATAATAATAGTTTATTCACAAGTACAAGTTCATGTATGAGTATGGAAGTTACAACAAACAAATATTTCACGATGTGGTACATTATAATATCTTATTCAAATCTTAGAAAATAACATTAATTTTGAAAAGATGAGTCGTAAATCACTTAGAGATCTGTAATAAATATAGAAAATGTAAATGTTTACATAATTGTCAATATTTAATGCCATTTATCTCCTAATGAAAAGTTTCTTTTATTGAAGGCATTCAGTACAAAACATTTCCTATACACTCTTCATCTATCAATACCATGGTCCATTAAGTTGAATTAAATCAGTTATATGAAGTCTGATGAATCGAGAGAAATATTTTCGTCCTAAATTGTCCTAAAAAGGATAATATAAAATTTACATGTAAATATTAATGTAGCTGACATTTGATTTTATTCACATTGAGACAATCTTGGATTTAGTGAAATGCTGTGGTCTTTTGAAATTAAATAATTTTCATAAAAAAAACACTTGCCTGGTACTAAATTTATAGCATTACAAATAAAAAGTTTGGACTTTATCTAGTTTATTACATATTATATGTATCTGTAATACTTAACTGTAAAACCCACCATTAAACCTTTTGTCGTCTGTTAATAATTAATCTGTGAACTATTCGTCAGTTTTTCGGCCTATCAATGACTTTATTGATCAGTTTTATCATGTAGCAGGATGACTGATAACAGAGCCGTGGCATTGAATTAATATAACTGTTTCTAAATTTGATTTAAGATACAATACATCTCTTTGTACTGGTAATAATGCTACAAGTGCAGACGCCTGCATCTAGCTATGGGAAAATTCAACTGTATTCTATATGGTTATATAAAAATAAACTTAATTCACTCAAATCAAGATTGATTATTTTAGATCCATTGCAAACTACAATATTTTGAATCTCAGGAATATCAGTCACAAATTGGTTCTATTCCATATAGTCTTGACAAAAATGTGATGAATTGAAAATTTCAACGATTTATGCCGTTCCCCTTTGTAACACGACATTATGCCATAATATTTTCTGTGAACATATTGATGGGCCTGTTTTCAATACAACTGAATATAAGCAGGGAAATTCTCTAGTCTTGGCATTTTGATTTTGCATTCTTATTTAAATGAGTGCATATCAGGGTGGATTAAGAAGTGAGAAATTTGATTTTTTTCAGAAAATTGCAAATCATGCATCTTTACTTTACATAATACACATATAAAGTCAAATAACAAATTCTTGGTACCATGATGAAATTTTGTCATTCAAAGTATTATGCTAGTTGCAAGTGGAAATCCATATTGGTTATGAAATAGTCTCCTAATAGCCTCAACACAGGAAAATATTAATATTAATATACACACTGCTCGGTAAATGAAAAGAAAAAGGGTTTAATGTCCTAATTTTCTACACTGGGCGAGATAATGAAGACAGCTGTTCTTTATGCCTCTATAATCCAAAGAAAGTTCACTGACAAATAAATGAAGGAATGAACTAAACAGATAGTTAATACAGATTAACATGGGGAAAACGTAGACAACCAAAGATTTTTTACTCTTACTTCAACTGCATCCATCAGAATGGTGAACGTTGACCTTATTGAAAGGAATGATTTTTTAATCTGCATGTGTGTGAAATAGCTTTATTTAACGTCCGCTGAGGTGATATCGCAGACAAGTTCTGCATGTATGAATAAAGCACTCTTATAACAGTGGTCGGATCTAAATTAACAGAAATGTAAGTTGTGTATGCGTCTGCTCTTCTCGCCAATTGGTCGGTGTCAACAGGTTATGAATAATATACAATTTGTATACGAAACAATGTCTCAATTAACATATCTCAAACTGCTAATATACATCTGGACAAATGAAGATGATAGCATTGTTAAATTACATTTGGCATTTCTGACATGATCTGTGAAAATTATAGGCAATATTGGAAAAAATAATTAGACAGAAAAAAGACAGTGGTATTTCAAACAAGATCTGAAAATTGTGATTCTATCAGATATTAATTTTTTGTCTCACCATAAAATGTAAACATTTGTATGGCATTCACCATGTTAAGTTTTAAAAGAGAGAAAGAGAGTGAAATGGGGTTTAACGTCCACTCAACCCAAACTAGGTCATTGGGACCAACGTATGGTTTAATTTTATTTCAATAATTCGTTTGCGCATAGAGGTCTTTAGCTGTGGGAGTAAACCGAAGGAGCCAGAGAAAACCCACCAAGTTGGAAAGGTGACCCTACTCCTTGTCACGTACAACTGGGGATTCGAAACCACGTCAATTGACTCAATGACAGGCTTTATTATGGATTAACTTGTTTAAACAATGTTAATTTTATTGACAGCTTAGCTAAGCTAAGCTAAGCTGATTTTCTCTCAGACAAACTTTTGTGTCTTCATGAAATTGACACAAAAGTAGATTATACTTCTGTGTATTTGAACGGGTGAATCGCGGGTCATGTGTGTAGCTTTGAGTCTAAGGTATAATATTATGGTACCTAATAGTACCTTATGGTACCTAAACACAAAACCAAACCAATAAACCAACCTGCAGACAAGACAAACTACATACATATTGTAAGAAACAGACAGAAAAATCAGGGATAGCACCCAGGGATCAGCCGTAAGCATCCACTATGCTGCTAAGTCCTGGACATTTAACGGTACAGGATTCACTCCAATCAAAAAACAATGAATGATTTACAAGAAAGATGTAAAAGAAATAATGACAATGTTCGTCTCCTGAATGGCATAGTCTGCTGGATGACACAATGAAGTTAACAATAACTTAATAATTAATGTTCAATATAGGAACTTAAATACGGAAGACGGGGAGGGACATTCCAACTTCAAAGTTCCGACTGCAAACTTCTAAGTTCCAACTTCCATGTTCCTACGTCCGACTTCCAACTTCCGTGTTCCATGTTTCATTCTCCATGTTATCAGTAGCCACGTGTGTGTAAGATTGTGATAATTACGGAAGACGGGGAGGGACATTCCAACTTCAAAATTCCGACTGCAAACTTCTAAGTTCCAACTTCCATGTTCCTACTTCCGACTTCCAACTTCCATGTTCCATGTTTCATTCTTCATTTTATCAGTAGCCACGTGTGTGTAAGATTGTGATACTAGCTTAAATAAAGCAAGTTTTTATCAATATTTATAGTTTATAAATACATTAATACAGGTATCTACGAAAGACCGACAGGGACATTCCAACTTCCAACTTCAGTGTTCCGTGTTCCAAGTTCCGACTTCCAAGTTCATAGTATCACGTGATAGCAATACGGTTTTGATGTCCAGAACATCACGTGATTAAAAAATTGAAATGAATGAGCTTAAACAACTATTTAACGAAGAGAGAGAGAGAGAGAGAGAGAGAGAGAGAGAGAGGGGGGGTGTATTATCGTCCACTCGACACAAACTAGGTCATTTTAGGACTAACATATGGTTTAATTTTATTTCAACAATTCGTACAAAAGGGGATTCGAAACCACACCAGTTGATTCAGCGATTGGCCGTATGATACAGCGTGCGCACGTATCAATCTTTTTAAATTTTTAATAATTTTCATCTACATGTAAGACAAATAATCAAGAACTAAACCAAAAGTGGTTTTCACTTCACTGTTTACAGCAGTGTCTAGATCTTGACAGATATAATTTTCCTTTTTATACGCCTGCTTTTTCACATGGACGTTGGTTGCGTTCGATACGCACACCGGACCGTTACCTCCTGGAGTATGGCCCCTGGTTGTACAAAAAAATCACATTATATTTTTTGTTAGCTTGTTCTCTGTCCATGTGGGCATATCCTGCATTGCGATCTACTGATAATTTTTAGCTTTTTTATTTTTATATATGAATTGTGTTATGCTTATTTTGGCAATATTCATAATACAAGAATAATCTGTTTCATTGGAAAGCTTTAGATACAGGGACTGTAATCCTTTTAATAACTGTTCAATTAGTAATATGCATTATCAGATAATTTACAGGTTTTAAACATTTTAAAAAATCACTACCACCAGAACATGTAGTAAGATTCCTAAGTGTCATTTAAAACACATATATTATGTACATGTATGGATTTAAGGGGGGGGGGGCGAGGGGTCCTAATTTTCGACAGTGCCCTTTTTTACTGCTAAAAGTGACTTTTCTCAGACCCAAATATGTCCGTTCCGAACGTTTACTTAGACGAAATATCAGCCAAATAGCTCTTGGAATGGCTACAGATGCAAGGAAATCACGAATAATTTTCTTGGCCACATTCCCCCACCCCCCTCTCGACGGCGTGACCCGTCTCCGCGGTCAGTGCCCTCATTTTGCGTCACCCCACCCCACCCTTTTCAAAACTGCGCATTCAGTTTTTAAGTGCAAAAGAAATCATTTGACCTTTGACTGCCAATATCTCGAACTGCTCCCAACGACGGACTGGTTACCACTGGCATCATCTTCTACGCAAAATTTTACTCTATAAGTTGGGTCTGGATTTGTGCCCATTTGCCCCCCCCCCCCCCCCGCGCACTGAGCGTCCAGACTACTAGTTCCAGTTGGAGAACTGGCATAAAACATTATCGCAAACAGTCTTGATGAATGCTATCTCCAGAGTCATGTAAATCCGCCAATTGCTCCTGTATTGCAAAATAATAAGGTTTTAACCCATCCAAATTTAATGCCAGATGAAGTATGGTCCTGGTGTAGAACACTGACGCCTGATTAATCGATGGGCCTAACGACGATATATTCCATCAGGATCAAGGACTCGCATAATTCCCCCCCCCCCCTTCTTACTGGGATGCCATAATTAATAAAACGAATTTAAGACAAGCTAGTACTTTAACTTTAACGAATTCCACCAGGGATATTTTACGTATGCACCAGTATCAGTGCATACGTAAAAGATCCCTGGTGGAATTCGTTAAATTGGTCGTAGCTCCGCTGTCCAGGAGCAATTGCCACCATAAACCTCAAGAAAGAACAATATGACGTTAAACTCCATTGCATTTGATTGCTGTTATTTCCAATGTGTATTATTACATTTACTTCAAAGTTGTAATAAAGAATAATGATTCACAGCACACTCGGCACAAACCAGGTCATTTCATGGTGGGTGAACACGTGGCTGAGTGGGCTTAGTGGGTAAAAAGTAAAGTAAATTTATTGCATAAAAACGCCCACGAAGAGCAACGTACAATTACAAAAAATTACATTCATACAAAGCAACAAATATACATGTAACATAAACGCTGGCTCGCTAGCCTGGAGGTCGGGTGTTCGATCCGGCGTTGTTTCACCTTGGCAGTGATGCAGAACGGAGGGCCTGCCAATGACAGCTGTCTAGTCATTCGGATGGGACATAAAACCACAGCCCGGGCAAAATTTCCCCGCACAGCACACTGTATGGCGTATGATCGTCTTTCATTAGCCCAGGTTAGGTGCAGTAAAGTAGGACGTTAAACCCAATTTTATTTCATTTCATTTCGGGGCATAAAACCGAGGTCCCGTGTACATAAAAGATCCATTGGCAGTGAGTTGGAATTTGACATAAGAGTAGGCCGTAGCGCCACAGCCCGGGCAAAATTTCCCGCACAGCACACTGTATGGCGTATGATCGTCTTTCATTAGCCCATGTTAGGTGCAGTAAAGTAGGACGTTAAATCCAATTTCATTTCGGGGCATATGGTTCAATTATATTTCAATAATTCGCTTGCACGTAGCGGTCTTTCGCTGTGAGATGAAACCGAAAGACCCGTAGATAACCAGGGGACTGGATAGGCGAGCCTACTAACTGTCACGTACGACCGGGGAATCGTAACCCAGCCAGCTGAATCAATAACAGACCTAATGGTAAAGCGCGCACACGCTAACCATTCGGCCAGACGTCCGACTTAAAAAATAATTCAATTAGTATTAGATATCTGTACTAACTGTATTTATAAACTATAAATATTGATAAAAACTTGCTTTATTTAAGCTATTATCACAATCTTACACACACGTGGCTACTGATAAAATGGAGAATGAAACATGGAACATGGAAGTTGGAAGTTGGAACTTAGAAGTTCGACGTCGGAACACTGAAGTTGGAATGTCCCTACCCGTCTTTCGTAGATAATAGCTTAAATAAAGCAAGTTTTTATCAATATTTATAGTTTATAAATACACTAAGTACAGGTATCTACGAAAGACCGACAGAGACATTCCAACTTCCAACTTCAGTGTTCCGTGTTCCAAGTTCCAAGTTCCGACTTCCAAGTTCATAGTATCACGTGATAGCAATACGATCAGATGGCCAGAACATCACGTGATTAAAAAATTAAAATGAATGAGCTTAAACAACTATTTGACGAAGAGAGAGAGAGAGAGAGAGAGAGAGAGAGAGAGAGAGGGGTTATTTAACGTCCACTCGACACAAACTAGATCATTTTAGGACTAACATATGGTTTAATTTTATTTCAATAATTCGCTTGCGCGTAGGGGTCTTTAGCATTGGGAGGACTGGAGTACCCGGAGAAAACACACGATGCTGGAAGGCGACCCTGAATTCCCCTTGCCACGTACAAAAGGGGATTCGAAACCACACCAGTTGACTCAACGGTAGGCCGTATGATAAAGCGTGCGCAAGTATCAATTTTTAAAATTTTTCAATAATTTCCATCTACATGTAAGACAAATAATCAAGAACTAAACCAAAAGTGGTTTTCACTTCACTGTTTACAGCAGTGTCTAGATCTTGACAGATGTAATTTTCCTTTTTATACGCCTGCTTTTTCTCGTGGACGTTGGTTGCGTTCGATACGCACACCGGACCGTAACCTCTTGGAGTATGGCCCCTGTAGCCTAGTCGAGCTATCCTCAAATCTTGCATTAGTGGGAAAAAATTCCTACCCAAGCGATTATTAGCGCCTATTTCATATGAACAAAAAGGGTGAGTAGTCTTCCAGAAAAATTTTCCCCGTTGATCGGCCTTGGGGAAAATTTTTAGGGGTCTTTTTTGTTTGGACCCCCGAAATCGCCCTAAAATCCGTTAATAGCTATGATAACTCGCTTAATATTCATATTTAGGTTAATAATGTACTAGGAGCCTATAGGAAATCGATACCAAGGAATTCAAAAAAGACGTCAAAAATGACCTATGACGTCACTGTGACGTCATAAGTCGAAATGGCTCCCAAAATTGTCCCTGTCATTTATATTTTTGCTCAGTTTTAGTTTCATTGCTAATGTGCTGTGCTGGGCTGCACTATACTCGCCCATATCCGTCTGATCAGTATTGTTAACACTGCTCACTGGTCAGGCTCCGTGATTTGACTGGTATCAAAAGACCTTTCTACAAAGCCGCTGCATGTTTTCTGTATGTAATGATGAATGAAGATGACAGTAACTTTTCTGAATCTTGTTGTGTTATGTGTGAGGAGGGTTTTACTCACGAGAAAGCTACAAAATTGTACAAAAAAGGTCGGGGTACGCTTTTTCGCCTCACCGAGCTAAGGGGAGATTTGACGTTACAACAGCGGTTACTTACGGAAGGTAATCTATATGCTCATGAAAGCTGTCGTCGTATATAGACGAAAGAACATTGACATGTAGCACTGATGATAGTGGTGAACCACGCCCTAAAAAATTGCGATCCGAAGAACCACAGTTCGAATGAAAAGTGCACTGCTTTTTATGTGGTGAACCTGCTATTTCCGAGGCTCGTCATCCAGATCGCGATCGCATTAAACTGGTGGAGACGATGGAAATTAGAACCACGACCTTCGATTGCCAATATCTCGAAAACGCTCCCAGCGATGGACTGGTTACCACTCGGCATCATCTTCTACGCAAAATTTTACTCTATAAGTTGGGTCTGAATTTGTGCCCATTTGACCCCCCCCCCCCCCCGCACTGAGCGTCTAGACTACTAGTTCCAGTTGGAGAACTGACATAAAACAGTATCGCAAACAGTCTAGATGAATGCTATATATCCAGAGTCACGTAAATCCGCCAATTGCTCCTGTATTGCAAAATAATAGGGTTTTAACCCATCCAAATTTAAAGCCAGATGAAGTATGGTACTGGTGTAGAACACTGACGCCTGATTAAGGGCTAAGTGGGTAAAAAGTAAAGTAAATTTATTGCATAACGCCCACGAAGAGCAGCATACAATTACAAAAAATTATATTCATATAAAGCAACAAATATACATGTAACATAAACGCTGGTTCGCTAGCCTGGAGGTCGGGTGTTCGATCCGGCGTTGTTTCACCTTGGGGGTGATGCAGAACGGAGGGCCTGACAAGGACAGTTGTCTAGTCATTGGGATGGGACATAAAACCGAGGTCCCGTGTACATATTGGCGTGTGCATAAAAGATCCATTGGCAGTTAGTTGGAATTTGATATAAGAGTAGGCCGTAGCGCCACTGCCCGGGCAAAATTTCCCGCACAGCGTATGGCGTATGATCGTCTTTCATTAGCCCAGGGTAGGTGCACAAAAAAGTAGGACGTTAAACCCCATTTCATTTCATTTTATTTCGGGGCATATGGTTCAATTATATTTCAATAATTCGCTTGCACGTAGGGGACCTTTCGCTGTGAGATGAAACCGAAAGACCCGTAGATGACACGGGGACTGGATTGGCGAGTCTATTAACTGTCACGTACGACCGGGGAATCGAAACCAAGCCAGTTGAATCAATAACAGACCTAATGGTACAGCGCGCACACGCTAACCATTCGGCCACCCCTCCAACTTAAAACATAATTGAATTA
The DNA here is from genome assembly GCA_036850965.1 of Patella caerulea. NCBI lineage: Eukaryota > Metazoa > Mollusca > Gastropoda > Patellidae > Patella > Patella caerulea. Next base: position 29,479,295 of record JAZGQO010000006.1, read on the forward strand.
GTATTAGATATCTGTACTAAATGTATTTATAAACTATAAATATTGATAAAAACTTGCTTTATTTAAGCTATTATCACAGTCTTACACACACGTGGCTACTGATAAAATGGAGAATGAAACATGGAACATGGAAGTTGGAAGTTGGAACTTAGAAGTTCGAAGTCGGAACACTGAAGTTGGAATGTCCCTACCCGTCTTTCGTACTTAAATCATAGTTAATTATGTTACAATGTGTATCAGACATCAAGGGATATGTATTGTATTCAAAGTGAGTTAACTAGTGAACATTTGAATACACATGAACAATTACAGTAGACAGCTATGCATATCACATGTACTATATAATAGTTGAGGAAGATGCCTGTTATGTCACATGTTTAATAATAAATAACAATTACGCATCCTAGTAGTGAATAATACATGTGTATTAATCAGTAACTCAAATTGAATACAAATACTGGGGACCCCATTATATGCACTAATACTGTTTGTGTATTCGGGGGGTTGGGACGGCCTAGTAGTCTAGAGACCCGCGCTTCGACCTCTAGCTGGCTGGTCACCTCTGGCTTGCGGCTGTGGTTTTGAGCCCTGGTGTGAGCGTATGTGTATGGAGATAGGGGCGGCTCTCCGGTTTCCTCCCACTGCTAAAGACCCCTACGCGCAAGCGAATCATTGAAATAAAATTAAACCATATGTTAGTCCCGAAATGACCTAGTTTGTGTTGAGTGGACTTTACACCCCATTTCTCTCTCTGTTTGTGTATTTCCATATACAAGATATGTATGGAAAATCACTGTGGGTTTACACATGCTTAAATACTTAAAGAAAAGATCACAATTCAGAATAACAATCATTTCTAATACCAGGGCCCTGTTTCACGAAATTTTAACTAAAAATAAAATCCAAATTTTAGCAGATACTTCAATTTTGATTGGCTAAGAACTAAAATCAATCTAATATTGTCCAATCAAATAACTAAAATTTTGATCTTATCTTAGTTAAAATTTTGTGAAATAGGCCCCAGGATTATAAAGTTCTTCCAATCAGAAGCTAAGGCATTCACTGTTAAAAATATTTTGGACCATAACTGTCACAGATATTAAAGTTCCGTCAAAGCCATGGATAATAAAGAGGGTGGTGACGACAAATCAATCCCTACCCCTTGCTATTGTACAGATGACATATAACTACTAAAAGTTGGTCCCAAATTATAATGAACACCAAAAACTCATAGCCTGAGATACTTGTTAGATATGAGGAAAAATATTTGTGAATAGTGCATCTTTGAATATAACTTCAATTTATTGTTCACTCGATTGATTACAGGTATGTACTTTGTGATTATACTGAATATCAAAGTATTTTCGAGGTATGAGGCCCCAAGACATTTTGCCATTCTCCCCCAATGCAATGGGTGTGACGTGACGCCACTGGGTGGAAGAGGATGTTGAACACTATTTGAAGAAGAATAGAAGAAGTTACTGATATTTTGTAGCAAAACATCCTGTTATATAAAACGGATCTTTCTAGCAAAGCATCATGATATAATAAAACACTGACTTTCTACCCTAAAATCACTGCCAGTTTTAGATTAATTACATGCCTCTTCTTCCATCCCTGTAATCATTTTTTTTAAAATAAAATATTGTTTCAACAAAAACATAAACCCCAACAAACTAAAATAAAAAAATGGACCTAAAAAGTCAAATGTGAACATTCAAACTATTCATCAAAGCAGTTATATGATGTATTTTTAATATGTTTCTGAATTTCATGACAATTACCATGTTATATATCTTTATGTATTATTAATGTGATAGTATGGACAATAAATTAGTAGTTCTTGGTTTAGTAGCTGCTAATGTGTTTAAATGTTTCCTTTAAGCATAGATTAAATATATTATTATATATATATTTTGTGTATCCTTAATAACCATGGCATGGATCCTTTCCCCTACGTTACGTCATGATATTGTTTAAAAATATTTCTGAGAGTCTTTGAGTAATTAGTTTAAATTAACAATGATGTTGTTGTGATCTTCTGATATCCAATATTAAAGACAAAATAAGCATTATGAAATTGGCACACGAATTGCATACCATATGCTTTTGGCTGCCATTTGTAATGAAACGACTCATTGATGGAGGCCAAACATATCTTCACAGGAGAATATTACCAGTGTACCATAATGTGTTCCAGCGCCATTTCCAACAAGAGAATCGAAGAACGAGGTAAGACATTTTCCACAATTCATATCAAACAGTGACACAATATTCTTATCTGGAGAGCATGCTCAATAAATACTATCAGTGTAGGCAGGAATAACATGCTAGAGAATGTCATTCCATTGAGGCTTGTGGTTATATTTTCGCTGAACATAACTAATTTGAAATTAGAGTGAAAACGGAAACAATTGAATGTAATCTGTTTACATACATTCATATTACATTATTATATGCATATTGTGACCCATTTGTGTCAATTTCTTGGTCCCAATATTAGCAGTTTATCTCCTTTAAGTAACAATTTTTTGAAGGTACAGCTGAGTCATTTTTATTCATCCATTCGCGCCCCCAACCCCCTCCAAAAAAACATGTCAGACAAATCTAACCCCACAAGGTGTCACACCTTACCCAACTCAATACTGTGATGCCTGCAATGCAATCAATTAGGCATAAGCTAAACATACATGTTAGATGACAACTAGTCAGATGTCTTTATAGCTTATAGCAACAGGTTTTGTGCACTGGGTATGGTATGTTTATCATCATTAATCTGGCCAAACACTAGTCAGACCTTTAAACTTTCTTCACTTTTCTGTAATTAATATTACCTATACTAGGTTGCACAGTTGGTATTTCTCCTCCCTACAGCTTGTATTCAATAATAAAAAAATACCTACTTATAATAATTATAACAATCTCTTTCATAAGTAGTAATTATAGCAAAAAGTAAAAGAGGACATGATTTTCAATATTACAAACTTGCCACTCATAGTCAGAATAATACTTGAGCTGTATATATATAGGCCTAAGCTATTCTATTGTATATTCTAAATTAACAACAGTTATTATGAACATTTTACCTACCATGTGTCGACCAGATATTCTGGCCTTTTACAGACAATTCAACTAAATCTTCGGCTTCGTTTTTAATAGTACTTTCATCACTTGTAGTTTTGTCATTGATCTGTGTAATGCCATGTTTCTTGGAAACGAAAACATGCCATACAGCTACTAACACAAACATAACCGATAACACGCACACGCGCCCGTAACGGGACTTTCTTCTATACATTGCCGAAAGTGCATACCGTACAAGTAAAACAATATTTAATTACAACGGTGTCCTCACACATAACATGTTATAATCACACTGTTATAAGTTACAACACCTGTGCCAGTAATAAAATAGTCCCAACTCAACGTGGAAGATTGTTTGTAAACGGAAATCGCTCCCCATTTCATTCATGTATTGGTTCAGTTCATTTTAATGCAAAAGGGGGGATAGTCATTACAAACTTTCATCTGTTGGTAAGACGGAAAACGGCGTCGATTATTATCATATTATTATTCAATTAATCACAATGCTAAAATTATTTTTTCGGCTTATGTTGTATTGTTCGCTGGTATGTAAGAGTTACACACTTTTTAATGGAAATTGTATAATTTACCACCCCTTTAGTGGGTAAATGCAAGAAATCATTCTCCTTGTGCATGTATGTACAGTATTGGTATAATAATAATATTATGAACTGCAGAATTTATGTATGATTATTCTTGGATAAAGTACATCGACAATTCTATGTTTTAAGTTATGGTAATTAAATCATAAAGAAATGAAGTACAATTTTGGTTTACATATAATTTAAATTAGAATACTTCTTGTTATAATGCAGTTTGTTTTTTTATGGCAGTTTTAGATGTCTTCACATTCGGAAAGGGCCTTTCGAGATTAACACTGTAACATTTTGCCATTCATCAATTCTGTATAAACTTTCAATTCTTCATTTAGACTAGGTTATTTATTTTGGCGCAATATAGCCCGATTGGGGCTGATGTGCCAATAAACTCCATTTCATTCATTTATTTATTATACACTTTTAGGATTTATGTTTTAATGCACTTTTCCAAACAATTCTTTTTATATGGATTTGGTGGAGAAGGAGGATTTTAATTATGGAAGTCTAATAACACCCAACCAAACCTCGGTACGCGGTTCGATCATTTGAAAGATCACTCAGACGCTTAGGTTGAACTGGTTTAAAAACCCCGGCGATCGTTAAACCAGTTTAACTTGGTCGTCTGCACGCATGTGGGGCCATTAAACCAGTTTAAGGTAAAAAGCCTTCTCGAAGACAGGTCGCAAGCTGAGGCTTTTAAACAGTTTTATTCGCCTCACATTTGCGTTCAGACGATCCGCCGTATTTTTAAACCAGAACTTTAGCGTTTGAATGGACTATAAAATATAGCCTAATTGTAATTTTGTTGCCTCGCTACGCCGATTGTCACTTTTACATACAGATATTAAATTCTTCCATATCATATCAACAATCTTTCAAATTGTCTTTCATATAGTTGCACATATTGTTATGCAAATTTCGTATTGCGCTCCGTCTATCAAAATGATTGCTAGTGTAAGAAATTCTATTGAATTAAATCGTAGTCATATCTAATTTCATCTACATTATATAATTACTATCTTAGGTTTAATAATTTTTCTCATGACACAATCATCAATCAAGTCAGGCTAGCTTGACCAGCTTAGAATTTCATTTGCAATCCTTATAAGGGATCAAGGGAAGACTGCATGGGTGTATATAAGTTCATGTCATTGTCAACCCACTATACACGTGACATTGCGACAGTCGATATTTACACCCCCCTTTCATTATCTGTTGTGCCTATCGAAGAAATTAGAATGGAGTGTCCATCCATTACAGACAAAATAACTTTGCTTTTAATTCAACTAGAGTGTTCAGCCTCGGTGAATACCTTGACAGAGTTCCATGATGAGCATTTTCTGCTGAGGGTAAACAGAGATTGGCAATTTGATTAGTTTGGGAAACAACCTTGGTTCTAATTAAAGTAGGCAAGTCTCTAACTTAATATCATCCACAGTATTCCACGGATGTGACACGATTTATTGGTGAATTTAAAGGGACTATCCCAATTTGAACAGAGTCTCTAAAATAAAAGTCTGTGTATGTATGAATTTTAAGCACCAAAACATGGAGGAATGGTGTATATACCCTGACTAAAAATTCCAGCACAAATATCGAGTTGTTTGGATGTGAATGCCAAAAATGCTTATCCGAACACATAACCTTAAGATTCCAGGTTAGTTTTTTGGTTGAGTGACCTGATAATCGATTCCTGTTTCTTTGGAGGTCTATACAGTGAATGATCCATGTGCAGTACTTGATAATGCATCTACAATTATTTCTATAAAATAAAAGTCTGGTTTCATCCATGCATTGCATAATACAGCTTAGGACAGCAGTCTCCATTTCCAAATGAAGACTTGTGGGTTTAAGTTGTTTGAAAATGTATCACAAATATTTAATTAGTTGCTTGGCCCTTGGATTTTAAGGGATTTAACACAAAATTAAGCAGTTTTGTTCTCCAAAATTTTATCGGGATAGGCCCTTTAAATCAACATTGATGTTGTTATCATCTAACAATGAAAAGATGGGCTTCTGATATCCAATATTTAACACAAAATGAAATTTTAAAATTGGCACACAAGTCAGGGGCGGATGTAGGAATTTTGAAAAGAGGGGGCGCTGCAAAATGAGGGCACTGACCGCAGAGACGGGGCACCCCCAAGATTATTATCCATCATTTCCGTGCATATGTAGCCATTCTAAGAGGGCATATTTGGGTCTGAGAAAAGGCACTTTCAGCAGTAAAAAAGGGCACTGTCGAAAATTAGGGGGGTGCAAGGGGCACAGGGCCCTTTTTTACTGCTGAAAGTGCCTTTGAATCTGCCTCTGCAAATTGCATACCATAAACTTTTGAGAGCCATGAAGCGACTCGATAAAGGATGCTAAACATATCCCCACAGAAGAATACTAACAGTGTAGACTGGAATAATGAGCCACTAAAGACTGCCATTCAATTGGGGCTCTTCACGTTTTTTGCCCAACATTACTGATTAGAAATTACAGTAAAAAGAGAAACGATTGAATGTAAATCAGTTTATATACCTTCATATTACATTATATATATGCATTGCGACCCATTTCTAGATGCTAAAATAATAGAGATTTAGCTCCTTCAAGTGAGGGAATGAAACTCTGCCAGTTCATTATATCATTACCTGGATTAAGTTTGATAATGAGCATTTGACTTTGGGGCACTATACTTGATTCTAATTGAGTGAGAGTCATGAAATTTACATCAATACCTTGGCAAAGTTTGATGATAAGCATTTCCTGCTTAGGCTAAGTAAAGATAAGCTATTTGATTGGCTAAGACTTTGTAACACAATAACTTGTTTATTTGAGGCAGAACATTCAAACTTGGTGTTGATGCTCATTAGGTGAATGTCATGACCGAGTTCAATGATTAGCATTTTTCCACTATGGCTTGACAAAATATTCAAATTGAGTGAGAGTGGTTCCACTACATCAAAACCTTGTCTATGTTCGACCATGAGAATTTAAAATGCTTAGGCTAAGCTCTTAGGCTAAGTAAAAATATGCAGTTTGGTCGCTCCATGCTTTTTATGCTTAACATTATAATTTTCAGTTTTGGTGTATTAATAAATGCATAGCATCATGCAGATTAAAATGGCTATTACAATAGTTAATAACACCACACACTGATAATAACCATGTCATAAATATGTAATAAATTCAATTTAATAGTTTAAACACTATTATCACAATAAAATGATGATATTTTTATCAAATTAAAATCTGACATCTGTCTCATTAATATTTTTTTATCAATACTGTTTAAAGATACAATATTCCAGAGCTCAATCTGTCTATTGCAGTTTTTTCTTTAGGACATAAATGTTTTATAAATTATTAATCAGACATTTATTAACATGACAAGTCCATAATCAACCCTCTGATTTTAGGTAGATTAGAATAGTTGGGCCATTTAATGATTTAATTTAAAAATGGAGAATATATCGGTACCATGGTTACGATAAACAATGATTGGCTCAGAATAAAGTATAAAGTAATTTGAATGGAATTTTAAATATATTAATTTAGCATTATCTATTTGTGAACTATTATAGCCAGAACAGTCTGCACTTTATCTAAATCTTATAAATTGTATCTTTAAGGCAGTAGGCCTACTTTTAATGAGCATATTTGGATAACCAATGACATTCATGTTCTGTTCATTAGTAAAATGAAATGGATTATAACCTCATACTTTTTTTTTACAGCAACAGGGTTAACTAATAAAGATTGAGGGTGTGCCATGAGGGAAATTAAAAAAATTTTCGGGATTTTTTTTATGTGCAGGTCAAATGTGTATAATTGTTTCAATACCAGGCACTGATCATTTTCAGGCCCTGCAGAATTTTGATGGGGTTCGTATTTATTCCAAAATGAACAATCCTACTAGGTTTGGAAAACATCCACGGAGAACATTAAATTTTATTACATTCTAAAGACTATACATATAAAATAGAGACAACTTGGAAATTTATTACATGATAGGATTTCTGTGAGGTTTCTCCTTATACAGAAACAAACAACACCTTCAAAGGATAATAACTTCCATTGAGAACCAATGGAACAATCTTCTGACATATCTGAATTTATACTTGGACATCATGCAGAAAGCAGATGTTGTTTCCCATTAAGATTCAGGACTCTAGACCAAATTATTATACAAACTTTAGTTCAATATAATGTCATTTTCTTTACTACTTTGTGGTTTGCTGGAAATAAGTTAGATATTGACTAACCAATGGAAGGAAAACAAAAACAATGTATGCTTTTATTGGTCAAATCTTTATGTATAGGCCAGGAATGATATTTTACATACAATATAGTCTATTTCAGTGTAGTCCTGTTTATATACATATGACATAAAATCTACCAGTTGTATTAAATATGTTATATTCACATTATTTGACATATACACAGGTATATATAATACACAGTATAATACACATATATTATTTACATTTAACCACAAACTTACAAATACTGAAAGTTCAACACCTACAAAGGAATCCAGTGTTTATGCACATTTCATTTAATCTTTTGTAGATACCAGGTGCATTCACAAGACAACATGACACTAAAAACTGATCAAGAGCAAAAACCCCTGAAGTAATTATTAGAAATAATTAAAATTTGATTGGCTTCTAGTTGTTCCTAGTGCTATCATTTATTATAAAAAAGAAATGTACTGGAAATCACATGCTGCTGAAAATTTGGTTAATTGTTTAACATCAATATGGTTCTTTGTCAGATGAACATAAACATATATGGTGGACGATTGGGGGTAATGTCAGTAGGTGACGGATGGGCTGATGGCCCTTGGTGCAACCATATACGACCACATTTCGATGTGGGAGTACAAAAATCACAATTTCTATAAAGGGGGACTTATGTCGACCTTGCAACTGAAAGCAACTTGCAACAATAATATACTAATAGAATTGTGGTAAGACCAACCATGCCTTTGTGTTGCTTATTCGCCATTTTGTTTATCACTCGATGATTAAATTAACAGTCACGTGTTAAGTGTGATCGCTATCAGTTCCGAGTCGACATAAGCGCTCCGAAATTCAGTTGCTCCCACTTCTGCAGTTGTCCTCAGTTGCTGATATAAGCATTCTTGCAACTGACTGCAACTAGTTGCTTTGGGTTGCCAAGTCGACATAAGCCCTGCTCAATACATAATTACAACAGTCATAGATTTCAAGTGGTTATTTTCGATAGATGTATATCAGACACCCAATCTCACTATAAAAATACTGGATTCCTTGAGAAACACACGAGAGGGTGTCACTAATTGACAGTCCGACAATTAAGAGCTTTCTGTTTGGGTGAAACCTGACCTCTTTGTGTTAGGGAGCACATGATGAAAAACTTGATGGTGGGCTGAGGTGGGAGACTTAAAGCGTACAACAGTTTCTGTGATAATTAGTCCAATATATTATCCCAGCACACAGTTTGTACATTGGAATGTATCTTTAAGTCAATTAACTTGATAAGTGTATTAAATCATGAACTGAAACCTACTGCATAAATTTACATTTTGTTTCATGATTATTTTAATGATCGCAATCATTTTACTGATTATATCAACACTGTTCGACTACAGATTTTGGTAGATACATATTTGCAACAGCAGGTTTTGAATTTTTGTTATCATTTCCAAATTGAACAAATATCTACTAATGATGTGTATATTGCCTTCAAAACCCAACCTCTAATGAGGATAACTTAATTACTGTAAAGCGAGAGAGAGAGAGAGATATGGGGTTTAACATCCACTTGACATAAACTAGGTCATTTCGGGACTAACATGATTTAATTTTATTTCAATAATTCGCTTGCTTGTAGGGGTCTTTAGCAAATTGAGGAAACCAGAGTACCCAGGGGAAAACCCAAGAGGCGACCCTACTCCTTGCCACGTACAACCACGGATTCGAAACCACTTACTGTAAAGTAAAGTAGGATAATTCATTTGAAGTTATTTCGTTAAAAATGCAGCCATTGGATCTTCTGTCCTTCGTTTTTTCATTAAAAAGGCCTCTTTTTGTTCTTCAGTGGGTTCAGATGCTTCGTACATACTATTATATGGTCTTTTTCTTTCATCTATAGCCATTAATTTATCAATACTACGATTATGTTCCTCTTCTTTTCTTAGAGCCTAAAATGAGAGAAGTCAAAATATCAATTCGGTACAAAAAGATTGTAAACAAGAGCTTCTGTTAGGTGTTCTCTGGGTTGTTTTAGTCAAGTGTTTAGGTTAAGGCAATAATGTTCTGGATTCAAATCCTGTTCTTCAAATGTATGAGGGTCTCTGACATAAAAAATATACTGTGCACATAAAAGAACCCTTGACAGAAAAGCCGGTGGTCAGGTCCGTAGCCAAAGGGGGGCTATGGGGTGGCTAAGCCCCCCCCCCCAATATTTCACTGACAATAATGATTTTTTTCAGAGTGTTCAAAATGGCAGATGACCCATCGGTTGGTAGCATGGTTCACTAAGGCCTGTCTGTCATCATAACTTTCTGATCCTCTTGTCTTGATAATATAGGTGCATTGTACATAACAACAACAACCATTTATATTCATTTCTACTTTAAAGGGCCAATCCCTATATTTTGGAGAATGAAACTGTTTATTTTTGTGTTAAAATCCCTTAAAATCTTCTACATTAGGACTGATCAACTAACTCAACATGTGTGATACATTTTCAAACAACTTAAACCTGTCAGTCTTCATCTAGAAATGGAGACTGGTGTCTGGATAAAACCAGACTTTTATTTTGTAACAATACTCATTAAAATAACATGTGTGGAAAGGGGCGACAATAATACATTAACATGAAAATGTAGTTGTATAAAATCTGGATAAAACATGTGAATACAAGATTCTCGTCTGCTCAATGTTTAAAATTAAATGGAATACATGACTTGGAGTAAAAATTAATCTAATTGAAATAGATTAATTTAAATTAAAAACCTCTTTTAGTTTTTCTCCATTATCATCTGAGTCACTATCACTGCTATTGTCACTATCACTCTTATTTTTCTTTTTCTTCTTCTTTTTCTTTTTATCTTTCTTCTTCTTCTTTTTTCGCTTTTTTTCTAATTCATCATGATGTAACTATAAAAGTAATGATAACATCTTAAATCATGTCCCCATGCTACACTACAATTGGCAGGGTAATGGTTTCACACCATTTACAGAACTATAAACTGGATTCAAAATAAACTTCTAATAAGTGTACAGTTTATGGATTTGTGAATGTATTTGTTGATTCATGATACACCTGTCTCAAATTCCATTTCAATCTACCAGACATGGATTACATGTACTAATGAATAAAGAGAGGAGAAGAAGGGGACGGCAACACTCTCTTAAAAGTAGACTAAAGCTGGACAGACTTGGACATCTGTGGGTATACTTGAAAAAGGGTACGTCTACCCAAACACTTAAACCATCTTTACTACCTACAAGTCTGTGCGTCATGCTGTTCTTCGAGGATTCTTAAATTTATTAATGAATAAAGAATGAGATAAACTTACTTCCATCAAAGATTTAGGAACTTCTTCTTCAGCATATTCTTTTTCTTGTTGAAGTAACAATTCTTTACTTGACTACAATAAAATATCAATAACTAAAATGACCAATGACCCTTACACCAAAGTATATTGTTTTGATTATTGTTAGCATTACCGAAAATATGCAACCAGTTTAGTTAATGACCAAATAAATTGTTCTAATTACACCTTTACCGAAAAAAAGCCATTGGTTTAGTAGCATATACCGGTACTACAATATTTGTTGGAATAATGTATAAATTTTAAGTAAATTTGTATTTTTACACAGTAATATGCATGTGGTTTATAAAGAAAGTAATATTTAGAAATAATACTTACTAATGCTGCCTGTTTTCCTGATTCACCAGTACAATATGATTCTTTAACAAGAGAATGACAACAACTAAAACCCCATTGACCTCGAAACCAATATGATCCCCATACACTCTGTTCAAATAAAAAATAACAAAAAAGTTAATCAGCCTCTCAATATAATACATATTTACTGTGCTTTAGCCCCTTGACATACTGTGTAAAGATGCATTATTTAAGATTTCTGCTATAATAGTTCAAAAATAGATAAAGAAAATTTAAAGTGAAGTTAAGGGTGTTTGAAGTTTTTGACAAAATGTAGCGTAGATTGTATACGCTACTTTATCGTTAAATTTTAAAATATGACAGATGTTCTAATCCTTTTAAATCTCGACCATTCGATGATCTAGACAGTTGGTTATAGTGTGTATAACACTTAAAGCCAAAACTGCAATAAGAAGATTTACCTTTTACATAATGCATCTTTTAACAATATTTTATTCATTTCAAAAGCTGCAAAACCCAACAAAAGTTCTTTTTCTAAGCTACAGTATGCTACTAAAATGTTTTATCAGTACAAATAATTAAACATCATGCACTCAAACTAATTTGAAACATAGTTTTTCTGATTAGGGTTTCGAAAATAGAGTTGAAAATAAAGCATAATCTGGCACGATCTTAACATAATATAATTTGTACTATAATTCCGAATACAAGAAAATTGGCTTGCTGTTGACATACATTTAGATACTTGGGGTTTGAATTAATGAAATATAAGTATACTTTGTCACTCATTTATGAAAAGTCAATTGTATACAGAGCAGTTTTAAATGAAGAACTTTTTTTATCATACACCTATAGTGAGAGAGAGAGAGATTTAACAAAAACTAGGTCATTTTGGGACTAATTATTGGTTCAAATTTATATTCAAACAGTCACTTAGGTGTAAGAGTCTTAAGCAGTGGGGAGAAACCAGGTAACCCAGAGAAAACCTACAAAGTTAGGTAGGTGGCACTACTCCTCGATACATACAAGCTTGGGATCAGAACCACACCAGACAGACACTAAAGCGCAGGCATTGGACTACTCAACACTTATATTAACACGAGACAAAATAATTTAGTACTAACTGTATGATTATTAAGATAAATATCTTCTTCATAGCGAGATTTAACAGCTGCTTTCTCCTGGCCTTTTATTACAGCACCATGTCTAGAATATTCTACATAATCTTCCTGTAATATAAAAGAAAATGGTTGCCAGGTAACTGAACATATACTCCCACAACAGGTAGGTCGTCCAGGCAGTCAACAAGGGTTGTCACATATTTTATCTTTTGTCAGTAATGAAAACATTTAAAACACACTAAAATCTGACTACAAGTAACAAAACATTAAGGAATTATCAGAAATCATTAGAATTTGTTTTGATTGTTTGTCTCATGACCTTAAACACTGTGCATTAATTTTTATTAAACATGCATTATGCAAGAGCAAAATCTACTTATTACAAGTCTTTCTTTAGGCCTGAAATGTTATCTAAATTATCAATAAGAATTAGACATTAATTAACTTATCCAGACCATAATCAACTCTCGATGTCAAGGCTAGCCTTCGATGTTGGCTGGATTAAATTCCTATATCCCGCATAATAGCCATTGATAATTATATCAAAAAAGTGGATAATCGAGACTATGCTGTTTATATAAATGATTTTAGTAATGATGGCCAAGGCTATGCAAATATTTCACTCGCTTCGTCCATAGTGGATCAATTTTTTCAGCAAATTACCTTTACACTATCTAGTTTTTAACTATTATAGTGAGAACTGCCATCTCTTTATCTTATCTCCCATTATGTATCTTTAACTATACCCTCTAGACCACAGGATTTCTCAAGTGATTACGGGCTAGTTTCTTTGTCTCTAAATTGATGACTATATATACAACCACATTTCAATGTGGGCGTATAAAAACATATATACATGTACTAATAAGATCACACAGTAGAATGGTGACTAAAGTATATGAAGCTAAACAAGTTGTGCATGCAGGAATTAGTTTGATTTTGACACAGCAGTTAGTGGGCTTTGTCTAAATGTGTTGATGCCTGAGGTTCTATGTTGAAGCTTTAAAATGGGTGTCAAGTCACTGTCTATAAATATCAAATAAATTTAACTTTTTTATGTATTCAGTTGTAATTGGGTATAATAGGGCCAGTGTAACCTGGTAAGATAGCTAAAGAATTTGCACTACACTAAGTATAACCTGGTCATTTTAGGCCCATCATATAGCACTAGCCTTCTGATATCCAAACAATAAATAAAGCGAGAATTTCAAGTCAAAACATAATTATTTCTATGTCTCTTGCTCAATAGGTTGTCAACTCACTATTATACGATCATATGCATTATTCCCCACACTTAAAAATCATTGACACCAAAAATACTAAAGACAATTACCTCCCTTGTTTTTCTATTCCCCCCCCCCACCCCCATGGAACGTTTGAATTTGAAGTTGAAAATTACATATTTGCCAATTTCTCATCTGGCAATGATGAATTATTGGATTAATAGGATTATTGTTTAACAAGGTAGGACTGTTTAAAGATACCATCTATTTTAAGGCTTTATTTTAACACATTTAAAATATAACTTAAAAAAAAATATGAAATTGTTGTTTTAAGTATATAATGTTGTTTACTGACAATGATTTGACACCCTCAACATACCACACATATCAACACACTTAGACAAAACCCACAGACAGCTACATCAAATCCAATCAACATATCTTTCTTTATTTCATTAACTAGCTTACGTCACTGATTTTTCTAATCTACCCACACATCCATATTTCATTAACTAGCTTGTACCATGCCGTACAAAAATCTATAGCAATTGGAGAAAAGCATGAAACCCTAGTAAGTCCATCAAGTTAATTACTTACGATGTATTACATGTGTTTATTAATTAGGCAACTTAAAACCTTTTTTCATTGCATTGGATTCAAGAGAAAGAGATTGACTCTAACCAGGTCATAGTATAACACTAATAATGGGGTTGTTGAAACCATGACACTTGAATTAATGACAGACCTTATGATATTAAGTGCATACACAGGCCCGGGACTGTACAGCGCAGTGGACGCTTGGTAATACATCACAACAGTTTAGATCATATGTAATAAAAACAAACCACAGATGTATATATGGCTATCAATGTAACACAGACATATAGACCTAAACAGCTGCCAAAATTTCAAGAAATAAACAATAGTTGTTCTGACAACACTCGGTGACAGGCATAATACAAGCACTAGGAGAAGTCCTTGTATTTTGTTCTCTTAAAGCATTTGTGTTTTTAGCTTGATTTGTTTATGTTTGTGGTCTTTGAGTATGATGTCTTGTCCATATATTTGTTTTTGTGTAAAATTGTGTGTGGTGCAACCCTCCTGCACTTACTATAAGACCACACTCAGAACCCACCCCAACATGTGATCATCTCAATCCGATTCAGTTTATAGAGGACAATATTGCTTAAACTAACTGAAAGATGACATTTACATAAATGGCAACCGATCTTTAGTTTAGATCTCACTCAACTTAAATATCTTGCCATCTCAACTCGCCAATGCTATTAAAATAAGATAAACTTCGGTTCTTACAAGTGTTTTTCTGACCTTTAACTATACTGTATAAAATCGGCTTTCTATCAACAGTATGTTCAGCAAGACAGTGTATCAGTCTATCAGTCAAATGCACACAATTCCAACACATGCTACATGGAAAGTATTTCAGATTGGATGACTCTAGGACACTGAACAATATTTAATTCAATTAACTGCCTAACTTATCAAATTTAGTAAGTATTGTTTGTGTGTTGGTGATTCAGATCTAACATTTGAATAACCAGAAAACAATATACTTAACTAATTTCTTTGTAATAGTGGAGTAATAGTGGTGATTCTATCAGGTCTTATCATATATTGAGATCAGTCGTAGCAAACGTGTTGGTCGTATCGAAACAAATCTGAACATATCTGCCCGTATCATAACAATAACACAATAGGGACACTCCTATCATAACATATTGCACGGCAGTGGGAAAATAGCATAAACTATTATTTCATCTGTTCACAACAGACATCTTTTTAAGCTTCCACCATATCCTCAACTACCAGTTACCAAATAATAATACATGTAAACAGTGCAGATGACAGGGTTAACAGTTTTTACTAATATAACTTACTGTTTGAGCTAATAACAATTGTTTAGGTGGAGCATCTAAATGTTCTTCACCACCATATTTTTCTAATATAGACTGCTTAGCAGTTTGTTTAAAACCATCTTTTCTTTGTTGAAATTCTTTCTGTAGTAAGGCTAGCTTGGTAGGATCAGCTTGGAGATGGACATCTACTCCTCTTTCATATGCTTCCCACGCAAATACTAAAACATTCAAATGTCAAAATCTTGTTACAATACAATTTACTGAAAGGATTGAATTGTGGTAATACATCACAACAGTTTAGATCATATGTAATAAAAACAAACCACAGATGTATATATGGCTATCAATGTAACACAGACATATAGACCTAAACAGCTGCCAAAATTTCAAGAAATAAACAATAGTTGTTCTGACAACACTCGGTGACAGGCATAATACAAGCACTAGGAGAAGTCCTTGTATTTTGTTCTCTTAAAGCATTTGTGTTTTTAGCTTATCTAAATAAAGTCGAAAAGGGTATTCAAAATCAAAGTATCGCAAAACACACAAACAAAGTTCAACTTACGTTGTTCTTTAGCCATTTCATGAGCATCACCAGACACCCGAACAAAATTATCACCAGCATAATGTAAGCTGAAAAAAAAAGAAAATATACAGAAAAACATTACATTGATTGATATTCAAACACAGTTACATTCCATGCTTTATCAAAATTCATCCTCCAAACAGAATACCGCATTCACAGACATATTCCAAGTATTATTAAAATCCTTCACTAGAACTCTAGGTATCGCATTTCAAACATGCATACCAATATAATTGCCCATTAGAATGGTGTTTGCATTGCCGGTTATGAAAAACAGTACACTGGCAACGGAATAGCAGAAAATGGCAACCTCTTTTTTATGCAAGAAATAACAGAAATATAGGCAATAATTACTGACATATTTTAATCATCTGTTTCAATGGCATTTAGTAATTGAACTGGAGTATACAGGTCACAATTCTATGGAATACAATTACTGCTTATTACTGAGCGACGTTTCGACTATGATGTGGCAGTCAAACTCATTGATCAGATACGAAGAACAGAAGGAAAATATATACATGTATGTAACAATCTTACTTTCTTAATGCGATGCAGGGATGCCGGTATAGTAAGGGAGATATCCCTGTTTTGTCAGCATTAAGAATGTATTGTTATGTACATGTATATATTGACTTGTCTTATTTTTTAGATTTTATCATTGCTTGATAACGACTAGAGAAGCCTAGTCGAAACGTCGCTCAGTAATAACCAGTAATTGTATTCCATAGAATTGTGACCTGTATATTTTAATCATATCTAAAACGTTACGGACAAATTTGAAAAATATGGACAAATTTGAAAAATATGGACCAATTTGGAAAATATGGACAAATTTGAAAATTATGGACAAATTTGAAAAATATGGACAAATTTGAAAAAAAAATTTGAAAAATATAAATGGACACGGAAAGGATTAGTATTGTATTTGAGGTAGTGTCACCTGTTCAACATGTATTGATTCTAGGGCAGTTATTTCATGGAACTTTAGACTCTGGTGTCGACTTGGAAAAAATCTGATTTGCTTATCTTTATGTATTAGGCGCACTCCTTCTAGATAATAAAATAATCGGTTAAAAAAAATGTGCCTCATACACCGAAGAAGAATACGATAGGTCGTTAAAAAGATATTTTGTTTCTCAGACCAAGTTTGTCACTTAAAAAGAGCTGCATGACCCATTTCCATCTTAACACTAAAAAACAGGCTCATTAATTACAGCACGTAAATATTTCTTCTTGGTTACAGGCATTAACTTTATAAAAATTTTGAATGGATCCAGAAATGTACTGTAGGCTCAATTATCAAATACGCTACACCGATGAGATTCTTTGGATCACATCAGATTTTCATAAAGGATATTCTGAGAATAAGACTATATGTTTAATGTATGGCTTTGAATATATCTATATAACAGTACATACTCTGCTTTGTCTTTACCACTGCCAGTAGTTTCATATGGATTCTGTCTCATTGATCGTGTTTTGGGGTCGTAGAATGCAGAGTTCAAATCTAGATTATATAAATACTGAAAAAAAAGAAATGAGGTAATTTTAATTTAAAACACTATTTGATGCAATTTTGCTTAGCTAATTACAATGGGAATGGCAACGTGTCTGAAGTTAACAAACTTATACCTAATCTCTCAGAGGCATTTAGTAATTGGATATTGCAAGAAACTATAACACTTATGGAAGAACAATTACTGATTTATCTAGGCAACATTTTGAAGAGTATTCTCAACACAGGTAACAATGACAATCAAGGCTATTATAATAACAGGAACTGTCAACTTTTTATCTTATTTCCAATAATGCCCCTTTAAATGATTGATTGTAACTTAATTAAAAGTCATACTTTATTAATACTTTTCTCAAATGAAAGCAAGTTTAATAATAAAAAAAAATTTGTCCGTAATTACTATAAATGTATGAACTAGCATACTTACTTTGGCAGTGTCTTCCCGAATACGTAAATTTCTAACTGTAATTCTTTGTTTTGTTTCAAACTTTTGTCCAGGCATAGCCAGATCATCAGCATATTTATCTTCATCTTCTTCATCATCATCATCTTCTTCTTCTTTCTTCTGTTAAAAACCAATGTCCATAAAATAATAGAAGATGTATTATATAATTAATTAATTATTTTATATGTAATCATTATTGGAATAAAAGTATAGCTAAATAGTTGATTCTTTTAAATACATGTATATACACAGCAGAAAATACAATTCAGTTAAGTTTCTAAAACACTGATTCATACAATATAAATTCATCCGAGATTCAATAGGTATAAGGCAATGTATTCAAACACATCTGAGCTCTTTTGGATAGACAGCAACATTCAAAGTTTCATTATGAAAATTAAAATATATATTCTATCACATACAAAAACAATCTACGGACTGACGGGTAAGGATGCTATAATTCCATGTTAAATGTGGACATACAAAAAACAATCATTCTTACATTATTATCTTCTTCATCTGCACCTGTTTTTAATGACTCATCTAATTTCTGTTCTTTTAAAGCTCTCTTTGCCTGAATTTAATAGTATAAAACAATACAACAATATATATCATTATATATAAGGAAAGGTACATCAAATTTTCTGTAATATTTATAGAGATTAATTTTCATATCATAAGCATAGCAATTAAGATCTTAAACACTATAACTTTGTGAATCCTACTCAACCTTTACATGCTTTTTTAGAGATCAATAGAATATTTTAAGTGTACCAGTAAAGTGTTATAGTGGGTACTAGTAGGTAGTGTTTGGAATAAGGTAAACAGATTATTTTGAAATCTATTTTCTGTGAAAGAGATAATGCTAAAATAACCTATCCTCATAGCAAACTGATATGCCTGGCTTCAAACAGGCTTGAATGGTACAGAAAAGTAAGACATTAAAAACCCAGTTTATTCATTTATTCTTCAGTTTATCTATATGTTGTTATGAACTTTCTTGTACTACTTACCGCCTCTATTTTATTATATTCTTCAAATAATTTCTGTCTATGTTCATCTGTGTCAATACCATTCCATCTATCTCTCTTCCCCTCATAATCAAAATCTACTTTACCTTGAATATATTCATCCGGTGCTATAGATTCTCCTGTAAACTTAGCTCCCACTTTTCTTGGTCTCTACAATTCAAAATAATGCAATAAAAATTTTCCACGACACATTCTGCAAGGTAGAGAACAAGCTAATAAAAAAAGCAATTGTTCGTACAATCATTGGGCAAAATCCAGGAAGTTATGGTCTGAAATGTGCAAATATTGAAATGGACTGAAATATATTTGGGATGTAATTATATTTTTTTAAGAATCGGATAAAAATTGTGACTTCTATGGTCCATAACTTTTACACTATTTGTGTACAAGGAGCCGTCATTTGTTCAGGCACTTTTGACCTGATTTTCATGACATTTGAATTCAATCTTCGTAAGGGTGTAATGGTGATACATGTAAATGTTTTTAAAATTGAATAAAAATTGTGACCTCAAGAGACGAAGTGATTTTTCATACAATCAGGGGCCATGATCCTTGAAGTTACGAGTCAATCCATGTCACTTTCAAAAGAAACCAATATCTTTGGCAGATGCACCTATATTTCAAGTGTTGTTAAAATCAGATAAAAATTGTGACCTGTAGAGTGTCCAAAACAGGGCGGATAAACGGATGGACATGGGCGACTGCATAATACGTCGTTATGAAAAATGTGGGCTTATAAAGGGTTTCAATAGATTTAATATTTGAAACTATTGTTACTATCTATGGAATTGTTGCCCAAGAAAATTCTTACTTCAAAATGTTGCATTATCATCAATGGGTAAGCTTATTGGCAATAATTAAATACCTCCAAACAATCTCTCTTTTTATGTGTCACAGCTCCGCAGTTTTCACAGGCACCTTTACGAAACTTAGTAGCTACAGGACCCTAGAAGAAATACAAGTCACATGTATATTATGATAAGTAGCATGAAACTGCAACTAAATTATATCAGATAATAACAAATGACTGTTACCAAGAACTGACCACCCAACAAACGTAAAAAGTTCTCAGATTGTTGTGTGTCTTGTTACTTCATTTTTAGAAGGCCTGAAATCTACCATGATGTGCTGCCAATCAAATCTATTACATTTCGCACAACACACTTGTAACATATACACTTTGTGCAAAAATAAGACACACAAAATCACAATTTTAAAGGGGAATGAAATCTAAGTCACAGAAACATTATTGCAGGAGAACAAAAAGATATTTAATTTAATTACTTTAAATCACACAAAATAAAATTGTGGAAACATCAAAATGACATTGTAACATACCTCTTTAATACCCTTCTTATACCATTCATTCATTGAACTGTAGACTTTTTTCTTCTCATCTTGTGTCCGTTGATGTTTTAATGTTGCTGATGTTGAACCAAAGTACCAAGGTGCTTGCATAATATACTGAGGTATATGTGGATTAATATCTCTATAAAACACAAAATATAACATAGTTATCTAAAAAAGATATTTCATTCAAATAGAAACATTTTAGTAAAGAAAGAAAAAATGTATTTATATTGCTAATAGATAGTGATATCTTACTTTCCATCTTCATCTTGCATAGCTGGTGCTGTACCAGCTTTTCTCATTTCATCTAATTCTTTCATTTTCTTCCAGTCTTCCCTGGATTGTTTTTTTGGTCCATCGTGTTCTTCTTCTGACTTGGCCATCTTGGCCACCATTGATGGTGGCAGATTTACTTGAAAGGACATAATGTCCTGTTTTAATTATTCCCTCCTGTTCTCTCAAAATAACCTAAAATAATGAAATAAAATAGGTAATTGGTACTTTTGATATTACATGTACAGGTATTTTTATCAGCTTGAATATATATAAACCTACAGATAAACATTGTCATGCGTTCATAAGCCCAGACTCGTTTTTTTTAAAATTTGATTTCGTTTTCGAGCTATTTTGATTAAAAGGTAAAAACACTAAACAGATGTACAAATAAGTGATTTAAAACCCATCCAGCGTCTTCATATTTTAAAATATTTCTTTATAACTTTCATAAACTTGTCTGTAACCTATACAAAGAGAATGTATGTCAAAATTAGTTTCTTATAACAGTAGTTGCAGAGAAATAGGCAATTTTGCATGAGTCACTTTTCACGTTATTTTGGCTGTAAAAGAATCAATTATTATTCGATTTTCAATTTTCTTTCACTATTTGATGCCTATTGCCACAGTCGACTATGCCAAACCATTTAACACTTTCACTGTCTCCGGAAGTGACGTCATTTAAGCAATAACTGAATTTTTAGCCTTAAAAATAAATTTTCTTTTCTAACGAATATTATTTGAAATATTTTTAAAATTATGAAATTTTGTTCCATCAACAAAAAGAATGGATCCATACGATCATATAGATACCACAAAATGGTTTCTAGTAGACACTTTCTGTCTTTCATGGTTGCAGAGAAATGGATGATTTTCCACAAGTCACATTTCAAGGTTTTTGGTCTATCAAAAAGTCAACGTGTTCAGTATCACCGGAACTGATAGCATTTTGGAAAAAAACTGAATTTTTAGCCTTCAAAACATATATTTTATTCATATGAGTCTGATCTGCAATGGTTTTAAAATTTTGATACTTGATTCCAATCAACAAATAGATTAGACCCATACGATAGTACAGATACCAAAAAATGGTTTCTAACTTGAACTGTTACCGAGAAATAGACGATTTTCTACAAGTCACTTTTTAAGGTTTTCGATCTATAAAAGTTGCAATTATCATTCGATTTACATACCTGTAACAATTTTACCATGTGATGCCTCATGCCATTTTCATGATCCCACCCCCCCAGAAGTAATCTAATTTTGTCAGGATCATTTACAAATGTATAAAATGAATTGATATTGCTGGATTTGGTTGATTCTGCTTCCATTTTATTTGATGTGTGCAATGTTTATGTGGAAATCTGTTTATCGGTTCCATTGGTACCACAAGTACAAGTGATATGTGTTCTAGGGTAACAATCATGGCACCGAAAGTGACATAAGAAGTTGAAAGGTAACGTGTCATCGGTGAAACCCGTCATTGCTGCTTCGCAGCTCTAGTTTAAATTATTATTTAAAAATTCACTACTTTCTATTAACATCAAAATTCCATGCCATAATGATTATTATAGATCTTAGTCACTAGTAGACTATACTATTACTATTTCAGGCCTAAGGCCTGGCCTACATCTACGACTAACTAGAACTACAGTAACAGTAACTTATAACTTAAACTTTATATTTATATACTAGTTATAGGCCAGGCCTAATCATAATCAGCTCGACTGTAGATTTGAAAACTTAAGGACGAGAATGATGCGTCTATTGAAATCTTAATTATGTTTATTTTCTAATATTCTGAGTCAAAACGCAGTTTACCTTTAAACCTTGGTATTCTTATTTATTTCTATAATCGCTCGTAAACGTTACCGGAAGTTTTGGTTTTAGTATCAATATGCCCCTTACGGCATAATAAATATCGATGTAAGAAAACTTGTGGAACAAACTGTTTATCGGTGGGCATGTATTGTAAATCATCATAAATAACCTGTATGATATTTTGTTATCGTATGAGTAATTAAGCGTGCGTAAATAGAAATCTACACAAGTACACAAGAATGATTGTGTAAGACTTCTATATTTTGTCAATGTATTAAGGGATATTACAGGATAAGATAACTCTGTTTCTGTACCCACGTTTTCCGTATTTTACTGTAAACAAGTGTAACCAATATCTATAATGTCACAACTAAGACACCTTTGGGGTTGTCATAAACAGTTTTACGACTTATTTCCTCCAATTTTAGGGGGTAACATTATTTCATCAGCATGTTCAAGACAATGCTCTGCCCAAGCAAATATTAACACCAAACGACAGTACAAACGACTCAAATATATTTCTAGCCAACTCGGGGGCGGTAGAAAGAAACCAAAGCCAAAGGCAGTTGCGATTTCCTCAGCAAATAATAATGGCCAAATTAAAAATTCGCATAATGACAGGGTGCCGTTAATTGTTAAAATGATGTCAGAGCATAGAAGTGATAATACTTTAATTAATGGCACTGATTCTGTAAGTCACGAAGAGCTTGAAACTGGTCTAAAAAGAATTAAACACGATTTCAGAGCTCAAGTTATGAAAGCTGAAGCAATTCCTGAAGAACTGCCATTTATAAGTGATGACAAAGAGACATCAAACAATTCAGAGTTAGGTTATGTTGAAACTATTTTTCTTGATGATGAAACTCAACAAGAAAGGAGGACAAAAAAGTTTCTTGGAACACCACTACCTGGAACAGGTGTTAGTAATATTCCATGTTCTGGTTGTGGTGCCACACTTCACTGTGAAGATCCCTATTTACCAGGATATATGAGGGGAGAAAAATTTACTACGTTAACTACTGATGAACTGAGAGAGTCTGTGTGTCAAAGATGCCACTTAATATTAAATTCTAACCTGTGTCTTGATGTAAAAGTGGATGCGAAAGACTATGCCAGAATCATTTCAAACATAAAAGCTACATATCCATTAGTTATTGTTATGGTTGATTTGTTAGACATAGAAAACAGTATATTTCCAAATTTGTTTAAGTCAATTGGAAGAAATAAACAATTATTTATTGTTGGAAACAAAGTAGATTTAATTCCGAAAGATCAACCTGGATATCTTCAAAGTGTCAAATCTTCCCTTGTCAATGCATGTGAAAAAGCGGGATTGAATAAATATAATAATATTAAAAATGTGTCTTTAATAAGTGCTAAGACTGGTTATGGAATAGAGGAATTGATAGACAGATTATTAGTCAACTGGGGAATAAATGGTATGGATGAATGTGTTACGATAATAATTAAATATACAATATAGCAGAACACCTAATAAGTAGGCTGAATAGAAAGGGTATTTTTTTTTTATGATAGGAACGATTTTTTTTTTGTGCAGATCATATTGCCATAATATGTTGCAAGGCTCACACTGGCTTTCATTTTTTTCCGCCAAAATGGATCCTAATTTTTACGTAAAACAATGATGATATTTTTTTTCCGCCAACTTGAATATTATATTTTATCTGCCAAAAATATATGATAAAAAAAACACATGTTGTAATAACATAATATTTTTTTTATTTCTTTAACATTCTTTAACAACCATATTTACAATTTACAAGATTCTCCTTTGCTTTACATTAGCCCATTTTGTAAATGATGTATTGAGATCAGGTTGTTTTTTTTGTTAATGTGATTGACATCAAATTTGACAAGCCAAGGGTTGCCAAATTTCCAGTTTTCTTTGTATTTCCGTTTCGCGTGTACAATGCTATTGTTGATTTCGGGTACGGTCACAGTATCAGCATCTGAATCGTTAATCGTGGCATCAAGTTCTTTTCGTCTAGAGGAGCCGACGTCAGACTCTTCGTTAACTTTAGAACACGGCGGCGGTGGTAACGAAAAAAAAGGTAGACAGTTTTCTCACTCCAGAATCGTCGCTATTCAACTCACTCTTTCGTTTTCGACCCATTGCGATGTATAATTTGGAATAATAATGTCCAATTAGCCATGTTGTAATATTTATACATGATGTATGAAGCCACGTACAGTAAACGAAATTCAACTATCAAATCATGTAACTCTCCTTAAAAAAGTTGCCGGCAATGATCAGCCACTTTGTTTTCATTACACAACATCAAATAGTCACTGCTAATCTATTTGTTAGGGTTAATTAATGATGAACAATGGCTAGATATAGGCTTTATGATCGACAATTATCAATCAGTTGAAACCATTAATCCTAGATTGTAAGTGTTTAGTGTTACTCATGACACGTTCGGGATTATCAATAAGTTGATTGATTTAAAGTATGCCGCTATATGGTTAATCAAGGATAAATACGGTTAGAATTTTATAAAATTTTTGTCGTCAATTCTAAAAAAGAATCGCCAGTACCCCAAAACTTTATTGCAAAAATTTTCGCCAAAATGAAAATTTAATCACCACTTTCATAATTTAATCGCAAATTGCGACGTTGACGACCGACAGTGTGAGCCCTGATATGTTGTATTTTGGGGTAATCAGTGAACATGTACTGTCAATGATCATGTAGTGTCTAATCAATGAACATGTAGTAGTACTAGTAGTATATATAGTGTCTAATCAATGAACATATAGTGTCTAATCAATAAACATGTACCATAGTTTTTAGTGTTTAATCATTGACTATATTTTCAGGAGATGTTTATTTACTTGGTAGTACAAACACAGGAAAGTCAACACTGTTCAATGCATTATTACAATCTGATTATTGCAAGTCACATGTCAGAGATTTAATTCACAGAGCTACAACATCAATATGGTCAGGTAAAAGCTGGGAATTTAATAATGTGACAGAAAGAATTACTTCAAATTTACATTTTAAAATATTTGTATCTTTTGTCAACCAACAATGAATGATAGATACATGTATGTTTAAACATAGATTATGCAAGAGCAAAATCTGCCTATTGTAGGTCATTCTTGAGGCCTGAAATGTTATAAAAACTATTAATTAGACATTAATTAACTTATCCAGACCATAATCTACTCACGATGTCAAGGCTAGTCTGCGATATTTGTTGGATTGTAGTTCGATTTGCCGCAAAATTTTCCCTTGTGATTAACAATTAAATCGATAATCAAGACTACTAGTTTTGTCTTACCAACTTTACTAATGATGATCGAGGCTAAGCGTAACTTTCATTCGCTTAGTTCTTGGTTCATAGTGGATCAAATTGACTGAAATTTTCAGCAAATTGCCTTTATATTACCTACTTTTTAACTATTATAGTGTGAACTGCCAACTCGTTATCTAATCTCCCATAATGTGTCTTTAACAAATGAATAAATGCAAGTTATACTAAAGGCCAAACCAATATAAGTTTCAGTGTTTTGGTGTTTATATGAATAAATAGCTATTTGAATCACATGAAACAGGTTTTTTTTCAAATTTCAAAACTTAAAAATTTTAAATTAAAAGTTACAGTGCAACCAAATACTTTTGGTTTTGAAATTATTCTTTTTACAAAGAAATCAGAATAAAACTTTCATTTTTAAAAACTGCTCCTGATGAACAGTAAATCAAATTGTTGTTACCTAATCAAAATTATATTTTGTAGACACTGTATGAGTACATGTATGATTAACTACGTATGACAAATTACATGTAACTCTTTACTAAAAGTATAGTTGATGGATGGAGGAATCCTTTAAAGCTACAATTTCATATTTTAATGTTATATTACTAAAATGTATTAATATAAAGCCCTAAAATAGATGGTTTCTATAAACAGTGCTACCTTGTTAAAGAATAATCCTATTAATCCTATAATTCACTATTGCCAGTTGAGAAATTGGCAAAAATATAATATTCAACTTCAAATTCAAACTTTGAATATAGCTATTGCATGGGGGGAATAGAAAAACAAGAGAGATAATTGTGTTATTATTTCTGGGGTCAATGATTTTCAAAAGTGTGGGAAATAATGCCTGTGATGATCATATAGTATATTAATAATGAGTTGACAACCTTTTGAACAAAAGACATAGAAACAATTATGTTTTTACTTTCTTAGAAAATATGAATTTCTCGCTTTAAAAATGCAAAGAAGATCAGATGTCAGGGATACGTTTGGGGACCAAAATAAAATATAAATAAAGTATAGGTAAACTTCCCAAATCAATGATCATGACAAGACTGTATTAAAAGAAGAATAATATTATCCAAGGAAGTGTTTCATGTGCAAGTTGATAAAGGCCTAATACCGAAAATGCATCCTTAAATAAAATTACTCCTCTTCTAAGACAGTGTTGTCACGGTCATTGCTTGGAGACCATCTATACTTTATTAACTACATGATTTATTAAGTTGTTTAATATTTTGTTTTGAGTTTTTCTGTCTTGTTTTATTTTATAGGTACAACATTGAATCTGTTAAAGTTTCCCATCATGAACCCTGAACCATGGAAATTAGTGAAACGAAGAGTGAGATTGTTGAAAGTAAAGTCTGAAGAAATGGAAGAAAAAAAGATAGAAAAACGGAGTACAACAGTAGAAATAAAACCTTATTCTGAAACCATTTTAACAGGTTAATAAACAAATTTTTTAAAAGGACAATCCTTCATTTATTTCATACTGAAAGCCTTTGACCTTAATCGTAAAACAAGGACATTAAAATATTGGACATATTCAAACAGCATAGCGCTCCATATGTTCTTTTCAACTTGTAAAATACAGGGCTTCCACATCAGGAGAGTTGGGTGACCAAATGGTTAATGTGTGCACCTTGCATCAAATGTCTATTATTGAGTCAATTGGCATGGTTTTGATTCCCAGTTTATATGTGACAAAGAGTAGGGTGCCTGTCCAACCTGGTGTGTTTTCTCTGGTTTCCAACCTTGCTAAATACCAATACGCGCAAATGAATTAATAATAAAATAAAATTGAACCTTGTGTTAGTCCCAAAATGACCTGTTTGTGTCCAGTGGACATTAAACTCTCTCATTGATTTTTCATTCTTGAGTCTGGAGTTTTCTCCCTTTGACCTCAAATCCTAATGACTTTACAGATTCGTGCAGTTAAAGATGTTCTCTCAGTTTTAAGTATGTAAATCAGACCTCAAATTAACTATTAGCCTATTGACATTGTCTGAAAATTTCAAACTAAAATATTGAGCCTTTCAGAGATGAATGTTAGATTAGCTTAAAAGTTTGTAACACTTTTAAGGTATGTCATTATTGAATAGTATATGTGTGACTTGATAATCAATTTGATCACAACTACTATTACCTGGACAAGTATAAAGAATGTTGCCCAGGTGCTTATGCAGCACAAAGTTTGGAGACTTTTGACCATCTCCAAATGAATTTGGAAAGTTTTAAAGATACACAGAGCTTCATACAACTGCACAGGGTAGAATAAAAGTTTTCAAGTGTCTTTCACTTTCAATTAACCAGTTTTATTCACCAAAATGTAACTAGAACATGTTTCTTTAATGGATTATTGATTGATATTTGAACCAGGACAATAAAATAAAAAATTCTGTAATGGGCGTCTTTTACACTGTAAATGTGTACAATGTATCTCTTTGTTATGATATAACTTTTGGATTTGGTTTAGATGGCGCTGAACAATTTATCTCTTCACTACCAGAACAGAAACATGTGTGATGTCTTTGTAAGCTTTTTTTTTAGGAAAAACAAAGAATTTTCATGCACCCACATTGATATGTGATTGTATATTGTCATCGCCCTTATCTGTCTGTCACACATTTACTATTGCTTGTGACCACTCTAGAAATTAATACACAATGTTTATGAGACAAATATGACTGATTTTTACCAATTTTTGCAGCAAGGGAAAATATTGTTAGAGTTATTGCCCTTGATCAATTTGAAAAATCTTGTGGATACTCTAATGGCCAGAGGGGAGGTTGGGATGGCCGAGTGGACTAGAGTGCCATACTTCGACCTCTATGCTGACTGGTCACCTCTGGCTTGCGGCTGTGGTTTCCAGCCCTGGTGTGAGCGTATGTGGCATGGAGATAGGGGCGCCTTCTCAACCTCGTGGGTTTCCTCCGGACACTCCGTTTTCCTCCCACTGCTAAAGACCCCTACGCACAAGTGAATTATTGAAATAAAATTAAACCTTAGTCCTGAAATGACCTAGTTTGTGTTGAGTGGACATTAAACCCCATTTCCGTCTCTCTCTCTAATGGCCAGAGGTAAGAATTTATAAACAGTGTTAATGTTCTTGAGATGATTTCAGATTACTGTCAGCATTATGGCCCCTGATCCTTTGATTTGAACTATCTTGTTGATAATCTAACAGGCTAAAGTTATCATCCAAATTAAATTATATACTCTTTGATTACTTCCATAGTTATTGCTCTTGATAATCTGAAAAAGGCTTGTGGATGATCGAGAGAGTTATCTTTCTAATGTCTTTAAATTTATACAGAGGGCATACTTGATTTAATGGTCGGTATACACTGGTTACAGACAAGGTAAATCAAGTGACTAGAATATTGCCCTGAACATTGTGCAGCTTAACTCCATTGGCTGAAGTGCCACAGACGGAGCAGGACTTGTTTTCAAGATTGTCAATAATGAAAACTTTCCATCAGTGTGAAATGTTTTTTGGATATTTTTCAAAAGAATAAAACTGTTTTGTGAAAATTCACATATAAGTTGTGTTATACTGCTACAAATGTGCCTAATTGTTTATATTTGTTTATAATGTCACTCATAGTTGAAAGAGTGAGAGAGAGACATGGGGTTTAATGTCCACTCGAGACAAACTAGGTCATTTCGGGATGAAACGGTTTAATTTTATTTCAATAATTCGCTTGCGCATAGGCGTCTTTAGCAGTGGAAGGAAACTGGAGTACCCAGAGAAAACATATGAGGCTGGACAGGCGACTCTATTCCTTGCCACATTCTACTGTGGATTCGAAACCATGCCAGTTGACTTAAAGGCAGGCCGTATGATACAGCGTGTACATGCTATCCAATTGGCCATCCCCCCCCCCATAGTTGAAAGATGCTGATGACTTGGCTGCTATAGGCGTATGTTTTGATGCCTATCTTATCATTTCCATGCTGTTCATATTTGTTTTATTTTTTTGAAGCAAATATAGAGCCCACTGATTTTCGAGGTGATTTAACTATTGAAAAAGAAGCTGAAGTGGGAAATGATGTAGAATTTGTTGGATTTGAGAGGACCAAATCTGGAGAAGTTATTGACAATATCAAAGATAGTGATAACATTGAGAAAAAGAAATTAAGTGATTTAGAAAAGCAGTTTATAAATGTACGATGGTTATATGATACACCTGGTGTCATTAAAACGGAACAGGTAACATTTTTTAAAGTAACAGTACATGATTTGCATTTTGTCGTTGAATATAAAATTCTATCTACTCTACTATGTCGGCTACTATGAGCAATTATTTAACATTTAATTAATAAAACAAAATCAAAACATCAAAGCTAGATAATCTCCTGGCTTGGATTCAGTTGGATTAAAAACAGGTCCATTCAATTACATTATCAAACTTGTTGAGATGGTGACAATCACAGACAGTTCAACTTCCAAGAAATGTAGATGGGATAATTTTACTGTTCATATCTTTCTAAATATATCATCAATAGATATTTCTCTCTCTCTCTCACTCCCTCCCCTCCCAAAGTCTAGTAGATTTTTGCCACGCTGTATAACTGCACAGACCAAGGCAGGGGAGGTAATAATCCACTCAAAGAGTGACTAAGAGCAGATTGAACATCATCATATTATCTATAAATATTCACAACATTCCAAGAGGTATCCTGTCTGAGGAGAGATTTATTCAGCAGTATAAGGTCTAAGAATATAAATATCACTAGCCTATTATACCTAATGAAAGACTAATGCAACTCAATAATATAATATTGAATGAAACGCAACTTGTCATGTCATACAGTTATTTACTATCATAAATTGTTGACTTTATGTTTGTGTTTTTTATAACTCTACAGTACACTAACAGTACAGTAATAAAATACTGACAATCTCATTATGTGAAACATTAAGATATTTCTTACCTTCACCGATTATTGTACAAACATTACTTTTTTCTTTAGATTGTTAATTTATTAAAACGAGAAGAAGTTAAAATTATAACACCTAAAAAGCGTTTAATACCAAGAGTATTTATGTTCAAACCCGGAGAAGTCATGTTTATAACTGGCCTTAGCAGATTAGACTATATTCAGGTTTGATTTTATTTTCTATTTAAAAACAAATTCAAAACTGTTAAGCTACATAACTAACTACAGTGGTTATAAGATATTATATTCTAGATGGAGTGATGGATTTCTGCCACCACCATAATGTTACAAAGGAGGGCAAAATATTATGTCATTGCAACGAACAGATTTTGTAGGCTAACATGCTATATTCATTCAGTGTTCTTTGATGAATTTATACAAAACTTTAATTTGATTGCATAATGATAATAGAATATAATATTGTCTTTTAAGGGCCAGAATCCTATAGCCATTACAGTATTTACAGATATAAGTCTACCAGTTATCACACTTAAATCAAGTGATGCTGATTCTTATTATAGTAAAAATATAGGTGGAAACAAACTAAAGGTGAATATTCCTTATACTTACTTGTGTGGGAGCACTCATAAAAATCTCTAACATGTCTAGAAATTTAATGTTTCAAAGTCCTGTCAGATATTGTAATTACTAACATTTTACTTTGTATTCTCATAAAATTTCAAATTACCCAACATTTGAATGAGTGTTTATTCCTATACAATATACATTTCTATATTACTACCATATAGTTTGTCACTGAGTTTTCATCTTAAGCTTGTACATGACAAGGAATAGGGTCACCACCCAACCTCGTTGGTTGTTTTCAACAACAGCATCAATAGGTACAAATAAATGATGTTAAGTTTGAATCTGGTCATGATCCAGTAAACCTTATCTGTGAAATATCCCAAGTTTCAGTCCTCAACCAAATGTTGTTCTTGCTGTAGTTGTCATTTGTGACCAATATTGTTTCTGAACACTGCATCAAGCACCTTTCATACACTGATGAAACAGGGCTATACTATGTACCGGAAAACACCAAAAAACACCAGAAAACATCGGAAAACTGCTGGAAAACAACATGTTATACCAAATACCAGAAAACACCAGAAAAAAACTAAATACAGGAAAACACACTAAATACTGGAAACCCCCTTAAATAGGCAACTCGGAGCCTGGTCCTCTGGAAATCACACAAAAAAGCTAAACCTAACCCACAACAGAAAAACCTAACCCTAACCTACGCACACAGAGGATCAGGCTCCGGGCTACCTATTTAGGGTGTTTTCCGGAATTAATTGTGTTTTCTGATATTAAGTGTTTTTCCGGTATTCAGTATGACATGGTGTTTTCCGGTTGTTTTCCAGTGTCTTTTAGTGTTTTCCGGTATATAGTATTGCCGATGAAACACAGCTTGTGTCATCTTTCACAAGAACATATACAACTGGGTGTAGTTGTTTTCTTTGATGTCCATAGCAGTTATATCTCATAACAACCTCTCATGACGTCATCATAGGTTGATATTCGGTTCATAACATCCGCTGATGACGTCATGACAGGTTGATATATCAGATCAACCGCTGATGACGTCATCCCAGGTCGATATATTCGGCTCATATCAACCGCTGATAATGTAGATGATCGAAATAATACAAAGAACACAGAAATTAATTTTATTCTTTTGACAATAAAAAAAACCATTGTTATAGTACAGTTTGTAGCATTTAGTAACGAAATAAACGGCGTACTTATCGGCATATTTAAATCGGTTATCCATGACCATACTCCATCTAACATATCTTTCAGAATTTTCTTTCCGCCCACATTATTTCTCCACACACTAAGGCTTTGGATAGATTCTCATCATATTTGCATTCACATCAATTCTATCATCATTATGGTGACTAAAATGGATTGATTATTCGTCTGGCTTCGTTTTACTATTCCTTTTGTTTTTGCTTTCTCCAAAATGGCGACGTTTAAATAAACATCTGCACGTGACAGCTTCGGTAATTTTCGCATTTTGGCGGAAACTGTCGAGCAATTATCCAGTCACTGTTGTCTTTTTATCAGAGCCCATTAAATTTAAAGGTGAACCCGTTGTATATGTCAGATATAAACCTACTCTCCCTCGGATTGATATGATAGAGAACACTTGGGCTGCGCCTGTGTGTTCTCTATCATTTCAACCTTGGGTAGGTTAATATCCTATACTTACCTTACAACAAGTGTAACTATTGGGGATTCTACCTTTCAAGTTTCTTGTACCATTAAGGATCTTTTGTAATATAATAGGGGTTATTTTAGTTCTTTATGAAAGGTGCTCTGTTTAATATATTGAAGTGGTTGAACACATAGGTGATAATGAGAAATGGGCTAAGCATTTATTCTGCAAGTTTCCCCTCCCTTTGAATTACTCAGTGACAATTCCTGCTACCATCAGTTGCTCCCACAGCCTGCTCAACTGAAAGGCTAGGAAACGGATATCATTAGATCGAGGCTGGAATAGAGACAATGTAGTGTTTTAGACTTTAGGTCTGAGTTCTAGGCTTGTTAAACTCAGACTGTAGATAACTGCTAATGTACTATCATTGATGTTGTATTTTCCTGTATTTGATATATAAATATAGTTACAAACCAACAAATTGATCATATACACAATCACCCACATATAAGGAATGCAGCATTTATAAATTCACTATAGAATATTAGATTTCCAGTTAAGGCAAGTAGGGCCCTGCTGTTAACAATGCGTCTGCCTTGTATATTGTTCAGTATCCTCTATATAGTGCATTGCGAATTTGTGGTAGTTTAAGTAAGTTTGGTATGGATTATCTGAGGTGAAGACTTTATGGTGTAAAAGATGTTTAGTTAATAAAATATCAACATTATGTAATTGTGCTTTAAAGACTTTTATAGTTGAGATGAATTTATTTTGTTGCGGTAAATTATTCATGTATTACGAACAGTAGGAAAGAGTTTTTATAAAATGTGGTGCTGGCAGGTATATTGCTTTACATTTTACAATTCTAGGTTATTATCCACTATTTGAACAAAAGCATTATCTCTATCTTAATTACCAAGTTGAATCGGTAGGCTATATATAGATTTCCAATCTTATATTTAATCCTTGCTAACACAATTAAGATCATAAAAGAATTTTTATAGGTTTTTTTTAACTTGGTTAATAGAAGATCACTATTGATTTTCAAATTACCCCTTGATTACAAATCTGGACAACACATTTATCATTGGATCATTATGAAATTACAGTTGATTGTAACATTCTAAGAATCGTATTGATTTTTTTACAATTTCAATAGTTATATCCCTTGAATAGGAAAGTTGCCAATACTCTAGTTCCACAATGATCATGGGATTTCATTTGTATATGTCTATATGTCTACATTTACATGTGGACGTATATTGCCATTGCCTATGATTGCCTGGACGTCTGTCTGTCCGCCCAAGACAGATCACAATCTTTATCAGATTTTGACGAAATTTAAGATATAGGTTTTTGTCTGTAAGATGTGGGTTCCTTTTGATATGGGCATGTATTGGACCCTAACTTCATGGATTATGGCCCCTGATTTTACGAAAAAGCGCAATTTTAGCTTGTGGACAGAGGTTACAATTTTTATCAAATTTTGGGGAATGGATGACAGAATGGTTAGCATGTGCGCGTTGTATCATAAAGCCTGTCAATGAGTCTGGCATGGTTAACGAAACCCCGAAAAATCCCTGGTTGTATGTGCAAAGGAATAGGGTCGCCTGTCCAACCTCGTGGGATTACTCTGTGTCCTCCTGTTTTCTTCCACTGCTAAAGAACCCTACGCGCAAGCAAATTATTGAAAAAAAATTAAACCATATGTTAGTCTCGAAATGACTGAGTTTGTGTTGAGTGGACAATAAACCCTATTTCTCTCTATCTCATCCAATTTTTATGAAACTTGAAATGTATATTTATAACCCAAAGATATTGGTTCTTTCGATATTCGTGCTTATCGGACACGCATTAGATAACTAGACCACCAAATCCCCAACATTAAACAAACATAAAGACCAAAATAAGGCTATCGGATTTAGCTTGTGAGTTAGCCATTCAGAGGTCATAATTTCTATCCAATTGTATAAATTTCAAATTTCATGAATATTGGACTGAAACTGCCAAAGAAAGTTGCCGACTCTTGTATGCAAATAGTGCAAAAGTAAATAATACCAAGGTTGTGGACTCTAGAGGTCACAATTTTTATACGATTGTGATAAAATCTAAAATATATGTTTATTTATATCCGGAAGATCTTTACTCCTTGCATATGGAGGCAGATCACCATTAAATTTCACCATCTCCGTACCCACAAATTGTAGTTTGTCTCTCTGTCTGTATGCCCATTTTTGTTGATTTTTTGGTCTAGAATGGACGTAGAGGGCTTGAATTAACATTTTCTGTCGGGTTTTGGTAAATATTTATGATTTTAAGGCGGAAGGATAATGGGCGTTATGAGGTTGGCTATGGTGATATGTACTACAACTAGATACATGTTTTTAGTATGCTTCTTCTGTGTATCTCAAAATTTTGGTGGTCAACCTCTTACAAATTTTAGTGCAAAGACATGACCATTTGTTCCTCTGTCTGTAGTGAAAAGCATTCAGCCCAACGAAAATTTGGGGGAATAGTTCGAGGTGGGCAAATAGTACAGAATTAACAATGAAGTCAATAGGGAAATTAATGGTGGTCTGCATCCATATCAAACCGTAATATCTTGGACTATGGCCCCTGATTGTACAAAAAATCATGTTTTTAGAATGTGGGTCCTCTAGATGTCACAATTTGTATCTGATTTTATAAACTGTTTAAATACATCAGAGTTACAATATAATGAGGGTTGAGTTTGAATTTCGTGAAAATCTGACTGAAACTGACCAACAAAATGGCTGCTTCTTATTGCAAATAGTGTAAAAATATGTAATAACAAGGTTGTGGACCCTCTAGAGGTCACAGCTTGTATTCGATATTGATGAAACTTAAATAAAATATAAGTCATATTTTTTTTATCCGATTTGAATGAAGCTTTAGATTTGAATGAAGCTTTAGATGTATTTTGATATCCCAAAGGTCTGTGTTTCTTTTGAAACTTGCGCTTATCAGTTTGTAACTTCCAGGATTATCGCCCCTGATTTTATCTAAAATCGATTTTTTGTCCCCCGCCTTTCGAAGAAAGTTGGGGGACTATTAAAATGGGTTCGTCTGTCCGTCTGTCTGTCTGTCTGTCTGTCTGTCCGTCCGTCTGTCCGTCACACTTTTTGGGACACAATAACTCTCTTCCTAATTGAGCTAGAATGTTCAAACTTGGTGTATGTGTTTATTAGGTCAATGCCTTGATGGAGTTCGAAGATGAGCATTTTCCGCTTAGGGTAAGCAGAGATAAGCAATTTGATTGGTTGATTCTTTTAGGACACGATAACTTTAGTTCTAATTAAGTGAGATTGATGAAACTTGGTGTATAGTTTCATTACAGTAATACCTTGACTAAGTTCGATAATGAGCATTTTCTGCTCAGGGTAAGCAGAGCGATACGCAATTTGATTGGTTGATGCTTTGGGACACGATAACTTTAGTTCTAATTAAGTGAGAGCGATGAAACTTGGTGTATACTTTCATTACAATAAAACCTTGACTAAGTTAGATAATGAGCATTTTCTGCTCAGGGTAAGCAGAGCGATACGCAATTTGATTGGTCGAGACTTTCGAACACAATAACTCTCCTTCTAGTTTAGTTAAAATGTTCAAACTTGGTGTATATGCTTATTAGGTCAATGCCTTGATGGAGTTCGAAGATGAGCATTTTCCTCTTAGGGTAAGCAGAGATAAGCAATTTGATTGGTTGATGCTTTGGGACACGATAACTTTAGTTCTAATTAAGTGAGAGTGATGAAACTTGGTGTATAGTTTCATTACAGTAATACCTTGACTAAGTTCGATAATGAGCATTTTCTTCTCAGGGTAAGCAGAGCGATACGCAATTTGATTGGTCGAGACATTGGTACACAATAACTCTCCTTCTAATTGAGTTAAAATGTTCAAACTTGGTGTATATGCTTATTAGGTCAATGCCTTGATGGAGTTCTAAGATGAGCATTTTCTGCTTAGGGTAAGCAGAGATAAGATATTTGAGTGCTTGATGCTTTGGGACACGATAACTTTAGTTCTAATTAAGTGAGGGTGATGAAACTTGGTGTATAGTTTCATTACAGTAATACCTTGACTAAGATCGATAATGAGCATTTTCTGCTCAGGGTAAGCAGAGCGATAAGCAATTTGATTTGCCAAGACATTGGAACACAATAACTCTCCTTCGAATTGAGTTAAAATGTTCAAAATTGGTGTGTATGCTTATTAGGTCAATGCCTTGATGGAGTTCGAAGATGAGCATTTTCTTCTTAGGGTAGGCAGAGATAAGCAATTTGATTGGACAAGATAACTTAGGTTCATTTTGATTGATGATTTGTATGCCAATACAATGACTGCATTCTCATTCAGTAATGGATTCGACAGTAACAGTGTATAGAAACGATTGACTCGGACACGAGGGCCCTTTTCCTTGGCCAGAGGGGCCCTTTTGTCAAGCATGGGGGCCCTTTTGTCTGCCTTTTGGGTCCCCCTCCTAACAAGGATACATTTTCATTTTTCTCGTCGGTTTTAGCATTTTTCTTTATAAAACACTTTTGGATGACACTTCGTGTACAGTTGGATTGCTCGATACGTTTGAAAAAAATAAATGTGCGATTAATTTAATATGCGTCATCTATTTATTTTGGGATTTCGGCGGGGGACATCAGCCTCACTGTTGGCTTGTTTTTTTTTAGCTTGTTCTCTGTGCATCTCTTGCAAAATATCGGCATATCTTGCCTGGCAACGGCTGGTTATATTAAGTGCAGGAGAAGCACACTATACACAAACAAACTAATGTAAAACTCAGGCATACAGCAAACAGACATTGCAAGAAATAAGCATCACAAAGCTATGATACCAAACAGAAAACTATTGAGTGTCAGTAATTTCTAGAGTTATGGCCCATGTATCACTCTGTTGAATCTTTTGAATGCTTAAATAACAAAATTTGTATGAAATTTATTTGTATTACTTAAATTAATAAAAGCAGATGGAATTTCAACATTTTCCCTCAATAACTGCTAGAGTTATTCCCCTTGTTTGACTTTGCATAATCTTGTGAATTTTCCACAACAAAAGTTATCATATGATCTGTATGAAATATATAGACATTATTTAAATTAAGAAAACTAAGAAGCCTATGTAATTTCCTAGACTTGTGGACCTTGCTTCAATTCAAAGAAGTAACACCTTGTAAACGATCTAACAACAACGTTGCATTATTTACATTAGTAAAGTGAAGAAGCCAATGTAATTTCAACAATTTCCGTTAATTACTTGTAGAGTTATGTCCTTTGTTGAATGCCCGGAGGATTTAACAACTGTAGCCTATGTTTTGTTGCCTGGCAACCTATCTTAGAAATAGAGTATTATCTGATTTTAATGAAGCAACATTATTGTACCTCTTTAAAACTTTGTGATTGGATAAATGTAATATTAGACATTTGTTCCAATAATTATGGGAATCATTGATAAATATATGAATCTTTAAAATATACAAATAAACTAAGAACCAAAATTTATTTTTTATCTGCAAGTGTCAAGATTTGAGAAAACTTTAACTTAGCGTATTATTGCCCCTTCAACATGTGTACTACATAATGACCTCACTCTCTGGGGTGATGAAAAGAATGATTTTATAAATAACTACCCTAGATGTTTAGTTCAGTGTATAGTATAGAATATAGACTGAGTTTACATTTGTTGATTGGGCCGGTATACTTTAGTTTTGTGTACATAGACCTAAGTGGTCTTTTTGATGTTTATTAGGGGTTGGGCTACTGCTGCTATACTAGGACGCACTACTGATCATAAATCAACCTGTTTATGAAAATGATATAACCTATACTATGAAGCCATGTTAGTTTTTGCAATTATCTGGTACTATTCTGGAAATTTTAGAAAATTCTAGAAACTGTTCAAGACATCTGTATGGGGTTTTATACACACAATAATATATTTTATAGTAGTTGAAGTTTTTGGCCACCTTACATTTCTCAGATGAATAATTTATGTCTTCCTGATATCAAAGTAGTCTTTTACTAATTACTATTTGTGTGTTAATCAAGTTCTTACCAAGCTTCGGCTGGTCTTATTAAATGCAGTGCAATGGCTGTGTGATATAATAAAACAACAAAACTATTCACTTTCTATCAAAAGTATCAAATTTGGTGTCAAGGTCCTTTTGTTTATGCTGATTATTTTATCATTAATAGCCACTTCTTAAAATAAATTCTAATGTCAAATTGAATTTTCATATTCAAACAACATATGGTTGATTTTTCATTTGATAAAATGTTAAACGGCAAATCCAAATTATATTTTGGTGAATAAAACTACTTTATTTTGTGTTACAAACCGTTAAATCTACCTTAGAGCCGAGCAACTAACTGAAACTCAATATATGTGATACATTTTCAAACAACATAAAACTTCTGTCTTCATCTGGAAATGTTGACCTGTGTGTCAAACTGTATTATACTGTCTCTTGATAAAACAGACTTTTATTTTATAAAAATAACGTGAAGGTGACATTTACCTTCCGTTATCAAGTACAGCACATGGTTCCTACACTATAGACCTCTAAAGGAACGGCACTCGATTATCAGGTCATCCAACGAAAAAATTGACCGGAAATCATAAAATAGTTACGTGTTCGGATAAGCGGTTTTGACTTTTATGTCCAAATGACTCTGTTCAAATTGGGATTGTCACTTTAAATAATGAATATGAAACTACAGTCCTTTTATTTAAAAAAAAAAAACTTAAATAACAGAAATTAATTTTCGGAATACATGTACTAAAACATTCAATTGTACAAAAATAAATCAATAAATATATGTACAAATATAAAATACATATACAGTAGATAAGTTTAAATCACCATTTTTTTACCAACATGTTTCATATACAATTATTTTCAGGGTAGTTAACATATCTAATCAAATTCTTAAGTTAAACTGGAATGGTTTAGAAATGTTAGCGAAATGTAGAGGTTTTTATTTTCTAATACTGATTGTATCAGATTGTATAATAATGTACAGTGACATGTTTAGGACTAAATACTGAAGCCTGTCTGCAATTGATTAAAGTGGAAATAGTTAATTATAAAAGTACCTGTACTTAATGACAGTGGCCCATCCCTTCTTAAAAAGGGGCATTACATCTCGATCTCACGTTTACATTTCAAATGGAATAAACCTTCCACTAACGACTTGATAAACAACTGTTTAAATGGTATGCAAATTGTTTTAGTAAAACGTTTTATTAATACACTACTAAATTTACAGGGTCAATAATAGGCCAATTAGTTTGTCGACACTCATCTGCAGGTCACAATTCTTATCCGATTTTGACGAAACTTGAAATATAGGTTTATCTCCGAAAGATCTCGGTTCCTTTCAATGTTGTATTGGATCGAAACTTCGTGGATTATGGTATCAGGTTGCAACTTACTGAATTATGCCCCCTGATTATACGAAAAATCGTGTTTTTGGCTTCTGGTTCCTCTAGAGGTCACAATTATTATTCAAAACTGTTTGAATATGTCACTGTTACACCGTAGTTATGGTGGGTGGGGGATAGCCGAATGGTTAGCGTGCGCGCACTGTATCATACGGCCTGCCATTGAGTCAACTGGCGTGGTTTCAAATCCCCAGTGGGTTTTCTCCGGGTACTCCGGTTCCCTCCCACTACTAAAAACCCCTATGCGCAAGCGAATTATTGAAAGAGTGGATGTTAAACCCCATTTCTCTCTCTCTATCCATAATTATAGTTGTGTTCAAATCGGACCAAAATTGCAGGACGAAATTGGCGGTCCATCGTATGCTAATAGTGTAAAAATATGGTATATCTATCAAAGTTGTGGACCCCCTATAGGCCACATTTTTTATCCAATTATGATGTAACTTAAAATTTATGTTTTCCAAAAATCTCCCTTCCTGTGACTAAATGTGCACATCAGACCATAACTTCCTGGATTATGGCCCCTGATATATTGTACGAAAAATCGTATTTTTAGCTTGTGGAGTCCTCAGAGGTCACGATTTTGATCCAATTTTAAAAACTGTTTAAATACCTTATATCACTGTTACACCATAATGTTGGTTGAGTTCGAATTTTGTACTCAAATAGTGTCAAACTGTGTTATTCAAGGTTCTGGAATGTGGACCCTCTACAGGTCTCAATTTTGATCCGATTTTGAAATACATGTTTATATCCCGACGGTCTATGTTTCTGTAAATATTACTCATCATATTGGACCGTAACTTCCTGGCTTTTTCAGGCTGTAACTTCCTGGATTATGGCCTCTGTATGAAAAATTGCTTCTTTTTTGAGCTTGTTTGCTGTCCATCTCTTGTAAATTGTGGGTGTATGTTGCATGGCAACCGCTTTTTGATATTTAGATTTAATGTTATGTCTCTTAACTTCAGTTTCTATAATTTCTAGTATTATTTTCAAATACAGGGGGATCTCTCTATCTCACCCCATTTGTATATGTCCTGTTGTCAAAGTCCATCTCTTACATTAATTCCTTTTATTTATGGATTTTAGAATTAAAACAAGGCTCTCTCACTCTATTTGTACATGTAGCCTGTTGTCAAAGTCCATCTCTTAGTCTTATATTAATTCCTTTACGGACTTCAGAATTAATACAAGGCTCATCGTTAGGCCTAATACATGAATATTGACCAGCATTTCTTTATTGAATAAAACAGTGCTTGAGAAAGGTGGGAAAAACTTCATATAATTTCTAGTATCAGTAACTTGTATTCCATATATAACTGTGTCCTGTTTGTTTTATTCTGAGTCAGTTACTTAAAGATACATTATGGGAGATAGGATAAAGAGTTGGCAGTTCTCACTATAATAGTTAAAAAATATATAGTTTAAATATAATTTGCTGAAAATTTCAGTCAAATTGATCCTCGTTGCTTTTTAAATTTCTGCATAGCCCTGGCATATTTGAATCTAATCCAACTTACATCGCAGGCTAGCCTTGACATCAAGAGATTATTATGGTCTGGATAAGTTAATTAATGTCTAATTGATAATTTATATAACATTTCAGGCCTAAAGAAAGACACGTAGTAGACAGATTTTGCCCTTGCATAATGCTATTTTAAACAACTATTTATTTTCTTGACAGCCTGAATTACAAAAGATGAGCTATTGGATGTATGTCTCATTGCCTGATGTTCATTGATTGATATAATATTTTATTAAAATGCTCTTGTTTTATTGATAGCATTTCGATAGTTTTATATGATTTGTTACTACCTAGAGACTAGAAATCTAATTGACAAACAGGTTATAATTAGAGTACCCATCTATAATTCATTTATCAGTTGTATATGAACTTCTGTTATAT
Source organism: Patella caerulea (assembly GCA_036850965.1). Taxonomy (NCBI): domain Eukaryota; kingdom Metazoa; phylum Mollusca; class Gastropoda; family Patellidae; genus Patella; species Patella caerulea. Next base: position 29,521,892 of record JAZGQO010000006.1, read on the forward strand.
AGAAAATTACCAACATTTTGAATACATGAATCAGAATGGCCACACAAACCTGACACAAATATACACAGTTTAAAAGAAATTATTTATGTGGTGGATAATGGCCGAAGACTATCCATTATGTAAATAGAAAGAACAACTGAGGGGAGTAAGCCCCAAAGTTTTTCTTTGTATTACATAATGGATAGTCTGGGGCTATTATCTAACTTAAACCATAGCCACTCTTTGTCTAAAATAATAGACATCTTGTAGCACCCCAAAAATATTGGACAGTTACTTAAACCAACACTGCATGTCATGTGACTGCCACTGACTGATTTGTTAACAATTTATACAAACAGAATAAGGATATCAATACAGTCATGACTTTGAAGATGATATATTTATTACCCAGTCAAAAATTGTTCCTTGTTATGACAAGAATAATGACACTGACAATGTATGGAGTGACATATTGGATATAGCTACAAACCCTGACGCTAAAGTGGAATATGAAGCCCATAATAAGTCTAGTAATTCCAAAGTGTCCAGTCATTCCAGGGAACTTAACGTCCAATCTTCGGAGATATAAATTTTTGTAAATGTTGATCGATGTTAAAAATGCAAAATGTAAGCTTCCCTTTTGAAATAAAGGGATTATTATTATTATTTTAATATTAGTTGAGTATATGTATGGTATTATGAATTGATTGGTTGTTGTTGAATTATTGATTATGTTTCCTATAAGTTATATGTTAGTTGATGTTGATGTTTATTGATTAATTCATTATCTATAAATACAGAGATCAGGCAATATTGCACAAAAGTTGTGGAACAGGTAGATAAATAGAGAATCTCCTACGAGTCTTTTTTAATATCAAAAAAGATGAATTGGAGATTTTATTTATCACGCAATTGTTTCTTACATACACAAATTAAAAAATATAATTCTTTGGTATAGATTTCACTTTTACTTAACCTGATTACGTTTCAGCGTAGTGATGCATCATTTTATGAGAGTCTTTTGCCTATTACAAAGTCCTATATATTGACCCAGTATTTCACTCAAGGTCAGTCAAATAAGAAGTTACTTTTTTTTTATCTAAAATAAGTGGGTTTTTTTTTAAATAAAAGAATGTAGTTCCTTTTTGATTGACCCGTCAAATTCAGTAGATTATGTAATTTATCCCACAAGCGATATCTACTGTCAAATGTGTTATTGGGTGATGATAGATATATGTTAATTTTGTAAAATGTTATTATTATAGTTATACCTATTACAAAGGGCATATGGAGATGGGTGTATTCTTTGTTGTTTGTGAATCAACCATACTATCATAATGCTTCCGCATGATCTTGTGGGATATGTGTTTCACTGTTCATTAGAAATGGCAATCGAAAACATGGAATTCACAAGTCCAGTATAAAAACACAACACAATTCATATGGAAAACAAACACTGGTTTATAGATATAAAGCACAGCGTTTCAACAAGTATTTTCTTATCGTTATCAATTACAATTGACGATAAGAGAATACTTGTCGAAACTGCATGCTATACGTGTATAAACCAGTGATAGTTTTCCATATAAATTGTGTTGTGTTTTTTAATGAGCTCAATCGCTAAATACCACTCAATGATTTAAGTCCATATTATTCTTTTTTAACCAATATTTTTATTCAAGATCTCTGAATAGAATTCAGGAACAGGTTTAGCCTGTGTAAAACCCCTGTCCCTAAATAATATAATTATATACATTCAATATGAAAACAAAAGAACAAAAGGTGTGTGTTATAACATGTTAATTGCGTCTTAAATATCAAATATTAGGATCACATATTTTCATGGCCAGTTAACAATATCATTATTAATTGAAATAGACCAATATTGAATTTTTATGTAGAAAATATTCAGTTAGAAGTTTGGCTCCCTTAAAGATATATTATGAGAGATTAGATAAAGAGCTAGCGGTTCTCACTATAATGATAAAAATTTAATAATGTAAAGGGAATTTGTTGAAAATTTCTGAGAGTGGGCGAGATAGAGAGAGACTTCCACTCAACACAAATTAACATATATTTCAAATTTAGTTCAATAATTTGCTTGCGCATAGGGGTCTTTAGCAGTAGGAGGAAACAGGAGGACCTGGAGAAAACCTGATTCTACTCGCTGTCACGTACAGTCAAAGAATCGAAATCATGCCAGCTTACTCAATGACAGACCTTATGATACAGCAAGCACATGCTCACCATTCGGCCATCCAATACGATAATTTATGGGTATCAAAGATCATTTCATATGTTTATTAGATTAGTATTGTGCAAACTATTATCTGACTTTGATATTTTGTCATTTTCTTTTTTATTTTTCATTCAGTTATCTCTCATTTTATGATAAGCTTATTGACATTATTACCTGTTTGTACAAAATATTTTGGTGTTTTGTGTCCATTTTATTATATCTTTCTTTTAACTTTATTGTATTGAACTGTGTTATATAATGTATAAATTTCTAATGCAAAAGGATTTGCAACTGTGACATTTGAACGTTTGCCATTTCTTTAATAACCCTCGATCATCATTACTAAAGTCAGTACGATAAAAGACATAGTCTAAGCGTAGAGCAGGAGATTGGATCCTAATACAGTAAATATAGCTTCAGGCCTAAAGAAAGACCTGCAATTGGCAGATTTAGCTCTTGTATAATGTATGTTTAATCAAGTATCGAACCAACTCCCCATAACAAACAGAATTTATTGATAATGTTTTCATTAGCGGTGAATATTCAAAAATCAATTCGAACTACTATTATTACACCAGGTAGGTGAATAGCACTTTGACTGTGATTAGAACAAAAGCGAAAAGCAGGAATATGTTTCAATATTTGTATCAGATGAATGTCGTGTGTTATGTTATTAGTGGTTATAAAGATTATTGAAATGTTCAAAGAAATGTTAAAGGCAAGAAATAGCATGGATTTAACACTGACATCTACTTTTTTCTGTAATTTGAAAAATCAGTTTTGGGGTCCTACACAAATTATTTTTCATCCTTTTTCACTAACAAAAAGATTCTTTTTATCAAACCAAAGAAAGTTTATGTTGGCACTGAAACTACATTTTTGATGACTTTCGACCTTGTACATATTACATCAATTTATGTAGTACAAGTATATTCGCAGATAATGATTAATTTTGGAAATCAAATTAATATAATTCTAAATGTATAAAGATGTTATTTTAAAATAACTTTGGCTTTCTCGAAAATGACCCATTAACATTATTCTAAAATAACCAATCTCGGAACCGAGACAAGCACGCCAAATGTGGAACTCTTCACAGAAAAGTTAATTTCAGTCTCTATGCAAATTACCCGAATGAAAAAATTATGATGACTGACTTAGTTTGAGCAGCTAATTTGACAGAACTGATGACAAGGTTTGTTTCGTGCATGCGCAGTAGTCTGTACTGAAACTTCTGTGTGTAAGTTTCTAATATTTTTACATTGTCTGGTTGCTGATGCATTATTAATGTTATGACTACAAAGACAGAATAGACTCAAATCACCCATCTGTAGTAAATAAAGCTGATAACAACAATGACTATAATCCTTCATATACTTCTCGCCATTGTGAACAAAATAATAACACAGACATGAACACAGTACCTCCTTCATTGCCATAGTAACTAGGTCAATAATTTTATGAGTCATTAATTAATAAATCTTTTATAATGTTTTTGATATCTATTGACCAGTTGGACATGGTCAAGTTGTGTACCTGTAAAGTTATACTATATAAAAGATAAATGTGCTCTTATTGTGTACATAGAAAGAAACTGATATGAAATATCAGTAAATCTGTTTAGATCAATCCTTGACATTGGCATATAGCAGCAGTTATTGAAATGCTGGAATGAATTCAGCTTTATTCAAAAGTTAGTTAGTGTATTTACTACTACCAGTGGCAATTACTTCTATCATCTGCGATATAAAATGAAATGGAGTTTAACGTCCTACTCTTTTGCACCTAACCTGGGCTAATGGAAGTGTGCTATGAGTGAAATTTTGCCCGGGCAGTAGCGCTACGGCCTACTCTTATATCAAATTCCAACTGCCAATGGATCTTACGTGCACTCCAATGTGTACACAGTACCTCGATTTTTCGTCCCATCCAAACGACTAGGCAGCTGTCCTTGTCAGGCCCTCCTTCTGCATCACTGACAAGTGGAAATCACGCCGTAAAATCGAGATGAACTTTCTCGGCCAATGCAGGGATAGAACACCCAACCTCCAGGCTAGTGCATCTGTGAAAGTGTGGTAGTTTTTAAGTGGTACAGCTGTTACACAATTGATGATAAGCTAGAGACGCGTCATGTCATCTTGACAGGTGATATCCCTTATGTCATTATGTAACCTTAACTTGTTTTATTTAACTGTCTTTGATAAGCTAACTTTTTTAGTGAATGATAAACCTGATATGATACATTAGACATGTGTCTAATGAGCTCAAGACGGGTTTTATAAACCCACTAACAAAACGAATTGACAGTGAGGTCCGGCCAGGACTGAGCGAAGGCCATGGGCGCCGTGGCAGTAGATGAGACGAGACGAGAGCTTCTGGAGTTTAAGCCAAGCTAAGACATTCGACTCGCTTCATATAAGTTAGTTCTATGGTCGTTTACATTACGATGTTTGTACCTAATATGTAAGAAGCAGAATAAAAGTATTATTAGAAGTTATACCAGTGTTGTCATCAAGAAGTTGATTTAAAGAACCAATTCTGTCACACAGCTTGTGAGCTTTTAAGGTGTTATTGAGTCTAGTGGCATGGTTTGGATCACAAGCTTGTAAAGAGTAAGGTCACCTGCCTAACCTTGTGGATTTCCTCCCCCTGTTAAAGAACCCTATGCCAGTTATCTAAATAAAATTGTACTTTATATTAGTTACAATGACTATAATGATGAACATTTTATGCCTTGAAGCTTGTCTGTATTTTCAGTACACCTTTTTATTATACGTTCAGATTGAAATATTGTCGTGTATTGTATTGTCGTCACCTCAATCCAATAACCAATTAATATCCAATTGATTTTAAATTTATACACAGTGCTGGGCAATTTATACACAGTGAAAACAATTCTTGATTTGGTGGGGGGATGGCTACTATCCTAGGCAAGTGTCCAGGGGACGTCTAGGCCCTGGAAGCTCCTGGGAATATAGAGACGCTTTCTGACTAATGGAATTACTCAGCAACGTTTCTAAATCTCTTACCATGCAAGTGGTTTCCTGGATACTTTAACTTGAAAAATATATGTATAATAATTCCAAGGTTGTGGACACTCTAGAGGTCACAATTTTTATACAATTTTAATGAAACAGACAATGTATGTTTAAGACCAAAAGATCTTGACTTTCATTGTTTTATACCCTCTGGACCTCACTATTTTTATTTGATTTTCCAAAACTAAATGGGGTGTGTATGTAGGATAGTTAGGGAAAGCGGAGGGTCTAACTAGTCTAAGTGAGACCAGTATGGAAGGAAAAAAAAGAGAAAAAAGACATAGCAATAAAAAAGAGGTATATGAAGATTTATTTGTCATAAACTTTAAATTTATACACAGTGATTTCCAATAGTTACTGCCATGGTTGTGGTCCTTGGTCTCTTTGAAACATCTTGTTGATGCTCTGAAGGCTAAAGTTAATATCTGATTGACTTAAGATTTATACACAGTGTTTAAGATGATGAGTGAAAGAATTCTATTGATTTTCAGTGATTTCTGATAGATACAATCTGATTAAAATACAGATCTATATTACGTTTCGTTTTTCTATATCCTTTCAATGGCCTAGAGGAAGATGTAACCAGTTGAAGCGATAGGTCGTGCAGAGGTCATACGAGTGGCTTTTGATGCCATGATATCAGACATTTGATTAACCAATCAGCATTGATGTTACTAATGGATTACCCACAGATCTGTGCAAAGACATGCCTAAAGCTCGCTGTAACAGACCATTTCATTGGCAAATCTGTTGCATCATTCAGAAGAAAAATTATGCAACAACCCTTGTTGTCTGCTCTGACATCTTAGCTGCTGTGTCACAATGTTTATCCGATGTTGATGAAACTTAAAATATATCTATATATCCCAAATATCTCAGTCCATTTCGATATTCGTGTATTTTAGACCATAACTTTCTGGATTTATGCCCCCTGATTGTTCAAAATGTTGTGGATTTTTTCTTTTAGCTTGTTCTCTATCAATCTCTTGCAAAATGTGGGCGTAATTTGCCTGGCTTCCGCTGGTTTAACACAAGGGAGGGGAATATTAAGTGATCTGTTTATTTAATAGACTGCGTCTAGTTTTAAATGGGGTGTTAGGATGGCCTAGTGGTCTAGAGTGCCGCGCTTCGACCTCCAGCTTGCCAGTCACCTCTGGCTTGCGTCTGTCTGTGGTTTCGATCCCTGGTATGAGCGTATGTGCCATGGAGATAGGGGCGCCTTCTCAACCTCGTGGGTCTCCTCCGGGCACTCTGGTTTCCTCCCACTGCTAAAGACCCCTACACGCAAGCGAATTATTGAAATAAAATTAAAACCATATGTTAGTCCCGAAATGATCTAGTTTGTGTCAAGTGGCCGATAAACCCCTTTAAATTGATCAGGTCAATTTATGCTTAATTCTAATACTTGCCTAATGCTGATTAATTCCACTAAATTGTGATTGCATCTACAGAGGTTTTAAATAATTTAGGAGTTGATCAGATAGATTTCAGTCTTCCATGTATTGTGTAATTATATTGCAGGTGCCAATTGATAATACTGATCATCTACCATCATTAGTTGCACGATATTTTGAAGTGATTGGTAATGGTACTAGAACACTGACAGCAGATATTCAACTTTCATCACTAGGTTGGTTTGTCAAATTATTTCTGTATAGTCCATTCTCATTGAAAGAGAATTATTTGATATTCTGACTTAGATACAGATCTCTTTGTGTGTGTGTGTGTGAAATAGCTTTATTTAACATCCACTTCCAAAGAAGTGATATCACAGACAATCACATGTTATATATCAAAAATGAAAATTTTGCAAAAAAAAGTGACATGATTGGTAAAAGTATTTATATATACAGTAGAATCCGTATGAGCAGCCTAACCTATTCAGTGACATCTCCTTGTAAGCGGTCACAAAAAATTCTATTGTTTCATCTCATTATTCAACGTCACTCCTCTAACGCGACCAGCGGTCACTATTTTGTTAATAAATTTATCAAAACATCGCCCATTCAACGACCTTTGTTGAACGATACCATCTTGTCGTTCTTGGTAACACCCCTGCTAATCCCTTGAGTAGTAATCAATTAACTGGACTCCCACTGATCACGTAAAAAGAAATGTGAAAATAACAATTAACGGGGCCCCTCTGATGCTCCGACTAACACATGGTCTTTTATTGATGTGAGATCTTCTATCGGACCGACCATCGTCGAACTCGAATTATCGTATAACTCGAACAAATTACCCGTCCCCATCATTTCGAGTAGTGCGAATTTTGCCTCAGATTGATGTTTGTTGTGGGGGTAATCTGAATTTGATAAGATGCACATCATGATCACATGAAATATTCAGATTAAATGTTGTATTACCATTTGGTACTTACAGTGTCCGGCATGGTCTTAACGTTACGGCCGCCATTCATCAAATCATCGTGGGGGATATAATACGATTCCGAATCAAGTGACGCCATTATTTATCACCGAGCGACTTAAAAATTAGGTTTGATGTAGCTCTGCTCACTTACAGTGGCTGATTTAATGGGCTTAATAGGCTTCAGTCCCCTCCCCTAGAAATGCCATCATTTCACAGCACTCGCATGGATTGGTCCACTGAAATAATGCCAGAATGCGGTAATTTTGTGGCAGAATTTTATTTTTTTCTGGGGGAAGTAGTTCTAAATGACGCCGACACAAATGCCTAAAATGCCCGGAAATCAGGTTTCCAGCCTCCAATTTCTGAAAGTTTCCTCGGGGAGAACCACCCCAGACCCCCTTGCAGGACTTCTAAATGGCACCAATAAAAGTGCCTAAAATGCCAGGAAATAACGTTTCCGGCCTTCAATTTCTGAAAATTTCCTGGAGGAGAACCACCCCAGACTCTCTTGCGGGGCTTCGCGGGTCACAGCACTGCAGTCGGTGATCAGGGGCCCCCACATGTTCCAGGCCCCAGGGGCCCCCCACCAAGGTTAATCCGGCGTTGAAATGGAGGTACTGTTGCGTTGAATGATATCACAAGAGAAGACTGTGTGACCTTTACTCCCTCCAGTGAGGTTTTGCTGGGTGTGTTTTTTTTGCTTAACAATGAATGATATGTATGTTTTTCATGCTTAAAAATGCATTATGTAAGAGCTAAATCTGCATTCTATGGTGCAATATAGCCCAGTTTGAGCTGACAAGCCATAAAACTCCATTTCACTCCTTCATTCAATTTCCTGGCTTCAAATTTTATATGAAGCCAGGACATTGAATAAAAGAATGAAATGGGAGGTTTATCGCTTCCAATTTTATTTAGGGAGGTTGGGTAGCAGAATGGTTAGCACGCACGCTATATTATAGTCTGTAAATGAGTCAACTGACGGGGTTTTGATTCCCCAGTTGTACATGACAAGGAGTAAGATTGCCTGTTCAAACTCATGGGTTTTCTCCGGGTCCTCTAGTTTCCTCCCACTGCTAAAGACCCCTACGCGCAAGCGAATTATTGAAATAAAATTCGACCATGTGTTAGTCCCAAAATGACCTAGTTTGTGTAGAGTGGATGTTAAACCCCATTTTTCTCTCTCTCTCATTTAATATAATCTTTCTCTGGGCCATGGTATGGCTTTGATTTTAAGTAGATTTGAATACTGCTGCCATTTAGGAGTTTAATTGATAATCAAGACTTATTTCTGGTTGTCAAGTACTGTTACTACGATAATAAAGAATCTACGCAACCTTTTGACAAAACTTCGCACAGAAGAAAGTAACGTGCATTTTTTTGTTATCTTTTAATCCATTATAGCAAGAATGACTAGCTCTATATCTAAATCTTCCATAAAGCATCTTTAAATTATCATACAAGTTTATGCTCCAATTACTCTTTTTTTCTATTTATGGTGTCTGTATATATTCTCTTTGTGAATAATTTCAGGATGGGTTTCAATAGCTATACAAAGAGCTGAAGTTATTGGATTGCGAGTTTACACACCAGGGGGATATGGTTGCCATCTAAGAGAAACTCCAGTGTTATCTAATTACAAAAAATTTCAAGGGCCTAGAATTAAGGGGACAAATAGATATAAATGGACAATACCATCTTAGTAAATCTATTTTACTGACGTTTTTTTCTTATAAACATATTCATAAAACAGTTGTGAATCTGCAGACATTGACCAAAATATGTGTGTAGCCATCAGATGCATAAATTACTTGATATTCTGTTTAATTAAACTGTTAAACAAAATTAAACAAGATATGACATCAAACCAGTGAATGATAAATTATGTTACAATTGGTTATCATTGAAACTCGAAACAAAAGAGTAAAATGTTGTTAAAATCCCACTCGACCCAAACTATTGAGTTGGGTTTTTTTCCAGGACTTTTATTTTATTTTAATTATTTACTTTTGGTGCATTTTTTTTTAAAAGCAGAATCTGAATGAAAACTTTGCATAGATGATTTTCCACCAACATCCCAGGTTTTTTTATGTTACCGCTATGGTTATTCATTTCATAGTAAATAAGTCTTTCGCTGTGAAAATTTGAGTGTCTACTTTTATGATTTACTTGTGGTGTTTTCTCTGTCAACTAATAAGCTGAAAATGCCTTAACACTCATTGAAAGTAAAAAAGTTATTTTGCTCATAGACTTATTTACACATTTAAAAGAATATTAGTCTATTTTTGTGACATTATTATTTGGATAACGAATCCTGATACAGACATTGATTGTATCGTACATCATGGATTTTTAAAACATTGCGATTCGTCAATGAATCTTTGTAACTCAAACCAATTCGTTGAGCAATGATATAGGAATCTTGCCAAATCTCATATATTTGACAAATACACAAATCTTATATATTTTAGCACAGCATGTTTTTCTTTCAAGAATTAGAAAGAATGAAAATAAAAGAATTGATGAGAAGTCTCAGTGTGACAACTATATTTCATGTCTTGTAGTATTATGGGGTGTAAAACATATTTTGCATTTTATCACCCTAGCCTCTTAAGGGCTGAATTAAGGCCCTTTTAAAGCTTAGTTTGATTAATGAATGGTAAATCGAGCCCTGAGCCTTTTCATTTAAAAATCAAATAATGAATAATGAAAATAAATAATGGCATCCTGTCATGTTGCCCTATTTGTTTAAAGGCACAGTAATGGGTAAGATGAGTACCTGTAAGTAAAAATAAAAAGATTAAGACAGATAATGATCTAAGATTCTTAAGGCATTGTCCCAAAGCTAAGTCACTCTGCTTAGTCCATTCTATACGATTTTTTAAATTATTATTTTGTAGTTTGTGAATCAGCCATTACTAATTACTTCCACATTGTTTTGTAGGATATATTTTTGTTTGTTCATTACACACTAGGCCTGAAACCGTAGAATGCACGACTCATACATACTGATTATAAAATTGAATATTAGGACCCTATATTTTGGACCAATATTTAATTATAATTCATTTTTAATTTCGGATATATGGACACTATTGAGTTCAAGTTTATTCCCTTTAACTTTAATCTGGAAACAAAACAAAAACCTTGAATTTATTAGACAGGCTATCACGTATATATCAGATAATTAAATAACCATTCAATCACAGGCTATTCGGGTATTTTTAAAGGCCTACTTGTCAGCTACGGATTAGATTAATTGTGGAGGAATTGGTCTTACAATTATTTGTTTTTAGTGTACAACCTCGACAAGAATAATATATGAATGATCGACTGCCTCACCTGTGGAGGAGTCCAGTCGATCGGATCACCTTGGTTACATCTGACGATGTATCAGAACTATATTTGGATGGTCTTGCGCAATGTGGGAGAGAACATGTGCTGATTAGTCATACATAAAGTAGAACACGGTAAGTAAATATGCTGTAGGAAGATAATTGCTTATTGTAAACATAAATTGTTATCTTCGTTATACTCGGAGTTCAAAAAATAGGTGCAATTTAAAGATTATGAAGCAGTTCATAGTTTAATGCTTCGGTGGGACAATGCATGTCGGCCCAGAGTGCCTATTTAAAATCCAAATGTGTGTCACAAGCATTGGTTTTAAATTACAGAAAACAGAAGAGAAATGGTGTTTAACTTCCTACGAACGTAAAGCAGACCTCTAAGAGGGAGTGGGGATGGACAGTTATGATATGCCCGAAAATGAGTTTACAACTATTCCGTTCCGCCAGTAGCCTACAGCAACTGTATAATATGACATGTTTATCTGGTTTTGCAGTGGTCTCGCTAGTTCCTTTGATGGTCTTGCATACGACACGGATCAATATTCCAATAAGCACCTTCCAACCATGGTTGTTATACGCCCACATTGAAATGTGGGTATATTGTCGTCACCCCATTCGTCCGTCCGTCGGTCCGGCGTCCATAATTGTTTGTGGACGCTCTAGAGGCTAAAGTTAATATCCGATTGACTTTAAATTTATACAGTGTTTACAGGGGCGTACATAACGATTTCGTTTGGAGGGTGTTTTCTAGGGAATATGGGGGTGGGGTAGGGGCGGTTTCAAATCTAGGGCGCCATCCACAATCTCACCCCACAATGAAAGTAAACAAAATACTAGCTATAACATTAAGCGTCCCGGTAGAACATAGATATTATTATATAATTGTGTAGTTGTTCGCCGATCGTTGTCTCGTCGGAAAGTAGTTTTATTTTAATTCACATATAGTTTATGATATATCAGTGGTGGTGCCAATAACACTGAGTAATTTGAGAACATTTTTGAAAAATTGATTTAATATCCTGGCATTTGAGGTCATTGCTGGGAGAAATTCCTGTGGACGAGTGTACCAGAAATGTCAGTCAATGGGACAGAATATCCAGATGTGTTTTGCAAGAGTACAATCTGACGCCCCCGCCCCATACACCAGTGGAACTACAAACTGGGCAGTTCACTATAATATTGAATGATAGTGTTGAGACAGTATAAAACAACTGGGGAATAAAAGAATGATTTTAAAATGAAATCAAATTTCAGATATTATATGTAACCCAGTAGAAGAATGATGTTATAATGGAATCGCGCCTGCGGCGCGAAAAAGTTTCAGATATGTAACAGAGCTTTTAAATTTTTGGTACTGGGGTTGATAAGAAATGGGACAAAATAGTCGCCTGTTTTGTGATTGTATGTTTATCTCATTAATTCATTTAGTCGGAGACCGACTGCGTTGAGTAATTTGTTTTGACACCGACTATTTTTTGCCATGGTAGAAAACATTTCATAGAACAACATACTCACAACAGAATAAGAGTGACAAGCATACAGGGTTATTTTATTCTATAGTTTTGAGTGACTGCACTTATTTTGTGACCGACTATTTTTCTCCCTTGTGAAATTTTGTTGTTAGACCAACATACTCACAACAGAATAAGAGTGACGTATGCAATTAAGGCTCACCCATTCACGCAAATATATATTATAGTATTTGGATCTATTCTGGCATTTTGTTTGAGATCGACTTCAGTGGTTGCACTTATTTTAAGACCGACTATTTTTCTCCCTGGGTGAAATTTTGTTGTTAGACCAACTACTCACTACAGAAAGAGAGTGAAACACAAAATCTTTTCAAACATGATAAGTTGACAAGGTTATTTTATACTAAAGACTGCACTGATTTTGCGACCGACTATTTTTATACTAAAGTTTTGCGTGAGTAGCGTGACGTATACAGTGAGTACTTATTTTGATACCGACTACCCCTATTTTGCGACCGACTGCTCTAAATTTGCGACCGACTATTTTGGGGGGGCACCCCCCCCCCACATTTACCCCCCTGGGTGTTTAAGGGCGTGAGACGAAGAAGCCTTTTGTTTTTCAGCGATTTCCGATAATAACTACAAGAGTTATGGCCCTTGATCACTTCAAAAAATGTTGTGGGTGGACGCTCTAGAGGCCAAAGTTAATATCCGATTGATTTAAAATTTATACACAGTGTTTACAGTCATGAGACGAAGGTGTCTATTGATTTTCAGCGATTGGCAATAATTACTGCCATAGTTTATACACAGTGTTTAAGGTCATGAGACAAAGAAGTCTGTTGATTTTCAGCGATTTCCGATAATTAGTGCCAGAGTTATGGCCATTGATCACTTCAAAAAAACTTGTGGACGCTCTAGAGGACAAAGTTAATATCCAATTGACTTTAAATTTATACATAGTGTTTAAGATCATGAGACGAGGATGCTTTTTGATTTTCAGCGATTTCCAATAATTACTGCCAGAGTTATGGCCCTTGATCACCTCAAAAAATCTTGTGGATGCTCTAGAGGCCAAAGTTGATATACGATTGACTTAAAATTTATACACAGAATTTACAGTCATGAGACGAAGTTGTCTATTGATTTTCAGCGATTGCCAATAATTACTGTCATACTTATGGCCCTTGATCACTTCAAAAAATCCTGTGGGTAGCACCAATTATCGGAAATGATTGACATCGTTGTAAAGAGAAGAATATCTCTTTTACAAATACGATCACATTAATTGTCGATGAATTGGTTTTGAACGGATACAATCGAGTTTTAAACCCCCTAAAAAATATAAACATATTCCACTTGTTGCTATGCTGTCTACACAACTCGTTTGCTGATTGGCCCAGACACTGAGTGCAAAGCATTGTGGTTACGTGGCTGGCTCGAGCGGACGATAAATATTTTGTTTGGCAATTGGTGTACCTGCATGCGAATCACTCTGATAAGTGGCCGAAAAAACTAATTCTGATCGTATATAGATTACCGTTGAGTGTTGAATCAAAACCACGTGGCAGATTATGCAAATTAATCGACAAGCGGGTGTGTGTTATTTGTCATTGAGTAATAGTAATACTAATGTCACGAGTCAATGATAAAGCCATCGACGACTCATTAAAGTCATTATTTTATTTACTCCGAATAATTAATCCTTAGTTAGGGTGATTATTTGATAACTCATATCATCTTTAAAAAGAATTATAGGCCTTAAATGGAAATAAACAAAGTGGCCAATAATTTTATTTTTGAAGAGAATTTTATTGATAGCTGAATTCCGTTTACTGTCGCTTCTTCATACGATAATAATACGACATACAAAGAAAGAAATGCGTCTTCGATATTATTATTTAAAATTCTCTTATCACCATGATAGGTCGAAACATGAGAACGATCAACGAGCCGAAATAATATCTGTGAAATGGCGATTTCGACATATAGGATTGTTCTTGTTTTATTAAGTTAATGAACTTGTAAATATTAGGATTGCATGCTGTCATTTTATTCAACTTAGAATGCCAACCTTCTACGTGGTTGGTAGTACGGGGGCCCTGTTGTATCAAAATGGTTCCACACATTACGGCCATTGTTATCAACCCACTGCTTCGTCATATAATCAGCGAACCGCCCTACTTGTGGAATGTTTAAATCTACAGCTCCCAAAGCAAAGAACCAAAATCCTCGATATCACACATTCTTATCAGTGGCAAAGCTGATGCGTGGCGTACAAATTGTCTTATAAGAGGGTTGTCCCGGAATAATGTCGGGAGTCCACAACGTTGAACAGCTTTCCAAATGGCCTGGCGAAAATGAAACATGCACACTTTAACATCAGAATTAAAGATAGGCTGGCACTGCCAGGCAGGATACGCCCACATTTTCGAGAGATGGACAGAGAACAAGCAATACCGAAAGTGATTTTTCCTACATCTTTAAGTCCTGTATTTCATACTGTATTGGGAGCAGCCATTTAGTTGGTCAGTTCCAGTCTGATATTAATGAAATTCGAAACCGACAATGATTATGGTGTGACGGTACACAACCTAGAAATGTCACTTTTCATCAAAATCGGATAAGAATTGTGACCTGTTGCGAGTCCACAACCATGATATACCATATTTTTACACTATTCGCGTACAAATGGCGACCATTTCGTCCGGCAATTTTGGTACGATTTTCACGAAATTAGAACTCAACCTTCCTCATCAAAATCGAATTAAAATTGTGACCTATACAGGGTCCACAACCATGATATATCATTTTTTTAACAGTATTCGCGTACAAACGGCGGCCATTTTGTCTGTCAATTTTGGTCCGATTTTCCCGAAATTCAAACTCAACCTTCCTTACAGTGTAACGGTGATATAATCAAACGTTTTTTTAAATTGGATAATAATTGTGACCTCCAGAGGGACCACAAGCTAAAGAAAGGGGGATTTTGCGTATAACCAGGGGCCATAATTCAGGAAGTTACGATCCGATATGCGCAAATATCGAAAAGAACCAAGATCTTTGGGTTATAACCATGAATTTCAAGTTTCATCAAAATCGAATAAAAATTGTGACCGTTACAGGGTCCACAACCTTGATATACCATTTTTAACAGTATTCGCGTACAAACGGCGGCCATTTTGTATGGCAAATTTGGTCTGATTTTCCCGAAATTCAAACTCAACCTTCCTTACAGTGTAACGGTAATAAAATCAAACGTTTTTTTAAATCGGATAATAATTGTGACCTCCAAGCTAAAAAAAGGCAATTTTGCGTATAATCAGGGGCCATAATTCAGGAAGTTACCATCCGATATGCGCAAATATCGAAAGGAAGCAAGATCTTTGGGTTCTAACCATAAATTTCAAGTTTCATCAAAATCGAATCAAAATTGTGACCTCCACAGGGTCCACAACCTTGATATACCATTTTTTAACAGTATTCGCGTACAAACGGCGGCCATTTTGTATGGCAATTTTCGTCCGATTTTCCCGAAATTCGAACTCAACCTTCCTTAGGGTGTAACGGTGATATAATCAAACGGTTTTTTAAATCGAATAATAATTGTGACCTCCAGAGGGACCACAAGCTAAAAAGGGTGATTTTTCGGACAATCAGGGGCCATAATTCAGGAAATTACATTCCGATAGCCGCAAATATCGAAAGGAACCAAGATCTTTGGGTTACAAACATGCGTGTCAAGTTTCATCAAAATCAGTTCAAAATTGTGACCTCTATAGGGTCCACAAGCTAAAAACGTGATTTTTCGTACAATCAGGGGCCATAATCCATGAAGTTTTGATCCGATACATGCCAATATCGAAAGCAGCCGAGATCTTTTGGGGATAAACCTATATTTCAAGTTTCGTCAAAATCGGATAAGAATTGTGACCTGTAGAGAGTCCACAAACAAATTGTGGACGGACGGACCGACGTCCGGACGGACAGGGGCGACGACATAATACGTCCACATGAAAATGTGGGCGTATAAAAACAATCCTTGCGGCATTTTGTGCTGCGGTCTCAAAATCGGTAAATATTGTTGATGGGTTCAAACTTAAACCAATGTTATAGGTTCTATCTAATATTATCTGAAACATTAAGTTCGACCATCTATTTATATTTATATAGTGAATTGAATTCATGTTTGAAATCATAACGCCGGCATGAACTGTGTTCAAAATGTCATTATTATATAGTTGGTTAATGAATTTTATTAAGAGGGATTAAGAGCTCATTAACGTTGAACACTAGTGAGCAGTTCCTGAGTGACTACTTTTAAACAGACTATAGTTTTAGGATCAATCAAAGGATAAATAGTCTGCCGGCTAAGTGGGAACACACCGTTATAATACAACAGACTACTAATGTATACATTGTTCTTCAGTAACACTATCATGTGAATATGATGCGTGTGTTGCGGATGTTTCGATACGAAAATTGTGCATTTACTACGATTTTCGTCTTCAGCACCCTTAAAATTATAAATAAATTTTTTTTTATTAAACTACAGAAATCGTCGGATCAAATTTGAACTATGATTTTTGTCTTCAGCACCCCTGAAAACCCATGAAAATATATATTCAACGACAAAACACCAAATAAATTGCCTGGTTGCTATGGGATTTTGTTTCGGAAGACAGGCTACCAAAGCTTCAAATTGCTTTTTCTCAAAACTTGCATTTGTGAGTTGGGTGGCTTCAAATGGACACAGCTCAATCAATTTTTGTCCAACTCAAACAAACTATACACCAAATTGAAGGTAATGCGTTGGAGAATGTGAAAATAACAATAAATCATTCATAATAACACAACTTTATATGGATTTACTACTTCTTGGTTTATTACATGCAACATTTCAATACTCTTATAGGTATCTTTATCAAGCATGTTGTGTTATTATGAATATTATACCTCTACTTTTAAATGTCATTCAAGGAACTTAACAATAAATCAATTTTCAAAATTTCCTCATAGTGACTCAGTATGCCGCTTCGGGTCACAATTATTAAGTTATAATAAACCGTGTAGTTCCTAATTACCATAAAATTATAGAATTAAAAATATCATCTCAAACAGAGCTGTCTATACAACAAACTGTAGAATATTGCATTTGTTTAAAAACAAAAACACCCAAAATACTTGGACCCATAATTTTGAACAGTGGCTAAAATAGTTGTGTTTAGGTCTAATCGGTAATAGTTGTATTCTCAAAAGTCAGATAGGCTAATCCTAGACTAAAATTCCTCTTCGTCAATGATAAAATTTATTTTTAAAATTTGAATGACTGATTTCATATAATTATTGATTTAAGAGGTTTTTATTGTCATTGACCAAAGGGACCGGTTACAAATTCATGACATTTTGTTTGAGAACTGTGTTTCCCAACATGGGGTTCAAAGGGTGTAATCACCGAGAAAAAGGTATCCAATTGATAGAGTAGGAAATTTTTAGTATTGTAGAAATGTTTAGTATTGGGACAGTCAATTTCAGTAGTTGTTTACCGTCACATTTCCCAGAAGCGACCTAGGTAAGTTCACAAAGTCAATTTCAATATGAATTTTTGGGTATTATAGAATGTTTCAGTATTTAGACATTTCCCACAAGCGATTAAGGGTTCGATTCAATTTTTTTCGTTGGGTGACCTGATAATCTATTGCTGTTCTTTTAAGGGTCTATACTGTGTATGGCCAACGAACGAAAGTTAAATTTCACCTACACGTTATTTTATTTAATGTCAAAAAGACTGTTTTTTTCGAGACACCGTTTTTATACTGCTTGGGACATCGGTCTAGTTTCTCTGCCCAAAGATAGAGGATTTTAAGGGTTTTACAGACAAAATCAAGCAGTTTTATTTTCCAAAATATAGTCGAGATTGGTGCTGTTTAAATAGGATGAAAATGTAAATATCATTTTTGATAAAGTTGTTCGCATCGCACCGCTTGGCATGTCATTATATAAACATAATTGTGTCTTTTTCATGTTTTGATGGAATTTAATTGGCCGTTTAGATAGTGTTTTGGCGATAATAATGCATACAACTGAGTGAAAATTACATACAATTTCACCAGTTATTAAAATAATAATATTGTTTATTATATAAAAACATGAACAGTATATTTGTAATTATCAAGACCTAAAATACATTTATTGAGTTAGCTTCGCTTTGAACTTGGCTGTTTTTCATTTCTTACATATCTTTGTTGGTATTGTTGTTTGAACATTATGAAACTGCAACAAAAAATGTTACAAGCTCTTTTAATGCAACAAATTTCATTTCTTGTCTTGTCTTATTTTCTTTACAAAATCGCTTGGAAGTGTTACCAAATATGCTGTCCTCGATACGCTCGTAGCGAGGATTGGGGGCCGTGGGCATTTTTTTCCATGGGCTATATCATATTAACAAGGCTGTAAACTCTCGGTCGTTGCTTATCCATTAGACAATTTAAAGATATCAATTCACGAAAAATTAATTAAATGAATAACACGAAAACAATCGCACAATGCAGATTGGGATTTCGGGCACTTTATTTTGTTGACTAGCAGGCTAAAGGATTTTCTCCACAATAATATTTCTTCTTTTTTTTTTCACTTCAGACGGGTACCCGGATCAGCCCGGCACATCGTCAACAAAATCAGAAAGACGGTGTTTTGGGTCAACCAATGGCGTCAATGGCTTCACCAAAATGACGTCATGCCGCTTCCACGTATTATAACTTCTTGATTTTGACGATGCGGGATGAGGAAATGCTTTTAAAACATTTTTTACACAGCTGACTCCATCCGAGTTAACTACTACTTTGGATCATTTCATGTCATTCACTCGTAGACTAGCTAAAGTACGGACATCCGTACAACCGAAGATCGCCCTGGTTGAACGTGACAAGGAGTAGGGTCGCCTGTCCAGTCTCATGGGTGTTTTTTTCGGGTCCTGATTTCCTCCAACTGATAAATACACCTGCGATGAAATGAATAATTGAAATAGAATTGAACCATGTTAGTCCTGAAATTACCTAGTTTTTGTCCAGTGGGTGTTAAACGCCATCACATAATTTATTGACTAAATCAGGCCCGTAGGTTGGTAGCATGCACAGGGACTTGAAGGGATTAAAATAAAACTTCTTACCACTGCTTGACTATAATAGTATAGTATTAGTATATAACTATTATTCTTACTACTGCTTGACTATAATAGTTATATACTAATACTATACTATTATAGTCAAGCAGTAGTAAGAAGTTTTATTTTAATCCCTTCAAGTCCCTGTGGTAGCATAGTCCATCGAGACCTGCCTGTCATCATCATCTCCCGATTCTTTTGTTTTGCTACCACAATCATTATAAGTGCGTTGAACATAACTACTGCGAGGCGTGTTGGTCTGACTGTTACTGAACACGTGGCCTGGTTTATTTGTTCGCCTACAAGGCGCGGGTTCAAATGTTTGCATTTGCCCACACCCGATGTATGGTGCCTACAGGCGCCTAAAATGTAGGCACCCATTGTTTATAACATAAGGTGCCTGCTATTGTGTGGCCTTTATTGTAATATGAATACAATACTTATAATTTACTTAAAATTGATACCAAAGCTGTATTGCCCGGCGTAGAGTTCTCCGGATAAATCAAAAGCCACTCTACTATATCGGCGGAAGGGGCCGAAGAAGGAATTTTCAGAAAATCCAACCAGAAAACCCTGTCCGGGGCACTTCAATTTGAGGCCCAAAAATGCACTCAAATGCGAGGAGAGAGCACCAAATTTTATTGGGTTCCGGACTTAAATTCAAGAAATGTTACTAAAAGTGACCAATAGATTAAAATTTAAAACATCTCGGCTCCGGCTGGGGTAATTAATACGATTGGAACATTTAAAATCAGTGCAATCAACTAGTTTATGGCGCCACCCTTTTTTGAGAAAATTAAATAATCATTTTGTTGTACCAATTTTTCAAGAAGTACACAATTATGATGCCTGGAAAAGGCAGTTGCCGCAGTCTGCTTGATTGATTGAATAATTGTAATTAATGTGGGTTTCGGTTGCAAAACCACATAAATAAGGCTATATTGGGTGGGTCGCTGTACTCGCGGGCTGGAAAAGCAGGAAGATAGATGCATTAGCGTCCGTCTGATCTTCAAAATTATACTGGGAGAGACCTATATATACCACCCAACGGCTAGCTCGAGACGGCAGTGGTTCGGGATGGAGCACCTGAAAAGAAATCTTATTCGTTTGAAACACTGAGGTCCCGGGTGTCCACACGTTCGGGTGCACGAAATAAAGAGTAGACAGAAGCGCCACTGTCCGTTAAAATTTCCTATCTCACGTCACATCCAATAATGAAACGATTTCATAAAACATGACATGGTAATGGCAGGAACAAAAGCTTACACTGGGTAAATATAAAAACTGCAATTTTCTTTTAATAAAAAGTAACAATTATTGTCCTCATTTTCAAAGGGGTACATACATTAAAACAGTAATATAAAATAAATATATATTGTGTAAAAAATAAATATTGCTATTTATATAGTGCAAAATCTATCGTTTTTACAAAAACAACCAGATATAGCGACAGTTTAACGTCAACCTGACAGCGACATAAATTATGTTAAAGAATGCTTGAAAACAGACACGAAGTTGGTTCACCGACGATTCCTACATCGACGATTTTAGTCGAACTTTGAGAATGATTTATTCTGCTTTGGTTTTATAAAATGAAATATGTTTTTTTTCTTTGTGTGCATGGACCGTGTGAACATGCACATTAGAACCGCATTACAAAATAATATACATGTATATGTAAGTTTGGAATGTCATGGTTATTCGGGGATTTATTCTCAAGTAAATAGTAACCATTCTATGTGAGCATGCAGAATGCAATATCACAGAGGTATTATTGGCGTTTTTTTTTAAACTGTTGATTCTCGCTGTTATCAATCGATATATAGAAACGGTTGGACCATCTATATTAACAGCTACACTGTACATGCTTAATACAATACCAATCTTATTAAATTTGTTTATGGTGTCAGTATAAATATAATCACAGAATAATTGGTTATGTTCATGAATAGTGATTGGACAACAGACAGATTGCGTAATCGCATCTTCACACAAAAGAACCCACTAACAAGCACTTACATGTACATACAACTAGTGAGATCACTCTACATTTAGGCAAGTTTCTAACATACATAAAAAAATAAATAAAAAGTAGACCTATAAAAACATTAACAATTCATAAAATAGTTCCAAATGTTTAGATTGGAATAACGGTGTTGAATTTTGTGGTAAAAACATCTAATTTGTCACAATGAAAAGATTACGTTATGGACTACAGAGGCGGATTCAGAGAGGGGTGGGGGCGCCCCTTGCGCCAGTGCCCCCTTTTTACTACTGATAGAGCCTTTCAACTAGCTTTTTTGCTCGATATTGAGGCTCTTTTTCTACGATTTCCGAACGTTTAGACGACAATATCAGCCAAATAGCTCTTGGATTGTCTACAGATGCACGGAAATGACGGATAATTTTCTTAGGGCCCCATCCCCCTGTCAGCGGCGTGCCCCGTCTCCGCGGTCAGTGACCTTATTTTGCGCCCCCCCCCCCTTCACAATTCCTAGATCCGCCCCTGGACTCAACCAGAATCTACCCCTTTATTCCGATAGATTTCTATTGGGTCCACATACTTGACTATAACGTATACCACAAAATCCTGAATGTTCACAACAATAGACGAAAATGCATAGATATATAATTGTATTCCATCATGTCTAGGTTTTCATCGGAGAAATAATAATTAAAAGAAAACCATCAAATTTTGATAAACATTTCCAGAAAAGCATTGTTTGTACAGGCTGAAAATTATGTACTGGTATTTTATCCTTTGTACTTCTCGTGAACGCTCCACATGTCGCCGAATATTTCGTGTCTCATTTGTTCAAATTTGTTTGCTATGTTGAGCAGAGTTTCCAAACGATTTTATGAAAGATCATATCGAATTTTATTATTTTCCGACCGTATATTTGGACTACTGCATTTTAAAAAAAACCAACAAAACAAAACAAATCTGTTATATTGGGCCTAAATTCAGAAACTTTCGATCACAAATAGTTATATTCACCTTTCCTTTCACACAATGCAATGCACACAATACATGAACACGCTCTCAGATGAATTGTATCGTCCGGAATAAGGCGGAGCCATATGTAATCCCGAACATTTAATGGCATATTAGAGTTATATATCAAAATATTAAGCTGATTGCGTATACAGAAGGAAATATCAATCAGCAATCAATTACTAAGCAAATCATGTCGGTTTTAATTGAACTGTTAACGTTTGCATTTCTATTCTCTATAGCGTAATTATATTGGATTTACTCAAATTTTGTAAATAATGCCTTAAAAAGAAATATATATTTTAATTCACATTCACATCTTTACGATAGCCCACTCCTCTAGCATGTGGTCCAAGATTTTTATCAAAAATAAAAGTCCAAACGACCTTCACCCAGGAAGTGTGATAGGGATGATGATCATAATATTCTGCTGCTATTCGTTTGACCTCTGGTAGACGGTGGTAGGGGACGTACGGAAAATCGTGATGTTCAATGTGATAGCCCACATTAAATAGAATAAAGTTCAGTGGTCCATAATATGAATGCGTGGCTAATCCATCTGTAAATAGATAGTGTTCGGATATAAAGTGACCAGCCAGTGGATGGAATCCCATAGAAAAAAAAGTACCAGAAATAAGATATATCATTGCCTTCCATCCAATCATACGAACAATTATTGCATTAAATATTAACTGAACTGTTGTATTTATCATTTCCCAACCTGTTATCGGTTTGGGGCTTTTATAAAATGGTCGGATTGCATGAATCACTGGATGAAAAATCAACCAAATAATTTTTGTAATGGGTCTACGAAACAAAAAACTTTCGAGTCGAGTTGGGATATCTACATCTTGGTTCTCTTCGCCCAGGTAACGGTGATGGTCGGCATGATATTTCCGATACGATATTGCCATGGGAACGCCGAGCGGCAAATTACACCAAAGGCTCAAGAGTCTGTTAGCAGCCGGTCTACCATGACCAAAGGCCAAGTTGTGTCCAATTTCATGAATAGCACTTCCCAGTGAATGGTTTAAAACTCCACCAAAACAATAAGCTAATATAAATATTGTCCACCAGTTGGCTTCTTGTAATATCCAACACATAAATATCTGAGTAAAGACCTCCGCAGATACAATATAAGCTATGCTGGAATCATATCCCATTAGCTTTTTTATCTGCGGATATTTTTTCAATATTTCTTTACGTCGTTCGGTATGAGGTTCTTCTGACCACATCCATTCATCATCTTTGCTCGATGCTCTTTCTGCTAAACTTAAGAATTTATCAAACCAGTTCATGCTGCGTCCCTCTGCTGAAAATACAATGAAGAATTTTGGAATTTTCGTGAGATTATTAAAAAATGTTGAAAATCGAAAGGTTTCTCAATTTCAACACACGTATATATATTTTGACGTTCAGTGGCAAAAACAGTGGAATTTCATACCCTTTTCCACTATCCTTTTTATGTATATATCTTCGAACCCCTTAAATCTTTTATTTGTTCGTTTGATAGGGCGAAATATTTAAACCATCGATTTCATTTGCGCATTGCCTTGACACCATATGCAGTATTCAGCCGGATCTTTAAATGAGCAAGTGCCAGGGCCGCCTTCGTCTAATAATATATCTTCCATATTTCATATCTAAATTCTGCCCAGACACAACAAAAACCCAATAAACGTAACTACCAAATTTGGGAGAAGTCAATAATAGATATAGTTTTGTTTTGTCAACTAATAGCTGAAGCAACATCGTTTGAGCAAATCTGAATAAGTCCATTCAAACAGAATAACTACAAATTTTGATAGCAATCTATTGAGTGGTTATGGCGAATAAGTCGAAATGTAACTTTAAGCGCCAAGTAACCTCACGAAATCACCCAACTGGGTTAAAATCCATCCTGCGGTTTAACATCAAAGGTAAAAACATGGCAACCACATAATAATTATCCAAATTTCGTTATCATAGTACGTCCCTTATACTAAATTTCAGTCATGTCATTTTATCAAACAATATCAATCAAGGTCGATTCGTACAAATTTCAAAGAAATCCATCAGACAATTCTAAATAATTTTTAAATTCGTTGAAATCAATGACAAGCAATGGCCATGCAAGATACGCCCATATTTTGCAAGAGATGCACCAGAAACAAGCTAAAGAGCGATTTTTCGTACAATGAGGGGACATACTTCAGGTAGTTATGTTCCTTTATGCGCAATGTGACCCCTAGAGGATCTACAACCTTCCTGTTGCGAACTTTTACACAATGTGCATACAAGGAGCAGCCATTTTGTCGGGTAGTTTCGGTCAGATTTTTACGAAATTCGAATTCAACCTGCACTGATGTGTAGCGGTGATATATTTAAACGTTTTTAAAATTAGATACAAACTCTGTCTCTAGCGGGTCAACATTAAAGTGACCTCTTAGGGGTCCCCACGCTTAGAAACGCGATTTTACGTACAATCAGGAGTGGTAATCCCGGAAGTTCCACTCCAATGTGCGCGAATATCGAAAGGCACAGAGTTCTTTGGATTAGTACAAACATGCGTTTCAATTTTCATCAATCGGATAAAAATTGCGATCTAGAGAACCGAGGGTCCACCATCGTGATATACCATATTTCAACACTATTTGCATGCGAGGGACGGCCATTTTGTTCGACAGTTTTGGTCCGATATTCACGAAAGTCGAACTCAACATTATGGTGTAAAGGTGATACGTGAACTGTTATTTTAAATCGGTTAAAAATTGTGATCTCGACATTTTTTGTACAACCAGGGGCCATAATTCTGGAAGCTACAATCCGATAATAAGCGCGATAATCGAAATGAATCAAGATCTTTGGGTTATAAACATGCAAGTTTCATAAACAAAAAAATAGGATGAAAGTTGTGGCCTCGAGAGTGTTCACAAGCTAAAAACGTTATTGTTCGTTCAATCAGGGGCCATAATTCATGAAGTTAAGGCCCAATACATCCCATATTCCTGAAGCAATGGCGCGAGAAATCCCTCTCTTACCATTGCTGGATAGAAGTCATATTCTTGAAATTGGGCGGGGCGTGTCTCTTTTTAACGTCCAATCAAATCCCTCCTCTCTTCTCGCATTCGGCATAATTTTCAAAATGGCCCACGAAGAAAACATGTTGGCACTGGATAATCGAGCATAATAAATTTCGCGGGTTATGACGTAAACACATCACGATTGTCACTAGATACATTGCGGTAACATATTTTGAGGTCTGGTTAACCCCGTTATTTTTTGTTACAATGTACGTCATTGGCTGGTAATGGCAGTACTGACCAATAATAATTTAGCACAACAATGTTCACTCAAGATAGCAGTGTGAAGTGGATTAGTTCTAATCAAACGAAACACTGCGCAGGAGTATGAATACATCCCAACATCGAAGGGGGCAAGATCTTCGGGATATAAACTTCAAGTTTCGTCAAAATCGGATGAAATTGTGGTCTGTAGAGTGTCCACAAACAAATTTCGGTCGGACGCACGTCGGGGCGGACAGGGTGACGACAATATACGTCCATATAAAAATTGGGGCGTATAAACATGACTAATTTTTTTAGATGGAGGGGACTGGCCGTTGGGCTAGAAAAAAGTAAGTCGTATGACCTCTCAGGCCGGATGTTAGGAATTTATTACCCGATGGGGTATACAGGTTGGGGTGGGGGGGGGCGTGCACGGGTCGGAGAAATTTAATATTTCAGAGGTGGGCGGCGCAGCCCATCCCCCATGGCAAGGAACCTGTCCCTGCCAATCCTATACATGATTCGTGATTAAATCTATATTACTTATCATAACCAGGTCTAATCTTTTATGGTCTTGATTTGATTGAAGCCGCAATGTCATGTTTTTAAGCTATATTTTTAAAATTTATTAAAATAAAGCCTTAAAATAGATGGTATCTATAAACAGTACTACCATGGTAAAGAATAATCCTATAATTCACTAATGCCAGTTGAGAAATTGGCAAAAATATCATTTTCAACTTCAAATTCCAACGTTTGAAGATAGATATTGCATGGGGGGAATAGAAAAATAAGGGAGGCAATTGTGTTATTATTTCCGTTGTTAATGATGTTTAAGTGCGGAAAATAGTGCCTATGGTTGTTCAATAGTGAGTTGACAACCTATTGGGCAAAAGCCATGGAAATAAATATGTTTTGAAATTTCCGCTTTAATGGATTTATGACCTCGATGGATAAATGACAATTTATAAAAGACTACTATGTTGATCTCGTTTCGGGCAATCTGACAAGTCGGGCAGGTGGTAAAATGGAAACAAAACTTCTAATAAAACACTAATTTTTCTCTTTTAATTAAATACCACGGATTTGTACTGAATTAACTCTGGATTGAAGCATTTTGTCTGGACTCTGAAGCCACTCTACTTTTTTCCACATTTTTCGGGCATAGATTTTTATTTGTGTATGCAGTTGGGTGGTTGGAATTCAGCTCGGCATAGAGTAGGATATTGGTTGCAAACCGATTGGAAAGTTTGAAGTTGCTAAATTTACTGGCTAGAATATCAGAAAAATGCATTTGCGGCTGTTAAATATACAAAACAATTTCAGGGAACGCATGTCTATCATACCCCGCGACGATTGTTTGGAATTTGGGATTTAGGTAAGTCAGTTATAACTAGGCTATATCGGACCACATTGAAGTTTATGTATTCGTGGGCTGGAATAGCAGGAACGCGCAGTTACATTTTGAAACATTCGACCACCTTGTACGCCTATAACGGTAATATTTTATGAATAAATTTTCTTTTTGAGAGTGGAGGTGTCCGCTGAAATTTTTTCGGACATTTCAGGTTCTGCGCCCCCCACCCCTTCAACATTCATCAAGCTCCAACATGATTGAATGGGTCATTTGCTCTCAAGAATTTTCTTTACACTAACTCTCCGAAGCATAACAGCTTTCTTGACAAAGCAATACATGTATGACAATATACAAATTCAATTATGTTAAACACAGATTCAAACTTAATCAACTTTACTGCTACCCCTGAAATATCTTCCAATATAAAGAATCATTATTCTGTCAAACTATAATATATCTTCAAAACTCAACGAATATCGTTTTATATAAAATAAAGGAGATTCGGTGGTCGAGTGGTACAGCCCGTGAGCTTTAGATCATAAGGTCTGCTATTAAGATTTTGACGATTTTCTCCTCGAAAAGTTCATTTCTTTCATCACGCAAGGTAGCTTCGTATATGTTGTGTGCAAATGCTCACAGAAACTGGTTGATCTAAATCTCCCCACAAAAATACCTACATCATTATAAGCATTCGCGAATTATCTCCATACGATGTTTCAAAAATTTCGGCCGAGGGGCCCTTTTCACACCTAATATTAATGAAATACCCCACCAGAGGTTCAACAGGGCAAATGAGACTGCTTGTTTGGGAATGGGAATGAATGTTGGCGAAAACCTTGTAGAAAGCTGCTACCGGTTGGGGTTGAGTAAACAACGAGAGCGAATGGTTGATATTTTTTTATTAGATTTTCTTGCTTATATTATTATATACGATGAAGGAAGGATATATACACCAGCTTGTAATTTGAGATCCTCTGTTTCATTGAGGTGTTTTGGGGCGTAAAAATAAACTGTGCACTATTTAATCATTGTGCCAAGTAAATAATGAATAAACATGAAGACAACTTAAAGAGAGGAAAGAGTAGGCTATACATTGCACATGAGCGTGCTTTTCACTGGTATATGTCACATGATATCGTATTACGACTCGGGTTTTGACACTGCACACCCCCTCTCCGTAATTATGGTAATATAGTTTAGTATCATCCAAATTTGATCATGTATATTTTTAAAGGTAAATAATTTTTTTTATAGTGTGCAGAACGCTATCGTGTGCTGGATTACTGTATGCCAGATTGATCTCGGCCTCGCTTCCATATAATAATATGTTAATAATAATTCACGTGATATCTACATTTGCATAGCCTACCTCGTAGATGATGCTCTGCGTAAGATGATATATACAAAGCGTAAACGACAAATGAGAAGTGGCAGAGCGCAAATGTAATGAGTACACACGTCAAAAGCAGCATTTTCCAATGAAACATTTGTCATTTGACACGTTGCATTTAACATTTTACATTTAACTTTGGCCTTAGAGGTAATTTGATTTTATCATTACCGGTACATTGTACTCTATACACATAATCAATGGAAAAGACATTTTAGCAGACCTTTTTATATTGGCAGCGATACCCTTCCATAATGATGTGCTGGTGTTAAACAACAAATGCTTTAGCAAGAGCCGAATGCAATAGATATGAATATACTAATTATATATGTAAGCCCATTAAGTATTGGTTTAAATTATTGTGCATGGATAACTCCAGATTACCGAAATTGTGTTACAAAATGCTCTATGATCTGGATGTACATAATAGAATAAATTGGTGCACTAATGTACGTATGATTTTGTTAAAATACGGATTTGATCATGTTTGGTTTAATCAAGGTGTTGCTAATATTGCGCAATTTATGTAAGTCATCGAGAATGGCATGATTTTATTACCAACTCCCCAAAATGTATGTTTTACAGTCTACTTAAATCTAGTGCATGTTGCCAATCATATCTAAACAGCAATCCTCCACATAAGCTGATATTTGCATTAGCAAACTTTAAATGTTCAACTGTTCTTCTCGAGGTAGAACAAGGTCGAAGGGACAATGCAAACTGTGTAACACTAATCAAGTGGGCGATGAAATCCATTTCATGATATACTGTCCAATCTTTCTGTTTATTCAATGGGGTAAAATTTATGACAGATTCTCTCAGACTTCGGTTTGAAGGTGTTTCCAATAAGAATTTGACCCGATGAATCCAATGAGCTTGTGTATTCCTCCACAAGTGACGGTTAATTCCGCTAGGGGTCCAAATTCAAAATTGAGGCTCCTTTTGGCGGAAAACTCACAAAGTTCTCTAAAAAGTGCGCATTATATTGAAAAATAGGTTTTCGATGTCAAGTATTTAAGATTTGAATATAAAAACATGTTCCGATCAAAGTTATTCGAGACTGAGCTCTTATTCAAAATGGTAACCATATTTGGCGGGACATTTCGATGTTAGTAATGTGATAGTGTCATACGTCAAACTATAGGTTTTCGGGATCACTGAATTAATATCTTAACAGCCGAATGTTCTATGATCGAAATAACCGACAATATGGTTCTCAAACCCGTCATTACAGCTAAGTTTAGGAGACCATGGAAAACTAGAGTAATATAAAAATGTTTGCATCAAGAGCAACCAACACGGGGATATTATTTCTCTTGTGTTCTTAAAAGAACCCAACCTTACATATTTGTCGATTAAATCACTGGAATACTGGTATGGACTTTCACTGACAGTTATTAGATCACTCATACGCATCGATAAAGCTGAAGCCAACATTTTCTATATCTTATTGCCCTCCGTTTTCTAGTAGAGAAGGTGACACGTGTGGGTGTCAGAGTGGATCATAATGTATTCTTGACAATTCGCTCTTCTTGGCTTTTGTTCGTATGGCCCAGTTCCATACAGAACTCCATTTAGAAGCTCTACCAATGTATCCTAATGTTGAGTCTTAAATGATAACAAATATAACCAGAAGGAAACACTCATCCGGGCCAGAATGAACGTGTAGCTGCACTATTATATGAGAAGTAAGCACCAGTTAACTTTTAGCAATATTTGCTTTCGACTATGGTCCAATGGTGGATTGTGTTTGGCTGTGAAGCTTTTGTGTTCTTTATTAGTTTCCCACCAAAATGAGCCTCCATTTTGAATTTGGCCCCCTAGCGGAATTAGTCGTCACTTTTAGGAGGAATAACCATGCTCATTGGATCCAGCGGATCAAATTCTTCTAGATACCACCTTCAAGGCGAGGTCCAAGAGAATCTGACACAAATTTTATCCCACTAATTAACATGAAAATACCTCATGGCGGCCATCTTGAATATTTAAATTTCCCCATATCGGTTCTTAGGCTTTTTGAGAATCCTTACCGTCTATTTTTCACAGATGTTCCTCTTTGGTCACCAAAAGAAATAATACCCTGTCACATCTGACACGTATCTATAATAATCCATTCCTACATTTGGAATATTGGCTAAGCGCAACTATGAACTGGTTTGCGCAGACGTGAGTTAACGATGGCGCCGAATTTAAATGAAAGTAGTGTACTTTTTTAGAGCACAATTCTACATGAAAATTGCGTTGGGTTATTATAAATTTGTGTCAGATGTGACAGGAAATGATTCCTTTTGGGGATCAAAGGAGAATCTCGGTGAAAAATAGACGGTAAAGATTCTAAAATAGCCTTAGAACCGAGATAGGGAAAAGCCTTATTTTCATATTAGTTTTCTATAGAGCCGATCAATAACGGAGAGAGCCAGAGGTATCGCTCTCATTAATCCGCAATGTACGATGGAAAGATAGGTAAAAGAACTAAAAGAAAAGGCTACATATACGAATGTTTATGAAAAAAACCCCCACATGACCCAATTAAGCGAACAGTTGTTTTATTGATAGTTCGACAATGAACTCAACTACTGAAAATCTGAAGGATGAGGAGGATGCCGCTATTGCATTTATTTTTTTCCTCGCTGGTGCTTATCTCGAAGACAACATGTCTTCAGACAATGCTCACGGTACTGGGCCTGGTCATTTTTGGAACTTGCAATGAGCTGGGTGAATTTCACACACGTTTCCAGACCTTGAAACAGACTGGGAGATGTATCTCCATACAATATCGTTCTCATAATTGCTTGTACCCTCTTGTGCAGTTGCAAAAGAATGGACAAGTTCATTGTCTTGTGTTCCCGGTCACAAGACTACATGTTCCGTGCGGAGGTCACGTGATCCCAGGGTACAACCTATGGGAACAGGCACAATAGAAAATAAAAACAGGTTCATCGTCCTTGTGGCGCGCCACAAGGTCACATGGGAACACGCCACAAGAGAACACGTCACAAGGGAATAGCCTATGGATACAGGGCCTAAAGGCCTCCTCGAAGACAGGTCCCGAGCTGGGGGTTTCATACTAGTTTATTTGCCGCACCTTTGCAAACTGTTTTAACGATCCCCAGGAGTTTTAAACCATAAGGACCAAGAGCATAATGATGCTTAACATAAGGACCAAGAGCGTATGATGCTTCACTAGTACAGTCTTCATTCAATGTAATGTATACCACAGTTTAATGACCGTACGTAACTAACGCACAGAAATTAAATGGTAACTGTCTTTTTTTCGCACGTATACAATGAATGGCCATTTTGCTCAGTAATCTCATCCAGAATGGCTATTTCTTTTTTTTTTTTATTAAATTGCGTTAAAGTTTTAAATTTTTGTTTAGAACTGAAATAAATTAATTATTAGTCAATCCCCATGCTAAAACATTAACAGAATTGATTGTGTATATTTGAAATGGACACGACCGAAGCACAAACTGTGCCAATGCCGACGTCAAATCTAGCTTGTAGAATTTATTTCTGTGGAAGAAGCGATAAGACGTTATGGCTGTACAGATTATACAGCCCTTAAGGCTACAGGAAGGCTTGTTTACAATGTAACATTATTTGTGTCTTGTAATGTTGACATTTTGTTTTTTGATGTGACCCCGTGACCCGTGACGTTTAGATAACGTCATATGGATATCATGGATATTCACTGTGTCAGAGTCACTTCTCTGCAGGTAGGGTGAGTGTCGTTGAGATTGTTTAACGACCTAACTTCAAAACAGACTCGTTCTGTCTGATATACGCCCTTTTTAACTGAACATATATTGCCCAACAATAGTAAAGACTTACAACACAAAAAAGAGCAACCTATATTGACGATATTATTATGTATATTTGGTTTTGTGAGTTTGTGTCTACACACAATTATATTGTTGCTTAGGGCTTTTGGAAAATATTTATTCAGAACATTATGTGCACAGTATGAATTAAAATATTTTTATGAATACATCACAATGTGAAATGTTTGTTGTAACTTCCACATCCATGAGTAGGCCTACTATATGATGGCGGTATATTATAGTCAAAATTCTAACATGCTATCGTCTAATTTCTTACTTCTGTTTCATCATATTTCTATTATTGATATGGGGCGAAAAATGCCTACTTAATTGTTGTATTACATGTTTAACATGAACGGCAAACAAATTTAGAATTATGATACTTCAACCTGGCAACCATCATTATGATGTCGTTTGTTGTCGCCACCATGTGCTCAGTTTGGCGATTGAGCACTTGATCGGGACCATTCTACTGATACAAACGACTCGCTCTTCGTCAGGTTGAGGGGCAGTGAATATTCGCTTGGCCGCTACAATCACTGATAAGCATGACATCGACGAGGCTTAATGAGAACGGTATATTAACTTTTTTACTCCGGACAAATTAAATTCTCAAACATTTTATTTTTGAGGTAAAAGAAAAATAAATAAAGACGATTGAAGTATTTTTGGTTAAAAATATTTTCTATTTAGTGTAAATGGGTATTAAAATGAGTAAAATGCATCATTTTGCCCGAAGGTGTTAAGTAAACATTGCAAGAGCCGTTGAGCCAGTGACTACGCCGCGTGCAGTCAAGCCACGCTTTGTGGACAGTCATCTGTTACAGAGATAATTCGTAAGTAATTCTCTGTGTTAAACAAATTGGTTGAGTGGCTTGCCTGAGTGTTAAAATCGAAAAAAGAGAGAGAGAGAGGTAGGTCGCTTAGTATTAAACTCAGTAACTGTGTAGGCCTATCCATAATATTTACACCCTGTGTTAATATAGACCAACTGTATATAAATATTAATTATTGACTCAACCGTAAAAATAAATCAAATAAAATTCTCCAAATCCCGTTTAGCTTATATTTGAAATAGAAAATGAAATGAAATGAAAGAGGGTTTAACGCCTTACTGTTCTGCTCCGAACCGGCTAATGGAGACATACGCCGTACAGTGTGCTTTGGGGAAATACTGCCCTGACTTATATTGAATTCTAACGGTCACGGGATCTTTTACGCGCACGCCAACATGTACACGGGCCCTCGGGTTTTCATCCCATCGGAACGACAAGACACTAATAAGGGAGAACCACGCCAGAAAATCTGGATGAACTTTCTCGACCAATGCAGGGATCGAACATCTGACCCACAGCCTAGCGAGCCTGCGCCTTAGTCACTTAGCCACGGTATTCGAAATAGTATTTGCAAACCAACCATAAACAGTTATATCACGCTCAATGTTGTTTAGAGGGAGGATGGCCGAATGGTTAGCACGTGTACGCTGTAACATAAGGTCTGTCATTGAATAACCTGGCATGGTTTCGATTTCCCGGTTTTACGTGACATGGAGTACGGCCGCCTGTCCAACCTCGTGGGTTTTCTCCGGGGGTCTCCCACTGCTAAACGAACCTATATATTGCAAGCGAATTATTGAAATAAAATTGAACGGTGTTAATACCGAAATGACCTGGTTGGTGTCAAGTGGATGTTAAACCCCGTGTCCCCATCTCTCTCTCTCGAAGAACGAATCGTTTGTATCCTCCCCCCCCCCCCGCACAGTTACATAAGAAAAAAATAATGCCTTGCATCAATGAAATTACATCCCAAAGTGATCCTACATCAGTATAAAAATGTTTAAAAAGCTCAATTTATATGTATGCCTATGTAATTTAGAGACGATGATGGCAGATTTCCGTGACAGAAAACTGGCAAACCCCCTCCTGCAAAAATTCCTGGATCCGCCCCTGACAAGTGCTGACCATTGGACATTCATTGATCTGAGATTGCACTTTCTGATTCAAATTAATACATACATGTAATTCAATTTCAATATAAACTTGACCTTCGTTGGGAGATGGGGTGGTTGTTGTGAATAATTGTTTGTAAATATAAAGAAGCGTAATACACGAAACACCGAGAACTCTCTAGATCACGCGTAAAACTATTTAGGACGTCGACTTAGATAGAATAAATGCCCACGCTGTTATTGAAGAACGGATTATTTAAAAACAAAAATTAGGACTACCTTAAAGTTAAAACGATGAACAATATTCATAAGAATTTAAAACTTACTGTTAGTTTGATGATATAATAAATTTGTTGAGTAATTTCCTAGTTAGATGCAGCCGTATAAATGCGCACCTGTCAACATTCTTTACCTGAATGTACGAATCAACAGCGCATAAATATATATATATCAGTCTCCGCGCGAATACCGTGGTCACGTGACAAATATTGACCTCACATGATAATGATCGAGGGGTTTCGCAAAGAGAGACGAGACTCACACTATTAAACACGAACAGAAAACAATTTGTGTTGCTAACGCCTTTTGTTTATGAAGTACAACCCAAGACAAATTAGAAAAAAAAAAACCCAAATAATATTAAAAGAGCTTATGTATCTTCTAGAAATCACCAATATCTTATTTTCAAAACCGTTCAATTATTCACCATCCTACACGATAATTATATTCTTGTCCGAATTTCGTGAAAATATTACAGAAACTTTCAATCAAATGGCCTCTCCCCTATAGGCCTACGCAAATACATGTAGTATTAAAGCATAATTAATACCGAGGTTGTGGACCCATCGATCGTATATTCTAGTAGGCCTACAGTTCTATGGTGGACCACGGTTAGACTAATCGCCGGAATTCATTTATAATCACCGGAAATCTTTTTACAATCACAGGAATTCACTTAAAATCACCGTAATTCATTTTGAAGACATCAGAGTTCGCCCGTAAAATTTTCCAGTCTACTTATATTTTCTCTTAATATTGAATTACTTTAAAGCGGTAATTTCAGATTTTAAGTTATATTTTTAAAATATATTCAAATAAAGCCTTAAAATAGACGTTAACTATAAACTAGTATAAACAGTCCTACCTTGTTAAAGAATAATCCTATTAATCATATAACTCACTATTGTCAGTTGAGAAATTGGCAAAAATATCATTTTCAAATTCAAACGTTTGAAGATAGCTATTGCATGGGGTAATAGAAAAACAAGGGATGTAATTGTGTTATTCTTTCCGGTGTTAGTGATATAATACCTATCATCGTATAATAGCGAGTTGACAACCTATTGCGCAAAAGACAAAGAAATAATTATGTTTTGACTCTCTTAGAAAATATGAAATTATCGCTTCAACTCACAATCAAATGGCCCCTCCCCTTTACGCAAATACATGTAGTATAAAAGCCACTCGGCAATCCTCGACAGATTACGTCTACATCTAATCTCTGTTGTATGACGAATTTCGCCATATTGGAACTACTTTAAAGCTCCCGGGTGAAACATGGCTGCGCCCATGGTGTCTTGTTTGTTTGTAATAGCGCCAAGTTTTCCTGTTAAACGGGTAGCCGCATCGCAAATGTATGGGCGTATGTACATATCACTTACTGTCATACAGCCGAGACTAGATGTAGGTTCCGGAATTATAAAAGCATAATTAATACCGAGGTGTGGACCACAGGTAGACTAATCACCGGAATTCAGGAAGTTCCAATCCAATATGTGCAAATATCGAAAGGAACCACGATCCTTGGGTTATAAAGATATATTTAAAACTTCATCTAAATCAGATCAAAATTGTGGCCTTTCAGAGGTCCACAATCATGATATACCACATATTAAGACTATTTGTGTACGAGGGGTGGCCTGTACTTTGACCGCTATATTAAGTAAAACTCATAGAAACATTATTGCCAGGTTTAGATGTTGCTGTCACAAACTAGCAATTGAAACAGGTAGGTGGCAAAATGTTGATAGTGATAAAAGAACACGTCAGTAACGTAATAAAACTTTTAAAAATAGTATTGTAGAGAATGAAATTCACTTTATATTTGAATGTCCACTTCTAGTCTTAGAAAAAAGTATGATATTAACAAACAGAAGTCTTATAATTGTATATAGTATATAGTCAAATCACAAATAAACCCATCTGTTTATTTCGCTAAATATATTCATAAGGGTATGAGAATATGGAAAAAGTATTTAAATAATTTAAACTAAATTGTAAATAAGTATGGAATGCTACTGAATCACATACAATCCCTATGTAGGCTGTGATTTTATGTACTTTATTGTATGATTTTCTGTATCTATGTCATAATCAATATCACATGTACTTTGGGCTGGAGGCCTGCTACTGTCATTTAAATAAAAGATAAAAAAAATCTAAAAACATGATTTTTCGTACAATCAGGAACTTATGATCCTGTCTGCACAAATATCGAGAAGAACCAAGAACTTAAGGTTATAAACATTCATTTCAGGTTTCATCAAAATCCGATGAAAATTGTGACCTGTCCACAAGCTAAAAACGTGATTTTTCGTACAACCAGGGACCATAATCCATAAAGTTTCGATCAAATACATCCCATTATCGAAAGAAACCGAGAGATATATATTAAAATTGTGGACGGACATCTGGGTGGACAGGGACAACAAGAATATACGCCCACTTGAAAATGTGGGCTTATAAATAAAAACATCAAACAAGCATTCTGAGTGGATTGCTGAGGCAGTTCATGTCCCCTATTGGCCCTTCCACATTTTACAATGGAATCCAATGAATGCCAAATTTCAATCAAATATCACAATCACAAAAAAGTCAGGAAAACAAAATGACAATCGGAGAGAGAAAACCTGTTGAAGAAAATATTCTATTCACTTGAATGCTTATATTCAAGACAATGATGAGTGAGTGATTTACAGATGAACCTTCAGCTTTTAAAAATTTTTATTGAAGTAACATTGGAAGACAAGAAATATGTTGCCAATCATATAAAGAACATACATTCAAGAGGTAATACAGGTCACAATTCTGTTTTGTTTTTCTAAACAATATTTATTCAACAAAACTGGATTGGAGAACAGGCAGAAGCCTATATGGTTGTATTAAATTTCAAATAAATTTTAAAATTTATGTGAGAAAAATGCAGATGAAAAGGTGCCTAAAATTATGTTAGGTTATTTGAAACTGTTTACGACGCGACCCATGAGCTGATAAATACAGTGTTGTGATGATGGTATTTATAATGTCATTGTCATGTCTATAAATGGGGATAATCCATTGAGTTCTGGCCTTATGACCCTTCAAGTTACAATCTGTTTTAAGAAATATGTGCTTTATCTTCTTAATAAGCCACCTGACTGTGATTATGCATTTCATGGTAGCCTTTTTTGGTAAACTATGTACACCTGAATATATCATCTTCCTTGATTGTTGCCAACTGTTCTTCTAACTGCTGGTTTTTATTGGCCAATATTTGGGCTGCTAACTTCTGATGTGCTAAAGCTTCATTCTTCTCGTGTATCTACAACACAAAAGTTAATTCTACAGAATTAATAGCTGAAATGGTAAACAGATAAATAGGAATTTCTGAAGCAAGTGTGTTGACCATCGTTTGGATAATATATATTTAACATTAATTATTTGAAATTGGTGAAAATCATAGGCCTTTTTGTCTTGTGTCCGTAAACACTATAAATTTCAAATCCATTGAATGAGAACTTTGGCATCAAAGGTGTCCACAGGGATTTGCAATAGACCCAGCAATTACTGGGAATTGTTCAAAATCAACAGGCATCCTCATCTCTTGTACTTTAACTCTGTCCATTGCAATCATCAAAATTCATTGAGAATCATAGGCATCTTTGACTAATGAACATGAACACTGTCTACAGTCTTTAGAGAGCTCATTAAAAATTTTAGATGGTAGACAGTAATGATGGCAACCGATCCTGTTTCAGGTATCGATTATTGCCGACCAGCCGCCAATTAATAATCCATAATATAGGCAAATTATTTTGAATTAAAATTGGTTTGAAACAATCATAAATTGTACACGAACAAGCCAACAGTGAGGCTGATGTCAACCGCCGATATTCCAAAATAAATAGATGACACATATTAATTAATCACACATTTATCTTTTTCAAACGTATCGAGCAATCAAACTGTACACGAAGTTTCATCACTCTCTGGAGATCACGTGACAAAGTCGGGTGTTCGATGCCTGCATTGGCCGAGAAAGTTGTCTGTGATGCAGGACGGAGGGCCTGACAAGGACAGCTCTCTAGTCGTTTCGATGGGACAAAAAACTGAGGTCTCGTGTACACATTGGCGTGCACGTGGCAGTTGGAATTCGATATAAGAGTAGGCCATAGTGTCGCTGCCCAGGCAAAAATTTGCCTCATTTCACACTGTATGGCGTTACTGTATGCATGTCTTCATAAGCCCAGGTTAGGAACAGAACTGTAGGACCATAAATCCCATTTCATTTCATTTCACTCTCTATCAGATAGAATCATGGTTATTTAACCGTCCCTAAGCATCAACCAATGAAATTGCTTAGCTCTGCTTCTGCTTAGCCTAAGCAGAAAATTCTCATTATCAAACTTGGTCACGGTAATGATGTAATGAATCCATACTCTGAGTTTCAATACTCTCACTTAATTATGACCACTATCACTTAATTATAACCAAAGTATCGTGCCCCAAAGAATCAACCAATATGATTGCTTATCTCTGCTTACCCTAAACCGAAAATGCTCATCTTCGAACTCCATCACGGCATTGACCTAATGAACGCCTACACCAAGTCTGAACATTCCACCTCAATAAGAAAGAGAATTATCATGTTCCAAAGTCTTGGCCAATCAAATTGCTTATCTCTCTGCTTACCCAGTGCAGAAAATACTCATTATCAAACTTAGTCAAGGTATTGATGTAATGAAAATATAGACTAAGTTTCATCACTATCACTTAATCAAAATTTAAGTTATCATGCCCCAAAGCATCAACCAATCCAATTGCTTATCTCTGCTTACCCTAAGTAGAAAATGCTCATTATCGAACTTAGGCAAGGTGTTGATGTAATGAAACTATACACCAAGTTTCATCACACTCACTTAATTAGAACTAAAGTTATCGTGTCCTAAAGCATCAACCAATCACATTTCTGATTCTCTGCTTACCCTTAGCAGAAAATGCTGATCGACCTAATATACACCTACACCAAGTTTGAACATTCTAGCTCAATCAGAAAGAGAGTTATTGTGTCCCAAAAAGTGTGACAGACGGACGGACAGACAGACGGACGAACCCATTTTAATAGTCCCCTGCTTTCTTCAAAAGGCAGTGGACAATAACGAATTATACATGTTTATGTTGTGATATCATTCTGCATACCGTACATGTAGAATTGTTTTCATTTATTTGACATTTGACAATAAAAACAAAGCATTCCATAGCAAAATCAAGGTGCAGAACGAAGGTGTCGAATGAAACTTGATCAACTTTGTTGGGATGACAGAACCACCACCGTTCGCCATATCTTTGTCGCTTATGACCTGAATAATAACGAGTAAAATGAAGTCATTTCTGTTTGATCACATCAAATGAATTCTTCATTCAGTTCGCCGCAACAGTTTATTTCTTGCAGTTATTTATCATGCTCATAGAACACTCCTGGTCACTGTGTGAATGCGCAATATTACAGAAATGAATAGTTAAAATATAGGGCACAAATGTTACGTAAAACCATTGGCTCTTACCACGACATAAGCTGCCATCATTTCTCACCGGTGGCGTATCGTGTGGCGTGAAAAAACAAAACATATGTGTTTTATTATGACTATTCTGTTAAATTACAGTTCTAGGCACAAGCTCGCATTGCAAAGTATACTGTGACAAGGATTATTTTTATGGACTTCTTCTTGCAAGTGAAGTACCATTAATTGTGCGATAATCAATATTTTAAAACTATATCGATAATCGATTTTCAAACCGCCTTCCGACGATTATTGGCAATATCGATATTTTCCGCAAATCCTTGGACAGACGGATATAGGTGAACTCAATATACAACC
Organism: Patella caerulea; assembly: GCA_036850965.1. Taxonomy (NCBI): domain Eukaryota; kingdom Metazoa; phylum Mollusca; class Gastropoda; family Patellidae; genus Patella; species Patella caerulea. The sequence continues at coordinate 29,562,416 of JAZGQO010000006.1, forward strand.
ACATTTGAATTCAGGCATATAACTTACCATTTCTGTAAGTAAGTTAACCAGTTCTTGTGGTGGCATACATGTAACTGTATTATTATTAAGTGATTGGAGTTCTTCAGCATACATTCTTGATCTTGATTCAGGTAAAAGAATTTTGTTATTTGATGAACTACTGTCAATATCATCTGATGGAAAAATAATTTATATTAGAGTTTTAACAGCAGCTTGTATGTTTATTCAACCCTACATCAACAGGTTTTATTTGCACATGATATCATTTGATATAAAAAGGAAACTATTATAATTTTTATCAAAATTAAACAATTCTAATTAATCAATATGTACACGGGACCTCGGTTTTCCATCCAATCTGAATGACTAGACAGCTGGAAAATCTTGATGAACTTTCTCGAGCCAGCGTTTTACCCACTTAATCTTACCCACTTAGCCATTAATTCCCCGTGAAAAGAGAGAGAGAAAGGGAGAGATGGGATATAATGTCCACAATACATCCTAGGTAGATTTGGAACTAACACATGGTTAAAATTTATATCATTAATTTGATTGCAAGTAGGGTTCTTTAGCTGTGGGAGGAAACCAGAGGTCCTGGAGAAAACCCCCAGGGTTTAACAGGCGATTCTACTCGTTGCAATTGTGTAAAATAATTGGGCTAATTAATCAGGCAATGTACATAATGCCTGGAAATTTTAGGCAATGTACACAATGACTGGCCTCATTAGGCAATGTACACATTGACTGGTTATTTCAGGCATTATATACATTGCCTGATTATAGACATTGACTGTAACATATATACATGTAATATACTTGTTTTTTTCCTTTTACTTCTATAAATAAGAGTACAATGTATTATCATTATCATGATCATACTTACCATCATTAAGTACACTTATCAACCATTTAATGGCTGCTTTAGCTTTAACCGATTTAGACACAGAAGGCACAGACAGTTCGGCAAGTTTTAAGCTTAACACTTTATTTCGATGTATCTGTTCTTCAAATGCTTTACGATAAGCATCAACTGTTAGATATGTTTCTTCTGTTCTCTGTTTTTGAAGATCAATCTGACAAAATGTACATTGTTTTATTAATTTAGGATTTTAGAATAAGTATGTATTGGTTATTGAGATTAATTTCAAAATTATTTGACCTTTAACATTGTTTCCAATGTATCTGTTTGTTTGCAAGTGACTACCAGCACTCAAAACAAGGAAGTAAAATGGGTTTATTTACCATATTATCTGTAATGCTATGCTATAAAACAATTTAAATTGGTTGACATGCTATTTCATTAAAAGAAAATCTAAATTTTACAGCGTTATTATGTAATATATCTGATATCCTGACTTCATTAGCCAGCTATTTTGAGTGCTTTAATTCTTACCTCTTCTTTTAGTTTAATAATGTCTCTTCTTAAACTTGCTGCAGCATGAGCACAACCACATGGTTCGGGATTAGTTCCTCTGCACCGACATGCTCCTAATACTGCAAGCTAAAATCAAACAACAAACCATAATATCATAATCATTGAGAGGTTTAAAGCAATTGAGCACAATAATAAACATAACACAGTCATATGGAAAACAATCACTGGTTTGTACACAGTGTTCTTTTATCAAGCACAAATTATGTAGGCTCTATCTCTTTCACAAGGTTTTCAACAAAAAAAATGGGTCAGAAGCACATATAATGCTGAATAGCAAAGTAGTTTTGTCATTTTTATATCATATTTACTGTAAACCTAATGACCAAAATAAAATGTTGTTTAAAACATGCTTTTTGTTTTTGGTGAGTATAATAATGAATGCACTTTTGATGAATTCAGTGGCTGCTAAAACATAGACTACAACATTTACTTCAAGTTTCTATCTTACCATATTTCAGAATCCAAAACAGGGTCCAAACATGAGTTTTGAGTTTAGTGTATTGCCGAAAAGGAAGTTTTGAATTGTGTTCCACTAGGAGTGATTTTAAAACAAAGATATCATATTTTAGAAGGAAACAATCAAGTCTTTCCTGTTACATATCCTTAAGTGTGAAGACTGCTTCCAAATATGATTACTGAGATCTTGTAAACTCCTAAGAGTAGATTTATAATATTACCTCTGCTGAAGAAAATGTCCCATATTCATCTTCTGATGATTGACTTTTAGTCTTTTCATATTTCAATTTCTCTTTCACATCCATCAAAGCCAATAATTCATCCCTTTCTCTTGACAATGCTAAAATAACAAATAAGTTTTGTTTTCATTATGGGAGTTTCTACTATAGTTAACTTCTATTTGTAGTCAGTTCTGATCTACAGCATTAAGGTTGCTCTTGCTTTATCTAAGATCATTGTCAACAAAATCTGTAGGGTAAATTTTAAAAACAAATCCACACTTTTAACAGACTAAAGGTGAAAAGAAGATAACCCTGCAGGATGAGTAATTTACAATCAAAATTTAAAAAACCCCAAAAAACTGATAGGATTCTTCCTAAAGTTGAAAGGTGGTCTACCATAAATAAATATCTCCAAATATAAAAACAATTATACCACAATATTCATATATTTAACAAGCCTTAACTTAGTCTCACATTTATCATAATTAAAACAAACAGTCATGTTGTATTTAACAAGTTATAACCATTTAAACATCAATCAAAAACAATGACAGAAAAGGTAAACGACAAGCAGAAACTACATCCAGGCTTGTTAAAATAGTACAAAATAGGTTCATTGACTAATTGAAAGGCCAGGATAATCAAGACTATTTTCAATGAAACATTACAGAAAGGAAGACCATGCAAGAGAACCTTGTAAAAGTAAAATGAAATTACAGCTAGTATCCAGTTCTTGCCTAACCTGAGTGTTTCGGATATATTGATTGTACTAAACCAAAAAATGTGCCTCCTAATGGTAAAGGTAATAATAAAGCATATCAAAAAACCCCCAAAAGAACGCAATTTTCTAAAGATGCTGTAGCAACCAAATAGTTAAATATTACTGTAATTCAAAATCTTTAACAATTGATTTTTTATGGGTTTATCTTAATGGTTGGTAAGTGTGTAGAAAATTTATCACAAGATAAAGAGCAAACAAATTCAAAGTCCATAACATGGCAAATATAAGTAACGGTGTTGTTGATAGTTTTGTTTTTTGTATTATGTGTACTCTGGATGTACAGATTATCCAAAATATGATTTGGATAATGACAATGAATAACAGGTCATCACTTGCCAGCTACATCTGTCATTAAGTACCATTATGTGAATAACATTCAATTACTAAAGTAGTACTTAATGTATAATGAATATTATTGTATTTTAAAAGTGTCAATGTTCAAAATACAAAACAATTACCTACCCATCTTATGGGCATTTGTTCTTCTTAATTCTTCTGATCTGGCTTCTAAAGTAGACATCAAAACTGCATTTTCTTGACAAACTCTAGAAGAAAACATTATAATTCATAGGTTTAAAAGTATATCATTACACATAATATCTCATAATACTAAAAAGTTCTTGTTTTTTTTTTAAACAAACACTGCATTAACAAACAGATGATAATAATATGTAAGCTTATAATTTATTTTCAGTTGAATACATCTATAATACATATACCTGCAATAATCATCATCTATATCAGCAAAACTGAATAGGGCACCAGATGATGCACTTGTCTTATCTGATGTAGTTATCTCCCTTGATTCCTCCACCTCGATTGCATCCCCCACCACCTTGAGTCCCTCGAACTAATATATAAACATGGATATAAAGAAAGGTAAAGATATGAGAAGCCCACAAAATAACAGAATACCTGAAATAGCCAGACTGGTCAAGCATAGATAACAGTTTTACAGGAAATCAATGGCATTGCTACAAAAAGGTTTATTTAAAAATAGGTATGTGTCTGTGTAAAAAGAAAGACATCTGATGTCCCAAACCATTAATCTTTATTTAACTAATCAAGATCGTTTTGTAAATGAAATCCTACTTCAAATTTCATTCAAGTTTAGAATTTAAACTTTCCTATCAATTCATTCAAAAGAAAAAGGAAACTTCTAATAGTCTGGAGGCTCAGTATAGGGGCAGGGTCCATGAAATGGGTACAAAACCAAACCAAACTTTTCTGTTGTAAAATTTTGAGTAGAATACGTTGCTAAGTGGAAGGTAATCAGTCCACTGTTGGGGCTTTAGATCTTCTTAATGCAAAAACGGAAAATTTGACCTTCTAACCTTCGAGGTCACAAGAACAAAGGTGAATTTTGCAAGTTTACATTTTCATTACTTTCGATCATTTTCAGCATGTTTTCATGATACAAGAATGGCTGCGCATTCACTTTTAGTTGAAATGACATCATTTGACCTTTGACCCCGAATATCTTGAAAAAATCGCCAACGGCGGACTGATTACCACTGATTTTTCACAAAATATTACTGAAGAAAAGTTGGGTCTGGTTTTGTGCCCATTTGAAGAACACCCCCTCTTACTGAGCCTCCGGTCTATAAGTTACTGTGCGCAAAAATTTGATTCAGATAGAGATGCCCTATGTAATAAGTCTCATTCCTAAAGGATGGGAAGAGAAATGTTATAACTAATAGCATGCTGTTTCTAAAATACAGACCATGAATTCTTCTTTTTAGAAACAAAATTTCTCAGTTTTATGATCAAACTTGAACTTGAAGCAACATCATTTTATTAATTAATATTATACTTAACAGATCAGAGAATTTGAGAAATACAAGTTTACATTATTATATAGATTTCATCTGTTTATCAAATTTTACACATTTGAAAAAAGATACATACAGTAGTTCATAAAAAAAGTCATTTGTACTTCTCAAAATTGAAAGAATACTAATATTTTTAAAACTGACGAATTCTTTGTACATATATTTTACTGTAATGAAAATTAATAACCAATAGTAAATGAGTTAGGACATATAATATTTAACAGATTCAAACCTAAAATTAAAGCTGTGAAAATATAACTAAAATTAAATCAGGATAACAAATAAAGGAATGAAATAAAACTGGAATAACTAAAAATGGTGGTATTTTGAACAAAAGAATATAATCAATTTCAATACCCCCCAAAATTAAACAAGATTTTACAAGTCCAAATAAAATAAAATCATGGTTAAAATTTACCTATCAAAACGTTGAGCCCAGAGTTCCTGACTGTCCATGAAAGAGGTTTCACGCCACTGCAGTTCAAAGTTTAATTTATTCACTTCCTGCAAGCCAATGAAAATCATGCTAACAATCATTAACAAAATGCACTTGATACAAAGGGTAAAGCATATTAATTAATAGGGTGGATTTAGATTTTTAACTACAAAAATCTGTTACATAAGTGTATACTTCACTTCTTTAAAAAATATTAGAGAGAGACTTTATCATGATGTAAATATATATGTTTAATTATTATTATATAGATTGTGATTTATAGACTCCAGAACAATTTACCAATCAAAACCTGATAAAAATCTTTTAATAATAGGCTTTGGGTTTGATAATCAAAACATTTGATTGACAGTCTCATCAAGGTGAAAGGTATTACCATGTTCTTGTAGAAGACTGAAATATTATGTATATTTATTTAACAGATTGTAAGATTTTTGGATGATGAATAACAGAGTCTACAAATACAAAAAATAACGTGAATATATACATTATGATATAAAGTCTCAACACTTGACTATATTATTATTTGCAAGGTTTAATGTCAACAACTGACCTCATATCATAGAAAGAGCTTGAGAATAATATAGAGTAGCATGGTTAAAACTGTATATTTGGAAGACGTATCGAAGAGATTTCTTAAAAACATCAAGCTACTATTTGAGCCTTTGTAAAAAAAAAAAAGTTTTGTTTAACTCTATGAATTAACAAGCTATAACTATGGTATGTTATATGCTGTAGCACTAATATTAAACATAGCAGTAGTATCAGGGACAGGAATTAAGTCAACCAAGTAGTAGTGAACAGATGCAAACTGTAACAAGAGATATACCTTTGTAAGCTAAGCATTGATTGTTGTTGCTCTTTCTCAATAGTTTAGACATAGTTATTAGAAAATATTGTTAAGACATATATAAATGTTAAAAAACAATGTTTCATGCAACCAACAATACGAGATGCATGTTAATAATTTAGTTACAATCTACAGGAATGTATTTATTAACAATTATAGTAACATAATTTGACAACTGAAGGTGAAACAATGGTGAGGCCGATATCCTGCAGCTCAATCTCAAAATAAATATATTGCACTATCTAATTCAGTCATTGTTTTTTAAGGCGAGCGTTCGCTCTCGAGCACCTGCCGTGCATTAGAATGGCAATTGAGGTTATTTTTTTCACTCCCCTTAAAATTGAAACTCACTCTCCTTTACAAATTCATCGGGAATTATTATCATTTATGAAACCAGGAATGACTCCCTAACATGCTGTTATTGATCTCTCAGAACCATTTCCCACACACACAACTAATCACTCTCCTTAATTTTTAATCGCTCTTCTTATTGAAACCCGGGAAGTGATTTTTTTCAATTTGTTGATTACAAAAGAATAAAATAAAACCAAGTACGAACAATCTAAACCATTAAACAAAATTTAAAGTCGTAAAAAAAACGGTGTAGGCAAAATAGTGAAATTAGCAAATGGACGATTCACCGTGAACAAAATATATGACAAACAGTGGTAACATGTGTCCTGAAGAGTAAGCTTATCCTGCCTGGCGCAACACCCACCATAGCTGCATCAAAGCCATTAGATGAAATCTTTGTAAAATAGTGTAATTGGCCAATGGACTATCCATATATATGTTTCTTGAACTAGCTGAGACACATACACTCAACAATCGGAACATTACTTGAACATTTATCCTTTCATAAATTACTGAGAAATAAAAATGTTTATCACTCATTATCGGCCTTATTCAAGGTATTGATGTGATGAAACTTTATGCCAAGTTTCCTCACTCACCCTCAATTCAAGAAAGGCTTGGCACTGAACGGATTAAATAAAATTTTCATGTCAACTTGCTCTCATGAACATGCATGTTTCAATGTTTCATATAAATCTCCTGTCAGTTATCAGAAGGCTTTTCAAAGTCATCAAGAGATTCTTCGTTATATGGACACTGTCTATAACTGTTAGTCAATCAGATGATAACATTAGCCAATTAAGTAATTATAAAGAATGGAGGAAAATCAATAGGATTCATCATCTACAGTTTCAATCAATAGCACAAGGAATGTGTAAGTTTTAGAGTGACCACAAGGAATTGTTTAAGTTCAGATGGCTATCAAAAGAACATTCTATATAAATATTATTGTGAAATATTTCATAATGCAACATGCTGGTATTAATTATGATGATAACAATAAAACTACTGTATGTTATACAAACCCACCTTGGCAAGAATATTGGTGTAATCTTTCGTCATTTTTTCATGGTCAATAATTTCTGACCTCGCTTCTTCTGCCTGGAATGAAATAAATAACAATTCAAATTTTACAATCTGTCAGTTAGTTATCATATCTTGATATCTAAACAAACAATAATGCAAATATTTCAGATATTATTATAATCTGATCATGTGGGAGGATATTTCTCTTGCATGATTTTTTTATTACCAAGTAAGTCTTGCAATAGACGATCGAATGTCAAATTGTGTATCTAAGAAAACAAGCATTGTGTATCTAAGAAAAGAAGCATACTGGGACATAATCAGCAATATATCACGGGAGTGGGACATACAGCTTCCACTAGACAATCAATCGCCATACATCTAATCTTCGTCAGTTTTCTTTACTGATGCCTGTTGTTCTATTTGACAAACTGTAGCGTTGAATTTACACCTCTTGAATTAAATTACGCTAGTCAATCAACTGAATGCAATGCTCGATTCATAATTAATATGCATTACGTTCTATTTTAGTTGATTATTCTAGGTACTTTGAATAAAAAATAAATTTATGAATGCTGATACATTTTGCCGCTGATTTGCATGTATTATCGATTTGAAGGGGTAACAAATATTTGTGTAGCACAGGATAACAACATGTAATTCAGTGGTTCTCAACCAAAACTACGTAATCCCTATTGAGTATTCACTGGTGTCTACTGGTAAATAGCTCTGCCTTACTTTATTTAGTTTGAGTCATTCATGGGTCAATGATTAGTCTGTGTCAACTGTTGTATGGCTTCTAACTTCTAGATGGCTTTATTTTGCAAAATTCAACTATTTTTCATATATATTATGCCAGGTGTGCCGCTATTTTTTCATGTGTTCCAAGGTGTGCCATTGGCAAATAAAGGTTGAGAACCACTAACGTAATTCCACAGTTAGTGGGGTAACGAATAAAAACATAATAAAATGATTTTGAAGTATTTACAATGTAAAACTGACAAATGTGTTTTTCCATCAATTCAATGTTGTGCCATATCCTTATACTTATATATAAAAACTTGTATAAATTTTATCATTGTATCTGTATGAGCAGCACATGTTACACATTAACATATCATTCATTTACATTATTACACAATTCTTTATTTAAACACTGCACCACTTATATATCTATCATATTATTTCGGCGTTGTCTACGAAATTTCAAAACGAGTATCTGTTTGTTTCCCATTCTCATTATTTTACTTAATAAAATACTGTTTAAAGAAGCTACAGTATAAATCATTGACAAAAATAAAAGAAAGGTTCCCTTAAGATTACAATTTAGAATGCTTAAGTAAGATTCCAGCCATTAATCACTAGTCATCAGAGAAAACAGATTAGATTAAGAGTATTTAAAAATACAGTCTTAAAGGCACCAAATCAGGTCAAGTCAGTAGAGACTAAAGTAAACTTCAAATGACCATTCACGTTAGGGATGTTCAATCTGATTAAAATATATATAAGGGTACATTTGATTGGCTTTAAAGATTATCCAATTTTTATTCTGAAAAAAAAATATATTCTACCTGTTTTTTAAGTATGGCTATGGCTCTATATTTAGCATCTAATCTTCTACGACATGTTTCAATTTCTATCTTCAACTCTTCAACTTCCTAAAATAAAGAAACAATCTGGTTTAGAATTCAATTGATCAAAAACTTCAATTAGTCAGATACAGAAATTGTCAACTACTGATAATAATTGTCTCTCTGGAATCTGTTGACAGGAATCTGTGCAGTTGTGGCACTTGGTGGACAATGTCCAAAATCTGTAACACAGTCATTATTGTGGTGGAAATAGAAGATTTAAGTTATATCTTTGAGTTTGATTTGAGAGCTTGATCTACAGTCAAACAATGAAATTTCAATCAAAAAATAATATTTATAGTAATATACAGAAATACTGGAATATGATAGTCAATATAGGTAAATATTCTAAAATCAGCTCCAATATTCTATTACTTGCATGGTAAAACAAAAAGATATTTTCATAAATATACTCAGTGTTGTCACGGATTCGATGTTGTATTTGAAAATATCCCTCCCTTTTTTGTAAGCTTTTTTGTGGTAACTCTTAACAGTTATCTAATGAACTTGACATCCTTACATCTACTGTCATACCAGTGAATCAAATAGGTGAACCCATCGCCAGCGAATTTAACCTGGTGTGTCTGGACCTGCGATAGTTTGATATTTACCACCTGAATATATATTTCTTCCTTTATTATGTGGCCAAATTCTATCGATGAGAAATCGGCAGAGACATTCACTTTGTGCGTCCACAGCAATGCCCAGTAACTTAGGCGGCGAATAAATTTTGCATAGTGTGTCCCAGGCATAAGTAAGATTTTTCATTCACATATTTTTACTAGAAAAGACCACTCCAACCAACCATTGTTTAATATCTATCAGTCTTATCTGTCTCTTATCACTTATCAGAACAACATGTTCATTTAAATTTAATACTATTGATTTTGTTAACCCTTTGGGATTGATGTTCTTGAACGGTGTGTGCTCCTGCCTATCTGGGGGTAAAAAGCAGCACACTTATCATTTTAAGAGTAATTATCAATTTCATATGCGATAACTCTTCCAAAGCAAACAAGACTTCAATTAACCTTTTTCTCAAGTTGTTGGGATAAATTTCTTGTCATTTTACCCTAGAAGTAGAAGCGATATGATTGGCATGAAAAGTAGAATTTCCTTGAAATAGTAAATCTACTTACCGTAACAGCATCCACCAGTTTTTTCTCAATTTCAAAACTTGATAATCTTCTACTCTTATCTGATATCTTATCTGAATAGACAATAAAAACAAAATTATCTACACATAACATAGATCAACAGGCAGCTAAGAAAACATCATAAATAAACTGGAAAAAACAAACATTAACCTACAATTCAGATTTATCCATTATAATAGTTCAAAAATAGATTACGCAAAATGAATATGTTGGAAATTACATTCAAACATGATTCAAATAATTTTATCTGAACCAAGTTATCACTGTTTGCAGTTTTGAGCATCTATTGTTTATTATCATAACCACAGTGCAGTACTGGTATATTCAGGGTTTAGCCCCTCTCATCTATTCTTAAATCAAATAATTAAAAAGCTGAACTGTTCTAATCTAGTTAAAATCTTGAACATCCAATGGCATCATGAGTTTATTATGGTCTTGTCATGTTAATAAAAGTATAATTAATAATCTATATTACATTTAAAGCATAAAGAAAGAACTGCAATATAGGCAAATCTAGCTCTTGAATAATGTATCTTTAAGGATAATAGGACAATTTCAACTCCAAAACCTGCTCAGTTCTGATTATTTAAACCGAAATAAACATCAAAGCTGACGATCTTCATTTTTAGTACATGATGAAATGTTCTCATAGTCAAATTGATTATTTAACATTTAATAAAGAAAACAGAACCTAAATCCTAAATGTCAACGGTAGATTATCCCTAACAAAGTTTTAACTCAACACATAGGTTGTGCTGGCAAGTTTACATCGTCTGCAGAGAATTGTGTTAGTTGCAAAATTTTCAGTTTATCTATCTTTGTAACTACTGAACGGAATGCAACCATTTTGGATGATATTCCTTTTCGAAATTCACTCTGTAGTTGCAAAGGATCCCAAATCCTTCAGATGATGATCAGTGGCTTTACTATAAAACAGGTATTTTACCGGTACCCTGATCTTCCAAATTTGCCACATCTCCATCATAGGACGAAGACATGATAAACATGTAGTGAAAGTTGGTGTTGTTTGTCATCATCTGTTCTACTACAACTTCACTTTGTCACTAACAAGTCAACCGTAATCATCATTAACTCATTAGTATATTGACAATATGTTTATTTTAGCAGGAGTTTTTCCTACATGTACATCACCATATACATATGGCAAATATACAACAGCTGTTGAATAACAATAAAATACTTTTACCAATATATATATATATATAGGACATAAGTAACATTTGAGTGGTCATTTCATAGTCAGAGTGTGTGTAATTGGCTCAATATATTTTAGATACTAACAAACAGTAAATAATGGGGTCTCCTAAAACATTAGAAAGTACATTTATCTATGGAAGCTTAAAATCTATCATGTTTTGGGGAAATTTGTCTTTTATTTACTATCTTTCCTATACCTGGTCAGCTGCCAATACATCAAACAGACTGTGAATCAGTATGATGAAGTTCATTTAACATTTATCCTATAAATACATCAAAATATTTTTCTATTAATCAAGCTTTAGAGACCTGGAATAAATATTCCGTTTCTAGCAGATCTTTTTCAAAAATATTGTGTGGACAACAAAAATAAGAATGTCACACTCTGTTTACCCTTACCCTTTTTCTCAGAGAAAATGTTCACCAAATATCTTTTCCTTTATATGCTTGGCAAGACTTTGGTTGTAACCCGCCCCCATTTTAATAATTCTGTATCCCCCGTGATTTAAGACTTCGACTGGTCATACGGACAATGAGGGTATAATTCTTTTCAATGTTGGGGAGGGAGGAATGTAAGAATCAACCCCTTGAGGAGACGACAGTTGTTATTATTATCAAGTGATATTGCAGCTGAACCTTTAGCAAACAAATTTTTGTGGGAGGATCCTTGAGGTTGAGAAGGTGCAACATTTCCAAACCAGAGTTGAAGGGCCAGCTAGAGCTACACTCTACACATCTCAGAGAGCAACTACTCAGCTATCAAGCTGAGATTTAGCGTCCAAACGACACAAGCTAGGTCGTTTTGTGAATAACATATGGTACAGTTTTATTTCAATAATTCTTTTAAGCGTATGATTTTTAGCAGTGTAACAAAACGTGAGGACTTTTCATGATTCTGGCTGAAAAGGGCTAAAAGTGGACTAGCATAAAGAATCTGATGAAAAATGACCTCTAACTAAACTGTGAGATTGCTGAGTTTTATACCAGTCATAAAAAACAAAAAGTAACAGTCATACTACTAATTTAATTGTAATATAATTAATGGTATTCCTTTATCTGCACTGTTTTAACTAAATAGGTGGTAGTAACCTATAGGAAAACATATCGCCAATAACATTAGTTGCTAGGGAATATAAATTATTTTACACATACTATTTGAGCATTTCCTTTTAGTTTTACGAATCTAAAAGCATGGCTACCGGCTAACTAATACACTTTATTCATCAGAAATGCATTTTCTGATTTTAGCGCATAATTTTAATCCTTTACTCCCCTCCCCTTTGAAACATTAAATATCAAATGCGAACATTTGGCACCTCACCATTTCTGGGCTGAATAATCCAACATCTCATAGCTAGTGTTCTCTGATCTGTTGAGTACTAGAGACTGAATCAGTATGTGAATACACCGAGGTGGGTAAAAAAATGTAAATGATTAATTACTTAGAAATTAATTACGGTTTGAGTCTAAACATTCATTTTTCTTTTTCCTTCATCATACTGGCCAAGTTCAAAACTTTACTGTCGATACTGACTTAAATCTCTGACACACGACATATCAATGAACAGGAGCTATCACAGGCTGGATTATCCAGTCTACACCATGTCATGCCAAAATCATGTCTTTGCTTCGCAATAAACTTGAACAAAGCATACACAAACAACTTACAATGTACAAGGAAGAGTGCTAGAAAGCTGACTGTAATATGCGCATAAACTTGTGTACAGATTGTCAACTTTGCGTCATGGATAAAAGTAGTTGTCAGGTAACATGTAAAATCAGTCCTCTATAGACTTTGTACTGTAATGATTTTTTAAATAATTCTCAAAATCACTGCATAATTAGCAAACAAGATTTTAATTTGAGTCCGCGGTATCTCATAATCTTCCTTTATCATGTGACTGAATGTCCCAAATTATTTGCTATCCGTAAACTTCAGTGTTATTTTTATATACCGTAGTTGAAATAAATACATTTATAACAAACAGTTGACAGATTTTTAAATATTTTAAATCTATCAAAGTGCAATCTACGTGTTTCTAAATTCTCGCTACTGCACTACTTGAACTTCCTTTAATGTAATCAACAGTGCGATCACTTTTCTTTCCATTTCACTTTGTAGTACAACAAGTAAACTGACAGACACAAAATTCATTAAAACGAATAAAACTAACCCCAGTGATCAATGGTGAATACTGAGTAGGAGAGGCAGATTGTATGTCACTATGTGTGTGTGAAATAGCTTTATTTAACGTCCACTTCCACTGAAGTGATATAGCAGAGTCAGATGGATTATCATTGCAGTCATTTAATAAGCTTACTCTGGACAGAGAGAGAGGGAGAGAGAGAGAGAGAGAGAGAAATGGGGTTTAATATCCACTCAACACAAACAAGGTCATTTCAGAAATAACATATATATGGTTCAATTTTATTTCAATAATTTGCTTGCGTTTAGGAGTCTTTAGCAATGAGAGGAAACTTTAGGACCCAGAGAAAATCCACAAGGTAGGAACTAACATGACCCTACTCCTTGTTACCAAAACCTGGGAATAACCGTGCAGTTGACTTAATGACAGACCTTATGATACAGCATGCATGTCCTAACCATTTGGTCATATCCCCCCCCCCCTACCCTGGACAGACTTTCCTCCATTTGTGTGTGTGTGTGTGTGAAATAGCTTTATTTAACCTCCGCTTCCACGGAAGTGATATTGCAGACAGATTATCATCGCAGTCATTAAATACCCTGGACACACTTTTCTCCACATGTATATTAAGTAAACAGAAACTAGAGACATATGAAATCTGCACTCAACATGTACAATACTCACTTTTGCCTCCTGGACTGTTTGCCTTAATTTTATCATTATTTACCACAATAGGTGGTTGGCTATGATTTCGTAAAATTGTTCCAAGATTTTTCTCATAGAGTTTTTTCTGCTGTCTTAAAGATGTTCCCAAGGGAACGTTTGCATAACTTGGAAAGTCTTCACCATCAATATCACAATCTTCGTCTGACTGCCCACACAGCTGATAATCCTCATTAGATTTAATTCTTATTTTTTTCGAACTGTTTCTGTGAGTTTGGCAAAAACTGCAACCAGTACAATGGGAATTGCCATTCGGTACATCCGTACATTCAGATTCATTATCACACTCACATGAATCATTACAAGAAATATTATCTGTGGGAACATTAGAACTGTCATAATAAAATAGTCTTTCTGGTTCTGATTGAGAATTATTTTCTTTTTGTTCAGACTGCCCCAATTCCGAGTTCAACTGCAAAAGACCTCCTGGTTTTAGACCTTCTCCCATACCCAAATCACCACAAACTATACCAAAAGCATCATCCCCTTTCTGTGGAACCGTTTTGTCACCCATTAGACTAGCCATTTTCTGTTATAATTTTGGAATTCTCACATTAGAAGAAAAATATTAAAAATTCTTGGGACTGGCATCGCTAGCGGATGTAACAGATGGAACCAGACCACCAGAAATCTCCAAACAACTTCAGTTTCCTCCCTTTAATACTAGTCTTCCTCTTCCTTTCCCCGCTTTTTGCCTGGTGGTTTTTGTAGCATCTTTGAGTATGTAATCGGGGAAAGGGATAGAATAAACATTTTCTTTGGGCGCTTGGTGAATATTCATGAATCTGTTGCGGCAGGATAAAGGTTAAGGGGTTTATTATGCTAAACTCAGCTATTTATAACTCATGGTTAAACAGCTGTATTGCGGTATTCTACTTTCAGTTTGTGTATCTCAGGATTTCGTCAACTTCGAACACTTTTAAGCAAAACGTTGTCACACGTTTCTATATCTATGAAGAAAGCGCCCCACCCCAACGCTCATTTAGGGAAAGTCGGAACCGTGCAAAACCACAAAAATTAACATTTAAGTCAGTGACGTGGAAATTTATGCAAATTTGAAATTATTATGGTGATCTGTTCAGGACAGAGATTGAAAGAGAGATCATGCACTGATTCTGAACCATAGATGTCATGAACCCGAAATGATGTGTTAAAGATTGAAAAAGCACAAATATGGGAGGTTTAGTTGTACCGTTATTGTCTAAGCGTTAATGATGCCCATGAAACAATATAAATATAAATTAATAAAGAAGAAACGCTATGCAAGGGGGATAACGCTAAGCATCAGGAGTTATTGACCTTGCCTTGCTCCTCGAATGAAAATAAATTTGGTCTGGACGTGTAGATCAGCTCAACGAAGGCGAATAATGTCCAGCTCTTCAATCCCAAGCACTTTCTTGAAAAATGTTCTTAACAACGGAATTGGCAGATATGTTTGTCAGTTGCAAAGAATAACATTTGTATTTTGTAAACAAAAGGGAGATAGTCGGGGAACAAGGTAACAGATAGTCCTGATATAACACTAAACGAAACGGAGGCAAGGTCAGGTGGACTGTCGCCAGTATTTAACTTTCACTTGCAACCTCTCATCTACTTCTTTTCTCTACCACCAATCATCCTCTCTTCTTTTTTACGGATGCATACTAGTAAGCAACATGTATAATATGTCCAACTGACACGTGAAGAATGTCTTTCATTTCAGAACTACCACTAGGTAGACCCTCTCTATATTGTCATGTGTAGTTTAAGCTATATTTAAATTATAAACCAGACTAACTGTACACACTGTCTTCGGTAATTTAGATTAATATATGGTGACTGAAGATCTAACCTGAACATGATTTTAGATTGGATTGGATTTGGGATATTTTATATATAGGTAGATCTTCTGTAATGCGAGAGATAAACTTGACCTCCATTTGATACAAGGGGGTGGGGGAGGGGGTTGTTGGATGGTCAAATTGTTAGCATGTGGGTGCTGTATGTATCATAAAGCCTGCCATTGAGTCAACTGTCGTGGTTTCGAATGCCCGCTTGTATGTGTCAAGGCGTAGGGTCGTCACATCCAACCTTGCGGGTTTTCTCCCACTGCTACGGAAAGACCCCTGCACCCAAGTGAATCATTGAAATAAAATGAAACCACATGTTAGTCCCAAAATGATCTTTGTGTCAAGTGGACATTAAACACCATTTCTCTCTCTCTCCATTTGATACAAACTAGGTCATTTTGAAAGTAACATATGGTTCAGTTTTATTGTATGCAGGGGATCTTTATTTCAGTCCGAGGACCCAGAGAAAACACACAAAGTTGGACAAGCCATCGTACTCCTTGTCATGTACAAGCAGAAAATTGAAAGCATGCCACTTGACCCAATGACAAATCTTATCTAACCCCTTGTACGGTAATGCATAACCATGATTACATTGTAAATTCTAACCATTGTTTGAGCCAATAGGCCTCTTGGTTTTAACAAGGGCTGTTAAGTCAATTTGAATTAAGTTATTTGTTTGTATTTTTTTGTGGGTTCATTAAATAACTGCACATGTTCCTGTAGATTCCTTTATTGGTAAAAAAAAAGTCTGCTTGATTGCGGACTGTTGAAATAAAAACATACCATGTTAGCGCAAGAATGACCCAATTACTCTTTATATTTCAGAGATTTTATTGAAAATAAACTACTTGACTTCACAAATAACAATCCAGGAGTTGCAGTATATCTCCAACCAAGAAACAACAGAAGTCCTAAGCTTGTTGCAGAGTATTGTAAGTGACAGCAAAACTAATTCAAAAGTTGATTTATAATATGGAATAATTCACCATGGATCTTGCTGTTACTTAACATAAACATACATTACATGTGAATTAAATTTTGATGAGAGCGACAGAAATGGGGTTAACGTCCACTCGACAAATCTAGTCATTTTGGCACTAACACCTGGTTTAATTTTATTTCAATAATTATTGGCGTCTAGTCGTCTTTTGCAGTGGGAAGAAACCGAAGAAAATCCACAAGGTTTGACTGGTGACCCTACTCCTTGTCTTGTACAACCAGGGAATCAAAACCACGCCAGATGACTCAATGACAGATCTTGTGGTACAGCAAGGCTGTGCTAACCATTCGGCCACCCCCTCCCCCTAAATTTTCATGACTTAGATTAACATGCATAACCGTATCTTAAATCAACTAACATGCATAACCGTATCTTAAATCAACTATACAAAGTAAAACGACCTGCATGCAGTATAGTTCGGCTTTCACATGGTTAACAACTGTCTATGGGCTATTTTTCAGTAAATGGAGGAAGGGAGTCCATTGTAACTGCTAAAATGTCAGAAGACGAAATCAACAAATGGCTTGAACATCTTAGAGGAAGATCAGGGATAAAAATTGCAAGGATAAGGAAGCCTCAGCATACAGAAAATCCTAGTGTACAGGGTGTATGGCATCCCTTTACCAATAAAGACAGTAGTTTAAATAAAACACAATTTCCTATACAAGAACTCTCTGAAGTGCCCCATGAAACAACTACTACAGATAAGTTGTTAGAAATAGCCAAAAAATTACGCGAGACTGATGTTAGTATGAAGGAGTGAATATTATCACTAATTTCTAATCGAGATAATATTATACATGTAGTGAATGTGTTATTTGTGGAAGTGAAATAGAAATAAATATTTGATAGAAATTCTTGACTGTAGTTCTGAAACTATCTACCATCGATAAAATATTTCTTTTGTTGTGTGTTTAATTGTCCTCCTGCATTTACTATTACTGTATAGCGTTTAAATGGGACATGGAAAATGGTGAATAAGAACCACACAGAAATTAATAAAATTAAATTATTTGTTTAATAATTAACCCATATCAGATGGTAATAATCTGTCAAAATTAATGACATCAGGTACATTATTTACAACTGTTTGAATATAATCTGTTAATCCTTCACTTCTATAGCCTCGTCTTGAAGTCTGTAAACAAAACAAAATATACATATATGTAACTTGTAAAAGGAATTTAAAAAAAAACTCACAATTCTTCACATATTAATTGTAATAGTGTTATCATCTCCAGTAAAAATTTAAACAGTTTTGGGGTGACAAAGGCTAGGATGCCAATTCTATAATGTGCAGGATATGCAGAAGACAACTGTATGCTTTACCATGATGTCCAAAGCAGCATCCACACATTAATTTATCATTAGACCACCCACAAGAAAAACACTTTATTCTTTTTATAATAAAATACTAATCAATTTGATAATTCCTTTTCATATAAATTGTTGTAAATGTTTATGACTTACAGTAACTGAATTAATCAAAATTTATGTGGAACTTACTTTCTTTCGTTTTAACTGTCTAGGTTTTGATGGCAAACTATCAAATAGACTAGATACTTCTTTCTTATCTCTAAATAATTCTTCTGGGTTTCTGAAAAATTCAAAATCATGTGATTAGTGAATATGATTTATAGTATAATTTCATGGGTATAGAGTAAAATACAGAAACTGGACTGTCAGAGTAACGCTTGTTAGTATCAAATGCCATGTATTAATGAAAATAACTTACTTTCTTAGAAGGTCAGTAGGAAGTTGTCCATCACCTGTAGTTGGTGCCTGATAACATAAATGTCTAGCATATACTTTAACATCAGATTGATAGTGTCTCTGTAATATATAATGATGATAATTTAAGAATTTCTTTATTCATTGGAGGATGGGGCATGTTTCTGTTTCTTGAATCAATTTGGTTCCTTTTTATTCTGTAAATCAATAAGACAAACAAATCATTTGAGTGGCCCATTTGTTCAATCCTAATATTTTATTTTTATGTGATTAATAGAACACATGGCTTCTAATATTAATTCCTTACTCGTAATAACTGAAGTTCCCACAGCATGGTATTATGTGCATTACTATATTCTGGTTCATCTAGTTCAGGCATAAATATACCACTACCCTGAGATTCATTATCAAACAGTAAATCTGACAAAGAATATGCCTGGAAAATAAAAAAAACATTCACAATTATTTACTGTACCTGTCTGTATTAATATTATTTTTTTAAACAATTGTCTCATTCTTTTTACACAGACGTTGTCAAATAAGGTAAAACCCTACAGAAAATTTTCACCATTTTCATTAGTATAATGAATGCGACATAAACGTTAAAGTTCTCAATTGAATTTTTAAAACTTCAGAACAGACTTAATAACGCAGTGAAATTATTCATTAGGGCAAAAGCTAGAATTTGATTAAAATTTAAGACTGTTGATGGAGTTTTGACATCTGGGGCTGATTAACATGATGCAAGATGAAAGTTATCAATTGAAATATTTAAAACTTGCTTCATGGGATTTGCTGACATGTATTTTAGATCCAGATCAAACAACTTTGTAGATGGTAGGCATGTTTAAAGAATGTTTGTAAAAGACTGTGTGTGTTAAATAAGACATATCTTACATGGAGAAACTGTTTTACAGCAGCTAGTAAGCTTAAAGCTCCATGAGGTAACTGTTGCAGGGCCATGGTACTTAATCTTTTCATAAAAGCCACCACCTTTTGTTGGGATAACTGCAAAGTAAGATCAATATTCACAATAGCATAGGTATTAAAGAACAGATAAATAGTAACAAGTTATTTTATTTAATTTCTACTTGATATCAAGAAATTTCAACCTTGTGTTTTGTACGATTGCTGTCAGACCTGGTCATTCATCCACTGTTTTTCTTTATCCACTTTTACGCTACGATTATCACCATATCTTTTTAAAATTCATACTCCTTGTGCACAACACCTGTCACCAATTTATAGCAGTTGTTGGACTTTGATTTAAGACGCAAAATAGGTGTGGCTTGGGGCCTAATGGCCACTAGCCTATATTGGCTTTTGAATATTTCTCTGAACTTTTCAATGACAATTTACGTTTAAAATGATTTTATTTATACTTAATGTGAAGCAGTAGAATTTAGGACAATGGAAATTGAAAGGAATCTTGTGTGCAAGGCAGTTAAGTGGAACACATGATACTACTTATTTCAATGATTTTCCATATCTAAAACTAATTAGCCGTCTGATACATTGTAGAGATCTTGACTTGTTACATTAATGTATTTTCAATTGTATTTTATTCAATAGGGTACTCACCTTTCGTTTTTGTTTCATGATAAGTATGTATAGACAGGGTAAAATTATAGACATATCATTACTTGATGTACCTGTAAAGACATAAATTATAGACATGATCAAGCAATTTTCAAGAGATTTTAAGGACCAAATTTTGTAATTATGAAAGGAAAGTGTCAATTTTGACAAGGGGAAACCACGCTGGGGACATAATAAAATCGTGAGTCATGACGGAATGTTATGTAAACATATTTGGTCCAATATGGAACTCTGTTTAAAGTACAGTCAGATTGTTACATAGTTAGCTATTGGTTGTTAATTTGACTAATGACCAGTCATAATTTGGAACAGAAATTTGCTTTCATAAAAGCAGTGTTTGGTGGGATTAGCTCTAATCAACTGAAAAAATGCAGGGAGTATGCCAAATCCTGAGATATCCTTATTATGTGCAAAGATAGGTTGCCTGGCAACTAAACATACCATTAAAAACTATATAAATTTAAAGTCAATCATGTAAATCTAAAGCACTTACCTGCATGCACTTCTAGTAAACATGTATACAAATGTTTATAAAAGGTCATTGGATCTATATTTAGAGCTGAACCTTGACCTGATAATATTGTAAATGCTGATTGGACACAGTGCAGTATCTCACGATAAGCCAAATCCTATACAAATTAGAAAAGATGCAAAATGAATATTCTCAGGTTATTGTGCATCAGAAAGAACACGTATGTGGAGCTCAAATTCAAATATATGTAAAGTTAAGAGATAGAGGAAATTGTTTGTTGCTATTCCGAAACATATCTACCTTAGTGGTCATTTGTTGCTACTTGCAAAACAATGAAAGATTCTATCAAAATTTAGGTTAGCTTAGTACAGGTGTAATTGAATTTGAAATGGCAGTTCATCAAAAACTGATATACATACCCCTGAATCAATTAGCTGGTTTAAAACAACAAACAAATCGTTGAAAAACTGGATGTTAATTAAATGAGCAAACCTGAAATAAAGAAGATCAGTGATCAAAAGAACTTGATATCCATGTACTTATAAATGAAGAAAGATGGGTAAGCAACCATCATACAACCACAACAGCTAAGTTGTCCAAACAGTCTATTAAAAGGGTATTGCGATGCTTTGGGAAACAGAAATAAGTATCTTTATTTCGGGGCTAAAATATGGTTCAATTTTATTTCAATAATTCACTTGCGCGTAAGGGTTTTTAACTGTGGGAGGAAACAGAAAGACCCAGAGAAAACCCATGAGGTTGGACAGGCGATCCTTCTCCTTGTCACATATAACTAGAGAATCGAAACCACGCCAGTTGACAATATGATACAGCACCATACGTGCAAACCATTCTACAGATATAAAGGACAAATGTCATGGAAATTAGTACTACAAATTGCTGAAATTCAATAGGCTTTTTTGTCTCAATAATGGAAACAACATAGATAAAATTTGAAAAAAATTGGATTTTACAAGAAGTCTGTTGACACATTTTTATGTCACATAAAGGATCTAGTATATTATTTGCCCAGCTTTTCTAAAAGAGAACTATGAATTCTTAGTGGTTTATTTAAACTTCTAAATTTATTTCATCAATCTGTAAATGCCATCGAAAGAGTTTCCAGAAGAGAAGGCTTACTTACTTTGCTAGTCCTTCTAATACACATGGCAACAGTGGTGATTTAGATGCAGATTTCAAAATACGAAAATATGAATGAAATACACATTCAAGTGTCTCTGTATGCTGTAAAAGAAAACATAAATTTATATTGTATGCCAACTTTTCTTGGTGCAATACTTACATCCAACTTTGCAGTTTGGTCAATATAATTTCAAACATTTTATAGCCTATTTTTTCAGGGGCAATAACTGCACATACCCAAACTGATCCCGCAGTGAATATTCGCTTGGCTGCTACAATCACTGATAAGCATGACATCGACGAGGCTTAATAAGTACGGCATATTAACTTTTTTACTCCGACAAATTAAATTCTCAAACATTTTTTTGAGGTAACAGAAAAATAAATAAAGACGTTTGAAGTAATTGAAGTTAAAAAATATTTCCTATTAAGTGTAAATGGGTATTAAAATGAGTAAAATGCGTCATTTTGCCCGAAGCAGTTAGGTGTTAAGTAAACATTGCACGAGCCGTTGAGCCAATGACTGCAGTCAACGCACGTGCTGTGGACACTATCTGTTACAGAGCTAATTCGTAAGTAATTCTCTGTGAAACAGATTGGCACATACCATTGATGGGCAAGTGGAAATTTTGATGATATCCAAAACATCTCAGCATGGTTGGAAAAATAAATATCTCAAAAACTTGGACTTTGTAGTTTGGTTACATGGCCAGCAACTCTCCAAAAAACTCTTGGCCTGATTCTATAGGGTATATAAACATATACTGACTAGTAGAGTATTTACAAGCAATTCTAAAAGAAATATATGAGCGACTGAATTTCGATGGACAAGCGTGACAAAAAATATGCTTCAACATGAAATTTGGATAACAGAAATGTTGTTATTCCAACAACTGATTCTGTTAAGTCAATCAGATATTAACTTTGGCCTGTAGAGCGTCCATAAAATTTTCTGAGGTGATCAAGGGCCTAACTCTGGCAGGAGTTATCAGAAATCGCTGAAAATCAATAGGATTCTTTGTCTTGTGACCTTAAACATTGTTTATAAATTTAAGCTCAATGGGATATTAACTTCGGCCTCCAGAGCATCCACAAGATTTTTTGAAGTGATCAAGGACCATAACTCTGGCAGTAATTATCGCAAATCGCTGAAAATCAATAGGCGTCTTTGTTTCTTGACCTCAAACACTGTATAAATTCAAAATTAATTGGATATTAACTTTGTCCTCTAGAGCATCCACAAGATTTTTTGAAGTGATCAAGGGCCATAATTTTGGCAGTTATTATCAGAAATCGCTGAAAATCCATAGGATTCTTCATCTCATGACCTTAAACACTGTGTATCAATTTAAGGTCAATCGGATATTAACTTTGGCCTCTGGAGCGTCCACAAGATTTTTTGAAATGATCAAGGGCCAAAACACTAGAAGTAATTATCGGAAATCACTGAAAATCAATAGGGTTCTTTGTCTCATGACCTTAAGCACTGTGTATAAATTTAAAGTCAATAGAATATTAACTTTAGTCTGTAGGCACCTGAGGACGGGGCCGACGACAAATGTGGTCATATAAAAACAATAAACTTTACAGGACATTTTTGATGATTTCCTGTCTTTATTACATATGTAAAATTACCACCATCTAGCACATCATTCATAGAAATTCCAATGGGTATAGTGTATGAAAGACATCATACTATAATAAAGATAGGTTCAAAATCCTGCATAAAATATTATAAATATATAAATTACCAATTTCAGCCTTTTAGATTTGTCTTCTGTAGCTTTAGTTTCTAATAGTTCATTCTCTAAAACTCGCATTTTCTTCTTTCTCTAAATATATAATTAAAAGAACATTGTTAATGTAAATAATGCATTCCCAAAAATTAGTGGTTTAGATTTTTTTTCCCGAGGGAGATGGACCACCCTGTACTTAGTAATATTTGTGACTGTCATTTGTTTGTCTGCTCAGGGGTGGCAACTACATTAGGGCTGTCCTGAGGCTGAAAATTGGTATTTAGGGGTAGTTTGTACTGGGGAGTAACATAAACCTTGTGGCCTACCGCTTCTGGTTTCAGAGTAATAGGCACAACCAGTGCAACTCTGGTTCATACGCCAGTATCTAATATTTTCAACAAAATGGTGAACCATAGTTGAGATAAAGAGATTTTGGTAAACTAGGACTTTTTTATCTAACATATTATGGTATGTTATTACCAATTGTGCATTATTGTGGAAAGAAACCAGAGAATACAAATGAGGATAGACCCTGGACAAAACTGAATTCTTCAATCTGAAGATTTGTAAATATGAACATAACCATTTCCTGCCTATTTTTTTGCTTATTGACATTCACAAGAATAAGAGACCAGAATAACATAATTGTACCTACCTTTCGTTCCTTCCTTGACATATCTTCACTATTCTTTTTATCTTTCTTTGGAGCTGTTTCAGCTATTAATTTATCGATATCTGTAATTCTTAAACTAAGATAAGTTTCTAAAACCTGAAATATTTTACCACTAAAGTAATTAAATGAAGATACATCTAAATATTATGATTGGTATAACATCAATTTCAAATATATTCCAATAAGTGCTCATCTGTCTTTTCACTAGTTGAAATAATTTAACTTAATTTGATTTACTGGTACTGGTATTTGTTGTACTTCTCTTAGTTGTTGTGATGTAGTGGCATCTTCATTACTCCAAACTTTATTCACATATCAAGTTTTTTTAATATAATAGTAACAATGTATTAACATTTTGAACCTTTTTTTAAATGTTACCAAAAAAATGTATATTTGCTTCAACTCATTAGAGGTTCAAATATAAATTGATTTTACAAACCTTTGGTTGTATGTTGTTGAAATCCTTTGATTTAATAAACTTTCCTATAGCCCTTACAATCTTCAATCAAAAGATATAAATTATGGTTTAATAAAACAAAACAAACTTATTAGACAACTTATTGTGACAAATAATATGTGAAGAGCGGAAGACAAATTCTTTCTACAAATTCTTCCAAATGTTAGACGATATACCAGGATTTTTCAATAACGTCAAAATCTTCAAAAATAATAAAAATCTTATTTATATTTCCATCATATTATATTGTATGATTGATTATACAGTTTCTACACAGATTTGGATAATTTAATAATAATGTAATTTAATTTAAACATATTTTATTGTTCTAACTAACAAGTGGATAAGGCACAAGTTTTACAACTTAGAACGCCATCTCCAATATATACATTTACATAAACAAATAATCATAACCGAACACAAATTAAATTAATATATCAAGGCAATATGAATTTGTGACGAATTGTCCGTTTTAATCATTAAATCATTACATTTCAATATAACATTCAACAGAAGTAATTGTTACCTCCAATGTTGATTCACCAAGTGTATCATTTTTAAACACTGTTATGATAGCTTCACATACACATGTTGACAACTGAAATATAATACATGGTATACAGCTAAGCATATTGATTTATTCATCGCTTTTTCTACAGAATAAAATGTGGGAATTCAATCTACAGATACATAATACACAAAGTTACAATTTTTAAGAACTATGTATTTATCAAATTAAAAAGCTTTGAAAAAATTATTATGAAATATTTATTTGAAAGGAAGTGAAGACAAAACCACTTAATTGTGTTACATTTTGTTTATTTTATGTATTGTAGAAATATTTATTGTGAGAACACTAGGCCACATTGCCAAGCTCAACAAACAAGTGTGTAATAAATATAACATAAATAGAACAAACCTCTGGCTTTTTATGGTTCATAAAGGGTATCACAGCTTGAATCAAATCTTTACGATAATTAAAATGGGGATTATTTGCTAATAAACTGGCTAAACACTTTACAGATATCTCAAATAAACTCTAAAAAAACATGACAAAGACAGCATATTTTAACTAAGACAAATGATATATGTAATCATGTTTTATAATCAGGATAAGAAAGTAGTTAAATAATATTTGTATGGATAAGCAACATATTTAAAATTTTCATATATCTTAGCATACTAAAATATTCTGTATCTACCTCATGAAGACACATATCAAAAACATATCTAAATCTAACCAAATACAAATGATTTTTATTTATAAAGCATCAAAACCGTGCCAAATCTATAAATTCAATCCCAAAATTATTAAAACAATTCTTAGTAGACTTTGTATTATATAATTACCTGTTTGCATACATCTGGTAGTGCTTTTAAATGTTTATATTTAGAGTTTTTAAAACCTGTAAAAACACAAGAACACAAGTCACATTTATGAACTACTTTAAAACAATGAATTATGAAAATTATACTCTTTCCTGCCACCCCACAGGGAAAGTTCCAGATTCAGGGGCTGCAGTAGTCTTGCGATAAGAACATTGGAAAAACTGAATGAATGAAATGGAGTTTAACGTTTTACTGTTTAGTTTGTGTTTCTTGACTTGGAATATACATATAAGCTTAAAGTTTGTGAAAACAACATACTTAAAATAACAGTAAAGCTGAAAGATCTGGAACAACTAATAAACAGTAGACTTGGTTTAATAGTAAGTGCAAAAGGACATAACTATGCACAAACAAAACTGATAAAAACAAAATGCAGACAAGACACAACCTCGACAGACCTTGCTGTAATCATTAATAAACTGGGTGCATACATAATGATATAAAAATATAGGTTTAAATAAATAATGTTCTTACGTCTAACTGCATTCTGTAAGTGTTCAATATAATGTTTATAGTTGACCAAGAATAGATTTTCATATTCCATTAAATTTTTAGTATCTTTTTTCAGCTAAAAACAATATAAAAATTCATAATGTAACTTTTCTTTTTTTCACTTTTTAAATTAGCATTCTTCGTGTACATCTTTTCATCTATCTATTGTTTCTCTGAATAGGTGCGACTTTATACTAAAGCATTACAAGCAAACTGAAAGTAACCATTGTGAGGGACTTATTGTTTAACATCTACAGCATACAATCTATGAAATACTAGCAGTTAACCATGACTCCATATTTTAGGTACTTCTATAGTTTGCAAAACTATTATTACGAACAAGTGTACATTTTTGGCTCCTTTGGACCAGACGTGTACGGATATGGATCCTTAAACAGTTATAGTAATTCAGATGTAGACTTAGGCACCACAACATAAGAGTTTTAATAATGCCCTTTTGTACATAAACAGAAGAGATAATGCTTAATTACTTGATGATCTTTTTCCTTATCTGTAAGAACTCGTATTCGGTAACCTGGAATAGTATCCTTGAAAATCTCTAAAAGTGATACTAGAATCAACTTGTGAACTGTACTTGATATTTCATTACTAGTTAACATCATCCTCAGTTCTTTTAACTTTTTTAACTGTAATATATTTATGTATATAATATAGTGTTAATGGGCATATGGCTTTATTCTTTTGAACCTTAAATGGATCTAAAAGCACATATCAATGTTATATGAATGAATATAACGTAATTTATATTCATTATATGAAAAATTATTGTAATTTCTAATCAATCATGTTTTATGAAATATGTGAACAGGCTACCTTGAACAGCAATCCCTTTACAACTGCTTAGTCCATCAAACATGTTTTTTAAAACGTTGTTTGTGAATCAGCCATTGCTAATTAATTCCACATTTTCTTGTAGGATATGTTTTTCTTTGTTCATAACAAATGGCACCCAAAACATTAGTGTACAGTGTACTAACTAATGTACTGATTTCAAAATGTTAACTGTGTCTTAAATATTGGATATTAGGATCCCATATTTTCAGGGCAAGATAACAACACCAGTATTTATTGACATGGGCCAATATTGAATCCTAATTTGTGTTTTAAATTTTGAATATTATGGAAAACACTGAGTTAGGGGTTTTAACTTTAAGCAAATGATTTCCTGCCGATATTGATTTGCTGTTTTTCTTTCAAAATATAATTTGGATCTAGTTAATAGCAGTCTGTAAATATCAGAGGTGCAAGACTACAGTTATTAAACATCACCTCAATACAAAAACAAAATAAACTTGTATTATTACTGCGTTAGTAATAAGTGATTTTTGCTATAAAAGTATCAAACTTCATTAAACCAATTATTAATAAATTATCAAATAACCTAAATTAATTTGTACTTACATTATCCTCAGGGTTAGCAAGAATTGAATTTGCATAGCTGGCTATTTTTTCTTTCATTTCTGCTAATGTTTTTCTTCGGAGTAAAAACAATTCAACATTTGTCACAGGAGGCAATTCTGGCTTAGGGTCTTCTTTCACTGGTTCCTCTATTTCTTCAGGTTCTTAATTAAAATGGAAGCAACAAATTACATACATACAAAAATTGCCAGAATATAAACTTGTTACATATTCAACTGAATCTTTTAAACACACTCACATGAACAATAACTCAAATTTCTGAGAGAGTAGATAATAAAATATCACAATACATACCATTAATCGTTTTGGGAACAACTTGTTCAATTATCTTTCCTTTATCTTTAATTGGTAAAAGATGTCTGACACCTTTTCCATTTGACCCAGCAAAGAGTTTACGAGGAATTTGTTCATAATCTAATGTCTGGCCATCTTCAAACTTCTTTCTTTTTCGTTTCTTAGATTCAGTTGTTTCTAGCCTAGAACAATAAAAATCGAATATAATTTCCAGGTGTTAATATTTTGTCAATAGTTCAAACCTTTTACAAATTACAAATCTGTGTCAGATAGAAGTGAAGGTTAAACATCCTACTGTTTAGCACCAACAGGAATAGTGAAGACAGACACATATGTCATACATCAAGTTTAAGCATTCTACCTCAATTAAAAGCCGAGTTGTTATGTACCAAAATCTTGACCAATCAAATTGCTTATCGCTCCTTAGTCTAAATAGAGAATTCTCAGCATCAAACTTAGTCAAGATAATGATATAATGAATTTACACTCAATAGTTTATCAGTTTCACTTAATTAAAACCAAAGTTATCAAGCACTAAAGCATAAACCAATCAAACTGCTTACCCTAAGCAGAAAGTTCTCATCTTCCAACTCCATCAAGGCATTGACCTAATAAACACCTACTGTACACCAAGTTGGAACGTTCTAGCTCAAATATAAGGCGAGTTATTGTGTTCCAAAGTCTTGGCAAATTCAATTGCTTATCGTTCTGCAGAAAATGCTCATTATCAAACTTTGTCATGGTATTGATGTAATGAAACTATACACCAAGTTTCATCTCTCTCACTTAATTTAAAACAAAATTATCGTGGCCCAAAGCATCAACCCATCAAATTGCTTATCTCTGCTTACCCTACGCATGGATATCAAATACACCTTTTCGTGGGGTATTAAGTCCACTTCGACCAAGAGTAATGTCCTTGATCTGGCCGGCGTAAAAATGATAATTACCTAATCAGCGTTCTTAGAACCCACAAGCACTTACGGTGTAAATTCATTTATGACCCCAGGTCTGTGCAACTTAAGAGTGTATTCGATAATTGGCAAAATTATTTTTACGGGAGATGTCTTTTTGCGACTTTGAGTGAAGAAAGCTGAATCAATTTTAATCAGATTGTTGTGAACTTGCAGTGCAGTGGATATAGTAACCATTGGCTATATGTACCGTAAAGTTTTCTCGCCCATTTTTTGTGCCCTCTAAACATAAGTTGTCAGGCTTCTCCTCAGAATCAACAGAACAAAGGGTGCAGCTTAAATTCAAATTGAGAAATTCTATACATCATAATAATTGAGAAATTCTAAACATCACAATATTTAGATTTAAGTTATTTTAAATGAAAATAAATATATAACACAATGTACCTTGTATCAATCTGTGATAAAAATGAAAAATCTCTTCCAGGACTAGTAAAATATCTGTAATCTTTATCATCAATATTCATATCATCCTCGTGTGCCTCTTCTCCTTCACTGTCGAATGTCTGGGCGCGTTTATAACTAACAGATTCAATTCTGGGAATATTTCTCATCTTTCTATCATTTTCTTTCTGCTTCTTTTTCTGCTTTCCTATAATAAAATCCTAACACTCTATTGTATCTAAATGGTACATTTTCGTAAATACTGTAAGCAATACATATAAATCAGTAAATGGCATTTTTTCATCTGATTTTACCTTTCAGTAGTAATGAGTAAAGAAAATGAAAACTGTAACATGTAATTCAATATTTTCTATTCTGGAAATCAAATGTACTGGAATTATATTAGAGAGTTAATGAAAAGTAATAATTGATGATACACATATTTTGACTGTAATTGATTATTTTCACATTATTCCCATCTAAATATATCATTATCACTCCATGACCTAGTTCAGCCCTGAACGTCGGTCTCATTACACTCACCCTGACCGTTCAGGGACTGGCCTATTCAATCAATGTCGAAAATAATTTGAACCCCAGTCAATTTTACTGGGCAACTTTTCACTGCGAAACATCGGAGTGTCAATCCGTGTGGATGTCTGTACAATGTAAAGGAACATCTTAGTGACAAAATAAGACCTTGCTTACCTCGCTAGACTCAGTATGAGCGAAACAACACGCTGTTTAAAATACGTCCCCTCCTATCAAACTACCCGTTCGCCACCATGACACAGCGTGTTGTGATGCTCATACTGACTCTAGCGAAATGAGCAAGGTCTTATTTTCTCACTGAGATGTTCCTTTACACTGTACACGCGCCCACACGGAGTGACACCCATCGTTTAGCAGTGGAAAGTTGCCCAGTAAAATTGGGGGTCAAATTATTTTCGACATTGATTGAATGGGCCAGTCCCTGAACGTTCAGGGTGAGTGTAATGAGACCGACGTTCAGAGCTGAACTATCCATGACCATAACCTCAAACAACAATGAGGGTGCATGAAGTTTAATGAAAAATAAAGTGGCAAAGTCATTGGGTTTCAATTGAATAAAATATGGTTTCTGACAACACAATCAATGACAGTTCCTATTTTTGTGTAGATTATTATCTAGATATTCTTTTAGAGTACCTGGAATGCTCGCTCTACTAAGACTGAAGAAAAGTGTCATCTTTATAATGCTTGAAATAAATATATTGCAATAATAGAAAAATGCACAAACCTTTTTTCAGTTTTCCTCTTTTTGCCAATTTTGAATTTGTCTTATTTCCTATTTTGGTGGTGCTTGTTTTCTTTGGGTTAACTTTTCCTTTGCCTTTCATTTTTGAGTTCTAAAGAAATAAATTTTCAATTAGAATAAGTATACTGTTTTGTTTTTTTTTTCAAGCTATTTCTGCCATTAGGTACAGTACCTGTATATTATATGAATATTAGAGATTAAAGGTAACAATGTTTTTATAGATTTGAAAATTCATGTATAAAGACTACCGGTAATATAAATAATCAATGAATATTTTTCTGTAATGTTGTTTATTGCTTAAAAACTGTAAGTCTGGTACTATTCAGAAACTATAGATAAAATGATTTTGGTAGAAAAAAAATCACCCTGTCACGACTCACATGTTCACTTGTAAATTGGCAATATGTGAATATGTAATATTATTAAATTATGAATATTGAATTGGGTTATTTCTATAACACTTTTTTACTTAATGATGGGACAGGCATATAAAGAAGGTTTCTGTTGGAATTTTGGTCATTGAATATTTTACGTCTATAGATAACGGTGGTGTTGTCGATATATAAGTCGACTTGGTACATTGGTAATATATTTTTGAGTTTTTTATTAAGACCGTTTATGAATTATTATTCTGGGGACTGTCAATATTGACAATAATTTAATTTGAATAATCAGAGCTCGTGATTACACTGCAGCTAGTTTTAAGCTGTATAGCAAACTTACCAATTATATCAGGGAATATGTATGTTTTATTAGTTTGATTGCCTAATCAAATTTCTGAACACACTCTTTTGACAACCTCTAATTTTGTGGTATTGTAAATAAAAACATTCAACACGTGCAAACCTACAACATTTTGAATGGAGCGCCGCCTTGTGGAATAATGGGGGAATAACTCTTTTGACAAGGGAGTAATGATTTTGGGGGATTTTTTTTTTTCTATCATTGCAATTTATTGTACAAAACCACAACATTAAATAAACAATAAATACATTCCATTTGGCAGCTCGTGTATGAGTTATAATCTTAGACATATTTTAAAATGCATAGTTGAGCAAGCAGTTGAATTGTGAATTTAATAACCGGTCAAATATGGCGGTTTAAGATAAAGATAAAGGATGTTGTTATGTTTAGATTGAGAATATAATAAGAATAACCGAGATTTGGATAACCATTTAATGTTTATAAACAAAACTTTCGATATCCCTGCTTTAATTTTTGCTTATAATATCACAGTGATAATTAATAAGTTGACTGAAAACCAATCATGGAACACTCTGAACCTATGATTTCTGACGAAAATACCAACCAGTCACAGGACAGTGAAATGAATGAGACCGATTCTGAAGCCACTTGTTATTGTGATAAACCCAGACTCGTTGGATCTGCGGAAATACAATGCACACTGTGCTTAAGATGGTTCCATGTTAACTGTGTGGATGGTGTAAATGGTGTCTGTCTCCCATTTATAACTAATTACCAATTCTGTTGTAAAACCTGTAGTCCTACAGCAATTGATAAATTCCAAAGAAAACAGGCAAGCTTTAGTCAAATTTGTTTGACAGCCTTGGCAAATCTTACACATGATGCTTTGTCAAGAGGTGAAACTAAGGCTGTTTTCTCAAAAGATAAAGATATAATTCCTTTTATTGATAAAAATTGGGAAGGCATTACAATTTTATCAAGAAGAACAAAATCCACATGGCATAACACTGTATTGAAGACACTGCACAAAGAAAACGATTTATTTCAGTCGGATGAAAGTGGGGAAAATTTTAGCTTACTCAATCCAGATTTGTCAAAGATAGCGCCAAATTATGAAAATTTGAGAAATGCTTCCTCAGGTCTGGGATTATCAGACACAACGAAATCTAGAAGTGCCAAGAGAAAGGCACCCTTTGACAATATACCATTTTCAGGAATGAAACAAAAGAAAAATGAAATAGGACTCTCAAATAAATTAATGGCTCATGGATATCCACTGGAACATCCATTCAACAAAGATGGTTATCGTTATATTTTAGCAGAGTCAGATCCACATGCTCCTAACCGCCAGGCTTTTGACGACAGCCAAGAATGGGCAGGTAAACCAATTCCAGGGTATCTGTACCGCACTTGCTTGGCTAATCATGTTTTACTAGCTCTTCATGACAGAGCACCTCAACTCAAGGTTTCAGATGACAGACTCAGTGTAACAGGTGATAAAGGCTACTCTATGTTGCGTGCAAGTCACGGCGTGAGATATGGTGGCTGGTATTTTGAGGCTACTATTGAAGAGATGCCCCCAGACGGTGCTACAAGAATTGGTTGGTCTCAATCTTTAGGAAACCTTCAAGCGCCTTGTGGATATGACAAGTTCAGTTACTCCTGGCGTTCGAGAAAAGGAACTGTTTTCCATCAAAGTCGAGGAAAACATTACGGGGACGGCTTTGAAGAGGGAGATGTAGTTGGTTTTTATATTTACTTACCTACTCCTAAAAAGCCAAGTAAACTATTACCCACAACCTACAAAGATAGACCGTTGGTAAAGTTTAAAAGTCATCTATATTATGAAGATAAAGACAATGTTTCAGAATCAGAAAAAAGTTTAAAACCGTGTATAGGAAGTAAAATAATGTTTTTTAAGAATGGTAAAAACCAAGGTGTAGCATTTGAAGACATATATGAAGGAATATATTACCCAGCCTTTTCCCTTTATAAAACCACTACCGTTACATTAAATTGTGGACCAGATTTTAAATTTCCTCCAAAAGGACTTGAATCATTTAGACCCATGTCAGATGCAGCCATTCAGTCCATTGTAGATGGATGCCTAGCAGATATTGTTTATCATGTAGAAAATGAGGGAAAATTACCAGAATTTTAATCAACCTGTATTACTATAATGCCAGTGCTAATTGTGTATTTTGTAAATTTTACATCCATAATAGTTTTCAATTCAATCAAATAAAAGAATTTTGCTATTATTACAGTATCAACTGAAAAACATTTTGTATTGTGCATGCAGAATTCTTATAATGCAAAACAAGAAGTTATTTATGTAGTCAATACAATTGTGGAAAATAAAATAACCAGCTCAAAACAAAGTATAAATTACACAGCAATGAAAGATATAATATTTTTTGTCTACATTTATTGACGACAATCTAAATTTTATCCCCCATGCTTAATTTGGTCATATTGTCGTCACCTTGTCTGTTCATATACGTCTGTTATAATGTAACATTTTAGAGACCATAATTTTCATAGAATCATATTTTAATTGTCAGATGAAATGAGGTTTAAATTATACTTTTCTGTTCTGACTCCTATTGGGTTATTGAAGAAAGGAAAATTTTCAAAGGTTGTTTTTCTTTAGCTTATTGAAAGAAACAAGTACCATACTCGAAGAGTAACATGTGTACTCTTGTCTGAATTACAAATCCCTAGATCAGTAGATGTCACAATTATCATTAGATCATTTCTATAAATTGTTCAGTCGGTTAAAAGGAGGATTCCTTTTTATCATGAACCCTTGATTTCAAATCTGAGGTACATGTATGTCTGTGTAAACAATGGAGTGCACATGAAGACAACATTGGAATTTGATAAAACTGTCCTCCTTAGTAGCATTCCACATTGACCAGACCATAGACCAGACCAAAAAATAACTTTGTTGACTCTAAATGACCGAAGTATTATGTTGACAAGACGTGAAACTCCATTCCTACCCTATCCCCAGTAATTGCATGACATATTTCTTATATTATAATCATTTATATTTAACAGTACGTTCAGTGAGTACACATGTACTTAGATATATCTCAATTATAAGCTTACATGTCGTGTATGTAGTTTTATGGGCATTTTATTTACATCTAGCTAGTACATGTCACTGATCTTAAGACATGTCATAAATCTATTGTTTAACTGTCTATTTCTGAGTCTAGTTTATACAGTAAGCCTTACATGTATGTTCCAATCAACTAAATATCAAACCAAATATCAAAACCAAATATCAAAATATTCTATCAAAAATACTGTCATGTAGTGTCACGACAGCTTTAACAGCGAATATGAATTTGCATTAGAAATATTAGTGATCCAAAAATAAAATTGGCAACAGGGGCGTAGCTGTGAAATAAATATTGGAGCGGGGGGGGGGGGGTAAGTTTCAGTTAAAGTAGCTAAGTCTCTAACTCAATATCATCCAAAATTTTAGACAATGAAAACACGAATTATATGTCAATTTAAATCAACATTGATGCTGTGATCTTACCGGGAAAGGTGGGCTTATGATATCCAATATTTAAGACAAAATAAATAAAAATTACCATTGGTACACGAATCGTGTACCATAATGCGTTTCAGGTCCATTTTTAAGGAGGGACCTGAAGAACGAAACTACACGGTGACGCATATTCTTATCTGAAGAGCACAATAATGTAGACTGGAATAACCAGACGCTATGGATTGGCATGCGGTTGAGACTTCAGGCGTATTTCGCCGAATATAACTGATTTGAAATTAGAGTAAAGAGGGAAATGATTGAATGTAAATCAGTTTATATACATTCATATTGGATTATTATATGCGTTGAGACCCATTTGGGTCAATTTCTAGGTCTAAGATATTAGCGACTTAGCTCCTTTAAACTACGTGGTTAAACTAAAACGTCACACCAATACTATGTTTATCATGTTTACAAACAGCGGCACCGGTCTTCCCCGAGAGGCGAAGAAGCGTGGCTTACCTTGTATGGACCCCCACCTAAGAAAATTTTGGAATATTTGATACTGTTTCATGCTATTTCAGCCGGTAAATAGAGCAATTCCAAAGTGGTTTAAAGGGACAATCCCGATAAGAACAGAGTCTCAAAAAATAAAGTCCAAGTATTTATGAAATTTATGGACCAAAATATAGCGGCATGGTGTATTTACCTTGTCTCAAAATTTCAGATCTAAATATCGAGTCGTTTGGACGGACACGTAACCCTTTTAAGATTTCGGGTTAATTTTTCATTGGGTGACCTGATAATCGATTCCCGTTTCTTGAGAGGTCTATACAATGAATGACCCATGTACTGTACTTGATAACTAAAGGTAAATTTCACCTACATATTATTTTTATAGAAAAAAGTCTGGTTTTATCCAGATAATGCATAACACAACGGTCTCCATTTCCGGATGAAGACTGTCAAGTTTAAGTTATTTACAAGCGTATCACAAATATCGGGTTAGTTGGTCGGCCTTAGGTAATGGGTTTTAAGTTATTTTAACACAAAATTAAGCACTTTTATTCCCCAAAAAGTTATCGAGATTGGCCGGGATTGCCTAATTAAGGTGGCTTGCTGACTCGAATTCCGTTCAATCGTTTACACCCACGAAGACGGGACGGTTGGGAGAAAATTTTGAAAATTTAACTACCACAAACGCGTTTTCCTGCTATTCCAGTCTCTAGCCAATCTCGTTCCCAGAGGCAGCCGCTTAGCCGAAAAATTTTCTGGTTTCGAGATTGGTCTCTAGCCTGTGAATACAGCTATTTCAATTTGGTCCTATATAATGTAGCCTACCTGGTTGCCCAGAATTCATAACAACCAATCAATGGTCGCGGGCTATGGGAGCCTCACCCTCCCGGAGAAAATTTTGAAAATTTAACCACGCAAATGCGTTTTCTGCTATTCTAGCCTGTGTGAGCAACTACAAAGGTATCCAATGGTTTTGTAACCCACTTAGAATTCCAACCATCCAATCACACTGTTGCAGTTGCATTCACAAGTAATAATTGATGCCCGAAAAATGTCTCACAAAGTAGAATGCCCCCCAGACAAAATGTTTTAATCAATCGTCACTCAGTAGGCCTACAAATTCGCGGTATTCGATTAAAAGAAAAGTGAAATTAGTGTTTTTTAGGACTCGATGACAGTTAGAGAAGCAAAACTAGAAATGCCCGAAGTCGGTTTACGGGCTGCGGCCAGTTTCCTTCGAGGGGCGAAGAAACGAGGTTGACCTTGTATGGACCCCCCCCCCCACACACACACACTGTGTGATCATAATTAAGTGTATTATTTTATAATTGAAAGGTTGTCACATTTTTTAAGGGGGTGTCATTTCTCGGGGCGCTTTATTTTTCTGGGGGTGCTATGTACCCCCTGCACCCCCGCTAGATACGACCCTGGTTGTAGACAGATAATTATATATGGCCATATTCTGTAGAAAATGCACAAGATGATCTCTGTATTACATGTATCGGCTTGGAGATAACGAGTTTAGCTGTACCGGTAAAATATGTCGAGCAAAACTAAACTAGTTTCCAACATTGTGAACTTTGTGCCGGACAAGTAATAAAAATATCAATAACAAGTGTTGCTAGGCATTTTGTAAAAGTAAAACATGGATAGAGAACAAACTAAAAAAAAACGATTTTCGTATAATCAGTGACCATAATCCGGAAAATTATAATCGGAAATGCACGAATATTTTTAAATATTTTGGATATAAAGATATATTTAAAGTTTCAGATAAATATTGTGACTTCTTGGGGGTCCACGACCTTCATATACGATATATTTACACTATTTGCGTACGACGGGCAGCCATCTTGTCAGGCAGTTTTGGTCCGATCTTTCTCGAAATTCGAATTCAACCTTCATTGATGTGTAACTGAACGAGTTTTTAAAATTGAATACACTCAGTGGCCATAATCCGGAAAATTTTGGTTGGAAATGCGCGAATATCGAAATGGACTGAACTATTTTGGATATAAAGATATTCAAAATTTCATCAAATCGGATAAAAATTGTGAATTCCGAAGGGTCCATAACCTTCATACACTATGTTTTTACACTATTTGCGTATGACGTGCGGTCATTTTGTCCGACAGTTTTGGTCCATAACCTTCATAAACCATAATATATTTATACTATTTGCGTATGAAAGGCGGTCATTTTGTCCGACAGTTTAGGTCCGATTTTCATGAAATTCGAATTCAACCTTCATTGACGTGTAAGTGTATAACGTTGATATATTTTACAACGGGTTTTTAAAATTGAATTCAATGGAGATTTTTAGTTTATTTTTAAATCGGATAAAAATTGTGACCCGTATCGACAAACAAATTGTGGACGGAGATGACAAGAACTGAGACCATAAACATATATTTAAGTTTCATCAGAATCGGATTATTGTGGCCTGTATTGGGTCCGAAACCTTCGTATAACTTACTTTTTCAGTATTTGCGTACAATATTGTGTTATCATGATGTATTTAAACGGCTTTTAAAATCGGATAAAAATTGTGACCTCTATGTGATTTTTCGTACATTCCGGGGCATAATTCATGAAGTTGATGTGCGAATATCGAAAGGATAGAACAGGACAAATGTTGTGACCCTTATAGAGTGTCCACAAACAAATTGTGGACGGACGGAAGGGGGCGACGACAATTAACGTCCACATGAAAGGGAAATCGGCGCTGGACAAAATGACAGGGACCAGGGAGATTGTGCCCGAAAAAGCTTAAAATTTGTCTTGTTTAAAGGCGCAACACACCAGTTCTCCAACGTAAGTATATAAGAAGACTTTTATGTACAGTTGGCTGGATTGCGAGAGAAATATAACGCAATTATTATAACTTCGCCTATAGGATCTAAAGAAACAGACTTTGAATTGATTGTCAGTGCCGTGGTGAAGATAGATTGGTAAATATTTGGTTTATCCGGAAGTTTCTCAAGGGCACCGAAACCGCGAAATTTGGCTTGTCGGTGGCAAAAAAAAGAATATAAGCAATTTTTATTGCAAAATATGCTTGAAACTGCAAATAGCTGGGGATAGAATTGAAAACAATTTTACTGAAAAAGTGTTAATGACAGGGTCAGATCAAGCTTTCATGGTGCCCCCTGTGAGCATATTCCAACACATCCCCTCAGTTGCCTTACCTTTACAGTAGCTGCGAAAAGTTGATATCCCACTGACAAGGATAATCCTCATTGGGCAACCTTCTCAACCGACCCGTACCTCCTAGCCAGAACTTAGTCATTATGTATATTAAAGCATGTTACATATAAGACAATTCTAGGATGAAATGTAGGATCAAGATTTATTACTTTCTCCTTCTCTATTTAATTCGAACATCCATTGGCTACTTTGGTAGGGTATTTTAAAACGCATGTGATTGAATTAAAACCATAACTGTAGCACAATCCCACTTTAGGTTTTTAGGTTCTCCACCCTTTTACAAATGTTTGAAGGGCTAAAAAGTCAAGTGATCCAAGTACAAATTTCCAAGGTTATCCCCCCCCCTCCGCGTTCCATCCATCTGTGCGTTTGCCATTCCATACGTCTATATGTCTGTCACACTTTTTGGGACACGATAACTAGCTAGGATGTTCAAACTTGATGTATGTAGATGTTTATTGGGTGAATGTCATGATGGAGTTCGAAGATAAGCATATTCTGCTTACGGCAAGCAGGGATAAGCAAATTTTGTTTTGTTTGGTTGATGCTTCGGACACGATAACTTCAGATCTAAATTACGTCAGAGTGATGAAACTTATTTCTTTTTAGTTCTTAATTGTTGTTAAATATAATAGTTAAGTATTTATAACCCTTCTAATCAGTATTATTAAGTATGGCTTCACATTGTACAATATATATATATGCATATATAATACACCCTCAAGTTTACAAAATGTCATTGTGCTTGCTAACCATAGAGGATGCTTATTGAAACGTCGTGCTATATTGTACAAACCAGTGATTTTTTTTCACAACTGACTACAAAAATTACGGGGATGTCCCTTCTAACTGTGTTAGTTTTGTTTAGTTTGATAATGAGAACATTTTCCGTTCAGTGTATGCAGAACGATAAGCAACCATATTTTCCGTTGAAGCTGAGCCGAGCTAAGCAAATTCATTGGTCGGTGCTTTGGGACAAGATAAATTTTGATTTTAGCTGATGGAGAGTGGTGAAACTTGCCGTAAAGTTTCACTCCAGGTACTTCAAAACCTCACTGAGTTTACCCCTTGGACTACAGATAATCAGTTGGATTGGATTACTTGATAATTTTGAAAAAGATAAATGTGCTTAGTTAATATGTGTCATCTCATTATTTTGGGATTTCGGTGGGGGGATTATCATCCTTACTATTGGGTTGTTTTATTCTTTGACAAGAGCATGAGCACCTACAGATTCTTATCTTTACTGCCATTTTAATGACAGATTTATTAAAACACGGGTTAACATCCCCCCTTGATTTATCTTGAGTAAATTTGAAACCCCAGTAGCTTGTATACGCGGATTTATTATGCTTATAAAACATTACATTATACTGTTGACTTCACGCTATAAAACTCGAGTTTGTATTTATGACCACTTAGATCATCACGTGTGAACCAATCACATCACTGATGATCACCCGCATTAACAAAGATCATAAATTACGAAAATCATATAAAATTCAGTTACGGATAAGTGGGATACTCTTGTTACAGTTTTTCTTTCATTAGTTAACTTCTTGTTCAGACTACCAATCATAATGGAATGCGACAAAGTGGTATGTATACTGTTTCAACACTGCCAACATTTTTTTCTGAGGTGATCCAGTATAGTGGTACCTAGCTTTCTCCTATACTGCCATAGCTTTTCTTTAATTTGTTTCTGAAGAATTGACATAATTAACTACAAATGTGTAAATATTAAGGGTTCGTGAAATGTGTTTTTTTTTTTTTAGCAAACTTTATGAAATTTTATTATACATTAACAACTTATATTTGTATTTTTCAACACACCGATCTGCTGCTCCACCTTGTCGAAATCTGTTACAATGCATCATATTGTTGTAATAATTGTAAAGATAA
Source organism: Patella caerulea (assembly GCA_036850965.1). Classification (NCBI taxonomy): domain Eukaryota; kingdom Metazoa; phylum Mollusca; class Gastropoda; family Patellidae; genus Patella; species Patella caerulea. The sequence goes on from JAZGQO010000006.1 coordinate 29,603,449, forward strand.
CTAAAAATTTTGCGACCATTTTATCGTCATTTCTAATTCACAGATCGCAAAGAAATAGCTATTTTTGCGAACCAATAATTTCCTAGAAAAATAAATTTAGCATATTGTTTTAATGTAAAGACAACCAATAACGAGTTTGCATTTCCGAAATGTTGTTCTAAAATGAAGAAACTTTTAAATTGATCGGTTGGGGTTTTTTGTTCGTTTTTACTAATCTGAATGCAATATTGTTTAACTTGATCTTCTTTTTTTTTTAGCTTATTTTGTATTTCAAATGTCTGAAATTTAATTTATCAAAATAATCTGCAAGTTGGACGGCTGAAAGGACGTGCGATTTAGGTACGACCATTGTGTCAGTTGTGGTTTCAATCCAAGCCTATTATATGGTCGCCCTACACCACTCTGTATGAGGTCATAATGCTTTAGTGGCATTTAGCGATTGGAGACATAACAGAACTAACACAGTTATATGGGAAAACAATCACTGATTTATTATAAACAAGCACGACGTTTCGATAAGTATCCTTCTGTCGTTATCAAGCACAATGACGTTTAGTAAACTAGATGGTCTATATATATATATATACAATGTACAATATAGGGTTAAAATAGCCCTCATATCCACCTTAAAGGCCCCCGCACACGAGCGCAAGCTACTGCGGCAAGTGTGTCGTTCACGTGACCACCACTCATCCGAAAATGGCAGCGGTCTCGACGCATGCGCATTGACGCCGAATGAAACGCAAATATCGCTGAGTCGCCCGCACACGAGAGCGCGGTTGGCGCTGCGTCAAAAAATATCAAACATGACAGATATTTGGCGAACGTCAAAACGCGCTCGAAAATACCCCCGCACACGAGCCGAAAATGACGCTGCACCATTTGCGTACGCAGTTTTCGGCTCGTGTGCGGGGGCCTTAATACGCAGAGCTGTCAACATTGTGAACCAGAATATCTCAACGATGAAATAGATCCCCTACGACATGTATTCTGCAACCTAAATAATTATCCCCCGAACATAGTCAACAAACAGATTCAGGCCACATTAAACAATAACAAAAGTATCCAACAAAAACCAGAAAAGTCACCCATTTGTGTCACCCTGCCGTTTTACGGGAATCTCAGCTACCAGGTCAGCCGATTGTTAAAGAAGTCCAACATAGACACTTTCTTCACTATCCCTACATCCGTGAAACAGATCCTAAAAGCTAATGGAAAACTACAACCGACCATTCCTACACAGCCCAAAGGAACCATCTACAAAGTCAACTGCTCATGCCAGGAAATCTACATTGGAGAAACTAAAAGCCGGGGGAAAAAGAATTTTGTAACATAAATCAAGAGCCCCAACCAACACATCCGCCATAGCAGAGCACATGAAAGACCACCCACGACAACAAATAGATTGGAACAAAGTTGAAATTCTGGAAACTAACCAACACAACAAGAGAATTCGGAAATTAAAAGAAGCCATACACATCAAGAGATTTTCACCAGAATTAAACAGAGATTTGGGACTGTTTATTCCGAGGGTGTATGATGCAGTTATCAAAAAATCAATTATAATTAATTATGGACCTTTTTGTAAATTTTATAGTTAACTTATCCTTATTTACAATCATTTTTTTTTTTAACTGTCATTACTTGGTCTTTCCCCTTCAGGGCCCAATTACAATGTGTTCTTAGTTAATTTGTTTCATCAGAGCAGAACACACTGTGATCTCTCCAACTTATATCCTTGTCAACCAAGTGATGTTTACAAAGTTAATTATATAATGCGAAATGGCTTCATGATTACCTATTTGATGTACATATAGTGATCTTTAGTTATTTGTCGGTATATACTATTAACTATATTTATTTGAACTCTTGATAACCATTAACAATTAATTAAGCATGGCTTCATATTGTACATTTGTATATATATATAGACCATCTAGTTTACTAAACGTCATTGTGCTTGATAACGATACGAGGATACTTATCGAAACGTCGTGCTTGTTTATAATAAATCAGTGATTGTTTTCCCATATAAGTTTTGCTGTATGAGGTCAATGATTTTGTAAATTGCAGTGTTGGTTGACGGATCAATAAACTCGAACATTATATCATTATTAAATTCATATATCTAGTCGTTCGGATGGGAAGAAAACCCAAAGTGGAGTCAAATATTCGCTGTTTCGACCAAATTTCACCCACAACACACTGTTTGCCGTATGCCCGCCTTCATTAGCCCAGCCAGGAAAGAGCTGAGGGTAGATCAGGGGAATTAAGTCGACAAAATGATTAAAATAACCATGTATCTTGTTTGTTTAGTATAGATTCATTGATTTATTTTGATTTTCAGAATGGAACTGTTAATAATGGTTTTGTACTAGAAAGTTTTTCGCCAAAAATTGTAAATGGTCAACACATCCATAATAATGAAGAAACAAATCATACCGAAGAACCGAAAGGTGGATGTGAAGAAAAAACAGAGGAGAACAATGATCCATGGGCACTACCAGAATTAGATGATAAAAACACCGTTAAATGGAAAGGTCAGAGAAACAATAAAAAAAATACCCCCCCCCTCTCCCACGACATGTATCGGACAGTAACTTTGTGGATTATGGCCCCTGATAAATCAAACTTTTAGCTTGTCAACACTCTAGATGTCACAATTTTTGTCCGATTTTAAAAACCGTTCACCGTTACACCCTAATGATGGTTGAGTTCGAATTTCATGAAAATCGAACCAAATCTGTCGCACAAAATAGCACCACCACCCATACGCAAATAGTGTAAAAGTGTGTAATTCCAAGTACATGTATGTAGACCCCCAAGAGGTCACAATTGTTATCCGATTTTGATGAAGCTTGAAATATATTTTGATATCCGAAAAGTTCTGTGACCCTTTCGATATTTGCGCTAATTGGGCCCTGACTTCTTAGATTATGGCTCCTTATTGTACGGAAAATCGCTTTTCTGTTCAGTTTGTTTTCTGTTCATCTCTAGCAAGATGTGGGCGGATCTTGTATGGCAACGACTTGTAAACATGAACTACAGTACAATTAGGACAGATGTGGTCATGGATGAAGATTTTGTTTACTCTTTCCATAACACATTATGTTTCTTAAACAAACAATATGCAATGGCTAAATCTGCCTATTGCAGGTCTTTCTTGTGACTTAAAAAGGGACAATCCCGATAAGAATAGAGTCTCAAAAATTGAAGTCCGAGTATTTATAAAATTTATGGACCAAAATATAGTGGCATGGTGTATTTACCTTGTCTCAAAATTTCAGCTCAAAATATTAAGTCGTTTGGACGTGAACGTCAACACTGCTTATCCGGACACGTAACCCTTTTAAGATTTCGGGTCAATTTTTTCATTGGGTGACCTGATAATCGATTAATGTTTCTTGAGAGGTCTATACAGTGAATGACCCATGCCCTGTACTTGATAACAAAAGGTAAATTTCACCTTCATATTATTTTTATAGAAAAAAGCCTGGTTTTATCCAGATACTGTATAATAAAACGTTCTCCATCTCCAGTTGAGGAGTGTCAGATTTAAGTTATTTACAAGCGTATCACAAATATCGGGTTAGTAGGTGGGCCTTAGGTTATGGATTTTAAAGGATTTTAACACAAAATTAAGCAGTATTATTCCCCAAAAAGTTATCGGGATTGGCATAATAAGACATTTATTAACATGTCAAAACCACAATCAACTGTCGGCTCAGAGTGAGAGTGAAGTAATCTGTCCGACCCGAGTGTCATTAAACAACTTAGAATACAGACACTTGCACGTGCTTTTAACAGTGAAATACGCCACATGAATCCAATATTTCACAAGTATAAATAAAGTACGATTGACAAGTTGCACATACGATTATTTGAAATAATGGTACGCCGACATCAAATACTGACGTCACATCTTATTGTAACTATTTGTAACTACTGTATAGGGAGAACAGTCATCCCTTTATCTGATCCTCCACAATGCCGCCTTGGTATATTTTATATAAACTTAAACATACATTATGCAAGAGCTAAATCTGCCTATTGGAAGTCTTTATTTGGACTTCAGTTGTTATAGAAATTATTAATTAGACCTTTAATCTAACTAGCTCAAAATCAACTCTGTAGACACTCGGATGGGTTGATCCATATTTCTTGGCCAAATTTCCAACAGTGACAACTCCGTTCAGAATTAAATAATTTGACTGAAATTTTCAATAATTTCTTTTTTATCATCTATATAGTGAGGATAGACCCGTTTATCTATCAGTTAAATGAATTTATTTTTCTAGACCTGAATACTAGCGGAAGATTGAAAAGAGTAGCTACCGTTATAATCAGGATCATATTACTGGTCGGTTTATTATATCTGTTCATATGTTCCTTAGATTTTCTGAGTTCAGCTTTTACTTTATTAGGAGGTAAGAAAGATATTTTACTTTATCCCATTTTAGCAGTTGCCAATTCCAACGTGAGGAAGCTGTAGAACTGTTGATTTCGTAAACGAACATCAGCATTTTCAGAACTTCAGTATTAACAAGTGTTTCCTTTCTGGCATTTACGAGTAAACCTGGTCCGCATGACTGACCATTCTTGAAATCTGGTAGACAAATGATCTAAAATTCATGTAGGGCTATACAAACGTACGTACTGAAAATATATAACCAAAACGACAAGGCACCAAACTGTTATCCATATTAATTAAAATTTTTGCAGGTAAAGCAGCCGGACAAGCATTAGGAAATAGTGTTTTATTACAAAATCCTGTTGCTGGTCTGATGATTGGTGTACTTGTTACAGTACTGGTTCAAAGTTCATCTACTTCAACGTCGATCGTCGTTTCCATGGTTTCGTCTGGAAGTAGGTATTAACGTTATAATTGTCACAACCCACATCAAGATCACCCAATATTCGTCCAGTATTTGGCGCATATCTCCCGGTGCTAATGTAATGTACTTTTTGGCCTCTGGCTTTTTATGTATTTCAGTTCTTACAGTGCGATATGCCATACCAATAGTAATGGGGGCAAATATAGGAACAACCGTAACCAATTCCATTGTGTCTTTAGGGCAGGTGGGGGATAGAAGTCAATTCAGGTATGATGTTTTACCATTTTTTACTAGTTATTTTAAAATATTTCAATGAATGACGAAGGTTCTGGGTGTTCATCACTAACATTAAAGACAAATATAGAGTTTAATTCCTGGTAACACTTCTCGACAAAACGATGTGATTGGGATGAACCTTCCACGATTGTACTTAAAGTCCCAAACGTGTGCAGTGTACTGAAAACCTACCAGGGCGCTATTGCAAATGGCGGGGGGGGGGGGGGGTATTTGCCGGACTGCGGCGTTTCCGACTACTCTTCATGGAACTCAACTGTTCAAAGTTATTGGTTTTTAAGGTAGCACACGGCGGCTCGGTCAGTGTTTCAGTAATTTAATCTATAAGGGCACATAACGAACGTGTGATAGTCGAGATTTATTGATGTTTCAGACGAGCTTTTGCTGCTGCGACACTTCATGATTTTTTTAATTGGCTTTGTGTGTTAGTGTTACTACCTATAGAAGTTGCTAGTGGCTACTTGTATCACTTAACATCAGTTCTCGTGGCTGATATCAACAGTGACCCAAATGCTGAAAATCCAGAATTCTTGAAAGCCATAACGTCACCCTTTACCAAAACAATTATAGAGGTATGACTATCATATAATTATCGGGAAGAATCGGGCAGGTTAATTAAGAACATAAGGAAAAAGAATGGATCTTCGTGCGAAGAATCATTGCGGTGCTACGTGATGGTAATTTGTTGATAGATATGCCATTTTATTAGTTTATTAGTTAAACACAATGGTTGTCAGTGACATCTTTCACAAAGACTAAATCAACCTTTTCTATTTTTATGAAAGGAAGCGGAAAAAAAAAACACATCTCAAAATTCGCGAAGTCAAAATGTCGGTAAAATAGCTTAGTTAAAGAAACATAATGTAAGATTTAGATAAAGAACTCAGGTGGAGTTCGATGTAAACAGACAGCGTACATTTAGTTTGCTTCCAGTAAACAATGTTAATTAAAATCAACCAGATCTTGATTTCAGGTAGCTGTTTTATATAATAACGCACCTAGATAATCTAAGACCATAGGAAATGAAAAATCTTTTCAGGACATCGGTTTCCGGATTCGTTTTTAATTCGGGAACCTTATTTAATTCCTGTTTGTTATTTTCGCTTTTCTACATTAGTTCGCATTTTTATTTTTTTTTTAGTTTTTATATCAAAATGAAATATTTTAGTTGATAAAGACATTGTAATGTTCGCCATAAAACTATCTAACATTATGCTGACACCATTTTAGCTTGATAAAGACATCATAAAGGCTATAGCTAATGGTGAACCGCTAACTGATGAAGATACACTATTAAAATCCTGCTGCAAGAAAGACACTGACATATCTTATGAGTTACTCAACACAACATTGTCAGGTGAGGTAGACTATAATTATTTTAATGGAAATATTTCCGGTAACATTCTGGTATTATTAGTTTGGAAGGTGGTTTTTTATGTGATCAAAATTTTAAGTGCTATGGGAAACTTGACTTACCCTAACGTTTATAATTTATCCTTACGTAGATTGCAGTGACATGTCTAAAGGAGATGTCATATTTTGTGATACTTCAAGTGGGTTTGCAACTGTCAACGCCACAGTCAGAAACTCCACCTGTTTTTCTTTATGTAAGTATAAGGATTCTAATTATAGTAACAATGTGATTTATTGGACCCTTTTTTCTGTACTATCAATATCGTAATTGCCTCCCTCGTGGTGATTGGTAAGAACCCTTTTTTGTAAATCAAACTTGTGTTTCTTATAAAGTAAATAGGAATATATTTTATCGTAGTAATAAATAATATTATTTGTGGTCTCTTGATACATATCTTTTCTTTCAATACGTTTTATTTAATCAAATGCAACTCGACTGATAAAAGAAATAAAAGAAACTATCGATTTCAGTACTTTACTTTTTAAATTCAACTATCCTATTGATCATATTGAGTTTATTTTCTAGGTGATCACCTGTTTGCTAGTTCCGGTTTATCAGACTCAGAATCAGGAATCATCATGTTAATCGTTGCTTTGTTAACATTGTGCATTTGTCTGGTATTAATTGTTAAACTTCTTCACAGTCTCATCAGTGGACAGATCGCTACTGTAATTAAGAAAATAATGAATGCAAAGTTTCCAGGACACTGTGCTTTCTTAACAGGATATGTGGCTATTTTCGTTGGCGCTGGTCTGACCATATTGGTGCAAAGCAGTTCTATATTTACGTCAACTATGACACCTTTAGTTGGAGTTGGTGTAGTTAGCATTGAAAATTTGTTTCCATTGACACTTGGTGCCAATATTGGTACAACTGGAACCAGTGTTTTAGCAGCCCTAGCATCCTCTGGTTCTGGTTTTAAGAATGCTTTACAGATATCATTTTGTCATCTGTTCTTTAATCTAACAGGAATATTTGTATGGTATTGCATTCCGCCAATGAGAAAAGTACCAATAGGGGCTGCTAAATGGATGGGTGAAACTACTGAGAAATATCGTTGGTTTGCTTTTGTTCACATATTTACGGCTTTTCTTATCTTTCCTGGTTTTATTTTCGCTTTGTCTCTTGGTGGGTGGGAAGTGTTAGTAGGTGTCGGTAGTCCACTTGTCCTAGTAGTCATACTTGTTGTAATTGTCAAGATATTACAAGCCAAGAAACCTAGTGCTTTACCTAAGGTTCTCCAAAATTGGCAGTTTCTACCCGAATTTATGCGATCTTTAGAGCCTCTTGATCGCATTGTTATCAAACTGAAGAATAAATGTTCAAAAGGCAAAATAAACCAAAATGACGTAAAAACCAAGGATAAGACAAATGAGGATATAGAAATTAAAATTTCGAAAAATGAACCCAACTTAACACACACCAGACATCTGTAAATATTTTTTGGCAAAAACAAATTTAAAGCACTAATAACAATAGAGGTAATGCACATAACTACGAAAGCGTATATAGGTCATGCAAAATGTTGTATTAGACCTCGAAATCCCGCGATCCTTTAACGAAATCTCAATTTAATATTCTCGAAATCTAATAATTTTCTCGAGAATCTACAACCAGTGTTAACTATCTCGAGAATTCGAGTTAATGTTCTCGGGATCTTGTCATACTGTGTAATGTTTTGCGAGATGGCGTGTATTTTTATTAAGAACACGTAATTTTAACGTATTCTCAACAATCTGTTGTTTCGAATTTTATCCCCACCCCTTTACCGAGAACCTTAATAGCACGAAAGAGCCTACAGTTTTTTACGAATTTGTTTCAAATTTAGTCTACAGCTTTGGGGCCATGAGAAGACGGTCTCAGTCGCTTTTAGCACATCTCGTCGTTTTGGAGTTAGCCTTTTTTCCGAAAACTTTGTTAACGCAATAGAGGCTAAAGATTTTACCTAATTTTGTTTTTCAAATGTAGTGGGAAGTACTTTCGATTTCCATTACCCTCTATGTCCGTAATTTGTTCAAATATGAGAGGACGAACCCTATCGATTTTCAGCATTCTATGACCTTCTGTTCCTTAATATACCCCCCTCCCCTCTTCCTGAAAGCTCTGTTAACCTCATAGAGACTTCATTTTAAAAAAATGGGTTAAGTATCGGGGTATTTAATGAATTTTCGATATTCAGTGATCCGCGACAAGGTGACCCCTGTTAATTTTCAGCAATATAATGTTTTATATCCCAGAGATATAGCAAGAACGTAAACACGATAGAGATTAGATTTCTTGAAGAATACCAGACAATTATTCAATACTGAACATCAAAGTATTCGTTTCGAATTATCTGAAGTTGAGCTGCTGTTGAAGCATAAATGCTGGGCGTATAATCTCTAATCTTTGATTGACTATCGTTAAAATTTAGAGGAACCCTATTTATTTTCGGCGGAACAATGAATCTTATTGATTTTCATCGCTCCCTGCCATTTTGTTATGGCGTTATTCCTATTTTCCAGTAAACCTTATCAACGCGTTAGAGTTTTTCGAGATGTTTGATTTAAAATCGGTTCCGAAACATTTGTGCCACAAGGCAATAAACCCTATGTCTATCTTTATTCTAAATAAATATGGCCTGAAAACAAAATGACATATCAAACATGCCTACGACGATGAGCTCTATCGATTTTAAACAGGTTTCAAATTTTATGTAAATCATGGGTACCATAAGAAAACGGGTGAATCTATCAATTGTGCGCTTTTTCTCTCATTTCTTAGCAGTTTTCCCTTATAACAAATGCTAGAGTATTTTTTTTATCAAATGTGAATTATTGGGCCAATGGATGTTTTACAACTGGATCTCGAGAAAATTTATACAGGGTGTCAATATCTCGAGAACATTAACTCGAATTCCCGAAAAGAAATTACACAGGATATGAAAACTGGAAATCATAGGAAAGACACTAAATACCTGAAGCAAAACTTCATACCGGAAAATACCCTAAATAGGTAACCCCTAGCCTGGTCCTCTGTGTGTGTGTGTGTGAGTGTGTGTGTGTGTGTGGTGGGGGGGGGGTAGGGTTAGTGTCAGGTTTTTGCCAAAAAAAATTTCCAGGGTATTTCGAGAACATTAAATTGAGATCTCTAGAAAATTACCAGGTGATCACGGGATTTCGAGAAAGTATCACAGTCTCGTAGGATCTGGAGACCTACAAATTTTGGCATGACCCCCAATACGATTTCGTACATAACAAGACAAACGCCACCAACACCTGGAATATTTTACTAATACACTGTATATGGGTGGCCTTTAACTTTAAAGATAAAGAGTTGGCAGTTCTCACTATCATAGTTAAAAACAAGATAATGTAAAGATAATATGGTGAAAATTTAAGTCAAATTGGCCCAGCCTGAACCGAGGTTTAGCGATTGAATTTTAAACCTAGCCTCGATCATCATTACTGAAGTGGGTGCGATAAATCATAGTCTCGATTATTCATTTTTCAAATTTAATTGAGCAACAGATAGGATTCTAACCCAGTTAACACCGAGGGTAGATTATGGTCTGGATAAGTTAGTTAATGTCTTATTGATAATTTAGATAACATTTCAGACATAAATAAAGGCGTGCAATTTGCAGATTTAGCCAATTGACACACAAATTGTGATATTAGAATTAAACTCACAGCATTGTAGAGTGGGATACTGTTTTAAGTTAATAAGAATTCTGTGATATGGACAACATGATGCTGAATAATAAAACAAAGAATGATATCAGGAATGTTAATAAATTATTATTTTTAGTTTTATACATAACAAAACGGCAACACTATATTTTATCATTGTATATATGCATACTGCTTTTCGTCATCACATTGTAAATAAAGTACACACGGTATTATCAGGGACGGATCCAGGAATTTTTGCAGGAGGGTAACTCCATGTTAACGGAGAGAAAGGTTGTTGCTGGAAGCCCTGTTAACTTTAGCGTGTCGTTAAGTTGCCGTTATAGTTAACGGAGATGTTGGGCTCCGTTATCTGCTTAACGGTGACATTAGTGGGCTGTAGCATAAGTCTAAGTCATACATGTAGTGTAATTTTCTATAGAACATTGTAGAGGGTTGGACGATGGGAGGCTATTCCATTTCCTATAGGATGAAATTCTATAGTATTCTCCGTAATTTTTGGGGTCTGTAGAAAATAATGGCCTCAAATATTCTGTAGTAAAAATTCCATAATTTTTCATACAAATTGATGCTAAAATTTCTAAAAGAAAAAATAAAGCATTCTATAGTAAATTCTCTTTTTGTCTTTAATCAAGTTTTGTGAACAGACTGCCCAGTTAGTTGCCCCACTGTCTTCAGTTTCTTGTTCACAGGAGCGGATCCAGGATTTTCAGAAAGAGGGGGCGTGCTGCACCAGCTTGGGAGTGCGAAGCCCGGGACCGTGATTTTTGAGTGTAAAATATGCCCACAAGGACTAATTTCGTACTAGTACTGTAAATTACGAGCTCCAACCTAAACTATTTTCGTTCTCCTTTCTAGCGACAATATATGGAGCTAAAAATTGTTCGACACCTCAAAAAATAGATCCGCGCCTGGTTCATACTAACTTCTATGAAGTTGTTATATACTTCTAAATTAAAGATTCAGCCAATGAACAAACAGTCTTCTCTTGGATTAACTTTAATGAATCCGTTAACTAACGGATAATGAAATTGACTTTCCAGCAACAGAAATTTAATGGACCGTTAACAAACGACAGGTTAGCAAGGTAACGATCCGTTCGAGTTTAACGGTTCGTTAAAATAACTTAGTTTTGAGCAACCGGTCCCTGGTCATTTTCTCGAGATTTCAATTTAACGTTGCGAGATCACCTGATAAATTTCATAAATTTCAGAGTTAACTATCTCGAGATATTGAGTAAATGTTCTCGAGATGCTGACATCCTGTGTAAATTTCCTCGATATCTTGAGTTAATATCGTCGAGATATTGACGACATATACTATTCAAAAAAGTAGGGGATATTTGATTTTGGGGGCATAATACTAAAATATGCAAATGACTACGAAAAAAGTCACTATAGAACAGAAAAAACATTTCCAGTTACATGTGACGCCCAAACGCACCAATAGCTACCGCATGGAATGCAGGTGATGCTTGGGATTATAATGGGGGTCCAACCCAAGATTTGCACGACTCTGGCTTTGAATGTTACAGTCCAGGGTGGAAACATCAGTTTAATTGTTTTAGTGACCAGAAAACAAATTTTGATATGTGTCGGCTTACCCAAAATGAAAGGTTACGTGCCCTTGGCATGCTACAGATCGGCACAACACAGGCGGTTGTGGCGCGGACGAGGAATGTTTCTCAGTCTTTCATAAGCAGGCTATGGTCCAGATACCGTGATACACAATCTGTACAGGACAGACCACGCTCAGGTCGACCAAGGGCGACAACTCAAGCACAGGATCGATTTATCCGTACCTTGGCCTTGAGAAATCGTGTCATCACAGCAAATCAGATCAGCGCTCGTCTTCGAACAGACACTGGTGTGAGAGTGAGTGGCCAGACTATTCGAAATCGACTGCATAGGGGTCACCTTCGCGCCCCCGACGTCCTCGAGTGATCCCTTGTTTGAGAGATCGTCACATTCAGGCAAGACGTCGTTGGTGTAGGGATGGTCAACACTGGGATAATCGACGCTGGAGCAATGTGATGTTTTCAGATGAGTCAACTTTCACAGTTGATTTTTTGGAAAGACGTAGGAGGGTGTGGTGTCGTCGAAACGAGCGCTTCCAAGACGTTAACGTCATCAGACATGATCGATTTGGGGGTGGTTCTGTTATGGTGTGGGGAGGCATCACTGTTGCTGGAAGAACGGCTTTACATGTTGCAGGGCGTGTTACAGGCCACTACTACCGGGACAACATCTTGGCAGTCCATGTTGTGCCGTTCGCACGACGTCATGGCCGCCGTTTCATCTTCCAGGATGACAACGCAAGATGTCACAGGGCCAGGATCGTTAGAGGTTACCTCCAACAACAGAACATCACCACATTACCTTGGCCAGCACCGAGTTCCGACCTCACCCCCGTCGAACATGTCTAGGACATGCTTGGACAGAGGTTACGTCAACGTCAACAACGTCCTGCCAATGTCCAAGAACTTGCTGCTGCGTTGCAACAGGAATGGGACAATCTGGACCAAAATGACCTCAGACGTCTCATTAGGAGTATGCCACGTCGGATCAATGCTTGTTTGGCAAACAGAGGAGGATTTACCTGTTACTGACTTTGTTGTGATGCTGTGGTAACTTTGCTGTTTGACCCCGGGTATCATTTTACCCTTATAATGGTCAGTCTGTGCCTTACTTAGTCTAACGATCATTTGGAATAAATCGATGAATGTGAACTTCATTTCATTTTGTCATTTGTTTCTTCGTCAGTTTCATTAGGTGACTTTAATAACACTTAAAAATCAAATACCCCCTACTTTTTTTGAATAGTATATTATGATAATGTCCCCAGATCTACAGCTTTCCCAAAATCTTATAATACATGAATTGAAGATTATCGATATGGCTCACCCATTCTCTTGTTGCACCTATGCTTTACACTAAATTTTAAATGTGATTAAATTCGACAGTTCTTCCGAATTATGGCCCTAATGCTTCACACTAAATTTGAAGCTTTGAAATACAGCCTGGTGTGAGTGATGTTTTATTGAAAATGTCCTTTTTTGCATGGTTTTAGAATAAAGCTATACATAGGGTTTATTTTCTTGTTGCCCAAATGCTTCGGGCAGATTTTAAAACAAAAATTTGAAAAACTCTGGTTAAAGTTGCAATTCCATATTTTTAAGTTATATTTTTAAATGTATTAAAGTAAAGCCCTAAAATAGACTGTATCAATAAACAGTCCAACCTTGTTAAAGAATAAGCTTATTGATCCTTTAATTTACTATTGCCAATTGAGAAATTGGCAAAATATAATTTTCAACTTCAAATTCATACGTTTGAACATAGCCATTCCATGGGGGTGAATGGAAAACAGGGGAGTTAATTGCGTTATTATGTCCTGTGTCACTGATTTTATACCTGTGAAATAATGCCCATGGTCGTATAATAGTGAGTTAACAACCTTTTAAGTAAAAACATAGAAATAATTATGTTTTGAATTTCTAAGAAAATACGAAATTCACGCTTTAACTACCGACAGGTCATGTAGCACTGAGACTTATTTAACCAACGGTTACCAGGCAAGTTACACCCACATTATTTAAAAGACTGATAGAGAACAAGTTAAAAAAAAAAAATTAAAAAAAAGCACGCGATTTTTCGTACAACTAGGGACAACAAGTTATGGTCTAAGTTGCGCAAATATGGAGGCAGATCACCATTTCATGTTTGACCATAACTTAATAGTCTTAGAAATCCATGAAATCTTATATATAACTGTTTGTGCAAAAAATAAAATGTCCGGTTGAACCAGTCTTAATGAAATGAAGACAGAGAAATTTCCCTGCAAACACACAGAGATTTTACTTTCTCGAGAAGGGAAATGCAACAATTTCGGGTTTTAAATTATTGAAATTGTGTTTTGAAAATTCTAACATAGCCTATAGGACCTTAAATTTCTGAAAACACTAAGATAAATTTTCAATATCTGACAAACATATGGATCCTTTATAAACTCCTAAAACGAAATAATAATGTTTGATGAACTTATATAATGAATATGACACAAAACACCCAATGGGTTGCCCATTTGCCAAAACCGTTCAATCGTGTTCTTTAAATCTGTATCGTATTGTTTATTCAAAAGACAAATATGTAAAGGGTTGTCGCATATTTTTTTTTTTTTTTTGGGGGGGGGGGGTATAATAATAATATCTTTATTAGGGTAAGAAATTAGGCCGGGCCTTTTTACAAAACAATATAAGAACAACAAAAATTATGAATTAAAATTACCTACATAAGGTTTACTAAGGTTAGGAATGTATCATTAAAAGAATATTCGCTTTAAAGTTTGATGATACAGGTGTGTTTTTAATTGAGGCAAAGTCTAATGTATTTTTAAACTTTTTTTTATATATTGATTTATTAGGTTGATAAATATTAAATCGAAGATTAATATTGGTATAAGGTGTATTTTTAAAAACGAGAATATTAGTTAAGTGGTTTGGACATTTTTTATGAACTAATTTGAACAAAAAGATTTATTGAAGATGAACCGATTTTGAATGGTTAAAATATTCAGTGATTTAGCTAGGGTTTCATAAGTAGGTAAGGTTGAATTTTTCGGAAGTGGTTTATCATTAATTAATTTAGAAGCCAATTTTTGCACACGCTGTGCAAGTAATTTAATGATGTTTTACTATAGGTATCCCAGATTGTAGAGTAATAATCTAGATGTGACTGAAAATGGCCAAACTAGAATAATTATTTTAACAAGTTTGACGGAAGAAGTGATTTTATCTTTTTCAGTTCATACATTTTTTTTTATTTAGTGTTTTACAAATGTATTCAATATGTTTATTCCAAGAATTTTTTTTATCAATGATTACACCTAAAAGTTTAAATCAGAAACATTTTCAATTTGATTATTATTGATTTGAATGTCAAGTTTATTTACTGGATTTTTAAGTTGATAGTTTGTGGCTTTTAACAATGATTTAGTTTTTGATTCATTCATAATCATAGCATTATTTTGGCACCATTGTATTATTTTATTGGTTTCCAATTTTAGTTTATTATTGAGAGATGTTATATCCGGAGAAGAGATATAAACGGTGGTGTCATCTGCAAATAGATCGGAATTTACAGAAAGAGAAAACAGTAAATCTTTGATAAGAGATTAAAAAGTAAAGGTCCAAGGATTGATCCTTGGGGTACACCAGAAATTATATTTTGAAATGAAGATTTATTTTTCAATTGATATACACTGTTTTCGATTACTAAGGTATGATTTCAATAATGAGAGTAAGTTTTCAGAAAAATGATATAGCTGAAGTTAGTTTTTGTAGGAGAAGATTATGATTAACCATGTCAAAAGCTTTTCTGAAATCAAAAAATATTAATCCTGTTAGCATATAAAATGTAAAATTTTGTTCATTCGGAACAATAGGTTAATTTGGGCGAGAGCGTTATAAACTTGGAAATTACCCCGTACGTTTTCTAGTATCACATTATTATGTAGGCCTACCAGGGTACTCCTCAAATAACTTTCAATGAATTTCGTTCCGATGGGGGCGTGTGCATTGTCTGAATTAACAAGCTTTTTTTAGGCCTGCAGACCTGCATGGGGACAGTTCATGGCGAGGGTGCACTGATAAATAGTCTCTTCCTGAAACATTCTATGTACCTTATTCTCTGGTCTATTTCTTGTATACAACTTCGGCTTAGTAAGTCGCATCATTGCTTGATGGGACGGATGCATCACTGCAAATGTCAATAAAATACTACCCGAGTCCTAGACCAAATGTTGTTTCCCTTCTTCCGTGACACAGTTTTGTCTTTCATGGAAAAAGGAATCTGCAGAAAGTTCGACACTGCGATAACTTAATTTTAGAGACAAGCATGAACAACCATAGAAATGGTTCCACTACTGATGCCTTCCGTCATACTTCAGGCACCAGCTATAGTTATCGTTACATTATAGTAACTAGAACAACCAGAAAGCTTGTGTATGCCCCAGATGAACCACAGAGACTACGAATATCAGCCAGGAAGGAAAACAAAGGCCTGACAAAGCATGGTCACAGGCAAAGGCGTTTTATAGCTGAGGCACTGGAGGCGGCAGCCTCCTCGCATAAAACCCCCCAAAGAAATTGGAAAAATAAAACGGGAGAAAAATGCTAAAACCGATGAGAACAAGCCAACAGTGAGGCTGATGTCCCCGGCCGAAATCCCCAAATAAATAGATGACACATATTAATTAATCGCACATTTATTTTTTTCAAACGTATCAAGCAATCAAACTGTACACGAAGTGTCACCCAAAAGTGTTTTATACAGAAAAATGCTAAAACCGATGAGAAAAATGAAAATGTACCCTAGTTAGGGGGACCCTAAAGGCAGACAATAGGGCACCCACGCTTGACAAAAGTGTCCCTCCCTCCAAGGGAAAGGCCCTCGTGTCCGAGTCAATCGTTTCTATACACAGTTACTGTCGAATCCATTACTGAATGAGAATTCAGTCATTGTATTGGCATAAAAATCATCAATCAAGATGAACCTAAGTTATCTTGTCCCAAAGTATTAACCAATCAAATTTTGCATATCTCTGCCTACCCTAAGCAGAAAATGCTCATCTTCGAACTCCATCAAGACGTTGACGTAATAAACACATACACCAAGTTTGAACATTCTAGCTCAATTAGGAAGAGAGTTATTGTGTCCCAAAAAGTGTGACGGACAGACAGACAGAAAATGCTCATCTTCAAACTCCATCAAGACGTTGACGTAATAAACACATACACCAAGTTTGAACATTCTAGCTCAATTAGGAAGAGAGTTATTGTGTCCCAAAAAGTGTGACGGACAGACAGACAGACGGACGAACCCATTTTAATAGTTCCCTAGTTAAGGGGGCCCTAAAGGCAGACAAAAGGGCCCCACTTCTGAGAAAAGGGCCCCTCTGGCCAAGGGAAAGGGCCCCCAAGTCCGAGTCAATCGTTTTCTACACACTGTTACTGTCGAATCCAGTACTGAATGAGAATGTAGTCATTGGATTGGCATAAAAATCATCAATCAAGCCCCCCCCTCCACTCCCCCAGCACAAAAGAGGACCCTCAAGATAGTTTAGCCTCTGCTATAATAAACCTTAAAACGCCCCTGGTCACAGGATAAGAGATTTCTTGCATCGTTTAAAATTATAACGTTTATTATCTACAGGCAGAACACCAGAGAGATTTCACTGAAATAGAACAGAATGTCCTTTGTTTGGTCATTTTAACTGACAGTTAATTACAGTAGTTACAAAAGTACCATGGGAATTAGTTCACATGTGATAAAACTGTCGACAAAGATTTACATATGATTTCTGCAAAAAAGTGAATCTATTTTCTTTAATGTATGTTTCTTCAATGCCACATCTACATTATAGCAATTTTGAGCATGTCCGACAATAGCAAATAATATTACATTGAATACCATACGTTTTTATT
This sequence comes from Patella caerulea, assembly GCA_036850965.1. Taxonomy (NCBI): domain Eukaryota; kingdom Metazoa; phylum Mollusca; class Gastropoda; family Patellidae; genus Patella; species Patella caerulea. The sequence continues at coordinate 29,621,146 of JAZGQO010000006.1, forward strand.
TGTTTTTTGGCAAAGGGGGGAGTTTTCTTTTACATGGTTCTATATGAACATGCTTCGACTTGGTAGCTGGTAGTTCACCTGGTTTGGGTTCAACTACTGACAAATAGGTAGGAGGTTCAAATGATGCATCGATTGGTTTCTTGTCATTATCAGAACGTGTAATATCTTCAAATGGTTTCTTTGTCTTACCATCATCTAGATTGGATCTGTGCGTTTTGGTAGTTAATTCGGGTAGTTGTACCTCAGATGATTCCAAGTCAAATCTTTCATTAACATAACCAGGCATTTCACCCCTGCCTTGATTTAATGAACCTAATATATCTGGATCAATGATATACTTGTGCAAGGGTGGGCAAGGATCGGGAATCAAGCTACAAGTACTTCTTGTATTAAAATACGGAGGTTCATTACGTTTATGTTCATCCAGTAGCAGGGGTTTTTTCTCAGTTACATTTAGTTGACACTTTTCTATGGTATTTTGATATTTGTGGAATTGTGGTAGCGAGGGTGGGACATATTCAGATTCATCAACAGGAATTGGTACATCTCTGATGTTGTTGCCTATCATAGGTAAAAGAACTTTACAGTCTTTGGGTACATCATCAACATATTCAAATTCATTTCTAGTGAAAATAGGCTGCAAGTAATCAGCATCAAACCTTTTCAGGCTTTTGTTGGAAGACCGAACAGAAGTATAAGATGATTCTGAGTTTTTCCTGACAGCTGCTCTTTCTAGATTACATTCTGTGTTTTTCCTGACAGCTGCCCTTTCTAGATTACATTCCTTAGCCTTAGCTTGATTATTTTTAATGTCTATAATATCATCAGCATAGGCAAAATCACCTAACTCAGCATACATATTCTCTGAAATATTGGAAAAATTAATATGGTAAATATGAAATCAGATAAATGGTTTCAATAGCACAGATTTTCACAAGGGGCTGTTTTAAACCATATTTAGTAAACCATATTTAGGTACATCGTTCATCTATATACAGCCCACATTGCCTCTATTTTGGGAGATCTCAATTTTTATCCATTCTCACATAACAATTGTAAAAGAATTTCCCAGCAACCCAGTGTCTCACCTCTATTCATCCAAATTTCAAGAGGTCAGGCCTATATTACCTCTATATTCTAATCTCTTATCTTAAATCAAGTACTTTGCATAAATACAATGACAGCAATGACAGGCAAAGGCGACAAAAATATACTCTAACAGCAACATAAAATGATTTCTGATGAACAGTAAAAATGTTTGTTCAGTCATTAATTTGGTCCTGTGAACATGACACTGCTCCCATTACAAACAAATATAACAGGCCTTACCGTAAGTTCCTGAAGGGGTTCCTTGCCTTGTAGCCTCATCTTCCATGTTAAATACCGGATTATTCACTACATTCATGCCTATAGGTGATGGAGAGTTGTTTAAATTATCTGATAAGAGTCTTCTGAAAATAAAACAAAAGATATACAGCTTTATTTAAGGCTCTCTAGAAATCAATTCTACATGGTGCCTGAGTGAGTATGGGGCTATCTGACTATCCTAGTCTTTGGCTAAATATAAAATAAAAACCAAGTAGCAACAATCCACACCATTAGTCAAAATTCGAAGCGGTTGAGGCAAAATAGTGTAATCAGCAAATGGACTGTTCACCGTGTACAAAATACATGACAAACAGTGGTAACAGGTGTCTGGAAGAGCTGCCATAGCTGCATCCACCAAACTATTAGACGAAATCTCAGTAAAATAGCATGATTGGCCCATGAACTATCGGTATGCAAAACGCATGTGATGAACAGTGTTAACAATGTAGTAGACAGGTATAATAAGGGAGATAATATACACGTCAATTAAATATATGTTATATTATAGCTGAGAGAGACATATTATATTTACCAATCAAGTCGATATGACTGCCAGAAAACTTTTTAAAGGTTTTAATAAGTTTAGTGCGCAAGTATCCCTGTAGTGGAAAGTTAATGATTGGAAAGTGCAAGTCATCATGTTTATCGTACAATTTAACACTAAGTTCATAGCAATTGTCAAAATCGAAACGCAGATCCAAGTAGGAAGTGTGATTGTCACTGCCAGTAGTGTTTTTTATTTCAAGCTCATCAGGATATACAAATTCCATGTAATTACTAAATTTGCGATTGTTCAGTGATAGAACATCATTGATATATCGATAAGTGAAATCAAAATGTTTTTTATTTCAAGCTCATCAGGATATACAAATTCCATGTAATTACTAAATTTGCGATTGTTCAGCGATAGAACATCATTGATATATCGATAAGTGAAATCAAAATGTCTGCCTAATCGTTCATTAGTTTTTACGAGTGCTTGTATGTAATCGGCTTTGTATGAATAGAGAAATAAATCAGCAAGCAAAAGTGTACAGTTGGTGCCCATGGGGATACCTACCACTTGCTGATATATTTCCCTTCCAAATTCAACAATGATATTATCCATTAAAAAATCCAACATCTGAATTATCTTGTTGGTGGTGAATTCATTTTGGAATCACTATTTTTCTTAACAAAATATGTGGAATTAACAACTAACAACTAAATATTGATATGGAATTAACAACTAAATATTGATATTCCCTGGGATTATGCAGTCGGGTCTTGCCCCCCCTCTCCATTTAATTTTATGTGAATGCCATCGGTACAAAGGTTTTACCTTGGGTGATACTTTCGTTTTTCTTTATACATCTTACATCCTAATACAGATGCTGTAACTATTATAAATATAACAACTACACCAAGGCTAGAAAATATAATAACTCTTTCATTCACAGTCGACAGGCTGTCTGAAATATAAACATACATGTATCAACTTGACTACTAAACAAATGTATATTGAAATTATTTCTAACCTAAAGGGGGGGAAGGGCATGATGTGAATATATATTAAATTAATGCCACCAACTATCGTAAATTTATGTCGATTTTTAGACAAACTGTGGCTTATTGCAACCCTACAATTATTTTAATGTTTTATGCAAGTGAGATTTTGTTGTTTATCTGCAGATCATCTTGGAAGGTATCACAGATAACGGAGTAACTAATCTCTCCTTTAATTTTGTTATTTTACTGACACAAAATACTGACTTAATTCTTTTTACTTCCCTTTAGATATTCAATATAACAATATATTCTACATCATCTCAAATTTTCATGTCATAATCCGATGCTCAAATCATTATGACCTGTATGATAAGAAGATGTTTCTCAGATTGAATTGGACTCAATATGGTAAATAAGATCTAACCAGCTGTAGACTTTATTTTATGTTATGTTCTTACCTTTATAATTTTTATTCTCAATTTTGATTTCACACCATTGTCCTATATAATCTGGTACACACTGACAGGTTACTGTTCCATTATAATCAAGACATGTACTTCCATGGAAACATGTAGTTGATGTACAAACAGGTGATAAAACTAATAAATATATATATACATGTATAAACAAATCATAATATGGGTAATAACATAGAATTAATTCATATTACATTCATGTTAGCACTGTCATTTTTTAAACGAAAACTAAACATACCTTCATCACATACTTCTCCACTGTATCCATCCAAACACTTACAGGTGAAGGTGGCATCATAGTTGTCAAAGCAACTACCTCCATTAAGACATGGGGATGAAATACAAGACAATGGCATACAGTTTTTGTCATAAACCATACTATCCAACAAAGGACATACACATTTGTATTTTCTAGAACTTTTTACATCTGGAACACAGGTTGAATTAAATAAACATGGAGAAAGATCACAACTAGAACTATACATTATATCACAGTTACTTCCTCTCCAGTTGTCACGGCATTCACAGACATGCCTTTCTTTCTTCTGTACACATTTACCTGTTAAATGTTATAAAATAAAACATTAGGAAAAAACTAATAGTAGTGCATTAAATTTATCAGGTTCTTCTACTTTGGTATCTAACCATGGGCATAGAGGTTAAAACCTCATTTCATTTCATTTCTCTTACAGTAACACGCCCCATTTTATTATTTACTGGTAAAAGACTTGAAGAGATACTGTTACTAACAAGTTAGAATCATGGAAAGAGTTCTTTGCAATCTTAAAATGTTTTGATTAAGAGATTGGTGGTCAGCAGTAGTCTATATAAAGATCTAACTTACCATTGACACATGAAGAACTGTAACAATCATTTTTGTCTTCAACCTCACAATAAGGACCTTCAAATATAACAATTGTACAAATACAAAATGGTACCTTTAATTAATGTAATGTAGTGCAGTGCTGCTTGGTATGGGTTGGAGAATGCACAGAAGGTAACATCATTCTCTAACGTAGTGGAGCTAAATCTCCACCTCTAAATATAATATATGAAAGATCCATTTTTCAAAATTTTGCGTCAACCGAGATAATGCTCGCCTATAAGCTTTGAGGTGTAGGCCTATGTGATTAGCAGAAAACTGGCAGAAATAATAGCAGCACATTTCCATTTCTTAAAGGATGGTGGCTGCTACCCTCATTCTCTTTATATATAGGCAATAACTGGCTTATTATCTTTTTAGCACTTCACCAGTGTGTTTATCAATGATAAAAATTCCCTATGAATACCTTTAAAAGGAAATTCAATCAACATTAGTTCTACATACCTGTATATCCTGGTTGACATGTACAAGTTACATCATATAAACTATTACCATCATTACATATACCATTATTCTTACATGTATCAGATTTACATTCGTTGACTGTTTCTTTACATTCTATACCTTTAAACCCTGCTTTACATTCACAACTATAACTATTCACTTGATTCTTACATACTTTATAATCTTCACATGGATTATATAATAAACATTCATCAATATCTGTAAATAGCACAAAATAAATATCCATCAATATCTGTAAACATGCCAACAGTGAGGCTTATGTTAAAATCGAATTGGCCTCAATGTGGTAATATGATCTAACCCTCTGTAGACTTCAGTTTAATGACTTCACATGTGCAAAAATCAAATTGGTTGCCCAAATGTAAAAATTGCATACTTTCTTTATGTGCTAAATAAATGATAGTTAATCTTTAAAAATCAAAGCATGCAAGGCAAACATCAGTACTTGCATCTATGCATCAGTAAATTTACCCGACTCTCGAAGCAAATCTCTGATAGAAATTTATGTGTCGGTCTAGGAACCAAATTAATACTAGTGATCAACTTGATTATGTATTATATAATATTTATTTTGTGAAGTAAATCCTTAATTATTTCATACATTTTTCAGCGATTTTCTTAACTTCATTCAAATATTGAACATTTTTCGCATTATTTTTCACTCTTCTTTACCAAAAATAACTGCAGACATTATCAGATAACTATTTATGTTGAGCCCTGTCTAGAGTATGGTGTACTACACTGTATGGTAACTGGAGACTCACCATTTCTCACAGACTATATAAGGTAAAATATTATGTGACTTGAGCCAATGAGCATGAAACATAGGCCTACAGACCTAGACCTACCAAGATAACTTACAAGATAACTTACCTAAACAATAGGATTGATTTCTAATGGTTATCTCGCCAGAAATTCCGGTGAATGCATCCGTCCATGACAAAATGTTACCATTAGCATTGTAACAACTTGTCTGATTGGATACTTTGGCAATTTCTTCTTCATTAAGAATATAATCATAAACATTGAATCTACTGAGTTCACCAGAATATGATTTCCAGATATTTTGTGTTCCACCATAAAAATCTTCCTGAATTCCTGAAAGTAAACACATAGACATTGGAACTGATAAATGTTCTTGCCTAGTTTCGCCATTTAGAATATCTGTAAAATGAAATGAAATGGACATACGTACGCCAAGCATGTTTTATGACAGAAGTCATTAAAATATAATACATGTATACAAAACTTAAAGATACATTATGGGAGATTAAATAATGAGTTGGCAGTTCTCAGTACAATAGTTAAAAACTAGCTACTGTAAAGGCAATTTGCTGAAAATTTCAGTCAAATTGATCCACTATTAACTTAGAACTAAGCGATTGAATTTTCCGCTCAGCCACGGTCATCATTACTAAAGTCGGTGGTAACACAAAACCAGTAGTCTTTTTTATCCATTTTTAGTGGTAAATCATGAAGGAAAATATTTCAGCGAATTAAACTACAATCTAACAAAAATCTCATGCTAGCCTCAATATCAAGAGTTGATTATGATCTGAATAGGTTAATTAATGTCTAATTAATAGTTTTTATAACATTTCAGGCCTAAAGAAGGGCCTACAATAGGCAGAGTTTTCCCCTGAATAATGCATGTTTAAATTACCCAATACAAAAGATCCTTTTGATTTCAATGTACTTTCTTCTGCAAGTCTAAATCCTGATGATCTGATAGTACCATTGATATAGATATGCCAAGCACCATGTATAGATGACCAGTCTATAACAACATGATTCCAAATTCCTACAGGTAAAGATGATGTACTCACTACACAAGCACCATTTATACATAGCTGTAAATAATCAAAATTTGTGTAATATGATACAAAATTACAATGACCATTAATTTATAATCACATCAGTTGATTGGTAGCTAAGTAAGTAATTAAGTAATGAGGACAGTTGTGTAAGCAGGATTTCTCAAAAATAATAATTTGGACAGGGATGCACAAAATATTTTGATAAAAATTACTAGGAAGGGGCACCTTTTACAATTAACTACAACTGATGCCTGTTGAAGTGATTACAGTTACAGGTTTAATACAAGCAAAAACGATCAATAAGCTTAGTAGATGAATGAAAACAATTACCCACAATTGCTATCAATAAGTGAGTCAATAGTTGATAAGCTTATAGTGTTTGATACAGAATATGATCTTTTATTGTAAGTTATCTTAATGTCACTTACAGCATATGATTCCTTTCCACCTTCAAATTTGATTACTTGCTCAAACATTTCTGGAGAATTCTGTGATCTTACATTATAGGAGAATAAACTACCAAAATCCGTTTGAAATATAAGAAACCAGAATGTAACAGTAAAAGTCTTGAGTTTGGGTATCACTGCTGATGGTAATCGTACATAACCAACATCCAAATTACCATCAAATATCAGGTCAAAATCTTCAGATATATCTATAAAAACAATTTAGACAAAAATATTCATAAACATGTCTGTTAGTAAAATCTGCAACATTTAAATATTTATAAAGATAAGATATGATTTTAATGTACTGAAACATCTATTAAGGACAGAATACAATACAGATTTAAATGAACACTTATAATGATTAATAACAATAAAAGCAAATAATTATGCATGTATACAGGGCTCACACTGTCGGTCGCCAAAGTCGCAATTTGCGATAAAAATATGAAAAAGGCGAATAAAATTTGATGTTAGCGATAATTTTTGCGATAAAGTTTTACGGTACTGGCGATGTATATATCTATGTTCACCTATTATAGAACTATTAGTCTTTACAGAATTGACTTACCATCTTGACAGAATTGTCCTGTATATCCACTGTTACATTTACAATAAAATCTATTATCTAAATCTATACATGTAGCTTGATTTAAACATGGTGATGATTTACATTCATTGATGTTAATTTCACAAAATATACCTGTATAATAAACAGTCTATCATATATAGTAATTAAACATAAAATCCTAACAAAAAATTAACTATCATACATTAATAGTCAGGGTCAAGTCTTTAAGGTAGCAATGTGGGGCCTCAAACTTACATTATAGTAGATATGTTGCCAGGTAATGAAACATACATGTACACCCACCACATCTAAGTCTACAAATGTTGTATTATAAATCTTTAGATAATTGAAAATTAAAATCTTTTTACTGCATTTAATTATTGCAATTAGACAAGATTCTCAGACATTAATCAAAGGCAATAGCTCGGCTGTAATAAGATTTATCGGAAATTGTATAATAATCATTTTAGACATTAAAATTGTTATCATACCTGTAAAACCAGGTAAACAATGACATCTACTTGTATCCCCATCCACTTGACATACACCTCCATTGTAACATTGTATTTGATAACATGTATACTTTATAATAACATCACACAGTTTACCTACAATCATATATAATCATATTTCAATATCGAAATATAATCTAAAGCTTTCAGCTATTTCACAATATCTTTTATTTTACTAGCCTACTGTTATTAGGATCAGCATAAGCATTAATTTGGAGATGTGCAAGCAATGTGAAAATCATAAATTAGAATACATAAGTAAGAAACAGCTACTAGCTTTAGAAGGGAAGTTTTGTCTAACCTAAACTGACTCTGGTTTAATCTGGACTAAACAACATGATAATAAATGACAATTTTATCTGAAGTGATTAGCATAAAACTTACCATTATAAAATTTATATTTTTATCTTGACCCCACCCCCCTTCACCCTGTACCAATTGTATATATATTGTATCTAAATCTAAAAATACCTGCAAATCCTTGACGACATGAACAATAATACCCCGAAGCGTGGCTAATACAGTTGCCGTGCATACATAAATTAGACAAACAACTGTCTATAGGTACATCACATGTTGGTCCTGTAAATCCTGATGTACAATAACATGCAAACCCAACTTCTAGATCTAGACATGATCCACCATTAGAACAGGTATCATTCACACATACATCCACATTAATTCCACAATCATTTCCTGTTATAAAAATATATCAGTTTCTTCACATTTTTTTTTTTAATATTAAAAGTACAATATTGCTGAACTACCTAGTTAAAAAATAAAAAGCATTGCCATTTATTAACACTATAAATACAAAACTGAACCACATATACAATTGCAGCGGTTGTCTCTATTACTAAGAACTATAATATCCCATTCTCTCAAGGACTTTTGGATCCAGTAACTTAATAGTCTTAAATAGCATGTTTGCATGCATGTTCATTTTGCAAATTCACAAATTTGTAATGCACAAATATGCAAAGTGCATATATTTTTTAGTGACTGAAAAAAAAAAATAATGATTTAAATGTGGTCAACAGAATAACCAAAATGTGATTATGTACTAATAAAGATTAGTTCATTATTTATAATAAGTGGAATTACTTCCTTTGAAATAGGCAATCTTTTCGGGGATGCTCGATTCACAGTTCCGGAATTAAATTCTATCAATTCCAAAACAGGTGTCAATCGAGTGAAAAGGAGAATTTTGGAGTGCAACGCATGTGCCGACTGTATAAAAATGTCTCAACCAATCATGACAGCTGAAACATGTTTGTTGCTTAAAATACATCACGATTCTACTCATACAACCTCAGCTGTTGGGCCTGGCACAATTGTGACAGGACTGAATTCTGCGTCACTCGATTGTAATTCTGTCAATTCTGGACGTTCTGGACTGTGAATCGAGCAGCCCTTTCAAATAGAACAATTCAAGTCAATAATACATATAGTCCTGGGTGTTTGATATTGAATATATATTATACAAATTTGAGAGAGCAAGTATGTCACCTTCGAAACCTTCAGAGCAAGTACAAGAATAGTCATTTATTCCATCAATGCATGTTGCATTATTTTTACATGGAGAGGATAAACAATCATCAATGTTAATCTCACATCTATCGCCATCAAAACCAGATAAACATGAGCAGAGAACACCATCTTCCATAACATTAATACAGGTTCCATTATTTTCACAACTCGATACTGTTATGTTTTCACAAGGATCAAAATCTGTCAAAATTTAAAAGTAAAACTTAAAGACCAAAATTGATGTTTTATCACATTAGGTAGGCCTACACCCAATTTACATCAAACAGGGTTTTTGATGGATTTTGAACCCCTTGAAAACTATAATATTGTCAAACGGAATATCAGTTCACAAATAGTTCAATACCCTTTGGGATCCTATAAATACAGACATACACGTACAAAACGAAATAAGTTCAAAATGGATGTTAACCAAAAACAGTCAAAAAGTTCGCAAATTGGCTTCAATTTTTATCTTAAACACCATTTAATTGGTTTCCTTATTTTTTGTCTTAAATTTTAGGCCATTTCGTCTCTAACTCATATACACTTGTTACTTCTTTTTAATCCGATTGAATCTAAGCTACAACATGTTTACAGTTGATATTTTGAGTTTGTTTTCTTAAATATATAAAATCTGAGTGCATTTCTACATGGATTAAGCCTTCAAGGGACTCCACAATCAAAGTCAGTCATGTAAATGCAGTGAATGTAGGCATGATTCAATGAATTTCAAACAAGTCGCTTGATCTGAACAAGTCAGATAGGAGCGGATGAGCCTATATTATGTTTCACCATTGTAACGGACGATTGGGTTTTGGGAGAGTCCCTCTTGATTGGGCTAAATCACAGCCTGCAACACAGGAAAAGATAGGCTACCTTAATCTAGACAACTGTCCTTCTGGATATTATTTAGTAAAACAAATAAAATCTTACAATGTTAACTATCCCATGTATTTGTATGAATATAACTAACCTGAACAGTTTGTAATATTACTAGAACCAGTAGTGATTGTTGTTGTGTTGTCAGGACAATATAAACAGTTGGTTGATTTAGAATTAGGTTGATACATTCCAATAGGACACATTTCACAAGGAACCAAACCATTAACTTTATTAAAACTTCCAACAGGACATATATCTGAAATAAACAGGGGAACATGTGAAGATTATAAATATTTCTAGAATTGAACCTTATACTAATATCCTGGTTTGGGAAATAGCTGAACAGAAAGCAAGTACCTCTCTGATTTATGAATAAAGATTAAAGGTACATATAGTCAACATATGTAAGAAATCCATACACATTAAACTGTCATGAAATTGATAGTGTAATTGTTGAAACCCAATGTAAGTAAGCTGTAAGACCATGTAGAGTTAATTTTTTATCTGTTGCTGTTGTGGAGTTGAAAAATAAATATAAATCTGCCAAACATAGGGAAGTAAAAAATACAAAGATAGGTTGCCAGGCAACGAAACATACGCCCACAGCAGCTTAATCGTCCGGGCAGTCAACAAGGGTTGTCGCATATTTTTACTTTTTTTGGGAATGAAACATTTGTAATACACTAAAATCTGATTAAGAGTAACAACTCATTATGTAATTATCTGAAAATGATTAGAATTTGTTTGCTTTTTATAAAGTTTTGCCCCACGCTAACAATTAGTATAGGAAACATTTAACATCATGGATTTAGCTGTTCAGTTATCAAAATTCATTGAAAATCAAAATACTTGTTCGTTTCAACACCTTAAACTCTGTGTATCAATCTGAAGTCAATCGGATGATAAGTTTGGCATCTATAGCGTCACAAGGTTTTTTGAAGTGATCAAGGGAGATAACTCTGGAAGTAATTTTTTGAAATCGCTGAAAATCAGTAGGCTTCTTCGTCTCATGACCTTCAATCGGATATTAACTTTGGCCTCTAGAGCGTCCACAGGATTTTTTGATGTGATCAAGGGCCATAACTCTGGCAATAATTTTCAGAGATCGCTGAAAATCAATAGGTTTCTTCGTCTCATGACCTTAAACACTGTGTATAAATTTAAAGTCAATCAGATATTAACTTTGGCCTCTAGATCATCCACAAGATTTTTTGAAGTGATCAAGGGACACAACACTGGCACTAATTATCAGAAATCGCTGAAAATCAATAGGCTTCTTCGTCTCATAACCTTAAACACTGTGTATAAATTTGAAGTCAATCGGACATCATCTTTGTCCTCTAGAGCATCCACAAGATTTTTTGAAGTGATCAAGGGCCATAACTCTGGCACTAATTATCGGAAATCCGTGAAAATCAATAGGCTTCTTCGTCTTATGACCTTAAACACTGTGTATAAATTTAAAGTCAATCGGATATTAACTTTAGCCTCTCGAGCATTCACAAGATTTTTCAAAGTGATCAAGGGTCATAACGCTGGCAGTAATTATCGGATATTGCTGAAAATCAATAGGCTTCTTCGTATCATGACCCTGAACACTGTGTATAAATTTAAAGTCAATCCAATATTAACTTTAGCCTCCACAAGATTTTTCAAAGTGATCAAGGGTCATAACTCTGGCAGTAATTATCGGATATCGCTGAAAATCAATAGGCTTCTTCGTCTCATGACCTTAAACACTGTGTATAAATTTAAGGTCAATCGGATATTAACTTTAGCCTCTAGAGCGTTCACAAGATTTTTCAAAGTGATCAAGGGTCATAACTCTTGCAGTAATTATCGGATATTGCTGAAAATCAATAGACTTCTTCGTCTCATGACCTTAAACACTGTGTATAAATTTAAGGTCAATCGGATATTAACTTTAGCCTCTAGAGCGTTCACAAGATTTTTCAAAGTGATCAAGGGTCATAACTCTGGCAGTAATTATCGGATATTGCTGAAAATCAATAGGCTTCTTCGTCTCATGACCTTAAACATTGTGTATAAATTTAAAGTCAATCGGATATTAACCCTGGCCTCTAGTGCGTTCACAAGAAATTGTGGACGATGGACGGACGGACGGACGGACGGACGGACAGACGGACGGACGGGGGCGACGGCAATATACGTCCACATTTCTATGTGGGCGTATAAAAAAGTAAGATGCTAAATCATTATGTTAAATTAAAACCGAACAACTCATCTTGTACCTATACAATCACCTACATTTGTTGCCCCAGAAAATGAAGTAGATGTATCATTAGAGCATTTGTCACATGAGTTTTCTCCTCTGTCTTCTTGATAGTATCCCTCATCACATGACACACATGGTTCATAACCATTAGTTGATATCTTACCTGGTGGACATTGCTCTATAAAAATATATTATTTTGATGTACATATTCATGTGTGACTATCTCTAGATATATAACATATTTGCACAGAAAAAAAAATCAAAAAATTCTTTATGCACATCTTTTTTTTTAGAAATGCACAAAAATTGGTACCTTTTGTTTCTGTAGAATCAAATTTTATTTCAGTAATTTTCAATCATATTTTTCTTAAAATTAAAATTACATTGTATATGAAATCTGAGTACCTCTGCCATTTGCTAATGTAAATGCATATCACATACCAATTAAATGGTCCTGTAAGACATACCGGTAAATGATATCTTCTTGTGCTGAACTTTTATTAAGAAAATGGTTATTATATAATAACAATGGGTTTATCATACCTACCTGTACAATCTGTAATGTTTGTAGAACCAACCTTTGTAGTGGTAGTATTCACAGGACAGCATATACACTGTATCTGTGCCTCTTTATCTTGATAATATCCAATATCACATGGAACACATGATTTATTTAATAACCTTGTTCCTCTTGGACATCCGACTGTAAAATATATGAAGATCACTCAGTGCTTACTTAGGGATCCCTCTGTGACAAACTTTCAAATATTGTTACTAACTTATGCTACAAATTTGTAATCTGAAATGAAATCAATATAATGCACTCATGCATTTGCATGTGCTTTAATCATTAATGAAATTCTTTGCAAATTAGTTCTATACTCACCACAGTGTTTAAACCAAAAAGATTCAACTGTCAAGTATCCTTCTAAACAATCATCTATGGCTGGGTACTCAAACTTCACTTTCTCTGAATACAATATCATATTATTACCATTTGACTGTTCTAATGTTATATTTTCTACCTTCAAATTGTCAAAAACATCCCACAGTGAATCAGCCAATGTCTCTAAATCATGTTGTGTTATATTAGTCAAATTTAGTTCTGCTTGCACCTCAAATTCTATCAGAAGTTTACTCAAATCAAAATATGATGGTGTTGTAAAAATAGATTCTTTTAAAGTAGTCCCAATCTCTACATCTTTCAGGGTTTCTACATTTCCCATCATTGTTCCACTTTCAAAAGTACTATCTTCAGAAACAGTTGTGATATCTTTCTGTTTTACAATGTCTGTTTTAAATATTGCAGGTGATGTCATCTCAAAATTTGCTGTAGGCTTATCTATCTTTGGGCTAGATGTTACTGATGTGGTCCTTGATGAAATAATCATTGTCACAAAGTCACTTACTTCATTTTCAGGTTTGGAAACTATGTCGGTTTTTGTTTTATAATGTAAAGACTCTTCAGCATCACTGGCTTTTATGCCCAAAACTTTATAATCTTTTATGTCTTTATCATCAGAACTTGTATCCAAGTCAATGAATGGACTGGATGGGTTTAGAAGATCTCCAATACCTTGTTCTGAGTTACTTAGTTTATTAGCACTTCTTCTTTTCCGCGAATCCATGCCACATTTCACTGTTACATTCCTAATATTACAAGAATTGTCACCACATATATCCCATGCAAATTTCTGAACCAAATTCTTGAATTGCCTCTCAATTCTATCTTTGTTTCTCTCACATCTACCTGAATAGTAGAAAAACTCAGCAAGACCTTTCATCTTTGCTCTTCTTGGATGATAACTTCCTAAAAAAAATCAACATGAATGTAATAAATCAAATTTCCCATTCCAAAATAGAAGGTGTTCGTTCATCCATACAGATCAAATGTCCAATCAATAACTTAAGTGAGTTATAAAAGAATTTCTTGAAAATACTAGACAAAAATAAATTGCTGAAACTACTTACTAGAACAATCAGGCCAGAACTGTCCTGGAGTTCTTAATATCCAGTTTCCCGAAAGATCACATTTGTAGTGAATCTGTGGAGTGTTGAAGAAATCATAACCATTGTTACATGTTACAGAACAGACTGTAAGTACATCAGTACCAGCATTACATGTAACACTACCATGTAATGGAGCTGGGGGAACATCACATTTCTTTCCTGTAAGCAAATTTTAAATATACGAAAACTAACCATTCATGAGGTATTCATGTCATTCCAATGCAAATGGTGGTCCTGCTATTGTGAAACGAGACAAAGACCACATGTAATTGCAGTACCAGTTGTTAGGGCTGATGATTTTCAGTGGAGATTGCGGAATCGAGCATTTGAAACAGTACTTACAATCTGAAACAGTTATTAATTTATATAAACTTATATAAATTTAGTTTCTTGATAAGCAAATAATGTATAAATGCATTAAAATTCTGGTTGCCTCGTCCTTATCACTAAGAGCTAGAGAATTCCTGGTAAATTTATTTCCAGTAAATCAATCAGTATTTTACCACTCTCAATTTATTACAAAGGCGGATTACCCCATGGGCTTTCAGTGTAGGCAGCTATCTAGGGCCCAAGAACAAGTCCCATAAAATTTTTGACGGCCTTTTTAAATTTGATGTGTTACATTTTAAGTGAATTCAGATATTAAGTTAGTTTTTATTTTATCCAGCAATTGGCTGTTTCTGTGCTCCTCTGAGCATTAATGTGCATTATCGAACATAGTTAAAAATGAAATGAAATGAGGTTTCATCATTCTCCCACAAGTAGAATCAATCACTCAATTAGATTCAACCTGAGTCCAAAATGCTCATTATCGAATTTAGTCATGGTATTGATGTAATAAAACTATGAGCCAAGTTTCATCAGCCTGACTCAACTAAAAGCAAAACTAAGTTATTGTGTCCAAAAGGATCGACCAAACAAATTGCATATATCTGCTAAGCCTAAGCAGAAAATGCTCACCTTCAAACTGGGTGAAGGCAATCATCTAATAAACACTTACACCAAGTTTGAAAATTCTAGCTCAGTTAATTAAAAGTAGAGTTCTTGTGTCCCAAAAAGTGTGATAGACAGACGGACAGAATTTACAATGTAAAAAACAGAATTTCCCATTTTGTGAAAGGAAATATCATGACAACCAAGTAATTTATAGAATTATTTAGTGACGTCTTTTCCAATTTTATCCCACATTTCAATACATACCAAAAATAATTCAATTTTTACTTACTTTGTAATAATATAGAGAATGAACAACTAGGTGGATTATGAAGTCTTTCTTCAGGTCTAACTATACATATGATATTATATGATCCTATCAAAAATGTAGAACCATTGTTTCTAGAACACTGATAAGCTACATTTCTGCCATTATTATCTACAAATATTGGTTTATTCCAATACACTGTTTTTTTCGTTCCTCTAACAGACAGATCAGTGACATTGGTTGGACAAGACTTAACACTTACAGTTCTACCTGAGAAATTAAAAAATATTTGTTTTTAATTTTGAAAGAGGTTATATATCCCCCTTACCTGTTTTTTCATTCATTAACTAGAAATGAAACAAGATGCGATTAAACAATATGAATAATAGTACGTACATGTGAACTACACGCAAAACCAGGGGTTGTTAGGCAAGATTATGCCCACATTTTGCAAGAGATGGACAGAGACAGAGTTTTAAAAAAAGTGATTTTACATAAAGTTTGGGCACTTGGGGGTCATAATCCAGCAAGTTACGATTCAATATGCGCAAGTATCAAAAGGAACCCAGATCTTTGGGATATAAAGATATAGTTTAGGTTTCATCAAAATCGATCAAAACTGTGACTTCTAAAGGATCCATAACTTTGATATTACATACTTTAACACTATTTGTATACATGGAGTGACCATTTTGTTGGTCCGATTTTTACGAAATTCGAACTCATCTGTCATTATGGTGTAACAGTGATATATTTCAAGGTTTTGTTTAAAACAGATAACAATTGTGACCACCAGAGTGTCCACAAGCTAAAAACACAATTTTTCGTACAATCCGGGACCATAATCCATGAAGTTATGGTCCATTAAATGCCAATATTGAAATTAAGTGAGATCTTTGAGAGACAGGGGTCAAAATTCATGAAATTGGAACTGAGGCAGTTTTTTCAAAAAATGTCACAGTAATCCCTATTTCACTACGGCAGTTTTTATGTACACTAAGGCAAAACTTTCATTTGACATTCATCACTACGGCATTTTTTTAAACTGATAAATTTGATTAATAAAGATTATAAATAATCAATAAACTATAAGTATATATGTTTTCATTTGTAATAGTATACATGTAACAGGATAAGGTCACCACAAACACCCTAAAAATGTTGAGGACTTTACGTCAACGGCAGTCCATATAAATATCGTAATAAATCTGTTTTATTTCTTCGAAATTAGGAGGTATAAAAATTATTGCAAGCCCCCGAATCTGCTTTGACTCCGCGACACGAAGATTCGTGCAATTCTATATAATCCATATCTACGTGAATTTCACCAAATATAAGTAAAGTATTATGGCACATAACTTGCGTTTTAAATGAATACTTCGCCGTTGAGGTGTGGAATTCCGATTATAAAATATCCGTAAAGTAGTACCGTAATTTGATTATCGAAAGACAACTTCACACCCGTGCATGACATTACACGATCATCATGCGGTGGACATGTAACGCCCCCTGGAATGCCTTTCTTACATTCCGTCGATATTTACGGCTTGACGCTAATAATTATATTTGATTTGGTCATATTTTTCCTGTAAATTCTTCAGAGCCTTTATTTCTGGAAATTGTTTTGAACTTTTTAAATGATTAAATACGCCAGACAGCGAGCCGTGTGCATTTCCATTCCAGTAGAAGTAGGTCAGATGACTTGGACTTGGGGGAGGGGGGTATGTGTTTTATTTATTTTGATATAAATACATGTACTTCATAATGCTATAAACTAGTGATAAACAGACGAAAACATGCGTAGATGTTGTGAAATTCGTTGTTATAAAATTAGCTGAGTAATCATACGATCACGACCGTATAGGCTATCCGTTTCATGGTCAACTAAATGAACGACTTGTGTTATTTGTATCTGCGTACGTGCGTCCGCTAATGTGACGTCAGGTAAATAGCCAATAAAAACCGTTCGATCTATTTTTAGTAGCTGTGACAGCTGTGGTTCGAGATTTAATTCGGTAGAAAAATTCAGTCACGAGAACCCAGGAAACAAACAAAACAACAAATTCTTATTTTCTGTTATGCTGTGGATTACACAATTGTACAACGTCAATTTCAGTGACGACTACGGCAAATTGCCGTCGTCATAATAGTCATATTCTTAAATAAAATACCACGTCAAACGATGCCGTAGTTATTATTCATTTTCTACGGCGATTTCGCTAAATACTACGGCAATTGCCGCGGGTGCCGTCGTGAATTTTGACCCCTGAGAGATAAACCTTTATTACATGTTTCGTCAAAATCGGATCAAAATTGTAACCTGTAGACTGTCCACAAACAAATTGTGAACAGACGTAAGGACAGACGTAAAAAACAAAATGTGCAGATGTAAGGACAATAAACAGCCACATAAATATGTCGGCAAATAAAAAAAAAGGTCTAGATTTTTAAAATCCAAATAAATAGTTAATCAAACTTACCAACAATGTGTATCCGTCTTGTACAACTGTTTCTATTGCCTGCTCTGTCTTCTACAGTATATTTGATAAAGTGGTAACCAACTGTCATATGAGCTGGGTTCTCTTTTACACCACTAATAATTATAGTTGTTTCCCCTGAATTATCATTTGTTTCTGGTTGCTGATTTTTCCAAAACACCACTCCATAGTTAGATTCAGAGACTGGTAAAGTGAGATCTTCAGGACATGTTATGGTTGGTGATTCAATATCTGAAACAACATAAAATTGCAACAGTAGATACACTCAGCAATGGACTTTTTCATTCTCAAAATTTATAGCACAGTGATCACCCATAGAAAATGCCAATAACTGATGCAGGTGGTTTCTATATTATTCATATTGTTAATATAGCTCATTTTATAATAAGTATGGAAGACACATGCAACAGTCTTACCTTTACAATGTGTTACTGTGGATCCTAACCAGGTACCAGATGAACTACATGTCTTATAACCCTGGCCTTCAAGCTTAAAACCATGACGACACTGGTATTGACAAATAGTTCCTGGATATGTAGCTACAGAAGAACAATTGCTTGGAAATACTGTCATTCCTAGATCAAGCTGTAGGGCTGGACATTTTGCTTCTGAAAGTGAAGAAAGATAAAATCTCATTGAAAATGAATGACAAATCTGAATAATTAATATTAATCCAACCCATTTGCCAAATTACACATCTGAGTGAACATTGATTCCCTAAGATTGGACTGACTATACACATAGATATTGGGAACTTGATTGCCTTTTTTATTTGCAATCAAATAAGTAATATAACAGCATAAATTTCATGTGAGCCAGCCATTGAAATTATAAAAAGAACCCAACACAACCAGAGATGTGAATCCATACTGAACTCAAACTTGTACATACCAACACATGTAGCTCTAGTACCAGACCAGAATCCAAATTCTGTACAATATCTATTAATGTCACCAAAAATTCTCCACCCTCTATCACATGTTGTAGCAAGGACAGATTGATAAGTTGTGGTAATATTTACATAAACAACACTACCATGATCTACAGCTTCACCATGATATTCTAAAGTCTTACAATCAACAACTGAAATATTTAATAATACCAAACAATTAAATTTAGGTCAGTATGTCTTTTGTAATATTTATTATTATTTTTTCTTAAAAGTGTAAGAAATTATAGCATAGTGTAATAAGTTGTTATTGTATGAAAAAATATTAAATTCACATACTTTTACACTTTGGCACTTTACCATTCCAGTTGCCGTCTGCTTGACAAACTAGTCCAGGATGTCCAGAAAGTCTATAACCAGTACTACATGTATAATGACAAGATGTTCCAGGTGTATTTACACATGGCTGATCACTTGGTATGACCTCATCATGAACTTGACCATCAACATGAAATCTGTTACCATTTCTAATTTCAGGCAAATCAGAACATACCCTATCTAAAATTACAGAAAGCTAATATTGTTGTTTAAATGTCTTTAATTGATGAAAATGGAATACAATTTTACTTACAACAAATGGATATCCAATCTATTTACTACAGATGGATATCCAGTCTACTTATTTAACATTGGTAGTCTACATAGCCTCATAAATTTGTACTGATCCATTGGTATTAGCCCCCATAGTCAACTTGTGCAAAGAAATTATTTCCCAAATAAGTCAATAAATTGTTTGTATAAAATCAGACTGATAAATATGTAAAATAGCCTACTTACAAGAACAATTGCTGCCATCTTTATAATAACCTAATTTACACACACAATTAGATCTTGCTGTGGCGCCAGTATATAATGTGGTCATATTGTCAGGACATGGCCAGCAAGAATAAGGTACAGATGAATCTTTATAGAAACCTAAATCACATGCTACAAAAATAATTTAATACAATAGTTTGCAACATTTTCTAACATTTGTTGGTTTGCATAGGCTAGAACTGTGCTGGCCTTAGAAATGTACTAACTGTGTGGTTATGCTGTGGCCTATATTTTAGGCTGGCATAAAATTAACAGAAATTTACCATTATTGTCCCAGTCAATTTTTGTTCGTTTTTGTTTGGGCCTTTCACTATCCACTTTTTAGGGGTAATGTGGATGTTTGAAATCAAACATCTGAAAACCGGGAAAACAATTCTGTGTCATGATGAACCTATATACTGTATACTCAGCAGTCAGCACAAAGCCCAATATATATATCCTAAAACCGACACAGACTATAAACATGTTTCTTTTTAAAACTTCGATTCCCGAGCTTTACTAATAATGTGTACACAAACATTCATTTATTATGTGGATAATGATTAACATTGTCTAAAAGCATTACGGTTCAATAAAGACTAGTTTTCTGAAATTATGCTTTCATGGTAATTAAATAATACTTTTTCTTCAATAAAATTTACTTAATAATCATTAAATAATTCTTCAAAGAATAGCAAATACCTTTACAGTCCCTACCATCACCTTCATAGCCTTCATTACAAACACACATATATTGTCCTGATTTAGTAGCACACATACAAACAGCATTAATACTACATTCAACATCACATGTTGGTTTATCTACCAATTCCCATGTTTCTTTCTGTTCATCTAAAATGGAAGAAATATTTCAATCAACAGGTAATTACTGTTTGTAATTAAATTTGCTGGAAGAACATGTCATTCAACATTATTGTTAACTTTGACATGTCCTTCCATATATATTCAAGCCCAACAATCCAATGAAAGACTACTTTTATTTACCTCTGTGAAGATTTTTAGCCATTTGTTGAAACTGTGAAAAATGTTGAATATGGAAAGTATGGTTTGGTAATGGTGAAGCAATTGACTTTAGTTCCATCATATCTACATCATGAACACCAAATGCAAATATTTCCAACTGTGGGCCATTTTTCTTTTCACTCCATGAGGCATTCCAGCGCAAAGACCTCATTTCTAGCGAAGCTCTGATTGGGGGTGGACCAAGGTTTGATCTGCCATCTGTAATAACTATGACAACCTTTTTAGCAGAAAAACGAGATTTGTATAGAACTTTGATTGCTTTCTCCAAACCTTCATTTGTTGATGTATATCCAAAAGGAATTTTAATTCTAAGACGTTTCTTAAATTTCTGTATTAATGAACATTTGTTTTCTTTTCCATCTTCTAAATCATTGATATCAATTGATGCATTTGTGCTGAACGTAATAACAGCAATTCTTGTATTATGACGGCTTACTGTAAAATGTTCGAGAAGCGAATAAATAAAATTGATGATGTTTTGCCACCCTCTTAGAGATATACTCTTAGAACGATCAATAACAAATAAAAGATCCAACTCCTTGTTAGAGAATCTAGTTGTTTCTTCCATAAGTCTTCTGCCCTCCCTGTTGCTAAAATCTTCTGAGGATCTTTCTGATGCATGACAGCCATCTTGTGTTACAGAATTTAATAGGATTAAACCCAATATCAGATATAAAACTTTCTCCATTCAAGTTTCTGAAAACAATTGAAAATATTAATGATCATAAAAATTAACAGAAGTGCTATTCATGAAACAAAATCCGAAGGATGAATCGTCAAAATCAAACAATAGTAACATTAAATTTTTAGGAACAGTTCCCTCAAAATTAACTTCTACTGTTAATCTAAATGAGTAAAGAACAATGTGCCAAAGAGAGTAAAAAAATGATGCATATATTTTGACCATGGCCAACACTGTAAGATCTTTTAATATCTATACACAATTATACATTTTTCTTAAACATTAATAAGCATCATAAATGTAAAAAATATCAGCTCAAACAATAAAAAAATGAAGTCATAAATGAAAACTTTATTACCTCGCATTTACAATACCACCACATCAGTACTAATTGTGTCTTATTCTTTTCTCTATAAAACCATGGAATGTGGGTTTGCCTAATAATGTCCGTTTTTCTTGCCATATGGCCCATTAGGAAGATAAGGGGGTCAATGTTGTATACCTTTGCCATCACCTTCTATTGTTTTAGCCTCCTCAAGATGACCCTATTGGGGAAATAACACATCATTCAAGTGCATAGACAAAAAACAATATAACAAACCTAATTGCTATCACCATTTTGGGGGAATATTACTCTTTAAAGATAAAAACCATGCTCCACATACGTCAAATTCATAAGGTGTGGATAAAAAAGAACATAATTTTACCTCAAAATTTATTATAAACAGCAGATTGGTTGCCAGACAACAAACACAGTCATAGGCAGATGACTTTTAGGGTAGACAGGTGAAGTGAAAAATAAAAAAAAATCATTTCATCTAGTGCGTAATATCGAAATGTACCAATATCCTTGGGTTACAAACATGCATTTCAAGTTTCATCAAAATCATTAAAATTGTGACATCTATAGGGTCCACAAGCTAAAAACATGATTTTTGCGGAAGGAGGTGGGGGGGGTGAGGCTGGGCTGCAGCAATGGCCTCAAATATTAAAAGGACCCCCACATGATTTTACTTATTATGTTGTGTATGTTTGTGTCAAATAAATCTATCTATCTAACATACAGCAATACAAAATGCATAAGGACAGAATATGCCACCACCTTTTCACTGTTAGTGTTAATGCAAGGGCCCCAGTGACATTTTCAGCTAGGAACCACCCTGTACTTACTAGCAGAGACCTAACCTCTATCTTATTAATGCCACCATCTTTTCAATGTTATATATAGTGTTAATGCAAGGCCCCAGTGACAATTTCTGCTGAATCCCCCTGTACTTACTAGCATAGACCTAACTGCTATCTATTTATGGAAATTTAAATTACCACACATGTTTAACACATGGGTATACATTTATTTAAAGTATTTAATAAGTAAATTAAACAGTCACTGAGGTCATGTAGTGAGACATTAATTGTCAGTTACTCAGTATCATTTTCAACAAGAAAATGAATGTAATTAATTTTATGCAATTATATCTAAAATAACTCTTTGAGTCTTCTTATTATGAAAAATCTTAGCAATGACTTCTCCTCAACTATTTATATTTGTCTGCCCTGTAAGTCAGATTACAGAATAACAATTAACTTTGTCTTATTGACCAGCAAATATTACCCAGGTTATAATACCTCTTCAATAGTTTGTTATATCTATCTACGACGTCCCGTAGTTAGCCCCTCACCCCCCAATATTTCGCCAACAACAATGATTTCTTAAGAGTGTTCTTAGTCGGCCACATCCTCAGCCCCTCAAAAAAATTCCGTAGCCCCCCTCCCCCAAATAATTTTATGAGCTGACTACGACCCGTCTACAACTGATGTATGTCTTAGATAAATTACTACAGGGGCCTGCACCACACATAATATACACAAAAACAAATCTACAAGACACACATATATACTATTCAAAAAAAGTAGGGGATGTTTGATTTTGGGGGCATAATACTAAAATATGCAAATGACTACGAAAAAAGTCACTATAGAACCTAACAGAAGAAACATTTCCAGTTACATGTGACGCCCAAACGCACCAATAGCTACCGCATGGAATACAGGTGATGCTTGGGATCATCATGGGGGTCCAACCCAAGATTTGCACGACTCTGACTTTGAATGTTACAGTCATTGTGGCATTGAATTCCAGGGTGGAAACATCAGTTTAATTGTTTTAGTGACCAGAAAACAAATTTTGATACGCGTCGGCTTACCCAAAATGAAAGGTTACATGCCCTTGGCATGCTACAGATCGGCACAACACAGGCAGTTGTGGCGCGGACGATGAATGTTTCTCAGTCTGTCATAAGCAGGCTATGGTCCAGATACCGTGATACACAATCTGTACAGGACAGACCACGCTCAGGTCGACCAAGAGCAACAACTCAAGCCCAGGATCGATTTATCCGTACCTTGGCCTTGAGAAATCGTGTCATCACAGCAAATCAGATCAGCGCTCATCTTCAGACAGACACTGGTAGTGGCCAGACGATTCGGAATCGACTGCATAGGGGTCACCTTCGCGCCCGACGTCCTCGCGTGATCCCTTGTTTGAGAGATCATCACATTCAGGCAAGACGTCATTGGTGTAGGGATCGTCAATTGCTGGAGCAATGTGATGTTTTCAGATGAGTCAAGGTTCACTGTTGATTTTTTGGACAGACGTAGGAGGGTGTGGTGCCGTCGAAACGAGCGCTTCCAAGACGATAACGTCATCAGACATGATCGATTTGGGGGTGGTTCTGTTATGGTGTGGGGAGGCATCACTGTTGTTGGAAGAACGGCTTTACATGTTGTTGCAGGGCGTGTTACAGGCCAGTACTACCGGGACAACATCTTGGCAGTCCATGTTGTGCCGTTCGCATGACGTCATGGCCGCCGTTTCATCTTCCAGGATGACAACACAAGATGTCACAGGGCCAGGATCGTTACAGGTTACCTCCAACAACAGAATATCACCACATTACCTTGGCCAGCACTGAGTCCCGACCTCTCCCCCATCGAGCATGTCTGGGACATGCCTGGACAGAGGTTACGTCAACGTCAACAACGTCCTGCCAATGTCCAAGAATTTGCTGCTGCGTTGCAACAGGAATGGGACAATCTGGGCCAAAATGACCTTAGACGTCTCATTAGGAGTATGCCACGTCGGATCAATGCTTGTTTGGCAAACAGAGGAGGATTTACCCGTTACTGACTTTGCTGTGATGCTGTGGTAACTTTGCTGTTTGACCCCGGGTATCATTTTACCCTTATAATGGTCAGTTTGTGCCTTACCTAGTCTAACGATCATTTGGAATAAATCGATGAATGTGAACTTCATTTCATTTTGTCATTTGTTTCTTGTCAGTTTCATTAGGTGACTTTAATAACACTTTAAAATCAAACATCCCCTACTTTTTTTGAATAGTATATTATACACAAGACATATACATAGCCTACATACGAACATATCAAATACTTGAACCAGTTCACCTGTTGCTTTCTTACATTGCAGTCTATCGTAAAATTCGATCACACAAAAACAAATCTGCACAAGACACATAAATATACGAACATATCAAATACTAGGCCATCCCAACCCCCCTTCTTACATTGTAGCCTATTGTAAAATTTGATTGTCACAACGATTACAATGTCATTTAGTATGCATTTTAGTATAACGCATTTTTAGTCCAGAAATGACCTAATTTGTGTCGAGTCGAAGTTAAACTAGCTACGAGAACGTAGCTAAAAACGTTGAGATATACTGACGGAGTGTGGACAGATGAATTTTT
This sequence comes from Patella caerulea, assembly GCA_036850965.1. NCBI lineage: Eukaryota > Metazoa > Mollusca > Gastropoda > Patellidae > Patella > Patella caerulea. The sequence goes on from JAZGQO010000006.1 coordinate 29,646,766, forward strand.
TTTATCTAAAGTTATTAAGCCACTCTCTCTCTCTCTCTCTCGATAACGCATCTTGAAATCGCGATGTTTTGAAACCACTCTCACAGCATTACCTGTTTCTTAAATACAGAAACGACCTGCCTCAGAAACCACTTTCGATAAGATAACCTTGGCCCACCCTTCTGATAGTTTGAACATCTGTCGAAATGTTTACTCAAATGAATATTTTATTCTTCAGTGGGGTCTACTGTTAGAAACGGGACTACAACTGAAAATTCGACTTTCCCCGTTGTAGTCTGTGTAATACCGTCTGCGCCTGTATGTTGAACATGTAGCACGTGCGGGCGAGTCCAGTATTACAAGGTTTGGTAAATAAAATATTCTGGGCGATAATATCCTTTGACAAATTAAATCGATTATTATCAAAGACAAGGAAAAGCACACGGATTCTGTACATAAATACCATAAAATGTTCTGACCGCAGCGCCTGTTAAATGGACCGTTTTATTGTTCAAAACACTCATTGCCCCTATTGAACAATAAACTGCGCCGTTATACTACCACGCCGAGTGCGATTGACAGATGTCGACTGCACGAGGCTATGATATGAATAGAGTATGTGCGAAGATAACAGTAAATATATTGGCTTGAACTCCTTCCAGTAAAGATTTACAATACACAGCCGCAAGTAAAATCTACTGCAGGTATATGCGTAACATCAAGAACATGGCCTTAAAGGATATTGAAATTAATTATAAGGAATTATAGTGATTGTACGTGATACAACGGCGTTGTGCGTGTTTCATCATTACCAGTGGTGCCACAATGGATAATGGCAGGAGTTGGTTCCTGCTATCATTGGGATTACTATTTCTTCTGATTCATAATATTGGAGTAACTTGTGCTAAAGTGTCACCATTTGGAGGTAATATTTATTTTCTTAAAATCAAGGAATATTATATCTATATTGTTAGGAATCTGTGGGTGAAATATCTTTCAACAAACAATTTTTAAATCGATTTATACTGTCTCCTAAAAAAGATAAATTAAACTAAATATTCAAATGTATATAAATTGAAATTATGAATAGATATAAATTCTATTTTTTTGTTAAATAAATGAATCATTGATATGTCAATGTCATCACAAAATTCAAAGAGTTTTGTTGTAAAATTCAAAGACATTCTGTTCTGTCCAATTCCATTTGAATTATAAGTAATTAGTAAGCCTATAGTATCACACAAAGTATTAAGAAAATTGTAACATACATGTATGCAATATATGTAGCTTGTAAGTATTCCACTATATGACATTAATAGTAATAGTATTAATACAATATTAATGTCAGATAATGTGGGGAGGCATTATAATGAGGTAACAATGGTCATGGTTTGATGATAATTACATGATAAAAATGCCATCTAATGATCTGACAACATTAATGTCAGGTTTATCTCCATGTTAATGTTAATCATTGTCCACTTGTAAAATATAATATATATATATAGTGATTAGATAATAAACATGTGAGTATTAGTCAATAAAAGCTCACAAATTGTTCATAAAAGAATTTCCTGTGCGGTTTGATTGATAATTTTATAGAACTTTGAAGAAGCATTACAATTATGTGTATTAAAACATTTGGTCCTCTTCATTTGCTTTGTGAAGTGGGTATCTGTCAAGTTTTATAATATAAGGTAGGTTTACAGATAGAGTCATTGTTGTTGAAATACACCTAACTTGTTATTGTGTTGACAAACTGATCCTGCAGAGTCTTTGAACATCATTTGAAGGATTGTTAATCCCTTGCAAACTACAATATTGAGAAGATGAATCACTGAAAGAAATATCATTCCAGAATATCAGCCCAAAAAGGGTTCAATTCCATTAAGTATTTACAAGATATGGTTAAAACAAACAAAAACCAAAATGGCCAAACTTCAATCTTCAGTCAAAATGACCAAAAATGTGGTCAAAATTTATCTAAATAAGATAAGATTTTATTGTACTGGAACATCCTTATCAAGTAACGAATGTTTTATCAATCGTTTTGATTTTGCAAGATCATGTACTCTTTTAAATAAGTCAGTGTCACCTTTTTAATATGATTAATTCCAAGTCTAGCGATTATCTACTGTTGGTATTTTGATTCATTTTCTTAATTAATGTTAAATGATAAGGGTTTCCAATATTTTGAGGCTTTAATCTTTCAGAGTCTGTGTTATCACCCGCAATGGAATTAAATGTCAAACACTACAAACCTACCAACCTCTATTCTTTCAAAATAAGCATTTTATAGTACATCAACTGATACTTTATTTTGAACTACATGTAAATTAAAGAAGTTTAGCTCCAAGATTACCCGCTAAAAAGACAATTGGATGCATAACACCAGAGCGGATCCAGAGAGGGGGGGGGGTCGTTGGGGGGTCCCCTCCTGCTCAGCTACATAAAAAAATAATGCCTTGCATCAATGAAATTACATCACAAAGTGATCCTACATCAGTATAAAAATGAAATATGTTTCAAAAGCTCAATTTGTATGTATGCCTATGTAATTTAGAGACGATGGTGGCAGATTTCCGTAACAGAAACCTTGCAATCCACCTCCTGCAAAAATTCCTGGATCCGCCCCTGAACACATGGCACAAAATACATGTACATGTTTAGATAAGGGTTCTTACTTGTCTTTATCTGAAGGTACATGTAAGTCTCACTGTCAAGCAAAGACTGTCTTGGATCATGGACTATTCATTGATAAATATTGTGTTCTGTGTTATAGCCTAATACTGACGTGTGGGTGTGTGGGGGTGAAATTCCCTTTGTGCTCATTGGATTTTATGTGTTAATATGTTTGATAATCTTTGATGAATATTGTATTTCTAATGAGTAAACAAGCTGATGTCCGCTTAATCTTTTGAACCAGAATTTATTTATATAGAGCTTGCTCCATCACTGATCAAACAATAACACATCCTATTAACCTTTTTCTTACCACAAAGCAAAAAAGATTTAGTTCCTTTAAGTACATGTACTACATGTATATGGGTGTTTGGAAGGTGGGGGGCACCTGCCATACCTCATGGATTTTCTCCAGGTCCCCAGGTTTCCTCCCATGGTTAAAAAACCATACACGCAAGCAAATTATTGAAATGACCAAGTCCGTGTCAAGTGGACGTTCAACTCAAGTTATTTTTTGTTTTATTACTCACTGACACAGCCCTCTTTTCCTCAGTAGACAAATTTCCCATTTTCATGAATGTATACTTCAATAATGTTAAAATACCAATTCTTTAACTATGACCCTGTGTTTGTAAGACATCTTAACTCAATTTTAACATTTTTCCTTATCGCGATTGATGTTGGTTTGTTAAAATAAAAAGAAGTAATCTTTGACCTTTATTTTCTCAAGTGCACCTGAGCTCTTTTAATATAGTCTCACTTCATCTGTCTTTCATTTCCACAATCCATTTACTACAAGGTATTATATAACACTATCGTATTATATAACACTATCAGGTATCAGATGTAATTTTTCGCCATTGAGGAGAAATATCAGGCATTGATGAAACCTCAAACTCCTAAAAGAATGATATCAGGTGTTCTAGAAAGGCTAATCAGTAGTAGAAATGTGTGAAATTTATAACAGTATCAGAAACCAGTGGTGCAGGACTGAGAGCATGGGAAATAACAACATTGGTTGTTTTGATGGCATTGAAAAGAGAGGTCCTGTTACACTTTGGCAGACAGGTAAAAGAACCCTGGGCAGTTGGAATTTGACGAAGGTTTTTAAGTCTTTAGCTCAATATTTTCCTCAGTCTTCGAAATTGAAAACTCAAAATTTTTTGTCAACATAAATCAACATTGATGTGATCATACCGGAAAAAGATGGTCAACTGATATCCAATATTTAGAACAAAATAAACATTTTACCATGAGATCACAAATTGTGTACGAGAATGTTTTGAAGCACCATTAGTAAAAGCATACAAAAAATATCAGCCTCACATATTACAAGCCATGTCAAACTCCATATTTTTATCTAGGTCCCAAATATTAGCGATTTAGCTCCTTTAAGTTACGAATTTACTCAAAATTGTTCGCCTTATTTTAGCTATAATATAGCGCCATATAAAATCTTTGTTGCTTTAATGTATCAAATGCATCAAAAAGAAACTACTGTATGTGCAAAGTTCGTGTTTCTGGATCAAAGCTATTTCTCATAAAGTGATTGAAAGTTTGATACTCGGGGGCCATACAAAATTTCCCTTATTCCACACTGCATGTTGCATTTTCGTCTCATAACGACATTAGCCCGGTTGCCGGTTAGTGCAGAAAAGTAGTACATTAAACCTATTTTATTTCATTTCTCTTTTGCAAGATACATGTAATGTATGCTCACTACTAATTCAATAGCAGTGAATCATTTATGAGAGCGAGTTAATCTGTTCATGAAGAGGTATGACTTCCAACTACTGACCTTAGCTGTAGGGAAATGAGATAATTAGATAGGTGATTAGTTGTCATTTTTTAACTCCAGTTTGCCTTTAATCATATCCTGCAACAGACGGCATGTACATGTCCTACCATGCACCTAATTAAAGCCAGCAGACATTTAGACTACTATAAAGTGCAGTGGTTTATTAATTTCAAGATGGCATGTTCCATCATTGTGAGTTGTTGTGACTCATTTCATTTTTCCCCTTTATACTTGCAATTTTGCAATGTTTTAATCTCATATAATTGGAATAGTGGTTAGTTTTGCCTTCTTGCAAATGTACATGTGTATGGGGTAAGGTATAGTTATAATAGTTGACTCTTTTATATTAAATATTTTGTTTCCTTCTCTGCACCCTGGTTGTACAGGAGTAGGGTCATGGGTCCAATGACGTGGGTTTTCTCTGGGTCCTCCAGTTTCCTTTTACTGTTAAAAGACATGCACGTGCCCGAGAATGATTGAAATAAAATTAAACCATGTTAGTCCCAAAATGACCTCATTTGTGTCGAGTAGATGTTAAACCCCATTTCTCTCTCTCTCCTTCTCAGCATTGCACTATTTAAGTAATAGTTATTAGCACACTTTCCGAGGTGTATCTCCTGACTATCAGGAGAGTTTTGGTTGGAGGCTCAGCCGAGACAGAGCCGAGGCAGCCCACGACCAAAACTGTCCTGTACATCACATTTCTATCGAGTATTGTGAAGCAAAATGTGAAAAATAGTATTTATTATCGAGTCATTTCAACCGAAAAGTGACAAATAATTTTAGCTCTTTTATTTATCCCTTTCTGTTCCTCACGTTACATTTCATGGTAGTATTTACATGTGCGTCTTGTTGTGACACCCCAAGCGTAAAATAGCCACGTGTTTGTTTAGACCACATCGTCAAAACAACTTGTCTATGGCGTAGAGGACTGCAATGATATTAAATGTAGTGTAAAGGAAATTCGAAACGTTGGTCATTCCTGGTCAAAGTATGCATCGGCGCATGTTTCATCCGTTGAAATTTAATTGTAATAAAATTTATAACTTTCTAGTCGTTTTTTTATATCCTGCTTATTTTCAAGGCTTGTGAAGTGTCTAGCAAGAGAATCACAATTAGTTAAAATAATTATTCAATATTCTCATTTATATGTTTTGCATAATAAATCAAACCAAATTATGGAATAGATGCCAATTGATATGTGTAATAATTGTTTTTCGTAATATGCTGTTATGTTGATTTAATGTCATTGTATATATTTTTGCACTGCCATGTAGTTCCTACCGGTCATGTACTTATGAAACAACTAGTTATCTGGGTTGGATTATTTAATGGTTAAAGTATCCATGTATCAGAAAAAAAAACAAAACGGTACTCTTTCTCGAAAGTGTACTGTTCATTTCTGATACATGGCAACTTTTAAGCATGTATTGGAAATGAACAGGACAGTTTCATCAAAGGTTGCCAATCTTAGAATATACTGGTAACAGACTACTGTGATCAGTGTTTTAGGGGACTTACAATCAGCAAAAGGCTTCCATGGCCTGCATATACTGTAATGATTAGGATAAGAGGTCTTCTATTTTATATCAATATAAAGTTTAAACTTTTCACTGGCATGCACAGAGATCCAATCAGAGAGAGAGTGTGAGAGGGAGAGAGAGAAAGCGAGAGAAATGTGATTTAACATCAACTTGACACAAACCAGGTCATTTTAGTTCTAACAAATGGTTCGATTCAATAAGTAATATTCAAAGTTAATCAGTTGGTAAGTAATATTCAAATTCAATCAAGTAATATTTAGATTCAATCAATCCACCCACAGGTTGGCATAGACATGAAAATTCTCCAATTGATATGATTATTTTTGATAAAAAGTGACTCTGTATATTTTTTCTGTCTAAAAATTGGAATTTGTCCAAAAGCACAAACTAAAAATCCTCCATGTGTACATAATATTTTGATTGGCTTATCCATTCATGTTATTAACCGAGTAGTAGATAAAGGAGTTATATTTAGTTTAATGTTATCAGGTACTTAGACTACATAACCTACTACTTTTAAATTAGATATACATTAGATCAATGCTTTAAATTCATCTTATGAATGTCCAAAAATCTGTCAGTATTTTCTAGAATGGTTTCCCCTTGCAAAACAGAGGGCAATACATTTAACAGTGCCTATTCTATTGGATGGGATGAAAAAAGAGCTTTGTTGCACACAGTGGCGTGCAGCCTTGCCTGTAAATGAATGCTTGTCAGTTGGAAATGTTTTTAAAAAGTAGGCTAAAACGTTGCTGTCGGGCAAAATTTCCCTCCTAGCCAATCTGATTAAAATACAGATTTATATTTCATTCCATTTTTATACGCCCACATTTTCATGTGGACGTATATTGTCGTCGCCCCTGTTCGTCCCTCTGGACGGACGTCCACAATTGTTTGTGAACAGTCTGCAGGTCACAATTTTTATCTGATTTCGATGAAACTTAAAATATAGGTTTATCACTCTAAGATCTCGGTTCTTTTCGATATTGGCATGTATCAGACTGTAACTTCATGGGTTATGGCACCTGATTGTACAAAAAATCACGTTTTTAGCTTGTGTGTTTAGGTCACAATTTTGAACGAATTTGGATGAAACTTGAAATGCATGATTATAACCCAAAGATCTTGGTTCCTGTTGATATTTCCTGAATTATAGTCCCTGATTGTACGAAAAATCGCCTTTATTAGCTTGTGGTCCCTCTGGAGGTCACAATTATTACCCAATTTAAAAAAAAAAATGTTTGATTATATCACCGTTATAGGGTAATATAGATTAAGTTTGAATTTCGTGAAAGTCAGACAAAATTGACAAACAAAATGGCTGCCACTTTTACGCAAATAGCATAAAAATATGGTACATGTATATCTAGGTTGTGGACCCGGTACAGGTCACAATTTTAATCCGATTTTGATGAAATTTGAAATGTAAGTTTATAACCCAAAGATTGCGGTTCCTGTGGATATTCGGGGACATTGGACCATAATTTCCTGAATTATGGCCCCTGATTGTATGAAAAATCATGTTTTTTACCTTGTGGACCCTATGGAGGTCACAATTTTATTCTGAATTAAAGAAAACATTTGACTATATCCCCGTTACACATTAATGATGGTTGATGGTGTGAATTTCTTGAAAATCGATAATTGATCAGCTAAAAATCCATAATATTAAATGTTTTGTATACTTAACGTTAGCATGGGGGCAGAACTTTGTAAAAACGAAACAAATTCTAATGATTTTCTGATAATTACATAATATGCGACAACCCTTGTTGACTGCCCGGACGATTTAGCTGCTGTGTGGGCATATTTTTCGTTGCCTGGCAACCTATTTTTTATTCTTTCGATGGCCTAACTACATGAAGATCTTACCAGTTGTCCTGGGAGGTTGCATCAGTCGTCATACAAGCAGTTTCTTTACCCGATGAGTTCCCACAGTTCTGTGCACCTCACGCCAAAAGCTCACCATAACAGACCCGAAATATAGTATCCTCAATTAAAAAATTGTGCTCACCAGACACATGGGATAAACGACTGAACATAAAAGTTGTAGTGATATACAACAATTCAAGGCAGAATAAATTTTTGTCTGACATTGATTTGTAACAAAGAAAGTAATCTTATTTCATTACTATCTGCTGTAAAATGAGATGCATTGTACTGTGGGTGAAAATAGTCCCAAGCACCTTTTATTGGTATTGATCAGTGCTCTTGATAATTTCCTATTCAGGCTCAGAGTATTACTGAAACATTTTATGCTCTGGGAATAGTAATTATACTGAAGACTGCACAAGTTTAAAGCAAATAATATTTCTCCTAATGAAAATGTAATCCCAGTAATATTTCTCGACACATTTAACCAAACTGGTTACCCAAATTCTGTTTTTCCTGGAATTGTTAGGTCAGACATTGAAGTATTTGATAAAAAATTTAGTGGACTTAGTGGAGTTTAAGACCAGTTCAGTGAAAATTCCATTTTACAAAATTTATTCTATCAGTATGTATTTGGATTATATATTCACAGAAATGTATTCCTAGATTTAGCCCCATACAGATGCATGCATTGTGAAATTTGAAGGGGCCAGTAGGGGACATGTAATGTTCTGAAAATGCTTGTTATTTGTCATTAAGCATTTTCCTAGAAGAATTGTAATAGAATGACAGTCCACATTGTAAGATATTTTCTTTCAGTTGGTAAGATTAATGAACTGGCATAAGAACTTAGATTCTTCATGTTTATTAGGAGAAATAGTCTAGCCAATGGTCACATTGAGTAGAGATACTTCCTTTACCACTTGTTCTTTGATTTTATAGATCAAAGAAACAGCTCTTCAAACTGATATTTGATAGTTCGGTCTACAGACTAGATATAAGATGCTTTACACACCACACTTTATTTAACTGCTTTTGTGTCAAAAATCTTCTCATACTGTAGCAATTTTGATTTTATCATCTTTATTAGGCTTCATGAAAGTTTATTGATTATTAATATTTTAAAATTTGAAGGATGGACATTGATTAATTAATTATCAATAAGGAACAACTTTTAACTAAAGTAAGACCAATGTAAGAATGTGTACTGGTAACATAGAAAGATAGAACAACAGTACCAGAGTGTATGAAAGACATTGTGTTTTCTAGAACACATATAATTACATAATAAATACAAACTAAAACTCACTGATGTGCTAGTTTTAAAATCGAAATCCATTTTAATTGTCCTGTTATTCCGTTATGATATATATAAAATGGTACTTATACCTCCAGTTTAATCAGTGTTTTTGCAATATTAAATTTTTCTGACTTACTTGAGTCTAGTGACATTTCTAACATATTATCGATATTTTAACTCAATCGAAATGCCCTGAAGAAGTTTTGTGTAAAATCAAGAGGAAAGAGAATTAATAATCATTGTGTCTGTTTGATGAGTCGCATCAGCGTAATAGAAGTGTTTTAGTAAGATGAAATAGGTTGTGTATCAGTCCTTTGACCAAATTCTAACCATTGAATATAGAACGTGATGAAGTCATATAAAATATTGACAATCACTTGTCTGTTGACAGAGTTAGCCACCATATCTTCACCACATTGTAGTCCATTTACTTTGATTCAATAAAGAGGGAAACTGTTTTAGAATATTCTTTCATTTTATGATTTGAAAACCATGTTTGAAGATTTTATGTTTGTCTAGATCTTGATAGTCCCAGAAAGTCTTAGTGATGTCAATGTTAAACATATTATATCTTACATGTTCCATTACTACAAATGATTTTTCAGTTGGAGTATTTAAGCAACTGGGATCTACATAATTTGTGCAGGCAACATACATGTATGTAATTCTTTGTAAAAAATAAATTTTTAAAGACAATTGATATCCAATGTTCACCAAAATTGGTAATGCTTCCTTAACCATTCCATTCGATTCTATTAATGTTGAATACTGCTTACACATACTTATAAGTGATTGAAATATTTTCTGAGTTATCTGTAATATTAACTGATATTTATTGTATTCACTTGATAACAAGCAATTACATTGTCCATATATCTGAAGGAATATTGTGTATTCTATAGAGATTTAGCTGATTATTTGTGTATATCTATCAGTTCAATATACATGTACAGACTGTGTATTACCAATCCCACAGAGGATATTAGATCTCACCATGGTGTAGATTGATATTGTTATGTTGTATACAAATGTGTATTTCCTGACTCTGTATACATACCATATCTATGTAAGATATATTTGTAAAAAGGAAAGTTAATTATCAATATCGCTACATGTAAGCAGGAAATAGTTTATTGTTAAATAAAAATTATGCAAGAGCTAAACTTGCCTATTGAATGGTGTTTTTATAAGATAACATTGAAATGTGGTTGTATACTGTCGTTGCCACCATGCGCCCATCGGTTTGGCAATTGTGGACGCTCTAGAGGCTAAAGTTAATATCCGATTGACTTTGAATTTATAGACAATGTTTAAAGTCATCAGATGAAGAAGCCTATCGATTTTCTGTGATTTCTGATAATTACTGCCAGAGTTATTTCCCTTGATCACTTTGATTAATACACAGAGTTTAATTTCTTGAGACGAACAAGTATTTTGATTTTCAATAAATTTTGATAACTGAACAGCTAAATCCATGATATTAAGTAATGTTTTGTATACTTAAAGTTAGCATGGGCAGAAATTTATAAAAACCAAACAAATTTTAATGATTTTCTAATAATTACTTAATGAGTTGTTATATAGTGTATTATAAATGTTTCATTACCGAAAGTAAAAATATTTGACAGCTCATGTTGACAGCCAGAATGATTTAGCTGCTGTGGGTGTATGTTTCGTTGCCTGTCAACCTATCTTTCAAGCTTCAAACGCTATGAAATTATAAAGAAGACATTTATTGACATGACAAGTCCATGATCAACTCGCTAGATCATCAAACGGCTTAGATATTCAGTGGATTAGACAATGCCTGCCATATCTGTTTTACATGCTTGTATGGCTAAATTGAGACATCAATTATCATGGCAAGAATTCTTGACAATCGAGAATATGAACCTTGTGCAGAGTTTGCATCTGCCAATGATCGGATATTTCTTGTCAAAACTTCGGGCATTTATAACTTTGCTCAGAATATTGTAATTACTAAAATTTTCGTCATCTATCAGGATGTGTATTTGCTTAATTGTTTCATTCTTTAAAGGTAACCTTTGTCTATGATATGATCCCTATTTCAGGTAATGGAGTATATGTTAGTAATGGAACTCATATATTAAGGGTAGATCGTGATACAGGAGGTATACATTCCATTCATGTACAGGTAAGTTATCTTTAACTTTAATATGGTTTATCTGAAAGTACCATTTTACTGTATAATCGTTTATCTGATTTTATTTTTATTCCAGTAAGATTAAGTGGTTTTATGTAAATTGTAGGGTTTATCAACATTTGGAACACCTGTACGTCAGGTGTTGTGTCTGTAAATAATTATCGAGACCTAAGGCCATAATTCTCAAAGTTAACTTGGACTTCATTTAAATTTGCTGATCTCCATCTGATTAAAGTCTAAGAATTATGCCTATCTTTCTTTTATTGAATGCTTTACATCAAAATAACGCACTGATATTTTAAGCCAATCTTTCTTGAATTAATGATTGAAATTTTGATAAATCCTCTTAAAATATGTAAAGTCCTGGTGGGTGTTGGATTTATTACTGGAAGTAGGGAAATATGGCTTAGAGGAGTTCCAAATGACACTTAATTAGTTCTATTAAAAAGTTCCTGCCGTAATGCTCTTCAAATATCAACTCCTGAAAATCAAAGAAATAACATACTTTCATCAGAGGCTTCAATGATCTACATATTGTTTAGATGTCGAATGTACTTTTAAATGTACTATCGAGAAGTCAAATTTTTGGAGTTGGAAAACAGAGAAATGTGGTAAATTGTCCATGAACATGGTTTAGTAATATAATTGCACAGAAATTTATCTTCATTTGTCAGAAGGAATTACCTGAAATAGATGTACATGTAGGAATATTAATTTGCTGCCATAACATAAATGAAGACTTTTTCTTGTGTTGTTATTTATCTATTTGTGTAGGTAAATCTAAACTAAAAGAAACTGCAACCAAGAAAAGCAGTGCAAAGTGTAAACATTTCACCTTAGCCAAACAATAATCCATTTCTTCTCCTTTCTATAATGTAGGTATACAATTTGTGCAATGTATGCTGTCAGCGTCAGTGCCATTCTATGCTGATCTTCTACCCAGGTGATGCCAGTCTACAGTATGTGTGGCATCCAAGTCTTTATATAACACTATACAGATTGCTTGTAGATCCCTGTATTAAACACCAACCATTGTTATGTAATCAAAACTACATTATGACTGATCTAGTTACACTAACCTGCGTAATCAACTTGGCAGATACATGGATTGTCTGTCAGACATGATTGGCATTAATGAAAAAAGGGGATTATTTGTTCTCAGTAAAAACCTTGTTTATAAAAATCACACTATTTATCAGATTTGAATAGGGTAATAATCATTCTGATTTGACTAATGACAGCAAGTATGAAATAATATTAATATTATTTAACAGTTAAGGGCTGTCAAGTCACTTTGACATTTAGAATTAGCTGTGTTGTTCTTTGCTGTTCTGTGGGTTTTTTTCACAGCTATAAGTGCTGTACTGTCTATTTAACATTTGGTTTTAATTGGTGCTTTGTTTTGTACAATATATTATAACCACATATATTGTAGTCTCGGTCACCCAGAACCTCCTAGTCTTCAACGCACGGAGGGTCTGAGTCGGTTCTCAATTTTTGACGAAAATTAGTGGATAATCTACCACATAAAAAACCAAACATTTGGTTACGCATGGGCAATGGAACCTTTTGGCTAAAGTCTCGGTAAGTGCTAGATCTTATGAAGCCGGGCCGATTTTGCTAGATTCTATACAGCGTGGTTGAAATATATCCCACAATTCACTTGGCACATCTATTATTATTAGAAACAAAATAGAGACGATGAAGAATTAAAAAGATTGTGAGAAGCCATACGTCTGATTCATTCATGACGAGAGAAAATTACCATTTCAATTGAAACCTTTACAAACAAAATTTTAAAGAGTGTCATTGTTGACAAACGAGCTGTTTTGATAGATTCAGTACATGGTAACTTAAAAGACTGGATAAACCAGACAATCACCTATTTTCCGTCAAATTTTGAGGACCCTTCCAGACTAATATTCATAGAATATTTGTGTGGATGATAAAGACTACATATATTGTTGTCACCACAGGTCCTGAGGGGGTGTTGGGGTGTGGCTGAATGGTTAGCAGGTATAACCTGTTATTGTGTCAACTGGCATGGTTTCGAATCCCCAGTTGTAGTGACCAGGAGTAGGATCGCCTGTCCAATCTCGTGGGTTTTTTCTGGGTCCTCTGGTTTCCTCCCACTTCTAAAGACCCCTACGCGTAAGCGAATTATTGAAATAAAATTAGACCATATGTTCGTCCCGAAATGACCTATTTTGTTTGTGTCAAGTCATTAAACCCCATCTCTCTTTCTCTCTCTCTCTCTCTCTCTCTCTCTCTCTTCACACAGGTCCTGGATAGAGTTCTATTCAATATGGCTAAAGTTTAACGGGTTTCAAAACCCCAGCTCAATATATTATGGATATTTTAAAGTCATAAAAACATATAATTCACTTAATATCCTGTCAATGTACTCCATTTGATACAGGCAGGGTTACTTGATGAAATATTTATTGATAGACCAAAGTAATATTGATGTAAATATGAAGGTCACATCTGTCAAATCATTGGTCATCTCTGGGATGAGTCATAGATTTCTATACATAATGGAGGAATATTAATGTCATGAAAAATTCATTTTAACTGCAGAAAGATAATTTTCTAATGTGATTGATAAGTATCTAAAGGTTTGTGTAACCATTACATAGTCATAAGACTATAATATATTAATGATATATTTCCTTATCTGTGGATAACTGAAGAATGTCAACACTCCTTATAGTCGGAAATCCTGAATTTATATGGTAGAATGGCAAGGATCCGTGCATACTTAATCTGCTACAATTACCACAAATCATCAGGCCCCGAATTCAACTTTGGTGTCCAGTGTAATTGATTGCACTAATAGATGTGTAGTTTATCCAATAACACTTGATTTCTTGTTCTGTTTGAATGAGCAATGTTCGACCAATGTTCGTGACTCTGTGTAACCTAGTTACTATAATGTAACGATAACTATAGCTGGTTATCGTTACAAGTGGTACAGTCTAAGACCGTTGACGCAAGTTCAAATAGGTTAAAACGCACAATTGTCATTACAGTTTGTATTAAAATAAGTAATCCTATGATACATAATGAAGTCTTAACAACTAGAAGAGTTACCGAACAGTTTTTCTTTGTGGTTATGCGTTTTACATTTTCTTAGCGGTGTTCTTGTAATGTGCAGGCAGCCATGACACAGGCCAGTTGAAATCTCGCCAAATACCCCGACGCCTTAACTCCGCCCATCTTTTTCCATATAAGGCAATGCCTACGATACGCTGACCCAGCACAGATACTATAAGAGAATCTCGGCTGAAATGTCAAAGACGCCAATTACATCCTTTTTTTGAACAATAAAATCTATTATCAGTTTTTGTCCAGGTTTGAGCGACAAATTTATGCCCAACCTCCCCAACACGCAGTCTATTATTGTTTCTGACATATTTTCCCACGCTAAGGTCATTAGCATATAATTACGGTCATATGCCATGTATGGAAGGGGCGTATGATCACGTGAGTTGGATTGCGCATGCTCTATTTGACTGGGCGGCCATTATAATTTCAGAACTTGAGAATTTTCATGAAGGGATTTGATTTTATCAAATCATTTAATTATGCGGTAAGGCTTCACCTTTATTTCAATGGGGAATTGATTTATTATATGTTAAGCTATGTGCAGTACAGTTTTGGGTTAGTGTCTGTGTAAATTAAGGGAGCTATAGGCCAGTAAACTTTTTGTAGTCATTTGACTACAAAACTTGCGCAAAGGAACTCTGTAGGAAAAGCCACTACTGTGCCTGAAGTATGATGGAAGGCATCAGTAGTGGAACCATTTCTATGTGTAACCTTGTCTTACATGGACTGATTACTTGGCTTGTGTATTTAGATATCAGACAATTGCTAAGGACTTCTGTCCATAGATGTAAAGGACCCTATATGATAGGGGGTGCTGTAAAATTGTTGACAGAATTTATCAATAAAATTAAACCGAAAAAATCTATTATATTTTACCAAAATACCAATGATTGGGACATACATGTACCTCATATATATATTTTATATGAAGCAATTAAATAACATACATTTTTATATGTTTACTATCAGAAGAACAGTAGATATAACCTTTTTAACATCTGATTAAGAAATTCGTTCTCACACCCATACATTATATTCATAAGCTCAAAATAGGTGTCATAGGTTATGTATAATTTAGGTTTATAATTCCAAACACAGAGTCATCTATTTGTATATCTTAAAGCTCCAATAGCATTTTTTTAAGTTATATTTTTAAAATGTATTAAAATAAAGCCCCAAAATTGATTGAACCTATAAACAGTCCTATCCTATTAATCCTATTATTCACTATTGCCAGTTGAGAAATTGGCAAAAATATCATTTTCAACTTCAAATTCAAACGTTTGAAGATGGCCGTCCATGAAGAGGAATGGGAAAACAAGGGAGGTAATTGAGTAACTATTTCCTCAATCACCCTGTTTCACCCTTTCTAATGCCCCCAAAATTTTGCCCATGACCGTATAATAGTGAGTTGATAACCTTTTGAGCAAAAGACATAGAAATAATCATGTTTTGACTTTCTTAGAAAATATGAAATTGGAACTTTAAGTTAAATAGGTGAATTATTTGTAACAGTTAACTTTGAATTTTGTGCTACTTATATTCATAAATAAATTTATTGTATAATTTGATGTTGGTAATCTTGTATAGATTGTAGGCAATCAAGATTAAAAGTTGCTGAAAAATCTATTTAAAGTTAGCTGAAGTAGTATCAAAAGTTAAGCAGATAGTTACATGTATGGCTACATTCCAAGATCTAGTGAGATTGCCTTATATTCTGTTTAGTTTCTTATGGGTTCTTAACAAATTTACATACACATGCTGTTTGTACTTGCCTGTTTACCTATATTACTTGTTGATTTTTGTATTAGATAGTGCAAAGCATTCAAACTATATTGCCTTCAATACTGATCATTCAACTCTGCGGAAGAGACTGGTACCTGGCACCTGTTTCACAAAAACTTAAATCTCATTATAATTTCTTCCTAACTTAAGGTGAGTTTCACAAAACAATTTCTTCTCCTAACTTAACATTACAACATAAATAAACAATTGTTAGATCTATTGCGACAGATAGATCAATTTGGAATGATGATAATACCCTGGCTTATGGTAACTAGGTCACATAATTTTAACATAAAATCATTCACAAAAACAATTCTCACTCAAATTCTTTTTGTGGCATGGGAAATACAACAACGATCCATCCATTTATTTATTGCAAGACAAAAAACAAACTTAAAGAAAATCTGAACTCATTTCATATCTGATGTCATGGAAAGAAGAACACTCTTAATTTAAAGAAATATCTTCATGTAAACAATGGTTTAAAATGGAAGATTTCTTGGTAATAGAGAACCTAAAGCCTACAATACATGTACAATATGCAAAGTGTTTATATGGTTTTTGAGGTTAAGAATATTTGTAAAATAAATAATCAATAAGCTCAAATGTGTTGAAAAATGTTATAGATTACAAGTATTTGAAATTAAATCAGAAGAATTTATTATTTTGAAAACTGATTTTGATGATTCCTTATGCCATATATTTCTGTTAAGCAGAGATGAGCAATTAGATTTGCCAACTTTTCATTTGAAGCTAGTCATATTCAAGCTCTGTGAGCTAATATCCCCTCACTCCCCCTCTTTAGGATCAATGTTAAGATGCCTCAAATGATTATAGTTTATTTATAGCTTACCGGTAATGCAAATATTATTGTAAACATAGTAAGTATCTGTGAATATTAATAGTTCCATATAATTTCTATCAAGAAATCAGTGGGAAGAAGTTGAATTTATAACTGCTGTTTTCCTCGAAGACCGCTTGTAAATTACTACAATAAACTTGTACACGCACTTCTCAGCAAATGCTTAAAGAGTAAAGAGAGTCTGTAGTGTCTGAACTTCTGGTATAAAATAGGCATCTTCTAAATTTGTCAAATTATTTGATATTAGCAGCCTTTTTATCTGACAAAATTGCTTCTTGATTTGTATGCGAAATGTCATTAATAAATGATTTCATATATTTTGTGAATTGGCGAATTGGCAATGAATATAGATGTATTTTTCACACCTAATATAATAAATCCAATTTTCCCATTAGTCTTGTACTTTGAACTATTTCTGACTCGATTTAAATGCCATATATTAAATTCTGCTGTTTTCATCTGACCTTTGGTAGCTGTAGTGTCAGTTGTTCCAGAAAAGTAGAGGTGATTTACCATTAACACCATTCATTTATTGAAAACTTATGTAGAAGAGGTAGAAGAATTAGCATTGTTCCAATTTCGAACGTGATAATCATTTTTCTCAATAGTTCGCATGGGAATACTACAACTTGAAGAATTGTATAATTTTCCTCAACACACTAATTGGCAAATGGTTATTGTGCTATTAGAGAATAATTTATGTATGTATTTATTCAGAAACACACTTAACCAATTACTTGAGAAACAGATTGTTTTGACTTTTTTGGACAAAGTAGTAATTTTAATCGTGGGTCCTGGCATAAGATTTTCTAGTTTAGAGAAAAATATCACTGACTCCCCATTGCTATAATGAAATCCGAAGACCTCTTTACAATTAAATTAAGAAAGATGTTCACATCTTTATTTGCACAGTCTGTTACATATTATTTTTTTTATCTGGTTTCAAGGTTTCTCAATGATCTTGTTAATCTAAGTACAAGATTTATGTAGCTGCATTTTTTCAGGAATTTCGGGATTTTCGGGTTCTGCCCCCCTAACCGTCATCGAGCTCGTACACCTATGATCCAAGATGATTATTTTTTGTGTCCTTAGGAAAAAATGTTGTTTGGTTATGCATTTATATTCTGAAGATGAATCAATAGTAGCAATTAGGCACCAATTCTTTGTCAATGTTAGAAGATTCAGTCCGGCCGGCGGTCTAGAGGCTAAAGTTAATATCCGATTAAGTTTGAATTTATACACAGTGTTTAAGGTCATGAGACGAAGAAGCCTATCGTTTTTCAGTGATTTCTGATAATAACTACCAGAGTTATGGCCCTTGATCACTTGAAAAAATCTTGTGGACGATCTAAAGGCCAAAGTTAATATCCGATTGACTTTAAATTTACACACAGTGTTTAAGGTCATGCGTCAAAAAAGCCTATTGATTTTCAGCGATTTCTGATAATTAGTGCCAGAGTTATGGCCCTTGATCACTTCAAAAAATCTTGTGGGTGCTCTAGAGGCCAATGTTAATATCTGATTGACTTCAAATTCATACACAGTGTTTAAGGTCATGAGACGAAGAAGCCTATTAATTTTCAGCATTTCCGATAATTAGTACCAGAGTTATGGCCTTTGATCACTTCAAAAAATCTTGTGGGTGCTCTAGAGGCCAAAGTTAATATCCGATTGACTTCAAATTCATACAAAGTGTTTAAGGTCATGAGACGAAGAAGTCTATTAATTTTCAGCGATTTCCGATAATTAGTACCAGAGTCATGGCCTTTGATCACTTCAAAAAATCTTGTGGGTACTCTAGAGGCCAAAGTTAATATCCGATTGACTTCAAATTTATACACAGTGTTTAAGGTCATAAGACGAAAAAGCCTATTGATTTTTAGCGAGTTATGGCCCTTGATCACTTCAAAAAATCTTGTGGATACTCAAGAGGCAAAAGTTAATATCTGATTGACTACAAATTCATACACAATTTTTAAGGTCATGAGACAAAGAAACCTATTGATTTTCAGCTATTTCTGATAATTTGTGCCAGAGTTGTAGTCCTTGATCACTTCAAAAAATCTTGTGGATTCTCTGGAGCCAAACTTAATATGCGATTGACTTCAGATTGATACACAGAGTTTAAGGTGTTGAAACGAACAAATATTTTGATCTTCAATGAATTTTGATAACTGAACAGCTAAATCCATCATATTAAATGTTTCCTCTACTAATTGTTAGTGTGGGGCAAAACTTTATAAAAAGCAAACAAATTCTAATGATTTTCTGATAAAAACATAATGAGTTGCTATAAATGTTTATAAATGTTTCAATACCGAAAAAAGTAAAAATATGCGACAACTCTTGTTGACTGCCCGCACGATTTAGGTGCTGTGGGCGTATGTTTTGTTGCCTGGCAACCTATCTTGTTTTTTCCAGTTGAAGTTTTCTAATATATTCACTGATAAAATAGGGTGTATCCTGACGTGCAACACACTTTTACAGTAAACATTAAGATCTACACATTGCCATTCATTTCACCATTT
Organism: Patella caerulea; assembly: GCA_036850965.1. Taxonomy (NCBI): domain Eukaryota; kingdom Metazoa; phylum Mollusca; class Gastropoda; family Patellidae; genus Patella; species Patella caerulea. The sequence goes on from JAZGQO010000006.1 coordinate 29,666,388, forward strand.
CCAAACTATGGTGTTTTGTTAGTGTTTGTCAAACAATTCTCGACTAAAACCATCCATCATGGCCTATTTTCTTTTCTAAATGCAGTGTAAAACAATGTACTAAGTATTCAGCATTGAAAGATTCTCAATTTACAGGACAAATGTTTATATGAAGTGTCAAGTTAAATTTTTTCTGCTTGTTACAACAATGTTCACAGAAAAAACTTCATCTTGAATTTTTTTTAGTGAAGATGTTAAGATGATCACATTTCTCACTTCTGTGTTTTGTGATAATTATATTTTCAAAAATCTTGAAACATAAATATACATTGATAGAAAGGAGGAAGTTGTGAGATTTACACAAGTTATTTGTAAAAAGATATTAAAGGTATTGTGTTATTATATACCTTTGGAAAGTCATTAATTATTGTACTCTCTGATGATTAAACTTAAAGACACATAGCAGTTGAAGGTTTTAAACAAAATACGCAAAGCAACATATAACATCTATGTCTAGTGGAAATTGAATTTACAGATGTTCACAAATTATTCCTAGTAGAGTTATTTCACTTGACTATCATTGCCACAGCAGTAGCCTACTTTTGATTCCTGCACCGATTCACGATTTTCATCAGTATCTGACTTTTATTTCTGATAGTTTGGCTAAATTCAACTTTAAACCACAAAACAACAACAACTGATGTATAATCATTGCCTGACAACCTAATTTAGCTTTGTTTTGTTTTATAAAGCAAACTATTTAAGATTACTGCTATTACAAAGCTATTATTTAGTAAAAGGAAATATAATAGTTTCCTGCTTGCAATTACATGCATTGAAGGAGCTAAATCTCTAACTCAATATTTTCGTTGATATTAGAAATTAATAAAACAAATTAGAATTCAATATTGGCCCATTTCAATCAATATTGATGTTGTTATTTTGCCCTGTAAATATGGGATCCTAATATCTAATATTTAAGACGTAGTTACTACGAAAGCATAAATTGGACTTCATGTGTTCCATTGAACCTACATGTAATTGATTAGAAATTACTATAAATATTCTAAAAATTGATATAAATCACTTTTTATGCTTTCATTTTACATTTTAGACCCTTTAAGATCTCGAAGAATAGAGCCATATTCCCTTTAATCCAAAACTGATCTATTCTTTGCCATTATATGTAATTTTTATGACATTATTTGTGATTATAGTTATTGATTTTAGATTGTGTTCTTGTTATTTCTAAATATTATGTGTAAAATGATAGATTAGAATTAGAATTGATTGTATTAGGTATTGACCAATTTTAATGTCACTGCAAACATGATTTTAAATGAAGTTATTGTAATTTTTCTTGACTGGCCTATTTGATACATTTATCTATATATACTGTGATAGATATCAGGAAGGTCAACACAAAATGCCATTTTTAATACCTTATCTGTAAAGTGTAGCATTCGGAAAAAATTTTGATGAGGAATTATATATGTAAGAAGTAAAATGTATTATTTATTAGAGAATATTGATAGAAATAAATCCTGCACAGTGCATGCCTAATTGTGTTATTTTGTCGCACTATGTGTATATCCATTGTCCGAAAGTCAGATCGTCGTTAACAACATCAATTCCTAGGTGAACAATTTAAAAAAAAAGTAATTCAAGTAAAACCTTTCAAAAACTGTATAGGTGAAATTATCAAAATATAGTTGTGTGCAATGATTTGATGCTTATATTAAGGATTAACGATGAAAACTTGAGTCACCCTTCAAAATGCTGCCTGTGTGCATATATTCATTGATTGACATTGAAAACTTGAAGATGACACTTCAGAATGGTGCTGAGGGGTGTATAACCATCTTTTGATAAAGCTAGTCAATTTGTCATGTAAATCCAAACACCTCATGTGTACATATGAAATAGTCCAAGCGATATTTTAACATGACTTTCAACAAGGAAAAAAATGTAATTTTATATAATATCATTTTCAAAATAACCCAATACTTGTCTAAATATCAAGCTGAACTACTGAAACCTGTATAGGCTTTAAATTGTGTTTAACGTATGGGTTAGCAGATCTGTTTCATTCTATTTAATTTGAATACAGTCAATTCTACACATATCTCGAATTATCAAATCACTAATGTCCTTTTAATAATCATTAGTTATTGTATATGTTAATGGGACTAACAATCAATTATACTATCTCCTTTTTCCTAATTTAACTTTGTTAATGCTACTCCTCTTTTATATAAAATAATTATCAAACACAATTAAAAATGTCTATTATTTCTGTAGCTTTGTCATTTTATTATGAAGGTAAACTGCTAATGGCTTGTATTGGCAGGAAACCAGTGCTGGAAATTCTATTATTAAAGTCTTGGAATCTTGAAGTCAAAGACCAGCTGTCATAATAAACTCAGTGAATCAGTGTTTAAGGATTAGGCTTCCTGGTGTCTTTCTAGTGATTCCAATCTCTGTCTGTCTGCTGGGAATCCAAATCTTCTGCTTTGACCTTACCTCTTTTTTTTATCTTGCACAGTAGGGTAGAGATTAAATGATTACTTGTATTCTTTTTCTCCTCCATGTTCATGCATAGAAACTGATATGACATCATTTATATGTACAATTTTTAACCTCTTTAATCTTTGAAGTCTTCTTTAAAAACAATCTATTTTGTTCAGTTTATATGAAACAAAATGTAAATGGAAAGGAATAGAGTTTCTCTCATTTTGAGTTTTAGATAAGGACTTTAACAAAATAAAATTAGCTTTTTCATGTAAAACTCTGATTAGTACATAATGTGATGTATATGATTTAGAATTTAATTTATCGGAGAAAAAAGTTAATATCGATGTCATCCTTAATATCAGTGATTGTAGCAGCCTAGTGAATATTCACTGCTGATCAATGTGCATTGTTCATTGAAAAAAAATGATTTAGAATAGCAATCACTATGGACAAGGCACAAATTATATATTATTCATATTGTTAGCATTATTTTACAACAATCTTTGTCAGTATCCATTTGTCAAATTAATGAACATTAGGATGGATATCATTTCGAATACGTAATTCAAGGGCTTTGAGCCATTATGAAGAAACCTACTGCTATCAGTATGAAAGTTAACTGTTCTTACCTATCTTTTCATTACAGGACCTGTAGCGTAAAACTAAAAATAGATTTAATTTTGATACAGATTGTAGTAAAAATACTTATTAAAGATATGCATGTAGTTGATGAAATTCATCACCAGAATGGAGATTTACACATAAACATTTTCAATTAAAATACTCTGAATGGAGATTTACACTTAAACATTTTCAATTAAAATACTCTGAAGGTTCACTATGATCTGGGTAAAATGACATTTTTGTAGGTCGCCAGACGCATTTGTGATAGTTTCCAATTCATCCCACAAACAGCTTATCAAATATGGTGGACAACATTCAGTGGGAGATGCAGAATATAAATATGCTATTTCCTTGCAGATACGACTAGTAGGAATGGAGATGGAAAACAAAAATTGAGCATTTTAGCGTCTACCGTATGACCTTTTCTAGATGATACGACTAATGGGAATAGAGATAAAATACAAAAATTGAGCATTTTCCTGTCTACCGTATGATCTTTTCTAGATGATACGATTAATGGGAATGGAGATAGAATACAAAAATTGAACATTTTCGTGTCTACAGACTGACCTACACATAGTCATTTATAGTCTTTTAAAAGAGTCCCAACACATTTATGCACATAGAAGTTTTCTTCCAAAACGGCTGAATGAATTTCTGTGAAATGTGGTAGGGATCACCCCAAGGTGATAAAGATAAGAGTTTGTTTGAAAGTAATTGAAAAATCTTGATAAATATTGGCATAAGTCTTACATAGATTGCGATTGTGTAGATTTATTAGAATGAAATTGATCAATCACAAAATTTTGGTTTATAGGCACCTTGATCTAGCAAATTTTTCTCCTTGTAAACCCTTTAATGGGTTTCCACAAAATTTGTTCATCAAACCTTGTTCCCTAAGAAATGATCATGAATCTGGGGTTGTGCCCCGAATATACAGTATACTGTTAATTAAATTGATTTAGAAATACATGAATAAACACTGGATTATTTTCATCACAAAACCAACCAATTATAAGCTCATCATAATGGTCTTGTTTGTTCTCACAATGTTATGGCTAATGACTCCAGATTTATAAGTGATATTGTTTGTTTCATATGTTGATAATTTGTGCTTTTCAGAGAGATGGTAAAATAGTAGGATTAGCAGCTGATATAGATGATGGATATTTATTTTGGTCGGATGTGAGTCGTAATCAGAGAGCCATTTACAGATCGTGGTTGGATGGAACAGGTGTAAAGATAATATTGTTAGGTACGTTTTTATTGCACGTTTATTTACCTAGTTATAGTTACCTGATTGTTTTTTGATTATTTGAAGAAATGACATTAATTACAATTGTACTGATCAGTTTCTCACAGCTGTTTCAAAGCTTTCCTTATTATCTTCAAAAGGTGAGTAATTGTATTCTTAGTACCACTACATTGTAGGTTCCTAGTGGAACAGTTCAAGTAAAAACTGTATTTTTTACTTAAATCTTTACTTCTGCATTATGTATGTTTTTATTGATTCTGTTATCTCACTGCCATCTCAAGGACCAGTACACTGATATATTTTTTTGTGAACACAAATATGTGGAGGTGTGAGTTTTGTAGCTTTAAATGAAGTAATTTAAATGAAATTAAGATATCATTAAAGTGCAACAGACAAAGATTTTGATGTCTGAAACTCTGGCTTCTGCTTTAGTGATATTGCTTAACTGTTTCTTTACTTACTGTATAAAATTATTGACGAGAACCCAATCATCATAGAGATAAAATCCACAACAAAGACAGATTTATGTGCAATTTAAAAAATTTAATCACTTGCCGAGTCAAAACTGGTGTTAAATGAACATTATTTTTATGATGGGAGAAAAAGAAAGTTACATAAAATGACTCTTATCTTGTTAAACTGTCTTCTTAGGCCATATAATCTCGTATGTTATTGAAATAAAAGATGTTGGAAGTGTGGCCGATGTAAAATTATGATAAAAACATTCCAAGTGCAATTTTTTAGAGATCAAATTTTTTTTTTGCTACTGACTTGTGGTAGTTTAGACAGTGGTGTTGAAACTAATCTTAGAATTATTAGTAAAACAGACACTTGTGTTTATTATTAGATTTTTGTGAAAAAAACAGACAAAGAGTCAAAGTTCAGACAGAACAAGCATCATAACTTACAGCTTGTTAACAATTGAAACCTCTAGTCACAGAATTAACAGATGTACAGACCTTTCTAGTTTTCTTCCTATTCTCTGGTCTACTCCAATGGCTAAAAACTAAATGGTTTTTCTTTACTGCACGAACTGTGCTAATGAAGACAGACATAACTGAGAAGACGATAGGACACTTAACAATCCCAAGGTAGGCCTACTCTCTCAGCCTATACTGAGATTGAGTCTTGTTCCTCTTGGTTAGTGAACCACTAGCTGAGCAACATTAAATGCTAGACATGTAAAACCAGTTAATCATATTAAAAAATACCATAGTTAGTCCCTATAGCCCTGGTTCCGTGCCAATCTGGCCCACTGAAGTGAGATGGTCTCGGTATGGTACCAGGAACGGTTGAAGGTCTCATGTTGGGGGGAATTCCCTGCTTGAAAATTAACATATCACGTGATGAACTAATTTGCATATTGGCCAATTTCATTACTTGTTCTGTGTTGCGATGTAAAAGTGAAATGTTGATGATTACAATACATAATGCGTGTGTCATGTGAGAAGATGTAAGAGTTGAAAGTTTAAAGTTCTGGGTAAATGGAGTTAGGCTTGTTGTGATATGTCTAATGTGAAATGTTTAATGACAAATAGTAGATGTCAATTTACACGATGTATTTGTCAGTATTACATGATTTTTTAGTTGTAACATTAAACATTTGCAACATTGGACATGTAATAGCACTAACGACATAGCATTGACTTTGAGTCAAATCCCCCCTCATAGAGAAGTACCTTCAGTATTTCATGTCATTTCCCACCATCGGGTCAAAACCAATATAGGTTTAAAGATCTGACTCTATAATATATTATGAGTCTTCCTGCTCTCCAAAAGCACAGAGCAATTAAAAATGGACAAATTATAGTATACATAACTGAAGCTGTTATTTTGTATTGTATGTGTTAATTCAGGCTAGTTTAATAAGTATTGTTGGCAAATGAGCATGATGATGAACTCATGGCAATGGAACTATCTTATAAGCTTTTGTACACAGTGTCAGATGTAAACTAGATCTATAAAAACATTGCTTTAAATCTCATCTTATAAATAATTAAGATGTTATTTCAGTCAAACCAGTTGTTATACAGTTTATTCAGTCAAATGATTACTTTAAAATGTAAATATCACATTTTTTTTACCATAATTACATTTGATAGAGAGTTTAGGGAGATGTAAGTAACCCATCTGATATTCCATCATCTGAACCAAGTTTAACGATAAGATTGAAATTGGTAGCATGGAAGAGAGGAAAAGTGATGAGTTTGTTAGCAGGTGACGTGCCTTTCATCCTGACTTTACATACATTTATCTTTTACTTATCATCCATCAACCTGAGTTGTAAATAAAAACACCCCAAGATATTTCCTCTGCTTCTTCAACTTTTAAACAGATTCGACGTCTATCTTAACACTGAATTAGATTACAAGGTGGGGTTTACAACAACTCCATATAAAATACAAATGTTTATTGATTCAAATTCCAGGATTATTTTTAGTTTGAATTTCATTTGCCAAAATCTGAAGGCACACTTTTAAGATTTATGTTTCAGAAGTGTATTTGTTTGTGTATATTTAGAAACATGCAGATTACATAGTTTTCTTACAATGTCTACAGTACACAGGTAATTGAAAGATGTAGTAATTTGATTCATGCTCCATCACTTCAAAATGAAATCCTTTTCTGAAATTGGGCCTTTGTGTGTTTTTGGAGTAAAATATTTATTTTAGCAACAATGTTCTTTTTAGTCAAGGATCAGCTTTGTTTTACAAATTCGTTTTATCATTTTTGATCGACATTGTGCCTTTTTATACGCCCACATTTTCATGTGGACGTATATTGTCGTCGCCCCTGTTCGTCCGTCCGTCCGTCCGTCCGTCCGGACGTCCGTCCGGACGTCCGTCCGGACGTCCGTCCGTCCGTCCGTTCACAATTGTTTGTGAACAGTCTACAGGTCACAATTTTTATCCGATTTCAATGAAACTTAAAACATAGGTTTATCACCCTAAGATCTCGGTTCCTTTCGATATTGGCATGTATCGGACTGTAACTTCATGGGTTATGGCCCCTGATTGTACGAAAAATCACGTTTTTTAGCTTGTGAACAGTTCAGAGGTCACAATTTTGAACCGATTTGGACGAAACTTGAAATGCATGTTTATAACCCAAAGATCTTGGTTCCTTTCGGATCGTAACTTCCTGAATTATGGCCCCTGATTGTCCGAAAAATTGCCCTTTTTAGCTTGTGGTCCCTCAAGAGGTCAAAATTGTCATCCGATTTAAAAAACCGTTTGATTATATCATTGTTCCATGGTTATGAAGGTCGAGTTCGAATTTCGTGAAAATCGGACCAAAATTGACGGACAAAATGGCCGCCATTTGTACGCGAATAGTGTGCAAATATGTTATATCAAGGTTGTGAACAGTGTAGAGGACACAATTTTGAACCGATTTGGATGAAACTTGAAATGCATGTTTATAACCCAAAGATCTTGATTCCTTTCGATATTTGCGCCAATTGGATCGTAACTTCCTGAATTATGGCCCTTGATTGTCCGAAAAAATGCCCTTTTTAGCTTGTGGTCCCTCTGGAGGTCAAAATTGTTATCCGATTTAAAAAAACGTTTGATTATATCACCGTTCCATGGTTATGAAGGTTGAGTATGAATTGTTAGAAAATCGGACCAAAATTGACGGACAAAATGGCCGCCGTTTGTACGCGAATATTGTGAAAATATGTTATATAAAGGTTGTGGACCTTATAGAGGTCACAATTTTGAACCGATTTTGATGAAACTTGACATGTATGTTTATAACCCAAAGATTGTGGTTCCTTTAGATATTTGCGCCCATTGGATCATAACTTCTTGAATTATGTCCCCGGATTGTCAGAAAAATCGCTTTTGTTCGCTTTTGGTCCCTCTGGAGGTCAAAATTATTATCCGATTTAAAAAAACGTTTGACCATATCACCGTTACATGGTAATGAAGAGAGAGTTTGAATTACGTGAAAACCGGACTAGAATTGACGGACAAAATGGCCGCCGTTTGTACACGAATAGTGTGAAAATATGTTATATCAAGGTTGTGGACCCTATAGAGGTCACAATTTTGAATCGATTTTGATGAAACTTGACAGGTATGTTTTAAACCCAAAGATCTTGGTTCCTTTCGATATTTGCGCCCATCGGGCCATTACTTCCTGAATTATGTCCCCTGATTGTACGAAAAATCACCCTTTTTAGCTTGTGGTGCCTCTGGAGGTCACAATTATTATATGATTTAAAAAAAAACGTTTGATTATAAAAACCAAACAAATTCTAATGATTTTCTGATAATTCCTTAATATGCGACAATTCTTGTTGACTGCCCGGACGATTTGGCTGCTGTGTGGGCGTATGTTTCGTTGCCTGGCAACCTATTTTTCTTTTTAAGCAATTATATTTACACAATATATATACAATAAATGCTAATAAAGATAAATAATAAATAGCAAAGAGTAAGATTAATATTTGATTTTTCTATAGCAACAAGAATTCTTTATTAGTTTGCTTGTGTATGGCAGTTATAATAATATTTGTAAAATAATAAATTATTTAGTGATATTCTGTATAGGTTTTATTTTGTTGCCGTGATCTTTTGAATAGATTTTCCATAGAAGTGATCTTCTGAATAGATTTTCCTGATGATGTAGCCTATTGACTATATTATTAGAAACTATTCATTAAATAAGTTTATCATATGTTTGGTGGTCATGTATTTTTGTATTGAAAATATTGATTACTGTTTTAGTCATAGGTACTTTTGAAAATGTTCATTTGTATATAATTTCTTATTAGGCAGGTTTTTGAAACAACCTAAAATGATCTTGTATACTTTAATTTCTACACATTTCATTTAGTTAGTTAATGATTTACATATGGAGAAAGGAGAAGGAACTTGTGATATGTATGAAAATAAAATATAGACTCTTATCTTAGTGATGTTGGTCAAGCTTGAAATTGTTCAGTTATACAAGTCAAGTGCAACACATTAATTATTACCATGCTTGATCTACATACAGCACTTCCCTTCATACCATTGGCCATATTTTACAATATTTATTTTCATATGGTAAGAATAGTTGGCACTCCCATCTTTAAGAAAAACAGATCCTTCAGATAGAGGGATAAGCATGATTTGTGAATGAATTAAAGGGCAGGTTGCCAATCTATATCAAAGCCTCCTGCCATCTTTAAGGAACAAACTGTTTATTAGAAGTAGGTTATCATCTGTATAATACACTGTGAAAAGCCATTACGATTGCTTGATGTCTTAAATATTGCAACCTTATATAATATTTATATAAACCAACATCCGCCTTATGACACAATTTAGTACATTTGGTAGCTTGATTAAATACAAGAATTAGTTAAAGTTAATCGGTGAATGCTATTTGGTACTATTTGGATTCAGCTTCATTTTTACCTTACCAAATTGCTGAACTGTTTAATCTACTTTTACATTTCCAGAACGCTAATGATCTATCGATATTGCTAATTTGAATTGTTGGGCCTAGCCTCTCACTAGCTTTTGTCAGTTAGAATTATTGGATACAAGAATAAATATGAATGAAAAAATGTCTACTTTATTTCTCAGAATCATGACCCTTCGACCACAACTTATTGAGACCTGGTCATTAGGTGGGCCAGAGACAGAAACCCTGTCTCTAAAATGCATCCAGAAAGAAATTATACCATTTGTAATGGTTGCCTTTTTTGGTCAATCTCAATTACTTTTCTTTAACTACATTTACATTATGAAATGAAATGTTACTTTGCACGGATCTGGAACTACCCCACTAAATGCTCTGTACTGTGAATTGGTTGAAATACTTGACAAAAACAGAAGAATAGGATGCAAGTGTATACATTGTCATGTATGTTCACTATATGTTGCCATTTTTTTTTATCTGTTCATGAATAGAGCAGTAAACAAAATGTGGATTTCTTGGAATTATCAGATAGAGAGTTTGAACTTTGAAGTATTGATATATCTTTTAAACAGGTTTCTTTTAATAACATATGTTTAAATATATGGCGGGGACACATCTTGTAAACATATCATGTAGTGGAACTGACCTGTTCCATATGTTGATAGATTCTACAGCACTACCTTGCTGTAATTGATTTATGGTTTCTGGTCAGTTGATTAGGTACATGTATACATGGAGGAATGCAGAAACCAGACCCGCTGTCAAGTCTGGTTACAGTCTGGTGCCTTCCTAGGTGTCTACTCACATGAACTGTATCATGAATACTGGTACACCAAGGTCAAGATGTTAAAAATCATGTCTAGGGGTCAACAGCAGTCTAATCTGTCCATGGGATCTGTCAATAGATTATGATTCCCAAGACAGTATTTTGATAAGAGGAATAGTTCAGGGACTGTTAAACCAATTAATATGAACCTTACCTTTTGATCTAATCAAGTTGTTTCAATGGATTTGGTTAATTGGATTGGGTGGATTTAATTATATGATCTGTACATAATTTTTGTGATGTGGAGGCTTCTAAGGGGTACAATAAATATCCTGATGCAATTTGAAATAAATGGTGTGGTATCAGGTGTTGTAAGAATATTAAATGTCTAAATTATATGTGACCTCCAGTAATTAATTACTGGTACCGCTAATAATGAAGTAATATTACACAAAGTATTGAAATCCACAGGCCCTAAGATACAGGTTAAGTCAACTTAGGGGGAAAAGCCTTCTTGAAGACAGGTAAATAGCAAGATTGTGTTTTTTCAGCTTGTTTATTTTACCACACCTTTTTGTTCATACAAGAAAGTTCCTCAAGGTCAGCAAAACTAGAAGGAGCTAAATTTTCAATAATATTCTAAACTAAAAACACGAATTAGAATTCAATATTGGTCATTTTCAATCAATATTGATGTTGTTATCTTGTTAAAATGTAGGATCCTAATATTCAATATTCAAGACACAATTAACATTTTGTAATCAGTACACAAGTCGTGTATTCTATAGTTTTGGTTGTCATTTTGGCACGGAGAAATAAAAACATATCCTAAAAGACAATGTGGAAGTAATAGTAATGGTTGGTTCACAAACTACAAAATAATAACAAAATCATGGATTAAGCAGGCATAAATGACTGCCGCTCAGTTGAACTGTTCACATATTTCACCAAACATTATTGATTGGAAATTAGAAATTTTTGTTTAAAAATTTGAATATAAATCACTTCACATTAATTCATATTACATTAATAATATGTGATTTTTGAACCATTTTGCCTATTTCAAGGTTCCCAAAAATAGAACTGTATGCCCTTTAAGCATTTGAAAACATATTTCAAATGCTTCCAACTCAAATATAATTCTCTACATGTATAAGAAAAATAAGATATTTAATTTATAGTATGTGTAAAACAAAAATCCCTGGTGGTTCCACTCAAACATGGTTCAGTTTACTACATGTACAGAAATGTACTACCAAAAGATCATCATTTCATCATGTTTGACTGTAACTTGATAAAAATTAATATTGATTGACAAGAAAAACCAAGGCAAGAAAAATCAATTCCTTCCAACTATCATATTACGACTCGTTTTCTTTAATAATACCATGTGCAGTAGCGTCTTTACTTTTCTTTTACAAAGACATGTTTGCTACCGGCTAGAATTCAATCAATTCTAAAATTCTACAAAAGATATCACAGCTTGTCATATTCAGGTTACCATCTCAGTTGCTCTACTTAAGGTCAAAACTCAACCTAAAAATATGGATTTCTGAGCAATTTTTAAAATCAATAATAAACAGAATTTCCTGGTTACCCCAATCACCGTTGCTCTACTATGGATTTCTCAACTTTGATTTCTAGAACTGGAATTATAGTATAGACTATAGCTATTGGAACTAAATTCTAATCCAGAAATGTTGTTGAAAATATGTTCATATGAGGGGAGCGATTTGCATTCTTTTAAATGATAGGTCACTCTCATCCATTCAAGACTTGAAAATGGTCACCTTAATTAAAGTTAAACCAACACATCTTAATACCTATTCATTTTCAGGTATTTCCGATAATTACTGCCAGAGTTATGGCCCTTGATTACTTCAAAAAATCTTGTAGAGGCCAAAGTTAATATCCGATTGACTTTAAATTTATACACAGTGTTTAAGGTTATGAAACGAAAAAGCCTATTGATTTTCAGCGATTTCCGATAATTACTGCCAGAGTTATGGCCCTTGATTACTTCAAAAAATCTTGTAGAGGCCAAAGTTAATATCCGATTGACTTTAAATTTATACACAGTGTTTAAGGTTATGAAACGAAAAAGCCTATTGATTTTCAGCGATTTCCGATAATTAGTGCCAGAGTTATGGCCCTTGATCACTTCAAAAAATCTTGTGGGTGCTCTAGAGGCCAAAGTTAATATCCGATTGACTTCAAATTCATACACAGTGTTTAAGGTCATGAGACGAAGAAGCCTATTAATTTTCAGCGATTTCCAATAATTAGTACAAGAGTTTTGGCCTTTGATCACTTCAAAAAATCTTGTGGGTGCTCTAGAGGCCAAAGTTAATATCCGATTGACTTCAAATTTATACACAGTGTTTCCGATAAATACTGCCATATTTGTGGCCCTTGATCACTTTGAAAAATCTTGTGGATGGTCGAGAGGTCAGAGTTAATATCCAAATGATTTTTATACGTCCACATTCATAATGTGAACGTATTATGCCGTCGCCCCTGTCTGTGTGTGTGTGTGTATGTGTGTGTGTGTGTGTGTGTGTGTGTGTGTCTGTGGTTCGCCTACAGGGCGCAATTCTTCATGGATTTTCTTCAAACTTGGTATACTTATTCCTTATACCCCAAGGAAGATCCCTATTGTTTTTGGGGCATGCCCGACCCCCAGGGGCCGAGCCACGCCCATTTCTAGTATTTGTTTGTTTGTCGTCTACAGGCCACATTTCTTAACTTATAATCTTGAAAGTTTGCATACATATTCTTTGTACCCTAAGGAACATCCCTATCGTTTGGGGTGTATGCCCCACCCCCAGGGGCAGAGCCACGCCCATTTTTTTTTGTGTGTGTCTTTGTGTCGCCTACAGGGCGCAATTCTTGCTGGATTTTCTTCAAACTTGGTACACGTATTCCTTATACCCTATGGAAGATCTCTATTGTTTTTGGTGCATGCCCGACCCCCAGGGACAGAGCCACGCCCATTTCTAGTATGTATTTGTTTGTCGTCTACAGGCCACATTTCTTAACTTATAATTTTGAAACTTAGCATACACATTCTTTGTACCCTAAGGAACATCCCTATCATTTGGGGTGCATGCCCAACCCCCTGGGGCAGAGCCACACCCATTTTCTTATCGTGTGTCTTTGTGTCGCCTACAGGCCGCAATTCTTATTGGATTTTCTTTAAAACTTTGTATACTTACTCTTTATACTCTAAGGATGATCCCTATCGTTTGGGGTGTATGCCCCACCCCCAGGGGCAGAGCCACGCCCATTTTCTTTTCATGAGTCTTTATGTCGCCTACAGGGCGCAATTCTTACTGGATTTTCTTCAAACTTGGTATACGTATTCCTTATACCCTAAGGAAGATCTCTATTGTTTTTGGTGCATGCCCGACCCCCAGGGACAGAGCCACGCCCATTTCTAGTATGTATTTGTTTGTCGTCTACAGGCCACATTTCTTAACTTATAATTTTGAAACTTAGCATACACATTCTTTGTACCCTAAGGAACATCCCTATCATTTGGGATGCATGCCCAACCCCCTGGGACAGAGCCACACCCATGTTCTTATCGTGTGTCTTTGTGTCGCCTACAGGCCGCAATTCTTATTGTATTTTCTTTAAAACTTTGTATACTTACTCTTTATACTCTAAGGATGATCCCTATTGTTTGGGGTGCATGCCCAACCCCCAGGGGCAGAGCCACGCCCATTTTCTTTTTGTGTGTCTCTGTGTCGTCTAGGAGCCGCAATTCTAACTGGATTTTCTTAAAATCAGCGTGGTACTTGGTTTATGTATTCCTTATAGCCTGAGGGCGTCCACTATTGATTTTGATGAATGTCCCGACCCCCAGGGGCAGAGCCACGCCCACTTTTTGCCTTTAGTGTTAGGAAGGCACAATTCTGAATGGATTATCTTGGTATAGTTATTCCTTATACTCTAAGGACGACAACTATTAATGTTGGTGCACGACCCTCAACGCTAAACAAACCAAACGCCTAGCCTTCTTGACAAAGTACCATATCAATCAAAGCAGGAATGTGGACGTATATTGTAGCGTTAGCGTTATGTTAAATTGATACACAGTGTTTAAGGCCATGAGACAAAGAAGCTTATTGATTTTCAGCGATTTTGATAATTACTGCCAAAGTTATCTCCCTTGATCACTTTGAAAAATCTTGTGTTGCTTTAGAGAGAGAGAGAGAGAGAGAGAGAGAGAGAGAGAGAGAGAGAAATGGGGTTTAACGTCCACTCAACACAACTAGGTCATTTCGGGACTAACATATGTTTTTTTATACGCCCACATTTTCATGTGGACGTATTATGTCGTCGCCCCTGTCCGTCCGTCCGGACGTCCGTCCGTCCACAATTTGTTTGTGGACTCTCTACAGGTCACAATTCTTATCCGATTTTGACGAAACTTGAAATATAGGTTTATCCCCAAAAAGATCTCGGTTCCTTTCGATATTGGCATTTATCGGATCAAAACTTCATGGATTATGGCCCCTGATTGTACGAAAAATCACGTTTTTAGCTTGTGGACCCTATAGAGGTCACAATTTTGAACCGATTTTGATGAAACTTGACATGCATGTTTGTAACCCAAAGATCTTGGTTCCTTTCGATATTTGCGGCTATCGGAATGTAATTTCCTGAATTATGGCCCCTGATTGTCCGAAAAATCACCCTTTTTAGCTTGTGGTCCCTCTGGAGGTCACAATTATTATTCGATTTAAAAAACCGTTTGATTATATCACCGTTACACCCTAAGGAAGGTTGAGTTCGCATTTCGGGAAAATCGGACGAAAATTGCCATACAAAATGGCCACCGTTTGTACGTGAATACTGTTAAAAAATGGTATATCAAGGTTGTGGACCCTGTAAAGGTCACAATTTTAATTCGATTTTGATGAAACTTGAAATGCATGGTTATAACCCAAAGATCTTGGTTCCTTTCGGTATTTGCGCATATCGGATCGTAACTTCCTGAATTATTCGAATTTCGTGAAAATGGTACCAAAATTGCCGGACGAAATGGTCGCCGTTTGTACGCGAATAGTGTAAAGATATGGTATGTCATGGTTGTTGACTCTGTACAGGTCACAATTCTTATCCGATTTTGACGAAAAGTCACATTTCTAGGCTGTGTACCGTCACACCATAATCATTGTCGACTTCGAATTTCATGAATATCAGACTGGAACTGACCAACAAAATGGCTGCTCCCAATACAGTATGAAATACAGGACTTAATGATGTAGGAAAAATCACTTTCCGTATTGTTTGTTCTCTATCTATCTCTCGAAAATGTGGGCGTATCCTGCCTGGCAGTGCCAGCCTATCTTTAATTTTTTATTTCAATAATTCGCTTGCGCGTAGGGGTCTTTAGCAGTGGGAGGAAACTGGAGTGCCCGGAGGAAACCCACGAGGTTGAGAAGGCGCCCCTATCTCCATGCCACATATGCTCACACCAGGGCTCAAAACCACAGCCGCAAACCAGAGGTGACCGGCCAGTTAGAGGTCGAAGCGCAGCACCCTAGACCACTAGGCCATCCCAACCCCCGTGATGCTCTAGAGGTCAAACTTATCATCCAATTGACTTCAGATTGATACACAGAGTTTAAGGTCTTGAGACGAACAAGTATATTTTTTTTCAATGAATTTTGATAACTGAACAGCTAAATCCATGATATTAAATGTTCCGTATACTCAAAATTAGCATGGGGAAGAACTTTATAAAACCCCAATAAATTCTATTGATTTTCTGATAATTACTTAATTAGTTGTTACTCTTAATCAGATTTTAGTGTATTATAATTGTTTCATTACCGAAAAAAGTAAAAATATGCACTGCCCAGACGATTCAGCTGCTGTAGGTGTATGTTTCATTGCCTGGCAACCTATCTTTTTATATTTACTCCACTTCACCTTTGTCTAATGACATTAGATGTGTTGAGTAATAAGCGGAATGTTATTGGTCAACACCAGATCAACCTACCAATCAAGACTCGAATCTGTACTCTGTGACAAAGAAAATCAGAAAATATTGGGTGTTGGGGTGTGATTAAGTAATCAAGTATTATTGTAAATGACATAAGAGGTCTTTGAAAATGCCTAAATACCTTGATATCATTGGTGATACATTATATAAACAATACAACCCTATGCAACAACAATTCAAATGCGAACATTAAAAGTGTCTATTTTAGAAAATATGTCATGCCATTGACAGTTTCCACAAAGCTCCTAGACAAAACAAGACTACTAAATCTCAGAATTTCAGTCTAGCTTCATTCTCTAAAATATATATGTACAATTTAACAGAGTAGTTTGTGTCTGGTTAAAGCATTGATTTCTTCTGGAATGAAATGGAAGATTTTCTTGAGCCAATAAGTTTTGAAGACTCTTGTATTTTGTCGTAAATTTTCCTTATCACTCCTGTGTTTTCTCAGATTGAATGTAAGAAAGATCTAGTGTAAAATGTCCATATAATCAAGCACATCATTCTGAATTGCGCCAATGAAGTTTTAGATTTAGGGATACATTTAATACCCTTGAGTCACTTAATGACCTTGTGGGAAGTTATCTAGCATTTGTGCTAGACCCCCCCCCCCTTTTAAAGTATTGATTGCTACTACAGGAAACAGATTTTTGAAGCATATCTGTCAACTGAAGTATACTAGGTAGGAAATGTACAGTTCTTGTTGTATGATTAATTATTACTAAAATACTTAACAAAGCATTATCTGTGCTTTCAAGGCATAGTTTTGTTCATCACAGTTTGTATCATAGAGACTGACTAAATGTGACACATTTAATGTCATATCTGACTCTTTACTGGACACATTAAAAATCTAATTTAAAAAAACAGACAAGATGATAATCTGAGAATGAAAAAAAAATGACAGAAGAAGAATTACACTTTAGAAAATCTGCTTTTGAATTTGACATTATCAGTGACAGGTGGCTTATTTCCTGGCATTTTACATCAACTTAAAAAAAGAAATTGTACTGTTGCAGATATTGAGTTTTTTTGTCTGATTGGAATGATCTGATTGCTGGTAGTATTTTGTTAATATAATCTAGTGGGAATGGTAACAGTATTAATATGAATATACAGAAAGAGACTAGACAGTTCAAATGAATTATTCTATAACATAGTACATGTATTTGTCATTTATTTGATTACATCAATATACATGGGTCGGCCAGAATGTAATACTCTGGGGAATTTTTAGAGACTAGGCAGTAACCTTGCCAATCAAATTGATTGTCACATCTCAGGTGGCTGAGGGAATAGAGCTGAATTTAATAGATATCCGCAAGCAATAAGGAGGTAATAAGGAAATGGTGACTCACATATTTTGTGTCACATGGTAAATGAAAATGCATACTCCCTGCTTAACTCATGCAGTGACACCCATTAATCACGCTTCAAACAATTTCTTAATGGTTCTAACACATCATAAGAAGCTTTTCCCTACGTGTGAAAAGTCTTATTGACATTGAGAAAAAAAAAATGATCTCCACACATAAATGAATTCATTTCCTTCATTCCATAGAAGTGTACCAGGTTAAAAGAAAAGACATTGTTGATTCTTTGAAGTAGTAGTGATCATTTCCAACTTAAAGACAATTTGGTGAACTTCAGAGAACCAATTTCAAATTGAAGCCGGCATGAGTCTTTCCAAAGCTACAAAATGGTAATATAATAGGGTTTCTTTCACCAAAAAAGGTAATTCTTTTCTTGAGTCACCATGAAAAATAGGTTTTAAAATCTTTGCAAATTAGGCCCCACATCACAATACATAACGCTGTTATGTAGTTTTCCATTAAACATTGATCACTGTTACAGACTTGAATTTCGAAAAGACTAACGGAAATTTAAAAGAATAATGGCCTACTGAGTACCATAGATCTAACAGAACAAATTGATGAAGGATTGTGTTCACGAGACATTAAACACTTATTCAAAATGGTTTTTTTCCTTCTTTTCTACAAGAAAGATTCTAGTCAACTAATGCAATCACTGCATTGTCTTAAGATTTAGTGATATGGTTTATCTTAAAAGATATCTAAGAATATCCATGTACACGATCAAACCGTCTTTCCAAGTTCATGAATGGCAATATTTGTCAATAGAATGTCTAATCAATAGTAAAGTTGCATCCCGAGTAGGCCTACATATCACTGGTTACTAATACTACTTGTTGATGAGTCACTTTCACACTTTCAATATAATCAGTCTTTTACAAATAGTGCATATAATGAGATTGTCAGATAACATGGCAGTAATTTCTGTTTTCAAAACTTTGATGTGACAGAGAGTAATATTTTGTGAAATGAAGCGTAAAGAGATCATGTTTATTGTAGTCAGTTGTAATAAACTAGTGTGATCCATTATAATGACTCCAGTCCTAAGTTTTATTTCCTACATTGTTTAAAGGTATGCAAAAATTAGAAAGGGGTTTAATGTCTCATGGACATTACTAGTATCATTTTGATCCTACTGCATGCCAATATATAAACTGGTGAATCCCTTGTCACACTATCTCTCATTCATCAAGAGATCCAACAGCCAGATTGGAAGTCAAAGTTGAAAGTACAGATTTCAATTTTGAGTTAATTGGCTTCCAAGGCACCTTGTATGCAATTATAAAGAATAAAGCAAAATATAATTGGTTTAAATTTTAATAAGATATTTTTTTTTAGATAGGAAGCATCTGACAACTTACATTAGACATATAATTACAATGATTATACAATTTGCATGTACTAATTTATCTGAAGATTGTATTTATTTAACAATGAGTTTTTTCTTTTTGGCTTTCTTCGCCATTAAGGAAGACAAGCATAACGAATGAAAAGGCACAGTTACTCTTGGTGTGTTGACTTCACTACGTTGAGTGAATTTGGCTGTATAATGTTTCCTGCCTTCAGTTTAACTTCATTTCAGATTGGTTTCATGAGGCAGACCTAATCAGCACTGATATATAAGACAGTTGTAGTTTTGTATCCTCAACCTGGCCTTTTTTTTACTAGCTTCTTATAACCAATCATCGCCATTAACCCAAGGGGCTTATGCCATCACTTTAGTTCGTTCTGCATATATAGTGGTTAGGCAGAGCACTTTGTTTGGGCAAATTGTTGTATTTGCAACTTTTTATACAAAAAATGAATTTCCATCAATTTTTACTAAGAATGTTAAAAATTGGTGATTCCTTGTCAGTATTTGTTTAAATCCACGGCAAGAGATACATACTTTAAATATATTTGACTTTTTTATCTATCGCATTCGATAGATTAAGCAAAATATTTATGTTGCCTTTGTAGTTGAAACAAGTTGCTTGAGCCCATTTTGGGTTTGGCTGGGTTTGGTGTCAGGGGCAGCTTCAGGGGGCATATTTTCACATTTTATGACTTTTGAGTTTTGACTTGTAACTATTTCAACAAAATTTGATCAAACATAACACTCCTAATTAGGATGTCTTTGAAAAAGATTGATGTTTCTTAGATTAGATCAAGGAATTAACCATGATTATTGAAGTTATTACATTGTAGACATTCATATTCAGACAAAGTTGATTCTTTAATGCACGTATAATCTTAAGTTGGGTGATGAAGGCCCTTGAGCCTTTTGTTTACTGTTGACTGTAGTTAACAGATCTGATATATATAAACCATATTGATTTTGCATAAATTCCTGTCACTTCTTTATGTTTAATTCTATTGATTAAAGGATTGATTTTAAATTGCTCTCATTAATGACAAGCAGAACAGATGATTTTTTTAATTAAATGTTTCAGTTACAAGAACAATTAATTAGTTTTATTTTATCTGTGTGTCATTTGGAATTTTCGGAAAATGTCATCTTTCACAGCCTAATCCACGCTAAAATGTATTCAGATTGATTATTTAACATTTGATTAAGGAAACTTAATCAAAATATCAACAATATATAATGTCCCAGCTTGGATTCAGTTGGATTAAAAACAGGCTCATGAAAGAGTTGGGCAAAAATTATAGGTGATACTGGCTTCTACTGAATATATCAACATCTGCTGAATATTGATGAATTTTCAATTCCTTTAAGAGATTCAGCTGTCACAATATTATAGTTTGTAAGAGATTAGTAATTCCTCAGATGTTATTCAGAGATTTGAGTGAAACTTCTGAAAACAAAATGCTGGCAAGAACACCATTGTTCAAAAAATGTATTGCTTAAGTATGGGTCAAGGGTAGCTATAGCTTCATGAACTAACAAAATTAAATGAGTCATTTTCAGTAAAAAGAAATAATCTGTTTTGTGTGGTTTAGTTAGTAAGACTGTTTTAGCCAAAAAAGTTCATTTAGAATTAAGATGTGGTTCCCCTTGTCAATTGTGCTGATTGGAGGGTCTGGCAAGGGACAAAACATATTCATTAGGAATGAATGAAAAACTACGGTCCCATGTAGGACCTACATATATTGGGGTGCAGAATTCCTGATAGTTGCAGTTGGTAAGAGTTGGCTGTCTTTTATCAGGGCAAAATTTCCCTTATAACACACTGTATGGTGTATGCCAGTCTTCATTAGCCCAGTCGATGCAGAATAGTTGGAGGAAGTTAAGCTTTCTTTCATTTTGTGCCTTTGGTTCAGATGTTTTTATTCATGGCTATCTTGATTGTCTTTAAAATATGTCAAAAAGTCAATGATTCTGCAATAGGTATAGATTTTTACCCAAGATTTCCATATTTCATGATTAATTATTTGTGTTTATTTGCAGATGTACGTGAATGTTATGGTGTTTCGGTAGATTGGATATCAAACCATGTGTATTGGACTGATTCTGGGAAAAAGACAGTAGAAATAGCTAACTATGATGGTAGTGGTCGCAGACTCTTAGTTAGTAGTGGATTAGAAAAACCAAGGGGAATTGTTGTAGATCCCATCTTCAAGTAAGATCTTATTTTCTTCGGAACACATATAATAATTGGTTTAAAAAGAAATCAAAATCATTAATGTGACATGCAACTTATCCAATTGGGCTATAATAAAACACATTTCTTGTCAAACTAGTCTGTAGTTAAATTGCTAATTTTCTAAAGCTCAGTTGGTTCAGAAAAAACTAAGATGGAAATTTATGTTCACATGGATGAGATTAGAATTCATGTAGCAGACTAGAGGGATCAATTCATTGCCATTGGTAAGACTGTAATTTAAAACTTGTTGGTAAAAAGGATCTTCAAATGAGGATAATGAAGTTAATGTCTGGACATTGAAATTTTATATAAACAATGTCCAAGTTGAAAAGTATAGATAATAAACTATATATAATTTAAATAGCAAAAATTAAATGGATAAGTAAATAGTGTCCCTTCTGGATAAATATATATGCTCAAAACAAAATAAAAGACGGCCTTGAACCATTTATAAATTAATTCCAGTGAGGACTGGATTATTTGACTTTCTAAGTTTAGATCATATATAATTTCAATTGTAGTTTGAAACTTTGTCACTCTTTAAATCAATCACCAATATCTTCTCGCTATTCATGGGATATTAGTTCCAATTGTACCAGTATAATATCGCCCTATAATATGATACAAGTTTTCAGTAGTGTTTTGAAAACTGACAGTCATGTCTCAAAGGAGACTTCAGTATTGTGTGTTCTTTTAGCGCAAAATTTTGACCATACTGAATTGCCATAATGGATATAGTGATTGGGTAATTGAATTAGATTATGCAGATCAGTAACAACCAAAGCACTCTCTTTTCTCATTAGTAACACGTTATATTACCATGGAGATATAATATAGTTCAATAATTTCAGTTTACTATCCACACTTACACTGGGGATCTGAGACTTTAATGTCAATTGTTGACTTTCTAAGGCTCCAACAAACATGGATGGTCGTTGTGATTGTGAAACATGCGTTACTATGACAACAAGTACAATAAATATCAGAATTAAATTGATATGGCAGTGTGATTTGACAATTAATCGTTTGTGTTTGAATGATGTTGTCATAAAGAACAATAAATTTTCCTAGTCATGTCACACATCAAAGTTCACCTAGCTAGTACATGGCTTTCTACTTTTCATGTAATTACAGAACTTTCAAAAATGTTTATATGTTAAAGGGAAAGTGTCAGAGTTTTTCATTCAAATAAATCTGGAATTTCCATCTTAATGAATATTAAAGAGGATGTCCAAACATAAATACATTTATGGCCAAAAGAATAGGACCACGCTTGAAAATAGTTGGATTTCTTACTTGGTTTGTAAATTCATATGGTCATATATCTGCCATCTGAAGGCCGATTTGCACAAATGAGTTATCGCTGGATAGGTTATGTGAAGTATGTTCATTACCCATGCACATGCATGTTTAAACGATGACGTACAGTACACTGTCATGACATCATCGTTCAAACATGCATGTGCATGCATAATGAACATACTTCACATAACCTATCCATTGATACCTCATTTGTGATAATCGGCCTTCATGTATATGATCATATAAAATTTAGGCAGAACAAATCCAACCATTTTCAAACATGGTCCTATTCTTTTGGCCACAACTTTAATTTAAAAAGTTTGAATTTTTGTACTATTTTAATGTTTGGAAAACAATAATAATGTACCTACTATATGTAAGAATTTAGAATCCTGAGAACTGGACATGGACCTGTAGATACATGGCAAACTGAAACCAGCTTAGCTCAGCTCAGATTAGAATTTGACAAATCTAATGTCATACAAAGATTATATATGAGTGGTTTTCATTAGTTGCTAAGTGATATTAAAGAATATCTAAAACATGATATTAAAATATAAATTTCAAGTTTGGACTGTGGTTAATTCAATGCAATACTTGAAAGCACTTGATTAACTGAGATTCACGATGAATATGGTATTTGAACAGCTGATTTGAAAAAATGAAGTGAGAAAACGATACTGAAATAAATAGACTTATTAAATACAGCCGTATTTTGATTTAAGAGATATGCACTTGCTACTTACATGGTTTGCACTTAGGAAATCTTGCTCGGGTCATGAATTTAATAAAGTTCAGTTTTTTCCAGTGAGTTTGTTTATATTAATATGATGTAAAGAGCTCATAACAAGTAGTACACCGAAAAAAATGCTCAAGAAGAAAAAATGTTTATGTTGGAGTTTAAATTTTTTATCTGCATTTAATTGAACAAGTTAAGCGATAATTTCCAGTCAGCAGGAGGCGCTGCAAAATTTTTATACACCCACATTGAAATGTGGTCGTATATTGTCGTTGACCCTGTCTTTCCGTATGTCAGTCTGGTCGGCGGTCTAGAGGCTAAAGTTAATATCCGATTAAGTTTGAATTTATACACAGTGTTTAAGGTCATGAGATGAAGAAGCCTATTGTTATTCAGCGATTTCCGATAATTACTGCTAGAGTTACAGCCCTTGATCACTTCAAAAAATCTTGTGGATGCTCTAGTGGTCAAAGTTAATATCCGATTGATTTTAAATTTATACACAGTGTTTAAGGTCATGAGACAAAGTAGCGTATTGATTTTCCGAATTTGGATGATTACTGCCAGAGTTATGGCCCTTGATCACTTCGAAAAATCTTGTAGACAATCTAGAGGCCAAAGTTAATATCTGATTGAGTCTAAATTTATACAGGGTTTAAAGTTCCAATAGCATTTTTTTAAGTTATATTTTTTAAAAATTTTAAAATAAAGCCCCAAAATAGATTGAACCTATAAACAGTCCTACCTCTAAAAGAATAATCCTATTAATCCTATAATTCACTATTGCCAGTTGAGAAATTGGCAAAAATATCATTTTCAACTTCAAATTCAAACGTTTGAAGATGGCCGTCCATGGAGAAGAATAGGAAAACAAGGGAAGTAATTGAGTAACTATTTCCTCAATCAACCAGTGTCACCCTTTCTACCCCCCCCCCCCCCCCAAATTTTGTCCATGATCGTATAATAGTGAATTGACAACCTTTTGAGCAAAAAACATAGAAATAATTATATTTTGACTTTCTTAGAAAAAGTGAAATTGGAACTTTAAGGTCATTAGACGAAAAATCTTATAGATTTTCAGCGATTTCCCATAATTACTGCCAAAGTTATCTCCCTTGATCACTTTGTAAAATCTTGGGATGCTCTAGAGGCCAAAATTATCATCCAATTGACTTCAGATTGACACAAAGAGTTAAGGGTCTTGAGATGAACAGGTATATTGATTCTCAATGAATTTTGGATAACTGTACAGCTAAATCCATGATATTAAATGGTTCGTACACTAAACGTTAGCATGGGGAAGAACTTTATAAAACCAAACAAATTCCAATTATTTTCTGATAATTACTTAATGAGTTGTTACACTTAATCAGATTTTAGTGTGTTATAAATGTTTCATTATCGAAAAAAGTAAAAATATGCGATAACTCTTGTTGACTGCCCAGATGATTTAGCTGCTGGGGGTGTATGTTTTGTTGCCTGGCAACCTATCTTTAGATTTCTTGGTTGAAAACTTTGTCAACAGTTTCACTTTGGTTCTTCTTGTGGATTGTCAGACTAATTTATGAATAATGGGACATTTTGAGCACCATTTTAAGAGATGTATTAGTCATGATGAATTGGTTATTATCTAAACATCGGGTCATTCCATGGTGTATTACTGTGAGTGAGAAAATCCTTATTACCCGGTTGATCACCTTTATAAAGATGGGATACCATCAAGATATTATTACAGACAACACTTATTATATTCAATTTACACCCTGATTAAATCACTTAATATGGTCCATTTAAGGTGACGTTTATTGTAATTTAGACCCTGTTTAGATGAAATTGGATGCTGAATTTGCAGGAACTTTAAATAGTAATTGCCTTTAATCTGTTTTGTTTTGCTCATTTTTTGAATTTGATGATTGCCTAAATGTGCAGTTAGGAAATGATCTGTTACACGATGGAAGAGATTCAGTAACATCAGCAGTAGTCACCAACAAGAAAATTAATGATAGAATATCATGAAAGAATGATATCTTATCCTTTTTATTCAGACGGCCAAGATTAACCAGTTTAAAATAAAAAGCCTTCTTGAAGAAAGGTCTTGTGCTGGGGTTATTAAACTGGTTTATTTGCGTTCAGACGACAAAATTAAACTGGTTTACCTATCCCTGGGTTTTTTTAACTAGTTCAATAAACGGATTTCTTCGATTATGAACAAACTAGTTAACTTTGGTTATTATAAACTTACCTGTGTGTTTAAAATGAACTCCCGTTAAATAAAATCCATTGCACCACCAAATAATAACCGCTTCAGTGACATTTTTAAGCGTGTTGCGGCAGCGTTCAAGGTGCCTAATGGCATTGGGTGGCGGATACAATGCCGACAAGTCCGTAACGCCCCCTTAAGAAGCGGAACATTAATTGTAAATGGCCTGCATATATGTTAAATAATAATATTATCATACCATATTATAAAGATGGGTAATATTTAAGGCCCGTGAAAAGAATGTAGTTATTTTTGTTCCTCATGCGTGTTAAAAAGAAAATTATCCCATCCGAGCCGCTAATCAAATAATTAAGTCGGTAACAAATTTTAAAAAATACAGGTTGTTATGTGTGCGAACGCTCAAACTCAATGCCGAGTCGAGACGTGCTTTTAAATGCCACATTTCCTATGCTGTCACCCCTGATACAAAGTGATATCTCCCGAGGTGTGACGTAACCAGCTGCCATATTGATATTTTTCTTTACCGAAAGTTTGTGGGATTTCAATTTTTCAAGAGAGAACTGTTTTTATACATTGGGACATTTAGTGGTGCAATGGATTTTATTTAACGGGAGTTCATTTTAAACACACAGGTAAGTTTATAATAACCAAAGTTAACTAGTTTGTTCATAATCGAAGAAATCCGTTTATTATTTACCAGAACTCACACAGTAAGTGTCTGAATGGGCTATAAGGCTTAATGTTTTCTTGTATTAGTGGGAACACTGGTATATATATGTATGAAATCCAGTAAGATTAAAATGTTTATTGATTTCTGTATATACAAGAGATCTAGTACCGTCCAGTAGATACAAATATAGATATGATATTGAAAAACACATATCTTACCACATGTAACATGATACAAGTGTTAATTTGATCTAAATATTAAACTACCATTCAGCATAAATGACTATTATTGTTCAGAGGTTGGTGATGGGTCAAAATACTACAACATTCCACAGAATAAGCACTGTTGCTCTTTCAATTGCTATCAGTTAAATCACTATTGGAATAAGCAAATAGAGTGTTGGTAGAATGGAGCTGGAATAGTTTTATTTGATTATTTCAACTTTAAAATGACAGCTATGGGAGTTAAAATGTCAAAACAGAAACATAATTCTGAGCAGGAATTCATAATTGAAGTAAAACGATAGCATTTTGCTGCAGGTGGAGGTCGAGTTTAACTTGATTTCCAAGTAATTTCCATCTTGTGGAATTTCATGATTTAATTAATTTTAAAGTGGGGCTGGAGCTATAACAGCTGTAACAAATGATAGGTTTACTTATATCTGACCTTTG
Source organism: Patella caerulea (assembly GCA_036850965.1). NCBI lineage: Eukaryota > Metazoa > Mollusca > Gastropoda > Patellidae > Patella > Patella caerulea. The sequence continues at coordinate 29,693,520 of JAZGQO010000006.1, forward strand.
TGTAAGGATAGGATAATTGGAACAATTACCTAGCTAATATATACACATGATGAGTAGCAGAAGATAATTTGTAATAATTTACTTGTAGGACATTTTCTAAACAACAGTCGATTAGCTCTAAACAATGAAATGTGTAGCTTTAGTAGGGTTCCATATAGTTCATTTTGCATTCTTTTGCGAGATTTGTTTTACAACTGCGGTCATTTATTTTAAAGAGGCAATATGACTTTACTAATACTTGACACAAAATATTGACTAAGTACTGAAAGTAGTAGGTAATCTCTTCATTCTCTTGACCTTGATGCATAATGTATGCAAATCAAATATTGTCACAGTCCATGATAGACTTTGTAATATACTCACATGGCATAAAGATGTAGGTTAATGTAATTGCAAACTGGCATAACTTGTTTTACCATTACCATTTATTTTTGGTAAGAGTAGGGCCTACCAGTACTTTGACTTTGTATGAATGAGCTTAAACTATATATTTGATGTTTATTCTGGCATTAGCATGTTCCCTTTAAAGAATGCTATAACCAGACTCTTGCTTGAAAGGATTGCCGTGGGACCCTGTTTTCATTCAATCTCTTAGAAAATATGAACACTGTTTGAACCTGCCCCCATTCATCATATAACAATAAAGTGGAAAAAAACTCCCAAGACAATAGAATATTCCTTTTCTGGGAGAATGGAAAAATAAAGAAAAACATTCACATAGTGCTAAATCTTTGGCCATGAAATTCAATTCAGCTCCTTATTATTCTGGACACGCAGCTATTTTCAGGCTAATGATATCAAAACAAACACAGGAGCGGAAAATAATCAACTATCAATATTGTTATCATGATAAAGACAGACTTGCATGATAATGGCAAGTGCTCCATAATTATTATTTGACCATTTGGTTCTAGTAAGTTCATTTACACAGAAATGCAAACTTGATAGGGTAATGTCTATAAAATTCTATGCCTAGAAGATATACGAACCTGTTGTAGGATTTAATGGAAATGGTTTTCCTTATGTTTACATTCTATCAATGTTTCAAGGTTTTTAACATGATTCTGACACTATCTTTATTTATTTTGCCCTTAGTATATTTTGGAAACATGTTGGTGCTTGGTAATTGAATGATTCATTCTATGTCTTCTATGGGGGTTGATGTTTATATAATAAGCATCATCTTTCTCTTTAAGTAAATCACAACTACTCTTTCACATTATTATATTATTATAACTGAAAGAGTTTATTATGACAATTTCAGTCATGTCAGTTAGAAAATATGAATGATAATTCTTTTAGTTGTCCTTGTTAATTTATTTTTATATGCCCACATGGTGGATGTATATTGCCGTCGCCCCCGTCGGTCTGTCCGTCCGTCCGTCCATTGTCCACAATTTATTGTGAACGCACTAGAGGCTAAAGTTGATATCTGATTGACTTTAAATTTATACACATTGTTTAAGTTCATAAGATGAAGAAGCCTATTGATTTTCATCGATTTCCGTTAATTACTGCCAGAGTTATGACCCTTTATCACTTTGAAAAATCTTGTGAAAGCTGTAAAGGCCAAAGTTAATATTCGATTGACTTTAGATTTATACAGTGTTTAAGGTCATGAGACGAAGACGCCTATTGATTTTTAGCAATTTCCGATAATTACTGCCAGAGTTATGGCCCTTGATCACTTCAAAAAATCTTGTGGACGCTCTAGAGGCTAAAGTTAATATCCGATTGACTTTAAATTTATACACAGTGTTTAAGGGCATGAGACGAAGAAGCCCAATGATTTTCGGGGATTTCCTATAATTACTGCCAGAGTTATGGCCCTTGATCACTTTGAAAAACCTTGTGGGTGGCCAAGAGGCCAAAGTTATTAACCGATTGACTTTAAATACACAGTGTTTAAGGTCATGAGATGTAGAATCCTATTGATTTTCAAAGATTTCTGATAATTACTGCCAGAGTCATGGCCCTTGATCACTTCAAAAAATCTTGTGGGTGCTTTAGAGGCCAAAGTTGATATCCAATTGTCTTAAAATTGATACACAGGGTTAAAGGTCATGAGGCAGAGAAGCCTATTGATTTTCAACGATTTCCCATAATTACTTCCAAAGTTATCTTCCTTGATCACTTTAAAAAATCTTGTGATCCTTTAGGGCCCAAACTTATTATCCGATTGATTTCAAAGTGATACTGATACACAGTGTTTGAGGCCTTGAGTATATTAATTTTCAATGAATTTTGATAACTGAACAGCTAAATACATGATATTAAATGTTTTGTATACCATATTATATGTTAGCATGGGCCAGAACTTTATAAAAACCAAACAAATTCTAATGATTTCCTGAGTTGTTACTCTTAATAAGATTTAAGTGTAATATAACTGTTTCAATATCGAAATAAGTAAAAATATGCGACAACTCTTGTTGACTGCCCGGACGATTTAGCTTCTGTGGGCGTATTTTTCGTTGCCTGGCAACCTATCTTTATACTTGTTAGCTTGAAATGGTTCCATTGAATGGAATGCACTGACATTCTGAAGATATTTCAGTGGATTGGTATACCAAAGACTTGGTTTGGTCACAATTATTAATGGATTTAAAAAAAGAATCTAACCTTATTTTAGCATACTTTGTATAGACAAGAAGCCTCTGACGAAGCCCTCTGCTCATGCTGAAGAGGATGTGGATTGTAATTTGTGAAAACCATGAACAGTACAAAACATCCTTGATTTGCACTACAGCAAACTAGGGAAGCCAATATGAAATGGGAAAAGTTTTTCTTATTATTAAGATATAATTCTGCAAATCTATGGAAATTATAATACCAAAGTGATAGTCCTAGAAATTTGATTCAAGTTTTCCACATGTTTGAGAAATAAATTTGTTGCGCTTTAGAAGTATCTAAATATTTGACAGAGATTGGCAATAAGTTAATTGTGATGTTATCATGGCACCTTTCTGAATTATTAATGTCAATTAACAAAATGCACTTTTTGTGTAGTTCTAAAGCTTTTACCATTAGATTGTTAGGATAAGCCATTAAATTTTCCTCATTTCAACATGTCTTTTTAGGGTGATAATGCTTATTTTATATTGCAAGCATGGTCATGAACATGCTATACCAAAGCAAGTGTTAATATCAGTACTATTGTTTATAAGAATCTAAAGAAAAATTTTAATAGAATAGAATAGATAATTGATCTTTTTGCAAATAAAAATATGAAGATTTCAATGTTAAAAACTATAAAACCTGTTTCGGCTCCACATCTCTGGGCTGTATTCACATTAATTTTACCTAAAGTAAATTACAAACCACATAGGTTTGGATCCAAATTTGTGTTCATACTGACAGTGACTAATGGGATTCTGATTTCATATGCTGTACAATTGTAATCCTGAGTAACGAGGATCATGGATGTGAATTTAAATAAATTTTCTGTTTACTTGAGATTTTACTGTCATTTGACCAGAAAGTTCAGATCAGTGTTCAGTTTTCTTTACTCAAAAGCGGATAACCTAAAGTGTCTATGTTCACTCACACCAACAAATTAAAATATGTGGACTTCGAAAATATGTAAATGACAATTTCATGTCATCATCTGGAAAATGGTTTTGGTATATATATATAGTGATTGACTGAAGTAGCATATCTCTATCTTGCCTGATAAGTTGTTTGAATTTTGCCAGATCCTAACAGTCTGGAACTTCACATGATCTCAGCAGTCTCAGAGTTGGAACATCATACAGTTATTTTGTTCTCTTAGGTATATATGTAATATTAGATGCAGCAGTAGATAAACATGTTTAACTACATGTTAAGGTGTGACGCCATTGCGATAGCAAGAACCTACAACATACAATTATATGATATTTACATGCTGGGTATAAGGTTATCTATCTTCCCTAGAGCCCGTCTACATTAATATTTTTCAAACACTGTCTTAAATATATGATCAATATCAGTTTTGGTAGTTTGCCAATTTCTCAATTCTTTATTCATGGTTACAGTTAGACTCACGTGTATCTTCTGTTTTGAATTTTTTTAATTCATCAACATACTGGTCAAATAAGTACAATGTACATGGATATATCAAAAACAAAATGATATCCTTCCCTAAACACTCAGCATGTAAGTGCACCAAATTCATAACATATTTTTAGATTTAAAAAAATATGAAAATATCAAATTTAATAAAGTGTTTTATACATACACAAGTTTTTCATCTACATTTTATTTAGTTCTTCTTGAATGTAGTAACCTTCTACTCTCTTATTTGTTATTCCAATTGTTTTCCATGTGTAAAATTTGAAACCTCCAAAAAGTTGCAGCAGTAAGTAGTAAAGGCAGACAGATTGTGAAATACGAATATTTGAAAAAGTGAAATATGTATTTTATGACATATTGTTACCATTCTTTTAGACATTGAGAGCTGTATTATATATTATACAAACATGTGTCAAATATAAATGTCAGATATGTTGAAAATTAATGCCATGCGGGTATTGAAACATTCAGTCTTTTTGATGAATGTGTAAAATCTAAGCAACATACAGTTGACATCTTTTTCTCCTAATAATAAATATTTATCTAATCAGTTGTCTTATAGTATGTATAATATGTAAATAAAAGAGAAATGCCTACGTGAGAATGATATAGAAAAACCTATTATTTGAAACTATTAGTCAGAACATTATAATAGAAATAAAAAGGATCTAATTTCAAATTCAAAGATTGCCAAAATTATTTAAGCATGTACCATATCTAAATAAATACATCTTAATGTGTTATTTCATCGATAAAAGTAATATAGTTGTTTACACATAAAGAAAATATGGTTAGGATTCATTTTGAACTATCCAGCAGTCATGAAAGAAATAGGTATGAAAACTTAACCATGATATAAAAATTATTGATATTAGGCTTACACGTTATATACATAGACTATGTGTTGTATTACTCTGAGTTTGTCCAGTTTAATTTTGATGTTCGATAAAAAAAAAACCATTAGATACATGTCATAGAGAATGTAGGTCTAAAGTCTTTCTTTTTGTGTTTCTTATATATAGGGATATACATTTTGATTTACTGATCCTTTGGCAAGAAATATAATCAAGGTACCAGGTACATGAAGATGAACAAAGTGATGAAAATTAATGAGTCAATTGTATAAATGCACATTAAAGAAACCTTGACTTGTTCCTAAGAAATCTGCATCTTGAGATATTCCAGATATCTCTATATTTTAGAAAGAACTTTTCTTCCTTTGTTACTAAGTTTACATCAAAGTTTGATTTCAAAGGAAGTCTGACACAACAATTAGAGATTTTTGCTAATTAACCAGTACACTAGATAAATAAAGTTTTAACAAGAGGTGTTATTGCTACCTGGATGATGGTTGTGAACTTCTGGTGCATTTAAAAGCTCTACTTGTTGACTATGGTATCATATGCTTTTGATGTTTAGTATATTGTTTCCTCATGTTCAACAAGACAGCCAGCTGCTTTAACAACCTTTCACAAAAACTTGATGATATTTTTTTCTGAGTAGAAACATGTCAGAGAGGAATTAATTGATGTAGGAAATTGATAATGTTAGAGAGTTGTGTTGGAGAAAGTTGATAATGTCAGCTAGCTTATATCAGAGATGTATTACTTCATTGTGTTGACTGATTGTTTTAGAGCCAAGATCACCAATGATACCAGTCTGCCAGTCTTTAATAGAAATTGTTATCATACTCACATAGAAAGCAACCAATTCTAAAAGCACTAATTCCAGTCATTATTGTGGCACCGATTTATTAGAGGGATGTTTTTCATAGTGACCGTAATGTTGGAAATTCCATTGCTCATAAAATGCATTGTTACCATCAATTTCATAAATCACCTACCGACAATAACTAATTAAATGCCTACAAATGAGTTACAGTGCATCAATCTGAAAATAGCTGATTCCAGAAATAAAATTAATCATAGAATGTCAAATCTTTGACATTATCAAAGACTAGGATACATTGATAAATCAATTTTATTTTTTGATAAAAATTCAGAGAGATGAATAATTAATCTGCATGTTGTCTGTCAGACTTACAGAAGATTAAATACAAATATAGAATTCGACTGTATTCATATGATAAGACTTTTATTTGCATATCTGTTAAACTTCATCCGTCATAGAATTCTGTGGAATTTTCTTGGAGCCAAAAACTCTTTAATGACTTGAGGTAGTATTACACATCTATTTCGCACCTCCAAGAAAAAACAATAATTATGTTTATAGAAAGAATGTTGAATGATTTTTTTGAATTTTGTTTGATACTTATAGTAAATATTTTACGTGGAGTGAGCATGTTTATGTTAGTATGGGTGAAGTTCGTATGTAGCATACCATAAATTGATCGAAGATTAGCACCAAACTTGAAGTATGTAGCATGTTACAGTAAAAAGTGTTGATAGTATCTTTTAACTGGAAATAACCAAGTTTAGATTGTAGGGTACTATAAACCGATAGCTCACAGCTGCTAGAGCTTCTAATGAGTTTCTTCAAACGCAGTCGTTATAGATACAACTTTAACATCCTATCTTTATTTGATTCTAGATCTTTTGACTGAATTTCAACTACCTTATTTTTTTCAAAATGTTTGACTTAAAAAATATCTCTGATCAGTACTTGCAGATGAATGTTATCTTTCTAATCGCAGTTGTTTGTGCAGCAAGAATGTATTTGTGGAGATAATTTAGGTTGTTACGCATTAAAAAAAATGTAGTAGCTTTCAATTCTGTTAATTTAAGCAAAGAAAAGGGTGGTTTATCCAGCAAGTAATTTAGCTCAACTGTCAGAAATTGAATTATATATAAGACAGACAGTGGATATTGTAGAAATTTTATATATCTGATTGATGATTTATTATAGCACTAACCACTCATTAATCACAATCAACGAGAAATTAGATACATTTCTAATGCTACAAATATAAATCAAACCTAGAAACTTGATGCACATTACCAAACATTACTATCTGATTCTGATGTTCTCATTTGATACAAAAGCAATTTATCCAACTCTTGGGATCAAATAGTTTGCATTGATTCAAGGCTACCCTGCATCTTTTATTGCTAAAATTGATTATAGCCACCTTGAAAATGATTTTGTGAGAGCAGTCCATAGAGCAGCATCGAGGTGTATTGCCACGATGAGGAAATTCAAATTACATGCATACAGGATTGAGTCCAATTTAAGCACACTTATTACGGTAATAGAGTCAAGTCTGACAAGAATCAACCACATTTTGTGCCAGTTCCTTTTATTGATCACATTGATAATTACTAGAATTTTAATGCATAAATAGTCATCGCTATAGCAAAATCCTGTAAATTTTCACTAGCATTGATCAGGATTAATTTCACCAGCATCAAATTTTGCCACAATTGTAATAGTTTCACTGTTTCATTATATTAGTAATCATAATCATAATTGATATTTTGTTTTTGACACTGTTAATTAAAGGCCTACTTATTCAAATTTTAAAGATGTCCATTAGCTCTAATATTTATAAAAAAAAGGTTACAATAACTTGTAGAGTAGTTGATTTTTGATTTGTTGTATCTTGTATTAATATTTTTAAGATGTGTGCTAGAATGTCAGATACAACTTCAACTTAAATCGACATTTCCATGTCAGAATACCAGTATAGTAAATAGTGAGGTGCTTTCCACTAGCTGGGGATATAAAGGTCTATTCCCACTGGCATCAGTTCCATGAAATTTAACTTCAGCTGAACCAACAGTATAATAGACTGGTGGTGGCATTGATGACTAATTTTGAATTCGAACTAGAGATTTTCATTCCATCTAGTGATTATTTATTTGTTTGTAACGGCCAGCTGGGACACAACTTAAGTCATGTCTCCTTTTGAGAGTAATTCTGGCGCTATGATAAATCTTTAATTCATATTTATGCATTTATGTTTTATTTTGTAGGTTTGTGTTCTGGGCTGATCAAGGTACAAGGAAAATAGAACGCTCAGCATTAGATGGTACAGATCGTAAAACACTGGTTCACGATGGCTTACAATGGACTAATCAATTGGCTATTAGTTATCCAACAAGGTAAAGACTTGTATAAATTGTTTTTCTTCTTTGATTAGAGTCTGGACCACTTGTTTTATTATCTTCACTGATCGAGAAGATCAATGTTACAGATCTATTAAATACACTTTGATCAATTTGTTACATTTACATAAAGTTTCTGGAAATGCCAGCAGCTCAGCCATTCGATTAATAGAGTAACCACTTGTACGTACTTACAAAAGATATTAATAATGATGAGAATAACAAGTCCAACTTTAGTTCTATTTATTTAGTAATCATTATTAATGCTCAACAAGTTAATACAGATTGATGTTTTCAATTCAGCTGTTTAAAATCCTATCCTATCTGTTTTAAACCTTTTCTTGAGTACATGAATGGTTCAAATTAAATTTTGTTTTCCATGCACTTATTTAAAGATACATTATGTAAGAGCTGAATCGGCCTATTGCAGGTCTTTATTTTATCTTCAAATGCTATATAAACTATTATTTAGACAGTTATTCACATGAAAAGCCGATAATCAATTTTCTAGACCATGAAATGGTGGAGATTTAAAGTTCCAATTTCACTTTTTCTAAGAAAGTCAAAATATAATTAGTTCTATGTTTTTTGCTCAAAAGGTTGTCAACTCACTATTATACAATCATGGACAAAATTTTTGGGGGGTTAGAAAGGGTGACACTGGTTGATTGAGGAAATAGTTACTCAATTACCTCCCTTGTTTTCCCATTCTTCTCCATGGACGGCCATCTTCAAACGTTTGAATTTGAAGTTGAAAATGATATTTTTGCCAATTTCTCAACTGGCAATAGTGGATTAATGGGATTATTCTTTAACAAGGTAGGACTGTTTATAGGTTCAATCTATTTTGGGGCTTTATTTTAATAAATTTTAAAAGTATAAATTAAAAAAATGCTATTGGAACTTTAAATGAATTAGTAGACAGTCACCATTTAATGATTTAATTTGAATATGGCGATTGGGGCTAAGGCTCTAATAACAAGTACTGTTGTTATGATGATAAACAATCTATATCCGATCAAAACTTCAAACAGCAATAACTTTGCTCAGAATAAAGTAATTTGAATGACATTTTCAATATATTCATTTCGCATTATTATTTTTTTCAAACTTTTATAGCAGGAATGGCCAGCTCTTTATCTAAATCTTACATAATGCATCTTTGATTAAAAACTTGCATTATAGAAAAAAAATTAACTCAAAGTTTTGGAATCAAAATTAGATACAGATTAAAAAGAAATGCGATATTATTATAGTTTTAATTCTGTAAGTTTACCATTTACAAAGAGCATGAAGCTACTTGCATAACAATTGGGAGATTCAGAATTGCTTACGCCAGACTGTGGCAAAAGTAGGATTAGTGTATCAGATTGTAATTGAAGAATTATTTCCTGTCTTGGAAGGGACATGGTGACATTTTGGGCTAAAGTGTGTTTGCGACCATATGGTCTGTTTATCAATGAAGGTGTTGTAGTTCCCAGTATACACACTTGTGAAGATGCCGTCCTCGCAACCTCATAGGAGCTCGCTGTGTTCTGTGGTTTACGCTGACTGCTTATACACCTCTGCATACAAGCAAATTGTTGAAGTAACAATATGTTATTATTAGCCCTATGTCACTTAGCCCTATCTTTCACTTATTTGGGATAAAGGTAAATGATATCTTATTCTTGATATGTTTCTAATGGTAACTTATTAATGATTGGTAGAAGGGATTGACTGTATCCTAGATACAATTAATAACTGGAAAATTGTATCACAGCATGAGACAAGAATGCTGTCATTCTATTGACCAGTCAAAAAGAAATGAAAAATGTGACCTTCATTGTTCTATCCAATCTAGTTTATCTCCTCCAAAAGAAAGGGTATATAGTCTAGTAGATGTCAGACAATAATTGATGACTTGGAATTGCTTTGACAATATGATTTGATTAGCTCAGATTAAGGTAGAAATGAAATTGTGAAGAAATTCACCATAATATACAAATTGATTTTCTCTGTTATATGATATCTTTAGATGATCATTGATTTTTGTCAATTATTTGTCCTGTGCGTAAAAAATACAATTATCTCTTATGTCTTATCTTTTTCTAAAAATGGGCACATAATTAGGCCTTAGTTTAGAAAGACAGAATCCATCTGCCCAGAGGACTGGATAATGATTTTAATTGTACCAGACAAAATATCAGGCATTTCTTAACTACCATATAGTATCTTACATTTTGAACATTATGCCTAATGATATCATTAAAAACAAAAATGAATGTGTGTTTGACAATGTCTGTGGCACACCTGTCTGTGACAGCTGCTTTATTTCCAGACTTGCATTTTCCCTGTTCTGTAAAATGCATTAATATCAATTCAGTGTTAACGGAAATTGTTATCAGGTATTTTGAGATGACTTAAATCCGATATTAATAGCTACTGAGAATAAACTATGCAATTAAATTTATAAATAATTAATTTGAAGGAGGTTATACTGGGTGGATGAAAGAAAAGAAGAAATTTTGTCATCTGACCTCGAGAATAATAATGTCGTCAAAGAAAGGGACATCGCTAAAAAGACAAATGGAGATTCTGTATTTGGACTGGTTGTCATTGGAAACACAGCTATATTTGGTATATCTCGAAGTTCCCGGTTACAATCAACATTTGTACAGACACAAGTGCCATCATGGAAGGAAGTTCCCATTCTTCCTCATGGTCAAGAATTGTATAGTTTAGTGGCCGTCATGCCTACCTTACAGACATCAAGTAAGTTAAGACAACTACTCGGTAACTGTCAGTTAGATATCTGAAGATAATGACATCAACAGTACTATGGTTACTATTAGCTATTCGTATTGTTTGTACAATTTCCGCAAGGAAATTGTCACAACTTATACATTTTAATCCAGTACCCAAGCTAAATTTACAAGGAAAATATTGAAACGAGAAGGAAGACACTATAAAAAAACCACTTGATTAAGATTAAGACCCATTCCTTACATTACATTCTATTGAAAGCAAAACTCATTAGTTTTGATGACCGCTATAACATGACTTGATTGATGATCTGTTCGGAAAATTTTAGTGGTAAAACACTGTATTATTCATTTTGTAAAATACATGACATATTCAAAGGGTAAAATCATTATCCACAAATGGTATTATAAATCTTATTTGTACAAAGATTTTTGATAATGATTCCATCTATGAGTAATCTTTAAATCTGTCCTTGGAAACAAATGTCTAACAGCTGATATTACTGTTCTCAAGTCCTCTTGTGGTATTAAATATTTATTGATCAATGTCGGTAGTCTGTGTAGTTGGAAAGATTTAATGCATTGATTTAAATAAATTTTATGCCTTCGCTAGAAAAACTATCAATAGTATCTTCAGACAAATTTGTCATGAGCATAAAAAATCTTAGCAGTCTGTAAATTTTTAATTACATCAGTAGGGGAAGAGCAGGGATTGGTTGGACAAATTTTGGATTTTTATTGTAAAACCAAAACTTTTTTCTTTATTCCAATTGTTTCATATTGCAATATAGTTTATACGATTTTACATATCTTGAATGAATAATTATATTCTGGAATGGTTTAAAGTTATATTGATTTTACTGTACTAATTAGCCAACATGTGAGACAGGGTTCAATTTAGTCTAAAACCAATGAGTAGCAAATTTTTGTGACAGACTCACATTTTGGCTAATCAATTCAAAATTTGAATAGCATTTGCTTAGATTTGAGAAGCAGTAAAACGTAGCCTAATCACAAAAATAATTTGTAATTCTGATTTTTCGAGGTATAAGTGAATACCTTTTCCGCCGAAGTTCGGCCTTTGTTGTATACCCTGCTTCGGCTTATGTGCGGATGAAGGTAAAAAAAACCCCGACATCTCCTCCCCCCCACAAAAAAAAAAATTAGTTACCGTCTCTCTACGATGCCGGACGCATCCCCCTCTCCGCCTTCAAAATATTATCAACCTTAGAATATGCCATCGTTTCACGCGTCTCACGAGATGTCTACTTTTAGATTCCAGTTAAGTTTTATTCTATTTTTAGTAACATATTTTATAAACACGTGTGATTAAAAATGGAGTCTGCATTGTCTTCTAGTTATCAGATATATTGAAATAAGAACTGGTTCAAATTAATCACGACCACAACTTGGAATATTAGTTAGTCCTGCATTTAATAATTAATTTGTTCATAGGCCCAACTATACTCCATATTCATCCAAAATGTAATGAATCACACTTCACAAGTTTGAAAGCAATTTTTGGCTAATGAATGAAATAATTGTATTGCTTTTACCATGATTTGGGTCGCTTTTTGCGATGCGATACTGCTTAAATTGAACCCTGATGTGAGATACTTGGACTCTACATATTATATAGGGGAAAGTATGGATAGTTGTAGTTCAACTCCAGACAGTTTTAAGTGTCCTAAAAGATGATCCTTAAATGGCATTTATTAACTGGATAGACTAACAACAAAAACACATACTTATGTTTTCCTAAAAGATGTTCAGTGAAATTATCTTAACATTTTTAGACAAGTTACAGAATGTTAATTTAAATTTCTCTTAAATATTCATCTATAAATAAGATCATGTGTGCCAATCTCATGAATATATAAGGCATACTTTTTTTTACCAAATATATTTTCTAGAATGAATAATGTTAAGAATCCAGGTTTTTCCCCTGAAGTTGAAGAAATAATTGCCTGAGAATGTCAGCTAAGCTTGTGATATATTATCATCCAAATTAAATACAATACTCTTCCCTTTCATGTCCATTTATGTTTGTCAATAATGTTTTAGATAAGTTTAAAATATGTCCATGATCATCACCCTTATTTCTGTTATTTCATGCATAAGAAAGATGTCAACATTCTCTGCTATTCAGTGCACGGAAATAACTAAGTAAACGCAGGACAGTTAGATTACATAAATTTTTTTGTCAATCATACCGATATAAGTTGTTAGTTTTGCTATTAATTAATCCACTAAAAGAAAGAATACAACTATAAGTTTTTGACATTACGTAGGTGTGTGAAATTATACCACTATCTTAGCCATCCCCATGCATACTCACTTACTACCAAACTTTTCATCACTTTTTGTCCCCTACTCAAGGGTCAGGTGTTCTAGAAAGGGTAAGCATACCCTGCCTGGTTCACTAAACCTGTCACTATTTATAGTTAATGGGACAATGTTTCAAGTTGGATTTCATAATTTACTGATTTATATTAATATATCAGATATCAGATGAGTGTTTTTTAATGTATAATTTCAGGTGCCCATCCTTGTGGTGAAAAAAATAAAGGAGGTTGTTCTCATCTATGTCTGCCAACTAGAGGAATGTCCTATCAGTGTGCCTGTCCATCTTTTGGTGGTTTAGCTCTCAGTGTAAATGGCAAAAATTGTGAAGGTATGTATGAAGGGGTGGTGTTTCACTTTAAAAAAAAAGAAAAAAGAATCAGTCTGTGCAGAAATCGATTGGACATGTAGTATTATTTGCAGTAGCCTACATTTCTACTTTTATGTAAACTCTGTGACAATTGATGATAAAAATGACAAAAGAAGAAATAATTGCAAATTTAATTTTATTTTAAAAATGATTGTTATTGCATAATTAGTTGCTACAGAGCTCTACAGTGTATTTGTAATCAATATTAATACTTTTCTCAATGATTAATAATTTGTATTGACATTTTTATACGTCCACATTCATAATGTGAACGTATTATGCCGTCGCCCCTGTCTGTGTGTGTGTGTGTGTGTGTGTGTGTGTGTGTGTGTGTCTGTGGTTCGCCTACAGGGCGCAATTCTTCATGGATTTTCTTCAAACTTGGTATACTTATTCCTTATACCCCAAGGAAGATCCCTATTGTTTTTGGGGCATGCCCGACCCCCAGGGGCCGAGCCACGCCCATTTCTAGTATTTGTTTGTTTGTCGTCTACAGGCCACATTTCTTAACTTATAATCTTGAAAGTTTGCATACATATTCTTTGTACCCTAAGGAACATCCCTATCGTTTGGGGTGTATGCCCCACCCCCAGGGGCAGAGCCACGCCCATTTTCTCTTCGTGTGTCTTTGTGTCGCCTACAGGGCGCAATTCTTACTGGATTTTCTTCAAACTTGGTATACGTATTCCTTATACCCTAAGGAAGATCTCTATTGTTTTTGGTGCATGCCCGACCCCCAGGGACAGAGCCACGCCCATTTCTAGTATGTATTTGTTTGTCGTCTACAGGCCACATTTCTTAACTTATATAACTTAGCATACACATTCTTTGTACCCTAAGGATCATCCCTATCATTTGGGGTGCATGCCCAACCCCCTGGGGCAGAGCCACACCCATTTTCTTATCGTGTGTCTTTGTGTCGCCTACAGGCCGCAATTCTTATTGGATTTTCTTTAAAACTTTGTATACTTACTCTTTATACTCTAAGGATGATCCCTATCGTTTGGGGTGCATACCCAACCCCCAGGGGCAGAGCCACGCCCATTTTCTTTTTGTGTGTCTCTGTGTCGCCTAGAAGCCGCAATTCTAACTGGATTTTCTTAAAACTTTGTATACTTACCCTAAGGATGATCCGTATTGTTTTTTGGTGCATGCCCGACCCCCATTGGCAGAGCCACGCCCATTCCTTGTATTTATTTGTTTGTCGTCTACAAGCCACATTTCTTAACGTATCATCTTGAAACTTTGAATGATTATTCTTTGTACCCTAAGGAAAATTTCTATCATTTGGGGTGCATGCCCAACCCCCAAGGGGCAGAGTCACGCCCATTTCCTTTTTGTGTGTCGCCTACGGGCCACAATTCTTAATCGGTCATCTTGAAACTTAAAATACTTATTCCTTATACCCTAAGGATGACCCCTTTTGTTTCGGGTGCATGCCCGACCCCCGTGGGACAGCAACACCCATTTCTTGTATTTGTTTGTCTGTCGTCTACAGGCTGCATTTCTTAATGTATCGTCTTGAAACTTTGAATAATTATTCTTGGTACCTTAAGGAAGATCCCTATTGTTTTTGGTGCATGCCCAACCCCAAGGGACAGTGCCACGCCCATTTTTTTTTTGTCTGTCTGTGTGTCACCTACAGCCCACAATTATTAATCGATCGTCTTGAAAACTTTTTTTATACTTATTCCTTATACCCTAAGGCTGACCACTATTATTTTTGGTGCATGACGGACCCCCTGGGACAGAGCCACGCCCAATGCTTTTGTGTCTTGTGTTCGCCTACAGTATGCAATTCTTAACAGATCCTTTTAAAACTTTACAAACCTATTCCTTATATCCTAAAGATGACCCCTATTGTTTTTGGTGATTTCCTAACCCCCAGGGGCAGAGCCATGCCCATTTTTACTTCGTGTCTATGTGTGTTGTCTACAGGCCACGATTCTTAATGGATCGTCTTTAAACTTGGGATATGTATTCCATATAGCCTAAGGACGTCAACTGCATGTCCCGACTCACACAGGCAAGACACGACCAATTTTTGTGTTTGTCGTTTACAGGCCGCAATTCTGAATGAATCAGCTTGGTACTTGGTTTATGTATTCCTTATAGCCTGAGGGCGTCCACTATTGATTTTGATGAATGTCCCGACCCCCAGGGGCAGAGCCACGCCCACTTTTTGCCTTTAGTGTTAGGAAAGCACAATTCTGAATAGATTATCTTGGTATAGTTATTCCTTATACTCTAAGGACGGCAACTATTAATGTTGGTACACGACCCTCAACGCTAAACAAACCAAACGCCTAGCCTTCTTGACAAAGTACCATATCAATCAAAGCAGGAATGTGGACGTATATTGTAGCGTTAGCGTTATGTTTTATTTCAGTGCCGAGTGAACTTTTGTTCTTCACGCTGAAAGATTCTGGTAATGTTGGATTTATCTCCCTTACTGGAGCTCAGTCACCGTATCTAACTTTGGTTGGTAGAAGTACCCAACCTAGTGCTGTATCTTATGATCCTATCAATCAGGTAATCTTACATTAGTTCTCATATTTGGATTATGTTGTTTCTATTAAATGCAGACCAGACCTGTCAACCCCTCAGAGCTGAAATGCAGAAGGGTAGTGTAAAAAAAGGCAGTAGAAACCATGATTTGGCAGTAGATTTCCAAAAACGCGTAATTTCGCACTTCCAAGGGTAATTAATTTGGAAATGTCAAATGATACATTGTATTGTAGGCCTAACAATACAAAAATTGCATTAAATGGGTAATAAATAAAATACACACACATTCATTAGCAATGAACAATATCTAAAATTATTTATTAAACCAAAATTGAATATGTACCCTACAGAAAGAAATAATTAGTATTTATTAGTAAAAAAAATAATTAAAATTAGCAGTCCAGTAGTGGGCCTACACTGGCAGTACTCCAGTAGATTCTACCATTTTTCTTTTGTTTTAACTTATTTGTATTAGTATGATTTAAAAAAAAAAAATCCTCGTCTGCCGTGTGTTTCCTATTCCGACAGTTTTTGTCAATTTTATTTAATGATTAATTTAATGTAAGATAATTGTACTTATTATATATATAGATTCTACAGCAATTCTTGATTAGGAATAGAGAGGAGGGCGTAAAAAATAAGTTTTGCATCGCGACTAAATAAGTAAATATTATTGACATCGAACATGCTTTTCATGCCGTGACGTTTATCCTCTACTAATGCAATTCAGTGTACGGGATTTTTTCTCACTCAATTCCGTAAATCTGCTTTTAAATTTATTCGAGGGAGCCTTCCATGTAAGCCGTATCGGCAAGACGTATTCTCATTTTGAAATTAAAGTTCCAGGTTGTGTTGCATTCGAAGTATTGTATTACGTACCTACGCGCGCAAACGAAAATGTCAGCCATTGCTGCCATAAATTGGTCGCTATTTGTTTAGTTTATCACTACGCATTTTAAGAGTATTTGGAACACGTGGCAATAATATATCCGCTTTATTAACTCTAAAAAGGTTGAAACGAATTCGAGAACAAATCTCTTAGCTAAATTACACCTTACAACACCCCAAGTCGATGTTGATAACAGAAAGTCACAATCCTTTTTGTTTAAATGCAAAGAGTTGCTTCCCTTAGTTCCAAAGTTTTGGCGAGACAATTCAAAAAACCTCTTTACTTTTTGTTTAAGAATGCGGTAGAAATCTATTACTGCACAGTAGAGCGGTACACGAGGCCATTTCGCGGCATTTTACCGCATGATGCGGTAGAGTTGACAGGTCTGATGCAGACTCACTGGTTATTAGATAATCTCTAAAGGTTCAAGGGATTTCAACAAAAAATATCAGTCAAACTGGTATGCCATTGTTATGACTTACATATGATATTTTAATATAATATTGGTTTATATTTTAGATGGTATATTGGAGTGATGCAAGTGAAAATTCTATTTATACAGTTAGTTTAGATGGTACAGACAAAAAGATCTTTCTCAATAGTAGTCATGGTATTGGCACAGTTGATGGTAGGTTTTCATAAGGTGTTTTGGTTCTAATTCTTGCACACTTAAAAGAAATCTTGCACATGTCCACATGTTAATGGTAACATATTGCTGTTCCCCTTGGCTTCTGTCTGTTTCCAATATGTAATTGATGTGCAGATCAGATGCTTTACCGATTGTACCGTACACATGGACCCATGAAGTGAGTCACACATAAATTTATTTGCAGTTATTGCCTTTACCAAATAAACTTGTAATCTTGACATATTCCTGTTGTGATTTCCACATACTATTATACTATTTTGTCTGTTTTGAATGGATGGACTTTGAGTTTGTTCACTCTTTGATTAGGAATTAGGATCATGTGAACTATATTTCATGCGTGGAAACACCACAATGGTAGTTTGATAATATTCCCAGTGAAGGTTTTCATGGCTTTTTTGTGCCGTTAGGTTTTCCATTTAACATTACTCATTGCTGTATGACACATTTCCAAAATTTATATATATATTTTATCCAGGTTTGGCTATGGATTTTCTTGCTAGACAGCTTTATTTTACTAACATGGGTCAATCAGCACCAGGTCAAGATGGTGCCGTATATTCCTGGCATCGAATAGAAATGATCAGTTTAAATCGTGAAAAAAGGAAGACAGTTGTTACAAATATAGAGAGACCAAGAGGATTAGATTTAGACATCAGAAATGGGTGAGCCAACTACGAATTTATTACAACCATAGAAAAATTATGTTTTCAAAATAATTTTTCGAGATATTAAGTCCAGCTTTATTGGTTTCCAGACGGTTTCAATGCAATGTTCAGCTATAGAAAAAAAAAATCTTTCCTTGTCCCCTCAAAAATATTATTTTAGAAATTGAATATTACCATTTTACTCTCATTTCAGGTTTTTGTTCTATGGAGACTGGGGTGATAAACCAATGATTGTCCAATCTCTTCTGGATGGTTCCAATCCTAAAGTTATCTTAGATAAAGGTCTCAGTAATCCAAATGGTTTGACATTTTATAATGGGCGTCTGTATGTTGCTGATTCTAATTATAATAATCGTACCTCTTCCCCTCACCTTATGGTGTATGATGTTTCAAAAAGTTCCTGGCAGCAGTTGAAGCTTAGTGCCAATGTCTCTGTAAGTGTTGCTTTGTAGAAATTTCATAAATTGAACCAAATAAAATTCATATCTTTGAGAAATACATTGTCTTGTATGGACATTTCAAACATAAACTATCCTAACCAGTATATGAAATGCAAAGACCAATGGCTAAATCAAGTTCCAGCAAAAGAGAAAATTTGTAAAAAGGAAAATGTGTTAAAACAAAAAATCAGTTGTGATATGATGATGGAATTAAAAAAATAGATTTGACCTAAAACTGGTGATCCTCATTTGAGGGATTTTAGACAGTGTGAAACTTGAATCTTTAGAAGGTATACTGGTCCATACACGGTTTAATTCTGTTATTTATCACATCCAGCATTCTCTGCAGGCAATATAAACAAGCCATTTACAAATAATGTGGAAAAGTAAGGATGAGGATCTTTTCAACCGAAAGAATTCAAGTGGGGAGATTATCTACCATTGATATTTTGTTTAGTTTTATTATTTCAGTGTTAAAGAATTCAGTGTTTTGAAGAATTTCAGCATGGATTCAGCTGTGACATTGTCCAAAAATACAACTAATGATCAGTGGCTTCGGTAGATCTCTGGTTGTCTATGCGGTACCAAAAGTACTGTTATGAATTGTATTTGTTAGTAGTGAATGCCTAATATATTTTACTTTTATTTTACCTTTATAGTTACCGATGGGGTTAGCAGTAAGAGGAGATACCTTGTACTATACAGATTGGGTTTCCATGGAAATGAGTAATGGATATTTAAAATCTTATGATTTACGATTTGGTGTTGATAATAATGTAATGTTAACAGGAGCAAGACCTACAGGTTTACATTATTCTCCATTAGCTAGACGAAGACAAGGTAATCATTTAATATTTCATTTTAAGATATGAGGGGTGTGGGGGGCCAAATGGTTAGTGTGTGCATGTTTTATCATGAGATCTGTCATTGAGTCAACTATCGTGGTTTTTACTCCCCGTGAAATAAAATTGAATCTCTTGTTAGTCCCAAATTGGGCTGGTTTGTGTCCAGTGGACTATAAATTCCATTTCTCAATCTCTTTAAGATATGACATTGTTATATATTATTACTATTTAAAAACCAAAAGTTGATAATAAAAATTTATGACTACCTCAAGATGAAGATAGTAGTTTATTTATGATTTGTGTCTGTGTTTTTTTTTAGAACCACATGATAATTCATGCGATAGAGATGTATGTAGTCATCAATGTGTTCGAGTTCCTTCAACACCAGACAAACCTTTTAAATGTCAGTGTCCAGATGGGTCATCTAAAATATTGTCTAGTAATCAGGCTACTTGTGAAAGTAAGTAAAAGTGCCATCATTAAAATATTTGACAAATATAATATGATATATTTAACTTTATCTTCAAATCTAAACTTAAATTATTTTGACATACATTTTTCTTGTAATCCCAACTTTCTCATGATTTTGTTCATTTTCACCCGTCTCTATTAGCTCAGTTGGTACATTTCAATTATTTATTTTCAGGACCAGCTAATTTTGTTCTCTTTGCTGATTTGAATTCGTTGAAAATGGTTAGTTTAGATCCAGAATCTGAATCAACTGTACATACTATACAATATGGTCATATACGTAGTAATTTTGTTGCTGTGGCATATGATAAATCTACAGATACTATATACTGGAGTGACATAACAGAGTAAGTTACAGATCACATATATTGATTTTCACCTATTTCCAATAATTACAATCAAAGTTATCATCCGATTGACTTGAAGTTAATACACAATATTGGTAGGACCAATTTGGCTTCACATCTGATAAATGTGGTGAGGTTAGTAGGTGACCAAATAGTTAACATGTGCGTGTTGCAACATAAGGTCTGCCATTAAGGCAAGTGGCATGGATGGTTTCAATTTCCCACTTGATTGTAACAAGGAGTAGGGTTGCTTGTCCAACCTCATGAGTTTTCTCCAGGTCTTCCAGTGTTCCCATTGCTAAAGACCCCTGTATGCAAAGGCGAATTAATGAAATAAAATTAAACCATATATGTGTCAGTTCCAAAGTGACCTAGTTTGTTTTGAGTAGACATTAAAACATATCTTAGATGAGAATAAAATTTCTCTGTATGTTTTTTTTTCAGAAAATCTATCTATTCTTCGCCATTCAATGGTATTGAGCCTAAACTGATTTATCGTAGCACTCAGTTTATTGAAGGAATAACAGTTGATTCTGATAGACAGCGTCTCTTCTGGACTGGTTATCTTAGTAATGGTACTGGTGTAGTGGCTAGAATGAATTTACAGAGAGGACCTTCATCTTACCATGAGGTTAAAAAAGGACTCAATAAGCCAAAAGCAATTCTGTTTTTTGCAAAGAAAAAGTAAGTTTTATTATTTCAAATGTGGGTGATCTTGAATTTGTTTTTATCTTAATTTCTTTTATTTTGATATTTACAGACCTTCTCTCAAAGGAAAGTACATTGACAAATGTCGACCTATATGAATTAATGGCAAGTTATTTTTTATTGTAGGATGTTATTTTGGACCGATTTTGGTGGTAATAATTACCCTGCTAGTGTACACAGATCACGAGCTAATGGTAAACATCATAAAGTTATCATGTCAGACGGTCTATTCTGGCCTAATGCACTAGCTTCACAAGACTCACAACTCTATGTTGGTGATGGCTCAGGGAAAGTCTTTCAGATGAACTTTGATGGTGAGTATAATGATTATAAAGGAGTGGCCCGTTATAATGTCAAACTTCAATAACGGTGGGGATTTTGGCTGTATTGCGATTTTTCTGTGACATTACTTATTGTGTAAGTGGATGTTTTGGCCTGCTTCACTAATCAAGACATGGATTAAAAACAAGTTAGCTATTAATTATCAAAGACACTGACAAGATTAATTGGTTCACTGGGTGTCATTCACCATATATTTATTAGATACACACAAAACATCAAAAAAAATATTATGTCTTATTCACAAGAAATAACAGTAGACCCATTCAACATCATCATTGCAGCGTTGTATATTGTTGTCACTATCCATCACCCACAATTGCATGTGGATCATTGATGTAAATTTTATGTTCATGAAATGAAAATGTCTATTGTTTTTCAACAATTTCTGATAATTACTGTCAGAGTTATCGCCCATGATAAATTCGAAACATCCCATGGACCTCTGTTCGATTGACCTGTCATCAGTTCTTTTAAGATAATAACTGTGGGAAGTTAGAAATTTAACGAAGATAATATATATTTCTATTGAAATTCTAATAGAGTTATATTTATCTTTGTAAAGGTAACAGCAATAGATATGTTTTTGACTGTTTACTTTCGATCCTTCCTTGCATATTTGGCATGATTCTTTACATAATAGCACAACAAAATAACACATGTCTATGAAGTGATAATATGTTGATTACATACACACCAGGAGCTAGACATCCTAGTTTTTCTGTAGACATGATTTTTAATTTGCACCTGTTTGATATATGATCATCTTTAATGGGAACATAAGACATAGAAGTTGTGTTATATAATATAAAAATATATATTATATCAGTGATGCTATTCACACTAGGGGTATAGTGTCGAGTTCAACATATGTTTAAACGATATATTTATTGGTATGTGGCTGTAGGTGTGTTACTTATATTATGATAAATAATTAGCTATTGAGTAACATGACCTGTTGCTAAACAGGTAGAACATTTAGTACATTTTCTAAAATAGATCAGTAACTTGTAAATAACATACTGTAATCTGATGAAATCTAGTATAATCCTTCACCTTTGCTTAAGGTCCTGGTGCCCTTTCCTACTCACACTTGCTAATAAAAACCAAAAGAACAACTAAAAATTGGTCAATGGGTAAAGCAAATGACGTTTTGTAGTGTGTCACAAAGGCATGGTTCTATATTTTTCAGCATATATATCTTTGTGCTCTTTTGGAATTAATCCTCCCACTCATAATATATTTTCAGTGACCTCGCTTGATGTACTTTAAATGAAGAAATAAATACTAACTTGCTGTTTACATACTTCAATTTGATCTTAAGCTTCTCTTTTGAATACTAGATTTAGATATAATTATGGTTTTGTCACTTAAGTTCTATTTCTCATAGATTCAAGGCCAATCTAAATTGAAAATGGATGACTTAGAATTTTATTATTACAGGCTCTGACAGAAGAGAATTGACATTTTTAAGTGGCTCAGATGTATTTGGTATGGCTGTATTTGATAAAGTATTATTTTATTCTGATTGGTACACTAATAGTGTTTATATGGTTGATATGGTAACCGGAGATCAAGAAACTGTGGCAGCCCATCTTTCACGACCAACTAGTATCGTTATATATCATCCAAATGATTTAAGCAGTAAGTATATAGACAGTCTTACTCCCAAGCCAGACAACTGGCTCACATGGAGTTTTAAACAGATCTCTACTGTTGTCAATACTGATACTGTGCCGATTAATATGAAACACATGGCCATAGACCCAATGAGTCTTATCTCTATTAATGCATTTCAAATAATTTGACATTGTACAAATCTTTCAAATTTCCAGGAAAACAAAATTTTTACATTGAGGATCTCTGAATCCTGTATTTGTTTTAGAAAATTAAATTCTGCTCTCTAATCCTTCAATATAATCTGTAGCAAAATATATGGACAATCTTTTCAATATAATTGCCAAGGCAATACTTCTCGACTTCTTGTAAAATACCCAAAATAAAGTATTGTTTTAATTTATTTTACAGAAGATAATTTATGTAATGAAGATGGTGAAGAAAAATGTAGTGCTATTTGTGTACCTGTACCTAGATCTTATCATTGTACTTGTAATATTGGATCAAAGTTAGCTGCTGATGGCAAAAACTGTATTCAAAGTTAGTTCCTTATTTTATCATTACTTCACTTGCAAATTATAAATGTTTTAGAAGAGTGCTTTTTTTCATTCATTCATTCTTTAGGATACTTTATACATCAAGGTAACTTTGAAGTGAGATACTAAGCCATAAAATGTCTGAATGAAATGTATATCAATGCTTTTTCTCAAATGTTGTCCATAGATTTGATTTTAGTAGAATATTTTGATTGCTGAATCCTCTCTGTTTAAAATGCATAATTAATTAGAATATATATTAAGATTTGATTATTATTTATATTAAAGTGTCAAGTCCATGGGTGCGAACTGAAGAAAGAAGATGTGGTGATGGATGTGGTAAAAATTCACAATGTGCCCAACGAGTGCCATTATTAGAATATATCTGTGTATGTAAAGCTGGTTATTATTTATTTGATGGTGATTGTATAGGTAAGATTTTCACAAAAATGCATTGTTATCTTCTTTATATAATTTTAACAAAAATAGTGTTCTTTAGCTACTTTTTTAAATGATTAAATCACGTAAACCTGATTGAATTCTCTGGGAATCTGGCCACCACTCTGGGTTAGCTCATGATTATGTACGATATACATGACTTTAGTGTTAAAAATTTGTGGAAAGGTCATAATATAAGCACTGATGGTGAACTTTAGATCAGTTTAGAATTGATCAAAGTGGATAACTTTTAGGCCAATATGCTTTTAGGTAAGACTATATCTGTTATTTTAGTGTGGAATATTATAGCTTTAACATGATATGGTATGAATTACTTATTATGATCAATATTATATTTCAGGTTGTGGAGAGAATATGTATAAATCATCGTTAGGTAATGAAGCTTGTGATGCTTGTCCTTTTGATACTAGTACACAAGGTGCTACAGCCTCCAGTCAATGTTACTGTGATAGACCTAACCGAATTTTAATCAATAATACATGTATAGGTAATTTTACAATCATTTATGATTAAAACCTCTAATTAACTCAATGTTATCCATAATCTGAGACATGTATAAGAATTAAAAACTCGTCCATTTCAATCACTATGGATGTTGTGATCCACTGAACAAATAAAGCAAGCTTTCATATTTCTATCAATTTCTATCTGTTACACCTCTAATTGACTCAGTGTTACCCATAATCTGAGACACGAATAAGAATTTAATACTCCTCAATTCCAATCAATATTGATGTTGTGAATGTGATCCAATGAAAAAATAAAACTTTCATATTTCTATCAATTTTCTTGACATGCATTCTGTTGATTATGAAACACATAAATATTTTTTCTTGCTGCATTTAATGTGTTATAAAAGTAATATTTTATAATAGAAGATATGGAGGTTCATATTGATAAATAGTCATGCATTTCTTTCCTTCTATGCAGTTATTGCAGTAACTACTGTTGATTCTGTGACAACAGAAGAGGTTACTACATCAACATCCAAAATGGTTACAATGACAACATCAAAAGATTCAAAAATGGACTGGTTAGATATAACAACAAGTAAATCTGTTGACCATAGCTTTGTTCCAAGAGAAGTAACACTGTCTGGTGTTACTTTTGACTATGAAACCAATGGTGAAAGAACTCAGGAACCAGTACATGAACGAACCCATGCACCTTATGTTGAGAGAACACAAGCAACAGTAGATGAGACAACACACATACCAGCTAGACCAACTACAGAAGACATTGAACCACTAATAGATGTAACCATGGTAACAAAAGACACAGCTTCATCGATTCAAAATAATGGTAGGTCTGTTAGTTTGGATTATTGTGGTAAATAAGAATTACATTCAATTTTAATGATTACAAGGGGAGGTTTGGATGGTCGAATGGTTAGCATGTACGTGCTGCATCATACTTCGAATCCCCGGTTGTACGTGGCAAGGAGTAGGGTCGTCTGTCCATCCTCATGGGTTTTCTTCTGGTCCTCCGGTTTCCTCACACGGCTAAAGACCCCTACGTGCAAGCGAATTATTGAAATAAAATTAAGCCATATGTGACCCGGCATAGCAAAATGAGTCACAGTGACCAATTGTTCAAAAGTGAGGTTTTGGAATAACCAAAAAGAGGCTGGTCTCAGCTTTTCAATGATATATTAACCATTGCTTTGCGACGTTTCATCTCTGAGAAATTGCGATTTGAAGTTGGTTGGTCTGGACATCCCTGGTTTCCTAAATTCGGAGAAAACGGCATCTGAAAATGACACTTAGATTTTTGCAATATTCATGGGACATAAACATTTGCAATACACATTTATTTTGAAACTCAATAAAACGCCAGATGCTTTCCCAATGCGAAATGGGCTACAAAAAACGAATAAAGAAGAATTTTTAAAAAAAT
Source organism: Patella caerulea (assembly GCA_036850965.1). Lineage (NCBI taxonomy): Eukaryota > Metazoa > Mollusca > Gastropoda > Patellidae > Patella > Patella caerulea. The sequence goes on from JAZGQO010000006.1 coordinate 29,719,463, forward strand.
AATTATTTTTATGAAGGTGCAGCGCCATTTTTTAAAATGGCAGCCAAAAATGAAGAAAAAATGAAAATTCCTATATATCATGTCCGAATCACGGTATACATAGCTCTCATGGTGTCTAACATGGAACGTTGAGAGTCGCAGAAATCAAATATGGAAAATGAATTTTTTTTTTAAATTCCAAGATGGTGGAAATCCAAGATGGCGAACAAAATTGACAGGAAAATGAAAATTCTTCTGTACATGTATTATGTCTGCATCACGGTATACATAGCTTTCATAGTGTGTAACATGAGATTTTTGGAGATGCTGAATTCAAATATTGGCACAAAATAAAATATCAAAAAATCCAAGATGGCCGAAATCCAAGATGGCGACCAAAATTGATGGAAAAAATGAAAATTCCTCTGTACTATGTCTGGATCGCGGTATACATAGCTTTCATGGATGGTTGGGGTCGCAGAAATCAAATATGGGCACAGAAAATAATTTAATTCCAAGATGGCGGTAATCCAAGATGGCGACCAAAATCCAAAATGGCAGAAATCCAAGATGGCGACCAAAATTGATGGTGGCCAAAATGTCAAGTTTTTTTTTATTATTTTGGGAAGCAGAGAGAGGATATGGCTTGTGTTGTGCCAAATATTGAGTTCTTGGGGTCGCTGTAATCAAATATAGGACTGAAAATCAATTTCAAAAATCCAAAATGGCGGAAATTCAAGATGGTAGCCAAAATTGACGGAAAACATATGAAACTTCCTCTATATTATGTCCGGATCATGGTATACATAGGTTTTATGCTTTGTAACATGAGATTTTTGGGACGCCAAATTTAAATATAATATAAAATATAATATAAAAAATCCAAAATGGCGGAAATCCAAAATGGCACGATTTTCCATTATTCTGGGAAACAGAATACGGATACGGCTTGTATAGTGGCGAATATGGTGTTACTTGGGCATTTTATGAAAACGGCAAGTAAATGAACGATTGTTTTGCTTTATTCCAAGATAATTAATGACTTCTTTGCTGACTGCCTTTTACAAAATGCAATTTTTGAACATTAATAGATGTTCTTTTCTTGAAAATTAAACTTTTAATTGGCGAAAGAGGTACTTTTGAGGCTTTTAATGAGAAAATTTGAATTTTGAAAATTTTGACCTACAGAACCATCATTGCACTCTATCGCGGAATCTAGCTTTGCGACTTCCGACTCATTTAGCTGCGCCGGGTCACATATGTTAGTCCCGAAATGACCTACCGGTAGTTTGTGTCGAGTGGAGATTAAACCCTATTTCTCTCTCTCTCTCTCCTTCTCAGCATTGCACCATTTAACCTCAGACACTGAGAATAATTCATTAGACCATACCCAATATATGATGTTAGAACTAAAAATAAAATGAAACCATATGTTAGTCCCGAAATGACCTAGTTTGTGTCGAATGGATGTTAAACCCCATTTCTCTCTCTCTCTAATGATTATGGGTGTTGAATGGCCGAAAGGTTAGCTTGTGGGTGTGTATCATAAGGTTAGTCCCGAAATGACCTAGTTGGTGTCATGAAGGTTAAATCCCACTTAGCTCTTATTAACTGTAAAATACAATGTGAAAATTTTTTAAAACAGAGAGTCTTTTCAATCACAAAGGCTTGACTACACTGGTGCCAGTTCAAAGTTTGTTTAAGATATCTTGAGATGGATAAATTTCATTTCAATTTCCCTCTGAGTGGTTCATTAGATGTTCTTTAGAAACAAAACTGCAAAGGATGGATGAATTTCTTTCAATTTTCCTCTCTTTAAATTTGCGATAAAGCTTTAATATTTAAATATTTGCTTTGAATATACTGCACAATCTCTCTTTTGGTCAATAGTGACTGTTGATGTTATTGTTTTCCACTGACCTCTTAATTTCTTTGATCAGATTTTCTGAGTTTTTTCATATTTAACAATCTTCATGTATATCTTTAATCAGATGATATTTGTATTTTAATTAGTTAGGATTTAATTTTATTTTGTTACAGGTGGCTATCCATATTTTGAGAATTGTCCTCATGATTCTGTAATAACAGTAACACTACCACCAGACAGTAATAGGTATCTATATCCAGTAGAATGGTCAGCTTATGATTCCTATAAAAACCGTCTGCCTATGACATCAAACTATCAGATTGTAGATAGAGCTATTAGTCTCATGTGGAAAGGAAGAGGCAGTGAAGGAATTCAAATGGTGGTATTTCAAGCTGAAGATAATTGGAAACGGAAGAAAACTTGTCAATTTGAAATACAAGTTGATGGTAAGCCATAAGAAAGATTTTGTAAATTTTTATGATTTATATGTTTGTTTATATCTTTCCATGACTTTCCATCGGCAATGATTGAATATGTTAAGCTTCACATGTCTACCTATTTACTATTTAGTATACCAGTTATTGGTATCTGTACTGTATTGGCCAATAGTTTTACTAAAAGTATATAGAGTCATCTCTACTTAAAACTCAACAAGAAACCTTTTTTTTACAGATGTGACAGCACCAGTGTTTACTTACTGTCCCCGTAATTTACTTATAAAAAGTGATCAACCAATGGAACGTGTTGTATGGCAGCGCCCTATAGCTGTAGATAATGTTGGAGTTTTTGAGAATATAGGATCACATGATTCTAATATTGATTTTTCTCATGGAACAACAGCTGTGAATTACACAGCATCTGATAAAGCTGGAAATAAAGCCTATTGTTCCTTTAATGTTACCATAGTAAAAGGTAATTAATACATTTCTTAGCTCAAATTTAGTATTGCCCAGTGGTCTGATCTAGTTTTGGTCATTTTTCCATAGCCCTTGGTCTTGACCGGCATTTATGGCCGATGTGGAACCCATGGCTTACACAATGATAGTTATTCAGATGTTAAGAGGGTTGGGACATTTGTTGGGTATTACAGATGACCAAGGGTTACCTGAAGATGCAGGCTCAAAGGATTTCAGTTATTTGGGAGCATAAATGAAGGGAGTAAAAGCTCTGATTAAAACTTGAATGGCTTGTTTTCCCTGAAGAGCTTTCTCTCACCCTTTTTGGTTTCCAGAGCAAATTCAAGAAAATGTTTATAATTGGCATTGTCAAAAAATGCTTGAATATTGATTCTTTTTAGCAATAGTACAGGATTTGTTTTTCTGGACAGTAGAACATAAACTCCTTTATAAAGGAATTGTGTCAAATTAATATATATTTCAGATTAGTTTACTTTTTACTGCGATTCTAGAAATAACAAAATCTTGTTTAATGAACATAAAATTTTCGAAGAGTCTTCCCTGGAGCACAAAAAAATTTGAATGTAATACACTCACTGTATAAATTAAAGCCTATTCAAATTTTTGGCAATGAGTCAGAATGAGCAAAATTTAATAATGAGCTACAAACAAAACAAGTGTAAATATTAATTTTGAGAGAAATTGAGATTTTCACAAAATTGGGTCAATAAATATACTATCTATCGACCCAAAAGATAAAAAAAGCAATAAAATATTTTAAAACACCTTTATTTGGACATTTTGTAATAGTACCAAATTCTTCTAACTGTCTTTTTTTTTAAATTTCTTAGCGAAATTAGTTATTTTACTCCGATCACATCAACAGGTCAACCAGTCATTCCTCTTAATAATACTTGGCATCGTTGTAAATCAGTGAATCTCTAGTTTATAAATATGAGCAAAGTATTGCTGATTAATTCATTTTGAACATATAAAAAAGACTGTAGTCCACACAATTCGTTTGCTGATTGACCCAAACACCATGTGAAAAGCATTAAGGTATCATGGCTGTCTGGAGACTCAAATATGATTATGGCAATAATTTTTTTGGATACATGTGACTCTCTCTGAGAGTGCATGATAGTGAACGATAATGAATGATGTAAGCATTTCTTACAAATGAAATTGAAATTTCTATCATTGTATCAGTGATTCATATTTTGATTCTGTTAGGGTACTTGACAATCGCAATATGCTTATTGTACACATACAACTTATTGATTCTGCCTCTTTGATGATCAGTCTACTAAATTCGATTCCCGTATCAACAATCTTATTCCCCTGACCACTGGCTAATTAATTGATTGGATTAACTTAAGTTATTCTCACCCAAGTTACAATATTATTATACAAAACATAGATTACTAATGTATGGACTTTTCTCATTTCTTCTAAATTATAACAATATCATAGGAAATGTGAATATGCTGCATGTGTTGTGGATGTTTTGTTACAAAAAGAGTCCATAATTATTTTTACTATGATTTTTATCTTCAACACCCCTGAAAATCTAAAGAATAAAATATTAAACAACAAAATAGCAATAGCAAATAAATGTCGTGGTTGCTATAATGTGATTTTGTTTTGGAACAAACCTACATCTTTAACTTCCTTTTTGTCCTGGCTTACATTCCTTGCTTGGACAGCTTCAAATGGACACAGAGCATCAATATTTGCGCGATTAAACCAACCATATATCATTTTGAAAGTATTACCAGCACTGGTCACAAATGTTGTGAATCATATGTGTTGATTTTATTTTTTTTGTTTTTTACAGAACAGCAATGTAATTTACCTTCATTTAAGAATGGAGCATTTGCTTGTGGCCATACTAGACTTACAGAAGAAATATGCCATGTTGTATGTGGTAGTGGTTATGTTATCAATCCAGTTGGATTATTTGATAGACATTTTAATTGTCAACTGCCTGGAGATGTTCAGCAATTAAATAAAAGAATGAAAATACAAGAACCATGTTTAGGTATATAAATAATGAAACATAACACATTACAATTTAAAGAAATCCTAACAGACAGCTAACTAGTTCTGAAATTAAAATTATATTTAGGCAGTTATTAAAACACCGGATTAGATTGGTCCACTGAAATAATGCCAGAATGTGCTAATTTTGTGTCAGAATTTTATTTTTTTCTGGGGGAGGTACTTCTAAATGGATCCGTCACAAGTGCCTGAAATGCCAGGAAATAAAGTTTCTGGCCTCCAATTTCCTGGGGGAAGAACCCCCCCTCCAGAGCTTCGCGTCTTTGGCGCTCGCCGGCCCACCTAGTCTAGTTAAATTTAATTTGGTTGTATCAATTTTCTACTGCATCTAATGTATTGACTAAGGAAAATGGGGTTTAACGTTCATTCAACACACACTGAGGCATTTTGGGACCAGTGTGTGGTTCAATTTCAGTTGATTTGCTAGATAATTGGATTTTTTAAGCATTGGAACGAATCTGCAGGACCTGGTAAAAAACCCATGGGTTGGACAGATGACCCTACTCCTTGTCACTTAAAAACTTGGAATTGAATCACACAATTTTACACAATAACATACATTAGACCATTCACCCACCCAACCTCCCTCTAGCTGCCATCTTGTGAAATACAGAATATGCTTAATTTGGAGGTTTATTTTTGTCCTTGTTGTTGTTGACTTTGTGAATAAGTAACTATTTTTTACCATCAATTAGTAATTAGTTATTTTTATGATATCAATATCAATATTATCTTAATAAGGCAAAATCCTTTTATAATAAAGTTTATTAATGAATATATAATCTGATAATATTACTGTATATCCATCTTTTTCTTTTGTAGCCAAGAAAAGACCTACAAAAGTACTACAGGAGTTCAGTTTAAGTTTTATTGGACCATGTAATCTAAATAACTCAAGTTTAGTATCAGAACTTTCATCACATATTTTAGACCATCTTCAAAAAAGTGATAAATGTCCGTTTGCTGATTGTCAGTTCAGCAATATGACTGTTGTTTGTGGACGAAGTGTTAAAATTAGAAGATTTGTACAAGATAAATTTACTGTTAAATGGAATATTACCATAGAAAGCATGTAAGTATTTAGGTGTGGTTCCTATAGTGTATCTTTTTGTATCTACACTTCATTGGTGCCTTGTTGCGTTGGCCATTTTTAATCCCATAGCTAGAAATTGAAGAGTTGTCATGCTATAGCAGGGTATGGTATAATTTTTCACAAAACACCACATTCCACTTGGTAGTGGTAAATATTTCTGGATTGTTCAATTTATTAAACCAGATTTGAATATACTGGCACTTAATTAATTACGACGTGTTATAGAGAGAGAAAAAAAAAAAAATTAATTTGAATATATTTGTAAATATTGTGATCAAGAGTTTTACATGCTCACAATGAAATTGCCCACATGGAAATGCGTTTGTATATTGCCGTCAGCTAAACAGAGACAGGCAATTTGATTGGTTAAGACATCGGAAGGACATAACTTTGGTTCTAATTGGGTGAGAGCGATGAAACTCTGAGTATAGATTCATTATATCAATGACTTGACTAAGTTCAATGATGAGAATTTTCTGCTTAGACTAAGTAGCGATTAAACAATTTTATTGGTCAAGTATCTAGAACATAACAACTCTGATTTTGATTGAAGTAGAATGTTAAACTTGACGAAGATATTCATAAGGTGAATGTCTTGACTAAGTTCAGTGATTGACATTAGTTGCTATGGCTAAGCAATTTCATTGGTCGATGCTGTGGGTCAAGATATCTTTGATTCTGATTGATAGAGGCTGATGAAACTTAGTGTATAGTTTTACTACCCGGAACTTCAAAACCTTGACTGCTTTTGGGCGTGAAAATTTTATGCTTAAACTAAGTATGGATAATCAGTTTGATTGCTTGATACTTTTGTAAAAGATAAATGTTTCATTGCCTTGGAACTATCTTAATGTTCTGATAATGTTATTTATTTTTAAGGAATGGATTTACAAAAGGTCAAGTCGAAGCAATATTAAATGATATAAAGATAGAATTAATGAAATTAATATCAGCATTAGCAGTTATTGTAGATTCTCACCAATATACAGCTGAACCTAGCAGTGTACGAACTAATCCATCCCAATTAGTGTGTAATCATGGAGAGATGGTTTTTAAAGATGGCTGTGGTATGTTATTATATAATCAATAATACAAAACTATACACAGATCATAGTTCTATGGAAAACAATTACTGTTTATTACTGAGCCTACTTATCGACTTAAGATTCTCTTGTCTTTATCATTGACATAATACAATCCACCATTAATTATTATAGGTTTAATTGATATAATAAATACTTTGCTTAATCTGCATTTCTGAGAAACAGGTAAAGAAAACAGTATTGAAAAGGGTTCTCCTTGAAGACTTTATTGTTTATGATAATAACAAATCTTCAAGCCATCTTTCCCAGATACTATTATCAAGCAAATTTTACTTAAAATTAGCTATTGAGAAATTTATATAATGAATTGATTAATGCATAATATTCATGTTATTATTACAGTGCCTTGTCCAGTAGGGGCTTTACATAATACAACAGCAAGAAAATGTATGTTATGTCCTAGAGGAACATTTCAACCTAAAGCTAGTCAGGTACAATGTCTAAGATGTGAAATGGATCAGTATACTAGAGAAGAAGGAGCTATTAGTCAATCACAATGTAAGTATGTCTTTAACAGTCTCTACAAGCTCATACTGTCAGTTTTAGAGCTACGACCGTTGTGTGACCTAGTAGGACAGTGGTGCCAGTGGTGGTTTGTACATTCCCCTTGACTCACACCCAGAATGTCACATCCAAATCTATTCTTATGATGGTGCTTGAGGTATTTCTAGTTGTTTGGATTATGCCAAAACATATTTTGTGTACTAATTGGTGTTGCGTTCTAAGATCTCTTGACAGAAAGCACAAGAATAAGAATAGATTACCTATGAAACAAGAGTTTGATCAATGACAATAAGGGGTTAAGTTGAGATAACTACCTGTGGCTTGTCTTCGGTTTTGTCCTAATTCTAAGAAGTGAGTTAATCAATGGAAGACGATTTTTAGATTTTAAACCTAATTTTATTTTCTGTTAATTTAAATTTAAATATATATTTTCAGGTATTGAAGTACCAGCTATAGATGAAATGAGTAAATTTTTAATCATCACAGCTTGTACATTTGGTTTTGTTTTCCTCTGTATGGTTATCTTTATGTATTTACAATATCAGAGACAGCAGAAACAAGCTAGAAAGAGTTTAACGTTGGCCAACTCCAATAGGTATTTAATGCCTAATATCTATGTAGCTCCACCTCCAGTACCTAAACCAAAATATTTTGAATCAAGAGATTATATTGGTTGCCATGACTATGAAGATATTGATGGTGCTCAAACAGCTAAAGCCAATTTTGCTGCTATGTACAGAATACCAACAGCAGGTGATCGCAGAGATTCAACAAGTTCTTTCAAACCTAGTGGCGCAAATGGAGACATAATGTTCCGTACAGGACCTTCACCATCTTTATCAGCTAGAGATTCTACAGCAGGTGTCCAATCTTTCAGGACTTCTGAAGATACTCTTGTTCCTTCTTCTCCAATGGATTCTAATAAATCTTTCAAAACATCTATTGATGGCTCTCTCAAATCTCCAGTGTCAGCTCACAATTCCACTGGTTCTTTTAGATCATCACCAGAGTCACCTTACAGAAGTCCACAATTCGGTCGAGATAGTTCAAGTTCATACCGGACAACACCAGAGTCTCCCAACAAAAGTCCACCATATTTATATGGAGCAAGTGCTACTGCCATGTCCTTCAGAACTAATCCAGAAGCATCACCATATCGTAGTCCAAAGATTGTTCGAGAGCCCAACTCTTCCTTTAAGACATCACCAGAATCTCCATACAGAACAACAACATTTATAAGAGATTTAAATTCAACACGTCAAGCTTCTGTAGAGTTACCTGTGAGAAGTCAAACTTTCAGACCACATGCTGAGTCACCTTATCGCAGTGTCAATGATGGAAGCTCTTTCCGATCTTTTGGAGACTCACAGTTAGAGTCTCCATATCGCAGTGTTAATCATAATGGGATTGCATTCAGACCACCAGTAGACTCCTTATATAAACGCCCACCCTCCCCGCTTTCTGTACCCAGTTCTCGGGTATCTAATGATTCGCTTTATAAAGCATCTTCTACCCCAAAAGCCTCCCCTAATGCATCACGAGCAAGACTTGAAGCTATGTTCAACACCCCACCTCCCAGTCGATCTATGAAATCCTTTACCCAAAATAGATGTTATGAGTATGATTAATCTATAGACATCTAATGATACCTTATAGTTTGTATTATAACAAATATTTCATATGGCGCTATTGTACTGCTCAATACAGTTGAATACCAGCATTGAACAAATAAAATCAAGGTGCCAAGTGGATAAATGGACCATCAAATTGTGTATTGAAATATGTTTTTGTTTGTGAACTAAGATGGAATGTAATGAATGAGAAATCACATTAAAAAATGCATAAGAACTGTATTAAAGGATCACGGAAAAAAGAATTTATTCCTGAAAATAGTGCAAAATTGGCTAAAGACAAGCATATTCTCAATGCCATATGTTCTGTGTATTATCAACCAATCCTCTGTGGATCATTGGTCGATGATGCACTTTTCTTAGACTGAGAATACCAATCAAATAAACATAAATGTTAAAAAGTACAACTAACTGCATCAGAAACATTCAACCAAAGGGGTTAATAAGTTTTGCATTTTGTGGCTCTATTTTTATCTAGTCCTAACTAGTGGTTGGTTTATGATCTGCTAATATTACGTAGAGGATTAAATAATACTTTGATCAAAATAAATGGTTTTATATGAGCGTTGTGAAGTTATAAATGTATGTAATATGTTGAAATATTATATAAGAAATATTGTATGATAAATGGGATTTATATGTAAGAATGATTTGTATATTGTGAAAGTTATGATATCTGTATTGAAACTGATAATTAATAAGCAAAAATGTATTTAATATTAGCTGTATAATTTATTTAATTTATCAGTTTCTGTATTTTGTACATTGCTAGAAGATAATCAATATGCTTGTATGTTAAAAGTGAATATGGTAGATTATTATACATATTATGCTTTCAATGTTAAAAGTTTCTGAGTGTTTTTATGTCTTGTCAATAGAATATTGTAAAAGCCCTAATAAGAGTTATTGACCCTTAGTCTTCATGCCTCATTGACATCACTGTAGCTGATTGAGAACAGTAAGTTGGTAAATGTGCAAAGAAGACTGATATGTAGAATAGACTAACTGATACTTTTTAAAATATTATTTTATGAATCGTCTTCATTCAATCAACTAAAATAATATTGTGCATTAAATTAGAGTTATCATCCTTTATTAGTCTTCAGTGATCAATGTGAAATCCTCGTGGACTAAGAATGCCAAAATAAAATTTATTTTATCCAAAACAGTGTTCATTTGTTGTATTAGTTTATTGATGCTAGTACGGTACATATGTAGTTATATATAAATTAATCATATTGTTCAAATTTTTTTTTCTCAAGCTGATAGTGTGCAGGACGTTTATGCATTGTAAGCATTAGTTACATCGCAATTTTACACAGTTTTAAAGTGTACTTGATGCTAATTGCCTTATTTCCAGACACAATTATGTTAATGAAGGCTATGCAATAACGGAACTGCTGAATACACAACATACTTCATCAATTTAGCTACAGTTAGACTGATTGTATTAAAGAATCACTTGTAAGAGCAGTGAAATTATCAAAAGAAACATACAACAAATAATTGTGTATAAAATTTCTATACGAAAGAGTACTGGGAGATAGAAAATGTATAATAAAGCCTCATGATTTTAACATTGATATAGCCTTAAACTTTTATCATATTTTTCACTTATCTACCTTATTTAAAATTTGTATTAATTGAAAAATTGAAACCTGTCTCTTTATTAGATGGGTGGAATTTTTCATTGATTTTATTGATTGTAAATATATTTGAATTATCTGTTTATGTATTGTGTGTATATTTATATATCAACAGAAGTTGTATGAAATGGATTATATCATTTGGAAGCTTTTATTTGTCAATAAATCAATGTAATGTGTAATGTATTGACTTTTTTTTAGCCTACAGGGCCAAGATTTAAAGGAGCTCATACTATCTGTGAATCACAACTAAAGCATTTGGGCATGAGTAGGGCCACCGTAAATGAACAAAAATAGATGACCTTGAAAATGTACAGCTTCAAAATAGAACAACTTCATTTAAGGCACAATAAAGAGATGCATTTGCAAAAAAAATACCAGGACAGTTCTGTTTATAAAACACTTTGAGGTATATAACAGTTAGATAAGTCATATACGGGTACCTATATATTTAAATTCAGTACAATTGAATCAGAATTAAACTTGGTATACATGCAGGTTGTACAAGCCCAAGAGCATGTTCTTTTCTGCACAAACTGAACCATACTAAAGGATACTAAATAAACTTATTGACATAAATATAAGCCGCTAAACGTATATCAAATATTAAGACAGGAATCACATTCTCGTTCTTCCGTAAGGTGGGATTAATTTTCTTTTGTAGACATTCGCAATCTAAACACTGTATACGTTACGCTACTCACGCAAAACTTTAGTATAAAAATAGTCGGTTGCAAAATCAGTGCAGTCGGTCGCAAAATAGGAGCAGTCTTAGTATAAAATAACCTTGTCAACTTATCATTTTTGAAAAGATGTTGTGTTTCACTCTCATTCTGTTGTGAGTACAATGTTAGTCTTACAACAAAATGTAACCCAGGGAGAAAAATAGTCGGTCTCAAAATAAGTGCAGTCACTGCAGTCGGTTTCAAACTCAATGCCAGAAAAGATCCAAAATACTGTATATTTGCCTAAAATGCATACGTCACTCTTATTCTGTTGTAAGTATGTTAAATTGGTCTAACAACAAAATTTCACCAAGGGAGAAAAATAGTCGGTCACAAAATAAGTGCAGTCACTGCAGTCGGTCTCAAAAACAATGCCAGAATGGATCCCAAATGCTATGTATTTGCGGGAATCCGTGTGCCTAAATTGCATACGTCACTCAAAACTATAGTATAAAATAACCATGTCTGCTTGTCACTCTTATTCTGTTGTGAGTATGTTGTTCTATAAAATGTTTTCTACCACGGCAAAAAATAGTCGGTCTCAAAAAAAAAGTACTCACCGCAGTCGGTCTCAGACTAAATGAATTAATGAAATAAACATACAATCATAAAACAAGCGAAATTGACAGATAAGCCTCAAGATTCTGTCCCATTTCTTATCAACCCCAGTCCCAAATATTTAAAAGCTCTGTTACATATCTGAATTTTTTTTTCGCGCCTTCGGCGCGATTCCATTATAACATCATTCTTCTACTCGGTTACATATCTGAAATTTTTTCGCGCCTGCGGCGCTCGATTCCATTTTAAAATCATTATTCTACTCGTCAGTTGTCTTATACTGTCTCAGCACTATCATATTCACGATTATAGTGAACTGCCCAGTTTGTAGTACCACTGGTGTGTGGGCGGGGGTATGTGCATCAGTCGGTCGCATTTTGGCTAAACACCCCCCCCCCCCCAAACGAAATCGATATGTACGCCCCTGTCTAAAAGACACGATTACTAATACGTTATACATATGCATACTCAACACATCAAATCCAAAATTAATATACAATAAAAAGAAAAATAAGGAGCCAAAAATTTCCGTGTTAAAGAAGACAATTTGCATATGGTCCTCTGTGGCCCGTTCCCTGTAACACCCCTTGCTTAGATATAAATATGAATTTGGATAACTTAATTATGTCTTCTATAACTTTTAGATTGTCAATGTACACACTCCCGATCTATATGCATATTACCAATGAATGCTTTATTTATTAGACCTGTACCTACAATATACTTACCAATGTCATGTATATTTCAAGTGTAATAGCAATCCATTAGTCTGTGTTTATTAAGTATAATTTGGACGGCCGAATGGTTAGCACGTATACGCGTTGTATTATAAGGTCTGTCATTGAGTTAACTGGCGTGGTTCCCATTCCCAGGTTGTACGTGACAAGAATTGTCACCAGTTCAACCTCGTGAGTTTTCTCCGGTTTAGGATGGGGCGCAAAATCTAGGGCGCCACCGCACATAATGAATGTCAACAAAATACGTAATATAAAATGCGTAAAAGAACGGCCACGGTAGAGCGTAGTGTGCATTAATATAGTTATTGGTCGATCGTTATCTCGACGGAAAGCAGTTTTATTCAAGTCCAGGCGCGGATCCAGAGGGGGGGGGGGGGGGGTCCGGACCCCCCCCCCCCCTGCTCAGGCTTGAAATTTTTTTTATGCGATTTTATTGGCGGTTTAGACCTGTTATTTTGGAATTTACCTCCCGGAAATACGTCAGAATGAACCAAATTAAATCTAATTTACCAAATTATCGGTTGAGCGCAATTAGTTAAGCAATTATCAAACCTAGACCCCCCCCCCCCCCCCTGCAAAAAATCCTGGATCCGCTCCTGCAAGTTCACATGATATTATGATTGTTATTGATTTTATTATTATTTTTGTGTGTAAACCTTAGGGCGCTTCATTGGTTTCAGGTGCACTTACTTGGCCACTATCGCGGGAAAAAAAGCGTTAAAAGTTATTTAAAACTGGAATTTCATATTTTCTTAGAAAGTCAAAACATATTTATTTCTGGGTCTTTTGCTCAATAGGTTGTCAACCCAATTTTAAACAATCATAGGCATTATTTTCCACACTTAAACATCTTGCACATCGGAAATAATAACACAATTACCTCCCTTGTTCCCCCCCCCCGCCCATGCAATAGCTAACTTCAAACGTTTCAATTTGAAGTTGAAAATTATATTTTTGCCAATTTCTCTATTGGCAATAGTGAATTATAGGATTAATAGGATTATTCTATTTTAAGGCATTATTTTAATATATTTGAAAAAAATAACTTAAAAATATGGAATATCAACTTTAACGAAGGTGAATTACGTTCAGGTCCGTATGAGTTTGGTTTAATAATCATTTTCTAAATTATTTGTGTGATTACTCTAGACTTTATATAAATATGTTAATTTATAACCCAATTATTGAACCTTATGTTAGTCCTGAAATGACCTAGTTTGTGTCGAGTGGATGTTAAACTCACCCACCCCTCCCCTCTCTTCGCAATTAAAATAATAATTTTGTCCGAAATTGGTGAAACTTGAATTGTAAGTTTATATCTCAAACGTCTTGGTTCCTTTTAACATTGAATTATGTTGGGTCTCAACATACTGGATTATGACCCCTGATTTTTTTTTTTTTTTTTTTTTTGTGGGGGGGGGGGGTAATGACAACTGCTTGTTTGAACTGACCATAGCTGTGAATCATGTGTCATTTAATGGATAAAGGGCGCAAGGAAAGAATGTGAGAAAACCTCTATCCGATCGGCCTTTTTTTTCTAATTACCTAATCAATTAGATACATCGGAGGTGAGATGGGCTTGAAATAAAGATCGATTCGTCAGTTACCTAATCGCAACTAGGTTTATTTTCTTCTTTACTGAAATGGCAATTAGAAAGATAATAATTAAATGTATTCAAAGTCTGTGATGAAGTAGGAATGTAGGGGCTCTTTTTGAAACCTCTTCCTAGTTCCTAACGAACTATAATGGGTGATGCAAGAGGGAATATTAACCAGTCTGAATCCACAAGCTTATTTCCCTTTGATCTCGCCCGGAAGTGGGAAAGCTCAGAATATCAATATGGCGCATGACTTGACACATAAGTGAAGGAGAATGGATAATTTTATATTAATTATGTAGTCAATTTGGATTTGCACGTTTAATTAAAAGGCAAAAATAATGGCGAAGTGCAAGCAAACAGCCGAAGAATTTATACAGAATACTTTTAGTCCGCACGTTGCTGTTTTGTGTAGTGCAGAAGCTGAAGTGTTGTGTCAGAAAAATAATTTGACTTTTGTGCAGTTGGTTCAACCTTTTTGTAGATTAGCCACAGAAGGTAGATCTAATTTCTTAAAACAACCCAAATCTTGTTGTGTGTGGATTCCTAAAAGTACTTTGAATTATGATTGACTGATTGACAAGGATCCTTTTTTATCTGATCATGTCTCTCTGGGATATTCATTTCAAGAATCCTGTGCCAGTGCCACCCCAAATTCTGACAGTTTCATTACTTACATATGTAGTGTAGTTACTACATCAGCAGTGTGTTGTCTTTACCTTAATTTGCTTCTTTCCAAATTATGACAATGCCTGCATGCAATACTGACCCGTAAAATGACAAGTGACAAATGATACCTTAAAGGAACACCTTTAATATTTACTGTTTCTTTTCTCAACGTAAGCTTTACTAACGTACATGAATATGTTTGTTGTTATGTACCGGTATGCAAAAACAGGATTATGTGTATACAAATTGTATCACAATCATAACATACATGTATTTTTGTTTGTGATCACAAACATGGGCCTTTGATTATAACTAGCATCCCTGGCCTACATGTGTAGTACATTGACCCTGATACTTCCGTGCTACTTTGCTATCCAAACCCTGACCGTAACCTAAAGAGTAGCTGGATCAACGTACTGCACTGTATCTCATTCGAGTCTTTGTGGAGGAAATAACTGATCTAAAATCAAGATGTGTACATGTAGGCCTATGCTGCTATTGCTAATCGGATTTTCTTGTTTTATTGCATCCTTCAAAATAGGCCTAAGTGCAGTACATCAAAAGATTGAGTGTTAGCTCTCTAAGAATAATAGAGTTCAGTAACCCATGACTGCATGCTAATGGACTTTTATGCACTTTCTACTTTCTAGAAACTTGAAATTTTTAATTTAGAATTGCTCTCATACCAAAATTGAAACAAATCAATCAGTAAACTTTTGATTTATAGGGTGTACAAAAGTGCAATAGCTTCCCCAAATGACTTAATAATATTGAGCTGGTTACTTAATTAAATGAACTGGGAGTATGTATTCATGTCGACCTGTAATGTTTTTATGTGTGATGACTAATTTAATGTTTTTCAGTGCATACAAGAGATCCTAACAATCTTCCTCATGTGATACGAAACCTCCGACTAAATGTTTGTGATATGACAAACCCTGGTTATCCGACACAACCAGCAGCTATAAGAAAACTACTCAATGATGCAGTGGCCAATACGCAATTACCATCTAGAGATGGCGGAAAATCTAATGTTACATCAGTAGGAAACTATGACCTACAGTTAAATTGTAAGAATTATGAACTTACATAATAAGTTACATTATTTTGATCTTTTGTGATTTTGTTTAGATTAGAAATAAAGACCTATGTGATGAAACATAGTCATATAAACATACTTTTTTTGTTTCATACATGGTGAAAATTTAAGAATGCAAGACATAAAATTGCATATGAACTATGAAAAATTCACTCATTATAATACGGTATATGATTCTTTCTAGCATCAACACCATGGTTTGAGTCCTATAGAGAAATGTTTCTGAAGATAATGCCACCATCAGATCATGAATATCTCAACAATTGTTTAGGATGTATCTTTTTTAAAAATATGCCCAGATTTTTTGTGGTCATTAATTCTTCGTGAACTATGTTAACCATTCCTTCAGTATTCTAGTAAACACTGTACACGTGTAAGTCAAAAATTTTCAGATTTTTCCTTTAGTGACTAGAAGTTTTTGGCTATTCGTAAGGAGACACCTTTATGAAATTCAGATTGTTATTGTCCTTGTCATGGAACGCAATCAAAAGTAATTTTTTTGCACTTTTTAGTGATGTTCTAGAATGCCCAAGTCAGAATTTCTTTCAAATTATGGGATTGTTTGGTCATTCATGAGCATGGATTAAAGAAATTAATACTTTCTCATTGAAACATTGTAAATGCTCCAAAGGTCACACTCTAGGAGTTAAAATTATATCGTCTTTGACTTCCATCATAATATACTGTGATGCCCATGCTTCCCTCAATCTTTGAAAGTACTTTCCTTAGCGAAGGACAGGTATTTTTGTTGTGTCATCAAGCCATGCTGATCCTGTGGCAACGTTTCAGAGTTTAGCTAATCAACAACTCCAACAGCAGCAACAGTTTCCTAATAAAACACCACGCTGGTTTTGTCAAGGCATTCTCCACTATTTTGTACTGCTACATGATGTGATAGAGGGAGAGCAAGCAAGGTTGGTTTTACACATACTTCACATTGAATACCTAAATCATAGGATTTTGGATAATGTCACACAGTATTAATCATGATATCTTATTATTGTATTGAACAAGTATTGAACCTTTTTGGGGTCTAAAGTCCTCAAATTCCAATCAGTTGAGTTAAAGTTACATTATGGGAGATTTTTATAAGGAGTTAGCCCTTCTTGCTATAACAGTTCAAAAATAGATGATGAAACAAGAATATATTGAAAATTTCATTCAAATTACTTTATTCTGAACAAAGTTATTACCACTATAATTTTTACTAGAAATGGCATCGACACCCTTTTTCGATTATGACTGATCGTTGATTGACAAGCGTTAACTCCACCTACATAGTCTCGATTATCAAGCAATGTTTACAATGACTGTGGTACTGTTAGCGTATTCGGTTTGAGACGGGACTGCAATTCAATTCGTATTACATTTATTATTTACTACAAATTAGAATTAAGACTTATAATATATAGATAAGAAGTTTGAAAGGAATGGACCAAATCAACGACCGAACGAGCCGGTAGGCCTATTGTAAATAAATTATAATAAATAGTTGACTTCTTGCGTTGCCTGCGTGTACTCTTTGTACTCCAGACAGGCCTAAGTGACTCCCTAAGCAGACGAGTAGAAAACAGTGATCCGATGGGCTTGCAATTCAACTGCAGGGTGATGTTAGCTGCGATGTATATCAATTTCCATAATTTTACTGAAACGCAAGTGACAGAAGCACGTATAATAACGACAGTGTGTATTATAGGAAGGCAGCGTGAGAAGCTGCTAATTTCCGGAAGTATTATGACGTCAACGTCACGAAGAATCTCCGCCCACGACGCCATTGCGATTAAATCAATCAACGAAATCCTGTTTAAATCCGAGCCCAATCCAAGCCATCCGTGGGTCTACAGGGTTGATTTTTGGCTTAATGTTTAAATAAAGATCTAATTTATAATTTCTATGACATCTGAGACCCAAAGGAAGACCGACAAAAGTCAATTTTTGCTCTCCAATAATGTATCTTTAAGGAACCCTGTAAATTAATGCCCCAATAACACTCTTGTTGTAACTGAATAATATGTCCCAATCTTCATTCTGGTCAACAAATTGTATTATATTACAATATTCCAATTAATTGATGATATAAATTTCATTTTAAAACACCTAATTTAAAAAACTGGAAAAATTCCACTTATTGATTTGAAAAGTCTAACATAAACCTTTTCAAATGTCACTTGGATTTTAAAATATTTTCGAACCCTCTGGAAACGTAAAATAGTATGTAATGGATAATTTACACAACAGATAAGACACTAAAACATCTAGTACTTAAAATAAGGCTATTATTTATTTTCTGGAGCTACCAAGCCAGCAAGAGTGTTATTTCCCTTTAAGTAATCCCTGCGTTGGCCAAGGAAGCTCAATGTGGCTTTCCCATATCAGAATTTAGTCGTTCGTAAGGGACATTATGAGGAGGTCACGTGTACACAAATAAGAATCCTGTGACAGTTGGAATTCAGTGCAGAGTAGATGCTACTGTTGAACCCAGTTTCCTTCATGACACACTGCATGGTGTATGCTCATCTTCATTAGCTCAGTTTGAGTAGGAAGTAGGGCAGTAAACCCCATTTTGCTTAATTTCATTTCAACTTTAACAATATTGTAGTTGACAAGGGCTTCTGAAGATCAAACGGTTTTATGAAATGTAAAGAATATAAATTTTACTGGTCTGCAATGAATTGCATATAAGATATCTATATTTGTTACATGAAAAGGCTCAGTTAATAGTTCAAGGTTTGTTTGGAATATGATGTTGTGATGTTTGTATATTGTAGAGCTGAGTCTATCTATCAAATGATGAAATCCACATTCCCACCTACATGCTGTCACTTACTTCAAATCAATTCCCGGTCTCTCCAGGCAGTAGATACAATGCGATCTGAAGCATCTTTACCTGATCCTTGGAGTCAATTTATTCCAAAACCTGTTGAACCTCAGGTAAACTAATAACTTTTGAGTTTGATAAAATCTATATTTAATTTGGTCTTGGATAGATTAGATGTGCATTGTACTTTTTGTTTACGTCAAAAAAATTCTGATAATAAAACATGCAATTAACTCATTATACATAAAGCTATATAAGAGACATTTTGATTGTGAAAGGTACTCCATAGAACATTTAGTGGAGAGCGAACAATTAATCAGTGGAAGGCTTTTTGTATGCTATGAAGTCTTATACTAAATGATGCTGCTACTACTAGTTGTGTAGTTATCTGAAACAAGCCGGGGCAGAAAAAAATACCATGATGAGACTCCTCAAATTCAGTCTTCCAGAAACAATGAGCTTGGATAAAATCCTTGAATTTTATCTATTTATTTAAAATTTCAATCCCAAATGGAAAAAAAGCTTGATATTATAAGTGCCTTACATATGATTTAGAAAAGTAGGCCTATAGAAACATTGAAAAAAGAATATCGAGAAATAAGTAGGCCTCGATATTCTTTTTTCAATGTTTCTATATGCCCACATTGAAATGTGGTCGTATATTGTCTTCGCCCTCATATGTCTGTCGACCCATCCATCCGTTTGTCTGTGTAGAGCTTGTGGATGATTTCAGATAATTTCTGTCAGAGTTATGGTCCTTGATCACATTGAAATATCTTGTGGAAGCTCTAGAGACCAAAGCTTTCATCCGATTGATTTAAAATTTATACACATACACTGTGTTTAAGGTCATGAGAAGAAGACACTTATACAGTTTCAAGAATATTGAAATTACTACCAAAGTTATGGCCTTTGAATATTGATTACTTTGAAACATTTTGCCGATTGACTTCTTGATACAAAGAGTTAAAGGACTTGATACGAAAAAGTATATCTCTTTTCAATGATTTTTTATAACATGAACAGCTAAATCCATGATATTAAATGTTTCGTAGGGTAGAACAAGAAGCCAAACCAATTATCATGATTTTCTGATAGTTGTTATTCTTAATCATATTTTATTGTATTGTAAGTGTTTCATTACCGACAAATAAGTGACAACCCTTGTTGACTGAAGGCTTTAGCTGATGTGGGCATATGTTTTGTTGCCTGGCAACCTATATTTTATCATGTTAGATCATAATAATCTTGTTTACACAAGTATATGAATTTACCAGTAATAGTTATATTGCTTTAGGTGCTGTGAAGATTTTTAATGTTATTTATAAGTCATGAAAAACTGGCTTTGTCAAAAATGGTATTTGGAGCCATATGCATTATATAAAAATGAAATTTTGAATGAAGGTGAATGATTTTAATTGCAGATTCAATATTCACATAAACCTAGGTATTTTATAGCTTGGGTAAGTGGACACAGTGCAAGCCACTCATGTTTTTACATCCGTGCATTTTGTCTGCTATCATTGTCAAGCTTTTTCCATTTTTATTTCACTGAAAAAATTTACAGTATGTTCCTCTCTAAATTCAACTTTTGAAATTATTCTTGGAATTTTGGGAAATTTATCTTTATCTGGTATTTTTTATTATGCATTTTGACTCAATATGTAATTCCAATATAATTTTATTTGTAATTTAATTTAAAAAATATACATATATATATTTTGGATTGGGTTTGAATTTTATATTTAATAATTGGGGAAGAATAAATGTATGACAGGCCTTAATCATACATGTATTTGATACATATGATTATTTTGTGTGTCTGTGAATGCTAAAAAATATTGTTTTCCAAACTTATTAATCAAAAATAATTTTGTGTAAATTAAGATTTTTTAAAATTTAGTTATTCTTTGCCACTGCTAGTAGAAATAAAATATTAAAATTTCTTTTACCCCAGAATGTGTAGGATTTATTAAGTTTTGAAAGGACAGTATTTAACTATTCAAATTATATGAGGTTCTTTTCTTAAATTCAAACAAAATTGCTGTCAAAATTTTAAGATAATAGTTTGATAAGCAATTTGATTTCAGAGTATGGTTACCTGTTTCTCAATGAATTTAATATGTTATGATTTTCCTTTGATTTTTATCATCTGGGTGAATTACAGCTATTTTCTGTGGTCTTGGGTGACACAATGGTACTCTATCTTCATTTTGCCTTGTATTTATTTAGTTTTTTTAATTTTCTTTTGCAGACTGCTTTGTTTTTATTTATCAAATATCTCACTTCTTAAGTTAAATATATGGTTTTGTTACTATTGGAAATATTATTGTATATCTGATTTTTTTTTGTTTGCTAATGGCATTGTATGTTGTTGTCAGTATAATTCAGAATCTTTTATTTTATAACTTGTTAAATTCTTTTTAATTTTTAGTTCATAAATTTCTAAAATGACTTCTGGAGATATGCATCTCTGTTGATAAAATTTTGCTAGGACAGACGACCACAATATTTTCGGCAATTGCTGAACTTGTGTGAATTATGTTAAATCTACGTTTAGTGTTTAACACGATTGACATGATGTTCACTTGGTTATATGAAAAATCTCATTAACCATTTTTGGAGGCCCTATTGAATAACTGACACCTATAAGATTTACAATGAAATCCTTATACGGCATTTAGTAACTGAACATATGATAAATAACACAAATTTATATGGAAAACAGTTACTGAGATTTACAATTTTGTTTACCCCACAATACCTGTACAGAACGCCAGTGGGTGTATATTATATCTGTGATTCCATGTTTTGCGTTGAGGTTTTCTTTTTTAAGTAGGGGATATTAATACATAAATATCAAGATGATTCGTTTAACATTTTCTTTTGATGTGGTTCGAAGCATTGGGATCATAAGATGATGAACTCCATTGATTTTCAGCACTCTGCTACCTGTAGTTGCTGAGTTATCCCCCATTTATGAAAACCGGGTTAACACGATAGAGGATACAGTTTTTAACAAACAGATGTATTTTAAATTTGGTGTAAAGCTTTTCAATCGGAAAAGATGAACTCTGTAGATTTTTATAAATCTAGGACTTTCCATTCCAGAGATTTTATAAAGGATCCTTATTAAATTAGATCAACATTCATATTTCCCTTTCAGATAATCTGCTGTGCGGGCATATTTGCATGCTTTGCGTGGCTATCGTTATATGCTACAACTTCTAATTATGTGTGGTTTTATATTGTGGTTTCTGTCCGTCTCCACAATAATTGATAACCCCCTATACTACTGTCAGTCTCCACAATAGTTGATAAATAATATCTTGGGTTGGGATATTTAAAGCCTTGCTTTCTCTCTTAGAGGTTCTTAGTTGTTTGGAGGGGATCAAAAACTTGGAGCCATCTTTTTACACCTTGATTTGAAAACACCATTGGCATTTCTTGGCTTTTGGAAATCGAAGAATATATATAGTTAGATCACAAAAACTGTTAATGGAATAATTTTTTAAAAAAAATTTTGAATTATGGTGGTGAGCACAACTGACCAGATGAATGTAGTAATGTAGAAAAGGAAATTAAATGTTATGTTAAAACTGCTATAATGACTTGGATTTTCCTTCATTATGTCAGATTATTATTTGACTTCTGGCGTGCTTAGATTTAATGTAACAAATGTCTAGAAGTAACATAATTTAAAGGTTATTTATATTGGGTCAAATGATTGTATTTCTGTTGAGAATTTGGAAATGTTGTCTGTGAAATTATATATTGTATGTTGAATACTATACATATTAGACTTGCTGTATACATGTAGTGACCTTTTGAGTTCATTGTGAATATAAAGAAGCCATATTTTTATGTTGTAGGAGGGTGTCGATTATGACTATGCGGAGACTGATGATACAGCTTTCCCATCAAGATTATCAGAAGGTCCAGAAACTGTTGATGATTCTATTATGACTAGTTCACTGGAGTTTGATGACAAGACTAATCTTGGTAAGTTCAACCATATTTCAATACCTCAATGCACAAAACGCACTGCTGTCTGGTAAAATTGTCCTTATAGCATACTACCTGATGACATATGTCCTGCTTCATTATTCCAGTTTCTGCAGAAGAGGAGGACATTAAACCTCATTTCATTTCATTACGCCCCCAATCTGCTTGAATACCATCACACAATCTGAAATTATTAACGACTTAAAATGCATTGAAAGATATGTCTTGCAATCAAGTTTGAACATGCACGTAACAGTTAACCCAATTTAATTTTAAAGCCAGTAAACTCATTTAGGCAAGCCTGGCAACTGTTAAGTTAAATACAGTCAGAGAAAAAGCTGTTTTGTTCATATTGAAATAGTGCGTCTTTGCTTTGTTATGATTGTTTTAATATGGCCGATAGACACCAGTTTGCACTTCTGATTATGGTGTATTTCTAGTTCCAGGAATGTCAGATTCAATTCCTAATCTTTCTAATCCTCTGATGGATCATCCTTTGGCATTCTCTTCAAATGATTTAAGAGATCCTTTAAGTGGACCAAACTCACCAGATGGAGATCCAACAGCTGCTGCTAATGGTTACCAAGATGGTCGCAGTACAACACCAGGAACTAGTGATAAAACTAAATCTCGTGTTCATGGAATATGTCTAACGACAAGTGATATGGATAGATTACGTATCTTTATGCATGAATTTGTTGTAAAAGCTCTGGTGCCTTGGGCAGAACGACAAATGAGAATATTCAGTGAACAAGTAAGTTGTATTATGATGCAATGAAGTGTATACTTAGCTTTTAAACTGTAAAACCAAATTAGAGTTGCTTCCTTTATACAAAATAACATTATTACAGTGTTATATAACTGTCCCATTATAAACACTTTCACTCCTACATACAAAACATAAAGATGTTTATCATAGAAGCTCAGCAGTGAAAGTGTTAATTGAAGGAAAAATAGTAACATAAATAATACCCATGAGTTGGATAACATTGCATTTAATATTCCATGAAATGATTGGAACTCTTTATATGATTGAAATACTACTTCCATAATTATTACTAGTAAACACCAACTGATATTTTATTCATTAATATGTTATCATTGTTTTGTTTTTGTATAGCTGACATCTAGGAAAGGTATTCATAGATCAATATTTAGTGCTACCAAGAAATGGTTTGGTGGTAACAAGCCTTCAGGATATGTCCCTTCTAATCAGAATACAACTGTAGTGTGAGTACGATATTCTTATCATTCATTTCAAGTTTTGGCGTTTTTGTTGCAGTATGATAATTTCCATTGGAAATTGAAAGCTGTAATAAGTGGAATTAATTTGAATTATCTAAACTGTTATAGGTACACCTCAGATGCTCCGGAACTTCAGCTACGAAGAATGGCTGATCTAGCCTTTCTCTTCCAGATGTTTGAGTTCGCTTATCAAACATATCATACAGCTAAACGTGATTTCAATAATGATCATGCCTGGTTGCATCTAGCAGGTACATTGGTAAGTTGTTTCAACTAGATATAAACTTTTTTTTCAATATTCAAATCTTTGTCACCAAAAATAAAAATAATGCTTTATTGGGTGGAGTGATGAGTATCTAAATGGTCTCTATACTGAATGTCTCCCTTGTGTATGTTTGATTTTCTTGTTCTTTGGGGCAACTGATTCAATTACAATTACAATCAAAATGAATTTTGGCATGCTTGTTCCTTGGACTGGCTGCGATGATATCATACTTGTTTCCTGGTACATAGTACATTCATACTGGTTGCGATGATATCATACTAGTTTCCTAGTACATAGTACATTCATACTTGTTTATTTTATAGTCCATTTATATCCAGATTGCTCAAGATTTGAAAATCACCTGATTATTTATTGTTTTTCACCAGTTGTGGTTTTTGTGGCCACATTACGAACCCAGAATACATGAATCCACTGTGGTCTTCTTTTTTTTTTTTAAGGAAATGGCCAGTTTATCAATATTTATGCAGGGTAATCAAGCTCAAAGACCGTATCCACATCATTATATGGAATCTGCTATTACAACATATATAGCAACTTGCAGGTAACAAACAACAGCGTTTTTATTTACTCTTTGATATTCATCTAGTCAATGAAATTGATGTTTTATCTTTCAAAGTATCCGGTTTCTTTCTGTTGTTATCATTTGACGTCATACTCATATCAAGACTCAAAGTTACATAATGGCACTTTTGATCTCTTTAGACCAGACAGTCTTAATGCAGTGTAAGCTAATGACATTATAAAAATGAAAAACCAGTACAATTTATGACATACACTAGATCTAGAAGGATTGTCTCCTTTATTTTCATTTTGAATTTGAGTGAAAACTGTATCCATTCAGGACCATGACTTGATTTGATATTACTTATATACTGTTTAGTGCTTGCAATGTCTGGGTGCAATGTGTCTTGTCTGTGGGTTTGTTTTCTTAGTTTCTGTTTATTTATATCTGTTTGGGTTCTTCTGTAATTAGTAATAGATTTATTCCAATCAAATTCAGAGTCAGACAAAGGTTGTAATCAAAGTTAGTTTTCACATATGACCTTGAAATTTTTATCCTGATCAGAATTATCTAAATTTGATATATTTATGATGTAAATGAACAAACTAGCCTTACTCCAAGGGGAATGAATGGTTTGGTGGACTGAGCATATAACAACTGATGGTTAATTTGAGCTTTATCTTTTAGTTAAAGCCAGTGATAGCACTGAAGTTATAAAAATTAAGAAGTCTAATTGGTTGTGGTTACTGAAGACGGTTTTTGATGTTTTGTTGATATATTTAAATATTTATTTTCAGAAATCCCCAATTCGCTACAAGAGCTACTTTAACCAGTACCGATGCATTAAAAAGTAGAGGAATGTTTAGAGAGGCAGCAATGCAATTTCTGAAACTAACTAATGAGGTAGTTGAAAATATAGAATAAAACATCAAAAAACTCATAAATAAAATAGATAAATTAACTAAAAAATAAATCAGATAAATTAATCCAGCTTCAGTGTACAAATTTTCAGACTCTTCTTTCATAAATAAAATTGTAAAAAATTAGCTTAAAAATGTTTCATTTTTACAGTGACCTAATATTAGGAATTGATGCTTTGTATTTTGTAGGATTCTGATTTGTCCAGTGCATTGTTTTTAGAGCAAGCAGCCCATTGTTTTATTAACATGAAAGTACCTTTAGTTCGTAAATACTCTTTCCATATTATACTGGCTGGTCATAGATTTAATAAATCTGTACAGGTGAGTCTTAATATAATATTGTAGTATGCATACCCATGGCTGCTCTACGTGAGATGGTCCATATATTTTTAAGATAGATATATATTTATGACTGCTACTGTATTTCGATCAACTTTCAGAAAAATGCAATCTGTACCCTTTAATTAACAGATACATTATTGATCTGATGTCATCATGGACCTTATAATACATGGACTGGCAACGGCTAAATAACTTAACCAGCGATGTGTGTCACGCTGTAATTTGAGACGTTTCAATCAGGACCAAACGGAAGTTGTTGACGGGTTATGTCCCTTAGCGGCGTCTGTAGTTACCGGGCATGCGTACTGCTTCGTTATGAGTATAATGGCTTCTGCCAGCCCTCGGATGCAATGACGTTAATATATATATACTGTATACGTCATTGCTCGGATGGTTATATTTACTGTAAATGTACAACTCAATACAAAATGAACACCAATTATATGCACTGGCATGATTCCGATATGGACTTAGAGGATCTGTTGGGCGAATTCACTGAGCATGACGATGAAAGAAAGGGTGGGGGACAGACATTCAGACGAATTCGGAATATACATGTTAATCCTGCGACTAGGCTAGAAGTAGATATATAAGATAGATGAAAATGATCAGAAATATTTCACGAAAATACACATCAAGTTATTCAATTTTGAAATCCGAGATTGGGGACAATTAAATTATTACGGTAATCACTCATCAGTATGCTCTCTACAGTTCAAAATTAGCAGAATTGCACTAATAAATGATAAATGGGGTGCTTTTTAGTAATGTGTATAGACTAAAAAAACAAAACAGGGTTAGGTTTATCATGTATTTAATCAAAAAATGCAACAATTTAAATAACAAATATTGACAATAAAATTTCAATTGGAGATGGATGTAAAATAACAATGCTGTATGATAAAAATAAAATTATTAAATAGTATTTGGAAAATTAAATAACTTAGCAGAGAAATAAATGAATTAATACTGATATTTTTGGTTTTCAACTTCTTAACATTGTCTGGGGTAGGTGAAGTCAGTGGCGTTAGCTACATATCTCTATTTGTATTACAAAGCGTCAATAAATTAGTGGTTAGGAATTCAAGAAGAACCATAAAGACCATAATCACAAAAGCGACAGTAGTGGCCTGCATATGCTTTTCTGGAGGAACCGTTTAATGTTTTGTCAACAACCAATTTTTTTTTAATACTTTGTTTTGCGGAGAGTTGATCTGTATATTGAACATTTTTTGCATCTTAATCCACACAAAAAAACTCACATGTACATCTCAATACACATATGCATTTCATAAATGATATTTTATGTAAAATGATATTTAAAATGAAACTTAATTTGAGTTGGTTTGTCATATGGGTGTTCTTCATTGTTATGACTTGAAAGGTTTACCTCTTGCATGTAATGATATTTTATTTTAGGAGTTAAGGAATACTTTTTCTTTCTAGCCATGATCTAGGGCCTATATTAAAAAAAAATAAAAGAATAATATGTCAATAAAATTGAACTTGTTTTAAAAAAAATTCTCACTTTTACTATATAAATATAAAGAAACTAGGCAAAACTTTGGGGTAATTTGGTTCAAATCAAATACATGTTTATTCATGATTGTTGTACAGTACATGCATCGGTACTTGAAAATATCACAAAACAAAATAATTTTTTAAGAATGTTAATATTTCTTTTAAAAATAAGAAATTTGTTCATAACAGTAGATAAGATATCAAAGTTTATGGAGAAAGGGATCATTAATTCCAAAAATAAATTCTTCACTGAGAAAAAACAAAAATAAAATCACGTATTTTTCCCCAAAATTATGTTGCATTTGTTAATGTTTGTCAAAAGATTTACTTTCGTTGTCTTTCGTAAGTAATTAATTATATTTCACTTTTTTAAAAATCGATGATTTTTTTTTTCCAATCAATGCTTTAGATATCCGTGTATTCGAATTATCTCAGAAAAATATGAAATAATAAATAGATTTTGATTGCAAGCAAAAATCCCGACGCGTGTTTTCGATTGTTCATAAAACAACGAACAATGGCGTTGTCTTTGTTTTTGAGAGATGCAGTCCGCGTATACTTATAGTAATTACAAAGTTGTTTACAAATAAAATGCTTACATATGCAATGGAATTATAGTTAATGACTTACCTTGTCAAACAAAAGTTTATTTTAGCATTTTTTGGTAAATTCAGGACACAATGGAACGATGAAAACGGGTGATTAAAGCTAATTAGCGAAAACATCGGGTAATATAATCTCCCAAACAGAGTTGTCTTCCCATGATGTCTCGCGTGTCAGGCATTTAGCGGTATTGCTTCTCGTAACCAGTCCATGTGTTATAAGGTCCATGATGTCATCAATACTACCAGATCTTTCAAACATAGAAATGGCCATTGTTTTAGTAAATTGTTCATATTTGATTTCTTTTTATTTGTCAAAACCTAATTTTTAGTCATGTTTCTACCATTTCCAATAGGGACAATTACTATATATTGTTCTGCCAATAATAGCACAAAGGCAGTCTTTAATTTAGTGTGTTTTGAAATGTAGAATCAAGAAAGATTTTGAAAATTGTTTCGATCATTGTTTGAACATAAATATATAAGCAACTCTAGTTATATTTTTATTTAATTGATTTGTATTTTTAGGTTTTAATTATTACCATTAAATGCATGAATAAACATAAATAATTACTAGATATTTAAATGTAACCTTTATATTTTCAGAGAAAACATGCATTAAGATCTTACTCACAAGCATTACAGATCTATAAAAGTAAACATTGGTCTCTAGCAGAGGTAAGAAAAATAAAAAGTATGATTTAAGAATATATATTGATTCTATACATGTTGATGTAATATTCTGAATATTAGAAACTTTTCAATTTTACTAAATTAATACGTTATTTTTTTTCTATTTTGTAGGATCACATTCATTTTACTATTGGACGTCAATCATTTAACTTGAAACAATTGGAAAATGCTACTGCTGCATTTAAACATCTTCTGGGTGAAGACAGCTTACAGGTTCCCACTCAACAGGGTTCCTTCTTAAGAGAATATCTCTTTGTTTATAAGGTACTACTAGTTGGTGAAAAATCTCCATTTTTCTAATAAAATAACATAAAAATCATAAATTTTTATCATTAAAGATACATTATGGGAGTCTAGATAAAGCGCTTGCAATTCTCACTTTAATAGTATTTAAAAACTAAACAATATAATGGAAATTTCTGTCAAATTAATCCACTTTGAACCGAGATGTTAGCGATTGAATATTGGGGCTAGTGTCAATCATCATTACTAAAGTCGGTAGAATAAAAAACATAGTCTCGATTATCTATTTTTTTATTTAATTATGAATGGAAGTTGAACAGCAAGAGAGAGAGAGAGAAATGGGGTTTAACGTCCACTCAACGCAAACTAGGTCATTTCTGGACTAACATATGGTTTAATTTTATTTCAATAATTCACTTGCGGGTAGGGGTCTTTAGCAGTGGGAGGAAACCGGAGTGCCCTGAGGAAACCCACGAGGTTGAGTAGGCGCCCCTATCTCCATGCCACATACGCTCACACCAGGGATCGAAACCATAGCCGCAAGCCAGAGGTGACCGGCCAGCTAGAGGTCGAAGCGCGGCACTCTAGACCACTAGGCCATCCCAACCGCAAATCTGAACATAATCCAATACATATCACAGGCTACCGATGCCATCAAAAGTTGATTATGGTCTGGATAAGTTAATTAATGTATAATTAATAATTTAAATAGCATGGCCTAATAAAAAAAACCCTGCAAAATATGTATAATGTATTTGGGTTTATTTGAAGCAACTGTTAAGTCAGGAAGCAGGAGAAAATAGTTCTTATGGTCGTCTACCAGAATTACCGTTACCTAATGTAAATGCTAATGCCACTAAAGTATTGTTAGGAAAGAAGTCAACCCCATCAGGTATTTTAAAAGTTTTAATAACTTAGAATGCCTAGAATGAAAATGAGGATTGTGATAAATTGAATCTACTATATATCATATTTTTAATCTTTAACTATCTAGAAATGCAACAGAGCCATAAAGTTGCAAATCAGAACATTTAACATTATTCTTTCTGTTAAATCGAAAAGTAATACTTGTTTCAACTTTAATTCTGATAGATTTCATTGAAATTTTTTCTTAAATATTCACAAGATGAGTATTCGTTATATTTTCAATAATATAAATGGTTTTTCCTCCTGTTTAGAAAATGTACGTAAAACGCCAGCATCAGGAATATGGTTTGATGAAGATCCAGCTAATGTGACTGTATGGCAAAAGCTAGAAGAAAATCTGGTGAAATCGGCTAATCGTGGTAGTTTGCCTGCCATGTTTCAACAAACGATCCAGTGTTTTACAAATCACACAGAAAATAAATATAGTCCAACAGGTTTTGTAGGAGGTAAGGCGGTTGTTCAAAAAAATATAATTCAGAAGGTGCTGCACATATTTGACATTTTCCAAATGTGCTTTTTAAAGTTAACTCTTTTGCACTTGGGCTATCAGAAACTACTGCTTCTTTAGCACCCGAAGATGTTCCAAACCACCTGCATCGTGTGAATATCTGTTAGCTAATTAGGAGGACTGTAGACTATTTATGTGATTTGGGAAATTTGGGGCAGTCTAGGATGCAATAGTTTATGTTGATTAATTTTGTTACCTATTTTCAGGAAACTAGGGTAGTCAATATTTATATGCACCAAATGCTTGGGTTCAGTCTACGTAGCAAGGTCAAGTGCAAATATTTTTAACCCTTACATGCCCACCAAATTTTCCCTAAAAAAAACAAACTGAGTGGTCCACCATTTTGGGTCAAAAAAATTTGAGGATGTCTGCCATTTTGTTTAAGATAGTCACCAGTCTGCCCGCCATTTTATTAAAAAAAATATGATAATGAGGTATAACATTTTGAGGTATAACATGTGAAAACCACCAGATTTTGACGATTTTTATTCCCTAAACATTTTTTTTCTGGAAATTTCATAAAATAATGTGAAGTATTTGCAATATTACTTCTGTGTTACTTTTGCATGATATAATACTGTATATATAGTCTACTTTGGAATGGTTGATAGACTTCAATTCAAAACAGTCTGTTTTCGGGGCACATACAATTGTTATTTACTCGAATAGTACAAACTGCACCATCGGAACTTTGTTTGTCTGGTGTCTTCTCCATAAAGTAAGCAAGTCTGTCCATCCCACGTACATTGGCATTGCTATTGTCCTCAGTTTTTGACTCGCTGTAGTGTAACTCTCATTTCATCTGTCCAAAATTTGTTCATAGTCAGAATTCATTGTCATTTATGTCGAGATCTGAGTCCCCTGTACCGTTATCTATACACATTTCCCCGATTTCATCTTCAGTGAATGTCTTAGCTAGCAAATCGAAAGTAGAAGCACTGGATTATTTATACATCATTGGAAAGCGTGTGAACAGACGAAGGCTGTCATAGTGGAGCCAGACTACACTGCGGAAGAGCTTTTTTACACGAAACGATGATTTGAGGCATGTAAATCGCTCACCAAAATGCGTGATTGGGAATACTAGGCCATGTTTCATTGCTCTCAAAAGATTAGGAAATTTCGGCCGTTTTATTTCTCTCAAAATTGCGAGATTTATTTTGCGAGATTAGCAATTCTCAGTCACTTTGGGCCTCTCGCAAAATTAAATGAAGTATACATATCATTATTTCAACCTTTAAATATGTATGATTATAAATTTGTACAGAAAATTAGATTTACTAAAAGCTTTTTACCGTTATTATTTCTTCTAAATTCTGTTTTAGAACCAATTACTGTTGAAGTCAATGTGGAGAATCCACTACAAGTAACATTAGTATTATCAGAAGTTATGTTATTATGGAGTTTTTTACCATGTATAGCTGGTACAGATAAACCACAACTTATATCTAATGAAATATCTACAGGTGTTAAGGTAATAAAAACCAATAGATTTTAGTCAGTTTTCTACAATACTCGTTTGACTTTCAGCCTATCATTCGTTGAGAATCATAACTATAAAACTGAGATTGTGTTATTTCTAAAAAAAAGAGGCAAAAGTGTCCAAAGACCATTGGCTGCATGTTGCTTGAGTGACATAGGTAACTTATAAAAAACTGTACGAAACCATATCTCTTCACTGTATGTATGTGTACGTACTATTAGTGAAACAAAAGTGTAACATCTTTCTATTTTTAGAATAATTTAGCTGATGAAATAATTCAAACTGCTGTTATAAAAGAAGTTGTGTTACAAGGAAAAGAAAGTCAACCAGTGAGTTATTTGATTAATCTAGAAATAATGAAAGCAGTCTCCATGTAAATAAAACAATTTTCTATAAAGACAGACATATTCCCCATATTTATATGTAAATATCAGATATTATGTCATCACTTTGGTAGCTGAAGTGTTCATGATGTTTTGTTATTTTTCTGACTGCTCACAAAGAAGGAGCATGAGGTACATGAGTTAAGGAACATTTGCTTGTTTTATGATTTATAATGGTGTCCTTGTTTTCTAGATTCACCTGACATTAGTACCACGCCAACCCGGTGAGTTAAGAATTGTAGGATTAGCTTATAATCTGGGTACAACACCTCAACAACCAGTTGTAACATTACCAGGAGAATCCAATAAATCCAGTTATTTTAGTAGTGTATTTGTTCGTGGTAAACAGAGATTAGAGGTACAAGGACCTCGTCTTAATAATACTAAAGAAGATAAAATCAACAAAGCGTATGGTCCAGATAGAAGACTTGATTTGGTTGTACAAGAAGAGATGCCAATATTACAGGTAAAAAGAAATTGTAAGAAATAAAGAATTGTCTTCCCAGACTCCAATAGTTTCCTTGATTTAAAGTCATATGAGAACTGAGAAGCTTCATGTGTCTGGGTAAGGATGAGACAAGAAAAGTTTGTCTTGGATAGGGAAACAGTTCGTTGCCTGAAAACCATATTGTTCTATCTCCCATTACCTGTAATGGGAGATAGAACAATATGGTTTTCAGGCCACGAGTTGTATTGAAAAATTAAGTTACATGTGTGATTAAGCGGTGTCCTGGCATAATTGTGCATAATGTGGACATAATTCACTATAGAGTTTCAAAATGACTGAAAAAATTCCTTTCCTTTCTGGATTCAAGTGTTTAGGATTGTTTTAACTCTTTAATATATTTATTAAATGTTCAATAAGAATTATTTTATTCTTCAGGTGAATTTCTGTGATTTTCCAGATACTTTATTATGTGGTGAAGTTCATTGTATAGAAATAGAATTTACAAACTGTGGTCGTAGCCCTTTAAGAACACTTAAACTGACTACCAGTCATCCAGAGTTTTGTACGTTTGGTGTTGGATCCGATTTACCCAAATATCCATACGTCTATCAGCAGCGTTCGAGTAAAACTGATACTTCCATGTGTGATAAAATTGATTCAAAAGATTTTTTTAATGTGTCAAATGTTCTGGACATTGTGTTAAGTGATAATGTATTGAAGCCAGGGGAGAAAATATCGCTACCAATGTGGTTACGAGGAAATGATATAGGAGGTGTGCACGAAGTAGATTTCTTGTTTTATTATGAACCTTTAACTCATCAATCGAAAATCAAGTGAGTAAAACTATTTCAAATATGATCAGAAAAATAAGAACTTCCATGTAACCTTGCATCCACTATTGCAAGTGTTGTATTCTTCAGAAGGCTTTAGGTCTCATTTGAACATGTTTATACATAAGTGAGGGAGAGAACTCCCAGTGACCAGAAAACCAATAGTCCAATTTATGGACTTGGAACATATTATTACAGAGAGCTCAGTTTTCTCTTACATCTTTGTTTGCTACAAGTTTTATGTTCGCTACGTAAATTTTCAGAAATTTGTAGAATGCACAGTCTTATTCAAAACTATGCAGCTTCAGAATAAACATACATGTAGTTCTTGCCCTTAAAAGTTATTGAAATTCTTCAAATTTCATAGTTTATGCTATCTTCTATCTGATAAAAATCATGATTTTCTTTTTTGTCATCTTTACAGTTCAGATTTGTTGCTTAACACAAGACACAAGACGTAACATATATATTGGTGTAGTCCTATTAATTTTAATCATGTTGTATTTTTTGTAGGTATAGGATTTTACGACATCGTGCAATTATTAATACGGTAGAATCACTTAGTGTTCATGTATCAGCTTTTCAATCAAGTGCTTGTGTTAGTCGTAATTCAGGAGAAGAGCTCAACTCATGTACAATATCATGTGAACTGGAAAATCTAAGTCAGGTAGGTCCATTCATCACATTGTACATTTATAAATGCATGGAGTGATCATTCATGATGAAAATAATGCTTAATTTTTTTGCATCTAAATTTTTATGCGGATGTGTATTGTCTTTGTCCCTGTTTGTCCGCAATTTGTTTGTGGACAACTTGCAGGTTACAATTT
Source organism: Patella caerulea (assembly GCA_036850965.1). Classification (NCBI taxonomy): domain Eukaryota; kingdom Metazoa; phylum Mollusca; class Gastropoda; family Patellidae; genus Patella; species Patella caerulea. The sequence continues at coordinate 29,754,215 of JAZGQO010000006.1, forward strand.
TTATCCTATTTTGTTGAAACTTTGATGTAGGTCTTTTTCCCAAAAATCTTGTTCCTTTCGAAACTGACATGTATTGGAACGTAACTTCCTGGATTATGACTCCTGATTGTTAAAAAAAAAATTTGTCTTTAGATTGCGGGCTCTAAGAAGTCGCAATTTGTGTTAAGGAAAGTTAAAATATATCACCATTACATACCACTGAGTTTGATTTTCGCAATGTAATCAAATAGTGTAAAATTATATCATACCAATGTTGTGAATCCATTGTGAAGTCACAATTTTTATCTGGTCTCAATTATTTCCATTAATTTCTTCTGGAGTTATTGCCCTTGTTTCACTTTGTTTCTCGAACAAAATTTATCATCCGATATGAAATTTATACGGATCATTCAAATTATTTACACAATTTCCACTAATTATTGTCATTGCACTTCTTTAACTTAATTGAACATTGTGAACGCTCAAATGATGGAAGTTATCATCCGATCTGTATGAGATTTATATGCGTTATTTGAATTAATGAAATAAAGAATCCTTTTGAATTTCAGTAATTTTTGTAAATTACTTTTAAGTTAATGGCCCTTGTTTTACATGGTTGAACTCGTGAAAGTATGAATTACAAAAGTTATAATCTGATCTGTATGAAATTTATATGCATTATTTAGATTTGTAAAATGAAAAAGGCGAGCGAATTTCAACAATTTCTATAAATTACTTCCAGAGCTAAATCATTTGTTTCTTTTTTTATGGAAATAATTATGATCTGATCTATGTGAAATTGTCTTTAAATAAATGCCCCCAATTATATACATGTACCAAAGAATTCAGTTGTTGTGGGATTATTTTTGTTGCCTGGCAACCTATCTTTTATGCTCAGATACATCAAATATTTCTTTTCTGTATTTAGGTACAGATTCAAAGACCTCACATTCAAGAATTACAGATAACCCAGGTATCTTGTGTAAGTCCAGTATGGCAGATATCTAGTCTTAGTACCTGTGATCAGAAAGGTAAGGTATTATTAAGGCTGTGTTGAATTGGAACTATGTTTCTTGTCGCCCGCGCGCTTAGGATCGGGGGGTCTATTTTCGGCCGCATAGCTTTTCAACACAAAAAATTTTGAAGTTTTATTTGAATGTTTCCGACATTTTTAACAATTATTTTAGAAATAAGTTACCCCGTAATGTCTCGTTTATCAATATATACCGGTTAAACAAAAATAGCTGCAATTTACATAAATTTTATGTGCCCATGGCCACTTTGCTCTACTAGATGTATTTCAACTAGTAAAACTTTCAATATAAATCTAAAAACAAGTATTCCACAAGCGAAATTCTCGGCTTTTGCTCAGTGCGGCATGTTTTTGCACACATAATGAAGTTATTTTAAGAATAAGTTATTTGATTGGTCGGTCGCTAAGGTCAATCGTTGAAGTGTTCAATCAGAAACAAGCAGGTCAGGTTATTAGGCATGCGCAGGGAGCTGATGTCCTATATATTCCTTCTCGTCGGTTTATCGCTAATATTCTTGATAAATAAGTCATTGTTTGTAGATATTTTTGAAGACTTTCAAATAAAATGGCTTTAAATTTTTTGTAGTTCACTCTATAAGTTTGACAGACAACCATAATTCAATAAAGAATAATAATACCATTACTAAGTTCTGTTGTTTTGAATAACATTTATGTCATTGTATGTCAAAGTTACATGTATATGTGTCAAAGTTACACATGTAAATATACACACAACAAGAAATAAAATAAACCAATATTGAAATATTGTATAATTTATAAGAAATACATATATGAAAACTCATTTTATTAAAGTAAAATAAATTAATGGAACATATCTGCCTAACAGATCCCAAATCATTTTTTTTTTCTACAGTTAACAATTTTAGTCAAAATAATTATATCTCTGAAAGTTATCGTCGGATTTTATTGAAACTTGGACCTCTTTCTAAACTGACTTTGTGCAATAGGAGATTTTTTTTTTTTTTTTTTTTTTGAAATCTGCAAAATAGTTGCTGATGTATTGCACCAAGTAAAACATTTGGTGTTGAATATTGTTTGCCAATTGTTTGTTGAATCAAAAAGTTAATTTAGTAGGGGATATTGGTCAAACCAACTTTTATTTGGATGGCATTCAAGTTTTAAAAAGTATTTCAGACAACTTTTGTATTTTACTTCATTATTTCATTCATTCAGTTTACCATATAGGTTAATACCTGGGAATATGAATTAACTTTGAGCTTTTGGGGGTAGAATAAAATCAAAATGATGGTTTGTGTTGGTTTGTATACTTTGTGTTGAAAAATACACTTTGTGTTGTGTTTGCCTCACACCCTCATTGGATTGTCAGGAAGGTAGTGACAAGAAACATAGTTTCAATTCAACACAGCCTAAGTGTAACACACCTTCAAGTTGTACCTTCTACAGCAATGATTGATAATTAATGTATTGATGGTTATTCCCTATATCAACCTTATGTAGAGTCATTAGAGGTGGATATTTAGGTAATATTATTCTCTAATAATCAGAACTCGAATAACCCACTGATCAGAATGCATGTACCTTGAATATCACATGGACAAGGCATGCGGTGATTGATATTGATAACTATTACTTATGAATGCTCTAATATCTGGCAATACTGTTTATAGGGTCGATGTTTAAGTCAGATAGCAACCATTCAAAATAAAAATTACAGTCTCTGCTCTTATTATTAGGTATATAATTTAGTTTTAAGATAAGAACATGATGAATGGCATATATCTTCGACAGGAGTAAGGTAAAGATGAGTTTACTGTATGTAGTAAATAATTAATAATATATTGACAATGCCTCTTTATGCTTTTTGACAGGTATTAGAATTGGTAGCAGAGAATGTCTTCAGCTGGTTCTGAAGGGAATAAAATCAAACCAAAGAAATGGTAATAAAATGTTTATAATAAATCAGGCTCTATATTTCAAATTATTGTCTTATTTTATCTCAAAATTCCATTAGAAAATGTCAGGGTTGGGTTGCTGGGTAGGCAACTTTGTTTTGTCGTCTCTCTTCCAAAAAAATATATATATATTTGTTGCCTCTCTCATTATATAACTACAATTTTTTGTAAAAGTGTTTTTGATAACCCCATCCACTAATAGAATCTAACACGCAAATTCTCAAACTGTGTGCTTATGTATTGCATAAACAGGAACAATAAAATAGGATATTTATTGTGAAATGATTGTCACCACCCAGACAGGTAATCAGATAAATTGAAGTATGGTTACAAACAGTAGTTGTATGTATACAAATCTATAGAACTGGTTATTTTGTTTTTCAGGTGGTAAATTATTAATTAGTGAAGTGCCCTTTGATATCGAGCAGGTATGATTCTTTCATAATGAAAACGCATATGAACAATAATATATGGTCTATAATATACTCTTCAAAAAAAGAAACACACAACCCATTTTTCATCATTTGTTTATTTGAACGAGGTCTTTTTTTCGGTAAATAATACTTATTTTTAATGCCATTATGTAAGGATAAAAGAAATTCATTATTGGTTTTAAAGGTAGGGCCACTAATTGTGACTGGTCATCCTTTTTGTCGAAATTTTTTATCGCTTGATTGCACCTAGAAACATGAATTTAACAACTTCGCGAGCTTTTCGCATGGAACCTAAATCTAAGGTCATTAAAATCCAGGGGTTCTCGGTTTCCAAATCAGTTGCACATGTAAACACTCAAAGACCCAAGTGATGCCACATCCGAACAAAGAACAACGCTATTGGTAAATTACAAGCAGGTGACTCCAAGACAGATGTAGCCAGGCTGCTGAATGTTTCCCTTAGTTCCATTTCTCGCCTTTGGGATAGGTACCGACAGCGAAGTTCAACGCGTGAACGCCCTAGCTCAGGCCAAACAAGTGTGGCCCCACTTGTCCTGGATCGTCACTTCTGGTTACAGCGACCTCTACTGCAGCAATTCCCGGACGGCGTAGAATCTCGTACCAGACAGTAGGCAAAAGCCTACGTGAAACCAAATAACGAGGCAGACGTCCCCGTTAAAGCTTGTTTTTAAATACACCAACACCATGAAATCCAACTTTAATGGGTTCAGGCACTGAGGGTATGGTCACAGCAACACTGGAGAGCAGTTTGGTTCAGCGACGTGTCGCCGTTCTTGTTGCAACAAGGCGATAGTAGAGCGCGGATATACTGACGACGAAATGTAACGTTGCGTTTCTTTTTTGGGAGAGTATATATATCCACCTGTCTTTAAAACAAAATAATGTGTACAATAAATAAATGAAATGTGGTTTTATGGCAAGTCAGCACCAACCGCGCCATATTGCGCCAGATAATTTGTACAAGCTAAATGCTATCTGTTGTGTATTCCTACGTCTAAAATGACAATTTGTGAACATTTGAGGTTGCTTGTTGTTACAAAATAAACATCAGTGAGTTAATTTTAGAAAATCATTTTGCTTGAAGCGATTAAATTCTTGAAAATAATTTGATCACGCGAAATAAACTAAGTAGTAAATCCATAAAGTTGTGTTTTCTAAAATATGGTCTCCATGAATATTTTTCAGGTGAATAGTGTGTCTACACCTTGCTGTGATTTTTATCGTCGATCACAAATATGGCATGAGACTCGTAGAAAACAGGATACTGCCAGTGATAAAGATAGACAGTTTGAGATGTTAAATCAAGCTTTAAATGTAAAGATGATCTTAATATGCCTGTGGAAGGTAAACATGATGATTTATACTACATTTCTAAATGGCTATTAGTAATGATGGATGTAATGCACATGACCGAGTGTGTTTACTCTCTCTGAAACACCAGATATCACTTCTTATTTTCTTGAGATGTTCACAGTCAACAATTTTTATTGTATTTTTTTTCTAATGTAATGCATATAGTATGTGTGCATGTAATTGTAAATTGAAAATGATAAGCATCGGGAATCCTTCACTTTTTATGTGGACATATATTGTTTTGCTGCCCCCATCTGTCTGTCCGTCTGTTAACAATCTGTTTGTGATCCCTCTACACGTCACAATTTTTATACGCCCACATTTTCAAAATGGTTGCTTCCTGTACGCAAATTGTGTCAAAGTAGGTAATATTAAGGTTTTGTGAATTTTGATTCGATTTTAATGAAATCTAAAATATGTGTTTATATGCCAATGATCTGCGATTCTTTTGATATTTGCACATATCAGACCATAACTTCCTGGATTATGGCAAGTGATTTATGAAAATATCATGATTTAGCTTGTCAATCCTCTAGAAGGCACAATTTTGATCTAATTGTGAAAATCGGACCGAAACAGTCAGACAAAATGGCCGCTTCTTTAACTCAAATAATGTAAAAGTATGTACATGTAATACAATTGTTATGGACACTCTAGAGGTCACAAATTTTATCTGATTTTGATTAAACTTAAATGATGTTTATATTCATGCATATCAGACCATAACTTCCCGGGCTCGGATTGTTTTTCAAAAATCACTCTTTTTTTTTTTTAGATTTTTTTCTAGCCATCTCTCGATAAATGTGGGCTAATCTTGTATGGCATCCGCTGGTTGCATGAGAAATACAAATTTATTCAGATAGTAAGTAACCATGATGGCATACTACAGTTCCATGGATTTGAATATGTTTCAGGCCTTCGTTGCTCAGGAAAATGGTCAGATGAAGATATTAGTTGGTCAGCATCATGTTCACTTAGAAACAGTTAATAACGTTGTTACTTCATATCCATTAATCTTAGTAAGTATGTAAATAAAATAATAATTTCAAAGAATTTTGCTTTAGACATCTGTAAGCACTGAATCTTTAAGTCATATTTTGCTGTTTAAACTGCCATACTTTGATTTATACTCAGGAAGGGAGACAAACAGCGCATATTGATCACCTAAATTCTTAACGAAGAACAATTTGTATTTTGGTTTACACATTTTTGAAACTATTATTATTAGATAATGAGTAAAAATAAACAAATTGAAATACATGGCTTGACCATGGACGTCAAGGAAATAATGGATAATGGCATTTTTTATCTATGTATTTTTTCTGTAGGCATCATCTGATCAAACACAGCTAAAATTTATACGAGAGATTGAACCTGAAAATGAAGTTAAACCACGACCAGAAGTTACAACTAAACTTGTCAGCTATTCATTTCTATATAAAACTAGTATTAAACATGATTTTAACTCTGGGTAAGATACTAGTTAATGTACTTGAATAAAAAACTGGTTTATCAGCCTTCTATAGAATCAAAACACATTATAGACTACTCTGTACAGTACCATGTACTGACAAATCTACTGTGAATACAATTTTATATACAAACACCTTACATTTAACCACTGCAACTGGTCAGCTAACCGTGAGGCCCCCAATTCGATTCAAGTTTTGACTGGAAAAAGTTCCCGAATTTCCCATGTCGGTGGTGCGGAACAGAGGTCCTGTTTAAGTCAATGACAATACATTGAAGACTGGAAATAAAAATAAAAGCAGCTTGCAGTGTTGATTGTCTGTACAAAATGTCCCCATCATAACACACTGCGTAAAGTAAGGTATCAAAGCTCATTTTTATACGTCCACATTCATAATGTGAACGTATTATGCCGTCGCCCCTGTCTGTGTGTGTGTGTGTGTGTGTCTGTGGTTCGCTTACAGGGCACAATTCTTCATGGATTTTCTTCAAACTTGGTATACTTATTCCTTATACTTCAAGGAAGATCCCTATTGTTTTTGGTGCATGCCCGACCCCCAGGGGCAGATCCACGCCCATTTTTAGTATTTGTTTGTTTGTCGTCTACAGGCCACATTTCTTAACTTATAATCTCGAAACTTTGCATACATATTCTTTGTACCCTAAGGAACAACCCTATCATTTGGGGGTGCATGCCCAACCCCCAGGGGCAGAGCCACGCCCATTTTCTTTTCATGTGTCTTTGTGTCGCCTACAGGGCGCAATTCTTACTGGATTTTCTTCAAACTTTGTATACGTATTCCTTATACCCTAAGGAAGATCTCTATTGTTTTTGGTGCATGCCCGACCCCCAGAGCCACGCCCATTTCTAGTATGTGTTTGTTTGTCGTCTACTGGCCACATTTCTTAACTTATAATTTTGAAACTTTGCATACACATTCTATGTACACTAAGGAACATCCCTATCGTTTGGGGTGCATGCCCAACCCCCAGGGTCAGAGCCACGGCCATTTTCTTTTGTGTGTCTTTGTGTCGCCTACAGGGCGCAATTCTTGCTTGATTTTCTTCAAAATTTGCATACTTACTCTTTATACTCTAAGGATGATCTCTATCGTTTGGGGTGCATGCCCAACCCCCAGGGGCAGAGCCACGCCCATTTTCTTTTTGTGTGTCTGTGTGTCGCCTACAGGCAGCAATTTTTGTGTTTGTCGTTTACAGGCCGCAATTCTGAATGAATCAGCTTGATACTTGGCTTATGTATTCCTTATAGTCTGAGGGCGTCAACTATTGATTTTGATGAATGTCCCGACCCCCAGGGGCAGAGCCACGCCCACTTTTTGCCTTTAGCGTTATGAAGGCACAATTCTGTATGGATTATCTTGGTATACTTATTCCTTATACTCTAAGGACGGCAACTATTGATGTTGGTGTACGACCCTCAACGCCTAGCCTTCTTGACAAAGTACCATATCAATCAAAGCAGGAATGTTGACGTATATTGTAGCGTTAGCGTTATGTTTCAAGTGTATTTTTATTGTTTTTTTATAGTTTATGTATTGTACCTGTGAGTTTAAAATTACAAAATCATTCTGGAGTAAAGTTAGATATATTAATAGATACTTGTCAAGTTACAGATAGGTAAGTCATTATATCAGTAATTATTACTAAATTTCAACTCTTCCTTCTCTTGGATGTATGTGACACCATGAAACGTTAGTTTGGATTTAGAACATACCACATGAATATACAGGACGAATAGCTTTTACGATTATTGGTCAGTTAATTCTCTGAAAGTTGATCTATTCCTATAACTACTATACATTCAGATCTTGTTAATAAACTAAATAATAATTGTTATATTTAAGATTGAAAGCTGTACAAACAACTGATGGTTTACAAGCTCATTTGATCCCAATCAGTACCAGTTTTAATTGGGTTGGACAAACTTTAGCACAAGTATCACTGGATGTGGGAGAAAATAAACAGGTACCATTAAGAGCAGGCTTTTGTCGTCCAGGCATGTATAATCTGAATAATTTGGCAGTGTTTGTTACATATATGAAGGATCAATCAGAGATGATACAACAGAATCATGTTACACCAAATGTTTTAACTTTAATTGATTTGTTTGAAACTTAGCTGACTTTGTTTATTATAGTAAACATCATGTAATTTATTAACTAATCAACCATTGTAATTGGCTTCAGACTTCAGTAACACTGCAGTTAATTTAAAATTTGTGTTAACTAGGTTACTGGTGTGATAAATTTTACTGTTCTGTAGTACTTTGGCCTTATATACCAGGAAGGGATCAAGGTTGTTTATTTGGTAACAGAGTTCAGTATTAACCTTGACTGCTATGAACTTTTACTTGTTGTTAAAATATATTTTTATTGATATTGTCGTAATTTAGACAGCACTCAAACGAAACGCCCTCTTCTGGGTAATTGTTTTGGTAAGCTTATTTACTTAAAGATACATTCCCACAAAAGTATTTAGGTGGTTGTTTCCAATAAAAGTATGGCAATTTTAATATGGAAAGTAAAGACACTTTTTAGAAAAATACTGAATTCTCTGAAAAACATCTTAGGAACGTGCACAGATCAGAAATGATAGGGTGTTGCTAATTGACAGCCTGACAATCATGACTGTCTGCTCAAGTGACGTCAAAGATTGCACACATTAATTGTCTGACCTCTTTCCCTTTGGGAGTTCCTTAATGTATATGTCGATAAACATAAACATGATGGTCAGGAGACGTGGAAAAGGTTAGAGACTTAAACTTACAACAGATTTTGAGAATAAACTGCGGAAAAGGAAGTGGGCAGGGGATAATCCCAGAATTTACTTCTCCTTCAGCTTGGCAGCCTTGGCTAGTTTCGGCACTGCACATGGCCTATATAAATAGATTTTTTATAACCTTGGTTATATTCTCAATAACACACTGTTTAACGAGGGATTTGATTTTGATAGATTAATTTGTTTAAATATGTTTTGAGTCATCAAATGACACAGTTTGTACATGGGAAGGCAGAAATTGAAAAATGATAACCCAAGGTGTTGGCAATTTTCAATCATAATTGGTCTATGTTGTCAACTAGGCAACAGAAGTGGACACGATGTAGTGAAAAAACTTCTGGTGTAACAGGAAATTGTTCATTTGGAGCCAAATTTGACCTATTTTGACCAAATATTTACCCTAATGTTTCTTCTCTTCTTTATATTATATTATACCTGGTTTTCATTAAATTCAGTTTTCAGAGAGAGTATCAAGGAATAGAAATTTAAACTTAGTGTGTAGGAGTGCTCGGGTGCCCAAAATTTTGTCTATCCCAAAAAATTGTTGGCCGAATACCGGATCTTCAAACATTGGTACCAGAATTGCCCATAATCTGCTCATCTTTCTATTAATGAGTATTTTTCCAATTTGAGAGGTTGACATTAACTGAATCAATCTAATTTTTTGTGGGGGATGTATACTAACCCATCTTACAGAAGAAATATGGGCCAAATCCATGACCCAAAAGTTATCACATCCAGCCATGGTTATAATACGATAGTACCTGCCTTTTTTGTTAAATATCTTTCAAGTTAACATTCATATGCATTTCACTTCAGAAATTTGAAATCAATATTGAAATAATATGCTTTATTATTAGAAGCTATTGTCTTGATTCAGTCACTGTTTAATTTGAGTTAATATATATTATGCATTGCATACCAGTAGTCGCTCAAAGGAATTCCCTGTATGATGCAAAATGAATGAATAAAATTAATTTCATTCAAATAACACATTTAGAATGGTGCTGAGACAACAAATAAGAAATTAGCACTAAAAGAAACTTGATGTTTGTGCATAAAGCTTATTGTAACATTGTCAATTTTTCAGTCTGGTTCTAATTCCTGAAGAGATATGATATGCACAATATAACTTGAGATTATAAATCTTTTAACCAATAGTAACAGAAACTAATAGTTCAGCCATCTTACAACAAGTTTCCACCCTGTCTTTCCCTCCATCAGAACACAGCCTGTATTAAAAGCTTTATATATCTTAATTTTTTATTATCGTCACTCCCAGCTACAATGGTTGGTCATTGTTATTATCATTGTGTATTCTGTTGATATTATTATTATTATTTATGTATAATTTGGTTTTATGATTTGTTTATTATTATTTGTAATCAGGTATATATTCTTTAATATAGAAAATATTATTAGTTGTCAACCTTGTTAATGAATATATTATTAAAACGGTTTGATCAATTGAAGAGTAATATGATATATTTAATTATTTAGCATATTTGTAGTTTGTATCTAAGGAAGACTTCCTGTATTAATGTCATGGATTGAAAAGTTTTTAAGTTATAGAAGATAAATACATACATATTTGCCAGGAAGACTTCCTGTTTAAAAGTCTAAAAGTCAAGTGGTGTTCTTTATACTAATTTATATTTATCACGTTTGATTACTTGCTCCGGGCTTACTCGACTAGGATCCTTGAGTATGTTTGAACATGTAATGGGTAATCGAACAGTGTGGCACTTTGTCTAGGTATTACTATGGAAGATAAACGCCACCAATTATGTCGGTGTTCTGATAAAAAAAGATCAACAATGCACCTTATATTCTGCAAAGTTTCTAAGGGCAAATAATCTAACGTAAACAACTATTCAATGACCATTACCCCACGATTGTTGAGAAAGTTTGGACTGTTTGCCGAATATTGTAAATTTCCTGGAACAATTGGAGCTATCGGTGGCTGTCATATCTGGGTTAAGTAAGACCCCCAAGATGAAGGACAATCGAATATTATACTGCAATAATGGGCTCATGTTTACACCCACTGGCCTGACTTTACACATGACACTAGGAAATTGTGGAATTCTTGTTTTTTACTCCACCCAGATACCAAATTTCAGGAGGGAGAATTTCTACTTTGGGACCCAGCAGGCCCTCTTCTAACAACTGGAATCATTGCACCAATACATATAATCACTAAAATAAACCCAACACTAATGTGAAATGGAAATACTGTATTTTTAATTGGAGCAAATTGTCATTAACAATAATTCTTCCGTCCCTAAACTTAATCTTAAAATATAACTTGGATCAATAAGTTGTTTTGCTGCCAAGTTGAATAATTGGATTATTGGCTACTTCTCAAAGTAGCGGGCTCCTTGGAGCAGGTTACTTTAGCCTGGCACGAGTAAGCTGTTGAATTGACTTCATTGGTAAACCGAACGCATTCGTGGTGGCTCGAGTAAGTGTGTCGCTAGTAATCAAACCACCCTTTATAACAATCATGACTTATATTGTACATCATTGTACATAACCAAACAATTCTCTTTCATCAAAAATTATAATTATTTTTTTATTAAAGGCTCATACAGTTAATTCAAATATGTCAAATCAATTAATTTAGTTCAAGTTAATTTTTATACAATCACATTTAATGAGGCTTCGTTATGTGTACAAATTCAGAATATTTCAGTTTTGTAATATAAATCTTTCATTTGAGCCTGTGTGTATTCATGGAAATAAGCTTGCAGATGTTAAGGCTTTCAATACATTATAAAATGCTGAAATTTAAAGCATTGTGTAAAATAATATAAGACAAGAAGTTAATGTGAGCAAGAAACTATTGTGTTGCAACCTGATGTCAGATCCATTTCAATATTCATTTTTGTCTTGTATGGTAAAATACAGTATAGACTATTTATGCTGTAAATCAGTGGAATTGTCAAACATAACATCCCTATAAACAATACACCAATCAGAATATACATTAACAAAAGTTGTTGATTACATGATGTCATTCATTATGTGCTGTTTTAATTTACAAGAAATCACTCATTTTAGATTAGAGTAGGCTACAGTGGGTAGCATTAATTTTATGATGTGCATATGTTAGATAATATGAATTATTTATGCGAGTTCAACAGTCTGAAAGCGAAAATTTGTAAGGTGAGTAAGAAATGTGTGGTTTAACTATGATCGTGTTAGTGTCGTAAAGCATTGAAACAGAAAAAGTAAAAATGGGTGGTACATAGGATATTTTTGATCAAGTTCTGCAATGATTGGTCCATTCAGAACTTCCAAACTTCCAAAGATTATCACATATTACCTTAGCTAAACATTCTCTACTAAATATGCATTTATACATTTATAGACTTTTTGGCTTGAATTAAAATCTTAGATATTATTGATATTGCATTATATGTAAGTATATATATACATTCCTTAGTAATGGTATGTTTTGTTAGTATGGTTTGTGTTTAATTTGCCATCAGTGAGAACACCTAACCCTTCTTACAACCTCTAGTTCAGTTTTTGCCTTAATTTTACCCAAAGGAACCTTGTGAGTCAGTGTAGGAGATGTTGATAACTTGTCTATATTTAAATATGCCTGAATTTCTTTCTCCCCTCAAAAACAAAAATATATGCTATGTATATTTGCCAAAAATTTTATGATATTGTAGGTATATTGTAATTGTACATGTGTGCAGTGTATCTAACTTTGTACCAAGATATATAATTTTAGGTTCTAAAACGCTTATGCAATTAAAGAACATAGGATGTAGTGTAATGTACTTTAACAAAGAAATATGTTGATTGTGAATGTAGCTGCTCAGAGCAAATAAAGTTTAGCTTTTGTATAATTGAAGTTTCTAAGTTATCTTGTAAATATTTATGCACTGTGTAGCTTATATGATAAAATACACATGTACATCTCTTTTGTAGGGTTAACATTAGAATGTTGAATTAATAAGTAAATATATATATATATGTTTATAATGTAAATTGATTTTAATTAAAGATAACTGATGTGAAAATTTTATAGAAATGGTTTCATATAAATGTATTTGTATTATTGCTATACTCATTACAATATTAACTACATTATGATAAACATGTGAGGTCTGCTCAAACTCATGGCTATGGTTGTTTTTATATACAGGTAATCCAACTTAGATGATTATTCCATTTGATGTACCTTATGATTCTATGCTTGTATTACAATATTCCACTTGGAGCATGAAATTTTGTGTTTTTCACAGAGGATATATTTTATTCAAAGCCTCAGATGTTCTGAAAGTTTCCCTGTTAGAAAATATTAAATTTTGCTACATTATAATTGTGTAAGATGCTTGAAGTAGTGTGAAAACGGGGAATACATGTTGATGTATGTCCCAGAAAGCCATTCCCTGTAACCCAATTTCAATAAGTGATTTAGTCCTCAGATTTCAGGAAGTTGAAATGAGAGGAAAAAATATAGTCATTTACTAATTGGAAAAAATGTCAGGTGCCACATCAACCAAACTTCCATCTAAAGGTGGTTTTGAAAAGAAATAGGGAAGGTACTCCTTGAACTAGAATATATAGGCAACAAAATCATACAATTCTTGTTAGTTGTTTGTGCATTTCAGAATTAAACATTAAATATTTGTTTTAAATTATGTGCAATATTTGTGTATGGTAACACCTGAGTCTTATATATATAAATATATTAATTGTTTTTGTGATGAGTAAATAAACAAAATGTTGCTTCCATGCCATTGTAACCATATGAATGTTGCACTGAATGCACTCATAATATTATTACTACTATTAAAGTTTGCTAATTCATTCAATTATTGTCTCATGTAACTATGTCTCATTGTGTCTTATACATTATACAGTGTGTGACTAATCTTTCCGGGGCACCAACACATACAATACTTTCTGTATCAGTGAAGAAGACTGTGCTTGAAAGATTATCTGCAGTCAACTGCAAGATTTGAACTCGATACATTCTAATCCAGAGTCTCGACTTATTGACAAATATGTCAAACTATATTTGAACCATTATATTCCAGGCACCATTCTGGGGAGTTGGTGCAATAGAAATGTGGCCGACGGCGTATTGTCGGTCTAAATGTATATTATCACCAAAAAAAGTCCCAGTCAGAAATCCGTGCCCAAAAGAATCAAATTGGCAAAAATGAAAATTGCCATCAGTTTTAAAGTCCACTTCCATGGGGGTGATATCGTAGACACTGAAAAATGCCAATTCATTTGGGTGTATATTGCAGTCGCCCACGTGTGTGTGTCTGTGGGTCATCTACAGGCCGAAATTCGGAACTGATTCTATGCATACCCTAAGTTTGATCCCTATTGTTTTTGGGGCATGCTCGAGCCCCATGAGCTGGGGTCATTCCCTTTTTTGTATTTGTTTGTCGTCTACAGGTCACAATTCATCACATGAAACTTTGCGTACCTATTCTTTATACCTAAAGGATGATCCCTATTGTTTTTAGTGAATGCCTGACTCCGGGGAGCAAAACCACACCAATTTTTCTTTGTGTGTTACATACAGGCCACAATTGTTAACTATATTCTTTATAGCCCATTCCTTATAACAACTATAGAGTTTGGTGCATTTAATGACACCCAGAGGCAGAGTCATACCCAATTTTTGTATTCTAAATTATCATCTTGGAACCTTAAAGACAGCAATTATTTATCTTCGTGCATGTCCAGACCCCCAGGAATGTGGACATAAATTAATGTAGTGATACCGATGCTCTTGATATGAAATTTTCATATGGTCGAGTTTGGTATCAAATTATATCCTTTCGGGGTAGTTGAATCCACATCGGAGTGTAATAATTCCAGATGGTCGTCAGTTTTGTAAGGAAAATTACAATTTTAAAAAAGTAGCTGAACCGATGTATCCATTTACCTACAGCATTATACAGGGCAGGCGCGGATACAGTGGGGGGGCGCACTCCTCCTCTATTTTTATACGCCCACATTTTCATGTGGACGTATTATGTCGTCGCCCCTGTCCGTCCGTCCGGACGTCCGTCCGTCCACAATTTGTTTGTGGACTCTCTACAGGTCACAATTCTTATCCGATTTTGACGAAACTTGAAATATAGGTTTATCCCCAAAAGATCTCGGCTGCTTTCGATATTGGCATGTATCGGATCAAAACTTCATGGATTATGGCCCCTGATTGTACGAAAAATCACGTTTTTAGCTTGTGGACCCTATAGAGGTCACAATTTTGAACCGATTTTGATGAAACTTGACATGCATGTTTGTAACCCAAAGATCTTGGTTCCTTTCGATATTTGCGGCTATCGGAATGTAATTTCCTGAATTATGGCCCCTGATTGTCCGAAAAATCACCCTTTTTAGCTTGTGGTCCCTCTGGAGGTCACAATTATTATTCGATTTAAAAAACCGTTTGATTATATCACCGTTACACCCTAAGGAAGGTTGAGTTCGAATTTCGGGAAAATCGGACGAAAATTGCCATACAAAATGGCCGCCGTTTGTATGCGAATACTGTTAAAAAATGGTATATCAAGGTTGTGGACCCTGTGGAGGTCACAATTTTGATTCGATTTTGATGAAACTTGAAATTCATGGTTATAACCCAAAGATCTTGCTTCCTTTCGATATTTGCGCATATAGGATCGTAACTTCCTGAATTATGGCCCCTGATTATACGCAAAATCGCCTTTTTTTTAGCTTGGAGGTCACAATTATTATTCGATTTAAAAAACCGTTTTATTATATTACCGTCACACCCTAAGGAAGGTTGAGTTTGAATTTCGGGAAAATCGGACGAAAATTGCCATACAAAATGGCCGCCGTTTGTACGCAAATACTGTTAAAAAATGGTATATCAAGGTTGTGGACCCTGTAAAGGTCACAATTTTAATTCGATTTTGATGAAACTTGAAATTCATCGTTATAACCCAAAGATCTTGGTTCTTTTCAATATTTGCGCATATCGGATCGTAACTTTCTGAATTATGGCCCCTGGTTATACGCAAAATCCCCCTTTCTTTAGCTTGTGGTCCCTCTGGAGGTCACAATTATTATCCAATTTAAAAAAATGTTTGATTATATCACTGTTACACTGTAAGGAAGGTTGAGTTTGAATTTCGGGAAAATCGGACCAAATTTGACAGACAAAATGGCCGCCGTTTGTACGCGAATACTGTTATAAAAATGATATATCATGGTTGTGGACCCTGTATAGGTCACAATTTTAATTCGATTTTGATGAGGAAGGTTGAGTTCTAATTTCGTGAAAATCGTACCAAAATTGCTGGACGAAATGGTCGCCGTTTGTACGCGAATAGTGTAAAAATATGGTATATCATGGTTGTGGACTCGCTACAGGTCACAATTCTTATCCGATTTTGATGAAAAGTCACATTTCTAGGTTGTGTAACGTCACACCATAATCATTGTCGGTTTCGAGTTTCATTAATATCAGACTGGAACCGACCAACTAAATGGCTGCTCCCAATACAGTATGAAATACAGGACTTAAAGATGTAGGAAAAATCACTTTCGGTATTGCTTGTTCTCTGTCCATCTCTCGAAAATGTGCCAGCCTATCTTTAGAGGTGGCAATCAATTTATAGATCCATATATTCTTGCGAGAAAGGAGAACAAAAATAGTTTAGGTTGGAAATCGTAATTTACAGTACTAGTATAAAATTAGTCCTTGTGGGCATTTTTTACACTCAAAAATCACAGTTCCTGGCTTCGCACTCTCAAGTTAAGTTGGTGCAGCACGCCCCCTCTTTCTGAAAATCCTTGATCCGCCCCTGCAGGGGAAGATCGGGATAATTATAGATCTGCACATAATCTGTAGAGCCTACAGATATACAAACATCAAAAGGGGCTAGTATTCCTTACAAAGGGCTTATGCCAAGTTTCATTCGATTCTGTTACATAATGAGAGGATGGATTGTGGTAGAATTGAAAGTAGACTGACAACCCAAGAACGTTACACTTCTTTAAGCCAAGGACGTTACTGGTGGCATATTGTCTATAGAGTTCATGGTGACAATTAGATTAGTATGGTGGCCTATCGTTATCATTCAGAATTTAATGAAATTTCTTTAAAAACTTAAATAAAATGAAGTGAAAATGAAAAACAAATTCAAAATTAAAAGTAAATTAAAATAAACCCAAATCAATATTAAATCAAAAGTAAACAAATCAAAAGTAAAAGTTAAATCAAAAGCAAAAGTTAAATCAAAAGCAAAAGTTAAATAAAAGCAAAAGTTAAATCAAAAGCAAAAGTTAAATCAAAAGTGAATGTTATATCAAAAGCAAAAGTTAAATCAAAAGCAAAAAATAAAATCAAAAGTAAAAATTAAATCAAAAGCAAAAATAAAAGTAAAACCAAAATGTAAATTAAAATCAAATCACAAATGAAAACTAAAATCATTTTTAAAAGTAATTTGAAATGTAAAACAAAAGTAAAAGTGAAAAGCAAAATAAAAATATTTGTCGGCCTATCGCTATCATTCAACTTTTTTTTCACGCAAAAGTAAAATGAAAAATATATCGCTATCATTCAACATCCTTGACCCCAATCGGTAACCGTCGGTTTTTCCGATGGCTTCGACTCGACGGTTAATTTTCCCGCAGTACAAATGAAACCGAATCAGGACAGTATGAGTATTACTGATTAGCGTTGAACATCCCTCTACACTACCACCCCTTTAGATGGGTGCCCATGGAGACGCAGCTTTACACAAGATCAGGTTGTCCTATGAGTTTTTCGAAGATAAGAGGCACTCAGACGCCCACGTTGACAACATGTGACGAAGATACCCCGTCACGTCAAGAATCGAACCTGTTAATCCAGGCAACTGAAAGTTTGTCATCATATTCAAAATGGATGTATGGTGGCCTACAGTCTGAATAGCATTTTTTCTAAATAGGCTATAAAAAAAAAATTTTTTTTTTTTTTTTTTTAAATTGAATGAAAAAAAAAAAAAAAAAATTAAACTACATTTGCCTAGCGTCTTAATAGTGTCTTGATTAACCAGACGCTCAGTGTGAGATATCTCATTGCCAAAAGTAATAATCGTCGTAAAGTGTACCAGTTCCCGTAGTCGTAGATCAATAACTTTTCATTTTATCGACCTTTATCTTCTCCAAGGAGATATATATTTATCCGTTCGACGCCATTTGCATTTGTTGACTATTTAGACTCGAATAACAAGACACTGCTACGCGCCTAACGCCAATTTGTTTCACAGAGAATTACTTACGAAATACCTCTGTCACAGATGACTGTCTACAACACGCGCGTTGACTTCGTGTGGCGTTAGTCATTGACTCAACGGCTCGTGCATTGTTTACATCACACCTAACTGTTTCGGGCAAAATGATGCATTTTACTCATTTTAATACCCATTTACTCTAAATAGGAATTTTTTTTTAACTACAAATACTTCAAACGTCTTTATTTATTTTTCTTATACTTCAAAAAAAAGTTTGGCCTAACGCTAGCAGTTCATAATAATAACAATAATTTTCGTATATTTTAATTTTTGCGCTAAGCCACCATTTTCCGTAAACGACTATTTGGCGATGACCAATTTGATTGGGGTTTACGTGTGAATAACGTTGTGACCTCGATGACGAGCCTGACTTGAAATTCTCCACCAATCTCGGAGTCTTTGCGTTTACGCTTGTCGTCGCCCTATTTCTTGCTGTATTATAAATTCAATGATCGAAGTGAAAGCAGAGACGATGCCCTTCATAAAAGATAACCGGATCAAAGTCGTAGGTCATGTTACAGAAAACTGCACTCAAACTTTTCAAAGTCAATTTTGGGACTTTTGACCTTGGAATACTATATATTATAGTATTTTAAAGGCTACAATCTGGTCTTGGACTATCGACCTTCACCTTGGTCCTGTCACACACTGGTGATTCAGAAAACGGCCAAACGTAGAGGGCCCGTGTTCCCAAGGTCACGTGTCCAAAAACAAACTTTGAAAAGTTTAGTTCAGTTTTTTGTAACATGACCTACCCGGTTACCTTTTCCGGGCATTGTCTCTGCTTTCACCTCGAACTGCTCGAACATTGAATTTGATAATACAGCAAGAAATAGGCCGACGGCAAGCATAAACGCAAAGACCCCGAAATTGATGGAAAATTTCAAGTCAGGGTCAGCATCAAGGTCACAACATTATTCACACGTAAACACCAATCCAAATGGTCAACGCCAAAAATAGTCTTTTACAGAATGGTGGCTTAGCGCAAAAATTAAAATATACGAAAATTATTATTATTATTATGAACTGCGAGCGTGTAGCGCAGAGTGTCGAAGTCCGCCTGGGTGTCTTGTTATTCGAGTCTAAAAATGCAACGGGAACTAGTACAGGTGCGAAAGTGCTGTAGCGCAGCAGTTTTTCTGATTTAGACTTGTTTACACTTTACGACGAATATTTCTTTAGGTAAAGGTGCGAAAGTGCAATAGTGCTGCAGTTTTTCTAATTTAGGCTTGTTTACACCGCTGATCTATCAGTGGTTTACACTTTACGACGAATATTACTTTCGGAAAGGATATAACTCACACTGAGCGTCTGGTTAATCAAGACACTATTAAGACGCTAGGCAAATGTGGTTTAATTTTTTTTTTTTTTTTTTTTTCTATTTAAAAATTTTTTTTAATTTTTTTAATTTATTTTAACCTATTTAGAAAAAAATGCTATTCAGACTGTAGGCCACCATATGGATGCGTTCGTGTCTTGCCACTTCGGCGAGACAAACTCCGAAATAACTGCGTTTGATCAGATATTATTTATTTTCTTCTTGCATTGCAGACCATTTAATTGTGTGCTACGGACGCATGCCATTCAAAATGACATGCGCACCATTGAAAAGGATATAAACAATGTTTTCGTGATGGTAGGGGCCTCGCGATGCCAGTCTGGCACCATCTTCAATAGAAGGCTTGATCTCACCTTAACTACATACATCTCATCAAGCCCTTCACGCAATACCATACAATACCCTGCATATTTCGCCACTAAGTTCGACTATCAAGTCTCGTGCTTTTAGCTAAAATGCCTACATGTATGGTGGCTGATTGGTATCATGTCATATTGTCGTTATGTCGCCTTTCATAACGCGACAACCCGACAACACGACAACCCGACATCACGACATTTCTACCCGACAACACGACAACCCGACAACCCGACACCACGACATTTATACCCGACATTACGACATTTTTACCCGACATTACGACACTAAAAATGTCGTGATGTCGGGTAAAAATGTCGTGATGTCGGGTAAAAATGTCGTATTGTCGGGTTGTCGTGATGTCGGGTTGTCGGGTTGTCGGGTTGTCGCGTTATGGAACAAAAATCGGGCCATAAAGAAAATGGTTGATCAAATGGAAGTAGATTCACACTCACATTGCAGTTTGAGTTGCATTCGTATCCATTTGTATACGTCCACATTCATAATGTGAACCGTCTTCATTAGCTCAGTCGGATCAGAACAGTAGGACGTTAAACCCCATTTCAGTTCATAATGTGAACATATTATGCCGCCGCCCGTGTCTGTGTGTCTGTCATTGAGTCAAGTGGTGTGGTTCCAGCCCAAGCTTGTCCATGACAAAGAGTAGGGTCGTCTGTCTAACCTCGTGGGTTTTCTCCGGGTGCATGCCCTACCCGCGGGGTGGTGTCAATCCCGCTTTTTTGTTATTATTTTGTCTGTAAATATTCTACAGGTTGCAATTATTAACAGATTTTGTTCAAATTCGGCATGATCAATCATTTCAATAACAGGATGGTACCTATATTAATATTTTGTCTGTAAACACTCTACAGGCCGCGATTCTTAATGAATTTTCTTCAAATTGGGCATGAGCATTATTTTCAAAGAGAAAATGGCACCTACTGATGTAAATGCATGCCCGACCCATAGGGGCGTTGTCACGCCCACTTTTCGTGAATATTTTGTCTGTAAACACCTTTCAGACTTTAATCAGATTTGGCATGATCAAGACAGGATGGTAAACACCCTACAGGCTGCAAATTTTATACGCCCACATTGAAATATATCAAGGGGCATATCTCTGATAGTAATTATTGGACATCGCTGAAAATCATTAGGTCTTCGTCGCATGAACTTACACACTGTGCATCAATTTCAAGCGAATCGGATGACAACGTTAGCCTCTAGAGCGTCCACAAGATTTTAAAAAGTGAAACGTGATCATGGGCCATAACTTTGAAAATAATGCTCATGCCAGTCCTTGTGACTAAAGTTATTATCCGATTGATTTGAAATTTATACTAAGTGTTTATGTTCATGAAACTCTGCCAGTAATTATCTGGCAGTGGAAATCAATGGGTTTCTACGTCTCATGGCCATAAACATTGTATATAAATTTAAAATCAATCCGATGATAACTTTAGGCCCCAGAGAGTCCACAATCTGACCGACGGGCGGACTGACGGACAGACGGGGGCGACGAGGATTTATTTAAATCTGGACGTATGAAATTTGCAACCTGTAGGGTGTTTACCATTCTGTCTTGATCAAGCTAAAACAGAACAAAATCTCATAAGAATTACAGCCTGAAAGGTGTTTTCAGACAAAATATTCACGAAAAGTGGGCGTGACAACGCCCCTATGGGTCGGGCATGCATTTACATCAGTTGGTGCCATTGTCTCTTTAAAAATAATGCTCATGCCAAATTTGAAGAAAATCCATTAAGAATCGCGGCCTGTAGAGTGTTTACAGACTAAATATTAATATAGGTACCATCCTGTTATTGAAATGATTGATCATGCCGAATTTGAACAAAATCTGTTAATAACTGCAACCTGTAGAATATTTACAGACAAAATAATAACAAAACAGCGGGATTGGCACCACCCCGCGGGGTAGGGCATGCACCCGGAGAAAACCCACGAGGTTAGACAGACGACCCTACTCTTTGTCATGGACAAGCTTGGGCTGGAAACCACACCACTTGACTCAATGACAGACACACAGACAAGGGCGGCGGCATAATATGTTCACATTATGAACTGAAATGGGGTTTAACGTCCTACTGTTCTGATCCGACTGAGCTAATGAAGACGGTTCACATTATGAATGTGGACGTATACAAATGGATACGAATGCAACTCAAACTGCAATGTGAGCGTGAATCTACTTCCACTTGATCAACCATTTTCTTTATTGCCAGATTTTTGTTCCATAATGCGACAACCCGACAACCCGACATCACGACAACCCGACATCACGACAACCCGACAACCCGACAATACGACATTTTCTTTATTGCCAGATTTTTGTTCCATAATGCGACAACCCGACAACCCGACATCACGACAACCCGACAACCCGACATCACGACATTTGTACCCGACATCACGACATTTTTACCCGACATTACGACACTAAAAATGTCGTGATGTCGGGTAAAAATGTCGTGATGTCGGGTAAAAATGTCGTGATGTCGGGTTGTCGGGTTGTCGTGTTGTCGGGTAGAAATGTCGTGATGTCGGGTTGTCGGGTTGTCGCGTTATGAAAGGCGACATCACGACAATACGACATGATACCAATCAGCCACCATATACATGTGACAATCGAGTTGCAATGTTCAAAGATCGATCAATGTCAAGGTTACTGGTTTTCCACGAATTTCTCAATTTAAAAAAAAACTGTTTTTTTTAATAGTGCGTTATGTGCCACGAACTCTGATTGGACAGTGCTAATTAGTCACGTGTAAAAACAACGGGCGCAAAGTTCGGGAATTGCTGAGTATTGAAGCAACCGTTAGATGTAAAACTCGCGAACGTTGCTTAAGGAACATGGTCTGGCACGGGAACCCGCCCGGTTTAAGTTTAGGAGTTGACATTGAAAACCCACGGGTTATGCAATGTGACTGTAGTGATGATATCAATATCTGATATTCCGATGGGACAGTCGTTTGGTTATGGGACCAAAAACCAAGGTCCCGTTTTTACATTGGCATGCACATTAAAGATCCCCAGTCAGGTTGAATTCGATATAAGAATAGACCACTTTGTCGCTGTTCGGACACAATTTCCCTTTGATCGATAATTTTTCAATTAAATGAATGCATCCAATTTGAATAGGACGTCAAACTTTCAGTTGCCTAGATTAGCGGGTTCGGTTCTTGACGGGGTATCTTGTCACATTGTTTGCCGAACGTGGGCGTCGGAGTCCTTCCTCTCTCCGAAAAACTCATAGCGACAACCTGATCTTGGGTAAAGCTGCGTCTCGAGGGCCACCCATCTAAAGGCGGTGGTAATGCAGAGGGATGTTCAACGCTTAGGCTAATCAGTAATGTCTACCATAACACTAACGAATCTATAGAATAGAAAAGAACAAAAAACACTTTGATTGCATTGGAACGCACTTTTGGGCGTCCATATACAATATTAAGACGAAAAAGTTAAACACGGGCATCAATTTACAGACAGACAATGCAAACCATACACAAAATATACATTTATAGAAAATAAAGAAAGGGCAATAACAAAAAAAAAAGAAAAAAAACATGCGCGCAAACATGCGCGCATAAAATAAATACGTATAACCCGAGACCCCGAGAAAATTTACACGGGATGGCAAAATCCCAAGAACATTATCTCGAATTCTGAAGAAAATTATTAGGGGATTTCGAGAACATTTTATCGAGATCTCGAGAAAGTATCACAGGATCGCAGGATCTCGCGGTCTTCTACAAAATTTTGCATGACCCCTATACGCTTCCGTAGTTTTTCATTTTCTCTTCATTTTGTTTGAGTTTTTAAAGAAATTTTTATTAAATCCTGAATGATAAGGAGAGGCCACCATAGATTAGCCTTGAGTATGCTAAACGGCAAAAACGTTCCCGTCGCAAGTGTTGCAATTTCCCTAAATCATGTATGCCCTTAGAAAATGTGATAGAGGCTTACATGGTGTGTCCTATCTAGATTCAGCATTCAGTGACCTTCCATTACGGAGTTAGCTCCATTGTCCGAAAAGCGTACGCGACACCACGATGTTTCCAAATTTGCCCAGGGGAGAGACCCTGTGTTAAAATCTATCAAAATTGTGAAAACCTACAAATCACTTGTGTTGAAATTTATGAAACTTATGTTAAAATTTATGTTGAAATTTATGAAAGTAGTGTTGTTTCAAACAAACTTGTGCAGTATACCCAAAAACAAAATTTTGTGTTGCATTTTCCCAATTTGTTTCCAGCATAGAAACATTCCAGAAGCAGCAGTACCACCTCGTGTGTTCTGTTTTATTTAAGTGTAATTAATGTTTGAAAAATGACATATCAATTAATTTGTTTTTCAAATTATTATAATTTGATAATTTATTATTTAATAATTTGATATAAAAAAATAAATGACTAGTAATATCGCCATATCAAAATAAAATTGACATTTGGAATGTTAATAAACAAAGTTAATACCAATATTAATAAAATTGTTTATATAATGACAAAATACAGCATGTACCACTGTGTATGAAGGTATGTAATTTATAGAACATTCGAGACCTAATCCACCCGTTTTGGTTAGATATATAAATTTTACATTAAGAAGAGGAAGAGTGGAATGTTGAATGATAATTATGTATAGGGGTTATTCTAGTGATTAATCTTCAATACCACTACATTTACCTATTTACCTGGGGGTTGGGATTGCCTAGTGGTCTAGAGTGCCGCGCTTCGACCTCTAGCTGACCGGTCATCTCTGGCTTGCGGCTGTGGTTTCGATACCTGATGTGATACCTCGTGGGTTTCCTCCGGGCACTCCGGTTTCCTCTCACTGCTAAAGAACCCTACGCGCAAGCGAATTATTGAAATAAAATTGAAACCATAATATGTTAGTTCCAAAATGACATAGTTTGTGTCGAGTGGACGTTAAACCCCTTTTTTTTTCTCTCTCTCTACCTACTTACCTATTTCTAATAATCCTTACAATCTTTCTTAGGGAAAGGCACTGAGCACCATCATTAGTACCCCACATTAGTAGTCAAATACTATAAAATAAAAATGTCAGGTGGACGGGCTACGGATAGTTGTATTTTCATCTCCGATAAGCCTGACTAATCTTCTCAAAGATAAGTGGCTTGCGTCTTCATTGGTATCCCACAAAATAAAGTCATTGTTCTTTACCAGTTTATGAATGGTTTTGTTCATGTTAACACTAGAAATATCTTCTAAAAGTACAACAATTAATACATCATGACCTTCATAGATTGACCTTTCCATAGCCATGTAAGTTTCGTACTCACACCAATGATCCTGTACATAGGAATTAGATAAACAGAGCATCACAAATCTGCTTCCATCCATGTTTTCTAGTGTACTTGTTATTTTCAAACTTCCGCCGACAGCATCTCTTTCAGATATGTAGACATTGACGTTATTTTCTTCCAATTTCTCAACAATATTTGAATATACAAAGTTAAAATCGGGTTCCGAACAACTGATATATACATCATGAGAAAAGTTAGAACTTTTCATGTTACCGTTTATATATTTTCTTCTTTTGTAGTTCAGAATATACATAAAGTATCGTAGACGCCATCTATTTCTATAAACACCAGATATTATTACTAATATCAACATAACAGAAAAACAAGAACATTTAATAATGGTACTTGTTTGTTCACCAATAAGACACGATCTCTTCTCAATGTTCAGGTCTTCTAAACGCAACTTGGTATCAGCACAAATATAATGGCTTGGATAATATGATACTATTCTCTTGTGAAGTTTTAGATAGTTTATCAGCCACAAAATATTACAGTCACACACAAATGGGTTGTAAGCCAGGTTCAGATGATGCAGCTTTGTAGTGGGGAGTTGGGTATGATTCAACGTAGTTAATTTGTTACTATTAAGGTAAATATCAGTGATGTTATGGAGTGTGTTAAAGTAACCTGGGGGTACAAAGTCTATACCATTATCAGAAACACGGAGCTCTTTAAGGTTGTGTAACACATTAGGTATTGCGTTTGGTAAATAAAGAAGATATCCGCGGCTTATATCCACGTATGTTAGTTTGGATATTTTAGAAAAGAGCAGACCCCATTCGGCGTTTCTTAAGTTCCCTAAGAAATTATTCGAGATATCTAAAATTTTGAGGTTTGGGCACCCACTAAAGACCAACGATATATCCATTTTTGGTACTTTAAATTGAAGATTGTTATCACGTATGTTAATTTTCTCGAGTGAGGAGCTATTGAAAGCAAACGGTTCAATATAATTAAAACTCTCCATGTAATGTGCCGACAGTGCTGACAGACGTTTGAGTTTATTAAAAGTGTTACTTCCTAATGTTTCTATTCGTGTTTCTGATATATTTAGTAGTATAAGATTATCGAGACAATTCAGATTGTTCATATTCAATACACTTATACAGTTTTGGTCAATATACAGTTGTTCAAGATTTGGAAACAATGCCCCAGCTGTAGAACAAAATGGCGGAACTTCCGTTAAATCGTTACGCGATAAAGATAATTGTTTTAAGCTGTACGAGCGTGATGCATTGAAGTTATTGATATGGTTATATGACAGGTATAAAGTTGTTAAATGCTTCAAATAATTAAATATATGACCACCGTTGAAATCATGAAAACTGTTATTGCTAAGTCCTAAAACTGTTATCTTGGATCCGTTTAATGGTTTCAGCAAGTCATCGTCGAAATGAGACAATGTCAGTCCACTTATAAACAATTTCTGTAAAGAGGTTGATATATTCTTCATAGACGTCTTCAATTCTTCATTGGTTAACGGATTGACATTTAAATCTAAAGTTTGTAAACGTTTGAAAACTCCAATAAAATCGCTGTCTATTTTTTTAATCCTGTTTTTAGAGACATCCAAATAAGTCAACTGGTTATTTGAAATATTCTTCAACGTCTCAACATTAAGAATTTCCAGGTGGTTATTTCTCAACTTTAACCGAGTTGTTGTCTTTGGTAGAACAGGTATGTAATTTAACCCTTGACCCGAACAATCTGTATAACCATCACCTGAACACCAACATAGTGGTTTTCTGCTCGAATCAAAGACACAAGGCTGACGCAATCGATATTCCTTACTGCCATGACAGATTACAATCAATTGAATGAAACATGCAAGTAAAATGTACTTCTCCATTATATATAGTTGTCATCGCCTGCGCCAGGTATTTTGTTTAAAAATTCAGTAGATTTATACTTCGAATAACAATAGCCAGAACATACGTACAGTCATGTATCCAGTTTTTATAAAACCAATGTTATATTTTTGCTTTAAATCAAACCAGGTTTATATGAAGTATTGGTGGTCTTTTGTAGCAATATCATATAGTTTTTGAACTGGAATCATCGACACAAGGTCTTTACTTCCATGGCATATTACTGTGAATAGGATGCAACAAACAAACACTGATGTTCTATTATGAATACTATAATCCGTGCGGTGTATCACAACTGTTTATCACGCCACGATATAGTGTTGCGCATCTGCAATAGAAGGCTGATTGTTATGTTATACAGACTATAACAATTTGGTGAGTCAGTGTCATATTGCTTCCGGGAAGTATTGCGTATAAAAGTTTGCCTTTTTATCACTCGGCTAATCTCGACAGATTCCGTAAACTACGTAGACTACATCTAGTCTCGGATGTATGACAGTAAGTGATATGTACCTACGCCCATACATTTGCGATGCGGCTACCGGTTTACTTTAACAGGAAAACTTGACGCTATTACACAAATTGGGAACCCATTCGGCTAGCGACCTATTCGACCGATCGAGCTGCAACCTGTTCGTTGGAAACCTATTTAGAGTAAAGACAACAGTCTCTATTTATCAACCAATAAAATCCAACGTTATGTCTATCAAATGAAAGTAGAATATATTATTTTTTATCCATTCCTTCAGCTCAGAATAGAAGTGTAATATAGTCATTATCTTACAGCTGGATCGGTCGAATAGGTCGCTAGCCAAATAGGTCGCCAACTTGTGTTTGGAATGGGCGCAGCCATGTTTCATCCGGGACCTTTAAAGTAGTTCCAATATGGCGGAATTCATCATACAGCCGAGTTTAGATTCCCGAAATCATCCGAGGTTTGCCGAGTGCCTTTTTATACGCCCACATAGAAATGCCCGTATATTGCCGTCGCCCCCGTCTGTCTGTCGGTCGGTCGGTCGGTCCGTCCGTCCGTCCGTCCATCGTCCTCAAGGCTAAAGTAAATATCCGATTGACTTTAAATTTATACACATTGTTTAAGGTCATGAGACAAAGAAGCCTATTGATTTTCAGCTATATCTGATAATTATATAGTTATGGCCCTTGATCACTTTGAAAAATCTTGTGGATGATCTAGAGACCAAAGTTAATATCCGATTGACTTTAAATTTATACACAGTGTTTAAGGTCACTGCCAAAGTTATCTCGCTTGTGACGCTCTAGAAACAAAACTTATTATCCGAGTAATATTCAATGAATTTTGATAACTGAACAGCTAAATCCATGATATTAAATGTTTTGTATACCGTACTAAATGTTAGCATGGGTAAGAACTTTATAAAAAAAAACCAAATTCTAATGATTTTCTGATAATTACTTTATGAGTTATTACTCTTAATTAGATTTTAGTGTAATATAAATGTTTCATTATCAAAAAAAGTAAAAATACCCGACAACGCTTGTCGACTGCCCGGACGATTAAGCTGCTGTGGGCGTATGTTTCGTTGCCTGGCAACCTATCTTTACAAATATTATCCTCTGTCAATCACATTGTTTTTTATACGGAAAAGCTTCTGATGGTATCATCGAACGATAGGAAAGTAATACAAATACACTCATCGTTCTAGCCATATTTTAAATAAATACACCATATCCTACATACTATTTACTTCATGATTGCAGGAAATTCATTCTGCTTAAAAGTAAAAATGTGCAAAAGCTAAGTACTCCCGGATATTAAAAAATGTTTGCCTGTTATAAAAACCTTATTATTATTTTACGTGCCTTGACGTTGTGAAATCAGTTGAAAACAAAGTAACCTAGAAATTACCACAACTTAAGTTGTAATTTATTGAAGTTAGTTATTTTATGAGTGCGGGGGTGGGAGGTTGATTTAATAAAAGAAGCTTTGATCGTGTTTGTCCTGGAACTCTATATTTATCTAAATTTAATAAGTTGGCATTTGACTCTTAATGATGGTAATTTTATTTTGTTGCTCTTTTTATAAATGAGGACTATGCCCAAACTTTATTACTACATAGGTCATTTAATTTTTACGTGGTTTTCAGCTTATGGGTACCAATAAAGGTATGTAATCTTCCGTCCATGTGATTACATTTTATACTCTTCATGTAGCACATATTATTAGTATTATACAACATTTTTGGAAATATTTCCTTATTGTTAGTTCGTTTTCGTGTTTTGATTGAATGAAGGTCGTTATCACTACATACAGCCCCCCACCCCGTGACCGTGACAGTGTGGATTGACTCACAGTGTGTGTGTGTGTGTGTGTGTGTGTGTGTTTTCTGCCGGTGTGAGGTGGTCCTAGATAAAACAAAAATCCATCTCTCAACCCTCCGCGTTTCCAGATGAAAGTTGTTCCTATATGGTTCAACGTTGCAAGTGCCATTCTGATTCGCATTCGTTACTACTATGCAAAATTGACAACGATTGACTATTGTTATTTATAATATTTCTGCCACACACAATTACAGTTAAGCATATAATCCTACGTGGAACGGGTATAAATCATCGTATTTAAAATCGAGGCGTTAAGCCATTACTAAGACCGCCATCTTTTTACACAGGAAACTGTCATCGTGAAGGCGGTGCTAAATCAATCAAAAATGCAATCGTAAGTGTTGGCGCATGCCTAAAGCACTGTAACTATTAATGGATTTGGATGGCGGTGTATATTCGGACAAAAGCAACGCTTCATAGATTTAAATGCGAATACGGATTTGCCTTGATTGGCATGTTTTTGATACTTCTATACGGCCATGATAGGATAGTTGGGCAATTATGAATTGTCAGTGTTTGGACCATCTGCAGGCTTCAGCAACGCTTTCGGACCACCAGCACCACGGATGATCGCTCCCGAACTGTTAGACCAAGGATTACCACAAAACGACAAGGCCGTCATGTTGTGCGACAGCACATGCAGAATCCCTTCACACAGGCATTTGAGACAGCACGTAAGACAGTGAGAACACACGGAAGATCCATCCTACCGATACAGTGCGCCGGCGTCTCACCGGAGAGAACATCCATTGCCGTAGACCTTACCGTAGACCAATCCAAACCATTGCCACCAGAATTGGCAACACATGCGACTTAAACCTGACTGAACATCTTTGGGATGAAATTTAGAGACCAAACACAGCCGATGGATCGCGTCCGACTTTTTTGAGAGTGTGGTTTGAGGAGCCAATGGCGTTCATCAATCGTCTGGTCCATTGCATGTAGTGACGCTGCGCTGTTAGTTCGGTGGCAGAAGGTGGGGGGAGGGCTAATCGCCAGCCGAGCTGTGAATTTATCAGACCAAGTTTCACCAGATCAGTTTTTTGTGCAGATTCCGAATCTTGATGGTGATCAGGCGTTTGAGATAGCGTTTGAGAGATATAGGAGGTCAAATTCTACAATGTGTGTGTTATGTGTGGTGAGGGTGGGGGTATGTCATGTTGACATAATATATAAATAAAACATAAATTTCTAGGACGGCCCAACTTTAAATAGAGAGAGAGAGAGAGAGAAATGGGGTTTAACGTCCACTCAACACAAACTAGGTCATTTCGGGACTAACATGGTTCAATCCTATTTCAATAATTCGCTTGCTCGTAGGGGTTTTTAGCAGTGGGAGGAAACCGGAGTGCCCGGAGGAAACCCACGAGGTTGAGAAGGCGCCCCTATCTCCATGCCACATACGCTCACGCCAGGCCTCGAAACCACAGCCGCAAGCCAGAGGTGACCGGCCAGCTAGAGGTCGAAGCGCGGCACTCTAGACCACTAGGCCATCCACCCCCCCCCCAACTTTAAATAAGTGTTTATGATGCCCCTAGACAACTGTTTTGATTTGTTTGGAGGTGGAGTGGGGTAGCAGGTGTAGGTGTGCGTGTGTGGAGGGGTGGGTGTCATTATGTTGACATAAATGATGACCATTTTATATATTAATAAAATATAAATTTCTAGGACTTCCCATCTCTAAATAAGTGTTTATGGGGTGAGGATAAAATTGGCGGGAAATTTAAATGATGATTGTCTAAGAGCTTGATGAAACATCTGTAAATATGTTCATACAATTCCCCCTGTGTGGGAGTGGACGCTGGGGTGGTTTCCCGAGTGGGTGGGAGGATGTGACAACATGCACTTTTGTGGACAGAAGTCACTTCGTTAATAACTGAGCTTAAAGTAGTATCTCCTTAGCGTTTTATTTCCAAATATTAAATTATGGTGGTACTTTTCAAGAGATCTAGCAATGTAAATCAAAAACACAGTAACTCAGTTTAGTTATTAGTTTATTCTTAATCTTCATCAGAAGATTTGAAAAATATTTGCTTGGTTGCTGGCTAACAGTTTGCATATCCTTTGGATATGCTTCAGAAACCAATTCACATTGTAAATCTGTATTCCAGTCATGCAGCAAAAGACCACGTATACGGTAAAGTAGTAATAACTAAAGGTCTGTTTTTTTCACCCAGAATTTCTTTTTTCTATCGTCATCTACTGATGTAAGTCGCCTCTCACGGTATTTTCTATCTTTACCCGTCTCATTATCGATCAGAATTTGTATATTTGGATCATCGTTTGCGAAGACATTGATTGGTAAGTCTATTTCGCCCGGGCAGGAATGCAAAATACAATATTTTTCATTACCTGAAGCGATGTAGGTAAGATATTTTGGTGTCCTTGTGGTTGGTTGTCAGTTCCAGGATATTCTCGACACTTTAATACCAATCTTCATATTTTTTGATCAAATCAAGATTAGTATTGAAAGTGT
This sequence comes from Patella caerulea, assembly GCA_036850965.1. Classification (NCBI taxonomy): domain Eukaryota; kingdom Metazoa; phylum Mollusca; class Gastropoda; family Patellidae; genus Patella; species Patella caerulea. Next base: position 29,786,273 of record JAZGQO010000006.1, read on the forward strand.
CGAGAATATCTCGGCTTATAGGTAATGACTATCTGCCCTTCTGTTTCAAGATAATGCTGGTTTTGAAATTTAGAAAAAAATTGTTTGTACCCTGTATACGGCCAAAACCGATTTACATCAGCAGATGACATTAGAAGAAAGGAGGAATTTTAATTGTAATGAAAAATAACAAAACTTTCTTTCTTTGTTACCATCTTGCCCGAGTAGTCTTTTGCTGCACATTAAACGCAATAATTATGTTGCAACAATATGAAGAAAGACTGCAAAACCAATGATCGAACGAGATGACTCTGCATACAAGACTGGAATGAGGATTTTCAATGTGAATGGGTATTTGAAGCATATCCAAAGAATATATGCGAGCTTTTGATAAGCCACCAAGAAAATACCCCCAAATATTATAAGAATAAACTAATTTCTGATCATGTGTCTTTTATGTTTAGAGATCCCAGATCTCTCGAAAGTACCATTATAATTTGATATTTTGAATAACAATATTGGGACTGAACGAGAAACTCGAGAAAATATTTTTCACGTCAATTGTGGACCAAGTGGTTTCTGTCGCCCGAAATACATTTACCCCCCCCCCCTACTCCATACAATGGTAATTTTATACACATATTTAGAGATATACAGTGGAATTAAAAAGTAATGTTTTTACCAGGCTCTAAGAAAATCATCATTTAAATCAACATGGAACTCATTTTCCGCCAATTTACCCCCCCCCACACACACACACTAGCACACCTACTACCCTCACCCCACTTCTCCATAAATCAAAACAGTAGTCTAGGGGCATCACAAACACTTATTTAAAGATAGGCAGTCCTACAAATTTATGTTTTATTTGACATTCCGCCAACTCCCACTACACACACACCCCTTGTAGATATTTGATCCCCTATATCTCGAAAATAACCCCTCAAACGCCTGATCACAACCCAGATTCGGTATCAACATGAACACAAAAAATGGTCTAGAAAAACTTGGTCTCATAAATTAACAGCTCAGGTGGCGACCCCTCCCCCTTCAGCCACCGGACTATGCTGTATTTGACACTTGCGGTGGACACACCAGATACTGAAGGATAAAACGAAACATTGTTGTGAGCTACCTGGCAGTATGGATATTTATTGGTCTCATGATCTTATATCCTAGGCTACGAGTACAGTGACCCCCCTTCTTAGTCAAGATTGTCGAGTCTCTAGAGTTGAAGCTCGACGTGGTTGAAGAAACAGAATAAAGATGAAGATGGACCGTTATCATGTTTTATATCGTAATAATTGTGTAACATGTAACACCCTAGTGCACTTTACGGAAGAGTGGGTCCTTTTGCCGATAACTCTGTAGCCGTGACACTAACAATTAATCAATTAACTACTAATCTGAAGCAAGAAGTAACGTTATTGTAGGCTACTTGGACAACAATATTTAATTTATAAAAAAAAAACATATCGAACAGATTCAAATTATCAGAATAGCCACCTTACTTAACATGGCTTGGGCCATGTCTACTTCGCAGTAACACTAGTTCCTTTTGGAACTGTCCTTGAGCGAATGATATATTCGCTACACAGTTCCTATCCGGCCTTCTATAACATCAGCATCAAAATACAGTTCTTCGCCACCTCTCTTCTAAGGCTATTTTGGAATCCTTACATACTATTTTTCACCTTGATTTTAATTTATTCGCCAAAGGAATCATTTCTTGTCACAACTGACACACATTTATAAAGAGTCAACACTATTTTCAAGTAGAATTCTGCGATTATAAACATACACCAAATTATACGTTTAAACTAGGGCTGCAACGATACGCCAGACCACGATGCGCATCTCGATTCATACCCCACGATACGATTAATATCGCGATGCAGGAAATAAATTTAAAACTGCTGTTAAATTTTAAAAGTCTTTATTTTTTTTTACGTTAAACATAATATTTTCAAAGGTTTGTATAGATTTAAATGTGTGTAATCCTTTATCACATACTTGCATTATATATCAATAATTACTACTATGATAATTATCAACTTTGGCCAAACCCCAGCTTAACGGGGCCCTTAGCGTGACGAAAAAATAATTTCATATCTCTCTGAATAGCATGCCTCGGTAACACAAAGTTAAACGGTTTGCAATACAAAAATAATTACATAATATCTGATCCAATAGGAAATCTATTCAATTCCGAACGACATACAAAGTCTAGGCCGATAACCGAGTGGAACTACACAGAGAAGGTAGTTGAATGTTGGGGGATAGCTCAGACTCGACACTTCGCGCCGCTAGATCGATTACTGTGAAACTGTCATCTGATATTTTTTCTTTTTCCATGAACCGCGGGGCCCTGGGCCCCTCAGGCCAATGCCTTAGCTGGGCTTTGACTTTGGCACATTGAATTTGTTGACGAATGCATTATTATTATAAAAATTCAGCTGCAGAATCAGTATGACAGGCTCGTATTGCCACAACAAGTTCAGCCAATGAAAAGCTTTCTTGTTCACTCGGCTAATCTCGACAGATTCCGTACACTACGTAAACTACATCTAGTCTCGGATGTATGACAGTAAGTGATATGTACCTACGCCCATACATTTGCGATGCGGCTACCGGTTTACTTTAACAGGAAAACTTGACGCTATTACACAAATTGGGAACCTATTCGGCTAGCGACCTATTCGACCGATCGAGCTGCAACCTGTTCGTTGGAAACCTATTTAGAGTAAAGACAACAGTCTCTATTTATCAACCAATAAAATCCAACGTTATGTCTATCAAATGAAAGTAGAATATATTATTTTTTATCCATTCCTTCAGCTCAGAATAGAAGTGTAATTTCGTCATTATCTTACAGCTGGATCGGTCGAATAGGTCGCTAGCCAAATAGGTCGCCAACTTGTGTTTGGAATGGGCGCAGCCATGTTTCATCCAGGACCTTTAAAGTAGTTCCAATATGGCGGAATTCATCGTACAGCCGAGTTTAGATTCCCGAAATCTTCCGAGGTTTGCCGAGTGCTTTCTTGTTGTCAGGTCAGTCGCAGATGTGGCAATGGAGAAGAAAATAACAGTACGGAATTTTGAATGTCAAAATATTATTATACATTAGAAACATAGAAATGATAATTGTGCTGACCAATGTATGCACCAATCGCCAATCTCGTGCATTAATCTTAGCACAAATCGCATATTACTGACGTATTTATTATAATAATATGCTCTTATGTTTTTCCGTATATTATTCAAGTGCGTAATTTGCAAGTTACTTAATTTCAAGCTCGACTTGCTTGTCCAGACTGATATTATTTATTCTTGACGAAATAACTAAAGTCCATGTGTCGAGAGTGTGATAACACGTACTCGCTTACAGTAAAAAAAGTAATTTTGCTTATGGAATTATTTACGCATTCCACGTAAGGATATTTAAACGACAGAACGCTGGTCTTTTTTTGGATAATGAATCGCGATACGGATGATTGTATCGTGCATCGTGGATTTTTACAAAATCGCGGTTCATCGATTCATCGATGAATCGTTGCAGCCCTAGTTTAAACTGAAGAGACATTACGAGACCCAGACATGCACTAACAACATGTTTATTTCATCGCTAAATTCTACTTGAAAAAAGTGTTAAATCACTTTAAGTTTGTGTCAAATATATATAATAGTGAGAAATGATTCCTTTTGGTGGAAAATAGACGGTAAGGGTTCTAAAACAGCCGGAGAACAGGGGTGGGAAATAGCGGTATTTTACCGTATTTTCATGCTGCAGAAGGCCGGATAAGAACTGTCAGCGAAAGTTCGCTCAAAGACAGTTCTGAAAAGACTTCACTAACGCCATCAAAATCATCCTCGGTTTCCCCAGCGGTCTCATTCCGTTTTACTCCACTATACCCTAGGTTAATCCATAATGATAGGGCAGTAGCAATCTGAACGACAAACTCGCCCTATCTGCAGAGAAGTGACTCTGACACAATGAATAGCCATGATATCCATAATGACGTTATTTAAACGTTACGTTACAGGTCGTGAGTTCACATCAACAAACAAATGTCAACACCGTCATTATTTTCATTATCAACATTACTAAACACAATGTTACATTGTAAACAATATCCTTCTTGTAGCCTTGAGGACTGTAAAATCCGTACAGCCATAACGTTTTATCGCTTCTTCACAAAAATAACATCTACAACTCGTCTTTTTCTTTATTTGGTTTGAGTCATTCTATGAGTCTATGACTAGTTTGTGTTTAAGGTTGTATGGAGTTTATGATTTACCATGTTTTTGTTTTGCAAAATTCAAATATTTTCCATATATATTTAGCCAGGTGTGCCACTATGTTTTCATGTTTTCCAAGGTGTGCCGTTGGCAAAAAACGTTTGAGAACCACTGCCTTAGATATAAACGTCCGATCTTCATTAAAATAATTTTGGTGTTAATAAATACGCAATTAGAATAATTTGGACTTTTCTCATTTCGGCTAACCCAGAGCTCTGGGCTAACCCACAACCCTGTCTGATGAGAGTTATTTCCCTTTGTCAACTTCCTTTGCAATTGACGGTGTGGGGGATTGGTCGATAAAAATAGCATAATCATCAAAGGCGGATAATTTGAAAACTTGTCTCCCCCATAAGTTAACCAAAGGGTTAGTAGAGTAGGACGGAATGAAACCACCGAGGATATGGAGGATGAATCAAAATGTACTCAAATTTATATAAAACAAAAATGTCAGATAGATGGGGTACGGATATTTGTATTTTCATCTCCGATAAGCCTGACTAATCGTCTCAAAGATAAGCGGTACGCTTCTTCATTGGCTTCCCACAAAATAAAGTCATTGTTCTTTACCAGTTTATGAATGCTTTTGTTCATGTTAGCACTTGAAATATTTTCTAAAAGTACAACAATTAATACATCATGACCTTCATAGATTGACCTTTCCATAGCCATGTAAGTTTCGTACTCACACCAATGATCCTGTACATAAGAATTAGATAAACAGAGCATCACAAATCTGCTTCCATCCATGTTTTCTAGCGTACTTGTTATTTTCAAACTCCCGGGAACAGCATCTCTTTCAGATATGTAGACATTAAGGTTATTTTCTTCCAATTTCTCAACAATATTTGAATATACAAAGTTAAAATCGGATTCGGCACAACTGATATATACATCATGAGAAAAGTTAGAACTTTTCATGTTACCGTTTATATATTTTCTTCTTTTGTAGTTCAGAATATACATAACGTATCTTAGACGCCATCTATATCTATAAACACCAGATATTATTAATAATATCAACATAACAGAAAAGCAAGAACATTTAATAATGGTACTGGTTTGTTCGTCGATAAGACACGATCTGATGGCAATCTTTAGATCAGCTAAATACATCTTGTCATCACTACATCTATATTCACTTGGATAATACGATAATATTTCCTTATGAAGTTTTAGATAGTTTACCAGCCACAAAATATTACAGTCACACACAAATGGGTTGAAAGCCAGATTCAGATGATGCAGCTTTGTAGTGGGGAGTTGGGTATGATTCAACATAGTTAATTTGTTACCATCAAAGTAAATATCAGTTATGTTATAGAGTGTGTTAAAGTAACCCGGGGGTATAAAGTCTATACCGTTTAAAGAAACACGAAGCTCTTTAAGGTTGTGTAACACATCAGGTATTGCTTTTGGTAAATAAAGAATATATCCACGGCTTATATCCAGATATGTTAATTGAGATACTTTAGTAAAGAGCAGAACCCATTCGTCTTTGTTTAATTTCCCTAAGAAATTATTCGAGATATCTAAGACTTTGAGGTTTGTGCATCCACTGAAGGCCAACGATATGTTCATTTCTGATCCTTTAAAATGAAGCTCGTTATCACGTATGTTAATTCTTTCGAGTGAGGAGCTATTGAAAGCATACGATTCGATATAACGAAAGCTCTCCATATGTTGTAGCGACAGTGCTTTCAAATTTCTGAGTTTACTAAACGCGTTACTTTTTAAGGTTTCTATTCGTGTTTCTGATATATTTAGTAGTATCAGATTATCCAGACAATTCAGATTGTTCATATTCAATACACTTATACAGTTTTGGTCAATATACAGTTGTTCAAGATTTGGAAACAATGCCCCAGCTGTAGAACAAAATGGCGGAACTTCCGTTAAATCGTTACGCGTTAAAGATAATTGTTTTAAGCTGTACGAGCGTGATGCATTGAAGTTATTGATATGGTTATATGACAGGTATAAAGTTGTTAAATACTTTAAATAATTGAATATATGACCACCGTTGAAATCATGAAAACTGTTATTGCTAAGTCCTAAAACTGTTATCTTAGATCCGTTTAATGGTTTCAGCAAGTCATCGTCGAAATGAGACAATGTCAGTCCATTTAAAAACAACTTCTGTAAAGAGATTGATATATTCTTCAAAGACGTCTCCAATTCTTCATTGGTTAACGGATTGACATTTAAATTGAAAGTTTGTAAACGTTTGAAAACTCCAATAAAATCACTGTCTATATTTTTAATCCTGTTTTTAGAGACATCCAAATAAGTCAACTGTTTATTTGAAATATTCTTCAACATCTCAACATTAAGAATTTCCAGGTTGTTATTTCTCAACTTTAAGCGAGTTGTTGTCTTTGGTAGAACAGGTATGTAATTTAACCCTTGACCCGAACAATCTGTATAACCATCACCTGAACACCAACATAATGGTCTTCTGCTGGAATCAAAGACACAAGGCTGACGCAATCGATATTCCTTACTGCCATGACAGATTACAATCAATTGAATGAAACATGCAAGTAAAACTGACCACATTATGTTGTCGATCGGTTGCGCCAGGTATTTTGTTTAAAAATTCCACAGATTTGCTTCGTATAACAATAGCGCAGAATATACGTACAGTCATGTATCCAGTTATTATAAAACCAATGTGATATTTTTATTTTGAATCATACCAGGTTTATATGAAGTATTGGTGGTCTTTTGTAGTAATATCATATAGTTTTTGAACTGGAATCATTGACAAGAGGTCTTAACAAAGTCCATGGCATATTACTGTGACTAGGATGCAACAAACAAACACTGATGTTCTATTATGAATACTGTAATCCGTGCGGTGTTTTACAACTGTTTATCACGCCACGATACAATGTTGTGCGTCTTCAAAGAAGGCTGATTGTTATGTTATACAGACAATAACAATTTGGTGAGTCAGTGTCATTATTGCTTCAGGGAAGTATTGGGTATAAAAGTTTGCTTTTTTGCAAACTATTATCCATGGTTTTTATACCGAAAAGTTCCTTATAGTATGATCAAATCATAGGAAAATAATACAAATACATGTATCGTTCTAGCAATATTTTAAATAATTACACCGTATTCTATTTACATCTACTTTATGATTGAAGGAATTACTTTCTGCATAAAATTAAAAATGTGCAAATGCTAAATACTCCCGGATATTAACCAGCGACTTTTAGGCAGGATACGTCCACATTTTGGAGATATGGGTAGAAAACATGCTAAAAAGAAAGTGATTTTTCCAATAATCCAGAGTCATAATTCATGAAGTTACAATTCAATATGCGCAAATATCGACAGGGGCCAAGATCTTTGTGTTATAAATATGAATTGCAAGTCTCATCAAAATCGGATTAAAATTGTGACCTCTACAGAGTCAACAACCTTGATAGACAATATTTTTTACACTATTCGCGTACAAGCAGCGGCCATTTTGTCCGACATTTTTGTTCCGATTTTCACGAAATGCGAACTCAACCTTCATTACGGCGTAACTGTGATATAATCAAACGTTTTGTTTTAAATCGGATAATAGTTGTGACCTCCAGAGGGACCACACGCTAATAAAGGCGATTTTGCGGACAATCAGGGGCCATAATTCAGGAAGTTACGATCCGATGGTCGCCAATATCGACAGGAATCAAGATCCTTGCATTATAAACGTGCTTGTCAAGTTTTATCAAAATCGGTTCAAAATTGTGACCTCTACAGGGTCCACAAGCTAAAAACATGATTTTTCGTACAATCAGGGGCCATAATCTATGAAGTTTCGATCCAAATTGCAAGCCGAGATCCCATTGGGATAAATCTATAATTAAAGTTTCATCAAAATCGGATAAGAATTGTGACCTGTACAAACAAATTGTGGACGGACCGACAGGGCGACGGCATAATACGTCCACATGAAAATGTGGGCTTATAAAAAATGTTTCTTGTTCCAAAAACCTCATTATTATTTTACGACTCTTGACAGCGTGAAATCAGTAGAAACCAAAGTAACCTAGAAATTACTGTAACTAATAATTTATTGAAGTTAATAATTTTATGGGGTGTGGGGTGCGTTTTTATAAAAGTACCTCTGACCGTGTATTTCCTGAAACTCTATGTATAAATTTATATCTGATAAGTTGGCGTTTCACTTTCGATGATGGTAATTGGGTAATTTTGTTAGTTTTTTTGCTCTGTTTATGTTTTATAATTTGACTTATGCGCAAACTTTGTAATTAATACATTTAAATTTTGGGCACATGTCACCAGTCAGATATTAACTCGGCGAACACGAAACCTACAGTCTGATAACACATTACTAACGCCGTTATGTCTCGCCAAATATTGAGCTCAATCTGGAATATGTTTTTATGTTTATGTCGGAAGTAATTGACACCTAAATTGATTACACATCTTTTTAGGGAACTTTTTTTAGTTTCCCGCCAAAATGAGCCCCCATTTTGAATTTGGCCCCTAGCAGAATCAACCGTAACCTTCAAGAGGATTATCCAAGCTCGTTCGATTCAGCTGGTCGAGTTATTATTGAGCCCACCTTCAAACCGAGGCCCGAGAGAATATGTCACAAATTTTACGCCAGTAAATAACCAGAAAATACCCTATGGCAACCATCTTGAATATTTAAATTTTCTTAAGGGTGCCAGGGTGGCATCATCTGGATCCTGAGCCTACATATACTGAAGATATATAATCTATCAAAACACATCAGGTGGACTATATTTCTGGGTTTGTCGACCTGCTGCTGGACTAGTAGATTATGAAATTTATCACCAGGATTCAACTCTCTGGTTTCGTTGCATCCATCTTACAGATACCTTAGACATGTGCAAGTGCTCATGAATTATGGTCCAAACACTTCCATGAGAAATGCCACACTCGCCCACCTTTATTCCACGACCGGACATGATTAAGCCCTGGACCCGTGCAACCATATCAACTGTAAGGGCTTCAACAGGCCTTCCTGATCGTGGGTCATCGACCAAGGAGCCACGACACCGCTTGAACTAGCTGACCCTTTTAAAACAGTAAAATATGGAAGGGCTTCCTCCTCATGCACATTGGTCATACGTTTATATATTTCGGTCGCATTCACCCCTTCTTTCTTGAGAAACTTGATAACCGCACGATACTCAGCTTTAGAACTTTCCTTGATTACAGGAGGGTACCTGTGTTTAGAGGCTGTAAATTTCGAGTAAATGATCGGGACGGGTTTTTATGATGTCTGTAAACCGTCGTCAGATGGCCCATCTCAATAATGACATCAATGATTTTGTCGCAAAATGATAAAGACTTATACAAACTTTGAAATACCGAAAATTTAAGAAATGGTTTTGTTGTAAGTCATGGAAATATAGAGTTAAATGGCTTGGTTATGATTCGTGAACTAACTCCTGGATATTGTTTTCTGATTTAAATGATAAGTGTCAAAAGCTTGTAACAGAAACCTAAAATAAATAACTAACATGAAAAAACGATATATGAAAATTGTTGTATATTCTTACTATAATTTATTTTACAGTTATATTATTAAAAAAAGTTGTAAATGGTGATTTGGGGTATAACGTCCTACTTTTCTGTTCCGAATTGGGTTAATGAAGATGGGCATATATCATACAGTGTCCGGACAGTGGCGCTGTGAACTACTCTTATACTGAATTTCAACTGTCAAAGTATCTTTTTCGTGCTGTCCTTGTCAGACCCCCCGTCCAGCATCACTGGCAGGGGAAGGGGGGCAAATGGCGATTTAGTGAGACCTGTGTTATTTGAAGAATGATTTTGATGTTACATATTCTGTTGTTTATGATTCGCTTGAGTTAACTGCGCGTGGGGATCTTTAGCAGTGGGAGGAAACCGGAGGACCCGGAGAAAACCCACGAGGTTGAACAGGCGATCCTACTCTTTGTCAATTACAACCGTTGATTAGAAACCACGCCAGTTGACTCAATGACAGACTTTATGATACAACGCGCGCGTGCTAACCATTCAGCCCCCCCTCCCTCCCAGTTATATGGAAAGATAACTCCTGTTTGTCATGTTTGTCGTCACTTCCCGTTTATTCAAGGCCATGGGTTTGTTACATGTCTCCCGTAGCAATGATATCTGTTTTAAAATTATATTTTGAAAGTATTTAACTAGTTCTATCACATGTAATAATGCATGACACCAATATTGTCATTTAACGTGTTTTAAGTCATGTCTACTTCTCAGTAACACGAACACTATCTGAATTCAAAACAGATTCTTGTATAGAATGTAGTCAAATACTTATAAACTAAAAATGTCAGGTGGACGGGTTACAGATATTTGTATTTTCACCCCCGATAAGCCTGACTAATCGTCTCAAAGATAAGCGATGGACTTCTTTGTTGGTTTCCCACAAAATAAAGTTATTGTTCTTTACCAGTTTATGCACGGTTTTGTTCATATTAACAATAGAAATATCTTCTATAACTACAACAATTAATACATCATGACCTTCATAGATTGACCTTTCCATAGCCATGTAAGTTTCGTACTCACACCAATGATCCTGTACATAAGAATTAGATAAACAGAGCATCACAAATCTACTTCCATCCATGTTTTCTAGCGTACTTGTTATTTTCAAACTTCCACCCACAGAATCTCTTTCAGATATGTAGACATTAAAGTTATTTTCTTCCAGTTTCTCAACAATATTTGAATATACAAAGTTAAAATCGGATTCGGCACAACTGATATATACATCATGAGAAAAGTTAGAACTTTTCATGTTACCGTTTATATATTTTCTTCTTTTGTAGTTCAGAATATGCATAACGTATCTTAGACGCCATCTATATCTATAAACACCAGATATTATTAATAATATCAACGTAACAGAAAAACAAGAACATTTAATAATGGTACTGGTTTGTTCACCAATAAGACACGATCTCTTCTCAATGTTCAGGTCTTCTAAACGCAACTTGCTATCAGCACAAATATAATGGCTTGGATAATATGATACTATTCTCTTGTGAAGTTTTAGATAGTTTATCAGCCACAAAATATTACAGTCACACACAAATGGGTTGTAAGCCAGGTTCAGATGATGCAGCTTTGTAGTGGGGAGTTGGGTATGATTCAACGTTGTTAATTTGTTACCATTAAAGTAAATATCAGTGATGTTATAGAGTGTGTTAAAGTAACCTGGGGGTATAAAGTCTATACCATTATCAGAAACACGGAGCTCTTTAAGGTTGTGTAATACATTAGGTATTGCCTTTGGTAAATATAAAAGATGGCCAAGGCTTATATCCAGGTATGTTAGTTTGGATATTTTAGAAAGGAGCAGCTCCCAATCGGCCTCCCTCAATTTCCCTAAGAAATTATTCGTGATATCTAAGACTTTGAGGTTTGCACATCCACCGAAGGCCAACGATATGTTCACATTTGATTCACTAAATTGAAGCTCGTTATCACGTATGTTAATTCTCCGGAGTGAGGAGCTATTGAACGCATACGATTCGATATAATTCAAGCCCTCCATATGTTGTACCGACAGTGCTGTCAAATTTCTGAGTTTACTAAACGTGTTACTTTTTAATGTTTCTATTCGTGTTGCTGATATATTTAGTAGTATCAGATTATCCAGACAATTCAGATTGTTCATATTCAATACACTTATACAGTTTTGGTCAATATAAAGTGTTTTAAGATTTGGAAACAAGGCCCCAGATGTAGAACAAAATGGCGGAACTTCCGTTAAATCGTTACGCGATAAAGATAATTGCTTTAAACTGTACGAGCGTGATGCATTGAAGCTATTGATGTGGTTATATGACAGGTATAAAGTTGTTAAATACTTTAAATAATTAAATATATGACCACCGTTGAAACCATGAAAACTGTTATTGGTAAGTCCTAGAACTGTTATCTTAGATCCGTTTAATGGTTTCAGCAAGTCATCGTCGAAATGAGACAATGTCAGTCCACTTATGAATAACTTCTGTAAAGAGGTTGATATATTCTTTATAGACGTCTTCAATTCTTCATTGGTTAACGGATTTACATTTAAATTTAAAGTTTGTAAACGTTTGAAAACTCCAATAAAATCACTGCCTATTTTTTTAATCCTGTTTTTAGAGACATCCAAATAAGTCAACTGTTTATTTGAAATATTCTTCAACATCTCAACATTAAGAATTTCCAGGTTGTTATTTCTCAACTTCAAGCGAGTTGTCTTTGGTAGAACAGGTATGTAATTTAACCCGTGACCCGAACAATCTGTATAACCATTACCTGAACACCAACATAATGGTTTTCTGCTCGAATCAAAGACACAAGGCTGACGCAATCGATATTCCTTACTGCCATGACAGATTACGATCAATTGAATGAAACATGCAAGTAAAATTGATTTCATTATAGTTGTCGATCGGTTGAGCCAGGTATTTTGTTTAAACATTCCATGGATTTGCTTCGAGTAACAATAGCGCAGAATATACGTACAGTCATGTATCCAGTTATTATAAAACCAATGCTATATTTTTACTTTAAATCAAACCAGGTTTATATGAAGTACTGGTGGTCTTTTGTCACATATTTTTAAAATTGGAATCACACAAGGTCTTTACATATCAATCGCATATCACTGTCATTGGGATGCAACAAACAAACACCGATGTTAGTTCCATTATGAACACTATTATTATTCTCCGTGCGGTGTATTACAACTGTTTATCACTCCACGATACAGTGTTGTTATGTTACAGGCTATGTCAATGTGGTGCACTCGAGTCATATGCCTCTGGGAAGTATCGGGTATATAAAGGGTTGCTTCTTTTTACAAACTATTATTCAATGTCAATCACATCAGAGGCGGATTCAAGAGGGAGGGGGCAAGGGCGCCCCCCCCCCCCTAATTTTCGACAGTGCCCTTTTTTACTTTTGCTCGATTTTAGGACTCTTTTTCAACGATTTCCGAACGTTTAGACGAAAATATCAGCTTTTGGGATGGCTACAGATGCAAGGAAATGACGGATAATTTTCTTGGAGCCCCCAACCCTCTCAGCGGCGTGCCCCGTCTCCGCGGTCAGTGTCCTTCTTTTGTGGCGCCCCCCCCCCTTTTTAAAATTCCTAGATCCGCCCCTGCACATGTTTAATACTGATAAGTTCCCGATCGTGTCGTCGAACACAGAAGTAAAATATATAATTTGTAACCAGGTCACACACCGATGTTATATTATTTTTATTTTTAGAAGATTCGGAAAATTTGGATAAAGCAAACTTCCTTGTAGATAGTGTTGGTGCGCATATTGCTTATTGATGATAAAATAGAATCCAAAATCATGAAGATTAAATTTGTTTTTCCATCGTTAAACCCTTTATGTATAATTGGATATAATGTCTATAAATCTATCAATATCATTCTAACAATATTTTAAACAAATACACCAAATCCTACACACATCTACATTATTATTACATGAAATACATACACATACACACTAAACATAATTCTATTGTACTCAATGTCAGACCTACAGTTTATTTACGAATAAGTAGGATAGCGCTCCCGAATATTAAAGAATGTTTGCATGTTCATTAGTATTCCGCAAAATAAAGTCATTGTTCTTAATCAGTTTATGAATGGTTTTGTTCATATTAACACTAGAAATATCTTCTAAAAGTACAACAATTAAAGGAGCTAAATCGCTAACATTTGGAACCTAGAAATTGCCAGAAGTAGGTTGCAACGTATATAATACTGTAATATGAATGTATAAAAACTGATTTACATTCAATGGTTTCCGTTTTTACCCTTATTTCAAATCAGGTATGTTCCGCGAAATAAGCCACCAGTCTCAATCGAATGTAAATTTCGAGCTTCTGGTTATTCCAGTCTCTATATACGCCGTTTGAATAGGTGCAACAACGTTTCTAGCCTCTTTCTCTCTGTCTCTTGCTATAGAACTGGGGCTGAAACGCATTATGGTACACGATTCGTGCACCGATGGTAAAAGGCTTATTTTGTCTTAAATGTTTATCCGGTAAGATCACAGAATCAATGTTGATTTAAATTGGCAAATAATTTGTGTTTTCAAAGTTGAAGATTTAGGGTGATACTGAGTTAGAGACTTAGCTACTTTATTACATCATGACCTGGGAGGGTTGAATGGCCGAATGGTTAGCGCTGTATCATAAGGCCTGTCACTGTTGTACGTAACAAGAAGTAGCGTCGCCTGTCCAACCTCATGGGCTTTCTCCGGGTACTCCGGTTTCCTTCCACTGCTAAAGACCCCCTATGCGCAAGCGAATTATTGAAATAAATCTAAATCATATGTCAGTCCTGTGATGAACTACTTTGTGTCAAGTGGACGTTAAATCCCATTTCTAAAAAAAAAACCCAAAATCAAAAACCAAAATCATTATGACCATCACAGATTGGCCTTTCTATAGCAGGCGCGGATCCAGAGGGGGGGTTTGGGGGGTCCACCCCCCCCCCCCCTGCTCAGCGACATGAAAAAAAAAATAATGCCTTGCATCAATGAAATTAAATCACAAAGTGATCCTACATCAGTATAAAAATGATTTCTCTGTTTAAAAAGCTTAATTTGTATGTATGCCTATGTAATTTAGAGACGATGATGGCAGATTTCCGTGACAGAAACCTGGCAAACCCCCTCCTGCAAAAATTCCTGGATCCGCCCCTGTATAGCCTTGTAAGTTACGTACTCACACCAATGATCCTGTACATAAGAATTAGATAAACAGAGCAACACAAATCTACTTCCATCCATGTTTTCTAGCGTACTTGTTATTTTCAAACTTCCACCGACAGGGTCGCTTTCAGATATGTAGACATTAAAGTTATTTTCTTCCAATTTCTTTCCAATTTTTCGGGCAATCTGACTTTTACCCCAGACAGGCAAAGTGAAAACAAAAATTATTATTTCATCAGATGGCAAAATAAAGTGCCCGAAATCCAATAATACGTCAATTTTATTTTTCTTACTAATGGAATTCCACGAATTTGTACTGAATTGACTATGGATTAACAGATTTTGTCTGGAAACATTTAACTTTGTGCGACATTTTTCGGGCATCGATTATTATTTGTAGAATGCATCTGCAACAGTCTGATGGATGGTTGTAACTCAGGTCGACATAGAGAGGGATTTCGGTTGCATATTGATTGCATTTGTGGGGCTTAAAGGGACAATAACATTCTTGCTGGCTTGGTAGCTCCAGAATATTAATAATACCCTTATCCTAAGTACTAGATGTTTAAGTGTCCTGCTACCTGTTGTGTAAATTATCCATTACAACCTATTTTACTTGTTCAGAGGGTTCGAAAATATTTTAAAATCCAAGTCACATTTGAAAAGGTTTACGTTAGACTTTTCAAATCAATTGGTTGAATTTTTCTAATTTTTTAAAATAGGTGTGTTAAGATGAAATTTATATCATCATTTAATTGGAATATTCTAAAATAATACGATTTGTTGACCAGAATGGAGATTTGGACATATTATTCAGTTACAACAAGCGTGTTATTGGGGCTTTAAATTTGCTCGGGAAGCGTGAGGCTCCAACTTTACAAAGAATTCCCAGACTTAATTTTACACGATTTTCGATCACTGATTAAAAGAAATATCTTTGATCCAGGTACAGAAAACTTTGCATATAGTTTCTTATTAGGGTATTTGATACATAAAACAACAAAAGTTGGATCAAATAATCTTTCCGTTACTGAAAATATTACCATTTCTAAGACCTTACATGAGTTTTTTTTTTAACCTTTATCAACGATTCTAAAAAATTATTATTTTCAATTTTCATTAAAATCCCCTAATTTAATAGATATTATACTACAAGTTTTTCATTTTTATATAATATAATTACATGTACTGTAAATATCTTGTATATATGTAAATACTTTATTATTGTAAATTATACTGTATACAGGGAGAGGGTTTTCACATAGGCTCTGTCTGTTACTCCGCCCTATTCATGTTGTTTGAATAAAATATGTTTATACAAAAAAAAGTTTTATAAAGGAAATGGCAGTATTTTAATTACAATAAGGCGAACAATTTTGAACTAATTTTTGACTTAAGTCTGAGAATGTTTTGTGAACTCGTGGCCTGATATCTATAGATATTTTTTTGGTAAAGGGACGCCGGGAAACACTCTTCATGAAAGGCTTCTACATGTAGTTCATCGAATGTAAAAATAATGAATTACACCAACCCTAATTATATTTATCGTTGATGCTGTACATACGTATACAAACCGTCGTCTTTACACCATATATTATTAGCATACTTATTCAACAAGGAAGTTACTCAAATCTCTATTTTGTTTTTTTGCACATGTGACGGCGTATATTCATTTTATTCACCCGATCCGCCTATTTTTAGCCTGCTAGTAGTAGAAAGTTATTAGTCATTTTTAGATGCTAGTAATAGTAACAAGGGCTGCCCCTGCGCCTCTGGGGTCTGTTGTTAGCTGCTACAGTAACAGCTAACAAAGGCCACCTTTGTTATCTACTAATACCAGCTAACAAGGGCTGTATTTATTTTCTCAATTTCCGATTAATCGAAATAAAAGATCAGTAGTTCTGGGTAAAATCGCTATTCTAATTCCTTTATTTCAATGCCAGGAACAAGAATCCCGAACAAATTGTGAGTATAATGAACAACTTTGACCTGTAAAGCGCTTACAAAAAAATGTTAAAATGGATTGATAACGTCCGGTTAAAAATCATTCCAAAATTGAATTCAGTCTTTATAAAATATTCATGACCACCAAGGGAATGTTGTTACAATTATTACTGAAAATCACACAGCGCCTGGCGAGTTACTTTGGTAAAATATAGGTACATATCTTATTTCATTGGCAAACCGATTTGCAGCCTACATGACCAACACTAAATATTAAATAAAATTTACACGATTGGTTTGGTTCGTTGTTCTTTTAACTTTTAGGCCCGAGAGTCTTGTAAGAACATCATTTAGTCATTCGGAAGGACCGAAACAGCGAGACCCCGTGTACATATGGACCCAAAACAACCAGTTGGATAGTTGGAATTCAAAATAAGAGATATAAGAGGTGGCCGTAGCATGTGTACACATTTGTCTGCACGTAAAATATCCCTCGAGGACGGATAGTATTCGTAATAAAAGCAGGCTGGGGCGGAAATTGTTAGGGGAATAAATCCCCCATAACACACTGTATGGCGTAGGCCCGCCTTCCTTTGCCACCTGCTCCAATATTATTACCGACTTGACGGGGCTAATAACAAAGAAAAAAATCGGCCTTCAAGGCCGTAAACGACATGCCGTTTTTACCGCCTTCATGGGGACATAAAGGCTCGCTTTTGCCAAAACAAGTACAGGTATGTTTTAGTCTCGGTTATCCACAATACCTTTTTTTTTCTTTTTGTGGAGTTATCTCGCCTTGTTTTGCGTCAAATAATTTTTACGCGTGGCTACCTCACTTTGCCCCTAAATCCAAATGGAAATAGTAAAATACGGACAACATCGTTAAGTAGTTGGGTGGGGGGGAAGCATTTTAGTAGGCCTGCAAAAAGGGCTGGGGTGTAATTTTGACAAAAAACCCACCATATTGCCGCCTGTAAGCACCCACATGAACCCACGTGGATAGGGGGGACGGCGGGTTTGGATATTCTTGAAGTATATCGATCCCGGGTTACGCCCGGCCCCTCAAAAGTCACCCCTATGACCGGAAGTGGGTGAAATCTAGATTTTGTTTGCAACGAAAGGCCTCAAAGGGTCTCTAGGGTTGAGAATTTGGCCCCAAAAGCACAAAAAAGGGGACCCTGCAGCTCCTTTTTCTAGGTGAAAGTCTGGTAAATAGGCAAGCAAGCCCCTCCCGCCCCCTAAATCACTTTCCGTTAGGCGGCCTAACGGAAAGTGATTTAGGGGCGGGAGGGGCTTGCCATCGACAATTTTCTTGTGCGACCGGGAATGGATCAAAATGGCCAACGATGGCCATTTGACCCTGACCTTTAAGGGTCAAAGCACCACGCGACTTTCATTGGTCGAGTTAGTTGAAGAGGCCGTGACCTCAAGGTCGTCGGATGCGATTCGGGAAGGGCCAGTTATCTGCCCTTGGACCACAGCAGTAAAAAGATATCTATTTGACTTTCTCAGACAATTTTGCCCCAAAAATGTCTTCCGATCGACTCGAGATTTGGTAACCCGATAAACCGACCCCACATTTGTTCTTCATTTTTTAAAATCGTCAACCAAAAGTCGTGACCTTGACCCGCTAGCGGCCCCGGAAATATTTCGGTTTTTGCCCCCCAGGGGCCCAACTAATTAAGTCAGAACCACCTTGACTTGACCTTTCGACATGTCATTGGGGCCCACGTGACCCAGGTATGTCAAGGTCATCTAAACGGGTCAAGGTCACCAAAATATCGACCAACTTGGGGGCAGCGAGACCTCTGGCTGGGCCCCAGGGCCAGGTGGCATGTCAAAAGTCATAACCATGGGTGGACACTTCAATTACCTTCTATATGAAACCTTGACCTTTGAGCTGACCTTTGACCTTGGGGTTGAAAAATTCCCAAAACTTCATGTACCATCCAGACTTTCGCCAGAAATGTCAAGGTCAATATCAAGGTCAAGACCCACAAGCCTGGTGACAGGGCTGTCCCTTGGGTCAAGGTCATGACCATTGCTGGCATAACCTGCCCCTGACGGCAACTTAGGTAAAAATTCAATTCCCTGACACACACCCTCGTCTGAAAACATCCCGAAAAGTCACCCGGACACTTAAAAATGGTGATCGGAACCCTTGCCATCTTACCTGAACTTTAACCTGGAAAAAGCAGCTGTGAGGTGCACTTTTATGTCTTTTTGGGCCAAATTTCGGAACTGGAAGTTCGAGAGGTATGAAATTTAGGACCCTGGCCCAGAACGGTCCCACCATCTGGCCCCATTATTCTAAAGCCCCAAATTGTGGTCCCTTGAGGTTCCGGTGTCCCACAACGTCCTATTTCAATCATTATTTTTTCTAATTTTTTTAGTTCTTCTGCACAACTAGTCCTCACGGCTACCCCCACTAAATCTAACCTTACGTGTCGCATGGTGCAGTTCAAATTTGTGTGTGGACCGGAGAGAGCGACAAAATGGCGAATAATGGTCATTTGACCTTGACCTTTAAAGGTCAACACGCACCTCCCGGGGTTAGATTTAGTTGAAGAAGCCGCGAAACCAAGATTATCGGATGCAGTTTGGGATTGGCCAGTAATCTGTCCTTGGACCACATCACTAAAAAAAACTGCTAATGAATTTCTCAGGGAATATTGCCCCAAAAAATGTCATCCTATCGATCTGTGATTCGTTGACCCGATAGATCGACCCCACATATGCTCTTCATTTTTTTAAAAAATTGCCCACCAAAAGTCAGGACCTTGACCTGCTATGCTCCTCGGAAGTAATTCGGTTGTTGCCCATCTAATAAAGTCAGGACCATGAGACCTTGACCTTTCGACATGGCATCATGGCCCATGTGACCTTGGTAGGTAAAGTTCATCTGAAAGGGTAAAGATAACTTAAATATCTAGCAACTCCGGTGCTCCGGGGCATCTGATGGGACCCCGGGCCCACAGGCCAATTTGACCTTGAGGTCGAAAATGCCAAAATGGCCTGAAAATTTCGCCAGAAATTCATGCTCAAAGTTGAGATATCAACGGCTTGACCAACCACACAACAATGGTCGTCTGGATTCCACTACAATGAATGGTAAGTTTTTTTATATGTCCACATGGAAATGTGGATGTATATTGTGTTCGGCATCGTCTATCCGCCCGTCTTTCATCTACAATTTCTTGTGAACGCTCTATCGCCAACAGTTACATGCATTATTTTAATTTAAATTAGTAAAACGAAAAGCATGTCAAATTTGAAAATTTACTGTAAATTGCTTCCAGAGTTAAGGCCCTTGTTTCAGTTTGTAGAACCTTGTGAACCCTCAAACGACAAAAATAATAATCTGATCTGTAAGAAATTTCTTGAAAATGCCTCCCAATGCGTCAACCCTTGTCTTTCGCTCGGACGATGTAGCTGCTGTTGGCGTATCTTTTGTTTCCTGGCAACCTATCTTTATTATCTACATTACAATTTATATTTTAACTTTCCTGAATTATCTATCAGTAATATTGTGTTTATATCAAATTGAAATTCAAACGTTCTTTTGGCTTTGATATGGATTCTTTTAAACAATCATTAACCAAGTTATTACTTGTCAAAAAAAAAAAAAATTGTAATCATTTTTTAGGGAAAAATAATTATGGGTTTTTTTAATCACATTTTTAAAATTTGAATCACATTTTTTCAAACAAACGAATTATTTGATTAAGATTGTACCATATTACGTTATTCATGAAATTACCTAATTTGTGTTGTTGACCCTAAACATAAATTTAGAAAAGACAATTAAACAATGTTTAAAACAGCTAGTTTAATGATTAAATTGTTTAACACACATATCTGTACTGTTACCTGCCTAACTGTGTGCGTTTGCACTGGGTCCTCCCACACCTAAAGACCACTGTAAGATTCTACAATATATGTATGTATGTTATTCCTGAAATGACCCAACTTGTGCAGTGGACATTAACCATATTGAGTGAAAATAATATACCAATATGTATAATTATATTTTCAGGAGACATTAATACTGAACATGGTTAAATGACAGTTTGCCAGGTGGTGTTGGGGAGACAAAATGCTGACAGTGTACCAATTGTAAAAATTTATCAGAGAGACCTTTGTACTTTGTATAAGAAAATGCCATGTAGGATTTAAGTGAGAATAAAAACAATATGTATTCAGACGATTTTTTATTTTTTATCTGCAGGATTCCCATATGATAATTACATCAATCAACCACATGCAAGTAGGCCTACTATTTAGTACCATATTGAGATAAATGGGGTTTTTTTTAGTGATGGGCTGTCACAAATATGGCACTTTGAACAGAGGTTCAGCAAATGTTCTTTCTCAACTATTATTCCTGCAAAAGATATTGACAGTTACACATTAAAATACAAGTTTGATCTATAGAAGGGAACATATTATGAATTCTCCTCTAGTCACGACTCACAGAACTCCACAATATAGATTGTGACTTTCACTGGGAAAGAAATAAATGTATGACTGGCAAGGAAAATCTAAGTATACATAAAATTATTAAATGAAATGGGGTTTAACGTCCTACTTTCCTGCTCCATTCTGACTAATGATGATCGCATTCGCCAAATAACACGCAAAGAGTTACATGGAAACTTTTGCCCAGATAGCCGCGCTATGACCCACATGTATTCTTATTTTTAGCTTAAACTGTTCAGGGGTTCTTTAATGTGCACACCAATTTCTACACAGTACCTAAATTAATATTGTATCTTGCCAGGCCTTTCGTCAAGCACCACTGACATGGAACCACACCGTAAAATCATGGTTATAATTATGTAGGCCCTACTGTAACTGTATCTACCTTGGATAGGCCTACTTAGTTATAGTTATACTGAAAAATCTAAATGTTCATCAGCACTGTCATTACAACATGTCTTCAATGTCTCTGGTGGTGGAGTCTTGGACTTGATTTTTATTTCTCTTCACCAGCATGTTAAAAAATGGTCTGTAAAAAAGGAAAGAATTTTTCTTAACATTTAATTTAATGCAATACAAATTACAAGAAGTCTCTTCAATGAATTAGCCTACTGATTATTATAGGCCCCTATACCTGGAATCAAGGGGCTGAATACCAAACAAAACCAAAATAGCATAAAATAATTTTATACAAAATACCTTTTTTACAAAATAAATAGGAGAGATATCATAATCAGAATTTGACTCACCGTCTTATTTGCTCTCTGCTGCGAGTGCAGTCTCTACGTCTACTTTCTTCGGTAATTTCGGATTTGTCACGACAAAAGAATTAGCCTCTCGTTTTAAAATAACTGTTATTTTCAAACGGAAATTAATTATAGAGTGAACGTTATTGGGTTTTATTATCACAGCCATAACCAATACACCTCATGTCAACGACAACAGCGTTCGCCATTGTCTTCGGGATTCCCTTGTTTACGACTGACATTGCACACTCGTGACTGGTGACGTCGACCAGTCAAAGGTCACGAGAGGTTCCATTCACATTTGGATTATCGTTTCAGTTGAGAATTTTAGTTTTCCGTCTATATCGAGAGAACGAGTTGATGGATTTCGTTAAAACATTTAGAAACATTTTATTTGGGCATTTCAGATATAATAATAATATAAAAAGGGAGGTCTTGGGTTAATCTTTAAAGATTTCATCGTTTAAGGAACTCGTTCAAAGGGTATACCACTGTGCACGACTAACTTTCGATTAGGTTGCATTTCCTCAAACGCTTAGAAGGGCTCATGGGCTGGGCCTAAGGCTTGGTATTCTTGTACTATATCGACCCCGAGAAGACTTTTGGTGACGTTAAAATTGACTTCCGGGTACCGGAAGTGGGTGAAATCGATAAAAATGTCGCGATTTACCTTGACCCTAACCTTCAAAGGTCAAATTTAGGTCACCAGGGTCATCCCCGGGGTCGATTTACTTTAAGAGGCCGCGAGCTCTGGGTCGTCGGTACAGATCCAGGCTGACTGCGTGGGTTCCCGAAACCCAGACTGGGGTCGTGGGTCAAGGTCGGCCGATTGGGTCGGAACTCGGTTACCTGATAGGTCGACACAGCATTTATTGTTCTTCATTTTTTAATATCGTCAACCAAAAGTCCTCTCATTGATCCGCTGTGGGCCTCGGAATTATTTTTGATTTTTGCCTCTAGCGCTCGAGCCCTGGATGCATGAGGTCACACCCACAGGACTTTGACCTCTTGTCCTGCATGACCAATTAAGCTCTGATAAAGGGTCTGTACTCAGCCGCTACCGTCGTGAAGAGATCCATATTTTTGCTACGCGATGAGCGATTGGTTGAGGTAGCCTACCCGCTTTAATAATTTCAATCACCCCTCTTGACGGGGTCGAGTGTAGCGATAATCCAGGGCAAAAATTGAAAAAGTCGATTTTTGGCATATGGTACCACCCTGGAAAAAGCCCGTAACTCAGATCCTATAGTAATAGGTCAATTAAATTTGGAGGGTTCCCGGTAGAGATACGTAGGCAGATACCCACCGAAAATGGGCATGACGGGCCTGGGGGTTCTAATTTCAGTAAAAGACTCCGGCAAAACTCGAATTTAGGGTAGGTAAGTACCGGATCCGAACCTTAATTAGACATTTTCAATTGAATATCCTAAATAACTTTTTTCAAAATGTTTTAAGTTCTTCGAAATTACGGCTACCCCACCATTTCGACCCTTGTACGTCGGAATCTGATGTCAAAATAAAAATCGGAGCATTCTAAGATTTTTGAAAATTAAAATCATTTCAGTAACCCCGAGAACTGGAAGTGAGTGTTATGCGATCCTGCAGAGGGTCACATATGGCAGGTACCCAGTCAATCCACAGTTGTCTGGGCGAGGGGCGATATGCTGAGGTACCTGCCCTGAGAATTTAATGCCAATCGCCCTTCTTAAAAGGGTTGGCGTAGCGGTGATTCCACCCGATAACAGGGCAAAAGGGAAAAAAGTTGATGGGTATATTGGAACCCCCTGGAAAAGGCCCATAACTCAACCCTTATAGGATAGTATGTCCATAAAATTTGGAGGGTTCCCGGTAGGGGTCCGTGGGCATGTACCCACCGAAAATGGACACGATCGGCCTGGGGGTTTTAATTTCAGTAAAAGTCTCCGCAAATCTCGAATTTTGGGTAGGTAAGTATATACCGGATCCGAACCTTCACTTCAGCATCTTAAATAACTTTTTTCAAAAATATTCTAAGCTCTTCAAAATTACGGCTACCCCACCATTTTTGACCTTTATACGTCCGAATCTGGTGTCAAAATAAAAATCGGAGCATTCTAAGATTTTTGAGAAAAAAAAATACATTTCGGTAATCTCGAGAAAATGGCCACCGCTCGACTGGTAGAGTTCAGAATTGGAAGTGAGTGTTATGCAATCCCGCGGAGGGTCCTATGGCGGTGACATAATTTGTCTAAGCCAGGGGCAAAAGGCTGAGGTACATGCCCTCAGAATTTGGTGCCAATCGCCTCTCTGAAAAGGAGTAGGGCGTAGCGGTAATCTACCTGAGAACAGGGCGAAAAGGAAAGGTTGATTTTTGCCATTTTGGTACGGACACGATCTTCCCCGGGGTTTCTAATTTTATTAAAATTCTCGAATTGAGGGTAGGTAATTATAAAGTGTCGGATTCTAGCCCTTCTAGACGTTTTCAATTGAATATTCCTAATTTCTCTTTTCAAAATGGTCCAAGCTCTTCAAAATTTCGGCCCTCACCCATTTTCAACCCTTGCACATCAAAATAGAAATCGGCGCATTCTAAGATT
Source organism: Patella caerulea (assembly GCA_036850965.1). Classification (NCBI taxonomy): domain Eukaryota; kingdom Metazoa; phylum Mollusca; class Gastropoda; family Patellidae; genus Patella; species Patella caerulea. The sequence goes on from JAZGQO010000006.1 coordinate 29,811,032, forward strand.
TTTGAAACAAACAAGATCTACCTCTGATCAGACATTTACTCAGATATAAATGCATATAACTGAGTGACATTTAATTTACTAATTCGACTAGTGTGGCCATGGCACAAAATTTACAGCCAAAACCCACCCCTCGGACCAGTCAGTTACTGTATCAGTTGAAACGAGCGGCTTTTGCCAAGATTTGTAATGTATGCACCCATAGCGACATTGACATTGCGCCAAAATTTATCGCTTTATACAAATATATAATGTATAACAGAGCTACCTACCCTTGGCAGCCAAATCCACCGTTACCTCTAGATATTTTTGGTGTGCATCACTTTATGCCTCCAACAGAGCCCCGTTTACCGCCCAAAACCGACCTCTCTCTTGAAGAGAGACATTAAAACCTACCCCCATCCAAACATTTGATATGAAAATACACTCTTTATTCGAAATGTTTAAGTACTGCTAATGTGATTAACCCTAGCGAAAGTCTTAAAGGAAAAATCCTCGAGGTTTTGTGGTCATACAGTAAGTAAAGTTCTATGGGGTTTTGTTATGTGACACAGTTAGCAGAAAGGAAATAAGCCCTTTCTTGCATCTATGGTAATCTTAAGATTGAATCGATCACAGTACGCTTTGGCGGTTGAATTAAAAAATAAAATTCTGTAACGGCCCGGTTGAGTTCACTAGCTCATGAAAATGTGGCCATATAAAAATTAAATAACTATACTCTACACTTAAACTTTATTAAACAAACCTCATATTCAACACCTTTCAACATATGTATCTTTAAAATATGAGCCATTTAACATCAACAACTTTACACTGACATTACACTAATCAAAATATGTATCTTTATAACAACATAGTCAACTGTAAAACATTAGATCATTCAACAAATTTATCATAATACTAAATTTAGATCATTCCATACACAGATCAGCCAAACATGTATCTTCATACTAACATTTTTTACTCAAAAGATGTATCTCAGCATGAAATCTGCAAATAAAAGCATTAATTTGATCTTTCAACACTTTATAACATTTGATGAGCAAAAACAATAGATCTGCCAATAATAACTTCTTAACATATATGACATAATGTATCAGAGGTTGCTGGACTAGAGTAGAACACATGCATCTTTATAATAGCATAAGATCATTCAAAACATTATATTGACAACTACATATAGGCTTACTCAATAAGAAATTATAACTTTTAGTAACTATGGAATGGAATGTGGCAAAGTAATCAAACTAAACACAAACTAGATCTGGACCCATTGACTCATAAATCTTTAAGTTTCATAAGAATATGATAAAGATTTTAATCATAATTTTCGATAAAAGGTAATATAACTTTTAAATTAAATGTTTGAATAAATTGAACAGCGAACTCGCTCCAACTGATCATAAATATCCGACATGAGTGCTAACAATATAATCTACACAATTTGAAAACAATTACAGTTTTAAACGTTTGGCACAAGATCTTAGTATTTCATTCATATCTTTCACTCTTTTTGCCATGAATCCATGGATGTTGAACAATTGTTTCACCTCAAAAGGTACTCCCATTTCCTTTTCTTTGGTATTTTTTTAAGCTTCATGTTCTGAAAGAGAAACACAAAATATAACATAATTTTAGAGGGGGGGGGGGGTGATAGAGGAGCAATGGAAAGGGTGCCAAAGGCGCCCATTGCAGTAATCAATTCTTTCCTCATTGTGTGCCTGACTTTTTTCATTGCAACAACGGTTACAATGTCAATCGGAACAACAGTGTTCTGCAAGTGATGATAACTCCACTGAGAATGAAGCAATTTTACTGAAATTTTCAACATGCTCCCTGCACATTATCTATTTTTTTTTAACAAGTTTAGATTTTTTGTTGATTCCATAAAGAAGTAAAGTTTTTAAACAATAAATATCTGTGTAAACATTACTACCAAGGGGTTTAATATATTTTGGCATGACTTAGTACGGTACCAAATAGTTTTTATATTTGAGAGTCAAGGTCTGGACTAAAATGCCTTGAAATCAGTAGTGGGATGCAACAACTACGTGTCTCGCCTTTGTAGACCAAAGTAATATTGTTCGTTGTCTAAGCTTGACGGGTAGGCCTGTCATCCCTCGGTTAGGTGTCTTTGTTGAATGTGTGGCTTCTTTTCAACTAGATTGGCCCTGGGCCGATTTGATTCTACTGAGCAATAATATAATCTATGAAGTTATGCCCGCTTTGTGTCAAAATTCTACTCATCAAAGATTTATTAGTTATGGTCAAAATCATACATTTTAAATTTCATCCCAATCGGATGAAAACTTTGACATCTATAGGTTCCACAAGAAAAAAAAATTGAACAAAACTCTACAAAGGGGCAGTGACAATATGCGTCCAGTGGGTATATAAAAACTCTTATAGGGAGTGGACAGGTCATAATTCAGGACCAAAATATGTCACTGTAGTACAGTGACTGTACCCATTTTTAATCTGTAGCTTCCCCATTACATAAAAAATAGTGCTTCTGAAAACTAAACCTACTTTGAAAGACTGTAAACTGTTAAATCTTTTTAATGACCATTATTCCATAGCTACTTTTAATTTAAAGGCTTGTCCAGCTGGATGTTGAATTGTTATAATGCCTCCACCATTATATAGTATCTCTTTGTAGGGCACTCTTGTGTCTTTTTCCATGATTTAACTAGAAAAGAAAGAATGGATAATTAAAATTTCAAGTCTTACCAAAACAGTTGTTCTAAATGCACCATATAAAGAATGTATTGAAAGTGACATATTGACATCCTGAACTTTAAATCGGTGAAATGGCTGAATGAATGTGCCAGGGATGTATTTTATTTGTTTTTTTGGTTATAAACATAATTTAAATTTACTTAATTTAAATTTTGTGTTGCTGGTACAATAGGGTTCAATTATGATATTATTAAAATAATTATATTGTGATGTTAATAAAAAATATTTTATAGTTGAAAGAAATAACATAAATCACTAAGTATACTTACTTTTATCTTTTCTTGAGACAATCCAGTTTGGGATGGCACCTCTTTGATAATCTTTTCATTTGCATGATTTACCACAGGAAATCATCCCCTCGTGCCATGATTTATTTAGAATTTGAATGGTTTCGGTAGTCAGGTCAATCCTTTTTGCCTGGAAAACAAATTAACCATATCACTATTAAGGTGAGAAAAGTTCCTGGCGTTATAAACACTTGATGAGTTTTAGTCAATTTCAGAGGAAAATATGATCAACTACTACCCCTTCGAAAGAAACAATCTAATTTTGCAAGTTTCATACACGTGTAAATGAATTAGGCCTTGCGATCACGTTATTAATACAGGTAAACCAATCTACATGTATTGTATTCTAAAATTAGCACGGTGACATGACTCTGACATGCGAAATTAGTATTTATGACCATTTAACCATGAAATCCTACACGAAAGAGTTCCCTGTATGTTTGTAATATACTTTAGTATTTTGCAATAAATATGAACCCATTTCTATTTTAATATAGTAATGGTAATAAATGTTTTATCAGTTATTTGGGAGAATCTTGTGGAATTGCAAGGGAAGACAACTATGTTTGGGAGATTGTTGTGGTGGAATATGCCTAGCCTCGTTCTTCGAGTCCCTTGTTACAAATGGTGCTGAAACCCATTATTGCATTATAATTATGGTACTGGTACACGAATGATAAAATGTTTGTTTTGTAATATTGGATATAAGAAGCCCTTCTTTTCCCAGTAAGATCACAACATTAATATTGACAAATAATACGTGTTTTCAATGTCGAGGACTTTGAATGATGATTGCGTTAGATCAGTGGTTCTCAACCTTTTAAAGCCAACGGCACACTATGGGACACAAATATATAAGAAAAATATTGAATTTTGCAAAATGAAAACACAGCATACAACCGTAGACACAGACTAGTCATATGCACATCGACTGACTCAAACTAAATAAAGAACAAAACAACATAAAGAACAGTAGATGCCGGTGAATACTCAATTAGGGTCATCTGGTTTTTCGCATTTTCAAACTTTCACAGCAAACTTGGGAAGTTTTTGCGGCACACAGCACACTGGTTGAGAACCACTGCGTTAGATACTTAAAGCTACTTTAACATTATGATGATAGGACCTATAGGATAGGTATACCTTCATGAAATACCAATGAAATGCGTTAAACTGTTGGTCCTGTTGACAAGACAGTGTTGGCTTTCAACTTTTTTTGTCAAATTTTAAACAGTGTAGCCTAAACACTGCCAGGAATGGTCTGAGAACGTTAATAATGGTAATTTGCAGAAATTCATCACAATCTGGAAATAGGCCTGGACCTACAGGTTAGGATTCACACCACCCAAATCTGGAAGTGGTAATCAGAATTTCGACTAATAGTTTTATGTAGTCTGGTCAGATTAGCGACAGTTTCTAAAGGAACTAGCCTAGGCGGCTGGCGCATCAAAATCATTGGTTGAAAACACCTAGCAGAGTTTCATACATATGTGTGTAAGTTTAAGTAAGAAAAACCGAACAAAAAAATTTAAATCTTAAAGTAGCTAAATCTCTAAATCATCCAAAGTCTGACATGTTGAAAACACGAATTATTTGTCAATTCAAATAGACAATGATGTGGTTATCTTGCCACAGGTATCTGACCTTTTAAGTTCTATCCCTTATATGCATACCCCATATCGAACTAGACAATATATATAAAAAACAGAACAGGAATGCAATGCCTTTTGAAACCTCAATATTATCTGCTTTCGCTTCCTTTCGGTTTTTTTTTCAACTACATGTATACGTAATGTCAGATAATATAACCTCTGCCATTTCACTCAGATATGTTTTTTTTTTCAACCTTGCTGTTTTGATTTGCATAAATACTCCCAACAAAACGATATCATAGCCACTTGTTTCCAATATTTACATTATTTTTGTTTGTTGACGCTTGTATGACGTGAGCGCATAGAGTTGAAGACAAACGTGGCAATAAAATCGTTTTGTGTGCATATATATATACGATACGGATAGAAGGTCACATTACTGTGATCCTACCTTGAAAGGTAGGCTTCTAATATCCAATATTTAAGACAAAATAAACATTTCACTATTGGTACACGAATCATGTTCCATAGTGCTTTTCAGCTTCATATGTAACAAGAGACCAGAAAGAACGAGGCTAGACTCCAAAACTCATGTCAAACGGTGACGCCATAACTTACCTGGAGATCATACACAATAGACTGGAATAACTAGACACTAGAAATTTCTGTTGTGTCTCATGCTGTATTACTATTTCACTGGACATAACTGAAATGAAATGAAATGAAATGGTGTTTAACGTCCTACTCTTTTGCACCTAACCTGGGCTAATGGAAGACGGGCATACGCCATACAGTGTGCTATAATGAGGGAAATTTTGCCCGGGCAGTGGCGCTACGGCCTACTCTTATATCGAATTCAAACTGCCAAGGGATCTTTTACGTGCACTCCAATGTGTACACGGGACCTCGGTTTTTCGTCCCATCCAAACGACTAGGCAGCTGTCTTGCCAGGTCCTCCTTCTGCATCACTGACATTGTGACAAGAGGAAATCACACCGGAAAATCGAGATGAACTTTCTCGGCCAAAGCAGGGATCGAACATCCGACCTCCAGCCTAGCGAACCAGGGCCGCATCCACTTAGCCACCGTGACCCCTTGGACATAACGATAACTGATTTGAAATTAGAGTTTATAGAGTCAAAACGGTAACAATTTATAGACAATCAGATTACATTATTATATGCGTTGCGATTCATTTGGGTCAACTAAAATTCTAGGTCCCACTCCCATGCCAAGAAATTATTTCAAATTTGGCAAATCTAGGCCTAATTATTATAGGCCTATTAATAGTCTATTCGCGATTTAGCTCCTAATTGGATTCAACGACCTTCTTCCTACTATTCTTTCGGAGCAGAAAAGTAGGAAGTTAAACTCAATTTTATTTCATTTTCTTCCTATTCTTGATTATTTTTGTTTGTTGACGTTTGTATGACGTGAGCGCGTAGAGTTGAAGACAAAAGTGGCAATAAAATCGTTTTGTATGCATATATATATACGATACGTACAGGTCACATTACTGTGATCTTACCTTGAAAGGTAGGCTTCTGATATCCAATATTTAAGACAAAATAAACAGGCTAGACTCCAAAACTCATGTCAAACAGCGACGCCATAACTGACCTGGAGAGCATACGCAATAGACTGGAATAACCAGACACTAGAAATTTCTGTTGTGTCTCATGCTGTATTACTATTTCACTGGACATAGCTGAAATGAAATGAAATGAAATGAGGTTTAATGTCCTACATATTTGCACCTAACCTGGGCTAATGGAAGACGGGCATACGCCATACAGTGTGCTATAATGAGGGAAATTTTGCCCGGGCAGTGGCGCAGTGGTGCTACGGCCTACTCTTATATCGAATTCCAACTGCCAAGGGATCTTTTACGTGCACTCCAATGTGTACACGGGACCTCGGTTTTTCGTCCCATCCAAACGACTAGGCAGCTGTCCTTGTCAGACCCTACTTCTGCATCACTGACATTGTGACAAGAGGAAATCACGCCGGAAAATCGAGATGAACTTTCTCGGCCAAAGCAGGGATCGAACACCCGACCTCCAGGCTAGCGAACCAGCGCCTTATCCACCGTCACCCCCTGGGCCTGGACATAACGATAACTGATTTGAAATTGAAATTAGAGTTTATAGAGTCAAAACGGTAACAATTTATAGACAATCAGATTACATTATTATATGCGTTGCGATTCATTTGGGTCAACTAAAATTCAAGGTCCCACTCCCATGCCAAGAAATTATTTCAAATTTGGCAAATCTATTATTAGGCCTGATTATTATACTATATAGGCCTATTATTTGCGATTTAGCTCCTAATTGGATTCAACGACCTTCTTCCTACTATTCTTTCAGAGCAGAACAGTAGGAAGTTAAACTCAATTTCATTTCATTTTCTTCTTATTCTTGATTCTCTAGTCAAATTATTATTTATTGTTTAGGCTAGGCTAGGCTAAGAACCTGACAAATTTACGAGCAGGTTTCGCCATCCCGTCCGGACATTCACATTGGCTCCGTCTTCCGCTTCGTTTCTTTTGGAAGTTCGTTTTTATGACAAAAGACAAGTGGAAAATATCAACCTACCTTTTTGTTTGTCAGCCATTATCAATAGGCTTAAATGCAGTTATTTCGTATCGTCATTTTGTGGAACAGGCCGCGAATAAAACATGGCGACAGTAAAGAACGCTTTGGAAAGATAACTCTTGGCTATCTGCAAAACGTCTGGTAAACTTCGTCTATGCCGAAAGCGGTAATGAATTTTCCGTACGGTAAAAACGGCATGCCGTTTACCGCTTGAAGGCCGATTTATTTCGTTTCTATTAGCCCCTTCAAGGCGGTAATAATATTGGAACGGGTCATTATTAAAAACACGTTGATGGGACGAATTGTGAGTTACTAAGGATTTACTTTGCCACTATTTTTTCTATTCCGATTTTACTTTTAATGGTAGGCCTACCCCAAACAGTGACTTATTATTGTGTTTTTGTCAAATGTTTATCGACATAATTTACTATGTCTTGTAATGTGTTTTTCTCCATCCCAATTGCAAGAACATTCCCCCAGTGGTAATGCATATTTTAAAAATTTTGAGTAAACGCCCCGCAGGTCAGAGATGTATTATTTTCACAATTCTGATATTTCGATTAATCGGAAATTGGGAAAATAAATACGGCCCTTGTTAGCTGGTATTAGTAGACAACAAAGGTGGCCTTTGTTAGCTGTTACTGTAGCAGCTAACAACAGACCCCAGAGGCGCAGGGGCAGCCCTTGTTACTGTAACTAGCATCTAAAAATGACTAATAACTTTCTACTACTAGCAGGCTAAAAATAGGCGGATCGGGTGTTTTATTCGTGCAACCAGTGAGGTGTTACGATAGAAATAATTAATACAACCGTCTTAATGCTAGGTTCACACAGGTGCGGATCTAGAGGGGGTGGCGGTTGGAGCGCTCCCTCCCCCAACTATGAGACCAAGCAGGCTCTCAATTCCATTATCTCATCATTCTCCCACTCCTCTGTCTTATTATCTCATCGATATCATATTCACTGTTACAGTGAATCCCCAGTTAGTAGTACAGAACAGGCCGAATTGACAGGCGGATTCTGTTCAATTTCTTATCCTCTCGTTCACGTCCCATTTGCCATGACATTGATTACATTTTCAGGCCCAATCCCAAACAATAAATAGCCCCATTACAATTGCTATCCGAAATTTTGGGGTTGGGTGGGTAAATGGATAGCACGTGCGTACTGAATCGTTAGGTCTGTCATCGGGTCTACCGACTGTACAGGACATGGAGTAGGGTCGCCTGCCCAACCTCGTCTGAGTCTGCCCGTTTCCGCTCACTGCTAAAGACCCCTACGCGCAAGCGAATTATTGAAATGAAATTGAATCATGTATTATTCCCGAAATAACCTAGTTTGTGTCGAGTGGACATTAAACCCCATCTGTGTCTCTATCTGAAATCTCTTGGCGCCTTAGTTTCTTGATTTCATTATGGCATCATTCTACTACTACTTATAATGTCTCAGAAATATCATATTCATGACTATAGTCAACTGCTAAAGTTAATATTACCACCGGTGTGTGGGCCGTGGGGCCCATGGACTCCCATTTCTGGCTCTCTTGTTCACAAGTTTACTCAGCCCTGGGGTTCACATAAATTTCATAACAAAATCTACAACAATCATCACATATGGCATGAACTTTATGTAAACTTAAAGGCGCTAAATCACTAATATATTGGACCTAGAAATTGACACGGTCTACATAGTTACATAGTATTTATTGCGCATGCTCTCCAGATAAGACATGACTTGTGAAATATATTTGGCCTCTTTCTTCAAGCACCTTGTTAAAATTGGGCTGGAAACGCGTTATGGTCTACATGTAATATGGTACACGATTCGTGTACTAATAATAAAATGTCTATCAAGAGCCCATAAAATTGTAACATCAATGTTGATTTAAATTGACAAATTATTCGTGTTTTCAGTGTCGAAGACTTTGGGTAATATTGCGTTAGACTTAGCTACTTTAAATAAAACTACTTTTCGACGAGATAACGATCGGCGAACAACTATAGGCAATACGACCTCGATGTTATAGCCAGTATGTTGTTTCTATTCCTTGTGCCTTGGGATTTATGGATGGTGCCCTAGATCTGGAATCGCCCCCCCCCCCCCTATTCCCAGCTTCTGGATCCGCTGCCGGTTAAAACTATCACTGTTAACTATAGGAAAACGCGTTTGCGGCCGTCAAATTTTCCAAATTTTCTTTAGGAGGGTCCTGCCCAGCACGGTAAGCTCCTCTTTGCCTCTCATAGACGACCGGTACCACCGTCTGTAACTGAATTTTGGGGGGCATTCCAGGCACTGCCCGCGAACATTCATCGAGCACGTACGCCTATGGCGATATTTGTGACCTAAGATCTATTGGTTTAAATTCTATGAAGTGTAGTAATCTTATCATGTGTTAAGTTTACTGCTCGCATAAGTTTCGTTTTTTCCTAATTTTTATCAGTAAACGTGATCTATTGAGATATTGGATTAGAAAGGGTATGTCATTGTAAGTACACGAAGTGATTCTATTTGTGTATTATGTGAACGTTAGTTATAGTCATAGAGGAGTATTGAATAGTCATTTTATATTTTTTATTCTTTTCTTTCACAGAAAGTTAAAGATGTGGAGATCTACGCGTGTATTCGTCTGTATTGTGGTTCTGTCCTTGAAGGGTACGTACACATAGTATGTTATAGTGTTATATAAGCAAAACTGTATTGTTCTTTACAATTATATACACCTGTGTCTATGACAAAGGTAAGTAATATTCAATAGTGATTAAAGGTATTGGTAAAAAAATACCCCATTGCTCTTCTCTCCCTACAAGCTTTTAAAAACATCATCCATGTTTAATATGTTTTATGTGATTTAGATTACCTCTACTACGCTCATTAATAACCCGATCTAACGTTTTTAGAAATAGAAAATAAGATTAAATTATAAGGAACAAAACGACATATAGAATCCGCGTAATCAGACTGCATACAGATACAGGATTTAACATATGGATAGACGCGGGATATGGATCAAGTTTCGAGTTTGTGCTAGGTGTTATTTCTCGTTTTCTTTTTGATTATTTAGACTCCAGTGAAAGTTGGTACCTTTACATATTATTTTAATACATATCTTGTAATTGAACCAAATTTCAATCTTAATACTTTAGAATTCTGTTGTTCATGGGAGCCACGTTGACTCAGTAAGACGTTGGCTCGCTAACCTGGCGGTCCCGTGTTCGATCCCTTCTTTTTGCCGAGAATGTTCATTGGAATTTTCCGGCGTGCGACGAAACGGGGCACACAGGGGTGCACAAACATATTCTCACTCATTATTGTTAGTAATTACAGCACTATGTTATTTTTACGGTCCACTCGGCCAAAAAACGGCCCCTTTGCCTATCTGGGCTAAGTTCGGGGAAAGGGGTCGCACTTAAAAAATCCCTGTTGTACACCCCTGCCCGTACACGTAAAAGATCGCTTAGCTGATGTAATTAGAGTAGGCCATAGCGCCGTTGTTCAGGCAAAATTTCCCTCATGGCACACTGTATGACATATTATGCCCGTTTACATTAGGCAAGTCGGAGCAGAACAGTAGAGCATTAAACCCCATTTCTTTTGTCATTTTAGAGCACTCATTAAATTATATCTTCATTTAAAAAGTTTTTCATATTATTACATTATGCACCGTTTCTAGAACATGATGTTTCATTACAGCTAGCAGCTCGACCATCCAACTACCAGACTGTCCAAAAATCATCACTCGTGCTGAATGGCAGGCAAGACCAACTCGTGGACGATCAGCTTTACCTGGACCTGTTCAATATGTTTTTATACACCATGGTGCCAGTGGTGACTGTTTTACTCCAGATCAATGTGCAGCTACTGTTAGACGTTATCAAAATTACCATATGGATTCACACAGTAAGCATATCATTTACAACAATTGGTCTAGGGTCAGTGAAAAATGTCCCTTAAACCATCGTTCCACCTTCGCCCCATTACATTAAGAACCTCGATGTTGCTATTTCTTATCCCAATCCTAGTATATGTTTGGTTCATAGCGACGAACACTGACACTTGTTATAGTGCAGAGGAGTTTGGAAACCATACAGGCATAGTACACGAATCATGATTTTTCCCCTTTTAGTGGACCGATTAAACAAAAAAAAACAACCCTCGTTTGAGATATGATTTTTTTTTCAACCAACACGCCGTAAGTAGCAGCGTTTCAAAATCGAATGCAATAAGTTAAGCTATTTATCCACCACATAACATGCATCACAGACTAGATATTACTAATATTTTTATACGCCCACATTTTCATGTGGACCTATATTGTCGTTGCCCATGTACGTCCGTCCGTCTACAATTTTTTGTGAATACTCAACAGGTCACAATTTTTATCCGATATAGGTTTATCAACTTAAGATCTCGGGTCCTTTCGATATTGGTATGTATCGGACTGTAACTTCATGAATTGTGGCCCCTGATTGTATACGAAAAATTACGTTTTTAGCTTCTGAACATTGTAGATGTCAAAATTTTTATCCGGTTTGGTTTAAACTTTTAATGTATGTTTATAACCCACAGATCGTGGCTCCTTTCAATTACTGAATTATGGCCATGGATTGTACGAAAATTCGCGTTTTAGCGTCATATTATTATCCGATTTAAAAAAAACCCGTTTGATATCACTGTAAAAGTCGGACCGAAACTGACGGATAAAATGGCCTCCCCTCGTTCGCAAATTTTAATATTGTCAAAATATTGTGTTTGTGGACCCTCTGGTGGTCACAATTTTCATCTGATTTTGATGAATTTTGTGAAAATCAGACCAAACCTGCATTAGAAAATGACAACCCCTGCGTACGCAAATAGTGTAAAGATCTGGTATATCAAAGTTGTGGAACCTCTGGAGACCATACGTTGATCCGATTTTGATGAAACTTGAAATGCAAGTTTATAACCCAAAGATCTTGGTTTGATTCCCTTCAATACCCGTGCATATCGATTCGTAAATTCCTGCATTATGGCCTCAGATTGTACGAAAAATCGGGATTTTAGCTTGTTACACCGTAAAGTTTGCTGAGTTCGAATTTCGTGAAAATCGCCGCCCCTCATACGCAAATAGAATAAACATTCGGTAAACCAAGGTTGTGGACCCTCTGGAGAACACAATTTTGATCCGATTTCTATGAAACTTGAAATACATGTTTATAACCCACAGATATTGGTTCCTGTCGATATTCGCGCATATCGGATCGTAACTTCCTGAATTATGGCCTTTGATTGAACAAAAAGCACGTTTTAGCTTGTGGTCCATGTAGAGGTCACAATTTTTATCCGATTTAAAAAAGAAACCCGTGTGAATATATCACCGTTACACACTAACATCTTGGTTCCTTTTGATAATCGCAGATACCCGGTCTTAACTTCCTGAATTATGGCCCCTGATTATTCGTTGCTTCTCTGCAGGTCACAATTTTTTCCGATTTTAAAAACCGTTGAAATACAACATCCCTCAACCATAATGAAGACTGAATTCAAATTTCAGGAAAATCAAAATGACAGCTTTTTATACGCAAATTGTTTAGATGTGCGTAATATGAAGGTTGTGGATCCTCTAGAAGTCACAAATTTTATTCCATTTTGACGAAACTTAAAACACGACTTTATATCCCAAATATCCAAGTTTCCTTTAATATTTGCACCTTTCAGGCCATAACTTTCTGGATTATTGCCATTGATTGTATAAAAAGTGTGTTTGTTTTTAGCTTGTTCTCTATCCATCTCTTGCAAAATGTGGGCATATCCAGATCATGTCTGGAGTGGTATCCGCTGTTTTTTTCAATTGGTCTCTTATTAATTTTGAATATTAATTTGTATTATGGATTGACGTATATCGTTTTTGTGACAAAGAAATTGAATATGTACAGCAACGACATATTATTTCTTTTTTACGCAATTATAAGATCTTTGTATTTTATGTTTCAACTATAGAATGGGATGATATAGGTTATAGCTTTCTGGTTGGTGAAGATGGGAATGCTTACGAGGGTCGTGGATGGGACAGAGTTGGAGCACATACTTTGGGTTACAACACCGTTGGTCTAGGTAAGTTGTGATATATGTTGTGAGAAACCCTTTGGCTTTTGGGTAGAGAGAAAAGGTCAAACCAACCTTTGCATGGCAGAATGTATGCTATTCAAAAAAAGTAGGGGATATTTGATTTTGGGGGCATAATACTAAAATATGCAAATGACTACGAAAAAGGTCACTATAGAACCTAACAGAAGAAACATTTCCAGTTACATGTGACGCCCAAACGCACCAATAGCTACCGCATGGAATGCAGGTGATGCTTGGGATCATCATGGGGGTCCAACCCAAGATTTGCACGACTCTGACTTTGAATGTTACAGTCATTGTGGCATTGAATTCCAGGGTGGAAACATCAGTTTAATTGTTTTAGTGACCAGAAAACAAATTTTGATATGCGTCGGCTTACCCAAAATGAAAGGTTACGTGCCCTTGGCATGCTACAGATCGGCACAACACAGGCGGTTGTGGCGCGGACGATGAATGTTTCTCAGTCTGTCATAAGCAGGCTATGGTCCAGATACCGTGATACACAATCTGTACAGGACAGACCACGCTCAGGTTGACCAGGGGCGACAACTCAAGCCCAGGATCGATTTATCCGTACCTTGGCCTTGAGAAATCGTGTCATCACAGCAAATCAGATCAGCGCTCGTCTTCAAACAGACACTGGTGTGAGAGTGAGTGGTCAGACGATTCGGAATCGACTGCATAGGGGTCACCTTCGCGCCCGACGTCCTCGCGTGATCCCTTGTTTGAGAGATCATCACATTCAGGCAAGACGTCGTTGGTGTAGGGATCGTCAACACTGGGATAATCGACGCTGGAGCAATGTGATGTTTTCAGATGAGTCAAGGTTCACTGTTGATTTTTTGGACTGACGAAGGAGGGTGTGGCGTCGTCGAAACGAGCGCTTCCAAGCCCTTAACGTCATCAGACATGATCGATTTGGGGGTGGTTCTGTTATGGTGTGGGGAGGCATCACTGTTGCTGGAAGAACGGCTTTACATGTTGTTGCAGGGCGTGTTACAGGCCAGTACTACCGGGACAGCATCTTGACAGTCCATGTTGTGCCGTTCGCACTACGTCATGGCCGCCGTTTCATCTTCCAGGATGACAACGCAAGATGTCACAGGGCCAGGATCGTTACAGGTTCCCTCAACAACAGAACATCACCACATTACCTTGGCCAGCACTGAGTCCCGACCTCTCCCCCAATCGAGCATGTCTGGGACATGCTTGGACAGAGGTTACGTCAACGTCAACAACGTCCTGCCAATGTCCAAGAACTTGCTGCTGGGTTGCAACAGGAATGGGACAATCTGGACCAAAATGACCTTAGACGTCTCATTAGGAGTATGCCACGTCGGATCAATGCCTGTTTGGCAAACAGGGGAGGATTTACCCGTTACTGACTTTGTTGTGATGCTGTGGTAACTTTGCTGTTTGACCCCGGGTATCATTTTACCCTTATAATGGCCAGTCTGTGCCTTACTTAGTCTAACGATCATTTGGAATAAATCGATGAATGTGAATTTCATTTCATTTTGTCATTTGTTTCTTCGTCAGTTTCATTAGGTGACTTTAATAACACTTAAAAATCAAATATCCCCTACTTTTTTTGAATAGTATATATTGTCGTACTCACAATATTTTATTACATCAAAAGAATACAATAAGATGACTGACAATTTACCGGAGGCGGGCTCTTAAGACAGGGTATCGAAAGATCGTGTTTTGCAGTAGGTAATTAAACATAAATAAGGTATTCAATTGTATTAGGTAGACTTGGGTGTAACGTCATTTTGAAATTAGCATATGGTTATTCTTTTTACAACGATTATGTATGTTATATGCGAAATTGGTTCTCTGTCAAAGTTTCTTTTGTATGTGCCTGTCAATTAGTGCACTGACGGAATATTATAGATGTTCCCCCATCACGACTCGAATCACACTTTCTTTTATGTAAAGCCCCCTTCACACAAAACAGACCTCGCTCGGCTTTGACTACGCGCAAAAATTCATTAGATTGGGGTAAGGTCGCGGTGAAATGCGTAAAACCTGCATATGTGTGAAGGCAACTGCCCGGTACGCCCTTGTCCCCCCTGCCACACAGGCAACGAAACATACGCACACAGCAGCTAAATCGTCCGGGCAGTCAACACGAGTTGTCGCATATTCGTACTTTTTTCGGTAATGAAACATTTATAATAGTCTGAAATCTGATTAAGATTAACACCTCATTATCAGAAAATCATTAGAATTTGTTTGGTTTTTATAAAGTTCTGCCCCATGCTATCGCTTAGTAGGCCTATACGAAACATTTAAAATCGTGGATTTAGCTGTTCAGTTATCAAAATTCATTGAAAATCAATATACTTGTTCGTCTCAAGGCCTTAAACCCTGTGCATCAATCTGAAGTCAATTGGATGATAAGTTTTGCCTCTAGAGCGTTACAAAAGATTTTTCAAAGTGGTCAAGGGAGATGACTCTTGTAGTAATTATCGGAAGTCGCTGAAAATCTCATGACCTTAAACACTGTGTTAATTTAAAATCAATCGGATATCAACTTTGTCCTCTAGAGCGTCCACAAGATTTCCTGAGGTGATCAAGAGCCATAACTCTGGCAGTAATAATCGGAAATCGCTGAAAATCTATAGTCTTCTTTTCTTGGTTTCACGACCTTAAACACTGTGTATAAATTTAAGGTCAATCGGATTTTAACTTTGGCCTCTAGAACGTCCACAAAATTGAAGTGATCAAGGGTCATAACTCTGACAGTTATTATCGTAAATCGCTGAAAATCGATAGGCTTCTTTGTCTCCTGACCTTAAACACTGTGTGTAAATTTAAGGTTAATCGGATATTAACTTTAGTCTGTAGAGCGTCCGCAAGCAATTATTGTGGACACCGGACCGACGGACTAACGGGAGCAACGACAATATACGACCACATTTCAGTGTTGGCGTATAAAAACACCTGCACGCCGCCCAGCCAAGTTCTGCAAGGTCATGCCACGCTGATACCACGTTCTTTCACGCTGTTGATTGCGGAACTTTGGGAACTTCGCACATACATACACCATGACCTAAATAAAATCCAACGTGGCGAGATCTTCGCAAGCGTGGTGGGGTCATGGTAGGATCTCCACGCGCAGTTATGTGTGAAAGGGGCTTTACGAAAAACATTGGCCCGATGTGTAAAGGGGGTATAACTTGAATAAGCAAGGCATGCGTCACTGATCGATCCAGAACGTGGCCGTAAACATTCCCGAAGATTCTCCAAACCTTGTACATAGTAGTTTTGATTCCAGTGTCCTAAAAGATCGTTTAGTGTGGAAGAAAAGGGGTTATGAATAACGGATTATTTTTTTATTAAAGTTATACTAAAATTACAGGTTTTTGCATGATTGGAAATTTCATGCAACGTCTTCCAAACAAAGCTGCCCTAAATACCTTAAAACAACTGATTGCTTGTGGAGTACAGAATGGTAAAATACAAAGTAACTACACACTACGTGGACACAGAGATATGGGAAGCACCTCTTGTCCAGGGACTACATTTTATAATCTTATTCAAACTTGGCCCCATTACACCTAATTGCTAAACTAAAGCCTAGTTCACAACCTGTCGTGTGTGCTACAACGGGCAGCTAGTTTACGAGAAAATAGTTAGTAAACCCATGCGTGAGACTAACGCGTTGCTTGCGTGGTCGCCACCGTAGAAGATCGCAAGCTGTCCGAAGAGACTTTTGGTCCTGCACATGCAAAATTATTACCCGGTTTCTTGCAGCGGGTCTGCAGCGACCCATGCGTATCAATACACGTACGGCGGGTTGTGAGCTACGCTTAAATATCACCACATTATCAGGAATAATAAAACTTTTTTTTTTACACTATTCAATTCCCATCTTTGTTCTTTAAAAAAACAACACGCCGATAGAATACGTGTAAATGGCAATGTGTGTTATGACTATAGACTGCAGAAATTAGCCTGACGGTGGCTTCTTTCAGTTCCATTCAACGGTTATTTTACGAGCGAACCATTCGTACAAGGATGAACCTTGAGAGAATAATGTCCAGATTCTAATGCCCCTTTTCTTGAAAATAATTGATTTAAAAAAGGAAATTTTTGAGGAGTATGTTGTAATTTTTTTTGTGGTGAATCGTTAGTGTTTCTGTTTAGAATTCCGAATGAAGACAAAACCGACATTACATATGGATACTAGAGTAAACATATCTACGATGTCTCTGTTATCTTGGCTTAGTCGCTATCTGGAATCGTCAGGTTTTATGATGCCCCGGGTCCCTGGTATTTTTACACCCATAAAATCCAGCAGTTTGATTTATTGTATTTTTCATGCCACAAATATTATTATCCCACACATATAATCGCCTTCAATTTTGCTAACAATAAAAGATTAATAACCCTGCTATTAAAATAAATTTATTTTTTAACCATAAATATATGGAGAATGAATTTTAAAAAATATGTTTAAATTTAAAACTTGATGGCAGTATAATGTAGGTGTAAAATGAGCTGGAAGTATAATGCTATGTAAAGGTAATACAATCAAATATATTAAATAAACAACACAGCCCTGTTTCTACAGTTTAAAAAAAACAACAGAGAAAACAATTGCTTACTCTGTACAATCGAAATGGTTTAAGGACCCCAAAGAAGTTAAAAAATTAAGAAATGTGCAATATAAAAAGTTTCAATAAAATTTGTCTACTATTGTTGTAGGGCAGAAATAGAGATGCCTTTAATTACGAAATGAAAATAATGGATTGTCTAAACAGGTATCCCTTTTCTGCAGACTTGTAGATTTCTTAATTCTTTGGACGTTACACAACGTTAAAAGTGCATTCACCGTCAACCCCAGAAAGCTGGTCTGAAGAAAATGTGGCTTTTAATTCTCTATTCTTCCCTCTTTTTAATGGCCATATTTGTATATCCACTCTGGCTTCTTTTCCCGGCTGGATTGGCTTTCTATAGTAAGAATAGGATGCATCAAAATAATATACAATTAATATAATAATAATTTTGCGATATCTTTGGGTATAAATAAAAATGGGGCTACCTGCACATTATTATAAAAGTAAATAAATAAAATAAAACCAAGTAGCAACAATCGAAATCATTAGTCAAAATTCGAAGTCCTAAAAAACGGTCGAGGCAAAATAGTGTAATCTGCAAATGGACTGTTCACCGTGTACACAATACACGACAAAGGGGTAACATCATGTGATATTTTTGATAGGGTTGATGTGATAAATTGCGCCACACTGAGACTTTTGGAATGGTGAGAATGTAAAAGTACGACAAATAATTATGAAGAAAAAATGTGAGGTAACTACAGAATGTTATAGTTTCTGGTTTTTGTCTTTCTGATTAAATTACAAATTATTTCGTTTTTTATACTTTCGAAGACAAATAAAACGAAATTTTGAACAATAAAAAAAGGAAACAAAATTGGATCTATGAGACTCCCCGCCCAGCTCCAGTAACATTTCCACTGAAAAATTCCCGAGGAACTTTCTTGGGCAACATCGGAATTGGACTGAGTGTAACACCATAAGTTCCCCAAAAGATGCTCTGGTTAATGTATTGAAGTCATTGGCTGGTACAACGAGAACGAAGCTAATAAGATGTATATTGACATCATAGTCTGCAGCCAAATGTGGTAATCCCGTCTTTTAGACACGTCGACAACCGTCCTCCGTGTGCCCATATTAGTTCACTGGGTTTAAATCCGAGTAGCGTCTGAGCAGTTGAACAAACAGATAAAGACTTACCTGGCCACTTTCCCGGGAGTCAGTACTTGACTCATGCACGTATCCTCTTTATAAAGAACGTGCGGGGTTTAAGTTTTTTAGGCATCATTTCGTATTTCCAGAAGGACGTTACCACAGCTTCCTCGGTTGTGCCGAACAGCATAGTGCTACACCAGGAACTCCTGGTAACTGAGCTAGCCCTTTACCGAGTCAAGTGAGGTGATTTCCGTTATTTTCAATCTGATTACCACGCAGATCCTATTTCGTTTCGTTTTTAACAGTTCAAATTTTTGTTTTACTTGTAAAAACCAGTCTTATTGATTTAATACTTGTTATATTTACCTTAACCGTGGATGAGCTCTTACATAAACATGAGCACCTTCAATGTTAAAGTCTGGATTAGTGAGATTTATTGGGAGAGGATTAAAGAAAAAAACTCTAACATCTGAATATTCTTTTGCCTTCACTTCCTTATTAACCTATGAAGAGAATAAGAAAATAATCCCAAAAATGTATTTCACAGAAAGCGTGTAAATTCTTATCGGGGTTCTGCATATTGTAAAATGTCACAATAAAAATTAAACAAGCTGTAGCCTGTATAAATCATGCAGAGGGGGAAGTGACGGCATTACTTTTAAATTTGACAGAAAACATATAGATTTATCACTTGCACCAAATTCATCTGAACATTTGCTGAGTGGGGACTCAAACAAACTTCTGACAAGGCACTAACTTGCTACATAAAAGACTGTTATTCTACCTTTATTTGTAATTCTGGTTTTGTGAAAGTCAGAGGTTCTTTCTTCACCAATACTTGTGCAGTTTCCCCAACTTTAAAGTAAGCATACACCACCAAGCTGGCTTCGGGTTTCAACTTAAAGACATAGTTCATTGCTCGAATATGGGTTTTTACAGTATAGTCTGAAAATGCAGATAATAAATGGAATAAAATGGGATTTTTACGTCCTGCTTTTATTTACATTTACGTATCTTGGTTATTTTTTGTCCTACCCGAACGACAAGACGCATTTCGTGTCAGACCCCATCCCTCGTCCTGCATCACTGACAGGGAGACACCACACTGGAAAATCCTGGGCAATTTTCTCGGTCAACAACGGGATGAAACCCCGGACCTCATGGCCAGGGCCTCGCCACTGAGCCACCGGTGTCCACCTTTAGATAAGAAAGGCATTACTGGCATCACATTTGAATTTAACCGACCAGGGTGGCGGGTTACACTTTATGGCTCCGGTTTGGCAGTTTGACCCAATTCCCGATTTGACACGGATCAAAAGGCAACAGTTAAACATCTATTTGATTCATTATGAACCCATTTTATAACAGCCCAGAATTCATTACCATGTGGTGTCACGTAGTCAGCTCCTCAACAACCCAAGTGTTTGATACCAGTATAAGTATTTGCCTTGTGGTTAAATTCATTATTTATTTATCATTCGTTTAGAATGTTACTTTTTTACTTATTATTATTAGGCTTCTTGGGTCTATTGACTACAATATTATAATATATTATCTATACCTTCCAATTTACTTGCCCAAAAAAATAAAGGTCAAGGTCGCAAAATGCAATGAAATACAACGTCATACTGTCATTCTCTTACTGGTATTTTAGATTTGTCCATGTTTTTAAATATTAAACATACCAGATTTCGCTTTGATGGTACTTCTAGTGAATTCTCCAAATATCTTTTTGCTGCTAAGACCAGTATACGACGAGACCATGACTGATACTCGACCTTCAATAGTTCGAGTTTGGTTGGAAGTATTTTTCACTGTTAAACTAAAGTTGAGATCTTCACCAATTAATGTATCCGGAATGTCAAGGGACATCCTCATGTCTTGCTTATAGATTTTCAAATGAGATCGTGTACTGAATTTGAAAACACGCTCCACTACTTTCCTTTCTTCTGGATCTGATTACAAAAAAAGAAATTCCAATAATTAGCTTGCACGAAGGGATATTTAGCAGCGGTGACTCCGAGATACCTCATGAAATTGGAAGACAGCCACCCCCCCTTACTCAATTACATACCTTATGATCCAAAACGCGCGCTAGACCCCCCCCCCCTGTTACAATCCACACAGAGGATGTTGTTGACGATATGTAACGTTCGTAGAGTATGTCGGCAGATATCAAAAGTTAGCCTCCAGAAATGAATAAATTATAAGCAGAACATACACTGTAAAATGGATATTCGAATTTGTTCGCAGCATTTTTTTCCACACAACGTATCTGTCAGAAGTACTAGTAAACTGGTTCAATACCAGTGACATTTGCCGTATTATGAACCCAGAGATAAAGCTTGTGTATTTAGCCTTCTGTTTCCTTCAATATACATGTAGTATACGAAGATATATAACACATTCAAAAAAATCAAACCGTAATGAAGAAAATATAAGTTGCTGTTTGTGATAACATTAGAAATAACCGTTGCTGCTTTCTGACCCCACGATGCTTAAACTAAAATCCAGACAGATAGCTAATTACCGAAATGTATCGAGGAACGACGAGCTAAATATGGTTTCGATAGTATATTGGATTAAGAAAAGACGGGCGGACGTGTAGCTTTGTGCATACTAACCATCTTCTTTGTGTTTGTATTGTAGAGTAAGATCTTCTCTTTCTGAACTACCAACAGCTTTAGTACTGATACACTTTCCTACTGAAGAAGAGTCTATGTCAATAGCTTCCATCTTGGAACCATCTTCACTTACCTGTCATTGAAAGAAACTATCATAATATGCTTACTGTAATGTATAACGTTGTAACGTTAGGAAGTGTATTTTAATGCCTCAGCACAACGGAGTTCAACGCCCTACTTTACTGCATCAACCGGGATAATGCAGATGGGCATTATGTCATCTACACGGAACGATGGGCAATCCACTAGTAACATCAATGCTGATTGGTTAATCATATGTATGACGTCATAGGGTCAAAAGCCGCTCATATGACCTCTGATGCGACCTATCGCTACAACCGGTCAGGCCATCGAAAGTATATAAAAACGAGATATAGATCCTTATTTTAATTAGACTGGCATACTCTGACTAGATAAGAATATAACGTCACCGTTTGACATGACTTGTGCAATTTGTCTAGTCTCGTTTGACGTTCTAACATCTGACGTCAACTGACAGACTGTCGCCTTTGAAGAGACGACCACTGTCAAGATCGGTCGCTTTATTTCTGTTACCTTTTTTTTTGGCAAATCATTTTTTCGTGAAGCCTGTACCATAATAGGTCCGGGACTGTACAGTGCAGTGGGCGCTTACGGCTGGCCCCGGATCCATTCACTTGATTTGATACTTGTAGTGCGGTCCTCCTGCACTTACTATTCGAGTCCCTTTCGATATAGACAGTGGTGAAATGTTTATTTTGTTTTAAATATTGGATATCAAAATCCCATCTTTTCCCGGTAAGATCACAACATGAATGTTGATTTAAATTGACAAATAATTCGTGTTTTCAATGTGGAAGACTTTGGATGTTATTGAGGTAGAGGTTTAGCTACTTTAAGTATGAGAATGTTTAGTGAAACCGGCACCTGGTCTGAGGCCTCGTGCAGCATCTCATTACTAAGGCAAACGCATGCGCTGCATAACATTTTGAAAAATAGAAACCGAAATGAAATATGTGTTTCTTCAGATAACCTGTAATGCTTCATGCGCGATATCTTTACTCAGTGAGTTGCAGTTTGTTGAATCAAAACTACATGTAACAAAAAATTATTCCAAAGTTACATTAAGCTGTGTAAAACATACCTTCCAAAACACCCTGTCACCATTTACCTCGCTAAATATAAATCTTACATCGTGATTCAAATGAATATCGCCATTTTTAATTGCTTTTAGTGAAGCTGGTCCACATCTCATTACACCTAATTACAATAAACATTTCAAACATTATAATTAACCACCACAAGTAAGGATAGATTTAAAAAATGGCTTTTGACTAGAATCATTCTTGATCGAACCTCAAAAGTTTGTCATGTTCAGCACTAATCTTTATAGATATTGGCATTCGGAATTCGAAAAAATTAGGTTGAAACTTCGATGAACGTGAGAAATTCGTTTTCGTAGCACTGTGTAGGACTGTTAACTTGGCCATGTTACGTAAATATACAGGGCCACTATTCACAAAAATTTAAACTGAAATCCTTAAAATCGATTTCGACAAAACTCAAATTTATCTTATCATAAGCGGTATTCATCCAGTAAAAGCTTTATTGAAAATATAGCAAATTGTCATACCATAATGAATTGAACTATGGATTTTCACGGAACAAGCCAACATCAAGCAAATTGATCACGTTTACTTACCATCACTAACCTCTTGAGGCGTTGCATCATGGGCTTGCCAGCCATCATAACCATCAGGTAAATCACGTCTGCGAAACCATGACTCGTTCCAGACATGAAAATTCCTGAGTTAAAATAAAACTCTATATTTTGAATATATACTATTCAAAAACAGGAGGGGATATTTGATTTTGGGGGCATAATACTAAAATATGCAAATGACTACGAAAAACGTCACTATAGAACCTAACAGAAGAAACATTTCCAGTTACATGTGACGCCCAAACGCACCAATAGCTACCGCATGGAATGCAGGTGATGCTTGGGATCATCATGGGGGTCCAACCCAAGATTTGCACGACTCTGACTTTGAATGTTACAGCCATTGTGGCATTGAATTCAGGTTGGAAACATCAGTTTAATTGTTTTAGTGACCAGAAAACAAATTTTGATATGCGTCGGTTTACCCAAAATAAAAGGTTACGTGCCCTTGGCATGCTACAGATCGGCACAACACAGGCGGTTGTGGCGCGGACGATGAATGTTTCTCAGTCTGTCATAAGCAGGCTATGGTCCAGATACCGTGATACACAATCTGTACAGGAAAGACCACGCTCAGGTCGACCAAGGGCGACAACTCAAGGCCAGGATCGATTTATCCGTACCTTGACCTTGAGAAATCGTGTCATCACAGCAAATCAGATCAGCGCTCGTCTTCAAACAGACACTGGTGTGAGAGTGTGTGGCCAGACGATTCGGAATCGACTGCATAGGGGTCACCTTCACGCCCGACGTCCTCGCGTGATCCCTTGTTTGAGAGATCATCACATTCAGGCAAGACGTCGTTGGTGTAGGGATCGTCAACAGTGGGATAATGGACGCTGGAGCAATGTGATGTTTTCAGATGAGTCAAGGTTCACTGTTGATTTTTTGGACAGACGTAGGAGGGTGTGGCGTCGTCGAAACGAGCGCTTCCAAGACGTTAACGTCATCGGACATGATCGATTTGGGGGGGGGGTCCTGTTATGGTGTGGGGAGGCATCACTGTTGCTGGAAGAATGGCTTTACATGTTGTTGCAGGGCGTGTTACAGGCCGGTACTACCGGGACAACATCTTGGCAGTCCATGTTGTGCCGTTCGCACGACGTCATGGCCGCCGTTTCATCTTCCAGGATGACAACGCAAGATGTCACAGGGCCAGGATCGTTACAGGTTACCTCCAACAACAGAACATCACCACATTACCTTGGCCAGCACTGAGTCCCGACCTCTCCCCCATCGAGCATGTCTGGGACATGCTTGGACAGAGGTTACGTCAACGTCAACAACGTCCTGCCAATGTCCAAGAACTTGCTGCTGCGTTGCAACAGGAATGGGACAATCTGGACCAAAATGACCTTAGACGTCTCATTAGGAGTATGCCACGTCGGATCAATGCTTGTTTGGCAAACAGAGGAGGATTTACCCGTTACTGACTTTGTTGTGATGCTGTGGTAACTTTGCTGTTTGACCCCGGGTATCATTTTACCCTTATAATGGTCAGTCTGTGCCTTACTTAGTCTAACGATCATTTGGAATAAATCGATGAATGTGAACTTCATTTCATTTTGTCATTTGTTTCTTCGTCAGTTTCATTAGGTGACTTTAATAACACTTAAAAATCAAATATCCCCTACTTTTTTTGAATAGTATATCTATAAGTTAGCATCGTTGATAATAATAAGACACTCAATAAAGTCATCTTATTGTTGAAACCAACTCTTAAAATTGGTTTGGTATATTTTTCATCATTCTAAATTAAAATCCTAGCATAAATTAGACACTTTTCATTTAGCCGTTGGACATGTTACAGCAAAGTAAGAAAAAGCACCACAAGCATTTAATATAATTACCAGACAGAGTCATCCATGTCCCTAATAGGTTCACCATCTTCATCAAAATGGGAATCTATGGTCATACTATTATCTGTATCATGAGCGGAAGCAAAATTGGTCACAGATCTTGTAGGTATACCCAGGGCACGTAACACTGAAATAATATCAAATATTTTTAGAACTTCCACTTTAACCAGTCCTAGTTGTTTTCATTTGATACATCATATTAGTTATGATCAGTAGCGGATTAGCAGCCTCAGGCCCAAAAATTTTGTAAAATAAATTTTTTTTAGACTTGTCTGATACGATTAAAAACGTATAGACAATGAATGTTAGGGGTGGGGTTTAGGCCCAACGGGAATCAACATAGGCCCTGACCCGAAATTAATTAGGCCCACGCCTTTTTAAATAGGCCCTCCAGAAACTACCGCCTCAGGCCTTGGTGGAGCTTAATCCGCCACTGGTTATGATATCTTTATTAAAAGGTAGGAGTCTACTGGCAAATCCAGCTGTTTATATATACAATTCCTCACCTTGCTTTAGGTTTGGGCGAGGTCATTACGGTATTACTTAAAGTTACATTCCCGGATACAAACTGGGTGATTTGGTGATATATTAGGACTAAAAACATATTCAAACTAATCAATTTATCATAATTTTGCTTCAAATCCTTCTCAAAACATTGTAATTGCCAAGTATACCCCGCTATAAAAATCGATCAAAAGAGGCCATGTTTGCGTCAGGGGATTTACCCCTCTCCGTACCTATAGCAACAGTGGGGGAGACGGGTTGTCTGTAATCGCTGACTATTTATTTCAAATATTGAATCCTAATTAAAATCTCGGATTATCCACTGCCCGCGTCTTTTTCGTTGATTTATATCCCAGACAGTGTTGTAAGTCTAACTCTTCATAAAATTTATCAACATGTATACAAAGCGCTCAATTTAGTCGTGCAACCTTAGACGTCACGCGTGCGGATAGCCCTAATTGTCGGGCTGATGATTAGGGGAACCCTTACATTTTTGTCCTGTATACGCTCCATGGGTGTTTTTCGGGGAATTTTTCTAGTAAGATTGAAGATCTCTACTTTCCATAAATACCAAAATTGCCATACTTTTATTGGCAATATCCACCCGATAAAATACTTTCCTGGCAACCCAACTTTAAGTCTGCAAGCACACATGGGTGAGTATACATAGAAAAATATAGATAAACATACATAAAAAGTTTTATAGACAAGAAAATGTAACAGTAATATGTTAGACAGGTTGTTAAACATTGAGAACAAATCAACATGTAAAGGATTTTCAAATCTTAAATTTAACATCACCAATGAATTAAGCGACCACGAAAACCTGAAAGTAGGGTCAAGATGAGGTTAAACAGGGAACAATATAAAGATTTTGAATGAAATCTAAATTATCATCCTCATTTTAACCCCCACTATCTTCATGAGGTATGTACAGCGGGGTTAGGAGGGTCAGAAAGAAATAAAACACATATTTTCGTACATGAGTAGGGTAACTAAAAATTTTGAAAAGGGACCCGAATTTGAACATCAACATTTCAGGCGCGGATCCAGGATTTTTTGCAGGGGGGTGGGGGTGGGGTGGGGGTCTAGGTTTGATAATTGCTTAACTAATTGCGCACAACCAGAAAAATTTGGTAAATTACATTCAATTTGGTTCATTCGGACGTATTTCCGGAAGGTAAATTCCAAAATTAGGTAAAGGTAAATTCCAAAATTACAGGTCTAAATTGCCAATAAAATCGCATAAAAAATGTTCAAGTCTGAGCGGGGGGGGGGGGGGGCGGACCCCCTGGACCCCCCTCTGGGTCCTCGCCTGTATTTGTAAAATAACACCACCCTCTACTGTAATGTAATAACGTTGATCTTGATAATAATATAATACTAATGTATGAAATAATTTATATTGAAATAACTTTTACATTAGTGCCAAGATCTTTCGGCCTTAATGTTAAAATTATTCAAATATAGATTATTTCAAATATTATTAGTATTTTGGAATAGAAATTTGAGAGTTTGTTGATTTATATATAGAGAGAGATCAATTTTGTTACATTGGTGTTCTGCAAATGAATTTTTGAGTAACCGAATAATGCAGTGACGTGAATCCTGTATAACTATCAAAGATCAAACCCTGCAACCCAATCACGTAAATAGTGTCTTTGTAAATCCCGGGAGTCAGTTTTATGGGGTTTACTTGCTTTATGACTATGTATAGTTAAAGACACCGCTTGAACACCACATCGTGTATCTTTTCGTAAGGGGGTACATTGGGGATCTAGTTCGTAACAGAGACTTACGTGTTGTTACCACGCCAGAGAAAACCCAACATTGGCCATATCTAACAGGTTCGCCTTTTTTCATAAATTCTTCTAAAATACGCACACTCCCATTCCAAGCCAATGGTCTTGTGCAGTCGCTTGGGTAATCCGATGTCCAACGACCCTCTATAACCCCATCGTCATCACAACTATTAGCCTAGAATAGAATAAAGTGTAAACGATCATGTAAAACATGCAAATACAAACTATAAGCCCATGAAAATTTAATGTATCAATGACGAAAGAGAGGATTAACATCAGGTGGGCGTTTCCAATCTTACATAACGATTACAGTGTTCATTTTCTGTACACTAATTTGCTTGCTTACTCAGAAATCATGACATACAAACCTGGGCAGAAATTACACGAACTATGCTAACAATACTTCTTCTAGCACCTTCCTTGAGCTCTGCTCTATCCAACAGATACATGGCAGCTTCTAAACAAGGTTCGTCAAACTGTAAATGTACAAACCAGTATCATCAATAACGGTAAAGAAATAATCCAGTTGGAAGTCATCGATTTTTTCATGGATATAACAACCTGCAGAAAGATAGCGGCTTCGGTTTGATGAATCTCGCAAGGTCACAGTTCACAGTAATCACAGCTACAAAGTGATAAGAAGAAAGATTTTTACCTGACCAAAAATCCAAGGTCTACCTCTATATGACCGTGACGAACCAGCCCATATCATACCCGTCTCGTTCATAACATATTCATTTTTCCAACTTTCATTTTTCATATACACATCATCCTCTGAAATAAATAATCAGTAACAAATGTTCGGTGTCTTGATTAAACTTTTGTTGTGGAAAGAAGCCTGAAAACTTTCAATCTAATCAGAATAAGAATAAAATTTCATCTCATCGTTTTCTTGATAACTAGAAATAACACGAATAAGTTTACTTCAGATTGCAAAGCCTTATTCTTACTTAACTACTGAAGCTCAGACATCCGAGATGTGAAATCTAGAAAACCAGCGGGGGGAATGTAGACTGCTTGTGATTTTGTGATAATAAATTGGGTTCAACGAAATCCTTTTGCTCCTAAATTCGGTAATGAAGATGTGATTTTCAGGCTATAATTTAAAGATCGCGATAAAAACCAAACCCATCGAGTGGAATAAAGCAACTGATCAGAATTTACCTGGACACCAGGGATTAAAGATGATATAAATATCTTCATCTTCAACTTCAAACCTCGAGACTTTATCGCTATCCTTTAGTCTAGTTTCAATAAATAACTTGTACTTTCCAATGATACTAGTAGCTGGTGGCGTTACGTCAAAACTGACATCTTTATCCGTTATCTTCACCTTATCTACCTTCCACTGGTACAGGTCAGTAGTCATGGTGGTACTAGCTCCTATCTCTGGCAGGGTCAAAGTAACCAAACTGCCTTTATTTTCCATCGGCTTCCGGCCTTAAATGTAAGTGTAATATGTCTGGGTTAGCAGCAACTGTATTCTCCCAAAAATATTAAATAAATTAATAATTATGTTAACAGAATTTTAATTGTAAGGACAAAATTGTTAGGATATCTTTGTTGTCTTGTGTTAATGTATTGAATTGGTCAGGTCGTTTAAGGGGATATATATATATATATTGAAGTAGCACAAGTCCACCAATCATCGGATTAAAATACTTGTGCACACGCATAAGAATGGATGTTTGATTATTGTCAACATCTACGTAATATCAAGAACTTTGTTGTCTTTGTCGAATATCTGTAGCCAATGGCGGGTAGTATATAAGCAGAAAGTATAAGCTTCCATCAATGTAAATTACCGGACTATGATATTCTAAACAAACCTGTAGTGAATTGTACGCGGACAATATCATATTTTTGGTCGGGTTTTCTATCAAAGCTGACTGTAATTTTGAAGGACTGGCCTCGTCTTACTATTAAATCATCGTTATCATACTCATCTGTATGGTGTTTAGCTCTATTACTCTCTTCGTTTAAGTCTATTTTTGTTACATCGAGAGATTTATCTGAAATAGGTAAGTTTTATATATTGGTCATTTGAACATTTGTTCATGACGTGTATCTTTGAGCAATGGGGAGAACAGCAAACCTTGGAGAAGTTCCGTAAAGTGAACAAAGGACCCAAGTCCTTGCCATGACTATATAGGCACAACAATGGGACCAAAACTTCAGCACTAGCATCGATGATCTAAAGCTCGCTCCATTCATTGAAAACAGACCAAGCTGGTGATGAAACTAACTCTTGTTCGACCAGGGGATTATAAAACATCAAGTCATTGTTATTATATATGTGCTAGTCACTCTTATTGTATTGAAATGATATTAAGAGTCAAGATTTTCGGTGCACACTTTGTCCACAAAATATCGATTTTGAGGCAGCCAATAAATAATTACTATGATAAATATTATTCTCAAACCTGCTTTGGTCGGTTTAACGGATTTGATAACATATCTCTTCCAGAATTCAAAATCACTTATATCTGTAGTTGTTCGCCCACCCATCAGTTTATCCAAATATGTACGTCTCCTATAATAATTAATTATAATATTAATCTAAAAAAAAATACAAATGTTATAAAGCTTATAACTTTCTTGTAAATAAAAGAGTGGGTGGCTGAATGGTTAGCATGTGCGTGCTGTATGGTAAAGCCTGTCATTGAGTCAAGTGGCGTGGTTTCGACTCCTCGGTTGTACGTGACAAGGAGTGCGGTCGCCTGTCCAATTTCGTGGGTTTTCTCTGGGTCCTCTGGTTTCCTCCCACTGCTAAAGACCCTTACGTGTGGACGTTAAACCCCATTTGCCCCCTCTCTCCCTCCCTTCCCTATCTCTCTCTTTCTTTAATAATTGTTTTCAATAATAAATATCTCTTAATTCGATGGCTCTTCCGATATAAGTCTGTCATGGTTTTTCAAATCTTTAATACTGACATTTTATAATAATAATTGTTTGCGTGCAATTACAAGACTGTAGATAACCGACTAGCCTACTGGGTCAGATAAACATAAAATATTAACGTATCAATGGCTGATTCGCTGTTTGGAATTTAGGTCAACCACCTAAGTATATGGGGAACTCACCCTCCCTGAAAAAATTTTGTTTACCACAGAAGATGCATTCTTCTGCCCTTCTTGGCCTTGAGTCAGACAACTTCAATGCTGTCAAATGGTTTTGCAACCGAAATTCCGCTCCATACCTGAATTCCAAACATCCAATCGGACTGTTGGAGCTGCATTCACAAGATTAATCAATTCCCCCAAAATGTTGCATAAAGCTGTGTGACCCCAGATGAAATGTTTAATCCATTGTCAATTCAGTACGAATTCGTGATATTCAATTAAAAGAAAAGTAAACTAGTGTTTTATTAGCTTTCGGACACTTTATTTTTTAAAATATGTTATAAGCCCTTAATGTGTTTATAACTAATTAAGGCCTAAAATAGTAGTTATAAAAATACGAATATTGATCAATAACGGCTGTTACTGTCATCGTGCGCTACAAACCTGGAATTTTACAGATATTTTTACTATTTATGACAATAATGAACAATTGCTTTCATTTACTCGTTATACGTTAATTGATTAATCAATTAACCATATAAGTCTGAATATAAATAGATTGCAGAAGTGAACTTTTGACCTGGTAGATTATAATAATGTACAAAATATTTATATATAGCACCGTCTTCACCGAAGTGCTCAGATGTGCTTTACCTATACAAATAAATGAATATCCATCTAGCTGTAAAAATAAATGATTTAATATAGTATTTAAAACAACTATTTATTAGCCATTGTGTAAATTATAGGGATTTGGACTTCCTACAATAAAAGATCATTGCTGTGATGTGACGAGATGATCTAAGACTTCAACGGATAAACAGCATGTTGTAACATTTTACTTTACTATCCAGGCTACCTCTCTTTTAAAACTTAATTACAAAGTCCTCCGACCACTCATCGTTGGTCAACTTATTGTTTAAGCGTCAATTGTGTCATTATTTCCTTATCTTATGTCATTAAAGTAATTCAAGTTTCTTGTCTTAATATCATAACAATTGTTATTCATATCCGTTTATATGACTTTATTTAATATCCCCACTCTTATCAGTTTGATAACCGGAAAGAAAAATTCTACACTATCTTATAGTGTGTACGTGTTTGTACGAATGCGTGGTTTTGTAAGTTTTATTAGTTTCATTTTTTGATTAACTTCTACGAATTTATAATAATGATGTCATATAATATTTTATATATTTATATTTCATAAAAAAAAACAACTTCTGGCGTGTTTTTTCTCTGCTTGTGATTACATGTATGTGTGTCTTAGCTTCTGTATTTTGCTTCACTACTTGGACGACATTACTATTGGCTGTAAGTACTCTTTCAGAAACACTCGATACCACTTATAACACACCGAGTGTTCATCATCAAGATGTCTACACAAACCTATGCATTAACACTTTGGAATTTACTTTCCTGGGGTTAATCTTGGGGTTTAAGTAACCTTTGGCTACATTGTATCAGGGTCTTCCCATAGCTTATTCCTTTTTACATGTGCTTAGTTCAATGTATTTGTATCATTTTCTAACTATACAATTATAGGCCAACGTGTTGAAGAAGTTCTCGTGTTATAGGTTTTTCTAGTGTAAATTAAAGTGATATGGGGCCGTTTCAATGTCTCCTAGTTTGATTCGTATAAGGTTGTGATGTGACATCCAAATAATATTTTATTATTATACTTATTGTACATGCATGTATGTACAATTAAGTATGGCTAACCACATACCAGTCTTTGTGGGATTATCGGCCTATTAACGGAAATTCTACTTTGATTTTTTACAGTAAACGATCAAACTTCTATAGCGGATCTAACTGTTTCTCTTTAACATGACATTTTCAAGGTTATACCTAAGAATCGATGAGTTTAATAATAACATTATTTTAGAAAAGCCTTAAATAAGCACAAATACTCATGAATAACTTACGATCTGGTGGTCATCCGATGTGTACTTCTCCGACTTGGTCGTCCACGAGTCATTTTAAATTATTATCCGTCTGTGAACCAAAAACGCTGACCTTGGTGAATCTTGTGAATGGGTTATACGGTTGAACGGCACTGACTCGAACTGTGCAGTAATTTGATCTGAAATTGTATAGATCCGCTTAAACTTCGACAAAAAAAACCCAACAAAATAGACTCCTTTTGTATATGTATATAACCAGGGCTCATACAAGTATTTAAACTCTGCAAAAGTAAACGTACATGTATGTTCGGCATCAACCAGCAAGTCGACCCTTAATCGCTCAAAAGTTATCATTCTGGTCATATCATTTATTCATATGGTCAGTTTATGTGTGGCTGATTTTGTTCTGTGGGTATAAACGTTCAGTGCTCAATAAAACCGTTGGTTACTAAACTACCAGGGTGAAACGCATCGGGTCAATGATTACCATGTGTTATTATTGTTATACCGCTAGTACTTTTACATTTTCATTATTACACAGCCCATATAAACTACTGCGCTGGTTAGATACATATTCCTGGTTATATACAGTTCTGGTTTCTGTCACATGCTAAACTTCGGCTCAAAGCTTTACCCATCGTGGTTTAAAGTACTAAAAAATTAATTGTTTTGATAAAGTTTGAAACATTCAAAGTCTTTTATTGCTCAAATGAAGCCTTCTATGTTTAGAAAACACAACCCAGTCAAAGCATATAAAAGTCCGACAAGATCCACCGGATAATAAGTCGCACAAAATGATAATATTATCTTAATTCGTTATTTTCACTTTAGACTTTAAAAACGAAACGAAAATAAATTTCAATGGTGCAATAAATAAATCGAATGACATTTAATCGGCATACCTGCTATTATTTGGGATGCATCCTAAGATTTTCCATAGTTACAATCAGTTACAGTTTTTCCTCACCATACTAGTATATATATAAATTTAACCCCCACCCACACCCACACCCCTCCGTCTCGCATGACAATTCACTTTATATTACTACATAGATCTTACCTGCACAAAGTATTCTCTGTATGAGTCTCTGAGTCTCTAAAATATGTTATGTGGGCGTGTTTCTTTAAAACAGGTTCGTATTGAATACTGGTAGAGCGTGTCAGTGCATGTGTGCATTTCTTCCACGTTATGATTTACATTCACACATGTATAAATATAGTCCTAAAATATTGCTATTCATTAATATTATTATAGCCCTTGTTATAATGTTTAGACTATTGATACGCTGTATGATTGACCCCATTATATGTATTCTACAGGGGTTGTTTACACTTGTAATATAAATCTAGTGAGTTAATTTATATTGGGGAAATTGAAAGACATTTATAGAATAAAATTAAAGTCGACACCTCTCATAAAATGTTTAAAATTGCGGTATAAATATGAGATATTTATTGTCATGCAAAGTAGCGGATATCTTGAAATATCTTTATTGTAGTGAGGTAAAACATAATAACGCTATTTATGGATTAACAATTACTGGTTTATTAACATGCAACGTTTCGACGATGATAATCTCGTCTTTATTAAGCAAGTGATAAAGACGATAGTATCATCGTCGAAACGTTGTATGTTAATTGTTAATAAACCAGTAATTGTGTTATTGCGTTACTGTTCAATTACTAAATGCCACTTAAAGAAGGTGAGGTAAAACATGTAAAGCGTCCATGGGCGGATTGGGGCCGAAAACCGACCCGGGCTCCCGAGTCAGAGCGGCCCCTTTTTACTGAGCCCCGACGCGGCGTGGGTGGGAGGCGTATCTCTCCCCCTGAAAATTTTTGAATCGAAACCACACCAATGACTCAATGATATAGCGCGCACATGCTAACCATTCGCTCACCCAATACTCTTAAAGGGACATTACGTGAGATTAGATAAAGAGCTGGCAGTTCTCTCTATAATTGTTAAAAACTAGTCAAATTGATCCACTCTGAACCGAGATTTTAGCGATTGAATTTTGGACATAGCCTCGACCATCATTACTAAAGTCGGTACGACAAAAAAAAAACAAAACAAAACATAGTCATGATTAAGTCATGAATGGAAGTTGAGCAGCAAATCAGACCCTAATCCAGTAAACATCACAAGCTAACGTTGACATCGAGTGTTGATTGTGGTCTTCCGATTGTTGAAACCTTTATCACTCATCTATCGTAGCTAAATTCTCTGTGTTATATTTGTACTAATGTCCGAATTAGTTTTAGATGAACTATCTGACAATACCATTACTTGGGGTGTAAGCTGAATTCCAATAGCAGACCTTAAATTAAAAAAAAATAGAGTATAAAATTTGACATACACACATGAATGACAAATGAGAGGAGATTTAAAAACCTATGTCTACGCGCCAAATTCAAAACAAGATGAAATTAGATTGGGATTGTTCTATCTCCAAGGCCACGCTAATCAGAGTGTTTTGGCATATTTTAATGTTTTAATTGTTTCTGCCTTTGCATTTTTAGTGACATAGTTTTTATTTTTCAAAAGTACTCACTCTTTCTTGTTCATAACATCATCTTCATCTTCCTTCAAAACTTCATCAATGACCTTAGTTAGCAATCTCGAAACCAGAAAATTTTTTGAAGAAATTTCTCTGGTGAATCGGGGTAGCCATTTTCCCGGAAAATGATATGTATTCCTACGCGCAAAAGGTCACGTTTATTTGCGTCGTACGCCCCTGATTTTACGTGCCTGGATGACCGAATCACTTAAAAATATACCCACGCGTAGAAAAATAGATCTTTACAAAAACTTGAATTTGTTCGTTTAGGATCCAATTGTTTATGTCAGCGAGTTGACTTTGACTCAAGAATCATTTTACAACAAACTAAACGACGAACTGACCTCTAGTTTTCGAGAAATCGACCCAAAAAGATTGACCAATCAGAGGTCAGAATGGGCGGGGCTTAGGTTTGAAAAAAATTGGAAAAAATGGACGGTCTAATGTGCCAGAGGCCTTCGGCCCCGCGGCTGCCTCTGGGAACGAGATTGCTTAGTTAGACAAGCTAAGCCTAGGAGACGCCATTTTGGAAAAGGATCACGTGACCGTTATTGGGCAGTTTCATTGGATATTGGACACAAAACATTTTAACTGTAAATTTTGCTTTTATTAAAGTTACATTATGAGAGATGAGATAAAGAGATCGCAGTTCTCACTATAATAGTTAAAAACTAGATAGTGTAAAGGTATTTGCTGAAAATTTCAGTCAAATTGGTCCACTATTAGCCGAGAAAAAAGCGTTTGAAATATTCACATAGCCTCGGTCATCATTACTCAAATAATTAATATAAACAACATAGTCTCGATTATCCACTTGATTGATTTAATTATCAACGGCCATAAAGCGGCATATAGGAATTCAATCCGCCAACATCGAAGGCTTTATTATGGTTTGGATATGTTAATTAATGTCTAATTGATTATAATTTAGATAACATCTCAGGCCTAAAGAAAGACCTGTAATAAGCAGATTTTGCTCTTGCATAATGCTATTTTAATTATGTTTTGTGATTTACTCGTATAGTCCTTTAAAATCTGTCCTGGTAATTTGTTTTCTGTAAAATATTGAACTTATTTTAAGTACTGGCTATAATAACTCCATTTCTTCTAAAAGTGGGGATAGAACACTTTAATTCTGGGGTGATGATAGGCTTAAACTGCGATTTTTGTTGTACAATCAGCGGTCGTAATCCAAGAAGTTACCACCATCCGATATCGAAATGAACCAAGATCTTTGGTTATAAATTTCAAGTTTCATTAAAATCGGATAAAAAAAAATTGTGACATCTAGAGCGTCCACAAACAAATTGTGGACGGACAAGGGCGACAGCAACATATTTTGGCGTATAAAAAATAGATACAGCTTCTTTTATACATGTTCGGAATTTATTAAGTTTATTTTCTTGTTGCAATTAAGAATGTCTATATGTCTATAGTCTGCAAGTAGTAATACCACAGGGCAAAAACGCGTTGGAAATACAATTTTATTTCAATTAGATTATTGTTCTCTTCCTTGGATACTTGGATCGTTAAACTAGACGAAATTCAGTCTAAAAGCACATATTAATATAATATTATGAATATTATATAAAGTGATTTATAGTCAATCGGTAATTTTTTTATTGTAATTTCTTATCAATTATGTTCAGTGAAATACTTCCACATTGTCTTACAAATGGCGCCCGAAACCGAATAGCTTTCAAATATGAGTGAAGTCTGTGTCACCACAGGCCCGGGACTGTACAGCGCAGTAGACGCTTACGGCTAGCCCCCGGATCCATTCACTCTTTTTGAATTGTGTTGTTTGTTTTTCTCTGAGTATGATGTTTTGTGTAGAATTATGTGTGGCGCAGTCCCCCTGCACTTACTAATATACTAATAAGATACGAGAGCATTAATAGTCAGCATTAACAAAGTTGTTATTGTTGTTTAGATATGCATAAATTGCCAGATAGAGATAAGAGAATTATAAACGAAACGCCATTCGGTAATTAAACTGAACAAAAACTTGTGTAGCCTATTGTGTTTGGTGAACATACCCCTGGTCCGTTCAGCTCTGATTACTCTCGTCGTGTAACACTGTAATAAAGATAACTTATGTCCAGAGATGAACTAACCCTGGTCTGATCCATAATGTATTGTTCACGATGGGTTATACGAGTTATTTCCCTTCCTCTACCTGCTGTTACCCGGGTGAAAATATCGGACGTCCGATTACGTGCACACCACATTTTGATGTTTTCATGTTATTCATATTATTGGAAATGTTGTTACGACAGAGTTAAAGATGCGGATGACATTAATTTTGAGCTTTATATATGAATAATATATATATGTAGAGGTTTATTCACGTAAGTCTAACTATGAATTGTTTTGGAGCTTTGGTAATCTCCGTGCAATATCTTCATTGAAAACTTTGTGAGACCGGCCCCGCCCACTTGTGACAAACAAACGTTTAAATCACAGTGAAAAAGAAACTCTGGATTCTACTTTGACCCACTAAATTCTTTGGCAACATCTTAGTCATCTAATGGTATAATGAAAATGTATAAATCTGTGAGGTTATTAGGCCCTAGACAGTCAATATTTAGTAACTGATTTAAAGAGAGAGGAAGCAGAATTTTATGAACTGAATGAGCATTAAAGTATCTTTTCAGAGAGCTATTAAAGGAATTAGGTAAGCTCTGTTTACTGTGGTGGCATCCCCCCCTCCCTCCCCAAATCGGGACTAAAATTAAAAAAATAGCAAATGTATAAAAATATTAAACATGTCCAAATGCCAGCTTATAATTGTCCACTTGAGCAGGTACCATTAATTTGGCTTAGGCTAATTACAAATATTTCAAATGAGTAGCTTACCATGGCCTTTGATTCAGGTCCAGATTATTAAATGATATTTAATTTTTAAAAAGAGCTGAAATATCAGGTTGTGAAATATGATTATAGTTATATTTGGGCCACACAGTATAGTGAATCCAGCAGGATAATGCAATATCTTTAAAGAAATTTGTGCTTAATGCCACAGATTAGAAGAATCTGAATTTTTAGGTCTTTTCAGTTTTTAAGCCAAATAATTTTTTCAATAATTTAAACATTCTTTAATGAAATAGTAGTCCTAAAGACACAACAAACAAGCAAGATAGTTCATATGTGTATCCAAAATAGTTCATATGTGTGCCTGTATGTATCTCTTAATGTAAGGAATGTTGTTAATGTATTATTGGATTAATTATGATTTATATGATATTTCAGTAGAAACAGACCCTAGATTTAATCTGTCTTTAATACTGAAAGATGGCATCAGAAAATGAGGTTGTAACACCAGAAACAATTGTTATTGGAGAAAATGGTTCCAGTGGAAATAATCTTCGAAAGCGTAAAACATTAGGTATCTATGGGTCTAATGTCGACCCACCAAAAGATGATGATGTGTTTTACGTAACAGATGATCACACATATGGAGCATTTGCTCAGGTAAAATTTATTCCTGTAGAGCTTAATTTATTTTCTATAACTGGTGACCTTTTCTTAGTCCTAATTTTTCTTGTACCTCCATATAGTTGTCCAGCCAGTGTTGGTCTAGCAGTCTGTCGTGGTCAAGAAATCCCTGTGAGATCTCTACAGATCGGTGTTCTTGACAGGCTTTTTTTCAAATTTCCAGGGATTGAATATGAATCAGATATTTGCTACATTGCAATTCACAAAGTCATCTTATACCGGTAAATTACCGATAAGTTAGATTTCAAAGGCAATTTACACCATAATCTTTCTGTTTGTGAATGTTATCCCCACATTTTCATTCATATAGAACCTTATATGAACCATCTTTTTAAAACTTTTCATTCAAATTATTACTTATAAAACTTGAGGCAAAGCTCAAAAACATTGCTGGTCTTTCCAAACCTTCAAAGGCTAATATCTTCGCTCGCAATAGATTTATTTGAATGAAATTTTCAAATTTATTTATGATACATTATCTATTTTCGAACTATTATAGGAAGAAAGGCTAGCTCTTTATCTAAATCTTACATAATGTATCTTTAATTATAAGTACACATAGATCTTTACTGTCATTTGACACACATGTCAAGACTGGGGAAAAAAAATATAAAAATGATTAAATATGACATCCCAAATGTCACTTTGCAAATGTTTGCTTACCTTTGGTTATTTCCTTGTTCTTTTTAAATTTATGGTAATTTATACTTTAAAGGCTTATTGGCTCAGTGATTGGTCCATTTCTTCGTAGATTATTTGAAGAAATAGGAGTGTGTGAAAATGGCAAATATGATGGTTTTCCATATGGGGAATATGGATGAATTACGTTTTTGATATGAATTAGTTATGTTTTAAATGTAGATTATGTTATGTTTTAAATATGGATTATGTTATGTTTTAAACATGAAAGAATTATGTTTTAAACATGAAAGCGTATTATGAGATATGATTTAAATTTCAGGGAAGAGATTATGAACCGATATATATAACACATAAGTATACCGCTAAAGAGAAAGAAACTCTTGCAACCTTTGAAAGTTTGGATTATTTACCTTCAAACAGTGAAGTTTATAAACAATGGTTAAAGAGAAAAAGGGTGTCCAGGTAAGATCTAATTTTTTGGAGTAGAAAACGTACCTACTGTACTGTTTACCTTCTATTCGTTTGAAGATGCATTATGTAAGATTTTGATAAAGAGTAGAGCTAACGGTTGTAGCTCTGAAAGTTAAAAAGTAGTGTAATTACTTCATTTTGAGTGAAACTATGGCAATTGGAAGAATAGTGTAGTGGTAGTCTTGATAGTCATTACTATCACTGATAAACAAAGTCTCAATTATCCAGTTTTATACGACCACATTTCTATAGGACCACATTTCAGTGTGGTTGTATATTGTTGTGGCCGTATCTGGTTAAAAACTAGATGATGTAAAGGGAATTTGCTGAAAATTTCAGTCAAATTGATCCATTCTGAACTAAGATTTTAGCGATTGAATATTCGGCCTAGCCTCAATCTTCATTACTAAAGTAGGTACAATAGAAAACATAGTATCCATTTCATGTTTAAATCATGAATAAAAGTTAAGCAGCAAATCGGATCCTAATCCAGTAAATATCACAAGCTAGCATTGACATGGGGAGTTGATTATTATCTGGATAAACTAATTAATATCTAATTAATAATTTAGATAAAATTTCGGGCCTAAAAAGAAAGACCTGCAATTGGCAGATTTAGCTCTTTCATAATGTATGTTTAATGATTTGCATTTGTATGTTGTTTAAAGTTTAAGGCCAAACGAAACTTCTACAATACGCAGCAGAATCAGCTCTTATTATAATGCATCTTTAATGGAAATTCTGTGCTAAAAAAAGTCTGAACAGGCCATAACTAAAAGCAAACACAGTTTAAGACCATTTTTAAAGATGGAAAAGTAAATTTGAAATTTGCATATTTTTCTATTGATTTGATGACACCATATTAATATGACTGCCTCCAGACCCCTGTTATTTTTTTGTTTAATTTTTCAAATATATTATTAAAGGAACAATCCCGATAAGAACAGAGTCTCAAAAATTAAAGTCCGAGTATTTATGAAATTTATGGACCAAAATATATTGGCATGGTGTATTTACCTTGTCTCAAAATTTCAGCTCAAAATATTGAGTCTTTTGGACATGAACGTCAACACTGCTTAACCGGACACGTAACCCTTTTAAGATTTCGGGTCAATTTTTTCATTGGGTGACCTGATAATCGATTAATGTTTCTTGAGAGGTCTATACAGTGAATGACCCTTGTCCTGTACTTAATAACAAAAGGTAAATTTCACCTACATATTATTTTTATAGAAAAAAGTCTGGTTTTTACCAGATACTGTATAATAAAACGTTCTCCATTTCCAGATGAAGACTGTCAGGTTTAAGTTATTTACAAGCGTATCACAAATATCGGGTTAGTAGGTGGGCTTTAGGTTATGGATTTTAAAGGATTTTAACACAAAATTAAGCAGTTTTATTCCCCAAAAAGTTATCGGGATTGGCACTTTAAGGAAGTCTATTAATTAAAGACATTTTTATTGAATTTCAGCAATGAACTATTTCTCAGTATTCTGTCATCTTGATTCTGTTTAAGCATGTAGGTTTAATTTTGTTTATATTTCAATATATCAGATTACAAATGGATCGTTGGTTTATGATGGGACTGATTGGATTTTGTGTTGGATTAGTTGGCTTTCTCTTACATCAACTTATTGAGATAATTTCCGATGTAAAATGGGAGACAACCTCAGATTTGTTAGCTGTAAGTAGTTGGATGAATAAAACAGTTTTTTTAAAAAAAGAATTGCACTTCTGAAGCAGTCCACTTTGCAAATATTTTCTAGCAAAGAACATACTGGTTCATAGTAATTGGACTATTTTTATCTACACCTTCATTATTTGAAAGAAGCTTTTTGCACAACATAGGGAGTCTTGGTGAGTGTGACTATGTACTGTGATGATTGCTTGCTAGGAGGTCTCAGGTTTCTTTTCGATGTTAGCCGGGAAAGTTATTCAGGATTTTCCGGTATGGTTTCCCCACGTCAATGGTGCGGAACAAAAGGCCTGGCCGGAAGAGTGTATTCATTTAGATGGTACGAAAACCCACAAGACAGGGTAAAAATTGATGTGTACATGTAAAACAACCTCATGCCCGTATCCAGGCAAAACCTCCCGCATAACATAGCATGGCACATGCCCATCTTCATTACCACATTCAGTGCAGAAGACATTTACCCCATTTCATTTTTGCACACCATATTTTATTTTCAATACAGGATAATATTAATAAACAAAGAAAGGAAGTATTAAGTGCTTATTATTAAGCTATGATCTATCATAAGATATGCAAAGAGATTTGCATGGTCATTTGCTTTTGTTTTTTCTTTCTGTTATATTTATTATATGGTTCTAGTAAATTCTTTTGTAGGATAATAAACAAGGTCTAGCATGGTTATTTGCTGTAGGTTTCAGTGTTGTATTTATTGTGTGTAGCGCAGCCATTGTCGTGGTAAGTGGTCCAGAATTTATATAAATAGTGTAATAATAATTAATAAATAACAATGTCCATGCTCTCTCTTATGTGTCAGTTATGTAGTAAAAGTAAACCATACATGTGATTCATTCTGAGTATTCCTGAAAGTAACTAATGTTTTTAATTCTGTGATCTTAATTTATAGTTTTGGCGACCAAGTGCTGCAGGATCTGGTATCCCTGAAGTAACAGGATTTTTAAATGGTACAAATGTGCGTCATATATTCAGTCTACAGACAATGTTTGTAAAGTTTTTATCATGTGTTATGGCGATTGGTTGTGGTATGCCTGTAGGACCAGAGGGACCAATGATACATTTAGGGTGAGCAGTAACTTCCTGTATCTGTTTCATTTTAGTGTTTAATTTGCTCCATTTAACTTTTAAAAACCAATATTGTTCCGGAGTTGGGGCCACGGTGGCTAAGTCAGTAAGATGCTAGCTCACCAGCCTGGATATTGCGGGTTCGCTCCCGGTGTTGGCCAAGAAAGTTCATTAGGATTTTCCAGCCTGACAACGAAAGCTGTCAAACTGTTCGAATAAGATAAGGAAATGATATCCCTTGTACAAAAAGGCATACATGTAAAAGATACCTTGACAGTTGGAATGAGATATAAGCGTATGCTGTAGCACCACTGTCTGGGCAAAAATGTCCGCATAGCACACTGTATGGTGAATGCCCGTCTTCATTAGCCCAGTCAGAGCAGAACAGTAGGACGTTAAACCCCATTTCATTTCTTACTTGTTCACTAATAATGGACTGTTATCATGGACAATCTGCAATCAATTTTGGTTATAATTATTTTTGTGTAATCTCAAAAGGTTGAATTTATGCTCTTATGATTCCATTTTTCAGAGGCTTGGTAGGTGCAGGTTTAAGTCAGACTAAATCAGAAACTCTCAGAATAAAAATTCCCATGTTTGAAAGATTTAGAAATTCGGAAGACCGGTAGGTATAACCCTAACATTATTTAAATAAGACAATCTTCATTCTATTACACTAGAAATTATTATAATGTATGACGGTAAAAAGTGTGAGTCAGCATTATTATAGTGTATAATGAATTAGGGCCTTGTTTTAAAGCAGGGGTAAAGGCCTAGTGTTTATTTTTTTTCAGACGTAATTTTATATCTGCTGGAGCAGCAGCTGGTGTGGCATCTGCATTTGGAGCACCAGTGGGTGGTTTGTTATTTTCTATGGAGGAAGTGTCTTCATATTGGACAACAACTTTATCATGGCAAATCTTCTTCTGCTGTATGATATCAGCCTTCACCACTGACCTTTTCAACTCGGCATTTAGAGGTTTTACGTACAGTGGCGATTTTGGACAATTTAAAACAGAAAGATATATTTTATTTAATGTAAGTTGTAAAATAATCATAAGAATTGAATAAGTTTGAAAAAGTATATAATTTTATTATATTAGCTTTGACTTCATGTATCAGTAGTAGTAGTTGTAGTAGACTACAGCTAAATAATTTTAGCTTTATGTGTCCCTGCAGGGATTAATGAACAATAAATTACACAGTTAATAGATGAATTTCATTAGCTTTGTGCTGGATGAAAATGATAAAGGACAGCTTATATTATCATGTGACAAGCTGACGACCCGTAATATGAAGAACTATTAACTTTCATAATTGACTATAATCTAATGATCTTGCTAGTTAATTAACTATTTATCTTGCTAGTTAATTGACTATAATGTTCACAAGTTGACTGACTACATCTTTCACAAGTTAACTGACTATTTAGTTAACTAACTAAGACCTATATTAGTCATTTAGCTATAACTCTCCCTAGTTAATTAAGTGTAACTCCTGCTGGTTAAATTGACTAATGAATTCTGGACAGGTAATTGACTATAACTCTCACTAGTTTATTGTTTAGGACTATTCATAGTTTCAGTAAAAATAGTAAAAGTGTCCATAATGCTTACTAGTTAAATAACTATAACTCGCACTAGTTCACTATGACGGGCGGATGCGGTCACAATGGGCCATTTATATGACTTACTAATTCCATTTATAAAGCTTTCTAATAAATTTCTTACTTAGGCACGTGTGGACGCTGAAACCCATCGAAATGAGTGACTGAATTGAATATTATTTTCATAGTTTGATAAATAATTATGAAACTACGTAATTTTTTATCAAGTCTTATAAATCCATTTATATAACTTAGAAAATAATCGGCAATCTCCGTTTTCCTTCGTTGAGTCGGCCAATTGGCCAATGAAATCCCTCGTTACATATAGCAGTATTTTACCTTTCATGTCGGCTATTGTAAACATGAAGACAACATACCCTCATCCTGACCATGGTCATCTTCTGCAGGAAGATTAGTGCGTCCGAATTCCATTACATGTAAAGGAAAAAATGTACGAATAAAATGATGTATGACAGCGACGCACACAGCTTGAAAACCGCGGACGGGAGTGGGAGGGGCTTGCCATTCAGTAAGACGACCTGTGATTGGCTGGCCGAAGCATCCTCGGGA
The DNA here is from genome assembly GCA_036850965.1 of Patella caerulea. Classification (NCBI taxonomy): domain Eukaryota; kingdom Metazoa; phylum Mollusca; class Gastropoda; family Patellidae; genus Patella; species Patella caerulea. Next base: position 29,855,716 of record JAZGQO010000006.1, read on the forward strand.
ATTTCCGGGCAGATGTACGAACTTTCCCGAATATTTAGTTCGTTAGATAATTCATTTATAAGACTTAGAAAATAGATTTATATAGCTACCATATTATTTACAAGACTTTATAAGTCATTTATCAAGCTATGAAAATAATATTCAATTCAGTCACCCGTTTCGATGGGTTTCAGCGTCCACACGTGCCTAAGTAAGAAATTAATTATAAAGCTTTATAAATGGAATTAGTAAGTCATATAAATGGAATTAGTAAGTCATATAAATGGCCCATTGTGACCGCATCCGCCCGTCATAGTTCACAGAATATTTCTTTCACTAGTTATGGATTACTACTTCACTAGCAAACGTATTGTCTAATCAGAGATTTGTGAAACCCATTTTATTTTCCAGATTAATAAAGGTGTAGATGTAAATATATTGATGTTTATACCAACTGTTATTATTGGTATATTAGGAGGAACGCTTGGTGCTTTATTTACCATTATCAATCTTAAAATAACCAGGGGCAGGAAAAAACTTCTGGCTAGAATCAAAAGAAACTGGATCCAGAAGTCAGTCAGGTTATTTGAGCCAGCTGTAATTATGGTGAGATCAGATTAAATTTTAAGTGTCATGGAAATGTGATTTTAGTAGCTACTAATTTACTTTGACATTTGGATTAAGGTTTGATGTGCATTGTCATGTATTTGTTTTTCTACTTTATTTTTTTTTTTTCCTTGGTAGTTGGACAGAATCTGTGTTCGCTCAGAAATTTATTTTCCAGTCAGCCAATAAATAGTAGCATTGTTTAACATACATTATGCAAGAGCTAAATCTGCCTATTGCAGATCTTTCTTTAGCCCTGAAATTATTAATTAGACACTAATTAACTCATCAAGACCATAATCAATGTTAGACTGTGATATTTACTATATTAGGATCCCATTTGCTGCTCAAATTTCATTCATAAGTTAATTATGAAATGGATAATTGAGACTATATTTTTATTATACCGACTTTAGTAATGATGATCAAGGCTAGGTCGAACATTCAGTTGCTAAAATCACACTTCAAAGAGGTTTGATTTGACTGAAATTTTCAGTAAATTTCCTTTAAATTATCTAAATTTTAACTACTATAGTGAGAACTGCCAGATCTTTATCTAATCTCCCATAATGTTTCTTTAAACTTTATAGATTTAATACCATAAACTATTGTTTAGTGTATAGAGAAGATGTATATTTAGTATACTTGATATTAATATTTGTAGGTCATAGTGAGTACCGTGTCTTTATTTCTACCAGCTGCCTTTCCCTGTTCTTCTTATAGATGTATTGAAGGTGATGACAGAAAAGTTGTGTATGTATTTTTGTGCATGATATTTTCATTTGTTGGTATTGCCATCGCCAATGTCGGTCGATCAGTCGTTCAGATCAGTCGTTTATCTCTATGAAGAAAAGAACTCCAGTGATTGTCAATGACTCCTGAAGATCAAATCCAGAGTTATGCTTTTGTTTTGTTGTGCTCAAATCGTATGGTTCTGCTTGATTTGTCAATGAATTCTCACAAACTATTTATTTTCAAGTTTTTAACATTGATGCTACATACAATTATCTTATTGGATTTATTTTGTATTTCCTATTTCTTCTGTGTTATATTTTCAGTGAAAACTGTGTTAATAGTACAACAAGTTCATTTCAAGTTGAAAGTGATGTAATGCAGTATACATGTCCAAAAGGTGTTGATTGGAATAATAATGGTACATCGTATCACACTAATAGAACTTATAATGAATGTTAGTATTACATATATTTAAGCCACATTAATAATAAAAGAACCATGGACCAGGAACCGAGCATGTCGTCTGGGAATTGTGAAGTCATTTAAGTCTGTCAATCTAGCTATACACCGTTAATTGTCCAAGGCACAAACAAGTTTCATGTTGATCGTAAATGAATTTGCTGAGGTTTAGGCTTTTTTCAAAAAGTGTTGCTCACTAGTACAACAAAATGTATAACTCTTGGGCCCCAGTTCCTAGTCTAAAATAAGACATTATGGCTTGCTGATACCTGTTTTTAAAAAAATGACATAATTAAGAAAACACTTTTTGTAGTGGCATCTTTATTATATGGTACAACAGAAACCGCAGTACGTCACCTTTTCTCTCGAACAACTCATCTACAGTTTGGTTATGCTACATTGTTTACAGCATTGCCATATTTTTTCTTTATGGTGTGTTGGTCATCAGGAACATCTGTTTCTAGTGGTATACTTGTACCTATGTTGTAAGTTTTGTTTGTTACCTTAATATTAAACAGAATAGTTGTTAGTTTTCTTATTGACATAATTTACTTGCATCATTTACAAATTATGAAGCTTTTCTGGTGATCTTTAATACACCCAGGGAATGTTATGATATAAAAGTATTAATAAACCCAGAAAATGTTATAATATAAAAGTATTAATACATCTAGGGAAAGTATTAACAATTTTCTTTGTCCAACACAAGTTTTACTCAGATTTTAATTGCCTGTTTGTTGCTAATTTCCTAGTTAAAATAATACCAATATCATATTTTTCCTTTAGACCAGTTCAAAGCACGGGTTGAGTAACTTTGAGTAATTGTTTTGATTTAAGATTAATTGGTAGTTTATATGGTCGTATTATTGGATTAGTGATGGTATCTGCATTTGGGGTACAGACAGATAAAGATAGTTACTGGGTGTGGATGGACCCGGGAGCTTTTGCTCTGATAGGTGCTGCCTCTTTCTTTGGTGGTGTCTCTAGATTAACCTTAGCTGTTACAGTTATAATGGTAAATTTCTTCATATTTTCTTTCAAATAATCACAACAGTTCGATGGAAAACAATTACTGCAATTTTAGTCAGATCATTTCTAGAATGATTCTCTTGCCGATTACTAGAATGATTCTCTTGTTGTTTACAATCTATCTCATGTTGCTTAAAGACAGTTTTTGGACGCAATGGTTCAATTTTTTTGTTCATATCTCTCAATAAGTCGCATTCTCTCATTATAAGGGGAAGTCCAAACTGGATCTTTGAAATAAAGCATTTTTTTGGTTTAAGTATATCCAGATCAATTGCCACTAACGCAGAAAGTTTCAGCTAAATACTAAGCCTGTCTAAAATAATCATCAAAACAGTTTATAGGGTTCATATAACTCTTCAGTCAGTTGGAGATCAGCTTTCTAATAGATTGCTTATAATAAAAAAGACTTTGATTAAATTTGAATTATAAATGTTACAAATAAAAAAAACAAAAGCCAATCTTTTCATAGGATTACTAGAGGGAAAGTTATTTTAGCTTGATTTATTTTAGAATTTCTATATTTTGCCATAAAATTTACAAGCCAAGAAAAAACAATTTGGGCGTAATTGTGCAGAATTCTGTGGCATGAATTAATTCACTATTTGTATTTTTCCAACTTTAAGATGGAACTAACCAATGATGTACAAGTATTATTGCCAGTTATGGTAGCTGTAATGGTCGGAAAATGGAGTGGGGATTTTTTTACTCATCCTATATTTCATGCTCATTTAGAATTGAAGTGTATACCATTCCTAGATCCTGAACCTAGACTAGTAGCAGAAGGAAAGAGGTAAACAAAACTCTTATGACTTTTTTGATTGGAATGAAAGGAGTTGCTGAGCCTCATTTAAAATTCTCTTTACCATGTTGAACCTGTTGATCTTTGTTACATTGAGTTTTGTAGCTCATTTTTGAAACCAGTCGAAACTACTAGTATTGCTCCCTAGCTAGACCAGGTCAAGCCATTGATCCCTAGACAGTGTCAAAACAGGCAAAACTATTTCTTCCTAGACACCCTCAAACTGCTCACAACTGCTTGTTGGTGGCCTATATTGTCTTTATAAAGTCCCCGGAGGTGCTCAGGACACAAGACTCAGAGGTTTGAGGTACTGAAGGTGGATGTAATATTAGGTGGGTTCACACCGTCAAGTTGCTAGTGATGATGTAATAAGTCATAAATCCACTCTGGTGCCTTTATTGATAAGACATTACCAGGTTTGTGAATATTTTATAAGCCGACATTGATTTCCTTTTTAATTTTGTGTTGAAATTATGGGATTGAGTAACCTGATGGTTCCATCATTGTGTGGTGGATCCAAACTGTAGGCTTGTCTGTATGACTGTTATGATTCTCTCCCGTTTTCTTTTATTATTGGGGGTTGGGATGGCCTAGTAGTCTAGAGTACCGCGCTTCGACCTCTAGCTGGCCGGTCGCCTCTGGCTTGCGGCTGTGGTTTCTATCCCTGGTGTGAGCGTATGTGACATGGAGATAGGGATGCCTTCTCAACCTCGTGGGTTTCCTTCAGGCACTCCGGTTGCCTCCCACTGCTAAAGACCCCTACACGCAAGCGATTTATTGAAATAAAATTGAAACCATATGTTAGTCCCAAAATAACCTAATTTGTGTTGAGTAGACGCTAAACCCCATCTCTCTCTCTCTCTCCTTTTTATTTTTCAAAAATCAACACTGATGCCAATTATCAAGTTTTTTTTGTCTTTAAAAGTGTACAGTTTGAATTATATCAGACTCAAGATGTGATGACATCACCAGTCAGAACTATAAATATTTGTGAACCTATATCAGTACTGTCTGATCTTCTTCTACACTCAAGTAATGGTGGATTCCCTGTTGTTAAAAATAATTCTCATGGTGAACCTGTGTTTTATGGTATGATCACAAGGTAAATAAAACAAAGTCTTCTCTTTTATTTTATTAATTTATTGAACAGTTCATTGCAATAACTCAAATAATTGAGGTCATACTGTGGTGCCATTTCATAAAGCACTCTTTAAACCTCAGTACATGTTAATGATATGTTTTATTTTAGAACTCATCTATAATTTCTATAGAATCCAAAGTGGTGTTCATAACTTCATACCTACTAGAGAATAAAGGTTCAAAGATGTCCCTTTTTAATCACAAACTAACCCTAACTACTATCATCAATTGAATACCCTCCACCAACAATTTAGGTGATAATGGTAGATGTTGGGTTGTGTTAGCTGGCAATACTTGTTTCTAATGTTGACTATTGGTTATTTTATCTTCAGACTAGAATTAACAGTTTTACTTATGCATGAAAAGATATTCATTGAAACAGAGGAGGAAATTGATGATAGAGAAGCTGATGTCACTTTAGTAGGATATGAAAAGGTAAAACAGAATAGGCATATCAATTACATTTCGCAAAACAAAGATGAAAGCAAGTGGCTTAACATAGGGAGCAGGATACATCGATGGATTTTTAGTTCATCATTTCTTGAAATCTGAAATTGATGCTCCTGTAAAAAATTCAATTATTACAGAATTGTAGTTTGCATATGGGAGTCCTACATAACTTTAATATCATTAATATCACTTACATCAGTTTACATCGATGTATTATTAGAAATGATAATTAAAAAAATAACTTACCTTTTTATTGCTACAGTTAAATCAAATGTGTAATAAACTTCTAGAAAACAGTTCAAGGGACATAACATTAGAGCACCTCCGATCCTACATTTTTTTTTTCTTTGTGAAAAAAACAGAACCTACTTTCTCTTTGGGATCTTCATTCTGAACTAACAAGGATATTGTCAGCAATAATGATAATAATATTATTGTACAAGTCAAAAAGCAAGTTTTTGTGGATTACGTTTTATTTGCAAACATAATTATTAATCATAAAGTAATGTCTTTTAGCCCTCTTTACTTATTTAAGTAAATTGAAATCTAAAATAGAAATTGTGAATTCAAATAAAACTATGAGTTTAACAATACAATATGATGTTTATATAATGATAGAGTGCATAAAGCATGGATGATGACAGTGTATGATTTTAAAGACTTATCTTGCAGTTAATGGTGGATAAACTGGTAAATCCACAAGAAGTTTCCCATTTACTCAATCAATATATAGATGAAGATAGATACAAAAACCTTAAAATAAATCTTGTAAGTAATTTTGTGAATTAAAAGGAATTTCCTCTTCAAATCAAATAAATGGGGTTTGATTTCCACTCAACACAAATACTTGCATGTAAAGATTTTTTACATAATTCACTTGCATGTTACGAACTTCAGCAGTGGGAGAAAACTGGAGGCACCGAAGAAAACCCACAAAGTTTTGTAGAGCAGTCCTACTCCTTGTTACATACAAGTGCAGGAACGAAATTGTGCCACTTGACTCTGTGACAGACCTTATGAAATGAAGTGTAGTTCAATGGATGATATAAAGCACCAGTTAGGCAATTCAGCCACTTAACACCCCCCTTTCAGCAGAAATTGGAATACCCAAAGAAAACTCACATGGTCAGACCAGGGACTGATCACCAAACTGATCCTGCAGTGAATATTCGCTTGGCCGCTACAATCACTGATAAGCATGACATCGACGAGGCTCAATGAGTACGGCATATTAACTTTTTTACTCCGACAAATTAAATTCTAAAACATTTTTTTGTGGTAAAAGAAAAATAAATAAAGATGTTTGAAGTATTTGTAGTTAAAAAAATTTCCTATTTTGTGTAAATGGGTATTAAAATGAGTAAAATGCATCATTTTGCCCAAAGCAGTTAGGTGTTAAGTAAACATTGCACGAGCTGCGTGCAGTCAACGCACATGTTGTGAACAGTCATCTGTTACAGAGATAATTCGTAAGTAATTATCTGTGAAACAGATTGACCGATCACTTGACCCCTCAACTACCTTACTAAATCATAAAATATGGATTTAATTATACCTGTGTTTTCACACCATTGTTGTGTTTTATATTTCCAGAAACCATACATTAACACATCTGCTTTTAGCATTCCAAAATCATTTTCTCTACAACGAGCTTACATATTGTTCCGTACGATGGGCCTTCGACATCTAACTGTAGTGGATGATGAAAACCATGTGGTGGGTATAATAACCAGAAAAGATTTAATGGGATTTAACTTGAATGAAAAACTGTCTGGTTTATTATTTGAGGAGTTGGAGAAAAACAGTCGAGTGGCTGAGATGACTTCCCCAGCAGCTGCTGCTATTTAACACATAATAAGTTAGCCATAGATGCACAACTGACAAGATAGTGTGATATATATAATTTTATTTACTTATTTCAAATTGTTGAATTCTTTTGTATTTTAATACTTTCTTATTGAAAGTAACCCAGGTTGTTTTGTTATAGAAATGTATATAGTAATACTCAATCTTTTTATAAAATGCTCAATTTATTCTTAATATATTTGCTTTTTCATAAGTGTATATATATGCTGAAGTTGCTGAAGATGAATAAAGTCAAAATTAAAAATAGTCAAATTATGTTAGTTAGAACTGTAGTCCTAAAGGTCCAATATACCAGAATATAGGATACAACAAAGGCCATTTCAAATAATGAAATGTATACTTTTTGTTAAAAAGTAGTTGGATCCAAAACAATTTTGAATCGATCGATTTCAAAATAATTTATGTTTACATTGGTTTCTATTGTTTTCTGCTGGTTTTTTTTTACAAGCCAGTTTATTCTTCATGAAAGCTTTTTTTTTCACTCTCGATTGTGTAATATATTTTTTAACTTTTGATATATATGTTAATAATCAGGCTTGTTGTGCCTTTAATTGACTACAATGTATAAAGAAATTACAATGTTTTAGTGTTTTAAACATTTTGAATCTTTAATGCTGGCGTAATTAATGGCATCTCATTTTCATTCAGTATATACTGAATATTCATGAAGTATAATAAAATATGTATGGAATACAGTCTGTCCAGAGAATTCAAATGATATAATTATATAGTATGTATTTGTTCACAGTATTTTCATTTATTCTATAACACAACACAAATTTCACTTCAAAATTTTTAAATCAACAGTTATTAAATTGTGAATGAAATTCAGTGTATTTTGTTCTGTTGAATATTGTTTCTTTTTATTTTGTCTTCATTTATTCACTCATATTCCTTATTGTAGTTCGGGGGGTTGGGATAGCCTAGTGGTCTAGAGTGCTGCGCTTCGACCTCTAGCTGGCCGGTCACCTCTGGCTTGCGGCTGTGGTTTCGAGCCCTGGTGTGAGCGTATGTAGCATGGAGATAGGGGCGCCTTCTCAACCTCATGGGTTTCCTCCGGGCACTTCGGTTTCCTCCCACTGCTAAAGACCCATACGCGCAAGCAAATTATTGAAATAAAATTAAACCATATGTTAGTCTCGAAATGACCTAGTTTGTGTTGAGTGGACGTTTAACCCCATTTCTCTCTCTCTCTCTCTCTCTATTGTAGTAATTATAAATTTAAATTGATTGTTTCAGGGTTCCCAACTGTGGGATAAAATAACTAAAACTAGTCACCATTATGCTACCAATGTTAGACATTACCAGTGATATCATATTGTCGTGTGACATCAGTTTAATTCCAATACATTTTAACCCTGTAATTTCAGCTGATTCAAGTCTAGTTTAATCCTAGATTTTTTACCAATCCCATTGTCACATGTACAGACAAAGCTCTCTTGTGTAAATTTATAGTGATGGTACATGTGTATATGTAATGGTCAGTTGAAATTCACCATCTTAAATTATAACTTGTGTTCCTTTATTAATTTGTGTTCCTTTTGTTTTGTGATCATTTAGATGTATACATAATAGATCAAATTGTGTTCATTATTATGTTTATTTTATACAATATTTGAGCGACTTTTGTTTTAAAAAAATGTTTTTAAACCACACGCTTTTATCCATGTCCCAGTAATATACATGCAGCAATTTTTTGTCAATATATTTATCAAGAAATCAATCGTGTAGTCCCAAAATAAGGAAGTCTTATTGTGTGTTTTGTCTTCAAGTAAATAAAACGTAGCATTTCTATGAAATATTGTCAAAATTTTCCCAATTTATAATGCAATCTGTTTCAAATACTGATCTATGTTTCATTTCGTTTTCATTTTATACATTTGATGGCATCCATTCATTAGTGAAAACAAGCAAAAAATGGAATTTTTGAACTATAAAAAAGCGAACTGAAATAGAATCTGTGTTTTAATCAGATTGTTTATTTTCTGCAACTGATTATACATATATTTATAAATATATATTCTGTAGCTTACAGGTTAATAATTAGTTATGCTATTTTGTATAATGTATGTAAATCTATTTAATATCATTGATTAAAGGATTACTGATAAATTTACCATCAATTTATTTATTTTTTGTTTTGTTTACAAACTATTAATGGTTCATGTTGATAAATCATCCATCAGAATAGAGTATCAAATTATATTGGGAAGTTTGTAATTGCGGGCTACTTTAAAGAAACACCCACAGGCATTATCTTTAAATGGCATTTAGTAACTGGATAGAGTAACAACAAAACGCATACTTATGGAATAACAGCTACTTAATTTATTTAGGCAACGTTTCGTAGAGTATTCTCTCAACGTGTTCAAGCTAATACAGTAAAACAGGTATGAGGCAAGCATATATTAGACAAAATACAATAACATAACTGAAACCATAATTGACAACAACATAATCAAAGGCCTACACCAACACTTATTTAATTATACAAAAGCAGATAGAGAGTTAATTAACTTGATAGTCCATAACCATAAAAGGTGTTTTAACAAGAAAAGAAGCCATACCTTAGTAGATCAAAGGTAATAATATACAATTTGGTAATAATATATTGTAACATGCTTCAGTGTAAACCCTGCGTTTTGATTGGTCAATTAGACACTGTCTATTGGACAATAACACCCTTCTGTTTTAGTAATGTCTTTTAAAATACTAAAAAAGCATGTTACAATGTCGATAAACACTTCCTGTTTCGCATTTAGAGGGGTGTTATTGTCCAATAGACATGTCCTGAGATTTTACATTAGAACCCTCGACTCAGGACATGTCTATTGGACAATAACATCCCTCTAAATGCGAAACAGGAAGTGTTTATCTCCTAAGTATACAGGCATATTATAGTAAATAAAAAGGATAAATTCTGTCTATTTATATTTTTCAATATAGAAAACGACTTTATATTCTCCACTTGGGCTATATAATGACGCGTACAGAAACATTGTAGAATATTAAACAAAAACGTCCCATTTCTAGTCTAATTTTGTGCAGTTTTAAGAAATCTATCGTTCGAAAGCAAAGTATTCAGTGATGTAATTTCATTGACGCAAGGCATTATTTCTATATGTAGCTGAGCCGGGTGGGTGGGTGGGTGGATCCGCCCCTGAAGTTCGACGTGTGCTGTGCTGCAAACGCAATTTTACATAAACAACCGACTAATCGACGAAGCAGGCTGAGGAAAGGACGGTCGACTGAGGACAACTTGGTCACACTCAAGATCTCCATGTAGCATGTAGGCGGAAACCTGATCATTGCTTTTTCAAATATCCAAGTAAAACGCATAATGCTCAGGTGGATTTACAGCTCCCTGCAGGATATAAGAATACAGGTTATCATTTAGAGATTCCCGCGTGGCGAGCAAAAATGAGAAAATGGCATGCCGCACGCATAGCTCATTAGTCCCACCCTCTTCAACGTAATAATCAGCGATATCCACAATCCAGATACAACAACTGAATTGGCAAATCAAGATGGGGCAGGGAGAGAGAGAAAAAAAAAGAGTGCGAGGGGGCGCGCTTATTAAACGATGAGAAAAATCTTGGCCAATTACAAAATAACATTATCTTTTACAAAATAGCATTATATTTTACAAAATAAGCTTTCGCTTTGCAGAGCAGTTTTACACTCGAAATAAATTTTGTGATATAACAAGAAATAATTAATTTTTCTTACTACAAAATAATTTTACTCTGGAAATAAATCCATTTGCCATATTACAAACATTTTACACTGGAAATATATTAATTTGTCAGAATTACAAAATAGTTCTGCATTAGAAATGCATCAGTGTCGGTAATTAGAAAATAGTTTGGTCCTATTACAAAATAATACATCCGCTTTCGATATTACGTGCCCTCCGCCAAGCTCTTTCAGCATTAGGCCGATCACGCCAATTCTCCTTAACCATATCACGTATAAGGTTTTGAAATTCTACTTGGTTCCCACCAATCTTGAAACCAGAAAAAGTTTCGGCTACCTCTGGGAACCAGATTGGGTTCCCACATGGAATTTTTATAAATTCTCTGATATAATCTAACTTTTGGCAATCCGTCGAATGCGCTATTTGTTTCCGATGACTTCCAATGTACGGAGCCAAAAGTTTCTTTCCTGCAATCCAGTCTACAGTGGTCTCCGAGAACATGGCCATTACAACACAACCCATGCTAAAAATGTCGCTTTTCATAGTGACATTATCGTGTAAAGCCTCTGGTGCTGTATAGAAAGGTGGTCCTTTCGGACTATATTGAAAGTCATAGTAGGGCGATTCATAGCTGAAAGCTTCCCATACTCTGGAGAGACCGAAATCAGCTATTTTGATTACACAATATTCACCATGTATCATTATATTATCTGGTTTTATATCACGATGTATGATATTGTTGTCATGAAGATATGATACCCCTTTAGCCAACTGTTTGGAGAAATTCAATTTAACTGAACATGGCACGAATTCGTTTCGGAGAATATAACTATTCAAATCACCGCCGTTACAAAACTCCAAAACTATATAAACAGAATCGTCTTCAACGAAACTATCCACAAACTGTGCGACATTTTCGTGATTAAGACGTTTCAGCGACGCCACTTCCTTCTCTATCCTGATTTGTTCTTCTCTTAGGTGGATGGGTATCTTTTTGATAGCGTAGGTGTTACCATTTTTGTATCCTTTGAAAACTTCACCAAATGCGCCTGCGCCAAGTTTACAATCTATTTTGTAACCACCACTGCAAAACAAAATTAAGTATCAATACCATAGCAAAGTTCTACTAACTAGTGTTAAACGCCAACACGACATGGCTATATGCTGCTATACTCCTCGCAGTGTTCCGTTTGATTAGAGCTAATCCCACTATTCACTGCTGTAAATAGAGAAAATTCTTGTTCTTAACTTAATTATTATTGGTCAACAGCCCCATTAACAACCAATGGCTTACTGCGTAACAAAATCGTTAAATTTGAAACAAAGTTCCGATTTGAACCAAAATTGTTTACATAACGTTACGTAATGACTCAGGATTGTATTATGCCCAATTAACAAGTGCATAGCAGAATATTGTCGGAAAACTAATTGTGTGACAAACAAGGCTATCAACAATGTAAACACTACTGTATGAAGACGAACATTACTTTCACCGTTTTTAATACCTCAAATCACTGTCCAAAGTTTTAGGGAAGACTCCATAGTAAACGAAGGGCTGTCATGTTCCTGGGATGTGATATTGCTCTGAAAATGTGATGTAAATTGCCATTTTTGCTATATTAGCCAAAACTAATGGCTGGATGGATTTTTGATTACAATATTTCGAATCAGAGACCCATAAAACATACGAATAGACACATCAGAAGCCTATATTACATAATTTTATATTTTCCCGCCACATCTGACCACCATTTTGAATTTGGGCCTCTAGCGGCTTCCGCGGGTTTTTTTTTTCATATAGAAACCACCTTCAAAACAACTTCCTCGCAAATTGGTCACGGATTTTAGGTCTTGTACCCAACTACATAGGATATATTCGATTGAACGGTGATGTTAGAAAGAGGCACCCAAGCTTAATCGCTTCAGCGGTCTTTTTTCAGAAGCCAATCCAGCAATGGGCAGAAAGGGATTTCCCGGACCCTTGCTTCGGAAATATGCTACGAGACCGACCATCTATGAGACAGTTTAAGTAAGTTGGTGTCATTGCCAACACTGGTATTATATATATATTATATATTCAAAAAGGGTTAAAACTCGGGCCCGTATCTACAGAGGGGCGCGGGGGGGGGGAAATATTCCCCTAAACCTGACAGAAAATGTATCTTCAACCCCTTTTCTTCGATTCTACACCAAAACAGGGAAAAGGGAAAGGGAGAGGACTAAAAATAACTTCCAGCCTACATTCGAGGGTGACGGCGTAGAAATATTTAGTGAGTTGTGTCCAAATGGGTCAAATTGGCAAAAATCCAAAATGGCCACCAGTTTTGACTGGAAAATGCCAATTGTTATCCACTTATCATAAAATGATCGGGTTTGGTATCAAAATATATCCATTCGGGGTAGCTGAATCAATTTCCTTACATATTACGGTTATTGGTTATACCGCCGAGTTAATGTTTGGAAGTAATTCCAGATGACGGTCAGTTTGGGCGGGAAAATTTGAATTTTACAAAATTGAAAAGAACATATTTCCTGACATTTTAAAACAGGCAAAGGTACTACCATTCTTCAAATCAGGTGATAAAAAAGGCCTAACCGGTAATTATAGGCCATTATATATTTTGCAAACTCTCTCTAAACCTCTTGAAAAACATATAAATTTGAATATTACTAATTATTTAAATAAAAATAATCTTTTATATTTAAATCAATCTGGCTTTCGCTGAAATAGCTCCTGCCATACAGCCCTTGTTAATATCACTGAAAATGTTTATGACGCTCTAAATAATAATATGCTAACAGGATTAATATTTTTTGATTTCAGAAAAGCTTTTGACATGGTTAATCATAATCTTCTCCTACAAAAACTTCAGCTATATAATTTTTCTGAAAACTTACCCTCATTATTGAAATCGTACCTTAATAATCGAAAACAGTGTATATCAATTGGACAAAATAAATCTCCATTTCAAAATATAATTTCCGGTGTACCCCAAGGATCAATCCTTGGACCTTTACTTTTAAATCTCTTTATCAATGATTTACCATTTTCTCTGTCTGTAAATTCCGATCTATTTGCAGATGACACCACCGTTTATACCTGTTCTCCGGATATAACATCTCTTAATAATAAACTCCAATTGGAAACCAACAAAATAATACAATGGTGTCAAAATAATGCTATGATTATCAATGAATCAAAAACTAAATGAATGTTAATAGCCACAAACTATCAACTTAAAAATCCAGTAAATAAACTTGACATTCAAATCAATAATAATCAAATTGAAAATGTTTCTGAATTTTAACTTTTAAGTGTAATCATTGATAAAATCTTTTCTTGGAATAAACATACTGAATACATTTGTAAAACACTAAATAAAAAATTGTATTAACTGAAAAAGATAAAATCACTTCTTCCGTCAAACTTGTTAAAATAATTATTCTAGTTTGGCCATTTTCAGTCACATCTAGATTATTGCTCCACCATCTGGGATACCTATAGTATAACATCTTTAAATTACTTACATCGTGTGCAAAAATTGGCTTTTAAATAAAATTAATGATAAACCACTTCCGAAAAATTCAACCTTATCTACTCATGAAACCCTAGCTAAATCACTGAATATTTTAATCATTCAAAATCGGTTCACCTTCAATAAATACATCTTTCTATTCAAATTAGTTCATAAAAAATGCCCAAACTACGTAACTAATATTCTCGCTTTTAAAAATACACCTTATACCAATATTAATCTTCGATTTAATATTCCTCAACCTAATAAATCAATATATAAAAATAGTTTAAAATACATTGGACCTTGTCCCTGGAATAATCTATCTACCTCAATTAAAAACACACCTGTATTTTCAAACTTTAAAGCGAATATTCTTATAATGATACATTCCCAACCTTAGTAAACCTTATGTACATAGTTTTAATTCATAAATTTTGTTGTTCTTGTTGTTCTTATATTGTTTTGTTATGTTTCATGGGCAGAATTGTAAAAAGGCCTGGCCTAATTTCTTACCCTAATAAAGATATTATTATTATTATTATTATAACTAATTCCATTTTCGACACATTTTCTGATTTTGATAATACACTGGTACCCCTGGGTCAAAATATGTGGAAATCATATTTTAGAATTAAGATTAATCGAGTCTGCCTTGATCTAATACCGTGGTGCGTACATAACGATTTCGTTTGGGGGGTGGGGTGTTTAGCCAAAATGCGACCGCCTGATGTACATTACACCCCCCCCCCGCCCCGAGTGCGAGTGGCGCAATCAGAAGCCAAGCACCACGTGTGAGTTTTCTAGGGAATATGGGGGGTGGGGTAGGGGCGGTTTCAAATCCAGGGCGCCATCAACAATCCCACCCACAATGAGAGAGAGAGAAATGGGGTTTAACGTCCACTCAACACAACTCAGGTCATTTCGGGACTAACATATGGTTTTAATTTTATTTCAATAATTCGCTTGCGCGTAGGGGTCTTTAGCAGTGGGAGGAAACCGGAATGCCCGGAGGAAACCCACGAGGTTGAGAAGGCGCCCCTATCTCCATGCCACATACGCTCACACCAGGGCTCGAAACCACAGCCGCAAGCCAGAGGTGACCGGCCAGCTACAGGTCGAATCGTGGCACTCTAGACAACTAGGCCATCCCAACCCCTCAGGAAGTAAACAAAATACTGGCTATAACATAAGCGTCTCGGTAGAACATAGATAGTAATTATTGTAGAATTATATAGTTGTTCGCCGATCGTTGTCTCGTCGGAAAGCAGTTTTATTTAAATTCACATAGTTTATGTCATAATAATGATTGTGCCTTTAACACTGAGTAATTTGAGAAAATTTTGAAAAATTGATTCAATATCCTGCCATTTGAGGTCATTGCTGGGAGAAATTCTTGTGGACGAGTGGACCAGAAATGTCAGTCAATGGGAAAGAATCTCCAGAGCTGTTTTGCAAGAGTTGACGTAACATCTGTACAATCTGTCGCCCCACGCCCCAGTGGTACTAAAAACTGGGCAGTTCACTATAATCGTGAATATGATAGTGCTGAGACAGTAAAAGACAACTGAGGAGTAGCTGATTGATTTTAAAATGGAATCGAGCGCCGCAGGCGCGAACAAATTTCAGATATGTAACCGAGTTGAAGAATGATGTTATAATGGAAATTTCAGATATGTAACATAGCTTTTTAATTTCAGATATGTAACCGAGTAGAAGAATGATGTTATAATGGAAATTTCAGATATGTAACAGAGCTTTTTAATTTTTGGGACTGGGCTTGAATACTTTTTTTGAGACCGACTATTTTTTGCCATGGTAGAAAACATGTCATACATAGAACAACATACTCACAACAGAATAAGAGTGACAAGCAGAACTGGTTATTTTATACTATTTTTTTGTGTGACGTATGCAATTTAGGCACACGGATTCACGCAAATACATAGTGTTTAGGATTTATTCTGGCACTGTTTTCTAGACCGACTGCAGTGACTGCACTTATTTTCTCCCTGGGTGAAATTTTGTTGTTAGACCAACATACTCGCAACAGAATAAGAGTGACGTGTGCAATTTAGGCCCACGGATTCACGCAAATACGTAGTATTTGGGATCTATTCTGGCATTGTGTTTGAGACCGACTGCTATGACCGCACTTATTTTGAGACCGACTATTTTTCTCCCTGTGTGAAATTTTGTTGTTAGACTAACATACTCACAACAGAATGAGGGGGAAACACAACATCTTTTCAAACATGATAAGTTGACAAGGTTATTTTACACTAAAGTTTTGCGTGAGTAGCGTGACGTATACAGTGAGCACTTTTGATACCGACTGCATCTATTTCGCGACCGACTGCACTGATTTTGCGACCGACTATTTACACACAAAAGTTTTGTGAGAGTAGCATGACGTATACAGTGAGTACTTATACCCCCCCCCCCCCACATTTATGGTCGACAATAATAAGCGGAGATACCAATTTCAAATTAAGGACAGAATTCAACTTGGTGTAAAGTCATGAATGAGGGTAGGCAGACCAAAGTTAAAGAATTAATATTTTAGTAATGATCATAATTGGTATCAACATTATGACATTTCACTCCAATTTCCAATTTTAGACATTGTCCCGCCCTACTGTATACACGGGACCTTAGTTTTCGTGCTATCCCAACGACGAGACAGCTGTCTTTGGTAGGCATTCCGCCATGCAAGGAACTTTCTCGACCAACTATGGGAGCGAACCCGAGACCCCTAGGTAGGCGAGCAAGGGTCTTACACACTGAGTCACCACGGTTTCCTGTGTATAAATAGCCTATATATGTACGTTATTTAATGGAGACAACCATAACCGTGTTTCATGAATGTATGTATGTAATTTGAAGAGAGGCTGGTGTATTTATATCACATAAAACAACGAACAACACGGGTCGACTAAACCTACACATGCTCGGGAATTTACGATTCTCGGAGAAAACGTATTTCCAAGGAGATAACGTTTTAATACACACCCAACCCTGGTTATCAACTACCGTAGTAAATACTGTTGTCATCAATAAACAATTGTAACAATATAATTATGTAAAATAAAGTATTACACAAAACTGTCCCCTTACAAAAATTTGTACAGTATATACAAAAAGAAGTAATACCTGGTTGACCCACTGTTCCCCATTTTATATCAGCCTTTATCGTTTACTCAGTGCACGTATGGTAGATTTCCCCAGACACAACTGTACATTCTAGATTCTAAAATGCCCTATTCTATTTCTATACTAGGATGTCGTCATGTGCGGCTGTAATTTAACCTTCTCCAGAAATGTGTACGTGTAAGCTGTCGTCTATGGCTGGCGGATGTGGACAAAAAGATGATTTAATACACATATTAATACTGTCACGCGGGAAACCCGATTGGGAAATTCCAAAGAACGTAATCGAACCCTGACCTCTTGTTGGTTAGTCACAGTGAACCAGTGCGTCATCAGGTTGACTCCAGTTTATTTTTCAAAAATAACACAAAAACAACAAAACATCTTTAACCCGATACTACATATTCTTAACACTATCTATATTATTATACTATGCAAGATCTAAATCTGCAAATTGCACGTTTTTCTTAAGGCCTGAAATGTTATCTAAATTATTAATTAGGCAGTAATTATTTAATCCAGATCATAATCAACTTTCGATGACATGTTTAGCCTGTGATATTTACTGGATTAGAATCCTTTCTGCTGCGTAACGTCCATTAATAATTAAATAAAACGATAGGCTGGCACTGCCAGGCAGGATACGTCCACATTTTCGAGAGATGGATAGAGAACAAGCAATACCGAAAGTGATTTTTTCTTCATCGTTAAGTTAGAATTTGATATATCGAATTGAATTAAGATCTTTGGGTTATAAAGGTGCATTTCAGTAGGCTTCAAATTTGACTGGGGATCATGTTGCTAAGTGGGTAAGATGCTGGCTCGATAAGCCTTGAGGTTGGGTGTTTGATCCCTGCATTGGGTGACAAAGTTCATCTAGATTTTCTTGCGTGGTTTTCCCTTGTTAGTGATGAAGGATGGATGGCCTCACAAGAACAGCTGCAAATTTTGGTCCGATTTTCACGAAATTCGACCTCAACCTTTATTACGATGTAACGGTGATATAATCAAACGTTTTTTTAAATGGGACCTCCAGAGGGACCACAAGCTAAAAAAGGTCATTTTTCGGACAATCAGGGACGATAATTCAGGAAGTTACAATCCAATGGGCGCAAATATCGAAAGAAACCAAGATCTTTGGGTTATAAACATGTATGTCAAGTTTCATCAAAATCGGTTCAAAATTGTGACCTCTATAGGGTCCACAACCTTGATATTACATATTTTCACACTAATCGCGTACAAACGGCGGCCATTTTGTCTGTCAATTTTGGTCCGATTTTCACAAAATTTTACCTCAATCTTCATTACCATGTAACGGTGATATAATCAAACGGTTTTTTTTAAATCGGATAATAATTTTGACCTCCAGTGGGACCACAAGTTAAAAAGGGTGATTTTCCGTACAAACAGGGGCCATAATTCAGGAAGTTACGCATCAATGAGCGCAATTATCGAAAGGAACCAAGATCTTCGGGTTATAAACATGCATGTCAAGTTTCATCAAAATTGGGTCAAAATTGTGACCTCTATAGGGTTCACAACGGTGGTATAAAATATTTTCACACCACAGGCGCGTTTAATATTGTACATGTAATATACTATTCAAAAAAAGTAGGGGATATTTGATTTTGGGGGCATAATACTAAAATATGCAAATGACTACGAAAAAAGTCACTATAGAACCTAACACCTGGATCTGTGTCAAATAATACCTCATCAACAGAGTTGCCGGAATTCAGTTCCCGCACAAGTCAGAATTTTTCTCTTCCAAAAATCCTAGAGTCTGAAATTATCGATATTATAACATGTTTAAAAGAGAAGAAGGCTTGTGGCCCTGATAAAATAAGAAATAAATTCCTGAAAGCTACTTCGTGCTCAATATGCACACCACTTTGTTTTCTCTTTAACAAATCAATTGAAGAAGGGATATTCCCAGCCGTGTGGAAAATTGCAAATGTGATACTAATTTTTTTAGGGCGGATCCAAACAAATAACTGCAAATTATAGACCAATATCACTACTGAGCTGTATAAGTAAACTCCTAGAAAGGATTGTATTCAAACACTTGTACAACTATTTCAAAGACAATGATCTACTATACAGTTTTCAATCTGGATTTAGGCCTAATCACTCTACTGTACACCAACTAATAGAAATTTATCATGATTGTGTTAGCGCTATAGAAAGTCATAAAATTTCTTGCTATGTTTTTTTCGATATTTCAAAAGCTTTTGATCGTGTATATCACTCTGGTCTACTATATAAACTTAGCAAATATGGAATCGGTGAAGCCTGTTTGACTTGGGTTAAAAGCTTCATAAAAGGAAGGAAACAAAAAGTATTAGTAAATAATGTTTACTCCAATCAGATTAACCTGAATTCTGGTGTGCCACAGGGATCGGTGTTGGGACCGTTCTTGTTCCTCGTTTTCATAAATGACATCTATGAAGTACTGAACAACATTGCCAGGTTATTTGCTGATGATACTGCCATTGGTTGTACTAAATCTAGTATCGAAGACTTAAAAAATTCGCTCAATGGTGATCTTTATCGATTACACATTTGGTCACGGAAATGGCTGATAAATTTTAATCCAAATAAGACTAAAGTCTTGCTATTTTCACCGAAGAAGCTACGGAAACTGCCCTCACTCAAATTATGGGGAAATGAACACGATGTTGTTCGGTACCACAAACACCTAGGCATTACTTTGTCGCAAGACTTAAAATGGGCTAACCATATTGATAGAATTTGCAATACTGCAGGAAAGCAACTAAACATCTTAAGAAAACTTAAGTACAAATTGGAACAAAACACGTTAGACAAAATCTATAAAGCATACATCAGATCGATCTTATAATATGCTAGTCCGGTCTGGGATAACTGTACCAAAAATGATAGTACTCGTATAGAAAAAATTCAGTTAGAAGCTGCTCGTATAGTTACGGGCTTACCCAAGTTTGCGAGTAAAGAAGTCCTTTATCAAGAAACGGGATGGGACAAACTGTCAACTAGACGTTTCAGACAGAAACTAATACTTTTTTACGATATATACAACAATAATTGTCCTGTGTTTCTTACAAATATCTTACAACAATATAGAAACAATAACACATCGTATTCTTTACGAAATCCAAACGATCTATTGACGCCACGTTGTCGAACGTCATGGTTTGAAAATTCGTTTTTCCTTAGCACAATTCGCGCCTGGAATTCGCTAGACTCGTCAACACAAGCTGCGGCTAAAAGAGCAGTATTCAGATCAAAAATAACTCAATTTGATCAACGGAAACCTCCACCTAATTATTTACTAACACGTAACAGGAAATTTAATATCTTGCATACACGACTTCGTCATGGGTGTAGCCCATTAAAATCACATCTTTATAAATGTCGATGTGGCTATGAAACGGAAGACACGCAACATTACTTCCAAAATTGTCCTTTGTATGATGAGCAAGGGAGTATATTATTTGATCAATTAAAAAACTACCATAACCTAAATCTGACGACATTGCTTTCGGGTGACCCGAAATTAACGACAATTCAGAATATGCATTTAGTTAAGCAAGTACAGAAATATATACAAAACACAGAGCGTTTTAAATCATGATGTAGTTTCTAGAATGGAAAACACGCTACCGCCCGCCAAATATGTTTTGATTTCAAATATAAATTGATTTAATATCTGAACCTCACCAAATAAACCTTACACGCTTTCGTATATTTCGTTGTTGTAAGGTATGTTATACCGAGGTGCCATCCAGGCACGTAAAACCAGGGGCGTATGACGCAAATAAACGAGAAATTTCGCGCGTAGGAATTACATGTCATTTTCCGGGAAAATGGCTACCCCGATTCACCAGAGAAATTTCTTCAAATATTTTTCTGGTTTCGAGATTGTGTTAAAGGTAAACATACGCTCTTAAATTTTGTGCATTTGGAACCCACTTTCTCTTAAAACGGCAGCAGCACCACAACCATTACTGATGTTTTTAGCGTGAGATATAATGAATAATATGTGTTTTAAATAATAAAAATCCATATTATTTTGCTCTGTAGACAGTTCGATTCTTACGTTGGCCGAGAAAATTCATTGGGATTTTCCAGCGTGGTTCCCCTTTGTCAGTTGTATAGGATAGAGGGCCTGGCATATAGTCTAGCAAATTGTATAGCGCATGTCCGTCTTCATTATCCCCGTCGTAAAAAAAGAGCGAGAAAGAGTTATATCCCTTTAATTGTAAACCGGGGTCTGTTTCTGCAAACAAAAGGCTATTCGATTTCATTTTCACCTTCAAAATTCAGGTTTCCAGTAGTAAATTCATTGTCAGACGTTTGCTATTTCAGGAAAATCTGACAGTAGAGTTCGATATAGTATTTCGAAGAAAAGACACATTTTGATTGCGGGATGTTGGAATAAGGTATAGGTCAGGATATAAACTTGCTACTGCCGTACAGGATTCTGGGGCATATGTCGATCTATCACCATTTCTTATATGCAGGTTATACTCGCGTTACCAGTAGTTTATCCTGTTTCTTGGGAAAATGGTTTTGACATCATGTTGATCATCAAGGCCGGATCTAGGAATTTTGAAAAGGGGTTGGAGGCGCCGCAAAATGAAGGCACTGACCGCGGAGACGGGGCACGCCCCCGAGAGGGGGTTCCCCCAATAAAATTATCTGTCATTTCCTTGCATCTGTAGCCATCCCAAAAGCTATTTGGCTGATATTTTCGTCTAAGTAAAGTTCGGAACGGACATATTTGGGTCTGAGAAAAAGGTACTTTCGGCAGTCAAAAGGGACATTGTCGAAAATTAGGGGGCGGAGGGCCCTCGAGCCCCTTGTATCCGCCTCTGCTCATACTGCACGCAGCGATCCATTTACTTCATACCTCGAGAATACAGCGGAACTAACTGTAGACAGACAGTCTAAGTTTGGAATGCATTTTGATACTTTGAATTATGAAGATTCTTTTTCAGTCGAATAAAGTGACAGTTTACTTATTAAGCTTTTATGTTTAAAAATTTAAAGACCTTTTTTATGCGCCCACATTTCCATGTGGACGTATATTGTCGTCGCCCCTGTTCGTCCGTGCGTCAGTCCACAATTGTTTGTGAACACTGTACAAGTCACAATTTCATTGAAATATAGGTTTTTATACCCTAAGATCTCGGTTCCAGGCATTTATCAAAGACAAACGAGTAAATTGGGGAATATTGATTTATTGGCATGATTAGTCACAGCTGAATTGGTGAAGTATAACTTGACAGATCAAGTTTTACTTACTTTTCAATATTTACTAATAGCTATACATTAGCTATACACTATAGTTCAACTCAATATTTACTAATAGCTATACATTAGCTATACACTATATTTCAACTCAATATTTACTAATATCTACACATTAGCTATACACTTTAGTTCAACTCAATATTTACTAATAGCTACACATTAGCTATACACTATATTTCAACTCAATATTTACTAATAGCTATACATTAGCTATACATTATAGTTCAACTCAATATTTACTAATAGCTATACATTAGCTATACATTATAGTTCAACTCAATATTTACTAATAGCTATACATTAGCTATACACTTTAGTTCAACATACATTCTTTTCACTTCAATATTTACTGATAGTTTAATATTTACTGATAATAACTCATTAACGTGAATTTTTACTTCTAGTTCAATATTTACTGATAATAACCCATTTAAGGTATTTACTAATAATCCGTTCCAAATATCACAAAATTCACAGAGTGTTCATACTATTTTCTGCAAGTAACTTTTCTCTTCAATATAATACCAATGTAACTTCACCAATAACTGTAACTTGATAGATATATATATTTACTAATTCAACTAATAATGGCCACCGACAGATTGTCTATATGGCATGCCATTCCATGCATATTATTGATATCTTTTATTCCGCTAAAATGTAATGAATTGATCTGTTCCAGGATAAAAGTAACAGCCTTTCGATGTGCGGTATTAAATAAATTCCAAAGTGGATTAAATTGTTTCACAATTTGTCAATGATGTTACTCACGTAAGGCGACGTCAACATAATGTGGAACACAGCGAAGACTGACGTCATTATAACCACGTGGTTCGAATATACTTTACCGTAAACGTTCTAACAGTTGAGCTTTGATAACGGATTTTAAGTTAATCCTTAAAATCATTTATCAAAGACAAACGAGTAAATTGGGGAATATTGATTTATTGGCATGATTAGTCACAGCTGAATTGGTGAAGTATAACTTGACAGATCAAGTTTTACTTACTTTTCAATATTTACTAATAGCTATACATTAGCTATACACTATAGTTCAACTCAATATTTACTAATAGCTATACATTAGCTATACACTATATTTCAACTCAATATTTACTAATATCTACACATTAGCTATACACTTTAGTTCAACTCAATATTTACTAATAGCTACACATTAGCTATACACTATATTTCAACTCAATATTTACTAATAGCTATACATTAGCTATACATTATAGTTCAACTCAATATTTACTAATAGCTATACATTAGCTATACATTATAGTTCAACTCAATATTTACTAATAGCTATACATTAGCTATACACTTTAGTTCAACATACATTCTTTTCACTTCAATATTTACTGATAGTTTAATATTTACTGATAATAACTCATTAACGTGAATTTTTACTTCTAGTTCAATATTTACTGATAATAACCCATTTAAGGTATTTACTAATAATCCGTTCCAAATATCACAAAATTCACAGAGGGTTCATACTATTTTCTGCAAGTAACTTTTCTCTTCAATATAATACCAATGTAACTTCACCAATAACTGTAACTTGATAGATATATATATTTACTAATTCAACTAATAATGGCCACCGACAGATTGTCTATATGGCATGCCATTCCATGCATATTATTGATATCTTTTATTCCGCTGGTATCTGGGCTACAGAAACCAGAGTGAGATATCACAGGGCAGCTGAGTGTGCCAAATTGACAGTGTTAAGAAGAATTCGAGACACTGTCAACCGCCACAAAGTGCGCCCGAAGCTGCAACTGTGACCAATCATACGGGAAACCAATTTCATATTTTTAAGTTATATCTTTAAGATGTACTATTAAAATAAAGCCCTAAAATAGATTGTATCTATAAACAGTCCTACCTTTTTAAAGAATAATCTTATAATTCACTATTATTGTCAGTTGAGAAATTGGCCAAAATATCATTTTTCAACTTCAAATTCAAACGTTTGAAGATCGCAATTCCATGGATGGGAATGAGAAAACAAGGGAGATAATTGTGTTATTATTTCTTGTGTCAGCGATTTTAATGTCTGTAAAATAATTCCCATGATCGTATTCCTACCTTTTTAAAGAATAATCTTATAATTCACTATTATTGTCAGTTGAGAAATTGGCAAAAATATCATTTTTCAACTTCAAATTCAAACGTTTGAAGATCGCAATTCCATGGATGGGAATGGGAAAACAAGGGAGATAATTGTGTTATTATTTCTTGGGTCAGCGATTTTAATATCTGTAAAATAATGCCCATGATCGTATAATAGTGAGTTGACAACATTTTGAGCAAAATGCATAGAAATAATCATGTTTTGACTTTTTAGAAAATATGAAATTCCGTCTTTAAGGGTACCTTACGATATTGCACTCCATCATCTGTAAATTTATACATATAGATAAATATACTATCCGCAATTATATCCGGACAAGTTACACAACGACCGTCATTATTTATTATATACCTAAAACTGGCGCTGTTTATTCCTTTCCTGGTAGAGCCCATGGCTCGGGTGTCCCGAGGGCCGAGAGTGACGCCCGATTAGTCTCGGTAATTTGTGACCATATAACAGTCGTCCTGCCCAATTCACACAAAGTTGTTGCGAAGATAGCCGACCAATGCCCGATGCGTGTATGCATGTATGAGAAATCTTGGGAGTTAATGCGAGGAATCATATCTTCCATTTCATACCGAAACGAATTACTGCCATCATATATAAGTATGTATTCGCTTTAGATCTAGATAAAATACATCCTGTTCGAAGACGAGCTGTAATGAAAGCATATTTAATAATTAAAGAACCCTAAATCCAAACGTTATTTGAGCCTGAAATCAAAGTATATTAGCAAAGCAAACAGTTCAAATTCTAATAGTTGATACATTATTCAATTTAACATCAAAGATACCTCTGGTAGGTTTTTGACTTCAAACGCCCCATATCTTATATAGGATGTTAAGGCAATACGGAAAAAATGGGCTGAATATTGAGTCGCACGCATATACCCATAAAGTTTACCGTTGAAAATTGGTTGGCAGTAACAGCGTTGCTATCAAAGTGGTTAAAGAGTATCCCTGTGCCTGGAGGACAAGTGATTCGTCCTATAATTTATTAAGTTTTATTTCAGTCCCTTTTCGGAATTGATCGGTTTTGACCAAGCAAGAAAAATATTTAAAGTATCGGTTAGACAATGAATATTATCGAATGTAAGGTGGTAATTTTGGGTATTCCTCAGGTAAAATGTGATTTCACCAATCCTAAACAACCATGCACGGCCAAGGAAAAGTCGACTGCAAACATTACCAAGAGACTCTATAATGTTAATTAATAATTGGCAAACGAGTGTCCGTTGTCGGACCTATGGATAAGATAACCTTCAAGGATCTTTTTAAACAAACACGAATTTGCTGGGTCAGGAAGATTATTAATCTGGCTATGAAAACTAAAACCGGAAAACTATATAAGAAGTTATATCTGCTATCTGTAGTGGCCAAACCGCTGTAATGTCCAAACGCTATCTAGAAGAGATATATACAGCCAAGACACGGATATTGTACAAAAATTATTGTAAGACAAGAGGCTGTAACAGTGACACAACCCTGTGCGATTTAGACGATTGTTTATTCATAACCGACACCCACACATGAATGATTATCAACATGAAGAAGAACGACACATTTATTTTGGAGGTATGAAAACCATGTAATAAAGACAAAAACAGTTGGAATCAGTTCAATTGATGTCATATCTCGCATTATATCCTGATTGGCCCGCTTTTAGGCCGTCTGAACTGTAACCAGTGACCACAAAGGTACGCGCCGCAACCGAGATCACTGTTACCGCCAGTATTTGTAAGTAATTGTAAATATGTATTTGACAACCGACGCTGGTCTGGGATATAACAAACGCAATTAAATGAGTCCAAAAATGTAAGCCGGACCATAATAGTCGCTTTCAGACTTCCGGTAACTCGTATGGTATAAAATATTAACTAGATAATGTAAAGGGAATTTATTGAAAATTTCAGTCAAATTGAGCCCCTTTGAACCAGATTTTAGCGATTGAATTTTGAGTCTAGCTTCGATCATCATTACTAAAGTCGGTACGATAAAAAACAAAATTGTTAATGGACGTTAAGTAGCTCATAGGGTTGTAATCCAGTAAATATCGCAGGCTAGGGAAGTCATCGAGGGTTGATTATCGTCTGGATAAGTTAATTAATGTCGAATTAATAATTTAGATAACATCTCAGGCCTTATGAAAGACGTGCAATTGGCAAATTTACCTGTTGCATAATGTATGTTTAATTCACGATTCAAAAATGGCAAGTTTATCTATTTTGACATTTGTATTTGCGTGTTTCTTGTATTAATACTCAAACCTAAAACGTAAGGCCAACTGTTTTATCGTCTGCTATGAGAACAACAGAGATTCGCATACACGAGACCTTGACAATCTTAGAAATTACTGACCCTCGCGAAAATAAAAAAAATTATCTGGGTAATGATCAATGCTGTGCAGTTCAGATTGAGAAATAACTACCGATTGACAATATCTGAAAAGGGTCTTGAATAACGAACACGATACAGTGCATCCCATTGGCAGACATTTTCTATGAAATTATAATTATTAAAATAAATACCGAGAAAATCAAAGTCGCCCAGATGAACGGAAGGCAAGTGGAAAGCGGGTTTTATATCCATTTTCCTTAACACTGCATTTTCTCCCTAGGATGCTATCTTTAAAAAGACAAATATTTAACACTGGCATTATCGTCATCAATAAAATTGTTAAAATTTTTGCCGTGCGGATATGATAAGTGAGTAATTAGTCTCCGCCCGCCATTTATTTTTTTTTTTTTTTTTTTTTTTTTTTTTTAAATTTTTGTTTGTTTGTTTGAACCAAACCTATAGGAGAAATCTGTAAGTTGAACAAGGGTCTTGAATCATTCTACCCGCCTCTATGGCACCAATTAAATTCTTCCAGGTTTGCACAAAAAATATTTTCTGCAGATTTTTGATTTGTTGGAAAACTGGCGCAGCTGCGGGCCAGTATATTCTAAGCGAAACCTGTATTTAAAACTGCATAAAAATGTGAACGCGTCTCCCTTCTGTGAATAAGAACCACATAGTGGTTTCAAAATATCAAATCGAACTGGCGAAATTAAACAAAAACTTTCCGCCATATATCTGATAGATTATAAGGTTACCTACTAATTCATGAAACAAAAACGGTGGCAGATTAGATCATAAACAATAATACGGTAAACCTATCAATTTTCAAATCAAGGCTTATTAACAACATTTAAAGGGGTTGTTACTCCTCATTCTTCGTGGAGTATATACTGAGGAATATTGGGTGCCGACAGGTAATTGGAGCATTTAAAGGGGTTATTACTCCTCATTCTTCGTGGAGTATATACTGAGGAATATTGGGTGCCGACAGGTAATTGGAGCAGTTGTGGATGTCTGACAGTGTATAATTGGGTAGTCCCTATGGAAACGAAGACATTTATTGACATAGGTATACGAGGCCCCATCGGTTCATACATCTATTGAGGTTTTTCTAGTTTCAGTTTTGCATGGCTCTACAGAAAGATGACTGCACTATAAATCTGCTGCTACGCGTGACGGATGAATCATCTAATAGTAGACTAAGGCTAAATCGATAAACTCCCCTTGGATGATTTTTAACTGAATATTAGAGTATGCAGTATTACACCCAGGGGTCTGGGAATATGTGACGGGGAATTAGAGTAAATGTAAGCATTACCGATAGATGAGGTTTCAACAACTGATGTTAGGACACCGACAGGCTCAATCAATCTTTCAGTGTAGGGATATTATTTTTGTCATCCTTACTGTGTTCTGTCCTAGTTGGCCATTTTGAGTAAAATACCAACTCTTTACTTGAGACGCTGAACTTTACTTGTAATAAGTTTTAACGGTCGATCTCTTTCTATTTGACTTCCACATTTTAGCTGCTTATACTAATCTGAAACTTAATTTAATTATTTAATTGACCAAGTAAATGTGAACAGAGATATGGAGGGTGCTAGTCCCTTTAAAATAATCTGGTTACAGACGAAGCTAGCACTTGGCAGCTACTGTGCGATATCGATACTTATTAAACAAGACCAGTCCTTTAAGTAAAATTATTAATAAAATTATATTAACATTGTTGCTGACAGTGCACCCGGTAGCTTCCGTGACCTTGAATTTATTTGAACTAGGTCTACTATGTATTATGGCACATTATATTACGCCAAAATATTACCTTGACACCAATTCAGACCAGTATGAACTAACGGTTCAATATTAAGGTCAATCGGTACGTGAGGTCAACTTCACTACCCATGCGGTCAACAAACTAAGAATGACTTCTAACACAAAATAAAACATTATCATTTTCTTTAAAATTAGCTCTAAAATAATATGATGTGGGATCGAATAGGCCTACAGATCTAAATAACGGGCAGTGATAAAGATAACACTAGAGAAGTGCATGTGTGAATGTGTGCCCGATGGGATTAAAAAATTACATAGAACATTAGAAGTAGGCCCAAATACATGAGTAGTCTACATTTTCAAATGACCATGAATCATGAATGGAGATACAATCCAAAGACCTGCATAATGGGCAGTGGTGAATGAAATAACTTTAAAGATAAGATAGAAATATGCTCAAATACTGATAGCCTTTAGGTGCTATATAGATTATTATGTGAATAAATAAATAAATAAATAAAGTTCTACAGACCTGAAAATGTAATGAATTGATCTGTTCCAGGATAAAAGTAACAGCCTTTCGATGTGCGGTATTAAATAAATTCCAAAGTGGATTAAATTGTTTCACAATTTGTCAATGATGTTACTCACGTAAGGCGACGTCAACATAATGTGGAACACAGCGAAGACTGACGTCATTATAACCACGTGGTTCGAATATACTTTACCGTAAACGTTCTAACAGTTGAGCTTTGATAACGGATTTTAAGTTAATCCTTAAAATCATGTATCGGACCGTAACTTCATTGCCTCTGATTGTTCGAAAAATCACGTTTTTAGCATGTGAACAGTGTAGAGGTCACAATTTTGAACCGATTTTGATGAAATTTGAAATGCATGTTTATAACCCAAAGATCTTGGTTCCTTCCAATATTTGCACATATCTGATCGTAACTTCCTGAATTATAGTCCGACAGCAGGTCGGCAAACCTCGAAATATATAGTCCACCTAATGTTTTTTGATGGATTATATATCTTCAGTGTGCGTGTAGGTTCAGGATCCGGATGATGCCACCCTGGCACCCTTGGGGAAATTTAAATATTCAAGATGACCGCCATGGCGTATTTACTAGTTATATATGTGGGGTACAATTTATGACAGATTCTCTCGGACCTCGGCATGAAGGATGTTTCTATAAGAATTCGACCCACTGATCCAATGAGCATGGTTATTTATCATAAAAGTGAGGGTTAATTACGCTAAAGGGTAAAATTCAAAATGAAGGCTCATTTGGCAGGAAACTAATAAATTTACCCCAAAAGTGTGTAACATATTTAAAAAGAGATTCTATGTGGTTTATATACATTAGGTATGCGTAGATTCAGAATCCGGATGATGCTACCTTAGCACCCTTTGGGAGATCTAAATATTCAAGATGGCTGCCATGAGGTATTTTCTGGTTATTTAGTGGGGTAAGACTTGTGACAGATTCTCTCGGATCTCGGTTTGAAGGTGTGTTCTATAAGAATCCTACCCACTGAATCCAACGAGCGTGGATAATCCTCCTGGCGGCTAATTCCGCTAGGGGGGGCAAATTCAAAATAGGGCCTTATTTCGGAGGGAAACTCAAAAAGTTCTCTAAAAAGGTGCACTATATATTGAAATATAAGTTTTGGGTGAATTATATATCTTCGATATGTGTAGATTCAGAATCCGGATGATACTATCCTGGCACCCTTGGAAAAATTCAATTATTCAAAATTTCTGGTTATTTATTGGGGTAAAATATGTGACAGATTCTCTTGGACATAGGTTTAAAGGTGGTTTCTACAAAAAATTGATCCGTTGATTCCAAGGAGTTAGGGTATTCGCCCTAAAAGTGCCAAATTCAAAATTGTGACTCATTTTGGCGGGAAACTAACAAAGTACCCTAAGAAGATGTGTAATTAGTATATTGAAATATAGGTGTCAATTACTTCGGATATAAACATTAAAAACATGTTCCAGGGTGAGCTCAATATTTGGCGAAACATATGAACAAATAGCGGCACACCTGGCTAAATATATATGAAAAATATTTGAATTTTGCAAAATAAAATCATGGTAAGTTATAGATGACATATAACTATAGACGCAAATTAGTCTTAGACACGTAGAATGACTCAAACTAAACTGGGCTATGAACTTACTTCATTGCAGTGTTTCGATTTTCACATAGATGGCTTGTTTAGTGGGAAATTTTTAAATTTTAAGTGTGCCGTTCAAAATTTCGCAGCACACTTAGGAAGATCTCGTGGCAGACCTGTGTGCCGCGGCACTCTGGTTGGGAATCACTGTGCCAAACTATAGGTTTTCGTGTTCGCCGATTTTATATCATGACCGAACGAAACGCAAATATGGTGCCCACATTCAACAAAATAGCTAGGTTAAACTACCTTGAAGACACTCTACTCCTTGAATTCTGATAAGAACACAAAAGCTTCACAGTTGAACACAATCCAAAAATAGGTCTTAATTGAAAGCAAATTTTCTAAATGTTGACTACTGATATAATAGTACAGTTACATGTTCATTCTGGTGCGGGCTATTTTGGTTATCATATTAAGGCTCGGTAGTGAAGTCAAAATGTATGAACAGTTCGATTTGACCACGGACATGGGAATACATACAATACAAGTTTACAATGACCAGAGGAGCGGTAGCTTCTAAGTGGAGTTCTATATGGAACTGAGAGGTTTTGCTATTTACCACAAACTACAGGGTCATACGAAAAAAAAAGAGTGAGTTGTCAAGCATACTACATGTATATGATCCACTGGGACACCCGTCCGTGTCACCTTCTCTACTAGAAAACTGAGGGAATAAGATATAGAAAATGATTTGCCAGCGTCATACGAAACTCCAGCTTTACTCATGCGTATGAGTGATCTAATAACTGTTAGAGAAGGTTCAGATCAATTGCGAGTATTCCAGTGATTTAATCGACAAATATGTGGGGTTGGGTTCTTTTCAGAATTCAAGGAGAAGAATATCTTCGGGTTGGTTGTTCTTTTTACATTCCCATATTTTCCAGGGTCTCCTAAACTTAGCAATAATACTGGGTTTGTGAAACATATTGTCGATTATTTCGATCAGAAGGTATAATTTTTTATACGAGCATGTTGTGATACTAAATATTATATGATTTAGCACCAGATAGGAAGAAAACATAGAAGATTAAAAGTTTATAAAAATATGAAGAAGAAAAAATCAATTTTTTTGAAAAAAATCACATACATAGGTAAGAAGGGCATTCCTGTCCACATGTACCTGTGGGCTAAGCTTGTTCCCCAATCCCATTCAGACATTCTGAATAAAATATTATTTATAAAATAAAAACAAGAAAAAAAAAACGGCATTTGGGGTATAAGAACCACCATTATCGGGAACCTCTGGTAAAGTAAGCATTGGCAATGTTAAGAATTAGACGAAAGGTTATTCCACTAAAGTATCCCCAAGCAAAAAATAGGGTCAATTTATGATAAATCATAATTGGGTATTTTTCACCAATAAAATACAAATATGTTATAAATGAATCAAGAGTTGAGCTATGTGTAATATTTACGTACATGGATTTAATTGGCAACTGTGTAACATATCGCTTCCCAGGTGTGGTTATTAGGCCGTTTCGTCACTGGAGAATTTGATGAACAATAAATAATTCCTCAGTTTCCGTTGAACACAACGCTGAAAAAAGCAAACAAGAGTTGTGTACCTTTAATTACAAATGGAGTTTCGTTTTAGCAACGGTAGCTTACTAGGTTTCGTCTTCCTAACCACCCAGCCTATCAGATGTCTGCTATTTCACGAATGATCTAATTGTAGAGTTTATTATAATACTGAGAAAGACAGACATATTTCCATAAGTCGAGTGCACATGGACAACAATTCATATTTAAATTCCGGGTGATTTTTTTCAAATGAAATGGGGTTTAGCGTCCAACAGAAAACATACATGTGAGTAGAGATGTTTTACATTATAAGAAAGACTGACGCTTCATAATTCTACTGAAATAGATTCTGAGCCTATCACTTACTAGTTGGTAATTGCAGATTCTGAAACACACAAAGATTGTTTTACCTCTTCATCTGTTGTTTTTACCTCTTTATCTGTTTTGGGGGGTTGGGATGGCCTATTAGTGGTCTAGAGTGCCGCGCTTCGACCTCTAGCTGGCCGGTCACCTCTGGGTTGCGGCTGTGGTTTCGATCCCTTGTGTGAGCGTATGTGGCATGGAGATAGGAGCGCCTTCTCAACCTCGTGGGTTTCCTCCGGGCACTCCGGTTTCCTCCCACTGCTAAAGACCCCTAAGCGCATGCGAATTATTGAAATAAATTTTTTTAAAAAAACCCATATGTTTGTCCCGAAATGACCTAGTTTGTGTTGAGTGAACGTTAAACCCCATTTCTCCCTCTCCCTCTCTCTTTATCTGTTTTAAAACCAACATTAATCCCCGACAGTACTTGGCCCCCTTTGATATAAAATAGTTTAGCTCGAACAGATGTGTAAGTTCGTCATTTAATTGTGGAGCGAGCATTTTTGATTAGCAAGAATTTACTTGGTATACCTGTTTTGTTCAGCTCTGGATATAAGCATTGGTAACAAAAATTACGTGGTTCGAAATTCGTCGTGATGGTCACCCTATATATAGTAAAACATTAATTTCTAGCAAAATGGATATCTAACATAGTATATATGGTACCATTGGACAACTGGTTTACTTTATGAAGGTGGTGTGCGAGGAGGAGGTGTGAAGGAAGGGTTGGGGGCAATACCTAAAATAGTCGGGAAATGTGACCAAGGTTGTCCTTTTGATAAATATATAGCCTTGCGGATGAAGGTCCATTCCGACAATGGACGAGAAATGTGATAATGTTGATACCTAACGATCATTTTATAAATTCATAAAAGATAAAATTTTATAACACCGCACAGCTCTAAATAAATGTATATGATGCTATTTGGACAACAACTTGTATTTTAGGAGACAAACATATCTTGCACGAATATTCGCAGTGAGTGACAGAGGTTCTAGGGAACAATTGTTTCGCAGTGTGGAGGAGACGGTTGGCAGGGGTGGGAAACTGCCTGGAGCTAACAATGTATTTTCCAGACAAACGCCACATGACTCGAACTTGGTTATTGTTGATCATCTTAAAGATTAAAATAAGTTACGACCATTTATTTTTAACACGTACATTCAAATGTGACCTGGAATGTAGAGACCACTTCCCAGGCGAAACAGCAAGCAGAAAGTCAAATGATGGTCGTTAAATGTGTTAATTTCCTTATTTTTACTTTTTTGAGTTTCATTTTTGCTATTGGCGCCATTGATCCTTATACGCTTTTATAGATATGAATAAATATAAACATATGATAACTAAGTATGATGGCAGTACGTTACACAGTACGTTTCGCGCGCGCCCTTCCATACTTTTTCGGAGAAACTGTTTCATTTAGCGTAATCCATAGGATTCATGTCCTCGAACTGCTGTGAAATTTAATTAATATAAAGTCTGCGGTAGATTGTGTTACATGCATATACATAGATTAAATTTGGGGCCACGTATCACATTTACAGGTAATTATTTGATAATTCATAATTACTGCTTTTTTTATAAGGAGTAGAGTGGCCTCCCTGAGATAGATCTACGCAATAGATCTATGTTAACATTATTTGACCGGTGGACCCACAATTTGGAGTGAAGGTATCAGATATACATATTGTTCGATATGGAACACGTGGATGATATATGTACAATACGTATTGAATTAAATAGGATACTCGTTTTTGTGTTATTCCATGTATATTGGAGACGCTAGCTACTCACAATAACCCAGTAGTGACCTAAGGGGAAAAAAACGCTTGGGTAATTTTGGGATAAGGTAGAGTTAAGAAATAAACTTGCTCCTTTTGAATCGAGTAGTTAGCTCCTGATAGCACCCTTTAAAGCTAAATAGCCGATACTTCAATTCAGCATACGCTTTCTAATTCCGACGACCTAAACAGAATGTATACATTCTACGGTAACGGCATAATGCGTTCATGAACGAGAGCCCAGGGGTATGTCGCGTGGAAGGAAACCCTCGGGGTAAAAGAATGCAAGAGGTCTTTAAGTCTTATAAAGTTTAGAATAGCCAGTGACAGGCACCACAATTGAGTAACAGGACAGAAATTCATTCTTTGATCTCATCCTGGGCTTATATTGAACACTGAGGCTGAGTGGCATATGGGGCAGCTATTTAACATTTAAACATAAAGCTACATTTAAAAGCTTATATCAAATTGTCATCGACCAATAGTATCCAAAGGAAGGCTAGTTACCTTATGTATTTCGACGGCTTAAGAGTTGTACAATTCTTGTAGCTATTTAACATTTAAACATAAAGCTACATTTTGAAAGATTATATCAAATTGTCATCGACCAAATAATATCCAGAGGATATCCGTATAGTTCGACGGCATAAAATTATTGTGCAATTTCTTGTAAAAGCATCAAATTTGGCGTGATATAAGTTATGGTATGATGAATATTATTCCGTGTTGACTTCACCGAAATTTATCCCACTTTTCAGATTAGAAAAGATTTACTTCTTACCATTTGATACAAGTACAGATTAGACACTTGAAAATTCGATCGCACGACAGCAAAGCCAAAATGATATGTCGCTAATATCGAGGTGTGTTAATTTCCTAATTTCTACTTTTCGAGTTTGCTACTTCTTACTGGCATGATCGAATAATTATAAAGTCGACATCATGCTACGCAATCTAAAATGCATCTTGAAAACTAGAAGTTACGATAAAACGAGGGGTGCTAAAATCGCGTTGTTTTTCGAGCCGCTTTTTGCTTGGTGTACGTGCTGCCGCTTTACGTTTTGTGATAACTTCTACTTTCGATTCGACTGTTGCGTTCTGAAGGGGCTAAAAGTAGAAAACACAAAACCATACCAAGGATAAAATGGAACGGTCAAAATCAATTCAGACTAATAATATAATAAACACTTGATATATTGTCTTCTATTATGACGTGCACATTTTAAAGAGGTGGGCGTTTCTTTTCCGCTTAATCTTCCAACTGCGGAGGCCAGTGTGTACAAGAGTGGACGTCGGATTTTCGTCCCATCCGAAAATCTAGGCAATATGTTACTTGTCAGATTCTCGGGTGCTACCCCGCCTGGTCATTGGTATCAAAAAGAGTCAATAATTCGTCAAAGTATACACTGAATAGAATACAGGGTAATACACCACGTTTGCATTATTACGTCAAACAATTGGGAATATACAGAGCCCCATTTGAATCTGTTTTGATTATAAATTGGCTAAATTATCTCGTTGACTTTAACTTATTTACATGAACTCTGTCAAATA
Organism: Patella caerulea; assembly: GCA_036850965.1. Classification (NCBI taxonomy): domain Eukaryota; kingdom Metazoa; phylum Mollusca; class Gastropoda; family Patellidae; genus Patella; species Patella caerulea. Next base: position 29,892,110 of record JAZGQO010000006.1, read on the forward strand.
CATTACTGGCATCAAAAATGAAAATGAAATGAAATGAAATGGGGGGTTTAACGCCCTACTCTTTTGCACCTAACCTGGGCTAATGGAAGACGGGCATACGCCATACAGTGTGCTATGAGGGGAATTTTTGCCCGGGCAGCGGCGCTACAACCTACTTTTATAACGAATTCCAACTGCCAAGGGATCTTTTATGTGCACTCCAATGGGTACACGGGACCTCGGTTTTTCGTCCCATCCGAACGACTAGACAACTGTCCTTGTCAGGCCCTCCTACTGGCATCAAAAGACTTACTAAACATCTGAGTTATAATATTGAATAGTTTCATTAAAGGGGTATTAGGTAAGATTACATAAAAATCTGACAGTTCTAGGTTTGATATTTAAACAATAGATAATGAAAGGGGAATATGTTGAAAATTTCAGTCAAATGTCTTCACTCTGATTCAACTTTCGCCGTTAGACAAACAGTGTAGACCCGATTATCATGTCACCATTGTGACATGCTAATAAACAAAGTCTCGGTTATCCATTTGTAAATTAAATAATCAACTGTCAATTGCATTTAATTCTGTTGAAATTCTCCAGCTTTTGATGGCATCGGGAGTTGTATATGGACTTGGTAAGTTAAATAATGTCTAAAGACCTTCAAATAGACAGATTTAGCTCTTGCATAATGCATATTTAAGGGCAAAATATTGAATATGTGGGTCGTAAAATGATCTCCGTTGAAATCAAATTGAGGATCCAATGACCTGATTTAAGGCGTATCCAATTAAACAATTTGCCATAATTTATGCTAATGAATCATTCATAGACCGTTTCCAGTTTTAAGATTGGAATCGATCTTTGATCGTTGGTAGAATATAGAAATAGGTGGACCGTCGCCTTTATAAAAACGAAGAACTATACTATTTTATTATTACGAATCTGGATATCAGATTAGAATTTCCAAGCATGTTTAAAATTAGATAGAGAGCTGGTCGCTCTTGCTTTAAAAGTTCTGAAATAGATAAATCAAATTGAATTTATTGAAAATTTCATTTCATTCAGTTTACTTAATTCTAATATGAGCGAAGTTATCACTGTTCGAATTTGGGGGGGTTGGGATGGCCTTGTGGTCTAGAGTGCCGCGCTTCGACCTCTAGCTGGCCAGTCACCTCTGGCTTGCGGCTGTGGTTTCGGGCCCTGGTGTGAGCGTATGTGGAATGGAGATAGGGGCGCCTTCTCAACCTCGTGGGTTTCCTTCGGGCACTCCGGTTTCCTCCAACTGCTAAAGACCCATACGCGCAAGCGAATTATTGAAAAATAAAATTAAACCATATGTTAGTCCCGAAATGACCTAGTTGTGTTGAGTGGACGTTAAACCCCATTTCTCTCTCTCTCTCTCTCTGTTCGAATTTTTCCCAAGATGTGGCATAGATTGTTTATTATCGTAACAACGGTACTTGTTATTCGCGACTCAGTCGGTTGTAGGATTGTCATGGAAATAAGTGTTTAAATGATAATTAGATAACATTTTAATTCAAAATAAAAACCTTTTGTTATAGAGTTAATCACACTTTTAAATATTTCAGTGAACAGTACATTTCTTATTTCTTTAATTGTTTCCCGTCCTCCCTTAGTCCAGGTTAGGTGCAGAAGAGTGGGACGTTAAACCCTATTTCATTTCATTTCATTTGTAAAAATGGTGGAACTGAATAATATTTTTCGAAGATTATTAATAATGTTAATCAAAGTTTTAAATACTTCAACATATCAAAGAACATTAAAACACTGAGTTCTAACATAAATTCTATAGAATTGTTAGCTGTGTTTTTTCTTAAGTGGTTCTCTCTTTATATTTAAAATCTCTCATGAGAATTTTTCTAGATTTTGTCAGGGATCGAAACCCCGCCGTGTTAAAATATTATTTTTGTCTTTATTAAACGTGAATTACAAATACTCTAGTGAAGAGCTTTGGACTGATTGGTGGAAATAAAACATACAGTCTATTACAGAAACATCGCATCTTTGTGCAAACACGTGTTAAGCAAAAAAATCGATGTGGCGATTATGTCGTCTGCTGTTGGTCGTGTGGCGGAATGACAGCCATATTGAAAATGGTGGACGATAGAATCCCAGTATTGTTCGTTTTGAAAGAGTCAGTATTGAGTTAGAACGAAATGCGTGTGTTAACAATGAACAATTCTTCATAACCAAGTTAAAGCAATATTTAATGTATTCCAAGCTTGGAAAATTGGAAGCTTGTTTTTCCTGCGCAATGTTCAAGTCCGACGAGTTCACACAGACAGGCGCGTGGCAGAGTGATTCTTAACAATTGGTTGAAATATGGATTTGTAGCTATAATGATAATATAGCTATTATTGACATTTTGGAAAATGAAAATATGAATCTCGTTCATTCCATACACAAATAACATGTCACAAGGAGTAAACTACCTTCGATCGATGTCTCGCCTATTCAACGAGCAACTGCGTAGAAATACGTGATACCGAGTGAGAAAGTTGTTGTATTAAAATTCTCAGGCTTACAAAAGAGCGGAATTGGTGGGAAAATATACTAATTGATATTTTAATCGATTCATTGTCATAATACGTCGTCGGAATTAATTAACTCTTTCCTTAACTATGCAATTTTTAGGTAAGTGTAAGCTGTGACGAGTTTTAATTGCTATCGAAATAGTCCTTATAATCTTACATCCAATCAATGTTTAAAGCTATTGTAATGTTAATGCTGGGAGAATTTCAATTCATCTTTTATCGCCCTGTGCTTCTTTGAAAGACCATCGAAACACTTGAAAAAAATAATATAATAAAACAACAACTTTTAAAACAGTCAATAATGACAATAACGTAATTTTACTTTGAATTGAAAAATCGGTGTGAGCGAAACTATATTTTTATGGTAACTGCGCTTCTTGAATATGTCGGACAATACAAATTTTTCCCATGAAAAATGGTATTTGTTATGTGGTCCTTCTGCGCATCCCTTTCGTTACGCAACTAGATTTGTTCAAAAGAGAATGCAAGCGATGGAATGAACAAAACGAGTGTTCGTTTAAGTCATTTGACATGAATTTAAATCTGAAAGCATTTGGAATCAGACACTGACGTAATTTAAATTATCGATCCCAATCTTATTGAAATTAATTTAAATCATTAGTTTATGACCTTGTTAACCCCGTTTAAATATCCGTGTCTAAATAATAGTTATAAAACATTTTAATCCAAAATAAAGACTTGCAAACCCTGACATAAAGCTAAATTATTGATCCCACTGTTGTTGAAGTTCAGTTTTTGACGGGCATTCTCCCAGTCCCCCGAAGTACTAAAATACTGCGCGAACAATGATACACAGCTTAAATGTATTGTTCATACTTACCTAATGTTACGTTGGTGGCTTGCTGTATCTTGCCCTGACTGATCTTACTCCATAGCATACGGTGACCAGGTCTTCAAAGTCGACCGTAATAGTATTCATACCCCACGTGCCCCTCTTTATTGATATAACAATTGGGTTGGTTGGACATGTTAAGGTATAGTTTTATAAATCCTCTAGCCCTGTCTCAACATCAAGTGACATTTGGCACTAGTGTTCAACACCGTGTCGTGAACAACCTCCAAGAGCATTGTGTGGGGTATTATCTGGCTGATGGTTAATATACTAAAAAATCTGCGAAACCTGCACAATCATTACATTTTCAACTGAGCTAAAAATGTAAAGGATCGGCATGGTGGAACTGTTCAGGGGTATAGCATGGTTGTATACCTTCTTGCCTCGCAGCAATAATGTTGTAGGGTACAATACCTAACAAATCATGAATTATTTTTAATTAGAAAAACATAGTCTAATGCGTTTAATAAGAAACGTACTCTTTTGAACGATTGATAAACAGACAACTATGAACACAGAAAGCGATTATAAGATTAAGAGATCCCATCTTTACCCGACATCTCCACCATTTGCGAAAGTTTGCTTATGTCTGGATACTTTATATTAATCTTAGATAAGAGAACAACGTCTGTTATATGGTTGTAGTGTAATGTTTTTGTTTATTATTATATCATAACAGTAAATAAATTTAATAACAATATATGATATAATATTGTACTTACATAACTTTAAACATTAAATATTAGAATAGTAAAAGGTTGGACTGGGGGGGGGGGGGTAAATATAGTCTTTAATAACAAGTTTATCTGGGAGCACTTAATCTCCTAGAACATGACAGTGAGAGGCACAATTCTAAAAAATTGTCTTAATTAAAAGGAATTCATGATTTGATAGGTCCTGGTATTTCACTCTATTACAATATTTTTCTAGAACACCAACACATTCCTTGTTACTTCGTGTCTCGTTTACTAGTATTTCGTATTACTAGCTATGTCCAAACAAGTTACGTGGGGGCTGGGGCGGGGGATTATAAGGTTTATCATTCAGCGAGGTGGTTTGGTTCAGATTCTCTGCTTGTACGTGTCAAAGGGGGGGGGGGGTCCGGTCAACCCTTGTTGATTTGATTTTCTCCGGTTGACCAACTTTCCTTCCACAGCTAAAACACCCTTACGCACGAGTGAATTATAAGTTAGTCCAAAATTGACCTAATTTGTGTTGAGTTGGGTTTAAACCCCCCTCTCCCTTCCCACCTCTCTCTCTACCAGCTACGTTTGGAAGGCAATAGAAGCAAACGAGACATCATTGATGTAAATGCTAGAATAAAAATTTAAAATAAGTGCTTATCTTTTATACTGCGACATGTTTTCCCTGTGTTCCCGATTGCTGCTGCTGTCAATTTTAAAACACAACCTGACGTTTCGAACATCATTTACCTTCTGATAGTGTTACCTGGCTGAGAAGTCTAAGAGATATAACTATTTGGTTATTCAGCTCTTTGTTTGATTTTTGTTTTGTTTTCTTGTATTTCCAAGTTGTACTTGTGTACCCTTTCTTCATTAAGTGCAGCTCAGAATATCTAAGTTCAATCATTTTGATTTATAATTTCGTGATATTTGTTTTTATATACATATAGTACATTTCTGTGGTATTGTTTCCATTTGTCTTGTTAAATTCGCCATATCTTTGACGGAACGTAGCCCAGTTGAGCGGGCGTTCTTTTTAAACAATATTTCATTCATTCATCCTTTTTATAACAACTTTTCATCTTCGGAGAAATTAATGCATCATCAGAAAGCTCGCCATCGAATTTGTTGGTCGGTTTCATTAATCAACTGTTCGGTTTATATATAACCCTGGCGATATCTTTTAATATGCTGTCTGTTGATACTTAACTATACGGAGAACCATATTGAATTTAAAGTATTGTCCTTGTCATGTTCAAATTGATCAGATTGTGTGGATGGGATAAATAATAGACGACTCAGCGATTATTTAGAGAGAGAGAGAGAGAGAGAGAGAGATTGGGGTTTAACAACGTCCACTCGACACAAACTAGGTCATTTCGGGACTAACATATGGTTTAATTTTATTTCAATAATTCGTTTGCGCGTAGGGGTCTTTAGCAGTGGGGAGAAGGCGCATCTATCTCCACGCCACATACGCTCACACCAGCGATCGAAACCACATCCGCAAGCCAGAGGTGACCGGCCAGCTAGAAGTCGAAGCGTGGCACTCTAGACCACAAGGCCATCCCACCCCCCACACCCCCGATTATTTATAGAAGAATGCTATAAGATTTCAAGCTTCACAGATCTTGCAAACACAATCTTAATGTAATCACTTTAAAATGTTGAACACCTGATATCACCTGTGTGGAATTTAGAACTCCGGACTCACGACAAACTTATCATATCCCCAACTTGAAATAGCAACCCAATAGACGAATATCGTATTAGCTTATTTCATCTTTCGTGTCTGCGAAAATTGTTTGGAAATTAAAATCAGTAGTGATTATTTAATTCAAATCAGATATTTCAAATACAGCTGAAGGGTTCACTTCGTCTTTCTCCGGCTATTCAGAATTTGGAAAGTAGTTCAGATCTTTGATGCGTTTTTCGAAATACATGTAGGTCATTATTGATGTGAAACTGCATGTATTGTGCCTATCAGATGACAATATTATTAATAACATCTGTACATTTTAATTGGTGTGAATTTTTTTCTTGTTTCAGCGGGTATGAAGAAGTTAGTTTGCCCCTTTATGCGATGAAACAAACCTGTCTGTCGCAGAGGAGTGTGCGTATCAATATCGTATACAAGATTATATTTTTTTATGAATGAAACCGCAATGGCTATCAATGAAATACACCATAGGTGTCATTTGATTATTAATATGGATACACAATTTCATCAAACTCTATTCGGATGGAGGCACATAATTTACATGAATTCACAAATATAAAACCTTATTTATTATCGAAACTAATGGTTATATTCGATAATATACACCTGGGTTCAGGAAAATACTAGACAGCCAGGGTTGTTTGAAGTCTCCGAGGTAGTTAACATAATCCTGGATTCACGTGCTTCAAAAGAACGACACCCGACAGTGTTCGTTAACGCTCGGCACGTGTCGGCTTTCTCCGCGAATTTCTCGCGGCTTTTTTAACAGTGAGATGCAGAACATGATATGCGCTTCGCTGCAGTTTAACAAAATCGCCCGACAGGATTTAGATGGATGTTTCGCATGTTGAGCCAAGTTTGCGTGCCTCGGTAAGGCAGATTTACTTTGTATTCAACTCAGACACGTGCCGTACAAACGTACTCTAGGGGCGTCTTTCAGTTCATGCGCACGTCCACGTGTACGAGTCTGTCTAGCTGTGTAATTTTCAAGAAAATTTTGGTTTGAACATCACTTATAAACTTTATGCGCCTCTTAGGCTATGCTAGTTAAACAATACGTGACGTTTAATGAGTATCAAGTTCTGTATACTAGGTTAAAACCCACATAGGAATCGCTATAATTTATTAAAGATATCATATTTAAAGGGTTAACGTTGGTATTGATATGGAAGTAATACTGAATGATTGGTTGAATAAGTTCAAGAGTTAAAGCAGATATGTTTACAAACAGGACATGATCGTGCATTTTGATGATGCATATATTCCAGTAGCCCCGGCATGTTTACAGCTTAAGACCGATAATAATATCATCTGAAACTCACCAAGAAAACAAAATTTGTGCAAATTTATGAAATCAATGAATACAATAAAATATATACTAATTAAATTATGATATTATAAAATTCAATATACTTTTCGTTGTCTTTTTCTTTAAAAATACATCTCATATATTAGTGAATAAAATTGGTGGAGATAGGTAACCTTTGCGAAGTCCCATCCCAATAGAGCAATGGAGAGAAATGTTTTAAATAAGTTTTTATTGATTTCAATTTGTTTACAAATGCAATAACGGGCCGTGGAGAACCCGAGAAGAAAATCACCACCAACAGTTCAAGGTCATTTCAGGATTAACATAATGCAATTCCTTGTTTTCAATATTTCACACACATTAGCAGTTACTCTGGTATGCGGCACACATTTTATCCCCTATTCGCTCAGTGCATGGACGAGGCACTGGGGGTTGATCCTGGCATTGGCCGAGACTCTAGACTAGAATGTCTATAAACGGATCGAATCTTTCCTTGATTGTGTCAGACAAATAATGTCTACAATGACGTACGACGTTGTCCAATATGATATACACTTTTTTTCGTGTGCCAGGGATCTTTAGAACCGGGAGTAAAAAAAAACACGAGGATAGATAAACGACCATATTCATTATGAGACACAAGTCTGAATATGCTCGAGATTGTATTTAAAAGAGAGGGAGAGCATGGGGTTAACGTCCAATTGACACAAACTAGGTCATTGCGGGACTAACATCCGGTTCAATTTTTTTCAATAATACACGTACACTTGCGCATAGGGGTCTTTAGCAGTGGGAAAAACTGGAGGACCCGGAGAAAACCACGACGTTGGAAAGAGGCGACCGTACCCCTTGACATACAAAACCCTGGAATGGAAACCACGGCAGTTGACTCAATGACAGGCATTATGATGGAACGCAAACGCACTACCCCCCGAGATTGAAGAATAAAAGAGGCTCCCACTAACTCACGTAATGATACATAGACAGTTTTATGATCCAAAATCATGCTTAAAAATCTACAATATCTAATAATACCTTTTCAAATGTAAAAGATGGATTTAATATACCTTTGTCAAGTAACACAATATTTAATTTTATAATATCTATAGTACTATAATGCATAAAAATGTGTTAAACAATGGATATTTTGACTTGCTGTAATATGAGATAACGTTTGATTATGTTACGAACAATTACAAATTGAAAACCTAATATAATAAAAATGTGTCTACGATGGGGATTAAGAGAATGAGGTTTTTGTTCAATACAACTATTAATGTAATTATGTTTCATGTTAGCTGTCAAATCTAAACAATAACATGAATTTTTTCTTTCTTTTTTTAACAATAACATTAAAATGGATATGAATGTGAATAAGAACAGTAAGGGTATCAATAACCATATACGCCTATTTACTACACACAGAGAACAACCTCTGGGTTATAACCCTAATTTACACGCTTCACTGGCTCAATAGTTTGTCCTCAAATCGTCCTTAATGGTCTGCGTGCTGGCGGCCATTTTGGCTGCACCTGGGCAATTCAATATGGCTGCCAAACGTCATCGGCACGTGCCATTTGAATGTAATAAACCCCGCCCATCGATTACTAAACAGAAACACTTCTGTGTGTTATTTTTATTCGTGATAAGAAGGAATAACCTTTGACCCATAACGGTGGTAGAAGAGAGTCCAATCAGACCTGCCAATAATCGCATAAAATACTACAAAAGAATAAAATAAATGAATATCAGATAATATCAATGTGAATCACTTTTCAATATAAGGCTACGTTTTATAAACAAAACATTGCCTTTAATTAGATAGTTTCCACCTTACGCGCAACGCGTGTCGTAAAAATAATTATGACTTCATTTATGGTTTATCCATTAACTTCCATATCTCGCAGATAGATATCTTAAAATATTTAGTTACATCATACATGTAAGGTTTTTAAAATCTTTACAAGTTGTGTAGCCCATGCAGTGATTTTAAAACTTTGCTTAATTTTATTATTTCTTAATATTTATTTTTGTGTGTGGGGGGGGGGGGCTTTTTTACGCGTAGAAGTGTATTAGATTTGATGTCACATAGGCCACTGCACGACCAAATTAGGATGTGTGGGATTGAATTTTATTTAAATCATGTAGATAAAAACGAATTCCAAATATACTGTAACATGTTTTAATAAGTCATGTTCAATTTAGTTATTGTATCTCTGTCAATGCAAACATGTGATATTTTGTGAATCTTATGCAGATTTTAAAATTCCATCGCCCTTACGACCAGATTTTGCACATGTTATTGACAATTTCAATTTCTAACCCATATATCTTGTTTTAAATATTCCAAAATTGATATTCAAAAGAAAATAACTGGTCCTCCTTATCTAAATATAGTCCAAATTAAATGGTAGCTGTCAGTTATCGCCATAATAGATAAAAATAGATAATAAAAAGGGAATATATTCAAAAGTTCAGTCAAATTACTTTACTTCGAGCCGAGTTATCGTCGTTAAAAGAACAATGTAGCCTCAATTGCCACTGCTACGGATGTTACTGTAATAAACAAAGTCTCGATTATCCAATTTTACGTTAAATAATTAACAGCGGATCGCCGGATCATTTCTAAATCTGTTGAAAATCTTGGGCATCCAATGACATTGAGAGTTGATTAATTAATGGCTAATTCAACATTTATATAACAGTTAAAGCATAAATAAAGACCTGTCATAGGCAGATTTAGCTCCTGCATAATGCCTCTTTAACATTTGGAGTAATATCAGGGTACAATAAAAGAAATTAAGAAATCAAGTATTATTTTCATCAGTTTTAACTACTCGACGCTTTATGATTCAGTCCATGAAACTGTTTAAGTAATACTTTGTCCGCCATATAATTAGATGCTAAACAACGTCCATGTCATGCAATCGAGAAAACAAATGATCTCTTGCCGCCTTCTTCTATTTAAAGGGCATCAAAAGTGATAGCGAAATAATTTAAACACTTCAAATCAAGTTTGCCCATGACTGAATGGCTATTGTCATGTAGGGGCTACCATGACCCCTTAAGGTCACCCAATCAGTGTCATGCTTCTTGCAAGACGAGGGGGTCACGTGGTGTGCCATTGCCACGTGATCGGGTCACGGTATGGGTAGTGACACGTGCTCTTATTTAAAATGATGGCTTGTCTTGATAAAGATAATGAAGTCAACAAGCTTAGTTTGAAGAGAAGAAGACTAGAGATTATATTGTTAAATTTAGGATTGATATTAATATTCAATGTCGACCTGTTAGGCCTCTTTAATATGACATTTATTGTGGTACGTAACAAAAGTGGGCAACGGGAGCGTTATACAGTACAATCCCAGAAATCTATTAAGCAAAACATAAATTATATATCATATAGCCACGTATTGAATTCGGCAAAAATATCACATCTTTTCCATTCTTTTAAAATTGAATTTTAAAAAAACTCTTAAAACATTTTTGTTAGATATCCATTACGTGGGTAATTTTCACACCATAATCATAATACATGATTTGATTTCTCTAAAAATATGACAAATCCTTTCATAAATTGATTGAAATCAATTTTTCAACATAAAACAGATAATAACAATAACTGTTCTTTTGGCTTCTGGTTCTTGTATTCAATATTCAGGATATCGCATTCTTCGGTGACGAAGGATGGTTTGCACAAACATATGGTTTTTTTCAACATGGACAAACAAAAGAGCACCTAGTATTATTTACCTCTGTTATTCTGTGTTTGCTTATCACTTGCTCTTAGCTCTTTTGTTTGAAGCCATAATGGAACTGACTTCCGACTGTTACAAAATCTCAGCACTTCAATATGTGTAATCACGCACGAAATCAGGCTATTTTCGAATTTGTCGATCGATCCGTTTATTGAAAAAACCTGAAGCTTTCACTGGGAGTGTATCCCTATTCCGGTTAGGAAATAGTTTTCTAAGTAGGCTGGGATTAAGTTTTGTACATTTACAATATACGAAAGCATTTTGTCGAGATGGTATTCAAATGTTTCCGAGAAGGTTGTAATAATCCTCCAAAAACAAAACAGATTACTCTTAACTGTTATTTGTGCCTAATAACCGCTACTTTGAACATTGTTTAATGTGTTATTGTAGAAAATAATAATAAATCACAAAACTTGAAATTTATTTTATGAGAACCGCAAAGTCGTGAACTATCAGAAAACTAAAATGTCCGTTTTAGTTATTTGTAACATCATCGCAAATCAGCTAATTTGATACCGAATAAAAGGTATCATTTAGTTATTTATAGCTTTGTTGTAAATGAATCAAATACATATCATAATGAAGACGGAAGTAATAATTTTATTTAACATTGATTTTGCTGTAGTTACTTTTGCTGTGTTCTATTTTACTTTAACAACACCATTTAAACGCCTCCTTTGAATGAAATGCAAAGTATAGCAGATATGTGAAGATAAGTTAACATCCTAAACAAATAAGAAGTGGTATCAAATATTAAAGAATATGACCTGTGCATAACATATCTCTACTATTACTAAAGAGTAATAGGTTGGAGACAGAGAGTAGAAATGATCCAAAAGCTGTAGTAAAAGCAACTGCTTTTACACAGTAACAAAAACTAATATGTGAAAACACAGCAGTATAGGTCTACTTCTGGGCAAATGACCAACAGCGGGGTCAGTGATCAATTACTTACAAAAATGTGTAGATGTGTTATTCTTTAAGCTTGTGTTTCGAAGATGATGATGGTGGTGGTGGTGGTGGGGGTAAAATATAACATCTAAGTAACAATTATAGCAACACACCTTTGAAGATTAAACCATAATAACCATGTTGATTACATATACTTAAAAGACAATGTTTGTGTCATCCAATTTTACAAATATGAACTGGTTAACCCCTTCAAAATATATAAAATATAAATATCTTTGCTACGGTTAAAGAGCTGAAATTCATCTGTGCAGCGGAAAACAGTCTTCCTTTATTATTTACTTCACTTTCTTTTTTTATAAATCGTTGCAAAGATCTCTATTATGACTATATTATGATGAACTTTTATTTGGCGATTTTAAACCAGTTCTATTGGGGCACACACATATTTTCTTTAAAGGATAACGACGATGATATTGTTTTATTGTTATAGGCAGCAATATTAAGTCAAGACAGCGATAAAAATTATCTAGTGCTGCTGATATTATTTCGGTAGCTTTTCGTGTGGAAATCAACTAAATCCTTGCTTAAAAGAATCAAGTGTAGCAAGCAAACTCTTAAACTTGTCTCTCGTTCAATTTTTATGCATGACAAATGTGTATCGTAAACCGATCGACGTATTCATTTACTTAACACTGACGACAATATCCCGTAATGAATTTTCCATTTGCAACCGTCTTGTTTGGAGCCAAGCTAATAATTAAGTGAAATTTATTCCGACATTTGACAGTGTCTCTTTGCTTGAACGGCCATTCTTCCGATCGCGTCAGATTTAGTTGACAAAGACAGATCTTGAGGCGGGCTAGCTCGTTGATTTGTAGTAATATGAGGTGCGAGAATTGATGTCAAATTAATGCTCTCCTATAATTTACTCCAGAGTCGCTGACTGATATTATTCTGTCGCTGAATGGCACTGTTGATTTTTAGTTACCGTTACATAAATCCAAGGGGACCGTTTACATGAGTGATGATATGATTCCAATATCATCAATGTAAAGTTTGTAACAGTTTTAACTATTTATTCAGTCATAGATAGAACTAATTGAGCACTGCATGAGATTAACAAAACTCATGTAATTATATGCTCTATATGCTCTCGATGTAAAATGCATAATATCTTGTCTTATCTAGTTCTTTTGTCTCAATCTGCTGTACATGGTCATGGAAGTGTAATTTGTGTACAGCTGTAGGATCCGAACTACGCTAACTCTTGATGTTTCATACCAGATTTACACATTCGATGATTAGTTGTAAATTTGTGAATACTTGCTAAAGAATTTTCGACTGGGACCAATGTCCGAATTCAATTAACTCCTAATGTTTAATGAATTAGCATAAGATGAAACATTCTTATAAACATACCATTTTCACCATAATAGACTAAATTCTGATATTGCAGTTGGATACCTTCAGAACATCTAATATTTAATATTAATAGGCTATAAGAATTCATTGAAATTAGTTGCCTTAAACGTATCCTTAATATAAAAGGAGATGAAAAGATTCTACACTGCAACTTCTTAAGATATTCTATTGATTTCAAGTTCTCCACCATCTTTGAAATGTGTGGTATAGAAATTAGAAGTATGTTAATACGTAAATAATACCGATCGTGCTAATGTGTAAAGCGGCTATATGTTTTTCAGATAACTTTAAGGGCCGTCAGATGCTCATATCACGATTCATCAACCTTCATTTAAATTCAACATGAAAGTAATTTTAACAAAATGGAAAATCGAATATGAGAGATTAGAAATGGTGTTTCGCTTGTTGAGTTTTACTATAGGAAGACAGATTAGCATCACAGTAAAGCGATATTGATGTGCTTAGTTTCTTTCATGGCAATGCTTGCTTTTTACTGCCTAATGTACGAATCGCTAATTCCAACTTTTACGAGTGATGCTTTTAATGAATTTCCGTTTGCATGCTTGAGGTAGCTTCTTAAGGTAGCGCGCCTTCTTGTCAATACGGCACTGCAATTAAAAACAATTATCCTAAATTCCCTCTTCATTTCTGAACGAGAATATTCAATTAATGACTGCCACTATTACCTTATACTATGGTACATTAATTTCAATCTTGTGTCAAAGACTAATTGTAAAAAGCAGAGTTAATTTAATGATTTTATGTCACTTTCGACCAAATTGCTAGACTTTTTGTTCCTGTTGACATTTAAGAACGTTGCAATGGACGTAGCTTGTCTTATCATGTAGGTATCATTACATGAAAATGTCGAGACTTTAATCTCATTTAAAAGATGTACATGTTTGTGTAATTTAAGTCCTTATCAGTGGTAAATTTCAAATATCAATATAATACTCCTATAAAATATGCACATACGAGTATTTGAAGAGTATGTACATAATGACCATGTACGGTATCATAAATGACCGTGTATATTTCTATTATTTAAGTCTGCACTATTAGACTTAATGTAAGATCTCGTAAAAAAAATCCACAGAAAAATGGCATGAAATTACATCATATACAGACCATGGATTATCATTAAATAATCATAGATTCGGTGATTATACAGATTGTATATATCTCCAGGAATTAAATATTTAAGATACCACTTATAATTCAACATCCTCTTTTGATTTACGTCCAACGAGAAACTTGTTTTGAATGGAACGATGATATTGGTTGACTATACTTTTACTATTGTTGATTTCCTGTTTATTTGTGTACTAGTGTCTAAATTACTAACTTCATAGTTGTTCAGCTCTGACTTAATCCGTAACACCAGAACGTATAAATGTACGTACTAGTGGACTTTTATAGTTGTGTGTTACGAAAATGAAATGGGTTTAAAGTCATAGTGCTCTGCTCTGACTGGACTAATATAGACGGGCATGGGCCATAAAGTGTGCTATGGGGGAAATTTTTCCCGGACAGCGGTAATATGACCTACTCTTTATCGAATTTCAACTGCCAATGGGTCTTTTAAGTGCATGCGGTAAACATGAGGCCTCGGTTTTTTGTCCCATCCGAACGACTAGACATTTGTCCTTGTCAGGCACACGTTTCATTGCGCTAACTAGTACATGTACTATATTTTGACGTTGTCTATCCGTTTACATAAATTGGGATTTATTCCCTTGTGTTTTAAATAATAAAACATACGCACATCGATGGCCAAATGATAAATTCCTGCATTGAGACAATCTTGTTGGTGGAATTTTGTGATCGTATGCGAGGTAGGGTGGGCTTACACCTATGATACAACTATTTGGCCGTCGTGACTCGATTCTGCCGAATTCCTCACATTCATTTGGCCACTGGTTTGGATCGATTGTGCTTGATTTTATCAGATAATTTTTATTTTGAGTGTTGTGCCTATGACTTTTAAATCTTCTTGTGCATATGACTGAGTTACCAGCGTTATAAGTGTTTAAATATTATACTTATCATTCAGTCTCAGGTATTAACGAATAAGTTGTTAAACGGATTGTTCTAGTCTTAATAGGTATTCATACTGGCCAAATAAATGACTAGGTTTGTTCATAAATTATATACTCAGAAGATAGGTTCTAGATTTTACTTACCAATACAAGGCTTCCAAATTCACATGCATATGCTAATGAAAAGTTTTATTTTAGATTTTGTACACATTGGTAGCATTTTACAATATCAAGTTAGAAATGGTTTTGTATGTCTTAGTATAGATGTGCCTATTGCCATTGGATTGTGTCTAGAGTTCACATTGAATCCTTAGAGAATTCATAAAACGGTGTTTTATCCAAATATACATGCATACTTTTAGTTATCTACCAGTTATGAGATAGCATACCGATAGCGGGTGCCAGATCGCCTGGTAGTCCCTGGTAAGTGTTTGTCATAAATGGGAATTCGTCGAATACGTAGAATCAGTCTACATTTCATAGTCATTGATTAAAACTTTGGTACAAGTGCAAGACACACTTGAAATGTCGAAACGGAACTCATAGCAAAAAATATGTTGTATAAAATCAACCAATCCTCTTTCTAATCATTGCGGAATGTGTGAAATACTGATATGCACTCTAAGAGCCGGGTAGATTAAATCTGACTTCAAAATGATTGTTAGAGGCCCTTTATCCCAGGTCACATTTTAGGATTTCATCCATTACAATATAGATATGGAATGTCAAACAGCTCTTATTTTATGATCTTTGTTCTTATAATTCATAGTATCAAAATATTTATTTCTTTATTTGTTACAATATTTCCACATTTGTATACTTAAATCAACATCTGTTTTACAAATCAGATTTGGAAATTGTATCTTTGTTTAATTTGATTGTATTATAATATAATGATAAAATTTCATTTAGAAAATCAAAAACTTACATTTCGTCAGAAACATACAACGAAAAACAACTATCGAACAACAAATTTCCAAATACAAATCTACAAACACCAATACTGCAAAAGCATTGTCAAAAAACTTTTCTCCAAATTAATCTGACCTGAAAATTATGACGACAGAGGACGCTGGTGGCGGGCTGTCAAAAGCCTTCAGGATTAATTCCAGGCAAGTAAAACAGCTCACGTCTTTATTTTGGTGGTGGAGTTGTATATGCAACGCAATGCATAATAAACATAACCTGTTCTACATGTAAAGAACCAAACAAAAAATCCCCTTGATTTTGTCTAGATTGAAGAAATATAAAAACTACAGAAGGCTTTAGTTAGTGGTGTATATGTGGTCTTTTGGGTTTTGTTGGTGCGTGGGGGGTGGGGGCTATATCGTTTATTTTATGCTTATTCATTTGTTTTATATTTTCGGGGCCATTATTTGCATTCATATAACAGTACACTTAATAGATTGAGATGAATGTATTTTCTGTATTTATAGCAATTCCCATTTTCTCTCTTTCACCCTCCCCCCTCTCCATTTTGTATGCTATTTTGTGTTCACTTTTTTGTGTTTATATTAGATGAAGAGTGTATGTATACTTTTTTTATTCAGACAAGTTTTGGTTAATGTGGACAATTTTTAGATGCGGAAGGATCCGCAGGTAAACAGACATGAATTGGGGATGATCGCCTACTAGAATGACGTCATTGCCAATAGATTCCTTTGACCAGGCCTTGCAAACAATTGAAACGGTCACCCTCCTGAATTGCGGTGATCGCCTACTAGAATGACGTCACTGCCTATAGATTCTTTTGACGGGGCCTAGCAAACAATCGAAACGGTCAACCTCCTTCGATACTTTGTTCAGATGATTGCGATATTTTGGGATCATTGGAATGTTAAAAAAATGTTGTAGGCGAGAAAATGTCGTGGATTTAGCATTGAAATCAACAGGAGAGAATTATAAGTCTGAGACCTAACTCCGGTAATCTGGAAAAACCTAGTGAAACTGTTGAATGTAGATTTGAGAAAACAAAGGAAAACTGTTTTGTTTTAGAATTAAGCTACTGAATATAAAACCAATTTTGTTTTGTCTTTTAGATGAAGATAATTAGAAACCTTTTCAGTCCAAATATGGGTCTAACTCAATTTTCACCAAAATGTGACTTGCTAGGTTTTTCCAGATTACGGGAGCTAATTTAAGAGAGTTTATTATTAGCTTATTATAAGTTCTTGGCAATCTCAACATATACTTTGCGTACTCTATCCACATGTCGTTCTTATATTGTACGACCAGCCAAATTCCCTAATTAAACATAGTTTTACGTGGATCGATTCTATTGCAGGTATTTATAATTTTAAATAAAAAACCCACTCAAGCTATGTGTTTATTCTTAAAAAAAATAATAGAGCAATGCGGATGGACACATTAAATAATAAATAATGACTATCCTATGGTGATATATTTATTATTAGCGTTAGTAACGGGATCTATTAATCAACAACAAGAACCGACAAAAACGGGATGGGTCAATATCACCCAAAATATTGCGAAATGTGATATACAATAAAACACAAAAAACGGTCTTCAGCGACAGCGGGTTTTTTTTTTGTTTTTGTTTGTTTGTTTTGGGTTTTTTTTTTGTTTTTGTTGTTGTTGTTGTTGTTTCAGTTGGTTTTGTTATGAAATCATATAAATTTGGGATGTAAGATATCTTTATTTGTCGGTCACCAAAAAAGTGCCGGATTGAGTCGACGCCCGACAATGGCGAAGACCAATAATGAATTATGATTTTCCAGATTTCGTAAACCAAGTAGGACATTGAAATTTCGCAACTGAGATGATTTGATTCAGATTAGTCTTTTCAATATAATAAAACCATGCATATGTTTGATGAAATCAAAACTTATTATCGATACAAGCAAATAAAACAAATATCGTGTATAATATCTGAATCAAAAACATACATTTATATTAGAACATCTCAAAATGTCAATGCCAAACTGACCGACCGTGATTTAGAACTGTATCAGCTGTAAAAGAACCGTTATTTGGTAATATCTTGATGCCAACAATTGCCATGACGTAATCAATGACAGGTGCATGCGATATTGACTCTGAATTATTACATTATTATTCTAAAAGGTAACAAATTTCACGCCTTAGTAATGGATATTCTCTCCTATGTAATTAATAACAATAGTGATAGTCGAGACTTAATTCATTTTTCTTAATTTGTTGAGCTCTGATTTCAACGAAGTTAATTACCATAGAACACAATAGAACGCCTACCGCAGAGTATCAACACAAAAACCAATGACGTAAAGACAAGAGATACTGGGAACCATGATTCTTAGTCTTACTTAATCTTCTTATGTCTGAAATTTTCTCATTTTGTTTTCTTATCTGTAAAATCTTCAAAAGAAGTTTTGGGATATCTTAATGTAGCTGCCAGTGCCATTTTTATTTCATAGAATTTTGTAATAGGTTTTTTTTTTCTTTAATTAAGTATGGTCAGACGTCTATTTGAAGATCCATTGTACTCCATTTTATTTAATATACATTTATCAAATGCCTTTGAATATTATCTATGATATAAAAGTGCGAAGCCATATAAAAATAGAATGATTTTTTTCGTTTCGGCTTTCTGGGTTTTGTTTTATCCGTTTGTTAAAAAAAAAATAGTAAGATGTCAAAAATTCATAGGACAAAACGCACGTGTGTGCATTTCAGTGTAGGCACATGCTAATACTGCGACTTTTTATCAACGTTATATATTTAGATTTTCAATAAAATTCATAAAAACATCGAAGTTTTGATTCTTTTGTACTTTAAATGTAAACTTAGATATACATATATCGCATGGCGTGTTTTGGTGTTTAGCGAGTTTTGGGCGTTAGAATTAATACCAAACAATCAACAGGCATTGTTCTATATTCATCTATAAATAGTTTATACGTGCAGGGTGTTCCAAAATGTAACATTTTCTTCACATTTTGGATTAATCCTAAAAGAACGGTTATTTCTAACAAGAAGAAAACTACACAATGGATAGGCCCTCGATGTCGTGTTAAAACAGTCCATATTATCCATTAATGCATAGTTTTGATTTGGTCATGCTTCGCTTTACGCTTGTCAGTTTCATGCGATGTAAACAAATGTGCACGTGTGCGTTTTTTCTGTCACTATAGCGACGCTGTCAGTAAAAGCCGCCATTACAATGACTAGCGCCAGTGTCCCCGCCCATTGGCCGACGACAAGCGTGTAATTGAAGCGTTGATTGGCTGTCGTGATTGGTTTTTGATTAAACATGACTTTAGTATAAATATCTCTCTTGATCAATCAATGAGTAGTTTCCTTAACCCATAGCAAACCAATGCGGAACCGAATTTAAAATCAGAACTTGAAAGTTTCCTTCCAATTTCCAGGAAAGTTGCCTTGTAACCGGTTATAAGGAGAGCGAGCAGTTCCGAGGGGAAATTAAAGTGTGGCTTTTTCGGAAGCGAGGTTGTAGGACAATTATTAGATACATAAGCACTTATTGGAAGAGAGAAGCCTTAACAAGTTTATTTCTTATAGTACCGGCGTCGAACAGGATGCAGAGTTTGAAACAACAAGACTACTACCGGGCGTGTACATTCACTGGTATACCCGGCCATATGATGTTTCCCGGTACGTTTCCGTTTTCCGAGGAATTTACATTCCTTTTTTTACAGCTCTTACCGGAGTTTCCAAGGATACACAATAATGCCATTTTAACAAGAGTAGAACATTGCTTCGGTGCTAATTTTTAAGTATCGTCTCTTTCTTTGACATTTTCTTAAGGATGTAATTTTAAATTGTTTTCCGCCTTGAAGAATAACGGACATGCTTTTTTATCGCTATACTTGTAATGCTATTATTACAGTTACGTGGACTAGAATTATTTTTGTAATCAATGACTTCAACGCCAGAGGAATAGAATTGGGATTCCAACAAATTTATTTTTGACATTCATTATGTTGGCTACTTTTTTCTTTGTAATCGTCAAAGTTTGGAAATTTGTCAGCTAATATGCTATTGCAACGGTAAAATAATATGTAAAGTTTATATAAGGCATACATTTACATTTTACGTTACCTATAATGTGTGTTTCTACTTCCAAATATTTCCTGAAAGTAATACATTTCTACTTTCTTTTACAGATCCAACATATGGGAAAACAGCATGGACACCTCAATCAACACCTCCAAATCAAGGTAAGAAAAATTCTTTTACTCCTGTATCTTAATTCGATAAATGAATTTTTTCTTTTATATTAATTTTGGCAAAATCGATTACATGAATAATGTGTTTTGTAATACGTCGACCGAATGAAAATAATCGCCATTAAACAACATAAATATTTAACCATTAATGTAATACCTCATCTATTATCTACCTATATAATATATTAAATATTATATTAAATATAGATTTGAGATAAATTACATCCCGTCCATGAAATATTTGAAAATGTCGGAGTGTCCAATCTCGATGTGATAACACACGTTCGCCATGTTAAATTCGCTGATAACATTGGGACAATTTTCCTTAACATTAAATTCCCCAAGCTTTTCAGTAAATATATTTTTTTCTTATTGTATTAAATCTATATTTTATAAAATGTCTAACATTTTGTAATTCGATATTAAATATTATCGCCCATTTTCATTTCAAAATACTTAACTAAAATAAATTATTTATTTTAATGCGTAAATTTAGATTCAAAATATAGGAATAAAGATGGAATATGTTTATTCGGATAACTGTTTTATATAATTTTTAGAATTTTAGCATTTGCTGTTTATAAGTTAATAAATCAAATAATATTAAGATCGGTTTATTTGGAATAAGTTCATTCTTTTCATACGGAATGAGATCTGTGAAATCGGTGAGCTATGTTCTTTTTTATAATAAAGAGGTCTGAGATTAATTTCATCCATTTATGTCATTTATTTGACTAGTTATAAGGTGTATATTTCACACTGTGTTTATAAAATATAATGCATTTCATATTTCTGTCTTAATGCAGTCCTATTAATCATTACCGCCACGTGACATATGTATCATGGTATCAAATGGGTCTTAAAAGCATCGTTTTAGATTTTAGAAGTGTCAAAACGTCGTAAATTTCTACCCAAATACTGTCATTATAAGTGTTCGCTCACGTGTGTGGCACGCGCATTTAGTCGAGGGTGGAATTAATAAGGGCAATAGACTCTTCTATTTACACCCCTATAAAAGATATTTCTTTATGGAATTTCATTCAAGTGGAACGGACAAATCGGAGTAGCGTTTTCACCTAGTATTTATTTGACTGTCAAACCCATCACCGTGCATTTTACTGAATGCCTTAGTCGTCTTCAATGCACGTATAATTCACCGCGACCTTTCTGTAAAATGACCCTTAATTTTTTGCCCGGGGCTTTTGTCGTGTCAATATAGCACGGGGTCACTTAATGTTTACCGATTCCGGACTTTATTAATCGACCCGTGTTGTTATTTTTGTGGATTAAGGGATATCATTATTAAGTTAACAGTTTGGGGATTAAGTTGTGAACCAGATATTAAATGTCAATAAAGAATTGACTGTGATTTATTTGTTGAATTTTAGCGGACCCGTAACAAATATAAATTATTATTATACAGTTAATCTCCTTTATTCTTTATTTTTGATATGTAAAGTTAAGTATGTATCAATTATAATTCTTACAAGTTTGGAATTTATTTTTACATTTTCTTTTGTTAATTTGGTCTTTAGTTGGAACGTAAGGTTACCTCTTTTGTTAATATTGTCCTTACTTGGACAGTTAGTTTCCAGGAACCAGTATCACTATACGTATTATACAGCTTTTAATGCCTCTTGACATTCTCATTAAATTGTTGGTGCACTTTTCACTATTATTCTCCTGTGAAATTATGTTACAATATCTAGCATTCTAACGTTTTTCAGAACCCGTGCTATTACCGCATCAAATAATTTTATAATTTTTTTTACAAATATACCAACAGTTATATGCATTGCTTATTTTATATTGGTTTACTTTATAAATTCCATAATATTTAAGAATTCATTTGAAATCATATCGTCAGATTATACTTGAAGATTAGAATTTCAACGATGACCCTGATATTCCTGTTATCTCTATTACTTTTATGCCATGTATGTCTGTTACAGCTTACCACCCAAATCCATTACAAGGCATAGGCAAATCACCTTTAGATTCATCAAATACACCATGGAGACCTCAAGGTACGTACATTTTTCGACTGAGATTTTGAGCTTATAAATTTAATCAGTTAATAACACAACATAACAGAAAACAGATAATGTTACAGCGTTTGGAATATAAATTTAAACCATTAAATGAGTTAAAAACCTTTGATTTGGATTAAAATAAAAGAAAGAAGATTAATAATACGATTAAAAAATATTATTTCGCAAGATTCAGCGATGGTCGAAAGCAAAGTCTTTATCGCGGACTTTATCGCAGACTTAAGATGTTAACGAAAACACATTTTCAACTCAAATCTTCAACACCTAAACTTCAATCAAATAATCAATTTTAATTTTTTAAGCAAATCAAACTGGTCATCTTTTTTATCAAAAAAATATTAACAATACAAAAATTAAATTGATAAATTATACAACGATCTTATGTTTTTTATATATATTTTGAGACTGTAAATATGAAAAAGATATGGTCTTAAAATAAATTGGAAAAATTAACCACTACATAGTATAAGTCAGAGATATGAAGTGAATAAATGCAATTTTTTAAAATAAATTATGAAAATCAATATTCAAGAATAGAAAAATTGACTAAATTACAAAAGAGAAGAAATAGCCGTCAAAAACAAGAAATTAAAAGTTGAAAAATATTATCAATTCAGTTAATGTTGGGTGCATTTTTTTATTAATTGTTCATTGATTAGATTTTTATCGGTGATAAACTTTCAACTAAATCAGATGATAAAGAGATTCCATGCTTTGTAGTATTGTTCCTAGATTTTATCAATAAATACCCTAAACAATGGAACAAAGAAGGAATTAAGTCCGAATCTCTTCAAAATCGCTTCATAAACTGGCATTATTAAGTATCGTGATTATTATTTATATCTTGATTAAGTGTAGGAATTATTGTTTGGACTTGGGTTAAATATTGAACATAAACTATCACACCTTTTGTTGAGTGAATAAATCAATTATTCACCCATTTATTAACGGATTAATCATCTATTAATACTATACAAGAAAATTTGTATTCAAAGTAAAATTTAGAAAATGATACGTGAAAGATGCGTTTTTACCAGTACTACGTAAATAAATACAAATCTCATTTGATCAGTACAGTAGTCGTATCATCTTTTCACAAAGAATCTGACTTTTGAACTTTTAAAGCAAACCTATCACAAATGTATTACGTTGAGAATTTGCAACCATAACGTCTTAGAAACACCACTTCGGAAAGACATTGAATATAACGAATACAAATTGTCTTAACATTATAATAAATATGTATTAATAGATCATAGATCAAAAAGTGTTTATATTCAATATTTAACCAAAGTGCTAACAATATATATTGAATGTCTTTTGGAAGTAGTGTTTCTAAGACGTTGTGGTTGCAATTTCTGGGCGTAATACCTTCCCGATCGTATTGTTATTATGTTTTACAGAAATTGATAGGTCCAATAAAATACATGTATCTGGAATTCTATGGCAAATGTCATTAGTGATTCTGAATCTGTTTGCGGTGTTGAAACCATCTATTTCAATATCAAGAGTATCTTTGATGACGTTTGAAATATATTTCAATAGTATACACCTGTAGGCTGTATAATTAATTTCAGTCAATTTAATTAAAATATCAAATGTTAGTTATTAATACAACTGTGTCCCCAAATACTAGTATGATTAATGGAATGTCCATTAAGATATCACATTATCTATTTTTGAACAAAAATGTTACTATAAATAGGTTTCCATTATTGACTGTCAAAGATGATCAAATAAATAGTCAATGAATGGGTGCTATTCAACGGTAAAACATTACGGCTATAATATTATGTTCTTAATTTTAAAAAGAAATTGACATCTGAATTTTACAATTTTACAGGGTATTATGTAACCTTTAAGATATATCACTTGGATGTACATTTTATATTCTGCATGAGATCTAACTCTTGATGTCTGAAATCCCAACATCGAGGACAGCGAATTGTCTACATATTATATCTGACCTATAGAGAAGAACAAATCAACGAAATGTAGATATATTCAACACTAATTGACATCATCCAAAATTTGGCTAATTTGATCCAAAACGTTTGATCACCGCATAAATAATTAATCATTACGCAGGGCCCGCGCCATTGGTTGGGTACCATTATAGCAAGAATCAAAGTTTCCCGAACACATAAATATCCGCTGCCAGTATAAAAGAAAAGGACATATTAATGTTATTTTCCAGTTATTTTTACATGCTTGATTATGTTTAACCATGACCTATTTAGGTATAAATGAATGAATGAATGAAATGGGGTTTGACGTCTTACTTTTAAATTATGAAACTGACAGTGCAATCTGCAGCAGAGCCTGACTGAACACGTGATTCCCGGGATAATAAGCCGTGTTTATTTATATATTATAACAAAAATAAAGGACTTGTGTTGGATGAGTTATTAGATAGTCGATAATATATTGAAATATCCTTTGACAAAGCCGCTTGAATAATAGTGTTGAAATAATGTTCGTGGTCAATCATACCTTTTATTTCGCCATCTTCTGCTACTACTTGTTATTGAATGGCTTTCCAAAATACCCAGAAGTTGATCTTAATGATATTTTTATAACAGTTCTATAATTACGTTAATAAAACAACCTTAAAATAGAATATTATTTTACAATTATTTATTTAAAGCTTGACGTCTTTAGCCGATTTAGGTTTTTACACGATTGCCATGAAATCAACAACCCGAGGTTATGTATGTTAAACAATAATTTCGTATAATGTTTAATTCCTCCGTGAATTTCTTTACAATAAATATTAAAAGTGTGTCTCAAACAAAGACTTCGTCGTTTTAATTAAGTATCTAATATATAAATAATAATTGACGTACTATGTCTGTAGATATTACAAAGTAATAAATGTATATATAATTACATACATTACTTAAAAGTTATAAGGAATTTAATACGAATATAGTACTAAACAAATAGCTCGAAACCTGATCTAATTATGAACTATACTATACTTGGCACATAGCATTTGTATTTTAAACAATTTTAATATTAATATTTATCAATTCGGTTCTTGGTTATCTTTTGTTTTATATAGCTTTATTTATATTTTACCGGATACAGTTTTACTTATATGGTATCGAAAACCAAAGCAAAATAAAAACAACAACAAAAAAAAACCAAGAAAGAATAAATTAAAAAAGATATTGGATTATTTATTTTGTAATCACTTATATATATTATCACGTAAACTCAAGGTTCTAAAATCTTTGCAAATCAAATAAACAAATAAATTAATTACTAACAAATCCGAGAACACATAAGATTTACGTAAAAGCAGTGGTTAATTATCAGGCTACCCAATGCGCATTGCGCAAAACGGGTCAATATTTAAAACAAAGACTATTGATTTGGGTAAAGTATAAGTACCTATTTCCATTAGCTTTTGTTCATATCAAGTGGCATCTATCGATAATAAACTTATGCACGAATAGAAAAATCGTTATTTGGTATTTTTTTTTTTAAAAAAAGATGCATGCTTGTAAAGGTAAGGCATCAAATATCGTGAGATTTTCTTTCTTTCGCGTATTTAAGACAACACTGACTTTGTTTTCTGTTCTTTGAATAAGGTAAACCGCGAGATCGATACAGACTGAGATTTAACATGATAACTGACTTATATCGACCTTAGAAAAGTCAATGATCAGATTTAACCAAGACGGATAATAGTTGTTTGGTAAATCAGGTTCTTGTGGTTTAAGTCGTTAACAAATCTATTCCTAAAAATCTTTTGAATACTTTATTTATTGAACTTCTTTTGATAACCATATCCATTAATGTACATATATATTATTGAGATTCGTTATTGTGTCTGATTTCGGATGGATATACCATAATTAATATACACGTTTCTATTGACACTAAAACTGAAACTAAAGAATACTTATCTGCATGTAAGTTACGGAACTGTTGAACATTGAGTAATGTTAAGGGGTTTCGTTCTGAAATGCGGCGGTCTTGGAACCGTTCGGAAAACTGCAGAGTTATATTTTCATGGTGTAATGTAAACGGTATCAATTCTGAAACTGTTATCACATCCGAAATGCGGTGGTCTTGGAACCGTTCGGAAACCTGCAAAGTTATATTTTCATGTTGTAAACGGTATCAATTCTGAAACTGTTATCACATTCGAGATGGGCACTAAAAAATACGAAACATTTTGATTAATTTATTTATTATCCTCAATAACATAAATTATTTTTTTTGGATAGTGAATGGACCAATTTCGTATTTCATTCAGGTGAAATATCCATGAGGGACTAGACTTAACCGTTCCGAGGACTGTTATTTCATAGCAATGTAAACAAGGAAAATGTGTTGGTCAAGCGTAAATGTGTTTTCTTTCGTAGCAATCTTTTCTCGGTGAAGTTTTAAAGTCTTCTCTGGATTTGTGCACACAAATTACCTAACGACCCTTTAGAAATATCCCTATCAGTGATTCTTAACTATTTCAGCTTTATCCATTATCGGAATTTTCTTAAAGTTCAGAAACAAAACCGATTGTCAAAATGAGATTTTTACTTCTTAATAAAGTCGAATGTGAATTTATTTGCAATGAAAAGAGATAAATGGTAATCTTGTTGGTTATTATGGCAGAAAGGCGTTTAATTTGGAATTATTGTTCATTACAAATTGCCTTAAAATAGGAGGGTAGAATAGTGCGGGTTAGCACGCAATAACCATTTGCTTGCACGATACTCTTAATCTGTTTGCCTTTGTCATATTGTTCTAAAATTTTGTATTAGGTTATAGCCCACTAAACTATTTAATGTGTGATGATGGCGATGTCATGCAATCGAATACCATATCAACAGAACATTTTTGAATCCATTCGTACTTTATCAATGAATCCCCCTAATGCTGCGTATCAAAATATCCCCCTTTGAGTGAGCAGGATTGAGGGAATATTTTTTTTTTATCATTAGGTCTTTAAGAATTTGTAAAGAAATGAAAACAACGTTTACTCAAATGCGATTGTATGTTGTTATTACAGGAAGTGGTCAAATCCAGCTTTGGCAGTTTTTACTGGAACTGCTTTCAGACAGCGCCAACTCGGCCTACATCACATGGGAAGGCACCAATGGTGAATTCAAGTTAAGCGACCCTGATGAAGTGGCTAGAAGATGGGGAGAAAGGAAAAGCAAACCTAACATGAACTACGACAAACTCAGCCGTGCTCTACGTTACTACTACGACAAAAATATTATGACCAAAGTTCATGGCAAGCGTTATGCTTATAAATTTGACTTCGCAGGACTTGCTCAAGCCATGCAGCCCCAGACCAGCGATCCTACAGCTTACAAATATCAACAAGACTTTTTTATGTCTTCTCATTACCACAATCCTAAACTGAACTTTATGAACACACATACTCCCATGCCGTCATCTACCTCGGGACTCTTTGCGTCGCCTTCAAGTTACTGGTCATCAGCTAGCAGTGCTAATCTGTACCACAACATCCCAAACCACGCCATGTCTCATCACCCTAGTCACATGACCTCTCATCTGGGAGCCTATTATTCATGAGAATCAACTTAGACTTGTTTCTTCTTCTATTCAGGACTAGAAACCATGTGATTGAAAACTATGAAGGAGAAAAACAGGGATATTCTAGATTTAAGATGTGATATTATTGACGAATGGAGCCCGGATTCTTAAATGTGAATTTAGAGTGAAATGGGCCTTTAATCGAGTAGGTCTTATCTCTAAAACAAATTGAATCATCTAAGGTCGGCAAAATTAATGGAAGGAAATGTTCGTCGACAGGGACAGATTTAAATGGCGGATCAATAACCGATTTTCGTATCTCCGCCTCTGTAGAGTTCCATTGCTGATATGTATCTAAGGCAGCGGAAGGAAGGGACAAGAAAAATATTCTACAATTAATTTTGTCTCGCGATGTATTCAGCGAAATCCTTAAAGCTATCTGACGCTTAGTAAATTGGATTTCCTATCAAGTTAGCCGACTTGTGTGTTCAAACATGGCATAGAGACAATTATCGGGTTCGTAAGTGCCTTGATGTAGAGATAGTTGGCGATGTTATGTCGAAGCACTAGTGTCCGTTATAAATAAGAGCCCCGAATGATCTATGTTTGATTTAAGACGGTCGTATCAAGATGACTAATACTTCAGGGCAAAGCGGTGAAATATCGAGTCAATTTGAGGCAATGGAGTATCTGTTACTAGGATAAATCACTCGTTTTCAATGATTAACAGTATCTTGTGACTGTAATAAGTCAATTATTAATCAACCTTGTAACACGATACATGCTGTATTAAAGATACATTTCTCAAATTATAAATCATAAAGTCTTTAAAATGGTTTATATATTCTCTTGTATTCTCCCCCCATTTAGTTCTAAAATAGATAAAATTAGAGACAAACTTATGACCTAGTAAAAACACAATGTATTTTAAATTCAGAAAATTTTGAAAGATCAATAAGGAAACGACCAAAAAATAATTGTTACTTTTTGTAAATGTATTGCACTATTATTCCTTATGTTAATAAATTTTCTAAATGTGTTAAACGTCAGCGGCAGAGTATACTTAATTGTAATATATTTAAACTCTTAATATTTAATATGCAAGTTAATATTAAGACTACTTATTGAATATGGCTCAAATATATCTTATTTCAAAATATACTTAAATTATATATCGTCCAAAAATTTGTAATATGTAATCTTTTATTGAATTATTTGATAAAATATATAAATTATGCATTTATTTATTGTATGTTCATATTGAATATAAATTCAATTAATTGTAAATGTGTTTTAATGATATTAATTGATTATTCATTATTTAAATATAACAACTAGTCCTTGAGAACTGTAAATAATCTATACATATTATTTATATATAATAATATATTAAAATGTGCTATATTGTATATTGAAATAAAATTATTTATAATGGAATAACGTTTTTTTATTATTTGATCCTTGTTTACCGTGCTTTTGGTGAATATTAGGATTTAAAGATGTCAAACTAGTAGAACGACCTTTTTGTACAATCTAAGTGTTGGCCTCGAAAGTTCTTTGGGATTTTCCAGCGTGGTTCCCTCTTATTAATGGTAGGACAGAGGGCTTGACAAGGGATAACGTATAGTCGTTCGAATGGGAAGAAAAACGAGGTTAAGTGTTCATATTGGCGTGCCCTTAAAAATCTTTGCGGATAGAATTCAAAATAACGGTAAAAAGTGCAAAATTTTCACCAAACCACAACGTATGGCGTTTGCCTGTCTTCATTACCCCAGTCTGGGCAGAATAGTAGGACGTTAAAGCACATTTCATTTCCTAAAGATTGGTCAAATCTCCATTGTTGTATTTATCTTTAATCAACTATTTCGTAAAGAGTTGTCGATCTGATGTTAGGCCATGTTAGATGGTATCTGTTTACTTCTTTCTGGTGATGCTGTATAACTCTAAACCACAAGATTACAAATTCCAATACTGTAACTAGCCCAGGATTCAGGATTTTGTCGAGGCGGGGAGGGGGGGATACATTGGAGCAAAGGGTAATCATCATACAATAAAATCTTATATTATCTTATCTTATCTTATCAGAGTGCCGCATGCATTAGTGGTTTGGGTTAGTCCTCAGTCTTCGTCGCGGACTCATTCCGAAATCTGTGAATCCCATTGCTGGTTGCAGGTGCTGGTTTGAACAGTGACGACCAGTCTCAGTGGGGATGGGTGGGGGGGGCAATATTCCACTTGGTGGATAGTAATTGTTCTACATGGCTTAATGCTGTCGCTATAGGTGCACTTCACCTAGAGTACAAGACAAACGCAAATGCGAATGACACATAATAAACTCGACCACCCAGTCACACTTTGGCGAAGTCTACTCCAAGAAATAGAGAGGAGGGCGTAAGGTCCACTCGACACACACTAGGTCGTTTTTGGAACTAATATGCTCATGGGGTCTATAGTAGGGGGGGCAAGAGAAAACCTACGACCATCCCACCCTGACCACACCTACAAGACTCCCCCATCTCCTAAGAAAGGGAGAGGAAAAGAGGTTAAATCTATTAAAATTCAACACAATCTATATGTCATTTCGGGCTTAACTTATGGTGCAATTTATTGGAGTGGGAGGAAACCACAGTATCCAGAGAAAACCCACGAATAAATGTGAGATCGAAACCACAACATGCAAGATCACACACTATAACCATGCCTCGTATCAATATTCAGTCAGTAGATGAGCACACCATAATGTAATGAAAAAAAAGTCACAATGGATACGTGTCTCCGGATAGATGAACCAAGGGGATAGTGGAGTGCGACAGGATGAGACCACTAGGGATACCGAGGGCGGCACTGTTTGAAAAAACCATATAAAATACCACATTGTTTTCAACCCATAATATTAAGGATAGAGTGGTGGATTTGTCTCAACTTTTGCATACAGTCTAATATGAACCAATGGAAGTAGATCGGTGAGCATGGAGTTCACAAACCAGGTGGTTATTGTTTCGATACCAATATTGGCCAACAAGTTCTTTTGAATTTTCCGACCCGGTTTTATTTTTTCAGTGATATAGGACAAAAGGTTTTGCACGGAGAGGTTTGGCCCAGTCTCCCATGGAACGAAAACTGAGGCACCGTGGCTGGTATTGTGAGCACGTGAAAAATCGTCTGACACAGTTGGAATCGAAATACAAGTAGGCCGTGGTAGGACAAATTTGCCTTACAGCCAGGGGCATAGCCGTGAAATCCCCCGGATCCTCCCATGTGTGACGCCCATGCTTACAGCACACTGCATGACGTATACTGGTCTTCGTAGACCCATTTTGTGTTGAAAAGTAAGACGTTAACCAATTTTCTATTCAATTTACTTCCTACCGACGAAGATCTCCAGCGCCCTTTTCTACCATAAACCTATAGTGACTCTACTGGTAGCATTTCGTCTCGTGGTTATCCAGTAGATTCAACGTTACAAACTGCTGTATGTTGTTGCGATGATGCTGTTTACGAATCAAGATATGCTTATACTCGTTCTTTCTAGACCCCCGTCATTACTTTTTATTTACAGAATTCACATAGCTAAAAGAAAACCCAATTTTTATATTTCGTGTATTTAAAATAGATAAACTTATATTCGAGGAAACCGAAATAGAAAAAAATGAATAAATAGAAAAGCAAGTGGTCCATTTATTGTTGTTGTTTGAAATTTATGCAATTCCATGTGTGGGTTCCGTTTATTTCAAAATTTAGACATTTTAATATGAAAGCACTACGGCGTATTCATCCTGAACTCTGATTTTTACGCAATGTTTTGTTTGGGTTTTGTGTATTTTTAGCAGAGGGAAAGGACATTTTGATTTAATTTTGTGAATTGTGTAACAATTACGTAACAAATGTTATTATTAGTATTATTGTGTAACGATAAATACATAATCAAATCTGAGTTTAAGCTACAGACTGCATCTTATAGTTCCATTAACGTATCTGTTTTTTGCTTAATGGTGTTGATTAATTGCAATTTCAAATTTGAAGTCACAAAAGTTAAATCTTCGCCTCAGTCAATAATGTGTTGAGCACAATAATTTATTTATGCAAATGTAGTCATAATAGTGACAACAGCCGTATAATTTATCGAAATTCGTGAGTAGTAATTAAAGCCTGATGCTCCAAACAAAATAACAAAAATCGCTTAATTTCAATACAGAAAACAGAAGGAAGTGACTTTTTTATTCATAACAACATTGAGCGAAATGAGCATAAAGTCTCATTGACAATGGCTACCGAATTAGCATACTTATTCTTAGTGCCACAATACGGCGATTGACAATCGCTGTAATAAATTGACATGGTAGTCTTATGATTAACAATAAACTAGCGGCAACTACAATCGTGTGAAATTCAAAATTTTCTCCTATTTGTAGGACTTCTGTTGTAACAGAGAGCAATAACATGACAATTAGCAGAACTTAAGCCTCTCTCGTAAGGTTTCTCTATTTTCTAACAAAGACAGTTTCAATATGTTAAAAGCGGTAACGGTTACAGAAGCCATAGTTAATAAAATGAGTGAAATAAGGCGATTATTAATTAAGGGGTGGGAATAATTAGCTATTCCCCATGGGGTCTCGAGAGAACTGTCAGTAAATATTGTATTGCTGCGGCCAAAGCGACGGTGTACTCTTTTTGTGTCTAGCTGCGTAATTAACGTCGTTTCCTTGCGCGACGCTGATCGTAACGGTGCTAATCTTTGATTCTAACCATTTGAAAGTGGTTATTTCAGCTCATGTGAAGATGTCCAACAGCTAAATAGAACTGTGGAACTTGCTTCCCAGGATGACTGGAATCGAAACTGTGATTGATCTGTTTAATTAATAAAAGAAAATTATTTATGTCCTGGAAAATATTTAACAAAAAATAACCATCTTAAACTACACTAGAAGATCATAATGTGAATCTGTAGAGTGGCTTTTTAAAATTACCTTTGAAATTGGTGAAAACTCTTAATAGATCTTTTTATTTCGGTGGTGTCATACAGATAAACGGATCGCCAAAAACGTATCCACGGTTCTAATCTATAATCAGTCATTTTTTTAAAATTTCTATCATTATTATCTTAAAGATTTATATATTCAACCTACTGCAACCCAGTAAAATACACAAAAGATTGATTCGTTGGCGATAATATGTGACAGATTAAAACCCTTTTAAAATTGGGTCCCTAAAGAAATATTCTTTGATGTAACGATTGCAGCAGAAAAAAGAGCAGCGATTCTGTATTAAATTTATGCAACGATTTCATGATTTTGTAATTTGAAAATAGGATCCGTTAGTTTAAAAGATTTATAGATTGAAGTTCTTGATAAGAAACACGTTCCTGTTTAACTAATCTTAGATATAAAATGCTGAACTCGTGTTCTGATCGCCCTTTGAACACGAGGAAGAGTTTATGGGAACACGGCGCCATTCTGAAAAGATTGTGTTTCCTAAATTCATTATCTGACACGAGGCCTTTAGCTTGTTAGGCGACAAAATATTGTGTCCCTCTTCAAAAAAAATCCAAACCTGAAATAGCATTTTGTGTTCCCATACGCGTGCGCTGCTTTTTACAAAGGTACTTCTTTATTCGGTGCAAGCGTTTGGTCATGTGTCGGTTAGATGAAATCACATTCTACTTATGCGTATAGTAACAATCCCAGGGTTCCCTTGACAGAGTATAAAAGAATATAAATGGGGTTAATTGAAAAATATCAATAAATAGTTTCCTTTCATTGTGAAAACAGATCATAGATTACCATTCTTCCTCAAAAATAAGAATTTAAATTAGACACAAACTCAATAATATATGCGAGTTTAATATTTCAAAAACATAGAACAAAATGATAAACCTGAAAATAGTGGATAACAAGTAAAAGTCCTGTATTGAGTGAAACCCTAATAGAATTTAATTCCAATCCAAACTTTTTCCTGATGTTATCATGGCACGATCACAATTTAAAGAATGCGCTATGTGTTTAATGAATAATTACCAATCGGGGTAAGCAATAAACAAGTTGTTAATAAAACGTCTTAGTTTATCTTAGGAAATCTTTAAGGTTTGCGTATCTTTCGGGTTTTTTTCGACATCTCTACAATATATAATCATATTATTTTATTTACTAATGCAATTTAATTCTGCTTTTTAATTAAGGTGTCAACAAAGCATTGGTTTGCTGGAGTATTTATATAACCAGGCCTCTAAGAGCAGAAAAAAAACCCTGATATGTTCTCATTTTTTAAAAAATGAAATGATGAAACAAAATAAAATGTATTGTTGCTTCCTGCTGTTCAGAATTAACTAACCTGGCTAATAAATACGGGCTTATGCCATACAAAGTACTGTGTGATAAGATACAGTTAAACAAGCGAGATTACAATTCAGTAAAACTAACAGCCACTCGTATGTAATAACACAATTTAATGTGACAGTATCTGTTTCAACGATTCATTAAATATGATAATAGCGCGTTTAAAATAACCTTTAGAATTCCAAATTTATAGCAAGTCCAAGTACTGGTTTACTTAGACTACAGTATTTTGCACTTCTATAGTTACAAGTACTGGTTTACTTAGTTCAGCCACAACAACCCGATTTATTTTATTTTTTACAGATTAAACAAGATCTGCTTTGTTAATATTTTATTTTGAAGAATATATTCTCAATTCTCTTTGTCATAGTTGATCAGGGCTGTTTTTTTATCGAAATCATTAATGTCTTTGACGATCGAATAAGATGTGTAATATTGGTGTATGATATTAATATAATGGTTGAACTGGAATGAATACTAGTCGAAAGCTAATTAAATATCCTTTATAATCATTTGTCTCTCTTCTAGAAATAATAATTACGTCTCAGTTTGAAGTAAATGGGCTAAGGATTAGAAGACGAGCAAGAATTGAGGAGACGGTAGTCTTTAATCTGCAAGACCTTTTAATAAAGCAGCACGTAGTAGTCAATAGATCTTCTTGTCTCTGACATAAAACAGCGTGAAATCAATCATCTCGGCCACATTTCAACACATTCGCCGTTTTCTTTACCTTACCAATACCATCTGATTTTAATACCTCAATAAAGCAATTTGCTCTTCCAATAAATTCCCTTCCACACCGGGACTGCCTGCTTGGAATTGTTTCAATAAAAACGCTCTTAGATTATAAGCACCTCCCCTTCGACTAGGTTCCTGTAATTAAGTAGCTGCCTGGCTTTCCGCGGATACTGAAGGAAAAAGTTTTAATATTTTCGGGAAGGAAAACGGAAGAATGTCGGACATTACGTTGTAATATCACCAACAGCGCCTTAACGTTATCACCATATCTTTATTTGTTAAAATAACTTATTTTCCTCTAATCAGCCTTTTACGCCTAGAGCACTTAAATTTGTTCCGCTCACGGAATCGTTGCTATGGTAATTCTGATCGATCTGAAATTTGAACAAAAACTCTAATAACTGCTACGAGATCTTTTACTTAGAGCATCTCTCCTCATTTCCCTTCTACTTTGTCGACCGACCAACTTTCGCCGGCTCTTTGTCCCCACTTCCTGCGTTTCTGAGTGGTCTCGCACGACTTCCGGTCTATGAGATGGATAGGATATTATCTTTCAAAATATATGACACTTTCCATGTCTTTCTGCTGTCATTTTTAAAGCATAAAATGAGAAAAATAAGACGCTTAATTAAGAGTCACGATGCCTTCTTAATTCCCGCTAATGCAACTTTCTCGGCCATTGTTTGCCCGTAACAGTAGTTTTTATGCGCGATTATTTTGCAATGATTTTAAAGGGTCTTTTGGTGCAGCATGCCAAAAGTAGATTTTATAAAATGAATAGCAAGCAACAAAGTAGATTTGCCCCAGCTGAGATCACGTTGCGTGCATATTCACAATGAGAGAGAGGGAGAGGGGAGTGAGAGAGGGGGTGGGAGAGAGAGATAGAGAGCGTCGAGGGTCAATCCGTGACAATAACAGTACAAAAAACTTGCTATTGTTTTAAAAAAGAATCGGTTCTTTAGCTTGGTAAGTAGAAACATATGCACCAGCAATACGCCAAGCTGTAAACAATTCTAAATCTTATAGAATTCTTCTGTCTGGTCGTTTTAATTTTTGTATTGGTACCTATTAATTATAATTGCGATGATTCGACTAAAGAAATGATATTTTTCAAGTAAATCATTCTATTGTTGGTATTATTTATAATATTTAGATGGTTATACTAGTATTAATATGATGTAGTATTTATAACTGGAGGGAGTTCTCTAGTCTGATCAATGTGTCTAGAGAGGAAATTGAACTTCTTTACCTTCTCTACAGGAGATTTATCGCTGATATTATCACTTGTAGCTTATTTTGTCTTGTTGTGATAATGTCTTATTAATTATCATATGAGAAAATAATACACTGGGCCAGAAGACATGTTCGGGTGTCATATGAGGGGTAAACAATTAGTTGAACACTTTGGACTTTATGGAGTATTTGGAGCGCGCATTGAAACATCGAATTTCTTTCACCATGAATAATTTGCTGTAAGTTTTACATTAAGATAATAACCTTTAGAGAAAAGGTCAAACTTGGATTATCGAATGTTGCAAAATCAATGATCAAATTTACCAGTTGTTTAAGAATGAGTAAACCTAACATGGTCAAAAGAAAAACGCAAGAGATGATCTGGAATGAGACAGATCCTCTGTAGAACAAAATTTAACGCTTTCTGAAACACATACTCAAGGATTTTCGTGCCTGTTATAATACTTATGTATCTAGATTGATACCAATGTAATAATATATCGATACCAATGTATCTATATGCGATAAAATTACACTCTGTTCTTTTCAGTGTCCAAAGTGCTTCGCCGTTTTGAAATTACATTTTCTTTGTAATCAACTGGACGTAAATGTAAATGTACCATGTTCAAATGTGTATTTATCTACCTTTAACATAGTCGTAATTGTATTTTATCTACATACTGTCAAGGTAATCTACTATCCTACGTATTTATAAAAAACTGTATAGCTGTTTAATTATTTCTTTACATTATAAACAACTGAAGATGCGCAATGAAGAGCAGATTGCGATCATATGATTTGATGTGTATCAGAATGAAAAGGTACAAGGTTGATTTTCTTTTAACTGAACGTATTTTTATTTTTTGAATTATTTATCTACGGTATACATAGAAGTACTTGTACTTGATCTACTTTAATCTACATATCTATTGTAATAATTTAACGTGTTACTCCTTTTCAAAGGCTCTACGTATTTATCATTTTACCTGTGTAATAAACTAACCTTAGATGTAGTTAATTATCAATAGTTTACGGCCAGGGTTTGTCAACTTACTGCTTGCTTAATAAGCATGACGATAACTACATGATTTTATTATGTTTTAGATATCCCCGGGGAGAAATAATCCCGCTCCAACTTAATATTTGCATATTGAAATCCACGCCATATTAAGTGGTTAGCGTTTGAGGGAATAATAACTTTGAGTTAAGTAAATGACAAGTATAGAATTTTATCGACGTTAAAAGTGAACAATAACAAAAATGGCCCGTGATTTATTTGCCGTGTCGCGCGCGTCACCTATTTTATTATTCCAGTGAAAAAGCCATCAATTCATGGCATTGATTTAACAACCGTTTCTTAGTAGTTAATCGAAACTGTGGCTCTATTATTTTGACCGGCTCAATAACTCCGCTTGAGAACTTCCGGTGGATATTCTGACTTTTTACTTAATCGCTGCACGTTCGCGACGGATTATACCCCTGGACGATTTCGTATCATCGATTTGTTAAAATGTGCGGATATTTTCCTTATCACCTCTTTTCTCTTTGTCACCTGGTGAAAGACTAGGGCAATAAAAGCCGCTCAACTAATGAGAATTTTTACACTCATCATTCATGCCTAATTATTTAACGCTTAGAATATAGAAACATGTTTTGACTTTTTCGATACTAGGGCAAGGGATTGGAAAATGGGAAATGAGAAAATGTTATTTAATTTTTTCTTATAAAACGAAGGACTATTTTTAGATCATGATTTATTTTTCCATGATTGATTCACGACCAGTAAACTGATTGGCTTTTATTTAACCTTTGGATGAAAACAGTAACCATGTTAATAAAACTATTGACAAATTATAGACAAGTTTGAAAATAATAAACGCAAAGTTAATATATAGTATTAAGATAATTAACAAAGTGTTTTAAATGATAAACAAAACGGTTTTAAAATAATAAACAAACAGTTTTAAAGTAATAAATAGATAATTTTTAAATAATAACGGCACAATAAAATTGTTTAAAGGCATGAAAACTTTCTTTAGTTATTTATTAAAGACGAATCTGCATGATATAACATTGTAATATTAAGAAAATTCCAACACGTTGAATGTTTACTATAAGTTTATTTTCAAATTATTGACATATAAGCTGGAAGTGACCGTGGCAGATCATCCAAACAGATCATAACCAAGGCCATGTAAGCAATCCATATGTCACTCTCTGCTTACGGTTTACTTTGAAATATTATTCCCAAAAGAGGGCTCAAACTATGGGTTTCTAAATAAAAATGAGAGAAAAATGTCAATAATTTACTGTTGTGTAGTTTGTTTTCCATGTAACACAATACTATAAATTTTAACAAATGTAACTCGTATATTTATATCAATTCTATTGCCAGGTGGATCAATTCTATAGCCAGATTAGTGTCTCATGGATCAGGGTGTAAACAGGCATGAATTTGGGCAAATCACGCAAGACCATGACGTTGCAGTCTATAAATTCCTTTGACCGGGCGTGGCAAAAAATCAAGATTGACCCCCCCCCCCTCCGCCTTCGCAACCTCAAAATGTTTTATTAGATGAATGTGACATGATGTCGCTATAAAGATTAAAATCCTGGGAAAGGTGGGTTTTTTTTGTTTTGTTTTGTTTTCTTTTTTTTGTTTTCTTTTCTTTTTTAAGTTACTTGGTAAGTAATTCCGTGGTTATGATTATAAAGTGAATGGTGGGAGGGGGTGGGGTTATTAGCCTGAGACCAATTGATGCGCAATTTTCGATATTGGTTCACGTGTGACAAACTGATCAGATGAAATGAAATCAGCTGGGGTTTAATCTCATACTTTTCAACAATAAACTACAAGGCTGCAAAAGAAAACTCTGACCCAAAAGGCGATTACAACAATAGTGGAAAGACTTGGATGAAGTCAATTTATTCACAGCTAAAACGTGATCATATAAAATATATTTCAACGTTTAAAAACTGTTGCCTGTACACCTCAAACAGCAAACACGCGTTT
Organism: Patella caerulea; assembly: GCA_036850965.1. Lineage (NCBI taxonomy): Eukaryota > Metazoa > Mollusca > Gastropoda > Patellidae > Patella > Patella caerulea. The sequence continues at coordinate 29,931,413 of JAZGQO010000006.1, forward strand.
AAACATAATTACCGAAAATCACAACGAATAACATGGAATATTTTCAACATGAATTTCCTTTTAGATAAAAGTGTCAATGATAAAATGGTGTCTTTGTGAATGAGATTTTCCTGCGAGCTAAGTATATTGAACGGAGGTATATCACTTGAAACAAAGGGTAAAAAAGAATAAACTATAAAATCGAGCCAATAAAAACCACTTGAAAAAATCATATAATGTTCTCCTTTAATCCCGTATGTGTGTAACCATAAAAGCGTGTTGGTGTAAATAATGGCTATTTACTGAAGATACATAGAGCTTGAAGACTTAGAGAAACAGGTAAATGGCCTGTCTATATTTAACCAATATTTTCTAGTCAAGCTATTGTATAGGGAGTATTATTTCAAGTTTGTTTACCATGAACTTCAGATTTACCGTTATACATAAAACGCCAGTAGCGACGGGCCGCAACTAAGGGCCTAGTAATTGATTTTTGTTGACAATTGACGAACTAATCAATGAAATCATCAGATATACATAAGATTGTGCTCTGAAAATCAATTTAAAATCTTTGAAGAGGGTCCGACATTTTTATATTCCCGTGTCGCCATTCATCCATGCATATCTTTGTCACATCAACATTAATGTCCACACGTGGCCAGCACGTGACTTGTTATGCCACATTATACTGTTTCGCACACTTCCCAATTTTGCACAATACGCTGACAGCGACCATGCTCTAAAGATTTTAATGTAGTTTCTATAAAAGAAATTGTCGGATCCCCGATGTGTTTCGGGGGAATATTTTTTTCTGACACAGTCATCCATGCTCAAGTTTGATTTATTTTAGACATCCAATCGATGTAATTACACTGTGAAACATTAGTGTGCCACATAAGAGAAATATTATTTGTGACATTTTGACAATCAGACTCAGGTACATTAATGTATTTTAATTAAGGACCATTATTGGCGTAATTATTGTCATAAATTGTAGTGTAGGTGAAAAGTGCAACAAGAAAACTCTATTAAGGGGATATAAGGTGTATCAAAATGATATAATAATTCTTATATAATTAAAAATAATGACGTGGTTATAGAATATCAATATCTCAATTAAGTTCATAAAATGAAATGAATACAAGCGCTAAAATGTTACAACATCAATACTTATGCCATGTCAAGATTTTATATACTGAGTCGTCTTCTTTTATTTTTCTTCATTAGAAGCAAAGAGAACAGCCCTCTTTATGGCGTCTAATTTTTAATGCCTTTGGTGGACACACATACAGACATTAGAATCAATTAAGAATCGTATGTAGTTTCTTGTACACTTTATATTCTGGACATTGATAGTGGTCTGTGTGTGACATGATGTTTGGTTCAAACTAATTCAAAAATGAATAAATAAAATAAAAATTATCTTTCTCTATGAACATACTTGTGTGTCTTCATTTTGTATTCGCGCATATATTAACTGCGCCAAATCTTCCCCCAGGCCTGCCAGATTCCTATATTATCGGGTATTATAAAATGTGAATATACACAGGCGCGGATCAGGAAGGGGGCACACTCGGCGCACGCCCCCTCTATTTTTTGAGGTGGCGAACAATTTTTAGCTCCATATATTCTCGCAGGAAAGGAGAAGAAGGTTGGAAATCATAATTTTCAGTACTAGAGTATGAAATTAGTCTTTGTGGGCATTTTTTCCACTCTAAAACCACGGGCCGGACTTCGCACTCCCAAGTGGGGGCAGCACGCTCCCTCCCCCCTGTCTGAAAATCCTGAATCCGCCCCTGATACATGTATTCGCAATCTAGCAGTTCTCACTAAAAAGAAACTGACCAAATTGTATGATTCATCACAGAAGCAAAAATCAAACTAATCCCTAGGATTTACGATTTACAAAATAAAAAATTAAAAACGTAATTACTGATAACTACCCATATCGTTTAGCTTAAGCACATTTTTACCTCACTGAGTCTTAAAACGGTTCAATTAGTATTTTCAATAAGCATCGTTGATTTTAAGCTTTGTTGAGTTGAATCTAAACACATGCTCGTTAGCACGGTTTAAAGATAAAATTGAAATGATAATGTTTAGAAGTCTAAAGCTCTTGAGTGACCACCTGTTCTTGCTGTAACTAATCTTATTAACAACATATTGGGGTTTGTTTCTCGCGTGATGTAAATATTTTTCATCTTGATTATCCAGACAGTAATTTTCTTAGAACTTCCGGTGATTTTTGGATCACGAAAACTATGGAAGGACCAGTATTTTAAAACAATTAATAATATTACATGAACCGGTACGTAAAGAGGTAATGGGAACATACATATTACCAACAGATGATAGTTATGTTTTACATGGAGAAATATCGACTAGCTGTGGTCCTACTAATCACCGACAATGACGTTTATTAAAGCAACCGACACGGAAAGCTATGTTACAGGCACGCGTAGTCTACATGATCATATCTTCAAAATTAAAATTATTCCATTAAAAAAATTATAAAATTATAAAAATGAAAAGTTGACAAAGCTGCGTAATGCCAACAGGGAAGGACAACAGACAAGAGACTGTCCTTGTCGGTGATTATTAGTACGACCCAGTTGTTTCTATTAATCCAATATGGTGACTAGATTATGAATTGAATGTTTCATACATGGTTGCGCACAGCAAGTTTCTTCATGAAATCTTGTCATTAATATCTGTAAATATACGTTTCACTGACCTTTTGAATCTTGGAACTAGATCAGTTTACTATTTAAGCAATGGGATTTTTTGTGTAACCGGAACTTCAAGTTAAGAGCGGTGTTTGGAGCCGGCAAAAAGAAAATAACGAGCCAATGGAGCTATTCTTGCTCCGAATTCCTCCCCAATTGAAAGATCTTCTGTACACCCTGTTGTCTTCTTTGTAGACATACATTCCAGATAATAACGAGAGACCGGAAATAACAATGGTGAATTAGGGTTTTCTTGTAAATTGGCAAATTGGAACATTTTTTGTTTTCTTTTTATATAAACGATAATCATGTATGTAGCGTATGGCCTGAGGAAATTGAACTGGTGTTTAAGACTGGATGAAAATATCTTTCAAATCAAGTACTCCGACAAATAATCACTTACTCATTGACTTCAGACATGGGCAACTTCCGGATCGTTACTATGGTAACGGATAAGATTGGAAACGGTGCTTTGATTAAGTTGTACGGGTTATTTATCAGAGATAATTGTTGAAACGGTCTGTAAATGGTGTGAAATCGATCATCAAATAATAGAAATGATATCTTGGCAACTACATTCCATTCAAGTCAAGTTTAACTAGATAAGTTGTCAAATAATCTAATTGCTGAGTTTACACAGTCTTTTCCTGTAACACGAACCTGCAAGGTACATGGTCCTAGAAAAGAGATAAATTCAAACTAATAATATAAAGGATGGTTTCTCGAAACCATTAATAAACGATATCTCAGATAGGCTTTACTAAATTATGCCTAGAAAACCTTTTATTTTCTTTTGTTTTTTATCAAAACAATGAAGCAAATATTATTTTATTTGAAAAGTCAGGAATTATTAGCTTTATATGAGGCGCAACACGCAAGACTCCAATACTTCCGTGCATTGACCAATCTTCAGGTTAAAAATTAAATTATTACCCCAGTTCTTTGTTTAATTAAATAAGTACTGAATGGTGACGAGCACGAGATTGGATATTTATACCTCTTGTACCACCTCTCATTTGAGTAATTCATAATTTCAGATAAAAACGAAGGGTTCAATTGGCATTAGATGACCCTTATTAGTGTCTGAAGGAATATATCTCTGGCGTTTATCCTGTTACCTGTATTTCGATACCCTGGTCGAAGGGAAGCATTAACTCTGCAACCAAAGTAGTTTTACTACAGATGCTGGACTATTACTACTGTTACCCATAATTATAGTCCACTTGGCTTGACTAAACACAAATATAACATAACATACTGCTATGAGATACATTAGTTCGACATAACATGGAAATCTAGCTCGTTACCGCAGTCAGTTGACATAATTTGCCATGAACCGGCTTCCAAACCAACTTGTATCGATGTATCTTTGATCTGTTCATGTGCTGTTGGAATGAATTTGTCTTGTCCAACATAAAACGATGACTTGATTAACTTTTAAACCTGACAAAGGAATTATAGAGGAATTTACTTCAGAAGTATTACATCTTTAACCCTTGTGCTACTGGTGCACAACAGTAGTAAGTGAAACTGTCGATTTCCTTGAATCCTTCCTAAAATTATAATTGTTCTGTAATTTTTTTTTATAATTTATTGAGCTCAATCGGGGCTATATCTAGATATGGCGTATCTTGTGCGATGGGGTAGCACCAGGAGAAAAACCTAACATGTAGCATACTCATTATAATCAATGTCTTCAATGGGTAATTTATTTATGAACCAATTTTCCCAACCATAATGATGTCTGCTGACATGTCCAATATTGGCATATTTAAAAAAACCGGAAAGTCCCCAAAATAAATTTGTTTGTCATACCCCAGAGAAAAGAAAATGAATTAAACTGCAAAATGTTTATTGTTTTATTATGTAGGTCAATGTAGCGCAACTCTCTTGTGCAACTATATTTCATCAATTAGAGAAAGGTATAGTGAGTGCCATTATATGTGGAAGGCAAAATAATTTTGTAGTAAGTAGTAGCATGGCAATGTAATAGATGGACATTATGATTAGGTGCGTGAACTGTGGAAAAACACCGATGTGCATTAAAATACACACCTATTTTAAAACACAATATAATCGTACTACACCGCACACAGACACTAAGCGCATAACCCAAACCAACATCGTATATCCCTCTTATGATGGTGAATCTATACAAAAGAACAGATTTTTAATATCCAGATTAAACTTTTTAAATTTGGATCTTACTCCTGTTTCGTTAAAGGACTGAAAACTCTAACTGGAAAATTGGAAAATACTCTTCTACATTAAAACTCGAATTTGAATTCAGTGCTGGTCTATTTCAATCTCACTGTGATATTATGGGCCCCTGGCGACCTGTTTGATGAATGGGATACATTTTGTGAAAACATTACATCATATTCCATGTTACATGTATGTGGTATTTCAATGGTATTTATACTCAGAATAAACAGTCAGACCTCGTCTTCAGTTCGATGGAGAACAGTACAACGTTAAACCCCTGTTAAAGCTACCCAGTGGGAAATCGACAGAAGTGATCGCAATTATTACGCCCTCTATTATAGTTCTTGATTTGCTCCGTCACAGCAGGGATTAGAGATGGATCCAAGATGAAAACGTTGGCGATGCCCAATAATGTTTTTTTTTTTAAAAAAAAAATACAACAACAATTACTTAAAACCAAAAAAGGGCCGTCCAAAAATTTCAACAACCCATCCACCAATACTAGCCCATCGGACACCGATGGTATAAGAGAATGGAAACATGTCAAAGATACATTATGTAAGATTTAGATAAAGATCTGATCGCTAGTACTATAATAATATTAATAGTTCAAAAATAGATAATGCAAAATGAATACTGAAATGACTTTATTCTCAGCGAAGTCTTCAATGTTTGAAATTTTGATAATATGTAGCATAGATTTTTTTTTATTATCGTAACTACGGTACTTCTTATCCGATACTTAAATTAAATCATTAAATGGCGACCGTGTTTTAATCCGTTTAGATTGGCGCCATCCGATAATCTAGAGAGTTAGTTATAGACTTGAATCAACGGTGTCTTTTACACACGAGGTCCAGCCGGGTTATTTATTTATTTATTTTTTTTTTTTTTGACGCAATAATTGATATTTTGCGACTGTCTCTAAAACAATAATTACATATGCTATATTTAAAGTCATACTCCCAAAATAAATGTATATTTTACTTATATGAATTACCGCCTTCATTAGCCCAGTCGGAGCAGAACGGTGGGACGTTAAACCCCATTTCATTTCACTTATATGAATTGATGTGACCATTAAATATTGTATTATTATTTGGCTTTGAAACCCTAAACCCCTATGTATTGTAAATAAGTGAGCAATATGCCCGCATTTTATTGTAATCAATTTATTGCATTTTAACCCAACGACTATTAACCACATACACGCCCGTATTCTATTAGCTATCTAAAAGTCATCTACCGGAAGCGAAGTGCCATATATAAACATTGAAAACTTATGCTTCAGTTGTTAACAATTTTTTTTTTTCAGAACATTTGAAATTTACATGCAAAATATAGAGTAACATGTTAGCCATATAAATTTTCTGGATAAAGGGGAATGTTTGTCGGATGATCTAGAAAAAAACAACAACAAAATGAACCGCTAGTATGCCGTTCAGCAAATGGCGGTATGTGCCCATGCATAGTCAAAATTTAGTTGTTTATTTAACTAGTTTATTTATAAGCGCCTGAACGGCCTATTAAATTTCAGAGCTCGAAGTTGTTGGCTAGAGGGTAATATCCTATAAGTTTAAACTGCTAGAATATTATTTATATATTCGAAATTTGCTAATTAGAATGATATAATAATATACACAGGGATTAGATTAATGGCCAATATCGAAATTTTACATGGATGCTCTAAAAGAAAGTGTTACAAAGTTAAACTACTCTATAACATGTGCTGTAAAGAATCACCTGTCAGTATTGCTAATTCTAAAAGTATAACCATCATAAACAAATTTTAAAAAGGTAGAAAATGTGGCAATGGCCTTTGTTTTACACTTTTATATATTACGCTTTATGCATAAATTTAAATAACATAAAACCTGAAAGACAAATCAAACAAGGGGCAGAAGAAAACGGTAAACAAAAGATATGTAGTAAATAATATAAGCAACATGAACAATAATTTTGAAATAGAATCCAAGAAACGAAAAGGGAAAGAAACAGAAAACAAATCATATTACCAAACATTCTCCATTTACTATTGTAAACATTAACTGGTAATAAACTATAATCGATTCTATCCTGATGAATCGTGTTTTCCCAGAAGCAAAATAACAAATCATAATGTCATAATCATTAAAGAACGACTGAAAAATGACTAAAACGACGTTTCTGGTTACAGATGTATGAACTAACATTGAGTAAAGGCATATGCTGTTTGAAGTGGGAATTTATTATATATGTTTGAAGCCGACTTTTCAGAACGTGCTTACAAAATCTGAAGAGCAATGGGAAATAGACCCTCAATCACTCAAAGACTTCGGTGATTGAAAATTGCGGCATTTTGAACTCAAATCACTTTTCTGTCGGAAATAAAATATAGCTGTGGGCATTCTTGCTCCAACGCGCTACAGATTAATCGATGATAAAGCAACAAATATTACACCAAAATATTTGTCAATGTTCTTGCTGCCGAATCAATAAAATAACCATCGACCAAACGAAATCGCTGAAATCTAAAACCCCAAACCGGAAACACACTGATCACATGACCGGATATTTCTAGTCACGTGGTAGATCTTGATGGAGTTTAGTTATTGCTTGATCAATGATTTTTCTTGTAAAAGGCTGAGTGCTTATCTAGTTGGCCTATGTAAGCTAATACGAATGCCCATTTACAGTTGACAGTTGATTTCCGTGGACGAATTGTCTGTTCAGCAATTTGAAAATAAATCATCCAGGCATGGCACTAATTTTCTTTCGCGTAATGTCACGCTTTCTCCGGTGGCGTAAACATTGGACCCAAGCACGCAACTAAAGGAAGGAAAAATAAATACTCCGAGTAGCACTAGCTTTGTAATTGTCTTTCCTTAGGAAGGTAGTCGTTAGAAAGAAATATATCAATATTTCCGCTCTAAAAACAAATGTGGTGTTACTTCAATATAAAGACTTTGTTTTCTTTAAAACTGAAGAATAGAAGAAATCGATAAGAAATCTTTTCACCTTTTTAAACCACTTGAAAGTCAATCAAAGACAAAATAACTGTTCTTAACAAAATATTTCTTTTATTTCTAATCGTTTATTTCCCACTCTCTGTCTCTTTTAATAATAAATACATTTTCCGTTTGAACTCAACAACATCGTCAAGTTATTAATCTATCGACATAATTTCGCAAGCAATTAAGCTTTCTTGATTTATTCCACGTAAAATGATTTTCTTTTAAAGATTAAATAAAAAAGACAAAGAAAACAAATTGCTTGATTTGGGGTTAAAGTACTTTTCACAGTTTTAGCGTTAAATTTTAATAGAAAATTATATGAATCAATGTTTTGTTTTCTTTATTTTCTTAAACTTATTTTCACATTTTGCCTCGGTTTGAGCGATTTTTTATCTCCTTTATAAATTTGACGAAGTTTAAGGTACATGATTTTTTCAGTGGTCTCCTACTTTGCCTTGGGAGCAGCGGTGACTAAGTGAATAAGACGCTGTGTTAATTACGGGAATAAAATTTTGAGAGAAAGAGAAGACACTGGCTATGTGGGCTGGAGCTCTCGGTTCGCATGGGATTTCCAGGCGTGGTTTCTCTTTGTCAGTGGTAGAATATGGAGAGGCGATAAATCGAGGTCGCGCGTACACTTTGGCTAGTTGCCGCTGCCCGGGCAAACATTCCCGCATAGCTCACTGCATGACATTTTTTTAGTTTTGTTATATGCTTCAGATATTATCTTTACTTATCTGATCGCATGATTCTTGAGACTTTCTGTTTTGACATGTAAATATTATGTGTTCGGGTTTGTTTTGGGTTCTGTTTGTGTATGATTCGTGGTGGGGTATTTATAGTATTATTGACAAGGACTGAATAGTGGTATGGTGTCATATAAATTGTATACTACCAGTACAGCAAAAAGGAGCGGAAAATTTTTCCAAAGTGTTTCTATTGGACATTTTGTCACCTTTTCTTCTCAATCTTATGATATTTTGCGGCCCCACCCCCTTACTGGTTGTCAATTCGCTGTGAACTTATTTCTTTTCTTAAAACAAACTAGTCTCTTGTTTTGGCATGATATTGTTATTTTAAATGGTATAAAACAAGATGTGAGCATCTGTGTTTTTTATGTTTGCAGAATTTGCATTATTGTCAATGACGACTACAATTTTATAAGGCCGATCTGTGAGAAGAAGCTCCATCGGGATAAAAATACAGTAAACATTTAATTAGTCAGTAATGGTATTTTGAAAGTGACGCTTCTTGAGAGGAATTTTTTAATGAATTAATAACCCACAGATATTAAATAATCATTTCGTAATAAATCCAGAGACACCAATATATATATGTATGGTCATATTACTAGACAGGGATAGCTTGCGATATTAACAAAGGCATTGTATTGAATGAAATGTTATCTAACAGTCCTAATGGGCAAGTAATAACCGTCTATAATTGAGGCAATTTCAAGGAGGGACTTGTTCATATAGTGTCAACAAAACCGATATCATTATTGTTCACATGTCGGTTGACTTTGATCTAAATTGAAAACGGGGCACTCGAAATTCAAATAAGAAAAGTTAGCCGATAGTCATGGTCGTGTCTTGTTTCACACAAAAGAGGGTGCCGGACGCTGTCTTTAGCCCGATCATTTACAAATAAGCTGGAGTCGTTCAAGGGCTAATTTGGCAAAGACGTCATCTCGTGTCGTTTAAGGTAATTATTTGTGATGACGAGGATGAAGCTGTCGTCATGATCGTGGCCATCTTTCTTTTGTTGACTGTCTGGCGTTTGATTGTATGCTGTGCACATCTTTAATTGTCTTACACATCTCCACTCTTCGATTAAACACTCTATTGTCCACATCATTAAAATCACGACCGTTAGCTCGAGCTTTATTTCTCAGGTGCAGGAACACAGTCACGTTCGGTCACGTGCACGAGAGTGTGTGTCACGTGGCAGGCACACGTCGCGTACTACTCCATTAGAAAGGGGAGTTCAAAACCGTTGATATTTTTCTCTGCTTTTTAATGAAATTTTTGTATTAAAGATCAATATTATTAAATTAAGATTTAGAATTTTGAAACAAAAGATTACAGAAATCGGGATATAAATGAAGTGATCTTTCTAAATTTTAATTAAAAGGGTATAGTGCTGTGAATGTTTTTTTAAACATTTTACCATGAGCACGTGACACGTATTCTCCACCGTTTCGTATCCATCCATTTAATAACCATAGCAGACCTCACGTGGTTTCATTCAATTATATCTTTTAGGAATAAAGTTATTCTAGCCATTATGTTTTATCTATATTATCTGACACGCAGTAAGGTGAGACATTTTAAAAATAAGAATCATGGAAACTACGGCGCCTGCGCGTGTTTGTCACGTGTTAGATAATGTACCTATTTTATTTTGCATATGATTGCTGTAGGCGTTTTCATAAATGATAGCCAGAGAACACATTTACATCCCATTATTTTGCAAATTCGATGGTCTTATTTAACAAACAAAAATATCTACTTAGCATGCACGAAGCACATTAAAATGGCGATAATCATGTTACATCTTAATATATGCATTTCTTAAAATACAGAAAGCTATCATTTTGATTTGTTGAAATAGTTGTGCTGTAAAATTTCATTAATTTGATTTAATTTCATATTTAAAATAATCATTTCGAATACATGTATTTAGAATAACGATATCATAAAAATTAATATCATAATTAATATCGCTTTCACCGAGGTGATATCGCAGACAGAATATTTTACTAGTAGGCCTATGTCATGATTCAATAAATAAATACTATAGAAATAATGATTGTGTTTTATTTTACATATCTAATAATAATACAAAAAAAATATATATTTTTTTATTATTTCTATTGACCTACCACGTCCCCAGCCAGCATATCCTATATGCCTATAATAATGTTAATCGGTTTATCATATATACTTCCCTGATTTAAATAAACTTCGCAGGGTTTCTTTTAAATACCAAGTCTTAAAAGCACAGCGCGGTCAGCAAATGTCATTTTTGGAAACACCTAGTTATTTAATTCATGGACGATGGCTAATCAGTTATTTAAAATATATTTGAACAACAGGATTAAATTTAAGCTAAAGTTTTAACAAGGATAAAAAAAATACATCAATGTTTCGTATTAACTTAGTAAATAATCATTTAGTTAGTGGAATCTGGTCATGTCACACTTCGAGGTGTTGGGATATGGCATAGATTATGTGGATATTATTTTATAAGAACGGTATGTCTTATTGTCTTGAATGAAAATGCAGACTGAGGGAGATAACTCGGGTATGATTGACAGCTTGATTACACCATGGTGTAAAAAAACTAAATATTATACTAACCAAAACCTGTAATAAAATAAAATGAAATGAAATAGGTCCTATTGTTTTTCCGCAGAAGGCTAATGAAGACGGCCATATGCCATACGGTGTGCTATGACGGAAATTTTGCCCAGACAGCGGTACTGCGGCCACTCTTATATCGAATTTAAACTGTCGTGGGATCTTTTACGTGTATGCCAATATGCACACAGGACGTCGGTTTTTCGAACCAATAGACAGCTGTCCTTGTCAGGCCCTCCGTTCTGCACTATTAACAGGGGTGGGGGATGGGCATGCCGGAAAATCTGAATGAACTTTCTCGACTTCCAGGTTAACGAGCCAGCGTCTTACCACTTAGCCATCGTAACCCACTTTAATACAATAAAAAGCTCGGGTCATATAGTGTTACTTACAAGGAGGTGTCTAGTTTTGACATTGACATTAAATTCAGACACAGACATGGGTAATGAATTTATGAGATTTTTAAAACCCGTTCTTCTGATGTACATGTAACTGGTCATAATTCATTTGATTAATTATTTTCACAAACAAATAATCCGGATAAAGCAGCATCTGTGGGTTTAAGAAATTGCTGTACAATTAATAGAATAAATTTTAATATCGGGAAGATTTTAAGCTGTCAATTATCTCTTTCGTGTCAATCAATTCCAGTTGGATGAATAACGTGCTTGACAGGACGTCCGTTCCGCCGTTGAACAGGTGTAATGCAAAAATATAACGGCACAAATTATGACCATGATTCTTATTTTAACTATTAGCGTCCGAAAACGCGAATTTCGTTTATGCAGTTACAAGAGTGGTTGACTGACTTTTTTGTGGTCAGTCGTGGAAACGCTTACACGCAAACGGTTCCATTGCATTTGCGTTAAACAAGGTTGTTCGTGGAAACACGTACATGAAGCAGTATTCCGCTGTTTTTCTTGTGGTTATTATGCACAGGAAAATCAGATCAAAATATCACTGCCAACACCGTAATCGAGCTCGGTAACTCCTAGTTAGATATTGTCTACAGGCAGGTCTAGATGCTTACTTAGGGGTATTTTCGACAGTTAAATCTATATATTTAGTGGGGTAAGTTACTTTATGGATGAAAGGTAGGTCTAGATGCCCATTAGGATAAGTTACTTTAGGGGTGTATATTGCACACGGGTAGCTCAAGATGTTAACTAGGATGACTTACTTAAAGGGTGATGGCAAAAGGTTAAAAAATGATAAATAGCATAAAAGTGAGACACATACAATACAAATAAATACGTAAACGTTTAGGTTAAAAGAGCATTTTTCCTCTGTTCAAACATTCTATATATATATACAAGATGCAAATTGAGGTAAAATATCAGTAGTATTCATTAAGAAGTACATTTTATTTACATTATCATACAGGTTAAAAGTTGGTTCAGTTTGGCAGGCTCTGGTACATATTGATTGTCTTATATCGTTATAAAAATCACAATTAAAAACAAAATGTTCTTCATCTTCAACTTGTCTATCATTACAAAATATACATATTATTTCATACACGGGCTCGGATGGTTTTGAAAAACGTCCAGTTTCTATTTTGAGGGGAAGTGATCCAGCTCTTAATTTTGACAAAACTCGTCTGTGTGACCTATTCTTAACTACTTGAACATAAGGTTCCGTACCAAACAATGTTTTATATTTACGATATGATCTCAGTTTATTGCCATTTAGACAAGTCTTATCATCCTATAAGCTCTGTGACCAATGATCTATATCCTTTTGGGATAACTTTGTTTTAACATTATTGAGGCACACAATATCATTTTCATTGACTAAAACATTTAGCTTCTCACCTAACTTCAAAACCCGATAATCCCATGATGTTTTTCGCCTAATGCTCCACTTATGCACATCTTTACATAAGTTACTTCCCTTTAGTTTAATTCTATTCCAGTAGCGAAATAGTTCTATTTTCAGAATGGTATCCCCCTGTAACCAGTCCATATCCCATGTATGAAAGGAAATGGTGTTTAACGGCCTACTGTTCTGCTCCAACTGGGCTAATGAAGACTGGTATACGCCATACAGGGTGCTATGTCGAATTTGTTTTCCCGGACAGCGACCTTCTCTTAAATTGAATTTCAATTGCCAAGGGGTATATTTAACGTGCACACCAGTATCTACACGATGACTCGGTCTTTCGTCCAATCCGAACGACTAGACAACTGTCCTTGATCATGCCATCCCTCCTGTACCATTGATAAGAGGAAACCACTCGGAAAATCACGATGAACTATGGCAAATAAGCAACTAGTAACGGCAGATATAAGCTATGATTTTGAGAAGTATCTCAACTGAGAAACATCAATTAAACAGACTTAAGATCGAGATATGTCGTACGACACTGAAATTTAAATATAACAACACATCGTTGTTTTTTGTTGTTCGTTCAACTGCCCTTGTTATAAAAAGACATTTCTTTCTAGCACGCTTTCAGCAATGCCCAGTATGTGATTAGAGGGCTCCAAATCAACTTACCTATTTAAACATTGATAAGATATAATTATCCAGAAATTTGATAGGTTGTTTGATCACAGTCAAATGTATTATTTTGTCCCAGACATAGAAATGAAATATTTCTTAATGGTTGTTATTTTAATATTTTCTGTGAACTTTGAGTCTTGCTGCAGGTCTGTCTCACAAGCAGAAGATGCTTTAATACCCAGAAGAAAATACAAGTAGCATCATAAAAAAGATACATGTAGTAACATCAGTGAAAAACCAAATTAAATGGTTCAATTAAGAGTTAGAAAATGATCATAAAACAACTTTCAAAAACTAAAATTGGGTGTGTATTTTCCCTAACCTCACCACTGAGATTCAATTACATTGTCTTCTTTTTTTGCCATAACCGTTGAAAATGAAAGAAACTTATAAAATGGCATGGTAAGACGGGAGTTGATAAACATGTCTAATAGACATATTGTCAACAGATTTCATGACAAGTATTCAAAGAGAGACAAATCTGTATTAGACGCTGGGGAAAATCCATACAAAGTATATTATAGTAAAAACATATGGCGAGTTAATTAAGGGTTTTATCTTTTAATACCGTACTTGATTTACCTTGACAGATGACAAAAAGATGGAGAAAATACTTCATCAAAACAGGTAAAAACAATCACAAATCAGGATATAAATACAATAATAGTATTAAAAGATAAAAGATAAAAGGATGTTCGTTTTAAGATAAAATGATAATAAGCATTTGATGTATTGTTAAATTCAACTTTTTAGACCACGTTTAATCTAAAGACTAGATTTTATTATAGACCAGTTATTATTCATTGTTTTATTTTTCTTCTGAGTTAATGAACATCTAAGCTTTTTGTTGGATTCTATTTCTTCGTTTGAACAGGTTTTTGTTAAGAACATATCATAAAGGTGGGGTATGTTTGGGATGCATTTGACATCATATTATTTAGGTGAAACTTAATTTGCAGCTATCTATCCCTATCTCGAAAGACTCAAAACTTGAAAACACTCGTAAATTATTTACTGTGATAAGTCAACTACCTTCTGAGAACTGAGAACTTTTGAATGTTACCTGACGTATACAATAGTTTCACGTTTACGACTTTTATTTGAAATGACGATTATTTGACTACAGATGCTTTTGGAAAATATCTAGAGTTTCTAGTGTCAATACAATTAAATATAAATTGCTATCCTGGGTATGGGTACTATTTTATTGTTTCCTGAAACTATGTGTCATTATGGGAGCGCAGGTCAAGCAGTAAGGCACTGCCCTCGGTATTTTTCAAGTTTAATTTACAACCAGGTAAAGTGTGCCTAGTCGTTCGGATGGTCCGTTAAAACTGGTTCCATGCATATAAACAGTAAAAAAACCAATGGCTTTTCGTTTCATATTGGAAAGGGCGCCAAAAGGGGCTTTTTGGGGAGCCAATTCTTTCCCCAATTGACAAATGCACCATTGAGTGGGCAGATTATTTCGAGGTGGGGGGGGGGGGCAGATGTCCTCTTGCACCCCCTAGCACTATCTACGAGTCAGATATCATGCCTGCGTAAGCATTGAAATGGCCAATATAGGGTATTGACGAGGCGTTAAAGACATATCCAATTAATAGTTATTTGCGACACCAGATCATGTTAAGTGGTAGGCCTATGATAAATTTTAAAAGAATAAATCAGTGTAATATTGGTTATAGTAAGGTAATCATACTAAAAACTCATAAGAACAGTACACAAGTTGGGTTTTTTAGAGAATGTGACAGTGAACGATTTCGTGTTCGCAACATTGTACCGTAATATTGTAGTAAAATTAAAATTTACATAGATTTGCATATAGTTATTCAGAAACCATCAAAGATACCCGAAGCTCCGCAATTAAAGTAACGGGTTGTCTGTGTAGCAAATCACGTGGCTACACCTTTATAAAGTTAAGTAGCCGTTTCCTTATAAGTAAGCAATTTTCTACAGACCCATTTCCATTCGGGAAGGAACTTAAATTTGTTCTCTTTTATAACTCTCCTATCTCATGTCGGCTTGATAAATTACTAAATGGATGACCAGTTATTTGAAATTTCCTCCTTATACACCCAGCCATGGTAAATACTAATTTAAGCCAGCGAGTGCGTGATTATTTGCTATTTGACAAAAACTGTGATTTGAACGTGGAGAAAAGGAAATTTGGATCTATGCTCCTCTCACAAACTTTCAACGAGACCTAATTACCTCTTTTGATGAAGAGTAATCGGAGAGCTTGTTTCTATGACGACGGCGCGAAGACCGGAAGTGATTCTCGCTTGACAGACTAACGTGTCGGTTCTTCTCTAAGATTCACTGTTGAAAATGAAAATGTTACGAGAGTGTTTGATAAATTGAAGCAGAAAACAAGGCGATCGTTTTCCGTTTTCTCCCTGCTTTTTGTGTGTTGTCCGTGCATCGTTGGGATTATATGTTTAATTTCCTCTCGACGACTAGATCATCTCGTGGTCTCTAAATTGATCTGTTTCTCCTCTTTGAGCTTTCACACCCTCAGCATAGAAAAAGTCAATAATGATTCTATAACTATATTAGCTAACTTAAAACCGTTTGAATCCGTAATAGAAAAAAAACGTTAGAAGCCCGAAATGTCAACTAGGAAAAGTTTGAAAAGAAGTTGTTAGTAGTTCATTAAATCATTAACCGGCATTTTCCCATCACTTATTCAATACGGTTAACGTCGAAGCTTTTAAGTTTGGGTTCCTGCTGAAGAGGATCGGATATTTGTTAGTCAGCCATTCTTCCGTTTTTAGATTAGAACTTATTGTAGACAAGAAGCAATGGTGGATTTATCTTTTACGTGTAAATATAATGGTGTAACGGGTTTTCCATGTTCAAATCGTCGTATAATGTCGATCGATGACGTTAATGAATAGCTACCGAAGTTTCTTTTTATTGTTTGTTCCTTTTCTTTCTGTTTCACTGAACAAAAGCCGGCGCCATCTAAAAAAAACCCCAGAACTGCACAAAAAATTTAGGAATGAAAGAAGAATGATTTCCGTTGGAAGCGGTAAATAGAGGAAGGATATTAGAAGTGTGATTTCATCACTCAGTGATATCTCAATAAACATAATTTTAACCCCATTAAGCAAAGAAGAAACATTGGTTGTCAGGCAACGAAACATAACCCTGCCAGCATCTAGGTCACCTTAACAGTAATATCCAAAAGGTAGTACCATATTTGAAACCCTTAACGCGACAAACTATGTTTTTTTAGTAATGATGACCGAGGGTAGGTCGAAAAATCAATCGCTAATATTTTGCTTCAGATTTAGGCAACTTGACTGGAATTTTTAGCATACCCTTTTACATTATCTAATTTTTAACTATTATAGTGAGAACTGCCAACTCTTTAAATAACTCATACAAATTCCAGAAAGTATTATCATATCTGGAAGTTATTATCGAACCTCAAGTATAAAGGAAATGAGGTTTAAATCCCTACTTTTTGAAAATCAAATAATTTTGATCAATAGATATTTCCCTTTATATGTAGGATAGTAGCCAAAATTACGGATACATGGGTTAATTCTCGCAGCCTATATACGTCACAAAAGTTTCATATCAGGCCATTTATTGAGATAGACATGGGGTTCGACAATAGTTTAAATACAGATTAGTATCTATTTTGATCTGATCATTGATAGCCAAAATTGGTCATTCTGTTATTGTAAATATTATAATTAATTATTCACAATGAGAACATATGGGTGCGATCTAGTTGGATATAGAACAAATCCTATAGTTTCTCGGGCCAAATAAGGGCTGTACCAACTAAAATATATGTCGAATATGACGTCATTTTCGGAAATTGATATGCACAAGAAAGTAATTTGTTGAGAATATGCTATATTTAATTAAACTATAAATGCACATTACTAGTTTGCTGGTCCGTGGGTGCATTAGTCCGCCGCTATAAAAAAAAATACTTTAAATATGGTTATCAGTATGCCCAACCCTCACCAAACCTAACCCTATACTAGATATCGGTGTACTATAATAAATATCGGTGGATTAGTGAATCCCTGGACTAGGGTGCAATCCCCGCACAGTCAATGCCCATCATTTGAATAACAACCAAGTCGACAAGTGGTCATTTATAGTGATTTATTCTTTTTTAGATTATCCATAATATACGGAAACGATATTCTTCCACGTACCAATGTGAAAGTACATTAACTGTATAAACGTATACCTAGCGACTAGCGTGACAGACTTAGAAACTGGATTGAAAAGGTCTAACCCCACAAACACAGAATCAAATGCAATTTACAAATTCCAAGTTAATTTCCTGTCCATAAGAATAAAAGAATAGCAACGCAATTTCTAAGACCCGTGTTAAATAAGAGTTATGCCCCTTTCTTTGATCTACACCCAATAACCACAATATTCTGTAATTTGCAAAATTATAATCTGATTGTATTGATAGCATTAATGATCCAATATCTCCATTTTACGTAAGTATAAAGGCATCTTTTCATGTCAACGGATAAACCATTTACACCCACACTGTAAAATATATAACAAAAACAATATTGCAACATGATTCATGGAAACCCAAACTCTCTTATAAAGATATAACAACGTTCCATTTTCTAGATGTCAGTAGTAAAACGAATAGGTTAACCTTTACACCATGCTTAGCGCTCCAATTTCAAATTTATTACGTTCTTTGGTAACTTAAAACCAAACTCTGCCGCGTTTCATTTCCACGCTTGAGCAACACACACGCGTATGGTATGATTTGAAAACGTGTGTAGACGGTGAATGAACGAAATCCAAACTAATAGTCAACGGTTGTTGAACGTTAATTTGAACTGTGTACAATAAACATATCAAAATACCCAATATTGGATAAAGAGGGAACACGCAAACAATAGCAATATTGCAGATAATTGAATGATCAGGGATAACGTCTACTCGCACAGGAGTCGAGGGGGAATTTAAGTCCAATAAGACTTTTTAATACTATTCTGCAGGTGCGGGGTATTAAATCAAAACAGAGTGGTGTCCCTTGTCAAGAAGAATAGAGTCACGACCCAAATGTTTGACCTATGAAGTGAAAGCGTTCTGTTCATGTGATTGACATTGACAAAATTGACAAAGTGATGGGAATTGTTTATCTCAAAACATCGGGTAGAAAAGGTATTTATTTCAGATGCTATATTTTGAAATTTAAAAGAGCTTACCCACCTTTAATTTGGGTAAAAATTAGACTGCTCTGATATGTATTTCCATATTGACGGAATGTGTTTTATACGATTACATTTTGCTTCGACAAACTAAACAGTAAAAAAGGACGTTAAACCCCACTTCCTTTCGGAAGATGGAGCGAGGGTCGGTTTACTGAATTGATTCTTAGCATGGTGTGTTGCCATCTGATTAAAATACAGATCTATATTTCGTTTCGTTTTTTATACTTTCGATGGCCTACACTACATGAAGATCTGACAAGTTGTACTGGAAGGTCGTGTCAATCAGCGTTGACGTTTCTAGTGCTTTACCCAGATTTCCGTGCATGGCATGCCAAGAAGTCGCCATATCAGACCATTTCATTTGCTAATCCCTCCCTCACTTCAACCAAAACGCCGGTAATGTACCATCTCTTGCAGATACTAGTGTAATACAAACAAGTAAATCGAAATTTTGAACTATAAAAAACGAAACGAAATAGAATCACTATTTTAATCAGATTGGGTGTGTTGACACAGGACCGTGCACTGATGATTTTATCTCAACATTGGCGTACGGACAACTACAGTGAAATCGACACAAAGTGTATCAGTTAATACATTAGATTGTATACATGTGGCATGAAACTCACGCGTAAAACATGGGAGTGGAAATTCTACTTGATTATTATTAATATGGCATTGTGATAATTCCACTGATGCCATATTAATAATAATCAAGTGACCAAATATACAATCTATCCGATGGAATACAGCGAAATAGAATGGGGTTTATTAACATATCAGTATTGTCCGGGGATTTAAATATCACAGATTATCATGTAAAAAACAAATATCACAGACAAAATCAATATGGCCAAAATAAAAAATACCCGTGGTTGCTGTTGCCATTTCTTAAAACGGGTTTTTATATATGACCCAAGACACTTCTCAGCGGCTAGGAGTACAATAATTATGTATACCATTTAAACTCTTGATATGGTGATGTGGGGAAATCTAAAGTAGGATGGATAGTTAAGCCATGTCCATAGGGAAAGGTGTGTCAACCCAGGGGCGGATCCAGGAATTTTTGCAGGAGGGGGTTTGCCAGGTTTCTGTCACGGAAATCGGGCATCATCGTCTCTAAATTACATAGGCATACATACAAATTGAGCTTTTTAAACAGAGAAATCATTTTTATACTGATGTAGGATCACTTTGTGATTTAATTTCATTGATGCAAGGCATAATTTTTTTTTATGTCGCTGAGCAGGGGGGGGGGGGGGTTGGACCCCCCAAACCCCCCCTCTGGATCCGCGCCTGCAACCATGTGGCAATTCATATTCTATGATTATGAGGGCAATGCGAGAGAGATACAGTTTGCTGCATTTCATATTCATCTTTGGGTATAAAATCTCACGTGTTCTATAACGTGCAAGCCAAATTGTGATCACTGGTCATTATTCCCATCAAAACATTTGGGCACACTTCATTATAGGTTCTTTTCGCCTTAACCCAACCTTCATGTTTCCAATCCGTGGCAGATTGTAGTTTAAAATCCAACCCGTTTGTAAGACGTCGACGTCATATCCGGGTACTTGTTTAAATTTGTAACAGCGGTAACCGATTATACCTGTTGTAATAGACCGTCTGTTTGTCTTTCTTACAGATCATGTAAATGGCAACGGATTTCCGACTTGGACTTTTTGGGGGTGAAAATAAACCGTGATTGTCATATCTATTCCAGAAAGTGCTCGCACATTATATGCTACACAACCATCTACACCCTGAAATCAAATGCCTAACGAACATCAGAACGGAAAACAATATGATTAAAATACAGATCTATATTCCGTTATGTTTTTTTACTTTCGATGGCCTACACTACATGAAGATCTGATCGGTTGTACCGATAGAGCGCGTCAGATGTCATACGAGCGTCTTTTGACCCTATGGCGCCAGGTATGTGATTAACCAATCAGTGGATTACCAGCAGTTCAGTGCAAAACACGTCAAAGCTCGCCGTAACAGACCGTTTCATTGGCTAATTCCTCACACATCATCCAGTACATATTAATGATACTAACTATTCTATATCCTAGGGGGGGGGGGGGTGGGATGGCCTAGTGGTCTAGAGTGCCGTGCTTCGACCTCTAGCTGGCCGGTCACCTCTGGCTTGCGGCTGTGGTTTCGAGCCCTGGCGTGAGCGTATGTGGCATGGAGATAGGGGCGCCTTCTCAACCTCGTGGGTTTCCTCCGGGCACTCCGGTTTCCTCCCACTGCTAAAGACCCCTACGCGCAAGCGAATTATTGAAATAAAAGTAAACCATATGTTAGTCCCGAAATGACCTAGTTTGTGTTGAGTGGACGTTAAGCCCCATTTCTCTCTCTCTCTCTATATCCTAGGGTAGTAAAAACAAGTAAAACGAAATTTTTAACCATAAAAAACGAAACGAAATAGGATTTATGTTTTAATCAGATTGAACGGAAATATTTCGTCATGACTTTATAACGACCCCTTATGAAGCCATGACGTCACTTCAAAACACTGCACAACAATCACAGAGTCATGAGTCACCGAGATATTGGTTTTATCATGGACCGTATATACACGGTCCATGGTTTCATAACAGCATTATTTTAACCTAATCCTTTTAAAGCAACAACATTGATTTTGGTCAAATGGCGGCCACTTTTTTCACGTCATATTTAGACCCCTTTGGTTAGTTTTATTTCAATTACATTTTGATATGTTGCTGTCTGCACCATAATATTACAGGAAACAAACCAAAGAAGTTTTTTTTTTCAATTTGTTTGAGGTTGGCCCTTTTTTCATTACTTTGACCCAAAGATATGTTTTTACAGATGCACGTAGACATGAATTTAATTGCTCCACCCCCCGATCAATATGCACATTTCCAAACAAAAAAAAAAAAAGAATTACCAAAACTGAAATTGGTTCTTTAATATCGCTTGCTAAACTGTGAATACTAATAGAGCGTCTAGTTAATCAAAGACAAAAGTAGCTTCTACAAATAACCTCAAATCTCATCAGTTGACACAAATTATCTCATTACTGTCATAGAGCGTGTAGTTCTAAACAAAATACGCTCTTAACGCTTAATTAAACGCTTACCCGACTAGAAGATATCCCGCCATGTTTCTATAAACGCATGTTGCCACAGAGTACAGCTGCAGCAAGTTATAAACTTTATCTTGATTAAAGAAGTCGTTCGATAATTTGACTACTTCTTTATATTATTGAATATGCGATATATACAATTGGAGGTGGGCTAGTTCATTAAATTACGTCGATTTGGGTCAGATAGGTGTTATGTCTATTTAAGTGTGCGTATATGTATATTACTTTGGAAGATGATGAAAAGCATGTTGAAGATAGTAAAGATAAGCTGGGGTAACTTTTGTTGGTATCTACGTGAGGATATAATGCGTTTACATGTGCGAATATTTCCATGTGTACAGAAATCGCTGAATAGTTTGAGGAATCCCATGTAAATAACGTCACAGGTTGGGATTTCTCTTTAGGCTTACGCTTATTAACCTGTACAACTATAGTATATTAAGAACGTGAAACGTTGCCGTCGCCTTTTTATAATAACACCGTGTCCAAAGAAATCTACCTTTTGTAAGCTGGATTTGCAGAAACCAAAACGGTTGATTGACAAAGTGGAAGAGTTTCCGTATTTGTGCTCCAGAACGTAAACACCGACATGCGCACACTTCGCTAAAACGTCGCTCATTGAGCAACTTTCCCTTTCCCTGCGCCGAAATGCTTAAATTGGTACAGTCCCTTTAGATTTGCATTAGACCAGCTTTCAGAAATTGTCTGACAAAGTTTATAGTTCATTACACATGCGTATATCCTGTTGAAACCGCAAATTTCCACAAAGGGTAATGGAATACGCATGCTTGCTTGTTTTAAACCAGCTTAACTTCGGTTTCTACGCAACATAAAAGTTATCTTATTTTCAAGTTTAACGTTGAGACGGTGAATTTTAGCTGCATGGTTTAAAGTAACCGGTGTAATCTAGCTGAACTGTGTCTCGTTTGAATGAACTCTAACTTCTCATCATGCAAGTTCTTTAATTTTCGCCGGCCACGAAATATCTAAATTACAGTCGTTTAAACCTTTCAGAAAATTGTCTATATTTATACCTCAGCTGGAAGACATTGAGAATGAAATTCGATTATAATGAAGAACAAAACGACTACGACGACGTTCGTGGTTGTTAAATTCATAATTTGTTACTAAACGTTAAATAACCCTCATGAAGTTTTGACGACGCATGACACTGTCACAGTCACAATAATGAAGACGCGGCGCTATCCCCCATTTAGTCATATTAGGCATATTATTTCTGTGTGACATTAAAAAATTGACGGCGACAATATTGCTGCCCATGGGCTTGACACAATTTATCAACAAATGAATTCAAATTAACCCACCGAGAACATTATTAGCTGTGTGGTTACTCATACGGTTATCATTGTCAAGCGTCAAGTCATTGTCTTATTTCAGCCTCGGGGACTATTTTGCATCGATACCAAAGACCTCTGACTTGTGCCCGTCGTCATGTCAAACTATTATGGCTGGAAAACGAGATAATTTGCGTCTTAATTAACCAAAGCGTGGAATAAACAGAACATTGAAAGGATAGACGTCTTGGATGCAACAATTATTGTTTATTATGCTGATAAAAGAATAGTGGAGACCATCATTTACATAATGAATCACCGGCATTACAGATATTAAATAGACATTGTTTTTAATTTTTGTTCAAATTATTTTAGAAAAACAAGACTAGAAATCAACTTATTCTTTGATATGTTATTATTTTAAATATAAAAAAAACAACAAGAAAAGAAAAAATGTTTCAAAAATGAAAACTGTTTCATTTTTGTTTTGTTTTTTGTTTTTTTTTTTTTTTGGTTTTTTGTTTTTGTATTTTTATTAATGTATGAATTAATTACACCAATAACCCGTTTCATAATGTGGGTGTCATCCTTTAAGTTTTTCGACAGTGATGTAATTAGTCAAACCGGGTATACAGATGACCACAATTGATGGAGCAATTTGTTAAAAACGAAAAAAAAAAGGATTGAAATAAACTTTCAAATACAGAGCATATTTGTGAAACAATGAAACAAAATGCGCGGCCAGAAATTTGTTTTGTTGTTAGTTCTACTTAACGTCAGCGAATGTCTCTCAGACTTGACAGGAATCAGGCAATATTGCCCATGATATTGCCATCAAGAATCGATACGGTATGTACAGCAGTAACAAGATTCATATTACCCCGGAGTCGATTTCCTGCCTCTGAAATAATACTTTATAGAAACGGAAAGAAACCTAATGCTTTTCCTTCTTGAAGGAAACCAGCCCCTAACGACCGGAACAAGCTAGAGGGTTAAAATACTCAACAATCTGAGCCACGCTGCTAAGCTTTTAAAAAGATGCGATTGGTGTCTTCGTTTGGAGTTTCCTCCGAATTTTGGATAATCTAAAAAGACTGAAAGGGAAAAAAGTAAGATTATTACAAATTTCGAGTTCCTTTTATATTGAGTAATCCATCTGATTTTAAAAGATTCGATTCATTTGTATTGCCGAAATAACCCACTGCCACAAACAGTGTCAGAGGAATATCGCATTTTAGTGGGGTAGAATCATTATGGTGATGGTTTCTGATTTTTTTGTAAATTTAATCAAATACGTTTTGTAAGATTGACAATTACTTTTCTTTGGAAAATTTGAAAAAAAGTTTTCATTATTCTGCCGTAGTTTTGTGACATAATTTATTCTAAAATTTATTTTAAAAAATCTGCAGAAACTATCTAAATATTTAAAAAAACACAACAGCGTTTAGCAATTGTCAATAGACATACTGTTTTCTGATTATAGGTTAATTTACTTGATCTTCTTGTGCCAAGTTCCACTGGCATAAAAATAATACCAGTGAGTATTAGTAATGGGAGATAACTCTATAATGAATTAATATGACGAATGTGATGCTATAAAACAATTTGATAATTAAAGCCAATGGTCAGTAGTCATTGATATTAATAAATGAAAAAGCATATTATTTTATAGTACAGTAGAAATGAACGAAATTTACGATCAATATATCATTTTGAACTTATCCCAATGCATGTTAGATCCTGCCATCGAGTGTTTACAAACTTTACTTGTCAAAATGCCAAGAGTCCAATAGTATTTTTTTTTTTCAATTTCACGGAGAACTATATTTTCGTATGTAACTAAATGATAGCTGGCTTTTTTCACTTATCAACGGGTAGGGTGAGTCTGTCGTTCAGATTTCTCTGTTTAATGTTGAATTTGAAGGTATATTGGAAGATAACAATTGGGGTTTGCAATCCAAGAATTCTGAAATTCGATATATCTTCTTCATAATAATCATAGATGACTACAATAAAAAAAAACTGCCATTAAAATGTTGGTTTATAGTACTAACAGGTAAGAAAATAAACCAATATATAATTATGACGTATGGGCTCTGAAAAATATGAAATTTGGTCCATATCAAATGATTAGTCATACCTACACGACGAAAATCTTGGACGTCTATTAACCCATACGAGATCCCTATAATAGTTCAACAAATCAGGGGTCTGCTTTATTTCTAGGGTCAGTATCCATGCGCGGATCCAGGATTTTTTGCAGGGGGGGGGGGGTCTAGGTTTGATAATTGTTTAACTAATTGCGCTCAACTGATTAACGGAGGGTTTGGGGGTCCTCCCCAGAAAAATTTGGTAAATTAGATTCAATTTGTTTCATTCTGACGTACTTGCGGAAGGTAAATTCTAAAATTACAGGTCTAAATCGCCAATAAAATCGCATAAAAAATCTTCAAGCCTGAGCAGGGGGGGGGGGGGCGGACCCCCTGGACCCAACCCTCTGGATCCGCGCCTGGTATCATATATGATCTGGATTGCAATGATTATAAGTAAAATGGAAAAAAAACCCTAAATAACCACTAAAAGTAGTCACAAAAGTCAGTGCATCTGACTTTATCTGTTGTTTTTAAATTTTTTAAATTAGAAAGCTGCATAATATCATTGGCCTGACCTATCTTGTCACCACCCTTTTATTCGTCATTTAAGCCCCACTCCATCAAATTTGTGGCGTCTGCAGGATAAGAAATATTATGAAAGAATCATAATAAACTAAAAATAAATCCGTAAAAGATTTTGAATCGTTGGAACTGGATTTATTGACGACATATTTTTCCCCTTATAATAATTTGATTACAGTGATACGGCAGTTTTCGGAGACCCTTGATGTACAATTATAAATTTTCTTTAATTAAATCTTTTCTGGGATAGTCCTCAACTTTGTTGTTTGGGTTTTTGGTGGTTTTTTTTTTAATTGCTGAGAATATTCGGGTGGTAATTAACAAACCTAATGAAAGCAATATCGCATTTTATACCGTGATTGTGAAAACTGTTGCTATCATAGAAAGTCACATCATACTAGATTAATGTTTATATGTAGGGATTAAGACCATACGGAATAATAAGCCTCTTTTAAAAGTAGGTAGGCACAAAAAAGTATTTAAATCGACCAGTTCGAAGCTATGATTTCGATTGAATTCATACAACCATCTTTATGTGTCTTAGATGGATAATACTAATTCTGGAGCCGCATTTGTACAATTTAGCCCATTCGTCATGCAGTCTTTTTCATACTTGGTTGTGCATTATTGCAAAATGACAACACAGTATAACTTTTATTCGTCTACATTCCAGTTTAAAGATGCATTGTGTACGATTTAGATAAGGAGCTTGTCTCTCTTGCTATGACAGTTCAAACGTATAGTTAATGTGAAATGAATATATTGAAAATTTCATTCAAATGACTTTATTCTGATATGACTGTTTGAAGATCAGAGTTAAATGTTTAAATCTCGCGGTCCTTGTAATCCATGTAAATCACACCAACCCAGATAATTGGTTATAGGCCTGGCTATAAATGACTAAATAATAGTTAATATGAAGCCAATATATAAGGACCAGCTGATTAAGAAATCTTGGAGGGGTTGTATAAGGAAGAACCCCGTTCATTTTCAACTTTCGTAAATATCGAACGCAATTGGTGGACTTGTCTTCCTGGTGTAACTGTATTTTTAAAACTGTATTGTTGCAAAGAACAGTTTTACTAAAACGTGCTAGCATTTACTTGGGTTAACAAAAAAGCAATAATAATATCTCAATATGTTCGAGTCAAATACACGATGATTATGTGTCATGGCTGTACTATTTCGAAATATTGTGACTGTAGTAATGGTATAAGAGGGTGTGTTATTTTGTAAAACAGTACCGGATTTCAACTGTGAATTGATACACAGACTAGACTCACGATTTTCGAGACACTTCATGATAGATCCTGAAGAAGGACTTAAGATCTTAATCAGTGCACACAACCATATAATATGTTGCTTATCGATAGGAAATTCTTATTAACAACTTTAGATCATACGGTCTGTGATTGAGTCAAGTGCGATAGATTCGATAGCTTGTAAGATCTCACAATGAGTGGGGTCGCATATCAGACCGCGCGTGTTTTTGATAGCCCAAAAGGATAAATTCACAGACCTGTAACTTAGAAAATATTTCGAAAATAACATTAAGCCTAAGCTATATGTCTAAAGTCTGTAGCGACCATATCGTCTGAATCCGATTTCTGATTCCAGGACAAATGACTATATCAGTCGATATGATAATACCAAGGTGAGGAATAGTTGAAATTAAACATTTGAGGTCAAAGTTCAGTACTGTAGATTCCGTCAATAAATGATAGTATGGTCTATCTCTATGCAAAGACTGGGTCTTATTGCATGTTTTATAAATTAATAACAATATTGCTAATAATTCACCATAACTTAATGTGTGATACCATAGACCGTGTACGGCTATTTCCAACTTTCCATCACTGCAGACTATCAGATATGAGTGTAAACGGTACGGATATATTTGATTCAAACCTATTGTATGTGAACAAAATGCATTATATGAACAAATAAAATGAATGAAGAATTAAAATATATGTATGCTTGTGCTTATAAACCGTAGTGGGCCAAGAAATCTCGTATGGTAGGTATGGGGGCTGGCTGAAACGTTCTAAGCCTATCTGTAAAAGACCTGTTCAACGTCGTTGGTTTCCATTTTTTCCTATACAGCCCGTTTCGGGAAGTGCACTCTTGCTAACGATGTTGCAAGGCCTGGATTTGGGTCAGGAAGGAAATTACTTGAGCCCCCATAAAAAGTCCTTCACAGCTAATATGACGTCATCATTACTTAGAATATAACGACCGGTGAGTTCCCTTTTCATGGTTACAAATCCGACCAGATTATCACGAGACGTCAGTCAAGAGCTTTAGCAATCATCTTGCAGAAACTTTTGTCATTCGTTACTCGTTGGTGATAATGTGCTCATCCTTTTCATGGGAGATGCCTGCGAGTTAATATGTCGAGTGGCTAATCGTCGATCAAGAATCATAATGCCATGCAACCGAAATGTTTTCTGAAATGGTGGCTATTGGTGGCCTTCCAGGTCATTGTCAAGGCGCACTCTGCCACGCTTAAACTTTAAACTCCCGCAGTCAACTACTTTATTGTGAAAAAGGAGGGGATTTCACCCACAAAAGTGGAGACCAAGTCGGCATAATGTATCTGTGTTGGAGTTAGTCCTTTCAGTTGCGGGTACTTCTGGCGATTTCATTGAGTAGGTTCACAAGCTGTGAAGACAATAATAACACAACAGTTGCAGTTCTTATGTCTATGATTCGTATAATATAATGTACTTGTTGGAGACAAAAGTTTGTTTTATCACAATTTCAGACTTAAAACTTTTCAGCCAACCCTACTATATGTCTAGACCAATGAAGTCAATTAAAAAATTTTTTTAAAAAAAAATATCAGAAAGGTTCATAAATTTTGTATTTGTAAGGGAATCATTTGGAATTAATATAATCTGAAAGAGATATTCTAAAAAGGGTTTGTTCTTGCGATTGATAGCCTAAGAATATTTTTTCAGGGAGTACCAGACAACCTTATCGGAAAATAATTATGAATCTCAACTATACAACAACGATTGGTAACGATTTGCGTTTATGTGTAAAATGTTTCCTTTGGCAGAATATCAAAGGTATAGAATGGTGTTTCATTGGTGCTTACCATTAATTTGAAAGCAAAGCCGTGTCTCGTGTTTACCTGTTTATCCGAACAAAGGTAACGAGTATCTGGAGGAGGAAATACCTGCCATTTGCCGGGGAAAATCTCAATTGTCAAAAATCGATAGCAGGTCGTTAAATGAACATACAATAACATGGCTATGTATTTATCAAATAGAATAATCAATACTGGAAGTCACACTGCTACTACACCGTCGTTTTTCTTTTTATTTGTACCGTAAAAACTGTGTGAAAAATGTTATATTCATTTTTTAACGTTGCTGTCAGAGATGTGAAATAATGTTTTTATGTTGCTACCAAAGATATGAAATAATAAAATAATGTTATCGCGTGCTTAATATATTGCTTTGTTCAAAATCTTACTGTTTTTTATACTAGAAATCGAAGAGCTTTTAATTAATTCCGTATGATCTGAAGTTTGATCTTAGAGCACAACGGTATGAAAGTAAAGTTGTCCAGAGGCACACTATAAAAACTTTTAAAAAACAACAGCAACCAATATCTCTAATTAATGCAGGATAAAGTAACGGAAAATATAATACCAAAATCACTCCTGAATTATTTGTTATCTATAATTAAATCGATGCTATTAATAATTATTATAGTAGTGCTTTGATCAATTATGCATTAGTTATCTCAAAATCATCTACTAACAAATATCTATGGACTAGAACTATGTAAATTTCAAAACATCTAACATCTTGACAAAAATTTGATGGATTCTTCTTTTAAGCAAAATAATGATAAACATAGTAATGCGGTATATTAATACTGAGGTTAATTATAATGTCCTGTAAAAATAAGACAAATTTGTTTCCGTGGAAACAAAAATCAAATCCGGGAAACGTCTAATTTGACAAAAGCACGACAACTATAATAATGTACAAAGTTTAATAAAGAAATAGTACATGAGATATGTTCCGGAAACAACATCGGCGTGGAAGGGGTTCATTTCCGAGTTGTATAAAACAACTGAAAATGTAGCTCGGGAATGATATTAAATACCAACCATTGTAGAAACTATGAAAGGTTGGATAATGCCAGCAATATAAAAACTGTTGAAGGAAAGCGACAAGTTTGCAATAAGCGAGTCCTAATGTGATCTGAAACGGGAGATGAGTGACCAATAAAATGGGAAATCATTGGGAAAAGAAATTAGAAAACGACGTCTTGAGCTCAGTAGCATTTATACAGTAACTACTTCGTGAATTTCCTCTCAAACGACCGGTTAAATTCCTGGACTTATTTTCTTGTTTGAAAATCATTTCCGGTGGCTGCCAGTAACGTTATTTGAAAAGGAGGCGAAATGGAGAGGAACACATATAGTTTAGATTATACAAGTCTTTCTTCTCCTGTTCTCGCTATCGCTACGTGTTGTTACGAGAAATATAATCGGCACGTTGAAAGTGAAAATGGCAATTTGTTGAGAAATGTAGAAACTTGTTATCATTGATAGGTTAAGTTTGAACAGTGATCGGTTGGCTGAATACGTGACGTCAAGTTAAATGTAAGTGTTAATATCACATATCGCGGAAATCAAAGCTCAATATTTTGTCCAAACTGCATATAAAGTAAATCACATCAGTCACAAAACTCAATAAGCCAATTTCCTCCACATGATTAACTCCTCAAACTCCCATCTTTCACAATTTTTATTCTTTGTTCACCGTCGCGGGTTGATGTGCGCTTGCGCTAGCTCTGAATTGAAAAGTTTTTAGAAAGCCAGGACGAATCATGTGACTACATCAGCTAGATTTTGCATGGTTGGAGATTTGTTCTCTTATTAACTATCATTTTACTTCAAGTTAGACAGTGAAGCTTTAACATGTTTATTTTTAGATCAATATTATTTATTATACATCATGGTCTGGGAAGAATGGTCTAAATGCCGATACTATTCATTATATTTCTGTAAATTTGAAACATAAAATTGTGTCGAAAACAGGGCGTGGTACTGCAGTCAATAGTATTGTAGGGTCTACAGGAAGTAACTGACAATCCAACAAAACATCTCACATTAAAACCGCTGTCTATACCCCCCCCACCTTTTATTCATCCATATTGCTGTGCTATACACACACACCCCACCATCACCCGACCCTACCACCCATTTCTCTGTACCAGCGACTTTAGATACCAAATTAGCAAGACTAATTTTATATTCAATTTTATTAAAAAAAAGAAATTAATTCATATGTATTTATATTTTTTAAGAATAATATTGCGTTTTACTTATTCAATAAATATACATCATATTATTACATACACTGTATTATATCTACATTTCGTTATCTACAATATATTTTTCAGATTTAATATATACATCAAAAGCACTTCACCTGCCAGACTATTAAAAAAAAGATGAGAACATAAACTAAACAAAGAGAATTGAAGTCTGATTGATCATTGATTCCATGTATAATACTTCCAAGATCTGACCTTTGACTTAATAAGAATGTTTTCGATTCAAGTGACTCATGAGAATATATAGCCTTTCAAGGAAGTGAAGGGTGGCGTTCATATGCCAAGCATAAGATGGTGGAATGGGCATCCTCTTAGTCTTAAGATTGCAACCGATTATGTTTATTCTGTTATATTGACTATTTGCGTTTCGGTAACATAAAGTCTCAACAAGAAAATTGAAAAGCTTCAACATGATACACAACTTTTTACTCCGCTATTATCAGCTCAAAAAGGTTGTTGTGCCCTCATTCAATAATACCAAGATCTTAATAATTAATATAATTTAAAAAATAAAGAGCTGCTGACGCAAAAGCACAAAAATATAAATATACAATAGTTTAATAATTACTTCAGTTAGTAATTAATAACTAATTAAGTAATTGGCAAAGGAATGATCTATACCATTTAATTATTAATATTAAAACATAATAATATATTATGGCACTCTCTCTATAATAAAGAGGGGATAAACACTAACAATATGATTACCATAACATATAGACACTGTACATTTAATATATTTCGTATAAATTAAATTTAATTAGGTCTGTATATAAAATTTCAGTACAATTTTCTATATACACAATGTGAAGATACACAGATCTAATAATACGTTTTTATGCATAGTACGATCCTAAGTGTGACGGGAGATGACCCGGATGATGGGGCATCACATGACCAGGAATTCCAGTGAAAATATTACTGTTCGTTGTTGACCAGTAAGGTGTCGAGGATCCAAAAAAGCCAGACCCTGGAGTTGACATCGGTGGATGCGTCGGCATGAAGTTGGGACTCGAATATCCAAACATGTCTTGTTGATAACGAAGTGTAGATGAATCGTTAGAATTAGATTGAAGGCATTGGGCCAGTCCATTAAAATCAAACTTATAAGCATAACGTTTACCGTGAACTTTGGTCATAATGTTCTTGTCGTAGTAGTAACGTAAAGCACGACTCAATTTGTCGTAATTCATGTTAGGTTTGCTCTTCCGTTTACCCCATCGCCTTGCAACTTCATCAGGGTCTACTAATTTAAATTCGCCATTGGTTCCTTCCCACGTAATACAAGCAGCATTTCCGCTGTCTGATAACAGTTCGAGTAAAAACTGCCATAGCTGAATTTGACCACTTCCTGTAATAACAACAAAAAAAATATAAATTTATTTTCAGATCATAACACTGTAGTAACAACACAACCTAGTGCTTATAGCAACGATGTGGTTAATAATCACCCCCGAAGATATTTGAGATGTTTATTTGTTACAGAGTTTTAAATCAAGGTATCTTAAAAGTGGAAAGCTTACCTGAACTAGATAATCGACTTGACATGGGTCCAAACAGTTGATAGGGATCTGGAATTAAGATATTTAAAATAAATACATAATACTTAAATGGATTATCCAACATTTTACGTCATGTGAAAGATACCACATTTAGTTAAAGATACATTGCATACGATTTAGATACAGGGCTGGCCATGCTTGCTATAATTACTCAAAAATAGATAATGTAAAATGAAAATATTGAAAATTTCATTCAAATTACCGAGCCATGTTATCACCGTTAATAGTTTTGACAAGATGTGTGCATAGTGATAACCAGAGCACTGGTACATTCGAGACGTAGCCTCGTTTTCCCATTTTTAAATTATTTTTTTTAAATGGCGAACAGTTCTAATCTAGATAAAATCTCGAGTATCCGATGCCATCGAGAATTGATTAGGGTCTGACTTTGTTAATAAATGTCTAATTAATAGTTTATATAACATTTCAGGCCTAAAGAAAGACCCGCAATAGGCAGATTTAGCTCTTGCATAATGTATGTTTAATTGCACTTTAACTATCAACCTGAATGTTAATAAATGTGATTTAACCAGGAGTCAACGAAGTCAGCAAACTTCGATTAATGAAATCTAATATGAGTTATATAAAGTATATAAATTTCCGATTCAGAAACATTGAGAAGCTGTATTGTTGTCTACACAAATATCGTATGCACAACGGATCCCAGGAACAAATCAAAGAACAAAATGTTGAGCTCTGGCAATACAACACCCACATGTCGTACCGGGGAAAAATCAATCTGGCAACATTATACAGAATTTGTTAACGTACTTTTCATTGTCAAACATATAAATATATAAAAATGTTCATTAAAAATTCTTAAATAATCAGTCGAGTAGAAGGATAGATAATATATATATATTTATTCAAAGACGGACATATCTCTTTTTATGGAAGGAAATAAATTTTGTAGGAGTGAGAAAGAAGGAAAAACGGAGCCATACATTCTCATCAAGATTACAAATATCAAAGTTCTCGTTCAACAAGATCAGAGAACGTTTAGGCGAAGCAGTCATCCGTTTCTTAAACACATTTTTACATTAATGTATCAATTCATTGCCATTTCAGCATATTATGAAGCTTGTCACCTAACTAAAGTAACATTGACAATCACATTAGGACGTTAGCGTCAACTATATTCAATATGCAATCAGGCGTGGTGCCACTTTGATGTAATCTAGCCCCATAATGGAAAAGCTACGAATCTATTTTCAACGGCTACTTCCTGCTCATGCCATGGAATACGAAATTAAAATCAAAGACTGGGTAACATTTTATTTTGTATGGCGTGTTTTCTTTGTGATTTCTATCGTGATTTACCGAATTAAAAATATATTTATAACTTATATTGCAAGATTAGCTTTACTGCATGGGGAAAAACAACATCTTAATGAATTAATGAATGAAATGGGGTTTAACGTCCTACTTTTCTGCACCTTTCGAAACTGATGACATGGAATAAATCATTATTTATAACGTGTTAACTCTAGAACATAGAACGAAGTTTTTAAGATGAAGCCTGCACGTATATTTTAGAGTCGTGTTAATACAACCCCGTTTGACGTTTGTTTTAGAGAAACGAAATGAAATGGGTTTAACGTCCTACCGTTCCGCTTCGAAAGTTTGTTTTAGTAAAACTGGTAAAAATATTGACGTACTATAAAATACAATGGTTACTAAATAAAAAAAAATATGAATATATTGATCTACAGGTGTCACTTGAATTGATTGACAGGTCAACTTGTAATGTCTGTCTATCATATCGCGTCTTTATCTGTAAAAAATACTATGATTATTTCCAATTAAACAACTCGCTTCATTTAACTTGATTAGCCTGAAGTGCAATCATAACTGATTCGGAAAGGCATGACACGCTTATGGCGAAACGGCATAGAATATGTACACGCGAGTTCCGTTTCTGACACGCGTGCGACGCTGTGTCTTTCCGTTAATCGGGGAGCATCGTTGAGAGACTGGACAATGGCTAACACTAGGCGCTTGACCGTTGAAGGACTAGGGTACATAACAATGACCATTAGGGTATAAATGTCTTAAAACGCGATATGGTCATTAATACATCGTGTTCTTATTTGCATCCACCCAGTCCATAATGCGTAAATGATGACAGTTCGGATCATTTGATGTATGGACAATAACACTGTACACCGTTTATAGTGATTTGTCCTGTATGAGCGATATGATGAGACCGATAGGAGCTGGTGAATAGCGTAACAAGGTTCATTGACGAGTTTATTTGTCCTCTCACATTGTACACAACATCGACAACGCAATATTGTCTGAATAGGGTTTGACGTCCTAACAAAGAGCTCATTAGACCGTACGTAATGAGCTGTTCAAAGTGTAAAGTATATGGGCATCTGTGCG
This sequence comes from Patella caerulea, assembly GCA_036850965.1. Lineage (NCBI taxonomy): Eukaryota > Metazoa > Mollusca > Gastropoda > Patellidae > Patella > Patella caerulea. The sequence goes on from JAZGQO010000006.1 coordinate 29,966,795, forward strand.
AATAATAAGTCAATTTATGACAAATGTTACATGGAGCACATGATAGTTGATAGATCTTAAGAATCTTTGTTAAAAGTTTATTTTTTTAAAAAAAACCCATCTCAGTTACACTTAACCATGGTTGATTCCTTCGACAAAAATTAACAACCAAAAAAAACCCTTTAGATATTGGCGTAAATCGGTTGGTTTTTTTTTTTAGAAAAGAACCATTGCTTATGCTTGCTTGATACTATCATTCTTCGGTTTGTTAGCATTACATTCTATTTAAAATGTTAATGTGGGCAAGGAAATATTTAATATGCAGTTGGTGTAGTTATAAAATGTCTCGAGCGAACTTCATTGTTCCTCATTTTTTTATTCCAAAATAAAACAGCACTTGTTATTCTTATTGGTGGCGTGATGTACGAGAAACAGTTTTATTTGTCTGTGTTAATTATTTATTTCGTATGTTTTAAATAGGATTATTCATTTAATTCTCAGAAATGATCAATTGCAGCGAGTAAATAAATGTAATAAGTTTTTCATAATATCACATTCTAATAAGCTTTTCAGAAAATCCAAGCACTGACCAATACTTAGAGTATTATCTCATTTGCGCCAGCCTTCATCAAATAAAATGTACGTTTCGCAAAACTTTTTCAAATCAGTGATGGCTAAAGATATAATATTTCTAATAGTTCGCTTAGATTCAAAATTGAACAGCTTGAATTTGTAACAGTCAAATCACGCCAAATTGAAACGTACTGGTAACAAACCAGAACTAATGTCTCTTTAAGGTAAAACTATTGCTGGGCAATGACAATAGGATTGGGAGGAGCCATTCCGCAACTAACATATGGTTCATTTTTTTTTGTTACAATAAATTCGCTTGCGAGTAGGGGTCTTTATACAGAGGAGGAAACCGAAATGGCAATAGGAGTATGACTTATTAATAAGTATTATATACCGTATTGTACTGTTTAAAACACATATCTCACAATATCTTTTATAAAATACATAACATCACAATATATTTTATTCACAATATAAACGCGTTTTGTTTCTGTCATATGGCAACATTATGTGATAAAGACTTTAAAGTTTGTCTGGGGGTTTATTAGTTTAGATGAAATATAATATTCTAGAAGCAAGAATCCTGTTCTTAACACGATTCAATCAATGGCGGAAACATTGATAAGGTTTCGTCAATACCGGTCGGAAATCTTTGAGGTGTCTGTCATCAGATTTAGAAAAAGACAATTTGACTGGCCATTGTCTGCAAACATAGGCCAGGAAGCCACATATCTTACACTATTGTCTTGAAGGGTTTCATTCAGGAAAGACACTGACTAACATTGTCACATAACTCAACAATCTGTTAGCAATTATCAGGAACTGTCTCCTAACACGATGCCAATCACATACGTGTCCTTGTATATAAATTCTTTAATCTATGTCCTGGTAGCATATCTACCTCAAATAAGATGTATTGATTATGTTCAAATGTACTATGATTACCGCTTGGATATATATAAAGATTTAAATTGGGTTGTCTGTATTTGTTTTTTCTCCATTAAATCGACTTTGTTAATTAGTGTACGTACCATGAATTGGATCAAGTCACAGAAAATATTCAACTTTTTTTTCAACTCGTGAGACTATGTTAACCAATTCACCTAAGATTATTTTAACTCCTATTCAGTGCTAAATTAAGAATCGTTTAGTTTTAAGCAATATACTGTATAGGTATTACAAGGAAAAAAAAGAGGCAATTACCTTGTGTTCTCCATTGTGGATGGGTGTTGTTATAATTGGATTTAATACCAGGAAACCCAGAATGACCATATCCTGAAAATATACAAAGTGGAAAAATTCTTTAATATATATTTCAAAATCCAAATTGCTGTAGGTCTTGGCATTGACATTTTTAATATTCACTGAAGAGGGAATATTAGAATACAATAGAAAAACGCAGAAAGGGGCTAAACTGAATGTAAACCCTTACAAGCAAACTATATTAAAATATTCTTTGGTATCAATTATCAAACAGGCATCAGATCTATTAAATGTCTCCCTTAAACCATCGCTTATTAACACGTGTCAATTTTTGATGAAATAATGAACACATTCTCATCTTGGTTTAAATAAACTATTAATTTCATCAAATTCAGTTCTAAAAATTGACTTTTCGGCACCGAAATCAAACTGTGGGTGAAACTAAAGACGGCCATGCGGTTACCCGGACGTTGATTCTATCTTAAAAAACAATAAACTGTGAAAAATGAAGCAGTGCTAACCAACTCGGTTTAACGCCCGCCTTAATTGCTTTTGTTGTATGTCTGTGCACACAGTTGGTCGATTAAAAGTTAGGACATAAAATTGTCAACTTATCTCAAACCAAATTAAATGTGGTGATATCTTCAACTACACTGTTTAGACGAAAAAAGACAAGCTTGACATTATTTATCGACAAAAGATGGCCCAATGTTGGACAGAGCTCCTTACATATAAATGTCCATTTCCGTATTGTACACAGAATAAAGTAGCATATTAAATAAACTTTAATCTATTGACTCTTCCTCCTATTTATATGAACTAAATAATATAAATGGGATTATTTAATATCATATCAATACCCCCCCCCCCTCAAACAAAATAAATGACATATAGATAAAAAGGGTTAAAGCTAAACAAAATACATCGAAATAAGTATTGTACTGAACACCTGTTTACTATAAACAAAATAAACGAACCTTGTGCAGTGACGGGGGAACTTGATGACCATGGACTTTTAGTAAATGTTGGCTCTGTGAAAACAAATTTTCAAAATTAATTGATGACGTTGTAATATTTATACATGCATTATAAATACAATATTGGAAACTGTGTAACAAGAATTCCATTAAGCGTTTTCATAGTCTAAACATTGGCTGCGTTTTACAGCACATCATCACACCAGACATTTTTTTTCCCCGAAAATAAATATTATACCTGCAAATAGAAAACCCGGGAGTCCTGTAAATGAACATGGCCGAAATAAATCCTGTCTCTTCAAAGTCTGCATCGAAGAAAATATTCAAATCCAAGATGGAACACTTTGATATGAAAATTCCTAAATAAAAAGTATTCTCCACATGAAAAGCTTTGTTACTGGGATAGCAAACACGTAACAGTGAGGCGATACATCGACAGTCGTAATGCAAAATCACGCAAAATCGTTCTTCAGTTCCGTAGTTGGCATCGACAAGGGGAAATCGTCACTCATGCCATTTGACAAGAAACTAAAGTCACAGGGGCTCATTTCCCGTACGAGTTTTATATGCGACTTCTAATACAATAACTGCAATTTGCAACAACTAACCAATCAATTGATTGTAAAGTTAAGTCTATCGTCCAATGTGGCGGCTAATCTTTTCGAGCTTACAATCAATAACTCTCTAAGTAGTCTAATGTAATCACAACCACCACGTGCTCGCGAATGTTTACACGGAACCCAGTGTCGGAAGGGGTCACCTTTTCGGCTTTTCAACGCTAGAGAGTTCTGAAGAGTTGCAAATTGAGGGCAGTTCAGATGTATGAAATGGGTTGATTAAAGCTAGTAAAGCGAGGAAGGGAGGACATTATGTTGATTATCACCCAGAGTCGATCATTTTTTTGCTCCGGACCGAATCACCTTCAAACAGTAGCGTCTCTATGATTTCACTGGGTTTTGATTTCACGACGCCACAAGACCGAGAACTGAAGGCAACGAGATACAAATCTCTATTCATTTCAGTAATCATTTTGCAATTACGCGATGATGTGTTGATAGTTAAATATTTACTGTATTTCCTGATATTTGAACGAGAGTGAAATGCTTTTAAGCGTTTTGTTTACTCAATCATTGTGTTGCAGGAAAACTAAATTGGTAGTTCGTTTCCTACGCGTTAACTATTACAATTAAGGAAAGCAATTTAGAATCACCGTTCTTTGATTGTGGTAAACTATGGCGGGTATTGATACGACTACGTTACGTTTCAATAACCTGTTTCATCAGATTGTTTTAGCTGTTCGACATTCAAACTACAAAAACTTGAGGACAAAGACTCATCATATTGGTTTGTGTAGACTCGATGAGGTAGAACATAACACGAGAATCGGAAAACACTTCTGTCAGGGTCTAGCGCCTCCATTTTGTTTCATTATTGTATCATAACTTGTATATTGATATTGAAAATACCGAACAAATTAAACTTGATTAACTTTATCTCAGATATATTATTCACATCTCTAGATATAGTTTAATTGTATCCATTTATGTCTTCAATTGATAGATAAGATGCTGTTTCGTGTTACACTTATGTTCCCCTTTAAGATAACGTCGCAGTTTGTTTGTGATAGAGAGAGAGAGAGCGAGAAAGAACATTATATGTATATGATATCATCAATTAAGAAAATTAAATTTTAATTTGCTACATTCTTGTAAAGTTACAATGCGTTTTGTTTTTCATGTGAAAAATATCATTTTATAAAGAAGCATTTACTTTGGTATTAAAAGTCAGGAGATAAAAATGGTTTGATGTCTATTGAATTTATTACGACCTATTTCTGTTTTTTTCAATGCAATGAATGATTGAAATGAAAGTAGGATTTTTCTGTTGAAAACAGGGCATTCGGTACCACTGAAAGACTAGACGTTGTCCCTTGCCAGAACCCGCGTGCTGCACCACTGACAAGAAGAAACAGCGCCGGAACATCTTGTTCGTTTTGCAACCAGATAAAGATACAAAATAAGATTCAAGTTATTAATTTGAGAATAATATGTTCTGTAATTGTCCTTGTAAGGTATTCAAATCGGCTATACATATAATTAAAATCGTTCTATATTTAAGAAGTTTTAACGAACACATATGAGTTTATGGAGTTTTATTATAAGAAGATCAAGGATACGTGTGTGTGGGGGGGGATTTACCCACTATCTACCGTTTAACACCTTAAGTGTGATGTTTCATACCTCATTAAGTAGTTTCACAAATTCTATTCACTTGTCGTTCAGGCAATTATAGCTCTTCATTGTCTATTATTAGATCTAATTATTTAATAACACCATATGTAACGTTTGTTTTTCACAGCTTGTCGTTACGTGGGCTCAATGCAGCACCTGTGAGCTCACTGTTAACTAAGGTCAACAGTTTACGAATAATTTTATCTGCCAAACAGAATAATCGTATAGTACTGATGTCCAGTCCAACACCACACTACCATACCCAACTACACGGATCATTAGAGGGGATATGTTCATACTATTCTTTAAGCTTCTCCAAATCATAGTCAGGGGACGTACTAAAATTGCACCGCTGTGACTTGATTTGGACATCACTCAGAACCCGAAGGAGTGTCCTCAAATTTGGACACATTCTAACGCGAACACTATTATGTTGTCCGAAAGAAAATTACACGAAAGATCGTGGATTAGCGTATATCTTTCAATTGTATAAATACAAACGTTATGCATACATACCTGTTTTTGGTATACAATAAGTAGCACCACAACTGTTTTGATTGTAAGCTATGGTGGTTGTACCCATGTGTGGACTGTTCTCGGGCAAGTCTGGTGTTTGACGTGTTGGAGAACTACCTGTGTAGAAACATAATGGTTTAGAGTGTTGAACAAACATAAATTTGAACATTTCGTAACACCTTTAATTTGAAATCAATAAATAAATGTACATACATCATTAATCGTGAAATACGAAGAATTCATCGGGAATAAAAATGTTTACTTTTCGACATATAAATAAATAAATATAAAGATGTATTCATTATATATGTTAATTGTCCCATATTGGAAAACATTACATTGCTTTTTGTTATTAATCGCGTACCTATCTAATATCCCTCGTTATCAATAAGTTTAACAGAATTTCTCACTGGACAAGAAATTAAAGGGATATAACTCGAGTTAGCGTCAGTCAATTATTTCAATGATTTCCGCATAGAAGTTAAGCAGACTATAAACTATCGTTGCGGTTCCTATTAATGCTTAGAAATGCAGGATTTGTTAAAACTATATACAATAATAAATGAAATATATTTTAAAAATTACAATGTTTGAATTCGAACCAAAATATGTGAACAAGTCAAAATTTTCCACTTTGATCACGTGTCCCAACCCCACGGCACTCGATCCCACCATGCATCATCACTCGGAGGAGGGTCTTCAAAGGGTTTTGAAAAGAGGGCGAAAATTTTCCATTGCAACGTGGGTCCGCTTATCCATAAGAGTTCAATAAGCAATAAGCAGGTTTGAATAAGCAGTATGCAAACAAAAGGCCTACACAATTTGACTGGAATCTATTGATTCCTATAGAAGGATTTGAAAACATAAAATTCAACGGACATTCAAGATAAAAGCCAAATAATAATCACAGATTTGACCATTAAATAATTCAAAACTCCGTGACAACCTACCTTGTCGTAAATACGCTAAATGGGTTAATAAAACTTCTGCATTATAAGGCGACACCTTTCGTAGAAAATCGTCACGACTCATTTGGCAAAGTGCTGCACCGTCTGTATGAAGGAATAAATTAGAATCGAGATCACGAAGACCGTATTGTCTAATAGCCCAATCTAACCACTGTTGTACGTGGCTTTCTGTCCACAGGGAAACTTCTGAAATTATAAAGAATGATTCTATATATATTTGTATTATTTCAATCAATATTCATTTTTTTTTTTTCTTGAAAAAAATATTATCTACTGAAAAAAGGGAACAAAATACCGACTATTAACATAAAAGTATGGTACATGTATATTACAAAATAGATAAATATTATTCTCTAAAATATCCTTAAATAACAAGATAATCTGAAATATAAAACAATTCTCTCTCAAGTCTACCTGAATATAACAGCAATCCTGAACAAAAATAACTCTGCAAAGAAATTCTGGCAACTGATACAAATACTTTTACATCTTCCTTAATATAGGATTTTCAAATCAGATGTTTATTACAGTTTTAAAAATTTCAGATTAATGATTTGTTGTCATGACAATCAAAATAGTGGCACTCCATTTGTTCTCTTCTCGCATGGAGTCTACAGAAGTGATAATTTGATTTACACTGTATAGCCTCTTCTTGATTTACTGAACAACCCCCTATTAAGAAACAGTATTGTTTCCGTTAAGTATCCGTGGGTGAATAAAGAACCACCGTGACGTATGTTGCACACAATGTCATATCCCGTGGTTTAGGTAATTTCATTATTGTCTGAAAAGGAAATGTACAATTCAGCCATAAAGCTCGGCCATATTAAAAATTCTAATTTACTTGATAAAAATTATAATCGACTAATAATTCATATATGAAACACAAAACATGTTATAATTCGACTTTTTAATTGTTTCAATTCCAAATAGCCTTATCTATAAATCAGATATCAACAGATAGTTAGGAGTGATATATGTATCAACTGAATGGGCTGTATATGCCGTTTTAAAAATGCAATTATAGAATTAATTCTAAGAAAGTACACTTTATTATCACCCTGCGCCCCCACCCTCCCCCGATAGGATCTGATCGACACTAAACAAAACGTAAAGATATGGTTTGATCAGATGCTTAGACAATAAACATGTATGTCTTGTGTATCGTTTCTACAAAGAGCCATCTCTTATCACCGTAATGGTTAAAATGAATAGATAACGAAAAGGGAATATATTGGAAATTTCTGTCAAATTACGTCATTCTGAACTGAGTTATAGCAATTTAAAGAATACTAGTAGTTTAGTTTCGATAATCTTTGCTACAGTTGTCACGATAATAAACCAATTCTTGAAATCCATTCTTTAAATAAATGTTCAAATCCGTTGATAATCTCAATCATCCGATGACTTATAGAGTTGATTATGTGCTTGGCATGTGACTAAATGCCTAAATTAAATGAAATATATTCAATGGGCAGATTTAGCTCTTACAAAATGAGGGATCATGCTGCAAAGTGAGTAAGACACTGGCTCGCTAGCTTTGAGGTCGGGTGTTCGATCCCTGCATTGGCAGATAAATTCCATCCAGATTTTCCTGTGTAGTTCCCGCTTGTCAGTGATGCAGGACGAAGGGCCTGATAAGGATAGCGATCTAGACGTTTGGATGGTCGAAAACCGAGTTCCCGTATACACATTGGCGTGCACGTAAAAGATCACATGACAGCTGAAATTCGACATAAAGGTAGGCCACAGTACCGCTGTCCGGACAAGATTTCCCCCACAACACACCGTAGGACGTTACACCCCATATTTCTTACATAATGCACCTTTAATTTAAAAAGAAAATACGAATTGGAATCTAAAAAAGCAACTAAAACTTGTTAGCTATTTAAAATTTCCAAAATAAATGTGTTCTGATAAGAGTTTGTATATGCCGTAACGTGCACGACATTGGTCACCTAGATCATAAAACGTATTAAACGCGGTCAGTCACCACGATACATCTGATTTGTACCATCTGAACTATAATATATTCTAACTGCCAAATCATACATATAAGGATCGATAATTAAAGCAGAGGAGGTAACTATTTAAATATCCAAGGTAATTATTATGTCATGGTTATTTCCGCATAAGACATCCGTTCGTATATTATGTTAATTACGAATTAAAGGACAGCTTCCTGTTCTAGAGGACATGGTTCCAAAACATTAAGCATGAATTGAATATAGTAATAAAATGAGAATTTATCATTTATGATTTTTTGTTTATTTAGGAAATTATTTTTCGGTATGCCATCGTATTCACTTTGACAGCCCCGCCCCCTTGTCGAAAACCTTATGTTGACACAATAGAGCCGTTTGTTTTTGAATTTTGGGTAAATCATTAAGTTCATGAGAGAAAACAATTTGTACCAATATTTAGCCTCCAATCTGGAGTTATATATTTTTTCAATAGACCTTGTGAACGCCATGGAGGCTACATATTTCTGTTCATATTAGATGTAAAGCATTGGAAAAATGAGAGGATGTACCTATCTTATGGCAACCACAAACTACTGATTACCTTTTACCACCAAGGAAAACCTTATAAATGCTAACCATCACTAAAATTAGGTTTTTAAACCTATCAGATACAAATGTATTAATTTCTATCAATTCATAAAATAATGTGACCATAACAGTTATTTTATGCGAAAACGAATTAAATAAATGCAAATTTTAAAGTAATATTTCTAGGATAGAGCGAAAAGAGTTTTGGAATCGACAAGTATAGTTTCGTAACTATCATGACCATCCTCGGTATCCCCAGTAGTATCATTTTGTATACCCCACTAAACCATGGATTATTCTCTAAGGGGGTGGGGGCGTTTTCAAGTTTTCTGCCCTTCGCAACCAGTTCCCTAAATCATTAATTGTAAAGGAAGTTTGTTTATTTCACAAATGCGTTCGAGATTATTGCAATAATTCAAACCTTCGGGTCACAATCAAAATACATATAATAACCATGATCATAGGTAAGTTTAGACGTTTTGAATAATGTTGCAATTGTTTAGCTTCTACATGTATTTTGAAATGACATAACTTTATGTATACCAAAGCTTGTATCCAATTATAGTAATAATTATATATTAATGATACTAGATAAAACGCCACACTTTCCTGAAATAAAACAATTGTTAATTATGGAAGATCCGTTGCTAACAATATCTATAAAAAGTATGGTATATAAAGATTCTAATTATTGGTTTATCTGAAAATAACAGTTTGTAACTTGAATATAACACTTTGGCACATAGACTGATATTTTTAATATTATTGGTATCTATTTTTGGTAAACTAAGTATAAATAGTAACTATAATTAATAAATGTGTTCTATATGTTATTTTCGTGGGTAATAGTTTTATTTATAGATTTATTCTCTAGATATATACTATGACAATCTGAAATAAAATTTGAGTTTTGGGTGTAATATTTTAATGCAATCCATGTGGTTACACAGGCGACCTTACTCCAGACATCACTAGAACAAAGTTAGACGCATGTCACTACCTTGTATATGCCACTATTCAATACAAAAACCTATTGAGTAATGTGGCGGTGATAGATTGAATCGAACTTAGGATAAAAAAAAAACAGAGGGGAATCTTGAAGTTGCGCATTTTGATAAAGCAATAATTGGTTTCGTCCAGGAGGCGCAAAGGTGGTATCTACCACATATTGCCCAGTATGAATGATGAATTTCGGTGAATTTCGCGTAACAGTAATTCTAGTTATGAAAGGCAATATATATTGTATGGACTTGCATATAAACATATATACATATACAACATCTGGAAAAAGTTGAAGCAATCTGACCTAATTGTGGCCAACAGCAAAGTGAGAGAAGCACGTCAAGTAGGTAGATACAGAAAGTTAAAAGGTTCTGATTTAAACAATATGTATATAGACATCCCGTCTTTAGCTCAACTCTTCATTTTCTGAACAAACAAAAGGAAGTTTACGTTGTAAATGAAATTGGTCGGTCATCTTATAACTGGCGTATACTTTGAGAATAATATAATAATATCCAAGCCATCTGATGATTCACAACATGTATAAGTGGGTTTCAACCTATCCTGATGACACATTTTCTCAGTCACTTTATAGATGCACGTTTTTGAACTAAAAGTTATTTTGTTCTCGTTTAACTATATATTTAGACAATAGTAGAAGATTATAGGAGTAACCACTTGTTTAGCTATGGGTTTGTCCGGGCCATTTCCTTGACTATATTATCCCCCCACCCCCTGTCCTAACAACCCAAGTATAGGACTAAGTACTCAGAGATGTAGGGGAGGAGGGCATTTTAAATATGCAGCATGCAAAGTTAAGTAGGGAAGATTGCACACCAACATCAATTACACCGATATGGATGCCCGGGGCCCCCACCCCACCCCGTTTGTCTCTCTCCGCACTCTACTGCATTATTTTTATTATAGTAATAATTTTAATATTTTTAACATCGTCCCTTGACAGAAAAAGAAAACAGAACAGAAGTTAAATGCTCTGATCGCTATCAGTTTAGTGTCAGGAAGACTAGGTTTCAGTTCAAACACATTATAATATACAGAACAGTTAGAAACTGTATCAAATGATAATGTCATTTCTTTAATGGTAAGATAAAATGGCGCCTGTGCCAATATGTATTAACTACATCAATAAGGGCAATTATTAGAGATATGATCATTATGACTAAACAATATATGAATAAAATGATATTATCTCCCTTATTTATTTGAATATCATTCTTAAAGATTATTATGGCAATCTTTTGATAATGTGTTCTCGTTTCGATTTTCTCACATATGTCTTATTTTCTTACAGATACAAGAACAATAGTCCCGTAAAAACTAAACTCGGCCTAAATATCTATATCAGTATTGGCAGGCTTGAAACACGGTAATCAAGTACAGCTGGTTGTAGTTTATTCACGTGTTGGTTGTATTTTCCTGTCTTCAGTAGTTTGTGCAAGCGACTTAATGTTGGAATAAGAGGTGTTTGGTTTCCGAACTACACCAGTTGTATTCCTACACACATGTTGTCCACATGTGCCTCAGTGCACCCTAGTGTAAGACGATGGGCGGAGAAACAAATAGTTCCCGGTATTGCTGTTTCCCAAGGGAAATATTTTTTAAAACGCTGAAGTATTTAGGAAAATATTCCCCTTTTACATTGTTACCTGTGTGCTATATTATGTAATATATGATAAACATTTATAGAATACGTCAATTTATAATGGAGGAAACATGGTAAAATGTATTGTTTAGTTTTTATTTAGAAGTTTAACTTGTTAAAACCATACATATGTAAACAGGATTATATATATTATTCGACAAAATAACATAATATTTAGAGGTTTATTATTTTTAATTTACAAAGTTTTAAAAGAAATGCTTCTTGGTTTTGTTATTTGTTTGCTTCGTTTTCATTTATTTATAATAATTATATATAACAGTGGGCCTATGTATTTAAGCAAATGAAAATTGTGCATACAAAGATATATAGCCTATTGAAATATTGACAACCATAATTCTCCCTCTCTCTCTCTCTCTCTCTCTCTCTCTCCCGATCTGATCGATTTGCTTCGTTGATTTGCTTTGGACAAAGGGAAGTGACGTCAACCAGCTAGCAACTAATAACCTGCTAATAACTAATTCCCCCAAACCTGACGTAAAGACTGATCACGTCATATGACATTAAACACTCCCAAATAAGTCTTTTAGGTGCGTTTTCCTACGTTCAACTTTCTGGTAAGCAAGTACACCAGAGACTTCGACCTTTTTTAAAATTCATGTGGGTTGTCCATCACTTCCTGCCTGTCTTTTCTGTTGTTGCAAGAGAAATCCTATTGATTTTTTTTTACCGTTTAAGATTATTTTTATGGGTCGTGAACCGTCTATTTCCTTTTTTTTTTAATTTTTTTTTTTTAAACTCAAGATTATCATTTACATAAAAATGATACGGTTATCCGATTTATTGAAAGGTAGAGCCCTCTGATATTTTTTATGATCATTTCCAACGACAATGTGTTACCATGTTAGTAGTATTGGCACCATGGGGCTACCAAGTACATAAATCCGTTATCGAAAACGCTAAACTTGGATCACGAGAGTTCAGCAGAATTTAGATGCATTATACGATAGTTTTCGAACAGTCCAAAGTAAAGCTCTGAAACATTTTGAATTTTTGAAAGAAATTTTGAATATTGAATAAAATGAAAATAAAGTTAAATCCTGCAAATGGAAAATATGCCCAGAACATAACTTTAAAAAAAACAACCAAAAAACAGTATTTTACCAATACCTTCCCTTCTTAATATTGCCACACACTCTCAAAATTCCATTTGTTTCCGCTCGCAAAGAATATGGTTGCTATGAAAAATTATCATCAGATTTCCTCTTGAATATTCAAAGGCAGTTTCCTTTTTATTTGGACTATGAATGAATATATTAATTTGATATTATCTTTAAAATCTTATCGCTATATAATTTCAGTGTTTTTATAATGTAATCTGCTTAGGTGAGTTTTGGTCTTCAATTATATGTACCAGGATACTGCCCATTGCGGCTATATTAATCAAGTCTTGTGTAAATGTCAATTATATTCTGAGATTAAATTATTCAATAAAATAAGTAAAATTATTTTTGTTTTTCTAATTCAACTAATACATCATATCCGCATTATATCATATTTAAACTCTGTAAGATAATTTTTTGGTTTTTGTTTGGGTTTTTTTTTTTCATTTTCACACCTTTTTTAAACATTTTGATTTTGCACACCCTATGAGACATTTTCATTTTGCACACTTTGTTAGACAATTTTACTTTGCAGACTATATTAAGCATTTTTATTTTGCACACTTTGTTAGATAATCTGGTTTATAGTTGTTTATTTGTTGTTTTTTTTTTTGTCATTTATAGACATTTTTAATCTTGCACACTTTATTGAACATTTATAGACATTTTTAATCTTGCACACTTTATTGAACATGTGGCAAGTTAGGAAAATCGTCAATTTGGTCATAAATATGATTATTGTGAATTTTTGGATGTTTATCATTTTCGATCATCAAAGCATCTTTCATTTCCTTTGTCTTCTAACCCCTACGTTACCAATGTAAATACTGTATACATTTCTAATTCTAGGATTAAAGAGATGCGTCACATTACAGCTTATTCGGATTGAATTCGAACTGAAACGCCATGCATTGAATGTACATAACTAGCAGAAGTGGAGGTCATTCATATCCAAGTTGTTCGTATTCGTGATCTTCTGTTGCTAATGTTTAATTTTTTTAGGCGGGCAATGCTAGATTAGCGACGCGGTGTCTTTGTGTCTACGACATTTTGCAATTGAGCGTCGGGAACGATTTCGTCTGCACCAGAACCAAGGGCGAATGAACATGATTACTCTTCTGGTCGCGTTTGCTATGCAACAACAAATATACACGCACTTCGTGCTCGGCTCTGCAGTGGCGAAGATACATTTCATAATTAAAAGCCTTTCAGCACTAACTTGCATTATGCCAAGCAAAAATTTTTGTTGTCATTTTCATTCAACCACATACAATACATGCTAGAGACTCGACTTTACTAGACCCAAGACGTCTGGAACTGGCCCCTTACTCGGTACCTCCAGTAGTCGCATTCCGTTCTACTCCACTATATCCATACGGTCCTGGCCTTGATTGTAGCTAAAGTCTACAGTTTACAAACCAGTCGTACTAATGAACCGATCTTCAGTTCGTTTTTATAAGGATATATAACCATATTCATGTCCATTTACTGAATGATTTATGTAAAAAAAATGTATACATTTCTAATTCACTTATATTTTTAAATATAAGTGAATTAAAATTGCATTATCAAAATCTGTCTTATGTTTGGCCGATTTCAAATATGTGTAACATCAGCTGTATGTTTGACTTTTGATATTATTATTACTATTCATTCTTTGTCTGTAAGGTTTCATTCTATTATGTTTGTTATTGCTGAACTTACACTGGTAATTTAATTCTCGGGTAAACTCTTGACCTACTCATAAAAACACCTGTCCGGTCTTCGTTAACATATTATATATATGTCATGTAATTTGTTGTTAATCAATACGCATTTAGTATAATTTGGACTTCTCTCATTTAGGTACATTCTTGCTAATTCCTAATTTTGTCCCTTGAAGTGAAGCTTTGCGTTTTACTTACTTTACCCGATGAGAGTTATTGCCCTTCGCCAACTTAATTTGCAATTAACGATTTATGGGTTTTGTCGATAAAAACTACAACTCATCAAGGGCAGATATATGAAAACGCCCCCCCCCCCAACCAATACATTAACCCAGGGGTTAGTGGAACAGAATGGAAATAGACCACTCGGGATACCGAGGATGGCCTTGTCCCTGAGAGCTCGGCCTTGATCATCCGTGGTCTGAACATACTATGTCTTTGTATTTGTCTTTGTACTGGTTATGTTACCGCAATATATGTTTCAGTGGGGTAGGAATACTGCTATGTAGGCTAACAATTCAGTTATCCGCCCCCCTCCCCCGCGAGTAGAAGTTACAGTAAACCCGTCGATCTCAATCAAGCGCGCCCCACTCAATTTTTATTGTGGATTGTTGTTCCAGATTGAATTCGGAAATATACGGACTCGTTATTTCAAATTTAGCTCAGATTTTGATGCTTACCTGCTCCATAAGTCGGAGCAGAACACTAGGACGATAAACCCCGTGTCATTTCATTTTCATAATTGTCTAATGTAAAACTGCTAATTATATCTAATAAATATATTCTTACCAGAAATAAACTAGGGAACACGAGTTTGATGGCCAACCTGAATTCGTAGGTGAAGAAATTAACACATTGTATATAAATGTATTTTACGCTCATATAAGAACTGGATATGGAATTTAATAATATAATAATTATGTAATCATTTGAATCACTCTAAACGGTACAAATTGAGATTTCAAGTCCTAAGTGATAAAAAATGCACATCTTTTTTTTTAGTAAGAAATTGAAAATTATAGATTTTGAAAATGATTGATGCTACGTTACATATAATTACATTTTGGAAGGAAGCATAGAGATAAACTTGTAGTGGACATATTAATAAAATAATGAAGAATCAATTTTTTAAATTGAATTTTATGTAATCAGGTGATTTAATTAATTAATAATGCTGAATGGTATGTTATATATAATATAGTCTATTTTTAGTTTTAGGGTAAAATGTCATTTTACTGTAAAGTAGCTAAGTCTCTAACTCAATATCATCCCAAATCTTCAAGATTGAAAACACGAATTATCTGTCAATTCAAATCAACATTGATGCTGTGATCTTACCGGGAAAAGATGGGCTTCTGATATCCAATATTTAAGACAAAATAAACATTTTACCATTGGTACACGAATCGTTTACCATACTGCGTTTCAACCCCAGTTCTAGCAAGAGACACGAGGCACGAGGCTAGAAACACTGCACCAAATCAAACGGCGTATGTAGACTGGAATAACTAAATGCTGGAAATTTGCATTCGATTGACACTGCTGGCTTACTTCGCCGAACATAATTGATTTCAAATTAGAGTAAAATCGGAAAGCATTGAATGTAAATCAGTTTATATACATGTACATTCATATTAGAGCATTATACGCGTTGCAACCCACTTGTGTCAATTTCTAGGTCCCAAATGTTAACGATTTAGCTCCTTTAAATATCTTTACTTTATGGCACACTAGATTGGTTATTTTTTCACTTACGAGGGTGGTTGCACATTGTAACTTAATCATTTATTATTGAGAGCCCTATTATAAGGAAGCACAAATACAAACTTTAGGACCTGAAGCGCACACCTTACATTCCCCCATCCCCGCCCCGCCCCACCCCCACGAATCTTTATAAACTTTTAGTGCTTGAGAAGTATCCGTCTTTCATGATAAACAGATGTGTTGATAATCTGTAAGGAAGGTCCAATGAGCATGTCATAACACCGTTGTTTTACGTCATTTACAATCGATATGTGTAATTGCGCGAAACAAAACAATCAAAAACAGGCAAATTCAGAGTCCAGAAAAATATGGGCAATTTACCACCAGTGTTTAATTGTTTTCAAGTCAATGATAATAAGTCATAAATGGAATAAAGCAGAACCGGTTAAAACCGGATAGTAAAATATGTATGCAATTACCGATGGAAAGAACTGGAATTTAAATAGATGGACAAACAGGGAACTATTTCACGAAATCTTAACTAAAATATAAAATTCAAATTTTAGTAGATACTTTAATTTTGATTGGCTAAGCACTAAAATCAATCTAATATTATCCAATCAAATTACTAAAATTTGGATTTTTATCTTTGTTAAAATGTCGTGACACAGGCCCATGGCCGTTATTGCTAAATATAGTTCTTAAATAGATAATTCAAATTTAATATATTAGAAATTTGATTCAAATTACTTTTATTCTAAGAGACGTTATCACTGTTTGAAGTTCTGAAATAGATGGTTTAGTATCGTAGCAACGCTACTTGTTAATCCCGACTCAGTCTATAGCTTCTCCATTTTTACATTAAATCATTAAATGACAATCATACTTTAATCCGTTTACATCTGCATCTAGGGGTTGATAATGGGCTTGTCGTTTGAATAAATGTCTGAACAATAATTTATGTCAACATTTGAAGCCAAATAAAATGTTGTTATAGACAGATAAATCTGATACATAATGCATCTTAAATATACTTTGGTGTTTAACCCGTGAAAAATAATCACCATATACAAAAAAGAATTGAATATGGAATACGGCGACAGGAAAATTTGTTAGTATTCTAATGGTGTGAAATTTTCGAATATCAAAAACGCCTTCTAATTTATGAAATCGCATGTTTGAGTAAAGCCATTAAATTATCTTTTAATAAAATGTTAGGAGGTTTAACGTCCTACAATTCTGTACCGACTGAGCAAATGAAGACGGGCGTGGACAATTTTGTCTGGACAATGTCGCTATGGTCTCTTCTTGAAAATTCCAACTGACAATAATCTCTATTTCACTTTATAATGTCATTATTGTTACATTTCACATACGGTATTGAATTTGACCCCATTCAAACAATTATAATGATAATTTGACCTATTTTATCACTTTCGTGTACACGATAAATGAATTTATCACGTCTGTGTACACGATAGATGTAAATTTTTCATAATCATGGTGTTCTATTTATGGCTGATAAAAAGACACGCATAATAATATAACTACTCAATACAAACGAAGATTAACAAAATCCATTCTAATTGTTCGCGAAATTTTCAAACTTTCGTTGCTTCAAATTTCTGGCTCTATTCTTGGCGATTATTTCGTACATTTTCAATATTTGATTTCATTACACAGACAAGTTTTGGCAATCTTCGATTTAAAATAAACAATTCGTAGTTATTTCGTGGTTTTAAGTACTATATCTTGATCAAAAAATGTTTTAAAAGTCTTTGAATAATTGAGCCACGGCGGCTCTGTGAATAAGTCGTGGTTTGTTAAAAAAAAATGAGATCTCGTGTTCGCCCACAGTGTCACTGTTGGCGGAGAAAGTTCCTAGGAATTTTTCGGCATCGTCAATTGTAGAACTATACTTATCACTGCCATAATGTTTCTTTTGTCAATATCACCCAAAGTATTAGAGAAAAGGGTCTGATTTTGATATGCACATTCTACAAATCATATTCAAAATCTGAATAATTTCTTAAAAAAAATAATGAATACTTTGAAATTTTGACAAAAAGGGCGTTTTGGATTGGTGACCGACAAGGTAAGGCGTGTTATCCCCTTAACTAATGAGCTTATTCCACAGTTATTTCCAGAATTTATAGACGCATAATCTAAGATTTTGATAAAGAACTGATAGCGATCGTTCTTGCTATAAACCTTACCAAATAGATAATGAAACAGGCATATATTGAAAATTTTAGACAAGTGCACTGGGTGCAATATCTCTTTTATCGTCAATCACTTAAATGTCAGCAGTCTTACAAATCACCGCTATAAGAAAACCCAAGAGCGTTGTTTGGGGTTGTTGTTTTTCCCTTTAATTTCGCAATTTTTGACAACCTTTGATGAAATCTTTTTAATTTTGCCGTCAGTAAGGTCCATCAGTTGTCTAAGATGTGGAAAGTGAACGCAAAATGGTGAAGAAAAGTATGACTTTAACCCCCATATCATTGCATCTTTTCTTTGAATCAACGCCAAAGAATAACATTGATTGAATCACCCATACAAATATTATTATTTCTGTGGAATGACCATGCAATCAGAATAGCAATATGTTCCTCCTAAAATCCCCTTTTTATATCATTGAGAAGTTTTGGTGCCATATAAAAATATGATTTTCTTTTTTGTATTAAAAGAAAGCAAATATTCGCCCCCGCCCCCAAAGAAAATGCATAAAAAAACAAATATCAGTTTTTTAAAAAGAGTACATGAAAACAGTAATTTTGTTTCAACATCCATTAAATGCGCTGTTTTCCATATTATTTTTGATATTATATTATGAAATTTTAATATTTTTTGAGTAAAATAATAAATCTGAAACGAAATATCGCTTTAATTAATGTAATAACCGCGATACGTAGTATTATATATAACATTGAGTTTATTAGGTGCATGTGTGTCAATTGCTAAATGCCACTCAAAGGTGAAAAATAAAGACGTAAATAAATCACACAGTATTTTGTATAGAAAATATATTAAACAATTATAAATGTATCAAATATATATAAGTTAATGTATATATTTACCTGGACTATGTTTATACATATAGCCTGGCCCAAACATTGATGCTTCCGATCTCTTCCCCTGAACGGATACTTAAGTTTTGTTCGGAGCAAGCGATTTTGACATGTGCGATCAGCTACATTTTTCTCGTTCGCTCATTGTATCTAATTTAATCTCATAATGCGAGACATCCCATGTCAAAATAGAATTTTAGCCAAAGGTTCCATTTGGAGACTGTTGAATTTCTGACAGCGTGTAAACATGTGTATACCAATAGAAAGAAAATATTTCCTCTCTCAACTTGAATAAATAACTGGTCGGGTGCCTATCATATTGTTGTTGGTTACAATGTGCATCTAATATCTAAACATGTGGTTGAAACATATGAAAAATGGTCTTAAGATGCTTTTCAGTGCGTAATCTATCGTGGAAGTGCAGAAGTGACGGAAATTAGCTCTGTATATATCAGTACAGACATCAATTCGTATCTGACCTTTTGACAAAAAATAGAAAACGATCGAACTCTAGTACAATTTTAATTCGGAGGTAATTTTTTATAACTGTCTAATGAATATGTTACATATCCCCAGGTGCATTAGTTATACAAAGGCAGCATGGCGTGGTGAATACATGTGCAGGACAGTGGCACGTATTAAGTTTCGACTTTTTCTACATTTTCGGCCTTTTGAATGGGGAAAATATCACCATGTTTATTATTGAAAAAGAAACAGACAAGAACAAGAAAGAATTTGTTTAAAATGACGCAAACAACTACAAAATAAAAGAGTACAATGATAAATAATACAAAAAGTATTACATAAATAATTATTATTGATTTATTATCGGATACAAGCTATACAGTGCACAGATATCCACAACAACTGTTAGGCTTCGTATTTCCGTTTGGTCATTAAATGCTAAAATTAATAACAAATACCACTTTAAAAAATGTGGGGATGACTATTAGACTTCACGAAAGATATTAAGTTTAATCGAGGGTTCCGTAAAAAATATAAACGCGCCCATATATATTAAATTGAAAGCTGTTACCTATTGAATTGTGACCGGGTGGATGTCGAGAATTCAGTGTTTGTTATGTGATGGGGTTCAGTAAAGCAGTTATAAAAAGGGGATGGAAAGTATATTCCGTTACAATAATCTTGCATCAAAGCATATAATTTCGCTATTTTTCTAATGAAATAAATTTTATTGTTTTATTGATATTTAAGTAATGAAACCCGAAGTTAAGTTCGATTTGGATCAATCTGACTAAAATACACATTTATATTCCGTTTCGTTTTTTATACTTTCGATGGCCTACACTACACGAAGATCTGACTAATACCTCACTTCAGCCATAACGCCGGTAATATAACAACCCTTCCAGATCAAAATGTATTAAAGACAAGTAAAACGAATTTGTGAACATTAAAAATAGGATCTGTGTTTTAACCAGATGGGATTTGGATTGTAATAAATGTCATAATAGATACAATAATATCCAATACTTGAGGAGTATATCTGATAAACAGTCCGGGAATGTGTTTCTATATTGTATACACACATCGTATTACCTGTGTCCTGACATTTGCTCATTATTTCTAGAATTTTTTAAAAGATGCGTTTTAATGGAATATTCATTCCGGAGCATATCTCATAAACAATGCGAGATTTCTTTATGAAACATTTTACACACATTCACCTGATTATAGAAATTGTACGATTTTCTAAATGGAAATTTCTCGAACTGAACTTTAATGTGTTTTCATTAAACCCAATTTTACTTTGTGTTTTACATAAACCGCTCAAAATAGCATTATAAATTATATTCTTTTTAAATGCAATTTTTTCACAGCATATACCAGAAACTATTAAACATACCTTATGGGTGAATAGATAAAGTTAAAAACTAGATAATGTAAAGATAATTTGCTGAAAATATCAGTCGAATTGGTCCACTATGAACCGAGATTTAAGCGACTGAAATTTCTGCTTAGCCTCGATCATCATTACTGAAATCAGTACGATAAAAAGCATAGCCTCGACAATCCATTTTATCCATTTTTTTATTTAATTATCAATGAGCGTTTAGCATAATATAGGATTCTAATCCACTCAACATTGATGGCTAGCGTTGACATCGAGAGTTCATTATGGTCTGGATAAGTTAATTAATGTCTAAGTCACATTAGATAATATTTCAGGCTTACGGAAAGACCTGAATAGGCAGATTTAGCTCTTGCATAATGCATGTTAAAACATATCTTTATGAAACATTTTGAAATTTTGTTTCATACTTGCATCCATCTATTTTTGTAATCGAACCCATTTTATATCCACTATAACCAGTTAGTATGTAACATAATTGGGATGCCTGACACAGCGTTTGTTTGTCCATGTATCTTTCAGAACATGAAGATGACCGAGTTTTCGTGAGTCTATGCTTGACACCCTTTTATTAAGTACACATGCACTTATTCTAATAACATTACAATGTCTTGTTTTGTTAGTAAATATTTAGCAGTTGACTTTCTTTCCGTCAATCAAAAAAACCCTTCAATTTAGTGTTTCGTATCCACGCCTTTTTAGCAACGATTTTTGATACCTATTTTTTATCGTTTCTGACTCAGCTATTGTCTTGTGAGCGGTACTTTTTATGATAATGCTTAAAATATGCTTCGCAATTTTAAAAAGTATATCCTCTGACAAGCACTTGATACTATTTATAATCCGTTTCATAATATTTACGGTCTGAAATATTCACGAATAATAGATAATATGTGCATACCACACCTAGGTAATATTGTGTTGAAAACATTGGCACCAAATTTATAACAATGGCTTCCTGGTATTCACCGTACATTATAGGTGAATAAACCAATAGTTGGTATCCATTAACGGGAGGGGATTCGAATGGGGCTACGAAATACTGTAATTAGTTTGCCATTCACTCTTCTAGGAGATTCATTAGAAAATTATAATTTTGTAAACGAACTTTAAGTCTGGTTTCTAAAACTTATGAAGTCCAATAATAATTTGGTAAATCCAGCATCAATATCATATCGTCAATGAAACTTGCACACCGTAAAAAATAACATTTTAGTACCACATTGATAAGTGTCATTTTTTTATGACGGTGAGCAGTTTTGATTTACCGATCAAATCATTCGTCTGTATGGGACTTGTTTTGTGATTCTGTAGCAGAGTTTGGGTAAAGGTATGACTGGGTGATATACATGGTCTTGATAAAAATGTGTTATAATTAGGTTACTATACGTTGGAATGTAAAAAAACAAACTAAATAAAGGAAACGAAATTGTATATTCATATTACGCATGTAACTTATAATTATGACTAAATGCATAAATTATCATTGCATGGACTAAAATGCGTTTTGACTAATGACAACTATATAGACAAACTTAAGAAATTCGATATTTACTATCTATTATATAATTTCCTTTAATTTTTTAGCACAATAACGCTACCATAGATAAAATTCGCGATTAATTCTAATGTAGACTAAATGTAATAGGAATTCCATATACACTGACATATACCGTGAAATGATTACATTGCGACCTTGTCTATCAGTTTGTATATTATGCATTGCCAGTTTTAAGTTTTGAAAAGCGTATTATTCATACTATACATGCATACTAATTGTGTAGAATGCACGGACAAATGTGAAAGCTGTTATAGCGTTATGTTTCTGATCTGAATAGATGCAGAATATATTTCACTATTTCAATGTGCTCCACAACATCTTAAAGAAAGGATTCTTGTCAAATTTCCCCAAACTATCGTCATTGTTCTTCAATTGGTTACTAAGTTCAAAATAATATTCCCTTCATATTTTACATCGACAACGAGTTCGTTATTCGTAGTTTGTATATGTGAGACAATTAGATTATATTGTTTTAATTTCTATAGCGATAACGTGTACCGAGTGTGCTCGTGTCATTTCAGTTTCATGTGATTACGGGAAAATATATCCACATGTACGTACCTGTGGCTCATATATTGGTTTCAGACAAAAATACGAAACCAATTATAGGAATTCGTGATTAGCTCTAATTATATTAGAAAATAAAAACAATGAAGTTTACACATGTTAGAATTGGGTTGTCAGTCCCATGTGAAATTTGTAAGACACACTAAATAAACAATACTGATCTACATATGTGTATATCAAGCTTTAGGACTTGTAGACCTATGTACGTATAATATGGTTCTTATCTGTACCAGCCACGCGACACATTTTAAGGTTGCCTTAGTTTTATCTCCGCGTTAAAATTTTCTTCCTTGTGACATTAAACTATGTGTTGTTTCAGTAAGATAATTTGGTATTAATAACTTATTCTGTCATTTGAAATATTGTGTTATCTTTATTACATTTTACTTGGGTTCCATGTTTTTTTTTCTCAGAATGATAACATTAATTGTTCGGGATTCCGTCTCCATTTTGACGTTATGCCAATGATTAAAATTCACTTAACTCGCTGCACTGCGTGTGGCAGTGCACCTGCCCTTACTATTGTATTAATTAATCGAATGCATGGGATGAAAACATAAAGGATATTTCTAATTTTGTCCGCAATTACTGATTTAATATACTTTTTATTTTTGTTTCTTGATAATGTCGAATAATATATACAGTAAATGTATATCTTTAATAAAAATGCACTCAATTTAAAAATCAATAAATACACAGACCTTACGAAAAGTATAGGAACAAAACAAATAAAAAGCAAAGAGAATTCTTGCAGAAATTAATTAAGACAAAGATTCCTACCTGTGGGTACTATAACCTTCTTCTGCGATTTTACTTGTTCTTCATGTTGATGGTGTTCTTGTTGCTGATCATGTGGTAGATGATGATGAAGTTGTTGTTGCTGTTGGTGATGATGAGGTGGTCCTGGTATTAATTGAGAAACGGTGGTATTATCATATGATGGAATATTCATATGTCCCCCAAGATTTTTAGACACTTCCGAGAAATGACTTGGTGACGGAGATCCTTGCACTAGTGAATGAGTTTTGGAATGCTCACCGAAATGATTTGGTGACGGTGACTGTTGTAATTGGTGTGTTCCTTTAGAGTGGAGGTCAGAATATGTAGCGTGAGGAGAAGGCGAGGCATTCATGAGCGGGGTAGGGTCATATGCTCCGAGATCATCTGCGTCTTGTGGCTGGGGCATCATCGGGTCACTAAGGCTAGAGCCGATTGAAGGAAGGCCCGAATAACTGCTTGGAGATTCGCTGGAATACTGTAATGCCTGGTTCTGATATACTGACCCAGGGTTCATTTGAAATGGCGTGACGTCTTGTAACGAATTAAGAGGTGTCCCTGTTACAGTATGGAATGGTGACCAGACTTGGGTAGAACTTAAAGCTGGTTCGCTTTTAACATGCGGAGTGTGGCTTATAGAATGAGCTATGGAGGAATGTATGCTATCAACTATTGTCGAGTCACATTCTACAGATTCTAAATGAACTACTGGACTTTTCTGTGTTGTTTCTTCATAGTTTTGTTCCGTTTCTAAATTCTCTTCTCTAGCCACGGCATCTTGCTGTTCGTCCTAAGAAAATAATAAACTATGTATAACACTAAACATATTAATAAAGCAAAACCTACTCTGAATAATACTAAACAACTACGCAAATCCAGGTTAGTTGAATCGTCATAAAATATTAATGGCAAATTATACCGTTCAATAGCCTGACTGGTCATTTTACGCTTTTAAAGCGATTATAAGTTTTATGTCTTAGATTATTTTTCTTATTAATTAAACACACATGAAAATAACCGACCAATCTATGTGGACTTTTTGGCTGTTTCTAAGGAATCGCTTATCTTTTGGATATTATAAGATGCTATAGATGTATGTATTAGAAATGATTGACATGTGTAATATATGCACATACTGTATTCATTATAATATTTCATCACAACCACGGTAAGTATTAATTATCTATGTTTTAATATAAACCAGTGATATATACTATAACATCATGTACGTATTATAAAGCGGAAGATATTACTATTGTACATAATATGGTCATGAAATACAATAACCGTAATATAATGCTACTTTATGTTTTACACGTTTTTGTACTCACGTTTAAACTCTTTTTTTCTTCAAAATTGATATTGTTATATTCGTACATTTGGTAATAGTATCAGATATTATAATAGAGCTGAAATCATTTGATTATGTATGATGTCTAAGCTCATGAATAGAGATAACTATGTAAGAATTCCGATATTTTGAGGTAACCCTTAATTTGACTGAAACTATATTTTTTTTTATCAAAAGTCATTGACATTGGTGACCGATATAACAAGTGCGGTTATATCAGTTCATCATAATATCTGATCTCCAAATTTCATGAATATCAAAAAGTAGCTGGGCTATATTCTAATTGCTTTGGAAAGAAACGTTACCAAAATGTGCTGTTGGTCATTATGGTTAATAATAATTAAGAGAAACAATTGAAAAAAATTTCAAAAGGAATAATTTCATATTTTCGCGAATTGATATTATTATCATTATCCGCATTATCATAATTTATTAATATCAAGAAAAAAAAGTGTTGTCAGTAAGAAACAAAATATGAATGTGTTAAAATTGAACATAATATTATGTTCTTTTTTTTGTAAATTTTTAAGCGTCATACTAAACATTAATCAAAAGCAAGAACCTAAGACGTAATTTAGCATTTCTCGGTTTTGAACATCTATGAATATCAAGATAATACATGCGTAAAGATCTTACATAGCACAAGCTAATTCCCCAAATAAACGTATTTTTGAGAATCGGCATTAGAACCAAAGGACAATTTACTGATAGAAATATAAGTCTTAGA
This sequence comes from Patella caerulea, assembly GCA_036850965.1. Lineage (NCBI taxonomy): Eukaryota > Metazoa > Mollusca > Gastropoda > Patellidae > Patella > Patella caerulea. The sequence continues at coordinate 29,992,917 of JAZGQO010000006.1, forward strand.
TTTAGATTTTTTAAAATACTATTATTACTGTTATTTACTATATTTGTGAGGTGGAACGCCATTTACTCTTTGATACATTCCCCAAAGCTCACACACTATTACATCATTTCTTACTTTGTCATTATGTACTTGAATTTGAATGTTCTTTAAGGTCATCGGTATTGATATTTCATTATTAATGATTTCACAAGGGGGGTTTTGGGACTGGTTAAGATAGAAAACTATACTTAATATCTGGGTTCATTGTTTTCTTTAGTGCTGGCATTGGAAATAATAAGTCTTTGATAATTTATTAGTACACAATGTTCAAAGACCATTCTAATTATTTGACTGACTATAGATGTCGAAAGATTATGTAGAAAAGAAGGCGGATGTTTATGGTATTGTATATGATTAACAATAAGTGTTTCTTTCTATCAGTATACAATTTGTTAGTCATATTACAAAAGCAGAACGTATAAGGGTGTTTATTGTTATTCTTAAGTCCGGGTTCTAATTAATATAAAATTTTACTTACTTTAGAGGGATATAATATCTTGTATGAAATAAATACATTGAATTTCCACTTTATTTTTAAATTTATCTTTCAATTTTTTACTTTTGGTTTTTAAACCAGTAAATCTATAGTGATAGAATATATATATTCCATTTGAATACTAAAGTGACGATGAAAATGGATACACTATGGGTTATAGGATGCGGAAACCTTTGAAATCGGAAAATAATCACAACTGCTTTATTGAGATTTTAATGACTTTTTAAAATTCATCTTATTTAATTTATTTAAAACCCCAAATAAATCTCATTTTACTCTTCACCTGTCCCCTGTTGAAATAATTTCGTATTTTCCTAAAACTTCTTCATATAATTTTTTTGTAATTTTTTTTCAATTTCTTTAGGTTCATTGTAACTTGAATTTAATGCTTATTTATTCACACTGTAATGCAATAAAATGTAATTCGACGTCTTATTTTTCCGCACAAACTTAACTAATCACGACGGCATTTTCACTTGTAATAATTTATTCAGAAGCATTTATTCAAATATTTTCATTTACTAGTAAACGGTTGTTCTGTATTATGTACTATTGAATAATAAAATAATATAATGCATATAATGCTGTTATCCATGATGGAATAAATCATTTATTAAATATTAGCTTATATTAAAAATTGTATACTGAATTGATTACTACATAACAAGTATTCATTAGCTCAATCGGCGCGAAAAAGTTGGATTTTATAACAAGTATATATTTAATGTAGAATAATTGCATTTTCCCTATGCATAGATTTGGTTGGGTTTTGGGGTGGTTTTTTTTCATCTTCAATGCATCTTTACCTTTTAATTAGAGATATATAAACTTATTAAACGCGCGATCAAATTTTTCATACTGTAATGAATTTTAACAATTATTGAAGTGAAAGTTCAATAATTGTTAAAATTGATTACAGTATTTTTCTAATAAATTAATCGAGTGCGACTAAGCGGCAAAGTATTTTTTATTATGTTGTAGTAAAAGTGTACTGCTTTTATAGAAAACATCTATGAAAAATATTAATGTGGTGCATACAGTTTTAGATTCCATCACACCCATGGTTTTTCATAAAGACTTCTTTGTATTTCACTGCAAAGTTGGAATCAAAGTTACTGGAATCGTTTCTGTCTGTGACTAAAATGTCTACACCTTAAACTTCTTTAACCCTTTCCACACGAATCGCCTTTTTATACAAACTTAAGTGACATTTTACATGGTTGTTTTATTCGATTATTTATATAAGAGTGACAACAATGTGACTGTTAATATGGAGAGTATATATACAAAGTTTATAGATGTATATATCACCTGGCATCAATTTACAACTTTGGCAACCTTAAACAAAATAAATATTTTTTGGGGTTTCCTTTTATGAAATTTGTTTCATTGTTATTTTGTTTCCTTGACCAAAAGTAAAATCGGATTTTTGTTTCCCGTGTCCAGTTGACAATTGTAGTGCTAGAAAAGTACATATGGTTCTAAAAGAGTAAGAGAAATATTATAAACAAAGACCGAAAACAATATTTATATTAACTACGACATGTGTTACGATCATGTAAAAGTAGTAAAAGGCCCCCGACACAATACCGGAATAATGCTATTTAGGAAATCCTCGATTACTATCCCCCAGAGCTAATATAAAGTCTCACTTCCTTCAGTTGAAGAACGAACGGAAAAATAGACTCGGGTCCTGAACAAAACTTAATCTAGTAACATATTACAATCTCTTTACCATAGCATTCCACATTAAAATAAATACCATTTCTCAGAATAAAATTAAAAACGTCTTACCATTTTTGCCGATCTTCAAAGAGTAAACATTGGATGAGTACTGTGTCCGGTTTAAGAAAATAGACTGAAATTGGTTAACTAAATAGAATGCGCATGTGTCATATATAACGGCTTAATATGAACATATAAAGTTACAGTATATATATGTATAATATATGATATAGAGGCAGCTAATGCGACTTGTCTCCATCTAAAAGCATCAGTCCCATTTACAATTCAAAGCTCGTGTATACCGGAAGTGAAACTTATCACGACAATACAAGGCAAAGGAAACTTAGTCGTTGAAACGGATGCTGGGGTACAGATTTTGCTATCTTTCTGAACATCCCAACACTCTCTTACGTCGCTAAAGACAAACCTCTTTTCATCTCTTTCTAATCATTATTAGCCATATTGTGGTCAAGGGCACCTTCTTCATAAGTAAACAAACCCCCCAAGCTGTATAAATCGCTGCAATACGATTCTAGTGATTATGGCGATAAGTATCATTAAGTATTATTTACTTAATGTATTAAAAGAATTAAAGCGTTTTAAGGTTTAAAAGTACTATGTACGTTCTATGGATATGGTGAAATCTACTGGAATCAAAATCCACTACTTTGTAAATTTTATTTATCTGAATGTTTTAGATCTTTGTAAATTTCAACACCTGGAATCTACTGTAGTATAAATTGGCTAGATAATTTTAATCCTCTCTTTACCAGGAAGCAGATTTTATTTGCAATTTATCTACCAGTAATCATTACGTTAATAGTTTTATTGAATACGATTGGAGTAAATGCAGATCCTTGGCTTACTTATTGGTGGCTATATACGTTGATAATAACTATCTACACGACTTTCTATATAAGACTAATTTTATAAAGATTATTCTCAGGATAAATTCTTTCACTTTCTGTTTTTTTTTCAAATCTTATACAATCTTATAAAATCATTTTGTTAATATCTTATCGATACGATTTGAGTAATTGCAGATAATTGGCTTACTTATTGGTGGTTATATTCGTTGATAATAACTACCTGCACGACTTTCTATACAAGAGTATTATAAACACTATTCTCCTGGATAAATTCGTTCACGTTCCTTTTTTCAAATCCCAGATACAATCTAACAAAATTAAAGAAAACGAAATCAAAAGAAATCAAGAACCTACAGAATCGATATATTTGTAGGATACATTTAGTCGTAATCTTGTTTACATTTAGTTCGCACTGTAGTCGCGTTCTGTTTTTTCCTGTTTATTGGAAATGAATGTTTAACCGGATTAAGTAATTTGACAATCAATGTACCGGTCTATCGTTAAAATATCTTTTCATTTACTGATTAATCAATATTCGCCATCTTTTAAGTCTCAGAAAATATGTATAGCGTATAATGAGTATCAAGTCAAAGTAATCAATATTAAATTAGATCATTCCAAATATGAATAGAAAATTACTTACAACGACTCTGTAGAATATACAATATACAGTGGTCTATTCGGGCGTTTGACACCTTAAAGCACTTGATATAAAAATAGAATTGCGTTCATTTATACAAAAGTGTTCTTCTTACTCAGAATATATTAAAATACACATAAACTTCATCAAGATGTATATATATATTTAGAGAGAGAAAGAGATTGTTGATGGGTTCCTCATGTTTTTCTGTATTCAGGCTAAATAGAGCTTTCTATTATGTAAGTGTGTTGATACAGAGAGAAAAATCAAATAAATTTACAAATTAAAAAAATTAATCAAATTTACTTGAAAAAATTATGTTGGTTAAATTACAAATTTAGATTTACATCCCCCATCCCCAAATACTTCAAAAATTAAAAGTAAATAGTAATAGAAGTTACCTAAGGTACAATTTAATGGATACACAATTACTGAGTATCCTCGTCGTAAGGTCGCTAAGTATTAAACTCGGTAATCGTGTATCCATAAAATTTACATTGTGTTTTATTATTTCTTCTTCGATTGACATTTAATAATTTAACATATTAAAATAAATTAAATGTCAATCGAGGAAGAAATAATAGAATTTAAGGAAACTTATGGGTCACGAATTTGATTGTTTGATCCAACAGTGTGATTAACTTCCTTTGTTGAAGTCATTTAAGTTGATTAAAAGAATCCTGCCTGTTAATTACTGAACGGCGTTTCGACTCTAGTCTGTATGAACTGCAATGATAAAATATGATGAGCCAGTAATAAAAAGTAAATGTATGCCATAGAAATGTGTCGTGTGTACTCGCAGTTCAGTTATAAAATGAAAAATTATTCATATAAACGTTTTAAAAAATTTGGTATATTGTTTAAAAGTCTTTATTAGTGAATTGATAAATGATGAAAACGTTAACGGTACATATAGATGTAATTATTTGTGAACGACTCTTTTAGAAACCCTTATCCTACGCTAGTCCATCTATCTGAAGCTCTGTGGTTATTTCTCAACGAAATATAAGCATTATGTTTCCATGTAGAAATGGAGACGATTCCAAACACGTATCTGTAGTAGTGTCCGGAACTTTGTCGTGTTGTGGTGTTTGTGTTATCATATCACCCATTACACGTAAACATTATGTCACGATGCTATATTGAGTCATGCATGTACACTGCGAACCAATGTTGGAGAATCATACTAATCTCTATGGAAGCGTATAGGGGTCAATAGCGCGATATATACCGCAATATTAAGTTGGTATTATGTTAACATATTGTGATTATTCTGATGATTTTATCTCTGAAAAGTCAATTTTTGCCGAGATAATTGAGTCAACACGCTATGTTTTATGTCCCATTTCGTCTTTAATGTACACGTTTGCGGTAAGATATTGCTATTCGGAAGCTTTGGCGACATATTCCATTTCGCCGTAGTATATGTCGACATATTCGCAAAATATTGCCGTGCGCTATGTCGACGTGTGCATCTAAAACAAAATAACGACTTGCAAATTAGCGAGTTATCCAATTAACTTGGCAAAAATTGCCTTTTCAGAGAAAAAATCGTCAGAAAAATCACAATATATTGACTTATTATCAACTTAATATTGCGGTATCTATCGCGCTATTGACCCCTATACGCTTCCATAAATCTCCGACAAGAGTGTTTGCCTTTTTTGTTTTGTTTATTTTTGCCAATATGATATGATTTAAGTTTTGGATGATGTGTACAACATATCTTTCTTTCTAGTCACTTTTATAATAGTGTTTTTGCTAGTGACCACCAACACGCTCTTGTCGATGATTAGTAAGAGCATTTTTTGATATGATGTGTAGCATATGCATATCTTTAACAAATCTTTTCCTTGTTGGTCATGTTTTGCAATATTTTGGGCGCCATTGACAAGATAAATTGCATTCTCCGATATCTTTAAATTATGTAAATATGCTATTTCTTTACATTTTGGATTTGGATTTTTGGAACTGTTCCTGCAAACCCATTTTGACTAACCTGCAGAATGCACCTTGAATCATCCATCAGATGTAACTATCTACACCAGGATAACATATTCTTCTGTCAAAACATCAAGTAAATATTTTGTAAAATTCTGATTGCATATGTTAGGCGCAATCTTCACCCTTCGCGCAGATTGCAATCTGCACTGTCGTGTTGCGCTGATTGCACCCCGCGCTCGCAGATTACAATCTGCGCTGATGAAGCATGTGCGCAGATTGCCCACGTTGCGCCGATTTATGGAAGCGTATAGGGGTCAATAGCGCGATAGATACCGCAATATTAAGTTGATAATAAGTCAACATATGGTGATTTTTCTGACGATTTTATCTCTGAAAAGGCATTTTTTGCCAAGTTAATTGAATAACTCGCTAATTTGCATGTCGTCATTTTGTTTTAGATGCACACGTCGATATAGCACACGGCAATATTTTGCGAATATGTCGACATATACTACGGCGAAATGGAATATGTCGCCAAAGCTTCCGAATAGCAATATCTTACCGCAAACGTGTACATTTTAGACGAAATGGGGACATAAAACATAGCGTGTTGACTCAATTACCTTATTCTGTCTATTATTCATATTCCATCAAGAGGAAATTTTTTATAAAAATGGCTGACTTAATTACTAGGTGCACCAAACAATGATAATTTTTTATTGGTTAGGGCCGTCTAAACGCGGGTAAATGTAGAGTAGCTATTGGCTAACAACACACATCAACAACCTTATTTGCATATTGCATACATACTATATTTATTGTGTTTTGTGTAGGATAGCATGCAGCGCTAAAGAAGACGATAACCTATGCTGTAATCAATATATAACATCCGCTTGGTCGTAAAATGCGTAATAAACTTGACCCCCCCCCCCTCCAACCAATAATATTATAAATAGTATACAATATGCAAATAACATTGTTTATGGGTGCTGTTAGCCAATAGCTACTCTAAATTTACCCGCGATTAGACGACACTAACCAATGAAAGATTATCGTTGATTGGTGCGCGTAGTAATTTAGTCAGTCATTTGTATAAAAATAAATTCCTCTTGTTGGAATATGAATAACAGAAAGAATAAAACGATTACCAAGTTGAATAAGTGAATATTTTCAAAATCATTTTTTCTATAAATTGTAACCATATAAATCGTAACCACATAGACGGCTCTCGGGTCGTAAAGTGGTAATTTGGCGTAAAATCTGTTATAAAACACCCGACTCATTTCTCGCAAATTTCATTAAAATGACTTATAATACTAAGGCAGTGATCCATGGTGATTACCGATTAAGATTAAGCGGATTATTATCATCGCAGTAATCGATTAAATTGATAGGACAAAGTTCACTTCGCGCGCGCAGATTGCTCATCGGAAATTAGACGGAGATTCGCACATGCAGAGGGGTAATCTGCGCAAGGAGGGCAATCTGCGCCTAACGCATACATCTTTAAAGACAAATATATGTTCATGGAGTTGTTCTTGAAAACTATTGACGTTGTTGAAGTACATCTCTAGAACAGCTACAACTAGATATTTATCAAGATTTTATTTATTTCCGGGTTCATACCGGGTACCAGGAAACTTGGAAGTTGCTCTATTCCGTATTAAAATTTGTCTTCTTGGTTTCTTTCTTGTTCATAGTTATGAAATGCTACTATATATATGAAGTTCAAATCGGGAAGATGGCGAATGAAAGTTATTCCATTCCATATCAAAATGTGTCGTGTTTGTTAATGTAATGCATTTTTTTTCCTTTTGGGGTGAAATCAAATGCCAGAGTGCTTATGTATCATAAATGAAAAGTTCAAATCAGGTAAACGGTTAATTAAAAGAAGTTATATTCCATATTACTATATTTTCTAATTAGTGAAGAGCTACACTAACAATATAATGCAATTATAATTAATAAGAAAGGTTATTAAAAGTATAGCTATTTAAAAAAAACCCACAACAGTTTTGATCAAAAGAACTTGTTGGCTTTGATATACTGACGCCTGAACTTGAAAGTTAATTATAAGAAAATGCCCCTAATTGCATTGTCTATAACACATTAAGAAACTACATTATAAACTTTTCTAAAAAAAAAAACTTTGGGCGAAAATGCGGAACAATAATTTAAGCATGCCCACATGACAGCACGTGTATTTGATTAAACAAACAGCTCACAGCTCATGCCCATCCCTTTTCCACAAATCAATTTGTTTCACTATTTAGCATACATTCGAATTAATATTCTGTTGCAATTAAATGGGGTTTAACGTCCTACTATTCTGCTCCATCCAGGGTAATGCAGTGTGCTAAGTGTGCTCGGGACTTTGCTCGGAATGTTTCGCTTGTACGTGTTCTCCAACGGTTACATGGCACTTCGAAAGACTAGACGCTGAATCCTCGGCAAGGGAAGTTAAGCCGGAAAATAACTACGCACTTTCTCGGCCAACACCGGAACTCAAGGTTAGCGAGTCGGAACCTTATTCATTAATTCACCGCGGCTCCCATATTCTTTTGGTGTCTATTTCTTATGTTTTCTTCCGTATATGGTCATGTACCGTTGTGTGATTGTTCTAGAGAAATCTGGGAAACAAAAACAGAGACAGGAGAGTAATATGACCCCGATACTTCACTTGAATTCATTTTCATTCATTAAAACATAGTAACAACAACTAATGAGTATAGAATTTCATACCTCAGTTTAAACTTACGTGAAGGGTCAAGTGACCTATTGACCCACATCAAGTCCCAATTAAGATTTGGGAACAAAATATCCAAATTCTCCAATGACATTTCAAAAACAACTTTAAGTAAACATATACATCCTATAGTATATAATGTTACTATTATATATGTAATTAAAATGGGCGTGGGTTGATTGGTGGCAGTATGAGTTATTAGAAATGGTACGTGTATGAAGTTATTTGGGAGTAATTGGGTTCAATCCAATTTGCAATTTTGCTGACTGGGTAGAATGTTAATAAAATAAAAATGTTATTTTTCATCGTTTAGTAATATTGCAGAATATGGATACATGTGGACAGTCAACATCCATCATTTCGGTTAACTAATACGTTGGGGGTAAGCTGAGTATACTATAACGTTCTCGATTCAGTGTCTCGGCGTTTGAAAAAGAGTCCTCTTGGGTTTATCTTAAACTACCAACTTTTTATCCACCTGCCCGGCTAAAGAAGACGGTCATACGTCATGCACTGTGCTGTGAGGAGAAATATCCGCCCATCCGCTTCATCTAATTACACCTCCTAGGGGTTCCTTTACGAGCACTCCAATGTGTACCCGGACCTCGGTGTATAGGCTTATCCGACCGACTGGACGTTATTTATCTAAGGAGAAAACCAACTGTGACTCTTTCTTTTTTTTTTCTTGTGTACATGGTTACTTTTTTACAGTGTGTATAATATTATTATGGTTACCCTTCTTCTGAGTGCCATTCTTTGTGTATATGACTACTTTACTACAGTGTGTTATACTTTGTGTATTATGATTGCTTTACTACTGCGTGTATGTGTTACTTTTCTTCTGTGTCCTATTCTTTGTGATTTGTTACTTTTCTTCTTCTCTGTGTTATACTGTGTGTATATGGCTACTTTTCTTAGGTATGTTCGACTTTGTGTATATGGTTATGTTTCTTATGTTCGTTATGCTTTGTGTATAGGGTTATGTTTCTTTGTATATTTCTTATGCCTTCTTCTGCAAATGGTTATTTTCTTCTATATTTGATACTTTGCTTGTATTGTTACTTTCTTCTGTGTGGTATACTTTGTATATACAGCAAGGTTACTTTTCTTTGCTGTTTGTGTACTCGGCCTTCCTATCACTGTTGGTAATTATTTGTGATAATTCTTCTGTATTTATTCCACAAGCCTTATTGTGTTTTTATTATCATTTATTGCCACATACCCCATTCCATTTTTCTCGTTTTTATCTTTTGATCGTACATTACTTTCATGGCTAGCTTTTTTGATTGTTTTATTTTCTTGGAACAGCGTTTCTGAAATTTTTTTTCTTCCATCTATCAATTTTTGACTAGTAGGTTATTTCTTCTATTTCAGTTGTAGTCCTATTAGCACTGTAATAATAATAATAATAATATCTTTATTTTCAAAGGTGAAAAATTAGGCTTAAAGCATGTTTACAATTTTGCCCTTTATAACAAAGAAATGAAAAGGACAGTAACAGAACAAGACACTTAACAAATACTCACAAACAAAACATTCAAATATATATGATAATATGATAAGCTTCAAAACTAAAAGTAATATGATGGATAATATGTAGTAACTAGTAAGTAGTTGATATATTAAATATAGGCTACAGGTTAAGAAGAAGAAATAACATGCTTAGTGATATTTTTCTTAAATAAATGAAGATTTTTAATATTTTAAGTCAAAATGGGAGAGAATTCCAAAGGACTGTGCCTCTATATTGTAAACTACATTTAAATATTTCATTATTAGGTCTACAGATACAAAGTCTATTATTGAGAGATAAATATGGAGTGGTGTTATAATGAAAAATATTATGTAAATATGATGGACAGAGTTTATGGATAATTTTATAAACAAAAATATATTTGTTAATTAAAAGTCTTTGATAAACAGTTTGAATATTTAAAGATGAAGATAAAAATTGATAATTAGATGAAAAAGAATGCTCAGAGTCCCAAATAGTGGAGCAATAATTAATATGAGATTGAATATGAGCAAAATAAAACAATTTAAGTACTTCAGTAGGAAGCAACTGTTTTAATTTGCGTAATTGAAAATTTTTTCTGTCGAAGGAGCTTAGAAAAATGATCAACATGAGGAGACCAAGTGAAATTTTCATCAAAAATGATGCCTAAAAGTTTATATGTAGAGACATTTTCTAAAGGTGAATTATTTATGTGAATTTGAAATTTTGTTTTAGTTTTTATTTCATTAATTACCATGTCATTTGTGGAACACCAATTTTGAATAATAGAAGTTTCACTTTGGAGTAAGTAACATCAGAAGATGGGGAATAGATAATAGTATCATCAGCAAATAAATCACTATTAACAAGTAAATGGAAAGGTAGATCATTAATAAATAGATTAAATAACAAAGGACCAAGGATTGAACCTTTGGTAACACCTTGAGTTTTCATAGCAGGGGCAGAATAAGTTTGTTCAATATTGGTACATTGTTGTCTATTATATAAATAGGAACTTAACAATTTAATAAGAGTATAAGATAAATTATATAATTTTAGTTTTTGAAGTAGAAGATTATGATTTACTAAATGTCGTTCAAATGGAATAAATCCTAAGCCGGGAAGCCCTTTCGTGTGTACAGGTTGTTGTACGTAGGCTGAAAGCCCACTGCCTGAAAAAAATTCGCCTTCCTCGAATAGCACACGTAATCATGGACCGAAGTAGTGTGGTGGTTAGACATTGAATGCAAGTTCTCCGCCTTAGATTAAAAATTTGTTTTTAATCATAACTTTTTTAAGAAAATAAATTATGGAAAATACTTAACATCAACACTCTAAGTATCTCTACTAAGCTTTCCTTGGGCGCCACAATGTCCTTGTTGTTATTTGAAACTTATTTCAAGACAATAGTTAAAGCAAAATTAGCCCACTATTTTCGTCAAGTATTTTAATTATGGAGCTCCGACGCATTTCAGTGGAGGAGGTTCCTTGATTTCTATTTCTATTTAAGTTGTAGGCGGCATTATAAATCCGAAAAGTAAATAAATTCTCTAGTGGTTATCAACTTATCGGATCCTAACGCAGGATTGTATATGGCTTATTTTATGACTTTTTTTCGGTATTAAAATCGATCTTTAGGGGGAAAAAAGACTGTGTTATTTAGTAAGTATAAGTAAATCTATCCTTTCATATATTTTTGCACGAAAAAGCAAACAATAAAATTTCTCGCTTAAAAGACAAATTCCCCAACCGGACCATAAAGGAACACAAAAGACAAACCGGTGTCTAAGACACGCCACACTCATATCACATGGTGGATCGTACAAGTAGCAAACAATAAAATGCCATTCAATCATGTGAATTGATACTGAGCCCGCGCTGTATTATAGTATTTTCTATATACATGTATATAGGTGTCGTGATCGACTGTGTGTTTACAAACAGCAATATATTAATTAAAAGATTTATATCCATTCAATTTTTAAGAATGGAGAAAAACGTAAATTCCAAGACAAGAGAAGTAATCAAACAAATCAGGACATCAAAATAATCACACGTTCGAATATTATAACCGCCTTGAAGAGGATAACAGATACGTAATATATTGACCTACAAGGAAGTAAACGGCAAACTGTTTCAACCGTTCAGCAAATTTATGGCACCCATTAATATACATGGACATAAAGGTATAATTTGCAGAATATACGTATCTTATGGTATGATGCGTATGTTTTAAAGGGACAATCCCGATAAGAACAGAGTCTCAAAAATTAAAGTCCGAGTATTTATGAAATTTATGGACCAAAATATAGTGGCATGGTGTATTTACCGTGTCTCAAATTTTCAGCTCAAAATATTGAGTCGTTTGGACGTGAACGTCAACACTGCTTATCCGGACACGTAACCCTTTTAAGATTTCGGGTCAATTTTTTCATTGGGTGACCTGATAATCGATTAATGTTTCTTGAGAGGTCTATACAGTGAATAACCCATGCCCTGTACTTGATAACAAAAGGTAAATTTCACCTACATATTATTTTTTTAGAAAAAAGTCTAGTTTTATCCAGATACTGTATAATAAAACGTTCTCCATCCCCAGATGAAGACTGTCAGGTATAAGTTATTCACAAGCGTATCACAAATATCGGGTTAGTAGGTGGGCCTTAGGTTATGGATTTTAAAGGATTTTAATACAAAATTAAGCAGTTTTATTCCCCAAAAAGTTATCGGGATTGGCACTTTAAGCTCGGTTATCTAAAATATCTGTCCCTGGATTTAAAACTTCCGTGTGGGTGGTGGACCTATGTTTTGCAACGGTTAGGATAAGATTTCGGGTCTTGTAAACGGTAGAATCGGATTGGAGTTTACCTCCTTATGACCGATTTATTTCGTTATTACCATCGCCTTCTAGGCGGTAATGATATTAAATTAGGTTAAATAGTCCCGGTGTTACGAACCAGTGTATGATATTTCTTCAGAAACCCAGCTATCATGAATAATCATACAATATGTCGCAAAATTACACCACCACTTTCGTTAACTATCCGATGACTCCAAAGGAAAATAATTTTAATGTCGGATTCTTTAAATCAGATTAAGCATACGCTGCCCAGTGACACATCCAAATAGTTATCTAGTAATGAGTTGTAATTAGTATTTTAACCATATCGCACCAACAGAATGGTAGACGAAATCTTCTGCTAGAAGTAAACCAATAAAGGAAGGAAGCTGGGGTTTTATGATTATGTTAAGTCTGGACTCGGTCTATATTATAGGAAACAATATAAAGGAATTGTTTTATTCTTTAAACGAAAAGGGAAAGAAACAGGAATCCACTTGACAAAAGGAAAATTATGAAGGAAATCAACCATTGGGGTAATCAACACACCTCGTTACGACACGCGACGACAAAGTGTTGATCTTAAGTCAAATAATAAACTACATAAAAGCCTTGTATCGTAAGTTGCGGTAAATATTTCTGTCGCAGCCTGCGGTATACATATATGTACTTCTGACGTGGGTTCCGATCGTTATTTAAGGAAGGAAGTATTTTACTAAATATAGGAAGTCTTAATCCGCACATTGATGACAATATGAGAAGTAAATATATGATTAACAGAATATTGAGATTTGAAATTTCATTTAATATTAATAAAAACCTGTTTACAGTGTCATGACTTCATGATATTTTTTCGCGTTCTTTAATTATGAAATCTATTGAAATATATCAGGTATCTTATGTATGATAAGGATGCTGGAAGTGATTGACCCATGAACAGATTATCGCCCAATCTTGGAATTGTGACGTCATATCAAACGTCAAAGTCCGTGAATCTGTGCGCAATTGTCCAAGAAACAAACATGCACAGATTCATGTTGACGGTACCTGAATTGGTTGAGTCGTAGGCTTCTTTAGAGGAACGTTGAGCCCAAGACTAAAACCAAGAACAAAGAAATGATATCAGATATAGATAAATGATTTTTTAAAAGGGGTAGCAGCAAACTAAAACCTTGCCGAGCGGACCGAGGTAAATCACTTTTTTTATCAGGTTACCTGTACATGGAAACATGGCATTCTTGGTAAAGAGATGAATTGAAAGACAAGAAAGAACTCCCAGCAGACCAGACCACATAAATTCAAAACTTGATAAATACAAATTTTTCAATTTCATATAAGAAAACATTAATGACATTTTGTAATATATTGATCAATCAGTATAAATTGATTGCATATTTCGTGTCTCACAATAGGTAGTATATAAAAGCATAAATAAATTTCTTTGAAACTTGATATGTACATTTAGTTTCTGAAACTATTAATTACATTTTAATTTTTCATCATTAGTCGGTGGTGTTTGTCTTTTTAAGTGGTATTATCACTCCCACCAAGAAAATAAATAATATATTCACACATCAGTAGGTTCCTAGTAATATCTTGAAATCATTCATTTCCTGTATTTGCAGTCAGTCTTTAATATTGGTCTTAGCGATGTCCGTGGAGCACGGGATCAAATCACAGTATTCGGTAACTTTTGTAACTTTTGGAATCATTGGAAACACCACCGAGAAGTCAATTACAATATGATCAGCATGAGATGCTCTCATTACTTTGGTTGTTATCGATTATCTCTTCTATCTGATATTTTTCAGGTGAAAGTATTTTTTTTTTTTGGTTTTTTTTTTTTTTTTTTGTAATATACCCCTATTTGCAGTCAGTGTTAAAGTTGATGTAAATTGTTATTATCAATAGCACATCCAGGTCTTCCACCTCCAAGAATACTTTTCTGATGTACAAACTGCCATTTCCAATATACTATTCACCTCCGTTATTGATTAGTGGTATTCACCTTCATTTTTAATTCGTAGTATTATTCAGTATAAATGTTCGACCAACTGACCCTTGAAGACCTTACATGATATACGAAAATAGGTCTAAGGAGCATAATAATGAATGTATATAAGTAATCTATAGTCAATTGTTATTTTTTTATATCATAATTTCTAATAAATTGTGTTCGGTGAAAAAAGTAAACTATCCAAATTGAAAGACAAATGTCTATGCCGTACTTTATATGCACATTTGTTAGTGATGATCTATAGAATTATGTCGTAGACATGTAGACTAAACAAAATTTATCTTGCATCAGTTCAGAAAAACATCAATTTCGAAAATTATTATGCAATTTTCTACCATCATATTGTAAGCATACAAATTAGCTGTATAACAGTTCCGATGTTGCAATAAAAACTAATCAAAATCTAAATTAATAAATCTTATATGTATGTTCGTGTTTGGAAATGTTCTGCACCGACTGCGCTACTGAAGACGGGCATACGGTGTGCTGTAAGGGGGATTTTGACAAGTCAGTGGCGCCACGGGCAACTCTTTATTTCTAATTCCAACTTTCAAGGACTCTTTTACATGCATATCAATATGTTTTTCTTCATATCCAAACGATTAAACATTCCTTGCCAGGGCCTCCGTCCTGCACCACAGACAAGGAACTACGCCGGAAAATCCCATTATCATGAATGGTACAAAAGCTGGTGGACTCGTGTGTATACCTTTTACAGTTGAAAATCGAAATAAGTGTAGGCCGCAGTGTCACAGTCCTGTCAGTCTTGCATGGTACAACCCGTATGGGACGTTAAAGCACAATTCACTTCATTTAAGTTGACTTAGTCAGAAGTGTACAGAAACCAAAGCACTAATATGTCCAAGGATTGAACAACATATCACTTTCGACCGGCATCGAGTTTGAAATATCAGTGCTTTATCCCGTACTCGAATTTCTTTGGAGATTTTCCAGTTGATTGTTCTTATGTGCGACGCTGCCCAGCTGCACCCGATAAAACCGTTTGGGATTGGTTATTGTTCTATCAATTAACTTTTCTTTGTCATGGGCATTATCAAAATGATTAAATGATGAAAAATATATTATACTGATTTAAAAAAGAACATGATGTGCCTTCTTTTATATCTATTCAACAACGCAGTGGTGGGATAACAAATACAACTTTTCACTTTTGTTGTTAATGTTAAGCAGTCTACAATAATTGTCGTGTTATTGTGGAAGTCGAATGTGAACATTTCGATCAGTTTGCAATTTTATGTTTATAAATTTGAGTTTTGATTAGTTTTGATATTGTTTTATCACATCTTGCACAATGTAGTTTTTATTATATGGTATAAACCAATTACCGACCAACCCCGATTACCTATTATTACCAGGATTAGTTTTTTTATAAATACCTTCAAAGGTACGTCTGATCGCCATAACGAGCGACATAGCCCAACCTATGGATGTCGCTCTTTGTCCTGCCTATTCATAAATGCTTACCTATTGTTGGGTTTCCAAATCGACTAACTTTCCAACTTCGTTTCCCACCAAGTTGTCGGTTGGCCGCATGAATAACCACACCAAAGCTATGTATTTGTTTGCTACTATATTATGTATATAGCCTGTCAAATAAAATTCCCATCATGCAGGTGATTCAGTCGCACGAACTACCCAATTACAACTATTTATTAGTTTAGTATTAGTTTTGGTATTTTCTTTTTGCATATTAGCATGTAATTTGTTTGTACACTCTTCTATGTTGATTCTGTATGATTCAGCTGCAATAACAAACATCCTTGAAGCTTCCGAATTTTGTTCGTATCTTGTAATTTGGTTTCTTTAAATTTTTGTTGTTTTTTTTTATTATGCCCAATTTTTGAACACAAATCGCCGGCCCTAAACTTTTCTCATTTGCCAGATTCTAAACATCGGCTTTGGCGCTGTGTTCTGCCGATACTGAAATTTCATCATTTTAACAGCACGAATTTGCTTAATTTTACAGAACCTAACCCAGTAATTAGGTTATTTATGCTTGGAAATAAAAAATAAACACGTTACGTTATCTCAAAGGTGATACACTGCCAGTATCGATGTCGTTTATTAAAAGTTATAAGACCACCTATATAAATTCTGTCCAATCTTAACACACAATTATGTATTTTTATAAATACATGTATATTGTATTAGGCCTTACATCTAATGTAATAGCACCGACAGGACAGAACATTGTGATGGATTTCCGGATCTCCTTATTATCATAATTAAATTGACAATTGTTTATTTCCCATATCTTCGAACATCACTGGTTGTGCGTTTATTCAGTTTCCCTCTGAATAAATTTCTTTTTTGAAACACATGAATAATTTATACATGAATCTTTATTACCAACATATGAACATATTTAGATTTGAATTTACAGTCATTATAATAAAATCTATTGCTAATCATAATTATATATAGAGATAGAGATATCAAATTATTGTTAATCAAAATATTACATTAAGATAATTATAGAATTTAAATTTACATCATTTACATTCATTTTATTTCGATGACTAAATACGTAATTCTTTTTTGGGATATAAAATTTTGTATTACATAAAATTAAGAAAAAAGTGGTATAGCCAAACAATTACTTGTTTATTCATTAGCTTATGTATGGTATCAATATTGTTCAGTTGCATTGATAATTATTAAGTTTATTTTTAAATTTAAATGATACATATTGCTAATCAACTTGTAATATTAAAACAAAATGTACTGCCTAAAATTATAATAATTGAGTTTATAATATTACCATACACGCCTTTTGGTTTGTCCAAGACAAAAACAAATAAAATATCATACAAAACCAAATAACATATCATATAATGGGCAATTAATACACATATATTTAGCACTACATCAATTAACGTGTCTTAACGTTCTCAAATAGTTACACTAGAAAGAGTGATGTTCCTTTCTGAAACAGTGGTATAAAACAACGTGATCACAGGGAGATAACCCACAGTTAAAATAAAATGATTAGCTGATTTCAGCAATGAATTCATACTGTTTTATGAAAACAACGGAAATCTACATTTTAATCCATATAATGATAGAAGCCAGGCATTCTGCTATATAAAATATTATGTTGGCTTCTATCAAAGAAAACATGAAATGTTCTGAATGAAGGAAGCTTCTGGGCTTTAAATATGATTTTAAAAAAATCATGCAGGCAAATTTACAAAATAAGATGTTACAATAAATGTCCCGATTACAAGTCGCCAGGTTAACATACAACAAAACAGTATTGACACTTGTAAAATGTCAATGAATGTTGACAACATGAAAGGTTGTCGCTGGTAGGCTAAGGAAACCATAGTATCAAAATAACTCACCAACAAAATCGATTCTTACATCCCACAATTTATCTGTCCTGGTTTCACCTTTAGCCTTTGCCAAAACGGGGATTTCCCCTGAGGTGTAGATAGTTTACGAAATCGTCACTGAAATCGGCATGATCACAAATCTGTTGAACGAATATCAGAACCGTCTGGTGCAGCACTACCGTCGTCGGCACCCCCTGATGTCCTGGGTACAGCTGGACTAGCTGGTAATTGGAGTGGGGGAGGGGGTTGTGGCAATGGAGGCGGGGGAGGAGGTAATGACTCGTTATCATCATCTAACAAATCATATGAGCCCTCTCGTTGAAAACTGTCAGTGTCACTATCCGAGAGAACTTCATCTACTTGTCCTTCTTGCTGACGCGTTGATTTCTGAATTTGACGCCGTAGTTGAAATGCTTCGTCTGTTGGGGGAGATAACAAGTTTGGCACACTGTCTTGATGTCTGATGTGTGGGGGTCGTATCTCCCTGGGTCCACTTGGCTCGCGTGATAATCTATCTTCGCTAACAGCACGAGAATGGGATATAAGCGGTTCACCATCCTCATAATCCTGATTAAAACCGAAAACATGGCGACGATGTTTCTCCTGCCATCTTTTTTGTTTGAGTTTTTCAACTTTGCGTTTTTTCTCGGCCTCCTTCAAATAAACGAAAAAGAAAATTAAGTTACCAGAATAGTAGACAAAATATTAACTTTGTCATCAGTGTTTCAAACACCCTCAAAGTAATTAAAAGGGAAGCCAGAGTAGCAGTAATAAAGATTCTAAAATATTGGTTATACACAAATAGAAAATCATTTCTACCGGAAAATGTAACGTAATATTTTGCCTATAATAATTTTTGGGACTTCGAATTTTGCCTAATGGTTTGGATTATTCGTACTTGGATTTATTTTATTTGTCTTTTTACATGATGTTTTTATTTGAAAAATATGACAAGTGTAGAATTTATTGTGATTTTTAGCTTATATTTCGCGAGGAAATAAAACAAAGTACAGCAAACAAATGTCTTACGTCTTCTTTCTGTTTCTTAGCTATAGCTGTTACTTGATGTAAGAGGTCATCTATTTTAGTTTCAGTAGAATCTATATCTACAGACGTCAAACACAGAGCTTGATTCAGAGGAAAGAAGTCATAATTTTCATTCTCAACCTGTTTAACAAAAATGCCATGTTACACATTTATCACTCTATTTTAGCAACCGAAAAATTGGATATCGGAAAATATGTACGAGTTCGTTAAATTGGTGAAGGGCGTAATATAGAAAACCCTGGCTTTATGTACATACCACTTTTATTATATGGTTAATTTATGTGCCCTTTAGGAGAAATATTCCAGCGAATTAATAATATACGCTTGTCATCTGTATATGCTCAGTACTTTCTGAGCCCTTGCTACCCAAGTCAGCTTTTATTTTATGTTATTACTACTGTTGTGGAATAAATGATGGCCACATTATTCTTCCTGAACCGATACAATGGGTCTGTGTGTTTTTAAATAAATGCTTATTGCGGCTTTTAACATTTAATGAACTCCCGCCAAAACAACTTGAGAAATCAATATATATATATGGTAATGGATACCAAGTTCCTCGGCAAGCTTTATTCGGTATGATTGGGTTTGGCTAGAGCCAAACTATAGGATAGTATATGGATAATATAACTATAGGATAGTATATGGATAATATGCCACTGGAAATTGTATATAGCGCTTATATTGTTACATTATTGCAGGGGGTGTTCATTTTTTGCTTTATACTGCTAAAAATATTGTTACAGTATCGCTATAAGTAATTAATCATTAATGACATACATGTTTGCTGACGTATAATTCTAAAGCTGTATAGTCGCTTTCCTTTATATCATCTAGATGTATAATAAAATAAACATAACTCCACATATTATGTTCATTCTTTACATGATAATCGAAACCCTGAAAAAAGCAATACAAGTACGTTGATTAAGTGTGTTTGAAAATGTTACCATTATGTTTTGAGGATTACTACTGTTGAATTGGTTAACATGTGCAATGTTACTACTATGTTTTGAGGATGATTACTTTTGAATCTGTTACTACTTTTGAATCTGTTAACTGTTACTATTATATTTTGAGGATTATGTTAACATGTGCATTATTGCTATTATCTTCTGAAGATTAATATTTCGGTATCTGTTAAGAAGTTCACTGTTATTATTTTTTTTTCAGGATTATGTAAAGTTACGTAATAACTTACTCTTCCGTGGTGTTCAAAATCATAACTGTTTCTACTGCAGATAAAACACGTGTCTTTCATATCGGATTCAGCTCTCCACTGTAAAAAAAGGCATATTATAATACTATTTGTAAAGGTGTTTCGGGCCCTTGATCCCCGGAAAAATTTGGGTTCCATTTATTGTAATGTCAATGAATTTGATAAGAAACTATAGCTGAATGGTTGAATGATTTTTTTTTTTTTTTTTTGCTTTACTAATAGCAGATTAGATTAAATTGCATTATCTTTTATAACCAGTGCATATACATTGAAAAGCTGTCCTTTTTTTTCAAAAGTATTACCTTTTATAACAAGTACAAATAAATACATTCAAAAGCTATCCTTTTTGTTGGGTTTTGTTTTTTTTGTTGTTTTTTTTTTTTTGCACCAAACGGGATAATAGATGTTTGCTGTCAACGTATACCCGGGACCTTGGTTTTTCGTCACATCACAACTACAGCACGTGGTTCCGCTTCAGTATCTTGTGAAACCCACTCGGCCAACATCAACATACCCAGGACTTCCTAATTTGTGAGCCAATGCCCTACACACTGAGTCAACCTAGTTCCCCAAGATTTAGATACATGTTTCCCCACTGAAACAGCTTGACAATATGATGATATTAATACTACTGGTCTTTTCTAAAATTTGCAAAAACCTTGAGGGTACACAAGTTTATTTAACTTACCTTTAAATCTCTCATTTCAGAGAAAGTATCGACAATGATACCAAAGATGATGTTTAGACCAATGGTGGTAATGAAGATGAAGAAGGTCACGTGATAAATGACCAATGGCCAAAAACTACCAAATGAGCTGCCGACAGGATTCTGTTTTATCTCCTATAAATAAAATCATTTTATTATTATTCTGTCATAAATATCATTCTGATAAACAACAACGATCCTATAATGACACTATACAAGGTGAGTTGGATGGAAAGTATATCAAACATTACAAGTAACACAACGAATGGAGCCTATAGGCCTACCGGTAACTTCCGGAACACAGTTAGGGACCCAGCCACAGAATTCTATAAGGATCCTTATAATGTCGGGTCCCACAATCCCGACCTGTTTACCGACACCACCACCCAAACCCCCACCCCAATTCTTTTCACTTACCTCAAACATGTCTCCTATAAGACCATATCTGATTACCGTGACTGTACATTCCCATAACGTCGAACAATACAGGTAGTCACTTGCCGAAAAGTAACTTCTTAGCAGAGCGAAACCAATCAAAGAATATATATATATGACGATAAATCCGAGAACAGCCACCCACAATAATGACATACCTAAAATACAGAAAAAAATGACGTTTCAACTATAATGGTTTAATAAATCCGAGAGTCATGATGCCCCGGTAAGTTCCAGGGTTCGACCCCGGTGTTGGCTGAGAAAGTTCCCCGGCATTTTCCAGTGTAATTTGTAATGGTTTAGGAATCAACATCTAGCCGTAAAAATCAACATCTAGCCGTTCGGATGGGACGAAAAAACGAGGTCCTGTGTATTTATACATTGGTGTGCACGTCGGACCGTCTTCATTTCCGATTGATGCAAAATTATAGGACGTTAAAAGGCCCATTAAATTCAATCGTTTCTTGGATGTTAATGACATAGAACTTACCGTTAACAGTTACAGCTTTTATCACACCACTCAGTAACTGATTATTGTTGACTATATTTAGTAAATGGAAAGCAAAGAAGTAACCATGGAATAGGGTTCCTGCTATAGACATACCCAAGAAGAGCTGAAAAGAAAGACACAGAAGAAACATCAAAGTTGACGTTCATTTTATGTAAATGGTATAATAATTAATATTACAGGTCAGACTTGACATCATTAGTTCAAATATTTTTCGAACATATTGATCAGAACAGAAGTGTCCTATACCTTCTATTGATTTCATGCCGTCATCATATTATTCTCTACACCATTAAAATTTGATTCCTGTATACGAACATGAAACATCGACCTCAAGATGGTACCTAAACTACGCTTTTTTTCAGATTAGATTAATACCCAAAGAACACTCCAATGTCCTTATTTTAGTTAAATCTAAATAAGGAGTATTCCCATCTGCCGCCGTAAAATTTTAACTGTTTTTTTTTTAAAAAGGAAACATAGGGTTTATTTTTAGGTACTCCAGTTATCAGAAAAACATACATCCTTACCAGATAATAGAATGTAGTGAAACTGAATAAATTAACATTGAGGTTGGATATTTTTTCTACTTTCTTTGTGAAATTTTCATTATCTGTTTCTGCTCTCCCACAAATTTTCCTAAGAAAAATAAGTTACATGTGTAGTTTACTATATATTTATTCTTTTCTACCGAAAATAAAACATTTGACGCGATTCTCCATGACTATTCGTGGAACAATAGTGTCCCTAAAAGATGCCAAGGGTGTATGGCTCTATTCTAAAACCTTTAAATGTTCATTAATGGGTGGAAAAGCATATGAGTGTATAAATGTTGATTGACATTTAATTATTTTCAAAAATTATTCTAATTTATAATAAGTTTTATCTATTTGTCAGTTTGGAATACGTTTTGCTTTGTTCATTATAAATGGCGGTTGAGACCATATTGGATATCAGGAGCCCATTTGTCGTTTGTGGGTCAGTCAATGTTACTTCAGCATTGACTTGTGGGATATTTTTGAGTTGTTCAGACAAATGGCACTCGAGACCAAATTGGATACACAAGCACACATGTTCACGGCACGATTAATAATGATTAAAATGGACCAATATTAAATTCTATTTCGTGTTTTTAATTTAGAATATTATGAATAATATTGAGTTACAGCTTTAGCCCCTTTAAGACTCGTGTTACATAAAACAAACACAAGAGTTTTGATCTTTGGGGTATTAATTCGACACAGTGAACTGTAGTTTTTAACAAACGATTTACACTTTTAAAACATTTATAAGAATCCATACCTGAAACTAGCTTTTATATCCGTTAAGTTTGGCATACGTGGATGATTTGACAAAAAATAGCTAATAAGTACAAATAATGAACACAAATTATGAACGCCACCTAGAGCCCATAATGCTATCGTATACTGATTGTCTGGTATACCAACAATTAATGGCACTGGACTGAAATTAAAACAAGAAATATTTAATTAACGTGACATATTTCAGAAATTAAAATGAAAATTTGTCCGCCGAACGGATGTGATATTTAATGAAATTGATGAGAATGGGATATGGGATATGGCATATATATCATTGCTCACCTAGCTGTATGTATTGGCTGATTGAGAAGCGATTGTAGACCAGTTATTCGTTCCCGATTGTTATTATTTCGCTTATAATGAGTTTGAACATGATAGATTTTAGTGACTAGCCTTGTCTTAATGTTATTTTTGAAAGCGACACAAACCTCTGTGTAATCAAGTTTGGACTATGGCATAATTAAGTGAATTCGATTTGTTTTCGTCATTTAAGGGCATACGCTTCTTCAAAGGGCAAGGCATAAACTTATTTCGGAGAATTTTAAATAAACATGCATAACTTACTCATAAAGACCAGGGCACTCAACTGATGCATTTTCTGGATTTACGGTGAAAACTTTGGCACAATCCTCCATTGATGCCTTAGCATTCCACGTCAACAGCATAATGATATTGATAGCTAAACTAAGAAAAATGGCACCATAGTTCCACACCAACCTGTTAAAAGTAAAAAGTCTTTAAATGTGTGTCCTTGGTTATCATCTACATTGAGTAACTGATCGAGAGTAGGCTTCCTTTGAAAGTGGAGTGATATAGTCTTGTTATGTTTTAGCGCTGGACAATGTTTTTGTGACATAGTTACGTTTTAGGGCACCACAATTTTGTTTTGTCCCGGCATAATCGTATGCATCGCTTCACTGGAGAATTAGCTCATGTTATTTGTTTTCTGCCTTTAACCCATTTCAAAACTGAATCCTATAAATGTAGCCCATCAAAGAAATTAACCTACCATCCTTTCGTGAACATCTTGGCGATAGGGTTGTTTAGGATTTTCTTTTGATATGTAATATCTTTCATGATATCACGTGTCCACTGCATGAGATCACGAATTTTGTTACTAGGCGACGTTCTATCGACATTCCATTTTAATCTTTCCTTCACTTCATCTCTTACAACGCTCTGCAAGAAAATTTACAATAAAGGACAAGGCATTGAAACAATCTAGTTCACTGTGTTTAATCAGATATGATAGAAATACAGTTTACGAAAGGAATTTAAATTAGGACTATGGGTAATTTTTGTGTGACAGTGTCTTGCAGAGAAGGGGGCGGTCGGGGCAACGCGCCGAAGCATTAATTTCAAGTGGGCATCCAAAAGTGAAATTAATATTAACCCTTCGAAATTATCGCTATTCAGTTTTACAGTCTGCCTTATCTAATTTGAATAAAAGATGTGTTACTGTGCACTGGGTCCTTTATTCGAGGCTCATGTGCATGCAATCAAGGGATAGATCCTGGCATCAACAAACCCCCTGCAAGTCAATTGTTGTAGGACACTTACTTTATTTTTCACCCTGAAGTTAACCTTTTGTAAAACATCATCCTTTACTATTTCTATAGAACAGGAGTTTTTCTTGTAGTAATCAAAAGCCTTCAGGTTTTCGGGGGAAAGTTTCAGTTCTGAAAATCATTCAAATTAAACTGTGAAAGTCGACATAATAGAAAAGGAGCTTTTTTAGATCAAGATATCTTTCCGTGGTTTATATACTCAGACGACCATTTTCGAACAGCTAAATATTTTGATTCGACATTTCAAGACACATTACATAGGCTACATGTTATTAGCGCCCTTTGCCGGGTCCCTTGAAATATTGGGCTGTGCCATACTAGACAGATTAACTTACGTGAATTAAGATTTGGATCTATATCAATCATTCTGGCTAAAATCATATAAAATCCAAACCCCACTTCCATCACAGTTTCTTTCAAGGCACTTCTCTTTTTACCTTTCTGAAAATAAACAATAATTGCCAGGCAAAGTTTAATATAAGTTTCTCATGAAGTAATATTTCAAAATTAGCTTTCTGTTTGACAAAGAAAACTTCGTCGATACTTTATTACAAATTACCTTGTTCAGAGGCGGTATTTTAATATCAAAAGCTCCCATGTAATAACATTTGGAAATATTACCAAAAATGTATCTTCCTGATTCTAAATCTCGATCACCATTTCCTGTTAACAAACGCTATGATACGTCCGGGCCAGACATTATGGAAGCATTAGCGAACTATACTGAAAGTATTAACGTTACTTTACTGGGTATTTGACTGTGTTAAATGGAATTCTATATCAATATTTCAATGAAATATAACAATGAAAAGCAAACTAACCACAGCTCCTTGTATAAGACTTCCTCCAAATGCTGCCAGAGATTTCGCTGATTGAAGATAACTACCATTTTCTGCACTTTTCATTAAGCCGTCTAGTTTCGGTTTTTCGGCTTGGTGCATTTCATAGCAAGCTGTCATACATCTGAACACAGCTTCTTTATCTAATGCATCTTTTACAGCTCTGGCTACCTGGGAGGCACCGGGTCCATTCTCTTCTACCAAGGATGTTATTAAGGAGGAGATAATCTGCTGCAGTTCTATAACCTAATGAAAAACATGTTTAATTTTTTTAATACTACTATTGAACAAAATGCATACAGAAGGTTACCTTTTTTTTTAAATATACTATGATTACACAGAGCAAACCTATGGACAGGACACAGTGTGTACTTCTAATTCACTGGAAAATAGATTGTTATGTAAAAATAGCTATTTTTAAAATTTACTGATTCGTTACCATTAGTATGTCTTTAGATTCTTTACATCAAGCCCCGATTCACTACAATAGGACAATCGTGGATATTCGCACTGTTATTTGACGTGTTTTGTGGTCGTTCTTGTGTGGTCTTGATTGATCGGTGTGCGCGAGAATAAAACTGCTTAATGTTGTGTTAAAGGCCCTTAAATTCCTCAAACTAAGGGCCGAGCAACGAACTCCAAATACGTGATACGTTTTCAAACAACCGAAACCCGTCATTCGTCATCTGGAAATGGAGACCGGCGCCCCGAACTGTATTTTTCGGTGTCTGGATTAAATCAGACCTTTATTCTATAAAAAATAACGTATAGGTGAAATTTACCTTTCGTTATCAAGCACAGTACGTGCATAATACACTGTATATACCTCTAAAGGAACGGCATTAGATTAGCAAATCACCTAACGAAAAAATTTACCCAAAACCTTAACTAAGGATAAACCAAGAATAATTTGAAAATAATTACCTTATCGACCGGGCAATCAGCGATTTCACCAGCTCGTAATATAAAGTTGATATAATCTATCACCTTCTTATCATATACTACAGCGCGATTTTCTTGATTTCCCTGAAACAGAAGCCATAAATTGAGGTTTTGACAAAGGATTATATTATGGGCAATGCATTTCAACTTTTTAGTTCGTGTTATTATAGTAGCAGAACGCCATACTAACTATGTCTGTCCCTGATTCGAGCTGCCCTTATACCCCAATTTTAGCCTCTGAGCAGTGAAAGTGCAGCCGCCAACCACGAACAGACAAACAATAATACACAGTTCAAATACATGCAATATGCATTTAGACGAAGAGACGCCATAGGTTTTTTCGGTTATGAAGCCCCTCCCAATTCCCCACCCTCATGACCGGAAGATGTATGTGTGTTTTAAACACAACTGGGTAAATAAGCTGGTGATGATAACGGGGGTTTAAGATAAGAGTGTATGTAAAAAGGGGCTTGTGTCAGTGTCATCAATATTACACACCTAGACCTAAGGCCCCGAGATTTTGAGGGCTCAAACTCCAGCACTGGTCCTGCTAATTCAGGGCAAATACTTACCGAGCAGAATTCGTTGAGCGTACTAAACGTCTGTATAACTAAATCTATTGTTTTATTATTTATTGTTGTATATACGACGTTTAGGAATTGGGAAGTATCACCAACTATGTTAAATGACTTAACATTATCAGGTTGCTCTCTTAAATAATCCTGAAAGAATTAAAGAATGAACATAATGAATTCATGCGGTTATTGTGAAAATATAGATTTATTTTTTCTTTCTTATTACATGTCTATTATACCTCAAAGTATATATTATGCGGGTTTCTTCCAATTATGGAATCCTTTTTTTTTTACTTGAAAATACTTTGTATTTACTGACTGGACAAATTGAGAAAAGGCATTACTGTATACACTGTTCTGGTTAAGTGGGTGGGAATCATTACAATTACAAATAGACCACACATTTGTTTCTTTTTTTATTGTTTATACAGTTTATATTCACACTACGGAAAGGTCTAACAACGTCTTAACGAAGTTTGTATTCAGCTGAACTGACTTGACCCCTTATTTAGCCAATGAAAATACACTTTTCATTTTGCAATAACGGTTGTACCCAATCACAATTATTCAAAAATAAGTGCTTGATCTAGCGCTTATTCCGAAAAATTCACCTGTAGATCTGTATTTTGTCCATCACATATTCTGGCCATCAGTTTTAATACAAGTTCAATATACCCATCATCTTTATATTCTAACATATCTTTCACACCTTCATCCATAGATGCTACAAGTTCTTCTTCTGGTCGCATTTCCTGATAATGTAATTAATATCTTACTCTACATACCAAATTCGATTATTTGATACATGAATTAATAACATGACTTCAAATTTATACTATTTACTTGGGTGATGGTAAATATATAGATAAAGGAAAAATCGTTATACGGGAATAACATATCTAGGAATGATACTTTAAGATGTTAATGTTTCATTCATAACATTTATAATTAAAATAAATTAGCTTAGAGCTTGCTGTTACAGAATCTAAAAACTAGCGGTTAGAAAAGCTTAATTTAAGTTTACAGTCATTATATAGCTTTATATACTTTATTAAATGGATTTCAATATAAGTCAGTAGACAGAACATGCTGAAAGGAAATAATACTGAAATACATGCAAAGGAAAAGATCTTGACGTCGTTCCTTTTGCGCTAGGCAACTTGTATATATGTGTGTAATAAACCCAAGTGTAATGTAACACAACACTGCAACCACAATAACGGAAATTCTGCAAGCGATAGTTTTATTTTTTTATATACATGTATTTCTGAAAGATGAACCAACAATGGCCAAGGATTGAAAACATGACATAACACGGCAGAAAGTCCGTTATTCTGTAAGTATTCATTTCCAGAATTGACTGTCTACAACACTTTTTTTAAATTTCATCTTTTGCTCATATGTGGAAGGATTTTTTTATATACCACTACCAGCTAAAAGGGTGCATAGAGAGTTGTTGATTCTAAAGAAAATATAGAAATGTGTAATTTATACTGAATTCGTAGATTCTAAAGTAAATATTAGAATGTAATTATACAGAATTCGTAAATTCGAACATATTTCGAAGATTTCTAATCTAACAATGAATTAGTATTATTGAACGAATTTTATGTAAACTATTTCAAGAATGCTGCCATTCTCGATCCAAAGTTGCACACGTCATATGTTCTGGTTTGCCACATTTTGTTCTGAAAATGTAGATCTATTGCTGGAGGTTAATTCATCCAATGCACTATCACAATAACATTACAATGTTACGTCACTATTTTCTACAGTCTAT
Source organism: Patella caerulea (assembly GCA_036850965.1). Lineage (NCBI taxonomy): Eukaryota > Metazoa > Mollusca > Gastropoda > Patellidae > Patella > Patella caerulea. Next base: position 30,022,024 of record JAZGQO010000006.1, read on the forward strand.
GGTTTATCTAATAATTTCACACGTTCCATTATATACTCGTATCTATATTCACATATCCGTGTACAGCAAAAACAATAAATACTTTACATAAACAAAATCGCATAGGACTTTACCCTTTCACACTTCTACTCAAAACAAGCTAAACTTTAACAAAATGCACATAAATATAAGCAAAACTAAAATTTCAAATCAAACGATAAAATAATTGAAGAAATCCGACAACCCAAAGCTTAGAAGCAGACTAACACGTCTATTACTTGCAATAACAGCTTTATTTTTCCGCTGCCATAACACATTCCGAATATATTTACCAAAAACTGCATACTATATTTTAGAAGATTATTTTTTTTCTTGGTTATTATTTTATTAGAAAGAAGTCGTTGACATTAATACACAAGAGTGGTGATTACGGTTCAGAATATAGACATAGATCTACACATAGTTACTTTGTTGATGGCAACGAATAGTGTTTTTCTATGAGAGGAAATGGCGCATGCGCTGCAGATGAAAGAACCTTGTTAATTTTTTTACCTCAACCTTGACATCAGCCAATTCGACCTCGGGTTGGTCGCTCATGAGTGCTTCGCTATCTTTGGGGCACCCATTACTTAGTTTCTTTGTCTTGCGATCTCGACTGCTTTTACGCTTCCATGTGAGTTTGCGTTTTAATCCCTTTTCATCCTTTGGTTCTATGGCTCTACATAAGGCTCGCTTTAGAAATGGAACAATTTCATTTATAAGATATTTATTCATTTCCCAAATTTTATTTTCTAACAGGATGTGTTGGAAAAAACCTCTACGTGTACTTGGACGGGAACATCAATATGTTTGAAAAGGCTAAGAAACGCGTTGGAATCATCCAAGTGAGGTTTACATTTACTTAAAGAGAAGTTGGGATTTGTTTCCCTGACGAGTATTGGTACATCACACTGGATATGGTCAAATAAACTAAGACAGAACTAAGTGTATACAGTTGGATATATTAATAGCAAAGTGTAGAGCATGGGATAAAGATGGGAATCTAGGGATATAGAGAAGATGTGGGATGAAAAGAGTCGGATATTATGTCACCATAAGGAATTGGCTTTATAGGAATAGTTGGAACTACAAGTATATATATATATACATATATATGTGTGTTTGTATATATATAGATTCAAAATCGGAACAAATAATAATTATAATCAAATATAGCATATTTACAATACAATTCCAGTCTATCTTCTTTAATAATAAATAAGTCAAATAGCAAATGTAAGTTTAAAATCAAATTAAAGCAAATGATATATACTATTAAGAGTGTCATGGGTGCATATAATGCAAATTATTTTTTATCTGGAAATAAATTATACTGATAATAAAATATCTTATCTACATGAATCTACTTGTGTATATTATACTAGTATAAAATACAAAATTGTGCCTATTAACCCCGTGAAATAATGTAAGTGTACGCCAATCTACAAACCAAACGCCCGGTCTACAGGCTACCAAAAAGCAGTTCGAATATGTATCATAAACCCTTTAATTTTATAATGACAAAAACCTACCCAGCCTCCTAGTCGATCCATTCTCATTTTCTGCTCATACATTTGAATTTGCTGAAATAAAAAGCGCAAGAATCTACGTTAAGTTTACGTACTACTAACATAACTCTGACAACTGGGTAAAATTTGAATACCCTCTAATTGTTTTTAATATTTCTATTTTTACAAAGTAACCACCATAACTATAACATAATTGCTATTTTTTGCCAGCAAAATTAATTTGTATATTAGATGTGAATATCCTTTTGGGGAAAATGATTATTTTTATAAAACAAATATCTGGCTAACCTGCAATGCTTTACGACCAATTGTTAAAGTTGTATTGTAGTTGGTCATATTAGCCAGAGCTTCTTTGATTCTGGCTTCATGCTGGGCAAGAAGAGAACGTCTGAAAATTGAAAAACGTAAAATAATATACAAATATCTTCAATGCACAATATAAATATATTAAATGAATAATTTCATTGAGTCTAATGTATAAAATTGTCTAAGGATAAGAAAGTGTGCTCGCATAGAAAATAATGAACAGGAAGAATTGGTGCTTTAAGAGATAATCTGAAATATTTGAAATGCATAATATGAAAATTGAGTGCCTATTTATAAACGAGTATAGAAATAAAAGATTTTATTTGTAGAACACTAAAAGTTGGAAATGAATATACAAAAATAAACAATTAATGGGTGTTCCACGACATGATTCATCTCCAATTAATTGTTGATGTTTTGTAACGTAACCAGCGATTTCTGTTTTGAAAATATCTAAACTAATCTAGACAACTATTTTCCAATGAAAACAAAACACAATATATGATTCTACTAAATAACTTTCTTATATTACAAAAAAACAATCAAGCAAATAATGTTCACAAAAAAATAACAGTCTCGGCTAAATCTTATTTCAAAATGAGCGCTTATCCTACAAGCGCATATAAACAATTCAACAATATCTTAATTCTAAATTTAACTAATAAATAACTGATCAAAGAAAATCCAATGGAGTATCATTACAACAAAATGGTTATTCCCTTTTTGAAAGAAAACCTCTCAATTGTACATAAACTTCAGTGTTTCTTTTTAGAAAAGAACAAGTCTCTGTAATTGTAATGATCACCATTGGTTACATACAGACTTATAAACAGTGCTGTAAAAGAAAATATGCTAAATTCATGCAAATTGAGCGTGCGTCGTGTACGTAAGAACAGCTACTTTGATTGGTGACCATATATATATAATGAAGGAGGGGAATTTGATATTCGTGATATAAAAGCTCCAATGACACACCATAAATGTACAAAAATAATAAAATAACACACAAAGTGATGCCCTTTGTAGATTCACCATGCTTTATTTACCCGGTCTTACGACGAGTCTTTTTCAGCAACAAATATCTACAGGAAAAAATAAATTCTTTACACATCTTGGCGGAGTCCGGTTCCGATTATGATCTTAGTGATGTCATTTAAGTTGAAGCAGATACTAATGGCTTAATTATGTATTTCTATAAATTAATATGTTTCGTCAACGACGGATTATGAGATCGCTGGGCTGGGACCCAGTGATAGATTGATCTACATAAGTCCGGGTGAGAGTTTCACGGGGGGTTGGAGAGGGTTCTCGCGGACCTACCCAGGAATTCTTTCTGGAATTTCGACCTGAAATGACGGTTTGTGAAATATATTCTGGACGGGAGGTCATATTCCCCCTACCTAACGATTTCAAAACTCATAGAAAAAGAGGCACTTTGTTTAACGAATTTTGGGAAGTGGGTCTTAATTTTTTTTTTTTTTTTTTTTTTTTTTTGCAAAATATTAAAAAAAAAAGTTTTGTCTTAGCTATGAGATACGTCATCGTGTTTCGAACATGTCCTTACGTGTTTTATCTATATTGGGAGCTCGGTGACTCAGTGTGTAAGACCCTGCCTATGACGTTCGAACGCGAAGAAATAACTTAGGAAGAGCCTGGAAATGAACAGTGTCTAATTTATAGGAAACCTGTTTTTCTGTACACGTTGGCATGCAGGCAAAAGAACCTTGATGGTTGGAATTCTAATATATAAGAGTAGGCCACTGTTTGAGAACACATTTCCGCAAAGAACACTGTCCGTTTTCATTAGAGTTTCAGGAATATTAATACAAAGAATACAGAACCTTAGAATGGAGAATAAGGTAGGGTAGGGTAGGGTAAAGTTTTGTGGGTTATAAAAGGGGGATACAGAAACTTGTAGAGCTTTGTAGGGTAACAAAGGGGGGGGGGGTGAAGAAAAGTAAGAATTTAGATCACACTGGAGATAATTCTATAGAAATACCAGGTTTATTACTGAGTGACTTTTCAACAGACATTCTCTTATATTTATTAAGGCTATAGTAGAAACGTCATTTAGTAATAAAGAGGCATTATATTCTACAAAATTATGTCCAGTGTAATCCAAGATACATTACGAAATGGCATTGAAACAAATTAAAATACAGTAGTTAATGCAATAAAATAGTCATTGATTATGTTGATGATTTAACAAGTTCCGTTCATTATTGATAACAACATGTTTTTTCTTTGAGAATCTTAAAAAGATTATGTTATTTCAAACATTATGTTTCAACAAATTACTTATTTCATTATTTACAGTTATTTTGATAGAGATTTTTCTACATGGATAACTCTTTGTTACTTTGTAGTTATATCCACTCAAGATATTAGACATTATCTTCTATGTTACTGGTATGTTGCGTTAAAATGGTACACATCATGAAAGTGTTGGGGCAATAACTAAAAATCTATACATACTTTTCTTTAATGGCGTTCGTTGAAATCTGCATTCTGTCTCGTACAGCCATGAAGAACACTTCTTCTCTAGTTGACAAGAAATAGTCGATCATAGATTTCTATTGCCAAAAAAAACAACCGTACAGATATAAAAAATAAACCACATGTAAACTGTAGTCTAATGGACATGGAATATGAACATTTATTTTCAAATTTGCATGATAGCATAGCCACACCGGGATTCTTTATCCTTCAGGCCATCTCGCAGCAAATCCGTGATGAAAGTACCGAGACCTACAACCAAAATGATACATCTGTGCTCTGATTGACTTTGTAGTATTGAACCACATCGCCACAATGGTGTTGAACTGAGGAACTTCTGTCTTTTAATACTTTTTGGCTCAAGTAGTCATAAGTAAAAACATCACAAGGTGGTAACTTACCTGTACATCTCTGTTGGCATTAAATAACATAATACAGATAAACGCCAAGACTTCTCTAGCTATCTCATCATTTCTCCTAGCTAAGTGTGGTAATACACGATTTATAACATTGTGGCTATTGATAGCTATCTGTACTTCTTTAATATGCTTCATTTGTCTGAAAAGAGAACGTGGTATTATAAAGCACAGTAATATCTATTTTTCCCAGTGTATACAGTAGAACTGTTTTGGCTATATTAGAATAACAGGAGGTAGTCAGTAACATTTGGGAGTCATTTTTTAAATAGTTTAATGTACAACAAGCTCTATCTATACTTCCGCAAAGTATTTCATATACCCGATTTTGTCAACGGAATTCAAGACCCTGCAACATATCTATAGATTGAATTATGGTGAAATCATAAAGACGGGTTACCAGGTAACGAAAAATACAACCGCAACAACGAACCAATTGGTTCGATGCAGATAGTAACCACGACGATCAGATAAAAAAAACTTATTAGATGTATTATTGACCTAAAGAATAGAAACGAAGTTTTCTTCGGGGGCTTATTCAAAAACTTACGATGATGTTGTGAAATCAATAGAAAGTAATAGGATATTTAGATAGACACAACATAATAGATCGAATATGGTAATCTTGGACCCATATGATTCTGATAATGCGAATAGATTAAATGCCAATATTTGTCATTTAGACTAGCATTGCCTATTTCTATTTGGTTTTTAAATAACTAGCGTATAAAACGATATATCTTACTTTTTTATCTTTGATTCAGAACTTCTTGAACACCAATCTTCTGGAAGTTTTCGTTCTTCATTGTGAATTAAGGCCCGTAATAGCTGTAAACATCTTATATCCAGATCCTCATGGCAAGAAAAGGACGGATGAACTTGTTTAACTTGCTTTGCAGAAATCCTGTAATATATCAAAGAATGTGTTTATTATTAGGGCCTACCTATCGGTAAAAAAACCCGTCAAAAACCGCCCTCCACTACAATATTGCCCGAAAATGTAAATATGGCTATGTCACTGGACTCAAAGTGACTGTACGACCGAATAATTTAATGTTAAATATTATGGAAACTTTAAAAAGTTCGTTGTGGAAAAGGCAGAAACTTACTCTAACTGTTCGACTAATTTAACTGCTAAAGCAAATTTCTTCATTGGTTTCTTCTCTTGATGTGATAGGAAGCATTTGACCAAACTTTGGAACTCTTCACCTAAAGGTAGTTCTTCGTTACTCCCTACAGCAGTATATTCTGGAAAATAATATATGTCTCTACATTATGTTGACCATATACAATTATTTTAAATACCGGAAATACAAAAAAAAATCCAGCTCACCATAATTTCTAATAAAATTTACAAACCTCGTTTCGATTTAATCTTAAGTTGAGCAGTAACTGTATTATGACCACTGTGAACTCGACTACAGTTAATTGTAAAGGTGTGAAATTTAGCATTTAGTTCAAGCTCTGATGCATAGTATTCCATATTTCCCTGAAATGCATACATGTACTTTAAATACAGAGCAATCGTTGGCATCAAAATAATCGCTTTGTCGATTATTATGATTCTTTTAAATAAACACTTGTGTCTAAAAAATAATGTCTTACCTTACGAACAGCGCTTATGTTATCAGAAAACTTCATATCTGCCGTAAATTTCTCCAGAACACTCATTAAAAGCTTTAAAAAAAGGGAAATATGGAAAATGAAGGTTTATAATCCATTAAGTAATTTAGCAGAAGGAATCTCTATCTGCATTACCATTACTCAATTTAAGCTTACTACGTTCGATCCCGGTGGTGGCTTAGAAATTCATCTGGATTTCCCGGCGCGGTTTCCCCTTACCAGTGGTGCAGAACAGGGGACCTGACACGGACGGCTGTCAGGTTGTTCGGGTGGGACAAAAATCCGAGGTCCCTTGTACATATTGGCGTGCGCGTAAAAAACCCCTTGGCGGTCGTTATTCGACATAAGAGAAGGCCGTGACGCTGCTGTCCTGACAGGCAAAATTTCCCCCATACCACACTGTTTGGCGTAAGACCGTCTTCATTAGCCCTATAGGACATTAAACCACGTCTCATTTCATTTCATTTTCATCGGGGTTTAAAGGTCATATATTTGAAATCATAAGAGGTGTAGTGTAATGAGGTAACCTTGTAACAAGCCTTACCGTTTTGGAAGCGTTTCCGACAGTCACAATAGTCGTCAAACACATTACCATGTTCTTCATATGAGCTGGACTTATAATTTTAGGTCCAAGAATATCACAAAGTGCCTAGAGATAGAATAAGGAAATAAAAACGAATAAAATGAAAATAGTGAAAACAGATTTCAAATGATGTTTAGTGGCTGTACCTTTCGCAGACTCCATGCAGTGAGATACACACGAAAGTCGTAGTGTAAACAGATTTCAAAGAATTAGTGCTTTACACGTTCACTCCGATGTTTAGTTGTTGTACTTTTCACTGACTCGATCCAGTGAGATACACACCGAAGTCGTAAGTCTGACCGAATCCAAATAGTGATAAATAATTTTTGTAAAAGATTTATTGTTTAACTCAAGATTGGAAAAGAGTCCCTAATTCATAAACAAAAATGAACAATCACGAGAAACAATATTCTTCTGATTATAGTCAAACTCACTTTGAATCACTACTCATATATGTGTATAACACTACTCGGATATGTGTATAACACTACTCAGATATGTGTATAACTATGTGGCTGGAAAATGATAAAAAAGATCCAAAGTGCCATTCAAAAAAGATGAACTGGTGTATAATATTATCCACACTACTCCAATTTACTACTTACAACTAAGCCATTAGCTATACTATCTGTAGTATTAACTTCATTAGGATTAACATCCTTATCTGGCTGATAAAATACTGTATAAAATATCTGAAAAAAAAAATAACAATTAAAATTTACAGCGGATACAATATTACATTACAGAAGAAATTCATTGAAAATTAATTGCCCAATGTCAATTATGTGAAACTGGACACGTTCTAAATTTATAAGTAATCAAAATAAACATGAACTGTAATGTTTTATTTTATTTAGAACCTGATGGAAATTGATATGTAACTGATCACAATGTTAACTACCAAAATAATTGGTCTACTACCATTGATATATGCATTTAGTCGTAATAAATTTGTAAACTGTATGAATACACTTACATGTAAGAAAGGCATGACAGCTTCTAATACATAGAATAAACTTCCATGAATCACAGATCTAGTATCATGGTTTTCTGAAACTTCACTGAAATACAACCAATAATTGGAATGGCTAATAATTCATTTAAATAACAATAACAACGATATTGGATATGTGGGAATGGTAAATTCTTTCAGTAAAGGCTAAATATATTACAATTTGATATTTATATATTTGAATATGTACTTTGTATACACAATGTAAAAGACAAATCCTTACTTTTTCGGAGGTGCAGATTTAAAAAGATAAGACGATCGTTCTGGGTATCGGGATAGATAATCGGTAAGTTGATTTATTTCACCTGCTACGGAATTTATAAAATCCCACATCAACCTTTACCAGAGAAAAATAATAATAATAATATTGACAATTTACAAAATATATGAATCATAAATATTATATTGACAAAATTATAATGCTTCGTAAACGTGTTGCTATATATTTTAACTGAAACATCAGAGTCGTAATGTTAAATACTAAATATTGTGTTTTGATTAAACTGGTTAATTTTAGTTTACAAGTAAATTATTGCATACTTATCATGTTGTAAATCAGCAGCACCGCTTTCTATCAAATTGCCAGAAGTCTTCATATAAACCCACAACATAAACTTTATAAAAGGTTTCTTTAGATTATTATCTATCTGTTGGTGATTGATAACCCAGAGTATTTCTTCTACTGGTAAAATAGTCTGACATAATGATTCTATAAATTTATTCTCTCCCTGTAATAGATGACACGCAGTTATTAATACAAACAGTGACAATGCTATATTAGAAAATGAACTTGAACATAATTAACTTCAATTTCTAAAATCATTATCTCGCAGTGGCAAACACTATTGCAGAGATGAACCTGAACCTATATAGTTTAGTCATAAAAGCCCCCCAAAACTAAGCTATTTTAACGATCCTTTAAACTGTTATGGATCGCTATCTTGCTAACGTGTCGTTTGTTAACGGCCAGTTAAATTTCTGTTGCTGGAAAGTCAATTTCATTAATCGTTAGACAGCGGATTGATTAAAGTTAATGTAAGAGAAGAGCGTTTGTTCATTGGTTAAATTTTAAACTTTTATATTCAATGCACATGTTTATAGGGTGACCTACATCCGTAGCCCAACAATGTGGTGGATTCTTATTTTTTTAAAAAAATAAAAAGTTTATTTTCAGTACCTCGGCACACGTAGCCAATAAATCTACCAAACTAATGAAATATGTCAAATCACCCTTTTCAGTTTTATTCGTCAATATTTTTTCTCTGAAAATAAATAGGACAATTAACAATAAGTAAGAGCTATAAGACTATATGTTTGTCATACATAATGGTGCTTGTTTTAAAAACCTAATGTCATTCACTTTCAAGTTCATATAGTTTTTATGGTATATTTTTTTAGCAGTAAAACATTTTGGTCCAAAAATTATTCATATCAATCATATCTTTAGGTATGACTTTTTAAAGTTTACATTGGTTTCTACCGATTCACAGTCGGACGTGCTTAATAAAAATAACAGCAGTCTTTGCATTAAAATAGTATGCAATATTAAGATATACGTGACCAACCGGCTTTTAATACATCGACAAAAAGCAAATTAACTTCTGCATGTATTACAAATCAATTATTTTCAAAATGTCGTAAATGAAAATACTTACTTTGACTCTCTTGACTGATCTAGTACATATGCTGCCTTCTTAAAAGTCTGCATAATATATTTCATCACAAGAGCTTGATTTCTTTTTATTGTAAGATCGAGACCTTCGACTTTTACCAGGGCTTTTAACAAGTCCAAGAATTCAGGAGCAGTATGTTGACATTCTGCCGCCAGATAAACTATCCTTTGCATTTGACGGGAGTGTACCTTTAAACATGTTCCTTGGTTCCCAATAAATACCTAATAATTGAAACATAAAATAAAAATAGGTGAATGATCAATGTGGAAAGGATACAACAAAAATTTTGATTGATCTTAACAGTCTTAAGTGGACCGTCTAAGCGGTGACAACATAAAATACTAAACAGAGTGTTGTAATAGGATATAATGAATTCTAAAAAATATACTCACCTCTTGCAAGGCTAATGCTAGATCCGATCGCACTATTTGAACATCTAACAATTGGTCCAAGTTTTCAAATATCTTCTCCTGAACTTTGTGATTTTCTCTAATAAGCAGTTTTAAAAGGTAGAGAGTTTTTTTAAACACCGTTTCCATTCCCTTATACTGTTCCTGTTAATGTAATATTTTTAAAGGTGTATGTTGTCTCCAATTGTCTATTTGTCATCAATATACAAGAAAGAATCCACATCCTAATCTAGACTATTCTGGCCCGGAATACACGAGTCCATTTGGCTAAAATTTTGAAACATTTGAGTAACACAGGGCGAGACTTGCGGTTTAACGAACACTCGATTGTGCGTAAGTGTCTTTAGCTGTGAGTGTGAGTGGAAACAGGGGGACTGGGAGAAAACCCGTGAGGTTGGACAAACGAACTTACGTATAACCGAGGAATCGAAAGTGCGCCACTTGACTCAAATCAGACCTTACGGTTTGACACGTAAGCATTAAATCACTTGACAAGCTAAGGCCCTCGGTTAAGTAATATAAAATATATTATAAAGTAACCATCAATATACACTAAATTCTGTATAATTGCTAGAAAATATCACTATGTATATATGTTCAAATGTTATTTGTATCTATAGATCTAAAGATCTCCATACTGAATAAAAATATTATTATTATTATTATAAAATATATTATTAATTAAGCCGACTTGGATATTCGTTTGACAGCATCTTTTAAAACTTACAATTAATCGTGCATCTATTTCCTGAGACAAGATATCCAATACGATGGTCAGTAAACCTAGAAACATCAGATAAATACGATATTACCAAAACGACAGATATCAATGATTAGTTGGCGAACTTTATTTTCTAATTTTTCTTGTATCAGAAGTTTGAAATTGTACTTAAGCTTAGTAAATCCCATTCCATTGCTAAGGCCTATTGTGATATAAACCTGGAAAACTTACCATGACTAATCATAATGTTTTGGTTCATATGATGGGGCTCTTCTGGGGTTTTAGGTAGATGACAAAATCTGGAAGATAGATAATTATTCAGTGCAACTAAAATTCAAAGCAATCGTAATGCAAACGACAATCTAAGTTTGATATCCAATAACAAATGAAGTAATGAATGACACGACGAACAAGTAAAATGTATACAAGTATAAACTTACTCGGCCAGTTCATCTAACACTTCACTCATAAGTTGAACTTGTTGGTCATTTAGTTTCTGTCTAGCTAATCGCCTTAACGTAGGTAAGCTTCTCTGTACCTCACGATGTACTCTAGCCGAATCATGTGTTTGCAGAACCTGATCATAAAACATAAAATGGTTTAAACGCATAATATTTGTCGCTTTATGGAGTTACTATTGAATCCATGATCCAAAGATTGTTTTTCTTATTATTAAAAATCTCTTACCAGTGCTTGTTGAGCTAATCTGAACATGTCATTCTCGGATGAATACATTTTATTCAAAATATCCAACGACTTGACTACCATTTTATCATATTTATAATTTGACAGGTCCTGAAAAATATAGAAATTTATTACATAAATAATATACTGCCATCATGTTGGAATAACGTTTACTAAACTGTGTACCAATATCACTTTCATTCTTCATTCATGCAACCTAAAGGATCAGAAGCCTTATTTGTCAAATCTTAAACTAAACTATTTTAAGACCTCGCCTTTTCATTGGCCAAAAATTAAAATTCTAGCAGAAATAACTTCTTTCTCAAAATCAAAGTCCTCAATACACATAATATTACAAAACAATCACTCGGCACTAAATATACAAAATACGTAAATTGGGGAATTTATAAAATAATAAACTACTGGTTCTCAGATTTTATTATATCAAGATTGCCCAATAATTTTATTATATCAAGATTGCCAAATGATTTTATTATATCAAGATTGCCCAATATCTGCCTACCATTAAGATGGCTGTAGTTGATTCTATAATAAATATAGCAGATCCATGAAACATTTCTCTTAGTTCCTTCAATACAACCTTCTGCTTCTTAAGAGATTTTCTGAAATATAATAAAATGGTTTGGATATTAGATCATCTAAAGAAAATGTTACTCGATTTTGTAGAACTCTTGGAGTTAACACTGGTTAATGTCTATTGTGTTTGGTTTAAATTGTAACAAAATTAAACGTTTTCTAGATAACAGTCACACAATGCAGTTTAAACTGATGGTCTGACAAATGAACTTACTTTGTCTGTTCACTTGGATCAAATGTTTCATATAGCAGTGGTTCTAATACAGTCTGCGATTTCTTCTTTATAGCTGTCTGTTCAGTTACTTTAAATCTCGCTACAAACACCTTCAAAGCAAGAGAGGGGGAAAGAAAATGGATTAACAAATGCTAAAAATAAATATGTCATTTCAGATGTTTCGTTGGGTACAGGCCTCTTTAGCAGTGCATGGAAACCACGGGGCCATGATAAACCCTATCTGCATAACTTTATATCTCAAAACCGGCCTAAAATAAATTGCAGACAGTTGTCAGTGAAACATAATCTGTAAATGTCATTGACAGTTAAAGTAACTAAGTCTCTAACTCAATATCGTCTAAAATCTTCAACACTGAAAACACGAATTACTTGTCAATCTAAATCAACATTGATGCTGTGGTCTTACCGGGAAAAGATGGGCTTCTGATATCCAATATTTAAGACAAAATAAACATTTTACCATTGGTACACGAATTGTGTACCATAGTGCGTTTCAGTCCCAGTTCTAGTAAGAGACTTGAGAAACGAGGCTAGAAACATTGCACCAAATGAAACGACATATGTAGACTGGAATTGGATTGAAACTGCTAACTTAATTCGCCGAACATAACTGATTTGAAATTACAGTAATAAGGGAAACCATTGAATGTAAATCCGTATGTATGCATTCGTATTACAGTATTACATGTGTTGCAACCCACTTGTGTCAATTTCTGGGTCCAAAATGTTAGCGATTTGGCTCCTTTAAGTTAATTAATGGTCAATAAAAAATATGTTAGTTCACTTACTTTTAGTCTTAAATTTCTTTGAAATGTCAGAAGCAAGTCCAGAACCTCCATTGCTCTAAAAAAAAATGACAGAATATTGATCAACATCTTCATTAAATATATACCTATTTACAAAGATAGGTTGCCAGGCAACGAAACATACGCCCACAACAGCTAAGTCGTCCGGGCAGTCAACAAGGGTTGTCGCATATTATTTCTTTTATCAGTAAAGAGAACATTTACAACACATGATAATCTTATTACGAGTAATAGCCCATTAAATAATTATCAGAAATGATTAGAATAGTTTTGATGGTTTGTCTCAAGGCCTTTGTCCACAAGATATTTCAAAGTGATCAAGTGCCAGAAATTATCAGATATCACTGAAAATCAAATAGGATTCTTCGTCTCATGACCCTAAACACTGTGTATAAATTTAAATTCAATCGGATATTAACTTTAGCCTCTAGAGCGTTCACAGGGTTTTCCAAAGTGATCAAGAGTCATAACTCTGGCAGTAATTATCGGATATCGCTGAAAATAAATAGGCTATTTTGTATCATGACCGTAAATAGTGTGTATAAATTTAAAGTCAATCGAATATTAACTTTAGATTTTTCAAAGTGATCAAGGGTCATAACTCTGGCAGTAATTATCGGATATTGCTGAAAATCAATAGGCTTCTTTGTATCATGACTTTAAACACCGTGTATAAATTTAAATTCAATCGGATATTAACTTTAGCCTCTAAAGCGTTCACAAGATTTTTCAAAGTGATCAAGGGTCATAACTCTGGTAGTAATTATCGGATATTACCGAAAATCAATAGGCTTCTTCGTCTCATGCCCTTAAACACTGTGTATAAATTTAAAGTCAATCGGATATTAACTTTAGCCTCTAAAGCATTCACAAGATTTTTCAAAGTGATCAAGGGTCATAACTCTGGCAGTAATTATCAGATATCACCGAAAATCAATAGGCTTCTTCGTCTCATGACCTTAAACACTGTGTATAAATTTAAAGTCAATCGGATATTAACTATAGCCTCTAGAGCGTTCACAAGATTTTTCAAAGTGATCAAGGGTCATAACTCTGGTAGTAATTATCGGATATCACCGAAAATCGATAGGCTTCTTCGTCTCATGCCCTTAAACACTATGTATAAATATAAAATCAATCGAATATTAACTTTAGCCTCTAAAGTGTTCACAAGATTTTTCAAAGTGATCAAGGGTCATAACTCTGGCAGGAATTATCAGATATTGCTGAAAATCAACAGGCTTCTTCGTCTCATGTCCTTAAACACTGTGTATAAATCTAAAGTCAATCGGATATTAACTTTAGCCTCTAAAGCGTTCACAAGATTTTTCAAAGTGATCAAGGGTCATAACTCTGGCAGTAATTATCGGATATCGCTGAAAATCAATAGGCTTCTTTGTATCATGACTTTAATCACCGTGCATAAATTTAAATTCAATCAGATATTAACTTTAGCCTCTAGACCGTTCACAAGATTTTTCAAAGTGATCAAGGGTCATAACTCTGGTAGTAATTATCAGATATCACCAAAAATCAATAGGCTTCTTCGTCTCATGACCTTAAACACTGTGTATAAATTTAAAGTCAATCGGATATTAACTATAGCCTCTAGAGCGTTCACAAGATTTTTCAAAGTGATCAAGGGCCATAACTCTGGTAGTAATTATCGGGTATCGCTGAAAATCAATAGGCTTCCTCGTCTCACGACCTTAAACACCGTGTATAAATTTAAAGTCAATCGGATATTAACTTTAGCCTCTAAAGCATTCACAAGATTTTTCAAAGTGATCAAGGGTCATAACTCTGGCAGTAATTATCAGATATCACCGAAAATCAATAGGCTTCTTCGTCTCATGACCTTAAACACTGTGTATAAATTTAAAGTCAATCGGATATTAACTATAGCCTCTAGAGCGTTCACAAGATTTTTCAAAGTGATCAAGGGTCATAACTCTGGTAGTAATTATCGGATATCACCGAAAATCGATAGGCTTCTTCGTCTCATGCCCTTAAACACTATGTATAAATATAAAATCAATCGAATATTAACTTTAGCCTCTAAAGTGTTCACAAGATTTTTCAAAGTGATCAAGGGTCATAACTCTGGCAGGAATTATCAGATATTGCTGAAAATCAACAGGCTTCTTCGTCTCATGTCCTTAAACACTGTGTATAAATCTAAAGTCAATCGGATATTAACTTTAGCCTCTAAAGCGTTCACAAGATTTTTCAAAGTGATCAAGGGTCATAACTCTGGCAGTAATTATCGGATATCGCTGAAAATCAATAGGCTTCTTTGTATCATGACTTTAATCACCGTGCATAAATTTAAATTCAATCAGATATTAACTTTAGCCTCTAGACCGTTCACAAGATTTTTCAAAGTGATCAAGGGTCATAACTCTGGTAGTAATTATCAGATATCACCAAAAATCAATAGGCTTCTTCGTCTCATGACCTTAAACACTGTGTATAAATTTAAAGTCAATCGGATATTAACTATAGCCTCTAGAGCGTTCACAAGATTTTTCAAAGTGATCAAGGGCCATAACTCTGGTAGTAATTATCGGGTATCGCTGAAAATCAATAGGCTTCCTCGTCTCACGACCTTAAACACCGTGTATAAATTTAAAGTCAATCGGATATCAACTTTAGCCTCTAAAGCGTTCACAAGATTTTTCAAAGTGATCAAGGGTCATAACTCTGGCAGTAATTATCAGATATCACCGAAAATCAATAGGCTTCTTCGTCTCATGACCTTAAACACTGTGTATAAATTTAAAGTCAATCGGATATTAACTATGGCCTCTAGAGCGTTCACAAGATTTTTCAAAGTGATCAAGGGTCATAACTCTGGTAGTAATTATCGGATATCGCTGAAAATCAATAGGCTTCTTCGTCTCATGACCTTAAACACTGTGTATAAATTTAAAGTCAATCGGATATTAACTTTAGCCTCTAGAGTGTTCACAAGAAATTGTGGACGATGGACGGACGGACGGACGGACGGACCGACGGACGGACGGACGGACGGACGGACGGACCGACAGACGGACGGACGGGGGCGACGGCAATATACGACCACATTTCCATGTGGGCGTATAAAAATTAACTTGCCTTTATGGTAAACTAGGGTAGTACCACTTATCTACAAGAGTGTGTTTTTGAGTGATTCTGGGAGCCGCGTTAACTCAGCGAGTAAGACCTTTTTGACCGAAAAGTTCATCGGCATTTTCAGGTGTAGTCTCCCCTCACTTTGTTATTGGTACAGTGCAATGCAGTCTTCCGGAGGTCCCGATGTACACATTCGCGTGCACGTAAAAGATCCCTTGACAGTTGCAATTAGATGAAATCGTAGAGGTCGTTGAGCCGTTTCCGGGCAATATTTCCTGATAACACACTGTATTGCGTATACCCGTCGTCATTAACCAGTCTGAGAAGAATAGTAGGACATTAAACGCCATTTCATGTCATTCTATTTTGTCTCTGAGTTACAAACTCTAGTCCATTGATACACAGTCACAAGCTAGTATTATACAGTAGGGGGACTCTGGGGTACATGCCAAAATATCTCGAGTTCCAATGTGAAAGTTGTATTAGATGTTTCAAAATTTATAAACATAAATCGGAAATCTCCATGAAAGTGAAATAGGTCAGCGATTCTTTGATGACCACGCCATAAAATGCTTTCGAATGCCGATTTCAGTTTAGATATCAAATATCCCCTTTGTCCACAGGCACTTGAAGGGATTAAAATAAATTAAAATAAAACTTTTTACCACTGCTTAATACAGGAATACAATAACAGCGTTATCAATAACAGTGTTAAATTACCATTTTAATTACATCGGAAGGTGAATAATAATCAAATAAAGTCTCGTTAGCAATAAAAATGACAAGAAGTGTTAGAACTAGTGAGTATTGTGAGATGATATCAGACGATACATGGCAAATCAGTCAAAACAAAGATGGCGTCTGACTTACCTTGTATTCTTGTATTAAGCAGTGGTAAGAAGTTTTATTTTAATTTATTTTAATCCCTTCAAGTGCCTGTGCCTTTGTCGTAGAGTTTTACACGCAATGTTACGTTAGGTTTAATTTTCTGAAGCAAATGGATATAATTTTCCAGTCTTCTATTTCGTTCTAGTTTAAGTCCGACTCGCAGAATACCAATTGGGTATTACATACTCGGAATCACCCAGTGATATTGTCCTTAAGGAATCCCCAAATTGTCGCAATGTATTGATCAAATACTTACTGAAATTTCGCATTAACAATGGCTTCTGTTTCTGGACTTTTTTCAAATCTACCTGTTGTTTTATAATGTTGTACTGCTTTGTTTCCTTCTTTCGAATACCCTAAATGAAAGAAAATCAATACATACAAAATATACATTTAATTAATATCGACATAAAGAAAGGACAATAAACGATTCAAATGTCTGATATGCAGCAAAGAAAATAACTAGAAACAATAAATATTGTATTTGCTCTTATAAATTAGTATTTCTGTGTAGCCAGGCATGTCTCTTAGTCCATTTTAGAGTTCTCACTTGTCAGTGGCGCGAGATGCGGGGAGGAAGGGAGGAGTGCAAGAAAACAGCGTATAGTCGTGCCACTGTCCTGTCCTGGCAAATTTCCTTCTTGGTACTCTGTATGACGTATATCCGAATCCATTTGCCAAGTTGGAACAGAACAGTAGGACACAAAACCCCATTTTATTTCATTTTAGATAAATTTTGAGTTGATATGTGACTTAAAACGGAAGGTTAACATTAGTAAACCTTCACAGTGTGCATACCCTTTCCTTTGTCTTTCGGGAACGGAACATCATGGCGACCATCCAGTAGGCTGAGTAATGGCGGTAACAGCAATCTGACGTCATCGAGATCCATATAATAACCAAATTTAACCAGATGGTGCAGCAATCGAAGAACCTTTAAAATTAAAGCAGAAGTCCTAGTCAATCTGATTAAAACACAGATCCAATTTCGTTTCGTTTTTTATAGTTCAAAATTTCGTTTTTACTTGTCTTTACTACTCTTGGATCTGGAGGACTTGTTATTTAACTTGTGTTCTGCCTAAATGAGGGGTCAGCCAATCAATTGGTCTGTCGAATCAGCCGTTTGACCCTTTCATGCGTGGAACTGTGGGTAGCTATTACTAACACCAGGGGATAGAAATCAAAACAAAACAAAAGTAGATTTTAAAAAGCATGGCGGTCGCTAATTGGTTAATCGAATGACTGGCGTTATCGGGTCAAATGTCCCGTGCTTGATACCTGACGTCATAGAACGTGAGCTCCCACTATAACTTGTTAGATCCACATGAGTGTAGGCCATCGAAAGTATAAAAAACGAAACGAAATATAGATCTATATTTTAATTAGATTGAAGTCCTAGTTATACTGTGTGACAATTGCTACAGTTTCTCCTTTAAGGAGAAATCGTCCTATCCATAGGATGTTGGGCAACTCCAATTGGACAAATCTCAATAAACACTACATAGTACATACTACCTAAGCGATTGGACTTTGGGGCCAGAGAGAGAGAGAAATGGGGTTTAACGTCCACTCAACACAAACTAGGTCATTTCGGGACTAACATATGGTTTAATTTTATTTCAATAATAGGGGTCTATAGCAGTGGGAGGAAACCGGAGTGCCCGGAGGAAACCCACGAGGTTGAGAAGGCGCCCCTATCTCCATGCCACATACGCTCACACCAGGGCACGAAACCACAGCTGCAAGCCAGAGGTGACGACTTTGGGGCCAAATAACCAATAAGATCAATATAAATCAGTAGGTAATCAAAAGATCGAAGATTGTGATTAAGATGGAGTCAATTCCATAAAATATCTGGTGATAGTTTAAATCTAAAAAAAAATCACAGAAAGCATAGTTCAGAACGTCGAACCCACCTGTTCTATGAGTAAATTGTGCCCTAATAAGGTCGCTGTCATTGTACAGTTTGAATTGAGAAAATCGGCCATCCAATCTCTTAATACCGGGAAAATAGTTACCAAGTCTTTTACTACCTGTTTTAAACAAAATCAAATCGATTTAATAGGGAAATATAAACAATTCAATTGGCTTTATGCATAAATTTCACAACATCAATATTTATCAAATGCACAAAAATAACTTTTTCCCCCCTTTCAAGGCTTTCAAATTTGCCGTTTTCAAAATCACCATAACACAAAATGAAAGTCATGCAACACAGAACTCAAGAAAAAGTACGACCGGTCCTAACTAGTATTTAATGAGAGGTCAATTGGTGAAAAGAGAATTATGATTGATGATTTTGTTGTTTACGGTAGGACCAATTGTAATTTGCATTCTTGTATTATTAGACGTTAGTTGATAAATATTGTTATAGTTATAGAGAGCAAATCCATCTTGGTTCTGGCATTGTTTTAACACAAATATTTTACTATGTTATTGTGTTGCGTTGTTTGTTTTTTTTTATTCATTTTGTTTTTCAAATTAATTTAAATGAAATTGATAATGCACTTGTATCAATAGATCAATGCAAATGTGATTAACATGATTATTGTCATCGTGTTTCGTGTGTCTGAGGTTAGAAAAATACAGAAATATAATCATACCTCTCCATCTACAGTTGCAGTCCCGGGTTTTTCCTGGATTTTGGAGACGTGAAAGCAAAACAAGGTGACGTTAGCGTGCAGCAATAAGCTGGGTTTAATCACATTATTACATAGTAACAAAATTTACTGTGGGTCAATTTAAAGAATACGACTCTCAAGATAATGGGTTCCGGCACTAATTTTAAACTTATATTCAAGCAGGTCATGATATTGTAATCGATTATTGTTGTGCTCATCGGGGCAAATGTGTTTTATACTTAATAACAGCTTTTGAAAAGCTTGTAAAGCAGTGGCATCCCGTTATTTCATGCGATGAGTTTAAGCCGAAACGTATATGAGTGAATTGTGATAAATTTTAATGAAACTTTGACTACTTTAGGTAACAGCATTGCAGGCCCAAAATTGTTTTGAGAAGATACCCGGAACTGAACTTTTTGGCAATAATTGGTAATGACTTTGAAATTGGTTAAACAAATTAAAGATACTTGAGAAATTTAAAGACAGAAGTAAAGAATTAGATGAGCACACTGCAGAACAAAACCTTTTAAAAATTAAAATCCATCACCCCATTCGATACCGATTATATCCCTAAAAGCGACTTTCATTTAAATTGACCCACACTCAAATAAAATCCTTTCTACTTTTTGATTAATAATATTTCCAAATAAATGAATACAAAAAAAAATTCAACTTCAAATAAAACAAAAATCTACACCGTATTCTTTGGAATACTTAATGGCTAATTCATACAACCATAATATAAGACAAATATCAACAATATACAAAAGTTAAAAGTTAGTAAAAACCGTTTACACGGCTCTTTAATAAAACACAGATCATGCGAAATGTATAAAGATTATATAGTAAAGAGAGATATACAAATAACTTATTTATTTCGGTCATGCTAAATTACAAGTACTGTGCATTTCACTATATTCATTCGATTAAAGGTCGAAGAATTAAATATTAGGTAAAAATGAAAAGATCGAAAACATGCAGTGCCATGCAACAATCACGTATCCTCAATCGTATTTCAGTTCGAAACACCAGGAAGAATTTCCTTTTTTTTATTTGGGGTTTTTATTTGGGGTTTGCCAGTCCCATTCATATGTTGCATGTGTAATATTGGATCTTAAAACTGTCAATTTCATAGGGTTCAACTTCAGGAATAATGTCAATAAAGAAGAGGTGCTCATGCAAATCTTAGATGAATGTTAGTTTAGACGGTAATCGATATTTTAGTGATTTGAATATAAAATAGAAAAGAAATTCAGTGGAAAAGAATTTAACCTACAAGAGAGTATTATTCAATAAGCCAACACTGAAAGTGTTACTGACAAGAAAGAAAGGTGTATGAATGAAAAAGATCGCAGAAGAAAAAGGTATATAGCAAGGATGTCTATTATCCTCATATCTATTCAATATATGTGTAAATGTATTTTTAAATGGCATTGTGCTTATATTTTTGCATACTTACATATTGACTTTGTTCTCTATCCGAGTCTTTGGAGCCAACATAATCATAGACAAAGCATATATTAGGATTGTCCAGCACTGAATAATTATTACCAACATCCACAAATAATCCTAAAGAAAACAAGAGAAACAGGCGTTGTTAAAATTCTTGATATATGTAATAAATTCACTCTTATTTAATCTTAGGCTATGCCCCCTTCCACGGGATTGTTTTTCTGCAGTTGTCTTTATAAATTCATATATAAGTATGGCAAATCATATAACCTACCTATGATCAGTTCTGTAAATCTAGCCCTAATAGCATCTGGTAGTAAATCCGCTTGGATACACAAGAAAGCATCTTCCCACGTAACATATCCAAATTCTCTTGTTATCACATGTATGGCAAAATCATTTCTACCCTTTAGTAAACAATTTAGTAAGACATTGTTATTAAAATAAAATAAGTTCCTTAAGATAAGTTTCAAAATTTCATACAAAATTGTTAAAATTCGGTAAAGTATTAGGCGCCTTACATGAAACATTATTTCTGATCAATTTCAAATCTACTTTCCAGATTGTAGGCATTCAGAAAATGAACAATGTTTTTAACAAACAAAACATACTTACATAACAAAAGGCTTTGAGTAATTCAAGTTGATGCAATAAGAAATGGTATTTATCTTCATCATATTCAGGACAAAGTGGCTACAGAAATTAATTCATGTTACATGTGAATTAGGTTACATTTTGTATCACAAATTTTGTTCACCTTATTTTTTTAGTTATAAGGTCGAATTTAAAAATATATTTGACTTTTATGTTTACATTTAAACGTTGAAATCCAAGGTAGTTTTATATAGGTCACTATGGCGATACCGATTCCTTAAGGCAGAAATTCTCAAAGCTCAGAGATAGTTTCGAAAAAAAAAATTTTCTGGCATTGTCCGGGGCATATGCAAATATTAATCAGTCTATTTCTATAAAACATATTACTTACATCTACAAATAAATGAAGAGCTGTCCACGATGTACCACCGTCTGTAGATGTATATACTATATTAGGGCGTTTGTTGATATTCTGGCCCCTGTCCATCAAATATACGCTATCCTATAACACAAACATTGAATATACACTTCCCTGGACATTTCTTGTAATATCAAAATATTAAATATATTTTATTCTGGAATATCAAATAAACATTATTCTGTAACTCAACATCATCAATATATGGTACCACGTCAAGACATTATATCTACACCTACTAGTATTCCCTTTTCAGAAACCAAATTCTGTCTCGACACCCTCCATATTAAATGAAGGTTATTATATACTAGCATTCCACAAATTTGAATAACTTGCTATACCTTATATGACCGCAACCACTGCTGTACAATATATGTTTGGTTATTCGGGATAGCAACCCCATCACATACACACAAAACTTGTAGCAAATCCAGAAACCGGAAATTCTATTTAAAAATCAAAAAAAAAATAAATAAATAAAGCAACCATTCGCGATTATATTTTTACATCACAGTTTAAAACTCAATATGCTAGATTATGCACATTTAATCCCGAAGAAAATATTAATTAACATTTAAATTATTTATGCTGGGATATCAACTAAATAAACTATGGTCTGATTTTTAAATATCTCATGATGGTCAACACGATCAATCAATATTATTGGTCAAATTCTGTTTCAATTTTTATTTTCTTCGTGTTTATAATTAATTTCAATAGCAGCCTTGTATGTGTGGCGCCTGCAGGTTGACAACACTATCCAAGTATACGAATTATGGTAAACTCGACATCTTTTTTTTATTGTCTTCAGATATGCTCATTGGGGTCTTTTTCGCTTGACGTCTGTATAAGATCTAGCGAGCTCCCCCATTTCTGTACACTGCACAGATATAAATTCATTACAAATATATATGGTTTTAAATTTATGGTATTTGAAGAATATCTGAGACTAACCTGATTTTGTCGGAGTAACTGTATAAATATATCAATATGTGATTTGGTTATTCTATCTACTATCTTTCTCTTATCACGTATTAATTCTACTATCATCTGAGCAACATTCAGGCCAATACCACCCTAAAAGCACAATCAAACAATTAATGCATGTCTAAGAGTCATAAAAGAGAAAATAGTAGCGTTGTGCCCAATGTTTAATCTGAATAAGTCAGTTCTCAGCAACCTGTTTCAAATATAAAGCCTTACCAGAACTATTCATAGTCTCTTTAAACTTACTCAGTGCTACGTAATATATATTGTGTAATTTTCCAATAATTTTGTTGACTTAATGTAAATGTAAAATATCATCATATCTACAAATAAGCCGTTATCATGCCATATATACGCCCACATTTAATTTTGCAAGAGATGGGCAGGGAACAGACCAATTAAAGAAAAAATGTGTACAATTAGAGGCCATTATACAGGATGTTACTGTCCTACATGCCTCAATATACATCTCCAGTTTCATCAAAATCAGATACAAATTATAACCGCTAGAATTTCCCACAAGCTAAAAACGAGATCTTTTGGATATAAAATATTCAAGTTTCGTCAAAATCGGATAAAAATTGTGACCAATAGAGTATCTATAAACAACGTATGATCTGACCGACGACGATATACACCCAAATAGAAATGTGGGCGTATTCAAAAATACATGTAAGCTAAATAATGAGAAGCACTTAACTTTTAGTGTAAGGTAAATCTTAGCTTTATCTGATAAACAAAGATTTATAACAACACTGTCTTTTCTAACAATCTCCTTCAATTACATAATATGGAGAAATACAATACCGATACCCACCTTTTGAGTAAATTGTGTTTGAAAGAAATCTATATATTTGGCGAAATACAGTGCATTTTTCCTACTTTTGCCAATCATATAAGCGTGTAAAACATCATAAGCCTCTTTAAAAACTCTAATAAGATGTGATTCTTCTTCTCCGGATGTCAAGGGGCATTGTAATAATTTGACCAGCAAATCTATCACCTGAAAAACAATATCATTACCAGTTCGAGTATACACATGTTTATTTGATGTACCTCGTTCCAATTACTATCATAATTATTATAATATAGTAAATTATTCCAAGAGACAGATTTATATATGCTATGGCTTGTATGTATCTATCTTATAAATAACAATAATTATTGTTAGGTTGGTTATGGAATTATCAAAAATACCTTTAGGTAGTGTGCAACACACAATCAGCAGTCAACATATAAACTGCCTGTATGGGGCATCCTTAATCAATTAAGTTTAGGTCGTTTTATCAAAATTTCAGATATCCATATATTTGTCATTCTTTTATGAAAGCATTGAAATTTTGGATATGATGTGTAGAATATTCATATCTATAACATGTCTTAGGTCTCTTTTTTACAACAAAAAGCACTTGTTCATTCTTATCGGTGATTAGTAGGACTTGTTTTGTTGTATGCTTTATTCGCAGTCGCCACGGGTAGTAACTATATCAGCAAATTTCTTACCCTTAAATTTCTCATCAGTTTTTGTCGATCTTTATCAGGCAAACCTTCAGGCAACATAAAATCTTTGACTTCTTTTAATGACTGAAATATGATAAGCACTGTCAATAGAGGACATTCAGTTACTAAATAAGATAATACTTGTACAAAACCCGTTTAAATCTTTATTCCAGATAATGACGTTTTTACTAGAAAAGTTCGTAAATATAGCAAATGTCTACATGGGCATTTAGTAATATCTAATATTGCTTACCGTTATGATACTGTGCGTTTTACGAGCATTCAGTTGGGACGCAGATTTCCGCTGTAATAATAATAATAAAAGACTTAAGCAAACTATAGCCCACGGGCAGAAACGAATATAATATCAGATGAAAACAATTTGTATAACAAAGTATTCAAATTATGTTATTTGTGAGAATGTGGTAACTATATATCCAACCGTTGACTTTTTTTTCTCTTACTCATCTGTGGTTTGATTGTATTTCATTTCCTATTAAGGTCCTGTTTGTATTTCATTTTACTCTGTCTTAGCTCGCCAATAGATATACTTACATCTTGTATTAGATTAAAGAGAAATGGCACCATCCCAGCCACATAGTTAAAATTGTCAATATCTCTGGGTTCTACACGTTGAATTGTATAAGCATCATCATAGATACTTTCACTGGAGGCCGATACCTGTAACGGTTTTAAAATGTACAATGATTGGTATAAACATTGAAGACAACTAAAAAAAATCAAAATGTTTAGCATTCGGTGCAGTACAGTTTCATAAAAATGTACTTCAAAAATAAAAAAAAGTCTAACTTACTTTTCTGACCTCAGCCCCGTCCCAGCGGAGTCCTTGCATTGATTTTTCATTATCGCCATCTTCATACTGATGTTTCTTATAATCTTCGTCTGAAATAATCCAATAATAATAATAATACTCTACAGTTTACTGTATCATACAACAAACGTCACAGGCGAAATACAGTTGTGTATGCTCGTATAGAAGAAAAAGATATTGTCATATGAAGTGTCCTTGTTCATACCAATGGCACACACTTATCAATACTGTAACATCAAAGTAACAATCATTACCTTTAAGAGCGTGTAGCCAACAGCCAGTCAGCATGTGTTCAATTCTAGCATAACTCTCATACTGAATCTCATCTCTTTCCTGAAAAAAGTACAAATGAAAACACTGTAATTATGATACGAAGGTGTATAAATACCGAATAAATGAAATGAAATGAAATGGGGTTTAACCCTACTCTTCTGAATCCTAACCTGGCTATTGGAAGACGGGCATAACCCATACAGTGTGTTATGAGGGAAATGTTGCCCAGGCAGCGGCGCTACGGCCCACTCTTATATCGAATTCCAACTGCCAAAGGTTCTTTTACGTGCACGCCAATGTGTACACGGAACCTCGGTTTTTGGTCCCATCCAAACGACTAGAATTCTGTCTTTGTCAGGCCCTCCGTTCTATACGACTGACAAGGGGAAACCACGCCGGGAAATCACATGAACTTTCTCGGCCAATGCAGGGATCGAACACCCGACCTCCAGGCTAGCGAGCCAGCGCCTTACCCACTAAGCCACGTGATCCACAAACAAGTACCGAATAAATCATGATTGGAAAAATGATAAGGGAGATAACTACATCTTAATTATTACTCGTACCTTCAGAACAGAATGTAATCTGAACACTGTTCTTGGATCTGTGGAATCAGGTAGCAACGATACCTCCATCTTGGAATCAATACACAAATACTGGCGAGTAAGTCCATGACGTAAACGTATTTGTTGCTCCCAGCGCAACACGTCACCTAAAATTAACACATAAAGAACGTAAAATTAAATGTATTCATGAAACGAGATATTTATCATATTTTGTTGGACGAGGACGTGATCTCCAAACGCTAACCATCTTGTTGTTCTTCGTCTTGAGACTAAGCTCTTCAAGAAATCAATTTAAAGACATTCGACGTTTGATACGCCGTCACAATTCCAAGATGGTTGTGGTGACATCACACTGTTGCTGGTCCATGGTACTTATAATTAAATATGTGTATCAATAAATGATATATTCCATTCTGGTAATATTAAGTATACATAACAATATTTTTAAATTAAATATTAAGGATATTAACTAACCGTCAAGAATACTGTGTTCAGCCTCAATCTGCCAATATGTCAGACCAGACGTGGACGGAGAAAGAGACTTAGGCCGGTGTTGGTCAATCGCTCTAAGACGGAAATGAACTAGAATAAAGGAAATAAAAACCATTTTAATCGAAGAAAGTAATGTATTAAACTTATAACCAACAAAGATCGTGCAGTATACCGAATCAAAAACACAAGATATCTGAGTGGGAATACGAAACAGTCCTAGCCTATGTAAAACACCTCTCCCTATATATAAATAATATTAATATTGGTCGCTTACCGTCTTCTGTCACAACTTCATCAAACAATCCTTCACCAACAAGATATGCCTCCAGTTCTTTATGAAATAATCGAATAAATGAGCCACCCTAAAACAACAAAAAATAATTTATTCGGTTATTGAAAATACCAACTTAGATTACAATGATTGTTAATAGATTTTACTGAAAAGATATAGAGCACACTTAGTCTTATAAACAAACGAAAAGTCTTACCCGAACAAATTTTTCTTGTTCAGGGGTATCTCGGAAGCTGCCGATGAGGGTAAAGCTTGATCGTTCAACTCCAAGGTTAACTTCAGCTCTGTTAATGAATAATCAAATATTTAGTTGAAAGTATCGTTAAATCATTAAAATATATGTCCTAAAATTTCTGGAGACATGGAAAGAATCGAAATCATTATACTGTTTCATTTTTTCTGTCTAAGATACATCAAAAGTAGTATGAAATACATAATATTTGCATAAACCATCTTCTTCCTATGAAACAAAGTTCAAAGATGAGATCTGTGCATAACTAAAAGATTTATAATGTTAAAATGCATCTTTCCAGTATATACCGAAACGGTTAAGCGCGAACAAATTAGAATTTGATTTAACGATGGGGTTGGTGATAGAGAAAAACAAGAGATTATCATGGTTTGGGGGTCGCTTTTACGCGAACAGAACTAGGATTGAAATAAAGTAGGATCCCGATGGCACTATGCCCCTTTAACCGTCCTAAAATATTTATTAATTGATGTTATATGTACATCAACGGAGGTTGACACTTTAACCTTATAACTATAAATTAATATATTGATCAGTTATCTGAATGATTTTGTTGCGGTCATGTACGCTCTTTTCATTCATAATGGTTACATGATCTTTTTTTCAATATCGTATTAACCCTTTCATTTATATTTGCTGTGCTTAAGATAACCTAACATACCTTGATGGCTACAAATAATAGGAACGAATCGACCCATTTATGGAGCACTTTACCGTATTAGGTGAGTGACAAATCCATTGTGTAAGAATTGAACAAGTGCCATATGACGAACTGGTCAACACTACAAACACACATACGAATACAATAGGCCAGATGATTGGTAAAGATGCTCGGTATCTAAAGTACACCATAGTTTATGGATTGCTATTGAGGTTTATAGATACTGTATAAATATTTAGATATATGAGGAAGATGCCTGTAGATATATACTCGCTGAGGTTTCACACTGTGTAAACAGTATTTAAACAATACCAAATTATCTTTTGTTTACATGTTGACCTGATTTTCAGGGGATAATATTAAACAAAGGAATGCTTTCATTCATAAAACTTCATAAAAAAATGTAATCGTTAATGTGGAGAGAGTATTTTTGTTTGTATGGACTAGTAATTTGTCATGTAATTCCACTGTTAAGAATGTCATTCAGCGATTTCTCTATATAGACTTACCCTGTGCTTAATACTTTGGTCACTAAATTGGTATAAGAATAACTTACCCGACAGAGAAACGATCTATCTGGTATGGCTCACTAGAGTGAAAATAATGACCTGGGGATTTAACACTTTCAAACACTATTTGATCATATAGTTGAACCTGAAACACAAAATAGAGAATCGTGGAGGAATCGGACAACGAACATGTAATAAAAAAGGACAAAACAAATCATATATTTTCGCCATGTTGGAATGAATTGTATTTAACTATTAGCATCCATTTACATGTATATCAAACGTATCTGCAATTAAGTCAGATCAATTGTTTCTTGAACTCCATACTTACCACTTCACCTTCAGATTTAACTTTATATCTCGGTAATATCCGGAATTGAGCATTCTTTGCATTGAATTCGTGTAATGACACCTGCAAATAAGAATGATATTAAAGTCATTTATAAATACGGTACTTAAATTTGTAAATTATGAAACGCGGTCGAGACTGTTGTGACATATACCAGAACCATTTTATACCGTTCGGCACATTTTGCCGGCCAGGGGCCTATTTCACGAAATTTTAACTAAGATAAGATCCCAATTTTAGTAATTTGATTGGATAATATTAGATTGATTTTAGTGCTTAGACAATCAAATTGAAGTATCTACTAAAATTGGATTCTATCTTAAGTTAAAATTTCGTGAAACAGGGCCCAGATATCTAATATACAGGCTCGAAACTGTATACAGTGGACGGCTACGCCCAACCCTCTCCGAACCATTCACTTGATTTAAAGTTTGGTTCCCAGAAAAGTATCTATCGGGTGGTTATTGCCGATAGAATTATGACAATTTTGGTATATATTGAAAGTAGATATATCTAATCTTACTAGAAAAATACTAGATTCCTTGAAAAACACTAATGGAGCGTATACAGGACAAAAATGTAAAGGTTCCCTTAATCAACAGCCCGACGGTTAGGAGTATCTGCACGCGTGACGTTGAAGGCGACACACGAACTTGGGCGCTTTGTGTACATGTTGATAAACTTTATGAAGAGTTAGACGTACAACCTTTTCTGGGATAAAAATCACAGAAAAAGACGAGGACGTGGGCAGTGGATGATTCGATATTACAGACAACATCGTCTTGTGTATGCAATGAATTCTCCCCTGCTTCGTCGATGTTGCTATAGGTACGGAGAAGGATAATCCCCTGAGGCAAACATGGCCCCTTTCGATCGATTTTTACAGCAGGGTGTGTGGCAATTAGAATCCTTTGAGAAGGAAGGATTTGAAGCAAAATTATGATAAATTAATTAGTTTGAATATGTTTTTAGTCCAAATATATCATCAAATCACCAGGTTTGTATATAGAAGTATGTTGTTTATAAAGTGCAGTGTATGTGCATAATGTGTGACTTGTCCGCGGTGGGGTGGGGTTGCATAATCTTATCATTACACATTTGGTTTTTATTGTTTCAAGTTTACAAGGATTGTAAGTTAGTTATCTCTTTATACAGTCTTCATAACAATTTAATCCAAACATTTCAACAATCCTACCAATAATACAACACATACATTTAATAATTCGTCAGTTATACATGTCTTCAACAAAAGAACGTTTCTTTTCAGATATCAAAAGTAGCTGGGTGTTGAATGAATTTAATCTAACGTATGACGTAAAGCGGGGTCTGCATGGTTTCCATCATTCCACTAATTTAAGATGATTGATATTTTTAGCTTTTCTGCACTATTGTGCTCGTAATCTGTCTTCGTACACGATCTAAAACAATTGCCTACAGACCAAAACATAAGGTTATATAATAACACCCCCCACCAGATGAGAAATAAACAATCTATACTTATATATGTTATAGTGTATTCTCTTCTTGTCTCTCACGACTTTAAGCTGGTGTAAGTTGTGTATATAAAAGTTTCGGTAGAAATAGAATGGTGCAGACAGTGTCGATTTATTACTTCGCTACCTCTATGTCTTAGATTTCAGGTTCTACCACACACGTTGCTTATAGGTGTTGTGTCAGAGACAGGTAACGTATGATAGTATGAGATGCAGTGTTAAGGGTGTTTTGGCAATAGAATGTATTAATTTGATATCGTCTTATACAAGCAGAATAACAAAGGTATTTATATATCTTATCAGTTTACAGTCCCGACCAAATTTCAAGATAAAAAAGCATTGGTTTCTAATACGCAGGTAAACTTTCAATCAAAAAGTTTCTTTGGTTTAGTTTCGTGGGGTTTTTTTTACCAGAAAGAAAGACCTAATGATTTCATGAATACCTTTATGTTATCACATTTCTAGTTGCTGAAATGGCGCTCACTCGGGTGACGTAGAAGCTTTAGATTAACCATAAGTACAGTGAAAGATGTATCCAATATAGACCAATTGGTGTGTGCGCCCACTTAAAGGTGTCAGGCACAATTTACACTATTTTATATTGTTTTCAAATATCTCTGATTATATTTATGTTTGATTTCGCAAAGCCATGTGCAGAAACCACCTGCACCATAATGTACATCTAAATGCATATGTATTCAATTTGTTACTGCAATTAAAATAGCATTATGCAAGAGCAAAATCTGATTTTTACAGGTCTTTCTTTAAGCCTGAGATGTTATCTAAATAATCAATTAGACATTAATTAACATATCCAGACCATAATAAACTCTTTATGTCAAGACTAGCCTTCGATGTTGGCAGATTAAAATCGTATATGCCGCTTAATGGCGGTTGATAATTAAATCAATCAAGTGGATAATCGAGACTATGCTGTTTATATTAATGATTTGAGTAATGATGACCGAGGCTATGAATATTTCAAAAGCTTTTTTCTCGGCTAATAGTGAATCAATTTGACTGAAATTTTCAGCAAATTATCTTTACACTGTCTAGTTTTTAACTATTGTAGTGAGAACTGCCATCTCTTTATCTTATCTCCCATAATGTAACTTTAACTATCTCGTGAAAAAAAAAACATGCGCACAGAACTTGTATATGATATGTATATTGAATCTAGTATAAACGTATCAAATTGTAGATATGATTATTGTTTACAAAGCATATTTTACATTTCGGGGTATTATTTTCCAAATTATTAATATTCGAACATAAGGCCTAGAAACTGTTTCTAACACTATATTCGTGAAGCTGTCAGAACATGTTCTAATTACAGCCAGCTTCGTTCTTGAAGTTTAATCCCTTGAGGGTTTGGTTTTGTTTATTTTTTATTTTTTATCTATTTCTTTTGAAATAACAAAAGACTAGGGTGCGTTTCTACCTGGGATGATTTTAAACTAGTTTTATAGACTGGCACAGATCTTGAGAGGTCATCACCAAGTACTGTTTAATAAGTGTTTTAATGGTTCCTTTGTAAGTAGAAACCAAATTAACTACATGTACATGAATCAAGTTTATGGTTCTTTAATACAAAACACATGTTGTAGTGGTGCTTAATTTCAAAAACTGTAAAAACATAGATGTTTCTTCAAAGACGCTGACCTGAAAAATTGTTCGTACACCAAGGTTATACAGCACGTTAATCGCATACGTTCATGTCTCAGATTTGAGTTTAACTCAAAGGATTTGGGGTTTAATACTTATCCTTGTGTTTGGGGCTCAACTTTATTTAAAATTCTAAAACAATAAAAATGGAAGGCCAATTTTCTACTTTACATGAGCCCATTAAAAAACAGGCAACACCGCAAGACAAAGATTGTAGGGGTTTCTACTGCATATTAGCCAAATAAAAAATAGGCAACATAAAGGTAAAATGGAAGACTATTTCACAGTATGGTCGACAGAAGTAAATAAATTAAGAAATAAATAAGTAAATGGGTGTCCTAGCTGATAAGTATCATTATTATATACTTACTCTCATATTGTTTTTGTCTTTTTTGCTGGTGTGGGTGGTACTCATATGAACAAACTTTCGAGTAAATAAATGTTTTAACTGAAAGAATAATGAATAAAAATTAGTTTCATAGAATGACAATGGTCTAAATATCGATCCAATTTAAAAGGGTCAAATTTATACGGTGGCGACTATTTATCAAATACATATAATATATACATTTACCTGTACAATTTCTCCATATCGAACCCGTTTTCCATGCTGTCGTTTCTGTTCTGCCATGTTGTCTTTGTTTTCTGCCTCTGCCGCCAACTATAAAAGAATTTTTAAAAAAAACAATAGAGACGGTTGGCTTTTGGGTGGATTTTGATTTACTGGATTGGTGAAGTTAAATCCCTCCAGGAGTAAAATGTACATTTAATTCAACTAATCGTATATAGCACAGAGAGGGGGGGGGGGGTATTTAGAGAATAACACATAGTTTAATTTTATTTCAATAATTCGCTTGCTCGTAGAGGTCTTTAACGGTGTGTGGGCGGGGGGGGGGGGAGAAAATCAAAGAAGACATCGTGTTACGTAATAAAAATGCAAACTCTGCAACTATTAAGTCTTGCAAATCCATTTTCTAAATAAATGTTCGTATTTATCTGATGACCAGATAAATCAAAAACTACAAACATATAAAAGACAAAGGCGATGGCATTTTGAAAGCACGTACATTATTTGCGTGATGCTTTGAATTCATCCCAAAGGAATTTTAAAGACAATATAACAAAAGTATACAGAAAATAGCTTGCCAGGCAGTTAATAAATGGAGCGGTAACTGCTGAGTACTGCAATTGCGAAAAAGCTAAAATAAAATACAGGCCATTGTTCAACGATACTTACTATTCCTGGAAATTTTATGAAAATCGGTAAGAATTTTGAACCCTGTAGAATGATGCTGAATACGGTGCGTTACGAACCATTTTATTTATTCTATATAGACTATTATGTACACAAGTTGGAGGACAGGGGAGAAGACAACATATGACGTTTATATTAACACATTGGTAACCAAACGTGGGAATTTGAACTTGAGCTGATTTTACAAATTGCGAACTAGTGCAGAGCATTTTAAAATGAGGGACATTATCTTTTACAAAATTCACTTTCAATTATCGTAATATAAACACGTTACTGGATAATTTAATTAAGAAGTGCATAAGATCAAACTTTATAATTCTGACTCATGTGAGTGAACGTCCATGAAATAATTATGGCCGAGACAAAAAATAGTTAATGTTACTGATCGTCGTTTGAAGGATTTTTGAATCCCTTGACAACTACAGCATGCAGTACAAAGTGTCTGCCAAAGGATAATGTATGGTCGTTCGGATGGGATAAAATTCCAAGGTCCTGTGTACACATTTGCGAGCACGTTAACGAACCCTTGGCAGTTGGAATTCGACATAAGAGTAGGCCGTAGCACCGCTACCAGGCAAAACTACCCTCATAGCGCGCTATATGAAGTATGCTCGTCTTCATTATCACAGTCAGAGCAAGAGGTTAAATCCCATTTCATTTCATTTTATTAAATGAGTGGGGTTTTTTTTAACCCGGTTTAATCCAAACCGGGAGATGATTTACCGGGGATATTTTGATTTCTTATTCAAATGTTAAGAAATCAATATGCGTCCATTTTAGCGTAAATTAAGACGTGAAATGCAAATGTCGACCAACAGCTTCATATGATCTTCTTTGATTGGCATATTATGATACGATAATTCTTTAAACTGTTCCCGTAGAGTCGACAGAATTAACGGGTTTCATACCTTGTCAAGTATATTAAATTAATATTTCAATCACTGTCGGTTACGTTTATATGTTAATATGATTGAGCTAAATTGCACATTTTAATTAGAATCTAAAGATAAATGTGCTTCTTACCTTAAAATAGTTGATGATGTCCAGATATTAACAAGACGTTTTCACTTAACTAAAGTCAAACTGTTGTTTAAAAAAGTTTTTCATACTCAATTTGCGAAGTGTTTTATATGAAAAATTGAGAAGTTTTAATATTCAACTGACCTTGGCCTGATTGAGCATGACCTTGATACCGGACTCCGAACCTTCTGCTGCAGAAAGTGCCTGCCATTTTCTATATTTTTTATTCAACTTATATCTGTTTTGTATACAAACTTGGAAAACGACAGCTGAAATAAATAAGATGTACTTAAAGACACGTTATGTTAAGATTTTAATAATTGGCTATTCTTGATATAAAAGTTCAAAAATAGATAATAGAAAAAGAAAATATTGAAAATTTCAGTCAAATTACTTTATTCTGAACGAAAGTATCACTGCATGATATTTAAACTAGACATGGGCATCAACTGTCTCCGCACCGTCTTCGAAAATTCCGTTCGTTTTATTGACAGACGACAACTCTGCCCACATATTCCCGATTATCAAGTAACATTCTCAATATCAACGGTACCCTCGATTCTTAGTCCTTTCATCGGCAGTTTCCGAGAGTGACGACACACTCGGCTAATCTCGACAGATTCCGTAAACTACGTAGACTACATCTAGTCTCGGATGTATGACAGTAAGTGATATGTACCTACGCCCATACATTTGCGATGCGGCTACCGGTTTACTTTAACAGGAAAACTTGACGCTATTACACAAATTGGGAACCTATTCGGCTAGCGACCTATTCCACCGATCGAGCTGCAACCTGTTCGTTGGAAACCTATTTAGAGTAAAGACAACAGTCTCTATTTATCAACCAATAAAATCCAACGTTATGTCTATCAAATGAAAGTAGAATATATTATTTTTTATCCATTCCTTCAGCTCAGAATAGAAGTGTAATTTCGTCATTATCTTACAGCTGGATCGGTCGAATAGGTCGCTAGCCAAATAGGTCGCCAACTTGTGTTTGGAATGGGCGCAGCCATGTTTCATCCGGGACCTTTAAAGTAGTTCCAATATGGCGGAATTCATCGTACAGCCGAGTTTAGATTCCGAAATCTTACGACGTTTGCCGAGTGAGTGACGACAGTGACTGTTTAAATTCAACCTGTATTCAAGCCATCCGAAGGTCTACAGGGTTTAATTTTGGCTTGTTATGCAAATAAAGGTCTAATTAATGTTAAGACTTGCAATAGGCATGTGTAGCTTTTAACTAACGTATCTTTAAATAAAGTTATACACAATCATATGGCGTTGTTGATCTTGTGTGTATAGAAGTTTGGTGAACATTAGATTTTTAAACTCCGCTCAAATTGAACTGTTTAAAATTTTCGTTCTACGACTTTCAACAAAGATCATTTCGGTTAATAACTTCCTTTTCAAGACAATTAAAACACATTTGAATGTGTGTATTTGACTGTAACCATGCTAAAAAATGACAATATCACATCTGCGCTACTCAGCTCTAGCGAGGTCTTCATACTCCTTGGAGCCAATATGCAGATTTATTATTATTATGATAATTATTACTATAAATAATATGATTATTCATTAAGCAAATATAATTGTTCAATTGTTCATAATGGGATTTCATTTTCCGGAAGAAAAGCCTACTTTCTGACAGTTTATCAAAATAAATTCATAATTATGATATATTGATTCGCGTTATTAATGATATGTCATCTACTAAACATATTTTGCTTTATATGGCATCCGTGTTATTTTTTTGTTTGTTTTTTTTTTCTATTGCTTACCTCCTGTGATTATGCATGTAATACTACTAGTGGAAAACAAGGGTTAATGATATCATACATATTGTTTTAGTTTACTCACCATGGGCGTTAGGAATGTTTAATGGCCTGTTACGGTCCTGGTTGGTGTATATACATAATCCATTATTGGCAGAACTGAAAATAGAAGACGTATACTAAACGTAACGTTGTGTAATCAAAACCAAATTGTTGCTGAAAGAGAATTATCTAGTAAGTTTATGTACCAGTGTTATGTTACACGATAGCAAGTGTCATCGCTAGTGTATAACACTACAGGTTGCAACTCGAGATTTTCCGTAAAGTTTTTACTGGGATGGGGGTGCAGTGGACTGTGAAGATTCCTATCTTTACGGTCGGCAACTAGATTTTACAAAGCAAACCCAGTTAAACTCTAGGAAAATGTTTTGCTCGGAAGATGAGGGCGCTACGATCCAGACATTCCCATTTCAATTAATGTAATTTTAAAACAAACCCCAATTTAATTCCAAAGCATCATTTGTGTTGATTATTATGACCAACCAATTGTTTGCAAAAGAATTGGTGCACTTCTTAAAGATAACTCTAAGTACGTAACGGCAAACCGACCATTAAGTCTGGCATTGGCATACGGGCAAAATTTCTACCATATCATTCTGATATGCCACTCAAACATACAAAAAACAACTAAATGTGTAAACTTGACTCATAACACAACTGCTAACACTAAGTTATTGTAGTGCATTACACAATCCCAGAAAACAGCGAATTCGTAATAGAGCTCAGAGTTTAACCAAATAATACTCCTAATAAATCAGGTATTAGAACCCGGTATAGCAACTCATAGTTTAAGATTTCTAAATCTAAAACCATTAATAATGTTTAAAGAGGAAAATGATTAAAGATCGAACATTTATGTAATTGTAGGATATATGATACGTTTGCTTATGTTTCAATTCGATATAAGAGTAGGCTACAGCGCCGCTGCCCGGGCAAAATTTCCTTCATAGCACACTGTATGGCGTATGCCCGTCTCCTATTAGCCCAGGTTAGGTGCAGAAGAGTAGGGCGTTAAATCCCATTTCATTGCATTTGTTAATGTTTCATTTAAGACTATATATTTTATGATTACTACAGGCTATTATAACTCAGAAATCGAGTGACATGATATGGTCAAAAAATTGCAGATAACCAAAGTACCTCGAGGTAAAGTCAACTAAGTTAGGTATGTTACCCCACTCCTTATGACGTACATACCTTAGATCTCCAAGGCGCACAATAACATAAAAGTATTCATAAGTAGGTTTGTCTTATTACTCTGATAATAAATGTATAATCTATAAACTATAAATCAACAAAAGGCAATATATATTCAAAACACGTCATATAACTAAATATTCCCGTTTATTCACTTCTAAGATAAGGCAGAAAAAAGTGAAACAGATTTGAACGTTTTGGTTGCATAATTTATCAATGCAATGAATTGTATTAATCATGCAAGTAAAGAAAGATAAGTAGATATATCTGTAAATCAGCAGTATCGGGGACAGTCAGGTCAACTTTCAAAATCATACCACATACTATCTACATGTTTATAACTAATTGTAAACATTTATAAATGTAAATATTGTACATGTATTTATCGCAACCGGTTTAGTTATGACATTCTAAGAAAATAAACGTCATTTCAAAGAGATCGTGTGCTTTGATTTATTGCTGAATGCACTGGAATTGAACCAAATAAGACAGAGTTTGATATTTTGTATATATACCTGCAATTAAATACTAATAATTAGAGATCGAATGTACATGTCAGTATAATTATGTCTTGTAAACTTCCACGATTGTTAGTTATTGCGTGTTTCGTTTCGGTTAGTATTCCAGTAAAGATCATTTATCAACCATGCCTTTGTCAGCTTCTGAACATCCATGTCAGGAATGTATGATAACAAAATGATGGTTGTTATTGAAGCAAATATCCGGGATATAAATACATCACTTTATTTCAATACTGCAATCGCCAGAATAACAGATACCAGGGGAGACAGGGTTCTAATCCAGGATTTAACTGATAATGTCTACCTTTTTACGGTTTAATCCATGTGCTCATATTGATTGCTTACATTTAATTGACAGTCTGAATTCGGACAGACAGAAAAAAAGACCCATCAAAAGATTTTAGAAAAAATTATTTGTAGCGTTCGCTTGTTTTGATCATTTCCCATTTATATCTTCTTCAGAACATTCCGAATACTGGTATATTTTAATACTCAATTCACCATATCTTTGTGAATTCTCAACAGAACTGAACCACTCTTGAACTTTCACAACATAATTTGCAAGAATTAAAATTTTAGACCTAACAAATAATGTCAATTTATTAATTATTCAAATAGAATTTTAAAATAT
Source organism: Patella caerulea (assembly GCA_036850965.1). NCBI lineage: Eukaryota > Metazoa > Mollusca > Gastropoda > Patellidae > Patella > Patella caerulea. The sequence goes on from JAZGQO010000006.1 coordinate 30,060,554, forward strand.
GTAGTCAAGTAATATTTAGTGCACATGTTCGTTGTTGAATATGATCGTGTATGTTCAGATAACAAATACCCAAATAAATAAATTATTCTAACGTTGATCAAAAATCACTTACAAATTGTGGCTTTGTTTATTTTGCATTTATCTTAGTGTTATTATGGTTATAATAAAACCCTTGACTATGTTCATATTTTAATGTAAACGAGGGCAGTATATGTTAAAGTTAGATGCTATCGTTAAGAAACTAGTACGTAAATACGAAACTGCAATAAAAAGTCATAATGATAACAACCTCAAACAGCAGACATTGCTTTACAGAGATCCATGTACATGTAGGTTAGTCGAGCAGATTTACTCCCCTGAGGAATCAGTACAATTCTTTTATTTTGGGTTATTTTGTACGTCATTGTGGTGCCGCAAGAATTCTAATCCCTAAATGTTAAGAAGTCCATTTTTAAGAATATTTCAGATCACCAATCCCATTTATCAATCAGACTACATATTGTTTTGCTTTTGTAGATTTTCGATTGATATAATATGTATCTTGTTGTGACTTTTCTTCAACTCTTTGTCTATGTTTTCGTTTCTTATCTAAATGTTGAATATGGTAATCTGGTGAAACATTTGCTTGAGGTTAGTCTAGTTTCTTGTCTGGCGGAGACTTCAATAATTGTGCAAAAAGTATTATAGTTAAACAGCTATGAAAGATTCGACAGATCTTTTCTTGTTGGCTGTGATTAGACGGCTACCTGTAAAATGCACATGCATGTTCAATCTCCTTTTAGAGTCAAGTGGTAGAAAATGAAACTGATAGAAGCCATCTTAACATATTTTGATAGTTGTTTAAAGAGTCTGCTATCAATAAACAACTCGTCCCAAAAGACAAGTAGAAGGCAAACAACTTAAACAAAACGACATGAAACAATGCAGGATGAAATCACACCCAAACCCAAAGCTACTAATCTCAACTGGTTAACACTTAAGTGGGTGTTACACACTATAGGTGCCAAGATTACTGGAAACAGATGAATCCCACTTTTCTTTATTTCATTCATAAGTTGAAGCACCACTTATTTTGTATATGTTATGAAATATGAAATCTACGTTTAATCGCTGTCAGCTGGAAAATGGTGGTTAGTTACCAATTGGTGATCAATGCAAGAGATGGAACCATTTGTGTACCAACCGTTCAAAACACACTCCATCTGTATTCTATACGGAATCGCCATTTTTGACATTTCATATTGAGTATAAGTTTTGTAATCTTAGCCTTTACGGTTATAGATATGTAATTGTAGCGGAAAAAATAACGCAAACGTCATGACATACGTTTGGTTCCGTTTAGTATGTGACGCCAAGTTTATGTGTGCTCAATGTTTAGGGTCGTCTATGTTGTGGCCAATTCTAGCGAAATCGGAAAAATTGGTTGGCAGCTGGTTTTGATATTGATAGTAAGAAATGATACCATATGGTAGAATTTATATATCCTACTCACATATAGTGTACGCAAGCTGAGTAGTTTGTTTTCTATGTAGAATCCCTGAAGGATAATGTTTGATGCTAATAGAGGTAACTTCCAGGGATTACACGTCAGGAAATACCAGTTTGGCTTTCATTAAGGTTGTGTTACTACAGGTAAATAGGTACAACGGTGATTCCACCTTAATTGAATTATTAAAACAAGAGTAACAAATCTTCACCACTCCATGCCTACACACCGTTCATTATCTACACAATTACCGGCGTTAATTAACATTGATGATACAAGTTGAACATAGAATCAATTCATCACTATAATGTAGACATATTTCTACATTTCCAAGATAATGAATGAAATGAAATTGAGTTCAACGTCCTATTTTTCTGCATCGACTGGGATCATGAAGACGCCATGCAGGTCTACTGTGGTCTACTCGAATTCCAACTGTCACTACAAGGTGCATAGTGTGTAGAAATTTCATCAGAGCTTTTAGTATTGGGCTTCTGCGTTAGAAAATCCTCTGATCAAGTAGTAAAGCTTAATTATGGTTACTATTAATGAAAACTAGTGAGAAATATACGTGTTGTCAGTTTTCCTTAAACCCGTCAGTACTTGTACCGTACGTCAGTATTTCTGTTAATGGTCAGTAATAATCATACGGTGAGTATGTGAGTTAATTGGTTAGTATTCCTTACTTCTGTCAGTATGTAAAAATAACGTGAGTAATTAAACAAACGTGAGTTTATCCAAACATATCACTATTGAGGCACGTGCGGGAGAAATTGACGAAAGCGTGACTAATTTAGAAAACGTCACTATTTAAGCTACCGCTCACTATCCGAGTATAACCGCCAGTTACCTTTGATGTGCGTCGGAAATTGGACCTGACGTCAGTAGAGCGTGAAATCATTAACTATATAAAATACTGGCGAGTATTGTTACTGTAAGTGATCATAATATTTGTATTACTAACCTGAATATCTCCTCCGATTCGAGAATATTAATAAATAATTAAAATTATTTATTAATATTCTCGAATCGGAGGAGATTTTTTAAACCATAATTGGTGGCAATGAGTAAAGGGACTATTTGTCGGCAATTTCGCTTACCGCCGTAGTTTGCAAAAAAACGCCAAAGATAGTTAGATAAATCGATCTCTAAATACAGTGATCAGAGTTCGGATGAGACAGAGTCCACTTCATATATAAATATGAATTTAAATGCTCAGTGGCGAGGTTTTATTCGTCACATTATCTGTACCCGTTCACGTTCTTACAACGGGGTTCCCATACAGAATACGGCGCAATATATATTACGATTTATATGTATTCTCGTTACATGCGGGTTGGTACATATTTTGGGGTAGGTGGCGCAGTAAGGATTAGTAAATTTGGAATCAGAACTAATGGTTTAAGACAAGCATCAACACAAATCTGTTTTCGGTAATTTTATTGAAATAAATTATGATAGCAGATAATATTGAACTTCATACACATGAACGCTGAAATTCTGAACACCGAAGAATCGTGTGATTATCTATTTACTTTTGAGAAATAATAGCTATTAAACAATATATATAGCAATGAAACAATATAAATAACGATGAAAATAATAATAGCATATAATAAGGTACGATACACAATGTTAAAATACTATTTGATCGTACGTAACAGAAAAATAATAAATTTCATTGAAGTAATTCAAAATTATGAGCACAGAAGATTCTATTAATAATTTAAAAATTGTTTTATTTAGCACACGATAAATATAATTGATACATTGCATGCAATGTTGAAATAGTAAAACCATGTCCGACGTTCGATCTTGGGATATTTTTCATGTAGATATCCTGTGCGATTAATTCTTTATTAAAACTAAAGGCTGATAGAAATACTTCTAAAGGAACATTGAAAATTATCCCCTAAAAAAACACATTTATAACTACACTATATTACATATTCAAAACTGAGACAATTCTAAACACGGGAAATTTCAAGAAATTGAAAACACAATAGCAAAACTTTTGTTTAAGATTTCCAACAAATTTATAGAGCATTTTTATTTCTTAAAATTTGTCACTTACATATCCGAAATTGTCGTTTGAGTTTTTGTTCAATAGTCACACCGGTAACAAATTGTCTTTTAATGATACAGTTTATCAATAAACTTAACAGAAATTTATATAGTTTTAACTATATAAAAATGATTTCACGCTCTATTGAGGTGATACACCTAGCCAATCAACATTCTTAATCTCTTGAGCACTATAACACAAAGGTGCTAATTAAGTGGTGAGATTAACAGAATTTAATCCCATAAAAGATTTAATATACAAAACCTATATTACTAATGTACGGACTATTCTCTTAGGTTCTAAATTCTAACACCGAGCGAAATATTAAACATTAACAAATATATGACATGGTTGTTACGTGATTTAGTGTTAAAATCTAACGATATCTTTAACTTATTTTTTCTCGAAAATGTCGCAAAATCACTAGTTTATCCGACCAGAGGAAAGTGTCAAACGGGCGGGGTGAGTGACTCAATGTGAATGAATATATTCACCAAAATATTTTGTGAAATAAACTGTCGGAAATGCATCCAGGCAGCATTCAGACACTGGCTGTCGAGATAAATTGAGCTGGTCCGATACTGTTCGTCGCCAAATCAGCAGCTTATCCTAACAAATAGGGAGGTGTCAAATGAACGGAGTGAGTGTATCAAGTGAATGTATATTCTCGTCGCGTTCGATCTATATTACTAATGTATGGACTATTCTCTTTGGTTCTAAATTCTTACACCGAGCTAAATATTAAACAAACATTAACAAATATATGACATGGTTGGGTTCAGATTCATGTCGTATTTCACTGAACGTAACTGATTTGACATTAGAGTTAAAATGGAAACAATTGAATGTAAATTAGCTCATATACAATCAGTTTACATTATTATATGCGTTGCGACCCATTTGGGTCAATTTCTAGGTCCTAAATACATTAATAGTGATAGTCCGATATGACACCTATCAGTTTTACCGATATCAAATATTGACAGCAACATATAATATCGGCTGATACATATAATTATCGATAGTGGTGGATATAATACTATTACACATTGAAATGTCTCGAATGGCATAATAATCCTTGTAGATGAATGTCACTGTTAGTCAGGAAACGCATGGTACTATTTTACCTCGGTTATAAGCACAAGGGTCAATTTAAGTGTACGTCAATATGTACCAAGAGACCTCGTTTTTTGTCCTAACCGAACGACTAAACATTGTCCTTGCCATTCTGCACCACTGGCTTCTCGGCCAACACAGAGAGGGGACGAGAAGCGTCTTACTTACTGCATAAGCGCGGCTCTCCCCTCCATTTTGGAGATATCAAAACCGTGAAATATAACAACATGTATACTAAAACTATAAACCAGACATATTGTCACATATTTTTACGAGGACGTTAAACCTCATTTAATTTGTATGGAAAAGATAAACTAAAGACCCTTACGCGCAAGCAAATGATTGAAATAAAATTAAACCATATGTTAGTCCCGAAATGACCTAGTTTTTGTCGAGTGGACGTTAAACCCCATCTCTCTCTCTCTCTCCCCCTCTCTCTCTCCCTCTTAATCTGTAGTAGATGTTATGACCTTTATTGGCGACTGCACCCGCAATCTGTGATTGTTATACTAATTCTTTGCTGAATAGAATAAAATTACGTCTTCGAATACAAACCTATGAAAGGTATGTACACCTACATACATACTATGTATAAACCTAGTCACGATGCGTACTTGAAAACTCTTGAAAATAATAACAATTGTAGAAGCGAGTTAGGCAATCAAAAAACCAAATACATGTGGGTGAAGGCCGCCACTATTTGGTGGTGGCACCAACGTATTAACAAATCAACGGATAATCAAATAAACTAATCAATTATTGTCATTTTACCTGTCTTATGTCAATATTGTTCCAGGCAATAAAACACATTTATACAAATATCGATATAGATATGCTAATAGTATGAAATACAGGAAACGTATTACATTATCTTGTCAGTACAACAATAAATATTCCTAATTCTTTCCGAAGTTTATTTAAGCTTTATAAAATAGCTTGGTTTAGACACCTATCTCCTCTTTATGGTTTAAAACCACGTTCCTCCAAACTCTTTATGGTCCTGGTAAATACTGCATTGTCGATGTCCTGATCCGTGATGCGCGATGCGTATCCGTTTTGTTGATGTGTGATGTGCATGCGTAATGCGGATTAAATTTTAGTAACGATGTTATTGGACAGACCTAAAATCTGTTCTTTTATTTTCATTCCGATATAATACATATTCACAGAGAAAAAAACTGATAAAAAGGTAAACCAATAATTTAGGAGTGTTTATTTTTTCGCATATGAATAGTAATGAATTTTGACTTATTTTTCATGAATTCCTAAAACACCAACTCACCCATAAAAGAGTTAATTGCTATTTGTTCTAGCATGATTTAATTAAGAACGCGTCAGAATTACGACAGCTGAACTAAACGTGTATGTCTCAGATGACAGAAAACATGCAATTTCAATTTACAAAGGAAACAATATCGGATATGTGTTGAAAGTTGGATCATAAAACCTGTATAGTCTAATTACTAACGCTAGTGTTAAAGCGGATCAAAGGGTTAATGGAATTCTATCTGAGGCGAGGCGGTGATAACTTAATCTAAAGATGTCATCTGCTCCAACTGCGCTAATGCAGACGGGCATAGGCCACACGATGTACTATGAGGGAAATTGTGTCCTACTCTTTTATCGAATTCCAATTGCCAATGGATCTTTTACGTGCACGGCAATGTTCACACGCGACCACAGATTCCCATCCCATTCAAATGACTATACTTTACCTCTTGCAAGGTCCTCTGTGTTGCACCAGTGACTAAGGGGAACAAATTCCGATAAACTTTCTGGGCAAACACAGTGGTCGAACTTGGGATCTCCAGGTTACCGAGCCAACGTCCTACTAACTGAACAACCGCATTTTGTTAACTGTGATATAGAAATTGTTTACAAGATTAAGGGACAAATGTTAAAACTATTTTCAAATACGTGGCTTAGATGCCAAATATTAAAAACATACATTATGCAAGAGCTAAATCTGCCTATTGCAAGTCTTTCTTTAGGCCTGAAATGTAATCCAAATTATTAATTAGACATTACTTAACTTATCCTCACTTAATTAGAACTAAAGTTATCATGTCCCAAAGTATCAACCAATCAAATTGCTTATCTCTGCATCGACCTAATAAATACCTACACCAAGTTTGAATATTCTAGCATAATTAGACTGCTTGGACGTAGGAATTACGTGACTACTTTCAAATTCATCACTTGTGTCATAAATCTCTGAAAATCGGACAATATAACATTATATCTATTCATTAATATATTATCCCAAACCATATCAATGTGTAGATCAGTTATTAATTATAACAAAAACAATATTGGTATATATATTATTTGTATTTCTCTGCCATTTTATTTGTAGCATATAGATAATGTATTATGACTGAACAAGATAAATTACAGTATTCGTCATTGTCCGATTGGCAGTATTATTAATGTTGATTAAGTGATAAATTGTTTTTAAGTGTAAACTGCTATATTTTTCAGCTACATATTTGTCGCGAGATTGACTTAGGGTCGTAGTTACCCGAATGTAGATTATGCCCCAACCTCAAATCCAGAGAGGCGTATTGATTCTGAAAGCCCATGACTTTCTTTATTTCTTCTGGTTTTGTTTACCCATTTATTGCACACGTTCACTATTAGTATACGTACTAACATAAGTTGCCTATAGATCATTTCCCCTTTCCTCTCAAATCCAGTAATAAATGAATGGAGACCAAAATACACCTAAGTATACAAACCGAAAAAGTCACTGCATTTTCCATATTTTATAAAGTTAGATGTTTAGTATTTCTCATAAACTTAAGGGTGCAATAAATTTTCCCACAATATCACATTTTTTATGATCAGTCATTACAATCATAAGTTCTGGCCATCTGACGTTCACATTACCTGTATATTTATTGTCTTATATCGTAAACAAACCTTGGAAAGCCCGTTGATCAGGCAAGCTTTTCATCATACCATATTGTATAGCGTATATGCCCGCCTTGAGTAGCCCCGTGACTGCAGGAAAGTACGTAAAGTAGGGCATTAAACCCAATTTCTTTTCTGTGATGATCCATATACATGTAACTATTTCTATAAACGTGTGAACGTGTTTAAAAGCATTTGATAGTCATATTGAAACTGTCAAAACGTGTCTTTTGAACTATCTTGCAAGTGTATTTGCTGAAAAGAGTATCAATAACTCTTTTATATAATATCATATTTCATAACTGATACGAACATGTACGAGAATATTTTACACTGCCTTTATATGTTATATATGAATATATATAGGCAAAAGGTTTATTATTATCAGTCTATCTACCTACAGTTTGAGCTTGACATTTAAAATCTGCTTTATCTGTATAGCATGTTTAAATTGTTCTTGGATATACTGTGGTGCATTAACATTTTGAACACGACCTTTCAAACGAATAGAAAACAAATTGAGGGAGGCCACGGATATGCATTTAACTTTCTCAAAACCATCCAAGACCAGTTTAAAGTAAACCAGTATGACGTTTGCCTCCCAAAAGGATATTTTCTATACTACAAACACTGTTAAAAGAGCACAAGGTGAATAAAGAAAATGAAGAAAAAATGGGCAATAATGAAGCTGGATACAAGCATTGTTCTTTTTCTTCCAAATATTTATATCTATCTTATAAATAACACCTATATAAATCAAAAACAAGTGTTTCTAATACATTTATGTTATTACTGAAGACATTGTTGAAGTCACTGTTTATAAATCGTTGACTTTAGGTCAGAGAGAGAGAGATGTAGGTAATACGGTAGATCGGTATGTAGATCTGTATGTTATAGCATCATCTCAAGGTTCATTTCTAGCTGTTTCAGCATTATCGGCAATTTAGCACACTCTGGATTGTACAAGTTACTTTTCTTTAGCACCGTTTTGTGACTTATAAATAATGGTATCTGCCATAGCAACAACTTTTTGCCTAAAGTGCTGAAGACTAACTTCAGCTGCTGTGGGCATATTATATACCTAGAGCCAAATATCCACCCACCCCTATTAGAGTAAGCGACAACATATCAATTCTTTTAAAAAAAAGAAAAAAAAAGATATCACACAGTACAGAAGTCCAGTAAAAGGCAACAAATTTGAAACAATTTGAAAAATACACATTCTAATCAAAAACCTTGGACTAGATCTCAAAGGCCACAAGGGCCAAAGTCCTCCTGTGTCCATGCTGACAGTTTGGACACGATCTTTCATTGAGACGACACATTGCGCAACCTTGAACACGATCGTTTACAGATACGCGATAAAAGGGCAAACTGTAGGTTAGCCAGTTCGTGGGTGGAAACTTTTATACAAATGTCTTCAATTGCCATCACCAGCTGGTAAACTTAAACCTCAAAACACAGTTACTCGGCATTCTTTACATAACAAAACTCGTATGTCACCAAAATATAGCCATCTTAAATTACAACTGAACATGCACATGTATATGGCCACTGCAGTTTTAAATGACACTGGGTCATTCCGTTCCAAAATCAAAAGTTGCATATAACATATTTATACACTTGCTACCTGACAAATGATTAAGTGAAATGGCGATCATGATATTACAATAGAATAAACGATATTAGCCTCGGCAGTGACGTTTCATAATATAATGTATCAGAAGGGCTATATTTTTCATATCATGGGAAAGAATGACACTATGATGTTATGAGTTTATAGAGACAAAAATAATCAGCGGGAGTTTTAAGTTTTCATTGAATTACCAACAACCTAGTTATTCAAATATCATTGTCTCATTGTCTCGAAGCCCTCTATCTGAAATACATGACAGATAACCCAGAGCCTTGAAGTTGTTGTTGCTGTTGTTAACTAAGCATTTAACTCCGATTCCCTGATTGACATCGCAGACGAATCTGTATAAAGTATATTCAACCCACAACCACTGGCCGTACTGGACTAGCCAACTGAAGCTCGAAGATAGACAACCTAAAGTGTGAAGTCATGCCAACTCCATAATATGTTCTCAATTTCATTATTCTTCATAATGTGCATTAGCTGTATATAAAACTCTGAGTTATAAATTAAGTACATTATTTGAAATAATAGGCAAAGAAAAATGTATTAAAGTTTGATATGAAAGCCGCCAAAACAGGTGTTATGTTTGCTAATGTTCAATTAACTTTTATAAAGTTAAACGTTATCAGATGTAATTTTTAGACATAATCAGAAAATATTCCGATAATTTTAACATGAAATGTTCAGCATAATTAGAGATTAACCGTTGCAGCTAAAAACTTTACAAGGGATTAAACAACCACGAAGTGCATTTTAACTGATATCGAGCCCAGAATAACTCTGGATTAAAACGGCATGCCTTGAATTAGTCGGCATTGCATACGTAAAATTATATAATAGGGGATCGGCTCATTCGCCAGTTTCTTGGGTGAGACGCCTTCTATATAGGTTTCTTTAAATGTGGGTTTGAACACGGTAATGATACCAGGATTATAATAATGATATTGAAGCTGGCACAATAGTAATACCGTTCATGAACTGTTTTTTCACACATTCAGAGAGAGAACGAAATGGAATTCAACGTGCACTCGCACAAACGAGGCCATTTCGGAACTAACATATGTCAGTAATTCGTTTGCGCGTAGGGGTCTTTAGCAGTGGGAGGAAACCAGACAGGCGACTCTTCTCCTTGTCACGTACAACCGAAAAATCGAAACCACGTCATTTGACTCTATGACAGAACTTATAATGAAGACACGTGCTAACTTATAGGATGTATAACGATAATGAACATTTCAATCACTGCAATGAAGTACGCACCACCTGTAACTTATTAAATATTTCAAAACCTAGTGTAGACATACATCGAATGGGTTTGTGATTTACACAGGGTGTTGGCGTTCTATGACTAGACATTGTCAATATTGTAATAAATTTTACACCCTTGCATGCATAAACTTTGTCTCAATAAATAACGATTTTTATAAGTCTATGTGGGTGGCTTGACTGCTTGCATACTTTCATTGTCTTTGAGAAATAACATGAAATGAAATGAAATGGGGTTTAACGTCCTCTGCTCTTCTGCACCTTACCTGGGCTAATGGAAGATGGGCATACGCCATACAGTGTGCTATGAGGGAAATTTTGCCCGGGTAGCGACGCTACGGCCTACTCTCATCTCAAGGAATCAAAAATCTGTGCACATATTAAATCCGTATCTATTTTAGCTGTGATCACAGACGACCTTCAATTTTATTTTAGCTCTATTCACTTGTGAATCAACTTGTGATGACCAGATGTGCTTTGAATACATACAAATATATGATATGTACTTAGAGTCCCCAAGGGTAGTATACTATATACATTCAGAATAACCACTCTGGAAGACTCGTAACCTTTAAAACCATCTAGATCTAACTGGTACCTATATACACGAGATATAAAAACACGGCATCATGCAGTCAGCATTCACCTAATATATTTTATTTCCCTGTATCGGTTGACTTAAAGTTAACTAAACATCATACAGAATATTTCCGTCTCTCAAACGTATAAAAGGAGACTGTTGTATTGTTTTACAGATATCTATAAAAAGACAAGAATCGCATAGGACTAGAGGTGGGTGGTGTTATAGCAAATAATAATTATGGTCTGCAAGAAAAACTTCTGCAAGTGAATAAATATAGCTGTTATGATACACGAATAGTAGAACATGTAACAGTAGATTGTTCAACAATATTTACTGAAATTCATCATGTGTTCATAAAGAATATTTGAAAACATACCGTAGTCATGATGTTTTGGTTGAATTATATTTATAACAGTCTAAATGTTCTCCAAGAGTAAAACCTGTAATTGTGGATTACCAGGTGAATCCAAGTCTTCTAATGTTGAGCAGGTTTTGATTTAAAATTTGTCATGTGGATATATTGATCAGTACAATTAACTAAGATGTTAGAATTTCCGGTAATACTAAGATAGTGTTTATGTAAATGAAATTGATAGCTATAGCTTAAGAATATGCAAATCAAAGTCTTATCTATAATTCATTATAAAATAGGGGTTGCAAATATTTAATTAAAGAGTGTTTATTTTGGTGAATGTTTTAAATGTTTTCTCGTTAATTGAGACATACTTTTAAAGAAAACAGAACATGGTGAAACTTAAAACAGTTGCGTCTTGTTGGCATCACGGTTTTTAGCTACAAGTCAAGCGCCTAATTGGTAAACCACAATTTATTTTAACCAGCCTATGTTTCCACGTATAACTGACCACAATAATTAGACAACAAAATCAGCTGCAGGCGACCGGAGAAACCAACGATTCGGATACACCCGTGGTTATGAAGAGACGAACAGTCGTTTGGCAACTGTTAAAAGTCAGTATCAGTTCCAAATATATCCAAGAGCTAAATCTGCTTATTGCAAGTCCTTATTTTTGCCTTAAATGTTATATAAATTATCAATTAGACATTGATTATCTTACAGGGACCATAATCAACACTCGATGTCATTGGGTACTCTAGGTATTCAACAAAAACTAGATAATCGAGATTTTGTTTATTATCGTAACAATGGCGGCAATAACAATCGAGGCTACATTGTAACGACGATAACTCGGCTCAGAGTGAAGTAATATGACTGAAATTTTCACCATATACCCTTTTCATTATCTTGTTCTTTTAACTATGTGTAACTGTCAGCCCTTTGTCTAATCTTACATAATATCCATCAAGATCTTTGCTATGGATGATCCGTAATAAAGATTCTGGAAGTGACACAAAAAAGAAAACATGTATTGTTACGGACTGAACTTGATAATGACAACAACTATACAGACTAATTACAGCACTGGAAATTCCCCTGAAGACGAAAAGGTGTTGTATGAGAATCTGAGAAGATGCAAGTTGGAAATCTTCTGTTCAATGTATCTTAGTTTTGATTAATGTTGTGCTTAAATATTAAATGATAGAGTTTATTCGGGTAAAATTAAAGTCCTGTTATTTATTTTCAAGAATGCAGCTATAATACTTCTACCTTAACCATCTCGGGGCGTCTGGTTCCTCGACGTTAATCTTATTCTACATCCATGACGTAATGACGGTAGACATTCATTATAGAAAGTGTTTTGTTTTGTTTTTTATTTGCAACTATCCTCAACGGAATACTCGGTCCTACCCACCAGGTGGAAAAAGCTGAGTTCGAGAAAGATCTCTACTCTGTCAACGTAATCAGATTGCTCTACCGCAACTGGTGATAACTACTGGTCTTAAATCATTATCCAATTGGCAAATTGCATTTAACGACTCTAGGGATGAAAGATATGTTTAGTTTTATTGGTATGTAATTATAATATTGGTCACTGGTAATCTACTTATCACGTGTAGGTATATATGATTATGGTTCTTGTGTTAATAGATCACTATATAAGTAAATAAAACATTTAAACCCATTCCTGTTTCTTTCATTAGGATCATTGACTTCAGCTTTAAAGTGATAGCTTCTTTTAAACATTTGATTCAATATACATAAAGTAGTGACAGATCCAACTCGATTATGTTTTTCACATGCACATACAAGGTTGTAAATAATGCTAATAATTGGTTTGAATATCAGGCAATTGTGGGAATGTAATAAGAATCTTACTTCTGAATAGGGTTTGCTTCAAAGGCAACCAACTACGACCAATAACATTGAATTTTTGAATGATTAGCCGAATTGTAGATGTAGGTGTAATGGACAAGTAGTTCATGCTTATTTTTGTGTAAGAATTATTATTTTAAGTAAGAAAACTTTAACAAAGTATTTTTATTCATTGTTTGCTTGTGAGAAACATTAAGCTATAGACAATTTATGTGTAAAAATGTATTCTCCAATGTTTTCAAGTTCAAATAACTAGCAAGGGAACACTTTAAAATAGACTAAAAGTCGTAAAACGATATGTTAAGAGATATCTACAAAACGACTGCTCTTAGCTTAATTGGTGATATACAAGTGCTACTCATGTGGTAAAACATCATCGCGATAGTCAATTACATTAGACAATGTATGTATCATAGGTATTCTATTTCTAAATAGTGGCTAATGGGTGAAATAGGTTTAAAAAGGGAAACTTGCACGTTTTGAATGGTAAGAGTGAACAATAGGTTACTCAAGCCATATTATAGATCATGGAAATTGATCACATCATTGTTATCTGAAATAAAACGGGAGTTTCATGTCTTGATTTTCTGCACTAATAATGATAACGAGGATATTGTCATTATAGTGTGTTATGACAAAACAAATGCCCAGACCTAACAGCAGTGTTTTTGCCTATACTGGATGAAGGCTTATTTTATGTAGACGCCAACGACTAAACAGACAAGGCCTCGGTTTATGTCGGCTTAGTCCCAACAACTAGACACCTTTTACGTGTGTGTCACGCCCTCTGTCCTACACCGTTTGAAAATCCCGAGGAACGACAGAATACCTGCACTTTGAGCAGTCTATGTAACTTGTTCATCATAATTTGATATCCATTTCCGAAGCCTGTTGTAAAGTAAGAATACCAGAATGTTGATTAAGTTCTATTTCTAGACACGCCACAACGACAATATATAATACTGGAATGTAAATACTTAATCTAATATGTATATGGCATGGTCAATATTAAAAACACTTATATCATAAATTCCACTCTAATTTATCAACTATAATTTCTATTACATATAGACAGTACTATTTCTAGAATGGCTTTACATAAATAATACAAGAAATGACCACCAAATTGTCTTTATTATTGTAAATTTATTCGTATATATAAATGTATGATATTAAGGAGGTTTTTATGATTGAATTATTGATTTTACAATCCAAATAAATTTGACTTGGCGAAAGATCTTCAGTACTGTAATGGTGGCAGACATTTTACCTCCTACGTAACATATGAATTATTGCTGTATAGACATGGCTACTCTTTCAAGAACACTAGATGCCATATAGTTGAAGAGTCACCACTCTTATATTTAAAATACCGACGCGTCATTTGCTAAAATATTATATTTACATAGCGAGCAGCATTAAACGATGAAATTTCAATTCATTATAACTTTGTCAAGAGATTCCGGTTACGCTTAAATGACGCTTTGAATATTAATATTCAAAATGACTAGGTATTTTGATTTGAAAAAAAAAGTGTCGAATTAATTAAATTTTCGAACCGAAAATTTAACGTATAGAGGTTTTTTGCCATCACTAATGTCTATTACGCATCAGTATAGCACTTTACTTTGTCCCTTGTCAAGGAAGGGGTGGAGGGCAATGGTTAGCACATGCGTGCTGTATCATAAATCGTGTCATTGAGTCAACTGGCGTGGTTTCGAATCCCCGGTTGTACGTGACAAGAAATACGGTCGCCTGTCCAATCTCGTGGGTTTTCTCCAGGTCCTCCGGTTTCCTCCCACTGCTAAAGACCCCTACGCGCAAACGAATTATTAAACCCAATATCTCTCTCTCTCTCTCTCTCCCTCTCTCTCTCTCTTAAATCAAAGAGGGTTGCCTCCTTTAACGTAAACTGTAAAATCCTTGTTGTATTACTTGTTGATAAAACTGCCATTGTAATACAGCTGATCTGTATTTGATCATTCCTTATAGCCATCAGGTGTATGAAATTTTAACAAAATGGCACGATTCTGAAACGAATTGAGTAGGTAGAATATCTTAACTTAACTTTACCTAGCATGGAATGTAAAATATGTAGTTGGTTTAACGTCTACCTCTTTAAAAAAAAATCTAGTTCATATTTAGATTAACAACATGAGTGTTTGTCTGTTGGTAATTAAACGCTTCTAATATATTTAAGATTTCAATCAAAATATTGACTGAACCCAATAAAAAAAAGGAGAGGGTATATCAAGGAAAATATTGACACAAAGAACCGCGTAGACCTACTAACCTTCAAGGCTGAGTTTAATCAAGGCATTATTTTCCAGTTTTTCATAAGAATTTGAAAGTAAGACATCGACCCTTTCTGAGAAAGCGGTGGTTCGCTAACCAGGAGTTTGGCTCCAGGTGTTGGAAGAGAAAGTTGTGATTTTCCGGCGTGGTTCACCATTGTCAGTAGTGTAAGACGGATGGTACATAAAACGGGGGTCTACAATGGCGTGTACGTTAAAGAACCCTTGACAGTTGTTATTCGAAACAAACGAAAGCCATAGTGCCACTGTCCGGGCAAAACTTCATTAGCCCAAACGGTGCAGAACGGTATGGATCTGTGTATACGTCACAGGGTCTGTTACAGCGTGTACAGTATTACTATTACTCGTATTTTAAACTGAATTTTATTTCAACTCATAACATGACAAAGATAACCCAGATATGCGCGCATTGATGTGAAATATCACATCCCAATCTTAATATAATCCGTTCTGCTATGACTTTCTATAGTCAGAAGAAAACCGTTTTCAACCAATGTGATCAGACAAGGCGAGTCTGTCCACCAATTTTCAATTTTACTGAGATAGGCATTCAAAACGTCGCATAAAAGCATCGTTGATTAGTGGGGTTACCATCAATGAATATATATATGTTTAAACTAAGATATCTTCTCGTGCACAAAGCAGAACACGAAACTCGGAAAGTCGAGGCGGAATATCCCACAATTAAGTGGTCAGCTGCTCTGGTGAATTGTCGACAAAATGACTGGATCTTCTATTTATTATTATATAAATAAAAAGATTATATGCAATACTTTTGAAGACTGATCAAGTTACGTGAACCATGTTTAAGTAAACTGATAACGTTGTTCCTGTTTATAAACCTTCTTTATCACATATTATACTAATGTTTTATTAATATATACGTTCTGTAAAATTGTTTATAAGATATGTGTCATGTTCTTCACCGATACATTCCATAATACAAATTAACAGTCAATAATATATACGTGTGAAGGTCTGGAGGGTTCTCAAACCATATGCGTAATAAAAAAAAAACAATTTAAGATGCATTAGATAAATAGCTGACCGTTCTTGGTATAATAGTCATAAATATATAATAAAAAGTAACGAATGCTTGAAATTTTGACCAGATATTCCAGATTGTAACGATAATAAACAACGTTTCGATTATCCATTTTAACATGAAATTATCACTGACGCGGTTGTTATAACCCAAATGATGACATAGAGAGTTGAATATGATCTTTTTGTCATGTGAATAAATGCCTAATTAATCATGTGTATATATAACAAGTCAAAACGAGAGGTTCGAATGGCAGATATAGGATAATGCATCTTTTAAAGTCGGCTACAAAACAATTTGTTTTATATGAAGTAAGCTACATTACTTCGTTTAACGTACTAAAGTGCAGTTTTACTTTGGATTCTATCTAGAATTGTCTATAAATGAGCCATAACATTTGACGCTTTTTTCGAAACATCTGATACTGCTTTATCAATGGTATATCGGTTACTTTGGCACCTTTCTCTGGCAAAAATGAATGTAGATTTACACTACTTAGTGACTTGGTATTTATGGATATTCCTGTTAAATTACGATCAATGATACTATGTGTTTACTCTGACGGACCCCGTAATTAACTCATTAATAGTAGAGCTGCAGTAATTAGTTATCGTTAATAAATATTATTGAAATATATCTAGAAAAGGGCTGGCATTCACTATTTTGGATAGTTTTCAATAGCATTTGACACTTTTCATAACAATTTGCTGTTTTTGAAAATCTATGAAATGACTGGCCTTTGGGTGTTTTTCTTAATATTGAATACTTCGGATCTTTTGTTTCTGCAGTTTATATGCACAGTTTATAGTTAGCCTTAAAATGACCTGATGAGGATGACCAACACCACCCGGGTGTACTGCAAACAGTAGACCTGTGCAGGTCGATCTTTAAGTGGATAATGAATTTAACTTGATTACATGCTTACATAATCAAACCATTAAACAAATTAGAGATCATGTACAAATTAACAGTAATTACTATTATTCGGTGGGGATATATTTTCATTAGATGTACATTAGACTATAATTATAGCATTGCATTAAATAGAATATATTGAATAACTTAAAATTTTTAGCGTCCCTTGATACAAACTTTCCAAATAAAAACATTGCTTTGTTCAGGTCAACCTAGTTGGTGTAGGTTATGTACTAGGTTTTAATATTCACAAATACTTCTCATGATTGGAAATCCTAGGTACATGTAGTACTCGGTAGGTTTTGTGTATCGAAGTGTTGTTCTATTTAAAGCCATTGATCATCATTTGCATTTTTCACCAATATATAATATTTCAGTGCTTAATGTATTTTATTGATTATTTACCATTTAATTGCGAAAACAACACCAAAATATCAATGGTAGATCTTCTGCTGGCTTGGACTCAACCGGATTAAAACGAAAATCATAAAAAGATGTTAGTGAAGGTTATATGTGGCGCTGGCTTGTTTGGCTATATTCCGTTTACAATGTCAATTATGTTTTCGTAAATACTGAAGGGAATCGGGCCATTTTTGGAATGATATTTCTTTCACGTTTTCAACTTTCACAATACTATATAGTTTGCAAAAAATTAATTATGCCTAAAATGACTATAAAAGGCTTTAAATATTCTATCCGTGAAACGAAAAAAAAGGACATGACCCCTCATCGCTTCCCTTTAAGTCTGTAACACGGTTTCCTACTTCCACAATTCTTAAAAAAAAGACGAAAGACATAAAACTTAGTGTTTATTTATGCAAAGTGGCGTCATGTGTGGCCACTAAAACCAGGCCATTAAATTTCCATGTGACATGCCACAATACAATAGTGGGTGAAGCAATGTGAACCCCAAAATGTTTATTTCCAAAATAAATTCTGATGCCAAGATAAACAAAGCATATTAATTGTTTCTGGTTAATAAAGAAAGTCGTGGTTAATGAAGACAAGGGGGAGACAACTAACGGTTTTCAGTAGGCGAAATTTTAATTAAGGGTTAATCAGATGTACATATGACAGATGATCAAAGGTTCATGATGTTATATCTTAAGATACACGA
The DNA here is from genome assembly GCA_036850965.1 of Patella caerulea. Classification (NCBI taxonomy): domain Eukaryota; kingdom Metazoa; phylum Mollusca; class Gastropoda; family Patellidae; genus Patella; species Patella caerulea. The sequence goes on from JAZGQO010000006.1 coordinate 30,079,247, forward strand.
TTGGTGACTTATATCCGTATGTCTTTATTTTAAAAAAAAAATTAAAAGGCCGTGAAAATAATATCACTGTTTTAAAGAAAAGAGACACTAGTATGCGGTATAAATGAATATTTTAAGGCCCATTCTGTTTCCACGCTTTCATACGTCTACTTTTGGCGTACATCTACATTGAGTCCAAGCTTTGAGTGTCCTTATTTAACCCCCCGAAAAGTTCACCAAATGTTAATGAATTAAATCGTCTACTATTAGAATTTTCGCTTTAATTACCCAGGTAAATACAGACAACCTTTAACACGGTCGTCTTATGATTAACAACAACGATACAGCCTGGGAAAAAATAATGGCCAGAATCAAGAAACGGAACGAAGAAAAGGTGCAACTAAAAAAAAACGAAAAGAGACAACAATACTGTAAACTATGACCAGAATCTAATTTCGCAGTGACTTGACGTATTTCTGTGAGTGTTTAGTGCTATCAATACATCTAGTTTATGGTAAAACTATGAATTAGTTTTAAACGATTGGACCACAACAAAAGATATAATGATTTGTGATAAACGAGGGGGAACAAATAACATAATATTGTGTCTTTTGGAGAAAACTCAAAGGACCAAGAATCTAATTTAGCACACTGAATTGATATACCTGTGGATGATCAGCTCTTGTAATCTATCTAATATAATATGGTAGGATATGAACTCAATCCCTCAAATGATAGATTTTAAAAAGCATAATGTGTTTTAATATTGTCTCGCTGTCCAGCAGTCGAATGTTGTTACCGTTAATCAATAAATGTGATATAATGCAGCAGCGTTTGAAATAAATAAATGTAGGTCAAGTCCATTTTTAGTAGATTTTTATGGAGGGGGATCCTCGCCAAAACTCTCAATTTGTGAAAATACATTTGTCGATTTGTGAAAGTACATTTGTTAATTTGTCAAAATACAAAATACATTTGTCGATTTGTGAAAGTACATTTGTTAATTTGTCAAAATGCAAAATACATTTGTCGATTTGTGAAAATGCATTTGTTGATTTGTCGTACAACAAAAATACATTTTTTCATGTGTGAAAATACACCTGTCGAACCTACAAAGCACAAATTTTGAAATAACACAGCTTAACTTTATAGTTTCAACATTTGTATTTTCAAGATATGTAATTTCAACATTTGTAGTTTCAACAGTTGTATTAACGACACTTGCATTATCGAGCCTTGCATTAGCAAGCCATGCATTAGCGAACTATGACCATATTTGGGTTGATGACGTTGATCATTATGGAGGGGGATCCTTGCCAACGATGCTGCAAGGCCTGGATGCCGGCCAGGAAGAATATTTTTTATTTTTTATCCCCTCCCCCTAAAAAATTTCACATAGCTGAAATGGCGTCATCTTAACTAAGAAAATGAGGGCTGACAAGTTACTTTTGTACTAGGGTTATCCTTTCAGTGGTAGGTATTTGATAGCTGCCCTATAGCCAGTTTTGTCCATTTCTGGTGATTCCTGATGGGTTAATCACACACAAGATGGTCTGGTATGAAAACAATATTAACACTACAGGTGCAGTTCTTATGAAATGAAATGGGGGTTAACGTCCTACTCTTCTGCACCTGTCCATGATTGTACTTTCTTGGTGTCAAAAGTCTGCTTCAATCTCGCCTCACAATACCATTTTATGCATTTTGTCAGTTTGAACCATCATCTTTTATGGGTCATTTCGTTATCAGCGAGATGCACACTTTTATTTAAAATTAAATTGAACTGATACCTCGAATGTGTGAATATAAATTTTTCTCGAGCCTCGGGGTCGATATTATGGTGTCAGCTTGGCCCCCAGGGCCGAAACCAACTGTTATGGACAATTTCAAACTCAGTGAGATGTACTCTTCCATTTAAAATTGGTTTGACTGATACTTCGAATATATGAGTATAACCTATTTTTGACCCTTCGGCTCTGCGGTCCATATTTAGGGTGTCAATTTGGGCCGTCCAAGGGCCATAAGCGTCTGTTATGGGCAACTTCGTACCTAGTGAGATGTACTCTTTCATTTAGAGTTGGTTTTGACCGGTACCGCGAATTTATGGCCCCATCGTCTTAGGGCGCCAATTTGGGCCATTCCATGGGCCCAATCGTCTGTTATGGACAATTCCGTAATCAGCGGCATATACTCTTTCAATTAACATTAGTGTCTACTAATAACTCGAATGTATGAATATAACCCTTTTTTTTAAGCCGCCCAGGGAGGATGGGGGGTCATATTTGGGGTGTCAGTTTGGGCAGTCCCAAGGCCAAAATCGTCTGTTATGGGCAATTTCGTACTCAGTAGAGTGTATTCTTTCATTTAAGATTGGTTTTGACCGGTACCTCGAATGTATGAGTTTAACCCATTTTTGGGGTCATTATAGGGGTCACCAGGGTCACACCCATGGACTGGGCCCGACAGACGCTCACTTCTGTGCATCCCAGGTTAGTATGTAGATGCCTATATATATGGTCAGATATTGTTACCTCGTTCGTCTAGGTTCGACCCTCTGGGCTCCTACTCTAGTGCCACCTAATGTTAATTGAAAGAGTATATGCCACTGAAAGGACTAACCCTAACACAAAAGTAACTTGTCAGCCCTCATTTTCTTAGTTAAGATGACGGAGGGGATAAAAAATAAAAGAAATTCTTCCTGACCGGCATCCATTCCTTGCAGCATCGTTGGCAAGGATCCCCCCCATAATGATCAACGTCATCAACCCAAATATGGTCATAGTTCGCTAATGCATGGCTTGCTAATGCAAGGCTCGATAATGCAATTGTCGTTAATACAACTGTTGAAACTACAAATGTTGAAATTACATATCTTGAAAATACAAATGTTGAAATTACATATGTGGAAACTATAAAGTTAAGCTGTGTTATTTCAAAATTTGTGCTTTGTAGGTTCGACAGGTGTATTTTCACACATGAAAAAATGTATTTTTGTTGTATGACAAATCAACAAATGCATTTTCACAAATCGACAAATGTATTTTGCATTTTGACAAATTAACAAATGTACTTTCACAAATCGACAAATGTATTTTGCATTTTGACAAATTAACAAATGTACTTTCACAAATCGACAAATGTATTTTGTATTTTGAAAAATTAACAAATGTACTTTCACAAAACGACATATGTATTTTCACAAATTGAGAGTTTTGGCGAGGATCCCCCTCCATAGATTTTACCAAACTTGATATGTTTTAAGAGGCATGATAAAATGTGGCTGATGGTTGATGCGGTTGTGAAATACATTTCTGTGTTTATATGAGTAGATATTGAATGTATGTAGGTAGGTATTTAACAGGACAATATGGCGTGATATGTAAACATTGACAGGAGCTGACTGGAATAATAGTCACGATTGAAGACGGTGGCCAATGTGTCTAGTGTCACCATTATCGTAATATGAGGTCCTATCGAGATTATTTGACATTATGTCACGCGCATTTAGTAACCTGATTCCTGGTGGTTCAAGTTGTGTTGTAGACATACAAATAGTCGCCAGTGTTCCCCATAAAGTGTGCTGTTGTGGTCATCAGAAATGTTACCTGAGTACCGATGGAAGTACTATAAATGGATGTCAATTGAAAATTAAATCATCTGAAATCCTTTATCCAGGCGCGGATCCAGAGGGGGCGCACCCGGCGCACGCCCCCTCTATTTTTTGAGGTGGCGAACAATTTTTAGCTTCATATATTCTCGCGAGAAAGGAGAACAAAAATAGTTTAGGTTGGAAATCCTAATTTACATTATTAGTAGTATGAAATTAGTCCTTGTTGGCATTTTTTCCACTCAAAATCACTGTTCTGGGCTTCGCACTCCGAAGTGGGTGCGGCACGCCCCCTCTTTCTGAAAATCCTGGATCCGCCTCTGTTATCGGAACAATAAAACAGACTAAATGTCAAATATACACAATCATAAGTACGCATAAGTAAACAAAATATATACTAGGTACCAAGATTAGTTAAGTATCGACCATAACGTGGTTTGTGGACAAATGAATTTTAGTGATTTCCAGCCGCCATTTTAAGTTTCTGTGTGTATTTGATTTGTATCCGTCAACACCGATGCCGCCATTTGTGTTTTTAATTTAAATTACGAAAAGTTTTACTAACTTAAAAATATAGTATATAAAGTAATTAAATGTAATGGTCAAATTGTACCTTTCCTTTAATTGTTGACGTACTACCGTGTGCATATTATTTGTTTGATTTCTTTTCGTTTTATTTATCAGCATTCCTACTTCCTACATTTGGTTCAAGAAACCGTAGCCCTGTTTAACTTAGACCACTCGGTTGAGGAAATCGTAGTCTTGAATGCCAAGTAAGCCTGTTTAACTGTTTTGAACGTTTCAGTTGATACACCCAGGAATCGTCTCTTATATTTACACGCTGCTGGAGATACATTGACGCCCATTGCCCCCCACATTTGGAAGCGTTGGTTTGAACCTGTATTCCACCTGTAGTGGCTGTTGAAACTATTAAGTTAAAAATTATCCAGGCACTAACCGTCATTGAATCCGTGATTATTCAACAAAAGGCTTGTCCAAACCAACATCGGCTATCGATATTCCATATTTATTAATTAGGAGGGACTGTTAAATAGATTTCGTTGTTTCGGGTTTTTCTTTTAAAAAAGTAAACATTCAGTTGCAGACACAAAAAATATTGAGATACTTAAACTACGTGGTTGAAATATACATAAAAATATATCACTGAATAACAATAGGTTATAACAATAGAACCAGCCAACCATTGTCTAATATGTAAAAACTGAAACATGTTAACCCGTAATCATCGGTTTCATGTTTCATTGTAGCCATTTTTTAAGGTTATGTGTTACAGTGACTTAAATTCATCAAAATAATTATCTTTCACTTTAGTCTAATAATAAAAATAGAAATTGTAACCTTGCCATACAATTTCTCAGACTACTTTATTGTTTCGAATGAAAAATGTCCCACGGGACCGTTAAAAAGCAATCAGGTATCGAGAAGGTATGGTTTAAACCAAAGCGTATTATACATGGATATGTGGCTTATAAAGGTAGATTACACAGTTAATGGCGATGCTCGGGTTGTTATGCTTAATAACAATACAATATTTCTAAATATGTATCAATTGATTTGCAATCTAAAGACGAGATCTCGAGTTCTAGTGATAAATTATTCCAAATAGTAATTACATTATAATTTATAATGAATGCATTTACATTTATTTAATGTCTTCACTATTTCACTTCCGATTTCTGAAATTTCAATGATATAAACCTCTATATAATTTCACTTCCGATTTCTGAAATTTCAATGCTATAAACCCCGATATTATGTTCATCAAAAATAATACAAATTTCGGTATGATTTACCCCAATAATATTTACTGGGTATAATTGCTCCTATGTACACAAAACTTTTGCAGTGTTTTTAATCACTGATTCCGTACATAGGCGTGCGGGCTCGATGGCTGATAGGGGGTGGGGGGCAGAACCCGAAATGCTTGAAAAATTTCGGGTGTTTAAAAGACAGCTGCGCCGGTCTTCCTCGAGAGGCGAAGGGTTCGGAGCTTACCTTGTATGCCCCTCCCCCACACAAAATGTACTCATTGTGTTCCAAAAAGTTGTAATTTGTTATACCTCCAAGTGACGACTTACACATATTGAGTATTTAAATACCGTGGAACTTTATGGGTAATATCTGTATTTACTATCATAACGTTATCGGGTCAAGTGGAAACCATGTGTTTAATGGATTAACCTTGCCTAATTCCAATCTTTAGTTAGGTCGCTGGGCATTAAATTGAGTATTTATTGGATATATATTTTCTATCGACCTAAAGAGTACACAATTTTTGGGCCAGGGAGATGTAATAAAAAGTATACCGATCCACTTATTTATACTATTATCCGTGTGGCTTACTTTTTATTTTTAGATCATAAGCCCTTTTCAATAAATCAAGACTCACTTTTTTCTGAACCCCATCATGAAATTCTCTCTCTGTCAAGTGGTCATTTTTGTTAATGTATTTTGCTAGACTCGTTCAATAATTTACCAGATAACAGATATGCTAATGTTTAAGCATGTCTCATGTCAAAAAAATCATCCACATCCCTTTACGGGGTCGATTTGGGGAGAGGTATAATGGGGTATCACTGTAATAACATGCAGACCTGGGTGGTCCTATACTCTAGCTTCTCCTCGAAATAAACGACTTGGTAATTTCCATGCACAATTTTAGCGATTTAATGCATTTGATGCAAAGACTCTGTGCAGGTGTCCAATACATCCTGACCTTGAACTCCTATTATAGTACAAATACTTGAAAATGAGAAAGTAATTAAAATGATAAGAGGGGGTTGTTAAAGATAAAAGTATTATCATATCTTCCTTTTTTTACAAGGGGTTAAAATTGTCTAGATAGACCAGGTGTTACAATTTATTAGATAACATTGCTCTTTTACCTGACACGGCAAGTCGATTCATAATGTTCTCGTAAACTATTCCCAGCAAACATAAGAACCAACGAGATTATATTTTTTTTTCAAATTCTAAATCGAACCAATGTTTCCCCTACTGCCGCAAGCCAATCTACACCTTATTAATAGGAATATAACTTATGAATTCAATGACTCGAGGCTAGGGTATAGATCATACAATGAATGTAGTTAATCAAACGACAAAGATTAAAGAAGACATATTTGATTAATTATCGTGATGATATCATAATATGCGTTTTATTGTTGTTAACACCGCCCACGGTCCTTAGTATCATTAATATTAAACATAGTGTATCTGGTATACGTGGATACATGGATATTTAGGAGATAAACACTTCCTGTGTCGCGTCTTGGGTCCTAATGATCTCAGGACATGTATATTGGACAATAACACCCCTCTAAATGCGAAATTGGAAGTGTTTATCGACATTGTAACATGTCTTTTTAGGATTTTAAAAGACATTACTAAAACAGAGGGGTGTTATTGTCCAATAGACAGTGTCTAATTGACTAATCAAAACGCACAGTTTACCCCTAAGCATGTTATACAATGGCGCGTAAACAAATTATATTCAACATCCAATTTGATACCCCCACCCCAACAAAAAGCATAGTGTTTACACCATTCTATATGTTAGAGGCAACAACAATAACCTGTCTGTGTCTGTAAATCTAACGGTTTCCAGAATAATCAAAACAACCACAAACTTAAATCACAATATTACAAATTTATTTCCTGTGTGGGCTATTGCATTCGCTACGAAAATTTTGTCATGTTTCTTTTTCAATAGCTTGTAATCTCTGTATAATATTACGATGTCCTATCGTTTGTTTATGTAGTCATTCACTCTGGATATGATACGAATTTTTTTAATTCAGACCAGCCCATTGGCTTGTACTTGCCGTGAGTGAAAACACTATTGCAAGTGAACTGCGGGTCGAATATTATTTCATTTCTTGTCGATACATTGCATAATATTTCAAATAATTCTTTTGGACTTAATTCTTTTCGGGGATTTTTTTTCTATTTAATATCTTAACATAATACAGAACATACCCATGCACCATGAATACAAAAAAATACAGTTTACGTCTCGTATGCCTGAATGAGTCAAATTCTAACTTGAAAGAAGTAGTCTCGTATAACAGCTGCATAAATGACTTTGTGTGTATGGGGGTGGGGAGGGGCATGAAAAGATCAGTTTATAATAGAGAACCGTTCTGAAATGATAGCATGAATTTGTAAACATATATCTTTCATAAGTTATGTGAGATGATAAACGCGAATCCCCAGTATATATTTCGACACATCGCCATGGGTCTATTTCTATGCATACTAGGAAAATTTGAAGATGGGTTCATGGATGCATGCTATAATTTTCATCGGCCTAGATCCCCAACGGACAACATTTTTAAATAAATGAATGAATGAAATGGGGTTTCTGAGCACTTTTAAAATGCAACGATAGTTGAAACATTTCCATGCATACTGTGGAATGTTACGATTTATCTGCTGTGGTTAACAGGACATGAAAATGTAAAAATATAGGTTGAACACGATTAAAGATGATTCATGTGAAAGAAACGCGATGATTGTGTCACATTTTGAATTACAGTCATTATTGCCGTATTATGAATTGCCGCAACCCACATGTAAACAAACAATGAGTTTCCGTCATTTGATATTTTCTGAATAATAAAATACATTATCACAAGACACTGACTTTAAATAAGATGAACATATAAAAGTCAACGCACCAATTTATTAATAAAGCTGATATTTTTACAATTCCTTTCCCATCCTACGTATTAGTCTTGTGGGAATTTTCACTTTAAAAAACAAATGTAAAGCTGCAATTGTAGTAAATTTCTTATCAAACTCAAAACTCCATTTTGGTGGAATGGGGGGGGGGGTAGGAGAGGGGGCATGAAACGTTTCCATATATAGATATAATATAAGCCATTATTCACAAATTTGACCGGATTTACACATCTGCACATCCTTTTTTTTTAATTAAATATGTGCAACATAGAGGAATATTATCTAAAAATAAGAGAGAAAACCCTGAAGAGTCCAAGTGCTCGAAGTGCAGACATAATGTAAATATTATTTCATTTCTTTTCAGCCAAGATTACATACAAATAAAGACTATAACTGAAAACATCAATGGTTAAAGAAACAATATTTAGCTAGAAGTGACAATACCATTAGAACAACTGTAAAAATACTCCTATGTTATTTGTCTAATTTGTCATCAGAAAATTCCAGTGGAACATTTGATATAAGTGTTAACAATCATGTAGACTCGAAAATAAACATTATATATAAATGTAACTAGATAAGTATTTAACAGGTGATTTGCAGTTTTTTATTTGTTCGCAGTTGTTAAAACGTTGCAGATATTATGAGAAACTTACACTTTATTTGTAAACCAAAACCTGACGTAACTATAAAATAGTATATTATATAAGAAAGGTATAGATACATCTCTTGATAACGATGATCGAATAGTTTCACAGATCGTGGGGGTGTGGGGGTGGTTGGTCGATGAAAGTGCAATATTATTTAACTGAAAATTGTCTAAGACCGCTGTAACTTAGTGGATTTTCAAAGTAAACCAAAATACCAATAGATCTTCATATTTAGAAACTGTATCATAGTGCATCCAACCAGACACCATACTGATGTTTACGAATATTTAAATTAGTAAAGTTGCTGGTATGAATTTAATTAGAAATCGATCAGTGGTCAATATGCATAAATCAATCAAGAAATGCGTGTATCCAATTATCTGGCTTATGTATATGGTAAATATAAATTATATCATTAAAGGCAACATTACAAATGGAAATGCAAATATGAACATGCTGTTATATACATTAACAATTAGTTTTATCAAAAAAGCACCTTGGTCCAAAAATTATCAAATTCGGTCAATATGAAAGTAAGCCATGGCCAAGTTCCTATTATTTTCTATTTTTCTTTCATGACTTCATCTTTTTCTGTCTCCAAAGGTAAAGGATACCTGTTTCTATTTATGAACATCGAATCAGATTTGTTTTCATCGTCTAGTTTACTATCTATTTGATACTGGCTATTAGCTGTAACAACGAAAGCATAGTATGCGACATATAATATAATCTAAGTCCAGTATGAAAGAAAAAGTGTTTGGTTGAAAGAATACTGACATTGTTTTCTCGATCGTCGTGATGATGAAATGTCATAGCCACCTCAAAAGAATGTACTTCATTTTTTGTCTGTTTTGACCAAACACACGGATAAGATTATTGTAAATTAAGGTTTAGTTGCTAGTGTATGTTTTCATTGGTACAATTTCTATGTCACAAGACATTATCTATTTGAACATGCGTGGATTAAAACCTGTATTGACTTAAACATTATCAAATCAATTTTTTATTTATTTATTTGAGAATAATCCAGATAAGGATCGCTATATTAATCAATACAAAATGGTGTTATATTATGCAGTACTCCAGGTCGGGAAACTGTAGAGCAGATGATATTTAGTATCGATCAATAATTGGAATTCAAACAAAATTTAGATTTTACCTCAGTTATGTATGCGATATTTTCTAGACACACCCCACGTGACGATGTCAGCAATGTTATAACATTTATTAATGACAAAATATCATACTGTAGCAGGCCCGTAGCCACGGGGGGGGGGGGGGCTATGGGGGAGGTGTGTTCTTAGCCGACCACATCCTCAGCCCCTTCAAAAAATTCAGTAGCTCCCCTCCAAATTTTAGGAGCTAGCTACGGGCCCGTACTGTAGCATTGGAATGGTGCACAGTTTGGCTGAAATGGCACTCCGTACTAGAGGAACTAAAACCTACACATTCTTTCTAGATAATCTCGGAATATGCACGCATGGTCGTAGTCATAATAAGGGCTTTCTTACAAGCTAGAAATGAATAGTATTATAATTACAGTATAGTGCACTCGACACAATATCATACTGTCGCATAGGAATGGTGCACTTTTTGGCTGAAAGGGTAACCCGTACTAGGGGAACTAAAACCTAAACATTCTTTCTAGAAAAGCTAAGAATACGTACGTTTAACATGCTTACCAGATAAATTTAAAATCAAAATTTGTGTGTCATTTTTGGTAGATTAGATATTTAAAACATGCATTCATTTGCTGAAATTATAGTGCATTCGGCGGTATACGAGTAACAAGTGTAATTGAAGCGGGCCTTTAAGGATCTTGTTGTTTTATACTTCCTGTTATGTTATATGAACACATGGAACTTCTTGCGTTTAACTAACGACGTTTATATGAATCACCGTGATAGTAATCAGATGCATGACCTTGCACGGAAAGGGCGATAACCGGTTATATAGTTTAATTGAATATGTATCTTGTTTATCCAACAATCAAATCGTTTATCAATCTGTTTAAAATCGACGAATCGGTTCTACCACTTCCATTTGTATCAAAGACTGTCACAGATAACATAAAGTAACGCGACAGACAGGCAGAGATAAATAATAGAGACTGTCATCAAAACTGACGAATATTATTGAATAGAACCGTTTCATCCAGCCCTAATCTTTTAAATTCCAGTAAAATGTCATATTATGTTGGATTGTACTGTTCTTTTCAACACAATTTATTATTTACATAATATAGCAAATACTTAAGAGTGTCAACATGACTTAAGTGTACGATTGATAATAAACTTAGATCACTTGAAGCCCTATACATATATAACCCTTTACTTAATCCATAAAATAGAATGCTATTTCCGGTCTACTCTAGACCCTTTATTCAATACCAACACTCAACTTGAACGTCAATGCAAAAATATTATCTACTTCAAAAGTATAAGGTTTAACCTTTTTTTTCTATCTATATTCTTACACGTAATAAAACTGTTCATAATATTTTGATTTGGTTTTCAACCACTGAAATACTGGTTAGATTAATCTTTATTTGAAGACTTTGAGATGACAAAAATCTACATGTATAAAGCAATGGTAAAATATTGAACAGAATTTTAACAGTGTGTTTTGGGTGGGGGAGGATAGTCTAATGTGTGTGCGTTAGAGTCAAGTAGGGGGGGGGGCGTCCACCCACACAATTATGTGGCATGGTCCTCTGTCTATATAACCTCGTGGCCTTTCTCGTGACCGTCCACCTGCTACACAAGCGAATTATTGAAATAAGAAAGTTTGTGTTCAGTAGACTTTAAACCCCTCCCCTAATTCATGGTGTGACGTGGGATAAAGATCTGACCAAGTACAAACAATCAGAATTGTAGGTGTATTCAAACTAATTTTGTAATTTATATTTTTAATCTTTGAGATGATAAATTTACAATTATACTGTCAACGTTAATTAACGTTACCATATAACATGGACAACATTTAAACATTAAAACACATTTCTTCTAAACCCATGAACTGTTTCCTATTAATCTTAACAAGATAATTAAGAAGCAGTCAGGTCATTAAGTTAATTATTGTGTTAACCGATCCCCTGCCTAAAGATTTATCCTGCCAAGCTACAGTTCTTAAAACAAATACAAGTGTTTAACAGATATCTTCAAAATGCACTACATCCGTGTGTTAATGTAATGCCATTTTAACTAACACGCACACAAACAAACTTTAGTGACTTTTCCATCAAACTATTTTGCTCAATTTTATGGGAGGAATTGCGATATTTATATATTTACTTATATCACTAAATTAAACATAATAGTAAGTGGGAAACAAATATATTTTAGAACACATAACGTCGTTGTCTGGATAATATATTAACCACTTTAAAGATATATCTTATATGAGGAAAGTAATACTGTTTTGATGCATACTATCTTATGACATCTAAATGATACGAATTCGATTGTTAGTAAATAAATTATGGTACGCCGAAAACCAAGTATTTTCCGTTTTGGAGCATTCTGAGACGCCTTTTTCTCGAAAACGACGCCTACGATTTTTCTTAAACATTTTTTACTCAGAGTCCTATCGGTGGCGGGGGGTGGGATGGCCTAGTGGACTAGAGTGCCGCGCTTCGACCTCTAGCTGGCCGGTCACATCTGGCTTGCGGCTGTGGTTTTGAGCCCTGGTGTGAGCGTATGTGGCATGGAGATAGGGGCGCCTTCTCAACCTCGTGGGTTTCCTCCGGGCACTCCGGTTTCCTCCTACTGCTAAAGACGCGTACGCGCAAGCGAATTATTAAAATAAAATTAAACCGTATGTTAGTCCCGAAATGACCTAGTTTGTGTTGAGTGGACGTTAAACCCCATTTCTCTCTCTCTCTCTCCCTATCCTTGGCCTAGCGTGTGCATCTAATAATAAAAGCGTTGCAATATTATAGGTGGTCCAAAAATGACCTCAATCTTTATTGCAATAACAGTGGCCGTGAACCAGCAACCCGGATCTGTGAGTATAAAATAATATACACTATCGGGATGAATTAGGATCAAAATCAGTTAAAGCAAATGTTTCAAAAACATACCCATAGCTCACAGATCAATTAATCAAGCAAATTCACGACCGAGCTTTCAAATACAAAACTCCAACAAATAAAATACGCCAAAGGATTTTGAGGAGCAATGGTAGGCCTATACAACATTCATTTAGTAGGCTTACTGAGCTGATGTTCAATTCATTATTCGTCATAATATAGTTGGTGCATGTTTTTGGAATGTTGAAAAACATTTCCGGTCATAATATAAGTGAGCAATACGAATTCTAAAATACAAAATGGCGCACTGGAAAAATATAGAGCAGTGCATGACAAAACTATTATTCTTTAAAAAGCAAACTGGGGAAAATAACCCACAATGTTCTTAGTATTTGACATTTTAATATATTATAACAAATAAACAAACACAATGTCTTTAGTCTCTATTGCTGACTTTAAAGAGATATGAAATCTGACCGTAGATCATATATATATATACAAATATGGGATAACTAGATATGATCCAAAATGCCCAAAGGTCGACAACGTTTCTGCGGGTGCATGTTAGACGCTGTCAAACCAAAAACCTAGCTCGCTCACAGAACGTGTCTCTCATCTGCTTTATTGTGAAAATTTCATTCACAATGGCGTTTCACTACAGTTAATCTATAATAAAATGCATTGTAAAATTTGTATAACACTGCATGACATAATAGTAATGCATGAATTTATGTGAAGTTTTTCATCTGTTAAGTGGATATATTATATAAAACCTTAGTCCAGGTCGTTCGTTAAAATACATAGTATATATACAGTGAGAGTGGTACTCCTTGAAGAAGACTGCCATTGTCAGTTTGGAAGCAACCATATGCGACAGTGGATTAGTGTACAGTGAAATTAGTAACATTTGTTTTTCAATTTCTTGACAGACATGATAGTTATCTGTAATAAACGTGGCTTACCTGGATTGATAGCTGTACACATATCCTTCTGTCTCCTCACAATACAAACATATATAATCTCCAATACATAAGTATTCCCCCATCCCCGAACCGCGGTTGTAGCCATTCAACTGAAAGAAATAATTGGACATTTAAATTATTCATTAAATTTTCTGTTTCCGATTTTCAAACACTGAGAAAAACCGAAGCAAACAATTCGGTAAATCGGTCATACTGGCATTCATAAAGTTCACAGACACCTGAAATTATAATCCATGGAAAACAATCACCGATTATTTCTTTCACTTACGGTTGAACCACAATTTAGAACATTACACACATTAGATGATGTTTTGAAACTAACCATCAAATAACGAAATATTTACGAGTGATTCATTATATCACATTTTTTAGTCTTCTAGGTAGGTTAATTTCTCCCATTTAAATTATCATCTGTCCAGTGTTATCCAGTGTTTTGTCACTTCGAGTAGAAAAGTATCGTATTGTCTAATTTAATACGTAGCAAATCGTCAAAAAAAATAATTACGTATTCTTCACTCTATTTAATTACAATATCCATATTCCTTCGCTGGAATCCTCTTTGATCATCATCAGTTATAGCCGAGAAAGATTTACAATGGGATGTTAATAGGTTTTCCTATGTAAGGACCACAAAACAGTTTACGCTCCAATAAGCACAAAGAATATACTTCTATATATCTCCCGCCAAATTCAAGTGAACATACTTACATATTTAAATGTACAAATAAAAGTAAAACATGTGTAACTAAATTTTACCTTTAATTCATTTAAAAAGCATGGTGGTAGTTACAAATTAAAACACAGTAATATATCCTTAATCAAAACAATTAGTTTAACATTCATTAACGTCAACAGAATCTCTGAACAAAGCTTGTTTAAGAGTTTCTCCTTGTCGAACACCACGATTGACACTGTATACTGTACTGATGCGGGGACACACCTTTAAAAGCTAGTAGTTGGTTGAATATATATGTTTGACCTGAGGTAACTCAGGCTGTCGAGACAGTGAACAATTCACTGGGTTAAACTTCAACTTAAAGGGGCTTATAATTACATGAAGACAGGTTTTAATAGGATATCCATTGACTATGTGTCGCTTCAGGTCAATAAAATTTAGATATCATTTTTACAATACTTCCCGATATTAACAAAAGCCAGAGGACGGCGATATCTGCCAAAATATGTTTGATTAATAAATGGGTGGATATTTAAATTGTTATTTGTCAACTGTCAAAAATACATTTACTTATATTCAGATTAGCATTCTTATCTTTAATTTATAAAAACCAAAGTCATTGTTCGTGTTTTAAGTTAATGTACAAGACCGTTTATTTGAGTGGATTGTCGCCCGTGAGTGGGGTATTTGTCGAGTTTAGAGTATACCGGTTTACCATGCATTGATTCTACATCACACCACTGGATGTTCCCAGACTTGAGTTCGAGATTAAACAAGCAAGGGTGTATTTCACTGGACGAGAATGTATGTTAGTGTGGTTTACCCACAGTTAAATTAGACGTTAATTCAAAGCCGAGACAAGAAATGTCAGGTATCCAGTCCTGTTTACTAACACCAGATTTTATCGAACGTCTGATATTCTAGCCTGTCTATTATACACCCCTGTATCGACACTGAATCAACCCATACCTACAACCATTATTTCAGCTGCATGGAATCATAAAGAACTCAATTTTGACCTTATTCTTTAGCACCAGCAATAAATGAGATATCTTGACGTCCAAGATTCTATAGAATGGTCATTTATATAAATTGACTCTATAATAATCTTATACATTTTGTATTGCTGAGAACCGTTAGGGTATTAAAATGACCAGAGAATTATACTTTATTTCAACTTCGTTATCACAAACAAATTATCCCGCATGAGCAGTTCGTGTGCTTTTATTCATTTTCACAAAACACAGTAAAAATCATGATTGCTAGTTTTAAGGATTTTAGAATTAGGGTTCGAATGCTTCAGTCCATGACTAAATGACAGAATCAGGAATGATATGTAGCAAAATATGATTGATATCTCATAGTGCATATGAATGCAATAGTATACTTTGCATAAAATAAAGCGACAAATAATATTTAACACCACTAATGGAAAATGTATAAAACTGAAAATATTTCCTTGATATCTATAACAAATACTAGTCATGTTGGAGATCGGGAAAATATTCAAATTTCTAAAATGTCTGTGAACAATTTTGATTTTAAATTTTGGCGGGGCCGTGGAAATATGATGATGGCAATTTAATATACATCAGCCACACCCATATGCTTTAAACCTAATAAAATTTAAAACAAACTTAATGGTAGTATTAATTTGAGTTATCAATAAGATCAAATGTCAAAGCCATAATATTATCTTACATGACAATTTACATCTCCAGCTAGTGGTTAATCATTTCCTTAACCACAGCATGAATTCACAGTTTATTTTGATATGTTATACACTGGGTGTGTCATATGAGCCAGAAGCCTTAAACTAAATCAAATATGTCGTTAGTAATTAAATTATCTATAACAATTCGACGCAAACTGATAATATAATTGGGTTGTTACCTAATACTAATCAAGACAAAACATGGCTTTATACATTGACCTATCCACGACTGTAATGGCCAATGGTGGTCATACAGCGAACAAAGGTTGCGTTTAGCTATATCCGGTAAACATATGGTGGCTAGATTTCAAATCTATACATTCACATTTGTAATTAATTGGATGGAATGGAATAAACTTGTTTTTTATGTTGCAAAAACATAATAATTAAGGTTACGTTTAAATGAGAATTTTGCTGGACAGTGGCGTTTCCGCCTCACTTTCTTCGATTTCCATTGTTGAGACTGCCCTTCACCTGAATGCGAACATGGGCGGGCCTCTGTTTTCATGTCAGCCACTCACAATCACCACCTCCAACAAGTGAAACCTATATAGTTTGTAAAAATATCGAAGGCTCTTCCAGACCCACGCTGGAATTCCAACCCGGGATATTTGAGCCGCTACTCCAGTGTCCCGCCCACCATTTGACTACCAAACACGCACCCATCCCAAACCCCTTTTGAATCATAGACTGGTATATTTGCATAGAAATTATAATAAAACAATGATCAATTACATAATGATCCACGCCCATAGCACATCGGAGAATTTATATAAATAGTAAATCAATGATGACTGTTTAATCATTGCCTTAGATATTTGAGTTCATTTCAACAACCACTTCATTTCTTATTACCGTTTACTCTTAATTAACAGGTAGTGGAATTTCTGGCATGATTTGTTGCAGCTTTTTGCAGCGTTTAACTGCTGTAGCCTGGCTGTTGGAAGCATTATTCGTCAAAACAGATGTATTTATTTACCTACAAAATGAACTCGTGATTTTTCAGGGATCGGTGGTATTGTCGAGCGCCAAAGAAGAAACAGTAGTAGGTAAAATACCGCCCACACTCCCCGCTGTCCTTCATGGTGTGTAACAAGATCTAAAGTTGGCATATTTTTTCTATTTCTTTGACGTTAGGTCAAAAGGGTTATATCATTATTAGAGAAGGATGAACTGGATCTTGTAAATTTTTATCAATGGGTATGAAAAAGCACTGACTGTACTAAATCCTGAATTAAATGGGTCTAATATACCGCCCGCGTCGGGTCCTTCATTGAACCCAATGACATTGTCCTACCGTAAACAAAAAATCTATAAGTTTAATATTAAAGAGCACTGCTTCTAGCTAATATGCTTTGAAGCCGAAATTTGATCGACCTAAGAAGGAAGTCATTGCACATAGTCGTGACTGATGAATTGGCCGAAGTTTATGCCAGTTGCAAAGGAAACTTTAATTACTCGTACTTAAATATAGTGGAAACTTATCTGCACCAGTTCCACATACAACACAGTACAAAACCACTTACCATAAACATACTAGTCCAAAAGGCTTTATCCCAATCTCCTTAAGACTAAATCCAGGCGGTGTGAACGACACGAAGTGGTCGAGGATTTTAACATAGACTTAATTGCTTATGCATTTGAAGAATGGGTCACATGAATCATTAATGGTGCAGAGTGGGGAACCAAGAATCTAGAGGAAGTACACATGTTTGCAAAATGCCAAAGAACTTTAGGGCAAAATATCAAAGCCAATGGTATTCTCATGCCTTCAATCAAGTGTCATGAAAAAATGTAGGTTATAGCAAGAAGCAACGGTCAACTTGACAATTACCGCCACAAAAACTTGCCAAACAATAAAACATGGGAAGATTGGCGTCTCATATAGTAATAAAAAATGTCCAAAAATACTTAATAGCCCATTATTAAGATATAATACTCACAATATTGTATAGATTCGTTCTACAAGTGCTCCTGAACTTGAACTAAATTCTGGTCTAGAAGCTTCTAGATCAACTAACCAACTTCAGAAACATACTAAGAGACAACCCATACCATTGTAATCCTGAACAAAACCTCATACCACAACAAAATACAACTGTTCTTGAGATCGACATAAACTGTTCAAACTGACTTTCGAGTTTTTCGTAATCATACTGTATGGCTTTATAAACACATGAAGGTCTCCTTTCTAATAAATTCCATTTCATGTCATGGTATTTGTAGCCCGACTAACATCGAGTCCATATGTTTGACACACATTTCCCTCAGTTTCAGAGACATGCTACGGGCCGTTGTGTGTCGCAACCTGTTGTTTTAGTCATCAAAGACGAAATTTAGGGGCATATGGTGTCAATCCATTAGGAAAACTGGGAAATAGCAGAAAAAATTCTTCCTTTTTGACTCAACATTGAAATTCAGTATTCAATGATTTAAAACTTTTAAAGTTAAAATTAATAAAATCAAAATTCATACTGAAAGTGTAAAATTCGATAATGCCCAACAATCGAATATTACTAACAAGACTTTAAGCACATAAGAAAAGTGGGTGGGTCGCATATTTGGTTACGACGGCATTCTCTTTCTTTATGAATTCTTTGCAAGTTATAAAACATAAAAGATCATGTTTATTAAAGTTCACTTAAAACGGATTTTCCTTAATTCAAACAATCCCGAACTTACGCCTATCAAAAACAAAACATTACACTTACCATCATGGCTACTCTAGTTATCATCCAGAATGAATTACTCTTCAGTAGCAAGGAGCCTTAAAGGCTTCAGTTCATAAAACTGAAACATCGTATTCATTAATCATTTCATGTCAATTATTCTTAATCCCTGTTAATCCAATGAAATAAAATAATTTTTTGGAAGATGTTGAAAGTTTTAGCACTGTTCAGAGACAAGACTAATGCCCCGTTGAGGAATCACGGCAGTACTACTAGATCCACTGGTAGAAAGATAATATCAATTCCTAGCACAAGGGTATTAATCTAGAAAAATGATCCGAAGTTAAAAAGGTAACAAAACCTACGGCAGTAGTTCAGCATCCCAGGTATTTCCTTGTTTATGGGATTTGATACATCATAATCCAGCAGTAGCCTGGGATGCTTGGCACCCTATGGTGACGTAAATTATCAAATCTATTTGCTCTGATGTAATGATCGGAACCCGACCGAGTTTTAAATTAAATCTATTTCAAACATTTTTTTCATATATCGGCATCTGACTGTGTACACCTAATTATTCCGTTTTATGTAATTATCAACAACGGAAGTCGATTACCCACAATGAGATACATTTCTATCCTCTTCCTTATCGCAAGCACACTGTGACACAGATCTTCACTGTTCTGGTCCTCGACAACTACAACTCAGGTGTATATAAATCAGGTACAGACCAGCATGCAAACAACGTCTATTCTACGCAGAAAGAAGATAAGTCACCATATGCCATGACCAATGAAACGACAGAATACATAATATCGTGACTAAAAGATCACCCAATTGGTAAAGGCTATTGTTACTTTTGCACAATGAAACCCTACAACAATTACCACTATTCTTGTTCTGTGGCTTAAAGAAACTGGATTACATAATATACTGTTGTATCTGCATGTTTTGTATTTTTGGAAATTCCTTATTGGAATACAGATATGTTGTCCAAAGACGGGCTTCAGGGGTTTGAATAATGGTGTAATACCTTTATGAATATCTTTCAAAAATTTGAAAACTTTGTCGATTTCAGGCAAGATTCAGTACAATTGTTCAGATATAACAAGGCATTGTATTTAAATATTTGGTCTGCTATATACATCAATGAGAACGAGAAATATACACAAAAGAGAAATTGTTTTAAAGCTAGGGGCATTTAGCTAAAACACACCAAATTAACAATAATGCTATTGTTTTTTGCTGAAGAAAAATATTTATATTATAACTTGCTGCAACTATAGATATATGTCACAATATAAAATTTTACCTTATATCTTATACTAATATTGCAAAGCTATTTTAACGCTTATCCTCCAGGGTCTACTTTAATCGAGTTACATTATAAGTAGTATATAAAAGTGATCCCAAAACACTTTTCACAATTCAGTTGGATGATATTCATAGCCTCTTTTTGTTTGTCCATTGCTGCGTAAACTTACAAAACTGTAGATAATCTATTGTGTTAACCTTTATGAACTGAGGGTTTAATAAATTGTCTCATAGTCGACTTTTAATTGTTACACAATGTGTTCATTTTTGATCCAGGCAACATTGCATTTTTTATATGAAATTTTGTGTATTTAATGATGAAATCAATAACTTAACATTGGCACCATTTGATTTTTATAGATAACAAATAGTTAATTTATTTGGCAAAATTTCCAAAATATGTTATTTTTAGTTAATAATTTGAAAAAAATCTCTAAAAATCAAATTGATTCTTACCTGGACGGGAACTGGCAAACAAATACCCTCCATTTTTAATTTATGAATAATTGTATTTTCTTCATAAAATGTTCTTAATTTTAGCTAAACTGCCAGAAAATCACTACAAATCACCATGCCCTTAAAGAGACGGTGTCCAATAAAATATAGGTAAGAACCAGATATACAGTGTTTTAAAGTCTACTCAAATCTAACAAAAGTATTTTGAACAAGAAAATTATTCAGAGCACGTATTAATGGTGTATTTTCTATTGGATTTGTAAATCCTCGGTACACAATAAACTCATTTCATCTGGATTCTGTAAACGCCGTTACTTCGATACAACGAACAAATATATATTACAAAGCTTGAAGGTTATTGTACTGTTGAGAGTTCTAGCTGTCATCATTGGAACCCTCTTATAACTGAACCGGTAATAAATATTTCACTACAGATATACTACTAAACGAAACAAACCGAAAGTGCCAAGAGGAAACCTCGCGGCATTTTCAATGCGGCGTTTACATAAAGGCCGGACATCTGTCAGAAAGGGAAGAGGCATGTAGATGTTAGCCCTATTTCAACAAAGATATCCAGTGACATTATTCCCAATATTTGATTCTCGTATTTGTTTTGAGTATTTGTAGTTAATTGAACTGATGGTTTGATTGCCGTGTTAAAAACACTACACATCTACCTCAGAGTATTTATTATACTGACACAGTTATTTATTCTGTGTGTAGTAAATATCTGACAATCCTAAAATAGGTTTACGTATGCAAAAAAGGGAGGTTTTGTCAATTACTTCACCCGCTAATTATCGCATCTTTCTGGACAAACTGGGCTAAAGAAGACGAGTATACGCCACGCAGTCTACTATACGGGAAATTTTGCCTGGAGAGTGGTGTTATGGCTTACTTTTAATTCGGTTTTCATTTATCAATGAATTTTATGGTGTAATTGGCGGAAGCGGCATTACGGAAGTTTAGGTAAAGAGCTATGCTTTGAATGGCATTTATTAATTGGAACCTAATCACAAAACACACTTTTATGGAATGACAATTACTATGGTCTCGATCATCCAATTTTACGGTTAATTATGAACCGTCGTTAAACCGCTGATCGAATTCAAGTCTCTTGAAAATCAGGCTCATCAGATGGCATCGAGAGTTGATTACAGTCCTATAATAGACAGATTTAACTATTGCATAATGCCTGTTTATGGAGCCACAGTGGATAAGTGTGTAAGACGCTACCTTGCTAACAGGGAGGTCCCGTTTACAATCTAGACATTTGTCTAGTCGCTCGGAAGTGGGAGAAAACCCGACGCCAAGGGTAAACATTGGCGTGCACGTAAAAGATCCCTTGGCAGTTCGATATAAGAGTAGACCGTTGCGCCGCTGTCGGCAAAATTTTCCCCATGTGCAGCACACTGTGGCGTATGTCGTCCTCCATTAGCCCAGTCGGAATAAGACATCAACCCCCATTTCATTTCATAATGTCTGTTTAGGTATCCGATTTTTTTAATAAGGCCGTTTAGTCCTTCGATAAACCCTTTCCTAGTCCAGATTTTTTTTATATAATGTATTTCCTTCAAGATAAAATCTAGTTCTTCAATATACTCGGAACCTTCATAATCGAATTCATCCCGCTAATCATCGACATTGGAGATACCAAAAACGATTAGCCCATTTATTATGTAGGTCACAGTCTTGTCTTCCAGTCTCTGAAATATTGTTCTGGTCTTAGTTTTGGTATTTACCAACATGCCTTGACCATCATGTGTGCTGAACTCATTATCACATAACTAGGTACACAAAGGATATTACGACGGTCCGGATATTAAAAATCCAGTTTGAACTATTAGTATTGACATCAATGAAATATCAGGAGACATGACCATTGCATGGTCCATTACAAGTTAAACTGACCGTGTCTCAAAGTCTAGACAAAATTCTTTTCCTGGTATAATAATAAATCTTGTATGAAACTTACTTTCTGTGAATTTTTGAGATCCATCTCTTCCGTATTATCGGATTCCATAACTAGCAAAGTCTTTCTTATCATAGTTTATATAAAGAAATGTTTCAATGGTTTGTACAATGCCAACTACAATATCCTCTGATAATGATTGTTCATAATGGGATTTTAGATCAATAACGCTATCCAAGTATTGTAAAACAATACATAAATTAATAACGTTGACAGCACAAAACAAAAACCCCCTTATTATTGAAAACCATTGTATGCGCGTAGCTTCGCATAAATTCCAAGGGGATGAAGTTCATATATATATATAGCCTACGAATATTAGTTCTGGTAGAAATCAGCTATTATAAAGATATTGACACGGTAAAATGGTTTGATAATTTATGCTTATCGCTACTTGTAAATTTGACACAAAATTTATGTACTGTTAAATTGAATGGGTGCACCTCATCCGAATGATCGAAACTGCCACAGATACTAGTATAATATCTTTTGAAAAAAGTCGAAAGTTATCTGTTACGGAACATGACTTCTACTGGCTACGTTTGCGGGTCATAGAAATTATACTACTCCGTACGTAAATATAATATATCAGCAGTGTAGCAATTTGTGTTTATTTCGTAGTAAAATATTAATGGTCGTGCCATTGTTATTAGATGTGTGAACGATACCCATCACTACTTGGTTACTCTTGGACTTAACCTTTCAGACGGCTACATACAGGAGCTTTTACGGGTTTCCCCTTGACGTCATTTTCGACTATGCGCAGTGACTGGCCTTTTTTCGCCCAATTTCCGGGTAATATGGGTTATGTGGAACATGCTAGATCCGATCTGTAGCATATATGACCCACGGTATTTGTATGATACTGTTGAGCATTATGATTATGATTATAAAGTCGAAAACCGCGTGATACTTTGCCATTTGCGAGGGGGGCACAAAAACTCAAGGGGCTCAAAAACTCAAAAACATGAAGCAAAGCTCGGCATTGCGTCCCTCTCACTTAACCCCTCTTTACGTCATACGCATACGTAAAGCATCCTATAATATGGTGGGTACAGCGTTCAGAAGTACTATATGCGAAATCATCTAAACTTGCAATCCCGGTTGTCTATATAGGGCTATAGCTAGACTATATTATAGGGTTATAGCTAAATGCGCTGCACATTTCCATAAACTGTATAAGGCCGAAGCCAGCAATTTTTAGACAACCTGTACGGACAGGCATAGATTGAACATTAGTCAGATTAGAAAAAAAACTGTTCAAAGACGGCAGGATTTGGAAGTTTTAACTCGTTTATTTGCACCACCCCCACCCACCCCATTACTATCTTTAAGACGGAAAAGTCAAGCCAGCTTGACGATTACCGAGTCTTTGTAAGATTGGACATATATGATGAATTAAGAGTAACCCACTTAAATCAGTGCACTTTATGCCGATTATCATCATGTGTTGGTAATTTTGCCAATTGTTTTCGTAATAAAATGCCACTTTTCCTGTCGAAATTATTATTAATATTTTACACATTAAGCATGTCCACAATATGTTTTTGGTGCAGTACAATCTTCTCTCGACATGCATCTATCTTCGACGTAATTGGTATACATCAATGGCAATGTTTGCAACGATAAAATAAGAAATATTAACGATGAGGCTATCAACAGGAGGGCACACTTTAGTACGAATCTTTAGAATTCGATATCAAATACGTACAGGTGGCTACATATATACACAATCTAAAACTAATATACAGAGCTAACTGAGATTTGTAATGTAATGTTGCGCACCTTTAATCAAACGCACTTGATTCAACCATTAACAAAAATAGAGTAATACGTTTAGATGGATAGGGCTATCGGTAAATAAATAGTCTCTTAATTTGTTTTAATTACTGGTACCTCGCGGCTAGGTATATGATCACGTGATTTTTGTGGCACGTGCTAGTATTTGCTATTGGTGTTTGGCATGGTTGCTGCAGGTGATAGAAATTATCAGGCGTCTGTTACCGATTGTTGATAATTACTGTCATGTTCAGTGCCCTGTAGAATGGTAATAAGCATTTTAGCCCTGTATTTAAAGACCAATACAATAAACACTATCAGCTTCCACTACAGAATCCAGAAGCTAATTATTCATAGGGGAATGTATCAATATCGCATTTCTTTACCCCTTTTATTCCGACAAATCGACGTTAATTGTTGATCGCTACTTGAGTAAATGATATATATTGTTAAATGATTTGGTCTCTTAAAGACATTAATTACCTCTAGGAACCAGTTAGATAAGGAGCCGTTAAGATAAGAATGACATGCATTAGATGATACAATAACAAATCTAAATCTATAGATGATAGAAGAAAAGTCAATATTGCTGTTGAAAAGAATTATTTAATCACTTAATGGCGCTAAATATTTAACGACATATTCAGACATGCTGTAACTGAACTGAAATCGATGAAACGTAAAATATAAGATTGAATTCTTTAAAGAGGGGTAGAGAAAAGGGGTTCGGTCCACTCGACTTTTACTAGTTCGTTTCGTGTAATTTTATTTCAATAATTGGGGAAACCGGGTTACACGGAGAAAGGACTCGGGGTTATGCATACGACCTTACTCTTTGGCACCTATAAATCTATGATCGAACCCATATGGACAACCAATCTGTCAAATTCTTTAAAGAGAGCGGACTATGAAAGGAGATGAATAATCATAAAATACAAGTATTGTCCATGCAGCCTATACACATTATACACATTACCAGCCCGGTTCATTACACCAGTCCGGTTCATTCCCTTGTGACACCTTTCCTTCCTTGGCAGCAGCGGAGACGTGTATATCCTTAAAATTTGACATGAAAAAACAACCAACAATAAATCGTCAAAGTAATCCTTCACTGCAAAGTTTAGGTTTTCGATCCAGAAAAATGCTGGAGATATTTCGTTGTGTAGATATTGTAAGTTACCATACTGTGGGCGATATTTATCTTTAGGGTTCGTGTTCCATTAGGTTAAAAAATAGACTTGTTTGCGGGACATTACCAAGCCATTCCCGACACAATTTACCTAAATATATAAACATTTAAAAGATATACCTATCCAACACAGATAGTACTCAAATCAAAGAGGGCCTGGATTTTAAAAAGTGCATAACCCAACAGAAACACAGAAGACAAGCGCATACTGGAAATATATAGAAATTCTTGAATAAGAGATAGTTATGCCCCAAATGTATATCAAATTCTCTTCTACAACTAGCATAATTATGGAAAGGTGGGCCATGCTATCAAAGCACCACTCGTTACGTAACAAAAGATTCCCTGTCAATCAAACTGAAATATGTACCGAATGAACACTAAATCTACATATTTAAAATGTATGGGTTAACTAATCTCTACCCAGGAAATCGTCTAGAAACAATTTCATTAACATATCTACGATGATTAGTAAATGTTTTACTTCAAAGTATCTGGAATACTAATTAACTGTAAGGATGATATCATTCCCATGCACGACTCAAGTAATTGTTCATTATCATTGAAATAAATAGTATATAAAATAACCAGTTTCCTCACATAATTTATATTAGGTGTTATTTATCAGACAACTTGAAATAGCCCAGATTTTATTTGTTTCGACTCATCAATAATATGGGTTGCCTATCAACTTCATTTTATCGACTCTGATTAAAAATCAGTATGTCACGAAATCCCTCTTCGAGTTGTATATTTTGCTTGCATCCACTAAACCCAGCATAAATTTTAGTCTCGATGATTTTGGTCTAGAGGAACTTTTAGCTGTGCTGTATAATAGGTGAAGTTACAGAACAGTCGAACGTATAATAGGTATTGTTACAGAACCGTAGGACGTTAAACCTCATTTCATTTCATTTCACTTCATAATAGCCAAAGTAATCTAAATTAGTAATAAAATATTGTAAGCTATTAGTACTTCTAACACTTAAAGATACATTATGGAAGATCAGATAACGAGTTGGCAGTTCTAACTATGATAATTAAAAACTAGATAATGTAAAGGTAATTTGCTCAAAATTTCAGTCAAATTGATCCACTATGAGGCGAAAAGTAAACAAGTGAAATTTCCGCCTAGACTTGGTCACCATAACTAAAGTTGGTACGATAAAAAAAAAACGTAGTCTCGTTTATCCATTTAATAATTAAATCGAGAAGGACAGTTATGCAGTAAATCAGATCACAATCCACCAAACATCGCAGGTTATATAGCGATACGATCAAGAGTTGATTATGGTCTGCATATGTAATTAATGTCTAATTAATAATTTATAAAATTTCAGGCCTAAAGAAAGACATGCAATAGTCAGATTTAGCTCTTGCATAATGCATGTTTAAGTGAGAAGCGGTATTAAGAGAAACTTTTACTCGGAACCGGACTTTAAAATTGTTTTGTGGTGCCATAGTGAATATTATTTTTCACACAGAAAGAGTACATCTCTCATCGACTAACAGTGATTTGTCCTATGGTGAGGTAAGTATTCAACGTTACCTGGATATCTTTGTACAGCTATCATAGATTTCACATCTTTCGGATATTTAATGAGAAAAACATCTTCGCATACATGAATATGTAAATACCAACGCACGTCCAAAGATGTTTTTCAATCGTGAGCTAAATCATAAGTATTTAACCTTATAGGTTTATGGCCAGTGGTGATGTATCTTCAACACTTGACGATAGATTATCACCAAACAACTATCAAATTTTGTGGAACTATTTCCCATTGCACGGTTTAATATGGCTAACGTTTTTGAGAGGCAACACGGTTTATAATTGAAAAAGATCAAAATCATAGTAAGACAAACTTTTACACAAGCTATGTCAATATTAGCGAGACGTCGGAGATGAGAAACGTGCAACATCTTGTACCACCGTGTCTGTCGGTGAAGAATAATCCCAGGAGTGTGCTAAGAAGAATCAGATTACTGTGTGCATGCAATATTACTTAAACTTTCTGATATGAAATTTATAAATCGTTTGTTTCTTAACTGAATCAAATAGTTAATTGAATCGTTTCGTTAAAGGACATCACTTACCGCAAAAGATGAACTCATTATAAACTTTTTCTCAGAATAGTTTCACATAATAATCCTCTTTTTACACTCACACCAAAAGAAAAATCTTTTGTTTCCTCTAGTGAACATAGGATGCAGGATATGAAATTTGATACATTAGAAAGCAAGTGTACGTTCTATAATGTTTTCTGTGTAAACAGGTTTCCAGCTATGCCTATTGAAACTGTGATTAACTTCTATTAAAGCAATCAAACAATTCCCATCAATACTGGAATCCATCGATACTGGTACGATACGCAACACAGAAGGAGTGCGCCAATGGAATAACAAAGTTAGAACATTAACTATGACGTTATTAATATTGATCATTTATAAAAACAAAATGATTAATTTCTGTTTACTTTTTTGTACAATCGACTATTGTAGCGAGAGAACAAAGAACAAATCTCAGTGAAAGTGATTTGATTGAAAACCTCCCCGTTTACCATTTCTACTAGACATTACTTAAACTTTGTTTCCAATACTCAATGAATTCAATATTAATAGAGAAATACCGGTATTCTATTGGGACTACAGCTCATTTATTGAACTCCCGTTCAAAATACTTGACTATAAATACACGCTCAACTTGGCATCATGTTTATCTGTACACAGGATCGGTTTTTTATGAATTTGATAAGTATAGAATATTTGTAATTATATATGGTATGAGCCGGTGCCAGGTGTTGGGCAGAGAATGCTTGCCCTTCTGCACGGGAACGCCAACGGACCATGGTTTCTTGCAGTTCAAGAAGTTTTCGTGAGAGAGAGAGAGAGAGAGAGAGAGAGAGAGAGAGAGAGAGATGGGATTCAACGTCCACTCGACACAAACTAGGTAATTTCGGGACTAACATATGGTTTAATTTTATTCCAATAATTCGCTTGCGCGTAGGGGTCTTTAGCAGTGGGAGGAAACCGGAGTGCCCGGCGAAACCCACGATGTTAAGTAGGCGCCCCTATCTCCATGCCACATACGCTCACACCAGGGATCGAAACCACAGCCGCAAGCCAGAGGTGACCGGTCAGATAGAGGTCGAAGCGCGGCACTCTAGACCACTAGGCCATCCCAAACCCCGGTAGTTTTCGTCCACACTCATTTTATCATTTTTTATTGAAAAATTGCAAACATGCTCAATCTGTTTGTCCAGTCATTTGAAAAAGACAAAACTCGGTTATATTATTATAAAATTAACGTAGACCATTAATTATATCTTCTAAATATAATAGTAATCCAATTCGTCAAATGTTTGGCTAAATTATGTAGATGTTCTGGGATGGTTAAGTACATGAAGTTCAGTTGTCAGTTGACATAAAATAATATTAGAATTTTTATCATTGTCTATTCATCTATCTGAATGTTATTTGTAACAACCACGCTATTTTCTCTTTATGCAATGTGTACCATGCAATGTGTTTCGCGCAACCTGATTTGTGTTTATATTTGCTTACCCCATATATCTATGAAAATACAATGAGGCACGTGTATAAATTGAACATACCGTGGTTAGGTACTCGGGAGGATTGTCCAATTCTACATTCTAAAAGCTTTAATGTTCTTTTTTATTGAAGCTTAGAAAAACGGTTAATTTTGTGATTTATGGGGGGGGGGGGGAATTGTCTATGTTTTAAATATACCTAAAGCTTTTTAGAATAATATAATTAATGTACTTTACGTCACAACACGATGAAGTTAGCCAACTTTGATATAAAAAAAATAAGATGAAAACTATTTAAATCTTAAATAAATGAGCTTACCTTTCTGAAGATCATAATTGAAAATTTTGAATCCTATGTTTCTATTCTGATAACAAAACAAATCGATGATTTTACCTCAATATCATAATCTCTGTTGTTATCTTATAAACTAAGACAATTTACAAGATTTTAAATAGTTTATCGTAATCTCCATCATAATTATATCCTTTTACATTATAGACGTTATTATGTGTTACTGTATTAAGAATTG
This sequence comes from Patella caerulea, assembly GCA_036850965.1. Classification (NCBI taxonomy): domain Eukaryota; kingdom Metazoa; phylum Mollusca; class Gastropoda; family Patellidae; genus Patella; species Patella caerulea. The sequence continues at coordinate 30,109,050 of JAZGQO010000006.1, forward strand.
AAATGAAGTGTAAGGTGGGTTATGTTTCTTTCAATAGGTATGTATAAAGGGCGGCAACTAATCGGTATTGGATACGGCTTAACAAATTAAGCATTAAACACACAGAAGCCTTGAGCATTAGTAACACGTCTAACCATTGGTTATTATTTAGGCGTCTGATGATATTATTACTCGGTGTTTGTTTTCCTTCGTCTGAAGAAAATCAGCAGGCTTCTTTGATATGACTTCTATTATACCTTTATTCTTCATCTTCTAACAAATCAAACTCTTCCAAGCATTAAAATATAATACCATAAATATTTAAAGATACTCCGTTACTTACTGTCGCTTTCAAACTTCAGACGTTAAGTGTTATATCAAAATCCTCTCTATGTCGAAGTTTAAAGTACCGATACCATATAACAGTTACCTGGTTTGTTTATCGAGAGAGACGTTTATTGGCACAAAATCATTAATTCTTGAAACACTTTTCATAGTAAATCTGAAAGACTCGAATAAAGGCCTGATAATGTCATTTAATGAAAAATGAATGCATTAAAAATTTCAGTCCAATTACTTTATTGTTAGTGAAATTATGGGCGTTTCAAGTTTTAACGACGACAATTTTCGGCGATTGTCGGTTGATATTCTAGATTACCAAGGACTATAGTCACGATAACAAACGAATTGACAATTTACAGTCATACAAATGGTCGTCACCATGAGTACCACCTTATTATTGTTAAACGTGCATTTGGTGGGGATTTTCTAATCCACACAATATCTCTACCATTCGATTTTCCACAGTTTTAATCGTGGGCTTGGCACGTGAATAAACTTTTATATAATAATTCATATAACATTAGAAGCCAGTAAAAAGACCTGCAATAGATAGATTTAATTTCTGGAATACCGCTTTAACATTACACGAAGTTAATTTGTTGTGATACCCGGTTACTTTTACGAGCTTCTTTATGTGGTTGACCATCAATTGTAAACAGTATTCGTCGAATTTCCCTCTAACTTTATTGTCAGAATTTAATATATCACAATCTTTGCTGGTTGATTTCAGTTTCTGCTTTAGGCAATTATCATTAACCGACTTATATTTATTACTTATATCTGGATTTTTTGTTTTGTAAACAAAATTCAATTTATGCTGATTTTGACACCCATGAAGAATTTAAGAATTTTTCGAATCGAGGGTGTGTTTTAGAATATTCTATTAGTAAAACTATCTATAAAAACCACTTCAAAGTTAATTTATTTTCTTTCGAATCATTTCCTGAGTTCGCGGAAATCGCAGATAGGGGATGACGTCTCCTTGCCAATTGCCAAATATATTTCAAAGCTCAAGAAAGAATAATTAATACACGTTTGAAAGGGAAATTGATATGATATAACTGAAAGAACATGTCTTCCTGTTTAATGAACTGATTAAAAAATTTACTCAAACGACAAAATATATTCAAAGTGGTAAGCTTTGAGATCATGCCACGGTTACAGACAGTTTCGCTGCCCCAGCAGAAACACAATCGGTTAATAACATTGCAGATGAGTGTAAATAAACTGATTGACTCTTAATCTAAAACTATTATAGCTAAAACAATGTTCGACTTTTTATCATTTCGTCTAAATATAACCGAAATTTTAAGTTTAAGCTATACCCTGTATTTAGTCGATTGCTTAATTCATTGAATATGTTTATCTTGTCGTGATCAGTCCTTATTGCAGCAGTTACATCCTTTTGATTGTACTACACACTAACAGACTTGTATAGTCATGGTCAAAATAGATGTAAGGTTTGATAATTAAACGGTGATTAAGTTACATTAGATTATTAAGTTGCTACATTTGATTTCGCGATATATTGTATCAATGCAATCTGACAACAATTGTCTGGGTGTGTTTTACAAACTTTGATGGAATACCCTAATTTACCGATTATTAAGCATTTGACTTAAGTAGATATATCGGCACATAAGTATAGTTAGAGCCAATGCCAAAACACTTCATATATATCTAAACATTGCGATAACACTCCAGTCTACAGACCATTCATCAAAGCCATCTATTAGCGAAACCAATCGAGCGAAGTAAATAGTGGTGCCACCATTGGAACAAAGCGCTTTTTGTATTCTAGGAACCAATATTATACACGTTTATTTTTACTAATATGTTTTAGATAACCAATGACCCATGTACGTGATTTCTAATGTATTAACATATGAGCGTCTGATTATAAAATATATGCTTACTATTACTAACCAATAACTGACGTGGACGTTAATTAACTATAGAGACATCTATAATTGAATTGCTGTGTACGGACTGTTTACTGTTTGAACATAACAAATTTTTCTATATTGACTTTTGCCAAGCATATAATAAACTACCTATTCCTATAAAACTTACTACACCTGAATTCAATTATAATACCAAGAACTAACTATAATATTAACAATTGGTAGAGATACTGGAAATAAAGAGTTTGGTTTTTATTACTTTTATTGGTACTGATTCGCTTTTCCGGATGAACTAGTATTCCACTTAGTTTATAATTAAAAAGGTCTTTGAGCCGCTTCCATGATAATGCCAAAACTGTATATATGTATAATAAAGTTAATCCTAAAAATACACAGAGCTGACTTTCACAAAACAGCTTTAAGCATGTTAGATATGATGTCAACATACCTAACGTGCTGAAATTAAACATATAGTAGCTTGGTTAACATCAAAGACAGTATGTTTAATTTGTGATGTAGTGTCTGCACAGAAAATACAAATGGCGGATGGTTTGAAACAGTGAGCTCGAAATTGAAATACGTTTTACCCATGTGGTATTGAATTTGTGAACGGAACACATCTTTCAAATATTTGTCCACGCTATCCCCTTGATCGGGTTATTGTGGTTTCTGAATTCTAAGTCCAAATAGCTGTTACTCCATACCGATTCATAATTTACTAATTAAAATCTTATTTTCGCTGAACTTGAAGATTTTAATGACTTAACACACCCGTGTTTAAATTCAACTAATGTCTTGTATTTACAAGCAGTCTTAGTAAATATATATTGTGGATGTCGCATGCATGCGAATACATACATTTAGGAAACACTGTAAACAAATAGATAATACAAAGAACCTTGAAAGATGCAATAAAAATTCTAGGTAATATGACCACCTGGTTATCTTTTAAATACAAGAGTACAGGGATGATTTGAGTATGTTTACATACGTCTAGAACAATCTGCTCTAGCTGCTTCCAACAAAAACACTCCGCATGTTTCGAAAATAAATGACAGGTGCCATGATCCCTTTTTAGTGCATCATTTTGTTAGTTACTGATCATGTGCACTTACTGTATACAATTATATAGTTTTATTTAGACCCACATTTCTAGAATACAGTCCTAATTTGAAACAGAAGGAATGTAGATACTAATGAAATACAAATAATTATAAACTCGTTTACAAATAAATGGTGCATAGCAACTGTACAAAATGCCTTCACTTTTGACGTACATCTGCGAAGATTGGATTTTGTGGATATAGTCTGAATACCAGTATGCACACTCACAGTCAACAGATAGTTGAATAGCCGTATATATAACTAGGTTAGCTTGAGTGTAAATGGGAAGTACAATTAAATAAAAAAAGAATGAAATTAAGCGATTAACGAATTGGTGATATTCTGATTAAAAGTGGATATTTCAATAAATATTTCTTGGGGTTTTTTTTGGCAGTACATGTATAATAGAAATTCCCCTGCTACACTTCAGTAAATGTCCTTTTGGCCGTTTAAGAGTAGATTTGTGCTTATACATTCAACGACGACAAATTTTTGTGTCAGCGAACGACTCCAGTCTGAACGACAGACTCAACGTACCTGCAGAGAAGTGACTCTGACACAGTGAATAGCCATGATATCCATGACGTTATCTAAACGTCACAGGTCATGAGGTCACATCAACAAACAAAATGTCAACAGTTATCAACATTACAACACAATGTTACACTGTAAACAATGGCCTCCCTGCAGCCTTTAGGACTGTATAATCCGTACAGCCATAACATCTTATCGCTTCTTCCAATGACTTTTCACAAAAACAACATCTCATCGCTTCTTCCAATGATTTTTCACAAAAATAACATCTACAACGTCGGCATATTGGCACTATTTTGTGCTTCAGTCGTGTCTATTTCAGATATACACAATCAATTTTGTTACTGTTTTTAGCGTGGGGATTGACTAAGAGTTAATTTATTTCAGTTCTAAACAAAAATTTTAAAATTTAACGCAATTTTTAAAAATAGCCAAATTCTGGCTGAGATTACAGAGCAAAATGGCCATTCATTGTATACGTGCGTCAAAAAGCCAGCTACCTTTAAATTTTCGCACGTTAGTTACGTCCGCGAACAACTCTTGAATGCTGTAATTAGGGTTTGTCTCACAAACCAGGGGCGATAACCTATGAAAAGAAATCTGGAAGACATCACAAATTGTAACTAATACATTCTACCTAATGTAACCAGGTGAACTTGTGTCTGATTTCTTTAGGAGAGATCAATACGTATGGGATATTCTGGTGTTGCTTTAAGATTAGAAACAATGTAAACAATATTATTTTAGAAGCATTTAATAATATAGTAATGCTCTATAGCATAATATATGAGATCGCGGTGGCTAAGTGGGTAAGACGCTGGCTCGCTAGCCTGTGGGTCGGGTGCTCAATCAATGCTTTAGCCGAGAAAGTTGATCCAGATTGACGCAGGACGGAGGGCCTAACAAGGACAACTGTCTAGTCGTCCGGATGGAAAGAAAAATCGAGATCCCGTGGTACACATTGGCGTGCACGTAAAGGATCCCTTGGTAGTTGGAATTCGATAGCACACTGTATGGCATATGCCCATCTTCATTAACCCAGTTTCTATAGCACATATTTATGGAAGAATAATTACTATATTTTAGTTAGGTGACGTTTTGAATAGGGTTGGGACAATAATGAACTTTTTCGTATGCCACTGTTCTGCAGGGGTGTTTCTTAGGCCAAACTGGCTGAAAAATACAAAAATTGAAGAATTTTTGATGTCTGACAATTTTTTCGGGCAGAATGGGGCAAAAATTAAAACTGGACGCCAAATTGTTTCCAAAACATGTAAAAATCACACTCAGCATTTCGCTAGCTCCTGGGATCCAATATGGCGTCCAAAATCCAACATGGAGTCCATATATTCGAAACCGGAACCGCCCATTGTCAGATTTGACACGCCATTTTGATTGATATTGGGCGGTTCCGATTCCAAAATTTCACTGTTCAAGAACTCAGAAACTCCATAATATCATGTTGTTCTTCCAGAATATATGCAAATCTCTGGCATTGAAACCTTGTTAAAATTTGCACTTGCTAAGCGTCGTTAAAATAGTGACTTTTATTGAAAAAGCATCAGCAAAAAACCTATAAAACATGTTTATCGCTGCACTGTAAATATCGCCATCTTGGATTTAAAAGGGAAGGGTAGTGACTTTTATGGAAAGAAAATCAGCAAAATCCAATAACATGTTTATTGTTAGTTTGTAAATATCAGGTAATCCCCGCAAAATATTTGGGCCGCCATATTTGATTCCAGGAGCTAGAGAAATGCTCCGTGTGACGTCTTACCAGATTTATATCGTTGAAAATCCCTCGAATGATCTATACTTATGTAAATAAATTGCATTAATTAGAAGTAATGGCTTAAAAATACGATTTTTGCATATTTTGGTGGCCATTTTGAAAATTTGTCCAATTCTGACCGAAAAAATTGTCGGATACCAAAATTTTTTCAATTTTCCTTTTTTTTCATGCCACTTGGTCTAAGAAACACCCCTGCAGATTTTTGGGGATATTGCCCCAGCCCTATTTTGAGCAGTATTCTAAGAAAATAATACAATTTGCACTTAGCATAATTCCTCTCTAACAATCAAAAGGCTGGACATGTTTCAGGTTCCAATGGGGTTTTTAGAATACGTTTTACAGTAAGTCATCATCTAGTGCCCGAGTTAAAGCAGACTTATAAATACCAGGTCACGAGGTCAAGTCTACACAATGGTCAGTTATTAAGTATAGTGTCATATATACAGACTATCAGGTATCAATAAAAACAAACAAGACGATGTATAGGTCAGAATGTCTAGAATATACTCAAGCTTTGAATATATTGTCTACTGTAGGGAAACATCAAATATAGGCTACCTTGTAAGATATTTCACAGGAAAGCATTCGAACTGCACAACCAAACATTGAACAAATTGTACACAAAACAGCGTTGACAATGCAATCGGCACTAAAACCCAAAATATCAATACGAAACAACCCATTACGCGGCGTTAGCTACGTATACAAATCGACGGCATGCAACCATAGAACCTACCCAAAAATTTAAAGTTAAAGATCTCAGTATATGGTTCTTACTTGTTGTAACTTTAGGGGAGTATAAGAAATTGATTCATTTTTTCAGTGTTAATTTGTGATCAATATCTGGATTTTGTTGGTTAGTGAAATCATTTTTTTTTTTTTTTTGGTGGGGGGGGGGGCATAACTAAAACAACTGCTTCTTTTATCAACATATATTTCGGTTTATAATTCAACAACCAACAAAACAAAATAAAGCCGAAACAAATAGTAATTCAATTATAAATTTAACAAATATACTTACATAATAAGATCGTTCCTAAAATTTAAACCCAGTGTTCTAATGTTCGTATACCTTTCAACATCGACGATGAAGAAATCTGCACATCCGATAGAAAGAAGTCTTGTTTGAATAATCTATTGCTTTGTTTACAACAAATTTAATATTGCGTGATGGTGTAAGATTGTAACTTTTAAAGGTACTTGAATCAAATTGGATTAGGAACGATAACCCATTTTATTACAACCACCTTTGACGTGTTTGTGCTATTTTATTTACCGCTTGAATAATTAAAATGTAATACTAATCACCAGAAAACCTAGCCAGATATTATGTGTAGCAGACACGATCGGCAACTTCTAAAGAGCTAATCTGAGATATTCACTAATAACATGAACTGTGTGGATTCAAATTGGCTGATTATATAATATATCTAGGACAAGGAATGTACACGTTGTTCTTAATTCGTGTTATATTTAGCTTGTGGACGTAGCTCTGAATTTGTGTAATATTAAACCCGTGTCCGTAGCTCTGAATTCGTGTAATATTAAGTTTTTTTCACGTAGCTCTTAATTCATGTAATATTTAGCTTTTTGTACACGTGGGTGCTGAAGCTTATGTACGTTAGTTGCTCACAAATCGTTTAATCTGTGAATGTTGAGGGGGAGGGGGGATGACCGAATGTTAAAGCGTGTGCGTTGCATCAATGGGTCTGTCATTGAGTCGAGTGGTGTGATCGCTTGCCCGGCCTCGTGAGTATTTTCCTCCCAATGCTAACTAAAGGCCACTACGCACAAACGAATTATTGAAATAAATTTGATCCATGTGCTTGTCCCGAAATGGCCTAGTTTGTGTCGAGTGGACGTTATACCCCATTTATCTCTCTTTCTCTCTCTCTCTCTCTCTCTCTCTCTTACGAACATTATGTAATCCTATTTCTGGTCACGGCGTTCCCTCGAAACCTCGATAGTAATGGTAACTGACCGGTCGGCCACACTGCTTGCTCTAAAAGCGCTCATTTGAAAACGAGGATGCCACTTACACCCACTGCCTGGTTTGAATATTTTCATTTCCATTTCCTATTACTGACGATGTTCAGATTATACCATACACAAAAACTTCCATTTAGATAAAATATAAACTTTAAATATTTAACGAATTCTTGACGAACGGGACTCCAGACCCTTTTCTTCCGAAATGTATGTTATGTTCGGTCTTTGTAACCATTGTTCTTTTAATTTTTCTTTCAAGGAGACTGTCAGTTTTAATATACATATATAGTTATAAATTTATATATTTCAAAAGGTGATCTAACTTAGTAAAACTCATGATATAGCTAACAAAATTGTTATTCTACTTTTGCATTCGATGCTTGGGATATTGCAGAATGTTTATAATATTTGCTTAAAGTGGAATGAATTTAAATCTTGCATTTACTTCATTAGTATTTTGAAACACCTTACAAAGTACCATTAAAGTTTCGTTTCTGCTTTCAACAGATGACCTGTTTAAAAACACATTGTGACCATAAAAAGAAACAAAAGATTAACGATTACTTTTTACACTATATCAAATATTGATTTATTTCTCTAACAAAAGGAAAATTTCTTTTTAAAACATAATAATAGTTACAATACCCACCTAGGGTGTTCCTCCATTATCATCCCCATCTTTTATTAGAACAATTAAGTGAAAACAGCTACTTGTTTGTTTTTGTGTTTTAGGAATTATCTACCACAGCTGCGACTTAATTACTACAACTTAAGTAAAAGCACTTAAGCACTTGAACTATATGTTTCCAACAAATGTCTTCACAAGTCAAACAAATGTAAACACAATCATCTCTTGTATATTCTCATTTAATTCCGTTAATAAAGATATACGTTACAGCTACCCATACGCCAGATCAGGTTCCAGAACAACGTCCAGAGGTACACTAACTCTGGCGTAGAAGTTGTAAAATTTAACATATAGTGTCTAAAGAAGTAACTAACAAGTGTTTTCAATCATTGGGGCCAAATATCAACCAATAAATGATACAAACAATCCCGATCATGGTTGGTTCATCAAAATGAGATCATTATTTAATAAGACTCTAGCCTCATCAGATGAACAGCACAATTTTCTAAGTATTTTGATTAGCTGGCATTAGAGATCATTTTCAGAAATGAACCTATTACCTTTTTTTGTCAATTATCGTTAATGAAAACATTGGGTAATCGAGGTTGAAATATACATACAAGAAGTCAATGGAGTGTATTCCGTTTCCGTTTTGCCATACCTTTTTCTGTTTCAACTTCCGGTATTGTTACGAATCAAACAGCAAGGGTCGGGGTAACAACAAAACGTCATGAATAAAAGTCGTAAAGAAGATGGCGTTTATACAGAAGTAGCATGGTAAGGAGAAACGGAAATGACGTTTAGATATTCCATTTACACCTCATTGATAAACACAGAACTTTGCATCCACAGGACAAATTATGTGATTTGTGGGCATGCGTAATAGTCACATCTGCTGAGCTTACGATTCGAATCTGTTGACTGGTGTAACTTAAGGTTTGATTTTCAATAAATCAGTAATGTAAACAGCCTCGGTGATAAGATTCACGACTATATAATATTCCGATTCGGTTCGAATCTTGTAAAAGGTGTATATAAATTCCGTATGAATATTACTCACGAAAATCTAAGGAAACAAATGGATAATTAAACTTTGAATGATAAAATGTACACTTATTGATATCATAGTATCTGCATTACTCACAGGTTGCTCACCCGCCCATTTACTGTCCTGCATGTATGTGGATATGAAAGAAATGATTCAAAGCTTTCACGAGCAATATAATACCAGATTAGTCATTAATTGTTTTAAAAATGACCAATTTTTAAAACTGTCATGGCAAGAATTTCACAGTATTGACTCAACTGCAAAAATATAAATGATGAATGCATTATATTTAATCAAACACGCCCACTTTCATTCCTTGTGTCAGAAACTCATTAATTTATCATTAATGACTTAATAACGAAATCTGGGGCGCGTTGAAAGGAATTCCATGTGCTTTAATTCTGTTATCGCAGGACAGGAAATTCAAATCACTTTTTTCATCGCTGGATGCTAAATAGTATTTCTCCAAATTCTGAGTCAGGATCTCAACTGTTCTACCCCACAATTCGTTTGAATTACATTAATTCAAAAAGTGGTTATTTACAACTTCGAGTTTTGAAGAAATGTCTTGCAGTACTATTTCCAAAGTGTCCATATATACCTAATGCCTAAAAACCACATGACAGTTTCTGACTCGGGGGATGCTTGCTACCGATGGAAAATGATGAGTCGCAAGAGGTTCCAGGGACGCATCGGAGGCGTCGTGAGCCATATGGAACCCTCAGAAGGCCTCGGGAGAATTGAGAAAAATTTCACGAAGCGTTCCTGACTTTTCGTCACGAAACACATGCCGGAGAGACACCCTCCAAGGCTTTCTAGATCCACTAGGAATCCCCATAGGAGTAAAATAATTTTCTGGCGATAGCTAATATTCTGGTTATTGATGATAAACGTCTATAATTGATCTTCTTCCATCATTTGTTATAAAATTAGAACATTACAACAATCGTCCCTTATTCAGATTCGGTAAAAACATAAACCGCGATTGAACAATTGTTTATACAATTAAGAAATAAGTAACTAGGTTTATAATTCATGTAGATTTAATGAAAGAACAACTCTATTACATCAAGTATATATTGTTCATTTAATTAAACATAATTGCAGAACTATGTTTTTGCATTAAAAGCAAATATTATATAAACGTGTTTCTGGTTGTATCGGCGAAGTTATCTACGTACGTTCAAATAACTGAAAGATATTGAATGAACTAAATGCTCGGTTATACCAGTTTATTACCTGATAAACCGTGTTTAGGGATTAATTTGTACCATAGACCTCATTATCAGGTTCATTCTTTGGAAAATTAAGACATTTTCACGGTTTCATGCCTGACTAAATCCTTATAGAAATCCAATATTCGATTCAATTCTGAACTGCTTGAAATATATTTTATAATCAAACATTGAAGCTAGTGTCAAATTACCAGTAGCGTCCCAGTAAGCATTTAAATCACTGCAACTTAGTCGCATAAAATGTATATGTTAACATGCAGCATGTGTACTAGAATTACCAACAATATAAAATTCACATGGTAAATGGGGGTATATCTGTGGCATTCGCGGGAGGGGGGGGGGGGCATTATAAAGTTAAGAATAAAGAAGAGCGAGCAAAGAAAAACAAACATGCGAAAGGGACTGAAATTTCTTACAAAGGGTACCTGTCAAGTTGCATTCGATTCTGTTTGCTAAGAAAGGAGGGTAGAAAGCGTAAACTGACGCAACTCCAGGAATGGCGAGCATGAGATGACGATCACCGGTGTAAAGAGTTTACTTTTAGCCTCGTCAAGTCAGTTACTGGTGAAGTTAGCGTTATGGCCTTGAGTATGCCAACTGCTGGAAACGTTCCCGCCTCCCGGATTGGGCTTGTATAGTGAAAAACGGGCATATTTTGGAAATGTCCGTCACACACCCAAACGAAATTTATATGGCACATTAGAACTATGATTTGGAGTCCCTTTAACATCAGGGCCTCTGGCTGAAGCCAAGTCAACACCCCGCTTAGTCCGAGGCTGATGGAAATTGATTGGATGTTCGATTTCAAAATGAAGTAAAAAAGAAGTATGTGCCAAACTTCGATAATCTTTGGTCCAGGACAAGTTGCTTTAATGATAAACAATACAAAATCCGTCAAGCACATGGTTATACAGTTCATCTGAGGTTTCATATTCTGCCTACCTATTCATGATTTACATGTCAAATTACTAAATACATTTACTTCAATAAACGATATTTAGCATTGGTCGAATATTTGCATGTTATTCACCTATTATTATGCGTGAACATTCTAAATAACTGGACATATTTCACGTTATTTGAGCAATCTCTGGAATACTAACGGTATGGTATGTTGAGTGGCATACTGTCTAAATCATAGACATCTTACTTATCTTACACCCACCATATATATAAATATTGAATAAATGATGGTATTCATGCCATGCCTATTATTATTGATATGTTTGATATTTAGCGATGGTTCTCCTACATTTAAAGTGTACAATGGTACACGGAATTAATACAACACCCCGTTATAGTTAGGGAGAGGTGGGCTACATATGTCATATATAAATACAACACTAATTCTTATCTATTTGAAAATGAAAAGTGGAATCAGGTACATCGTTTGTAAAACACACACTGCTTCATGCACGACGGTTGTCATTATGTAGAGCTAGGACTGGAGAGATCAAATATATTATGGGAGATTAAATGAACAGCTGGCGGTTCTCACTATGATTTTCAAAAATAATGTAAATTTATCCACTCTGACCCGGGAACTTAAAGATTGAATTTTAGGCCTAGCCTCGATCATCATTACTAAAGTCGGTACGATACAAACGTAGTCTCGGTTATCCATTGATTTAATCATCAATGAGCCTTGAGCATTAGAACGGATTATAATCCAGTAAATATCCCAGCCTAGCGATAACACCGAGAGCTGATTATAGTCTGGATAAGTTAAATAATGTCTATTAAATGATATAGATAACATTTCAGCCCTTGCATAATGTATTCTTGGCGACCTGCAACAATAAAGGAGTCAAATTTCAACGAATGTCAAATAATATAAAATGTTCATACAGCGGTGTTATTTTATTTGGTTTTAAAATTTACAGTTCATGACGTATGAATTCACCTTTGCTGGTGGTTCACCTTTGCTAACGAATCGGGTATGTAATAGCACATAAAAAGCCGACCGGAAAACTTTTCCAGACACAGAACACCTTTGAATCATTTATCTGTAAGACATCAACTTACTCTACCTAGACATATCAACTCCCAGATTTCAATTACTTCAAATAACCCCTTAGCTATTTGATGAGCAATAAACCTGGGCTGCATGATAACACGGCATATTTATGTGCAAGAGGTTGTATTCGCATTAAGAAAAATACTGGCGGGATGCAGCACTCGACAAACAAAACGATGGCATTAAGACGAAGCACTACGATCATCTGTTTCCCATTGCAGTTCTAATTCCGTAACTTCTTAGTTTTCTTTCCTTTTCATCTATTGCGATGTTTTATTGGCGTGATCCACTGCCAGCATTAAAGACATTTATTTCGGAGGAATGGAGCCTCTTATAAAAACCTGAAGTGTGAATAAACCCTTTCCTTCTGCCTTGCAATATACAGTATTGAAATATTCTGGCCAATGACAATTTGCAGTCTAACACAGTTTTTCTTCTTTGTTCGCCAAAAGGGATCATCTCTCGCTACGTTTGACACAAATTTATTATAATCCAACGAATCATAGGGATAAACATATACGCTTCAATGTGTCTGCCATTACTCAAATTATGCGTTCACAGCTTCTAATCTTTTGCTTATGTTTATAATCGCAGCAAACAGAGAAAGACGAATTACGAAGAAAAATAGAAGCTAAGGATTCAAAAACTGATGCAGAACAGAGATAGTGTTATTTTTATGCCTTCTTTCTTTCTGCAGTCTCGGAAACCAACAAAACTTTCTTGGCAGTACATGGTACATAAAATAAATATGATATATTAAACGGGTCAAAGGTATGTGTAAAACGAGAGTTATGCTGTCATTACCATAATACTCACGAATCCAAAGAAAACTCTCACCGCGTATCGTACTAGAGATTGGTTGTGTTTCAGTCGATTTATCCTATCCCGTTTCAAATCCACCTTTGTGATCTTCACAATGACAGTATAACGGTAAGTATGGTCTGTAGACCTGTACAGGTTGTAAATACTAAGGACATAATTTGACATATTGATTCAGTAATCAAATGTGCACCCTTGCCGTATCATATTTTAAATCAATTGAAAAATATCGTTAAATTATCTTTAGCCATTAATATACGCGAGGGTTTCTTTAAATGCACAGGAAGTCATTGTCATTCACGTATGTCGAAATGGTAGTACTTTAAACATGCATTATGCAAGAGCAAAATCTGTTTATTGCAAGTCTTTCTTTAGGCCTGAAATGTTATCTAAATTATCAATTAGACATTAATTAACTTATCCAGACCATAATAAACTCTCAATGTCAAGGCTAGCCTTCGATGTTGCTGGATTAAATTCCTGTATGCCGCTTAACGGCCATTGATAATTAAATCAAAAAAGTGGATACTCGAGACTATGCTGTTTATATTAATGAGGCTATGCGAAATGTTCTCGGCTCATAGTGGATCAGTTTGACTGAAATCTAATTTTCAACTATTACAGTGAGAACTGCCACCTGTTTATCTTATCTCCCATAATGTATCTTTAATATTATATAATTGAGCAAATCTGGGTATGAAAAACTAAAAAAAACAACTTCACAATGAATGGGTTGTGTACTACCCTATATATTGCCATAACTTCAGATAGTTTTAAACGATCGTAATTTTTTTGCACCACAACTGATAACAGTACATTTGATCTTTGAATAAGATATTCTAATTAAATATTTTTTTTTAAACAATATTTATTCACAGAAGCTGGGTTGGAGAACAGGCAGAAGCCCATAGACCCCCTCTTCATTCTCTAATTAAATATAAGGATGTATTAACAACGAACTACTCCAAAAAGGATAACTTCTTCTCCTAAAACTCAAACATGCCAAGGCAATTCTTAAATGTATATATACATACATAATCAAATTATGGAATACTAGATAGAAAGTAACATCAGCTGTAACTAACATCTACAACGACAACAGAAATCCTGTTGAATTTCACCAATTAAAAAGAAGTCATAATGTGTGTCCAAAAACAATCAGCCTTTCTTGTACAAAAATACACCTGTTTACAGCAAACATAGGATCAACAGTGTCTTCAATCGAATCAAAGAGTTGGCGTGTTTTATGTGGTTGACTGAAGAAACACTAAACTTTAGCAATCATTGCAGCCAGAGAAGTGAAAAACTTAACCGGTGGCCAGAGAACCATCAACTCCAGTAATAGGAGAGTCGTAATAGCAGTGTTCCACAGTTGAACACATTCCACCATGGTAAATAAGATTTTACAGGAACAATCTCCTCTGATGTTAATAATGACCGGCACTAGCTTCTGATTATCAGACAGATCAAGACCTTTACGTGTGAAGATCATCAATGGCTGAACCAATAACATTCATTGCATATCTTGTAAGGCTATCCACAAAACAAGTAAAGGAACGCCGATATAATTTGTTATCAAACAGGATTGTATATACGCAGGCTTGAATTACTGTTGGAATTATGTGGATTCAAACAAATTTCGACTGGTTTCCCTCCCTATTTTGATGTCAAATAAAGGCTTATATTTGAGATGTTGACTACCTAACTAACCTATACAGCTGAAACGGCCAGTATCTTCGGCATTTTTTTTTTTTTTTTTTTTTTTTTTGTTGTTAAACTATATTCAATGCTTACATTTTAAAAAAAGACTTTAAAGCACCAGACAAAAAGATTTATATACTAGATGCCACAGTTAATCAAGTTGGCGCCTATAGTATCGACAAGAAGCATATTCATATTTATAAATGATTGGTAATAATGAAAACATGGACTAAAACAATTGCTTACCATCTGAAATCTCTGTTCTGTATTAAATGAATATTATTAAATTAATCCAGCGATATATTGCACACATTGCTCTAAATATTCAATATTACGGCGAATTTGTTTACTTCACATGGAAGCATGGTCCATTTAGAATACACACAGATATGAATTATGCACAAAAGCAGACGTTTTTTTTAAAAAAAAAAAAAAAAAAAAAAAAAAAAAAAAATACATGTAATTAGAAATATTATATTATTACACACAATGAACACACACGAAGAATGAACAAATATTCGACAAGTTTAAGTATTATATCAACACAGAAAGCTTGTTCACATGCAATTGTTCTCATGACGGCGTCTTTAATCATTAGAAGGATGGAATTATGGTTCCTGCAAATAAACTGTAACACCTGTGTTCTAATGACTTGACCTTAAAGCGAGAGAAAGAGATAAACGGGGTTTAACATCCCATAGACACAAACTAGGTTATTTCGGGACTTACTTGTTCACTTACTTGTCACGTGCAAGCAAGAAATGGAATAATCGCTTGACTAATGAGAGAGAGAGGCAGGGAGAGGCTAGATAATTTCGTAACTAAAATGGTGCAATACCATTTTAACAATTGGCCGTGGGATTCAGTAGCAGTGGCAGGAAACCGGAGAAACCCACCAGGTCTGCCAGACGACCCTTCTCCCAGTAACGCCAGTTTACTCAATGACAGACCCTATGGTTTAAGCAAAGAAGAATTAGGGTGAAAAATGGAAGTTAAGGAATCAAAAATGGTAGTAAAACAGAGGTTGGGCAGAGTATTGTGTTCATAGAAACGGACAGGAACGGTCAGAGCACTTCGTCCGTTCAGGAACCGATCCGAAAGAAACTAACGAAGAGATTAAAGCACAGGGATATGCGCATCGACATTAAGTCTTCACGGACACTAATTTAGACTAGGATGTTGTGAAGTTTCTATAATTGGACATGTCGTCCGAAGAACGTTATTTGCTACCTTCAGTTGATATTCAACAACCAAGGAATAAACCTCCATCACATACACGTGTCTTGGGGTTATTGGAAAAGTTTAGAAACAGATTATTTCACGACTAATTCGTAGACTGAATAAATCTCTTTCCGGTCACCCGATAATTATTACCAAACCAGAAAATACTACCGAATTATAATATAATTACACCTGTTTTTTAAACGAGGATATTTTAACGAAAACATGACGCATTTAACTTATCGAGGAATTGTTTCTTGGCTTACTTGACCAAGAAAGAATTTTAAACAAAATACGATATATTGCACAGACCAATGAAACGTGACTATGTAATATTCAATATGGCTAACTGCAAAATTGATTATTGCCTTATTAATGTCAAATAATAAGGTTAATAATTAGTTAGAACTACATGTCCTGTAAGCACACCTGAGTATGCGAAACACGTCATGAAGAATTGAAAGGCATTTGCAAAATATGTTGGCACAAATATTATTACTATATTTGTCTTAAAGATATACATATAGCAGTGTGAAATTAATACAAACCAGTGGAAACTTGTCACGTGACATTTTATAAGAATTGATAAATGTGAATACTTTTTCAACCAAACTGTATATTTAACCTGTATTCTAGTATATTGGTACCTGTTTTACTTACTGATTAGATCACTTTACATTACCGAGACAATAATGATTAATTAGATAGTGGATGTGTTCCCTTGATTACAAGGTGTCACCACGTAGTGTTTTGGTCATGAGCCCCTTCACATGCCAATATAGATCTCAAATTGAAATATGGGTCAAAATGCCTCATTCAGTGTATCCAGACACCAAAAGATAGAAACAAACAATTAAAAACTTTCTCGTATATCATTACAGCGTCAAAGCTGTTCTAAAGGATTTCTATGAAAACAGATTTTAATGTATTTTACTTACACTTTTCCAGAGCCACCATTTAATTGTTGAAAATTCGTCGATTTCTAACTCCTCGCAGATATTATGTAGAATATAAAGAGTCATTGTCAGATACACAACATATATATTATATATTTATCCATGAGTTCAACAAACTACCGAGGAATTCTTTGGTTTACGGTAATTCATTGGTCCCTTAAATCAGTCCGGAAACTACAAAATCTGGTCCTAAATTGCCTAATCAAGAACAGTAAGATGCGTGTTAATCAAACCTTATAGAACATATGATGGTAGGTGTAGATATAATAAAATAGACATATGTTATGAATATGTTTTTATTACAACCCCCACAAGGTGCACCTAATCCTTCTCCTTCTGTTTCCAGCCAAACGAGACCAGACGATCAAAGCACAAACAGTAGCCACCATGCCAAATCATTCCCAAGATCTGACTACAAAAGCATTAACACAAAGGAATAAAAACTGCATGTACCACTTCAAAGAAAACAAGATTATCCAACATTGATATATAATCACAACATTAAAATATATGCATTGTCTCTGGTGATTTGGCGCCAATTTGGAAGATGATATTTATAGTAACAAGGTGGAGTATGGACAAAACCAATCACTGCCACCTGGTGTCGAATCTTAGTCTACACCTCAGAGTACATCTTCAATAAATTCACGTTGTCTTTCAGGAAGAAAATATCCGGATTTGAGTTCATTTGTTTCTATGTCCAGCCGTTACCTATTTATGTTGTTTGTTTTTAGATTATGACCGGGTCTGTGATCCATTTTACCAAGCCACGGGTTGAAGTTTCCTGTGAAGAGAACAGATCATCATCCAATATGTGGGTTAGTCATGGCTTAACAACCAACAAACAAATCAAAACCAGAGATATGTGATTATGTAATTAATTTTGATCAGTAAGATTGCACTTGGTTCCGGGCAGAAATGATTAAGATTGGAGATAATTTGAAAATTCGCCTAAATATTTTGTTTTCTTTCTAATTCATAAGAAATTGAAATTAAACAGATCTGGTCGAGTATAGAAGAATTCACGCCGCCTAGAGACGTCCATGACTAATAACAAATGCACATGTTTGTATAACGAAAGTGGAACAACATAAATTGCATTTTATTTTAAATGGAAGATATAAATTGAAGCGAACCCATTAACTGACCAAGTTTTCGAGAATTTCCTCCAGCCTAATCCAGGTGATATTCAGTTCAGCATGTACACAAAATGTAAAGAGCTATAATAGATCTAAAATTATCATAAAATGACGAGATCCAGGAGATCCAGTGCTTTTTTCTATTCCTCAGCATCTTATACATCAAACAAAAACATTATTACAATGGAGTGTAATAAAAGAACGCGGTTTTCCCGAATTTATTACAATCGGCTATATAAATTGAATGTTAGCTTGGAAGCTCAGGTACAGTAGTCACGTTTATCCAGGGAGGTAGCTCAATTTTAGCAATGAATCTTATACCGGATGTTGTCTTATCATAAAAATCACCACAATCTGTTCATTGATTTACTCACTTGGAATGCCCATGATATATCCTGTAGTTCAACCACCATCGATAGCATGTACTTTAAAAAGTTGACATCACTAAATTAGTCTGTACTAGAACAAACTTTTTGTTAAAAAACTATAAAAAA
The DNA here is from genome assembly GCA_036850965.1 of Patella caerulea. Taxonomy (NCBI): domain Eukaryota; kingdom Metazoa; phylum Mollusca; class Gastropoda; family Patellidae; genus Patella; species Patella caerulea. Next base: position 30,127,952 of record JAZGQO010000006.1, read on the forward strand.
GTGATTCTAAAACCATCAAAGATGATAAATGTGACAAAGAGCAAACCACATAGATCGTTATCAATAGCACTGAAATATATAGTCGACCATTTAAACATGTGGATACAAAACGAAGAAAACAATCTAAAGCGTTCAAGACAGATGGTCATTACATGTTTTGGATGTTCTTAATAAAGTCACATTTTTATAATAAAAAGCCAAATTATTAAACGTGTAATCATGGTTATATAGGTTATATTAACAGGCATTAATACGCCTGGTAGCATGCCAGCACGTTCTGTCAGTCATGTCTAATTTCTTCTCAATTTTCTTACTAGGCTACATTCAGTTTATTTGAATTATGTCACGTGATTGAATACCAAGAAGTAAATAACTTCTCTTAATTCAATTGGGTATATATTAGCACTCCTGAATATACAACACAAATTATATCATGTTTGAGATGAATTCCCTAAGTGGCATTTATAAATTTATAATAGCCCAATTAATAGCACGTGCATTCCAGTGCCTACTAAGGCATTTCTTACATGGTTAATGAGCCGTGATATAAGAGATATGTTTCGTGTTGATATAGACTGCTGTTAAGTTACGACATGCTATGCTTAGATATTTTACTGGTGCTGCAATTTACAAAACTGGCGTTTAAGTATAACCAAGTTATTTTCAACCGGAAATGCCGTCCAACTATTGAACATTACACTATACACACTCTTCAACACTTCACAAACTTCAAAGTTTCAAAATCGGTCAGCGTGTAAAATTTCATCAACCTCTACAAATACAGCTCCCCCCCCCCAAAAAAAAACCAACAGAACGTAATATATACGGCTCTAACAAAACAAACATATCGCCCATTAACGGGGAAAACGACATTTGCAACATCTTGATCTTTCAGATATTACCAGAATCTGAAATGGTTCTTCAAGTCTTTGATACTGGAATTATATATTGACAATTACTTAAACATATACAGTTACAGATAGACTTTCTTCTGTATGTTTGGGGCTGGGGGTCACCCCTATGCTTAAATTAGAGGTATAAGTTAAGGGCATCTCGTTAACGTAGGCTTGCATACGATTACATCATGTGTACCTACTTCAAGAATACACATGATGGCAAATGGCCGCCATTTAAAATACTACGCCCGCCTCTTAGAGACGATAACTTAACTCGCTATAAATTGTAAAAAAATTTACTTCGGCTAGAATTAAAAAACACCTAAGATTAACATTTGCTAAAAATTTCTAAAAAACAACCTAAATTTATGGAAATGGGGCCAAATCAAATCAGGCAAATTACATCAAATAGTCCATGTTAAACGTATAGCAAAAATTTTAAACTAACGCGAGCACGCCCGTTTCTAGACAACGCCATAGCGGTAGATATTATAAATTGGAAAGCTGAGTCTGTCATACAATAAGTAGTACCGTCAGTAAACAAGATGGAAGCCATCTGCTATCGTGTTTGATCATGGAGTAGGCAAGCACAGGTGTGTCGTATGGTAGGCTTGGTGACGTTGTACTACCACTTTACCTTTCGGTGCTATACTATTTCCGGTATCACAAAAATGTCAAAGGGAAGCATCTACCCTTAGAATTTTTAAACTTTTTAAATTCTGCAGAATTTAAAAACTTTGACTTTCTAAATCATTAAAACACTATCTGAAATATTCTAGATATAAATACTAGAACATACATGGCACCAGTCATATTGATGTCAATGGTGGAAACAATAAAACATTCCACCATGTAAACAGTGTTCAGAGAATCAAGTACACTGTGTTAAAGGTATCTTCTAAATAATGCAACCTTTTAGACCACCAATGGCGTTGAGAACATCGGTGTTATAGTGTTAAGGAAATCATGAAATAATGCAATATTTTACACCACCACCAAGATAGTATTGTGAGCATGGTGACTGTAGTATAATATACAGTTTTCATAACTAGTGAAAACAACGTAACCCATTCCACCCAAATCAGTATTGGGGACCTCTGGAATAAATATTCCATGCATTTATATTATTAAAAATATCGCAGAAATAGTGCAAGATGCCTACATACACCGTCAATATGACCCACATATTAAGCTAAACGAGTAAAATCAATATTTTAATGGAAAGTTGGACTAGGTAAAAATTGTCTCGTAAGTAAGGCACTGTTGGTGAAAAGCCGATTATCATAACACGCAGAAATATACGATTGGACCATTGGTCCAGGACCAATATTAAAACACTTTACTCCATCTTGACACACGTAAAGAAGTAAACTTTACGACATTAAGTTTCATTAATGAAGTTTGTGACTACACCCATAGTAGAAAAGATAACAATTACTCGCACCACCATTCCTTGTGTCTCGTGTTAAATCAAAGAGCTGATAATACTCGTCATCACGATTTCAGGAATGTGGCTTTTGTCGGAATCGATGTTATAGTAAGTCAGAGCCAATGGAGATGCAAGCTGATGCATCCATTTTCATTTATCGATATAGGACCGTATTTAGCAGGGGGGCAGAGGGTAAAATGCACCCCCAGAAAATAAGGTGCCCGAGAAATGGCGCCCCTCTGCTAGCGACATTGATTGTGGCAGTCCCCGCGCTCCTTAACTTGGGCATTGTATTGGTGCCCAACAACTCTGCTACACCCCGATATAAGAAGAAACCAATATATCCAAAAGGAACAGGTTTGTCTATGATTGAGTCGACCCACAAGCTAAATATCCTGTTATAATCTCAATAAAAGGCCAATATCTATATTATAACATATAGATGTCTATACGAATAGGCTCTGTGTTTTGTGTATGAAAACTCATGCCTTATATAGCCACAAACGAATATGTGTTCAATAGTTTGAACCAAAGACTAAAGCAGTTTTAAATCTCTTTCTAACTTTGTTTTTGTCTATGCGATAGTGTCACAGATGTTTCTACATGAAAGGTTCTGAATTATATCGATATATTTTATAGGTGAGATTTCTTTCAGACTCTTTTCTGTGATCAAAGAATTGTCATGAAATGTACAGGTATTTCTGTTGACTGTGTAAATAAAACTGTGCTTGTCAATATTTGATAGCTAGAAATATACAGTTGCAATTTTGTATTTGTATGAAAAATCATGAAAAAAAAATATAATTCAAGAACGAAAACTTATTTACTGGTAATGAAACATTTGTCGCGTCATGAATTAGTAAGCAGAGAACATCTAACGTTAAGGTTTACTTATATCTCGTTCCTGAGTTAGAGTTCAAACAATTAAATTTTCTAAATACACTATACATTACCTGGAAAATGTGTTTGACTGGTAAATTTTATTTTCCAAATCATCCACACAATCGAACGTTAATATCCAAATCGTTCATTGAAGATTTATTAAATCCTTACTTAGAATGTAACTTTCATTGCCTCATATCATAAACAGATGTACTTTAGTAGTGATAGTCTCTTAGTATTGTATTAAGTTTTAAATCTTATCAACCTATTTTTAGCCTGTTCCTACCAGCAATATGGAGACAATCAAATATGATCAACAATTTTGACGGCCTCTTCCGTTTTCTTCAACACTTTCAAATTCATTAATCACTCGGTATTTGGGTATATACTAAATAGTAAATACGGATATAGGCGTGACTGTACTTTATATAAGCTAAGTTATTTGGTATCCCAGCAGGTTCCAAATGTTGAGGTTATTTTCTGACAAATATATATAAGTAATGAAACTGTTATAATAATAAGTACTTGAAAAATAGTGAATAAATAACAGCCCAAATTTACCACGATGGAATACAAAAAAATACAATGGACCTGGAAGTTAAGGGTTATGCAATAGTGAAAGATAAATACCCAAGTCAAGTTGAAAGATAAATAATCAAATAGAGTTTTATTGTTATACAATGGTGAAGGATAAATACAGGTGTTATATAATGGTGAAGGATAAATATCCACGTAAAGTGTTATACAACTGCGAGGGATAACTGTCCGTGTTATACAAGGGCGAAAGATAGATACATTTAAGTAAAGTGTTATACAATGGTTATCCCTAATGATAAAGACCCAAATCAAGTGTTATACAGGGGTGAAAGTTGAGTGCTGTACAAGGGTAACAAGCTAACAATGCCTCACTATTGTACATGTTTAGAAGGTACAGGGCGAGGCATCTACAACCATAGGAAATAGTAAGGCATCACCACATATAATATGTTACCTCATACTGTGAATATGAATGAGGTGCAATTACAATGTATCATACTTTTCATTAAAAATTACATTATCCAAGTCTTGTCTAAATGCGGAGCAAAAACTAAATGGCTCAAAAAATATTTTTCTGAAAATTGCAAATGCCACAACTATCATAATTTATTGATCCGGCAATAGGGTTCCATGGGCATATAATAATTGAATGATGAGGTGACGTACGTGCCCGCTTCGAACCAATTGTGAGCCTTTGGTGACTAACCAATCATTTCACTTTCTATCACTCTGATTTATCAATGAAATAATCATTATGAATACCTAATGAGAAATCTCTCGAATTAATCCATTCATTGGACTTCACAAAGTAGCACTTTTACTTAATAAATTGCCGGATACGGTGTAATGGTGTTCGCATAAGAAACGTTCGTGTACTTGAATTTCTAAAGACAGATTACCGCCATTTTTATAATGTATTTGTTATGTAATGTTTATCTAGCACATGTTAGAAACCTGAGTTGTAAGCTAGTAATATATTCTCAGAACTTATTTGTATAGTTGCTACGTGTTTAAGTGGCTAAATAATATATCGTCACTGATTCTCCTTTGCATAACTCGTGGTTGGGGGAGGGGGTCACATATACATGGAAACGTCCGAAATTTAAAAATATGTAAACGACTGCCAAATTATAATTTGAATTATTCCAATTGCAGCCTTGCATTTCTAAAAAAAAATGCGCTGCCGTCCCCACCCTTAAAATAAAAGTAGGAACAATCCAAACCATTAGTCAAAATTCCTAAAAGAAAAAAACGGTCGAGGCAAAATAGTGTAATCAGCAAATGGACTGCTCACCGTGTACATAATACACGACAAACAGTGGTAACAAACAGGTGTCCGGAAGAGTAATCTTCCCTTCCTGTGTTCATGATTAAAACCAGATTTAGCAATTCAAAAGGTTAACAGTTAATTTCAACATAAATTTGATCGATTTAATAAAACCATTATCATGATGAGGCCACTAGCGCATTATGCGTAGCGTTTTTGAGGGTGCATCAGGAATGTTTCCTAAAGCTGTCATCAGTATCTCCATTTTGTTACAGGGACTGTTTCCTTTATGACCCAGCCTTCCCGCGGAAAATTAGAAATTGATGGTGTGATCTTAACGTGAATAATGGGCTTCTAATCCAAGTATGTAAGACCAAAAGAACATTTCAAAATTGGCACACGAATTGCGAGCCAGAATACTTTCGAGTTTAGAGCTGCAGTGACTTGATGAACGAGTATAGCCAGACCCCAATATAGACTATATATAATAATAACAAGACGCCAGATACTGCCATTCAAATTACACTCTTTGCGTATTTAGGTAAAAACCAAAACGATTGATTGTAAATCCGTTTGTAAACATTCATATTATGTGTTTTCGGCTCAGGGTGAAGTATTTTGATTGTAATTTTCAACATATTCCCTTTTCATTTTCTATCAACAATTATAACGAGAACAGTCAGATATATATATAATCTACATAAAGAACAATGCTTAATCAGAGCGGCAACTGGATACTACTGCAAGATTCCAAAATTAATAAGATAATTTAGTTAATTAATGATACATTTATAATATTTAGAAAGAGAGCTAGCCATTCTTGCTATTATAATTCGAAAGGAGATAATGTAAATTGAATAATGTGAAAATTTCATTAAAATTACTCTATTCAGCGAAGATATTAGCCTTTGAAGGTTTGACCAGACGTGTGCAATAATTTCAACCACCATACTGGTTGTTCGAAGCTAAGTCTCACCCCTCCATTTTTAGCTTAAATCAATATATGACTGAACTGTTCTAATCTATTTAATATCGGAGAAATCCGATGCCATCGAGAGTTGATTATGGCTTGGATAAGTTAATTAATGTCCAATTAATAATTTAAAAAACATTTCAGGCCCAAAGAAAGACCTGCAATAGGCAGATTTCGCTCCTGTATAATCTTGTTTTAATGTTTTTAAAAAACAGATAATAATTCTACATAGATTTAATAATGTTTTGCTGCTTGGTGTTGGGTTCCGAGTATCCAGTCGATAGTTTGGGTATTAGTTACTCGGTCAGTGGGTTAAAGCCTGTTTAGACGTTTGGTTCCACGTAGATTAAAAGAATATAATAATGGTTACAAACACGCATTCAACTTGGGACTAATCACGTGATTTATGATTCACGTCAATGTTTTAGACTTGTGAAGAGGTTAATCAACTGATAATTAATCACTATCCATCTGCCAATAATAAATTGAAAGTAGTGCTTCTTGTGCTGTGACTTCCTGGTGACCACTGCACCCATTTTGCATTCTTGTGGGATATTTTTCAATTCGTATTGTGCATGTGAGGAAGGATATTATGCTTTTAAGCATAATATCCTTCCTCACATATTAAAATATTTTACAAAATCTATTGCCATCCCTCGTGTATTTAAAAAGTCTATACGAGTTGAGGTATCTAATTGCAGATAACTGCAAAAAAGCGGTGAGTATGAACCTAATTAAAGATACATTATGGGAGATAAGATAAAGAGTTGGCAGTTATCACCATAATAGTTACAAAACTAGATAGTGTAAAGGAAATTTGCTGAACACTTCAGTCAAATTGATCCACTAAGGGCCGAGAACGGGTGAAATTTCCCTCTAGCCTCAGTCATCATTACTCAAATCGTTATATATAAACAGCATAGTCTCGATTATCCACTTCTTAAATTTAATTATCAATGGCCGTTAAGCGGCATATATGAATCTAATCCAGCTAACATCGATGCTAGCCTAGACATCGAGAGTTTATTATGGTCTGTAATTTAGATAACATTTCAGACCTAAAGAAAGACTTGTAATAGACAGATTTTGCTCTTGCAAAAAGCATGTTTAATAACTGATTTCTTACTGAGAATTGCTTTAACATAAAACTTTTCGGTGTTTACGAATTATGTGTGTTCATGATTTAATATTTTTACATGTGCCTAATGCTCGAGAGGAAAGGAACTTATGACATAGTTTGATTATAAACAAACTTTCAAAGATACCACCAACAGCGTTTAATTATTCTGGTAAAAAATTCCTTTATTTTATGAAAATTGGAAGAATGTAAGCAAAGGTTTAACGTGGGGTGATCTAATGAACTTACACTTGGTTTATATTCTCGTAATAAACCAAGTTTGCTCTCCGTGAGTATAACAACATAAATACCGTCTTTAATTATATGTCAGAGGTAATATAAAGAAATGAAATGAAATGAAATGGAGTTTAACATCCTCCTGTTTTCCTCCTCAACTTGGCTAATGAAGACGCCATACAGTGTGCTGTGGAGGAAATTCCGCCCGGGCAGCGGCGCTACGGCCTACTCTTAGAATTCCAACTCCCAAGGGATCTTTTACGTGCAGTCCGATTTGTACACGAGGCCTCAGTATTACGTCCCATCCGAACGACTAGACAGCTGGTGTAATAGCTTATGAAGTCAAAGGAAGATAATATAGGTATAGCTTAAAAAGAACGTCCTCTGCACCAATTCAAATGAAGAAGCTGTTTACTAATTCTAACGGAGAAGAATTACTAATATATCAATCAAACAAGATCACATACAACTAGAACATTGCTCAAAATGAATTCTTAGGGCTGAGAAACGTCAAAAACCAACCACAACACTCAATATTCTACAAGTCTCTATTCTAAATTGGTAATTCCAGCAAAAATGATATTATAATAAATAAGAATTATCAATGACTCTATATTATCAGTACAGACAATGAATCAAAGCATACGATACAGTTTAAATAACAATAATACAGCGGTTTAACGGCTATTAAAAGTAATAACTAGTGAAACCATGAACGATTCGATATGTCCCATTAGTAATATCTATTGATGGATTGATTGGACTCTTGAAACTAAAAAACTACATTAAATTTAGTATTATTTGTAATCTGATCAAAGAGAAGTAATGTTTACATAGTAACTGTTACTAATAAACTATAGTATGACATTCACGGAATATTAAACATAAGAGATTCTGATTTCAGAACGTTTTGGTACTTAATCTTTTCACAACAACATAAAGATGACCAGCTTAGACAGTTCGGTCACAGATCTTTTCTGATAGCCCATCAAAATTATTTAGCGATTCGTTTTAAAATATACCTCGTAATTTAGGCGTCTTGACTCCGTACTTGACATCGGAGTAGAGTTTTTGGCATCGTTATATAGCTAAATCTTACAGTGAAACTTGTTAAAATCTTTATATAAGAGGTACTCGGATCAACTTTTAGAACAATTCCAGTTGATTCGCTCTAGTGATAACACAATCTCCAATTTCGTGTGGCGGTTGAACGGACACGTCTAGCAACGTTTTAGATGTTGTATTTGGAAGCTGGCATCCCCGTTTATTTCAAGGGCTATGCTAAACGATGATTAAATCACGCATAATGGGGTCGATTAATTTTTCACTTTTTTATGAATGATTTAGACTTGCGCCATAATGCTTAATCACAGCTTAATGTTATTTTTGAAAGAGATTTTCCTCCTTAGTGGCGCTTGTTCTTACTGCCATAAACCTTTATCGGAGTGTTATAGACTGTGATGACTGTTGGATGGTTTACCTGTACCTGGTTACAGAAATATCAAAAACCGATTAATGCATATGTTGACACAGTTAATATATTGATTTTTTCCCGTATTTATGGTAAATCTTTGTTGATTTATTATTATTTTTGCTAAATACGGTTATTTGTTTATGTGTATTTGATAAAAAAAAATATATATGTTCTGGTGTTTATTGGTTATACTTATAAACATTTTCATTTGTAGTTCCCTTATTTTAATCCACTTAATAATATGGTACCCACTTCTAATGACTACATTATTATAGCTGATTGCATTATTATAGCACTAAACAATACTGTTTGCACAATGTATAATATTCCCGTGTGGTACTTTGTGACAAATCATTAATTGCTATTACAAATGACTGATGTATAATGGATAAGTTAACTGCACTGGCGAATACCTTTTTTAACGTGCATATTACTTCAATCAGTACTAAATCGCACCGTTATTCAGAATCATTAATAGAGATTATAAATGGTCGAAAATGTACACGGATATTGATATTAGATCAACCGACTTCTAAAATTGGACTAAAGAAAACTGCGTGGCTGTCGGACTATTTTATTTTTTATTTATTTTTGTTTACGTTCCCCGGGTGTACTAAATAGAAAAGAAATCCTTTACCTTATGAATAGTCCTAGACAATCGAATAATACCTCGACTCCACCCGTCTTCCATTAGCCCAGGTTAGGTGCAGAAGAGTAGGACGTTTCCCCTCGACTCCAACAGCATGATGTCGCCTACTTCAATTTCATTGTTGGAATACATATATCTTTCGGGGGAGCGGGGTGGGGAGCGAATGGTTAGTGCGTGCGAGTTGTATCATAAGATCTCTCATAGAGTCAACTGACGTAGTTTAGATTTCCCCAGTTGCACGTGACATGGAGTAGGGTCGCTTTTCCAACCTCGTGGGTTTCCTGCGGGTCCTTTAGTTTCTCCCACCACTAAAGCCCACTACGCGCAAGGCAATTATTGAAATAAAAACTAAACCGTATGTTAATCCTGAAATGACCTGGTTTGTGTCGACTGGACGTTAAACAATCTCTCTCTCACCTGTTCGACTACTTCGTGGGTTTCTACGCGTCCTCCGGTTTCCTCCCACTGCTAAAGACCCCTACGCGCAAGCGTATTATTGAAATAAAATTAAACCATGTGTTAGTCCCGAAATGACCTGGTTTGTGTCGAGTGGACGTTAAACACCCCCCTCTCTCTCTCTCTCTCTCTCTCTCTCTCCCTCTCTTTCTCTCTCTCTCTCGTTTGTCTGTTTGATTTTCCGCATGGTATAAGCTGTAATCGGCAATTTAAGTTAATCAAACCCCACCATCCACACCCTCTCAATATCACACTCTAAGTCTAATTGATTCTGACAATAGTACAATAATTGACAGGTCTGTAGCCTCCGACTAGTTAGAAATATGAAATATGTTTTGAAGGATGATAACTGTAAAGGTTTGCATAAACTGAATAATCACCTAAGCAAACCAACCAAAACCCCGTTGTTTTTTTATTATCTGTATGTCGATATGTCGATTGTTTTCCTTATCCAGGACATTAATGCATATCGCGTATTTTGGTCGCGGGAATATCTTAGCGCCACCTCCTTTTTACCATTTTATTACAAAGATAACAGGGAATAATAATTATTTTAAAACGATAAGTATCCTGTAATTGATAAGCGAATATTGAGGTGTAGTGGATATCTAGATATGTCTATTCATATAAATTATACAATGCCTTACCTCGGGTTTAGCTGTGGTCGCCGCTTGAGAAAGTTGGCGCATTAGGTCATCTTGGGCTGGTTTGCTGTTAGCTGCTGCCTTTGCCGCTGAAAACCGAAAGTAGAAAAATTTAATTGTCAGTGCAGTGATCCGAATGATGACCGGTTAAAGATGCATTATATGTGTATTAGATTTATAGGTACAGAGCTGACCACTTCGCTATAATAGTTTTAAATTAAAATTGGTAGCGAAAATGGGTATGTTTAAATTTCAGTTAAATTACTTTATTCTAAGCGAAGTTATTAAAGTTTGAAGTTTTGACAAGAATAACGTAGTCGTGATTTTATTGCTACGATATCAAACGAAGTCTCGACTTTCCAATTTAGCGTTAACCTATTGATTGGCGTAAGTGTTCTGATTCAATCAGCCATCCGATGATCGAGATGGTTGATTACTGGCTTGGCGTGTAAACAGATATCTAAAAAATAATTCATGTAACATTTGAAGCCACAAAATCACCTCAAATAGACCCAGTGACATTGGTGCTCTGAATATTCGCGGTTGTAGAGAATTACAGGGGTTTTAGTTTGTATTTTTTGATTTCATATCAAAGATTTTTGGATTGGCCTACATACTCTCCAGACTTTGCAAACGTGTGAGAGACAATCATAGGCAACCTGATAATCTTCAAGAATTGGTGCAATTCCTTCAGGCAGAGTTGCAGGCCATTCCCCAGATGTTAATTCGACGTCTGATCGACTGTTTACGAGCACGTGATGGTTTCACTCGTTATTAACAAAGTTACCGAATTTGAGACAGTTTTGTTGGACCCCATTATGGTCAAAATGGCGAATTTTCATCAGATCCTCAGAATAGTTGTGTATAAAAAGTGCATATGCTTTGCATAACAGACTCAACATTGAGACATATTGAACTCATTCTGACCTAAAGTGTGCTTAAAAGTTTGGATTTACATGCTCCCTGTGTCTAATAAAATGTCAAGCAAAAATAATTGGTTGACCCTTAACTTCTTTTGACTAGCATACATATTCAGATACAAACAAGCGTAAATGGAAAATGGGAGATAACTCGGCTTATCAAAAACGGTTAGGCCACTGCATTGTGGTAATGGATTTAGGTGTTAGTTTCGTACCATACCTGGAATTATAAGACTTTTAATATTCCCTATAACTTGTATTTCAAAAAAGAATTCAACAAGTTCCAATAATCCGTTTAAAATCAAGAAAAAGGTTGACAAATTTGATTTTTGGATATGAAAATGTATCTTATTTGCATGGCGTTAAGTATATGAGATATTCCATGTGTCTAACCTAAGCATTACAATCAAACGAACTATAGCCAGCATTGTTTTAGGATTAAATAGGCCTACTTATATTGAAATTATTGTTGAGGCTCTACTGTGAGAAATCAATCTATGAAATGGAAGCAGGTAAAGTGAATATTTTCCGGAGATACGTCTTTGCTGTATAACATTAAATAACGAGCTTTCACTCATTATTTCTATACTAGAAGTTGAGCTTGATAGGTGCGGATAGTTACATACTGTTTAAATGGCCACACATACATTTTGCAAATAGTATTTGAGAACAGCTTCAGAAATACGACATTTTGACGTGGCGGTTTTATAAGACATTTTGATTCTTAACCGCTGTGCTAGTTTTGGCTTTCCTGCACATGGACAACTTCGAAAAATCCAGATACGACCTGTTATCGATACTGTTGTCATTATCATGTGGAGTATGCATATTTATAACATATTTCATTTTTGGCCACCTTTTGGAATCATTTTAACGCCATTGAAAATAAAACGCACCATGTGTTGTTGTGTTAAGTAGGACATGCTACCTTCTATAATTATTCTATTTGTTAAATTGAGACTTAAAAAAATTGCACTTTGCATCTCTATATTCTTTGATTCAAGTATTGCATTTTTAAACAGTCGTCATTTTATTCAATATCAAGACGAAGATAAGATAATGGGGGGGGGGGCGAAGTGGGACAAATGCCCTGGGCCCCCACCCACATTTCTGGGTCATACTAATATTTTGTCCCGGACGGAGTCAACCAATACCCGGGTTGAGCGGGCCCTTTGCAGTAAGGGATATTAGTTGAATGTTTTATTTCCCCTAAAATAATTTCACTAAAATAAAGTAAACGAAAACATCATTAGAAAAAGAGTCTGTTTAAAATATTGTTATAGTGACTGATTTACATTTCATGATCAGACCAAACTCCAAAGGATTAGCAATTAGTTAAACTATAACGACTTAATCCCTAGGATATCAGTTAGCGATGAAGTATTGACTGTGTAATCTCTATAATCCTTCTCATAGATTAATATACCTTATTCTATACGATTAATTAGTTTATGTACATGGTAACCAAAATTAGTATATATACCCCAGTCATCCTTTAGTTTCTGGAAGACTTCTTTCAATTGGACCATGTGTACCTGGAAGTCTTTGGAGAATATAATGATGTCATCTATATCAATTAAGACGTACTTCCAGTTCATTGCTCTGAGTGAATTAGCCATAATGATTGATAAGCTATTGGGGCGTTTTTGAGACCGAATGGTAGCCTGTTGAATTCAAAAACGCCCTCCTGGGTTAATAAATGCGGATTTATGTTTCGTTTCGGGATGTAACGGTATTTGCCAAAATCCACTAGAACAGTCTAGCACTGAGAAAATTTGGGCTTTAGAATCCCCAATGATATTCAAATTGTCAACGAATTCTAAACGTCAATGAAATCGCTGCCTAAATTGTCTCAGATGCACTGAAATTAATCCTAATTTTAAAAACAAATTCCTGAAGGAAAACACCCCAGGCAATCAAGGGGGCGGAGTACATACTACTACAATGGGACCCCCGCACAGTTGGTATGTCCCGGGACCCCACAAGGTTAATCCGGCACTGATAATGGGCACCTAGCTTGAACTCGGTAGAGTTGGATTCTGAGCCCCGAATTTTGTCTTCAACCCAGTAGTGTTGGATTCTGAAATCTAAATAAAAAACATTGTTCCAAAATTGACGCCCTTCTGTACAACGCTACCCAAGAACACTGCGCGGTGGTGAATTTTAATGTCGATGGGAACGAAATCTTGTATTTATGCTGTTCATATAGCATAGATGACTTCTGTGTACCCAAAGTTTAATCTACTTCGTGTTGTGTATTACCAGATAAAATGTAGAACTATACAACTGGGTTGTTAATTGTTTTCACTTGGGAGTAGTTATCTTCACATAGATAAACCGTTCACTTTCAATATAAAGTTATTAGTATAGAATTGAGTTCATACGATGACCCGAGCTTAAAATATCTTCGTAATTACTTGTAGTATATATTACTAAAAAAATCTCAGTGTGTCGGGATATAAAACTGATTATGTGAGTCCTGTAGAAAGATATATATTTGAACGTTAAATTCGGGGATTTATGAACGAATATAAAATTGATGATGTATCCTACTCAAAAGAAGTTAAGGGTCAAACCATTTTTTTCTACCAGGTAATTGTCTATGTACATATCAGATATATATATATATATATATATATATATATTTATATATATATATATATATATATATTTATATAAATATATATATATATATATATATATATATATATATATATATATATATATATATATATATATATATATCTGATATGTACATAGACAATTACCTGGTAGAAAAAAATGGTTTGACCCTTAACTTCTTTTGAGTAGGATACATCATCAATTTTATATTCGTTCATAAATCCCCGAATTTAACGTTCAAATATATATCTTTCTACAGGACTCACATAATCAGTTTTATATCCCGACACACTGAGATTTTTTTAGTAATATATACTACAAGTATTTATATATATATATATATATATATATATTTATATATATATATATATATATATATATATATATATATATATATATATATATATATAATTATTGGTGGAAGTCGTGTCAAAATTGGTTCACGATATCCTGACGACAAAACCTGTGTACAAGGCATATGTCATTTTTAAACAAAACGATTTTGACAATCTCCTTAGAAACCATTAACTGAAGCTCAAAACAAGGCTCCACAAAACTGTTTGCATCGCCCAAACGCAGTAGGGTACGAGTTTTTGGAGTTGATTATGCCCGTAAACGCGCACTATGTATTTTCCATGATGATGTATCCTACTCAAAAGAAGTTAAGGGTCAAACCATTTTTTTCTACCAGGTAATTGTCTATGTACATATCAGATATATATATATATATATATTTATATATATATATATATATATATATATTTATATATATATATATATATATATATATATATATATAATTATTGGTGGAAGTCGTGTCAAAATTGGTTCACGATATCCTGACGACAAAACCTGTGTACAAGGCATATGTCATTTTTAAACAAAACGATTTTGACAATCTCCTTAGAAACCATTAACTGAAGCTCAAAACAAGGCTCCACAAAACTGTTTGCATCGCCCAAACGCAGTAGGGTACGAGTTTTTGGAGTTGATTATGCCCGTAAACGCGCACTATGTATTTTCCATGAACAGTTTTGGCATAAAAAAAAACCTTCCATGACCGTGCTGCTCTTAGTTGAAATTTCAACATGGTCAGACGTTAGCTGAGTGAACTTGGCAGAGGAAGAGCCATTGCGTTGCTTCAACAGGGTTTTACACAGAGAATCGGTTGTAGGCAGCCAATTCAATCCAGAATCGCCCACGGTCTGGTGGGCCAAGATCAACGTCACAACGCCAAGACCGGCATGTCATTCAGCGCGTTTGTTACAGCGAGATGTCTGAGAGATGAACTGCGAAATGCAAGTCGTGTTCAGGTATCGGACCAGACCATAAAAAATCGTCTGCGAGTCCACAACATTCGATCTCGACCACATGGGCTCGACCACCTCTTCAGCGTCATAGGGCAACACGTCGTGACGTCATAGAAACTGGAGACGGCGACAATGGGTGCGGATACTCTTCACTGATGAGTCCCGATTTGCATTACAGTTCAATGATGACAGACGTCGCGTCTAAAGGCGGCAAGGAGAAAGATTTGCTGATGTTAAAATCAGACAACGCCATCGCTTTGGAGGTGGTACGGTAATGATGTGGGCTTAAATTTTGGTACATCACGGGACTCCTCTTTTCGTCGTCCAAGGAAATTTGACTGGTAGCCTATCAGGTACAGAGATGAAATTTTATAGCCTTTTGTCATCCCAAGTCTTCGTCAAATTGGAGCAGGTTCTGTTCTTCAAGATGACAATGCTAGACCGCATAGAGCACGAGATGTTAATGATTTTCTCACCCAAAATGCTATTGAACGAATGGATTCGCCTGCATACTCTCCTGACTTGGCACAAATTTAGCATGCATGGGATGAGTTGGGCAGACGTGTGCGAGACAATCATAGGCAACCTGATAATCTTCAACAATTGGTGTAATTCCTTCAGGCAGAGTGGCAGGCCATTCCCCAGATGTTTTTTCGGCGTCCAAAATGATGTTGTGAAATATTATTTTAATTGCAACACCATCCATCTATGATTAGAAAATCAACATTAGCCTATTATTTTAGTTTCCATAATGTTTGAATTCGACAAGCTGTAGGAGATGTTAACTTTTCTTAATATCATATAAACTGTATGGTGGAATATGAAATTGATATTTATTTTAGTATTGTATATTTGGGTCTTTAACATTGAATAGTTTAACATACATTATAACAATTAGATAAAGAAGTGACCGTTCGAAAACAAAACAATGAAAAATTAATATGTTGAAAATTTCAGTTAAATTACATTATTTGGTGATGGATTCCATGTATTTTTCTATATAGTCTTATTCGATTTGTATACAATTTTGCCAACGGTGTTGTCAACTGTTAGTTCCTTTTCATTTTTGGAAACAGGTTGAAGTCACACTGAGGGGGCAGATCTAGCCAAAAAAATATCGGTTAGTCAAGGAGTGTCAGTAATCTGACACAGTTCTGATCAGCAGTCAAGAGATATGGCACATATCTTGCAGAAACTGCTGCTAATTCCGTTGGCGATAACGTGTTCAACCCTCTCATGGGAGATAAGCATCACCTTGTCATGCACCCGGGTACGGGTAATACTTTTGTGGATGGTTGCTGTTGATGGTGGGTCATCACCAAGGCTGTCTGTTCCACGCTTAATCCGCAGACCACTTCTTTAGTGTGGACAGGTAGACGGCATCAGGTATTTGTGTTGGGATTAGTCATTTCAGTTGCAGGTACTTAACGGATGTTCTATCGCCAGATTCGTCTATTTCTGTTAATTTCAATGAGTAGGTTCACAAGAAGATCTGGTACGAAGACAATGATAATACTACAGTCACAGTTCTTCTGTCTATGATTCATTCTACGATTTTCCTTGTTGGTGGCAAAAGCTTGTTTCAACGCAATTGGTATATCCTGTCAAACGGCGTTGAGATAGATAATACAGCTTGACTACCTGATCTCTAGGCTCAAATGGGCTGAGTGAGAAGCTAAGATTAAAATGCCCTTTGACCCCACCCCCAGAAGAAATGGAGATCGTTCACTATAAAATGAATACCCGCTATAAATTTTATGTCTATGTGTTGTTTGGGAATACAATCTTACATGCAAACCAAACATAATTCAACAACTATCATAACCAACTATACCTCGCTTGTTATTATATTGTTATTGATATAGCGGTAGCTTGATGTCTTTACATGAACCTGTATAATCAATGTGCGTTTAGAGAGTTTTAGGGCCGCAGTGGGTTAGCCGCTAACTCAATAGGAATTTTCCGGCGTCCCCCCCCCTCCCTCCCTGGTCTATGCTGCGGAACAGGGGCTCTGGTGGGAAACATGGTAATAGTCGTTCGGGTGGAACGAAACATTGAGGTCGTGCACTGGCAGTTGGAATTCAAAAAAAGAAAACACCGCAACACCGCTACCCTAGCTAAATTTTCCAACCAGTACACCCTGTAAGGCATATATGCCCGTCTTCAATAACCCAGTACAGTTTATGGCTATATCACTTCGGTGGAATCGGACGATAAATACAACTAATTCACACACAGCACTGTTGGGCGTTAAACTCTATCGTGTTTAGGAAGCTATTTGTACGTACAATAATAGGACAGTCTGGGAAAATAATTTTACTACTGGAGCTACGAAACATCACTAAATACCGGAACTAGTTCAAAAAGGCGCCAATCGGATAGGCATGACATTCCCCTTGGAAGATGGGTAACAATACTTTACTATCAGAACAAGCAGTAACGACAATATAGAATTGGCTATATTAGGTTTCCAATAACCAGAAATTGCACATAACATTAGAAATCTCTAGCATGCTTGTGAAACTTGAAATTTTCTTCAAACGATGTAATTTCCGTAACTACATGGAACTAAACACGTTTCGTACTACACCTTGCTCCAACTTACCAAAGTGCGCAGCAAATATAAATCCTAAAATTGAAGAACGACATATTGAATCTGAATAGTATAACCCCGAACCAAACTATTAGAAAACATAAATTAATTTAGAATTCAATCTTAAAGACAGAAAGAAAATGCGATAAAAATGAAAGAACAATGGAATTACACCTGTTAACCTACTAGTGAGTAATTAACATTGTCACAACCGTCAAGTGTTACAATAGAATACCCCTAGAGACAACATTACATAGTCCAAGTTCTGTTGTAAAAATACAAATTAATCAAATTAGTTTTTGCTGTTGAATATGTAGGCGGTAACAAAAACTTTAGTGCGAAAATAAACATACCGTTGAGTAGAGGTAATCAGTAACTATAAATATAGGATAATACAATATATACAGGTTGGATGACCGAATGGTATAACGCGTGTGCTTTAGATGGCGAGGAGGGTGACTGAGTTTAATGGCGTGTTTGCTATCCCATCGTGTACACATGGCAAAGAGTTACGTCACCAGTGAAACCTCGCAGGTTTTCTCTGGACTCCCTGGTTTCTTCGTTTGTCAATGTTTAGATATTTTCCGGAACCCGAGGGAAGAAATACCCCCCCCCCCCCCCAATGTCTACAAACCTCCAGCTTCGACAATAAGCCTTAAAAACCTTTAAAAGACACTGATCGATGTAGTTTTCATTTTAAAAAGTGTTCAATACCAAGCGGATTCCGCGTTTAGTTCATCATCTGAACTAAATCAAATGAATCAGCTTTTGAATCAGCTTTGTTATGTATCTGGTTTCATTTGGGGACAGAAAATAAATTCCACCTACCCAGATGTTTGGTTTTTGTCTCTAAAGTGCGATTAATTACCCCCCACTCTTCGACAGTGGTATCTAGAGTTTGGTATTTGAGTCATTTACTATCTCTAGAAATCTCAACAAAAATATCTGATTCGCAAAATATATAGCTAATTGGACTAGTTTAGACTCGGTTTAGTTAGCCCAAATTGTATAAATCTCGAGTGACTTTGAATCATTTCGTTGGTTTTCAACCGGTTGATTTTTTTATTACCCTTTGTCTGAAACTTTAAGCCAATAGCGAGTCACATTGTTACCTGAGTGCTATCAGTTCAGAAGCTGACAGATCAGCCGAGCACCAATTCTTCTGCTCATTTTTGGCAGTTGACGCTGAAAATGTGACTTGAAATAGCTAATCGATCAAATAGAGATAAAAGAATGCGTTCGCGAATCAATGGTTGACATAATATACATGTACAATAATTAGAGTGACTTTTAAAGGAATATGCGTGTTTAAGACACGTAAACAAGTATACCACTGATTGAGGCCGGATACTTTCCTGCATTTGAAAGATTAGAATGACGTATTAACGCATGATTACAAAGTCCCGTTTCTGTTATAGTTTGATAATGACAAGCGCCTTGAGACAGAAACACAATTCAGCAAATTACTTAAAGAGGCATTATGGGAGAATGGATAAAACGTTGGCAGTACTCGCTGTTTAAATAGTAGAAAACGTAAAAAGAATATGCTGAAAATGTCAAATTGTTCCATTATGAACCGAGATATTAGCTTTTTATTTTATGCTAGCCCCGGTCATCATTAATAAAGTCGGTAATGATTATTTTTTTTAAAAAAATGTATTCTGATCGACTAAATGGTAGGCTAACGATGGCATCGAGAGTTAATTAATGTATAATCAATAAGTTAGATAACATTTCAGGTCTTAAGAAAGACCCGACATCGGAGGGGGGGGGGGGGGCGACACAAATCGAATTCGCCCTCCAAAATATTTTGTCAACTATACTATTCAAAAAAAGTAGGGGATATTTGATTTTGGGGGCATAATACTAAAATATGCAAATGACTACGAAAAAAGTCACTATAGGACCTAACAGGAGAAACATTTCCAGTTACATGTGACGCCCACAATAGCAGGTGATGCTTGGGATCATCTTGGGGGTCCAACCCAAGATTTGCACGACTCTGACTTTGAATTTTGATATGCGTCGGCTTACCAAAATGAAAGGTTACGTGCCCTTGGCATGCTACAGATCGGCACAACACAGGTGGTTGTGGCGCGGACGATGAATGTTTCTCAGTCTGTCATAAGCAGGCTATGGTCCAGATACCGTGATACACAATCTGTACAGGACAGACCACGCTCAGGTCGACCAAGGGCGACAACTCAAGCCCAGGATCGATTTATCCGTACCTTGGCCTTGAGAAATCGTGTCATCACAGCAAATCAGATCAGCGCTCGTCTTCAAACAGACACTGGTGTGAGAGTGAGTGACCAGACGATTCGGAATCGACTGCATAGGGGTCACCTTCGCGCCCGACGTCCTCGCGTGATCCCTTGTTTGAGGGATCATCACATTCAGGCAAGACGTCGTTGGTGTGGGGACCGTCAACACTGGGATAATCGACGCTGGAGCAATGTGATGTTTTCAGATGAGTCAAGGTTCACTGTTGATTTATTGGACAGACGTAGGAGGGTGTGGCGTCGTCGAAACGAGCGCTTCCAAGACGTTAACGTCATCAGACATGATCGATTTGGGGGTGGTTCTGTTATGGTGTGGGGAGGCATCACTGTTGCTGGAAGAATGGCTTTACATGTTGTTGCAGGGCGTGTTACAGGCCAGTACTACCGGGACAACATCTTGGCAGTCCATGTTGTGCCGTTCGCACGACGTCATGGCCGCCGTTTCATCTTCCAGGATGACAACGCAAGATGTCACGGGGCCAGGATCGTTACAGGTTACCTCCAACAACAGAACATCACCACATTACCTTGGCCAGCACTGAGTCCCGACCTCTCCCCCATCGAGCATGTCTGGGACATGCTTGGACAGAGGTTACGTCAACGTCAACAACGTCCTGCCAATGTCCAAGAACTTGCTGCTGCGTTGCAACAGGAATGGGACAATCTGGACCAAAATGACATTAGACGTCTCATTATTAGTATGCCACGTCGGATCAATGTTTGTTTGGCAAACAGAGGAGGATTTACCCGTTACTGACTTTGTTGTGATGCTGTGGTAACTTTGCTGTTTGACCCCGGGTATCATTTTACCCTTATAATGGTCAGTCTGTGCCTTACTTAGTCTAACGATCATTTGGAATAAATCGATGAATGTGAACTTCATTTCATTTTGTCATTTGTTTCTTCGTCAGTTTCATTAGGTGACTTTAATAACACCTAAAAATCAAATATCCCTTACTTTTTTTAATAGTATATAATGATTTCGTAGGGGTGTTCTTAGTTGGCCACATCCTCAGTCAATTTTATGAGCTGGCTACGGGCCCGCCCGCAATAGGCAGATTTAGCTCTTGCATAATGTATGTTTAAATACACATCAAGATATACAATATACAAACATTAATGCCCAACATTCCTAAATTATTCATATAAACGTATACACCCGATTATGGAAGCCAGAAGCTAAAGGATCTGCGATAGTGATCTACCAACGATAACAACTACGCAATGTTAGTTATTTTAATAAGGGAAACGATTACCGTCTATAATGACACGGTTGAACTTAAAGAGCCCAATCTTGACCATGATCAAATGCCACTATTGCGGTTCAAGCGAGACACTGATCGAGTATCAACTACTAAAGTTCAGAATGTATTACTGGGAATTATTGGTTAATAAATGTTTTATAGATAAACCATTACAATTATTGCGTTTTATATTGTCACACTAACCCACTTATCATCAATAATTGTTCGTAACTTGTCATTCTCATTACCTAATGTTTGTTCCATAAACTAACGACATATAGCACGATATTAGAATTCAATTGATACTTATTGCACTTTCTGCATTGACGTACGCGGTCAAGTGGACAATGGTCCTCGATTATGAAACACCACCCGAACGACTAGGCGGTGTTTCCTTCCAGGCACTTTCTCAACCAACACCCGGATCGAACCCGAGCTACCTGATAACGAGCCAACGACTTAATGACTTGGGAAACCAAGGTTCGTGGCAATAACTGATCCAGATAATGACGGATTCAAATAATGTCTGATGCGGTTTTAATGACTGGCGTAGTTAGTTATATAAAGTTATACAAAGTTTTAACGATAGTTTTGGAATTATTGTGTCAGAATGTAATTTGTAAAGCCGTTTTGGCTTTAAAAATTACATCCTGACACAATAATTCCAAACAGGGAAATCCCAGATATATTGAATAAAGTGGCTTTTACAGGTCTTTATTCAAGAGCAAAGCAACCACCTGACACCGTGTTACATATTCTCAAATAAATATGAATGTTCACTTGCCAGATCTGATTGTGCATGTTACTCAATGAAGTCTTGGGGGTGAGCTCCATAACAAAGTTGTGTATGTAACCCCTGTCAAATATTTTCAAACAGCTTAATAGTTTTAGTTGAGACTTGCTTTCCCATTACATTTTCGGTATTTGATCTGCACACTTGATCTCACTTTTTGGCGATCCAATAAGGCCAGGATTTACCTGGTAGCGATAAATTCTATACAACACTGATAAAATTAATTGCTCGATTTAGCTGTAAATTCCCAAGGGTATTTTTTGAAATAGTTAAATATGGGCGTTTTTGTGTGCCTTTTGCCCTTAGCTCAACCAAAGCCACCCTATGTTAGGTCACTGGTAAGGATGTAATGTTGATATAGATACTTGTGAAAGGGGATAACAAGGTGGTTGTTCTTGGTTCAGTTACAGGCAGAAACGGACCAAATCGGCTAAAAGGGCCAAAATAACAAATATTCAACGTAATAATACAATAGAACATCAGTACCGAAAAAAAGAACAATTGTAAGTTTGGTTTACTTCAATGGTGTGTAAAGCCTTATAAATACGTTGATTAAATAAAAAAAAGTGAAAATTACATCAGAATGTCAAGACAAATCCAAATTTACATGCGGTGTTCTCACATATGGGTTGTTCTACAATAGAACACATACTCTGTTCGATGTATATAATGTATACAATATATTATAGAGTGTCGTTTTGATTTCGATTACGAAATATGCGCATACCGATCAAGACTGTAGCGTCCAGTAAAAATGTTGGAGAACAATTTCAATATTATAATGGCTCTTCTCGCTAGGTTAGATTTATTATGATCCTTAAACGCAACAATTGTATCTACTAGTTTAGAATTTGTCACAAGTTCCCTTCCATTTAACATTGTATATGTCTTATTTATTGGACTAAAGGATGCAACCATTGTTCCTTGATATCAGTTAAGCTCTGGCAAATCCTTACAATAACGTTCAAATCAAATCTCCATGTTTTAATTGTCTGGGGAATTCTCTCGGATGGTAAAATCAATAGGAACTAGATTGAAAGTGATGTAGATTTCAACAGGAAGAAATTCACGGTACTATGTTTGGTCAGCGAAAAAACTTTGTCAAAATTCAAAACAGGTACCTGACCAATCAAACATGTTGGTTTCTGTCTAAAACAACAAAATTTGGTGTTTCACTTAGCTCCGCTCGCAAACGATCGAGAAATATGACTTCTAATTAATTATACACAAGAGAAGAAAAGTGGAGAAGAGTAGTAGAGAAGAATGAACGAGATTACGAAAGCTCTTCGCCACCATGGGACAAAACTTTACTCGAAACACTAATTGTACAATATAATGGACTATTTTTTTCTTTTTAGTTGAATTATTTAAACTCCAATTATGACGAAGCTCTTCAATGTTGTTTACCAGCAATGATAGAAATTGTAATCTAGCAAGTTGTAATAATTACCATTAGAGATAGCCAACGGTGTCAGAGTTAGGCGTGCCCATTAAGGCAGGTGTCCATGAAGACAGATATATTATAATATGATGTACAATATGGGTGAAATATGATGTACTATTCCCTTTAAATAACTATGAACCAACTGACTCTCGGTGCAGTTTATATAAGGCACTAGCCAGTACTGGACCATTATCCATGCAGTTTATGTGAACCAAACTAGGAATTTTCTAAATACTTTCCATGATATTTACTCCTTTCCTTTCCAATCTTCCAGATCAATATAGATTATTACATCCCTTACGACTGTAACGAAATGCATCTGTTCTTAATGTAGGTAATTACTTCATTATGGCCGCTTTGCCATGTTGCACTAATTTTCTCGTTGAACTTTGAGAAATTCATTAACGGTAGTGCTTCTGTTTTATGTATTTGTGTTAGGAAACATGCTAAAATCTCAGAATAGGCTGCGATTTAATTTATGTTAAATGATATTTCTAATGAAGGAATTACATATATTTAAACAGTACCTCCTAATTGGAGTTCGGTGTTTTTATTAAATAAAATTGATCAATATTATACCAGCTTTAACATCGCTAGTTTTCAGCGAAAAGATGAATGAAATAAAAATCTATTTCGTGTTAACGCGTTACACTATTCAATAAACTGTAGTCATCTCTCAATTTAACCATGAAATGAACATTAGGAATCAATATGTCGCTATTGAGGGTGAAAAGCATTTCTTTAATTATACATTCATTTTGATTTCTATTTGATTAAAAAATGGATGTTTGTTGTGATAATTGAAGTAATTATTAACATACCCCGTAGTTTCTGATTTTGTTTCTTTCGGCGTAGTAGAAGCACCATTGTTCCTATATCGTAAAACTATCCAAGTGTAAAATCCTTTAAACACAAGATATATTTATGTACTGGAAAACAGACACAGAAACCGGTCCACTGAGTCGCATCGTTAGCTGTGTAATTGTTGGTTTCCAAGATATAAGCTACGTTCTGTCATTAAGTGTTTCGTTCCGTGATCAAGTCTCCGGGGCTGCATAAAATTTCGCTTCCGTGATTCATCAATACAGAGTATCGGGGCGGTTTATCTAGGAATTTAACCGGTGTATTCTCCGCGGTTTATTTTTTCTTTGGTGCTATTTTACAGGATCGGAGATAAAACAATACAGAATAATACTACATCACGGAAAATGTATGGATTTTAGAACGCGTGATGCAGTCGGTTGTCTTACCGGGCAGGTGCAATTTGAAGCCATTTTCGTAAATGTGTTTATAGATGAAATAGTAGTATCGATGAAAACAATCGCCTCTCAGGTGTCCCATATATTGTATAATATACCGCTTTGAAGCTTTTATGCTGTGATTTATTATACCTATCCATTATATTTTATTCTTTGTTTTAGAATCAAGAACCGTGATGGTGCCACAATAATTCTTAGGTTTCTTTAGACGTCTACAAAGATCATTATCGGGCCTGAACTGAATGATCGTTATAGACTAATATAATGTATTTAGAGAAGATGGGGGCTCATTTATACCTTTTCCGTTTTTGTTGAGACTTTCTTATGTTTTAGACTGTAGCTTCTAAAGTTATTTGGTTTTAATGTTTTCCTTTTGGATTCAGACAAGGCAAGATATTGGTAATTCATTTATTATTGAACAATAATACAACCATGAAAAACACTTATGATAAATTATATCTTGGCATGTGAGCTGCTTTTCAAAGACTAAGTGCGACTTTACCGTTTTCTCTTCTGAAATATCAGTGTATATAGTTTTAAACATACAAGAGTGTCGTGGGTTTTTTTCGCCCCATTAAAACATGATATTCACATAGGTTAATTATATATAGCGATTTTTGCTCTGATCTGATAAGATGAGAGAGAGAGAGAGAGAGAGAGAGAGAGAGAGAGAGGGATGGGGTTTAACGACCACTCGACACAAACCAGGTCATTTCGGGACTAACACATGGTTTAATTTTATTTCAATAATACGCTTGCGCGTAGGGGTCTTTAGCAGTGGGAGGAAACCGGAGGACGCGTAGAAATCCCACGAAGTTGATGAACAGGTGACCCCGGATAAAATGAATATGTAACATTTTTACAGTTAATTCATCCAGTTACTTGCACGTCTGTCTTGTTGGTTTTCGCAAAATAAGTAGAAATGTCAGTTTTCAAATGCTCTAAAGGAAATAGCTATTGTTGGTAAGACATTTAGAGGGAAGTCATAAAATATTTCCATCACTTTCTATATTTGAATTGTTTTTATAATCCCAAATGTATTATGGATGAAAATTAAAATCGCATCAGTTTGTGAGTCAATCTATTTAAACAATTTGCATTGTTTTAATAAAATATTTTACGAAATCAATGGGAACGTCTAAAATATGAAAAGACGTCTAAAGATCCCTTGATTGGGAGTGGTGTGAAACTACTTCCAGAATTTTTGTGCCAGCAATTTGTGATTACTGCCACCAAACCCTAATAATAAAAATATTATTTGTACATCCTGTCTGAAAATAGAATGGCATGACACATCCACTCGACATTTTCTATATAGGAATATAGTTACAAACAATGGACATACACTGACCGTTAACAATTTAGGACGTATGAAAGCTTTTACAGATATAAAAGAAGTTCCATTAAATAATGATTCGACATTATAAACGTGGTATAGCACGAAAACAAGTAAATTAAAGATAATTGGTAGGGTCGATAATCGATATATATAATAAACAATACTAATATAGTTCATGAGTAAAATATGTTGGTTAGACATCGATTGACCCTACATTGAGTAGGCATTACATAAAGTGAAATTTGAAAGACAGTCAACTGAATCCAAATAAGCTTTCAGTTTAATCAAAATTTTAGATTTCAATTTAATCAAAATTATATTAAAATTAATTCTTTTTATGCTACACTGGAGTTCAGCATTTGGATGGAAACTGGGGCAATATGCATTTTTTAATGATTTTACTCAGACTGGCCGAATTTATTTTTTAAAAAACAATTTAATTTTGTCAATTATTACTTAGCAGTACGGTATTCTGACCCACCTAATGGTATTCATACCTATTAATGCATATATTCTCGGGGTTTGCAGGTGTTACTAATATGGCTTGTTAGATTTCAGTTCTTTTCTATTCTTGTACGACAAGAAAAAAAATTTCTGTTATTAGAATATGATTTCTGATATTTCTATTTTGTGGCCTTTGTCACCAAAATATTCCTCTAATTATTCTATTTTCTAAACTATGTGCCGTTCAGTGTGAACGAATCTTCTTCGTCGTAACCCGAGCAATAGCAACGGAATTCTCTACCTTATGTTCCCACTTAGCCGGAGCAGGAAGGATGGGAGCGTCAATGGTGCTAATGGGGATACAGATGCCTTGTCGTTTGAATGCTACGATACACCAACTATGCAACTGTCTACAGTTTGGTGAGTATACAAAATGATCTTAGTCAGTAACCTTTCCAAACAAAGTTCTCGGAAACGCCAGTGTCTGGGCAAACTCATCCGCTGCAGTATAAAGCATGTATTGTAAGTTTGTAACGTTTTGTGTTGAGGGGACGTTAAAAGGCATTATGTTGATAAAATGTGATCCCTAAAGAAAATGTTGGCAATGCTGAATGTATTGTGCGTTCACTTGTTTCCTTTCATATCTAATACACGTAGTTCTAACGTCTCTGTGTTTATTTTTACATTTTGATAATGGGTAGCTTAGTCCGATTATAGTTGATAAAGTAGTCTGTAAACGCCATCATGGCCAAAGTCATAACAATAAAAGCGACAATATTTTATTATCTATTGGCATTAAAGTCGTAGCCTGTATTGATACATTATTTAGCAAATAAAGAGAACTGTGTACCTCGATACTCAACTATACATTTGTTATATACTGTCAAATAGATCTCATTATCCATTAACTCCGGTTCTTACACGGACTCGCTTTAAATTATAATGTTCGGATTTTTGCCATACGTATTGGTTTAAGACGAATTCTGAACCTGTCTTCGTGGATTAACTCAAACCAGGGGAAGAATTGTATTATGACACGAGAATCGATATTTTCTTCTAGTCCGCTGGATCTACCATTGTAAATACACAATTGCTGTGTCATTATGATATCAATTTCAGTCAATCCAACAATTCAATCGTTGCTATGGTCTAGAAAATGTACATTTCCTGTGTTTATTTCAAGAGTACTTGGTCAAATTGACTTGGGTCATCAGATGATAAACTGACATAAAACTATAATTTGCGAGGAATGTTATAAAAATGGGTTAGATTAGAAATTATAAGCAGTGTAAAACTTACACCCGAGCCAGCTGAAGGCGTTTTATAGCTGAGGCGCTGCAGGCGCTAGCCTCCTCGCGAAAAAAAAAATCTAAGAATTTGGAAAAATAAAACGGGAGAAAAGTGTTAAAACCGGTGAAAAAAATGAAAATGTACAGTAGTTAGGGGGGGGGGGGGCTAACGGCAGACAAAAGGGTCCCACTTCTGACAAAAGGGCCCCTCTGGCCAAGGGAAAGGGCCCTGAGTCCGAGTCAATCGTTTTCTTTACACTGTTACTGTCGAATCCATAACTGAATGAGAATGCAGTCATTGCATTGGCATAAAAATCATTAATCAAGACCCCCCATCCCCCTCAGCGAAAGAGGGCCCTCAAAATAGTATAGCCTCCGTTATGATAAACCTTAAAACGCCCCTCGTCAGCGTTTTTAATATAAAAAGCCTCGAATGACTTCAACCAGAGCCGGATTAAGGCACAGGGCATTGTTTCTCGAAATCTTAACTAAAGATAGAATCCAAATTTTAGTAGATACTTCAATATTCATTGTTTAAACACTAAAAACAATCTAATTTTATTCAATCAAATTACTAAAATTTGGATTTTAACTTAGTTAAAATTTCATGAAACAGGCCCCTGGTCAACAAGGCCATGGCGCTTTTAGTTTTAGGGCCCCGGATAATCTTTATCTGTGTTTCCTATGCACAAACTAATCTGGCTAGTATAAGTCAATAGGAAATCTCATAGTTCAACAAAAAATATTTCATTAGGTCTGAGCTTGTGTAGTGTCTGATCCAAATCGTCAGAATTCTGGACTGGTGGATGCCTCGGGCGTATTTTACACAAAGAATGTCTCAGATATGCTTAATTGGATTCGGGTCAAGTTTTTTGTTTGGAGAAGGTAGTGAAGTAACGGTCTTTTGACGCAGGAAATCAGCAACGGGATGTGCACTGTATGGAGTAGTTTGGTCGTCCAGAAGAACTGTCCATATGAGAAGATGACGATTTTAACCCTGTACAGAGAATCTCTCTATTGTGCCGTTGAGATTATCTCTGTTACCAGTGGAAGCTTACAGTAATATGAAATATTCTTCTCGTCCGCCAGTACCTCAACTAAATGATAAGCTTTCGAATGCAAGGAACTAGCTGATCTTATCCTTTATCCTACTATTTGGAGGCATCCGCATAGCCTGAATCCTGCCAAAAAGGACATACAACACCCGAGGACATTTCCGCCACTATAAGTAATTCATAAATCGTTTATGTTTTCTTTCGGTGACAGTAACATCCCATGTGATCATGATTTCTATAAAAGGGACACTGACATCAAGGATTACTATAATGGACGACAACTTGTCAAACATAAAACGTTATATTAATAGTCAACAAGAAACTGTTTCACTTTCAATCGGCTTCGCTGGCTTTGGGAAGATTACGTTTAAAGGGAATCGACTTGATTGCCATAAACAAAATGACAGTTATCCCGCTCAATCTTAAGATGTTCGAAGTTATAAGAATTTACAAGAGTCGGTTCTATAAGGTGCTTATAATAAGAGGCTTACCCCTGGTTTATAAAGACCGGGGTGTACTATTCCCTATATCATTATTCAGAAAATACAGGAACTATCACCATGTTACTCGCTTTAGTTTTAATAACCCTGCAAGGTAAGATAACATTTTACTTTTGATACTTTTCTGTACCAACTGGTCTAACGAAGGTGGGTTTGCGCCATACAGCATTCTATGCGGGTAATTTTACCTGGGCATTGGCGTTAAGGCCTACACTTATACCGAACTCTGCTGTCAATGGTTCTTTTATGTGCGCACCAATGTATACGCGGGATATCAGGTTTTCGTCTCATCTGAAAGGTTTACACAAAGAACTTTTGTTAAAGGAGCCAAACCTCTAACTCAATATTGCCCATAATATTTGAAATTAAAAACACGAATTAGAATTTGATATTTGTCCATTTCAATCAATATTGATGTTGTTATCTTGAAGTGAGAATGTAGGATCATAATATCCAATATTTAAGACAGAATGAACATTTTGTAATCGGTACATGAGTCGTCCATTCTAAAGTTTCAGGCGCCAGTTGTAATGAACAAGAAAAAACATACTTTACAACAATTAGCAATGCCTGATTCACAAATGACACGATAGTAATTAAGCCTGCAGAATAAACTAAGCAGGATTAAACGAGCGACGAACAATTTGAACTGTTATTTCGTCAAACATTATTGATTAGAAATTACAGTAGCATTTTTAAAAATCGACTATAAATCATATTATCTGCGTTGATATTAAAATTATATGTGAATTTAGACCTAATTCGCCTGTGTTAATGTTCCAAAGAATACAGTCACACGCCTTTTAAAATTATTTTCAACATGGCAATTCAGCATTCCAAACACCAAAATAGATTTGTTGTTTTTTGAAACGTCACAAAACATTTTTGGTCCACGTGTTATTAATGAATGGAATACATTACCAAGGAATATCTTACATCGAGCAGAGGATATTATGGTCAACATAGTGTAGCTCTCGGAATAATAACCAGTAAATTCAATGCGGAATCATCTACATTCTTTGATATATTTTTGCTGCATGAATAATGCTAAAATATGCAATAAACTTCTTTAGTTTCAGGAACTAGTGGAATAGCTTTAATACCAGATTACGTATGGCCGCTGGGAAATGACACGGCTAGATTCGAAGTTATGAACGGTCATGATGCCATAATGCCAGAAAGTGGAAATTGTTATGAATACGCAGAAGGCCATCCAGAGCTTCCTTATCGTTCCTTGAGGTTAAACGGTAAACCTGAAACTTATGTGGATATATTATTAGATGGGACAGTAATATTTAAAGATCTAACGATTTCGTTTTACTTATACCCTGAAGGGGTACCATCTGGAACTTTGGTGCACTACTTATACGATACTGGCAACATCCTCCGTATATCTATTATGGAAAGCATATTATTCATATCATTTTGGGATGAGTATGGTGTTTCTGTCGGTGCCACAGCTTTACCAGAAGTCATTCTTCCCGACCAGTGGAACCATTTAATAGTGTCCAGGGAATTCACCACAGGAACAGTCACTATCTATCACAATGGTGCTCTCATGGAACAACTTGATGATGATTTTCCTAATAACATACAATTGCCGATATCCGGTCATCTGCGTCTCGGCAGATCTCACGATAAAACTGATGATGGGTTCCTCGGACGTTTGACATGTTTCCAACTATTTGATGGGATCCCGACAGCGCCTGATGTTGCAGACATTTCCAAATATTGTCAGCCCGAACTGTGGAAAATTAAGCCAGATCGTAAGTATAGTCCACTTGTTTTCTTTAAAATGATATATTTTTAAAATGATCAGTAGTATCTGAAATGTTTAGTAGATAGTGTACCGGTATAATATGCAAGATTTCTCAAGTACTTCCTCCATATCAATATGTGTGGAACATTCGGTAATAATAAGATGTAATGTAACCTTGCTGTGTGTCATGTATACTTGCTCCCTTAGAACATTTGCAGGGGCGGATCCAGGAATTTTTGCGGGGGGGGGGGCGGTTGCCAAGTCTTTGTCACGGAAATCTGCCATCATCGTCTCTAAATTACATAGGCATACATACAAATTGAGCTTTTTAAACAGAGAAATCAGTTTTATACTGATGTAATTTCATTGATGCAAGGCATTATTTTTTTTTATGTGGCTGAGCAGAACACACACCCCACCCTGGATCCGCCCCTGATTTGATAGCACTTTCCCATTAATTGGGAAGTCCACATCACTAACAATTTTCGTATTCAAAACAGACGGTTTGTTGATAAATATGAGTGAATTATATTTCCATTGGTCATAAAATTGCACTGCGGGCCATAATATATCATGTACGATTTTGAATTCATCCTTTTCCAGGACTCCATGTGCATCAGTTTGTGGTAGTAGTTTTAAAATGCATGGTTTAGGGTGGGACATCGATCACCCATATTCCTGAAGCAATGCCCCGAGAAATCCCTCTCTGGTCATTGCTGGAATAGCGTCGGTTTCTTGAACTTATGCGGGAGTGTGTCTATTCTTTCCGTTCAATGCCAGCTATCACTTCGGTACAGCAACATGACAGTCCTTCGTTTAATCTGGGTCTTCCCTAAAACTTTGGACAGTGATTTAAGGTATTAAAAACGGTGAAAGTATGATCGTTTCCAAACAGTATTGTTTATATTTCATTCGACTTGATAGCCTCGTTTGTCACGCAATTAGTTTTACTGCAGTATTCTGCTATGCACGGGTTAGTTAAGCATAATAAAATCGTGAGCCATGACGTAACGTTATGTAAACATATTTGGTACAATATTGGCACTCGTTTTAAATGTAAAACTTTTGTAGGGCAGGTAGTGATTGGATGGTAGTCGGACTGCTGACCAATCAAAATTTAAAACAACAATATCCACTCATAATAGCAGTGTGTAGTGGGATTACCTCTAATCAAACACGAAACGCTGTGTGGAGTATGTCTATCACCAAGCAATAGGCATTATTTGTGTGTAGAGTATACCTCCTCTGCCCTGGCGAATTTTCCGCCACTTATTTGTTGTGTAAATTGTCTGATTTCAGTGGTTTATGAAGAGAAGATTGTGGACGGTGTAACCAAACAATGTTTAGCCAATTTAACAGATGGCAAAGAACCGAGTTGTGTAGAAATAATTTCACAAAAATGTCTGACCAATGGTGTTTACTGGCAGGAGCTCATCCGGCAAAACGAGTGGAATGAAAGCAATCGCGATGTGGCGTATTTTTCTTCCATTTCAAAGGGGTTTAAACCTTCCGATATCGATGGTCATCTACTTGCTAACGTTAAGACTGTAAACGGAAAGCTTTGTTCTAGATTATGCATGAAAGTCGACGGTTGCGAGTCCTACATTACCAACAAAATCAGTTCTTATGTTACGAAATGTTTGCTTTACGATGCGGTTCGTGATGCTAACCAGGCTTATGAGGGAGCAAAATATTTTGTCATTAGATCTTAAATTACAGGCGGTAAATTAGCTTTTGATCGATCACGCAATTTATAATTGATGATGGACAGAATATTAAAATAGTTTGTATCGAATGGAATATGGTTTTGCTTCTATACGGATTATAAAAGATATGTCTGAATGAGATACCTATACGTAGATAGCTGAGATCAATAAGGGTGGTTTGTAATACAGCATAGGACCTACGAATATTCATTATACACCAAAATATAAGAAGGTCATGAGATCCATTGAGGGCAACCTTTCGAATATCCCAAGTTCCATTCAAATGTACTTCACTGCCTCTCCATCTAAAGAAATGTCTTTATTGGGTCCGTCCAGTAATGCTCTGGCGGGATGTGATCAAAAGATCCTTTGAAATATGTTGATAAATCTGTACAGCTAAAAAGAATATGTCAAATCGCTATGTATGGCCAGGGGTATGGATATCGCTTTTGTTTTTGTTTTTGTTTTTGTAGGGTGTGCGGGGGAAGGAGTGTTTAGCAAAAATGAGTCTGACTGGTCCACAGGTCCATAATATGAGTGACGCAGCCAGGAGTCCAGCAGCACAGATGCGAGTTTTCTGGGAGTGTGGAAGCATCCCCTGATAAAATTTTGAATCTAAAGTCCCTGAAATGCAATTTCCTGGAATTAAAGCCCGTCGTACACGAGCAAAGAAAATTTGACAAATTTATTTGACGGTCTCTTCAAATTTTCTTTGACCGTGTACGAAGCCAGCAAATAAATTTGACGATCACAGCGCCACTTATGGTTGGTAGGAACTAATGGTTCTCCGTGTGAAGGAACCGCATTCATAGAACAAAAAGAAAGTCAACTTGTATACAAAATATTCAGAGTCAACGTCGGCCATTTCTTCTCTCTTTTCCTCCTGCAGAAGTGATTTTGATTCCGAAAGAGCGCTTTTTTTCTTATTTCGGTCCTTATACCAGGGGCGTGGTGAGAATGAGTTCATGAGTAGCCATACTCATGCGCCAAAAAGTTTTTGCGCCAAAATCACAATCAAATTACTTAAAAAATGAAAAACATTTGTAAGTGGAAAAATTGTTTCATCTGACCCAATTAAAAAAATTTTGAAAGAGTCAAGTTGGAAAATTTAATCATATTTTATTACCGTATTTCTTGTCTCGGATTGCTGGAGATTGCGTTTCTGGGCTTCTAATTTTCGAAATTTTCCCGGGGGAGGGCCCCCCGGACCCCCCGCCGCGGGCTCGCGCCTTCCGCGCTCGCGGTGGCCGGCTTGGCCGGCCACAGCTCCGCGGTCAGTAAAAGGGTTTTTGTGCCAAAATCTTTTTTGTTACTCATAATTTCTTCTCAATAATTGCCCTCACCACGCCCCTGCCTTATACTCCTTACTTAAGTGTTCCATAAGCACTCGCGACTTCGCAGTCCATCTAGCAGGATTTCTACCGTTCGATCAGTCCAATTAATAGGATAATCGAAAGTTCAACTACTTTTTCTTTGCACTTATCCGCCCCTGCGTCTAAAATGAAAGTGAAATCATTAGATGCGTGCGCAGATTTGTGGCAAATTTATTTGACGGCCTATCGTACACGAGCATTAGTTCCAAATCTTTGACACATTTGTTTGACGAAAAGCTATGCATGCCAGCTTTTGTCAAATCTCAGATGGTAAATGAAAATGTAGCAAATTTCCTCTCGTACACGAGCAAATTTCTTTGACATATCTAATGTGGAAAACAGAAACGCAGCCCAATCATCAACAACAAAAATATTTCTTGTAGTTCAGAGAAAGTACAGAAAAACACGTGAAGTTGTAATTTGTTCCTTTATTTTTTTATGTAGAGTTTACACCGCGTCATGCAGAAACACAGCTAGGCGTGCCTATTTAAGGTTCAGTCTTTTTGTTTTTGCCAGAAAGAAATAATATCAAGGATCTTTTTGCTTTAGTCTGTGAGAAAATGTTTGGTGTGCATGGGCCTTTAGAACTTTGTGATTGTAAAGGAATAGGTAATAGGTAATATACGCTTGACAATAACAACAAACTCACAATCTTTTCTTGCCTATTAGGAAACCAAAGACAACATGTTAGGACAAAAACCGACAGACCACTTCATATCGATTTCTTGTCACAGATTTCTAGCTAAAACAGGGGTGTCAGTGACATAAATCTAAATCCTATCAGTCTGCCGCCAACGATAAATCAGGTTACCCACTGTATGTATTCTTTGGTGTGAACAGGGTAAATGATATATTTTAATTCCAAATTCACAAAATATACAGTACAATACAATTATTATCTATAGCCTATAAAAATACGTAACAATTTATATTAAAATGCTGAGATTCTGGAAGATAAATAATGTATATAATTTAATAATACAAAATAAATATATAATATCATAAATAAATAAACAAATACTGTAGAATGGTATATATATATATAAATATTCAACATATATTTCAGGATTGAGATTTAGTAGGATTATTACGATATAATTCTCTTAGCTGTTTTCTTCTATCATTATGACAACCTGAAATTATACAAATACACAATATCCAATACATCACTGTATTTTTTAACGTTCCATTTCTCTTAGCTAGTCAGCATTTTACATCTGGTTTGTACCAGGGCTCTTAATTCAATTACTGTCTTCGACGTGAACCTAGAGTGCTTTTTAATTTCATGTGCAAATATCCTTTCAACTCCAAATATGCCTAAAATGCCAATGAACTTGGAAACTAGTGATGCCTATTTTAATAAGCAGTGTAACAAGTTAAAATATAAAAAATATAAAACACAAAAAATCAAAAATAATTACATAGTTTTCTCATAAAGAAAGTTATTTTTGTTTAAAAGCCTGATTAACTTATAAAGAGAAATTGGGTTTAACGTCCACTTGACACAAACTAGGTCTTTTCGGGAATAACATATGGTTTATTTTATTTCAATAATTCACTTGCGGATTAACTTATAAAGATAGCTACCCAGGTATGTAGTTGTTGTAGGTATTGTTATAACTTGTCCATCTGGAGAATCATCTGGTAGAACTGGTCCATCATCCCATAATAAATCGAATCCTCCAATACGTCTCTCTTGCCCACTTAATCTATAAATAATCATCGTCCCATAATAAATCCCATACACATAATCAATATATATATTCATCGTCCCATAATAAATCCAATACATATAATCCATCAATTAAAATAGATCCATGATAAATCCCATACACATAATCAATTTGTTATTATACTTGTAACCATAAACACACAGTTTAAGGTTACAATTGGTACAGTCTAAGAAACTTACGCAAGTTCAAATAGGTTAAAACGCAACACATATCATTAAAGTTTGTATTGGGATAGGTAATTATGCTTCAAGGCTTCACCTTTATTTCAATGCCAATTGATTTATTATATGT
Organism: Patella caerulea; assembly: GCA_036850965.1. NCBI lineage: Eukaryota > Metazoa > Mollusca > Gastropoda > Patellidae > Patella > Patella caerulea. The sequence continues at coordinate 30,164,469 of JAZGQO010000006.1, forward strand.
TAAGCTATGTGTAGTACAGTTTTGGGTTAGTGTAAGTGTAAATTAGGGGAGTTATGGGCCAGTAAACTTTTTGTAGTCATTTGACTAAAAAATTGAGCAAAGGAACTCTGTAGGAAAAGCCACTACTGTGCCTGGAGTAAGACGGAAGACATCAGTAGTGGAACCATTTCTAATAATCAATATACAGACATCGTCCCATAATAAATCCAATACACATAATCCATAATTTAACATAGATCCATAATATATCCCATACAGTTTATAAGTAAACACCGTCCCATAATAAATCCCATACACATAATTTATATATAAACATCGTCCCATAATAAATCCCATACACTCTAGTATAAGTAAACATCACCACATTATTAATCCCGTCCACTTAATCTATAATTAAAAATCATCCCATAATATATCTCAACCAATTAATCTATAGCGTGGCTGTTTTTCGAAAGGCTTGGTTCATAGCAAATAAAGAAATGTATATTATGATTACCTGTTTTCTAAATCTAGAACATTCAGTACATCGTTTAATAAACCATGTTTTAGTTGATAATCTTCTTTACCACTTGCTGTCAATGATGGCGAAGCATTTATCTCTATTAACCATCTGTCGTAGAATTTTCATTATATCACATATAACAATTCACTCTATGAAAATAGGGCTTTTAATTTGTAAACAAGCTGTTGCCATGTAAGATACGCCAACATTTTGCAAGAGATGGACAGAGAACAAGCAGTGGCGATAATCCAGGAAGCATAGAACTAAATAGTTACAGTCTGATATGCCCGAATATCTAATGGAACCGAGATCTGATAAATATTATGACCTGTATATGGTGACCACAAACAAAATGTGAGGTCCAGACAAACCACTACGTCCGTATAATATTCTACGTGAAAATATGAGGCATAATAAAAGCGAAATAAGGAACACGACACGCCATAGGCATCTCTTACTTTGTTATTTTAAAAAAACAATTAAACTAAGTAGGTCGAGTACTTACGGTTTAAGTTTTGAATCTAAGATTACATCAAAACCATACATCTCAAAACAATGTTTATCATTGATGATGATCTTCTGTACAGATTGTAAACTTTTTACTATTATATTATCTATTTCTTTAAATATTTGTTGTACCTATAAAACACAAAATAGTATACACCTTATCAAAATCAGAAATTTTAATCGGAATCACTTAAAAAATTATTACACATCTTATCAAAATCAGGCATTATTGTCCAAATTAACATAAAAATGTTTTGTGGCTGTAAGTATAAGTGCATGCAGAGTGTGAGACCCGTGTCCAGTAACTGACCTAATTTTAGCTGCAAGTTGCTTGATGATGCAATCATAATGGTATAATGAATTATAATGAGTCACGTGATATTATTGGCGCGAACGAGGAGAGAAGAGCGCGTTACGTGTGGTAGGAAACATGGCGTGTGTGCCTGGCAGTCTAGCCCCTGATTACCTGTTTTCTAAATCTAGAACATTCAGTACATCGTTTAATAAACCATGTTTTAGTTGATAATCTTCTTTACCACTTGCTGTCAATGATGGCGAAGCATTTATCTCTATTAACCATCTGTCGTAGAATTTTCATTATATCACATATAACAATTCACTCTATGAAAATAGGGCTTTTAATTTGTAAACAAGCTGTTGCCATGTAAGATACGCCAACATTTTGCAAGAGATGGACAGAGAACAAGCAGTGGCGATAATCCAGGAAGCATAGAACTAAATAGTTACAGTCTGATATGCCCGAATATCTAATGGAACCGAGATCTGATAAATATTATGACCTGTATATGGTGACCACAAACAAAATGTGAGGTCCAGACAAACCACTACGTCCGTATAATATTCTACGTGAAAATATGAGGCATAATAAAAGCGAAATAAGGAACACGACACGCCATAGGCATCTCTTACTTTGTTATTTTAAAAAAACAATTAAACTAAGTAGGTCGAGTACTTACGGTTTAAGTTTTGAATCTAAGATTACATCAAAACCATACATCTCAAAACAATGTTTATCATTGATGATGATCTTCTGTACAGATTGTAAACTTTTTACTATTATATTATCTATTTCTTTAAATATTTGTTGTACCTATAAAACACAAAATAGTATACACCTTATCAAAATCAGAAATTTTAATCGGAATCACTTAAAAAATTATTACACATCTTATCAAAATCAGGCATTATTGTCCAAATTAACATAAAAATGTTTTGTGGCTGTAAGTATAAGTGCATGCAGAGTGTGAGACCCGTGTCCAGTAACTGACCTAATTTTAGCTGCAAGTTGCTTGATGATGCAATCATAATGGTATAATGAATTATAATGAGTCACGTGATATTATTGGCGCGAACGAGGAGAGAAGAGCGCGTTACGTGTGGTAGGAAACATGGCGTGTGTGCCTGGCAGTCTAGCCCCTTATGTTTTCGACAGTAGTTTTTGGCGGTTAGCCATTCTGTTAGAAAAGGGGCGATGACATTGTGTTAATGTAATAATATATTGTTACGGTAACATTTGTATTTAAACCAAAGTGTTGAATGGTTATTATAACATTAGCAAACCACGTTTTGTTGAGATGCCGGTGTACGTAGTCGCAGACTAGTGAACTAACTTTAAGTGAAGTCGTAAAATTGTAGCTCTTGTCGTTGAACTGTTATAATAAACTTTTCTTGTATTTATAAGTACTATAGTATTGTTAGTCTATAGTATTGTTGAATAGCTTGTGGGCCCATGTTCATGTAGACGCTGGGAGTGGGAAGCGGTATAAATAAATAATTCAGTGACCATATAGGCTAATAAAGTCTCGGTTCGTCTACAACTGCAAGTTGAAGAGGGGATTCAAATAAACACTTTATGATGCCGTCTATGCCAGGTCTGTGACACAGAGTGGCGTTTCCCATTTTGATAATTAATAAAGTGGTATTAACATGAACACTACAACCCAATGATATCCCAATGAAACTTAAATCTATGCGATTTTATTGGCGATATTTAGACCTGTAATTTTGGAATTTACCTTCCGAAAATACGTCAGAATGCACCAAATTGAATCTAATTTACCAAATTTTTATGGGGGAGGGCCGTTAATTGGTTGAGCGACTTCGGCGCAATTAGTTAAGTAATTATCAAACCTAGACAAGACCCCCCCCCCCCTTGCAAAATATCCTGAATCCGCGCCTGTTAGTGTTTAGTCACAGAATCCCGCTCACACAACCTAAACTTGTGTAGTACCACAATTGACTATGGTGATGTGGCTAGATATCATACCAAGTGCATCTCTAGGACGTAATTATGCAGTGGGGTATCTAACGGCATACTGTATTATAAATGTGTAAATACTTACTGCTTCAATTCCATGTTTAGCTAATAAAAATTGTCGTAATCTGTGTAATGACCATTTACAACCCTTTTCTGGATCATAATCCGGTGCAGTTTTTTGTACTGCAACATTTGTTAAATGAACATCTATTTTATAGGTTAAGGAATATAAACTCTTTTTCTTTTACATAATACATTTTATGTTTCCATAGCAACACTTAATTGTTTCCAAAGCAACACTTAATTGTTTCCATGGCAACACTAAAATTGTTTCCATAGCAACTCTAAAATATATGTAAAATATATACAACTGGTGGTAGTTTTTTTTATTTGATGTGCATACAAGTTATATTACATATGAACCTGTCATGATGTCATCACAGGTTGAAATATTCAGTTCATATCAACTCCTTCATATCAACCTCTGATGATGATGATGACATATTACAAAGAACACAGAAATCACTTTTTCATTCTCTTCACAATTACAAATGTTTATTGCTGAAACTCTACCCACTTCCGTGTAACAAATAACTTATGTTCTTGTGTATACTCTGATGTCTGAAACACATGCAGGTAATCACAGGTTACAAAAGTTTATCAAAAATATAAGAAGAAGAAAATACACTCAATAACTCGCATTGTACATAATAACTATAGACATTTAAGCTTTCAACTTACCCTCAACACTTCGATTATCCATGTGTAATATATCTTTAACAATTTTCTCTTCGTCCCCACACTCCAAATCTTGTAAGTATTTATAGCCCAACAGTCTCTTAAATCCTTCTCTGAACATACTGAAACCCTTGCAGGTTCAAAGTCAGAAAAATCGGAACACATTGCCTTCTTCTGATCAAAATTTTTCCAGCTTTTTGACTAGCAACTAGTAGATCCTCGTCACAATTTGCATTCAGTTCTATTTCGCCTTCAATTAATTGGCTAAAAGGGATTAATTTTTCATCTGATAACTACTATTACTATCCATTTCATTTTTACTTTCAATTCACATGAACTTATAGCGACTCCAAAATGGGGAGGCATTATCCAATCAATGTTCACATAAAACAATGACATTGTATATGCCAGATATAAACCTTCTCCCCCTCAGATTATTATGATAGAGAACACATGGGTTCCCCCCACCTGTTCTCTTCATATCAACCTCAGGTAGGTTAATATGTATATATGTACATAACACTAACAGCATATAGTAACCTGAGACAAAACAGCAAGGACAGCAAGATCTGGAGTGTGTACCTGAAGTAATAACTACACAATTTACATGTGCTGATAACTAGCCAAATGATCCAAGCAATTCAATGTAACAAATAGCTAAAACTCTGATGCGTAAACAAGAATTTTCAACAAGCAGATCAACAAAAAAGGATACATGTATCATCAATAGAATCTAGAGAAAATCTTGTATTAGAAAATCTAGCAAAACCTTCTCTATATAACCAGGCTTTAATTGGATTATACTGAAATATACATTGGTTATATTTATTTATAAAATATATACATCAGTTTTAATTTGTTTTATAAATGTCTTTGAATATTGTAATTGTTTTTATTGCTCTTCAAAATTAGCACTATAAAAATATGGTGTTCAAGAAAGATAATCTTGTGTCACTCAACTTTTCTGTTTCTTCGCACAGTTTGATTGTTTTAAAATATTCCAAACACCATCCCCCAAACAATGAATAAACAAGCATTCTAAAGGAAACTCTCAAACAATAAATAAACAAGTATTCTTAATATAATCTCCAAACCCCCCAAACAATGAATAAACAACTATTCTTAACATAATCCCCCCAAACTTCTTAACAACGAATAAAGAAGCATTCTAAACACCATCCCCAAATCCCTTAAATATGCATCATGCAAGAGGTAAATCAACATATTGGAGGTCTTCCTTTACTAGGCCCTATATTTTATCTGAATTATCAATTAGACATTAATTAACTTATCCATACAATATTCAGCACTCGATGCCATCATTAGCCTGTGATATTTAGTGGATTTGTTTACAATTTGTTATGGATAATTTAGCATAAAAATGGATAATCATGACTTTGTTTATTATCGTACCAACATTAGTAATATCATGGTACAGAGTGAAGCAATTTGACTGAAATATTCAGCATATTCTGTTTTCATTATCTATCTTCACTTTACCTATTATAACGAGAACTGTCAGCACTTTAATTATCTAATCTTACCTAATCCAATGCCTTTTAAATGAATAAATAAGCATTCTAAACTCCATGCTCAAAACCTTCAAACTATATATATATATATACTGTACCGGTATTAACATATTGTCTTAATAGTACTTACAGATAAAACTAATACATATACACGTAAATCAAACTTGCGTCCACCAACAAGATAAGGATCTGCTATATATCTCTGTACAACATAAAGCTCAGGAGCTTCTTTTTGCGTCTGATCTGATACTGGTTGATAATCTCCCTTGAAACAGTCAACAAAAGATTAAATCATGTTATTTGAACAAAGTTTTGCATGGTGTGGTGTTCGGGGCTTGTACTTGTTCAGAGATATGTCCTCATAAAGTTGCTTGTTCCCACAACTCTTTATATCCCTTTCAAGGACAAAAGAAAAAGATACGAATTATGCAGATTAATTTATAAGATGCAGTTCCAATTTGACCTGAGTGTCCTGAAAATTCAATTTTAGACATTTTCGACTTATTTCACAAAAATTAAGTAGATATTTGGAATGGATGCTGTAAATTCACATCTAAATCTGTTCAAATCAAGTTGTTCTATGCATGGCAGAAGTAACTCAAAGCCAAAGGCGAAAGTTTGACACTTTTTCTATAACTTTGCTCTGTCTTACCTTTCTCCAATTTGTAATATCTTTTAATTTACGAAATAGAAAGATTCCATGTCCCTGGGATTTAGCTGCTGGTTTCATTATCCATATCGCACCAGGATTCTTCTTAAATTCTTCAACAAATATATGGTATTCTAACTGGAAAATGAGGTTTTGTTGGTATTAAACAATCAGGTACATAATAATATGCATGTGTCCTCTTCTATCACAGATCTATTTATCCAAATAATATTCTATTATAGTTGTTGCAGCTGTTGTGAAAAAGAAAGAATATGCTTCTATTTTTCAAGACACCTGATACTACTTTGTCAGTTATTTAGGCACATTTCCTAGTTTAGGTTCATATACATGTACTATCACATCATATTGTCACCCTTGAATTGGAATGCCATTTATGGGATAGAGGAACTATATCTTATTGTCAATGACCGTCTATTGGTAATTGCTAGTTCTACTTGTGTCACTTTTATTACTTACTGGCAATTCAAAAGTACTTGGGTAAAAGTCAAAGCTGAAAAGAGAAATAATGAATTTAGTAATCAATACCATAATCAGATTCTCAATTTTTTTATTAAAGTTTATGATTCATAATTACAATAGCAAAAACATTTTGCTAGCCTTTAAATAAGAAATGTGAACATTTTATATAACAATTGTGGGACATTTTTGGGTGCACAAAGTGACTATATAAATTTACCTCTGAGCTTCCAATTTTCCAAATTCTTTTTCTGTTTGTCTTTTTAATCTCTTTAAATTTTTCACCATTAAATTCTTCCTAGTAAGCTGTTTCAAGGAAATAATTGTAAAATTATCAATTGTGATTTACAGAATAAATAAATAGATAGAACTCAATGGCCATTGAATACGGCTCAGGTTATTCAATGGTTCAAGAGAGTGTATCCCTGCGCAAGTATTCCACGAGTAGGGATACACTCTCTTGAACCATTGAATAACCCGAGCGGTATTCAATGGTCATTGAGTTCTGTATTTATTCTATAACTACATGCAAATCTCAAAATACACTGTACTATTCAGATTATTAAAAAAATCATCATCAATAACGTTACAATTCATGACATGTTCCACCCTATTTTCTTTCCTTTTTACAAAAATTTTCGTTGCTAGTGGTGACGTCATTACGGTTTGACGTAATTATGAAAATGACGTCATTCTGGGCAAAAGTAGTACGTTTTCAAGCCATTGAATACAACCATAGGTTATTCAATGGCTGTATTCAATGATATTTGTTTGTATTTGCATGTAGTCATAGAATAATACATTGTATATCATAACATACCAATATTTTTTTCGTTTTCATAATTCATTTGATGCCAGATTTGAATGTGCAGTCACAAATCTTCTATTAGGCATTTCATAAGCAAATCCCTTATATTTCTTACAGGGTCTAGTAAATATTTTTAAAATCTTTTCTTTTAATAAAACTAACACTGGGTTTAAAACTCTTTATCTCCACCGTTACCTCATAATAATTTCTAAAGTGTAGAATTTTCTGATGTTCTTGTAAAAATGTGGTATCATAATTTTGATGAATCCATTCTCTGTCACACCAAAAGAAATCCCATTCACCATCTCTGAAATGCAATAACCCAATTCCATATTTCTACCAGTGATTATATTTTGTTAAACCCTCACTATCAGTGAGTATGAGTTTCAATCAAATCCTGTTATCTCAAACTTGGGGATCAGGCACATCTCAAGGAAATAACATCTCAAATTCCTCTTTATAATTCAACTAAATTTATCTCCATTTTTTCTAGGCTATGAACTAAATAACATATTATTCTGAGACAAGTTTTTATCCATGTCATGTAGTTAAAATGCCACCCTATATACCTTCTTTATTTTGACTGCAAACTAGCTCCTCTTCTGAATATGCATGATGCAAATCTTGTTTATTTTAAATATAGTATCTGACATTTCGAAATCTGGCCCATATTTATTATACATGCATAGGTTTTAATTTAATAGAACACAGAAAAAATTGCTTTTCCTTATTTTGGCTAGCTTAACTTGCCTCTGCCCTCATTCCTCTTTTATGACTGTGAAAGCCAAAGAGTAAGCTTATCACATAATTAGGAGATAACTGGATATTACCCATCAGCTTCTTGCCAGCCTGGTCTAGCCCGTAAAACATCTAATATAGTATTCTGAAGAGATGTTCGAAATCTTATTTCTCTATCACTAAAAGACAAAATAAAGAAGAAATCATTTCAAAGATTTGGTAAGTTTTATTATACTACTGAAAATACTAAAAGGTAAATGAGAGTGCCAGCACACTATAAATGATTCAAAAGATTTACTATACAAAATAATGTACATAATACAAAATTTCTATGGGTCTATAATGATGTATGTATTACATAAAGAAACATCATTTACCATATAATAGCTTTTTGCCTTTGTGTTCCTTTAGACTGCATATATCCTGGAACCTGAATTAAAATCATGAAGAGACATATAATTTATGAAAGTAAGTAAATTGAACATTAATAATTACCGTGTATTAGTCTAGCACAACTCGGATAAGGTTAGTACCAGGGTTCTTACTTCATTTTGAAATGAACCGGCCACGGGTCGCCCTAACAGATAGTCGTCTTTATGCATATTCTATTCACGACCATAATTGCATATCGTATTAAGAATAATATTACCTTAAACCCTGAATATAAACCCTTAATAAACAAAACCTTTGTTTTAATAGCATACTTGTATTCATAAGTCGATATATTCACACTTTTACAGTCAAATTTCCGTACTTTGCAAAATGCATATTACTAGTCCTACTTTTGCTTTCATTGTTTCGTCCAACCAAACGGAAGTTATAATTTAATAATAAAAAAAAATACGAGTAAATACAAATATGTTTTTTAAAACTTTTTTTATTCTTAATCACTGGTAAATATATAAAAACAACAAAATATATAAGCACATATCAATAGTATAACAAGTTAACAACGTAGCACAAATTTATTTCCGTGTATGGTCGGAAAGATGCCGATCACGTGACCAATTGTCTCGATTCAGATTAATTTATTTTTAGTGTCACCTGCTTACAGTCGCCGGGATCTAATGTCTTTCCACTTTAGTAAACAATTATGTGGATCGAAGGAAGATAGAGGGGGGCCTTCTAAACTTATCCGCATCAAGTTATCTAAAGTTTCTACGTTTAGACGGCACCTAAGCTTATATAGTTTTGATAACGTTCTGCTTAGAAAAAACCCCTCTCACACTCGACACTACTAACTGGTAGCGTCCTCCCTATTTCCATCAGTTTTATTACATTTGGAAATTGTTCTTTCATGGAATTGTGATGACAGCTCACCAGTAATTCGGAATTAATAACTTAGTTAGACAAAACATTTTCTGTGAATTTTTGTCAAACGAAAGCCATTTGAAAGTAGTTAACCATTCGGATTTAAAATATCTTCCTGACCTCGACTTTGGTTGACCTATATTGGACGTGGGGGGATCTGCAGCTTTAGGAATTACCAATGACGACGTGCATGCTTGAAGTTCAAGGTCAGCGCCGCCATCACTATCTTCGGCTATATCTCGTTTACGTTTTCTATTGTCATTCTGCGAGGTGTTCAAGTACTTCAACTTTGTGTTAGATATAAATGATTGAACCGACATTGGATTATATACATTCTTTTACTTGGCTTGATTAACTCAACTAAATTGTTTATTTAGGAAACAAGCCGATAAGGATTGAAGCTGAAGGTAATCAGATTGTATTGACGGACTCTGTGATGGGTTTCTTAATCGACGAGTAATAATTAACTCTTTGTAATCGGCCGTGATGGGTTTCTTAATCGACGAGTAATAATTAACTCTTTGTAATCGGCCGAAAGTTGATTGATTAATGATACCATAGTGGCCGATTCATGATAATTAACTCTTTGTAAATCGGCCGACGTAGATTGATATATGATACCATAGTGGCCGATTCATTGTTTTATCAATCGGCTAGATTAAAGATCAATCGGCTAAAGCCGACAAAAAACAGCCAAATAAGATCCCTGGTTAGTACATTGATTGTCTGTTGTACATAAGGCCCTGTCTTTATGAGGTCAAGATCTATGTCGAATTTAAAATGCTGGGAATAGGGCCTACCTATCTTCAAACTTTTGAATTTGAAGTTGAAAATGATGTTTTTACAAATTTTTTTCAAATGGCAACATTGAATTATAAGTTTAAAAGGCTTATTCTTTGACAAGATATGACTATTAAAAGATACCGTCTATTTTAAGGTTTTAATTATTACACCTTAAAACTAACAGTATCGTAATCGTATAGAACTTAAAAATGTGAAATTCTCGCTAAGGCACAGCTAGCTGTCGGGTCGCCGAGAACATCAGAGACGTTCAGGCACAATTTGTCTAGTCTGACATTTTGTCTGGTGAGCTCATAGTTTAGTGGTAAGGGTTCTAGAATTGTTTATTGATGTGTTTGGGGGTAAATCGTAACATCGCTCCGATTGGTAAAATTGGTGGCTCGATCAAGTATTCAAAGTAGGCCTATTTTACGCGATCAGCTTGCCGATCACTACACACTGGCCAATGTTTTCATTATTTTTGGTTTTGTTAAAGTTCCAATAGCATATTTTCTAATAAAGTCAGGTCGCCGAGAACATCAGAGACGTTCAGGCACAATTTGTCTAGTCTGACATTTTGTCTGGTGAGCTCATAGTTTAGTGGTAAGGGTTCTAGAATTGTTTATTGATGTGTTTGGGGGTAAATCGTAACATCGCTCCGATTGGTAAAATTGGTGGCTCGATCAAGTATTCAAAGTAGGCCTATTTTACGCGATCAGCTTGCCGATCACTACACACTGGCCAATGTTTTCATTATTTTTGGTTTTGTTAAAGTTCCAATAGCATATTTTCTAATAAAGTCAACACATAATTATTTCTATTTCTTTTGCTCAAAATGTTGTCAACTCAATATTATACGATCATGGGCAAAATTTCATGGGGGTTAAAATGGTTGAGACAGGCTGATTGAGGAGATAGTAACTCAATTACCTCCCTTGTTTTCCCATTCCTCTCCATGGACGGCCATCTTCAAACGTTTGAATTTGAAGTTGAAAATGATATTTGTGCCAATTTCTCAACAGGCAATAGTGAATTATAAGATTAATAGGATTATTCTTTAACAAGGTAGGACTGTTTATAGATACAATCTATTTTAGGGCTTTATTTTAATACATTTTAAAAATATAACCTAAAAAAATATGCTATTGGAACTTTAACTTTTACCTTACTAACGACATTGCTTTGGGGCTTCGCAAACATTATTGCACGATTTGCTTATAAATGTGTGCCTGGTTTGTCCTTGTAATGTAAAACATTTTGCGCCCCAAATATTCAATTTGTTTACATTCGCGACAGTGACGGGAAGTACTAGGTGGCGCTACGAACTCTGCCTGTCTATATAAATTAACTCGTTTATAGCAAAAACCGGGCTGTATTATGACTGATTGCAGATTATTTTCCCATTGAATTTGTATTTAATTTAAAGATATAATAGAATATGTCCACATTATTGGGACACCCAAATTTATCAGTTTCATGGGGGATGATGATTGGAATCGCAAAAAGGTATCCAAGGGCGCGTGCACACAGAGCTTGAAATATAAAACGGAAGCAGGTAGACATAGCAAAACTTCGCTTCCGGTGTAAATATGGTAAGAAACACTTCAGGAACTAGGGTTGTGTAACTTTTGCAAGTTTTGAAAAGCTTTTTGTAACTTGTGCAACTAGTTTTAGCGGTAATAAACACTAGCACCTCACTTTTATTTTATAAAAAGTGGTGTCAAGCAATTCGAAAGCCCACTCCACCTGTTTCTAAATCATGAAATTGAATGTTACTAAAAATTCGTTAGCTATCACTATCATAGTTATTAGTTCAGCTCTGAACGTCGGTCTCATTACACTCACCCTGACCGTTCAGGGAATGGCCTATTCAATCAATGTCGAAAATAATTTGAACCCCAGTCAATTTTACTGGGCAACTTTTCACTGCGAAACATCGGAGTGTCAATCCGTGTGGACGTCTGTACAATGTAAAGGAACATCTTAGTGACAAAATAAGACCTTGCTTACCTCGCTAGACTCAGTATGAGCGCAACAACACGCTGTTTAAAATACGTCCCCTCCTATCAAACTACCCTTTCGCCACCATGACACAGCGTGTTGTGATGCTCATACTGATTCTAGCGAAATGAGCAAGGTCTTATTTTCTCACTGCTCTTCCCCACCTCTAAGAAGACTATTTTTTGAATCATTATATTACCTTCTATTTTTCACTCACAGTGTTTATTTTTTTTTCGGCAAAAGGAATCATTGCTCCCCATATCTGACACAAATTTTTAATAATTCAAAAATATTCTCAAGTAGAATTATGCGTATGGCCGTATGTGATTAAAAAAAAATGGTTTTGAAATAATCTGCCACATTATGAATCTCGAATCAAACGCATGCACAGACCTCATTTTTTTTTTAACCACAAAATTCTACTTAAAAATAGTCTTGAATTTATATAAATTTTCGTCAGATGTGGCGAGAAATGATATCTTTTGGCAAAAGAGGAGAATTCCCGTGGAAAATAACAAGGTTAGGATTCCAAAATTACTTAGAAAAGAGGTGAGGATAGATTGGAATTTTAATATTACAGTAGGAATGAATAGAAATGGTCCGAGGACAGCATCCTATCAAAAAATGACATATCTATGTTATGGCATGAATCATAATAATTTATGACTATTATGACCAAAATAGAATTGCTGTTATTTTTAGCAAAATAATGTTAGAATTGTATAGGTGAATTATATAACCATACATGTCAGTGGTAGGTCTTCAGGTGTGAAGATTAGATTCTCTTTTTAAAATCATATTTTTTTTTTCAGTATAAGCTTATTACTACATACGGTATGTATTTAAATGATTCCTGGTTTGTCTTTTTAGTGAAGAGAAATCCAGCTGTTGTTGATTAAAGATCCAAATTTATAAACGCCATCATGGGGAATGGTATGAATAAGGTAAATATTTACTTGTTACTTGTGACTTCAGAGGACATAATGCGACTGGTGTTTCTAATTTGCATTTGGTTGGTCAAAATCAGACCATTTAAACAACTTCTAAATATTTATTAGATCTGCACTAACAATATTTGTGTGAAATGCTTTTTTGTGGAATGAGACAACATTTTTTAAAATCACTGTGTGGGTGTAGACAGGATCAGACCAATTGTCGTTCAATATGTTTTCAAGGGATGTATGTCACCACGAATAATAAGATTTTTTAGTTAAAGTGGCAATGATTAAATGAATTGTCATTATTTTAAATGTTAAGCTTATCGTGTTTTTCTTCAGATTATTAAAGGTGTATATATTGGTAATTTTCGAGATTCTAAAGATCAAAAACAACTAACAGAGAATAACATAACACATATCCTTTCAATACATGATAATGCCACACCGATACTGCCTGTGAGTATTGATAATAAGAAGTAGGAACAACATGTTTAAAGAGATAAATATTGATATAGTCATTGAGATCTTTTAAATAAATTGATATTATTTAAAAATAGGATTATGATGAGGTTATCATCATTAGATTTGCCATAGCACATGCCATTAGATTCTGTCCTGAGCAGTTCATTTGAAAGGCTATGTTTGCAAATAGGAAAAGCTTTGACCGAATTCTGTATTTGATTTACAAGGGCATAGTGTTAATACTTCATATACCCCAATATCATAATGTGGTTTTATATTCCTGCCATATTGCACACCTGTCATACCTTTATTATCAAATCTTATTAACACCTTCATTAGAGACTTCAAGTATGATCCGATCGTTCTAAAATTTTTAAGTCATTTTGCTCATAACTGATAACTGTTAGGATGACATAGCTGATGATGATAATGATGAAGTATGTGTTGTAGGCTTGCAACGAATGTTGGACTATTTAATCAGTATGTTCTTGTGTTCTTTACTTAAAGGATAAAGAATATCTGTGCCTTATAGCCAGTGATCATCCTGCTCAAGATCTCACTCAGTTTATTTCACAATCAAATGATTTTATACATAAAGCTCGGCTCAGTGGAGGAAATGTTATTATTCATTGGTAAGAATTTATATATTAATTACACTTTAATTTTATGGGGAAAATAACTTCCCTGGAAAGTATTTATATGGCACTTATTTCCAATAAGAGTATGGCATATCTGGTGTATGAAAGTGCAGACTCGGTTGGAATATGTTTTTAGTCCAAGTATTATCAATCACACAGTGTGTTTGCTGGAAGGCATCTTCATCAGAAATGTACAAGTTATCACAGGACTGGAATGGTGATCTGAAATCTAAGGAAAAATTTGACATAAATCAGTTTTTAATACAATAAAAGTGATGTTTTACTACACATGTATTTATCTATTAATTTATTTATGATTTTAGCCTGGCTGGTGTATCACGAAGTGTTACATTAACAGCTGCCTATATCATGACAGTAACAAATCTTCAGTGGAGAGATACATTAAACTCAATTCGTGGTGCTAGAAGTTGTGCAAACCCAAATTTTGGCTTTCAAAGGCAGCTGCAAAAATTTCAGGAAGAAATGTTAGAAGAGGTTTGTTGTCATCTGAATAATAATATGCTTTTAATGATTTCCATCAAATTTCTACAGTTATGGCCTGGCTGGGTCCTCAAAACTGCAGCCACAACTTATGACGATTTACCGAGCATGTGATAACATTAGTAGGAAGTGTTTTAATATTCAAATCACTCAATTTTCAATTTGATGTACATGACAAAAATATTGATATGTAAGATAAAACAATGTGTAAGGCTGTCAAAAATAACGCTGCCAATATCTCGATGGTGTCCAGAGTATATGGACTAGTAACATTGCTATTTCCCCTGATTTCATTGTAGAAGACTACCATGTGTAGCACTTTGTGGTTAAATAAAAGGATTAGAGTCCACTGTATAGTTAAAATAATTAATACTCAAAAAAATACCTTGAATTTAAGATTAAACTCGATATGAAAAAAAACCCATCTGTGTCTGTCTTTGTATCAATAATAAGAGTTGTGCCCCTTGATCAACTGTAACGTAGAAACATATTTAGACATGAAAGAATACAAGTAGCATTATTGTATCTAAACATTCATGTATAAAAAACTAATAATTATGGTATTATAATTCCCTTTAGTTTGCATATCATACAATTTTTTTTTTTCTATGAAAGTCTGTAGGCCTTCAAATAGAGGCTGGAAATAATGTCATGGTTTTTTTTTGTGAGTTGACAAAAATCAGTCTTCCCACACTGAGAAAATAATCATTGCAAAATTCAATTATTTCAGGAAAAGAAACGTTTTTTTGCTTTTCATGGAAAAAATCCTTTTGATGATGAATCTGATTGTAAAATAAATCTGAGTGCCTACCAAAAGTTTTTATTAGGTAATGCGGAAGATGAATCTACATATCCACTGCCACATAATGCCTACACTGATAAAGAAAAAAGACAAGGATATACTGAAGATAAAAAATCATCTTGAACAAAATCCAACTCTCACAAATTGAGAAAACAAGGTATCATTAAGATTTAGAATACAGGAAATGTTTTGTATATTTGGTAGAATAACCTTAATGTGTTTTGTTAAGGAGTCTGTAAGTTATTGGTTGTTTTTCAAACAGAATCATGCATACTCTTAAGTCAAGGTATATCTATAATAAATGTAAATAAAGCTGGTGTGCAGTTATCAATGATTACCAACAGTTTATAAATGTATGAACTTTATATTAAAGTACATAATTCTACCAATATTCTTCTTTACTAATTGATCATCAGTACTGAATAAATGTTGGAAAATGAAAGAATGTGATTGATATGTTGTACACTAAAGACAGTGTTACTGTTTAGTTAGATTATTGGGTTTAAATTAGTCTTTAATAATTCTTATAACTAATTGCTTTTTCTTAAATATATGAGGAAGATTGGAAACCTCATTATTATACATTTTCCATGTAGCATTAATCATCTGTTGTAAGAATTATTTGCACATTCTTTAATTTAGTAGTTTTTATTTCAATCATCCATATTAAATGGATATAAATATAAATGGGAACCCTCATCACTTTAATGATGATTTTGAAATAATTTTCAGAGCTATTCATGATATAATATTGTTTGTTATTAATGTATCAAGAATTATAAAGACTCTAGATCAACTGTGGATTTTACTGGCAGCTGATGCCCAGATTTTACTGGCAGCTGATGCTCAGCTTGAAATATTTTGGGGTTTCTACAATTGTTTCGGCCATTATTCTTTAATTTTTGATAGCCATCCTGATGAACATTTATTTCAATAATAAAGTTCTGCATACATTTTGCATATACAGTAGAATCTGCATTAAGCAGCCACCCATGGGAATTTTTATGATTGGCCGCTTAACGGGAGCGGCCTCTTAATAAAATCTTGTGTTTTTTTGTGCCGACATCAATTAGTATTACGCTTCGGTAAATTTGGCCGTCGCTGAATCTCTGACATAACTTCCGTAAACTTGTCATTTTGTCCCAACCTTCAATACTACTGTCTATCATTGTGATGCATTTGATAATATTTATCCATTTTTGTAAAATCTCATGCTTTTTATGTGCTGACATCAATTAATATACGCTTGAATGCATTGGAAGCAAACACCAATACTTCACTTGCATCGGTAAATTTGGCCGTCACTGGATCTCGGACATAACTTCTGTAAACTTGTCATTTTGTACCAACCTTCAATACTAATGTCTATTATTGTGATGCATTCAATAATATTTATCCATTTTTGTGAAGAAAATCGATGAATTAATAAGCACATGAACCAAAAAACATCAACAATGGCCGTTGATTGGGCGATGTTTTTCTAAATTTATTTGCAAAATAGTGACCGCTGGCCGCGTTAGAGGAGTGGCTGTTGAATAAAGAGATGAAACAATAGGATTTTTACAGGAGGAATTTATTGTGACCGCTTACAAGAAGATGTCGCTGAATAGGAGTGGCTGCTCATACGGATTCTACTGTAAAGTTACTTAGTACATGTACAATAGTAATCTTATTTTTAAACTATATAATATGGTGCTACTTATTAAAAATATCCTTGTTCAAATTTCGTCAAAATAGTTTAACAATATTGTTTGCTAGTATAAGAGGTGATCCTAGACCATTATTTGCATTTATTTGCTATGTCTTTAATTAGATCACATTTTTGATGATCATTTTTGCAATATTCCACCATTTTATTTGTTTTCAACCAAATTTAGATTTTTATTATACTAGCGATTCATGAAAAAATCTTTAATAGTTTGTTTGATTTACTGTGTATGTTTCTGGTTTTTTTTATGTGATAACTAATAACTATTAATGATTTTTCTAATAAAGATATTAGATATGTGTAATATTTACTGAAATTTAAGAGGTCAGTATACAATAATTTATGCAATTTATTGTGAAAATTAGTGAAATTATGCAATTGTTGATATTGTTGTTTATTATATTTTCAAGATATTTTATTCAATAAAAACTACATATTGTTGATACTATTAAAGAATCTCATACAGGTCATTTTATTTATATCAAATAAGTCAATGCAAGTCAAATAATAACAAAAAAGTCAACATTTTTCCGAGATGATATATTTGATAATTTACAAAAGGAGATTTTTTTCATGCCACAAAGAAATATTTAAATCAGGGTGCCCAATCAAATGGTTCTGTAAAAGAATATCTTATCAACGAGTGTTATGATATGTTTATCTTTCAATCAGTAATGATTTCCTTAAAATGGTTATTAATCAACACGTTTTGATATGAATTGTACTTATGACTGGTTTTATTTTAAACAAATAATAATCTGACTGACTAATAAAAGTAGCAATGTTGTTCTTTTTTTTTTATTTCATTTACAGAGTGTACATTGTAACAGAATCTGAGAATTTCTATCTAATATTTTTAGGTATATTTAACAATAAATTTGATGACCAGTTATCATACATAAACTAAGTGTTACTTTAAATAGTTTTGTGAAATAAGACTTGTAACAAAATATTAAGAAATGTCTGTTGAAGAATTTGTTATAGTTTTGATGAATGTCAGGTTTCAAACGTCCCATACTTAATATTAATATCTGTAGTTTAAAACCACAATGTAGAAAATCAAAGACATGATGTTGTAACCAAAAGGTAGAACCTTTTATGATTATGTATGTGATATGTTTTTAATTTATTTTTGTAAATTTTTATATCCTCTGGAAGAAGCATTTGATTTCTGCTTAGATAATAATAAATGTGTGCAACAATTTTAGTTTTATGTCTAATTCTTTCAAAGGGTCCAGTCAAACCTTGATTTACCACAAAAAGGCCTCTGTTTTCAGGGTGTTGCCATTGTGGAAGTCATTACGCAGATCCTGTTAACAAAATTTGCCATGAACTATAAAAAGTTTTAGTATTTAAAAAATAGGCCTACCAGTAAGTGTTCTGTGATGATCTATGATTATTGAGACTTGAGGTTATGTTTTTAAAATGATATTGTTTCTTTGACCAGGAGATATAGAAATATATTTGTAAGTTTTGTATTAAGATCTTACTGTTTTAATAGTGCCAAATATATACATTATTTGTAATTTACAAATTTCATTGTTTGGATAAAGCTTTAGACATTTATTAAGCTTGTGTTTTTTGTGGAATGATTTTCATTCTTATATTTAAAGATTTATTTGGGGGGTTTCGATGGCCTAGTGGTCTAGAGTGCCGCGCTTCGACCTCTAGAGGGCATGTTACCTCTGGCTTGCGGCTGTGGTTTCGATCCCTAGTGTGAGCATATGTGGCATGGAGATAGGGGCGCCTTCTCAACCTCGTTGGTTTCCTCCAGACACTCCCACAATATTTTAGTACCATTTGAGATTGATTAGAAAATTAATCAAACAGAAAGTACCATCTATGTTCTCTCAATTTGTATATAAAAATCAGAGTTACATTGACAAAATAAATATTTTTCCATGTGTGTACCTTTTGATGGATAGCCGAATTGTTAGCCTGTGCATGCTGCATCATAAAGGTCTGTCATTGAGTCAACTGGCGTGGTTTTGATTCCCTGGTTGTACGTGACATGGAGTAGGGTTACCTGTCCAACCTCGTGGGTTTTCTCCAGCTGCTCAAGACCCTATGCACAAGCGAATTACTGAAATAAAATTAAACCATATGTCAGTCCCGAAATGACCTAGTTTGTGTCGAGTGGACATTAAACACCATCTCTCTCTCTATTAAGTCACTAAGATCCTAAATACATAAAGCTAAAGTAGATAGAGGGGATGGGGGACTTTAAACCCAGAGCTGGTCCAGTGAGGGTTTTTTTGTGATTGAAAAAGGCTTCGAAAAAGGATCCAAATCAGAAAATAACTTATTTCCAATAACCATCCAATTCGTATCAATTAGATGTCATCCGATAGTCCATCTTTCATTGTTTTGATCTGATGGGAGAAGTCCCGTTTTTCGCAAGAGCACCATTTTTTTCGTTTACTTTTTTTTCTGTTTTTCTTTTTGACTACTTCCGCCATACCAGTCATTGTTGGGATAGTTTCAAAGGAGCTAAATCATTAACATGTGGGGCCTAGAAATTGACACAAGTGGATCGCAACTCATATGATTCTCTAATATGAATACATATAAACTGGTTTTCATTTTACTCTAATTTCAAATCAGTTATGTTCGGCGAACGAATGCAAATTTCTAGTGTCTAGTTATTCCAGTCTACATCCGCCGTTTGATTTGGTGCAATGTTTCTAGCCTTGTTCCTCGAGTCTCTTGCTAGAACTGAGGCTGAAACGCATTAAATTTATAGAACATGATTCCTGTACCAATGATAAAATAATTATTTTGTCTTAAATATTGGATATCAGTAGCCCATCTTTGGTAAGATCACGTCATCAATTTTGATTTAATTTGACAAGTAATTTGCGTTTTCAATGTTAAATATTTTAGATGATATTGAGTTAGAGACTTAGCTACTTTAACAACCTATTTGGGCACTTGAGTAGTAGCAATGTCCTATAATGATCAGATAAAATCCCTCTGAGATATCGTAGGTTAAAAAGTGCTAAAATGCCAAAATATCGAATATTAAATTTCAATAAGTCAATATACATTGTTAGAATTTGATTATGTCAGCTTTCTAAATATATAAATGTTTTGGGGGGGGGGGGAATTTGCTGCAGAAGCCTTTCTACCATCCTGTCTAATTAAAGACTTGATTTTTGGATCTAATTTGAGATTTGCACCATGGTTACGTGATTATATACATGTAAATAGAAATTTCACCGCTTGGATCTTTACAAGATCGGGTGATTTTGAGTACACACCTCCGAAACGTAACTCCACACATATTACATGTTGAGAACCATATTATACTTTGACATTCATATGTGACAACAATTTTCCAATTTTCTGTTTACCATTCTCGGCTATTTCCATTATGATATTTATAGCACAGTATGATATTCATTTTTAATTGGGTTATTTCCTCCTCTAACTGAATAACTAATGAGCCTTTATGTAGGGTCACTTGATATAGCTATTTCGTCAATGAATGAAATTATAAATTTATATTTAACATATAAAACTCAAAACAGGTTAATTTAAATTATTTCAGTCGTGTAAGAATTTAAAAGTGATCAGTGATAGGGAATATAATTTATTGGAAATAAACACTTTATGAAAGTCGTAACGATCTATGGTTCATCTATTGTCGAAGTCAAAAATATGCACAAAATGCCGACTTGTTATACAGTTAGGATGTCCTCCAATTTATCCCAAAATAAACAGATGATTATTTTGCACATCAACCTTTTTTAAAGCTCAAAGCAATCAAATTGTCCATTACTCTGGGGAGAAAATACTCATTATCAAACTTCAGTCAAATATATTGGTGTTATAATTATACCTTTTTTAAAGCTCAAAGCAATCAAATTGTCCATTACTCTGGGGAGAAAATACTCATTATCGAACTTAAGTCAAATATATTGGTGTTATAATGAAACTTGGATGGCTATAACTGTCTTATATCAAGTAAAACCTGGTCGATTTGAAAATTTGAATAATATTTGAACCAGAATTATTTTAACAGAAGTACTTTTGACTGTACATGGGCTTAAATTCCATATTAAGTTGGCAGGATACGGTTGTAAAGAATCAATAGACATTCAAAATTGTTCTCTAAGTATTCAAATTGTTGCTTAGTGTGACGTTTTATATCTATCAAACCAGGTGGTTAGCTGTCCCGCATTTTGAAATTTTATTATAAAAACAATTCATTTGATCTAATATACACCGAATTGTTTAAAGAGAGGAATCCAACAATTTTTATAATGAATAAATAGGATCACATTGGGATTCAGTTTCATTGGTGCAAAGCATTAATTGTGATATCACATTTGTCTATATAATTATTACGGACTTTGAATGGCAATCCCATATGATCAAGGATAAAGCACACGGCACATTTCTCATAAAAAAGTGTTGTTTTACAATTTGTTTGATACCCCGCCCCTCCTCTGGATCCGCTCCTGCATATTAAATTATCATACAGGGTAGTTCTTTCATCACATGTCATTGAGAAATAGTTTCATTTTTCCAGGGAATCTGTCTTTATTCGTAATGACTCATTTCCTGTAATACCAGTCACCAAATAAATTGATTTTTTAAGTAAAATGTCCTTCGCATATTTTCCGGTTTTGTATTGTTAGCTCTTCGGGATCTTGATAAAAAAAACGATATTCTTGTTTTTAATTTTAAAACTTGAAAATTTAAAGCCAATGGCGGTTGTGAAGAGCAATCAAATATTTATTTTTAAAAATAAATTGGAAATGAAAATATATTCAAGTGGGTTTGACTCTACGCATTCATGATTTCGTTCACAGATCAATTATTCTTTGACCGGCTCAAAATATTAGTTTTAAAAAGAAAAAAAAATAACTAACACCAACTGCACCTCTTCTAGTGTTATAGTTAAAATAGCATTATGCAAGAGCAAAATCTGCTTATCACAGGTCTTTCTTTAGGCCTGAGATGTTATCTAAATAATCAATTAGACATTAATTAACATATCCAGACTAGCCTTCGATGTTGGCGGATTGAATTCCTATATGCCGCTTAGTGGCCGTTGATAATTAAATCAATCAAGTGGATAATCGAGACTATGCTGTTTATATTAATGATTTGAGTAATGGTGACCGAGACTATGTGAATATTTCAAAACGCTTTTTACTCGGGAGAGAGAGAGAAATAGGGTTTAACGCCCACTCAACATAAACTAGGTCATTTCGGGACTAACATATGTTTTTTTAAAATTTTATTTCAATAATTCGCATGCGCGTTGGGGTCTTTAGTAGTGGGAGGAAACCCACGAGGTTGAGAAGGCGCCCCTATCTCCATGCCACATACGCTCACACCTGGGCTCGAAACTACAGCCGCAAGCCAGAGGTGACCGGCCAGCTAGATGTCGAAGCGCGGCACTCTAGACCACTAGGCCATTCCACACACACCCCCCCCCCCTTTTACTCGGCTAATAGTGGACCAATTTGACTGAAATTTTCAACAAATTACCTTTACACTATGTAGTTTTTAACTATTATAGTGAGAACTGCCATCTCTTTATCTTATCTCCGATAACGTAACTTTAATGGCCAATAACATAGTATTTTTCAATGGGAAAAATAACATAAAGGGGTAAGGCGACAAATTAAATTCTCAGACATTTTTTTTTTTTTTAGGTAAAAGAAAAATCAATTAAGACGTTTGAAGTATTTGTAGTTAAAAAATATTTCCTATTTAGTGTAAATGGGTATTAAAATGAGTAAAATGCATCATTTTGCCCGAAGCAGTTAGGTACTTAAAAGTAAACATTGCACGAGCCGTTGAGCCAATGACTACCGCCGCGTGCAGTCAACGCACGTGTTGTGGACAGATAATTCGTAAGTAGTTCTCTGTGAAACAGATTGCCTTTAAATAAGCAGTCCTAACTGAAAAAAAAACCATTAACACTACCATCCTATACTCCAATGGCAAACTGGTGGACGGAGGCCCTTGAATATGGCCCCGTGCATGATTCCTATACTGCACCGGGCTTTCATTAGAGGCCCAATGTACCCCAGTGAATTATAGACTAATTTTATCTAATAATTTGTTTAGCCCAGGAAATTCTTTTATGTCTAATCTACAATCCAGATAAACAAGGGCTTGGTCCACTGGATGCAGTGTTCGAAACTTGGCTGTGCCATGCAGGGGCGCAATGGGTCTCCCGTACTAGAGTTGCTCGTCAGCAAATCAGGCTGTCCGAATTTAGACAGAATATAATATTGATCAAATTTTTGTTTGATTCACTACTAAAGTTACGTGCATTTTACGGCGATTTGTAAGAGCTTAGGGAATCCAGACTCCTGCTTGTTTCGATCGTTGCACAGATGTCAAATCTGTGGATAATCTGTGGATATTTGTTTCCAACTAAACACTCGTTGTTTGCAGATTCATAATCACTACGAAATAAGTGACTAGGTTTGAGTTCTAAATCCAGCCCTATGTTAACATGGAATTTTTACCACTGTTCAATGTGTCCTATTATGTTTTTAAACCTGCTCCAACTATTTTGTAAAGATGGGTACATTGAACCATTACGGTCAAGTGGATTAAAATGTGTTGTTTTTTTTTGTTTTTTTTTTAAAAAAAAAAAACAAAAACAAACAAAAAAAAAGAACAAGTAAAAGATTATTTTAATTGAATCGGATACGCGATAGCCACTCTGATATGTATTCAAACAACACAATAAAGTGAAGAGATCTTCTAATAAAAATATTTTATATGAAGGGAGGACAAACATGTATGCTATGAACAAAAGGGTTCAATGTGCTCCGCCCCCCCCCCCCTTAGAGAAGGAATAAAAACAAGGGAATGTACGGACTATTTCTATTTTTCTCGCGCTCTCTTATCGAATGACGCTCAATTTCTTCATTGAATTTTCAGATATTATTCTCTTGCAGTCCCATATAACAACTTTTGGTCTTCGGACAGTTTGGTCTTCGTCACTTCAGACAGTTATATATTACATTGTATAGTGGGATAACTCGTGTTTTCCTTTTACGTTCGTCACTTCCGATTCATGAAACCTTTATTACGCATCTATCGTACCAATGATCTCTGTGTTAAAATTATATTTGGAATGTGTTTAACCAGTTCTATAATATGTAATAATTACTGACACTAATATTGTCCTTTAAGCGCGTGACAATCTTTACAATCCACTAATCATCAACGACGGCGTGAATAATTATTCAAGACTACAAATTGCAAAAGGGCAATCAAACTACGGAGGAACATGAATTTTTTTAGGGAATCCTGCCTACCATATTAGGGCTCACGGTGCGGGCTGGGGGTTGCTTTTAAGAGTTTTCCGACAGATTTTTTCTTTCCCCAGACGTTGACATGAATGCCAATTTAGTCCTACTGTTCTATTTTAAATGGTGGAATTCGTATTGTCTATGTTGGTTTGCTATAGAAATATAATATTCTTAAGCTCTCGGCTAGAATTCCCCCAAACTCCTCTTTACAAAACCACCATTACTCATTTACTCGTGTTCTAAAAATAAAAACCACATGTTAACAAATAATCTATTAATATTAGTATAATAAAGTTCGAATTACTCAGTAACTTCCGATATAATAGAGCTTGTCTGTGAAGATTAACTGTAGCGGAAACAATGAAGATGTACCGGTAAGAGACACCAAACCACACCATACAAATTCAACCAACTTGACTGTGTTACAGAACATAATTATAGAAGAAACATTACCCACTACATCAATATGTTGCCTTATTACAATCCATTTCAATTTCAACACGTAAGTTTATTTTTGTTTATCACACTTAAAACTGGAAGGGAAAAAATGCTTCCATTCATTCTTGTTTTCAAGACAAAACCAGTGCCCAGAATAAGTTTTATTTAAATAAATGATATATTCAAAGTAAAGGGAACACTAAAACATCCTACTCTATAAAATATTTCTATTGAGTTGAGCAGGGTATATAAGCCAATATAAAACAGATTTTGTAAATTAAGTTTGATTTGAAAACGAAATTTTTCACTTTTGATACAAAGCTGAAAAATAAACAGATGACGTCAAGGGCTCATTATTACTTCCACGTTGTGTAGTATAGGATATGTTATTATCTGTTTATTACAAAATGGCACTCGAAACCATTGGATACACCACTCGTGTACTGAATATAAAATGCTAATTGTACATGTATCTTAAATATTTAATATTATGATCCTATAGTTTCACGGCTAGATAACAACATCAATATTGATTGAACCTGGTCAATATTACAATTATATTGTATATATAGTCAAGCAGTAGGAACTTCTTACTACTGCTTGACTATCAAGCAGTAGTAAGAAGTTTTATTTTAATCCAAAACTTCTTACTACTGCTTGACTATATATACAATTATATTGTTTATATTGTATAGTCAAGCAGTAGTAAGAAGTTTTATTTTAATCCCTTCAAGTGCCCGTGCTCCCGAAGTTTGCCTATTTCATGCTCTCAATAAAGGTATATCATCTATGCTGATATTCTGTTATCTGTAGTGTAACACTACGCGAGGAGTGTAACGAAATGTCAAATAAATCCACCTCACTATATGATCAATAATTAATATGTCGCGTTTTCAATAAATGATCCATCGAATTATAATGCTTAAAATTGAAAAGGACGCAACTTTTAGAAATAGAATAACAACAAAACATTTTATTTATTTCACTAACTTGTAAATTATAAGTGAGGTTTGTGTTTGTATTTTCCTTCTTTGCCTTTTTGTAAAGTGCAGGTCATAGCATATTATTACACATGGATTCCAAGAAATAAAACGTGCATCTAGCATTTTTATAACACAGTAATTTCTTCTAATAAAATCGCATGATTTTAGAATATTATCTAGATCGCTGAGGATGTTGGCCAATAGAACACATTTGATAAATGTTTCCCTTTTTAAAACTATGAAACGAAACGATTGCACACTTATCAATTATAAAATAACTTTTTACAAAGAAATAAAGCTGTAATTTCATATTTTTAAGTTACATTTTTAAAATGTATTAAAATAAAGCCTTAAAATAGATGGTATTTATAAACACTCCTATCCTGTTAAAAAATATTCCTATCAATCCGATAATCACTATTGCTAGTTAAGAAATGGGCAAAAATATCATTTTCAACTTCAAACTCAAACGTTTGAAAATTGCTATTCACATGGAGGATAGAAAAACATGGGATGTTACTGTGTTATTATTTCAGGTATGAGTGATTTTTAAGTATGATACCTATGATCGTATACCTATAGTGAGTTGACAACCTATTAAGCCGAAGACATAGAAATGATTATGTTTTGACTTTCTTAGAAAATATGAAATTCTCGCTTTATGTAGTTTAATTTATTTTGTATTTAGTTAAATGATTACTGCGTTATGAGATAGTTAACCATATTTAAATTGTACAAATTTAAGTTTTATTTTAATCCCTTCAAGTGCCTGTGTTCGGGAGGAGCGCCATTCCAAGTCTTCTTGAAACTAACAGTAAACTCTGACTTATAAAGCATACAATCAATTAAGAAAACTGATACAGCTGGGATATTAATTGTGAATAGGCCTACACATACATGTAGTTATTACAATCTTGACTATATTTCGAAAAATATAAATATACATAACGGTTGTATTATAAATATAGATAGATGTGCATAAACGTATATACCCAATACTATTGTAAATGTATTTTGTTGGATATATAATAAATATATTTTAGGTGCTGGCGTAGATAATAACATCATTGATTAGTTTTTAACGTTCCCCAGAAAAGGCGGATGCCCTATATAGAAAAGTAGAATTCTCGGAAACTATATAGGTCACGGTCATACAGCAGATCGGGTCATGCGGGAAGAGGTGCATTGAGGGCACACATATCTTATGTCACAGGCCCAAAGCGAAACTGGGCCGCAGTGAATATTCGCTGATGACCCAAAGCCAGTCTGCTTGCTTCGGAGGGGTTGTAAACTTATAGGAGAGGGATCGGGCGGTATCGGGATTCTCTACAGCGAACTGTGACAAGACAGGGGCCAACACGATAGTGCAAGTCAGTACAAAATATAAGGCAGATATGTTTATATGTAATGTATAATAACGTCTGTAAATCAATATTCCACATGAGGAGCCATGACTGGCTGTATATTCAAAATCTGAACAGTGATTAGACGAAGATGGACTTAATCGGATCGATAATACATGTATTTATATGTCTCGGCACTCAGCTAAAATAAAAGTAGTATAACGTCAATAATGTAAATAGGAATACCCAAGACTTCCACGATATGTCGTCTTGCATAAACACGACCTACACACGTCATGTAAATAACATCATTATACATAGTCGTGCACCAGACTGATCACTATCAAGCTTGGTTAATATTACAGCTTATATTCAGAATATTAAATTCAAATAACTTCCGTAATCTGACAAGCATAGGCTTATTATTAGTCTTGAATATTATAAATACTCAAGGGCTTATACAATGTCTTCTTTACATTCATTTGAGGGTTTATTGATAAGCTCGATCTAAAAAAAGATACTTTTCGCTGAATGAGTCAATTTCGGAGAAACCGAAACTAA
The DNA here is from genome assembly GCA_036850965.1 of Patella caerulea. Classification (NCBI taxonomy): domain Eukaryota; kingdom Metazoa; phylum Mollusca; class Gastropoda; family Patellidae; genus Patella; species Patella caerulea. The sequence goes on from JAZGQO010000006.1 coordinate 30,192,453, forward strand.
AACTAGATCAGGGTATTGTCTGCGCTGTGATTCAAGTTACCCATTCATACCTTTAGAGTAAGTTATTAGTCAACAGTTGAAATCGTGAAAGAATAAAACCGAAGGTTAGTTACTACGTTTTTTTAGACGACACTTGATTATCTTTAAATTTGTACGTTATTTTGTAATTTCGCATTTTGATATTCAAATTGCATCAGGTAATGCAATCTGTATTTTTTTGGTCGAAACAAGCAACATGGAAATGAAATGAAAATGGGGTTGAATGGGGATTTCTGCATCACTTGGGATTATGAAGTCTGGCATACGTCGTGTACTTTTAGGAACATTTTGCTTCGGCAGCTGTGTTGTCGCCTACTTTTCATCGAATCCCAACTGTCAAGGTTTTTTTTAAGTGTATGTGCTAGCGAACGTGAACAAGGGACATCGGAATCAATTTTATCCCATCCTAGCGACTAGACGCTGTTCAGCGATACGGACGATAGGGAACGATGTGATAAAACCAGATGAACTTTTTTGGCCAACAGCAGTATAACTGACAACGGGGAACAACGCTTTTGATAAACTTTCTTGACTAACACGCCGGGGCTGCATTGGTTAATGGTTCCGCGCCTTACTCTTCGAGACACCCTACTATGGCCTCATCGGTTAATAGAAATGAAACGGGGTTTCACTTCATATTCTGCACGATGTGTCCCAAAGAAGGTTTGCATACGCCATGAAGTGTACCATGGGGCATTTCCGCCTACTCCTCTTCGAATTGTGACTGTCGCATGAGTGGTTCTATTAAGTGCACGCCAGCACACGTCCTATCCGAAAGAACGTTCCTTGCCAGGTCTTGTACCACTAGCGGGGAAACAATTATGAACATTCACGGGCAACACTGGAACTAACCCGGGACCCCCTGGTTAATAAGTGAGCCACGGCGGCTTCCACCGGTTAATGATATAATATATAATTGCTTTGACTGAGTTCGATAAGCAGAGATAAGCAATTTCATTAATCGATACTTTGGCATATAATAAATTTGACTTTAATTGAGTGAGAGTAGTAAACGTTTGTGTATAGATTTATTATATCGCGACCATGACAAAATTCGATGGAAAATTTTCAACTTAAGTAGCGATAATCGGTTAGATTGCTCAGAACGTTGGAACACAATAACCAAACAGCTCTTTATTCATTGTCCTTACCGACACCTCCTCCCCCGGCCCCTTACTTTCAAATACAATAATAAATACAAAAATACTCCCCCCCCCCTCCGTCCGGTACCGTTATCTAATAGCCCCCCACCCCCCACCCCCCAACACACACACACACACACACACACCGCCAGGGAACAAGTAGTCCAAATATCCACCACACCAGGACAGATCCCATCACCATCACTATTCAGAACAAGTAACTCCTCAGCCACACGGCCCAATCCCTGAATATGTACACCACCCCCCCTCCAAACAAATAACCCTATACAAATTTCCCCAACAAATTGGTGTTCCTCTGGCAACCCACATCATCAAATACCCCCACTCCATCACCCAAATTGATGATTTAATTTTGAAATGGAGAAACGAGGCTAAAACTCGAATGGCCAGTACGGTGGGTACGAGCAATGCACAGATCCTGTCAAAACTGTTGATAACGTCGCTCAAAATAAAGCAATATGAATTAAATTTTCAATATATTCATTTGTCATTATCTAGTTTTGAAATATTATAGCGAGAACGGTAGGCTCTTTATATATATCGTACAGTGCTCCTTTGATGTACATTTACTCATATGGAACCTTGTAACGCCTTTCAAATCTCGCCACATAAAACCGGATATTCACCAGTACAATGTAAAGACCCTTGAAGCAGATAACAATGTTTTGCTGTGTCAAGTTAAGCACCTTGATAATAATATATACCTGTATCGATGCAGGGTATCTAAAGGTTATCTTATCAACTTATTGCTGTATGCACAATATTACACATTGAAATACCGATTAATTGGCTAATAATTCACCACAATTTGAGAAATACATGGTCTCGATCGTCATTTTGGCATATATCTGGAGTAACTTACGACGGCCTTATAGTGTTATACGTTGATTTATATATCTTGCTTAAAATTTACCTCATATGAGAAATTACAGTGAAAACTATGTGTAAACCCCTTTTCTCGGTATAAACCTTTTTCTCCTTTTTATAAACTTTTTCTTCGCGTGTAAACCTTTTCTCCGCGTTATAAACCTTTTCTTCGCAAGTAAACCTTTTCTCCGCGTTATAAACCTTTTCTCTGCGTGTAAACCCTTTTTCGCAGTATAAACCTTTTCTCCGCGTTATAAACCTTTTCTTCGCGTGTAAACCTTTTCTCCATGTCATAAACCGTTTCTTCGCGTGTAAACCCTTTCTCCGCGGTGGCTACGTTTGGGTAAATAGTGATATTTTAAAATAAAAACTGCTTACATTAGTATTACGTCAATATATATAGCTATATGTAAAATACTGAATCAATGGACACCAAACTCTACCTTATATATCCCTGTTAATTTTATCAGTTTCAGTCTGCAAGAACCCTAATATTTAAGGTATTATTAACATCACCAAAACAGTTGACGATGATCTGATTGTGTGATGCGTAACCTTTGTATTGAAATAATAATAATGTATATTACAAAAGTCACGATATCAAACTATTTTGATTTTGAAATACAAAATTGACACATTATTTTATTCAGCCCACTAGAAATATCTTAATGAATTATTGGGGTGATTCATGTTACAACATGAACACATTTTCAAATTTAAATCGGATCCTGTTTTATCATTTTTTGTCGATGAATTTAAAGAATGCATGAATGGATATCGCACTTTCAATTAATGAAATATGACCTAGTTACATTATTCAATGGTTTCAAATATCTCCAGGATATCCTCGATAGGCATATTATTAGTTCCAAACGAAAATATACAATTTGTCGAAATACTAATATTTAAAGTTACATTATGTTAGATAGGATAGAGAGATGGCAGTTCTCACTATACTAATTAAAAAGTAGATAGTGTAAAGGTAATTTGCTGAAGATTTCAGTCAAATTGATCCACTATTAGCCGAGTAAAAAGCGTTTGAAATATTCACATAGCCTCGGTCATCATTACTCAAATCATTAATATAAACAGCATAGTCTCGATTATCCACTTGATTGATTTAATTATCAACGGCCATTAAGCGGCATATAGGAATTCAATCCGCCAACATCGAAAGCTAGCCTTGACATAAAGAGTTTATTATGGTCTGGATATGTTAATTAATGTCTAATTGATTATTTAGATAACATTTCAGGCCTAAAGAAAGACCTGTAATAAGCAGATTTTGCTCTTCTATAATGCTATTTTAATAATTTAAAATAAAAATGATTATTTTCATTTCACATTTGTTTGTGGTAGTAGGAAACAATAATAAGAAATAAATAATTATAATATATGATGATATGAGAAGCATTACAGAGTTATGCGTTTGGCATTTTTAGGCTTATATTTGAAGGTGGTGGTCGCTTTAATTATAAATATCGGGAGGTATAATATGTATAATAATATATATTGTAATGTTGTTGGTCGAGAGAACGAAGGAGAAATAGGGTTTAAAGTGGGGTTATTTGAAATGCATTTTAATCTGGAAATGTTCAACAATTAAATAAAAGAATGAAAATACAAGAACCATGTTTAGGTATATAAATAATGAAACATAACACATTACAATTTAAAGAAATCCTTACAGACAGCTAACTAGTTCAGAAATTAAAATTATATTTAGGCAATTATATTTAGACTAAGGAAAATGGGGTTAAACTTTAACGTTCATTCAACACCAACTAGGTCATTTCGGACCTTACATATTTTCAATTTTAGTTCAATGATATGAGACTCTGAGCATTGGAAGGACCAGGAGAAATAAAATCCCACGAGGTTGGACAAGCGGGGAATGAGAAATGTTGTTAATCAACAAATCAGTTTTATTCCAAATCGTATAACGTAAAATATTTAATAAAGAGGACTGTCCTTGACGTACAATTTACCAATTCGACGTTTTAATTATGACACAAAGACACTGTGTACTTTATAACTTATCCCCGTTTCGTTTCAATAGACATAAAGACAGGCATATTATGAGTACGTAAGAAAGTTTGCTTTCTCCGAAAATTCTAATTTTAGTCAATCCCTTAATCAGGTCGTGCGCCTACTAAGCAATGTAAATTGATTTGAGAATGATAATCTGATATTAATGTTTTGCGTGTTTGGAATTACTATTTAGGCGTTGGGATATAAATAGACTATGAATACTATACATCCTCACCCGTATTTACTTTTTTTTTAAAAAAATATATATAATATATATAAACAAAATATTTGGTGAGTGTTACACATTGGGCCATTTTACGCCAGATCTTTCTGATGAAGTGCATGAGCTATTCAATCTTGTCAAACTACTTAAACTGTGTTTTCATTGGGGTCGAACAGGTTTCAGTTTCAAATAAGGATTTAAAGAATTAAAAAAGACTCGCTATTTTCATACTGAATTAAAAAAGACTCGCTATTTTCATACTGGATTGTTTTTTAATGGATTTTGTTTCATGTTTGCAATATGGCAGAATGTTCGTTTGTATATAAGGTATATCAAAATTGAATAAAAGCGCGTGTTCACAACATTAACAATTTCAGGTGAGTTTTGACATCCTATGACATAACCAAATTCTAATTACAGAATGAATATTTTGATTTTTGACAGTTTTTTCCTGGAAACATGCAAGGGAATACTGAATACCATGGCCGTCAACGACTGCGTCCTTGGCTGATGTCAAAAGTTGATAGCCAGATGTTTCCAGGATTGATGTGGGTTAATAAAAAAGAGGGGATGTTCCGGGTACCATGGAAACATGGCGGGAAACAAGATTGGTCAGAACAAAACTCTTTAATTTTCAAGGTAACTTTCTTCATCGTATACTCAATTTCAAAATAAACTGTTATTGAAATTTGTTTGGGGTGTGTTTACAGCAGTTTATGTGGACATTATTATCCGTCTTTTGGCACTTTCACACTCTCGTGTAATAATATTTTGCCACCGCCCTGGCTGCCAATCGTATAATATTGCAATAGCAAAAGTACTTGTTTGTACATACCAATCTTGATTCTTAGACTGCCTACAATTAGCTGTCTATTCGAGAGGCATGAAATCGATAGATCGCTGGGTTATCCGTTCTTCTGTATTAAGAATTTGGCAGTATAATTTTAACTACTAGTCATGTGTCCAACAAAGAGACCTCGGGATTCTAATTTAACACCAATCATTTTCATACCGACTGTGAACTCAGGTCTTTTCAATGCTGGATTGTACGACCTCGGACCTATCAACCGCGATCCTTGATCTTCAATGATTGTCATTGGTGATTGACAACCACCAGTTCGAAGAGGATCCGTATTGTTAGTCCTCTGGCCTGGCAGCCCATTTCTTCTGCGGTAAAAATGAAAGGATTTACATTTTTTGTTGTATTTGTCCATGTTTCTATCAAAGGAATGGGCTATTCATACCGGTAGACACCAAGTAGGCGTTGATAAAGAGGATTGGCCTGTTTGGAAAACTAGATTTCGATGTGCTTTGAACAAATTACCGGATATCGAGGAAGTCAAGCATCTAAGTCAGTTAGATGGAGAGGAACCCTACAGAGTTTACAGATTTCTACAAACGACTAAAAGTAGTAAGTATTTATAGCGAGAGAGAGAGAGAGAGAAATGGGGTTTAACGTCCACTCAACACAAACTAGGTCATTTCGGGACTAACATATGGTTTAACTTTATTTCAATAATTCGCTTATAGCGGTCGTAGAGATAAAACCGTATAGACAATGTTACTAATACTGGTCAGGGCACCAAAAATTTATCAAATCCCCTCTAATTGTTTATTTTGTCTTATAGTCCTGTTAATATTACACTGGAAAAGCCAATAAAACACACAAGTTTCACCGGAAAACAAAGCTGGATATAGGTTAACATGTCAAGTCTTATATTGTATAAATATTTTTCATAAACAAATATTAATCTTGTAGAGTGTATTCCAGTCCGAACCAATGGTAAAACGCCTTGTATAAAGAGAGATCCAAGCTATCAAATAATTCCAGATGGACCAATCAATCTGTCGATGTCAAAGGTTGGTTTTCCCGAGCTTCATTATAATGTATTTCATCAAGGTTGGAGAATAATGAGGCATATATATTATATTTGCCCTTTATGCTGGTATATTGGAGCTTTAACGAAAGTTTCCTTTTAAATACATGTAAAGGCTGAAAGGGGATATTTTGATGTTAGTTTCAATAATTGAGATAACAAAACCTAGGTTAGAAAGGGGCTTGTCTGCCCACAATCTGGGATACCAATCAAACAGACGCAAAGCCATACTTTGGGGGAGTTTTGTTATAGCGTCATGTGAATGGTCGTGTTTTTGATTTTTCAGTATAATCCATCCTGTATACCAGAAACTGTGAGAGATATAAACTTCACAGAGCAAGGTAATATGATATGAAATAATTCTAATTTAGTAATTTTTTTATAGAGACCATTTTATATGAAATATAGTACCATGGATTTTATGTCAATATTTACTAGAAATTGTTTTCTTTTGTTGTTGGGTTTGTTTTGTTTTTTTTGTTTGTTTTTTTTATTTTTGGTTTTTTTTTTTTTTTTTAATTTAAGCTATTTATGAGTTATTGTCATTGATCTCGTGGTAATTGATGAGTTATCGATTACTGTCAATTTCAAAATACATGTAAGTATGAATATTTGTTAGGAGGTTTCACACTTTTGTTTTATGTTTGTCTATTTGGCATTTTGCAGAAGAAGTTAAAGTGCCTATTGCCTTGACATCAGATCTTGGTGATATAGATGTATGTCAGCTGGTTGGAAGTTCGCGCCGGAGACCGAGCGTCCTTCCACAGACTGTTAATCAAGAAGAGGATATGGACACGACAGGTAAGCAATCTAATTCAAGTCAGGTGTTTTATTCGTTCTACTGTTCTGCCCCGGCTAGGCTAATAAAGACAGACATAGTACGCCATATTATATGTAGTGTGTTATGAGGGACATTTTGCCTGGACACGGGACCTCAGTGTTTCGTCCCATCAGAACAAGTAGACAGCAGTCCCTCCGTCCTCACCACTGACAAGGTGAACCACGCTGGAAAATCCCGATGAACTTAATCGACAGGCTAGCGAGTCAGCATCTTACTCACTTAGCCACGATGGCTCCACGCGTAAGTGATTGGCTAACTAAAGTCCCGGGTTCAATTACAGTGTTCGATCCGGTGGAAAAGAATCTTTACAGCATTGTTCCCTCTGTGTAGGACAAGGCATTTAGTCATTCGAATGGGAAGAAAAACGGAGGTGTCGTGTACAAATTAGCGCGCACGTCAAATGTCCCTTCTACCCTCACCAGGTAGGGGTGGCGTCCTTTCTGCGATGTTAAGGTGACGGATATTGTCTCGGAGCGCGTCAAGATCGCCAAAAGCGTGGTAAAACCGTGGTGGAAACGTCAGATATCGTGCTGTGGTATTCATGGTCGCAAATGATCACGAGTCACCGCGTTTGTTCTGAACATCTTCAAAACAAACGTCAAAGTTCTGCGGTCTGAATCTGGAAAGCTGTGAGTTTGTAATTTTTAGGGACATTTTTTCGCGTTATGTTAACGTTTGCCGGTGCAGTAAGGACGTCATCCCGGTCGATCGGCCTAGGGGCATTACAGATCACATCATTGCGTTAGCCCGTCTATACATTATCCCGCTGGGTGCAGGAAAGAAGGACGTTGAACCAAAACATTTTCATTTATTTCACGTCCTTTCGAGTAATTGTTTTTGTAAAGACTATGTCTGTTAATATACAATACATGAATCTTAGTATGTTATTCAGATGGTAGATTGATGATTGATGAGAAACCATATCCAACAGATATTACAACAGGTGCCCCAAGCGGTCAACGAATATACAACTTACCACCAAGAATAAACATACAACAGAAACGAGAACCAGAAGGTAAATGATTTAAATATTATATTATTTAGTATAATATAGATTGGTATGTGTTTTTTAAAGAATAGTCTGGTATCAAGAAAGGGTCCGAATAGCGACGTTGGACGGTTAAAATATAGACTCGACATGTTTCAACTTTAAACCACTACATCAATTTAATTTACTTTAGTTTAGAACGCTATTCAAAGTGATAATATTTATTTTTGTGTTACCGTTGAAAAATTAGCATGATCTGAGCCTGAGCCCCCCCACCCCACCCCCTCCACTCCCCCCGTCTAATATCAATCTGATAAAAACAGAGATCCAATTTGGTTTCGTTTTACTTGTCTTCACTACTCTTGGATCTGGAGGACTTGTTATTTAACTAGTGTTCTGCCTGAAATGAGGGGTCAGCCAATCAAATGGTCTGTGGAATCGACCGTTTGACCTTTTCATGCGTGGCAATGACGTCTATACTAACACCAGCGGATAGAAATCAAAACAAAAGTAGATTTTAAAAAGCATGGCGGTCGCTAATTGGTTAATCGAATGACTGACGTTATCGGTTATGTCCGTGCTTGATTCCTGACGTCATAGAACGTGAGCTCCCACTATAACTTGTTAGATCTACATGAGTGTAGACAACGAAAGTATAAATCTATATAGATCTATATTTTAATTAGATTGGTCTAATATCTACTTTCACGACCATTATTAGACACAAAAACAACACAATAATTTTATATCAAATTCCACACGGATATTTAATAAGAAAATTAACATTCTATCAATTTCTTTAAATATTTGATTTATTATGTGTATAATATAGCAACAGTGAGACGTAAAGGTAAAATGTGTTCGGAAGAAGAAAACATACCGTGACATTCGGAAGCTAAACTGGTCAATACTCGCTGTCCGAGAAAATTCTCCCCAATCCTCTCTTCATCCGACTAAAGTTAAGTCATGCAGTTTCAGTATGTCATGAATATTATATTTAAACGTTAAATCCCATTCTTTCAATTACAGACCACGAAATTTTGGTAAGGATACAGTTTCGTCAAAAAGTAGTTGCTCAACATCATGTTACAAACCCACATGGACTTCGTCTTTATTATGGACAAGGACCAAGTTCTTTTGTAGATCCAAATCAGGTAGATATTTAATAATTTCTTTTAAATTTCGAAGATCAGAAAACACTTGTTATTTGATGGTGTAATATATCATTTGGAGTATTCAATGACAACCATTCCTTTATCATACCCCATAGTTGATGTCGCCTGTTGGTCCTGCGTCGGTTCACAATCATTTGTAACGATTCTACAGCTCTGAGTTCTCTATGGATTGTTTTCAAATTTACAGCGATTGTTCATAATTTGTTCAGTTTTCTTTCGGACGTCCGCAATACAGGGCAACATTCTGAGTTGTTTTTCTTTTTTTGGTAACTTGGAGCGATTGCTCATCAAGGAATATGCAAGAATCCTGTGGAATTTCGAATGCCCTTTTGCAGACTTACGTTTCTGGGCAAGTTCCGACATTTTAAGCTTGTGAACACCATATAGGACCCGGGACAAAGTTCTCGATGAATTTATTAAAAACTTGATGATATTGACTGTTCGTTTGTTAAAAACTTCGGTACGCTTATGGAAACTTTAAATTAATTACCGAGTTAATTTATGAACCAGAATGCGTCTCGGAAAGCCTCGTGAGCTTGCAGGACCTATAGGCGGCCCCTGAACCCTCGCCAAAAGTCATGGTAGTCCCCACCACACCCCCTAATCGGGGATTGCTTCTGCCAGCCCTTGTATTTTGTTGCCTTTGCAAGATTTGGATGAGCTCTCTCTTTTACTAGAATTTTTATGTCTTACAGGTGTATGGGTCATGTTTAGCTCAACCAATTGAATTTCCATTATGTGAACTTACCGACAATCCCGAGCAGAGGCGATATACCGAACAATTACTGAGCTGTTTAGATAGGGGACTCACACTCGAATGTAGAGACGGTGATATCTATGCAATTAGAAAATGCAGGTAATGGAATTACGTAATCGCACTATATTGTCCGATAATTTTTTTATGATGTACACAGTTTTCAGTAATGGGTAAACACATTTAGTACCAACAGTATATAGTAAGAAATATTGCGGAAGGTTTTCAATATCTTTTGTGGTCAAGAATACCAAAAGTTGGTTAACCAAGAATAACAAACCTTCTAAGCCGCGATAGAAATGAAATGAAAAAAGGTTTAACGTCCTATTGCAGCCGAAGTACACAAAATACCGGATGGTCCTGCAACAATAAGGATAGTAAATGATTTCGATTCCATGAAATGGGGAACAGATTTGATGCAACTGATACAGGAGTGTCGAACGCTTCTGTTGTAAAAACAACAAATGATTCCAACTTATCCAACGGTTTTGAAAACTGAAATTAAAATTATAAATACATTCATTCCCGCATTTAATACAATTCTTGGTATGCTCAGTAAGCGAGTCGAAATATTTTTATGTAATCTTGATTCCATTCCTCCATCATGTTAACCAGGAAAGCTGCATGTTATCTGTATCAATTATACAGCGATTTTAGTTGCTGCGGGCGTTTCTTTAATGTTTCACTATTATATTTCAGAGTTGTGGTGTTCGTGGCTAGTCCCGATAGTAATAGACCAATGAAATTAAACCGAGATTCGCCTGGCTGTAAAATATTCGATTACGCTCAATTCAAAAAAGCTTTAGATAACTATGCAGGGGGACAAGGTCCAAAACCCTCCGCCCAGATTCTACTTGGTTTTGGCCAAAATTGGACACATTCGCTAGAACCCTACCAAAACCTTCTTATATCGGCAACAATTTATCACACCAAAGCCATCTATGACTTGTCTAAGGTAAATACATCTTTAATTTTCTATTGGCTAGATTTCTTTAAAATAATATTTTCGATTTAATTGAGGGGTGGTACCTGTTTACCTAAACTGCAAATTTTTTAAAATCAAAAATCAAAGAGGTTTGGAGCCTTTAACGCCTGTGGCCCTCTACAGACAATCTGAAGCGCTGAGATTATGATAATATGAACCCTATCGACATTAGCGGTCTGTGATTTTCTTTCTGGAGTCACCACTCCATTGCCGACTTCCATGCAACGTTTCGACTTGCTTGATCATCGTCGAAACGTTGCATGTTAATAAACCAGTAATTGTTAATCCATAAATAGTGTTATTGTGTAAATATGTGCTGACAAATCGATTTGGGAGATTATATTTTATCAGAAAGCTTGAATAAAAATGTTTATATTTACAGATTGCGGGCAGTGAGTTATTATCACCTCCATTACAAATCTCTGATTCTGATGAAGTGGACCGCTACATCAAGATATATAAAGATATTTCTAAAACAATCCAAGAATGAAAAATGTTTATATTATCGACATACTGTATCAGTATGGTATAGTCTGTGCTAATTTGGACTTATATATTGCATTTGCATAATTCATTCCTTGGGGGAGGGAGGGCTAAAGTGCAATGCACAAAACACAACGGGATGTTTCTAGTTGTTATTGAGAATTATTCATTTTAATAAGCTTTATAAATATTTCTTATAATTACGATAATTGATTTACACATAATTTTACGAAACTGTAGGCCTAATATTTTGATGAAATATATTTACCATATTTTTTTTTATTAGATATATTTCACAATAACGGTTTATTGATGACGGGGTTTTAATTTCTTAACTATTTTGTTGTAAATATTTCACTTTAATTCATCAATTAAACTGACTAATACATACAGTTTCAGAATATTGAGAGGCTGTCTCTATTTACATAAAATTGTATGGTTTATGTCCAAATGGGTCATCTCTCGATTTCAGGATGAATTTGTTTTCTGACCATTTCCTCCAAAGTATTTGCAAAAACGTACATTATTTTATTATGTATAGTATGAAATTTTATATATTACTATGAATGATTTGTTGTTTAAGAGCACTGGAAGATGTCCAACGTACACAGTGCCCGATATGGTTATCAATATTAAGCTTCATATTAGTATCATTATTATTATTACCATACAATTTCATTTCTTAAGCAAGGAACGACTACAGTAGGGTTTTGTCTCAATGGTAAAAAGATTGTATATTTTTGTTATTTATTACCAAGATCATGATATACCTATATATATGCCATATGATCAGTCCGAATCTCTAGGTACATTTTTTACATGTATTCTGGCATTATTACAGCCAACAAGTTAAATATCTCCGTTGTAATTTGTTTCATTTGATATGTTCTTTCATTAACATTTTAAAAAGGTTTTTAAAAATATCAATTCCATTTATAGCCATAATGAAATTGTGACATACTTCAATAATCATTTACGTTTTTAAAAATAAAGTCCTTGATTAAAAACAATGGTATGAGATAAATATTTTGGTCAATACAATAAGTCATTATTTAAAGACAGGCATCCATGTAATTATTTTATGGGATGTGTACATCATCCAAAGTAATGATTTAACATAAAATTGGGTTTAAATTCCTATTTTTCTGCTCCTACTGCTTAATGAAGACGGAGCATATGCCTTCCAGTGGGCTTGGAAGGAAAGTTTGCCCAGGCAGCGACTCTACAGCCTACCCTTATGTCGAATTCCGTCTGCCAAGGGTTTTTGACCAGCACTATAACGTACACACCGTACCTCGCTTTTGCGTCCCACCAAAATGACTTGACAGCTGTACTTGCCAGCTCCCCGGCCTGCACCACTAACAAGGGGAAATCAAACAGGAAAAAGCCAGTGGAACTTTCTCGGCCAACACCGGTGGCAAACCTTGAGTAATAATTTAAAAGATAGCTTGCCACCGAAATATCTAAGAACAACCATGTTGTCCAAAATATAAACTCAGCTCTGTTGCCGCCAATTTGTGGAACTCGCTAATTGAAAATCTCCCTCCCAGTCCATCATTTAAATCCAGATCGAAAATATACTTACTTGAGAAATATTTGCAAGAGTGATTGTGTTTTGATAGTTCTATGAGCACGACTATATGTTGACTTATAATCGAAGTCAATTAGATATTAATTTTAGCCTCAAGAGCTTCTTCAAGATTTTTCAAAGAGATCAAGGCCTATGAACTGGCAGTAATTATAGAAAATAGTTGAAAATCAATAGGATTCTGCGTCTCATGACACAAAACACTGTTAATAAATTTATAGTCGATGGGATATTAGCCTCTAGAGTGTCAACAAGATATTTAAAAGTGACTAATGGGCAAAAACTCTGGTAGTAACTATCGGAAATCACTGAAAATCAACAGGATTCTTTGTCTCATGACCTAAAACAGTGAGTCTAAATTTAAAGTCAATTTGATATTAACTTTAGCCTCTACAATGTTCACAGGATATTTCAATGTGATCAAGGGCAATAACTCGATAGGACTGTAATCGTTGGTTTATAAACATACATTTTGAGTTTCATCAAAACTCAGATAAATATTGTGATTAGGGATGGGACAATAAGTTTGTAAACGCCAGGTATTTCCTAATGCCAAATTGGCTGGGAAAAAAGGAATCTGAAATAATTTTTCTCGAAAATTTTCAAAATGGCCGCCAAAATGGATGGAAAAAATGAAATTCCTATATATTGTGTCCAGATCATGGTATACAAAGCTTTCATGGTGTCTAAAATGTGATGATGGGGGTCCCCTTAATCAAATATAGGCACTAAAAATAATTTCAAAAATCCAAAATGGCGGAAATCCAAGATGGCGGCCAAAATTTCAGGATTTCCCACTGTTTTGGGAAATATGGTTAGGATATGGCTTGTATGATGCCATAAAAGGTGTTCTCACGATCACTGGAATCAGATAGTGGCCAGAAACAAAACTTCAAGATGGCGGGAATCCAAGATGACGGAAACCCTAGACGGTGGAAATCCAAGATGGTGACCAAAATGTCAAAACTTTTCTTTTTTTGCCAAATGCTCAAAGCCTTGTTATGGTTTTGATTTAGGATAATATCTAATTTTCAATAATTCGTAATAGCGGAAATTCAAGATGGCTGATATCCAAGATGGCGGCCAAAATTTCATAATTTTCCATTTTTTGCAAAATCCTATCTTCATTATTCCATGCGGAGCACAATAGTAGGACGTAAAACCTGACAGGGGCACTAAAAGTAATTTAAAAAAAAAATAGATGGCGGAAATTCAAGATGGCGGCCAAAATTTCATAATTTTCAATTTTTTGCAAAATCCTGTCTTCATTAGCCCATTTAGAGCAGAACAGTGGGGTTATTGTCCCATCCTTATTGGACGGACAGTCAACAAGAGTTATCGCATATTAAGTAATTATCAGAAAATCATTAGAATTTGTTTGGTTTTTATAAAGTTCTTCCCCATGCTAACGTTTAGTATACGAAACTTTAAATAGCTGTTCAATTATCGATTTTCAAAAAATTCAAACTCAAAATAAAATTGTGACCTTCATAGGGTCCACAAGATAAAAACAACGACATTCCATACAATCAGGGGCCATAATTCAGGAAGTTATGGTCCAATGTGTCCGAATATCGACGCACAGGAACCGCGATCTTTGGGTTATAAACTTACATTTCAAAATTCATCAAAATCAGATTAAAATTGTGACCTCTACAGGGTCCACAACCTTGATATACCATATTTTTACACCATTCACGTATAAGTGACGGCCATTTTGTTCAGCAACTTTGGTCCAGTGTTCATGAAATTCGAACTCAACATTCATGACAGTGTAACGGCGATATAATCAAACATTTGGTTTTTTTTAAATCAGGTAATAATTGTGACCTCCAGACCAACCACAAGATAATAAAGGCGATTTTTCGCACACTCAGAGGCCATAATTCAGGAAGTTACTATCCGATATGCGCAAATATGCTATGGAACCAAGATCTTTAGGTTATAAACATGTATTTCAAGTTTCATCAAAATCGGTTCAAAATTGTGACCTCAACTCTGTTCACAAGCTAAAAACGTGATTTTTTGTATAATCAGGGGCCATAACACATGAAGTTACAGTCCGATATATGCCAATATCGAAAGGGACCGAGATCTTAAGGTGATAAACCTATATTTTAAGTTTCATTGAAATCAGGTAAATATTGTGACCTGTAGACTGTTCACAAACAATTGTGGACGGACGTCCGGACGAACAGGGCGACGACAATATACGTCCACATGAAAACGTGGGCTTATAAAAGTCGTGACCTCTAAAGAGTCCACAACCTTATATTTATAATTGGTATTATATATATACTTTTATACCATTTGAACATTTTTTAAATCCGGCGCCCTTTTAAAATTGTATCTAAACCCTGAAGGAACCGATGATACCTTTGGAATATAAAGATAAAAATTGTTTCCTCTAGGAAATCCACAAACTAAAAACATGATTTTTCGTCCAATCAGGGGTCATAATACATGACAATATCTGCTGCAAGCAATATGTTTAGGTGATAAACCAATATTTCAACTTATTTCAGGTTTAATCAAAATCGGATATAAATTGTGACCTGTAGAATATCCACATATAAATTTTGGACCCACTGACAGGGGCAACGACAATATACATGTACATGAAAATGTTTGCATATAAATACAAGTGGTTGCAATGCAAAATCAGATAACAATTGTGACCTGTGGTGTCAACAAACAAAATGTGAACGGGTGGACATACTGGGGCGACAGCATAATAGGTCCACATGGAAATGTGGGCATAGAAAAAAAACCTTTAAGGGACATTCGACGAACCATGCAATATCATGCAAATGTTCGAAGGTGGGGTCGGCCGTTTTAGTTCATTTTCACAGGGTTTGGTCTATCCGTCGAGCCTACTCCCGATCCAAAATCACTGATTTCAGAAATCAACCGTTTTCGAGATACAGGCCTTTTACGTTTTTCGACGTTTTTTGGCCATTTTCAGGCCAAATTTTAGGTATTTTAAGAGTCATTCGACGAACCATGCAATATCATGCAAATGTTCGAAGGTGGGGGTCGGCCGTTTTAGTTCATTTTCACAGGGTTTGGTCGATCCGTCGAGCCTACTCCCGAGCCAAAATCACTGATTTCAGAAATCAACCGTTTTCGAGATACAGGCCCTTTACGTTTTTCGACGTTTTTTTGCCATTTTCAGGCCAAATTTTAGGTATTTTAGTCGCACTATTACCGCTGTTACATGACCCTGGAGAACTAGGTTTGGGTTGTCCATGATAGCAGGGGTCTTGCACTACCACATTATCAAGGTCATCCGGATCAAGTTCATTTTCCAAAGGTGTCCGGATACTTTACAATACGTGTCTAGAGATGCCTGAAATGTACCCCATCTTCAGATCGTGATAACTCCACTGGAGCAGGGTTTCCGATAAAAATTAAAATCAATTTATTTGCAGCTTGACCAGTTCTAATAACATAAGAAATAAATTCGTTGTCAGCTAACTTGCAACAATATGAAAATTCGTGTCGAAAGTTAGCAAAAACTTCAGTTTTGATTGGGATACATCGGCGGGTTATTATAAGGTACCCTATCGCCTATATTGTTATTCAGAGGGCCAATATGTCAACTCCGCCTCCCCTTCAACCGGCCTTGCCAAAATATTCAGTCCCGGTATGGTTTGGGTCTCCAGTTTGCAAATCCAAGATGGCGTCTCCCAGAGAATATGGATTTTCGCAAATTCTCTATCTAAAGCGTCAAAATTTTGAAAAACGGTCGAGGTGCACCTAGATATTTTCATATTTAATCTCTGTATGGCACAAAATAACGTGTCTTCGTTTATTCGACAGCAAATGAATGCAGAATTTCCCAAATAAGAATAGTTTTGCGATGTCAAAACATCGTTTTCGTTATAAAATGTCTACAAAATATTCAAAATCCGCCAGTAATAAAAATAAGGAGAGAGAGAAGTGGGGTTTAACGTCCACTCGACACAAGCTAGGTCATTTCGGGACAATCATATATACATGTAGTTTAATTTTATTTCAATAATTCGCTTGCGCGTAGGGGTCTTTTAGCAGTGGGGGTAAACCGGAGTGCCCGAAGGAAACCCACGAGGTTGCGAAGGCGCCCCTCTCTCCATGCCACATACGCTCACACCAGGGGTCGAAACCACAGCCACAGGCCAGAGGTGATCGGACAGCTATATAAGCGCGGCACTCTAGACCACTAGGCCATCCCAACCCCCTAATAAAAATAGGAACATCTCGCTACAGTTATATTGAGCGTATGTGGACCGCTTAAAGAACATAAATTTTATCAGATTTTGATGGATCTTCAAAAGTATGATTGTATCGATATTTGCGCATATCACAATGTAACTTCCTGGATTATGACCTTGAATGTACGTAAAATCACGGTTGTAGCTTGTAGCTTCTTTTATTCGACTTTGGTGAAACTTTTATATATTCTTTTATATCCCAAAGTTGATTCCTACTGATATTGTCACATGTCGGATGATGGCCCCTGATGGTACAAAAATCGCTTTTTATATAGCTTGTTCTCTGTCCGTCTCTTGCAAAATGTGGGCGCATCTTGTATGGCAACCGCTTATTCATATTCAACTTCGGTATGGTATTCAAATTCATGTCAGTAATATTCCTACACGGACAGCTGTCTAGTCGTTCGGATGGGACGACAAACCGAGTCCCGTCTACACAATGGCGTGGACGTAAAAGATCCCCTGACTGATGGAAATCGATATAAGATTAGGCCGTAGTGTCGCTGTTCAGGCAAAATTTCCCTCATAGCACACTGTATGGCGTGTGCCCATTTCATTAGCCTAGTTCGGAACAGAACAATAGGACGTTCAACTCCATTTCATTTTATTTATATTTTGTTGTAACATTCCTACAAAATTACGTGTTTTCATAATACGATAGAACGAAAGCGTGTCGATCCATGTCTGCTTCAATCAAATTCGGGCCAGAAAAATTTCTCAAAAATTTATTCGTTTATACGGTAGCAAATGAAAAAAAAGCTTCCGAAATGGTATTTTAAAATTACATTGATAGTTAAATTACTTGTAAGATAGATTAGGCAGGTAAACAAAGTAGGTGCATAGACGGTATAACACGATAAGTACGCTGACCAACTAATTATCTAATCAATCCAGCCTAATATCAAGTTACACATATTAATTTTGAAATTCTGAATATTATTCACCATATTTGATGTCCAATTGGTCAATATTGGTGACCAGTTCGTCAGATTCCTGACCTGACATTTGGAAAATATCGTAGGACATGTCCGGAAAGTACGGCCGAAATCCAAACACTTATGAAACCGAAATACGGCGCGAAAAATGACTAATTTCGTAACTTTCGACATGAATTTTCATACTGTTGTAAGTGAGTTGACAACGATTTTATTTTTTACGTTGTTAGAACAGGTCAAGCTGCAAATAAAACGATTTACATTTTGATCGCAAACTCTGCTCCAGTGGAGTTATGCAATTTCATGAAAGGGTATAATTCAGTTATATATAGACACGTATCTTGGGAAGTATCCGGACACCTTTGGAAAACGAACTTGAACCGGATGACCATGATAATGTGGTAGTGCAAGACCCCTGCTATCATGAACAACCCAAACCTAGTTTTCCAGGGTCATGTAACAGTGGTAGTAGTGCGACTAAAATACCTAAAATTTGGCTTGAAAATGGCAAAAAACTGCCGAAAAACGTAAAAGGTCTGTATCTCGAAAACGGTTGATTTCTGAAATCAGTGAATTTGGTTGGGGAGTAGGCTCGATGGGTCTACACCAAAGCGTGTAAATATGAACTCAATCGGCCGACCCCCACCTTCGAAACTTCTGCATGGTTTTCTCGTGGACTGGCTCTTAATGAATATAATATATAGGGTAAAATTGACCATTGAAGATAGGATCTATAAATTATGGTGAATGCTTACAATGAAAAATGAATAATTACATGACATACTGTTAATATAAACATAAATTAAATAAAAAAGAATCCAATACCATGGTGGTTTTATTTTTTTACTACATTATGAATCAACCTTTATTCCACTTCACATATATTCATACTCTATTCCAGTATAAAATACAGACTTTCAGGCCATACATAATAAAATGTTACATTAACATAAAGCACCTTACTTGATCAATCCTAATAAAAGTTATGAGCATGGCCATCAAAATTCTTATTGCATTCTATACATTTCTTTATTGTATGAAAACTCATTTCAATCCAGGAATATTGAGTCCAAGATGCTAACTAACCCAGGTTGCCGGTTTTAATCATAAACATTACTACCTGAAAAACTCTTATATTTGTTAAATTTATGTAAGGCAAACCTTTATTAGCCTTCTTTTAAATTGCAGCTTTAAAATATAAACACTTGTTGATCATCACCATCCTATTCCTTTCTTTTCACCATATTTATCATACAGTTGTCGTAAATGTATCAATAGATTGTCAATACCTATTTTATTTTTACCAGAAATCACAAAAACAGGTAAATTAATGGAACTTTTTAAAATTTCCAGTTTCTCTTTGGCACCTTCTACGTCTATTTTATTACCAATTATGGCATGAGGCCGTTCTGATAATCCAACCTGATATTGTTCTAATTCATACTTTAGGGCTTCTAGTTGATGCCATGGTTCCTCCACAGATAAGTCAAGCACATATAACAGACATGCGCAGCGTTCGATATGGCGCAAAAACGATATTCCCAATCCTTTATTTTGATGTGCTCCTTCAATTAAGCCTGGTATATCAGCCACTATAAAATACAAGAAATAATAGATATCACTAGAAATTATTAATGATGACATATGGATAGCCAGAGGAATGAGATTTGTCCTAATCTTGCATCAAGTCTATGTGAAATTGACAAAGGCACAAGATTATATTTTATACACTCGTATATTTGTTGTATATAATGTAATCTACTCTTGGTAAGTATAATATTAGAACCTGACCTGCTATCTGTTCATGATCATCATAAATCACCATACCAACATGAGGATTTAAAGTTGTAAATGGATAGGATGCCACTTTTGGCCGAGCTCTTGAGATGGCACGAAGCAATGTAGACTTCCCAGCATTTGGAAAACCAATCTGCAAATAATTTAGTTGTTAAACAAACTTTTCATTTCATAAATCACTCCAACATTAAATGGATTTCAATATTAAGAGCAAGACATCTGATTTGGTAAAATTGGCTCAAATATTCGTTTTAAAACAAAGAAGAAATAACATAATTCTAAGTCACAACTATAGACTATTTTCCAACTACAAAATCTCACCAATCCAGCATGAGCCATAGTTCTAAGTTCTACATATAGTATTTTCTCTTCACCAGGGGCACCCATTTCAGCATAATTTGGTACTCGTTCTTCGTTGGTTAAAAAGAAATGATTGCCTTTCCCTCCAGCACCTCCACGCCCAGCTATATAATAATCACAAGTATTTTCTAAGGAGGATAAAACATCACCTGTTTCACTTTTTACTACAGTCCCTACAGGTACCTTTAAAATAGATATCATATTTAATCAATGTTTCATCCGACAAGAGTATTCATACAAGAGTATTCATACAAGAGTATAACATAGATCACCCTACAACATCATGATATAAATGTTTGTATTAACATGCTCCCTACATACCCAGCAGCACCAAAGGAAATGAACTCTATACAAAGCCTTAAGACCAGTTGCCAGGCAACAATTGACTTTAAATTTATACACAGTATTTAAGGTCATGAGCAAAGAATCCTATTGTTTTTCAGCGATTTCTGATAATAACTGCTAGAGTTATGGCCCTTGTTCATTTCAAAAAATGTTGTGGATGCTCTAGAGGCCAAAGTTAATATCCGATTGAGTTTAAATTTATACACAGTGTTTAAAGTCATGAGATGAAGAAGCCTATTGATTTTCAGTGATATCCAATAATTACTGTCAGAGTTATGACCCTTGATCACTTTAAAAAGTCTTGTGGAAGCTCTAGAGGCCAAAGTTAATATCCTATTGACTATAAATTTATACACAGTGTTTACAGAATGAAAAATTAATGATTCTAAAAATTTCTTCCTTGTGTCCCAATTAATGACAAATGCTAAATAAATTTGAATGTTGACAGGGTTATTGCAAACTGTTTTCTGTAGAGTAAATACATGCTTTCACAGTCAAAATATGAATGAAAAGGTCATTTACGATTCAAAAATTTAAAATTTTGATAGGGTTCTTTCTACGCATTTAAGCACGCTCCCCAAGATTCAAATATAATTCAGTTGACTACTCTGTGTTACCGAAAGTCAACAAAATTTCATAAATTTGAGGGGTTCTTAAACAATCCCACCCAGATTTATACAATTCGGTTAACAAGACTTAATGAATTTGAAGGGTTCTTTCTCATGCTTTATGAGCAGTTTCACCAAGTTTTAAACAATTCTGTTCAGAAATCTATGTTAACTAATGTTAACAAGATATAAATATGATGTCTTTAAAAGTAAACGTAAAGACGAGAGGGGAATAACTCCAAAATACACTACTGAAAAATTCAGAATTTATATATTGCACCTAATATGCAGAACTTTGTCCTGTATTGTTTTCACAGTCAAAACATGACCATAAATATTATTCGGCAAAAGCAAAAGGCAAAATGCATTCGAAATTTACTATCTGAAAATTTGGATATTCAATATGGTTCTGTCTTTGAATAGTACACTATTTATGGATAACAATGGTGTATTCCCCCGAAGGCGCAGTTACAGAGCGTGACCAAAATTAATCCTTCCCGTGAAGACGCAGATATCGACTGGTCGACTTTCGTTTGAAGAGAGACATGTTGTTATTAGGACCCAATTAACGGTGTCAAAGATTTTATGAAATTATGTTCACTCTGAATTTTTTCACCAATTGGCAACAAATGATTAAAATGATGCAGGGGGACAGGAACCACCAAGGAAGAGGCATAAATATACCCAAATCCAAAGCCAGCTCCAGGAATTAAAAGGAAGACTGTAATTCGTATCAATAAAACAGAAAAAAAAGATCAAACAATTATCAGAGGTATATGCTTCCTTAAATGTTATGGAACAATCCCCACAGAGTCTCAAAAACATTCCAACATGGATTTTGTTCTGCATCGTTTACATAAGATTTAAACAACAATGAAATTTATTCTTCCTTACAATTAATGAACTGCCCCCGAGAAGTGGTATGTGATGTTCCACAAATAATAATATTTTTAAATGCTAATTACTTTTTTCTTCAAACTAGATAAACATTAACAAAACCCTGGTGAAATTCGTCCATCAAAAGTGAAACTAGTTAAAACTTACTAATACATATGTGTGCTCTGCATTTTTACCATGACAGTGTTTCTTAGAACCTTTAATTCCATGCTTAGCTTTGATGTGAGGATCTATAGATGCTAATGATTTTACATTGGTACTAGCTGAAGCAAAACAAGCCAACAGTGAGGCTGATGTCCCCCGCCGAAATCCCAAAATAAATAGGAGACACATATTAATTAATCGCACATTTATTTTTTTCAATGTATCGAGCAATCAAACTGTACACGAAGTGTCATCCAAAAGTGTTTTATAAAGAAAAATGCTAAAACCGACGAGAAAAATGAAAATGTACCCTAGTTAGGGGGACCCTAAAGGCACACAAAAGGGCCCCTCTGGCCAAGGGAAAGGGCCCTCGTGTCCAAGTCAATCGTTTCTATACACTGTTACTGTCGAATCGATTACTAAATGAGAATCCAGTCATTGTATTGGCATAAAAATCATCAATCAAGATGAACCTAAGTTATCTTGTCCCAAAGTATCAACCAATCAAATTGCTTATCTCTGCTTACCCTAAGCGGAAAATGCTTATCTTCGAACTCCATCAAGGCATTGACCTAATAAGCATATACACCAAGTTTGAACATTTTAACTCAATTAGAAGGAGAGTTATTGTGTTCCAAAGTCTCGACTACTCTCGACCAATCAAATTGCGTATCGCTCTGCTTACCTTGAGCAGAAAATGCTCATTATCGAACTTAGTCAAGGTATTACGGTAATGAAACTATACGCCAAGTTTCATCACTCTCACTTAATTAGAACTAAAGTTATCGTGTCCCAAAGCATCAACCAATCAAATTGCTTATCTCTGCTTACCCTAAGTGGAAAATGCTCATCTTCGACCTCCATCAAGGCATTGACCTTATAAGCATATACACCAAGTTTGAACATTTTTACTCAATTAGAAGAAGAGTTAATGTGTTCCAAAGTCTCGACCAATCAAATTGCGTATCGCTCTGCTTACCCTAAGCGGAAAATGCTCATCTCCGAACTCCATCAAGGCAATGACCAAATAAGCATATACACCAAGTTTGAACATTATAACTCAATTAGAAGGAGAGTTATTGTGTTCCAAAGTCTCGACCAATCAAATTGCTCTGCTTACCCTGAACGGAAAATGCTCATTATCGAACTTAGTCAAGGTATTACTGTAATGAAACTATACACTAAGTTTCATCACTCTCACTTAATTAGAACTAAAGTTATCGTGTCCCAAAGCATCAACCAATCAAATTGCTTATCTCTGCTTACCCTAAGCGGAAAATGCTCATCTTTGAACTCCATCAAGGCATTGACCTAATAAACACATACACCAAGTTTGAACATTCTAGCTCAATTAGGAAGAGAGTTATTGTGTCCCAAAAAGTGTGACGGACAGACGGACAGACGGACGGACAGACAGACAGACAGACAGACAGACAGACGGACGGACGAACCCATTTTAATAGTCCCCCAACTTTCTTCGAAAGGCGGGGGACAATAAGCACATGACATCTATTAAATTCACATAATGTATTCTTGTCACAGAAACCACTGAAAATCAGCTGCCAAGTTGTTAAAAATAGACTTATAAGTGTCAGGATCTATAAATAAATAGTCCAATATCTAAACAACAAGACATATAAATGCACTGTTCAATATCTATACACCTAGACACAAAAAGCTATTACAAGAAATTAGAGGGTCATGAAATTAATGTGACATTGAATGAGACCTGTATGAAATAGCATTATATAATGTCCGCCTCCACATAGTGATTTGCTGAAAAAGGAAATGAGACCCACAGTATCCTCTTTTAAAAGTTACGACTGGATGGCTTCTTCTGAGTGGTTAATTTAATTATCAGTTATACACTTTTGCTTTTATTATCAATGATGGTTATGTTACAGAAAAGAAATGTGGATTGAAATTTATTCAACTGGTGATACGTCACATTAAACACTGAGTACTTGCTCGCATTAATTTCTTTGGGGCTACAAACATGTTTCACCTTGAAAAATAACATGTCCTCCATTACCACCATTTCCACCATCCGGTCCACCAAATTCTCGGCTCTTTTCCCTCAGGAATGACACATTACCATCACCTCCTTTACCCCCATAGACACGAACTTTACAGAAATCAATAAATCTACTGGCCTAACAAAAAAAAATAGAAGATTGAAATATAAGTTATTCAGAAGAGAACATTAAAGTGGATGTGGTTATATGTTCAATTTTGTTTTAAACCATCATTTCATCCTCTCCTTTTCACAGGAGAGTTTCCAATTTTCACTGGATAGGGATTACATAATTCTATTAGATTGCAGACTATTTTTTTTTTCTTTTGGCAGACCTAATAAATATGACTAGTTAGCAAAGGCAAATATGGTAACAAAAACTAGTAACAAAAGCTTAAAACACAACCATTACATTGACAAGAACAGCGAGTCATAAATGGCAAGTCATAAATGACCATAATAAACACCTGTCCTACAAACATTATTTCTAATAATATGAAAACCAGTCTTAGTCTTTCTTTAATCATATAAGATTTGTATATGCAAGTTTCCAATCCATGTAACTATTGTTGCCTGTAGCTGCAAATACTTAAAATATACTATATGATGTATTTCATTGGATATCCTTTTCTTCTATTTCTTTCCATTACATATTTATTTAGGAATAACAATAACCAACCTCTGTTTCTTTGCCTTTAGGTTTATGAGGTTTTACAGGTTTTGCTGTTAGGAATCGAAACCCCTCTAAAGCACATTTATTTGGTCTCAATAAAAGCCATCTGCTTTGCCTTAAAAACAACATGGTCAGATATCAAACATCTGTCTCATTTTTCTGAAAAAAATTCAAAATAAAGTTTCAAAGATATACATGAACCTTATTGTAGGGTCTTGGAGCCCCAGTTGCTCAGTGAAAACGGCACTGGCTGATTAAGTAGGTAGTCTGGCTGTGGACATTCCTTCCTATTTTCAGAGTGGTTTCCCCTTGACAGTCTTGTGCCGGAGGCCGGGAAAGAGAGAGAGAGAAATGTGGTTTAACGTCCACTCCACACACACTAGGTCATTTTGGAACTAACATATGGTTCAATTTATTTCATTAATTTGCTTGCGCATACAGGTTTTTAGCAGTTGAGAAAACCCATGTGGTTGGATGACCTGGACATACTTTTGTCCTTAGTATAGGACAAAAAACAAAATGCTGTGTAAAAAATAGGTTGCCAGGCAACGAAACATACGCCCACACAGCAGCTAAATCGTCCGGGCAGTCAACAAGAGTTATCGCACATTAAGTAATTATCAGAAAATCATTAGAATTTGTTTGGTTTTTATAAAGTTCTGCTCCATGCTAATCATTTAATATTATGGAATAAGCTGTCACCTCCACTGGATACGAAACATTTAATATTATAGCGACTTTTCGTACAATCAGGGGCCATAATTCAGGAAGTTACGATCAGATATGTCCAAATATCGAAAGGAACCAAGATCTTTATGTTATAAACATGTATTTCAAGTTCCATCAAAATCAGTTCAAAATTGTGACCTCTATAGAGTCCACAACCTTGATATAACATATTTTCACACTATTCGTGTACAAACAGCGGCCATTTTGTCTGTCAATTTTGGTCCAATTTTCACGAAATTCCACATCATCTTTTATAACAATGTAACGGTGATATAATCAAACGTTTTTTAAATCGGATAATAATTTTGACCTACAGAGGGGCCGCAAGCTAAAAAAGGCAATTTTTCGGTCAATCACGGGACATATTTCAGGAAGTTACAATCAGATGAGGGGCAAATATAGAAAGGACCCAAGATTTTTGGGTTATAAACATACATGTAAAGTTTCATCACAATTGGTTCAAAATTGTTACCTCTATAGCTTGATATAACATTTTTTCACACTATTCGCGTACAATTTGTCTGTCAATTTTGGTCCGATTTTCTCGAAATTCGATCTCAACCTCCATTTCCATGTAACGGTGGTATAATCAAACGTTTTTTTAAATCGGATAACAATTTTGACCTCCAGAGGGGACCACAAGCTAAAAAGGGTGATATTTTGGACAATCAGGGGCCATAATGCAGGAAGTTACGATCCGATGGGCGCAAATATTGAAAGAAACCAAGACCTTTGGGTTATAAACATACATGTCAAGTTTCATGAAAATCGGTTCAAAATTGTGACCTCTATAGGGTCCACAACCTTGATATAACATTTTTTCACACTATTCGCGTACAAACGGCGGCCATTTTGTCTGTCAATTTTGGTCCGATTTTCAAGAAATTTGAACTAAACCCCCAACACTATGTAATGGTGATATAATCAACCGGTTTTTTGAATGGGATAACAATTTTGACCTCCACAGGGAACACAAGCTAAAAAGTATGACTTTTCGTACAATCAGGGGCCATAATTCAGGAAGTTACGATCAGATATGTCCAAATATCGAAAGGAACCAAGATCTTTATGTTATAAACATATATTTCAAATTTCATCAAAATCAGTTCAAAATTGTGACCTCTATAGGGTCCACAACCTTGATATAACATTTTTTCACACTATTCGCGTACAAACGGCGGCCATTTTGTCTGTCAATTTTGGTCCGATTTTCACGAAATTCGAACTCAACCCCCATAACTATGTAAAGGTGATATAATCAAACGTTTTTTTGAATCGGATAGCAATTTTGACCTCCACAGGGAGCACAAGCTAAAAAGTGTGATTTTTGGGACAATCTGGGGCCATAATTCAGGAAGTTACGATCCGATATGCGCAAATATCGAAAGGAACCAAGACCTTTGGGTTATAAACATACATGTCAAGTTTCATGAAAATCGGTTCAAAATTGTGACCTCTATAGGGTCCACAACCTTGATATAACATTTTTTCACACTATTCGCGTACAAACGGCGGCCATTTTGTCTGTCAATTTTGGTCCGATTTTCACCAAATTCGAACTCATCCCCCATGACTATGTAACGGTGATATAATCAAACCGTTTTTTGAATCGGATTACAATTTTGATCTCCACAGGGAACACAAGCTAAAAGGGTGATTTTTCGGACAATCAGGGGCCATAATTCAGGAAGTTACGATCCCATATGCGCAAATATCGAAAGGAACCAAGATCTTTTGGTTATAAACATGCATTTCAAGTTTCATCGAAATCGGATCAAAATTGTGACCTCTACACTGTTCACAAGCTAAAAACGTGATTTTTCGTACAATCAGGGGCCATAACCCATGAAGTTACAGTCCGATACATGCCAATATCGAAAGGAACCGAGATCTTAGGGTGATAAACCTATATTTTAAGTTTCATTGAAATCGGATAAAAATTGTGACCTGTAGATTGTTCACAAACAATTGTGGACGGACGGACGGACGGACAGGGGCGACGACAATATACGTCCACAAAAAATGTGGGCGTATAAAAACTACATCCAGTACCACTGCAAGGTTCTACAATATGTGGACACTAAAGGCGATAATCTTTAGAATGCCAGTAATCATTGACACTATTAAAGACTATATGCATGATTTTAGTGCTATAGAATCTCTTGCAAACTACAAAACTGTGAATGTTGAATCTCTAATATAAACATCTGACCATGATCAATGTTTCAATTCCATTCAGCATTTACAAATGTAAAACAAAGAAAGTTTTGACCTACACTGATCTGATTGAATTATAGCCTATGTTAATCAATTGATCCGAGTACATATTAGTTTGGATTACTTTAAATCGTGACACCATATAATATGAGCACAATATGATATATATCGCAGGTTCTGTGATCAATAACTTCATAAACTCAGTTCAGGTAGATATGACTTTATTCATGTATATCTTGAATTTTTGTGCATTTTTAAAACACTTATCTTTTATATTTTTCTGGTCATTTCATACATTAACAATTCAGGCTGTTTATAATTATCAAACATTGATCTTATTCATATTGACCCTTGGAAGTTGATGATAACAAATATTTTGTTATCTGTCATTTTTAGGCTACAGTTGAATTTTTTAGTAATATATATTATATGATTAGCCTAAACTAGATTGATGATCTAAATAAGTACATAACCAGAGGCATATAAACTAAATAAGTTAAAATCAAGTGTATGTCATGGTTTTATTTTATGATTCATTAAACTAGATTAGATATCATAATAAGTCCATGGTTTTTAGCAATCAGGGGGGTTTGGATGGCCTAGCTGGCCGGTCACCTCTGGCTTGCGGCTGTGATTTCAATCCCTGGTGTGAGTGTATGTGGCATGGAGATAGGGGTGCCTTCTCAACCTCATGGGTTTCCCCTGGGCACTCCGGTTTCCTCCCACTGCTAAAGACCCCTACGCACAAGCAAATTATTGAAATTAAATTAAACTATATGTTATTGTTAATCCCGATATGACCTATAGTTTGTGTCAAGTAGACATTAAACCCCATTTCTCTCTCTATCTTTAGCTATCAACATAAGTTAATCTTCGTAAATTATTAAAGTGAGAATTTCATATTTTCTAAGAAAGTCAAAACATAATTATTTCTGTCTTTTGCTCAATATGTTGTCAATAACTCATTATTATACGATCATAGGCATTATTCCCCATAGGTAAAAATCATTGACACCAGAAATAATAACACAATTACCTAATTACCTCCCTTGTTTTTCAAGTTATCTTCAAACGTTTGAAGTTGAAAATGATATATTTGCCAATTTCTTAACTGGCAATAGTGCATTATTGAATATAGGATTATTCTTTAACAAGGTAGAGAGAGAGAGAGAAATGGGGTTTAACGTCCACTCAACACAAACTAGGTCATTTCGGGACTAACACAGGGCTCGAAACGAAAGGCGCGCGAAAGCGCTCGCGCACCTACCACGCACCTAAAGTGAAACCCATGTACATATTTTTAAACGCACCCGGATTTTATAAACAACGCTCCTCGAACCGAAGGCTAACTCACGGTTCCTTTTTTAAAATATCACCCGACCTTTTAAATGAATTAACGTGAACGCTTTTGCTTTTAATAAAATTCTCGTAAAAATAATCTATTTTTATTTAACTGTCTCAAGCAAGGCTCAACATGCCGTCAGCCTCGGCGGCAATGGCCTCCGAATTTTAGAATTTTTGTCCGCAGATTCGTGGAAGATTTTCAACTATCAACGGCCATGTATGGTCACCGATTTGTGTTGGTTATCAATAGTTATTTTTACTATCGATAATCGGCATTGAAATGTCGATTGATAGTATGGAAACAATCTTATTTTCACGGTCGTAACCAAGAATGGGTTACGTATTTAAAAGTCAAAACCATACTATGTTGCGATAGATGTTTTTTGTTTGTCTAATTAATAATAAAACGTTTCATATTACGTATAAATTAAACATAATTTTAAAAAAATGTAGCCTTGGTTGTGAATGACGAAATACCGTTGATAGGCCGATGTATGTGGAGGAACCAAAATAAAATGAGCACGAGTCAATTCAAAACATTGCGTACGTGAGAGCTACCAATACCAACATGACGGACAATTCGTTGTCAATTCGCGTGCAAAAAAGAAAATTTATTAGCCTAAATAACTTGTTATCACGAATTCGTAAATTGTTTATTATTATTAAAATAATGTAGCCTTGATTCCGAATAAAAGATACAAACGTTTTTGTCTTCTATCAGTCATTTATAATGAGCAGACGAATTCTGAAAGTTTAGGGGGAAAACTCCGGGTTATTTACACATCTGGGTATATCCAATTTAGCGAATTCCATGATATGGCGATTATTGCTTCTAATGACAGTTTTGTTTAAATGAGGGCGAATTTATTTCAACATCGTTTGGGGGAAAAATGGCTACATTGAGATTGAGACTTTGAAGTAAATATAAAGTGACCGATGTAGGCTATTGTATTATTATACGAAGGATTAAGTCACAGAAAACACTGAGTCGAATCCTCTACGCACGCACGAAGAACGCATTTATATATGTTTGTAAAGGTAATAAATATATTGAACGGGTTGTGATCGTCAGGCCTATAACAACCGTTTGACTGAGAAAAAAAGATGTAAAATAAACAGATTTATCACATAATATTACATATTTGGGCACTTAATATAAGCAAAATCTGCTTTTGAAAAACACTCTCCTAGAATATCTGAGGTGCGGGTTTTTAGGAGAGCGATTTTCTAAATTTGTAATTTTAGGTGCAGCTTTTAGAGCTCTCCATGATTTTATTCCTTTCAAGCCCTGTAACATATGGTTTAATTTTATTTCAATAATTTGCTTGCGCGTAGGGGTCTTTAGCAGTGGGAGGAAACCGGAGTGCCCGGAGGAAACCCACGAGGTTGAGAAGGCGCCCCTATCTCACACAAGGGCTCGAAACCACAGCCGCAACCCAGAGGTGACCGGCCAGATAGAGGTCAAAGCGCTGCATTCTAGACCACTCGGCCATCCCCCCCCCCTTTAACAAGGTAGGACTGTTTGTTTATTGATACCATCTATTTTAAGGCTTTATTTTAATACATTTTGAAAACATAACTTAAAAATATGATATTGTAGCTTTGAATTTAATATCACACTGACTTTACATGATTACATCATGGACCTTGTGTTATAAGGTAAAATGAATGATTACATGTCCGACGTCTTTCTCAAAAATACAAAACTTACACCCAATATATTATAAATATAAAGGAAATACATTATATTACCTATTGATACGTGTTATTTGTATTATATGTACAAATATCAAATCATTTTAAACTTTGTCCCCATAACAATTCTGCCTGTTCCTTTGTCGTGAATTTTAGCACGTAAAGTTTTACCATGTGTGTGTCTGTGACTCTACTTTCGATTTAAGGATTAAGGGTCAAATAAAGATCAAGGTCGTCAGATAAAAATACTATTTAATAATTAATTGTATCGCTTAACTTTTTGTATTTGTTGCGTTTCGTTTATCATTTTTATTAAAAAGCAGTCTTCAGTACATTGGTATCAATTTATGAACATATTATTTATCAATTGTTTATAGTTTTATAGCCAATCAGAACTTTGTTAAAACATTTCTGCGCACGCTTATCAGACGATCAAGTGCAGTCGTCGAGAAGCCTCTCTGTCAAACGAAAATGGGGTCCAAAACGGAGACAGAAATTCTCAAATATTCTATGTCAGAAGACGATCCTAATTCTAATATACAGTATAAGGAAGAAAATGACCTTGCTGTAAAACCTCGTTGGGGACCATCACATGCTGGGGCAAAGGAATTAGCTAGTCAGTACACTGCTGGTATGTATTCTTTCTTTTTAGCTTGTGGGTGTCAGATATGGGTCATGTTTCTGTTTATAAATTACTAGGCATATTGTTGTTATGCAACCAGACAGATTTGACGGAGTATATATCATATGTTTGACAGTAGTTCCATTTTGAACTGTCCTTCAGCGAACGATATTCGCTGACATCGTTTGCTCAAAGACAGTTCCAAAAAGAACTAGACTGACAAGACGATTTACCACCAAAAAACCTATTATTTATTATATTATAGTATAGGCCTACACAGGCATCACATATGATATAGGATATAGGCAAACAATACATAGGCCTACTAGTACTACCAAACTCCTTGTATTGTTCCGTTTGATTAGAGCTTTTCCCATTACTCACGTAAAGAGAGAACATTTTTGTTCAATATTATGATTGGTCAATAGTGACAATAGTCCGATTAACAACTGATGGCTAACTGTGTTACAAAAGCATCATGCTTAAAACAGAGTGCCAGATGTGCTTAATGGGTCACGATTTTATTATGCCCAATAAACCAGTGCATAGCAGAATATTGCAGTAAAACTAATTGCGTGACAAACGAGGGTATCAAATCGAATAAAATGTAAACAATACTGTTTAGAAACGAACATACGTTCACCGTTTTTAATACCTTAAGTTAAATCACTGTCCTATTGATTTTCAAGAGTTATGGCCCTTGACTTCAATACTGTTTAGAAACGAACATACGTTCACCGTTTTTAATACCTTAAGTTAAATCACTGTCCTATTGATTTTCAAGAGTTATGGCCCTTGACTTCAAAAATTCTTGTGGACGCTCTAAAGTCCAAAGATAATATTCGATTGACTTGAGTTTAAATTTATACACGGTGTTTAAGGTCATGAGATGAAGAAGCCTGTTGATTTTCAGCGGTTTCCGATCATTACTACCAGAGTTATGGCCAATGATTACTTCAAAAAATCTTGTAGACGCTGTAGAGGCCAAATTTAATATCAGATTGACTTTAAATTCGGTGTTTAAGGTCATGACACAAAGAATCCAATTGATTTTCAGCGAATTCCAATAATTGCTGTCAGAGTTATCTCCCTTGAACACTTGAAAAAATCTTTTGTAACTCTCTTGAGGCGAAACTTATCATCCAATTCAATTGACTGCAGATTGATACACAATACATAGAGTTTAAGGTTTTGAGACGAACAAGTATATTGATTTTCAAAGAATTTTCAATGAAGTGCTAAATCCATGATTTTAAATGTTTCGTATACTAAGCATCAGCATGGGGCAGAACTTTATAAAAACCAAACAAATTCTAATGATTTGTTGCTCTTAATCAGATTTTAGTGTAGGCTATTATAAATGTTTCATTACCGAAAAAAGTAAGAATATGCGACAACACTTGTTGACTGCCCGGACAATTTACATATGTAGTTGCTGTGGGCGTATGTTTCGTTGCCTGGCAACCGATCTTAATATAATAAAGGAGGCAAGGTACTTGTATTTGCTGGATATCAATTTTGCTTATTTTTTTAGGTAAAAGAAAACAAGAAACAGTCTGTTTAGTTATCAGTATTGGATTATTTATATATAATTTCATTAATTTGTTATGGACATTCCAGCTGTGTAATATATACACAGTGATAATATCTGCATGTGAGTATTTATCTTTTATTACTTTAATTAAATATATAAGTTAAAACAAATAACCATGATCTGACAGTAAGCATGGTTGCTACAGTTGATCAAATTATGAAAAATTGATCTGTTCAAAATCTCAAAGTAATCATTACTATAATTTCAAAGGTTAATATTTTTCAGTGTTGGGTATTGTGACGGCTGATTTTTTAAGTGGTTTAGTTCACTGGGGCGCAGATACATGGGGTTCTGTGGACTTACCAGTCATTGGTAAAGTAAGTAATAATTTGATCTATATTTTATAAACATAGGCCTAGAAAAATCAAAAAAAAATTATTTGACACCCCCCACCCCCATTCCCACAATATTTTAGTACCATTTGAGATTGATTAGAAAATTAATCAAACAGAAAGTACCATCTATGTGCTCTCAATTTGTATATAAAAATCAGAGTTACATTGACAAAATAAATATTTTTCCATGTGTGTACCTTTTGATGCATAGCTGAATTGTTAGCCTGTGCATGCTGCATCATAAAGGTCTGTCATTGAGTCAACTGGCGTGGTTTTGATTCCCTGGTTGTACGTGACATGGAGAAGGGTTGCCTGTCCAACCTCATGGGTTTTCTCCCACTGCTGAATACCCCTACGCGCAAGTGAAATATTGAAATAAAATTAAACTGTAGAGTGGACGTTAAACCCCATTTCTCTCTTTTTGGGGCAACAGAACCCTGCTTCTAATTACGGGAGAACTAAATACTAATGTAAATTAATATTCCCTTTTAAAAGTGTCTTAGTAGGTGTAGGCCAATATCAATGATTTTGTAGTCGATCATAGATAGTCCTAGATGTAGGAAAATGATGAGTGTGATAGACGTTTTTTCAGCAATAGGTCTGTATTAGTCTGTAACTATACAATGTCGACAACCCTATGGCTGGGTTAAGTTGTTGGAACTTATAATTTTTCTCTGATATATTTTCACCGATGAACCATCAACATCAATAAATGAAGCAAAAAGTTATAGAGATTCAAAGGACTGTGATAGATAAGCCAAGATTTTCTGACCTTATATAAACACAGCCTGCAGCAAATGTTCTTTTTCGCTAGAAATGGAAGAATGTTTCAAACCATCATTGTCACGATTAAAAGAACATTCAGGGCGAAATCAATGTCTAACAAGCTGTCACTTTCTTCTGATGCCATATTGAAATATACATCGACTGCTACAGGAGTGTCACCACTAACATCATGTCACATGATTTAGCTTCAGCTCATTAATTGTCGCGTTTTACCATAATTGTCAAAATCCAAAAGTATTTTTTTAATGTTATTTGTTACTAAAACCTTATTTTTTTTATTTTTTTTAAAAAAAGGAAGAAAATAATTCTGAAAGTGTGTTAAACTATGTACTAGTACATGATAAAATTAAACTTTTACAATAGCATTCTTCTTAAAGAGTATTACTATTACATAGAATTTGTCTAGAATCTGCCCAGCCAGTTACACATGTATAATTAATTTATTGTTAATGTTTTTTATTTCAGTCTTTATTACGTCCTTTTAGAGAACATCATATAGATCCTACATCTATAACTAGGCACGATTTTATAGAAACTAATGGTGATAATTTTGCTGTTGTCATTCCTGGCTTGGCATACATAGCCTATGGATTTATGTTTAGAAGTAATGAAGAAATACAAGCACAGTCCTCTTTGTATTGGTATATATTTTTACTGGCTGTATTTATCAGTATTACTAATCAGGTAAGTACCCAGAGTGTTTTTGTCCCCCGTCTTGCAAAGAAATCTGTTTGTCTGTCACACTTTTTTGAGATTCAATAGCTAGAATGTTCAAACTTTGTGTAGCTGTTTATTATGTCAATGCCTTGATAGAGTTTGAAGATGAGCATTTTCTGCTTAGGGTGAGCAGAGATAATAAGCAATTTGATAGGTTGTTGCTTTGGGACACGATAACTAAAGTTCTAATTAAGTGAGGGTGATGAAACTTGTATAGTTGTTGTATAGTTTCATAACATCAATACCTTGGCTACGCTCGATAATGAGCATTTCCTGCTCAGGTTAAGCAGAGCGATAAGGAATTTGATGGGTCGAGACTTTGGAACACAATAACTCTTCTCCTAATTGATATTGAACGTTAAAACTTGGTCATGTAGACGTGCATAAGGTGAATGCCTTGATAGAAGTTCGAATATGAGCACTTCTGTTTAGAGTAAGCAGAGATAAGCAATTTGATTGAATTTTTGAGGAAGTTCTTAAAAGAATATCAAGAACATTTTACTGTTAAAACAAAGACAAATAATTTGAAATATACATTTTAAAATCTATTTTCCATCTATTAATGTGTAGGTGCATGTAATAAACAGGTTTACATATTGACATGTTCTTTTTTTTTTTTGGTTTTCAGTGTCATAAATGGTCTCACACCTACTTTGGTTTACCACGCTATATAACAATATTCCAAGATCTTCATATTATCTTACCCAGAAAACATCACAGAATACATCATGTGGCACCACATGAGACATACTTCTGTATCACAACAGGCTGGCTCAATTACCCATTAGAACTAATTAAATTCTGGCCAACATTAGAAAATATTATAGAAAGATATACTGGATGTAAACCACGAGATGATGACTTTAAATGGGCCAAGAAGACCGAATAAAGCTGCAATTCTTGATATTTATTTTTTTACCTCCTGAGCTACTTATTTTATGTAGTTGTAACGAACATAATAGAGCTTTATATTTGTGAAATTCTCAGAGCTGTGAACAAAACTGTAAATATAACATGTGTCTATGCTTCAATCCTTCCTGTCTTTTACGGTCTTCTTGTATTAGATGTTTATTTATTACAAATTCCATGACATTTAAATATTGCTATAGGTTTATATATAATTCACTATTTTAAAAAAAAATATTGTCTCAAGCTTACATCATCATGGAAACAAGTTATCACCAGTGATATTCAGTTATTTAAGAGAATTTGCTTGCATGAGATTTTGCTTGACATCACAGAGTTTTTTAGTTTTTTTTGAAATGGTACAGTAAAGTGTCAAGAGGCTGACTAAATGAGCTGATGTTAGCTTGTATGGATAAGTTTGTAAGGGGCATAACTCTTATATTTAGGGAATGTCTTCCAAGCACAGCTTGCAATTCATCTGCTATCACATTGTCACAAAATATTTTTATTGAATAATTGTTTTGGAGTGATGCTGGATTATTAGATGTTACATGTTTTATTATGATGTTAAGGTTGTTTTTAAGAGTCTAGTTGAACTTCTGTGATAATTGTTTATATCATTAGCTTCCATACACCTGAACACAGGAGTGGGTGTAATCTGTTAGACTTTGCATGATCTGTTGAGCACTGGTAATGATGAATTGTTATTGAGACTACAACCACGAAGAATTTTAGAAAATATGTTGATGTCCACATATAGAAACATACTCCCACCACCCCTGTCTGTCGGTGCATCATCCATAATTTATCGCGAACACTTATATATGTCGTCTACTGTAGTGAGAGAAGGCGCTAATTGAATTTCAGGGAAGTCTGATTAAAACTTTTAGTCACACAATAAAAGTTATCATTCGATCAGTTTAAAATAAATATTGAGATTGAGAAGTCTATCAAATTGGTATGAAAGTTGCTTTTTATATTGCAAGTGTGTTATCATTTATAATAATTTAGCCATATTCATTTTTATGTGTAGATATAGAGATAGATGTGTCATTTCAACACTTTTCTATGATTTTAATATATTTTTAAAGACTGTATAACATACTAATAGCTTGTCACAATCACTTATACCAAACTGTATGTACATTATTTAAAACATCTTTTTATGGTGAATTAGGGTAAACATATTTCATATGTGACATATAATATACCATAGTTTGTCATGTTTTTATATCTCCACCTCCCAACATTTATTTATTGTAGTGTTTATTTTGAATTTAATAAATTGTTTGTATTATTAGCGAGGTGCTCTATAGTTATATCAGTTCTTCAGTCCAGAATCTTTTGTCATGGAGTATTATTATAATCTAGACATTTGTGCCTTATGCCAGAATCAAAATCAAAAAAATAAAGCAACTGTACAGGATCAGTATATACAGAAAAGAGTTACAAATTTATGACTTAGTTGACAAGTACAAGTAATTCATATCATATTCTAGGACTGCAAAAATCTAGCATTATTGTATCCAAAAATATGATTAGGAATATTGTAACATCCTTCATCTTTTAGACCTAGCTTCAAGGTATGTCTATATCTGTCATAGAATAATTTTACCCTATTTCCTACAATATGCATGGGTGTTGATGATTTTTGTCCTGCAGTAATACTATATTTTATATATATATATATATATGTATGTAGTTTATAAGTCCTTTTGTTGTGTTACTGTTTTGCTATGATATATATATTATTTTCAGATTGTTAAATTGTCAGGTCAAATTGTAAATTATTTCAATCAATCATAATTTGATGTCAATAAAATGTCCCAAGTACTTGATGTTTGATTTCATAATTCTTCTTAACTGATGGTGTGAGCATTGACATAATTTTTAAGATTATTCAATATGTGGTTTGAAATCTTGCAGAACTCACGTGCATGTTGTATCATAAGGTCTGTCATTGAGTCAACTAGCATGGTTTTGATTCCCTGATTGTAGTGACAACCAAACAGGTTTTCTCTGGGTGTTGTTAAAAACGTCAACTAGTTGTGTGTAATCGGGGTATGATTGATTTAATACCATGGACCGTGTAATACTACCAGGGGTGTGGGTATTGGACAATTCGTTCCTGGCCAACTTGTCTCCTGTTTCGTTGCTTGGCAACCTATCTTATGAACATTAGATTAGGATTTAGTGGCTCTTTCTGCAACAGTGGGTTCACGATAGTTTTTTTTCTCCACTTTGAACCCGCCAACATTGTCATCTTTGTTCCCGAACTCATGACAGTATTGTGTACATGGTGGAGCAAAATTCTCGACCGGTTTGAACTCTTAATCCAGTAAAAAGTTACATACATTATGCTTAATGAAGCGAAAGATTGGTTGAAGCTCCTGTGTTGAAGATAACTTGGGGGGGGGGGGGAGACACAAATCGAATGGTTTAAACAAAAGTACTATGGAATAGAATGGGAACCTATTGTCCTAGATAAATGGCGGGAGAATAAGAAATAATTTGACGTCAATGTACATTATCCATGATACTGATTCAAAAAATCTTCATACCTAATATTAGAGTTCTGCGGAATCAGTTTCAAACTGCACCTCAAAATTTTGACCCGCAAGAGTGAAAATTTCTCGACAAAAATTTGTTTGAAATTTTTAAAGCTTCTTTAAATGTCAACATTTTATCTGGGTGTAAATGTCTTACTTTTCCTATTCTTTTCCAACAAGAAATTACAGTTCTTAATACCACACACGTATTAGAAACCGTAACCGCAAAAATAAGAATGCAGAGCAATTTAAGGTTTAATTAACGTTTATGTTTCAAATAAAATCGGTGAGATAATATAAGACAATAGAATCAGTGAGATAATAAGACAACAAAATCAGTGACATAAATAAGGCAACCAAATCAGGGCCCTGTTTCACGAAATTTTAACTTAAGATAAAATCCAATTTTAGTAGATACTCCAATTTTGATTGGCTAAGTACTAAAATCAATCTAATATTATCCAATCAAATTACTAAAATTGGGATCTTATCTTAGTTAAAATTTCGTGAAATAGGCCCTAGTGACATAATATAAGACAATAAAATTAGTGACATAAATGAAACCATTAGTGACATAAATGAAACCATTAGTGCATAAATGAAACCATTAGTGACATAATAGAAAACAATATAATAAGTGACATAATAGAAAACAGTATAATTAGTGACATTAATAAAAACCAATATAGGCACCTGTTTTTGTTTTTTTCATGTTTAATTTCCGTACGGTATTCAAATTTATATTAATAATATTTCTACAAAATTATGACATCGTAATACTATTGAATGACAATAATACAAACGTTAGTCATACAAATAAAATAATAAATGAATTACGTTGGTTTACTTTTTGTAGCCGACTAACAAGAATTAAATATCTCTTTCATATAATAACTAGGATAACTAAAATTAAACAAGCACAGTTACTTCCAGATATTATAATTGGTGACATCACTGTGAGCATGGATGCCCGGATCCTTCCCAGATTCTTCGACCATTTTCTCAAGTTGAGTTATATTAGCCTTGGATAATCGAAGATATCTACATTCCAAGATACTCTGGGGATCGAATGGGATTTCATGTCGAATTCTTGGTCTCAATTCCTCTAGTAATTGTTCCAAGTGCTGCAGACGTCGTTTCTTGTGACGTGATGCATAATTTGTCACGCTTTCCCTTCTGAAATGGACAGCAAAACATTAATAAGGCAAATGAAACTAAAGCAGCAACACAAACAATAGAAAGTTTAAAAATATCACATAGCCTACCTTCCGCCTTGAAGTTTAGCTTCTCTTATGATTCCTTCTAGTTCCTTATAGGCATTTCTATCTAACTCAGGTAATTTATCCATTGAAGATTTTGAACCTCCTCCGTTTAGCTGAAAAACAACATGCGAACTGACTAAATCTTAACTTTTATCCCTTTAGTCACACGTTAAGTAATCAAATATTTACTCTTAAATCATCCAAGAAAACAAAAACCACAGTAAACATGTCATACTTAGTAGCCTTTGATGAGTTGTGCATTAGCAGTCATTGATTTCCCTTTATGTGAATAACTGGGTATAGTATTATTATTTTCTGATAGCTTAAGATTGTATTAGCAGGTTAAATAACATATAAAGTGTCTTTTCTATAGTAATCGATTTTTACCAGATTGACTTTTCATATTTATGACTTAATCGAAATCTACTCAATGAAATTGAATGGCTGATAGTAGCCAGTAATTAATAGATTTTATACGTGGTATAATAATATAATAATATCTTTTATTTTCCAGGGAGCATTGACTTCGTTTGAATACAAAAAAACACGGTAGTTTTTTCCCGCACAAAACCCATAACTAGTTATTTTGGGGTTGGTTTTACTTTTATATCAGGAGCCAGGGACTTGTCATCTTCAACGGCATATTCCTAAAGCAATGGTCGGCGAAATCCCTCTCTGGGATTAGGTCTAGTCAAACGAAACCTTTCCACGGGTAAGCTTCTTCAGAAACATGAGGCTTTCTTAGATCGAGCAATGGCTATTAGCAGTTTCATCATCAAATTTGTTTCACACAAAAACTGCATTATCTTTTGGGCTCACTCATTGTTAGTCATAACCCACATTTAGATTTCCCTTTCTTGCCACAAGTTAAGCGGAACTACAGATAAAGTAATAATGATAAATAAATGGATGACGTCTTCGCCGTCTGAAATATAAAAACTGCATACCTCTTGATTGGGATCGCTTCCTCGCGAATTTACATCTGCTCTGGATAATTTTTTGATCGCTTCGTTATAAAATGACCGGATACTTGCAGTGGGGTTGTTTTTTAGAGCTTTTGTAAGGCTACACCCTGTAATTATAATACAGCTCCGTAAATTTCTTCCAAGGTTATTTCCCGATAATGATTAAATTTGAGGACACGTTAAGATCATGTGGAATAATTTTAAAAGAATTGTACCTACATCAGTAACTTTGGCACGTGGAATAATAATATAATATACATGCTCAAAATTGTTAATATAGTACGAGTTTTAAAGAAAGGGATATCAAATTATGTTTTTCCGGACTGAGAAGTCATACCACATACGCCCCAGTTTACATTAACATGTCAATATGTCCCCTGTTTTTTCACTAAGCACTTTTTCCAACCAGAAATTGAATTTCTTAAGTCTTATCCTCTAAGCGTATTTCTGCGTTTGCGGTTGCGGTCTATTATTATTTATATTTTGAATAAAATATATAATGGGGCACCAAAATCTTTTAAATGCTTAGGGCCTCCGTGGTTCTTAATCCGGCCCTAGTCAGAGTTATTGCGAATACTTTTAACAAATTCAATCATTCCCGACATTTGGTCAGATGCAGCTAAAATCATCATTTACAGGCCTCCTTTATATATACAATAGTAAATAGAATTAATAATACCTGAATCGATTGAATCACGACTTGATCGAGCACTTCTATTAAGACTACTTGTAGAATCATGAGTATCATCTATAGTTAGTTTAACCTCGGGAACCATTGGTTGTTGATTCACCACACCATTATCTATTAATGGTAACTTTGTCGACTTCCTTTTTCTACCTGCATTAAGACCACTTTCTTCTGCTGACAGTTTATTTTTACCGTGGTGATCATTTTCAACGTGATGACCCCCGTTCGTATTTCGGACATGGTGACCTTCCTCTGGATGTTTACCATGGATGTCATCCTTACCACCATGATGCATATGGCGTGAACGAGAGCGATCAGCAAGTGGATGTTTGTGATGGCTTCTTCTATCACCAACCTGATGACCAGGGTACCTAAAGAATGACAATGACGTTTTTAAAATAAGTGCACCACTGTCTATTGTCTATGGGCATACGGACACGCTAAAAGTTAGCCCGTGATTTCAGCATCTTCAAAGTTGTCCTATCGTTTTGCGACCGATATCCACACAA
This sequence comes from Patella caerulea, assembly GCA_036850965.1. NCBI lineage: Eukaryota > Metazoa > Mollusca > Gastropoda > Patellidae > Patella > Patella caerulea. The sequence continues at coordinate 30,234,411 of JAZGQO010000006.1, forward strand.
TCCATAGCCAATTCGGTACAAATTCTCGTTATTCAATTAAAAGAAAAGTAAAGTTATTGTTCATTAGATTTTGGACACTTTATTTTACCAACTATATGATATAATAATTTTTTGTCACTTTACCCGCCTGCCCGAAAAATCAGATTCCCCGAGAGTTAAGGGACAGCTGCCACCTTGCTCGTACGCCCATGGATGTAACCAAATTCAAGTTTGTTTAGCCAAACTGTTTTATTTTTGCTGGAGTAATATTTTCATTCACAATAAATACCTTACCCTAATTGGCTAGGAACACCATGAAGGTCTTCTTTTATCGACTTTCCAAGCTGTATGATATAGAAAAATCTTTTTTGAATTCTTTTTTCTTGTAAAAACGTAGTAGAATGTAATAGGGAAATGGTCTCAAATAGTTTGGATCCGATTGGATTTTGAATTGGTTTCAATGATCCTCAGATATTATGGGATTCGGGAGATTTTTCATGTCTGAACAATACTCCTAAGGCGTAGGCTTAACTGACTCCCTTCCTGATCAAAGTAATAGTAATAATGCAAATTAATGTCACATAATCTTGGAATGGGTATACACTGGAACTATTAAAATTTACCTCTCTATGTGATGATGGTCCACGTTTTAACTTTTCAACTTGAAGATTTTGAAGTTGTTTTCTTATTTTATCTTCTTCGCGACTACGAAAATAAATTATTGACCAACTCGGTACAAATAACATAACAAAAAATGAAATGAAATGAAATGAAATGGGGTTTAACGTCCTACTGTTCTGCTCCAACTGGGCTAATGAAGAAGGGCATACGCCATACAGGTTGCTATGATGGAAATGTTGCCTGTGCAGTGGCAGTATGGCCTACTCTTACATCAAATTCCAACTGCCAATGTGTACACGGGAACACTATTTTTCGTCCTATCCGAACGACTAGACTGCTGTCCTCCGTCCAAATAAAATAGCACGAATACAATCTACTCAATAACTCATATTATATATTAATTACAGTTGATGCGGGTATAGCGGATGATTTACTTAATCCACACATTAATCCATAGTAATCGTCCTACTTATAAGTAGTTGGATTTTCAAAAATTGGTAAATTAATCCATTGCCCACACATTTAAGTCCATTCTCTTGATTAAATGGCCATGTGGAATAGACTGTTGTGATGATTTTAAGTTAATTGTTGTTAATTGTGAACATTCTTTACGGCTTTTTGAATACTTTTTTTTTCTAAACTTGCGGCGATTCTTGACTATTCAAAGGGAATGGTGCTCAGTTTTCAAAAGGTCATTAATAGACCTAAACAATCAGCATAAATATATTTTGAAGAAAAAACAATCCGGAATTCCTCAAAAAGATCTTTCATGCATGAAAATGTAACTGTAGTGGTTCATTGGGTTCTAGGATTAAGGTTAGGGTTAGGGGTATATAAGATCAAATCTTTTTAAAAGAGTAGTTTAAATTAATTATGGTAAATATGAATGCCCTGCCTAGACTTTCCTTACATAATGTTGAAATACGAAAGATCTTCCATAATTCGACATTAAAATATCTAATTCACCTATATTGTTTCTGGATTCTGCCTAATATTTTTTCTTCTCTTTGAATATTTGATGAAGCTATATAACTTGATGGCGGCGTATTTTTCTTCGATAAGCGTCCACCAAAACTCGCCATTCTAGCTGGCCATTGGGTAGGTCAACTAATACGTCAATTATTGTTGATTGTTATTACGTCATTGATGTTCTGTTACCATACCAAGTTGTATAGTATACGGGTATATCAGTCTATCAGGACCGGATTAAGGCACACCTATAGCTCTAAGCACATTTGAAATCATTAGAAATTAATAAACTGATAAACCTTTGAAATCCATTTTGGGCCGTTGATGGCATTCAAAGATTACGTTTGTATTCTCTTCATGGCTAGTGCAGTTTATTTATATTCGAATCGTAGCCTTAAAAAAGGTTATTGTGAACCAATGGTTCCTCAGGTGTACATGATTTTGTCGAGTATATCCTCCCATAGCGTGTTAAAGAGTCCATCTGACGGTCTCTGCCGAAAGACATTTTCTGGTTTATCACTGAATTATTATTTACACCAATTTATCTTTTATCAAACATTTGAAATTAATTTTTGTTTTTCAAAGATGGCGTTTGTCTTCACTTCCCATCAATCATAATGATATAGTTTACAGATCCCTTTAAATTCAAGTCGTAGCCTACATTTCCAAACTTCGATGCCCTTTATTTCATTGCATGTTTTGTGCTTATACATGTATGTATATTATAAGAGGCTCCGTTTCTATGATCCCCGCTTGAATAATGTAGAAGTGCACTTTTGTGTATCTTCTGGAATCTTCGTCGTAGATAAAATGAAGACAGGACTCTTGTTGGTTGTTAATAATTCGATATATTCTTTAGTCAACAATACTTAATAGCAGATAATTAATATAACAATTATTGGTTAAATGCTTAATAGAATATAAGCTCCAATACGGATAAGGAAATTGACATAAACTTGTGTCTCCAAATATCCAAATACAGGTCTGTTCTTAGGAATGTGATCTGAGCTGATCTCCCAAGACAGGTGCGTAGCCAGGTTTTTTCTTTAATTCTGTCCATTGGGTCTATATATACCCATGCATTGCCTAGGGCATTAATCCTATAAATCTATCGTCTACAAACAGTACACGTTGGCAACTAAAATGCTATAGCCCGTAGACGTTAATTACAATTAATAAGATAGATTTAAAGTGTAAAACAAAGAATACTGGAGACATGTGATTAATGAGATATATAAGACAATATAAATGTATATAAATGGGAGTAATTAAGGTGGATTAAGATCCATTAAAATATGGCCTTCAAAATTAAGTAATACTGTGCGGATTAGCACGACGTATTAAACATTTACTATTGGGCCGTAATTCACCCTACTATAATACTCTCAGATTTTAAAAAAAATATTCGTCCCGAATATTAATCGGTAACATATAAAAACAATCATAATATATTAATATATATATAAGTACAAATACAAAAATTAATCAATTCTGTGTAGCAGATGGAAATCAACATATAGTAGATATGGATGCCCTCCCCCTTTTAATAAAAAATCATAAAACAACAATATAAAAAGTCATAAAGTCATAATAAAATACACACTAAATATATGGAATACAAAATATAAATTGGAATAGGTATGTGGTTTATCAAGGTAATTGTATTGTCAGTTTTCATCACGTAATTAAATAAAATAATTAAAATCGCTTGTTAAAAGATTTGTTTCTAAATTTCTTTTTATATACTGGTCCACTGTTATTTGGCCTATTATTTGGTGGGCCATTATTAAAAGAGTTCCCTCTATTGTTGTATGGACACATATTGGATGGACCCCCATAGCAATCGTCTCCATTATCATACTTCCAAGTATTGGGAGGTCCATCATTAAAATCGTTGCCACCATTATTATATGAGCCCATATTGGGTGGGCCATCATAAAAATTGTCCCCGTTATTACAGGACCAAGTATTGGGTGGACCATCACAAAAATCGTTTTCATCATAGTCGTAACATTCGTTCAAATCGTGTTTTAAATGTTCATTTTCTTCTTGAAGGTCTTCGATCTGTTTCTGATGTTCAATAAGCTCGCATATTACGTCACTCTTGCTAGATTCTAAAAAGTTTTCTCTCACGTTCAATCTCTCAATTTCGAGCATAGCGTTTTCATATGTCTTTTCTATTTGTTCTTTAGACCGTAACAATTCATTGAAATCAAGGCACATCTCAAGTTTATGTTTATTCGCGCTTTCAAGTTCTGAGGTCAGTTTGGAGATTTTCGTATTTAATTTATTAGTTTCAATGTTACAATTATCATGGCTTAGATTTTGAACAGGCGTATTCCCAATTGTATGTGTAACGTCTAATTTTTTCAACACTGCTTTTAACTGTTGCTTTATCACGCCGTTTAAGTTTTGAATTTCATGAAACGCTCGTATGCCAATTTGAGAAAATGGAAGTTGTCTCATAAAGAATTTTCGCGTTTCATACTCATGTTTTCTTTTAGTGTCGCGCTCAGTTTTAGCCGAAGTTTTATTTTTATTTCTTTGAACATTTAAGGAAACAGATCGCTTGACTTTATACTCATGTTTAGGAGCAAGAGCACGAGGACTATGATGTTGATAATTAAACTGACAATAACCCGACGGCGCATGGAGATTACCCTGATAAAAAGACCACATACCTTTTTGTCTTCTGTTATTTAAAGCCGCACTTGATGACGTCGGATTGAATATTCTTCGGTCTTGACTGTACGAATTTCCACCAAGGTCTGGGTATCTTGCATTACATGACTGGAACATTTCTGCTTTCTTCCCGCTTTTGCTTTTCTGGGTAGGTGTATCTGTGATTCTTCCTCAGAACTATTGGTATCCAATTCCAACTGCTGAATATTAACTCTTTGGAAGGTGTTCTGGCTCGTTCTAAACTTCTCGCTTGGCTGTTTGAGGTACGACGAAATCTTACCACTCAAAGCAATCTCCCCATTTGTAGAAGTGCACTTTTGTGTATCTTCTGGAATCTTCGTCGTAGATAAAATGAAGACAGGACTCTTGTTGGTTGTTAATAATTCGATATATTCTTTAGTCAACAATACTTAATAGCAGATAATTAATATAACAATTATTGGTTAAATGCTTAATAGAATATAAGCTCCAATACGGATAAGGAAATTGACATAAACTTGTGTCTCCAAATATCCAAATACAGGTCTGTTCTTAGGAATGTGATCTGAGCTGATCTCCCAAGACAGGTGCGTAGCCAGGTTTTTTCTTTAATTCTGTCCATTGGGTCTATATATACCCATGCATTGCCTAGGGCATTAATCCTATAAATCTATCGTCTACAAACAGTACACGTTGGCAACTAAAATGCTATAGCCCGTAGACGTTAATTACAATTAATAAGATAGATTTAAAGTGTAAAACAAAGAATACTGGAGACATGTGATTAATGAGATATATAAGACAATATAAATGTATATAAATGGGAGTAATTAAGGTGGATTAAGATCCATTAAAATATGGCCTTCAAAATTAAGTAATACTGTGCGGATTAGCACGACGTATTAAACATTTACTATTGGGCCGTAATTCACCCTACTATAATAACGATGAATATTCATATAATACATTATCCTCTGTGGATGACTTGATCTCAATGTAACTCCGTACATCGTATCAACCTGAGGCGGACCCAGTGGAGGTGGGGGGGGGTAACTCCGTACATCGTATCAACCTGAGGCGGACCCAGTGGAGGTGGGGGGGGGGGGCGAGGAGCCCCTTTTTTTTCGACAGTGCCCTTTTTTACTGCTGAAAGTGCCTTTTTTCAGACCCAAATATGTCCTCTCCGAACGTTTACTTAGACGAAAATATCAGCCAAATAGCTCTTGGAATGTCTACAGATGCAAGGAAATGAAGATTCCTCAACATACAATATCATCGCAAATACCAAGTTTCGCGCTTTCAAGCTAAACTAGGCTATATATCTATGATCATCGTGTTGCAAAGTTCAAGGTTCATTCATTTCAGACTAATCTAGCAATGGCCAGAGCCTTGCAATGGCTATTGAGTATTGACGTTGTGTGTCTGTCAAGTGCACGACCATTACTGCGGCAGTATCATAATAAAATAAGTAATATATGTTCATTTTGATTGATTGGCTAGAAAGGTATAGCCTATGCATTATTGTACATATCAATACACAGTTGCATCGTATATTTTATAGTAATTATTATTTAGTCAATATAATGTGTTAAAGAATTGTTATAGTTTAGCTTTATTGTATGTTATTGATTGCCTGATCTAATTTTACAATAATAGAAATCAGCAATCTTGACACCAGATGGCTACTAAAGTTTAACAATAAAATATACTGTATTTATATCTTTATACACGTGTAATTATTACTAACCTTTCTTCGTCTTAGAATGAAACCATCTACATGTGTTGTTTCCTGGCAGGTAAAATGAACGTAACATCATCTGAAATCTGTAAGTAAAACTTTTGTACAGATATTATGTGGGCTTTACTTTGTCAAATGTGTTAAACTTTATACTAATATCGGCGTCACATGCTTTGCAAATCGACAAGTGAAAATTACTTCAAAATGGAGCACTAAACGATCCCATTAACCATCCTCCCCATTTGGGGGATTTCAACTCTTTTTTATGACTTTAGAATACAATCTGTCAAAGAATGGGGAAGTTTACAGTGATTTTATTACTGGAAAAAAATTAAAGCCCCAATAACACCCTTGTTGTAACCAGGGCTCTATAAAAGTTGAGTGTGCCTGCGCACACACTTGAAAATGTGCCTGCAGGGTCATACTCAAAAAGAGAGCATTCAATTGCCAGGTATATAGTATGATTGATTGGGGGTGGGGGGGCTTACGGCAGAAAAAGAAATTATAAATAATTTTTAGTACCTTTTTTATTATGGTTTCTAAATTGTATTAATGTATTATAGATTACCTTAATAATAAAGATTATGTTTGATGTGCATATTGTTGTTTGGGGTTGATATAAACATAGAATAGATGCCTACCGGCGTCAAACAAGTTCTGTACTTAGCTCAGTATCCGACACATCAACATCTAGACAATGGCTGCCATTTTATCACGAGAACCGGACACCGAAGGCTTAGAATCAGCAGGTTTTGAGAAAAAAATGTCATGGACTTGTCCAACCTGAACGACAGACTGACCCTACTTGCGGAGAAGCTACCATTTAATTTTCATACGTTAGTTAGCCACGTACGGGAGTTGTCTGCTTTTGACCGTAGGGCATTGCAGTCTTCGGCGGGGTGATTTCTCTGTATGCACTTTATAATTTTGAAATAAAATAACATCACCACAAACTCGGCAAGAGACTTTGTTCTTTTTTGCACTTGATACTCGATAGGAAGCCATCGTTATAGAATTATCAGGTGTAAGTGTGGTTACTACACGGTACTGGTGTTTCGGGTTCGCCGAGGTCACAGGTGATAGTTCATGCGTCGCGTGCTATTCTTTTATTCATCGACTGGCATTCTACTAGAATTGTCACTAAATTAAGCAGAGGTCACAGGTGATAGGTCATAAGTCACAGGTGGAATCGCTAACGTCGCGTGCTGATGTTTTTATCATCGACTAGCTTATTCTAGTAAATTATTATACGGTAATCAAAGTAAACAAAAAAGTATTCTTTATTTTACATGATTTACGCGACAGTAATACTTTTTAAAAATGTGCCTGCAAAAATTTTTTTTAAAGCAAATGTGCCTGCGCACGCCGTGCGCATGTGCGCGGAAATATCGATGCCTGGTTGTAACTGAATAATATGTTCCAATCTTCATTCTGGTCAACAAATCGTATTATTTTAGAATATTCCAATTAAATGATGATATAAATTTCATCTTAACACACCTATTTTAAAACATTGGAAAACTTCAACCAATTGATTTGAAAAGTCTAACGTAGACTAAACCTTTTCAAATGTGACTTGGATTTTAAAATATTTTCGAACCCTCTGGACAAGTAAAATAGGTTGTAATGGATAATTTACACAAAAGGTAGGACACTTAAATATCTAGTACTTAGAATAAGGGTATTTTTTTTATTTTCTGGAGCTACCAAGCCAGCAAGAATATTATTGTCCCTTTAACGTTTTAGACATCATGATATTGAAAATAGCAAAAGTCAGAAGAGGTTTTATTGTAACTTTGTTTCAGCTCTACTTAATATAGTAATAGGATTTGTATATTTTATTGGAATTTCATCAAGCGGCAATGTTAGAAATCAAAGTGTACGTCAAAGATCAAATATTAGACAATTAATATCACTACATCAGCCATTATGTCCCGTAGAGGTTAACAATCATACAGATGATGTAGAATGTACCAAGTGTAACTTGTTGCAGTTATCTAAACCTAGGCCTAAATATCCATTAACGTTCATAAAACCAAACAAGGTAAGGGACGATGTTAATATATATATCTCATTACGCAAGTCATACTGCAACCAATGTATGATCTCTTAATTAAAGGTGCATTATTAAAGAGCGTAATATTCCTATTGCACGTCTTTGTTGGCTCCAAATGTAATATTAATTATTATTTTGACATTTATTTATTTGACAAGTCTATAATCAACTCCATAGAACATCGGATGGTTGAGATTTAAATGAATTAAGAACACCCGCAGGATTTAAAAATTAACAATAAACTGGATGATCGAGACTAGGATTCGATTGACGGTTGATGCTATACCGTATCTATCTACATATAAAAAAGGGGAGGAGCTACCAGTAACTAGATGAGCAGTAATTCTAACGCGTTTGTAGGCGGGAATTAAGAAGCATAACCACGCCTTGACATGATCGGTGAAGGTCGCGTTAGCAGCCCGCCTCACCAGCGAATTGATATATTGATCATCAATTTGAATTTGATGGCGATACCCATTTACCTACCGACAATTGAGATGTACAAGCTGTTTAATGCATTTAGGAAGCTGAGAAATAAATGAAAGCGACAAAAGTACACGTGACGACACAATGTATAACACGAAACACCAGGAATTTCAATGTACCAGGTAGGAAGTGTCTTTTGATATCGATCGACATACGGTCGTTTGGTCCGTAAATATGTCTTTCCATATTGTAATACAATAATTGTACCGGGCGGTATTGGTCAGTGGGCGAGAATTGAGAAGTTCATCGAGATTTTCCGACGTTACTTCCCCTTGTGAGTGCTGATCGACGAAGGTCTGACAGGGACCACTGTGTAGTCTTTCCGATGGGACGAAAAACAAAGGTTCCGTCAATACATTGATGTGCATGTGACGTAAAGGATCCCTTGGCAAATGGCGAAATGGCTGAAGTCAAACTGCGATTTCTTGTAGTTCAAAAACCAATGTTCAAATGTTGACATTTTTTCTGAATAGGGCATAAATTAGTAAAATGCAATGGCATGCTATGCCATTACCCGAAGAGTGGCGTTAAAATTCCATTTTTATTTTTATTTTCACCTTCACCTAATTTGTAATGTTACCCAAGGTATCAATTGTTATTTGGCACTATTATTATTGACAGGGGTCATGGCTGATAAGTCAAGTTAAGCAAAGCTTAAATAGTCTAAGTAACAATGCATCTTTATAAAGCTTCATTTATTTAATTTTGTTCTATTTTCATTTTTCTTCAGGATGATGCTCTGATAGTCTATTGAAAAATCTAATGTCAAAGTAGAAATTGATGTAAGTGGTTTTATCCTTTGACAGCAATTCAGCCTATAATACTAAAAATGATAAAGTACCCATCATTAGTTCCCAGTGTTGACCAAGAAAATTCATCTCGATTTTCCGGCATGGTTTCTCCTTGTTAGTGAGTGGTGCAGAACATAGGGCCTGACAAGGACAACTGCCCAGTTGTTGGGATGCAAAGATTAACAGAGGTCCAGTGTACACAATGACGTGTACGTAAAAGTTCCTTTGCCAGTTGGAATTGGATATAAGTGTAGGCCGTAACACCACTGTCTAGGCAAAATATCCCTCATAGCAGTCAGAGCAGTACAGTAGGACGTAAAACCTCATTTTATTTCTATAATATTGGGAGCCCCAAAGTCTCAATGTGTAAAGTGTGTGCAATAGCTAGACATGGTCATCCTGTGTTTGATAGCACCTATGTCCAGGCAAAATAGAGAGAGAGAGAAATGGGGTTTAACATACACTCAACATAAACTAGGTCATTTTGGGATTAACATATGGTTTCATTTTATTTCAATAATTCGCTTGCGTGTAGGGGTCTTTAGCAGTGGGAGGAAACCGGAGTGCCTGGAGGAAACCCACGTGGTTGAGAAGGCGCCCCTATCTCCATGCCACATACGCTCACACCAGGACTTGGAACCACAGCCGCAAGCCAGAGGTGACCGGCCAGCTAGAGGTCGAAGCGCGGCACTCTAGACCACTAGGCCATCCCCCCCCCCCCATGTCCAGGCAAACTTTCCCTCAAACCTCATTGCATGGGGTTTGCCTGTTTTCATTAGCTCCATATTGGAAATTAAAACCCATTTAAGTTTATTTCATGTAGTATTTAACATTGACAATAACAATCCTTAACATTATAGGCGTGCGGTCCTGAGAAAAGAAAAGCAGAAAAGAGGCTTCAGATTTAACGTTGTCAGCAATAAGGTAATTTCTTGTTCTTGTAAAACCCTTTTATACTGAGCCGAATATAGTACAAGGTTTGTCCGCCCAGATTTCATTTACAAAGCATTATCTCATAAACCATTTAACATAACTTTCAGACTGGCTATTTTGGGTTTTTCCTGGGTTTTCTGGATTCTCCTGGTTTCCTTCCGGTGCTAAAGACTCCCAATGCGCAAGCAAATTGTTGAAATCCTGATTCTCCTGGTTCCCTTCCACTGCTAATATTGAACCCTATGTTACTTCCAAAATGACCTAGTTTGTGTCATGTGGAGGTGTATTTATAAAACTTCATTACATTGTGTTGTAAACCTGCATCTGGAACTGTCTCCAATTTGTTGATTCTTTGATGGTAGTGGTGGTAATTTGTAATTTTAGTTAATTTATGTACACTTACACTCTGATTAAAAATTCATTTATTAAAGAAGACTATTTACCATTATTCTTTCAGGCACTGGGATTCCAATTAGTTGTATATCTATGTACAAAACTATTAAAAAGAAGATTCAAGAAAAACTCTCTATTTGCAATGCTACATTTACCATATCTCCAGAATTGCAACTTCCGTGTTTATAATCTTGACAATTTATATGCAACATTTTGTTGAAAGAATCCTCAGTATTTGTTGTGGTGAACAAAATAAATATATGCTGTGGAGAGGCAAATTTTATGTTGACCAAATATGAAAAATAAAGTTATACATCTGCATGTTTCAATCACTCTTTTTGTTATGCCTCTTTTCTTTTACAAATTAAGGTCCCAATGTTTTCTGCGGTATGGGGAAATGCTGCATTTGGGCCCAATCTGATGTAAAGAAATGAAATGGGGTTTAACATCCTAGTTTTTACACCTACCTGGCATATTAGGACAGGTATACACCATGCAGTGTGATATGATTGAAATTCCAAGCCCCCACCCCCTTCTCCTTCCTAACCTATTCACAAGAGAGAACAACATCGGAAAAGCATGCCATTATGACCTTTGCAAAATAGTATTCTTTATTTCAAATTCCAAGCCCCCCCCCCCTCCGTCCTAACCTATTAGGGGGAACAACATTGGAAAAGCATGCCATGATGACCTTTGTCAGTCTACACTGAGTGGAACATTGAGCCACCGTGGCCCCTCTAAAGGAAAAACCCAATGTGTAGGCAAATATTTTCTGTAACACAAGAAAGCATAACACTTTATGATGATTTTATCATACAAAATCCTCCTATCATAACCAAGCTGAAAACAAATGCTGCTGTCATGGCTATTGTGACCAAAATATTCTGCTCTGCTGAATAATCTAACTACAATTCCTGCTGTTGGGACTAATCTATATAAAATTCTCCTGTGGTATCTTTTCTGACGAAAAATTCTATTTTGTGGCTATCTATCGAAAAATTTTGCTGTGATGGATAATCTAACGAAATTCCTTATTCGATGGATAATCTGAAGAAAAATCCAGCTTTTTAAACTAATCTATACAAGATATCCAAGCAGAAAACAACTTCTGCTGTCATGGCTATTGTGATAAAAATATTCTGCTGTAATCGCTACTGTGACGAAAATTTCAGCTCTGATCAATTATCTAACCGCAATTCTTCCAGTTAGGACCAGTATATAGAAAATTCTGCTGTGATAGCCATCCTGCAGAATATGTCTGCCGTGCTGGCTATTCTGTCGAATAAACCTGTTGTGATGGATATTCTAACGAAATTCCTTATATGATGGATAATCTAAAGAAAAATCCTGCTGTTTTACCAATCTATAGAAAATACTGTTGTTGGAACCAAACTAAAAACAAATTTTGCAGTTATGCTTTTGTGATGAAAATATTCTGCTGTCGTGGCTATTGTGACGACAATATTCTGCCTTCGTGGATTTTCTAACGGCAATTCCTGTTCTGCTGAATAATCTAACCACAATTCCTGCTGTTGGGACCAATCTATAGAAAATTCTGTTGTGATCGCTATTTTGACGAAAACTCTGTTTTAGTGGTTATCTGCCGAATAACATTGCTGTGATGAGTAATCTTACGAAATTCCTGATATGATGGATAATCTGAAGAAAAATCCAGCTGTTTAAACCAATCTATAGAAGATATCCAAGCAGAAAACAATTTCTGCTGTCATGGCTATTGTGATAAAAATATTCTTCTGTAATCGCTATTGTGACGAAAATTCCAGCTCTGTTGAATAATCTAACCACAATTCTTCAATTTAGGACCAATCTATAGAACATTCTGCTGTGATAGCTATTCTGACGAAAAAGTCTGCTGTGCTGGCTATTCTGCCAAATAAACAAGATGTGATGGATATTCTAACGAAATTCCTTATATGGTGGATAATCTAAAGAGAAATTCTGCTGATTAAACCAAACTATAGAAAACCCTTCTGTTGGAGCCAAGCTAAAAACAAATTTTGCTGTTAGCTGTTGTGATGAAAATGTTATGCTGTCATGGTTAATGTGACGACAATATTCTGCCTTCATGGATTTTCTAACGGCAATTCCTGCTCTGCTGAATAATCTAACCACATTCCTGCTGTTGGGACCAATCTATAGAAAATTCTGCTGTGATAGCTATTTTAACGAAACCTCTGTTTTGGTGGTTATCTGCCGAATAACATTGCTGTGATGGATAATCTTACGAAATTCCTGATATGATGGATAATCTGTAGAAAAATCCAGCTGTTCAAACCAATCTATAGAAGATATCTAAGCAGAAAACAACTTCTGCTGTCATGGCTATTGTGATGAAAAAAGATATTCTGCTGTAATCGCTATTGTGACGAAAATTTCAGCTCTGTTAAATAATCTAACCACAATTCTTCCAGTTAGGACCAATCTGTAGAAAATTCTGCTGTGATAGCTATTCTGACGAATAAGTCTGCTGTGTTGACTATTCTGCCGAATAAACCTGTTGGGGTGGATATTCTAACAAAATTCCTTATATGATGGGTAATCCAAAGGAAAATCCTGCTGTTTTACCAATCTATAGAAAATCCTGTTGTTGGAACCAAACTAAAAAGAATTTGCTGTATAGGACTGTTGTGGTGAAAACATACTGCTGTCATGGCTATTGTGAGGAAAATATTCTGCTGTCATGGATTTTCTAACGACAATTCCTGCTCTGCTGAATAATCTAACCACAATTCTTGCTGTTGGGCACCAATCAATAGAAAATTCTGCTGTGATAGCTATTCTGACGAAAAATTCTGTTTTGGTGGCTATCTGTCGAATAATATTGCTGTGATGGATAATCTAACGAAATTCCTGATATGATGGATAATCTGAAGAACATTCCAGCTGTTTAAACCAATCTATAGAAAATATCCAAGCAGAAAACAACTTCTGCTGTCATGGCTATTCGGGTAAAAATATTCTGCTGTAATCGCTATTCTGACGAAAATTTCAGCTTTGTTGAATAATCTAACCACAATTCTTCCAGTTAGGACCAATCTGTAGAAAATTCTGCTGTGATAGCTATCCTGCAGAATAAGTCTGCTGTGCTGGCTATTCCGTCGAATAAACCTATTGTGATGGATATTCTAACGAAATTCCTTGTATGATGGATAATCTAAAGGAAAATCCTGCTGTTTAAACCAATCTATAGAAAATCCTGCTGTTTAAACCAATCTATAGAAAATCTTGCTGTTGGAACCAAGCTAAAAACAAATTTAGCTGTATATGGCTGTTGTGATGAAGACATTCTGCTGTCATGGCTATTGTGACGAAAATATTCTGCTGTCATGGATTTTCTAACGACAATTCCTGCTCTGCTGAATAATCTAACCACAATTCCTGTTTTTTTGACCAATCTATAGAAAATTCTGCTGTGATAGCTAATCTGACGAAAAATTCTGTTTTGGTGGATATCTGCCGAATAATATTGCTGTGATGAATAATCTAACGAAATTCCTTATTTGATGGATAATATGAAGAAAAATCCAACTTTTTAAACTAATCTATAGAAAATCTTGCTGTTGGAACCAAGCTAAAAACAAATTTAGCTGTATATGGCTGTTGTGATGAAGACATTCTGCTGTCATGGCTATTGTGATAAAAATATTCTGCTGTAATCAATACTGTGACGAAAATTTCAGCTCTGATGAATAATCTAACCGCAATTCTTCCAGTTAGGACCAGTATATAGAAAATTCTGCTGTGATAGCCATCCTGCAGAATAAGTCTGCCGTGCTGGCTATTCTGTCGAATAAACCTGTTGTGATGGATATTCTAACGAAATTCCTTATATGATGGATAATCTAAAGAAAAATCCTGCTGTTTAAACCAATCTATAGAAAATCATGCTGTTTAAACCGCTCTATAGAAAATCCTGCTGTTGGAACCAAACTAAAAACCAAATTTTGCAGTTATGCTTTTGTGATGAAAATATTCTGCTGTCATGGCTATTGTGACGAAAATATTCTGCTGTCATGGATTTTCTAACGGCAATTCCTGTTCTGCTGAATAATCTAACCACAATTCCTGCTGTTGGGACCAATCTATAGAAAATTCTGCTGTGATAGCTATTTTGACGAAAACTCTGTTTTAGTGGTTATCTGCCGAATAACATTGCTGTGATGGATAATCTTACGAAATTCCTGATATGATGGATAATCTGAAGAAAAATCCAGCTGTTTAAACCAATCTATAGAAGATATCCAAGCAGAAAACAATTTCTGCTGTCATGGCTATTGTGATAAAAATATTCTTCTGTAATCGCTATTGTGACGAAAATTCCAGCTCTGTTGAATAATCTAACCACAATTCTTCAATTTAGGACCAATCTATAGAACATTCTGCTGTGATAGCTATTCTGACGAAAAAGTCGGCTGTGCTGGCTATTCTGCCGAATAAACAAGATGTGATGGATATTCTAACGAAATTCCTTATATGATGGATAATCTAAAGAAAAATTCTGCTGTTTAAACCGAACTATAGAAAACCCTTCTGTTGGAACCAAGCTAAAAACAAATTTTGCTGTTAGCTGTTGTGATGAAAATGTTATGCTGTCATGGCTATTGTGACGAAAATATTCTGCCTTCATGGATTTTCTAACGGCAATTCCTGCTCTGCTGAATAATCTAACCACGTTCCTGCTGTTGGGACCAATCTATAGAAAATTCTGCTGTGATAGCTATTTTAACGAAAACTCTGTTTTGGTGGTTATCTGCCGAATAACATTGCTGTGATGGATAATCTTACGAAATTCCTGATATGATGGATAATCTGTAGAAAAATGCAGCTGTTCAAACCAATCTATAGAGGATATCCAAGCAGAAAACAACTTCTGCTTTCATGGCTATTGTGATGAAAAAAAAATATTCTGCTGTAATCGCTATTGTGACGAAAATTTCAGCTCTGTTGAATAATCTAACCACAATTCTTCCAGTTAGGACCAATCTGTAGAAAATTCTGCTGTGATAGCTATTCTGACGAATAAGTCTGCTATGTTGACTATTCTGCCGAATAAACCTGTTGGGGTGGTTATTCTAACAAAATTCCTTATATGATGGGTAATCTAAAGGAATATCCTGTCTATAGAAAATCCCGCTGTTGGAACCAAGCTAAAAAGAATTTGCTGTATAGGACTGTTGTGGTGAAAACATACTGCTGTCATGGCTATTGTGAGGAAAATATTCTGCTGTCATGGATTTTCTAACGACAATTCCTGCTCTGCTGAATAATCTAACCACAATTCCTGCTGTTGGGCACCAATCAATAGAAAATTCTGCTGTGGTAGCTATTCTGACGAAAAATTCTGTTTTGGTGCCTATCTGTCGAATAATATTGCTGTGATGGATAATCTAACGAAATTCCTGATATGATGGATAATCTGAAGAATATTCCAGCTGTTTAAACCAATCTATAGAAAATATACAAGCAGAAAACAACTTCTGCTGTCATGGCTATTGGGGTAAAAATATTCTGCTGTAATCGCTATTCTGACGAAAATTTCAGCTTTGTTGAATAATCTAACCACAATTCTTCCAGTTAGGACCAATCTGTAGAAAATTCTGCTGTGATAGCTATCCTGCAGAATAAGTCTGCTGTGCTGGCTTTTCTGCCGAATAAACCTATTGTGATGGATATTCTAACGAAATTCCTTGTATGATGGATAATCTAAAGGAAAATCCTGCTGTTTAAACCAATCTATAGAAAATCCTGCTGTTTAAACCAATCTATAGAAAATATTGCTGTTGGAACCAAGCTAAAAACAAATTTAGCTGTATATGGGTGTTGTGATGAAGACATTCTGCTGCCATGGCTATTGTGACGAAAATATTCTGCTGTCATGGATTTTCTAACGACAATTCCTGCTCTGCTGAATAATCTAACCACAATTCCTGTTTTTTGGAGAATTCTGCTGTGATAGCTAATCTGACGAAAAATTCTGTTTTGGTGGATATCTGCCGAATAATATTGCTGTAATGAATAATCTAACGAAATTCCTTATTTGATGGATAATCTGAAGAAAAATCCAGCTTTTTAAACTAATCTATAGAAGATATCCAAGCAGAAAACAACTACTGCTGTCATGGCTATTGTGATAAAAATATTCTGCTGTAATCACTACTGTGACGAAAATTTCAGCTCTGATGAATAATCTAACCGCAATTCTTCCAGTTAGGACCAGTATATAGAAAATTCTGCTGTGATAGCCATCCTGCAGAATAAGTCTGCCTTGCTGGCTATTCTGTCGAATAAACCTGTTGTGATGGATATTCTAACGAAATTCCTTATATGATGGATAATCTATAGAAAATCCTGCTGTTTAAACCACTCTATAGAAAATCCTGCTGTTGGAACCAAACTAAAAACAAATTTTGCAGTTATGCTTTTGTGATGAAAATATTCTGCTGTCATGGCTATTGTGACGACAATATTCTGCCTTCATGGATTTTCTAACGGCAATTCCTGTTCTGCTGAATAATCTAACCACAATTCCTGCTGCTGGGACCAATCTATAGAAAATTCTGCTGTGATAGCTATTTTGACGAAAACTCTGTTTTAGTGGTTATATGCCGAATAACATTTTGGTGTGATGGATAATCTAACGAAATTCCTGATATGATGGATAATCTGTAAAAATCCAGCTGTTTAAACCAATCTGTAGAAGATATCCAAACTGAAAACAACTTCTGCTGTCATGGCTATTGTGATAAAAATATTCTGCTGTAATTGCTATTGTGACGAAAATTCCAGCATTAGATCTGTTGAATAATCTAACCACAATTCTTCAATTTAGGACCAATCTATAGAACATTCTGCTGTGATAGCTATTCTGACGAAAAAGTTTGCTGTGCTGGCTATTCTGCCGAATAAACCTGATGTGATGGATATTATAACGAAATTCCTTATATGATGGATAATCTAAAGAAAAATCCTGCTGTTTAAACCGAACTATAGAAAATCCTTCTGTTGGAACCAACGCTTAAAACAAATTTTGCTGTTAGCTGTTGTGATGAAAATATTATGCTGTCATGGCTATTGTGACGAAAATATTCTGCCTTTCTAACGGCAATTCCTGCTCTGCTGAATAATCTAACCACAATTCCTGCTGTTGGGACCAATCTATACAAAATTCTGCTGTGATAGCTATTTTGACGAAAACACTGTTTTGGTGGTTATATGCCGAATAACATTTTGGTGTGATGGATAATCTAACGAAATTCCTGATATGATGGATAATCTGTAAAAAATCCAGCTATTTAAACCGATCTATAGAAGAAACCCAAGCAGAAAACAACTTCTGTTGTCATGGCTATTGTGATTAAAAATATTCTGCTGTAATATTCCTTATAGGATGGATAATCTAAAGAAAAATCCTGTTGTTTAAACCAATCTATAGAAAATACTGCTGTTTAAACCAATCTATAGAAAATCCTGCTGTTTAAACCAGTCTATAGAGAATCCTGCTGTTGGAACCAAACTAAAAACAAATTTTGCAGTTATGCTTTTGTGATGAAAATATTCTGCTGTCATGGCTATTGTGACGAAAATATTCTTCCTTCGTGGATTTTCTAACGACAATTCCTGCTCTGCTGAATAAACTAACCACAATTCCTGCTGTTGGGACTAGTCTATAGAAAATTCTGCTGTGATAGCTATTTTGGCGAAAGTACTGTTTTGGTGGTTATCTGCCGAATACCATTGCTGTGATAGATAATGTAACGAAATTCCTGATATGATGGATAATCTGAAGAAAAATCCAGCTGTTTAAACCAATCTATAGAAGATATCCAAGCAGAAAACAACTACTGCTGTCATGGCTATTGTGATAAAAATATTCTGGTGTTATAACCGCTGCTGTGACGAAAATTTCAGCTCTGTTGAATAATCTAACCACAATTCTTCCAGTTAGGACCAATCTGTAGCAAATTCTGCTGTGACAGCTATTCTGACTAATAAGTCTGCTGTGCTGGCTATTTTGCCGAATAAACCTGTTGTGATGGATATTCTAACGAAATTCCTTATATGATGGATAATCTAAAGGAAAATCATGCTGTTTAAACCAATCCATAGAAGCGCATGCTAACGCGTCTTGGGTCCTAATGATCTCAGGACATGTCTATTGGACAATAACACCCCTCTAAATGCGAAACAGGAGGTGTTTATCTCCTTAATATTCCATGCAGTATAAAAAAAACCCGTTTTAAAATGTTTATTTAAAGCCGCTTTAACAGACACTG
Organism: Patella caerulea; assembly: GCA_036850965.1. Lineage (NCBI taxonomy): Eukaryota > Metazoa > Mollusca > Gastropoda > Patellidae > Patella > Patella caerulea. The sequence goes on from JAZGQO010000006.1 coordinate 30,253,332, forward strand.
CATACAACTGATATGTCTATAATTTGGTTGTTGGGTTTTTTTTGTGTTTTTTTATACGATTACATTGTCACTTTGTAAAGTGCCCCTAAACACGGAATATGAAAGGGTGCACTATAAATATGCTGTAATAATAATAATAAATATGCTGTAATAATAATAATAAATATGATGTAATAGTAATAAATATGCTGTAATAATTTAGTAATAAATATACTGTAGTAATCTAGAGAAAATCTTATTGTTGAGACTAATCTATTGAACATCCTGCTGTGAGGGCAAATCGGAACCATTATAAATAATTACTGCTTTGAGGGGTGGGGTGGGGCAATCTTTAGAGAATAATGGTGGGGGCATTAATCTTAAGAAAAATTTTGCTGTGAAAGCCAAACTGAACAAAGCACTCTCAGACTTTAGTTTATAATTTACTCAAAATTGTTCGCCTTATTTTAACTAAAATATAGCCCTTGGCTGTTTTAATGTATCAAATAGGCATACATGAATAAGAAACAATGTGCAAAGTTTTGAGTTTGGGGATCAAAGATATTTTTTATAAACAGTAATTGAAAGTTGAGTAAATTATTAACTTAAGCCTGAAAATGCTTAGTGAACTCGAGGCCCGATCGCGATGTGATGGATAATCTAAAGAAAACTTTGTTGTGGGGGCTAATGCGAATAAAAATTCTGCTGTGACTGGCAATCTATATAAAATCATTGGGACCACAGAAATACTAATATTATTATAACATGCAATATTTAAAAAATCGTGCCGTGGGCGCTAATAAAAAAATCATGTTGTTGGGACCAATGGAGAAAATACTGTTGGGGACATTCTAAATAAAAACAATCCTGCTGTGAAAGCCAATATAACTATGGTGTGTGTGTGTGTGTGGGGGGGGGTATATAGAAAAATTAAAACATTGAATGTTTATCTATTTCCTTCGTGACTTTTTGTGCATGTGCGGGGAGGGGGGATTAATGTCATTATGGGCGAAAGACAGATTGTCAAAGTTAGGGATATAAATATGGCTATATTAGTTTATGGTTTTACTTTAAATTCGTGGCCTGGAATAGCAGTAGAACAGGTTTTAACATTTATGTGGTCTGCCTCCAGTTGTTAGAATTATTTCCCTTGATATTTCTAAGGTGAAGGCTGACAGCTGTCAATCATTCTGCACTGGTGTGTATGATGCCTGTCACTTTGTCGTAGCTCTGAAAGAGTGTTCACCTCGATTGACATGTACCGTTGCTATTATAATAATAAACAATCTAAGCTACAATCTATGTCAAAACTCCAAGCACCCAAAACTTACCTCAGATTAAAGGCCTATATTTATATTTCATTATGGTTTGTTTTTTTTTTGATTTTTATAGCAAGAACAGTCATCTCTTTATCTAAATCTTACATAATGTATCTGTGACGGTGTATTCTGCCACACAGTGATAGTGTATACTTTAATGAAATGTGGGGTCACGGTGGCTAGGTGGATACGGCGCTGGTTGACTAGCCTGGAGGTCGGGTGTTCGATCCCTGCATTGGCCGAAAAAGATCATATCGATTTGCCGGTGTGATTTCCTCTTGTCAGTGATGCAGAAGGAGGGCCTGTCAAGGACAGCTACCTAGTCGTTCGGATGGGACAAAAAACCGTGGTCCCGTGTACACATTGGAGTGCACGTAAAAGATCCCTTGGCAGTTGGAATTCGATATAAGAGTAGGCCGTAGCGCCGGCGCTACCCGGGCAAAATTTTCCTCATAGCGGCGTATGCCCGTCTTCCATTAGCCCAGGTTAGGTGCAAAAGAGTATGGCGTTAAACACCATTTCATTTACTTTGAAGATTGGTCATGTAGAAGAAATTCAACTTGTAGAAGGCAAGACACATAGACGTAAAACATTGGCCCTCGACCCTCCTGTTTATGGTAATTATGATTCTCTGATTTAATATTAACTAAATGTATTTAAACAATGACTCAATATTGTGGGTTTATCAAAGAATTATTACTGTCCTTAATTCACTTAAAATACATTTCAGATTAATAAAAAAAAATTATAGCGTAAACATCTTTGTTCTTTGACAACAATCATAATCCTTTTTTCAGTCATCTCATTTAGAACCATTAATATCGTAGGCCCTAAGCGCTAATAGATAGGGGAATCGAAACTAGAAGAAAAATCATGCATACCTAAGGATGAGCGGGCTGAACAAAATGTGATATCTATGTATATGATATTTAATTTTATCAGAAATACCAAACTTTTTGACATCAGAGGAAACTGATATCATAAAAGGAATCGCCGAAAACAAGCAGTTATCACAAAGTACGTTGTTTGGAGATGGCCAGGGAACCAGAAAGAGTGAATCAGCATGGATTTCAATCAGAAAATTAAATAAGTCTATTACACGTTTGTCTGAGAGGTAAAGTTATCATCATTGGTTATCTTGATATAATATATGCGTAGATCTTATCACGTCGATTCCCTCGCTGGAATTCACTGGATACGTAAATATCGTATCATGAAATTTTGGAAATGTTACTATTCATCCAGTAAAATTATCGCTCAATATATTAATTGCCGGTATATTATTTTGACACCTATGCCACATGATCCACCGTTGATATGCCATTTTATTAGAAAAACTCACAACAAATTAAGTAAAATGTATAATGCTCTTAAATTCGATCATATCCTAAACCACTGTGGGCTTTCTCGTCTTATCTTTAGATATGAAAAATTAACTGAACAGTCGTCGTGGTATATAAACCATGCTGAAAAAATGCAGGTAAGATTCCGTTGCGAGATAACCTAACTCATTCCGTTGTGAGACGATCTAACATGCACCATTACAAGATAATCTAACTCACCCCGTTGCAAGATGAACTAGCCCATTCCTTTGCCAGATGATCTAACACATTCTGTTGCGAGATGATCTAATTTATTTCACTGCAAGGCGATCTAACTGACCCCGTTGCGGGATGATCTAAGATATTCAGTGTAGAGATGAGCAAAAATAACGCAATTTATGAAACTAATATTTAGTGCAATATTTTCTGTAATGCAGATGTAATATGATCGAATGTATGACTGTATGACTTATTCCCTTGAGAAGATCGCGATTAGGGTGCGTGTTGAGATAAAATTAAGTCGGTGTCTCATTGGTAAGTCGGTGTCTCCTGTAGATTGGTATAATTTGTAACGATATACAAAATACCTTATTGAAAAGACTAATATTAATAACAATATTGCACTTTCTATTACAGATTGTAAAGTATGAAACTGGTGGATATTATTATACACACCACGATTCTGGCCCCTATCATTTACCTGTTCATAATTTACCTTGTTGTAATCAAGTTAAATATTGTACTACAAACCTTGAACAATGTTGTCAGCTGTGCAGGTAAATGCTAAAACTATCATGTTCAATTTCTTGAAAGAAATTATGATAATTCTATGACTGTCGCCACATCTATAATACAGAAGGAGTTACTTTGACTATAACTGCTTTTCACCAATTCGTATTATATCCACGTACAGTGGACTCCGTCAAATCCGACATCGTACGGGATCGTTACAATATGTCGGAATATGTACTCATTTGATACACGTTTCGTCGTTTCTGGTTGTTTCCTTCGAGTTTATAACTTATTATTTGAACATTTATTAACATGACAAGCACATAATCAACTGTCTGGGCAATCGGATGGCCCGATTTTAAGTAGATTAGAACACCGCGGCGTTTTAAGATTGTAACGATACAATAGATAATCGATTGGCAAGTACTCTTGCTACGATAATAAACAATCTACGCTACAATTTGCCAAAACTTCTAACACTTATAACTTCCCACATAATTACATGACTGAGATTGTCAATATTATAGCAGCGCTTTATCTAATCCTATATCTAAAACATCTGTAACCTGGAAAACTTGGGCGGGGGATTGGGTGACCGAATGAGAAAAGCCACAGGCTGTACAGGCGACTCCAGGGCGACCCTATACTCATTGTCAGGTACACAAGCTTGGATTAAAAACACGACAATGACATAGTTTATGATCTAAAGTGTTAGAGCACCCCCTTTTATATAAATTACGACCAGGCGCAGCTGAAAAGTAAACAAGTGGTAACACCCAAGCTAATAGGAATTTCAACGCGGTACAATGACAATCAAAATGATTTACTAAGTTATTGCATATTATATTTAAGATTGATGACTGTAATGGTTTACCTTAATGATGTAGAAGAAGGTGGAGAAACGGCTTTCCCCATTGCAGATACAAATACAGAAACGTTGCATGTAAAGAAATATATTTTCTTGAACTTCAAAGAGATAGCTTTTAAGACTTTGGCCGTTTCTCGGGTTAAAGATGTACATTTTATATTTAGTACTCGTGGACAGTGGCGGCGCCAGGGGGGGGGGGGCAAAGGGGGCATTTGCCCCCCCCCCCCCTCCATAATTTCCGGAAAAAAAAGTCTGAAATGCTACCTGGCTGCATTCTATTTTACAAAATATAGTGGCGAAAGTATTCATTCACTTTGAGTCACTCTTACTCCGCCCGCTCGACACTTTCTTCTCTGGTCGGATAAACTAGTGATAAACGAAAATTTGAAAAGTAGACGGCCCGAAATGCAGTCTGGCAGTATTTCAGGCATTGATCGTCGATATAAATAGAGCTTAACAGATACCGCCTGTTAAGCTCTAGGCGGTATCTGTTAAGCTCTCTTTATATCGACGATCAATGCCTGAAATACTGCCAGACTGCATTTCGGGCCGTCTACTTTTCAAATTTTCGTTGAGGTTCGCAAGTCCGTTCATTTCACAAAATATAGTGGCGAAAATATTCATTCACTTTGAGTCACTCACTCCTCCCGTTTGTCACTTTCTTCTCTGGTCGGATAAACTAGTAATTTAGCGACAGGCGGTATCTTTATCTCGAAGATCAATGCCTGAAATACTGCCAGACTACATTTCGGGCAGTCTACTTTTCAAATTATTGGGGACTTCATTGAGTTTCGTTTGACACTTTCCTCTCTGGGATCGGAAAGACTAGTGATCAGGCCACAGTTGACATCCGATCAGCTCTATTTATCTCTACGATCGGTGCCCGAATACTGTCAGGCAGCATTTTCAACAGTCTATTTTTCAAAATTTTCTTGGGGAGGTCCCCAAAATCCCCACAAGGACTCGTTACTTTAGCGCTCACAAAGGTACTTCGTTGAGGTTCACAAGTCCGTACGTTTGCCATTTTGGTCTCTGGTCGTATAAACTAGTGATCAGGCAGGCTACAGACAGTATGTGGTCAGATTTATTTATCTCGACGATCAGAGGGTCTATTTTTCAAATAATTCGGGGGGAGGTTCCCGATACTCTCCATAAATACTCCCGACATTGGCGCTCGAGAGTGGGATTCGTCGAGGTTCGCAAGTCCGTTCGTTTGACACTTTACCTCAACGATCATTGCCTGAAATACTGCCAGGCTGCATTTCCGGCAGCCTGTTTTTCAAAATTTTCTGGGACTTTGCCCCAGCTTTGCCCCTCCAACCACCGACGGCTGGCGCCGCCACTGCTCGTGGACGCACTGTGACATTTTTTTTTTTCTTTTTCGTCGTTTATTTTTTTTTTATAAAAAAAAAAAACATTACGGGTTCGTTTCGTTGGTAATAAGATCCAGTATTGTCTCGATTAATGAAGATGTCTGAAAACACACGATGGGGTCTTATTTTCCTATTTATCTTCCTGTAGGAATATTTGTCTGATGTAAACAACAGGAATCTAACCACCAATTGTTATAAGTCTTCTCTTCTGGTTTCACCAAAGACAGGAACGGCCGTCATGTGGTATAATCATGAAGTTGATGAAATGGTACATGAAAATACGACAATTAAAATGGCACTCTCCAAGTATTTTACATCATATTTTTTGCCACATTATTTTTAAAAAACATTTCATTTCATGGGTTTTGAAAAAAAAAGTGAATTTAAATTTTATTGAATTCATGTACACGCATAAGGGTTAACAAATTCAATTATTTATATAAATGGTATTTAATTATCAGATTTTTCCAGAACATCTCTTTAAGGGGGGCGGATGGGCGGGGGGGGGGGGTAAATGAGGAGTGTTGCTGCCAACACTAATGCTTAAAATATCTTTATAATTTTAGACTGGATTAATGGGAAATCTGATTTTGCGATCATATCATGGTGGCTGCAACGTCCTTAAAGGTGTAAAGTGGATTATAAATTTATGGATATGGTTTCATGCGTGATGATTATATATTATTATAATGGTTTAAGAAAAAGATTAAAATATTATTTTGCACGAAAACTGTTTACTGATGTTTTTATTTGCTTTTTGTCAAAAAAAACCCAAAAAAAACAAAACAATTTATATGGAAAACAATCACTGGTTTATACACATATAGCACGACGTTTCGACAAGTGTTCTCTTATCGATATCAAATACAAATAAAGTACTTGATAACGATAAGAGAACACTTGTCGAAACGTCGTGCTATATTTATATAAACCAGTGATTGTTTTCCATATAAATTGTGTTGTGTTTTTTAATGTGTCCAATCACTAAATGCCATTCAAGGATTATATTGCTTTTTGTCGTAACAAGTAGTCCAAAGCATTTTTATACGCCCACATTTTTATGTGGACGTATATTGTCGTCGCCCCTGTCCGTCCGTCCGTCCGTCCACAATTGTTTGTGAACAGTCTACAGGTCACAATTTATATCCGATTTCAATGAAACTTAAAATATAGGTTTATCACCCTAAGATCTCGGTTCCTTTCGATATTGACATGTATCGGACTGTAACTTCATGGGTTATGGCCCTTGATTGTACGAAAAATCACGTTTTTAGCTTGTGAACAGTGTAGAGGTCACAATTTTGAACCGATTTCGATGAAACTTGAAATGCATGTTTATAACCCAAAGATCTTGGTTCCTTTCGATATTTGCGCATATCGGATCGTAACTTCCTGAATTATGGCCCCTGATTGTCCGAAAAATCACCCTTTTTAGCTTGTGGTACCTCTGGAGGTCAAAATTGTTATCCGATTTAAAAAACCGTTTGATTATATCACCGTTACATGGTTATGGAGGTTGAGTTCGAATTTCGTGAAAATCGGACCAAAATTGACAGACAAAATGGCCGCCGTTTGTACGCGAATAGTGTGAAAATTTGTTATATTAAGGTTGTGGACCCTATAGAGGTCACAATTTTGAACCGATTTTCATGAAACTTGACATGAATGTTTATAACCCAAAGGTCTTGGTTCCTTTCAATATTTGCGCCCATCGGATCGTAACTTCCTGAATTATGGCCCCTGATTGTCCAAAAAATCACCCTTTTTAGCTTGTGGTCCCTCTGGAGGTCAAAATTGTTATCGGATTTGCAAAAACGTTTGATTATACCACCGTCCCATGGTTATGAAGGTTAAGTTCGAATTTCGTGAAAATCGGACCAAAATTGACGGACAAAATGGCCGCCGTTTGTACGCGAATGGTGTGAAAATATGTTATATCAAGGTTGTGGACCATATAGAGGTCACAATTTTGAACCGATTTTGATGAAACTTGACATGTATGTTTATAACCCAAAGATCTTGGTTCCTTTCGATATCTGCGCCTATCGGATCGTAACTTATTGAATTATGGCCCCTGATTGTCCGAAAAATCGCCTTTTTTGACTTGTAGTCCCTCTGGAGGTCAAAATTGTTATCCGATTTAAAAAAAAAAGTTTGATTATATCACCGTTTCATGGTTATGAAGGTTGAGTAAGAATTTCGTGAAAATCGGACCAAAATTGACGGACAAAATGGCCGCCGTTTGTACGCGAATGGTGTGAAAATATGTTATATCAAGGTTGTGGACCATATAGAGGTCACAATTTGAACCGATTTTGATGAAACTTGACATGTATGTTTATAACCCAAAGATCTTGATTCCTTTCGATATTTGCGCCAATCGAATCATAACCTCATGAATTATGTCCCCTGATTGTCCGAAAAATCGCTTTTGTTAGCTTGTGGTCCCTCTGGAGGTCAAAATTATTATTCGATTTAAAAAAACGTTTGATTATATCACGGTTTCATGGTAATAAAGAGAGAATTTGAATTTCGTGAAAATCGGACCAGAGTTGACGGATAAAATGGCCGCCGTCTGTACGCGAATTGTGTAAAAATATGTTATATCAAGGTTGTGGACCCTATAGAGGTCACAATTTTGAACTGATTTTGATGAAACTTGAAATACATGTTTATAACCTAATGATCTTGGTTCCATTGCATATTTGCCCATATCGGATTGTAACTTCCTGAATCATGGCCCCTGATTGTACGAAAAATCACCCTTTTTAGCTTGTGGTCCCTCTGGAGGTCACAATTATTATCTGATTTAAAAATATGTTTGATTATATCACAGTTACACCGTAGTTATGGGTGAGTTTGAATTATGATTTTCTGGTGATTACTTAAAATGCAACAACTCTTGCTGACTGCCCGGAGGATTTGGCTGCTGTGTGGGCGTATGTTTCGTTGCCTGGCAACCTATTTTTAGTTTAGCAAGTGGAAATGGAATAGTTCATCCAAGTGGACAATATGCTCCAAAATTTGAACACATTCTATAGAACTCACACTTGCATCGCGTTAACCTGCTTTTAATGAAAACGTCCAAACTTCTGTAATATGATGAACTGTTGTCTATTTAACAGGCCTAAATCTGAGGTTTAAGTTTAAGTTTATTACATTTAATTTAGAGCTAATTACATGTATTGTATGCGTTTAATGGCCCCATATAATTCATCATAATGAGACCATAAGGTCTGGCATTGAATTAGGGCTGAGGTTTCGATTTGTAGGCAATAAAATAAAACCAAGTACGAACAATCCAAACCATTAGTCAAAATTCGAAGTCCTAAAAAATGGTTGAGGCAAAATAGTGTAATCAGCAAATGGATTGTTTACAAGTGTCCGGAAGAGTAAGCTTTCCCTGCCTGGCGCCACGCCCACCATAGCTGCATCCAAACTATTAGACGAAATCTCAATAAAATACCATGTTTGGTCAATGGACTATAGCATGTAAAATGAACATGATAAACAGTGTTAACGATGTAGTAGGCAGACATAATTAGGGAGACAATATACGAATCAATTAAATATATCTTGAATTACAATCGAGAGAGACATGTTATATTTACCAATCAAGTCAATATGACGGCCATAAAACTTTTTAAAGGTTTTAATGAGTCTAGTGCGCAAGTATCCTTGTAGTTGAAGCCTATATGACAAATGCCTCGATCTACTTAAAAAATCAGAATATAAGGAACAAGCTCTAATGTAACGAATCAGGGGTACGGTCGCCTGTCAAACCTCGTGGGTTTTCTCCAGGTCCGCCACTTTGCACCCACTGCTAAAAATTGAACAATATGTTAGTCTCAAAAATGTACTATTATATAGTCTGTGTCGAGTGGACACATTATCTCTTTCTTCTGATAGATCATCGTTCATTTGATTTAAAGCCGGTTACAAAGCACCCAATGTCTAATATTATCCATCGTGGAAGACACACGTATGGTGGCTGATTGGTATCATGTCGTGATGTTGTGGTGTCGGCCCTCATAAGGCGACACCCCGACATTTTTAACCCGACACTACGACATTTTCACCCGACACCACATTAAAAATGCCGTAATGTCGAGTAAAATGTCGTATTGTCGGATTGAAATGTCGAGATGTTGTGATGTTGCGTTGTCGTGATGCCGGGTTGTCGTGGAACGTGTTACTGGATCAACACGTGGCCGTCAGCGTCCTAGTCCACAACGCGTTACAACCCAGGCTCAAGACCGCTACATCCCGCGGGTCACTTTTCTGCGTGACAGATTCGCGCCATTCGCCCAGCGACTCGAACAGGTGCAACAGTCGTCGGAAGACATGGGCAAGTAACTGCCAATGAAAATAACTAAAAATTGTTCATGACCCGAAAAGTGCTCGTATACCACCTGGAAGGCCCTTGCGCACTAGAGGTTGGGAACCACTGCTCTATTTCGCGAGAATGCGTGCTTAGTCTAAGACGGGATAGAATAGAAAAATTTATATCGACTGGGGTTGAATTAGTTTGATTGATGTTAAAGCTACAATTTCATATTTTTAAGTTATATTTTTAAAATGTATTAAAATAAAGCCTTAAAATAGATTGATGTATAAACAGTCCTAGTTAATAATCCTATTAATACTATAATTCACTATTGCCAGTTGCGAAACGTTTGAAGATAGTTATTCCAAGGGGTTGAACAGAAAACAAGAGAGGTAATTGTGTTGTTATTTCCGGCGTGAATGATTTTTAAGTGTGGGAAATAATGCCTATGATCGTATAATAGTGAATTGACAATCTTTTGAACAAAATACAAACAAATATAATTATATTTTGACTTTCCAGGAGTGACAGGGAGCTATCCATTCTTGTGCGGTTCCACAAACTCTAAAGCAATTCATGGTTCATATCAAACGCAGCACCACAGCACTAAGATTTATGATGGCAACAAATAAAAGGGGATAATAATTGCTGCTCTATATTATAGGATTTCGTTATATATTTTAAGGATTTGCGTTTCTGTTCTATATTTTGTACTGTTTACAAGACTTCAAGGCTGTTATACAGTATGATATCCAGAAACATGGCTATAATAAGTCTAGGAATATACACTTTTTTTTACGTGGCTGTCTTTGATTAGACTGACCAGGTTTAGAGGGCGCACGTACAATTTTGTATGACGAAAAATAAAATGTGCATGCTTATACCTATTAAGGAAACATGATACTAGACAGGTAAAATGCTAAGCCCACATAATATACACCCGGTTCTTATATATAGAAATAGTGTTTGGTACATAACAAACACAACAGTGAATCACGTGTTTATATGAATAATAAACATTAGTGGGCGCTAGATAGTGATCTAGGGGAGAGTTACTTTTAAAGAAAATACGAAAAAATTATAAGCGGTAAAATTATTTAGCGACGTGCGTCATATATGGAAACCAAGATATGCACTCGGTAGCCGAACCGATGTAATATGCGGTTTTACTCGCACTTAGAATAATGATGATAAAAGAAAAATTCCTGGGAAATAAATATATTTTGGGAAATTGAAGTTATTATATTGGCGGAGTGTGAAAATTTATACTCCATTAGACAATAAAATTAACGTAAGGTAGGGGGGGGATATTAAATAACAAATAAGCGCTTATTCTATTTGATATACAAGTAACTAAAGAAACTATGTAATACGTCATTGGAATGATATTTTATATTGAATGATTTCCAAGGTCTATCAAACCGGATATGTAGTGCACTGTATCGGAGGAATAAAGAATACAATATATTATATCAATGCTTGCTCCCTTCAATCTTTTGCGTGAAGAAACCAGTTTAGTCTTACCGGAAGTAACAACCATCAACAGAAATATTTCAAGATGAGTCAAACTCGAACTGGATCAGAAATTCGACAGTCGTAAGATAGTTCAATATTCTATTCTGAACAGACCTGTAATGTATTGAAATTAATTTTATTCTTTCCAAAAAGCAAGGCGTGTAAAAAGATCTTGAGAGTAATTTTGACTTAACATCTCAACGAATGGGGGTGGGGGGATATCGCGGTGGCAAAGTAACTTAGTAAGTGGGTACGACGCTGGCTCTCGGTAAGTTCATCCAGATTTGTGTGGTTTCCCCTTTGTCACTGATGCAGGACGGAGGGCCTGACAAGTACATCTCTCTCGTTGTTCGGATGGGGTAAAAAACCGAGGTCGCGAGGTCCTGTGAATGTGTAGTTCAGCTCTGAACGTCGTTTTCATTACACTCACCCTGACCGTTCAGGGACTGGCCTATTCAATCAATGTCGAAAATAATTTGAACCCCAGTCAATTTTACTGGGCAACTTTTCACTGCGAAACATCGGAGTGTCAATCCGTGTGGACGTCTGTACAATGTAAAGGAACATCTTAGTGACAAAATAAGACCTTGCTTACCTCGCTAGACTCAGTATGAGCGAAACAACACGCTGTTTAAAATACGTCCCCTCCTATCAATCTATCCTTTACACAGCGTGTAATTGTGATGCTCATACCGACTCTAGCGAAATGAGCAAGGTCTTATTTTCTCACTGAGATGTTCCTTTACACTGTACACGCGTCCACACGGAGTGACACCCATCGTTTGGCAGTGAAAAGTTGCCCAGTAAAATTGGGGGTCAAATTATTTTCGACATTGATTGAATGGGCCAGTCCCTGAACCATGGACCGTATATACGGTCCATGCCTGAACGTTCAGGGTGAGTGTAATGAGACCGACGTTCAGAGCTGAACTAGTCAGAATGTGATGTAGTACATCATATTCCTGATGTTAGTATTGGCCAGTCTGCAGATGAGAATATGTCCAGTGCACGCACAAGTAATTTTCTTTTAGATTTGCACACCAGTTGGCACAACATTTTTTATTTTGCCTTGCATGTGCAGCCACTTTACTATAATCAGTACTAACTGTCATTTTTTTCCCATAAACAGTGTAACGATGATACCGACATGCAAGGGAGACAACTACCATAACCTTAAGTAGTGAAGTAACTCATTGTTTGAGTCAAATTGACCCAATCGAGTAACCATATATGTAGTTCAGCTCTGAACGTCGGTCTCATTACACTCACCCTGAACGTTCAGGGACTGGCCCATTCAATCAATGTCGAAAATAATTAGACCCCCAATTTTACTGGGCAACTTTTCTCTGCTAAACGACCTTGCTCATTTCGCTAGAGTCAGTATGAGCATCACAACACGCTGTGTCATGGTGGCGAAAGGGTAGTTTTATAGGAGGGGACGTATTTTAAACAGCGTGTTGTTTCGCTCATACTGAGTCTAGCGAGGTAAGCAAGGTCTTATTTTGTCACTAAGATGTTCCTTTACATTGTACGGACGTCCACAGGGATTGACACTCCGATGTTTCGCAGTGAAATCGGACATAGCTTACTGTATTTTGTATGCCTGTCTTCATTTGCCTAGTTTAAGAGTAGAACAGTAGTATCTGTACCTTAAATCCCATTTCATTTCTCAATGAGTGTTCCAAAATCCCATTCCCATGCAAAATTGCAATGCATTGCAATGTGAATGTACAGCATGTCCCGACAAACAGCAGTGACACTGACAGTACATCGAAATACCTAGAAATAAAATATTAAAAATTATGCATTTCATGTTAGATTATTCCTTTCAGAACATGTCTTGAGACATTGTATTGACAATCCAGCGGCGGGAGTTTCAATTACATGTATCACCACATTGTATTTTGAAAGGTAGGTTTTTATACGCCCACATGAAATTTTTGTCAGTTCAGCTATGAAAGTTTGAATGGTTGCAATTTTTCAGTGAAGCACAATCAAAAATGATTCAGGATAGAATAACATCCATTGAACGTCATCTTGGAACACTTTGTGATACTCTGTCATCATACACAAGAAAAACAGCAAGATTACGAGATAAAGGTATACATTTTATTATAGAATCATATATCTGGAAATTTTTTTACATACAGTTTAGAGTCATGTAAGCTTGCCATAGTAACGAGAAATGACATTACGTGCAACCCATTGCCATATATATCAATCAGACACTGTTCAACTGGTTGTGGGTTGGCTGGAGGCACAGGTCAATTCCTAATCGGCCTATCAAGATTGTCCCGCAAATGGTTTAATCGGTTGAATACACATGCCATGGTAAAACATGCACATTCATGTTGTTCAGGTAGTCCTGTGTCAGTCTGACTGTATGGGGTCATGTGTTGTCATGTGGCTGTTGGTAAATAAATTAAAGTTACATTCCCGGGTACAAACTGGGTGATTTGATGATATATTGGAACTGAAAATATATTCAAACTAATTAATTTATCATAATTTTGATTCAAATCGTTCTCAAAACATTGTGATTGCCAAGTATACCATGCTATAAAAATCTATCAAAAGAGGCCACGCTTGCGTCAGAGGATTACCCCTCCCCGTACCTATAGCAATGGCGCTGGAGATGAGAGAATTCATTACATACACAAGACGATGTTGTCTGTAATCGCTGACTATTTACTGCAAATATTGAATCCTAATTAAATTCTCGTATTATCCACTGCCCTCGTCTTTTTCCGTGATTTTATCCCAGAAAGTGTTGTACGTCTAACTCTTCGTGAATTTTATAAAGATGTACACAAAGCACTCAAGTACATGTGCAGCCTTCATTGCCATGCATGCAGGTATTCTAAACCATTGGGCTGACTATTAAGGGAACCCCTTACATTTTTGTCCTGTATATGCTCCATGAGTGTTTTTCAGGAAATCCAGTATTTTTCTAGTAAGATTGGATATCTTACTTTCTGTTGACTAGTGCCACTAGTGGTACAGTTCCTCTAGTGGTTTTCTAGCAGACCTCTGAAATCCGTAATTAATGATTTGCATCATACTATTCATTGCGGGGTTTATTTTTGACAGGTGATTTGCTTGCTAAAGAAATAGTGAATTATGCGGAATATGAAAAGCTAAATCCCTCACTGAAGAAAGGTTTAACAACATTTGCTGAACATCTATCAGCTGTACAAGATCACAGACAGGCGGAGGTAAGTGCAACGTATGGTGTAAAATAAGAAACGTAAGGACGCAGGATTAACAAAATCACATCACAGAGGTCAATAAATATTTTGTCATATTTAAATGTAAAAAAAAATAATGACCTAAAAGTTGAATGTCCAACCCAAAGCAGGCATTTTGTTCTTTTTTCAACCTAGCCCATAGTCTTTCATTTAATCTAACATTGAATGGTCTTATCCAAGAAGCCTTACAGCCGTGGAGACGGCATGGCGTCATTTTGGTGAAGTCATCGATGCCATATTGGTTAACCTAGTACAGCATTTCTCTAAATCTTTTGACAATATGCCAGGCTGTTTCGGGTAGATGTACAGTGTGAAAAAAGAATAAGAAATATAATATTGCATGTGACTAAAATCCTTTTGCATTCTAGTCAACAAAATACTTTTTTGTTAATCTGCATTGTGTGACGATTTTCAGGCTTTAATGGATAAAATATTTAAAATCAGCGTAATAAACACTGTCTAGTGCTACTCTAAGAGTAGTCACTCTGCCTGATGAGCGCAATTTTTTTCGTGGCTCATTTATTTGCTTTATCAGCTTTACAGTAAGTAGATTTCGGTGAATGCAAGCTCAACATTTGCAAAACCATATAATTAAGGCTACATTTGATCACCTTCAGTTTGCTGTGTGATGGACAATGATCAGAAAATGCCTGTGTTTAATGTTAACATATTCATAAATCAATTCAATCTACTGTATATACATTTAGTCATGTAGGCTTCTCTGTTTGGGGTTATATTTTTAATTCTTTAACTTGAAAGATATTACTTAATTTATTATAATTGAATGATTTATTATTTATATTTGTATATGGTATTAAAAAAAAATTCCTCTCGGATAATTAGGTATTATGTTATTCTCGTATTTACTCCACACAACCGATTGATTTGGGGTTAATCCAAATTGCACCACTGGCTTCAATTTGTTACGCCATCTCTTGTTCATCAAAGCTTCTTGGTATGACCCTTGACTTATATGTATGTTAGGTAATTTAATCTGCTAAAGAAATATTTATTTAAATTAATTGCAGGTTGAAAGATTAGATGCTAAATCTGTTCTGCCACTCAGTAATTATGGATTATTGTGTAAGCAAACAAAGGTAAACAACAATAATAACAAAAATGCCTGATACCTCTTCTAAATGTATAAATGAGGGGTTCATATGCATTATTCATGTTAGTTCATTAACGAATTCCACTGAACTTTAACAATTTCCATAAGTACGTCTAGAGTTATGGCTCTTGTTTTATATTGCAATATGTGTGAAGTTATCATCCAATCTGTGTAAAATTTATATTCATTACCCTGTATGTCTCTCATATAACTTTGTAGAATCTAGTGAGCATTCTTGACAAATTATGATCCTTGCTTGTTAAAATGCTGTAGACATATATCTTTCTTATGGATGGTTTATAAGTTCCAATCTATTGAATCGGTGTTGTTGTCATGCTGAATGTTATTTTGAAATGTTTATTTCTTCATCAATATTTAATTTGTTTATAAATTTCAGAATGAACTCAAATCAGCTTTTTCTGCACATGATAAAGAACAAAGTCAAAGAAAGAAACTAGAAAAGATTCAAAATAAAAATCCTTCAGATAGAGAACAAATTGTATCCTTTTGAACAGGTTCATAAATATGAAGTATTGAAATGCATGCGACTAAGGCTAACAATTATGAACATTTTGTCTGGAAGAAAAGTGAAATTATTATGGTCTGTTATAAATCTACTACATGTACTATATCACTTTTCTTACTTCCTAACATAGATTTGAATAAATTTGTGTCAATTACATGTACCTTGCAAGGGTGCCCCACCATATATAAATATCTCCAAATAGCTCAACAATTACACCACAATATTTATATATATAACACGTCTTAAATCTATTTCACGCATTTATAGTCACTAAATAAACGGTCATGTTAAACTTAATAAGCTATGACCATTTAACCATCATAAATAATACACTGAAAAATGGTTCAGAGCGTCGTCCATAACATCCAGACACTTTCGAGTAAAAAATAGGTTACGTGCCCTTGTTTTGAAACTAGTCTCACTTCACCAGCCTACTGACCATTCTCCGTCTGATTGACAGGCCGGAATAATCCAGACTACTTTTTTACGAAACGTGAAAGAAAGCTGGAACAAGAAATCAAATTTAGAAATAACACACGGTGGGCGACTCAACAATTGTTTTTTCTAACCGTGTAAAAGTAAAACGAAACTACTGCTGGTATCATGATCCTGCCCAACCCAAGTTATTCAGAGATATTATTTGTACTAAACCAAAATATGTCGCTTTTAACAGTCATGCGATGGATAAAGCAATTTATAAAATAAAACGAACGTAATTTCTAAAGATGCCGTAATAACCAAAACGATAAATATTACTGCTACTCAGAATCGTCAATAATAGATTTTTTACTACTGTAATATATAGTTACTAGTGTGTTTAGAATTTCCACGGGCTGTTGCTATTTATAGACTCAACGAGTGTGCCAGACTGTCAGAAAATTAGTAATAGTGAACCAAGTAAAGCGTTCATATTCAATGTGTCTAGTACAACTTTTCAGTAGGAACGTGGGAACCCTAACATTGCCATTGTTCATGGAAAAATTGTAAACTGATGTGTGATATTCTCTCCTGCATGGGGATTGATGTGTAGAATTTCAAGTTATTTCCTTATCTATGTTTATAGCAACAGGTAATTATAATGGATGATGAATGATAATCTACATTGCTGTACAGTTATAAAACGTTATGAAATTTTTCAGTATATCTTCTATGGTGTTTTATTATAGTATTAAGTATTTTAGAATGTATAACATCCTCTTGTTAATTTATTTTGTAAACTACAAGACATCAAGATATTTAAAACAAAGTACTAAAAACAAAGAGTCATTTGTATGCAAATTTATTTAAAATACTAAATTTAAATCTATTCGGAATAGAGTAAGAATAATTAGTTAATTTTAGGCCAAGAATGACCTACAGAAGGCAAGTGTAGATGCGACAAGAAGTGAACGAGCTTTAGAACAACAAATGGAAACATTTGAAAGTAAAAAATTAGCAGATATAAAGGTAATTGGATACAAAATTAGAAATCTTTTTATGCATCAAGTCATCAGAAATAAACATATAACAATAATACATGCTGAAATGGATATTACTTATTGTCTAAATTTAAACTGGAAAAAGCTGAAATCATCAAATAGATCAAAAAGGATTAAAATTATGGTTTCTTGGTATAGTGTTCTTTGACAATTAGTATAGACTATGGATATATAAAGAGATAATTGACCAAGTGATAACTAATTCAGGTATTGAGATAAATACAACTTTGGACATCAATTTCTGCTTTTTGTTTTCTAGAAAATTTTGAGTGATTTTGTAAAGATAGAGATGATATTTCATGCTAAAGCTTTAGAAGTATATACACAGTGTTTTCAAAGTCTGTCAGAAATAGATCCCGAATGTGATTTAGAAGTAAGTTCAATTTATACAGTAAACCTACCAATATAAAAGCGGGTGAAGTTATGAAATGCAGAATGAAAGAGCAAAATGGAATTTACATTAAGGAAATGGGAATTCTTAACTTATATGATAGAAATGTATTAAGAAATTGTATTAAATGAACATTTCTATTACGCAGTTAAATGAATTTAATTTTCTTTTTTTTTAAGGAATTTTTAAGACAAATTCATCCGAATGGTGGTAGTACAAAAAGGATGTCAATTGCCTCTACTGTATCAAATATGTCAGGGGAAACACCAAGATCCACACCATCTAGTCGTCGAAATGAACAGAACAATACTCCTACTAAACAAACAACACCAAAACAGAAACATACCCCCAAACAGCCACAAACAACACCTAAAACACAAACAACACCAAAACAACAAACTACGCCTAAACAACATCATACACCGATACAGGTTATACCAAAACAACAGTCCACTCCCCCCAAACAAGGTACTATTACTGTAAGATCCCAGAATTCAACACCACCTACGTTAAAAGGTTCCTCTAATAAAACGAACAATTCACCTGCTAAAAGGATTATTCCTGTAGGGGTAAGTACAGCTGCATTCTACATTCCCTCGACATTCTGCTTTTGAATGGCCAATCTACTGTGGATCATTAGCAAAATAGAGTCTTTCATTCATTGAGAATCGTAACTGAAAATATTTAGTGAATATAAATAGACAACCTGCGTTTATGTTATTTTTGGCTGTCTATATGCAGAAATCATTCATTGTATTTTTCACTGCAATATAAGAAGACTGGCAGAAATTAGATGTGGGGCTTCCACACAGCCAATATAGACAAGTGATACAATTCACTTACAAACTTTTAAAGCACATAAGTTATCCAGGCGCGGATCCTGGATTTTTTGCAGGGGGGGGGGGTTCTAGGTTTAATAATTACTTAACTAATTGCGTTCAACCGATTAACGGGGGGTTTGGGGGCCCTCCCCCAGAAAAATGTGGTAAATGAGATTCAATTTTGTTCATTCTGACGTATTTCCGGAAGGTAAATTCCAAAATTACAGGTCTAAATCGCCAATAAAATCGCATAAAAAATTTTCAAGTCTGAGCAGGGGGGTCCGGACCCTCTGGATCCGCGCCTGTTATCATTACTCTAAATTAATGTTTGGTATGCATAGAAAGTGGTTAGAAATTATACAGTTGTCATTAATTAGCAGGTGTGTAAATAGCTGTAAAAGATTATACTACAAGTGTGAGTAATATCCATTGAATACACAAAACCCAAACGATAGTGATGTATATCGCACAGTGTAACATGCTTACGGGTAAACCTTGCGTTTTGAGTGGTCAATTAGACATTGTCTATTGGACAATAACACCCCTCTAAATGCGAAACAGGTAGTGTTTATCTCAAGTGGCATACACCTACTTAAAGATGCATTATGCAAGATGTAAATCTACCTATTTACAGGTCTGTTTTTAGGCCTTGAATGTTATATAAACTATATATTGATTAGACATTTATTAACTTGCCATTTAAACACATTGGTAGGTAATGATTTAAAGATACATTATATAAGATTTAGATAAAGAGCTCCTCATTCTTGTTATAATAATTCAACAATAGATAAAGTATGAAAATATTGAAAATGTCATCCAAATTACTTTATTCTAAGCCAAGTTATCTCTGTAGATTTGATGATAATATGTGTGCATTGTGGTAACTAGGGCAATTAGCCTTGTTTTCCCATTTTAAATTGAAATTTTAAAAGGCGAACCATTATAATCTAGATAAGATATTGAGTATCTGATGCCATGGAGAGTTGATTATGGTCTTGTTTTGTTAATAAATGTCTAATTAATAGTTTATATAACATTATATAACAATTGTCGGAATACCAATCAAGCCTCTGCTATTCACCAAACAGCTCTAAAGTCACTCAGAATGAATTAATTCCCTTTCCATTATCTAGTTTTTAACTACTCTAGCGGGAACTGTCAGCTGTTTATCTAAATCTTACATATACACAGTGGACGCTTATGGCTGGCTTCCGAATTAGATATGTTTATTTTTTGCAATGTCTATTTTCTGTCTTATCCGCAGGTTTATCTTGTAGATTTTTGTTTGGTCCTTAAGTGTGAATCCTTGCATTCAGGTGTTCTAATTTTTTACAACTAAAACCATTGCTACAGGAAAATTTTGTAAAAGTTTTGATACTGATGTCCTAAAATGTATATTTTGTAGACATTAAAAGATGACAGCGAAGAGGATGATGATGATGACGATGATGATATTAGTGAGTATGAAGATGATGATGATGAAAGTGATTGGGATGATACAACAGAAGCCAGTACAGCTAGAACACCAAATGGCAAAGTGAAAAAGTAGTTATATATTATTTGATTTAAAGTATAGTAGTATTATCCGTCCATATACTTCCATAATATTCTGTCTTATTATGTTTATACAGCGCTCCCTTAGAGTATAGAATTCCTTTTCATGAAAAATTATGAATACTTTCTTAAACTGAGAGGTAAAATCTGACCGTACTAGATTTTACACATAATGGAAAAGTCCAGTTCAACCAAGCTCAATAATTTTCAAATTAACACCCAAGAGATTTATAAAGGTAACTGACATCCACAGTAAAGAAACCAAACCAACACACTACAGTGGTCTTTGGCATAACAGCCATTATAGCATGAGCACATGATTTATGTTGACATATACCATAATGACTTTTCAAAATGAATTGTTCTTTTGCTTTGTAGAAAGTAATTTAATTCTAGACAATGAATGAAATACATAGAATCTTCAATGACTGGATTTATCTTTACAATGTCCACCTCAAATTCCACATACATCTAGTTCAATACACCCCCCCCCCCAAATTTAATATGTGGTATAATCATCAGTTGACTGCACACTTACTTCTAAAAGTTTGTAACAGAACAAAAAAGAGGATGTTGATTTTTCAGTAATAATACACCACATAGAAACCTTTCCCTCCAATTTATGTGTTATTATCGGTTTCTTGAGCGTAGGTAGAGCTAAATCTTGAATGACGTATAATGCCCTTTGTAGTTTTAAATGAGCACATAATGCACTACAGTAAAACATGATGTATGATATATTATTAAAACTTAACAAATGCTGTTTTAAGTGAATATACATTTAAATCAAATATGAACAGGGTTTTGACATTTTAAACAGAATGTGTGTTGTTCTGGTGTGTCAGAAGTTGCAAAGTATATAAATTTATGTCTGCATTTTTTAATCTTCTTGCCTTGAGTATGCATATGTTTGTGTCAACTTAAATCCATCAATTTAATATACATATCATCATAATATCCATATTTATCATACATATAAGGCCATTGTGATGGTCATAAATCATATTGTAAGTTAACAGATACAGATCTTATGTGAATTGAATCCAATTTGAATATTTTATTTATTCGTCCAATTAGCATCAGACTGCCTTAAATTTTATATTTCAATTTGAAGGATTTTAAATTTGATTACAACAAATTTTCTTATAGTGCTATGATAAATGTTTCCAGTATTGTGTTGAATTAATCTACAGTTTTAATTGTTATCCACTGTATATTTGTTATTTATTTTCATGTTAAATCCCATTTAAGAAAGTGATAGCATAATAGATCATTAAATCCTAAAGCTCTTATCACACTAGATGGATTTCATTTTAGCTGGCAGTCATGAGTATCAACAAAATTTCTAAAGAATATGTTGAATTTGCTGGTGCAAATTTGTCTTATTTTAGCTTATATCAGATTTTAATTTTTGTCACCAATGAAAAGACTTAGCTCCCACGAGTTACTGAATGCACCTAGTGTCTTAAAGTCTCTATTTTATTTTTAACATTTATTAATTATTTATTTTATGTAAATCAAATACTTGTATAGAGAAAATGTGATAATCTCTGGTAGCATGAACATTTATTATAATATTTTATTCTTTCTACACACTGTTTAAATTGTACATAATAAAGCATGATTATTGTCCTTGTTAAACTTGTCTTATTAATACATTACAAGATCGGCATACACAGGGGCGGTCGGACGATCTTCCGAAGGGCTGGTCGGACGATCTTCTGAAAGGCCGGTCGAACAAAAATTGAAAAAAAAATTTTTGTCCAATTCGTGTAAAAAAAATTTTTCTGCTGAACATTATATGGGGGGAGGGGGGGGAGTATTGGACCGACCATGGAGCGATTTTGATCATGTATATGGCCTGTGGCTTTAACAGACATCCACGCCATCCACCTGGAGTCTGGAATGGGCAGGTATATTAGAATTTCTGGGTCGGGTGCGGTGGGTGTGGACCGGAATTCGGATTCATTGGGGATTCCGAATTTCATCTGAAAATTTCATCAGATTCATCGCGCAAATTTTTTTCAACTAGTCCCTTTTTTTACCCAGTTAAATTCTCTTGACTCTTGACGATACAATGATAATACGTTAATTAATAGTATGACGATATGATAATATCCCAGGTTAATGGTTGTAAATTACTTGCCAGTCAGGATATATCAGATATGCCACCAAATCACATATTTGGGGTTCATTTTTCAAAAATTTTCCAGGGGCTGCACGGTCAGTAAAATGACACGGGAGCCCAGACTGGTTCCCAGCCCCAATCTGCCCCTGGGCATACACGGACAGCTTACTCTCATTACTAATTCAAACTGTCAAATTTTAATATTCTTTACGGGTAACTTGTGCACTTTGCATCAAAGGGTCTGTCATTGAGTTAAAGGGGACTGTTTTGATTCCACATGAAACCACACAGGGTGAATATTGTGTTGTGACCATTCATGTGACTAAAAAACGTGATGTAACTACTGTCGAAATGGTTCTTAATTGTTGAATTTAGAAAGTATAGATTTATTGTATCAATACCTTAACTAGGTTCCACGATGGGAATTTTCTGCTTGGGCTAAGAAGCAATAAGCATTTTGATTGGTCAAGACTTAGGAAACTAACAACTTTGCTTTAATTAAGGTAGAATGATTAAACTTGGTGTAGATGTTCATTAGGTGAATTTCTTGACTGAGTTCAATGATTAACATTTTCTGCTAAAGCTAAGCAATTTCATTGGTCGATGCTTTGAGATAAAATTACTTTAATTGTAACTGATGGAGAGACATGAAACTTACTATAGAGTTTCTTAAGCAGGTACTTCCAAACCTTGACAGAGTTCGACCGTGAAGATTTTCTTCTTAAACTAAGTATAGATAATCAGTCTGATTGCTCAATACTTTTGAAAAAATATAAATGTGCTATTAATTATACTATTCAAAAAAAGTAGGAGATATTTGATTTTTAAGTGTTATTAAAGTCACCTAATGAAACTGACGAAGAAACAAATGACAAAATGAAATGAAGTTCACATTCATCGATTTATTCCAAATGATCGTTAGACTAAGTAAGGCAAAGACTGACCATTATGAGGGTAAAATGATACCCGGGGTCAAACAGCAAAGTTACCACAGCATCACAACAAAGTCAGTAACGGGTAAATCCTCCTCTGTTTGCCAAACAAGCGTTAATCCGACGTGGCATACTCCTAATGAGACGTCTAAGGTCATTTTGGTCCCGATTGTCCCATTCCTGTTGCAACGCAGCAGCATGTTCTTGGACATTGGCAGGACGTTGTTGACATTGACGTAACCTCTGTCCAAGCATGTCCCAGACATGCTCGATGGGGGAGAGGTCCGGACTCAGTGCTGGCCAAGGTGATGTTCTGTTGTTGGAGGTAACCTGTAAAGATCCTGGACCTGTGACATCTTGCGTTGTCATCCTGGAAGATGAAACGGCGGCCATGACGTCGTACGAACGGCACAACATATGGACTGCAAAGATGTTGTCCCGGTAGTACTGGCCTGTAACACGCCCTGCAACAATATGTAAAGCCATTCTTCCAGCAACAGTGATGCCTCCCCACACCATAACAGAACCACCCCCAAATCGATCATGTCTGATGACATTAACGTCTTCGAAGCGCTCGTTTCGACGACGCCACACCCTCCTACGTCTGTCCAAAATATCAACAGTGAACCTTGACTCATCTGAAAACATCACATTGCTCCAGCGTCGATTATCCCAGTGTTGACGATCCCTACACCAACGACGTCTTGCCTGAATGTGATGATCTCTCAAACAAGGGATCACGCGAGGACGTCAGGCGCGAAGGTGACCCCTATGCAGTCGATTCTTAATCGTCTGGCCACTCACTCTCACACCAGTGTCTGTTTGAAGACGAGCGCTGATCTGATTTGCTGTGATGACACGATTTCTCAAGGCCAAGGTACGGATACAGGCACGGATCCAGGGGTATCTGGACCATAGCCTGCTTATGACAGACTGAGAAACATTCATCGTCCGCGCCACAACCGCCTGTGTTGTGCCAATCTGTAGCATGCCAAGGGCACGTAACCTTTCATTTTAGGTAAGCCGACGCATATCAAAATTTGTTTTCTGGTCACTAAAACAATTAAACTGATGTTTCCACCCTGGAATTCAATGCCACAATGGCTGTAACATTCAAAGTCAGAGTCGTGCAGATCTTGGGTTGGACCCCCATGATGATCCCAAGCATCACCTGCATTCCATGCGGTAGCTATTGGTGCGTTTGGGCGTCACATGTAACTGGAAATGTTTCTTCTGTTAGGTTCTATAGTCACTTTTTTCGAAGTCATTTGCATATTTTAGTATTATGCCCCCAAAATCAAATATCCCCTACTTTTTTTGAATAGTATAATATGTGTCATCTGTTTATTTGGGATTGTGACGGGAGACATCAGCCTCCCAGTTGGCTTGTTTTATAATTGAATCCATTCAATTTTCTAACTCTGATTAGGTCATCTTACTTAGCTATCATGTTAAATATGGTACATGTAGGAAAAACAACGGGTTCATTTTATTCATTGAAAAGTATATATTTTACTTTTAATAAATTTTACAAGCAATATAGTACATATTATTATAACAAAAATAACAATTAAATAAATTACATTATGAGGTTACAAATGTCAATTAAAAAAATGAAATACATATAGACTTGTACACGAAGTAAGTATTGAATAAATTGTATTATATAGTAATAAATATCACAGATGAGACAAAATAGACAGCAATCTACAATACCTGATAAAATATATAAACATAAAATAGTCATGTCAGAAATATACTCTCAAAACATAAAAGAGATCACATAAGAAATTGCTGGTTATTAATTTAAACAAAAATTTGAATTGGTCATAAAAGTTGATGAAGAGATGTTTGACTAAAATTATGTATTATGAAATTATTAGCTTATACTACAATCTAAATTAATGCCCCTAGTGGATTGTAATTTCTACAGTTAATTTGAACTACAAATAAATAAAGATCTGATTTGGAGTTTGTACAGGTCGAGGCACTGAATCAGATAATATAGAAATAGTTAATTAATGTTGAAATATCAGCTAAAAATTAAAAAAAAAATGGCTTGTATTACTATATTAAAGTAATTTTTTATGAAATAAAACTGAGTTTCTATTGATGTTTTCAATAAGTATTTACTATATGCAGTTACTATATGCTACTTCAAGAAAGTGATAGATCAAGGTTATTTTGAATATGATGTAATGTAAAATTGGTTAAATAATGGTAATAATCCCTCTATGTCTTAAAATTTAAGTGATACACAAGCAGAGTTGCTGAATAAAATGTACAATTGCCTTGGAGAGATCCTTTACTTAAGATCATTCATTCAATTTTCTCAATAATCCAGAATTTAGAAAAATTATCTTTCATGCCTGTGTTGATCAAGGGGAAATTGCTAGATGTATGATATAAGAAATGGTGACTTTATCTTAACCTGTTTGCTTCTTCATCATCATCTTCTGTATCATCATCTTCAAGATCACCGTACATAATGTTAGTCTAAAATACAAATAAAATTATATTGACATTAACTGGAACAGACAACAGTCATCGATAGAATGATTTTAAATTACATATTGAAAAGCAAACACAGCAAAAATATTATGTCTATTGTTTAGATGGCATGAAAAAAAAAGGTCCCGTGTACACATTAGCATGCAAGTGAAAGATCCCCTGACATTCGGAATTCAATATAAGAGCAGACTGTAACGCACTGTTCATAACAAATTTTCCCTCACAGCACACTGAAAGGCATATGCCCAGTCCGAGCAAAACAGGAGATTAAACCCCAGTTAATTTTATTTCTTTTTCACTCCATAATATATGTCTTTGAAATTAAATTTGCAAGTTTGTGATTTGCTATACATTTAAAGGAGGCAAGTCTCAACACAATATCATCCACAATCTTCAACATTGCAAACAAGACTTTTTGTTATCTTACTGTGACAAGATGGCGTTCTGATATCCAATATTTAAGACAAAATGGAAATTTTAAAATGGGCACACATAAATCGTGTGCCAGAATGCTGAGTGCCATTTGTAATGAAGCAACTTGGTGAACAATATCAAACATACACTACAGAAAATTTTCCAGAATGCTTTTGAGTGCCATTTGTAATTAAGCGACTTGATGAACAATATCACACATACCCTACAGATGAACACTACCGGTGTAGACTGGAATAACCAGACAACAAACACTGCCAATCAATTTGAACTCATCGCATATTTCGCAAAACATAAATGATTAGAAAATTACAGTAAAATCAGAAAAGATTTAATGTATATATTCATATTACATTATTTTATGCATTGCAACCCATTTGTGTCCAAAGAATGAAGATTTAGCTCCTAATTAAGTAGATAGAAGTAAAGATGCAGGAGAAACTACTACACAGGTTTATAATGAATAAAACACATCACAGTACATGTTTTTTAAGACTCTGAAAAGTCCTTCATTTTTAATAAGAAAATAATGTGCAACACTGCTAAAAATACAAACTGCATTTATAACACAAAAATACATCACTTCAGTGCAAAAACAGAGGGGAATAATGCTGAGGGTTAGAAGCATTTATCTTCCAGACACAGTACAATCCTACATGGTATCCTGCATTTCATACAGAGGGGAATAATGCTGAGGGTTAGAAGCATTTATCTTCCAGACACAGTACAATCCTACATGGTATCCTGCATTTCATACAGAGAGGAATAATGCTGAGGGTTAGAAGCATTTATCTTCCAGACACGATACAATCCTACATGGTATCCTGTATTTCACACTTTTAAACTTGTACAACCATCCATGTGTTAGAACAGATTAGTTAGTAGATGTATACATGTACCGGTACACATATCGCCCCCAAAATGATTCTATTGTCCCTCTGGTGCAAAGGGGAGAAAAAAAACTGATTTGAGGACATCTAAAGGATTTCAACATGAATGCCAGATTAACAACTAAGACTTACAATAATTTACTTATCAATGCAGTCATCTATATAGCTTTAACATAAAATAGGTTTCATATAAAAATATAATCATATAAATCAACTAATGTATTGATACTTTCAACATTGCGTATACCTGGGCATTTCAATGCCTGAACTTGTGCATGACAAGTAGGGCCAACTATCAATCCTCATGGGTTTTCCCCTGTTTCCCCCATTGCTAAAGATGCTTCCATCACAAGAATTATTGAAATAAAACTGAACCATAGTGTTAGTCGTAAAATAACC
The DNA here is from genome assembly GCA_036850965.1 of Patella caerulea. Taxonomy (NCBI): domain Eukaryota; kingdom Metazoa; phylum Mollusca; class Gastropoda; family Patellidae; genus Patella; species Patella caerulea. The sequence goes on from JAZGQO010000006.1 coordinate 30,281,191, forward strand.
TTGTTTATGCCGAGTGGACTTAAACCCAATTTTCTCTCACTCTCTCTCATTATATTACAAAATACAATCCATAATGCCCATCGAAATGACCTAGTTTTATGATGAATTGATATCAAACCCCATTTTTCACTCCCATCCATAAGATGTATGATAGTGACTAAAGAAATTTAATTTGCAGATCTGTCATTGTGATATATTGGGTTATAAACTAAAAAATCCACTTTTTTATTTTCCAATTGTTAGTAAGAAAACGTTTTATGTACATACATTTCTATTGTACTGTCGTTGGGGTCTGTTGTCATGGTCTCTTTCCTCTGAAAATGTTGATTCTTCTGATCTATACGTTCCGGTACCAATGGTTTGATCATATCCTCCTGTACTAGACAACATGGTTCCTTGCAACTCTTGTCTTGTAAATCCTCCAGTTGCTAATAGTCTGCAGCTAAACTCCTTCAAAAATAATGAGATGGAATGACACAAATTTACTTAAAAACACCTATATTATGCAAGAGATGGACAATTAAGTTAAAAGAGAAAAAAAAAATTGTGTACAATCAGGGCCATAATTCAAGATGTGTCAATATGGAATGGAAATAATATTTATTAGAAATTAAAAACACAAATTAGAATTCAATATTGGTGCATTTCTATCAACACTGATGTGGTTATCTTGCAGTGAAAATATGGGATCCAAATATCCAATATGTAAGACACAAATTTTATAATCAGCACATGATTCATGTATTCAATGGTTTCAGTGCCATTTGTAATGAACACAGAAAAACATATCCTACACAATGCAGAAATAATTAATGATGAATGATTCACAAACTACAAAATAATTATAAAACATGAAGAATGAACTGAACAGGGATAAATGACTGCCCTGTCATTCAATTTGGAGTATCCACCCACGTCTTTCAACAAATATGATTGATTAGAAAATACAAAATATATATATACGAAAATGTTACATTAATTGTGCTTTAAGACTCATTTTCGTATATATACTACTCAAAACTCATTAAGGGTCAACCAATTATTTTTGCTTGACATTTTATTAGACACTGGGAGCATGTAAATCCAAACTTTTAAGCACACTTTAGGTAGAATGAGTTCAATATGTCTCAATGTTGAGTCTGTTATGCAAAGCATATGCACTTTTTATACACAGCTATTCTGAGGATCTGATGAAAATTCGCCATTTTGAGCATAATGAGGTCCAACAAAGCTGTCTCAAATTCGATAACTTTGTTTATAACGAGTGAAACCACTACGTGCTCATAAGTAATGAGGCATGCTGTCGGTCAGACGTCTAAATTTCAGCCCACATCATTACCGTACCACCTCCAAAACGATGGAGTTGTCTGACGTTAACATTAGCAAATCTTTCTCTTGGCCGCCCATAGATGCGAAGTCTGCCATCATTGAATTGTAATGCAAATCAGGATTCATCAGTCAAGAGTACCCGCCCCCACTGTCGCCGTCTCCAGTCTCTATGAGGTGTGCACCAGTCATGATGTGCTGCCCTATGACGTTGAAGAAGACGTGGTTGAACCGCTTGTCGTCGCAATCGAATGTTATGGGCTCGCAGACGATTTTTTATGGTCTGGTAAGATACCTGAACACCACTTGCATTTTGCAGTTCATCTCTCAGGCATCTCCCTGTAACAACGCGCCGGTCTTGACGTTGCGACGTTGATCTTGGCCTACCAGACTGTGGGCGATTCTGAATTGAATTGGTTGCCTGGAAACGCTGCCATAATCTCCCAATCACACTCTGACTACAACCAATTCTCTGTGCCACATTCCTCTTTGTAAAACCCTGTTGAAGCCACACAATGGCTCTTCCTCTGTCAAGTTCACTCAGGTGACGTCGGACCATGTTGGAATTTCAACTGAGAGCAGCACAGTCATGGATGGTTATTTAATGCCAAAACTATTCATGGAAAATGCATAGTGCACGTGCAAGGACATAATCAACTCCAAAAATTTGTACCCTACTGCGTTTAGGCGATGCAATCAGTTTTGTGAAGCCTTGTTTTGTGCTTCAGTTTATGGTTTCTAAGGAGACTGTCAAAATCGTTTTGTTTGAAAATGACATATGCCTTTTACGCAGGTTTTGTCGTCAGGATATCGTGAACCAATTTTTACACGACTTCCACCAATAATTTTATATATATCTGATATGTGCATAGACAATTACCTGGTAGAAAAAAAAGGTTTGACTCTTTACTTCTTTTGAGTAGTATATATATATATATATATATATATATATATATATATATATTTCAAGATTTCATAGAATAGAGCCATACACCCTTTAACCCTCCACCAATATGTTATCAGTGACCCAGACGAAAATGTAATTCCAATGAGACTCTAGAACGATAAATAATTTGTTAACTTACTTCTAAATCTTGTGATTCATCAATAGCATAGATATTCTCAGCACACTTAGCATAATATTCTAAGGCTCGTGCATGAAAAGCCATCTCAATTTTCACAAAATTTGCCAGAGTTCTCTAAAATATAAAAATATAAGAATATAAATTTATTGGATATGAAAGCCAAAAGTCCAGCCATAAGGTGGCCTATACAATTATTAAGGCCAAAATTAGATATGTCCTTTTTCTGATTTATTAAGCATGTTTAAAATTCCCTGTAAACACACAAATATGATGGAAAAAGTCCACTTGTGTGTGCTAATGTATACTATTCATTTGGATTATTTACCTTTAATACAACCATTCTGCTTACAAAAAGCTAACACAAAAGACGAGTCATCATATAATAATTTCTTCAAATTCAATTATTATTATCTATTTCACCCTATCTATTTCAGTTCATTTTATTTTACCTTAAGTTCTACTATTTTTTCTTTTTCAAATTTTTCCATCTCTGCTTCTAAAGCATGGCTGTAGTGTACAGCATCATGTGTTGCTCGTTCTAATTCAGTTTGAGCCTTGAACATAACAAATGAAGTAAATGATATTTATAATTTCAATACATGTATTAATAGTCCTACTCCTATCCTCCTTGGAAGTCATTTAAAATTACCAGGTACAGTAGATAATTAAAGTTTACTGAGAAATACAGGTTTCAAAATGTGACATGTACAAGCAAATTTTAAAGCATATTTAATCAACAAAGCTGTTACTATAAAAATGCATTAGCTAAGTTTGTAAATTAAAAAATTATACAATACCAAACACAACAACACACAACATTAGTAAAATCACTACCTGGTCCTATAACAACAATTAAGGGAAAAAAAGGAATTTTCTAATGAACAGTGTGAGCTAGTACGACAAATCGACAATTCATGTGCTATATTCCTAGGCTTATTTCTATAAAACTTATCTAGACAAAAGTACTTCGAGAATGGAATACTGTATGTGAGTATTCAAGTGCAAAAGTCAGAGCATTTAATTGTTAACAGTTCTTCCTGTGATATTTGTGATATGTGACTAGGTGCATGTGTGTATCTATGATATTCTAAAAGGGTTTGATTTGAGGATAAATTTCACAACAAACTGCACTACATTCAATTATTTAAATAAGAAACAAAGATACAATTTGATGACTATCTCCAGGAGCATTTTGTCTCAATTTATCTAGTTGCTGTTTCTGTTTCCATTCTTTGCTATGAGATGCTACTGATGTCTTCACAATACCCTTTAAAAAATAAAAAGCAAGTAATATTTGTGGATATCAAAAATAGAGATGTTTACAATGAGAATGTTAAAGGGACAATAACATTCTTGCTGGCTTGGTAGCTCCAGAAAATAAATAATACCCTTATTCTAAGTACTAGATGTTTAAGTGTCCTACCTGTTGTGTAAATTATCCATTACAACCTATTTTACTAGTCCAGAGGGTTCGAAAATATTTTAAAATTCAAGTCACATTTGAAAAGGTTTACGTTAGACTTTTTAAATCAATTGGCTGAATTTTTCCAATTTTTCAAAATAGGTGTGTTAAGATGATATTCATATCATCATTTAATTGGAATATTCTAAAATAATACGATTTGTTGACCAGAATGAAGATTGGGACATATTATTCAGTAACAACAAGAGTGTTATTGGGGCTTTAAACTATAACATAGACTTTAGAAAAACAGATACAGTATTTGTATTTATTTTCAATTAATGTGTCATAGAGTTCATTATTTTATCCAATTATCAATGTCTCTGTCTCTGACATTGTTACTTCAATAAACATGTGGATGGACACAGAGTTTGAAGCATGTTAAACTGTTTTATTAAAAATCATATCCTCTGTCTCTCGTAAACATTTCATATCAAAAAGAGACCCAGAGAGAGAGATAAATGAATTTCAACACAGAAAAAATAGAATCTTCTTAAGGTAATCAGCTATGCGTTCATACTTTTCTTTTCACATCACCTTGCTTGTACTTGTACCAGCAAACTGATGGTCACAAAATTCATTAAAAATGAATAAAACTAATGCAGTGATCCATGGTGAATACTGAGTAGAAAAATATTTACAAGATGATTAGTGAAAAATTGAACCGATTAATGAAATATTTAAATATTTGTAAAGAACAGAAGAAAAATTTATCAGTGTGGTAATTCATTAAATACTCTCAGGACTGCACAGAGTTCACTCTGCGCTCAGATTAGTTAATAAAAATTAGACAGATTCACACATGTGCAGGTGTAATCTGTCCACAATGGACAGTCTGTGCTCAACATATACATATAATAAGCATGGTTTCAGGGTAATTACCTCCTTCCAACAAATATGAACAAACACTTACTTTCATGTTTTTACATATACTACCATAACAAGCAAATGGTCTTACAACCTTTGTATCTAATCTGTTAATCTGTAAAATAATTTGTTCAAATTACCAAAAAACCCAGTTTATATTCAGGAATTTGTGGAACAAGGTGTTTAAAGTTAAATATTTATTTAAACAACAATATTTGCTAAACTGGCTCATTCAGTGCCTTAAACAGTCATACATTTTATTAATATTAAAAAATCAACCTGAGCATCTCTGTAATCTTGTATTGCCGAAAAATTTTCTGCAAATTTTATCAACGAATTCCTAGTCGTTACGTTGGCCTTCTCTGCCTCACAATACTCCATTAAATGTTTAGATAGTAAATCACCTGAAGAAAAATTTATTTTACTTTATTACAATTATTTGATTCAGATTTTTAGAAAATTCAGCTATAATTAAAAGTGAGAAGCCGGATAATGATATCATTTCTGAATTTGGCAGTGGCACTCTATATAATATTGAAAATATCCATTAGTACAGACGATTAAATAATATAGAAATTTTCTGAATATATTAATTTCAATACAGTTTGAATTGCATGAAACTTAAAACTATTTACCTTTATCTCGTAATCTAGCATTTTTCCTGGTGATGGAAGCCAGAGTATCACATAACAAACCAAAATATTTCTCTACATGCTGTATTCTATTCTGAGAAAACTTGGTTTGATTTTCACTAAAATAAATAATCAAATATCATGATGGTATTAAATTGAAAGAAAAAGCTTTGAAAGAACAAATTAATTAATAAAACGTATTTCTATTTCTATTAGTACGGTACTATAAATAGGCTAGTAGGCTAGATTAGTAGATGCATTACTTTTACATTTACTTACAGCCGATGGCGGTACCTTGTTAAACTTTGAAATCGGTCTATATAAAATCATATAAAAAGGATTTATTCGTTTTAATTCGAAATTTGAAATAAACATTTTGACTCAGCGGTAATTTCTCTTGTGTTTGGGTTTTTTTTTCAATTTTTTGACATGCCTGAGCAAGTGAAGAAACACTTTGGAGAAGGAATTGAATTTGAGTTTACCTTAGTTACCATCAATTCTACACCTTTACCCAAAAATTATTGAAATATAAGTGATACTTACGTGACCTTGAACTCTTTCGTGTTGCGGAGCATATTTCAAATTATATTTTCCTAACGTGCATGCAAAAAGAAAAAAGAAAGACATTAAATAGATTGATTGTCAAAAATGTTTACTTCGGCACGCTTCCACGAAAGCAGACTTTAAAAAAGAAGAGTAAAGTATCCATACTTATCTCCCCTTTAGTAACCTAACAGGTGGCACGATACTAGATCTTTCCGATCTGTGAAATATCTTTCCGTGTTATAGCCACAATTCTAACCCTAACCCTTCAGAATAGTTATAGATAAACCTAACCCTAACAGTTTTAGATAAATCTAACCCGAACCCTAACCCAAGAGAAAATATTTCACAGATCGGAAAGATCTAGTGCTATCAGGTGCGCGTTCCTTGAAGTATTCCCCGAAGTATTTACATATTGTACATGTATAGTGTCGGATATAAAAATGTGCAAATGATGAGGCTACACAATAAACGAGGGCGAAAAACAAGCTATATTATTAGTACCTTTCTTTATTGTATGGAAGAGATAAATGATGTATAGACTCTCAGCCACAAATGTTTTTAATTGTTTTCTTAAACAGGATTTTTATGACGGTCGTGTGTTTTACCCTTTCTAACCAATGTGATGGGATGGGCCATATAATGTATGCTTTTCATCAGTGAAATCATCCTGGGTATACCCAGTGATCTGATCCTGTTCTACTCCACTATACCCTGGGTTAATCCATAGGGTCTCCACGATTTCAAATGATCTGCCCACCAGGCCTTGATTGTAGTGTTTGATTTCTCTCTTTAAAAAGCTTAGTGTGTATGTAGGCCTATGCATACTGATTTGAAGAGGGTGGTGGAACCAGACATTGTCAACTGTCAAATTAACCACCGATTTCAGATTTATTCTATTCACATCAGCTGCATATATCTCAAAATTATGCAGCAGCGATGGCAGCGACAACAACAGTTTCGAGAGAAAAATAGATTATTTGGTCATGGGTTGCTCATAACATTATGGGATAAAACATAATTTCTAATTTGGGACTGCTATTTTCTGCAAAGAATTTTTTGGGTTTCACAATTAATTGCCCTCTAAATTCTCAAAGCGTAACCTTATGTAACGATTCTATGTACTTCTTACTTATCATTGACTGGTGGAAACAGTCATTCTTTAGGAGTAGAGAGAGATTATTAATTTCCACAAGAAAACAGATGACATCGGTGAGACAGACGCATGTCCCGCTTCCCTCTACTCCTACCCTTGCATAGCGTGACCTGCCGGACACGATCGATTTTGACAAAATCGCCGATCGGTATCAGTCCGATTGAGTTTGTTTCATAATTCCCACCCGTCGGATTTTCGGGTAGAAATTGTGGTATAAGCTTTATTTTGAAGGTTTTGAAGTTTAATGATATAAGAACAATGTTGACATTTTTTGCTGAATAGGTCTTCAAAGTATGGAAGGCCATTATTTGAGGGTACCCATTTTGCGATAATATTCCAACTTATTTTTCTTATTTTCACCTTATTTATAATGTTATCGAAATATAAATACATTGCCAAATCACAGTTGACAGTATTAAAATACTGACGGGTGTGTCAATATTTCAGATTCTTTTCAATTTCAATCACTTCACGAAGATATTCTCAAGATGAAGACCATTTTTGGTGGGTAAATTGGACGATGTGCTGATTTTGATTAAGTAGTAGTGTTTGGTGTCAATATATGTTTTCAGGGGCACAAATTCAGTTTCTGCCAGATACAATTGTGTAAAAAAATTTGGCGGGAAAATGGGACGAATCGCTGATATTGTGGACGTCTTTGGTGTCAATATATGTCTATTCGGGGGCACAGATTCAATTTCACCCTGTTACAACTGTGTAAAATGATCATATTTTCACCTATTTTGCATATTTCCAAGAGAGTGGAGATTTTTGACAGAAAATGAGGCACAACACCGCTGGTGGCAGTGCATCATTTTGTCGGTACTGATTCATCTTTTTTATTGATATTATTAATACACTAAATTGAAAATGTCAGGCATTATTTCATTAGTGCTTGACATTTTGTCAGGTACATCTAAAAGCGTTATTTCCAGGTCCGGAAATGATGGTATGTTCACTCATTCAGCATATTTCCAAGATGGCCAACATGTGGCAAGGTCTTTTCAAAACACATTTCTGAAAATGTTCCTGTATCCAATTCTGCTATGTATAAGCTTTCAGCATGTTCCTGGAAGCTATTGCCGTATTTTACCTATTAGGTATATTAACCAACGCTGAAAATTCCTCATCCGAGTTGACTACGGAGCTAATATCTATTTTCCATATGGTTCATCAGTCTGATTTTAGTACTTGGTTGCGCCATCGATTCTTTCAGTTTATGTTGTCTGTCAGTTATAGATACAAAATTAACCCGTTATCTATGACATCACTGCCATCTACACTGGTGGCAGTGATGTAAAAGTGGTGAGATAGCCTACTTTATGTTTCCAACGCAACAACATTCATGAAGTGGTGGAAACAATTCTGAAAAATAGTCACGACCCTTGACAATACTAATGCAATGCCAAATCACAGTTGATATGTCGGTAACACTATAAATAATGTGAAAATAATAAAAATACTGTAAGTTGGAATATCGCAAAATGGATGCCCTCAGATAATGGCCTCCCACACTAGGCTACCGAGTTACATGTAGACCTCCATGTACTTTGTACGTTCTTGCAAAAAACTTAATAAATAACATGAATTTCCATGCGTATTACTAACTTTTACTCATGTTATAAGTGTTTTCTGACCATCAGAAATCTACCAAATGCCCCCCTCGCGAAGTCCGTGAAATGGCATTCAAGGGACTCTAAGTATCAAAAACTGCTCTGTTGGAGCATGCCCCCGGAAACCCTTAGACAAACGCACCTGTGATGCTCGGTTCGTGGTTGTGTCAGTCGTATAACGTACATGTATTACTAGTAGGAGCTTGTGCATCAGTCGGCCTCGTGTTTGCTAACCCTCCCCCTAGCAAAGCAATATGTACACCCCTGTTCTCACCTAAACATGTCCCTTTGAACTAGTAAGTGCTGCAATGGAGGTGTTACCACCCCCAACTCCTACCCAGCCCTTCTTGTATGAAAAAACTAGTCAAATAGAAAAAATCTTCAAAACAATAATACAATTTAAAAAAGCAAATCAAAATCGTAATGCTTGCAATGTATTATAAATTCAGAAAATAAAAGACATTTTCTGTATAAATATTTTTATTAAGTATCACTGAATTCATTGTATCACAAAATTAATCGTTAAAAGGATGGATTTAAGGGTCAACAACAACCCACAGATTTGCAATCCATTTTTCGCCGTATTTTACATCACATCCACCATGATATGAACGCTCTATGAGATCTCCTAATCCAGAAAACTATAATATAACATTACACAAAATATGAACAAGAGGTTGAAATGCAACATACGCCCACATTTGTCAGAGACGGACAGAGGACTAGCTAAAAAAAATAGAAGCGATTTTTCGTACAATCAATGACCATAATTCAGTTACGGCCCGATATGTGTGAATATCTACAGGAACCGAGATCATCGGAAAATAAACATACATGTTAACTTTCTTTGAAATGGGATAAAAAAATTTTTTACCTATAGAGGGTCGATAACCTTGGTAATAAATTTACACAAGCTGCGTACAAGGCGTGACCATTTTGTCCAACCCAGCCATCATTGTGGAGTAACGGTGATATATTCGAATGTTTTTTTTTTAATCGGATAAAAAAATTATGACCTCTAGTGGGACCTTTAGCTAAAATGCGATTTTTCGAACAATCAGGGACCATGATCCAGGAAGGTGCGTTCCAATATGCTCGAATATGGAAAGGAACCGAGATATTTGGGTTATAAACAAATCTTTTAAGTTTCATCTAAATCGGATAAAATTGAGACATCTAGAGGGTCCACAGGCTAATCAGTCGCCATAATCCATGAAGCTTCGATCTGATACGTGCCAATATCGAAAGTAACAAAGATCGTGTGGAGAGAAACCTATATTTTTAGTTTCGACAAATTTGGATAAGAATTGTGACCTGTAGAGTGTCCATGCACAAACAAAATATAGACGGTCAGACCGGCGCGACGAAAATGTGGTCGTATAAAAATATAACAATAATAATAAACTACAATCTTATTGCTGGGTATGCCTAAAAGGTATTTATTTCGTAATGCAGTTGTTTGAGTATCTCTGCAAAATTCGTTGCGGAGAGGCCACGGGAAATGAAGAGACATATTGGTCGATATAGGTGGAAGCCAAAGACAAAATGAAACACAAAGTCACCGACATTGCATACCGAGAAAATTAAAAGGATCAAGACCATATTCTAGTTTTGGGGGTTATGGTGGCTAAGTGGATAAGGCGCTGGTTCGCTAGCCTGTAGGTCGGGTGTTCGATCCCTGCATTGGCCGAGAAAGTTCATCTCGATTTTTCGACGTGATTTACCCTTGTCAGTGATGCAGAAGGAGGGCCTGACAAAGACAGCTACCTAGACGTTTTGATGGGACGAAAAACCGAGGTCCCGTGTACACACTGGAGTGCACGTAAATGATCCCTTGGTAGTTGGAATTTGATATAAGAGTATGTCGTAGTGCCGCTGACCGGGCAAAATTCCCCTCATAGCACACTGTATGGCGTATGCCCGTCTTCCATTAGCCCAGGTTAGGTGGAAAAGAGTAGGACGTTAAACCCATTTCATTTCATTTCATTTTATTCTAGTTTTAGACCCAAATACCGTTCGTCCCAATGAATTTTGTAATGTAAACAATCATTTGCTGACGTTTGAACAACATTATTTACCGTTGGATTTAGCTTGTGATTATACCACATGACAGCCATTCCTTTGCTTGGTGTTATAATAAGAGATGAATTATAACAATGTTTAGACAAATCAAACGGCTTTTCTTTTTGGTATTTCTGAAAAAAAAAAGTGCGAGACAATTCGTATGACATTTTTGTTATCTTTAAGTTATTCATACTGGATACAAGACAGTTTCTCCAGGATGCGTTTTATTAAATTAAATTATTTTATTTATTAAATTATTTATATTATATTATAATACTTTTTACTGTGCCAACCATTTTAACCCGAATGTCCATACCTTTAACGTTTCATCGCTAGCATCTGCAACTGGAAAAACGGTCTCACCCCCTTCAATGACATCATTTAGATATACCATCACTGTTATATATCTAAAATAACACATGCTTTTAAATATTTCATGTTATATTTATAACATATCATTAAGATATACAAATACCGTAACATATTTGATAGTATATCACCGTTGTTGTGTCACATATATTATAAAAAGTATTATTTTAGATAAGGAGATATCGCAGTAGATTATGTAATTTATACAAGCGATATCTACTGTCAAATGCGTTATTGGTTGATAAATTGTCATAACTGTACTATATCACTGTACTGTACCAATAATGTTTAATCACACACACACACCCACCCACACACACATATCGTAGGTTTTCGCTAGGTCCTCTGGTTTTCTTACACTGCTAAAGACCACTACGCGCAAGTGAATTATTTAAATAAAATTGAACAATATGTTATTCCTAAAATGACCTATATAGTATATAGTTTGTGTTAAGTGGACTTTAAACCCCATTTCTCTCCCACCTGTCTTTCAATTACACCGACAATCAACCTTTGAAAACAAAGTGCTGTCGGAATATATCGTGTATGAAATGGGCTGTAATATTCGATCTATTTGAAAATTGTATCACAAACCTGCATAACTGACAACAAAATTTGCTGTTTTCCTCACACTCGACTCTACCACAACATGGACGGTTAGCAACAGTATTATGTGAATCAGTATGTGTATAATAATGGCCGTGTTTTTCATATTGTGCAACCTGTTTAATACATAATTTGCAAAAGTAATTAAATTATTCTGGATCATACGACCTGTCATATCTCCAAACCATATGTTCGATGTCTTGAAGTTGGTGCTGAATAAGCGTTGAATCCCAATATACGTGTTGGAATATTCTAATTTTGATCATACTAAAGTCACCGAATGCAAACACGTTATTTCAACAAAATTTCTGATGGAGTGGGGAACCGCTAGTCTACCCGTAGAATTTCAAATATGCCCACTTTACTAGCGCAATCAATGCCGGATTTACCTGTACTTCGATGTGTTTAAGGACAGGCCCCCGTTGGACGGGACTGGGACATTTTACCCAACAATGCCTAAAACTTGTTGAAAATAATGATTGATCAGGTAACATATCTCATTTTAACTACTCCAAATATTCTGAGCATGCATGCCGGACCGCCTGTGTGTAGGCAACTAGGCATGCCAGGCCCACCCCCTCCACTGCTCAAGTATGGGGACTCGTAACTGAGCCCTCATTTGTCCTAAATCCCACAGTTAGAAAATGCAAGTCCGTAGTATCGAGGAAATTGAAGAAAAGCACGAAATGGCCAACACAATTGTCATATAAAAATGTAATAAATAAAGTGCTGAGTACCTGAAGCAATTCAGCCTTCTGTATATACTTCATTGGTAATTCTGTCAACCGTTTGAACCTGCAACTCAGATACACAAAAAGTTAATGGTATGTTCTTTACCACATTTGAACGTGTGTCAGATGTTTAAACACACGACATGATAAATAATAAATAGTTTAGATAATATGCTGGTGTCTATGTAACTTACATTGTAAGTGGATAAGCATTCAAATATTAATAAAAACGAAATGTGGTATTAAGGTATGCCAGCACCAAACGAGGCATAGCTTAAAACTGGTACAACAATAGCTATTTATTTTGGAAAGAATTACAGATTAGTATTCACATGGGATCAGTATCAAGAGTCATTAGGCGGTCACATTGGCTCATTCAGTTCAAAGAACTATTTGATTTATGGTAAGACAATGGCTCACCGAAGTCTCGGATTCGCTCCCGGCGTTGGCCAATAGAAAGTTTCCGGTGTTGGCCGAGCTAGGAGAGTCCTCGGGATTTTTTTGTCTCGTTCCCCTTGCCAGTGATTCAGTAAAAGAACCCCCCGACAGTTGGAATACAAAGTAAAAATAGGCTGATAATGTCGTTGTCTGGGCCAAATTTTCCCAATAGCACACTGTATTGCGTATAGGGCCTATGCCCGTCATTATTATCCTGGTATGTGAAGAAAAATAGGGCGTTAAATCTCGTTTCATTAATCACTACCCCAAGCAATGTATTTACCTTCTACTTAGTTTTTTAACAATCTTATCATAATCTGTATAATGTATCCATGTAGTTTTACTTTTTCTACCAAATCCTTTATATGGAAAGGTTATTCCCTCAGCATGAGAAGTACTCGGTTCTAATTTCAATTTTAGAGCATGTTTCCTTAACTTGTCGGCTTCATCCTCTTTTAAGAAATCATGTATGACTGAAATAAGAAGTTTTTTGCAAATGAATTCTCGCATTCTCTCAATGTTTAATAAAAGTGAGGCAAATGCGCGCCATTGGTACTCTTTAGAGAAGGGCGGTGCCCATATTCCTTGTGGTGTTTTGTTTGATTAGACTTAATAGAGTAATAGTGCGGCTCTGGTGTTTCTGTATTATGGTCAAATTTCGAGTAATGAAATTGGGTTTTCAGCACGAAGTGTGCTAATGAAGGTGGGCTTATAAATTAGGCCAGGCACTGCGCCATGGGGGATATTTTGCCTGGAAGCAGCGTTTCAGGCTACAGTGTATCGAATTCCAAATGCAAATGCGTAGGCCTATACGAAACATCGCGGTTTCTTACATCGCCCCGCATCACTGACAAGGAAAAGACATGCAGGAATATTCCAGAGAAGTTTCTTGCGAAACACCGGAATTTTGGATAGCGTGACAGTATTATACTGACTGATCACCGTGGCTCATAGACAACTTTCTAAAGTGCGTTGAAGGCCTGAAATTTGAGTTGTGAATGGGAAAGAAAAATTCAGGATTTGCAAACTTTGCTGATAACAAACCCATTAGAAGTTTGGTGCCTTTAATGAAGACACTGATACCCCAACTCAACAATAATCTTGAACAATATTTAGAACTATTGTTCAATATAGAGGGTTAGACCAAATTTGTCGTGTTTTACGTCCCAATTTCCAACCCCTTCTCCCAACGAGGTTCAGGCTCAGGGGCGGATCTAGGAATTTTGAAAAGGGGGGTGGGGGGCGCTGCAAAATGAAGGCACTGACCGCGGAGACGGGGCACCCCCAAGATTATTACCCGTCATTTCCATGTATCTGTAACCATTCCAAGAGCTATTTGACTGTTATTTTCGTCTAGTAAACTTTCGGGATGGGCATATTTGGGTGTGAGAAAAAGGCACTTTCAGCAGTAAAAAAGGGTACTCGCACCTTGCGCCCCCCATTTGAATCCACCTCCGAGGCTCCGATTGTGCAGCTATGCTGACATACAGTCAGGTATGTTGAAATTAAAAAATTCGCTAACGTACATGGCAGCCCCATAACTTTGTAAAACAAGCCAAAGGCGAGGCTTATCATTTTCAAAAGTATTACGCAACCAAACTGATTATCTATACTTGGTCTAAGCATAAAATGTTCATGATCAAATTGCTCATCTCTGCTTAGCCAACATGGAAGATGTGCATGATCGAACCCAGTCAAAGCAGAGTGGTCGAGACAATTTAGGTTGTAGTGACAATTCACGGCTATTTCGAGCCCGAGCGGGAGGCAAGTTTATACTGGAGGGGTGCCGATTCGGTTTCGACAAAATATAGTAATGGTTTAGTAAATGCCTTACCGTACACGGGGGGATCTTTAGCACGGGTGACGCGCCTTAATATCCGATCACCAAAATTGAAGGTATTTTCATCCCCAATCTATATAGAAAATAATTAATGTAAAAATTAAAAACCAAAGTATTTGTGCTCACTTTGACATGACAATTATTTAACAGCATACGTAGACTTGTAAACTATACTTAAATAAGCTGGCGGGACAACTTCGCATTCATATCTTGGGCAACATTCGAAAAGTCTATTTGATAACAACTTCGGGAAAACAATCCAGATGCGCCTAGGGCAAAAAAGGTTACAGGCGTTGTGGTTAACATTCCCATTAGACTTTTAAACAAACTTTTGAAGAAATGTTTCTAACGTTTCGTCTTTTTTTGGCATTCTGAGAAAATATCTGTGCATCACAAATTCACAAATGCTTTCCGCTGTTAAACCATCGACAAAATCAGTAAATTCACATACATGTATTGTGAAATTCTAATTGTCAAGGCGTTCATAACTGTCCCACCCAAAAAGCTAAGGTAGATCAGTGCATTTAATTTGTAACATAATGTTCAGAATATTCACGTTTATCAACATATACCTTCTGTGGTGGGGTAAACCCGCGGGGTGTCCCTGCATGCCCCACCCCAATAGTTCATTTACTAACCACACGAAACGTCATCAAATTCACCAGGGGCGTGGTGAGAATGAGTTCATGAGTAGCCATACTCATGCGCCAAAAAGTTTTTGCGCCAAAATCACAATCAAATTACTCAAAAAATGAAAAACATTTGTAAGTGGAAAAATTGTTTCATCTGACCCAATTAAAAAAATTTTGAAAGAGTCAAGTTGGAAAATTTAATCATATTTTATTACCGTATTTCTTGTCTCGGATTGCTGGAGATTGCGTTTCTGGGCTTCTAATTTTCGAAATTTTCCCGGGGGAGGGCCCCCCGGACCCCCCGCCGCGGGCTCGCGCCTTCGGCGCTCGAGGTGGCTGGCTTCGCCGGCCACAGCTCCGCGGTCAGTAAAAGGGTTTTTGTGCCAAAATCTTTTTTGTTACTCATAATTTCTTCTCAATAATTGCCCTCACCACGCCCCTGAAATTCACATGCATCACGCCAGGCGTCCTACTTGCCCCACCAACCCCTCTAGCTCATTTACTAACCACACGAAACGTGTTCCAAAATGTTCAGTAAATTCACATGCAACACGGATGACCATGGGTAATATTGGGTAAACTTAAACTTCCCGTCGTCCCATTCAGACGTTCTTAATTACCCTACACCAAAGGCAAAGCCAGATGAGCATATTTAACTATCGCACGAATCTTGTTGCAAGATGCTTAGCATGTGAATGACAATGGCCAGACTTTTCCAGTGGTGGGGTACTCCAGTCAGAAGTCTAAATGCTCCACCCCAAAAGCTAATGTATACATTACGTATAAAATGTACCTGAAATCGTCAACATATCCCAAAGAGTCATAAATGTCACTTAGAAGCATTATCAGTGATGAAGAAGTACCCCTGTCACGTATAAGTCGGACCGTTCTCAATAAAAATTGTCTCACCGCGCACACTCTAGATATTATCCCGAGAGCGAATGTTATCACTTGATGACCTTGATAATTCTGGTCATGAACCCTTGACAAGAATCCAATTCTGCTCCAGATGAAGACGTATGCTAATCTTTATACAGAACATTTCAGACACGTCAGATGAAACAATTATACAAATCACAGGTTACTAAGATGTCTATTTCTGGCGAAGTTTCAACGCATAATGTCTGGTTAGCTGATACATTTCGCAACAGATTGAAGCCAGAGCCAAACTATACATCAGTGTAAAAAGCAACCAAACCAATATGATCAACCAACTAAGAGATAATTCCACCAAAACTGCAGGTCTTTCTTTTGGCCTCAAATTATTCTATAAATTATTATTTAGTCACATAAGAAGCCTATACATTGAGCTGAACTATCTGGTATTGATTTGTAGTGCTTTTAAACATGATCGCGATTCAATAAGTAAATTTAAAATTAATCAGGACTTTGTTTACTATAATAACAATGGTCGCATTGAAAATTGTGACTGGGCTAATCAAAACATCAAGTATTCATAACTCTGCTCAGAATATGGTAATTTGACTGATATTTTCAATATATATTCCCTTTTCTTTATTTTTTCTTAAACTAGCGAGAGCATTACTGTCAACTCTATATCTGATCAATTGGTATATTACCTCCCCGGGTTCTATCCATGCAATGTGACCATCTGTTTTTTTCATTATATTGCTCACGGTCTTCGATTTATCATCTACGCTTTTTGTCTGTGTGCATTCTGGCTGTTCATTCAAATCACACGAATCTGGATAGCCACCATAGTCGTGGTTGGTAGACAGGCTATATGGTATTCCACTATATATTAATAAATAAATAACGATCCTCAACACATTATTCGCCGATGAGCAATATTTATTGGTGAAAAGTCTTATATTCTTGCTGCTCGGAATCATTGTAATGCTGCAATGCAAAATAAAGCAATTTTTCATACATACCGTTATAATCGCGTTACAATCAAATAATCTTTAAAGATGTTTTGTTGATAATAAAATGGCCGCAACGGACTTCCGTATAACAGCTAATTTGGGTAAATTTGCGAATAAGCGATATAATAAGAGCGTTATAATATTTGCAGAGGAAATTTATTGGTGAGTTTAACTGGAGATTTAATTTTATTGGAATTTTAATCGTGTCAATGATATAATATATCTTTACACCAAATGAAGAAAATACACACAGCTGTTACTATAACCGTGTAAGGAACTGTTTGTAATCGTGATCTCGAGTTATATGTAAATAATATTATGACAATTGATCAGATAAATGGTTGATATGCCAATTGATCAGAGAGAGAGAGATAGTTGACATAATGTTCTCACTATTATAGTCTTTTTTTTTAAAAAAAAAAAGATAACGGAAAGGGAATACATATTGAAAATATTTGTCTTAAGACGTTTGGGCAAGTGAAGTAGACATTTGAAAGATAAGATTAGGCCTACTATTATTTTCTATATTTTAATAGGTGTTAGAGATCACAGCTGGAATAGTAAATAGAAATATATCGATTTAATGAGGCATGATCGATTTACTTTGTAGACACGTTAGGTACGCCTGTAGGTGTATTTCTTGTATACATGTAGTTTCTTCAATGTTCGTGGTTGAATAAATGAAAACATGCAGTAATCTTGTTGATAGGTTAATATTTCTATACTCTTTGGTTAACAATTTATTAATACGAATTACGATACAAAATTCACGTAACAAATATTGGTATAATCGTTTAATGGCAAATAAGTTTAAATAAGGTTATGGGAATTGACGTTGGTCTATATATGAAAATCTGTTACCCATTGCATTAATGTTAGAAATAAACAATGTGGTACCTAAAACAACTTATATAGACATGAAAAGTGTAAAACAAATAGGCGATTAGGGAAGTATATAAAGACAAGATGAAATTCAACAACATGGAATAAAAGGGGGTAATTAAGGTGGATCAAGATGGGTTAAAATATTCATTACTGAATTAAGTAATACGTCATACCCAAGTCACACAGAAATTCAGCTCTATTCTTTAGAAAGATGAAATTTTACAGGCTTTTAATAAAAAAAAAATCTATTAAACAATATTAGATCATTGTAATTAACCCCTCGCCTTTAAAATTCTTACCTGTATCCACGATAGATGAAAATCTTTACGTCCACAGGTCATGTTTAATAAGCTGCTTCATATTGCATTTATGAAGTCTACTCATTGATTTTCTTTCGCTTTTATACAGTTTTTATATGAAAATACCCAGATGTCAGTGGCAACATTTGCAGCTAAAAGTCTTTTGGCGGGCAAAAATGGATTGTACAGAGCACGGTTTGGGACCCAGAATAAATAAAGATAGGTTGTCAGGCAACGAAACATACGCCCAAAGCAGTTGTCGTTCGGGCAGTCAACAACAGTTGTCGCAATTTTTGTTTGCCGGCAATGAAACATTTATATATTTACTCTAACATTTAGCATACAAAACATATAACATCTCTTGCCATAATCATCGGTAATCGTTGAAAATTGATAGGATTCTTGGTCTTATGACCTTAAACACTGTATAAATTTATAGTCATCGTATTAGCTTTACCCTTTAAAGTGCCCACCAAATGTTACAAAGTAAGCAGGGGCCACAACTATGGCAGTAATTATCAAAAATCTTCGTCTTAGAAAGTAAGAAATTTTCGCTTTAAAGAAGCTAGGTCTCTAACTCAATATCATTACAAGTCTTCGACATTGAAACACAAATTATTTGTCAATTTAATTTAACATTGATGTTGACAATGTTCACCATTCATGGTGATCAGAGATTTTGTTCCGGTTGCTTGTGTCCGCTAGGTCAAGCTCCCGCGGATGAGTCAATAGGTCATAGTTCCTGTTTCATAACTGAACGCACAACAGTTTATACCAAATCCGAGCTTTGAAAAACTGTCAGGTATCGTGATATGTAATCAAATTAACGAAACGTAGACACAGATTCATACCTTATAAGGTTCATGTTCATACTAAGTGTTTGTAATTTTTCCCTTTTTTTTTAAAATCATTGTTTGTTTACCTCATTATTTCATTGAGTCGCCGGTGTATAATTTTGAGACCGACTGCTAGTATTTCTTTTGCTAGTTTTTAGTGCATTTTTTTTCTCTGCAGTGTATGTTATAAAAAAAATGTACACACACCAACCTATTAGGCCTATAATAGTTGTACCTTTTGCGTATTCGAAATTTCGCGGATTTAATCATTATAAATGGGTTTCAATCAATGCAAATTTGACTTGGTTTTTGCTATACAGTTGTTATTCCGGGGCTTATCTCATAAATCATTCAAGATTTCTTAATGAAACTTTATACACATAAACCTATTATAATATGTATGATCTAGTTGTTGATTCGAAAAATATCGGTTGAATAATGAAGATAAATTTTATTGGGGTTCTAGTAAACTATTATTCAAGGAAATATACCATAGTTCAAGATATCACCAAGTAGATTGTGTCAACACATATCAACCCATTCTTGGTTGGATACTTACGTAGGACATCAAACTACCGTTTCATTTCATTTTAATTGAATGTCTTTAAAAAGTATGGGGCATTTTGTTCAAATTTGGGTCATATTTTTGGGGAGAGCTAGCTTACCCAACTTGCGTTACCATGCTTGATCGATTGGCACTGTACTTGATCGGTGTATCATAATTGTCGATGATCAGAATGAGAACCAGGAAAGCGCGCCAAAAGGACAAGAACTCAGTTTGTCGGATATTGATACATGTATGTTCAACATGTGCCCTTCGAAAGAGAATGTGACCTGGTTTCTATTCTCTAGAACCCTCAGTAGTCAAATTGGATTCCTCTTTCAAATGATATAGTCCCAAAGTAAGAGGACTATTCAGAATAGAGAAGCCTCGGGATTCTTACTAATGAAGTTAGCAGGTTCCCCCAAAAGCTCACAAAGAACCCAATGATTAACAACCCGCTTTAATTACAGGTCAAACAATCAAATAGACATTCAAGGAATATTGTCACTATCACACTGAGTATGGTGTCTACTCTTTCAAGGTGCTGGTACGGCTGGTTCAGCTCTGAACGTAGGTCTCATAACACTCGCCAGTACTACGTTCAGGTCCCGTGTCATTCAATACATGTCGAAACTGGAATCTGCCCCAGTCAATTTTACTGCTAAACGTCCGCGTGTCAGTCCATGTGAACGCCTGAACAATGTAAATGAACATCTTAGTGAGAAAATAAGACCTTGCTTACCACATTAGAACCAGTATGACCGACACAACAGCGTGGTGACTCAATGACCGGCTTTATGATACAGCGTGCACATGCTATGCATTCGCCCCCCCCCCACCGAATTACGATGCACGTCTCCCAATATTTAGTTCAATTTAAAAGATTTGATCCTAACCTTAATGCACCAATGATTATCAGACCTCTATTGTTAAGAGGGGTGTGGAAGAAACTATTGGCTTCAATTTACATAAACCAAGTGACATTAGGCCCATTATAAATAACACATGCCATTCGAATAGTTAAAATGCACAGTGATATTTAAGAGTACCATTTTCAATTTAACCATTGACCCAATTTATCAAAAAGCCAAGCACTGCAACCCGCTTTGAGTAGGTCTTTTTTTTCAATGTATCTCATCAACGATTTGCTCATTTTGGTTTGCTACCAATTGGTAAACCATTCACATAATAAAATGGTGGATTATATATCCGATTTACTTGGTGATGGTAATGGCTGATGGGTAAATAATTATCAGAAATACAGAAGGTAGTCGTCACAAACTTTAATATTATTTGTCAAGTATGAATGATTGTATTTCTAACACATTACAGATAGTATAACAATGATCCTGAATTAATCTATGATGATGATGGGGGTACATGTATGGAACAGATTATCTAGAATAGTTTTTCGTATATAAATATGACATAGGTGTGTTTATACAATGATGATTAATTATACATCAGAAACCTTTTTTGGTCAGACAAATTTCTTTACCTAAATTTTATGAAAATTGACATAACAACAAATCAAAACACATTATTATCATGTACATGTAGTAAGTCGTATCTGTTTTAAAGAACCACGAAGTGATAAAGAGTTGCTGCCTCTCAAGGCCTTAAATCTTAAATATACCAGTATGGATAATCAAAAGAACATAATTCTAATTTTTGAATCTTCTATTTGATCACACAAAAATAAAGCTGCAAAGGAATACCGTATGCCTTTGTTCAAAGGGGGTGGGTGTGGTGTGGGGGGAGAGCAGCAGCAGCATTTGTTAGTTATTTGTCAGAAGTTAGAGACAGAGGATCTACAATCAAGTTTTGTCTTACACTAGTAATTTAGATGTGGATATTTTGGTCACTAATTAATTCATCATTTCAAATTTCACAGGCTGCCATTAGAAACCTTACACCCTTCAAAAACAACATTTTATAAGTTTTGATTCAAGTTTGAATATTAACAATAAATGCCTTTGGTGACATAGCCTATATTCAATGGATTAAAATGTTTGTTATTTACAAAGTCCAAACTTGAATTTACGTATTATTATATACATATATCTACAGACTTCTGTACAAGAGATAAAAAGTTGAACAAACAAAAATAAAACAAGTAATATACATTATTACACTTATTAAAATGATACAACATAGTAGCACTTTATTTTTCTTTTATTATTAATAATAGTTTGGATTGTTTATAAATGTTTTAGGAGCGAGAGAGAAATGGGGTTTAACGTCCACTTGACACAAACTAAGTCATGGGACTAACATATGGTTTCATTTTATTTCAATAATTCGCTTGCGCGTAGGGGTCTTTAGCAGTGGGAAGAAACCGGAGTGCCCGGAGGAAACCCACAAGGTTGAGAAGGCGCCCCTATCTCCATGCCACATACGGTCACACCAGGGCTCGAAACCACAGCCGCAAGCCAGAGGTGACCGGCCAGCTAGAGGTCGAAGCGCGGCACTCTAGACCACTAGGCCATCCCAACTCCCCAAATGTTTTAGGAAAAAGTACATATTCTACAAAAATACATGTACAGTACTTTATACCATATAAAAGTAATTTAGATCAAAAGCCCAATGGATATCTAAAACTTAAAAAATGTTTACAGGGAGTGCATCATAGACAAATTTTAGACATCAAAGAAAACATTTTTGTTGCAATTAATTTAAAAAAAGTTTTTTTCAGAAATTGGTAGGCCTAATTACTTTATTTTTCAAGATATCGACTTGAAACTATCAGAATCTATTACAAATCATTAGATTTAACCAACAATATATTAACAATACATTTCCTATAATCTCAATTTAGGTCAAATAATATTTCACCATTTTGAAAATAACTATCAATTAATTCCCTTTGTTTCAATAAGTATGCGTACGTTAATCATACATATTAGCAACTATCAAATAAATTTAACATAACAGTGTCAGCATTTTGTGCTACGAACTCATTCCAGTAAGAACACAAAATATGTTTGGCAAGTTAACCTGGGCAATGATAGGGATGATTCAACATATTTCTACTCAACATATTTCTTAAACATTTTTGGATGTAGTATTACATAATAACTGATTGTCTATACAAGGTCAATGAAAGTCCATCATAATAACATAATGTTAGTAGTAAAGAGACAATTCTGTATGAATTAACTTTAAAAAATATCACTGTACGGTTTAATCCTGTAAAGAATATGTCCTCCGATTCATGTAAATTTTGATGGTTAAAACACAATCAGTTCCCGCATGATTCCAAACCTAACACTTTTACAATGTTATATTGCACAGCACATTAAGGCTCAATCCATTTAAATAGGTCACAGGTGAATGACGTTTTGATGAGACACAGAAAGTGATTGTTGACACTCTACAGATGGTAAATCACTTCCTCTTATTAGAATTTAGTTTCAATTGTGTCAGAGAGAAACTTTTTTTATGAACAGCACACTTAGATCAGGGTACTGAAAAAGAAATAAATGTAATTTGCATTAAGTCAATACAAAGGGTAACATAACTGTATAATCTCAGATGTGAAAATCTATTTAGTTAAGCTCCTTTACAAAAATTAATCATACCTCTACCAAGTTTTTAACCACTGGATAAGGAGAAAATGTGCCCCATATAAAATATTTAGATCAATCATCTGGATTTGGTTCTGAAGCTATATATATCTACCAGTAATTGGATTTGATTCTAAACAAGTCACTAAAAAACTGTGTAGATTAATCTGTTTTTATCTTTTAACTTTGGGGGAGGAGTTGAAAGAGTAAATGGACCTTTCAATGAACTTATTGACTATGTTACTCTTAATCTTATCTTACTACAGGTGATGTCTTTTTCACATAAAATGCTGTCTTCATTAGCCCAGTCGGATCGGAACAGTAGGACGTTAAACCTTATTTCATTTTAGTATAAAATTTTTTTGTTAATGGTCTTAAATTCATCCTTTTTATAAAAGATAGGTTGCCAGTCAATGAAACATTCGCCCACAGCAGCTAAATTGTCCGGGCAGTCAACAAGAGTTGTCGCATATTTTTACTTTTTTTGGTAATAAAACATTTACAATACTAAAATCTCATTAGTAATTATCAGAAAATCATTAGAATTTGTTTGGTTTGTATAAAGTTCTGCCACATGCCAACGTTTAGTATACAAAACATTTAATATCATGGGTTTAGCTGCGCACTAATCAAAATTCAATATACGTGTTTGTCTCAAGATGATAAGTTTGGCCTCTAAAGCATAACAAGGTTCTTCAACTTCAAAGTGATCAAGGGAGATAACTTTGGCTGTAATTATCGGAAATTGTTGAAAATCAATAGATTTCTTCATCTCATGACCTTAAACACTGTGTATAAATTTAAAGTCAATCAGATATTAACTTTAGTCTCTCGAGTGTCCATAAGATTTTTTGAGGTGTTCAAGGGCCATAACTCTGGCAGTAATTATCGGAAATTGCTGAAAATCACTAGGCTTCTTCGTTTTATCATGGACCTTATAACACATATTATAAGGTCCATGGTTTTATGACCTTAAACACTGTGTATAAGTCAATCCGATATTAACTTTGGACTCTAGACGGACGGACGAACATGGGCGATGACAAGATGCATTATGTAAGATTTAGATAAAGAACTGGTTGTTTTTTCTATAATAGTTTAATGAATATATTGAAAGTTATAGTAAATTACTTATTCTGGGCAAAGTTATTGGTGTTTATAGTTTTCACAATTTAGTCTCAATTGCCAAGTACCCCAAGTCAAAAGAAAGACCAGTTTTAGACAGATTTAGCTCTTACATAATGCATCTTTAATATTGGATATTCCTTCAAATAAATAAATAAATTGAATATGTAGATCAACTAACCTCTACGCTAAGAAAATTTCAACCTTGTTGTTTCTGCACATTTGACTATTCAGTGCCTTAAGAGCTTTTTCAGACATTTCCTTTGTTGGGAAACCAATAACAGCATTCCCAGTAGGTTTGCCATCTGATGAATAATGTAAACGGATAGATTCAGGTATTGGGTCATACCCGTTGAAGAATTTCAACATCTCACCAATAGTCACAGTTTCAGGAAAGTTTTTACAACGCAAGTAAAACCAATGTTGTCTTAGAACTCCAGCAGGTATTGATTTTGAGGTGGAGTTGTCTTTTTTACCCTCTTCATTATCTTCTGATTTTTTCAACTGTCCAACCTTTTCATCATACACAGATTTTGTGATTGGTTCCATTTGAATAGTGCTATTACGAACTTTTCCATTATTTTTTTTCATAGCATCTCTACAATCATCTGAGCTGGAGAACTCAATGAACCCTCCTCCAGTATTGTTCCCTTTACTATCCTTGATAAATCTAATACTACCTTCAACAAATTTAATCCCCTTAAAGAAATCAATGATATCATTTTCTATTACACTGCTTGATAAACCTTTAAATGATACACAAGTGGATTTAACACTTTCAGTTTTGGGTTTGCTATCAGATTTAGATTCTTTATTTTGTGAGGCATTCTCAGAAGAAGGCTTTCTATTTCGATCTGATCTATCCTGCCTATCTGGTTGTCTATCTGGTCTGTCTTGTCTATCGGGTCTGTCTTGTCTATCTGATCTTTCTAATCTATCTGGTCTTTCCATTCTATCTGGCCTATCTGGTCTTTCTAATCTGTCTGATCTCTCAGGTCTATGTTGTCTAATATGTTCTTCAGTTCTGATAACTGGCACATTTGTCTTCTCTTTCATACGCTTATGCGCTTCCAACATTGCAGCTAGTTCATCTGGATGACTCCTACCAACTTCAATAGGTCTTGAACCCATCAAACGCTTGTTCATCTGAAGAGCATTTTGCATGTCTAAACCACTTTCCAGCTCAACAAAGGCTAATCCCAGCATGGCTCCAAATTGATCATAGTCAAAAAAAATAGCATTGCCACTGTCAGCAATTCTGCTATTACCAAAGAAATTCCAAAGGTCACCCTTAACTATATTACCAGGAAGTCCTTTAACATACACCAAAAATCTTGGTTTTGTTTCATCTGGTCTTGGTCTCTTGGATGCCGGGACACTAACATCAGCAGAAGTAGCCATATCATATTCATATTTTGTGCATTTCATTATGATAATTTTCCTGTTTTCCATCAAGTTACCAAATTTCATAAGAGCTTGCTGTAAATCTCGCTCAGTTTTAAATCTAACAAAAGCAATTCCAGTACGCATACCTCTCTCATCAATCATCAATTTTATTCCATCATATTCAATCTCACAACCATCAAAATGACTACGTATATCTCTGTATTGTGCAGTATATGGTAGATTTTTTAATTGAGCATAAACCTTTTCCTCACCTACAAATGGATCACTTCGTTTTGGAAATCGATTATCACCAATCATGTCATTTTCCCTCCGACCAATATCTGGTCTAATAGGGAGTAGTTCTGGACCTCTACTACCTTCATCTATGTCTCTTGGTTTACCTCGATTATCCCTATCCACCATTAAAGGTAATGGTGCAGGTCCCATTAGCCCTAATCCATCCTTGTTTGGGGGCATAGTCAATGATGGAGCTTCTCTTTTTGGTACAGGTCCAATGGTTTCTCCATGACTAAATCTTGTGTTTTCTCTATTATACAGAGGTTCATCTCTTCCAAAGCCTGAGCCTTCTCGATTTAAACCAGGATCTTCTCTGCTAAAGCCAATTCCATCTCTTGTCAATCTTTTTCCATCTCTGTTGAAGACTGGGTCTTCTCTCAAAGGTGGACCACTTCTGCCAAAACTTGCATCTTCTCTGGTAATTCCAGGACCACCCCTGTTAAAATTTGGACCATCTCTATTAATGCCTGGAATATCTTTGTTATTACTCAGACTATCTCTATTCATGCCTCGGCTATTTCTATTAAATCCAGGTCCATCTGTGTTGAATCCAGGTCTATCCGTGTTGAATCCAGGTCCATCCCTGTTGAATCCAGGTCCATCCCTGTTGAATCCAGGTCCATCCCTGTTTAAACCAGGTCCATCCCTGTTTAAACCAGGTCCATCTCTGTTGAATCCTGGTCCATCTCTATTGAATCCAGGACCCTCCCTGTTAAATCCAGGACCCTCCCTGTTAAATCCAGGACCCTCCCTGATTAAGCCAGGTCCATCCCTTTTAAATCCTTGTCCATCCCTATTGAATCCAGGTCCATCCCTGTTGAATCCAGGTCCATCCCTGTTGAATCCAGGTCCATCCCTGTTGAATCCAGGTCCATCTCGGTTGAATCCAGGTCCATCTCGGTTGAATCCAGGTCCATCCCGGTTGAATCCAGGTCCATCTCGGTTAAATCCAGGTCCATCTCGGTTGAATCCAGGTCCATCTCTGTTTAACATTGAACCACTTCTATTGGGGGGGTCTCTATTAAAGCCTAAAGCAGTGCGACTACCATCAGATAAATCAGGTGTAAAACCCGAACCATCCCTGTTAGGTCTTTGACCATCCAGATTGAAATTAGGGCCGTTTCTGTTAAATCCAGTAGTATTTCTCTCATAACCAGTGGTATCTCTAGGAAATCCTGGATCATTTCTGTGGCTCTCTGAATCACTACCGGGGAATGGAGGTACAGGTCTTTGTGAACTAGCAACTGTATCACCGAATGGTCCAGGGCCATGCATTTCTCCTGGGCCACCTTGGACAAGACCTGGTGGAGCATCTCCTAACAGCCCTTTAGAATTACTTGATGGCATCTGTTCAAAAACTGATGTTCTTCCACTCCCATTTGATGGTTGCCTGTTGACATCACCAGGAAAACCATCCTTTATGGGTTGATTCCTTGAATCAAAATCTCCTCTCATTCCTCTCTCATTTGAGGGACGAAAATCTGCATCACTTGGCATCCTCTTCCAGGACTGATCTTCAGAAGGAACATTACTTGGTGCTGCACCCTGCTTTTGTCTGTAATCTGGATCTCTATCTATCATACCTGGGCTTCCTTGATTTGATCCTTGAAATCTGTCATTAAATCTCCTGTCACCCACAGGACTACTCTCTGGTATTCTACTGAATAATGGATTCATTTGTTCCCCTCGTCTGTCATCAGGAAAGGGGACTGGCAGATCTCTATTCTGGCTAAATCTATCAACTGGTCCCAAACTACCTCGAATATCTGGCATTGGATTTTCTCGTCGGTTTGGATGACCAGGTGACTGTAAATTTTTTTCATTCATTAATCCTGGAGAACCAAACTGATTTCCTCTAAAAGGTATATTTCTATCTTC
This sequence comes from Patella caerulea, assembly GCA_036850965.1. Lineage (NCBI taxonomy): Eukaryota > Metazoa > Mollusca > Gastropoda > Patellidae > Patella > Patella caerulea. Next base: position 30,309,257 of record JAZGQO010000006.1, read on the forward strand.
AGGTCTGTTTCCTGGTACATTGTCAAAAGGGTTATTTACTGGCTTATTTGACGTTGCTTCTTTTGAACTGGTGTTTTTCAAATCTTTGCTATCAAATCTGTCTTTTTCTCTTGACCTGCGAACATCCGATCTGTCACGTGTTGATCTACCATCTTTATCTCTAGATGACCTATCACTTCTGTCTGATCTGTCATTCCCTCTACTTCTCTCTGATCTGTCAGACCTTTCTGATCTGGATCCTCTACTTCTCTCTCTGTCCCTGTCCCTGTCCCTTTCTCTATCTTTATCACGACTACTTCTCTCTCTATCTTCATGTCGTCGGTCAGAATAACTCCTGTCAGAGCGCTCAGATTTAGATGAGCGCTCTTTACTTGAACGTTCTCTGTCTTCATCACGATAAGTGTCCTTCATGTCAGCCGCCTTTGGATAACCTGGATCTAAATCCCCTTGGGGATACTGTTGACTTTGTGGATCAGCATACATTAACGGACTGGGTTGTGGTATATTGCTATTGGGAAATGGTTGATTTGACTGATCATTTCTAGAAGGCGATATAGAAGAATTTCTATAGTCATTTCGCTGATTAAAATTCTGATTTCCAGGATAAATTTGTCCTTCCATTGGTTGATTTATGTACTCATTTTGAAAATTCCTTTGATCTTGAAAATTGTTTCTTCCTTGATTTGGAAACAGTGATTGCTGTTGGGCCATATGGGGATCATAAGATTGTTGGTTTTCATATGAAATATTTCCTCTTCCATAAGATCCATCACCAGAAAGATCTTCATATCTACCTGTCGGTTGGTATGGTTCTGGCTTTCCATATTCATTTCTATCAAAATTAGAGAGGTTTTCTTGTCTAAACTGAGATTCATCTCTCATTCCAAAATCATTTGGGTCTTGTCTTGGTGCTTGAGCAGCAACAGTTTTTTTTTGAAAATCTTCAGCTGGATCTGGAACATTCTTAGCTTGTTCAATAACACACTGCATTTCAGACTTACTGCTCAGGAACAACTGCATTACACATCCATTAAGAGCCATGAAGTTGAACATCATGGCTTTTCTAGCATCCTCATCCGTTGAAAAGGCTATGAAAGCTTCACCCTTGTTACCACCAATTATGTGTACGCCTCCAGGTGGAATACTTAGTCCTTGGAAAAAATTCCTGATATCTAAGGAGCTAGCTGTCCATGGCAGACCTTGTAATCTTATAATAACACTCATGGTCAGTTACCTGAAAATATAACAAACAACATGTAAAATAATAAGATTAGATTATGCTATTAGAAATATTAAAGGACAATATTGGTGATAGAACTGGTTTAGTTTAACACTTTTCTAAACACAATTTTAACACAGAGATCATTGCTTTGATAGTTGCATAATCAAGGCTTCAACGACAAACAGGAGTGATGAACGAAAAAGAAAAGACGAGTTATCTTTCTATATAACTGACTGAAGTGACGAATGATAACAGACACACGGGCAAATATAAGTCAGTTATATAGAAGGATAACTCAAGTTTTCCTTTTGCGTTTGTCATTTGATTTTGTTAAAACCTTCATTATTTATCTATAGTGGCAATGATCTATGTGTTAACATTATATTTGTTCTATCGCATATGTGATAATGACTGACACAAATATTGTCCTTTCAAAGGTAGACTTGGAAACACGTCCATACAGTAGCTATGTCTCAACAGCAATTTATCTGATAGGAAAATGTCAATGTTGACCTAATTTAATAAAGATCTAGAATCCCCCAAGAAATTTAATCTTTACCATGTTCACAAGCTTTTACAGACAAATAATATTTCTGCTACAGAAAATCTTAAGATTCCTGAAAATCAACAAAAAGTCACGGAAAACAGACTATCGATAGGGTTTTGTCAGTTGAAATAAACTCTTCAAACCAAATTTGCGATAAAATATGTTAAAAACTGAAGCCTCAACCGTGTTAAAAAGACTTTTGAGAAAGGGGAGTAACTCTGTAACTTAAGTTTGCAGAGAGCTGAATATCATATCAATGAAGTTCATCCTCTATGATCCCAATGCTTCACAGAAAATATGCCCATGCAGCTACGTCTCAACGTCAGCTTATCTGGAACAGAGAGTATGTTAAAAACTGTAGTCTCAAACACGTTAACAAGGTTCTCGGGGGGCAACTGGGTGAAAGTCTGGATTAGAATGTGGTTTCTTCCCTGATGGGCCAACAACGGAGAACGCTTAAGGTCATCTAAGACCTTTTAATTCTTTAAAATTGGCAGTAGTCATAACAGTTGCACATTAAAATCAAATTTATCTTTTGATCCTTAACATATGTTAAGTTTCATCTAAATCGGACAAAAATTGTGGCATCTGGAGGGTCCACAAACTTGGTCTTGGTTCAAAGTGAATCAAATTGACTGAAATTTTCCACACATTCCCTTTACATTATTTAGTTTTTAACTATACTGAGCGCCATAGAAAACGCATCACTTAGTTTTTCGTATAACAAATTTGATCCTGTAAACATATCTTATTTATTTTGCTTCTTATTGTGGACAATATTGAAATGGGAACACATAACAACACATTTGTACACTTATGGATGTTTAATCTGTAATCAACAGTACAGAGGAATCAAAACCAAAAGTACGACAAAGACGAGTATAATCTGTTCCTTGCCAGACCCTCTGTCCAACATAGTGTGACCTACTTTGCATGACATTTTCAGAAAAATATATGTTGCTCGAAAACACTCTTGCTTTCTGTGCAGCTCTTCACCCCGAATGCTGTAAGCGTAAATTTAAAAAAAAAAAAAAAAGAAGCCCTGAAAGGCCATTCCCTAATCTGAGACAAGATGTCAGAAATATGGTACTGAAATACATGTATCGATAACACGTGTACGAGTGCGATGACACACATGTTAACTCATATTCGTGTTGCATATGCAGAAAGTTTGAGAACAGAATGAAAAGTTTGAGTTAAGGACTAAAAATACTTGTACAAATCTTTGAAAAAAAGTAATGCAATACTTATATAGACGCATATTAAACATACATTATATAATATCAAAATCGGCCTATTGTAGGTCTTTTTTTAGGCCTGAAATTTTATGAAAACTATTAATTAGACATTAATTAATCCAGACCATAATCAATTCTCGATGTCGAGGCTGGCATGAGATTTTTGTTGGATTGTAGTTCGATTTATTATAATATTTTCCTTCACGATATACCAATTAAATGGATAACCGATACTATACTAGTTTTGTCTTACCGACTTTAATAATTATGACCGAGGCTAAGCGGAACTTTCATTCGGTTAGTTCAAAGTTCATAGTGGATAAATTTGACTGAAATTTTCAACAAATTGCATTTACATTAGCTAGTTTTGAACTTTTGTAGTGATAAGTGCCAACTCGTTATCTAATCTCCCATCATGTATCTTTACTGCATTGAAATCTTGTATATGAGCAACTGTAAGACCTTTTAGCTAGTTTGTGGGATTGTCTTGCTAAATGTGGGACAGGTGGTCATCCTAGTCCTACACCAGTGACAAGGGGAAACCACGCCAGAAAATCCTTGACCACCTTACTCAAAAAGCCACAGTCGTCTCCCGGTTAACACTACAGCGAACTAAGTTGCTACATAAAATTTTGTTAAATGTGTTGTTTTCCTTTTCTAAAGCAACAGGGGTAATGAGGATGGAATGAAATGAAACAAGTATAGCACGCTACTTTTTGGAACCAACCTTGCCAATTATGAAGAGAGATATTGCTATGCTATGTGAAATATGTGCCCCTACAGGGGCTATACCACTTATTCTTATTTCAAATGCTGTTCAACTGTCCACTTTGACTTAAATCATGTCAATTTTAACAAGATCTGGTATATACCACAAACTGATATCAAATCTTTTAACTGTTTAAAATACTGAAGCTTGAATCATCAGTTGCTTATATACCCCGGAACTTGCATATCACACCAGCACACAAAGAACTTTATTGGCTACCCATTAAATGAAGAACAGATTTCATGTCTTGTGCCTTACATTTAAGGTGTTTACATGGAAAAGAGCATTCCTATTTATCTATCAGATTGTTTATTACCATATTTTCCGAGATGTACCGTGTACTCTCTTTTCAAAAAGAACACTGTCCTTTAATTCCAAATTATAAACTCAAATAATTTGGATACAAATTGCTTGTTCACATTGTGCCTAGCTGTGCTTTGGAGGGGTGGGGAGAGGATGGCCAAATGTTTAACACATGCGCACTGTATCATAAGGTCTGTCATTGAGTCAACCGGTGTCGTTTCGATTCCCTGGTTCCTCCTTAGCACAAGCGAATTATTGAAATAGAATTGAATTAGATCTTTGTCCCGAAATGACTTGGTTTGCGTCAAATGGACCTAACACACCATTTCTCTCCCTCTCTCTTTTTGTGGAATTTGTTACCCCTGAACTAGAAAGCCTAGAAACATTAAAAATTAACTTTAACAATTATCATGTGTCTATTTATGACACCTTGAGCATGCATACTAGCATGGAACTGTGCACAGTATAAATGTAGTATTATTATTATTGATGAAAATTGTGCATAAAAATGACTAATATACTCGACAGGTTTTAGGTAAATATTCTGACCAATTTGATTTCATAAAAGTAATTGTAGCCAGAATTTAAGTTTCATTGATTCTGACTGGAAGAAATCTGGTGTAATATGGATGTAATCCTCTAAATTCACATGTGGTAATCTTGACCTTTAAGCAATATCAAATATTTTGTAAACAAAAAATCCTCTAAATTCTTAATATCACTGAATGAAAATATTTGTATATCCTTATTTTTTTTTTTCTCAGTCGGACTATGTTTTTATCAAGCTTTTTATATTTATACTCTGACCATTATTATTTAATAAAATATTTAATTACAATGCAGAGCACAAACTGTCAACTGTTTGGAACAAACTGTGAATATGACAGACACTATAGGAGCTGAAGTAGTTTCCTTATTCAAAAAGTTATAAGATCGGTTGCCAAGCAACGAAACATAAGCCAACAGCAGCTAAACTGTCCAGGCAATCAAGAGTTGTTGCCTATTTTTTCTTTTTATATCAGTAATGAACAATAATTAAAAGGGCATAATTTTAAAATGTATTAAAATAAAGCTCTAAAATAGATGTATCTATAAACAGTCCTACCTTGTTAAGGAATAATCCTATAATTCATTACTGCCAGTTGAGAAATTGGCAAAAATATCATTTTCAACTTCAAATTCAAATGTTTGAAGATCACCATTGTATGGAGGGGAATGGGAAAACAAGGGAGGTAATTCAAGTAATTGTGTTATTATTTTCTGTGTCAAGGATTTTTATGCCTGTGAAATATTTCCCACGATCATTTAATAGTGAGTTGACAACCTTTTGAGCAAAATAATATTCTTCGTCTTATGACCTTAAACACTGTGTATAAATTTAAAGTCAATAGGATATTAACTTTGGTCTCAAGAGCATCCACAAATTTTTTCAAAGTGATCAAGGGCCAGAACTCTGGCAGTAATTATCAGAAATTAATGAAAAAATTACTAGGCTTTGTCTCAAGAGCATCCACAAGTTTTTTTTTTCAAAGTGATCAAGGGCCATAACTCTGACAGTAATTATCAGAAATTAATGAATGACCTTAAAGTCTAGGGTGTCCACAAGATTTTTCAAACGGTTATTAACTTCGGCCTCTAGACCATCCACAAGTAATAGTGGATGCCGTACGGATGGGGGAAACAAATATATATGACCACATTTCAATGTGGGCGTAAAAAAACCAAGATGATTTTATATTTCATGCTGACCTCTTTCTTCAATGTCTACATTGTAATATTTATTTATTCCATCAGCTTCAACTTTAATTCATCCAGGATTTCAAAGTACACTTATAACATTCTTGTTCCAGTCAACATTTCCGACTCGAAAATTGCTTGCTATTTCTTCAATTGTAAATTAAAATGGTTAAGACTTAACGACCTACTGAAATTGTCATACCGTTACTTTCTACTGCACATTAACCAATTTCAGATCAAGCTTTGTAACCTTTCTCTCTTCGAAAATCCTTATTTTTATTTACTTCGCGGTATTGAAGATAGCCATCCATGACATAATTATTTGGAATAAACCAAGAAACCAAACTGAACACGGGTGTGGATATGGCTTTGGGTCTCATCGTCCTACCTGAATGTTTAGATAGTTGTTTCGACTTTGTAGAATATAACTCACTTTAAAGAGCTATTTACCGGAAGTAACATAAATTTGCTATTTGGTTTCAGACCACAGTTGTTTGCTCCACTGCCTTAGATATTAAATTGGCAGTCTAAGTCTGATGGCTTTTAGATATTGATATAAACTACATGTATTACTGCCGCAAAATGAACATGGTTCGACAAAGAAAGTTATGAGGTGACCATTCCAAGTATGTCATAAAGTTTTAACCATTTTCATTAAAAACTAAAGAAAAAGCAAGCAGTTTTCGGGTCATAGTGTCGCCTGGAACAGACAGTAAGTCTTTCTTACCAGCACTGTTTTAAAACAACCTCTGCTTTATTCAGTTGTGTTTCTACCAGGACTGGGGCCATTACATTGCCAATGTAATTAATGACATTAAATGTAATCATTACAATTGATTTCTCATTTTTAGCAATGTAATTAATTACCATTACCCATAACCTTATGAGCATATTAAAAATAGGCTGCCATATGCCAACACAGCAGCTAAATCGTCCGGGCAGTCAACAAGAGTTGTCTCATATTAAGGAATTATCAGAAAATCGTTAGAATTTGTTTAGTTTTTATAATCAAACGTTTTTTTAAATCAGGTAATAATTGTGACCTCCAGAGGGGCCACAAGCTAATAAAGCCGATTTTTCGTACAATCAGCAGCTATAATTCAGGAAGTTACGATCCGATATGCCCCTATGCAATGTAACCAAGATTTTTAGGTTGTAAACATGTATTTCAAGTTTCATCAAAATCGAATTAAAATTGTGACTTCTATAGGATCCACAACCGTGAATTAATATATTTTCACACTATTCGCGTACGGCAGCCATTTTGTCAGTCAATTTTGGTCCGACTTTCACGAAATTCCAACTTCATTACCATTTAACAGTGATATAATCAAACGGTTTTCGAAATCAAATAATTACTTTGACCTCCAGAGGGACCACAAGCTAAAAGGGCAATTTTTCAGACAATCAGCGGCCATAATTCAGGAAGTTACGATCCAATGGGCGCAAATATCGAAAGGAACCAAGATCTTTGGGTTATAACCATACATGTCAAGTTACATCAAAAGTGGTTCAAAATTGTGACCTATATAGGGTTCACAACCTTGATATAACATATTTTCACATAATCGCGTACAAATGGCGGCCATTTTGTCCGTCAATTTTTCGGACAATCAGGGGCCATAATTCAGGAAGTTACAATCCGTTGGGCGCAAATATCAAAAGGAACCAAGATCTTTGGGTTATAACCATACATGTCAAGTTACATCAAAATTAATTCAAAATTGTGACCTATATAGGGTTCCCAACCTTGATATAACATATTTTCACAAACGGCGGCCATTTTGTCCGTCAAAATCGGATAAGAATTTTGGCCTGTAGAGAGTCCACAAACAAATTGTGGAAGGATGGATGGATGGATGGACGTACAGGGGTGACGGCATAATACGTCCACATGAAAATGTGGGCGTATAATAAAAACATTTTTCATAGAAATTAAAAAGACATCGTTATCTTTCTGCCATGAAGCACCTACAAAACCCAAATCAAAATAATCCTAGATTACCAATAATAAATATTTGTGTATGATTTCTTATTAGTATTACTATATTATAACATCCAAGGCATACTTTCGAGTGAGGACAGTGCTGAATAAAACTGATGTTTTCACTGTATGACTTGAAAAACAAATTGAAAGTACAGTTAACACTATAAACCTCAGAATGCCTTGTTTGGCATTTCTGTCCAAACAAACAAGTTTTTTTTTAAATTGCCCTGTTTTTGGAACAAGGTATTTTGTTCAGAACGAGTCTTGGTAAAATGCCTCATTTACTAAACGCATACTCCTGCGCAGTGTTTCGTTTGATTAGAACTAATCCACTTCACACTGCTATCTTGAGTGAACATTGTTGTGCTAAATTATTATTGGTCAGCAGTGCCATAACCAACCAATGACCTACATTGTAACAAACAATATCGGGATTAACCAGACCTCAAAATATGTTACCGCAACGTATCTAGTGACAATCGTGACTTGTTTACGTCATAACCCGCGAAATTTATTATGTTCGATTATCCAATGCCAACATGTTTTCTTCGTCGGCTGTTTTGAAAATTATGCCGAATGCGAGAAGAGAGGAGGGATTTGATTGGACGTTAAAAAGAGACACGCCCCGCCCAATTTCAAGAATATGACTTCTATCCAGCAATGGTAAGAGAGGGATTTCTCGCGCCATTGCTTCAGGAATATGACTAAACGTGGCTTTTTCAAGATAGTTATTAGCGGTATTTGCTTTCTTTACTTTCAGCAAATTTGTAAAAATTAAAATTTATGTTATTTAATACGAATATAATAAAACCAGTCCTAACTATGATATTACAATTCAGAGAAATAGACAAGACCTTAAACACTGTGTATAAATTTAAAGTCAATGTGGGCGTATAAAAATTATAAAAACAAAAAAATGAATCCCTTTACAACACATTAAAATCTTATTACAAGTATCAACCCATTTGGCTTCTAGTTCTACCCTATTCTAATATTAAGTATAACTAAATTATCGAAAATTGTTGAAAATCAATAGCCGAAATTCACCAATTTGTTCTGACTCAAACATTTCGAGAATTCATCATCCAATCACCACTTATGTCAAGAAGTTACATGATTGTTTGAATACTACATGGCTGTTTGATCATGCCTAAACCCTCCCCCCCCCCCAACACACTAGATCCGTGTCTGGATAAGCAGTAAAATCAGGATGTGACATGTTTGCCTATTTTAAGGTGACTTGATATTTAATATACATAAATGTGTACCTGATGTTTAAAAATACTCTGAATTGTTTCCGTGTTTGAATTTAGGTGGTAAAACCGGAATCTGCTATATAACCAAAATTATGGACTACGGTAGATTTCAATCAGGTCCACTTCCAATATTGATCACTATACCATAAGATATGGTATAATTATTATGGAATTTTATAGGATTCTGCCAGACTATATAGTATTGTTTTGTATCTATAATAAGTTCTAGACACAATAAAGTAAATGTTACCAACCCATTAGCTCCGATCCTTAGATAAAGTTAGTAAAATGAATTGATCAATAAAGTGCAAATATATTCCATATTCTGCAAGGTCCTAAATTCAGGTATATCTTCTAATATCAAAACATCCCCCAAATGAATTTAATTTATATTGTACATTGTGTATTGGATTTATTCAGAATCTTTTACCTGAACTATGACATTACAATTAATAATGGAAATCATACATCCCCCATTCTTCTAGATGTATTTAATTGACGCGTATCCTATTTACTATCTGTCTGATTATGTCTACTACATCGTTAACACTGTACATCACATGCATTTTGCATACCGTTAGTCCATTGGCCAATCACACTATTTTACCGAGCTTTCGACTAATAGTTTGGATGCAGCTATGGCAGGTGTGGCGCCAGGCAGGGTAAGCTTACTCTTCCGGACACCTGTTACCACTGTTTGCCGTGTACGTTGTACATGGTGAACAGTCCAAATGCTGATTACACTATTTTGCCCGATTACACTATTTTGCCTATACCGGTATTTTTTTGGAATACTACCGGTCTAGGCTGTCATTGATAGTCCAATGGCCAATCACGCTATTTAACTCAGGATTTCGCCTAATACTCTTCCGAACACCTGTTACCACTGTTTGTTGTGTATCTTGTACATGATGAACAGTCCATTTCCTGATTACACTATTTGCCTATTATGTTTTTTAGGACTTCAAATTTTGTCTAATGGCTTGGACTGTTCGTACTTGGTTTTTATTTTTATTCTTTTTTTATTCCATGTCCAGGTTATAAAGATATCACACAAGCTACCAAAGAATGCCATATAGTTGCATTACACAAAGGGAAAAAATTATGTCACAAGTTGTTAACATGTATTTTAACAATTTTTTTTAACATTTCCGAATAGCTGAACATTTAATGCTGTACTTTATAGTGTAATTGTCCACTTTATAGTGTAATTGTCCAACTGTGTAGCTGTCACTGAACTCAACTTGAACAAGCCAACAGTGAGGCTGATGTCCCCCGCCGAAATCCCAAAATAAATAGATGACACATATTAATTAATCGCACATTTATTTTTTTCAAACGTATCGAGCAATCGAACTATACACGAAGTGTCATCCAAAAGTGTTTTATAAAGAAAAATGCTAAAACCGACGAGAAAAATGAAAATGTACCCTAGTTAGGGGCAACCTAAAGGCAGACAAAAGGGCCCCCACGCTTGACAAAAGGGCCCCTCTGTTTCTATGCACTGTTACTGTCGAATCCATTACTGAATGAGAATGCAGTCATTGTATTGGCATAAAAATCATCAATCAAGGCATTGACCTAATAAGCATACACACCAATTTTGAACATTTTAACTCAATTCGAAGGAGAGTTATTGTGTTCCAAAGTCTAGGCAAATCAAATTGCTTATCGCTCTGCTTACCCTGAGCAGAAAATGCTCATTATCGATCTTAGTCAAGGTATTACTGTAATGAAACTATACACCAAGTTTCATCACTCTCACTTAATTAGAACTAAAGTTATCGTGTCCCAAAGCATCAACCAATCAAATTGCTTATCTCTGCTTACCCTAAGCGGAAAGTACTCATCTTCGAACTCCATCAAGGCATTGACCTAATAAGCATATACACCAAGTTTGAACATTTTAACTTAATTAGAAGGAGAGTTATTGTGTTCCAAAGTCTCGACCAATCAAATTGCGTATCGCTCTGCTTACCCTGAGCAGAAAATGCTCATTATCGAACATAGTCAAGGTATTACTGTAATGAAACTATACACTTAATTAGAACTAAAGTTATCGTGCCCAAAGCATCAACCAATCAAACTGCAATTCTCTGCTTACCCTAAGCGGAAAATACTCATCTTCGAACTCCATCAAGGCATTGACCTAATAAGCATATACACCAAGTTTGAACATTTTAACTCAATTAGAAGGAGAGTTATTGTGTTCCAAAGTCTCGACCAATCAAATTGCGTATCGCTCTGCTTACCCTGAGTAGAAAATGCTCATTATCAAACTTAGTCAAGGTATTACTGTAATGAAACTATACACCAAGTTTCATCACTCTCACTTAATTAGAACTAAAGTTATCGTGTCCCAAAGCATCAACCAATCAAATTGCTTATCTCTGCTTACCCTCAGCGGAAAATGCTCATCTTCGAACTCCATCAAGGCATTGACCTAATAAGCATATACGCCAAGTTTGAACATTTTAACTCAATTAGAAGGAGAGTTATTGTGTTCCAAAGTCACGACCAATCAAATTGCGTATCGCTCTGCTTACCCTGAGCAGAAAATGCTCATTATCGAACTTAGTCAAGGTATTACTGTAATGAAACTATACACCAAGTTTCATCAATCTCACTTAATTAGAACTAAAGTTATCGTGTCCCAAAGCATCAACCAATCAAATTGCTTATCTCTGCTTACCCTAAGCGGAAAATGCTCATCTTCGAACTCCATCAAGGCATTGACCTAATAAACACATACACCAAGTTTGAACATTCTAGCTCAATTAGGAAGAGAGTTATTGTGTCCCAAAAAGTGTGACGGACAGACGGACAGACAGACAGACAGACAGAAGGACAGACAGACAGACAGACAGACAGACAGACAGACGGACGGACGAACCCATTTTAATAGTCCCCCAACTTTCTTCGAAAGGCGGGGGACAATAAAATACAGATCTATATTCCATTTCTCATTTTATACTTTCGATGGCCTACACTAAAGATCTGACCAGTTGTACTGGGCGGTCGTATTGGGGGTCATACAGCGACGGCTTTTGACACTATGACGTCAGATATTGATCAATCAATAAGCGTTGGCGTTTCTAGGGGTTTACCCACAGTTCCGTGCAGAGCAGCCAAAAACTCGCCCTAACAGACTATTTCATTGACTAATAAATAATATCTTCCAGATTCTAAACTATAAAAAGAAAACAAACCAAAAAGGATCTGTGTTTTATAACAAGTCAGAAGTATATATCAAACAACAGCTTTAGGCAAAATATATCATTATGGATAAATAGTGATCTCTCTGCTCCATTAGTGTGAAACAGATCACTGTTTTAAAGCCTTACCCCACGACAGTAGATCTACACAGATGAAAGGATAATCATTTCATTTTTCGGTGAGTTGAAAGTAGGCACAGATACAGAGGGGGGCGCACCCGGCGCACGCCCCCTCTATTTCTAGAGGTGACAAACAATTTTTAGCTCCATATATTCTCGCGAGAAAGGAGAACAAAAATAGTTTAGGTTGGAAATCTTAATTTACAGTACTAGTATAAATTTAGTCCTTGTGGGCATTTTTTACACTCAAAAATCACAGTTCCGGGCTTGGCACTCCCGGGTTGGTGCAGCACGCCCCCGCTTTCTGAAAATCCTGGATCTGCCCCTGGAAAGGAGATTGTCGTGCTACAAGTAGTGTAAGTAATTGAACTAATAAACCTTTGAAAATCCTACATGCATCTGTATGCTTTAAACAAATAAATGTTGGTGGGATTAAAAATTATATCAAATCTTCTTTTGGGACCTGCAAAATGAGGGTAGCTCATGTATGAAACATTATGCACCGAAAAAGATAATCCTCATTAAATTAATCTAATACGATCAATTTAAAAAGACATTATGGCAAATTTCATACATTACATGTATATTTCTCTGAGTTTTCTTAACACATAATTACCTTTCATCAGTTTTTAGGCCATCAAAAATTTATTGTATAACTTGTTTGACTTAATTCACTTGTTTCCTGTCATTATATGGACCTGAGAATTTTGTTTTTTCCTCTTGTACATTGGGCCAATCCAGGAATTTTTGCAGGAAGACCGAGTCACTGAAGCGTCCACATTAGCTGTGTCGAGTCCAACTTTCTATTACAGGAGATTGCGTAAAATTTTTTGACTAGAACAGCCAACTAAACAATCAGAACCTATTCCTAATGTTGCAAATTTCAGGATAAATTTTATAGTCAAATCTAGCAGTAATAAACTTTAAGTAAAGATGAAATTACACCTTAGTATGTGTGGGTCAATGTATTCAGAAATGAATCAGAAATAAGAGTGAAATGAAATGGGGATTAAAGGAGCTAAATTGAATTTCTTTGGCAACTAGAAATGGACACAAATGGGTTGCAACGCATTATAATATGAATGCATATAAAATGATTTATATTCAATTGTTTCTGTTTTCACTGTAATTTCAATTCAGTTATCTTTGGCGAAAAACAAATTGTATGGTAGTCTTGGAGGTCTGGTTATTCAAGTTTACACCGGTAGTATTCTCCTGTGGATGCTTAGCCTCAACCATTGAGTTGCTTCATTACAAATTACCGGTAGCACTCAAAAGAATTCTGGCACTTAAGATAACAACACCAATGATTATTTAAATTGACCAATAAAGTCATGTTTGCAATGTGGAAGACTGTGGATGATACTGAGTTGCCTGTTTTAACATCATACTGTTCTGCTCCAACTGGGATAATGGAGATTATACATTGTTCCTTGCTAGGCCTTCTGTACATCACCCCAGCAAAAAAAATAGTCAGTCGCGAAATCAGTGCAGTCGGTCGCAAAATAGGGGTGGTCGGTATCAAAATAAGTACTCACTGTATCCGTCACGCTACTCACACAAAACTTTAGTATAAAAATAGTCGGTCGCAAAATCAGTGCCCTCGGTCTCAAAATAGGAATAGTCTTTCGTATAAAATAACCTTGTCAACATGTCACGTTTGAAAAGATGTTGTGTTTCACTCTCATTTTGTTGTGAGTATTTTGGTCTAATGACAAAATTTCATCCAGGGAGAAACATAGTCGGTCTCAAAATAAGTGCAGTCACTGCAGTCGGTCTCCAAAACAATGCCAGAATAGATCCCAAATACTATGTATTTGCATCAATCCGTGTGCCTAAATTACATACGTCACACAAAACTCTGCTTGTCACTCTTTTTCTGTTGTATGTTGTTCTATGAAATGTTTCCTAACATGGCAAAAAATAGTACTCATCGCAGTCGGTCTCCAACTAAATGAATTAATGAGATAAACATACAATCACAAAACAGGCGGAATTGACAGATAAGCCTCAATTAAGATTCTTTCCAATTTCTTATCAACCCCAGTCCCAAAAATTTAAAAGCTCTGTTACAGTTACATATCTGAAATTTCTTTGTGCCTGCGCCGCTATTCCATTATAACATCTGTCTTCTCCTCGGTTACATATATCTGAAATTTTTTCGCGAGTGCAGCGCTCGATTCCCTTTTAAAACCATTCTTCTACACCTCAGTTGTCTTGTACTGTCTCATCACTATCATATCCACGATTATAGAGAACTGCCCAGTTTGTAGTACCACTGGTGTGTGGGGCGGGGGTGTCAGATTGTACAGATGTTATGCCAACTCTTGCAAAACACATATTGTGACATATGGAGATTCTGTCCCATTGACTGACATTTCTGGTCCACTCGCCCACAAGATTTTCTCCCAGAAATGTCCTCAAATGCTAGGGTATTGAATCAATTTTTCAAAATTTTCAAAATATGTTCATCAGTCGGTCGCATTCGTTATGTACGCCCCTGTTCACCACTGAAAAGGGGTGGGGGGATGTCACACCAGAAAATCATGATGAACCTTCTCTGCCAACGCAAGGGGATGAAACACGGGACCCCCAGGTGAACAAGCAAACATCTTGCTGAGCCACAGACCATCGATAAAAACTTTAGGCTAACTAGGGCTTCACTTATTGTAGCCAGATCCTTTAATTTAATGCCCATTAAAACACTCACATTATACTGAAAACCAACACACACTAATTTTGTCTTGTGTTTAAAAAAACCCACCCCAAATCATCTTGAAAACACAACTTGTAGGTGTTCGAAAACTAATTTTCATGTGATTCTTACATAATATAGAAGAGTAGTAATGGCCAGGGGCCTATTTCACAAAATTTTAACTAAGATAAGATCTGAGTTTTAGTTATTTGATTGGACAATATTAGATTGATTTTAGTTCTTACTATTCTTAGCCAATCAAAATTGAAGTATCTACTAAAAATTGGATTTTATCTTTAGTTAAAATTTCGTGAAACAGGGTTCTGAATTTGGTGTTTCAATCAGTACTGTGATGTGCTGATAACATAGTTTAGAGTTATTAACCAAAACCAATAGATTTTGTAAAGAATTTTGGGATTCAGTGAATTTCACATAAAAGATAGGTTGCCAGGGAACGACACATACGCTCACAGCAGCTAAATCGTCTGGGCAGTCAACAAGGGTTGTCGCATATTTTTACTTTTTTCGGTAATAAAACATTTGTAATACACTAAAATCTGATTAAGAGTAACAACTCATTATGTAATATCATTAGAATTTGTTTGTTTTTTATAAAGTTTTGCCCCAGACTAACAATTAGTATACAAAACATTTAATATCATGGATTTAGCTGTTCAGTTATCAAAATTCATTGAAAATCAAAATAACTATTCGTTTCAACACCTTAAACTCTGTGTATCAATCTGAAGTCAATCAGATGATAAGTTTGGCCTTTATGGTGTCACAAGGTTTTTTGAAGTGATCAAGGGAGACAACTCTGGAATTAAATATTTGAAATCACTGAAAATTAATAGGCTTCTTGGTCTCATGACCTTAAACATTGTGTGTAAATTTAAAGTCAATCGGATATTAACTTTGGCCTCTAGAGCATCCACAAGATTTTTTGAAGTGATCAAGGGCAATAACTGCGGCACTAATTGTCGGAAATTGCTGAAAATCGATAGGATTCTTCGTCTCATGACCTTAAACACTGTGTATAAATTTAAAGTCTATCGGATATTAACTGTGGCCTCTAGAGAATCCACAAGATTTTTTGAAGTGATCAAGGGCCATAACTCTGGCACTAATTATCAGAAATTGCTGAAAATCAATAGAATTCTTTGCTCATGACCTTAAACACTGTGTATAAATTTAAAGTCAATCGGATATTAACTTTGGTCTCTAGAGCATCCACAAGATTTTTTGATGTGATCAAAATGCCATAACTCTGGTAGTTATTATCGGAAAACGCTGAAAAACAATAGGCTTCTTCATCTCATTACCTTAAACACATTAGCCTCTAGTAGTAAGTGCTGGGGGACTGCGCCACACACAATTCTACACAAAAACAAATATACAGATAAAACATCATACTAATGGACCACAAACAAAAACAAATCAAAAAGAGTGAATGGATCAGAGGGCTAGCCGTAAGCGTCCACTGCGCTGTACAGTCCCGGGCCTGTGGTGACACAGACTTCACTTATATTTGAAAACAAGTTGGGAGTAAAACCCAAGGAAACAGTTATATAATGTCAGCATGAGTCATGATCTGTCATATGTTGCAAGAATTACGAATGCAAGCATATTGTTGTATAAATTCCGATATACAAGTAACCACACCGTTAAATGTATCAAAGAAGTAGGCTTAGTTCTAAAAAACTAGATGCATTAAATCAATAAAGAAAAGGATTGAAGTATATTGAATGCATTAGGACACACATTACAACCGTCACAGAAACAAAACTGAATACATGGAAGCAAAGGAATGTAAGACCGTCTAGGGAGACCGTCGTCTGCTAACTGAATGGCGTGACGTGAATCTGTCGTTATAGCTGTTATGACGTCGTCGCTTATAATCCAGATGAAATAACGTTAAAAACTAAAAAACTAGAAGTTTTCGAGACTATGTAATTGTACAAACCATAGCATAAATATCATATAATAACACACGTAAGAAACGCAAAACAGGAATGTTGAAGAAATCGTAGATTATAAGTGTATTCACAAAGGCATAATAATAAGGGCGATAATCCAAACAGGACTAGACATTTATAGAAGATAAAATTTTTTATATTGAATCATTATCCAATATGTAGTCAGTAATATATTTATAAGAAATGTCAAATCTATTATGTTGAAGAAATGGAAGTTTAGAAATTTCTTAACTGTGATCCGCCTTTGGCCGTGCACTTAAAATTAAGAGTTTTTATTCGTGAGAGAAACAGTTCCTTCTTGTTGCATATTTTTAAAAATCGTAATGCCTGTGAATAGAAAACATTATATAGTGTAGTATCTGGGATGTTACTGTAAGCTGACGGGTATTTTACTACTTCAAAATCAAATTTGTCCGTTTTATCGAATATACCGACATTAAATTTATCTTAAATTATATTGATGTCCAGGTCAAGAACAGATGCATTAATAGTGCCCGAATTTTATTTGTTTAATATAAGTTCAGGAGGATATATTTCATCTGTATATTCATTGAAATTACCATTATCATTGATTGGTGTTATGTCATCAATGTAACGGAAGGTATAATTTAGACTTTTAGCTACCTTGTAATCTGTTTTTCTTTTGTGGTCTTGAAAGTCGAATTCGTATTTGTATAAATGTGCATTTGCCATAAATGGGGCGGGGTCAGTTCCCATTGGTAAACCAATAGTTTGTTGTATTATCTGATCCCCAACCTCAAATATGGCATTGTCAATGAGAAAATGTATGATATTTTGAAATTTTTCTTTATCGAAAACTACAGTATTAGCATTGCGCCGTTTTATTATCCATCTTGCATCTTGTGAGTAGATGGCCATCAGGTTTCTGCCCTTTCCGAAAGCTCCATTAAAGGCTTTATCAACGAACCAATCCAAATTATTTTTAAGCAATTGTGGATGCCAGACCGACGGACGGACAATATACGACCACAATCGATGTGGGCGTATAAAAATGAATTGTACACTTACAGTGTATGTAATAAAAGTAAGTAAAGTATATTACATTACAGTCTGTGTCAAAATCCAGTGCTAAATGGATGAAAATATGCATAAAAATGCATATAATATATAAATGTTTGCATCTGGTTAACCAGTCTATATCGGGAGTATGGATTGACATTTCATTATTTTCAGTTCAACATTTGACGTTTTGTCTCGTTTATCAAGGCATTCCATTAATTAGTGCTTGGGAGCACAGAGAAAATGATGTCACAAACTAATTTTAAAATGTTCCCATTTTTGAATATTGTTCACAATAAGAAGCAAAATAAATACAATATGTTTACAGGATTATTTTCTTATACGAAAAATTAAGTGATGCGTTTTCTATGGCGCTCAGTATATGAGCTCATATTTTCGATGCAAGATGAAATCACCATTGATTGAAATGGATCAATATTAAAATCTTATTTGTGTTTTTCATGCAATGTTTATGGATAATATTGATGTAAGAAACTTATCTACTTTATTGAAGCAATAATTGTCCATATCCTCATTTTTGAACATACACACAGTAGATATGTTTTACTATTGTAATTTTAGTGATAAATTCATATTTTCTATATTTGCAGACTATCTATTATACAATCAAAGGAATCATTCTTGCACTAAAAATACATTCACATAAAAGTTTCTACTTGCTCACATTTTTTCACTGGTCAATTAAAGTCATAATAATGAAGTAGAGAGTTGTCTGGATTGTTCAAGTCTGTGGTTAAACAGAAAAGGATAATGTTGCTTGGTTGATCCAAGGTAACATGACCTCCCTTATTTTGGTTCAAAAGCTAAAGTTTTACTTTCAACAAGAAAATGATACATTTGCCTATTTTATTGCAACATATTTTAAACATATGACTTAAAATAATAAAATTGTCACTTTAAGCATCAGAGACTGACTAGCAGATAATTTACAAGGACAAAAAGAATGATTTGCTGTGTTAAATACTATTTTTCCTCATTGAATTTGTTTCATTTGTAAATTTTTTCTCATGACTTTGATTTAGACTGATGTTTTGTGGAGTTTAAGTAATATATGATGAATTATTCAGCCTAGATGAAAATAAAATTATTTGTGACTGGTATGTGTTATCAGTAGTTGTTACCAATTTCCATCACTAATGTCAGTTGTTACCAATATCCATCACTAATACATTTTTCCCACATGACAACATACATGTACTTATACATAGGCCGCATTCTTAGGGCACAAATTCTCGTTGCTAAAATATTTTCGTTACTTCAAATCTGGTCTAGAAGAAATTTTATCGGTGTATCGTTAATATCGTAATTAGTGTTTGCTGAAATGTTCCACAAAATATTTAATAGTCCTTCAATGATATTTGTCTTTGAAATCCGGACTATTTATTGATAGTAATATTCATAGTGCGCAAGGTAACTGGACAGAATTCAAAGTTATTTGTCGCGTCACGTGATTGCATTTCCGCAATCAACCAATCATGCTATTATCTACATTCGCGTGTGTTGCTTATAAACACAAAATGGTGTGCTCAACGAGGAACACATTCCAGTTATAGGATCTACACAAAATGGCGACAAAGGCCAAATTAACTTGTATTGTTCAATTAGACAATGTTGAGAAAGAAGGTGCAAAATCGTTTACAAAGACAGGTGGGATAAGTGTCGTGAGATACATAGACTGGTTTCAATTGCCGAATTGGATAGAAATGATCAGTCCATTTGTCGATACAATTGGTTTGATTACGAAGGATATTATATTATTCATAGTGAAGTATTATTTATAGTAAAGATACAGTTGGCAGTGGTGTTTGAATTCACCCAACGTGTTATAGTTGTTCTATGGACAAAATGAGCCTCTTCAAATCAGTTAAAAGATGCGGGAAAGAAAGCAAAAATAGAGAGTGAGAAGGCAGCATCTGCATCCAGTGCGACTTAAATTACAACTCAGCAACCAATCTAATTAAAATATAGATCTCTATTTCGTTTTGTTTTTTTATACTTTCGATGGCCTACACTCATGTAGATCTAACAAGTTATAGTGGGAGCTCACGTTCTATGACGTCAGGTATTAAGCATGGGACATTTGACCCGATAACGTCAGTCATTCGATTAACCAATTAGCGACCGCCATGCTTTTTAAAATCTACTTTTGTTTTGATTTCTATCCGCTGGTAATATCTACCCACAGTTCCACGCATGAAAAGGTCAAACGATCAATTCGACAGATCATTTGATTGGCTGGCCCCTCATTTCAGGCAGAACACGACTTAAATAACAAGTCTTCCAGATCCATGTGTAGTAAAGACAAGTAAAAACGAAATTTTGAACTATAAAAAACGAAACGAAATCGGAGCTGTGTTTTAATCAGATTGCTCAACAACTGTCACTACAGTATGGGCTACTACTGCGATGTGGCCATAATATACATTGTATTGTACCAATCATTATTTACCTTTGATAAAATATTAATCATTAAAGTTACATTATGGGAGATAAGATAAAGAGATGGCAGTTTTCACTATGATAGTTAAAAACTAGATAGTGTAAAGGTAATTTGTTGAAAATTTCTGTCAAAGTATTTGAAATATTCACATAGCCTTGGTCATCATTACTCAAATCATTAATATAAACAGCATAGTCTCGATTATCCACTTGATTGATTTAATTATCAATGGCCATTAAGCGGCATATAGGAATTCAATCCACAAACATCTAAGGCTAGCCTTGATTTTAAGAGTTTATTATGGTCTGGATATTATTTAGATAACATCTCAGGCCTAAAGAAAGACCTGTAATAAGCAGATTTTGCTCTTACATAATGCTATTTTAACAAAAATAACAATTCACTTGTAACATAATTGTTTCAACAACTAACCATCCTGAAAAATGCTCTTTGATAATTTCTGTAATCAACAAGATATATGAACACTTAGTTCTATTCCAACTAGTAATAAAAGTGCATCATGCCTCTAATTTGATTAGGTATCATGAGCTGAACATTAATGTCCACTTGACACAAAATAGGTCATTTTGTGGTCTTAACATATTGTTCCTTTTCATCAAAATATTTTGCGTGCGAGTAAGGGCTAGCTGAGGGAGGAAACTGGAGGACCCAGAGGAAACCCACAAGGTTGAACTTGAACAAGTGACCCTACACCTTGTCACATACAACCAGAGAGAGAGAAATGGGGTTTAACGTCCACTTGACATAAACTAGGTCATTTTTGGACTAACATATGGTTTAATTTTATTTCAATAATTCGCTTGCGCGTAGGGGTCTTTGGCAGTGGGAGAAAACAAGGTTGCGAAGGTGCCCCTATCTCCATGCCACATACGCTCACCCTGGGATCGAAATCACAGCCGCCAGCCAGGTGACCGGCCAGCTAGAGGTCGAAGCGCGGTACTCTAGACCCTAGACCACTAGCCCCCCCCACCCCCTAGAATCAAAACCATGTCACTGACTCAATATCAGACATTATGACTTCATGTGTACATGTGAACCCATCCAGCCCCCCCTCCACCTCATATTAAATAGATGTCTTTCCAAATTATGTATGTTATACAGTGCATGTCCACAGTGTATTTAAAACTATGTATTAAATAAATTTATACGTAAATATTATCTATATCGAAATAATATAACTGATGTTGTTTTTGGCCATTATGACCAAAATGTTGTGGCCCTTACGTAGTTATGACCAAATTGTTTGACCGCTAGGCCTAGTAAATTTATATGTAAATATTATCTATTGGATAACTAAATGTTGGTATATATATACATTATGCTATATTTATATTGATACATAATATAACTGATGTTGTTTTGGGTCATTATGACCAAAATGTTTTGGCCCTTACGTAGTTATGACCAAATTGTTTGACCGCTAGGCCTAGTAAATGTATGTCATCAACTTTAAAAGTTAAAAGTGTGTCTCATTCACCACCTACTCCTTCATTGATCTCACCAAAAAAACACATCAGAGTTAAAGAAGTCAGTTTTATCAGAGATCTGTGTAATTTGCAAGAAAAAATCCAGGAACATGTTTGTTCGAGTTGGGCCCACACCAAAGAGGGGCAGTTTCAGGGCCGCAACTAGCTCAAGAGCAACGCAGGACCGAGAAGTGTTTAAGGAGTGCTGTAAAAATATATTGTTTATTTTTTATGGTCGAAAATTTTTTAATACACATCACCCACACACACCCTAGTTATCATACTCCACGCAGTGTTGCGTTTGATTAGAGGTGATCCTACTACACACTGCTATTATGAGTGGATATTGTTGTTTTAAATTTTGATTGGTCAGTAGTCCGTCTACCAACCAATCACTAGCTGCACTATACACGTTACGTCATGGCTCACGATTTTATTATGCCTAATTAACCCGTGCATATCAGAATACTGCTGTAACACTAATTGCGTGACAAATGAGGCTATCAAGTCGATTGAAATGTGAACAATACTGTTTGGAAACGAACATACTTTCACCGTTTTTAATACCTTAAATCACTGTCCAAAGTTTTAGGGAAGACCAAGATTAAATGAAGGACTGTCATGTTGCTGTACTAGAGTGATAGCTTTCATTGAAAGGAAAGAATAGACACACTACCGCATAAGTTCAAGAAACAGACGCTATTCCAGCAATGGCCAGAGAGGGATTTCTCGGGCCATCGCTTCAGGAATATGCCTAGTTATGGGCCTGGACAGTTTAGTGAAACAAAAATAGCATTTTTAGTATTTTACTCAATGCGTCATTTACACTTTTGTTGTTAAACAAATAGCCTTATTCCAACTACTAAAGTGTTAGTGTGTTACTTTTAAAATAGTGTAAATCCTTCATTTTTTAAATTCTATCTTATTTATCCTGGTTTAGACTTTTGCAATCTACAGGAGCCAATATTTGTCAAGGGAGTTGTGTTGGATTTGATCAACAACAATATATCTGTTATAATTGTTTCAAGAAATCAGAATATTTGTGTTACTGCAATTTGTTAATCAGAAGCAAAGGTAGGAACATTGAAACAGTGTTAGGCACTACTATCAATGATTAAATGTACCCTATGTCATAGGTGAGCTACATATTCATGGGTGATGGGTCCATTCACAATTGCAGACTAATCCCATTTTTTTGTATAAGAATGGAATTTGACTTCTTTTAATAACAGTCAAGTGTTATTTGAATTCAGGTAACTATTGTAAGCTATACATTGTAGATGCCAAATTTTATTTCTTCCATCTGCGATATTCCCTGACAATTCAGAGCTAGTTCAAATTATTTAAACGTTTATTTATGACGGCAACTTTTTAACAGTTCTCATCATTTATTTCAAAATATGTCTTTTCATTCTTAATTTTAGCTACATACAGTGTGTACTATACATTGTCATGAACATTAAGACAGAAGGCCAGATATGTTTTAAGTATGTTGTTATGTAAATGAATGCTTTTATTAGAAATATACCTATAGAAATAGTGGCTCTGTTGTATTCCTTGTAATCTCTCTTGACATGAATGCATTTTTCCACTATTTCCAGTGAAATTGACCGGTCCAATATCCTTAGTCCTATCAATGTGATCAAAACATCTTTCTGTGGCTCTCTTACACCACTTCTCTACACAGATGGAGCATTTATTGGTTCATTGGATCTCTGTTCGGCCCGACCGCGAGCAATTTTGCACCGTAAATCATGGACGTGGCTTTGTTTACAAATGTTATGACCTGGCACTTGACTCTATAAGAGCGACCCTTGATTGGTCAAATTTCAAATAGCTGTGCAGCATCGAACTCGCATATACGCAAATATGACTTCGCACTATAAAGAAATAAGTCATCGATTTCTGGCCTATTGCGTGCTTAAACTATTAAATTAACAAATTATATTGAAGAACTTAGTTGACTTGTTGATTGCACGGTTATTGATAGTCTGATTTTTTGACCAGTTTAGCAGGAGCAAAGGTGACATGTTTTTCGACCCGAGAATGCGGCCTATTACTATTAGAAATGTCTTGCATGTATTAATTATAGTATTTTGAAACTAGAGAATAGATTTGTATGACAAAAGATGGACAACAACCAAGATTTTGGTTGTGCTGTTGTTTAGTATTAATTTTGTTGGGCATTTTCAGATTTGTAAAACATCCTTACATTTAAGTTATTTTTTTCGTCTCTGGCAAGTTATGTCCATCATATTCATAACTGATTTTGTTACACTTATATTCATTGTAAGTTTAATTTTAACACTTGCCTCATCATCAAAAAATGTATGTTTTAATTTTTAAAACTACAAAATAAAACATAGCAATTATATCAATGAATAAGCCAAATGGTGATTTTTGTGATCACAGACTGTCAAAATACACAGATTGTCAATGATAATTAGATAAGAAACCTCATCTCTCAACTCTGTTTCAAGAGATGGTAATTATAATATACATTGTTCATTCACCTGGCAAAGTGCAATGCAAATGAGATAGTAGTTTTTATAAGCAAAACTGTCATTTTTTGTTCTCTTCAAAACCACTGAATATTGTTATTTATAACATTTCTGCCACAACCAACTACAGTTAAGAATATAATTCTACTTGACACAGATACAAAGCATCTCTTTTAAACTGAAGCGATAATAGCTCGTTTTGCCAGACATTTTGAAACGGATAGATTTTATGTCATGAAGGCCGGGCTACATAAAATATGTGTCATGAACAACCGTCACGCGCATGAATAATGTGCCATAATAATAAATATCCAGTATCAATTTTGATAAACCCCCCACTTGATTTTAATACAGACAATATTTTCAGATACATACATGTGAACGACCGTTTTTTCACTCTATATACATGTATACTGGGTTGGGTATGTTTAATTAGTCCCAATAACATAAATGTAAATTATTCTTAAGATGTTGCACAAATTATAAATAAAAAGATAGGTTGCCAGGCAACAAAACATACGCCCACCACAGTTAAATCATTCAGGCAGTCAACAAGAGTAGTCGCATATTTTAACTTTTTCCCCGGATTTAGCTGTTCAGTTATCAAAATTCACTGAAAATCAATATACTTGTTTGTCTCTGTGTATCAATCTGAAGTCAATCGGACGATAATTTTGCCCTCTACAGGATCACAATTTTTCAAAGTGATCAAAGAAGATAACTGTCCTGTACTCTCAATATTATTTCTTTTTCTGCTTTATCAAAATTTATTTCAATAACAAAATCAGAGATTCATTTGGAAAATCAAGCATAGGTATAAACAATTCATCAAGATGCATAAAAATTGAACAAAAGCAAGGTTAATTCTATCAGTATCGTTGGGTCGTAAAGTACATGGGAAGTCATGTGACGTAAACTAGAGATTTTTAACAGCATTTGCAAACTTTTGTGGAATGAATACTCAGTTAACAGTATTTGTTCATCATCAAAGCGGCATTAAGTAAGATTAGATAAAAAGCTGGCGGTTCTACAAAAGTTATTAATGGACAATGACATACTCAGACTTTTAATATGATTTAAATTTCAGACTAATTACTTCACTCCGAGTCAAGCTATTGGCAATACATTTGTCTAGCCTAACAATTTGTCATAACTACAGTTGTTAATTAACAGAAGAAGTCCTGAATAATAATTATATCCATTTTTTCGAGTTATTTCATCAATCACAAAACGTATTTAAATCCTCTAAATATCGGAGCCATCTTTACACAGATTCAACTCTTGCATAGTTAGTGTTTAAAGGGTGAATTCCGATAATATATTGGAGAATAAAACTGCTTAATTTTGTGTTAAAATTGCTTAAATAACTCAATATATGTGATACATTTTCAAACAACTTAAGCCTGTCTGGAAATGGAGTGTCTGGATAAAACGATACTTTTATTTTATAAAAATAATGTGTAGGTGAAATTAACCTTTGGTTATGAAGTATAGCAGATGGGTCATTCACTGTATAAACCTCTAGAGGAATGGGAATTGATCATTAAGTAACATAACGAAAAAAATGACTTGGAATCTTAAAAGGGTTATGCGTCCGGATAAGCAGTTTTGATGTTCATGTCCAGACGACTCAATATTTCGAACTGAAATTTTGAGACAAGTTTAATACAGCATTCCTCTACAATTTTATACATACTCAGACTTTTAATTTTGAGACTGTTCAAATCGGGATAAAATCAAATTTAATTAGTGTGTTTCAGCGACAGACAGATTAATTGATACATCAATGTGTGTAGGCTATCAATATTTGCTTTGGATGCATCCAATTTCAAATGAAATATATTGTTAAAATCAAAAAAAAAAAAAGAAAAGAAAGAAGACATAATGAAATTTTACCCCGATGTCGGCTCTAGTTATAATAAAACCACAGTAACATTTAAGGTACTGATTGAGGGTATAAATGCAAATTAAATTCATCACAATACATCAATGTGTGTAGGCTATCAATATTTGCTTTGGATGCATCCAATTTCAAATGTAATATATTGTTAAAATCAACAAAAAAAAAGAAAAGAAGACTAAATGAAATGTACCCCCGATGTCGTCTCTAGTTATGATAAAACCACAGTAACATTTAAGTTACTGTACATGGATTGAGGGTATAAATACAAATTAAATTCATTATGGATATCCCTAGAGCACCACAACACAATAACACAAAGTTATTAGATCAGAACACATTCTGATTATGATATGAATTAATAGACACAATTTCATAACAATGAAATTTGGATAACTTTAAGTTATTTGCTTTATGATTATTGTGCATGTTTCAAAATAAATGTACTAAGCTTTTTTTTCACGAAATATGTATAACAATAACCAAGTATTTTAGTCTAAGGAGGGGAAAAAAATTTATACCATCTTCAAAGTTCATGGTTCATTGACTGTTAGGGAGGCAGAACCCGAAATAATATTGGGTACAGACAGCAGCACCTGATTTTCCTGCTCTTCCATCCCATGAATACAGCAATTTCAATGTGATCCAAAGCAAGGTGACTGATCTGAATCGCAAACAACCAATCAATCATTCCAAGGTATGGGGCCTTGTTCTCCCGGAGAAAATTTAACCGATTCTACTATTCTAGCCTGTGAGTTATGCAACTCTGTCCAATGGTTTTGTAACCGAAATCCCTCTCTATGCCGACCTGAATTCCAACCATCCAATCAGACTGTTCCAACAGCATTCACAAAAAATAGTCGATTCCCGACAAAATGTTGCACAATGTGGACGGACTCCAAACAAAATGTTTTAATCCCTAGTCAATTCAGTACAAATTTGTGGTTTTCGATTTTAAAAAAAAGTAAATTTAATTTGTGTTTTATTCGATTTCGGGCATTTTATTCTTTATTATGCTAACTTGATGAAATAATAATTTTTGTTTCACATTACCACTCTTTCTGAAAAGTCAGATTGCCCAAAGTTAGCGGTGCAGCTGCTCCCCACCCCACCCCCCTGCGAATATTTCGAGTGATTTTGTTAACAAAAAAACAAAAAAAAAATTGTTAACAGGTTGACAAGATTGTCTAAAGTATTCCTGTTGGTGTAGAGGATAGAGGATGCCGAGTACTCCTGCAATTAAATGTTTCCTATTCAATTAACATCTATTTGAATGGGATATGGTAACCTAACTTCAATCAATGAAAATAAATCACTGCATTGTTAGAATCAGGACAAGGGACTTTGTACGCAAGCCAACAGAATATTAATGTTACAGAAGACATTCACTCTTCTCTTCACTAGGTCCCGACAAACGTAAAATCATCAATAATAGGTAGTGTTACATAATGACAGATGTTATAGACGCTTCTGCCATCTTGACATGTGAAAGTTATAATATCACCATATCAACTTGACTGCTATCGACACCCCTGGAGGTCTTGGTAGAATTCCTTATGTCATTATGTAACCTTGAATTGTTTTATTGAACTGTCTTTGATAAGCAAAATCTACAGAATGTTAACGCTGATAAGATACATTAGTGTCATTAGCCAGGTGTCTAATACGATCTTTCAGGCCTTCACGTTTAAGGCGCGCTGTCGCTCACGCACCCCATTGGTCACCTTAATCCCAATCCAGGTGCGTTTTTTATTGCTCTCCTCGGTCCTTTAAATTCACTCTCCCCAGTTGACAGTTGTGTATTTCATTTCCACAAAAACGTCAGAAATTGACAAGTAGCAGTCGGCCCCTGCGAGTGTCATTCATGTTTACTTAAAACCGCTCTCGATTAAATAGCTCCGTAACAAGTAATTTTATTGGCCAATATTTATATATCTACACATATGCCCAATCAGCAATTCAGTATTATAAACGTTCATGCGATCTAGTCTCGATTATCCATGCATTTTAAAGGCTAAGAAATGGAAGTAAATGTTCGGTCTTGGTCAATGACGTTTGGATCGTACTAGGTTTTATTTTTTTATATATATATATCCACGTCAATGATCTTGGCTATGAAAACATAGAACTGAACGAGAATTATTATATATGATCTATGATGAAAACTACAACGTGGTCATGACAACAGACTCTTCCGCCCAGGCAAAGCGCCTTTTCCCGCATCATGCTCGCCTCACATGGCTTTTTCATTAGTACCGTTACTCTAATCGATGTTACGATAATCGATGTTTTTCTACGTCCTTCACTCTTTTGAATATTATTATTCGCGCCAGCTCTATAATTTGCTTCTATGCCACAGGTGAAACTAACAATTTTTGTTTATAATGGAAGTGATTACAAGCATTCAATATTAATACGCAAAGTACTAAGTTTTAGTCAGTACGGTATTATTTTTGTTTAATTAAAGTGGTTTTTTTAAAAATTCTAGTCAAGAAACAAAATACTAGAAATAGTGTTTTCTTTTTTAAATAAACAACATTACATATGGTGACCTGTGTGTCATAATTTGTCCTCAGGAGAGCGATTTTCAGTATTTTCCAATCCTAGGAGAACTTTTTTTTTAGTTCACCATTTTTTAGATGTGAAGGCCTGATCTTTTGTCTTGAAGGATTAATAAACCCAGAAGGGAAACGACAGTCAGTCGGAGACTAGGCGAGCACCTAGGAGGTACCTTGTGGGTACTAGGCACCACTCAAGGAGAGGAGACAAGATGAGTGTCTGGAGTTAGCACACTCGTGCTAAGCCAAGCTAAGACACGACTCTCTTCATACAAGTAAGTTCTCAGGTCGTTTACATTGCGATGTTTGTACCTATTATATAAGAAGCAGAATAAAAGTATTATTTGAAGTAACACAAGTGTTGTCATCAGAACTTGACTTTAAGAACAAATAGTGTCACAGTAGTTTGCCATAAACACATTTGTTTACACACTTCAGTTTGGTCAAACCAGACCAATATTAGTTAAACACCATTTGAACGTACAATTTATTGCAATTTGTGCAGCCAATCCGATACATATAGTCGCAATCATTTCATGGATTAAATAACTCTGTTTAAGCATAAAGTTGTTACTTCAAACTTGATGGAAATGAAATGAAATGGGGTTTAATGTCTTACTCCTAAATTGGCCTAATGAAGATGAACATACGCCATACAGCGTGATGTAAGGGAATTTTGCCCAGGCAGTGACACTACGGTCTATATCAAATTCCAACTGCCAAGGGATCTTTTAAGTGCATGCCAATGTGAACATGGGACCTCATTTTTTTTGTCCAATCCAAGCGTCTAGACAGCTGTCCTTATCATGCCCTCCATCCAGCATCACTGACAAGCGGAAACCACGCAGGAAAATCTGGATGAACTTTCTCTGCCAATGCAGGGATTGATCACCCAACCTCCAGAATAGCAAACTTGACGGAAGTGACCGAAAATGACAATTGTATTAAATTTCTACGCCAATGTGTACACTGGACCTTGGTTTTTTCGTTCAATCCAAGCATCTAGACAGCTGTCCTTGTCAGGTTATCCATCCTGCATCACTGACAAAGCGGAAACCATGCTTGAAAATCTGGATGAACTTTCTCTGCCAATGCAAGGATTGATCACCCAACCTCCAGAATAGCAAACTTGACGGACGTGACCGAAAATGACAATTGTATTAAATTTCTACGCCAATGTGTACACTGGACCTTGGTTTTTTCGTTCAATCCAAGCATCTAGGCAGCTGTCCTTGTCAGGTTCTCCATCCTGCATCACTGACAAAGCGGAAACCATGCTTGAAAATCTGGATGAACTTTCTCTGCCAATGCAAGGATTGATCACCCAACCTCCACAATAGCAAACTTGACGGAAATGACCGAAAATGACAATTGTATCAAATTTACATAGGTTTAAAAAGCATGACAAAACATTTTTGAAGTAAGAATGACATTCTGTTAGTTTCAATTGATTTTCTTTTCTTCTTTATGATGACCAATATATCAACAGCAAATGTTTTAATGTGTGGGTTAAAAATCAAAATTGTGCAAATTTGACCAGCTGGATTTAAGAAATGTAATTATGTATGATGTAAAGGTACATGTAGTTTGTTGATATAGCAGTATTGATGTACAAACACCAATGTGTAACCCCGTTCTTTTGACTATGTAGAAGATGACAGACCTTTAAGTTCACAAGCATTATAATTTCACATCATACGGCCCCAGTCCAGTAGTGTATACGTTGTAACACAAACTTGTACTGGCAGAATATATTAAAATAGGTGATTTATTTGTATTTTGATATTAAATTATTGGGAATGTGATCTGGGTTATTTACTTTCACTATTTGGTGAGTTGTTTTGGGGTTTTTTTTTTTGAAAGACAATACTTTCCATCAGATGGATTTCATTCACCTCCATATAAAATATAGCCCTTTCCATGACAATGTGACTAAAATCAAAAATTTGTTTATTTTGTTTGATGTACATGTATTACCAGTATATATTGTAAGCTAAATATACAGTCTTCTGGGCTTTTCTTGTTTGGCTGTTTTAAGATATGGACTATTTAAAGATAGGTTGCTAGGCAACAAAATACGCCAACAGCATTTAACTCGTCCGGGCAGTCAACAAGAGTTTTCGCATATTTTTACCAATGAAACGTTTATACTACACTAAAATCTAAATTAGAATAACAACTCATTAATTATCAGAAATGGATGCATGGATCGATGTATATAAACTGATTTACATTCAATTGTTTCGGTTTTGACTGTAATTGTTAATCAGTTATGTTCAGCAAAATATGCAATGAGTCCGAATTGAATTTCAGTCTTTGATGTCTGGTAATTCTAGTTTAAACCAGTAGTATTCTCCTGTGGGGTATGTTTAGCCTTGTTCAGAGGAGGATTCATTGCATACACAAGATGATGTCTTTAATCACTGACTATTTATTACAAATATTGAATCGTAATTAAATTCTTGGATTATCCATTGCAAGTGTCTTTTTTTCGTGATATTATCTCAGAAAGTGTTGTACATGTAACTCTTCAAAGTTTCTCAACATGGACACAAAGCGCCCAATGTTTGCATGCAATCTTCAACATCACGCTTTCAAATATTCCTAATCTGCGTGCTGTCGATTAGGGGAACCCGTACATTTTTGTCCTGTATACGCCCCACTAGAGTTTTTAAGGGAATCCAGTATTTTTCTATATACCAAAATTGCCATAATTTTACAGGCAATAACTTTCAGGGAACCTATCTTTTACGTAAAAGTGTACACAGACAATCAGGGCTACAGTATGTACATGTAACAACCTTAAAGCTGTAATTTCATATTTTTAAGTTATATTATTAAAATAAAGCCTTAAGATAGATGGTATCTATAAACAGCCCTACCTTGTTAAAGAAAAATCCTAAATCACTATTGAAATTTGAGGAAATTGGCAAATATATCATTTTCAACTTCAAACGTTTAAACAGCTACACCATGGTCGGAATGGAAAAACTAAGAGAGGTAATTGTGTTATTTCCTGTGTCAATGATTTATTAGTGTGGGGAATAATGCCTATGATGATCATATAATAGTGATAAGACAACCTACTGAGCAAAAAACATAGAAATAATTATGTTTTGATGGCCTCTAGTCCTCTACTACAGTACATGTACATGAAGACCTGACTGGTTGTAGTGGAACGTTGCGCCAGAGTTCTTATTAAAAGCAGCAAGCAGCTTTTGGCCACGTGTCGTCAGACACTGACTATTTAATCAGTGTTGACGTTTCTAGTGGTTTACCCACATTTCCCTCTTGCTGTGACAGACCGCTTTATTGGATAATCTCACCTACAACTTTCAACAATGGTGTTTTGTCAAAATCCCAAAATTTCGCAGTACAACAATGGCTAGAGATGCATTTCTCTGGCCATTGCTTCAGGAATATGCATGGGAAGTAAAACCGAGGTCCAGTGTACACCTTGACTTGGATGTACATGTACAGTGGGGTATATAAAATATTTTTGAGAGGTTCTGATCCCAAATTATTCGCTGCTTGAGTGAGGGTTTGGCCAAACGACAAACTTGTAAGTAATGGATAGAGTACGAAAAGTGTCTATTAAGCCAGAGAATTGACAGAGTGAGGGTCATTAGCACAGAAAAATATACATTCTCTGGCTTAATAGACGCTTTGAGTAGATTATCTTCTAAAAGTATTGCATCTTGCATGTACCTGTTCTGTATTGAACAACATCTCATCTCATTAAGAGTGTGTTAAGCTTACTTCATACATGTAGGTAGCCATTCGTAGGCAGATCAAAACAACATGTCTTCCTCTAGTGGAAATGAAATGTTTTTGACAGTCAACTTACAGAAAATCTTTTAATGATAATGATCATGTATTAGGTGAAGTGTTAAAAAAAAAGTGGAGATGGAGCAGCTGAATTTTTCTTCTTAACTGATTCGTTTTTGGATATTTAGTAGGAATCAGAATCTGTTAAAAGTTTGCCATGGAGATAAATACATGTCAGTCAAGTATTCATATTCAAGCTAAATACCTATCAATCCTGAATCCATGTAAATTTTGATTAGCAATTTTCATGGTGTGAAGAAAATGTTTACAATATAATAATAAAATTATGATTCATAAATTTGTTGTTCTTTTTATTCTTGCTATTAAAAAAAAAAAATCTATTATCAAAAAAAGTGTCCATTATTAACAGAAACCATCTGAAAAAGTATAAAATAATGGATAGAATTTATCTAATAGGGGAGAGTTAGTGAGTGGTATTAACAAACATCAATACATTCTCCTGGCAAAATTTCCTCCATGACACACTGTATGGTAAAAGTCTGTTTCAATTAACCCGGTTCGTGCAGAAAAGCGGGACGCCAAACCTCATTTGATTCATAAAAATTTGATGACACCCATAATACAATATTATAAGTACAATGTAATGCACATGTACGTGTGTGGGGCTAAGCATGTATCTTTTTATTGTATTGTACTTGTACACTAGAATACAGCATTTGCAAAAAATTTGTTCAGCCTTATTTGTGAGTTTGTTTTTCTTTTAAGTAAAGCCTGTACATGTATATTCATTACAGGCACAACACAGAACTGCACAGATCCCAGTTGGAATTTGGAGTAGGAAATTTTACTTCTTAGTACAGGATGGTCAATGGAGGCTTTTACCAGTTCATTAAGTAAATGTGTTCACCTTGAGAGCTACATGTTCACATGCAATTATAATGTCAACCTTATCAATATTTTTATTATCTAAAATTCTAAATTTGGCTTTATTTCACTATTAAACAAAGAAAAGTTTTCAAATCATTAGTATGGTGATCTCTGAAATAGCTTTCTATGATTTTCTCTTTGTACACAATCATTCAATTGGCTGTCAGGAATGGGCTTTATGAAAACGTAAAAACCAGATCGGTTGAGAGTATTGTTAAGTCTTGAATCACCACTCCACCAGTGATTAACAGCTGATGATGGTTCCAACATTTAATTATATTTTTGTGAGATTTTAAATGTTATCTCTAGCTCTAATACTCTAGCAAATGCCTGAACAATGTCACCATTCTCGTCATTTTGTATTTTTAACTGTATTGTTTGTCAACTGTATTTTTAACTGTATTGTTTGTCCCGTATGAAGTAACTGGACCTATTCACACCCTTTGTTTATAATTACTACACACTACATCTAAGTTTATGTAACGGAGCATAAAATGCAAAAATTCATCAAATTTACTTTTTTGCTATTCTTTCAAATGAAAATTACATAAAATATATCTGCTTTAGCCGTAAAAGTACATCTTTTCTTGCTATTCATAAAATAGATCTTTTTTAGCATTGCTACTATATATTTCCGACAAACAATAAATATTAATTCATTTCATGAAATATTTGCGCGTATGGATACACATACATGTACATACATGTAGCTCACTGTCACTATTTTTAAACATTCATCTGTATCAATGTCGTCTCACTCTAATTCGCATCATGTTTGATTCCATAACTGGGATTAGAAAAATAATCGTTGATAACTAGAAACTAGAGCATTGGTAATGAGTTACAATCCGACAACAGTAATTTTTTAAAACTAAACTATTTACTACAAAGTATGCTGTGAAGTATATGGTTGTTGTTTTTGCTTTTAGTAAATTAATTTTCAGAAATAATAACTGTAATCGTATATACATGTACATTACATGTATGTAATAAGACTTATATTTGTTTTGTTTATCTATTTTATAATAAATAAATAAATAATCTATCCATTTGAAAAGGTCAGAAAGGTATTTATTTTGTAGTAGAAAATCTAAATTTCAAGGAATGAGGATTCACCTTTATTTCAGTGGGATTTGGTTTATTGTTAAATTATGAGCAGTACAGTTTTGGATCAGTGTAATTTGAAAGTAAGGGAGTTATTGACCAGTAACTTTTTTTTAAATAAATGAATACAAAATCTCTAGTACTGGTATAATGGCAAAAATCAATTTTGGTCAAAAAGCCAAACATTTTGTTCAGAACGGCCAAACAATATTAATTTAATGAAAAACAATATTTTATCAAATATTCCTTTCATAAAAATAACAACTGACTATTAATCTTTGGACAAAAATAACATATCAACTAATCATCCATAGATCCAATAAAAATGCCCTTTGAAAATCTTGATATAATGTAGTAACTTTGAATTATGTCAAGTGCTTGGTTAGCAGGTAAATAACAATTTTTTTATTAACTTGGTAGTACTTAATTTTAACATTTTTGTAGTATTTATTGATTTATTAATTTTTTTATTTAGAAAATTAAAGAACACATATAGCCATGTCGGAGTTTGTGGAAAAATTCATGAGCCATTTCTACCAAAATCACATACATGACATGTGCATGCATTGAAATTGTTCGAACAGCTGAAAGCTAGACTGAAAGTCCTGACTCGATCAAATTAATGGAATATATCCAATGTCAATGGAATGGATGGACCATTCCGTTTTCAAAATTTCATCATGGTCCACATATAACCATCTGCATTAATAATCACAATGAAAGTGAGCATCTATGATTTACGCAATATGAAAATAAATACTTGTTTTTTAATAACCATAATAAATATGTGTTTTTGATACCCATAATACATGTACAAATGTGATTTTAATACCCTTAATAAATGTGTTTTAATATCCTTAATAAATATATTTTTATTTTCAGGCTGTCATAGATAGTTGGATTAATAACACGACAGGAGAGGAGAAGTATGGCTTTATAGATAGGTATACTTTCTTCATGATAAGGCTAAACTTTTGCCCCTTCACTAAGCTTTGATGTTTGAATGATGTTTCTAGGTACAGGTACTGTACACTACAGTACCGATATATTAAAAGATAGTACTAGCGATGCCAAACGCAGCTAGGGGCGCTGACTGTACTATTTTCAGACACCACAAAAAGTTGACCGAGAAAAGTATACTTCGTGCTACGCCCTCTCATGAATTTTCAGAGTGTCAAACATTGACCACGCGATGTTTACTATCGAGAAAAATGAATGAACTTGCTGTCGAGTAGGATTTGGAGAAACTGAGGTAAGATTTTCTCATATTTTTCATCAATTGAAAATTTGAAGTTGATGGAAATTTTCGAAAAAGGCCCTCGACGCTCAAGATTTGGGTATATTTGGAAAGCCCAATTCATTAACTACTTAGTTTGACCATTTGTTAAGTCTGTATCCCCCGTAGGAATCCGTAAATTGTCAGAAATCGAACCATGTGGCGTTAAAGGGAGGTAATTTGTGGTTGATCAGGGTTCAGACCACAATTGAAAATGCCACAGACTTCAGTGTGTAAAAAAGAAAATGACAGGATTTTTCTTATATTGAATGTTACTAAAGCTACCTACCAAACTTTAGCCAGATATTTCACTAACAAAGGATAAATATCGTGAATGTTGTTGACCACCTTGGATATTTTTTTCATGAACTGCAGCTGAAGAAGTAAGCTTCTGCTTATAATTCAACAAAAATTAGTATTACTGTCCTTTGTTGAAGCCAGTTAGCTTAGCATGGCAGGTATCTTAGCCTTAGGTCTCAATTAATTTACAACAATTTTTTTTTCATTTCAGAATTGTTTAATTTAGTAGTGTAGCTCATACTGTGATTATTGAATTGGAAGAAGAAAATTCCCAGTCATTTTTACTGACGAAGAATTTTATATTTTTTTTCCTTGGGATAATATCTCAACAAGAAAGCTATAGGTCTATTTCTACCACTGATACTATAATCTAGTATATTGTAATGCACATATGTATCACAATTTTGATTTATTTTAAATACTCTTTCATGTAGATCATACCTTACTTTTATAAGTTTACTTTTTAATTAATTTTTTAGCAGAGTAGGCTACATTTTGTTTTTATCATTTTGCATATTTATCAGACAATTGAAGTGATCATGATACTAATTGTTTAGGGTTATTTGGACTCTTTTAAGATATTTAAATGTTTTAATTATGTCTATGTAACTGTTTTTATTTGAAATTGTAATGATGTTGATCACCGAAATATAGCTGTTATATAAATCATAGTTTAATTGTTAAATTTTCATTCCTGAAACATACAATCTCAAATTGATGTACACACAATTGGTGTGGAAAAAGCGGCAAATCCACCAAAAGCTTACATGTAAATGTATATTTCTCATTTTACCACACACTTTTTGAAAATTTTTGAAAATATTTACATACATGTAAAAAGTTGTTTCTCTTTGACCTTGACATCAATCGGTCAAAAATTGTGATTTAAGGTGGTGTCATGCAAAAAATGAATAACAGAACCGACTGAAAACACTTTGTTTGTGCATATTCATTTAAAAATAAGCCTCTGTATGAATGTCAAAGTGCTGCAATTTAAGTATACAGGAATTTGTCAATTTTTTTGCTGTGATTTGTGCGTAATTGGCACGGACCTGAACTTTGAGCCTCTGTAACACTAAAAGTATATGCCAGAATATTATAGCGACAATTTTATTTTATTAAGTACATCGAGATCTTTAATTAGTGCAATTTTCATAGGCCTATCTTGTATAGTTACTGAGATATTGACTTCGGTCAGTTTTTTTGCGTTTAAAGTTTTTGAAAAAAGCTGTTTTTTTGTGCCCCCAGTTTGTCATCTTAAAAACGCTATAACTTTTTAAATTTTCAATATTTTTTGGAAATTTTTTCAGATTATTCATTCTAGATAGTTCACAATTACAGTATCACTGTCATTTTTGAGTCATTGGTAGTATTTGAAAACCCGTTTGCAATGCTAATAGTACAGAATGGCAATTACAGATACATGCTATTAAGGGTTTGGATCAGTCATGTAACAACATAAAGTAGTACAAATTTTATGTACAATTTTATGCAGTCTATTATACGGTTAGGCTGTGTTGAATTGGAACTATGTTTCTTGTCGCCCGCGCGCTTAGGATCGGGGGGTCTATTTTCGGCCGCATAGCTTTTCAACACAAAAAATTTTGAAGTTTTATTTGAATGTGTCTGACATTTCTAACAATTATTTTAGAAATAAGTTACCCCGTAATGTCTCGTTTATCAATATATACCGGCTAAACAAAAATAAGTGACATTATGTTGCAGCCTGTTGCCGTGTTTAATACAGAGCGATTTAACAGTCGATTTCGTTGGCGGATAGCTGCAATTTACATAAATTTTATGTGCCCATGGCCACTTTGCTCTAATAGATGTATTTCAACTAGTAAAACTTTCAATATAAATCTAAAAACAAGTATTCCACAAGCGAATTTCTCGGCTTTCGCTCGGTGCGGGCATGTTTTTGCATACATAATGAAGTTATTTTAAGAATAAGTTATTTGATTGGTCGGTCGCTAAGGTCAATGGTTGAAGTGTCCAATCAGAAACAAGCAGGTCAGGTTATTAGGCATGCGCACTGAGCTGATGTCCTAGATATTCATTCTCGTCGGTTTATCGCTAATATTCTTGATAAATAAATCATTGTTTGTAGATATTTTTGAAGACTTTCAAATAAATGGCTTTAAATTTTTTGTAGATCACTCTATAAGTTTGACAGACAACCATAATTCAATAAAGAATAATAATACCATTGCTAAGTTCTGTTGTTTTGAATAACATTTATGTCATTGTATGTCAAAGTTACATGTATGTATATGTGTCAAAGTTACACATGTAAATATACACACAAGAAATAAAATAAGCCAATATTGAAATATTGTATAATTTATAAGAAATACATATATGAAAACTCATTTTATTAAAGTAAAATAAATAAATAAATTTATGGAACATATCTGCCTAACAGATCCCAAATCATTTTTTTCTACAGTTAAAGCCCCAATAACACTCTTGTTGTAACTGAAAAATATGTCCCAATCTTCATTCTGGTCAACAAATCGTATTATTTTAGAATATTCCAATTAAATGATGATATAAATTTCATCTTAACACACCTAATTTAAAAAATTGGAAAAATTCAACCTATTGATTTGAAAAGTCTAACGTAAACCTTTTCAAATGTGACTTGGATTTTAAAATATTTTCGAACCCTCTGGACAAATAAAATAGGTTGTAATGGATAATTTACACAACAGGTAGGACATTTAAACATCTAGTACTTAGAATAAGTATTATTTATTTTCTGGAGCTACCAAGCCAACAAGAATGTTATTGTCCCTTTAACAATTTTAGTCAAAATTATATCTCTGAAAGTTACGGTCAGATTTTATTGAAACTTGGAACCACTTTCTAAACTGACTTTGTGCAATAGGAGATTTTTTTTTTTTTTTTTTGAAATCTGCAAAATAGTTGCTGATGTACTATTGCACCAAGTAAAACATTTGGTGTTGAATATTGTTTGCCAATTGTTTGTTGAATCAAAAAGTTAATCTAGTATGGGATATTTGTCAAACTAACTTTTATTTGGATGGCATTCAAGTTTAAAAAAGTATTTCAGACAACTTTTGTATTTTACTTCATTATTTCATTCATTCAGTTTACCATGTAGGTTAATACCTGGGAATATGAATTAACTTTGAGCTTTTGGGGGTAGAATAAAATCAAAATGATGGATTGTGTTGGTTTGTATACTTTGTGTTGAAAAATACACTTTGTGTTGTGTTTGCCTCACACCCTCATTGGATTGTCATTAAGGTAGTGACAAGAAACATAGTTTCAATTCAACACAGCCTTAGATATGTATATCAATATAATGTATAACAACATATAATTATACATGTACGTTAAAGTTAGATATGTATGTATTGAAATAAAATTTATGTACAGATGTGTATTGAAACTATGTATTTTATACAGTGTATTATGCATGTTAGATATGTACATGTATTGAACTAATTGTTTATGTAAGACTTGTAAGATAAATGTATTTAAAAGATGTCGGTGTAACCTGTATATTTTATATTTTATAGTACCAGTATGTATAAATGTCTACGTAAATTTACGTACTAAATTAATATCTATGTATTTTTATACTATGCTATATTTGAGTCAATAATAATATCATTTCAGACATAATATAACAAATGGAGATTTTTTTGCTACATTGATGATTGATTTATTATCTCGAGGTACACTACAAATGTTTGGTTTATTAACTTTTTGATAAGTACTTTATGTCAGACTGTCTTAGTTAAGATTTACCTCAGTTTTCAATATGTATGCCCATCAGCTTGATTAGACTGGAGCCGAAACTGCACATACATTAATTCATTAAAGCAGTATTTTTGTGGGAGAAACGACCTGAATCTACCGGTATAGCATTTTGGGTCGATAACCTTGCGCCTCGCCCCGTACTCTACATATAACTGTTCTGACTTCATTGTTTGTTGCAGAAAACTGATTTTATTCATTATTAATCATTAATTGTATTTGTAATATAACTGGTATAAGATAATAAGTGGTATACATATTCTGGTATGTTTCAGTTGTATTTCAAGAATTAAAGATTACATAAATATACCCTACTCATAATGTACTTGTAACTTATTTTATGCAGAAACGGTCTGTTTCAGTGTTTGTAATAATTAAATTTGTAGCATTCATTATTGTAGTTGTAGGATTTTTTAAAAATTTGCTGTTAATATTTTCACTAGAAAAGAAAACCAATTGAATCAATAGCCTGACGATAACTCTTTAACTTCCACTTACAACGCCCCTGATATTGAAAGCTGAATAGTATTAAAAGATACACTGTCGTAAATTCAACCTAAAATTAGTAAAATACCAAGCTCAATGCAATAAACCAGAAACAAGGTCGCCATTTTGAAACCACGTCTTTCTGCTCGAGTCGAAAAACAAGTGCGCGAAATTGGACAGATAAAAACGAGTGCTTCTGGCCTCCCAAAATGCTAAAATTCAACGCATCCATATGAACTAACTTACTTTATATAATTATTCAGTCTTTTTGACAATGAACAAAGTCTGTTAAACTGAACAAATTCGCGTAAAACTCTTCAAACGACTACAATTTCTTCTGATTTCATTGTCTCCATCCCGAACTTATGCAAATTTTTACTGCGGAAAAATATGTATAAAACATTTAAAAGATATTTTTTAAAACGGTAATGTGGTATGGTATGGAATAATTATATAGAATATATCTAATATTTTATTGAAATATGAGATATTATTTTTGAAATTACATTTTATTAATTTTCTG
Organism: Patella caerulea; assembly: GCA_036850965.1. Classification (NCBI taxonomy): domain Eukaryota; kingdom Metazoa; phylum Mollusca; class Gastropoda; family Patellidae; genus Patella; species Patella caerulea. The sequence goes on from JAZGQO010000006.1 coordinate 30,350,443, forward strand.
CGACACTAAAATTGTTTACAGACAACCAACATGGCGGCAAATTGTTTGCATTTTACGTTCTTGATTCTATATTTTGGTCGTTGTACATGGTCACAATCTGTATTTTTCAATTTTAAAAAGCCTTCTGATTGTCAAAGTGAAAATACTCCTAATATCCCGCAATATTATGACATATCAACATTATCATGTAAAGACTGTTCACAACCTAAAACGTTTCAAAGGACGAGCTCTGATGGTAAGAACTTGAGAAATGTGGCTTGTCAGAACAAGTCGTGGAGTCTTTTTAAAATCACAGGCACGAATGTGCAGTGCTGAATTTCGAACTTTTGGTATCCATGTGGGAACATCTTATGTTCAGGAGCAGACAACAGAGAAATTAAATGGCAATATTGATATGACATATAAATAATTATATAATAACAGAACTAAAAATTAGTACAAGACAAGTACTAAAATTTTAGTTAGTTAGTGAGTACTACAAATGAAATAGTGCAAAACAAGTGTAAGATGAAATGAACCGGTACCATATAGGACCTAAAAAACATTCAATGACAATCATAAGACAAACTAAGTTCAGTTCCCCCAACATATGTAATTTTATTTTTGTCAATTTTAAACATACATTATCCAAGAGCTAAATCTGCCTATTGCACTTCTTTCTTTAGGCCTGAAATGTTACCTAAATTATTAATTAGACATTAATTAACATACCCAGACCATAATCAACTCTCGATCGCATCGCTAGCCTTCGATCTTTGGTGGATTTACTGTATAACTTTCCTTCACGATTTGATTATTAAAGTGCACATAAAATGGTCCTGAAAATTTTTCTATGTGAGCAGTCCATGGTTATTTTATCCAGTTTACGGCAAATTCACATCAATCCGACTAAAATTTTTTCAGCAATCTTCACTCAAAGTTGTAAAAATAGACCTCCCGTAAAAACGACTTTGCCAATTATCGAAAACACTCTTAATCCCCTCAGACACCAGTGACGTCACAGTGACTGAATGCTTATTCGGAATGTTTATTCCTTAATTACCTATATACACCCGGCGTGTGTATTCATTAAAGCCTGACTGATTCCTAAATCCCCGTTGTGCTCTTTAAGTGGATAATCGGGACTAGTTATGATGATCAAGGCTAGGTGGAAATTTTGGTTTCTTTAGTTTCAGATCACAGTGGATCAATTTGACTGAAAATTTCAGCAATGGGCCTTTATATATTCTAGTTTTTAACTATTATAGTGAAAACTGCCAACTCGTTAACTAACCTCCTACAATGCATCTTCCACTCCAGGTTTTAATATACATGACATGTATGTAATATCCACTTACTCTCATGAATGGTCACATGTTTGTGTGAAACCATGTTCAAAATTGTTATTTTTATCAAATTGTCAGTACTAGGAAGGTCTAGCCAATTTAAGCATTTTTATTAAAGAAAAAATTAATGTTTTGAAAATATTTTGTTTTTGGAATGGATTATTATTTGGTCAAAAATGGCGGTTTTGACAAAGTGAATTATGCTTTTTCTATTTTACATACATGTATATTCTAGATTTAAATTTTTTGAACTTTATAATCTCATGTATTTGTAAGCTTAATTTTTTAAATAAGGCAGAGCAATAAAATAAAATAACATAAAAAAGCATTACTAGTTCATAATTGTATGCTATTTGTGTTATTCACTAGAATAATGCAATGTTTTTGGTTTGGTTGTGAGTTGGTTTCGGTTTGTCTACATTGTAAGTTTGGTTTTATTTTGATTTACCTTAGTGTGTACAGGCCACAGGCCTGGAACTGTAATGTAGATAGACACACGCCATGCAGCGTCCTTTCTTCTTCTACTCTTCGGTTCTTCATCAAATCTTGATTATCAACGTGTACACAAGACCTATGTTTTATGTCTCATTCTAATGACTAGATTATCTTCCTTGCACCACTATCAAGGGGAAACCACGCCAGATACATTGGATCAAATGACCTCCAGGTTAGCGAGCCAGCAACTGACATGCAGAGCCACTGCTACCTTTCAACAGTAAAGTCTTTCAGTATTGACTAAACTGTTTATGACTGACTGTTATTTAACAATGCATGATAAAAGCTTACTATTGTGTATATTTTTTTTGGCATTATGGGTTCAAAAAAGACATCAGATCATATCATTATCAGCATATTTATCATACTCGTATGTTTTTTGTTATTTAAGAAAAGTCAATTTCATTTTATTTGTTTGTTATAGGACTGCGATGTGAATGTCAACCAGGATACAAACATGTGAAAAATTTTGGAGGATCAGAAATAACATGTGAAGCCTGTGGAGCTAATCAGGTATAAACTAGTTGTGTAGTGGCATCTGAGTTTTAAGATGTTCATCCCATTATTTTTTGTGTTTAATTTAGTTCAAAGGCTTGATGCATCTTTTGCATTTTTGGTTAATACATACTAAATGAAATCAGATATTGATTATTTAACATTTAGTTAAGATAATAAAATCAAAATACTAACTCTGTATAATCCCCTGGCTTGGATGGAATCAGATTTAAACAAGCCCATCAGGTTTCTCTGCTATCAATAAAAGGTGGCGAAGGTGTGTTACACTTCAGCAGCATAGATCAACGAAATTTCAATTTGTCATTAAGCATTGTAAAAACTAAACCGAATTAAAAATTTTTTGGACTGATATTCTATATTCAACTTTCACAATAATATTCAATGCTTCAGTTTGGAAGGGATTCCTATGCATTTAATTCCCCAATAACAAAGATACAGTAAGATATAATAAAATGTGTACTGGTAGCCCATAGGCTTCAAAATGAATATAATAATATAAAATTATCTTTGTTATAATAAACATAAAATGCAAAGTCTGTAAAGAGTAAGGAGACTGTGCACATGATCATTCATTACAACTTGAAGCTATATGCCAAACTGGTAATTGTCGCAACAGAATATGGAAACCATAGTGATGCAAGGACAGGATAGTATAGTATACCTTCAAAGACTTGGCAGTATGTACATAATATGTACATGTACTACCAGTATTTTTATTATTCAGGCTGCATCAGATGATGGATGGGAATGTGTAAGTTGTGAAACTGGATTTATTCCGGAAACTAAAACATGTCAAGGATGTCAGCCTTCCCAAGTTTCAGGTAAATAATAAAATCATACATTCAGTTTTACACCCCTATCCTTGTCTGTGTATTCCACAGTTTCTTGTGAACACCCTACAGACAACATTTATCTTCCAACCTTTTTACAATTCATATAAGCTAATGTTGTTTGTGCTAATGAGATGGGTAAGCTTATTGCCATTGATCACTTTGTATAATATTGTGAACGTTCTGATGACAAAGTCATTGTCTGTTTAATTGAAATTTATATGCATTATTTAGATAGTGAAATGCAGAAGCCAATCAAATTTGAATAATTACCATAAATAACATTTAGAGTTCTTGGCCCTTGTTAAGCAGCAAAAAGAATAGTCGGTTGCAAAATCAGTGCAGTCGGTCGCAAAGTAGAGGTAATCAGTATCAAAATATGTTTACATCACGCTACTTACACAAAACTTTAGTAGAAAAATAGTCGGTCGCAAAATCAGTGCAGTCGGTTGCAAAGTAAATGTAGTCGGTATCAAAATAAGTACTCACTGTATACGTCACGCTACTCACGCAAAAAAATAGTCGGTCGCAAAATCAATGCAGTCGGTTGCAAAGTAAATGTAGTTGTATCAAAATAAGTACTTACTGTTTACGTCACGCTACTCACGCAAAAAAAATAGTCGGTCGCAAAATCAGTGCAGTCGGTCACAAAGTAGAGGTAGATGGTATCAAAATAAGTACTCACTGTATACGTCACGCTACTCACGCAAAACTTAAGTATAAAAATAGTCGGTTGCAAAATCAGTGCAGTCGGTCGCAAAATAGGAGCAGTCTTAGTATAAAATAACCTTGTCAACTTATCATTTTTGAAAAGATGTTGTGTTTCACTCTCATTCTGTTGTGAGTATAATGTTAGTCTTACAACAAAATGTAACCCAGCGAGAAAAATAGTCGGTCTCAAAATAAGTGCAGTCACTGCAGTCGGTCTCAAACACAATGCCAGAATAGATCCTAAATACTATATATTTACGTGAATCCGTGAGCCTAAATTGCATACGTCACTCTTATTCTGTTGTAAGTATGTTAAATTGGTCTAACAACAAAATTTCACCAAGGGAGAAAAATAGTCGGTCACAAAATAAGTGCAGTCACTCCAGTCGTTCCCAAAAAACAATACCAGAATAGATCCCAAATGCTATGTATTTGCGTGAATCCATGTGCCTAAATTGCATACGTCACTCAAAACTATAGTATAAAATAACCATGTCTGCTTGTCACTCTTATTCTGTTGTGAGTATGTTGTTCTATGAAATGTTTTCTACCACGGCAAAAAATAGTCGGTCTCCAAAAAAGTACTCACCGCAGTCTGTCTCCGACTAAATGAATTAATGAGATAAACATACAATTATACAACAAGCGAAATTGACAGATAAGCCTCATGATTCTGTCCCATTTCTTATCAACCCTAGTCCCAAAAATTTAAAAGCTCTGTTACATATCTGAAATTTTTTCGCACCTTCAGCGCGATTCCATTATAACATCATTCTTCTACTCGGTTACATATCTGAAATTTTTACGCGCCTGTGGCGCTCGATTCCATTTTAAAATCATTTTTCTACTCCTCAGTTGTCTTATACTGTCTCATCAGCACTATCATATTCACGATTATAGTGAACTGCCCAGTTTGTAGCACCACTGGTGTGTGGGGGTATGTGCATCAGTCGGTCGCATTTTGGCTAAACACCCCCCCCCCCCCAAACGAAATCGTTATGTACGCCCCTGTTGTTAAGTTTGCAGAATCTTGTAAATGCTCAAACATCAAAAATTTCATCATCTGCTTGAAATTTATTTGGATTGATAAAACTAATGAAACAAAGCATCATATCAAGTTTAAAAACAAATTCCAAAAAATAAAATGATGGTCTTGTTCTTGTTCATTTTGTAGAAATTTGTGAACTCTCATCAGATGTGCTTAAAATTTATATGCAGTGTTCACACTAGTAAAATGAAGAATTCTATTAGTATTGCATCAATTTGTGGACATTTCAAGCTGCTGTGGGCATATGTTCCATTGCCTTGCAACCTATGATTATTCCTGCTTTAACAAATATTAAAGTAGCATGTGGACAAACTGAAATGGTTAAGCTAAAAGTTAGCTCAGAATATGGATATGTTTGGGGGATAATTCTCAATAGCTAATTATCAACAATGTAAAGTCATAAAGATTTCAAAATTATGGTGGGCAACTGTTTTGAAAACAGAAATTCTACTTACCGGTACTTCTTTGTAAATTTAATATTTCCAATATGATTTTTACAGTGGAAAGGAAGGTGGATGGAAATTGGGCAACAATTAACACTACTGTGTGTCAAACATGTGCACCATTTACTCATCTGAATGCTGATGGTTCCAGGTACTTATAGCATACATATATCATAACAAATAAGAAACAGCTACTTTGAATGGAGTTGTAACATAAATGTTTTTGAAATATGTCTAATATTGTTTTTATCTTTTGTGAAAATATTCTCCTGTGAAAATATTCAACATGCATTTGAATAATTGAATTGAGTAGTTCTTTTCAAACCCATGACATTCTAACTTACTGCCCAGACCGCTCAGCTACTACAAAGTGTTCAGATCATATGGATATATAGTTACTTTAGTAACGATATTTATTGGCTTTGGCCTCGATCCGTTACTGCTGCGTTCTATTGGCAACTATTTTTCATCTTGATTCGCCTTTGTTTGCCAAAAGGGACCATTTCTTTCCACACTCGATACAAATTTATAATAATCCAACACTATTTTCATGTAAAACTTGGCTATCCAAAAACACAATCAAATTTCATATGAAATGATCTGCCATTGTGAAAGTCTCGTGTGGGCACAGCCAATATTCCAGATTTAGGAATGGAACGTTACGGTAAACGAAAATTCTAATGGATAAACTGACTTATGAAAAAGTCAACAAAACCAAAATGTAATGTAAACTAATATTTATTTGTCTGATATATGAAAAGAATACTATTTATTAATATAAGTAAAAAATTATGCAATATACTGAGATAATCATTGTTCGTTTTCAGGTGTGTACGATGCAATGATGTTTTGTCAGTTAGAGGAGATTTGTCTACTTGTCAATGCCCGAATGATGAAAATGAAAATTCAGTAAGTTATGTGGTTGTATTCATTTAGAGGAACATTTTAATATTACTGCTTATAGATTGATGACCACGTTAGCATTGTGAATTTATCAAATATAAATGTTGTGGTACCAGAGAGCCACTGCTTTTAAGTAAGATGCTTTCTCTCTAGGATATTCCGGTGTTGCTACCTTTATCAGTGGTGCAGGACAGAGGGCCATGGGATAGGACGATAAACCAGGGTCCTGTGCACATATTGACTTGCATGTAAAAGATCCCTTGGTAGTTGGAATTCGATATAAAAGTAGGCCATAGCGTCACTGTCCTGGCAAACTTTCCCTCATACTTCATAGCACCACACTGACAAGAACACATCAAATAAAAAGGGGTAGTAATAAAACCATAATGATTATGCATTTACCTTGTTTGTAATCCACACCTTTAAACATTGTATTATTTATTGTAAGTTATTTGCTAATATATTTGTACTGGACACTGGAAGTTGTATTGCCTTTATCACCAACATTTGTATTATAAACATGTGATATATGTACACATATAAAACACATGTATTACACAGCTGATTCACTATTATTGGACTTATATACATGCTTTATATCTTATACATTGTATATATTACAATGTGTGGTTGGTATGTGTATTTACTGTGTATTTATTATACGTGCTGTGCAATAGAATATTTTTTTAAGCTTTATGAGAAGGAATATTTTGAATGCAAAAAGATACCATATACTTATTTCTTTTTGTAGGCTGGAGGTTATTGTTTTAATGCTGGTGATTTAGCTCCAGACAATAACCAACTCTATGCTATACCTTTAGAGGTAAGAGATTACAGTGAAATCCTGCTTAACGCAGGGGCGGATCCAGAGGGGGGGAGGGGTTGTCAGCTGCTCAACTACATAAAAAGAATTAATGCCTTGCATCAATGAAATTAAATCACAATGTGATCCTACATCATTATAAAAATGATTTTTCTCTTTAAAATGCTCAATTTGTATGTATGCCTATGTAATTTAGAGACAATGATAGAAGATTTCCTTAACAGGAACCTGGCAAACTCCCTCCTGCAAAAATTCCTGTCCCTGTAACGACCGACTCAGTATTATGGCAACTCATGTATATGACCACATATTAAAGAACCCATTTTTTCCTTCTACATGTATATTCCTTATAAATTGTGCTCAGTAATACAAGCAACTTATTATTATGGATTACGACCACCGAAGCTAGTCCCAATCAGTCAATTTTGTTGTTTTTGTGACTGGCGATAATGACCATTGATTGGGGTTAGTCAATCTAACGAGCGAGGTCAAAGCAATCAAACAGTCGAGGTTGATTGATCTCATTGCAACCATTTCACGAGCCTCTTATATATCTTCCTTTGTTAATCTCATTTCTTATACAATAGAATTTCTCATGGTGTTTTGATATAAACAGAGAAATTAATAATGATTAAGTAAAGCTGGGCGATATTTCATTTTGTGTTTAATAGATACTGCTCAAGTGTTCATTCCATGCCGTTGTGCAGCTTTGTTCACATCACATGACTTTTCGCTCAATTTTCAAACCGACCAGTACTGTTAGAATTATAATGTAGCTATAAAAACACACAAACAGTCGATAGATTAAGATTAACACAAACTTTTTTAGGCTTTTTCTAGGTAAATAGTCTTAATTAAATCGAATATTATAATTAATGAATTGGAAATTAAAATTGTAATAAACAACATAGTCATTGCAGCTAAATAGATGTAAACTTTTTAGTAAATAAAGTACGGGTGTATATTTTGTATACAGTAGGACTACTTATTTTTTTGGTAATATTGACGACAAAGGGTCATGCGAATACTCAGGACGTACATCCTACTCTTTATGCATGTTAATTTGCAGTAAAATGTTGATAAAATCATATTAGAGTAACAAAGTTGGCCTATGTAATTGCCTCAAGAATGCTCACTTAGTATTGAAACCATCCCACTATTAAGACCAAATCTTGATAGTTACACAGGTGGTCTTAACAGAGGGATTTCAATGTATTTAATTGTAAATTTGATGCATACTTCGCCAATATCTATAATTCATTAGATTTGGTCTTATAAGTTTATCTGTATTATTTGTGAATAAGTTGATCAGAGGTTAAATTTTCTACCAAATATTGAATACATCAAATGCCAAAATAGTATTTAAAAACAAGACATATCTCAGTTAATAACTTGATATAGTCAACATCATATGGGATTTGAAACATTGCATTGGTACAAATTGTGTTCAAAGTTGTGTAGGTATATAAAAAAATACCCCCCCAAAACTGAAATGAAATGATAGTTTTTGGCTTTGAAGATGAGTAAGAATTTATCTTTACATTAGATTTGGTATTTTTAGAATGTTATGTCATACATTTTTATACGTCCACATTCATAATGTGAACGTATTATGCCGTCGCCCCTGTCTGTGTGTGTGTGTGTGTGTGTGTGTCTGTGGTTCGCCTACAGGCCGCAATTCTTCATGGATTTTCTTCAAACTTGGTATACTTATTCCTTATACCCCAAGGAAGATCCCTATTGTTTTTGGGGCATGCCCGACCCCCAGGGGCCGAGCCACGCCCATTTCTAGTATTTGTTTGTTTGTCGTCTACAGGCCACATTTCTTAACTTATAATTTTGAAACTTAGCATACACATTCTTTGTACCCTAAGGAACATCCCTATCGTTTGGGGTGTATGCCCCACCCCCAGGGGCAGAGCCACGCCCATTTTCTTTTCGTGTGTCTTTGTGTCGCCTACAGGGCGCAGTTCTTACTGGATTTTCTTCAAACTTGGTATACGTATTCCTTATACCCTAAGGAAGATCTCTATTGTTTTTGGTGCATGCCCGACCCCCAGGGACAGAGCCACGCCCATTTCTAGTATGTATTTGTTTGTCGTCTACAGGCCACATTTCTTAACTTATAATTTTGAAACTTAGCATACACATTCTTTGTACCCTAAGGAACATCCCTATCATTTGGGGTGCATGCCCAACCCCCTGGGACAGAGCCACACCCATTTTCTTATCGTGTGTCTTTGTGTCGCCTACAGGCCGCAATTCTTATTGGATTTTCTTTAAAACTTTGTATACTTACTCTTTATACTCTAAGGATGATCCCTATCGTTTGGGGTGCATGCCCAACCCCCCAGGGGCAGAGCCACGCCCATTTTTTTTTAGTGTGTCTCTGTGTCGCCTAGAAGCCGCAATTCTAACTGTATTTTCTTAAAACTTTGTATACTTACCCTAAGGATGATCCGTATTGTTTTTTGGTGCATGCCCGACCCCCAATGACAGAGCCACGCCCATTCCTTGTATTTATTTGTTTGTCGTCTACAAGCCACATTTCTTAACGTATCATCTTGAAACTTTGAATGATTATGCTTTGTACCCTAAGGAACATTTCTATCATTTGGGGTGCATGCCCAACCCCCAGGGGCAGAGTCACGCCCATTTTCTTTTTGTGTGTCGCCTACAGGCCACAATTCTTAATCGGTCATCTTGAAACTTAAAATACTTATTCCTTATACCCTAAGGATGACCCCTTTTGTTTTGGGTGCATGCCCGACCCCCATGGGACAGCAACACCCATTTGGTTTATGTATTCCTTATAGCCTGAGGGCGTCCACTATTGATTTTGATGAATGTCCCGACCCCCAGGGGCAGAGCCACGCCCACTTTTTGCCTTTTGTGTAAGGAAGGCACAATTCTGAATGGATTATCTTGGTATAGTTAATCCTTATACTCTAAGGACGGCAACTATTAATGTTGGTGCACGACCCTCAACGCTAAACAAACCAAACGCCTAGCCTTCTTGACAAAGTACCATATCAATCAAAGTAGGAATGTGGACGTATATTGTAGCGTTAGCGTTATGTTTGTATTAAATGTGTATTTGCATTTTTTTTTTTTTTTCTTATGGTAATAGGTTGGAGGATCCAAACAATCGTATTTCTTCAAACAGAATGTTAGATCAGCAGATGTTATGTGTAGGGTAAGAATTATTTTATACGCTTACACTAAGAGTGTGACATCCCCTTTGTATTTTTATCTTAACTTCTTTTGGACAAGCTTGAAAGTAGACTGTTGCAACTGAATTTGATGAAAAGCTGTTGTTAGATCATTAATATGCACCCAGTCTCATATTTTAATCTTTAGAGTTCAAGGAAGAAAATAACCAGATTCACATCGTGACAGCTAGGTAACCAAGGTGGACAAAATTACACCAAGGTCTTATTAAGATATCAAATTCAATTCTTCTAGCTGTTGAGATTAAATCTATTTTATGAATTTATGTTTCAGGTACATAAGAATGTATCTGCCTGCCACACTCTAGCTAATATGTGTACATTATTATTCTATGATCCGGGTTCAAGTAGAACAGGCAGTAACCAAGCTTGTACTTTACTTAAAGCAATTCCTGTCACGTATGTAGAATTTTTTATTTTCTTTAATTTCGTATTAGACATGCCAACAGGCCAAAATTGTTAAATTGCTGCACCTTGACGATAAGAGTAATCATCGACAGCACCTTTTAACAAATGATCTATGTTCTGTTATTAATGTTTGCTCCCAAATATCTGCGTGACGAGACATGTCCTCTATTAATTTCAGGTAAATTCTGCTTTCCTTCCTGTTATGAACAGGCACATGAAGAAACAAAAATTGAAATAGATAATTACCTAAATTACCATTTCAGCTATATGCCAAGTTATTTCAAGTTAAACCCCATGAATCTATCACTTATGTAGAGTGACATGCAACTAGATTTTCTCAATTTAATTAATTGAATTCATATTTTATTATTCTGGAGTTTGTTTAAGATCTGACAAATTTTATCATTTGTGTTGTGTTCTTACTTGCCCTTGATCAACTTTTGAAATCATGTAGACCCTCTAGTGTCGACAGTTGTCATCCGATTATACACTATCTTTTAGTTCATGAGCAGAAGAATCATGACTATTTTAAAAGATTTCCGCAATTGCTCTCACAGTTAGAGCCCATGACATATTTTATTAATTTTGTGAATGCTTTAAAGTTATTGTCTGATTGACTTGAAACTGACTCACAGTTTTTATGTGCTCATATGCCCATATTGATTTTCGACAATTTCTGACAAATCAAAAAGCTGTTGTTGTCATCTGATTTCCAATACCAGTTTTATATAATTATAAGCAAAAGGGAGAAACAGAAACCAATCGAATTTATTTATTTCTGATAATTATTTCATGGATTGATAATTTAGATCGTTCTAGTGACTCATAAATACCTACAAAAGAATATAATTATCTGAGACCACCCTTGTAGACTGCTCGGACGACTTGGCAACTGAGTGTAAGTTTCGATGCCTGACAACCTTTTTTTCTCTATGAATAGAAATGATGTGAAACCAGAAATTTTAATAGATGATGATGCTGAAGACATTATTTATAATGATGGTATTCCTACTAGCTATACTTTCACACCACAGATGTTTATTAAATTTAAAGTAGCAAGATATAGCCTTGAAGGAAATTTCCTGGGTTTCTCAGATGTTACTGGAGGTGTGTTACAGCTGTGTGAAAATAACGAAAATATTCTGAATGCTGCTTATGTATTTGGAACTGTTTATTCTAAATCTGTAAGTTTCTAAGGCTACATTTATAGTAAAAATTTATTTGCTAAATAATATGTACATGTAATGTATATACAATGATTCAATCATGAAAATTGTGAAAAAAGAAAGTCTACACTAATGATACAAGGAATCCATAGTTTGTGATGCAGATTAGTCTCCCATAGTTGATTAAAGATAATGACTTTGTTATAATTTTATATTCTGGAGTATTCTAATCACTGGCATGCAATCTGTTCTATATGGCAGGTATGATCTAATATGATTCTCACATATGTAATTAGTCTTTTTTTCTTTTAGTGTTCCATATCAGCAAGATCATTTTGGGACACAACAAAATACCCATTGGAATTTTATGACTTATGTATCCTTTCATCAGTGTTTTAGATATTTGATTTAATTGGTTATCGGGAATATCTTATTATTATTATTATTATTATTTTCATAATTTATATAGCGCAGATTCCACTATAAAGTGTTCGAATGCGCTTAACAATAATGGTATAAAATCATACAAAATGAAATAAAATCATATAAATAAAAACTATAATGGATAAAATTGTTCGAAAATAAATTATAAAACATAGATAAATTATGTAAAAGCTTGTACAAATAAGTGAGTTTTAAGAAGTGATTTCAAAGTTGATAAGGCGTGGCACCTGCGTATATTCATCGGAAGTCCATTCCAGAGCAATGAGGCTTGGTACGAGAATGATCTTTCTCCATATGTCGATAGTCTCGCAGTTGGACGTTTGAGGAGATAGACATTTGATGAACGTAGACTTTGTGATGGTGAATACCATTCTACTAGTTCACACAAATACGCAGGTGCCATTCTATTTAAACATTTAAAAGTTAGAAGTAAAATCTTAAAACGTATTCTATAAATAATTGGCAGCCAGTGTAAGGTGTACAAAATGGGTGTAACATGTTCGTTCAGTTTTGTTCTGGTAACCAGACGAGCAGCTGAATTCTGGACTTTCTGTAGTTTATGCAATAGACGACAAGGAAGACCAACTAAAAGAGAGTTCAGATTGTCAAGACGAGATGTAACCAGAGCATGCACTAAAGACTTGGTTGCATCGTCTGAAATATATTTACGTATTAGGCCAATATTACGAAGTTGATAATAACATGATTTACACACAATATTTATATGATTTTCCATGCTCATTCGACTGTCGAATATGGCGCCTATATTACGGGCATAGTTTGAAGGGGTTACATTAAAATCTCCTATTAAAACATTTTTATTACATTCAGAATCAATTTTAGAAAGTAAATTATTAGAACCAAGAATGATATATTCAGTTTTATTGTCGTTTAACTTAAGGAAATTGTTTGACATCCATGTTCTAATATCCTCAATGCAACATTCTAGCTGGCGTTTGGATGGGTTAAAGTTGGAAGAAGGCCTAAAGGATAAATACAACTGAGTATCATCTGCATAGAGATGGAATGCGATGCCATACTTTTTGACAATTCTGCCTAATGGGGTCGTGTAGATGCTAAAGAGGATAGGCCCCAACACAGATCCCTGTGGCACTCCGCATTTTAGCTGTTTCTTATCAGAAATGAAGTCCCCAAATACAGACTTGCTGAGTGCGGTTTTCAAGATAAGACTCGAGTAATTTATGAGCATGACCAACGATTCCGAAATCACTCAATAACCGTTCTAAGAGAATTGTGTGATCAACTGTGTCAAAGGCGGATGACAGATCTAGGAGTATCAGAGCAACACATTAATCTATAGACCTGAGTTTGGGTATTGTCAGTTTTCTGCATTGTGCAGTAGTGTTTTTTCATATAAAAGTAAAAGTATCAGGAAATAGATGTTAAATTAATCCAATAACTTTGCATTTGGAGCAATGTATAATCCTAACTGGACCAGATGTTTTGGTACAATTTGGCAATAAAAAAACTTTTTGAAACAAATGGCAATATTTTATTTGGAATCTCTACCAAGTAACAATAGCATTAAAGCAATAAACTGGATACAGTAACAAGCAAAGATCTGCTTAAATATAGAACTGCTTTCATTTAACACAATTTAATTATCAACGGAATTATTATTTTAGAATTTTATTTCATTAACCCAAGATTAAGATTTAGAATATGAAGAAAATGCAGTAACACAGTTATATACCATACCTATTCGAATATTAAACTATAGAGATTTACGATCTGATGAGGCTAATAGAGGTTAGTTGCTATTCTATTTCTAAGTTAAATATGATAAATTTATTGGTAATTTATATGGGTTATTACCGTCTAAAATTGATCAACATACATTTTGATTATGCTTATAGTTTGAATATAGTTTGTGTCAAGTTAATGTTAAACATCTCTGTCTCCCAGTCTCTCTCTCTCTGTCTCTCTCTCTGTCTCTCTCTCTCTGTCCTCTGTTGATCACTGCAATAGTTATAGCATAGCTTTGAAGTTTGACTATTGAGATTGACTAAAACTAAGGTAAGCATCAGGTCAAGTATGGTATTATTTCTATGATATCAAGAATAGATTATTTGTTTTACAGAGGAAATCCGTAAATGGCAACTTGTGAGGAGATTTTTCCTTGTGGACAATGTAGCAACAGTTACTACCGGTTTGTAGTTTACTCATGTATTAATTTTTAGCACCTGGGTTTAACAGATATTTAGAAATTCTCTTGTTTGAATCTTTTACACAATTAATGATTATAGTCTGTTTTGGGGTAAATAAACATCTAATTGGCTTTAAGATATTGGTATAAATAATTATGAAATTTCTATCAAACATTTTTGCTTCATATTGAAAAATTATTAACTTTTATTTATGATTTGTTTGTAGAAAATGAAAATGCTACAGTTGTACGATACGCTAAATCAATTCACCTATCAATGGAACTGCAGAGTGAAACGAGTAATGGTAAAATCTATGTGCCATATTTTACAATAGAATATGGTGAAGTTGATAGAGAAGCAGCTGAATCCAATACTCAAGTCTCTGTAAGTTTATCTTACAATGAATACTTTTTAGATGTCATTTTAAAGAAATTGTAATAAGATTGAAATCAAACCATTTTCTGAATACATTTGACGCTGATACTACCATATATATATAATGGCATGATAGTACTGCTTGTAGGATCGAAATATCATCCTCTATACTGTCACAAATTCATCCCAAAAAGAGTTGTGGAGGAGTACTCCTCTCCCACTCTACAGTACCGTAGCAACACATTTCTTGAATATTTATCCTTCAATCCCTTGCAAGCTTTATATAATATGCCCACATTTTTGTTTTACCTTTGTCAGTCCGTCCGTCCAAAATTTATTTGTTGACACTGTACTGGTCACAATTTCCATCTGATTTTATTTCTAAAAGATTGTGGTTCCTTTCAAAAATGCAGTTTTCCTTTAGCTTGTTCTCTACCCATCTCTTTGAAAATGTGTGTGAATCTTGCATGGCAACCGCGTGTTTTGATTATGAGTAATCTGTTTTTTTGTGTACACACTACATTTTAAGCACATGATGGTCTTAACCCTCTTTATTATTAATACAAATCAAAATGACTTTAATTTATTAATAAATTTTTCTTAATTTAAATTTTAGGTATCATTCAGTGTTTCATATACAATGAGTCAATCCAAATATTTCCGAGATTTCCAGATTGCTGCTGGTATTGTTGGATCTCTGTCATTTTTGTATGCGGGTTACAGAACCTGGGTCTGGTCCAAACGAGCAGGGAGAATTAGCATAGATTTTGCTACTTTGATGAACTTTATCTTCTTTTTATCAGCTGCTTTATCCAACTGTTTCTTTGTCGTTAATTTTGGTATAGCCTTCTACTGGCTTGTGTTTTTTAAGGTGAGATTTATAAAGAAAATTAAATTATTATAGCTATTTATAAATTATTCAGAAGAAATAATAAAGAATGAAGTTCAAAAAATATAATTTTCTAGAAAAATCAATCAATTAGGAAAAGACCCTCGTTTGTAATCGATAGTTCTGACAAACAGTGAAATTTAGTCATAGGTATTATGAGTCAAGCCTATTTACGTGCAAGAAAATTAGGTATTTCAAAGGATTTAATACTATTGTGAAATTAACACGTCAAATTGATGTAAAAATTCTGTTTAGTATTTGGAAAAGTATGAGAAAGTGAATATTTGCCAAAAATGCCATTCTCTGATATGATCAAAAGTCATCGCCACCTGTATTATTTGCTACAATTTGTTGGGTCTCTTTTTAATTGCATTGAATCCACAGGAGAGATTTTGTTTTCTTAAACATATATTATGCAAGAGCTAAATCTGCCTATTGCAAGTCTTTATTTAGGCTTGAGATGTTATAGAAATTATTAATGAGACCTTTATTTACATGACAAGCTCAAAATCAACTCTGTAGACCCTCGGATGGCTTGGATTTAAACAGTCGTCCATTTGAAATTAAATCAATAAATATCCGACCAAGGTAACTTTTACCTTAATTTACCCACGTCACTGCTTGAGACAGCTGATTAAATGTTACTTAATAATAAAGTAATTTGACTGAAATTTTCAATATTTTCTTTTTTTAACAGAGACTTCACTGTTGATTCCTTTTCTTTTTAGCGCCAAGATGCAGCTTATCTGGTACACCCTTCAGGACAATCTTTATTGGAATGGCAGATCTTGTTTGGATTTTCTTTTGCTCTGAAAGTTTTAAATGTTTTACACTTAATCGTTATGCAGTGTATGGTAGACATATTTTTTATTGATTGGGAAAGACCTGTGGCAAGGGCAATCAATAACCAATCACAAGATAAAAGAGCTGGACAGGAAATGCCTGTTTCAATATGGAGGACATACTTTGTAGCCAATGAATGGAATGAATTGCAGGGCATCAGGAAAATCAATAAAATATTCCAGATTTTTGCTGTTGTATTTTTCCTGTCTGTTGTCGGTTTTGAGAATGTAACAACTTTAGATCCAAATGGCAGTGTGTTGAAATCTGATGATGATTATAAAAGTGAAACAAGTTATGTGTTTAGATATGCCATAGCAGTTTTGGTGTATTTGTTAGTTGGTAAGTTATGTATTCATATTAAATAGATATGAGTAGTTTTAGAAGATATATTTATACACACACATTTTAATGTGGTCATAAAGCAGTTTCGGAAGAACCTATTGAGTTTTAACGATTCTTAATAAATTTCAGAATTATTTCCTGGTGTTACAAAATTGTGTTAGCATCTGTGGTCTACATATTTTTTGGTATATTAGGCACACTTTTTTTTTTACCAAATATACATAATGTCAAGCAAATCCAGGCTTTTCCAGTGTTGACACCATGTTAGCATCTGTGGTCTTCAATTATGATCGAAGCTGCTGGTATTTGAAATTTTATGATTTGTTTAGCTTGAACAACTTAGCTGCTATATATGTTCAGCTTATGTTTTATTTAAATAGCTGATTGGTCATTATTACTAATCAGAAAATAAGGTTAAATGATTTTAATATTGAATTAAATTAGTTTTCAAAGAATTATGAATAGCAACATGATTTTAACATATTTCTTGTATATTTTCAGCTGTGGTGCAGTATATTTTCTTCACGTTTATTTATGAAAGATTCATAGAAGATAAAGTTCGGCAGTTTGTAGATTTATGTTCCATGAGCAATATAAGTGTATTTATTATGTCTAATGCTAGATACGGTTATTATATTCATGGACGAAGTGTACATGGTAGAGCTGATACTAATATGAAGGAAATGTATGATATGATGAAAAAAGAGGAGGTAATGAAAATTGGTTTCACTCAAAAATCTAAAAGTTGCTCTGGCAGGTTACGGTGGACTGCTACCGATTCCTGGCAAATACAAGCATAATGAATGTTGGATATTTGTATACATGTGGTAGTAAATAGACAACTTCTTCGAGATTCAATGTTTTGAAAACAGTTAGGATATTTGTATACATGTGGTAGTAAATAGACAACTTCTTCGAGATTCAATGTTTTGAAAACAGTTAGGTCTCTTATGTATAATATCCGCAAAGTTTTCTTAATTCGCTTTCAGAAGACATGTTTGTCCCTCCTCCATGTATTGTTTCTGACATAGTGAGCATGTTATATAATAACATAATGAGCATGTTACTAGATGGATATTTATCATTAACTTGAAAACGTGACCGGTATGTGTTACGAAACGTCGTTATTAAATTATAGAGAAGTAGTTATATCCATATATACCTTGTGTTGTGTTTTATTATGAATAGTGATCCGTGCTTCTAGATGTCATTTAAAGAATTGTTATATAATAGGTAGACAATATTTCTGCTTTGGCAATTACACCATTACACAAGAGAAATTCCTTGCCAGTTTTATCACTAAAAAAGTAGCTGTTTTTGTCAAGTTTGATTTTGATATCAAATTATTTTTTGACGCAGTGTAAATTAAGGAAAAACACTCCACAAGTTTATAGATCCCTGGCTCAGTCTCACTCTTGTTCTTCTATTTTGGAGTTTATTCTAAATGCAATGAGGTGTACAGCACATTCCTGAACTGGATAATATGTAAAAAATCTGTCATGTCTACTTACCAGTATATAGATTTAGAGTTTTATTATATTTAAGTTTTTATCTTGTAGGAGGATATGTGTGGTAAAAGAGGTTTAGAACCAAATTCAGAAGAACAAACATTTCAAATGTCCATTCCTCTCAAGCTCCGAGCCAAATATGAACAAATTTATATTCCTATTGCACTAGAGGTAAGATATTGAAGCGGAAGGATTTGGATTATATAAGATATACAAATATAATTTAATAAGTTATGTACATCCAGTTTATGAGTTCATATGATATTTGAGTAATGATACAATCAAAACATTGAGTATAAGGTTGTTATCGTGATTAAACTCGAATGTCTACTAGTGGCTGATTAATCTTATCTTAAACATACATTATGCAAGAGCTAAATCTGCCCTTTTGCAGTTTTTTCTTTAGACCTGAAATGTTATCTTAGTTATTGATTAGACATTAATTAACCTATCCAGACCATAATCAAGTCACAATGCCATTGCTAGCCAGTGATGATTACTGGATTTGAATACATTTTGTGATCGATGTTTTGATGTCAAAATGATGATTAAAACTTTGTTTTTTAATGTACCAACTTATTCAACTGCTAACATCTCGGTTAAGAGTGGAGCAATTTGACTGAAATTTCCAGCATATTCTCTTTACGTTATCTATTTTTTTAACTATTATAGTGAGAACTGTCAGTTCTTAAGCAATATATTATTTACATTGTGTGATGTTGCAAACCTGATTAAAGGGTAAATTCTACAGTGTTATTGTACCAGCTGACATCAGACCTTATGCTGGAATAAGCAACTTGTGTGCTGTAATCAGTTTATAGGGTAATATGCTAGAGCTATCTCTCCTAGTTCATAATTCAGTTGTCAACTGTTTCTGCAATATATGAATCAGCCTGTGAATATGAAACAAACATTACTATTCACAAGATCTATTTTTTGTTGTAAATTATTAATTGTGGCAGATTAAATGAAATATATCAGTTGATATGGGTTTTTTTCTTTCACTGTTTCAGAAAGCATCAGTAGTAGGTCGCATGGAACAAGGTAAAGGAAGAACACCAGGTTCACCATTAGATAAAAGTATTGAAGCTTACACGTCCATGAATAAATTCCTTGGTGCCTACATAGATCATGTAAGTCAACATATCATTTTGTCTTGTTTCAGTATACAAGATATACCATTACAAGAATGAATGATTATACTGTTTTAGATATCTTTGCTTTCCTTGTTGATACTGTTACAAGATTATATCAGTATATTGCAATAATATGAATACCAATGTCAGTAAGGCTTTTAAGTACTTTACCATGTTTGGTTCCCATCTGAAGATTCAATTTTCGTATCACTGTAATAAAATTTGACTTTTCATTTCGAATATATTAACCTATTCTTCAATCTGTCTGGTAACCTTGAGACCTTAAGTGATATAATTTCTTTGACTTTGGTATAACATGAAATTGATTTTATGAAATTTAATGCATATTAAAATAGGTGTATGTTTACTTACAATTTTTGGTACGATGAATGTAGAATTTGTTTGTTTATCTATTTGTAGTCTGTTAAAGATTTGGATTATAAGATAATAAGAAAGGGAATTATTGAAAATATAATGGATACAGAATTCCAAGATTCTCTGGACCAAGGTATTCTGTATAATGGTAAGACATTTAGTTGGCAATTACAAAATTATTACCTGTGTGAGCATAATCTGTTTCATGCACAGCACCCAGTACTTCTTGGAGCTAATTTTATCTTTATTTTTTGATATTAGGCTGTTAATTTATTTCCTTGGAACAAAATTTTCAGCATTGAGTGTCATTGAGATTGAAGCATACCAGCTTCTTCACTTTTTTCTGTATTTATTTCAGATAATGGGCATTCTTTCGATCAGGTTTTATTGTTTGGTAACGAGATAACCTTGATTCTTTTTGATATTCTTTTTTTCTGCATGGTGGATCATATAGCTACAAATTTTGTACTAGCTGGAATAATAACATACCTAGCAACAGAGGTGAGTTGTTTTTTGGGTGTTAGCAAATAGTTACTGTACAACTTTACTTTCTTATATAAACTTATGAATATGACATAGATATATGTGGAGTTTATCAGCATGGTTACCACAAATCGCATTCCTTTTATTGCAATAGGCATATGCAACAAAAATAGCACAATTTAAAAAGATAATTGTTTAGGTGCATCATGCACAGTAAATATAAGAATTGACCTAAATGTAGGAATAAAATATTCTGATGTATATAATAATGAAATGTGGTCTAAGGGGAGATAATACCACTAACTGACTTATCTCCCTTCACTTAGCATTTAAATTTTAAAGGGTTTTATTAACACGGTAAGGTTGCACCGATACTGAAAAAAATTATCGCGATATATCGCGATATCATGGATTATAGTCTGGAGTAAATTATCGCGCTAATTAGAATTATCGTGGTTCAAAAATTCATTATAATGATGATTACTGATGTAAAATTGACCCAAGTGTGGTGTAACGGGTGCATCAAGTATATCGGTTTGCTATTTAGCAATGTATGCGAGTTGCATTGATAGAGGTATATGCTGGAGTAAGAATATTCATGATGCAGGTTCGTGACCGCAATCAACTAGCTTAGTTTGCAACTGATGCCAAACCACGTCCTTGTCATTTGTGTTTTTCAAACTAAAATATTCCCACACCATAGAAGATGTGTTCTTTTTAGTTGTTAACGCCTGCGGTGTCGAACTATCACCGGGAACATGGACATTTTTGATCTGGGATGCCTCAGAAGCCATGTTATTCAAAGAATAAAGGAAATATTATCCAGGCAGATTTTCTATGTACGTTATCAATGTAATTTTCAATGTACTGGGTAATCAAAGATAAACCACGACTTCTGTTACTATGGCGACTTATATTGTCACATGCATCATTCCTAGTCTGTCATATTGTGGATGCTGTTGCCTACACGTGGAAGATTATGATTAATACTAAACTATTATTCAGTGAAATATCCCCCTACTAGAAACATGAGGTGAACTAGTATCAGTCGACCCCTTGCGTTAAAAACTGGTGTCTGTTGTGCAAAATGGAAAAGATCTTGTTCAATCGTATATAATATCGGCGCTTGTTGAAGTTTGATTTCTTCTCCATTTTTCGAGTATTTTGAATAGATTTTACGTGAATTATCACTTAAAATTTCAATATCGCAATATTTTTAAAATTATCGTGTATATCGCGATATTGCGTTAGTTGAGATTTATATGCACATATTTTCATGTAGACGTATTTTGTTTGTCCACAATTTGTTTCTGGCAACTCTACAGGTCACAATTTTTATCTGATTTTGACAAAACTTTAAAGATAGGTTTAACTTCCAAATATCCTGGCTGAATCCTTTCGAAATTGACATGTATCAGATTTCATGGATTATGGCCCCTAATTGTGCGCAAAACCAGGACACTCCTGATGAAATCACAATTTTTACCTAATTTTGAGAAACTGAAAACATGATATATCCCAAAGATTACCAGATAGATTTCTTTCAATATATGCTTATATCGCACCGTAACTTTCTTGATCATGGGCCCCAAATGTACAAAAAAGTTGCGTTTGTGGACCCTATCTAGAGTTTGCAATTTTTATCCAATTAAAAACAAAAATGTGTAAAAATATATTGCCGTTACACCGTAATGACAGTTAAAATCCAAATATTGTAAAAATTTGACTGAAACTGCCAGACAAAATGGATGCGCCTCTAACGCAAATAGTGTAAAGGTATATAATACTACTAAAAGGTGCCATTTTTTTTCCGATTTTGATGAAACTTAAAATAGCTTGTTCTCTGTCCATCTCTTGCAAAATGTGGGCAGATCTTGCATGGTAAATGCCAAACTGATCCCGCAGTGAATATTCGCTTGGCCGCTACAATCACTGATAAGCATGACATCGACGAGTCTTAATGAGTACGGCATATTAACTTTTTTACTACGGCAAATTAAATTCTCAAACATTTTTTTGAGGCAAAAGAAAAATAAATAAAGACGATTAAAGTATTTTTAGTTAAAAAATATTTCCTATTTAGTGTAAATGGGTATTAAAATGAGTAAAATACATCATTTTGCCAGAAGCAGTTAGGTGTTAAGTAAACATTGCACGAACCGTTGAGCCGATGACTACGAGGCATGCAAGTCAACGCACGTGTTTTGGACAGCAATCCGTTACAGAGTTAATTCGTAAGTATTTCTCTGTGAAACAGATTGGGTAAATGCTTGTTTAGTGTGTAATAAATGTTATACAAACAAAAATAAATAATTAAAATGAAGGCTTTTATTCTATTTTCCAGCTGGTGACTATGATTAGAGTAGCAGGAGGTAAAAGAAATTTAGCTAGAAAGACTTTAGTTGATGAAAGGTTTTTGATATGAGTAACGTTAATGAATAATATAAGAATTTTTAATTCCTTCCAGCGATATTATAGTTAATTGTATACATAATTTTGTATGCAAAATGTGTGCATTTTATCTTTGTACGTAAAATGTGTACATTTTATCTTTGTACTTAATTTTGTTCATTCCTGTTTGTCACAGATGTTAAATTTAGAATCTTATCAGAATTCCAGTTATTAATGAATTCCATCCTATTTTCAGTGTATATTCTTAATTATTTTTTACATGTAATACATTTTTTTATGTTGTAAATGTACATATATTTATACATATTATTAATATATGAGATGGAAAATGATGAGATTTAACACGCTCTTTTAGGTAATATGTATTCTCAACATTTCATTTTAAAAAGCACTCTATTTGAGCATAACAACCAGATCAAAAAATTAAATTGAAATCTGTCATGTGGTTATGTTTTTATAGTTTGTATTGATGTTTTAAATAAAGATAAAGTATGTTTGGTAATATCTGATTTTAATTCCGTCCATGGCTTCTTAGTCATACTAGATGTCAAATATCATTTTATTTTATTGAATATAAACTTAATACATGCGTTGTACTGTACCCCATGACACTTACCAAAAAACTTTCTAAATTAATGTGTTTTGTTTTATGTAATTTTTAAAATCATCTTATCTTATTTAAATCTACATTATCATACCAGCAGTTAGAGGGCTTGTTTATACATATTTTAGGATGTAATCTTCATTTGTTAATGTTAAAAAATGTTGGGAAGAAATCAGGGCAATCCCAGAATGTATTTAAGTCAATGTTTATATTCCTAACACAAAGAGGTATAAAAGTAGTTAAGTTAGAGATTAAAATTTAATCTTCACAGAATAATGTTTATAGATTTATATCTGTTTTAATACATGTAATTTATTCCGTCCGTCTATCTACAAAATTATCATCATGCTTTATTATACTTTGTATATTATGTAGATAATCATGTTAATGAATATATATTTATTTTTTGGTAATTTAATTATAGGTTGAGTGTAAAATAAACATTTATACCTTCTACTTTATTTGTTTAGTTTTATTACATATGATGAGAATTCTCTTCAGTACAATTATAATATTGTTTTTCTGTATAAGAAAGGTAAAAAAAGAATGGAAGTGAACTGAAAATATTAAATACTGGTAATTGTCTAAGAGAAGGTAAAATATTATATCTTCTTTTCAAATTCACACTAAAATTTTGTTATTTTATTATCTTCCTGGGCTATGACATAATTCTTATTCTAGTAAGTCTATATCTCTTTCTAATTGATTATTATCTAACTGGGATACATTAACGGTATTGAATTTAGTCATATTGAAAGTTTTTTTCTTTTTATGAACCAACATTTAATGTAGACAATTGTCGTCACCCCATGTTAACACTTTACAGGTCAGTTTTGACATATTTTTATAAAAAGATTTTTGATTATATAAAAAAGGGTCCAATGCCGATATCATTTCAATATTTTCGGACTACAGATTTGAAGCGTATTTTGGTGAATTTTCTTTCCATCATATTCTGACTACTAAAGTCTATTTAGGTGAAATAGGACAAAGCCATAGGTGAATTAATGGGATCTTCATTGGGTCTTATAAAGAGGAGACCTTCTAAATTTAGAAAATCGTGAATTTCTTACTTATTTCCCAGTTTATGAGATCTTGTGAACACAATACAGAACAGAATAATGTGAGCAAAACAAGCAATACCGGTATTCAATGACTGATGGAAGGAATAATCACCAAATAGAACTAATGTTTTCCCAAATCTAAATTTAAAGAGACAACTTGCTTACTCAATTTCAGTCAGTGTTCGACATTGCATGACTTACTGGTCCATTTAAATCAACATTGATTTTATTATCTTACTGTGAAAAGATAAGCTTCTGGTATCCAAAATTTAAAACAAAATCAACAAAAGTTAAATTGGCACACAAATTGACACGAATCACATGCTAGAATATGCATTCAGCATCATTTGTAATGAAGCGACTTAATGAATGAGGCTAAACATTCCCACAGGAGAATACTATGGTGTAGACTTGAATAACAAGATGTCAAAGACTGTCATTCAATTTTTTTATAATTATTTTCTGAGGGGGTCACTTTACATTTTTGTCTGAAACATTTGACATGTAATGATGAATTATTATATGCATTTCGACCCATTTGTGTCCATTTGTACATGTAGGTGCCTAAGAATAACGATTTAGCTCCTTTGACGGTGAGTATACTTGATGACAATACATATTTACGAATAGGAATGGTAATCTGGATATAACCGATAATTGATACTAAAACAAAAATTTATTAAATTTATATTTATATTTATTAGTATTCGTTTCGTTTAAATAAAATAAAAATCCTAAATTTTATTTTTGAGTTGTCTCCCCTAGTAAAAATATTGTGTTCTTGTTGAAAGGTAATGATTTTCATTCTCCTTGGATGATTTTATCTAGGTTTTTTAAAGAAAATTTTATGGTTAAGCTCTATGAGATTTCTTAAAAAGAATTTTATTTAATCCCAGGTTTTAAATGCACTTTCCCAGTTTGTGGTATATTCGATGCGTGGGGGGGTGGGGGAAGTCTACCTACTACCTATCTATAAATTTTCCTGGTAGTGTCACTAAAAATATATTATGATATGATTGATGTTGACCTACGTTATTATCCAGCACTGTTCTATTTTAATTATTATAGCTGTTATAGCTGTTCTGTTCGTTAGAGTACTGTTTCAGTTATATCTAGATGTAAAAGCGTAGGCCTACTGTCTGTAGCCTACCCGTTTCTGCGACCTATCTTGTATCTAATGCCCTTTTGTTTTGTGCATTCAGTTATTCAACATAAGGCTAGATTTTCATCAGTAAAACATGGTACTACAGTGGCAATAGGCCTACCTAATAATCTTTTAAGAATAACGCAAATTGTATACATTCCTGTTTACTTTTGCTCATTTCATGTGTACATGTCCTTTTGTTAGGCTTATGCAATTTGATGAAGATATTGCAAGGTAAACTTATGCTAATAATATTGATGTTGTTATCTTTATCTAGCCTTAGGAATAGAAATAAATCATTAAATGATATCATTTCTTTCCAGATTTTAAAATTCGTTGGTGTTGATTTGATTATTGTAACATTAAAAATGTTTGGAAAATTGGTAAGTTGTTATCTAATGTCAAGTCAGATGAAGATTTAGAATTTTGTATCATAAGAAATTTTGTTTTTGCATTAGAATCCCATTTTGTCAATTTCTCTTCCTGTGACTTGGTAGTTGGGTGTATTTAACATCATGACAGTCATTTCTAGTCCTGTCCTTCACAAAATACTTTTAATACCATGGCAACCGAATTTGTCCTTTATTGGGTGGTTTGACAAAGCAGGGCTCTATTAAAATGGGTTCTGTCCTCCATCTGATCAAATTATTGCTTGAAACTTTGGAACACAATAATTTTCCTTCCGATTGAGGTAGAAAGTTCCAACTGTTAATTTTAAGATCAGCAGATGTAATTGCTTGCTTAGTAGTAGTATCTGATCTGTGCTTAGCCCCATAGTGCAGTAGATTGTTACCAATTTGTTTGGGAATTGGGGTGGCAGATATCAGATTCACTGTTGACTTGTTAAATTTATTTCAGTTTTGTTTTGTTGTTGGAACATATGCAGGTATTTTCATTGACCAGCATTACAAAGTAAGGCATTTTTTTTTCTGCGTTCTAATATTAATGAAGCATTATGAAGAGCTAAACTCTGGCTTCAAATGTTATGTAGATCATTATTTAGATGTTTATTCACATAACAAGCCAATTATCAACTCTAGAGTATCAAATGGCTTAGGTATTGAGTGGATTAGATAATGCTCGCTATATATCTGTGTTAAAATGACTGGAAGTCAGTTATGATATCAGAAATGATGATGTCATGGACTTAGCTTAAATATATAAAAATGGTAAAAATTTACAAGTATGGAAAATTGAGCATGATTTTGAAAGCACCAGGATTCAACTCATTTGAATTATTAGGCCAAACGGAGTAAAGTCTATGAATCCATTATCTTCCAATATCAAGTTGTCATCTATAAACACACCTTTAATGCTACTCCTTACAGTTGACTATCCATTACAGTCAACCACCGACTATGATAGGTGTGCCAAAAATCAATATTTGAAAACAATGTACATGTAGGAATTTTAATACAGTTTTTTTGTGGACACTATAGGTCACAATTTTTATCTGATGTTGACGAAACTTGAAATATAGTTTAATATCCCAAAGATCTTGGTTCCTTTTGTTATTGGCATGTATTGTACTGTAACTTCCTGAATTATGGCTCCTGATTGGTTGAAAAATCATGTTTTTGGCATAGGCATCCGATCTCGTGTGTTTTCTCTGGGTTTTCCAGTTTCCTCCCACTGCTAAAGACCACTAAATAAAATTAAACCATATGTTAGTCCCAAAATGACATAGTTTGTGTCGAGTGGACATTAAACTCCATTTCTCTCTCTCTCCTTTTGATATTGTCTGGATTATGGCCCCTGCGAAATTATCCATATTAATTATGGATTTTATTATCAACATCTTTTGCTTCCCCCTTAGAAAATTAAGCAATATTTGTTCTTAATTTCAGTTACCTAAAGTTGATGATCCACAGGAATTATGGAATAAAATTAAAGAATTTGCAGAAAATTATAAAAAAGATTAAATGTATATTCTGTTTTTGAGCTAAAGACTGTGATAAATAATGAGGAGAAACATGTCTACTAGCTTGTGTTCGGATGCCGAGATGTGAGTGATTGAAAAACTTTGTTACTGTATAAAATGTAATACTGGGTGCCTACTTGGTTACTTTTTAATCTACATGCACAATCCTTGTAAATATAATGTAATGAGTCTTTTGTTTGTTCCCAGTTATATTGTTCAATTTCTAATAGAATTTCATATTGGTTTGAATAACTGAATAAAATTATGGGGATGATATTTGTTCACTTTGCCATGAGAAGTTTCACTTAGGATTGCTAAGTTATGGAATTTTGAGAAGATGTACTAGTATCTGTATATGATGATATTAATTATCTGCTGTGTATTAGCTTGTTACCTGGTCTTCAATAGTATAGAAAACTCGCGTCAAAGATTTCAGGAAAGACTTGGGGCTTGGACCAACCATTTTAAGAATTATTATTTTGAAAACTTTTTTTTTTCGCTCGGGTAGTTTTTATTTACTCAAATTGATATAATATTTTTGAAATACTGTGTTGCCAATACATTAAAAATTTTAATATAAAACCTCAGAATGTACAATCGACACATCCTTTATTTGACTCACTCCACTGTCTTTTTTTCCCTACATCTTTGTCAGAAATGTTGTGCACACAATGTGAAACAAAAATGTCACATGATATTTTAATTTAACAAATTGCACTTTTCAGTCAACTTTGCCAACATGTTTTTCTTCGAAATTCACAAGAAATCATAGAAAAATTGGGACTCCCTCCCTCTGCAGGGCGTTGTTTGACCCCCATCCCTCTCTACCGATCCTGTTCAAAATCATGTATACAGATAATTATGTAATGTGTATTGTTTTATAGATATTTGTTTGTGTAAATTTGTAATTTAAAAGTAATTGGAATAAATTTATAGATTATGTATTAAATTGTAGATGGTATCCACTTCTAAAAAAGGATAGTAGGACATTGTAGTGTAGCACACTCCCCCCCTCCCCCCCTAATTTTCAACAGTGCCCTTTACTACTGCAGAAAGTGCCTATTCTTAGTCCCAAATATGTCTGTTCCAAATGTTTACTTCGACAAAATTATCAGCCAAATAGCTCTTGGAATGGCTACAGATGCAAGGAAATGACGGATAATTTTCTTTGCCCCCCTACCCCACCCTCTCTGTGCGGGGTGCCCCGTCTCCGCGGTCAGTGCCTTCACTTTGTGGCGCCCTGCCCCACCCTTTTCAAAATTCCTAGATCCGCCCCTGGAGACACACATCTTCCTCCTCCCACCCAACACCACCAGGCCTGTGATCTCTGGTGAGACGTCGGTCGACTATGATTTTCAGTACTGATGATCTTCCGTGTTTTACCACTGTCTGAAGTCCTGTCTGCCTGTCTCGAGAGAGAGAGAGAAAGAGAAATGGGTTTTAACGTCCACTCAACACAAACAAGGTCATTTCGGGACTAACATATGGTTTTAATTTTATTTCAATAATTCGCTTGCGTGTAGGGGTCTTTAGCAGTGGGAGGAAACCGAAGTGCCTGGAGGAAACCCACGAGGTTGAGAAGGCGCCCATATCTCCATGCCACATACGCTCACACCGGGGATCGAAACCACAGCCGCAAGCCAGAGGTGACCAGCCAGCTAGAGGTCGAAGCGCAGCACTCGAGTCCACTAGGTCATCCCAACCCCCCCTGCCTGTCTCGAATGACTGTGTGTAGGGATTCTGCATGTGCTCTCACACAACATGCTGGTCTCGCCGCCTTGAGGTAACCCTTCGTCTACCAGTTTGGTGATTATCCGTAGTCTTCCAAGCGCCTGGTTCCTCTGAGCTGTTGTGAATCCTGGCTAGTTCCTTAAAGTCGTGACATGCTGCTGACATTGTAGTGGGAATGATTCAACCATGTATTGGGTGTATTTTTTTAGGGTTGATCCTGGTGAACAGCACAATGCAGCATGAGTTACATGAAAATCATGGAGAACACATCACTATCTCAGCTTGGGTTTTTGAGAACATTTTCTGGGTTCAATTCTGTGTGTGGGAAGGAGCCTTTATTGCTCAGGTAAAGTTGGAGGTGTGGTCAGTGTCGGACTGGGCCCACTTGTCCACATGTTTGTGACAAGTGGGCCTAAGCTCATTAAAAGGGGGCCTAAGCCTATAAAGAAAAAATTAAAAGAAAAAAGAAAAAAAATTGCCTTCTGCTTGGGTCTGAAATGCTTGGAAAATGGGTTTGCGGTTGTCAATTTTCAAAATTTTCCTGGGAAGACCCTTGGGCTCACACGTCTTTAGCGCGTTCGTGTTAGCGCGCATGTGTGTGGGCCTTGGTCAATGACCTAACAGTTTTGCCCTTCGTCCACCAGTCCGGCGCTGCATGTGGTCACAAATATACTATAAAAGTATTTGGAAAGGTTTATGCAATGCATCGATTCAGAGCAACATACAAATCGGCCGTTTCTTTTGCTGCTTAGTATGTTTATATATTGGTCCATGCCCACATTTTGTTGATATTTTGTGCCAGTGTTTCGTAACTGATCCTCTTGAAACATGGCACACTACTTATTGCCTTTTCACGTTGGTTAGTTCCTTTTGGCACTTTGGTATGCATATTCTTTATAACTAAGGACGACACCTTTTGATTTTGATGTGCTTGCTATAACCAGTGGTGGTGTGCCATACCCACATTTTTTTGTTAATATTTTAGTCAATATTTCACAGGTTGAAATGATTAATATTATCAAATTCGACATGAGCAATTATAGGATTGGAACTGCTTATGTAAATGCCTGTTCGCTTTTTAGGGGTGGTGCTACACCAGCTATTTTGTGAATTAATGGTTTGTAAACACCCACAAATCTTAATGTTTTTTTCTTCAAATTAGCATGATCATTACTTTCTAAGAGAGGTTGGCCCCGTGCCTACTGATGTAAAGGCATGTTTATTGATTTCAAACAAAGGATGGAACCTATTGATTTTGGTGCATACCCGATCCCCCAGTGTTGCCATGTTATAGTCACTGCAACCATTTCATTTTCTTTATTTAATAATTACTATTTAAATCGAGCTGGAATTTGGAATATAATTCATGGCTGACATTATAATGAGCCGGAAGTATGGCACTTACTGATCCTTTGGGATTCATAATGACTGCATCTGGGCATCCCATGCAGTTGAGTTGAATATGGTATCAGAATCTGAAAATAATACCCAGCTTTTATCAATTAATTAACTACTTCAATATAACCGGTATATAAAAATTTATTTCAATAGTTTCAGACATGTTTTAAATCATTTTCGATATAAACAAAAGTTTTAAAAAATATTCATCTCATTTCTAGGTAAACCATATTTTTAACCACCTTTTAAAAGATATAATAAACTTCTTTTCTGCATCAATTAACTAACAAAATAGATAATTTTGTACAAAAATTGGGAAACGATACCATTAATAATTACATAAAAAAATACATATGATATTGTCTAGCCTTAGTAACACAGCCTTATATAAGTTAAAGTATAAGGTAAATATGGTTCAGTGCCATTTAGTAATTGGACTGGATATATATATATATACACAGAAAAGAATTGAATGAAATACCATGATATTGATATTATCTAGCAACAGGAACAGTCTTGTAAGTTAAACTATATAGTTGTAAATGGTACAGTGTAATTTGACTGGATATACACAGAAATCAATTGTAAGGAATATGACTACTGTTAAGTACTGAATGATATCTCCTGTATGAATCTCAACTCCTTGTGTGTATATACATGGACCTTATAAGGTCCATGTATATATATGGTCAATGGACCTTTAATAGTACAAGTGGCTATATGTTAATTGTCTACCAGTATCGCTTCCTGCAAACAAATTTCATAAAAAGAGGATTTTCCCTTTTAAAAAATATGGATATAATTGTATGACCATTGACTACAAGTATAACTAATATTGAGATTCTTTGAGATCAGGAATTTATACTTTATATAAATGGCAATAGTAAAAATATATGGTGTTATACAGATGTATAGGTCACGAAAATGCACCTTTTCTCTTTAAAAAAAACAACCCTCAAATATATAGAGATCTAAGGATTAAATATTCATCAATAATTACCAACAATTAACTTACAGATTATGTAAGAAGTGAATAAAGAGCTGGCCGTTATTGCAATTATATAGGTAATGCAAAATAAATACATTGAAAATTCCATTCAAATTATTTCATTTAAGTTGTCTCGGAAGTTTTGACAAGATGTGGCGTACATTTTCATTGTAGCAACGGTACGTGTTAATTAAGACTAAGCCTTGATTCACCATTTTTAAATTAAATCTTTAAATGGCAATCATGTTTCAATTTGTTTAGATCTCTGCAATATGTTTATCTACAGTTGATTATTGGCTGTCATGTGAAAAGGCGTCTAAACAAGCCAAAATAAAGACCTAGCAAGCAATAATGCATAAAGCATCTTTAATACAATTTCTTTACAAAACAGTAAAAAGAATTAATAACATTCTAATTAAGTCTTAATCTATTTTCTTTTTATCAATAATACAAGATACAATATAATAATAATGGGGCCCATATTAAATTCTATTGATCAAATGTTTTTGCACCATGCCATAAGTTTCACAAACTAAATCTCATGTAATGCATATGATTAAAACAATTAAACACTGCTACTTTAAAGGAATATATTTTATTGTGATATGTTTCATCTGCACTTCTTTAACCCATGTTTACAAAATCTCTTCCACACATTAACACTTTGACATCATCATTTTATAAATGAACACAAAATACTTTCATTTTCATAAATTAATAGAACTTTCTAAGAACATTCTCTGCTTAAAATATGGCAGGATATATATCTACAATTATGGCGATTTCATATTTTGCATGAGTAAATTACCACTAAAACGATATATACAAATTAGCTATAAAAACATTACTATTCATTCAACAAATCATTCTCAATTTTAACAGAAACATTATCCCCCAATAACATATCAATTATCTCTTATAAAATAATCACAGATACTCCATCATTGCACACATTCACTTATTCAAATGAAACAACCAACCATTGCTACGTTCCTATAGACTGAAAAAATGAAAACTGTCTCGATGTTCTACTTGGACTTGATCTATTTGGTCGAGAAACACTATCCACAGAAACACTTCTACGAAAAACAGAGGATTTAGCACCCTTCACTAAAACAGATTCATGACTTTGAGCAAGAATGTTTAGAGCAGCTTCATAATTTGGTGGGGGTGTCATTGGTTCATCAGAAGATGAGATTCGAGTCTAGAAAACGGAATAAAACATAAAAATAAAATTGTCAAGCTACAATTCAACAAGGAATATTTATATTAATTTTCCATTGAAAGAAATATAGTGAATTTAAAGTCAATTATTATAGTTGATTTTGAAAAGTCAATTATTCGTTTATATTTATTTTATGTATTGGATGAAAGTGTGATGTACATAAAGGATGAAAAGTACAGTAATGGAATGTTACAGTAATGGAATGTTGAACTATTTGATGGGCCTGGCAAAAGGTAAGAAGCAATCTATGAGAACTGGGTCAATACATATCTTGAATAAATTATTGTCAGAGCAGGTTTTGTTGTTAGCCGTAGCGAGGTATGTGCTATGAATTAATTTCACAAATCCCATGCCTGATATTATTGTAATCTTAATCGATGAAATATTTTGAAAAAAACTTGACCACGATATTTTGGGACCACAAAAACATTTGTGATCAATTCTATTCTTCAATAGAAAAAAAACTCAATGTGATACCAGACAGTGTTCTCCGACTGCTCACTGCAGAGTTAGAGTTATCTCTCAGTTCTTCCATATGGCGACCCAAATCTAAGTAATAATATAAAAATTATTACTTGAATTTGGGTCGTCATACGAACCATCACAAAGTTTTCTTGCCAACGGCACACTTTGGAAAATATATATAAATATATATGAAAATATATATAAATATATATGAAAATATATATAAATATATATGAAAAATAAAACATAACAAGACATAAACACAGACTAGTCATAGACCCAAACTAAATAAAGAAAACACAGCTATCAAGTTACTTTTATTTTATTGCAGTGTTTTAAATTTCATCAGTCAAATAGCTGGCTTCGTTAGTGAGAAATTTTCATAGTGTGCCGTTCAAAATTTCGTGGCACACTAAGAAAGATCTTGTTGCCTAACCATCACATAGTTTAGAATAAGTTGAGAACTGAACTTGCCTGTCTTTGAGATTGAGGTGTTGGAGGATAAAGACCAGATGTTATAACTTCATCATAAGGGGGTGGTGGATTATACAAAGATGCATTATCTCCTTCCCCTAATCCAGCTTCAAACATTGCTAAAAATATAGATATGTATATCAAGATTGAAATAAGTTAGATCGTGTTTGCCCCTCCAATCTTGAAATGAAATGAAATGGGGGTTTGACGTTCTACTATTCTTCTTCAACTGGGCAAATGAAGACTGGCATATGCCATACACTGTGCTAAGAGAGAAATTTTGCCTGGACAGCGGTGCTATATTCTGATCTTATATCAAATTCCAACTGACAAGGTACGGTATCTTTTACGTGCACACCAATATGTGCTTCACCACTGAGATGGGAGAACCATGCCAGAAAAACCTGATGGTCTATCATGGCCAAAGCAGGGATAAAACACAGAACTTCCAGGTTAGCGACCCAAAGTCTTACTCACTGAGCCACCATGGCTCTCCTGATATCTTGAACTACACCTTTTACTCACTTTGCACTTAAGAGGAATCGGAACAGATTAATTTAGCTACATGTCAATTCAGCTAGTCAAGTTTGTAACAGATTGTTTACCATTAATAATACAACAAAACTAAACCTGGTTATGACTTGAATTGAGAATTAATTCCAGAAGTAAATTGTTCCAGAATACTATGGTAAATGAAATCTATTACAAGGTGCCCTTTAAATCACATATTTTGGCTAAGTTTGTTTGAGTTGGTTTATCACAAAAATATTTGAAATTACAGATTTTATATACTTACATTCTCTGTTAGTGGTGTTAGTTCGAGTTTGTGTTTTTTGTTGAAAGCAATATAAAATAATGAGAAATATCACAACAGCCATTCCAACAACTATCATTATCAGTATCGTATTCTGATTCATAACTTCTTCTTCTTCTGTTAATAAAGTAAAAGAAAGAACTTTTATACATTTAAATATATATCGAGCTAGATCAGTATAACCACACAGTTGTGTTCAATCCTGTATTCTTGAATAAGATACATGTACTTCTTTCCTGTATTTCAGGTATTAGTAGAACAATTCATAGTAAATTTAATGTAACATGATTCTTAGTTGACAGAAATGCAATTGACTGACATGGAATCCAGTCCAATACAGTTTTGATAACATAACAGCCATTTCTGAATATAATAGTGGTTGTGAATATAAAGGTGATGTGATGTGAACAAACACAGCTTTATGTTTTAAATAGGTGAAAGGTTGATATTTTATCATATCCAGTTGATCATGCCTTGTCATAAGCTATTCTCATATCAAATGCAATTTGGACATGGTAAAGCAGCATGTCACTCTTTACAGAAATAAAACCCCAGGGAGTCAATATAACAAATATTTTATGTACCACATATTATTCATATATTATGTACATGTATATTGCTATTCATTTTATGTTCCTTATGTCGTGTATATGAATTGTATGCAGCCTGCAATGAATGTTATGATAAAATAACATCTCATCTTATCTTATAGTTAAAGCGCCAATAACACTCTTGTTGTAATTGAATAATATGTCCCAATCTTCATTCTGGTCAACAAATTGTATTATTTTACAATATTCCAATTAATTGGTGATATAAATTTCATCTTA
Source organism: Patella caerulea (assembly GCA_036850965.1). Classification (NCBI taxonomy): domain Eukaryota; kingdom Metazoa; phylum Mollusca; class Gastropoda; family Patellidae; genus Patella; species Patella caerulea. Next base: position 30,385,974 of record JAZGQO010000006.1, read on the forward strand.
ACACACCTAATTTAAAAAATTGGAAAAATTCAACTTATAATGATTTGAAAAGTCTAACATAAACTTTTTCAAATGTGACTTTGATTTAAAATATTTTCGAATCCTCTGGATAAGTAAAATAGGTCGTAATGGATAATTTACACAACAGGTAGGCCACTTAAACATCCAGTACTTAGAATAAGGCTATTATTTATTTTCTGGAGCTGCCAAGCCAGCAAGAGTGTCATTGTCCCTTTAAAGTATGATATATTTAAAGGGACAATCCCGATAAGTACAGAGTCTCAAAAATTAAAGTCCGAGTATTTATGAAATTTATGGACCAAAATATAGTGGCATGGCGAATTTACCTTGTCTCAAAATTTCAGCTCAAAATATTGAGTCGTTTGGACGTGAACATCAACACTGCTTATCCGGACACGTAACCCTTTTAAGATTTCAGGTCAATTTTTTCATTGGGTGACCTGATAATCGATTAATGTTTCTTGAGAGGTCTATACAGTGAATAACCCATGCCCTGTACTTGATAACAAAAGGTAAATTTCACCTACATATTATTTTTTATAGAAAAAAGTCTGGTTTTATCCAGATACTGTATAATAAAAGGTTCTCCATTTTCAGATGAAGACTGTCAGGTTTAAGTTATTTACAGGCGTATCACAAATATCGGGTTAGTAGGTGGGCCTTAGGTTATGGATTTTAAAGGATTTTAACACAAAATTAAGCAGTTTTATTCCCCAAAAAGTTATCGGGATTGGCACTTTAAGCATGATCTCAATTCATAAACCATATAAATATTTATGCCACCCGGTGCCCCCCCCCCACTACACACAATATTTTGAATAGAGATGTTAAATCTCAGTTCAATAAACTAGCAAGTACAATAAACAATGGCCAGGCAAAACCAACTATTAAACCCTCTCCTGGCAATCTAAAAATATGCCAACTTCGATAGCAAAAAAGAATGAAAATCATAAAACCTGAAACTGCCAAATTTATTTTAAGTTTCAATAAATTTTCTCAAAAATAAAAATTGTATAAACCTGGCTTCCTCCAGACTGTATCCCTCTGAGGTCCCCACACTAGGCAGCAGTCTGGTTTGGCTAGTAGTAGCACTTGCGCTAGTCATAAATTAGAGGTCCTGTATGTACACATATTCAACATTTTTAATATTGCAAACATATGTCTTACCACAGAGAGCATTTTTAAAAATACAACTTCCATCAGCACATAATCGCTTTGTTTCCAAATCACATGGTTCTGTAATTTCTTCATCTTTATCTGTGGAAGTGGTTTGAAAGCTGACATCAACAGGATTGAAACTCATTGTTGTTGTCAATAAGCTAGTGATAAGATTTCTTTCTTTCTCTGTCTTCTGTAGTTGGACAAAACTTAAATTACATTTCTTATTTTCTGGCCGTCTAAAATAGAAATTATGCTTTCAAGTCGAGGACGTTTCAACTGCATGCTGTTTATATATAATTACCCTTTCCCTCCAGGTAGGTATACTATATTGCAATAATTGTGTGAGTTTTTTTTTGAATTTTTTTAAGATCAGTCTCACTCCAGTCTTTAGATTATGCTATAGTTATATCAAATTTTGTTTTTATTAGTTTTCACAAAATTAGGACATGGGGAGTTTTAAATAAACTGTGTTCTCTTTAATACTGTCTTGTCCAACTCATATCATATATAATAAATGTTATTAAAAGCCAGCCTAGCTGGGACGGTAAGAATATAATATAACAATAGCCTAATCGTCATTTAGTCAATTCACCGATTGAAATTTGGTATGATTTAATACAACTTATGATGGAAACAATTTCACTAACCCACTATCAAAAGCATCGGCACTATTATTAATAAAATCACAGCACCAAAGTGTTTGTAACCTACTGTGTGTCATACGTATATATGGAGAGATGACAAGAAAGAAAGCGGATATGATGGTGGGATTGTCAACGTAATGCTATTTACTGTATGTAAATTATCTACTACTGTACACAGTGTTTGTCTGTATACAGTATACGGCAGATAACCCCACGCACCAATGTCATATGACGTGAAAGGTCAATACGTCATGTTGACATCGACAGGTACAAGAAATTGTAAACTAATCTTACTGTACTGATCATTAGCGCAATATTATACAATATACAAATTCGGTTTATTGGTTGACCAGTCAATCAGTGGTAGCGCTTCCCATAAATCGCCTCTATGACCTTCACCTTTTTGAACAAAGTTATTAAAAATTAATGGCGCCGTCTTCTTTTTGGCGGTAAAATTAGAATTCTCCAGGAGATATTGATATTGAATCCACTGGTTTTAATTTTATTTTTATTTGTTTTGGTGCGCATTAGATCGAGAAAGGGGTTTGTAAGAAGCCTACATAGGTCTATTTTTGATAAAATTCTTTATCAAAGTCTCCCATAAACGTCTTACGTAGGCTAAGTGATTGCCTATCGCAGGCGTTCTTTTACATAAATAGTTCTGGTTCATAGATAGACCTAACAAACATCATCTCTCAACCGTCCGTGTTTCGAGATAGGGGACTATGCTTCGGTACCACGTAGACTAGCAAATCCGAACGAGAATCATATAATACTCGGTGACTCGCAAAAAAGTAAGCAAAATAGACAAATAGGGCCTATTAATATGTATTATCAAAAACAACGATTGATTATTGTTATTTATAACATTTCTGCCACACCCAACTACAAATAAACAATAGGCCTACACAAAAACGCATACATATCGAATAACAGCTACTTAATTTAGGCTATTTTAAGGCGACGTTTCGAAGAGTATTCTCTCAACGTTATCAAGCCTAAATATATTAAGTAGCTGTTATTCCATAAGTATGTGTTTTTGTGTATTGCTCTATCCAGTTACTAAATGCCTCTAAAAGATTACAAATAAGCAGAAAACGCCTTCGACGTCTACTTGTGTGGGCCTTTGTCAATGATCTGACAGTCCGGCACTAGCGATAAGTGACGAGACTCCCAATTCTAGGAGGACTAAATCATTGGGGGTGGTTAAGCGAACACCCAACAGCGTCTAGACTGGCCCAGTCTCTTCTATTTATTTTACATTTCGATTTATATAAAAGTAGTAATTTTTAGTAAACCAATTTTCGTTTCCATTTGTATAAAAAAAAAATTTGAGTAAACCTGTAACGGCCCAGTCTCTTCTATTTATTTTACATTTCGATTTATATAAAAGTAGTAATTTTTAGTAAACCAATTTTCGTTTCCATTTGTATAAAAAAAAAAATTTGAGTAAACCTGTAACCAGCACCAGAGACTGGACAATTTGCGAGCTTCACAATAAAATGGGCGTTGCTTATCCTGTTTTACGTTGTCTCCTTATTTGGAATGATTGACAGTTGTCAAGCAAGTCACGTGACACGAATTTGTAAATGTGATGTCTAAGATAAATTAAGTTCGATATTTACCTTCATGAATCATGCGTCTCGAATGGAGTGCAAAGCAGTCATGCTGAAACCGTCTGCGGGCTGATGTCACGTTTTTGTTTCCAGTCGCCATTCGGCTTCGTCCCGATACGTATGAACTGGCTTCGTTAAGTTGTTATAATGATGTCGTGTGTAATTATTTATGTTCATTCACCTCATCCCATTCGTTGTATCCGTTCATTCGACAGATATTGTATTGTCCGTCAACAAAATTCTTAGATCGTTAAAGTATCACTAAATAACAATAACTGTTATCCACAACAAACATCTCGCACCTACACCAGTTTGCCAGTGCAAATGCAGTAATCCCGTGCACGACGTCACACGACCTACATAATGCAGATTGACCAACTAGACGAGAATGAAGCTCTATTTGCCCAGTCTCAAGAGATTACGTTTTTTTTTTTCGTTTTTTTTTTTTTTTTTGAGAGGACTGGCCAATTTTTGGTGTGTGGAGAAGACTGGCCACCAGTCTAAACAGCGTCGTGCGTTAATGAAGCCGGGTCCATGCATAGAGTTATATATATATATAACTCTATATATAACTCTATGGGTCCATGCCTCTCTTCTTTACTCAGAAGGGGAAATCAACGTTATCAACGTCTCTCGTAGTTGATAATAAAATAGTTTCATCCATCAATAAGAGAGCGTATATATTATACCCGCTCCAGAAAATCGTCGTTTGGGCGTAGACGGTGAAGATCACGGACAAGTTCATCTATAATACATGTACAGAGCAAATAGAAAACAACTGAAGGAGAATCCCTTTCAGACTCCCACCGTGGCCAGTATTGTTGCTGTGCTCAGAAACGTCCTATCTGAGTAATTGACGCTACAGCGGTCACCACAACATGTAGATATTCACAGCCTAATTGGCATAATGTAAAGGCCTAGATGAGGGCATTACCTTGTCATATGCTTTTAAAAAGTCCACGTACGTTATTAACCAGTTTCACTTTTTTACACATTGCATAATCTATCAGTAAGTAACCGCAAACTTAACATCCTCTATACCCTTTTGGGCTCTTGCCTGTTCTCTACTCGGACGAAAATACTTCTCTAATCTGTTATACAAAATACCATTCATGTATATAGTTTAGCAAAGATGTCCATTATTGCAAACCCTCGGCAGTTTCCACCGTCCATTCGGGTGCCTTTCTTAAAGTTCCAATTTCATATTTTCTAAGAAAATCAAAACATAATTATTTCTATGTCTTTTGCTCAAAAGGTTGTCAACTCACTATTATACGATCATGGGCAAAATTTCATAGGCGTTAAAATGGCTGACACAGTCTGATTGAGGAAATAGTAACCCAATTACCTCCCTTGTTTTCCCATTCCTCTCCATGGACGGCCATCTTCAAACGTTTGAATTTGAAGTTGAAAATTATATTTTTGCCAATTTCTCAACTGGCAATAGTGAATTATAGGATTAATAGGATTATTCTTTAACAAGGTAGGACTGTTTTATAGGTACAGTCTATTTAAGGGATTTATTTTAATACATTTTACAAATATATCTTAAAAATAGGCCTATGCTATTGGAACTTTAAATATAACTGTGAGTCGACACTAGGGCCCATTTTGCAGGGATAATTATTGTCGTAGAGAAAACGTAATTAAACATAACGGCTAAGAATATTATCCATGAAATAGACAATGCTTTAATTAAGTACTCCTGGTGGTACTCAAGAGGTTCCCCCGCTTTAAACCGGCTTGATGAGCTCCTGCCTGTTCTCTCTACTCCGACGAAACCACTTCTCTAATCAGTTACACAAAATACCATCATATATAGTTTAGCAAAGATGTCCATAATTGCAATCTCTCAGTAGTTTCCACCGTCCATTCGGGTGCCTTTCTTAAATATAACTCTGAGTCGACACTAGCGCCCATTTTGCAGGGATAAATGCCGTAGAGAAAACGTAATTAAACATAGCGGCTAAGAATATTATCCATGAAATAGACAATGCTTTATAAGTACTCCTGCGTGGTACTCAAGAGGTTCCCCCGCTTTAAACCGGCTTGATGGATTTAATCAGTTCCAATACTTCACGTGGGATAATCGCATACCTGCCAACTGTCACGCATTTGGCGTGAGAATCACGCATTTTTAATCAAAATCACGCTCTCACGAGCACATAGTGAAATCTCACGCATTTTCAAACTATAGTATAAAAATAAGATAGGCTGGCACTGCCAGGCAGGATACGCCCACATTTTCGAGAGATGGATAGAGAACAAACAATACGGAAAGTGATTTTTCCTACATCATTAAGTCCTGTATTTCATACTGTATTGGGAGCAGCCATTTTGTTGGTCAGTTCCAGTCTGATATTCATGAAATTCGAAGTCGACAATGATTATGGTGTGACGGTACACAACCTAGAAATGTGACTTTTCGTCAAAATCGGATAAGAATTGTGACCTGTACAGAGTCAACAACCATGATATACCATATCTTTACACTATTCGCGTACAAACGGCGACCATTTCGTCCGGCAATTTTGGTACCATTTTCACGAAATTCGAATAATTCAGGAAGTTACGATCCGATATGCGCAAATACCGAAAGGAACCAAGATCTTTGGGTTATAACCATGCATTTCAAGTTTCATCAAAATCGAATCAAAATTGTGACCTCCACAGGGTCCACAACCTTGATATACCATTTTTTAACAGTATTCACGTACAAACGGCGGCCATTTTGTATGGCAATTTTCATCCGATTTTCCCGAAATTCGAACTCAACCTTCCTTAGGGTGTATCGGTGATATAATCAAACGGTTTTTTAAATCGAATAATAATTGTGACCTCCAGAGGGACCACAAGCTAAAAAGGGTGATTTTTCGGACAATCAGGGGCCATAATTCAGGAAATTACATTCCGTAAGCCGCAAATATCGAAAGGAACCAAGATCTTTGGGTTACAAACATGCATGTCAAGTTTCATCAAAATCGGTTCAAAATTGTGACCTCTATAGGGTCCACAAGCTAAAAACGTGATTTTTCGTACAATCAGGGGCCATAATCCATGAAGTTTTGATCCGATACATGCCAATATCGAAAGCAGCCGAGAACTTTTGGGGATAAACCTATATTTCAAGTTTCGTCAAAATCGGATAAGAATTGTGACCTGTAGAGAGTCCACAAACAAATTGTGGACGGACGGACGGACGTCCGGACGGACAGGGGCGACGACATAATACGTCCACATGAAAATGTGGGCGTATAAAAATAAAAGGGATTTCCACGTACGAGTTACATTCGGATGCACACTGATCAGATGCAATTAGTTAAACGCGATGTATTCCGAATGTCGGGTCGCTCTTTTCCGGTTTGTTTTAAGTACGACACCACTGATTGGCTGGATAAGTTAGATCAGCCAATGAAATTATTTGTTTCCTTACCACTGTTCAGAAACTGGAATATCCTTCCCGCGCGTTTCAGTGAGAGAAAAGCCTGCAAGATGAGTGACACTGACAACGATTCAAGTGTTTAAATGATATGCATTAAAATTTTTAAAATGTATCTCTTTTGTGAATAATTTTATCTCTATTCTCCGGTCTCCAAAAGTGTTTTAAAAGTACTAAATCCTTTTTCGGCTGGGGGGCTCCGTCCCCCTGGGCCCCCCGCCAGGACTTCGTCCTGGACTTGACCAGGGGCCCCTGGACCCCAGCTTGGTTAAATCTCACTCATTGAATTCATTTTAGGTTGGCAGCTCTGTAATCGGGTCGCCCGTGATAGGGTTGTACGGGCACGAGACAGATGAGATTTCCATCGGCTCGGCATCAGAAGGAACCAGCAAATTTTCGAAGTGAACTTTAAAATCACCATCAATTGGTATTTGAGCATGGCTTAATTTATCTTCAATGGTGCCATTCCAATTTATACTCTGCCAAATCTCAAGGGAATCGTTCGAATTTGCAAGTTTATGTTGGTATGCCTACTGTTGGTAGCATACGGGTTCGGTGGGGGTTTCCTGGCTAAACAATGCATTACGCACAATAGAATTGGCTTCTGTAAAGGTTTCACCCACATTCACGTCAACAGAATCTATATCTGGCGGGTTTGAATTTTCTAAAAGACGAGATTGGTCGATCTCTATGATCACTTTTATTGTCGATGTTGCGGACTTCTCCGAGTTTTTTCCGCTCCTGGTCACCCAAAAGGAGTGGACGCTGGTGGGTTAACTGGCACAGATTATATCTGCTAGTAGACCAATATGCGTATTGAAAGTGACAAATACAGGTGTATGTACAGCTTTTGAGAAGAAAATGATATTTCAAAATAGCTGCCGGTCGCTACTACAATATATATTTAGCCAGGTTTACCGCTTTCTTTTTATGTGTTACCCGTCTACACGAAAAATCTGCTCGTACGCCTATGTAAATAATGTAGTCTAATAGAATGCCAAACCAACATCATTTTGTACAAATCAGAATAGTGCCACTTAGTTTCTTCGTTTTGCTTCTGGCTTTGGTGGAAGTATAGGCCTACAAGAATTGTGAAAAGCCTCCGATATAAACGAAGATAAAAACAAACACATCCGATAGATAGACCATAAAAATCTAATAATAAAGTAGCCTATTATCTTGACTGACCAGATAAACGTTTTTATCAAGTCTTCGTGGCTAGGTCTAAACCGGGCGGTACAATCCCCAGCCACTGACTTTCATGATTGACCAACAAACATCGGCATTCATGTTTGATGTGACTCCCATTTTTGTGTTTGGCCTATAGGTTTAAATCTTATTTATATATATCTGACCCTAACCCTAGCCCTTATAGAAAGTAGCCTACACGTAGGAAGTTTTATGTGGGCACAGTATGGATGGCTAGCCGCTATAGTTTTACGGTGTAAAAGTGATGGAAATATTGGAAATAGGTACGGGGAGTCGGATCAAACATGATCACTCAAACACATTTTCGCCAGGGAAAATCAAAATGGCATACAGAAGAATTATAGAAAAAAGATTAACACTAAAATAAACACTTGAACCAGACATAAACATATCCGACAAAAAAAAAAAAACCCAAAAAAAACAAACCCAAACAAACAATTCCGTGAAAAACACACACAACATCTGATTAAGATTTCAACCGCGAGGCTGTAGAGTTATCTTCCTTAAATACAGAGGTCGCCCGTTTCCACCTTTAGCCTTTAGTTAAGTTTAAAAAACAAATCTGCGGTGACAGTGCACGAATGACATTTGAAACGAAAAGACGTCAATTTATACGAGATGGGTTGCAATTCTAGTTCTCAGTCGCTAAAGGGAAAGGTATTCGAGCACGAACAAAATTATGCCCAACATAAAATTGATTCACTCATAAAGACGAGCTATAGTCACTATATCATCAAGGTAGACCTAAAAATTACTAAAAATTACACCCCCCCCCCCAAACTAAATAGGCTAAACTAAATAGCCTAGTAAAATTAAAATAATCAAGAAGTAGGCCATACCTGTAGAAAGAAAGGGCTGAAATATTTAAGGTCAATTATGATGTTGGCACAGATAATACCACCAGTATTGCCACCACGTCCACAGGCTAAATTACCTATTCGCTGTTTTATTTTCTGTGCTTGCATATGACATTTTACCGTCCAAATCCATGGCCCATGCAGCTATGCTGGATTTGCACACATTTGTAATTGTAGTTGATTGGAGGCTTCCTTCGAATTAGATGCATAAGAGGATGTTTAACCTAATGGAGAGTGGAGATTGGCCTTATTTTCATTTGCCCGTTCACATTTTTTTGTGGGCAAGTTTTTTTTCGATTGTGAATGTGATGCTATATAAATATAATATAGCATAATATATTCAACGGCTCTTGAGAACATTATTAATTGAAGGGAGATAAATCCAATTATGTAACTTAAGCATTTCATATACAAGTTAGTATTTTAACCAAATATATTTGTTCAGTTCAGACTACTCAAGTTGATGAACTTACTACTGGTACCGTACTAGATTTTTCAATAACCACAAAATATTTCCTGTCAGTTGCCAGATGTGCACAATCAATTAAAAAAAAACTATTTCATCCTCAACTTTCCCTTGCAGACATTTTTCACAGAAGTGTGATACACGATTTATTAATCAATTAATCCTATATTATTATATACCTACCAGTTCCTATTAATATAGGCCTGATGTGAGGATATATTGAGCTTGGTGATATCCCTTCAGAATCCATTCTTAATCAAGGATATAATTTTCAGTTGGACATATAAATCTAGTTTCACAGTAGGCCTATTCGATGATTCCCTAGCAAATCACTTTAAGACATTTGACCAGCAGCTTTTCCAAGTAGGTCTCTAAATCTAATGTAGAAAATTTATAACATGAAGTGTTTATTAAGTCATTAAGTGCAAATTCAAGAGTTGGCTTAGTTCAGTGACTGTGCTAAACCATGATCACTGTCCAACTTTGGAAAGTTCTTTGCTAGTTGTGAGAGCCTAAAACTTAGTAAAACAGAGGAGAGACTTAACAATTTGTAAATACATTGCCATTGGTGATCGACCTAATTCGGCCAGAATTGTAAAATTTGAACCTCTTATGTACCAGTCAGTATTATTTATTTTACTGGCATACACTATTTTATACTAGCTGGGTTTAATAGAGTAGTATGATCTTATACAGTTATATTATTGCAAACTCGTTTTAATAATATTAATAATAATAATATATGCTTTTTTAAAAGCTCTTTTGATATACCAGTAAGCTTTACTTGGTTAGTGAAAAGGAACCTGATGCAGAAAATATTAACCAAGATATTGGTAAAATGAGACTAATCTGATTCCACCTTACTTATACTTATAGGCGTTATCTCCCTTTCGACTTACCCTCGTCGTGTCTAGTTTTAGTCTTTTCTATTGGCCAATCATTAATAGAAGAGCCAATCACAGAGAAGGTGACATAAATTGGCCTTCCCAAATACTGGTAATTTGTTTACTGCTTGAGGTCAAGAGACTGCGTAATTTCAAGGATAAGAAGGTATTTTTTGGTTTCCTGGTTATCACATAGCTTACAGCTTGTCCATAAGAACGGTGGCATCGAGAGAATCGTGACAATTATCACGTAAACACAAAAATAGTTTGGAATATTGTACTTATAATATTTGCCGATCCGAGCAGGTGGCCTACCTAAGCCCTACTATTACTTAAATACCATTACCATACCTGGCAATACTAATTAATATTGTTTCATTTGGTATTTGTTCTTTCAGACTACTACTTCTTCTCGCTAGAAATTTAGGTGCAGTACGTTAATCTGGCTATTCTTTGGGTTAGTTAGGGTTAAAAATTTATCATATTATGTACATTATTATTAGGCCCTATCTATAGGACCTTTTTAAAATCTTTTTGTAAGTGTGCGTATAATTTATTATCACCAGAAGACATTGTTTGTATAGGCCTACTCTTAAAATAGTTAAGTCTCTAAAACTCCATGTCATTCATTCAAAGTCTTCAATATTGAAAACACAAATTATTGTCATCAGCTTTTACCAGGAAAAGATGGGCTTCTGATATCCAGTATTTAAGACAAAATAAACATTTTACTATTGGTTCACGATTCGTGTACCGCAATGCATTTCAGGCCCATTTGTAACTAAGGACTCAAAGAACGAGGCTAGAAATATTCCATAAGTCATGTCAAACGGTGATGGCATAGAGCATGCGCTAGAGGTTGTCACTCGATTGAGACTTTTGGTATATTTCGCCGAACATTACTGATTTGAAATTGGAGTAGAAACAGAAAGTTTGGTTGAATGTAAATCAGATACATTCATGTAACATTATTGTATGTGTTGCGGCCCATTTGTGTAAATTTTTAGGTCCCAGTAAGCGATTTAGCTCAGTTTTAACTTCCACGTTGTAATATTTTCACCCATTCCAGGGGTCCACAAAACCAACTCTATTGACACTGTCGCATATAGGTGTGGGAGTTATGTTATGGACCTTGATCAATTTGAACAATCATGTGAAAGCTTTAAGGCCTAAATTTATCATCCAATTAAATTTATATGAGTGCTAATGATGTTCATAAAGCGAAGAAGCCTATTGATTTTAATTTATTCCAAATTATTACTGCCATCTTCAGTAGAATGAACATAGTTAAAGTGTTAAAGCGAGAATTTCATATTTTCTAAGAAAGTTAAAATATAATTATGTCTTTTGTTCAATAGGTTGTCAACTCACTATTGTACAATCATAGGCATTATTTTCCATACTTAAACTCATTCACACCAGAAATAATAACACAATTACCCCCCTTGTTTTTCTATTCCTCGCACCCGCATAGCTATCTTCAAACGTTTGAACATGAAGTTGAAAATGGCATTTTTGCCAATTTCCCTACTGGCAATAATGAATTATAGGATTATTCTTTAACAAGGTAGGACTGCTTATAGATACCATCTACAAGGCTTTATTTTAATACATTTTAAATTCTCACTTAAAAGGAGCTAAATCGCTAATATTAAGGACATAGAAGTTGGCATAAATGGGTTACAACTGTGCCAACTTCTATGTCCTTAATATTAGCGATTTAGCTCCTTTTAAGTGAGAATTTAAAATGTATTAAAATAAAGCCTTAAAATAGATGGTATCTATAAACATAATAATGTAATATGAATGTATATAAACTGATAATTTTCATTCAATCAGTTATGCCAGAAATCTCAATGGAAGGGCTTAAACTCTTGGGTCTAGTTATTCCAGTCTACACCGATTGTATTTATTGCGCATGCTCTCCAGGAGATAGGAATAAGAGATTGCCGTTTGAGTACATGATTTGTGGAATATGTCTTATCTCGTTCGTATACCAATGGTAAAATGTTTATTTTGTCTTTATTGGATATCAGAAGCCCATCTTTTCGCAGTAAGATCACAACATCACAATGTTGCTTTAAAATGACAAATAATTCATGCTTTCAATGTTGAAGACTTTGTATGATATTGAGTTATAGACTTAGCTGCCATACTTTAACTATGTTTCAAGAATTATAACCAAAAATTATTTCAACTTGACAAATTGCAAATTGAAACAATTTCTACCTTTAAAATTCAGGACTATGATTTACAAATCAAATATTCCACCCTATTTAGGTTACTGTTCTCTTGGAACAGCTCTGGTTAACATTTTTTAGACTTACATGAAACTCAACACCAGCAAAACTCATATCTTAATAGATAGGCCCCTTTAATGCTCGACACACTGACAAACTTTCTGATGCGACTAATAATTACAATGTATTATAATATTATCAATATTTTGAATGTGGGAAAACTGCCACCATTAAATAGATACATATTCTTGCTCATAATTTTAAATGAGCAATGTCCAAACTACCTTGCTGAAACACTATTATATAATTCCCCCCAATGGCACCCATTACTCTGATTGTGTCAAGACCTAACCATCTCTTCTCAATTATGTAATCAGAAATAAAGTAAACCCAGACTATTCTGTTCATGACTCTTAAATACAATATACTTTTTTTGTGACTTGATTAAGATATATTGCACACTGTCACTGAAAAGTGTACACCTGTTTATTCAACTAAATTCATGTTTCTATATAATGTTAGCCATAGCTTGAGCAGATTCGCAATTGTTCTTTCACCAGTCAATGTAGATATTTATTTTTTAGCCTAAAGGCAGCAATAAGACTTCATTGTTGAGTGTGGTTCATTAGCATTGTGTGTTGATACACCTTGTTGCGTAATAGACATTTGATTGCCACATCACCTTCTGCATAATATATCATAATATGTCTATTGTGTGAATAGTGTACCCCACATTCAGTGTGTTGTATATATATATGTTAAAAATAAGTGAGGTTGGTGGACATCTTTACAGTATCATATCAAAAAGGTAATAGTTATAATGTTTTAAAATTTGTTTCAACACTTGTGGCTGAGGAGAACAATCAGGTAAAAATCTACATAAACTGTAGTTACATGTAACTGTTGACAAAATAAAGTTATCCATCAAGATATTCAGTTATTATTTGGTGACTTAACAAAACATAGAAGTAGACTATACAATTTGATCTAAATACCCTGGATGTTTGATTTGGAATGTTATTTACAAAACTATTAAATTTTTACTAGATATTGTTTATCTGGCTGAGTATGAAATTAATTAAGGTAGGTACATGTAAGAAGTAACCCAGGAGTATAAAATATCCTTGAATGTAATTAAAGGTCAAGCCATGTGTAGCAGTTTTACTTGTTTACTATGCTATAAATTCATCCATGCATGTCAGTAATTAAATGTATTTCAAGGTGTGCTTTTTCTGGTTTGTATGTTAAATTATTGATTTTATCCATTTATTTGTCTATCCCCATGAAAAGTTTTTTCATTCTATGAATGTTGTAGTTTGTAGCACGGATGTTGCCTGAAATGCTAATCCCATTTCTCATCTTTTAAATGAAATGTTATTTTATTTTTTTTAATACATGTAATTATTATTAGTATCATTCATTAATCATACATGTATGGCTTTATTCATAATATGATTTATAATTTGATTGCATGACAGGTTTGTCTTAATTAAGTTTTAATAAAATGGAGACCCACAGATTATTGGAAACCAGTACATCAGTTGAAGAGGTCAGATATATGTAAAGTAGCGCATTTAGTAGCCAACCTCATTGCTTTATTCACATGCTGCATTCATTGCTTTTATTAAAGAAACCCTCCCTGTTTTATTTAAATTGTTTCAGTGGCATTTTGTAATTGAACTGGATATTTGTACACAGGACACAATTCTACCTTAGGGTGCCACCGCCACACACTAACAAACAAATCTCCAACACTATTCATAGCACTATATTTATTATATGCAACAACCCTGCCTTAATTCCCTCTCATTAATCAACCCCAAATTACCCTTTATACTGCCCATGTTAATTTTTTGTACAGTAGACTGATTTTGTTTACTTTGGCCTGCCATAATTTTGTTCAGAATTTTTCAGTACTCTTGGTTTGAAATTAGTTGTGCTAAGGCCACCTTCTGATTAATTGCCTGATTAACAGGCCTGGGAATGGGATCGTTTTATAAATTCAGAAGATCAATAAACGTTTTTATACGCCCACATTTTCATGTGGATGTCTTACGCCGTCGCCCCTGTCCGTCCGTCTGTCCGTCCACAATTTGTTTGTGGACTCTCTCTACAGGTCACAATTCTTATCCGATTTTGACCAAACTTGTAATAAAGCCTTATCCCCATAATATCTCGGCTGCTTTGGATATTGGCATGTATCGGATTGACACTTCATGGATTATGGCCCCTGATTGTGCGAAAAATCACATTTTCAGCTTGTGGACCCTATAGAGGTTACAATTTTGAACCACTTTTCATGAAACTTGACATGTAAGTTAATAACCCAAAGATCTTGGTTCCTATCGATATTTGCGCCCATTGTATCGTAACTTCCTGAATTTTGGCCCTTGATTTTCTGAAAAATCACCCTTTTTAGCTTGTGGTCCCACTGGAGGTCAAAATTATTATTCGATTTAAAAAAAACGTTTGATTATATCATCATTATAGTGAAAATCAGACCAAAATTGACGGACAAAATACCCGCCGTTTGTACGTGAATAGTATGAAAATATGTTATATCAAGGTTGTGGACTCTTTACAGGTCACAATTCTTATCCGATTTTGACAAAACTTGAAATATAGGTCTATCCCCATGCGATCTCAGCTGCTTTTGATATTGGCATGTATCGGATCGAAACTTCATTGATTATGGCCTGTGATTGTACGAAAAATCATGTTTTTAGCTTGTCGACAGAATAGAGGTCACAATTTTGAATGGATTTTGATGAAACTTGACATGTATTAATAATCCAAAGATCTTGGTTCCTCTGGATATTCCTGAATTATGGCCCCTGATTGTCCGAAAAACGCCCTTTTGAGCTTGAGGTCCCTCTTGAGGACAATCTGATTAAAACACAGATCCAATTTCGTTTCGTTTTTCATAGTTCAAAATTTCGTTTTTACTTTTCTTTACCACTCTTGGATCTGGATGACTTGTTATCTAACTCGCGTTCTGCCTGAAATGAGGGGTCAGCCAATCAAATGGTCTGTCGAATCGACCGTTGACCTTTTCATGTGTGGAACTGTGGGTATATATTACCAGCCAATGACGCCTATACTAACACCAGCGGATAGAAATCAAAACAAAACAAAAGTAGATTTTAAAAAGCATGGCAGTGGCTAATTGGTTACTCGAATGACTGACGTTATCGGGTCAAATGTCCCGTGCTTTGATACCTGACGTCATAGAACGTGAGCTCCCGCTATAACTTTTTAGATCCATATGAGTGTAGGCCATCGAAAGTATAAAAAACGAAACGAAATATAGATCTATATTTTAATTAGGTTGTCTGGAGGTCACAACCCGATTAAAAAAAATGTTTGATTATATCACCATTACATGGTAATGAAGGTTGCGTTCGAATTTTGTGAAAATCGGACCAAAATTGACGACAAAATGGCCGCCATTATATTGTACGCGAATAGTGTGAAAATATGTTATATCACGGTTGCGGACCCTATCGAGTTCACAATTTTAATCCGATTTTGATAAAATTTGAAATGTAAGTTTATAACCCAAAGATTGCTTCCTTTCGATATTTGGGCACATTGGACCATAACTTCCTGAATTTTGATGAAACTTGAAATACATGTTTACAACCTAAAGATCTTGGTTCCTTTCGATATTTGCGCATATCAGATTGTAATCTCCTGAATTATGGCTCCTGATTGTACGAAAAGTTGCCTTTATTAGCTTGTGGTCCCTTTGGAAGTCATAACTATTACCAGGTTTGAAAAAAAAACGTTTGATTATTATATCACTGTTACACCGTAATGAAGGTTCAGTTCTAATTTCATGAACATCAGACCAAAATTGCCAAACAAAATGTCCGCTGCTTTTACGCAAAGAAAATAAGAATATGGTACATCAAGGTTGTGGACCCTGTAGAAGTCACCATTTTAATCCGATTTTGATGAAACTGGAAATGCATGTTTATAAGCCAAAGATTTTGGTTCCTTCCGATATATTTCCGCATATCGAATTGTAACTTCATGAGTTATTACCCTTGATTGTAGGAAAAGTCACTTTCTTTTTAGCTTGTTCTCTATCCTGCCTGGCAGCCGCTGGTTAAAGAACCAAACCTTGTAAAAGCAAAAGAAAAAAGATATGACCAATAGTTGTACATTTCTAAGAATTATGTCCTGTGTTCATGTGTCACAGATAAAATTAATGCCTTTATCGTTTTTGTTTGACCCTTTCTTTAGATAGGATATGTACTGTAGTTTTAGTACTGTAATAAAATGTCCTAGTCAGGTCATTACTGCTCTTCAGTCTTCTAAGTTTCTATTTCAGTAGTTGGCTATCGGGGATAATTTTAATTTTAACGTTTCAGTATTATTAATGCTTTTTGGTGGCAAGATGCAGTCATTTGTCCTATTAATTCCGACTAATTGAAAATGTATGACGTATTACAAGTGCTTGCCACTATACATGTCTTTTAAGATGATTCAAGAGATGGGTTCAAGGTTAGAAGGTTAATAGACAATCGTGTGTAACATTCCAATCTGATTGGTAGATAATCACCAATGATTGTTTATGATTAGTATAAACCAATCAGAATATGAACTGACCATTTGCAGGTCTAATTGTGACAATACTATTGGATAAATACTAATGGTCTTAAATCTTGAAAAGCGAATTTAGTAAGCCGCAACTGTGACTTTATATGACTAACATGCATACTTACTGGAAAATTGGTTTAGTACAAATTGTTTGTGTACCAAACATCAAGCTGATTAAAACATAGATTCTATTTTGTAGTTATACTATTTAAATTCAAATTATCTTTAAAAGATTTTTAAGAAAAGAATGGAAACTTCTTTCTATTAGACCTGTGACATTAACCAAGATAATTATCTCTTGAATCAACTTCTCAGTGTTAACTAAAATTCTTGAAGATACTATTGATGAATTCACCTGCATGAAAATGAAAATGACATTTGACAACTTTGACAGGTATTATCTACTAAAGCCATTGTCATTGTTTTTCAAGTTACATCTTTTCGTATTTAACAAAATAGATGTCTATTGTGGATAAGAATAATAAGATTGTTCAAGAATTTCAACAGACGATATGTATGTATCTGTTCAAGAATTTCAACAGACGATATGTACAGTATCTATTAAATCAGATTGACTGATATCAACTTTTGTTTTTTACCGGTACATCATTGTCTACCAAATCTAAGGATGACTGCATCATGCTTCCAACTATTTTGGTGACCAGAATACTTTGTAGAAATGCCAGAATAGTCTTTAGAATAGAGTAGTTTTTTTTATGGGTGACTAGAAGACTTTTGCTTATTATGATTTAAATAATTAAAAAGTTCTACAAAATTTATTATGATGCAACTTTTCCCCAATTACTTTCTAAACCCTCTGAATTTACCCCCATATAACCAACCAGATATACAAAATATTCCTGATAACCCTAACATTTTTTATACCAGTTTCAATTGCATATTACTACTGACCCACATTTATGCAATGTACAGCTGAGGAAATGACATTTTATAACCAAGATTTACTATCCCTGTACTACTCTCTAATATATGGCCGATTTGTTAGCACGTCCGCACTGTATCATAAAGTCTGTTGTTCAACTCATTGAGTCAACTGGGGTGTTTTTAATTCCCTGGTTGTATGTGACAAAGAGTAGTGTCTCCTGTCCAACCTCCACTGCTAAAGGACCTTACGCGCAAACAAATTATTGAAATCAAATTAAACCATGTTAGTCATGAAATGACCTAGTTTGTGTCAAGTGGACGTTAAATTCTATTTCTAGCTCTCTAATCCTCAGTTTTCATTATGAAAAGTTTTAAGTTTGTTTTGTTTATGAAAGATCATATAACGAAAATATGTACGAAAGTAAATAAATTTTATGTACACAAGAGTAAAATGAGATGTTTTTAGGTTTATATGTATTTAAAGAATTCAGTATAATGTTTATATATGAATAACCCCTTTTGACCTTGTGTTGAGAACATCATATTTTATAGAACTATAAAGCTGTCTAAAGAATACAATATTTTATCATGTCATAAGTTATATAGCCTGTCCGGGGAAGGAGGAAAAAAGTAGTGCATTTTTACTTTATTGATAGTCTTTCAAAAATCTCTTCAAAATTGTTTGGATTTGTACACTTCCAGGATTATATTGATATTAGGGCAGTTTTCATAACATAAAAAAGGGTATGTTATAAAAGATCAGCTAGTTGTACAATATGGTAGAAGTATTCCATGACCTACTGTAGTCGTGTCCTCAAAGTATGTTACTTAACACAATTGCTCAGGGAAAAAATATGGTGAACCTCAACATATGTTGAAATTTGAAAATATAAAAGAGTTTAATAGAATTATATTTGGGGGAAGCAGGGTGTCCTTATGTCTTAATTTTGTTTACCTTCATTAATATAAATTCATAAACTAATAATTTTTTAGTTTTCTTTTTACAGAAATTTATTATTTTTTTTAGAAAAAAACTTAACCTAATGCTTGACATTGACTGACATTTAACATCTTGTTTTAACCTATCTCAGTGGATTCAAACTAAACCTGTTCTTGATTTTTGACAAATAAGAAACCTATTTTACAAATGTAATATTATTATGTATTATATAATTTATTGTTACAGCTACTTATTGTTTTATATTTATTGTATGTTTGCCATTCATATTTATACATGCATGGTCTGTATATTTTGAAAAAAAAGATAAGTTATAATCTTTTTATTTTCATGTACGGTATATGATTGTGTTTTTTTGTGTTTGCAAATCATAGAAACCTGTATTGCTTGAATGACTTCATCGTAATTATATGAAAGTTAAATGTGTGATATATTAGATGTTGTTTTAAAGAAATTAGATATAACATTTTATATCATGTTACTGCCAATTTCAGAATAGAAGAATGGAGAAATTAACTGATATTGAGCTAACTAGTATTGATACTACAGATCCTAAGCCAAGATCTTTTTATGATGCCTCAGCTATTCTTATTCAGGTAATCTACTGTTTTGATTTATTTTTAGTTGAAACAAGTACAAAGCCACGAAAGGTGTTTTTTTTATACACACTCACATTGTATGTGATTAAAAACAAAGTCATAGGTATCATCTAAAGTTTTATTCTGAGCTAAAAATTAGAACTACATGTATGTTATCAAAGATTGTTTAGATTCTAAACCATCTTTGATAACAAAGTTTTAATTTTTAGTTCAGAATACAAAGGACCTCACTTCCCAGTCACATTTACTGCTTGTCAACCAGCAAAACTTTCAATGTAATTTTTTTGATACATGTAGTTGGATATTACAAAACTTGCTCCACAGGAATTTATTGACATTGATATACATGTGGTGAGTTAACACAAATGATTTTGGTGCTAATGAGGTCTTGAGATGCCATTGTCTTATGTTTTGAAATTCCAAGAATTGTTTTTAAAACTTTTTTATTTTGTTATTACAGGAGGATGATATTGAAACACCATATGGAAACATGCATGTTGCTATTCAAGGTGATAGATCCAAGATGCCTATTGTAACCTTTCATGACATCGGATTAAATCGTAAGTGCATTACTCTGTTAAAGGGGAATTATGGCCTGGGAGATTAGAAAAAGAGCTGGCAGTTCTCACTAACTATAGTAGTTAAAAACTAGATAATTTAAAGGGAATTTGCTGAAAATTTCTGTCAATTTTATCCACTCTGAACTGAGATATTAGCTTTTTAATTTTTGGCCTAGCCTTGATCATAATTACTAAGTCGGTACCATTAATTAGTTTATTTACGTTTTTTGCAGATGTGACATGTTTCCAAGGATTTTTCAGTTTTTCTGAAATGCAACCAATACTTCACCACTTCAGTGTTTACCACATAAATGCGCCTGGACAGGAAGAAGGTGCCCTTCATTTGAAACCTGAGTAAGTAATAAAAATTTGAAGATAAAAATTTGTGATATTATATCTAGCATTTCTCTTGATATGATTTGTGGGAATGACTTGAAGAGATAGAATACATGTAATTCTTAAGTTGGCTATTATCAAAAATATATTAGAAGTGACAATGTTAGTTTAGTGATTTTCATTTTTGTTAGTTTTGCAGTTTGAATATAATAATATTGCATGAGCAGATTAACTCTGAAGATTTTCCGCACCCATAGAATTATAATTCAGTTGCCCGAAATTATAGATTTTCAATCATGGTATCAATTATAGAGTAGATGAAACCAGGCATAATTTGTATTTAAAATATATTAGCTTTGTCCTTAAATATAAGAATCTTATAACTATATGTGCTATTTCCAAATTGCTTGTCAACAGACATGATGCATTGGGTAATCCTGATTCCCTGGGTAACAGGTAGGTTAGACAAAGTGAATCTCCTTGTAGCACCAGTTTTTCTTGCAGTTTATTATTTTCAATTTCTTCCAACACCCAAAATAAAATGTACTATGTATTTCTTCAGCACTTCAATCACCATCTTGAATCATTATATACTGTTTTAATATGTTAGCCTCTTCCTTCTGTTTCAAATATCTGAAACATCTTATTAGATGCATGTAATAATTAATTAATTAGAATTACATTTATTTCCTAATTTTCAACAAAATTAATCCAAATAATCAATGAAACTATAGTTCCATGTTATGATTATTTTGCAAATGAGGATGTACATAATACTGTAGGTAAAGGTGCTAGATGCAAGGATTAATTTTTGAAATCTCTATTCTTGATTGCCTGTAGTTTGTGTTAGTTTTCAACGATGTGTATAGACAACCAACTGGACCAAATGTCAATTGAACAACTTTTTTACATACATTTGACGATTAAAGTTATATTATTCTTAAAACATAGATGATAAAATGACTTTTTGATTTGGACTCAAATGTGCATAGACTACCACTTAGACAAAATGTTGATTGAACAACTTCTTAAATACATTTAAAGCTTAAAGCCCCAATACCACTCTTGTTGAAACTGAATAATATGTCCCAATCTTCATTCTGGTCAACAAATTGTATTATTTTACAATATTCCAATTAATTGATAATATAAATTTCATCTTAGCACACCTAATTTAAAAAATTGGAAAAATTCAACTAATTGATTTGAAAAGTCTAATGTAAATCTTTTCAAATGTGACTTGGATTTTAAAATATTTTCGAACCTTCTGGACAAGTAAAATAGGTTGTAATAGATAATTTACACAACAGGTAGGACGCTTAGAATAAGGCTATTTTTTATTTTCTCGAGCTGCCAAGCCACCAAGAGTGTTATTGTCCCTTTAAAGTTATTTTATTATTAAAACATATAAAAAATATTAATGATGGATTTGGACTTAGCTTGCAACATCTTATGAATGTCAAATGCACAAATATTGTCATTGCACTACAGATAAAAACTGAGAGTAGAGATATCTTTGGCCTTTTAATAAAGCTTAAAATGGGACGACCTGTAGTAGTTCATCCTGGTCTTGGTTCTTGTAAATGTAGTAAAATGTTTTTAGCTCCAGCAGTCCAGGATTATGGTTTGATATGCAAATGCATTATTTGCCTTCTGTGTTGCATGTCCTTTGTATGCAGTTTGTTGTGTTTATTTTATAAATGTTTCGGTTTTGAATTCAATCTTGCTTTGTAGTTCACCTCTCATATCGGTCCATCATGTGTTTTTTTCTTTTTCTTGTCTTGTAGTTTTAGTCATTTGTTTTGGATAAAAGTAGAGTGTTTCACGTGACCTGAAACATGAACATCAGACGATCACACACAGTCACAGCCATTACTTTTTTGTTATGGATGATGTATTGTTTTATGGAATTTCATTTTAATGTTACAACATTTACACATGATTGCCATAGGGCAAATAATGAAAAATGTCTTGCCCATAATGAAAGAATAGAATCAACATTTTAGTAGAATTGTTGAATAATGCTGTAATACTAATATTTTTGCTGTTTAACATTTTCTTTAAAAGTTTATTTTTATGGTTTAGTTTTTCCTATTTTATGTTTATGATTTATTTTTTTATCTATTAAATAGGTTAAATAAATGTAAAATTCAGAAAATCCTTTATATATTATTCAGTATTGTTATGATTACCTGGTGCATTATTTATGATTATATCAAAACAAAATAATTTTGTAATTTGGTTTCTTACATTAAATGAAAAAACAAGTAATTACATTAAATTTCACATAAATTCTTTCTCAACTGCACTAGTTTTCCACACAAAAAAAAGATGGAGTAGAGTAGAAACCATTATCATCCAATATGAAAAAACATATTATCATCCAACTTTCTTTGGCAATATCTCGTCATAGTTGAAATGGCTGTGATCAGGTTAATGCATTCAACCGTATCACAGATTTTATTGCTTCATTTATTTTATATTTGATGTTTATATTGTTTTCTGTGAGCATAAAATTATAATTCCAAGTTTGTTATAAATTATTCATTAAAACTATTTATTACTAACAACATTCATCAATGTACAAATGTACTTGTTTGACTATCTTTATTATTAACTAATCATTTGAAACTGTTTATAAGTTTGTTTTTCATTTATTAAGGTTCGTTTACCCGACCATGGATCAATTAGCTGAAGCCGTTCATCATGTTGTAGAGCATTATGGGTAAGTTTTATTTTGAGACTAACATATGATGAATTTACTAGATTACTAAGTTCATTAACAAATGAAGCTATTTATGTCGTTATTGATTGCATTGTATGAACTACAATGTAAGGATGTCCAGTTTAACCACTTGTTTTAATGGATTTAAGCCACACATGATGATTTCTTTATTATCTAAATATTTTTTTAGATTGAGGAGATTTATTGGATTTGGTGTTGGAGCTGGAGCAAATATTTTAAGTCGATATGCTGTGAGTAATTTATTATAATTTCCATGTAATCTTTTATTTTGTTTTTTTCTTCAATAAAATCAGTAATATGTATAATATAATGTCATACATATTCAAAAGAGTTGAGAAATATTGTGAATTGAAAATAAGATTATTGTTTCCTCTGTAAAAACAGAAGGTGGGGGGGGGGGGGGGCAAATGGTTAAGCGTGTGAGCTTTAGATAAGAATGTCTGTCATTGAGTCAAGTGGGGTTTGTGGATTTTTGCAAAAGTAGTTAACTCTGAAAATGAGTCGTTAGTTACCTGGACCTGGTGTGAAGAATTGAGGTCATTAGAGAATGAACACAATGAATATTCAGTGTTCCAAGACCCTTTGGAAGCCATGGTGAGAAATATGTTGGTTTGCTCACCTGCATGTGTGTTCCAATCCCATTGTTGGTTGAGAAAGTTCATCAGGATTTTCTAGTGTGATGTGTGGGTGTATCTTTTAAAACTTGGTGAGATTGCGTAAGGAACACACTACAGAAAATGTCAACAAAGTACATATTTGCAAGGGGAAATTCCTGTTTCACTTTAAGTACACTCTATTTGATATGTAGTGTAAATATTTTTTTAGCTGAGTCATCCTGATAGTATTGATTCCTTGGCTTTGGTTAATGCAACAGCAACACCTGCAGGCTGGATTGAATGGGGATACCAAAAGGTGAGCTTTATTATATTTGTTTGTATCACTTTGTTCTCCTTTGCGCTCACCTTACTTGATGTCTAATTTCTGGTTGGATTTCTGGCAGTTTCGGAAATCATCACTACTCTACTGTTCATTTGGATTTTCAACAATTCAAAAAGTCTGTTGCCAAAGTTATTGTATGAGTGATGAAAGTATTATTTAAAGTGCAGTACAATTATTTACTTTACATTATTCTTTATAAACATAATTTCCAATATTCATATTACAGTGTAACATATGTCTAAACATGTTATGGCTCTGTTTTATGTTATTGCACCTTTTGAACATTAAAAACAAAAATTAACATCCGATCTGTATGAAATTTATATGCATTATTTAAATTACTGAAAGGAATAATGTTTTTGAATTTGAGAGAATGTTATTGAATTTGAGCAATATCCATCAATTATGCCTAGAGTTATGGCCCTTGTTTCAATTTAGTTATCTGTTTGAAATTTGTATACATTATTTAAATTAGTGAAATAAAGAAATTGATGTCTAAAGTTATGGCCCATGTTTCACTTTATTGAATGCTCGAATGACAAAAGTTATCTTCCGATGTATGAAATTTATCTGCATTAGTTAGGGTGCCCCAAATAAATATCTCCAAATATCTCGACAATTACACCACAATACTAATATATTTACCAAGCCTTAAATCTGTTTCACACATTTATAGTCACTAAATAAACGACCATGTTGTACTTAATAACCATACATAATTAATACTGAAAACTGGTTTTGAGTGGCGACCAAAACATCTAGACACTTTTGAGTAAAATATAGGTTACATGCCCTTGTTTTGAAATTAGTCTCTCTTAATCAGTCTACTGATCATTCTACGTCTAATTGACAGGTCGGGATAATCAAGACTACTTTTTTTACGAAACGTGGAACAAGAAATTAAATTTAGAAACACACACATCAGACAACACAACAATATTTTTAAGAACCTTGTAAAAGTAAAATGAAACTACTCTAGTATCATATTCTTGCTTTACGGATGTGAGTCAAAGATATTATTTGTACAAAACCAAAATATGCAGCTTCTAATGGTACAGTTAATTATAAGGCAATTTAAAAAATAAAACAAGTGTAATTTCCAAAGATGCCGTAATAACCAAAAAGTTAAATATTATTGCTATTCAGAATCATCAACAATAGATTTTTTACGACTGTAGTTCTTAGACTAGAAAACATTTTCTATTTCATTTGTCTATGTTGTTATCTTCTGAGTAGAAATAATATGTAAAAGCAGAATTCTAACAATAATGTAAGCAACGAATGCAGAGAACAGTGAGTGATAATGAAACAACAGTTGTCCTTTCTTTAAAATGATGCGGTTGCTATGGCAACCATCCAAAATCCTTAATATTTCACTAACATTATACAATTCATAATATTTTATATATCATTGGCTGTAAATATGTGCTAAATGATTTCTGCTACCGTACTTAAAATGTGGTACCGTAATCAATTGGTTTGTCATGGTGATCAGTTGGTTTGAAAATTGAATAACGTTGACTTTTGGGGGGGTTGTTTTTGTTTTGATTGCTATAACAACCAAATAGTAAGTATTATATTAAGAGGAAAGATAAGTAATTGTAAAAATTCACATTTACCAGTACGGTACACTTGAAAATCTCAATTCCTTCATAATTTTTTTAAGCCTAAAATTGGGCAATTTCCAATTGCAGAATGTTTTTCAAAAGTAAACCCCTTTCCCGCATATACAGAGATGGCATATAAATATTTTGTTATTATTTATTTGTTTATTTGTTCAATCTTGCCTGACAGCTACTGACTTTAAATAATATAAGAATTAATATTAATAGTAGTTTTTGGTGTTTTGAACATTTTCGCATGATATTTATAGCCCCAACGAGTGTGCGAGACTGTCAGAAATCAGTAGTTAGTCATTCAACTAAAGTGTGCACGATCAACGTGTCAAGAACTTTTCAGTAGGCACGTGGGGCACCTTACATTAGTGAAACGAAGAAATGTTTGGAATTTCAGCCATTTCTATTTGTTGGTTGTAGAGTTACGGCTCATTGTGTGCTCTCGAATGACAAAAGTTTTCATCTGATCTGTATAAAATTTATAAGCATTATTTGAATAAGTCGAGCCAAAAAGGCTGTCAAATTTTAATAATTTTTGTATTGCTTCCAGAGTTATGACCTTTGTTTCAGTCTAAAGCACCTTGTGTACCCTTGAATGACAAAAGTTATCATATTCTGATCTGTATAAAATTTTATGCATTATTTAAATTAGCAAAGCGAAAAATGCTGTCTAATTTCAACAATTTTTGTATTACTTCCAGAGTTAATGCCCTTGTTTCAGTTTATAACACCTTGTGAACCCTGACAGGAAGAAATTTAAATTCTGATCTGTCTGTATGATTATCAAATTGTCTTGTAGATGCCCCACATTACCTACAAAAGATTATATGTGACAACCCTTGTTAAGTGCTCAGTCAGATGATTTAGCTGCTGGAGGACCTACGTTTTGTTGCCTGGCAATCTATCTTTATTATATTATTTATATGCCCAGGTGGAAATCTGGCTGTTTTGATAAAAAGTTGTCCATTCTTGAAGCTTATAGAAAGACTTGCAATAGGCATATTTAGCTGTTAAGTAATGTGTCTTTAATTTCTGCTAGAATGGTCTTTGTTTCACTTTATAGAACCTTGTAAATGCTCTTACGACTAAAGCGAAGAATCCTATTGAATTTCAGCAAATTCTATTACTAACTTTCAGATTGATGTCCCTTGCCCTCATTTCACATTGTTAACCTTTTGACCATTCTGTCAACAAAAGTTATCATTAGATGTGTATGAAATCAATATCATGTATTATTTAATTTAGTAAAAGGCACTAGCCGGATGTTAAGCGTTTTTCGTTAATAACTTCTAGAGTTGACCTTGTTTACTTTGAACTTTGTGAAGTGCTCTATTCACAAAGGTTATCATCCTATCTGTATTAAATTTATATGCATTATTTTAATGAATAGAATGAAGAATCCAATTGAATTTCAGGGATTTTCATATGCAACTTTGAGAGTTATGGCCCTTATGCATTATTTAGATAGTAAAAAGAATAATACAATTGAATGTCAGCAGTTTCTGTAAATAAATTCTAGAGCTATGGCCGATCTGATTAAATTCATTTTATACAATTAGATTAGTAAAACGAAGAAGCCTATATAAGTTTCAACAATTTTCCATACATAACTACAAAAGTTATTTGGTCAAGTTTCAATTGATATTTATGAAATTGATTTTCAGTATCTTGTAAAAAAAGATTAAATTTACTACAACCTTTGTTGTCGACTGCATGGATGATATAGCTGCTGTGTGCATATTTTTCGATGCTTGGCAACCTATTTTCACTGTAATCAATAACATGGACATTGACAATCAAACCAGCATTCTAAATTCTTTTGGGCATGACCTGGGGGTGTATCAAATTGTCTGTATTTTAAATTCTTTCACTTCTATAAGAATGCTGTGATATGATTTGTTCTCCAAACAGCATAAAAAGTTAATTTAACAGTTAAAGTTTATTTTTTGTACTTTAGATGAACTCCTGGTATCTATTCAGTGGGCAAGTAACTAATTTCACAGAAGAATATCTATTGTGGCATTGGTTTGGAAAGGTGAGTATAAACTGTTAAACTTTTCATTACTTGGAACTTGGTCCCATTAGATTAATGTGTATTGCTTTAATAAATTGACTAATGAGTTTGTTTTTGTCATTTTTTTTTTCTTGGGCTATAGCCCATTGTTTTGTGTAATTGATTGATAGCCATATTTCCTTGACTATCAGTCAAACTAATCAACTTGACAGAATGATTTCAACAATATCTCCAAAGTTACTATATAGATGTGCTCATTTGAATTTTTACAAAGATTATTATTTTAAAGTCGTGGAGAATTTTTTTGTGGGGTCACGGCAGACTACTCTGATATTTTTGAATAAATGCTATGTTTTCATGAAAAGCATATCAGAGGGCTGACTGAAAAGTTCTAAGCCCGAAAAGAATAGATTGATTGGGTTGAAACAAGCTTTTGCCACCAATATAAGTACAATCATTGAATGAATCAAAGACAGAAGAACTGTGACTGTTGTACCGTCACCAGACCATCTTGTGAACCTACCCATTCTAATCACCAGAAATGAACAAATTGGCTATATAAGACAGTCGTGGGTCTGCAACTGAAGAGACTAAACCCAACATAGATTCATGCCGACATGGTCTCCACTTTAGGGAATGATGCCCCTTCATTTTCCACAGTAATGAAGAGAGTCTTACTGATGGCCCACTCTTGAAAGGCCATCAACAAATCATTCAAGTAGACATTATCCGATTGCATGACATGGTGATGACTGATCGACAATTGACCACTCAACTTATTGCAAAAAGGTTGGGAACCACTGTTTTAGAGCATAATGTGAGAGATGTGGAACTCGCGGCTTAATTGAGTTAATCTTGAACTAATGGTTGCTTACCAACACTGGCAAGATATGATGCTTTCATATAACTAAGACAATTTGTATTTCATGTGGAAACATTCTTGTCGGAATAATGATATGGCATTATTCATACATTTCAAACCAGTCTATAACGATTTCCCTACAAGATTATACAACTGTATTGTTTTTGTTTGCAGAAAACAAGATGGGAGAATCATGATTTGATCACCTGTTACAAAGAATACATGAAGTCTGTAAATGCCCAGAATTTAGGTCTATTCATCGAATCTTATTTGAAGTAAGGACTTGTATTTTAAAGACAGGACAAGCCAGATTGTTAACATATATTAAGTCAAAATCTGCATTTTTTTTAATGCAAAGACCCTTTTTTCTATGTAATTAAGCTGCAATTGAGTATTACAAAAAACCTAGTAATGTGGAATGGGCTGGCTTGTACTAAAAGGAACAATTGTTAATATTTAATTTGTTATAGAGATGAATAAGGTGGTGCCGATGTAAAATTAATAAAAACCGAAACAAATGTTATGTAATAAAAGTATTGGGTAAGGCCTTGACTACCACAAGATGTTGACTTTCTGTTCACATGTCATACTTTCAGTTAATGCAAAGATAGTTTAGATTACAATATAATTTTATACAAACCTCATCATGCTCTATCCAAACTTGTGAAGTAATTCGTCGGTAGATGTTACAGTGTTTTGAAATGGTACAGAGTTGAACAGCAGTATGTAATCCCATTTCCCATGATATTCTTTTTTTTTATTACAATGCAGCTTTTACAAATATAATAATTGTATTTTATGTTACAGACGTTCAGATTTAGGAATTGTACGAGAGATGGATCTGATGAAAAAAGCTGCTTCTAGAACAATCAAGTAAGTGGAGAAAATGTTTTTTATTTTATACGCCCACATTGAAATGTGGTCGTATATTGTCGTCGCCCTGTCCGTCCGCCCGAGGCTAAAGTTAATATCAGATTGACTTGAGATTTATACACAGTGTTTAAGGTCATGAGATGAAGAAGGCTATTGTTTTTCAGCGATTTCCGATAATAACTACCAGAGTTATGGCCCTTGATCACTTCAAAAAATCTTGTGGACGCTCTAGAGGCCAAAGTTAATATCCGATCGCCTTTAAATTTACACACAGTGTTTAACGTCATGAGACGAATAAGCCTATTGATTTTCAGAGATTTCAAATAATTACTGCCAGAGTTATCTCCCTTGATAACTTCAAAAAATCTGTGAATTTATACACAGTATTTAAGGTCATGAGACTTTCAGCGATTTTCGATAATTAGTGCCAGAGTAATGGCCATTGATCACTTAAAAAAAATCTTGTGAACACTCTAGAGGCCAAAGTTAATATATGATTGACTTTAAATTTATACACAGTGTCTAAGGTCATGAGACGAAGAAGCTTTTTGACTCTCAGCAATTTCTGATAATAACTGGCAGAGTTATGGCCCTTGATCACTTCAAAAAATCTTGTGGACGCTCTCGAGGCCAAAATTAATATCCGATTGACTTTAAACTTATACATAGTGTTTACAGTCATGAGACGAAGACGTCTATCGATTTTCAGTGATATTCAATAATTACTGCCAGAGTTACGACCCGTGATCACTTCGAAAAAATCCTGTGGAAGCTCTAGAGGCCAAAGTTAATATCCGATCGCCTTTAAATTTACACACAGTGTTTAACGTCATGAGACGAATAAGCCTATTGATTTTCAGAGATTTCAAATAATTACTGCCAGAGTTATCTCCCTTGATAACTTCAAAAAATCTGTGAATTTATACACAGTATTTAAGGTCTGAGACAAAGAAGCCTATTGATTTTCAGCGATTTTCGATAATTAGTGCCAGAGTAATGGCCATTGATCACTTAAAAAAAATCTTGTGAACGCTCTAGAGACCAAAGTTAATATATGATTGACTTTAAATTTATACACAGTGTCTAAGGTCATGAGACGAAGAAGCCTTTTGACTCTCAGCAATTTCCGATAATTACTGGCAGAGTTATGGCCCTTGATCACTTCAAAAAATCTTGTGGACGCTCTCGAGGCCAAAATTAATATCCGATTGACTTTAAACTTATACATAGTGTTTACAGTTATGAGACGAAGACGTCTATCGATTTTCAGTGATTTTCAATAATTACTGCCAGAGTTACGACCCGTGATGACTTCGAAAAAATCGTGTGGAAGCTCTAGAGGCCAAAGTTAATATCCGATCGCCTTTAAATTTACACACAGTGTTTAATGTCATGAGACGAAGAAGCCTATTGATTTTCAGAGATTTCAAATAATTACTGCCAGAGTTATCTCCCTTGATAACTTCAAAAAATCTTGTGACACTATAGAGGCCAAACTTATCATCCGATTGACTTTAGATTGATACAGAGTTTAAGGTGTTGAAAGGAACAAGTATTTTGATTTCCAATGAATTTTGATAACTGAACAGCTAAATCCATGATATTAAATGTTTCATGTATATACTAATCAGTTTTTAGTATATTACAAATGTTTCATTACCGAAAAAAGTAAAAATATGCGACAACCCTTGTTGACTGCCCGGACGATTTAGCTGCTGTGGGCGTATGTTTCGTTGCCTGGCAACCTATCTTTGAAGCTTTTATCTTCTGCTAATTAAGATTGTAAATTGTTTATAGTTTACTATTCAATTTCAAATTTCAAAAATGAAGTACAGTAGAAAGATATAATTAATTACATACATTCATTGTTTCAGATGTCGTTCATTGGTTTTAGTCGGTGATAGTTCTCCTCATATAGATGAAGTAGTTGACATGAATGGTAAAATGGATCCATCTGAAACAGATTTTATGAAGGTTTGTATCTTTCATGTTTTGAGTTCTGTTAAGCACCACAGAATTGTGATGTGAATTCTAATAATGACTTACAAATTATGTATAATGACAAGACTAACTACATACCTAACAAAAATAGAATATTGTTGTGCATACTAAGGGTAAACATGCACTACCCTCTTGATGAACTCATGTTCCTAACCCTGAGGGGGGTCATGAGGTTAAGTGGGTAAGACGCTGGCTCGCTAGCCTGGAGGTCGGGTTTTCGATCCTTGCATTGGTCGGGTAAGTTCATCCAGATTGTCGGTGATGCAGGACAGAGGGCCTCACAAGGACAGCTGTCTAGTCAATTGTTTGGAAAAAAAAAATGAGGTCCCTTGTGCAAACATCCTTTGACAGTTGGAATTTGATATAAAAGTAGACCGTAGTGCCGCTGTCAGGGCAAAATTTCCCTCATTGCACACTGTATGATGTATGCCAGACTTCATTAATCCAGTACGGAGCAGAAGGATGTTAAACGGTATATTGACCTCCATGTTAAATATTTTTGAATTGCAATCTCCTGAACACAATACTGGAACTATTTAGAAAAGCCCTTGGGAATGTTTTTCACAAAATTTGAATGAGTTATATGGGAAAAGGGAGTGATGAGAATACATTGATCAGAAAAAACACTTCTAGGTCTATGTTTGCATGTCCACAAAAAGTTATTGATGAACACTTTTATTTTTAGATTGCTGATTGTGGTGGTATGCCATTAGAAGAACAACCAGGAAAAGTCTGTGAAGCTTTTCTTTTCTTTTTACAAGGCATGGGTTACAGTAAGTATTGAATCATAAGGCTTTCCAATTATCTCAACATATTCACCCGTAAGTTACTATATGTATATTGTGGGTAAGTCGATGTGGAGTAAAGTCAAATTTTAAATGTGTAGAAAACAAATCATTTTTCACTACAAAGCAATCGTCGAGTTATAGGAGGGTTATCATATTCCATTATTTTGATAATGTACATTAAAACCAGCGGCTGCCTTGCAGGATACACCCACATTTTCAAGAGAACAAGCTATAAAGAAAGTGATTTTTCCAACAGTCAAGGGCCATAATTCATAAAGTTCGATATGCGCAAATATCAAAAGGAACCAAGATCTTCTGCATTTCAAGTTTCATCAAAATCGGATTAAAATTGTGACCTCTACAGGGTCCACAACCTTGATATACCATTCGGGAGGTTATGATCCGATGGGCGCAAATATCGAAAGAAACCAAGATCTTTGTGTTGTAAACATGCATGTCAAGTTTCATCAAAATCGGTTCAAAGTTGTGGACCCTATAGAGGCCACAACTTTGAACCGATTTTGATGAAACTTGACATACAAGCTAAAAACGTGATTTTTCATACAATCAGGGGCCATAATCCATGAAGTTACGGTCTGATACATGCCAATGTCGTAAGGTACCAAGATTTTAGGGAGATAAACCTATATTTCAAGTTTCGTTGAACTCGGATAAAAATTGCAGCCTGTAGAGTGTCCACAAACAAATTGTGGACGGGCGAACAAAGGGGCGACGGCATAATACATCCACATACACAACTGGACACCTTCAAAATAATAGTATTAATAATAGGGTTCTATCTGCCATTTTCCACGAATGAGGCCTATTAGGCTTAGCCAGGAAGGATGTTTTCAGAGGACCAACCAAATATTGGCTTGTATTTTAGTTAGGTGAGCATCCCTCAGGCATCATGGCTAAGCCTAAGGCTCCATTAGTGGAAAGTGGCAGATAGAACCCTAATTATTTTGAAGGTGTCCACTATTGAAAAGTTGAAAAAAAAAATTGACAGTCCAGGATTATTAACATATTGTTCCGGTTTTAGCTATTGACAAAGTTTATATTATAATTTGTCACAGATAGCAATAATTACAATTAAAGTTGTTTTTTTCTCTCATAGATAGTTTTATTGTTCCATTACTTTTTTAAAAAGAAACCTTGAAATCAGAAACCTTGTAAATGTAACTGGTGTTTTGGTTTCAAAGTTACAAGGTTCCATTTTTACATTTGACGAAGTAACCCCATGAGGTTTAAAACACAAAAAGGTTGAGACACTGTCAAATACTCAGGATGACTGAACATTCCAATCACTAATTTGAAATATTCGATAATAAGGATGTGCACAATTTGTGCAAACTTTACAAACAATTTTCTGAAAATGACCAAAATGTTTGTTTTAGAACCCTGCAATTCTCAGGTCGTGACTAAACAAAATATTGACAATATTGCAAAAACTGAATAGATTTTCTCAACATCTAAATTGTACTAAAATATTACAGTTATTGATTTCTCAACTTCAATAAAATTATTACTTCGATGATAAATGTTTGTTTATTATCACACCCCGATAAGATCCTTCTGTCCCAGTTTAGTTTCCAGATCATAAGCTGTCCACAAGATATTGTTTTTTTACGCCCACATTGAAATATGGTCGTATATTGTCGTCGCCCCCGTCCGTCTTCCATCTGTCGGGCATCCACAATTACTTGTAGACGCTCTACAGATTGACTTTAAATTTATAGTGTTTAAGGTCATGAGACGAAGAAGCCTATTGATTTTCCGCAATTTCCGATAATTACTGCCAAAAAATCTTTTTTAACGCTCTAGAGGCCAAACATAACATCCAGTTGACTTCAGATTGATACACAGACTTTAAGGTCTTGAGACGAACAAGTATATTTATTTTCAATGAATTTAATAACTGAACAGCTAAATCCATGATTTTAAATGTATCGTATACAAAGCATTAGCATTGGGCAGAACAAATTCTAATGATTTTCTGATAATTACTTTTTGAGTTGTTAATCTTATTCATATTTCAGTGTATTATAAATGTTTCATTACCGAAAAAAAGTAAGAATATACGACAACTCTTGTTGACTGCCCGGAAGATTTAGCTGCTGTGGGCGTATGTTTCGTTGCCTGGCAGCCTATCTTTAAACTTTGTACACACATCAACCTATGACAGTAGTCATGTCTTTTGCTGATACAAATTTTCCCAGTTTTCAAAATGGCCCCATTCATACATCTATAACTGGTGCATGTAACCTTTTCAGTTTCTTGATAGTGTTTCCTGTTATCTTATCATTACTGCTCATAGTAATAAACCTGATTAATTATAACAAGGTAATATTCCTATCATTAATTTTTCAGTTCCTTCTCTACACCAGACAAAAAGTGCAGCTGCAACTATTTCAGCCAATCAGATGAACCACTTTAATAATTTAAATAATACTCAGCATGTTTCACCCCAGGTTTGTTAGAATTGGTATCTGACACAGAAATTTGCAAATGTAGAAAAAGAAAATTATTCATTATAATAATTTGATACTAGTAATTACTATTAATGATTTTAAAACCACTACAATTAGCCATCTTGTGACTTTGTGACTTGTATGTGAGTAGTGCTGTACAATTATGCTTCATGTACATGTATTTGTGCACAGATTATAATGTTGGCCAACCTTAAAGGTGTCGTTTAAATATATATATCAATATATACTCACCATGTCTGTTGTGTGTGGCTAACATCTCGGTCCCTGTTAAAATATTTGAGACTAATTATTCCGTTAAGTAGATAACACATGATTTTATTGTTCATTCCTAAAAAAAACTTTCCATGCTACAAAGAATCAAATATTTTTATTAAATATCTCCTAATTTTCTGTAATATTTGTGGTCACATACAATGCATATTATATATTAAACCAGGCAGTACAAGCTGTTTGTATTATTGAATTGTATTATATTTTTATGTTGCTAATATTATGGATTGTATAGAAACTGTGATCTGATTAAGAAAAGATGTGTGTGTATGATTGTGCGAAAGAAGGTATGTTTTTAATTGGCTTATTTATGTATTCTTTGTTGAAATGTATTGAATAAAGTTAACATATTAAATTGTTGTAAAATTTAACTGTACATGTATAATTTTATGATCATTAATTTTGTGGGTTATCACATATTTATAGATTACAAACTAAGACATGTATACATAAAATAATTGAATGTATTGAATGTTTATATTGCTACCATGGCAACAGGTTCTTTTTTTCTTCTTGTTTTACCGCCTCAACCAAAATTGTGACATGCATCTTTGTGAATGTTTTTATATAATAGACAAAAGCATTTTCATAACAGCCATACAACTTCATTTTCACCAGTAGGTAGCCTTAGAGGTTTTCAATCATCATAATTTATCAAGTACAATGCAAATTTTTGTTTGATGTAAATATTTTATATTCATGTTATTTTAATGAAAGATTTAGTTGCCCCTCCATAATTCACAAGTAGTAGGATTTTATAACAACAATAAATGACATAAAATAAAATTTTTAATTGAATATTTTAATATGTTTTATAAAATCAGAAAACATGAAGATAAGTTAGGTTATTATTATTCTTTGAATTGTACAATTTTATAATACCATGTGAACTTAAAAAAATTAAATGTTGAAAATGAATTAAATTGTCGTTATAATACCATCTAGTGCTGGGTATTGCCACTGCAGGCATGTAAAGATAAGTATTGTGATTCAGGTGTTGCAGTAGGATTTGTTTACTATTCACAATCAGTTGTGTGGATGTCCAAGAAATAAAACTGTTTTGTAAAAGGAATATTGATGTGGATCAAAGTCCAAAACAATTTAAGAGAAAGTGAATTCTAATACATCAATACATTGTACCAACACTATACCAGTATACACAATTTTCTATATTATAGTTTGTTTCATGCAATTATTATCTGAATTGTCATGAATTAATTTTACTATTTTATTCTGTTTTATCAGTTGACAATTTGTATTCCTCATTCATTCTTTCATATAAGATCATTGTTATACAAGGCATGAATATGGTCTAGATGCTTTGGTCATTAATAAAGTTCTTTGCAGAATTGATCAGTGTTGTTGTTTCATTTAATATTTGTTTGGTATTTCTATCTGTATAAATTTGAGGGGTGGGGGGATATCCGGGCCAAATGTTCGGGGTGTCAGTCATTGGGTCAACTGGACAGGTCCTACAGGTGAATTATTGAAATGAAATTGAACCATATGGAAGTCGTGAACATTAAACCCTCTCTCTCTCTCTTTCTATTTAAATTGTATTTAGTATATTCTATGCCATAGTTCATGTTGGACTCTTCACGCACATCACGGAAGATAACTGATTACCAAATACAATAAAAATTTAATCTAAATGACTTTATATCAATTGATATTACATTAAAATTCATGCCAATAAAAAGGAAAAAACATATCGGCAATTTTATAACAATTTTACAAGTTCGAGTCTATAATATTGGGTAACAGTTATGCCTATATCGTTGTTGTAGCAAGGGTTCTCAGCGCCTAGGAAACAGAGACTTTTGACGTCTCTACATAATTACTATTTTACTAAATTTTATTAAAATGTATTAAAAAAAGAGGAAACGAGCAATAATATGTTTTAATAATATTACGAAAAATGTTATAGATTTGCGTAGAAATATTAATGTAAATAAATGGGTGGGAATAATTATTATTTATTGGTCAGAGCCAACAGTAAAAATTCGTGCCCCTTCACATCTTCCCATGGGACTATCTGTACCCTCTTTTTCACCCTTTACTATGCCTAGATCCAAAGATTAGAATTCAGTTATTATATGTGGTCTCCACACTAATTCATTCAAGCTATTCTGTAGTTTTCTAAGGTATCTAATATACAAGTCAAATGGTACAAACTTATGAATAGAAAGTAATTTATTGGGTTGGATACTATATTTATTTGTGTGAAAAGTAAACGAGGGATTAGGCGTGATCTTTATATAAGTTGTGTACAACATTTGGTAACATACGAATAACAATAGAAAGACATAGACATTATTTCTTTTATTGTGAGAGCCTTTCATATATGTTGCTTATGAATTACTGAATACAATACCATGTTGCCGTGGTTGATCTCAATAAATAAAATAGCGAAGACTGAATGCCATTATTACTGACATTACCTTCAATGTTTTGATTTATATGCAAATGAGCTGTGACCGTAACATGGATACTAGTAAACAATCAAGATGGCCGCCGAACAGGTGCTCGAACTGAGATGAAGGATTGTACTACCGTTTTACTTCAATTAATGAATTAATTTACGTCTTTCGAGATTCAAAATCAATTATTTAAGAAGTATATTGTCATTATATCAAATATCCGGACATAATGTCCGAGCAAACCGGTGCTAATCGCGGTAAAATCCGCACTGGAAGTGCTGACGCCAAGAATAAGTCGAGATTGGCAGCTTTGGCACCAGGTGAAAACATCAAAGAAAAACAGGTTAGTTAAAGTATGTAAATGTCTAACTCAATATCATCAAAAGTATTCGACATTGAATCCACAGATTATTTGTCAATTTAAATCAACATTGATGGTGTGGTCTTACCAGGAAAAGATGAGCTTCTGATATCCAATATTTAAGACGAAATAATTTTTTACCATTGGTACACGAATCGTGTACCATACAGCGTTTCAGAGTCATTTTCAGCTAGGGACCCAAATAGTGCCAGAGGGAAACCCACGAGGTTGAGAAGGCGCCCCTATCTCCATGCCACTTACTCTCACACCAGGGATCGAAACCACAGCCGCAAGAAGCCAGAGGTGACCGGCCAGCTAGAGGTCGAAGCGCGGCACTCTAGACCACTAGGCCATCCCATCCCCCCCAAATATAATAAGGATACCAGGTAGTATGTTGTAGATTAGTTTTGTTTTGTATCAACTTACTATATAAATATAGTCTTCAGAATTCTGACAGAACCGTGGGCGTTCCAGGGCTTTTGAAAACTGTTTCAGGGAGGCACGGTGCAGACTGACTCGTATAACTGGGATGTTTGGTCAAACTCCTCTGTCATGATTTCAATACAGGGTTTGGTAATATGTAGAAAAATTCCACTGGCTGTAGGCTATTCCAGTGTGATGGTTGACGTCCTGAAGAGTTCTGGCTATGGGGGAAATTTTGCCTACTCTGCATTGTATTCCAACTGTCAAGGGTTCATATTCAAGCAAGGGTGTGGATGGTGAATGGTTGTCATAAAGCCTGTCATTCAGTCAACTGGTACGGTTTTTAATCCCTGGTTGTACGTGAAAAGGAGTAGGGTCCCCTGTCCAACCTCGTGGGTTTTCTCCAGGTCCTCTCATTTCCTCCCAATGCTAAAGACCCCTACGTGCAAGCTAATTATTGAAATAAAATTAAACCATGTTAGTCCCGAAATAACCTAGTTTGTGTGGAGTGGACATTTCTCTCACTCTCTCATTCAAGCAAATGTCCACCTCCCTCAGTTTTTTGTCTGATCTGAATGACTATACAACTACTACTGACTCTTCATCCTGCACAACTGAAAATTTAAAACTGCAGTAATGGTTAGCACGTGTGTGCTGTATCATAAAGCCTGTCATTGAGTCAACTGGCGTGGTTTCGAATGCCGGTTGTACGTGGCAAGGAGTAGGGTCGCATGTCCAACCTCATGGGTTTTCTCCGGGTCCTCAGGTTTCCTCCCACTGCTAAAGACCCCTACGCACAAGCAAATTATTGAAATAAAATTAAACCATATGTTAGTCCTGAAATTACCTAGTTTGTATTGAGTGGGCGTTAAATCCCATTTCACTCTCTCTCTCTGGTAAATGTTGGACACATGATACATTATGCAAGAGATAAATCTGCCCATTACTATTATGGGTTTTCCCCGGGTCCTCCGGTTTCCTCCCACTGCCAAAGACCCCTACGCACAAGGGAATTATTGAAATAAAATTACCTAGTTTGTGTTGAGTGGGCGTTAAATCCCATTTCACTCTCTCTCTCTCTGGTAAATGTTGGACACATGATACATTATGCAAGAGCTAAATCTGCCCATTACTATTACCTAGGTCTATAGGCCTGAAATGTTATCTAACTTATTAATTAGACATTGAACTTATCCATATGTCATCGCTAGCCTGCGATCATGGATTATAATCCAATCTGCTGCTCAATGCTCAATGAGACTGGTCATCACTGTTCAGACCAAATCACTAATGCATATGATGATTACCCTTTGCTCCAAAATCCTGGATCGGGGCCTGGGTCTTGTCATGTTAATAATGTCTAATTTGGGCCCGAGAAAGACATGCAATAAGCAGATTTAGCTTGTGCGTAATGCATATTTGAGTCCGGGAACAGTGCATCATATATAATAGGCTTTGGAATCACTACTCAAAAACCTAAAATGTATATAGGTATTGTTTTGGAAATATGGAAAGTCATTATTCAATCCTTTTCCCTTAAAAAGTTTGATGTGCTAGGGGAGATAACTCTTTCAATATTCAAGTCAATGATCTTCATTTATTTCAATACTTTGTGTCATATTTTGTTATTTCTCATCTTATCTGATAAGAGTGTGATGTAGTCTGCACTATATGAAGATATTACAATTGTTATAGCTTACGCTTTGGAAATTTCAGATTTAATTTTTTAAAATTTCTCTGAAAATAGCAATTATTCTGTTAAAAACTAACGGACTAGTATTCATGATGACAAATTGATAAACATAAAAATATTTCACTATTTGATTTGCTAGGGGAGGTAAGTCTTCATATACTATTCTTTCATTGAATATAAAGTTATTTTTTCTTATGTTTGGTGATCTTTTGACGGTTGTATACTTGAATTGAATATTATACAGCATTTTGTAAATTTGGATTACTTGACAAAAATGATCAAAACCCAATTAAAACAGTCTTGGATTAGATACATAAATAACCGTTTAAGTATAGGCTATATAACGTACAATCAGAATACATGGAGTGCTAATACCTGGATTTGAAAGAACAGCATGCTCAGACTTGTCATATTTTGCAAAATATCTACTATCGATATAAAGTTAAAAACTATTTGAAATAGTCATATTATATAGTAATATGGCACACATGCAGATTTTTCTTTAATTTAAAATTTTTTAAATGCTTTATTGGTAAAGTCTTGATTTCTTTTTACATGCCTTCATTTTCATGTGGGGTTATATTGTCATTGCCCCTATCCGTCCACAATCTGTTTGTGGATATACAGGTCACAATTCTTATCTGATGTTGACAAAACTTGAAATATTATAGGTTAATCTCCAAAAGACTGGGTTCCTTTCGATATTGGCATGTTTCAGATCAAAACTTCATGGATTATGACCTGATTGTACGAAAAATCACGTTTTTAGCTTGTGGACCCTATAAAGGTCACAATTTTGAACTCATTTGGTTAAAACTTGAAATGCATATTTATAACCCAGAGATGTTGGTTCCTTTCGATATTTGCACATATTCGATCATAACTTCCCGAATTATGACCCCTGATTGTACGAAAAATCACGCTTGTAGCTTGAGGTCACAATAATTATCCAATTTAAGAAAGCGTTTGAATATATCACCATTATACAATAATGATGGATGATTTAGAATTTAGACAAAATGGCCATCCCTCGAATGCAAATAATGTAAATACATGTTATATCAAGGTTGTGAAACTTTGTACAAACATCAACCTGAAATAGTAGTTGTGCTGTTTACTGTTGAATGATTTTTGAATTTTTACTACACATTTGATTTTGTTTTTGGTATATAATCTTTTTGAAACTATGTACAAACATCAGCCTATTATATTATTTTATTGTCTGATGTATAAGCTTATTGTTAAATATACAGTAGCTGATTGAGGTAGGCAAAGGTTGTTACACCGAGTAGCGACACTGCCTTGACAAGCTACTGTGATCAGAGTATGAATCTTCTGACTACATTGCTATTCAAAAGAAATGTTTTTCCTTATGCCTTCCAAACAAGTGCAAGGGCACGGGATGGTGATGACTAGTCATCTTGTTAAATCTGTTTTCTTGGCAAAGGTTATAATGGCATATTTTGTCTGAAATGTCTTACATCTCTGAAATTTTTTTAATTTCTTACCTTGTGTTTAGCTCACCAAGTTGAGTTTTTAAAAGGTTTAGCAACTGTTATATGCTTTTATTCAGACTCAACTGAACCTGAAACTGTTCATAACTAAATACTTGTTAATATCTGAATACAGTATTGATGAGCTGTCATAGATCAATAATCAAAGGTCGAGAGCAGATTTCATCCAGGTTTCTGACTGTAATACCAGCTTTGAAAATATTCTTTAATCACACAAGTTTATTTCAATGGCAATAGCTATATAGGGATGTTCTTAAATCCATTTTCAATATTTCTTTGTTACTATACACGTACATCTTATAAACGGATCATGGCTAAATCTGCCTATTGCAGGTCTTTCTTTAGGCCTGAATGGTTATCTAAATTATTGATTAGACATTAATTAACTTATCCAGACCATAATCAACTCTCAAAGTCATCACTAGCCTATGATATATACTTGATTAGGATCCGATTTGCTGCTCAACTTTCATTCATGATTTAATCATGAAATTAGTAATCAAGACTGTTTTTTTTATCGTAACGACTTTAGTAATGATGATCAAGGCTAAGTTGAAAATTCAATCACTAAATTCTTGGTTCAGAGTCGATCAGTTTGACTGAAATTTTCAGCACATTTGCTTTACATAGTAATTTTTAACTATTATAGTTAAAACTGTCAACTCTTTATCTAATCTCCCATAATGTATCTTTAATGATTACTACGTTGGCTTTCTGTGTTAAGCTGGTACGTGTTTGATCTTAATCAATAACTCAAATTATTTAAGTTAGGCAATTAAAGACAACAATTACAAGAAATATCTTATTTCACCTGTGAAGGTTGGGGTAATATTACATAGTGACACAGGGGAATAGTAATCAGTAAATCTGTGTTTAATCAAAAGCTGTTGAAACCCCCTATTAATACCGTATATGAAAATGGGTTGGTCGGGCTTGATTCTCTAAATACACCAATCCTGACATTTGTCAATATACTTATTGTTTAACACAGTCTACAGGTCATATGATAATTCTATATCTTCAGTTCCAACACAGCAGACAGGTTTATATTCAAGTGCCATTGTCACTATTTATGAATATTTAATATTTGCAAAGTACTGCAGTATGATGAATGGTGATAGGTATATGCTATCTATAAAAAGGCCATTAAATAGATGAAGTGGTACCTTATTTAAGTGATCTAGGTTTTATTGATATAGTACCTTGGATATTTAGAAAGTTGCTCTATTTGTTCGAGCCATATGATCTCTGTGAGTTGAGTCAGCCTAGACATAAAAATATGAATTATGGACAGAAACATTTGGTGAAATTGTTTAATTTATTTTTTGTGTAATTGGAAGAAATTACTGAAGACATAATGGCAAATTCAGGATATCCCCCAAAGAAAAAGATTTTAACAAAACAACCAAGTTTTATGTATGTGGATAAATCTGCAGTTTTGGTCAGTATTTTTTAAAAGTGTTTTATCCTTCAATATTATCAGATTCCATTATCTTACATGTGTTGACAGTAAAACCAAGAAATTTAAGAAAAAAAGAAGCTGATTATTGTTAAACCCACTTAATATCTTGCCACTGAATTAAGAATTCACTTTTGATGTATGGGAATAAGAGATTACAAACCCTGTACTGATAGGGTACTCCCCCTATTAAAAGCTGTTTTACAGTGGCAAAAATTATTACTAGAGTTAATCTAATTGGTAATCATTTACAATTAATATTTAAATTCAAGATTCCTTTTGCATAATCAACAAATTTGGTATTAGCTTATTAAATGCAGGTAATGTTTGAACTCATATTAACAGCCAGTAAGATTATTTAGTACTACTTTTCAATTTTATATGAAAATCTGGGATAAAAATGTTTAGTTCAGTTATCCAACTATGTGGATAATTGTGTTTCAAATCATCTTAGGAATGAGTCAGCAGCAGTATGAAAAGATAGTGGCAGATTGTCTTGAGAAAAGTTTCTAGATATATGCCTCCACGTTAACTCCACAGTTCTCCACACTAACCATTCCTGATGCCTTCAATGAAAAGTATTGTCATCAGTCCTTTAAATATTTCTTGCTGCTTTTATCTTATAAATCATTAGATTATTGATTGGATTTGAAAAAAAAATGTCTCTATAAGAATTGTTTATCAGAATAAGGTTAAAGAAAATCAATAGGCTTCTTCGTCTCAAGCCCTTAAACACTGTGTATAAATTTAAAGTCAGTCGGATATTAACTTTAGCCTCTAAAGCGTTCACAAGATTTTTCAAAGTGATCAAGGGTCATAACTCTGGCAGTAACTATCGGATATCACTGAAAATCAATAGGCTTCTTCGTCTCATGCCCTTAAACACTGTGTATAAATTTAAAGTCAGTTGGATATTAACTTTAGCCTCTAGAGCGTTCACAAGATTTTTCAAAGTGATCAAGGGTCATAACTCTGGCAGTAATTATCGGATATCACTGAAAATCAATAGGCCTCTTCCTATCATGACCTTAAACACTGTGTATAAATTTAAAGTCAATCGGATCTTAAAAATAGCCTCTAGAACGTTCACAAGATTTTTCAAAGTGATCAAGGGTCATAACTCTGGTAGTAATTATCGGATATCTGAAAATCAATAGGATTCTTCGTCTCACGACCTTAAACACCGTGTATAAATTTAAAGTCAATCGGATATTAACTTTAGCCTCTAGCGCGTTCACAAGAAATTGTGGACGATGGACGGACGGATGGGGGCGACGGCAATATACGACCACATTTCCATGTGGGCGTATAAAAAGGAATGAAAAAATGGTGTATTGCTCTGTTTCTCTTCAAGGTCTTGTATAATATGCTCCTGTTTGTTTTAGCATCCACCAAGTATTAATTATGATGAATATAGTATTTAATTTTCATGCAAAATAAAGTCTAAATGGTAAATTCTGTATTGTTTCTATCGATACATAGTGGTTGTAAATGTGTAATGCCTGTTCCATAGGTCACTAGAATAGACATAATACATGATTGTATTAATATAAAAATAGATGTGTCCATTATATTCATTAAATCATTTATTTTCAAAATCTTGATTTGAGAATTTTAGCACTATCTATTGCTCTTTGGATGAAAAATAATGTGAATTTATTTTCACAGAATGGTAGGTCTCAATGACATTGATATTCAAGCACAGAATATCAATGGACACTTTTAGAATTTGAGGTTCCAGTAATCAGAGGAAAGCAATGGAATAAAGACACATTTTTAAGATCAATTTATCGTAATTGAACAATTGACAACTTAATAGAAATCTTTGTTCAGTAGGCTTTTGTGTAAGATTGATTTGGAATGCTGAATACTGATTTAGGAAATGATCCTGAAAACATCAATA
Source organism: Patella caerulea (assembly GCA_036850965.1). Taxonomy (NCBI): domain Eukaryota; kingdom Metazoa; phylum Mollusca; class Gastropoda; family Patellidae; genus Patella; species Patella caerulea. The sequence goes on from JAZGQO010000006.1 coordinate 30,430,828, forward strand.
GAGAAATTATACAGTTTGATTGATGATAGGCTGTGATTACCTGCAGCATTTTTAGTTTACGTATACAACATAAATTCATATTAAGTTCCATTCACAGCCTGTCCTATGAGATATAAATTGTTGCCATGACTTCGATGATTTTTGCTGGTCTCTGAATTGTTAGGTACATTTTTTAGTTTGTGTTGATGGGAAGTGGGTCACTGGTTGGTATATCCAGCCTGTGGATGTAGCTAACTCAAAATAATGTACTAATTTGTTTGCTTTTTGACTTTATGCATGTACATCCACGTTTATATTGTTTACCTTGTAAACATTCTACAGTCATAATTTATAAGATGTTTATTACATTTGCTTGGAATGTTTAGCTAATCTTAGGGAGGAAACCTATTAAAATGTACAGTTGAGCATTATTTTTGTGCAGTTAATGTAATTGTCACTGAAACAATGTAAATACTCAGCAGGTCAAAGTTTTTAGATTGCAGCAATTGTTAAAGTGCACATATAATGGCCCTAAAAAAACTTTCTATATGTGTAGTCCATGGTTATTCTATCCACTTTACGGCAAATTCACATCAATCCGACTAAAATTAATTCAGCTATCTTAACTCAAAGTCTTATCCCTTAAAAACGACTTTGCCAATTATGGAAAACACTCTTAAACCCCTCAGATGCCAGTGACATCACAGTGACCGATTGCATATTGGGAATGTTTATTCCTTAATTACCTATATACAGCCGGTACGGAATAATTTGTTTTGTAATTCATTTTAATTCAAGATCCAATTTAGAATTTGTTTCATAATGTACGGTGGTTAGAAGAGTATTGTTGTTCTAATTGAGAATTTGTTTCATAATGTACTGTGATGTCACTGGCATCTGAGGGGATTAAGAGTGTTTTTGATAATTGGCAAAGTCGTTTTTACAGGAGGTCTATTTTTACGACTTTGAGTGAAGATAGCTGAATTAATTTTAGTCGGATTGATGTGAATTTACCGTAAAGTGGATAAAATAACCATGGACAACACACATAGAATAATTTTCAGAGCCATTATAAGTGCACTTTAAAGTAATCATGGGAAAAAATAGAAATGAACAAATTTACTATCTTCAAATTTCAAAACCAATTACACTTTTAGTAGATGATATTTTGCCCAGAAAGTATTTATATAGTGGTAATTTCCAATAAAAGTATGGCAAATTTGGTATATATGGGAAATATAGACAACAAATCTTACTAGTAGAATACTGGATTACCCGAAAAACACCTATGGGGCAAGCACTGGGAAAAAATGTCAGGTCATCACTAACTGGCAACCCAACTGTTGTCTGCCAGCTTATTTTGTGCTAGCTTGACTGAGGGAGCGATTATTATTTCTTTATCAAATGGTTAGACCCAAACTGATCCCACAGTGAATATTCGCTTGGCCGCTACAATCACTGATAAGCATGACATCGACGAGGCTTAATAAGTACGGCATATTAACTTTTTTACTCCGACAAATTAAATTCTCAAACATTTTTTTGAGGTAAAAGAAAAATAAAGACGTTTGAAGTATTTGGAGTTAAAAAAAATTTCTTATTTAGTGTAAATGGGTATTAAAATGAGTAAAATGCATCATTTTGCCCGAAGCAGTTAGGTGTTAAGTAAACATTGCACAAGCCGTTGAGCCAATGACTGGCGCAGTCTGCAGTCAACACACGTGCTGTGGACACTCATCTGTTACAGAGTTAATTCGTAGTAATTCTCTGTGAAACAGATTGGGTTAGACCATTGAGGAGTGTCAATGTACAAAGGGCTCTGCAATTAAATGGCGGAAAAAGAAGTTGTTAGAAAATAATTAAGAATTTACTAAGACCTCAATATATATGGACAGTAAGTTATGAGAAATACATTCTGAAAACCCCGCGAAGATAAAATTTTGAGAAGAATCTGAAACAAATTTTTTGATAGATTAATTAGTTTGAATATGCTTCAGTCCAAATATATCATCAAATCATACAGTTTGTATGCAGGGAAAGTACCTTTAAATTTATAGAATTAATTTCACAGAATATTAGAATAATATGCTTCATTCATTACTGTCAGAATTTCATAATAATAATTTTAGTTTAGCATAAGGTATGTAAATTCTAAATTACTGGCCAATAAATATTTATAAATTGGTATGTGTTCTTGATAACCTTGATCATTTATATAAGTAAAGTCAACATATATGAAATATTGATCTTAGAAAGACAAGCAATAACATTTTGAAAGAGAAAATATCTATTTGATGTAGATTTATATAGTGTTTAGTGACCAGGGGTAACTTTTTATGGTTATTACACATCGAATATTGATTCAATTTATACTGGTAAAACTATTGATAAATCACCAGGTATATTATAATAGCTAGATAAACACAACCCTGTCCTGATTGATAAGTTTAGCATGATATATACACTACACCTTATATATTATATACGTGGCTTATTGAAATCCTTTCTCTATATCTCAATACCTTTGCATGTACTGAACTAACAATGAACAATAGTATACAGAATTATTAAAACCCAGTAGTATGGAATGTGTATATTATATGTTATAGCCAATATTTAAGGTGTTCTCATAAAGGATTGTTATGTTCATGCCTCCTTGATTATCTGTAGTTAATGATGATGAATAACAAGGGATTATTGAATGATTTTATTTATCTTTCTGCTTGTGAGATTAGCTGAATCTATTCGTTAACACTGCTCGTCGTTTATGGGAATATAAGACAATAAACAATAGAATTGTGTTTTCTAACAAGCAGTGGCCCAATAAAATGGAGAGTTTTGGAGTTTAGACATATTAACAAACGAGTTCATATTTTAGTCACACAGACTGCTTTCTGTCATTCTGCAACCTATTATGTGAATCGATTGATATATTTTAGTGTATACATGTATAGGAAATCTGTGATTTTAGTGGAATATTGATTAGGATTTATCAATAATATTGAATTGTGATTGAAAATAAAAATGACTAGTGCGGCAGCTCAAGCTATCAAACTCAATCGTGAGTTACAAATGGTATGTTGTCGTTTTTTTTTTTTTTGTTTCGTTTGTTCTTAGAAAATGAAATGATATGTAATTTGATTTCTGAAATGAAATTATCCAGTTGTTCTCTATTAATGTTTTCAGCAAAAGTTAAAAGAAGAGAGGGAACAGAAACGAGCCCGTCTTGATGAACGCCATCATTATATTTTACAGACTGTCGCTGACAGTCTGGCCTTGGAGAAATCTGAGGTTGAAGACTATATTCTTGAAGGAAACCAGGTATTACTATGAATTGGAATAAATTTTATTATACATCCACATTTTCATGTGGCCATTTATTGTCTGGATGGCCATTCGTCCACAATTTTTTTGTGGACACTCTACGTAACAGGTCACAATTTTTATCCAATTGTGACAAAACTTGAGATATAGGTTTATCTTCAAAAGATCTTGGTTTTGATAATTCTATGTATCACCATTTTATCTGATTTATGGCCCTGATTGTACGAAAAAATTGTGATTTTAGCTTACGGAACCCTCTAGAGGTCACAATTTTATTCAATTTTAAAAGTCGTTTAAATATATCACCATGGTTGAGGTTTAGTTTCATGAAAATGGCGGCTCCTTGTACGCAAATAATGTAAAAGTATGTAGTACCAATGTTGTGGGTTAACCATAGAGATATAGGGTGAACACTTAAGAGGGCACACTTTTTATCCAATTTTGATGGAACTTAAAATATATGTTTATATCTTAAAGATTTAACTTCCTTTCGGTAGTCACACAAATTAAGGGCCCTGATTTTAGGAAAAATCCCATTTATTTTTTATTTTTTAGTTTGTTTTATGTCCATCTCTTGTAAAATGTAGGAGTGTCTTGCATGGCAACTGCTTGTTTCATCAATCTTATATGGGAAGCAACTGCGAATTTTCCGATCCAGATTAGAATAGCTTAAGCTGGCCTGCTCCATTTGAATTTGATGTTTTGAAGCATGTTTTGGTCAGAAATTAAGAGTAATAATTTCCAAAGGAATAGACAAATAACAATTCTCAACTTTACCAGATCAATTATTGGCTGGGGTGAGTGATGAATGAATGAATGAATGACAAGTGGATGGTTCATCCTGAATGGTACTATCTTGTATCCAAAAGTGCACTGGCATTGGGTTATTAGAACTTTTACCATTTTGATTTTCAGATTGAAACAATGGATAAGTTTATGAGTGAAAATGGTTTGATGAGGTTAATGTTTTATTACCAAGAACCAGAGCCAGAAAAAGAACATGGTATGTTATGTTGTGTAATTCTGTATAGCCTTTTTTTTTGTTTGGTGAATTTCTGTGTAAATTTAGTTTTGTAGTAGGCTAGTAAATCTATTTGTGTGCAGTATATATACATATACATGTAATTAGTAGCAATTTTATGAATAATCGGTCATCACAGTGATCACAAATTTATTTTATTATCATTTTTCTCTCTACACAACTTTTGTTTGTATTGATAATGCGTCAAATATGAAACCTATACAACTTGTATTATTGATTTCCTGTCATATTGTTCATCCATTAATTTTTTATTGTCATTTATTCACAATTCCACATAATGCTAATTTTCTACAGGAGTTGAATTCAGAATTCCTGGTTCGGCCACAGTTAATGTTGATAAAAGGCCACCGAGTAACAGTATGCCACCCTTGTTTTTTAAATGAATGTCCACCATTGCACATCTAGATGTTTAATGTATAATTCAAACACCCATGCTTTGTTTGTCATATTACTTCACACAACTGCACGTAGAAAATGCAAATCTTAAATTTTATTCTTCAATATTCTTAATCACATATTGAAAATATTCAAACGTGTTTATAAATTTTGCATTGTTATTAATGTTTTACAACCTTTACATGCAGTTTAAAAATCTAACAAATGTGATTGAGATCAGACAAAAATGAATTTAAGATCTCTAGGCTACACAAAAATGTATAAATATTTTTTATAATTCTTGAAAAATTTCTTATGCACTTGTTTGACTGTCCAGCATCGTCGAGAATGAAATAGCCTTCAAGATTATCAGAATACTTTATATTATTTGATATGATTGCCATGAATATTGCCTTTGTGCTGTCTGTCTTGTACACCAATGCAAGACAAGTGACATACCTCTTTCTGCTCATTCAAATATTGTGCTAGTAAGCAAATCTGACCATAAAATCTTCGTTCAATCCAGTTTTTATTAAAATTATGAAACTATCGCAATGCCTTTATTGCATTATAGAAGTGGGTTGGCAAAATATGTGGAAAGGTTATTGGCACTATAGAATTGTATATTTGATTTAGAGTGCTGGGAACAAGTGATTGAAATATGATTGAAGTCTGAGTTGAGCAAAATAAAATTCTGGGTTAGGGAAGGGATTTACCGCTACTTTATAGCATCAAATGAGTTGGACCTGTCATGGCCATTTTCATTACTTTTTAATTAGGAACTTTAAGTCTGCCAGTTGGTCATACTACAATAAGCCACCACTATTTCTTATTTTTCTTTCTATGATATAAAATAGATTATATAAAAACACTCCTTTATCTTGAGAAATTGCTTTTATAATATTATAATATTCATCTTTATCAACTTTTCTTATTTATTCAATTGCACTCAATTACTTGAATTATGCACCGTATCACATAGTAATGTAAGATGTATTTTGAATAGACTAATAAATATATATTGTTGTTCAATAGACAGTATAGTATGAAAATAACATAAAGGATTTATATCTCAAATGTATGAATAGTACTTATTAATAAGATTGACAGTTACTTTATTGGTATGTATTATAAAAAAAAGTTTGGTTTAGTTTAAAATCTCTAATGGGAAGGAAAGCTAAATTTCTTGGTGGTTATGCTATTATCTATTGCTCTTTGGAAACCTGACAAAATTTGCAATGTATATAGAAAGTTATTTCTTGTTTTGTTTGTTGCTAAGTGAGTTGTCATGTGACCATGATAAGTGATCTTTTTTCTTTTCCCAAAATCAAGTACTTTAATAGAATATATTGTAAAAGCGTCATGTTTGTACAAACATGAATCTATAATGTCAATAAAGTGTTTATCTCAATTCTCTGATAATGTAGGGGTTAATGTTGTTTGATGTCTGAGTGACAGAATTATTAGTACATATCTACACTCAAAGAAATCTCAGAACTTTAAATGAGAAATATTCAAACATTCATAAACTCCCTAATTAAAGAATTTTCTATGAAGAAATGAAAAATAATTTTGTTTCCAGTTAGGACTGATTTTAATTTAGATTACATTTTTCTCATTAAAATTCTCAAATTAATTCCATTCATAATGATACAGATTATTCAGTTTAATTCAATCAAAGATCTTACAGATGACGCCATAGAAAGGGTTCAAAAAGCATGCCCTTGTTTTAGATTAATTTCTAGTATGAATACCTATTATGATATCTGTACAGTAACTAAAAGACAAAGTCTTATTTTGAGAACAGCTCTATAAAGAAAGATATTCATCATGAGTTATCTCCCTTTAGTCTCCACATTATTTTTTTTTATTGTTTGATAGTATCTGTCTTAGCATAATTAATGCCTGATAATGCTTCTGTTTATTCTTGAAATTTTCACATACATGCTATTTCTTTAAATTTTAAATTCTAATTTGTTCTTTTATTTTTTTAGTGGACCATGTAAGACTGGGACCTCCTACAACTAAAGTCATACGTTCAAATAAACCAAAGGTTTTTATTGCTGAAGGTACAGACATACCGTTACGAGGTGTGGGTCTGATTTTCACAAAATCATCTCAAAGTAATCTTGCCATTACAGATGCCAACCATGCGAAGGTACTTACATATTACTATCATGGTTTTCTAATCCAATGTAAAAAAAATAGCGAGTGCAAAATACATCATTCATAGGGCATAGTATACCGGTACCATGTATGTTGCATAGCATCTGTTATACCTAGGTATAAATGGGGCAACTTGCTTTGAGAGAAACATGACCATCAAAGTTTACTCATTGTAATACATGTAGTTTGTCAACTAATCAATTAATTTTTCAGGAAGTGAATTTTACACGATTAGATGCTAATACTGAAGGTGCTAATGGTCGTGGTTTGCTGAAAGCTGTTGAAAATCTCTTGTCTAGTATTTTCATCCCTGCTTTACGTAATTTAGATAAAGGTTGGGGTCAATTAAATGAACAACCTTCTGGTGACCAGGTTCGAGCAGATTTCCTCAACTCACTTGATTCTTTTGTTTCTGTGTTAGTTGGTAAGTGTACAGAATTTGATATCACATTGCCTATAATCTGTGTTTATATGGCCAGTCTAAAAATCTACAGCTTTTATTTTGTTACTCCCAAAAGAGGTCAAGTGCTTAATCTAAAAAATTTGTTTAACATTTTTACAATTTGTTTAACATTTTCAAGGAATTTTGAAAATAGATTGACCAAAGTGTATTGTATTTACAGGTGCTCAAGAATCTCTACAGCAAAAAGTCACATTAAAACCATGTGAAGGTTATGATCTAAATAAGATACATACACCTAATGATTATATGACAGTTGCTAATAGTAGCGAATCATTAGAAAGTATTGAAGCTTGTATGAGAGTTTGGATAAAACAAATTGAACAAGTATGTATACAGATTTCCATAGAAACAAAGTAGGACAATAAGTTATTAATTGTGCTTAAAATATATGAATGAATAATGGCCTTACAAGAGATTATTTAGAAATATATTTAGACACCTATATATTGTTGTTGAATTTGATTAACGTTAAACTGTATTACAGGTTCTTGCAGAGAGTGAACAGATGCGACGTGAAGCAGATGACATTGGACCAAGAGCAGAATTAGATCATTGGAAGAAAAGAATGTCCAAGTTCAACTATTTATTGGACCAGATCAAAGGTCATGACGTCAAGGCTGTTCTTGGTGTTCTTCATGCTGCCAAATCAAAACTGATCAAGGTAAAAGGAGGGTTGATAACAATTCTATAATAATATTACAATGCTGTGGAAAAAACAGTTATCAGTAATGAAAAAACAAAGAGAGACCTATTATTACCTAATTAATTAAGCTAGCCTTTAGAAATAAAGTATTTATTGTTATTAGTAAGAGATAAGATACCTCAGTTCATTTACAATTCTTAAGTCATCAAAACTCTACAATTTCCAAAATATCAATTTCAGACTTGGCAAGAATTGGATAGAAGAATAACAGATACAGCTAATGAAGCTAAAGATAATGTTAAGTTTTTATATACACTGGAGAAATTCTGTGATCCGCTTTATAATAGTGATCCAGTAAGTATAACCTTGTTCCTCTATTTCCTTTGATGCTTTACAGTTTGATGAAACAGTATATAAAAATGTAATAGCAAATGTAATGGTTTTCTGTAATTTGTAATACATATTTTGTACAACCAGGCCAATCAAGGGCTATAAAAATATTCAGTGCTGATTTACCTTGTTTGGAGTTTAGTAAAATGTATGTTTAATTCCTGTACATGTATTTTTGTTTTAGGTTGGAATGTTGGAAGCTATACCTGGTTTAGTTAATGCTATTCGTATGATACATAGTATATCACAATACTATAATACATCAGAAAGAATGACTTCTTTATTTGTTAAGGTAAGATGTATTTATTTTCTCATAATCATGTACATATTAGCAGAATTATTGAATATCTGTAATTAACATTCACACCCTGGTTATTTATTACTCCATATTAAAAAGAAATGATTTGTATTGAGTGTGTACAGGGGTTATTAAAGAATCCCCATCAGTGGGTTTAACTATGAGTTTAAATTTCAAACTACTGTCTTATTTTTTGATGTAATTTTGATGTATCTTAATTCATTTTTGTAGATTACCAATCAGATGATAACAGCATGTAAATCTTATATAACAAATGAACATAGTGAGACTGTATGGTCACAACATATTGATGTAGTTATGAAGAAATTAAATGATTGTATTAAACTGAATGAAGAATATCAGGATTGCTTCCATAAGACGAAAGCAAAATTAGAAAAGATGCCAAACGAGAGACCGTTTGATTTCTCAGAGATGTATATATTTGGTAAATTTGACACCTTTACAAGACGACTGAAGAAAATTATCAACATGTTTGATACAATGGAGATGTATTCTCACTTAGCTGATTCTAGGATTGAAGGTTTGTATTTTAGGATTATTAAAGAAAGGACTTCAATGAAAGGCTACTCAAGAGTAGGGAAACTGATTTTTGTCTTCCATCAGTTCAGATTTTAGGTAGATTTTAGGTTGTTATTTTTTATGTATTCATTGTTGATATTAGATTAAATAATTTACTCAAATTGTAGATATGGAGGGAACAGTGAGTAAGTTTAATGTGATAGTTATTACCATGAAGAAGAAACCATATGATTACCTTGATCAGAGAAAGATGGAATTTGATCAAGATTTTGATGAATTCAGGAGACAAATTCAGGATTTGCATGTAAGTTGTTGTAAATTGTACATTGTAGCTTGTGTGAGGAAATGTTCATGAGATTAAAATGGCTATACATATACTATCATCCCCTTTTTATATTGTGTTTATATGTGTTCCTAAATCATATTTATTTAAGTCATATGACACAATAATTTCTGTTTCATATCTGTTCGGTAAACTAACAATAATTGCAGTTACCTTGGAAATTATAATGTGTTGTAAAATTATAAATCTATTAATAGGAGCTTTGTTGGTTTTCGAATGAGTGAAAGTTGACTATACATGGATACAGGTTTGATAATCATAATTTGCTTTTTATTTCAACAGTCAACCATTGTTCAATTTATGGATAGTAAATTTGAAAAGATTGCTAGTACACAGAAAGCTCTGTATCTACTACGAAAGTTTGAGCGCCTCAATCTGCCTAATCTTGGAATACAGGAAAAATATCAACGCATCTTGAGCCATTATAGTCGTGACATTGAAAATGTGTCACGTCTATATCAGAAGAACAAGACAGATCCTCCAATAGCTCGTGATCTTCCACCAATTGCTGGTAAACCATGTTTTGATATTCAAATGTGCTGTGAAAAAAAGATATATATATATATATATATATATATGTATGGACAGCTAAAAACAAACATTGAGTATGTCCACACAATTTTAAGGGTCAAAAATTTGTTAAACTACATTGGAAGTAACATCATGTCAAGTGAATATTATTTTATTTCTTCATTCAAGGAAAGATTGCTTGGGCTCGGCAACTGTTTAGACGTATTCAAGAACCAATGGAAGTGTTTCAACAACACCCACCCATACTTCAAACATCAGAAGCCAAGAAGATCATCAAAAATTTCAACAAACTAGCTAAAGTTCTGCTTGAATTTGAAGTTCTTTATCATAGAGGCTGGATAAGACAGGTAAGAAGATTTGTATTTTTGAATGAATTGTTATGGTTTTCAGAACCAACAAAATTCAGGTAACACAATTATTATAGATGTTGTATTAATATCATTTTCTGTAATTACTTGGCTTGAGTTTATTTATATTGAAAAGTTGAATTGAAATTGAATACTTGTAATGTTATTTCGTTGCCAAAATAAATTGATATTTATGAAATCATTTTTCAGATGGAAACGGTGAAATCTGGACTTCAAGCTGCTCTTTTGATTCAAGTAGTGCATCCAGAATCTAAAGAATTATTTCTGAACTTTGACCCCCAAATTCTGTCAATGATACGGGAAACTGAATGTATGAGTCGACTTGGACTTGAGATTCCACCAATAGCTATAAAGATGAGAGCTAAACAAATTGAATACAAGGATAATTACAATGCTTTACAGGTTGGTGCATATTAGTTTCACAATAATACATGCTATAGATAAACAGTAACTGCAGCTAGCTTCTAGTTTTATTTGATATTAGATGGACAATATGAGAAAATTTAAGGAACAATCTCACTCTGATTTATTATTTTTAAAATTTAGATGATGTTGGAAGAAAATCAACGTGTTAGAGCAAAAATACCTCAAGCTTTTGAAACGCTAATGGGACATCATCTAGCAAAAGTTGATGACGCTATTGAACCTGGTATAACAACATTAAACTGGATGTCACTTGGTATTGGTGATTATATTGCAAATGTCTATGCTAAATTGGCTGATCTTGAACTACTGATGAACAGAGCACATGACGTAACAGAATTTCGTATTGACACCATCTTACGGGATATGGCTTCTACCAAATTGTGTGAATTGCCTGAAGATGAACCATGGACTGTTGAAAAGTTCCAAGAAAATACCCAGGTATGGTAAATAGTACTAATAGTAGCCTACTAAAATTGATTTCATTCTGTTGGTGTGTAGTTAAGCTTACTGCATCGTGCCTTGAGAAAATGTATCTTGCTCTCAGTTGATTATTTTTTTGCTGATGCTGATTATTTGATAGTTCTGATTCATGATTTGTATCTTTAATAAATTGATTTATTTTTTACATAGATGTTATGTGCTAAAGGAGCTCAGATACTGCAGACCAAGAGCCAGACAGTAGAAGAGGCGGCCAATGAACTCATTAACATGCTGGTGAACTCTGAACCTGAAACTGTCGAATCTGAGGAGGAAGAGGAAGAAGAGGGTGAGGAAGGTAAAATCTTGTTTAATGTTCATGTTGTTCTGTTGCAACATCTTCTAGATTTAAGTAAGATTTTGTGACATCTGTGACCATAACTTACTTAGTCACTGGGTTTATTTTGATTCTGCCAAGAAGAGGAAACAATTCTGCTTGCAAAATGCAGGACCTGACATACCTTATGAATATAGCCCTTTCTATAATTTTGAAATGTCTATTCCAGCAGGTGATAATACAGATAGAAGTAAACCAGCATCTGCCAAGTCAATAAGTCGCCAATCACGACCACTCTCATCAAAAGCTCAAAGTGTTGCTAAGAAGAAGAGAGAAATGAGGGAAAACCTAGAAGAGTCTGCCATGGAATTACTGATTCATTTTAACAACAGGAATCTGGATGCCCTACTTAGAGCTACGAGATACACGCTGGAATCTCTCCGTAAGCGTATCACATCTAGCTCTATGGCTCATTACATAGGTAAGACTTAAAATCAAAACAAATTGTTTATAGAATTAAATATTTCAGGATCATCACTGATTTATGAGAAAATGGGCAATATTCCAAAATGCAATTTTAATGGTAAGATCATTTCTGTATGAAGATTATCCCATTAAATTCAGCAGTTTGGAATACAGTTTATTTATGCACTAAATTCACAATCAATTTTAAGCCTTTTGAAAAAGGGCTGTTGGTTATTATAGTTTGTACATGCTTGTTTCTTCTGCAGGTGATACTTCCTATGGGGATGGTAAAAAAGATAGTCGACCATTCTTTAGGACTAACGCTGTCCTGGCTATACCTAATATTATCATGCAACCAGCATTAGATGAAGTACAACAAGCCTTAAATAAAGTTGTACAAACCATCATCAGTGTCAGCAAGGGTGTTGCACTATGGAGCAAGGAACGGAAGAAGACGGTCAAGACTCCACTCTTAGACCGTTCTTCATCTGCACTTGGAGATTATTCTATTGACAGACGTGTGAGTGTAGTGAGTTTGGTATCTGATGGTTCCCATCTGGATGGTAGACGACGTGCTGAAGGTGAACAGTTGTCATCTAGTATGGTGATACAACAACAGGCTAAGAATTACTATAAGAGTGTGTCAGATAACAAAGAGATTGCAAAGCTTGCTTCTCTGCTCTCTACTTCCATTAATTCAACTAAAAAGGTTTGTTTCCATTATTTTTTATGTATTTTAAATTTTTATTATAAGCTAAAATTTTGTTAATATACAGTTGCTTCCCATCTATACTGTGTGAAATACAAATGCATAGTAATCATCATGATGTTTTTATTAAATACATCATGTATACCTATGAATGACTCGTTGCTGTTAGTTAAAATGAGGCATGACATTAATGTGAATTTGCTATTACCAGTGTATAAAACTGAATAGCAGAAGCAAATGTGATCTGAAAAAAAGTAATTATTTTGATTTGATGTTTACAGGAAATTACAACTGCTCTAGAAAAGTTTTCTCACTACCATTCTATATGGGCTCGTAATAGAGAAGAAGAACTTGAAGCCTTCTTGAAAGAAGATCCTAAGCTGTCTGAATTTGAAGCTAAGATTCGTCATTATGAACAATTAGAAATTCAGATAATGGCCGAACCAGAATATTATGATGTTGGAGCTATTGCTCTTTACACTGGTATGTTCATTGTATTCTTGCAATCCAGAACTCTTTGATACTTGTATTGTCGCCATGGTATAATTTATTCAATTTCTGTTTGACCATTTCCTCATATCATTGACTTGATAGGTTCAGCTCCTAATTTGTGTTTTATGCCTTTAAATCAAACAAACACTGTGTGATACGACAATCCTGATGAGATATTGTATTAGTAGACTAATACATCCAGGTGTTCAACAGAAACGTGTGGACTACCCAGGCTACATTGTATAGCCCTGAGATTGTTAATATTTACATCTTTGCCTTAGATTGACCATTATCTGAAATATCTTTATCTAAAATTGGAAGTGAATATTCATGGCCTGTGAAAAACATTCGAACAGAAAGATATTTTTGAGCCTTTTCTGTTTAACAAAGGCCAAAAATGTGGTATTGTCAAAAATATGATATTCATATTATGTCTTTTATAGAGAAACTGAAGCTGGGTCTAACCACCGAGACAAAAGCCTGGCGTCTGCACTTCGGTAAAGCTTGTGATGATAAATATCATATGGAAATGGAAGAAATCTTCTCCTTTATTGAAGATATGACTAAACGCCTTAATCGTCCTATCAAAGATCTGGATGATATACGATTTTCAATGCAAGCCTTACGAGAAATTCGTGAGAATGAGATTCGGATTGATATGAGTCTTGGTCCTATTGAGGTAAAATATTAAATGTATATTTGTAATTCAATAATATATGTCTGTAAATTATATTGCTTCTAACATACACAGGTCTATAGAAAGTTTCTTTGAAAAGGATAATAAATCTGTAAATAACTGTCACATGATCCTGAAGTTTGCCTGTCAGTTTCTACATAGATACCAAATATTAAAAACTCAGAATGTTAATTTATTTATTTCAACAGGAATCGTATGCCTTGATAAATAAACATGATTTACCTGTGGTGAAAGAAGATGCTGAGAAATGTGATACAATGAGATATTCATGGGAAAAACTGAATGCTCAAGCTTCTGCAGTCCAGTCCCATCTGTTGGAAATTCAGCCTAATTTCCGTGGAAATCTAATAGATAATGTTAAAGTATTTGTTGTAGATTGTAATAATTTCTACAAGGATTATGAAGAGGTAAAGAAATATTTTATCTTTCTTAACAAGTATTACATAATTTGATTGCTTTACAACATAATACAGAAAACATAATTATTTGGTTTTAGATGACCCCAGTGTTCTGTCGAAATGTTTTAATGAACATATCGATTATACAGACGTTTGCCTGTGACTTTTCTATACTTTAATCAGTTTTGGATAGCATTGATTCTGTGTGACATTAATCTGAATTCTTTGTGACATTAATCTGAATTTGCGTTATTTTCAGGCTGGTCCAATGGTACCTGGGGTAAAACCAAGAGAAGCATCAGATCGACTGATTGTATTCCAAAATCAGTTTGATACTTTGTTCCGTAAATATCAGACATATTCAGGAGGCGAGGAATTGTTTGGACTACAGGTTACAGAGTACCCTCAACTTCATCAAATTCGAAAGGAACTGAATTTACTGCAGAAATTATATGGTTTATATAATGATGTTATTGATACAGTACATGGTTACTATGACATTCTATGGCAGGAAGTTAATATTGATAAGATTACACAAGAATTACAAGATTTCCAGACAAGGTACATTTTGATATATTCAGTCTCTAGCTATGAATAAATTAAAACCGCCCAAAACAATGTATTTTCATTTCTTACGTAATTTACTTTTCAATATATATTGTAGATGCCGAAAACTACCAAAAGCTTTAAAAGATTGGCCAGCTTTTGATGATTTAAAGAAGACAATTGATGATTTCAATGAAATGGTTCCATTGTTAGAGTTGATGGCAAACAAAGCTATGAAAAACCGTCATTGGCAACGTATGTCTGATGTCACTGGCCATGTTTTTGATATTGAAAGTGAATCGTTTACATTGAGGAACATTCTAGAGGCACCATTACTTAAATATAAAGAGGAGATTGAGGTAAATTTACAATATTTGTATATTTGAAGACCACATCCTAAAAGAGGAGTACATCCAGTTCTATTCTGGGCATCCTACTGTGCATTAGGAAGCCAAATTTATGATATGGGGTTTGCGATAATAAAACTTTAGGGTGTTTTGATAAGATTTCATGCTATTTTAATCTTGCCTCCTTTATTCTCATCCCACACCGAATGACGTTAGGGAGGAATATTGAAATGGGGTCCATCCTGAGCATATTTCATAAACCATTCAAGATATCTTTCTGAAACTGTGTACAAACATCCACCTATTACTATAGTTTTGCCTTTTGCTATTTAGGAATGTCATAGTAAATAGTTTTTGTGTTTCCATTGAAACAAATTTGACTTACTTTTTGGTGTTCAATTTTGTTTCTGGAGCATATTTCATAAACTTTTCAAGATATTTTCATGAAACTTTATTCAAACATCGACCTAAATAAGTTATGCCTTTGGTTAATTTGGAATTTCTCAAATTTAATAACTTTCGCAATTTGATATATAAATGTATAATCAAGACTACTGTAACAATGATAGCAGTGGAAATCGAGACTAAACTATATTGTATTTTCCTTATAGGATATCTGCATCTCGGCTGTTAAAGAAAAGGATATTGAAGCTAAACTGAAACAAGTTACTTTAGATTGGAGTACTAAAGAGTTTACATTTGGTAGCTTCAAGAGTCGTGGTGAATTGTTACTACGAGGTGATACCACATCTGAAATTGTGTCTATCATGGAGGACTCCCTTATGGTTTTGAGCTCACTGCTGAGTAACAGGTATTTGGTACCTTTTTTTTATACTAAAATCATGCTTTGAGGTTAATCTGATGAATTTTCTCAATGGGTTTGTCAATAATCAAAATTGTTTCTTCTATAATGAAATCCTTTTTCTTTAATTTCATAAAACTGAAATGAAATGAAATGAGGTTTTCTGAACAAATTGATACCAATTTCCAAGTTGGAAAATCAGCCGAAAAGGCCCAAATTTTGGGATGTCCCTGAAAGGGCCCCATGGGGCTCCTTCTAAAATTTTGCACATCACGTTCTTTCGCCATGGTTAACTTGCATACTAAAAATCATCAAAATCTGTGATGGTCATGTATAAATTGCCCAAACTTTGTGTACACTTGACATGGAATGCAGCAATAGCTGTTTCAGATAAGCTGAATTGAAATATGTATCCAGTTGCCTCATTTAGTTTCTGACTATTTTTTTACACATAGATCAAAGCGGTCACAGTTCAAAGGTAATAAAATTTTGTAAATTTTGATTCAGATATAATGCACCATTTAAGAAGAACATCCAACACTGGGTACAGAATTTAACCAATTCATCAGAGATAATAGAGAACTGGATGACCGTACAGAATCTCTGGGTTTATTTAGAAGCTGTGTTTGTTGGTGGAGATATTGCTAAACAGTTACCCAAGGTACGAAAGATAAAATATTGTATTTAAATGATAAGTAGGATTGGAGATTGGAGAAATTGACATATATTTCAATTCAGGAACTGTTCCACACCCTTGGTAATCTTCTTTTTCTTGGACTGACTTTCTTGAAGAAAATCCTAGGTTCATTGAATTTAAATACGACTGACATAAAACTATAGGCATATTTGTTCTTTGGAAAATTGTGCATCAAGTTACAAAACATGCTTAGATTGGTGAGCTTGCATTTGGAGATTTTTTCGCCATTATTAACAATAAAGTATAAAAATAAATATTGCATTTTACAGGAAGCTAAAAGATTTAGTAATATTGATAAATCCTGGGTGAAGATCATGACCCGAGCTCACGAAACATCACAGGTTGTACAATGTTGTGTAGGTGATGAAACATTGATGCAACTGCTGCCGCATTTACTGGAACAATTAGAACTTTGTCAAAAATCATTAACAGGGTAAATATTTTATTATTTTCATAAGTGTCTATTTTTGTCTTCAATATGAAATGTGTAACAAACAATAATCACACAAGAGTGACTGCAGTATTTTTTTCTGAAAGAATGGATCAATGACATCTTGAGATGGTAATGAATTAAAAGTGCATATGTCTCCTTGAATTACGAACAAAACAATTAAACAATTACTTATTTTTTTCAGATATCTGGAGAAGAAACGTCTCTCATTTCCACGATTTTTCTTTGTATCTGATCCAGCTTTGCTAGAGATATTGGGTCAAGCTAGTGACCCTCATACCATCCAAGCTCACTTACTCAGTGTCTTTGACAACATCAAAACTGTTAAATTCCATGATAAATTCTATGATCATATTCTGGCCATCGAATCATCCGAAAAAGAAACTATTGAGGTATTATAAATATTTTGCACATATAAATAAACTGTAAATTTAACTGTATTTATTTTCTTTTAAAGTTAAATTCTTTGGAATTCCAATCGTGTGGTTCATACAAACTATAAATTTAACTCTATATGTTTTGGTTTAAGAGAAGAGAAAATCTTTTGAAATTCTAATTTAATGCCATGATATTGACTAACAGGTAAGTTCTCTGGCAGATTAATTTTCTCTGCTAGGCGTTTATACCGGTAATTATGACTGAAATTAGAACCATGGTTCCTACTTAGGACTATCCAAACTTTCTAAGGAATTTGAATTTTAAAAAAGATTTTACAAGTACCGGAGAATATACATCGAGATGAAATGTGGGTGTACAAAAGCATCAATTAGCTAATCAGTTGGCTTTAAATCCATTGTGGTAGCTTTTGAGTTATGTTTTGAATGACAATAATGTTATATCTGATTCCAGTTAGAGAAGTTTGTGAAAGCAGAAGGTAATGTAGAAGTGTGGTTGATGTCCTTGTTACAGATGTCACAGAAATCAGTACACGGTGTTATTAGAACTGCTGCTATGGCTATACAAGACACAAGTTTTAATTTACTAGAGTTCTTAAACATGTTTCCAGCCCAAGTGAGTTTATTATTTAATTTAATGTAAAAAATTAACTGTAAGATTGATGTAAAATTCTTTGATATTAGAAGTACAATAATTCAATGTCAATCATATCTTCTAAATAATATATTGTACCAGCCAATACCATTCATTCCTCATTCTTTGCTTTCAGATTGGATTATTAGGTATTCAGATGATTTGGACTCGTGATTCGACTGAAGCTTTGACCAATGCTAAATATGACAAGAAGATAATGCAGCAGACAAATCAAGGTTTCTTGGATTTACTCAATAAACTCATTGATAAAACAACACAGGATTTAGGAAAAGTAGAAAGAACAAAGTTTGAAACTTTGATCACCATACATGTACATCAAAGAGATATCTTTGACGAGCTGGTAAGTATAAATCAAGTTAGATTGCTCATTCAACATAACTCTCACAGAATTACCTATTTAATTACCCAATGTGTTTTGGATAGAGATTTGTTATTTGTAATATTGTGAGGGTGACTTCCCAAGACAAACTTTTGTTAACGGTTTATGGATTTCTTAAATTTAAAAGATCACTGTAATTGTGAAATACAGAATTAGAATATTGCTTTTTTTTCATTTTTGAAATTTGTGTGTGAAAATTGGTATATCGTCAATATTTATTTATCATTCAGGTCAAAAACCACATAAAGTCTCCAACAGATTTTGAATGGATGAAGCAGTCCAGATTTTACTTTATAGAAGATCAAGATAAATGTTTGATTTCTATCACAGATGTAGACTTTGTATATCAGAATGAGTTCTTAGGGTGTACTGAGAGACTGGTTATTACACCATTGACTGATAGATGTTACATCACTCTCGCTCAGGCATTGGGTATGTCCATGGGAGGTGCTCCAGCTGGACCTGCAGGTACTGGAAAGACAGAAACTGTCAAAGATATGGGTCGATGTTTAGGAAAATATGTTGTTGTATTCAACTGTTCTGATCAGATGGATTTCAGAGGTCTAGGAAGAATATTCAAAGGTAAGAAAATTAAACATAAGAAAAACTAGACCTGCATGCAGGAATGACGGGTTTCACTGGTGCCACGTTACCCTTCAACATGTCACTTCCGGTGCCACGTTACCTCTGAACAAATGTCACTTCCGGTACCAATGAAACCATTAAACAGGTTTCCCCATAAGCATTGAACACTTCAAATAAATTGGACGCAGAATCAACCAAATCCAGCAATATCAATTCATTTTATACATTTGATCCTGACAAAAATACATTACTTCCGGTGATAATGAAAATGTTCAATTAGTTTTATGAAATCCGAATTGCCTTTTGATATCATATAATGAAAATGTTATGTAAATAGAATAATAATTGCCACTTTTATAGACCAAAAACCTTGAAAAGTGACTTGTAGACAATCGCCTATTTCTCTGCAACCGTACAAGTTAGAAACCATTTTGTGGTATCTGTATGATCGTATGGGTTCAATCTATTTGTTGATTGGAATCAAATATCATAATTTTGAAAAGATTACAAATCAGACTCATTTGAATAAAATATCTGTTTTGAAGGCTAAAAATTCAGTTTTTGCCAAAATGGCATCACTTCCGGTGATAAAGTAAAAAGTGACTTGTGGAAAATCGTCCATTTCTCTGCAACTGTACAAGTTAGAAACCATTTTGTGGTATCTATATGATCGTATGGGTTCATTCTATTTGTTGATGGGAACCAAATTTCATAATTCTAAAAATATTACAAATAATACTCATTTGAATAAAACATGTATTGTTAAGGCTAAAAATTCAGTTATTGCCTAAATGACGTCACTTCCGGTGACAGTGAAAGTGTTAAAATGGTTTGGAATAGTCGACTGTGGCAATAGGCAACATAGAGTGAAAAAAAAATGAAAATCGAATAATAATTGATTCTTTTACAGCCAAAATAACGTGACAAGTGACTCATGCAAAATTGCCCATTTCTCAGCAACTGCTCATATTACAAACTAAATTTCACATACATTCTCTTTGCATGGATTATTGCTACAAGTTTATGAAAGTATCGAAGAAATATTTTAATATATGAAGACACTGGATAGGTTGTAAATAGCTTATTTTTACCCCTTTTTTTACCTTTTAATCGAAATTGCCCGAAAACAAAATCGAAATTAAAAAAACTGAGTCCGAGATTTTGTGCACCTTTACAGGGCGCATCTTTTGAGTAAGATCAGATTTGTAGAAAATAGTATTTGCTTTCAAAAAGTGGTACCGAACTGTCAATATTGCAGTTTTTGCTGAATTTACGCCACTTCCGGTGCCTTCAGGAAACTTTACCGGTAACAAAAAAAATGACATTTTGAACCACGGAACATATGAACATGGTTTTATACAAATCGAACAATAAATAACTGATGTAGGACTGAAAAACTGAATTAGCCAATAGCGGCCAAGGAAAATTACGGAAACAAAAAATGTTGACATTTTTGCTCAAATCAGATGACTCTTTAACCTTGGTTAAAATGTCATATAAAAATATTAATAAATAAAAAAGTTTTTTGTAAAAATTTAAATTTTCAAAATTTGGCGCCTAATATCTTCCAAGATTCGTCGAAAATCAAAAATCAAAAGTAACATAGCTATGTCCTCTGTTTCTGGCTATGTCAAAATGCATCATATGCTAAAATACAATGATTATTGTTAATATTACGGCAATATTTCAAAAAACGACATTTTCGGTGATTTCGGACGTTTCGCAATGTCGCAGAATGCCGGGAATAGCTTTAATCTCTAAGTCACACCCACTTTCCCAGTAAAACTGAAGACATTGTATCGATCCGACAAGAAGTTGCTGAGATATAAGCAAATTGGAAAAAAAAAAATAATAATAATAAGAAGAATAATAATAAGAATAATTTTAACAAAAACAATAGTGTTTCACACAAGCTACGCAGTGTGAAACCCTAATAAACATTTGGAATAAATATGATGCACAACTTTTTTCTGTAAGTGCCATGATAGTGTTGACAATGATATACATTTTAGTTTTGACATTGATTTTCATTTTTTCAGGTTTAGCACAATCTGGATCTTGGGGATGTTTTGATGAATTTAATCGTATTGACCTGCCCGTGTTGTCAGTTGCTGCTCAACAAATTGCCATTGTCTTGAGCTCTAAGAAAGAACGAAAGAAGAACTTTATCTTTACTGATGGAGATAATGTTGATCTTAATCCTGAATTTGGTATCTTTTTAACCATGGTAAGTGAATTCTTTTTATAAAGAGAATATTCAAAGTGAATCCAAATCTGAAGGCATGTTAACTGATCAGGGAATTCTTCTTAAATTGCATTAAAGAGGCTAAGACTAATTGCAATTTATTTGGAAATTTTTCGGATTTAAGACACATTTATTATCTGCTTGGGCAATATTTGTGCACTTTATTTCTGTTTGTATATCTTTTTTTGAATGAAATGTTCTCTGGCATATTTATTTTTTCTTTAAAGAATCCTGGTTATGCTGGTCGTCAAGAACTGCCGGAGAATTTGAAAATTAATTTCCGTACAGTAGCTATGATGGTGCCAGATAGACAAATTATTATTCGTGTTAAACTGGCTGCTGTCGGTTTTATAGATAATATAACCCTTGCTAGAAAATTCTACACACTGTATAAACTGTGTGAGGAACAGCTTACTAAACAGGTAACTGTTCTTTCAATTTAAATTTGCTATGTAATGATGATATTTTGAATATGCCACATAAAGAATACTTTTGAAATTTTAGGACCATAAAACAAAAATGACCTTTATTATAAAATAAATTATTGTATAGCTGTTGTAATTTAAATTATAAAAAAAACAAGTTGAAATAATATGTGAATTCTTTTTATAAAGAGAATATTCAAAGTGAATCCAAATCTGAAGGCATGTTAACTGAAATAATATACGACCACATATATATTTTGAATTACTTTCAGGTTCATTATGATTTTGGATTGAGAAACATTCTGTCTGTATTGAGAACTCTGGGAGCAAATAAACGTCTTAACCCAACAGATACAGAATCAACTATTGTCATGAGAGTTTTGCGTGACATGAATCTATCCAAACTAGTGGATCAAGATGAACCATTGTTCTTGTCTCTAATCAATGATTTATTCCCTGGTATAACATTAGATAAGGCTGGATATCCAGAACTGGAAAAAGCAATAACGGATAATGTTGACGAAGCCAAGTTGATCAATCACCCAGCATGGACTCTTAAACTTGTACAGGTATTGATTTAGTCAACCATTCCATTTGAACAATTAAAAAGATTTATTTGCCTTATTCTTGTTCATTTCAAATATTATTTTTACATGGGATGCCTTGGTAACAAAATTATGCTAACATATATAGTAAACAAAAGGAATGCTAAAATAAACCCTTTATTTATGCTTTTCTGTACATGCCTATATTGCCTAATTCAATTCATTGTCACCACAAATGTTTCTTTTTATTTTAGTTGTTTGAAACTCAACGTGTACGTCATGGTATGATGGCATTAGGACCAAGTGGGGCTGGTAAGACGTCGTGTATTCATATGTTGATGAAGGCTATGTCAGATTGTGGTGAACCACACAAAGAATGGCGCATGAATCCTAAAGCTATAACAGCACCACAGATGTTTGGACGACTTGATGTTGCAACAAATGATTGGACAGATGGTATATTCTCTACTTTATGGAGAAGAACTACCAGAGTTAAGAAAGGTAACACTATATGGATACATAACTTAAAGTTACATGATCAAGGCAATTCCTGTATCAAATTTGTATTTAATAAAAAACAAAACCATAAAATGAAACACAATTACTGTTTCAATGAAATATTTCAGGTATCCCATGTTTTCAGACTGAGTTGGGCTGAATGAAAATAATAATTAAGCTTGGCCATACACATCACTATGAGGGATGTCATTATTATCGTTAGGAAAAGTCCACTGGTTTACATCATCAAATGTTACGGTAACTGAATAGGAAAGCTTTCTTGATAGTCTTAAGTTTTACTGTGTAATACATTCTCTTCATCTAATAAAACCATTTAGAGGCAAATCATTTTCTTGTAAAAATCTACACAGTGATATCTCACAAAGTATGATCTACAGAACCACACACCAGCCTATTGTCATATTATTAGTGCTATCAGTTATGAGGGATGCTTATTAGTTTTACATATTTTATATTGTTATTTACAGGTGAACATATATGGCTAGTATTAGATGGACCAGTTGATGCCATTTGGATTGAAAATTTAAATTCAGTATTAGATGATAATAAAACTCTCACCTTGGCCAATGGAGATCGTATACCTATGGCACCCAACTGTAAAATTATATTTGAGCCACACAATATTGATAATGCTTCTCCAGCTACAGTATCTAGAAATGGTATGGTTTATATGAGTAGTTCAGGTCTGCATTGGGAACCAATCTTACAGGTCAGTAGTATTAACTCTGGTGTGTTACAGATTTGATGTAGAATTCTAAAAAGCTTTCTTTAGTTTTCTTTTACGTAACCCTGGCTAAAGCGAAATTTTACAATAGAGAATTACAGTGTGTTGTGTGAAAGTTAATTCAAACCACATTCTGTTGAATATGTAGTCAAAATCAGCTGTGTTTAGCCCACTGATTTTGGTTGAAAGACAGCTTAGGATTATGTGATGGATATCACTAAAACAGAAATCACTGTCTGATATGAAATATAATAAAAAAATTATGGAAATAATTTTATGAATTTTAATCTCTATAGGGTTGGTTGCTTCATAGGCCTAACTTTGAGAAGGATATAATCCTCAATCTGTTTAGAGAATCTTTCCCAATTATATTGAGATATGCTGTCCAGAATCTGGTATTCAAAATGGAAGTATTAGAGGCTTTCATTATTACACAGGTGAGTTAACTAACTAGAATATAATCTCTGTACCAAAACATATCCATAATACATTCGTTATTTAAATATAAAAAAAGCTGTTTGAATTGATGCCTGGCCAATGACTGGATTTGACAAAAATCAGGCAACATGAAGTAGACTGTCTGTGTAAGATATATAATTAATTATTTTTGATTTTTAAATACACACTATGACTTCCTGTAGGAGTCACCACACATCTGCATTCTGCATAGTTGAAAAGTATAATTTAAAAATAAACTCTCTACATTACAGGCTACTAAATTAATGTCAGGACTAATTCCTCTCAAAGATGATAAAGAAGGTGGTCATTATACCAAGGAACATTATGAGAAACTCTACATCTTTACCCTTATGTGGAGTGTTGGAGCTTTTCTTGAATTGGATGATAGAGCAAAGATGGAGGAATTTATTAGGAAGAATGATTCTTTTAAACTGAAACTTCCTGACATTCCTGCAGGATCTGATTCCACTATGTTTGATTATCTAGTTGATACAGATGGTAAATTTTTGAAATATTTTTCAATATAAACTCAAATTAATTAATACAACAAAATATTTACAGGTGTATGACTGGTATTTGGAAGTAATGTTAATATATATTTTTCCTGCAGGATCATGGATTCACTGGAACCAGAGAGTAACAGATTATGTCTATCCATCAGATCATACACCAGAATATTGTAACATCTTAGTACCTAATGTAGACAATGCTCGTACAGAGTTCTTGATAAAAACTATCTGTAAGCAAGAACAAGCTGTATTATTGATAGGAGAACAGGGGACAGCTAAAACAGTTATGATAACTAATTATATGAATCATTATAATCCTGAAGAACATTTGGCACAATCTGTCAACTTCTCTTCTGCTACAACACCATTACTCTTCCAGGTAGGTAGAATAAGAATCCAGAAAATCTAGGTACTAGACCACTACCTATGTTGGGAATACTTGTTTTAATTCTTTTAATTCAAATTCTCTTGATGTTTTGACAAAGCATGTACCCATTGTGAAAGAAAATATCTTCACCAATCAACACATCTGACACTCTTCACCATCACAATCAAATAATTTGAGACTATTCACCATCTCAAACAAATAATTTTATCTTAAATACTATTTGTATAAAAACACTTCAGTACTTCAATCCAAAATGTGTGCAAATTTTGACATGAAAATATAAGATAAGGATTGCATCCAGTCTTATTAAAACATTTTTTTTTTCTAGAGGACCATAGAAAGTTATGTTGATAAACGAGTTGGTACTACATATGGTCCACCAGCTGGTAAAAAGATGACTGTATTTATAGATGATATTAATATGCCTGTAATTAATGAGTGGGGAGATCAGATAGCTAATGAAATAGTTCGACAGTTGATGGAAACAAAAGGTTTTTATAATTTAGAGAAACCTGGAGATGTTATCAATTTAGTTGATATGCAGGTAAAGTAATTATATAACCAAATAGAGATAATTTGTAACTTCATTATGTTTAAGATCGTTTTTGTTTTTTTTTCAATTCTGCACCTGAATCATTCTTCAGTAAATTTAGTATTCATTTAGAATCTTAAAATTGGCTTTTGGATTCTATTATGACCTATCATTCTTAAAATACTATAGATAAACTTAAGTAAATAAACATTGTATTTATTCCATTAAAGTTCCTGTTTCCAGTCATTTCATTTAAATAAATTTTTAAGTTGAAATTTGATTGTATTGTATTTAAATTGCCAGTTCTGTGCTGCTATGATTCAACCCGGAGGAGGTAGAAATGATATACCACAACGTTTAAAACGACAGTTTGCCATCTTCAACTGTACTCTACCATCAAACCCATCTATTGATAAAATCTTCTCTGTTATTGGTACTGGCCATTTCTGTAGTGAACGAGGCTTTTCTGATAATGTCAGGAGTTTGGTAAAGAAATTAATTTCTGTCACCAGACGACTCTGGCAATTAACCAAGGTTTGTTGTTATGTTTCTATATATAATTACCAATGTATGGATCGTGAAAAAAATTAATGTGAATCTGGCGATTAATTTCCTGCTTTTTATTTTCAGTCAAATATTTTATAACGTTGTTTAGTAAGATTTATCTTTTCTCTTCCACAGATCAAAATGTTGATTAGTAAGACGTTGTTTAGTAAGATTTATCTTTTCTCTTCCACAGATCAAAATGTTGCCAACTCCAGCTAAATTCCATTACATCTTTAATTTACGGGATTTGTCACGTATCTGGCAGGGCATGTTAAATACTGAATCATCAGTTGTAACTACACCAGAAATTTTGATGGGATTATGGAAACACGAATGTTGTAGAGTCATAGCTGACAGGTGAAATAAATGACCTAATCAAGAATATATTAAATTTGAATTAAAATTTTAAGATTTAAATCCTGAGATAAAATGATACATGTTTTAAGAATTATATTTATTAATTTTTTTAAGAATTTCAAATATATTGATATATATAATGATGTTGTTTTGTGGGACATAGATTTACAGACGTTGAGGATATGTCATGGTTTACTAAAACAATGTTACGTGTGGCTACTGAAGATTTAAATGAAAGCCATGCTAGTATGATTGAATCGACTGAATACTATGTAGATTTTTTGAGGTATAGTCTAATGAAATTTTAGATCACTAGCAGATCTAGATGTGTGGCTTTTTACACCTGGCACTTGGTTTGGTTTTCACCTTTATTTAGATGTGTTGAAATGAATGTTATTTTTCTAAGTGGAAACTATATTCTAAATTTATTCTAAATCTTGACTTGACAATAAGTGGATAGCATATATAATGAGCTTTGGTTCCAGTTATCTGTGTCCCTTTTGTTGGAAAATTACCAGATTAATCCCATATAAGTAAAAAGGTGATTAACTTTTTACACAAATGTTCATAATTCAATATCTAGAGAATATAAATTATCAGATGTTTAGAATATTTAAAAGACATACAAAATAAATATTGTGCATTTTTAAAAACACACCACAACAGAGAAATAACATTCATTTCCCTATACTTAATATTTTGTGCACTTTTGAATATTAAACTTATGGCTACTAAAATACGCTAGGTTTGTGAATCCTGAAGATGGACACTGGTTTGATAAGACATTGAAACGAGTTGTGGCAGAAGATTTAGGAGAAGAAAATGTCAACCTTGTAAACCCTACATTGCATTTTAGTGATTTCCTGAGGTATATACATGTATTATTTACTATAAACAGTAAATAACTGGTATATAAACTTATAATCATTTCATAGTATTTTTCTTTTGGAAACATCTTAATACGAATTGATCATTTATTGGTGTCTTTGACGGTTTTATAAATGAATCACCTTTTAAATGTGCCGACCTTTGTAGACACCTAGAAAAGTTTTTTAGGCTTTGAAGCTTTCTAAAAAAAAAAGCTTTGGCTGATCAATGTGAAGAAGTCTGATAACGTGCATGAAAAATATCTACTAACACTACTCACAAATAATAACACTGCATGCAAAAGAATTATATATATTAAAACAGTTGTAATTGGATAAACAGTCTTTGCTTAAATTTGCTTTCTTTAAATTTTGTTATTTTGTAACAATATTCTATTTTCATTGAAATTTTATTATGTAAAATCTTTAAATACAGTTTCATATTGAATTAATATGCTATACGTTTGTAATTTTATCGAGAATATAGGTATAATCTTTAATATTTATGATATTTAGAGATGCACCTGAAGCTACAGGAGATGAACCAGATGATGCAGATTTCGATATGCCGAAGGTATATGAACCTGTAAGTTCAAGAAAAATTTACTCCTTAATATTCAAATGTTCTAACAAAATTTTTAAAAAGTTGTTACAGCTGAAAAGTTCTGAATAAAGAAAAAAAGTAATAATACTTCTGATGGAAATTGGATTTTTGTTTTTTTTAAGAAATCCAATTTCAGTAACTTCCATGATTGATTTTGATTTTTGTGGCCTGCAAATTGACAGAAAAATTTTATCAGCCTGATAATTTATCATTTATCTTTCAAATGTACATTATTCTATTTAGATATATTTTAAACTTGATTGATCTATTTGGTACATTATTCTATTTAGATATATTTAAAACTTCATTGATCTATTTGGTATATTTCCTACAGTTTTCACAAATATACAGGAAATTATGTATGTAGACACAACGGATTGTTTATTATGAACTGGTTTTTATACATTAAAATAATTCTTTCCTTTGCAATTCATATCTTTCAGATTGAATCACTACAACAATTAGAAGAAAGATTGGGCTTTTTCTTACAACAGTATAATGATAGTATCCGTGGTGCTGGTATGGATCTGGTATTTTTTAAAGATGCCATGATACATTTGTTGAAAGTTTCCAGAATAATACGAACTCCTAGAGGACATGCATTACTTGTAGGTGTTGGTGGATCTGGCAAACAATCTTTGACACGATTAGCTTCATTTATTGCAGGCTATAAAACATTTCAGATTACTTTAACCAGGTAATTGTACCTTCTTTTACATAACTATTATAATTCTGTTTAAAAATTTGGTCTATTGTTGTGATACTTTGAATGAATAAGAATTATAGACTTATCAGACAAAAATAAATAACTTATTGATTGCACACTGTAAACCAGTATATTAAATACAAGATGATTTTCTTAAAGTGTACTTATGGTATTTAGGATTATTATTGATGTGGAAATATATCTAAATTTTTTATTAAATTGTATATTGGTCTTCGTATTACTGTATTTGTTTTCTCTTTTTAGATTGGACTTCCGTTTATATCATGATAAATAAAATATCACAGTTATGGAGTTTGAAAAATAATGTTCTTATTGACACCAAAATTAGTTTATTACATATTTATTTTCTACAGATCTTACAATGTATCTAACTTATTAGAAGATTTGAAGTATCTCTATAGAACGGCTGGTCAACAGGGAAAAGGAATAACATTTATATTTACTGATCAGGAAATTAAAGATGAAGGTTTCTTAGAATATCTCAATAATATGTTGTCATCTGGTGTGGTAAGTAATTAAATCTAAAAAAAAAGTTATTTTTTGAAAAGTTATATTTTTAAGCTTACGTAAAAAAGGAACATTTTGGAGTAATCTCTAAACTAGTCAATATCATCTTATATTGTGTACATTTGATTCTTAAATGGAAAACAGTATTATTTTAAGACAATTTTGGACATAAGCATATATGCTTTTTTTTTAAGCAAGGAGCTTGCATGGTGTACAGGTGTTTGCCAAGTATAGGAAAAAATTAAAAATTTTCAAAAATTGGTTAATTATCAACTAATGAAACTTTTTTCAGGTTGCTAATTTGTTTGCTCGTGATGAAATGGATGAGATATTAGGAGAATTGGTTCCTATCATGAAGAAGGAGTTTCCAAGACGACCACCATCCAATGAAAATCTATATGAATATTACTTGTCGAGAGTTCGTAATAATCTGCATATCTCGCTTTGTTTCTCACCTGTAAGTTATAATCCTTCTCTTTATTCATAGTAATCTGATTATAAAAATACAAGCTCACATTTCTTTGGAGTTTTCTTTGTAAATAAAAGGATCAATCTTGTTTATTTATAGTGATACATATGAACATAACTGGTCAGATATATTGAAATATTTATTTATTATGTTAGGTTGGAGAGAAGTTCAGACAGAGGGCTCTGAAGTTTCCAGGACTGATTTCTGGTTGTACCATGGATTGGTTCCAGAGATGGCCAAAGGATGCTTTAATAGCTGTAGCTGATCATTTCTTGTGTAATTTTGACATTAAATGTAGTGATGAGGTCAAAGTTCAAATTATACATTCTATGGGAACCATACATGATGGTGTAGCTGAAAGCTGTGTGGAATATTTCCAAAGGTACCTGTACTTATTTCTGAAGTTTATTATTGTGCATCTTATCAAGCCTGAACAATTCTTTTAGCAGTGGAAAGGGTGCAGATGCTCAGATTGTAGGAAATCCAGTTCATACTAGTTATATCACTGTTAGCCTCAAACTGTGCAAAGTGATGCGAGCAATGTCAGATGATTTAAATTCTTTGTTTCATTTTCATATTTCTTTGATCAGTGAAAAAATTCTTGGGTAATATTAAACTGTGTTGTGTTATAGGTATCGACGCTCTACTCATGTAACACCTAAGTCCTACCTATCATTTATCAATGGATATAAAACTATTTATTCCAACAAGAAAGAAGAAATTGGAGATCTAGCTAAAAGGATGACAACAGGTAATGTAATACATGTAGTATAAATATATCTTCTAATAAAAGGCATCAGAATCACACAGTGTTAACCAATATGTAGGAAATGACTGTAATTTCAATGAAATCAAGTCAAGTATAGATATATAGTGATGATGTCATTGATGATAATCACAAGTTTCCAAGTTCAGACTGTTGCAAGGCTTTTAAATATGTAAAACTCTTTTCATGTCAAAATCTTAAGGAATTTTACACCTAGTAATTAGAAAAAATATGTACTATGTCAGAATTAACCCACATCCATTATAGAAAATAGCTCCTGCAAGTATTCTAGTCTGTTTTGAAGTTGATACAAAATACATTGGGTTTTTTTTTCAATATTCCAGGTTTAGAAAAACTGATAGAAGCCTCATTAGCAGTTGCAGAATTGAAGAAAGATTTAGCTGTTAAAGAAAAAGAATTGGCCATTGCTTCAGAAAAAGCTGAAAAGGTATTGAAAGAAGTAACAGTTAAAGCTCAAGCTGCAGAGAAAGTTAAAAATCAAGTACAGAAAGTAAAAGATAAAGCCCAGGCAATTGTTGATATGATTGACAGAGACAAGGCTGTAGCTGAGGAGAAGTTAGAAGCTGCTAGACCTGCCTTGGAAGAGGCTGAAGCTGCCCTGAACACTATTAAACCTGGTGATATATCTACTGTACGAAAACTTGGTCGTCCACCACATCTCATCATGAGAATTATGGACTGTGTATTGTTATTATTCCAAAATAAAGTCAATGCTGTTATAGTTGATCCTGAAAAACCAGAATTCCTTAAGCCATCATGGTCAGAATCTTTGAAGGTATTTTTTTTGCATAATTTTTGTGATGTTTTAAATATATTGTAACAAATCATTGCAACATTGTGAAATTAGGCTAACTTGGGTCTAAAAATTTATGCTACTTTAGTTGATTAATGTTTTCAATTCAAATAAATGATAGTTTGTTTTTTTTACATTTTCAGTTGATGTCTGGTACCAACTTTTTGCAAGCTTTGGTAACATTCCCCAAAGATTCTATTAATGATGAAACTGTTGAATTTCTAGAACCATATTTTATGTCAGAAGATTATACTATGGAAACAGCTAAACGTGTTTGTGGTAATGTAGCTGGTTTATGTGGTTGGACTAAAGCTATGTCTTATTTCTTTGGTATCAACAAAGAAGTTTTACCACTAAAGGTGAGTTTATCTGGATAATTTCCTGTACACAATAAGTCATTTTCATTTCTCACACAAATAACATTTGGATGGAACGACATTTAAAGCTGCATCGACAAGTGCTTGGTTCACAGGCAGTTCACAGTACAATACCTTAATTTGAACAAATTTTTAAATGAAGCAATAGATGATTTATATTATTGCTTTTCAGGCAAATTTAATTGTTCAACAATCCAAACTGAATTCTGCTATGGCTGATTTAAACGCTGCCCAGGATACATTGGATGCTAAAGAGAAAGAACTGGCTGTTGTAAGAGGAGAATATGAAAAGGCCATGGCAGAAAAACAGGTGCACATATTACTTCACTTATATATTTCTCGTTAATTTTAAGACAAAATCTTTTTAGACAAGAAGACTGTTCCTTTACAACTAAGGTAGTCTTATTAAAAACAAATCTTGAAAAAGTCTTTCTGTCTATTCACAAAACTAATAATTTATGTTTCTGTTATGAAGACTTTGGTAGATGATGCAGAAACTTGCAGACGCAAGATGAATGCAGCATCTGCTCTTATTGATGGATTGGCAGGAGAAAAAGAAAGATGGACGGAACAAAGTAAAGAATTTCAAGCACAGATTGGAAGGTATTTATATATACAATAGATTTATTGACTGGCTGTCTGCACTCTGCAACTTAAAAAAAGCCTTAGTAGATTTAAGACGGTATATTTTTTTTTATTAAAATATTTTGCACCACATGGTATTCAAATCAGTTATGGTAATTCTAACTTATTTTAAGTTTATTTTGTACAAGCCTGTCCATTATAAATGAAGGCTAACAACAATTTTTACATTAAAAATAATGTCCAGGTATATTTTTGACTTGCATGTAAACAATTTAGCTTGTACCATAATTGTGATGTTTTCAGATTAAATTATTGCGGTCATATTCTGTGAATAAGATTTTATAACTTCATTTTGTATGTAATTAACAATAAGAAATTACACACCTTATTTATTTTTATTATAGGTTGGTTGGTGATGTATTGATATGTACAGCCTTCTTGTCATATTCTGGACCATTTAATCAAGATTTCCGTATTTTACTCAATAAAAATTGGATGAAAGAATTGAAAACTAGAAAGATACCATATAGTGCCAATCTAAATGTCACTACCATGTTAACAGATCCTACTACTGTAAGTTATTAACAGTTTATGCATATGTCATATAGTGCAGAAAGTGAGTTTAATACTTTTGTTTAGGATCTTTTTATCGAAATATGACATGCCTTCGCACTGAACTCTCCATCCTTAATATTTCCACCATTAAAACAAAAAATACAATTAAGACTTAAGAGTAATATTTCTTTCTTAAGCCATGGCTGCAAAGGAAAAATTAACAAAAACTAATATAGACGCCATTATTTTGTAACAACTGTTCATTTTTAGATTGGTGAATGGAATCTACAAGGTTTACCTAGTGATGAATTATCAATACAAAATGGTATTATTGTTACTAAAGCCGCCAGGTATCCATTACTTATTGACCCACAAGGTCAAGGTAAATCATGGATTAAGAATAGAGAGATGAAGAATGAAATGCAGGTAAGGATTTCGATATTGCGCAGTAACAGTGAGACATACACCAACAAGAAAATAACAGATACTCAGTAACTTTTGGGTTTCATGTATCAGTAAAATATAGCATAAAATATATTCATGGATCATTTGCAACTGCACAGATTTGAATTGTGCATCAAAGACACAAAGTCAATTTATTTCAGTAAAGAAACATTGTTGAAAAGTCCAAAAAAATTGTTGAAAAGTCCAAAAATTGCCGTAATTCTTGACAAGAATAATGTATGGCTGATGATCAAATATTTTTTAGATCACCTCACTGAATCATAAATATTTCCGTCAACATTTAGAAGACTCCATGTCTCTAGGTCGTCCACTAGTGATAGAGGACGTTGGTGAAGAACTGGATCCAGCATTAGACAATGTCCTAGAGAAAAACTTTATAAAAGTTGGATCAACATTGAAAGTGAAAGTAGGAGATAAAGAATGTGATATAATGAAAGGATTTACTCTATATATAACAACCAAACTACCCAATCCCTCGTATACTCCAGAAATATCAGCTGGTACATCTATTATAGACTTCACTGTTACTATGAAAGGTTTAGAAGATCAATTATTAGGGAGAGTCATCCTCACAGAAAAGGCTGTAAGTTAATTTTTAGAAACAACTATTCTTTGTTTATAACATGATATTTTATCGTCTTATCTCGTCAAGCTTAAGGAAAATTTTCTTTTAAATATCTTGCTGCTTGAAATTCAATCTGTATTTTTATTCCAGGAATTAGAGAGTGAAAGAGTAAATCTGATGGAAGAAGTTACATCCAATAAAAGAAAAATGAAAGAATTAGAGGATAATTTACTCTTCAGACTGACCAGTACTCAGGTAAATATACTGTGAAATATAGAAATAGTTTTAAAATGATGTATGACTTGGAGTATTTGAATACAGATAAGTTGTTGAATTGTCACATTTTTAACCGGATGAATTCTAAAACTGTTTTTGTTTTCAGGGATCATTAGTAGATGATGAAGATCTCATCAATGTACTAAACACAACTAAAATTACAGCTGATGATGTCAGTCAGAAACTGAAGAATGCTGCTGAAACAGAAATAAAGATAAATGCAGCAAGAGAAGAATTCCGTCCTGTCGCAACACGAGGCAGTATTCTTTATTTCTTGATAACAGAAATGAGTTTAGTGAATGTCATGTACCAGACATCACTTCGTCAGTTCCTGGGTCTCTTTGATAGATCTCTAGCAAGGTAGGACCATTGAAGTATTTTCTATCTATATTTGGCAAAATAATTCCATTTGTTGTTATTTTACCCCCAAAAAAAGTGTTTTGTGGTTTGTCAGTTTATTAAGGGAACCATATCTTCTCATACCAACCAAAAAGGTGTAGGTCTATATTTTTTAAGTCTAGCTGGTATTGGAGGGTCTTTTATGGTTAATCCTTCATTTGGTGCTAAAATAATTTATTATGTCAATAAGTACATTTTAAAAGAATTGGTTTCATTGTATATTTTGAGTATGACAAACACTTGGCATGGATTATCAAACATTTAGACAGAAAAAGACAGCACCAACCTTGGCATGGCTTTCTGTGCTTCTAACTTGCTTAGTCTATTACCTTCTAGTACCAGTCAAGTTTTCCTTCCCCTTTTCTATGTTAACAACTAGCATCCTTCCACAATACAGGTGACTAGCCAAATGACACTAGCAGACGGGGCTTTCTGTAGGCACCACTTCATAAGGGAGATAATTCTAATAGGGTCAGGATTCAGACTAGTGATTGTTCATAGACATCAATGTTGATTCCATGCCATTCTTTGGCCTTGAACATTCTTATGAATTATGATCTTAATCATTATAACCACAAAGAGCACAACATGTCACAATGATGTGATAAAAAATTTAAGGGTGTTGATCATCTTGTTCGTTTTTTTGCCATGCCTGATCAACGGAACCAAGGCTGTAACTACATTTTTGCACATGATTTCCCTAATGCATGTCTGTAATCATACTGCCTTAAGATAAACTATTCATGAAAACCTGTAAAATATTGAGATTCAAACACCATTCTTCAATTCTAGACCAAAAAGTAAACAAAAATGATATGCGAATGTGGTGAAATGGAGTAATAATTAACATCTTTCAGATGTTTGTGTATGACGATATTTTATTTGTGTGGTATCTGTATCCCTTTGGGGTGACTTGAAGTGAATTGATGCCTATGACATATTGGAATTAGAGGCTATTTCAAATCAGACTTTTATTGAATGAAGTTAAAATAATAAATATAAGTGTGGAATTTAATGATTTTTAATTATTGTGCTTAGGAGTTATCATTTTTATTGCCTGTCATGCAATCATTTAAAATTTGTATCATTTCTTTCAGATCGATTAAATCACCCATCACTCAGAAACGTATACAGAATATCATAGAGTTCATGACATATGAGGTATATAGATATGCTGTACGTGGTTTATACGAGAAGGATAAACTTACCTTCACCTTGCTGTTAGCCTTGAAGATTGATCTTCAAGCAGGCAAGATTAAGCATGAAGAATTTATGACGCTGATTAAAGGTAAATTAAACATTTTTATTCCCCTTTAATATAACACACACAAAGTTAGAACTCTTTTTCGAAATAAGTCAGGATGTTGGTGATATCACCTGCTCAGCACATTCTTACACTTTTCTAAAGAAATAAAACTTTAAATTAAAATTTATTAAAAAACAGAACCACATTCAACCACACAGAAGTTAATATGAATGAATTGTAAAATTTCAGGAGGTGCATCTCTTGATTTAAATGTTGTGACACCCAAACCACACAGATGGATTGTCGATTTAACTTGGTTGAATTTGGTTGAGTTGAGTAATTTACATCAGTTTTCTGGTGTATTGGATCAGGTAAGTACCTGTTTTTATTTAGCATATTCATTGATGAGAAGAGCCCACCTTGATCTGGCTGCCAAACGGTCACAAAATCTAGATTATGAATGTCAATAAAACTAGAAAACTATAACAGAAAAATTGCTAGATATGTCCAATGAATGAGATGTAGTATTAAGTGTTCTTGTGAGACTATGCAACAAACCTGTCAGTGCTTGTCAGCAGCCTATAGCTAATTAAATTCTCAGGAAAGGAGTCAAGGAGCAACCCGATTATCTGGATTGATTTCTTATTTGTAATTATTTCAATTATGATTTTAGGTATCTAGAAATGAAAAGAACTGGAAGACATGGTTTGATAAAGATTGTCCAGAAGAAGAGATTATACCAGATGGATACAATGATTCGCTGGATGTCTTCCGACGTCTGCTACTGGTCCGTTCCTGGTGTCCTGACAGGACCTTACCACAAGCTAAAAAATACATTGCAGATACACTGGGAGACAAATATGCAGAAGGTGTTATATTAGACATGGAGAAGATGTGGCAGGAGAGTGATAATCGTAATCCATTAATCTGTCTTCTGTCTATGGGATCAGATCCAACCAACAGTATTGAAGGTTTAGCAAAGAAACACAGAATAGGTAAAACTCTAGAGAGCTTCTCCTCTTTTATTTTGCAGATACAAAAAGAAATAATAATTATGTCAACAATCCACATCTTTTGGCTGAAAAATTTACAACTGACTTGAAAAAAGACATTTTATAAATCATATTATCTGTTTATTTTATAGAATGCAAAGCCATATCTATGGGTCAAGGTCAAGAAGTTCATGCCAGACGACTCACAGCTTATGGCATCCAGAATGGTGGTTGGTTACTGCTACAAAACTGTCATCTTAGTTTAGATTTTGTTGTTGAAGTTATGGACACCATTCTTGAAACAGAAAATATAAATGATGAATTCCGTCTGTGGGTTACAACAGAAGAACATATAAAGTTCCCCATCAGTTTCCTACAGGTAAAGTAGATCTTCTCTAAAATAATATGGACTAAATTCTTAGTTTTCCAAAGAGCTATTCAATTCAGATTTTCTGTTGATTTTAAGTCAAGGCTAATATTTTATTTTAAAGACTTACTCAATTCAAATGGCTCTAATGAATGTAATCGTTAATCAACAAATAGAGGTGTAGTTAAGAGGAAAAAAAACAACTGATTGGTTTTTTTTACTTTACAGATGGCAATAAAATTCACAAATGAACCACCACAAGGTATCAAAGCTGGTCTTAAACGAACCTATGCTAATGTTACGCAAGATTTCTTAGATATTTCTAATATGCCTCAATGGAGACCAATGCTATACGCTGTAGGATTCCTTCATACTATTGTACAAGAAAGAAGAAAATTTGGCCCATTAGGTTGGAATATACCTTATGAGTTTAATACAGCTGATTATAATGCTAGTGTACAATTTGTACAGAATCATCTTGATGATATGGATATAAAGAGGGTAAGCTGAATTTATTTAGCACTTAATAGTATTATGAAAAGGATTATAGAATTTTAAATATTTTAAAATCTATTCTAGTTGTGAGAACTTAGGAATGGTGGTATTCAAAATGATTGTCAGTTTTTTAAAGAAAAACAGAAATGAGTAACACGCTTAATATGTTATGTTCATATGCTCTCAATAGGGTAATAAATTGTTCAAATAAATAAATAAGTAACACATTTTAGCACATTGAAAGATTATCAATTCTTATTTCAGGGTGTTAACTGGACTTGTGTACGGTATATGTTGGGGGAAATTCAATATGGTGGTCGTGTCACTGATGATTTTGATAAACGACTGCTCAATACGTTTTGTTCTGAATGGTTTGAGGAAAAAATGTTTGGAAATTTCCTCTTTAGTAAAGGCTACACAATACCTAAATGTAATAAAATCAATGAATACCATGAATATATTAATGAACTACCAGCTAGTGATTCACCTGAAGTGTTTGGTCTACATGCAAACGCTGATATCACGTAAGTACAAGAGAGTACAAAGTAGTGAATTAAATGTTTTTTATTTATTATGGTTATAATATAAGATATGTTTTAGTGAATAAAACTGGTTGATTCAGGTAAAATATTCTTACAAACCTTTCATCATATTTTTGTGTTTAATAAGCATTTGATGTTTTCATTTCGTTACACATCTTAAAAAAATCATTTGTGATTTTCTTGATCAAAACCATGATTAGTTCTTTTGTGCGTGCTTCAGCTATCAGAGTAAAACAGCTAAAGACAGTTTAGATACCATATTAAGTATTCAACCTAAAGACAGCAGCAGTGGTGGCGGTGAAACTAGAGAGAGTATAGTTAATAGACTGGCAGATGACATGTTGGATAAATTACCACCGGATTATGTACCTTTCGAAGTTACCAGTGCTCTTAAAAAAATGGGAGAATATCAACCTATTAATATTTTCTTGAGACAAGAGATTGACAGAATGCAGAGAGTCATATCAACAGTACGCAGCACATTACAGGATTTGAAGTTAGCCATAGAGGGTACAATTATTATGAGTGAAAATCTTCGAGATGCATTAGATTCTATGTATGATGCTCGTATACCCAAATTGTGGAGCAAGGTAATAATCCTTTCGTATTTATATTAACATGGGTCTGTCTGGTAGGTTAGGTTGAAGATTGATCAAAAATCTAATTGCTATATGCCTGATAATAATTAAAAAGATGAATATGCAATTAATGAATTAACCTGAGGAACATAACCTGAATTTTACAATTTTGAAGGAATCTCCATATTGCGTCTTGGCTTTCCACATATCCATTTAAATGTTAAAATGGAAGGAAGACACCCATTAATTATATTTTCCTATTGTGTGTCTAATATTTTAAAGTACAATGTTGATAAATATACAGTAAACAAAGAGGGACTTTGATTATCAGTCTTCATTTTATACCCACCCAACTTTTTCATTACCATATAGGTCACGGTGGCTAAGTGGGTAAGACACTGGCTTGCTAGCCCGTAGGTGGATGTTCAATCCTTGCATTGGCTGAGAAAGTTCATACAGATTTTTCAGAGTGGGTTCCCCTTGTCAATGATGCAGGACGGAGGGCCTGAAAAGGACAGCTGTCTAGCCGTTTGCGTGGGACGGAAAAACCAAAGTCCTGTGAACACATCGGCATGCAAGTAAAATATCCCTTGACAGTTGGAATTCGATATAAGAGTAGGCTGTAGTGCCGCTGTCCGGGAAAAATTTCACCCATAGCACACTGTAAGACGCATGCCCATCTTCATTAGCACAGTTTAGATTCTATTGCTCAAATTAAAATCTCTTTTTATATAATAGAGATTAATATTAAACATATTCTACTTTCAGGTCTCTTGGGATTCAAGTACCCTTGGTTTCTGGTTTACTGAATTGATTGATCGTAATGCACAGTTCCACACATGGTGTTATGAGGGTCGACCGCTTTCTTTCTGGATGACTGGATTCTTTAATCCTCAAGGTTTTCTTACTGCCATGAGACAGGTAAATTTTTTGTCAATTTCTTCCAATAGATTGTTTTTAAATACTGATTATAAAAACTTATGTTTTTAATTTTAAACATTATATTTGAAATAATCTTAGGCTTCCATAATATCAAAAGACCATGTACTAAACTACTTAAGAGTATGTTATTAAACACAAGTGTTTGTTAAAATCATTGCGATCAATCAAAAAAAATGATTCTTTCTTGCATATATAAACTGAAAGAGTCTGCATATCAATTAACAAGGCAATCTGTCTCTTGTTTTTCAGGAAGTAACACGAGCACACAAGGGTTGGGCTTTAGATAGCGTTGTTCTCAGTAATGATGTCACAAAATACCAATCAAAAGAAGATCTTATCCAACCACCAACAGAAGGTGTCTATGTTTATGGACTCTTCCTGGAAGGAGCAGGATGGGATAAAAGAAACAACAAATTATACGAACCAAGACCTAAACAGTTATTTGATATTATGCCAATTGTTCACATTACGGCTGTGAACAGTTCGGGTGGTATAACCTATGATGTTAAAACTCATTATGTCTGCCCAATCTACAAGAAACCAAGACGTACAGATCTGACATACATAGCCAATGTCACGTTAAAATGTGCGCAATCTGCAAACTCCTCACCCGCTCATTGGATCTTGCGAGGTGTAGCTTTACTTTGTGATATCAAATAGATCTGTATTTTTTTTTGTTGTGCTTGTTAAGTAGCAATGTATGTGTAAGTATAAATAATATATACTTAAGCTTTTATACATATATATAAAATGTACAGTATTATTAATAGTCTGTGATTATTTTCTATTGGTTATTTCTTGTTAACATCCGTCCCAATATTTATATCCCTCCATTTATATTGTGATAGTAATTTCTGGTAGTTATTATTTATTTGGCCTTTTGTTTACATCAGCATTGTGATTGAATTATTAAATATCAGTATTAAGTTTTTGCAGATGACTTAAATATATCCTCTAGCATAACATAATCATTTACTTATAGCAAAATACCAACAAAGCAATTTTTATTATTTCATTTTAAAGAAGCTATTTTTGCAATTTTTGACATATAATTCTATTTTGTATATGAAAATTGATAACTTTAAAAACTTTTTATAATTTATTCATTATAGTCATATTTATTATTACATTATTCTTATATAGAATAAACTAGTCTAACTAATTTAAATAAGTGTTTTCTTGAAAAAAT
This sequence comes from Patella caerulea, assembly GCA_036850965.1. Taxonomy (NCBI): domain Eukaryota; kingdom Metazoa; phylum Mollusca; class Gastropoda; family Patellidae; genus Patella; species Patella caerulea. Next base: position 30,471,663 of record JAZGQO010000006.1, read on the forward strand.
TGTGAAAATAGAAAGGTTGTATTCTTGATTGTCAATTACCATTGTTAGGGTATTCTTGATTGTCGAGTACCATTAAATATGATGATGATGAGTCTCGGTTGAGGTGCTTGTATTGACAGTCTCCAAAGATATTAGCCCATGTGGCCATTGATTGTCTAATCCACTCGAAATCTGAACCATCTGATATCCTAGAGAGTTGGCTCGTATAACATTCGCAGCTTAAAAATGTACACTCCCTGTGAAATTGGGGGGGGGGGGCTAGTGGTCTAGAGTGCCGCGCTTCGACCCCTAGCTGGCCGGTCATCTCTGGCTTGCGGCTGTGGTTTAGAGCCCTGGTGTGAGCGTATGTGGCATGGAGATAGGGGCACCTTCTCAACCTCGTTTCCTTCCACTGCAAAAGACCCCCTACGTGCAAGCGAATTATTGAAATAAAATAAAACCATATATTAGTCCCAATATGACTTAGTTTGTGTCGAGTGGACGTTAAACCCCACTTCTCACTCTCTCTCCCCTGTGAATTTGAAAATATGCTGGACCGACCTGGGACACAGGTGACATCATAACTTTGCATTAACTGTGGGCATATACAAATGAAGTGAACAACCATTGCCAGTTTGAATTGGGAAGAGTGGGAAAAAATTATCTTTCCTTGCATTTTAAATTGTAAATATATTATAAATGTATACTAAATGACCATGGTAATGAGTTGAGAAGACATTCAACTTAACTCCTGCCAAAATCTCATGGTGCATTTTTTATTGTCTGTGAATCTGCTAAACATATATTGAAATCTGGGATGAATGAGACTTGAAGCTCTGATTGAAGGAGACAAGTCATAAGCAGCATGTTAATAACCTCAGAAGCCAAAAGGGTACTTTCACAAATTGCATATATGTTACAAAACCCATATCACTAGATATTTTACAGGTGTTTAAATCACTGTAACTAACGAATGTTGCATCAACAATGTTAACTAATAATTAGTTTTATCATGTCTCCACTACTGAGCAGATGGTATAAGGAATATTATTACCTAGAACCAAACATGAAATAAAACAAAACATTTAAATGTAGCTATACTAGAAAGTGATTTGCTTTATTTACAATGAAATGACGATTTATATAATACAAAAATATGTAACACTGTAACATTTATATAACACAATTAATATTGTATACTGTAACATCCAACATCCTAGACTGTGATCAAGACCATATCTCAGTGATATAGTTAGTGAAGAAAGGAAATATAAACAATCCTCTAAACATAATCCAAACGTGGTAATATCAACCAGCAAACCTGACAAGGCTATTATAAAGAGAAAGAGTCCTACATGTACTTTTGTGTCAACCAGGCTAATGAAGAGAGGAATAGGCCAGGGCAATTTTATCCGGACAGTATCATTCCTGCCTACTTTTTTTTTGTATCCTATTCCAACTGTCAACGGTTCTTTTACATGCTCTCCAACGTGAATACTGGACCTCACTTTTGTTCAGATGAACGGCCAAGCTGAAAAATCCTAAGAAATTTTTTGGCCAAGGTGGGGATCGAACCTGGGAACTCCTGGTTAGTGAGCCAGTATCTTACTCCGTCTGCCACTGTGGCTTCGTTGGGTATTATTACTTCTGGGTTAATACTGCAACACATTAATGCTTGAATTTATTACTACAAAAATTAACCCTTTGGTTACTGATCACCATTTCTTGTAATATATAAAACAGGACACTGTTTTAAGGTAATTATGTTGATCAGTTTTCTGTACTCATTTGTGTTCTAGACTATTCTGATAACAGAAAGGGGCAGGACCACAGAAAGTTTATGTTGTTTATGAAAACCCAGTGATCAAGTCTAAACTCTAGGTTGAACCATTCTGCAGCACACCATAAATTGCCTCAATTTATTGATCACTCAGGAACTATACCCCAAACGTTACTCACTTGTTTATCTTTTTGGAGGTTAAAGCTCCTCGAAAAAGCATGAGGCTCCACTAATTAGTACGACGACGGACATGAAATTTGGTATGCTTGTTCCTTTGATATAATGGCAGTGATGATGTCATGCTCGGTTCCCGTACTTGTTTACCTGTATTTTACAATGAGGGTATTCAATATATCTTTAATTTTAAAAAATCTATCATTGACAACTACATGTACTAATATTTTATACATTGACAACGAGTATGACACATGGTTACATTAAATAACCTACTAATGTGGATAATGTCCACAAGGGTTCCTCTTGAATTACTCTGAAAAATGTTTTCTTCAATGAGCAAAAGGCATGTTTATGAACAAAAATCTACTCTAATGACCTTCACCTTCGTGTAAGAAGACAGAAATATCTATGATAGTGTCTGAATCCATCTTTTGTTTCCATAGAAACTACAGCAATTGTATGATACAAACAGTAATTCTTATACATATTATTAATAAGAGTGGAATGATAAGTTACAATTCACAAAACCACATTGAATGTTACATTAAAATCTTGTTTTTACATTCTTCTATGGAAAGCGTGAACAAAATCAGTCTTCATATATAGAACTATTAGTCGCAGATCTTCTTCAAGTAAAAATTAATTTTCTTTTGTTGAATTACAGGAATCCAGATAGCCATGCAAAGCAAGGAAATATGCCCGAACAGCAGTAATATCTTGACAGCAGTTTATAAAAAATGAAAACTTGTTGACAAAATTTGATATTTCAGCAAAGGAGTAATAATTCTGGAACTGAAAGTTGCATTTACACCGTTTTCTTCAAAGAGGGGGTATTTCTGGTATGAAGGTTGTGAAACGTTGAATATCAATAGGGTTCATCTTCCCATGACCCGAATGCTTTCTAGCCATTTTAAAAAACATCCATTAAAAACTAAAGCATCTGTTGCATTCAAAAGCAGAAAGACACAGAATGCTGAAAATCACTAGTGTTCATCCTCTCATGACCACAATTCTTCACACCAAAGTTCAAAAGAATGTATTAAATACTATGGCCTCTATTGAGTTCACAAGCCAATTGTTGACAGATAGAATGACAGATTGACAGGTAGACAACATTACACATGTGGGTGTATCAACATTACTAAGAATTTTCAACACATTTTTTTTTTACTTAAAACTTTCTTGTATGAAGAGCACCTAAAAATATCTCTGATTCAATATCTTCATATACAGGCTTTCAAAGTTTTGAATGAAGTGAACATTATCGTTATTATCTTCTGGTGATGATGTGCAGTAGAAAATCTTCGTCATTTTTCCATCAAAAATTGACGATAAAGTCTTGCATGATCAGGATTATCAAATTTGGGTACAAAGTTCACACGGAGAATTTCACTGAATCCTTCACTGGTCTCGGGAGGGATTAACTTGGATCTACAATAAATAAAGTGAAACTTTTTTAAAATAGATACTACCGGTACATGTATGAAGTACAGTTTCTTCATGTATTGTTGAGTAGTTGTCGTCACTCTCTGTTCGTTATCCATGTTTTAAAACTGACATGTATTATGACATAAAATTAAAATAATTATGTGCGTTTACAAAAAGATAACTTACTTAAATGAATTCATAATCATGTCATTAATTGCTTTATGTGATTTATCTGTTATTTCTCGGAACTGAAATAAAAAATAACAAATGTAGAAAGATAGTTATCATGCAATGAATTGTGTTCCTTCTCTACAAGGAATGAAGAACATATAATGTAAGTTTTGTTTGAGATTACTTCAAAATTGACACGATTTATCATATAAAATGGGTCAAAGCTGTATGTACTGTGTTGACATTACCCAATTTTAACAGCACTCGATCATCTTGTGTGTGTACGGTATTTAACAGACTCTTTCGTTTAATTATCAAAAAAGATATTTTATAAAAACTGGAGGAAGAAACATTGACAATATAACAACCTCTAGTCCCTTATTCAAACTAATTCATATCAATAACATTTAGCATTATTCTTTTGTTTTCCAAGTTGGAATCAGTGGTTAAATACAAATATGAATCTTACCCGTTCGTTGTGTTTCGCTTGTTCAATAGATACATTAAATATAAAACATCGTGCTGGTACTCCAGCTTTCTTAGCACAACTTACATATCTACAAATATAAGACAAAAGTTCACAATAAAACACATTATGGTCTAATAGGAATATTGGATTAAATGTAGGCCCAGTAAACAAGTGGTTGCCTTGCAAGAAAGGCTCACATTTTGAAAGAGATGGAGAAAGAACAAGAAGGCCATAATTCTGGTAGTACATGTAATTATCTGAAATAAATGAAAATCAATAAGATTCTTCATCTCATGGCATGAGATGAATTTAAAGTCATTTGGAAATATAAATTTAAAGTCAATCAGATATGCACTAATATCAAAAGGAACTAAGTCCTTTGGAATATAAACATATATTTTAAGTTCCATCAAAATCGGTTAGCAAGCCAACAGTGAGACAAATAGATGACAAATATTAATCAATTGCACATTGGTCCTTATATTACACATCGAACAATCAAAATTCTTACAAAGATTTGTCCAAACTATACACTTAGTTTCATCACTCTACCTCAATTAGAATCAAAGTTATTTTGTTTCAAAGTCTCAATCAAATTGCTTATCATGTCTAGCTCTACATTGCTTTAGCAGAAAATGTTAATCATTGAATTCAGTCAAGACATTTATGTTACGAACATCTACACCAAGTTTGAACATTCTACTTCAATTAAAAACAGAGTGGTTATGTTCCAAAGTCTTGACTAATCAAATTGCATATCGCTATTAAGCCTAAGCCGAAAATTTTTACCATCGAACATAGTCAAGGTACAAAATTATTGAGCCCCAATGTCTTGACCAATCAAATTCCTTACCTCTGCTTACCTTTATTGGAAAATACTCACCAATGACCTCTGTTAAGACATTCAACTAAAAAACACCTATATCCAGTTCGAATAATCTACTTCAATTAACAGGAGAGTTATTGTAGTCCAAAGTCTCAACCATTCAAATTGTAGTTTCTACTGAAGTTTCTACTTAGCCTAAGCGGAAACTGCTCATCATTGAACTTAGTCAAGGTATTTATGTAATGAAACTATACACCAAATTTAACCTCAATCAATAAAAATCAAAGTTATTGGTATCCAAAGTCGCGACCAATCAAATTGCTTAGTTGAAATGCCCATTATCGAACTTAATTAGAAAGTTATCGTGTCCCAAAAATTATCCAATCAAATTGCTCATTTCTGTAAATAGAGTATGCTCATCTTCAAACCCCATCAAGGCATTCACCTAATAAACACTTACACCAAGTTATGGCAGTGTTTGCAATGCAACATAAATTACCTTTCTCTTGCAATTTTATCTGGATTTGTATTATCAATAACAACACTTTGACCACTTTCTAAAGTCTTGGTACATAAACTCACACATTTCTGCCACGTTCCTAATGTATCCTACAAACAACATAACATATAATATATCTATAGTTTCATATGAAAAAGACAAAAGTAGATCTCAACATGCACAACAGATTTTTTAACACTGGTTCTAATTCAAGCTTGAACAATCGGTTGCCAGGCAACGAAACATACGCCCACACAGCAGCTAAATCGTCCGGGCAGTCAACAATAGTTGTTGCATATTAAGTAATTATCAGAAAATCATTAGAATTTGTTTGGTTTTTATAAAGTTCTGCCCCATGCTAACGTTTAAGTATACGAATCATTTAATATTATGGAATTAGCTGTCACCTCCACTGGATACGAAACATTTAATATTATGGCGATTTTTCGTACAATCAGAGGCCATAATTCAGGAAGTTACGATCAGATATGTCCAAATATCGACAGAAACCAAGATCTTTGAGTTACGAACATGCATTTCTGACTAAAATTGAATTAAAATTGTGACCTCTACAGGGTCCACAACCAAGATATACCATATTTTTACACTATTCATGTAAAAGTGGCGGCCATTTTGTTCAGCAATTTTAGTCCGATGTTCACGAAATTCAAACTGAAAATTCATTGCAGTGTAACGCCACGGTGATATAATCAAATGTTTTTGAACTCCAAACGGACCACAAGATAATAAAGGCGATTTTCCATGTAATAAGAGGCCATAATTCAGGAAGTTACAATCCAATATGGGCAAATATCGCAAGGAACCAAGATCTTTAGGTTATAAAAATATATTTCAAGTTTCATCATAATCGAATTAAAATTGTGACCATTATAGGGTCCACAACCTTGATATACCATATTTTTTTACACCATTCGCGTACAAACGGCAGTCATTTTGTTTGTCAATTTTGGTCTGATTTTCATGAAATTCAAACTCAACCTAGATTACCCTGTAACGGTGATTAATCAAACGTTTATTTTAAATCAGGTAATAATTGTTACCTCCCGAGGGACCACAAGGTGATAAAGGCCATTTTTCGTACAATCAGGGGCCATAATTCAGGAAGTTACGATCCGATATGCACAAATATCTGAAGGAACCAAGATCTTTATGAATTATGATATAAACATGTATTTCAAGTTTCATCAAAATCGGTTCAAAATTGTGACCTCTATAGGATCCACAACCTTGATATAAAAAAAAGCAATTTTTCGGCCAATCACTGGATATAATTCAGAAAGTTACGATCAGATGGGCGCAAATATAGGAAAGGACCCAAGATATTTGGGTTATCAACATACACGTCAAGTTTCATCGAAATCGGTTCAAAATTGTGACCTCTATAGGGTCCACAACCTTGATATAACATATTTTCACACTATTCGCATACAAACGGCAGCCATTTTGTCTGTGAATTTTGGTCTGATTTTCACGAAATTCGAACTCAACCTCCATATCCATGTAACGGTGATATTATCAAACGGTTTTAAAAATCGGATTACATTTTGACCTCCAGAGGGATCACAAGGTAAAAAGGGTGATTTTTTGGACAATCAGGGGCCATAATTCAGGAAGTTACAATCCACTGGGCGCAAATATCGAAAGGAACCAAGATCATTGGGTTATATACATGCATTTCATCCAAATCGGTTCAAAATTGTGACCTCTACACTGTTCACAATCTAAAAACGTGATTTTTCATACAATCAGGGGCCATAACCCATGAAGTTACAGTCCGATACATATCGAAAGGAACCGAGATCTTAGGGTGATAAACCTATATTTTAAGTTTCATTGAAATCGGATAAAAATTGTGACCTGTAGACTGTTCACAAACAATTGTGGACGGACGGACGGACGACAGGGGCGACGACAATATACGTCCACATAAAAATGTGGGCGTATAAAAAATGAAATAAAATTTGATATCACCTTTCTGTACAAACCAGTGGCTCTTAGGAAAATTTTACCTCAACAGTGAGTTTGCACTTACTATTTGTTGATTCCAACTGTTTGAATCCCAATTGTCACTGTTGAGGTAAAATTTTCCAATATTTGGTCCAATCCGAACAACAAGACACAGTTCTTTCCCAGACTCTCCTATCCTGCACTACTGACAAGGGAAAACCGGGTAGGTGAGTCAGCCGCTTCCTGAGTACAGTTTAAGTTTGTCTCATAATGTGATATCCTTCAGTCAAAATTTGTTAATCTGGAACCATATGCATATTTAGGAAAAAAAAAAAGATCCCCCAAAAAATAGTCCTGTAAAGTATTTAAAAGAATTGTGGATGAATGTACATGTATAACCGTCTACTTCCACAAGAAATGTGAAGTATATAAGTTATTACCAGTTTTATTCATCAGTTTGTTATCAATGTCCAATATTGTACTTACTCTATTAACATGTACATAACCTTTGGATACCAAATACGTTTTTGCAAAAAATGACTTTCCAGCTGTAAAAAAATTTATCATATTAATAAGGAAAGTAAACGTTTTGAAATAACAATACACAAGTCAAAAAATATTAGATTTTTGGCATGAGTTTTGACATTGAAAGTATGTTTTTGTAAAACAGGGAAATAACAAAGAAAAACAAATAAATGACACAGGTATTTGACTATAGCCAGTCAAGTGGAACATATTGTAAGTACGACACGATATATTATTTTAGCAACATCTTATTTAAGGGATTCCCATGAGTAGAGAACTGGCTTAAAACTTAACTAAACACACAATAAGGTCATTTTAGGACCAACATATTTCAATAATTTGTATGAACTATGGTCTTTAGCAATGGTAAGAAACCAGAGAGCATCACAGCCCTAGTCAAGTATGGAATCAAAACCACAATCTTATGATTTAAAGTGCAGTTTACTTTTAAAAGGCCTACTTACATGCAGGATAGCCAGTCAATACAACCACCTGAAATAATCATCATAATGAAATATAAATATCCATAGAAAAATAGATATAAATTATACATAGAATAATACATATTATGTAAAATGAAATTATATATTATGTTCTGACAACTCTCTTCAACACTTAATACAATGATAAATAAGTTTGTGGTTCATGTCACAGACTCATAATACATTCTCAAACTTATTAATTTATCATAATTTTGCTCCAAATCCTTCTCAAAACATTGTAATTTTGAAGGAATACCTCTGCTGTTTGTGTCACGTGAATTACCTCTCTTGGTACCTAGCAATGGGTGCGAAGTCGGAGGGAATTCGTACAATCAGGGGCCATAATCCAGGAAGTTACATTCTGATATGCATTATCGAAAGAATGTTAGATCTTTGTGATATAAAAATAAATTTAAAGTTTCATCAAAATTATGGGATTTGGAGGGTCCAAAACCTTAATATACCATACATGTATATTTACACTATTAAAAAATTGTGACCCCTCTAGAGGGGTCGTAATTCAGGAAGTTACAATCGGATATGTGTTTATCAATAGGAACAAAGATGTTGAGTTATAAACATGCATTTCAAATTCGAATCAAAATTGTGGCCTCAAGAGGATTCAAAACCTTGATATAACATATTTTTTTCACTATTTGTGTACGAGGGGCAGCCGTTTTTCTGGCAGTTTTGGTCTTATTTTCACAAAATTTGAACTCAACCTTCATTAGGGTCTAACAGTGATATATTCGACCGTATTTTTGAATCAGATAATAATTGTGACCTCTAGAGGAAACACAAGCTAAAAACACAATTTTTCATACAATCGGGGGACATATCTCAGGAAGTTACAATCCGATATACACTAATATCGAAAGAAACTAAGATGTTTGGGTTATAAACATGTATTTCAAGTTTCGATCCAATCATGCCAATATCGAAAGGAGCCAAGATCTTTTGGAGATAAACAAATTGTGGATGGACAATTGATAAAGGGGCTGCGTAAGGTCTATATTGTCTAATGCCTTGCAGTGTGTTATTAGGAAAATTTGTCCTGAAAGCTGTACTACAGTCTACTCCCAAACCTGTACTACCACAAGCCAACAGTGAGGCTGATGTCCCACGCCGAAATCCCCCCCAAAAAATAGATGACACGTTTATTTTTAAAGGTATCAAGCAATCAAACTATACACTATGTTTCATCATTCTATCAGATCGAATAAAGATTATCTTGTCCCAAAGCATCGACCAATCAAAATGATAAACTCTGTTAAGCCGTAGCTCGAAAAGCTTATCATTGAGCTCAGTCAAGACATTCACCTAATGGAGATCTACATCAAGTTTAAACATTATACCTCAATTAAAAGCAAAGTTGTTATATTCCAAAATCTTGACCAATTAGAAAATTCTTACCATCAAACTTAGTCATGGTAATGATATAATGAATCAATATTCAGGGTTTCATCGCGGGGAACAATAAAGCTTGAACAATATTGGGCATTGGATTGAAATACATACAGTGTAGATTAGATAAATCAAATATAACATCAGTTTAAATGTAGCCTCAATTCAAAACAATCTTTAATGTGATATAATTATAAATTTCTACCTCTTGTTTTTTAGATGTAATTTTTCCACCAGGTGGGACTGTTAAAGGATCTTCTTCTGATAAATTTCGCTGAAACGCAACAGATTAAATTTCTTAAAATTAAAGAATGTCTCAAGGAGATTTACACACCAGTTTGGGAGTATTAAATCAGGTCTGCGAAAATTTCATTAATTTGATATGTTGGTGTCAATTTTAATTTGAAGAGCTGTTCAACCCTTAACTCAATATTTGAAATCAAAAACACAAATTAAAATACAGGTCCATTTCAATCAATACTTATATAGTTGCTATACTTCTGTAAAAACATGAGGTCCCAATATCCAATAAATACACAATGAACATTTTCAAACCAGTACACAATGTCATGTACCGGGGGTACTCTATGCACATAATGGTTTAGAGCAAAGAAAAACTTATCCAGGAAGACATTGTGGAAGTAATTGAAAATGGTTCACTCACAAACAACAAAATAATATTAAATGGATCGACTAAGGGTGGGTTCAAATTTACAACATACACTGATGTTAGACCCATTTTCGTCTATTTTAAGGTTCTAAGAATAGATCTATGCACTGCTTAATTTACTATTAATGGGTTCGAATGATAACAATTATGCTTGAAAGACACATATTAAATCAACTTTTAAATTTTACTGAGGGATACTGCTACCATCAGCATGTAAATTGTCACTGGTATAAGCTTCCCTCTCCCCCTCCCCAGAACAAAAAAAATAATCAAAATGCTAAAAAAAATAATCAAAATGCTAAAAAAAAAATAATCAAAATGCTAAAAAAAATAATCAAAATGCTAATAATAAAGAAATAAATTAAAGAAATGTTGAATTTAAATCTAATAATGAACTTACAGGATCAAAATCTGGAAGAGAAAATCTTGCTACAGGCCTTTTCAAAAAAAATTCTTCTGGAGTATGAAACATGACACCGATATTTATAGCAAACTGAAATACATTTATTTAGTGAGTAAATTTCACTCATCAATAGGCAACTTTGGCTGTTATTTGAATATATATTAGCCAAACAAAAATAAACCTAGGTACTAATAATAAAATTATGTACGGAAGGCAATAACTAGAAATTATGCTGTTGCTACTGAACAAAAGTAAATCCACAGTAATTGAACAATGGATATACAATTCACAGTGATATGGTCAGGATTTGCTGAGTGGTGGAAAAAATAGCTTCTGAGCTGTGTGAGGAAAACATTTTTTTAGGAGAGGGCGTGGCCTTTTATGAAAATTCAACCCTTCTTGGTGTATTTTCAGAGCATCTGCTGCCTTTTGTATTTGTTTCAGTGCAAATCTTATTATATATTCAAATTTATAAAAGTTAATCATAAAAAATAAAACCAAAGTATATGGCCATTTACAACATCCAAAAGTTTAACACGGGAGTACATCAAATTGGTCTGGGTGACCTATTTACGGCAAATATACAAATCTAAAGACCGTAGAATTGTAAAATGAATAGACCTACACAACTTCTAAATATAAATAACAAAATACCAATACTTCTTTCCTTACACTAAATTTGGAAGATCGGGCCTACCACAGTACACAAAAATAAATTATGACATGGTAGACATGGTTTGCATCAGCTTTTATCATGGCTTTGCTGTGGTAAATTTCAAGCGCTGAGTTTGTGTACAGAAAAGGACGAAAGGGTTTAAATACGACTGGGTGGATTTCTTTTATATTTTCTATATGCTGGGTGGCAAAAAATAGTACCGGGCACAGATCATTGCAATTCACTGTATCCAAAGTTCTCATAGGGTATAGACAAAAGATTTGAGAAAATTTAACATATCTTACCAGTCGATCACTGCAAGAAAAGTCTTTTCTTTTACCAGGATTCCATTTATCAGGTCTACCAGCAGCATCTAAATATTATATTTATTATTACAGTCATGCTGAATATATCAACATCATATTTCATACTTATATAAAATATTATAAATCATTGCGTAAGAGTATTTGTTTTAAATTTTGAATAATTTATAAAATAAATACCTACCACCAACATAAAAACTGTGTCTACTTTCAATCTTCACACCGTCATTTCCCTAGAACAAATAATTACCGGTAACCAAAAATTGATGAAAAGATTTCAAAATAGCAGCCAGTCAACAGTTTGGCCTTTGTTTCTACTTCAACAAACAGTTACATTGTACATCCTGTTTGTTCATTGAATTTTATCTGCATGTATCTGATACCTTTTATGCCACATTTTGTTAGTACAGAGAAGTTCTCTCTCTAGATTCTCATAAATTACATTGCTGTATTTCATCCCCCCACTGACCACTGTGTACTTAGACTTTTGTAAGAAGCATTATTAAAATTTATTGAGTTTCAGCGACTGCATATATGTGTATCTCTATATATTCTATATAAAGTTATATGTATATAGTATAAAACCTCATTTACCTGAGTTTGTAAATAATCCCACATTCCAGTGCAAGGTTTTCTATACATACCAGTACCAGTTGCTACCAGAACCTGGAATAAAATGGCAATAGTTGAAGTAATTTTATTATTAGTCATTCATACATCGCTTCCAACTCTTATTGTTTTAAAACTGTGAATTTAATGGGGTGACACCTTTGGACTACCTGCACAATCCCACCAAATTTGAAACTTGAACTGCTGTGTACCTCTGAATTTTAATCTGATTCTTCTAATAAATTTATGTGATCTATCTGTACAGTGTGTATAGAGGATTTTGATGAACAAGCAATAAAAATCAATTCTTATGACAACTAAACAATTTCAGCAAGTTTGAAAATATAAAGATGTTTACAAGTTTTCAGTTACAGTAAAGCTATTCTCTTTAGGACTAGTCCAACAATACCATAATTATTTGTTTTATAAATCTCTGAAATAATGACATGTAGTGAGCGTTAACAAGAATTGTGAATAGACCAACAGACAAGGGTGACGAAATATACTCCCTCATGAAAATAACTTACCTGAATAGGAACGTTAAGTCTGGTCACTATACTAGAAAATTTTTCTTTGAGATCATCCATCTTAACTTTACCTCTAGCTACACCCATCTAATTTAGAAGGAAAATATAAAATGTATTTCTACTTTGAAATAAAATCTACTTCTACTTTGAAATAAAATGTAAATTTTACTTTAATTTTTTTATGTATACAAACTTGAACTAATTGTTGTAGAAGGCTTCATTCCTAAATAGGCAATTTGACTCGAGTTCATTTTTTTTATTCTACACTTAAAGTTCTTAGCATATAAATATAATATTTATGTTCTCCCTGGAAAAAATGTTCTTTCTCTACTCTAATATAAATGAAAAAAAAACAATTCAAATCTAACCTGATTTGTAAATAAAACAATTTTGTATCCATCTTGATAAAGTTCTTTTATTTTCTTAGGTATTTCTACATAATGTAACCTTTGAAATAAATACTGTACATTAAAAAATCAAAATAAAAAGTCATTACTGCAACAATGAGTTTGCTGACTTCATTGTCCCATTCTGTACCCATCATTTACTGATTTTATTTTGAGTTTTATGAATTCTGGTTAAATCAAGTTAGCAACAAATTGTATGTAATATTTGATGACGAAGGCTGAGTAAGGTTTCAGTTGTCAAGATGATGTATCGTTTTGATTATCATTAATATAAACCAAATTTTCCATTCTGACAACAGCCTCAATTGTCTGAGACCTAGCCTCAATTGTCAATTTTATCGATGATTTTAAAATCTTGGTCATCCAATTGTCCGGAGAGTTGATCATAGACTTGTCACGCTAATAAATGTTTAAATAATAATTTATACAACATTTGACGCCAAAAGAAAGACTGGTAATAGGCCGATTTAGTTCTTACCTAATGCATTTTGTCCCGATTTTCACAAAATTATAACTCAACCGTCATTAAAAAAACCCATGTTTTATGTAAGTGTTAAACTCATATTGAGTAGGTATATATGGAGCTTGCAGAATGAAAGTCCATCTTTCCTAGTTGTAGTATTATAAAATTGCTAAAAATAATGAGGGGTGCAATGCCCCATATTTAGCACATGCGTCTGAGGTTTGCCACCCCTGCTCGAGGTTGTAGTCTAAAGATAATAAGGAAAATTGTTTATTGTACTTACTTCCAGTCACCTGGATGAGTAGGAAAAACTTTGCCTGATTGTGTTGTAATAATTGTACCATCTATGTCAAACCCAGCAATCTGTTAAAAAGTAAAGCAAAGATGAAAAATAAATGTTAAGATTATTATAACATTTACATACTGTTTAGATTGAGTTATGGCACAGCTGTTAGGATGCAGGTTTATCTTGCAGATTTTTGTTTTGAGTGTAGTGCGGCCCTCCTGCACTTAGTATTTAAGACCTTTATTCCATATTCAGTCCTTTCTCTGTATAGATTATAAAACCTGGAGTCCTTGAATTAGACATTCCATTACTGTATTTGGGGAGGGGGGGGATAGTGCAAGATAAACTTAATGTAGCATTAAAATTCTATATCCAAAACATGACTGCTACAGAAAAATAACCTCTAAATTGTAATTACTGGAGTATAATGTTTTGATTTCGACAACCGAGATAATGAAATATGAATGTTAAGGAGCTGGGCAAAAGACCTTAAACCAACATTACAAGTACAAATATTAGTTTGACTGAATGATCCTATGTATAAGAATTGAAGAATGCTCGAGTTTCTGAACAATTCTAAGAACCAACAGCTGCTTTATTTTTAAAATTCTAATGTTAATTATAATGCATGCAGGAGCTTACAAAACCTTCTATAATCAGAGAGAGTCAGTTCACCTTTTTTCGTCCCTCAACACCATCTGGTGTATAGATATAAAGCTTTTCATGTTGTTTCCATAATAAATTACTTGATATAGAATGTGATGATTTTTTGGTAAAAAATTTAAATTCAATTTTTGGTTTGTTAGGCACGGGTGGTGAATCTCTAGAATCTCTGGTAGTTGTTACTGTATCATTCTTTTTTTCTTTCATTTTTTTTAATTTGTCTGCAACACTTTTCAGATGAGATTCTTCACTTTCTTGGTCAGTTGATAAATTGTTATTTTTTTCTTCATTGTTTTTCTCATCTTCTTTAGCCCCATTACTGGACTCTACCACTGATATATTTTCTATCTTCTTGATTTCAGAATCTATGTTTTTGCTTTTACCATCGGATTTGGATTCTTGAATAGATTTGTCATCTTTGTTTGAATGTTTTACGTTTTTATCGTTTGGTTTCGATTGTTTCGAATCTTTTAAAACTATTCCATCATTTGTGGAATGCTTTGTAATTTTCTCATTTAGTTTCAGTGTTGTGGTTTTGCCATCCGCTTTTGCATTTTTTAATTCATCTATTTTCGTCTGCAGTAAATTAGAAACTTTTGTTGATATTTTAGTTTTTGATAAATATATATCTGTTCCATTATTTTCGTCAGTTTTCAGCTTTTTAGTATTGTCTGTTTCTGTTGGTTCTAAACTATCAGAGCTTGGTCTCTTACGAGAGTTGTTGTGACAAGATCCTTCAGTTTCATCAACATATTTCTTTTTAATATCATGAAAATTAAATTTAATTGTATGTGGATATTCTTCATTTAGAATAAACAGCGTTGACCCAGCTTTTAATTTGGCACTTTCACCTTTAGCCAGTTTAGTTTGATCAATGGTACAGGAATTACTCCCTAACTGTTTCACATCAACTTCTTGTTTCTTCAAATTAGCTGTCAACTGAACTAAAAAAAAACAACAAAGAAATACAAAAATACAGTAAGCTTTATAACTTTACATTGATAGTATAAATTGCTATATGCAAGTATATCACAACTCAAGACAGATATATAATATAGGATGCCCCAAGCAAACGCATCAACAGTAGGTTAACTTGTCCACAACCATTGATTAAGTTGTCCACAAGGTATTAGTTGATATTATAAGTTTACTTTAGCTTATGTTGTTATTTCATTGACTTGACGCGACTACTATATACCGGTATCAGGCGTATTCATTACCAGGCTAATTCATTACCGGTAAAATCAGCGTATTCATGACCAGTATATTATAGGGTTGATTGGTCGGTACATAAAGGTGCTAATTAGTACTCATCAGTGTGGATAGAAGCCTATAGATCGACACAGAATTCGTAGAAATAAATATGGGTAATTTTTTAAGAAAAGATATCAAAGATGGTACCAACAGGCATCTGGTTTTAGCCACTAATACTCAGTTGCAGCTGTTAAGTAAAACGAAGGTCCTTTTCGTCGACGGCACTTTTCGGGTTGTGAAAAAGCCTTTCACTCAGCTCTTTTCGATTTATTGCTTTATTACTAAAGGCTTGATGGCTAAACGTTGATTTTTGATGTGATAAATAAAGAAATATTAATAGTAACATTAAGTTAAACACAATACTCAGTTCAAAGTTGAATACGAAACTATGGCTATTATCAATCCATCAACTGAATACGATGTTTTATATGTAAATATTGTCTTCGAATATTAAATATCTCAACTGTTGTTTATATTATGACTATTTAAAATATATAACAAATACCTTGTTAATCCTTCTATTGTCTTGTCTTAATTGATTAATTAACACCCATAGACAGAGTACTACTTAGCACCTTTATATACCGACTACTAAGTGATATCGCAGACAAGATATCGGGAGAAGGATTGGCTCTGAGGGGCGAGCGACCCGCTGCTATCTTCGGAAGAGGGAATCCTAGAGCAGGAGTCCGCCAGGTGGCATATCAATTTTTTATATACCGACCAATCAACCCTATTATAGTGGTCATGAATATGCCGATTTTACCGGTAATGAATTGCCTGGTATTGAATACGCTAGGATTCCTATATAGTATACCTATCAATGATCATTACTTCACTTCACTTGTCCAGTTCAGTACAGATCAAGAAAGGTAGCCACAGAGAAAATGTAAATACAACGTATTACAAAAATATATGTCGTTCTGAAATTCATTATTTACTTTAGACAGGGCTAGCTATTTCTTCGACGAAATAAAGATAATATAGATCTGAACCTAACTTAATAAGTACCTTGATGTCTCGAGCACCTCGCATCTTTTATTTTTGTGGCAGGACTTCTGCCAATCATGACAGCTTCACCATCCGGTAGTTCAATGGGATCGTGGGAATTTTTCAAACAGATAAGTTCACAACTTTTCATGTCTGTTAACCAAAACAAAACAACCAACAAACTGTATAAATGACCCCCCAAAATAAACGATTTTCACCAATTTTTGTTACTTTAGCTTTAGTTTAGCGCCTTGAAAAACACACAAGAATTCTGATAGGGAAGATAACTCACAAATTAAAATTTGTAGTCGAGATTAGCTAGACCTTACACAGTCGAGTCAAAGCCAAAAAGAACAAAAGAACGGAAAGGGAGAAAAAGACTAAAAAAAAATATATTTCGTCCAATATTCCATTCGACTTTTTTTTTTTCGTTGTTGTTCATTGTAACTGAGTAGGCCTAAGTCTATAATGATGGCAACATGCCAAAAGATAAGCCTATAAATAAAATGGTAGTTATCTCCCTTATACCCCCCCCCCCTAAAAAAAAACACAAAAAAACCAATGGCCCCAAACAATCATGTTTTCTCGATAAACTTCGGCCTCTCCAACGTCGTGGGTTTTCCCCGGGTTGTCCGATTTCCTCCCACTGTTAAAGGCTCCTAAAACACCAGTGAATTATTGAAATAGAAATAGGCCTAGCCTAATATTTTTCGATTTTAGAAAGGCTTTTGATCTTGTTAACCACAATATTCTCTTAGCTAAATGTAATTTATACCATCTTTCAGTCAACACTATTAATTTCATTAGTTCTTATTTACATCAACGGTGCCAGAGTATATTTGCTAATGGGAACACATCTACTTTTCAGCCCGTCAAACATGGAATCCCGCAGGGGTCCATCCTAGGGCCTCTGCTGTTCAACATTTTTATAAATGATCTTCCCCTCCACATGAAGGCATCCTGTGACCTATTTGCCGATGATACTACCGTTTATACTGCCGCAAACAACATGTCTGACCTTCAATTTAAATTACAACTAGATACCGATTCCCTACTCAAATGGTGCCAAATTAACCTTATGCTTGTTAATGAAAAAAAAAATAAATGTATGGTAATTACGACTAAACGGAAAAGAAAACATATTCAGCCTAACCTGTCTATAACTATCAATAACTCAATTATAGAAAATGTCTCAAACTTCAAACTACTAGGCGTAATCATTGATAACCATCTTCAGTGGAATGAACATGTTAAATATGTTTCAAAAATTATTAACCAAAAATTATTTCAACTTCGCAAATTAAAACAACTTCTACCTATTAAATTTCGGTCTTTGTTCTTCAAATCAAATATTCAACCCTACTTTGATTACTGTTCACCTATATGGGACAGCTCTGATAAACATTTTTCAGACTTACTTCAACACCAACAAAATTCAGCTCTTAAACTTATTCTTGATGTTCGACACACTGCCGAAATTTATGATGCAGCCAATAATGACAATATTAATGTCTTGAATGTGGAAAACAGGCAACTTTTAAATAAATACATGCTCTTGCACAAAATTATAAACCAGCAATGCCCAAACTACCTCTCTGAAACACTTTTATTTAATTCCACCCCTTACTCTAACATTAATAAACGACTGATTGTATTAAGACCAAATCTTAGTATAGTCAAAAATAGTATTAAATTCTGTGGATCACGCCTATGGAATAGATTACCATGTTTTCTCAAACATCTGAAATCCGGCAACACCTTCCGCACCAAACTCATTAAATATCTAATTGAAAATTGATTACCGTCTTCCACCCAATTTAATTAACCTTATAATACAATCTTTATATTCATTGCTGCATATATTAATTATAAAATTGTCACAGCCAATCCTCTTTAATGCCATGTTTCACCTTTTATGTGCCAAAAATGTACATCTGTAAACACATGTTCAATTTTTTTTTTTTTTTTTTCTTTATTTTCTTTATTTATTCTTTTTTTTTTTTTTTTTCCCTTTTCTTCTTGTTGCTTTTTTGTGTGTTTATTTATATAGTATATTTATAATATATATTTTTCATGTATGAATGCATCTCTTTTCCATCTATTAATGTAAATATGTTCTAATTGTTTAAAGGGCAAAATGTAAGAAAGGCCATTGGCCTAATTTTCAACCCTTATGAAATAAAGTTATTATTATTATTATTATTATTATTATTATTACATGTAAACCATATTTTAGTAGATCTATGGGTTACTATAGTAACTATGTCTATTAGCGCAACTTGGCAAAAAATAAGCCTATAGATTGTCGTTATCTCCCTTATACCCCCCCCCCCCCAAAAAAAAAAAAATCCAAAACAACCATAATGTTTTCTCTATAAACATATAATAAGGCCTTTCCACCTCGCGCGTTTTCTCCTGGAACTCCCACTGGCACAGACCTCTACATACAAGCGAATTATTGAAATGAAATTAAACAATTATATATGTTAGAGCCGAAATTACAGAGTTTGTGTTGAGTGGACGTAATCGCCATCCCTGATCCCCCCCCCCTCTCTCTCTCTCTCTCCCAGCCCTCCGTTCTGCATCACTGCTTTCCCCATGGCCATGTCAGTGATGCATAACTGAGGGCCTGACAAGGACAGCTGCCCGTGTAAAATTTCACTCATAGCATGTAGCCTGTGGCGTATGCCGGGCTTTCATTAGCCCAGGTTAGGTGCAGAATAGTAGGACGTTAAACCCCATTGTATTTCTCTATTTATAACCTGAGTGAACCTGCTGCCCTTTTCTAACCAGACTGCCTCCTAACCCTCTCTAAAGTTGTAACTTGTTGAGTAACCAGATGGACACTCACCTATAACTATAATGTCAGTGGCTTTTTAAAATAACATTTGTCCATCAAGACTAGGTTTATGTCATTCCTAAAAAACATAACGCTAACGCTACAATATACGTCCACATTCCTACTTTGATTGATATGGTACTTTGTCAAGAAGGCTAGGCGTTTGGTTTGTTTAGCGTTGAGGGTCGTGCACCAACATTAATAGTTGCCGTCCTTAGAGTATAAGAATAACTATACCAAGATAATCCATTCAGAATTGTGCCTTCCTAACACTAAAGGAAAAAAGTGGGCGTGGCTTTGACCCTGGGGGTCGGGACATTCATCAAAATCAATAGTGGACGCCCTCAGGCTATAAGGAATACATAAACCAAGTACCAACCAAGTACCGAAAATTGGTCGTATCTTGCCTGTGTGAGTCGGGACATGCAGTTGACGTCCTTAGGCTATATGGAATACATATCCCAAGTTTTAAGACGTCAAGACGATCCATTAAGAATCGTGGCCTGTAGACAACACACATAGACACGAAGTAAAAATGGGCATGGCTCTGCCCCTGGGGGTTAGGAAATCACCAAAACAATAGGGGTCATCTTTAGGGTATAAAGAATAGGTTTGTAAAGTTTTAAAATCTGTTAAGAATTGCATCCTGTAGGCGAACACAAGACACAAAAGCATTGGGCGTGGCCCTTCCCAGGGGGTCCGTCATGCACCAAAAATAATAGTGGTCAGCCTTAGGGTATAAGGAATAAGTATAAAAAAAGTTTTCAAGACGATCGATTAAGAATTGTAGGCTGTAGGTGACACACAGACAGACAAAAAAAAAAATGGGCGTGGCACTGTCCCTTGGGGTTGGGCATGCACCAAAAACAATAGGGATCATCCTTAAGGTAAAAAGAATAAGTATTCAAAGTTTCAAGATGATACATTAAGAAATGCAGCCTGTAGACGACAGACAAACAAATACACAAAATGGGTGTTGCTGTCCCATGGGGGTCGGGCATGCACCCAAAACAAAAGGGGTCATCCTTAGGGTATAAGGAATAAGTATTTTAAGTTTCAAGATGACCGATTAAGAATTGTGGCCTGTAGGCGACACACAAAAAGAAAATGGGCGTGACTCTGCCCCTGGGGGTTGGGCATGCACCCCAAATGATAGAAATGTTCCTTAGGGTACAAAGAATAATCATTCAAAGTTTCAAGATGATACGTTAAGAAATGTGGCTTGTAGACGACAAACAAATAAATACAAGGAATGGGCGTGGCTCTGCCATTGGGGTTCGGGCATGCACCAAAAAACAATACGGATCATCCTTAGGGTAAGTATACAAAGTTTTAAGAAAATACAGTTAGAATTGCGGCTTCTAGGCGACACAGAGACACACAAAAAGAAAATGGGCGTGGCTCTGCCCCTGGGGGGTTGGGCATGCACCCCAAATGATAGGGATCATCCTTAGAGTATAAAGAGTAAGTATACAAAGTTTTAAAGAAAATCCAATAAGAATTGCGGCCTGTAGGCGACACAAAGACACACGATAAGAAAATGGGTGTGGCTCTGCCCCAGGGGGTTGGGCATGCACCCCAAATGATAGGGATGTTCCTTAGGGTACAAAGAATGTGTATGCTAAGTTTCAAAATTATAAGTTAAGAAATGTGGCCTGTAGACGACAAACAAATACATACTAGAAATGGGCGTGGCTCTGTCCCTGGGGGTCGGGCATGCACCAAAAACAATAGAGATCTTCCTTAGGGTATAAGGAATACGTATACCAAGTTTGAAGAAAATCCAGTAAGAATTGCGCCCTGTAGGCGACACAAAGACACACGAAAAGAAAATGGGTGTGGCTCTGCCCCTGGGGGTGGGGCATACACCCCAAACGATAGGGATGTTCCTTAGGGTACAAAGAATGTGTATGCTAAGTTTCAAAATTATAAGTTAAGAAATGTGGCCTGTAGACGACAAACAAACAAATACTAGAAATGGGCGTGGCTCGGCCCCTGGGGGTCGGGCATGCCCCCAAAACAATAGGGATCTTCCTTGGGGTATAAGGAATAAGTATACCAAGTTTGAAGAAAATCCATGAAGAATTGCGCCCTGTAGGCGAACCACAGACACACACACACACACACACACACACAAACAAACACACAGACAGGGGCGACGGCATAATACGTTCACATTATGAATGTGGACGTATAAAAATATATCTATATATCAGTCTTATCATTATTCAGGAGCGGAATCACAGTGGTCAGGATTCCGTTGGCCCACCAAACCAATCTGCTATTGCTAAACAATCCATTCCATAATCATACTTTCTTTATAAGAAGTAGGCCTAACACTGTAGCCAACTGTGATTATTAAATTAGGACTATAATTAAAGTTGTCTTGATAAAATGGGTTTATTGATTGAACATAAATATCATTTTCATTTGTTTTTGCTGGGGGGAGGGGGGAGGGGTAAAGAAAGATACAGTTAGTTAAAAACAACAGCATTTGCATAGGCCTACATAAGTTTCTCTTTTAAAGTAGTTTGGATAGAAAAAAAAATACACGCCAACAAGATTACAGAAATAAAACTCTTTTATTGCCTGACTGAAATCTAAATATGTCCATACAAAAACAACATTCATTATACTAATTACAGCTAGCTAATCCGACAAAATAGTTATACAGTATAAGACCTAAGAGAAGCTATAAAATATAATAAAGATAGGTTGCCAGGCAACGAAACATACGCCCACAGCAGCTAAATCGTCCGGGCAGTCAACAAGGGTTGTCGCATATTTTTACTTTTTTTCGGTAATGAAACATTTGTAATACACTAAAAACTGATTAAGAGTAACAACTCATTATGTAATTATCAGAAAATCATTAGAATTTGATTGCTTTTTATAAAGTTTTACCCCACGCTAACAATTAGTATATACATGAAACATTTAACATCTGTAGTACTACTGCTTCTTTTATAGGACTTCTTCTTGTTGTGTTCTTGTGGTCGTAAAATAATACCACAGTGTTTAAAGTATAAGAACTTTATTGCTGGCTGAATGGTTTCCCAGGTCCCTTGTTCTCAACAGGTATAATGGCTGCTTGAATGTCTGGGTGAGTTCTGATGGGGCCCGGTCTACACTCGAATTTATACCCCCCATCCCTGCACGTCCAAGACTCAGCCTTGACGTCATCCTCCATTCCAAAAGCGTGAGGTCAAAACCCGCCCTTACATGGTTATGAAAATTTACTCCAGAAATTGTGCATAAGATATCTGTTATCATGTTGTTGAAATACAGAACCAGTATGCTCTGCCTCTATAGCCCTTTTTATATTAAAATATAATGTTAGTTGATCTCAGTACACCTGCATATATGTGAATATGTTTAGAAACATCAAACTATATCTTATCTCCTCATTCCTTGTCCATAATATGTCACCACGACTATATTATTACACATCATGGATTTAGCTGTTCAGTTATCAAAATTCATTGAAAATCAAAATACTTGTTCGTTTCAACACCTTAAACTCTATGTATCAATCTGAAGTCAATCGGATGGTAACTTTGGCCTCTATAGCGTCACAAGAATTTTTGAAGTTATCAAGGGTGATAACTCTTGCAGTAATTATTTGAAATCGCTGAAAATCAATAGGCTTCTTCGTCTCATGACCTTAAACACTGTGTATAAATCTAAAGTCAATCGGATATTAACTTTGGCCTCCAGAGTGTCCACAAGATTTTTTGAGGTGATCACGGGCCATAACTCGGGCACTAATTATCGGAAATCACTGAAAATCAATACGTGTTTTTGTCTTATGACCTTAAACACTGTGTATAAATTTGAAGTCAATCAGATATTAACTTTGGCCTCTAGAGCCTCCACAAGATTTTTGGAAGTGATCAAGGGCCATAACTCTGGCACTAATTATCGGAAATCGCTGAAAATCAATAGGCTTCTTCGTCTTATGACCTTAAACACTGTGTATAAATTTAAAGTCAATCGGATATTAACTTTGACCTTTAGAGCGTCCACCTGATTTTTTAAAGAGATCAAGGGCCATACCTCTGGCACTAATTATCGGAAATCGCCGAAAATCAATAGGCTTCTTCGTCTCATGACCTTAAACACTGTGTATATATCTAAAGTCAATCGGATATTAACTTTGGCCTCTAGAGTGTCCACAAGATTTTTTGAGGTGATCAAGGGCCATAACTCTGGCACTAATTATAGGAAATCGCTGAAAATCAATAGGCGTCTTCGTCTTATGACTTTAAACACTGTGTATAAATTTAAAGTCAATCGGATATTAACTTTGGCCTCTAGAGCGTCCACAAGATTTTTTGAAGTGATCAAGGGCCATAACTCTGGCACTCATTATCGGAAATCGCTGAAAATCAATAGGCTTCTTCGTCTTATGACCTTAAACACTGTGTATAAATTTAAAGTCAATCGGATATTAACTTTGACCTTTAGAGCATCCACAAGATTTTTTAAAGAGATCAAGGGCCATAACTCTGGCACTAATTATCGGAAATCGCCGAAAATCAATAGGCGTCATTGTCTTATGACCTTAAAAGCTGTGTATAAATTTAAAGTCAATTGGATATTAACTTTGGCCTCTAGAGCGTCCACAAGATTTTTTGAAGTGATCAAGGGCCATAACTCTGGTAGTTATTATCGGAAATCGCTGAAAAACAATAGGCTTCTTCGTCTCATGACCTTAAACACTGTGTATAAATTTAAAGACAATCGGATATTAACTTTAGCCTGTAGAGCGTCCACAAGCAATTGTGGACGCCGGACGGACGGACGGGGGCGTATAAAATGTGGGCGTATAAAAATGACATGCAACTTAACCAGCTGTTGCCAGGCAAGATATGCCCACAGTTGGCAAGAGATGGATAGAGAAGAAGCTAAACAAAAAAAGATGTGGTTTTCATACAATCAGGGGCCATAATCCAGAAAGTTGTGGTCTGAAATGCGCAAATGTCGAAAGAGCGTGAGATCTTTGAGATATAAAGATATATTTTAAACTTCATCAAAATTTGACAAAATTGTAAACTCAGTGAGTCCACATCTTTCATATCACATACTTTTTCACAATTTGCATACAAGGAGAAGCCCATTTTCATCTGGCAGTTTCATTTCGATTATCCAGAAATTCAAACGTGACCTTAATTATCTCGTGCAACAATGACATAATTGAACGTTTTGTTGGTTTTTTTTTCAAATCAGAACAAGCTAAAAAAAAACAAAATTTGTCTAATATTAATACAAATGATCAGACTGGATTGATGTATGTTTTTATTTTGAGCATTATATATCTAAAAAAATTAAAAATATGGCATTATCATGTTTTTTTACAAGGTAGACAATTACAAAATGGTTGCGGGAGGTTGAATCTCACTACAGTAAAACTGGAGCAAAATCATAACTTGAGCATTCAATGCATGGGTGTATGTGCGTTCAAATTTTGTTGGCTATCTTCAAGACAGTTGATAGACCTGACCTGACGAAATAAGATCAACCTCAGACAACTCCTCAAGTCCAAATCGTTTGATCAAAAAAATTCTTGATAACACTGCTGTTATTACCCATTAAAAATGATGTTAGATTGAAAAAGTAAAGAAAAGGTCTTAAAACAAAATAATCTAGTTTTAAACCTAAATGGAAGAGAATTCTGTTTGTGGAAGATTAACACAGTTTTGACTTCACTTGTCTCAGCATCTTGATAGGAAATTACCTTTACCCGCATAGAGCCACAATCATCATACATGAATTCAAAAAAACATTAAAATATTTACAATTGTGTGATTTATATAAGATTAATAAGCACTCTTTTTACTAAATGGATACAACCTCTTTGATTAGAAAATTAAGTATTGATTTGTTAGTGATGTGGGTATCTGGTGAGAAATATACTACATTAAAAGTTGTAACTATGGTAGACACCAACAGATAATTGTGCAGTAGACAGTCAAAAGGAAAACTAAAAAGCCACATTTCTGTGTAGGTTGCTAAGCTGAAAATTTGGTCATATGGAGTCTACCCTTTTCTTATGTCCACATACCACTCAAGATGTACCGGTAATCAAATTAACACTTCAGTTTTTAATTAAAATCAAAAAAATTTTGGTCCTTAATTATAAAAAATATATAATTTCCTAAAAATCTATCAAATAACTACTCTACTAATATACTAAATCCAGTAATCACTATATTAAAAACTAAATCTACTAGTATAAAATACACAAATATATATAAACATAAACAAAACATTCATTTGGAATATCAATATTTTTATTTTGTTTTCAAATATACTGTTCAATTTTTTGAAAACATTCTCTTTGATTTACTTCATTAAAATTCATGTTTTAAGGCATAGTAAAGATAGGTTGCCAGACAACCAAACATACGCCCACAGCATCGAAATCTTTAAGGCGGTCGACAAGAGATGTAGCATATTTATTCTTTTTAAGGCAATTAGGGGCATAGACAATTTCATACAGATGACATTATAATTTTACTTGCTTGAGGGTTTCACAAGGTTCTAATAAAAACTAAAACAAGGGCCTTACCTCTGGAAGTAATCTACATAAATTGTTGAAATTTATGTTTTACTAATTCAAATAATGCATATAAATTTCCTACAGATCAGATTTGTGGTTCGATCGTTCACAAGGTTCAACAAAGTAAAACAAGGGCTATAACTCTAGAAGTAAATAACAGAAATTTGCTGAAATCAATAAGATTCTTTGTTTTACTAATTTAAACGATACATATAAATTTCATACAGATCGGATGATAACTTTTGTTGCTAGAGCATTCATAAGGTACATCCAAGTAAAACAAAGGGCCATAACTCAATGTGTAAATAACAGAAATTGCTGAAATACATTAGGCTTCTTCGTTTCACTAATTTAAATGATGCATATAAATTTCCTAATATTGGATGATACTGTTGTCATTAGAGCATCCACAAGATTCCACAAAGTGAAACACGGGCCATAACTTTTGAAGTAATTGACAGAAATTGCTGAAATTCAATAGACCTCTGTTTCATATATTTAAATGATACATAAAAATTTCATACATATCAGATGATAACTTTTCACCAGTTGAGCATTAACAAGGTCAACAAAGTGAAACAAGGGCTATAACTCTTATAAGTAGTTATTGTAATTTGCTGAAATTCAATAGGCTTTGTCGTGTCACTAATTTAAATGATGAATATAAATTTGATACAGATCGGATGATATATTTTGCTGTTCGAGAGTTCATAAGGGTCAAAAAAGTGAAACAAGGGCCTTAACTCTAAAAGTAATTAACAGAAATTGCTGAAATTCAATGCGTCATCCCTTCACTAATTTAAATAATGCATATATATTTTACATAGATCGGATGATAAATTTTGACATTATTAGAGCATTCACACGGTTCAAAGTGAAACAAGGGCCATAACTCTAGACATAATTAATGGAAATTGCTGAAATTTAATGGTATACATGTTTTTACTGATTTAAATGACACATATACTCTCCCAAAAAAGAAACGCAAAGTTACATTTCGTCGTCGGTATATCCTCGCTCTACCATCGCTTGTTGCAACAAGAACCGCGACACGTCGCTGAACCAAACTGTTCTCCAGTGTTGCTGTGTCCATACCGTCAGTGCCTGATCCATTAAAGTTGGACTTCAAGGTGTTGGCGTATTTCAAAACAGAAGCTCTAACGGGGACGTCTGCCTCGTTATTCGGTTTCAGGTAGGCGTTTACCTACTGTCTGGTACAAGATTCTACGCCGTCTGGGAATTGCTACTGCAGTAGAGGTCACTGTTGAAAACCATTTACGCCAATGACGTAACCGGAAGTGACGATCCAGGACAGGTGGGGTCACTCTTGTTTGGCCTGAGCTAGGGCGGTAACATGTTGAACTTTGTTGTCGGTACCCATCCCAAAGGCGACAAATGGAACCAAGAGAAACATTCAGCAGCCTGGCGACATCTGTCTTGGATTCACCTGCTTGTAATCATCCAATAGCGTTGTTGTGTTGGTCTTCGTTCAGATGTGGCATCATTTGGTTCGTTCAGTGTTTACATGTGCAACTGATTTGGAAACCGAGAACCCCGGGATTTTAAAGACCTTAGATCTAGGTTCCACGCGAAAAACTCGCGAAGTTGTTAAATTCATGTTTCTTGGTGCAATCAAGCGATAACAAATTTCGACAAAAAGGATGACCAGTCACAATTAGTGACCCTACCTTTAAAATCAATAATGAATTTCTTTTATCCTTACATAATGGCATTGAAAACAAGTAAGATTTACCGAAACAACGACCTCGTTCAAACAAAATATTGATGAAACATGGGTTGTGCGTTTCTTTTTTTGAAGAGTATATAAATCTTATACAGATCAGCAGACAACTTTTGATGTTAGAGCATTCACAAGGTGCAACAAAGTGAAACAACGACCATAACTCTAGAAATTTAATAGCCACCTTGATCTTACTACTGCAAACAACATATTTCAATTTTACAAGAAATTGTGGCCGATGGACGGGGTGGGGGGTGGGGGTCACGGCAACACACGTCCACATTTCCATGTGGGCGTATAAAAACTACATTTGATAAGCAAGAAATGTAAAATGGCACTTTTTGAATAATTACATCAAATTGACAACAGTTTTTTTAAAATTACAATTTTTCAATATTCTGGGAAAAAATCACTATATATAGCAATCTACATGGAAAACTTCTTTGTTCAATATCATTAACAAAATATAAATTGAAAAATAACAATGTTATAATATTACATCTTAAAAATAGAGAAGATCAGGAATTTCTACCATTGATCAAACTATTTCTTGCATGCTTGATGTATTTCTCTTTTTAATCTAAAACGAAAATTATAAACAAATATATAAACACAATAGATTGAAATGGTGTTACATATCTGGGTCAGGGCAGTAGTCAGTTTGCTGACTGCAGGGGGACATTGAACTTTTCAGGGAGGAGGGGAGTTTTCCCCGCGAATGGGGTAACATATCTAGGTTAGGCCAGTAGACTGCGGGGGGACACTGAACTTTTAAAGGGGGGGGAGGGGCCGGACAGGACAGGGTTCCATGATAGTGGGCTATAGAGCAAGTCAGTACAAAATATTGGAAAAACAGATTTCAGAACATAACCAATAATATGTAATGTAGTGCCAGGTGCCACTTCCCCAAATCAAAACCCCACATGATGATCTGTGACAGCTGTCTATTACAAACAGTAGGTATTTTAGAACTATGGTCGGCAACTCATGGCTACGAGAGTGTTCTGGATCATTCAGAGATCAATATTTAAACCAATATTTTACTTTTACTAAGTAATCAATCATTTAATATTATGCATATCAGCCAGACAAAATGAAATAAAATGAAATGCAATGGGGTTTTATGTCCTAATGTTCAGCTCAGATCAGACTATTGAAGTCGGGCATGCACTAAACAGTAGGCTATTCATTGAGGAAAATTTTGCTCGGACAGTGGCACTACTGCTTACTCTAATATCAAATTCCAATTGCCAAGGGATCTTTTAAGTTCACCTCAATGTGTACACAGGACTACACAGCTGTTCTTGTGTCCTACTGACAAGGGGAAACCATGCCAGAAATCCTAATGAAATTTCTTGTCCAACACCAGGATTAAACCCATGACCTCACTTGTCGTCATGCCCCCCCCCCTCAAAATATATGCTGTTGTTATAACTATGTAGTTTACACATTTCACTGAACCACTCCACCTACTTGCTTTTGCTATCAATTATCAAAAAATCGTTACCGTTCTATTTCCTTTCTGCAACTGTCTTTAACTTGTTTTCTAGTAACTTGCACAATATCTGTTATAGAATACTGAAACAAATACATTTACCTGTATTAAATTATTACTGTACTCTAATACAATTAAAGGAGCCATCACTGATATTTTTTAGCAAATTAAATTAGTTAATCACAGTGAGGGTTCACTATATGTAAGTATCCAAATTGTATGCTCAGCAAGTGTCTGTTTAACAATATTTATATACTTGCCAACGTCATAGTGCCGAGCAAAGTAATCAACATTCATCTGCAAACTAATTTGAATAATGCATAAAATTTTAGAATACTAAGATTGGTGATAATTTCTGTTGTTGAGCATTCATAAAATTCTACAAGAACCAGGCAAGATACGCCCACATTTTGAAAGAGATGAATAAAGAACAAACTAAAAGAAAAGTGAATTTTCAAACAATCAGGGGCGTTAATCTAGGACGTTGTGGTCTGAAATGCGCAAATATTGAAAGGAACTGAGACCTTGGGGATATATATATATATATTTTAAGTTCTATCAAAATCAGATAAAGATAGGCTGGCACTGCCAGGCAGGATACGCCCACATTTTCGAGAGATGGACAGAGAACAAGCAATACCAAAAGTGATTTTTCCTACATCTTTAAGTCCTGTATTTCATACTGTATTGGGAGCAGCCATTTAGTTGGTCAGTTCCAGTCTGATATTAATGAAATTCGAAACCGACAATGATTATGGTGTGACGGTACACAACCTAGAAATGTGACTTTTCATCAAAATCGGATAAGAATTGTGACCTGTAGAGAGTCCACAACCATGATATACCATATTTTTACACTATTCGCATACAAACGGCGACCATTTCGTCCGGGAATTTTGGTCCGATTTTCTCTAAATTCAAACTCAACCTTCCTTACAGTGTAACGGTGATATAATCAAACGTTTTTTTAAATTGGATAATAATTGTGACCTCCAGAGGGACCACAAGCTAAAGAAAGGGGGATTTTGCGTATAACTAGGGGCCATAATTCAGGAAGTTACAATCTGATATGCGCAAATATCGAAAAGAACCAAGATCTTTGGGTTATAACCATGAATTTCAAGTTTCATAAAAATCGAATTAAAATTGTGACCTTTACAGGGTCCACAGCCTTGATATACCATTTTTTAACAGTATTCGCGTACAAACGGCGGCCATTTTGTATGGCAATTTTGGTCAGATTTTCCCGAAATTCGAACTCAATCTTCCTTACGGTGTAACGGTAATATAATCAAACGTTTTTTTAAATCCAATAATAATTGTGACCTCCAAGCTAAAAAAAAGGCGATTTTGCGTATAATCAGGGGCCATAATTCAGGCAGTTACGATCCGATATGCGCAAATATCGAAAGGAAGCAAGATCTTTGGGTTATAACCATGAACTTCAAGTTTCATCAAAATCAAATCAAAATTGTGACCTCCACAGGGTCCACAACCTTGATATACCATTTTTTAACAGTATTCGTGTACAAACGGCGGCCATTTTGTATGTCAATTTTCGTCCGATTTTCCCGAAATTCGAACTCAACCTTCCTTAGGGTGTAACGGTGATACAATCAAACGGTTTTTTAAATCGAATAATAATTGTGACCTCCAGAGGGACCACAAGCTAAAAAGGGTGATTTTTCGGACAATCAGGGGCCATAATTCAGGAAATTATATTCCGATAGCCGCAAATATCGAAAGGAACCAAGATCTTTGGGTTACAAACATGCATGTCAAGTTTCATCAAAATCGGTTCAAAATTGTGACCTCTATAGGGTCCACAAGCTAAAACGTGATTTTTCGTACAATCAGGGGCCATAATCCATGAAGTTTTGATCAGATACATGCCAATATCGAAAGCAGCCGAGATCTTTTGGGGATAAACCTGTATTTCAAGTTTCGTCAAAATCGGATAAGAATTGTGACCTGTAGAGAGTCCACAAACAAATTGTGGACGGACGGACAGGGGCGACGACATAATACGTCCACATGAAAATGTGAATATGAATGATAAAGTGAGAGGAATCCAAAACCATTTAAATAACATAAACATAGACAGGATCAAAGTCATAATAAACTTGATACAGTGACACCAGTAGTAGGAGTGGATAAAAACAAAGTCAAAGGTATCACAAAACCATCTTTTAAAGTATCTAACGTTTCGTAGGTAAAAATCTACTTCTTCAGAGAATATAAGTTACAAAAATGAGGCAGTTGAAATTCAAGGTTAGTCGTGGTAACAAGTGATGTCATAATGTAAATATGACGTCATAACATTGATGACATAATAATTATAAAGGTTGTAAAGTTAAAAAAAATTTAAAATTAATTTACAGGCATTTCACTTAAACCATAAGGCCATACTTGTTACCACGACTAACCTTGAATTTCAACTGCCTCATTTTTGTAACTTATATTCTCTGAAGAAGTAGATTTTTACCTACGAAACGTTAGATACTTTAAAAGATGGTTTTGTGATACCTTTGACTTTGTTTTTATCCACATGAAAATGTGGGCGTATAAAAGTTGTGGCCTCTTTATGTACAAGGAGCAGTTATGGTTCGATTTTTTCACGAGATTCAAACTCAACCTTAATTGATATGATACATTTAAAACTGGATAAAAATTGTGACCTCTAATCCAGAAAGTGAAGTTTTGATCTGCACAAATATCGAAAGGAACCAAATTGGTTCAGACCTTCACTTGAAATATATGTTTAACCAATATCATTGGATTATAAACATACATTTCAAGTTTCATCAAAATGGGATAAAATTTTTCAGTTCTAGAGGGTCCACAAACTTGGTATTACACACTTTCACACTAAGTGCACACAAGGATCCGAAGCAGCGATGTTTTGGGGAGTTTCGGTCCGATTTTTACAAAATTCAAACTCAACCTTCATTGATATGTAATGGTGATGTAATTAAACATTATTTTAAAAATTGAATACAAATTGTAACTTCTAGTGGGTCCACAAGCTAAAAATGTGATTTTTCGAACAATCAGGGACCATAATCCAGGAAGTTACGTTTGGATGATCAACGAAAGGAACCAAGGTCTTTGTGTTTTAAACAAAATTATGACCTCTAGAGGGTCCACAACTTTGATATACCATATTTTTTACACTATTTGCATACGACTTTGTCCGATTTTTACGAAATTTAAACTGTAACACCATTAAGATATAACGGTAATATATTTAAACATTTACATCTATTGTATGTTCAATAGATGGGTTTATTTAGGAGAGATCCAACTGGGTTGTTCCCGACTCAGTAATATTTATCAATGACATGTGACCTAAATTAGAAACTGGGTCAATCATGTAGCCTAGATCATCACAATATATAACTTATAGGAAAAGAGAGTTATCTCTCTTGTTAAGCCTAGTTGATAATCCAGGGGGCGGCATAAATCTTCCTCTTAAAACTTTTATGGAAAGTAAAAGGTGGTTTAATTTTCCATGTTAATAAGAAATTTAAATTTACAACCAATTTGTAACTCATCAAATCTAAAATTCTTGCAAAAAGGCTAGCATTAAGGCTCAGGAACCTATATGTAATATTTGATATCAATTTAAAGGCATACAATTAAGTGGATGGTTTAGATTTAGTTTCAGCTTATATTTTAACATCATCTGTTCTGTATCTTGATTTCCTTTCCTCTGAGCATTTCTATTTTACATCAAATTAAGGTAACGCCCAACAGGATAATAGTCTGTTGATTTTCTTTCATGATTGTTTTCTTTTTATTACATATATGCTAAAAACTGAGTGACACTATGGGTAGAGGCAAAACTACAAAACGGTTATCTCGCCCAAGCTCCAGCCCATATGCTCAGGGTCGACGGGCCGCAACTGACAAAAGGCAGACAGGAGAAAGCAGAAATAACAATCGTGTAGAAAAGGAAGTTATCTCCGTAGACCCACCCACTAGGCCTACTGCTAGCAGATCATCCCCAATGGCCTTTTCTGAACCAGCAAACCTTGATACAGGTAATGAAATAATTAATATGACTGATGTTAATATTAATCAGACTCAGAGTACTACAATAAATGAGCGCTTTTTAGACTCTGTAAATAGTAACCCACTGCAAGTTCAGAGTATCCATAGCGCTCTGGGAGCACAGGTTTCACCAACCATAAAGCAAAAGATTTGTCATGGTGACTATGTCGATCTTGCTTCATTATTGGCCACACAAAAGGACTCTGAAAGGAGACTATCCTTAGGTCCTAATGGGGAAATAATGACTAAAGAGAAGTCAACAATAAAAATTTTTGATATTGAAAAATGGACTGACGCCTTCTTAATATATTTAAGTATATACTCCTCAGTTCATCCTACTAAATTTCAGGATATGTTGAAATATATTAGCACTATCCGATTAGGGGCTTCAAGGATTAGGACTATGGGGTGGAAAACATATGACGAACAATTTAGACTAAAACTTGCAAATGATCCATCCGGCTCATGGGGTAACATTGACTACGAGCTTTGGTTACTGTACATGTCCAATGTTGAACCAGTGACGAACCAGTCGACTCAATTTTCTACTAAAGGTCGTTCTACTTTTGGAAAATGTTTTGAGTATAACAATAAAGGTTTTTGTCACATTTCGCAATGTTCATATGCACATTGTTGTATTCAATGCAATAACGAACACCCAAAGATTTTCTGCCCCTTAAAAAACACTTATAATCCTCAAAGTGTAACATATCAGACTTTTCGTCCCCAATTTAACTCAAACAGAACAAGACCAGCCAACAATTTTCAGAACTCGAACAGAAACATGCAAACTAGAAATCCAACACAAGCCAACACTTTCCAAAACAACAAATATTTGGGCCCTCGGCGCTTCACCAATTAAAACAGAAAAACTTCTACAATATCTACTCTTATATCCAAATAAAGTACACGCAGCAGAATTAAGACAGGGGTTCTTACAGGGATTTCACTTGCAGTATAATGGTCCCAGAACTAAAACTTCATGTAAAAATCTAATTTCGGCTGGGCAATATGAACAGGAATTACAGGAAAAGATAACTAAAGAAATTGGTCTAGGCAGAATTGTAGGTCCTTTCGAAGATCCTCCCATATCTAACATGCACATATCCCCAATTGGTGTAGTACAAAAATCAGATGGAGGGTGGCGAATGATAACACACCTGTCTTATCCCGAAAATAACAGTGTAAATGATTTCATTGATCCTAATTTATGTACAGTTCATTACACATCATTCGATGAGATTATTGATAAAATTTCAAAATATGAATTTTCATACTTAGGTAAAATGGACATCAAGTCTGCATTTAGATTAATTAACATTTTTCCAGGAGATTTTGATCTTTTAGGTTTCAGATTCAAGGATAAATATTATTTGGACAAATGTCTTCCAATGGGATGCTCAATTTCCTGTAATATTTTTGAAAAATTTGCTACTTTCCTCAATTGGTTAATTATTCACACAACCAAGTTAGTTGGTGCAGATCATTATCTCGATGATTTCATTTTCATGGGGAAAACACAGGATGAGTGTCGAACACTAATGACATATTTCAAATCATTATGTGAAGATTTGGGGATACCGCTATCAGATGACAAAACAGTCGGTCCTAGTACTATGTTATTATTTTTAGGCCTAGAAATTAATACAACGACATCCCAAATAAAAATTCCTCAAGAAAAATTAGAAACATTAAGAGCACTACTAAGTATGTTCTTAGCTCGCAAAAAGATCAAATTAAAGGAGCTACAATCTCTAGTTGGCATGTTGAACTTTTTTTGCAAAGCTATCAGAGCGGGGAGGGCATTCAATCGTGGCTTCTATGATGCAATGTCAGGGATCAACAAACCACATTATAAGATAAGAGTAACCCAAGAAATCAAGTCGGACATGGCCGTCTGGTTATCTTTTTTGAATGACTTCAATGGTATTACCTATTTCCCCGAGGAAAATTGGTCACACAGCACAACATTAAGACTGTATACTGACAGTGCTGGTTCTCACAAACTAGGTTGTGCAGCATATTTTCAATCAGAATGGGTATTCTTTCAGTGGCCTGTATCTTGGCAAGGCGAACCAATCCTGAGGGATATCTCACTATTAGAACTTATACCAATTGTATTAGCAGTAACTATCTGGGCGAAATATTTAACAAATAAAAAAGTTTTATTTCACACAGATAATCTTTCCCTTGTAACAATTTTAAACACACAAACTTCTAAATCAAAACAAATTATGAAATTAATCCGTCCCTTAGTTCTTGTCCTCTTAAAATGTAATATTACATTTAAGGCTAAGCACATTAAAGGTATTGATAATAAAATAGCAGATCTTATTTCTCGTAAACAGTGGTTAAAGTTCCGACAAGAAGCTCCAGAGGCCAAAGAAGATCCCCAACCGATACCAGTACTATTTCACAGAATGATATCCAATTTGAAGTCAGATGTTTGTTAGATGCATCCATATTGCAAAACACCCATGCAGCATATGAGACTGGATTAACATCTTTTGAAAATTATAGATCAATTTATATACTTTCCTGTATCTGGCCACCTTTGCTTGATCATGTGGTGGGTTTTATTGGATATCTCTCTCTGAGGAATTTAACATATTCTACAGTTAGATCCTACATTTCAGCAATTGCCTTTAAATGCAAAGTTATGAATGAGCAGGATATCACACAAAACTTTATAATTTCAAAACTCTTGACAGGTATGAGGCGGTCAAGGACCTCAATTGATAAACGTCTTCCTATAACACTTCCTCTACTTTCAAAAATAGTTCATGAACTTCCAATAATATGTACCAATCTATACGAATCAAAATTATTTCAAGCTGTTTATACACTGGCATTTTTGGGGTTTTTTCGAGTGGGAGAGTTAGTTTTATCAAAGGGGAACTCAATGAATACAATTCTGTCAATTCATGACATTAAATTATATAACCCATTCTCAAATTATAATTCATCTTCGTCACTCTAAAACAGATCAAGTTAGTCGGGGGACAAAAATAAAAATTCCAAAAGCAAATGGTACACTTTGTCCTTTGTTTTACATGTTTGAATTTTTAAAATCAAGACCTAAATTTGACGGTCACCTTTTCTGTCACTTCGACACCAAGCCCTTAACTAGATGTCAATTCACAGGAGTGCTAAACAAATGTTTGAGGCAATTAGGGGTGGAATCTAGAAATTACAAGTCACATTCATTCAGAATAGGTGCAGCTACAGCTGCATCAATTGCTGGTCACACCAAAGAAACCATTCAAAGTGCAGGAAGGTGGAAGTCAGAAGCCTTCAAATCCTACATAAGAATCCCCACTGCTAATATACCCTCATTTTAATTTGAAAATTTCAGGTAAAAGCCATGTAAGAATCTGGTGTGTCGGGTCGTCTATCATGAAAAAGGCCGCCACTTATGCCCGTACAAGGCCTGGTGGCTTAAACCTTGGTTTAGATCGGTTGAATATGAATATTTGGTGGCAGGGTTACAGTGGTCTTAAATTCAAGGATCTTGAACAAAAGCTGGCATTCCTACTTACAATAGAATCAACACCACCAGATATACTGGTTATTCACTGTGGGGGTAATGATCTTGGAACATTAAATGTCGCAGATTTCCGTAGAAAAATAAGGACAACATTTCAATTTATTATAAATAGGTTTCCAAATACTTTCATAGTGTGGTCGCAAATCCTACCCCGTAAATTTCTGGTAGATGCTAAGGCCTTATCAAAACAAAGGTCCAGACTTAATAATTTTGCAGCCAAAAGAATATTGGAATTAGGTGGCGCATATATTCGATATCCAGATATAAAATTTGGCATTAGTCACTTGTTTCAAAGTGACAACATTCATCTTTCTGATATTGGTAACAGTATATTCATTAATACACTTCAAGGTGCTTTGGAGCATTTTTACTTGGCTAATGGAAATGTTTATCCATTTTAATTTTTGTTTTGTATGGAGAAAATGTACCGGTAATTCTTGATATGGCCAGCTTAGCTCTGTGTTGCTTTCGTCCCCCATTATGAAGCGTCTCTGATTCCTCATCATGGCGGTGATCCCAATTCGGTCATTACATGCCCATTATTGGAATCATATGGCGTATAACAAGCAACACAATTAGAAAACTTTCCTGGCTTGATTCCCTGATTCTCAGGATCACGTCAAAGTGATTCCCTGTCACGCCTCAGGATCACTTAACTGTGTAATGTATATATGTTAATGTGTTCAAAATTGGTAATTATTGGTGTTTTAGTGTTTGGAATTTAAAACTTGGTATGCTATGAAGGCTTCAGCATTTATGGATGGACACATGGTTATGGACATGGGACACGCCAAACTAGTTTAACGGCTGTCAAATATAATAATAAGTTAAATCGCTCAGCTGTGCCATATCATCGCCAATAAATTCATTTTTATGCAAGTAATTGTTTGTTGATCTTTTCTTAAATAATTACATCTATTGTATGTTCAATAGATGGGTTTATTTAGGAGAGATCCAACTGGGTTGTTCCCGACTCAGTAATATTTATCAATGACATGTGACCTAAATTAGAAACTGGGTCAATCATGTAGCCTAGATCATCACAATATATAACTTATAGGAAAAGAGAGTTATCTCTCTTGTTAAGCCTAGTTGATAATCCAGGGGGCGGCATAAATCTTCCTCTTAAAACTTTTATGGAAAGTAAAAGGTGGTTCAATTTTCCATGTTAATAAGAAATTTAAATTTACAACCAATTTGTAACTCATCAAATCTAAAATTCTTGCAAAACCCTCCCAACCCAGCCCTCTTTTTCTTTACTTGTTGACCAGTTTACTGCCGAGAATGTTCTTCTATATTTTCAGGCTACATACTGCAAGTAGGCCTACTTGACAGGTTTCACTGTGACTAAATGGAAGTGGATACCACAAAAAGGAATTAACTTAAGGGATTTCAACAAACTTCCTGAAGACCAGAAGAATTAGTGTCAGGTAACACCGGTACGGCTGAAGTGAAGTGGAGTGGAATGGCGTATAACAAGCAACACAATTAGAAAACTTTCCTGGCTTGATTCCCTGATTCTCAGGATCACGTCAAAGTGATTCCCTGTCACGCCTCAGGATCACTTAACTGTGTAATGTATATATGTTAATGTGTTCAAAATTGGTAATTATTGGTGTTTTAGTGTTTGGAATTTAAAACTTGGTATGCTATGAAGGCTTCAGCATTTATGGATGGACACATGGTTATGGACATGGGACACGCCAAACTAGTTTAACGGCTGTCAAATATAATAATAAGTTAAATCGCTCAGCTGTGCCATATCATCGCCAATAAATTCATTTTTATGCAAGTAATTGTTTGTTGATCTTTTCTTAAATAAGCATAAAAATTGTGACATCTAGAGGGATCAAAATCTAAAAATGTGATTTTTATGTACAATTATGCCATTATTTATGAAGTTAAGATTCAATATGCATGAAGATCCACGAAGAACCATGATCCTTGGATTATAAATACGTAATTCAAGTTCCTCAAAATCGGATCAAAATTGTCAACAATTTTTACACTATTGACATACGCGGAGCAGACTATTTTGTTCGGTAGTTTTGGGCAGATTTTCACAAAATTCGAACTCAACCGACATTACGGTGTCACAAAGATATATTCGAATGGTTTGTTATAATCAGATAACTGTGGCCTCTAAAGGGATAACATGCTTAAAACGTGATTTTTCGTACAATCAGGGGACATAATTTAGGTCGTTCGAATCTGAAATATCCGAATTTCAAAAAGAACCAAGATCTATAGTTTATAAACATGAATTTCAAGTTTCATCAAAATCGGATCAAAGTTGTAACCTTGATATACCATATTTTGTCCGTCAGATTTGGTCTAATTTTCACAAAATTTGCACTCAACCTTCGGATATTAATTGTGAACTCAAAGAGTGTCCACGAGCTAAAAACATGATTTATCATACAATCAGGGGTCATAATCCATGAAGTTACAAACTGATACATGCCATTATCAACAGGATCTTTGGAGATAAACCAATATTTACAGGTGTTGATCTAGGACTTTTGAATAGGGGTGGGGTACTGCAAAATAAGGGCACTGACCGCAGCAGCCAGGCACGCAGCGGAGAGGGAGTTGGGGGGGGGGCCTAGAACATTATCATCATTTCCTTGCATCTGTAGCCATTCTAGGAGCTATTTGGCTGCTATTTTCTTCTAAGTAAACTTTCAGAAATCTTCGAAAAAGAGCCTTAAAATTGACCAAAGATAGGCTGGCACTGCCAGGCAGGATACGCCCACATTTTCGAGAGATGGACAGAGAACAAGCAATACCGAAAGTGATTTTTCCTACATCTTTACGTCCTGTATTTCATACTGTATTGGGAGCAGCCATTTAGTTGGTCAGTTCCAGTCTGATATTAATGAAACTCGAAACCGACAATGATTATGGTGTGACGGTACACAACCTAGAAATGTGACTTTTCATCAAAATCGGATAAGAATTGTGACCTGTAGCGAGTCCACAACCATGATATACCATATTTTTACACTATTCGCGTACAAACGGCGACCATTTCGTCCGACAATTTTGGTATGATTTTCACGAAAATTAGAACTCAACCTTCCTCATCAAAATCGAATTAAAATTGTGACCTATACAGGGTCCACAACCATGATATATCATTTTTTTAACAGTATTCGCGTACAAACGGCGGCCATTTTGTCTGTCAATTTTTGTCTGATTTTCCTGAAATTCAAACTCAACCTTCCTTACAGTGCAACGGTGATATAATCAAACGTTTTTTTAAATTGGATAATAATTGTGACCTCCAGAGGGACCACAAGCTAAAGAAAGGGGGATTTTGCGTATAACCAGGGGCCATAATTCAGGAAGTTACGATCTGATATGCGCAAATATTGAAAAGAACCAAGATCTTTGGGTTATAACCATGAATTTCAAGTTTCATCAAAACCGAATTAAAATTGTGACCTTTACAGGGTCCACAACCTTGATATACCATTTTTTAACAGTATTCGCGTACAAACGGCAGCCATTTTGTATGACAATTTTGGTCTGATTTTCCCGAAATTCGAACTCAACCTTCCTTACGGTGTAACGGTAATATAATCAAACGTTTTTTTAAATCGGATAATAATTGTGACCTCCAAGCTAAAAAAAAGGCGATTTTGCGTATAATCAGGGGCCATAATTCAGGAAGTTACGATCCGATATGCGCAAATATCGAAAGGAAGCAAGATCTTTGGGTTATAACCATGAATTTCAAATTTCATCAAAATCGAATCAAAATTGTGACCTCCACAGGGTCCACAACCTTGATATACCATTTTTTAACAGTATTCACGTACAAACGGCGGCCATTTTGTATGGCAATTTTCGTCTGATTTTCCCGAAATTCGAACTCAACCTTCCTTAGGGTGTGACGGTAATATAATCAAACGGTTTTTTAAATCGAATAATAATTGTGACCTCCAAGCTAAAAAAAAGGCGATTTTGCGTATAATCAGGGGCCATAATTCAGGAAGTTACGATCCGATATGCGCAAATATCGAAAGGAAGCAAGATCTTTGGGTTATAACCATGAATTTCAAGTTTCATCAAAATCGAATCAAAATTGTGACCTCCACAGGGTCCACAACCTTGATATACCATTTTTTAACAGTATTCGCGTACAAACGGCGGCCATTTTGTATGGCAATTTTCGTCCGATTTTCCCGAAATTCGAACTCAACCTTCCTTAGGGTGTAAGGGTGATATAATCAAACGGTTTTTTAAATCGAATAATAATTGTGACCTCCAGAGGGACCACAAGCTAAAAAGGGTGATTTTTCGGACAATCAGGGGCCATAATTCAGGAAAT
Source organism: Patella caerulea (assembly GCA_036850965.1). Taxonomy (NCBI): domain Eukaryota; kingdom Metazoa; phylum Mollusca; class Gastropoda; family Patellidae; genus Patella; species Patella caerulea. The sequence continues at coordinate 30,513,194 of JAZGQO010000006.1, forward strand.
TACATTCCGTAAGCCGCAAATATCGAAAGGAACCAAGATCTTTGGGTTACAAACATGCATGTCAAGTTTCATCAAAATCGGTTCAAAATTGTGACCTCTATAGGGTCCACAAGCTAAAAACGTGATTTTTCGTACAATCAGGGGCCATAATCCATGTTTTTGATCCGATACATGTCAATATCGAAAGCAGCCGAGAACTTTTGGGGATAAACCTATATTTCAAGTTTCGTCAAAATCGGATAAGAATTGTGACCTGTAGAGAGTCCACAAACAAATTGTTGACGGACGGACGGACGGACGGACGGACGGACGTCCGGACGGACAGGGGCGACGACATAATACGTCCACATGAAAATGTGGGCGTATAAAAAGCCTGTTGAACATGCGACTCGAAAATTGTCAAGGCGAGCGAGTTATTGTTGCAAGTGGTGTGTTTGAGTCGATGGTTTGAGTCATTTGGGATCCCTGCAACAGGTTGGGAACAGACATATTTGGGTCTGAGAAAAGACACTCTCAGCACTTTCAAAAATTGAATAAACAAATTGTGGACGGACTGATGGACATTAATATACATCCACATGAAAATTTGGGTGTATAAAAATATATCTTAGTTAATAATACCTTAACCAGACTAGCTTGCCTTCGGAAATAAACTGATCCTTCTTCATTTTCATGAATTGGATGAAGATTGATTAAGGTGCCCATACCATGATCTTTGTTTCTAGGATCAGTTGAATCCCACGGTTTAATCCTTATTTCTATTATATAATCAGCTATTAATAATCCCTTTAAAAAATAAGTATTGAAATTCAGTTACTATCAACAAGAAGACTAAATAAGTCATCAACATACCGTGTCATTGGACATGTTATGAAAGTTGAAAGGTACATAGGGACAGACAATTTGTGTTATTGGTAATCTACAGTAAAAATTATGATGTATAGCAGTAAGCATTAGGTATTCCTATTTTGCCACTGGGCTTTGTACAATTACAATATACCACCACCATATTTTTCCTCAAAATATATTACCAATGCATAAAAAGACAGGTATTTCAAAGTGATCAAGGGCCATAACTCTGGTAGTAATAATTGGAAATCTTTGAAAATGACTAGGATCCTTCGTCTTATGAACTTAATCATTGTGCATAAAGTCAATCGGAAATAAACTTTAGCCTCTAGAGCATCCATCAAATATTTAAAAGTGATCAAGGGCCATAACTCTGGCAGAAATTATCAGATATCACGGAAAATCAATTGGCGTCTTCATCTCATGACCTTAAACACTAAATATAAATTTAAAGTCAATCAAATATTAACATTAGCTTTAGAATGAGCACAAGTTTTTCAAAGTGATCAAGGGATATAACTCTGACAGTAATTATCAGTTGTCATTGAAAATCAAAAGGGTTCTTCGTCTCATGACCTTTAACACCATGTATAAATTTAATATCAATCGGATATTAACTTTAATTTCTAGAGCATCCACCAAATATTTCAAAGTGATCAAGGGTCATAACTCCGGCAGAAATTATCAGATATCGTTGAAATAGGCGTCTTCATCTCATGACCTTAAACACTAAGCATAAATTTAAAGTCAATGGAATATGAACATAAGGTTCAAGAGTGTGCACAAGTTTTTCAAAGTGATTAAGGGCTATAACTCTGGCAGTAATTATCTGTTGTCACTGAAAATCAATAGGATTCTTCGTCTCATGACCTTTAACAACGTGTATAAATTTTATGTCAATCCGATATTAACTTTAGTTTCTAGAGCCTTCACGAGCTTTTTCAAAGTGATCAAGGGTTATAACTCTGGTAGTAATTAATAGATATCGCTGAAGATCAATAGGATTCATTGTTTCATGACTTTAAACACTGTGTATAAATTTGAAGTCAATCAGATATTAACTTTGACCGCTAGACTGTCCAGAAGATTTTACAAAGTGATCACTAACTCTGGTAGTAATAATTGGAAATTGTTGAAAATGACTAGGATCCTTTGACTTATGACCTTAAACATTGTGTATAAAGTCAATCGGAAATAAACTTTAGCCTCTACAGCATCCACAAAATATTTCAAAGTGATCAAGGGCCATAACTCTGGCAAAAATTAACAGTATCCACAAGGTTTTACAAAGTGATCAATAGCCATAACTCTGGCAGTTATTATCGGAAATCGCTGAAAATCAATAGGCCTTTGCCCCATGACCTTAAACACTGTACATAAATTTATAGTCAATCAGATATTAACTTTAGTGTATAGAGTGTTCTTAGTGTTCACAAGATTTTTCAAAGTGATCAAGAATCATAAATCTGGCAGTAATTATCAGATATCGCTGAAAATCAATAGGCTTCTTTTTAACATGACTTTAAATAGTGTGTATAAATTTAAAGTCAATTGGATATTAACTTTGGCCTCTAGAGAGTTCACAAGATTTTTCAGAGTGATCAAGGGTCACAACTCTGAAAATCGATATGATTCTTTATCTCATGACCTTAAACACTGTGTATAAATTTTCAAAGTAAATCGGATATTAACTATAGCCTCTAGTGCGTTCACAAGAAGTTGTGGACGGTGTACGATGGACCAACAGACAGACGGGCGGGGGCGATGGCAATATTTGTCCACATTTCCATGTGGGCGTATAAAAAAGCTCAAAATCAACAATCTTCTTTACCCAAATATTAACGATTCCTTAAAATTTAATGAAAATCAGCGACGAATAAAATTCTGTAGAGGATGTACATATTCTATACAAACACAGCTATCTATATGCATCAATAATTTATGGTTGGACTATTCATTCAGTTTCAATAGATTCACAAACCTTTGTATTGGCATTATGCATCATGCAATTAAAACTGAGAACAATTAACTCAAATCAATACCATGAGACTTATTTAAGATAATGTGGTTTGAAAGGTTTCCTCCAACAGACGCCAAATTTGTCCCTTGGGCATTATATTAAAATAAGATTTAATTAAGATTTTGAAAGGTCATGTATGTTTTCTTTTTATAAACCTATAATTTGTCCATTGAGCACTATTCCAGAATCATTATGCAAAAATAAATTAAGGAAGAATTCTTTCTACAGTTTGAGAATTAGTGTCTGTCTTCGGATTTTAGTTTAAACAGTATATAATTAAGATAGGTTGCCAGGCAACGAAACATACGCCCACAACAGCTAGGTCGTCCGGGCAGTCAACAAGGGTTGTCGCATATTGTTTCTTTTATCAGTAAGGAGAACATTTACTATTTACAACACATGATAATCTTATTACGAGTAATAGTCCATTAAATAATTATCAGAAATGATTAGAATAGTTTTGATGGTTTGTCTCAAGGCCTTTGTCCACAAGATATTACAAAGTGATCAAGTGCCAGAAATTATCAGATATCACTGAAAATCAAATAGGATTCTTCGTCTCATGACCCTAAACACTGTGTACAAATTTAAAGTCAATCGGATATCAACTTTAGCCTTTAGAGCATTCACAGGGTTTTTCAAAGTGATCAAGGGTCATAACTCTGGCAGTAATTATCGGATATCCCTGAAAATAAATAGGCTATTTTGTATCATGACCGTAAATAGTGTGTATAAATTTAAAGTCAATCGAATATTAACTTTAGATTTTTCAAAGTGATCAAGGGTCATAACTCTGGCAGTAATTATCGGATATTGCTGAAAATCAACAGGCTTCTTTGTATCATGACTTTAAACACCGTGTATAAATTTAAAGTCAATCGGATATTAACTTTAGCCTCTAGAGCGTTTACAAGATTTTTCAAAGTGATCAAGGGTCATAACTCTGGTAGTAATTATCGGATATCACCGAAAATCAATAGGCTTCATCCTCTCATGACCTATCTGGCTTTTATTGCAAAGCAAGTTTTTGACATTCAGACTCCAAAGAGGTCACCGGTACGGACTGTACCACTACCGCATCGATATGAACCTTCCTATGCATTCAACAGCCTATCCCCACTACACGCTTCCAACTGGCCTAGGATTCAATCATTTAGTCGTAGCCCTCCTCAGTTTCCCTATCAGTTAAATGGGTTTTGGTAATTGTAGGCATAAATATTTCCTTGTTTCTTTCCTTGAATGTACAAGGCTTGTTAATTGATCATGACCAGAAAACTGAGTTGTTAAAATTGGCTTATGTAAAGTATGAATACTGATGTCATATTCCCCCCACCCCCCGAGTATTGGGAAGCAAGCAGTTACTGTAATCAACTGCTGCCTAATGTTATGATTTAATATTTGATGTTTTAGTGTAACCAACCGTTACAGTGTTTTAGTGTTGATATTGAATTGATGATATTATTATATTGTTATTAACAATAGCTAGCAAGTAACTGTGTTTAATGCTGTAATATATTATTGAATAATTATGTACTGTACTTTGCTTAAAGCAGGCTTTTTAGATTTATATGTTCTGTACCACCATACAAACATAATTATTTGATATTAATTTGGTAATAATTTAAGTCTCAGCCAAACAAAATGCCCAGAACTGTACTTTAATACTGTTAGAAATTCATACTACAAAATAATACAATGTTATATCTTGCAGGCTGTATTCACACTGCATAATTAACAACTAATTAAGTATAGGTCATTGCACTTACTATTTATAGGTCGTTTTATCCCTTGTATTCTTGTCCACGTAATCACCCTTGGTGGAAGTGGACGTTAAACCCCAAGAACAAACGAACGAACCTTGTTTTCTATCTATAAGTAGTGGTAAACAGATTTCTGTTTATTAAAACTCACCACTTAACTTATTTTGTCTTGCATTTTGTTTGTTTATACTGTACATACTGGTTTTAATTTTTCACTTTTTGATATTGTGTTATTGTAGTGTTTATGTTCGATAATATTTTATTCCATAAAGGCTTACATGTCGGTCACATCAATATTCACCATGTGATCAACAAAATAGACGAGGTGAAATTGCTTATTAATGACTTTCATGTTTTTGGTTTCACAGAAACACATTTAAATGAGAATATCCCATGTGACGCTATAAAGTTTTCTGGCTTCCACGAGCCATTCAGAAAAGATAATTGTTTGGGCGGTTCCTCTGGTGTTTCTTTGTATGTAAAAGAATCTCTTGTCTGTAAACGTAGGACTGATCTTGAGCATAAATTCATTGAATGTATCTGGGTTGAAGTATCCTTAAGGAACTCTCTACCTATTTTAATCTGTTGTTTATACCGTAATCCTGCTTCCTTGTCAAAATGGCTTGTATATTTTCAAGCAATGATGGACACTGTTTGGAATGAAGGTCATGAAATCATAATGATGGGTGACATGAACTTTGATCTCTTTAAATCTAACAACTTCTTTTGGACAGATATTCTTGAGTTATATAACCTTAAACAATTAGTTAATGTTCCTACACGTGTTACGGCAACATCATCAACATTAATTGATCATATTATAGTGTCTTCTCCTCAACACATTGTGGAAATTAATGTACCAAATATAAATATATCTGATCATTTTCCATGCTGTTTTACATGGTATAAGAAAGGTATCAAGATCCCGAAATCATCCCATACTACTATTTCTTATAGATCATTCAAGACATTCAATGAATCTGATTTCTTGAGTGATTTAAATTCTGCCCCTTTTGATAATGTTTACAATGCTTCTGATCCAAATATTGCACTTAAAATGTGGTATGATACTATTCTTCCAGTTATTAATAAGCATGCTCCCTTTAGGACCAAAAGAGTTAAAACCGTCTCAAAGCCACCGTGGCTTTCTGATGAAATTGTTAAAATGATGCGTCTACGCGACCAACACAAGAAGAGAGGCGAAATCATTGAATACAAAATATGTAGAAATAGACTGAAAAATTTAATCAGAAACTCTAAATCTAAATACTTTCGTAGCTTAGTAACTGATTCAAAAAATTCAAAACAAATTTGGAAGGCTATGAATAGTGTAACTGACACCTCTAAATCTAATTCTCCTATACCCATTGATTGTGAATCTATTAATAACTATTTTTCTAAAATACCTGATAATCTTTTAAAGAAAGCATCTGTATCACCTGAATATTTCAATGATGAGCTAGTTTTCAATTTTATTCAAGGGCACCTTCCATCGCATGAAGTTTTTGAAATTACTCCTATAGCTGTTATGCAAGTGTCAAAATTTCTTCAGTTGCTTGATACAACTAAATCTGTAGGCTTAGATCTTGTTAATCCAATTTTTTTAAAACTGGGGTTTGGTATACTTGCTCCAAGTCTAACATATATCTATAATTTATGCATAGCTAAATGTGTATTTCCAGATTTATTTAAGTCAGCTAAGGTTCTGCCTTTACATAAGTCTGGTTGTAAAGCTGATCCGAATAATTTTCGTCCAATATCTATTTTACCTGTATTATCAAAACCACTTGAAAAACATGTATCTAAATGTCTAACAGAATTTTTAAACAAACATAGTTTATTGTATGCTAAGCAATCAGGTTTCAGACAAACTAGTTCTTGTTTAACTGCCTTGACACATATAACAGAAAATATTTATGATAATTTGAATTCCAATTTGTTAAGTGGATTAATCTTTTTTGACTTCAGAAAAGCCTTTGACTTAGTGAATCATAAATTATTATTACAAAAATGTGCTTTATACAAATTATCGAAATCTTCCCTGTCATTTCTTAAATCATATCTTTCTGGCAGAAATCAGTGTTCATCTGTTAATGGATGCACATCTTCATTTCAGCCAGTCTTACACGGGGTGCCACAAGGATCTGTACTTGGTCCCTTACTTTTTAATATCTTCATTAATGATCTGCCTTTAAATTTGTCTTCTAATTGTGATCTGTTTGCAGACGATACTACGGTTTATACTTCGGCTGCAACGTTATCCGAACTTCAAACTAAATTACAGTCAGATGCTAATAGTGTTCTAAATTGGTGTGTTAATAATTCCATGATAATAAATGTAATGAAAACTAAAGCTATGCTTGTAACAACGCCTCAGAAAAGAAAATTTATTAAAGAATCCCTTGATATTCAAATTGAAGGTAAAAAAATTGAAGTAGTTAACTCCTTTAAACTCTTGGGTGTATATATTGATCAAAATTTGAATTGGAATGACCATGTTAAGATGATCAGTAAAACCTTAAACCAGAAACTATTTCAATTGCGAAGGATTAAAACATATCTATCTAAATCCTTCCAGCTACTATATTACAAGTCACATTTCGTGCCATATATTGATTACTGCTCTCCAATTTGGGATAACTGTAGCAAAACTGCATATTCACTCCTTCAGCGTCAGCAAAATCGGGCCTTCAAACTCATTTTTGATCAAGAACATTCTGATGAATTGCCCCCTTTTCTAAGGAAATGCAAGCTGCTGAATATAGAGTCAAGACATAGGTTAAACAACCTTATTTTCATATATAAAATACTTAACAATGTTTGTCCAAGTTATTTATCTAATCTATTATTGAATTATAAGACTCCTTATAGCAGTATTAATTCTCGACTGACCCTTCTCAGACCGAATTTAGGTATTATTAAGAATAGTTTGCGTTATAAAGGTGTAAAATTGTGGAATGATTTACCTGAAACCATAAAAACAAATTGCAGAAATGTTCGTTCTTTTCGAAGACTTATTACTAAAAATATGTTTCAAACCTAAATCATCATCTTACTAATACTACCGGTGATGCATGTACCACACGGTACATAATTGGTGCAAGATCGATATGTAAGCAATTATGTTTAATGTTTATTTCAATTGATAACCTTGTTATATTGTTATTTTTATTGTTGTTATAGAGGGCACAACGTGTCAGAAAGGTCCATCCATATCGGACCTAGATTGTTCACCCTTTTGAAATAAAGATATTATTATTATTATTATTAAACACTGTGTATAAATTTAAAGCCAATCGAATATTAACTATAGCCTCTAGAGCGTTCACAAGATTTTTCAAAGTGATCAAGGGTCATAACTCTGGTAGTAATTATCGGATATCGCTGAAAATCAATAGGCTTCTTTGTATCATGACTTTAAACACCGTGTATAAATTTAAATTCAATCGGATATTAACTTTAGCCTCTAGAGCGTTCACAAGATTTTTCAAAGTGATCAAGGGTCATAACTCGGGCAGGAATTATCAGATAACACCGAAAATCAATAGGCTTTTTCGTCTCATGACCTTAAACACTGTGTATAAATTTAAAGTCAATCGGATATTAACTATAGCCTCTAGAGCGTTCACAAGATTTTTCAAAGTGATCAAGGGTCATAACTCTGGTAGTAATTATCGGATATCGCTGAAATTCAATAGGCTTCTTCGTCTCACGACCTTAAACACCGTGTATAAATTTAAAGTCAATCGGAGATTAACTTTAGCCTCTAGAGCGTTCACAAGAAATTGTGGACGATGGACGGACGGACGGACCGACCGACGGACCGACGGACGGACGGACGGAAGGACCGACAGACGGACGGACGGGGGCGACGGCAATATATGACCACATTTCCATGTGGGCGTATAAAAAGGATCATGTAAAATTGCTGTGAACTCGTACTATATAAATAAATTTCAAATCAATCTATTAAAAATTATACAAGTTATTTTTGTTTACATGTCGGATGTCTAAAACACTTTTCAGTTTTTTGATTACAGCCATGTTGATTAGCTAGTGACGATATAGGGACTATTCTCATGGCAAAAATGTACAAGATATACCTGCGGACAAGACAGAAAATAGACACTGCACAAAATAAACAACTATCAAATCAAGTGAATGGATCTGGGGGCCAGACGTAAGCGGCCATTGCACTTTCGAAAAGGGGACAAAGATTTTATATGCACTAGATTTCCACACAGATCTCAATTCAATTACAGCATTATTTCGTTATCACCTTATTCTAAAGATCGTTAAAAAGAGTTCTTCAACTTACACAGTTATGTTGAGCATTAGAGTCGTTATCACACCAACAATAACGGTGTGTTCTATACAAATGTTCTCTTGATCTACCTGTTATATCAACCACAGAACTTAAAAAAAATATTAGAGAATTGATAGCAGTATATAGGTTTTAAGGTATCTAACGTTTTAGCACTAATTTCAACAGTTTATTACTATATAGTATATTTGTATTGCTGGTGGACTGCAACAGAAATCATGAACATGTATATCAAATATTTCATAAACTAAAAATGCTATCTATATGAGATTAGGAGTATAATTGATTAATTAAGATTTTGTTTCAACTTGTTAGACTGGCTTTTGATATTAAATGCAAATTTTATCAGGTCATACCTAGAATCATAAGAACATTGTCTAGTAATGTCTTTCTCTGAAACACCTTTGGAAAGTACTGGTATAAATTTAATTTTATATCTATGAGATTTCACAGGTGGTGTATATCTACCCATTAAATCTTGTAAACTACCTGTCACATGGTCCTTCTGAAACAATAAAATAAAACTCAGTGCAAGTTTCAAGATCTTTGACAGAATCCCATCACAAATACATATATCAAAGTGTTTCAACTTCAATTTTACAATAAGGACACATGAAATAAAATGGGGATTAACATGCTGCTTCTCGAAATCAACGGGGCTAATGAAGACAGGCATAAGCCATAGTGTGCGATGAGGAGAAATTTGTCCTACTCTTATTTTGAATTCCCAGAGTCGTTGATTATTTAAGGTGCACAACAATGTGTACACAGGACCTAAGTTTTCTGTCCCATACGAACGACTAGACACTGTCCTTGTCAGTCAGGGGAAACTGTGCTGGAAAGACCAGTGGAACTTACTAGGCCAATACCGAGAGCAAACTCTAGACTTTGCTGAGGCCCTGTTTCACGAAATTTTAACTGAAGATACAATCCAAATTTTAGCAGATACTTCAATTTTGATTGGCTAAGAACAAAAATCAATCTAATATTGTCCAATCAAATAGCTAAAATTCAGATCTTATCTTAGTTAAAATTTTGTGAAATAGGCCCCTGGTGGTGTATATCTACCCATATACCATAGCACATAAATGTGAAATATAGTCAATACAAGTGAGCCAATTCCCTGCTTAGATTTTTTTTTAATGACACACCAGCCAGATCATTCACAAATATCTACAGGCTGTAGTTATTATATAATCAAGAGCCTTTGAGTTAAAACAAACAAAAATCATAGTATGTGCTGATTTTAAAGAATTATTATTAATATATTTGTCTAAGACACAGTCAATGGTGCAAAATCAACAGACACCAATGTAAATGTAAAATGACAATAATTTAAGTTAGAATTCGGCCATCAACTTTGTTGACAGTTTAGATAATGTGTGGAGATGAAAAAACATTTATTTCAGGAAAATACAAAATATACCTGGTATTGTGTAAGCTTAAGACCACTAACTTTACCAGAATCAATTATACCAAGATACACGGTACCACCATATCCTGTGTTTAAAAAGGCATTGATTGTCCTGAAACGAACAAAAAAGCAGTTGACATGTTTGAGATGAGCCCACATGATGCAAGATATGGACAAAGAACAAGACTAAAATCATGGATTACAATCCTGGAAGTTATGGTTCAATACATGTAAGTATCGAAAAGAAAACAGATCTTTGGGATATAAATATATATTTTAACTTTGATCAAAATTGGGTACAAATTGTGACATCTTACCAGGGTCTACAATCTTTTACACTATTTGCCTATGTGGAACCTGGGGTGTTTTAAGGTTTATCATGGCGGAGGCTATAATATCCTGAGGGCCCGATTTCGCCAGGGAGGGGTGTCTCTCTGCCCCCTGCCACCGGAGGTCAAGAAATTTTGCAAAAATTGTAAGCATTTTGGTGTATTCTGACATATCCTCCAGGCCCATCGGGGTCGGTTTTATCTGAGGGCCAGGGACTAATTCGATACTCGTCGGAAGCCTGAATGCGAAACAAATCACTTGTTCATAGCGGGAGTATGCGTAATCCTGGAAATGTATTCAGCAAAAAAATGATCGCTCCGCCAAGCCAGGCCACACTGGGGGGCCTAGCCATCTCTTTGCTAAATAGCTTATCAGTAGGTTTTCAGAAAAGGTGATTTCTTGATTGATGATTTTCATGCCCATGCAATGACTGCGTTCTCATTCAGTAGTGGATTCAATAATAACAGGGGCCATAATTCACAAAGTTATGATCCAATATGCGAAAATTTTAAGGGAACCAATATGTTTAGGTTGAAAACATGCATTTCAAGTTTTATCAAAATCAGTTGAAAATTGTGACCTCTAATTAAGTGTCCACAAGCTAAAAACGTCATTTTTCGAACAATCAGGGGCAATAATCCATGAATTTAAGGTCTGTTACATTCCAATATCGAAAGGAACCAAACTTTTGGGGAGATAGACCTATATTTCAAGTTTTGGACTGACAGGGGTGACGACATGAAAATGTTAATGTAAAACAGTGGCATTGTGAATGACCTTCTTGAACCCTCCACATCAGGTCATAAAAATACCTTGAAACAGACTTTCGAGAAGATTTTTCTGTTTTACTCTCCTGCGTCCAAGGGGGTAGCTCCTCAATTGTCAAATTTCTATGACCTTTAAACTCATGCATTGCATCTTCTTCAAATGGTACAATGCTTCCTCTGATATAGTAAGGCTTTACTTTTGGTCTTGATGTAGCCATTATTGGTGTGTTTAGTGTTACATGTATTTAATACATGTAATTATCAATGACTCCTAAAATAAAATCAAGCAAAATTATATTTCAAGCTTCCTACATCATTTTCATATTACGTAACAATAACATATACATGTATAAACCAGTGTTTTCCATATAAATTGTGTTGTTGTTTTTCTTTTCACAATTGAATTACTTAATAGCCATTTAGATGGTCGAAAGCAATGTGTGCACATGAAAAATTAGCCAAGTATTTCGTGGTAATTTCTGAATCATACACTGTTATGGTCCAATAAATTGGAGGATGGATAAATGAATGAATACCGGTACTTAGCATATGCCCATATAGTCCCCCTGATACTTTAACTTCAAAAAAATAATGAATGCAAAAAAATCCTCTTAATCTATTCTCCCAATACTCTCAAAAGAATAACTGGGTATTTTACACAAAATAAGTAATTTATAAGTGTATAACTGAAGAATTTTAAACAAAAAGTGTTTTTGTCCTATTACGTACCTGGAAAAATATTGCACAGGTCTGCTTATTAGTCCATGACTTATTTATTTCATTTCATTTTTTTTCTACTTTACCAGCTTGTCAAGCACATCTTTAAATAGTAACAAAAAAAAAGAAATCAGGAGGATTTTGGTACAATATCTGGAGACAAACTGGAGTTATTTGATTAAAAACAAGCCAACATTGAGCTTGAATATCAAAATAAAGACATTACACATACAAATTAATTAATTATACATTTAAACATAAGGCAGTCAAATTACTTATCACTCTACTCTACTTAACCAGTGGCAGTACACATGCCAGTACATCTTGAAAATCTTAGTACTGTTGATACTTAATTTGAAAAAAATCAAGACCAAAAGATTTAGATATTTGTCATAATATTCTGTCACTTCATATGGTTATCATAAGATGACAAAACGTTCAACAAGCAACAAGTTATGCTATTCTTATGTACAGTAATGTACTTGAAGTCATGATAAGTAAAAAGAGTTCAATTACAATGTCATGATTATGGAGCAGAATGTCCATCATAATTTCCTAACCTAGTAATGTGCATTCTAATATGCTTACTTCTATGCTTTTAACTCATAGGCCTACAAGTCAAAGGGGCAGGGGGAGCAGCTGTTAAATTACCCTGGAACCTCTCCATGGGAGCATAATATGGGATTTTTAGATGGTGTTCACCAGACAAATTCACTTGGCCTTTATCCAGTTAGTTATGGCACCAATTTGGAATAGTTTGCTTTTGTACATAAAACATTTTATTATTTTTGTCAGAAAAATGGTGTTATGTCTGTCGAGTTATGAAAAATGCAATATTTTACATGTTCGTTCGTTTGTTCGTTTCTTGGGTTTAACGTCCACTTCCACCTAAGGTGATATCGTAGACAAATTTTACATGTCCCAAATTAGCCACTATATAATTGTAAACAGTGCCCTTTGTGAGTGAGTGATAGAATTATAACGGGTATCGGTTTCATGTTGAACATTGTATCTCAGTTATTGTATTTCAAATTCTCGACAAATCAAATTGCTTATTGATTTGCATACATTCAGCAGAAAATGTTCATCATCGAACTTAGTCAATGTATTGATGTGATTAAACATGTCATCAAGTTTCATCACTCTCACTTCATTAAAACTAAAGTTATCTTGTCTCAAGGCATCAACCAATCTCTGCTGAACCTTAGCAGAAAATTACCATCGTTGAACTTCAACTTAAAAAACAACATACATGTACATACACCATGTGTGAACGTTGTTGCTCAATTAGAAGGAGAATTACTGTGTTCCAAAGTCTTGACCAATCAAATTGCTTATTGCTCTGCTGACTCGGAACAGAAATTGTTCATTATCGAACTTAGTCAAGGTACTGATGTAATGAAACTATACACCGAGTTTGATCCCTCTCACATGATCAAAACTAAAGATATTATATCCCAAAGCATCAACCAATCAAATTGCTTATCTCTGCTCACCTTAAGCAGAAAATGCTCATTTCGGACACTATCAAGGAATCAACACCAAGTTTGAACATTCTTGCTCAATAAGAAAGAAAGTTATTGTATCTCAAAAAGTGTGACAGACAGACAGGCAGACAGACAAACTAACCCATTTAATAGTCCCTTGCTTTCTTTGAAAGGCGAGGGACAATAAAAAGTATCTAAATGGCATTTTTTACTCTTTTTTATGGTGGTTTCTGCAGATCTAAAACAAAACTAAAGATTTTATAAAATAAAAATTTGTTGATCGCACAATCAACTAAAGCTTATAGTATAGTGTGTGGTCCTCATCATTCAATTTTCTGTAAATTACAAATCAGCAAGGTCAAGGGATTTGCTTGCTGTACCATAGTGGAAGACTGTAAAATATGGAAGCCTTTTGCAGTTATAATCCAGATTTCTTGCCACAAAAACCCTTGACAGTTGAAACTAAGATTAGTAAATGTAAGGTGTAACACTATCTGGGCAAAATTTTTTTCTCATAGCACACAGCATAGCATAATGTCTATCATCATAAGAGTAGGAGTCTGGGGGCAGTTGGGCTAAAGCATTCATTTTCAGGCAATGTATTTCCGTGTTTCAGGTACAAACATCAGAGAATGAGACAATATATTGTATAAATATTATTGTATAATTGTAAAATGAAATCTCTCTCATTTTGTTTACGTTTTAAATACTATGCTATATTGTAACGTTCCCGAACAATGTCGGATGTGACAGATCTAGAATCCATTCGACTTAAGCTTTTAAATTGATCAATATTGAATTCTACTTTGTGATTTTAGTTTCGAATATTATGGAAAATACTGAGTGTAGGGTGAAAGTTGTTATTTAGTTCTTCTCTCCCTTTTTCCTACCTTAGCATGGCGCTTTTGTTGACTTTTTGGTGTAGAATCAAAGAAAAGTGTTTTTAAATACATTTTCTGACAGGTTTTGGTGAATATTCATGACCTTGCAGCGGAAGGATACAAGAGTTGAGAGGTTGGTTAGATTGAAATGTAGGGCAGAAAATTGCATGTTTAATTCCAGTTTGTCCATCTCAACATTTTCATGGTGAACCTCATAGCTTGCCAGATGTTGCTCCATCGGTAGTGGAAAGCGTTCTACCCAACAAAAATTTGGGAAAAAGTTACAGTTGTTCTAAGAGTATAAGACGGAAATCATTCGTGATCTGTGGCCAATTAGGCATATACTAACTTTATGGCTGCAATAGTATTTACATGACCATATTAAACACATATCTTTTCAGTTCTCGCTATGGTAGGCTATACAGACAACTGATCCAAACGACAACTCATCCCAAGACAACTCATCACAATATAAGACAACTCATCACAAGATAAAAGACAACTCATTCCAACTTTGAAACACGGGTCGAGATAGAAGACAACTCATCCCAACTAATATAAGTGCTAGCTGTTATAATTTTGTCTTATTAAAGTGAAAATTTCATATTTTCTAAACATATTTTACAATTTTACGATCATGGGCAATATTTCACAGGCATAGAATTCAGTGACACAGAAAATAATAACACAATTACTTGAATTACCTCCCTTGTTTTCCCATTCCCCTCCATGCAATGGCGATCTTCAAACGTTTGAATTTGAAGTTGAAAATGATATTTTTGCCAATTTCTCAACTGGCAATAGTGAATTATACGATTAATAGGATTATTCTTTAACACAGTAGGAAAGTTTAATTATGATTTTATAACTGATTTTGTTATAAAAATGTATTAAAAAAATTTGTATTTGTGTTATTGGCGCTCCGTGGGCAATCTGCGCACCAGCTTCATCAGCGCAGATTGTAATCTGCGTGCGAGGAGTGCAATCTGCGCAACACAACACAACAGCGCAATCTGCGCGAGGGGTGAAGATTGCGCCTAACATACTTAATCATATCGTAGGCCATTCTCCACACAAGTCTCACTCTCTCAAGTGTGGACTGCAAGGAAAGACAACTCTGTTTGCAAGATGGAGGCAGACCACCATTAAATTTCACCATCTAAGTTCCCACAAATTGTAGTTCATCTATTTATAGCAGTTCTCTTTCTGTCTCTTTCTCCCCTTTTGCATGCCCATTTTTGTTGATTTTTTGGCCTAGAATGAACAAAGAGGGTTTGAATTAATATTTTTCTGCCAGGTTTTGGTAAATATTCAGGCGGAAGGATAACGGCGTTATGAGGTTGGCTACGGTGATATGTATGACAACTAGTATACATGTTTTGAGTATGCTTCTTCAAGTTCGTGTATTTCAAAATTTTGGTGGTCAACCTCATAAAAATATTAGTGCAAAGACATGGCCATTTGCTCCTCTGTCTGTAGTTGTAGTGAAAAGCATTTCGCGCAACGAAAATTTGGGGAAAAGTTGGAGGTGGGCAAAGAGTCCAGAATTAACATTTTTAAGTCAATGGGGAAATTAATGGTGGTCTGCCTCCAGATTGATCGTAACCCTCGGATGAGTTATCTTCAAACTTGGGATGAGTTGTCTTTTGAGTTGCCAGGTATTCCTCGCTATAGGTACCCATTTAAACGCATATATATGCAACTTAATTCCACGTACATACAATTTACATCAATAAGTCTTGAATTGAAAATAAAAACTCTGCATTAATGCCGACTTCTTCAAGCTGTAGCCTCCAGGCCCCTGTCCTAAATAAAGTGGAAGTAGTTTAGATTTCCGAAAAGGGAGGTCACTCTATTGTCATAAAATTTTCAAGGCTTGTTTTGTTGTTGGTAAGTTGTAAACGAAAATGTTTTAATAGTTTAAAACAAATGCATTATAATAAATGTATTAGAATATGACATTAGGTCTGAACAAAATAAAGAGGTTTGATTTATATATGAAACTATATATGGCATTGGCTCTACTCTGAACAAAATAAGGTGTTTTATTATGGAATAATAGGCTACTATATATACTATATATAATTAACAAAAATGTGGTGCAATTTTTGTTAACTAAAATGTGGTGCAATATATAGCCATCTATATATTGCACCACATTTTTGTTAACTAATCATTATTTACTTGATAATGATACCTGTATGTGTATTGAAACGTAGCATGTCAATAAAATTCAGAAGTAGTATATCAATATAAGTGTGTTCATTTTTAGTGAGATCTATTTCTATATGTCTTATAAGGGACCGGAGAACGAAGCTACACAGTGACGAATATTCTTATCTGGGGAGCACAATATTGTAGACTGGAATAACCAGACGCTAGAGATTCACATGCGGTTGAGACTTCAGGCGTATTTCGCCGAACATAACTGATTTGAAATTAGACTAAAGACGGAAATGGTTTAATGTAAATCAGTTTATATACATTCATATTACTTTATTATATGGATTGTGACCCATTCTGGGTTAATTTCTAGGTCCCAAATATTAGCGATTTAAATAATTAGCTCCTTTAATAGTCTTTATCTCGAAACACGGAAAGTTGAGAGATGAGGTTTGTTATGTAAGTTAGATTTAGTTCCTAGGTTAGAATAGATCTAGTTCATCTCAGATCCGAACTAAATAAGTTAGATCTAGTTGGTAACAGGCCAACTTCAAGTTTTGTCAAAGGTCACAAGATGTAAACAGGGGTAGCGCTAACCCCAACCCTAACCAACTGGATCTAGCCCTCAAATCTTGTCAACAATTTTTAGCTTGTGAACCGTCTAGAGGTCACAATTCTTATCTGGGTTAAGAAATGTTTAAATATATCACTGTTACACCACATATAGGGTTGAGTTTAAACTTTGTGAAAATATGCAAGGTTGTGGGACTTTTTATAATCGGGCATATTGGATTATGATCCCTGCACTGTGTAATACTTTGGTCTTCAAAACCATATTGTATCTTTAACTAATTATTGGGTTAACAATGGCATATTGGATTATGATCCCTGCACTGTGTAATACTTTG
This sequence comes from Patella caerulea, assembly GCA_036850965.1. NCBI lineage: Eukaryota > Metazoa > Mollusca > Gastropoda > Patellidae > Patella > Patella caerulea. Next base: position 30,530,814 of record JAZGQO010000006.1, read on the forward strand.
GTCTTCAAAACCATATTGTATCTTTAACTAATTATTGGGTTAACTTAACATACATGTGTACATGCAGTATGAGACATGAGTCATTAGTCAAGTTATTGTTTTGAGATGAATTGAGAATACAGAAACCTATGACACATGTACAAATTACCTTTCAATTACTCTTATTCTTTTAAAAATATATGTCACAAGTAAGAGATGATGGTTTTTATTTTAATTATAAAAATGGTTAAATTTGAATTTTGATAGCATGGACAAAATATTATAGCATACCTAATTGTTAATTTTTTTTAGCGCCATGTCACTTGACAATGCCAATCCTATTGTGTATCAAAGATCCGGAGCAAGACAGATTTCAGCAGCAGATGAAGATGATACTGTCATTGATGAAATTGATGATAGAGAAGTTTATGATATCCTTTCCCTGTCAGAATTATTAATAAAAAAACAAGGCTATGTCTTCACGACATAAGGGAGCCATGGTGGCTAAGTGAGTAAGACACTGGCTCGCTATCCTGTAAATTGCATGTTCAATCCCTGCATTGGTCGAGAAAGTTCATCCAGATTTTCTGACATGGTTTGCCCTTGTCAGTGCTGCAGGACTGAGGACAATATGTTTCACAGAGAATTACTTACGAATTATCTCTGTAACAGATGACTGTCCACAACATGTGCGTTGACTGCGCGCGGCAGTAGTCATTGGCTCAACGGCTTTGTGCAATGTTTACTTAACACCTAACTGCTTCGGGCAAAATGATACATTTTACTCATTTTAATACCCATTTACACTAAATAAGAAATATTTTTAAACTACAAATATTTCAAACGTCTTTATTTATTTTTCTTTTACCTCAAAAAAATGAATTTAATTTGTCGGAGTAAAAAAGTTAATATGCCGTACTCATTAAGCCTCATCGATGTCATGCTTATCAGTGATTGTAGCGGCCAAGCGAATATTCACTGCGGGATCAGTTTGGACTGAGGAGTGTATGACAAGGAAAGCTGTCTAGTCATTCGAATGGCACAAAAAATAGAGGATTCCTTAACTTTGTTAACATCTTATCAGATCAATAAATGATCCAGAACACCCTTTAACACTTGAAGAACTAAATGTAGTGGAACATGCTAATGTCCATGTAAGTAGAAATTCATATTTCATTATGCAGACAATCAATTCTGGATTCTGAATTTTCTGGGTCAGATGTGTTTTAATCCTTTGATACCATACTCAAATATTGTAAATGATGCTTACCAACATTCTTGTCATTACATTCATGGCAGCCTGGTACATGTTTTACATGTATACATGTACCTGGTATCTCTCAGAGCTGCTTTTCTACATGCATCTTAATAAAGATACAATCTGATTAAAATATAGATCTATATTGAAATGTGTTCATATATTCTCATCACCCCTGTTCGTATGTACATTTATGCACAGTGTTTAAGGTCATGATACGAAAAATCCTATTGATTTTCAGCTCTTTCCGATAATTACTGCCACAGTCATCATGACTCTTGATCAACTTTGAAAAATCTTGAGGACACTAGAGGCTAAAGTTGATATCCAACTGACTTTGAAGTGATACACAGTGTTTAAGTCAATTTCCGATAATTGTTGCCCGACTTATGGGCTTTGATCACTTGTCAAAAATATTGTGGATGCTCTAGAGGCTAAAGTTAATATAAATTATTCAACTCAAGGTCATGAGACAAACAATCAATACAAATTCTAATGCTTTCTGATAATTACTTATAATAAGATTTTATTTATGTATTGTAAACGTTCTTCTTTCTGACAAAAGAAAATATATATGCGACAACCCTTGTTGACCGCCCAGGTGACTTGTGGGACGTATGTTTTGTTGCCTGTCAGACTGTTTCATTAGCTAATTTTTCACCATAAAGCGTTCAAGCCAAGGGGACAGCTGCCCCCCTAACTTTCGGGCAAACTGATTTTTTGGGCAGAGGGGTAAAGTGAGAAAAAAAAATACTTCATCTACTTGGCAAAATAAAAAGCCCGAAATCTAATAAAACACTAATTTTACGGGCTGGGGCAGCAGTAAAATGTGTTTGCGGTCGTCAGATATTCCAAAATTTTCTTGGGGGATCTATACAAAGTCAGCTCCGTTTCTTTGGCTCTCAAAGAAAACCCTAACGTTCATCGAGCCCAAATAAAACACTAACTTTACTTTTCTTTTAATTGAATACCACGAATTTGCACTGAGTTGACTATGGATTAAAACATTTTGTCTGGTCGAGCCACTCTACTTTGTGCGACATTTTTGTGGTATCGATTAGACTGCAACAGTCTGATTGGATGCTTGGAATTCGGAGTGGGATTTCGGTTTTATCTAATTTAGACAGTACTTGAAATATAGCTTTATTTCCCCAAAATATCTTTATTCCATTTGATATTGGCAACTTATGGCCCCTTAGTGTACCAAAAAGCAAGTTTTTAGTCTGTGGATACATTACTATAAAGGTCACAATTTTTATCCGATTTTCATCTATATATATCCCAACGATTCTTGGTTCCTTTCGATATTTGCACAATTGAGAGAAAATTAGCTTGTAGTCCCTATACAGGTCACAATCTTTATCTGATTTAAAAACAACATTCCAATATATGACTGAAATGGAGGTTGAATTCAAATTTTGTGAAAACTGACGGACAAAATGACCTCTCCATGTACGCAGATAGTATGTAATATCATCTTTTTGAAACTAAAAACATGTGTTTATATCCCAAAGATCTTGGTTCCTTTCGATATTCACGCACATCGTACTGTAAGTACTTGAATTATGGGTCCTTATATTGTACTAAATGTTGCCATTTTAGCTTGTAGAGAACGCAATTTTTAACCAATTTTCATTGGTTTTGGATGTGGATGTCACAAGTTTTATCCCATTTTAAAAAATGTTTAAATATATCATCATTCCACCATAATGAAAGTTGAGTTTGAATTTCATGAAAATGGAAACAAACTGCTAAAAAAAATGTCATATTCGCTCATATCAGACCATAGTTTCCTGGATTATGGCCCCTGATTTTGGATGTGGATGTCACAAGTTTTATCCCATTTTAAAAAATGTTTAAATATATCATCATTCCACCATAATGAAAGTTGTGTTTGAATTTCATGAAAATGGAAACAAACTGCTAAAAAAAATGTCAGCTCCATGTACGCAAGTTGTGTAGAAGTATGTAATGTGAAGGCTGTGTACCCTCTAGACTCTACTCATATTCCTGAAGCAATGGCCCGAGAAATCCCTCTCTGGCCATTGCTGGAATAGCGTCTGTTTCTTGAACTTATGCGGGAGTGTGTCTATTCTTTCCGTTCAATGAAAGCTATCACTTAAGTACAGCAACATGACAGTCCTTCGTTTAATAAGGGTCTTCCCTAAAACTTTGGACAGTGATTTAAGGTATTAAAAACGTGAAAGTATGTTCCTTTCCAAACAGTATTGTCTACATTTCATTCGACTTGATAGCCTTGTTTGTCACGCAATTAGTTTTACTGCAGTATTCTGCTATGCACGGGTTAATTAGGCATAATAAAATCGTGAGCCATGATATAACGTTATGTAAACATATTTGGTCCAATATTGGCACTTGTTTTAAATGTAAAGCTTTTGTAGGGCATCTAGTGATTGGTTGGTAGTCGGACTACTGACCAATCAATATTTAAAACAACAATATCCACTCATAATAGCAGTGTGTAGTGGGATTACCTCTAATCAAACGAAACGCTGCGTGGAGTATGGACTCTACTAGACGTCACAATCTTTGTCAGATTTTCATGAAACTTAAAATGTAGCTTTATATCCCAAAGATCTCAATCCCTTTTGTTATTCGTGTATTTCAGACCATAATTTCTTGTTCTGTATCCATCTCTCGTAAAGTGTCAGCGTATCTTGCCTGGCAACTGCTGATTAAATTAATTCATGTAATGGGCGAACCCTTTTAATCTACTTAAAATCTCTGGTATCTGATGGCATTGACACAGTTCTGGTTAATAATGATGTGACATTTTGGGGAAAAGTGCTGGTAATAAGTAGTTTAATAAGTATGGAATACGATGTGTGCTACAAAATGTCATATCAGTATTATGGTAACCCATAATTAATTAAACCATAGAAAGGTAATTGTAAGTTCTTGACTGACCATGGTGACAATGGCCACATTAATAGTTCTGTTTATTTTGAAATGTTTTAAAGGTTGATAATAGAAAGAATCAAGTTGCAATATCCTTCACTCCAACCATACCCCACTGTAGTATGGCCACATTAATAGGTCTGTCTATAAGGGTTAAGTTACTCCGTAGCTTGCCAGCTAGATTTAAGGTAAGGTAAACTTATCAAAATCTGATTCCGATCAGAAACAGTTTATTGTTATGGTCAAGAAAATAATCATATTATAACGATAATTTACCATTAGCAGAAATAACTGTCACCATTAGCAGTAATAACAGTCACCATTAGCAGAATAACAGTCACCGTTTACAGAAATGATTATTACTGTTATCAAAAATGATAATTACTGTTATCAGAAATGATAATTACCAGTAGCAGAAATGATTATTACCATGAGCAGAATATATTATTACCCTGGTACCATTAGCAGAAACAATTAATCCCACAACATTGACTAGTCCTGATTATTCTTATACCGGGAAACCTAATTTCAAATTGATGAAGTCTTGTGAACATAATGTAGGACAGAGTTCTCTCAAGAAAATAAAGATTTTTTAGCTAATTTTTATACACCCAGTTCATAGCTAATTTTTATACACCCACATTATCATGTGAGAAACTTCCAATCAACACTAACTACAGACGGTTTGATGTGATCAATTTTTACTAAGTCTAAATGATGCAGTTGGTTTTCATGTGGATGTATATTGTTCGGATTTCTGACTGTTCACATTTTGTTTGTGGACACACTACATGTCACTATTTTTATCTGATTTTGACGAATCTTGAAATAAAGGTCTATTGGCATGTTCCTTTTGACGGTTACACTCTGATGATGGTTGAGTTACATTTTAAAACTTGCTTGCGGCATGAATTTGCTGTTGGTGGGTAGGGCGACTGGCAAGACTTCATCTATGTTATAGATATACCAATTAATATTGATACCATTAAATATGAACAGTAAATTTGAACAAACAAAGTGGGGAAGCTTTGCACTACTGTTTGTATGTCCATCCACTAGTTCATGCAAAACCCTTGTCGTTTCAATAAAGAAGCATTTGTATAAAATTATGTTTTTCTCTGCAACTACATGAACTTGAATTGAACAAATCATTAGAAATGATTAATAATTCCGTACACGTATATTTGTAAAACTTTGTATTGTTAGGTAGATGTCCAAATTTCACCAGGTACTCATGCATCAGAAGAAGCAGGCAAGTTATCAATTTTAACATCTGGAAAGCTTAAATTATTACCCAAATTCATTTTCAGAAGTCTTATTTAATTTTCTTTTAATAATGCAACTGAAAAAGGACCAACAAGATTTTAAAATGTTGAAAGCTTGAGTTGAATCTGACTGATTTTTTAAGCTTTAAATAAGCTGCACTGCTGAATGTTGAATCAAATATGTATATCAGAGTTTGAAAGTATGCCCACAGGAAAATTTCTAAAGAGTTTCAGTTTATACAGTGTCCTATGCTTGAAAACAAAATTAAGATCTTCTTTGGATAAAATTAATACCCTGGGGGCCATTCCCATAATAATTATTAACTTTTAATATAAATTTGAACTGATCAAAAAAATATTTGTGTTAAATAATCCTTATTTTGGTCTTTTTCTTCCAGTAAACAAGCAATTAGCAGATAAGGAAAGAGTTGCAGCAGCTTTAGAGAACTCCCACTTACTTAAAGTTGTAAATGAATGTCTCTCTAATCATGACAATTAAAACATCAATACTTTACATATTAAACGAGAAAACAATTAATAACTTACTGGAAATAACTAATGTCTTTCTAGTGATAAGTAAGAAATTTGTTATCTCCATGCAAGCAGATAACGTATGTCACTGAAGATATTTCATAAATGGAATAGGTTAGATTAAATGTTTCATTGAAGATATTTAAGTAATCTACTATATATATATATAATATATGAAACATTATCCGTAAAACATTGATTAAGATCTGTTAAGGACACAGAACACAGAATGTGTATGGACGCGGTGATCCCTTTTGTTACATGTAAAGGAATGACAATGTGACAAACGTTACATAGAGATCATATATTTTTGGCTGCTGCTATCGCTATTCATCAGGGGTCGGTTGCTCAAAGCTATGTTAACAAGAACACAACGCCGGATTAACCACAGGGCACCATGGGGCCCAGGCCAAAGGGACCCCCCTCCCCCCCCAAAAAATCTCAGTTGCACGCCTCGAGCATGGTCAGACTGAGGACTCCAACGGCCGGCCGGTGACCTTGTAACAGGGCCCCTCCGATGCTCTGAGGACCCTCGATGCTCTGAGTCCCTGGGGCCCCCTCAATCCATGGTGTGTCGCGATTACTGAGTGACTTCAAAATTAGTTATGATGTAGCTCTGCTCACTTAACACTGGCGGATTTAATGGGCTCAATGGGCTCCAGCCCCCTCCTCTATAAATGCCGTCATTGCATAGAACTCGCATGGATTGGTCCACTGAAATAACGCCAGAATGTGCTAATTTGGTGGCAAAATTTTAATTTTTCTGGGGGAGGTACTTCTAAATGGATTGGTCCACTGAAATAATGCTAGAATGTGCTAATTTGGTGGCAAAATTTTATTTTTTTTCTGAGAGAGGTACTTCTAAATGGCTCCGACACAAGTGCCTGAAATGCCAGGAAATCACGTTTCCGGCCTCCAACTTCTGAAAATTACCCCCCCCCCCCAACCCCCCTTGCAGGGCTTCGCACCTTTGGAGCTCGCAGTCGGTGACCAGGGGCCACCCACATCTTCCAGGCCCCAGAGCTTCCACCATGGTTAATCCGTTAGCAAGATTCGTTAGAGTTTAATGGATCGTTTAAATCAATTGTTTTGAGCAACCGGTCACGGGTCTACTGTCCTCGCATATCCTCCAACGGCACGATTTGCGACATCGGCGCTCGCAGATGAGCGGCTCTGTCGACCGCGGCTTCCAGGCATCTAACAGGAATGTCTGTGCTCTCTCTCCAAAACTCTGGAATTCAAAGTCGGCTTAACTCACGGGTCTGAATTCTACCCCAAACACCAGTGTTTGCTTTTGACGATGGTAATTTATATCGGCTCCTGCGCATATGGGCCTTTGTCTTCTTTCTTACTTTTGTTAAACATAATGTAATTATAATTATATATAAAATAATACATTGTTAAATGGGTTTGAATTAATTTTACATTGTGTTAAGAACTGTTTTTGTTTATTTATTTGACATTGGGGGTGAAGTGTGGTCTAACACGTGCAGTTCGGATCATAAAAGTCTGCATGGTAGTGAATTATTGGAATTAACTATGTAGTCCCGAAATGACCTTATTTGTACTGAGTAGAGCTAGTTTTAATTTTTACAGCAGAATTAAAAAAAACACAAATACAGATATTCAAGTCGTATTATCCCAATATTTCGGCGTTTGTCGTTCGCACTTTCGGAGAATCGAAGGCACCGCGCGCTCACACGCTCTTTCTCACAGTGTACTACACTAATATTACACACTGTATTTCAAACAATGACGTGGTGCGTAGCCGTTCGAATATGGAAGGGGGTAACGGTGGATAAGGCACCGGTTGGCTAGCCTGGAGGTCGGGTGTTCGATCCCTGCATTGGCCGAGAAAATTCATCTCGATTTTCCGGCGTGATTTCCTCTTTTCAGTGATGCAGAAGGAGGGCCTGACAAGGACAGCTGCCTAGTCGTTCGGATGTGACGAAAAACATTGAAGTGCACGTAAAAGATCCCATGGCAGTTGGAATCCGACATAAGAGTAGGCCGTATCGCCGCTACCCGGGCAAAATTTCCATCATAGCACACTGTATGGCGTATGCCCGTCTTCCATTAGCCCAGGTTAGGTGCAAAAGAGTAGGACGTTAAACCCCCATTTCATTTCATTTCATTTCGAATATGGAAGCTAAACCACAAGCTTCCCAAATCGATGTGTAACACTCTTTCTGCTACACATTCTTTGTTTTGGCCACTAATCGTCCAGGTGTAACTAGCATGTTGCTACCTCCCCAGTCTTGGACTTCACGTTGTTGCAGTTGCCCTCGGACTAAATATGACTTCCACTGTATATCCATAATAACCCAAGAAAACAGTGTTTTCCTAAAATTATAAGTTTTTATATTCAGCAGGATACAAATTTTGCAACAGCTATGATATCACAAATATAAGCACAAGCATTACATCTAGATGCAGCTCAAAAATAAAATGTCTTTCTAGCGGCTAACTGTTGGAAACGTTACATGATGGCTTCCTAAAATATACATGTATCCGGTCTGTTATATCTTGTATCAATTACTTGATTGGGTTTTTTTTTTTACCCGATTACGTGAAGAATTAGCCAAATGTGGATTATGTATCAACAAGAATGACCAATTTTTTGTACGACCCGACAACCTGCATTGATTCAGGATACGTCACTGATACGTTTGCAAAACATTCTGTTTTTAATTATGTATTAAATAAACATGTATCCTGGCGGAGAACATTTAGGTACGAATCTTATCATATTATGAGACATATATTGCGGCAGTAACATTGGCTGAATGACACTACGTTGACACTCCGCCCGCCGCTATGTAACCTAAACGGATATAACTATGCTTCAGACAGGACGACCTGTTAGCTCAGTCGGTACAGGACAGTATGATAATCCACAAGATGCACTTTAATAAATTATTAGCTCCTCAACTTACGTTAAACTTTTTAGCATAATTTGTCAATAATTTAACCCGAGGCCTTCACTTATATATTCAACTTCATTTCCTTAAACTTTAAGATGAATTTAAAATAGCATTATGCAAGAGCAAAATCTGCTTATTACAGCTCTTTCTTTAGGCCTCAAATGTTATCTAAATAATCAATTAGACATTAATTAACATATCCAGACTCTAATAAACTCTTGATGTCGAGGCTATCCTTCGATGTTGGCGGATTAAATTCTTATATGCCGCTTAATGGCCGTTGATAATTAAATCAATCAAGTGGATAATCGAGACTATGCTGTTTATATTAATGATTTGAGTAATGATGACCGAGGCTATGTGAACATTTCAAACGCTTTTTTCTCGGCTAATAGTGGATCAATTTGACAGAAATTTTCAGCAAATTATCTTTACACTATGTAGTTTTTAACTATTATAATGCCATCTCTTTATCTTATCTCCCATAATGTAACTTTAAACATAAAGACAAAATCAAAAACGATACATTTATTTCATTTCTTATTCAAACTCCAAAACTCTCTATGAAATAACAACTTCAGGACGACATGCTCAATCAGTTTTCTTACATTATTGTCTACAATAAACACTGGTGTCTGTTCTTCTCTTTTTTACAGCACAAATCACAGCAAAGTACAATAGCAAAAAATGAAATCATCACCAGAATTCCCAAAACTCCTATTGTTATAGCTGAAGGTCGATCATCGTCTACACTTACAAACTTTCGTTTGTATGATGACAGATTGTGAACATCTAGTAGTTCACCAGCATACAATAATGCTCCCTGATCTTTAATAAATAGAAACAGAATTTAATAACTTTCAAAATTTCAGGCAAGTAGAGTTGTTATCTTTACGTTCTGTTTCGAATCCGCGGGGACACACGAAAGTTACGTTGTCTTGTCTACAATTAGTTCAGCTTGAAAACTCTTAAAGTGAATACTTCTCTATTAGGTCATATCTATTTACCAAGACCACCTGCATATTTCTCCGAGGTCACGATATGTAAATAAGGATACCGCTAACTCAAGACTTCGACCTAAGTCTTACCCCAACCCACAATCCTCGACTACAATCACGTGCCCAAAACCTGTTATCATCTGACCTTGAGGAAATCTACACGTGGTCTTTGTAAAGGAGATCTGACCCTGTTATTGGGTGTGTATATATGAATGGCTGGGGTGGGGGTTTGAGTGAGCATATGTGTATTCAATTACAAAAAGGCCACAATTTCAACCGGAACATGCATGGTTTGATTTTCGGGGCGTTGGCTAAGGATTCACTGGTATTATGATTTGGAAGATTTATGGGATTGAGCATGCTTTAACAATTTTTTCAAGTGTAGTACCGGGCATTTTTTTTAAGGGGATATGGTGTAAGGATGGGAACGGGTAGATACCTCATTGCCGCCACCGTTTATATACTGACCTATTGATGCGTCATTCAACATGCTGTATGTTGAATCGAACATATTTGTTGTAAAAGATTTCAATCCAGAATCATACTTAGGGACTGCAGTTGGTATAATGAAATTAGTTGAAACAATTGTAGACACTTCAACTGCAAACACTGGTACATATGACGACTGTAAGTCTAGGGTTGATAGCACACGCACAGTTGACATAACTGGAAATGATGAAGATGACATCACTAGGCATGGCTGAATTATAGTTGACGTGGCTGGGCATGGTAGCATTACGGTGGCCATCACAGGACATAAAGGTGGTATAGTTGACGTCACTTTGCACGAAGGCTCTTTTATTGACGGCTCTGGACTTCTTGACGTCGATGTTGTGGACGTTTCTCTGTGTGTTGCAGGGGATTGCGGTGGTACGTATGCAGTCAATGAACATGGTGGTATTGTGGTTGATGTCACGGGATATGACGGATGTATAGTAGATATGTCATCTGCCAACCCAGATCCTTGTATTTTGATACATCTGTTTACAGCCATATCAGTATTAATATTATTTGTTATGTCTATGGAAATGTGTTCTACTGAAATAGGAGATAATCGACTAATTACTATATTGATCAGAAAAGATATTTAATATAGTTAATTTATTAGTCGCATGTTTATGCCCCAGTGGGGTATCACAACTCGCTGGCATCAAATCAGATTAATATATTTTGATAATTTGTTAATTCGACACAAACTAGGTCATTTTAATAATTCGCACGTGTGAATTGGTCTTTAGAAGTGGGGGGGGGGATGGCGGAGAAAACCAACGAGGCTCCTTGTCGCGTAACCTACATCCGCGGAATCGAAACCACGGCAGTCGATTCAATGACACGCCCTAAATACCCCCCCCCCCCCCAATGTGTATTAAAGAAACCATACGTTTGAGAATAAAGTGAATTTTGCAGATCTATTTCTGCTGATCTATATGCACTGAACAATTTTGTCATCGTCCCTATTTGCTTGCAACTGAGACATGATTGTAATCAGAAAATAATTGAATACATTAGACAGGACACAAAATTGAAAGTAGATTTTGTTTAAAACCAATATGTCTGGGACAACACTGTCTTATTTTGAAGCAGGTTTTACACTGGTGTTACACTAGTCGAAGGTGTAATCTCCAGTGTTAACTTACGAAGCTCATCCGTTTATAAATATGTTTCACTCAATTTTGTTCGGTTTAATTTGAGTATACAAGGGAAATACACAAAGGAACAAAATATCAATATAATGTTAACGAGACTTATGCCCGACAATGTGCCTAACACATGTGACGGTACCGCTATAATTGTAATTGAAAAATGGGTGCGGTTAGGAAAAATGGGTCTTAAAAAGAAAAAATAGCCTAACCACTGAAGCAGTTTTTCATAAACACTACGGTGTTTGTGGCCTGTCTAGTTAATGAACTATCTGCACCTAATGGTATAACATCACTAGTGTAAATGGAACAGTTGTTGTTTTCAAAAGTTACAGCAGTACATTCAGCATCACCAGTATCATACCACAGACATAAATGGAGACAGTTTTCTAAAGACAACACTAGTTGCAGTGCGGCTACAGAATGGTTCTGTACCTGGCTGTTTTCATATTTTTCAAAGCTACAGGAACCTAAAGAAATAAAAGAATGGTTGGCGGGGTTAGACAGGTACATAAAATGGAATATTATTTTGGAAATAGTATATACCAGGCAATTCAAGGTTCTGAACAAATCCATTCCAGAAAAAAATGAGACGAAAAAAATAAATAATCGCTTTTTGTGGGCGTGTGACCCACATCAATCGGCTAATCATGACGTAACAACGATACAGAGAGGGAGAGAGGAGACGGCACTCAACACAAGCAACGTCATTTCGGAACTAACATAAGGTTCAATTCCATTTCAATAATTCGCTTGCCCGTAGGGTTCTTTAGCAGCGGTAGAAACCCCGCGAGGTTGGACAGACCACCCTACTCCTGGTCACGCCACTTGACTCAATGACAGACAACGTGCACTCGTTATCCCCCCCCCCCCTTCTCCCCAACAGCGATACATATACAAGCATTGGTCTCACTCAATACAAACCTTTTTGTGCTTCGCAAACTATCTGAAATGTTCTGTTACACTGTTTATCGGCAAGGCTAAAGCCGTCGAGACGAAGACAATTCTGAGCTGTGCTTGGATAGTTTTGATGTTTCCATGGAGGATACAAATTCACCGTAGACCCATCTGTCCACGTCCAGTCTCCGCCTCCGGGTGTAACATCATACACACCTGTCCAGATGTTTGGATCCCTACCAAAAATTGATATAAATCAATAAATTTCCAAACCTCTGATTCAGGGGCGGATGACGGGGGAGGGGGCGCATAGGGGGTGTCCGGGGGATATTTTTGAAAAATGAACTCCAAATTTTTACCATTTGATTAATCAGTTAGGAATATTGAATAAGTAGGAATAATTTCCCATTTTTGTTGCCGGGACTGCTAGTTGATTCCTCTTGTGAGTGACGAAATGTGAAATTCATAAAAGCTGCGTTTTGAATTTTGGATTCTGGCGTATTCCCATGAAGAGGGTGCAGGTGACTTAATAATTAGTAATTTTAACGTGGGCGACAGTGTCGGATAATTCCGATGAAATTTTCGGATGTAATTCGGAATTCTGGCCCACACCAAGCACACCCTGACCAGAAAGTCTATTTCAGTGATGGCGTGGCGGTCAGTTAAAGCCACATACAACATGATCATCATCGCCGGTCTCATACCCACTCCCCCATAAAATGTTCAACAGAAAAAGGTGGGGGTTTTTAGGCGAATTGGACAAAATTATTTTTTTCATTTTTTGTCTGAACGGTCTTTCAGGCGATCGTCCGACCGCCCGATAGCCCAATCCGCCCCTGCTCTGATCTATAGTCCAACTGAGAAAGTCTCATCACAGCGATATACACAAACCCTCCTTCAACTCAGGCAGTTTAGGTCTGATTTTTACGAAAATCGTACTCAACCATCGTCAAAATGTAGCGATGATATATTTAAACGGTTTTTAAAATCGGATAAAAATTTCAAACATCTGGAGGACCTACAAGCTAAAATCGCGATGTTTTCGTTCAATCAGGGGCCACAAATTTACGGTCTGATATCCAATGATCAAAACCGTTTTTAAAAAAAACACCACCGCTACTCCCTAATGATGTTTGAGTTCGAATTTCGTGAAAATTCGACCGAAACTGTCCAACAAAATGGCCACCACTTGTACGCAAATAGTGTAAAATTATGTAATACCAAGGTTGTGGACCGTCGAGAGGTCACAATTTTTATCCGATTTTGAGGGAACTTATATAGGTTTATATCCCAAAGATATGTTGATAGTTGAGTTCGAATTTCGTGATAATCTGACCGAAACTGGTCGATAAAATAGATGCTCCTTGTACGCAAATGAAACTAAGCGCCCGTTAAAAGATGCATTATGTGGGAGCTAAATCTGGTTATTGCAGGTCTTTTTGTGACTTCAAATATTATATAAACTAATATTTAGACATTTATTCACAATACAAACCTTAAAAAAAAAACTCTCCAGATAATCGGATTTAACAATATTATAATGGATAATCTAGACTCGGTGTCGATTGTCAAGTCATTATTCATCATCTATTTTTGAACTATAAAATCTTTAATTATAAATAACCTGATTGATATAGGGATGTATGGCATTGCCAAGGGGTTGCCTGATTTAAATCACGGAGAATTTTTTCCTTTCCAATTTATGGTCAAAAATGGTTAAAACTCCATGTCCCAATGGAGACCAAAGTTGGCAAAATATATTCTCTAACCAGTCATTTTTAATACTAATCTGATTAAATTCGTTTCGTTTTTTCTTTTTTAAATTTTGAACAACATAAAAAAAAACAGCGGCTTCCAAGCAGGATACGCCCACATTTTCGAGAGATGGGTAGAGAACAAGCTAAAAAGAACGTGATTTTTCCTACAATCAAGGGCCGTAATTGTTGAAGTTACAATTCTATATACGCAAATCGAAAGTGTGTGTGTGTGGTGCGGGGGGCATGGATTTTAGTTTCCATCTCAAAAATGTCAGCAGCAAGATATCTCTGTATTACGCATTCCAAATTTACCTTCAGAATATTTTGAATGTTCATTGTTATGCTGCTGTGAACAACTTCACAAATCTTTATATCTTTCACAAGATTTTACAAATTTCTATATCTTTCACAAGATTTTACAAATTTCTATATCTTTCACAAGATTTAACAAATTTGAACGCAACTGTAAGTAGGATAAGGCCAAACTGATCCCGCAGTGAATATTCGCTATTCCTAAGTAATTCTCTGTGAAACAGATTGGGATAAGGCTTCTATAATTCGTCCATAATGAACAATCAATAGGCCTAAATGATATTGTACGCATGACGTTCATAAGAAATTGAATCTGACATCTAACTGGTCATCATTTGAATTGACTTGTTTTTCTTGGCTTTGGTCCATAGTAAAAAAGAAAGAAAGGGGACTCTTCTCTGATATACATGTATTCAGTGAATGATTGAAGACACATTTATAGAATATGGAAAGATAATGTTCGATTCGATTTTATTATGTAAACGCATTTAGTCGATAACCAAAATAATTCTGTTAAAGAACAGAAAATCTTCTGGCAGCAGATTTACCAGATTTGTTCCTGTAATTTTACACGTACATGCTTCTGTGACTTAACAGAAATTATCTGACATACAGGAAAATTAACGCCTTTTTATTTCATGTCATGTATGCAGTGCTTCATCATTTTGTTTCAGGTTTGTTTGGAAGGTAACAGAATTTGCAAGAGGACAGAGGAACGGCAGAAAGTAGTAAACCTGGCCTTTAGAAAATTCAAAATATAAAGCCATTCACGATTTCTTGCTCTTAATTTCTGTTCACGTGTAATATCGTTGTACATTCATATTGACAAATTACATTTACAGAAAATAAATTATTTTTTTACGGATGATTTTGTTTTATATTTAACCAAAATAATTCTGTTAAAGAACAGAAAATCTTCTGGCAGCAGATTTACCAGATTTGTTCCTGTAATTTTACACGTACATGCTTCTGTGACTTAACAGAAATTATCTGTTAAAGAACAGAAAATCTTCTGGCAGCAGATTTACCAGATTTTTTCTGTAATTTTTATTGTTTTTTAACAGATTATTTCTGTTAAGTCATCTGTAAAATTGCAGAAAAAATCTGGTAAATCTGCTGCCAGAATTTTTCTGTTTTTTTACAGAATTATTTTTTACAGTGTAGGCTTTGGTCCATAGTAAAAAAGAAAGAAAGGGGACTCTTCTCTGATATACATGTATTCAGTGAATGATTGAAGACACATTTATAGAATATGGAAAGATAATGTTCGATTCGATTTTATTATGTAAATGCATTTAGTCGATAGAAAAGCTAATTTGCTATGTAACATAGTATCGATTCTGAAGAAGCAATATATTTACACTGTTCTTTAATTTTGTCATTCAAAATTAAAAAGGTTTGATTACTCTTTTAAGTTGCACACAAATACTGTAAACAATGATTAACTGTCGCCTTTTTTATTTGGATATTTTTAAAGGTATGGTTCCAGGCTAAATTAAAGCACTAAAGCGTTAGGAAAATTCTAAAAAGAGTTGAAAATTATGCATGATAGACACCACCTTTAGCCCAAGGATATTACCTCTTACCTCACGAAAATGTATTAAACATATATTATGCAAGAGCTAAATTTGCCTATTCGACCTGAAATGTTATCTAAGTTAATAATTATTAGACATTAATTACTTTATCCAAATCATAACCAACTCTCTATGGCATCGCTAGTTTGTGATATTTACTGGATTTGAATCTGATTTTCTGCTGAACGGTCATAGATGATTTAATCCAAACGGGATAATGGAAATTATGTTTTATTGTACCGACTTTAGTAATGACGATCGATGCTATAATAGGCCTAAAATTCTGTTCCTACTGTGCTAATGAAGACCATATTCCTGAAGCAATGGCCCGAAAATCCCTCTCTGGCCATTGCTGGAATAGCGTCTGTTTCTTGAACTTATACGGTTGTGTGTCTATTCTTTCCGTTCAATGAAAGCTGTCACTTAAGTAAAGCAACATGACAGTCCTTCGTTTAATCTGGGTCTTCCCTAAAACTTTGGACAGTGATTTAAGGTATTAAAAACGGTGAAAGTATGTTCGTTTCGAAACAGTATTGTTTACATTTCATTCGACTTGATAGCATCGTTTGTCACGCAATTAGTTTTACTGCTGTATTCTGCTATGCACGGGTTAATTAGGCCATAGAACTAAATACACATTTAATTCTATGATTAGGCATACGCCGCATAATAAAAATAAAATCGTGAGCCATGACGTAACGTTATGTAAATATATTTGGTCCAATATTGGCACTCGTTTTAAATGTAAAGCTTTTGTAGGGCAGCTAGTGATTGGTTGGTAGTAGGAATACTGACCAATCAAAATTTAAAACAACAATATCCACTCATAATAGCAGTGTGTAGTGGGATTACCTCTAATCAAACGAAACGCTGCCCGGAGTATGATGAAGACCGGCATACGCAATACAGAGTGGTATGATGGAAATTTTAATTATGTCAAATGCTAGTTCAAAGAAGGGGTGATTTTTGCGCCCCAATTAATGACCCGGCCGCACTCAAGCCCAAAGGACCACCAACAGGCCCCACAAATTTCTATTTAGCAAAAGGGACAACGCTTTAAATAGGTCGAAGATGTACACAGAGTTTCCCAAAAATAGTAAATTAGGCCATAAGTAGGCCTATAATCCCTCCGGTATTATTGATACGCGGAATATATAGCCAAAACACCCATGCTAGATAAAATTCCGACTTGGCTGGATCCAATCGGATTTAAAACAGGTCTATCATTAAATTTTCTTGGACAAAAAATCGCGACAGGCTTATTACATATGATGAAATTTCAATTGCACATCATGTTTGTCGTATATTTTGTACTCGGGGAGCAGTCCATTTGCTGATTACACTATTTATTTTTGCCTATAACGTTGTTTTAAGACTTCGAACTCTGTCTTATGGTTTGGATTGTTCGTGCATGGTTTTATTTTATTTGTAAATATTAAAAGGGAATTGCATCATTTTTGGGCTGATATTCCTATAGACACCCTCTTTCAGTTTCACAATAATTTTGTTTGCAACGATTTTCGACAGCGTTTAATATTCATTGATTTAAAGCATTCCACTGAGAATTTCGCTACCCAGAACACAATCAGAAGGACTATTTGCAAATAATATTGACTTACGTTAGACAAAGATGTTTTTCTAACTTCAGTAATTGTTTATATTTATATTCGGTGTCAGGTTGCACCATTCGTCCATTCATATTGCAACATATCTGATAAGCATCGTTCCATGTCCCAGATGAGCTAACTTTAATTAAAGCTGTATTCTTTGTGGGTAGCGCCAATGATGATTCTAGTTTTGAAAAAAACCCGAAGAAAACAGAATCACATACAGATTAAAAAAAAGGCCACACCCGAAATCTCGAAATAAATAGATGACACATATTATCACATATTGGTAATAGCACGTTTATCTTTTTCAAAAGTATCGAGCAATCAAACTGATAGATAGAAATTGTTTAGCTCTACTTAGAAATAGTGGAAAATGTTAACCATTGAACTCAGTCACGTCATCAACCTAATGGACATAAACACAAGTTTAAACCTCAATTAAAAGCAAAGTTGTTATGAACCAAAGCCTTGAGCAATAAATTGCTTATCATTCCTTAGAATTAGCAGAAAATCCTCATCAAATCTAGTCATGGTAATTATATAATGAATCTACTCGGAGTTTCATAGCTCCCACTTAATTATAACCAAATTTATCGTTCCCAAAAAGCATCAACATATCAAATTGCTTATCTTTGCTTACCGTAAGCAGACAATGTCCTTCATCGAACTCCATCAAGGCCAAACTGATCCCGCAGTGAATATTCGCTTGGCCGATACAATCACTGATAAACATGACATCGACGAGGCTTAATGAGTACGGCATATTAACTTTTTTACTCCGACAAATTAGATTCTCAAACATTTTTTTGAGGTAAAAGAAAAATAAATAAGTATTTGTAATTAAAAAATATTTCCTATTTAGTGTAAATGGGTATTAAAATGAGTAAAATGCATCATTTTGCCCGAAGCAGTTTGAGTTAGGTGTTAAGTAAACATTGCACGAGCCGTTGAACCAATGACTAGTGTTGTGGACAGTCATCTGTTACAGAGATAATTCGTAAGTAATTCTCCGTGAAACAGATTGCATTAAGGCATTCACTTCATGAAAATGCTCTTAATCGACTTAGTCAAGGTATTGTTGTGATGAAACTGTCCCCATCAAGTTTAACCACTCTCACGTAATTAGAACCAAGTTTTTGTGTCTCAAGAGAGAGAGAGAGAGAGAGAGAAATGGGGTTTAACGTCCACTCGACACAAACAAGGTCATTTCGGGACTAACACATGGTTTAATCTTATTTCAATAGTTTGCTTGCGTGTAGGGATCTTTAGCAGTGGGGGGGGGGGGACCGGACTATACTCCTTGCCACGTACAACCGGGATTCGAAACCACGCAAGTTGACTCAATGGCAGGCCATACGATACAGCGCGCTCACGCAAACCATTCGGTCACCCAACCTCCCCCTCACCCTTTGTGTCTTAAAGCATCAGCCAATCAAATTGCTTACCTCTGCTTGGCCTAAGCAGAAAATGTTCATCTCCGTCTAATAAATACCTGTATAAGCCTACACAAAGTTTGAACATTGTCTTATCTGTGTAATTTCCAGTTGTGGCAAGCAAAAACAAATGCTTAATTGCTCCCTCGCCTCGTCTAGAATAGGCCTCCATTAGTGGGCTTTAACCACCATTTCAACCTCTCGTATAAAGAACGTGGACGCTTTAAGACAAGAAGGCTGATATTGTTTAATCAGTGAACTTCTTCAGTAATAAAACATGAAAGGCGATTTTCGTACTCAAGGGAACTATTCTATTTAACATTGTTTTTAAACATTACTGTGGGTGAATTTGTTTATGGTGTCTATAACAATAGCAATTAAAAGGAATATAAACAGAATATATGTCTATAAGCAATGATAATAACCTTTACACAACACAAACTGAATCTAAAACAAACACGTTAAAGCATTTAATCAATTTGATGTAGGATGAAGGAAAATCTATATAATTTTATTAAAATAATTTCCAAAATTGTCGTCCAATAAAAAAGTCAGTCTTTATGGTGATATGCCGATTATTATTTTAGGCTACAGAATTCTATGGGAAAACTAGTTTGCAAGATCTAACAAGATACATTTCTTCATACATATACTATTCAAAAAAAGTAGGGGATATTTGATTTTTAAGTGTTATTAAAGTCACCTAATGAAACTGACGAAGAAACAAATGACAAAATGAAATGAAGTTCACATTCATCGATTTCTTCCAAATGATCGTTAGACTAAGTAAGGCACAGACTGGCAATTATTATAAGCGTAAAATGATACCCGGGGTCAAACAGCAAAGTTACCACAGCATAACAACAAAGTCAGTAACGGGTAAATTCTCTTCTGTTTGCCAAACAAGCATTGATCCGACGTGGCATACTCCTAATGAGACGTCTAAGGTCATTTTGGTCCAGATTGTCCCATTCCTGTTGCAACGCAGCAGCAAGTTCTTGTACATTGGCAGGACGTTGTTGACGTTGACGTAACCTCTGTCCAAGCATGTCCCAGACATGTTCGATGGGGGAGAGGTCGGGACTCAGTGCTGACCAAGGTAATGTGGTGATGTTCTGTTGTTGGAGGTAACCTGTAACGATCCTGGCCTTGTGACATCTTGCGTTGTCATCCTGGAAAATGAAACGGCGGCCATGACGTCGTGCGAACGGCACAACATGGACTGCCAAGATGTTGTCCCGGTAGTACTGGCCTGTAACACGCCCTGCAACATTATGTAAAGCCGTTCGTCCAGCAACAGTGATGCCTCCCCACACCATAACAGAACCACCCCAAATCGATCATGTCTTATGACGTCAACGTCTTGGAAGCCCTCGTCTCGACGACGCCACACCCTCCTACGTCTGTCCAAAAAATCAACAGTGAACCTTGACTCATCTGAAAACATCACATTGCTCCAGCGTCGATTATCCCAGTGTTGACGATCCCTACACCAACGACGTCTTGCCTGAATATGATGATCTCTCAAACAAGGGATCACGCGAGGACGTCGGGCGCGAAGGTGACCCCTATGCAGTCGATTCCCAATCGTCTGGCCACTCACTCTCACACAAGTGTCTGTTTGAAGACGAGCGCTGATCTGATTTGCTGTGATGACACGATTTCTCAAGGTCAAGGTACGGATAAATCGATCCTGGGCTTGAGTTGTCGCCCTTGGTCGACCTGAGCGTGGTCTGTCCTGTACAGATTGTGTATCACGGTATCTGGACCATAGCCTGCTTATGACAGACTGAGAAACATTCATCGTCCGCGCCACAACCGCCCGTGTTGTGCCGATCTGTAGCATGCCAAGGGCACGTAACCTTTCATTTTGGGTAAGCCGAGGAATATCAAAATTTGTTTTCTGGTCACTAAAACATTTAAACTGATGTTTCCACCCTGGAATTCATTGCCACAACGACTGTAACATTCAAAGTCAGAGTCGTGCAAATCTTGGGTTGGACCCCCATGATGATCCCAAGCATCACCTGCATTCCATGCGGTAGCTATTGGTGCGTTTGGGCGTCACATGTAACTGGAAATGTTTCTTCTGTTAGGTTCTATAGTTACTTTTTTCGTAGTCATTTGCATATTTAAGTATTATGCCCCCAAAATCAAATATCCCCAATTTTTTTTTGAATAGTATATAAGATTGCAGAAAGTTACAAGCGGTTGTCATGCAGGATACGCTATATTTTTCAAGAGATGGACAATCTAAATATAACCATTACATAACGTTCCATATCCAGTTATGGTCCGACTAGCTTCAAAAACGTATAGCAAAAAACTTTGAGAATACCGATGTGTTTGTTTTTAGCTACGATTGGGTGTCTTTGGGTAAAAATAAGTTAAGACCATTAAACCTACGCACTCTAATGAAAGTTTATCTGCAAATTTATATTGTCAAGAAATTAAATCATAATTAAGGTGTATTATTTCTGTGCAACCCATATCAGGGTAGTACTGTTATTGGCTATTGTACATGACGTCAAATTTAAAGGAGCTAAATCGCTAACATTTGGGACCTAGAAATTGCCACAGGTGGGTCGGGACGCATATAATACTGTAATATGAATTCAAAGGCTTCTGTTTTTACTCTAATTTCAAATCAGTTATGTTCGGCGAGTTAAGCCAGTAGTCTCAATCGAATGTAGATTTCTAGTGTCTGGTTATTTCAGTCTACACCGTATGATTTGGTGCATTTTGTGTAGCCTCGTCCCACGTGTTACAACTGGGTCTGAAACGCATTATGGTACACGATTCGTGTACCAATGGTAAAATATTTATTTTGTCTTAAATATTGGATATCAGAAGCCCATCTTCTTCCGGTAAGATCACAGCAACAATGTTGATTTAAACTGACAAATAAAAAGTTGATTTTAAAATCAAAGATTTTCGATGATATTGAGTTAGAGACTTACCTACTTTAAAATGTAGAATAGCTATGGGCGTTTTAAGGTTTAAGGTTTATCATGGCGGAGGCTATGCTATTTTGAGGGCCCTCTTTAGCGGAGGGGGGGGGGGCGGGTATCTTTCCAGCCTTGCTACTGATCTCATCCAAATTAATCGAGTCCAGAAGATTAGCCTCAATGCACAATAAGGCTAGTGCGATCTTGCACCATAGTTGAACGCAAGTTTTTTTTTTATCCGGGCAAAGGCGGAGATGGAACGCTCATTCGAGCAATTGGTAACCATAATCGACAAATAAATACGCAATGTCGTATATATGTTGGGAAATGTGGATATTAACGCTGTTTCAGCATCTGTACCTGAATCGAACATTTCTAGAACCCGGAGCTCGTTCTGTATTCTCATTCAGTGGTTTCGACGGAAGCAGTGTATAGAAAACGATTGACTCGACTCGGGGGCTCTTTCCTTTGGCCAGAGGGGGCCTTTTGTCAGACGTGGGGCCCTTTTGTCTGCCTTTAGGGCCCTCCCTAACTAGGGTACATTTTAATTTTCTCATCGGTTTTAGCATTTTTCTCCCGTTTTGTTTCTTCAATTTCTTTGATCTTTTTCGCGACGCTGGCGCCGCCAGCGCCTCAGCTATAAACGCCTTTGCCTACCGCTTCGACTTAAAAAGACATAATTTATGCCTGTGTCATATAGGATTATATGCTTATTTGTAGTTTAATGTGGCAGAAATGTTATGGGTAACAATAATCAATTGTTGTTTTGAAACCCCAAAATTGTCAGGTTTGCTAACAGAAACCTTGTTGTGATATGCGTCGGGTTTTGCCAGATGGATTCATAAAGTACCATCTCTTATCTAGAAACACGGAGAGTTGAAAGATGATGTTTCTTATCTATGGTCCGACATGCGTCAATTTCAAAAGGAACCGAGATCTTGAGATATAAACACACATTTTAAGTGTCATCAAAATACATTATGATATCTGGAGTGCCCACACAATTGTTCGTACAGTTAGGGGCCATAATCAATGAAGTTACTGTCTGATACATGCCAATATCGAAAGGGACCAAGACCTTGGGGATATAAACATTCATTTATAGTTCCCTCGCAATTGGATAAAAATTGTGACATTTTCGTACATTCAGGGGCCAATATCGATTATAGGCCTATATTTCAGTTTCGTCAAAATCGGGTACAAATTGTGACCTGTAGAGCGTGACAGTGTCCTTAAAAAATGTGAAAGGGCGGACATCCAGACGGACGCGGCGACAACAATATTCGTCCACATGAAAATCTGGCCGTATAAAAACGTTTAATATATATAATTGCTGTCATATAGAAATGATAATAGTCGAGTGTAAAAAAAAGCTCTGTGTTGGGCTACATGTTTTATTTGAAACGTAACTAATTTGTTTTCAAATTATGATTCTTATTTCGCAATAAGCTTGTTTCTAGACGCATCTATGGCCAATAGATACCCTATAGATTGTAGGGGCTCGCTGTTCAAAGCTCGGTTAACGATTCGGTAACATAGAGTAAACCGATCAAATACACATATCGTACCGAGGATTGGGTGATGTCCCATACCTTCCCATCCCACCTCGATGACGTCACAGCAAATAAATTGTATTTAGTTGTAAAGTTTAAAGGAAGGTAGTAGAATAAATGATAGTATTAGAATAATTTTCTGTAGATGTTTGTAGACAAAGCCGTTTTGCTAAATTTTGGGTCTCGTAATTCTTTCTGTTGTCTTTTTTCCTCTCTTACGTTTTTGACATCATCACTCTTACTGTCATCATGGGCGTCACACATGGGGGGGTCCGGGGGGGGGTCGGACCCCCCCCCCCAATTGTTTTCCTGGGGGGGTCTGAATATACTTGGACACCCCCCCCCAAAAAAAAATTTGGCAAAGTAAAGTGCCCGAAATCTAATAAAACACTAATTTTAGGACTGGAATAGCAGTAAAACGCGTTTGTGGCCATCAAATATTCCAAAATTTTCTTGAGGGGTCGAAGAAAACTGGCCGCAGCCCGTAAACCTGCTTCGGGCATTTCTAGTTTTTCTTCCCTAAGTGTCATCGAGTCCTAATAAAACACTTATTTCACTTTTCTTTTAATTGAATACCACGAATTTGTACTGCGTTGACTATTGATTAAAACATTTTGTCTGGGGCCACTCTACTTTGTGAATGCAACTGCAACAGTGTGATTGGATGGTTGGAATTCAGAGTGGGATTTCGGTTACAGAACCATTGGATACTTTTGGACTTGCTCACACAGGCTAGAATAGCAGAAAACGCATTTGCGGTGGTTAAATTTTCAAAATTTTCTCCGAGAGGGTGAGTCTTCCATAGCCCGCGACGATTGATTGGTTCTGGGCAGCCAGGTAGGCTATATTGGAACAAATTGAAGTTGTTGTATTCACAGACTACAGGCTGGAATAGCAGGAAAACATGTATGTGGCAGGTCAATTTTCAAAATTTTCTCCCAACGGTCCCGTCTTTGTGGATTGGAATTCGAGTCAGCAAGCCTGCTTAATTAGGCTATATCAGGCCACTTTGAAATTGCTTTGTTCATGGACTGAAATAGCAGGAAAAAGTGTTTGCAGCCGTCAAATATTCCAAAATTTTCTTAGGTGGGGGTAAGTAAGCCACGCTTCTTCGCCTCTCGGGGAAGACCGGTGCTAATGTCTGTAAACATGATAAACATTGTATTATTGGTGTGATGTTAACAGAAGACTGAGACTTTAAACAAAATTTATGGGGGTACCCCCCCCCCACCCCGTTGCGGACCCCCCCCCCCAATATTTATTTCACGGCTACGCCCCTGACTGTCATCGTTCTCGCCATTTAATATTTCACTTATTTCATGTTTCGTAGCACTAGATGTTCTTGTATACGTTCTCACCGCTGAAGGTAAATGTCTGCATTTCAACTATTATGTATTTATATCATATTTGGGGATATTCAATGACTTTTTAATGAAAAATTTACAGCCGTGTGTTCAATAACCCGTAGTAATATCAACATTCTATTCCATGATAAGGTGTTCTGGAAAACCATTGTTAAAAAGTTTCGTTGCTTTGGTGACCCGAAGGGAATAATTAGTTTTGTATCCAGTGATTCCTACTTGTTTGCAGATTTCTGGCACAACTTTCTGTGTGATATTATGGCCAAGGGGTTTTTTGCTGTAAAATCTATCTTCACTGATTTTTGTTTTAAACGGGTCAGGTAAAAAGCATCGTCCAACCTATTCGTTGGGCATAATCTCATGTACTTTTTATAAATTTCCACTTGACAGTGTTTGATCTTCCTATGAAGTAGTCCATCTTGAACAGTTTTAGATACATCCTCTTTCACAGGAAAGGGACGTCGCATAAATATATGTAATCAGTGAAATCTGGCTATTTTTGTACCGGGTAATTCGATGAACTTTCCCAGTATCATTATCTGCAAGCAGTTTGGCCTGCTTCTTCCCCTGAGCTAAGCCTTCGTTTGTTTGTTGTTTCAGTTGGTCATCTAAAACCTGTCGAAATTCTTCAATTTCGCTGTTTTTTTCAAAATATCCAAGTTTTTCTTACATTTAAGACGTCAATCAGACACCAATCCCATTTCTAAACTGAATATTGAATTCAGTGGGTATTTCTCGCCGTCCTTATTTTAACAAAACCACAAAGAGTTTTAAGAAACAGTTTAATTCACTATTGTCCATGTGTTCAAGATTCTTGGTTATTTTCCTTTCTTCGTCATTATGTTGACTGTTCTGCCACATTAAAATGAAGACGCACAGGGGAAAACTGGTGATGTCCACATTTATGATTTTGTTTGATTACTTCTCCTGATTTTACCCCGTGGTCCATTCTTTCTTCTCTACGGGCCCGTAGCTACGGGAGGGCTATGGGGTGGGGGGCTTATTTCGCCAAAAATAGTGATTTCTTAGGAGTGTTCTTAGCCGGCCACATCCTTAGCCCCTCCAAAACATTCCATAGCCCCCCCCCCCCCCAAAAAAAAACATTCCGTAGCGCCCCCCCCCCCCCAATTTTATGAGCTGGCTACGAGCCCGCTTCTCTATAAATATTGTAAGGAACAACTCGACATGCAACTCTCTACAGAGGATTTTGGAAAGGCATAAAAGGGAAAACTGGTGATGTCCAAACCATGGTCAGTAAAATCAAAATACACCATAGGAATGCTATGAGAGTGTGCACCAGCATTATTAATGTTCTCACTAAATGCATCATTCTTCATTCTTCATAGAAACTTGCAATATTTAAAAAAAAAAAAAAAAAAAAAAATAGGTTGCCAGGTAAATCGTCCGTGCAGTCAACTAGAGTTGTCGCATATTAAGTTATTATCAGAAAATCATTAAAATTTGATTGGTTTTTATAAAGTTCTGCAGCATACTAACGTTTACTATACGAAACATTTAATATTATGGATTAAGCTGTCCAATTATCGATTTTCACGCAATTTCAACTCAACCATCATTAATGTGAAAAGGGGATAATAATATAGTCAAACGTTTTTTTTTTTAATTCGGAATAAAATTGTGACCACCATAGTATACAAAACATTTAATATTATGGATTAATCTGTCCAATTATCGATTTTCAAGAAATTTCAACTCAACCATCATTAATGTGAAAAGGGGATAATAATATAGTCAAACGTTTTTTTTAATTCGGAATAAAATTGTGACCACCATAGGGTCCACAGGGCAAAAAACATGATTTCTCGTACAATCAGGGGACAAAATTCAGGAAGTTATGGTCCAATGTGTCCGAATATCGAAAGGAACCGCGGTCTTTGGGTTATAAACTTACATTTCAAATTTCATTAAAATCGAATCCACAGAGTCAACAACCGTGATATAACATATTTTCACACTATTCGCGTAAAAGTGGCGGCCATTTTGTTCAGCAATTTTAGACTGATGTTCATGAACTCAACCTTCATTACCATGTAACGGTGATATAATCAAACGGGTTTTTTTTTAAATCGGATAATAAGGGCGATTTTTCGGACAATCAGGGGCCATAAATCAGGAAGTTACGATCCGATGGGCGCAAATATCCAGGGGAACCAAGATCTTTGGATTGTCAAGTTTCATCAAAATCGATTTAAAATTGTAACCTCAATAGGGTCCACACACTAAAGATATGATTTTTCGTACAATCAGGGGCCATAATCCACGAAGTTTCGATCCGATACATACCAATATCGAAAGCAGCCGAGATCTTATGGGGATAAACCTATATTTCAAGTTTTCTCAAAATCGGATACGAATTGTGACCTGTAGAGAGTCAACAACCTTGATATAACATATTTTCACACTTTTCGCGTACAAACGGCGGCCATTTTGTCCGTTAACTTTGGTCGTTAACTTTCGAACTCAACCTTCATTACTATGCAACGGTGATACAATCGAACGGTTTATTAAATCGGATAATAATTTTGACCTCCAGAGGGACCACAAGCTAAAAAGGGCGATTTTTCGGACAATCAGGGGCCATGTGGGCGTATAAAAATCTTCCAAACTGAAGAAATGAGTGTTTAAACTGAAAATTTCCATTTACTCAGAAGCCAGAAAACGGGACATCACCAGTTTCTCCCTTCGAGTCTCCAGAAGTTCACAGGGGGGAAAACTGGTTATGTCCACATTTATGCTTTTGTTCCATTATTTCCGATTGATTTTACCCCTTGGTCCCTTCTTTCTTCTCCATAAATATTGTATGGAACTAATACTACAACTGCAGGAAACTGCCCAAGCCGTTCTTCCTAGGAATATAGGTCTATATAAGGTGATTTTCAAAAAATACACCTTTTTTGACAAATTTTATATGTCTACATTAACAATATAGTTATAATGAAACATAATAACTTACCTTTGAGAAAAAGGAAAATTGAGAAAATGATATCTAGGGCTGACATTAATTTGATTGGTTTTAAAACTATTAAAATGTTCCAAGTTTATCTACAGCAAAGGATGATGCGTGCTGCTTTATGTATTTATATACACCACAGGAACCGACAATATTGATCCGTGCATTACATATTTCTATTAGATTCGTGTTGTTTACTGTTAAAAGTGTTTACAACACGAATATTGCAGAATATAAATGATAACTGATTTATTAAGAAAATCGGTTTGTCTGTCTGCCCAATATCGGACACACACACTGTTAAAATTATGTTTATAATATCTTGATAACATTACGGTACCTCAAAATATTAGAAATAGACCTGGGGCCTATTTCACAAAATTTTAACTAAGATAAGATCTGAATTTTATTTATTTGATTGGACAAGATTAGATTGATTTTAGTTCTTAGCCAATCAAAATTGAAGTATCCGCTAAAATTTGGATTTTATCTTTAGTTAAAATTTCGTGAAATAGGGCCCTGTCGTATACAAAGAATTATCTCTGCCATAGATGACTGTCTTCAACACGTGCAATGACATCACGCGGCGTCAATCATTGGGTCAATGGCGCGTGCCTTGTTTACATAAGACATAACAGCTTCAGGCAAAATGATGCCTTTTACTTATTTTCACTCGGCAAACCTCGGAAGATTCCGTAACCTCTGGAACCTACATAATATACATAACAGATTACAAATGCGTATCGATTGTTCTTCAGTATAACACAATCATGTGAATAATGCCGCATGTGTTTTGTATGTTTCATTACGAAAGGAGTGCATTTAGGCTACTACGATTTTCGCCGTCAGCACTCATGAAATCCTAAATAAAAAAATATTAAACGACAAGATAGCAAATAAATGGCGGAAATCGTCGGCTAAAATTTGTAGTACGATTTTCGTCTTCAACACCCCTGAAAACCTATGGAAATGTATATTTAACGACAAAACAGCAAATAAATGTCCTGGTTGCTATGGGATTTTTTTTTGGAACATACCAAATCTTTAACACGTTTTTTCTCACAACTTACTTTTGTGAGTTGGGTAGCTTGAAATGGACACATAGCCCCGTTAATATTTGCCCAATACAAAGAAACTATACATCAAATTGAAGGTATGAGTTGGAGAATGTGAAAATAACATTTAATATCAGAGAAATCCGGTGCCACCGAGAGCTGATTATGACCTGGGTCAGTTAATTAAAATCTAATTAAGGATTCAGAAAAGATTTCAGGCCTAAAGAAAGACCTGGAGATTTAGCTCTTGCATAATGTAGGCTATGTTTAACAATTAGGCCTATGTCGGGAGTCACGGTGGCTATTAGAAATGATTCCACTACTGATGTCTTCCGCATTACTTCAACCACAGTAGTGGCTTATCCTGCAGAGTTCCTTTGTGCAAGTTGTTTACAAAAAAAATGACTGATCTATAGCTCCCTTTATTTACTACGGAAACCCATAAGGGTCAATCAAATGAAAAAAAAAAATATTTTGACTATCTTGTAATTACAATAAACTATAACACATACTTATGTATTCAGGGATTGTTGTTATAGTTTTTCTGTATATATTGACCCCACAATTTTGTATTACTGTATTAGCTTGATAACGTTGAGAGAATACTCTTCGAAACGTCGCCTAAATAAATAAGTAGCTGTTTTTATACGCCCACATTTTTATGTGGACGTATATTGTCGTCGCCCCTGTCCGTCCGTCCGTCCGTCCGTCCGTCCGTCCGTCCGTCCACATTTTTTTGTGAACAGTCTACAGGTCACAATTTTTATCCGATTTCAATGAAACTTAAAATATAGGTTTATCACCATAAGATCTCGGTTCCTTTCGATATTGGCATGTATCGGACTGTAACTTCATGGGTTATGGCCCCTGATTGTACGAAAAATCACGTTTTTTAGCTTGTGAACAGTGTAGAGGTCACAATTTTGAACCGATTTGGATGAAACTTGACATGTATGTTTATAACCCAAAGATCTTGGTTCCTTTCGATATTTGCGCCCATCGGATCGTAACTTCCTGAATTATGGCCCCTGATTGTCCGAAAAATCGCCCTTTTTAGCTTGTGGTCCCTCTGGAGGTCACAATTGTTATCTGATTTAAAAAATCGTTTGATTATATCACCGTTGCATGGTTATGAAGGTTGAGTTCGAATTTCGTGAAAATCGGAGCAAAATTGACGGACAAAATGGCCGCCTTTTGTACGCGAATAGTGTGAAAATATGTTATATCAAGGTTGTGGACCTTATAGAGGTCACAATTTTGAACCGATTTTGATGAAACTTGACATTTATGTTTATAACCCAAAGATATTGGTTCCTTTCGATATTTGCGCCCATCGGATTGTAACTTCCTGAATTATGGCCCCTGATTGTCCGAAAAATTGCCCTTTTTAGCTTGTGGTCCCTCTGGAGGTCAAAATTGTTATCGGATTTAAAAAACCGTTTGATTATATCACCGTTCCATGGTTATGAAGGTTGACTTCGAATTTCGTGAAAATCAGACAAAAATTGACGGACAAAATGGCCGCCGTTTGTACGCGAATAGTGTGAAAATATGTTATATCAAGGTTGTGGACCTTATAGAGGTCACAATTTTGAACCAATTTGGATGAAACTTGACATGTATGTTTATAACCCAAAGATCTTGGTTCCTGTCGATATTTGCGCCCATCGGATGGTAACTTCCCGAATTATGGCCCCTGATTGTCCGAAAAATTGCCCTTTTTAGCTTGTGGTCCCTCTGGAGGTCAAAATTGTTATTGGATTTAAAAAACCGTTTGATTATATCACCGTTCCATGGTTATGAAGGTTGAATTCAAATTTCATGAAAATTGGACGAAAATTGACGGACAAAATGGCCGCCGTTTGTACGCAAATAGTGTGAAAATATGTTATATAAAGGTTGTGGACCTTATAGAGGTCACAATTTTGAACCGATTTTGATGAAACTTGACATGTATGTTTATAACCCAAAGATCTTGGTTCCTTTCGATATTTGCACCCATTGGATCATAACTTCTTGAATTATGTCCCAGGATTGTCTGAAAAATCGCTTTTGTTAGCTTTTGGTCCCTCTGGAGGTCAAAATTATTATCCGATTTAAAAAAACGTTTGACTATATCACCGTTATATGGTAATGAAGAGAGAGTTTGAATTACGTGAAAATCGGACTAGAATTGATGGACAAAATGGCCGTCGTTTGCACATGAATAGTGTGAAAATATGTTATATCAAGGTTGTGGACCCTATAGAGGTCACAATTTTGAACCGATTTTGATGAAACTTGACATGTATGTTTATATCCCAAAGATCTTGGTTCCTTTCGATATTTGCGCATATCGATTCGTAACTTTCTGAGTTATGGCCCCTGATTGTCCGAAAAATCGCCTTTTTAACTAATTGGAGGTCACAATTATTCTCCAATTTAAAAAAAAAAACAAACAAACTATGATTATATCACCGTTACACCTTAATGAAGGTCGAGTTTGAATTTCATGAAAATTGGGCCAAAAATTGCGGGACAAAATGGCTGCCGTTTGTAAGCGAATAGTTTAAAAATATGGTATATCAAGGTTGTTGGCAAGTAGAGAACACAATTTTAATCCGATTTTGATGAAACTTGAAATTCAGGTTTGAAACCCAAAGATCTTGGTTCCTGTCAATATTTGCGCATATCGAATTGTAACTTCATGAATTATGGCCCTTTATTGTAGGAAAAATCACTTTCTTTTTAGCTTGTTCTCTATCCATCTCTCGAAAATGTGGGCGTATCCTGCCTGGCAGCCGCTGGTTCCATAAGTATGTGTTATAGTTTATTGCTCT
Organism: Patella caerulea; assembly: GCA_036850965.1. NCBI lineage: Eukaryota > Metazoa > Mollusca > Gastropoda > Patellidae > Patella > Patella caerulea. The sequence continues at coordinate 30,562,621 of JAZGQO010000006.1, forward strand.
ATTCAGTTACTAAATGCCACTCAAAGATTATTGTAATTACAAGATAGCCAAAGCCCATAAGGGTCAATCAAATGAAAAAAAAATATATTCTGGCTATCTTGTAGTTACAAGACAGTTATCTTGTAGTTAGAAGATAATAGCCGAATTAGTTTTCTTTTATTATAAGATACGGAGAAGCCCGTTAGGGTCAATCAGATGAAAAAAACCTAATTTATTTCAAGGTCGTCCCACACTGATTTATGGGATAGTTAAAGGCTAAAGAAGTGTGTGTGGGGGGAGAGAGAGAGGGGGGGGGGAGAGGGGGAATGGGGTTTAACGTCTATTCGACACAAACTAGGTCATTTCGGGACTAACATATGGTTTAATTTAATTTCAATAATTTGTTTGCGCGTAGGGGTCTTGGGTGGGGGTTGGATAGCGAATGGTTAGCACGTGCGCGCTGTATCATAAAGCCTGTCATTGAGTCAACTGGCGTGGTTTCGAATCCCCCTTTGTACTCCCACTGCTAAAGACCCCTACGGCCTACGCGCAAAAAAAATTAAACCATATGTTAGTCCCGAAGGGCCTAGTTTGTGTCGAGTGGACGTTAAACCACATCTCCCTCTCTGTTTAACAGTTGGAGGAAACCAGAGGACTGACAACCTGATGATGCCGATCCCGTAACATACAATAATAGTTCGTTGAGCTGGAGGGTTGGCAGGTCGATTTGTTAGCATGTGCGCACTGTATCGTAAAGCCTTTCATTGAGTCAACTGGCGTGATTTCGAATCCCCCGTTGTACGCGACAAGGAGTAGTGTCGCCTGTCCAACATCGTTGGTTTTCTGCGGGTCCTCCGCTTTCTTCCCACTGCTAAAGATCCATACGCGCAAGCGATTATTGAAATAAAATTAAACCATATGTTAGTCCCGAAATGACCTAGTTTGTGTCGAGTGGACGTTACCCCCCCCACACACACACACACACACACACTCTCTCTCTCTCTTCAGCAGTTCGAGGAAACTGGAAGACAGGCGAGGTTGGACAGGCGATCCTACTCCTTGTCACGTACAAACAGGGATTCGAAACCACACCAGTTGACACAATGACAGGCTTTTAAGATAAAGCGCGCACGTGCTAAAAAGTCGACCATCCAACCCTCCAACCCAACGAAGTACTTTTGTATGTCACGGGATCGGCATCACCAGGTTGTGCCCTCATTAAATTCATACTCTCATTAACTTCATTCCCTCATTAATATCATTTATGATACATTGATTTCATGTTCTCCTTAAAGATACCTTCCCCGCGTACAAACTGTGTGATTTGATGATATATTTGGGCTAAAAATATATTCAAACTAATGAATCTATCAAACGTTTGCTTCAAATCCCTCTTAAAACATTGTATTCGTCAGGAGATACCGCAAGCTATAAATAAACTGCTTTTTGACGCTATGTCAGTCAGCTCATTTCATTGAGGGGGGGGGGGGTCCATTTTACAGAATATCCTTTTCCTTACTTACTTTCCAAAAATCAAAATTTAAAGAAGTTTTCCGATAGGTTATCTTAGGCTATCTTGTAATTACAAGGTAGTCAGAATTTTTTTTTTCATTTGATTGACCCTTATGGGCTTCCGTAATTTACACATAACCTGATCCCAAACAGTACTGCACATAGCTCAGTGGCGGCGCCAAAGCTTAAAGGGGCCCCATCTGGTCTGCTCTCTGTTTGCCCCCCCCCCCCCAATAATTTTAGAAAATAAAAAAGTTTTTACGTTTCGGTAATAAATACCTGCTACTGTGATTAAATCGCACATCCCCACTCAGACTTGCATAATGAGTGATTTGCCAAGTCCATCCTGCTGTAAACCTACTTGAGAAGTGCCTTTTACGATCCTCAAAGGTTCGATGTATGGGTTCAACGCGACAAGAATATGCATTATCCCCCATTGTTCGGGTAAGCTGGTGATTTGGCGACGAATAGTATCTGGTCAGTTCTATTCGTCTCGACGACCAGTGTCTGAAATGCTGCCTTTCACAAAATAGTCATTCACTTTGAGTCACTCACTCACTCCTCTCTGATCGGATAAACTAGTGATTTGGCCACAGGCGGTATATCTGTTAAGCTCTATTTAACTCAACGACCAATGCCTGAAATACTGCCAGACTGCATTTCGGGCAGTCTACTTTCAAATTATTGGTGACATCGTTGAGGTTCGCAAGTCCGTTCATTTGATACTTTCCTCTCTGGGGTCGGAAAGACTAGTGACCAGGCGATACTACTACTACTACTTGGTGTTTAACGTCTGCTTCCACATAAGTGATATCGCAGACAATGACCAGGCGATATCCGATCAGTTCTATTTATCTCTATATACGATCGGTGCCAGAATGCTCTCAGGCAACATTTCCAACAGACTATTTTTCAAAATTTTCTTGGGAGGTCCCCCCAAACTTCGTTGAGGTTCGCAAGTTCGTTCGTTTGACATTAAAATTTTGTTCTCTGGTCGGATAAACTAATAACACTTTACCGACCAGGCGACGGACGGTAGGCCTATGTGGTCAGATTTATTTATCTCGACGATGCCTGACTGAATACTGTCAGACAGCATTTCCGACAGTCTATTTTTCAAATTTTCTGGGGGAGGTCTCCCATAAGAACTCTCTTCTTTGGCGCTCGAGAGTGGGATTCGTCGAGGTTCGCAAGTCCGTTCGTTTGACACTTTAGCTCGACAATCATTGCCTGAAATACTGCCAGGCTGCAGTTCCGGTAGCCTGTTTTTCCAAAATTTCTGGGGGAGGCGCTCCTATCCCTAGTTGAAGCTCGTGCCTTTGCCCCCTTAACCTTGGACTTTGTCCCAGCTTTACCCCTCCATCCACCGACTGTAGGCGCCACCATCGAGATAGCTTAGCATATAATAAACCAATTCTCATTAAAATAAAAGTGAAGCCTTACCGCATAATTATATGATTTGATGAAACCCAACTGCTACCCGGAATATCAACTGTCCGGTGTCATGGCGGCTTGCGTAATACGTCATTAAAAGAAACATCGCTATGCATATGTAGAACTCATTACCACAAAGAAAATCTGTTCAGTAACTATTTTAGTGTCCCAGTCTTCACTATTTTAACAGTTTAACGTTACAAGTATAGTAACTAGGTGGCTATGTGTATAAGGCACTGGCTCGCTAGCATGTAGGTCGAGTTTTCGATCCTGCATCCAGATTTTCCAGCGTGGTTCCCCCTTATCAATGATACAGGGTGGAGGGGTGACAAGGATAGCTGTCTAGTTGTGTGGATGGTACGACAAACCAAGGTCCCGTGTGCACATTGACGTGTACGTTAAAAATCTCTTGACAGTTGGAATTCGATATATGAGTAGGCCATAGTGTCACTGTCAGGACAAAATTTCCCCCATAGCACACTGTATGGCGTATGCCCGTCTTCATTAGCTCAGTTCGGAGCAGAACAATAGGACGTTAAACCTCATTTCATTTCAGGTTCATATAACTATTGTGTTAGTTAAATCAAATGAATAAAAAAATATTCTGATTATCTTGTAATTACAAGATAGCTATCTCGTTATTTTAAAATCGTCACCTGTCTTAATCTAAGTCAGACTTTATGCATGTAGGTTTTCGTTAGCATTTGCGACTTTGCCAGTAGACCTACACGCATAGGCGTACTGGCTAGAAGGAAGTTAGAGGGGTGGGGGCAGAACCGGAAATGTCCGAAAAAATTTGGGTTTACAGGGAGAGGTGCCGGTCTTCCCCAAGAGGCGAAAAAGCGGAGCTTACCTTGTATACCCCCCCCCCCCCCAAAAAAAAAAAAATTTTTTTGGAATATTTGACGGCTGCAAACACATTTTCCTGCTATTTTAGCCCGTCAACAAAACAACTTTAAAGTGATTTATTATAGCCTAATCATATAGGTCGCTGACTCGAATTCCAATCAATCGTTTACAGTCCACGAAGACGGGACCGTTGGGAGAAAATTTTGAAATCTTAACTGCCGCAAACGAATTCCAAACAACCAATCAATCGTCGCTGGGTTTTGGGGTCTTACCTTCCCGGAATTTTATTTGAAAATTTAACCACAGCAAATGCGTATTCTGCTATTTTAGCTCGTGTAACCAACTCCAAAAGTATCCAATGGTTTTGTAACCACAATCCCACTCTGAATTTCAACCATCCAATCACACTGTTGCAGCTGCATTCACAAGTAATAATCGATGACCGAAAAATGTCGCACAAAGTAGAGTGGCTCCAGACAAAATATTTTAATCCATAGTCAACTCAGTACAAATTCGTGGTATATTCAATTAAAAGAAAAGTAAAATTAGTGTTATATTAGGGCTCGATGTAAGTTAGGGAAGCAAAATTAGAAATGCCCGAAAAAATTTCGGGTTTACAGACAGGCAAAGAAGCGGATCTGACCTATATTGACCCGCCAAAAATTTGTGGAATATTTGACGGCCGCAAACGCGTTTTCCTGCTATTCAAGCCCGTAAAATCAGTGTTTTATTAGATTTTGGGTACCTAATCTATTTTGCCAAGAACATGAACTAATTTTTTTTTTTTTTTCGCAATTTACCCGTCTACCCGAAAATTTAGATTACCCGAAAGTTATAAGGGGAGCGGGAGCAGTTGTACCAGGAGAAATCATTTGCAGTTTATTTGTCGGTTGGTATCTTTTCTTTTTCTATCTTTAATACGTAATTTATATTGCGATGACGAGGGAATGGTATTTTACAAGATTACAATTATCTAAAAAAAAAAATTAAAAATGGCCAGACCGATATTTACCCCAGTTTGCTGTAGTTTTGTGTATTTGTTCCTTATAATATTATGCTATATTGGATGTGTTTTCTAACTTCACAATCTACATTGAAAAAATATTTATTTATTGTTTTAACAACATGTATTTATCTTTTTTTATTAACACAGTGTTTCTTGTTATTTCTAATACGGTGGCCAGTGACATGAAAATGCATTGTCTGTTTTCATCGTCACCGTAGGGTGTTCATTAGCCTGATCAAAGGTTATGCACGCAATGTTCTCTTTCAGCCGTTGAAGATGAATTCCATTTTCTTTTACAGTGTCCCCGATATGAAAACCTGCGTCTGAGATATATCTACCCTACTTTAATACCATCTTGTCAATTAACTTTTGAAATTCTTTTTAATCCGCCAAATTTCCTGGCTAAGGCAGTAGCCATGTACACATACCATGCTCTTTGGGAAAGGGGTGTACCTGTCTCTTAGTATCTGCTGAATGCTCTTTCCCCATTTGATCATCATACTCTTATGTACACCGATATACTTTTACTACATACTTTATGAGTATTTTTATTTCATTGTCATACTTTCATTGTTGTTTTCATTGGCATCATCCCAATGGTGCATGAACATAGATATATCCCATTATAATTTCATTATATTTTCATTATTTATATAGTATTCCATGACAAATGTATCTTTTGCATGCATATGTATGTTGATGTTTTGTATACTGTTCTTAATGGACGTAATATGCAAATAAAAAAGTTGAAAGTTGAAGATGAAGTTAGCAACGAGAACGTAACTACAAACGTTGAGATATACTGATGTGCTTGTTTTCTACAAAATTGGATGTCTTTAGTTCCAAGTATAACAAACTCAATTTCTTTATTACTGCATATGTACCACTTTTAAAATAAGTTAATTTTATACTATTAGTACTAATTAAACATACGCAGCCCAATCCACTGAAACAACATCCATTTATCAGCAAATATTGCCAATAAAGTAAATCTAGCGTTGTTTTTATGCGTTAATAACGGAAATTTAAAATGTCGGAAAAAGCAATCTAGTATCGCTAGGATTCTCTGCTAAATTGGAGTTGGATGTGGCAGAAATCATATAAATGACAATAATCAATAGTTGTTTTGATGAAAATTTTCAATATTGTTTACTTTTTGCGAGTGTGATGCGCGTTCGGCTTTGCTACGTGGAACTAAATAGGACCATCCCTTATTTCGAAACACGGAGGGTTGAGATATGAGGTTTGTTATCTAGATGTTCATCTATAGGCCCTAAACACATTCTTTTTCTCAAACGATCCCCTCCCTGTGTACGTTCCAAACCATAACACGTTACAGGTTGGTCAGTAACTTGAACAGTGTGTAAAGGTTGATGTTATATTTTAGAATCAGTTATAACCAGAAATTTTTGGACGTTTTTCCGTTTCACTGTTATTGTTATATCCATAACCCGCTTCGCTGAGGCCATTTGAACCTAATTTTTAAATAAAATATAAAATAGCCTACCGTATAAAAATGGGGGGTGGTCTAGTGGTCTAGAGTGCCGCGCTTCGACCTCTAGCTGGCCGGTCACTGCTGGCTTGCGGTTGTGGTTTCGATCTCTGGTGTGAGCGTATGTGGAGATAGGCGCCCCTCTCAACCTCGTGGGTTTCCTCCGAGCACTCCGGCTTTCTCCCACTGTTAAATACCCCTACGCGCAAGCGAATTGTTGAAAAAAATTAAACCATATTTATGTTAGTCCGAAATGACCTAGTTTCTGTCGACGTTAAACCCCATTTCTCTCTCTCTCTCTCTCTCTCTCTCACCGTATAAAAAATAATCTGTCAATATTAGGCCGTAAAATAACAGTAAAGATATCAATACGAATGCAAAACGCGATAATTTCTCTCTAATAAATCTCTATCCACTCGAACCCACAAAATGCCAATCTTTTTAATTTAGCCCTTAAATAAAATTTAAAAAAAAAGCTTCGGCTGCGGAATAATTGAGGCTGATATTTCCTATGTACACACTCCCAACCGGTTGATAGTATCACCACAGCTACAAGACTATGGCCACTCTAAGCGTGACTGAAGCACATCTGGATGCCCTACCCCACCCTCCAAACTTGTCAAGTGTTCCCGATCCTACAACATAGACATGTGGGTCTAAAAATGACCTTCGTGGATGGGAAAGAGGTCAGGTTTGTCACGTGTTCTTCTCGTTCTAGCACTGTATATTTTCAACATGGCTTCTACAGTTCTACGAAGGTTGGGCTTGCGGTATATTAAATGTCGAGTTAGTGTATTTAATGTTGAAACTCGTAGTGAAAAATACACGCGTAACTTCGTAACAACATCAAGAGTGTTAGCTGGTAAGTCCTCTGATAATGCCGACGCCTGGAATCTGTGCAATAAAGGTTTTATGTGCCAGGTAGTGACTACTGAATGTCCAGTATGGATAAAGAGCGTGATACAAAATTGAATATCTAGACAAGATTATCAAGACCCTATCACTGAGTCAGGAGAACACTACGAAAAGAAAGCCATATGTGTTTATTTTTAGCTATCATTTATTGCTGCTGTTTAGTTTCACCTTTCAGACTAATTTACTTATTAATGCCAGTGACATTTTGAAAGAAAATGCCATTAAAAATATACACTACTAAGTTTTAGCAGTGTTTAAATAATAATATAAGGGTGTGTAGGCCTATCTGTATGAGTATGGAAATGAACAATAACTACTAGTACGGTAGTACTAGTCTAGTACTATAACTTCCTACTGTAGGACTGTAGGCCTATGCTATATTCTGCTCCTATACTGCCACTGAGCTAATGACGGGCATACACCATACAGTGTGCTATGAGAGAAATTTTGCCTACTCTTATATCGAATTCCAACTGCCAAGGGATCTTTTATTTGCATGCCAATGTGTAAAAGTGACCTCAGTTTTTTGGCCCATCCAAATGACAAGACAACTGTCTGTGTTAGGCTGTCCGTCCTGCATCACTGACAAGGGGAAAACTACACCGGAAAATCTAGATGAATTTTCTCGGCCAATGCAGAAATCGAACACATCCATGCTAGTGAGCCAGCATCTTACCCACTTAGCCATTGTGACTCACCATATCAGTATGGACTAAAATGAATGTACCGTAATTTAATGTATAAAGTAATTTTGTTCAATATTTTTCTTTAAAAAATGGAATTTCTAATTAATTAACAGTCAGAATTGAACCTCAGTCATTTTCCTCTGCTTTTTGTCTGATTTTGAAGAAAACTTGAAAGATAAGTCTTTCACCTTAAGATCTTGGTTCCTTTCAATATTGGCATATGTCGGACCATAACTTCATGGATTATGGTCCCTGACTCCCTGGTTGTCTGAAAACTTAAAGTCATGTTTTTTAGCTTCTGGACACTCTAGAAGTCACAATCTTAATCTGATCTTGATAATCCAAAGAGCAAGGTTTCTTTCGATATTTGCATATATGGTTTGTTCGTATAAGTCTTTCACCCAAAGATCTTGGTTCCTTTCAATATTGGCATATGTCGGACCATAACTTCATGGATTATGGTCCCTGACTCCCTTTTTGTCTGAACTGAAAAGTCATGTTTTTTAGCTTGTGGACACTCTAGAAGTCACAATCTTAATCTGATGTTAATAATCCAAAGAGCAAGGTTCCTTTTGATATTTGCATGGCTTGTTCGTATGAAAAGTCACGTTTTTAGTTTGTGGACACTATAGTGGTCACAATTTTTATCCGATTTAAAAAAACAAAAACGTGTAAATTTATCACCATTACATCTTAATGATGGCTGAATTCCAATATTGTGAAAATCTGACCAAAATTGTCTGGCAAAATGGCAGCTCCTTGTACGCAAATAGTGTAAAAAACCCTGCTCTAGAAGTCTCAATTGTTATCAGATTTTGATGAAACTTAAAATATATGTTTATGTCTCAAAGATCTTGGTTCCTTTCCCAATTTGCCAGATCAGACTGTCACTTCCTGGATTATGGCTGCTGATTGTATGGAAAATCATGTTTTTTAGCTTGTGGATTCTCTAGAGTTCAGATTTTTTTTATCCAATTTTATAAATCATTTATATATAGCACCATTCTGCCAAAATGAAGGTTGAATTCGAATTTCAGGACAATCGAAATGAAACTGCGGCCTGACAAAATGAACTCTTTTTGTACACAATTTGTGTGAAAGTATGTAATACTTTTTTTCTAAATTTAATGAAACTTGAAATATGTTTATGTCCCAAAGATCTCTGTCAATTTCAATCTTTGCATACCTCAGACGATAACTTTCTGGATTATGGCCCCTGATTGTACGAAAAATTGCTTTGGTTTTAAAGTTATTCTTTATCCATCTCTTGTAAAATGTTGGTGTATCTTGGACAACCTCTGGTCAAATCTTGTTGGAGTTCTCATCTATTTAAATCCCTGCTATCCGATGGTATAGAATGTAGATTACCTGTATGGGCCTGTCATGTTAATATGTCTAAATAATATTAATATAACATTTGAAGGTAAAATAAAGACCTGCAATATTCATATTATCTCTTACATAATGCATTTTTTAAATCAAAATATTTACAAACAGTCTAGTGTGATCAACTTGAAATGGATTATAATTTAGATAATCTCATTGTACGGCAAATTGTTTTTATATCTAATCATTTAAAAGTATGGAGTTTATGGATTGGTTTGGATGAAATTTGTTTTTGTTGCGTTTACTTTATATTGTTTTTATATTCCTTTCAAGGATATAATGTTACAAAAAACATTGCTGCTTCATCTATAATCAAAATTCTATACATAACACAATGAACTAAGCTATAGTGTAATGGCTTCAATGAATATTTGACTTTAAAAGAAGGCTAAGAGCTGTTAAATTGGGTTTGTGTCAGGGTAGGTTCTGGGACCTGAAAAACCTGTTTTACATGAATGGTATATAAAGCTTGTAAAAATTCTGAATAACTACATAAAAACCAGTTAAAACTTTAAGGGAGGGATATTTAATTGATATATAATCTCATTTCAATCCACTTTAGATCATTATTATTTACTATCAAACCCTTCAAAAGAAATGAAATTATCCACACTAATTTCGGTGTACTCTGTAATGTACAGGTATATTTTCATCACTCTTGTCCACAGTTGTATTTTGAATACCCAAGTTACCTATTATGCTATACGTACATGATAACCTTAATAATAGTATAGTAAGAATGCCACACCACTATGTATATGTGAAATCATACATGCCTATGTCTTCATAGGCATCATTATTGCAGACTACAAAACTCTAGGAAATACCTGAGAAAATATTCCATGATGCTATTACAATAGAATTTTCATTTTTTTAATTAAACCTTTATAGGTCGATTGTTCACAGAAAAACATGAATGGATTAATGTTTCTGATGGCGTTGGCACAGTAGGCATCTCAGAGTATGCTCAGGTAATTATAAAGCAGTTTTGTTTGTCTATCCAAATAGCGCATTCTACACATGATTTGACATATTTTGATGCAATGCTTGCTGTTTATTTCAATGATGAAAGTGTTCATGAAATTTATGTCTATCAAAATAGCACTTTCTACATTGATGCAATGCTTGTTGGGATTTAACTTAAAATAGATAAACATGCATGGTGTTAAACTAAAGCATCTTTCAATGGGGAAAGTCACCATGAAAGTTATATGGATGTGTTTTTTCTCGAAAGATATACATTATGTAATTTAGGATGGAGAAGGCTTGATATTCAAAAGAATTTTATCAGAGCTTATTTAAACAAAGGCTTGAATATGTCATTGTGTAAAATGAAAAGCAACGAAATTAGATTTGATGGATAGGGTAAGGGTTTCAATTGCGAGCAAGCAAGGAATATAAATCCTAAAAAGGTAGGGCTTGAAACTTGAAAGACTGTCCCAGACCAATGTTCGAAATAGCCACAGCAAACCTGTGCTATAAGCCAAAGCTATTACAGTTCTTACTGGCTGCTGCTGCAAAATCAAATTTCATTTGTCATAGAGATCACATACTTAATCCCATTGTTCGTGTTTACAAATGCCATGCCTAAAAAACAAAAATTTCATCATCTTGTAATGATACAGGGATGGTCCGATATGTGACCATTATCGATATGACTATTATCTGTTTTTCCAATATCAGATATTGACTTGACAGCAAAATATATCGGCCGATACAGATACAATTAGTAATAATGGTGGATATAAAACTATTACACATTTAAATGACCTGAATGTCATTACAATCGATATAATTGTTAGTCGGGGAAACGCCTAGTACAAAGATGAGAATTTTCTTCTTAGGGTAAGTAGGGTAAGCAAAGATAATCAATTGGATTAGTTGATGCTTTGGGACACAATAACTTGACTAAGTTCGATAATGAGCAATTGAGATAGAATGTTCATTAGGTGAATGCCTTGATCTAGTTTGATGATAAACATTGTCTGCTTAAGGTAAGCAAAGATAAACAATTTGATTGGTTGATGCATCGTAGCACGATAACTTTGTTTTTGTGCTAAAACTCCCAAGTATAGATTCATTACATCATTACCTTGACTTTATTTGATGATGATAATTTTCTGCTTAGGCTAACGAACGATAAGCAATTTGTTTGGTCAAGACTTTGAAATATAACAACACTGCTTTTAATTGAGGTAAAATGTTTAAACTTGATGTAGATGCTCATTAGGTGAATATCTTGATTGAGTTCAATGATTAATATTTCAAGCTAAAGCTTAGCAGAGCTAAGCAATTTCATTGGTCGATGCTTTAGTACAAGATAACTTGAATCTATCAGATAGAGAGTGATGAAACTTAGTGTATAGTTGATAATCTGTTTGATTGCTTGATACTTTTAAAAAAAATAAATTTGTGATAAATTAATATGTGTCATCTATTCATTACAGGCTTTTGTAGGGGACATCAGCCTCACTGTTGGCTGATTTATCATTTATGGTTGAAACTTGGTACAAAATCATGATGATAAAAGGTGCTAGGGAAAACTAAAGTTGAATTTTTGTCAGTTATGCCGGCATGGATTTTCATCAAATTTGATATGAACAATGCTAATTGCAAATCAAAAAAAAAAAGGACAATTTTTGACTATAGGCAGTAGTTTGTCTGATATCCAACTAAACGCCAAGAAAACCCAATGAGTTTTCCTGGAAATAATATAAGTACATGCTAAAAAGACACATAATATATTAATAAACCCTTGGTTGATCCAATGAAGAGGTTATAAGCGACATTTATGCACCAAAAACATAAAAAATCATCTCAAAGCATTTTTGAGCTCAAAGCATTTTTATACGCCCACATGGAAATGTGGACATATATTGTCATCAACCCTGTCCGTCCGTCTGTTGGTCCGTCCGTCTGTCTGTCGGTCCCTCCGTCCATCGTCCACAATTTCTTGTGAATGCACTAGAGGCTAAAGTTGATATCGAATTGACTTTAGATTTATACACATTGTTTAAATTCGTGATACAAAGAAGCCTATTGATTTTCAGCAATTTCCAATAATTACTGCCAGTCTTATGACCCTTGATCACTTTTAAAAATCTTGTGAACGCTGTAAAGGCCAAAGTTAATATTCGATTGACTTTAAATTTATACTCAGTGTTTAAGGTCATAAGACGAAGACGCCTATTAATTTTCAGCAATTTCCGGTAATTAATGCCAGAGTTATGGCCCTTGATCACTTCAAAATATCTTGTGGACGCCCTAGAGCCTAAAGTTAATATCCGATTGACTTTAAATTCATACAGAGTGTTTAAGGGCATGAGACGAAGAAGCGCAATGATTTTTGGTGATTTTCTATACTTACTGCCAGAGTTATGGCCCTTGATCACTTCAAAAAATCTTGTGGACGTTCTAGAGGCCAAAGTTAATATCCAATTGTCTTAAAATTGATACACAGTGTTAAAGGTCATGAGGCAGAGAAGCCTATTGATTTTCAACGATTTCCCATAATTACTCCCAAAGTTATCTCCCTTGATCACTTTATAAAATCTTGTGATGCTTTAGGGGCCAAACTTATTATCCGATTGACTTCAAAGTGATACACAGTGTTTAAGGCCTTGAGAAGAACGAGTATATAAATTTTCAATGAATTTTGATAACTGAACAGCTAAATACATGATATTAAATGTTTTGTACCATACTAATGTATATGTTAGTATGGGCCAGAACTTTATAAAAACCAAAAAAATTCTAATGATTTTCTGAGTTGTTACTCTTAATCAGATTTTAAGTGTAATATAAATGTTTCGTTATAAGCGACAGCTCTTGTTGACTGCCCGAACGATTTAGCTGCTGTGGGCGTATGTTTCTTGCCTGGCAACCTATCTTAAAATATTTGTTCATTATGTACCTTCAAATGAGATTTTGTTATTTCCGGTAAATTTTTTAAATATATTCACATCAAGTTTTGAAATACGATAATTTTAATGTAAAAAGTAAATATTTACTGCAGCGCACTATTCTGATACTGTAAAAATCATTTTATACATTCAAAAATGCTAGTCCTTGACCATCATAAAATGATATTCAGCCATGTTCCAGTCGCAATAGATGGTAAACCTGGATAATGCATCTTAGAGAGAATTTCCTCTGATATCATATTTAGATAAACGTCAGTGTGAAAATACTGCTGGACACGGCCATGATTGTTTACCTCAGTATGACATGAATGGCCTCTATGAGAGTCTTCTATCAGGATATGTCTTAAAAGCCAGGTGGACGGCAACTAAAATAAAGGTACTGAGAGTCAAGCAAAAGAATGATTTGTTTACAACTCAAACCATGTGCTTTTGTCAGATGTCAGTGATTCCATTATCACCATCAACAAAATGGTTGTGTATCGACTGAGATTTCTACCGATAGGTCACTGGAAATGTGGACGTATATTGCCATTGCCCACGTCCGTCCATCTGTCGGTCCATCTGTCCACAATTTTAAAAGTTATCATTTGATTGTTTTGAAATTGATATATGTTGTTTACTTTAGTGAGATGCAGAATCCTATTTAATTTCAATAATTCTCGTTTATTCTGTCTAGAGTCATGGCTCTTGTTTCACTTTGTTGAACACACACCCACACCCCCAAAATCGAATTAGCCCCCCAAATATTTCGCAAAAAATAGTGATTTCTTAAGAGTGTTCTTAGCCAGCCACATCCTAAGCCCCTCCAAATCATTCCGTACCCCTACACCCCCCACCCACCCCCGCAAATTTTATGAGCTGGCTGAGGTCCGCTTGTTATCATCCGATCTTTGTGAAAGTTATAATGCATATAATGCATTATTTGAATTACCAGATTTATTGACAATGAAAATCATCTTCTGTAAAGTTTTGTTTATAAATTTTCTTTAATTAAAATAAATTAATTGGTGAACAAATTGTGTCTTCTTTTTCAGGATAAATTAGGAGAAGTTGTATATGTTCAATTACCTGAAACAGGAATTGATGTAGAAGCAAATGGTAGGTCATTTATTATTAGGCAAAAACAATTAATACCTGTGTTTACGATGACTTGACCCCAAAAATTGCTTCAGTTGGTCTGATTAAAATGGGTTCGTCCGTCTGTCTGTCTGTCCGTCTGTCTGTTCGTCACACTTTTTGGGACACAATAACTATCTTCCTAATTGAGCTAGAGTGTTCAAACTTGGTGTATGTGTTTATTAGGTCAATGCCTTGATGGAGTTCGAAGATGAGCATTTTCTGCTTAGGGTAAGCAGAGATAAGCAATTTGATTGGTTGATGCTTTGGGACACGATAACTTTAGTTCTGATTAAGTGAGAGTGATGAAACTTGGTGTATAGTTTCATTACAGTAATACCCTGACTAAGTTCGATAATGAGCATTTTCTGCTCAGGGTAAGCAGAGCGATACGCAATTTGATTGGTCGAGACTTTGGAACACAATAACTCTTCTTCTAATTGAGTTAAAATGTTCAAACTTGGTGTATATGCTTATTAGGTCAATGCATTCCTATTTGAGCTAGAATTTTCAAACTTGGTGTATATGCTTATTAGATCAATGCCTTGATGGAGTTCGAAGATGAGCATTTTCCGCTTAGGGTAAGCAGAGATAAGCAATTTGATTGGTTGATGCTTTGGGACACGATAACTTTAGTTCTAATAAAGTGAGAGTGATGAAACTTTGTGTATAGTTTCATTACAGTAATGCCTTGACTAAGATTGATAATGAGCATTTTCTGCTCAGGGTCAGCAGAGCGATAAGCAATTTGATTTACTGAGACTTTGGAACACAATAACTATCCTTCTAATTGAGTTAAAATGTTCAAACTTAGTGTGTATGCTTATTAGGTGATGGAGTTCGAAGATGAGCATTTTCTGCTTAGGGTAGGCAGAGATAAGCAATTTGATTGGTTGATACTTTGGGACAAGATAACTTAGGTTCATCTTGATTGATGATTTTTATGCCAATACAATGACTGCATTCTTATTCAGTAATGGATTCGACAGTAACAGTGTATAGAAACGATAGACACGAGGGCCAAGCGTGGGGGCCCTTTTGTCTGCCTTTAGGGTCCCCCTAACTAGGGTACATTTTCATTTTTCTCATCGGTTTTAGCATTTTTCTTTATTAAACACTTTTGGATGACACTTTTGTACAGTTTGATTGCTTGATACGTTTGAAAAAAATAAATGTGCGATTAATTGATATGTGTCATCTATTTATTTTGGGATTTCAGCGGGGGACATCAGCCTCACTGTTGGCTTGTTATATTTGTCCCCAAGCCATCTTAGTAGATCAATGAAAACAGTTGAGTCGGACCACTTTTAGATGTATGCGGATGCAGCTAGATGTGATTTGAAAGAGAAAAGCTGAAGAAATGCATCACATGTAGTCAAGATGACATTGTTCTCAAAGTGAATGAAAATAATAGTTTAAATAGCTGGTACCCTTCTTTCTATAATCTTTTCTAACTGCTGTATTTTTTTAAAAGAAAAAACATCAAGTAATCTGTTTGAAAATCAAGTCAAAATATGAATACATCAAATTTCATATTGCCATATGAATGTATTGTGGAAGACCTATATCACAATATGGATATAGATTTTTTATTGATAACTCTATACAAAATAAACAAATTTGACTGATTTACCAAACTGGTATCATTTTAAAACTAGAAAGACCATATTTAAAGAGTTTTTGTTAAGGGTAAAAGTTGATCCAAGTAGCGGTCACCAATTTCCTTCGTTTGTTACAATATAGAAACCCTTGCATGATCTCCTTCAATATACCATTTTCCTCGCAGTGCTGTAAAGAGAGAAAATTCTTGTTTTAAATTATGATTGGTCAATACTCTGATTAACAACCAGTAGCTAACTGCGTTACAAAAGCATTAAGTTTAAAACAGAGCACCAAATTGGACCAAATATGTTTACATAACGTTGTGTCATGGCTCACGATTTTATTATGCCCAAAAACCAGTTCATAGCAGAATATTGCAGTAAAACTAATTGCGTGACAAACAAGGCTATCAAATCGAATAAAATGTAAACAACACTGTTTGGATACGAACAAACTTTCACCGTTTTTAATACCTTAAATCACTGTCCGAACTTTTAAGGAAAACCCAGATTAAACGGAAGAAAAGACACACTCCAGCAAAAGTTCAAGTATCAGAAGCCAATCCAGCAATGGCCAAAGAGGGATTTCTTGAACCATTGCTTCAGGAATATGGTAATATACATTCATTTCCATTCCTTTGTATTCACAAGTATTAAAATTTTCTTTTTCGTTTAATAGGTGAAGCTGGATGTTTAGAAAGTGTCAAAGCTGCCAGTGAAATTTATAGTCCTGTATCAGGTTCTATTACAGAAATAAATCAGGTGTTGGCGAATACACCTAATCTAATAAATGATTCACCATACGAAAAAGGTAGTAAATGACATTCACAAATTTTTAAATAATCTCTTAACCATTGTTACAGCTGAGATTTGATCATTTGAAACACAGCAAGCAGCCAACAATCTGAGTTAAAACAGATAGGCCAACATGAAAATATAGTCGCCGTCTTTCCACAATTATTTTTATGGACACTCTACAGGTCACAACTCTAACTTATCCGATTTTGAAAAAACTTGAAATAAATGTTTAACTGCAAAAGGTCTAGTTTCCTTTCACTATTGGTACGTCTCGGATCGAAAACTTCATGGATTGTGGTCACTGATTGTATGAAAAATCATGTTTTTAGCTTGTGGACACTCTAGATGTCACAATTTTCAACTGATTTTGATGAAACTTGAAATGCATGTTAACAACCCAAAGATCTTGGTTCCTTTCGATATTCGCATCACCACTTGCATTCTCTTCTCATACGATCAGGACAGCAACTTGACGCAGCTTGCTGAAAGCCCCAGAGTTGTTCAAGGGGTTTGTTATGATAGGCCATGTTTTATAGATTTGTACATTGAACAATGAAACTTGCCCTAAGGTTGTGTTTATATTGTATTCAAACTTATGTTGTTAGAAACACCATATCAGAAGAGAAATGAAGTTATGAATATTTTTGGAAAATCCATTTTCAGAAATTGGTGATACTCAATAAGATTTTATGAGAAAAAATCATTATTATTTCAGGCTGGTTATTCAAGATTAAACTTTCGCAACCAGATGAACTGAAATCTCTCATGGATGAAGATAGATACAAGAAATTTACAGAATCTCAGGATTAAATGGATCTTACTCTCGATTAATCTGGTGTTGAAAAGTGCTCATAATTATATCTCAATTACTTTATCCATGATTTAAAACCAAAGATGTAAGATCAAGAGATTCCAATGGTTATTCAATACAATCATTATTCATCCTGGGTAACACTGATGTCATTACGCTTCTGCTGTCTACTCTACAACTCACAGATTTCGATTTAACATAAGTTGAGCAATGAAATATTCTAAAACCTTTAGTGCTAAAGCTGGTGTTTTCTCTGGTTGACTTATCAATTTAATATTTCCACAAATAAAAGGGTTACCTGTTGTAACATCCACTAATTTCTTCATAAATATGTTGTAAATGTAAACAACCCAGTGCAGTCATCACTTCCATTTGGTAGAGTCCCAATGAGGTCTTTCAGAAATCCAGCATTCATCTCGGGTTCTTTAAAATATCTCAACTAACGACCATTACAATACATACAGGAAAACTTTTTCAGAAGAGTCCAGATACTAATGTAGGTCTTATATGTAATTTACATGCAAAGGCATTTAAATTACAAGAAATATATTGAAATGTTTGCACAAGAAAGGATCTTACATAATTTTAAGTTTTAATACTTGAAATTTTTATTTGAGTTGATCTACTAGAAATGTAAAAAAAAAGTCATATCCTGACAGGTCTTTCTGTGGATTGAGACTACCGTATTCTTACATACATGTAGTTATCTTTTCGGCTAAAAAAATCTGTGGTTTCCATAATTGCTGAAACAATTTTCACACTGCTACTGAAATTCGATATTGTTTACATTCATTTTAGTTAAAAACTTACTCAAAATTAATTAAAATGGAACCAATTATAAAACTTTTGTTTTAATGTATCAAATACATCAATCAATAATAAAGTATGTGCAAATTTTTGTATTTCTGCATCAAAGATATTTCTCATAAACAGTGATTGAAAGTTAAGTAAATTATACACTATGCAAGAGCCTAATCTGCCAAATGCATGTCTTTCTTTATGCCTTAAATGGTATATAAACATGACAAGACCATAATCAACTCTTGATGCAATCTCATCTGATGGGTCTCATTTTCAACAGATCTGCGGTTCAGCGCTTTGTTTATTTTTTAAAAAAAAGGTAACAATTTTCAGCTTATTCCCTTTACCTTAATTGATTTTTTAACTATTATAACAAGAACTGTTGACTCATTATGTAATCTTCCATAAGGCCACTATGCTTACTGAAAACAGGGCCAGATGATTTTATTACGAAAATTATGATATTACGAGAGGTAACTTTTTTATTTGTGGTAATATCTCACTGTGATTTGAGCCGGGTCTGTAGCCATGTGGGGGCTTAGCCCCCCCCCCCCAAACGAATATGCCATATGCCCCTCCAAATATTTCGCCAATAATAATGATTTCTTAGGAGTGTTCTTAGCCAGCCCCTCCAAAAAATTCAGTAGCCCCCCCCCCCCAATTTTATTAGCTGGCTACGGGACTGATTTGAGCAACTTGTGATAATACCAAATTCAGTAGCAAGTGTTTCAGAATTGTTTGTTGCTAAGTTTATATAAAACTTTCGTGGCATTTAGCAATTGGAAACAAAACCAGTGATTGTTGTCGCATATAACTTTGTTAGTTCTGATTTGTTATACAATGGTAAAAAAAAATAGTCCCGGAGAAGAACCACTATCATTCTATTGTTCAAAGTTTTAGAAGGCAATATGTTTATTTTCTCCTGTGATCTTTAAAGTATATTCCCTTGCTTGAGGTTAATTAGGTCACTTATTCAATTGCAATTCTCAAAGGAATATATTTTTAAGGACATAGATCACACCAAAAATCTTTTTATGTATGTAGATACCTATGTTTGGAAAAGATTAAACACTTATTAAAAGTTTTATATTAAATAGAGGACTCTCTCATATTCATGAGATGAAAAACACTCTTTTGGCCTGATGGGTACATGTTTGAGCATTTCCTCTGGCTACACTATGTATGTAGACATTTTGAATCGTAGTTATGAGATGTCTGGGCTACCCAGGATTGCAGCAAAGGTGCTATAGTATAAATCAGGTGTGGTCAACTTATATGGCACAACTGACACAAATGATAATGAAGTAATTTTTGAAGAACTAATTTGACTTCTAATTAATGTTTCTGTTTCTATCTCTATTAACTATTTTTCTTCATTTTAAATTTTGAAGTTTAGCACATGGAAAGTAAAATGATGGCCATACCTGGTATAATTAAAAAGTGCCTAAAACACAAAAAGTACTGGGTAAAAATTATAATTAGTTAGATATATTTGGTTTTTATTTTAAAAATATATATCACAGTTGAAAATTGTACTTGTTATTGAGTTTAAATCCTACCATATCTGGGTAAAAAATAAAATTGTTGTTGATCAAACTAAGGATGCATTATGTAAGAATCAGATAAAGAGTTTTTGCCTTTCTTGCTATACTAGTTCTAAATGATTCAATGTGAAAGTCATCTGACAGCCTAGAGAGTTGCTTTTGTGCTAATTTATATAACATTTGAAGACATTTAACTCTTACATAATGCATCTTAAATATTGTTGATTTATTTTGTAAATTAGGTTTCAGTATTTGTAAGATATAACTTTTTATACGCCCACATTTTCATGTGGACGTATATGGTCGTCGCCCCTGTCCGTCTGGCCGTCCGTCCACAATTTGTTTGTGGACTTTACACAGGTCACAATTCTTATCCGATTTTGACGAAACTTGAAATATAGGTTTATCCCTATAAGATCCAGGCTGCTTTCGATATTGGCATTTATCGGATCAAAACTTCATGGATTATGGCCCCTGATTGTACGAAAAATCATGTTTTCAGCTTGTGGACCCTATATAGGTCACAATTATGAACCGATTTTGATGAAACTACTTGACATGTATGGTTATAACCCAAAGGTCTTGGTTCCTTTCGATATTTGCGCCTATCGGATCGTAACTTCCTGAATTATGGCCCTGATTATATCACCGTTACAAGGTAATGAAGATTGAGTTCCAATTTCGTGAAAATCGGACCAAAATTGACAGACAAAATGGCTGCCGTTTATACGCGATTAGTGTGAAAATATGTTATATCAAGGTCGTGGATCCTATAGAGATCACAATTTTGAACTGATTTTGATGAAACTTGACATGCATGTTTATAACCCAAAGATCTTGGTTTCTTTCGATATTAGCGCCCATTGATTCCTAACTTTCTGAATTATGGCCCCTAATTGTCTGAAAAATCTCCCTTTTTAGCTTGTGGTCCCTCTGGAGGTCAAAATTATTATCCGATTTAAAAAACCATTTGAATATATATCACCGTTAAATGGTAATGAAGGTTATGCTTGAATTTTGTGAAAATTGGACCAAAACTGACAGACAAAATGGCCGCCGCGTGTACACGAATACTATAAAAATATGGTATATCAAGGTTGTGGATCCTGTATAGGTCACAATTTTAATCTGATGTTGATGAAACTTGAAATGCATGTTTATAACCAAAAGATCTTGGTTCCTTTTGATATTCAACGAATAATATCGGATTCTAACTTCCTGAATTATAGCCCTTGATTGTACGCAAAATTGACTTTTTTTAGCTTGTGGTCCCTCTAGAGGTCTCAATTATTATCCAATTTTAGAAATAATATTAAATGTTTGGTATACTAAACGTCCGCATGGGGCAGAATTATATAAAAACCAAACAAATTCTAATGATTTTCTGATAATTACTTAATATGATTTAACTGCTGTGTGGGCGTATGTTTCGTTGCCTGGCAACCTTTTGTTTTTGAAATATGAAATTTGAATTCAAACCGATCGACTTTTGCTTAATATTTTAAATTGTATTGAGCTTGTACCATTACAAATAAAATGGGTTAGGTTCCTAAAATTTGATTGACATACATGCTCAGTACTTATATATATTTTACTAGATTATATTTTCATAATTATTTTATTTAGACTCTATTACCTGTACTTAATTTGACATTAATTATAAATATAATATTTCAATGAAGATACCCTTAACCTTTTGATTCCTTTTGATCTAGTCTGTATTAAATATACTGAATTTGGTGCATAGAGATAATACTGATAGCTGTTTTAACCTATCAGTGAAAAACCATCTCAATTTATATTTCATTAAATATCTCCCAAGATGACATGGACACACATCTGACTACATCTAAGTCACTTGTAGATAAAACATGCATGTACATGATTATGAAAAACGCTTTTTGTACTTTTTCAATACAAGCATAATGTTGGATTCATTTTTTGTCCATACTACAATAAGTTTCCATGTGGTTAGTGGATGTGTTGGGTCACACATCAATAAGAGTTACCAGCCATTATAAGTAAACACATCATATCTTTAATGCAGAGTGATTTTCTGTGGCAATGTTGTTTTTGTTTTTTTTTTCAGGGATAATGGTGTGTAAAATAAAAGAGAAAACGTTAAAAATTGTACTGTTTTTTTAACACTATATTTTATATCATTTAAAAGTTTTATGAAGAAAAGATAGTGTACAAAAAAAAATCAGAGAATTTTAACTAAAATTAAAAGTTTGAAAATACTTATCCAAAATAAAGCATTTTAAGTGGCATGTGAGCAGTATAATTGTAATCCTGTCTAATGTTAACAGAAAGTGGATTCATTTAATTTATGTACTTGATTGAAAACTATTGGAATGATTACCATTTGAAGACCCGCGGAACTTGGCTACTTGCACCTATAAAGTTCAATAGAGTTTTTTTTGTATGTAGAAGTATATATAGGACTTTACAACCCATTTTACCTTGTCTGCACTATCACCTCGGTGGAAGTGGATGTAAAATCTCAAAACTACCCATGTTACATTCTAGTATACACGTAAAGAGGACTTTAAGTTGAAACTTTTCCTTTTGGATTTGTTTGGAATAATTCATATTTATTATTTATATTTTTGCATAAAGCATTGAATGTGCTGGTCACTTACAGCATATTCTTGTCTTGAAATGTTGTATCACCTTTCATACACCCACATTGAAATGTGGCCATATATATCTGGAGCCCCTATCTGTCAGTTGTCCGCAATCTCTCTTGAACACTAAAGCTAGATTTATCATCCTTTCCTTTTAAAACTTTAATATTTTTTGTCCCCCGCCTTTTGAAGAAAGTTGGGGGACTATTAAAATGGGTTTGTCTGTCTGTCTGTCCATCACACTTTTTGGGACACAATAACTCTCTTCCTAATTGAGCTATAATGTTCAAACTTGGTGTATGTGTTTATTAGGTCAATGCCTTGATGGAGTTCGAAGATGAGCATTTTCCGCTTAGGGTAAGCAGAGATAAGAAATTTGATTGGTTGATGCTTTTGGACACGATAACTTTAGTTCTAATTAAGTGTGATTGATGAAACTTGATGTATAGTTTCATTACAGTAATACCTTGACTAAGTTCGATCATGAGCATTTTAGTTCTAATTAAGTGAGATTGATGAAACTTGATGTATAGTTTCATTACAGTAATACCTTGACTAAGTTCGATCATGAGCATTTTCTGCTCAGGGTAAGCAGAGCGATACACAATTTGATTGGTCAAGACTTTGGAACACAATAACTCTCCTTCTAATTGAGTTAAAATGTTCAAACTTTGTGTATATGCTTATTAGGTCAATGCCTTGATGGAGTTCAAAGATGAGCATTTTCCACTTAGGGTAAGCAGAGATAAGCAATTTGATTGGTTGATGCTTTGGGACACGATAACTTTAGTTCTAATTAAGTGAGAGTGATGAAACTTGTTGTATAGTTTCATTACAGTAATACCTTGACTAAGTTCAATAATGAGCATTTTCTGCTCAAGGTAAGCAGAGCGATAAGCAATTTGATTTGCCAAGACTTTGGAACACAATAACTCTCCTTCGACTTGAGTTAAAATGTTCAAAATGGGTGTGTATGCTTATTAGGTCAATGCCTTGATGGAGTTCGAAGATGAGCATTTTCTTCTTAGGGTAGGCAGAGATAAGCAATTTGATTGGTTGATACTTTGGGACAAGATAACTTAGATTCATCTTGATTGATGATTTTTATGCCAATACAATGAAATCATTCTCATACAGTAACGGATTTGACAGTAACAGTGTATAGAAATGATTGACTCGGACACAAGGGCCCTTTCCCTTGGCCAGAGGGGCCCTTTTGTCAAGCATGGGGTCTCGTTTGTCTGCCTTTTGGGTCCCCCTAACTAGGGTACACTTTCATTTTTCTCGTCGGTTTTAGCATATTTCTTTTTAAAACTCTTTTGGATGACACTTTGTGTACAGTTTGATTGCTCCATACGTTTGAAAAAAATAAATGTGCGATTAATTAATTTGGGCTTTCCTTGGCCAGGGGGGCCCTTTAGTCAAGCGTGGGGGTCCATTTGTCTGCCTTTAAGGTTCTCCTAACAAGGGTACAATTTCATTTTTCTCGTCGGTTTTAGCATTTTTCTTTATAAAACACTTATGGATGACACTTCGTGTACAGTTTGATTGCTCGATACATTTGAAAAAAATAAATGTGTGATTAATTAATGTGTCATCTAGTTATTTTGGGATTTCGGCGGGGGACATCAGCCTCACTGTTGGCTTGTTCATTTTAATTAGAGGAACCCTTTCATTAATTTCCCTCAGTAGCTGCCATAATTAATGCCCTTGATCACTTTGTAGAGTCTTATAAATGTTTATTGGATAGATAAGCAAATCAAATTTCAACAAATTTGGTTAATTGTTTCTAGAGGTCCAGTTCTTGCGTATTTTGTAGAATATTGTGAACTCTTTTAACAGCAAGTTATAGAATCTTATCAACACTCAAATGCCATTTGGAAATAAAGAGTTTGCTTTTTATTTACCCTAATAATCACGATGTGCCAACGTAGACTGCTACAACAATTTGACTGTGGTGTGTATGTTTTGTTGCCTGACAACCTCTTTAATGATTGCATTTTAGATCCCTTAATATCAGTTAAGTAAGTCTGTTTAATTACATAACTATTAAAACTTTTTATGCAAAAAGTCAATGTTTTAAACCTATTTAATAAAAGGTATTGTTAAACATTTTCTAATAACTGAGAAACATGGTGATTGTGTTTCAGATCAACAACTTCATAGATTTTAAGCATAAATATTTATGATTTCTCCCATTTTATTTAATTGATATCACATATGGGATTAATATGAAATGTTAGATAAATTAGTTAAATTGTTCTGTTTTGAGTATTTTTCTTTATTATCCCCCTGGTTTGGAGAAACCATACATGTACGATAGTGCATATTCCCACACCTTTTAATTAATATAAACAACAGAGTGCAGCAATAAATACAGGGAGGGGCAGTTTTCATGAAGATTCTACAATTGGTTAGTATGTGGGCATATACAAATCAGTCACAGTCAATCCTAACCAGTGGTGCAGTGGCCAAATATACAGTCTAGCAAACTAATTCATCAAAATTGAGTAATACACATGGTTTTAGGCCATGTCAACACCATGCTTCCTTCATGGAATATGGATGACATTATTGGTATATAGTTTTCTCCTGCATGTGATGATCCTCTACAATTTTTTGAAAACACTTCATAAATTAACACTGTTTTGGAATGTTTTCCATCTTTTGGACACCTTTATGAGTAAAAGCAAGATAACACTTGTATGTGTGTAGCTCACCCAAAACACCCTTTATATTGTCGAGAATATCATGCCTGTCATTGTTGGACCAGTGGTGATTAAACCCCCATTTCCTTTCACATATTGAGTGCAGCTTTTATAGTTGGTTATCCTTGTGGAGGCTTGACAGTTTGTCCTGCAAGAAAATTTATGTTTTGGTTTTATTTGGTGCATTTTCAAAAGGGTGGGGGTGATCACACAGCTCTGTGAGTAGATTCAAAAGTCACATTGATAACCCAGTGGGATTTCTATGATATCCCCAGAATGTTGGAGACCACTGTGTGCGATAACTGGAGACCAAGCAATTAGAAATTCAACATAATAGGTTTCTTTCCCTTACTAATGTAAACAACAAAGATCCACTAAAACACCCCCCATTTTTTGGCACCAATAGAACTCCTGAAAGCAGATGGTGTCGACAAAAAATTGCGGACAACGGAAATGCTCACACTCTCCACATTTCAATATTGGCATAAGAAAAGGAACAAAGTAAAGTGTCAGGTTTTATCACCAAAAAAGCAAATTGGGCAGCAGCTACTGTCCAAAAATTTTAAACTGGTAGACTAATTAGTATTATGGTCCTGCCTGGTTTATATTGATGGGCAAGGTCTGTTATACTGTAGTGTTTGTCTTATCCCACTTTTAAATGAAATGAAATGAAATGGGGTATGACATCCTTCTCTTCTGCACCTAACCTGGGCTAATTGAAGACGGGCAGACGCCATAAGGTGTGCTATGAGGGAAATTTTGACCGGCAGCTGCACCACGGCCTACTCTTATATCGAATTCCAATTGCCAAGGGATCATTTACATGCACACCAATGTGTACACGGGACCTCCATTTTCATCCCATCCGAATGACTAGACAGCTGTCCTTGTCAGGCCCTCAGTTCCGCACCACTGACAAGGGGAAACCATGCCTGAAAATCGAGGTGAACTTTCTTAGCCAAAGCAGGGATCGAACACCCGACCTCCAGGCAAGGGAGCCAGTGCCTTACCCATGTGATCCCCACCCCCACTTTTAAGTTCATGAATAATAAGATTAGCGTAAAAAAATGTCTTTATCCAGTTTGATCATTTTACAGGAGCTGTTCCCAAGTTGTTTCCCCCGGACAAATAAGACGGTTAACGTCCTGCTTTTCTGCTCCATCCAGGTAAATGTGGAGGGGCATACGCCATGCAGTTACCTATGAGAGAAATTTTGCCCAAACAGCACCATTTATTCCCCATTTAATGACTAAGACACTGTTTTGCACCACTAACAAGGTGAAATCACAGAAAATCCTGAGAAACCTTTGTTGACAATGTGAACAAGCCAACAGTGAGGCTGATGTCCCCCGCCGAAATCCCCCCAAAAATAGATGACACAAATTAATTAATCGCACATTTATTTTTTTCAAACGTATGGAGCAATCAAACTGTACACAAAGTGTCATCCAAAAGAGTTTTAAAAAGAAATATGCTAAAACCGACGAGAAAAATGAAAGTGTACCCTAGTTAGGGGGACCCAAAAGGCAGACAAACGAGACCCCATGCTTGACAAAAGGGCCCCTCTGGCCAAGGGAAAGGGCCCTTGTGTCCGAGTCAATCGTTTCTATACACTGTTACTGTCGAATCCATTACTGAATGAGAATGCAGTCATTGTATTGGCATAAAAAAAATCATCAATCAAGATGAACCTAAGTTATCTTGTCCCAAAGTATCAACCAATCAAATTGCTTATCTCTGCTTACCCTAGGCGGAAAATGCTCATCTTCGAACTCCATCAAGGCATTGACCTAATAAGCATATACACCAAGTTTGAACATTTTAACTCAATAAGAAGGAGAGTTATTGTGTTCCAAAGTCTCAACCAATCAAATTGCGTATCACTCTGCTTACGCTGAGCAGAAAATACTCATTATCAAACTTAGTCAAGGTATTACTGAATGAAACTATACACCAAGTGTCATCATTCTCACTGAATTAGAACTAAAGTAATCATGTTCCAAAGCATCAACCAATCAAATTGCTTATCTCTGCTTACCCTAAGCGGAAAATGCTCATCTTCGAACTCCATCAAGGCATTGACCTAATAAGCATATACACCAAGTTTGAACATTTTAACTCAATTAGAAGGAGAGTTAGTGTGTTCCAAAGCCTCAACCAATCAAATTGCGTATCGCTCTGTTTATCCTGAGCAGAAAATGCTCATTATCAAACTTAGTCAAGGTATTACCTTAATGAAACTATACACCAAATTTCATCAATCCCACTTAATTAGAACTAAAGTTATCGTGTCCCAAAGCATCAACCAATCATATTGCTTATCTCTACTTACCCTAAGCAGAAAATGCTCATCTTCGAACTCCATCAAGGCATTGACCTAATAAACACATACACCAAGTTTGAACATTCTAGCTCAATTAGGAAGAGAGTTATTGTGTCCCAAAAAGTGTGACGGACAGACGGACAGACAGACAGACAGACGGACGAACCCATTTTAATAGACAAATATTAGATCAGTCAATTTATGAAAAAAAAAAGGAATGGTCTACCCCTGAAAAATTGTAAAGGTTTACCAAAATCAAAGTACCGGAAAGTCTCAAATTTTAAGCCTTGACTCGCTTGGGGGTAGATGCCAGGCATTTAAAGATATTTTCCTGCAAAAGGTTCAACTTCAGGCAAGCACAAAATCATCAATTTTTAAGACAAACACACCTCTCTTTAGGTTGCCAGGGTCAGTCTTGCATATGAAATGGCTTTCATAGATGTCTGATGCTCTCTTGTACTATTTTCTTGTCTATCCTCATACCAAAAATATGTGACCCAAGCTTATAAAGGGGTATAATTCTTAACTGCTCATCAGTAAAAATTTGTAATTTATTCTGGAAAAAATTTGCCTTCAATAAAGTAATATAATATGTTTATGTATTGACCATCTGTATAAAATTTATTAAAGCAGACAATTAGTTTGGATTAAAATAAATTCATTTAGGCTATACAGTCTACATGTAGGTCTTGTAAACAATATACACTAGTACATAGTTAAGTAATATATTTAGAAAAAATCAGCAGCTCCTAATCTGGTCATTCTCCTCGTTTTAACATTCACAGGGGAAGTGTTCCTTTTATTTGTGTTACTAATTTCTTTCGGATGAAATAACTGTACTGGTTTCTTATTTGTGCAACGGGGAACTGGAACAGGTGAGACTGGTGATTTTAGTATTCCTTGTTCTGGCTGCTTTGTGGGAACATATGCTGGATGTGGGCTAACAGCCATACCCTTCTTAAACTTCAGTGCAGTATTTTTCTTCATATCAAAGACAACTTTCTTCTTCATGCCAGACATTGGTGTGATTACTTTCTTGTATTCTGTGGAAAGCATGTTTTGTTTTCTGTCATTTTTTTTCACTGAAGATGTTTTGGGCTTCTTTAATTTTGTCTGCCTTTGTTTTGGAGTACTTGTTGGTGATTCAATAATTTTAGGGGTTGATTTTTTCTTTTTGCTAGGACTGCATTTTGTTTCACTAGCACTAACAATATTAGCATCCTTTGACACAGAAGATTTACGTTTCAGATTTTTGTTTACTTTAGGTTCAATTCTTTGTGTGGAATCAACGTCTGTTGAATTTAAAAGTTCCGGGGCACTTTTAACTAAATTTAATTTAATATCTTCCACTTTTACTATTTTCTTCTTGGCATTTTGCCTTGGTGTCATGTTTTTTTGTTGTTTTAACTCCTCAACTACATTGTCAAATGTTTCAGCTGTTTCTGAGATACAACTTGCATTTTCGTCCTCTTCATTTTCATAATCTGGCTTTGGTGTACTGACTTTTCTATCTTGACTATCTCTTATTTTCCTGACCATTGCATAAAAGTGGTTTCTATGCCAAGAAGTACATGCAGGATTTCTTCCTAAGGTGAATAATTGATCAGCTAGCCATTCACAGACTTGTTTGTCATCAACTAATCTACAGGTAGTATCCTCACTGCCCAATTGATTTTGTTGCTGCTGAGCTCGTATCTTCAGAGAATCATTGATTAATGGTTCAAATATTTTCTTTATAATATCAATAATAACTTCTTTTTGTTTTGAGATAGTAATAAAGTTTATATATGACTGAAGACACAAACAAAATTTCTCTGTTGTCAAGTCCTTTAGTCCTGTCTTTTTTAATTCGTCCAGAAAAATACTGTTGAAGTACATTCTGAAACCATGTGATATTCTAGTATTCTGAGGGTCTAAAAACGTCTGTTGGAAAAAATGAGTAAGGTTTTCAATGTAACTTGTTTGCCAGGAATTATTTTGTATGTAGTGAAGTGATTGTCGAAAGAACTGTCTGATCAACATCATAAATTTATCTACTCTCCATTTGTCTATAGTCGGCCATTCCCTAATTTCTGTTATAAAGAAGACTTTTATGAAGAGAAAGGTCTGGTCACTATTTGCAAAAGAGTGTACTAAAGCTGTCATTTTCTCCACTAATTCTTCCTGAATAAGGGGTTTGTCTTGCATCCACAAACAATAATGTAGCCCTTTCCATATCTTTGTAAAGTCTTCTTCTGTAAAACGTTTTTTAGATTTCGACCTTATCTCTAAATATTTCTTCAATTTTTTGATCGCCTTGTCCCGAATCTTGCGTTCATTCGATGCAAGCCTTTGGGCAAATTGTATTTCTGTTGATGCCATTTTACCATTCAACACGTGGGAAAAAAGTTATTAATAGAATTATCGTCTCCGGAGGAAGACAAGATCGTAAACTTCAACGCATGCGCTGTGTAAATAGCAGTTTTCGAACGACCAGACTTTAACCTGAACCTAAATTTGACAAACGGAGTCACAGGTTCCATGATCCACCATAACTCTATCAATATTTGTGATCACGGCAGCAATTATTTGAACCATGGACCTATTATAATACAGTATAATGAATGTCAAGGAATGTTCATACTATAATAGTAAGTGCAGGAGGGTTGCACCACACACAATTTTACACAAAAACAAATATATGGACAAGACATCATACTCAAAGACCACAAACATAAACAAATCAAAGAGAGTGAATGGATCCGGGGGCTAGCCGTAAGCGTCCACTGCGCTGTCAATCGTAGCGGCCAAGCGAATATTCACTGCGGGATCAGTTTGCTGCGCTGTACCTAGAGAACCAATAAAACAACTGATGTATCGTTATCAGTACCCAAACTGATCCCGCAGTGAATATTCGCTTGGCCGCTACAATCACTGATAAGCATGACATCGACGAGGCTTAATAAGTACGGCATATTAACTTTTTTACTCCGACAAATTGAATTCTCAAACATTTTTTGAGGTAACAGAAAAATAAATAAAGACGTTTGAAGTAATTGAAGTTAAAAAATATTTCCTATTAAGTGTAAATGGGTTTTAAAATGAGTAAAATGCGTCATTTTGCCCGAAGCAGTTAGGTGTTAAGTAAACATTGCACGAGCCGTTGAGCCAATGACTGCAGTCAACGCACGTGCTTTGGACACTATCTGTTACAGAGTTAATTCCTAAGTAATTCTCTGTGAAACAGATTGATCAGTACCCTGTACATAGGCTACGCCATCGTTTGTTTTAACTGTAATAGATCTGCAGACAGCACGAGGTCATTCATTCACATCAGAATTTGCGATTTTAAGTTTAGAACAGAGATTTAAAATATAACATATAATCTGGGTATTATAGAAATGTATTGTTATATAAAGGATAGTAATGACAGTTCTTTGTGTCCAAAATAACTTACTGTATAAGATAAAACATAATACCAAACGGCAAATAAACTACAAATGAATTCTCCTGGTACATGCGCATTTCATCATCTTAGGAAAGGCGACGCGTCGCGCGTCACCTTTTTAAGGGCGACGTCGTGTTAAAAAACCGACGTCGCTTTTTTCTCTCTATAGCTTAAGTTTGCATCGCGAGTCGCCTTTTTTTTCAAGGCGACGCGCGACGCACGACGTGGCCGAAATAGAACACCATACATCTGGCATCGAAAACTAATCTTTTCTTGAAACCAATATATGGGGGGTAACTGCTATTAAACACCGATTCAGACCACATTATTTGATTTCATATTTCATGAATTCTTTGCATGTGTATTTCTTTCATTCTAAAAGACATATTGATTGACAATTATTAATCAAAAAATAAATATAGTTTATAGTGTGATTATATGTCAGCGAAATGTTTAAACATGGCCCAATTTTCAACCCTTTGAAAATAAAGTTATTATTATTATTAAAAAAACAAACGGTATTTTCGAAGCCTGGTCCAAATTAAATCTTTGGATACATCTAATTACTCTCATTTATAAACGTTCGGTTATAATTCAAGCACGCTTGCATCATCCAGGAGCGCATACCCCTACCCCAAGAACAACCAGCTCTTTGATAAAAATGTGCCAATGAAAGTAAAATTCTAGGGAGACCATACAGTAGGATAAAATTAGACGGCTGAAATATTGGTTGGTCCGTGTCCAAATATTTTATATATTATATATGGTTTTCTCTCACTTCCTTCTGTAAGTTACCCGGATGTTGAGTTGCAAATGTCTACTGAAGAAATGTCCTGTGATGATTGTTCGATGACAGTGCTTTAAAATACATTTCTATCAATAATCAGCAAATTCTTCACCGAATTCACAAGAATGGCGATGCTTGGTCAACAAGGACAATGTAGATTTGAGGACAAGTGGCCGTATATGAGACCAACTGTTCTCAAACTACTTCGCCAAGAACCTGTTAGTCGAGATGAATGGCACTATTTGTTTGAAGCTGTTCATTCCGTGTGTATGTGGGATGAGAAAGAGGGTCCACCTAAAATATATAAAGCCTTAGAAGATGACATCTTAGACTTTATACGCCATGCTCAGACTAGAGTTTTACAACATAAAGATGACTCGGCCCTTTTGATAAGGGCTTACATTGCAGAATGGGGTAAATTCTTCACACAGTGTAATTATTTACCCATGCCATTCAATCAGCTAGAAGCAAATATTTCTGGCAAGTTACACAACAGTACACAAAAGAAAGATCAAGACAGCCTTGTTCGCAAGTTAATGCTGGATAGTTGGAATCAAAGCATCTTTTCTAACATAAAGAAACGTTTGCAGGATAGTGCCATGAAGTTAGTTCATTCAGAAAGAAATGGAGAAGCCTTTGATTCACAGCTTGTTATAGGTGTTAGAGAATCATATGTCAACTTAAGTTCAGACACAGATGACAAATTAAAAATTTACAGGGATAACTTTGAGAAAGCTTATTTGGAAGCCACAGAGTCCTTCTTCAAAATGAAGGCACCAAGATATTTATCTGAAAATGGTGTACAAAATTATATGAGCTTTGCTGATTCAAAGTTAAAAGAAGAAGAACTGAGAGCCAGACGATATCTAGAGACAGGATATGGTTGTAATTCAGTAGCTGCTTTAACTGAATGCTGTGTTCGAGTCCTAGTTACTGATTTTAAAGAAACAATTTTACAAGAGTGTGCAACCATGATTAAAAACAATGAAACTGAAAAATTACGTCTAATGTTTACATTAATGGACCGTGTGCCTGATGGTATAGCCCCAATGCTTCTAGATCTTGAATCCCATATAAAAAACCAGGGTTTAGCTGATATGATGTCTGCAGCCCAGTCTATTACTACAGATTCTGAAAAATATGTTGAGCAGTTATTAGATTTATTTAATCGGTTCAGTAAACTTGTGAAAGATGCATTCATGGATGATCCAAGATTTCTCACATCAAGAGACAAAGCCTATAGAACTGTAGTTAATGATACATCAGTCTTCAGATTAGAAATTCCTGTGAAAAATAAGGGTGTAGCTGGAATAAAGACGCAACCAGAGTCAAAATGTCCTGAACTTTTAGCAATTTATTGTGATATGCTTCTTAGAAAAACCCCACTTAGTAAGAAGCTGACATCAGAAGAAGTGGAAGCTAAGTTACATGACGTCTTATTGGTGCTGAAGTATGTTCAAAATAAAGACGTTTTTATGAGATACCACAAGGCTCATCTGACAAGACGTCTTATATTAGACACCTCAGCTGACAACGAAAAAGAAGAAAACATGGTGGAATGGTTAAGAGAAGTTGGCATGCCTGCTGACTATGTCAACAAACTAGCTAGAATGTTTCAAGATATCAAAGTCAGCGAAGATTTGAATGTTGAATTTAAAGATATTCATAGAAATAATAATGAAGGATTAGCAGATGCCATCAATATAAAGATTCTCAATGCTGGCGCATGGGCTAGATCTAGTGATCGTGTATCTGTCACCTTACCAAGAGAATTAGAAGATTATATTCCTCAGGTTGAAGAGTTTTACAAACTGAAACATAGTGGTCGAAAACTTCAGTGGCATCATCTGATGTCCAATGGTATTATCAATTTTTGTAATGAAAGTGGTGGAAAATTTGATTTGGAAGTGACAACTTTTCAAATGGGTGTACTGTTTGCTTGGAACCAAAGACCACATGATAAAGTGTCGTATGAAAGTTTACGACTGGCTACAGAATTACCGGATGCTGAGTTGAGAAAAACTTTATGGTCATTGGTGGCTTTTCCAAAACTGAAACAACAGATTCTTTTATGCAGCTCTGACATAAAATCTCCTAAAGACTTTATAGACAGTACATTGTTTTGGGTGAATCAGAAATTCACAATGGTCAAAAATGGTAAAGTGCAGAAGAGAGGAAAAATGAATCTTGTTGGACGTCTTCAACTTTCTACTGAAAAGAGCAAAGAAGAAGATAATGAAGGCATAATGCAACTTCGAGTATTGAGAGTACAAGAAGCTGTTGTTAAAATAATGAAGATGCGAAAGAGAATTACAAATGCAGCCTTACAAACTGAACTTGTTGAAATCTTAAAAAATATGTTTCTCCCATCCAAGAAACTGATTAAAGAACAAATTGAGTGGCTTATAGAGCATAAATATATGAAGCGTGATGGTGACAATATAAATATGTTTATATATATGGCTTAATTATTAATTTTATAAGGTTTATGTTTACATGTTTCTATCCAAAATGGAAGTATGAGTGACATTTAATATATGTATATAAACAAAAAATAGAAAGTGTACATGTTATTAATAGTTATATATGTACATGTACCTTGTTTGATTCCAAGAAGGGCTGTACCATTTTAAAAATGATTTAATAATGTTAAAAGGGGCAGGATTGATACTGGTATTAGGGTGTAAAATTGTTTTGGATTCATTTTTATACGCCCACATGGAAATGTGGTCGTATATTGTTGTCACCGTCTGTCTGTCTGTCCGGCTGTCCGTCCGGCGTCCACAATTTCTTGTGAACGCTCTAGAGGCTAAAGTTAATATTCGATTGACTTTAAATTTATACATGGTGTTTAAGGTCATGAGACGAAGAAGCCTATTGATTTTCAGCGATATCCAAAAATTACTACCAGAGTTATGACCCTTGATCACTTTGAAAAATCTTGTGAACGCTGTAGAGGCTCAAGTTAATATCCGATTGACTTTAAATTTATACACAGTGTTTAAGGTCATGATATGAAGAAGCCTATTGATTTTCAGCAATATCCGATAATAACTGCCCGAGTTATGACCCTTGATTACTTTGAAAAATCTTGTGAATGCTCTAGGGGCTAAAGTTAATATGCGATTGACTTTAAATTTATACACAGTGTTTAATGTCATGAGATAAGGAAGCCTATTGATTTTCAGCGATATCCGATAATTACTGCCAGAGTTATGACCCTTGATCACTTTAAAAAATCTTGTGGACACTCTAGAGGCCAAAGTTAATATCCGATTGACTTTAAATTTATACACAGTGTTTAAGGTCATGATACGAAGAAGCCTATTGATTTTCAGCAATATCCAATAATTACTGCCAGAGTTATGAACCTTGATCACTTTGAAAAATCTAAAGTTAATATCTGATTGACTTTAAATTTATACACACTGTTTACGGAAGCCTATTTATTTTCAGCGATATCCGATAATTACTGCCAGAGTTATGACCCTTGATCACTTTGAAAAACCCTGTGAACGCTCTAAAGGCTAAAGTTAATATCCGATTGACTTTAAATTTGTACACAGTGTTTAGGGTCATGAGACAAAGAATCCTATTTGATTTTCAGTGATATCTGATAATTTCTGCCAGAGTTATGGCACTTGATCACTTCGAAATATCTTGTGGACAAAGGCCTTGAGACAAACAATCAAAACTATTCTAATCATTTCTGATAATTACTTAATGGGCTATTACTCGTAATAAGATTATCATGTGTTGTAAATGTTCTCCTTAGTGACAAAAGAAACAATATGCGACAATCCTTGTTGACTGCCCGGACGACTTAGCTGTTGTGGGCGTATGTTTTGTTGCCTGGCAACCTATCTTTTATAGGATTAGTTAGGTGAAATGAAAAGGGGTTTAACGCCTATTGTTCTGCTCCAAACTGGGCTAATGAAGACGGGCATGCACCATACAGTGTGCTGCTATGAGGAAAATTTGACCTATTCTTATATATATCAAATTCCAACTATCAAGGGATCTTTTACATGTACGCCAGTGTGTACATGTGACCTCGGTTTTTCGACCCAACCGCACGACTATATTAGTTAAGTGAACTAACGATTTGAATCTGTTGCAAGTCATACAGTTTGAAATCAAGTTAAATTAAGGAAACAGTGTATACAACATTTACATACAGTAAATCTACACTCTTTTTATATAAGCCCTCTTGATATGGTTGTATATGGTCGGTCACTTGTTCCTCAACTTAAACTATTAAAGTTCTTATAAGTTGAAGCTATATATTGATCTTGTTGGGTTGGTTAATTGCATGATCAAATAATGAAGCTTTTTGAAAGACAGTGCATTTATAAGAATATTGGTAAGGAAAAGCATTAGTCCAGTTCGTGCAGAAAAGTAGGCTATTAAAATAACCACCATTAAACATATATTATGCAAGAGCTAAATCTGCCTATTGCAGGTCTTTTTTTAGGCCTGAAATGTTATCTAAATTATTAATTAGACATAATCAACTCTTGATGTCAACGCTAGCCTGCTATATTTACTGCATTAGGATCCGATATTAGGATCTGAATTGCTGCTCAACTTTCATTCATGATTTAATAATGAAGATGAGTCTAGGTAGAAAAATTTAATTGCTAAATCCTTGGTTCGAAGTGGATCAATTTGATTGAAACTTTCAGCAGATTCCCTTTGCATTATCTAGTTTTTATATCCCCACATTTTGATGTGGACCTATATTGTTGTTGCCCCTGTTCATCCGTCCACAATTGTTTGTGAACAGTCTACAGGTCACAATTTTTATCCGATTTCAATGAAACTTAACATATAGGTTTATCACCCTGAGATCTCGGTTCCTTTTGATATTGGCATGTATCAGACTGTAACTTCATGGTTTATGGCCCCAGATTGTACGAAAAATCACGTTTTTAGCTTGTGAACAGTGTAGAGGTCATACTTTTGAACCAATTTGGATAAAACTTGAAATGCATCTTTATAACCCAAAGATCTTGGTTCCTTTCGATATTTGTGCCCAGCGATCGTAACTTCCTCAGTTATGGCCCCTGATTGTCCGAAAAATCACCCTTTTTAGGTTGTTGTCCCTCTGGAGGTCAAAATTGTTATCCGATTTAAAAAAAGTTTGATTATATTACTGTTACATGCTTATGGAGGTCGAGTTCGAATTTCGTGAAAATTGGACCAAAATTGACAGACAAAATGGCTGCCGTTTGTTACAGGGTAATCTAGGTTGAGTTTGTATTTCGTGAAAATTGACAAACAAAATGGCCGCGTTTGTACGCAAATGGTGTAAAGATATAGTATATCAAGGTTGTGGACCCTATAGAAGTCACAATTTTAATTCGATTTTGATGAAACTTGAAATACATTTTTATAACCTAAAGATCTTGGTTCCTTTTGATATTTGCTCATATCGGATTGTAAATTCCTAAATTATGGCTTCTGAATATACGAAAAATCGCCTTTATTATCTTGTGGTCCATGTAGAGGTCACAATTATTACCTGATATAAAAAAACATTTGATTATATCACCGTTACACTGTAATGAATTTTCAGTTTGAATTTCGTGAACATCGGACCAAAATTGCTGAACAAAATGGCTGCCACATTTACACGAAGAGTGTAAAAATATGGTATATCAAGGTTGTGGACCCTGTAGAGGTCACAATTTTAATTCGATTTTGATCAAACTTAAAATGCATGTTCATAACTCAAAGATCTTGGTTCCTGTCGATATTTGCACATATCTGATCGTAACTTCCTGAATTATGGCCCCTGGTTGTACGAAAAATCGCAATAATATTAAATGTTTCGTATCCAGTGGAGGTGACAGCTAATTTCATAATATTAAATGTTTCGTATACTTAACGTTTGCATGGCGCAGAATTTTATAAAAATCAAACAAATTCTAATGATTTTATGATAATTACTTAATATGTGACAACTCTTGTTGACCGCCCGAACGATTTAGCTGCTGTGTTTGGCATATGTTTTGTTGCCTGGCAACCTATTTTTCACTATTATAGTAAGAACTGCCAGTTCTTTATCTAATCGACCGTAATGTATCTCTAAATATTTCTATGATCGTTTACAGAAATATTGCCCACAACTTAAAACAATTGTAATGCTTTATGGAGCTTAATGGATGTTTCGAAAGTTAATACATTTGTTGTCCCCATCCTTTTGAAGAAAGCAGGGGACTTTTAAAATGGGTTCGTCTGTGTCTGTCCGTCACACTTGTTGGGAAACTATAACTCTCTTTCTAATTGAGTTATAATGTTCAAATGTAGTGTAGGTGTTTATTAGGTCAAAACCTTGATGGGGTTCAAAGATGAGCATTTTATGCTGAAGGTAAGCAGCGATATGCAATTTGATTTATTGATGCTTTGGAACACGATAACTTTAGTTCTAATTAATTGAGATTGATGAAACTTGGTGTAAAGTTTCATCACAACAATACCATGACTAAGTTTGATAATGAGTGCTTTCTGCTCAGGGTAACTGAGGGATAAGAAATTTGATTGGCCAAGATTTGGAACACAATAACTCTCCTTCTAATTGAGGTAGAATGTTAAAACTTTGTGTAGGGTTCATTAACTAAATGTCTTTATGAAATTCGAGGATGAGTATTTTCTGCTTGGGGTAAGCAGAGATAAAAAATTTTATTGGTTGATGCTTTGGAACACCACAGCTTAAGTTATAATTAAGTGAGAGTGAGAAGACTTGGTGTACAGCTTTAATACATCGATACTGTGACTAAGTTTGATGGACGAGACTTTGGAACTCTATAACTCGTCTTCCATTTGAGGTAGAATGTTCAAACTTGGTGTAGGTGTACATTAGGTGAATGCCTTGATGGTTGAAACTTTGTGCATAGTTTGATTGCTTGATACTTTTGAAAAAAAGTAAATGTGCGATTAATTAATATGTGTCATCTATTTATTTTGGGTTTTTGGTGGGGACATCAGGCTCACTGTTAGCTTGTTGTATCAGTATGAACCTTACATGTACTAATCATCATTTACTGAGTTTGTAGTAAGAGACTTATAGTAAGAGTCAATTTGAAAAGCAGAATGAACAGTTAAATTAAACTAATTGTATCTGCTCTGTGTTTCGTCTCTGACAAACTATATACTTTACCAATATTAAGTATTGTTAACAAAATAAACAAATAAATTAAAACAAAATATATTGATTGTATCCAGAAAGCAGACAGTCTGTCCAAAAATGGTTTAAATCATTATCATTTAACTCAATGTATCAGTTATTTGAATATCGATAATGAATTTCATACATGTATTTGAATAGTAAAATCAGTATTTATAAATTTTACTTCAGTTTTATCTTGGTTAAATTTATCATAAAATTGTGCTGTTTTACAATGTTTTTAATTTTTCATTTTTATACGTCCACATTCATAATGGGAACGTATTATGCCGTCGCCCCTGTCTGTGTGTGTGTGTGTGTATGTATGTATGTGTGTGTGTGTGTGTGTGTGTGTGTGTGTGTCTGTGGTTCGCCTACAGGGCGCAATTCTTCATGGATTTTCTTCAAACTTGGTATACTTATTCCTTATACCCCAAGGAAGATCCCTATTGTTTTTGGGGCATGCCCGACCCCCAGGGGCCGAGCCACGCCCATTTCAAGTATTTGTTTGTTTGTCGTCTACAGGCCACATTTCTTAACTTATAATTTTGAAACTTTGCATACACATTCTTTATACCCTAAGGAACATCCCTATCGTTTGGGGTGTATGCCCCACCCCCAGGGGCAGAGCCACGCCCATTTTCTTTTCGTGTGTCTTTGTGTTGCCTACAGGGCGCAATTCTTACTGGATTTTCTTCAAACTTGGTATACGTATAACTTATACCCTAAGGAAGATCTCTATTGTTTTTGGTGCATGCCCGACCCCCAGGGACAGAGCCACGCCCATTTCTAGTATGTATTTGTTTGTCGTCTACAGGCCACATTTCTTAACTTATAATCTTGAAACTTTGCATACACATTCTGTGTACCCTAAGGAACATCCCTGTCATTTGGGGTGCATGCCCAACCCCCTGGGGCAGAGCCACACCCATTTTCTTATCGTGTGTCTTTGTGTCGCCTACAGGGTGCAATTCTTACTGGATTTTCTTCAAACTTGGTATACGTATTCCTTATACCCTAAGGAAGATCTCTGTTGTTTTTGGTGCATGCCCGACCCCCAGGGACAGAGCCACGCCCATTTCTAGTATGTATTTGTTTGTCGTCTACAGGCCACATTTCTTAACTTATAATCTTGAAACTTTGCATACACATTCTGTGTACCCTAAGGAACATCCCTGTCATTTGGGGTGCATGCCCAACCCCCTGGGGCAGAGCCACACCCATTTTCTTATCGTGTGTCTTTGTGTCGCCTACAGGGTGCAATTCTTACTGGATTTTCTTCAAACTTGGTATACGTATTCCTTATACCCTAAGGAAGATCTCTGTTGTTTTTGGTGCATGCCCAACCCCCCAGGGGCAGAGCCACGCCCATTTTCTTTTTGTGTGTCTCTGTGTCGCCTAGAAGCCGCAATTCTAACTGTATTTTCTTAAAACTTTGTATACTTACCCTAAGGATGATCCGTATTGTTTTTTGGTGCATGCCCGACCCCCAATGGCAGAGCCACGCCCATGCCTTGTATTTATTTGTTTGTCGTCTACAAGCCACATTTCTTAACGTATCATCTTGAAACTTTGAATGATTATTCTTTGTACCCTAAGGAACATTTCTATCATTTGGGGTGCATGCCCAACCCCCAGGGGCAGAGTCACGCCCATTTTCTTTTTGTGTATCGCCTACAGGCTACAATTCTTAATCGGTCATCTTGAAACTTAAAATACTTATTCCTTATACCCTAAGGATGACCCCTTTTGTTTTGGGTGCATGCCCGACCCCCATGGGACAGCAACACCCATTTCGTGTATTTGTTTGTCTGTCGTCTACAGGCTGCATTTCTTAATGTATCATCTTGAAACTTTGAATACTTATTCTTTTTACCTTAAGGAAGATCCGTATTGTTTTTGGTGCATGCCCAACCCCAAGGGACAGTGTCACGCCCATTTTTTTTTTGTCTGTCTGTGTGTCACCTACAGCCCACAATTCTTAATCGATCGTCTTGAAAACTTTTTTTATACTTATTCCTTATACCCTAAGGCTGACCACTATTATTTTTGGTGCATGACGGACCCCCTGGGACA
Organism: Patella caerulea; assembly: GCA_036850965.1. Taxonomy (NCBI): domain Eukaryota; kingdom Metazoa; phylum Mollusca; class Gastropoda; family Patellidae; genus Patella; species Patella caerulea. The sequence continues at coordinate 30,603,590 of JAZGQO010000006.1, forward strand.
GAGCCACGCCCAATGCTTTTGTGTCTTGTGTTCGCCTACAGGATGCAATTCTTAACAGATCCTTTTAAAACTTTACAAACCTATTCCTTATACCCTAAAGATGACCCCTATTGTTTTTGGTGATTTCCTAACCCCCAGGGGCAGAGCCATGCCCATTTTTACTTCGTGTCTATGTGTGTTGTCCACAGGCCACGATTCTTAATGGATCGTCTTTAAACTTGGGATATGTATTCCATATAGCCTAAGGACGTCAACTGCATGCCACGACTCACACAGGCAAGACACGACCAATTTTTGTGTTTGTCGTTTACAGGCCGCAATTCTGAATGAATCAGCTTGGTACTTGGTTTATGTATTCCTTATAGCCTGAGGGCGTCCACTATTGATTTTGATGAATGTCCCGACCCCCAGGGGCAGAGCCACGCCCACTTTTTGCCTTTAGTGTTAGGAAGGCACAATTCTGAATGGATTATCTTGGTATAGTTATTCCTTATACTCTAAGGACGGCAACTATTAATGTTGGTGCACGACCCTCAACGCTAAACAAACCAAACGCCTAGCGTTCTTGACAAAGTACCATATCAATCAAAGCAGGAATGTGGACGTATATTGTAGCGTTAGCGTTATGTTTTTATATAAGCTAGGACAAAAGAATTGATGATGCTTCTTCCTTTAACACCTTGATCTACACTTTATTTGTTAAAATGAACATATCTCCAAAATCAAAAATATGTGACCGGGTGAAATATTTCATATTTTTATTTGAGATTAAAGGTTAATTTCTTTATTGTAGCCCTGCAGTATGAAATTATGAAATGGTAAGGGTCATCAAAGGTGAGATATTACATAAATAAGACTTCAGGTTAGGGTTGGGCAATAATGAGAAAAAAATATTGTGATAACAATTAATCAAATATCGCAATATTTAATATTATCATGATAATTTATTTGTGTGTGTTACTTTTGAATTTAAATATATCAATAGAACGTTAATATTGGGACACGATTATTATCATATTGCGATAATTTTGGTTAGTAAGTCCAATATATGATAAAATTGCAGATGATTTTATCAGTTTTATACAAAAAAACTGGTATATCGCCCGACCCTACTTCAAGTATGAATGATTTGCGGATTATTATAATATGTGGATCTTCATTTATTATAATTTCACAAAGTTCACCCCTCTTTTTAAAATTCCTGCAAATACATTGTAGGTGAGAAAAGGGAAATAAAAGAAACATTGTAATTAAATCATTTTATGTACATGTAAACTATGACCTGTGTAGATTTCTTTTCTTTGTAATATGAATATACTGAGAACTTGGTATAAGCTATTATGGGGATTATTTATTATAATGTTCAGAAAATCAGAGTTGATCTACATTTATGATAAATACATGTAATGTCAAAGGGTGCATTGTATTTGAGAAAAGTGAAATAAAAGAAACTTTGTAATTAAATCAATTTGTTATATAATTATGACAGGTTGTGTAGTAATATGCATATTCTGAGAACTTGGAATAAGCTATTTTATAAAGGGGTGGTGGGCAAGTTCTAAGCTCTGTTAAACAATTTTGTAGAAAGTAATGGGGGTACATGTGAAAAAAGAAAGTGAATACTATTTGCAATTGAATAATTAACAATCTAATAGAATAAATTTGTCAACAATTACTAGAGTACTGATATACACATGTATATGCTATGAAAAGAATCTAGTATTTTGTACAAGATTGTTCCTTCATTGATAAAGCTATCCTTAATTACCTCATTAGTGGAGCCAGTATATAATACATGTATCCATACTTGGTATAATATGAAAACAAAAATTTGTGACAATTATCACTTAAATTTTATTGTAGTTATCCATGAGTGGGGGTCACAAAGCAAGAGGAAATTTATGAAAAATTTAGTCAAATAAAATAGAATGGGAGCAAGACCTATATGATTTAAAATCTTAATGTTCTTAATTTTTGTAAAATTATTAATGGACTGTTATTATTATAAAATATTCAAGCTTTTAACTGAATTTGTTTTGTATTTCTATTAAATATTTATCTAACAAGACCAATCCAAGGCATCACCATAGCCCGTTTCCAAATTTTGTCAATGCAGACACGACACCATTTCTTAATTTAAATATTAATATTTAAAGAGTATTAGGTTGTTGTCCCTCTGGAGGTCAAAATTGTTATCTGATTTTAAAAAAAGTTTGATTATATTACCGTTACAAGCTTATGGAGGTTGAGTTCGAATTTCGTGAAAATTGGACCAAAATTGACAGCGTTTGTTACAGGGTAATCTAGGTTGAGTTTGAATATCGTGAAAATCGGACCAAAATTGACAAACAAAATGGCCGCCGTTTGTACGCGAATGGTGTAAAAATATAGTATATCAAGGTTGTGGACCCTATAGAAATCACAATTTTAATTCGATTTTGATGAAACTTGAAATACATTTCTATAACCTAAAGATCTTGGTTCCTTTCGATATTTGCTTATATCCGATTGTAAATTCCTGAATTATGGCCTCTGAATATACGAAAAATCGCCTTTATTATCTTGTGGTCCATGTGGAGGTCACAATTATTACCTGATTTAAAAAAAACATTTGATTATATCACCGTTACACTGTAATGAATTTTCAGTTTGAATTTCGTGAACATCGGACCAAAATTGCTGAACAAAATGGCTGCCATGTTTACACGAATAGTGTAAAAATATGGTATATCAAGGTTGTGGACCCTGTAGAGGTCACAATTTTAATTCGATTTTGATCAAACTTGAAACGCATGTTCATAACTCAAAGATCTTGGTTCCTGTCGATATTTGCACATAACGGTTCGTAACTTCCTGAATTATGGCCCCTTGTTGTACGAAAAATCGCAATAATATTAAATGTTTCGTATCCAGTTGAGGTGACAGCTAATTTCATAATATTAAATGTTTCGTATACTTAACGTTAGCATGGGGCAGAATTTTATAAAAACCAAACAAATTCTAATGATTTTATGATAATTACTTAATATGCGACAACTCTTGTTGACTGCCCCAACGTTTTGGCTGCTGTGTGGGCGTATGTTTCGTTGCCTGGCAACCTATTTTTCACTATTACAGTAAGAACTGTCAGCTCTTTATCTAATCTCCCGTAATGTATCTCTAAATATTTCTATGATCATTTACAGAAATATTGCCCACAACTTAAAACAATTGTAATGCTGAACTATTACTGACCAAACTTCCTACAATTTTGAAGTAGAGTAGTTAGGTAACCATTAATACTTCCTTCCAATATTTAATGCCCGTAATTTACCGCTTCTGGAGAAATTCTTTTGCAAATTCTAAATTGTTGAATGTCCTGCTGACTAAGCTAGTTTTGCACAAATAATTTGTATTTTCAACGTGTAAGACTTTGGATGATATTTATTTAGAGACTTAGCAACTTTAGAGAGAATATTCAGTACACATGGACGTGCTTTTCACTGATAGAGAACATGATATCTGGAATTTCTGAATATGACCCTTATTTTGCCATTGCTACCCCCATGGTTAGTTTTGTACTATTCAAATTTGATAGTTTTTCAAGGTAAGCAAACTTCTTACAGTGTGCCAGGTTGATTTCGGCCTCGTTTCCGTTATGTTAATAAGTCAAGTGATATCCTGCATTTGCATATCAAGGCTAGTGTTCTGCGTATAATGCCATGTAGAAGACATGGATGTCAAATGAGATGCGACAGAGCGCAAACAAAAAATTTAATGAGAGAAATGTAAATCGTAGTCAAAAAATAACCTTTTCCAATAAAACATTTGTCACTTGACACATCATTACATTTGACGTTTTACTTTTAACTTTGGCCTTACTGGTACTTCGACTTTTATCATTATCATTTAGGGCTCTGTTCATTGTACTTTTTACATATAACCAATAGAAAAGCAGAAAAAATGTAAAAGCGGTACTGAAGTTGATAGACAACTATTCTAAACACAGTCCAAGATGGTAATAAGATTGATCTCGGATGCTTCGACAAATTTTAAAAACAAACTCTCTGCAATAGATTCTAATGTCGTTTTAATGTTATCGATAAACATATCTGTGAATTTCTGAAAATTTCAGACGTTGTGCAAGGTGAAAGTTTCAGTGATGTCAGACGTTCTCCTGACAGTGCTAGCAGTGGATTAAGGGCGTTTGGAGAACATCATGTACCAAGCTGTTTGAGTTTGCCCCAGTTACAGAAGAACATGCCTGGTCCATCATTGGTAAGAGCAAGTCAACTTCCTGTGGCCTGGATCCCTCTTTCCAACATGGCTTCTGGTGTTCAAACCAGATATGTGCTCTTTCCTCTCATCAATGCTACCATAAATTCTTCAATTGCCATCAGCTGTGTGTCGACCTCATTAAAGACCGCCCTTGTGATTCCACGTCTGGTCATCGCCTAATTGCGAGACACTTAAGAACTATCGCCCTGTCTCAAATCTTTAGTTTATCGGAAAGGTGCTTAATGAAAGGGTGATACCGAAACAAATCACTAATTATCTAACCCACTGCCCTTTGGAGTCCCACATGGATCGGTATTAGGTCCACTTCTTTTCTTACTGTATGTACTTCCACTTGATTATTCATAGCCATGGTATCAGCTAACGATCTTCGTGGACCATTGCAGTCTGCTTATAAAGAAGATCAGAGCACAGAGACAGTGCTCTTGGGAGAAAAAGATGATATTTATGCAGCATTGGACAGCAACCTTGGCAGCATCCTTATACATCAAGATCTAAGTGCGACATTTGATACCATCGACAATAGCATTCTGTTCAATCGCCTGCAGTTATCTGTGGGAATCAAAGGATCGGCGCTGAATTGATTGAAGTCTTATCTAACTGTTTCCATATTCATAGCAGCAACTCTGTATCTAACCGGCTGCCTATTGGAGTAACACATGGATCGGTATTATGTCCACTTCTTTTTCTACTGTATGTACTTCCACTTGATAAAATTATTCAGCTATCATGGTTTTGTCGATGATACGTAATTGTTTAACACATTCATTTTTATACGCCCACATTTTCATGTGGACGTATATTGTCGTCGCCCCTGTTCGTCCGTCCGTCCGTCCACAATTGTTTGTGAACAGTCTACAGGTCACAATTTTTATCCGATTTCAATGAAACTTAAAATATAGGTTTATCACCCCAAGATCTCGGTTCCTTTCGATATTGGCATGTATTGGACCGTAACTTCATGGGTTATGGCCCCTGATTGGACGAAAAATCACGTTTTTTAGCTTGTGAACAGTGTAGAGGTCACAATTTTGAACCGATTTGGATGAAACTTGAAATGCATGTTTATAAACCAAAGATCTTGGTTCCTTTCGATATTTGCGCCAATTGAATCGTAACTTCCTGAATTATGGCCCCTGATTGTCCGAAAAATCGCCCTTTTTAGCTTGTGGTCCCTCTGGAGGTCAAAATTGTTATCCGATTTAAAAAAAACGTCTGATTATATCACCGTTACATGGTTACGAAGGCTGAGTTCAAATTTCGTGAAAATCGGACCAAAATTGACGGACAAAATGGCCGCCGTTTGTACGCGAATAGTGTGAAAATATGTTATATCAAGGTTGTGGACCTTATAGAGGTCACAATTTTGAACCAATTTTGATGAAACTTGACATGCATGTTTATAACCCAAAGATCTTGGTTCCTTTCGATATTTGCGCCCATCGGATCGTAACGTCCTGAATTATTGCCCCTGATTGTCCAAAAAAATCGCCCTTTTTAGTTTGTGGTCCCTCTGGAGGTCAAAATTGTTATCCGATTTAAAAAACCGTTTGATTATATCACCATTTCATGGTTAAGAAGAGAGAGTATGAATTACGTGAAAATCGGACTAGAATTGCCGGACAAAATGGCCGCCGTTTGTACACGAGTAGTGTGAAAATATGTTATATCAAGGTTGTGGACCCTATAGAGGTCACAATTTTTAATCGATTTTGATGAAACTTGACATGTATGTTTATAACCCAAAGATCTTGGTTCCTTTCGATATTTGCGCCCATCGGGTCATTACTTCCTGAATTATGTCCCCTGATTGTACGAAAAATCACCCTTTTTAGCTTGTTGTGCCTCTGGAGGTTAAAATTATTATCTGATTTAAAAAAAAAAACGTTTGATTATAAAATCCAAACAAATTCTAATGATTTTCTGATAATTCCTTAATATGCGACAACTCTTGTTGACTGCCCGGACGATTTGGCTGCTGTGTGGGCGTATGTTTCGTTGCCTGGCAACCTATTTTTTCTGACCAGATAACAATACAAGGTTCCCTAAAGAAGCCAGAATCTCGTATCAGTAATATTCAGACATGGATGAATCAAAACAAATTAAAGATGAACAATGAGAAGACTGAATTCATGATGATATTACCAAGATCAAAACAACAGTTTCAACTTTTCACCAAAGCTAAACATCCGCGATACCGAAATTTCACCATCATGTAAAGCACAAAATGGACAATAAGACAGCGTCTCTCGTCTTACATGTTAGCAATACTAAGGGTAAAATCTACATGAGATTGAAACCAATATTCAGATATCTTACTAAAGATTCGTGTGTTAGAGCTGTATTAGCATTGGTCACATCTCAGTTGGACTATGGAATGGATTCCTGACTGGCATTCCAAATTTCTCTCTCAACCGTCTTCAAGTTGTACAAAATAACTGTGCTCGACTAGTTGTGCAATAAAATGTGTATAAAGCTTTGTTTTCGGACACTGCCCCCCCCCCCCCAAATGTATGAATAATCAAAATAATTGTCGAAAAATATACCAAATGAGAAATATAAAAATAGAAATCATATCACATAGGGGCCTACTAATATAATATATTGTAACATTATAATAAAGCTATAAGGGGCTAGAGATTGACATTCGAGTGGGGATTGCCCACCAGTCTTTCGTTTGATTGGGATTGTTTGTCAGAAGTAAATCAAATTTCAATCCAAGGTCACTTGACAATATATATAATGCGTGTCATTTTTGCTTCTTTTTTTTAAAAAATAATATCCCAGTGGGACCTTTGTTGTGCACTGACCGGCCGCCAGGGATGGTATCGTGGCCCATACGTTTCGTGCCAAATTTGAAAAGAATTTGTCTAAAATTCTAGCCTCATTTACATTTAGGAGGTTTGTAGTGCCGGAACACTGATAATCGACAGTGTTCGTTCACTCATAATCTCAATGCTGCGCACTTTTTTTTTTTTTTTTTTTTTTTATGGATCATTTTTTTTTGAAAACTAGCCTCCATTATGTTCACAATCAAATTATTACGGACTGGAATGCGCCCTCACCGAAATTTGGGCGTATAAAGGGGGGAAGTAAGATATTAATACCCAAATATAGGAGTGGGGTACCAACCCACACTGTCACTGGTCAGCAGTGAATATTCTCTGTGAAACAGATTGATACCAACCCAAGGAGTATTAATCTATTTATAAACCTAGTACCAACCCCCAAGTCCCGTGGTAAAAAGGCGATGAAGGCCCAATGGGGTCCGATTAAAAATGCTTTGCACGAGGACACTTTTGGGAGAAAGGGGTAAATATAACAATTATGTTGTATATCATTTTGCAATCATTTTGATATCACAATTATGCTTTGAAGCAATACATTATTAGTGAACTGGCATTACCTCCGAGGGAATTTTATTGATTGAATACGCAAAGTGATGAAAACAGTCATATATTAGGTCGTCAAATCTCCTCGTTATTCCGAATGAAAAATGTTGTTATTCTGTCTGGTTAATGGTGAGATCTATTTGATAAGGCCAACTTCAGGTTACCGAGATGTCAAAAGGGCTAGCGCTAATTCCATCTCGAATCTCAGCCCTGGACGTAGGCTAACGCACTAACACATTCTCTGGCCCTAACATACGATCTCCCCAACAATCACGCACCTTAACCTTATTTACATCTCCGCGACCTTGACGAAAATTGAGTTGGCCTTAATAAATAGGTGTAGCTCTGGTTAATCGGGTATTTTAATCATGTGATTGCAAATAGAAGTCAAAATGGTGGAAATCAAAACAGGTTATCAATAAAATAGTCAACATTTCAATTGTAAATAACCACTTATTCAACAAGTTACCGACCATCTAATATGTCATCAACTACTAAAGATGTATCTCAAAAGAAAGAGGAAGGGGGTGAAAGAAATACTGGGATTGGCAAAATGGAGCACCCAGAGGTTCCTGTCAGCGTCGTAGAATTGTGCCGAGAAACATTCCAAAAATCTGCAGAATATGTGCAGGGAGAACTTGAAGGAACTGTAGAAGATTACCGTTTGTTGGAAAAAATGAATAAAGTAACAGTGTGTAAATATTCCGAGATGAAACATATAGCAATGAATATAGAGACTGCATTGAAAGAACTGAATTCCAAGTATAAAAATCTTCAACCGTATTTAGAGCAGATTGATCAAATAGAAGATAGTGTTGCATCTCTTGAACAAGCAGCTTATAGTTTAGACCACTACTCCAAACGTTTAGAGGCCAAGTTTAAAACATTGGAGAAAAAATGATTCAATTTGAACTAAATATTGTGGAACTCATTTGTGTGTCAGTGTAGGTGGTTCTGTAAATGTTAATTCAGTATTAGTTTACTGATGCTAATTTGTGTAAATAAAACATTATATCAAGTGTTTTGGTTGTTCTGTATTGGATCAGATTAAATTTCTTTTTGATTATTTTTTGCTGATTTTTACATTACTGTATATTGTAGTAAAGCTAACCATCTTTCGATCACAACCCAATCTCGATTCCAGAGATAACATAACCATTTGTTTATCTATGGTAAAACTCGCCATCCATTAATCAGTGTGAATTTGGTTAGGGCTCACTCACACTGTCTGTCGCAATTTTCGATAAGGGATTAAAATAAATTGAAATAAAACTTCTTACTGCTGCTTGACTATACTACAAGAATACAAGGTAATTCAGACGCCATCTTTGTTGTGACTGATTTACCATGCATCGTCTGATATAATCTCACAATACTCACTAGTTCCAACACTTCATGTTATTTTTATTGCCAACGAGACTTTATTTGATCATTATTCACATTCAGATGTAATTACAGCATTATTAATAACAAATCAAACTTAAAAAGCTATCATTTATCGATATTCAACTTGGCGAACCCGGAAGTAACCTGAAATAAGGTCAAAAGAGGTCTGTATCACCCAGTCCCTTTATAAACCTATCATCATTACTCGATATGTTCATAGGAACTGGGTGATCAAGTCTCGCTAAAACAGCTGCCTCGCTTCGTAGGCTCTATCACGTGATAGAACTTACGAAGCGAGGCCGCTGTTTTAGCGAGACTTGATCACCCAGTTCCTATGCACATATCGAGTAATGATAGGTTTATACAGGGACTGGGTGATACAGTCAAACCAGCATTCTTTGAAACCCTGATACAATTTTCCAGTTTCAAATTGTTTCTCACTCTTGCAATTCAACAAAACTAATTCTGGCCAACCTGATACTTTTATGAATCATCGCTAGATTCACCATCTTATCTGCACAGTTACTGAACGTGTAGCAAGGGCGTAAGTTATATCCTTAGACACTATACACCTCTCCTTTTCAAATATATCAACTATCTACCAAATCTTTAGGCCTCCCATGGTCACATTCTACATATATTTTGTTCTTGACACTATTTCTCTTTCCATTCTTTTTTAAACAGCTTGATGGATTACAACCAGATTTCATGTATGTTAAACTTCATCGCCAAATGGAGCAGATTAAGACATTTTTCATTTCTTTTGAATCTTTTCTTCATTAGATGTAGGTAATTTAAAGTATGGTAGGGACACTTGAAGAGGCAAATTTGGACTTTTTTTACTTGATCATTTAATGTGAATGTTTATTGTCATTCTTGACATTATCTGTAATTTAAAGATTGGTTCTTTGGGAGGATTCCTGTAGAACTTCATAAATATTTACTCACATATTGTAAACTGAAACCTTAAATAATTTACATTTAAATTCATGAAATCATTAAAACTTGGTAGTATTGTTTATTGGGGCTTAATTTTGTTTGAATGCAATTTTAGGAGTCTATATTTTAACTTTTAAAGTTGTGAATAGGCTATAGAACAAATTTCTCAAGAAACTTTAATAAAATTCTGAATTTTTCGATCACATATTCTCAGAGTTTAACTTCCTTTATTACCACTAACCAAGAAATCATGTCAATTGTAGAGTTCTCAGTAGATTTAATAAAACTTAGGTCAAATTCATTCTTGGGACCTGAATTTTGTAGCACATTATATGGACACAGATCACTAAATATTCATGGGCCGTCACCTACGAATGTAGGGCGAAAGTTATTTTTAGTCCTTCTCTCCCTTTCCCTTTTTCCCCCTTTTGCATGTCGATTTTTGTTGACTTTTGGTGTAGAATTGAAGAAAAGGGTTTAAAAATAAATTTTCTGCCAGGTTTTGGTGAATATTCATGATTTTGAGGCGGAAGGATACAAGGGTTGTGAGGTTGGTTACGTTGAAAGGGAGGGCCGAAAATTGCTTGTTTAGTTGTCTGGACTTCCAGCCTGTGTATCTCAAGTTTTTCATGGTGAACCTCATACATGCTTTTGGGCCAGAGTTTGCCACATGTAGCTCCATCTGTGGCAGAAAGCGTTCTACCGAACGAATATTTGGGAAAAAGTTACAGCCGGTCTAAGAGACGAGAATTAACATTAAAGTCAATGGGGAAATAATTAGTGATCTGTGGCCTGTCTGTGCATGACATGGCTGTGACTGATATGCCTTAGTTTTGAAAACATGATGACTAAATTGTCAGAAAATATGTATAAAATATTTTGAGAAGAGAAAAACTCACAAAATGTTAAATTTTAAAAAAAATTATCAAAATTTGGAGAAAAATTGTGATTTTACTGCAAATTTCTCAATTTTCAGGTTTTATTTAATTTCTAACAGTAAGAGAAATACTTCAATGTCCAATTTTAGTGTATTCAGCCTAAGAAAGCACAGACAAAGTGAACAACATTGTAATTTCACCTAATTTTGTCTAAAAATCAGGAATATTCACAAAAAATCTACAGATTCCCCAATTTCGATGTATAAATTAATGCCTTCATGCCTACTCAAAAGAGTCAAAATTTCTAAAACTTCCCTTATTTCCATTGCTAATGTAACTTAGATGGAATCTATAAGTTTGTCAGGTTGAGAAATAGCTCCAGTTTTCCTACAGAAAATTGAAAATTGGCAACACTGAGTTAATAATAATCAGCAGATGGGTTTGTACAAAATGTTCAAAACAGGGGTTGGCTCAATTTTGCCACCAATTTAGACAGGAAAAGCATTTTTTTCACCATTGAAGCGTTAAATTCTTGTATTTCCTTCATGAAGGAAGCAATATCCCAGACTTTATAGACATTTTTCATCCCACCATTCTGTTTAGAGAGGCTATAAATGCCCCACCCCACCCTTTTTTATTTATGTGTTTTGAGAGATTTAATTGCACCTGTGTTGACAATTAAATTATAGTAATTGGAATTTGTTGTTGAATTACAGATAGGAATGTTATTTTTCACCAATAAATGGTTATTTTGTACATTTCCAGGATTTCTAACCTTTTTTGGTTAATGTCAAACTCAGAACCCTAAGACATGTCAGGCCAATAAGACCACACCCTGATACAAAACTTGTGTAGATGTGTAAATGTCAGCTTAATGGTCAATATTTTCTTATCAAGATCTAGGATTGGTGGTGTTTGTTGCATTTATGTTACTTATAGAGCAGTAAAATGTTAATTTTGCCCTGTTTCAGGCCTCTTTTATGTTGTCAACTCTGTCATAACTGCCTTTTTGACTTCATTTTTCCAGGCAATTGATGCAATGGTCCAGACATCTTGATTCAGCACAAGAATTGCAATAAAGATTTGTATGATGCCTCTGAGTTTTGAGATGTTGAAAACATTGAACTATTTTCAAATTCGTGAAAATTGTGTATTCTGTGACCCTTTTGTTACAGAGGAGTGGTCATAGACCAAAAATGGCATTTTCTTCTTTCATCAAGGCCTATTTTTAACCATAATTCATATTTATTGCACCTATTTTAGTTTTTATGTACACATATTAGCCAGGGATGGTAAAACATAGCTGTTAGACAGATTCCTTTGGTAATGTTAGCTCTGCAACCAAAGATAGGATTGATTCAGTCATTGACATATTTAGGGGATGGGGTTACATGTTTCAGTACAGACCTCTATAATTACAACCAATGCATCTGATTTGTGATTTTTCTGTTTGCATATTGCCCAGGGTTTCCAAAAATATATTACTTGCCAGTCTGACTATCTAAAAAAGTGGAAAATTTTTGGTTTTTTGAAAGATGCTACATGTAAATTGTGTACATTTTTCATGACATGGCAGTAAAAAATATATTTTTGAAAAAAAATCCAGATTATGAGTGTTTTCTGTGTAATTTGTTTGTAACTTGTCTTATTTTTTCACAAAACTCAAATACTGCCATTAATAAGAAAGATTTTTATACGCCCACATTTTCATGTGGACGTATTATGTCGTCGCCCCTGTCCGTCCGGACGTCCGTCCGTCCACAATTTGTTTGTGGACTCTCTACAGGTCACAATTCTTATCCGATTTTGACGAAACTTGAAATATAGGTTTATCCCCAAAAGATCTCGGTTCCTTTCGATATTGGCATGTATCGGATCAAAACTTCATGGATTATGGCCCCTGATTGTACGAAAAATCACGTTTTTAGCTTGTGGACCCTATACAGGTCACAATTTTGAACCGATTTTGATGAAACTTGACATGCATGTTTGTAACCCAAAGATCTTGGTTCCTTTCGATATTTGCGGCTATCGGAATGTAATTTCCTGAATTATGGCCCCTGATTGTCCGAAAAATCACCCTTTTTAGCTTGTGGTCCCTCTGGAGGTCACAATTATTATTCGATTTAAAAAAACGTTTGATTATATCACCGTTACACCCTAAGGCAGGTTGAGTTCGAATTTCGGGAAAATCGGACGAAAATTGCCATACAAAATGGCCGCCGTTAGTACACGAATACTGTTAAAAAATGGTATATCATGGTTGTGGACCCTGTGGAGGTCACAATTTTGATTCGATTGTGATGAAACTTGAAATTCAAGGTTATAACCCAAAGATCTCGCTTCCTTTCGATATTTGCGCATATCGGATCGTAACTTCCTGAATTATGGCCCCTGATTATACGCAAAATCGCCTTTTTTTTAGCTTGGAGGTCACAATTATTATTCGATTTAAAAAAACGTTTGATTATATCCCCGTTACACCCTAAGGAAGGTTGAGTTCGAATTTCGGGAAAATCGGACGAAAATTGCCATACAAAATGGCCGCCGTTTGTACGCGAATACTGTTAAAAAATGGTATATCAAGGTTGTGGACCCTGTGGAGGTCACAATTTTGATTCGATTGTGATGAAACTTGAAATTCAAGGTTATAACCCAAAGATCTTGCTTCTTTTCGATATTTGCGCATATCGGATCGTAACTTCCTGAATTATGGCCCCTGATTATACACAAAATCGCCTTTTTTTTTAGCTTGGAGGTCATAATTATTAGCCGATTTAAAAAAACGTTTGATTATATTACCGTTACACCGTAAGGAAGGTTGAGTTCGAATTTCGGGAAAAATCAGACCAAAATTGCCATACAAAATGGCCACTGTTTGTACGTGAATACTGTTAAAAAATGGTATATCAAGGTTGTGGACCCTGTAAAGGTCACAATTTTAATTCGATTTTGATGAAACTTGAAATGCATGGTTATAACCCAAAGATCTTGGTTCCTTTCGGTATTTGCGCATATCGGATCGTAACTTCCTGAATTATTCGAATTTCGTGAAAATGGTACCAAAATTGCCGGACGAAATGGTCTCCGATTGTACGCGAATAGTGTAAAGATATGGTATATCATGGTTGTTGACTCTGTACAGGTCACAATTCTTATCCAATTTTGACGAAAAGTCACATTTCTAGGTTGTGTACCGTCACACCATAATCATTGTCGACTTCGAATTTCATGAATATCAGACTGGAACTGACCAACAAAATGGCTGCTCCCAATACAGTATGAAATACAGGACTTAATGATGTAGGAAAAATCACTTTCCGTATTGTTTGTTCTCTATCCATCTCTCGAAAATGTGGGCGTATCCTGCCTGGCAGTGCCAGCCTATCTTTAAATTTTAGCACAAAAGGCCCAGGGACCTGAGATGCACCGTTGTACATAAAGCAGCATGTATACTTAAAGGGCCATCATTTTTGGAGTTATTCTTTGATTTTGATTTTCTTTCACCGGTGTGTTGCCAGAACATATGGGAAGCATATAAAAGAGGCCTTTTGGTGATACCTAAAGTTTCACTCCTATATAGGACACAGATCACTAAATATTCATGGGCCGTCACCTACGAATGTAGGGCGAAAGTTATTTTTAGTCCTTCTCTCCCTTTCCCTTTTTCCCCCTTTTGCATGTCGATTTTTGTTGACTTTTTGGTGTAGAATTGAAGAAAAGGGTTTAAAAATACATTTTCTGCCAGGTTTTGGTGAATATTCATGATTTTGAGGCGGAAGGATACAAGGGTTGTGAGGTTGGTTACGTTGAAAGGGAGGGCCGAAAATTGCTTGTTTAGTTGTCTGGACTTCCAGCCTGTGTATCTCAAGTTTTTCATGGTGAACCTCATACATGCTTTTGGGCCAGAGTTTGCCACATGTTGCTCCATCTGTGGCAGAAAGCGTTCTACCCAACGAATATTTGGGAAAAAGTTACAGCCGGTCTAAGAGACGAGAATTAACATTAAAGTCAATGGGGAAATAATTAGTGATCTGTGGCCATACACATCTTGCCTTATAAATGTGATGCACAACTTTTATTTTGTGTTTTATAGCTAGCATGACATTGTGTAGGGAGTTACAGGAATGTGACAAGCACCTGTATATGTTTTACTTATATATTATTACAGGAGCTGTATTAAATCTTGCTAGAGGAATTATATTGTCTCCCCCTGTTTACCATGATGAACCAGACAGTACACTTAAAAACTTTGATGAAAATTTGTTAAAAGTTTTGACTTGTCCACTTTCCAAAAAGCCATTGAGGTAACTATTTTGATATGCCCACATTATACATCATCACTCTGTCCAGTACTCTGTCCAGTTGTTCACAACAGGTTTCTCCCCTCCCCCCCCCCCTCCCCGACTTTCAAAGAAAGCAGAGGACTATTAAAATGGGTCCATCAGTCCGTCTACCATCACAATTTTGGGGACACAATTTTGAGGTAGAATCTTCAAAATTTCTTGTGGACGCTCTACAGGCTAACCTTAAAATCAGCTTGACTTTAAATTTATACACAGTGTTTAAGGTCATGAGACAAAGAAGATTATTGATTTTCAGCGATTTTCGATATTTACTGCCAGAGTTATGGCCCTTGATCACTTCAAAAAATCTTGTGGATGCTCTAGAGGCCAAAGTTAATATCCGATTGACTTTAAATTTATACACAGTGTTTAAGGTCATGAGGCAAAGAAGCCTAACCATTTTCTACGATTTGCGATAATTACTGGCCCTTGATCGTTTAAAAAAATCTTGTGATTGCTCTAGAGACTAAAGTTAATATCCGATTAACCTTAAACTTATACAGAGTGTTTAAGTTCATGAAACAAAGAAGCCTATTGATTATCAGTGATTTCCGATAACTACTGCCAGAGTTATGGCCCTTGATCACCTCATAAAATCTTGTGGTCGTATATTGTTGTCGACCCTGTCCGTCCGTCGGTTGGTCCGTGCACAATTGTTAGTGGACGCTTTACAGGCTAAAGTTAATTTCTTGTGGACGCTCTCTAGGCTAAAGTTAAAATCTGATTGACTTAAAATTAATACACAGTGTTTAAGGTCATGAGACGAAGAAGTCTTCTGATTTTCAGTGATTTCCAATAATTACTGCCAGAGTTATGGGCCTTGAACACTTCAAAAAATCTTGTGGGCGCTCAAGAGGCTAAAATTAAATATCTGATTGACCTTAAATTTATACACATGAGACAAAGAATCCCCGGTTATACATGGCAAGGAGTAGGGTTGCCTGTCCAGCCTCGTGGGTTTTCCCCGGGTACTCCGATTTCCTCTCACTGCTAAAGACCCTTGCGCGCAAGCGAATTATTGAAATAAAATTAAAAACCATATGTTAGTCTTGAAATGACAGAGTTGTGTCAAGTGGACGTTAAACCCCATTCTCTTTCTTTATCTCTCTCGCTTCAAACTTGCATGATTTTTGTAGGATCACTGCACCTGTCACAAAAACCTTGTAAATACTAGTGAGGAAAATATTTTATTCTCACAAACTCGCCCACAAATGTAGGCCGAAAGTTATTTTTATACGCCCACATTTTCATGTGAACGTACATTGCCATCACCCCTATCCCTGTTCGACATCTGTAAGGTCACTTCTTATCCTATTTTGACCAAACTTGAAGTAAAGGTTTATCTCCAAAAGATCTTGGTTCCTTTGATATTGGCATTTAATGGATTGAAACTTCATGTACTATGGCCCTGATTGTACAAAAAATAACATTTTTAGCTTGTGGACACTTAAGAGGTCAGAATCTTGTGAAAAGCTGCCAGACAAAATGGACACCCCTCAACCGTGTAAAATATGGTATATCAATTGTTGTGGACTGCTTAGTGGTCAGAATTTTGATTCGATTTTGATGAAACTTGCAATACAAGTTTAGAACCCTAAGCTCTTGGTTCCTTCTAAAAATCGCAATCTTTATCTGATGTATAAAAACATTTGAATATATCACTGTTAGACCCTGATGATGGTTGAGTCCAAATTTAATACAAATCGGACAAAAACTGTTGAACAAAATGGCTGCCCCTTGTACGCATTATATATGGTATATCAAGGTTGTGAACTCTCAAGAGGACACAATTTGATCTAATTTTGATGAAACTTGAAATATATGTTTATAATCAAAAGATCTTGTTTCCTTTCAATATTCAAGCTTTTCAGATTGTAAATTCCTGAATAATGGCCCTTCGTTGTACAAAAAATTAACTCTTTTTATGAGTTTGTTCTCTGTCCATCTCTTGCAAAATGTGGACGTATATTGCATGGCAATCATTGTTATTTTTTCTCTCTCTTTCCCTTATCCCTCTTTTGCATGGCAATTTTTGTTGACTTATTGGTGACGAATCGAAGAAAAGGGTTTGAAAATACATTTTCTGCCATGTTTTGGTGAATATTTCTCATGAAGAATCTCATACATGCTTTTTGGCAAGAGGTTATCACATGTTGCTCCATCTGTGGTAGAAAGCGTTCTACCGAATGAAAATTTTGGAAAAGTTAGAGCTGGTTTAAGAGACAAGAATTAACATTAAAAAGTCAACTGGGAATTGACATTAGTGATCTGTGGTCAGTTAAAGATATATTATGCAAGAGTTTAAATCTGCCTATTCTACGTCTTTCTTTAGGCCAGAATTGTAATCTAAATTCAGCCATATCTTGATTAATTTAAAGTTCCAATTTCACTTTTTCTAAGAAAGTCAAAATATAATTATTTCTATGTTTTTTGCTCAAAAGGTTGTCAACTCACTATTATACGATCATGGACAAAATTTTTGGGGGGGGGGGTAGAAAGGGTGACACTGGTTGATTGAGGAAATAGTTACTCAATTACCTCCCTTGTTTTCCCATTCCTCTCCATGGACGGCCATCTTCAAACGTTTGAATTTGAAGTTGAAAATGATATTTTTGCCAATTTCTCAACTGGCAATAGTGAATTATAGGATTAATAGGATTATTCTTTAACAAGGTAGGACTGTTTATAGGTTCAATCTATTTTGGGGCTTTATTTTAATAAATTTTAAAAATATAACTTAAAAAAATGCTATTGGAACTTTAAAAATGGACGAGGGTGACTTAGCTTCGAACAACCAGTACGGTAGTTGCAATTATCGCTCGCGTCTTGTCAAACCTTCTAAGGCTAATATCTGCTGTGTGGTGTAGTGTAGGCTACCATTCTCAACACAACTCTTAGTGTGACTGCAAGGGAATTTAAGATTTAGGAGATTGGTGGTGTACATCAGTGATCAGGGTATGAAAAGCTATTCATAAATAGAATACAATGAGCTATCACAATCAAGTACGTCACAGGTTTCGACCAATCACATTCACAGAGAGGGTTATGGGAATATAATATTTTTTGTCCCACGCCTTTTGAAGAAAGTGGGGGACTATTAAAATGTGTTCGCCCGTCTGTTTGTCTATCTGTCTGTCCATCTGTCTGTCTGTCCATCACACTCTTTGGGACACAATAACTCTCCTCCTAATTGAGATGGAATGTTCAAACTTGGTGTAGGTATTTATTAGGGCAAGCAGAGATAATCAATTCGATAGGTTGATGCTTTGGGACACGATAACTTTAGTTCTAATTAAGTCGGGGTGATGAAACTTTGCGTATAGTTTTATTACATCAATACATTGGGGATTTTGGCGGGGGACATCAGCCTCACTATTGGCTTGTTTTTCTCATGCACCAAGGGTCCCCGCTAGACCACATGGCCAATTGGGCTGAGTCAATGACATAAAATAACTGACAAATAACTGGAATCTTTTATTCCGATTCTCAACCTGGTTATCAACCATCAGAATAGCCATAATGTAGGGTTCCAAGAATCCAAGACCTCTGACTTCAGTAAACCCTTTTGAAATTTAACACTGTTTAATGAAATGAAATGGGGTTTAACATCCTACTGTTCTGCTCCTAAACTGGACTATAATGAAGACGAGCATACGCCATACAGTGTGCTATGAGGGAAATTATGCACGGGTATTGGCACTGCAACCTACTCTAATATCGAATTCCAACTGCCAAGGGATCTTTAACGTGCACACCAATGTGTACACGGGATCTTGGTTTTTTGTCCCATCTGAACGACTAACCAGCTGTCCTTGTCAGGCCCTCCAGGAAAGGAGAAAACACGCCGGAAAATCTGAATGAACTTTCTCTGCCAATGCGAGGATTAAACACCCGAACGCTAGGCTAGCGAGCCAGCGTCTTGCCCACTTATCCATGTGATCCCCAACAATGTGTGTACGTATTAAATATACTACATAAAATGTTTCATAGAAGTTGTGATTTCTTTATGACAGGTATGACAAAGAGACAAATCAACTACTTAGTGATGAAATTGGTGTAGCCTATTCAATTATTGACGGAATTCCAAATCTGAATCCTCAAGATGCCCGAATGCTGAAAACCAACTCAAATATTAATGTTAAAATTAAACCAACAGAATTGTGATGTGATTATTAATATCTAAGATAGTTAACACATAAATTTTAACACAGTGATAGAAACGAATGGTTTAATTAAGATGAAAAATTAATCTGTACCATTCAAAAATATATACTGCGATGCGATGAAAATTCACCACTGATACGACTGGAAGACGGTAGTGCTGATAAGATATAATGCAGCTAAAATGTGACTTTTAGCATGAGTTCAGACTAGACATATTATACTAACACAAGAAAGTCAGCGACCACGGAATCCATAACTTTACTGTGAAACACAGGCTACTCGTAAGAACAAGGTGTAATATGCAAAGAAGTAGCCACATATGCCATGCTGTCTGGAGAAAATGTTGTTGCATCTTCCACAGAACTGTAGAAGTTTCAAAAGTCCCATTTTGTATCCCATGTCTGCACCATAAAATCATGATTTTCAGCCTTGCCATTCTGTCGAATTCAATTAGTTGTATTTTTAAGAAAAATGATCAGTTGCTGTTACGTAACCATGATAACATCATCAGCACATATCATCATAATCTGATGTTACATTGAGAATTGAAAGATTAAAGTATATCTTTGGAACAAGGTATGGGATCATCTATTCGTAACAGTGGTGCATTTTCATTGTACATGTATCTCAATATATATATTTAACGAGTCTCAAAGTTGTAATATTTGACCCATTTTTCAAGACCAATAAAAATTAATATTGAAGTCATTCTTGCCTTATTAAGTGGTTGAATAGCAGAAACCCATCTATACATCTTTCGCGGAGATTTCTGCATTGGTGGTTGGAAGATTGGTACTGGATGAAAAATTAGTGATTGAATGTGATTTGACTACAGAATTATATGGGGGGGGGGGGTAGAGGGTTACATGTAAAATTTGATCTGCCTGCATTTTGCACTCACAGAAGACAACTACTTCAAGAATAGATCTATGTCCAGAATTGCCATCTTATTGAAGATTTGTATATTTTTTTGTAATGCAGATTTCATCAAGCTTCCTACATGTTATCACATAGCTATTTATCTGCATATGTTTTAAGTGGCCAGGTAAGAGAAATGCTCCAAATTGGTTTGAATACAAAACATACACTTAATTAAATGCTCAGAGCTTAAGATATTCTGGTGTTAGTCCAAAACATCTGAAACTATTTATCACATGTTCGAAATACATCAGTAAAAGTGATGTGTACCAACCCGTACAATTGAGTTGGGTAAATTACTCTGCTTAAAGGGACTATCCCGATTTAGACAGTCTCAAAAATAAAAGTCTGAGTATGTATGACATTTATATGCCAAAATATTTAATCGTTACTTGATAACGAACGATAAATTTCACGTACTTGTTATTTTTATTAAATAAAAGTGTGTTTTTATCATACGAATTTGTTTGGTTATATGAAATATTTAAAATCATGGATTTAGCTGTTCAGTTATCAAAATTCATTGAAAATCAATATACTTGTTCGTCTCAAGACTTTAAACTCTGTGTATCAATCAACTGGATGGTAAGTTCGACCTCCAGAGCGTTACAGAAGATTTTTCAAAGTGATCAATGGAGATAACTCTGACAGTACTGTAATTATCAGAATTTGCTGAAAATCAATAGGATTCTTCATCTCATGACTGTAAACATTGTGTATAAATTTAAAGGCAATCGGATATTGCTTTGGCCTATTGGGCATCCACAAGTTAACCAAGGGCCATAACTCTGGCAGTAATTATCGAAAATCGCTGAAAACTTTAGTATCTAGAGTGTCCACAGGATTTTTTGAAGTGATCAGGGGCCATAACTCTGACAGAAATTGTCGGAAATCGCTGAAAATCAATGCTGTCTTTATTCTGAATAGGTTGCCAAAGAACAAGTTGCCGAATAGGTCGCTAATTTGTGTTCGGTTTGGGCACAGCCATGTTTCATCCGGCACCTTTAAAGTAGTTCCAATATGGCATAATTCGTCATACAGCCGAGTCTAGATGTAGTTTCGGAATCTGTCGAAGCATGCCGAGTGAAGCGTCCTTTTCTCATTTGTTTACTTCCTGTTTGACATTTTGATACTTAAAAATCTTACTGTTTCTTCTTGAAAAATTATAATAAAACAGTGTTATGTCTAGGCCTATATGACAACGTTCTCCTTACGACGTATTACCATCCCTACAGTGATTCAGATTTTATCAGTGGTGTAGTTATTTATAGTTTAGAACATAGAAGCTACACTAATCAATCAAAATTTTAATTAATTTTAAATTTTAATATGCTTAAATTAAAAGAGATTCGTGATAAATAATTTTTAGTTCACAAAGGCCGAGCAAAAAAAAAAAAAATCAAAAGAAATAACCATAAGACCTATTTAGGCCTATATGAATTTTGCATGAAGTGTCTACATGTAAATTAATTTTTTTGAATAAAATTCATATATTTGTGCAAATGGCATTTTAGATTATTTCATCCATTTACATGAAGGGGCCGTTTTCAGTTGTTATATTTAATGATAAGATTTGAAAATGCATGCCTATACTTTAGCACTATGGCTATTATGATGTGGGTTTTTATGACGTTATGAGTCAAACCTCTGGTTCATTTAAGAGTTAACTTTTAGGCTTTAGAGTGTTCAAAAGCAATTGTGAATGCCAGATGGACAAACGGGGGCAACGACAATAACCAACCACATTTCAATAAAGATAGTTTGCCAGACAACAAAACATACGCCCACAGCAGCCAAATTGTCTGGGCAGTCAACAAGGGTTTTATACGCCCACATTAAAATCATATTCCTGAAGCAATGGCCTGAGAAATCCCTCTCTGGCCATTGCTGCAATAGCGTCTGTTTCTTTAACTTATGCGGGAGTGTGTCTATTCTTTTCGTTCAATGAAAGCTATCACTTCAGTACAGCAACATGACAGTCCTTTGTTTAATCTGGGTCTTCCCTAAAACTTTGGACAGTAATTTAAGGTATTAAAAACGGTGAAAGTATGTTCGTTTCCAAACAGTATTGTTTACATTTCATTCGACTTGATAGCCTCGTTTGTCACACAATTTGTTTTACTGCAGTATTCTGCTATGCACGGGTTAATTAGGCATAATAAAATTGTGGTCCAATATTGGCACTCGTTTTAAAGCCCCAATAACACTCTTGTTGTAACTGAAAAATCTGTCCCAATCTTCATTCTGGTCAACAAATCGTATTATTTTAGAATATTCCAATTAAATGATGATATAAATTTCATCTTAACACACCTAATTTAAAAAATTGGAAAAATTCAACCAATTGATTTGAAAAATCTAACGTAAACCTTTTCAAATGTGACTTGGATTTTAAAATATTTTCAAACCCTCTGGACAAGTAAAATATGTTGTAATGGATAATTTACACAACAGGTAGGACATTTAAACATCTAGTACTTAGAATAAGGGTATTATTTAATTTATGGAGCTACCAAGCCAGCAAGAATCTTATTGTCCCTTTAAATGTAAAGCTTTTGTAGGGCAGCTAGTGATTGGTTGGTAGTCGGACTACTGACCAATCAAAATTTAAAACAAAAAGCCAACAGTGAGGCTGATGTCCCCCGCCGAAATCCCAAAATAAATAGATGACACATATTAATTAATCGCACATTTATTTTTTTTCAAACCATTGAGCAATCAAACTGTACACGAAGTGTCATCCAAAAGTGTTTTATAAAGAAAAATGCTAAAACCGACGAGAAAAATGAAAATGTACCCTAGTTAGGGGGACCCTAAAGGCAGACAAAAGGTCCCTCCAGGCTTGACAAACGGGGCCCCTCTGGCCAAGGGAAAGGGCCCTCGTGTTTGAGTCAATCGTTTCTTTACACTGTTACTGTCGAATCCATTACTGAATGCGAATGCAGTCATTGTATTGGCATAAAAATCATCAATCAAGATGAACCTAAGTTATCTTGTCCCAAAGTATCAACCAATCAAATTGCTTATCTCTGCCTACCCTAAGAAGAAAATGCTCATCTTCGAACTCCATCAAGGCATTGACCTAATAAGCATACACACCAATTTTGAACATTTTAACTCAATTCGAAGGAGAGTTAATGTGTTCCAAAGTCTCGGCAAATCAAATTGCTTATCGCTCTGCTTACCCTGAGCAGAAAATGCTCATTATCGATCTTAGTCAAGGTATTACTGTAATGAAACTATACACCAAGTTTCATCAATCTCACTTAATCAGAACTAAAGTTATCGTGTCCCAAAGCATCAACCAATCAAATTGCTTATCTCTGCTTACCCTGAGCGGAAAATGCTCATCTTCGAACTCCATCAAGACATTGACCTAATAAACACATACACCAAGTTTGAACATTCTAGCTCAATTAGGAAGAGAGTTATTGTGTCCCAAAAAGTGTGACGGACAGACAGACAGACAGACAGACGGACGAACGAACCCATTTTGATAGTCCCCCAACTTTCTTCGAAAGGCGGGGGACAACAATATCCACAATATCAGTGTGTAGTGAGATTACCTCTAATCAAACGAAACACTGCGCGGAGTATGCACTAACATGTGGTTGTATATTGTCGTCAACCCCATCGGTCAGTATACGAAACATTTATAATCATGGATTTATCTGATCCGTTATCAAAATTCATTGATAATTAATATACTTGTTCATCTCAAGTCTTGAAGACCTTAAAATCTGTGTATCAATCTGAAGTCAATTGGGTGATAAGTTTGGCCTCTAGAGCGTTAAAAGATTTTTCAAAGTGAACAAGGGCCATAATTATCGGAAATCGCTGAAAATCAATAGGCTACTTTGTTTCATGATCTTAAACACTGTGTACAAATCTAAGGTCAATCGGATATCTACAATAGGCTCGTTAAAAACAATAGGCTTCTTTGTCTCATGCCCTTAAAGACTGTGTATAAATTTAAATTCAATCGGATATGAACTTTAGCCTCTATAGCAATTGCTTGTGGATGCCGGACGGACGAGCGACGACAATATACAACCACGTTTCAATGTGGCCGTATAAAAAATGAAATGAAATATAGATCTGATTGGAATAAGATATATCCAAGCCATTTCACTGGGTTTTGTATTTTTATTTTAAAAGAATATTCTTTATTTGATTACATGACAAATATAACTGATTACTGTCTCTATAATATTTTTTATTCCATAGAATTAACCATCTATTGACCATCATCACCCATCAATTTAATGTACACATAAAGATTTTATTAATAATAATTAATAGAATATATAATATTTTGGGTTCCACTGTCGGCACAGTAGGGCCGAAAGCATTTACCATGCAAGATACGCCAATATTTTGCAAGAAATGAATGGAAAACAAGCTCAAAGATAGGTTGCCAGGCAACGAAACATACGCCCACTGCAGCTAAATTGTCCGGGCAGTCAACAAGGGTTGTGGCATATTTTTACTTTTTTTGGTAATGAAACATTTGTAATACACTAAAATCTGATTTAGAATAACAACTCATGTAATTATTAGAATAAAGTTTTACCCCACGCTAACAATTAGTATATACATGAAACATTTAATATCATGGATTTTGCTGTTCAGTTATCAAGTCATTGAAAATCAAAATACTTGTTTGTTTCAACACCTTAAACTCGGTTTGGCCTCTACAACGTCACAAGATTTTTTTTAAGTGATCAAGGGCCATAACTCTGGCACTAATCAGAAATTGCTGAAAATCAATAGGCTTCTTCGTCTCATGACCTTAAACACTGTGTATAAATTTTAAGTCAATCAGATATTCAATTTAGCCTCTAGAGCGTCCATGACGGACCAACAGACGGAGCGACAATATACGACAACATTTCAATTTCAATCAGGGGCCATAATCAAGGAAGTTACGGTCAGATATGCTTTAATATCGAAACGAACCAAGATCTTTGTGATATAAATACATGTATATACATGTATATTTTAAGTTTTATCAAAATCGGATAAAAGCTTTGACCTCTAGAGGGTCAACAAGAGCGGTCATATTCTGCCCCCATTTCCATGAATTTCAAACTTAACCATCATTAGTGATATAATTAAAAGGTTGTTTTTTTAATATGAAATAAAAAGTATGACTTCAAGAGTGTCCACAAGCTAAAATCAATTTTATTGCACAATCAGAGGTTTAAATCCAGGCAGTTGCAGTCTGATAATGCGCAAATATCGAAAAGGAACAAAATTTTGGGGATATAAAAAAAAATAAGCATATATTTTAAGTTTCATCAAAATTGTTCACCACCTTGATATTACATTCTTTAACACTATCTGCGTACAGTGAACAACCATTTTGTCGGGCAGTCTAAGTCTGACTTTGATAAAGTTAAAACTCATCTGTATGGTGTGACAGCGTTATATTCAATCATAATTTTAAATCTGATAAAAATTGTGACCTTTAGAGGTACCACAACAAAAGTGTTATATTTTTCATTTATAATCATGGGCTATAATCCTGGAACTTACAGTCTTTGACTCTTTGAGTAATAAACATACATCTCAAGTTTCATCAAAATACGATAAAATCTATGACCAGTAGAGTGTTTAATAGCTAACAATGTGCTTTTCTGCACAATCCGTAAAGTTACTATCCGATACATAAAATCTATATTTCATACATTTCATGTTTTCGCGAAAATCAGATAAAAATTGTGACCTGTGGAGTGTCTACAAACAAATTGTGGGCGGACATGGGCGACGACAATATACTGATTCGTAACGTAGCATGAAAATGTGGGCGTAAAAAAATGGAACTAAAGACTGCAAACAAGCAGTATAATAATAGAGCTTGTCCCATCACTATCAAAATTAACATGTCAGATCAAACTAATTCAATACTTTGTCATACATGTAAATTGAAAAGAGGGTTTGCTTCTTTAAATTCTCTACATTGTTTAATTTTATATTATACAGTATATTTTGCTATTATAAATTACATGTATGCATTCTATTAGAAAATCTAAATAACTAAATGTGATTATACCCCTTGTATTGACTTTTCCACACTACACCTTATTAAATGACATATTGAAGTGACTGTCCCTTTGATATCTTTCTTTACATTAATCTATGATATGTACAAAAAGGTAAATCTAATGTGGCAATAAAAGTTTCCACTTGATTATCATACACACCATCCTTATTAACCCTACTGTGAAACCTGTTTTACAACCCCATAAAGGAGTTCAAAAGAAACAATACACATAATCATAAAGTTGTTTGTGGGTGGTTGTCAGGCAATATGAGACTCAAAGGTAGTGGTTACACATTTTATGCTGGATTCATCACACAGTACAGTTTACTACATTATTCAGTTACCTAGCCTAAAGTTAGTTGGGCCATGAGTACCTAGATCTTAAGACTAGTAATAACCACAACTTTGAGAATTAAATACGGAATTATTATACATTTATACAACTGTAAGTATTGTACGCTAACATACTTTTAAAATTAACTCTAAATTAGGATTTTCTGGATAAATGTTTTGGCGCATCTGCAAACATATATTTTAGTTTAAAAGCTTCTGCTAAGAGTTCTTCAACATCTTTATCTTTCCAATGATGTGTTGGTAGGTTTTGAAGTAACATCAGTATTCCTTGAAAATCTCTTTCCTGTTGAATGTCTTTGGAGAAATAATCAACAAATGCTGCACAAACATACAAATGGAAATCTGCAAAGCCATTTATTTCAGATAAATATGTGTCCCAAAGTCTTATCGTACAACGTAATGGTATTTCTCGCATTAACAGATTATTCATCCATCGGAAAGAAAACTGAAGGTATTCCACACAATGTTTTTCTAAATGTGTGTTTAATGGGTTGTCAATTCGTTTGACAAGTTCATGTAAGGCGTTTACTTTCATCTGTATTCCAGGTTGAGCAAACGTATAGTTATCTTGTATACCATCTAATAATTTAGATGTACACCAAAAACTATCCGCTTCAATTATGTTTAAAATAGATTTCGGTAATTCAAGCAAATCACAGTTTTCCACCTCTATATCATTTTCAATGTATTCGAATAGAAAAACAACAAAAAATGGTGTAACTAAATCATTAATTCCCTGAACATAGCCACTAGCAGGATGTCTAATGGCCCATATAAACAATATTCTTTCAAAAATTTCTTGAACCACTTTTTGTTGAAATAGATGTGCTAGTGACGTCATTCGAGGAATATCTTTCAAAATTTGCTTGAAAGTTTCTGAATGTGTATCTTGGTGACGAGTATCATAGTACTGTTCGATAAAACCGAAGTATTCATGGCGTTTTCGCTCCAAAGTTTCTTCCCTTCTATCTAAGCTAGCGGGTAAATATCCTGACAGGATTTTCCAAGCTGTCGGGCGAATACTTCTGGGTATTCCAGACCAGCTTAAGCTTCTTAATTGATCAAGATTTAGATTTGGTTCGTTTAATAACTTTTTAAATTTATCAATCTTAGCTGCCTCCCTTTCCACATCTGTATTTTGGGCAAAACGTATGTGGGTAGTTTTAGGTGGTTTGTAGCTGTTGTTTAATCTCACTCCGAGACCAGGACCTGCATGATGGCTGTTAGATGAGATATTGGCTTTACTCCCATCCAACTTCAGCAGAGTATTATCTTTAGAACTCTGTGTTAAGCTTTGTTTGCTGTGGTTGTCTAAGACAGCTTTTGCTGTCGATTGTACATCTTTCAGAGACATTTGCATGTTGGACATTGACAGAAGCTCATCATCTGTATCATCCCATGCATCAGAGGTTTTATTCTCAAAATCTGCAAAGGTATCTCTTTTTGTGTATTTGGTTTTATCTTCCTTCTTTGGTGAACTTGGAAGTTTGAAATTCATTGGCGGATGCTGCGCGCCATACACTGGACGAATACTACCAGGCACACTTGTCATGGAACTTTTCCACGGTCCTGGTTTACTCCCAGTCCCTTCCTTCATGTTCAAAGCAGGAACATTCGTGCTAGGAGTCGACATTACAGTGGGCAATACAGGACACACCCACAAATTACTAGAAAATTCACATAATACTTAATTCATTGATGTTTCGCAGATCTTTCTATCATACCACATTAGACCTCATCAAGTTCATTTCTTATCAGGGTAGGGTTACGGATTTACATTTTTCGTCACCATTTTCGTCAAATTTTCCCAGAATGCGTAGCGAGAAAGTACAGAGAGTCTGCGCAGTGTAATGTTGATATTATATTCATCCGGGTATTCTAAAATCCCGGAACTACTATTAATAGTATTTTGAAACAATATACCACGGCAGCTGATTGACATCAGTGTTGTACTGTTGTCTATATCTATGGCGTTGTGTTATTGAACACGCTTCCACAACAATAAACAATAGAAACAAAGATATTGGTAACTGAAAGATGATCGTTTGATATATTTATAGATTTTAGACCTCCACCTTACTCTAAAAAGAGAAACTGAAAAGAAAATCAGGACAACAACTGTGAGTGAGGAGACGTTTTCCCCCAAAATAATCACCAGATGAATACAGATTAAAATAATATACAGCCTCATTATTTCAAGTGAGTAGACTTTTTTTTATAATGTGCAGCGAGGTAGATACGTCACTATCCCTTCCGAATAACAGTAAACAGCAAAACCCCACAAAAAGCACTGAGAAGAAATTTAGGTTATTGTCTTAAAGGGACAATAACATTCTTGCTGGCTTGGTAGTGGTAGCTCCAGAAAATAAATAATACCCTTATTCTAAGTACTAGATGTTTAAGTGTCCTACCTGTTGTGTAAATTATCCATTACAACCTATTTTACTTGTCAAGAGGGTTCGAAAATATTTTAAAATCCAAGTCACATTTGAAAAGGTTTACGTTAGACTTTTCAAATCAATTGGTTGAATTTTTCCAATTTTTCAAAATAGGTGTGTTAAGATGAAATTTATATCATCAATAAATTGAAATATTGTAAAATAATACGATTTGTTGACCAGAATGAAGATTGGGACATATTATTCAGTTACAACAAGAGTGTTATTGGGGCTTTGACCTAATATATTTATAGATTATTATTTATAGATCACTATATATATATATATAGTTGATACTATGAAAGTCGAGAAAGAGAATTGAAAAAAACAATAATTTAGCTTCCAATTATTCCTGCCATTGTTGAAATAGCTTGTTGACGTTCAAGATGCGAACACCCTATGAATTTACCCATATTATTGTCAAATTTGTTTTCTTCAGTATTATTTTTTGATAATATATATAGTTTACATTTATTTTTACAGTTTTCGACTGAGTTGAATTATCATGGATAAAGATAACCAGCTTCATTTTGAGGCAGCTAATCATGGTGATGTCATGTTGGCTGGATTACGACACTTGCGTGATAAATGTCAATTATTTGACATGATTCTAACTGTTGGTGAGGAAGATTTACCAGTACATCGCGTAGTTTTAGCTTCTTGTAGTGAATATTTCAGGTAGATATATATAATAATTATTTTGAAGGGGGATCCAAAAAGCTCTACTAATCATTAATTTTTCAAATATTTTTGTATTAATAACAGAGATTTAAATAAAACCCAGTTGCGGTTTCCACTGTTATGTTAATTATTTTATGGCAGACTAATCTTGCTTGTTGCAAATATGACTTAGACACATAATATGGTACATGATTCGAGTGGATATTAAATTTATTTCATATCTACCTTAATTTTAATTTAAGCTCATATTTTGTTTGTTGTTAAACATCATGTGTAAAAATATAAATTATTCACAGGGCAATGTTTACTGATGGTTTAAAAGAATCTAAACAAGAATGTATTATACTGAATGGTGTGACAGCTACTGGAATGAGGAATCTTATTGACTTTGCCTACACTTCTAAAATCAACATAGATACTGGTATAAAGGCTGCTGCTTTTATTATTATCTAAAATAAATACAACTACAATTTACTTTTAGGATTATTTGAGTATTTTTTAGCTTTGCAAAGCAAAATGGTTTCAAAAGTTGTTTTGGTAAAAAAAAATGAGCTTACAAAAACTTTTTGCTTGTGTTACAGCATCCTTGGTATCCACAGTGGTTTCATTGTGTTCCAATCCACTAATCCTGGGTCCAATCAATAGTGAAGACCCAATGTTTTGAAAAAAAAATAATTACTAGCTTACTAATTTTTTTGTGCTTGTGTTACAGGAGTGATTATTTCCAAATACCTGTATACATGTATATTTAATATTTATGGAAACATTGTTGAAAATGGTTGGTCGCCCCCTTAATTTGATGATACAGCAAGATTTTATAGATTCACTTTTTCGCATTGCATAATTTGTGGACAACAACAAAAAAATACAATGGAAAATAACATGTACAACTGTATTGTATTTTGATAATTATTTGAAATTCAGTTATTCAAACATGCATTATGCAAGAGCTGAATCTGCTTATTGCAGGTCTTTCTATAAGCCTTAAATGTTATCTAAATTATTAATTAGACATTAATTAACTTATCCAGACCATAATCAACTATCGATGGCATCGCTAGTCTGCGATCTTTAGTGGATTGTGATCCAATTTACTGCATAACTTTCCTTCGTGATTTAATGATTAAATGGATAATTGAGACTAAAAAATCTTTCAAATGCTTAATTCTCGGTTCATAGTGGATCAATTTGACTGAAATTTTCAGCAAATTATCTTCACATTATCTATTTTTTAACTATTATAGTGAGAACTGCCAACTTATATCTAATATCCCATAATATATCTTTAATATTTGAAATTTAGCTATTTAATATTTGAAATTCAGTTATTTAAAATAGCATTATGCAAGAGCAAAATCTGCTTATTACAGGTCTTTTTTTAGGCCTGAAATGTTATCTAAATTATCAATTAGACATTAATTAACATATCCAGACCATAATAAACTCTTGATGTCAAGGCTAGCCTTCGATGTTGGCAGATTAAAATCCGATATGCCGCTTAATGGCCGTTAATAATTAAATCATCAAGTAGATGATCGAGACTATGCTGTTTATATTAATGGTTTGAGTAATGATGAATATTTTAAACGCTTTTTTCTCGGCTAATAGTGAATCAATTTGACTGGAAGTTTCAGCAAATTACCTTTACACTATCTAGTTTTTAACTATTATAGTGAAAACTGCCATCTCTTTATCTTATCTCCCATAATGTAACTTTAATATTTGAAATTCAGTTATTTAATATTTGCACCCAATGCTAAAACTAGGCATGGAAATATTGATTATATATTTATTTATTTTTATTTATTACAGAGAATGTTTATGATGTACTGGGAGCTGCCAATCATGTACAGATATTACCAGTTCTAACAGCATGTGAAGATTTTCTCAAAAAACATTTAGATCTAAATAATTGTATTGATGTCATGAATGTTGCAGAACTTTATTCATTACAACCCTTATACCAAGTAGCCCAACAGTATATCAGCAAAAATTGGTCTATATTTGCTCTATCAAACGATTTTCATAAACTCAGTGTTCAAGAACTAAGCATTTTATTATCCTCTCATTTTCCTGTTGATTGTTCAGAATA
Organism: Patella caerulea; assembly: GCA_036850965.1. Taxonomy (NCBI): domain Eukaryota; kingdom Metazoa; phylum Mollusca; class Gastropoda; family Patellidae; genus Patella; species Patella caerulea. The sequence goes on from JAZGQO010000006.1 coordinate 30,635,499, forward strand.
TCAGATTCTTTCATCAGTATTAGACTGGCTCGAATATGATTTTATTGAGAGAATAGAATTTGTGCCAGAACTGTTAAGAGAAATAATGTTTGAATGTATAAGTCGGTGTGAAATGGAAGTTATATGTGCGAATTCTATATGGACAAATTTGTTCACACACATTCCCCAAGTTCAAGACTTTTTGAAAAAAGTGGCGCAGAATCCTGTTTCTAGGGACTGGTTAACTTCATCAGGAATATCCAATTTACGAGGATTCCAGCACTCGTTAATAGTAGCAGGTGGTTTTACTAATGAAGGTGGTCTCACTAATTCTGTCTGGTATCTTGATACAGATACAGGCCAACTTCGTCATCTGACAAAAATTCCTCATGTTGACCAGTGTAATTTTGGTATGGGTGTACTCAATAATAAACTTTATGCTGTTGGTGGTTGTTTCAATGATCAAATGCAAGAATTGATTCACCCATTTTGTTTCTGTTATGATGCTCAATGTGATGCTTGGGAAAGCATTGCTCCCATGTCTCAAGAAAGATGTAATTTTTATCTTGGTGTGCTTGAAGGAAGATTTTTTGCTATTGGAGGAGATCCACAGGCATCATTGGGTGTAGCAGACACAGCGCCATGTGAATCATTTGATCCAGACACAAATACTTGGGTTGACGTCCAGCCAATGCCTGGCAACCGTATGCAGCATAGTGGTACTTCACATGGCAGACGGCTTTATGTTTCGGGGGGACTACAGGAACAAGATGGTGATGTTTTTGATGATTTATTGTGGTTTGACTTGAATACAAACTCCTGGTATAGAGGAGCCCCCATGAGAACTCCAAGAGCAGATCATTCCATGTTTGTGTTCAATGAAAAAATTTACATATCGGGTGGTTGGTTTTATGATACCCATACACAACAAAGAGTCATTGCTTCAACAATAGATTGTTATGATATTGAAACGGATTGTTGGGAAACTGTTGCAACATTAAATGAATGCCGTTTATTTGCAACGTACACAATGTATAATGGATGTATTTATGTGGTGGGTGGTTGGAGGGGTGGTAACTATCGTAGAAAATGTAATACTATTGATGTGTTTGATTTAACACGTGGAGAATGGATTGATAAAAAACATCAACATCTACAAATATGGGAACATTCTAGCTGTACAATGTATTTACCTAGATTTATAACATGACACAGAATGTTATAATATGGTCTCATGAAATCATTGTACAATATCAAATGTGTTTAGTGGCCATCTGACAGTAAATAAATCTAATGTATTATATTACACAACGTTTACAATTGTTGCAATTATATATAGTACAGATTTTATGGTGTTATTCTTTGTTATATTGGGTTTTTATGGTATATAACTGAGGTACATTTATATACTTTACCACTGCATCTTATATAATAGCCCCAGTCTGTCCACAGTTTGTTTGTGGACGCTCACAGGTCACAATTTTTATTTGATTTTGTTGAAAATATAGGTCCATTGCAAAGATCTTGTTTACTTTCAAAATTAGCATGTAAACCATAACTCTAGAGGTTACAATTTTTATCAGATCAAAAAATATGTTCGAATATAATGCTGTTGCACCATGACGACGGCGGTTGAGTTGGAATTTCGTGGAAATCAGACGAAACTGACCGAAAAAATGGCAGCTCTCTATATGCAGATAGTGTTGTAATATCAAGGTTGTGGACCTTCTAGAGGTCACAATTTTCATTCATTTTGATGAAACTTAAAATGAATATTTATAACCCACAGATCTTGGTTTCTTTCGATATTAGCGCATATCTGATTGTAACTTTTGGAATTATGGCCCTTGATTGCATGAAAAATCGTAGGTTTAGCTTGTGGCGGCTGTAGAGGTCGCAATTTTTTTACCCCATTAAAAAAATATATCACTGTTAAACCATAATGTTGATAGAGTTCGAATTTCATGGCAAAATGGCAAAATATGGTATGACTAGAGGTCATATGACAAAGACCTTGGTTCTTTTCAATAATTGTGCATATCCCAAAGTAACTTCCTCGGTTGTGACCCCTGATTATTCGTAAAAAAAATAATGGCATTTTTTAGCTTATGGACCTGCAAAAAGTAACAATTTTTATATAATTTTAAAAACCACTGATATATATCACTGTTCCATCATAATGAAGGTTGAGTTGAATTTCGTAAAAATTGAAATGAAACTGCACGACACCAAGACTGCTCCTGGTACGCAAATTGTGTAAAAGTATGTAATCTGGAGGTTGTTGACCCTCTAGACGTTACAATTGTTATCAGATTTTGATGAAACTTAAATTATATCTTTATATCCCAAAGATCTTGGTTCTTGCTGATATTCGCTCATTTCAGCTATAACTTCCTGGATTATGGCCCCTGTTTTTTAGCGTGTTCTCTATCCATGTCTTGCAAATTGTTTGTGTATCTTGCATGGAACCCCCTAGTTAATTTTAAACTTACATAATTTATTAACACATGTAAGGCTCAGATTTTACAAAACACTGTAACTAAAAGTCATTTTTATAAGCCCATATGGAAATGTGGTCATATATTGCGGTCGCCTGTTAATCTTCCACAATTGCTTGTAAACGCCAAAGGTAATCATACAATTATTGTAAAATGGATAGATGTTTATTACATTAGTGAGATGAAGAATCATATATAATTTCAATAATTTCTGTTAATTACTTCTCGAGTTCTGATGCTTGTTTCTCTTTGTTGCACCTTGTGAGTGCCCTAACGTTAAAGATACATTATGGGAGATTTTGACAAGGAGTTAGCCATTCTTGCTATAAAAGTTCAAAAATAGATGTTGAAACAAGAATATATTGAAAATTTCAGTCAAATAACTTTATCCTGACCAAACTTGTTACCACTATAATTTTTTACTAGAAATGGTAGTTAAAATCATCGACACCCTTTTCCCACTATGGCCGATTGTTGATTGACAGGCGTTAACTCCACCTACATAGTCTCGGTCATCAAGTAATGTTTAAATTATACTTGTGTATAGCCTCGGTCATCACTGTCTTTTATGAATAATTTCCGGAAGTATGATGACGTCAACGTCACGGAGAAACCCCACCCACGACGGCATAGTGATTAAATCAGTCGACGAAATCCTGTTTTAATCCAAGCCATCCGTGGGTCTACAGTGTGTTCATTTTGGGCTTGTTGTTTAAATGAAGATCTAATTTATAATTTCTATGACATCTGAGGCTCAAAGGAAAACCGACAAAAGTCAGTTTTTGCTCTTCCATAATGTATGTTTAAAAGGTTTCTGCCAATCTGTATGCTTGATTTAGATTAGTAACAGGAAGAATCCTATTGAATTTTAGCTATTTCTATTAATCACATCTAGAGTTATCGCCTTTGTTTTACCTTATTTGATCCTTGTGAATGCTCGAACAGCCAAAGTTATCCTCAGACCTTTGTGATATTTATATGCATTATTTAAATTAGCCTGGCGAATTTCAACAATTTCTGTTACTTGTAGAGTTATGGCCCATGTTTTACTTTTTTTAACCTTGTCAACATTCAAATGAAAAAAGTTATCCTCCGATCAGTATGAAATTTATATGCATTATTTAGATTTGTAAAATTTCAACAATATCTGTAAATTACTTCCATAGTTAAGACCCTTGTTTCAGTTTGTAAAACCATGTGAACCCTCAAACGAAGAAAATTTTAATCTGATCTGTATGAAGTTGTCCTGTAAATACCTCCAACTACCTACAAAACAATAAATATGCGACAACTCTTGTTGACTGCTCAAACAAATTAGCTACTGTGGACATATGTTTCGCTGCCTGGCAACCTAATTTTTTTTTAGCCTACTTTCTCATGAACTTCTTGATGGATGGATCGTATTGAACTCTTCAGTTTTAGTGTAAAAAAGAGATTTACCCACATTCCATCTCATGGCTTCCTGTGTGTTTACTCAAACTATTAAGCAAAGTATTTAAAACAAAACAATTCACCATGTTAATCTCAAAATTATTTACCGTGTTTGAGTAGATGTTCAGTCACATCTCACTCTCTCTGTTGCTTTGTGATGAAGCCATGAACTAACAAAATAAGTTGGGCATACAAAAAAAGCTTATCAATCAAATTGTGCAACATAATTTGATGACAGACTACCGAACCAACAGGTATTTACCAGCTAAATCCTAGAGGTTGTTTCCGTGAAGAATGAGATACATGAACATCAATTGCTTTAATAATATTTATTGCACATATCACTGACACTCCATTGCACTGAATCATACATTTAAATAGCACAACATAAAATTACATTATTATGCCTTAAAAATCGAGAATGTATCATTGATTATATTTTTTTTAAAAATGGACTACTAACAATTTATTTTAAGAAAACACATTCTTGATTGTAGCAACCACTTCATGTGAAAAATGTCTACTCTTTAAATTGTTCTGCTTTTTTAAAAAAGAAAATTGTACATAGGGCACAGAAAACTACTAAAGCACATTTTAATATAACATAGATGACAATGGTGATAACAATGGCACAAAAAAATATAATTAATAAAACTGTTGACTGGGGAGGACTAGGATTTCTTGAGACAATAAATTTTTTTTTAATGTTTTGGTGGTGTTTTTAGTCCAAAAAGGATGAGGTTTTAAGAAAATCCACACTTTCACTATCATGTAAATGCAGTTATGTTTATGAACATGAATTAAATGTTTCAATATAAAATAATAAATAAAATGTATAATATCAGGATGAAACCATCATAAATTCTTTCTTAATTTCCACTGTACAGTAGTTTTTCTTATCAGTACATAATAGATTATGGTGTCAAATCAATGTCAGATATTAATATAATATGATATGCAATGAATGTGCTTTTTTAGACATGGTTAATTCTACAGTCATGTATTAACTTTGTTCTAAGTTGGAAAGGGGAGGAATGGGAGTTAAAAATACATATTTTAAAACTAACATTATATCTTATTCATTCAGATCTGATGGAAAACTGAGTGACATGTACAAATTGGTAGCACAAGAGCCCATTGCATCAAATTAATGAGGAAATGAAAACAAGACAGACACGAAAAAAATTCTCCCACATGCATTCTTAGTTTGAGGTACTGGATATATCCACAACCCTGTGTAAAGCATCTGTCATCCAGTGTTAATTTACATATTAATATGTATATATTAAAAAGATGCCTTAAGTTCTTCAAAAAACAAAAAAATAAAACAAATACAACTAAAGCATGAATAACCGGATAACAACTTCAAAATACATTTATTCTAAAATGTGAAAAAAAGAGACCAGGATCAAAAAATTGTTGAGTCAGGGAATGAAGCAAGATAAGAAGCTAATTTCAGCCTTAACCTTCTTAACTTACAGTCTATTTTGATAATTATTTCTTACAGAACATAGTTTTCAAACTGAATTGAAGATTAATACAATTTTATAAAGAGAAGTGGCTTTTAAAAGCAGGATGAGCATCAACTGATAAAATTATATTAAATGATAATTAAAAATATCTACTTCTGTGTTTCTACACATTAGGAATATAATCACTAACAAAACATCACTAATAGACATAATCCAACATGTACGCAAAACACCTGTTCAAGTTAACTAATAAAACATTCAGTACTCTTGAATCCAGTCTAACCAAGTCGTTTTGTTAACATTTCAAGTAGGGATTTAAACAAATAAGATAGGTTGCCAGGCAACGAAACATACGCCCACAGCAGCTAAATTGTCCGGGCAGTCAAAAAGGGTTGTCGCATATTTTTACTTTTTTGGGTAATGAAACATTTGTAATACACTAAAATCTGATTTAGAGTAACAACTCATGTAATTATGAGAATAAATTTTTACCCCACGCTAACAATTAGTATATACATGAAACATTTAACATCATGGATTTAGCTGTTCAGTTATCAAAATTCATTGAAAGTCAAAATACTTATTCGTTTCAACACCTTAAACTCTGTGTATCAATCTGAGGTTTGACCTCTATAACGTCACAAGATTTTTTGAAGTTATCAAGGGAGATAACTCTGGCAGTAATTATTTGAAATCTCTGAAAATCAATAGGCTTCTTCGTCTCATGACACTGTGTGTAAATTTAAAGTAGATCGGATATTGACTTTGGCCTCTAGAGCTTCCAAAGGGTTTTTTCGAAGTGATCAAGGGCCATAACTCTGGCACTAATCAATAGGATTCTTCGTCTCAGGCCCTTAAACACTGTGCTTAGACACTGTGTATAAATTTAAAGTAAATCGGATATTAACTTTGGTCTCTAGAGCGTCCACAAGATTTTTTGAAGTGACCAAGGGCCATAACTCTGGCACTAATTATCGGAAATCGCTGAAAATCAATAGGCTTCTTCGTCTCATGACCGTAAACACTGCATATAAAATTAAAGTCAATCTGATATTAACTTTGGCCTCTAGAGCATCCACAAGATTTTTTGAAGTTATCAAGGGCCATAACTCTGGTAGTTTAATAATCGGAAATCGCTGAAAAACAATTGGCTTCTTCGTCTCATGACCTTAAACACAGTGTATAAATTTAAAGTCAATCGGATATTAACTTTAGCCTCTAGAGCGTCCACAAACAATTTTGGACGACGGACGGACGCGACGACAATATACGACCACATTTCAATGTGGGCGTATAAAAATTGGTGCTGGGTTAAATTTTTAGTCAATCTATGCATTTGTAAAAAAAAATATAACAGATAAAATTTTTGGCATTTCAAGATGACATTGTTCTGATAGTAAACAACTTATTACAGATCTTCTAGTATTTGTGGCTTGTTATTTTTGAAACTACATGTATTTGATATTGATGACATTGAATCTAGTATATTAACAATAAAGAAATTCAAGTGATTTTTGCAAAATAAAATTTTGAAAGTTCATGTATGTCATGCATACAATGAAGAAATGAGTTTACAATATGTTTACTTAATAAAATATACATCGTGTCAAAATACATTGTGTATACCTGCTGATTTTCTATCCTTTGATTATATATATATATCTTTATTATGACCTCATCATTCTACTATAATAATAGAAGAAAATAAGTGATGTTTGACTAACCAACATGTCAACAGCTACATCAAATTTGATTTGGATATCTATTATGAAACCTAAGATTAATTTTGTTAAATTATTATTGTTAACAAGCTGACATCAATGAATTAAAACAATAGATCTATAAAAGAAGATGCATCTTTAGAACATTATGATGGAAAAAGATAATAAAAGTTTTTACAATGTAAACAATGTTTGATTCAAGTGATAATGCAATATACAATTAACAATAAATGACAGAGAAAAAAATTGTCTGAATAATATAGTAGACAAACAGCAAATAATTTAAACATGCAAAATATATTACAATGACATTACTGTATGTAAACTGCACACAAATAATGAATGATACAGTCTTAACTTCATTTATAGGTTTATGAACATTTATATGCAAGGTCACTACAAATAAAGTAAAGATAGAACTGAAGAATTCTTTCTTCAGAACAAAATAGAAAGTTTAAACTTATAAACTTGATAAAAATCTCTACATTTTATCAAAAGCAAGCATGATATTTTATACAGATTGTTGAATTTCTAAAAGTATCAATATTAAAAAAAGGCAAATGTCTGTTAAAATTGATTTCAATAACTTCATTTGTGTATGTAAATAATATGAATTCATGACATCTTGTTAAAATTTAAAAAAAAAATCCCTTTGTGATGCACAAACTGTGTGCATACATTAAATTTTATGTAATTATTTTGAAATATCCTTCTTGAAAAATCTTAAATTACTAACAATTAAAAACAAACAATTTGTAAAGACAAAGAACTTACTACATATGTATCAAAAAGTATAAGAAGCACTAAAAGAATAATTTACAAATACAATAATTTCATATCAAATAAATCTTTTGTTCTTTTATCAATGAATGCATCGTCACTTCGTTACACATAAAAGGTTTTGGACATTGAACAAAAATTTACTTTAGTTCATTAATATGACTGACTTAATTTGAAACGATTCCATGAAAGGGTGGGTTTACTGTGTGTATAAATATATATATTTATGATTCCAAATTTGATTTGATCTGTTCTTTTATTGAAGGAGCCCAAAATCTCACAATAAAATCTGTCAGGTATTCAGTAATTGTTGGGTTTTTTTTATTACTAAATTTATGATGAATTTTGTTAATCAACTTGCCAGTATAAAAAAGTGGGTAAGTCCTTAATTAAGTACTGGTATTCTACAAAATAAACTTGAGGCAAAAGCATCTGTATGTATGATTATACATGTAGATATAATTAAACAACATTATGTATGACAAATGAGGAGGATTTCTACATTGAATATAGTGTAGAATATATTTAAATATCAACAACAGATATATAAGACTAATTAATTATTTCAAAAACAGTCATAATTAATAGAAGACAGTAACTATATACACATAATACATATATACATTAACAATAGATCTACTTGACATGCAACTAAATCTATATACATAAAAAACAGAGTGAGATTCATCATGTACAAAAACATCTCAACAAGACATGTATTAAAGTTATCTCCCTTTTCCGTACACCCAAGAACTACTGGTAAATGCTAATAAGCTTTCAACACTTTTACTAAAATTGTAATTCTTTTCATACATTTGTTGTACATGTGGGTTTGAGTGCCGAAATTATATCAAAATAAACCATAAAATATGTATGTATATATTTACAAAATGTGTTTTAAAAAAAAGGTCATTGTCTGGTCTTGCCTCTCAAAGTAACTTCTGTATGAAACAAACAGTTTTACAAATAGTTCTTGTATTGTTCTGAAAGCACCTTATTGTTGTCCTTGATAAAAATATACAGAGTGAAATGTATAATCTACTTTGAAAATGGTTTTACAACACAAATGGAATTAGTATTTCTTAAAAATATAATTTTCTGCATATGCTATATATTCGGAAAATTAAATTCTGATTCCCATAAGATATAATATTGTTCAGAGGCTTTAAATTTACTTTGAGTCAGCAATTTCTTGTTTCATACATTTCACTCAGTAATTTTAAGAAAATTACACCATTAAAAATGTTTTACACATTACTACATACCGGTACATTATAACTTACACACATTAGGTAGACAGAAGGTAAATAATATGTGTACATGTATAATGAATTAAATACATATATGATAATAATAGCACAGTTATTACAATATTCTACAATACCTAGTATGTAAGTATAAATTATGAACATACATGTAAATACTTACTTTGAGCATATTTATCTACATTATTTATATGTATTATACACTTTGATATTCATTAAGGCAGAAAGAAACAACTAACAACAGTTCTATGATATTAAATCTGATATATCAATAATTCAGTGACTACATGTGTTATTGAAACCTACCTCTACTACATTTTACATTGATCCTTTATAGTAAATACTGTAAAAATGAAAATTATATCTATGTGTTCTATTTTACTATTGTATAACATGTTCAGTTGTCAATAAATTGTATAAATAATAGTTGTAAATCTGTTTACAAATTCCATAAACACCATCATATCCTTTTCACAAATCCATGTCAATGAAAAACACACAATAATTTTCAATTTTACAGTATTATTTAAAGTGATCATTCATATTAATAAATGTAAAACAGTAACTCAAATAAGAGATTTTGATCTTCACTCGTCATCCATATACAATTCCAGATATTATAATCACACATCCAACTTTGTCACCAGACTTGGTCTTCTGTGTTCACATTGTCAATTACTACCCTGTATTCAGCACATTCTGTAACTTTATTTCTAACTTTGTTTTTATGTTTTTATAAAGAATATCTGTGTATCAGACACATAGAACTTTGTTCTTGTATTTATAACAACTAAAATAACAACACATTTTCTATTCATCTTGTATTAAACACAATATATCACATGTTAACTTGTTGGTAACAACTGCCCACTAATGTTCGTATTTTGAGGTTCAACATGTACTTCAGCAGCACCATTTTGAAGTTCATTTTGATTGTGTTTACCTTCTAACATGAGCCCTAACACATAAAACTGGGATTTATCTGTGAAAGATTGACTGCAAATTTGACAAATAAATCTCTTTTGATCAGTGTTCAATAATAAATGTTTATCATAAGGAGATTCCAAAGTAAATTCTTTGTGGCACTCTTCACATGCGACAGTTTGTTGCCCTGTATGACACTTCATGTGTTCAGTGAGAGCTGCCTGAGACACAAAATTTTTACGACATTCACCACAATTAAATGGCTTGGCCTTATGAGCAGTAGAGATATGGTTCTGCAGTGCTTTCTTGTTAGGGAAACCTCGTTTACATTCCGGGCAAGAATACAGGTGGATTTCTGGATGATCACTGGATATGTGGAGTGTCATCTTTTTCTTTTCTGAAAAACCCTTACTACAAACTGGGCAAATGAATGGTTCTAAACCAGTATGGGTAGTCATATGGGCTCGTAATCTTTTCTTATCTTTGTACGCCTTATCACAAATATGACATGCGAAGGGAGTTTCAGATGTGTGAGTTAGCATGTGCTTCTTTTCTAAATCATACTTATTAGAGAAATGTCTACCACACAACTTACAAACATAAGGATTATTGTGAATACCCTTATGTCGTAATAAACTTCTATGATGGATGAATTTACTGCCACATATGTCACAGCTGTAGGGTTTATCTTCATCCGTCTCCGCTGCTACTTTTACTTTAGATTTTTCTAAAGTTGGATTTTTGTCTTTTTTATCAGTAACTGGTGGTGCGACTGGAACAGGCGTTGCTGTGACAGGTAAAGGCATTGATAGATCCTGATCATCTGTATGAAGTATTTTCTGATCCACGGTTGAACTTTCAACTGAATTTTCTGCAGGAGGGGGTGAATCATGTTTTATTTCCATGGGAATATGCATCGTTGGCATAACGGGACTAGGCTGATTTTGTAGTTTGACACTTTCAGAGCAAAGTTTATCGACAATAACATTACTTAATTCAGCATACGTCTTCATTTCAGTTTCAATCGTTGACTGTAAATCATAGTTTTTTTCATAATTTTGAGTATCCATAGCTTCAGGATAAATATCTTGGAATTCATACCCACCATTCATAAGCATGCCATCTTTCGGATCAAACTGCTGGAACTCTGATGTTTGAGGTTCATGAGGTTTATTATCTTCTACAGAAATGTTTAAATACTGTGTGGTTCCATTTTGATCGGTTTGGATATGGGTAACTGGAAGAGCAACCTTTTCCAAATTGACAATGGTGGCATTAGAATTGGTTGGCATTTCATCAAGACAAAGAGAGGATTTCGGTTGTATCATCCCTATATTATTATCAGTGTATTGGTAAGTAGGAAATTCTGTTGGGTATTCTGTCAGTGTGATAAATTCCTTGTCGGCACCCGATGCCATGATAACCTTTAGATCATTTTCTGACAGCTGATTGCTAAACAATATTTTAGCATGGTCCATTCTTGTTAATTGGCGTGGTGCCAGATTTGAGTCAATAACAGATACTTCCGTAGATTGATCAACTGGTAACTGGTCAACTGGTAGGCTGTTAATCTCAGAGTTCTCATGGTTGTCTGTAGAAACAGTTGAGAGCGGAGTAGAAATGTGACTTATGCCATCTGCATTGGTATATATCGGTACATCAACAAAGTAATCTTGAATGAGATTCATGACAGGGGCGACACCATCTTTATCTGTTATTGTGGTCAGTAACTCTGTAGCTGATTGTGTCTCGCCCTGGTTTGCCATATCCATAGGAATAATATGCTGTATTTGTTCTCCCAAGGTACCATGTAAAACATGTTCTCCTAAAGCACCCTGTAAAACAACAGTATTAATGGTATTGCCTGTAAACATGTCAGTAGTAGCCAGCGCCACAGCACCATTATTGAGGTTATTTAAATCGGCTTGAGTATATATAAAACTGGTAGGAGCAACATTTTGTAACTGTATTAAGTTACTGCTCGTCTCTACCATGGTGTTAATGTTTGGTGATACAGATACTGCTACCGGTGCTGTCGATTGTGAGGTAACTGCAGCCTGTGAAACAGGGGTCAGCAGGGTGGCTGGTTTTGTTGTGGGTATTGTGTTGATCTTTGTATGCATAGTGGGACCTTTACATGATGCCTCATGTGCTTTACATTTAGCTCTGTCAAGATATCCATGTCCACACTTTTCACAGGAGTATGGCCGTTCTTGGGTGTGAGTGTAGCTATGTCGTTTTAATCTGGATCTCTCAATAAACCCTTTACCACATAAGTCACAAACAAAAGGTTTTTTATCACTGTGGGTCAGCATGTGCTTCTTCACACTATACTTCTGGTGGAACAATTTACCACAGGTCTCACAGGCAAATCTTCTCTCCGGTGACTTAGATCCGCCTGCTGAACAAGCATGTTGTTCAAATTTTTCTTGGGAGCTGAAACTTATCTTACACTTCTGACAGGCGAATAAATTTGTTTTGGGTATGCTACCTGTGTGTGTAAGAGAATGAGCCTCCAAATCAATTTGTTTTTCAAACTGACTCTGGCAAATGGTGCAGGAATATAAATAAACTGGTTCAGGTACTGGGACTGCGGCTGGCGTAGGTGTAACTGTAAGTGCTGTTGTGACATTTGTAGTTGTAATATTATCCATTTGGTAGTCAGCTTCTGATGATTCTGGTGTTGGCGCAATTTGTAACATTGCGGTATTCATATTATTTGTATCTGGAATAAATGTGAGAATTCCATTTACATTTTCACCAAAATGTCCAGCCACTAAAGGAGTGGATATTGGAGTTGATCGTTCACTTGAATTTGTCTCAGAATTAACGTTATCAATTGGTTTGTGGGTCTCTTCGTGAGCTTTTAAGTTCTTCTTCACAGTAAACCCCCGGCCACACATCTGACATATAAACGGTTTTTCAGTTGTGTGCATGTAGGAATGACGTTTCAATCGAGATTTCTCAATAAACCCCTTTCCACAGACGTCACAAACATAGGGTTTTTCACTCGAGTGAATTAGCATATGTTTCTTTTCTAACTGGTACTTACTGGCAAATGCCTTGCCGCAAATTTTACAAACATGGTCCTTTTCTGAACTGTCCCCAGTTTTCTTTACTAGTGTATCTACAGTACAAATGTGTTTTGCCGATTCATCTAAACTATTAAAACTACAACCACAATGTTCACATGTATAAACCTGTCTTGGCTTAGATTTAATTTCTGATTGTGAATGGGTCAAAAAATGTGCGTCCAAGTCCTTCTTTTCGGAAAAATTATTTTTACAAACTGAACAAGGGTATACTTTCTCTTTTGAGTGGGCTGCTATGTGAGCTTTCAAGTCTACTTCATTTTGAAAGCCTATTCCACATTCTTTACAAGTCAGCTCTCTGGCTGCTGCATGAATAATTGTGTGAACTTTTAATTCTGTTTCTTTCTTGAAGCCAATTCCACACTCAGTACAGATATAAGGAGTATCCATACTGTGCTGAACTTCGATCTGAAGAATCAAATCTTTAATTCAAAAGGGAATTTATACGATGGCTGCACACTAATTCAGGTGCAAGTCTTTTTTCCATTTTCTAACACAAATAATGAGCTATGCAGTAAGTGTTTTTAAAGGTACGGTTCCGGTAGGCCTACTGTATTGCTTATGCCATATATTGTTTAACAGAACACTGTAAATTCCAATATGCAGTAAAATGTCACTCAGTGTTTATCATAAACAAAAACAATGGATGGACAGATAAACATCTGTCTACATCCTATAATAGTAGTTTAATAATAGATGATTATGATGTTGGTAGTGTTTACAAAATGGAGGTCACTTGAATTATGCCATCAAATGTCTATTATTTTCTATCGAATGGAGAATAACCGTAAAAAATACTTAAAACTTTGCAACCGATACTTCAAAATTAACAATACACAATCAGAAGTAGGGTCAACACAGGTGAGCCGCCAACTGACATAAATTTATGAGTTTTAATTATGCTGTCATTTTTCATCGAGGTAATGTATTCACTTCATACTTCGGTTTTCACGCACCACATTCGGCTCCTGGGTCTGCTGGTATTGCTAGATGATAATTTCAATTCCTTTAGCATAATGTGAACATCCAAAAGGTTATATTTGACCTCTCTTAGGGTGAAAATTTGATAAAAGCGAATAAACAAAGAAATCTTCGAGTGCGGTTCCGGTTATCTCTTCTTTAAGGGGGAGTAACTCCTGGTAAGATTTTATGGATGCATTAATGCACGGCATATTTTTATGTGACCGATTTGATGATGAAATCAATATCGGTTACTTTTCTTCCATTCCGTCGCAAAATCTGCCACGACCAAACAGCTGACTGCGATGCAGTATCTATAGAAAAATAAATTGTGAGAGGGGAACAATGCTTGGGTCTGGGATGATATCTTTTAGGGATTGGGTTTATTTGTTGTTTCTTTCAAACAAAAATGAAATGAATGTAATAGGCCCTATAATGAATTAAAATTTCGTTATATCTGCGACCACAAATAATTCTAAACATTTAATATCCCCGACTGTTAAATAAATGAAATACTTTCATAATATTAATACAGTCGACAAACGATCAATTACTGTGGTTTGAAACAAATTGAAACGTAGTGTGAAATAAACTCAGTGATTGTTTTCCATATAAATTTGTGTTATATAACCATTCGAGTCTCAATATATATATATATAGAGAGAAATGGGGTTTAACCTCCACTCAACACAAACTAGGTCATTTCGGGACTAACATATGGTTTAATTTTATTTCAATAATTCGCTTGCGCGTAGGGGTCTTTAGCAGTGGGAGGAAACCGGAGTGTCCGGAGGAAACCCACGAGGTTGAGAAGGCGCCCCTATCTCCATGCCACATACGCTCACACCAGGGCTCGAAACCACAGCCGCAAGCCAGAGGTTTTTAATTATCATCACTGAATTGAAGTAGAAACTTATTTCGATTTTTTTAATTCATTGAATTATACAATTTGTTACATTGACCTTGGTTCACAATAAGAACAAATATCGGTATTTTACTCGCATCTACATTTACTACTTTTTGTACAACTTTAATTCGGACTATTCAATTCTCCGCCAATTCATCATTAAGAAATACCCTAAAAGGTGTAAGATCAATTTTAACAGTCGCTTTATTTATATGTAAATACCACTAATAAAAGGACTGAAATATATAGTTATACAGTAATTTAGACGCCCCCCCCCCCCAAAAAAAAAAACAACAAAAACAAAAACCAAAACCAAAAACAAAACAAAAAAAAAACAACGAAAACACCTATGATTAGATACCATCTTCTGAGAGGAAATCAAAAAAGTTTTCAACGAAAAGATCACAATTCAGAAGTAATCCCCCTGTTAAGTTTTAGGTGCGTAAATGCCTAATTCTTCGTCTGGCAGCTTCAGGTTGTTTGGCTTGCTGAATATAAAACATTTAACACGCCAGTTTGTCCCCCAAATCTTATTTTCAATTGTGTCATTGCAATATCTCATATTTAGTTCTCCAAAGAACTGTTTGGTTCGTCTTTGTCTTTTGTGCTGAAGCCTGGGTGTTATCTTCCACTTAGTACTTTGTAGCTAAAGCGTTCGCCGTTAAACTTATTTTGGACCACTGTCGCAGACATTGAAGTTCCGTAAAAGCCATTGATAGTAAAGTGGTCGATGACTTGTAAATGGCCATTAAATGAATTATAATGAAAACCTAAAATTCTTGGTTGAGGTATTTGTTAGATATGAGGAAAAATATTAGTGAATAGGTTACTTTCAATTTATTCTTGTAAGCGACAGTGCGTCTTTAAATCTGAGTCCTGCTTATTGTTGTTCCCTTGATTGATTACGGGTATGTGTTTGTGGCTTTGTATACCTACTATTAGATACCGCATTAATATTTTAGGATTTTTTTCAAAAATTCAGTAGAAGTCCGGGGACACTGACAGTTGGCCACCCTCGCCCAATGGGGGTGTGCCGCCGACACCGCCAAAGCTGAATGACGCATGACAACCGAATGACAAGGAATTACTAAGCAATAACTACCCCCTTTATAGTAGGCCAGCATATTAAATTCAATTCCAGTATTGATTGGGTTTAATAAATATCTACGTAATTTTGTTATTAATGGTGACACCGAGGTTTCCTTCATCGATCCACAATTGAAATTTATAATGGGGATAAATCAAACTGTAGCTCGAATGATAAACCGAGACTGGATATCATTTGTTTCTTATATTTAAAATAACAGCCTGGATATTAGTTGTTTAATTCTGTGGCATACGGTACTATGGAATAGTTCCTAGCTTTGTTTATAAAACGACAAACATAATGATATCTTCACGTGAAGACCGACAAAGAGAATGACAGAGGCTCACCAGACGAATAACAAATGAAATGAAATAAAGGGGGCTTTAATGTCCTACTGTTCTGCTCCGAACTGGGTTAATGAAGACGGGTATAGCGATACAGTGTGTTATGAGGGAAATTTTACCCGGACAGCGGCATTACGACCCATTCTTATATCGAATTCCAATTGTCAAGGGATCTTTCACGTGCACGTGTGCCATCCGAACGACTAGACAGCTGTCCCTTTTAGGCCCCCTGTCCCGCATTACTGCTTTGGGGAGAACCACGCCGGAAAATCTTTTCGAAATCCCAAACCCCCGGTTAGCGAGCCGGCGTTTTATCCACTTGGCCATCGTGACCCCACAAATCACAATTGCTCACCGAATGAATGAAACAGATTGATAAGATGTTTACTTTGTCATTCGTCCGTCGGTTAAATCCGTCATTCACCATGTCATTGTCCGGACAATCTGTGTCATTCTGTCATTCACTTTGTCATTCGTCTGGTGAACCTTTATCATTCTCTGTGTCACTCACTTTGTCACTAATCTGTGTCACTCACATTATCATTTGTCCGTCCGGTGTCATTCGTCATTGTCACTTTGTGTTGTGAGGGAAATTTCATTCGTTCGTTGAACCCGTGCAATTCTCTGTCATTCGTCTGTCCAACTCTGTCATTCATCTGGCGACCCCCTGTTCATTCGTCCGGTAAACCTCTTGGCATTCATCCGGTGAATCTGTTGGCATGTTGTAAATCTCTTGCCTTTCACTTGGTCATTCGTTATTTTCTGTCATTGGTGTGAAACCACTGTCATTCACGTTGCCATTCCTATGGTAAAGCTCCGCTATTGGGTGAAACGTATCATCCCCTGTCATTCGTCTGGTGATTTCAGTCATTCACGTTTTAATTCGTCTGATGAGGTGAAGCTCATTCACTTTGTCAATCGTCAGGTGGACCGGCCATTCGTCCGGAACACGTGCCATTCTGTCATTCGTCAGGTGAGCACCTGTCATTTTGTGTCTTTCGTCCGTTAAACCATTGTCAATGTCTTTGCGATAGAGGGAGAAATGGGTTTATCGTCCAACCGACACAAACTAGGTCATTTCGGACTAATATGGTTCAATTTTATTTTATTTATTGGATTGCACGTTGTGTTCTTTAACAGTGGAAAGAAATCGAAGAAAACCCGCGCGGTTGGACAGGCGACCTTACTCCTTGTCACATACGGGGGGAGGGGTTTGGGGAGGTAAACCATGCTCGGGCGCAGATCCAGAGGGGGGGTCCAGGGGGTCTGGACCCCCCCCCCCTGCTCAGACTTGAAAAATTTTTTATGCGATTTTATTGGCGATTTAGACCTGTTATTTTGGAATTTACCTTCCGGAAATACGTCAGAATGAACCAAATTGAATCTAATTTACCAAATTATCGGTTGAGCGCAATTAGTTAAGAAATTATCAAACCTACCCCCCCCCCCTGCAAAAAATCCTGGATCCGCACCTGATGCTACTTAACTCAACGACAGACCCAATGATACTACGCAACTCAATGACAGACTCAATGAAACACGTTAACCATTCAGCCACCCAACCACCCGGGAAGGTCACAAAAGCTGAATGTCGATGGGGTTTATCGTCTCCTGACCCCAATGCTTCGTGCACTGACATAATTTGAACAAAACATGATTAAGACAGTAGCCTGTATATCACTTCCACAAGTTATTTAGGGGGGTTAAACTCCGGAACTGAAGGTCGTAGAATGCTGATAATCGATAGATTTGTGCTTCCATGTTCTTAATTCATCACACTAGAAAACTCACAAACTTTACCATAAACCAAGTCCAAGCAGTTGCACCAAAATCGAAATTCATCCAAAATCTTTTGATCCCCAACATCTAAAACAGTGGATATACCTAAAGCACACCCCCCCCTCCGCCCTTTCATACTATTGTGATGCCATAAGCTATCAATCTTGTCTTGTCCCATAGCCATAGACAATCCGAAAATCTTGCTTTTGATTGTATTGTGGGTGCTTCCGAAGTAAATGTACCGAGTCGTGGACAAGTATCCCCACCAGCAAAAAAAGTCAAAAGCTTTAATATATATACAGAATCTTTATTACATAGTTGTTAAAATATATAATAACTTGTCACACACATATAAATGGGTAATAATGATATAGCTATAAACACAGACCAGATTTACATATAGGATTGTTAACCTGATGAAGTGTGTCATTGTATAATATGACCAACTTGAATATCACCTAACTATAAAATTTTCTAACTTTTTTAGCAATTTTTGTTTTTGGACAGTCATAGTGTAAGTAAACATATCTGAAGAAAATTGTTGATTTTAAGAGTTTTCAATACAACTGATTGTCATAGAAAATAAAAGCATGATACATCAAGATTTATACCACACAACAACGTTTATCTTAAAATGTAATGTTCAATATTTATTGCTTCAGCAGCCATGCTAATAGCTGTGGTTTCTTAGAGCTGATCTGGATAACATGATGATAGAGTACTCTCCTAAAACCAGATCCAAATTAAAGACTATATAATCAGGCATAACTTAAAGTTACAGCACCTTTATAAACTGCCCTGCATTCAGTAGACAGTTTGCTTTGCAATAGTTGTCTTCAGAAGCTGGAACTAACCATGGTGTAATGATATATTACTTGACTGCCAAATAACAAACATTGGCTAACACTACACATGCTTCTACTGATTGCAGGCCTTTTATTCACCCATTTATTTTTGTGTCTTTATTTTAATTGTTAGTCCATAAGAAATTATCTACATTTATGGAAATATTTCTTCATAAATATTCTACAAAAAATTGACACATATAAACAGTGTAAACATTTATCAAACACCATGCATATCTAAAGATATCTTACCAAGACTCTTTTAAATAAAAAAAATTAGGGTTACTATTGCAAGTATGAATACATATGTCAAACAGGTCTGGAAACAATATTTGAAAAAAGTATACTAAAAACTGTAATTTGGTTCTGCTGCTACAGAGTGAAAAAATCCATTTAATCTGTATTTTCATTTGATTGATAATAAAAGAAATAATAACAATAACCACATATGTATGCTATTCTAGATATTGATCTAATCTGATGGTATAAATATATTATACAGTATACTACTGGCCTAATATAACATTATTAATTCTATTCTATAAGTTCTAAGATAATAATTATGCCTTAAAGCTATAAAAAAATGACCTTCAGTAGTAGCATAGAGAGAATGGTCTATAGCACTGAAAGTAATGCATATTACCTTAATGCAAATGTCACATTTAACAGATTATACTTTTCGAATAAATTTTATTGGACTAAGAGCACCTATAAAATTTAAGTTGAGACATTAATAACATATTACTGGTAATAACCACTGGCAGTTAAGAAATGCTATTTTCTATAAACATAAGACTTTCCCAATTACACCAACGAAAGTAACAGACCCCAAAAAGTGGACATCATAATACATTACAGAAAAACGTAAATCCACCATTTATTCTAACAAACAGCTAAGACTTAATTAAACATAACTTGAGAAATTTTATAATGTATGTGATGTCTCCACAAAATTTTACTAGCATAATATAATGGCCTTTACTTTTATATAAAAGTTTATAAATAAGCTTTAATATGAAAGTGTGTAAATAAACATTAATTCTACATAAACTGTTTATATAGTAGTATGGAAAAGGCTATAGAATTTTATATTGCACATTCACATGTATCTACATGTATTTATGGTGTATTAGACTTAGAAAAATCAAGACTAAAATAATTTAAGAATTCTGTCTGACTGTAACACAAAAATGCATATTTGTACACTGCAGGTTTCTGGTTAAGCCAGTTTACCATAATAACATGTTTTGACACTATTGATACAGCTGCTCCATTGATGACTTATCAGTATATATAAATTAACATTATTTAAACTTAAAGTGACTAACTAATCTCTATTCAAAGATATAAAATCTTGATTCAAATTTAAAGGAGTAAGATCTACGTTTATAGTTATGGTCAATATTTTTGATGTGAAAACATATTTTTCTATATGTATCACTGGAAACTCACAATAATCAGGTGGTTTGCTATTCAGAAGGTTTCAGAAGAGGGGAACACTAAACAGTGGATCAAACTACAGCATTTTTGTCAAATCCCAGTGTATGTTTATACAACATCTTCTGTGTCTTTACAATACAATGCTTAACTATTCTTTAAAATGTACTAAAATAATGTAGACAGTTCTTAAATATCTTAACATCCTACATTTCTACTAATGAAAACAGCGGTTTTGTGAAAAGTCTGACAAACAAAACCCACCCTATATATATTATCAATATGTTTATCAAGTAAATACATAAAAATAATTTTCTGCATTCATTATCTCAGGTCAGGTTATATGTTCACAACCATCACTGATTGTATTCAGTGCTTTACTGTCCTCACTGGTTGTATTCACTTTTTCAGTAGTTTCACTGCAGTGATTGTATTCAGTGCTTTACTCTCCTCACTGGTTGTATTCAGTCTGTCACTAGTGCCATTGATTGTATTGAGAGCTTTTTTGTCCTCACTGGTTGGATTCAGTTTGTCACTAATGTCACTGATTGCATTCGATGCTTTACTGTCCTCACTGGTTGGATTCAGTTTGTCAATATTGTCACTGACTGTATTCAATACCTTACTGTCCTCACTGGCTATGTTCGGTTTATCACTAGTGTCACTAATTAGATTTTCTGCTTTACTGTCCACCTTGCTGGTATTCAGTTTGTCACCAGTGTCACTGGCTGTATTCAGTGCTTTACTATCGTCACTGGCTGTATTCAGTCCTTTACTGTCCTCATTGGCTGTATTCACTTTGTCACTAGTGTAACTGATTGTATTCAGTGCTTTAATACTTTTCTCACTGGTTGTATTCAGTTTGTCACTAATGTCACTGATGGTATTCAGTGCTTTACTACAGTCTGTTGTTTTGTTTAGCACTGGACTTTTGTCACAATCGGTTGTATTCAAAGCTTCTCTGTTGTCAGCAGTTGTATTCAATGCTTCACTGTTACTAATGTCCACATTCAATACTTCACTATTGTCACCACTGACCATATTCAAAATACTACTACTGTCACTGGCTGTTGTTACTGTATCAGAACCTTCATTGTTGTCACTAACTGTCTTCAAAGGTTGACTAGTGTCATTGTTTATATTCAGGGATTCACCACAGTCACTGATTATATCATCCCCCTTGAAAGTATTCAATGCTTCCGTGTTTTGATTCAAAACTGCACCGTTGTCACTGATTTCATGTGAAGTTTCACTGATTGTTTTCAATGCCTCAATACTGTCACAGTTTGCATTCGATGTTGATTTTGTATCTTGATTAACATCTTCGTGACCTATCTGCCCAATTATTGAATCAGTGAAGGTCTTAAAATCTGACAAATTATAGTTGGATATGTCAGGTATGGCCACATTTTTATCTGCTTTTGTAGCTAAGGCAATATTAATCATATCACTGGATTGAGTCAAATCGAGATTCTCTGTTTCTGAATGTTGAACTAAAGGGACATCTTTTTCAGACAAAACTACACAATCACTCTTGGTACCAATTTCATAGACATTATCAGAAACCATTACAGAATCTGAATTCATGACATTATTGCACACTGAATTTTGCACCAAATAAGAACCATTATTATTTGTCATGTTCATAATCGAAGAATCGTTGCTTTCACTTATTGCAGAGTTATTCAAAGAGGATAAATCAGCTACAGTTTCGATTATATAATTACTAATGCCTGTGTTCGCATCATGATTTTCATCCAACGGGATGACATCACTATCACTGATATTATTATGAATGTTAACTATTTCAACATCAGTTAACGGCAATTGATCAAAACTATTCTCCAAATTTGAACCAATACCTCTCTTGTTAAGCATCAAATTATTTTCATCATGGCTTTTTTTGTTGATATTTTCTTTTTTGTCCATCAGTGTTTTTCTCTCAAAAACAAGCCCAAGAACATAAAATTGAGCTTTATGCATGAAACTATGACTACACGGTTGACATACATATTGTTTGTTTTCTTTATCAGTGTAAAGTAAGTGTTTATCAAATGTTGATTGACAAACAAAAAAATTACCACATTCTTCACAAGCAACAGTCCGCTGTCCAGTGTGACATTTCATATGTTCTGTTAAAGCTGCCTGACTAAAGTAATTCCTACGACAATCTCCACACTGGTAAGCCTGCTTCACATGGGTTAAGGAATGCTCTTTCAACTCATTTGCTTCCACAAAACGAAAACCACATTGTTTACAAACGTGAGGCGTGACACTGGCATGTTTTTTATTCACATGTTCACGCAGACGTCTGAGTTCTTTAAATCCTTGATGACAAACGGTACAGCAGTATGGTGTTTCTGATGAATGTATTAACATATGTTTGGCTTCCAAAGCATATCGTGATGAAAATGCTTTTCCGCATACTTTGCAAACAAAAGGATTTGTATGGACACCAATATGACGATCTAAATACTGTTTTTGGGAGTATCTTTTCTCACAGAATGGACATTTTAGGAAAGTGCTGCCACTTTTTATATTCGTTGTTTTCTCACTGCAGTTTTCTTCATTTTCACCAATGGCCTCAAGTTCTTCCTGCTCTAGTTTCTCCAGGGTTAATACAGCCAGTTTTTCTGCAAGAGCCTGTTGAACATCATCTCCTATGGGATTAGACATAACAACTAGTGCTGCAAAGAACTGAAGAGTTGGTGGATCACTTTTCTTTTGAAATGATGGAACTGGTTGACTAGGTGTACTGTTTTTTTCCTCCATGGAATTCTTAATGTGCATCAGAGCATGACATTCCATTTCCTGAAAGTCACCACATAATTGTTTACATATCTTACAAGTTGAAGGGTTTGTATGCCCTTCTAAATGTGTAGTTAGATTCTTCCTGAAGGTATAGACCTTTCTGCAGAAGCAGCAATCATACAATGTGCCCTCTATATCAAAGTCAAACGGTTGCTTTTTCAGATGAGTCAACATGTGCTTTCTCTCCAAAGCATGCTCAGAAGAAAACTTGCGACCACAGATTTTACAAACAAAGGGATTTGTATGCAAGACCATATGTTTTTTGAGGAATCTTTTTTCTGCATACTTTTTGTTACAAATTGTACAGCTAAGCATTTCTGTATTGTCTGTATTTATTTTAACATCTTGGTTATTTGAATCATTGGTAACAATGCTGGATTCCATTCTAATATTGGTATCTGTATTGGAATTATTGAGATGTTTAAAATGCGACTTCATGTGCCTTTCTTCTAAAGATTTTTGACTCGTAAAAGTTTTCCCACATATTTCACAGGCATATTTTTTAGAATGCCATTGTAGGTGAAGACTGAGTTTCTTTGATGAAAAATAGGCTTTTGGACAATAAGGGCACTGACATGTCCTCTGAAGTTTTTGTGCTGCTTTTAAAGGTTTCAAAGGTTTCATCTTTTTAATACTGCTGATTTCAGTTATTCCAGGTTCTTGCTTCACAAGAGTTTCAGCTGTTTGAAATTCCTGATTCCTATTTAATAATTCTTGAGGTATACCCGTATTGCTTTGATCCATACTAGTGATATCACTATGGGTTTCGACTGCCTTTGATGAATTTGTTCCATGTATGGGCATGTGTTTTATTTCCAATGCTGCCTTACTTAAAAATTTCTTTCCACATATTTTACATACAAAGGGATTGAGATGTATTACCATATGTTTTGTAAGGTTAACTTTCACAGAATATCGTTTCTTACACACATTACATTCATATGGTTTATCTTTTAGAATAGCTTGAGCTATGAGGTCTTTCACTACAACAGGTGCACCTTGAATCGGTTCAGTTGGTGTGTCTTCATTAAATACAGCTATTCCCGGACCAGGCTGTGTTGTAGAAACTACTATGTTCTGGTTTGAAGAAGCCATCATGTTCTGGTTTTGATTTGGAGAAGCCATCATATTCTGGTGTTGATTTGGAGAAGCCATCATATTCTGGTCTTGGTTATCCAGAATACCTTGGTATGAAGTGCTCATAATTTTCCCACTCGTATTGATGGTTTCTAACGTGTTGTGTTGCGTAGTATTTGTTAGGCCAGATGGTTTAACATTAACAGCACCACTGCATTTTGGCTTATGCATTTTTTCTAACACAAACTTAGTGGCAAACTTCTTGCCACATACATTGCAAATTACAGGATCAGTATGGACTTTCATATGACTGTCTAAATTAAATTTATGCAGATACTTTCTGGGACACATAGGACATTTGAATTTAGTGGGTGGGATTCCATGGTGAGTAAACTTAAGACTAGCATTTTCATTGGAAAGTGTATTAACTGAGGGACTTGAATCTGTAGTAGATTTAGCTACTGCATCAAGATCATTCTGCTGCGCAGCTGCAGCCAAGAGTAAATCATGAATGACCTTGTTTTCATTAGATTCTTTTTCCAGGTGAACTGCTAACTGAGATACATCTACATCGTCATGAAACCTATTCATATGAGTAAGTAATGCTAATTGAGTTGTAAATTTTTTCTGGCAGTGTTTACAGATGAAAGGATTATTATGAATTACCATGTGCTTGTCAAGATGTATTTGCAAAGTATAAGATTTCTTACATAAATTACATGAGAATGGTCTTACAGGCTTATGTGAGTCTGTTACTTCTTGTTTTATTGGTTGTGGCATGTTCAAACTATGATTATCCAGTACAGATAAATTTGATATTGTGGATGAATCCAAGATAGGATTTTTAAGAAGATTCTCATCTTTTTTCTCTACAACAAAATTTGAATTTGACACAGCAAGTAAAACGTCATCAATGCCATTTGTGGCATTGTTCTTCATGTCATGATCTGCTTTATGTACTAACATGTGCTTTTCCAAGACTTCCTTTGAAGAAAATTTTTTTCCACATATTCGACAAATGACAGGATTAGTATGTATTGCCATATGATTATTAAGATGGATTTTTAGGATGTATCTTTTACCACACTGACTACATGGAAAAGGTCTATCTTTATACTTTGAACTGCTCACAGACACAGTACTGCTGACAGCAACAGAACTATCTGCACTTAATCTAGAAGATTCGTCTTCCGTGGAATCGTATCGGACAGACGCAACATCTTCTTCTTTTGGCTCAATGACATAATCTTCATTGGAGACAGCATGTAAAATGTCATCTAAATCATTTGAAACATTATTTTTTATATCATTCTCAGCTTTATGTACCAGCATATGCTTTAATTCAAGAGCTGCCTTTGTCATAAATTTTTTACCACATATTTGACACACAAATGGATTTGTGTGAAGAACCATATGTTTATCAACTAAACTTTGTTTGTAGTATTTTTTGGGACACTTAGGGCAGTGAAAAGTTCGTTTGACACTTGAATCCATACTCAATTGCTTAGTTTTATCAGTTTTAGAAGGAAGGGGTACTGGTTGTATATTTGAGCCCGTTTGTGAGGGATTACTTTTATTATAGTCTGGTTGAATAGGCTGTATATATGATGTTGACGGTTGGGTGCTTTGTAAATTGCTGAAAGTACCAACTGATGGAACTGGTGGAACGTATGATGCTGTCTGTGAGCCATTGGTTACTATGGGTAAGTTGTTGGCTGGCTGAAGAGGAGTCACTGAGGACAAACAAGTCTGTTGTACACTATCTGTCACAGAAGATAAATGGCTGTTTTGCTGAATCGATGGCACTGCTTGTATGTATTGCTGCAGTAATGTACTAGCTGATTGAATAGGTTGCACATATGTTGACTGAGGAATTGATTGAACTGCCTGTATGGATGACACTGTTTGTAAAGTGTTGCTTTCTGTGGATACACTGTTAATTTCTTGAACAGCAGGCATTGCCTGCACACATTGTTGCATTGTCTGAAAAGGGTTAGTTACGGCAGGCATGGTGGTCATTGATTCCATAGGTGGCAAATTTAATATTGTTTGTAAAGTACTGGCTACTGCGGGTATATTGCTGGTTTGTACAATAGGTGGTAGGGTTGTTTGAATTGCATAACCAGCAGACACATTCTGTGCTGGAATAAACGTGTTTGCATTGATGACATTAGTTGTTTGAAAACTTTGAATGTTATTAAGATTCATCTCACTGCAATTAGGTTGAATTTGAATAAATGAGTTTGTATTTAAATTTGTGGTATAACTATCCTGAATATTATTTAAAGGAGCCATCATAGTTAGTTGTTCACTGTTAAACATATTAACAGTATTAGCATCCGTCACATTTAACACATTCATGAATCCACCTTGAACTACCGGTACAGTATTCTGTGAATACAATATATCAGACTGATCTGATTGCATATTTTGCAACACAGATACTAGGTTTGTTAGAGTTGAATCTGTTTGGATAATATTGCTTGTTTCAACAGGAATCTGTTGAGGGACTGTGGTGATAATTCCATTTGAAATAGGCATCATAAGTTGTTGTTCATAATTCATTAGGTTTGGTGCATTACTAGCTGTCATAAATTCTGAGTTTACTTCACCCAGACTATTAGCATTGTTTAAATTTTCTTCATTTCCATGTGGAAGAATTGTTTGCATTTCCATAGATGGCAAAAGTGGTACTGGCTCAGCGTTAACTGTTAGCTTAGAATGTTTATTTTCTGTTTCTGATGTGCTCACATCGCTTGATTTTCTCTTCTTACCATGGCTTAATTTGTGTTTTGATAAATCATCTTCTAATAGAAATCTGTCACCACACACATCACAATAAAGCACAGGAGAAGTAATATTAGCACAAGTGTGTTCCTTATATAATTTTCGAGTACGGAACGTACTACAGCAAACTAAACATCTGTAAGGCAGCTCTTTTGTGTGTATGTGCATATGTCTGACTTCCAGATCATATCGGCTCGAAAAATGTCTACCACACACACTGCATTTAAATTCTGCTGTATGGATTTTTTTATGTCGTTGAACACTTAGTTGTACTGAAAACCTAGCACCACAAATGTCACATACATAGGGTTTATCCTTATCTTGTTCTAATTTTAGCTTTGATGTGTCTTTGTTGACAGTTTCCCTGAGGGATTCTGCCATATTGCAACTGTTTATTTTTCTAGGATTAGGAATCATTCATATTTCCAGATTTAAAGACAAAAGTGATAGATCTATTCACAAAAGATATCTCATATCTTTGCTCATTTGGCAGAGCTATAATCTTTGTAAGATGTCGTTAAAATAATTTTCAACCCATGTTCAACACCACTACTCAACAGATTTAACAAGCCCCGCCCTGTCACTGTGCACTCAATTTAAATTAGTTCATTGGCCAGTTGTTTACGGTCACTTCGCGTGGATCTGTCATTAGAGGCTGCTGGCATATAATCCAAATTTGTCCAAAATATTATCACTTCATTCCACATTTGTTCCATTTGGCATTTAAAGTAAATCTTCTACTTCTTTAATATCTTTTAAATTAAGTTATTCAATATTTCTATTCGATATTTAGGATAAATTATTGTTGATAAAGCTAACTTCGGGAAGTTTGTGTTGCTCTTCGCCATTACTAAGGGAGATAACTCTGAGCACATTTTGAATGATAATGCACTGCACGACACTTTGTATTTATCTAAACGATAAAGGGTGTGCATGAAATGTTCTTTCTGGAACTAGGTAAAAATAACTTGCGTGATTGATGTACAAAGAATTGCTCATCAAAGACACCAAAGATACCAAATACATTAAATATGTAATCCTCTTACGACTCCGCTCCATCCTTGAGTAAGAATTGTTCAAAATATTACGGGGGACGAGGTGGCTAAGTAAGTGGGTAAGGCGCTGGAGCCGAGGTCGGGTATTCGATCCCTGCATTTGCCGGGAAAGTTCATGTTTGGGGGTTGCCGGCAGGCGGGCGCGATTAAGATGGCAATTTTGGTCAGGCAAAGGCTTTTCACAATAATTCGAGTATAATATTTAATCTTCAAATCAACATACAGGCATGGCTTTAGTGACATAAAAAATATGAAGTATTTCTTATTATCTGAAAATACATAAAATAAATCTTGTCTAAATAACTAATTAAGAGATTGACAGTACTATTAAAACATGGTAAATAAAACACTGAACAATTACTAATCAAAATAAGGCAATAATATAATATACATAATTATAAGTTTTAAATTACCTCAAAATTTGTGTGAAAGTCCACCGTCTCAATCGCTCAAACGACAAAACAAGTATGGCTTAAAACATTATAACGCGCATGTATTAAACACACTAGAACAAAGAAATGGTTATTACAACACATGGTACTGTGGGAACCTAATAGAATTTATCAGTGTATCAACCAAGTATAAAACTTATAATATAAACAAAATGATAATCTTAAATGATATAAAGTTTAATCTTTTCACAACTTGTCACATTCATCAAGGAGATGCCTGGCTGATTCTTAGACCAAGTCCTTGGGTGTGTGGGAACTGATCGTAGTATATATATTAGCATGCAACACAGATTATATATAAAACTAACTATATTTATAGCATCATATTACAGTTCCCCCTGCGACGGAAAATCAGGGGTTTAACTGATTTGAGTAGCACATAACTCATCTTTTGTGGCTATCAAACAAAGTTTGTGAATTGGCCTTTCATATTGACCTGTGGCAGTTTTTATTCTCACTTTCCTGACACGACCATCTGCACCAGGGTATATCACCTGTACCAGCGCGAGTTTCCATAAAGCTCTTGGTAAATGTGGGTCTAACAAAATACACAAATCTCCCACTTCAAGATTGTCTCTTGAATGGTACCACTTGTTTCTGGCAAGTAATGTTGGTGCAAAATGTCTCATCCACTGTTCCCAAAATAACTGTATTCTATGTTGGACGGAATTGTTTAAATGTCTAGGGTTAACAATATCTTGTTTTTCTGGCTGCGGTACGACAATGTTATGTCCTAATAATAATGAATTCGGCGTGATAGGTGGTGCATCAAAGATGTTATCCGATGATGGATATAATGGTCTACTGTTGACTAAATTACTGGATTCGTAGAGAATTGTTATCCACTGGCTTTGGGAATAGCTTGCAAATCCAAAAACCCCATCAATGGCTTTCCTGATGGATTTGATCAGTGATTCCACAGCACCATTCATATGGCTGGCTGTTGGGCAATTAAATTTCCATTCGAATTTAGACTCATTGTCGGCACAATCATTTCGAATTTACACCAAGTTCCAATTTTGAATCATTTCACGTAAGTAAATCTGCGCACCGACAAAGTTAGATCCATTGTCAGAATAAATTAACTTTGGCCATCCTCTAATGGATGAAAATCTGCGTAAGGCCATGAGGAAATGATCCGTAGATTCATTCAATACGAGCTCTACATGGACGGCTCGTGTAGTCAGGCATGTAAAAATACATCCGTAGGCTTTTTCAATTGTTCTTCTGGCAACTTTGACTTGCAGAGGACCAAACAAATCAACTGATGTATTAGCAAAGGCGGGTGTACTAATATCAGCTCGAAATTGAGGCAAATCTCCCATCTGTTGGTTAGAAAGTGGCTTGCGTCTTCTCTTACAGATAAGACAATTGTAGTAAATGGATCTAGCAATATCTCGAACACCAATAATCCAATACTTCTGGCGAGCTTCTGCAACTAGACGTTTGTAACCTGGGTGACCTAATTTCCGATGCAAGGACTCTAAAATTCTTCTAACAAATATGTGATTACTTGGCAATATAATGGGGTGACGTATACTGTATGGAAGGCTTTTAGCTTGTTCAAGTCTTCCTTTGGCTCTCCATATCCCATCTTTATCAAGAAACGGCTGAATCCCAAGAAGTTTCTTATCCTCGACGTCAAAGTCTTTTTGGGACTTTTTGATTAAAAACAAATCGGCTTGATCTAGTTCATCTGGCGTAAGATTACCGGATTTCCTGTCATCTGAAGATAATTGGCAGTTCTTCAGAAAACGTAACCATATGGCAACATAGCGCCGTATTTTGGACCAATCAAAACTGCGATTTGCGAAACAGTTTATAACATCTTCAACTACTTGAACAGCTGAAATTTTAACCGGTTTGCGTTCAGGATCATCTTTACCAGATCTTTTGACGACCTCAAGAATAGGCCATTCGTTTTCGGGCAACCGAAGGAATTTTGGTCCGTTGTGCCAATTTTCCAGTTGATCAGGTCTAATTCCTTTGGTAAGAGAATCTGCTGGATTGTATTCGCTGGGTACATAACTCCATACAACTGGGTCGTGGCTCTCCTGAATCTCAGCGATTCGTACTCCAACAAATGGCTTAAACGATCTAGGGGTGCTTCTGATCCATCCAAGAGCAGTTGACGAATCACTCCATAAAATGATTCTTTCGAAGTTAGTTCTCAAGGCAGACGTGACAGTATCTACAAGGCGAGAAAGGGTAACACATCCCATCAATTCAAGTCTTGGAATGGTTTTCCTTTTAAGCGGGGCTACAAATGGCTTGGAGGCAACAAATCGGCAATCTATGGATCCGTTTGGAAGGCGCCATCTAAGAAATACACATGATCCATAACCATTTTCTCCCCCATCAGCGAAACCATGTAACTGTGGCAGACCAATAGCATCAATAGGCTTCATACTTCTATGAGTTTTAAAATCTAAAATAGCAGGTAAGTCACTAAATAGTTTATCCCATTTAACTGTAATGTCTTTAGGTAAAACTTCGTCCCAACAAAATCCTTCGGACCAGAGATTTTGCATTTCAATTTTGAACTTGATCATTGACGGGCCTACAAGTCCTATTGGATCCCAGCATTGAGCAATAACACCAAAAACAATCCTCTTTGTAAGTTTTCCTGGGATATTTGAGAAATATTTCTCTTTTAAGCCAAAACAGTCTTTATCTTTATCCCATTTATGTCCTAACACAGAAATAACTCTATCAGTAGCTGGTGCTTTGTCAACAAGTTGATGATTACTATGCCAGGCTTTAATGTTAAAGCATCCTTTCTGCAGAATGTGATCCACATCTGCTATGGTTTCCAGGGCAGTGTTCTCATTACTACTTGAGTCGGCAACATCATCCATATAAATATGATTTATTAAAGCGTCTTTACCTTTAGGGAATTCAATTTCATTGTTCTGGGCTAGAATCTGGATTCCTGAGCAGGCTAGGTCTGGTGATGACTTATCACCAAAACTCAGTCTTACCCACTGGTACACACTCGGCTCCTTTGACAAATCACAATCTCTCCAAAGGAAACGATGAAAGGGCTGATCATCGGGATGGATACTGATCATGTTAAACATCTTGCGTATATCTCCACAATAGGCAACTGTGTCTTGTCTCCATCCTATTAAAACTTTAAACAGATCGTTCAAATAATTTGGGCCTTTCTCTAGAGCATCATTAAGGCATTTACCCAAATATTCTGCGGCAGAGTCAAAAACAATTCTGATTTGTGTGCTTGCGGCATCTGGTCGTTCAACTTCTCGGTGAGGCAGTAACCAGAAAGGTTTAGACCAATTGATATCTTCGGGCTTTAACTTAATACAGAAGCTGTCATCAATAAGTTTACGAATTTCATTGTTATATAGTTCTACTTTGTTACTTTGAATAAGACGTTTTTCCAGCGAACAAAGTCGTTTCATGGCCATAGGACGATTATCGGGAAATGACGGATGACCTGGCTTCCAAGGCATTTTCATCTGAATTCTATCATCAGGCAAAAACTTGGTATTTGACTTCAGACTTTCTATAAATGCAGATTCAGCTAACTCACTTTCACGGCACGTGCAGGCTTTAGTAGGCTTTACTCCAAGGCTATCAATTTCGAACAGTTTGGCAATATTCGGTGTATCCATAATAGTGACATGATTGATGTACGGTACTTCGGACTGTTGTCCTAATTCTCCCAAAAGTACCCAACCTAAAGGTGTTTGCTTGGCTATTGGTGCATTTTCGTCTGAAATACAGCAGGAACCTAAATCTTTAAAAGCGGTTGGAAAGTTGGTCCCAATAAGCAAATCGACTTTTCCACCATCGCAGTAAATAAGGTCTAAAAGTCCCGACAGGTGAGGGTACAGTGACAGATTATGGCTGTCAATCGGTGGAATATCACCACAGACAGTTTCAAGCGAAGAGGCAGTCAATTCGTAGACTTGCGAATTATTAACATCGGATATTTTAAGTGCATAAATTTTTGACTTTTCAACCATTTCACATCCACCAGCTAATCTAATATGAATGTCTTGAGGTTGGCTACCATGTAGTCTGAGTTTATTAGCAAACGATTTTCGAATAAGTGATTGTTGGCTACCAGAGTCTATCATTGCGATTGCTTCGTGTGTGACACCATAGTCGTCTTGAACATGAACTTTTACGACTGGCAAGTGACCACATCCAGCTGAATTAATTGAAGAACTACTTGAGTTGGCTTGTGTTGACCGACTGTAATCCTCATGAAGAAGTGGGTGATGATTCTTTTCACAACCAGATTTCGTGCACTTTTTCTTTTCAAAACAATTTCTAGTATGATGATAAGGTTTCAAACAGCAAAAACAACATTTATTGTCTTTAATTACTTCCCATCGATCTGCAACTTTAAGCACATAAAAAGCAGGACAATCCTTAAGGGTGTGTGAGGCATCACATTTCAAAAGGCAAGGCTGGCTGATGGCTTTAAACTTCTGAGGCGGCTTAAAAGTCACAGAATTAGAACCACTGACCTTGTATGATTTTCGCGTGTCATCAAATACACTGGAGCGTAATTGGGCTTCATCTCCTAACCAATTAACTAAAGTTTCTAAATATTTAGGTAGATCTTTATCACGACAATAAGATTTGAATTTGTATTGATCTTCCGGTGTTAATTTGTCAATCAAATCCACAACAATATAATCCGACTTCAAATCATGTTTTTTATTTAAATCGCGCATCCTGGTGATGAAACTTCGAATTTCTGATGCAAAAACTTTCAAACTCTTGGCATCACCATTTCTAAGCGGTTTACATGATTTTATGTCTCTCAGAAATAATGTCATTAACTCGTCTGAATTTCCATAATTTTGATCTAGTATTTCAAATGCGGACACAACTGATTGGCAGTGAATAATGTCCTTCCTAACAGGTGGCAATACAGCTTCTTTAAGGCGTTGAAGTTGTTCTTCCTCATCTTGGCAATATTTTCTCATAGCGAATTGAAAACTAATTTTCCAGCCTGGATAATCACGAATGTTACCCGAAAAATGTTGAATTTTCAATCTTTCAAGTTGACATTTCATTTGCATATCTGACACAGGGTGTGGGCGAGGCGGTGTTTTATTTTTCTCTTCTTCTTGTTGTGCTTTTTCAACTTTTGAAACCTTCAATTTTAAGTTTGTGACAGCTATGGTTATATCCGCTCGAACAGAATCCACATCTTTCATATAACTCATATTAACCTGAAGTTCCTCTTCGGTACAATCGTCAGGCAAGGCAGATAATACAGATTCGTTTGCAGTCACAAGATTATCATAGTTTAATTCCATTTTTTCAACAGCTTTTTCAATTTGGCTAATTGTTGGCGAAGCCTTTTCATCCAATATAGTGTCAAATGAACTAACAGAAAATGTAAACAAACGTTTGGCTGTCTTTCTCTGTTTTTTGGCTTCCTCCATTTTCTTGTGTAGACTCGGCTTTAGTTGACCAAAACGTTTCTCAGGCAAATTTTGAGATTGTTTGGGGGTTGCCGGCAGGCGGGCGCGATTAAGATGGCAATTTTGGTCAGGCAAAGGCTTTTCACAATAATTCGAGTATAATATTTAATCTTCAAATCAACATACAGGCATGGCTTTAGTGACATAAAAAATATGAAGTATTTCTTATTATCTGAAAATACATAAAATAAATCTTGTCTAAATAACTAATTAAGAGATTGACAGTACTATTAAAACATGGTAAATAAAACACTGAACAATTACTAATCAAAATAAGGCAATAATATAATATACATAATTATAAGTTTTAAATTACCTCAAAATTTGTGTGAAAGTCCACCGTCTCAATCGCTCAAACGACAAAACAAGTATGGCTTAAAACATTATAACGCGCATGTATTAAACACACTAGAACAAAGAAATGGTTATTACAACACATGGTACTGTGGGAACCTAATAGAATTTATCAGTGTATCAACCAAGTATAAAACTTATAATATAAACAAAATGATAATCTTAAATGATATAAAGTTTAATCTTTTCACAACTTGTCACATTCATCAAGGAGATGCCTGGCTGATTCTTAGACCAAGTCCTTGGGTGTGTGGGAACTGATCGTAGTATATATATTAGCATGCAACACAGATTATATATAAAACTAACTATATTTATAGCATCATATTACAGTTCATCCAGATTTTTCGGCGTGCATCCCGATTCATGACCTGTCAACAACAACTGTATAGTCATTGGGATGGGACGAAAAACCGGGGTCCCGTATAGGCTACACATTGGTAGCCCAGGGGCGGATCCAGGCGCCCCCCCCCCCTAATTTTCGACAGTGCCCTTTTTTACTGCTGAAAATGCCTTTTTTCAGACCCAAATATGTCCTCTCCAAACGTTTACTTAGACGAAAATATCAGCCAAAAGCTCTTGGAATGTTTACAGATGCAACGAAATGACGGATAATTGTCTCCCCCCTCCCTCAACCCCCTCGCAGCGGCGTGCTCCGTCTCCGCAGTAAGTGCCCTCATTTTGCCCCCCCCCCGCCCGTCCGTTTCAAAATTCCTAGAGCCGCCCCTGTAGCCTATGCATGTAAAAGATCCCGGCGTACCAGATCGGGGGGGGGGGGCCTACTTTTCTTGGTGATACTAATATTTTATCCCGGACGGAGCTTAAAATAATCAAATTGTCAACGAATTTTAAACGTCAATGAATTAATCGCTGCCGAAATTGTCTCAGATGCACTGAAATATTAAACCTAATTTTAAAATTAGTACGAACAATTTGAACAAGCAACGATGGGGGCCCCTGCACAGTTGGTATGTTCCTGCCCCCCCCCTCCCCAGGTTAATCCGGCACTGCATTGACAGTTAGTATTCGACATTTATAAGAGTATGCCGTAGTGCCGCTGACGGGGAAAAGTTTCCCCATATAATATAACTCCACGCTCTTTAAACGCGCACAAAATTCAAAAGACTATATTAAAACCTTACGGGTGGCCGTTTGCTGTCTTGTCAGTCAAAAAAATGTCGATCTGTTTGCTGAACGTCTGGTTGGTCGATGTCAGGGCCGGATCTAGCTGGGATGCATTGCATCCCCAGAAAAATAAAGCACCCCGAGAAATTGACAACCTTTCAATTATAAAATAATACACGTGATTATGATCACACAGTGATGCTCTTAATAAGGCACTAGACTAGTAGGTTTTAAGAGCACCCACCATATGACATTATAAAAGATTCTATTTCTGGTCACCCTATCCATAACTAGAGGACAAGATGTTTCTTATTTTGGTGTATTTAACATCAAAATTAGAAACAGTGCCACCGAAATTGACCCACGGGATCACTTGCTAGCGTCTTTGATTTCGTGGAACGGCAATTTAATTTTCAAAATTTTCGTGGGGAGGGTCTGGGGCTCGCCGCTCCATGCTCAATAACCTTGGCATTTTATTGACGCCACTACCCACCACTCGCTGCATCTTCACTTTTCAAATCCTACAAACGGCCCTGGATCATTTCATGAAATAATAATACTGAGATACTTATTCCTAACTTCTTCAGTACAGTTCCTATCCGGCCGTATACCGTTCTTCCCCACCTCTGTTCCAGGGCTGTTTTAAAACACTGACCGTCTATTTTACACTACAATTCTTTATTTTCCGCCAAAGAGAGGAATCATTTTTCACAATATCTGATACAAATTTGTAACAATTCAACACAATGTTCAGGTAAAATATAGTGATCAAGAAAACATGCGATTCACGCCATTTTCCCAGCATTTCAGAACAAAGCCGAAGGAGGCAATTCTTTTCTTTTTTCTTTTCCCCTTTTCTTTAAAGGCTTAGTCCCAGATGGGTCCAGTCCAGCACTGCCCTAACCCAGTATTCACCAACAGTCTGCGACATTGCAAATACAAATTATTGGTCATTTAAATCAACATTGAGATTGTTATTTTACCGTTAAAAGATATGCTTTTTTAACCAATATTTAAGAGAAAATGAAAATCTAAAATAAGTACACGAATCGCGTTACAGAATGCTTTCGAATGCCATTTGTAATGAAATGACTGGGTGAACGTTATATTATGTGTCATTTTTGTACTGATCCAGGTGCCGATATACAATCATAAGGATTCTAACTGTCGGAGGTTCACTTACGTGCAGGTAAACGGCACCTCGGATGGTCAAACGTCCCTTCCTCCCTTAAACCTGTATTACAATCGAAATATTCTATATTTATATGTACATAACTGTATTTTGGAAACATTCTCTTAAAAATTTAACTGCCCGTTTTAATTAGTTCACTCGCCCTTCAGATATTGTTTAAATCCGTGGTTATTTCATTGACAGCTTACAGGCGTTTATAATACCCAAGGGCAACTATTTTGCTTAGTGAGTGGATGTTGTGGGGAGACGGCGGTACCATGCCTAAACTGGACGGAAAATGTGATAATTTTGATATGATAATCATCTTATAGATCAATCTGTTTCACAGAGAATTACTGCGAATATTCACTGCGGGATCAGTTTGCTTATAGATTAGTAAAGCATAAAATTTATACAGAATTAAATAGGTTTAGCGCCTTTTGTTCTGCTCGTGCTGAGCTTATGAAGACCGACAAAATGTATAGCATTTAAATAAAGTGTATATGATGCCATTTAGACAACGGCTTGCATTTTGGGGGACTGTCTCTGTGGATGAGTGTGTTCTATTTCAATGTGTATCCGCTTTCGTCAGTCTATACATTATACAAATTCTTCGTTTCCAGTTTTATTTTTTAGTATTAGGATATATTTCACATCTCCACTTTTATTTTATTAATATATTAACTGTTTCTCGCGTTCAGCTTTATCGTCTAATAATAGGTTTTTTCCTTCATGATTTACAATTTAATCAAAATATTACCCCCCCCCCCCCGTTTCATAATCCAATAATAC
The DNA here is from genome assembly GCA_036850965.1 of Patella caerulea. Classification (NCBI taxonomy): domain Eukaryota; kingdom Metazoa; phylum Mollusca; class Gastropoda; family Patellidae; genus Patella; species Patella caerulea. The sequence continues at coordinate 30,673,112 of JAZGQO010000006.1, forward strand.
TAATACGTTTATCTTTCAAACTGTTTTTTTTCCTGCTATTCCAGCCCGTGAATGCATCAACTTAAATGTGGTTCAATATAGTCTACCTTCGGTGGCGTAGAATACTCCTCAAAGTGTTTTGTTTGATTAGAGCTAATCACACTTAACACTGTTGTGATGGAAGCAAATTTATGTTCAAATTATGACTGGTCTATAGTCTGAGTCACAACCAATAGCTAACTGCATAACAGTGTCATTACGCTTTAAACACAGATCCAAATTAGACCAACCATATCAAGTTACCTCATGGCTCATGTTTTATTATTCCCAGTTAATCAGTGCATATAGCAGAATGTTGCAAAAAAAAAGTAATTGCGTGACAGACCAGGATATCTAAGCGGATGCAATATCATAAATCACTGTCCAATTTTTTAGGGAAGCAGGGGCGGATCTAGGAATTTTTGCAGGAGGGGGTTTGCCAGGTTACTGTCACGGAAATCTGCCATCATCGTCTCTAAATTACATAGACATACATACGAATTTACTGATGTAGGATCACTTTGTGATGTAATTTCATTGATGCAAGGCATTATTTTTTTTTTTATGTAGCTGAGCAGGGGGGTGTCTGGACCAGAGAGGGATTTCACGGCCATTTTTGTAGTTGAATTCACAAAAGATACGTTGCCAGGCAACGAAAAATATGCACACAACTCATTATGTAATTACCAGAAAATCATTAGAATTTGATTGCTTTTTATAAAGTTTTACCCCAAGCTAACAATTAGTATATACATGAAACATTTAATATCATGGATTTAGCTGCTCAGTTATCAAAATTCATTTTAAATCAAAATACTGGTTGGTTTCAACACCTTAAACTCTGTATCAATCTAAAGTCAATCGGATGATAAGTTTGGCCTCCATAGCATCACAATATTTTTTGAAGTTATCAAGGGAGATAACTCTGGCAGTAATTATTTGAAATCTCTGAAAATCAATAGGCTATTGGTCTCATGACCTTAAACACTGTGTAAATTTGAAGTCAATCGGATATTAACTTTGGCCTCTAGAGCATCCACAAGATTTTTTGAAGTGATCAAGGGTCATAACTCTGGCAGTAATTATTGGATATTGCTGAAAATCAATATAGGCGCCTTCGTACCATGACCTTAAACACTGTGTATAAATCTAAAGTCAATCAGATATTAACTTTAGCCTCTAGAGCGTTCACAAGATTTTTCAAAGTGATCAAGGGTCATAACTCTGGTAGTAATTACCAAATATCGCTGAAAATCAATAGGCTTCTTCATCTCATGACCTTAAACACTGTATAAATTTACATTCAATTGGATATCAACTTTAGCCTCTAGAGATTTCACAAGAAATTGTGGACCACGGACCAACAGAAAGGGCGACAATGGAGGTGCGAGACTTAGCTTTGATTAAACAGCACTGTGGTTGAAATTATTGCTCACGTCTTTGTCAAACCTTCAAAAGCTAATATCTTCGCTCACAATACAGTAATTTGATTACTTATTATTCATTTTACATTAGGCTTATCTATTTTCAAAGTATTAAAGCAAAAATGGCAAACTCTTTATCTAATTCTCCCATAACGTATCTTTAATTTGCATCAGCACTTAATATCATTTGTCATATTTTAAATAATTCCATGTTCCATTTTATCTCCCATCTTTAATAGAACTATGCACTCCCCCATAAATGTTTATAAGTCAAGATAATATGTTTCAATGATTTATTTACAAGGTTTAATCCACTTTGTCATCAAGGCATGATCCATGCATGTTAATTGACATTTACTAAAGTAAAAATGTTAATATTTACAAAAACAAATGTTTTTACTTTGCTCCCTACATACATTTCCTCAAGAGTTGAATTTATAGTATATATAAGTAACTGAATGAAAAGCCTATTGGGAACAAAAAGCCTATCGGGGCTGTACATTGCATCCTCAACTCTTTTTTTTATGAAGAATCTTTTCTTTCCTTCAATTTCTATACGATTTATTTAGAAAATTCTTCTTTCTTTTTTTTTTTCGATTGGTACATGTATATCAAAAATCAAAACAAGACATTCTTGATAATTTGGTGTACACACTGGAGGTAGCAAACTACCGGTAGATTCATTCGAGTTCCAGATGTGCAGCAGCAATGACGTTTGCAAGCACCGATTTCCTTTGGATAAGCGTGAAAATGGAATATGTACGGTGGCTGATTAGATTGATAGATAACCTTCTTCAAAACTATCTGTGCCAGTAAATTTATTTTTAGATCATTTGACTCAAAAGCATAAATTTTAATTATTTGACCTAACCATTCATTTATCTTCTAGTACTCTTCCTTAAGAAAGTATGAGTATAGGAAAAAATAATTTTCATTCATACATAATCATTTAAAAAGTTATATAATCTGTTCATATTTACAGTACCTATTCTTCGGTTACTGTAGTACAATGAATGTGAATGACAATGTAAAAATGGTTTTAATGTGATGTGATCAAATGATGGGTGCATATGTACAGATGCATAGTTTGATGTATGTTTTATCTTCTACCACGCCCTCTTCCGCCTCTACCACCTCGTCCTCCCCTTGCACCACGTCCACCTCTTGGACCACCACGTCCTCTTCCTAAAGCACCTGAAAATTCAATCATAAATAATCTTAATTTCATACTAGATGACTGAGTTTGCTACTCTGAGAAGGAAAATGTAGTAAGTATCGACATTATGATTTATTAATACAATAATAGAGTAGTAGTGGTAGCTTTGGAAAAAAAATATTTTGCACTCCATTTATCCCAATTTACACTAAAGCTGGCATGATTCACCTGTATCAGTATATATTGATATGTAGCCTCGCAATACTCAATCAAATCATACCATTACCCTAAGTATTGATAAAATAGCTCATACTGAACTCTGCTAACAAGATAATTAATTGAAATAAAATTATTTCATGGTGCTAATATTTGAAAATTAAACCCCTATACTTTTTAATTTCAATATCAAAGTTACTCTTTAAGTCTCAAACCGTATTGATAGAACAAAATAAAAGCTTATTGGTATAAATTCTGAATAAAAGATATGCTCCATAAAAAAAGTGTGAATGTTGGTAACTTAATTTTTACACTGTCACGTGTGCAGCGCAACAGCATTACTGCCATTATTTCGTGGCAGTAAATGTTTTGATATATTTTGAGTCAAGATTCTTTGCAGATATTCAGATTGACATTAAAACACAAGTAATATATTTGGATGAAATAGTTAAAAATATTAAGGTTGAAAGTTGGAAATGTGAACCAACTAAATATTTGTTATGCATAAGCAAGATAATTCAAATTCAGTTACCTCCTTCACGTTTTCTTTGTCTAGCTTTAGGAGCATCATCTATTAATAATGTATCTAATGGTAAACTGTCTGGTAGTATAAAATACCGGATATTATTTCCACGAATACTTAAAGTGTCTATTTGAACTGGATCTTTATTTTTAACAGTCATTTTCACAGCTTTTAAATGTGTATTCATACAAACATCTACACCTAAAAAAACAAATCAAATGTTAAAGATAGCTTGCCAGGAAAACAGCCATACACACACAGCAGCTGAATTATCCAGGCAGTTGACAAGGGTTGTCGCATACTTTTTCTTTTGTATGTGAATTGGGAGCATTTACGTGACAATTTCATATATTTGAGATTATAATTGTCATCGTTTTAGGGTAAACAAGGTTCTACAAACTGAAACAAAAGCCTCAACTCTTGGAAGAAATTTACAGAAATTGTTGAAATTTGAGAAGCTTTTATGTTTTATAAATTAAATAATGCATAGAAACTTCATACAGATTCGAATAATTTTTGTAGATGGAACACTCACAAGGTTCAACAAAAGCAACATATTATAAGTGAAATGGGTTTTTAAAGGTTCTATTTTTCTGCACCAACTAAGCTTATGAAGACTGTCTATGAGGAAAAATTTGCAGAAGCAATATAAGCATAAATCTTATGCCCTAACCACTACAGAAAGTTTCACAATCAAATACAGTATGGTCCCACAGGAATTAAAGAAATGGGGTGTAACGTCCCAACTTTTTACACAAATAGGGCTAATGCAGTGTGCCAAGAGTCAGCAATTTTATTCCAAATGTTCTTTTCATTTAAACAGGGCCATCTGAATGTCATGATACTATTCAAGGTCCTCTGTCCTGCACTACAGCCAAGCAATGGACAACACTGAAAAAAATCTTTAGCTTCTTAGGTCAATGGCAAAATTTAAAATGTCACATACATGTACATGTACTAGTTAAATCGTGTTCTATATCAGGGATAGAAATGCAATTTTTTCTCAGGGTGCCTTAAGGCACCCAATTTCAAATTTATGTGTGCCCTGACCAAATGAAGTGTGCCATCAGAGCATGGAGATGATTATATAACAATAAAAATTCTAAAATAATTCAATGAGTGTTGTTTTATAATTGAGCACATTACACATTTTGCACAGTTATTTAGGAAAATGTAATTATACACTTTCTTGCCATCTAAATAAATCTTCACTAATTTTTAATTGTTTTAACACGTCCTCACTCGGGAGTCGAGTCACTCTCACTCGTATCGTCACATTTATGTTTACCGGCACTCTGATTTTCATTAGGCCTACTTGTGTCAGATGTGTTTCACCCAGCTGAACTGGTGTTAAAACTCTCAGAGTTGGCATTATTAATTGTCGGAGGTTTAAAGAAACTTAAAATTGTTTTGACTTCTCAGATTTCCTGTCATGCGCATTAGAAACAATAAACAAATTTCCCGTAGGTTCTTTTTTTTAGATTTTGTTATCCAGACGCGTATTTTTTAGGGTATACTATACAAAGTTACATTGATAGTAATAGTGATGGCAGGTCGTCGACTGCTCGACTGGAGTCTTCGTTGATTGATGAGGCACAGATGGCTAAGATTGTTGGAAAGGTCCAAAATATTTGTCAGTTTGATAAAAATTTTAGACGTTAAGTGATTTTTCAGGCGTGCCCACAAGGCACAGCTGTTCAATTTCATCCGTGCCATATCAAATTTACCCGTGCGCTCGGCACGCAAATAAAGGGAATTTCGATCCCTGTATATTGTCCTGTTGAGATATAATCGTTTTATAAAGGCCAGAAATATGCAACTACTTGGATGTGTTAAGTTAAAGTTGTTCTGAACAGCGATTTTGGTAAATTAGACAAAATGTTAAACATTTACCTGTAACTGTACCATGGACTTGTGTCCCATTTTTTAATTCTATAGTGACCGTTTCATGACTCAATTTCATCAAAAACCTAATAAAGATAAGAATATTAAGATATAAACAATAAAACATTCAAAGAGGTTATAGTTAAATGGTGGCCTAGATCAAGTGTAGGTAACCTGTGCCACACAAGTGATAATGATGTATGTAAAGTGTGACTTTCCTTTTTCTTAATTTCCCTCTATTGCCGTCTCTAAAAAAAAAAGTATAATGTAAAAGGCGTATACTACTGAAAAAGTGTTATCTCAGAATTTCTTTTGATGACCCACAGCATGAAGACAGAGATTAAATAGACGTGTTTTCAAACAGTAACCTGTGGGGGCATGGCCCAATAATTAATAAAAATATTTATAATTTGTTACGATAATCAATAAACATTCTATGGTGATTAAATTCCACATCCATGTTGAAGAGTCAGAGTGATTTCTTACCAAACCCGTCCTGCTATAAACCTGATATAAACAAGAACATGCAAACAACAAGCGCTTTTTACATTCCCAGAGTCTTCGAACAGAAAAATATCGAAAAAAACGAACACACCGTGAATGTGATATATTGCGGCTTTGATTTTCCTGGATATATTTAACATAAATATTGAACAAACTGTTTTCTTTTTTATGTTATTTACGATATTTTATGGCTTAATGATGAAAAAATAGTATTCATTCCACAGGGCTGGCCACGAATAAATTGATGGCGAGCAGATGACTGCCAGTGCCAGGCAACGAAACATACGCCCACCAGCAGCTAAAATGTCCGGGCAGTCAACAAGAGTTGTCGCATATTAAATTAAGTAATTATCAGAAAATCATTAGAATTTGTTTGGTTCGAGTTTTGCCCCATGCTAACGTTTAGTATATGATACATTTAATATTATGGATTTAGCTGTTGAAAATTGAAACTGAACCATCATTTTAATGTCTCAGGTCTGGAGTGGATACCTATTCAGTTCTATTTCAGAACCCTAAGTCACTGTCTATTATTCACCACGATTCTTTATTTTCCAGCAAAAGGAATCATTTTTCACAATATTTGCCAAAAATTTATAATAATTCAACAATATGTTCCGGTAGAATTTGGCGATTAAATAAACATGCGATCTGCCCCTGCATTAAAAAGATGAAATCGGTTTCGTCGAGTTAGATTCTAGATCTTGTCTCCTTTATTAAAACGCAAATAAGGCATATAATAGGAAATCAATAAAAAAAATACGACATAAAAGTAAAGATGATATGTTTCAATATCTAAATCTATAAAAGAAATGATATTCATACCGTACTAATTTCATGATGACAAGGATAGAAAACAAATTTAACCGGCAATAACAATGGCGCAAATCGTAAACTACACGCTATACCATTTGCAACTTTACAATGAATATTACACGAGGGGAGATAACTTTCAGGTAACTACCTTCAACCCAGACCACAAAATTTAATGAAAGTCGATGTACTTTACAGTGGTGCAAATGAAAGCCAGAAAAGCAATTTCTTTGTTGAGAAAAGAAAATGTAATTAACTCTTAGACTACACAAATTCAAATGACATGGGGTTTGTGCCACGAGGTAAATTTGACCCTGACAGCGACAATAATATAGTATACTCTTATATTGAATGCTTATTACCAATACCAAGGGATCATTAATACGCGTGTGGAGGGGAGGGTGGGTGGGGATAAAATTGGTGGGAAATAAGTTCACGTTAATCTAAATGATGATTGTCTAAGAGCTTGATGAATCATCGCTAGATATGTTTTTAAGATTCCCATTGTGTAGGGGTGGACGCTAGGGTGGGATCCTATGGGGGGGGGGGGGGCGTGACAACCATGTATTTTTGTGGGCACAAGTCATTTCGTTAATAATTGAGCTTAAAGTTATATGTAAATCAAAAACACAGTAACTCAGAGATATGTTTAGTCATTAGTTTATTCAGAAGATTTTAAAATGAAAAGTTCATATGATTGAGATAAATATGTTCTTGGTTGCTGTATAACCATCAACAGCTCGTATATCACATGAAACCAACCAGCGCGAGAGAGAGAGATGGGATTTAACGTCCACTAGGCCATTTCGGGACAAACATATGGTTTAACTTTATTTCAATAACTCGCCTGGGCGAAGATGTCTTTAGCAGTGGGAGGAAACCGGAGTACCTGGAAAAACCCACCAGGTTGGAAAGGCGACCATACTCCTTGCCACATACAATTGGGGATTCGAAACCAGGCCAGTTGACTCAATGGTAGGCCGTATAGGCCGTGATGTGAAATTTCTAGCAAGCTTGCTTCTGTTGCTCCATCCCGACGATTTTCAGGCGGAAAACAAACTACATAATCTAATTCTTCTAGTATTACTTTGTATTTCCACACAACTTTTCTTTTATCAATTCTTTGACGTTTGACAGAAAACGTCAAAATAAAAATGGGCTTACTTATCAATGTGCGATGGTATTTGAATTTCGCGGTGATTTGGTTTTAATAGATCACATGACAAAGCTCACCAATCAGACGCACACGACGAAAGGTCAACGGGTCGTGTAGAGGGAAAGTCACCGGTTTGTTTACGTTTTGATAGTAAACAAGCGGAAGAATAACTAGAACTGTATACTCCGTGTAGATTTTGTTTAAAACACCGATGTAAAACCGTTTACTGTGAGAAACTGGGAAAAATCTAGGGTATGTGCTAACCAGTGGATCAAATTAGATGGAAATATTGATATGTTGGACAAAGAATTGCAGGAATGTGCAGACAAAACTCTCTCTCATTCTAACAATACAGACTTCTCACATACATTACCAACGTAAAAAAAACCCAACAACTGTGTATGAATAAAGAACTATGTTTAGAGCAGCTAATATTTTACCAGCGAAATAAGAAAAAGAATAATAGGTCTGGTTAATTTGTTAAGGGGATCATTATCTTAACATTTTCCAATTTTATTGCAAATGCAAGTTGATGAAGATATTCTCCTATTCCTAAATGTATGACAACTCAGACCAAGACAAAAGACCAATATGGAAATGACTGTGTCACCATTGAGGTGAAATACCATGTGCATTACTTTAAAGTTGCCTTACTGTATCTGCAGAAATTTATGCCCTTCTTGTTAAACTCTACTGTAACAAATGACAGGGTTAGGTTGACTATAGAGACCAAGAACCAAACAATATTTTCTCTGTGGATGCAAATCAGGCTGCATTAGCTACAGATAGTTGTATTTGTTACAAGTGAAAGCTTTCTAGTATGGATTTGTGAAAATTGTTTGAATATGAAAGTGACAGTCAAATGATATTGATGAAATTACATGATTTTTTATGAATAGTCCTACACCTGTATGTATTTTTGTAAGCGGTTTGGACATTGGTGTGCATGTAAAAAGACCCCTTGGCAGTTGGAATTCGATATAAGAGTAGGCCATAGTGCTGTGCCCAGGCAAAATTTCCCTCATAATAAACTGTATAGCGCACGCCCGTCTTCCTTAACCCAGTACATGTATATAGGAGCTACAGATAGATGTATTTTTTAGAAGTGAAAGTTTTCTAGTATGGATTTGTGAAAATTGTTCAAATATGAAAGTGACAGCCAAATCAAATTGATGAAATTGTGATTTTTATGAGTAGGCCTCAACCTGTATACATATGTATTTTTGTATTTTAAACATGTTTTACTTAAATGTACTGTACATGTCGATAAATGTTCATATCATATTTAGCTATTTTAAGTTGACATATATGTTTTTATTTTCCTTTTTTATTCCAATTCAATTCAGACGTGGTTTCTCCTTGTCAGTGGTGCAGGCAGAGGGGCTGACAAGGTACAAGGACTGCTGTTTCGTCGTTCAAATTCGACGAAAAACCGAATTCCTGTGTAACATTGGTGTGCACGTAAAAAGGTCCCTAGGCAGTTGGAATTCGATATAAGAGTAGGCCATAGTGCTGTGCCCAGGCAAAATTTTCCTCGTAGTACACTGTATAGCGTACATGTACATGTATAACAGCAGAACAGTAGGACGGCGTTTAACTCCATTTCATTTCTTATTCATATTACTGGAACCATTTTATTTAGTTAACTGTTTGTTTTTCTCTTATATGTACTTTTCTTTACTGGCATATATCTTTTAATTTTGTACAGTGTATACGGACACAAGACCTGATCTGTGTGTAAATACATGTAGTCTGTGCGGTTTAGCCCCCCCCCCCAAAAAAAAAAAAATTGATGATTTCTTAGGAGTATTCTTAGCCGGCCACATCCTCAGCCCCTCCAAAAAATTCTATACCCCCCCCCCCAATTTTATGAGCTGGCGACGGGCCCGATTCTGTGGATATATAAATCCGAAAAGCAGATTAGAAACCATTCTCCAGTATTAATACACTATATAAATGATGTTATTATTATTATATACATTTTTCATTAAAGATACATTATATAAGATTTAGATAAAGAACTAGCCATTCTTGCTATAATAGTTCAAAAGTAGATAATGTAAAATGAATAATTTGAATGAATAAATTTCATTCAAATTACTCTATTGCAAGTAAAGATATTAGCCTTTAAAGGTTTGGCAGTCATGTTCAACAATTTCAACCACTGTACTGTTTGATCAAAGCTAAGTCACGGTCCTCCATATTTGATTAAATCAAAGTATCGCTGAATCATTTTAATCTATTTAATATCAGAGAAATCTCATGCCATCGAGTGTTGTTGTGGAATACTGTATGAGAAAGTATATAAAATTGCATTCATTTCTTATTTTTTAGTACTGTATTTCTTTCTATAAAATAAATGTATACTTATTTGACATCTCTTATAATATGTCTTTATTGTTTTGTTTTTTTAAAAACAAGTATAATTGCATGTTCAGGGTTGTTAGGTGAATCATTATTAATATTCTGTTGTATCAGTGGGCTCATGTAGATAGTATTATTTTTTTTGTTTTTTTCTCAACATTATATATAATTATTATACCGAACCAGTATTTCAATCATGCCAAAAACGTTTTCATCTGTATACTATATTTATATTTCTTTTGCATATTGTTTTATTGAAATAAAATGGAAAAAATACTTTTTCCAGGAAATATCACATTCATTGATACAATTTCGCTTTTGACCATATTTTTTCCGCAAATCACGGGACAGCCGTGTTCACGGTGTCAGCACAACATTTATCTGATGTTATTGTCCCGTAATTCAGGCATATTTGCAGAAAAATTCTCTCATACAAATGTAAACAAGCCAACGTGTTCCGTCTCGTAAAAGGTATTCCCTGGTCTATTTATGGCTATTGACCCCTGACCTAATGACGTTGATTGCTTTTATGGTTTCTGATTGGCTTAGAATATGATTTCTTCACCACATTATGGCTACACTTGACAAATATAGTCCGAGGCGTAATTCGAGTGTTGGTCTGATTGTACAAAACATCGCAATAGAAATGTGTACTACAGTGACGACTTACTTGTTTACTTGTGCAGCAAAGCGTCAGATTTTCGCCTGGAATTTGCTGGGACAAAATGAAACGATTTTCGTGGCTAAATCACAGCCAGTACGATACAGCGGGTGCACGCTAACCATTCGGCCATACAAACGCCGCTATGCAGAAAAAGACGACGTATGGCAAAGTGGTAATAAAGAAAGGTCTGCTATTTTTCCAACTAGAAAATCTTTTTTCTAGCGTCATCTACTGATGTTACTCGCCTTTCGGTTTATTTCTACCTTTCCTTTACCCGTTTTGTTGTCGATCAAATTTGTATAGTTGGATCATCTTTTGCAAGAGAATGATTGGGATGACTATTTCGTCCGAGCAAGAATGCAAAAATACAATATTTTTCAGCACCTCTATTAATTTGAAATGCGAAGAAGAGTATGTAAGATATTTTAGTGTCCTCGTGTTTGGTTGTCAGTTCTAGGATATTCTCCACACTTTCAATACTAATCTTATATTTTGATCCGATCAAGATTAGTATTGAGAATGTCTCGGCCTACGGTACATGCTTTCAGTGGTAATGACTATCTGTCCTTCTTCTTCAAGATAATCCCAGCTATCTCACAATTTTTAAAGAGCAGGGATCACGTAATTGCTGGTTTAGAAAAAAATGTTTGTACCTTGTACGGCGAAAACCGATTTACATCAGATGTACATTGTAGATCACCCTCGAAGAAAGATCTTCTGGAGGAATTTTAATTGTGATGAAAAAAAACAAAACTTTCTTTCTCTATTACCATCTTGCCTGAATAGTCCTTTGCTGCACAGTAAAGGCAATAATTATGTTGCGTTGAAACAATAAGGAGACACGCTATATGTACAACCCCAATAATCGAACAACACTTTTCAGGTCAGTTTTAAACCAAGTGGTTTATCTCACCCCTTCCCCGCGCAATGTTAATCTTACACATATATTTAGAGGTGTGCAGTGGAATGAAAAAGTAATGTTTTACCAAGCTCTAAGAAAATCATTTAAATCAACATGAACTCATTTCCGCCAAATTACCCCCACCCGCTTCCACACACACACACCTGCTACCCCCATTCTACAAATCAAACTGTTGTCCAGGGGCATCATAAACACTTATTTAGAGATGGGCAGTCCTAGAAACTTATGTTTTATTAATATATAACATGATGATCATCTATGTCAACATAATAACAACCCCAACCCTCACAAACACCTACACTTACTACCCCCACCCAACCTCCCCACAAATCAAAACAGTTGTCCAGGGTATCAAAATAACTTATTTAAAGATGGGCAGTCCTGGAAATTTATGGTTTATTAATATATTATGCCAACATTACACTCCCCCCCCCCCACAACACAAATGCCCATTTTAGACATTTGACCCCCTGTACCTAAAAAACGCCCCCTCAAACGCCTGATCACCACCCATATTCGGAATCTACACAAAAAACTGGTCTAGAAAAACTTGGTCTCATAAATTCACAGCTCTGGTGGCGATTCCCCCTCTTCAGCCACTGGCTAAACCGGGAGTCTCTGATTCGGTCACTGGGACAAAAAACAGGGTCTTACGTACACATTGGCGTACTCGTAAAAGAATCTCTGGCAGATGAAATTCGAAGAAAATGGGGTATAGCCCAAATACCCCACCACAAAGATTCGAACGGTTAACAGATCTGGCAGCAAATCTAGTCTTTAATTATGACTCGTTGATGCTGTGAGGTCATATGGGGCGCCGTTTGTAAAATAATTATTTAACTTTTTCTATAGCAAAAAAAATTAGATTTAACTCCGAATATATATATATAGATAAATATTAGAACAAAAATGGCATATATGTAAATATCAAAAAATATTGTAGCTAAAAGTCGAGTTTTTGGTCTATGAAAAACTTTAAATGTTATATCTTGATTTCACATCGCTTAGTTAAATATATAGCTAAATGTGCTGTTCCTCGTAAGTATAAATGCTAAATACTAAATCACTGAAAAATCTAAAGTTAAATATTTAGCTAAATATATAAACATTTAGATTTAGCTAAATATATAAACATTTAGCTAAATATATAAATATATTTAGCTAAATATATATATTTAGCGAAATATATATATTTAGTTAAATGTATAAACATTTAACTAAATATATAACATTTAGCTAAATATATAAACATTTAACTAAATATATTTATTTAGTTAAATATATAAACAGTTAACTAAATATATAAATATCATGCTAAATATATATGTTTAGCTAAATGTATAAATATTTAACTAGATATATATTTGTGGTCCCGCCAATATTTCTATTATCGTAAGCGACACAAAAAAAACTGCGCATCAAATGATGACGTGTACCCAACACGTTAGCCCGTAATATGTCGTGAACTTGCCATATTTATGAGTGATCGATGTCCAGCGTTAAATATATGTAGGCATTATTAAGGAATTGCGGATGTAAGAACTAAGCTGAGCGTTCAGGTACCAGATAGTAATGTGTTGTGCAGTCAATGGAAAGTTGTACACTACGCCATAGTTTAGTGTGAAGACGCTTACAACAATAATTATTTTACAAACGGCGTGTACGGTTGCGCTTTGTAAATTTAACTATATGTTTAGTTAAATATATAATTATTTAGTTAAATATTTAATTATTTAGTTTTTAGTTAAATATTTAATTATTTAGTTAAATATATAAATATTTAGCTAAATATATATTATTTAGCTAAATATATATTATTTAGCTAAATATTTTAACATTTAACTAAATATTTTAACATTTAACTAAATATTTTAACATTTAACTAAATATTTAGCTAAATATTTATATATCATCAAATCTCTTGTTTTGGTCTTAATATTCAATGCTAAATGTTAAATATGAAAATAGAGACAAATCAAGAAATATTTATATATATTATGTTAAATATTGAGTTTTTGTTGTATTTTTAGTTTAAATATTAAGAGTGAAAAATTTGCACAAAAGTCGAGATTAAACTATATATATAAATTTAAATTAAATCTAGTGTTTTTTGCTATATAAAAATCTAAATAATTAATTTACAAACGGCGCCCCATAAGGGCACGCCATTTGAATCGGCGATGTCATGGAGTCTTATGTTGCTTTTTAATGTATTTTTTCGGGCTTTGTGGCTTTTTGGGTTGCTATTGATAGCATATTTAGTCTCCAAGTATAAACTTGATGATCAAAGAAGTTACAATCCAAGAGCCAAGCCCGATTATATTTTGTGGAATAAAACTGCTTATGGGCCTGTCACACTATAACGTTTTAGACAACTTATTCCGACGTATTAAATAATTATCCAACACGCTGGCATACGCTGAAGTTGAATTCAAAAATCAAGAGGACGCACTTTTTGGACGCATATATAACGTACTTCTAACGCGCTGAACGAATATATAACCAATGTTTAACGTATGAGTTACTTATTATCCAACGTAAACATAACTTATACAAGTATATGACAGCGTGTGCCCAACGAATTTTTAGCGTTCTTGACTTATGAAGAACTGATGTACAACGTTAGTCTACCTTAGGCCTAACTTATCCATAACGTGTTGGGGCTTATTTTGACGACCACGTGAGGTCAAATATATACGCTGGGGCGCGCTAGACCAACAAGACATTATAGGGCTGTCACACATTGACGTATAGCATCAGCGTATGCCGACGTATGAGAAATTTAGCGGGCACGCTGGGGTACGTCGAATACGTTATGTGTACGTTTTTAACAAGTTACGAGCATGCTGAAAAACGATGGTGTAAGTTGATGTACGCTGAACGCGGCCCAAAATTTTGTGCATGCATAAAATTTTCAGCGGATGCCGACGTATTGCTTACACGTTAGGCGTATGTTACAGGTGCGCTACGGGTAAGATATGGACGCGTTCAGGCACGTTTCATGTAAGTTACTCATAAGTTACTTCTGACGTCCTGAACGTGTTTGAAAGGTAAACGTTTTTCGTGTGTAGAGATGCGCATGTGCAGAAGTCTACAATCATGGCGGACCCTCCACTTTTATATGTGACGTCACGTGGTCGTCGAATTATGCCCCAACACGTTCTGCACGAGTTCCGCGTAAGTCAAGAACGCTAAACATTTGCTGGGCACACGCTTTCATATGCTTGTATAAGTTATGTTTACGTTGGAGTTATACGTTATGAATAAGTTACTCATACGTTAAACATACGTTATATATTCGTTCAGCGCGTTAGAAGAACGTTGTATATGCGTCCAAAACGAGCGTCCTCTTGATTTTTAAATTTAGCTTCAGCGTATGCCAGCTTGTTGGATAATCATTTCATACGTTCAGTAAGTTCTAAGGGCGCCAGAAGTACGTTGCCTATAGGTTAGAAATAGGTTACGCGTACGCTGTTCAATTGCCCTGCTGGTAGCCAACGTATAAGTAACTTACATGTAACGTGCGTGAACACAGGCATACCTTACCCGTCGCGTACTTCTAACTTACGCCTATCGTGTAAGCAATACGTCGGAATACGCTTAAAATTTTGTGCATGCAACTTATACCATCGTATTTCAGCATGCTCGTAACTTGTTAAAAACGTACACCAGCGTGTTTGCTAAATTTCCCATGCTTAGGCATACGCTGATGCTATACGTCAATGTGTGACAGGCCCATTAATTTTGTGTTAAAAAACATTAGATCACCTACCTCATAGAGCTACTAATGGGCCTGTCACACATCGACGTATAGCATCAGCGTATGCCGACGTATGGGAAATTTAGCAAACACGCTGGTGTACGGTACGTTTTTAACAAGTTACGAGCAAGCTGAAATACGATGGTATAAGTTGCTGTACGCCGAACGCAGCAAAAAAATTTTTGCTTACGCGTTAGGCGTAAGTTATAAGTACGCGACAGGTAAGTTATGCACGCGTTCACGCACGGTACGTGTAAGCATGGACCGTATATATATAGATGGACAAGCAACGAAGTCCCTTTGGTCCGATTCTCTGCCACTCGCGCGAGACACGCGAGACACGACGAGATCTCAAATGTCAACGGTAAACAAAGCGACGTCATTTTTGACATTACGGAATTCTACACAGATTTATTTCTCTAACTCCTCCTTAGATTTTACGATAATCTTTTTGTTACACGGTATTTTTTCACTACGATAAGTATTTCTGTCCGGTAGTGAAGAATTTTTCCAATTTCGAACTTTGATATTTTCAAATGCAGCAGTTGAAGATTGTGAAATGGTAGTTTTCAATATTCTCAGAGATTTTCGTAAGTATTTTGATTTTGCTTAATAATCAAAATTTCCGTATGTATGGGACATTTTAATATTATGGAAATGAAGTTAAGATATATTATTGTCCGGAATGATAATTAATTGTGCAGAAGTAAAAATTAAAAGAGTGTTTTTTTAGCTTTGTTTTTAACGAAAACTTGGCGTATTTCCCTCGGATCCATATGGGCGTGTCCGAAGTCCGTAGTAAACAAAGACGTTGTTTTGATACAGTTGCGTTGCAGACAATCATCTGTGGTCAGTCCAAGCATGATCAATGAAAATATTATAAATTAATTACTTTTTCTGTGACTTTCAGCCCTTTGATTGAGCTTAGTACTGGTAGGCTACCGGTCTAATTTAGTAGTTAATTTAAGGCCTTTGCTTTGTAATTATTACTGCTAACGCTTATTAGTGACCTACGGTACGGTAGGAATCTATCTATTATAATCTAGGCCTACAGACTGAAGAGTAACCTTAATGAATAAAAATATGTGAGTTCAAATCTAGATTTAAATTTTCTTTTTTGATAGGTTCTCAAGTTCCAGAACAGACTTTTAGGCTATTATTAATAATAATTATTGATTATTGACCTGTGTAGTGTATAGGCCTAATCATCATTGATAATAAATTACAAACAGAAAATGGTAAAACTAAACCTAAGGGTAGGTACAATTAAATTATTTTGAATATTCAATCACAATGGAAACACTATTGCAGAAAAATTGAATCCATGATTCCATGGCAAGTCTGAGTGAACATACCGACATAGGCCTATTAATTATTACCCTAGTGCACAACAGACTGAATTTAAAATATAAAAGTAGATCTATACAGAGAGTAGCCTTAACTAATAAAAATATGAGAGGTCAAATCTAGATTTTAAAAATTTCCTTTTTTTGATAGGTTCTCAAGTTCCAGAAGAGACTTTTAGGCTACTATTATTTAATTATTGATTATTGACCTGTGTATGTATAGGCCTAATCATCATCTGCATTTATAATAAATATAAACAGAAAATGGTAAAACTAAACCTAAGGGTAGGTACAATTAAATTATTTTGAATATTCAATCACAATGGAAACACTAGTGCAGAAGAATTGAATCCATGATTCCATGGCAAGTCTGAATGAACATACAGACATAGGCCTATTAATTATTACACTAGTGCACAACAGACTGAATTTAAAATATAAAAGTAGATCTATACAGAGAGTAACCTTAACTAATAAAAATATGAGAGGTCAAATCTAGATTTTAAAAATTTCCTTTTTTTGATAGGTTCTCAAGTTCCAGAACAGACTTTTAGGCTACTATTATTACTATTAATAATTATTGGTTATTGACCTGCGTAGTGTATAGGTCTAATCATCAAGGGTAGGTTTAATTAAATTATTTTAAATATATTCAATCACTATGGTAAGCATGTGCGCATTGTATCATAAGGTCTGTCATTGAATAAACTGGAATGGTTTCAATACCCTGATTGTATGCGACAAGATGTAGAGTTGCCTTAACAAACTTCGTTGGTTTACTCTAGTGTCCGGGTCTTCCGGTTTCCTCCCACTGAGTGCTAAAGACCCCTACGTGCAAGCGAATTATTGAAATGAAATTGAACCACACATATATTAGTCCTGAAATGACTAAATCCGCCTTTTGAAGTGGATGTTAAACCCCATTTCCTTCTCTCTTCTTAAACTATATGCCTTGTCGCCTTGTCTTGCCAAATAGGGCACATGTTGGAATATTATTAAATTAATCATATTGATTTGATCAATCTTATTTTAGGTTATAGCTGCATTTATCTTCAATTAGGCATTCATTTCATATCCTGATGTCATCAATACAACATTACGATATCAACATTTTGGAAACACTGAATGCAACCATGCATTTATTTTCTTTTCATTATTTCATTTCAGATGCCTCGGATCAAAAGAAGAAGCATTGGAAAGCATGAAAAGTTTCATTATCTGAAGAAAGAACAAGTTCAACATCAAGATCATACCTACCATAAATCGTGCATAGAACCATCAGAGTTACTTGAGTACGTTTTGAGACTAATAATTAAAATTAAACTGGGCAAAATCTAATGAAATTTAGTTGATTTTTCAAAGCATTTGGTTATTTCCATGATGAAAAGTACTCTAATCAACATAGTTTTATATATTTTTGCAAGGATAATTACATATTTAATATTCTAAAATAGTATATATTATATATGTACATATGTGGTTATTTTCAGATAGGAGCCACAGTGGCTCAGTGGGTAAGGTGCATGCTGGCTCGATAACATGGTTTCCCCCTTTCACAGACTTTAGAAAACAAGCTTGACTTTCATAGCATGACAGCAACATCATAACCAGTCACAAAAGAGTTTACATGTCATGACTCATGTAGGCCTATACTGTTAATATATGCACATACTCCTTGGCCAGAGACCTCCCATGATCTTGAGGCCTTGGGCTTCAGCCAGTCTAATCTGGCATTGAAGTTAGGCTAACTGTGTATCCAGGAGACAGTTGTGTTGGTTTTAAGTGATATTAAGTGAATAATTATTTTTGTTTACTTTTGTAGGAACTGGGACAGTGCTATGGAATTATTTTGTATAGAAGAAACTAGATGTATAATACAAGAAGAATTAACAGATTCAGATGGTTTTAGTGCAGATGAGTTTTATGTAATTTTGGAAAAGCCATATAAGTACAGTCCAGATGTAGATTTGGATGCCTTTGTTGAAGATTTGCGATTACAGTCATTTTATAATTTATCATCATTGTTTAATGATACTCAGGGTCTTGGTCAGTTTTCGAGTATTAATACTCTTAGTAATCAGTCAGTATTGAAATTTTTGTCTTTTTATGAGTGTGATACCACTTCAGTGAAAACATGTGTTGTTATTGATAAAAGTTTAAAAGCATCCATACAGGTTCATCGTAAGAACATTTCATCACATCATGAATTTTGGTCAGGGTTGCCTGATGTTTATGATTCAAAATATGAAATACTTCAACTTTTGTATAAACTGGAACAATGGGATGTTTGTATGGGAAATTTTGAAGAGGAGTTGATTAATTCTTCCCCAACTACTTTGACCTCATCTTTCAAAGAATGCGATATGGGTGCTATTGTTGGTGATATTCGATATACCTCTTCTATTCGCTCTGTAAAATGTTGTTATTTAATCAATCAAGGCTTTCAATGTAAACATTGCTCAACATACAGGTCAACATTACGTAAAAATCTACAGCGACAAAAATTAGCCTTAAGTAAAGATTCTACAATAAACCTTAACTCCAAGAAGCCACACTCAGCAATGAATAAAGAAGAATTAATTAATAAAGTTGGGGTGTTGAAGGAAAGATCAGTACAATTAAATAATGAAAATAATAAATTAAGAAAAGCTTTGTTTGAGTCCATAAAAACAAAAGGCCATAAACTTAATCAAATTAATAATCAAGAACTTTTAGACCTTTTTGCTAATTGTCAAACAGATGTTGAAAAGTCTTTTCCAGATATTAACTCCTTACAACGTGTTTTTTGGGAACAGCAACGCTATTATACAAGTCTTTCTAGTAAAAACAATATGCGCTGGCATCCGATGATTATTAAATGGTGTCTCTATATGAGGAATAAAAGTAGGAAAGCCTACGATACTTTACGTAATACAGGATTTATTGCTTTACCAAGTACCCGTACTTTATTTGATTATAGTCACATATTACCAAGCAAGACTGGCTTTGAAGATTCCATACTTGAACACCTCATTAAAGAAGCCCAGGAACTTGGCATGTACTCTGAACCACATAAGTCATTTGTTGGTATTTTGCAAGATGAGGTAAAAGTTTCACAAGGATTAGTATACGATAAAAAGACTGGTGAGCTGGTAGGCTTTGTAGATCTAGATAGTACCAGTAATGAACTAATGAAGCTGGAAAATATTTTGAATGATTCTAAGCCAGGTTTGGCCACTAATATGTTGGTAATAATGGTGAGAGGCATAAGTTCATCATTAAAATACCCTATTGCTTGTTTTCCTACTAAAGGAATAACAGCTGATTTTTTATACCCTATTTTATGTGAGACAGTGGAAAGTCTTGAATATGATTGTAATTTAAAACCTGTATTTATTACATGTGATGGGGCTGCGGCCAATAGAAAATTTTTTGCTTTACATAAAAGTCCTACATGCACTTCAGGAGATGATTGTTTTTGGACCTGGAATCCTTTTTCAATGCCAAAAAGAAAGATGTTTTTTATTTCTGATGTTCCACATTTACTAAAAACTGCTCGTAATTGTTTTTCTAATTCGTATTCCCACAACCAAAAGCGAAAGCTATGGAAGGATGGCAGAGATATTAGTTGGGCACACATTTTAAGATTGTATGAAGAAAACATCGAAAACAACCTCTACTGTCAAGCCAATAAAATCACACGTTCTCATATTGACTTAACCCCTTTTTCAAAAATGAAGGTTAATTATGCGGCTCAGATTTTCAGTGAAACAGTTGCTAGTTCGCTTGAACTTATGTATGGTGATTCTGTATTAGAAACGGTACATTTTATAAGACATATGAACAAATTTTTTGATTGTTTGAATACAAGAAACCTAAAGGAATCTGCACGTAAAAGGAACGACAACCTTAAACCCTATTGTGATATTGACGATCCAAGATTTGAATATTTGACAAAGGACTTCCTAGGTTATTTTAGTGAATGGAAAACATCAGTTAATAATAGAAACGGGGATTATTCTAAGTCCGAAAAAGACAATATGCAACTTAGTCACCAGACATTAAGTGGGCTACATATCAGTGTTAATTCCATTGTTGAATGTTCGAAGTTTCTATTATCTGAAGGGGTAGAGTTTATATTAACCAGTCATTACAATCAAGATCCTTTAGAAGAGGAATTTTCGCATCTGAGACATAAAGGAGGGTCGAATGATAACCCAACAGTATATGACATCAAAAACAATCTTTCCCAGATGCGTGTTATTGGTTCAACAGCCCTTGCACCAATCCACAGTAATATAACCAAACACAGGAAAGCTGGTGGTCTGCCAATTGATTGTCGTCCAATAGCCAAAAAACCCAGATTTTCAAAGCTGAGAGTTTGAGCTCTGTATTTCTATTCACCCAGACCAAGATAACCAAAACATGTGAGACAGTCCAGTATTTTATTAACCATAAAGATAAACAGTAGTCTAAAGCCTGGTCCTGTTGTGTAATTACAGTAAACATTAACTGGAAAAATCTATATGTCATGGAATATTTTGGCATTATGCTATGTGTAGTATTATGTTAAAATATTTATCGACTGGTTTTGCAGGCTGATCAGATTAAGGTGTGCTCGGTTGGTTACGCCTGTCATTGTCACTCAGTTTTTGCACGTGCATTAAATCATTGCTTGATATGTCATTGAATAAAAGACACGACTAAGATATGCAGCGTGTTATCATTTTTATCCAAATCATATTGTTACACTATGCATTAACGTTAAACATGTTTAATTTGGGCCTAATTATCGTCGGCATTAACTAAGTATTGTTGTGTACATATTTTTAAATTTTATCATTGCTTGACAATGACTAGAGAAGCCTAGTCGAAATCGCTCAGTAATAAGCAGTAATTGTATTCCATAGAATTGTGACCTATATAATACTCCAGTTCAATCATAAGTGCCATTGAAACAATACAGTAGAATATAAATTGTATTATAACAAGTAACAAATAATACTGACATTTCTTTTCTCTCAAAGATAAAAAGAAAACACTTTTATCAAATCACAAACAGTTAAATTATTTAACAGTAAAATAATTACTTTAAGGATAATTAGGTACAGCCAAAACAAGATTATTTTGTACCCTTACATGTATAAAATGAGACCAATCACTAATATAAATACATTATAAATAGTA
The DNA here is from genome assembly GCA_036850965.1 of Patella caerulea. Classification (NCBI taxonomy): domain Eukaryota; kingdom Metazoa; phylum Mollusca; class Gastropoda; family Patellidae; genus Patella; species Patella caerulea. The sequence continues at coordinate 30,695,028 of JAZGQO010000006.1, forward strand.
TTACTCTTGGTATAATTTTCAAATCAGTTATCAACTCTCAAGTTTTTTCTCAATGAATTACTGGACTTTTTTACTGATCTTTCTTTTTGTAAATGTTTTTTAACAAGTTTAGACACAGCATTTCCTTTGACAGTAAGGAAAATATCTATGATGTCATCTAAAAAGCAAGTGTAATCCTGATCTGTGTCAACAATTTTATCCCAGTAAAATTTTACCATAAAATTTGAAATTATACAATCTTTAAGATTCGGTAAGAAAAGAGTAAAGGTGTTTAAATTATTTAAGTCTACATGTTTTCTAAGTTCAGTTTCAATATTTCTTATGAGTAAGTAAAAGTCATCTGATGGAGTCTTAAGTCCCCCCCTGTCAATCTTTTCACTCCAAGATTTAAATTTCTGTAGATATGTTTCTTTATGATCAGTAGATGTTAATTTTTCTATTATATTACTATATAAATCTCCTTTCATAGAAAGGGCATGTACAATAAAACCAGCAATATAAAAAAGAACGCTTTGATCATTGAAAGACATTGAACATTCAGTAATGCAATTCTCTTTTTCAATATAACTGGTGGTAACATTTAATATAAATGTTAAAAGTTTATGTATAAAAGATTGTATAAAAGCATGACTGATGATATCGGATGATGCTATACATTGTATTGTCCTTGATGCTGCTATTAAAAAGGCATTATCGCAACATAAGGTGTGAAACTGTTTCCACATCTTTTCGCGATCAACAGAAAAAGAAGAACCACAACCTATATGATTAAAAATGTTATGTAATGGTTTCTCAATACACTCTATTAATTCAGCCTTCGTATTATTCGAATTAGAGTTTACTTTCTCGGCCACACTTTTAATTTCTTCTCGTATTTTTGATAAGCTTTTGTACTTTATTAATTGATCTAATGTTAAATCTGTTGCTTCTGATAATATATGTTTGAAATATATAAAATCCGCTAAAACTGATGATTTGGTATCTTTGCAAGCTGAAGTTGATGGTGCCTTTCTTTTTTTATGAGCTGAAATATATTTGTTCTAATAAGTACTTGAATAGTAATAATATTATTAACAACACAATAAAACTTGGGAGGGGTTGTTATTTTAATAATTCGCTTGCTCGTAGGGGTCTTCAGCGGTTGGAGGAGAAACTGGAGGATCCGTAGAAAACCCACGAGGTTGGACAGGTGATCCTAATCCTTGTCAAGTACAAGTTGATAAAAGTTACCAAGAAATATTGTAAAATTATCGACCCTGAATGGGTTGTACAGTGCTTTGTTTTACACCTTTTTTGCACATTTAAATTGTATGGACCAAACACGGAATGAGAAAAAACAAAGTCTTGAATTAGCTTTTTAATGAAATGACTCTTTAATGAATTGTCGACGTAGCCTTGATCATCATTACTAAAGTGGGTACAATAAAAAAAACCATAGTCTTGATTATCCGTTTCTTGATTTAATCATGAATGAGCATTGAGCAGCAAATCAGATCCTAATTAGTAATTTAATGTCTAATTAAAAATTTAGATAACATTTCAGGCCTAATGAAGAACCTGCAGGCAGGTTTAGCAATCTGACACAGTGAATAGACACAATGTTACATTGTAAACAATAGCCTTCCTGCAGCCTATGTTTTTAGTGTGGGGATTGACAAACACTTAATTTATTTCAGTTCATTGTTTAGCTCTTGCATAATTGTAAATATGTTTAATGAAATGTTACTGTATGAATAAAGTAATTGTAAATATATTTTTAATGAAATGGTACTATAGTAATTATCTATTAATTACGCAATTGTATATATATTTAATTGTTAATTAATCACACAACTGTAAATATTCGATTTATATGATTTTTAAATTATGAATGATTGCAAATTTAGCTTTCACTAAGTTTCAATTAGGGAATAAACATTTCTTAAAATATATTCTTCTTGTATAATTTATTTGTATTGTCTAAAAATCATTCTAGAAATGAAATTTAACGTCCTACTGTTCTGCTCCAAACTTGGGCTAATGAAGACGGGCATAAGCCATAGATAGTGTGCTATGTGGGGAATTCTAACTGCCAGGGGATCTTTATTCTTTTACGTGCACGCCAAAGTGTACACAGTACCTGGGTTTTTGTCCCATCCAAACGACAAGACAGCTTAACTTGCCATTTATCTTTAAAGTGAAATAATGTCCATATCATATAGCTGATATAGCAACAGGTGTAAGCATTAATATTAGTTTAGAATAATTAAGAATAGATTCTTTATTTATTAAGCAGGCTTGTCAACAGTAGCGTATTTCATTGTGCACCCGTCTCAAAGTGAAATTATTTATTACGGAAGTCATAACAGCCACCGGTAGCATAAACACGGTATAAAATTCAAATATGGTCTCGACACAAGTCAACTATCTCCAACTTCCAGCCAAGTCACGGCAACCGGCAAGTGACATAATTATTTAGGCTATTAGTATTATTTAACTAACGGCAACGCTGACCATCGGCATCTCAATCGAAAGAAAAAACGCGTAAAAGCCAAGTGAATATCTGGATAAAATTCTACCCGTTTGTTTGCACGATAATTTCTTTTTTTTTTTTTTTTTCAAATTGGCATTAAACCTTGTAAGTGTGGTATATCGATATTCTTGTGGTCCCATTCTATATCGATAAAATCGGCCATTATCAGGGTTGACAGATAATGCGTGACCGCGCATCGCTGGTAAGGCAATGCGCATGCGTTGTTGCTAATGTAAATACAAGGGGAGGTAATTGTTTTTTAAGTCACGATTGTCCAGTCTTCTTTTTGCCGTGGCATACAATTCTGAAGGCAACGTGGGCGTTGCCTGTCCATCTATATACGGTCCATGGTGTAAGTTACCTATAAATAGTATAAGTTGACATACGTCGGCTACCAGCAGGGCAATTGAGCAGCGTACGCGTAACCTATTTCTTACCTATAGGCAACGTACTTCTGACGCCCTTAGAACTTACTGAACGTATGAAATAATTATCCAACAAGCTGGGATAGGCTGAACTACAACGTAAACAAACTTATACAAGCATATATAATATTATGACAGCGTGTGCCCAGCGAATGTTTAGCGTTCTTGACTTATGCGGAACTCGTGCAGAACGTGTTGGAGCATACTTCGACGACAACGTGACGTCAGATATAAGGGTGATATAAAAGTGGAGGGTCCGCCATGAGTGTAGACTTCTGCACACGCGCATCTCTAAACACGTTTGGGGGGATTGGGATGGCCTAGTGGACTAGAGTGCCGCGCTTCGACCTCTAGCTGACCGGCCACTTTTGGCTTGCGGCTGTGGTTTCGAGCACTGGTGTGAGCGTATGTGGCATGGAGATAGGGGCGCCTTCTCAACCTCGTGGTTTTTCCTCCGGGCACTCCGGTTTCCTCCCACTGCTAAAGACCCCTACGCGCAAGCGAATTATTGAAATAAAATTAAACCATATGTTAGTCCCGAAATGACCTAGTCTGTGTTGAGTGGACGTTAAATCCCATTTCTTGCTCTCTCTCTAAACACGTTTCAAACACGTTCAGGACGTCAGAAGTAACTTAAATTACATGTAACGTGCCTGAACGCGTGCATATCTTACCCGTCGCGCACTTCTAACTTATGCCTAAAGCGTAAGCAATACGTCGGCATACGCTGAAAATTTTATGCGTGCACAAAATTTGGGCCGCGTTCAGCGTACAGCAACTTATACCGTCGTATTTCAGCATGCTCATAACTTGTAAAAAACGTACCCGTAACGTAATCAACGTACACCAGCGTGCTCGTTAAATTTCTCATACGCCGGCATACGCTGATGCTATACGTCAATGTGTGACAGCCCTGTAATGTCTTGTGGTTCTAGCGAGCCTTATTTGACCCCACGTGGTCGTCAAAATAAACCCCAACACGTTATGGATAAGTTAGGCATAAGTTAGACTAACGTTGTACATGAGTTCTTCATAAGTCAAGAACGCTAAAAATTCGTTGCACACGCTGTCATATACTTGTAAAAGTTATGTTTACGTTGGGGATATGTTATGAATAAGTAACTCATACGTTAAACATGGGTTGTATATTCGTTTAGCGTGTTAGAAATACGTTATATATGCGTCCAAAAAGTGCGTCCTCTTGATTTTTGAATTCAACTTCACCGTATGCCTGTGTGTTGGATATTTATTTCATACGCCAGAATAAGTTGTCTAAAACGTTATAGTGTGACAGGCCCATAACTTAAAGTAGCTACTCAATATCATCCAAAATCTTCGACATTGAAAACACAATTTATTTGTCAATTTAAATCAACATTGATGGGAAAATATGGGCTTCTGATATCCAGTATTTACGACAAAATAAAAAAAAAAATCATTGGTACACTAATCTGTTTCGGGCCCATTTTTAACAAGGGACTTGGATACCAAGGCTAGGTGGTGACGCATGGAGACACATAATGTTGACTCGAATAGCTAGAGATTAGCTTACTATTGAGACCCCTCAGGCGTATTTCGCCGAACATAACTGATTTGAAATTAAAGTAAAGGCGGAAATGAATGAATGTAAATCAGTTTATATACATTCACATTACATTATTATATGCGTTGCGACCCTTTGGGGTCCAAAATACTTTTATTTTATAATTCACATTTCCGTTACAAGTACAACATTGGGTCATGCACTGTATAGACCTTCAAATGAACGGCAATAGATTATCAGGTCACCCAACGAAAAATTTCAAACGATTTGTAGAGGTAAAAACACCATTTCTCTGTATTTTGGCGTTTAAATCTCCTATCGGGATGGTCTCTTTAACAGTCCATTCTTTTATCACTGACACGACTTTCTCTGTATCCAAACTTACACACCCATTATCTATTCTTGATATGTCAATTTAAGGTCCCGGATTCGCGTATATAGCAAGTTTTAAATGGAAAGAAGTGACTTATAAATAGGTACAATGTCAAAACCTTTCACACTGATATACCGAAAGTTTACTTATAATATTGTCTATACTTTTATCAATGACGGGACTTTCTATGAATCGGAACTACACACCTATCCTATATTATCTATTCCTGGATGTCAATGTTGCGGATTAGCGTAGCAAGGTTTGAATGGAAAGAAGTGACTAATAAGTAGACACAATGTTAAAACCGTTCATGTAACGCAAAGCCCAGCTTAACCGGAGCGGGGCTCTGGGCCTGACTAGAATCGCGAGGCCCCTGGCGCGACGAAAAGATTATTTCATACACTTTTTAATGGCACACATACGTAACACACAATTACACGGTCTGTACTACATTTACGTATGGCACACAATGCAGGAAAATGGCATTTAACAGCGGGGAACTGTTCTAACAAGTGAAATCGTCGCTGGAAGCCTAGATCGATCATCATCAGGGGAATAGCCCAGTCTCCGTCATCGCGCTGTTAGATCTATTACCGTGAAACTTTCATCTCGAATTTGAATTGTTTCTCCTTTTGAAATGAACCGCGGGGCCTTGGGCCTGGGCCCTGACATAACGCAATAGCGTCCTTGATAAACCAAAATTTTACGTTGGTGATTGGAATCCTCGACGAGCCCACGTACACTAACAATTATAATTTTGAGGAAAATTACATCGTCGTAGATGAGATTTAGAAGACTTTTGTGTTGGTTTAGATACAAACTAAAACCCAAATCTGACGAAAAGCAAGTGATCTAACGCCCCGCTAATCAGCACTAACTGGACTAATGATAATGAAGATAGGCATACACCAAGTGATATGTGAGGGAAAAGTTGCCGGACAACTTTGTTTCCGCATGCAACCTGGACTCCGTCACACAACCCACCCTTACGCATGGAAATTAAGGACTGTGTGGCAAATGATCGCCCATTCGTCAGTCTCTCGAAATGACGGTATTGTCAGTATAATCATTTATAAACTTTTGTAACTAGGTTACAACTCAAATACACAATTTATATTGTTATCTTGGGGTCACGACAACCCTAACCGGGGCATAGTACATGTTGTCTGTGACATGGACGATAATAATGTGAAAAGCGAGTTTCCTCTACTGTGGAGCTAATGAATTGTAGTAAAATGAATGTAAAACAAACCCACTGGCCTCTGGGGCGTTTACAAGGTTTGGTGACATGAACAACATGTAAAATTGTTACTTTGAACCCAACAAATAACGCATGTCAATTTTAATTTACAAGCTTACGATGGCATGATCAATATAGTCTGCCAGGAAATGTAGACTCAATATTAATGAATTAAAGATGGGTTCCCAGCAAAGTATTTATCGGGTGGTTATTGCCAATTAAAACGGCAATTTCATATTTTTTAATTATATTTTTAAAATATATTAAAATAAAGCCCTACAATAGATTGTATCTATAAACAGTCCTACCTTGTAAAAGAATAATCCTATAATTCACTATTGCCAGTTAAGAAATTGGCAAAATATCATTTTCAACTTCAAATTCAAACGTTTGAAGATCGACATTGCATGGAGGGGAATGGGAAAACAAGGGAGGTAATTCAAGTAATTGTGTTATTATTTTCTGTGCCAGGTATTTTTATGCCGGTGAAATAGTGCCCATGATTGTATAATAGTGAGTTGACAACCTTTTGAGCAAAGGAAATAGAAATAATTATGTTTTTGACTTTCTTAGAAGATATGAAATTTCCGCTTTAAGTGTTTTGAGAAGGGTTTCAAGCAAAATTATTATAAATTAATTAGTTTGAATATGTTTTTAGTCCTAATATATCACCAAATCACCCAGTTTGTAACCGGGAAAGCAACTTTAAATGGGGTTTAACGTCCTACGTGGCTAATGAAGATGGGCATGCGTGCATGAGGGAAGTATTGCATTGACACGTCTGACTTTTTTCCCACCTGTCAAGGATTTTTTTAACGTGTACACCAACTTGTACGTGAAAAGACTATAGAATTCATCACATGAAGCAGCTGCCACATAATTTGAATTTTGACCTTTCCTGGGTTCTACAAATGTATAAATACGTACAGTACATAATTATGAAACAAACTATAATACCATTGTTAAATCAAGAAAACTGATATTGGCGATTATTTTAGCAAATGTTACTCGGTAATACCCCCTTCAGACCGGGGTTGCGTCCTTACTGCGCTTCTACAGCGACCGAAATGGCTCAGCGAGTCAAGATCACCATAATAAAGCGTGGTAAAAGCTTGGTGGAAACGCTAGATATAGTGCTGTGGTCTCCATGGTTGCCAATGAGCGCTGAGCCACGACGTTTGTTTAGAACATGTTCATATGAATCTGGATAGCTGCGAGAATGTGATGGGGTTACAAAGGTCCTTACTGCGCTGCTACGGCGAAAAAAAAAAAAAAAAAAAAAAAAGTTTCAGAGCGTGCCAAGATCACCATTAGCGTACACTCGGCAAACCTCGGTAGATTCCGTAACCTGCATCTAACCTCGGCTGTATGACGAATTCCGCAATATTTGAACTACTTTAAAGGTCCCGGATGAAACAGGGTGGCGACCTATTTGGCTAGCGACCTACTCGACCGACCCAGCTGTAAGATAATGACGAAATTACACTTCTATATTCTACTTTCATTTGATAGACATAACGTTGGATTTTATTGGTTGATAAATAGATGAGTTAATTCGACTGTTGTCTTTATTCTACATAGGTTTCCAACGAACAGGTTGCAGCTCGATCGGTCGAATAGGTTGCTAGCCGAATAGGTTCCCAAATTGTGTAATAAATAGCGCCAAGTTTTCCTGTTAAAGTAAACCGGTAGCCGCATCACAAATGTATGGGCGTAGGTACATATCACTTACTGTCATACATCCGAGACTAGATGTAGTTTACGGAATCTGTCGAGATTTGCCGGGTGCATTAGCGTGGTGGAAACGCGAGATATCGTGCTGTGGTCTCCATGGTCGCCAGTGATCGCTGAGTTACGGCGTTTACTTTGAGTATGTTCAAAGCAAACTCCAAGATTCTGCCATATAACCGGAAAGCTGAGAGAAGGTGGTGGGTCGCAAAGGTCGCGAGATAAGCGTTCTAACATCTCTATGAACCAGCATATTCCTGAAGCAATGGCCCGAGAAATCCCTCTCTGACGATTGCTGGAATAGCGCCTGTTTCTTGAACTTATGCGGGAGTGTGTCTTTTCTTTCCGTTCAATGAAAGCTATCACTTAAAATGTCCCTGAAAATTTCTCTATGTGAGCAGTCCATGGTTATTTTATCCACTTTACGGCAAATTCACATCAATCCGACTAAAATTAATTCAGCTATCTTCATTCAAAGTCGTAAAAATAGACCTCTTGTAAAAACGACTTTGCCAATTATTGAAAACACTCTTAATACCCTCAGACGCCAGTGACGTCACAGTGACCGAATGCATATTCGGAATGTTTATTCCTTAATTACCTATACACACCCGGCGTGTGTATTCTTTAACGCCTGACTGATTCCTTAATCTCCCTAATCAAATAAAACAAAATCGGCAGCGATTTTAATAAACTCTACCATCGTGTACGGTCTAAACGATTCGAGATACATTTTCGTCAGAAGTTTATAGTTCTAATTTAGAATCTGTTTCATTATGTACGGTCGTTCTGTTTACTCACGGCAGCGATTTTAATACAATCTACCATCGTGTGCAGTCCAAACGATTCGAGATACATTTTCGTCAGAAGAGTTTCGTCGTTCTAATTTAGAATTTGTTTCATAATATACGGTCGTTCATTTTCTCACGGCAGCGATGTCATACACTCCCAACTGTTCGAGATACATTTTCGTCAGAAGAGTATTGTGGTTCGAATTTCCCCGAGTAAAAGAGTATAGGAGTTAAAAGTGCACATAAAATGACCCTGAAAATTTTTCTATGTGAGCAGTCCATGGTTATTTTATCCAGTGCATTCTCATTCGGTAGTGGATTCCACAGAAACAGTGTATTCCTATAGAAAACGATTGAATCGGACTCGGGACCCCTTTCCCTTGGCCAGAGGGGCCCTTTTGTCAGACATGGGGCCCTTTTGTCTGCCTTTAGGGCCTTACCTAACTAGGGCACATTTTCATTTTCTCATCGTTTCTTAGCATTTTTCTCCTGTTTTATTTTTTCAACTTCTTTGATCTTTTTCAGCTATAAAACGCCTTTTCTAATGAACGTAGTACACTCGTGGCAAAGACGCTGCGAAAATTGTAACATTTGCAACGGTGCCTTCATGACGTCTTCACCACAACTCTCACGTCGTGTCGGCCGCAACCCCACCAAGCGTTCTGGGTCCTTATGGCGTTGTCATGGCGATGTTACGATGATTTCACCACTGTTGCGCGATTGCATCACGACCTCGTGGAGCTACCTATAAGCATATGGCGATGTTATGAGGTTCACACTACGTGTATTGAGTTCTTAATACGACCATGGCGCGGTTACCAAGCTTGCATTACTCGACTATGGCGACCCTTCTTTTCATGTACGACTTCCTTTGAAAACGGGCGATTCAAAGGTCATCTTGAAATTTCGAAAAAAAATCTAACCACCTTATAAAGTCGCCGTGATCACGTGGTGGAAACGCACGTGTGGTTGAGCGACGCGAGTTCGCGATGTCCGCCGTTGCCAAGCTTATAGATCTCAATAGAAACGCGGAGAGATCGTGACGAGCCCACCGCAAGAATGTTGTATAAACGCACCGTTCGCAGTAAGAACGCGACTTTTTTTAAGATGGTAAATTTAGGACATTTTTCCGCATTTTGTTCACGCTTGCCGACGACCTTGTGTATATCAAGGTCTCAGAGTGCAGCAGGGTCACCACTCCGGTCTGACGTGGGCATAATGAAAAACATTCATATAGAATTCATTCAGATGGCAGCATGCTTCGTTCTATAGAGCAAATTGGTAAACTATACCATTTGCTCGTCTTGCTTCAGTCATTTTCCCCTACAGCAGATTATGGGGGTATACAACACATGTACATTCCAAATATGCCAGTATGTAATGAAGTACCCCGAAAATGATATTTAATATCCCTGATGATAGCTTCTACATTAGTTCAGATACCAAATTTATTATGCCTATATTCGTAAAGTTTGGGTTTTAGATGCAGATTGTGGTAGGGGTGCACCTGGAAATTGTATAAGCTACCAGCAAAGAACATTGGGTATATATCAACAATGAAAGGGTGACCAAAATTGGCCCTTTTATGACTAAACAGTGCAAATTTTAAAGTTCCAATTTCATATTTTCTAAGAAAGTCAAAACATAATTATTTCTATGTCTTTTGCTCCAAATGTTGTCAACTCACTATTATACGATCATGGGCAAAATTTCATAGGCGTTAAAATGGCTTTCACGGGCTGATTGGGGAAATAGTAACTCAATTACCTCCCTTGTTTTCCTATTCCTCTCCATGGACGGCCATCTTCAAATGTTTGAATTTCGAAGTTGAAAATGATATGTTTGCCAATTTCTCAACTGGCAATAGTGAATTATAGGATTTATAGGATTATTCTTTAACAAGGTAGGACTGTTTATAGGTACAATCTATTTTAAGGGTTTATTTTAATACATTTTAAAAATATAACTTACAAATATGCTATTGGAACTTTAAGGTATGCCATTATAACAAGGTAGGACTGTTTATAGGTACAATCTATTTTAGGGCTTTATTTTAATACATTTTAAAAATATAACTTACAAATATGCTATTGGAACTTTAAGGTATGCCATTATATGAGTTGTCGGCCATAGATTTTTAGTGTAGGGATACTCCCAAAAATGGTAAGGGGGGGGGGACCAGACATGAAAAACCATTTCAAATGAACGATTAGCCCTCTCCACCCAATGAAAGATGTTAGTTCCATTTGTTTCTTATAAACATGGACGACCCCTCTATTTTGTGCATGTCTGGAGTTTCACCTTTTAAAGAATTAAAGAAAGTTACTTATAAAAAAACTTCCGTCTTCATTAGCGCAGTAGGAGCAGAACAGTTGGACGTTAAACCCCATTTCATTTCATTTCCTAAAAAACTTGTCATTTACTTTGCTCCCAGTTTAGTAAACTTTTGGGATGTCATTCAATACACCTAACTCTATCAGAAAACATTAAATGACATTTTCATGCAATTGTTTGTACTGGGCTCCCCTTTCTCATAAATTGACTCAACTATTACGAAAAACTGGCAGATTGACTGCTCTGTACATTATCTTGCAAATAAAGAGGGAGCGCTCTTCGAAACGTCATCCAAATAAATGAGTTATTGCTTTTCCATAAGTATGTTTTAAAGTGTATTGGTATAATACCCCAACAGGATATAAAACTATGTTAAGTTCAACGAATGTTTCCTGAGAGAGCAAGCATATACATGTACTGTCATTTGCACGACAATTGCCTCTACTTATAGCAAACTGGGCCATAGTTCCAATCACTTTTGCAGCAGATAGTTTTTTACTAACCCTGAAAGCACTTTAACTGATTATCGTGACAGACAGTAAGATCAAAAGTTCGAGGTGTCGAGACTGATTATCAAACATCGAACTTTGGTCTCAACATTTATTTATGTACTTTATTTGCTTGGCCGTTTAACCTATTTAATCTTATTGACACATAAATTATTTAACATAGTTACAAATACTAGGCACCACAAGCTGACATGTCATATCTTTCTTACTGAAACATAAAATATAAAAGATAACATATATTAGTTGTTTTTTTAGATATTAATATTCAAGAGTCTATTATCGATACGTATAGTTTGTGGCAAACCGTAATTTATGGGTCATTAGATGTTAACAAGACGTATAGTCTGTGGTGTAACCTGGTAATGACGTATGATGTAACCGTCTATATATAAATAACTTATTATCTCGACCATGAATCATTAGATAATATGAGGGATCTTTGATCTGCAATTCTACATGTATATACATACATATATATATATATATATATATGAAAATGACACGTCCTTTCCTAGAGGTGCAACGTTTAAATCTACACATTTTTGTTTTACGGAAGACCATAAGGGTCAATCAAATGAGTATAACATTAATAGGGTATGAACTTTTTGATTTTGATGGAGGCATAAGAATAACGAATAATAATGAGAGCATGACCTGCATGTGCCGATTTTGTAACATAAAAAAAGTAAGGTGCTGACTTAGCTATTCGATAAATCAGTGTATGACAGCCTTGGAATAAATTACTCATTGATCTTCGACCAGGGCCGTATCTAGCTGGGGAGCATGGGGTACATTTCAACAAAATCCGGTAAAAATTGTGACGTCCATAGGGTCCACAAGCTAAAAACGCGATTTTCGTACGATCAGGGGCCATTATCCACGAAGTGGTCCCTTTCGATATTGGATTTGAAGGGGAGGGAGAGCCCCACCAACCCCTCCCCACCTCGCCTACTCTCCCATCTTTTGATACTGCTCGCTTTTATTGCCTAATGCAGTTAAATTATCGTGTCGTGACGAGACATCTAACCCCATTCCAATCCGTTCACCAGTTACTATCTGCTCGGTGTCCTTGGAAATCATATAATTGTATTTATATGGCCGCTCTATGCGTGGTTATTGCGATATATTTAACACACCTTTGGTCATGCAGTTTCATATTCCAATCTCATGCACAGTGTATGTTTTATATGGAGGTTACGATTATTCTTGTTGTCTTGTATGTGAACAGAAGTCTACGAAAGCCCAACGCGGACGCGCAAGTATTGTAATTTTGTGTGTGTAGGGAGGGGGGGGGGGTCTACCCCACCAGAATAAAAATAGTCGGTTGCAAAATAAGTGTACCCATTACAGTCTGTCGGAAAAATTATGCACCGGCGATTATATGAATTAATGCGGTTAACAAACAATGCCAATATAGAAGGGTAAAATTCCAAATAATGAATAATATGTATAAATATATTCTCTGTGTAGGGGGGTCACGGTTGGTAAGTGGGTGAGACGCTGGCTCTCTAGCCCCGCGGTCTGGTGTTCGATCTCAGCATTGGCCGAGAAAGTTCATTCAGATTTTCCGGCGTGGGTCCTACTTGTCAGTGATGCAAGACGGAGAGCCTGACAAGGACAGCTGTCTAGTCGTTCGGAAGGGATGTGACACATTGCCGTGCACGTAAAAGATCCCTTGACAGTTGGAATTCGATACAAGAGTCGGTCGTAGTGCCGCTGTCGGGGTAAAATTTCCCTCATAGCACACTGTATGGCGTATGCCCCTCTTTATTAACCCAGTTTGGGGCAAAACATTAGGATGTTAAACCCCATTTCTTAATTAGGTTATTATAGGTCAATGTATTATCATGTTATAAGCGGAGACAGATTGGGGCCGGGAACCGACCCTGGCTCCTGTGTCGGAGCGGCCCCTTTTACTGATCGTGGAGCCGTTACAGGGGTTCTGGGGCTCTCCCGCGGGAAAATTTTGAAAAAATGAACCCCAATCGATTTGGTTGCATAACCGAAGAGACCATTCCCGACGTTCCAATTCTGTAATTTCATCTCTGAAAATAATAAAATAATAACAGTTAATAAAAATGTCAAGGAATGTTTAACACCAGTCTCAGGAAATCGTCTCGCACACATATCCAGCCAGCAGACCAGCTATCATCAAATTTTGCTGAGGCCTTAAAATTGATTTTTTTTTTAGTTTCTAATCGGCAGACGTTTCTGGCGTATCCCCCGCAAACAGGGTGCAGGTGACTTAATAATTAGTAAATTATCGGGCGAATCCGATAAAATTTTCGGATGAAATTCGGAATCCGGCCTGCACCCAGCACACCCGACCCAGAAAGTCTATTATACCAGCCCATTCCAGACTCAAGTGATAGTGTGGTGGCCCGTTAAAGCCGGTTATCTTTCTACAGGATGAATTTCGGTACTATTCTGACCCCCCCCCCGCCTCCTGTTCTGCTATATATACATACAATAATTGTAAAACAACACTTTAAGACAAAATGGTAACGGTCGTGCGATTTATCCTTTATTATCAGATGGTTGAATGAGATTGCCATTCAAAGTGCAATATACGTATAGACGCGTGTGTGATTTCACAATTAATGTTTTGCCTCAATTAAATTAAATCACAATGTGATCCTATATCAATTCAATTGAAAAATTAACATCGAACGGAATATTGGGGTTTTCTATTTTAAAAGCTAAATGTATATGTATGCCTACTTAATTTAGAGAGGATGTTTCCATAAAATCATTAACCATTTTACTCTGGTATACTAACAATTGATATTATCCCAACTCACTCTCTGGCAACAGGAAAAATCAAATTCGCCACTATCGCCTTCGATTCTCTAGGGGTGATTTGAACGAACATCGATGTCTCCCTGTTTCGAGATAAGAGGCGGTACTATATATTGTTTTACCTGACAAAATTCTGCTGCGAATCAAATCAGGCCCCAAAAAGGTAAACTGTCAACCTTTACTTCAAAACAACGATTGATTATTGACATTTATTGCATTTCTGCCACATTCAACAACAATGAAACAAATCTGAATTATTATATTAATTAACCAACTTACTGATACCATAATCAACTCTCAGTGCCATCGGATGGCTGCGATGTGGGTCGGTTTAAATACGTTTTGTGGTCGATCCGTCTACAGTAAGAATGGATAATCAAGACTTTGTTTTATCGTAACAGAAAGGAATGGGGTTTAGCGTCCTACTGTTCTGCTCCTAAACTGGGCTAATGAAGACGGGGTATTATCATAACAGCGCCGTGACAGTCGAGGCTAGAAGTAATTTTTGACTATGCATTTTGTTGTCCGCCGCCTTTCGAAGAAAGCAGGAGACTATCAAAATTGGTTCATCCGTCCACAATTTGTTTGTGGACTCTCTACAGGTCACAATTCTTACCCGATTTTGACGAAACTTGAAATATTGGTTTATCCCCAAAAGATCTCGGCTGCTTTCGATATTGGCATGTGTCAGATCAAAACTTCATGGATTATGGCCCCTGGTTGTACGAAAAATCACGTTTTTAGCTTGTGGACCCTATGCGGTCACAATTTTGAACCGATTTTGATGAAACGTGACATGCATGTTTATAACCCAAAGATCTTGGTTCCTTTCGATATTTGCGCATATCGGATCGTAACTTCCTGAATTATGGCCCCTGATTATACGCAAAATCGCTTTTTTTAGCTTGTGGTCCCTCTGGAGGTCACAATTATAATCCTATTAAAAAAAAAACGTTTGATTATATTACCGTTACACCATAAGGAAGGTTGTTGAGTTCGAATTTCGGGAATATCGGACCAAAATTGCCATACAAAATGACCACCGTTTGCAATGTGGGTCACAATTTTGAACCGATTTTGATGAAACTTGAAATGCATGGTTATAACCCAAAGGTCTTGGTTGCTGTCGATATTTGCGCATATCAGATCGTAACTTCTGGTCCCTGATTGTACGAAGACTGTTAAAAAATGGTATATCATGGTTGTGGGTCACAATTTTGAACCGATTTTGATGAAACTTGAAACGCATGGTTATAACCCAAAGGTCTTGGTTGCTGTCGATATTTGCGCATATCAGATCGTAACTTCTGGCCCCTGATTGTACGCAAAATTGTCTTTTTTAGCTTGTGGTCCCTCTGGAGGTCACAATTATTTTCCGATTTCAAAAAACGTTTGATTATATCACCGTTACACCTTAAGGAAGGTTTGAGTTCGAATTTCGGGAAAATCGGACCAAAATTGACAGATAAAATGGCCGCCGTTTGTACGCGAATACTGTTAAAAAATGGTATATCATGGTTGTGGACCCTGTATAGGTTACAATTTTAATTCGATTTTGATGAAACTTGAAATGCATGGTTATAACCCAAAGAGATTGGTTCATTTCGTTATTTACGCATATCGGATCGTAACTTCCTGAATTATGGCCCCTGATTGTCCGAAAAATCGCCTATGGTCACTCTGGAGGTCACAATTATTATCTGATTTAAAAAAACGTTTGACTCTATCACCGTTACACCCTAAGGAATGTTGACTTCGAATTTCGAGAAAATCGGATCATAATTGCCAGACAAAATGTACGCCGTTTGTACCCGAATAGTGTAAAAAATATGGTATCATATCAAAGTTGTGGACCCTGTAGAGTTCACAATTTTAATTCGATTTTAATGAAACCTGAAATGCATGTTTATAACCTAAAGATCTTGATTCTTTTCGATATTTGCGCATATCAAATTGTAACTTAATGAATTATGGCCTTTGATTGTACGAAAAATCACTTTCGGTATTGCTTGTTCTCTATCTATCTCTCGAACAATTATTATCCGATTTAGAAAAAACTCTGATTATATTACTGTTGCACCGTAAGGAAGGTTGAGTTCGAATTTCGTGAAAATCGTACCAAAATTGCCGGACGAAATGGTCGCCGTTTGTACGCGAATAGTGTAAAAATATGGTATATCATGCTTGTGCACTCTCTACGGGTCACAATTCTTATCCGATTTTGACGAAAAGTCACATTTCTATATAATTATAGGTTGTGTACCGTCACACCATAATCATTGTCGGCTTCGAATTTCATGGATATCAGACTGGAACTAACCAACAAAATGGCTGCTCCCAATACATTATGAAATACAGGACTTAATGATGTAGGAAAAATCACTTTCGGTATTGCTTGTTCTCTATCCATCTCTCGAAAATGTGGGCGTATCCTGCCTGACAATGCCAACCTATCTTTTTGTTATCTTAGCGCACGCGCTGGGGACTTTCCTGTAGGAGGAAATCGGAGTAAACCCACGAGATTGAGAAGGCGCCCCTATCTCCAAGCCACGTGCACTCACACGAAGGATCGAAACCTCAACTGCAATCCAGGCTGCAATAAATATTAATAACACAGTGTGTTGATAGTGTAGGTAACTTTTTGAGATAGTATAGTGGTCCTGTCATAGATGGATACTGAAAATAGCTTTGCGCTAGCATGTTTTTGTTTGGATAATAATCTTGGCCATTAGAAACGGATTAAATAGATTTACGTGTGCATGGTCATTAATTCTATTGTAATCAAACTTAGGGGAGAGGGGTATATTTCGTACACTTATTCATTCGTCACTTTATTAATTACTTCGTGCATTGATCTAATGTCTAATTTACTGTATTTACTTACAGTTATGTTTTTTTTTTACCTAGTTATTTCCAGGATATTCCCCGTTTCTGGCTACAGTCACACAGAGTTTTGCGCGGTTTAAACTGATTTTGGGGTAATCAGCAAATTGAGCAGACATATTCCTAAATGTACATTATCATTTTCTGCATGTCAGTACCGTAGGTGTTTTAACTGTCCTAAGAAGTGCGATGACGCAAGAAGACGATTCCCTGGCACAAACTATTGACTATATTGTACTATAATATGTAAGTCCCAAAATATTTTAACAGGTGTTTCTGCAACGACTATTTAAAGCTTGTCTCTTCCTTTGAAAATGAATTTTTGTCCAGAATAATCTATCTTCGCAGTTGTTTTGCGGGTCCGATAAATATGATGCTGTGGTAACCGGGTTAATGTAACGTCACGTATTCACGGTAAAGTGGGTTTGTTGTACATGCTATAAATAGAAACTGTTATTAAATATACATGTGGAACGTAAGAGCGCAACAATATGACAAACAACAAATGGAAGGACTCTGACTGACATATAACCCTGCATTCGTTGGTGGGTGAGATTGGGTTGTCTTGCGGTGATGCAGGGTGTTTTGCTTCTTTTTAATTTTTTCTTTCTTTTTTTTTTTTCTTTTTTTTTTCTTTGGAGAAGACGTGGTGGCAAAAATTTATTGTCTTTAATTACCTGGTGTTTTTGCCAGGTTCGTACACTGAAAAATTTAACAAGACAAGTTCAAATCAATTACTTATATTTATATAATTGTATCATTATTATCCATGCTTG
This sequence comes from Patella caerulea, assembly GCA_036850965.1. Taxonomy (NCBI): domain Eukaryota; kingdom Metazoa; phylum Mollusca; class Gastropoda; family Patellidae; genus Patella; species Patella caerulea. Next base: position 30,712,941 of record JAZGQO010000006.1, read on the forward strand.
ATAAATGTATTGATCGGAGTATCACGATTCACTATAATTACAGCGATAACTGCTTTCAAAATTTGCGGATGATGCAATGCAAGTGCGAGTTCAACGATGCATAACTTACATACCATCCCATTTTAAATATTCAATAAAAGATAGTATTATATTCAGGTTCACTTAAGAGAGAATTACAAGGCTAATTTTTAATACAATAACCATTACAAAGAAGAAGCATGATGAAATCATTTTCCTTGTTAAAGTTGTTTATTGTAGTCTGGACTTTGACCTGTTTACTACGAACAGCTGATTCCAAGTCGGTCGTCGTGGGGGTGTGACCGCATAATAGCCAATCAAGTAACGGAAAATCGACACACCCCCATGACATCGCGGTTCAAGGTCGCTAGAAAGGTAAGGGTATTTTGGTTCAAGCAAAACGAAGTCAGCCATAAAAACAAATCATTAAAAAAAACACAGAATCAGGTGATGATGCAATTTGCGAAAGCTTTTCAGGTGATGCAACGCAATACCCGGGACATAATTCTAATGTTGAGTAATGAAGCGACAGATATAGCACCACACTCTCATATTTCATAAATTGTTCTCGCATGACTATAATATTTTTTACAAATTAAGAAATAATGGGTAAAATTCAAACTTTAATACCATTTCAATAGATTAATATAATGTAACAAAAAACAATAAAATGTGTTATGATATAGCATATTCCCAAACAATGGCTCGATGATCAGGTCGAATCAAACGACGTTCTATACAATGCGACATTTTTCTTGACATGTCATTTTTCTCAGAACAATAGCTAATTAAAGAATCTGACTAATTAATATTTAATTCGTAAGTGATTGTAGTGTATTTTTAGCCGATTATATCATATCCTAGTCCCAGCGTTATATTATAATTAACGAAAACAAGCAGTGGATCTTAATTGACTGTAAAGAAGCGGCTAGAAAGAGGTGGAAATTCGTTTGTGCGTTTATTCGTTCAGGAACTATGATGACGTATTAAGCGGTTACGGTATAAATAGAAATTCAGCGGCCCGTGAGTTCAGTACAGAACAAGAGCCAGATCATACAAGTACTATATCGATGAATTGACCACTGTGTAGAGGTCGATAAACTACCGTCAATATTCAGTTGTTTGAGAATCTCATAAAGTTATCACCATGCCAGAATTGGAAAATTGTGAAAACGAACAGTAAGTTATTTTCTTAAAAACGTTTTATATTGAGTCTGAATTAGATCTACAGTAAAAAGAAAAAAAATGTTGCGAAAAATTACTAGATCAAGATGTGTAGATTTCAAGTATGTGAAGAACATGAACGTTGAAAATCAATGCTTTACTTTCATGCTGAACGTATTATATTTTGGCCACTGTCTAAACGATGGCGACATGGACTTCGATAATAGATTGCAAGTCAATATATTATTATTATTATAATTTGTATCCACCCATGGGTATTATTATAAAAAGAAACAATTAAATGACGTAGATTTATTCGACGAGTGATGATTTAGTATATTGGGTTATTATCAGAGATTTATGACAATACTCAATTATATAAACTAGCCAAAGCGGCATTGATGTCATTAATTTATATGATATAGGCCCATTAATAAGATTGGGGAAATCGTATTTTAGAGTTTTACGCGGCTGTTAATGCACGAATCCTTATGGGAGCCATGTTGTATCATGTTATATTTTATTATTTGACTGTCATTTGGGTTTTCTCTCTTTGTTGATCTGTAACATGACCCCTGTGGACCCTTGATTGGAAATAAAGTTATTACTATTATCCGCTCCACACTGGATTATGTACATTTAGATTAAAGGATGTCATTTTCTACAAATTCTCGGGGCAAATCTATTTGTGTAAGATTCGTCCAAGTCAAACAGAATCTGGGACCTCATGTGCAAAAGTTAAACCGATTTATTTGTTAAGACATGCAGTGGTGGGTGTGTCGTTGATTTCATCATTCTAGACATATATGCACTCTGGAAAAAGAAACTGTACGATTACCCGAAGCTTTGTCCGCTAAAATGGCTAATCATTATTATATTATAGCAAGAAACGCTGGAGGTATGATGTGTCCTCTAAAACCCAGGAGTGTAAAGGCATAAAGGCGGTATCTTTCTGCCTTTGAACATAATGAATTGACCGATTATATAAATGGTATTAAACACAACAAGCTATTATTCAAAAATCTGGCACGCTGGACTAATGGTCAAATAGCGGAAAAAAAACATATTTATATATCTAGAGGAACGATCATTAATATAATAGCCCACGCGTGAATGAACTTGTGGAAATGCAATTTTTTTTTTTTTTTTATCACAAACTCTAAAACAGAACTACGTGCCCGCTGGTCCCAGCCCATGGATAGAGGCGACGTAATCTACACTACAGAGGTGGCGTGGGTTTCATTTCCGAGACGCTACAAACAAAATAAGTGGAACTCATGGAGATTGTTGCAAATATAATAGTCTTGGTCGGCTAGGAATTTATATTTATCTATGGGTTGAGAGGCCCCTGCAATCCACCACAGGTGTCTATAGGCCTACCACGAAAATACACCACACACCATTCAGGCGGGAACAATTTATCAACATATAAATCTGCAGTATAAATGTCGTATAATATATCGATCATGATTATAAAATTGGTTCCAGTTATATGTATTGGAATATCTTTTAATTTCAGAGATAATCCCCCGCCCCCTTCGGAGAAAATACCACTGTCCAGAAACACACACGCACAAAGTCGGGTTGCCCTCGAGCGTACATGGTCACTGCAGTAATTAAAATGAGCGTTTGCATTATCTTATTCAGTTATTGTAGTAAAAGTAAGTGCAGCGAATGTGGTTTCTGAATCGGATTGGGTTTAATCTGGTTGAAATCGCATGTGGTCATATTGGGTTTTTTTTTTTACCGGTCTTTGAGGGTGGTACTATGTTATTAATCGCGAACATTATTCATCTTTGATCTGGAGGGGACACTAAATCGATATGCCATATAATATAGGAGCAACATTGCTAACCGCGTACCTGAACAGCTGATAATATAAACAAAAGCTATGATTTCAACAGCCACTCAAATTAGAGTATTGGGGACACACCTCCAAAGTAATTTAAATACGGTGAATAGGTTGGGTGTAATAATAAAGTCCTATATAATAAAATGTTTATGTTACAAATTATCATAATAATTGTATTACAATCAAATCATATGTTTATTTTACTCTTCATGGCATTCATAAATGTACTTTTCATAAGCAGTCTTTTTTAAGGAAAAAAGGTGTCACCGCGTATTAATATGTCGAATTAAATACGTCACATATAAAAAGTAGCATGGTATTATTGGTATAGCGGTCAGTTACTGAGTTAGATCAGCCGGCGATTTCTGTGTTAGGTAAAAATTGACTAGAAAGAAAAATGGGATGGTTATCGCAGATTATCAGGTGTGTGAAAAACGCATTAATTTCTTTTGCTTTTCCTTTTTGTTAATTGTCAACTTTTTATTTTAAATTTTAAATATCGCGTTATTTATTTCGTTATTTATTGTGCAGTAGGCCGATGGTTTCGCTGTTCGACACACCACACACGTGTCCCCGATGTACATTCTTGTGGCAATGTCTTATCAATCGATCACGTACACCATCTTGTCGCATGCTATTAATAACCACGTATCGCAATATGCGTAACAAAAAAGACCGCCCCCCCCCCCGAAAAAACCCGCACCCCCCCCCCATTTAATTATATTATATAAAAGTCTCCATGTTAATTATTATAGTTAGTTGTTTCATGAGGGATGAACAGCTTAGTATAAATGCATAAATTTATCTTCTGAAGATATGTAGTATTGTACTTGACTCCACCGTCCGTGTATCATTCATTACTCAGTCAAATGTCAAACGAAAATATGTGTGAAAATCTTGGAAAATACGTATTGAGGAGTATGAGACTAAGAGAAAAATTTATAAAACAAACCTAAAAGAAAAAAAGAAATTTGTGTATATTATTTATATTTAAATAACCTATATTGATGATTTTTTGATGTCTTTCCTGTTTAAATTAGTTTATATGATTAACTTTATTACATTTTCGTATACATTGCAAATACTGATTTGAAAAGTCAGTGTGTCCTACTGGGTTTCCAAAAAAAAATCATGTGCGCAGTACATAAAGACTTCCGCTTTATATAGCCACATGAAAGCCCACTTGGAAATCATGTTGTCATATATTGCCATGGTGCATGTCCGTCGGTCGTCCACAATTTCTTGTGAACACTCTACAGAATTCATTTATCTTCTGGTAGTTTTTATACGCCCACGAAGAATCCTATTGATTTTTAGCGATTTCCAATAAATACTGCCAGAGTTATGGCCCTTAATCACTTCCAAAAATCTTGTGGACACTCTAGAGGTCAAAGTTATTCAGCGATTTCCGATAATTGCTGCCAGAGTTATGGCCTATGATCACTTTGAAAAATCTTGTGGACACTCTAGAGCAAACTGATCCCGCAGTGAATATTCGCTTGGCCGCTACAATCACTGATAAGCATGACATCGACGAGGCTTAATAAGTACGGCATATTAACTTTTTTACTCAGACAAATTAAATTCTCAAACATTTTTTTTGAGGTAAAAGAAAAATAAATAAAAACGTTTGAAGTATTTGGAGTTAAAAAATATTTCCTATTTAGTGTTAATGGGTATTAAAATGAGTAAAATGCATCATTTTGCCCGAAGCAGTTAGGTGAGTAAACATTGCACAAGCCGTTGAGCCAATGACTGGCGCTGTCTGCAGTCAACGCACGTGCTGTAGACACTCATCTGTTACAGAGTTAATTCGTAAGTAATTCTCTGTGAAACAGATTGACTCTAGAGGCCAAAGTTAATATCTGATTGACTTTAAATTTATACAGAGTGTTTAAGGTCATGAGAGAAGACATTGATTCTCAGCAATTTCCGATAATTACTGCCAGAGTTATGGTCCTTGATCACTTTGAAAAATCTTGTGGACGGTCCAGAGGCCAAAGTTAATATCCGAATGACTTTAAATTGGTACATAGAGTTCAAGGTGAGACGAATAAGTATTGATTTTCAATGAATTTTGATAACTGAACAGCTAAACCCACGATATTAAATGTTTCGTATACTCAATGTTAGCATAGGGCAGAACTTTATAAAAACCCAACATATTCTAATGATTTTCTGATAATTACTTAATGAGTTGTTACTCTTAATCAGATTTCAATGTGTTATAAATGTTTCATGTTTCCAAAAAAGTAAAAATATGTGACAACTCTTGTTGTTGACTGCCCGGATGATTTAGCTGCTGTGGGTGTATGTATATTATATATAATATTCAAAAAAAGTAGGGGATATTTGATTTTTAAGTGTTATTAAAGTCACCTAATGAAACTGACGAAGAAACAAATGACAAAATGAAATGAAGTTCACATTCATCGATTTATTCCAAACGATCGTTAGACTAAGTAAAGCACAGACTGACCATTATAAGGGTAAAATGATACCCGGGGTCAAACAGCAAAGTTACCACAGCATCACAACAAAGTCAGTAACGGGTAAATCCTCCTCTGTTAGCCAAACAAGCATTGATCCGACGTGGCATACTCCTAATGAGACGTCTAAGATCATTTTGGTCCAGATTGTCCCATTCCTGTTGCAACGCAGCAGCAAGTTCTTGGACATTGGCAGGACGTTGTTGTTGTTGACGTTGACGTAACCTCTGTCCAAGCATGTCCCAGACATGCTCCTTGGGAGAGAGGTCGGGACTCAGTGCTGGCCAAGGTAATGTGGTGATGTTCTGTTGTTGGAGGTAACCTGTAACGATCCTGGCCCTGTGACATCTTGCATTGTCATCCTGGAAGATGAAACGGCGGCCATGACGTCGTGCGAATGGCACAACATGGACTGCCAAGAAGTTGTCCCGGTAGTACTGGCCTGTAACACGCCCTGCAACAACATGTAAAGCCGTTCTTCCAGCAACAGTGATGCCCCCCCACACCATAACAGAACCACCCCCAAATCGATCATGTCTGATGACGTTAACGTCTTGGAAGCGCTCGTTTCGACGACGCCACACCCTCCTACGTCTGTCCAAAAAATCAACAGTGAACCTTGACTCATCTGAAAACATCACATTGCTCCAGCGTCAATTATCCCAGTGTTGATGATCCCTACACCAACGACGTCTTGCCTGAATGTGATGATCTCTCAAACAAGGGATCACGCGAGGACGTTGGGCGCGAAGGTGACCCCTATGCAGTCGATTCCGAATCGTCTGGCCACTCACTCTCACACCAGTGTCTGTTTGAAGACGAGCATTGATCTGATTTGCTGTGATGACACGATTTCTCAAGGCCAATGTACGGATAAATCGATCCTGGGCTTGAGTTGAGCGTGGTCTGTCCTGTACAGATTGTGTATCACGGTATCTGGACCATAGCCTGCTTATGACAGACTGAGAAACATTCATCGTCCGCGCCACAACCGCCTGTGTTGTGCCGATCTGTAGCATGCCAAGGGCACGTAACCTTTCATTTTGGGTAAGCTGATGCATATCAAAATTTGTTTTCTGGACACTAAAACAATTAAACTGATGTTTCCACCCTGGAATTCAATGCCACAATGACTGCAACATTCAAAGTCAGAGTCGTGCAAATCTTGGGTTGGACCCCCATGATGATCCCAAGCATCACCTGCATTCCATGCGGTAGCTATTGGTGCGTTTGGGCGTCACATGTAACTGGAAATGTTTCTTCTGTTAGGTTCAAAGTCAGAGTCGTGCAAATCTTGGGTTGGACCCCCATGATGATCCCAAGCATCACCTGCATTCCATGCGGTAGCTATTGGTGCGTTTGGGCGTCACATGTAACAGGAAATGTTTCTTCTGTTAGGTTCTATAGTGACTTTTTTCGTAGTCATTTGCATATTTTAGTATTATGCCCCCAAAATCAAATATCCCCTACTTTTTTTGAATAGTACGTATTTATATATATATGTTGTTTACATTAGCGAGATGAAGACTCCTATTGAATGTCAATAATTTCAGCATTTTCTGATAATTATGTCTTGAGTTATGTCCCTTGTTTCATTTTGTTCAACCATTTAAATGACAAAATTTATATAATCTGATCTGTATATGCATTATTTGAATTAGTAAAATAAAAAGGTGGTTGAATTTCAACAATTACTTCAAGATCTGTATGAGATCGTATTGAATAAATGCCCCCAATTTTCTGCAAAAGATTAAATGTCGACTAGAACGACTTAACTGCTGTGGGCATATGTTTTGTTGTCTGGCAACCTATCTTCAAGTATATAGTCATAAAAAAATTTGACATAGGTCTACACTTTTATTTGTCCATATAGCCTATAGACTCAGAGGCGTAAATGGGGGTCTCAATATAAGTGCAGTCAGTCTCAAACAAACAATATGCCAAAATATACCTGTGTATACGTATGATTTCTTTCATTGGATATTACAATACAGGGCAAAAACCTTTCGATTAAATTATGCAATATTACAGGGGTCATGTAATATTGTTATTTGAAGATGATATTCAGTATAAGCAAAGAATTTATGAATTATGTAATGCATTCCTCCCTAATGCAAGCCATATTTAAAAGTTTATAGAAATTGGATAACTTGAGTTGGTTTTCTTATGGATGTCTTAAAGTTTAGTGGAATAACAAGGAACAAGCTTGTATAACACCAGCTTTTTGTCTCAATGGCACAAACTCCACTGTATTCCTTTAAATGATATTACAGAAAGCTAGGATATAATCAATGGTCTAAAAGTCTTGACATATATGTGTAAACCTAAAAGATCATGAGTGACTGCTTGACCGTATATAAAAGGGTGAAAGGTAGATTAGGACAATGGGCAGCTATCATAAAATTAACTGACCTCACTGGCTCTCACTCAAATTTCAGTGTTGTGGAAGACCAGTGTTAGCTTAGCCATAGGTCAAAATCTGAAGTAGTTCTATGTTTTCACATGTTATATGTAAGTGCTAATAAACTGGTTACTTGGGCTTGACCATCAAGAAAATCAATAGTAGCAGCAAGCAAGGTCTATCTAAATAACTAAAAAACAAATTTGACCTATTTTTTTTTACTAAACAATAGTGTTGGGTTTTACTGAGTCTTGTTTTGATTTACATGTACATGTAATCTAGATATACAGGTACGCATTGACAATTTCATTTGAATGGTTCAAATCTATTTACAAAATAGTAGTTGAAAGTAGTACTGATTTTTATAGAAATCTTTTTAAATCTCTTTTCTTTTGTTAACTTCTGTTTATGGGTGATTTTATGGAAAAAAGCTTTGAGTTTCTATATTATGTCTTTAGAATTTATATTAACAAAATATATAAACTTGCGCCTTCCAGCTAGGTCATCAGATATACATATTTATGCATGATTTTCGATTCTTAAACATACATTATGTAAGAGCTACATGTATATCTGCCTATTACAGGTCTTTCTTTAGGCCTGAAATGTTATCCAAATTATTAATTACATTAATTAATTTATCCGGACCGGAATCAAATCTTGATGTCGCGGCTAGCCTGCGATATTTACTGGATTGTGATCAGATTTGCTGCACAACTTTCATGATTTAATCATGAAATGGATTATTGGGACCAAGTTTTTATCGTACCGACTTTAGAAATGATGATTGAGGCTAGGCCGAAATTTCAATCGCTTCATTCGACATATAGTTTCAATTTTGATCAATTTGACTGAAATCTTAATGAATTTGTTACTTTTTACAGCTACCTCTATAATTGTATATACATGTATTCCAATGGCTGACAACCCTTCTGTAGGCTTCTAGCCATAGCACAGAATAGATAAATGAATGGCATTGTTTACTATGGTACATGTTTGATATTTTCAGAGTTTCTCCCCGTTTACTCAAAGACTCTCCACAGTTAAAGAGACAATGTCTCCAGATGAGACACTACAGAGTAATCTATGGAGATATTGGACTACTGCCAGAGAATGTCCAGTCATACGTGGAAGAGAATGTGCGTTTATGTCGACCAGATAACGTACATATTTGTGATGGGTCTGAGAGGGAAAATGATTTACTGACCTATGTACTACAGAAAGATGGAATCTTAAAGAAACTACCTAAATATGAGAATTGGTTAGTATTTGTTTCACAAATATCCTTTATCATCTCTTTAAAACACAGTCTTTATTATCTCTTTAAAAAAGTTTTTTTATTACAGTATCTCTTTAAATAAAGTTCTTTATGATCACTTTTAAAAAATGTTCTTTATTATCTCTTTCAACAAAATCTTCTTTTTCTGTTTAAAAAGTGTTCTTAATCATCTCTTTAAAACTGTTTAAATAGAGACTAACTGTTCAGGTACAACAAAAAGCACACTATTCAAAATGTATCATACTTCAGATTCCTAATAGTTTCATCCATTTTCAATAAATGCCTGTATCTTTGATGTTGATGTCATATATATTTATTGTTTTCTGAAACTTATTGACGATTATATGAATAATTTTTGACATTTTGTATGACTTTCTCTCAGGGTGGATTTATACATATGGTGATCATTCCAATTATTTGTTGCTACCTGTCTTGTCTTCGTTAAACTAGTGAATTGTATGTATGTGCCATGCAACTGTCCTTATTTTCTCCAACAGTTGGCTAGCTCGTACAGATCCAGCAGATGTGGCTCGAGTTGAACGTCTTACCTACATTTCCACTGAACTTAAAAGGGATACTGTACCTACACCCAAAAATGGGGCAGTCTCCCAGTTAGGTAATTGGATGTCACCGGCTGATATGGACAATGAGCTGAACATAAGATTTCCAGAATGTATGAAAGGTAATGATGATAAATTCTTTTAAGTTTAAAGAATATACTAGTATTTTTATCTGACTGAAAATTGATTAATTAAGGCCATTCAAAGTATGATTGATATGGAGAGAAAGAACTATGTATCAAAAGATTAAGATATTAATTGAGTTACTTTATTGAAATAATATTCTATTTTGTTAACAGGTAGAACAATGTATGTTATACCATTTAGTATGGGACCAGTTGGGTCACCATTAAGTAAAATCGGGATACAGCTCACAGATTCAGCCTATGTGGTAGCCAGTATGCGAATCATGACTAGAATGGGTTCAAACGTTTTGGCTGCTCTTAACGGAGGACAATTTGTTAAATGTCTGCATTCGGTTGGAAGACCTTTACCTTTAACAGGTAAGTGTGACACACATTTTTAGTCAGTTTCTTTTGTTATATATTCAGCTATTACGGGTAACTGTAAAACTTAGACTAATAGTCACATAGAAAATAGACAGAATTCGTGACTTTAACTGGAAATGTTACATATTTTAAGAACACTGTCAGCTGACTAATATTGTTCAACTCTCAGAATACTTGCTTTGAAAAAGATTTTATGTTTTCATTTATTTCTAATTAATAGCACCAGTTCATAACAATTGGCCATGTGATCCTAAAATGACATTGGTAGCACATTTTCAAGAACGAAATGAGATTTGTTCATTTGGAAGTGGTTATGGTGGAAACTCCTTACTTGGTAAAAAATGTTTTGCTCTTCGAATAGGCTCTAAACTAGCCCAGAAAGAAGGATGGTTTGCAGAACACATGTTGGTAAGATTGTCTTCAAATCTATGTTCAAATTGTGCAATCATGGGATTCACAATTGATTGATTTTATTTTGATATTTTTTAAAATATTAGTAGTTCCACTTAGTGTTGTGTAAAGATGTTGATATTGAGGGGGGTACTTGATTAAACATTCCGGAGTTGAATTCTCTCAATTCCAAAAATAGTGAAAAGGGGTATTTCTGGCTACAGTGCATTCATTGATTGGATAAGTAAATATATCAACCAGCCATGCAGTTGAAATATATTCGTTGTTTAATTACATCACAATTCTACTCACACCACCTTCTTAATCGAGACTGACGGAACTGAGACAGGACTGAATTCTGCATCACTCGATTGCAATTCTGTCAATTCTGGACTGTGAATCGAGCATCCCCAGTTTGTCTTTGCAAAAGAAGTGCCAGAGTTATTGGCCCTGAATTAGTTCTTAACATGTTGGGGATGCTCGATTCATAATTCTGGAATTAAATTCCAAAACTGGTGTCAATCGAGTGAAAAGGAGAATTTCAGAGTACAACGCATGTGTCGACTGTATAAAAAATATCTCAGCCAATTATGACAGCTGAAACATATTTTTATACGCCCACATTTTCATGTGGACGTATTATGTCGTCGCCCCTGTCCGTCCGTCCACAATTTGTTTGTGGACCCTCTACAGGTCACAATTCCTATCCGATTTTGACGAAACGTGAAATATAGGTTTATCCCCATATGATCTCGGTTCCTTTCGATATTGCCATGTATCGGATCGGAACTTCATGGATTATGGCCCCTGATTGTGCGAAATATCATGTTTTTAGCTTGTGGACCCTATAGAGGTCACAATTTTGAACCGATTGTGATGAAACTTGACATGCATGTCTATAACCCCAAAATCTTGGTTCCTTTCGATATTTGCGCCCATCGGATCGAAACTTCCTGAATTACGGCCCCTGATTGTCAGAAAAATCGCCCTTTTTAGCTTGTGGTCCCTCTGGAGGTCAAAATTATTATCCGATTTAAAAAACCGTTTGATTATATCACCGTTACATAGTAATGAAGGTTGAGTTCAAATTTCGTGAAAATCGGACCAAAATTGACGGACAAAATGGCCGCCGTTTGTACGCGAATAGTGTGAAAATATGTTATATCAAGGTTGTGACCCTATAGAGGTCACAATTTTGAACCGATTTTGATGAAACTTGACATGTATGTTTATAACCCAAAGATCTTGGTTCCTTTCGATATTTGCACCAATCGGACCGTAACTTCCTGAATTATGGCCCCTGATTGTCCGAAAAATTGCCCTTTTAGCTTGTGGTCCCTCTGGAAGTCAAAATTATTATCCGATTTACAAAACCGTTTGATTATATCACCGTTACATGGTAATGAAGGCTGACTTGAAATTTTGTGAAAATCGAACCAAAATTGACGGACAAAATGGCTGCTGTTTGTACGCGAATAGTGTGAAAATATGTTATATCAAGGTTGTGGACCCTATATAGGTCACAATTTTGAACCGATTTTGATGAAACTTGACATGCATGTTTATAACCTGAAGATCTTGGTTCCTTTCGATATTTGCGCTCATTGATTGATAACTTCCTGAATTATGGCCCCTGATTGTACGAAAAATCACCCTTTTTAGCTTGTGGTCCCTCTTGAAGTCACAATTATTTTCCGATTTAAAAAAACGTTTGATTATATCACCGTTTCACCTTAAGGAAGGTTTGAGATCAAATTTCGGGAAAATCGGACCAAAATTGACAGACAAAATGGCGGCCGTTTGTACGCGAATACTGTTAAAAAATGGTATATCATGGTTGTGGACCCTGTATAGGTCACAATTTTAATTTGATTTTGATGAAACTTGAAATGCATGGTTATAACCCAAAGATCTTGGTTCCTTTCGTTATTTGCGCATATCTGATCGTAACTTCCTGAATTATTCGAATTTCGTGAAAATCGTACCAAAATTGCCGGACAAAATGGTCGCCGTTTGTAATCGAATAGTGTAAAGATATGGTATATCATGGTTGTGGACTCTCTACAGGTCACAATTCTTATCCGATTTTGCCGAAAAGTCACATTTCTAGGTTGTGTACCGTCACACCATAATCATTGTCGGCTTCGAATTTCATGAATATCAGACTGGAACTGACCAACAAAATGGCTGCTCCCAATACAGTATGAAATACAGGACTTAATGATGTAGGAAAAATCACTTTAGGTATTGCTTGTTCTCTATCCATCTCTCGAAAATGTGGGCGTATCCTGCCTGGCAGTGCCAGCCTATCTTTCACCTAGGAATACGTCACGATTCTACTCACTCCACCTCAGCTGTCGGGACTGGCAGAACTGTGACAGGACTGAATTCCACGTCACTCGATTGTCATTCTGTCGATTCGGGACGTTCTGGACTGTGAATCGAGCATCCCTTTCGTGACTTTTAAGATGTTTTCTATTGATTTTGAGATTTTATTGTTAGTTCCAGAGTTGTTGCCCATAACTTATCCACTTGATTGATACAGTCCTGTACTCACTCTACAGGATTAAGGATAACTCTTGCAACATGCAGCAATATAGATGATGTCATCACCGTGTTGCAAAAATATTGTTTATTTTGTAGATTTTAGGCTTAGAAAATTCCAAAGGGGAGAAGAAGTATATAGCAGCTGCTTTCCCAAGTGCTTGTGGAAAAACAAATTTGGCCATGATGACATCATCTTTACCAGAATATAAAGTGACATGTGTTGGAGATGATATCGCATGGATGAGATTTGATGAAAGTGGTCAACTTCGAGCAATCAATCCAGAAAATGGTTTCTTTGGTGTAGCCCCAGGTAAATGTCTAATTATTACCTTTCAACAATATTTTTTAGAGGATAGGTTTACAAATCATCTAATGCAACTACACCAGACTAGAACTTAATGATCAGTTTTCCCCATAAGATATATCAATTTACAAATGATTGCTTATATGTTTTAAATGTATTTCTTCTTAAAACATGGTGTGTAAGTTATCTCCCAAAAGATGTGTTGAAAACTATAGCAAGGTATGTGTACCTAAGAATATATGTCAAATTATTTGTATATGATTGCGGAGTATAAAATGTATGTTCTCCTACATTTCAGGTACTTCAAATAAAACAAACCCCTGTGCAATGGAAACAATCAAATCTAATACTGTATTTACTAATGTTGCTGAAACTAGTGATGGTGGTATATTTTGGGAAGGGTTAGAGAAAGAGATGTCTAGTGAAGTAGAAATCACATCTTGGTTAGGAGATGAACATTGGAGTAAAGAAAAAAGTCAAAAGCCAGCTGCACATCCAAATTCAAGGTATATATCAATTTATAAATACATATGAATACTATTTATAATATTTTAGAAAATATTCCTTTTTAAGCAGTGCAACAGGTGCATTAATGATCATTTTCGAGTTGAGGTCCACTCTAGCAGCAGAAGTGAAAGCTTGGGATCCCTTTCACTGCCATGGTATTGTGATCACACTTAGTATGGAACAACATCTCTATGCATTGCTCTCTCAGTAATTTCATTCAGCAACAGTTGGAAATAGATCCGACTGTAGATAGTGTCTTGAAAACTGTTAATTGACACATTTCTAAGTTACTGGTAATCAGAAATGTTTTTCTTTCAGATTCTGTGCACCAGCAAGTCAATGTCCTATATTAGACTCAGAGTGGGAGAATCCAAAAGGTGTTCCAATTGACGCTATCATCTTTGGGGGAAGACGACCAGAAGGTACATAGTTCTTGTATTCATATTTACTGTTTTTTTTTTAAAGAAAAGTGCTGTTAGTGCATTACCAAAGATTACTGTGAGGAAGCTTAATTTGATAGATAGATTTGAAATATATTTGGGCTACTTATATTTTAGGAGACTTCACTTTTAAGCCGTTTATACACCCATGTTTCGTATATTGTTGTAACCCCCATCTACAGTTGAAATTATCTGATATCTGATTGAATTTATGTACAGTGTCTGTCTATGTACATGAGACAAATCTATTGATTTGTAACAATTTCTGATAATTGCTGCCTTAGTTGTGGCCCTTAATCACTTAGGAAAAAAATATTATGGACCTCTCTAGTGGCTAAAGTTGTTATCAAATTCATTTGTTGTTAATGGTGGTCCAGCATTATCCAAGATGTAATGTTTTGAGCGATCATGCAGCAGGATCTATGTACACAGCTGCATGGTTCTAAAGAAGAACTACTGGCGTCATAAGCCTGGAAACAAGTCAGCGATCTCAGACAATATCCAATACAACTTCCAGTTTTGTCCAGCACAAAGTTCTAAATGTGAAATAATAAAACATTATTTCTAGGTCAGTATATGATAGTAAGTGAAATAAGAGTACAGATATTGATTATGTCAACCAAATAATTGTCGGTTTATGTTTATGTACTATTTCAATAATATCTCTTCAGGTGTTCCCTTAGTTTATGAATCATTTAACTGGCAGCATGGTGTGTTTATTGGTGCTTCAATGCGATCAGAAGCCACAGCTGCTGCAGAGCATAAAGGTAGGTTTATCTAGCCTTTGATTGCGTTTTCATCAACATTTTTCAGTTGGTCAATTCTCATACCCTTGTAACCATTAGACAGTCAAATTTGTATCCGATAATTAAGCGTAAACTGAAAACTATTTTCGGACAGTGTAATGATTGATCTTGTGTGTATTGTGAATCGATTATGAATATTGTGATATGTAATGTAGTGCTATATATAAGAAAAGATAATAGTAATAAACATAATAAGGCTGGGGAACGACCCTTCTAGACATTAGGTGACAGTTTTGTTGATGAAATGTGTCTTTTTGAAACGCCCACATTGAATAAGTATATTGATTTTCAATAACTTGAACAGCTAACTTATGCTAATTGTTTAGCGTGGGCAGAACTAGAAGCCAAACAATCAGATTTTAGTGTATTGTAAATGTTATTATTGACTAAAAGAAAATGTATGCGACAACCCTTGTTGACTGTCCAGGTGACGTACCTGCTGTGGGTGTATGTTTCGTTACCAAGCAACTATATCTTTAATGTTTTGGGTTGAGTTCTTTAATTATTCATCTGCCTGAATGTGATTTTTCACTTTTAACTTATTTAATTATTTTTCAGCCAAATCATTGATGCATGATCCCTTTGCAATGCGTCCATTTTTTGGATACAACTTTGGTGACTACTTGAAACATTGGCTGAGCTTTCAAGAGAAAAATGAACTGAATCTCCCCAAAATATTTCACGTTAATTGGTTCCGTAAAGATTCCAAAGGACAATTTATGTGGCCAGGGTTTGGAGAAAATTCAAGAGTTTTAGACTGGATTTTTAAGAGAATAAATAATGAAGATATAGCACAAGAAACTGCAATTGGGTTGGTGCCAAAATTTGAATCACTAAATCTGGATGGATTATCACAGCAAGTGGACCTGAAAGCCTTGTTCAGTCTTCCACGAGAATTTTGGCAAGAAGAAGTTAAAGCTTTAGATAAATATTTTGATGACCAAGTTAACGTTGACCTCCCACCACAAATATTAGAAGAATTGAGAAATTTGGATGAACGTGTCAAAAAGCTTTAATAATTCATTCAGCATGTTTGTTATTTTTCACACCAATAGATCTCATCATCTATATCATCAAATTAACACATACATGTACAATAACACTTTGATGTACACTAATTTTCATTATATTAATGAGAATCTTAAGCATTTAAGTAGTGCATTCAATTGGGGTCATATTCTTACTTTCACATCTGTAGTTCACATTATTTAGTTATCTTCCACATTTTTTGTTGGGCATTCTTTAATACTTAATTATATATTAATTATAAAATGAAGTCATTTATTTTAAGATATAATTATAACCTAATTGTCAAATTGTTTTTTTATTTATTAATTTTTATTATTCAATGATGTCAAATTTATAATTATTTATTGCATTTAGTTATTTAAATCATGAATCACTTATAATAATGTGTTTTCCAAATATCACCAGGTCATATCTTAATTTTATAAGTTTGGGTCTACCAAATTATTTTACTATGCAGATTTCATATTTTATCAACCAAAATTTCCATTCATCAATAACTGTGATATCATATTTTGTTGGAACTGGTTCCTGGTAAAGACTTTCTATACACCCACAATAAAAAAGGGTTGTATATGTCCATGGTATGTTCGCTCACAATTCTTTGTAGATGCGCTGGAGTTTAAAGTTATCGTCCAGTTGACTATTAAGTTTATACAGTGTTTATGTCCACTGGACGAGCAAGCCTATTATTTCAGAAAGTGACTTGCAATGCTAACCTACTGATTATCCTGGTGTGGCAAGCTTTATGGACTTGACAGATGACATTTAGATATTGTCCATCCAATAAAATTGGTGGCAACCAATTTGTCCTTTTTTGTTTGAAATAATGTTTTGTACATATATACTAATCACATCTTCCATACATATTTTAAATATGTTGAGTTGATACCATGGGGGGCATTGTACTATAAATATTGTATTTAATAAATGAATTCAAAATCCATTTACTAACAATGAATTGAAGAATGCGGGTTAAATTTTTAGTCTTGTTGCAATTTAATACTAAAAATATTTTCACAAACTATTATTGGGCAAAATGTAAATGAATAAAATTTTAAATTTTTGTTTTGTTTGGTATGTATTTTATTGCACATATTCCCATAGCAAAATGAGATCCAGTTATGAAAAGTAATTGAATGTCGGGAAGAACCCACATCAAAATTTTCAGATCTTGTGTTTTAATCGAATTTCACTTTAAACATACTCAAGGTTTTTTTTTTTTTCAAACATGCTTGTATTTTTATTCGCCCACATTTTCATGTGGACGTATATTGTCGTCGCCTCCATCCGTCCGTCCACAATTGTTTGTGAACACTCTACAGGTCACAATTTTTATCAGATTTCAATGAAGCTTGATATATAGGTTTATCTCCCAAAGATCTCTGTTTTTTTGGATAATGACATGTATCGGACTGAAACATCAGCGATTATGGCCCCTGATTGTACGAAAAATCACGGTTTTACCTTGTGAACACTGTAGAGGTCACAATTTTGAACTGATTTTGATGAAGTGCATGTTTATAAGCCAAAGATCTAGGTTCCTTTCGATATTTGCGCATATCGGATTGTAAGTTCCTGAATTATGACCCCCATCCCCACCCCCCCAGTTGTACATAAAATTACCTCTTTTTTTTTTAGCTGGAGATAACAATTATCTGATTTAAAAAAAACCGTATGATTAGATCACCTTTACACTGCAAGTTGAGTTCAAATTTCGTGAAAATCGGACCAAAATGGCCGCAGCTTGTACGCGAATAGTGTAAAAATATGGTATATCATGTTTGTGGGGCCTGTAGAGGTAACAATTTTTATCCGTTTTGATGAATCTTTCTATGCCTGTTTATAACCCAAAGATCTTGGTTACTTTCGATATTTGCACGTATCAAATCTTTAACTGTCTGAATTATGGCCCCTGATTGTATGCAAAATCTCCTATTTTAGGGTGTGGTCCCTCTGGAGGTCACAATTATTATCCGATTTGATTATATCACCGTTACATCGTAATGAAGATTTGAGTTCTAATTTCGTGAAAATCGGACCAAAACTGCCAGACAAAAGCACAATTTGTGTAGCAGATTAGAAAGAAATTGGACTTTGGTCCTGACCCATTTACCCATTCACAGTTCGCCAGCATACATACCATCTGAACACGTTTTAGTGGTAGGTCCCCTCCCCAATCCACAACAACTGACAAGTTATCGAACCATTTTCAAGCGATTTTTCAATTAAGGGGTACAACTAAACTTGGGTGAGTAGATTAATGAAACTGTATAAGGCAGCAGATATGATTAGTGAGTATACATTCTGAAAGTTTGATGAACTTTAATTGAGTGGGTTTTGGTATAGAGACCTGGTGCTGCAAGGTACCAAAATAACTCATTTTAGGTAGGCCTTAGACTGGCCCAGTCTCTTCTATTTATTTTACATTTCGATTTATATAAAAGTAGTAATTTTTAGTAAACCAACACTTTCGTTTCCATTTGAGAGGACTGGCCAATTTTTGGTGTGTGGAGAAGACTGGCCACCAGGCTAGGTAGGCCTATGTCATGTCATTTTATTCTCTGTATATATCACCCACTGCGGCCTTTAGTATTAAGATCAAGAAGAACATTCGGTAGCACTCAATCCGTTTAGCAGTGAATAATTTCCATTTTTGTCCAAATATAACGATTTTCACCAAAAGTGACGAAAAACTCCCGCTTCATTTACACAATAAAAATGTAACAGGACACTGGAAACCAAATTAACTTTACTTTGGTTCCAGTTCCATTAAGAACAAGCAATAATAAAAATAGAAATAAACAAATAAATATAAACGCATTATATAATTTCATCGAATAATTCTCGTTTAAAAAATCTAATAATTCACGTTTAAAAAATGTTCCATTATCAAAACTACAAATAATTATTACCAATAAGTATTTTAAGCAACACAACTGATAGGGAGTGTTCGGCCGGAGGTTACGTGATGGAACTTGTATTTGCATAAAGTTAGATAATTACATGTATGTTTGAGCTAAGCCGTTCACACACGGATACTTTAAAGACCCGACTTTTGAAGATATTTTTTCATTTAATGAAAGCCAATGGAGTGATTACAGATCAGGAATAATATGGGATCATTTTTGATGATCTGGTAACAATTCGAGCTGCTGTATTTTGTACAAGTTGATTTTTTAATAAAATATTGGCACTAGATGTTTCTACAGACAAACTGTTACAGGAGTCAATTCTTGAGAATACCAAAGAACCAACAAGTGTAGCAGCTACCCCCTTGTTAATCGGGTGTCTTATATGGCCAATGTTCCAGGATCGTCAAATTTCACTCATGTGACTGTCCATATCCAAGTTCTTTACAGTGTCATTGTTATACAATTATTTTATCTCGTACAACCACATTTTTGACAGATGTGTATTTGGACCAAATAAAATACATTCTGATTTATTTAATTCAATTACATTTAATTTTAATATATTTCTTGTCATCCTATCTTTAATGCCACGCGTACACAATGCGGTGTCCGAATAATAAGGGGATGGAACATCTGTAAAAGATTGTCGTCCTAGAAACCATGATTACCAAGTTGTTACGGAGAACTAGCACGGCCATTTTAGAGTTAAAAAAATCGCCATTTTTTTAAATCCCTTAATTCTTAGTATACTTTACAGAAAAGACAGGTCCAAGTACTGATCCTTGTGGAACTCCTGAATCATCTGTAGTGGCCCTACACAGGATTGCATGGGGCATTGTCAGACCCAATAATCCAGAAAAATGATGTCAAAAATAGAGTCATTTTCTTCAAATTCGGCCAAAAGAAATCCGTGCCAGTCATTTTGTCAAAACCAAATATTAGCATAATGAAATTTATATGTTTTAGCATATAGGAAAACTACATCTCCAAATAAATTCCTCATAGCCTCAAATGGCCTCGGAAAAATTTCATAGTCATATATATTGAAGTAGAAGAAAAGATCATTCATAAAAAAATAATTAAAAAATAAAAATTCAATAGGCAATTTATGAGAAATGTTTGGATTTGGGGATTTATTTTTTAAGTCAGGGGGTGTCATATTCACATTTTTTCATAAATTTAACATTATTGAATCTTACGCTTGAGTTATGAACAACACGACAAAGAAAGTTTAGTAGGGGAATTTTTATGAGGAGGATTCAAATGAAAACAAAACTTGATCACATAACTTTAGTCTATAAGGATGCATATTAATTTGACAATCACCTTGTTAACTAAATACTATATACTTATACACATTGACATTTACAGGAAGTTGTATACATGTAGATATTAAAAGTATTTTGTACATTTGTGTAAATGGATTTCAAAAAGTAAACATAAGTTTGTGTTTCAATTAGTTCATTGTTTAACATAAACCATTCATTTGGTGTTTAGGCGCTATATAAATACTTTAATGTTTAATGTTTAATGTGTAAATTAAGCGAGCTATAGGCCAGAAAACCTTTTGTAGTCATTTGACTAAAAACTTGCGCATAGGAACTGATCTGGATGGATGCTCAGAATTTTGTACGATGATCCGAATTTTATGTAATATTGAAAAACTGGCTAAACATGTATATGTACAGGTTGAGAGTGTCACTGAGTGGAGTGTGCCTCTTTTACTATTAATACTTGGAAACCTTATTCAATTACCTTTCAGACTGGAAGCTTAGAATGGTCCGAATTTTGAGTCGGAATATTTAACACTATAAAATAAGTGAAAAATTGGTGAGAGTGCATCCCTTCAATATAATTCATTTAATTGTGCCAACTGTTATCAGTAATATTGGTAAAGCATTATTATTACATTTTCGAATAATAATGTATGTACATGTAGTAAGATGCTAAATATTTTGTAAGGTAATCCGAAATTACACATCAAGTCTGAGCTAAAGGGATGATGGATATATATTTTACTTTCAATTTATACATTTTACACATTGGATTTTATTGGTTAATAAAAATAGATGAGTTATTTGCATCGCTTGTACCAATCTGTTTCACAGAGAATTACTTACGAATTAACTCTGTAACAACGGCTCGTGCAATGTTTACTTAACACCTAACTGCTTCGGGCAAAATGGTGCATTTTACTCATTTTAATACCCATTTACACTAAATATGCGCGACCGGAACTCACGTAAAAATAGCCTTTATGAAATGTTTTACGGACCCGTAAAAATAGCCACTGCGTATTTTTTAACTCCAAATACTTCCAACGTCTTTATTTATTTTTCTTTTACCTCAAAAAAATGTTTGAGAATTTAATTTGTCGGAATAAAAAAGTTAATATGCCGTATCGTCGATGTCATGCTTATCAGTGATAGTAGCGGCCAAGCGAATCAGTTTGCGCTGGTACAAGTAAAACCTAGGAGTATAAATTTTAATACTCCTTGAGTAAAACGAAGAAACCTACGTAACAAACGCGCCCATAAGAAAGGTACGGTGCTTTTCTCTATCATCCAGAAAAATATTCTACGAATTGAAGACTAGAAGATTCTGGATAATCGAGATTCGTTGATTGCACGTAATCAGCATGTTTGGCGGGTTCAAGGCAGGTTCATGGTCACTTTGAGACGAGAGCCCAATCAAGGTCAAGGTTTGTCATTCTAAAAAGGTGAATACTGATACACAATTAATAATCGACAGTGCAAAGACAAGGTTGTTCAAGTTGTTGTAAGTAAACAATCAGACAATTTTAGTTTAATTCAGGCTAATTGCTTTATGAATAAGAAAATCAACTCTTATATGCATTACATAAATAAATGAAAACAAAAAGGTAACTCCAAAACCCAAGGCCGAATCAGAAGATTCTGGACGAGAGTCCGTAGGCTACTGGCAGTAGTGGCAGTAGCAAGAGAAAGCCCTTAAATATTAGCACTTTACAACCAGTATATTTTTTTTTAGCTGCAGATGAGATAGTGAAAGGGTTAGAATTGCAATGTTCACTATTTAGTGTGTTATGACATGTTAATAAAACAGCTCCCGTAGGATTTGTTTGCTAAAATTGATTTTTTGGTTGTTTTCAGTTGATTAGGGTCCAACTATCCAAATTAATGTTCAATGTTGCAAAATGTTGCTATTGCACTTTCGCAGATCAACCAGTTCCCGTGGTCGTAAAGACTTAAAATTTTCAGGGAATGTTAAGGTGGGCTAGCGATGACCTCACACCAAATTTCAGGCAAATCGATCAATAACTTTTCATTTTACTGACCGGTTGGAAGTAATTTATAAAGACTTCTGGTTGCAATACCAATTTCTGATGTCAAACTCGGATCGATTTAAGTTTAGAGAAATCCATCACGCAGTACCACTTTTTATGGCATCTGAAGCATGGTATATGTTTCGTGCAGTCACTTTTGGGCCATTGGAATGTTCTGTCATGAGATTTAAGACAGATCTGACATGACTAGCAAACAAGTTTGATATCAAAAACGAAAAGAAATCAGAACAAGCCAGAAGTCGCAAGATAAGATACGAAAACAGCGAAATTCCTATTTTAGAAATAAATATGCAGTTCACGGCATCACAAAGAAAACAGGGGCTGGTGCTTACATGAAGCTTGATCGTGATAACACCGTTGTCAGCTGTTTCTAGAAGCTTGGAGAATGTGTCATCACAACTGAGCTGGTCAAGGAATTCATCTGTTACATTAAATCTACCAGCAAGTAGATGGAAATTGTTTAGTTCAGAAAACTTTTGAGTGAGAGGGGTTTCCACTGGCTCGGGCTGGATTGTCGCCCCATATCACAGGTACAACGTACACCGCGATATGTGACAAGTCGTACCTAACCAGTTTCCTGAACCTTCCTGCTATTTAATGAAAGCGGCTGGCAGTTGTTCCTGTGCCGAAACTTGATCTGCCAGCCCATCTTGCTGTAATCAAACTCTCAAAATGTGGTTGTATAGAGGGCTTTACAGGGCGATGCAGTTGCAGCAAAAATTGCCTGCCTGATACATCTTTGCACGTGTTTTGATAGGGTTGCGCAAGAGGGTCACGGTGAGGATCATCAATAGCTGATTTATTTATTCACAAGATAGGATCTTTTTGTTTCGTTGCTGGCAACTTCTGGTCTGGCTCAAGATTCTTTTTGTTTATGATATTAAACTTGTTTACTTGTTACAAATGATTCAAAAGCCACTTAAAGTGGTAAGCTAAGACACTGGAAATTGGTATTCCCCACCGGAATTCAATGAAAACCGTTCCCATTTGCCTTAAGTGTATCTTCTTAGATGAGATCGGCATGATGACAAAACTCCAGATTGAACTTCAGATTATGAAAATGCAACCATTATTGGCAGAGATAGGCTACCCATGGACTTGGGTTAGAGGGGTCGCATAATTCGAACCCTAGAATGGGGTCTGGATCATGAACAAACCGCAGAATAAACTTCATATCATGAAAATCCAAAGATTATGGATTGAAATCAATCCGAGTTTTACACCGGAAGTTGGCATCCCCCACCGGAAGTCAATGAAAACTACTTCCAATTGCTTTAAGTGTATCATACATGGTGGTGGCAACTTGGCATGATGAAAAAACATAAGAATGAGTTTCGGATCCTGAAAATCAAACTATTATTGCCGGTGACAGCCACGCCCTCGTACATGTGCATAGGGGTCCTGATTTAAAAAATGCCCCACCCAGGGGGGGTCAAAGGGTAGGAAAATTTGAACACCAATATTTTTGGATATCTTGGTCCCTAATCAACCCAAAACAAAAAAAAAACAAGCCAACAGTGAGGCTGATGTCCCCCGCCGAAATCCCAAAATAAATAGATGACACATATTAATTAATTGCACATTTTTTTTTTTCAAACATATCGAGCAATCAAACTGTACACGAAGTGTCATCCGAAAGTGTTTTATGAAGAAAAATGCTAAAACCGACGAGAAAAATGAAAATGTACCCTAGAAAAATGCTAAAACCGCTGAGAAAAATGAAAATGTAACCTAGTTAGGGGGACCCTAAAGGCAGACAAAAGGGCCCCTCTGGCCAAGGGAAAGGGCCCTTGTGTCCGAGTCAATCGTTTCTATACACTGTTACTGTCGAATCCATTACTGAATGAGAATGCAGTCATTGTATTGGCATATTGGCATCAATCAAGATGAACCTAAGTTATCTTGTCCCAAAGTATCTCTGCTTACCCTAAGAAGAAAATGCTCATCTACGAACTCCATCAAGGAATTGACCTAATATACACACCAATTTTGAACATTTTAACTCAATTCGAAGGAGAGTTATTGTGTTCTAAAGTCTCGGCAAATCAAATTGCTTATCGCTCTGCTTACCCTGAGCAGAAAATGCTGATTATCGATCTTAGTCAAGGTATTACTGTAATGAAACTATACACCAAGTTTCACCACTCTCACTTAATTAGAACTAAAGTTATTGTGTCCCAAAGCATCAACCAATCAAATTGCTTATCTCTGGTTACCCTAAGTGGAAAATGCTCATCTTCGGACTCCATCAAGGCATTGACCTAATAAGCATATACACCAAGTTTGAACTTTTTAACTCAATTAGGAGAGTTATTGTGTTCCAAAGTCTCGACCAATCAAATTGCATATCGCTCTGTTTACCCTGAGCAGAAAATGCTCATTATCGATTTTAGTCAAGGTATTACTGTAATGAAACTAAACACCATGTTTCATCACTCACACTTAATTAGAACTAAAGTTATAGTGTCCCAAAGCATCAACCAATCAAATTTTTTATCTCTGCTTACCCTAAGCGGAAAATGCTCATCTTCGAACTCAATCAAGGCATTGACCTAATAAGCATATACACCAAGTTTGAACATTTTAACTCAATTAGAAGGAGAGTTATTGTGTTCCAAAGTCTCAACCAATCAAATTGCGTATCGCTCTGCTTACCCTGAGCAGAAAGTGTACATTATCGAATTTAGTCAAGGTATTACTGTAATGAAACTATACACCAAGTTTCATCACTCTCACTTGATTAGAACTAAAGTTATCGTGTCCCAAAGCATCAACCAATCAAATTGCTTATCTCTGCTTACCCTAAGTGGAAAATGCTCATCTTCGAACTCCATCAAGGCATTGACCTAATAAACACATAACCAAGTTTGAACATTCTAGCTCAATTAGGAAGAGAGTTATTGTGTTCCAAAGTCTCTACCAATCAAATTGTGTCCCAAATAGTGTGACGGACAGACAGACAGACAGACGGACGAACCCATTTTAATAGTCCCCCAACTTTCTTCGAAAGGGAGGGGGGGGGACAAAAATAAATTTTAGCATACAAATCCTACGGGATGACATGTCATACCACACTAACTTTTTTACAATACTATTTCCACAAACCTTGTCAACAAGATTAAATGGCTAAAAAGAATTCTGGACAACAAGATTAAATGGCAAAAAAGATTGTGGACAACAATTTGAATACGGTATCCTTTATTTATTGTGCTTGCATGGGGTGGGGGTTATTCTCATTGATGTGATGCCCGTTTATGAGCAAGCCTTCTAATTCTAATGAAGATGGTGCACTGAGTACTATGGTCAAATAGATATGAGATCGACATTACTTATTTACTGTACTATCTCAAGTTGTCAATATTAAGAAGATGGTGTTTGTTATACACACACCTTCATTCCAACAGCCCCTATAATAATAATAATGATCATGATACAGTATGGTAGCAAACCCAGTAATAATTTTTACGAGGCTTGTCGCTTTACTTAATTTGCTATCTGCCCGTTTATTATTCTGTACCAGATTATAAATTACAAAATTGAACTAATAGTTGGCCAGACTCTCACTATGCATGGTTCTGGACATTGCTATACAAGTGCTTGGGAATAACATTTAATTTCGAGAATTTAACGCCAAATACATTGGGGAAACTGACATGGCTATTTCAGCATACAAAATCTTGATTCAATTATATTAGCTTATCACTTGACTTACTTACCCCATATGAAAATAACCATCATTCATAAACTTTTTCTATTTTTCTGGCTTTCTCTGGTGACAGTTAATTCTTTTGACTTGCCTCTTCTAAAGAAAACCCCATCATGTTTATTATCCTGTTATTATTCTACCATTATATTTATTATCCAACCATTATGTTTATTTATCTTACAGTTATTAAATCAAAGTTGAAACAAAATGTCTGACAATGAAGAAGAACCCTTTATGGAAATCCATGAAATAGTGACTCAAAAACTTGGTCATCTTCCAGTCGCTAAAGGAGACTTTCGTTGCCTTCCACAGAAAGTACAGAGATGGGTTATACATGCTGTGAGTAAAGTATTTGTCATCTATATTAATGTTGTTTGTAAATTATTTTTGCCCCTGTCCATCCATCCAAATTTACTTGTTTATAAATCTATATGAACATAAATTATTTGTATTTTTTCTATAGACTTATATTTTTCAAATTTTCAGAAGTAATTAGTATTCGGGTTAAGATAGTCCCTAGCGATTTCGATTTCGAAAGTTATTCCACAATTATGGCCTTTGAATATTAAATGTTCACCTTTTATACAGTCCAATTCTTTATTTTCATCAAATGCAGTCCTTTCGATCTGAAATGTTTTCACCAATGTAGTCACAGAATTATTGCCCCCTGACTAACAATAGTTGCACTCAATCTACAGGGTCAATTGGTGACAGGTTTTCGTGATTGCCGTAAAAATGATCTCGTCAATTTTCATAAAATTTGAGTCATCAATGACAATGAGTCCACAAAACCTTACAAATGCTAAAAACACGAGCTAAAAAAATCATAAGATAAAACCTATACAGTGCAGATGGCTCAGTAGGTGGTATGTTTCATATTTCATGATTATTTTATTAAAGTTGAAATATATTTTCTGCGTTTAATAGGCATGCTATATAAAATACTTTATTTTTATTTTAATTAGATAACTGAATTTAAATTTTTTTAACAGGTGAATATGTGTCAACCCAGGGCTATTTATATCTGTGATGGATCTCAACCAGAGGCGGATGAAATAATACACAAGCTATTGGAGAGAGGAACACTAACAAAACTTAAAAAATATGAGAATTGGTAATTTTATATGTCGTACAATTACCGTAAAGCCTAAATTAGAATAATAGAATAGTATACTGTAAAATGGCTAGTGGATGCTCCAGAAGCTAATGTTAATATCTGATGGAGGGTATGTGATGAAGAAAACTATTGATTTTCAATTTTTCATAATAACTTTCAGAGTTATAGCCCTTGATCTCTTTGAAAAATCTTGTGACTGATCTAAAGACCAGAGTCTTCATTAGTTTATCCTCTCGACTGATATAAAGTCCTATTTCATTTCAATATTTTAGTTACCTCTGTCGAACTGATCCAACTGATGTTGCTAGAGTGGAATCTAAAACCTGGATTACAACACCAGATAAATATGATACTGTACCACATGTCAGAGAGGGAGTTAAAGGTATTCTAGGTCAGTGGATGGGACCCAAAGAAATGCAGACAGAAATAGATTCTAGATTTCCTGGTTGCATGAAAGGTATTATCTTTATTCGTACATATTTATTACATTAGTAGGTTAAACACCCTAAAGGATACCACATTTTGGGATGGGAAAAATTACAATGGCAATTTAATTTTTTTATGGACCAATTACTACATCAAATACAACAAACTTATAAGTGTCCTTATTTTATCAAGTCATGAATTTTTCTTTTGATAAATGTAAACTTTTATATTAGATAAAGAATCATTGGTATTATTTTTCTCTTGAAATTCAGAAAAAATCCTTTGTGGGATAATTTTCTATTTTAATATGTACTAGCTGGTAGCTACCAATATTTTTTCTATATTATCTAATAGTGTTAAGAGTCATTCCACGAGAAAACCATGCAATATCATGCAGATGTTCGAAGGTGGGGGTCGGCCGTTTTAGTTCATATTCACAGGGTTTGGTCGACCCCTTGAGCCTACTCTCCAGCCAAATTCACTGATTTCAGAAATCAAACGTTTTCGAGATACAGGCCTTTTATGTTTTTCGGCTGTTTTTTGCCATTTTCAGGCCAAATTTTAGGTATTTTCGTCGCACTACTACCGCTGTTACGTCACCCTGGAGAACTAGATTTGGGTTGTTCATGACAGTCGGGGTCTTGCGCTACCACATTATCATGGTCATCCGGTTAAAGTTCATTTTCCAAAGGTGTCCGGATACTTCACAAGATACGTGTCTAGAGATGCCTGAAATGTACCCCATCTTCAGATCGTGATAACCCCACTGGAGCAGGGTTTGCGATAAAAATTAAAATCAATTTATTTGCAGCTTGACCAGTTCTAACAACATAAGAAATAAATTCGTTGTCAGCTAACTTGCAACAGTATGAAAATTCGTGTCGAAAGTTAGCAAAAACTTAAGTTTTGATTGGGATACATTGGCGGATTATTCAGGTACCCTATCGCCTATATTGCTATTCAGAGGGTCAATATATCAACTCCGCCTCCCCTCCAACCGGCTTTGCCGAAATATTCACTCCCCGTATGATTTTGGTATTAAGTCTTCAAATCCAAGTTGGCGTCTCCCCGAGAATATGGATTTTCGCAAATTTTCGATCTAACGCATCAAAATTATGAAAAATAGGTTGCCAGGCAACGAAACATACGCCCACACAGCAGCCAAATCGTCCGGGCTGTCAACAAGAGTTGTCGCATATTAAAGAATTATCAGAAAATCATTAGAATTTGTTTGGTTTTTATAATCAAACGTTTTTGTTTTTTTTAAATCCGATAACAATTTTGACCTCCAGAGGAACAACAAGCTAAAAAGGGCAATTTTTCGGACAATCAGGGGCCATAATTCAGGAAGTTACGATCCGATGGGCGCAAATATCGAAAGGAACCAAGATCTTTCGGTTATAAACATACATGTCACGTTTCATCCAAATCGGTTCAAAATTGTGACCTCTATAAGGTCCACAACCTTGATATAACATATTTTCACACTATTCGCGTACAAATGGCGGCCATTTTGTCTGTCAATTTTCGTCCGATTTTCACGAAATTCGAACTCAACCTTCATAACCATGGAACGGTGATATAATCAAACGTTTTTTTAAATCGGATAACATTTTTGACCTTCCAGAGGGACCACAAGCTAAAAAGGGCGATTTTTCGGACAATCAGGGGCCATAATTCAGGAAGTTACGATCCGATTGGCGCAAATATCGAAAGGAACCAAGATCTTTGGGTTATAAACATGCATTTCAAGTTTCATCCAAATCGGTTCAAAATTGTGACCTCTACACTGTTCACAACCTTGAAGTAACATATTTTCACACTATTCGCGTACAAATGGCGGCCATTTTGTCCATTAATTTTGGTCCGATTTTCACGAAATTCGAACTCAACCTTCA
Organism: Patella caerulea; assembly: GCA_036850965.1. Lineage (NCBI taxonomy): Eukaryota > Metazoa > Mollusca > Gastropoda > Patellidae > Patella > Patella caerulea. Next base: position 30,742,620 of record JAZGQO010000006.1, read on the forward strand.
TAACCATGTAACGGTGATATAATCAGACGGTTTTTTAAATCGGATAACAATTTTGACCTCCAGAGGGACCACAAGCTAAAAAGGGCGATTTTTCGGACAATCAGGGGCCATAATTCAGAAAATTACGATCCAATTGGCGCAAATATCGGAAAGAACCAAGATCTTTGGTTTATAAACATGCATTTCAAGTTTCATCCAAATCGGTTCAAAATTGTGACCTCTACACTGTTCACAAGCTAAAAAATGTGATTTTTCGTACAATCAGGGGCCATAACCCATGAAGTTACGGTCCGATACATGCCAATATCGAAAGGAACCGAGATCTTAGGGAGATAAACCTATATTTTAAGTTTCATTGAAATCGGATAAAAATTGTGACCTGTAGACTGTTCACAAGCAATTGTGGACGGACGGATGTCCGAACAGACGGACGAACAGGGGCGACGACAATATACGTCCACATGAAAATGTGGGCGTATAAAAACGGTCGAATTCGAGCAGATAAAAATAGGTTCACCTCGATATTTTTCATATTTAATTCCCGTATGGTACAAAATAACTTGTCTTCGTTTATTCGACAGCAAATGAATGCAGAATTTTCCAAATAAGAATAGTTTTGCGATGTCAAAACATCGTTTTCTTCGTTATAAAATGTCCAACAAATATTCAAAATCCGCCCGTAATAAAAATAGGAGTACCTCGCTATTTTTGTACATCTACATTCTCGTGTGGACGCCCCTGTCCGCCTATCCTTCCACAGTTTCGCGTGGATGTGTATTGTCGTCACCCCTGCCCGTCCGTCCGTCCACATTTTGTTTACTGACACTCTATGGGTCACATTTTATCCACTTTCTGTAATATTTGAAATAATTATAGGTTTATCTCCCTAATATCTCGGTTCCTTTCAATACTGGCATGTATCGGATCGTAACTTTGGCCCCTGATTTTACGAAAAATCATGTTTTTAGATTGTGGACTATGGAGTTCACAATTTTTGATGAAACTTAAAAGGAGCGTTTATAACTCAAAGAGCTCGGCTCCATCCGATATTCCCGGATATCGGATATTAACTTCCTGGATTATGGCCCATGAGTGTACAAAAAATGGTGTTAGTAGCCCGCCTAGAGATCACAATTTTCATTCGATTTTTAAAAACGTTTTGATATATCCCCTTACACGCTAATGATTGCGGAGTTCGAATTTCGTAAAAATCGAACTGAAACTGCCAGACAAAATGGCCGCTTCTCGTACGCAAATAGTGTAAAAGTATGTAATTCCAAGATTTTATCAGATTTTGATGAATCTTCAAAAGTATGTTTGTATCCCAAATGTTACGGAATGAGAGAGTTCACGCTGACCTATCACTGACCGTGCTTATAGTATACAATCTATCAATGACAGCTGATTCATTGTGTAGTTCTTTAAAGGATATATTAAATATCAATAATATGTATATGCATGCTTTGATTAACTCTATACGACATTTAAGTTTAGTATAAATTAGCTGTGGTTGTTGAGACAAATGAGTGGAGCTTGGAAGCTCACCATAGAAGGGTCTCTCTGTCTCAAGAAGACGGGGAGCAAAGACAAACAGGGACATAGCAGAGAGACGCACAGACAGGCTTATGGACTCACCCGAGTTAATCGCTGTCTTGGCAGAGAGGCAGAATGGTAGACTTAATATAATTATGTACCATTCTGATGCGTTCCTGTATATAGTTTAATTACCTGTATTGCTGCTGTAGTTATGTAGATGTGTTGTATTCTGTTCCGATGTAAATAAACCATATATTTATGAAACTGGTCTCTGTAATCACTAAGATAGTGTTACACAAAGATCTCGGATTCTTTCGATATTTGCGTATATCACAATGTAACTTCCTGGATTATGACATTGAATGTACGCAAAATCACGTTTTTTGCTTGTAGCTCCTTTCTTTTCGACTTTGATGAAATTTTTATATATTCTTTTATATCACAAAGTTGATTCCTTTTGATTTTGTCGCATGTCGGATTGTAACAAACTGGATGATGGCCCCAGATGGTACAAAAAATCGCTTTTTATATAGCTTGTTCTCTGTCCATCTCTTGCAAAATGTGGGCGTATCTTGTATGGCAACCGCTTATTCATATTTAATTCCGGTATGGTATTCAAATTTATGTCAGTAATATTCCTACAAGGACAGCTGTCTAGTCCTTCGGGTGGGACGATAAACCGAGTCCCGTGTACACATTGGCGTGGACGTAGCGATCCCTTGACAGTTGGAATTCGATATAAGATTAGGCCGTATTGTCGCTGTCCGGGCAAATTTTCCTCATAGCACACTGTATGGCGTATATGCCCATCTTCATTAGCCCAGAACAGTAGGACGTTAATTCCATTTCATTTCATTTTGGTTTTTTGTAACATTCCTACAAAATTACGTGCTTTCAAAATACGACAGAAAGAAAGCTTGTCGATCAGTGTCTGCTTCAATCAAATTCAAGCCAGTAATATTAATTTCTCAAAAATTTATTCGTTTATACGGTAGCAAATGAAAAAAAAGCTTCCGAAATAAGAATTGCTTGTGGTTATGTCAAATCATTTCCGTAAAATGTTATTTTAAAATTACATTGATAGTTAAATTACTTGTAAGGTAGATTAAGCAGGTAAACAAGGTAGGTGTATAAAGGGAAAAACACGATAAATACGCTGATCAACTAATTATCTAATAAATCCAGCCTAATATCAGGTTGCGTGGTAGTTATACACTCAATACACATATAAATTTTGAAATTCTGAATATTATTCACTATATCGATGTACAATTGGTGAATATTGATGTTCAATTGGTCATATTCCTGGCCTGACATCTGAAAAATATCCTAGGACATGTCCGGAAAGTACGGGCGAAATCCAAACACTTAAGAAACCGAAATATGACGCGAAAAATGACGAATTTCGTAACTTTCGACACAAATTTTCATACTGTTGTAGGTGAGTTGACAACAATTTTATTTTTTACGTCGTTACAACAGGTCAAGCTGCAAATAAAACGATTTACATTTTGATCGCAAGCCCTGCTCCAGTGGAGTTATCGCAATTTGAAAAAAGGGTATAATTCAGGTATCTCTAGACACGTATCTTGTGTAGTCTCCTGTTACCTATTGAAAATGAACTTCAACCCGATGACCATGATAATGTGGTAGTGCAAGACCCCGACTATCACGAACAACCCATACCTAGTTCTCTAGGGTCACGTAACAGCGGTAGTAGTGCGACGAAAATACCTAAAATTTTAGCTTGAAAATGACAAAAAACAGCCGAAAAACGTAAAAGGCCTTTATCTCGAAAACGGTTGATTTCTGAAATCGGTGATTTTGGCTGGGGAGTAGGCTCGAAGGGTTGACCAAACCCTGTAAATATGAAGGCAATCGGCCGACCCCCACCTTCGAACCTTCTGCACGGTTTTCTCATGGACTGGCTCTTAACATCTCTTTATTTTGTTTTTGATTTACAGGAAGGACAATGTATGTAATACCATTTAGTATGGGACCGATTGGTTCACCATTAAGTAAAATAGGTGTTCAATTAACTGATTCAAACTATGTCCTACTCTGTATGAGGATCATGACGAGAGTATCGCCTAAAGTCTTGGAAGTTTTAGGCAATAATGAATTTGTGAAATGTCTTCATTCTATGGGATGTCCTCGTCCAGTTCAGAGTAAGTTTGCATTCATTTATTCCGCTATAACCCCTACTATTTTAGGTTATGTGATCATGCTTTATGTCTTTGTAGAGCTCTCTTTAGATTCCAATTTCAGCCATGTGTGACTAGTGATGAAAGTAAACAAGGGAATTTTATACTGTAGTGGTTTTCATTTTTAGATATTCTTTTAAAAGCGCGAATATATTAAATTGATGAGAATTGCAAAATTGTGTAAAGGCAAGTTTGCATATTCCAAAATCATTTTCTCCATAATAGGGTTTGATTTTGGAACAGAAAACATTGGCTTTGTTGGTTAATGTCGGCAAATGTTCCAGCAAATTCATTTTCTAGTGTCTTTTTACTAACTTTATAGCATGACAATTGAAACAAAAACCTTGTTATTAAACTAGTTTAAATTGATCAGTCATTTTCACACAAACCAAAGTTCATTCTCTAACCCATGGTTTGACTTTAAAAGTCTTTTTAATTTTTAAGGAAAAGTTGTCAATCATTGGCCATGTAATCCTGAGAGAGTTATTATTGCTCATTTTCCTGAAGAAAGGAAAGTCAAATCTTTCGGCAGCGGTTATGGAGGAAATTCTCTTCTGGGTAAAAAGTGTTTTGCTTTGCGGATTGCCAGTGTTATAGCTCGTGATGAAGGCTGGATGGCAGAACATATGTTGGTGAGTTGAATTAGGAGTAGGACCTAAAATTTATATATATTAAATCTTGAAGTGAGAGACATAAATTCAGTTTTAAAATTCACTGGAATATTATTGTCAGGAATGATCAATAAAAGTTCACTTTTGCTTATAATTCTCTATGAAACAGATTATGAGTGTAACAGATCCGAGAGGTAAAGAAACATTTATATCAGCAGCCTTCCCTAGTGCCTGTGGTAAAACTAATCTAGCTATGATACAACCAACATTACCTGGTTATAAAGTTCAATGTGTTGGTAGGTATTTATAAACAAATTTGATACCAAGAGAAATATCAAAACAAAAATACATACTTATGGAAAACAGCTACTAGTGGTTTTTTATATTTTTAAGGCAACATTTTGAAGAGTATTCTCTCAACATTATCACGCAAATGATACTGCCACATCTCCATATTGATAACATTGATGGAACACTCTTAGAAACGTCACCTTAAAATACACTAGTAGCTGTTTTGCATAAGTATATGTTTTTGTTTTTACTCTATCCTGTTACTAAGTGCCATTTAAAGATTATAAGAGAAATGGAGTTTAACACCCAAATCACTGCAGCTACTGAAATGTTCAATCATAATCATTATTTTGCTCATTTTTATGGCAAATCTAAGATTTGAAGTACCATATAGCTTGTTCAGGTGCTTAAGTTAAACTGGTTTAAAAGCAAACGTAAAGCCAGTTGAACTTGACCGTCGAGGGTAACAAACCTGTTTAAAAACACCGGCTAGTGACCTGACTATTAGAAGGCTTTTTATTCTAAACCGGTTTATGTAGGTCATGTGAACGGGACGGCTTAAAATCGCCAAGCAATAGCTTGTTTTGGACATACGGTACGGTAACTAATATTCCTGGAAATAATATTTGCCCATGGATAGTTGACCGCCAAGGTGAGTATATTTAAGATACTATGCCTAGCCCCTCTATTGATTATTTTAAGTATGGTACTTTATGATGTATGAAATGTTTTCTAGGTGATGATATTGCTTGGATGAGATTTAATGACAAAGGAGAACTGAGAGGAATTAACCCGGAAAATGGTTTCTTTGGAGTTGCTCCTGGAACAAATTTTAAAACAAATCCTAATGCAATGAGAACCTTCCAGAAGAACAGTATCTTTACAAATGTTGCCGAAACAGCTGATGGAGGATATTACTGGGAAGGTCTTGAAGATGAAACTGATAAGGTAAGAAATTTAATATCTTTATTTTTTGCTTTGTTGCATGGAGAAATCTTTTTTGCAAATTGTGATGTGATAATGGAGAAAAATGGTCATTTTGAACATTTTTTTCTCACATGTAGCCAAACTTTATAGAGAACTAATTCGAAATTTGTGGATGTGTCACACCCCATTATAGAGGTCCATCAGGATTTTAGGTGAATGTTGTTATATATGTTTTCATACAATTTCTCCACAAATTGTCCACCTCATCTAAAGTTTGGTCTTTTAAAAAGCTTACAGCAAATGTCAGGAGTATTTGTTTTCTCTACACCACCTTTAGTGCTGGATCTGATTTCTTGGATTATGTACAGTTATTTAAACACTTGAATTATTTGTTAATGAATGATATTTATAATTTTAGAATATGAGTATTACTACATGGTTAAATCAGGAATGGCGTATTGGTAAACCTGGCAATGCTGCCCATCCGAATGCTAGATTTACATGTCCTGCTAGCCAGTGTCCTATAATACATCCTAAATGGGAAGATCCTGCAGGTGTTCCAATCAGTGCCATTATATTTGGTGGCAGAAGACCAGCAGGCAAGAATCACATGTATTTTAATAGACTTAAATGCAATATATTTTGGGCATGATTTTTAGAACAAAAATGCTGAAATAACTTTAAAATAAATGTTGTCAGCAAGGTTCTTAATTCATTTTGAATCAAACTGCAAAGAATTGAGTATGAGGTTCCCCGTAGGACATGGGTTAATTATAAGCTTCCATTCCCTTTAATATAATCAGTCTTCAAAAATAATTCCTGGTAATTTGTTATGGAGAATGTTGTGATTACCACAAAATTAATGACAAACCAGTACACCTTTTGAAAATTTTCCATATTGAATTCACAATGAAATGTTTGTGTTGTAAAGTTATAAGGTAAAGTTACTTCTTGCTAAGCTTACAAATCTATCAATCGAGTGGGAATAATAGACAAGAGACAAAATATTTTTTTTCTGCAATTTCATTAAGTTGCACACTTCTTAACTCTCATAATATTTCATGTTCTTTCATTTTAATTTTAACAATAGTTTTACCTATTTATTCTATTATCAGGTGTACCACTTGTATTAGAATCATTTGACTGGGATCATGGTGTTATGATTGGTGCATGTGTTAAATCAGAGGCTACAGCTGCTGCTGAACATACTGGTATGTTTCCAGGGGTAGATAAAGGGTGGGGGTGAGGGAATGCTGTTCTGTAACATTTTTTCATATACATTAGTTTACTGTTAATGATAATATATATCTAACAGAAATTGTTTAGTCATGTCTAGAACACTTGAAGACTAACATATATGTCTTGTAATAGTATTATAGATGGTAGAGTGAACAATCATTGGGTTCGGAATTGTTATACCGTAGGAAACAGTCACATAATACTTGCTACATTATGTAAGTAGAAAACATAAATAGTAATCATAGCTGAAATTGAATTAGATGAAATATTAATGCATTATGGTATTACAATATCTTATTTCATTTAGGTAAAAAGATTATGCACGATCCAATGGCTATGAGACCATTTATGGGATACAACTTTGGTAAATATCTGGATCATTGGTTGTCTTTTAATCGACAGCCTAACTTGAAGGTAAAAAATTTTAAAAAAATTAATATAGCAGTACTGTACTCTAATTGCTCAAATGCTTTAAAACTAATTTAAATTTTCAAAGAATATTTCAATGTATAAACTGTATTGAATTGTAAATGTTTCATTACCGACAAAAGAAAAAAATATGTGACAACCCTTGTTGACTACCTGAAGACGTAGCTGCTGTGGTTGTATGTTTCATTGCCTCGCAAACTGTCTTTTAAAACTTGGTGATATTGTTCATATTTGCCTAAGATAGAACTCTATTGAAATGTATCTGTTTTATATTCATCGACAATTTTTACTCTATTTTAATTAAGATATTAAATATTCCTGATTTATAGCTACCTAAGATTTTCCATGTCAACTGGTTCCGTGTAGATGAACATGGTAAATTCTTATGGCCAGGATTTGGTGAGAATATTCGTGTATTGGATTGGGTAATTCAAAGATGTGAAGGTAAAGATGTAGCTGTAAAGAGTCCCATTGGATATTTACCAAAGAAAGGTAGGTCACATTTTTTTTATATATGGTATATAGAAAGATCTGTACCACTTAATGGAAGTGCTTGGTGGTGAATCAGGAACATTTGAGAGATTTGCAACTGACTGACACAGAATTGAGTCTTGTTCAAGAGTTCTGACAGTTGTGATAACAAATGTATGAGTAGAAAAGTGACTTAACCATTTCAGCTTCAGTTGTTGTAATTGCATTAAGTTGGTTATTACCTTGTTGATTGAGACAATTCATTTCCTGTGGCCAATGGGCCATTCAAATAGGCGATACTCGATTCACAGTTCCGGAATTGAATTCCAAAACTGGTGCCAATCGAGTGAAAAGGAGAATTTCGGATTACAGCGCATGCGTCGACTGTATAAAAAGTATCCCAACCAATCATGACTGCTGAAACATATTTTTTACCGAAGAATACGTCACGATTCTACTCACTCCACTCCACCTCAGCTGTCGGGACTGGCAGAACTGTGACAGGACTGAATTCCGCGTCACTCGATTGTAATTCTGTCGATTCGGGACGTTCTGGACTGTAAATCGAGCACCGCCATAGTGTTATTATGTAGCATTGTCTGTTGTTTGTATTTAACTTGTGGTCTAAGGGGAGACAACCCTTTCAAATTATCTCCCTTCCACAATATTAAAGCCCATCCGATTTACAACCAACATAACAATAATTTCTCATTGCTTTCTTTCTAGGAACTATAAATCTTGATGGCTTACCACACCCTATTAATTGGGATGAATTGTTTAGCCTACCAAAACACTATTGGATGGATGATACCCGAGAGAGTATGCGATTCTTAGAAGACCAAGTTGGATGTGATCTACCTGACAAAATATACACATTACTCAAACAACAAGAGGAAGCCTTTGATAAATTATAAAGAAAAGAATTGAATTATTCAACCCAGTAGACCTCTCACTTGAAACTGGATTACAGGTTTAAGAAATGTCTAGTTTTTATGTGCATGGTAGTAAGTGTTCATATTATTACCCCAGTAAATATTCATGAAACCGGCATTTCTAACTCTAGGTTATTTTTTTATATTTCATTTAGTGCTATATTAAAAATTGTATTAGTTATACCTTTCCTTTTTCTTGTTGTTTAATATACAATGTCTTGCCTTTTGATGAATTTATATCAGTATCATCATACAAGTTTAGATTAAAAGTTTAATTATTATGCTCAACTCTAGTTTTCATTATATCAATGCAAACAAATTGTTTCGATCATCAACAGTAGTTTTTGGTATTCGGTCAATTCTGTCGGCAATTCACTTCTATTAATACATTAGTTAGCCCAGCCCCTAATTACATTGTTATATTTCCTATGAATATGCCTGATTGAAGCATGAATGATAGGTTGTTTTTTTTTGACTTCGCATACATTGTCTGTAAACTCTGGTTAATACATAGTTGGAATATATCAACCATTTTCAAGTTGCTCCAGGATCCTTAAAAAATCCTATTGAATATTGTGTCCACACAAACATTAAAAAAACAAATTTTTAAAAACATGATATTATGAAATATTACCTTGGTGGCTTCACTTTAAATTTTATTATGCAAGGTTTGTTGCGTTTTTTAAATAGTATGTGTACTATGTACAATTTTTTTTATCGTAAAAAATAGAAGTATTGTTCAAGTTAGTATAGATTCTATTAAATAATGGATAAAATTACTTTTACAATTTCATATATTACAATATTACCGACTTTCAATTTGACCAAAGACATAAAGAACACAATTCAAAAGATATGTTTTATTTGTTATATTATAAGTGTTGTTATTATTTTATTTAGTAATTAAATAACATATATATTTAAAATTACTATATTTGACATCACAAAAGGTAGAAAAAATGATTGAGCTACATTTGTTCAGTATAATTATTGTTCTGAGTGAATATATCTTTTACAATATATAAAAGTGAATAAATATGTTTCAAAAATGACCCTGTCTTCTACCCTTTCTTTCTTTATCTACCTACTTATATGTGAGATAAAATGTCTTTGGTCTTGCTTAACCAGATGCTCCTTGAAAAGAATTTAAATATCCTGGACACAGATGATAATCAGATGTTCTTAGGTATTTGAATATCCTGGACACAGATGGTAATCAGATGTTCTTAGGTATTCTGTTTGGCTGCACCATATTTTTGATATAGAAATAATGGTTGCATAGATTAAGATCAAGGGTACAGTATTTAACGCCTATCAAGAGCAGATGTAATTCACTGCAGGTTGTGCTATTTCTCTCTCTATTTTAATGAGGTTGTTCGTATTACTGTTATAACCTAATGAATTTTTATTGCCTTCATTTGATCTTCAATGAGATAACTGGATTTGAAATATACATATTTCATTGATCAAGCAAAAGCATGATAAATCAAGTTACATCTTAACACTCATTATTCCTTCATTTATGTGTCAGTTGTGGATACTCTAGCTTGTGGTCCCTCTAGATGCTTATAACCCAAAGACAATTACTTCCAGTCAATATTCGCGTATTTCGGATCATAACTTCCTGTATTATGGCCCTTGATTGATCAAAAAATCATGTTTTATTTTTAGCTTGTGGTCCCTGTAGAGGTCACAATATTTATCTTTTTTAAAAAAACTATGATTGTTCGTAAAATTGCATTTTTAGCTTGCAGATTCTCTAAAAAACGTTTTAATGCATCACCATTCCACCGTAATGAAGGTTGAATTCGAACATCGGGGGTAAATTGTGTGTGTAATTCAAAGGTTGTGGACCCTCTAGAACTCACAATTTTTATCCGATTTTGATAAAACTATCTTATATTTGCACATTCCATAACTTTCTGAATTATTGCCCCCTGATTGTTTTTAGCTTGTTCTCTATCCATCTCTTGCAAAATGTGGGCGTATCCTGCCTGACAGCTAAAGGTTTCCCTGTGATATTATCACCGGTAAACCAATATATTATCACTACAATGTATTGTTAGTCTTCAAAATAATTAGGGTAGAAATATGATATAAATATAATACCAACAAGAGTTTTACATGTATTATTTATCTAATAATAACAGCCATTTAATGTAACAATAATCCATCTTGGTCCATATGAAACACAACAATAATAGATATAATTGAGCTGTAATTGCAATGTTGACATTAATTACTAGATCAATGAATAGGAAGGCTTTAGGTAAAGTTCATCTGTAAAGAAGGCTATGTTTGTACTGGACTGATAAATTGGTACTGCAATCAAGCTAACTCAAATTAATAACAGAGTTATTTGCACATGAATATTCAGTGTTTTTTCACCACTTCTGTACATGCTATTAGAGTTTTGAAAACGTAAGTTGTGTAAAATGATTAATACCTTTAATGTGGTATAATGGTAAAATACAGAGGTAAGTTGGTGTTAACCTACAGCTTGGTACACACTGTCAAATTTTGCGGACAAAAAATTGACAGTCTAAACACTGAAGTTGCGTCAATAACAGTTCTTTACAAAGTAAAATATGCACTCAAATCCATATCACTGTAGGAAATTGGATCAGATTTGAAACCTAAGAAAATGACAGTGTAAACCCAGAATTTTCTAATCATCAAAAGAATGTAAATATTATAATAATGAGCATGATCTCACACCCCAGAGATCTTTAACAACATGATCGATGTCATGTAATGTGGTTTTACATAATAACAGATTCATTTTACAAAGCTTCAAAGCTGGGTAAACGGATAAACCTGTGTAAATTGAACTGTTTATTTGGTCCCAATAGTGTTAGACAGACTACACATATATATATATATAAGTTTAGCTAAAACTAGTATGAGCAGACTACAGACCAGGAACTCGGCATGACATATTTGCTCTGATCTTGGAATTGTGATGTCATATCAAAAGTGGAATTCTGTCAATCAATGTGTAAGTGTATAAGGAACAAGAATGCCAAATGGAACTCTGTCAATCATATTTAAATTAGGCTTTTTTCAAAGTGTGTTGCCCCCCAAAACAAGAACAAGAAGATGAGTGGCACTAAGGGCCCAGTTCCGGGTCCAAATACAAATGAACAACTGGTTATCACTGACAGCATCATGCAGGTAAAAAAAGAATCTAAATTTTTCTACAAATATGAAAAACATCAATGATATGTAATATTACAACTATAATTTTGATTATTCGTATTCAAGTTGGTTTTAAAAAATTCTTATAAAAGTTTGACATAACTTACACTTAATTCTAAAAAGAAGAAAAATGCATAGTAACTCTAGAATACCTGATTATATATGTGTGAATTTGGTGCAGAACTAATTTATAAGTTCTAATTCTAGTGGTTTTCCTCAGGGCTCATGTTTCATAACTATTCTCTTCATTGTTAGACCAGAATTTAGAAAAAATTATAATAATATCTTTATTTTGGAAATTAAATTATTTAATGTACCGGTAAATGATTGCATTTGTGATTTCATTTGTAGGTTTGTTATGTCCATAATATTAGTCTGAAACACGAACCCTGGAATTATTTTGTCATTTTATAAACACTCCTTGGTTTGAATACATCAGGATATGGTTGTAGGGAATTTTAAGTCTAACTCTCCTGTTTTAGGAGTAAATGAAAATATCACATCCAAGCACTGGCCCTCTGTTATTGACATGGGTTTGTTGTAAAGATGAACACCTTGCTGACAGAAATAATCCCACTTGATACAAGTATCATTAAGTAATAACGGTCCGTTAGATATGACTAGGTCTTCATCAAATGTATATTCTGTCCATAAAGCTACTCCATTAATGCTACCAGACCTATTAAAAAAAAAATTAGATATGATTAAGATATATGAAATTTAAAACCACTGGTTACTAGGAATAAGATGCATGCCGAAAACAACATGTGAGTGACCACATTAAAATGTGAACTTGAAAATAACAGAAGCCCCATAAATGGGTTGCATTAAGCTTTCAATATAACTTCTCTGTGGGTGAAAAAAAATGCCTACCGTACATTTGTCTGATAATGGACCTAATAATTATATCTTAAATCCATAGGGTTCATATCATACTAGCTGATGAGTGTCCCAGAAAATAGTTTTAAAAAAGTAAAAAGATTTATTGTGAGAATAAATTTACTGGTAAATGTTTATAGAGGACAAAGAGAAAATAATAATAGTGTTTTCTGACATACTTGGTACAGATAAGTGTTGAAGTTGTTGATATTGGTTTCATTTCTGTGACTTGCTTTGACCAATCAAACTGAGCAACAATACCGGTTGATGTTAGAGGTGTACCTGGGTATTCCCATAATGGCTGGGGTTCTACATTAGAATCTGATTTATCTGCTGACTTCTAAAACACAGAGAGAACGAAATATGGGATTAATTTTGGAGGTAATGCATAATATTTTTTAGTATCATTAATTCACATATGTGTAGACTTTATTGATGTAATTCAAAATATAATTTTATGAAGAAGATGAATAATATTTAGACATTTCATTTTCTACCGTATAAACAAGGACACATAATTATTGAGGAATATTACTGAAGATGACAACGATTTCCGGTGACCCAATTCTATTAAGCCAAACTAAAAATGTTTGACTGTCAAAGTTATGAAACTGCATCCCTGGTGTGGAGCCCTTTTGACAGTGGCGATTAACCAGTGAACACATAGAAACTCTACAAAGACAGGCAGCTCTACCCTCACAGAATAATAGCATAGCTAAGGTACCTAAGATCTGCAATACTCTTGCTTTAGGCCATTTTCCCTCACCCTGCCCATCCTTTCTAAAGTAAGGCATTAAATAAGGCAAACAAAATGATTGAAACCCCATACAATAAACCTTGGTTTTTAACAGTTTAAGACTTTGAAACCTAGTACTTTGGTGAACATTTTGTGAAATATACTTAATTAATAATTATATACACACCAAAAATAACCTATAAAATTACCTGAATGACTTGATCAAATACGTCTAAATTAAATCCTTCACAATTTTTGACAGGTGCTCGGATTTTCCACAAATCACGGAATTGAACACCAATGGCTTTTATAGACATTTTATGAGGTAATATGGGTACATCAGTTACCATAAATCGCTTAAGCTCACACACAGCATACCAAAAATACAAGGTATCCCACGGCAACACAGAGGACATAAAAAATGGCTCTCCAATAACTAAATTTATCTGTAATATACATTTTTGTGTAAATTATTAATTGAAATTCATCATTAAATGATATGATTTATTTTACTACAAACAAATTACTAGGATCAATAAAATATTTCTTATCTAGTACTAGGATCAATAAAATATTTCTAATATAGTAAGAGAGAGTGAGAGAGAAAAGGGGTTTAATGTGCACTCAAAACAAACAAGGTCATTTCGGGATGAACATATGGTTCAATTTTATTGCAATAATTTGCTTCCCCGTAAGAAACTAGAGTACCCTACTTCTTGTCAATACCACGCTTATTCCTCAATGACAAGACCGTATCATCTAAAAAGCATGCATTTAACCCCCTTTGTACTTTGTAAAGCCAAAATTGAAGAAAAAATTTCTTAAACTGGTATTAAAATAATTAAATCAAAAACTGTATTACATATTACTTTATAGTGGCATATTGGATTTTACAATTATACAAATTATTTGGAGACTTTTTATCCATATTTTATAGTTTGCAATAATAATCTCATATTTTAGAGTAATTGTTATATCCACATAGCAGACTTTAAAACATTTTACCTTCAATCCCTGAAAATCTTCAGCTGTCAAATCTTCTAGCTTTTTGGTCAATACTGTAATTTTATCACCCAGTCGATTGTAATTAATATATGATTTTAATACTCTCTCACACATTGGATTCGATTCAAGAGCAAACACCTGCAAAATAATTCATTAGAATACCATTGAAATATGTCAACAATAAAAGTCTCAAAGAAATCAGGATTAATATTAAATTTTCTAATAGACAATAACTACCATCAAAAGTACCAGTATGTAAAGTTATAATTAATACTTAAATTCAATTTCAAGGGACAACCATTAAAGAGCAAAAAACTTTCAAAGAAATCAGGAATGACAAACAGTTATAACACTCAAAATCTGACTCCCATTTTGAGTATCAGTATGAAAAGTTATAATTACCATGTAATATATAAAATTCATCTAAAAAGACAGAAATTAAAGTGTGCAAAATCAGGAATGGCATTGTTCTAATAGCCAATAGCTGACTACCATCATGAGTACCGGTATGTTAAGTTGTAATACATACATAAATTCAATTTCAAGAGACAATCATTAAAATATGCAAACCAAACATCAACATTGAACAGTTCATAAATGATCACTAGATTTTCTTAACTCAGTTAATAAGTTAATATATTGTTCTTTTGTATAAGTGACAACTGGAATAAACATTTAACACTTTAAGGTAAGTAAACATGGCTATCCAGCCACTTGAGAAATAGTGTGGACTTTGGGAATTTATCACCAACCATATAAGGAAACCGAAATTATCATAAAAAAGTACCATAAAGCATACTTGTACACTTTACAGGATTTGAATAATAGAGGCTTAAAGAGTGTTCCACACAATATTTCATAAAATTGTGTTCTGTTAATATTTAATCAGTTTTTCAGCATGAAGCAAAAAAACCCAACAGGAATTACCTTTTTAGCACCTAACTGGGCAGCTATTAATGATAATAGACTTCCATCACTTATACACAAACAAATAGAACTAGGAGAAAGATTCTGAAAATAATACAAATTTCGAAATTTATATATCTATAGAAAAATGGTATGTGTTTCAGTAATTATATACTATTCAAAAAAAGTAGGGGATATTTGATTTTGGGGGCATAATACTAAAATATGCAAATGACTACAAAAAAAGTCACTATAGAACCTAAAAGAAGAAACATTTCCAGTTACATGTGACGCCCAACTACCAATAGCTACCGTATGGAATGCAGCTGATGCTTGGTATCATCATGGGGGTCCAACCCAAGATTTGCACGACTCTGACTTTGAATGTTACAGTCATTGTGGCATTGAATTCCAGGGTGGAAACATCAGTTTAATTGTTTTAGTGACCAGAAAACAAATTTTGATATGCGTCGGCTTACCCAAAATGAAAGGTTACGTGCCCTTGGCATGCTACAGATCGGCACAACACAGGGGGTTGTGGCGCGGACGATGAATGTTTCTCAGTCTGTCATAAGCAGGCTATGGTCCAGATATCAAGATACACAATCTGTACAGGACAGACCACGCTCAGGTTGACCAAGGGCGACAACTCAAGCCCAGGATCGATTTATCCGTACCTTGGCCTTGAGAAATCGTGTCATCACAGCAAATCAGATCAGCGCTCTTCTTCAAACAGACACTGGTGTGAGAGTGAGTGGCCAGACGATTCGGAATCCATTGTTTGAGAGATCATCACATTCAGGCAAGACGTCGTTGGTGTAGGGATCGTCAACACTGGGATAATCGACACTGGAGCAATGTGATGTTTTCAGGTGAGTCAAGGTTCACTGTTGATTTTTTTGACAGATGTAGGAGGGTGTGGCGTCGTCGAAACGAGCGCTTCCAAGACGTTAACGTCATCAGACATGATCGATTTGGCGGTGGTTCTGTTATGGTGTGGGGAGGCATCACTGTTGCTGGAAGAACAGCTTTACATGTTGTTGCAGGGCGTGTTACAGGCCAGTACTACCAGGACAACATCTTGGCAGTCCATGTTGTGCCATTCGCATGAGGTCATGGCTGCCGTTTCATCTTCCAGGATGACAACGCAAGACGTCACAGGGCCAGGATCGTTACAGGTTACCTCCAACATCAGAACATCACCACATTACCTTGGCCAGCACTGAATCCCGACCTCTCCCCCAGCGAGCATGTCTGGGACATGCTTGGACAGAGGTTACGTCAACGTCAACAACATCCTGCCAATGTCCAAGAACTTGCTGCTCCGTTGCAACAGGAATGGGTCAATCTGGAACAAAATGACCTTAGACGTCGGATCAATGCTTGTTTGGCAAACAGAGGAGGATTTACCCGTTACTGACTTTGTTGTGATGCTGTGGTAACTTTGCTGTTTGACCCCCGGGTATCATTTTACCTTATAATGGCCAGTTTGTGCCTTACTTAGTCTAACGATCATTTGGAATAAATTGATGAATGTGAACTTCATTTCATTTTGTCATTTGTTTCTTCGTCAGTTTCATTAGGTGACTTTAATAACACTTAAAAATCAAATATCCCCTCCTTTTTTTGAATAGTATATATAGTAATTGTTATGGTCCTGATTCGTGTTGACAAGCTTTAAAATCAAAATATGAATGGAAATGTAAATTCTATAAAGATTCACAAGATTTCTTAAATCTGAACAAAAATATCCCCTCCTTTTTTTGAATAGTATATATAGTAATTGTTATGGTCCTGATTCGTGTTGACAAGCTTTAAAATCAAAATATGAATGGAAATGTAAATTCTATAAAGATTCACAAGATTTCTTAAATCTGAACAAAAATAGTAGACCCCTCTGAAATTGTGGTTATTCTCCATTACTATGAAATGAACAATTCCTAACAGAGGAAAGATTCAGTGATGGGAATACTTAATGTGGGTATATCAAAAATCTATGTAAATTGTCCTCAACAAGTACCTTTTTTAATGCTGATATGAAAACCTGATTTCTTTTGACATCATTCATCATGCCTATTCTTGTTCGACTTATAGTTGTATGAATTCCACATTCACATAGAGGCCTTTCCAATGGAGCTGGAGTTGTACTAAAATAGATGTAACACAACACATATCTAATGTACTATTCATTCCAGAAAATATTTATTTGTTTTATCAATGTTAAGGGAAAGTTAAGCTATGTATACATTATAAGTCAAATTACAGCATTGCTACTGTTGGAATATATCCACATGCCAGCATAGATTGATATGGTTATACCAAGTTCCATGAAAATCCAATTAGTATTGTGGCCTTCAAACACTAAACACAAAAATTGGGTGTGGCTATGCACCTCGGGTGGAGACATAAACCAAAATCAATAGCAGCCATCCTTAGCCTATAATGAATACATATGCCAAGTTTCAAGATTTGCAGCTAGTATACGATAAAGACAAAAATCAATAATTACCGTCCTTAGACTATAAGGAATACATACACTAATTTCCAAGACGATCCATTAACAATTATGGCCTGTAGGCAACACACAGGTACACAAAGAAAAAATAAGTATGACTCAGCATTCACTAAAACAATAGGAATGGGCACAAAGACGCACACAAAAATTGGGCGTGGCTCTGTCCGAGGGAGTTGAGCATGCATCAAAAATAATAGAGGTCATCCTTAGGTTGTAAAGAATAAGTACACAAAGTCTCAAGAGAATCCATCAAGAATTGTGCCCTTGGTTGACCCAGAGACACCTACAGGCCTACACACACACACACAGAGACTGGGCGATGGCATAATATGTCCGCATTCTGAATGTGGATATATAAAAAGGAATGGAATTCAATAGGATTGAATGTCTCGTAAACACAAGACTTTGGCTTTTGTAAGACAAAATGGGTAATTTTCATTATTATGGTTGTATTCAACAGGAGGTAGGAGTAATTTTCAAGGTCAGTGACATTTCCAACTTCCAAGGATTTGTTTATTTTTACACAGGTGGAGCTCAGTTTTTTCTTCCATGAAAACGACCATACAAATCTTGAATTTGGATAAATAACTTTAATACAACGATGTATTAAAACTATAAGTAAACTTACTCATGACTATCAACAACTTCAAACCAGAGACTATATTCATCATGACTACTGAGTATTTTTATATTCTGATTAACATCAACAGACAATGGTAAACTAGGATAATATATAGCTTGCATCCAATGATCTCGCCACTGAAAATACACAAATATAATGGACAGGATTGAACATAATTGAGTTTCAGCTTAGGTCTAACAGAGCTGTAAAATGATTTACTTTCAAATGCATTATACTAATTTCTAAACGCTTGAAGATCTTGAGTATAATTGACCGTATTAAGTTGCCTTTATATGATAAAGTTATAATATACAAAACCTATATTACTAATGTATGGACTATTCGCTTTTGTTCTAAATTATAACACCGAGGTAAATATTAAAAGAAAAAATAACAAACATATGGCATGGTTGCTATGTGATTCTGTTTTAGAACATACTGATGTCTTAAACTTTTTCGCAAAACTACCTTTTCTGACTTTCAAAATTCTTGGATTATCCACTGCCAACGTCTGTTTTTCGGGGAATCCAGTATTTTGTTAGTAAGATTAAATACTTCTGCTTTTGAAATTGCCATATTTTTATTGGAAATAACCTCCTGAGAAATACTTTTGTGTGAAAGTATCTTTAATTAAACTAATGAACTATTATAAAATATAATTTTATTTATTACCTGTAAATTATGACTATCTGGGTGTGCCCAATGTGGTGCACAGCTTAAGATAATCTCCCCTTGTGGATCCATTTCTATATCCCACCACATAAACACAGCATCAACGGTTCCTTTATTTAATGATTTAACAGTAACTGTTGAAGTATCATCTTCTGGTATTCCATCTTTACTATTAAAATCAAACCTTAAAGACAAAATAAAATAAAAAGGTAATCATGTTCACACTTTACACAAGGCCTAGATCAAATCTAACTTATTTTTCTAACAGATTTTATATTGATCAACACTGGACATGTAAACAGGAAATCTTTTTATTGATAACAGGAATTGTTTAGTGGATAACAAAAAAGATCTTCATAAAAATTTATAATTTTTCAATTGTTTTCTTCCAATTCATGTACAAACCCATGAAATCTTGTGAAAATACTGTATACTGGACCAAGTTCTACATGGAATTTTTAAACAGTTTGTTGTATTGTTCAGTTGAGATTAACACCATATTACCTGAAAATTTGTACAGGTTGAGATAAAGGTGTAAACAATGAGGGATCAATTTGGTCTAACTGTACATCATGTAAAGACGCTGCTCCACTGCACCTACTACTTGCTGTAGGAGGGGAGACTACTCTAGTTTCTGTTGTCTTCAATGGCTGTACCACATTCCAGCGTCTAATAAACTCAGATGAAACCAACTGCACATACATATTGGCTGCTCTAGGTACTACTAGACAGTTTTTCTGTAAAATATTTAACAAGTTTATTATCTGTATAGTATATAGTCCAGAAGGCTTGATTTTAATACAGCATCCATATAACCTACAGTGAAATGAAATGGGGTTTAACATTGTAGTGTTCTGCTCTGACTGGGCTAATAAAGGTGGGCATACACCATACAGTGTGCTTTCAGGGAAATTTTGCACAACAGCAGCACTACAGCCTACTCTTATTTTGAATTTCAACTGTTAAGGGCTCTTTTATGTAACACGCCAATTTGTACAGACCTCATTTTTTCATACCAACCGAGTGACTAGATAATGTTTCTTGTAAGGCCCTCCGTTCTGCATCACTGACAATAGGAAAACATGAGGGAAAATCTAGAGAAACATTCTCAACAATCACCTTGATCGAACCCAAGACCTTCTAGCTATCGAGCTAGAGCGTCACTCACTGAGCCACGCGATAATAGAAATATAAAGCTGGGTAGACTGAAATACAGGGATAAAGTGTCTTTAAGGATACAGCACTGAACATGTGATTGTAGTGACATAGATTTAGCAGGTAAGCTTGTTACAATCTTATTAAACAGTAAGCTGATTATGACCACAAAACCAATTTTTTTTATCCTTTTAAGCTACAGGTGTATGCTACACATAATAAGATGTCTGGTCATTATTTAAAAATAAAATCTAACCTCCAATAATTGTTTATGAGCATGATTGTACGTTCCAATTGCACCTTCTCCTATTAATTCGGTATCTAAAACTTCTGTAACCAGAATATTAGCTCGCTCTTCCATATCTTTACCTAAACATACACATAAGGCAATCATCTAAATAAATTCAATATATTACTTTAATAACACCACTAGTAGGACGGAGTGCAGTGCTTACATTTCTGTTTGACATTTTATAAGATGTATGTGGAGAAGGCAGTGGTACTATAGGAGTGGTAGATGGATTACATTGTGAAGTTTCCAAAATAGGGAAACTTTACTTCGAATTCATCGTCTTTCACTATCAATCAAAATATTCAGCTGAGCTACTCTGGAGGGAATTAAACTTGTTTTGAAGTTGCCAAGTTGAAGATCATACAATCATGATTTAAGGATGATTAATGACAACCAATTATTCTGACTTACACAGATTCACAGCTTCTTTAAACTATTAAAAAAAATAATTTCCATCCTCATAGGAAATATTTTAAATATTCATAAATAAACAACTAATATAGGTAATGTATTCGGTATTGCGTGTTTTATAAATAATTGTCAAAAGGATCTGAGCCTAATCTACAAAATTTTTAAAAGACTAAAAAGACACATCTGTAACTTACCTGGGCCTGATTTCAACTCTGTTGAGCGTTTTGGAATAAGTTGAATTTTTTCTTCAAAGCCATTTTTCTTCATAATCTGTTCAGCACATTTTGCCATTGGTTCGAAAGCCTTCAAAAGATTATTCAAATATTCTATTTAGAAATATTCTATTTAGAAATATTCTATTTAGAAATATTCTATTTAGAAATAACTGACTGAAGTTATGACTTATGAGCAAATATAATTCACAGGTCAGCCAAAAAATAATTTCTGTTGATCAGTGATAAAAAATCTTAAGTACACAATTAGAAATGAAAAGATACAGGTACACAAATTTCAATAAACAATAAATGAAAAATTATGGGTACACAATTAGCAATAAAAAAATAATTACCAATATAAAATTATATAGCAATAAATAATTTTTTTAATAAATTTTTTCTTTCAAATAGCCAAGTTATTGTAATTCAATGAATAATTCATTATGATATTGATAATTAATTGATCAGTGTTTTACTCTTCATCATTTGTTCAAATCTTAGATGCTCATGCGAAAAAATACAAGAATTATCTTATATGCCTTGACTGGCAATTTTAATATCATATGATTATTAGATATTTATAAAAAAAAATTGTAAATTATGACCATGGTAACGGTACTGTAAACATAATTTGAAAGAGCATCAACTGTTGTGCTAAGAACATCAACTGTTTGGCTAGGAACAGACTGTGTTTTTACCTCACATGCTGTAATTTGATCTGCTCCTGATTGTGCTGCCATCATCGACAATAAACCAGTTCCTGTACCAATATCTAAAACTTTAGCTTTTTCTCCGCGACTGTGAATTATCTCTATAGCTTTCTTTACACCCGAATAATATTTCTCATTCTAAAAATAACAAATCCTTTAGTATCAATAATTTCATATATATTATATATTTAAACTAAATGAGGACACAGAAATCAATTTTCACACAGACCATCCTACAGCATACTGGTAAAATGAAAAATTACCGTACCCTTGAACCTTCAATAAACGGCCTTAAATTAGGGGCATCTTATAAGAGTCAGTTTGTGCTTGATAAATCAACATTGAAGTCAAGCCATTTGTTTACATGCTATCAACTGTCTTAAAAGGCTTGAAGCTAAGATATTTCAGAAGCTGACCATCATAGGAATATATGGTAAAGATAAATTCCATCATGGCAGTAGTCTAAATGGGATGCAAACCCTACATGGAAATGCATAAACACACAGTTCTGAATTTGTTGGGAGAAAAAGGCCTATGAATATCGAATGAAACTGGAGTTATTTCAAAATATATATATATGTAGCCTACATCCCCTTTTTGCAAAGCTAACTTGTGTGCTGCACTGTGCAATATAAATGCATATGTGGGGGCCCCAAGGGTGGAGGAAATCACTTACCCTTTCTTTATCATGAAGCATATCAGCGTAAGCAGATCTGGAAGACAAAATTACATACCGGTAGTGATTGCAATTCCATTTAATTTTATTTAGAAAATCAGGTTTTAACATTTCTAGCTTTAACTGATGGTAGTAGATCGATTGGGTAAACTGTTCTGCCTATTATTTTCCACTTTGATTACATTGCAAAAAATAAAGCTACGGTTAATGCTATGGGCTAGCTACCCTACTCTTAGGCTAGACCTACTCAACTAGCCTATCCTAAAAGAAAAGGGTAGGGAGTTAAAACTAAGCTTGCCACTTATGCTGCTCAATATAGGCTTACCTCTACTTTATAACATTTTTCTTTTTCAAAAAATGCGAGAAAGTCAGTCGATACCTATGCATACTATAGGCCTACTAATTAATGTTTCATTTTATTGTTTATTATTTTTATTTACCTTGCTATTTCTTGATGGTAATCATACTGTTCATCTTGAAGGATCCACTCCATTTTGCCAGTTATTGGACAAAGTCGTGATGTAAACGTGCTCATTTTTAATGTTTTAATGCACAAAATAAAATTTGTTATTCCATATTTAATAAAACCAATGTTCATAATAAAAACATTTCATTTTGTTGCCCATATTATCATTGCATGGGGGCTGCCATCTTGAATAAAGATCAGATAACTCTGCATATTTTTTGGATTGAGTTTTTAAATACAGTTACTTATAAATTTCAGACAATTCGGACCTAAAGAGAAAAAAGAGAGAGGAAGGGAGAGGAAAAATTAAATTATTTTGTTCAAAATGTATTTGATTAGAAATTTTTGACAATTTATTGCACAATTAATCATTGAATATACTGCGAAACAAAACATATACATAATACAGGAAAACAAATGAAAATGAAATGAAATGGGGTTTAACGTCCTACTCTTTTGCACCTAACCTGGGCTAATGGAAGACGGGCATACGCCATATTATACAGTGTGCTATGAGGGAAATTTTGCCCGGGCAGCGGCGCTACGGCTTATACTCTTATATCGAATTCCAACTGCCAAGCGATCTTTTACGTGAACCCCAATGTGTAAACGGGACCTCCGTTTTTCGTCCCATCCGAACGACCAGGCAGCTGTCCTTGTCAGGGTCTTTTTCTACATCACTGACAAGTGGAAATCACCCCGGAAAATCGAGATGAACCTTCTCGGTCCATGCGGGGATCGAACATCCGACATCCAGGCTAGCGAACCAGCGCCTCATCCACTTAGCCACCGCGACCCCCTAGGCCTACAGGAAAGCAAAGACAACGAATCAAAATGCAGAATTAAAATTATGACAACAATAGCTACATTAAAGCTGAATTTACTTCGAATGTTTGTTTATTTCGATTTTATCTGGTTGTCTATATTTTTAATAATTACCGAAGAATACCACCCCTTTTAATGGTATATCAGACGTTACTCGAAGGTACACCATGTAAAAGTTTTATAAACAACAGTATTCGCACGTGGAATTAATATAAGTTTGATGCTGCGTGGTTTTAGAGAGACGCGGACCAGTTAATATCAGTTTTTGGATAAATGAATACAACTGTAGTTTTAATTTCGCGCTCATTAGAATATGTGGACCCTTCTGAGCTCATACTAAATGGTAGTTACTCTAAATAACGTAAATGTTTCGGCTCTGGCCTCCACTACGTTACTATTCCCCCTTATTAACAACTAGTATGAAAATAAGGCCTTTCCCTCATCTCCGTTCTAAGACTATTTTGGAATCCTTACCGTCTATTTTTCACAGTGATACTGCTTTAGTCGCCAAAAGGAATCATTTCTTGTCACATCCGACACAAATTTATAAAAATCCAACACTATTTTCATGTAGAATTATGCGATACAAATAGATAAACAACTTTCATTTAAATGCAGCCGCCATTTTCAATCTACAGCTCAGCCACTATTCCAAATTTCGGACTGGAATTTTACTGTAAACAAAATTCTCGCTGTACATGGAATAATACATAGACTATTTAAAATATTTTATGAAGGTCAATATAACGCGTTGTTCTGTTTTATAGATTTTGTGTAATAATTAATCACGCATGTTGAATAAAAAAAAACTTTAGTAACCGTGTACAGCACGAATTTTCATTTACGGTAAAATTCCATTCCGAAATTTGGAATAGTGGCTGAGCAGTAGATTGAAAATGGCGGCCGCATTCAAATAAAAGTTGTTTATCTATTTGTATCGCATACTTCTACATGAAAATAGTGTTGGATTTTTATAAATTTGTGTCGGGTGTGACAAGAAATGATTCCTTTTGGCGACTAAAGCAGTATCACTGTGAAAAATAGACGGTAAGGATTCCAAAATAGTCTTAGAACGGAGATGAGGGAAAGGCCTTATTTTCATACTAGTTGTTAATAAGGGGGAATAGTAACGTAGTGGAGGCCAGAGCCGAAACATTTACGTTACTTAGAGTAACTAACTAAATGGAACTTAATGTCCTACCTTTCTCAGTGTCTGCACCATCCGATCAGACGAACATTGCGCAGTGTGCTATAAGGGCGAAATTACGCCCATACAGCGGTGGGTCCGCCCTTTATCGAATTCCAATTGCCAAGGCGGGCCCGTAGCCAGCTCTTAAAATTTGATGGGACTATGGCCGGCTATTGTTGGCGAAATATTTGGGGGGCTAATTCGATTTGTGTGTGGGGGGATGGGGGTGGGGTAAGCTATGGGCCCGTGCCAAGGAGTCTTTTACGTGCACGCCAACGTTTATCTTTTCATATAATTTTTATATCTAAATATATTTATAGCCCATGAGGTTAATTAATATTGTAAATATATTATAGAGTAATTGGACCTTATTGATAAAATGTTGATAATAATAACAACCATGTGAAAACTGGCTTGTGTGAAATAAAGGGACAACAGTATAAAAATGGTAGCACGTCATTTCGGTCCCGCGTCATTTCGGACTCAACACAAACGTCGTTTCGGACTCAGTCTGGCGACTTTTCGAACTTACTTGGCGTCGTTTCGGACTCAGTCAAGCGACTTTTCGGACTCTGATTAATAATTAAAACACTGTAGAAAATTTGAGTAATACTAATAGTACAGCTGTTTGTTTTTTCGTTTTATGTGAGACTGATAGTTTATTTAATTGATCAGCGATTGTTGATGTCGCGATTAACACTGCTAGTTCTCTTTTGTTTCATCGGCGAGTATTGAACTTGGCAATAAAATATTGTTGAAAATTTGTGTATATTTAGTAATACTTCATTGTTTTTCTTTTGTCAAAAATTAAACGAGCTTGATTGATCGATCATTGCTAATGTTTTTTTTTTTGTGAAACGGAATAATTGCAAACAACACACGTCCGCCATTATCGATGATTGACAACTCACGTTTTTCATCATCCACCAAAGAACCGCAAGATTTCTTTGCGCATACTACAATAACATCGGGATTATCGGTTAATCAGCTTTAATTATCCCGCTTTGATTGTTGCTATTTCTAATATTTACCTCAGAAATACTTTGCTTTGTAGGTATGCACTAATTTATCGATTGGTACTGCCAAGCGGGCGGAATGCATGTCAACGTGCAGCTCACCGGGTGATCGTTAACAATTTCTAGGGACTTGTAAAAACAGTGCATATCGTGTAAATTTTTGTTTTTGTGTAGGTCATTTTCAAATAAATTTATCGGCATATTATTGGATTAAAACAAATACATTACTTTTACGGGAAACGACGATTATCAAAGAACCGTAAAAAAAAAAAAAAAAGTGCAACTAATGTTTTATCGTTTGGTGGAGCCTTTTACTAACCACGTGTTTATGTTAATAAATATTTTCTTTCGTGTTTTAAATTGGCCTATTCCTAATAAATTCATCAGTACAGCAATACATGTATAAAGAAGTAAAACGTTCTTTTCGTAAACACTCAACATTGGAAATTTTGTCGTGTAGGTTCGTGATGCACGACTCCACGCCGAAGGCCAACTTGATGGCGAGCGGTAAATTATATAATTTTTTGTGGGGCTATTAAGAATAGCCACGGCGTATTTTATATTGATTTTCCTTCCAACTTATTCCCGAGTCCGAAATGTCATATACCCGAGTCCGAAATGTCATGTGCCCGAGTCCGAAACGTCGAGTCCATATTTTTTGGAGTCCGAAATGTCGTAAGTCCGAAATGACGCGGGACCGAAATGACATGTAATCATAAAAATATATTAAAGATGCATTATGTAAGATTTAGATAAAGAGCTGACCGTCTATAATAGTTCAAAAATTGATAATGCAAAATAAATATTTTGAAAATTTCATTCAAATTATTTTATTCTGAGCCAAGTTTTAATGTTTATAGTTTTGACAAGATGCGTGCATTGATTGTTTATTATCGTAACCACCGTACTGGTTGTTCGAGACAGTCTTGCTTCTCCATTATGAACTTAAATTATCAAATGGCCGAATAGTTCTAATCTTTAAGTCGGGGCCATGAGAGTTGTTTATGGTCTTGTCAAATCAATAAATGTCTAATTAATAGTTTATAACATTTAAGGCCCGAAGAAAGACCTACAATAGGCTGTTTTATAGCTCTTGAATAATGCCTCTTTAACAACAAATTCCAGAACACCACCAGAAAACTTCATTGATTTAAATAATATTTAGCTCAGTATATTTCTACCAAGGGAACCTGTGATTGCATATACAGACATATATTTGGCTTTGTATTTCTGGAATATAATCTATTTTTGTTCGCATATTTATAAATATAACCGCTAAAGACGGGCTTAAATATTGTAACAAAGTATATATTTTCCGATAAAGTACTGTTAAGCCCCAAGTATAAGAAAAGTCACGCATTGTTTTCAGGTCGCTGTCCAGAAACACTGTTAAATAGTTTTGGCATACCTTATAATTTAAACGTGACATTTTCAACACTAACAGTTAAAAGTTAAAAGCCATCAATAATTACGATTTCTTTCAGAAGGTATATCGACACCAGAGCCCGTAGTCATATTTATATACAGAGAATCCTTAGAAAGGTAAGTAAAACAATTTGAAAATATAAAAATCTTTGAAACAAAAGTCTGTTATTACCAATTTTACATAAAATTAAAGGATTATTTCTTCGACAGATCACATTTATCAAGCTAACATAGTTATATAATGTTGTTTTTTTTTCTTGTACTTTCGAATTCATATCCAAATTTTAATTTTCCATGGGTAACATCGTTTACCGTTGTCAACGTACAGAATATAATTATATTGAGACTCGTGCGATGCTACTCCTTTGCGTCAAATCGAAAATTAACTTAGCTGACCGTCTATAATAGTTCAAAAATTGATAATGCAAAATAAATATTTTGAAAATTTCATTCAAATTATTTTATTCTGAGCCAAGTTTTAATGTTTATAGTTTTGACAAGATGCGTGCATTGATTGTTTATTATCGTAACCACCGTACTGGTTGTTCGAGACAGTCTTGCTTCTCCATTATGAACTTAAATTATCAAATGGCCGAATAGTTCTAATCTTTAAGTCGGGGCCATGAGAGTTGTTTATGGTCTTGTCAAATCAATAAATGTCTAATTAATAGTTTATAACATTTAAGGCCCGAAGAAAGACCTACAATAGGCTGTTTTATAGCTCTTGAATAATGCCTCTTTAACAACAAATTCCAGAACACCACCAGAAAACTTCATTGATTTAAATAATATTTAGCTCAGTATATTTCTACCAAGGGAACCTGTGATTGCATATACAGACATATATTTGGCTTTGTATTTCTGGAATATAATCTATTTTTGTTCGCATATTTATAAATATAACCGCTAAAGACGGGCTTAAATATTGTAACAAAGTATATATTTTCCGATAAAGTACTGTTAAGCCCCAAGTATAAGAAAAGTCACGCATTGTTTTCAGGTCGCTGTCCAGAAACACTGTTAAATAGTTTTGGCATACCTTATAATTTAAACGTGACATTTTCAACACTAACAGTTAAAAGTTAAAAGCCATCAATAATTACGATTTCTTTCAGAAGGTATATCGACACCAGAGCCCGTAGTCATATTTATATACAGAGAATCCTTAGAAAGGTAAGTAAAACAATTTGAAAATATAAAAATCTTTGAAACAAAAGTCTGTTATTACCAATTTTACATAAAATTAAAGGATTATTTCTTCGACAGATCACATTTATCAAGCTAACATAGTTATATAATGTTGTTTTTTTTTCTTGTACTTTCGAATTCATATCCAAATTTTAATTTTCCATGGGTAACATCGTTTACCGTTGTCAACGTACAGAATATAATTATATTGAGACTCGTGCGATGCTACTCCTTTGCGTCAAATCGAAAATTAACTTGTTACCAATCTCTTTAAGTTTAGAATTAGTACCGTATAAAGGTGTTTTTGTCTGACACATTATATAATAAAGGCTGACTGATTTTGCCATCTAAACTTTACATTGCTTTTTGTCGATTTCCTGCTGCGATGTTAATTTATTTCTAATGGTGTAACACTATTGATCCTATGTCGCAGCTCTCAAAATACACGACTTCACGTTGTGATCACCGTGGACTTCATTATGGATCATTAAAAAAACAGCTTGCATTTTGTTGTAGGCCTAATGGTGTCTGGATTGATGTCTTAATAAAATCACACAAGCCTAGCTCGTTTCAACCATCAAACGTAAATACGTAATAATTACTTGATTGGTTAGATGGACGCATCTTAAGGTCTTGATAAGTAAACGAGCTGCGTACAAAGCTATTTCTTATTGATTGATAGATTTTAGAAATATACTGCATACCCCATGTCTATCATTATTATCACTATTATCAGTAAATTTGTGGGTAGCATCAATTATTTTACGGTTTTTTTTCTGTTAAAGTCTGAACATTAACTTATTTCCATCTGTAAACATCGAGGCCAAAACGATGTTTACTGTTTAATCTAATCTAAATATCTTAATTACAACCTGAAGAACATTTTGCAGTCTTTATATTTGTTGAATTTAGTAAATTAATCCGTATCCACGCGTTTCGTTATTTGTGCTTCAGGTGGGTATTCATCAACATAAGCGTTGTCATTCCAATGTATAGCGACTCCCATCAACGTTACACCATTGCCGACGTTGATATTATTACACGGTGTCTTATTTAATTCATTTAAGAAAAAAATGAACTGAACCTTGACATTTTTTGCAAGTGAAATCGTAGTCATACAATACAATACACAATAGACCTGATAACAAAGCCCAGCTTAACCGAGGCGGGCCCCTGGGCCTGACTAGAATCGCGGGGCCCCTTCCGCGACAAAAAGATTATTTCATACATTTTTAATGGTACACATGCGTAACACACAATTAAACGGTCTGCAATACAAGGAAAATTACATGTCAGTGTCACGAATGGCATACAATGCGCGGAAATGACATATAACGACGGAGAACTGTAATAATATATTTCTGTATATGCAATCAAAGGTTCCTTTGGTAGAAATATACTGAGCTAAATATGATTAAATTCTATCGCGACTAGATTATTGTAATAGTCTTCTCACTGGCCTACCCCAAAATCAACTAAATCGTCTTTAACGAATCCAAAATATCACAGCAAGAATGGTCACAACATCTCCATATCATTGGCATATAACTCCCGTTCTCCAAGCCCTTCGGATAGACTTTAAAGTACTCTGCCTAACATATTAGTGTGTCAGTGGAGAGGCTCCCGATTACTTGTGCAATTTAATTCAACAGTATATTCCTAAAAGACAGTTGCGTCCAAACAATCTCAATCAGTTAGTGGTACCAAAGTGGAAACTTGCTTCCTTTGGACAAAGAGCGTTTGCTGTCGCGTTCAAACAATCTCAATCAGTTAGTGGTACCTAAGTGGAAAGTTGCTTCCTTTGGACAAAGGGGGTTTGCTGTTGCTGCCGCTGAAAAATGGAATTCACTCCCAGTTGAACTCCGTTTGTGACTACTTTACCAATTTTCAAATATCGATTAAAGACTCGTCTGTTCAAAATTCACAGCAGAAATTGACAAAAAGCTTAGAGCCAAAGGACTTTTTGTATAATTGTTGTATGCGCTATGAGCACGATTTTGTGGATTTGGCGCTATATAAATGGATATATTATTATTATTATTATAACAAGTGAAATCGCCGCGAGAAGGGTGGACCGATCATTCTCAGCCTTCGCGCCGCTAGATCTATTACCGTGAAACTTTCATCTGGAATTTGAATTGTTTCTCTTTTTGCCACGAACCGGGGGGCCCTGGGCCCCTCAGGCCCATGCCTAAACTGGGTCCTGCCTGATAATAATAAATAAAATAGAAAAATCCAAATAGAAATAGAAGACTGAATCAAGTTGATACAGCTATATAGTTGTTTTATTGAAAAGCTATCGTATCACAGCTGAATGTTGCATACAGAAAACTAAATAAAATCAAGCAACATAATAAATAAATTCTCGACTGTTGCATGCGAAATAAAGAATCAAATAGACAGGACCCAAGCAAAATAGCCTATTTCACCGATGGAACTTGTATCGCAATTATTCGTAACTGACCAATTCTCTTAATTCTGTATTGAAAATAACCTCCCTTGATTACAATATCAAAAAATATGTATTGTATACCTAACTAAATTTTATACACTTTTATACTTTTATGTGCTTTTGTTTGAACCAGGCAAAATGGCAAGTGGCATATCAGGATCTATTAGACATATTTCCACCAGTGCCGGTGATGGTGTCTCTATCAATCTCAACTCATTGCTACATATGGCACAACTCCTAGCATCTTCATCTATGTCTACATCTTCATCTGCATCACAAGTACGAGCAGTGGGGTGCCACACTGGAAGAGGTAAATTGTCTTATTATTTTAAAAAAAAACCAAAACATATTGGTTGATTTTCACCGCTCTTTAGTTTTTACAGTTACACGTTGACATTTCAATATGGGCGAATTATGTCGTCGCTCCTGTCTGTCCTTCGGTCGGTCAACAATATTGATTTGCTAACGCGATTTAGCGTATCTACTTATGGTTTGTTTTCATCATTCCGCGAGTTATACCACCCTTTCTGCAAACATTGCGAAGGTGATAGAGACTAGAATTTTTACTGATTATTGTAAAAGTTTGGTGTGACGCCTATTGATTTTCAGGTCGAGGATAACCGCCACTGAATTGTAAATTTGGTGTGATGCGTTGAATTTTGAGGATGAACCCTGTAATAATTTTTATAACATATCCTAAAAAGATTGTTAACACGATAGAGATCAGATTTCCTGAAGGCTTTTTGGATACTTATCACAACACCCAAGTTTTCCTTTCGGATAAGCTGCTCTCTATGGCTATCATTTTTTTTCAGACAGCTGCAGTATATTCATGCTTTTCGTCGCTATCTTTCTTTACGATTACAGTTTCTGCAAACTTTACCATAACAATTAATGCTCTTGCAATTCGCGTATTCACTAGAAAATTTACCTAGTATTGACTACATATATTATTGTCGTACAGATATTTCTACGAATTCGGGTCGAAGTAGGGTGTGTAAAGTGGGTGTTTGGATGACTGAAAAGTGCCTACCCTAAGCGCCATCCTAGACGAAGTATCGAAAGATTTGCCATGGCTTGGCAGGGATTTTGCTACAATATTAAGATTCGGGTAATTTTCATTTGCAGTCTATGCTAGCTGTGCAATGCAAGCATCAACTGGAAGTTTGGTGTCAGGTTTTATTGATTTCGCTCAAAATGTTGTAAGTAAATTTTTGAATATTACTGAATTAAACAAACCATAGCCCCACCCTCCTTAAATTAATGTGTATCTAGAAAATATTAGATTTAAAGGAGCTAAAGCGCTTTGATTTGGATCGTATTGTTGAATTGGGGCTTGTTTACTTATTTCAATTTTGTCTCTGTTGACAGTGGAATACTAAATCAGTTACATCTTTACACTGGCGAGCCATTTCATGTATAGACCAGGTAAAATAGCTATAGGACTGTGTAGACCTTTTTGTAGACCCACTCACGACCGACTTCACAATTCAAGAAACCCAACCCCAACCTTGAATAAGGGAAACGGGCCAGTAAGATCCACCTGGTAATGTGATTGCTGCCTTTAATTTCTGAATAATGTGATATCGTATTTGATTGTAGAATGACAGATGTGAACCACTGGGTAATTTAGAGATTAAGGTTGAATTAAGTGGTTTAACCAACAATGATAATATAGTGAAACATGGTTTACATGTACACCAACTTGGCGACCTATCGAATGGTTGTACTAGTACTGGCAGCCATTACAACCCACTAAATAGTCAACATGGAGCACCAAATAGTCAGATTAGGTAATTATAAACCGCTTAACGAATGATTCAATACAAACCTTTAATACGTGTATCTGCTAGCATTAGGGATGACAGTGATTTTCCATGAATATTCCACAAAGCACCCCCCATATTACTATTACTATTATCATAGCAGAGAAGAGGTAAATGTTTACATATGGGAACGCAACAACGTTGGAATGTCGCAATTGCAACTCGAGCAACCTCAATGACCCGTTGCAAACTCTGCCGTGAGTTGTTAAGACAATTAGAAGTAAGTAATAGTTATTAGCACACTTTCCGAGATATATCGGTGAATATCTGGACAGTTTTGGTCGGGGGCTCAGCCGAGGCGGAGCCGAGTCGGCCCACGACCAAAACTGTCCTGATATTCACCGATACACCGAGGAAAGGTGCTAATAAGTTACTTACATCACATTTAGATCGAGTATTGTGAAGCAAAATGTGAAAAATAGTATTTATTATCGAGTCGTTTCAACCGAAAAGTGACAAATAATTTCAGCTCTTTTATTTATCCCTTTCTGTGCCTCACGTTACATTTCACGGTAGTATTTACACGTGCGTCTTGTTGTGACACCCCGAGCGTAAAATAGCCACGTGTTTGTTTAGACCAGATCGTCAAAACAACTTGTCTATGGCGTAGAGGACTGCGATGATATTAAATGTAGTGTAAAGGAAATTCGAAACGTGGGTCATTCCTGGTCAAAGTATGCATCGGCGCATGGTTCGTCCGTTGAAATTTAATTGTAATAAAATTTATAACTTTCTAGGCGTTTTTTTTATATCCTGCTTATTTTCAAGGCTTGTGAAGTGTCTAGCAAGAGAATCACAATTAGTTAAAATAATTATTCAATATTCTCATTTATTTGTTTTGCATAATAAATCAAACCAAATTATGGAATAGATGCCAATTGATATGTGTAATAATTGTTTGTCGTAATATGTTGTTATGTCATTGTATATATTTTTGCACTGCCATGTAGTTCCTACCGGTTTGTTTTGTTACTATGATTTTGAGAATAATAAGCAATTCGCGGACAGAAAGTATCTATACAGATATTAGTTCTTTATTTAGAATACGCCTGTATATCTTTTCAAATATTATGTGTTCTTGTGTTTTAGACACGTTGGAGATCTAGGTAATGTACGTGAAGATGGTTTTGGTAATATAAGAGCAGTTCTCTCTGATTCCATGGCATCCTTGGTAGGACCGTATTCAATTAACGGTCGTGCTATGGTGGTAAGTAAGATTTGGAATTAAACTAGCCGTGATTTAAATCAAATAAAGTCAACAACGGCATATCGTTTCTATTGAGCCGTAATCAGCTGTTAATAATCAATGAATTAACAAACTTTGAAAATTTGAATACTTAAAATTAGCATTGGGAGTATGAGATGTGTAGATTTGAATATGTTAAAAAGAAAATAAACACGGGATCACCCTGGCGACTGAAGAATATACATCACATGACCAGAATGAATTGAGACGTAATTTGTTCACACAGTTACTTTGGTTGTAAACAAATCATCGCCCTTTGCCCCTGAACACTATTTTAAGATTAACTCAAGTTTTCTAAAGGAGTTAAACCTATTACTCCTATTATTACAGCAAACGACAGTTTATATGCTGTTTTTTTTTCTTCAGCTTCATGCTAATGAAGATGATTTAGGACGAGGTGGTAACAGTGGTAGTACTACGACTGGTAATGCTGGTGGCAGATTAGGTTGCTGTGTCATAGGTCATTCTGATGGTTCCAGATGGCGAGGTGCCAACAGACGACAAACAATAGCAATTAGACAAGAGGACCTTTGGTCCAAAAAATAAACACATTTTAAACTCCGGTAGAATGAAATATATACCGTATAAAAATAATACAGAATTTAACCAACATGAAATCGTTGACACCTAATAATATTAAACAACGTGTATATATCCACAGGAATCTGACCTTCTATCTGTATATATATGCATACACCATACCGAACTAGACAATATATAATAAAAAAGAACAGGAATGCAATGCCTGTTGAAGCCTCGATTTTACCTGCTCTTATGTATTTCGTAAGTAAAGTTGTCCTGAAACACATGATGTCTTTGATCACCAACATGACAAATGTATTCTCATCGAGGAATAGTTTGGGAAATAGGAAGAGTGCAGGGGCGGATCCAATGGGGTCAAAGTCCAATTCGGCATCTTGTCTATAATGACCAAGGCAACACTGAAAGTAGCTTTTGAGAGAAATTGGGGATGTTTTTCAATATTTGGGGAGGCTATATCAATCGGAAAAGCTATGCATGTATGAAATGAAACATGCTTAAACCACCAACAATTCCTGTTTGAGCACAACCTGTCCCACACGAGACTATACCATACTCTACATATTGTCCATACTGGGCAGACTAAGGTCCCTCCAGAGTTACCCCGATTTACCCTGAATATGCTTTTAATATTGATATTACACGAGACGTAAGACGAGTGTTGTTTCAGTATATTGCGCTATGTCTTTAGCTCGAGATCATTAAACAACTTAGTACAGACATTATTCCGCAGGTAAGTTTCAATGTAAAACGCCATGTAAGTCTAATATTTCATCTCGTATAGATATTGTACGATTGGCAAGTTGCCCGTACATTGTTGGAAATAATGGTACGCTAACATCAAAGGATGACGTAACATCTGCATTTTAAAATACCATAACATGATGCTGTATTTCTGGAATGCATTCTATGGAGTCGAGTTCAATACGAAAAGGCGACAACGGACCAACGGCCAATTCTGACTGTTGCCATGCAGTTATAAGCTAAACAGCTCTTGTAAATTTCAAAGAGATAGGGATCATAATTTAAACAGTAAGCTAAATGACACTACTTCAGACTGAAGAATAAAGATTTATTATTGCTGGTCTACAAACAGTTTATTCTCCACTCCATTCGATGGTCTTATTCTCCTGGAGCTTGACACAACATTTCTGAGGGAGCTATTATTCACATATTAGGCATGGTGCTTGTAGATTCTTGGTCATCAATGTGTGTGTGTGTGTGTGACTTTCCCGTGGATGATGAATAAAATTATTTTATTTACTGGATATACCAATTTAACTATTTCATTGGATTTTATATTTTTATTTATTTTGCGAGATGGCAGTATGTCTTCGAAACACTGCAAATAGAGTAAGTTCATAGCTGTGCTCTTCTTTATTTAGTTTGAGTTATTCTATGTGTTTATTCCGTATATATATGACTTGCCATTTTTTTATTTTGCAAAATTCAAATATTTTTCATATATATTTAGCCAGGTGTGTCTGTATTTTTTTCATGTGTCCCAAGGTGTGTCGCTGGCAAAAAAAGGGTTGAGAAAAACCACTACTCTAACAGATTTATGCTTAACAGCAAATTTGAAACAAAATCCGTAAAAGATTGTATTTTCTATCGAATCCGCTAAAGACTGTATTCTCTATCTTGATCACTAGTTAGTACCCTATGTCGTCGTAATATTACGGTAACATGGATTTGGAGAAATGTTGTTTGACAACGGTATTGTAAGATGAGTTTGTATTCGGATATTTGTTGTTCGAGGTTTGATTTTCGTTGTATGTTTATGATGAAATGTAAATGTTATTTTTTGATTGTCTGTAAGAAATTTTAGACAAAGATACAATGTATGATATGACAAATGTCACATTTGTAAAACAAATGAATGATGTCTAATTTGTAAAAAAAAATTCTGATGTCTGATTTGTAAAACAAATGTCTGATTTTTGTAAAAAAAAATGTCTGATTTGTAAAACAATTGTCTGATTTATAAAACAAATATTGATTTTATGATACAAATGTGTATTTTAGCATATAAATGTCGAAATACCACAACAAAAGAAGGAAAATGAATTAAGAACCAAGAATTAAGAACACAAAAGAAAGAGCTGTTTGGTCCTCCACACATCTCTACAGTGGCGAAGCGTACATAGTTGTAAACTTAAAGAAGCGTGATATCATTTTACGATAATTTTCAAATTTTTTAGGACTTAATCAATTATGACTTGGCAACAGAAAGTCTCTTAACTTATGCTCCAAAATCATTAGGAACTTGGTTCGAACGACCTATTACACAACATGCTAGTCTTGAACCAGAGTTACCAGTTGTTCTGCTGTTTTCATTATTTACTAGACCAAGGTCATCTTCTCCAGCATGAAGCTAAAAAAATAAAATATTCATATATTATTATTATCATGTAATATAAACCGAATAATTCAAAGACCGCGATAATTTGAGATATCCACATAGTTTATCCCAAAGGATAAGGATCTTCCTCGACGAAATCTGATTTCTTTCGTATTACACAAGCTTTTCCGGTCACGTCATATTTTAGTTTTGAACAGAAAGTCCTAGGGTTCGTCCTTTCAGCTACGCCTCCAGTGCTTCACACCAAATTAAAAAAAAACTGTTAAAAAACTTGAGGTCTTCATAAAGTGGGAGGTGGTTAAATTGGGAAAGGGAGTTAACCCCGGAATGGAATGTTGCAGAACACTGAATATGGATATTGTTCATCCTCTCGTGACTCCGATTTGAAAGAAATCTGAAATCCGTTAAAAACCACCGCTGGTTTCGCGTTAACGAGTATTCGCGGTGTCAGAATAACAAGGGTAGTAACTCAAAATCGAAAAATCTTCAAAAACGGAAAGTCGATAAAGATCATCTTCTCATCGGGCATGCTTCATACCAAGTTTGAAACAAAAATCTTCAAAAACTCTAGCTTCAATGCAAGAATGACATGGACAGTAACATTTAAACTTAGAAAGAAAAATCGATCGGGATCATCTGTGCCATACTAAGTTTAAAAGATAGGCTGGCACTGCCAGGCAGGATACGCCCACATTTTCGAGGGATGGATAGAGAACAAGCAATACCGAAGGTGATTTTTGCTACATCATTAAGTCCTGTATTTCATACTGTATTGGGAGCAGCCATTTGGTTGGTCAGTTCCAGTCTGATATTCATGAAATTCGAAGCCGACAATGATTATGGTGTGACGGTACACAACCTAGAAATGTGACTTTTCATCAAAATCGGATAAGAATTGTGACCATGATATACCATATTTTCACACTATTCGCGTACAAACGGCGACCATTTCGTACGATTTTCACGAAATTAGAACTCAACCTTCCTCATCAAAATCGAATTAAAATTGTGACCTATACAGGGTCCACAACCATGATATACCATTTTTTTTAACAGTATTCGTGTACAAACAGCGGCCATTTTGTCTGTCAATTTTGGTCTGATTTTCCCGAAATCCAAACTCAACCTTCCTTACGGTGTAACGGTGATATAATCAAACGTTTTTTTTTTAAATCGGATAATAATTGTGACCTCCAGAGGAACCACAAGCTAAAGAAAGGGGGATTTTGCGTATAACCAGGGGCCATAATTCAGGAAGTTATGATCCGATATGCGCAAATATCGAAAAGAACCAAGATCTTTGGGTTATTACCATGAATTTCAAGTTTCATCAAAATCGAATTAAAATTGTGACCTTTACAGGGTCCACAACCTTGATATACCATTTTTTAACAGTATTCGCGTACAAACGGCGGCCATTTTGTATGACAATTTTGGTCCGATTTTCCCGAAATTCGAACTCAACCTTCCTTACGGTGTAACGGTAATATAATCAAACGTTTTTTTAAATCCGATAATAATTGTGACCTCCAGAGGGACCACAAGCTAAAAAAAGGCGATTTTGCGTATAATCAGGGGCCATAATTCAGGAAGTTACGATCCGATATGCGCAAATATCGACAGGAACCAAGATCTTTGGGTTATAACCATGAATTTCAAGTTTCATCAAAATCGAATTAAAATTGTGACCTCCACAGGGTCCACAACCTTGATATACCATTTTTTAACAGTATTCGCGTACAAACGGCGGCCATTTTGTCGGTCAATTTTGGTCCGATTTTCCCGAAATTCGATCTCAACCTTCCTTAGGGTGTAACGGTGATATAATCAAACGGTTTTTTAAATCGGATAATAATTGTGACCTCCAGAGGGACCACAAGCTAAAAAGGGTGATTTTTCGGACAATCAGGGGCCATAATTCAGGAAATTAGAATTCCGATAGCCGCAAATATCGAAAGGAACCAAGATCTTTGGGTTACAAACATGCATGTCAAGTTTCATCAAAATCCGTTCAAAATTGTGACCTCTATAGGGTCCACAAGCTAAAAACGTGATTTTTCGTACAATCAGGGGCCATAATCCATGAAGTTTTGATCCGATACATGCCAATATCGAAAGCAGCCGAGATCTTTTGGAGATAAACCTATATTTCAAGTTTCGTCAAAATCGGATAAGAATTGTGACCTGTAGAGAGTCCACAAACAAATTGTGGACGGACGGACGGACAGGGGCGACGACATAATACGTCCACATGAAAATGTGGGCGTATAAAAAGATCCATTAGAAACTCTAGCCCTTTACAAATAGGCTTTAATCGTATTTATTTCAACCTCTGTCATCTCTTCGTTTCCCTGTGGCACAATGTGTGCGTGTCCTAGCGACTCAAAAAAACAACCTAAAATACATACCACCACAGCTCGCCCGATGACTGAATTTTCCCCAACAATTGAGGTAACTGGAACAGTAAATATTTCTGTAATAGATCCATCATTGTCCTCTCGTACATTACCCATATCACCAATGTGTCTGAATTTTAAAACTCTTTTATTAATTAAAATTATATAATATATAGAATCTAAAATGCGGCTACCAAAGAACTATTTGTGGTCCATGGCTACATTCGAAAGTTCATTTGGTCATGTTAATGTATATGTATACACATAACCCGGGACAGGGACCCTAGGCAGTGTATTCCCATTTATGAGGCCGTTCTTAAATATAATGGGCAGCAGCACTCATTATTAGCAGGCGCGGATCCAGGATTTTTTGCAGGGGGGGGGGTCCAGGTTTGATAATTTCCACCGCCACCATTACCGGGGGGTATGGGGGCCCTCCCGCAGAAAAATTTGGTAAATTAGATTCAATTTGGTGCATTCTGACGTATTTCCGGAAGGTAAATCCAAAATTACAGGTCTAAAAATCGCCAATAAAACGCATAAAAAAATTTCAAGCCTGAGCAGGGGGGTGGGGGGCGGACCCCCTGGACCCCCCATCTGGATCCGCGCCTGATTAGACGGCATGATTTACCATTTTAAACCCTACCTGTCCATGACTGACGTATGTATTATATAGGTTGTCTGTCCTGTTAATACACACATCGAAATAGAATGTAGAGTTGATTTACCTAGACTCCATTAAAACTTTGTGATAATGACAAGGCTAACCAAAACCCCATCTGGCACACTGCCTCGGAAATTTAATAGAATTACCTTTCATATCTATTTCTGTCACCGTGATTTTTAGCGAATGGATTATAATGTGAACCCGCTGCTAAACAACCGTTACCCAAATCACCGAACTGGTGGATGTGAAGACCATGATTACGAACACCAGCACTTGAGTCCAAACCTTGCAGTTCAACTTTAACCGTTAGCCAGCTGTTATGTACACACTGTGAATTCTAGAAAAAAATGCAGTTGTAAATTCAAAAAGCCGAAATCTGTATTATGTTACCCGTAAAATGGATTTTTCAGACAATGCCAATTTATTTAGTACTAGAATATTAATGCAGCCTTATCATTCAAAACCTGTTGTGTTCAACTGCACTTATTCCCCAGTTTCTATCCCTTCTTGCTGTACCACTCTAAAGGCATACTCCGCGCAGCGTTTCGTTTGATTAGAGGTAATCCAACTACACACTACTATTATGAGTGGATATTGTTGCTTTAAATTTTGATTGGTCAGTAGTACGTCTACCAACCAATCACTAGCTGTTCTACAAAAGCTTTACAATTAAAAAGGAGTGCCAATATTGGACCAAATATGTTTACATAACGTTACGTCATGGTCACGATTTTATTATGCCTAATTAACCCGTGCATAGCAGAATACAAACTGGTCCCGCAGTGAATATTCGCTTGGCCGCTACAATCACTGATAAGCATGACATCGACGAGGCTTAATGAGTACGGCATATTAACTTTTTTACTCCGACATTTTTGGGGGGTAAAAGAAAAATAAATAAAGACGTTTGAAGTATTTGTAGTTAAAAAATATTTCCTATTTAGTCTAAATGGGTATTAAAATGAGTAAAATACATCATTTTGCCCGAAGCAGTTAGGTGTTAAGTAAACATTGCCCGAGCCGTTGAGCCAATGACTAGCGGCGCGTGCAGACAACGCACCTGTTGTGGACAGTCGCCCGTTACAGAGATAATTCGTAAGTAATTCTCTATGAAACAGATTGAGCAGAATACTTCAGTAAAACTAATTGCGTGACAATTAAACGAGGCTATCAAGTCGAATAAAATTTAAACAATACTGTTTGGAAACGAACATACTTTCAGCGTTTTTAATACCTTAAATCACTGTCCAAAGTTTTAGGGGAGACCCAGATTAAACGAAGGACTGTCATGTTGCTGTACTTAAGTGATAGCTTTCATTGAACGGAAAAATAGACACACTCCCGCATAAGTTCAAGAAACAGACGCTATTCCAGCAATGGCAAGCGAGGGATTTCTCGGGCCATTGCTTCAAGAATATGCTCTAAAGGATATTTTGCGCATTTACATAATAATCCAGATCAATCAACTGGGTCAAGCGAGGTTTTTATTGTGTAATACAGGTCATGCAAGTTCTATCAGTCCAAGGCATAAAAAGATCAATCAACTGGGTCAAGCGAGGTTTTTATTTTGTAATACAGGTCATGCAAGTTCTATCAGTCCAAGGCATAAAAAGACTTACCACGTCTTGAACAAAAAATATTCTTCCTTCGACTGAATTTCGTCTAGTTGGTATCACCGTACATATTGCACTAACTTAAATTTAAAAAATAAGCTCCTTATACTCTATTCCAATGCCTTACTGATATTCTATGCTGTCAACCACTAGGTATTTACAAATATAAATTTAAGCATTGGTGTCATGAAAGGACGAACACTATCGATGTTAAAGCGAG
Organism: Patella caerulea; assembly: GCA_036850965.1. Lineage (NCBI taxonomy): Eukaryota > Metazoa > Mollusca > Gastropoda > Patellidae > Patella > Patella caerulea. Next base: position 30,784,683 of record JAZGQO010000006.1, read on the forward strand.
ATTTTCATATTTTCTAAGAAAGTCAAAACATAATTATTTCTATGTTTTTTGTTGAATACGTTGTCAACTCACTATTATACGATCAGAGGCATTATTCCCCATACTTAAAAATCACTGACACCGGAAATAATAACACAATTACCTCCCTTGGAATAGCTATCTTCAAATGGCTGAATTTAATTTGAAGTTGAAAATGATATATTTGCCAATTTCTCAACCGGCAATAGTGAATTATTGGATTAATATGATTCTTGTTTCACAATGTTGGGACTGTTTATAGATACCATCTATTTTAAGGCTTTATTTTAATACATTTTAAAAATATAACTTAGAAATATTAAACTGTAGCTTTAAGTGATTACCCCCCAAGTAAATGTGGTTTTAACCATATCGATTTTCAGGTTCTGGAAAACCCCAGAATATTAACAATGGAAATAAATTGGTTACCTCGAGATAGCTGACAACCATTTTGTTGGGAAACTTGCTGGGAAACAGTTAAATCGTTTCTTCTATTGTTTCTTAGGAGAGTGTAGTAATTTCTGCCATTTGAAAACCGGTGACCTCTAACTCTTCCAGTAAACAAACGTCTGCTTGTAGCTGTTGATACACAAGAAATTCAATTTATTGACTTTCAATTTTTCTTATTAAATACAGTGGCGTATATCTTTGGCTGGGGTTGGGGGCGTCAAACATTTCTTTTTACTGCATATTCCCAAAATTTAACATAATTAAACACAATAATATTGTCCAGGGATATTTAGATACAAAAACAAACACACAACTCTTGATATCAATAATTTTTAAGGCCCTCCCTATTTTGGTAACCTTGCATGACCTTAAATACTACACTGGTAACTTCTGTACAAAGATGTTTAAAATTAGAATATGAAAGATAGTATAATCAGTAAAAGGGCAACTTACGTTCAACATCTCTATACAAGACACAAAAGCATAGCAATGCAAATACCATTCCGTTCATGATGACTATTTCAATATAACTACATCGATATTATGATAGACCTATAAACTATTCTAAGCTGTGTCCATGAATAAAGCACCAAGATACATTCTTTACTAGGCATTAGACGTGGTTTTGAATATTTGACAAAGTATATAATAATATAGGACATTGTACATTTCTGCTCTTAATTAGATTAGGTCAAACGGTGAACAGACGACATTATGTCCCTTAATAAGAACTAAGGGACATAATGTCGGCAGTGACAACAGTGACTATATAGCGAGAGCGGCCCTCCATCACCAAGCGGGGTCCAAGAATAACCTAGTTTGTGTCCAGTGCTTCCGATCCCCTTGATCAGAAATTAAATGGGGTCCTACTTTTCTACATCGACTGGGGGAATGAAGGGAAAGTTTGCCCGGACATTTCTTCTGATAAAGACTGTTCATTTTCTATAGCATTCCCGAGCTTTCAAATCTTGTGGAAAAAATAATTTGTCAACAAGAAAACAATATGTTTCAGCCAGTGGCGCGTCAGCCGTCGGTGGTTGGAGGGGCAAAGCTGGGGCAAAGTCCAAGGTTAAGGGGGCAAAGTTACGAGTTTCAACTAGTGGTGGGGGGGGGGTCTCCCACAGAAAATTTTGAAAAACAGGCTACCGGAAATGCAGCCTGGCAGTATTTCAGGCATTGATCGTTGAGGTAAAGTGTCAAACGAACGACTTGCGAACTTCGACGAATCCAACTCACGAGCGCCAATGTAGGGTGTACTTATGGAGGTTATGGGGGACCTCCCCCAGAAAATTTTGAAAAATAGACTGTCGGAAATGCTGTCTGTCAGTATTCAGTCAGATACCGATCGTCAAGAAAAATAAATCTGACCATACCGTCCGTCGCCTGATCACTAGTTTATACGATCAGAGACCAAAATGGTAAACGAACGGACTTGCGAACCTCAACGAAGTACTTTTGTGAGCGCCAAAGTAGCGAGTCCCTGTGGGGATTTTCGACTCCCCAAGAAAATAATGAAAAATAGACAGTTGGAAAGGCTGCCTGGCAGTATTCATGCACCGGTCGTAGAGATAAATAGAGCTGATCAGATGTCGTCTGTGGCCTGATCACTAGTCTTTCGGATCCCAGAGAGGAAAGTGTCAAATGAAAAGTAGACGGCCCGAAATGCAGTCTGGCAGTATTTCAGGCATTGGTCGTCGAGATAAATAGCTCTTAACAGATACCGCCTGTCACCTTGTTTATCTGACCAGAGAAGTAAGTGTCGACCGGGCGGAGTAAGAGTGACTCAAAGTGAATGAATATTTTCGCCACTATATTTTGCAAAATAGACTGCCGGGAATGCAGCCAGGTAACATTTCAGACAGCAGTCGTTGAGATAAATAGAGCTGGTCAGATCACATTTTTTTTATTTTCGAAATATTTTTTTTTGGGGGGGGGGGGCAAGCAGAGGGCAGGCCAGGTTTTTGGGGTTGTAAATGCCCCACCCTTGCCCCCCACCCTTGGTGCCGCCACTGGTTTAAGCAGTCTTCTAGCAAATTTAACAAAAAAAGCTTTCCATTGTCAAATGAAAGTCAACGGCATACTACTTATAATCATATTCCTGAAACATTACGTCTAATCAAACGAAACTCTGCATGGGTAATTATAGACGGAATGTGAGTATATACAAATTAGAAATACAACAAGAGCATTTATATATTTCATATTTTATTAGGTTGAAACAAAACCATTTATGAAATCCAACGCGGCGCTTGTATCAGCATAAACCCCCGCAGCACCAGCATCAGCACAACCTGATCCGTACGATACAACACCATACTGTACATATTTACCATCAACTGGACAGAATAAAGGTCCCCCAGAATCACCCTGAAGATAAAATATACTGAGTTTATAATGAACACGATTAATCAATGGGTAGAATAGAAACATGTCCTTACGTCATGTCTCGACAATCCCCTCCCTTGCTCAGTTCATACAGAATGGTCAAGACTATCTGCAGTCGAAAACCGATTGCGTTTTCCAGGCAGTGCGATTGCTATTTCCCATTTATGAACTTGCGTTTACTAAAAATAGTAGTATGTAGATTAATTCGTGACAAGACTAATATAGCCAAATGGTTTAACTGGGCTCCACTTGAGCATATAGAAATGTCGATCATCATGAGGTCATTTTCCTTTGTGACCGTCTAATTATTTATTTTAACTCGGCATTCCGATTGCATTGTTTTATGAATGAATGCATATTCCCCACTTTTCCGGATTAATCGCCTACATTAGGCATTAAAACATTTTGTTATCTATTACAATGACGAAGAGGACAATAACTAAGCTTCTTACTTGGCAACTATCGGCCCCTCCAATTACTGGTCGACCAGCACAGAGTTGTAGAGACGAATCGGTTGGTGTTGTTTCAGTAAAGACACTTGCACAATCTTGCCCACTGTAAGTAGGTACAGTTACTTCTTGTAATACATTCGACGTCTGTCCACCAGCTACATACATGAAATATAAAATTGAAATGATCAGTCCAGACATTATTTGCTTGATAACGATACCTGTATGTGTATTGAAACGTAGCATGTCAATAAAATTCAGAAGTAGTATATCCATATAAGTGTGTTTATTTTTAACCAAATCTTGTACATTGAATCAAGCTTTATCTTTAAGGCTACATATTTTTCCTTTCTTAATTTTGACTGACTTTACAGTTTTAAATAATTGGTTTGTTTGCTTAAAAACTTCTCGTGCAGGTATTTGTAGCAGTAGTAAATTAATTATTTTAGGGTTGCGGTCTCGATTTTAAAATTACTATTAGGGTTGAGGAATCGATTTTAAAATCACTATTGAGCTACTCGGTGTTTTTGATTTACATTTAAAACCATTCATATCAGTCGTCATGTTATCTCTCTTATTAAGTATATTTATAAACATATTTTAAATCATAGTTCAAAGGGAATAACAATGTCAAGCTTTTATAGACTGTTGATGAATATGTAACGTAAACCTGAGGCACGTAAATGCGATCTTTACAGAAAATCTGGAAATGTGTCCATTAGCTAACACTATGTCTTCAAGGCATCTGTTAAAGTTTGAAATAGAGTGGTAGACATGTTTGCGCAGCTAGCTTGTATATGTGTATAAAATAAACACCATTAAGAATATATTAACAATTTACATCGACAGTCATAGTATCTTACATGATGTTGTTCCCCAACCAGCAACAACACATTGTGTACCAGCTTCAAGAAGGGAACCATCTCCAGCGTTTGGTAAACATATAGGTTGTGTACAAGGATTGTCATCGAAGTTAAAGGGCTCTTTCAATGTTAATACAGCAACATCATTCTCTGGAAAAAAAATAAAATAAACATTTTGAGCCATCTTTAATTAGAGTCTTCACCAGAAAGAAGAAACATCTACTTTTAATTATATAAAGTGACCCTAAACTTGTATGGAAATCAAATAGATCGTTAATTTTTATTCAAATATTCTTAAGAGGAATTGTTTTTTCTACACTCAATATGAAAACAGGAAATGAAATAACTCAATATAAGGAATTGAGTCATACTATTATTTCACATTCTTACCTACACCACCACTTGCCAGTTCAACGTAACCAGGGTGGACATCTACGGCTGCAACTTCTTTACGTTCTTCATTTGTATCTATAACATTGTAGTCATGCTCACCGCCGAAAACTGTGATGTCACTGGCTGTGTTAGTTCTAGAAAAGTTGTAAGAATAATTTTTTCAGTAACTTAAATTAATAGTAGGCTTGCGTAGTTAAAAGTATTGTTTTTTTAATAGGACCAACCCTAACTCTAGATGGATATCTAAAATTTCCATTATTTTCTTACTATTTGCCACCTGGGACATTAAAGTTTTAACATAGATTTATATGATTAGAAGAAAAAGCCAACTTTGATTTAAATATACGCATATGAGTTAAAACCACTGTATATATTTTTAAATACCAACCACTGTATATATTTTTAAATACCAACTGACGTATGTATTTATAAATACTAATTGCGCTATGTATCTATAACAACTAACCATAACTATGCTGTGGATTCTGTACGGTAAACGAAATAACACCTTAATGATAACTCACCCAATACAATGACCAGCAGTAAGAATATGAGTTTCATCAATAATCGTTCCCCCGCATAAAGAATTACCAACTTGAAGTCGAACCATCCAAGGATATTCACACTTCTCAGCATCAACGCCACCAACAATTCTCACTTGGTTTAGGGCTGAACTAAAGTCGGCAAATTTAGTTGCTGCATTCACAGAACTAATGCCACAAGCTTTAGCAAAAGAAATAGAAACATTACCGAAATAGGTAAAAATAGTTTTATGAAAATGGGTTAGTTAGTATATATCGATATTGATAATACATTGACTTGTTTTGAAAAATTATACTTCAGCCTACATAAAAAAGGGATTTCAGAGAACATATAGTATTTTCTATATTACATTGTGTAGACATAAGGTATGTTTTCTATACCTGATACCTATTGAAATGTAATTTGGCGGTTCAGGTAGTGCGACGTTATGTTAAAGTAGTGCGTTACCTCTTGTAGTTGCTGCGGTTGTTACTGATGTAGTTGCTGCGGTTGTAACGGATGTGGTTGCTGCGCTTGTTGTGGGTGTAGTTGGTGCTGCGGTGGTTGTTGTGGATGTAGTTGGTGCTGCGGTGGTTGTTGTGGATGTAGTTGGTGCTGCTGTGGTTGTTGTGGATGTTTCGGCAGCTACAGTAGTGGTGGTAACAATAGTCGACGCTTCTTCAAATGGTGATTCAAATGGCGATTCATACTTACCAGCACAGCATTTATCATACATCTCATTACTGAAATACTGACTGCTGCACCCAGAGGAAATGCTCAGCTTCTTAATACGGTTACAATAGAATTCACTGTTGATAGCGGCACATGCTGGAATTATTTTTAAATATAGCTGAGTGGATGTCGGATTAGATATTAATATTTTCTAGTTTACTTCACCACCGGCATCATATCGAAAAGTATGGCTAAGACTATCCAATAAAAATTATGGATTAAACTAAACAAAAAACATAAACAATTTAAATACATTTACGTAAACTATTTTACAATTTTGTTTTTTAAATATAGAAGAGAACACCATAGCAACTTACATTTATCTACAGCTTCTTGTGTTGAGCTTTGTATCTCTGAAACACTTTGTTCGGCTAACGTGTTCATAGCAGACGATATTGTTTCGGGATCTCCTTGAACCCCTTCTGCCTCTAACTGTTGGGAAATGAACTCATTGGTGACATCTTCCAATTCGACGTGACCATTGTTCAGATGTAAGTCTAGTGCAATGTTTAGAATGTTGGACAGAATATCTGATGATTGGCCACTGACAAAAGGTCTTAGCTTTTGATATGCACCATGCACGACATATTTTAACTGTTGGTAAATCTGAGCGAGACGATACATGCTAACTTGTCTTTTATTACGGAGGAGTGCTGTGTTCATTCCCGTGGGTTGTTCTTGTTGAGTAAACTTGCTACAGATGTAATTATTGTACATTGAGAGTGGGAGCTGACTCAGGGTACTTAAAACTGGATTTAATGGAGCAGCAGGTCCTGCGGGTAGAGCTGGTGCTGGTGCTGGTGATTCAGTTGCAGATACTTCAGGCTCAACGTAGTAGTGCTGAGGGTATCGATAACCTTGACCATAATGGTTAGGAATTCTGTGATGACTAGAATGACCAAAATCATAATTATTACCATATCCGTCATTTCTATATTTGTCATTCCTTCCATAAACGTCATTCCATCCATTACGGTCATTCCATCTTGCTCGACTTGGTTGGCCGCGATGTCGCTTACAAAGTGTAAATGTTACACATACCAGTAAAATAACAATAACAGCTCTCATATTGCCGGATGGAAGGCTACGCAATCTTAATATTGATGGAAGGGGAACTTTCTTTAAATACTATTTCATAAAAATCAATATGATATGATGTTTATTTACGGAGTGGACCAACTGTTCATAAAATTACATACCAGAAAAAACAACAGAAAAAAAACCTTTTCGTGAACCACTTTTGCAAAAGTTCGTCAAACTGAAAGAGGCGTATGCAATTTGATCCTACGCAAATTTTCAACTTCTATTTGATTAGTATCTTATTGACAGCCGAACCTTGCGTATAAACAGATGTCGATTCACTTCTAAGACAAGTAAGAAGCTAAGGCTTGCAATCGATCGTGACTTTTTTTTACCTTATTGCAAATATCATTAGAAATTGAAATGAGTTTGTTTGAACTGACAGATTACTAAATATAGATGGATATTTACATATGTGTACTCACACCGTTAGTTCCCATGCTGACTAATAAATAATACGTAACACAATAAAACGGACAAATTTGGTTTTGAAGTAATAAAATACCCGTCAGCTTACAGTAACATACCAGATACTACACTATATAATGTTTTCTATTCACAGGCATTACGATTTTTGAAAATATGCAACAAGAAGAAACTGTTTCTTTCCCGAATAAAAACTCTTAATTCTAAGTGCACGGCCAAAGGCGGATCACAATTACGCATTTTTAAAGAAATTTCAAAACTTCCATTTCTTCAACATAATAGGTTTGACATTTCTTATAAATATATTACTGTCTACATATTGGATAATGATTCAATATAAATTTTATCTTCTGTACAAACGTCTAGTCCTGTTTGGATTATCGCCCTTATTATTATGCCTTTGTGAATACACTGATAATCTACGATTTCTTCAGCATTCTTGTTTTGCGTTTCTTACTTGGGATGTTATATAATATTTATGCTATGGTTTGTACAATTACATGGTCTCAAAAACTTAAAGTTTTTTTTAGTTTTTAACGTTATTTCATCTGGATTATCGCAATTTTTATCGGGAAATTGCGCCTTCTAGCGACGACGTCATAACAGCTATAACGACAGATTCACATCACGCCATTCAGTCAGCAGACAACGGTCTCCCTAGACGGTCTACATTCCTTTGCTTCCATGTATTCAGTTTTGTTTTGTTTCTGTGACGGTTGTAATTTGTGTCCTAATGCATTCAATATACTTCAATCAAATAACATACATATACTTTAATTAAATTAGAATGAACCATCATTGTTATATCTGTACAAAATATTGTCGCGAAATGGCAAGGATTCCAAAATTAAAATTCCTAAAGAATTTAATTATTTGAATAGATGAAGGTAGAAAAATAGAATAAATTTAATCAGTATCAGTTAAAAGAGTCTTCATGTTTATTGTACACTGTTGATCAAACTAAGCATAGCACTGACATCGGTATAGACTCCCCCACTACCAGGTTCGGCACAGCCATCACCATATGATACAATACCATACTGTACATATTGTCCATTTACTGGACAGAATAGAGGTCCTCCGGAGTCACCCTGAAAACAAAGAATAATGCTAATATGTTTAGAACATTTCAATTTATTTAATATTTATAAGAGAAAAGCTACACTGAAAAGGCTATTCTGCTGCCTCTAACACTTGATAAATGAATAAAATATACAGTTATATAATTCACAGTTCGCTAACCCTAACCCTAAGCACCGGCTTCGAAGTTTTGCTTTCGGTTTGTTATTTCAAGAATATTCATTTTCCCTTTCAATAACGACATTAAAGAGGCGTGAAAGCTTTAGGAGTATTTACCGGTTGAAAATTAGTTAATTTACCTTTTTATTTATACAATTACATGGGACATTCGGTTTATACACGAAAAATAATTGAGACATAATTCCCAAGCTATTGCTGAGAAATAGGCTACATCTTAGAAGCCATGTAACGAGTTGCATATTTGTTTTAGAGATTGTCAAGTATAAGCAACATTCATGAACAATATCTCTCTAGAAATAACAAATCTAGATTTTCGATAATAACTAGGGCGATTACTTGTTTTTTGTATTTAAAAAAAAAAAAATATTTAAAAAATATAATTATTCAACATTAAGTGATTAAGTGTGGTTTTACGGTCTGAAATACGTAACACGTGTCCAAAATTTCATCTACTATAAATAATGTACGCTTTGCACATTGCCCGTAGGCCTACCATTATTTAAAAAGATGATACGCCAAAATCAAAGAATGACTTCACATCTGTTTTTCAATTACATTTATTGAGAGTGATGGTGCCTCTTTAAGTTGGGGATCACTGAAAATCAACTTGCAAGTCAATGAAATGGGGTTTAACGTCCTACTGTTCTGCTCTTAAACTGGGCTTATGAAGACGGGCATACACCATACAGTGTGCTATGAGGTAAATTTTGCACGGAGCTACGGCCTACTCTTATATCGAATTCTAACGGCCAAGGGATCTTTTACGTGTACACGGAACCTCAGTTTTTCGTACCACCCGAACGACTAGAGAGCTGTCCTTGTCAGGCCCCCTTCCTGCATTACTGACAAGAGGCAACCACCGGAAAATCTAGTTGAACTTTCTCGGCCAATGTAGGGATCGAACACCCAACCTCCAGGCTAGCGAGCCAGCGTCTTACCCACATTATTAATTAAACATTTATTAACTTGCCAAGACCATAATCAACTCTCGATGCCATCGGATGCTCAAGATTTTCAACAAATTTAAATACGATTGGCAGTTAATTATTTAATTTGAAAATGGGTAATCAAGACTTTATTTATTATCGTAACAACTGCAACTATGACAATCGTGACTAAAATGTTCTGCATTCGATGTTAATTTGACTGAAATTTTCAACATATTTCATTTTCATTACTCCTAGTTCTAACAGCTATTATAGTAAGCATGTACTGATAATCAGATGATAACTGTAGCTATTCTTTCCATTTGTGAAAATCAGCCCTTTGGGCCCATAGACACATCAACATTGCATACAAATTTTAAATCAATTGGATGATTACTAGAACGTCCACAATTATTATTTTGCAAATTGACATTGAATATCGGAAAAGCAATTGGCGTCTTCGTCTTTAAACAAACAATATGAATTTCAAGTTAACGAGATTGGTCATCGAATCAGTACGAAGATGGTTTTAGCTTCAAGAGCACCCCTAAAGCCCTGTTTATACACAGTGCCAACTCGAACACGTCCATCACGAACCCAAACGCCAAATGACTAGAGCATTCCAGGACGAAAAGCCGCGTTCGCGTTCGCTCTCTGTATAAATTCCCGTTTTAAGCATTTGTGGACGACGGACTGGTGGCGTTTAAAAAAAAAAAAAAAAAAAAAAAATAGGATTTCTATATGTCCGGAAAATAAATACGTTACTGAATGCCGAACGTCAACCCTGCATCACTGTAAGTAGCTCTTTCTCGCTACACGACAAGGGTTGCTTCCATCCACAAATCGCCTTATTATACAGTTGGTGGACTGCAAGAGTAAGCTTCGCCACAAGGGTTTTGTGAGATGTAACATGGTTCAGGAGATGCTAAAATTGTTGGTTATATATTTTCCCATAGATAAATATGCATTTAAGATCTCGAATGTCGAAGAATTATAACTTTAAATGTGTGTTAAAAAGTAAATTGCATTACCTGGCAACTATCGGCCCCATCTCGACCAGCACAGATCTGAGTAGCAGGATTGGTGATTACAGACGCAGGGAAAATATTCTTACAGTCGTTACCATTATATGTCGGCACAGTTACTTCCTGTAATATTGGTGCTGATGGGCCGCCAACTATTGAAATATATATGATCATTTGTTAAGTGTATAGCTTACTATAGAGCAGTAAAGGAACAATCTCTTTGAAGAAAATCCTTTTATTGTTTCCTTTCCATCCGTTAGAAACCAAGCTCCATTCTACTTACATGATGTTGTTCCCCACCCAGCAACTGTACACTGTGTGTTAGATAAACTTGAACTATCACCAGCTTTAGGAAGACATATAGGTTGAATACAGTCACTATACACAAGAGGTTGGTCTAATGTTAATACAGCTATATCATTCTCTGCAAATGAAAAAATATATATACGGTGATTTACCTAAAAAATACAAAAAGACATGCTTAGGATTTTGAAGGATGTTTTAGGTAACGTACATACCACCATCAAAACCCAGATCCGGTATCACCAGCTTATGGAGTGTTTGTGTCTCAGCTTATTCGATACGCGAGAGCTTGTTCTTTCTATTCTGATTTTTTAAGTAGATCGAGACATTTGTCCACCAAGCTTCAACTACAAGGATACTTACGCACTAAACTTATAACATCCTTTAAAAAGTTTTATGGCCGTCATATTGACTTGATTGGTAAATATAACATGTCGCTCTCAGCTATTATTCTTGATATATTTAATTGACGCGTATCCTATTTACCATCTCTCTGATTATGTCTACTACACCGATAACAATGTTCATCACGTGCATTTTGCATACCTAGAGTCCATTGGCCAATCACGTTATTTTACCTACATTTTGCCTAGTAGTTTGGATGCAGCGATGGCGGGTGTGGCGCGCCAGGCAGGGTAAGCTTACTCTTCCGGACACCTGTTACCACTGTTTGTTGTGTATTTCGTACACGATGAACAGTCCATTTGCTGATTACACTACTTTGCCTAACTATTTTGCCTATTACGTTCCTTAGGACTTCGATTTTTGCCTAATTGTTTGGATTGTTCGTACTTGGTTTTATTTTATTCCTTTGTACTCTTGTTTAAAAAGGATCATCAAGAATTTGTTAGGTGTGTCAGTACCTAGATAGTTATAGAAATTTCAGAAGCCCTACAATGCTTTTGGGGTTTAGGATGGGGCTTCACTATATCAAAAAAGTTACTTACGAACGGAACCATCAGCATTTCTTTCATAATTTGGATGAATAGTGATAGACGAAACACCACGAGTTACTTCTCCAGTATCAACTATATTATAATTATGGTCTCCAGCATAAACAGTGACGTCTGTATTCATTGTACTTGGTCTGAATTATAAAATCCACCCGAACATTTTATCTGAAGTAAGTACTGATGCTTTTTTGATGTAGATAAGATGTAATCACGAGGTCAAATCCACAATATTTCCAAACTTATCAGGATAAACGAAACATTCACCACCATAGTAATGCTTGCAGAATACAATTTTTCCGGTGTCTCTACACCAGATCACCGGCATTGTTAAGGGTTGCTGGATTTGGGTTTACTAAAATGGCGTCTGCTAGAGAGCAGTAATTTTGTCAGCCAAAATTCGCTATGGTCATTATTGCCTTGTTAGAACATGGGTGTGCATATTCAGTCACAACAAGCCATAGGTTGTCGATGACTTTCCAAGACGAACGACATCGTACAAAAAACAGAAATGCAATTGGCTGGCACCTTATAAAGCGCATAAGGGTTACTGCTGTTTTAAAGAAAACAGATGGTATAATTTTATCCTGTATTTTTTTTTTTTTTTTTTTAAAAAGAAATAGATGGGATGTATTACGATACTTTTTGTTTTCTTGCGCATGTTATTGATTTAATAACATCTTACCCAAAACAGTGGGCAGCTGTAAGGATATGAGTTTCATCAATAATTGAACCTGCACATAACGAATCTGCAGCTTGCAACCGAACGACCCATGGATATTCACATTTTTCAGATGGAACACCACCTACGATCCGAACCTTGTTTATGGCAATGTAAAAATCAGTAAATCTTCTTGCCGGATTGATCACACTAATACCACAAGCTGGAAAGACAACAAAAATACACTTAATGTAGATAAACATTAGTCAAAATAGGAAATTAAGAGGATAAATTAGTTCTTGTTAATTGTTATTATCATTTTGTAAACGGTGCTACGCAAAATAAAAAAAAACAACTTTGTTCCAACCTTATGAACGGTATACGGAGAGGGGATGTCAAAATGCATTGGGAGCAATTACAGGATCTACCCACCATTTTTTAAAATTGTTTTTGCTAACACTACATCCGTATATCCTGATGTTCACTGGGTTATCTTAATGCTGCACAGATTCAAAAGTCTACCCGAAAGGTGTTCTTGTTTCAAGGTTCTCATGTGTATGGCATAACGCTGAATTTCCTGATTTCTGTTGTATTAATTAATAATGGTCGCCACTTACATCTCGTCGTTGCTTCTGTAGTAGTCGTGGTTGGAACTATAGTCGTAGAAGTAGTAGTGGTTGGAACAGTGGTCGTTGCTGAAGTTGTTGAGGATGACGTTGTTGATGTAGTAGTGGTGGTTGAGTTGTCATATACTCCGCTACAACATTGGTTCCAAATCTGACTACTATAATACATACTACTACATCTATTACTGTAAGTTAGCTTATTTAAATAGTTACAATAAAACTCACTCTTAATCACTCTACAAGCTGGAAATAATACAAATTAAGCTTTTAGTGGGTGTAACTGTGTTTTTGGGTGTTTGAGTAAAACCATGAACGACGAACATATCTTTATTGAAAAATAATAAAGATCACACTGTATTTAATTTGGGCATTGAATTCCTATAATTAAATTTTAAAAAAAAACCTGCAATAATGTAATGTATGAATTGCGTAATTTTATAAACTATTTGTATTATATTTTTTTACATTTCAAAATGATTTCAGAATGTTATGTTCAGCGAATAATGTGGGACGCCTTATTAACTTAGCCCTATTTCAGGCGATATTATTTTTATTTAACATGGTAGATCTTTTTTATAGGATCGCATTCTGTCGCCTGGTGTAAGAGGCAAGAAATACTTACTTTGTTTAACGAAAGAAGCTATAGCTGATGTAATAACGGATCTTGGTTTGGAATTCAGTTCTTGAATGGCCTCCACAACATTCTGGACAGTTCTGGCTTCGTGACTGTTCTTAATAAGCAGTCGCAACAGTTCTTTAATCGTTTCTGTCACAGTAATAGTTCTTTGTCGTTCCAGAATTAGATAATTAGCAGCCGCTCTGGCTTGATCATATAGACCACTCAGATCATTTACATCCCAAAATGGATAGAGACTGGAGATTGTTCTCCGTACAACGTAACTATAACGCATCATTTGATAAATATTGATGCTGGGCGAAGTTGCCCGCTTGTTACGGACGATGTTGTCATAATTATAAGTATATAAGTACGAATACGGATAAAGTGCCAATGGGTAGTAATAATTATTTTGGTACATGGTGCCAACTAGTATATTACATATATAATTATTATAGAGATTTAATGGTAATCTGTTCAAGAGAAATAATACCGTATTCCTGTCAGTTGACTGATAAGATGGCTGCATAAAATATCCAAATATGGTATCTCCTCCTCCATAGTAACGGGTTTTAGTAGCCGAGATTACCGATATCAACACCGTTAAACAGATTAATTTGATCATCTTGACTGTGGTTACAATTTAAAATGGGGGATATGGGGCAGTGTTTTTTTTATAAGAAGTATCTCAATAGGTAATATGTTTGATTACTAGTGTGATATTTAGGATGATTAAGATTTATTTTCTCTCTATTTAATATTACGTCGTCTGCCACGAACAGTTTGTGAATAAAGGCTTTAGGAATTTTGTTTTAAAAGAATAGTACGTGATGTGTTGTGGTCATGTGGTTTGTACTGTCGGTCATACACCTCAAAATCTATGTCATCCTATTCACAGACGGAGTGCGGTTGACTTAACGGTAACAATAGTATCCAATACAAAGGTTCGTTGCTTAAGTGAAAGCTATTCAAAATTCGTTAAATTTGATCATCCATTAAAGGAGCTAAATCGCTAATATTTTGGACCTATAAATTGATATAAGTGGGTCGCAAAGCATATAATAATGTAATCTGAATGTATATAAACTATTCAGTCGTTTATTCTTTTACTCTAATTTCAAATCAATTGTGCTCGGCGAAATACGCCAGAAGTTTTAATCGAATAGCAATCTCGAGTGTCTGGTATAGCCAGTGGAATGTCTAGCCTGTTGATTTTTGGCTCAAATATTGGATTCCTGAAGCCCATCTTTTCCCTGTAAGATCACAAAATCAATATTGATTTAAATTGACTAATGATCCATGTTTTCAATGTCGAAGACTTTGGATGATACTCATGAGTTAGAGACTAAGCTACAGTTAGTATATGGTATTGAGTTTATGCTATTCGGGGACTGTTGATCTTCTACGCGTAGTGACCCAAATGGGGTTCTTCTGACTTGTCTCGAAACAATTGGTAAACTAAAGAACACATAATTACAGATTTTGAACAATTTGTAATTTGGAACTATAATCTTCTAACCGGGATCTATGGCTTCCATTGTTTAACTTTCCCAAGTATTTATGGTTGTCTCAAAACGATGTAGAACATCTGATATCACTTGTTCTTTTGTGTTAAGAAACCAGATTTCCTTTCCCGATCCTACACAAATCCCAGCAGTTCTGCCCATGTCCTGAATTTTTCGACTCTTGGAAATTTTGATACCAAAAGAATAGAAATACTTTTGACTTTTCGAGTCACAGCCAGACTCTCCCAATACTGAATCCCCGAAAAGAAAGTTTGGAATCGGTGACGCCTATAAAGGGTGTGTTTAGTACGAAAAAGGGGGACAATGTATAAATCAGTATTACAGGTAAATTATCCTCTAGCAGTTCAAATTCGATGCAGAGTATGCGGAAAGGCCACCATATCTAAAAATATTGTATGTTACTCTCATCATAATTAACTACAAGATGTAAAAATATTTCATTACCACTTTTGCAAACTTACCAGCTACAAAATTAATTAAGTAAAACAAAACCCGGTCAATTTGATACTTTTTTATTAATATGTGATAATATTATTTCTTTCAAAATAATTAGATAACACTGTTTATGAAGCTTGTCATTGCCCCGACATCTGTGTACACACCAGCATTACCACGTAAAGCACAGCCATCACCATATGATACAATACCAAATTGTACATATCGTCCGTTTACTGGACAGAACAGAGGTCCCCCAGAGTCACCCTGAAATGATAATACGTGATATTTATTCATGAATATTCATCAAAACCTGTGGTGGGGGTGGGGGATGGCAAATTCAAACTATTTTAATTGATACTACATCAATACTACATTTATGGCCAAGAGAGTGAGGGAAATTAAAGATGTCGTGTGTCCTGTTTATTTTGGCAACGTGTCGGAGAAAGAAAATCAAAGAATGACTGTAAAATGGTGACCCTTGAAAATATACATTACTGTCGTGTGTACAGTGCTGTATCTAAGGTCCATCTTTCTTAAAGATGCATTATGTAAGATTTAGATAAAGAGCTGACAGTTCTGGTTATAATAATTAAAAACTAGATAATGAAAAGGGAATATGGTCAAAATTCCAGTCAAAATAATTTTTCTGAACGACCTTAGGATTGTTTGAAGAATGGACATTACTGCCGTTGTTACGATATTAAACAAAGTCTCGATAAATAATGTTTTAAATAAATCATTAACGGTCAATCGTGATCAAATCTGTTGAAAATCTCGAGCATCTGATGACATCATGCGGCAAGTTAATAAATGCTAGTTAATAATTTGTATAAAATTTAAAGCCTAAAGAAATATTTCTTTGATAAGGGCAATTTTGATGTCTGTTTAAAAAATCAAATTTTAATTATTATGGTGGTCTGCATCCACATACATGTAAGTCCGGGATTAATTGTCTCATATTAAACATTCCACTCTTACGCGTACCACAGTAACTGCGATATGTGTTATTATTTTCTGAAATTTGTCAGCAGCGAATACAAATTTAATAACCCTGGCTATTAGTTGTAACATTTTTGTGTAAATTTGAAAAAAGCCCTGTAGTAATACTTATGTAGCTATTATCTATAATTATACTCGGATGAGGTAATCTATCCGACTTTAAGTGTGTTAGTGGGTTAAGAGATTATACTATAATTCTCTTTGCAATAATAGCGTTTGTCACGTTAAGGTATTTAACCTTTAACCTGCAAATCTACAAAAAAAAAAAAAACTCTTAATTTACATGTACTTATTAACCTTCCAGTAGGATTTTATATTGATATCAATGTGTAGTGCGATTCGCCAGGTGAAAGCGGGCCTTCAAACCCCAATAACACTCTTGTTGTAACTGAATAATATGTCCCAATCTTCATTCTGGTCAACAAATTGTATTATTTTACAATTATTCCAATTAATTGATGATACAAATTTCATCTTAACACACCTAATTTAAAAAATTGGAAAAACAATTCAACTAATTGATTTGAAAAGTCTAACGTGTAAACCTTTTCAAGTGTGACTTTGATTTAAAATATTTTCGAACCCTCTGGGCAAGTAAAATAGGTCATAGTGGATAATTTACACAAGAGGTAGGACACTTAACCATCTGGTACTTAGAATAAGGCTATTATTTATTTTCTGGAGCTGCCAAGCCAGCAAGAGTGTTATTGTCCCTTTAAAAAAAGGTTTTTGTATTTAAGTTATTAGATCAAAGGTATTTTCTAGATAAACGTAAAAGGCCAAGGTTAACCGATTGCTACATTTACCCATGTTTGCAGTATTTAAAAGGCACGTGCTTATTAGCCTATGACACAGAACACATATGGGATCAACTTTAAGCTCAAATCGATTTCATTGTGGAAAGTGCTTATCGTAAGCCTAAAAGGTAAACTAACTACCTGGCAACTATCAGCTCCACCTTCGGATCTACCAGCGCATATTTGAAGGTTCGTATTGGTTGGTGTCGTATTTGGAAAGTTAGATGCGCAAAGGGCACCACTGAATGTTGGCACAGTAACCTCTTGAAGTATAGGCGACGGACTTCCTTCAACTGGAAAACGAAAAAAGTAGAAATTAAAAAAAAACTGCAGTGTGCTGGTGACCGTGCGATGAACACAAACTGTGAAAAATGTTGTCCTCTTCATTTTCATACCAAAATTTCAATTTAATTATGACCTCATGTTGGATTTGGACCTGATACACGATATGTAGGTCACGCAAGTGAAAGATTTGGATTGACTAATTTGAGCGACAATATTTGCGGTTGTCTGATTACACGAAGAACTAACCCAAATAATAAAAAAATATACAACCCACAAAACAATTCCAGCAAATTTTTTAAAAACAAAGACCAAAATATTCCTTACAGGTGTCTACAAGGTTTTGGTGACGGGGCCAGTACTGTTGATTAAGAAAAAATATCTTTCAAAAAATCTGAACTGTAGAGTCTTTATAAAGTTCGATTACAGGAACAGTTATTCTGCAAAAAGTTCAATGCATGATTCTGAATATCATCTGAATATCAACACAAGTCGAACAAACCCAGCAAGAATGTGGACAGTCGGTAATATACTCACATAACATGAAATATTTAAATTTCAGTTTACAAGGTAAAATTAAAACCCCTCTTTATAGACATAGCTAGCCCATAAAATTATATAAACGTTTCTAGCTAAGTACTCATAACTTATATTTGTTATATGCTTACACGAAGTAGTTCCCCATCCCGCAGTTGTACATTGAGTATCATCAAGTGAAGCACTGTCACCAGGTTCAGCTAAACAAATAGGTTGAACACAATCACTGTATGTTAGAGGTCTTGACAGTGTTAAAATGGCTATATCGTTCTCTGAAAATAAGAAAACAATTTAATAATGGATTTATTTACCCACAAGTCATAATATACGATACAGATAAAAAACGCCAACTTATATTTTCAGCAATTATGTATTGTATTAATTTACTGACCAACAGCGCCACCAGGAAGTTCGGTGTAATCAGGATGAAGGTTAATGGCGGATACATCAAACATTTCATCGTTTGCCTCTTGTATATTAAAATTATATTCTCCAGCATTGACTTTTATGTTGGCTGCTGTATTTGAACTGAAATATAGTACATTTCTCAAAAGTTATAAACATTGAAGCTGTATGTCACACAATTATAAAAATGCCCATTGTTATTTAAATCGAACCAAGAAAGGTATTCACGACTCCATTTTTAATGCCCTAATGCGAATACGCAGTTTTAAAGACCGATCAAATTTTGCTATTCCCAGTGACTCATTAAAATACATGTAGCTGGGAATCAATTAAAAATCAGAAGTCTTTTCACACCAGTACCGTCTTGATAACCCCGATTTATATAACCGAAATCGCAATGAAAGGTAGCTGGGTAGAAGTAATGTGGATTCAGCTTTAATTCATAGTGTACCATGAACACGGGACAAGTCGGTTGATGAAAAGATAGCTTTATGATCGGAAGCCATTTTCTGTCTATTTTTACTGCTTTATTTTCCAGTTATTTCTTACCACATTTTTCGGTTTGTTTTATTAAAAGAGGGAGAAGGAGATAGTAACAATTCCACCCGTTCCGTACAGCCGTGGTATAGAAGAAACGACATTTCACTCGATCCACACCGCACCTCATCCCACCCACCCCAAACGCGTTTTGTTCATTAAATAAATGACCACTACCATAATGTTATTCATTTGATAAAACGTCAAATTCAATATAACTATACAATTTAAAACGTTCGTACGTAAGGAAAGCGTTGCTAGATTAGTTTGAGACTTCGGTATTCAATCTAATTTGAATATCCCCGATACAACAGTATAGCCAAATCGAAAATAGCATTTTTACCGACCATGCAGCGAATATTTTCAAAGCGCTGGGAGATCCAGAAATATCGCGATTCTCTTGACTAATACAGACTACTGAAATAACAAGCTATAATATTGTCTTGCTGAAAAAATACAAATTATTAGTAAAATGGTTGAATTTTTTTACCCAATACAATGCCCAGCTGTCATTATGTGTGTTTCGTCAATAATTGTTCCTCCACATAGAGAATTACCAGCTTGAAGACGAACCATCCAGGGATATTCACATGGTTCCGTATTTACACCACCAACGATACGGAATTGTCGAACAGCGTTTGTAAATGCTGCCATTCTTGGAGCTGGATTCGTGGTGCTGATTCCACATTCTGGAAACAAAAATCCACACAATAATTAGCTATAAATTTATGGAATGGTCATACTTCATATGTACCTATACAACATTCCTTCTATATTTTTTTTTTACTATTTGCAGATACTACCTCTGGTGATCGGAGTAAGGGTGGTGGTGGTGGTGGTGGTAGTAGTACTTGGATCTGCTGGGACTGGTGGTGCTTGTGTGTTGATGAAGGGTGATTGTTGACAACAACTGGAATATAACTGGCTGGAGAAATATGCAGTACTACAGATCGGAGCTCTGGTTAGTTGTCTTATATATCCGCAGTAAAACTGACCTTGGATTCCACTACACGCTAAAAACAATGAATGCAATCTGGTTTTAATTTAACATGCAGGAAATAGTGCTTAATATTCTTATCGAGCAGTACATTATTAACAGGCGACATTTAGTTGTGTTGTATACTACAAAGTCTTTGGTTGTGGGATATTTGGGTAAATTCCCCCTTTCGACATTCACTAAGATTCGACAGGATCCATCTGAACGTGTATTTTATCAATAAATTATTACAAAAAGTGACCTTGATGGAAAGACACTTTTATCTGTATGTGTATTGTACATGCCTTATTCAAAACTTATATAATTTCATAAAAAAACGTGACTTTATGTAGTTATGACAAAGTAGCGTAACATCTATATGGGGGAATCAGGATAAACTTTTTATACAGCTCACAGACATTTTGAACAAAATACAACCTCGCGTGAAATCCCAAAAACGAAAAAGGCTTACCGACAGGCAGCAATATCGTGTTGGTATCACATATAAAATAGTTATGTTTCGATAAATATTAATGGAGATATTTCAAATTAAAAATTTCTTTATCAAAATTTCAGTTATCCATATGTAATTTTGTTATTTGTCAAACAGAATTTAGGAGATGGTGGGTAGACGAGGCATGTCTGTATAATGATTTCCTTATCGGTCAAATTTTGTAATAGTTTGGATATCATGACGGTGATTAGAAGGTCCGCGAGTGATCGGCCGTATCGAATGTTTCAAACATTAAGAAGTGTTCTGAATGAAATATTTTTAAAATGCTGGCTTAGATGCCAAGTATTTAATTTATTCTTTGTCAAATATTGTCATTTGACGGTTCAAATTAGTGATATTGTCCACGATAAAAAAATATTTCAATTGCGAAATAATCTTATACACCAGTTACAATACCTCATATGATGCAAGCATGGGTTAAGGATGGCAAGGATACTTACATTGACTGACGAAACTAGAAGAATAATGTCGAAGTTGGTTGGCACTTGTTGATTTTAATTCTTCCATTGTTTTGAAAATTCTTTCCGCGTTACCACCTTCTCCATTTTTTAGCAGGGTCTCTCTAACAATTTCTTTTAGAACATTCTCCGAAGAAAGGGTCTGGCTAGAATCAGCGGCTATGGCATTTGTGACTCGAACGATATCTTTTACTAATTGTCTTAATTCTGATTTTTGCCAATATTTTGATAGTGCATTGTAGGTATCCTTAACAACGACAAATTTCTTCAGTAATGGAGAAGTATCGCGCTTTCCTCTAAACAAATAATAATAAGCATTATTTAAAGGATAACCACCGTAATATTGGTTGTAACTGCTGGTGGACAAGATATTGCAGATGTAGTTGTTGTAAAAACCCATAGGTAGCTGATACAACAGACCAAAAACTACGCCGTAATTAACTTGTGGTGGTCGTGGTCGAACTACATAATGTGATGGTCGTCCTCCAAAATAATAATGTTTTTCTTCACTTTTGACTTGAACTAGCGCACATAAGCCTACCAAAAACAAGACACACGCTATCTTCGACATTCTTGCGGTTTTTTTAGCAGCTGTGATGAAGGTAGAGCAGACGGTTTGAACAATTTATATGTTCCCCAGCCTTTTTATTGATATTTTTCTGTTTGAACAAGTTTCATAAGATACCTGTTAATGAAGATAAATCCACGAGTTTTAACCCAAGTGTTTGTCTTATTCTTACGTAGAATTTGAACAAATCTTCAAAAAGCAATTATATTATGGACAAAGATACGTATGGGGATCGTGAATTTTCTTTTCTTTATTGATATTGTTTACATAAATCCGGATTATAAGGATTTATATTGACAATAGTATTGGTAAGTATAATTCATTGGGTCACGTTTCTACATGTTTTACCCTGTTTTTCATAAAAAAAACCCTTGTCATTGCGCAGAGATTTTCTTTTTGAAACAAAAAGTAAGATGACGAAGGAAATTTTTGGATAAAATATACGACAGTATTCGACAGCTGTCATGGTTTGTCATTTCGTATATTTACTATATTTTAACAAGATGCTAGCCATATAAAGTTTTTTTTTTGTAAAGCCAGTTCTAAAAACAAATTGACATGACCGTGAACTTTTAAATCTTAAAAAAAGGTTCACCACACTCACTGAAATTATTTCGAATAGTCTAAGACTCAAAGGAAACAGGGAGACGCATGCGTGCCTTCTTCTATATAGTCATCTTATTAATCACTAATTCAATAAAAACCGCAAATAAATTTAATATTGATGTATTTCAAATCAATACTGTAAAATGGTTTGTTTGAACAATATTTGTTTACTCATTCAACACTTGGAACTTAGTTTTTATATACTCTTATATATATGGAAATTATCAAAGGCTTACGGGCCGATTTTCATAAGGTGTATGTGGGGGAGGGGGGTGATGGTGTGTGTGTGTGTGTGTTCACCCGAAAAATAAAACAACATAACCCGAAAAATGAACTTTCATATCTTGATCATCAATCGGTGAAATTCGCTTAGCATGGTGTCGCTGGTTACAGGTCTTGTTCAAAGGAACGCCCATCTATATGTGATTTTTTCAAAATTTTTGATTTTTTTTTTCTTCTTCTTCACTCTTCTTTATTTTTCTTCCTATCTGGTGCTAAATCATATAACATGTTCGTATTAAAAACTATACCTTGGTGCATCACCCCCACCCAATGGTCAGTAAAAGTCCCGAGTTTCGGGCACTTCATTTTGCACGATGCAATGATTTTCATATTTTTGGACTTTTATATCCTCTACAATTTATTATTTCATCATTTGGTCAGTGCTCGAAAAAAAAAAATAGTAATGGCTCGATTGTTTATCCGACTCCCGGACATCTTGTCAGCGGATGGGTAACACCAAAATAATGACAACTTATACATGAATCTATCTCGCTTCAGCGTCCAGCGTTTTACAGAAGTTATAATAATTCTAACATTGTTATATCAGAAATATACAAACAGAGAGAGAGCGAGAGTGAGAGAGGGAGAGAGAGAGAGAGAGAGAGAGAGAGAGAGAGAGAGAGAAATGGGGTTTAACGTCCACTCAACACAATCTACGTCATTTCGGGACTAACATATGGTTTAATTTTATTTCAATAATTCGCTTGCGCGTATAGGGGTCTTGAGCAGTGGGAGGAAACATGTGTGCCCGGAGGAAACCCACGAGGTCGAGACGGTGCCCCTATCTCCATGCCACATACGCTCACACCAGGGCTCGATACCACAGCCGCAAGACAGAGGTGACCGGCCAGCTAGATGTCGAAGCGCGGCACTCTAGTCCACCCCCTCCCCCATATACAAACAGAGCGTCATGTTTGGAAAGAACCTATCTAGCTTATCAGCTAGATGTTTGCTCTTGGCTTGCTTCAGGAACGCCGGTAAGATCTGGGCCCTATTTCTCGAAATCTTAGCTAAATATAAAATCCAAATTTTAGTAGATACTTCAATTTTGATTGGCTAAGCACTAAAATCAATCTTATATTAATTATCTTATCAAATTACTAAAATACGAATTTTATCTTAGTTAAATTTCGTGATATAGGCCCAAGGCAACCATGGGTACTGATTTGGCTTCGAACCTCTACATTTTGAAATCCAAACCTTTAACGGTGTATCAAAAAATAAACAGAAAAAATGAAACTTTATTCAATTAAAGGACACTGTTGATAAAATTTGTCATTTCACCGACGTCGGTGTAAACACCAGCATTGCCACTCACTGCACAGTTATCACCATACGATACAATTCCATATTGTACATATTTACCATCTACTGGGCAGAATAATGGTCCACCAGAATCCCCCTGAATGAAATAAAATTACATATAATAAACAAGAGACATGGATTTATTAATTAATTATAACTGTAGCACTGTCAACGTTTAAGGTTGCAATTAATTGAGCTTGGAGATTTGTAAACTTATGAAGACAGCTGGCTGAGCTGGGTAACTAAACACACTGACTCGACGGCATGTCATGTTCAATACAAGTAGGCCTACTGCTACGTGGCGTTATTCCGCCGTCCTGAATTCAGTTGAAGTGATCGTAGTCTCTAACGGTAAGGTCCGTATATCATCAAAGGGTTTAAAATTATCATAACATGCCATGCTTCATCTCGGGTTAAGCAGACACACGCTTAAACGACGAATGAAAATCAGCTGATCACGGGGCTGTTTTATCAATTCCTTACTTTCGGTCCATCACACTCGACTGTTCCGGAGTCTCCGGAGTGGAGTAACAACTGATAAATTGGGGCTTTTTCTTTTCCATTGAATCTATAAATCTGAGAAAAATCTTTCATATGCGCAGATATTCTGTTACTTCGCAGTACCTGGCAACTATCAGCACCACCAGCCGGTCTACCGGCACAGATCTGTATATTTGGATTCGTTGGTGTTGTGTTTGGAAACTGAGCATCACAGAGAGCACCACTGTAGGTCGGCATGGTTACTTTTTGCAGTATAGGAGAAGGATTTCCATTATCTTTAAAATGAACAAAAGATGAAACAAATTCATTATGTACCTGCTTCTAATTATTGATAATTATATATTATAGGCGAAAGCAAAGTGAAATGATTTGTCGAAGGAAGCATTTCAGAATAAATAGAGAAAACACATGGCAAAAATAGTTCAAAAGAGTAATACATGTAACTGAACACAAAGCTAAATGCATGTATAGTGTATTATATCTTACTTACATGAAGTTCTACCCCACCCAATCGTTGTACACTGAGCATTATCAAGTGAAGCACTGTCACCAGGCTGAGCTAAACAAATAGGCTGAACACAATCACTGTATGTTAGTGGTCTATCCAAAGTCAATATGGCAATATCATTTTCTGAAATAGATATTCTTGTGAATATTTGAATTCAATGTATTTTATTGAGAATTGCTACATTAACAACCCTTTTTGGGAATGTTTGTGTGGTTTCCCCTTTATAATCGTCTTTTCGTTTGAATGGGACGAAAAACCGTGTACACTTTTGCGTACACGTAACAAAGCTCTTGACTTAATAGTAGGCCATAGCACCAATGTCCGGGTAAAATTTCTCTGATAGAATACCGTATGACACATGCACTTTTTCATTACCCTGGTCCCTTCGTGCTTTGCCGGAAAAGAACATATTTGCATTATTGAACTCAGTCAAGACATTCACTTAGTGACGTTCTACACCTCAATTAGATGCAGAAATAATTTTTCGAAAAGGTGTGTCGGGTGAATGGACAAACAGACAGGCGGGCAATCCTATTCAATAGTACCCTGCGTTCTACTAAAGGTGGGGATTGTCATTAAAATTTAGCAATAAGGTGAAACAAACCGGCTGCATCAGGAGGAACTTCTCTATAATCGGGATGTAAATTGACAGCAGCCACTCCAACTTGTTGATCTTGTGATTCTTGTATATTATAATTATATTCCCCGATATAGGCCGTCATATCTTCGGGTTTGAGAGACCTGTTGTAGACACAAATAAGTAAAATAAGAAAACAAGTAAATCTGAAATCAAGGAGAGTCGCGTCTGATTACATAAACAAAGATAGCAACGCAAAGCTTAGAAAGTACACCCATACGGCAGCATAGAAAGTAACTTATCTGATATCTGAAAAGAAATTATGAATGTTGATATGGATCCTTTTTGTCTTCAAGAAATGTGATCTCTATCGTGTTCACCAAATACTTTATATCATTATTTCCACTCCCATTTAAAGGAAGAAAAAAAAGAATACGGACAGGCATACGCGAAAATAGGTTCACTACCCGCCAAAAGCACATAATAAAGTATTAATATTGGTCTGTGTGGAATATAGATGCATATGCATCATGTGTTGCAACTTCTTAAATTTTAGTCCAAGCTACATAAAGTTAAAAGATTTTTACCCTATACAATGTCCAGCTGTCATTACGTGAGTCTCGTCAATAATTGTTCCTCCACAAAGGTTGTTTCCCATTTGGAGTCTGACCATCCAAGGATATTCACAAACCTCGGCATTAGCCCCACCAACAATGCGAAATTGTCTTAAAGTATTGGCGAAATCCGCATACTTCGAAGCCGGATTCTTTGTGCTGATCCCACAAGCTGTATAAATATAACAGATAAAATTGAAAAATGATCTAATAAAGTAACCTTAGCTTAAACCAGATCCTCTAACTTAGGAGAAAATGTTAGATTCGTTGATTCGATAGGCATATTTATATGATTAGTAAGGAATGGTGCACCCTCGTCAGAATATGATTAGCTATATCGATTGTTAGTACTACTTCCCTCTTTCAGTGCTCCGCATATAGAAATGTAATTTACGATTTACTTTAATATGCGGGTGTTTTTCTAAATCTCTTTGCCTTTCACTACCTCTTAAGAATTTTTTTCCCGCACAGTGCTTGTCAATTGGGAGTAAAAGTAACAACTACAGTAGTATGTCTACCTTTAACCGGTGTTGGGGTTGTTGTTATTGTAGTTGTGGTAGGTGTTGTTGTTGTTGTAGTTGCAGTTGTAGTAGTTGTTGGTGTTATTGTAGTTGTTGTAGTTGGAGTTGTAGCTGGTAACGGATATGGGGACTGTGGTATAGAGGGGGTCGGGACGTTGCAACATCTATCCCAGAGTTGGGTGGAGAAATAGGCACTGCTGCATACAGGAGCTGTGGACAGTTGTTTAACATAGTTACAATAAAGCTGACCGCGAATACTACCACAAGCTGAAATAGAGATAACACACTGATGTAAATTTTCATACCGAACTCAAATTTACGACATAAGTATCCGATGAGATTGTAAATGTAAAGGGTTGATTAATTTTAAACGAAAAAAATAAAGAAGATCCGCACAAAGCTTAGTTCTCTGTATCGTGCAAATATCATCACAACAATCACAACACACCACTATTTTTTTTATCGGTACAAATATACAATGACAACGAACTACACATAAAATTATATCGAGTAAAATATATGCTTATGGTGTATTGTTATAGCAATTGCGTTGGCATAAAGTAAACAGTTTTACTTAGTAGAGTGAGGATGCTGTCTTTTACTAATGATTTGTAACCAAAAAGTGATTCTCGATAAAGGAAATGGAAACTTAAATAAAATTATGTCAATAGGTGTTAATTTGATTTCCGCACTGAACACATTTTTTCTTGGTTTGGAAACTTGTCATTCGGCGTGAACACGTACAAGTTATGCCGACGTGATAAATTTTCCTCGGCCCAGCTATTCTGACAGCGAGGATAAATGACCCCAAAGTTACAATACCGAAAATGAATACTAACACTGTTGAAGTAATCCTGATGTACATTTTCTTAATTCGTTGGCACCAATTGTTTTCAAAGACCGCATGATTTGATATATGTCGTCTACACTACCCTTTTCTTGTGTCGATTCTAACTTTTCTCTTAATACTTCCTTCAGAATGTCTGCGGCTGAATAAACATTGTAGGGGTCCGCTGCCAGTCTCAATGTGACCTGTGCAACATCTTGGAGTAACTGGTTTGCTTCTGTGGTATCCCAATATGGCAGAAGTCCTTGGTAAACGCCTCTGATGATGGCGGATATACTGGATCTCTTACCTCTATTAAAATACAGATAATAATGATAAGGACTTCTATAACTATACCCTGTGTGGTAGCTGACCGAAACTAATGTATTACATATGTAGTTGTTATAAAAACTCATCGGTAGCTGCTTCACAAGATCAAAGATAGCAGCATTTGCGGAAGAAGGAGTAGGTTGCTGAGACTGAAAGGTTGGAAAAAAGCTGTAAGGCACTGCCCGGCAAGTAAACGTCAACAGGGAACAAACGCTTATGCTGATCAGACATTTAGAAACACCCGCCATTTTTGACGATTAAAGGTAAAAGTGTTTCTGCTGTCCATCAGGTGTTGATTTCCTTTTATATTATAATGGTTTATTTGGATTGTATGGTAAAAACCTATGTACGGTACTTTTAGCTATAAATGTATTTGTAAATACTGAGATCATTATTTTGCACGTTTTTGTGTTGTTTTGGCGGTGTTATTGATTTCGTATTTCCAAATGGGCCAGCGCTCTATTTTCTGAGTCGTTAAAAGAAATTGTAGGTCAAATATATGAACGTAAAAACTTATAGTAGATTTGGGGTCTCTGGAAGTTCCTGGTCATTTGGGGCTGGGGGTTAGTGGTATCGGTATCTAATGCTGCGATTTAGATCATAATCCTAAGTTCCGCCATGCCAAGTTAGGTGGATTCGATCACATGCTTGTACGTTACAAGGAAAATTGGGCGGCATGTCTGGCCTGACGTTGTTTTCCAGACGAACCCGGATTCTCCCCAAATTGTGCAATATGTTAGCAATTAAATCTCAGAGAAGCAAATCGAATCCTTCAGGGGCAGTCCGGTTGATGTAGACGGAAGTTCTCTGTAATCAGGATGTGTACCTACGAATGTTTTTCCCACTTGATGGTCTGGTGATTCCTGTATATTATAGTATGGTAATGTTTGCAATGGCGGGGGGGAGGGGGGCGAGAGGCGCACCCCCCCCCCTTAATTTTCGACGGTACCCTTTTTTACTGCTGAAAATGCCTTTTCTCAGACCCAAATATGTCCGTTCCGAACGTTTACTTAGACAAAATATCAGCCAAATAGCTCTTGGAATGGCAACAGACGCAAGGAAATGGCGGATAATTTTGGGGGGGTTACCGCCCCCGCTCAGGGCGTGCCCTGTCTCTGCGGACAGTGCCCTCATTTTGCGGCGCCCCCTCCCCCTTTTCAAAATTCCTAAATCTGCCCCTGGTTTGACTCAGGAATTTCGTTTTTCTTACAGCGGTCTTAGTTTTTTTTTACTATATACGGCAAAACAGTCCCGCAAATGGCCCAACTGGTCTGGATGCCATCAGAGCATTGAACCGCCTCGCCACATCTTTACTGGGGGAAATGGGCACCATGACAGCATGCATCAGTGTTGGAGTTAGTGCTTGTACTGAATGTACTTGTTGGTGGCAAAAGTTCGTTTCATTCAGCCCTATTCTGATCTTTCCTTTTCAGCGCAGTTAAGATTTATTATTGATAAATGAAAACATCATTTTATTCCTGGCAAAGAGCTCAGTCGATTAAATTTTCTTATACCTCCTTGAATCTTGATATATTCAAATGTATTTCGACGATTTTATATTATAAAGGACGTGCTGATCGTGCCATTAAAAATCTATATTGTATACCGGACCTGAACAAGTTTGAACGTCAAGGTATCTATAACGTTGATGATACGGGATGCACAACGGTGACGGAAACGAAAACGCTGTAGCTACTACCTGCATCTCTCCTTGTAACCGGGATTTTTTAGACGAAACAGAATGACCCAATTCCTACTGAACAACTAACAATTCCCAGGTCACAGTCATGTTCTACAACAACGAGGGTGCCCCACACAGAACCTAGGTTTGCTGCAACACCAGCCAAACCGAGTTTTGCACCAACACCGGCCCAGTAGCCAGGGTCCAGTTCTACTGCAATACCAGGTCTATAGCCAGAATCCAGTTGCAACCACAGCAGCCTGCCAACCAGAATCTCGTTTTTTTGCAACCCCGGACCACCAGCCCGGCAGACAGAATCGATTTCAACTGCAACACCAGTTCTGGTTCAGACAGGGTCAAGTAACTATATACGTATCACCTGCTGATATTGTTTTACTTCTAAATGCTGGTCCATGAAAGGTTACCAACAGAGGTTACAAGAGAGGGTATACAAATATTTTAATTGGTAGGCCTACATACACCATAACAAACGCACTTGCTACTATGGCTAGGCACGCTAAAATACGGCAGATGAATCAGACAGTCAAACCAGGAGCTAAAAAAGAAACTTTTTCGATACCCAAGCATCTCAATCTCTTATCTTAATCAGTGGGCGACATTCATGGAAAATGGTGAAATTGATGCTAATGAGCCAGATTACGAGATCATTGAAGGTGATGTTATACTTGTAAATTAGTATCGTCCAAATCACGGATTGTGCATTATATTTTGCAGTATGCTATTATTGATGGAGACGAGTGTGAAGGTATTTCCTTCAACGCGAAATCAATCGTCATCAGACCATATCCACATTTATGATTAATGATAAAGATGAGTGATCATTCCATAAAAAAAGCCATTATCAAGAACCTAAAGGACATTATCAACAGCTCATCGATATGGAAAACTTTACACGGTGGGATTTCCACTAGTCTCTTTATAGAGCCTTTCGCGTAATTCGTCTTTCGTGCATTGTACGACGGTACCGTGTTCTAAATACTTTTAATGTCTACCGAAGTCAAAATGACTCAAAGCAGTCCATTCTTAGTGAAAAATATCCTATCTAATGCAAAATTCCGGTGCTAAAGTGGGGCCTCGATTTTGGACCAAATGATGTTCCTGACAGGAGAATGCATTTTATATTGTCAAATCTAATTTAGAATCTCTCAGTCATATGAACATTTGATTTCGAAGATTTGTCCCACTTTACCCACCCGAGATTCGGTGCTGTATAGATGTACATTAGGACACCTTTTATTTCTGGTCATAACTAGTAACGGTAATCACCGGTTTATACGTGAATTAAGTCGAAAGCATCTGAATAATTCAAACCTGAAATGAATGACATATTCTGTATTCTGGGCAAAAGTTAAAACGATTTGCTATCACTGATGGTTTCGATGATTGTAATGACTTTGTTTTTAATCCTATAATATTATGACGCGGGTGTATAAAAAACGCCCATGCATGGCTTTGTTCTTCTTTCAACTAATAATCAATTTTTGAAAAACGGTTGCCAGGCAACGAAACATACGCCCACGGCAGCTAAATCTTCCGGGCAGTAAACAAGAGTTGTCACATAAGTAATCATCAGCAAATCATTAGAATTTGTTTGGTTTTTATAAATTCTGCCCCATTCTAACGTTTAGTATACGAAACATTTAATATTATGGATTTAGCTGTTCGATCATATTTTCAAGAAATTCAAACTCGACCATCATTAATGTGTAACGGGGATATAGTCAAACGGTTTTTTAATTCGGAATAAAATTGTGACCTCCAGGGGGGTCCACAAGGTAAAAACATGATTTTTAGTACAATCAGGGGCCACAGTTCAGGAAGTTATAGCCCAATGTGCCCGAATATCGAAAGGAACTGCGATCTTTGGGTTATAAACTTACATTTCAAAATTCATCAAAATCGGATTAAAATTGTAACCTCTACAGGGTCCACAACCTTGATATATCATATTTTCACACTATTCGCGTACAAACGGCGGCCATTTTGGTCCGATTTTCACGAAATTCGAACTCAGCCTTCATTACCATGTAACGGTGATATAATCAAACGTTTTTTTTTTTTTAAATCGGATGATAATCTTGACTTCCAGAGGACCACAAGCTGAAAAGGACGAGTTTTGGGAAAATCAGGTCCCATAATCCACGAAGTTTCGATCCGATACATGCCAATATCGAAAGCAGCCGAGATCTTATGGGGATAAACCTATATTTCAAGTTACGTCAAAATTGTAGACGGACGGACGGACGGACATCCGGGTGGAAAGGGGCGACGACAATAATATACGTCCACGTGAAAATGTGGGCGTATAACAATATATTACATGTTATAAGGAACATAGAATAAAGAATACGAAACATGAAATACAAGTTCGTTTTAAAAGTGAAAATATATACCAGAAACATTATTTCAAAAAACATAGATATTAAAAAATGAAAGAAAGGAAAATGTGAATTCTGCCTTGTAATACCTTATTTAATAGTAGGGCAACTAGTCTTGGTTTATACGTTAAAATGCTTGATCATAATGACATCAGAAACTGAAGGGGGAACATCAAGTAAATAGATTTTCAACCGTTATGGCTAAATTGTTACTGAAAGTAGGAGAAAAAACATTTAGCCTTATAAGAGATTGCTAGTGTGGACATTTAACTAAACAGTGGACATTCAATTACCCAGACACTCAGCTTTGGCATTTACTGTATATATTGTGAATGGAATCCCCTAACCCCACCCTCCAATAAAAAGCCAGTAAATGTAAGTATTTAAAGCTGCAATTCATATTTTTAAGTTATATTATTAAAATATATGAAAATAAAGTCTTAAAACAGTCCTACTTAAAGAATATAATCCTAGTAATCCTATAATTCACTATTGCCAGTTGAGAAATTGGCAAAAATATTGCATGGGGGAATGGAAAAACAAGGGTGGTAATTGTGTTATTCTTTCCGATGTGAAAGATGTTTAAATGTGGAAAATAATGCTTATGATTGTATAATGTGGGTTGACAACCTATTGAGCAAAAGACATAGAAAGAAATATGTTTTGACTTTCTTAGAAAATATGAAATTCCCGCTTAAAAGCAAAAATAATAAATTATTCTTAAAAGACAATGAAATAAAGACAAAGTTTATTTGAACACAGTCTAAGAGTTGGGAATCGTGCAACTAAGTAGGTAGAAAAATAAAAACAACGAGGAGTGGGGAAGAGAAGAGGAGATACAGCTGCAAGAGAAGGGACAGCGGAGAAATATATTGGCATAGATGAATAAATTTTATAATTGAAGATTTTGTTTTTGTTGCTAATGTATATTGTTTGTGCTGATGTAAAATACACTTAATTTCTACCATCTAGAGTATCAAAATGAAATTGGGAAGACAATCTTGACTGTTTTTGCTGGAGAGACTTTAAGAAGGAGAGAGAAAGAGAGAAATGGGTTTTAACCTCAATTTAGCACAAACTAGGTCATTTCGGGACTAACATATTATGGTTCAACCCTATTTCAGGTATGGGCCACTTGCGCCATCTCTACCCAAAGTGGCACGCCATATCTTTGCCAAAACCTGCCAGTTGCTAGCCAGATTTGGGCCACACAAGGTGAGCGTGTATATAAGCGAATGTGGGCCAGATCTGGCTCTGACTGGGCCACGCCTGCCCCAGATATGACACCCGACTCAATTATTTTGCCAGATGTGGGCCGTGTCTGTGCCAAATATGGGGTTGTCTGGATAGTCTCAAATCAGGAGGGACGTTCTTGTACCGTCCCCTCTCTATGTCTAGTTTATGGGAACGTTTAATGGGGTCATAGCAGATTTGTATTTTGTACATGAAGTAATAATTATCTGGAAAGTCTACAGTATGTTTTACAGTGCTATAAGTTGTGATTGCTTTTGAATTGCCAGAAATATATTCGGTTCTATAAATAGACCTAGTATTGAATTGAGGCCATAGCGGAAGCATCATAAAACGATCTTGGTTTTTAGGATCCGTAGTATCAATACAAGTTAGATCAGCTAATTTCCCCATTCTTCTATTGGCAGCAACATCATATAAAATGACATATCTGATTACATGTACAACACCTAATATTTAATATTTCATGACAGGTGAATTGCATTGTTCACAATGTAAAAAGAGACACTGCCATTCTGATCTCCTTTATCATTACCGTTGCCAGTCAAGTAGCCTACTGGAGCTGTAGGGAAAATTGTTAAAAACTCTTATTTGTGTATATAAATCATGTGGAGGGGTCCTCCCCACCCCCTCCCCCCGGTCCAATTATTTTTTCGGGGGGAGGGGGACCCCTCCATTCTGATCTCGTTTATCATTACCGTTGTCAGTCAAGTAGCCTACCGGAGCTGTATAGAAAATTGGTAAAAACTCTTATTTGTGTATATAAATCATGTGGAGGGCCCCCCCCCCCGGTCCAATTCTTTTTTTTCTTTTTACTTGCCCCCCCCCCTCCCAAATTTGGCGAAATAAAGTGCCCGAAATCTAATAAACACTAATTTTAGGACTGGAATAGCAGTAAAACGCGTTTGGGGCCGTCAAATATTCCAAAATTTTCTTGGGGGGTCCATACAAGGTCAGCTCCGCTTCTGCGCCTCTCGAAGAAAAATGGCGCCGCTGTCTGTAAACCTGCTTCGGGCATTTCTAGTTTTGCTTCTTTAACTCTCAACGAGCCCTAATAAAACACTAATTTCATTTTTCTTTTATAATTGAATACCACGAATTTGTACTGAGTTGACTATGGATTAAAACATTTTGTCTGGAGACACTCTACTTTGTGAGACATTTTTCGAGCATCAATTAGTACTTGTGAATGCAACAGTGTGATTGATTGGATGGTTGGAATTCAGAGTGGGATTTCGGTTACATAGCCATTGGATACTTTTGGAGTTGCTTACACAGGCTAGAAAAGCAGAAAAGGCATTTGCGGTGTTTAAATTTTCATAATTTTCTCCGGGAGGGTGCCCCCCCCCCCCAGCCCGCGACGATTGATTGGTTGATTGGAATTCTGGTCAGTTGCTATCTTCGCAGGCTGGAATAGCAGGAACGCGTTTGTGGCAGATAAATTTTGAAAATTTTCTCTAAACGGTACCGTCTTCGTGGATATAAACGATTGTTGGAATTCGAGTCAGGCTATATATTAATGCACTTTGAAGTTGCTTTGTATTCCAAATTTTTCTTAGGCGGGGGTGGGGTGGGGCAAGCCACGTCTTAATTCGCCTCTCGAGGAAGACTAAATCCCCGGTTTTACGCAAGGAGTGGGGTCGCCTGTCCAGTCTCCCTGGGTACTCTGGTTTTCCCCCACAGCTATAGACCCCTACGCGCAAGCGAATTATCGAAATAAATATTTAGTCCCGAAAAGACCTAGTTTGTGTCGAGTGGAGGTTAAACCCCATTTCTCTTTCTCTCTCTCGAGGAAGACCCCCACCCCATCCCAAATATATATTTCACGGCGGTGGGAACAGAAAACTTACGATGTTTAACCCAATTTCAATTAATTTCATTTCGTCAAATTTAGTGAAAAAAATGGTATTTCGTTCCTTGTAAAATATCGGTTTAAATTATGGAGCAACCACTTCTCCCGCCAAGTTAAAGTCTTGTATATCCAGACATTATTTAACAACAAATTTGCTATACTGAACCAAAAAATCCTACTGACCAAGGCTCAAATTTGATATTTATTTTTGTAAACAAACATGAAGATTGTACTCGTTTTCTCACAACGTAAGAAAATTGTGTGATGGGGGGTAGGGGGCTATATAAATCTATAATGTAGTATAGGAAAGAATATCAGCGCCTCCTATTAGTACTACTACGTTTGGTACTTTGGTGGCATTATTATTTGGGAGCAGATCTTTTCATATCAATTCATCTCGATATTCCGGCGTGGTTGTCAGTGATGCAGAACGGAGGGCTTGACAAGGACAGCTGTCTAGTCGTTAGGAGCACACTGTATATGGCGTATGCCCGTCTTCAATTAGCCCAGGTTAGGTGCAGAAGGGTATGACGTTAAACCCCATTTCATTTCATTTCATTTTCATATCAAGGCCGTGTAGTAACTGCCAAGACTTTCATCCGGGTTGTTTATCCCAAACTGGTGGGATCATCGTGGCCGTGGCCTGGAGGACTGGTCACACTGGTGTTCGATTTCTGCATTGGCCAAGAGAGTTCACCCAGATTTTCCGGTGTGGTTTTCCCTTGTCATTAAATGTGATGCATGACGACGGAGCAGAGGGCCTGACAAGGACACAGCTGTCTACTCGTTCGGATGGGACAAAAAACGAGGCTCTACGTGTACATCTTGGCATGCACCTAAAATGTTCCTTGACAGTTAGAATTTGATATAAGAGTAGGCAATAGTGCCGCTGTCTGAGCAAAATTTCCCTCACATTCACATAGCACACTGTATTGCGTATGCCCGTCTTCATTCTCTCAGTTCGGAGCAGAACAGTAGGACTAGGACGCATTGAACTTGTTTATTTGCAGAAACACAAATATAGCTGACAAGGACTTAAATACTATGAACAGAACACCATGTCAAAAATTAAATAAACTGCCCATAGTTACATTTACAAATTGTATTAAAAATATGATATTAATATAGCAAACAGCTGTTTAGGTCATTTTTTATCAGTGATATTTTATGCATTATATATGATAGGGAGATTTATGGTACCAGTACTAATACTGATGTATACGTAATGATTTAGGTTTTTGATATACAGTATCTTTTTACTGGACATGTATATTTCTAAAAGTGATTTCTTTATCTTACAGAAGATGAAAATTTTCAGCAGTTGGTTGAAAATTATTTTGAGATATGTGACAATTCAGTTTTGTTTTCTTTGATAATTACAGATGAAAACTTCGACCAGGTAATTAAATTATTCCAATGTACACAATTCACATGAAAAGTGAGAACTCTGGACAAGATTATCATTCCAAACTAGTGCAACACTTAGCTGTAAACAGTGACAGATTTGGGACATCAAAGTTGGATATTTTTAAAGTTTCTGGAACACAAGTAACCACTTCTGATTCAAGGAGTTTTTTTGTACTTTTGTAGATATATGTGACTACATCTTAGTCATTTGCAAGAAACTTTTTTGTAATAAGTTTAAGAAAGCAACATCAGTTTCCTTCAGACAAGAGTTGTTTGTGGAATGTGGATGTATATTTTGTTGACTGGTTATATATATTTTTTCATTTTTTTATTTACAGAGCGTGCAACTAGATGGTGATAATATAACTTGGTTTTCTAAAGATGAATGGCATGGACAAAAAAACCTGTTGCAAAAGTATGAAATGAAATGTGTTTTAACATCCTACTTTTCTGTACTGACCAATAACTGAGTAACCCCAAATGAACTAACAATACCCCCGCCCCCCCACTCCCCTCTCTCTATCTGACAAAACACATCAACTAGAAAACATGGACATAGTACATAAACCAGAAAACAAAGCTAGTGTCTGGGTCTGGCCATGACTGCCTTTTGATAAATTAGTATATTTTATGAATACTTGTTCATTGTAATCTCAGCTAGTTATGAACTATAATAATAACTAAAGATACTTCTATTTTTAGCGAGATATTATCATGCACTTTGGCAGAGGCAATCAATGGTATGGCAGATTCCTTGGCATATTCAGGTAATTTGGTTTGCATAGTTAAAGAATTATTATAATACTAAACTTAAAGACCACATCAAATGATTTAGAAATTTTTTACGTATGTACTCAATAGTTACAAAATCCATTTTACGACAAGTTCAAACTAATCTGATTAAAATTAATTCAGATATTTATGTTTTAGTATCCGGTTTAGTAACGGTTTTCAAATTTTCAATTACAACCTTAATCCAGTTGATTGGCTGGTGACGTCACAGGCACTACATATAGTATACACATCATCTATATATCATTGCCCGTGCAATACACACAGCCAGTTGGCACGTGTGTATTAGTCGGTCCAATAAACATTTGACTGCCGTAATCATTAAGGCGTAATTATTTACATGGAAGCTACACATCACTATATCAGTCAAAGCATTTTCAAAAGCCGACCTTTCTCGTCTTGAGTTGTTATAGATTATATAATTGTGACAAGAATATTACCGAGTGTATTTCAAGATGCCATATTACCGTTGTGTTATTGAGAGTTGTGGAAATTCCAGCAAGGGAAAGGTGAATAATGTACCGGCGTTTCATAAATTTCCCAAGGATGAAATCTTACGGATAGGGTGGAATGCGTTTGTAAACAATTCAAATCCTGATTGGCAACCTACAGTCACAACAGTGATATGCAGTGAACATTTTACGAACGATTGCTTAATTACCTATACACACCCGGCATGTGTATTTACTAACACCTGACTGATTCCTTAACCCCCCTAATTAAATAAAACAATTGACTACGGAATAATTTGTTTTGTAATACATTTTAATTCAAGATCCATTTTAAAATTTGTTTCATTATGTACGGCCATTCTGTTTTCTCATGGCAACGATTTTAATACAATCTACCATCGTGTACAGTCTAAACGATTCGAGATACATTTTCGTCCATATTGTGGTTCTAATTTAGAAGGGTAATTATCATTTTTTGTTACGCCGGCCAGATGAATTTGTAATAATGAATATCAAATACACTTGATCAAATGTGGAGTTTCTGGTGCCAATTGGTGAGTGATTAAACTGTCATTTTAATTATAAATACTTGTATTCTTTATAAAAAAAAAGTTAAATGATGTTAGACATTATAACCTTATCTTATCAAAAACGTATATCCATCGAATGATTTATATTTAGATGTTGTTTCAACACCAATCAACAAATAATACGAGGCTACTTTATTACAAAAACATCGGTGAGCAAAGAAAAAGATAATTACCTAATCAGCATTCTTAATTACTTTATGACCAAATCACTGTTCAAATTTAGTCTGATTGATTAATGACAGGTATTAACAACACTACACTTGCGATACACATAGATAGTTAGGTGACCCTTCTCGATCTGTTAATTCTAACGTATATTGAGATATTTTTTCGTATTTCATTTTTACGGTCTATTTCAGAGTAATAAAGTCAAATTCGCAAGCAGAAAGAAAGGCGCCGTACGTCGATATTTTCAGGGCCATTTTATGTGCACTTTAAGATGGGCCATGGAGCACTCACAAGCAATTGTCAGTAAAAGAATTTGCGACAACAATATAATAATATGGCCAAATTTCAGTGTGGGCATTCATCAGTGATTTAACCGATTTTGTTGCTAGGATTTCCCAGAAAATACTTGTTGAAACTTTTCATGATATAATTTTATAGAATGTTAGCCTTATGGCTACAAAATGTTTAATCCAACATTATATTATATAATTATTTACCATTTAAGGAGAACCTGTCAAGTGTTATTTATTTTTACCAGAGGATGTAGATTTTAACAGGTTTGTTTTGTATTTCTTTACCAACATAAAACCCACACTATTGAAAGGAAGATGACAAGTTTTGCCGTGTGCATGTGTATATTAATCATTTAGTGATAAAAGTTGTACAAGATTAGTCTCGGATAAATTTGAGTGAAAACAACTGGTACATTCTGTGTGAAAGACATTGAAAAATATTTGCCCTAGTGTTATGGAACTATCTATCTTTTTGACATACAGACTTTCAGTTTTTGTGTGCATTTGCCTAAAAGACCCGGGTGGTTGGATGGTTAGCATGTGCTCACTGTATCCTAAGTCAACTGGTGTGGTTTCTATTCCCTGGTTGCATGTGACAAGGAGTAGGGTCGCCTGTCCATCACCATCTGGTTCTTCCGCTTTCCTCCTACTGCCAAAGACCCTTACATGCAAGCAAATTATTGAAATGAAATTGAATCGTGTTAGTCCCGAAATGAACTAGTTTGTGTTGAGTTGACATTAAACACATTCCGCACTTTTCAATACCCGAAATAACCGTGCCTGTATACTTGTGTAAGTTATGTAGTGGTGAGTGATCATCACAATGAACACATCATCCGTACAACTGAACAGTGGAATTTATTTTAATGAGTTATGTAATCTATTTAAACAAAAAAAAAAATATGATTTAGATTTCAAATTACAGGTGACTAAATTGGGCTATTGATTTGGGTATTTGATTTGCATGCTTAAACCTAGTTTTATCAAAGGATACCCTGTGGAATAAGGTACTTCCCCATTCAGTTTGGATTCTGATAGGCCTGTTTTATACTTGTGATGTCATCACATTTTTAAAAAGTGTGTGTGTATACTAAGTATAAGTCACACTAAATGTAGGAAAACATTGGTGATATGTTGTTTTTGTTTTAAATATTTCTTTAGAGATGATAATAAAAAAATTATTTTTTTATTTCAGTCATTTGGGATTGTATGGTGCTTTGTATCGTCTCAAGCTATGGCACAATGTGAAACCAACTTTTGTAACAACAAGTGATTGTTTGACAGAATCTGTATTGTCTTTGACACAATTCTTGGAAGCTGATATCATTGATGAAATGAAACTAGATGAAGAAGAACCTGTGATATGGTCGGGAAAAGTAACAGTAATGAATAAAATAGTAAGATGTTCAATGCTTTAAGAATTGTCTTGTGTTTTGTTATAAGAAAAATCTATTGTTGGAATTGCACATAAAATAAATCCAAATCTTTGATAAGGTGCCCCACCAAAAAATATATCCAGATTTATCAATAATTATACCTATATTTCCACAATATTCACGTATATGACAAGTTATAACCATTTAAAGTACAGTAATATAGCCTGAAATCATAATTCGTGGGGCAATCTGTCTTTAATTATTATTGATCAGTAAAATATAAAATAGTACTGTAATAAAAGAATGAAAATAAACCCTGTCATTTTATAAATGAATAGTAAATACAGTAGGTGGTGTGAACTTGATATAATGATAACAGATGTCAACTATAACGGGTATTTAATTAATAATAAACTATAGATAGGAGTAAGTAACTAAAAGTTGAAGTTGGTACCAGTATATTTATATAAAATGCTACATAAGAATAAGAAAATTTTGCAATGTCCTGAAACTATCCAGGTCTATCTTTAGAGAATTTTATACTTTATAACACACAAGATGCATGGACACTGTAATAGGAAACAGAAAAAAACCAACAGATGGGTATTGTAATAGTAAATACAGAAAAACCAAATCACACAAAAACGAAACCTACAAATGAAATGAAATGTCCAGCTTTTCTAATAAACTAATAAAGACAGGTCCTCTAGACTAATATACGAACTAGACTAAGAATAAGAATATATATTTTAATCAAATGTGTACAGGTGAATCGAATCAGTTATAGAATTATGAGTTCTATAAATAATTGATAAACTAGGATATTTTTTTAGTAAAAAAGAACCTGGCTTAAGTAATTGAATGTATATAAAGTAACTGATAAACCAAGTGATATTCCATAAATTATTAATATCGATCATTCAAGCTTAATTGACAAGGAGTAATAATCTGGGTTTTTTTTCTAGTAATGTTCCTTATTTATTTTTTACAGGAAGATAAAGGCTACCAGTTTGCTGGATTTAATTTATCATGTGATGATATTGAGTGTTTAGAGAAACGTTTGTGTTTTCATCACTCTGGTCAACCTATAACAACAAATAACAAAGATACATTCCAGTTTGGTAGAATGATTGAAATATTAGATGATGTTGATATGTCCACTATACCTACATTCTTACTGACACCTCTCACCTTAAATTTGTATCCTTTTTGTACATGGTTCATGGGTAACATTGTATTTTGGAAGAAAAGCTGTAAACCCTTAATATCATTCCTAATGGGAGACCATATATGGCAGAAGCAATGGCAAAAGCAATGCTGTCATCCCAGAGGGCTTGCTATCTGGGTAAGCCACAAACCTCATACTTCTGGATCTGGATCTGGAGAGGTACGTTGATGACCTTTCGGTATGATCAACGGGGGAGAGAGCGCGTTCAAACTAATTCTGCTGATTGAGGGCCTTATGGAAACAGCCTATTGACTTTGCATGCATGATGCTATCGTCCAGGTGGTTCCAGTCTCTTTATTATCGTATTGGGGAAAAACAAGTTTTTGTACAGTTCACTTTTGCAGTCTAAAGGTTATTTGTAGTTTGGGATTCAAGTATGTTAACTCTGTGAAAGTCTGAAAACTTTTTAACCGCAACTTTGCGTTTGTTTGCGCGAATTTGGGATAAGTAGTCATGAGATGGTAATCCTGGCACCAGCCCCTCGACCACTTTGTAGAAAAATATTAGGCGGTTTGTTTTTCTTCTATCCTGTAAGGATGGTAGATCCATGATTTTTCGCATCCGTGTGATGCATCCCTGGTCTTTACTTCACAAATATACCTCTTGACATGGCTGTACCAACCATTCCACAACACAATTTAATTATATTTTGTAACATGTAACTTTAATGTACAGTTTCAAAGATTAGTGCTTTCTTATTTTATTACATCTTTAATTTAAATACAGACATGTCAACATTGAGAATATGGCTTCTAGAATATTTCTACAAGATGTACATAATCGTCATGCTGGGGTAATCATTTTATGGTATTCATCATTATATTCTAATAGAAATTACCAGAGTAATATATTGGGGTTGATATATAATTAATTAAGTGTACATTATTTTATTTTACATATAAATCATCTTAGCTTAGTCAGTAAGGTGGTTTACACTGCTTGTTCCACCAAGGTTTGATCCTGGTGTGGGCAGAGAAAGCTCCTCAAGATTTTCAAGTCAGAATTTTGACTGTTGTTGGTACAGAACAGGGGCCTAGGCAAGAACAGCAGGTAGTTGGAATGGTAAAGAAAACCAAGGTTTTGTGTACACTAAGCATGCATATAAAATAATCTTTGCATATCACTAGCTTCATTAGCCCAGTTGTTGCAGAAAAGTTGGATATTAAATACAATTTCTTCTCATTTCTTACAGACAGCATTAGTAGGACGAATAGCTACATATAAATCAACAGATATACCAACTTGTGGTTCAAAACATTTGAAGACATCTTTTTGGAAAGAAGCTATAATGAATGACATTACATGTGTTCAAGGTAATATTTCCTCAAATGTTCTCTTAGCCTTAGAGTTAAAAAACTCATCGATATAATTCAAAGTTTGAATTAATTGATGATGGAATTATTAATCTCATCATTAATTTTCTTCCCTGCCTTCACTGAAGAATTTGTCTGATTGATGAATGCTTTGATTCTGATTGATTGAAAGTAGTACAGTTACTTTACATCAGTTCCTTGATTAAGCTTGATGATGTCTATTTCTTGTCTGGCTAATCAGAGTGATTAACAAATTGATCACTTTATAAAAAGATCCATGGGTATCCTCTGTTTATTTCATCAATCACACTGTTGATTTGATAGATCAGAAGTATTGCTTGTCAGATCTAGCTTTAGAAATTAGGAACCTGTCAGAATCAGTAAACATATCCAAATTCATATATTTACTGCATAAAAACAACTATGTCAGTAAAAAATGTTTATTCAGAAAACCCTACATGAATCTGTTGACAATTATATTATTCACAATAAATAAAAAATGCACCTTACATAGAATGCATGAATGATTAAAGTTATAATGTAAATAGTTGTTGGCATCTAACAAG
This sequence comes from Patella caerulea, assembly GCA_036850965.1. NCBI lineage: Eukaryota > Metazoa > Mollusca > Gastropoda > Patellidae > Patella > Patella caerulea. The sequence goes on from JAZGQO010000006.1 coordinate 30,827,843, forward strand.
TGTTTCAGTCTTTAGTAACTCGGAGATATATATTTACACAGTTTTATTCACTGTTTACCTGTGCTATTACTTGACATATTAATAGTTGGGTGTATATTTACAGTCAAGTAATTTTCTTCTAGTTTTATTATACAGAAAAACAAATTATGAAACTCACCTAATTCAAGTATTTAAGTAGGCCAAACCTATATTGATATACAAATTCTATCCTACCTGTTTTCTATTGTCCCCTGCCTTTCGAAGAAAGTTGGGGACTATTGAAATGGATTCGTCTGCCTGTCTGTCCGTCACACTTTTTTGGACACAATAACTTTCTTTCTAATTGAGCTAGAATTGGTGTAGATGTTTATTAGGTTGATGCCTTGATGGAGTTCGAAGATGAGCATTTTCTGCTGAGGGTAAGCAGAGATAAGCCATTTGATTAGTTGATGCTTTGGGAAACGATAACTTGAGTTATAATTAATTGAGAGTGATGAAACTTGGTGTATAGTTTCATTACATCAATACCTTGACTAAGTTCGACATTGAGTATTTTCTGCTCAGGGTAAGCAGAGCGATAAGCAATTTGATTATTCAAGACTTTGTAACACAATAACTCTTCCTTCGTTGAGGTAGAATGCTATTCTCCCCCGCCTTTCGAAGAAAGTGGGGAACTATTAAAGTGGGTTCGTCTGTCTGTCTGATAGAAAGAGATGAAACTTAGTGTATAGTTTGATTGCTTCATACTTTTGAAAAAAATAAATGTCTAATTAATTAATTAATATGTGTCATCTATTTATTTTGGGATTTCGGCGGGGGACAATGGTGGCTTGTTTTCAAGATTTCTGGTTCTATAGAAACTCTGTGACTTCTAAATCTAAATATAGTAAGAGATTTAGAAAATCATCCAATGTTACATAGATAAAGTTGTAAACACCAGTGTTCAACACCTGTACTAAAAGATTGTGTATATTGTAAGTCTCATAATGAACTATTCTATAAATTTTAACACCCGTTTATTCTCTTCATTTCATTTTTAGAACCCGAAGAAGAGCATTTACCTGGATTTCAATATCTTCATTTTATTGTGACCAAACACCCTGGTAAAGATGAACATGATATGGCACCATTAAAACTAACTGTACTTAAATCACCTAAAGAAATAAATAAAAACTTATTGACTGTTTTAGAAAAATCTGACTCTGTGACAAGTGATAGTGATATTAAGACAGATTTTCTTTCTAGTTTGCCCTGTATAAATAATCTAGATTTAACTTTACTTCATGATCATTTGAATCAAATACAAGTTGGTCTGTTAAAAGAATGGATAGGTATGTACTGAATTTGATTTTTTTCTTATTTTTTTATTTACAACCAATATCAAAGTAGTTACAAGGTACGCAACATGAATCCTTCCTTTAATGCATTATATAAGAGTTAAAGGGGAAGACCAACGATTTTCAACAAGGTTTCCATAAATAATAAATATATATTTAGAAATAATCTCCCTTGTAACAAATGCAAAAAAAAAATTTGTAAGCGAGAAATTAATTTTTATTAATATCGGAAGTGACGTAGTTGGTTCAACACGTCACTTGTCTCTACAGTAAACATTCAAATTTGGAGTAAGTTTAACGCTGTATTTTGTGTTCGTTTCGACGTTTCGCAGAACATCTGATGAAAGGAAATCTTTATTAGGATATTAAAAACATTAACTTACGTTTTTTTAAAGGTATAATACACAAAACCCCTGCGTAAATTAAGTTTCTAAACTGGACACTGTGACCCAATTTAAGCCGCATGTTTAGTTGTTTATATCACGTGATAGCTGGCACGTGACAGAAATTTGTACATCACGTGATAGCTGACACATATTTATTTCGTCTGCACCGTTGTTTTTAGTAACTGACTGCGTATCTTTTTACATTTATAAAAGTAAACAGACCAATATAAGCGGCCTGTGAATAGTATCTTCATCCGATACACTGGTGTCTGACATCGACATAATATTTATTTCCACGCGTCAAACAACACAAGCAGAAGAAATGCACAAAAAACAGTCAGTCGGTAAGCACAAAACAACGATGCAGACGAAATATTGAGTCACGTGTCTATCACGTGATGTAACACCTGTCACGTGCCAGCCATCACGTGATATAAACAACTAAACACGTGGCTTTAATTGGGTCACAGTGTCCAGTTTAGAAACTTAATTTACGCAGAGGTTTTGTGTATTATACCTTAAAAAAAAACGTAAGTTAATGTTCTTAATATCCTAATAAAGATTTCCTTTCATCAAATGTTCTCCTAAACGGCGAGACAGTCACAAAATACAGCGCTAAACTTACTCCAAATTTGAATGTTTACTATAGAGACCGGTGAGCGCGTTGAACCAACTACATCACTTCCGATATCAATAAAAATTAATTTCTCGCTTACAAATTTTTTTTTGCATATGTTACAGAGGGGATTATGTCTAAATATATATTTATTATTTATGGAAACCTTGTTGAAAATCGTTGGTCTTCCCCTTTAATGAAATCTGCCTATTGCAGGTCTTTTTTCTGGCTTCAAATGTTATTACTATTTAGGCATTTAGTTGCCTGAAAATTCCATTATATGTTTAGATCATGGGATGGCTAAGATATTGAGTGGATTAGACAATGTCTGCCATGTCTTCGTTAAACATTAATATAATAATGAGACCTCCGATTGAAGGACTAAAAATTGAGACTGTGTTTATTATATTTCATAATTATATATTTTTGAATTTTTATAGTATAGCCAAATTTCTCAGCTCTTTACCTAAATCTTACATAATGCATCTTTAAACAACATAATTCCTTTAATATGATCAGATCCCATTCACTAGCTGTAACTTGAACATGTCTTGTACAACTTCCTTCAAAATGACGTTAACATTTGAATATCGAACATTTGCTGCCAAATTGCATTACCATCAAGATTGGTCGCAGTATGTCTTTGGTGTAAATTATTGAGGTCTTTTTCATGCTGATTGACAGTGAAGCCTGTATCATTACAGGCCCAGGGCTGTACAGGACAATGAACGCTAATGGTTGGCCCCTGAATCCATTCACTCAATTTGAAATTTGTTGTTTATTTCTTCTAATGTCCGTGTAGTTTGTCTGGTCTGCAGCTTATCTTATTGGGTTTTTTGTTTTGCATTTAATGCACTTCTCCTGCACTTATTATTTAGATTGCCCAGACACCTTGAATTTTCTTTTGCATTTGCAAAAAATTGCTATTGTGTCTATGTCAATAAAGGGGTAATTATATTTTTATGGATGTAGTCAAATTTTTAAAAATGTCAAAGATCAAAAGAGTGTTTTGAGTTTCTGTTTTCTTTCAAGCTTAGGAAATATTGGTAATAAGGAGTTATCAAGAACTTAAAAACTACAGCAAACAAACTTAATGTCTTTGAATTTTGTTTGAGAGGGAATTCAATTCAAATAAATTTAAGTTAATTATGGCCCCGGTCCCAAAATTACCGATATACAGGACATTTACCTTAGTATATTCCTTCTTATTCAATATATTTTTTTGTCGCCCGCCTTTCGGAGAAAGTTGGGGGACTATTAAAATGGGTTCGTCTGTCTGTCTGTCTGTCTGTCACACTTTTTGGGGCACAATAACTCTCTTCCTAATCGAGCTAGAATGTTCAAACTTGGTGTATGTGTTTATTAGGTCAATGCCTTGATGGAGTTCGAAGATGAGCATTTTCCGCTTAGGGTAAGCAGAGATAAGCAATTTGATTGGTTTATGCTTTGGGACAAGATAACTTTAGTTCTAATTAAGTGAGAGTGATGAAACTTGGTGTATAGTTTCATTACAGTAATGCCTTGACTAAGATCGATAATGAGCATTTTCTGCTCAGGGTAAGCAGAGTGATAAGCAGTTTGATTTGCCGAGACTTTGGAACACAATAACTCTCCTTCTAATTGAGTTAAAATGTTCAAAATTGGTGTGTATGCTTATTAGGTCAATGCTGTGATGGAGTTCTGCTTAGGGTAGGCAGAGATAAGCAATTTGATTGGTTGATACTTTGGGACAAGATAACTTAGGTTCATCTTGATTGATGATTTTTATGCCAATACAATGACTGGATTCGACAGTAACAGTGTATAGAAACGATTGACTCGGACACGAGGGCCCTTTCCCTTGGCCAGAGGGGCCCTTTTGTCAAGCGTGGGGGCCCTTTTGTCTGCCTTTAGGTTCCCCCTAACTAAGGTACATTTTCATTTTTATCGTTGGTTTTAGCTTTTTTCTTTATAAAACACTTTTGGATGACACTTCGTGTACAGTTTGATTGCTTGATACGTTTGAAAAAACTAAATGTGCGATTAATTAATATGTGTCATCTATTTATTTTGGGATTTCGGCGGGGGACATCAGCCTCATTGTTGGCTTGTTTATCTTCAGACTGTTTTCTAAAATCATGATTGTTTGAGTGTCAATAGTTAGACATACTTCTAGCATTTAACACCCTGTATAGACATTTAGGCCTATAGCTTTTAAGATTTGTTATAAAAATGTAGCTCTATAAAAACTCTAAGGTTTCCCTATATTCATATAGATAACAAGTTTGTTTTTATGCATGTTTGAAAGAAATATTTACTGTGTGTACAATCTGACGCCCTGACTAGAAAATTGCTAGCCATTTCTTCAATTTTTAATTAAAATAGCTAAAACTTATGAACATACATGGAATTGTCAATGCATTGCTAACTTCATTGGACCTGGAAGTTCAACAAAAGATACATTTGTCTATTATTATTAACATTTTTATTTCTGTAGATGAAAGAGAAGAGAAGAATTTATCAACAGTTATAAGTCAACATCATCTATTATCATTTATAGAATCAACACAGAGTCAATTTATGACAGCATTATTTCATACATATCAACATCATGAAGAAATTAAGACACATGATATCACTTGTATCGACATTAATTCAGGTTTATCATTTACACTATTTTAAAATTGAAAACTTGATGACCAAAATATTGCTCCGCCATGAAAGTCCCAGGCCAAATCTTTCGTATGGAGGTTTGAGAATATATAAAGATTAAGTGTATTTAAAATTGGCTACTGAATATGGAATGTAGTATATGGAATATACTAAACATTAATAAAAAATACTGAATTAACAACTACCAAAATTTTAAATGAAGCACACTTAAAATGGTCTGCGACCACCTCACTTTACTTCAGTTCCTTTATTCTACGTGGCAAACGCCTCTGGGTCCTTCCACAGCTAAAGACCACTACGTGCAAGCTAACTATTGAAATAAAATTAAACCATATGTTAATCCCGAAATTACCTAGTCTCTGTCGAGTGTATGTTAGGCATTACAATCTTGGTCAGTAATAAGCACTAATTGCTTTCCATAGAATTGTGACCTGTATTCACCAGCTTGAATCTGTGCCTGACATTGTCAGTGACAGGTGTTTTATTTCCAGACTTGAAATTGAAACAAGTATTTTACAGTTTCATGTGTTTACTGAGTATTTAATGGTATTGTTCCAGTTTCACATCTATTCTTTTTGCTGTATACATTTGATTTAAGCCCCAGACATGTATGTTTTCTATCCAAGTGGTTTGTTCAGAGACGTCAATCAAAAGTTGTATATGGTACCCAAGTTTACTGTCAAGTCTTGAATAAAAGTTGCCATTCTGTGTTTCAATTTCAGATTTAGATATTGACCCAGCAATGTGGCCAGAGAGATTAGCTTTACAGTATTATGAATCTAAACAGAAAACAATTCGAAGGTTTAAATCATCTGATAGTATGCCATTATCTTCACCTTTCTACCCTCAAGAAAGTGAGTGATTACTGTATTATCTTTGATTGATTTAGATAATTTAAAGATACATTATGTGACATTCAGATAAATATTTGCCCCTCTCCAAACCATAACACAGCGATAAATGTTCAAACATAATGCTCGATCAAATATGCAATTTTGAGTATGTCATGAATGGGTAAGGGTTGGACATTTTGCTGTTAGGGAGCCTCGGAGAGACAATATCCAACATTGTCCTCCAACTTTTCGATGGGTTACAGGGGAGAGGGTTGGCCATTCAAGCTCTCCCATGTTTTGTTTCAAGAGACACATGTCAGTTAATCTGCTTGTCTTTGTTGGGCCTGGAAGTGATCAGCCCGTCTCAGGATAGTAGTGTTTTAGCATTTAAATTTTTTGGGAATGATGCTGCCCCCTTGAATTGATGCAGAGGCAGATTCACAGTGTTCAGGTGGCATATCATTGCTTTTTTGACAGAATTTTAAAAGTTGTATCAACCCTAACCACATTTTATTCCATGAAATTGTGATTCAACATTCCTGTTCTGCAAAAATTATTTATTTGTGCTTGAGGGAATTGATCTGTGGCACGTTTACTCGATTGTGAAAATACTGTTCTTCATATGGTATGATGATGTTACATTCAGAATTGCAATAAAGTGGGGTCAATTCCTCAAATGAAATTTACAATCATCAATTTGCATAGTAAAGAGATTTTCAAATTATTAATTGAAGGTGGAACATCTTTGGATGCCGTAGAATTTCTACGTTATTTTCAAGCAGATGGTACAGCAATCAATGATAAAATGTCTCCAGTTCGGAAAAAGGTTAGATGATTCAATAAATCTTTTGATAAATAGTTTTACTTAATTCAGGGAACTAGGTTCATATTTATTTGGATGTAACAAAGTTACCACTTAATACACATAGCACTAAGTATTTTTAATCTCAAATTTGTGTATACCCTGTAAAGAAGCCTTTGGCCAATGGTTATTGAAATAGACATATACCAAAATGACTAAGTTAGGGACCTGGTTAGCTGTGTTGGCAGTGGAACACAAAATTGCTTATTTCCCAACACTGACATTATCTCAAAGATGTAAAATTGTCACACCACAAAACAAATCAACCTATAAAATCCATTGAAATGGACAGCTTTATTCTTGATTAAGATTTTCAATTCAAAATTTTTGATTTCAGTCAACAGGAAGAACAGTAAAGAGGTTTTCTAGTCACGATAGTTTAACTAGCTGGCCAGAAAGTAAAGATGCTAATTATCATGATGTTTAGTAAGTTATAGTTTTAACTAATTCACCAAAATTGGTTTTCTGTTTTCCTAAGGCCATAAGTAAAGAAGTCTTTTTCCCCTAAACAAATTGGTCTGGCCTTACATTATTGTAATGCGTACTGGTATATCAGTCTTCGATAGCAAATAAACGTTAAACATACAACTGGTGGACTTCCGTGAATGCTTTTGGTGAATATCATAGTTATAATTGAATAATTTTAAGAAAGCAAATAGCTTGTAAGTTAGTAGTACATATGTAATTTATTAAATGAAACTTTTTAATAGGTAAAATTTGAGTAAATTTAATAATCTGGAGGCCTCTAACTTTTAACATAAAGGTAAAAATTCATTTAACTGTACCTAAAAATGCCATTGTTCTGTTATCAACTGTAGCTGGTGCAGAAAAGTAGGGATTTAAACCCCATTTCATTTCTTTACTCAAGTAATTAATCAGTTTTGAGTATTGAGGATATGTTAGATGATACATTGTACTACTGATTTACAGGAGTAATAACTTTGTTCTTAGAGAAGAAAAATTTTTAAGTCACATAACACACTATTATCATATTTTACAGTACTCTGATTTTATGTCATGCATAGGTCAATATAATCTTTTGTGCATAACTGATATCAGTTGAGTATTTGAATTAGACAAATTTCATTAGTTCATTATTTTATTTTGCAGTTATTATTCAAAAAAGGAGGATAATCATTTTGCTAAAGTACGAGATAAATTCATGAAAGAAGAAACATACTGTTCTCTGTATACACCATTTTATGGGAAAACAAAAAGTAAAAAGATAGAGTCAAAAATGTCACGGACATCATCTGGACATATTTTATCTCCTACCAGAAGATCACCAAGAGGCAAGAAAAGAAAACATACTGATAATGTAAAATCTTCATCACAGACTTCAGTTAAACAAAATGTTGGATTACGGTAAATTTTTATTTTCCCTGTAATCAGATCTTGATACAACCTCATTAACAAATTACAAAGGATTGCTTTATTCAAAACTTGGTTACTAGTCTAGAGAGAAGATATGGTGCTATCATTTTTGGGTCATTCCGTGTCAAATCACCCCAAAAATGTAAACAAATTTGCACGAACGTTAATCTCAAGATCACGAGTTCCACACGGTCAAGTTCAAGGTCAAAGTCTACATCAACAGTTTTTGACACTTCAAAATTCACCCATGTCAAAAATAATATTTGGAATCCTTGTGGAATTCTCATTCCAGAAATACCTATTATAACAATTTTGACTTATTGGTTACTGAGTAATGGTTAAGTAAGGGCATATTTGGAATCCTTGTGGAATTCCCATTCCAAAAATACCTAATACATGTATAACAATTTTGACTTATTGGTTGCTGAGTAATGGTCAAATGAATAATGGCGGCCACGGCCATTTTGGCCAAAATCCCACAAATTGAGACCACCATATCTTGGCAACCGTTGGTCGGATCAAGCTAAAATTTGAAATATCAGTTTTTCCTGGGCTGAATGTGCGCCCAGTTTCGATTCCCTTGTTGTACGTGACAAGGAGTAAGGTCGCCTGTTCAGCCTCATGGGTTTTCTCCAGGTTCTTTGGTTTCCTCCCACTGCTAAAGACCCTTACGTGCATGCAAATTATTGATATAAAATTGACCCATATTATGTTAGTCCCTCCCTAAATGACCTAGTTTGTGTCAAGTGTACTTTAAAATTAAACCCCATTTCTTTGGCGCACTCTTTGAGATGCAATACCTTTATTCTAGTAAAATATATGTTTAATAACATTTCTAATGCAAAGATATCAACTACACTAACATCAATACCGTCTGCAAGTGTTTTATTAATTTACTGAAATTTCACTAGTTGATCTTTTGAATAGCATTAACTGTACCAGTTCTTATTGTTGGTTCTTTTTTAAATATACATCATACTTAAATATACAATATACTTAGCTTTTTAAACATCATCATGTTCTTTAACTGAATTATCCTTTTAATTGTAATCTCTGTTTCATAGAACTTTTATGTTAACTACGAGTGGTTTGACATGTTAACATTCTCAATAGTTTAACTTCCAAGCAAAATGGTACTAATTTCTATTTCTTATTGCAGGACTCCCACAAAGTTAGCTCAAAGGCAATTGAAAAGTCCGAAAAAAAGACCTAGCCAACAAAGTCCTAGAAAACGAGTTACCAGTAGTCAACCTCTACGATCTTCTCCTAGAAAAGGTGTAAGACAATCCCCAAGAAAAGCAGTCACAGCTTCAAGACCCTTTGATTTTTCAGGTAATCCTCATTTTTCTTGTATTGCAAACTTATTGAAATAAGAAAAGGTATAAGGTTTTATAGAAAAATAGCACACATGTAATTGCCTCATGGGCTTAATAAATGCACTACACAGTATAAGCTATTTTACTTTTTGTTTTCAGGTTCACAAGTTGTAAGAAAATTACCAGCCCCTTTTACATTAGATGAAGATTCAAATCAATCGAATGTATTTGGTAATTTTACTAATATCCCAGCACCACATACAATAGAAGTTAGAAAGAAAAAAACTATAGAAGCTGGTCAATCTTCAAAAGCAGGAGAGTCTAGATCACAAAGACACAGAAGAGTAATTTATTTTTAATCATATAGCATGCAGATAATATTGATAAGTTGTAAATGTTACAAAACGCAAATTAAACTGTATTTTAGTATAGTTTGTTTTATTGATTGTATGTCACTCAATATTTTCAATAAAATATGAAATTAGAAATATAAATTACAAGTTCATTATCGGTCCATTTTAATCAATATTGATGTTATCTTGATGTGAAAATATGTGACCCAAATTTTTAATATTTAAAACATAATGAACATTTTAAAATCAATACATATTTGTTTCGATGCCATTTGTAATGAACAAGAAAAACATATCCTAGAACACCATGCAGAATACTGATTCGCAAACGACAAAAAAATAATGAAAAAAATGTCAGTCTGGACTGTTCACATATTTTACTGAACATATTGATTAGAAATTACAATAAAAATCACTTTCTATACATCCATCTGACATTAATATGTACTTTTAGACATGTTTTTTGTCATTATTTAGGTTCGAAAGAAAAAAGAGCCATATGCGCTTTAAACATCAATCAATTAATAATTCCATGTTTATTTCAGAAATTAGAAGAGATATGTACTCGGGTGTTAGAATTAAATGGAGTTGACAAATCTAATAGCATCTTTAAATCATGTTCATCAAATTTATATCAAGTGACTAAATTCTTTGTTAAGGTACGTACATACCCATTCAACCAATCCAATTAAAAACAGATGTTATTTTTATGAGGTTTATTTAGAGGGTCACTGAGTTTACATCTCAAGAATAAGAAAAGGACCTTCTGGTTCTGTGATTACAGAATAATGCCTTTGAAATGAAATGGGCTTCAACGTCCTATTATTCTAACTGGGCTAATGAAAACTGGCATACGAAAAAAATTTTGCACATGCACTAGTGCTACAGCCTACTCTTATGTCGAATTCCAACAGTCAAGGGTTCTTTTAAGTGCATGTCAATGTGTACAGGGAGACTATTTTCTGGGGGGTGGGGGGCTGTATCATACGGCCTGCCATTGAGTCAACTGGTGTCATTTCTAATCCCAGGTTGTACGTGGCAAGGAGTAGGGTTGTCTGTAAATGAGGGCATATAAGTTATTAATCTGGTATGTAGAGCAAGGGTTCTATCTAGATAAATATTATGGCAACATGTACTTCAACTATACATAAGGAGAATTTAGAGAATAGACAGCAGTATTTACAATGGGGGTTTTAAACAGTCAAATAAATGTTGGTATTAGATGTTCTAGACAGTAAAAGTTCATGAATGCTGGATTGCAACATAATAGTACTCCCTTTAAATTGTGCATCCATTGAAACTGGAAACTTTTACTATTTCGGTTCTGTTAATGACAGAATTTTTTCAAGGACTAATTTTTTTAATTTGCACCTTTCTACATGGACGTAGTATTTGAAATAAATTTCAGTATGATGGATTAGAAGTGAATATAATTTTGAATCTATAAAGAATGTCAGATTTGTATTTGTAGAGTTCATTTCTTGTCCATTATATGCAGACTATAATGAGATGTATATTTTTATGTGGACATAATTGAGCAAATAATATTGTATACTTTTTCAGGCTTTGCCGAATGCCCATAGTTTGTCACAAGAAATGAGACGAATAGCAGAAGGCCAAGTTCTACAGGTACTGAACTAAAATTTGTAATTATGTTTTAGAAAATTGATATATGCATTTAATTTGTTTTAGTGGAAATCACAGTGGAATTGAATCAAAACTTGTACCAATAGTTATCTCTGTTTAATGTAGACTAATATCCAATTCACTATATATTTATACATTGTTTAAGGTCATGAGACGAAGAAGCCTGTTGATTTTCAGTGATTTCCAATAATTAATGTCTGAGTTATGGCCCTTAATCACCTTTAAAAAAAAGCATGTTGATGCTCTAGAGGCCAAAGTTAATATTCGATTGACTTGAAATTTATACACAGTGTTCAAGGTCATGAAACGAAGTAGCCTTTTGATTTTCAGTGATTTCCGGTAATTATTGCGAGAGTTATGACCCTTGATCACTTCAAAAAATATTGTGGACGCTCTAGAGGCCAAAGTTAATATCCGATTGAGTTTAAATTTATACACAGTGATTAAAGTCATGAGACGAAGAAGCCTATTGATTTTCAGCGATTTTCGATAATTATCTCCCTTGATCACTTTGAAAAATCTTGTGATGCTCTAGAGGCCAAACTTATGATCCGATTGCCTTCAGTTTGACACACAGATAATTATCTCCCTTGATCACTTTGAAAAATCTTGTGATGCTCTAGAGGCCAAACTTATGATCCGATTGCCTTCAGTTTGACACACAGAGTATGTTGATTTTCAATGATTTTTGATAACTGAATATGGGGCAGAACTTTATAAAAAGCAAACAAATTCTAATGATTTTCTGAAAATTACTTTGAGTTGTTACTCTTAATCAGATTTAAGTGTAATATAAATGTTTCATTACCAAAAAAAAGTAAAAATATGCGACAACTCTTGTTGACTGCCCGGACGATTTAGCTGTTGTGCGTATGTTTCATTGCCTGGCAACCTATCTTCTTAATCCTAATTCATGGTCACAATTCATGTTTGTTTATAATAATGAATGAATATTGGGAAGGTGTGCAACTCTTTCTTAACTTTAGCTAAAAAGTTTCATTACCCATGCATAACCTGGTGTGTCCAAGACTACGACTTAAGTACATATATAAGTAACTTAGATAAAATCTTTCTGTTTCTAGGTTATTGATCTGGAGAAGAGAAGACAGGAACTAAGTCAGAAGAAAAAGAAAACATAACAAGAAATCTCTGAAATAGAAATAATTCTATTCAACTATTTTTATTAATAAATTATATACATCATATTTACATTTTTGTAGTTTTGTCAATTCACTTATAGACTGGAACATACACATTAGACATCTTTCAAATATGAGTATTTTACCCAAGACAGCAATGAGGTTACCAATGTTTTGCATTTGAAAGCAAAACGTTTTTATAAGATGATAATTTTCAAATTAAAGCCATGCTGAATTAGGCTAAGATTCCCACCAAAGCAGCTTCACAAACATTTGATTTTACTCAGAATGAAAAGTTGAGTTGATTGATAAAAATGAAGAATGTTTTTCTTGGTCAGCATTCAGTCACTTTAATCTGTCCTCTCCTTTCAATGCTCTATACATATTCATTTCATTGGGGAACACTTTGGTCAGTTCCACCATCAATAAACCTTTAAATCTCTGTAACAAAGAATAAATGGTACATGAATATGAAATAAAGTTAGTGAGATAAACTAAATGAAATTGAAATAATTTCTCAACATATTCAGAACAGCGATTATCCTGGGAAAACTGGCATAGCTTTTTATATCAAAAAAGTATTGCAAACAAATTTCATTCTGAAACTGTGTGAAACCATTGAATCCCATTACTGTAATTAAGCTATAAATGGATGAAGGTAGAATAGTGATAGATAAAATTAACATAGCTTACTCCTTACCAGAGTAAGTCATTGTCAATTGTTGTTCAAACCATTTACATGACAAATGGTACAGTACAAAACGCTTACTTTTAAATTATCCATTTTACCCTTGACTTGTTCATTCTTCTCTAAAGCTTTCTCCAAACAGTCTTTGGTATATAAGTTGGGATTTTTTCCCTCATCAATGTAACTGAAAAGATTAATAATTGTATGGTTATCTTCTCGTTATTGGAGGTCATTATCCAATTCATAACCTACATTGCTAGATATAATTTCCACACCAATAAATTTAGGTCTTTATATAAGTACACATCCTTTTAGATTTACAAAATTGTCAAAATATAGTGTGAAATTTGGTATTCTGAGGATGTCCAAGTGCTATGTCGATCTTTATACAGGACTAAATTTTCATTGTAAGCAGACATGGGCCTGATTATAACTGAAAACTAACTTTAGGGTGGTTATTGTTAATTTTACTTTTTTGTAATACTTGTTCAATTCATGGTCCCTACGATTATGTAGTGAGATACCATTTCACAATGGCACTAAGCCACCAAGTTAGAAACCTGGAAATGAAATGGGGTTTAACGTCTACTCATCTGCTCTGACAAGGTAAATGAAAACGGGCATACACCGTACAGTGTGCTATCCAGGAAATTTTGCTGGAGCAGTTCTATGACCCACTCTTATCTAATTCCATCTGCACATCTGACAAGGGGAAAATCCTGATAAACTTTCTCTGTTAATGCAGGTCAGCTTCTTACCCACTTAGGCACTGTGGCTCTTACAAACCAGAAGTCCAAGAGTTAGATCTTTCATGTTGGCCAAGAAAGTTCCTTGTAGTGAGATACCATTTCACAATGGCACTAAGCCACCAAGTTAGAAACCTGGAAATGAAATGGGGTTTAACGTCTACTCATCTGCTCTGACAAGGTAAATGAAAACGGGCATACACCGTACAGTGTGCTATCCAGGAAATTTTGCTGGAGCAGTTCTATGACCCACTCTTATCTAATTCCATCTGCACATCTGACAAGGGGAAAATCCTGATAAACTTTCTCTGTTAATGCAGGTCAGCTTCTTACCCACTTAGGCACTGTGGCTCTTACAAACCAGAAGTCCAAGAGTTAGATCTTTCATGTTGGCCAAGAAAGTTCCTTGGGATTTTTCGGCAGGATTCCCCCTTAGCAGTGGTGCAGGACGGAGGCCCTTTCAAGGGACAGGGTCTATAGTCATATATGAACCGACAACTAAGTTCCTGTGTACACAATTGGTGTTTACATAAAAGTACCCTTGAAGAGAGATAGATGGGGTTAACATCCACTCGACACAAACAAGGTCATTTAGGAACTTACACACGGTTCTATTTCATTTCAATAATTCACTTGCGTGTAAGGGTCTATAGCAGTGAGAGGCCCCCTGTGGAAATCCACGAGGCTGGACAGGCGATCCTACGCCTTGTCACATTCAACCGGGGAATCGAAAACCATATAGTGTGCACATACTAACCATTCGGCCATCACCCCCTCCCCATTCCCGAACTCTTGGAACTTGGAAATTTCGACAGTTACGCTGTCAGTGTGTAAGGTGTATGCATTGGCAACAGGCCTCAACTGGCTTTCAATTTTTTTCCGCCAAAATGGGTGATAATTTTTATGTAAAGAAATGTTCATATATTTTTTCTGCCAGATTGAATATTTTATCCGCCAAAAATATATGATAAAAAAATTATGCAATATCTGACAATTTTATGTCTCAGTTAGGCTTATTATAAAACAATTACCGATATATACAATATACAACATCTGTCTTTGCATAATACATCATTTAGCACAGTTTTGGTTTACTAAGATCAGACTTTATTTTTGGTAAGTTTAGTCTCTTTGAACATCGTCGTATTGCACTATATATTCAGTATTTACATGTCATATCTCATCCAAGGATTGCGTGTACAAATAGACCTATTGTTATTTTCAGGTACCGTAACGGTATCTGAATCTCTGATAGAATGATATGTACTTCAATTATATTTGTAATAAATGCTTACAATTATACCCGTGGTTCACCTTTAGACCATTTTAGCGACGGTAATATGATACAAATGGCGAATCTCAGATATTCAAGTAGCCTAGTTCATACGTTTTCGACCAGTGATGATAGGATAATTTGAAATAATGGTATCCAATAAGCATACTTGTATGTTTTACATGCCGTATATGATGCCACAGTAAACGGAATTGAACTATCACAATATTTACTTCTTTTCGATAGAACTGTCGGCCATTATGGTTACATGTAGTACCATTCTTCGTTTTATGACGAAAAGAAACATCAAATAATCACCGCTTAATGTAATCATTAAGATTAAATAGTGACTTGAGATAGGTTTAATATACATCATTGGGAATTATCAATCAACTAATCATTAATCCGAGACAATTGATTAGTATTACTCGTCGACGCGATCCGCCAGTTGATAAATTTATTATTGTGTTTAGCCACACGAGTCATGATTGACACTCAATAATGGTTAATACAGGATAAATACGATTAGAATTTTAAGATTTATTTTCCGGCAGTTCTCTAAAAGAATCGCCAGTACCGTAAAACTTTATCGCAAAAAGCAAATTTTAATCGCCACTTTCATATTTTTATCGCTAATTGCGACTTTGGCGACTGACCGTGTGAGTCCTGATTAGCAAGATTGTTGGTGCAATAAGAAGAGTAGGACGTTAAACCCCCCATTTCATTTCCCACCTAACAAAGCAAATTTAAACCAACTGAGATTTTATTTAAATAAATCAAGGAGTTTAGTCTTCTTTCATGCACCTACTTGAAAACTTCTAAGGGTACATGGACATCTTGTAAAAGTGGTCTGAACTTCTCAATCTCCTGCATTTCAGAGACCATCGTGTTTCTGAAATTAAATAATGGTGACATTTTTTTATAAGCTAATGTTGTTTCTAAACATGGTAACACTAAATAATTCACTAAATAATTCTTTCGAGAATTTAATACATCATATTAGTATTAGATATGTGAACTACAATTTTATGACAGGTATGTATATATGAAGTCTATAAAGATAGGTTGCCAGGCAACGAAACATACGCCCACAGCAGCTAAATCGTCTGGGCAGTCAAGAAGGGTTGTCGCATATTTTTACTTTTTTTGGTAATGAAACATTTGTAATACACTAAAATCTGATAAAGAGTAACAACTCATTATGTAATTATCTGAAAATCATTAGAATTTGTTAGCTTTTATAAAAGTTTTGCCCCACGCTAACAATTAGTATAGGAAACATTTAATAATATCGTGGATTTAGCAGTTCAGTTATCAAAATCCATTGAAAATCAAAATACTTGTTCGTTTTAACACCTTAAACTCTGTGTATCAATCTGAAGTCAATCGCATGATAAGTTTGGCCTCTATAGCATAACAAGGTTTTAACACCTTAAACTCTGTGTATCAATCTGAAGTCAATCGCATGATAAGTCTGGCCTCTATAGCATAACAAGGTTTTTTGAAGTGATCAAGGGAGACAACTCTGGAAGTAATTATTTGAAATCGCTCAAATTCAATAGGCTTCTTCGTCTCATGACCTTAAACAGCATGTGTGTATTTAAAGTCGATCGTGTATTAACTTTGGCCTCTAGAGCGTCCACAGGATTTTTTGATGGGTTCAAGAGCCATAACTCTAACAGCAATTATCAGAATTCGCTGAAAATCAATAGGCTTCTTCATCTCATGACCGTAAACACTGTGTATAAATTTAAAGTCAATCAGATATTAACTTTGGCCTCTAGTAGAGCGTCCACAAGATTTTTTTGAAGTGATCAAGGGCCATAACTCTGGCACTAATTATCGGAAATCAATGAAAATCGATAGGATTCTTTGTCTCATGACCTTAAACACTGTATAAATATATAGTCAATTGGATATTAGTCTACATTAGACAGAGATAACTATCGGTACAAAACACTGTATATAAATTTAAAGTCAATCGGATATTAACTTTGGCCTCTAGAGCGTCCAAAGGATTTTTTGAAGTGATCAAGGGCCATAGCTCTGGCACTAATAATCGGAAATTGCTGAAAATCAATAGACTTCTTCGTCTCATGACCTTAAACACTGTGTATAAATTTAAAGTCAATCGGATATTAACTTTGGCTTCTAGAGAATCCACAAGATTTTTTGAAGTAATCAAGGGCCACAACTCCGGCACTAATTATTAGAAATTGCTGAAAATCAATAGGCTTCTTCGTCTCATGACCTTAAACACTGTGTATAAATTTAAAGTCAATCAGATATTAACTTTGGCCTCTTATCCACAAGATTTTTTGAAGTGATCAAGGGCCATAACTCTGGTAGTTATTATAGGAAATCGCTGAAAAACATTAGGCTTCTTCATCTCATGACCGTAAACACTTTGTATAAATTTAAAGTCAATCGGATATTAACTTTAGCCTCTAGAGCGTCCACAAGCAATTGTGGAGGCCGGACAGAGGGGGGAGACGACATTATACGACCACATTTCAATGTGGGCTTATAAAAACCAGCTGGATAATTGTAGGCGGCTAACAGCCAATCCAACAAATTCAATATCCAACCACATAATAAAATCCATTGCATTCCCATTTCTAATGTGTAACAGACACAGGCTAATATATTTTAGTTCAATATTTCAAGAAGCAAAAAGATAACAAACCTCATCTCTCAACCCTCCGTGTTTCGAGATAAGAGTTGGTCCCTATATAGTTCAACGTAGGAGAGACGAATGCGAATCGCATTGGGTATTAGTACGCAAAATTGACAATATTTTTCATCAAAACAATGTTCGATTATTGTTATACTATTTCTGCCACACCTAACTACAATACATGTAAAGCATATAATCTAGTTCAGCTCTGAACGTCGGTCTCATTACACTCACCCTGAGCGTTCAGGGACTGTCCCATTCAATCAATGTCGAAAATAATTGGAACCCCAGTCAATTTTACTGGGCAACTTTTCACTGCCAAACGATGGGGTGTCGATCCATGTGGGCGTCTGTACAATGTAAACGAACATCTTAGTGAGAAAATAAGACCTTCCTTACTTTGCTAGAGGCAGTATGAGCGACACAACAAGCTGTTAAAAATACGTCCCCTCCCATCAAGTTACCGGTACATTTCCCCGCCATGACACTCTAACTGCAGGTCAACGTCCACATTCAGGAATGTCGGTCATACAAGACGAAACGAAATGTACAGGCGTTACAATGTAAGGCTTTCACACGGATTGACACCCCGTCGTTTAGCAGTGAAAAGTTGTCCAGTAAAATTGACTGTTCCAATTTTTTTTCGACATTGATTGAATGGGACAGTCCCTGAACGTTCAGGGTGAGTGTAATGAGACCGACGTTCAGAGCTGAACAACATATAATCCCACTGAAACGGGTATAAATCATCATATTTATTTAAAATCGAGGCGTTAAGCAGTTACTAAGAACTGTACCATCTTTTTTAGACGGGAGATGCATGTCAGTGTCATCATGAAGGCGGGGCTAAATAGAAGGCTTTTTAAGAGCCAATCAAAAAGGCAATCTCAAGTGGAGAAAATGTTAAAGAAACAAAATGATATCCACAAGTTCTATCCGCAAAATATCTACAATTTAATTAAGGCTATCAAGCGAACTATTTTAATAGTTAAAAAATGAAGGCCAGGTCGGTAAGATTCTGACCTTATAAGCACAACATAGGTGTTCAACACTGTGTGTGTTTCATTCACTCATTTGTAATGTTCATAAAGGAATATCCCAGCAGCAACAAACTAGACAATTGGTGAGTAAAAATGTACTCCAGAACGCATTTCAGGCTAATGGCCCTTCAACAGCATAAAACACCAAACCAGTACAGTTGTCTAGTAAAAGTAGTTTGTTGCTGGGGATACTGTAACTGATAATACAGACTTAGACTACACACAAGGCAGTGACAAGGACTGGTTCCTGCTCTTCCCTGGATGTATCACTGAGATCCGAAAATGCCTGCACTGTCATAGGGAATCTTCCGCACTCCTTTTTTTTTTATCAAGTATGGGGGGGGGGATTCATCGTCACTTACTTGGAACTATACTATAGTAATGTTATCACTATCAGGCCTATGCAATAATTGTTAATTATTTATTCACCGACACTGAACAAAAAAGTCAAAATGCGAAAATGGCGTAAGTGGAAATAGTTTTTCCCAGCACCTTATCAAATAAACTTACATCTTTTGATTAAGCACATTTTGTCCTTGCCCTAATGGTTGAAAATCGCTGACAATAATGCCAAGCTGTCGAGTATTTTCAATAAATAGTTCCAGCTGCTGTTCTAAGGACTCAAATTTGTCAGCCATCTTCTAAAATAGTCACGAAAATCCAGACGCAAATTGAGAGTTACTTCCCTTGATAGTTTTTTTGTATTGGGAGAATTTAGGTTTAAGAGAGAGAAATCCTTTGTGAAAAGCTTGGGATCACACCACAGTTATTTCCCCCCTCACCCCAATATTGAATTTAATGGCAATTAATAATAATAATAATAACTAGACCTGCATGCAGGAATGACGGGTTTCACTGGTGCCACGTTACCCTTAAACATGTCACTTCCGGTGCCAAGTTACCCTTGAACATATGTCACTTCCGGTACCAACGAAACCATTAAACAGGTTTCCAAATTAACATTGCACACAAATAAAATGGATGCAGAATCAACCAAATCCAGCAATATCAATTCATTTTATACATTTGTTACTTGTAAATGATCTTGACAAAATTACATTTCTTCCGGTGTTAATGAAAATGTTCAATTAGTTTTATGAAATCAGAAATAGCATACGATATCATATAGTGAAAATTTTCTGTAAATCGAATAATAATTGCCACTTTTAAAGACCAAAAAACTTGAAAAGTGACTTGTAGAAAATCGACTATTTCTCTGCAACCGTACAAGTTAGAAAGCATTTTGTGGTATCTGTATGATCGTATGGGTTCATTTTATTTGTTGATTGGCATCAAATACCATAATTTGAAAAACATTTCAAAACAGACTCATTTGAATAAAATATCTGTTTTGAAGGCTAAAAATACAGTTTTTGCCAAAATGATGTTACTTCCGGTGATAATGAACATCTTAAATTACTTGTATGAAATCCTAAATGGCATTAGGTATAACATGGTGTAACGTTTATGAAAATCGAATAATAATTGACACTTTTATGGCCCAAAAACCTTCAAAAGTGGCCTGTAGAAAACCGTCTATTTCTCGGCAACCGAACAAGTTAGAAACAATTTTATGATATGTATATGAGTTGTGTTTATATGTGAATTTAAACCAAAAGTTAAAATTATTAATACATATTAAGTAATTCTTGGTTGAATAAAACATTGATTTAAAAAGTTTAAAATGCAGTTTTTGACAAAATGACGTCACTTCCGGTGTCAATTTTAAATTGTAATCAACTTGATATGACGCTACATGCTTTTTGAATCAAATGATGTCACTTTTATAAAAATCCAATCATAATTGACTATTTTACAGGCAAAATAACGAAAATAGTGACTTGTACAGAACTGTCCATTTCTTGGTAACTGCTTTTATTACAAACTAATTTTAACATACATTTTCTTCGTATGGATTATAGCTACAAGTTTATAAAAGTTACGAAGAAATATTTTAAAATCTGAAAAGCCTGAATAGGTTGTAAATGGGTCAATTTTACACCATTTTTAGCCATTTAATCGAATTTGCTCGAAAATGAAATCGAAATTAAAAAAACTGCTTCCGCCATTTTTTGCGCCTTGAAAGGGCACACTCTTTGAGTCAAATAATTTTTCCAAAAAATAATATTTGTTTTCGAAAAATGGTACCTAACTGTCAAAATTGTAGTTTTTGGTAAAATTATGCCACTTTCGGTGCCGACAGATAACACTTCCGGTAATAAAAAAAATGACAATTGAGACAACGAAGCATATGAACTTTGTTTTATACAAATCGAACAATAAAAAATTAATCTAGGACTGAAAAACTGAATTAGCCAATAGCGGCCAAGGAAAATTACTGAGACAAATTTTTTTAACATTTTTGCACTAGGCAGATGACTCTTTAATTCTGTGCACAATACGACTAAAAAATATTCATAAATCAAAAAGTTTTTTGTAAAATTTTAAATTTTCGAAATTTGGCGCTTAATATCTTCGAAGATTTGCCGAAAATCAAAAATCGAAAGTAGCGTAGCTATGTGCCCTGTCTCAGGCTATGCCAAAATGTATCGAAAGTTAAAATCCAATGATTATTGTTAAAATTACTGCAATATTTTCAAAAACGATAACTTCGGTGATTTCGGACATTTCGCATTGTCGCAGAACGTTCAAAATAGCTTTATCCTCTAAGTCACACCCACTTTCCCAGTAAAACCGAAGAAATCGTAACGATGCGACAAGCAGTTGCTGAGATCTACTCAAAACAAAAGAAGAATAATAATAATAATAAGAATAATAATTTTAACAAAAACAATAGTGTTTCACACAAGCTTCGCAGTGTGAAACCCTAATAACAGATTTATATAGTGCAAGATTACTCTAGTTTCTAAGGCACTTCCAATTCACTAACACTATGAAAGAACTAATTGAATAGGTGTGTTTTCAACTTGTGATTGAATTGGTCAACAGAGTTAATCATTCGTAATTCTCAAGGCTTGATGAGTCAAGGTTCTTGTGTTGTTCTCGCATCGTTTTAACAACTGTTTTCAATATAATGGTGATTTGTCATTCAATATTTTATGACTTTGCAGCAAGATTTTGCACACAATTCGTTTTTTGAAGGGCAGCCAGTGTAGGGAGCGAAGTACTGGGGTGATCTGATCAAATTTCCTTGTTTTAGTTAAAAGTCGTGCTGCAGAGTTTTGAATGTTTTGTAGTTTTTTAACTTGATAGTCGGGAAGTCCATACAGCAGAACATTGTGGTAGTTTAGTTTTGTCGTGATGAAGGCATGAATGAGATTTTCTGTTATTTCTGGAGTGAGATATTTCTGTATTCGGGAGATCTGTTTAAGGTGGTAAAAGGCGGATGAACATATTGACTGTATATGACACCTGAATGATAGACTAGGGTCAATGGTAGCTCCAATATTCTTTGCCTTTAATATAGGGATAATTGTTTCCTCTTGAAAATGAATATTTATTTCAGCGAATTTGGATAGTTGCTGTTTTGTACCAAGAACCAGAATTTCGGTTTTGTTAGGATTCAATTTTAGAAAGTGTCTGGTCATCCAGTCATATATTTCAGCAAGACAGAGCTCTGTATCTTTAACTGTTTGTTTGCAAGAATTGGTATCGAAGCATAAATATAACTGTGTGTCATCGGCAACCAAATGTATGGATAAACCATGTTTCTCTGCTATTTTTGTTAATGGTTTCGTGAGCGTGTTGAACCAACTATGTCACTTCCGGTTTTAATAAACATAACGCTAACGTTACAATATACGTCCACATTCCTGCTTTGATTGATATGGTACTTTGTCAAGAAGGCTAGGCGTTTGGTTTGTTTAGCGTTGAGGGTCATGCCTCAACATCAATAGTTGCCGTCCTTAGAGTATAAAGAATAAGTATACCAAGATAATCTATTCAGACTTGTGCCTTCCTAACGCTAAAGGTAAAAAGTGGGCGTGGCCCTGCCCCTGGGGGTCGGGACATTCATCAAAATCAATAGTGGACGCCCTGAGGCTATAAGGAATACATAAGCCAAGTACCAAGCTGCGTCATTCAGAATTGCGGCCTGTAAACGACAAACACAAAAATTGGGCGTGTCTTGCCTGTGGGAGTCGGGACATGCAGTTGACGTCCTTAGGCTATAAGGAATACATATCCCAAGTTTAAAGACGATCCATTAAGAATCGTGGCCTGTAGACAACACACACAGACACGAAGTAAAAATGGGCATGGCTCAGCCCCTGGGGGTTAGGAAATCACCAAAAACAATACGGGTCATCTTTAGGGTATAAGGAATAGGTATGTAAAGTCTTAAAAGGATCTGTTAAGAATTGCATCCTGTAGGCGAACACAAGACACAAAAGCAATGGGCGTGGCTCTGTCCCAGGGGGTCCGGCATGCACCAAAAATAATAGTGGTCAGCCTTAGGGTCAAAGGAATAAGTATAAAAAAGTTTTCAAGACGATCGATTAAGAATTGTGGCCTGTAGGTGACACACAGACAGACAAAAAAAAATGGGCGTGGCACTCTCCCTGGGGGTCGGGCATGCACCAAAAACAATAGGGATCTTCTTTAAGGTACCAAGAATTAGTATTCATAGTTTCAAGATGATACATTAAGAAATGCAGCCTGTAGACGACAGACAAACAAATACAAGAAATGGGTGTTGCTGTCCCACGGGGATCGGGCATGCACCCAAAACTAAAGGGATCATCCTTAGGGTATAAGGAATAAGTATTTTAAGTTTCAAGATGACCGATTCAGAATTGTGGCCTGTAGGGGACACACAAAAAAGAAAATGGGCGTGGCTCTGCCCCTGGGGGTTGAGCATGCACCCCAAATGATAGGAATGTTCCTTAGGGTACAAAGAATAAGCATTCATAGTTTCAAGATGATACGTTAAGAAATGTGGCTTGTAAACGACAAACAAATAAATACAGAGAGAGAGAGAAATGGGGTTTAACGTCCACTCAACACAAACTAGGTCATTTCGGGACTAACATATGGTTTAATTTTATTTCAATAATTCGCTTGCGCGTAGGGGTCTTTAGCAGTGGGAGGAAACCGGAGTGCCCGGAGGAAACCCACGAGGTTGAGAAGGCGCCCCTATCTCCATGCCACATACGCTCACACCAGGGCTCGAAACCACAGCCGCAAGCCAGAAGTGACCGGCCATCTAGAGGTCGAAGCGCGGCACTCTAGACCACTAGGCCATCCCAACCCCCCCAAATAAATACAAGAAATGGGCGTGGCTCTGCCATTAGGGGTCGGGCATGTACCAAAAAACAATACGGATCATCCAGTTAGAATTGCGGCCTGTAGGCGAAACACAAAAAGAAAATGGGCGTGGCTCTGCCCCTGGGTGTTGGGCATGCACCCCAAGCGATAGGAACCATCTTTAGAGTATAAAGAGTAAGTATACGAAGTTTGAAGAAAATCCAGTAATAATTGTGCCCTGTAGGCGACACAAAGACACATGAAAAGAAAATGGGCGTGGCTCTGCCCCTGGGGGTTGGGCATGCACCCCAAAACGATAGGGATGTTCCTTAGGGTACAAAGAATGTGTATGCAAAGTTTCAAGATTATAAGTTAAGAAATGTGGCCTGTAGACGAAAAACAAACAAATACTAGAAATGGGCGTGGCTCTGCCCCTGGGGGTCGGGCATGCACCAAAAACAATAGGGATCTTCCTTGGGGTATAAGGAATAAGTATACCAAGTTTGAAGAAAATCCAGTAAGAATTGCGCCCTGTAGGCGACACAAAGTCACACGAAAAGAAAATGGTCGTGGCTCTGCCCCTGGGGGTTGGGCATGCACAGCAAATGATAGGGATGCTCCTTAGGGTACAAAGAATGTGTATGCAAAGTTTCAAGATTATAAGTTAAGAAATGTGGCCTGTAGACGCCAAACAAACAAATACTAGAAATGGGCGTGGCTCGGCCCCTGGGGGTCGGGTATGCCCCAAAAACAATAGGGATCTTCCTTTGGGTATAAGGAATAAGTATACCAAGTTTGAAGAAAATCCATGAAGAATTGCGCCCTGTAGGAGAACCACAGACACACACACACACCCACACACAGACAGGGGCGACGCCATAATACGTTCACATTATGAATGTGGACGTATAAAAATTAATTTTTTGTTTACAAAAAACTTTTTGATTGTGTTACAGAAGGGATTATTTCTGAATATTTAAGATTTATGGAAACCTTGTTGAAAATCGTTGGTCTTCCCCTTTAAAGATATGTTCCCTTTAGGTTAATATGACTTTGTTAGAACTTTGAAAAACCTAAACTTTCTCGAAAAGGTGGGGGTAAAAAATATATATATGGATTATTGTGGCCCCTAGTGTACTAACAAGAATATAAATGACAGACAGATGATGCGGTAATTTACAACCACACGGTTGCATACAAAACATAACGCTAACGCTACAATATACGTCCACATTCCTGCTTTGATTGATATGGTACTTTGTCAAGAAGGCTAGGCGTTTGGTTTGTTTAGCGTTGAGGGTCGTGCACCAACATTAATAGTTGCCGTCCTTAGAGTATAAGGAATAACTATACCAAGATAATCCATTCAGAATTGTGCCTTCCTAACACTAAAGGCAAAAAGTGGGCGTGGCTCTGCCCCTGGGGGTCGGGACATTCATCAAAATCAATAGTGGACGCCCTCAGGCTATAAGGAATACATAAACCAAGTACCAAGCTGATTCATTCAGAATTGCGGCCTGTAAACGACAAACACAAAAATTGGTCGTGTCTTGCCTGTGTGAGTCGGGACATGCAGTTGACGTCCTTAGGCTATATGGAATACATATCCCAAGTTTAAAGACGATCCATTAAGAATCGTG
The DNA here is from genome assembly GCA_036850965.1 of Patella caerulea. Lineage (NCBI taxonomy): Eukaryota > Metazoa > Mollusca > Gastropoda > Patellidae > Patella > Patella caerulea. The sequence goes on from JAZGQO010000006.1 coordinate 30,853,606, forward strand.
GCCTGTAGACAACACACACAGACACGAAGTAAAAATGGGCATGGCTCTGCCCCTGGGGGTTAGGAAATCACCCAAAACAATAGGGGTCATCTTTAGGGTATAAGGAATAGGTTTGTAAAGTTTTAAAAGGATCTGTTAAGAATTGCATCCTGTAGGCGAACACAAGACACAAAAGCATTGGGCGTGGCTCTGTCCCAGGGGGTCCGTCATGCACCAAAAATAATAGTAGTCAGCCTTAGGGTATAAGGAATAAGTATAAAAAAAGTTTTCAAGACGATCGATTAAGAATTGTGGGCTGTAGGTGACACACAGACAGACAAAAAAAAATGGGCGTGGCACTGTCCCTTGGGGTTGGGCATGCACCAAAAACAATAGGGATCTTCCTTAAGGTAAAAAGAATAAGTTTTCAAAGTTTCAAGATGATACATTAAGAAATGCAGCCTGTAGACGACAGACAAACAAATACACGAAATGGGTGTTGCTGTCCCATGGGGGTCGGGCATGCACCCAAAACAAAAGGGGTCATCCTTAGGGTATAAGGAATAAGTATTTTAAGTTTCAAGATGACCGATTAAGAATTATGGCCTGTAGGCGACACACAAAAAGAAAATGGGCGTGACTCTGCCCCTGGGGGTTGGGCATGCACCCCAAATGATAGAAATGTTCCTTAGGGTACAAAGAATAATCATTCAAAGTTTCAAGATAATATGTTAAGAAATGTGGCTTGTAGACGACAAACAAATAAATACAAGGAATGGGCGTGGCTCTGCCATTGGGGGTCGGGCATGCACCAAAAAACAATACGGATCATCCTTAGGGTAAGTATACAAAGTTTTAAAAAAAAATACAGTTAGAATTGCGGCTTCTAGGCGACACAGAGACACACAAAAAGAAAATGGGCGTGGCTCTGCCCCTGGGGGGTTGGGCATGCACCCCAAACGATAGGGATCATCCTTAGAGTATAAAGAGTAAGTATAAAAAGTTTTAAAGAAAATCCAATAAGAATTGTGGCCTGTAGGCGACACAAAGACACACGATAAGAAAATGGGTGTGGCTCTGCCCCAGGGGGTTGGGCATGCACCCCAAATGATAGGGATGTTCCTTAGGGTACAAAGAATGTGTATGCTAAGTTTCAAAATTATAAGTTAAGAAATGTGGCCTGTAGACGACAAACAAATACATACTAGAAATGGGCGTGGCTCTGTCCCTGGGGGTCGGGCATGCACCAAAAACAATAGAGATCTTCCTTAGGGTATAAGGAATACGTATACCAAGTTTGAAGAAAATCCAGTAAGAATTGCGCCCTGTAGGCGACACAAAGACACACGAAAAGAAAATGGGCGTGGCTCTGCCCCTGGGGGTGGGGCATACACCCCAAACGATAGGGATGTTCCTTAGGGTACAAAGAATGTGTATGCAAAGTTTCAAGATTATAAGTTAAGAAATGTGGCCTGTAGACGACAAACAAACAAATACTAGAAATGGGCGTGGCTCGGCCCCTGGGGGTCGGGCATGCCCCCAAAACAATAGGGATCTTCCTTGGGGTATAAGGAATAAGTATAACAAGTTTGAAGAAAATCCATGAAGAATTGCGCCCTGTAGGCGAACCACACACACACACACACACACACACAGACAGGGGCGACGGCATAATACGTTCACATTATGAATGTGGACGTATAAAAAGTATATAAATTATCAAAAGAATCTTGTTGGAAAATTTAAAACATGTTAAATAATAAAACTTTTAATTCTTATAAGAGATGGGAACACAAGACATCATATTTATGTTCGAAATTTAAGTGGATGTTATATAAACATTGCCAATGTTCTTTTTCTGAGTAATGATGTTTGTCTATCTAAAAAATCTTCCAGTAACTTGTTGAAATAATACATTTAAATTTATCTATATTAACCAGTAACCTTTATTGAATTAAGTTAATAAAATGATGGTAATATTCATGAAACCAATATAGTCTTTCACTACAGTCTTCACACACATATACAACAATGTTTATTTTTATACAAGACTAACAGCTTTGATCTTTTCCCAATGTCAATTTTATTAAACAAAATGTAGTGTTGAGATATCTGTCATCCATAAATAATTAATATCACTGTCCTGATCATTTCTGGCTTGTTAATTTTCTACTCTTCAGTACTGTCCACCTATGACGTTTGAAGTAGTATGTTATTACCATCAATAAAGTTAATATAGATAGGGTCTGAAATTAAATAAAAATATTTATTAAAATAAATTACAGCATAAAGACATTTATTCCTAATTCAAATGCCACAAACCAACAGTCTGGCTGATGTCCTCCACCAAAATCCCAAATAGATGACACAGATAAATTAATTGCACATTTAACTTTTTCAAAAGTATCGAGCAACCGAACTGATTATCTACACTTAGTGTAAGCATAAAATGTTCACGATTAAACCCAGTTAAGGTTTTGAAGTACCTGGTAGTGAAACTATACACAAAGTTTTATCACTCTCCAGAAGTTAGAATCACTTTGAATCTTGTAACAAAGTATCAACCAATGTTAGTGGACAATTTTAAACACAGAAACCAATAAAGACATTCACCACCAAGTTTAAACATTCTACCTCAATTAAAGCACAATTGTTATTTTACCAATCAAACTGCTTATTGCAACTTTGTCTAAGCAGAAAGTTCTTATCGAAGTTAGTCAAGATATTGATATAACGAATCTATACTCAGTTTCATCACTCTCACCTAATTAGAACCACATAGAAAATGCTCAGCATAGAACTTTGCTAAGGTATTGATGTAATGACACTATACACAAAGATTCACCACTATCGCTCAATTAGAATCAAAGTTGTCAAGCTCCCTAAACTTGACCAATCAAACAGCTTATTATCAAGTTTAGTCAAGGTAATGATGTGATGAAACTACATAAAGTTTAATCACTCTCATTTAATAAGAACCAAAGGTATAGTGTGCCCAAAGCATCAACCAATCAAATTGAATATCTCTACACCGCATTTGAACGTTTATCTCAATAATAAGGAGAGTTATTGTGTTCGACCAATCCAAATGCTTATCACTCTTCGTACATGATCTGAGTGTACCTGACAAAAATGAAACAGTGTTGAGAAAAGAAAACACATATTTACCTTTATAGCAGTTTTCTTTCTTGTATCATGTTCAATTTCACTAGTCCACCTCAGAAATGTAGAAACATCTTTAGCTAACTGACTCTGAGTGGCAGGTGTACCTTTAAAATATTACATAACAGTAAGGGTAGATAAAATTAGCCATATAAAATATTATGCACATAAAATCACTACAATAACGTCAAGTTGACACTCACTCAACTCATACAAGGTCACTTTGGGACTGACATAAGGTTCAATTTTATTTCAATAATTCTTGTGCACATAGGCGTCTTTAGCTATGGGAGGAAACCCACGAAGTTAGACAGGCCACCCTAATCCTTGTCACAAGCAAGTGAAATCACAGCTATAATGTTGTTAGATGTATTTCAACTTGAAATAAGAACTCATGTCTACTCTAACCGTCTGCATCATCTTTTGATTCAGTCTGTCTCGCCTCTGCTGTTCTATGTGACGAGGGTCATGTTAATTTATCAAAATCTATCGTATATTACCTTTTTACAGAAATTATCTCTGTTTCATATTGTGCTAGACCTGATCTCTCTCTTGTAATCCATGTTTGGTATTAGCGTTGTAGACTATTACCATGTCGGATTAACGTGTCTTCATTAGCCTAGCCGTAGCATAACAGTAGGATTATACTGATTCAAGGATTATCCATCCTGTCAGTTTTGAATCAAGATTCTGTATAATTTTGCCAACTTGGAAATTACTACGGTAATGCAGAAAAGACATCTGTAAAGACTGTCTACAAACAACTACTTTAAAGCAGTAGAAGTACAGAAAACAAAGAAGACTTCAACTGAATACTGGTAAAATTGTACTGAATACTGTGAGTAATCCTGTACATTGATTTTGATCAACACTGTTATACTTATACCATTTGTCCAAATATCATTTACCGGTATATAATATTATTAAATCGTTTTTGTATAGATTTGTGTGATTGAGCTAATGGATGGAAAGTGTGTGATTCTAAAATTTGATTGGGTTTTTCCTGATCACTACTCAAACAATCCTGGCAAGTTTGAAAACAATCAGATAGATAGAAGTACCAATAGACAGGGTAGATTGGGATGACATCTGAACTGGGACAGACGTACAAATTGGGCATGGGCGATAACAATATAGGATCACTTTAATGCGCACAATATTATAATATATATATATTAAAATTCTTTACCATCGTCATATTCAATAATTTCATTATATAGAGCTTGAGCCATGCCAATAGTGCCTCCTGGGAAGTACGGGTTATAATGTACATCTTCTTTTACAGTTATTCCTGCAGGTGGATCACAGTAACCAGTCAACAGAGAGAAAATATAGTCCTGTAAAACACAATGGTGTTGTATTAATATAATAGTATTACATATGGTTTACTGATTAGGACTTGAATTATGCTCATATTAAAGGTGCATTATATAATAGCTAAATATACCTATTATAGTAATAGTACAATGCTCATATCAAAGATGTATTATGTAATAACAGCTAAATATACCTATTGCAGGTCTTTTTCTGGCCTTAAATGTTATATCATTTAGACATTTATTCACATGGTTAAGATATTGAGTGGAATAGGCAACGTTGGCCATTTGTTCTTTAAATGATTATATGGAGAGTTTTCATTTTGGAAATAGCTTTTGACAATCAAGATTATTTCATACTCCGCGCAGTGTTGCGTTTGATTAGAGGTAATCCTACTACACACTGCTATTATGAGTGGATATTGTTGTTTTAAATTTTGATTGGTCAGTAGTCCGCCTACCAACCAATCACTGTTTAAAACGAGTGCCAATATTGGACCAAATATGTTTACATAACGTTACTTCATGGCTCACGATTTTATTATGCCTAATCATAGAACTACATATTTAGAATACTGAAGTAAAACTAATTGCGTTACAAACGAGGCTATCAAATCGAATGAAATGTAAACAATACTGTTTGGAAAGGTACATACTTTCACCGTTTTTAATACCTTAAATCACTGTCCAATGTTTTAGGGAAAACCCAGATTAAACGAAGGACTGTCATGTTGCTGTACTTAAGTGATAGCTTTCATTGAACGGAAAGAATAGACACACTCCCGCATTAGTTCAAGAAACAGACGCTATTCCAGCAATGGCCACAGAGGGATTTCTTGGGCCATTGCTTCAGGAATATGGATTATTTAGGCTATTTCTAATCCTAATGTCAAACATTCATAACTTTGCTCAGAATAAAGTAATTTGACTGAAATTTTCAATATACTGATTTTTCATTATCTATTTTCGAACATTGTAGCAAGAACGTTCATATCAACACTTTATCTATATATTACACAGTGCATCTTTAAGAGTTGCTGTTTTCCATTCCTTCTTATAGTCCTTAAAATATATATATCATTTAGAATCGGGGAAATTACCTCGCCACCATGTCTAGCAGGAACAATAAATGTTAGATCAGGAGGTAGGGCACCGTTGTTGGCAGCTCTCGCTGCTTCTGGGTTAGCATATGGGTTAGGGAATTTATCTGCTAATTTACCAGGTCTTTCAAACATTTTACCTTCCTCATCTGGTCCATCAACTACTTGAACCTGCATTTAAAAAGGTACCATATACACAAAGTTTTTTCTAAACAGATCAAAGTTATTGATGCATATTTTTAACACTAACAATACCGGTAATAGATATTTGGAATGGTAGTAGTAGGGCTACATGTAAATCACTTATCACCGAATAGGGCATTTTACAACCTTCACAGATAATACTGCATGTTTGGTCTTAAAATAAAATCTACAGGAGAAATCACTTCTACTTTTTCTGGGATAATGTGTGGATGATCATAAACTGCTTTCAAGTTAGTATTGATTGGCTCTTCATAAGAAGGAACCATATTGAACCACATCGATTTTATGTGGAGTTATTGCCACTGTCATTATGCTTTGTACCAGCATATCATGCAGTGTATTATGTGGGAAATTTGCACAGGCAGCGACATTTCTGCCCAATCTTCAATGAATTCCAACGGTTATGGATTGTTTAATGTGCTAATGAGTACATTGAAGGACCTCAGAACACCAGACTGAAAATCCTGGGGTATTTTTTTGATCAATACTGGGATATAAGCCAACGATATACTCTCTTGAGCTATTCGTTTGAAATCAGACATCATTGTGCAGACTTCTCGGTGGAAAAGGGTAAGCTGTGTATGACCTTTCAGTATAGCTCACTTACTTCTGCTGCTTCAGCCTTAGCCTCATCTTCTGTCATGAAAGCATCTACTAAATTACGGTAATACATATAGTTCATACTGTGACAGGCTGCACATACTTGTTTGTAAACGAAATAACCTCGCCGTACACTGAAATCCACAAAAAAAAATATGTGCAATAGTAGTATAACATAGGTAAATAATCTAGGAAAATTTTAATTCGTCTTGTAGTGTTCGTATTTTGATGTCAATACATTTTAGTTTCATATTAAATATGTTTGGGAAGAGACAATTACTTACTACACTGTACATGACAAGACACTTCAGTTAAAAGATTTGAGTCTGGTTGTACATAATTTCTTAAGTTTTATATAAAATGATACACGGCAGTTTGACATATTTCTAGTTTTATAATTACATCATACATACAGAAAAATATACATATGACTTCATTCATACCTGGTAACATCTAATGCATCCAAATAGCCTGAATGATTCCATGGATATTTTGGAGGGTGTAATTCTAATTCACCTGCCAGAACAGATTGATTTAGAGCAACTGCTAATCCTATACCTCCTGTGGTTACTATTCCAGCAGCTGCTAAAGCCTACAATTCAAAATAAATCTATTAAATCATCATAATTATAAGGGTTATGTTTTTAAAAGAAATCCAATTCTAATGCAGCCACTTTGTTATTTAAAATCAAATCTAATCAGATAGAATATGAATACAGTCACATTCATTTTTGCACAATACACATGTTAAAGGTGAGACAAAATATAATTACAACTTACAATTTTTCTGCCTGTACTCTGATTCTTAAAAGTTACAAAACCTGCCTGCAAAATACAATAAGCAGTCAGTTAATTAAAATTCATCTGGTTATCTGGTATTGTTCTCCATGTCAACAGTGCAGTACGGACGATCTGGCAAGGAATAGCATTTCTAGTCAATCTGATTGAACAGAAAAATGAAGTCCTGGCCTGTGACTACTGTACAGTACAAGTTCACATCATAAAATTCCTTGTAGTAGTGTGACCCATGCACTTAAAATTTCTCTATAGAAAGTTGGTCTCGACACAGCGAATATGCACGCTTATCTCAACTCATTTCTCGCTTACACTGCAGTATGATAATTATCAGTGGTGGAGTCTATGAGACGATAAATAGCTATTGCATGTGCACTTCCCTACAAATCTATCAACTATTATAGCCGTAAAAAATCTATTGTTGACGATTTTGAATAGCAGTAAAATTTAGTTTCTTGGTTATTACAGCAGCTTAAGACAGTAAGATGCTAAACTAGTACAGGCAGACCTTGTCAGGAGGCACACGCTATACTCGCCTGGAATGTTATTCATGAGAGTAAGGCATTACTCGTGCAAACATTTCTTGAGACTTTTCATAGAAAAATGTACAGTTCTTTAATGTAAATTAAAAACTATCTAACTCTAAGGCGAATACATGACCACTCGGACCAAAGACCACTAGGACCAAAATGGAGACAACTCGGACCAAACAAAAAGACCACTCGGACCAAACAAAAAGACTACTCGGACCACAATAAAAAAACTACTCGGACCAAACAAAAAGACTACTCGGACCAAACAAAAAGACTACTCGGACCAAGTGATTTAATAGATAATATGACTACTCGGATCGCTAATAAATAGACTACTCGGACCAAGTGTTTTAATAGATAAATAATTGGCTACTCGGATCGCTAATAAATTGTTGTTTTAATAAATTGTTTTTGTTTTAATATGACTTCTCGGATCGCAAATAAATCTTTGTTTTAATAAATTGTGTTTGTTTTAATATGAATATAAACTGTTGTTTTAATATGAATATAAACTGTTGTTTTAATAAATTGTGTTTGTTTTAATATGAATATTAAAAGTTTGTATACTTACCCGTGGTATTTGATCATAATGAAGCACATCAAAGAAGATTAATTAACAAAACAACGATAACTGAGTAGTGATTAATGCATTAGTACATGTGTTGATAATATACTCACCCGTGAAGCAGATCAAAGAAAATCGATTCAGTAATGTTTTAATTGGTGTGATTGGAGTAATGTCCAAGCGCTTAAATTGTATATAAACATGTAAAATGTATATTTCATTATCATTTGTCAAAATGACTGATCTGTGTATAGTTTGCGATTCTTTAGTTCAACCTAGGCAGGAGGCTGTATTGTGTGAGGGTTGTGAAAGATGGCAGCATAGAACCTGTAATACTGGTATGTACAATTAATTGCTTACAAATTTAGTCAATGTAATCGTAATTGAAGACATTATATTTAATTGCTTTTAATCAAAAACTACAAAAAAATTTTAATAAATTGTTGATGTAATAAATATGAATATGCTCCTTACCTGTACCATTTGTTACAGGCATATTAAAAATATTTAATAAATTGTTGATGTAATGAATATGAATATGCTACTTATCTATCTGTACCATATGTTACGGGCATATTAAAAATAAAAAAATATATTTTATAAATTGTTGATGTAATATATATATGAATATTTGCTAGATTTTGTATAGATTCATTTATAGAATATTTGCTTCTTTGAATTAATAAATAATATTTATTTAACTTAAAATTTGTATTTTGTTTCTTTTTTGGGTTGGTCCGAGTGGTCTTCCAACGTAAATTGAATGGTCAGATGGGCAACAAATATTGTTTTTTGGGTTGGTCCGAGTGGTCTTCCAACGTAAATTGAATGGTCCGATGGGCAACAAATATTGTTTTTTTGGGTTGGTCCGAGTGGTCTTCCAACGTAAATTGAATGGTCCGAGAGGCAACAAATATTGTTTTTTGGGTTGGTCCGAGTGGTCTTCCAACGTAAATTGACCGAAAGGCAACAAATAATATTTTTTGGGTTGGTCCGAGTGGTCTTTTGGGTTGGTCCGAGTGGTCTCTGTTTTGGTCCTAGAGGTCTTTTTTTGGGTCCGAGTGGACTTGGTCCGAGTGGTCTTTGGTCCGACTGGTCCGGATACCTCTAAGATACCTCTAAGGTCATAGTTATTTGATTTCATGGTTTACTTGGTTCACCATTTTTAATTCAATATCTACTATCAATAAAAAAGACAATAGGTCAATGCTGTTTCGCATTGTACGATTACACAATGTTACTAATAATGGGATAAAGTAAAGATAAAGGCATCTATTGATTTGACAAAAAAGAAATTATTTCGGGCTTGCAGTGTAAAATTTTTATGATTTGTTTATAATTTAACTGAAATCCAAAGTAGAATTCTTGCGAGAAATATTATGAGATATGAAATTTTGTAGACTGTTGTAACGAATATGTATGTCAATTTCTAGTCTTTATTATTATATTTTGAATGGTGGTTTCATATTAAAATAAATATTAAACAAGCTAGAATATAGTTTGAAATGCCGAGGAGCATTTGGATTGGAATAACAGTAGCTAAAGTCAGAACAACGTGCGTTGACATTGCCGTACATACAAGTGTTATTAAATTACTGTTATCATTAGTATATTTTAGCAGACAATGCCACTGTTATATTATTTTCACATTCTTCAGCTAAAATAAATTGGACAAAATATTTTTTTATTATTCTTTGTAAAATTAATCTCAGCACCCACATAAATAGGTTTTCTTCCTACTTCCAGTAGAAATATTATAAACGACAAGAAGGCTCACTTCCCATGTATGGTAGTTAATTAATGGGTTGTTATTTGCCTGAGTTCTTGGTCTCCAGTCCATATCAATTGTATTTTTTTTACTCTCCTTGGAACATTTTGCCTGAGTAAGTCAGTTACTTGCTAAACTCAGGCAAAATCTTTTTTGCATGAGTAATTGAGTACTCACGCAGTGATTCTCCGTGGCAAGCACTGACTGTCACAAAAAGTAAGACTCTTAAGGAGTCCGAGTAGTGAGGTAAAGAGTAAACCATAACATGGCATTTCATAACACATAACCATTTCATTTCATAACCAACATCCCTAGTATACTATAGTTGTGCCACAATTTTGAGTTTACTGAGAGATTCTTTCAAATACAACACAGGCATGTCAGCCTTTTAAAAAAAAATAAACCTGTTGTGTAACTGGAAGAATGCGTCTCAGATACAATTATTACTGTATTACGTATAATTTGAATTAGGCCTTTGCTCATTGATCATTGCTGCGGACGGCGGTTATGAAACTACTGCATTTTCAAGGGCACACGAGTGACATTCGACACGTACTTGTATTTTAAGTGTGGTGTGAGACACTTGTGACTTATTTATTGGAATTGCATATAAAACAGATATTAGAATACTAATCTTTGTACTTATTCAACTTACATTTTGACAAGAAATACTTGATCTAGCCCGTAAAAGAGCCTGTCTTGAACTTCTGCCCACAATGGCAGCCATGTTGATATTCAACCCGAGCTGGAAGGGTCTGAGGTATAACGGATATGTGGAACTGTGGTAACCCAAACAGACTCGATCGTCAGGACAAAATATTTTCCTGTACTGGATAATTGAATCTACACATTAGCGAATCATTATTAGGATTCCCTAAACGTCATCGGCATCCCCAGTTTCCATCCATTTCCGACCGTGTAAAGAAGTAATTGAGGAAAGGTTGCTATCGCTATTTACAAATATGAAAATGCTAAGTAGTCTTATATATAGGCATTTGTTTTCCACAGAATGACGTACTCTTTGTGAACGTCACGTGAAATATTGAGAGAAAGGACTCTTTCCCGTTTCGGTCTTGCGTTTTATGCCAGTAATGGAAAACCAGCAAAAATTTGCAACTGAAATGTCAAATGATTATGATATGATATAAAATGACCAGGGGCGTAAATGTGGGGGAGGTGTGGAGACCCCCAAATAGTCGGTCGCAAAATTAGTGCTGTCGGTCGCAAAATAGGGGTAGTCGGTATCAAAATAAGTACCCAGTGTATACGTCACACTACTCACGCAAAACTTTAGTATAAAAGATACTAATAGTCGGTCGCAAAACCAGTGCAGTCGGTCGCAAAATAGGAGCAGTCTTTAGTATAAAATAACCTTGTCAACTTATCATGTTTGAAAAGATGTTGTGTTTCACTCTCATTCTGTTGTGAGTAGTTGGTCTTACAACAAAATTTCACCCAGGGAGAAAAATAGTCGGTCTCAAAATAAGTGCAGTCACTGCAATCGGTCTCCAACACAATGCCAGAATAGATCCCAAATACTATATTTGCGTGAATCCGTGAGCCTAAATTGCATACGTCACTCTTATTCTGTTGTGAGTATGTTGGTCTAACAACAAAATTTCAACAGGGGAGAAAAATAGTCGGTCACAAAATAAATGCAGTCACTCCAGTCGGTCCCCAAAACAATACCTGAATAGATCCCAAATACTATATATTTGCGTGAATCCGTTAGCCTAAATTGCATACATCACTCTTATTCTGTTGTGAGTATGTTGGTCTAACAACAAAATTTCAACAGGTCACAAAATAAGTGCAGTCACTCCAGTCGGTCCCAAAAACAATGCCAGAACAGATCCCAAATACTATGTATTTGCGTGAATCTGTGTGCCTAAATTGCATACGTCACACAAAACTATAGTATAAAATAACCCTATATGCTTGTATTTCTTATTCTGTTGTGAGTATGTTGTTCTATGAAATGTTTTTACCATGGCAAAAAATAGTCGGTCTCAAAAAAAAAAAGTACTCACAGCAGTCGGTCTCCGACTAAATGAATTAATGAGATAAACATACAATCACAAAACAGGCGAAATTGACGGATAAGCCTTAAGATTTTGTCCCATTTCTTATCAACCCCAGTACCCAAAAATTTAAAAGCTCGGTTACATATCTGAAATTTTTTCGCGATTCCATTATAACATCCTTCTTCTACTGGGTTGCATATCTGAAATTTTTTCGCGCCTGCAGAGCTTGATTTCATTTTAAAACCATTCTTTTACTCCTCAGTTGTCTTATACTGTCTCAGCACTGTCATATTCACGATTATAGTGAACTTCCCAGATGTAGTTCCACTGGTGTGGGGGGCGGGGATGTCAGATTGTACAGATGTTATGCCAACTCTTGCAAAACACATCTGGAGATTCTGTCCCATTGACTGACATTTCTGGTACACTCGTCCACATGAATTTCTCCCAGCAATGACCTCGAATGCCAGGATATTGAATCAATTTTTCAAAAATTTTCTCAAATTACTCAGTGTTATAGGCACCACCATTGATATGACATAAACTATATGTGAATTAAAATAAAAAAAACTTTCCGACGAGACAACGATCAGCGAACAACTACACAATTAAAGATTAATATTTATGTTCTACTGGGACGCTTAAAGCTCCAATAGCATTTTTTTAAGTTATATTTTTAAAATGTATTAAAATAAAGCCCAAAAATAGATTGAACCCTATAAACAGTCCTACCTTGTTAAAGAATACTCCTATTAATCCTATAATTCAGTACTGCCAGTTGAGAAATTGGCAAAAATATCATTTTCAACTTCAAATTCAAACGTTTGAAGATGGCCGTCCATGGAGAGGAATGGGAAAACAAGGGAGGTAATTGAGTAACTATTTCCTCAATCACCCTGTGTCACCCTTTATAATGCCCCAAAAATTTTGCCCAGGACCGTATAATAGTGAGTTGACAACCTTTTGAGCAAAAGACATAGAAATAATTATGTTTTGACTTTCTTAGAAAATATGAAATTGGAACTTTAATGTTATAGCTAGTATTTTCTTTACTTTCCTTATGGGGTGCGATTGTGGATGGCGCCCTACATTTGAAACCGCCCCTACCCCACCCCCATATTACCTAGAAAACTCGCACTTGGTGCTCGGCTCCTGATTGCGTCAATCGCACTGTGGGGGGGGGGGTATGTGCATCAGTCGGTCGCATTTTGGCTAAACACCCCCCCAAACGAAATCATTATGTACGCCCCTGAAAATGACCATCCATTCTGTACTAGGCTAGTAACCTTACATAAGAAAACTCGTCTTTCAACCGAGTATGTCTTCAAATAAACTTAAAGATGGTACTAGGGCTTATATAGTTCAGCTTTGAACGTAAGTTCTTGTTACACTCGCCCTGTAGGTTCAGGAACGGGCCTATTGATTCCTCGGTGGTCAAAAGTTTTTCAGTCCCAAAAATTTTCACTGAGCAACTTTTTACCGCTAAATGGTTGCGTGTGAACACCTGTACAATGTAAAGGAAAATAAGACCTTGCCATGCTTACCTCAGTCTGTGTGACACAACATGCTATTGAAAATATATCCCCTCTATCTGAATAGCTTGGCAGCAGCCATTGAATGTACATGTTTCATTTCCTGGCAACTTATCTTTATAAATTAAAATGATGATTGAAAACTCATGATATTTCTATTTTGATTTCAGATGGGATTGTTAACTGATCCCAAACAACGACAGAAAATCATCCTTGCCATAACTAAGTATAACCAGTTGCTCTGTGTGTTATGCTATGTCGGCGGTTTCCTTTGGTTTTTGGCATTAGCCTATCAACCTTTAAATGCATCAACCTATTTTTCAGAAAATGCCTTGTTGCCAGGTATGCATTACACATGATACAAAAAGTAATTTCATAACAATTTATTAGCAACAAAATAAACAAAACAAAGCTCAAACGATTTATTATAAAGTATTTTTGCAGAGAATTTGATTATATACCATGTTATTAGATTTAAACCATTTGCAATATATTTTGTGTAAATTTACTGTTAATCTGCGTGCATGTAGATTATTGATTGAATATACAGAAATAACTACCGGTACCTAAATGTAGATTTTTGATATTTAAGTACTAGTATATCCACTTTCGAACAGCTTTTGTAATGTTGTATCAGCAGCAGAAAGATTTCATATTTTGATTTAAATTCTTTATTTAGGGTTAGTAGATTATCAGTTCTATGCAGATTCAGATGTGATTTCTTACAATGATCAACTGACGGCAGAAATGAAGAAATCAGACAAGTTGGTATCTATTGATTCAAAATATAGAATTAAAACCATTTTTGCATAATATATAAGGCATGTCTCAAATTAAATCATTGAATTCACTGGATCCAACTCCAAATATTGTTCGAGCTGAACATTTCCAACACTGCTCCACTTTATGATCAATGAAAGAAAGAGAAATATGGCCATGAGGATAAAGGAGTCTTCTGGCAATCATTTCTCCTCACATTTCCTCGCACGTCTAAATATCACTACTCACAAGCAAATCATTGAAATATATTTTTACTACGATAAGCTTCTACAGTATTGTTTGCATTTTATATGATTGTGGTTTTTTTTAGAAAAGTTCCCAAAGACTGGATATTCAGAAAATTTCAAGATCTTGGATTAGATACATATTACCATAATTTTAGTCTAAATTATCCATTTGGAATGCCAAAAGACAAGGTAAAATAAGTAAATTAAATACAATATTCACTTATTTATCTAAAGAATTATGCACAACATGAAGTACAAATTGTTGTCTTTAATTTTATAAAACAACAGCCATAATGGAGCACTTATTATAGCATATTCCTGTAATGTGTGGGTTGACATTGTCCCTTATAATGTCACAGAGGCAAAATGATTTATACTTTTGAGTTGTGCATTTCTGAAACTATTTGAATACCAAAATGACCTACTATGACTGGACTTCTATTTGTTTCAGCAGTCTCTTATGATATATGTTATTTTAACATATTTTTATCTCGGGTAATCCCAATTTCAATGTTATGTTGTATTTGATTGTTTGCTGAACAGTATGCTATCCAATCACACTATAACGCAGAACACATCGTTGAATCAAGGCTCTGGTTCACATTTACTAGAATAAAGAATACAAAAAGAAGAAGATAGAGCAGTAGATGGGATATCTCATTTTTTCAAGGGGTTCACTCACAGTTAGCTTTCTGATCATTATCAGAATATACTGTATTTATTTTGTTGAGTGTTCTTTACTTTCCATTAAGCCCCTTTATTTACTGTATTAGCTCAGCAATAAATCTTTGTTCATTGATTAACCAGGTCTTTTTATGGGAATGTGAAATGTAATGAAGTGTTTTATATTTCATGAAAAAAGCAAACAATAAACAGAGACTTTAATAATGCATATTATTGTTTATTATTTATAGTCTATACCTGGACAGAATATTTATGCTATACTAAGAGCCAAACGAGCAGCTAGCACAGAAGCAGTAGTAATGTCTGTCCCTCTGCGTTTGCCTAGTGTTACGTCTGATGAACAGACCTCTGGAGGAATAGCCGTCATGTTAGCTTTAGCTAAACATTTTAGAAGTTAGTAATAGTTTTCTAGTTTTTACTGTTGACTTTGAGATCTATAAACAATTCTTGTAAAGCCATAATCTTCCAAACTTTTCACTTTTTGCCAATGCCTTTTACTATTCATGACACTCTTTTATGGAATAAACTACCTCATTATATTATGTCTTTCACCACTGTTTACATTTTTAAGAAGACCATGAAACAGTTAGTTTCAGGCTTTTCCTCCATAGAAACTTAAGCATTAATGTAATTTTTATACGCCCACATTGAAATGTGGTCGTATATTGTCGTCGCCCCTGCCGTCCGGCCGGCGGTCCAGAATTGTGGACGCTCTAGAGGCTAAAGTTAATATCCGATTGACTTTAAATTTATATACATTGTTTAAGGTCATGAGACAAAGAAGCCTATTGTTTTTCAGCGATTTCCGATAATAACTACCAGAGTTATGGCCCTTGATCACTTCAAAAAATCTTGTGGATGCTCTATAAGCCAAAGTTAATATCCGATTGACTTTAAATTTATACACAGTGTTTAAGATCATAAGATGAAGAAGCCTATTGATTTTCAGCGATTTTTGATAATTAGTGCCAGAGGTATGGCCCTTGATCACTTCAAAAAATCTTGTGGACGCCTTAAAAGCCAAAGTTAATATCCGATTGACTTTAAATTTATACACAGTGTTTAAGGTCATAAGACGAAGAAGCCTATTGATTTTCAGCTATTTCTGATAATTAGTGCCAGAGTTATGGCCCTTGATCACTTCACAAAATCTTGTGGACACTGTAAAAGCCAAAGTTGATATCTGATTGACTTCAAATTTATACACAGTGTTTAAGGTCATGAGACGAAGATTTATGATAATTAGTGCCAGAGTTGTGGCCCTTGATCACTTCACAAAATCTTGTGGATGCACTAGAGGCCAAAGTTGATACCTGATTGAATTCAAATTTATACACAGTGTTTAAGGTCATAAGACGAAGAAGCCTAATGATTTTCAGCGATTTCTGATAATTAGTGCCAGAGTTATGGCCCTTGATCACTTCAAAAAATCTTGTGGACGCTCTAAAGGCCAAAGTTAATATCTGATTGACTTTAAATTTATACACAGTGTTTAAGGTCACGAGACGAAGAAGCCTATTGATTTGCAGCGATCTCTGATAATTATTACCAGAGTTATCGCCCTTGATCTCATCAAAAAATTAAGTGGATGCTCTAGAGGCCAAAGTTAATATCCGATTGACTTCAAATTTACACACACTGTTTAAGGTCATGAGACGAAGAAGCCTACTGATTTTCAGCGATTTCAAATAATTACTTCTAGAGTTATCTCCCTTGAACACTTCAAAAAAACCTTGTGACGCTATAGATGCCAAACTTATCATCCGATTGACTTCAGATTGATACACACAGAGTTTAAGGTGTTGAATCGAACAAGTATTTTGATTTTCAATGAATTTTGATAACTGAACAGCTAAATCCATGATGTTAAATGTTTCCTATACTAATTGTTAGCGTGGCGCCAAACTTTATGAAAAGCAAACAAATTCTAATGATTTTCAGATAATTACATAATGAGTTGTTACTCTTAATTAGATTTTAGTGTATTACAAATGTTTCATTACCTAAAAAGTGAAAATATGCGACAACCCTTGTTGACTGCCCGGACGATTTAGCTGCTGTGGGCGTATGTTTCGTTGCCTGGCAACCTATCTTTATCTTTTTTGTTGTGTAGGCCTATATATTTCTGATATAATCTTTTGTTGTAGTATTTTTGTGCCCCGCCTTTCGAAGAAAGTTGGGGGACTATTAAAATGAGTTCGTCCGTCTGTCTGTGTGTCTGTCTGTCTGTCCGTCTGTCCGTCATACTTTTTGGGACACAATAACTCTCTTCCTAATTGAGCTAGAATGTTCAAACTTGGTGTATGTGTTTATTAGGTCAATGCCTTGATGGAGTTTGAAGATGAGCATTTTCCGCTTAGGGTAAGCAGAGATAAGCAATTTGATTGGTTGATGCTTTGGGACACGATAACTTTAGTTCTAATTAAGTGAGAGTGATGAAACTTGGTGTATAGTTTCATTACAGTAATACCTCGACTAAGTTTGATAATGAGCATTTTCTGCTCAGGGTAAGCAGAGCGATACGCAATTTGATTGGTCGAGACTTTGGAACACAATAACTCTCCTTCTAATTGAGTTAAAAATGTTCAAAGATGGTGTATATGCTTATTAGGTCAATGCCTTGATGCAGTTCGAAGATGAGCATTTTCCGCTTAGGGTAAGCAGAGATAAGCAATTTGATTGGTTGATGCTTTGGGACACGATAGCTTTAAATGTAATTACCTTGACAAAGTTCAATAATGAGCATTTTCTGCTCCGGGTAAGCAGAGCGATACACAATTTGATTGGTCGAGACTTTGGAACACAATAACTCTCCTTCTAATTGAGTTAAAATGTTCAAACTTGGTGTATATGCTTATTCATTACAGTAATACCTTGACTAAGTTCGATAATGAGCATTTTCTGCTCAGGGTAAGCAGAGCGATACGCAATTTAATTGGTCGAGACTTTGGAACACAATAACTCTCCTTCTAACTGAGTTAAAATGTTCAAACTTGGTGTATATGCTTATTAGGTCAATGCCTTGATGGAGTTTGAAGATGAGCATTTTCTGCTTAGGGTAAGCAGAGATAAGCAATTTGATTGGTTGATGCTTTGGGACACGATAACTCGATACGTTTGAAAAAAATAAATGTGCGATTAATTAATATGTGTCGTCTATTTATTTTGGGATTTCGGCGGGGGACATCAGCCTCACTGTTGGCTTGTTTCTTTTGTGGTGATAAGTACTGTTTTTAATGCTTTTATTTTAGAGTGTTAAATGTAATACTTTAATTCGTAATTGGGAAATGCTTAAACATAACCACATGCACGTTTTTTTTTTACAGAACAAACATATTGGGCAAAAGATATTTTATTCGTGTTGACAGAATATGATGAAATTGGAATGCAGGCTTGGTTAGATGGTTACCACCAAACCAGATCAGAATGTAAGAACAATATTATTTATTTAAAGATACATTATGGAAGATTAGATAAAGAGTTGTAAGTTCTCACTCTAATAGTTAAAAACTACATAATGTAAAGGTAATTTGTTGAAAATTTCAGTCCACTATATGAACCAAGATTTAAGCGATCGAAATTCCCACCTAGCCTCGATCATCATTACTAAAGTCAGTATGATAAAAAACATAGTTTCTATTATCCATTTTTATACGCCCACATTTTTATGTGGACGTATATTGTCGTCGCCCCTGTCCGTCCGTCCGTCCGTCCGTCCGTCCGTCCACATTTTTTTGTGAACAGTCTACAGGTCACAATTTTTATCCGATTTCAATGAAACTTAAAATATAGGTTTATCACCATAAGATCTCGGTTCCTTTCGATATTGGCATGTATCGGACTGTAACTTCATGGGTTATGGCCCCTGATTGTACGAAAAATCACGTTTTTTAGCTTGTGAACAGTGTAGAGGTCACAATTTTGAACCGATTTGGATGAAACTTGACATGTATGTTTATAACCCAAAGATCTTGGTTCCTTTCGATATTTGCGCCCATCGGATCGTAACTTCCTGAATTATGGCCCCTGATTGTCCGAAAAATCGCCCTTTTTAGCTTGTGGTCCCTCTGGAGGTCACAATTGTTATCTGATTTAAAAAATCGTTTGATTATATCACCGTTGCATGGTTATGAAGGTTGAGTTCGAATTTCGTGAAAATCGGAGCAAAATTGACGGACAAAATGGCCGCCTTTTGTACGCGAATAGTGTGAAAATATGTTATATCAAGGTTGTGGACCTTATAGAGGTCACAATTTTGAACCGATTTTGATGAAACTTGACATTTATGTTTATAACCCAAAGATATTGGTTCCTTTCGATATTTGCGCCCATCGGATTGTAACTTCCTGAATTATGGCCCCTGATTGTCCGAAAAATTGCCCTTGTTAGCTTGTGGTCCCTCTGGAGGTCAAAATTGTTATCGGATTTAAAAAACCGTTTGATTATATCACCGTTCCATGGTTATGAAGGTTGACTTCGAATTTCGTGAAAATCGGACAAAAATTGACGGACAAAATGGCCGCCGTTTGTACGCGAATAGTGTGAAAATATGTTATATCAAGGTTGTGGACCTTATAGAGGTCACAATTTTGAACCAATTTGGATGAAACTTGACATGTATGTTTATAACCCAAAGATCTTGGTTCCTGTCGATATTTGCGCCCATCGGATGGTAACTTCCCGAATTATGGCCCCTGATTGTCCGAAAAATTGCCCTTTTTAGCTTGTGGTCCCTCTGGAGGTCAAAATTGTTATTGGATTTAAAAAACCGTTTGATTATATCACCGTTCCATGGTTATGAAGGTTGAATTCAAATTTCATGAAAATCGGACGAAAATTGACGGACAAAATGGCCGCCGTTTGTACGCAAATAGTGTGAAAATATGTTATATAAAGGTTGTGGACCTTATAGAGGTCACAATTTTGAACCGATTTTGATGAAACTTGACATGTATGTTTATAACCCAAAGATCTTGGTTCCTTTCGATATTTGCACCCATTGGATCATAACTTCTTGAATTATGTCCCAGGATTGTCTGAAAAATCGCTTTTGTTAGCTTTTGGTCCCTCTGGAGGTCAAAATTATTATCCGATTTAAAAAAACGTTTGACTATATCACCGTTATATGGTAATGAAGAGAGAGTTTGAATTACGTGAAAATCGGACTAGAATTGATGGACAAAATGGCCGTCGTTTGCACATGAATAGTGTGAAAATATGTTATATCAAGGTTGTGGACCCTATAGAGGTCACAATTTTGAACCGATTTTGATGAAACTTGACATGTATGTTTATATCCCAAAGATCTTGGTTCCTTTCGATATTTGCGCATATCGATTCGTAACTTTCTGAGTTATGGCCCCTGATTGTCCGAAAAATCGCCTTTTTAACTAATTGGAGGTCACAATTATTCTCCAATTTAAAAAAAAAAACAAACAAACTATGATTATATCACCGTTACACCTTAATGAAGGTCGAGTTTGAATTTCATGAAAATTGGGCCAAAAATTGCGGGACAAAATGGCTGCCGTTTGTAAGCGAATAGTTTAAAAATATGGTATATCAAGGTTGTTGGCAAGTAGAGAACACA
Source organism: Patella caerulea (assembly GCA_036850965.1). Classification (NCBI taxonomy): domain Eukaryota; kingdom Metazoa; phylum Mollusca; class Gastropoda; family Patellidae; genus Patella; species Patella caerulea. The sequence goes on from JAZGQO010000006.1 coordinate 30,874,465, forward strand.
ATTTTAATCCGATTTTGATGAAACTTGAAATTCAGGTTTGAAACCCAAAGATCTTGGTTCCTGTCAATATTTGCGCATATCGAATTGTAACTTCATGAATTATGGCCCTTTATTGTAGGAAAAATCACTTTCTTTTTAGCTTGTTCTCTATCCATCTCTCGAAAATGTGGGCGTATCCTGCCTGGCAGCCGCTGGTTTTATTTATTTATCAATGAACGTTCAGCAGCATAAAGGATTCTAATCCAGTCAAATATCGAAGGCTAGCGTTCACAGCGTGAGTTCATTATGTTCTGGATAAGTTAATTAATGTCAAATTGATAATTTAAATAAAATTTCAGGACTAAAGAAAAACCTGTAATAGTAATAGGCAGATTTAGCTCTTGTATAATGCTTGTTTAAGTATCATTGACAGAAATTAGAATGGCTTGACCTGTTGGGTGTTGCTGTGTCAACGCCTAAATGTAATCTACAATTAGTAAACCAACAGACTTCTGCTTAATCTTTCTAAATAAACTTTTCTCATCAGTAATGAAAATAACACATACAACATAGACAACACAATTTAATACCTATTCTAAAAACAGAAAAAATGAAAAATATTTATTAGAAACATCATTGGTTGCTTGAGGAATATAGATGTTGTGAAATATGAATTTAATATTAATATGAATTTAATTATGAATGACCAAAAGTACTATTCAGTTTTTGATGTAGGTTGTCAAATGGGCTTGAAATTTAGCTATTTCGACTCATGTTCTTGATACAGTACAATTTGTGTAAGATTCAAGCTGCAGACGATTTGATATTGAAATTTCTCTTTCAGATATTCATTCAGAGAATCTACCAGCTACAAGTGGTTCTATTCAGGCAGCTATAAATCTAGAAATACCTAGTGAAAAATTCCATTCTTATAATTTGAAACTAGAAGGGTTAAATGGTCAACTTCCTAATCTAGATTTATCTAATCTGCTAGTTCGAATATGTGGCAAAGAACAAGCAAAAGTCACATTGAATAAAAGAGTAAGTGAAAACTTGGTTTTCTACAAATTGTAGCCATATATTCTTTTAACGGAGCTTTTAAATAGATCAGACAAGATAAATATATATTACATAAAAAACCCATTTTTGGCACCATGTAAATTGCAGAATTATGACCACAATCATTTCATATTTTATTGTCCCCTTTTTACGATTATTTGCTGGGTGTAGTTTAAAATGATTGGATCATTTTTGTTTGGGTAAAAGTTAAAAGTATTGATTTGTTTTTGATATGTTGATTTTGGATGTGGTATATACATGTATATATATATCTAGAGCCAATTTTATGAAATTAAGATTAAGGAACAAACTACTTGCCAAAAATTAATAGTATAGTTTTTGTGCCATCACTTATCGAAATCACACTGCAGATGAACCGAATTCAATACTTTAACCTAACCTAAGAAGTAGAGCATCTATAAATGTTTTTAATTTGTAGTCTGATGCTCCAAATCTTGATGAATTTGAAGGTTTCCAACATTCTCTCATCACCATGTTACATATGATGTGGAATCAGGCATCTGGTACACCCACAGGAAACCATGGTCTGTTTCACAGATATCATATAGAGGCTCTTACATTACAAGGTGTGAAGGAAACTCGAACAAGGCGCTCTTTTGGAGTTGAAAATACAGCTAGGTATGATATGAAAATACGGTATAGATGATTAATCTGTACAATGTGTGATTGGTTTTAGAAAAATTTGCTTTATCATCTACTGCTCTGCACCTACCAGGCTAATGGAGACAGTTCAGTAGATAGTGTAGGTCTATATGTATATTACAATGGAAAAAATGGTGTGGTTTCGATATCCCGGATGTACAGTTTCCTCCCACTGCTAAAGAACCCTATGCACAAGTGAATTATTGAAATAATTTAATTTAAATGAGTAGGAAAAAAAAAATCTAATTTGGCATACACAGGATTTATTTTTAATCTTTCGTTGCCCTCACAAGATGCTCATAGTTCTTTAGTCACTCATTTAAAACATATTGCATACTTAAATTGATTTCTGGATCTGTATCTAAATGTAATAAATAGTGTCATGAATAAGGCAGGGTATGCTTATTATTTGTAGAAGTCACTTGACTCACTTAATAACATTTTCTAACTGGATTCACAAATTATTATTCCTATATTTCAGACTAGTTGAAGGAGTTTTTAGAAGTTTGAATAATTTATTAGAAAGGTTTCATCAATCGTTTTTCTTCTACATCCTGCCATCAACTCGTCGCTATGTTTCTATTGGTTTATATATGCCACCATTTGGAGTAATGATTGCTGCAAGTCTTATCAAAATATCCTTTTGACATAAAACTTAATTTGGGTAATTTAGATAACCGCATACGCTCACATTTGCCTTGTTTTTGAAAGTGTCCTGTAGGCTCAGTTAACAAGTACACAACCCCGGTAGAGACAGTTGTGAATTGCACTGACCAATTGCAAATTTTCAAGTAATGCCAACCATGACTTTGTATGCTTTATTTTTAAAAACATTTTATGTCCTGTTATTTGTGTATGACATCATGCTGCAACTGACATCAAGTAATAAAATAAAAAACTCATTTCTGCATTTGGGGGGGTGGGATGGCCAAGTGGTCTAGAGTGCCGCGTTTCGACCTCCAGCTGGCCTGTTACCTCTGGCTTGGGCTGTTGTTTCGATCCCTGGTGTGAGCGTGTATGTGGCATGGAGATGAGGACACCTTCTCAACCTCGTAGGTTTCCTACGGGTACTCCGGTTTCCTCCCACTGCTAAAGATCCCTATGCCCAAGCGCATTATTGAAATAAAATTTTAAAAAACATATGTTGGTCCCAAAATGACATAGTTTGTGTCAAGTGGATGTTTCACCCCATTTCTCTCTCTATTTCCTGCATCATATCTGTTTGAATTTTTTTCAGAGAACCCCATAAATTTGTGTGTCACAAAGACAATTATTAATGGACAGTGTGAGAGTCCATATATTTTCCGATTGAGGCTTTAGAAAATTTAAGTTAGCTTCAGTTTCATTATTTGCTAATCTTTTATGTTCCTTAATTTAATGTAAGCTATTGCTTTATGGATTGGAGCTGTAAAAAATGAGGATGAGACGTCGGATAAATCAACAACAAAAAAGAAAACCAGTAAAAAGTCTGAAAAGGAGACAAAAGAAAACGATGAAGGGGATATTCAATCAGAGGATGATGGAGATGGTGAAGATGATGAAGTAAATATTATGAAGATATCTTTAATTTTTAATATCAGTGACTAATATCGCAGTTTATAATACTTACAGTTGAAAAACATGACAGATATTTAGATTATATTTCTCTGGATTTTTTACTTTTTCTGGCTGATATGTCCAGTCCATTAGCATTTTGACTAAATAATTATGTCAATTTTGACCAAATACTTTTGCAAATTTATTTGAATGTCTATCTATAACCCTTTTAAAAGTTTTGCTGAAATCATTTGATAAGCTTTTTAATTGTTGATTCCAAGTTATATAGTTTTCCACAAATACACCTCAAAGATGAAGATGACATAAGTTAGTAAAATTTATTTTTCTTTAACAGGATAAACCAATTACTGGTATAGTATCAGTAATACCGGTTATATTTATTGGTATGTTAATGGCATTATTAGCATATAATGGTCCTGGTTTATTAACTAGAGTATCACACCCATTCAGACTTCGTCCCGAAGATTCCTTGATGTTTGGTCTGTTGGCTTTGTTTACTGCTTCTCTAGCCTTTCCTAAAATGTTTAATAAGTAAGCACATTTTTTTCTTATGTTAGATTTTTAAAGATTTAATTAAGAGTTGTTGTGTCAAGCGATAAGGATATATTGTAGCAGCTAAAATCCAATGAAGATTACATCGTACATACTGTATTTATGAATTATGATTATCTCCATGTGCTTGTATATTATATTTTCAATTTGACTTCATTTGAATATTTACAGTTGGGTATTTTCAAATTAAATTACATGCAAAATTTAAGACAAACTTTCCAAGCCATCTCTGATTTTTAACTTTCAATTTATGAGTCATTTTAGTTGTGAACAATATGTTACAAATTTATTGCTTGGATTTTCAATGATCAGATATGTCTATGGTTAGGTTAAATATATTGTTTAAAATTAATTTCATTTATAAAACAATATATTGTTACCTGATTTCCAAATGAATTAAATTGCTTTTGATGAAAGCACGCAATTTAATTACTCTGCCTTAAATAGCATCTCATATGGTTTACCTAACTTCGAAATATAATCATTTCGGTCTTGAGAGACATTCATGACCAATTACTTTTTTTTTTCAGAAAAAGTCCTGATCAGGTATCACTAGAGTTAGACTGGCAGCTACTCAAGTGCATAGCTTTAATATTCCAGTCATTAGCTTTGTTTGCTATAGCCTTGATGAACATATCATTGGCATTTTTTATCGGTGCAGCTATGGTACCTGTTACAACGTTTGTTGTACCAACTAAATCAAAGTAAGATATTTCATATTTATAAGTGAAAAGGTGTGCTAAATATGTGTTAATATTCCCCTTACATCAGTTTAATTAACAAGTAACATAAACCAAACATTTGAAAGGTATTTTTAAAAAAAAAAAAAAATGATAAGCTTGTCGATCAGCATATATATGGCACTTGGTCAAGATAAAACCTATCTCAGGGTTTCCGGTTTCCGCCAGAAAAATCTTGAATTGGGGTACAATTTATTTGGTCGCCGAAATACACACCCCCGAAAAAAATTTTGTCGCTAACGCTGTCTAAATTCACAGTGTGTCATTGACCAATCAGCTCTGATTGCAGTTTCCCCGAGATTGGTGGATGCAGAGCATAGCATAATCGCTCCTTATATACCCCCTGTAGCCCCCACTGGCGGGAACTCTGTATCTCTATACAATCCAAATGCATTTTGAAAGTTCCTATCCAATATTTATATTAAAAGTAATATCGAATTAGTACTCTTAATTCTATCAGCCAAGTTTAGAAAAAAACACAATTATTAAAATTAGTAAACATAATTTTTGCTGATAACAGGACCCTTGCCCTTAGTTGTCATGTGGAAATTCAGAGATAAGCATTTTATTATGTTGATACTTTTGAACACCAGTATTTTGATTTTATTAATTGGATGAGAGAGACTATGTGACAATACCTTGACTAAGTTTGATCATAAGCATTTTCTGCTTGGCTATGTAGCAATAAACAATTTGATTGGTCAAGACTTTGGAACAAAATAACACTGTTCAAACTTCCTTTGAAGGAATTTGACTAAATAATGAAAAGGTACCTTCGAATACGAGTTATTTTCTAAAAGTAGATTAATTGAATCTTGTGCTACCAATGGGCCAAGAATATGCCACTGATTTGTAACATTAAATTTCTGTTGCTTGTAGTGGGTGTGTAATCGTTGTCAGTCTGGCAACCCTTGTTTATTAATATATTATCTTACATTGCAGATTGTTACGTGTACTACAATTAATATTATTATTATTGGTGTCACCAGCTTCATTAGTATTTATATCATCATTAATATCAGCACAAGAAGAAAATTACACAGAATATACAGAACTTCTGTTTATAACATGGGCAAATATGAAACAGTGTATATTTATGAAATTGTTAGATTTATATTTATTTGGTAATTGGACATATACAGTTGTCAGTTTTGTTATATATCCATGTTGGTTATTGTTTTGGGCTATACCTAATTGTTCAACTAATATAAGTAACTGATACAGATCATGATAAAATTTTTGTACTTTTATAAAATGCAATAGTCTGACCGTTTTTTTTTTAAAAAAGGGGGACAATTGAGAATGGTTTGATTTCATATGTCCTAACTGTGAATGCAAAATCTAAAAAGTGCCTATATAGGCCTTGTTTTAAAAATTTTATGGTTCATAAGAAGATCCTTCTAAAATATCAGATGCGGGAGGGCGGATTTTATTTTGCAAAGAATTGCATTTCAAGGCACCACAATTTCCTCATCATACTGTTATAGAAATTTATGATTGCCTGTAGCAATTATCAGGGTTGCATTCTTGATAACTGAGCCTACGGTGCACATCCAATTTCATTAATACTTTTTTTTTTATCGATTTGCTTCCTGTAACCAGGGAAAAATATTTACATTGTTATCACATGCACCTGTGATGCAGGAATATCTGAAAACAAGAATATTTTTTGTATTGCTCGATTGCAGTCCATTAAAGATCAGAATAGAAAGTAATCTCTACAATTTGTACATTTAATTTGAATTCTACTATTCATTCACATTTTGTCTCATTCACATGTTATTGTAATATTTTAAAATATCATTTGGAGTAGTATTTAGATTATCCATTTATATTATGAATTATGATACATGTCACAATAAGATGTAGAAGTTTTTTGGTAAATTGATTTTTTTTTTGGACAAATCCATGGTATTTTTGATATGGTTATGCACAAAAAATCATGTGACAATAAACAATTTCATGATCAAAATAGTGGTGTTAACAAAATGGTAAATATTTTATACATCTATGATAAATTGAAGCTAAGGGATGTTTCTATCCACCAGAAATGTAAACACCTGACAATCTATCAGCAGTTACTGTCTTGGGATGTGGACAATGTTCTTGATTTAGAGTGAGAAGTGACCGATATGTACAATAGCATATCTTTAGTATGTTACTTCAGGTTACAGTGCATGGATAGTAGCATTATATTTAGTATGTTATGAAATGTATCTCAAAATTTCACTGTAGAAATGAGTTGAAGCCAGTTATAAGAGTGATCATATTGATTAGAACTAGTTATCACAGGTTGCAGAAAGTTAAACATAGGCAACTGGCTTCAATTGACAGAAAGTTTTCCCACATAAACTTTCTTTAAATCAACTATACTACGAATATATTAGGTGTATTGATACATCCACAGTAATTAATTCTTCCTACAAAATAAGGGGATGACAGACACGACTACATGGGTTTTTTTTCGTTACCATGTACTACTTCTTTCATAGTTTGATTGATTTTATTAAAGAACTCTCATTTAATTTACAATCCCTTTAATTAGCATCAACAAATATTTAAACATTCTACATAACAACTCAAAAAATCAGAGCAGATTATATCTGCTCAGATTTTTTTATAATTCATTTTCTGCATATCTATTAAATAAATATTAAACAAGAGGAGGTTTAATTGGAAAGAATCATACTACATTATTTTAAATACAAACAAAACAGTCACTTGAAATTCTCTCAAGATTAATATTTTTTAATTAAAACAAAGGACAGTAATTTTGTGCAAGGTTCTTAAAGCTACATTATGGAAGATAAGATGGCAGTTCCCTCTATAATAGTTAATAGCCAGATATTGTAAAGAGAATATGCTGAAAATTTCAGTCAAACTGCTCCATTCTGAACCAAGATTAAATCATTAAATGTCCGAACCATTCCATCAAGAGATGATTAATGGTCTTGTCTAATTAAAGGGGCATTACCGAAGATTAGATATGAGCTTGCAGTTCTCACTAAAATAGTTAATGTTAATGGAATTTCCTGAAAATTTCAATCAAATTAATTCACTATGTACAGATTTTAGCTAAAGTTGGTATGATAAAAAAAAAATAGTCTCGATTATCCATCTTTGGATTAAATCCTCAATGACCATCTTTGGATTAAATCCTCAATGACCGTTAGCAGATGGGATTCAATCCAGTAAATATTGCAGGCTAGCGATGAGACCAGGAGTTCATTATTGTCTAGATAAGTGAATTAATGTCTAATAATTTAGATAACATTTCAAGCATAAAGAAAGACCTGCAATTGGCAGATTTAGCTGCTGTATAATGTATGTATAATAATTCATCTAACATTTAATGCCCAAAGAAAGAACTGTAATGGGCAGATTTAACTCTTACATAAATAAAAGCAGTGCTCATACTACCGTTAATATTTATCACAGACAAAATATACATGTCTATCAGAGGACTGATTAACCATAACTATGCTAGGCTAAGTTTGGGGAAATGTAAAGTATGTGGCATACTTTATGCCCATAACTTGTACTTTAAAAATATTAATATATTTTATATGGAAACATCTATAAACAATATAACAAAAACAAGGGTAAATCAGCCATTATAAAAAAAAAATATGTTTGAAATGAAGCACTATAATTCAATAGAAAATTTCAAAAAGACCTGTGTTTACTGAATAAATTACCAATAAATTAATATAGTCACCAGAAAAATAAAATGTAGTAGATCTTTGGTACTTAATGAAGCTTATAATGATTAAAACATTTTAAAACTATTGGTTGATACCAGGTAGAATATTTTACAATAAATAACTTATTGAGTTACTATATAGGGTCGTAATTGATTAAACAGTTAACACAAATGTATGTAATTATAAGCTTTTACAACAATATTTTTATTTTGCACCATGATATACCACAAGAGATATATACCCTGATTATTTACGATGTTGTTTAATAAAATTAATGAGACCATTTGTTGAAGCATCATGGCTAGAAACTTGTTCAGGACCTCTCAGTTCAGGTTGAATAACTTTGGCCAGTTCTTTTCCTAATTCGACACTGTAAAAAAAAAACAAAAAAAAAACATTTAGTAGTAGAATATATCTGATATCTCAGACAATTGTTGCCTAAAAATACGTTGCCAGATAACTAAATAATAAATATAAGACGATCGTATGGTCAGGGGTGACCACAATCTACAATGAAATAGGAGTGTAAAAGAGAAAATGACCATCAGCATTTTTAGACAAAATCATTGGTGTATTTTCATTGCATTTCATAATTATTTTTTTTTTTAAACAAACTTACCCCCATTGATCAAAGGAATTGATATCCCAAATTACACCCTGTACAAATATCTTCATTTCATACATTGCTAGAAACAAGAAAATCATTACATATTTCACACACCTTTAGAAATAAGAAACTCATTTCACAATACAGAGAAACAACAATAAAACCATTTCATATTATAATGTTTTATACAGAAATAGAAATATTGATTTTGTAATGAAATAGTTTTCATGTGAGAAATAAATCTCTTGTTATAATAAACATAATAACAGTCAACTGTCACTACAGTAAATTACATCTGAACAGATAGGGGATAATGTTCTATTTACCTATCAAAGCTCCAAGGGTAAAGGGTGATAACTTCTGGAACAAGATAGAATTACTAGGTCTATTACCTTCAAATACCTGAAATAAAATTTATACATCAGTGAATGCAAAACAAGAATTTAAAAAAAAAAAAAGTTTACCAATTCAAGGGAGATAAGTAGGCACAGTTGTCAGCCCTTAGACCACAAAGCAGATTAATGTTCTCCCACTAAAGAGAATAACTCAATTCACGCCTACGGTGCAAAAATTGAATACAAAAGTTAATATGCCTGCTTCGGTAACTTAGTCATCTCCATGATTGTAGTGTAAAAGACTATTTACCTCTTGCTGACAAAGTTGATTAATGACCAGAGAATATGAATATTTATTGGCTGCAGAATAATCATTTAAAACCAACCAGTGGCTCAAGATATGTTTGGCTGTGAAAGAGTTATGTTAAAATATATTCAAGCATACCTTATGTGGTAAAATATGTGCTATTTTATCTTCGCTCATTCCAGCTCGCTTTAATTCAGCTTCAGCTACATCTCGAGTCTTACCCTTCATCAATGCTTCAGTTTGAGCCAAAAAGTTAGCTTGTAAAATCTGTATTGAAAACAAAATGGAAATTTAACCAATATCTATATTTGATGAATTATTTAGTTATATGCGTAATGTGGCTATAAATATAACTAGACCTGCATGCAGGAATGACGGGTTTCACTGGTGCCACGTTACCCTTGAACATATCACTTCCGGTGCCAAGTTGCCCTTGAACATATGTCACCTCCGGCACCAACAAAACCACTAAACAGATTTCCAAATAAACATTGCTCACATCAAATAAAATGGACGCAGAATCAACCAAATCCAGCAATATCTTGACAAAATTACATTACTTCCGGTGTTAATGAAAATGTTCAATTAGTTTTATGAAATCAGAAATGGCATACGATATCATATAGTGAAAATTTTATGTAAATCGAATAATAATTGCCACTTTTAAAGACCAAAAAACTTGAAAAGTGACTTGTAGAAAATCGGCTATTTCTCTGCAACCGTACAAGTTAGAAACCATTTTGTGGTATCTGTATGATCGTAAGGGTTCATTCTATTTGTTGATTGGCATCAAATTCCATAATTTGAAAATGATTTCAAAACAGACTCATTTGAATAAAATATCCGTTTCGAAGGCTCAAAATACAGTTTTTGCCAAAATGACGTTACTTCCGGTGATAATAAAAATCTTAAATTACTTGTATGAAATCCCAAATGGCATTAGGTATAACATGGTGTAACGTTTATGAAAATCGAATAATAATTGACACTTTTATGGCCCCAAAACCTTCAAAAGTGACCTGTAGAAAACCGTCTATTTCTCGGCAACCGAACAAGTTAGAAACAATTTTATGATATCTATATGACCATATGAGTTGTGTTTATATGTGAATTTAAACCAAAAGTTAAAATTATTAATACATATTAAGTAATTCTTGGTTGAATAAAACATTGATTTAAAAAGTTTAAAATGCAATTTTTTGACAAAATGACGTCACTTCCGGTGTCAATTTTAAATTGTAATCAACTTGATATGACGCTACATGCTTTTTGAATCAAATGATGTCACTTTTATAAAAATCCAATAATAATTGACTATTTTACTGGCAAACTAACGAAAACAGTGACTTATGCAGAACTGCCCATTTCTTGGCAACTGCTTATATTACAAACTAATTTTAACATACATTTTCTTCGTATGGATTATAGCTACATGTTTTTAAAAGTTACGAAGAAATATTTTAAAATCTGAAAAGCCTGAATGGGTTGTAAATATGTCAATTTTACACCATTTTTAGCCTCTTAATCCAATTTGCTCGAAAATGAAATCGAAATTAAAAAAACTGCTTCCGACATTTTTTGCGCCTACAAAGGACACACTCTTTGAGTCATATAATTTTTCAAAAAAGTAATATTTGTTTTCGAAAAATGTACCTAACTGTCAAAATTGTAGTTTTTGGTAAAATTATGCCACTTCCGGTGCCGACAGATAACACTTCCGGTAATAAAAAAAATGACAATTGAGACAACGAAGCATATGAACTTTGTTTTATACAAATCGAACAATAAGAAATTAATCTAGGACTGAAAAACTGAATTAGCCAATGGCGGCCAAGGAAAATTACTGAGACAAAAAATTTTAACATTTTTGCGCTAGTCAGATGACTCTTTATTTCTGTGCACAACACGACTAAAAAATATTCATAAATAAAAAAGTTTTTTGTAAAATTTTAAATTTTCGAAATTTGGCGCCTAATATCTTCGAAGATTTGTCGAAAATCAAAAATCGAAAGTAGCGTAGCTATGTGCCCTGTCTCCGGCTATGCCAAAATGTATCGACAGTTAAAATCCAATGATTATTGTTAAAATTACTGCAATATTATTAAAAACGCTAACTTCGGTGATTTCGGACATTTCGCATTGTCGCAGAACGTTCAAAATAGCTTTATCCTCTAAGTCACACCCACTTTCCCAGTAAAACCGAAGAAATCGTAACGATGCGACAAGCAGTTGCTGAGATCTACTCAAAACAAAAGAAGAATAATAATAATAATAATAATAATAAGAATAATAATTTTAACAAAAACAATAGTGTTTCACACAAGCTTCGCAGTGTGAAACCCTAAAAAGAACAAGCTGCTGTGTGTTAAACAATAAAATAAAATACTATCACGCCAGAAACGAAATGTAAAAGTGTTAAAAAGGTATCTTGAACAGTTTCTGATATATGCTATAAAATATTAATTATATACCAAAAACTAATTAAAAACACCAAAATTATTAAAAGTGTGAAATTTCAAATTAGCAAAAGAAACGACGACTATAATAGGTTGATGCTTGTACAAAGTTTAATGAAGACATCTTGAATGGTTTTAAGTTACACTTCAGAAACAAAATCGGGACATACAGACATACTGCAGTAAGATTGATAGAAATTTGTTCTTTAAATTAATACTAGCATTATATTATATCTTTAACTAATTATTGGGTTTAAATATCTTACTTCATGATGTAATCCACCTTGAACAGGATTCTGGGTTTCTATGGGCATCAAGAAATCACATGGTATCAGACGAGTCCCTGTTCATAAATATAACACACAGATATTAAAATCATAAAATCTAATGAAAAAACAATTGAAGTCAAATATGTATCAATTTTAATAAATTGTTTAAAAATAAATCTTAATAATAAATATATCCAACAATTGTAACTTTTACCCAAAACTGGCAAAAATATAAATTATAAAAAAATTATTGAAATAAAAGTCATTGATTATATTAATTGCCATGAAGTTCATACCTTGATGTATAAGTTGATAAAATGCATGTTGACCATTTGTGCCGGGTTCACCCCAGACAATAGGACCAGTGGTGTACGTAACTCTTTGTCCACTTCTAGTTATATATTTACCATTACTCTCCATATCACCTTGTTGAAAATAAGCAGCAAACCTGTGCATATACTGGAAACAGAAACACACAAATCATCATTATATGCTGGTGACAGTATATGTTATAAAACAAAGGTACTAATGTAATGCATATTGTTAATAGTTCATATAGATCAGATCAGATTAATATTAAAGACTTAATATAATGAGTGAAAGATTTCCAATATTACATGTATTTCTATGTTTACAGCAGACTCCTAAATATTGAGATTAATAAAGTACTTTCAGTTTTTGATTACTTTTAAACAGCATACATTTGAGGTATCAGGAACTTTTTATGGATCACGCACAATTTTATAAATGTGAAGGACCGTTTACAGTAGATAAATACATACAAAATTATTATACAAATGTTCAAGATTTGGCAAAAATGTATGAACCACTGCAGAACAAAATTTTGTAATATGTTTAATATGAACTATCTCACCTGATCATACGGTAATAAAGCTATTGATTCAGCTTTATAGAAATTATGATACCAAATACCCAATAATGCTAAAATAACAGGCAACTGCAATTAAATAAAGGTAATGTTATGCAGAAGACTAAACATTTATTTTGATAAACAAGTTCCGATTAATTAATTGTTAACATGGGACACAATTCATGTTGTCTGAAAAATATACCAGTGTTTATATTGATTTAACTTACGTTTTGTTCTAATGGTGCTGAACAGAAATGTTGATCCATATAAAATGCACCAGCTTGAAGCTCAACAAATTTATCCATTCCTGAAATAGAAAAGAATAATGAATTGATGCCTTTGACAGAAATGGTACAGAATATTTTGTGCCTCGCCTTTAGAACACAATTAAATGTTAAAAAGGTAGATAGAGCAATGTTGATTTCAAAACGTTTTGTTTTCATATGAACAACACTATTATAACCATATAATAATTCAAATATTATCACTAAAAATTCAAATAGATAAATTAAATAGATAAATTAAATAGATAAATTATGAAATTATAAACTTTTACCAAATGTTTAATATGTATAAGAATCAATTTATTCTTATCCTTAAATTAATTTCATGGATAATTTTATTTCTGTTCTTACCAATAAAGAGAGCAATACTCAGTCCAATGGCTGACCATAAAGAATATCTTCCTCCAACCCACTGTTAACAAAGATATTGTTATAAAATGTCTTAATAAAATCTTAAAGCAGAAAATAAATCAGCAGGACCAAAGACAATCTCTAAATTTGTAGAAAAGAATAACTATTCTTAACCCCAAAAAAGAATTTCTGATGATAATTTAAAAGTATACACATTTATTATCTAGGACGTAAAGTTATTACTGTGCACACCACACATCCCAGTTGTAAACAGACAATAATATTACATAATTTAGAATGTGATTAGTTTGCCGCATCACCTAAATAGATACAGGAGAGGTTGAGCAGATTCATTGCAGATGTCTTATCTTTAAACTACAGTAAGAAGTTGATTTTTACATTTCTAGATAGAAACATGAAAATAATAAGTCTAATATACAGTTGAAATAAATATATGTTTTTAAGAATTACTTACATCCCAAAATCCAAACATGTTTTTCTCGTCAATTCCAAAATCTTTAACTTTAGGCTAAAAAAAACAGGATAAGAATTACTGGCTATTGCCACTAATTTTGATCTTATGGCTAGTTTGTAAACTATGTTGTCAATGTTCTTTACTCAACATGATTATCATATATCATGACTACCTTTAAACACTGAGCCTGGATCAGTGAGATTAATAAACCATTGCCTGTTCTTTTTTTGTAGGTCTGACCTTTACACAATAGATAGTTAATGATTAAACATCAAGCCAAATTCAGAACATAAAATGAAATCCACATAAAACGTGTGCTCTTGACTGACCATGAAAAATAAAACTTAAAGCCCCAATAACACTCTTGTTGTAACTGAAAAATATGTCCCAATCTTCATTCTGGTCAACAAATCGTATTATATTAGAATATTCCAATTAAATGATGATATAAATTTCATCTTAACACACCTAATTTAAAAAATTGGAAAAATTCAACCAATTGATTTGAAAAGTCTAACGTAAACCTTTTCAAATGTGACTTGGATTTTAAAATATTTTCGAACCCTCTGGACAAATAAAATAGGTTGAAATGGATAATTTACACAACAGGTAGGACGCTTAAACATCTAGTACTTAGAATAAGGGTATTATTTATTTTCTGGAGCTACCAAGCCAGCAAGAATGTTATTGTCCCTTTAATGCACTAGTAACATATATGCACCACAAATATCACTACAGCATAGAATTTGTGACAATGTTTGTTTTCCTTTGAAAAATCATCACCAAGTTTGCTTCAGTTACATGTTTTTATAACTTTTTCACAACAAGTCAATAGGATTTATTCACTAAAATATATATATATTTACTTACTGCATTAGTGGACAATGCAACAAAATGTTTTGATACTGTGGCAGACTGCAATAGAAAAAAAATGAGTACAACAATTTTTCACCTGAGATTGATTACATATTTAATTCGTCTTGCTTTATGATTCTTATTTTCTAAACTACATCAGATCTAACCTACCGTCAAGGCTTACGTATCAACAGATAAGTCAACAATGTCATGGCATCATAGAGACAGCTGTATTTTCATTGGATGTTGACAGTACACAAGAGAGAACAGGACACAATGATAAAATTTGTCAGATGTACAGAAAATGAATAAAAATGATAAATCTAATGCAACTCTAAACAAATCCCACAGCACATTTTATAAGCAAAATTGTGAAGAGAAAAACATTCCGTGAAATGCATTTGAAATTGATGATTCTAAAAATGTGTAAATTCAATAGACTTCTTCTTTATGCTCAAATGAACAATCTCACAAAGCTTTGCCTCATTTACTTGTTGCAAAATGATAAAATTCATAAAACGTTTTAAGACTTGCTCATTGTGGTATAGGGCTATACCACAATGAGCAAGTCTTAAAACGTTTTATGAATTTTATCATTTTGCAACAAGTAAATGGGATTTTGATAGGCTTGTTCATACTGTGGTAGTCAGCAATGATCAATCTTACACAGCTAAAAATAGGCAAGGCAAGTTTTAAAAATGTATAATGCAAAGGTGTGAATGGAAAGATAACTCTTATCTGTTCAATGAGTCGAAAAGTTGTAATATGCAAATGTGGAAGTACAAAAATGAATTTTTTACATTTTTTGGACTGGATGTAACAGAAAACAGAAATAGAATTAAATACCAGATTTATATTACAATTACAGTGGACTCTGTCAAATCCAGTACGGGGGTTTTACAATATGTCGGAAGTCACAGAGTGTCGGAATACCCAGTTTTGTCAAAACCGGAAATATTGTAACTTCGAAAACCGGAAATATTATTACAGTGTTGATTCGAATCACCAGAACGTTATCCCCTTTAATAATGATAAACCTTTCTGTACATTCAAAATTTTCTAACATTTATTTCTATTTCATTCAACATGCATAGGCATTTTAAATAGGTCAAGCCTGACGTTAATTTATCATGTTTTCATTGATAAAATGTCGTTCTATGTCAAGGTCGTCGGTCACACTGTCCGGTGAGACCCGTAGGGTTAACCATAGAACTGTATTTAGTTCTATGGGTTAACAAACATTGAGCTGAAGTGAACGGACGTTACATTCTTAGTGGCCGTTTTATGACCTTGACCCTCATCGGCAAAAGCTGCTTTAGTTAACTGCAGCATAGAACTATTATTTCTATGACTGCAGCTATTGACGATGGACAAAAGTACGTTATTGGGTTTCAATCGGTATGCGAAACGAATGTTTCTAACAGGTGCTAGGAATATTTGTACAACCGAATTCGTGGGAAAATTGGTAGATATTCTTGAGTATTTGTCACAATTACTGTCTTACAAGGGATTATAAAATTATCAAGGTAATCAACAAAGACCTACACAATAGCGTGTTTTAATCTTACCGATAATAGATTGGTGATTGCTTGTTTATCTTTTGTGGCTTCACACCTATCAAGTTTTAATCTAACGGACAATTGATTGGCAATTGCTTGACACATACCGATTTATTAAGGCCGGATTTTACGGTGATGATTCAATGTTCAATGGAAATTATGTGACAGAATAGCTGATTGATGTCGTAATCTGAAACATACAGAGTTCGGATTAACCAGAGATTTTTGGCTTAAGTAATAAGGAAATAAATCGGGACATGAAAATCATGCCGGATGTGACAGAGTGCCGGAGTGATCAGAGATCGGATGTGACAGAGTCCACTGTACATGGATCATGTTGAATTTGTGTAGCAAAATAAAATGTTTCAAAAGTAAAAATAATATTTCTGTACCTACATCTTTGGCTTTTTCTAAGAACCATTCTTTGGCTGAAGTAGCATTAGTAATGGTTTCTTGTGTTGTAAATGTCTGAAATAAACACAAACTAGTTTTAAAGTTAGAAAAAAATACAGTTTAAAAAGATAATTCTATATATTTCCTAAAAAGGAATCATAAATAATTATGAATAACAGTTCTGGTATGTAAAGTTACTGGCTTTTGTGTAATGGTTGCAGCAGGTTATAATTAGTGAAATAGGTGCTGGCTTAATAAACAAGATCAGGTGTTTGATCCTGGTGTTGGCTGAGAAAGTTCCCAGGAATCTACAGCATGGTTATGACTTGTAGGAGGAGCAGGGTGGAAGGCCCAGCATGATACAGAGCCTTATCGATTAGGTGTTGCTTGTCAGTTGTACAATGTATGCTGGAAAGTATGGCTGTATTCTTTATTATTTATATCAACATTATCTATCAGGTAATGGAACATTCACAAACTAGCAGCTAAGTTGTGTGAGCAGTTATAAGCTAATTACCAAACAATTAATATCAATTTCATAAAGACATACGTATTATTGTTGTCTCTATTGTCTAACGAAAAATGTGAACGACAACCCAGACAGAAAAAAAACATTGTGGCATTATATGGCCATTTTAAAATGTAGGAAAATAAAATTGAAACATATTTTCAATGTGGTACCTTTGAAGCAATAATAAATAAAGTTGTTTCTGGATCTAGGTTTTGTAGAGTTTTAGCTAAGTGTGTTCCATCAATATTAGATATAAAATGGGCGTTAGGGCCGCTTTTATATTTATGTAGTGCTTCTGTTACCATAAGAGGACCCTGAAACATAAAGAGATAGACATTCAATTAATCACTTGATAGTTACACACAGGATCTTGGTTTCCAAATTTTGCAGACATTTTTAGATCAGGTTAACAGGAGCCAGAAATGGGTCACTATTGTCACTTTCAGGAAATAGGATCAGTATACCCCCATTCCATTTCATAGTGATAGACTTCATTCAAAATAAAATTGTGATGCACAATATTATTTTGAATTATGATTATCATTCCCACAAAAAAATAACGAAATTACAAGCTGGAATGTATGCATAAGTCAAATGTAGACTGGACTAAACAGATCCAAGTGATTGCCAATCAATTTGGATGGCTCACTTATTTCGAAGAACAAGACTGATTAGATATTACAATAAAATATGATAAAAGTTTTAAAAATCGAATTAATCAGTATATTTTCCACCACAAAACCTATTCAAACCCCTAAATATAGCAGGCTAATGATGGCATCAAGAGTTGATTATGGATTATGGTCTTGATAAGTTAATTAATGTCTAATTAATAATTTAGATATATTAAAGAAAGACCAACTTTAGTATGAATGATCAAGGCTATGCCAAAAATTCAATCGCTCTTTATGTAATCTCCCACAATGTATCTTAAGGTAAGTTCGCATCAGTAATAGTTTCTGTAGTAACAAAGCTCTTAATTAGAACAACTGATGAAGTTCAAGACAACTTACTAAATCTGATCCACCAATGCCAATATTAACAACGTCAGTGATAGATTTTCCTGTATAACCCTTCCATTGACCAGATCGAACCTCCTCTGTGAATTCTCTCATATGTTGTAAAACACTATTAACATCTAGCATAATCTTAAAATAAATAAAGTCATATGCATTTCGTATCTTAAGAGTCATTTTTTTAAATTTGAAAGATGTTTTGTGCACATTTATTAAACTAATTAAAGAAATGCTGTTTTTTGATTTTTAAAAGAAATTTTATTATGTTATAGATGGGAACTGAATGTAACAAAATCTGACAAATCAAGATCAGATGATTTGCATTTTAAAGCAAATCTTTTTTATGATGGACTTTTCCCTAATACTGTTACGACAGGCTTAATTTTAATTGAAAACCTAATTTCTTTTAAAGTTTTTATACTTTTGAAGTAGAGTTTCAGATATATTTTAAAATACAATCATATCAGTTTTATACCTCTAAGGGTTAAAACAAACAATAATTAGTTTAATATTTTGTCAAGTCAATATTACAGTAGCCCACATGTATATTAATACATCTAAAATGTCTTGTCATGATAGGAATGATAAACAGGAATTATCCGTTCCATTAGGCTGATGGAGGATACTACATGCATCAAGTTTAATCATAATCATTATCTATAGATAATTACTCATTAAAAGGAGTTTTTCATTAAACTGGTATGAGGAAGTAAATACCAGTAGAACATATACACACATTAAGCAAAGCAGGATCTCCCGAAATAACAAAATAATACCAGTGATGAGGATTGCACCATTAATTCTAGGAGATCCTTTTAAGATAAATAATAATTTCACATATTTTCATTATAGATTGAAATCTAAAAATTTGTTCACATGAATTCAAGGAACAAGGGAAATTCTTTTATTTATACTTTTGGTAGGTAATATCAACCATATCTTTTTTCAAAAATATATCTTTATTCAGTCCTGTTTGATTATGAAAATTCTTAACGTCTTGCCAACCTGTATTTGTTATATACAAGAACCCAACAAAAACATTTCCTCAAAATATCTACCAATATCTAAGCAGTGTGGATGTTACGAGGGTGCTATTGCCTATATTGGAAATGTTAAATTTTCCACTTATATGGGATGTATCTTCCGACTACAACTTACATCTTTTCCATCTACCAATATTGGTTTATTAGCTTGATTACGTAGAGCAGTGTGGAGTACAGCACGATTTTCTGTAAAGTTGATTTTTTCCCCAATGAACATCGAATCTCTCATGGCTTCCACCTGTCTTTCTCTTGCCTGATTTAAATGAAAGGCAAAAACAATGAAAGTTAAAACAATTAAAGTTAAAACAATCATTATTGCAATATTTAAAAAAATAAATTGTACAGAATGAGCACACTTGATTAAATAAGAGATTTAATTGTCATTGATATATGTAGAGAATATCAAATAATCTTTCATTCAGTTTAAAAAAGTACAAAAAAAGAGATAAACCCACCAGTTGAAATAAATAACCCATGATTTCATCATTGATAAGATTCTTTGAATAGTCCAAAAGAATATCTCCATCCTTGGAGTTTAATTTTAAACTGGAATAAAAAATACACTTTATTTACTGAAGAATTCATTTTAGGCTACTGTTGTGACAGGATATTGTCTGTTGTATTTACTTCCAGAATTAAGACAAAAAGAACCGAGGAAAAATGTTAAAAAATTAAATTTTCTTTATTCTGTTCTCGAAGACCCCTCCCAAAAATGAAAACGAGAATTTGTATCAGTTGACTGTGTCCAAATGCCCTGTATTCGGATCAGGAATGTCCACAATATGTATATTTTAACGTGAAATTCAAAATAAAAAGATAGGTTGTCAGGCAACGAAACATACTCTCACAGTAGCTAAATCGTCTGGGCAGTCAACATGAGTTGTCACATATTTCTACTTTCGACAATGAAACATTTATAAAACACTAAAATCTGATTAAGAGTAACAACCCATTAAGTAATTATCAGAAAATCATTAGAATTTGTTTGGTTTTTATAAAGTTCTGACCCCTGAAACATTGAATATCAATCATGGATTTAGCTGTTCAGTTATCAAAATTCATTGGAAATCAATATACTTGTTCGTCTCAAGATCTTAAACTCTGTGTATCAATCTGAAGTCAATCGGATGACAAGTTTGTCCTCCAGAGTATCACAAGATTTTTCAAAGTGATCAAGGGAGATAACTGAAAATCAATGGGATTCATTGTCTCATAACCTTAATTCATTGTCTCTAGAGGGTCCGGGCGACAATATATACTTACAACCCCATTTCAATGTGGGGTATATTGAACAAACATCCGGTCTTTAGGGGGATGTCATCTTGGCAATCAAATCTTCAATCCCGCAGACGAGCAAGTTGCAAGATGTGCATAATCAATTTGGTAAATCATAGTGTTAAACTAAAGGGACAATAACATTCTTGCTGGCTTGGTAGCTCCAGAAAATAAATAATACCCTTATTCTAAGTACTAGATGTTTAAGTGTCCTACCTGTTGTGTAAATTATCCATTACAACCTATTTTACTTGTCCAGAGGGTTCGAAAATATTTTAAAATCCAAGTCACATTTGAAAAGATTTACACTTTTCAAATCAATTGGTTGAATTTTTTCAATTTTTCAAAATAGGTGTGTTAAGATGAAATTTATATCATCATTTAATTGGAATATTCTAAAAAAATACGATTTGTTGACCAGAATGAAGATTGGGACATATTATTCAGTAACAACAAGAGTGTTATTGGGGCTTTAAATACAACAGTTACAATGTACGTGAAACCTATAATCCTATTTTTTGATGTAAATGTGATTGAATGGGATTTGCAAATCAATTGGCCATAATCGTAAAAACTCTTCTGCTAGTTTTGCTTTATTATATCTAACACAAATCATTTAAAGCCCCAATAACACTCTTGTTGTAGCTGAATAATATGCCCCAATCTTCATTCTGGTCATCAAATCGAATTATTTTAGAATATTCCAATTAAATGATGATATAAATTTCATCTTAACACACCTATTTTAAAAAATTGGAAAAATTCAACCAATTGATTTGAAAAGTCTAACGTAAATCTTTTCAAATGTGACTTGGATTTTAAAATATTTTCGAACCCTCTGGACAAGTAAAACAGGTTGTAATTGATAATTTACACAACAGGTAGGACATTTAAATATCTAGTACTTAGAATAAGGGTATTATTTATTTTCTGGAGCTACCAAGCCAGCAAGAATGTTATTGTCCCTTTAACATTATGATAGTAAAACTTTTCAAATATTGCCTAGTCATGCTGTCCTAGAAAGGTCTATGGGTCAATAGGTCTTTTCAAAAGCTTATTTGTCAAATTCTCAACGTCTGGTCCACTGATTTATAAAATTGTTCACTCATGTGATACAATAATACAATTTAAAAACAGTTCTACTATACCAAGCGCTAGGCCCTACTATAGGGACTATTGGACCATTAGAAAAATATAAAATAAACTGTTGGTCTATTGCCATTCACATCAAACATAAAATTGTATTTTACCAAAAGGTGAGGTTTGCTAAAGAGTTATTTATTTCATTATCCAATTTGAAAAAAGAAAGGGATGCTAGCAAACCAATATGGAATATAAATCCAATGACGTATTGACAAACAATGTTAATAACCATAGGTCACTAGCAAGGTGGTAGCTGGCCCCCTTCCTAACTTTTGGGCAAACAAAAATTATAATTTCATCTCCACAAAATAAAGAACCTGAAATCTAATAAAATACTAATTCTACTTTTATTTTATTTTATTCCATAGTCAATTAAGTAATTCAGTACAATATTTTGGGTAAACAAAAATTATAATTTCATCTCGGCAAAATAAAGAGCCTGAAATCTAATAAAACACTAATTCTACTTTTCTTTTAATTTATTCCATAGTCAATTCAGTACAATATTCAATTAAAAGAAAAATAGAATTAGTGTTTTATTAGATTTCAGGCTCTTCATTTTGCCAACGAGATGAAATCATAATTTTGTTTCACTTTACAAGTTTGCATGAATTTGTACTGAATTGACTATAGAATAAAATACTTTGTCTGGAGTCACTCTATTTTGTTGTGCAATATTTTTCAGGCATCAATTATTTTTTGTGAATGAAGCTGCAACAGCCTGTTTGGATAGTTGTAATTCAGGTCTGCATCTAGAGTGGGATTTCGGCAGCAAACCTACTAAACGTTATTAGAATAAAAGCAAACACATTTGGTTAAATTTGAGGTAGGTTATATTAGATAATCTTCTTTGGTTGGCATTAAGTAATTGCACATATTATTAACAGGTTACGCAGACACTGTTCACTGTTTCACTGTACAATTTTTATGGATACACAATTACTCTACTGAGTTTGTATACATGTATGTCAATAGTCTTTAACTGTTGTACAGTAAATGGTACATAAACAAGTTACAAGAGGTAAAGCAGGCCGTCCCAAGCTTACTAGTTCCACTGTCACACTTCACTGACAACGTAAGCGTTATCTGCTTATCTGCAGTGACAGTCGTTGGACACTGCCCCCGTTCGACCGGACAGGTCAAAGAAAAATGTGCAAGAATTTTAAAGCAGAATCCTTCTTGTTGTAGCCTAACCATTTAAATATACCTGTATTTATCAAATCGACCAGGATCTTCCTGGAACATTTGCAGGATGTTAAGTTTTGAACCATTGCGGTCAAAACATTTCGACAAATTCTGCCAAGCCGGCTCAGTTGTAAGCTGATTTCTTTGCTGTCCTGCCATCTTCAACGAAACTCTACTTGTGTACTGACCTTCAATAGTGACCTTGACCTTGTCAAAACACGTGGGTGGACTTCCGGAAGATCTGTCGACAATCAAACTATCAAAATGATGTGGCCTTCAAATGGGTTGGTATTGGTCATTGGAACAACATGTAGACGTTGTCTGGTGTAATCAAATAGGTATTTTATAATGCATGCTACTGTTTGTCATTTTTCATCTCACATAAATTATGAAATATTACCAATGAGTAGTTCACAAAATGAAGTAAAATCAGATGCAACAATAAGAATAATAAACAAAAATCTCAAAATTGGTAATATTTTAATTATTTAATATTATATTTGGCTGGAAACCTGGATGTGTCTTCTACTATTACTAGGCCTACTATTAGTAGTACTACTAGGTACTACTACTAATACTAGTGACCCGACATTAGCTGTATTGTGATGTAATAATGTGTACAGAGTAGAGGCGTAACCGTGAAATATATATTGGTGGGGGGGGGGTCTGCAAATGAAATTATATAAAATGTTGACAATCTGTGAGGCGGAGTACGAGGCTGTGCAGCAGCCGATGTTGCGGGGAGAGTGACGAGAGGGTGCGAGGGTCACCCTCCCACAAGGGGTGCCATATTATATTTCTTCATGACTTTTACATATTGAATGTTACGCTTGAGTTATGAACAACACGACAGAGAGAGTTTAGTAGGTGAATTTTTATGGGAAGGATCAAAATGAACCAAAAGTTGGTCACATAACTTTAGTTAGTTTAGGAGAATGCACATAGCCGTATGGGCTTGATGACAGTTAGATGGCAGAATCTGAAATGCACGAAAAAATTTCGGGTTTACAGACAGGAGCGGTACCAGTCTTCCTCTAGAGGAGAAGAAGTGTGGCTTACTTTGTATGGACCCCCACGCCCGCCTAAGAAAAATATGATTAAGGAGTGTATGACTGATTACAAATCGATTTTTTGAGAATATACTGTATGTTTGTAATCGAAAAAGGGTATGATTGAATTACATACAGATTTATTATAGCTCAATGTTTGTAACTAAAGAAGGATATGATTAATAAAATTAGATTATAAGTAGATATAGCTACCGGATATGTTCTAATGTGATAGCTTACTAAACAACAAGGATCTTGTTTCAATAGGAACGTTTTTGTAACTTCTGCGGAGGTAAATTAAGGTTCAGTAGTCAGAGTTTGGTCCAGTGATGGTGATGGACTCCATTATATTTTATTATTTTTAACATCATCCCATCTATTCTGTACAGAAGTCATGCATTCAGAATTTGATTGAACTATCTTTTTGATATTTTAATATGATTTAGATGCATTTGTATTGAAAGAAATATGTATTATATTTTATATTGAAAGCCTGGAAGTTTCTACAATACTACAGTCAAGTTTCTTGAGTTAAGAAACAATCCTTTATTGTTGTATTTTGATATTATGGAAAAATAGTCAGATCCTTATCTATTGCATATTCCTGAAGCAATCACCTGAGAAATTCCTCTCTGACCATTGCTGGATTAACTTCTGATACTTGAGCTTTTGGGGGAGTGTGTCTATTCTTCTCGTTCAATCAAATATGTCCCGAGTACACAGGGGCGGATCCAGGAATTTTTGCAGGAGGGGGTTTGCAAGGTTTCTGTTACGGAAATCTGCCATCATCGTCTCTAAATTATATAGGCATACATACAAATTTAGCTTTTTAAACAGAGAAACAATTTTTATACTGATGTAGGATCACTTTGTGATGTAATTTCATTGATGCCCCCCCCCTCCCTCTGGATCCGCGCCTGGTACAGCAACATGACAGCCCTTCGTTTAATCTGGGGTCTTCCCTCAAACTTTAGACAGTGATTTTAGGTACTGTATTAAAAGCGTTAAAAGACTTGTTCGTCTCCATACAATATTGTTTACATTGTATCTATTTTGAAAGCCTAGTTTGACACACAATTAGTTTTACTGCAATATTCTGCTATGATGTAAGACGTAAACATATTCTGTCCAGTTGGGAGCTCTGTTTAAAGCATAATGATATTGTTTTGCAGTTGGCTATTGGTTGTTAATCAGACTATTGACCAGTCATAATTTGGAACAGAAATGCGCTTCCATTAAAAGCAGTGTTAGGTGGGATTAGGTCTAATCAAATGAAACACTGCGAGGAGTATGTATCTATTGATAAAGGAGAGACTATACTAGTCTTTTTCTCACAAATCAGCTTTTACGGGTCACTAATGAGTGAATAGCTGTAGCTTTCAAACATCTTGCTTTGTTGTTTCAAAGCTGACTGATGCATTTATTTATGGTACAAAATTGTTTTTAGAACTAATTTGGGGGCCCTTTTTAATATTGGGGGCTCCTGAGGGGAAAATCTGTCACGAGTTCTTTAATGTGGTCACTAACAGGTACACAAGACCTCAGTCATTTAGTCCTATCGCTCCTGCCCCACTCGATGCTCGTCAGCTTTTCTTCGTAAGAGTCATTAAAGACTCATGCAAATTAGCTAAATCGCTCTCCTAAATATTGAGATTAATAAACTTCTTTCAGTTTTTGTTTACTTTTAAACTGCATACATTCGAGGTATCAGGAGCTTTTTGTGGCTCACGCACAATTTTATAAACGTGAAGGACTGCAAATGGGAAAATAAGTCTTTGTTAAAAAAAAAAATACAAATAGTCATATCCTATAACACAATTATGCCTTCGTAACCCTTGTCAAGCGAAGATGTATTATGTTGTATTGCCTTAAATGTACCACAAAACAATGGTGTTTATCTATTTAATGCTGATGTGTTAATGTCTTTTGTTTTAAGATGGAACTTCGTTTTAGGTTAAGTTTAAATTTCAAGAAACAAAGATATCACCAATGTCAAAATATAAAACAAATTTGTGATCAAGATTAGCAAACAATCCAACTTCCACTCAATATTTCAAAACGAAAATTTTACTGTCTATGTAGCTTATTACATCTCTATCAGTAGAACATCTGGTAAACCTACTTCTCTGCTTTACATTATCTAAATTAAAGATGGCTAGCTAATTGTTGTAATGCATACATAATGCATACATGTACCATTACTAGTTTTTGATCATTGTAGAAATCATGAAATTTATATTTCCTGTAAAGATTTAAACAACTAACAAACAGATATGAACATTTTATATCAGTGTCATGTTGTATGTTCTTATAATGTTTTAACAGCTGTTGTTTGCAAACTTCCATTACAACTTCATAAAAATATATATTTAAATTATGGTTGTCCTGTTATATTGGTTGCATTTCTATTTTATGTATATTCAGACTATACTTATTTTAGAAATATTCCTGATTTATTCAGAAACTCACTGAAATGTATTGATCTGAGAACAAACTAGATAACAAAATAATAAAAATATGAACGCATCATTCATACAATTACACAATCCACATAATAAACTTGTTTTGTGAAAGCAATCAATCGAACAGCAGGTGTGTATATGCGTAAGGCATTTGACCAGAAAATTCCCCAGGATTTTTAAGCATGGTTTTCACTTATCAGCAGGGTGGGATCGCAGGCCTGATTATGAAGAGTATCCAGTTTTTTGGATAGGACTAAATGACTGAGGTCTTGTGTACCTGTTAGTGAGCACATTAAAGAACCTGTGACAGATTTTCCCCTCAGGAGCCCCCAATATTAAAAGGGCCCCCAAATTAGTTCTAAAAACAATTTTGTACCATAAATAAATATGACATTTATTAGTTTGTCTATGTTTTTGACAAATAAACCTACCTATCTACCATACTGACATACAAATTGCATTTGCTAAAGTGTGGCTGGACATTTTTCAGCCCCATTCAAGCTAAATTTGGTCCTGCTGCATTCCATATTTTTAGCTGTAGGATGGTTATTAAAACCTATTTCATTTTATTAGATGTTTCATGGCTTGAGTTGCTGATCTCCCCATTTGAACTGAACATAATATGTACTTAAATTAAACAAAAAATTGGCAATATTTTTTATGTATATTTATATGAGTTAGCACATGATTAAGTTAAGGATATACTGAGTTAAAATTTAATACTAAAACAATCCTAAATCTTTCTTTATATATTTATAATATGATTTCCTTCTAAAAAGTTACAGTGTCTGATTGACATGTAGTACATATATCATACTTCTGTTTGTAGTATTGTATAGGCATCTATATTTGGTAAGAAATTAAACTAGTTTTGGATGCATACATTATGTAAACTATCAGTTTGGGATTATAATATATGATTTATTCTACCTAAGTGTAAGACCTTATATATCTATACATGTAAATATATGGGCTATTACTATGGTAGGGTTTTATTATTTGTGATATAACTATAAAGTACTGTAAAATATAATCCCTTCACTTCATGATATTTCTGTAATTACGAATTTTATACTGCCAGATTGAAATGTTGTCTTATATTGTCCATCCAACTAGGGTTAACATCCAATTAATTTGAAATTTCATTATAATTGTTCATAAGACTAAAAAGCATATTAATTTTTAGCGATTTCTTATAACTAGAACAGCATTACTTACAATCTGATTATCGGTACGTTTTCTTTTTATTATATAGCTCTAGGAAGAACCAGATGCCTATCAAATTTCAATTACTTTGTGGTTTATTGTGCTTTAGGTTTTAATGTCTTTTAATACACCCTTTAAAAGTAGTATTATTATTATTACATAGAAAAGAAACAGTTAACAATTTCAGGGACAACTTCCCTGTCTGGGCATTCATGTATGTTTCATTCTCTAGCAACCCATATTTGTAGATAAATATCATTTTTATATTAATGCAAATTTTATTTTAAATGTTAGCAGTGGAATTGTTTGATTGTAGTGTGGCAAATGATTTTGTCACTACAGTAACATATTTAGATTAAAGCATCTGTGTCAGTATTTGTAGTATTAGTTTAATGTTGGTCTATTATTGATACAAACTATTTAAACTAGAGAGTGAAGCTAAACTTCAAAAGCAATGTTAGAGTGTTGTGGCATTATTAAATTACTAGTGGTTGATGAATCTATTTTCCCCTTTGACCAGATTACATGTATATTGATGTGTACCATGCTGTAGGTAAATGTTATTGGATTCTGTATGTACTATTTTCATTTATGAGCCTTGAATCAGATTCTTGTTCAATTCCTAAGTAACAGGTAATATCCAGAAATTTATGAGCTGTTGTAATTAATATGCATTTACATTTTTATATTCCTTATATTTTGGTGTTGTCACCCCTGTCAAGTGACAAAAAGTTCACCTTCATATATTTTGTCAACTGTGCAGGGATTGACATTGGCAGGCACAGATCCAGAGGGGGGGTCCAGGGGGTCCGGACCCCCCCCTGCTCAGACTTGAAAATTTTTTATGCGATTTTATTGGCGACTTTTAGACCTGTAATTTTGGAATTTACCTTCCGGAAATACGTCAGAATGCACCAAATTGAATCTAATTTACCAAATTGTCCTGGGGGAGGGACCCCAAACCCCCCGTTAATTGATTGAGTGCCTTTTATCAAACCTAGACCCCCCCCCCCTGCAAAAAATCCTGGATCCGCGCCTGATTGGCCTGAATGAAGAACACTATTGAAATTCAAACAAAAGTATATTATACATGTTTAGTTTAATAGCTGCAGGATCGATAATCTTATTTAACAGTATGTCTTATTAGAGCATATTTAAATATTTATACGATTTAAAGCTTTGCATCTTGGAGATAGATGTGCTCTATATATTTAAGATTTTGGTGTTTGTCGGTGATTCCATTTCTTTTGTTCACTGATTTTGGCTGGGGGACTATTGATTACGAATTAAAATCAATTGGACTACCAATGTCCCAACTGTACAATTTGGCTATCAGTCCATGTATTTTGTAAGGGTCAGTCAAACACTTGTTATTGGGGTTTTTTTTACCCACATTTTCATGCGGATGAATATTTTTGTCAGCCTTGGATGTTGTTCACATTTTGTTTGTGGACACTCTTCAGTTCACAATTTTTATGCAATTTTGACGTAACTTATATAGGCTAGTGGTCATGATTTTTATAAAATCGCTTTTTTAGCTTGTTCTCTGTCTCTTGCAAAATGTGGGTGTATCTTACATGTTAGGAATTATATGGAAAACTAGGGCAAAATATATTACTATAAGGGAGTTTGGTGCTTTGATTTCCCAAATTACTTGCAGACGGGTCTTAAATTTATTTGGAAGATATTATTAAAAACTACATATTCGTTCTTTTTGAAAATGACAGTGTCTCTTAGTCTTTAATTACATTTGGTGCTTGAATGTTTGGTACTCCTAACAGTTTTTTTGGAAAAGCTGTTATCGTCATCTGTCTTTTGTAAGAATAGACAAAGCGTTCATCATGGGTCAGTTCAACCAGTGAACCATATTCTGAAAACCCATTACGCACCATTCTCTTATTACTGTCTTGTACTTTATTTCAATATAGATATTAAAACACAATTTTTATTATTTCGTGTTAGCTTTATTATTTTATCGTGAAACTGGAATTAGTATATTTTGTTGATATTATTATAATAACATTTTATTTTTCTTTACAGGCACCTAACAGACAAAAGACAATACAATTTCTGTAATAATGACTAATCTCATCCAAGCAGCTTTTCAAAAGAAAAAGACAACCCATTGTTATTAGTTCCTGGCATACAGCTTCATATGACTAAGAATAATGGATTTGTGGAACGATTCATGACATTAGATCCTTTATTTCTTTAATATGGAAATGTGAATTAGATGGTGAAAAGGGAAGAGAATTTATAACTTTATGGCTGTATATATTTTTATGTACAGACTTAGTTTTGATTATAATAGCATGTCTTTTGGGGTTATACCTGTGACTTAAAGAAGCAGCCGATTAAATTAACCATGTCACAATCCGTTTTTCACGTCAGTAATACAGAATCATCTTTAAACAGTGATGTGCAGGGCTGTTATGAAGCCATATCAGCATTCAGCTTGTTTAGTCATCAGTTTGATGGGGCTGGTTCTCATCTTATGCAGTCTATTGCTCAAGCTATGCAAGGGACACCATACCAACATGTAGCAGACGACTGTGTCAAGAATTTCAATGAAATTTTTATGGCACGACAAACTTTGAAGGGATTTGAACAATATAAAACTATGGAGACTGCTTTATTTACATTGAAAAGTCATTTAGATGCTGGGAATCGTAAAGACCTTTCTAAAATTTATGCTCAGGTTAGTGATAACAGTTGAAAGTAAAATCAGTAATTCATTTAGATATCCAATTTTATTTATTAAATTGCAGAACCGGAGGACATTAAACTTCATTTCATTTCATTTCATTTATTCATTTGCGTGCTGAATAGTTTGACATTAAACCTCATTTTATTTCATTTATTTATTAAAGCGATATAAAATTATAAGATTTAGTTGTACTCTTTATAGTTATGTGGGGCGTTGGTGGGATGGTCCAGTGGTCTAGAGTTCCGTGCTTCGACCTCTAGCTGGCCCGTCACCTCTGGCTTGCGGCTGTGGTTTCGATCCTTGGTGTGAGTGTATGTGACATGGAGATATGGGCACCTTCTCAACCTCGTGGGTTTCATTGGGGAACTCTGGTTTCCTCCCGCTGCTAAGGGCCCCTACGCGCTAGCGAATTATTGAAATAAAGTTTAAAACCATATGTTAGTCCCGAAATGACCTGGTTTGTGTCGAGTGGATGTTAAACCCCATTTCTCTCTCTCTTATAGTTATGTGAATGTTATTACCATTATGCTTTTTGAAATAAGCAGAAATCATTGCTATGAAATGAACCTGACAAATTAGCATGAGAAAATATGAGAATTTTCAAAAAGATGGTTATCTGTTAATTTCAATGCCCCATGTTTCAGTAAATTTGCCTTTAAAATCTTGCATTTTTCTTGGCAATTTCTGAACAAATTTAGTCTATGTAAACATTATTAAAATTTGCCCTTTGTAAATTACAAGCGGTACTTTAAAGTTTTTCACAAATAATTTTTCTGATATCTAAGAACTACACTGTCAAAAATTAGACAATGGCCCTTTAACTTTTTTTTTCTGAATTGAGCAGCATTCATTTTAACTTTCCTACGTTCTTTTTATTTTTTCTGTTTGATAATGAATTTCCATTCTATTTTCCAGACATTTTTTCACATTCTTCTCCAGTTTGTTCAAATGCAGAACAATTACTACAATTTTTGCCATGAAAAGATTGTTGCACTTGTATCCAGACTCAATCCTAAGAAAGATGGTGAAATGTGCAAGCAAAAATCTGTGGATAGTGTTGACAGTCCTTCAAAAGAAAAATCAGTTTTAATAGACAGTCACAACTCCAAAACACCCAAATCCCAATCACCAAAGCATCAACCGCCTGGAAATTTGAAGTCCTCATTTTTCTCTTTCTTTGAGAAGAAGTCTGTAGCAAGAGATAAACAAAGTGCCTTCTATGTTGATGTTCAAGAAGAGAAAGTTGATTATAATAGTGGTGTAATAGAGGGTAGTTTAACTAATCCTCCTCCACCTATAATAACGTGTGATGATACTTCTGCTCAAACTCATAATACAAGTTCTCTCTCATCTTCCAGTCCCAATACCACAAATAGTAAGTAAACTAATGAATTACATTATATTTACAGATTGTCTCAGTAGATTTTTATAAGTCCATATATATGTGGTCATACATTGCAAACATCCTTGGTATCAGTCTGTCCATCTTATTATAGCTGTGACATTCAGAGTTTTTGTAAGAATTATTGTAATTCTTCAGCTTGTTTTAAACTTTGAGATCCATAAAGTGGCATATAAATTATTCAATAGAGTTATTTCCCCTATCCTTGAAAACATGCATTTGAGACTTTTTTCCAATTGTTTGAATAGTAATAATGATTAACCCTATTGATTATCAGCAGAACATCAAATATCTAGAATATCAGATGACAGACAGAGATTTAAACGGATTAAAACACTAATACCATTTAAGAACGTGTGCTGTTGTTAAGACAATAAGCAATGCCACATCATATCAAATCTGCAAACGGTTATAATTTCTCTCAGATTAAAGTAATTTGAATGAAATTATCAATATACTCATTTTGCAATATCGATCTTTGAACTGTACTCCACATCTTTGACCAGTTTGTACATGTCTTCTTCACACATCAAGGGGATTGAAATGTCTGACAGAAAAGAAACAGAATATTTCAGTTTTTTTTACTGTTCTATTGGAATATGAATCTAATCTCGACAAATGTACTCTGACAAGATTTTAAGTATTAATTCTGCATGTTAAATCTGTTAACTGACACAAAATAGCTTGACGAAATGAATTTTTTTCTATATTTTTCAGGTTCTGTGCCAAAAGACCTTGCCTCAGAAGAAGAAATTGACAGTGTTATAAATTTATTATCTGGAGTAGGTGTCCAGTCTTCCAATAATACCATGCAGGCTATTCCTGAAAATCAGATTCAATTAACAGTTCCGCAGTTATACAGAATGCCAAGTCCAGCATCCGATTCACATGTTGAACTAAAGCCTCCCCATTTCCAAATGCATCGGCGGAGCGAGGGGAGCCTTGATCTTCCATCAATGCAAAAAAATATCTGGAACCCGCCTCTTCATAGGAGCAGTTTACCTGGTGTAAATTGTGGTATTCCACGTCCGTTCATTGATAATAATAATATAAACTTGGGCAGTAACTTCAGCAGACGATATTCTCATGACCTTCATGTGCCCTTGCGATCAAGTTCACCGTACGTGCCCGTAACTAATCAACTATGGCCTGGACCTGGTTCTCAGTGGTTAACTCCTACCATGAATAACACTTGGTTATATAATAATACTACTAATACTCACGGGTGAGTTATTTATGTTACATCTAAACTAAAACAAGAAAAAAATGTGTCATGAATTTATGCAACCTAGGGATTATTGAAAGATGATTTAGTAAATAAAGCCACTCATGCTTATGCAATAATTAAACGTCCACATTTTATTTGGATCGACGTCAACCACTTGCATCTGTCTACTCATCTCGTCGGAAGTTTTGTAAATGGAGTTCTAGGGATTTTTTTTTCAAAATTGCTGTAATTGTTGTTGTAGTCATAAGTATATCATATCAATTACGTGTGGAGTTATTACCACTCTCTTCTAGACCTTTGAAACTGTACAGGCCAGAATATTTCATATATTTTGGGGGAAAACTTGCTGGAATTGTTTATCTGGTAATAAAGAGGGACATACCATAAAAAACTGTATTAGCGAAACCTTGGAACTCCTAGTTTCTCAAACTTGATTGAATTGTTGGGCTTGTAGAAAGAAAAAAATTATTTGACATTGTCGTAACTCCTTATACCAGATTTTCTATTAAATCCAAGACATGTTTACAACAACATCGTTCTGGTATTGTTTTTTGCTGAAGTCAAGCTGCCAGTGTATCCTATGCTCGATTTACATTTTATAGATCTGATACTATGAATAGTAGCTGGTCCGGTGTTCAAGATTCAAGTGATTTGAGTGATGATGATTCATGTGGTGAACAGTTTTTTGCTGTAGGACAAGATCTAGTTCAAGCATTAGATTCTAAGTACCGGTAAGATTTTTTTCCTGCTTACTGTGTTGATGTTTTTAAGAGTCTGCGGATAAATTTAGGTAGTAATCCTGTTGAAACTTAAAATCATGTAATGAATTTTGACAGAATTAGTGCCCCTATCACCAAATACTAGTAAACCATGTGCAGAGTTGTTTAGATTTGTTTTTATCAAACTTGCTAGTATTGCCTCTTTACTCATAGGGAGGGAGTATATCGAAATTCCAACCTCCTAATCCATTTTAAGCTTGTCCAAGGCCATTTTGGTCTACAATGCATGCGTCTATTGCATAAGGAAATATCTCAACCAGTTCAGGTACATTCTGGACTGCCATCCAGCATTTCCCTTATGACGAAGCTGATCAATATTCAGAGTTTCCCATCAATTTTATATGCTGTTTTGACTCTGAATGTTACTGTTGGTGGTATATTGGTTTGAAGGTTGTGCTATGATTATATGGGTACCCTATACACTCTTTACATTTTTATATGCCCACATTTTTATGTGGACGTACGTATGTTGTCGTCACCCATTTCAGTTCACAATTTGTACATGGAAAACTCTACAGATCACAATTTTTATCCAATTTTGACAAAACTTCAAATGAAAGTTTATCTCCCACAGATCATGGTTCCTTTTGATACAGATCGTAATTTCATGGATTATGACCCCTGATTGTACGAAAAATCACATTTTTAATTTGTGGACACTCGAGAGGTCATAATTTTTATCTGATTTTGATCATGGATTATGGCCCCTGATTGTACAAAAAGATCACGTTTTTACCTTGTGGACCTCTAGAGGTCATAATTTGTATCCGATTTTGATGAAAGTTGAAATATATGTTTATAACCCAACTGGTTCATATCGGACTATATTGCCCACTTTGGAGGTGACAATTTGATGAAACTTAAAATATATGTTTATATCTCAAAGATCTCTGTTCCTTTGGATATTTGCACATATTAGACTATAACTTCCAGGATTATGGCCCCTGATTGTACGAAAAATCACATTTTATCAGATTTTCAAAACTGTTTCAATATATCACTTTCCACCATAATGAAGGTTGAATTCCAATTTCTGGCAAAATGGCCGAACAAAATGGCTGCTCCTTGTACGCAAATTGTGTACAAGTTTGTAATACGAAGATTGTGGACCCTGTAGAAGTAACAATCTTGTCCGATTTTGATGAAACTTAAAATATATCTTTATATCCCAAAGATTTCAGTCGCGTTAGATATTCATGAATTTCTGACAATAACAATATGCCCCCTGATTGTCCGAAAACCACTTGTTGCCATTCGAATATTATTTTTGTGCTTACCCTGGAAATGTCTTACATGATTGAAACCTTATATTTTTTTCTTTGTTACATTTTTAGAGACCATAGTAGTGATGAGGAAAAAGACAAAGGAGATAATAGTGCTATAAGTAATAAGGTAAGTCATAAAGGCATCAACAGGATCAGTTGTCAGTTCTGCCATGAATAGTGACAAATTAGTAAATTGGAAATTATTGTCCAACAGACACTGACGCTCCGCTAATTTATTCTTCTTTGAGCCTGAAGAGATTTCTCTCAATTATCATTTGCTTTCAGAATTGTATAAAATGTAATTAGTAATTTGATTGCTGAATGCTTAGTAAAAAGATATATCTGCAAGTGCAAGTGGTTTTTTTTGTATTAAGGTGGGGGGCGGAGGGACATCAGGCTCACTGTTGTTTTTTTTTGACTCCTTTTAAGATGGTTGTTCTGGGGAACAGTCAGATATTGGCTGCATAATCACAACTGGGTAGACTGCACCATTGGGGATAAAGTGTGTCTTACGCAAGAATATTTTTAATCCATTGCTTTGTTTTATTTATTGCAATATTTTATGTATATTTCAACTAAATGCTGATAGAGTGAATTTCTTTTGATAACAGAAGAAAATGAGTAACACATGGCCACTTCCACAAACATGGGAAAATGTTGCAACTAGAATGATTGAACCTGGGGGTGAATTTGTCCAGTTACCCAATGAAGATCAGATGACACATCGTCCTGTACAGATGCAGTGGAGTGATCCTATGTCAACACATAGCATGTGGCCCTCAAACCCTCCAGGTACTACTTTAATTATACACTCACACTAAAGTTTGGTTGTATATTGTTGTCGCACCTGTTCGTCCGTCAGTGTTTAACAAGTAGGACGAAAAAGTTTTTTGCTTTTCAACGATTTCAGATTCATAATGTTATTGCCCTTGAAATTGCTTTGAAAAATCTTGTGGGGACTCTAAAATTCCGAGTTTAAGGTCATGGTATGAAGAGATTATGACCTTTTATCACTTTGACAAATCCTATTGATCAAATATAACGATCAAAGTAAATAGCCTTTTGATTTATATACCATATTTACCAGTATGTTCATGGGTCAAAGATGCCTTTTGATTTTAAATTCATTGTCATAGTACTCTTAATCTGTGAGTTGGAGGGAGTCGCAAATGGTCAACGTGTGCATGTTAAGTTAGAAGGTCTGCCATTGAGTCAGATGTCGTGGTTTCAAATCCGCGCTTGTACCTGACAAGGAGAATTGTCGTTTGTCCAATCTCATGGGGGTTTTTTCTGCATTCTCCCACTCCTCCCACTGCTAAAAAGACCCCTTCAAGCAAGTGAATTATTAAAATAAAATTGAGCAATGTGTTAGTCTCGAAATGACCTAGTTTGTGTCAGGTGGACATTAAACCCAATTTCTCTCTCTGTCTCTCTTAATCAGTAAATGCTTCCATACAGAAAAAAAATAAATATACAACAAACTTTGGGGGCTGCTAGCATGACTTGGCTACTGTGGGCGTATGTTTTGATGCCTGGCAACTTTTCTTTTCCAATATAAATAAACTGTTAATAAACAAGATCAATAATTAATTTCTGTTATCGTGACTAGGGAATTAATTACCATTTTGGATGAAATTCAATTTATATAAGATATATTCAAAAGTGATTTTATCAGAAATAGTAACTTAATTCCCTAGTCATGATAATTCATGTGTTATATCAATTTTGTTTCTAACGTGTTTCCCTATATATTTTCTGTTTATGTATGGAGCTTTTGATCAGAAAACTGAATTACTAAGATAGTTTAGAGCATTAATTTTTTGTCATGGTATTTTTGTAAATAGATTTAATGTTATCTTTAGGTGTGCCACAGCAAAGACATTCACAGAGTATGCAAGGTTTTAGTCTATATCAATGAAAGCCAGATTTTGTATAATGGTAGAATACAAGAATTCATTATAGACTAGAGGACGATATTTGAAGGGTATTTTGGATTTGTTTTATTATATTAAAAAATTATGGAAACCATTTGGTGATGGTCGTTGTCATACATCTTTATTTTCCAAATTTCAGTGAAGTCCTGTTTTGATTCATTACTCAAACTAGTGAAAAGATTTAAGGATTAATCTCTTTGATATTTCTTTCTTTCACAATTTATTGCCATTTTTCCATCGTCTGTGTTAGCTTACATGTAATTTAGTGTGGACATAGTTATCAGGCTCAAAAGTTCGAAACGACATCAATCTAAATATTTCTTACTAACTCCGTATATTTATACTTTAAAACATTTATATAGAACATAAAACACTGTTCATTTTGCCAAAAGTTCAAAGGGATATCACACAATATTTATAATTCTGTTAAAAAGTTTTGAGTATTAAATATTTAACTCACAAAAAAAACCTATGCCATTCATTTATACTCAAAGTTAATTTTACAACCAAACAATAAATAGCAATTGAAATGTAATTATAATTCATATTATTTGATGTATACAGATTGATTGTTCCACCCTACATATTAATTCCTTAATCTACTAATTACTGTATACTCATTGATTCCTACACCCACTAATTACTAATATAGACACAAGCTGATGAGAAATATGTATCAATTCGATTGGTAATAAATTATATTAGAAATTTGGTGATATCATGCATATTGTTTTATTGTTGTCTTGTTAAATGTATCATAATTTGATATTTGTTTATCTCACCAGGAGATTTTATTGATGCACTTTATTGATACACCTTTGCTTTATTGTCTGTTAAAGATATAGGTAGAATATTTAATGTTACTTCAGGTTAAGGATAATTTTAAAAATTGTATATTTTATTTGATCTCATTATTTAGTCATATTGATTTATATATACAAATCAAGTAATAATACTCCCAAACCATTTACATGCCAAAGAACTTTTCAGAGAAATTATGAGCATTAGTCCAAAGTATAACAATTTTATCAAATTTCAATAATGTAATAGTTATGTTAAGAATATGTAATGTTATAATTACTTTACAATAAGAAACTGTAAGGCTAGAAATTATTGTGTATATTTGGAATGAAAACAAGCCTCTGTTTCTGTATCATTATAGTTTTGTTATAACGGGTTAAAGGATTTTTATCACCAACAGATTTTGAGATATAATTTAACAATGAAAATAGTAGTTAATGTTACTATTCATACTGACATTGATTATGTGTTATAATAAATAATGACTGATATAATTAATTACATTAATTCTCTGAAAGTAGACCAGTGCCAGTGGCCTGTTTCATGAAGTGACAGAAGTGTACATACCGTTTAAAGTCTTACTTATGCTTTTTTAAATGAGGTCAATGTCAAAGTCTTACTTATGCTTTTTTAAATGAGGTCAATGTCTGTTAGTTATGATATTGATATATTTAAGTTTGGTAGCAATTCCTTCTTATTGATTGATGAAAGACATATTTCCAAATTAATGTCTTCAAATCAAACTATGATTATTTTTCCACATTAGGCTTAGGTTAGGTTATATAACAGTACCAAGGAAAGTCCCCTATTTGTGTGTATCTTGAACAAAGTTATCATATTCAAGCAAATAAATGCATAATATATAAAGCACAAGCCCGTTTTCTTAACACTTGATATCAAACTTCATTGTTTAATCTAACAGTACCATGCGGTCATATTCCGGTCTCAATGTTAATAGATTTCAGGATAGTCTTTTGCAAGCAAATATAACTAAATAAATGAAATTTTAAATTTTGCTTACCCCCCACTCTCTGAACTCCTCTTGATCACAGCTATCCCTACTGGCATTTTTCTACTTCCCCCCCCCCCCCTTTGAATCATTGCATGGACAGTTTAATGACATTACATTTTACTGTCTACCTCAATGAGCTTACCAATAACACCTGATACTTTTTAGTACATGTGTAAATGGGCACGCATTTGGTTGTAAATGGTATCAGTCACACTGAAATATGTGGTTTATAAATAACAATATTTTGATCATGTAGTGCATATAGATATACTAAATATTTGTGCAAATTAGGAACATCTTAACATTTATTATTGAGGGGTTTTTTTTTGTGTAATTTGTTGTTATTGATTTAATCTTTTAAGTTGCATTTTGTTATTGCTCAAAGTAAGAGAATTATTTATGAAACTATCTCAGCATTATAATACAAATCTAGCTTTAAATTATCGATCAATTAGATTATTTGGCTTTAGAGTGGATTGGGTAGTATATTTATAACATATATACTTATGGGAAAAAAATAACTGACTTCTTCTGGTGAGGTTATAACGATTATTATGCCTGTATCTCAACATTTTCAACAGAATGGACAAAATAATTTAGTAATTGTACTTCCATAAGTATGTGCTCTTTTTTGAATATGTGTTTCATATTGATGTACATACATTTTATGTGGGAATATATTCTCATCAACCACATCCATTATGACTATCTTACACAATTCCGGGGGAGGGGGGGGGTCAAACTGGCTGGTATTGTTTTGCTAGTCCTAGAACTCTTATTGATGTTTAACGACAAACATTAATTTTCCAGAAAGTTACTTACTGTGCTCTACAGGTCAGAGGTCTTGCTCCACGAGGAACTGATTTATTGCCCAGTCAGATAAACTTTGGTGACATTATTTTGGAATAATTTTATCTTTCAACATGCTTTAACCTTCTTGCCACCCAGGGATTGTTGGATGAGGAGCTGATTTATTGCCTAGTCACAGAAACTTTGGTGACAGTATTTTGGAATAATTTTACCCCACAACATACTTTAACCTTCTTGCCACCCTTCAAACTGCTGCTTTTGGGCATATGTTTGTTGGCTAACAACATTGTTTATCAATTTAACCATGTAAATTTTCAGTTCTAAACCCAACTTGATTCATTTGGTTATGCTAGATTTATGTAAATTATTATGTAAGCTTATTATTTATTTTGCTTGAAAATAAGAGTAATTGATTTCTAATAGAAATAAATGAGTAAATAATTATGTTGTACATGTATTTGTTGATGTGCCTTATTATAAACTAATAGGACAGCTGGTTTGTCTATTGAAGTTTACAATTCTAGATTATAATTTATTATAATTGAATAGTGCATAATTATAGTATTGTGATTTGTGATGACAATGAAAATAAACCTGATATAGTATCCCACGCCTTTTTATGTAATGTTTTCTGGCA
Organism: Patella caerulea; assembly: GCA_036850965.1. Classification (NCBI taxonomy): domain Eukaryota; kingdom Metazoa; phylum Mollusca; class Gastropoda; family Patellidae; genus Patella; species Patella caerulea. The sequence goes on from JAZGQO010000006.1 coordinate 30,914,946, forward strand.
AGGGTACTGGGTATTTGACTAAGTCATTAGATACTTCACCCTTTTAATTTGATTTATTTGTGATTTCCTTTAAATGGATGAATATACATGTATATTATGTAAATTTTGGTCTTTGTGATTTATGGTGCTTTATATTAGGGCATTACACCAATGGTTGACATGTATGGCCTATTTTTGATATCAAAAATGCTTTGATTGGATTTAATTATGCATGTAATTCTTAGGACTGCTATTGGGGCAAAAGTATAATTATTAATTATTCAACAAAATTAATAACAAATTGCATAGGTAAGAAACAATCGAATTAAAATATAGATCTTTATTCCATGTCATTTTTTTTATATTTTCGATGGCCTTACCGGTTGTAGTGGATGGTCACCAGGACAGGCTTTTTACTCTATGACATCACACATTTTATTAACCAGTGTTAATGTTTCTAGTGGGATACTCTCATTTCTGTGCACCACACGCCAAGAACTTGCAGAAAAAGGCAATTTTAATGGCTAATCCCTTAGATCAACCAGATCCTAGTGTACTAAATACAAGTAAAACGAAGTTTTGAACTATGAAAAATGAAACGATGTTGGATCTATGTTTTAATCAGATTGTGTTAGACAGAAATTAATAAATTTACTATACACGTAAACCAATATAGATAACCATGTAACAAAGAATGAGGTTTTTCTGTTCTACCAGGATTTTGGTTACAGCCATATTTGCCAGTCTTCACTGAGTGGCATCAAAATATTTCTAAATATTTGAGTAGTGTTTGATATTGTCATTGATATGAAAAAATTTAGATTTATAGTTTTTTAAATGTAAATTCACTTTAGAATATTTCTAAATATTTGAGTAATGTTTGAAATTGTCATTGATATGAAAATATATCTTCTTAATCTTGAGTTAAACAAAATCAGTTATTGACCACTTGAAAAATTTGGTGGTTAAAGCCCAGGGATATACAGTACTAATTGTATAGTTTTTGAATTACTATGTTTGAGAATAAGCTATATACTACCTACATGTATTGCACAATATTTGAATTATTATGTTTTGAATAATTAGTTATTAGTATAAAATAACTAGCCTAAGTATTAGTTCATATTTCTTATTGAACATTAAATGAATATTGGTACCTCCATAGTAAAGTAGTATCTAGGTATTCCTGAAAAGGAAGCCTACTGGCAATGGCTTCACAAATAATTAATGCACCACTCTAAACTTTGATCTGCATTTTCCTTGTTTATAATGAGCTAGAAAAAATGCAAAAATACAAATCCACAGAAAGTTGGGTTGATAACATGTTGATGTATAAAATACACAACTTTGTTTATTTAAAGTATTTCTGGGCGTCTAAATTACATACATGCATACCCTTTCCATGTGTTCACAATAAGAGAAAATTGTGCCAAATAGTACCAGCATTATTATTTTGACATGATTACATTTTCCTGCTGACAAAAAGAAGATTTCATCAGTTTGGGCTTTTAACCTTAGTGCAATTGTGTTGATTTTTGTCATCATTTATAATCATCTGGACTACAGTTTAAACAAAATGGAAAGAAATCATGTATGATTGATGGAAAAAAATAAAGGAAATGGAAAATCTGTTTTGTTTCTTTTTATTGTTTATTTTTAAAATGCAGGTTTGGTCGCATTTTCTGAGAGGATCTGTTGAAAACTATAACTTCTGCTGTGCTCACAATGTTTTCAACAAAGGGTGGGATAAAGTTCCTAAATGCTGAAAATTAATTTTGAAAAAAATCTGTTAAAACACTATAACCTCATGGGGGATCATGTGGCAAAGTCGCTGGCCTACTAGTAGGAAGGTCGGGTGTTTGATCTCTGCATTGTCCAAGAAAGTTCATCTAGATTTTCCATCATGGTTTCACCTTGTCAGTGATGCAAAACGGAGAGCCTGACAAGGACAACTGTCTAGTCGTTTGGATGGTACAAAAAACCGAGGTCCCGTGTACACATTGGCGTGCATGTAAAAGATCCCTTAAAAGATCCCTTGGCTGTAGCGCCGCTGCCCATGCAAAATTTCTCTCATAGCACATTGTATGGCATATGCCTGTCTTCCATTAGTCCAGGTTAGGTGCAGAAGAGTAGGACGTCATACCCCATTTCATTTCTATAATTTCGAACACAACATATCACACCCACATGGATTCGACACTGCACAGCCCTGAGTGTCTGGTCTGCGACAAACAGTCTTGGCACTGATGAACTCATGTGATCCTCACACGAGCAGCACTATCCTTGGGAGCTGTCACATATAATCTTGCTGTCCACAGAACTGTAGGAGATGTATAGACCCTAGCCTTTTATAATCTACATTGATAGTATAAATTTTATACCCTATGTATCTGCATCATAAAATCGTGATTTCCAACAACCCTATTAAAAGGCAAAATGCTAAACATTATTTAAAATGTCATTAAAGAAGCTAGATATCTAACTCTATATTGTCCAAAATTTTCAAAACACGAACTGGAATACAATATAGTTCCATTTCAATCAATAATGATGTTGTTATCTGGTCGTAAAAAAATATGCCAATACTTAAGGCACAATGAACATATTATAATCTACACACAAAAACACATACCTATGGAAAAACAAATAGTTATTTATTTGGGCCACGTTTTGAAGAGTGTTCTCTCAAGATTGTCAGTACACCAGTTGTGTACTTTATGGTTTTGGCCGCCATTTGTAATAAACATAGACAAACATCCTACAGACAATGCGAAAGTAATTAGTAATGGCTGATTCCCAAACGACAAAATAATGAAAAAACGTGTAGAATGGTCTTCGTAGATGTAAAAGAAAGACAGACTGACGTTCAATTAATTAGAAATTACCATATTTTTCAAAAAAAATTGATATAAATCACTTTATATACATCCATACTACATGTGTGCTTTTAGACATATTTTCGTCTATTAAGGTTTGAAAGAAAAGAGCCACACACCCTTTAAATAACATAACTCCATTTAATTGGCAATTTGATAATTTATTTTGGACTGGGTGATTATTGTAGTAACTTGCATTTAACCTATCAAGATATAAAATATGTCAGTATGTTGACATATTTACTGGTGTATATTATCAATACTTATTATATATTGTGTAATCCTGTTACATACTACCTTATTCACTGACGAAGTCAAATCTTCTGTCATAGATATATTTGTTTACTAATTAGCTGTCACTCCTATCCAGGTCACAAATTATTGACATGTTTTTATTTTCAATGGTTGGACCTAAGAATTGAGTACAGAGAAATTATAAATGAAATTGGGTTGTTGTCCTAGACTAAAACTGTAAATGACCTAAGGCATAATAACTTTATACAATGTACATGTACTTACAAATATTTATGTTTAGGTGTTTATATAACTTATACATATAAATATATATATGCATAATTTATCTTCTTCAGTTGTCAGTTAAATAACAAAGAAATACCGGAGGTCTAGATCTTCAGTTTTTTTCCTGGTCTTGATTTTAAATAAACAGATTCCACTCAGAAAATAATATTTTTCATTGAATCTCATTACGTTTGTTTGTTTCAAAATGACCAATGTACTATATTGACCTGATATTAACTGCTTTCCACATGGAATTTGAAGTACCTAGTATTTATAGAAGAGCTGATCAGCTTCCATTTCCCTCACGTTATGAGGCTATGAGAGCAGTTGAAGGATGTATGTAATTTGAGTTTCATTCTTCCACAAGTGTACACTGTGCAGATTCCATGTCTTCATAAGCACAGCGGGTGCAGAAAAGTGGGAGGTTAAACTCCAGTTCATTAATATATTCACATTTGATATTATGTAAATACTGGCCCTAGTAACCAAGTCCAAAGTACAGTAAGAAATGTATACAACAAATACTATTAGTTTGAAAAGACTTATGTGACCTATAAAACAGATCTAGAACACATTATGTAGATTTTTAAAATCATTAGAATTAGCTAAAGGAATTTATAGCAGAAGTAGTCACTAATCTGTTATACATCTTAAATTAAATATTATTTAGGTTAAATTATTATTCCTTTTTTTGTGGGTGGGTGGGGGGTGAGTACCAGGAGGAAACCCACAAGTTTGGCAAACCACAGACATAAGATCAAAACCATCCAAATAAGTCAGTGACACCCCTAAAGATCTAAAATGAACACATTAGCCCTCTTCTCTCCCCTTCCAAATGTTTAAGATAGTTTGCCAGGCAACAAAACATACACCCACAGCAGTTGAATTGTTTGAGTTTGAGCTGTCAATAAGGTTGTCGATATTTTTTCTTTTGTATGTAATGGGAGCTTTTAAAAGACACTGATATCAATTTCATACAGATCAAATGATAACTTTTGTTGTTCACTGACAGATGTATGGGCAGGGATGATGGCACTACACAACCACATTTCCATGTGGGCTATAAAAATTGCTTGGGGTTTATATTTGAAAGGATTGTATGCATATAGAATGTTTTAATGTGCATGGAAAATTTCACTATTTCAATCACTGCTATGTTACAGGGAGAAGGTTTTTCAGGGTTTTTTTTATTTTCCATAATTTTCATAGCAAATCACTCATTAATTGTATTGCCGGGTGCAGCTTACTCATATGAGGTTGATTACTAGAAAAAGGTATACAAGTGTTGCCACACACACATTCAAACTTTTTTTTATTGGTTAAATATTACCATATCTAATGAGATGCAGAAGTTGTCACAGTCAGTAAACTCAGGATTTTCCTGCGCCAGTGGTGCAGGGTAGAGGGCCATGCAAAGATCAGAGTGTAGCCATTTGAATGGGACAAAAAACTGTAGTCCTGTTTTAAAGAACCTGCGACAGTCGGGCTTGGAAAAAAGATTATACCATAGGACTGCTGTCCAGTAAAAAATTTCCCACATAGCACACTGCCTACCCCACCCCATCAGCGTCTTGTAAAACAGCTTAGTTATTCACTATCCTCATAAGACCGACTGAGGCAAAAGCAAGATTCTAAACCCAATTTCATTTTTCTTTCATAAAACCAGAAATCATATTCCATTATGGTTTGGAATTGTTGATTTTTCTTTTTCTATAGAAATTCTTGAGCATATCATTGCTATAAATGTTCTTGCAAAACTTATTTCCTACCTCCTCCACCCCTCTTATAAACTATTAAGTTAAATTCTTCATTAGACAGACTGGAGCAGTCTGGCAGAAAAGTAAAACAATAAACCCCATTATGGTTTGGAATTGTTGATTTTGCTATTGAAATCCTTGCGCATATCATTGCTATAATGTCCTTGATCGGCTGATTTCCTATCTCCTTCACGCACCCATCCCATAAAACAATTTAGCAATTCAGATTCTTCATTAGCCTGGCTGAGACAGAAAGATAGAATGTTTAAATCCAATTTCACATTTATAATAAGTTTTTCAAAAAAAAAAAACAAATCATACTACATTGTTTGGTTTTTATAATAAATTTTTACTAAATAGCACCTAGATGCAATAAACAAATTGAATATTTATATCAATGCAATAATCATTCAAACATATATCACACAACAACATGATGGTCTAAAGAATTCAAATAATCAAAAATTTCATTTTATCAATCATCCATAATCAATATACATAATACAACCACACTGAATTCTATACTGGACAATGAAAAAACAATATCATAAAGGTAAGTAAGACTTTTGCTGCATACATTGACATGTCATACTTCAAACATTCACTCAATTAGTCCATTTACTCCAGAAATGATTGATTTCAATTAAACAACCATTGCATTAATACACACAAAATAATTTAATACCTTAATTTACAAAAACAAAGTTTGAAATGCATTGAAAATTCATTGCATTGCATTGTTTAACTGCCCAGGAAACATATGTACAATATATAGGCCAAATCAAATTTGTTGTGTTGGTTCACCCCAGGTGAAACAATTTTGCATTATTACTATTAGCACAACAAAGATACATGCAATCTTTTCCTTTTTGACATATCTGTTAACAATTCTTATCACATTTATCAATTCACCTAACTTCAAGTAAGAAAGACATTCTCAGAAATGTGCATGGTAATATAGGCCTCATGTAATGCGCATTCAATATTCTGTCGTCTGACTTAAGACGACATACATGAAATTTGTAAACACGTCAATATCTACAGACAGTACAGTTTGACCTAGTTCCAGCCGTTTGTAAACAACATTCCATTATGATTCATCCGCGACAGACCGAAGTAGGCTCGGTTCATTTCTTCATTCTGTCGTGCTGCCTTATTTACAAGGCATGTCTTGATTTAGGAAGCAATTATTGGACTACCCGTTTCGTAAGAACACGCCGAATTACTAATACTACTGGATGGCTTCGATGATGACGGGCTGCTTTCGCATAACTGAGATTTTTCGCAATTTACTACTTCCATAATTTTCCTTGAATGCAGGCGGCGCACAGCTTCTTGAATAAGTGTTTGTTCCCGTAATAATTGTTCTAGAAGATTTCGTGGGTTTTCTTGTTGTTGTTGAGATTTGTCCTCACACGTACAGAGTCTGTCGCGTCTTTTTAAAACTGGTCGTTTGACGCCAAAGCTGCATTTCACACACGTGCCTTTTGAGATATTGCCAACACTCCGACACGGACTAGTTAATGAATATGGCGTAGACCGGTAACATTTTGATAATTTCTCCTGGCTTTTAAGGCACAGTCTTTCTCTTACTTCGTTAACTAAACACTCTATTTCCTTTGGAATGGATTGTGAACTGTTTTCTCCGCCATTTTCAATCTTTACCGGCATGTTTCCTTCTCAGAATTGGAATCCCGTAAAGAAATATTTTCACCCGCTTGCTTTGAATGAATAGACAGTGTTTACGATTATGCGCCGTGTTGCCAACAAGTGCCCGTTATTAATGGGCGTCGGAAAATAGTTCGAATGACTTCCTTTTATATCTGTGTATCGTCAGACATTAGTAAATTTTTAGAACCTGGACACTCGAAAGGTGTTGTTTGTCTAATCTAATATGACTTAAGTCACCAATATAAATTATATGGTATGAACATGACAAGTAAACAAACAAAAGCGAAACGCGCAATAATATATCACGTTGTTTTTGCGTGGGGTTGTGTTTGTTGACATTGAGTTCTGATTGGTTAAAATCCCGCGGGAAGTCAAGCGATGATGTCGGTAGTGATGGTCTATGTTGCTAAACAAAGAAACGGTTTGACAAGGTGATTCGGTTCACCGACATTTGAAAATATGTAAACAACACATGCCGTGACATGGAAATGGAAATGTGTCAAGTGACCCACGTCCATGCATTAACGTAAAATGGTCAATTTAGGTTTTAATTCCATGCTGACGACCTATTATATTACTAAAAATTAGTAGAACTAGAATCGAGCTGGATTAACTTTTAGTTTTAGGCAATCGAAATATTTTATCAGTGGTGTATCATTATGTCGATATTCTCAAACCTTCCACTGACTAGTAATAGTGATAAATAAATTATTTTATTTAGGGGTAGCCCTCTTCTGTTCAAACATTTTTTTTGTCACAAATGAAATTTGACTTTTTGGAAAAAAAACCCCTCAATTAATTAAACATTTCGTCACAAATGAAAATTTGACTTTCTTTTAATTTCATTTTCTTAATTTTTTTTTTTATCAAAAACTGGCAATCAATAAAGAGCATAATAAATCATCAAAAAAGGTCTCAAGAAAAGTTCATTGACCAGGGCGTGGTGTCTGGGTGAAGTTATTAGTCTTGGTTACAAAGTCACTTCTTTGCCTATTTCTTTTATTAACTGGAAAACGGAATGTAAATATTCGTCTGAGGTCATGACCCATTTGGCAGCCAATCAACATCAAGCTAAATGTTCTAATGACCTCAAATACTGTTATAGTAAATTTACACATTGAGGGCTTCATCGTGTTTTCAGTGAAAATGAACGAAAACGACTTATTTTATATAATTTCAATTATATATTACCAAAGAGCAGCTTTAATTAACTATTCTACTATATTTGTTTGCTGCATATAATCAATAATAATATTGCTGAATTAGTTCCTTTAAAAACTGTCACCGGACATCGTTCTACCACTACCAGGAGACTATATATATTCTATTCCTAAAGCCAAAGGAGGAATATTATTACAAAATAAATATCCGCAAGGATTGCATACCAAGAACCAATCCAACTGTGAGTGACCTCATCCGACCAGGAGACAGTCCCTAAAGGAGGAACTAGTACAAGGATTGCATTTATTAAACCAATCCAACTGTGAGGCTGATCCTAAAATAAATATATACGGGAAATGGGGTTTAATTACGTCCACTCGACAAAAAACTAGGCCATTTCTTGACAAGGTCACACTCCTCGCAGTGTTCCGTTTTGTTATCTCGTATGGACCATAAGGTGTATATATTGACAATATGGACTAACATAATATGGTTTAATTTTATTTCAATAATTCGCTTGCGCATAAGGGTAGAGCAACACAGTGGGAGGAAACCGGATCGACCCAGAGAAACCCTACACCCTTTGGAGAAAAGGGTAATACGTCGCACAACCTTGGATTGCTTGGGCGGAGACAATGCGAGAATCATGTTTATATCATCTATTAAAGAGCAGATGTCAACTACAACAGGAACAAAGCAAACGAAAATGAAAATCAAGTATGTCACTTGGGCTATATAAGGTGCCCCCCACCCCCGGATCCGCGCCTGCCCGTAAAATAACTAGATGACACAATGTTGATTGATTGCACATTTTTCAAAAGTATTGAACAACCAAACTGATTATCTATACACGTAGTCTCCTAAGCACAAAATGTTGAGTCAATAATTTGAAGTAGGGCCTACTTTGAAAGTACTTGGTTGTGAAACTAGACACTTAATTTTCACCACTCTACATTATGGCGGGGGAAAGCGGCAAAAACCTAATGCTATGTAGAAATGTCTAATTCAAAACACACATGTAACATAATACCATATACCAAATACCTAAAACGTCTAATGCAAAAAACAAAATACAAGAAACCACTAATACAAAATACCTCATACGTCTATTGCAAAAGACAAAATGCAACAAACCTCTTATGCACAATTGATTTTACAATCTGAAACATCTACCATAAGCATTAGATGACATATCTCGTTGTCATTACTTACGTTTCTCCACTGAATTATCTTTATTTAGGTCAATGTCAAGGTCGAACTATTTTCTAATCGACACAATGATTTCTCCCAAACGAAGGGAGCTAACTCTAGTTTATTGTTCTGGACTCAGACTAGTAATTATTTGTCCATTGACTTCAATGTTAAATGCCTGTAACATCACAGGCTGCAGTTTTTTTCTCAACATTCCGTTGCTTCCAATATTTTTGGGCACAATGGGGACCACATTTGGCAATCTCCTCATCATAAATTTGTAGGGGGTTGACCATTTAGATTTTTTGCTACGGGGATTTTAAGTTGATTGGGGTGAAAATCTCACTTCCGACACAATGATTGCTCCGCAGAAAGACATTTTACACCCCCTATCCCTCCGCTGTAATATCCTCAGTATTACCCAAAACTGCTATGAAATTGAAAATTTGATGCCTTTTCTCCAATTCTAGACCAAAAAGTCAACCCAAAAATGCAGGAAGAGGGGAGAAAAAAAATAAGGGAAAACTTGTCTATTTATAAATCGCACTACATGTTGCTGCTATTTGAACAAATCTTTTGTAATCTAATAAACAAACATATATGCAATTCCCTGGCCAAAGTTTATGAAAATCCATGCATTTTCAGATGAGCAGTGCTGCATTCTGCAAACACTATAATACATCAGAAAACTGCGGAATTTCATACAGTTTTTCGCAGTTAACGCAGTTTCAAGTGTCAAATTATGGTTAAATCTAAGATGTTGAAACCTGCAGTGCCAATCAATTTTAAACTGTCTCCTATATAGCTGTATTTCCATAGGAGAAGTAAGTTGAAATTATCTGATTGTGTAACACTACAACAGCTTTTTCAACCCCACCCCAGTATGAAATCGTATAATTTGAAAGCACATGGATTTTGAATTTCACAGAACATTTTTATTATTGAACATAAATGCATTCTGTAAAAAGATGAGATAAATTCAACCCCCTACAAATTTATGATGAGGAGATTGCCAAATGTGGTCCCCATTGTGCCTAAAAAGATTGGAAGCAACGGAATGTTGAGAAAAAAACTACAGCCTGTGATGTTACAGGCATTTAACATTGAAGTCAATGGGCAAATAATTACTAGTCTGAGTCCAGAACAATAAACTAGAGTTAGCTCCCTTTGTTTGGGAGAAATCATTGTGTCGATTAGAAAATAGTTCGACCATGACCTAAATAAAGATAATTCAGTGGAGAAACGTAAGTAATGACAACGAAATATGTCATCTAATGCTTATGGTAGATGTTTCAGATTGTAAAATCAATTGCGCATAAGAGGTTATATGTATTTTGTATTAGAGGTTTCTTGTATTTTGTCTTTTGCATTAGACGTATGAGGTATTTTGTATTAGAGGTTTCTTGTATTTTGTTTTTTGCATTAGACTTAGACGTTTTAGGTATTTGGTATGGCATTATGTTACATGTGTGTTTTGAATTAGACATTTCTACATAACATTAGGTTTTTGCCGCTTTCCCCCGCCATACTCCATCAGTTAATTATCTTATTAGCATCGCCTTATGAAATTGCTTATCTCTGCTTAGTTTTAGCGATATGTTAAAGGCACAATAATAACATTCTTGCTGGCTTGGTAGCTCCAGAAAATAAATAATACCCTTATTCTAAGTACTAGATGTTTAAGTGTCCAACCTGTTGTGTAAATTATCAATTACAACCTATTTTACTTGTCCAGAGGGTTTGAAAATATTTTAAAATCCAAGTCACATTTGAAAAGGTTTACGTTAGACTTTTCAAATCAATTGGTTGAATTTTTCCAATTTTTTAAAATAGTTGTGTTAAGATGAAATTTATATCATCATTTAATTCGAATATTCTTAAATAATACGATTTGTTGACCAGAATGAAGATTGGGACATATTATTCAGTTACAACAAGAGTGTTATTGGGGCTTTAAAGGAGCCGATTCGCTACTCAGTATCAATCAAAATCTTCAACATTGAAAACACTAATTATTTGTCAATTTAAATCAACATTGATTTTACAGGAAAAAGATGGGCTTCTGGATATCCAATATTTAAGGCAATATAAATATCAATGAACCCATGTCAATAAATAAACACCTACACCGAGCTTGTACATTCTACCTCAATTAGAATCAAGGAGAGTTATTGTGTTATAAAGTCCTGACCAATCAAATTTGCTTATCACCCTGCTTACCCTGAGCAGAAAATTCTCATTATCGAACTTAGTCAAGACATTGATGTAATGAAATTATACACTAATTTTCATCACTCTCGCTAAATTATCAAGTGTTTAGTGTCGTAATTATAGTGTCCCAATTTATCAACCAATCAAATTGTATCTCTGCTTTCCCTCAGCAGAAAATGCCCGTCTTCAAACACCATCAATAATTAAATTTAAGGTATTCACCTAATTTAATATTAGTCCATTTTAATTAATATTAAAGTTATCTTGCTGTGAAAATGTGAGATCCAATTTTTGGACTGTTCACTTACTTCACCGAACATAATTTACAATAATTTTTTTTTTGAATTGAATAAAAATCCCTTACACATTTATATTAACTTAATATGTGCCTTTAGACCAATTTTGTTCTGTTGGAATGATCTAACAAATAGAGCCATACATGCCCTTGAATCATTGGGAGGTAGTTTTAAGTTAAAACAGTATTTATATTGATATATTGTATATCCAAATGACTGTATTTATATAAGATTTATAAGCGTCTGTAAGTAAATATGAATTATAAGCATGTGCAAATATGATTTATAAACATTTATAATTTTCCAATATGATTTATCAGTATTTGTAATTGTAATTTTTTAGGTATGAACAATTCCTGAATGGATACAATGAAGGTACACGTAATCGGGTACTAAGTGACGGGGACGCAATTCTTAATAGATTGTCTTGAAACCTTGGATACTTATTCATTATACCCAAAAGATGATTCCTATTGATTAAGGTGCATGCCCGACACCTCTGGAGCATGGGCACGCCTAATTTTTGTGTGTCTTTGTGTTGCCTACAGGCATATCTATTCCTTATACCCTAAGGATGTTGCTATTGTTTTTGGTGAATATCCGCCCCCCCTGCAGGGGCTGAGTCACACCCATTTTTGATTTCTGTGTCTTATGTATTGTCTACAGGTGACCCTTTTAATGGAGCGGCTTGGAACATGATATAAGTATTCCTTATACGGCAACTATTGCTTTTGGTTCATGTCTCGATTCCTAGGGGCAGAGCCACCCCCAATTTTTGTGTTTGTCATATATACTGGTCGCATTTCTGAATGGATCATCTTCAAACTTGACATATGCATGACAATATGTTCACAGGACCTTGTTTTTCTTATCATCTGAATAACTACTAAAAGTAGTAAACAGGAACTGAATAATTTGAAAAGAATTTAAGCAATTTTTAGAGTAAAATGAGGAAAGACACCAGTCATTCCCCACCTACTCTTAGTCAGATTCCAACTGTGAAATGTTCTTTATAAAAATTCCTTCCAACTTGGAAAACAAAATTTACAGAAGTGAACAAGAGCTGTCAAATGCAGTGAAATGCATATTTATGATTCTTCGTCTCCTTGATGTAAATATTAAACAGAGAGAAACACACCAGGTCATTTTGGAACTAACATAAAATATGGTTCAATTTTATTTCAATAATTCGCTTGCACGTAGGAGTCTTTAGCAGTGGGAGGACCCAGACAAAACCCCACAAGTTCGGACAGACAACCCTACTCCTCGTCACACACAACTTGAGAATCGAAACCACGCCAGTTAACTCAATGACAGATCAGATAATAAATATGAATTGTCTGTAAAGTGTTCACCCGAAATAATGACAGATCAGATGATAAATATGAATTGTCTGTAAAGTGTTCACCCGAAATAATGAACAAATGGATTGACAGTGGCAACGACAATATACAACCCTATGTCCATGTGGTTGCATAATAATCCTTAACTCTCAAAAATGTGTTCACAAGATCTTGTGGAAGGATTTAAAAAGCCAAACAAGCACTTTAAATATGGGCATATAAAAAAAACCCTTTTCGAAATATATATAAATAAACAACAAAAGAAATAGCTACCGTATATAAATATATTATTGTAAACATTAGAAACTCATTAATATGCATATCCCGTGGCCCCTCATTATATTGCATTTCATGTAACAATTAATTGGTTTGTCATGAATACACACTACATAGAACACACATACAAAATAACACAATACACACACAATAGATATAGATATTTTTAAAAAATACACAAAATTTAGAATTATGCATCACTTTTTTTCTCCATAATATTTATTCAGCAGAATTTCACACAGAGTATGTATATATATTTATGAATATAAAAATGTGATAAATAAAATATTCAACATTAAAATCTCAAAACTTCAAATTATCTATATTCATTTATATGATAGACCTAGGACTGAATATATCATGCATCACAATGTCATAACTGTTATCTCACATTTGTTGTAACTTCCATACTTATGTTTAAAAATGTAGTTGTGAATAAACTATATTACATATCACTGTCGTAAAATTTAAAATTTTAAACAGATATATTGATTATGATTAAACTACTTCCCTTGGTTATTATAAACTAATATTTGAAATCAACTTCCATTCAATAAAATCCATTGAACAATTACATATTGCAATGAATAAAAAAGTTTCTCTTGAAAAATTTTACGTATTTACTTGTATTTTTGACTGAATTCTAGCCAAGGTGGCTTTTGTCATGTGTTGGGTGAAACCAATGAAGCCATTCAGGGATGGTGTAACTTTGACAGATAGTTTGACAACTACGTGTTGTAATCAAAACAAAGCGAGATCATTTTGATCGGTTGAGTAACGAAAAATATCAACTAAAGGCAATTGCATGGAAGATTTATATTGAAATCATTCGTCGCCAGTGTACCAAATTTTATTCACCATGAAAATTTTACTTATACTCGTTTAAAGAACCGAAAACCATTTTGATATGGTATGCTGTTACGTCTTTATACAAAATGACGTAGTCAGCTTCCATTTTGGTATTGCTCCATGTCAAAAGTTTGTGGGAATTTAATTTTTCAGAGGAAGTGATTCCAAATTCGGGTCCAGTTTGTAGAAACATTCTGAGTTAGTCTTATTAAGTTATACAATGATATTAATGATATTGTTAATAGAATTTGCTACAATTTATTATAAAAATCAAAATAAGAATTTTCACTTAAAGTCTTTGATTGTAATTAAATGTTAGGACATCAATTTGAGTATATTTAAGCGTGAAAAATTAGATATTGTTTGAAAAATGCAAATGACAATCAGCTGCTTTAAAGATACATTCCTGTGTACAATTGGGGTGATAAGATGATAAATTTGGACTAAAAACATATTCCAACTAATTAATCATAATTTTGCTTCAAATCCTTCTCAAAACATTGTAATTACCAAGGCATACCCTGCTATAAAAATCCATCAAAAGAGGTCATTTTTGTGTCGCATGACTTACCTCTCTCCGTACCTATATCAACAGCTGTGAAGCCAGAGAATTCATTGCATACACAAGACAATGTTGTCTGTTGCTGACTATTTCTTACAAATATCAAATCCTTATTAAATTCTCAGATTATCAACTGCCCGTGATTTTTATTTCAGAAAGTGTTGTATGTCTGACTCTTCATAAAGTTCATCAAAATGTGCACACAGCAATAAATGTTTGTGTGCAACCTTCGACATCAAGCGTGCAGATATTCCTAATCATCTGGCTGTCGATTAGGGGAACCCTTACATTTTTGTCCTGTCCTGTGTTTTTCAGGGAATCCAGAATTTTTTCTAGCAAGATTGGATATCTCTACTTTCCATATATACCAAATTGACATACTTTTATAGGAAATAACCACCCGATAAATACTTTTCTGGGAACCTCTCTTTAAAGTATGTAACTGAATATTATATTAAATAAGTTAGTTAATTCATGTTTATAAAGATTTTTTGGGTTGTCTATCCTTATTTAGTCAGTTTCAAAATACACAGTTAAACCTTGATTATCTAATTCAGCATCATATATTTCTACATCTTCTAAACCCTACAAAAATAAAATTAACAATTGAAATCTTGAGTTCCGTTGATAATTACATAAATTTGGGACTTGTGTCCTTGATAAAAGCACTTTATCAAATAGCCTGGGTGAGCAGGTTGATTAACATTTACATTTCAGCAAAGTTAACCCAATTTATTTCTATTTGAGGCTGAAACAGCTTTGAATTAAATATCAATATCTTGTGAATTTAAGGGGACATATCAAATACTTTATGGTTCTGTATTTCAGGACATAAACTAGACACAGAATTTGAAATTTTCGAATTAAAAATTTAGTAATGTAGTACAAACCTTCTTGGACAAGAGTTTTCGAATTAAATCTTGTGAGGTTTCTTCTTTCATTAGAACAAACATGAAGCCTCCTCCACCAGCACCAGCTAGAGTAACACCATTAACATGAGGACGTAATAAACTGATCAATTCTGTTACACGATCTGGTTCACTACCAGGTGCCATTCTTTTCTTTAATTCCCAATATTTATCAATTATTTGACCAGCTTTATCTAAGTCTCCTGCATTTATAATAGAAATAACCATAAGAGATGAGCAACTCAAAATAAATTGAGTTATAAAATAAATACATATAGGGTAAAAGTATGGTTCTTTGCGTATAATGACATCTTGTATGTACCGTATATGGTGAAAATCGCGATGCCATCTTGTGTCTCGGATTTTCACTGCATTTGAAAATGACTTGCTGCTCAATACTCATCGATGATTTAATCCAAAAATGGATAATTGAGACTATGTTTTTTATTGCAAGGACTTAAGTCATGGTGATTGAGACTAGGGCTATTTTCAAACACTTATATCTCGTTTGAGAGTGGAGCAATCTTCAGCACATTCCCTTTACATTATCTAGTTTTGAACTATTATAGTGACAACTGCCAGTTCTTTATCTAATCTTCCATAAATACCCCTTTGAATAACCACAAAAAATTACATTATGGACTCAAATTATCTGAGCCGTTATTAGTATTACATCAAAATGCTTAAATAAGAAGGCATTCTAACATATTCAAAATTGTTTTACCATTGAGTGAAGTTATCCAAGAAGTCCTGTTAGTTGTAACACATTTATTCTTTTATAAGTAGTAGTAGCATTTTCAAGACATTAAACAATACAACAAAGAAATTAAAATTTGGTATTTGGCTTCAGGTTATTGCAAAACTGGTAATCAATAGGCTTCTTTGATGTTGGCTAGAAAGAATAATTAATGCACCATTTCTTCAGGGAGGTGGACTAAGACTAATAATTATTTCCCATAAATTTCATGATGGTCAAATGTTGTGCGAGTAATAAAGAGACAATTTTTCTCTTAATTTTTTTCTACCCTTTTAGTTGACTTTTTGGTCTAGAATTGAAGAAAAGGACTGTAACTTGCAATTTCAAGACAGTTTTGGGTAATGCTGACGATATTACAGGGGAGGGATAGGGGGTGTAAAAAGTGTCTTTCTGCAGAGCAATAATTGCATCGGAAGTGGGATTTTACCCCAGTCCATATCAAATCCCTGTAGCAAAAAATCTAATTGCTCAACCCCCTACAAAATAATGATGAGATGATTGCTAAATGTGGTCCCCACCGTGCCTATAATGATTGTAACCAACGGAATGTGGAGCAAAAAGCTACAGCCTTTGATGTTACATCCATTTAACATTGAACTCTATGGGATCTTAATTGGTAGTTGAGCCCAGGAGATTTGCAAATCAATTTTGCAGAAAAGAGAGCAAAGGAAGTAACTCAGATCATAGAGTAATTAACTGCAAATAGCATGAACTGATTATCATTTTGCCCTATAATAAAAGATAAAACAAGATAAAGAAAGATGTGAATAAACTTACCTTTCATCAAAGCATCTTTACAGTCACCAGCTATTGACACAAGTGAATCTTCTGTTTGGACAATGTATGGATTTCTAGCATACCAATTTCTGATAACGTCCTTCAAACATAACATATAATAAGGATTTCAATGACACTATAACAATTTACACAATTAACAACAAACTTGATGCAGGGGTCATAAAACCTATTTTGTAGAACTCCGATTGTTGCTCAAAATTTGTAATGCCCGCGTATGATTAGGGGTCGTATGACTCTATTGACAATTTTTAAAACACATAATATACAGTTATTTGTAGTAAACAAATACAGTTGTAACATGGATCATCTGTATTATCACCAATCTAATTAAAACTATTCATGTACTAACATTTTGTTAGGTTTCAGAATTTATTTTGTTTTATCCACTTGACTGGACTTCATTCAGTAGATTGTGATTGGTTGACTCACGATCAATCAACGACCTACCAAACTAAGCGCACACTACTGTTGTACTGAATGCTTCTAAAATTATATGCGACATTTTGATTATCTGTCTTACAAAGGTCACAGGTACCATTTTGCTGTCATCACAAGCCAATAATTTAATTTTCTTAAACATGTCTATATTTATATAGCATGTAATTTTATTTGACTGTATTATCACAAGCATACCCTAAAAGTCAACTGATTATTTATACCAAGACAATTCTACTAATATACAACTGTTTTCAGCTTATATATCAAACAAATTTTGTTCACTGACTTATAGTGGATGAATATTTGTATCATAAAAGCATACATTTAAATCACTTATATAATCCATTTCTAAGAATATTACCTGTAAAAGATTTCTAGCTAGTCTTGTTTTTCCAGTATAAATAAGGCACAAGCGTTTATTAAAAGCAGTGACTGTTTCTGGAGCAACTTCTATTGGAATAGTTTTCACCTCTAGTGGTAATTTAGCATCGGAGTACCCAAACTGAAAACCTCCCATTAATCCCCCAACTTGATCCTGCCATCCCCCTCCTGTTGTTAACAATTGTTCTAAATATAAAACCTGAAAATATATTATATATTCAAGTATCCATCGATTTGTCAAAAGCTTTTTCTTGGTAGTTCTCTATCCTGCACCACTGACAAAACAAAGCAGAAAAATCTTGAGGAATTTTCTCATCCCCAAATAGAATTGAACCCCGGAACTTAATCACAAGCAAGCATCTTCCTCACTGAGTCACTATGGTTATGTTATGCATCTGTCAAGAACTGTAGTGTGTCGATTGTTCAGAACAAAATTTGGCAATGGATGCAGGTAACAACAATATAAAAGATGTCATTTAATTGCTATTTTTAAAAGTTCAGCTACGTCTGTATTGCAAGGAATATAAGAACTAACTTACAGCATGAACCAAACTGTTAGATGTACAACATTTACCAGCAGCACGTAATAAGGCTCCAATCACAGCTCCTGCTAAAATACTACTTGTACCTAAACCAGAGCCTTGTGGTAAATTAGACCACGACTGCATCTCAAATCCTCCACCATAATTAGTTTTTAGCTGCTCACTAAGCGATATGTTACTATTTAAATCAATTACATCAGTACAGATGAAGGCAGACTTGAGTAATGCTCCTGAAATAAAATAATGGTATGGTGGTCTTAACCATATTATCACCTCTGCCCAAATTTGGCTGGCTGGACTCCACATGAAAATGTGGGGGTATAAAAACAAGATTTTTCCTACAATCAGGGTCTGTAACCCAGAAAGTTACGGTCTGATATGTGCGAATATCATAAGGAACCAAGATCTTATAAACATACATTTGAAGTTTCATCGAAATCGGATCAAAATTGTGACTTCTTGAGGAGTATTACATACTTTTACACTATTTGTATACAAAGAGTTGATATTTAGTTTTGGTCTGATTTTCCCGAAATTCAAACTCATCCAACTTATGGTGAAACAGTAATATACAGTAATATATTCAAAGCTTTTTTTAAATTGGATAAAAATTTTAACTTTGAGAAGGACCACAAGCTAAAAATGCAATTTTTTGTACAAATTCAAGTCAAAATTCAAGTTATGATCCCGTACGCTTGATTATCGAAAAAGCAAACAAGATCTTTTGGTTATAAACCATACTCCTGCGCAGTGTTTCGTTTGATTAGAACTAATCCACTTCACACTGTTATCTTGAGTGAACATTGTTGTGCTAAATTATTATTGGTCAGTAGTGCCATTACCAACCGATGACCTACATTGTAACAAACAATATCGGGGTTAACCAGACCTCAAAATATGTTACCGCAATGTATCTAGTGACAATCGCGACTTGTTTACGTCATAACCCGCGAAATTTATTATTTTCGATTATCCAGTGCTAACATGTTTTCTTTGAAAATTATGCCGAATGCGAGAAGAGAGGAGGGATTTGATTGGACGTTAAAAAGAGACAAGCCCCGCCCAATTTCAAGAATATGACTCCTATCAAGAAATGGTAAGAGAGGGATTTCTCGCGCCATTGCTTCAGGAATATGGTTATAAACATGCATTTCAAGTTTCACTAAAATCTGATGAAAATGTGACCTGTAGAGCGTCCACAAACAGACGTCCGGACAGATAGGGGCAACGACAATATATTTCATGAGGGTGTATAAAAAATAATCGCAACAGTTCTATCTATTAAGATCAGAGCTATGCATTTTCAAGCATTAATGTATTATTAGAGAATCAGTGTAAAAATTTGTGTTGGATTAAAATACAGTAATTGCTTTAGATAGTACTTGTGTTTAATTTAATACTATGTTCAATTAGTAAATTTCATTCAAACAGTAGTCTATTTTATTTGAAACAAAAGTGAAGGATGTGGAAAGTGCAGGGAACATAATCTTTGTGTTGGATTAAAATACAGTAATTGCTTTAGATAGTACTTGTTGTGTTTAATTTAATACTATGTTCAATTAGTAAATTTCATTCAAACAGTAGTCTATTTTATTTGAAACAAAAGTGAAGGATGTGGAAAGTGCAGGGAACATAATCTAATTTCTTGCCAACAATGCTATTGTCATAAATGCTATCAAGCTAACTGACACTGCTCTGAGCAGCAGATTTATCAAAATAGCAAACTAAAATACCGGTCCTGTGATGTAAAAATTTCCAAAATGCTTTATCCTCAAAGTCAGGCATACTTTTTGCAAATAACAAATTGATTGTTTAAAAACAAATTTTCACTAGACCTGCAACACAGTTATGTCACTACCTGAATATTCTGTTTCCGGTTATAATTTGATTAGCCCCAGGATGTACTGAAATTTCTTTTAATACTTGGATGGAATTTACTCGATGATTCTGAAGAATTTTTAGAAGCAGTAATTGTCCTGGTGGGCTAATAAAACTTAAAATATTAATAACATACCAGCTGCATGGGGTTGACAATAATCTCTTAAATGTGATAATTCAGAACACACAACTGTATTCTTATCTCCTTGAGCACCAACAATCTCTAATTTGATAACAGGCCTAAAATAGAATATACATGGAAAATACCTGATAAAAACAGTGAATGAAGAATTAATTCATTTCTCATTATAAGCTATGAAAAACATCATGCATGAGGCAGGGTATGTCCAGTTTCCCTACAACATGGTCTACCACTCTGTAGGAGTTAATACAGCTAACTGCGATAACAGCTTTAATTATAAGAGTTTTACTTACTCTTCTGTTCTTCTCACTCTTGCTCCTATTGGTCTCTAGAAAAAGAAATTAAAACAATACCTAGTATCATATACTTGTATCTATAACATCACAGCAGATCAAAGAGAAAAACTGTAGTGTTACATATTGTGCTTCAACAAACTGGATAGAAACACGACATCTGTTTTTTTGATAAAGTTAATAATTCATTGGTTTTCTTCACAAAAATGGATAAATATCGTCAAATATTTACAAGTGGGTAGTAATAATTGTATAAGCTAATAGAACTTATATCAGAGATTTGAGTCTACCAATTTTCGTGCCAATGGCGAGTTTCAGCCAAATTTACCTATGCAAGTATCGGTGTTTGCTTCAGATGAATCCAAGCACTAACAAACACTAGGATTTTTTTTTAAAAGAAGTCACCCAAGAAAACTCATGAAAATTCCCTTGGAGAGATTTGATTGGACAATGAAAACAGAGGCACTTAGTCAAAGACAAGTTTTCAGTTTCAATACAGCAATGACTAGAGAGGGATATATATTATAACATAAGATCAATAATCAAATATATAATAATTTTGTATCAGTATGTAATAAGGCAAATATTACCTTTCCATTGATAAGAAGTGCTGCTATTGTAACTGCACCACCATGTTCATACGTTATAGGTGGGGTATCAGACCAACCACCTGCTAAATCTATTCTAGCTGGACAATCTGCACGAACCCACTGACCAATCTTTGGTACATCAGCTTTATCATGATCCATATACTTAAAGATAATTAACTCATTTTTACTGTAGGTAACCAAAAATAACGAAATATTATTGATTGGTTGTTAGTCAAAATCTGGTATAGTATAATCAAGAAGATTGAAGAAGACAGTTTTTTACCATTTGTACAGGAACACACACAATCAAATGACTAGTTCTATTGTCTAATATCATAATAATAGGACAGCTAGTTTAAACTGTATGTTATCTTTTAGAATTTAATGCTTCATAAAATTTTAAAACTTCATGTAATTGACAAAATTAATTTAAAAATGAATTAAAATTACAATAAATATCAAATATCCATTACAAACCAACTAGGACATTGTGTAATTATGCATCCTTCTTTTATCAGAGTGATGTGTGACAAAACTAGATGTTTTATTTATCAACATTCGACCAATAGGAACAAGGGGCGTGGGCCTTTGATCTGAGTGATTCAAAGTACCAGTCAAGTAGGAGATAAACATGCAGTGAAAATGACACATGCAAGCCATAATTATTAAGCTAAATGCTGCTGGGTTTTTTTTTCAACCAGAATAGCAATCCAAATAATCAGCCAATCTAACAATCATGCAAAAAAAAAAATACAATAATAAAGTTTTGATTTGCTTCTGGCAAATATGTCCAGAATTGTTAAAGAGAGGAATACTTAAAAGTTTTATCAAGAGACTAAAAATTCTTAACTTTGCAGTATGTCAATAAACAAACAATAAATAACCAATGACACAGGTTGATAAATAATAAACAGATAAACATGCAGGTAGCAGGTATCAACTATACAATAAACAAACAAACAAACAACTATATTATAATGAATATCTGCACTATATATATAGTAGAAAGTTGCCTAATAGGAAAACAAACAATAAACTATATATATTGCCATAAACTGAGGTAGCAAAAGATTAAAGACAAGGGAGATGTGAAATAGAAAGAAAAAGATGAGAAATTGATAATGGGGCTGATAATGAACTATTGATGAATTTTTTTTTTTGCTTCCATGAATACAAAACTTTAGAAATTTTTTGTGATAACTATTTTGATATATTTTATCTTGTTTTTAGACAGTAGTGAAAGAACTTGTATTCCTTCTCCAATTTTTTGGCCAAGACATAAAGCTAGCCACCATCGCCGATAATTACTACTATTTGGGTATAAATAAAAAATATGATGACATATAGGAAGGGTAATAAAGACCATAATACTAAATGTAATAAAACTAACATTTGAATAACAATTTAAAATTGTAAATATATCAAACAAGACATTTAACTTGAAAATTAACTAAATAATTACAATCCATACTGTAACTTATATACACTGTACAGCTAGAATAATTAAAAACATCAACCATAACAATGGACGTTCAATATTTAATTATTATCCTAAATTCAATTATTGATTGACTTTACTCATAAAAACATCACCTTCAGGTCTTTTACTAAAAAACAAATATTCTGGTTCTCATACTGTTTTGTCTGTGTGACATGATTATATTCTTTTAAAACTAAAAGAAGGTTTCTTATTTACCACGGAAAATTGAAGTGACACTATTATACATTTCGGTTGTAGGCTAAATTAGTAAAGAGTACAACCATGATAAATATTATCAACAGTCATAAATGACATTGGATTATCATGAACTAACACATTGTTATCAGGAAATGTCTGATAGGCCGAGACTTTTAGTTACTGCTTGTAAATGAAGATGTTTGTAAAGCGTTTCACGTATAGTAACAGATTTAATCTGTGGCTACATAACACAAGAATTAGTAATTATGTTGAGAACTCATTTGGCCCAAAGACAAATCTTATAAATAAAATATAATAATAAAAAAAAAATTCCTCAAGCTTCAGATTTTTGGTTGAATGTCTAAGAACCAGAATATTAATTTTTGTATGGCCTTACCCTGCCAAAAATGCAATTATTTATAAGGGGATGCAGACAAGTTGCAAAATATTGGGATGCATTTACTTACTGTAAAAAACTGAAGATAAAAATACAAACATATTATAAAACATATTGCCAGGCAAAGAACCAAAGACCACCAGTAGCTTGAGTAAACAGGCAGTAATGTGCCAGGAAATGAATCCTGCCCTAAAATTCTCTAAATCAAGAGTCTGAACTTCTCTTCATTGTCTTTTAAATGCAAGACACATATCTGAAGAGTTTCCGTTCAAGATAGTAAAATTCAATATGACAGACCCCAGTTTTCTTGTACAATAGGCTATAAACAATCTATTTTTCAAAAAATCGAAGGCCACTTTGGGATATAAAGATATATTTTAAGTTTCATCAAAATCGTGACCTCTATAGGGTCCACAACCTTTGTATTACATACGTGTACACAATTTGCATGCAAGGAGCATCAATTTCATTGGGCTGTTTCGGATTGAAATATATGCGCAAATATTAAAAGGAACCAAGATCTTTGAGGTATAAGCACGTATTTCAAGTTTCATCAAAATCAGATGGAAATTGCGACCTCTAGAGTGTCCACTAGCTAAATACATGAATCTTCCAACAATTAGGGACCATAATCCATGAAGTTATCTCCCATAGATGCCAATATTTTTGGGAGATTTCAAGTTTCGGCAAAATCTGATTAAAATTGTTACCTGTAGAGTATCCACAAACAAATTGTGGACGGACAGACAGGGGTGACAGCATAATATGCATAAACAGCTAGCTTAATCAAAAGGAGAGTTATTGTGTCCCCCAAAATGATATGGACAGACAGATGGACAGACCCATTTTAATAGTCTTCTGATTTCTTCGAAAGGCATGGGACCATTAAGTAATACAAGTATGCTGGATTAATTAAGTGATAAATTCAGTGACAGACAAGTACCAAGTAATATGAGTATGCGGGACACCCATATTAGTAAAACTCATCCTAATATAACATGCAGGATCAAGTTATTAAGTGTTTAAACTTTAAACCAATTAAAGGCTTATGCATCTACTTAATTTTATAATTTCTCCTTTGTCAAGACAATTCAATCCTCTTGATGCCAGCTGTCCACTAGCTACAAATGTGTAACACTAAAATGTGTTTCACGCCACAATCGATTCAGTCTAAGACTCCTTGTGCAAGTACAAATAGGTTCAAACGCACAATTGTCAACATATATCATTACATTTTGTATCGAAATAAGAAATTCTATCACAAATAGTGAAGACTGGACCACCAATTATGACGCCAACTAGGTGAAATGTCGCCAAAATATTGCTTCCCTTATCAGGCTGTGTTACTGCACTTGGTTACTATCAGTGAATATGAGATCATAACAAATGTTATAGATTTGCCAAATCCAGATGGCAAGAGGCTCATTACATCCGATTTTTTAAAAACATAGTCAGTAATCCTCCGCAATGTGAAGTACAGTTTGGGGTCAGTTTATGCGCAAATTAAGGGAGCTATATTCCAGTAAACCTTTGTTGTCATTTGTCTAATAAACTTGCTCAAAGGAAATCTGCAGGCTGGAGTAAGGCGGACGACATCAGTAGTGGAACCATTTCCAGCTGTACACATGTACAAACTAGTCAAAGATGTCACCAAACCGAACAGTATAAATATGTCACCCCAAGTTTAGTACATGTCTTTACAATATTTTTATATCTATCCATCTACTTTAGCTGCATTACGATTGTTACTGGTTGATTAAGAAGGTAATCAACTTTTCAATCGACCATGTGGTGAATGCAGCTTCATTCAGTTCACAATCCGAGTAATTAAACTACATTCACCTTAGTTTTTATAATTACATGAACTTTCAACCTGTACATGAAATAAATATGGAGAAAATAGAGCATGCATACCAATTAATCGCTACATACTAAATTATCAAAAATTATTATTCATTAAAATCTCATGAAGAGAATGGAAGCTTAGTGATCTAAACTTCAGGCTTCTATTAAACACAACTGAGTATGATCAATGGGCAAAATCTTAAATCAGAAATTCTGAGGGTGTTCAAATAATTCAGAATAACACACAATGGTGTAATTATCTATATAAATAGACGTACAACAGAATGTTTTTTAAAATGAGTAGGCTGACAATATCTAGTGTTAACAGAAACTGTGAACATCATTAACAATGAGGGAAAATAGCTAGCCTGTAGACATTTTATTAAACCAAATGACTATCCAATTAAATACCTTTTTTGCAGTCATCACTGCCTTTCTAATGAGTATTTGAGCGGCACCTTCATAATGCCTAGCAGCTCTGACCAATAAATCTGGTCGATTCAACCATTTTGTTCGTACAGCAGCTAGAGCTTCAACTCCGGCTTCCAACTGATCATCCTGGAAAAATATTAAAATGTAAAAAATGAATATAAGATATTTATTTTGTGTTTCTACATTGTCAGTTTTAACCCTTTTAGGGTTGTCTTATCTGGAGGCAAACTACCACCTTTACGTAACGTCATTATCAGCAGACGACCACCATCTAGGCTAGTCACAATTTTGTATTTAATTTTAGTTTTTGCTCTGGTTAATATAAATAAGGACTTGCACTCTAACTTTGTAATAAATACACTTGAATTCATTTGCACTCTTATAATGTTTTGATCCCTAATTTTTTTAATTTTTGATTACCTACATAGGCCATTTAATTTTTACTTGACTTTTTTACTACATTTCATGTAAGACATACCCAAATTTTGTAAGAGTTGGACAGAGAACAAGCTAAAAAAAAATGCTAATATTGAAAGGAAACAAGATCTATGGGATATCAACTTGTATTTAAAGTTTCGTAACCCCTATGTGATCAAATACAATCAGAGACATTTGAAAGTCTACCACTTATGACACAAAATGGTATATTAAAATAAAATAAAATATATACTTCTAGTGATACAGAACTTTTCAATGGATGAAATTAGGCTTCTGCATTGTAAAATTCTCCTTAAATCTATTTCATGAACAAGGCGGTAGTTTGATTTCACAGATTCTCAAAATATTATACTATGTACCTCAAGCAGTTGAAAAGCTTGTCTCCAGGCATTATTAGCAGCTGGACCACTTCTTAAACCACCTTTATTTTCTGCCATAGAACCTAATAAATCTCCAATATTAGCCAGAGTTCGAGCTGCTACACCTGGACTATCAGTTTTACTAGCAACTGAAAATAAAATCATATCAATAAATTATTTATTCATCAAGGATGGGCATCATCAAGCAAAAAGATCATCCAACCAAAATCAAGGACTTATTCCCATTTATAGTCCCCTAAACATGTTATAACATCTACAACATATATATATATGGATGTCCTATGATATCAATGTTATCGTTTCCTTCTAAGTGTCTTTCAAAAACTTAATGAGTCGTCTCATATACAGTGAATAAGACTAGTTAACTATGTGTGTAGCACTTGTAGCTATGGCCAATGTTTTAATTAGTACCAACTGTATACAGAGGACCATGGCGGAAGATCCTGGGAAAATTTCCCAGCCTCTAACTTAGGACCTCTGGGTTGGACTCTTTACCCACTGAACCACAGTGGTTTCCCTTTACCACAAACATGTTTAGTTAAAAAGTTCCAAGTAAGAGACGATGAGCCCCCACACTCGATAAGAAGAGGAGGGCAGAAGATTCCCTATGACATGTTCAGTTGTTAACAGTAATAATATATATATATACTCACCTTTATCCAATATGTTGAAAATAGCTTGAGTATACCCTTCCCTACTGGCAGTATTATACAGTTTACGAAATCCAACATTTTCTTTATTATTTAAAGCTTGTTCTATCTGATAACAACCAACCTCATAGAAGAGATCTCTATAATAAATCATAATATAGTCATCACACAAAATATTGTTTCAAGGCCATTGAAACTGAATCTATGGTTTTAGTTATTCAACTTCATTAAAGCTGATGAATACTGACTAGTTTTCCTCCCCTATAAAAATATTTATTAACATTATACATTGTCATTAGTATTTAATCAACTAGTATTCAAATATAACAGATGACGGAAAAAATGTTCATTTGGAAAATCCCATTTTCATTTGATTATTCCCAGTGAACATTGCTAGACTGATGACTTCTTTCCCGAAATATGACTGGTTAAAACAGTCAGGTTTACAGCCAATGCATTACGGTGTAACAAATCAATCGGGAATTAACCAGAGTTCTAAGTATGTTAATATAATGCATAATGACAATCACAGCTACTACATCACAATGTGTGACTTTATTGTGAGCGATTAACCAGTGAATAGCAGAATATTGTAGAATATGAAAAACAAGGATATCTTAATGAAATTACAATGTCTATGAAGTATGAATGAATATATCACTAACTTTTTATACTGGAATTCTTTTTCTGAATCTGTGAAAGCCAAGATTTCTTCGAATGACAGTCTCCATGATGATCTCCATCTTTTTGTAGGAAGAAAAGAGAAATGATACAATTTTTCTGCATGAATATTTAGATAAAACAATTTCTTCAATTATGTAATTTAAACTAAAAAGAAAATAATTCATATTTTCTTAAATTCAGATGGTTTAGAAAATATAACAATAGCAATCACACGAGATTGTACAATCAAAACAATGGCTGAGAAAAATGCATTTTTGTATGAAAGTGCTATAACATATTGTCCTGATGGCAGACAGCTGTTTGAGTACATAAAAGAATTTACTCCATTGTTAATTGCAAATTAACAGAAGCATTCCCATCAGAACAACTGTCATTTATATGTACAAACCTTTTGAGTATTGATTTTTGTTCATCATCATCAACTGTACCCTGCATCCATAAAATTTCTTTCAGCCCTACAGGGCTAGTTGCATGGAAAACTGGAAACAACTTAGCAGTAAGAAATGTTTGATCATCATTGTCCTAAAAAAAAACAACCCAGAAATGAATATATACAGAAAAAACATTACATTGTAACTGTATTAATTAAACTTCCAGTCCATTTTAAAAGTTTCATAAACAGAAAGTTTCAGAAATTTGATCCCCCTAAAATTATTCAACTATTACTCTGAAGTGGCAAAACAAAAGTGGTGGTTGCTTAGTTTGAATATTTTACAGTAGATATTTTTCAATGATTCTGAAATCAACACTCAAACATTTAAAAGTTTTGCATTGTGCAGTGAGTGGTGCAGAGAAGAACCAGTTTAATATAATTTTAACATACATAATATAGGACTCCTCTTAAAGGACAATATTGGTGCCAGTCATTATCACATATGTGATAGAACTGATTAAACACTTTCCAAATATAATATTAACACAGAGATCATCGCTACCATAGAGGAGTAATAAAGGGTTCATGAATCGGAAGTGACGAACGCCAAAGGAAAACACGAGTTATCTCTCTATGTGAATGACTGGAGTGACGAGTGATGACAGATAAACGGCCGAATTTCTGCTCACTAATAATTCCTTCGAAGACAAAAAATTGCTATGTGGGACCGCAAGAGGTTATCTGACGATACAATAAATTAATTAAATGTCATAAGATAAGGGAAAAATAGAAATACTCCGTACAATCCCTTGTTTTTATTCATTCTATAGGGGAGACCGGGGCACATTGAACCATTTTGTTCACATACATGTTTTTCCTCATTTCATATCAAATGTTTTTATTAGAAGATCTCTTTATTTCATGATCAAAATTTTAAAAAAAATCAATATGCTCTCTTATATGGATCAAACCCCGGTTTATCTGGATTGTATAGATTAGACATAATATATGAACTTAAGTACCAGAATTTCCTAGGCTAAGAAGTTAACATGTATGGAAACTTTTTCTCTTTTAAGCGCTTTTTTTTGAAAAATTCAATGCCTAAGAAAATAATTGACAGCATGTGGCTTATTGATAGAGAAATGGGTCTAAGAAGTTATCTCACTTCTGTATAGTGTTAGGTTGTATAGTATTATTTATAAAGGATATATCCATGGTGGTTCAATGTGCCCCGGTCTCCCCTACCTTATAAAAACATGGTAATGCACGGACTTTTAATCTGTTTTTCTTTCCTGTTCTCTTATCTAATGGCAGTCAATTCTTTTTATGAATTGTAAGATATTCTCTCACAGTGTCACACAGCAACTTTAGGTCTTTGGGGGAATTATTAGTGAGCAGATATTCGCCCATGTATCTGTTATCACTAGTCATTTCAGTTAGTTATATAGAGGAATAACTTGTGTTTTCCTTTGGCGTTCGTCACTTCCGATTCATGAATCCTTTATTACTCCTCTATGGTAGCGATGATCTCTGTGTTAATATTATATTTAGACAGTGTTTAATCAGTTCTATCATATATGTGATAATGACTGGCACCAATATTGTCCTTTAACTTATACATGTACATGACCGACTAAATAAATTCATTAAAACATTATAGCATCAACTCTTTTTTCTGACATGAAAAATGTTCTTCATCAAGTAGTTCTCTACAACAATCAAATGTACCTTTCAGTATATGACCCTCTTGTCAATGATATGTTTTCCTTTATTAGAATACAAAAAAATTAAAATGGACAGTTAAAAACATTGGTGAACAGGTAATCTAAAAGTTCACAAACAAACACATAACTCTTAAATAGTTTGTAACATAATCCTTTAGTGTGTGCTACAAATGACTGATGTGAGTATATAGAGAATCTCCTCAACAAGTGTTGATTTTTTTGATATCAAAAAAGATGAATTGGAAGTTTTATTTATCGCCCAATCCTTTCTTACATGCAGAAATATATAAATATAATTCTTTGGTATAGATTTCACTTTTACTGAACCTGCAGATTACATTACAGCGTACTGATACATCATTTTTTGACAGCAGTCCTATATATTGACCGAGTATATACCAAAAGAGAAGTTACTTTTTATTTAAAATAAGTTGTTTCTTTAAAATAAAAGAAAGTAGTTCCTTTGTCAAATGTGTTATTGGGTGATAAATGTGTTTTACTCCTTTTTTTAACTCACTCCCATGATCTCAAGACTTTAAATTAGGCATTTTCTTATGTAACATTGTAAATTTACCACTTCTGTACCCCACAGATCTTCTCTTAATATACCAGTTCTGTTGAGAAAGAGTAACCAGGGTGTGTTACAGAATGTACTAGTAGTCTTCCATGTTGGTGCCTGTTAATATACAAATAGTAATAGAATAAACATAATAATATGTCTAATGTGAACCAACCGGATGGCTAATGGAGAAAATACGTTCACCAAAGGCGAATATCAAAAGAAGCCGGTTTTGGATGTAGTAACTGTGGCCCTTCCCATGGTATAAAGGTGTGTGTTATATGCGAGTATTTATGGTAATTATTTATAGTGTAATCCTTCTATATTGGATACAAGAAATTCACTAAAATGCTTAACGAATGATATTTACCTTGATATTGTCAAATCTACCATGTACAGTAAATACATTTTGTTTGACAGGGAATGTTTTAAGTTTAATATTGAAACCTTGCAGAACAATATCTTCAGCAATCTCTACAGTCTCGTCATCCTGACAAATAGAAAGCAACGGCAATTTTTACCACAGAAATTTATCTCACTTAAATAGAAACCACACTTTCATTTATTTCAAAATTAATTTATCAACATAAATGGGGTCTGCCCACCTGCAGTTGTGTGTGTTAGCAAATCCAGCTGAGCAAGTCTTAAAAAATTCCCCAAATAAATAAAAACTTCCACACAGAATTCTGTCCAGTATCACATTCAACATATCAACAGAAAGATAACTTTGCAAAATGCTTTGCAAACTTTCAGGTGCGGTTATTCAAAGATCATGATCAATATTGCCTTCACATTGATAAGGTGCCACCATATGCCCTAAAGAACATAATCAAATGAAATGTAACCAAACATGAAGTGTGTTATGAATGCCCGATAGTTACGCTACTGCATACTTTTATATAAAATTCCAAACATAGAGGGTTCTTTACATCCCCTCCCAAAAATAATCACAGTTCCTTGCCAGTCATTCTGTCCAGAACCAAAGACAAGAAAAACAAACCTAGAAAATCCTGAGAAACTATCTTGGCCAGCAGCAGGATCAAACCTGGGACCAGCCATTTACTTACAAACACACCATAATTTCTCAATCATTTCTGGACTAACATGATATATTTTTATTTCAAAAATGCTCTTAAGTTTAAATGCAGCCAACTTTAATAGGGGGATGACAGTTGACTATTTCCAATCATTTAAACATAACGCTAACGCTACAATATACGTCCACATTCCTGCTTTGATTGATATGGTACTTTGTCAAGAAGGCTAGGCGTTGAGGGTCGTACACCAACATCAATAATCCATACAGAATTGTGCCTTCATAACGCTA
Source organism: Patella caerulea (assembly GCA_036850965.1). Taxonomy (NCBI): domain Eukaryota; kingdom Metazoa; phylum Mollusca; class Gastropoda; family Patellidae; genus Patella; species Patella caerulea. Next base: position 30,946,851 of record JAZGQO010000006.1, read on the forward strand.
AAGGCAAAAGGTGGGCGTGGCTCTGCCCCTGGGGGTCGGGACATTCATCAAAATCAATAGTGGACGCCCTCAGGCTATAAGGAATACATAAGCCAAGTATCAAGCTGATTCATTCAGAATTGCGGCCTGTAAACGACAAACACAAAAATTGGGCGTGTCTTGCATGTGTGAGTCGGGACATACAGTTGACGTCCTTAGGCTATGTGGAATACATATCCCAAGTTTAAAGACGATCAATTAAGAATCGTGGCCTGTAGACAACACACACAGACACGAAGTAAAAATGGGCATGGCTCTGCCCCTGGGGGGTTAGGAAATCACCAAAAACAATAGGGGTCATCTTTAGGGTATAACGAATAGGTTTGTAAAGTTTTAAAAGGATCTGTCAAGAATTGCATCCTGTAGGCGAACACAAGACACAAAAGCATTGGGCGTGGCTCTGTCCCAGGGGGTCCGGCATGCACCAAAAATAATAGTGGTCAGCCTTAGGGTATAAGGAATAAGTATAAAAAAAAGTTTTCAAGACGATCGATAAGAATGAATAATAATTGTGGCCTGTAGGTGACACACAGACAAAAAAAATGGGCGTGGCACTGTCCCTTGGGGTCGGGCATGCACCAAAAACAATAGGGATCTTCCTTAAGGTACCAAGAATAAGTATTCAAAGTTTCAAGATGATACATTAAAAAATGCAGCCTGTAGACGACAGACAAACAAATACAAGAAATGGGTGTTGCTGTCTTACGGGGGTCAGGCATGCACCCAAAACAAAAGGGATCATCCTTAGGGTATAAGGAATAAGTATTTTCATTTTCAAGATGACCGATTAAGAATTGTGGCCTGTAGGCGACACACAAAAAGAAAATGGGCGTGACTCTGCCCCTGGGGGTTGGGCATGCACCCCAAATGATAGGAATGATCCTTAGGGTACAATGAATAAGTCTTCAAAGTTTCAAGATGATACGTTAAGAAATGTGGCTTGTAGATGACAAACAAATAAATACAAGGAATGGGCGTGGCTCTGCCATTGGGGGTCGGGCATGCACCAAAAAACAATACGGATCATCCTTAGGGTGTAAAGAGTAAGTATACAAAGTTTTAAGAAATTCCAGTTAGAATTGCTGCCTGTAGGCGACACACAGACACACAAAAAGAAAATGGGCGTGGCTCTGCCCCTGGGGGTTGGGCGTGCACCCCAAACGATATGGATCATCCTTAGAGTATAAAGAGTAAGTATGCAAATTTTGAAAAAAAATCCAACAAGAATTGCGCCCTGTAGGCGACACAAAGACACACAAAAGAAAATGGGCGTGGCTCTGACCCTGGGGGGTGGGCATGCACCCCGAACAATAGGGATGTTCCTTAGGGTACAAAGAATATGTACGCAAAGTTTCAAAATTATAAGTTAAGAAATGTGGCCAGTAGACGACAAACAAACACATACTAGAAATGGGCGTGGCTCTGCCCCTGGGGGTCGGGCATGCACCAAAAACAGTAGAGATCTTCCTTAGGGTATAAGGAATACGTATACAAAGTTTGAAGAAAATCCAGTAAGAATTGCGCCCTGTAGGCGACACAAAGACACACGAAAAGAAAATAGGCGTGGCTCTGCCCCTGGGGGTTGGGCATGCACCCCCAAATGATAGGGTTGTTCCTTAGGGTACAAAGAATATGTATGCAAAGTTTCGAGATTATAAGTTAAGAAATGTGGCCTGTAGACGACAAACAAACAAATACTAAAAATGGGCGTGGCTCTGCCCCTGGGGGTCGGGCATGCACCAAAAACAATAGGGATCTTCCTTGGGGTATAAGGAATAAGTATACCAAGTTTGAAGAAAATCCATGAAGAATTGCGCCCTGTAGGCGAACCACAGACACACAGACACACACACACACACACACACACACATACATACACACACACACACAGACAGGGGCGACGGCATAATACGTTCACATTATGAATGTGGACGTATAAAAAAGGGTCTTTAAATTATAGATGTTGTGTTCCCACTCTGTATAATACCTTTATATTCTCTATTTTAACTCCTGAGATGATACAATCTCTAGCAACATCTATACGACCATGCAGACAGCTATGCGATACAATAGTTTTGTTACCAATGCACACATTTCCTCTTACGCTTGAGTTGATCACAATACTGTCATCTGATAATTTTGTACTTTTAGGCTGAAACATAAAAAAGATAACAAATATTTCAAAACACATTAAACTTTCAATCTGTGATAAAAATGCATCTTATCCAATATGTGATTTTAATCAGATAGTTTTTTTATCAAAATAACTGTTTTAAAAGATCTCTTAAAATGTTAAAAGATAGGTTGCCAGGGAACGAAACATACACCAACAGCAGCTGAATTGTTCGGGTAGTCAACAAGATTTGTGACATGTTTTTACTTTTTTCGGTAATTAAACAATTATAATACACTAAAATCTGATTAAGAGTAACAACTCATTAAGTAATATCAGGAAAATCATTAGAATTTGGAAAATCATTAGAAGTTCTGCTCCATGCTAACATTTAGTATATGAAACATTTATGGATTTAGCTGTTCAGTTATCAAAATACATTGAAAATCAATATACTTGTTTGTCTTGAGACCTTAAAATCTGAAGTTAATCGAATGATAAGTCTCATGATTTTTAAATCGGATATTAACTTTGGTTTCTAGAGCGTCCACAAATTTTTTTGAAGTGATCAAAGGCCATTAATCTGGCAGTTATTATCGGAAATCGCTGAAAAACAATAGGCTCCTTTGTCTCATGACCTTAAACACTGAGTCAATCGAGTATTAACTTTAGCCTCTAGAGGCAATTGTGGACGAATTGGGGCGACCACAATATCAGACACACACGTTTCAAATGAACCAACCCAGATCTTTGGGATATTTTAAGTTTCACCAAAATGGAATAATATTGTGACATCTAATTATAAAGGGTTCATAACCTTTGTTTTACATACATTTATACTATTTGCATATGTTGATCGGCCATTTTCTCTGGCAGCTTAGGTCCAATTTTAACAGGATACAAACTCGAGTGTCATTATATTATGGTCCCCCATGTAACAGTGATACATCTAAATGTTTCTTTTACATCAGACAAACCAGCGGCTGCCAGGCAGGATACGCCCACATTTTCGAGAGATGGATAGAGAACAAGCTAAAAAGAAAGTGATTTTTCCTACAATAAAGGGCCATAATTCATGAAGTTACAATTCGATATGCGCAAATATTGACAGGAACCAAGATCTTTGGGTTTCAAACCTGAATTTCAAGTTTCATCAAAATCGGATTAAAATTGTGTTCTCTACTTGCCAACAACCTTGATATACCATATTTTTAAACTATTCGCTTACAAACGGCAGCCATTTTGTCCCGCAATTTTTGGCCCAATTTTCATGAAATTCAAACTCGACCTTCATTAAGGTGTAACGGTGATATAATCATAGTTTGTTTGTTTTTTTTTTTAAATTGGAGAATAATTGTGACCTCCAATTAGTTAAAAAGGCGATTTTTCGGACAATCAGGGGCCATAACTCAGAAAGTTACGAATCGATATGCGCAAATATCGAAAGGAACCAAGATCTTTGGGATATAAACATACATGTCAAGTTTCATCAAAATCGGTTCAAAATTGTGACCTCTATAGGGTCCACAACCTTGATATAACATATTTTCACACTATTCATGTGCAAACGACGGCCATTTTGTCCATCAATTCTAGTCCGATTTTCACGTAATTCAAACTCTCTCTTCATTACCATATAACGGTGATATAGTCAAACGTTTTTTTAAATCGGATAATAATTTTGACCTCCAGAGGGACCAAAAGCTAACAAAAGCGATTTTTCAGACAATCCTGGGACATAATTCAAGAAGTTATGATCCAATGGGTGCAAATATCGAAAGGAACCAAGATCTTTGGGTTATAAACATACATGTCAAGTTTCATCAAAATCGGTTCAAAATTGTGACCTCTATAAGGTCCACAACCTTTATATAACATATTTTCACACTATTTGCGTACAAACGGCGGCCATTTTGTCCGTCAATTTTCGTCCGATTTTCATGAAATTTGAATTCAACCTTCATAACCATGGAACGGTGATATAATCAAACGGTTTTTTAAATCCAATAACAATTTTGACCTCCAGAGGGACCACAAGCTAAAAAGGGCAATTTTTCGGACAATCAGGGGCCATAATTCGGGAAGTTACCATCCGATGGGCGCAAATATCGACAGGAACCAAGATCTTTGGGTTATAAACATACGTGTCAAGTTTCATCCAAATTGGTTCAAAATTGTGACCTCTATAAGGTCCACAACCTTGATATAACATATTTTCACACTATTCGCGTACAAACGGCGGCCATTTTGTCCGTCAATTTTTGTCTGATTTTCACGAAATTCGAAGTCAACCTTCATAACCATGGAACGGTGATATAATCAAACGGTTTTTTAAATCCGATAACAATTTTGACCTCCAGAGGGACCACAAGCTAAAAAGGGCAATTTTTCGGACAATCAGGGGCCATAATTCAGGAAGTTACAATCCGATGGGCGCAAATATCGAAAGGAACCAATATCTTTGGGTTATAAACATAAATGTCAAGTTTCATCAAAATCGGTTCAAAATTGTGACCTCTATAAGGTCCACAACCTTGATATAACATATTTTCACACTATTCGCGTACAAAAGGCGGCCATTTTGTCCGTCAATTTTGCTCCGATTTTCACGAAATTCGAACTCAACCTTCATAACCATGCAACGGTGATATAATCAAACGATTTTTTAAATCAGATAACAATTGTGACCTCCAGAGGGACCACAAGCTAAAAAGGGCGATTTTTCGGACAATCAGGGGCCATAATTCAGGAAGTTACGATCCGATGGGCGCAAATATCGAAAGGAACCAAGATCTTTGGGTTATAAACATACATGTCAAGTTTCATCCAAATCGGTTCAAAATTGTGACCTCTACACTGTTCACAAGCTAAAAAACGTGATTTTTCGTACAATCAGGGGCCATAACCCATGAAGTTACAGTCCGATACATGCCAATATCGAAAGGAACCGAGATCTTATGGTGATAAACCTATATTTTAAGTTTCATTGAAATCGGATAAAAATTGTGACCTGTAGACTGTTCACAAAAAAATGTGGACGGACGGACGGACGGACGGACGGACGGACAGGGGCGACGACAATATACGTCCACATAAAAATGTGGGCGTATAAAAAATGTGACCTCTAGATGGCCCACAAGATAAAAAAGCAATTTTTGATATAATCTGGAGCCATAATGCACCAATATATCAATATGAGATCTTTGGGATATAAACACTTTTACACTATGCGCATACAAGGAGCGGCATACATTTCAAGTTTCATAAAAATTGGTTACAAATTGTGACCTCTAGCTTGTCCACAAGCTAAACTTGTGATTTTTGCACAATCAGGGGCAATATCAATAATCCATGAACCAAAATCTTTGTGAGATAAACCCCTATTTCAAGTTTCGTCAAAATCAGATAAAAATTGTGACATGTAGAGTTTCCACTGGAGAGATGACAATATACATTCACATAAAAATGTGGGCATATGAAATCTTCCACAGACACTTCATGTAAAGCTTCCTTTGTGAGGGTGGGTTAACATTTGGTTGGCTAAATGTAAGATTATATAGATAACAAGTCTTAGTCTACTGAACACAATTACTGCTTATTACTGTGCGACATTTCAACTAGACTCCTCTTGTCATTATCAAGCAATAAAATATGAAATATAGCAAGACAATATATACAAGTAAGAAAAAACACTTGGTTAATGCTGACCACCTACAGACACTCTTCTAATTACCTTGAAGGGTATCTAACTGAATAAATGCAATGTAATTTTGAAAGTGTAAAGCTAATAACAACATCCAGTATGAGAGAATTTACACAACTGCTTTGTATACTAATAAAGTATAATTTCATATTCATAATATCCCAATAAAAGCATCTTTGATCCGACTTTCAATAAACGATTATTTGTGAACATAATAGAGCGCTAAATATACATCTATTTTGTATGCTTACTATAGAGAACATCACTATCATACACTAAGTTTTCTCACTCTCCATCAGTTACAATCAAAGTTATCTTGTCCGAAAGCATTGAACCATGAAATTGCTTAATTCTGCTGGGCTTTTGTGGGAAATGGTAATCATTGAACTCACTCAAGACATTCACCTAATGAACATCTACATCGAGCTTAAGCATTCTACTTCAATTTAAAAGCAGAGTTGTTACATTCCAAAAGTCTTGACCAATCAGATTGCTTATCGTTCCTTAGCACAAATTATTGTGTTCCAAAGTCTTGACCAATCAGATTGAAGTCTCTACTTTGCCAAAGCAGAAAATGCTCAGCATTGAACTTTGTTAAGGTATTGATGTAATGAAACTATACCTAAAGTTTCACTACTATCACACAATTAGAATCGAAGTTGTCAAGTTGTCAAGTTCCAAAGCCTCAATCAATAAAATTGCTTATCGCTCTGCTAACCCTGAGTCAAGGTATTTACTCGATCAGAAGTAATGTTTTGGTGTTCCAAAGCATCCACCAATCAAATTGCTTATCTCTGTTTATCCTAAGCATAAAATGTTCATCTTTAAACTCCATCAAAACACTCACCTAATTAACACCTGCAGCAAGTTTGAACATTCTAGCTCAATCAGAGAGAGAGTTTTTGTGTATTTGAAGACTAAAATAAGGAAGGTAAAGCCCTTTTTAGAAAACACTGACAGTTAAATTCCACTATTATTTCTGTGAATTTCTTTAAAAGGTCTGAGTCGTTACTATTACTATTATGCTTTAATAAGCTACCTAATGCCGTTTCATAGTAAATTCTGAGAAAATAAAACATATACAACCTACCTCTATTGCTGAATGGACAACATTTTTCCAAACAACATCTTTAAAGTTATAGGATTTAAAAGGTGAATCTTGTTGACATTTCTTGTATTCTGTAACTGAATCATTTAAATAATGAAATGATCCTGACTCTATCATACCTAAAAAGAAAAAAAAAAGAAAATTATTGTTTATATTATGAAGAAAAAAACACAAAGTCGATTCTTTACAGTACATTTCAATGTGGTAGATAAAAGAAACAATATATCCAGGAAGGTATGCCTAAGTGAGAAAACTACTAGATGTACACAATATGTTAAACTTGAATAATAAATAATACAAACCAATTACCTAGAGTCTTGTGTTTACACTTGGGAGTTATTTTCCCTTACTTGAAAATGCTGACGGCTATTCTATTAACTACTCAATTAGAAGCAAACTGATTTGTTACAAATCAAACTGCTTATCTCTGCTTAGTAGATAATGCTCGTCATCATCAAGGCATTTATCAAATAAATTCCTACACAATGTGTGAACATTCTAGCTAAATTAAAGTTTAAGAGTAATTGTATGCTAAAACGACTAATAGGCCCACTATCAAAGTCAGGTGACAATATGAAGGGTGTGATAACTTACAACTTTGTATTCTGTACCCATGTAATTCTCTCCAAAGTATTCGTCTTGCTTGTCGCATACAGGCTGTTGATTCATCAACAACAGAAGATGGTTTACCATATGAGGCACTTCTATTACCAGATACAAAATCTTCTTCTGTTATGTCCGTCAACATTGGCAGCAGAACATCAAAGAACAAAGAAAGCTGAAGAGGAATGTAAGATTATGGTCAGAACAAGATTATTTTCTTTGAAAAAAAAACGTTTCATCAGTTGTTATTAAGACACAGATGCAAAGAAGTACAAATTTCCTCCCATTGTTAACAAATTATATATCTGCTCAAATATGAGACAATGTTGAAAAGTATGCTTCTTTAACATTTAATCAATAAAATTATCAAATACATTATCTCTTTATTATACCATTTAACCAAATTTAGTAAAAAAAAAAAAAGCCGAAATTATGACAACCCGTGTAGGAGAATGAAAAGTGTCTATGCCACTGTTTGTTATGTCTAAGTTTTGTTACTATATGAATAGAGAGTTTAAGGTTTAAGGTCCACTCAACACAAACTAGGTCATTTCGGGAGGGAGTAACATTTGGTTTAATTTTATTTCAATAATTCGCTTGCGCGTAGGGGGTCTTTAGCAGTCGGAGGAAACCAGAGTAACCAGAGAAAACTCACGAGCTTGGACAGGTGACCCTTCTCCTTGCCACGTACAACAAGGGATTCGAAACCACACCAGTTTACTCAATGGCAGGCTGTATGATACAGTGCGCACACGCCAACCATTCAGCCACCACACCCCTACTTTATGAATAGCATTTAGAATATTACTCACCTTTATTGGAGGTTGTCCATTATCAATGCCCATATAACAACAAGCATCTAATGGAGGTTTAATATAAAATGATAACAACTTCTCTGCAACATTTCTATTCAAATATATCAGTCCAACAACCTAATAATCATTTACCAGAAATCAGAATATGCTTCATTATTTCATTTCAAGAAGAAATATTACTCACCTAAATAGAAGTCAGTCATCTGGCCATAGTGATCAAAAGAGATATTAACAGTAAATCATACAAAACAACCACATTCAATATAACGCATATTCTGACATACCATACTATAACTTAATTTCACCCCCTCAAATTGCAACATGTCCTTAGTAATAAAAGTACTAAACCACATTGCATTCGACCAATCTTGTACCATTACTGAATCCATTATGCACACAACACACATGTAGATTACATTTGGTACAATATATATCAGATCAAGTAATTTATCAATTTGTTCATTTGACATACAGTGTTTAATACAATCATCATGTCATGGAAGGTTTCTAAATAAACATAAGTTCAGAGTTTTGTTCTTAAGTTTTGTGAAAGATAGAGGTTCTGCTAATTATAATCATAAAATTTTGTAAGAATATGTTAATACATACCACTGGAACAGAACCATCTCGTCTTTGACAAGGACCAAGTTCATCTGCTCCTTTCTGGTATAAAATATCTTGTACAATTCCCTGAAAAAAAATCTCAACATAAAAAACAAATCTATTTCCAATGTCAAAGGTGAATATCAATGATGAATATGTGGATAGTGTATACATTTATTAAAGTTCAAATCAATTGAATATCATTATTGTTCTGTGATACATCATTACTTTTATTGTAAATAAAATATCAAAATATGAAAATCTTTTTTTAAATAAAATAGTTTGCATAGAATAAATGTATACCTCATTGTCTAATTTATATACCCCATGATCTTTACAAAATTTCATTGTACTAGGAACAGTAACACCTGCTACCTCACATTCCTTCCATGGTATATCTAAAATATACATAGAATTAGAGAGAAAGTGAGAGAGAGGGAGAGAGAGAGGGTTTAATGTCCACTGACACAAACTAGGTCATTTCGGGACTAACATGATTATGGTTTTTAATTTCATTTGAATAATTTGCTAGCACATAGGGTTTAGCAGTTGGAGGAAAACCAATAATTCGGAGAAAACCCATGAGATTGGACAGGCGACCCTACTCCTTGTCACGTACAACCGGGGATTCGAAACCACGCCAGCTGACTCAGTGACAGGCTTTATGATACAGCACACATGTGCTAATTATTCGGCCATCCAAACCCCCACATAGAATTAATATTTTTATAAAAGAATAATGTGTGTGATACACTATGCTGTCAAGAGTGGTAGGTGAGACATAATTGTGGGTGTACATTAACATAACCCTACCTGTTCCTTCTGGTATTGATAGAATATATTCTGTACTGGATATCCACACACCTGGTCCAGATTTTACAGCAAACTAAAATAGTAGTATTTTAATCAAAATCACATTAAAATTGAAAACCAACTAAAAAATAGTGACAGTGTGTCAGAGTTTTATCTATACCTCCTTTGGCTAATTTCCCTCATTGATATTTTCAGTTCTGTATTGTGTATTATGTATGCCCTATATGGTTGCTTTATTTGTTAACTAGTCAAATCACGATATCAGATATACTAAATATACTGAACATTTCTCTCTGTATAATTAAAGATACAACTAGATAATGTAAAGGTAATTTGCTGCAAATTGATCCACTATGAACCAAGAACTAATCAGTTGAAATTTCCATTTGGCCTCAATCATCTTTACTAAAGTCAGTAAGATAAACAGCATAGTCTCGATTTTCCATTTTATGATTTAGTTATCAATGAGGTTAAAAAAAGCAGCATATAGGATTCTAATCCAGGTAACATCGAAGGCTAGCGTCGTAGACATCAAGAGTTTATCAGGGTCTGGATAAGTTAATAATTTAGGTAACATTTCAGGCCTAAAGAAGAGAGAGAGAAATGGGGTTTGACATCCACTCGACACAAACTAGGTCATTCCGGGACTAACATATGGTTTAATTTTATTTCAATAATTCCCTTGCGTGCAGTGGTCTTCAGCAGTGGGAAGAAACCTGAGTACCTGGAGAAAACCCACAAGGCTAGACAGGCGACCACACTCCTTGCCACATACAACCAGGGATTTGAAACCATGCCAGTTGACTCAATGGCAGGCCGTATGATACAGTGCGCACACGCTAACCATTTGGCCATCCAACAAATATACTCCCCAGCTGCTGTAAACTCTACATCTCAACATTGAAATGAAATCTGAATTTAGGTCAAATCCATTGTCAACCTGTGAGAAAATAAAAACTAAATAACTTACCCTTTCTCCTATAATTCTGATTATAAAATCAAGATTATATACTAAATCATCATATTCTGGTGCAACATATTCTGCAGGTAACGTTATCAATGGTCGGGTAGTTGTATCATAGCAATATGTACGTCCCTAGCAAGAAAAAGATAAGTTGCCAGTCAAAGAAATGAAATAGAGTTTAACTTCCTACTTGCCATGGAACAACCCATATGCAGTAACAGCAGCTTAGAATGTCCAACCTTAGCTAGCTGCATATCTTTTCTCTTCTAGGTAATGAGAGCATTTACAAGACACTAAAATCTGATCAAGAGTAACAATTAATGAAGTAATTATCAGACATTAATATGACACTGGTATTTAGTATCAGAAATCAGATGATAACTTTAATAGCTGTTTGAGTTATACCGGTACTGCCTTCTTCATCTCGCACATGAACATTAACACTGACACTGTCAATGCATCTAAATGTAAAATTTGCTTGATGGCAGCACTAACAAACACTGAGATTTTATTAAGCGGTCACTCCTATCAGTCATAAAAATTTCTGCGAGTGGCTAATACTTAATACAGATTCTACTGTATTGCCTTTTTCATCTCGATCATACATTAACACCGTCACTGCATATAACTAAAGCCTTCAGTGTACCAACAATTTGGTTGACATAGTGACCAACAGACACACTTTTGATGAAAATATACGGCCACATTTTAATGTTGGTGTATTAAAAAAACACAGTTTGCCAGGCAACAAAACACACATCCAACTGCAATTAAACTGTCCAAGCAGATATAACCTCAACAACCCATAAAAATGTTGAACAGATAAGAATGCAATTAAAGCCCCAGGTGCTAACAAGAATTCGAAACCAATGGGAATAACTATGGAAGTTATCAGCGATATTATTGAAAATGTTTTAAAATCAATTGATTATTTGTTTCAATGAGATAGAAAACCCATATTAATTCCAAAATCATACGAAGGTGACACCTGACGGACAAGCCAGCAACAGTATATTCTATAACATTGAGGCCTAAAGCTCATGATATTGTAAATTTTTCCTAGTGTTTGTCAATAATAATTGTGTTTTAGTTAGTTTTTTTTATATATATATATATATTAAGACTTACCACATGCAATATAAGTATTGAGGCATCTTTTAAAACATCTGGATTTATAACCTATAATCAAAAATAAATACAACAACATCCAACTTTTTATTCTCTGACTTCTTAAGGTGGTTAACATATGCTAACAACTTTATTCAGTTAATGTAATCATTTGGATATCAAAATAATACTAAACAAATAGAGTGGTTCACATATACTAACAAATTTATTCAGTAAATTTAACTGTTTGGATATCAAAATAATACTAAACAAATTTCCTTCACTATGAACTTCTTACAAAGAATAGATCAAAGCAAACAACTGATGGTATAGTGAACCAGTGTAACATAATTTCACATAATACCTACTTATAAAATATGTCATAAACTCAGAGGCGGATTACCCCAGAGGCAGTGTAGCAAGAAAAAATAGGGCCAATAAAATCTGTTACGACCGTTTTAAATTTGATGTTTTACATTTTTTAATTCACTGGACTACGCTTTCGACGAACCTCACTCAGTTGTGACGGCCGTTCATTAAATAAATAGGCTAAAACTATGCCTAAAATCATGATGTTTGTTGGCAGCCAGGGGCAGGGGCACAGCCAGGGGCAGGGGCAGGGGCACTGCTCAGTCGATGAAAACACGAATGGTAGCCGATGATCCAGAATAATCAGAATAATGAGTCGCCGACTGACCAGGAGGGTGTGATTTCTGAAGCCAGTTTTGCAAAGGGCCCAGTTGGTCGCGCTGCCTAGGGCCCATCAAAGACTTTATCTGCCTCTGCATAAAACTTCCAATCTTAAACAAAAAGATGGCAAAAAAAATCAATATTTCCATCCAAAAATATATTTTCAGAGTTGTGAATAAATGGTTACATTTAATAGTATCAAATTTCAAATCATTTGGACGTTTACTTTAGCCTCAAGAGCGTCTACAGAATTTATCTAAAGTGATTCAGGGCCTTTCCCCTGGCAGGAATCATCGGAAATCAGGGGTTGAAAGGAATAAAATGATGGAGAGCTGTAAAAGCTGCACCTAAAATTACAAATTCAGAAAATCGCTCTCCTAAAAACCTGCACCTCAGATATTCTAGGAGAGCGTTTTTTCAAAAGTAGATTTTGTTTATATTAATTGCCTAAATTCAGTTGTACTTATTTAGATGGTTTTAATGTGTAAAATTATGATATAAATCTGTTTATTTTACATCTTTTTTTCTCAGTCAAACAGTTGTTACAGGCCTGGCTATCACAACCCGTTCAATATATTTATTATTTTTAAAATATTGAGTCGACTCAATATTTCCTGCGACTTAATCCTTCGTATAATAATACAATAGCCTACATCGGTCACTTTATATTTACTTAGTCTCAATCTTAATGTAGCTTTTTCACCCCAAAAAATGTTGAAATAAATTCGCCCTCATTTCATTAGAAACAATAATCCCCATATCGTGGAATTCGCTAAATTGGATATACACGGATGAGTAAATAACCCGGAGTTTTACCCCTAAACTTTCAGAATTCGTCTGCTCATTATAAATGACTGATAGATGACAAAAACGTTTGTATTTCTTCATTCGGAATCAAGGCTACATTATTTTAATAATAATAAACAATTTACGAATTTGTGATAACAAGTTACTTAGGCTATTAAATTTTTTCTTTAATTTTTGCACGCGAATTGACAACAAATTGTCCGCCATGTTGGTATTGGTCGGGCTCACGTACGCAATGTTTTGAATCGACTTGTGCTCATTTTATTTTGGTTCCTCAGCATACATCGGCCTATCAATGGTAATTCATCATTCAGAGCCAAGGCTACATCATTTAAAAATTAACTACAATTTATACGTAATATGAGACGCTTTATTATTAATTAGACAAACAAAAAACATCTATTAGATCTATCGCAACATCGTATGGTTTTGACTTTTATAGTTTTATATACGTAACCCATTCTTGGTTACGACCGTGAAAATAAGATTGTTTCGATACTATCAATCGACATTTCAATGCTAATTATCGATAGTAAAAAATAACTATTGATACCCAACACAAATCGGCGACCATACATGGATAGATAAAAGAATCGGCCACGAATCTGCGGCCAAATTCTAAAATTTGGAGGCCATTGCCGCCGAAACCGACGGCAGAGTCGAGCCTTGCTTGAGACCGTTAAATAAAAATAGATTATTTTTACGAGAATTTTACTAAAAGCGTTCGCGTTAATTCATTTAAAAGGTCGGGGATATTTTAAAAAGAGAACCGTGAGTTAGCCTTCTGTACGAGGAGCGTTGTTTATAAAATTCAGGTGCGTCTAAAAATATGTACCTGGGTTTCACTTTAGGTGCGTGGAAGGTGCGCGAGCGCTTTCGCGCGCCTTTCGTTTCGAGCCCTGGGAAATCACTGAAAATCAATAGGTATCTTTGTCTCGACATGAATAAGCTTATATATTTCTAAAAATTCTAAACAGAATTAATTTTTAATTGCCACCATGAGTTCTGGCAAGCAAAGAGATCCAAATTCCCCAACTTTACCACATTCCTTTAAGCAATTTAGTGTTTTAGAAATAGAAATAGTAAGCATTACCATACAGCCAACAGAGTAAGAATTTTTACTTACTGTATAACCCTTTTTAGCACTGATATATTCAATAACTGTTAATAAAGCATTAATAGTAGCTCCTCCACTTCCAACATCATCTTTAGGATCTTCTACTGTCAATATAATAGCTTCTTCATTTATATAACCTTTACTCTGGCGAAATTTTAAAGCTGAAAAATTTTGTGAAAGATAAATCATTTTTTACCACAAAGCACTCCTAATTGTTCTGACTTTTAACATATCTTTAATAAGTTTTGTGTATATCAGAAAACAGATATTGTATTAACAATGTGTAAACATGCTTATAAGTTATATGGAATGGAGAGATAGAGAGAAAGAGAAATGCGGTTAAATGTCCACTCGACACAAACTAGATCATTTCGGGGCTAACATGTGGTTTAATTTTAGGGGTCTTTAGCAGTGGGAGGAAACTGGAGAAAACTCACGAGGATTGACAGGCAACCCTCCTCCTTGTCACATACAGCCAGGGATTTGAAACCACCCCAGCTGACTCAATGACAGGTTTTATGATACAGCGTGCACATGAAGCCTCTAGTTGCATTAGTTCGAGTTCATCAGGGTTAAGTGAGATTGTGTGGCCGTGACAAGCACACATAAATTAAATATGGTATGCACTGTGTATAATGTTTACCTTGCTGTAAAGATGGTGTCAAGGCTTTGTTAGAGCAGGTTACAACAATAGCTGTCCATTTAGCAGTAGATTTCATGTCTGCCACTATCAACCTTAAATGTATGATAAACAATCATTACATAAATAGTATGAACTAGCATTTATATCGAAAAGATTAGTTCAGATCCAATGCAACCAAAAGAAGGTCATGATAAAACTTTAAAAATATAATAAGAAATCACTTTCTTAAAAGGAGCTAAACATCAATCAGAACTCAACTTTAACCTCTACAGTGTCCACAAGATTTTTCAAGTGATCAAGACCATATTAGTGGTAATTATCAGACATAGTTTAAATCTAAAGGCTCCTTCTTCTCTTGACAAAAAGCAATGTGGGTAAATTTCCAAAGGCAATCCTGCAATAACGTCACAAGATTTTTCCAAATGATGAAAAGCCAAAACTCTGCCTCTGGTTGTAATTATCGGCAATTGCTGAAAATCAATTGGCTTCATTCCAAACATAAACAATGTCATCCTTGGTACCCCAGTGATATCATTCCATTCTACTTCATTATACCCTGGGTTCATTCACAGGGTTTTTATGAATCCAAATTATCTGCCCTTGAACATAGGTTGATTCTACGAACCAATCAAAAAAACGTTTACATACCACTTACAAGGTACCGGTAGAGTCATTGTTTACATTCACCACACTGATTCGGTTATCTTAGTTGCAATAAAATGCAAGTTACTTCCTTGTCCAATTCTTGGAAATGAAATGAAATGGGGTTTAACATCCTACTGTTCATCACCTAACCTGGGCTAATGAAGACAGCGATCTGTTACCTGCACGCCAATGTTTAAACAGAACCTTGGTTTTTAGTCCCATTCGAACGACTTGACCTTTCCTTGTAGGGCCTCCATCCTGCATCACTGAAAAGGGGAAACCACGCCGGAAAATCTGAATCAACTTTCTCGGCTCAATTGGTCGGTAAAAATAGTACCAAGGGCGGATAATTTGAATATGTGTATGTGTCTCCCCCGTGAATGCACACAGTATACTGGAGTAGAACGGAATGCAACCACTGGGGATACGGAAGATGAAACACTGTAGTACCACTGGTACCGTATAAATTTTTTGACAATCTCTAAGCGGTCAGGTGTCTCTTATATTTGTCCACATTTTAATGTGGGCGTATAAAAGGGTTAAGAGGTCTGGGTGGCAAAAACTTTGATACGCAGGATTTAGGCCTACTAGTACTACTACTACTACTACTAGTAGTACTACTTATACTACTAAACTAACTAGGCCTATCTTGACACTGCTCGAGGCAGAGGCGTGACAAGAGCGTCCGTTTTAAAAATAAAGATATTCACAATGATTCAAGTTCACCACGTCTACCTATCACTCACTGTCAGTTTGAGGGCTTTATTAGAATAATAGTTCATTGAATCATTTAGTAGACCAGAAGAAGACGTAGCTCACTAGGCTACCTACCTACATAGCTGTCTGAGTGTCTAGCGAACTACAATGAATCTATAGTATGTCCTTTTTGTTGTTTTTCAATAACAGATACGACATAGATCACAGATAATATTATCTAATGATAGATCAAAAATCAACTGACCTTTACTATGTCTATATGATAATTTCTATATGGAAATTTAACTATGCCTTGTAAATCAGCCATCCACAGCAGTCAACAAGAACCTTTAGTTTTTATTTACCACTACCCACCAAAGAGTTCTGCTATCGTAATTGTCATTATCTCCCTTGTGTCGTCTGCACAAAACAATTTTCAAACAAAATATTGTGTGACTGTGCAGCTTTGGCACTACTGGCAAAATTTATTCAGTCATAGATTTTAAGAGGTGGAGCTCCCGCACCACACATTTTTAATAATGCAGATGCATTAATGTAAGGGCTAAATCTGCCTATTGGCATTGCACTTGCAGGTCTATACTTTGTCTGATGCCCCCCCCCAAAAAAAAAAATAGGCCTTCCCCGAAATAATAGATGACACATTAATTAATCACACATTTATTGTTTTCATAAGTATCAAGCAATCAAATTGATGATCAACTATTCACTAAAACGTTTCATCACCCCCTATCAGATAGAATCAAAGTTATCTTGTCCAAGTCTAAAGCATTGACAAATGAAATTGCATAGCTCTCTCACTCTGCCTAGCTTTAGCTCGAAATGTTTATCATTGAACTCAGTCAAGACATTCACCAAATAAACATCTACACAAGTTTAAACATTCTACTTCAATTAAATAAAGAGTCCTACCATAGTTTATCTCAAAGTCTTGACCAATCAAATTGTTTATCGTTCCTAAGCAAAAATCATTAAACTTAGTCATGGTAATGATATTATAATGAATATGCTCTTGAGTTTCATCACCAGGCATTGATCCAGAGGGGCGCACACCCGGCACAAATTAGTCCTTATTTTTTGTGGGCATTTTTTCCACTCAAAAATCATGGGCCGCTAATTACCACAATGTTTTAAAATTATAGCCTCTAGGCCTGTAGGCTATCGCATTCACAAGGTTTTCAACAAAGGGGGATAACCACATTTAGATATTGTTCAATGCTCCTTAGATAGAGATTGTGCAGGATGTATGGCTTGGCAAGGGACAACGTAACGTCATTCAGATGAGACGAAAAACCAACGTCTGATGCCTACAATTACAGCTATTCAAATAATAAAAATAAAGTACCGGTAGTGGAAAGATAAAGTTGTGTGCGTCCACTAGGCCCCACTGTGATGAAATATTCAATGTTTTCTATGACTATTAACTATATTTGCAAAGGAAATGACATTCATCCAAATTTTACATTCTCCAGCACATTCCACCCAGCTGTAGGCCCTACCACGTTTTTTTTTATATCGTGTGTATGATTCCGGACTATAATTTCATATACACCTTTCACTTCTAAAGATAGATTCAAGTTAAATTATGTAAGAGAATTCTGAAAGTAAAATAAAATCTTTATTTCACTGACAGATATTGAGTATATGTCACAAATATATTATCCTGTGAACTATTTTTTTATATAACCACTGAATTTCAATTTTCCTTCAACAATCAATTTCATCTCACATGGATATATTTACATTGGACAATAACATTGTCATTATGTCATTAAAAAAAAACCCACCAATAATCAATAATATAGTTCTTAAAGAATGTTGTTGTGTTGCACCTTCACAATCATTGTTGTATAAAGGATATTAATTTGAGCCTGTTTTCACAAGTTATCTTTCTTTCATATGCTTGATACAGAATAAAGTTTTCTAGGGATTTTTGTAAAACTTTGTGTCTGTAGGCGCATAAGGAGGAAATTCAAAATATTTTGACGCAATATAGTGAATGTAATAGAAGGCAAGGTTCTTGACAGAATCTTATATTTTTCTAGTCTGTGAACATGACAGAGAATAAAATTTGCAATCATTTTTATAATACTTGGATGAATGTGAATGCTTCATGTTCAGAATAATTTAAAGCAATATTTTTGTATTTAGTTTTGAAATTATAAAATATTATGAAAGTGATAATGGCCAAAGTTCTCATTGGGGTATAACTGAAGAACACAATTGAACACGTTTTGCAGTGTTAATTTATTGTTCACATTTTTAATTTCCGAAGTTTATTACATAGTTCACAAGGAGAAGTAAATTTCCTATGGTAACATAATAAAAAACATACAAATGCAGGTTTTTCTATCATAAAAACTATATGTAAAAAAAACTTACCAGTATTGATCAACAATTGTAATGTCCCTACTTTCAATGAACCAAGAAACAAATGAGTATATACTATCTGTATATACCTTTCTCCAAAACCCAGCCTAGGGCTATTTTATTAATGTAGAATGTAACAAACACTAACAAAGGTAAATTATTTAAGGGTTAAATGAAGTTCAACAAATTAATGATGGTTGTATAAAATAGACATCAGTCAGTAGAAAAATACTTTTCAGTTTGCTAAAACATTTTCCTCTTGTAAGTTCTAATATCTCGTAAAAATTTGGATTAATTCTACCTGCCAGGGTATATTTTATAAGTACCAATTGAAACAGGATAGTCAAGTTTATTCCATTGCTTTCTTTATAAGATAATTTAAAAACTGAATATAATGCAATACAGATAATAAGATTTAGCAAGAGATGGACAGAAAAATGTGATTTTTGTACAATCAGGGGCTGTAATTCAGGAAGTTACGGTCGGATATGCACAAATATCAAAAGGAACTGATAGATATAAATATACATTTTAAGTTTTATCAAAATCAGATAATCAGCAGTTACTATGCAAGATACACCCACATTTTGCAAGAGATGGATAGAGAACAATTTTTGAAAAAAATGTTTTTTCGTACAAATAATGAGCCATATCCATTAAGTTATGGTCTGAAATCCATGCATACGGAAAGGAACTGAGATTTTTGGCATATAAACTTATTTTTTAACAAACTTTTACACTATTTGCATACAAAGAGTGGCCATTTTCCTGAAATTAGAACTCAACCATCATCAAGGTGTAACATGAAATATTTAAACGATTTTTAAAATCAGATAACAAGCGACTGTCATGCAACATACGCCCACATTTTGCAAGAGATGAATAGAGAACATGCAAAAAAATGCAATTTTGGGTAAAATCAGGGGCCATAATCCAGGAATCTATGGTCCAATATGCACAAATATTGAAAGGAACTGAGATCTTTTGGATATAAACATGTATTTCATGTTTCATCAAGATCGCATAAAAATTGTCACCTCTAAAGGGTCCACAACCTTAGTATTACATATGGTACGTCTACACAAATTATGTATCGGTAGCAGCCATTTTGTCTGGCAGTTTGGGTCTGATTTTCACCAAATTTAAACTCAACCGTCATTGTGGTTTAACGTAATCTGATTAAAACACAGATCCTATTTTAGTTACCTTTCTTTAAAGTTTAGTTTTACTTGTCTTCACAACACTTGGATCTGGAAGAATTTTTATACAACATTTCTAGGAGTTTGAGCGGACGACAAGGGCTAGGTAATTAGGGGAATTTACTAGACAATTTCATACAGATCAGATCATAATTTTCGGCGTTTGAAGGTTCACAAGGCTCTACAATCTGAAACAAGGGCCTAAACTCTGGAAGTGATTTACAGAAATTGTTAAAAATAGGTTGCCAGGCAACGAAACATACGCCCACACAGCAGCCAAATCGTCCGGGCAGTCAACAAGAGTTGTCGCATATTAAGGAATTATCAGAAAATCATTAGAATTTGTTTGGTTTTTATAATCAAACGTTTTTTTTTTAAATCAGATAATAATTGTGACCTCCAGAGGCACAACAAGCTAAAAGATAGGCTGGCACTGCCAGGCAGGATACGCCCACATTTTTGGGAGATGGATAGAGAACAAGCAATACCGAAAGTGATTTTTCCTACATCATTAAGTCCTGTATTTCATACTGTATTGGGAGCAGCCATTTTGTTGGTCAGTTCCAGTCTGATATTCATGAAATTCGAAGCCGACAATGATTATGGTTTGATGGTACACAACCTAGAAATGTTACTTTTCGTCAAAATCGGATAAGAATTGTGACCTGTAGGAGTCCACAACCATGATATACCATATTTTTACACTATTCGCGTACAAACGGTGACCATTTCGTCCTGCAATTTTGGTACGATTTTCACGAAATTCGAACCCAACCTTCCTTACTGTGCAACAGTAATATAATCAGAGTTTTTTTTAAAATCAGATAATAATTGTTCGAGAGATAGACAGAGAACAAGCAATACCGAAAGTGATTTTTCCTACAATCAAAGGCCATAATTCATTAAGTTATAATGTGATATGCGCAAATATCGAAAAGAATAAAGATCTTTAGGTTATAAACAAGCATTTCAGCATTTATCAAAATCGAATTAAAATTAATTGTCACCTCTACAGGGTCCACAACTTTGATATACCATATTTTTACACTGTTCGCTTACAAACGGCGTCCATTTTTTTTGGCAATTATGGCCCAATTTTCTCGAAATTCAAACTCAACCTTCCGTAGGGTGTAACGGTGATAGAGTCAAACGTTTTTTCAAATCGGATAATAATTGTGACCTCCAGAGGGACCATAGGCGATTTTTCGGACAATCAGGGGCCATAATTCAGGAAGTTACGATCTGATATGCGCAAATATCGAAAGGAACCAAGATCTTTGGGTTATAACCATGCATTTCAAGTTTCATCAAAATCGAATTAAAATTGTGACCTCTACAGGGTCCACAACCATGATATACAATTTCTTAACAGTATTCGCGTACAAACGGCGGCCATTTTGTATGGCAATTTTGGTCCGATTTTCCCGAAATTCGAACTAAACCTTCCTTACGGTGTAACGGTAATATAATCAACCGTTTTATTAAATCGGATAATAATTGTTACCACCAGAGGTACCACAAGCTAAAATAAGGCGATTTTGCATATAATCAGGGGCCATAATTCAGGAAGTTACGTTCCGATATGCGCAAATATCGAAAGGAACCAAGATCTTTGGGTTATAACTATGAATTTCAAGTTTCATCAAAATCGAATAAAAAATGTGACTTCTACAGGGTCCACAACCTTGATATACCATTTTTTAACAGTATTCGCGTACAAACGGCGGCCATTTTGTATGGCAATTTTGGTCCGATTTTCACGAAATTCGAACTCAACCTTCCTTAGGGTGTAACGGTGATATCATCAAACGTTTTTTTAAATAATTGTGACCTCCAGAGGGACCACAAGCTAAAAAGGGTGAGTTTTCGGACAATCAGGGGCCATAATTCAGGAAATTACATTCCGATAGGCGCAAATATCGAAAGGAACCAAGATCTTTGGGTTATAAACATGCATGTCAAGTTTCATCAAAATCGGTTCAAAATTGTGACCTCTATAGGGTCCACAAGCTAAAAACGTGATTTTTCGTACAATCAGGGGCCATAATCCATGAAGTTTTCATCCGATACATGCCAATATCGAAAGCAGCCGAGATCTTTTGGGGATAAACCTATATTTCAAGTTTCGTCAAAATCAGATAAGAATTGTGACCTGTAGAGGGTCCACAAACAAATTGTGGACGGACGGACGGACGGACGGACAGGGGCGACGACAATATACGTCCACATAAAAATGTGGGCGTATAAAAAGGGTGATTTTTCGTACAATCAGGGGACATAATATAGGAAGTAATGACCCGATGGGCGCAAATATCGAAAGGGACCAAGATCTTTGGGTTATAAACATACATGTCAAGTTTCATCAAAATCGATTCAAAATTGTGACCTTTATAGGGTCCACAACCTTGATATAACATATTTTCACACTATTCGTGTACAAACGGCGGCCATTTTGTCCGTCAATTCTAGTCCGATTTTCACGTAATTCATACTCTCTCTTCATTACCATGTAACGGTGATATAGTCAAACGTTTTTTTAAATCAGATAATAATTTTGACCTCCAGAGGGACCAAAAGCGAACAAAAGCGATTTTTCGGACAATCCGGGGACATAATTCAGGAAGATATGATCCAATGGGCGCAAATACCGAAAGGAACCAAGATCTTTGGGTTATAAACATACATGTCAAGTTTCATCAAAATCGGTTCAAAATTGTGACCTCTATAAGGTCCACAACCTTTATATAACATATTTTCACACTATTCGCTATCAAACGGCAATTTTGGTCTGACTTTCACAAAATTCATACTCAACCTTCATAACCATTAAATGGTGGTATAACCATTAAACGGTTTTTTAAATCGGATAACAATTTTGACCTCCAGAGGGACCACAAGCTAAAAAGGGCGATTTTTTTTGACAATCAGGGGCCATAATTCAGGAAGTTACGATCCGATGGGCGCAAATATCGAAAGGAACCAAGATCTTTCGGTTATAATCATACATGTCAAGTTTCATCAAAATTGGTTCAAAATTGTGACCTCTATAAGGTCCACAACCTTGATATAACATATTTTCACACTATTCGCGTACAAACGGCGGCCATTTTGTCCGTCAATTTTGGTCCGATTTTCACGAAATTCAAATTCAACCTTCTTTACCCATGTAACGGTGATATAATCAAATGTTTTTTTAAATCGGATAACAATTTTGACCTCCAGAGGGACCACAAGCTAAAAAGGGCAATTTTTCGGACAATCAGGGGCCATAATTCAGGAAGTTACGATCCGATGGGCGCAAATATCGAAAGGAACCAAGATCTTTTGGTTATAAACATACATGTCAAGTTTCATCCAAATCGGTTCAAAATTGTGACCTCTATAAGGTCCACAACCTTGATATAACATATTTTCACACTATTCGCGTACAAATGGCGGCCATTTTGTCCGTCAATTTTGGTCCGATTTTCACGAAATTCGAACTCAACCTTCATAAGCATGAAACGGTGATATAATCAAACGTTTTTTTAAATCGGATAACAATTTTGACCTCCAGAGGGACCACAAGCTAAAAAGGGGGATTTTTCGGACAATCAGGGGCCATAATTCAGGAAGTTACGATCCAATTGGCGCAAATATCGAAAGGAACCAAGATCTTTGGTTTATAAACATGCATTTCAAGTTTCATCCAAATCGGTTCAAAATTGTGACCTCTACACTGTTCACAAGCTAAAAAACGTGATTTTTCGGACAATCAGGGGCCATAACCCATGAAGTTACGGTCCGATACATGCCAATATCGAAAGGAACCAAGATCTTAGGGTGATAAACTTATATTTTAAGTTTCACTGAAATCGGATAAAAATTGTGACCTGTAGACTGTTCACAAACAATTGTGGACGGACGAACAGGGGCGACGACAATAATATACGTCCACATGAAAATGTGGGCGTATAAAAATTTGACAGGCTTCGTCATTTTACTAATTTAAATAATGCAACTAAATTTCATACATATCAGATGATAGCTTTTATCATGCAAACATTCACATGGTTCACAAAGTAAAAGAAAAGCCATTTCTGAAATTAAATAGATTTCTTGTTTCACTAATCTAAATGATGTATATAAATTTCATACAGATTGAACTGAAACAAGGGCCTTAACTCTAGACATAACAAATGAAAATTGCTGGGATTCAAGAGGATTCTTCATTTTACTAATTTAAATGATGCATATAAATTTCATACAGATCGGCAGATAACTTTTGACATTAGGACGTTCAAGATTCTTCGCTTCACTAATTTAAATAATGTATATAAATTTTACAAAGATCTGATGTTAACTTTTGATATAAGACAGTTCACAAAAGTGAAACAAAGGCCATAATTATACGTAATTAAGAGAAATTGTTGAAATTCAATAGGATTCTTTTTTTTTACTAATTTAAATGATCAGCCAATAACTTTTGATGTTAGAGCATTCACTAGGTACAACAAGGTGAAACAAGGGCCATAATTAATATATAACAACATATATCAATTTTAAAATAATCGGATGATAACTTTTGCCGTTAGATCATTCACAAGAAATTGTGGATGGACAGGGTCAACCGCAACACACATCAACATTTCCATGTGGGCATATAAAAAAACGTATTAAAAAACAGAAAGAAAACACGTTAAAAGTAATTAACACATAAAGTACTACCGGTAATAGAACAGAATCCCATTATAAGGTTGCATTAAAGAAAAGTCTATGGATCATCTTTCGTCTCGACTTAGTTTCCTCAAAGGGTAACTATATATCTGTAGGACATTATGTGAGAAACATTGGCTGGAAACATACTTTAAAATACAGATGTGACATCATCCTTTGATATTGGCATACCATTATTTCCAATATACTAGATAAAATATTGGACTTGTGTGACATGTTTTATTGAAAAGCATGTGTGCGATAGTGTCTGTATTTTAAGCTGTTTTTAATAGTCTTGAACTAAAGACATTGCGTAATATATTGAAACAATGCTAGGATAACGCCTTGTACAGTATCAATATATCATGCAATGTCTCGCTCTCGATCATTAAACCACACATAATAGCAACTGGTTACCTGCATACCAGTACCATTAATAAGTAAATTCCACATTAGGCCACACAACAAAAATATTTTGGTTTTCAGATAATCCTGCAACACATAAAAAAGACCACATGACTTGTTTCTATTTTTAGAAAATAAAAGGCTATATAATTACTGTACGTAAAGTAACTCCAAAAATGTGATTCAGACCAGATTTAGGCTCATTTATCAAATATACAACCCTGATCAATGTTACCAACAACATAAATGATGCCGGATAAACATACATTCTTCTAAACAACATAATGAGAATAATTTAGTTCCTTGAAATGTGATGTTTATTAGAAGTCATTTAGTCCAGTAGTGATCCTTTGACAAAAGAAAAACACAATAATATAAATCTCCCTCCCTCATCAGATTTTTTTTGTATGGCTGTTTTTGTTCATAAATTATAGAATAGCACCATTTTAATAAGCTTCCTCGTGAATAATGTAGATTGTATAGCCGTTCCTATTTACAATTTAATATCAAAGTTCATCTTTCTTCTTCTGAAAAAAAAAAGATTTTAACATCAAAATTAAGATATTTTACAATTTTAATTTTAAAAGGCACATACCAAAAACAAAGATGAGACATTTTCGATATTACAAATATGAAGCACAATGGAAGGAACTTTGTAAATATCTTAGATATCTATATGTTTCCAATTATCTAGGCCCGCTATATAAAGCTATCCCGTGGTAAGAATTGAACTATAAATTTATAAATTTTAAAAAGACTTTAACTATACTACCTTATCTTTTCTTTTACAGTCACAGTTGGAATCAATGCCTGTTGGTTGTTGAACTAATTCAAATCCATCTTCTAACTTCGGTTTGAATTTTAAAAGTTTAGAATATTTCTGTTTCAAATAGAAAATAATACAAAGTTTGGATCACAATTATTTGAATTCATTTGTATAAATTTAAGCTGTATGTGTGTTTTGGGGTTGAATATAAATAGCATAAAAGGTATACATAAACTATGGGGAAACTGCATTAATATTCATAATTTATTTTTAAATATAAATTTACACATTAATAGAATTCCTCCCTTGTGTAGGTTATTTGGATTCAATTCATTCAAAGATGCATTATGGAAGATTTAGACAACAAAAATAGGCAATGCAAAATTACTATATTGAAAATTTCATTCAAATAAGATTTATTCTGAGGCGAAGATATCACTGTTAAAGGTTTTGACAGATATGGCAAAGATTGTTTATTCTCGTAACAACAGCGGTTGTTATTCAAGGCTTAGACCAGCTTTGTAGTTTTTAAAACAAATCATTAAATGGTCACAACTTTTTTAATCTGCTAAAAATGGAAGCCATCTGATGACCCAGAGAGTTGATTATGGGCTTTTCATGTGAATAAATATTTAAATAATAGTTTATATAACATTTGAAGCCCTCCCCCCCCCCCCAAAAAAAAAAAACAAAAACAAAACAAAATAGGTTGCCAGACAACAAAACATAGGCCAACACAGCAGCTAAATCGTTCAGGCAGTCAACAAGAGTTGTCGCATATTAAGTTAATATCAGAAAATCATTAGAATTTGTTTGGTTTTATAAAGTTCTGGCCCATGCTAACATTTAGTATACAAAACATTTAATATTATGGATTTAGCTGTTCAATTATCGATTTTCAAGAAATTCGAACTCAACCATCATTAATGTGAAACGGGGATATAGTCAAACGTTTTTTTTAATTCAGAATAAAATTGTGACATCCATAGGGTCAACAAGGCAAAAAACATAATTTCTCGTACAATCAGGGCCAAAATTCAGGAAGTTATGGTCCAATGTGCCCGAATATCGAAAGGAACTACGATCTTTGGGTTATAAACTTACATTTCAAAAGCAGATTAAAACTGTGACCTCTACAGGGTCCACAAAACTGTGATATAACATATTTTCACACTATTCGCGTACCAATGGCGGCCATTTTGTCTGTCAATTTTGTCTGATTTTCACGAAATTGGAACTCAACCTTCTTTACCCATGTAACGGTGATATAATCAAATGTTTTTTTAAATCGGATAATAATTTTAACCTCCAGAGGGACCACAAGCTAAAAAGGGCGATTTTTTGGACAATCAGGGGCCATAATTCAGGAAGTTACAATCCGATGGGTGCAAATATCGAAAGCAACAAAGATATTTGGGTTATTACCATACATGTCAAGTTTCATCAAAATCAGTTCAAAAGCTGAAAACGTGATTTTTCGTACAATCAGGGGCCATAATCCACGAAGTTTCGATCTGATATATGCCAATATCAAAAGCAGCCAAAATCTTATGGGGATAAACCTATATTTCAAGTTTCGTCAAAATTGGATAAGAATTGTGACCTGTAGAGAGTCCAAAAACAAATTGTGGACAGACGGATGGATGTACGGATGGACAGGGGCGACGACAATATACGTCCACATGAAAATGTGGGTGTATAAAAAGACCTAAAATTGACGGATTTAGCTTTTAAATAATGTATCTTTAGGCCCTACTTGGAATAAGTAATTGGTTTCACATCTCACTTACATCAAATAACTTCACATGGTAACAATATATATCTTTGGGATTTAGGTTTTCTCTCACAAAATTGTTTGCATTTTTTGCAATATTTTTTACCTGCGAAAACAGAAATACATGAAATTTATATTCATCTTCTCTGGGCACTGACTTTTTATGCACTGCATGTAATGTATATTCATCAAATTGTGTTGTTGGAACATATGGCCATCGGAAGCATTATCATAGGTAAATACATGTTAAATGCAGTTACATTTTTACAGTGTTCCTAACAAAAAGTATGTACATTGGTTAATCTAAATGATATTTTATTGTTAGTATTATTTATATCTAGAGCATGCAGTAATCTGTACAATAGTAAACATCGTAGGCCATTGATCACAGCAGTAATATTTACAGATGGCTGAAATTCAATAGGATTCATCACATCTTATTTTTTATATCTCAAACTATCAACATGCTTTCTTGTCACATCACTTGAAAAGATTAACAATCTCTTTTATCAGATATTTCAATGGGCTTTTTCGGTGTTTATCAATTTTTATTTGTAATTTTCGTCTCAAAAGGGTAACTGTGACAGAATTTGTTGAAAGGTTCTTTATTCATCTCATAAAGATCAATCTATATTTAGCTACTACTGCATCCACAAGATTTTTCATAGTCATTAATGGTCATAACTCTGTAAATTATTATTGGAAATTTCTTAAAAATTCCTCTCATGAACACAACAACTACATTATGCATACGAGTCGATAACTTAAGCCACGAGAGTAGCCACTAGATTTATGAAAGTGATAAAGAGCAAGAACCGGTAATTGTCATGAATCCTTGAAGACTGATAGGGTTCATTGCATAAAATTACATGTATATAATAATATAAGTTCATTGCATCAAACTACATGTATAAAAAAAGTCATCTAAGGGTAACTTTAGCCTCTAGAGTATTGGATGACAATATTCGATCACATTACATTGTCAGCATATAGAAATGAAAGCTAAATTACAGATTATTAAAATGAAAACACAGATACTCACTTCTTCATCATTCTCTTTTGCCCATCTTATTTTTTCTAACAAGTTACTTAAATCTCTTTTAAATGAGACATAATGCACATCAGGTTTTAATTGATGGTAAAAATGTTCATAATATGGTGAATCTTGTTTAAATACCACCGAACTTCCAGCTAATAAATATGGTAGTCGATATGCAGCTACTGTTCCATCAATATTTATCTGATATTTATACTGAAAAAAAAACCCAAACCAAACTTACATACAATATTCACAATAATATAGTTTACAAAGGACGATCAGTAACTTAACTCGGGTTAATTATCTTGATTTCTCAACTTGTTATCTCAATATACTGAGTCAAGTCCTTTAATAGGATATCAGCCATCATATTTACCTTAAAAAAATCAAAAAATGAAATTGCTTTAACAATTTTGCCATATTTTTCTTCATCTTTGGGGAAGAAGAACATATTAGTCAATGATGCATTTATCAAATCTGGATTTTTCCTCGACATCATTACAAGATCTAATCGTTCCTGTCTGCTATCTCTGCCTCTCCAAAATCCCCTTTCTATTTTATCTTCCCACTTAGGGTCTGAATTTGCTTGAGTGGAAAAAATATCTAAGGAAATTCTAAAAAAAGAGAAATAATGGCATTATCAGCAACTCTACAGAAAAGCCAACAAAAGTGAAGAGAACATAGATATGGAAAATAAATTGAATTTCATTCTTCCAAATTTTGTAAAAATTAAACAACAACAAAAACATCTTAATTCCAAATTCTGAAGACCGTGTAACAACTGGGTCTGACAACAAGGTGTTGTATTTTATCTTTTAGGATTTGAAGACAAGGTTTTAAAAGCCATTTCCAGGGCATAACCAAATTTATTCGCTCTAATTTATTTGGAACTTTAAAATCTTAACAAATCATATTTTCAATATGTGAGTGGATGATTTATACACTGAAGCCATTTTTTAAAAATAATTGTTTAACAGACCCTGTCACATAGTATATTCAAAAATGTGAGAAAATATAGTTACCAAAAAACTAGATAACTATTTAGATAATAGGTTTATTATTTAATAAAACATGTGCCATTTTTTTCCATAATTGATAGTGATATCAGATTTATGTATATAAATAAAAATGTTTCCCTTTGCCTTTAGACATTTTGGATCTTTTTTTATCCGATGTTGAGATATTATCAGAAAAAAAAAATATATAAAACATTATGTAAATCACTTTTTTCAAGACTAATCAAAATTTATATAAACACATATAAAGTAATACCAATTGAATATTACCTTCCCATCATTTCTAACGTAGCTTCTGTTATGTCATAAGTTGGCATCACTATATCATGGGAATCATCAGAGCCACACCAAGAAAATATCGGTAGGAGATCAGCTTTTTTTCCCTTCTTTACTAAAGGCCAGTCTCCCAAATTTACAAAAAATTCCACATCAGGAAGTTTAACCTTTTATAAACATAATATTTTGCATATTGTAATCAATTTAGCAGCATGGTATTCTTATAAAATGTTACTCATGACATGTGCTTATACCATTATCAGGAAACTGTTTCAACAGCACATAGCAATTGAGGTGAATATTAAAACAGGGAATAATTCTGTGGAATACAATTATATATTGTTTATTGCAGGATGAATGTTCAATTAATGTTCAAAAGCTCTTGTCTATTGACAGAAATACTTCAATTTTACCAATGTGTATAATCTTACCTTGCGAGTAATGGAGAGGAAAATAGCGTCTGTAAACATTTTAAAACCAACATGTTCTCCGTAAGTCTTGCGATAGATCTATCAAAAAATAGATTCTGAGAGATAACCACTTAGGCAAAGTTCATCTTTGACAAAACAAATACATGCCTAATTGTTGATTGTAAATCATATGAGGGCTGGCTGAAAAGATCTAAATCATATGAGGGCCAGATAAAAAGATCTAAGTCTATCTGTAAAGGACCTGTAAGGTGTACACAATTTTGCCAATGAGGTTGCAAGGACTGAATGCCTGTCAGGAAGAAATTTTCTTCAGTTACGCCAGAAATCTGTCCCGTTTCTAATCCATAGCTTTTGAGCTTTGGCATCCTTCTTGTACACACAGCTTTGTCATTCCCAAATGTGCTCAACCCTCTCATGAAAGAGGGACACACCTATATTCTATAGCCCACTTCTTTACTGTGGCAAAGAGCATCATTCACAAAAGTGGAGACCATATCGGTATGTATCTGTGTTGGGGTTAGTCCTTTCAGTTGCAGGTACTTAATGACTGTCCTATAGCCAGTTTTGTCCATTTCTAGTAATTTCAATATTAGAGAAGGCTGTATTGTGCTGTCCAGGCAAACTTTCCCTCATAGCTCACTGTATGCCCGTCTTCATAAAGCCATTTCATTTATTTCATAGTGACTATGATTCATTCAGAGTTTGTTTCAATTTAACTGATTTATCCTTAGGCTTACAACTTTACAACCAGCGCTCATATATACTTGTCCTAAAATTATGTCATTTTTTCCCTACAAACAAAATGAAAAGTATATCCGTGCAGTAGATTCGAATCTAATATTACTTGTGAAAAACAATTAGAGTAATCATCTCTGAGTGTTGTTAAGTATTTCAAAGGTGTAGAGTAAGAAATTGAGAGTGATTAAAGAAGTCAGATGGATAATTTCTAACCAAGCAGAATAACTAGTAAATTCCTAAAATGTCCCAAAATATATAACCTGTGCTTATGGTTACCTGTCCAGAAAAATAGGGTCGGTTGGAAAACCCTTTTGTTTCCTGGGTTTGAATAGAACTAGCTAGACCAAAAATATATTTTTATACCGGTAACCACTTGAAATGCTAGATAAAAGCTGTTTTATTTTCATTAACTAATAACTGTCCTTTTTTTAGTTATAAAAATCATGAGAAGGTATACAAATACTCTTAACTTGTTTAGGTTTAGGAACTTCTCATTTTAATCTATATGAATCGGTGTAGGATTAAAAGTTCTCAAAAATCTCTTAGTGTGATTCAGGCCAGGACTCGAAAGATTCTTATGATTACCCGGTATGTAATCCAGAATCCAGATCCACATAAAAAAAGTTTTGGGTTAATGATTTTGGCTTAAAAAAAAAGATTTGGACGATTGGTTAACTGTAAACATTTGTTGTTTTTTTTAATAGGTTTAAGGCAATGCAATGAAACTATTATATCTGTTCCTCTCAGAATATTACTAAGTGGAAATATGATACCTGATTATTAATAATTTTATAATGGCACAAACTGTGTTGACCAGCATTGCTAAATCTTGATACTGCTGCTTTAGAAACTTGTGACATATCAATATGATTAAATTGTGAAAGATCTTCATCCATTTGATGATAATTTTCTTCACATTTTAATTCTTTCAGCCAATTCTTTGTAGATTTAATTGGACAATAACACTTTTCATGATATGTCATTCCTACAAAAATATAAAAATTTTTATTCCAATGTATTTAACACCCTTAATTAATTGTAAGTGAAACAAACAATTGAGCAATAAAATTACGTACCACCAATTGCTTAGTTAAGATATTTCACAAGGTACAATTTTATGGATACACAATTACTGAGTTTGATACTAAGCGACATTTTGGCATTATACAGAATTCAAAGTCCTAAAACAACGTTAAACACAAATAGTGTAATCAGCAAAATACAATTACTGCTTATTACTGAGCGATGTTTCGACTTTAACCATTGGTGTTTATTTCAGCGAAAGGGGTTGTTGATAAAATTTTATCAAATTTCATTTTCTTGGAATGTTTGTCATTACTATAATCATTGTATGTACTCCACAACAACTTATCCATTACTCAATTAGTCTCAATTTTCAGTTAAATTGGTCTTATAATATGTTGTTATTAGCGTTTAACTTTAGGTACATGTAATTAAGGGAGGTCTCGGGTTTGTCAGAATGAACTAAGTATTGTTATGTACATTGTACATTTATGTATTAATTGTCCTGTTATATTTTTATATTTTATCATTGCTTGATAATGACTAGAGAAGTCTAGTCGAAACGTCACTCAGTTTTAAGCAGTAATTGTATTCCATAGAATTGTGACCTGTATACTTCAGTTCAATTATTAAATGTCGTTGAAACAGTTTATGTGAATAGTAGGCAAATATATACAGAATATGCATAATATGCAAGAAAATAACAATCAAATACAATTAAAACTTAACATCTTTGATTATCTTTTGCTTAGTATTAAACTCAGTACCGGTAATTCGAAGCAGAGTTGTTGTGTTCCAAAGGTTTGATGGATGGAGAAAAAAAAAACAGAGGGCAGTATTTATAAAGGTACATATTATTATCATAATATTTGACCTTCCCACTGATTATTTACATATCTTAAAAGACCCATCTTTTTTAAATGATTGTCTTTTGTCCAGAAAAATAAATGCTTAGTGAATAAGTCAACCAATTCAAACCACACCTTCAAGATGTGCTAATTCGTGACATAAAATATAATATAGACTACAGTTGATAAAGTAAAAGGGCTATAGAAGGCAACTAAATACATAAAACAAGCACTTGTCCAAATTTTAGGGGCGGATATTGGAATTTTTGCAGGAGGGGATTTGCCAGGTTATAGAGACAATGCACCCACCCTGGTCTTGAATCTTTTTTTAAGAAATATGTGGTCTCTATCATCATTTCGGCAAATGTACATACACAAGCAGGGGCGGATCAAAGATCTTCAGAAAGGGAGTGCTAAGCCCAGCCTGTGATTTTTGAGTGGAAAAAATGCCCACAAGGACTAATTTCATACTAGTACTGTAAATTACAATTTCCAACCTAAACAATTTTGTTTACCTTTGCCACGAGAAAATATGGAGCCAAAAATTGTTCGCCACCTCAAAAAGTAGAGGGGGCGTGCGCCGGGGGATCCGCGCCTGACAAGAAAGAAATCCAACACCATGTACGATGACATTGTGATTCAATTTCATTGTTATATCACATATCTCTATATCATTATTTTCGCTCTATGAATGCCTACCCCATCCTGCCATCTGAAGGAAAATGATAAAGCACAAGACCGTGACATCAATTTTTATTATGAATTAATACACTGACAGCTGATATTATAAGAGATGGACAGAAAATACACTAAGAAAAAAAAGTGATTTTTCATGAAGAAAGTTAGGGTCCATCATGCACAAGTGTTGATTTGAAAGGAGCCCAGACCTTTGGGATATAAACCATATATTTTAAGCTTCATTAAAATCATCTAAAAATTATGAACTCTAGAGACTCCAAAACCTTGGTATTACCTACTATTACACTATTTGCGTACAAGGAGTGGCCATTTTTATATAGACGTGTAACAGTAATGAATTAAAATGTTATTTAAATAGGATAATCAGTGGTTGCCAGACAAGATATGCCGACATTTTGTAAGAGATGGATAGAGAACAAGCAAAAAACAAAGTTTGGGCATATAAAAAACGTGATTTTTCATACAGTTAGGGGCCATAATCCATAAAGTTATGATCTGATACATACCAAGGTCGAAAGGAAGACCCATATTTCAAGTTTCATCAAAATTGGATAAAAATTCTGACTTAAAAGTGTCCACAAACAAATTGTGGAAGGATGGACGGAGGAATAGGCGGATGTCCAGATGGACAGGAGCGATGGTATGATGGTATGAAAATGTAGGCGTATCAAAAATTAAGTGCTCACAAGCCAAAAAATACAATTTTTCGTAAAATCAGGGGCATTTAATTCTGTATAAAAAATTGTGACCTGTAGAGTGAAAAGAAGCAAAATGTGAATGGACGGACAGATTGATGGACGGGGGCAATGACAAAATATATCCACATGAAAATGTGGGCATATAAAAATGCATAAGCAAACAAAATAAAAATCCTAGTGGTATTTTATATTGACTACTTTATCTATTTATTGATTGGACTCAAAGATACATTATGGAAGATTAGAAACAGAGCTGACAGCTAAATAATAGTTAAATAATGATTTAGTTCTTGCATAATGTATGTTTAATTATCACTTTTTCAAAATCCATTACAGTTTGCTTCATGTCAAAATTCTTCTGCCTAATTAAAAATGCATTCTTTAGGATTTACATAAATACCTTGCAGTTCTTGCTATAATACAGGTAGTAAATGAATATAATGAAAATTTCATCAAATTCCATATCTTTATCAATGTTTAAAGGAACTAAATCGCTAATATTTCGGACCTAGAAATTGACCCAAATGGGTCGCAACGCATATAATAATGTGAACTGATTGTATATGAACTGATTTACATTCAATTGTTCCATTTCGACTGTAATGTCAAATCAGTTACGTCCAGCGAAATACGGCATGAGCCTCAACCCAATAGAATTTTCTAGTGTTTGGTTATTCCAGTCTATGCGCATGCTCTCTAGATAAGTTATGCTATCGCAATTTGACTGAGTTGTGGAATTTGTCTAGCCTTGTTCATTCTGGTCACTTGTTAAAAAGGACACTGAAAAGCACTATTGGTACACAATTCGTGTACCAATGGTAAAATGTTTCATTTGTCTTAAATATTCGATATCAGAAGCCCACCTCTCCAAGGTAAAATAACAACATCAATGTTGATTTGAACGATATTGTGTTAGAGACTTAGCTACTTTAAAGAATGCTTATTATTGTAAGAACATTACTTGTTAGTTGTGATTATCTTGATTGACCATTTTTAAATTAATCATTAAACAGCAGAAGTGTTTAAATCTGTTCAAATTCCTGTCATTCAATGCTCTAGAGACTTTATTATAGACTTGTTATGTGAATAAATGTCTAAATAATAGTTTATATAATATTTGAAGCCAAAATAAATACCTGCAATAGCCAGATTTAGATTTAACATAATGCATGTTTAATATATATATATATGTGTACAGGTTTCTTTTTATTTAAAAAAAACAAAGATCAATAGTCCATATTAAAAACATGCAGATGTGTCAATCCAATTGTGCAATCCTGCATCTGTTGTCGTATAATGTAATGATAAAGAAATATAGCAGTTTCACGTATAATGGAGTGTGAACAATACAGCAGGGCCTGATCAAAGAGGGGTGACTATAGGAATCCTGGGTCCTACAAGCTTCCACCTGGACATGCACACGCATGGTCGTATATATACTCTCCCTAAAAAGAAACGCAACGTTACGTTTCATCTATGTTACTAGAGGCAGAAATTACCTCCCTAAACCGCGTACGTACCGCACTACCTTTGATATATGCAAAATTTCACAATAATCAACATAATATATAAATTTCAAAATTCATTCTTCAAATTTTGACCCCCCCACCATACCCCCTTCTACTGCTCGTGCCTACGGCACTCGGATGCGTGCCTGCGGTCGGTGAGACAAAACATAGGGTTGTCACTCCGCTCAAAGAAACCCTAGATCCGCCACTGCACTGTCTATGAAGAAAATGAAATGGGGTTTAACATCCTACTGTTCTGCTCTGAACTGGGCTAATGAAGATGGTCTATGAAAAAATAAATACCAGTACCTTTGAGCTTATATGGAGAATCTCCGATGTGGTTTCCATTGTATAAAATGTTTATGCTTAAATCTGAATGAGATTCGTACATTCGAAACCTTACAATGTACGAGCCATCATTCCTATCCAATACTTGTCTCCAAGCGCGAACACGGTTTCCATTTGGTTGATCTAAAGTTACCTCAAAAGCTTTTTCACCCAAAGATTGTGTTACACTAGAAAAAAAAAATTAACAATTGAATTTTCATCCAGGTCTTAAGGGTTTTACTAAAAGTCACACAATACATCAACCAGTAAGACGAAATATAAGTAGTACTAGTAGACTGTCTTTTATAATTCCTGAAATTATTCCTATTACTATTTGTTACCGTAATGATGCAATTCTAATTTAAGAAAATATTTATTGTCATATTTCAAAGCTCATTTATCTATAAACAAAATAATTTATAACTGGTTCTAGTATTTATACCGGTTAGTTATAACATTGACCGTATAAGGTCCATGCTATAACTAACATACTAGTAGCGGAATATATAGCCTACTAATAAATAACTATATACCGTAATATCACATATGATCCTGAAGAATTTAAGATTTACTCACTTTTCTCCATTTTCATTCTGAACTTGAATAAAGAAATACCGAACTGGTAAGACAATTCTTGAATGTAGACCTGGGCCCCACACTAACACTTTGGGCATATCTTTTGCTAACACCACTTTTAAAATGACCAGCATAACTAATGAAATTAAGTTCACATCTCGATATGGTATTGGTACTTGCATAATTGCAGGTCAGAAAAAATATTTACATGGATATTTTTTTATTATTATTTCTTTATACCAATTTTTATGTGCGTCCTACAATTATTCCTGGAAATTGTTCCACTTTACTTAAACTTTGGTCTCGTTTATTTCATCTCCATCAATTTGAAGTTAGGTGATTAATAATACCAATAAAAATGAAAGGCGTGTCCATTTGTTACTATCTTGGAATATACACAACTGTTAATAAACACGTCGCATTCCTCGTGCTATTTGTTGATAGGTGTTTTTAAATATCGTATTACCGGCGATGCTTAACATGCAGCCATCCATATCAATCCATTATTCATAGTAGGCTATTGACAAAATTCACTCATCAACAAGAGTTTCTGGCCGTTACATTACTGACCGAGTAAGAATAAGTTCTGTGAGTGTGACATTACTTGCAACATAATATTACCTCCGCAATGAATACTTAATAATTTACGTAAATAGCGTATATTAAATCACAGTCTATGTTTCATTCAGTTTTAGATCATATCGATGTGTGCATTTTATATTAGGATTGCATTCAACTGCTGTATCTCAAAGTTGTTTTGGGGAGCATTTTCAAAATGTTCACGGGGAGTACTAATAATACTAACAATTTTATCATCCGGTCGATGTTTGCGACCAATAAACCGAGACTAAATTTACGTTAATAGAATACGCGATGTCTTTTTTGGCGGCAAAAACGAATCATACAATATAATTACATCATGTTTATTTCGGGCCCGTATCTAGACACCATTAAGCGGGGGGGGGGGGATTACCTTTCGGTAGGGGGGGGGGGGCGAACATTTGAGGAAATTTTCGGAAAGGTCACGCTAACAGACTGTTGAGTGTTGTATTGTAATCATATGTAGTTACCTAGGCGTCTAATGAGCATTTTAAAATAAGTATTCAAACAAAAAAAAATGTGATTTTTTAAATTTATTTAAAACTATTAGACCAATAAACCGAGACTAAATTTACGTTAATAGAAAACGCGATGTCTTTTTTGGCGGCAAAAACGAATCATACAATATAATTACATCATGTTTATTTCGGGCCCGTATCTAGACACCATTAAGCGGGGGGGGGGATTACCTTTCGGTAGGGGGGGGGGGCGAACATTTGAGGAAATTTTCGGAGAGGTCACGCTAACAGACTGTTGAGTGTTGTATTGTAATCATATGTAGTTACCTAGGCGTCTAATGAGCATTTTAAAATAAGTATTCAAACAAAAAAAAATGTGATTTTTTAAATTTATTTAAAACTATTTTAGATTAGTACAAAAAAATGGTTGTTAGAAATTTCTGAGCGAGGATTAAGCCATTAAGCAGCATATAAGAATTTAATCTGCCAACATCGAAAGCTAGCCTTGACATAAAGAGTTTATTATGGTCTGGATATGTTAATTAATGTCTAATTGATTATTTAGATAAGATCTCAGGCCTAAAGAAAAACCTGTAATAAGCAGATTTTGCTTGAATAATGCTATTTTAAGACTAAGAACAGTCAGTAATTGCAACAATCATATTAAACGTGGTCAATTTTTCAATATTGAAAGACCGTTGGAATTCGGACCATCGTAGGCCTACAAAAGTCTGAGCACAATCTGTTTCACAGAAGATTACGAAAGTGTTCTAATAAGTAATAAGATGACTGCCTAAGTTCAACACGCGGTTTCAATCATTGGCGCAATGGCGCGTGCATTGTTTAGCCTACATGACGTTAGCTAGTTCAGACCAGAGCCTTATATTATAGATAGGGCTATAAGGCTCTGGTTCAGACCATAGTTCAGACTGAATGGTACCCTGTACTCGTTTTAATGTCCATTTACACTAAATTAATAGGAAATAATTTTTACCTACAAATATTTCAAACGGTTTTATTTATTTTTCTAATACATGTACCTAAAATAAATGTTTTTGAATGTAATTGTCAGTGGGAAAAATTTAATAGCCTATTTGTGACTCCTTACAGATACAATTTCATATTTTTAAGTTATATTTTTTAAATTTATTAAAATAAAGCCTTAAAATAGATTGTATCTATAAACAGTCCTATACCCTGTTAAAAGAATAATCCTAAGTTATATATTTAAAATTTATTAAAATAGAGCCTTAAAAAAATAAAATAGATAGTATCTATAAATATCTATAAACAGTCCTACCCCGGTTAAAGAATAATCCCATTAATCCTATAATTCACTATTGCCATTTGAGAAATTGGCAAAAATATCATTTCCATCTTCAAATTCAAACGTTTGAAGATAGCTATTGCATGGGGGGGGGGGGCAATAGAAAAACAAGCGAGGTAACTGTGTTTTTTTCCTGTGTTAATGAGTTATAAGAGTGGGAAATAATGCCTATGATCGTATAATAGTGAGTTGACAACCTATTGAGCAAAAGATAGAAATACTTGTTTTGACTTTGTTTGAAAATATGAAATTATCGCTTTAAGTCGCATCGATGTCATCCTTATCCGTGATTATAGCGGCATTGCGAATATTCACTGCTGATCAGTCAATCTGTTTCACAGAGAATTACTTACGAATTATCTCTGTAACGGATGTCTGTCCAAAACACGTGCGTTGACTGCACGCCTCGTAGTCATTGGCTCAACGGCTCGTGCAATGTTTACTTAACACCTAACTGCTTCGGGCAAAATGATGCATTTTACTCCCATTTTAATACCCATTTACACTAAATATGAAATATTTTTAAACTACAAATACTTCAAACGTCTTTATTTATTTTTCTTTTACCTCAAAAAAATGTTTGAGAATTTAATTTGTCGGAGTAAAAAAGTTAATATACCGTACCCATTAAGCCTCGTCGATGTCATGCTTATCAGTGACAATCTGTTTCACAGAGAATTACTTAGGAATTAACTCTGTAACAGATGAGTGTACATAGCACGTGCGTTGACTGCAGTCATTGGCTCAACGGCTCGTGCAATGTTTACTTAACACCTCACTGCTTCGGGCAAAATGACGCATTTTACTCATTTTAATACCCATTTACACTTAATAGGAAATATTTTTTAACTTCAATTACTTCAAACGTCTTTATTTATTTTTCTGTTACCTCAAAAAAATGTTTGAGAATTTAATTTGTCGGAGTAAAAAAGTTAATATGCCGTACTTATTAAGCCTCGTCGATGTCATGCTTATCAGTGATTGTAGCGGCCAAGCGAATATTCACTGCGGGATCAGTTTGTATCAGTGATTGTAGCGGCCAAGCGAATATTCACTGCGGGATCAGTTTGCTGATCAGTGTGGTCTGAGCATTCTACTAAATATATTCTGAATGGTAATTAAATACGTTTTCCAAATATTTTTACTAAAAGTTGTCACAAATGGGCACGCCCTTGTCCTAAATATGGTGAAATAGTTAAAAGGGAAAGACCAGACCGTTAATATTACGAGTCAGAATTTGAATCAACGTACAAAATTATTAGCATTCAACTAAATATATTCTGAAAGGTAATTAAATGGGTTTTCCAAATATTACAAGTAAAAGTTGGCACGTTCATATTAAAGGGTGTGATCTCAACCGGGACACTGCCAATTTTTCAAAATTTTAAAGGGAAAGACCTAATAATATTAAGAGTCATAAATCTGAATATCATACGCAATTCAGAGCACCCGACTACATATATCTCGAAAGGTAATTAAACAAGCCAACAGCGAGGCTGATCTCCCCCACCGAAATCCCAGAATAAATAGATGGCACATATTAATTAATAGCACATATATTTTTTTCAAAAGTATAGAACAATCAAACTATACATACTGTAAGTTTCACCACTCTCTATCAGATAAAATCAATGTTATCTTGTCCCAAAGCATCGACCAATGAAATTGCTTATAGCTTTGGCTTGAAATGTTTGTCATTGACTCCGTCAAGAGTCAATACATTCACCGGCATGAACATCTACATCAAGTTGTTATGTTCCAAAGTGATCAGTCAAATTGCTTATCGCTCCTCAGCAGAAAATTCTCAACATTAGTCAAGGTAATGTAATTAATCTATGTTTGGGGTTTCATAGCTCTCACTTCATTATGACCAAAGTTATCGTGTCCCAAGCATCAACCAATCAGAATGCTTATCTCTGCTTACCATCAAGGCATTGATCTAATGAATGCCTACACCAAGTTTGAACATTCTACCTCATTTAGAAGGGGAGTTATTGTGTTTCAAATCCTCAACCAATCAAATTGCTTATCGGACCTATTTTAATAGTGCAAAATTTTAAGCTTTCAAAATATTATTAGTACAGGTTAGCACAATCGAACCAAAGAGGTGAGTTCTCATCCTAAACATGGCCACTTTTTAAAAACATTTTAAGGAAAAGACCGTTACTATCCGGAGTCAAAATTCGGATCATCGAACGCAATTCTCGGCATCTAAATATATTCTCAAACGTAATTAAAGAAGCTTTCCAAATACCTTTATTAAAAGTTATAGGACAATCATATAAAAGGGGCGCGCTCGCAACCTCGAACACTGCAAATGTTTCAATATTCTAAAGGGAAAGAGAGTTAGTATCCCGTGTCAAAATTCGGATCATCGTGCAAATCTGAACATCCAACTAATGATTTTTTTAAAAGTTTTTAAATAAGTTTGGCAAATGTTATTAGTAAAATTGAGCATAGTCAAAATAAAGGGGTGTGCTCTCAATCTGAACACGGTCAATTTTAATATTCCGAGTAAAATTTTGAACTACTAAATGTAAAGATAATTTGTTTGTTTTTGTTTTTTGGGTTTTTTACGGAGTTGAAATTCGGTTCATCGTATATACACAATTCTGAACATATATATATATATCCCAAAGGGTAATTAAATAAGCTTTCCACATATTATTTGTAAATGTTGGCACAGGCACATTAAAGAGTTGCACCCTTTTATAGCTATATTTTAAATATATAGATAGGTATTTTTCGAAGGTCAAATTCAGATCATCGTTTAAAATTTTGAGCATCCAACTAAATATATTCTGAAGGGTTATTAAATAAGCTCTGACATTAATTTGTACGATGATCCGAATTTTCACTCGGGAATATTAACGGTCTTTCAATTTACAATATTGACAAATTGGGTGACAGTGCACCCCTTTAGTATTCTTGGTTTTAACTGAAAAGCTTATCTAATTACCTTTTAGACTACATGTAGTTAGATGCTCAGAATATTGTACGATAATCCGAAATTACTCTTTCCTTAATTAATTGTGAGCTACATGAATCGCACAATCTGAACGGTTTCCGCATAAGTAGTCGTACATCGGGTATA
This sequence comes from Patella caerulea, assembly GCA_036850965.1. Classification (NCBI taxonomy): domain Eukaryota; kingdom Metazoa; phylum Mollusca; class Gastropoda; family Patellidae; genus Patella; species Patella caerulea. The sequence goes on from JAZGQO010000006.1 coordinate 30,989,202, forward strand.
CGGTTGCTATCAACTGGCAGATTTGGACGCATTGTATACATATGCAGATAATCATCGTCGTCATCATCCATGGGTATATTAAAGTCAACGTGATGATCTCCAATAACGCAGGATCTTCATCAGTAATTCTTCGAATCTTAGTAATTGTGACTTTCCTGTTCTGTTCTGTTGTCTTTTGCATTATTTAAAGGACCACGACTGAAAATATTCGCTACCAACAAGGTTTTCCCTGGAACGAATTCAGCTGTTGGATTAAAAAGCATTAATCTCACCAATAAACGTTGACATCCCTCAGGAACCTGATGAATGGCTACGGTTAATAAAAGTACGAGAACGGCCATACCCCGCACAGTGTTTCGTTTGATTAGAGGTAATCCCACTACTCACTGCTGTAATGAGTGGATATTGTTGTTTTAAATTTTGATTGGTCAGTAGTCCGACTACCAACCAATGACTAGCTGCTCTACAAAAGCTTTACATTTAAAACGAATGCAAATATTGGACCAAATATGTTTACATAACGTTACGTCATGGCTCACGATTTTATTATGCCCAATTAACCCGTGCATAGCAGAATACCGCAGTAGGCCTAAAACTAATTGCGTGACAAACGAGACAATCAAGTTGAATGAAATGTAAACAATACTGTTTGGAAACGAACATACTTTCACCGTTTTTAATACCTTAAATTACTGTCCAAAGTTTTAGGGAAGACCAGATTAAACGAAGGACTGTCATGTTGCTGTACTTAAGTGATAGCATTGATTGGACGGGAAGAATAGACATACTCCCGCAAAGGTTCAAAAATCAGAAGCTAATCCAGCAATGGGCCAGAGAGGGATTTCTCTGGCCATTGCTTCGGGAATATGGAGAACAGTAGACGACTGGCATCCAATGAGAATTATGTAGCTGCATTAAAAGACACCTCATTGGCTATATATAGTATCTGCACTAATCATTGTAGGTTTACTGACATCAAGTACCGACAATACAGGAGCGCTACTTATCAGTTCTTTGTTTTGAAAGAGTTTTCTTGAGATGAACTCCAAGTCCAAACAATATCTCCCTTTAAAAGTTTGTTAAGAGGTTGTTAAACCATCAGCAAATATCTGTCTAAATAATTTAATAGGCCTAAGTCATGCCTAAACTGTGACTGCTGTTGGTACCCGTGATTCTTTGATCACTTGTTCTTTATCTGGATGTGGGCTGGGAAAATAACACTTGGGCTGACAACGTGACCTAAAGTGTTGGACACACTAGCCGAATGATTCGGACTTTCGTTTGGCTGAATCAATCAGCGCCAAAATGATTTGGCCGATTGCATCATCTTTCACGTGTTATGTCTCATGAGGAAAATAGCTGCAGCCTTGGGCATTTTTTAAAAATTTACGCCGTATTCGACGCCCCCTTCATCGTTCGATCTCTACTCCAGCAGGGAGGTATATACCCTTAAAGAGTGAATTCTTTCTCGGAATTCCATGTCTCGGTAATAGTCGCCATTTTTTTTGCAACCACGTGACCCTCGACAGTCTTGTATCTATCATCATAGCCACATAATTAACAGTCATCAATCTCAGTAGTCGAAACTTAACAGATGACCAGATCACACTCTTAAGTCAAGGATTAAAATTTGTCCCAACAAGCCGACCAGCGAACCAAGACCTACTAATTGTCAACATTGAAATAGGATTGAGACCACTGGCACCAGGTGGCAAGATTGATTTCCTGCGACACCAAATCACCGATTTGATAACCAAATCTAAAAAGAGATACCCACAACCTTGGGCCAAGGCTTGGCAAGTCCGGAAACACTGCCCTACAGGAATTGAATAGAGATTCCCAATATCACTACAGTAGCTGCTGACAAGGGCCCCAATACGGAAGACGGGGAGGGACATTCCAACTTCAAAGTTCCGACTGCAAACTTCTAAGTTCCAACTTCCATGTTCCTACTTCCGACTTCCAACTTCCATGTTCCATGTTTCATTCTCCATTTTATCAGTAGCCACGTGTGTGTAAGATTGTGATAATAGCTTAAATAAAGCAAGTTTATAAATACACTTAGTACAGGTATCTACGAAAGACCGAAAGGGACATTCCAACTTCCAACTTCAGTGTTCCGTGTTCCAAGTTCCGACTTCCAAGTCCATAGTATCACGTGATAGCAATACGGTCAAATGGCCAGAACATCACGTGATTAAAAAATTAAAATGAATGGGCTTAAACAAATATTTGATGAAGAGAGAGAGAGAGAGAGAGAGGGAGGGAGGAATGGGGTTTATTTTACGTCCACTCGACACAAACTAGGTCATTTTAGGACTAACATATGGTTTAATTTTTATTTCAACAATTGCGCGTAGGGATCTTTAGCATTGGGAGGACTGGAGTACCCGGAGAAAACACACGATGCTGGAAGGCGACCCTGAATTCCCCTTGCCACGTACAAAAGGGGATTCGAAACCACACCAGTTGACTCAACGGTAGGCCGTATGCTACAGCGTGCGCACGTATCAATTTTTTAAATTTTTAATAATTTCCATCTACATGTAAGACAAATAATCAAGAACTAAACCAAAAGTGGTTCACTGTTTACAGCAGTGTCTAGATTCTGACAGATGTAATTTTCCTTTTTATACGCCTGCTTTTTCACGTGGACGTTTTCACGTGGACGTTGTATGGATTTAAGGGGGGGGGGGCGAGGGGTCCTAATTTTCGACAGTGAATTTTATACTGCTAAAAGTGACTTTTCTCAGACCCAAATATGTCCGTTCCGAACGTTTACTTAGACGAAATATCAGCCAAATAGCTATTGGAATGGCTACAGATGCAAGGAATTCACGAATAATTTTCTTGGGACCCCCCCCCCCCCTCTCGACGGCGTGCCCCGTATCCGCGGTCAGTGCCCTCATTTTGCGCCCCCCTCCCCTTTTTCCAAATTCCTAGATCCGCCCATGTGTATCATTTATTTTAAAAACTAAGACGTTGTAATTTCCATTTCTTTGTTTGGTTTCTGACATGACTGCTATATGCTTGCATCCTGTTCACAAGTAATGAAATAAAATAATTTATTTCATATTTATTTCTTTTTTAATAAACAACGTTAAAAATAAAATGGTTTACATTTATTTATTCACCAAAAAGAAATAAGAAAGGGCATTACATTTCCCAATAAAACTTGTTAAACATTAGCTGGGTTCCTCGCCTATTACATGCCTTTCTTTTAGCATGATTTCAATTTGTCAGTGCTTGGTACCTTACCTTACCTGTACTGTAGCCAAATTTATGTAGGGGTGGGGGCTGGAAGCTTGGATATCGAAAAATAAAGACATGATTGAAGCACATTTTTGGCGATTCTCTAGAAACCCTGCTTAAGATTGAATATGGGTTAAACATGCGTAAACGGTAGATTACTAGAGAAGCTTTGAATTTTCTTCCCTAATCCAAGTTTGTTATTGAGGTAAATGATAATGTGGGGGTTTACATTTAAATAACTATTACGTATATTATGTACAATTTCGAATAGTCTTTTTCGACGTTCAAAAGTAAATGTAGAGTGCTAAGACCACCTAAAGACAAATTTTAATTGTTCCTACTATTAATTAGATCAGGTTTCGCTACAGTTTTTATATTTTACGCTGACATTTATTGCTTTAAAACGTCCTAGTGCTAAACGGAAAATTTGACCTTTTAACCTCCAGGATCACAAAGAACAATTTAGCAAGTTTACATTTTTATTGAAAGGGTGATTACTTTCGATCATTTTTAGCTTATTTTCATGATACAAGACTGACTGCGCATTCAGTTTCAGTGCAAATGAAATCATTTGACCTTTGACTGCCAATATCTCGAAAACGCTCCCAATGACGGACTGGTTACCTGGTATCATCTTCTACGCAAAATTTTACTCTATAAGTTGGGTCTGGATTTCTGCCCATTTGACCCCCCCCCCCCCGCACTCAGCGTCCAGACTACTAGTTCCAGTTGGAGAACTGGCATAAACAGTATCGCAAACAGCCTTGATGAATGCTATCTCCAGAGTCACGTAAATCCGCCAATTACTCCTGTATTGCAAAATAATAAGGTTTTAACCCATCCAAATTTAATGCCAGATGACGCCTGATTAATCGATGGGCCTAACGACGATATATTCCATCAGGATCAAGGACTCGCATACCCCCTCCCCCTTCTTACTGGGATGCCATAATTAATAAAACGAATTTAAGACAAGCTAGTACTTTAACTTTTACATAGGCACTGGTACTGGTGCATACGTAAAAGATCCCTGATAGAATTCGTTAAATTGGTCGTAGTTCCGCTGTCCAGGAAAAATTGCCACCATAAACCTCAAGAAAGAACAGTATGACGTTAAGCTCTATTGAATTTGATTGCTGTTATTTCCAATGTGTATTATTACATTTACTTCCAAGTTGTAATAAAGAATAATGATTCACAGCACACTCGGCACAAACCAGGTCATTTCGGGGTGGGTGAACACGTGGCTGAGTGGGCTAAGTGGGTAAAAAGTAAAGTAAATTTCTTGCATAAAAACGCCCACGAAGAGCAGCATACAATTACAAAAAATTACATTCATATAAAGCAACAAATATACATGTAACATAAACGCTGGCTCGCTAGCCTGGAGGTCGGGTGTTCGATCCGGCGTTGTTTCACCTCGGCAGTGATGCAGAACGGAGGGCCTGACAAGGACAGCTGTCTAGTCATTCGGATGGGACATAAAACCAAGGTCCCGTGTACATATTGGCGTGTACATAAAAGATCCATTGGCAGTTAGTTGGAATTTGATATAAGAGTAGTCCGTAGCGCCACTGCCCGGGCAAAATTTCCCGCACAGCACACTGTATGGCGTATGGTGGTCATTCATTAGTCCAGGGTAGGTGCAGAAAAGTAGGACGTTAAACCCCATTTCATTTCATTTCATTTCGGGGCATATGGTTCAATTATATTTTAATAATTCGCTTGCACGTAACCGAAAGACCCGTAGATAACCCGGGGACTGGATAGGCGAGCCTACTAACTGTCACGTACGACCGGGGAATCGAAACCAAGCCAGTTGAATCAATAACAGACCTAATGGTACAGCGCGCACACGCTGACCATTCGGCCACCCCCCCCCCCCCCCGACTTAAAAAATAATTCAATTAGTATTAGATATCTGTACTAACTGTATTTATAAACTATAAATATTGATAAAAACTTGCTTTATATAAGCTATTATCACAATCTTACACACACGTGGCTACTGATAAAATGGAGAATGAAACATGGAACATGGAAGTTGGAACTTAGAAGTTCGAATTCGGAACACTGAAGTTGGAATGTCCCTACCCGTCTTTCGTACCCCAAGGCCAAGGGGAAATCTACTGTTATAATAATGGACAAGACCGACTACCTCAACACAGTGTTACATCTACTAAGAGATAAAACTACCTATAGGAAGATCAGGAAAGGCCTCACTAAAAGTGAATGTTATCCATAAATAAATATTAAAATTTAGCCATTATTTTTAATGATATACCGGTAATGAATATATTATAAACCTGTGTTTAATTTATTACCGCTCTCACCAAATGCCTTTTGAACACGTACAATTGAAAGTGATTAAATTAGTTGGCCATGGCATAGGGTGCTTTTTTTTTTTTTTTTTTTGTTAAAACTTGCTCAGAGGAATTTGTTAACATTAAATTTAAACGCACAAATTTCTAAAACTTTTTATGCTGATCACTTCGCGACCAACCTACTCTATGCTGATAAGCTCCATATTACACTTTACAGATCATAACGATTATGTTTCCTCGTTTTCATTGGACGAACCTTGAAGTGCACAGTCGAAGAGCTTGAAGCTATTCACATGGCCATTATCACTCCCTCGTAAATCGTTTGTACATTGCATAACCAAGATAAACACCACAGTTTCCTTCAATTGCAATATTTCTCTTAAAATAATTTTAGTGGAAGTTGGAAGAAAATCAAATCAGATTTGATTTTTAAGAAATGTAATTATTTTTAAACCATAAAGTGTCACACCAACGGGGAGGAGTATCAATTGCTCAAACAGCCTAGCTCGAGCAATCTTTTCCATTCTCGCACTTTACCGTTTTGGACGCCATTATCGTTCTGCGAGAAATTTGACGGGATCTCGTGTAAATTTGCGAGTTTTTGAGGTAAATAGGCAATGTAAACACCAAGAGTGGGCTTTTAGTTATTATTATATGTCAAAGACAATGAAAATTGTCAAGATTTTATGATTTTCATGAAATTTGTCCATTTTTAGATCACCAGGGGTGCGTTCTCATGTGTCGACTAATAATTTTGGGCCGCACAGTTGCCAAGTGTAAAATTTTGGTTAGAAATTTCGTCTGCTACGCACGGTACCTCACTGCCAGAATATGCAGTCACACTGGCATAGTCACATGGGGTCCTTCTTTTATGGTGAAATCTATGCAATAATACTACTGGTGCACCACGATAAAGAATGGAAATAATGATTTTATCTAACACCTTCCTTCGTCATCATGGATTACAATCACAATTTTTCGATATAAATAACATGGCCTTGGCCTGGCCTTAGTAGTACTAGTAGTTAGATCTACAGGTTAGATTATAATTATAATTGAAAATTGATGAAGTCAAATTTTATATTTAATTATTATGTATATTGGCATACATATTATAGTATCTGTTTATTTGCCTAATCAAGAATATGTAACAAAACAGTTCTCTGAATTGTGAATAGTTCACCCACCCACAGATTGTGACAGAAATGTTGCTTTTTAATTAAAAATAAATAAGACAAGAGGAAATTAAAAAAATAAAATATAACTATAAGTAAATTTGGTCCAAAAATGACACTGAAGGTACAAAAGATAGGTATCTTTTTGTTGGAATTTATGAGCTAACAGATAGTTTTAAAAGCAAATACAAAATTTGATAAAATTTTAAAAAATTGTCATATGATTTGTAAGCTTACGTTTAAAGCAGGAGTAGAGTAAGAGGATGTTATGATTTGTACAGTAATTCATGCTTTGCAAATTGTAGGTTGTTAAACGTACATTATTGGAGAGCAAAAACTGACTTTTGTCGGGTCTTCCCTTGGGCCTCAGATGTCATAGAAATTATAAATTAGATCTTTATTTAAACAACAAGCCAAAAATCAACTCTGTATACCCGCGGATGGCTTGGATTGGGCTCGGATTTAAACAGGATTTCGTTGATTGATTTAATCACAATGGCGTCGTGGGCAGAGATTCTTTGTGACGTTGACATCATTAATACTTCCGGAAATTAGCAGCTCAACATGCTGCTTTCCTATAATACACACTGTCGTTATTATAAGTGCTTCTGTCACTTGCGTTTCAGTAAAATTATGGGAATTGATAAACATTGCAGCTAACATCATCCCAGTTGAATTGCATGCCCATCGGATCACTGTTTTCTATTCGTCTGCTTAGGGAGTAACTTAGGCCTGTCTGAAGTACAAAAGAGTACACGCAGGCAACGCAAGAAGTCGTCTATTTATTATAATTTATTTACAATACTGCCTCGTTGATTTGGTCCATTCCATTCAAACTTTAAAATCCTGTTGCAGACTGTTTCTTCTTATCTATACATTAAAAGTCTTGATTTTAATTTGTAGTAAATAATAAATGTAATACGAATTGAATTGAAGTCCCGTCTCAAACCGAATACGCTAACAGTACCACATTCATTGTAAACATTACTTGATAATCGAGACTATATAGGTGGAGTTAACGCTTGTCAATCAACGATCGGCCATGATCGAAAAAGGGTGTCGATGCCATTTCTAGTAAAAATTATAGTGGTAATAATAGTTTCATAAACAATATTATTAGTATTAGCTTTTGAATTTTTGGCTAGCCTCGATCATTACTAAAGTCCATACGTTTGAAAACAAAGTCTTGATTATTAATTTGTACGGTTAATTATTTTTCAAACTACATGTATGTATTCCAATCCACTAAATATTGCAGGCTAGCGATGGCATCAAGATTTGATTATAATCTGGATAAGTTTATTAATGTCTAATAAATAATTTGGATAATATTTCAGATCTAAAGAAAGACCTGCAATAGGCAGATTTAGCTCTTCACAATGTAAGTTAAGAATACAATATGGAAGATTAGATAAACTGTTGATGGTTTTCACTATAATAATAGTTAAAATCGAAATATATTATAAAGGGAATATGCTGAAAATTTCAGTCAAATTTCTCCACTCTGAACCGATATATTATCGTTTGAATTTTAGGTCTATCCTCGATCATCAACACTTAAGTTGGTACAAAAAAAAACATAGTTTCGATTAACCATTTTTGGATTAACTCATTAATGACTGTTGATCAGCAAATCAGATTCAAATCCAGTGAACATCCAACTCATAAGATGACGTCGAGAGTTGATTAAGGTCTCTTCATGTTAATAAATGTCCAATTAATAGTTTAGTTAGAGGTAGAGTTGAGCGATAATGAAAAAAAAGATATTTTAATAATAATTCATTAAATATCACGATTATTCACGATATATCATATTATCGTGATACATTATATATGTGCCTTAAGAAGTTAAATTTTCAATACTTGGGCTGAAAATTGCCCCTTGATGTCAAATTATTGTTGCCAACGTTGGTACACTCCATGATTAAGATTTAACCTTGCTGGTACCTTATAATTATTTATAATAATGCTATTTTTACTGATGAATTCTATCAAAAGACTGTCATGGGTGATGATTCACTGATGAATGATGATATATAAATATGTATACATATTATCATGAGTTTTGGGACTCATATCCCAATAATTTTGGTTTTTACTATATAGCGTTTTTTTAAATATATTTTTAAATATGATTTTAAAAAAAATTGGGCCCAAAGTAAGACATGCAATAGGTTGACTTAGCTCTTGGATAATGTATGTTATAGCTTATAGTATATAGTGCATATGTTTACAATTTCTCAATCAGTCATTATTCACTTCACCCATTGTTTAAGCTAACCATTTTTAGATATGGATCTTTTGGGGAGAATATGAGTGGTCACATAATCAAAGCAAAATATACTTATTTTATTATTTTAAAAAAAAACAATTCTGTAATTTGAGTAAACTAACCTTATATAGCTGTCATTATTTGGCTGCGATATGGTTTTCCAATATCTTTTAATTTTGATCCAATATGGAATGATATGATCTTTATATTTTAATCAAAATAACATTAGTTTTGTACAAAATACATGATTTAATTTTCATATGTAGGCCTACGTTAACCACTTTTTACAAATTTTCCCAAAATATATTTGGGTCAAATCAGAAATTGGTCAACTTGGGCGTAAAATTTTTAAATAAAACCTACAATAATTTTGTCTTTTCCACCTCAAATATATACTATTAGACTACAATTAAACAATATTTAGAATAAAGAATGGCTTTCATTTTGAGAAATATCTGACATTTTACCTGTCTACCCAAAATAATTTTGTTATGGACGGAATGAGAAATTATGAAATATTTCGAAGAGATGAGTTCATGAAATGCTAATTAATTAATCAATTTAGAATAGGCTTCATCTAATGTATGTACATGTACTTTTACTATTTTAAAAAAAATGCAATTTTAGCTTTTATATGAAAATATTTAAATTCAATTTCCGTCCGTAACAAAATCTTAATTTGAATTTTATCTCCTGGGAATTGTATCCTACATTAAAAGCTTAAAGGATGACAACCTCTAATTTCTCATCATATTAGCAGATTGCAATCAAATTAGTCTAATAAATTTGTAAACACTTAAACATATGCAGTATAAAACTTTTAAAATTTAATGTTACGGACGGAAAATGGAAGAATTGTTATGGACGGAATCACTGGATAATGATGCCTGTGTACAGGCATCAGGGTTTAAGAATTAAATAAATTATTGTATGAGCCTAAATTAATAAATTGTAACAGGAAGAGGAGATCTTCCTTTGTTCTTTTCGTTCAATAAGCAGATTGGGGTGGGTTTCCCGTGCAATAACATCAGTCATGTTGAGCAGGTGTCAGTATTACAAGTCATTTATACTATAGCATGCTTCATTCGTTTCCAGGTTTAACACTTCGACCTGCGGTATCTCTATTAAACCTGTTAACTCATGAAAGCTGTGCTATAAATATAACTTATCGTAAAGGCCTAAATTAAATAAATTGTTTCATGAATGGACAATTTAATTTTTCTAGGATTAAATATTGTTGAATAAGTTTTGATTATAGTAAAATGTTTACTTTTTAAACGCTAACTTTGAAATGTGCTTGTATATAGTCGTTGCCCCTGTTCGGCGTTCACAACTGCTTGTGGATGCTCAAAATTCTAAAATTAATACTCGATTGACTTTAAATTTGAGAGGAAGAATCCTATTGATCTTCAATGCAAGCCAATAATTACTGCCAGACTAATGGCCCTTGACCACTTTTAAAACTCTAAACCGATCGACGTTAAATTGATACAGTGTTTATGACCATAAGATGAAGACGCCCATTGATTTTCAACAATTTCCAATAACTGCCAGAGTTATGGCCAAAAGATGAAGAAGCTGATTTACGATAATTACTGCCGGGATTATGGTCTCTGAATAATCTTGTTCACCCTCTACAGACCAAAGTTGTCATCCGATTGACTTTGTCACAAGACAACGAAGTCAACTGATTTTCAACGATTCCTGACAGCTTGGGCTATATTCTATATAATTACAGAATTGTACACTGAAAGCCCTTTAACGCTAGCATGGGGCAGAAATAGAAACCAAACAAATTCTAATGATTTCTGATAACTACTTAATGGTTGTTACTCAAAGTTTAGTGTGTTGTGAATTTTCATCACCGTCATAATGAAAAAAAAATATACGACAACCCTTGTTAACAGCTCAGGTGACTTAGCTGCTGTAGGCATGTTTCTTTGCCTAGCAACCTGTCTTTGTTAATTTATTAAAATATACAATAATTATAATTAGGTATTCATTATTTGTTGCCATTTGCTTGCGTCATAGCTATAATATGTATTTAAAAAAATACACTATCATACCTAAAATAGGAAATTTTGCCCATGTTCTTTTAACTGCTTTACAATATCCTAGCATCATTAAATATCTTCGAATTTAAAACATGTTCTGGTCAAACAGATGCTTCTAAAGAAGCTAATCTATACTAATATTTGTGACTCTGTCTTGTGTTTGTCTGTTCAGGATTGGCAGTTACACTAGGGCTGTCCAGATGCTGAAATTTGGTGTATAGGGATAGCTCAGACCTGGGAGTAACATAGGCCTGGTGGCGATGGACTACTTACCCCGAGGAAAGCCAGATATCCTTGTAGTTGCAAATAAAATGATGAATTGGCTTAATGCAGTGCTTTAGAAAAAGTGGACAAAATTCTCCGTCCATAACAATTGCAATTCCGTCCGTAACAGATTACTTTGATATCAAATTATTCACAACACATAAATAATTTTATCATTCTTCAAACATAATATAAAAGCTTTATTTCAGTAGTTTTGCAATATTATGCCAAATTTCTCATTTGATAAAAAACTTCACAGACTTTATCCAAAATTGTTATGTTTTCAAATAAGTAAAATCGTGTGATTCCGTCCGTAACACTAACGAGGACTGAAATAACACGCAAAAGAAAACCATCAGTCCACATTTCTATTTCGCTTTCTGATGAATAAGATATTTGTGATCCAGCAGGACATAGCTTGGCTTTTCAAGCATAGTTGAACAATTTTAATTTTGAATTTTGTGTGTGATTTCCGTCCGTAACAGGAAGGGGTATTTTTGATTTGACCCATTTTTGGAAAATATCTAAATTTGTAAGAAAACTTTTTTTTTGCTACTTCATAAAAAAACAGCAACTATTACCCACTTACCGTACTAAAAGATTTGAGAAAATATTTTTTTAATAAGAACATTTTTATTTAGTAACATACAATTGTTTTAATGTTAATATTCATAATTATCATAAAACAATGGATAACAAAATGAAAAAAAATAGCTGGAGAAAACTATTCAGTAACTCTGTATGCATAACATTGTAAAATAAACTGAATTTAATAATTTGTCTCATGATAAACAAATAATCTATTTGTCATACAAGTTGATTTAAGTACATTCTTTTTTTGTAAGAATATATCATCCCATTTCAGGTTGTTAAGTATATAAAACAATGGCTGATAGTGGTATGAATCAGGCTACCGTTGTGACAGCAGGAAACCCAAATATACAAATAGTCTCCATAGAATCATCACATGTAGTTAGTCAGTTTGAAGATGGAAATTCATTGAGTGATGCCGATATAAATATTGGTAAGATATTGAAATTGCGATACTTCAGAAGTCCAATATTCATTCAAATTAGCCTACTCTGTTTCTAATTGAGTTTGAATTTTTGTCCCCCGCCTTTTGAAGACTATTAAAATGGATTCGTCCGTCTGTCTGTCTGTCTGTCCGTCCGTCTGTCTGTCACACTTTTTGGGACACAATAACTCTCTTCCGAATTGAGCTAGAATGTTCAGACTTGGTGTATGTGTTTATTAGGTCAATGCCTTGATGGAGTTCGAGGATGAGCATTTTCCGCTTAGGTTAAGCAGAGATAAGCAATTTGATTGGTTGACTTTTTGGGACCCGATAACTTTAGTTCTAATTAAGTGAGATTGATGAAACTTGGTGTATAGTTTCATTACAGTAATACCTTGACTAAGTTCGATAATGAGCATTTTCTGCTCAGGGTAAGCAGAGCGATACGCAATTTGATTGGTCGAGACTTTGGAACACAATAACTCTCCTTCAAATTGAGTTAAAATGTTCAAACTTGGTGTATATGCTTATTAGGTCAATGCCTTGATGGAGTTCAAAGATGAGCATTTTCCCCTTACGGTAAGCAGAGATAAGCAATTTGATTGGTTGATGCTTTGGGACACGATAACTTTAGTTCTAATTAAGTGAGAGTGATGAAACTTGGTGTATAGTTTCATTACAGTAATACATACCCAGGCCTTCACGTGAATAAATACCTGGAGAGTCAAAAAAAGCTCTCCTAAAATTGCAAATAGGGTAAATCGCTCTCCTGAGAAAACTCTCCTGAATCTCTTGGGGAGAGCTTTTTTTCATTTTTGATTAGGCCTAGGGGCCTAAATATCTGGTCTATGGTGGATTCAGTGAAAATATAAAAATGAGTATTTATTATCATGTGTTAAAATGAACCATAAATAGGAACACATGTCTTGTGTTATGAAGAGTAAAAGAGTCAGCTTTTTTCATCCAAACAGTTCCATACCAAAAATGTTATGAAACTTAGGTATAAAGTAGAAAGAATGAGAGACTTCATTCAGAATATTTGAGAGCATGCAACCATTCATATTTTTTTTTACGAGAAAGGAAGTCAGTCAAGACGACAGTCGTTAACTAGAAGGGTCATTCTGATTGGCTATTTTTGTCAAGTGACCCAATGAACTGTCTTGTTATAGTAAGCACAGCCACAAAATAGACTAACTTAACCAGACTCATATTTCTATGGTATAACCGCTGGCTATTTCATATATCCGACGGTAAGACTAGTAAAGAAAGACTAGTAAAGAATAAACAGCGATGGAGATCCGAGACCCAAGTTGACGTCCTTTTTCGTTGAGGAGAGTCAAATTAGCTACAGAGGGGAGCGATAAAAAGCGCACCTTGACCGACATCCAGGCGCGCCCAGGAGAGCGAGAGCCATCGCGCTCCTTTTACGTGAAGGCCTGCATACCTTGACTAAGATCGCTAATGAGCATTTTCTGCTCAGGGTAAGCAGAGCGATAAGCAATTTGTTTGCCGAGACTTTGGAACACAATAACTCTCCTTCGAATTGTGTTAAAATGTTCAAAATTGGTGTGTATGCTTATTAGGTCAATGCCTTGATGGAGTTTGAAGATGAGCATTTTCTTCTTAGGGTAGGCAGAGATAAGCAATTTGATTGGTTGATACTTTGGGACAAGATAACTTAGGTTCATCTTGATTGATGATTTTTATGTCAATACAATGACTGCATTCTCATTCAGTAATGGATTCGACTGTAACAGTGTATAGAAACTATTGACTCGGACACAAGGGCCCTTTCCCTTGGCCAGAGGGACCCTTTTGTCAAGCATGGGGGCCCTTTTGTCTGCCTTTAGGGTCCCCCTAACTAGGGTACATTTTCATTTTTCTCATCGGTTTTAGCATTTTTCTTTATAAAACACTTTTGGGCGACACTTCGTGTACAGTTCGATTGCTTGATACGTTTGAAAAAAATAAATGTGCGATTAATTAATATGTGTCATCTATGCCTTGATGGAGTTTGAAGATGAGCATTTTCTTCTTAGGGTAGGCAGAGATAAGCAATTTGATTGGTTGATACTTTGGGACAAGATAACTTAGGTTCATCTTGATTGATGATTTTTATGCCAATACAATGACTGCATTCTCATTCAGTAATGGATTCGACAGTAACAGTGTATAGAAACGATTGGCTCGGACACGAGGGCCTTTCCCTTGGCCAGAGGGGCCCTTTTGTCAAGCGTGGGGGCCCTTTTGTCTGCCTTTAGGGTCCCCCTAACTAGGGTACATTTTCATTTTTCTGGTCGGTTGTAGCATTTTTCTTTATAAAACATTTTTGGATGACACTTCGTGTACAGTTTGATTGCTCGATACGTTTAAAAAAAATAAATGTGCGATTAATTAACATGTGTCATCTATTTATTTTGGGATTTCGGCGGGGGACATCAGCCTCACTGTTGGCTTGTCAAACTTGGTATAGGTGTTTATTTGCTTAGGCTATTTAGAAATAAGCAATTTCGTTGGTCGACGCTAAGGGACACAATAACTTTGATTCTAATTAAGTGAGAGGGATGAAACTTTTTTGATATGTGTAGTTTTGTTACATCAATACCTTGACTAAGTTTGATAATGGACATTTTCTGCTGAGGTTTTAAGCAGAGACAAAATTTAAATTGGTCAAACTTTAGAACACAATAACTCTCCTAATTGAGTTAAAAATGTTCAGAATTTTTGGTGGTGTACTGTTTATTAGATGAATGCCTTGACTGAGTTTGACCACAAGCATTTTCCTCTGAGGCTGAAAAGCATTGATATACAAATAACAATGTGAAAGGTTAGGACTTTTCACTTTGGACGCTACTATTGACAAATTAACTCTCATGTCTATTGGTAGGACCCTTAACTTTTACTAAACGCTTTTCTTGATTTTTAGCCGATGGTAGTGGTGAACCGCCTATTAAAAGATTTAAAATGGAAAATGAGCCTGAGAGTGAAATCGACATGGACCAGTCCCTTAAGGTAAGGAATGAATATTTGTCAGATCACGTTATTTTAGATACAAATCTTGAACTTTTCATTTACTAAAAATTCACTAAAGTGAGTATTGAAATGAAAATATACTTATTTATTGTTATGGTATTTGTTATTACAGATTGTATTGTTCAACATTAATAGAGCTATATGTCTCAGATTAGATGGTATTGAGAAAAAACTTGATTCATTAGATCAAAAAACAAAATATTTACAGAACAGAGTTGATCAGTTAATGAATGATACCCAAAATAAAACTACTAACTCGAATTATCATAATATCAGAAAAGGGTAAGCTTATAGGCTTGTGTATTTCATATAGTTCTTAATTGTTTTGGTTTCCTATTGTGGTGAAGGCCTTCGCAACACACTTTGCTGTCTTTTGATAGAGTACCCAACTGAAAAAAATATATCTAAAAGATTTGATGGTTATAGCACTATAGTAAATAGTTACATATATGCAAAAACCATACCTGGAATCCTCCTCAGTAATCATCAAAAAAAATGCTGCTTCATGCTGTATTTCATAAAACGTGTCCATTTAAATGACTTATAAAAAATATGCTATTTTCATATTTTTCATTGCCATTGGATTTGTGTCTTTTGTTTCTGCAAAACCAGACTTCTGACTTTCCGTGGCTTCAAACTAAAACACATGTTTGTGTATTTATGATTGTCACTGAAGCCAGCATATTATTAATTGAAGTGCCTTAGGCGACATTGTTTTAAAATTTTCTTTTTCAGTGCTGTTATTGTTGGGTTACCACAAAATGGCAAAGCACCTGCAGGTATGTACTTAGCACTTGATGACAAAGGTCATCAGTTAAATCATTATTTTTGTCATTCAGTTCTTCTGTTAACATTATTAAAGGTGCATTATGTAAGAGCTAAACCTGCTCATTACATGAGATAAGAATATTAAACAATAAAATAGAATAATGGCATAACATCACTCAGAATAAATGATTTGAATGAAATTTTTGAACTAAACGGAGCAAAAATGGTCAACTTTACAACAAAATCGAACAACCATATAACAAATGGCCATTAGAGGGTACAAATTAAATTTTCAATATTAGTGTATACATTAACATCTGTGGTCTGGGTTAATGAGTATACTGTTTGCCATCAAGTCTTTATAAATGGCAATCTGATATAATTGTTGAAATATATTTCAATATCTTTATTTTTCAGAAGTTATTTCAGAAACCGTAACCAACACAGATAATGTACAAAGTTTAGGGCCGAATGTCACACTGATAACTCTTAACTCTGAAAGTAAGTATAGGTAAATACTTTTGGTGGAGAAAAACAGTGCTAAGAATTTAATTTTCATCTAAAGGAGATTCTACCAGCTTCAGTTTTTCTTTCTCAGTTTATTGTCTTCAGTCTTTCTTTCTCAAGCATAAGCTCAGTCTCATGCTTTATCCTGTACGGATGTAATGGTTCAAAATGTTTATTATTGCAGGTGATTATCCTAATGGTTGCTGGTTAGGTGATGAAAATAATCCTGAAATGCGTGTAAGGGTACCAATAAGTAAAAGGTAAGTCTCCCACCTCGCCCACAACTCAACTGGCGCCCCTCCCCCTCTTATTTAGTACGACTATAACTATTGATTGAGATAAAACTCTTATGTCGGCACTCGGCAGACAAGTATGTTCAAATTGTTGTTGTCATGCATGGTTTCAGAATTGTTGTTATTGCTTGTCTATATATAATTGCCATACACATTTGTTACTGCACTTGCTTGAAAACATTGAGAGAATACTCTTCGAAACGTCGCCTAAATAAATCAGTAATTGTTCTTCCATAAGTATGTGTTATAGTTTATGTTCAAATTGTTCATATAGGGATATTTTGTGGAGTTATCTCCCTTGATGTATCCTATTTTGTAGAAAGTGTGGGACAATTAAACTGGTTCTGTCAAAAAAAAAATTCTGCCCATCACACTTATTATTGTGACACAAGAACTCTAATTAGCTTGAATGTTCAAACTTGAAGACAGTGTTTACTGGGTCATTACCTTGTTTGAGCTTGAGTTTTATCCACTAAGGAAGTTGATATAAACAACTTTATTTTTGTTAAGGCTTTAGTAGACCATGATAATTTTTATACGCCCACATTGAAATGTGGTCGTATATTGTCGTCGCCCCCGTCCGTCCGTCCGGCATCCACAATTGCTTGTGGATGCTGTACAGGCTAAAGTTAATATCCGATTGACTTTAAAATTATTCACAGTGTTTAAGGTCATGAGACGAAGAAGCCTATTGTTTTTCAGCGATTTCCAATAACAACTACCAGAGTTATGGCCCTTGATCACTTCAAAAAATCTTGTGGACGCTTTAGAGGCCAAAGTTAATATCCGATTGACTTTAAATTTATACACAGTGTTTAAGGTCATAAGACAAAGACGCCTATTGATTTTCGCGATTTCCGATAATTAGTGCAAGAGTTATGGCCCTTGATCTCTTTAAAAAATCTTGTGGACGCTCTAGAGGCCAAAGTTAATATCCGATTGACTTTAAATTTATACACAGTCTTTAAGGTCAAATGTTCATTAGGCAAGTTAGATGATTAACATTTTCTGCTGAGCAACACATGACAACTTTAATTCTAATTGAAGAAGGGGGTAGAATTTTGATGTATAGGTTATACTACAAAAAAAACCTTGACTAAGTTCGATCATAAGCATGTTATTTATAGTTATAGATAAGCAGTTTGACTGCTTGATGCTTCACTAAAAGATAAATGCATAATTGATTGATATCTTTTATCTATTTATTTTGGGATTGAGGTTGGGAGACATGAGCTTTACTGTTGAGTTGTTTCTTTTGTTGTAGTGATTTAAGTGATCTACTTTACATCCCCACCAATTGTCGTACCTCAGAGAAAGTGGCCTTAAATTATTAGATTATTTATTTTTATCAAGAAATGCACAAGCTAACCCTAATTAACAAGCTTATTAATATGTGTCATCTATGTTGTGGGATTGAGACTGGGGGACATCATCTTTACTGTTGGATTTTTATACGCCCACATTGAAATGTGGTCGTATATTGTCGTCGCCCCCGTCCGTCCGTCCGTCGGTCCGGCGTCCACAATTGCTTGTGGACGCTCTAGAGGCTAAAGTTAATATCCGATTGACTTTAAATTTATACACAGTGTTTAAGGTCATGAGATGAAGAAGCCTATTGTTTTTCAGCGATTTCCGATAATAACTACCAGAGTTATGGCCCTTGATCACTTCAAAAAATCTTGTGGACGCTATAGAGGCCAAAGTTAATATCCGATTGACTTTAAGTTTATACACAGTGTTTAAGGTCATGAGACGAAGAAGCCTATTGATTTTCATCGATTTCCGATAATTAGTGCCAGAGTTATGGCCCTTGATCACTTCAAAAAATCTTGTGGACGCTCTAGAGGCCAAAGTTAATATCCGATTGGCTTTAAATTTATACACAGTGTTTAAGGTCATGAGACGAAGAAGCCTATTGATTTTCATCGATTTCCGATAATTAGTGCCAGAGTTATGGCCCTTGATCACTTCAAAAAATCTTGTGGACGCTAAAGAGGCCAAAGTTAATATCCGATTGGCTTTAAATTTATACACAGTGTTTAAGGTCATGAGACGAAGAAGCCTATTAATTTTCAGCGATTTCCGATTATTAGTGCCAGAGTTATGGTCCTTGATCACTTCAAAAAATCTTGTGGACGCTATAGAGGCCAAAGTTAATATCCGATTGGCTTTAAATTTATACACAGTGTTTAAGGTCATGAGATGAAGAAGCCTATTGATTTTCAGCAATTTCCGATAATTAGTGCCAGAGTTATGGCCCTTGATCACTTCAAAAAATCTTGTGGACGCTATAGAGGCCAAAGTTAATATCCGATTGGCTTTAAATTTATACACAGTGTTTAAGGTCATGAGACGAAGAAGCCTATTGATTTTCAGCAATTTCCGATAATTAGTGCCAGAGTTATGGCCCTTGATCACTTCAAAAAATCTTGTGGACGCTTTAAAGGCCAAACTTACCATCTGATTGACTTCAGATTGATACACAGAGTTTAAGGTGTTAAAACGAACAAGTATATTGATTTTCAATGAATTTTGATAACTGAACAGCTAAATCCGTGATTTTAAATGTTTCATGTATATATACTAATTCAATTGTTAGCGTAGGGTAAAACTTTATAAAAAGCAATCAAATTCTAATGATTTTCTGATAATTACATAATGAGTTGTTACTCTTAATCAGTTTTTAGAGTATTACAAATGTTTCATTACCGAAAAAAGTAAAAATATGCGACAACTCTAATTGACTGCCCGGACAATTTAGCTGCTGTGGGCGTATGTTTCGTTGCCTGGCAACCTATCTTTTCTTTTATTGTAGTGATCTACTTCACATCCACTCCAATTGTCGTACATCAGAAAAAATGGCCTTGACATTATTAGATTATTTATTTGATCGAGATACACAAGCTAACTCTAATTTGTCTGGTATGGGTCGTCATGGTAAAAAACAACTTGATCCTTTAATGATATATGGTATTAGATGTAAGTACTAATTTGCTAATGAACGAAATAAAAATACATACATGTCAGTCCCAAATTGATCTAGTTTGTGTTAAGTGGATGTTAAACCCTACTTCTGTCTCTCGCGTTGTTATCTGTGTTACTTTCAATCATATTTGCTTAGCCAAATATACTGGAATGAAATGACGTTCTGATTAGGTATTTTAGAGATAACTGTTGTCTTTAAAAATTTAACTAACAAAATATTTCTCTCCTCTTATTTTAGGTCATCTTATCCACCGTTTTAATGTCACAGAAGGTGATTGGCATAGAATTAAACAGAATATTGATTCAAAATGTCGTACAGCATTCCGTCGTCGTCAGAGAGGCCAGCCTTTAACAGTGAAGGCTTTTCGAGGTAAAGCAGGAACATCCACAGTTGGTAATGAACATATAACTATAAATTCTCAAGATCAAGGTTATAGCGATGAAGATTCTTTAAGTCATGATGATTCCGTCTCAGAATTACACATTCATCAGGTAATGATAAAAGCTGTTTCTGTTTTAATCTGCGACATGTCTGAGGATACTGTTTGGATGGAATGTGTGCAACAGAAATATTCATTATTATTACTATTATTGTGAGTGAGAGAGAGAGAGAGAGAGATGGGGTTTAAGTCCACTTGACACAAACCAGGTCATTTTGGGACTAACATGGTTTCATTTTATTTCAATAATTCGCTTGCGCATAGGGGTCTTTAGCAGTGGGAGGAAACCGGAATGCCCGGAGGAAACCCAAGAGGCTGAGAAGGCGCCTCTATCTCCATGCCACATACGCTCACACCAGGGCTCGAAACCACAGCCGCAAACCAGAGGTGACCGGCCAGCTAGATACTATTATTGTACCATAATTATTATTATTTGCGTACTGGTAAAATGCTTGTTCAACAGATGTACTTTAAGTTACTTATGCAAGAATCTATTTTCATCAGCCTTGTTTATCACATGAATTGATTGAGGGAGAATCCATTTCAGCTGCTTGTTCATATTTATCATTAGTCAGCTGTCGACGCTTTTGTAAATTCCTGGGTTATCTGCTTGTCAACTTCTGTTTCCATTGTTTAAATCACAGAATTGTTCGCACAACTGATGGCCATTAGATCAAAACATAAGAAGCATTTATTACATTACTTAAAAAACAGGCTGCCTTTTAAGGATACCCTAAAATTTGTGTCTTGTGCGCTCCTCAGGGGTGTTTTCAGGGTATCCAGTATTTTTCTAGAAAGATTGGGTGTCTCTACTTTCCATATATACCTCATTTGGAATACTTTTATTGGAAATAACTACCCAATTAATACTTTGGAATGTATCTTAAAATGTTTTTCCTGTGTTAAATATTATTTTTTTGGTCAACAGGGTGATGTTGATATTCAACAGGCAGTCTCTATGCATGATGGTTTAGGTCAAGGTGAAATACAGATATTACATGCTACACCTGAACAGATATCACAGTTACAACAAGCTCATCATATACAAATATTACAAGGAGATCAGGTTATTGGGGTAAATATTTTATTAAATAACTTTATTAATATTATTATAAATGTTGATACATCTCTGCATTCGCGATTGTTGTACATGATCATAAATTGTTGTTTCCCCTGTTTTTCCAGATGTTAGTTCTTAACCATGTAAGTTCTTAAAGGGGTGGAGGTGTGGGGTGGGGGGTCAGAGAATCTTATTAAAGTATGGACAACAAAATGTTCGTTCAGCATGATATGGTACTTTGACGACGAGGCTTTGTTTAATGAAACAAACTAAAGCTTATAGAAATTCTTTTATATCCGTTTTGATTACAGTTATTTGGGAGTATAAATTTCTACCTCCCTGCCAGTATATAGTAATTTAGTGATCTGGTGTGTTTAACTAAATGTGAAAGTGTTATATTGATATTAAAAAAGATTTACTTTATATTGTACAGCAATTACAGTCAGGCGATATGACCTCATTAGCAGATGGTATTCAAGTAGCCACAGTAACTACTGAATCAGGAGAAGTTTTACACATACAGCAAACATCTAATTCAAGTCAGGCTGTTGTAACAGAGGCAACTACAGAATCTGAATTACAAGAATAGTCATCGTTCTTTTATTATCTGTCCAGTCTATACCAGATTTTTGTACTTGGAACTTATAAACTGTACAGTTTATTTATCTTGTATAATGCAACTTCAAGGGGTAAAAATATAAAGATTTGGTTAAGCAAATGTAGACTGGTAATGTTATTTAAACCCCATACAGATGGAACATAGTCTTCAATCAGTTTCACTATCTTGCCATTAGAAATGCGAAAATTTAATAAATAAACTGAATAAACACAAGACACAATTCTGTTGAATATATTTCCAGTTTATTTCATTCAACTAACTGGGTTTCTCTGGTATTTCATCAGTTATTGTAAAGAGATCCTGAACACTCCAGTGAATAGCTGTGCTATAGAAAAGATGTAAATAATAATGAGTGATTGTATTGTATGTGTATGAACTGAAAACCTTGAGTATTTACTTTTAGAGTTATGGCCCGTGCTTCACTTCATAGAATCTTATACGGGATGCTCGATTCACAGTCCAGAAAGTCCCGAATAGACAGAATTACAATCGAGTGACGCGAATTTAGTCCTGTCACAGTTCTGCCAGTCCCGACAGCTGAGGTGGAGTGAGTAGAATCGTGACATATTCCTAGGTAAAAAATATGTTTCAGCAGTCATGATTGGTTGGGATACTTTTGATACAGTCGATGCATGCGTTGTAATCCGAAATTTTCCTTTTCACTCGATTGACACCAGTTTTGGAATTCAATTCCGGAACTGTGAATCGAGCATCCCCATAGACATTCTAAACCATGAAATTTACCATCTGATCTGTATGGAATTTATGTGCGTTAGGCCAAATAAAAAAACATATTTTGGTTCTCAGTTACTTTTGCATCACTTAAAAAGAGCCACATAACCTCATTAATTGTCGCATTTAAATGTTTTACAGGAAGTAAATATGGTATGTAATAAAAATTTGATTGAAAATGGAAATGTACTGTATACACAATTATCAAATATTCATTCCTGATAAATGTTATTGACATTCATATTTAATACTGGATAATCATATTATTTAACAATGTGATGAGATAATGTATTGTCTGAAATTTTCACAAAATAAAAACACACAAACAGAAACCTACCTCTTCCATCTGATTTTTAGGAATGATTGTCCGAGAACCAGAATATTGTTTTTGTTACTCCTTATTAAACAACATACATTATGTAAGAGGTAAATCTGCCAATTGCACGTCTTTCTTTAGGCCTGAAATGTGATCTAAATTATTAATTCGACATTAATTAACTTATCTAGACCATAATCCTGATCTCATCGCTAACCTGCGATATTTACTGGATTACAATTCTATCTACTACTTAACGTCAATTAATGATTTAAATTTTAAAAAATGGATAATCGAGACTATTTTTTTTATCGTACCGACTTTAGTAATGATGATAAAGGCTTAGCTTAAAATTAAATCGCTAAAATCAAAGTGGATCAATTTGACTGAAATTTTCAGTAAATTCCTGTTACATTATCTAGTGTTTAACTATTACAGTGAAAATTGCCAGCTCTTTATCTAATCTCTCATAAATTAGTGAAATTAAGAAACTTATTGAATGCCAACAAATTTTGCTCTTATGGCCCTTGCTCAGTTTGAGGAATTTTCTGAATGAAATTAATGTGTATTGTTTAAAGTAACAAACATAAAAGCATATTGAATTTCAGTTAATTACTTCTTTTTCGTACGATGTGTGTTGTTTCAACTAGTGGAAGATATATCTCTCTACATCAGATGAATCAAAACAAGACTTGATTTTTCACACAAAAGTTGTCTTTTCATTATGAGAATTTTAAATTCAAAACATGAAGTTGATAAATATTGAAGTGGTGCACTATATATATTTATTTGTTTTGCTTGTTTTTGTTTATTTTATTGTGAATCAGTTGTTATTTATAATTCTAATATTATTAGAATGTGAAATAGTCCATAAAAGTGTACAGTTTGCAATTAAATTTATTTTTCAATATGAGAACTTTTTATTGGTAATTCGTTATTTGCTCGGTTATGTTTTAGAATTTGAACGACTAGGATTTCAAATTATTATCTAAAGCATAGATGAGGATCTGCCAAGCCAACTGCACATCAACTTCAAAATATCTTATGAACCCTTGGTACATACTTCAACCCATTATAGTGGATGTGCCTTTTGCAAATTTCTTCATTAAATAAATTTGGTTGAATATATCTGCAAGAAAAAATCCTAGAATGCTGAAAATCAACAGGGTTCACCCTCGCCCACCCAAGTGCTTCACACCAAATTAAAAATCAATATGGTTCATTCTCGCACAGTTCTAATTGTCTGGTCATTATATGGAAAATACCCCCTCAACCCCCCCCAAATTGCAACAAAGGGTTTCTCAACTGATTCTGGCAGGGTTTAGTGTACTTTATAACATACTAAAAGTTTACCAAAGTAGGACCCCCGGAAAAGTGTTCTTTCAAGATGGTGTCCAAAATAGCCACAGAAACATCTTAAAATGATCATAACTATGTAATAATCAAATCAAATTTGATGATCTTAATGTCTTTTCCTAGGTTTTTTTTTGTGGGGGTGGGGGCAAAGAACAAATTAAGATCATTAAAAATGATGCCGGCATATTATGGCCAAAATGGCCGCCAAAACCTCCAAATGACCGACAGTCCATAACTATTGACTCAAATTTGATTATCTTAATGTCTATCCCCAGGTTTGAGAGACAATGAACACATTAAGAGAACTTTGGATATCACTCAGCTGTGTGAAATTGAATGAGTTGAGAAACCTATTGTTGCAATTTTCACGCCTGAAAAACCAAACACTGTTTGAAACAAGCCCCCAAGCTTTTCGGAAGAGGGGAATGGGGATTAAATCAGGTCAAGAACGGCAGTGGAAGAAAGCCATCTGAATTCATAGATCAAATGTTACCTCTCCTCCCAAGGGGCGGATTGGGGCCGGGAACGGAGCGGCCCCTTTCACTGGCCGGGGGGGGGGGGCGGCTCTCCCCTGGAAATTTTTTAAAAATGAATCCCAAATATGCGATTTGGTGTTATATCTGATTATACACACCTTCACGGCGTTTTGACTTTGATGTTCCATAAGCGATAATAGAGATATCGTGCCGAGGATTGGGTGATATGTGATCCCATATCACCCCCTGATGACGTCATATTAAGCAAACACAGCAATTACATTTTAAGACGTAAATAAGACACCAATCCCGACGTACAGGTAATTTACAACCTGTGAAATTATCATATCGTCATATTATTAATTAACGTATTATCAGTGTATCGTCAAGAGTCAAGAGAATTTAACTGGTTAAAAAATGGGACTAGTAGAGAAAATTTTGACCATTTGATTAACCAGTTAGGAATATTGAATAAGTAGGAATATTTTCATTGAAAAATATCCCATTTTTGTTGCCGGGAGCTCTAGTTGATTCCTCATGTGATGGAAGGCCACGAGACACATTGGTACAGAGTGACTAAAGTGAAATTCATAAAAGCTGCTTTTTGAATTTTGGATTCTGGCGTATCCCTACAAACCAGGTGCAGGTGACTTAATAATTAGTAAATTGTCGAGCGACAGTGTCGGGTGAATCCGATGAAATTTTGGGATGAAATTCAGAATCCCCATTGCAGGATTCCGAATTCTGGCCCACGCCCAGCACATCCGGCCCAGAAAGTCTATTATAGCAGCCAATTCCAGTGATGGCGTGGCGGCCCATCAAAGCCACCGGCCACATACAACATGATCATCATTGCTCCATAGCCGGTCCAGTGCCCCCCTCCCCATATAATATTCAGTCGAAAAGGTTTTTTAGACGAATTGGACAAAATTATTTTTTTCATTTTTTGTCCGACCGGCCCTTCGGTCGATCGTTCGACCGGTCCAGACTTTATGAGCCAACACAACAAAATGAAATGAATTGGTTTTTAACTTCCTACTATTGCTCCTAAACTGGGCTAATGAAGACGGGCATACGGTGTGATATGAGGGAAGGTTTGCCTGGGCAGCGCGGCCTACTCTTATATCAAATTCAAACTGCTAAGGAATCTTTTACACGCACGCCAATTTGTACACTGGGCCTTGGCTTTTGGTCCCATCTAAATGACTAGACAGCTGTGTTTGTCCGGCCCTCCGCCCTGCATCACTGCCAATCGGGATGAACTTCCTCGGCCAAATGCCAATGTAGGGATCGAACACCCGACCTCCAGGCTAGCGAGCCAGCGTCTTACCAACTTAACTACGTGACTTTCCCACAAACACAACAAAGGAGATAAAATAGACGTGTTAATGAATATATTTAATATGCAAGAATAGCTGTGATGGTTATCTTTTAATTATTTACTCTATGTTCATAAAATAGATGTCGGCCGTTTCAAAACAATAATCATTGACTTTTGTTTTTATCGAACATTCAGTTTTAATAGTGTGCAAAATGGAGAGGGATATATTATTGAACACATCGACTGGTAGGTATGAAACGTGATGTGGTACAAGGAGGAGTGATCGTCACCCGAGGGGTTAATGTTGATATGAATGGTGATCATCTCCTAGATCTTAGATTACTGTTTGTGGTTGTTCAAACAGTTCCCAAATACACAGTGCATATGTGGCACAGCGTAGGATTCTCATTTTCGATAAAACAAGTCTGTTTCATTGAAACAAAACGTGCCCATGAGGAAGTTGAGAATATTAGAAACATTTAGTACATCAAGTTTACTGAATATGAAAAAATTATATGAATAAGCGTGAAACTTAAATTTATGGAGAGAGAATCATTAACGTCCACTCGACACAATCTAGGTCATTTCGGAACTAACAATGGTTTAATTTTTTTTCAATTTTTCGCTTGAGCGTAGGGGTCTTTTACAATGAAAAATCCACGAGGTTGGACAGGCAACCCTACTTCTTGTCACAAACAACTGGGTATTCGAAGCCACGCCAGTTGACTCAATGATAGGCTTTGTGTGCTAATCATTCGGCCATTTAGCCCTCTATAAAATTTATGGAAGTTCCTTTTGTATGATTTCAGTTGATAACAAATAATACACGTATATGCAGGCCCGTAGCTACATGTATTTCCTTTAGGAACTGTCTTTGCTAGGTGGGCAAAGTCTTTTAGAGGCGTTGAGGGGATTCTGTAGGCGCTGATGTACCTACACTTGAGGTCCACGGCGAACGATACCGTGAAAGGGTCTACAGGGTGCTCTCCATAGGCGTAAGCGCCTAGGGCACGATGAATGTTAGGCGGGTAGAATCTGAAATGTCCGAACAAATTTCGTGTTAGGCCTACAGAAGTCAAAGGACGCCCCCCCCCCCCAAGAAAAATTGGAAAATATAACCACCTCAAACGCGTTTTCATGCTATTACATTTGCTGTTACATTTGGGTAACGCCCTTCTTGAATAAGTATACTAAATATAATATAAAGAAGATGGTGTGTGGAATTGTATACGTATGTATAACATTGCTAAATCATTATTTATACGTTTGGATCATGACGTGTCTTTTAACCAGATACCTTCTATGTGGGGTGTTTTACCAGTGTCCTCTTACCAATATAAATCTAGAAATGGTGCCGGCTCAGTAAATGTTTAATGTGTGTGTGTGTGGGGTGGAGCAATGCCAATACCTGAAATGTCTGAAAACCTTTTTGGGTTACAGATGGCGGTGCCGGTCGCCTGTGAGAGGTGAAGGAGTGGAGTGTATCATGTAGCCTTCCACCACCCTCCATCAACCAGAGAATTTGAGGACTTTAAAAGCGTTTCCTGCAGTTCCAGATAGTTAATACGACAACTTTAAAGTGATCTAATGTAGTCTATTTAGATGGCTTACTCAATTTCCAATCAATTGCCGCAAACGCAATGTCCTGCTATTCCATCTCATGAATACAGCAAGTTCAATATGGTCCAATATAGCCTACCTTAGGTGACTTACCTGAATCGCAAACAACCAATAAATCGTTGCGGGTTATGTTTTGAAAATGTAACCGCCGCAAAATACAAGTTTCCAATCTTTTAAAATTTGCGATATTCGTTAAAAAGAAAAGTAGAATTAATGTTTTATTAGAATTCGAGCACTTTATTTTGCTAACGAGAAGAAATAATAATTTTTGTTTTCATTTAACCCGTCAGAACGAAAAGTCAGATTGTTTATGGATAAATATAAACAACAACAACCAAAATTGCTAACATAATAATATAAATCTACACCCGTAATTTGGGGGTCACGGCGGCTAAGTGGATAAGGCGCTGGTTCGCTAGCCTAGAGGTCGGTTGTTCGATCCCTGCGTTCATCTCGATTTTCCGGTGTGATTTCCCCTTGTCAGTGATGCAGAAGGATGACCTGCCAAGCTGCCTAGTCGTTCGGATGGGACGAAAACCGAGGTCCGTGTACACATTGGAGTGCACGTAAATGATCCCTTGGCAGTTGGAATTCGATATAAGAGAAGACCGTAGCGCCACTGCCCTG
The DNA here is from genome assembly GCA_036850965.1 of Patella caerulea. Lineage (NCBI taxonomy): Eukaryota > Metazoa > Mollusca > Gastropoda > Patellidae > Patella > Patella caerulea. Next base: position 31,017,711 of record JAZGQO010000006.1, read on the forward strand.
GCAAAATTTCCTTCATAGCACACTGTATGGCGTATGTGCGTTTTCAATATAGCTCAGGTTAGCTGCAAAAGAGTAGGACGTTAAACCCCATTTCATTTCATTTCATTTCACACCCGTAATTTTAGCACAGACATAACTATCTCGAGCGCCCCACGTAGTATCTCGAGCGCTTGACTTAGTATCTCGAGCGCTCGAGATATTATTATTTTTTACGTGTCCTAAATCAACCACCGTAGGACTGCTACGGCCAAAGTGGTATTGATCTGTTTAAGTCTTGGCTACGACCCTAAACAAACATGGTCCATATTGTGGTGTACATGTTAATCTGTCAACTAAAGTATTACATGATCCCACCATGATCGTAGTGAAGTATCGAAAAATCAGCTGATGTCATTCATTTATTTCATCAAAGTAAATTTGTCAATGACTAAAATATCCGATTTATTGATATACATGTGCACAAGAATTGTTTTTAACGGCACACTAGAATTGAGCTGATTAGATACATATAGCACATTTGATAAAAAGAAATGATTATGGACCTTCATAGTGATTTCTTCCTAACATGTGTCAAAACAGTTAGACTCTTTGGTCCCTTCCAGCTCTTCAACTAAAGGTCAGTAGCGAACTCGACGTGACGAAATTCCCTGTCGAGATTCTGAAGAATCTTGGATCCCATCACATCGCCAGATGTTCTCAACGGTAATCATCGATGGTATTTATCCCGTCTGGAACTTTAAAAAGTGTGACATCCCAAAGGGAGTGGGGGATCCCGCCATTCGGAATCTTGAACTGAAAAAAAAATGGTGATATGTAAAGACAATTACTCGAACTTCAACACCTCATCTACAACCAGCAAACCACAGAGTTCTGTGAAAACTTAAACATGGATTTCTATTAGAAAGGATATATAGATTGAATCAAGTGGACCTATGTGGTCCTATATAACGATGGTCTTTTGTGTTGATTTAGTGGGGGGTTTCTTTAATGAAATTTATTGGAGTGATAAAAAGCCCCCCCCCCCCCCCCTCGTTGTCGTGTATTAAAAGCTCGAGTTTCTGAAATATGTGTATCTTGTATGCTAATAATCCATCGACACCCTTAATCAAACACACTCTAAAAACAAACGTATATTCGGGGCATCTCGATCACTCCATTGGAAATACCTTTATTGCTTGTATTGGACAACCAGGATTCACAGGTATGATATATGTCTTTAGGGGGCGGGGGGATAAGACAGACAGTCTCTATATCAAATTTGTTACCATATTGGTTATGGTATTGAAGGCGGTATTGAAAACTTCAAATACGAGAATAACACCATTCGTACCTGAGTTAACTGGTAATATTGTGATAGTAATATCCGAGCGGTTTAAAAATACCATCCAGGACACGATATCCGACTGTTTTAAAAATAACCGGAGCAAATGGTTCTCTTTTCGTTCTCCATTGCACAGTTTATGTATTTAAATTCTGACAATCTAATTTTTTATTTTCAGAAGTCGACAACATGACGCACAAAGAGAAATACGAGATGAATTTTCCATCCAAGGAATCTAACGGACATCAAGTTGAAGCTTTCACATGTCCAATGACGAAGTTTCAAATTCTTAAAAATTTGTTCGTTATCAGTTTTGGATTTGTGTTCTTGTTCACAGCTTATCAATCCATGGCTAATCTCCAGAGTAGTTTAAACAAAGAAGAGGGAGTCGGCACCGCTAGCTTATCTACTCTTTATGGAGCTCTTGTAGTGTCTTGTATGTTCGTACCACCGATCTTAATAGCTCATCTAGGATGTAAATGGACCATGCCTCTATCTATGTGTGGCTATGTCTTCTATATGGGGGCTAACGTATATGCCGTATGGGGGACCATGCTTCCTGCAGCAATAATCCTGGGTTTAGGTGCCGCTCCTCTGTGGTCCGCCAAGTGTGCCTATCTAACAGAAACTGGTGTTTGGTATGCTAAATTAACCGGCCAGTCAGAGGATGCTACTATCAATCGCTTCTTTGGAATATTCTTTATGATGTTCCAGTCAAGTAAGACATAGCTATGATTTATTGATTTTCCGTTAAACTATTTTCTGATTTACCAAAAAATAGTTTACTTATATATTAAGCCAATGTATGACTGCGTTTATTTATCTCCACATTGTTTAGATCGAAACCTTTTGTTTACTTGCTTTATTCTCAAATTCGTAATATGCCCCACCAAGGTACAACTCTGAAATTGTATTGTATCGGTTTTACAGACTGCCTACACATAGTTTTTAAAGAAGTTCCAGTGACACTGGGTCTCCAACAGAGCCAATGAAGACGTGTATGCCTAAGCCATGCACAGTGCTATTCGGGAATTTGCCCAGTGTCTGTCTCGGGATTTCGTACCACCCGAGCGACTAGACACTGTTTCTTGCCAACTAAATCAACAAAGAGAACAACGACCCTGTGTAAAGCAAGCAGGGCAAAATTCAAGGATTGTGATATAATTAATAACTTGTCTGTGCTGACTGCGCAAGTCCGGACTATTTGAGTCACTTGATATCAACCGGTCCATGAATTTACAGAATATGTACCCGTTATTATTAATTTATTTTGCAGAAAGATAATCGAGTTGACATATTCATATTTTAAAGTCTAGTTATCAATTGACCTTGCTTCAAACCCAGTGCACAAGTTTGGTGTCATAATCCTTCGAAGTATATGAATATTTGTATATATATTGAAAGTTTACATAGTGGAGCCACGTAAAGCCCCACGCCCTCGTTTGGTTATACTTTATTTCTCTCAAACATGACCAGTGTATCAATATTGACATATCTGTAAAGGAGAAAGGAGAAAACCCAAACAAACGACCCATATTCTTTGGTATACAATGTGGTGTTATGGTATTTTTTTTTAAAAAGCCAAGTATATTGAACAGTGACTTTCGGGGCAAATAGAACCCCCATTGGCAGCTGGGATATAAATTAGAACAACGTAATTAGAATGTATACTGACAGTCGTGGTAACATTCCTGACAGTCGTGGTAACATTCAAGCGAGTTGAGAATAAAAGAACCACGTTTACCCGAAAAGCGCGTAATACACGTGAGTCTCTACGTTGGGGAAAAATAAGATACATTACCAACTTCTGTTAATTTCAGGTCAGATATGGGGAAATCTAATATCGTCAACGGTATTTAGTCTTACACCAGAAAATGGAACAACTTTAAATGTAACAAATGATCTAAATAAATGTGGTGCCAATTTTGATCCGACAGACCCCCCGACCAACAATACCAATCTGAAGAAACCAGAACAAGATCAGGTGTTGTAAATTGGGAGATTATATTCCTGTTTGATATTATTTTGAATTTGCGCCCCACCAAACAAAATATGTGTTAATATAATCTAATACATGTAGGCTCTGGCTTGCGGCTGTGGTTTCGAGCCATGGGGTGAGCGTATGTGGCATGGAGATAGAGGCGCCTTCTCAACCTCGTGGGTTTCCTCCGGGCACTCCGGTTTTCTCCCACTGCTAAAGATCCTCACGCGCAAGCGAACTATTGAAATAAAAAATATAAACTATATGTTAGTCCCGAAATGACCTAGTTTGTGTTGAGTGGACGTTAAACCCCATTTCTCTCTCTCTCTCTCTCTCTCTCTCTCTCTCTCTCTCTCTCTCTCTCTAATACATGCAGGTGTAAGATACAGATGACATTTACGGTGTATTAATCTAACAACCTCCATTGCCTGTACCAATCGGTCAGTCTGAGCACTATTTGTCTTCGTCATGCTTGCTAGTTGTATAGATCACACTAGATCTTTGTCGGAATTGAAATATGACGTTGTAGGCCTAATAATGCTGATTCGTTTTTTGCCAGGTCGTTTGTTAAAGGAGCTAAATCGCTAATATTTGGCACCTAGAAATTTACCCAAATGGGTCGCAACCCATATAATAATCTTATATGAATGTTTATAAACTGATTTACATATAGTCAATCCGTCTTTACTCTGATTTCAAATCAGTTATGTTCGGCGAAATACGACTGAAGTCTCAATAGCTTGCCAATTTCTAGCGTCTGGTTATTTCATTCTACATTATTGCGTATGCTCTCCATACGTCACTATCTAGCCTAGTGCATGAAACGGATTATGGTACAAGATTCGTATCCCAATAATATTTTGTCTTAAATATTGGATATCAGAGGCTCACATTTTCCCGGTAAGATCACAATATCAATGTTGAATTAAATTGACAAATAATTTATGTTTTCATTGTCGAAGATTTTGGATGATATTGAATTAGAAACTTAGCTACTTTAAACAGTCTACCTGTATTGTCAATGTAATTAATAAATTATTTCAGGTTTATTTATTATGTGGTATTTATATTGGTTGTGCAGTAGTAGCTGTTATTATCATATCTGTTTTATTGGATAAAATCATCCTTGAAAAAGATGAGAAAAGGAAAGGTCGACCATCTCCAAAACTTTTGATTGCAACCTTTAAACATTTGATATCCTCACCAGCACAGATTTTACTGATACCCCTAACTATCTACTCAGGTGTTGAACAGGCGTTTTTATCAGGGGATTATACGAGGGTTAGTATTTATATACCTTATTTTATTGTAGGGTGCAGATGTGATTCAGAGAATGGACATTTTAATTTTCGTTATTTTAAATCGAGTTTACGGGAGTATAAGCTCATGACCCCCCCCCCCCCTTTAGATCCTAAGTATGCCTAACAGGAAAGGGAAACCTCGCCTGCTTTAATCGTAATTAACATTTAAGACGCGGTCGTGAAGTATTAAAAAAATATCCGTAAGCAAATGCAAGTTTCAAATTAAAAAATATAGGGATATCACATTCTCTGTTACATAATCTATAATAAATGATGTGTAAAATCACATCCAATTCTTTCAAACTTTATTCTACATGTATTCATATATCTATGTGAATTATATGCCCCAGGGGACGCGGGTACCCTATCGCCATAAATGATTATACGTATAGTAACATATTTTCTGTTTCAGTCGTATATTACATGCTCATTAGGAATATGGAATGTAGGCTATGTTATGATCTGCTATGGTGTTACTGATGCAATTTGCTCGTTTGCATTTGGAAGAATGGTACAATATGTTGGTCACATTCCATTCTTTATATTAGGTTAGTATTTATTGTTACGTACAATATATTTAAGATGTTTAAGATGTGATATCAGATGTTCTTGAAATGATTAAGTTACTTTGTTAGACATCAGTAACTGATAGTGACAGAGCAACAGAAACCGCGCTCACTATCGTGACACCTTGACACTGTTCTTGTCTTGGACCTTGTTCTTCTATCTAGAGTTCGATATTTCGACTTACCTCTGGACCTAGTTTACACTCGATATTTCTACTTCACTCTGGACTTCACGTGGTGTTTTCCAATAGTTAAAACTCGCCAAACCGTATTCTTTTAACACCCTGTTTTTATAAGAAATACAGCAAAATACATCAGTTACCTGTTATATTACAAAAAACATTGAAATTTATAACCTATAGCCCGAGAGCGACAATTCTAGAGGCCAGACCCACTTTTAAAATGCTATACGGTGTCCCGAACACCCAACTCTAAGATCACCGACTCCTGGTGAAATAATGTCAGGGGAATGTGGAGTGGAGCCCGCTCCGCTCTATTAAACACTGATTCCCGAGAATACCGAGGTATTTATTTTCACTTTGTTGGTCATTTGGATAGACCTTACAATTGATTCAAAAACAGCACACTAATATGGAAACTATACAGTCCATACTCGAAGTAAATCTGTTAAAAACTGTAGGCTCTATCACGTCCTTATGGCCATCGGAAAGGTTTGACGGAAAAAAATGTGATAAAACCAAGTACGAAACAACTGTAAAAATATTAATTTGATTTTGACGAAACGAAATAGGGATCTTCGATTTATTATAATAAAAGCTAACTGAAAGTTACGGGACAATCTGATGAAAACTTTGGAATGTAATACTGACAAGCAGTACACGCAGTGTGGAGAGATTTCAGCAAATGGGGGCATACTTCTAAAGAATATCACGGTGACTAAGTGGGTAAGGCGCTGGCTCGCTAGCCTGGAGGTCCGGTGTTCGATCCCTGCATTGGTCGGGAATGTTCATCCAGATTTACCGACGTGGTTCCCACTTGATCAGTGATGCAGGACAGAGGGCCTGACAAGGATAGCTGTTTTGTCGTTCGGATGAGACGTAAAACCGAAAGGTCCCGTGTACACATTGGCGTGCACGTAAAAGACCTCCTGGAATGCAATATAAAAGCAGACCGTAGTGCCATTGTCCGGGCACAATTTTCCTCATAGCACATTATTAAAGTTCCAATAGCATTTTTTTAAGTTATATTTTTAAAATGTATTAAAATAAAGCCCTAAAATAGATTGAACCTATAAACAGTCCTACCTTGTTAAAGAATAATCCTATAATTCACTATTGCCAGTTGAGAAATTGGCAAAAATATCATTTTCAACTTCAAATTCAAACGTTTGAAGATGGCCGTCCATGGAGAGGAATGCTAAAACAAGGGAGGTAATTGAGTAACTATTTCCTCAATCAGCCTTTCTAATGCAGAAAAAATTTGGCCCATGATCGTATAATAGTGAGTTGACAACCTTTTGAGCAAAAGACATAGAAATAATTATGTTTTGACTTTCTTAGAAAATATGAAATTGGAACTTTAATAGGTCAGGTGTTGTACGATAATAAGGGCGCTACTGTCCCCATATACCTGTGCACAGAACACCATATTATATTACATAAAATTAATAAATCCCATCCTACTACACAAACATTACCAGAAGCGTGGATAGGTTTCGGAAAAAAAGGGACAGAACTCTAAAAACGTTAATCCGATTTTGACAAAAGAGAGACCCCCATGTTATCATAATATTAGGTTTAGAAATATATGATGAAAACTGTAGCCTCTGTTGCGCTAACACGTTTGGCATTGAGGGTATGGTTTTAAAAATATTTATCGATTATGACGAAAGGAAATAAGAATGTCGTCTTCTTGTCATTATACTAGAGATTTGTTTTCAGTAGGTCTCGCCCTTCCCACCCAAATGCCTCTTTCATGCATACATTTATAATTCATTTATTTCAGCATTTATTGTTCATGGCGGTGTACAAATAACACTCTTATTCTGGATACCAGATCCGGATGCAATAGTTATATTCTATGTACTGGCAGCTCTATGGGGAATGGGGGATGCTGTCATTCAAACACAGATTAATGGTAAGACCCGCTATTTCTGTATGTAAAGGGCATGGCTTCGGTGGGTTCGTTTTGCCCAATTGCCAAAACCGTCAATTACATCATTTTGATCTAGTTTTAAGTACGTTAGGAGTTTTGAGTGAACCTATACACAAGGCACGATACTAGATCTTTCCGATCTGTGAAATATCTTTCCATGTTTATGCTATTTATAGCCACAATTCTAACCCAAACCCTTCAGAATCGTTTTAGATAAACCTAACCCGAACCCTAACCCTAACCCAAACCCTTCAGAATAGTTTTAGATAAACCTAACCCTTACCCTAACCCTAACCCAAGGGAAAATATTTCACAGATCGGAAAGATCTAGTATTGTGCATACAGCAGGTGTTGTGCGATTTTTCTTGTTCAATGACCCATAATGCACTCGGCAGTCTTAGTAATCGGGTAGATCTATTTGTTATTGTCAACTCAATTTTCGTCAAGGTCGCTGAGATGAAAAGAAGGTTAGTGTATGCATTAGGGCATGGTCTAGATTAAAATTTGGGAGAGAGTTGAATCTGACCTCGGGGAAGATTTCTCGGGACATTTCGAAACATTGTACATGTAATTTTATCATCAATATGATTCCGTTGTAATTAATTTAGAATAATATAATATCATACTTAAGTCCGTTTTTATGCGCCCACACTTTCATGTAAACGTATTTTGTTTATGGACACATAGGTTTATCCCAAATTCTCGGTTGCTTTCAGTATTGGCATATATAGCGGAAAGTAACTTCATTAGCTATGGCCCATGATTGTATATGAAAAATCGCGTTTTTAGCTTGTGGACGCTTTACTAAACCAGTCACATTACAATGAGTTTCATGTAAATCGGACGGAAATTGCCCGAAAAATGACCGTTCCCTGTACGCCAACTGTAGAGTAAAAGTATAATACCAAGGTTGTGGGCCCCTAGAGGTATCCGATTTTGATGACACTTAAATTATGTTTATAGACCTCAGTTTCTTTCGATATTCGCATATATCGGACTATACCCCCTGGAAAAATCACGATTTTAGCTTGTTGAACATCCAAAGGTTTTAATTTTTAACCAATTTGAAGAAAAAGTTTAAATATATCGTGAAAATCGAGCCGAAATTTCCAGTCAATATGTTGTCTTCCCGAACGCAAATAGTGTAAAATTATGTAATACCCAGGCTGTGGACACTCTAAAGGTCACAAATTTAAAATTGGTGTTTATATCCCAAACATCTCAAGATATTGATATTGACGCATGTCGTATCGTAAGATCCTAGATTATAGCCCCGTCTTATATGCCTTTTTAGTATGTTCTCTGTCCATCTTTTGCAAAGTGTGGCCATCTTTTGCATGGCAACCGTTTGCTGGTTTTTTTTTAAATAATTACATTGATGAGTATTGTTTGCTTTCAGCTTTCTATGGATTTTTATTCAAAAATAATGCAGAGGCAGGCTTTGCTAATTATCGTTTATGGGAATCGAGTGGTTTTATTTTCGCCTACGCCTACAACGATTTCATCGTCACCAACGTTAAACTATACGTTTGCATGGCTTTCCTGGTGGTTGGAATGGCTGGTTATGGCACTGTTGAGGTTATGCAACGCACAAGAGCTCCCCGATCTGCTGACATCACCAAATACGATGATGACGAATAGTACGAATCGAGTGGGGAGAGGGGAGGTTAATATATTCAAACACATAAAAACGCTACCCGTATTCTGCATTTTCTGGAAATATAAAATTTTCCATTGTATAATCCACGCCTATATCTACTCAAATTGGTTATTATTTGACATTACTTTAAGAAAACAAATTTGATATAAAAAATAGACTCCCTTACAAAAAAGATAGGGGCGTATTAGTGATGGGTGTGAGTCCAATTTTCTAGTAGGCTAAGTTTAAGGGGCATTTTTTAGGCGACGGCGAGTCTAAAACTTCAATCAGATTATGGCATAAACGTGTCTTATTTTCTATCAGATTAAAGTGCGTATTAATGGTAGCAGTGAGTTTATTGATTAAGATGTATTAAAGGGAGCAATGGGTGTAATATCCCAGAACGTTTCGTGGACTGGTTCAGTTGCTGTGTCTACTCTAGAGCCTCGGTGGATGAATTAGAGGATTGTCCCTGTAGCTGGTACGGAGTCAATTGTTTGGGCTCTAATTTGTATTATGCATGTCTCCACCCCACCCACTTTTCTGGGCATACTTCACCGCCCCTCCCTATCCACAACTGCACCTGGTATTACACACGAAAAAGATCATAGTTACTTTGCAATGTTTATATTTTGTAAGCAATATTTTTTATTCAGATTTCTACCTGAATAGAGATTGGGGAACAGGCATATCTATATAGTGTGGTATGATATGTAATAAAAACAGCTCCCGTGGGATTTGTTTGCTACAATTGATTTTTTTGTTGTTTTAGGTTGATTAGGTTCCAAGTTATCCAAAAATGTTGGGGTTCAAATTTTCCGACCCCCTGACCCGACTGGGGAATACTAACATCTGGTGATTTCAGTCAATAATCTTTGGATTTTCATGATCTGAAGTTCATTTGGGGGTTTTTCATCATGCCGACCCCATATATGATACACTTAAAGTGAATGGAAGTAGTGTCCATTGACTTCCGGTTGGAAATACAATTTCCGGTGTCAGACTCAGATTGATTTCAGCCGATAATTTGGGGATTTTCATGATCTGAAGTTCATTCTGCGGTTTGTTCATCATACGGTCCTCATTCTAGGCTTCCAATTTTGCAACTCTTGACATCTCTGGGAGGGGCCTTTTGAGATCCGAATCCCTCTCACCCGAGTCCATGGCTTTCTCTGTCAATAAGGGTTGGATTTTCATAATCTGAAGTTCATTCGGGGTTTGTCATCATGTCGATACTATCCATAGTACACTTAAAGCAAATGGGAACAGTTTTTATATTTTAATTCCAGTGAGGAATACCACGTCATTTTAGAAGATACCCGACCCTAGTTATGATATGCTATATATTTATAATATACTTTTACATGCGTTGTTCCCTTTTTGTCTGTCAGTTTACAGGTACTAATTTAGTCACACCATATAAAACAAACAAAAGTTTATCGGTTGGTTATTTCCAATAAAAGTGTGGTTATTTTGATATATACGGAAAGTAGAAATATCCAATCTTACTAGAAAAATACTGGATTTACTGACAAACACTCATGGGGCGTATGCAGGACAAAAATGGAAGCCAGGCGATTAGGAAAATCTGCGCGCGTGACGTCAAAGGGTGCACGCAGAGATTGAGCGCTTGATGTACATGTTGATAAACTTTATGAAGAGTTAGACTGTCTGAGATAAAAATCACAGAAAAAGACGCGGGCAGGGGATAATCCGAAAATTAAATTAGGATTCGATATTTGTAATAAATAGTAAGCGATTATCGTCTTATGTATGATATGAATTTCCCCCCGACTTCGCACCAATTGCTAGGTACCGAGGTAAGTCACGTGACACAAACATGACCTCTTCTGATGGATTTTTATAGCAGAGGTATTCCTGGTCAATTACAATGTTTTGAGAAGGATTTGAAGCAAATTTATAACGAATAAATTTCTTTAAATATGTTTTTTTAGTACAAATATACCTTAAATCACCCAGTTTGTACAAGGGAATGTATCTTTAACTTATTATTACTCATTTCTGTAGCTTTATCTGATATAATGCGACATATCGGTCAATTTTTGGTACGATATCGCCATAATCGTGATGTTGTTTTTGTTATTTTTTTGTATTAAGAACCGTTAAAGTTATTTCTAGAAGACAACAAGTATATTGCATATAGTTATTAAATATTGAGCGTCCAAGTTCTAAATTTGACGGGCTTATGCATGTTTTTGTGGTATATTACGGCAATAAATCTGTCAGGTATACGTGTATTGAATGATAAAACCAGGACATATTAGATGTTGAAAACATAGGTAGGTAATATACTTTATTATTACTTATATATTCAATCACGTTTACCCACCATTCTGGTTATGTACCGACAACAAACAATATTAAACATAGTAGGAAATAATTTACGTATTAAACCCCAAATTTAATTATTTAACGACACTTATGCACTCTATGTCATGACCATAAATTACGCTGTTTAAATAAGTATGTGAACTTAGTCAATGTAAACGAAGCTCATTATGACAAACGGCACACAATAGAGACTTTTGGCAAGCGTAAATTTCTAGTACGTATTGCGTATCCGTATAGATTTTGCGTGTGGTGTCATCAATGTGTATTTCTCATACGTGTTACGGCACACGGATACGGCAGCCCGTATCGAACAGCTTTCATACTGAGTAGGTCCGTATAACATTGTCGCCTTTTTAGACACTGAAATGTTGTATCATAGCGTTTTTTTTGAATCGATGTGTATTCTAGAACACGAAGGTGTATATTTGATGTGAATTTAACCATAATAAAGACAGGAATTGAATCATTATTGTTGATGGGTTTTTCTCGGAATTTTCATACTTTTCCCGTCTGTCTGCCTGTATATACTGGTTGAACTACGTGATAAATTTAAGATGGGACCTTCCAAATCTGTAAATGGTGTGATTTTGTTTTAAATAAGATGCAACATTAATTTTTTTTTAAATAGCTGAGCGAATTCATTCACTCTGGGAAATTGTAGGCTAGGTACTTGTCTAGTAGTGCTGATGGTGATCTTGGTAGATAACTGCCATCATGTGTAAAAGAACTAAGCTAAGCTCAGTGACGCATACGTACGCGACGCGAGAATCTGCCAAAAGTACTCTCACGCAACGTATCACGTATACGATACGGATAAGTGATACGGATAGGAGAAATGTCACTTGCCAGAAGTCTCTAATACCTTAAAGCCCCAATAACACTCTTGTTGTAACTGAATAATATGTCCCAATCTTCATTCTGGTCAACAAATCGTATTATTTTAGAATATTCCAATTAAATGATGATATAAATTTCATCTTAACACACCTATTTTAAAAAATTGGAAAAATTCAACCAATTGATTTGAAAAGTCTAACGTAAACCCTTTCAAATGTGACTTGGATTTTAAAATATTTTCGAACCCTCTGGACAAGTAAAATAGGTTGTAATGGATAATTTAAACAACAGGTAGGACGCTTAAACATCTAGGACTTAGAATAAGGGTATTATTTATTTTCTGGAGCTACCAAGCCAGCAAGAATGTTATCGTCCCTGTAAAGCTGCTGCGTGTGCATGTTTCCGCAAGATAGCAACTTGTGTATCTCATTCACCACGCCCCAATGTCCTTCACAAAAGCCAAACAAACATCCAAGACAAGTGGCATCACAACTTGTCAAAGTATTATTATATAACGTGTTTTGTCAGTTGTTTTGAATGGTGTATCTTAATCTACAGTTTGTTTTTTTTTAAAAAAATATCATACAAGAGATCTGTCATTCAGTCAACTGGCATTGTTTTGATTCCCCGGTTGTGCGTGACATGGAGTGGGGTCGCTTATCCAACCTCATGGGTCCCTTCCACTGATAACGACCCCTATGAAAAAGCGAATTATTGAAATTAAAATTGAGCCGTGTTTAGTCCCGAAATAACTCCATCCCCCCCCCCTCTCTCTCTCTAGATAATGTATCTTTAGTCCGGTGGCCTCATGGGTCCCTTCCACTGATAACGACCCCTATGAAAAAGCGAATTATTGAAATTAAAATTGAGCCGTGTTTAGTCCCGAAATAACCCCTCTCTCTCTCTAGATAATGTATCTTTAGTCCGGTGGCTGAAGGGAGGGGGGGGGAATCGCCACCCGAGCTATGCATTTATGAGACCAAGTTTTTCCAGACCAGTTTTTTTGTGTAGATTCCGAAACTGGATGGTAATCAGGCGTTTGAGGGGCTTTTCCGAGATAAAAGCGGTTCAAATGTTTAATATTTTGGATGACAATATTGGTACTGAACGAAAAATTCAAGAAAACATTTTTCAGATCAATTTGGCAACAAGGGGGTTTCTGTTCCCCAAAATACATTTATCCCACCCCCTCCCCCAAACAATGATAATCTTATACCACATTTAGAGATGTGCAGTGGAATTAAAAAGTAATGTAAGACAATCATCATTTAAATCAACGCGAATTTATTTCCCGCCAATTTTATCCCCACCCCACCCCTCCACTCCACACACGCACACCTACACCACATAAATCAAGAAGTTGTCCAGGAACATCATAAACACTTATTTAGAGATTGGCATTCCTAGAAATTTATGTTTTATTAAAATATAACATGATCATCATTTATGTCAACATAATGTCAACCCCCCCCCCCCTCCACATACGCACACCCACACCTGCTACCCCCACCCCACATCCCCTCAAATCAAAACAGTTGTCAAGGGAATCATAAACACTTATTTAAAGATGGAAAGTCCTCGAAATTTAAGTTTTATTAATATATCATATCAACATGTCATTCCGCCCCACCCCCACCACAAACACACGTTCATTGTAGATATTTGACCCCCTATATCTGGGAAAAGCCCCTCAAACAACTGATCATCACCCAGATTCGGAATCTACACCAAAAAAAAAAATGGTCTAGAAAAACCTGGTCTCATAAATTCACAGCTCGGGTGGCAATCCCCCCCCCCCCAAACCCCCTTCAGCCACCGGACTACTTGTTTACTCATTTAAAATGGTGTGTTTTCTACTAGTTTTACATGATGCAATCTGATTAAAACACAGATCCAATTTCGTTTCGTTTTTTATAGTTCAAAATTTCGTTTTTACTTGTCTTTACTACTCTTGGATCTGAAAGACTTGTTATTTAAGTCGTGTTCTGCCTGAAATGAGGGGTCAGCCAATCAAATGGTCTGTCGAATCGACCGTTTGACCTTTTCATGCGTGGAACTGTGGGAAAATATTACCAGCGGATAGAAATCATAACAAAACAAAAGTAGATTTTAAAAAGCATGGCGGTCGCTAATTGGTTTTAATCGAATGACTGACGTTATCGGGTCAAATGTCCCGTGCTTGATACCTGACGTCATAGAACGTGAGCTCCCACTATAACTTGTTAGATCTACATGAGTGTAGGCTATCGAAAGTATAAAAAAACGAAACGAAATATAGATCTGTATTTTAATTAGATTGCATGATGCGCCTTATTTACTGGTTTCATATTACGATGTATCTCTAGTAGTGATATATGAGGTCTGTATATACTATAGTTTTATATGAAGTATCCCATCAAATAGTTTTAAATAATGTATAGTCTACAGTTGTATCTACAGTTGTAAATTATGTATATAGTCTACAGTTGTGAATTGTGGCTTATCTATAACTTTAAAATGGTGCATCTTGTGATAATCGTGCTACCAGTAATGTATTTTCTTCTTCAATAAATTTGGTCGAGAGTGAGACATTAGGTATAGATATTGATACTGCACGCTGACGTTAGTCCAAATATATTACCAAGTATATTACCCAAGACCCCCAAACAATTTAAAATACAGACACTATCCCGCACGACACCGTCCACAAAGTGCAACGTCACATCTGTATTTTAATATCTAATTTATGCCATCGTTTGCACTAGTTCCCTTTCATTATCTTTGCCATTTGTTGATTTATCTGGTCCGCAATGTTATATATGGGACCCATTCTCTTTGAACGCCGGATCTTTATCGTCACCTCTAACTGATATTTTGATCGAACCGATATATCCTGTCTTGGGTGGCCAAGCGTTCTAACACAAGTGATATCGAAATTACCAATTGCGTTGTGATAAGTGTCCTCTTTATCTCTACAAAACCAGAAGTGTCGAGTTGTCCATTGTGCCATTGGAGACTACCGTAGAGATATTTTCCCCATGTATTGTCCAGTACATAGCTTGAATTTTGAATAAACAAACACCTAATGTAAAAGGAAATTTATAAAGCTATAATCAGTTTCCGAGATTAATCTAAAGATGCCCGTATTGTTACACTAATCTGATTAAAATACAGATCTATATTTCGTTTCGTTTTTTTTTTTATATACTTTCGATGGTCTACACTGCATGAAGATCGAAAACATTATCCTGGAAGGTCGTGTTAGGAATCGTGCAAGCAGCTTCTGACCCTATGACGTCAGACATTGATCAATCAATCAGCGTTGGCGTTTCCAATGGTTTACCCACAGTTCCGTGCATGGCGCGCCAAGAAGTCGCCGTAACAGACCGTTCCATTGGCTAATCCCCCACTTCAACCGGAATCCCGGTAATATAACAATTCTTCGAGATCCTATTTTTGAACCATAAAAAAACGAAACGAACTAGGATCTGTGATTTAATTAGATTGTTACACAAGCTGCAAATAGCATAAGACATGCCATTATCCAAGTTGCAGATTGCACAGTATTGTATACGTCTCGAGCACTTTCCAATGACGACGTCTATCTAAAAGCTTGAAAAGTACAGGCTAATAACAAACCGCGTCATTACATTAGCGATGTCTCACTTTGGTACAAAATTAGCGGCACCAGGTCACCTCATTTTAAAACATGTGTATACTTAGACTCTCCTTTCAGGTATTACTGTATCTATCTTGGTTATATACCTATATTTATCTATAGTCCTTACATACACGTGTGAAGTAGCCATACTGGATTAAGAGAATTGTACATAGGGACAGGCTTAGTGAATAGATTGTCCATTAGAATGCTGATCAAACATGGGCCTTGCGATGGGATAATAGTCTGGGGTAGAAATACCTCGACAAATCATTAAGTAAACAAAGTTCCTACAGTATAAAGTGGATCATCAGAATAAAACTACTTTGAAGTGTCGATGATGGGTTATGGCTTAAAATAGCTATGCATACCGTATATCTACATTTTGGCCATTGTTCGTCTGTTATCTTTGATCCTGACGAAAAAAAGTAAATTCTTTACTTATGGTGATATATTTTGCGGCTGATGATTGTGATCTATATCGATGCATATACTACCAGATTTTCTTACGTCAAGATCTGGATGAGAAATCACAATTTCTGTTAATCAGGCTATTTCAAGAGTTTTTCTGAGTGTGTAGGATTTTGTTAACGCTCTTGTAGCAAATTTTTGCGTTGATGATTGCGACAGATTACAATATTACCATCTAATTAAAATAGAGCTCTATATTTCGTTTCGTTTTTTATACTTTCGATGGCCTGCACTTTTGAACTATAAAATTCCAGATTACATTAATAGCCTTGATTATTCAACGCCACAGTTATGTTATGTTAATATCAGTATATAGGTCTAGTTTTTGATTGGATAAAATGAAACAGTTTTTATTAGCTTTTGTTGGCGTATGTTTCGATATCCAGCAACATATTTTTTTTGCTTTATCCACTATCTCCTGGTCATCTACTTCAACTATTGACCTATGGACTATAACCTTTCTCGGGTTTGAATACCCAGTAAATAACACAGAACCAGTTGTTAGCTCGGTTTACAATTTTGTAACAACAAGTTTGATAGAATAGGATCAAGTAAAATTGTGTAGACTCTTTTAAATGAGTAAATCAAATATAAGTGTGTCAATATAGTATTAATATATTAAGAGTGTCAAGAAGGTGGAAAGAAAAGGAGTAGAAATATTATTAAACTTGAAGTAGACATGACCCCATACATGTCGCTTTAATTTGTCTCCATTAATCATCCTTACAGTGAACCTCTCATTAACGCCACGCACCATTATGGATGCCTATTCATTTAACAATTGGAGTTTTTATACGCCGATGTTTAAATTGTGAGCGTTTTCAAGATGCAGTAAGCTGTAAATTGCAATGATATATATTTGGTTAGTTTTACATACCTTGCATATACTTTAAAAGGGTCTGTATTATACGCCCTGTTTATAATCTTTTCCCTACTGAACCTATTCAGCTTTCAGATAGCAACTGTTTCTTGATATTTTTGGGTTAGACCACGAACCTTCTCTGGTGAATATATACTAAACAGCAAAGAAAACGTCAGTACAATTTCAAAATCACGGAGGCACTTTAATCAAATCATTGTAGAAAACGACTTACAAAATGAATCAATGCATTGTTTTGTGAACAGTATGCTGACACATCAGTGATCAAGTCATCACAACTGTAAGACATTACAAGAAGGTTTAGAGTCCTGATGTGTCGACCTCGAGTGTCAATAGCGCAGCGTCTGTACATTCGGTGGACCACACGATTGATGAACGCCACTGGCACCTGAAAACACACTCTCGGAAAAGCTTGGCGTAATCCATCGACTGTGTTTGGTCTCAGTACGACGTTATTATTAAGGTCTCGTCTAATTTCGTCCCAAAGATGTTCAATTGGGTTTAAGTCCTGACTAAGGGCTGGCTAGTGCATAATGTTGACACCGTTCTGCTGTAGAAAGTCCTAAGTAACTCTGGCGGCGTGGGTACGAGCGTTGTCATACTCATACTGGAAAATGTTGTCTCGGTGTGGCGCATTGCTATGATGCCGCCTCCTCTCCCTGGACCAAGATTTTCGAGCACCACAAGACCCACACTCTGGTTCAGGCCGATTCCAACGTAAATCATTATGCCTGGACCTCCCCATGATTCCCGTTCCATGACACATTGGTCTCAATAACACTAGTCCTGAACTTTATACGCAGTACCGAGTCTCATCTGTGAACAGATCTGTTCTGTATTGCCTGTGTCACCATTTCTGGTGTTGTTGGGCAAACTGTAGACGTTCACGTCGATGGCGAGGGTGGGAATCGGTCCACGGTAAAGTCTACGGCAATGGATGTTCTCTGGTGAGACTTCGGCGCACAGTCTCGGTACTGATAAATCTTTCGTGTGTCCCCACTGTCGGATGCATGTAAGGAGGGATTCTGCACTTGCTGTCGCGCAACATGGCGGTATCATCGCTTTGTAGAACCCTTGACCTACCCGTTCGGGGGTGATTATCCGTGGTGTTGGTGGCCCGAAAGCGTTGCTGGAGCTCGAACATTGATCTGGAAGTGAATTGCAACGGCTTGGACAGTGGAAAATCGTCGAGTCTTCCAAGCGCCTGGTTCCTCTGAGCTGTCGCGAGTCGTGGGATGCTGCTGATGTTGTAGTATGAATTATTCAACCAGGTATGAGATGCATTTTGTAGGGCTGGTCCCAGTGACCAGCACGTGCAGCACGAGTCACATGAAAATCATGGAGAACACTTTACCATCTCAGAAGTCAGGTTGCGTTTCTGAGAACATTCCCTGCGTTCAATTCTGTGTCTGGGAATGAGCCTTATTACTCAAGTAAAGTTGGAGATGTGGTCAAACATAAACAATAAAAACAATGCATCTATTCAGCGTAACATACAAATCTGATGTTTCTTTTGTTGCTCAGAAAATATATATAGAAATATATATTTCTATGGTATATGTTATACATATTTTAATATAACAACATTAAATTACATTTGCAGAAACAGGAATGATTAGATCCTATACCACCGTGCGGTAAGGGCTTGGTTGTAAAAGTCTAGTTACGGTTACAGTTTTCAGAACCATTCTTTTTGCCAAAAAGAACTATCAGGTGTTCTGACATGAGTTGGCATATCCTTCATCGTGTCTTTCAAGGTAATTCCTGGACGTACGGAATGATATTTGAGGAATTACAATGAATAGTAACTCCCGATCCAGTATTACTACCGCCTAAGTTCCTCAATATATAATAGACATATTACATGTCTCGTAGGACACGCTTACCAACCTGGACAATTCGCTTTAAAACTTTATTCACTACATTTATACAGACAATAACAGGCGTACATCGAAAATAAAAGAAAAAAAAAGAATATAGCGTGAATGATTGTAGGCTAAATGTAAATGTTTTTGCTGGGAGTTCATACTTCTATTAAGGTTTAATTCAACAAGGAGATGTATGTACCCAACACTTGTTATTTACTATGATAGGTGATAGTTACATAAACATCCTGGTTCAATTAAACTTTTTTTTTGTCTTGTAAGCTCGACGAGGATTGGCGAAAGCGAAAAATTGTGCAAAATTTTTGTATTCGTCCGAAATGTTATATTTTAGAGATTTGGATAGTCACTCCTTAGCTTAGTGTTGTTCATTTCTTGGCCTTCTAATGTAATCTTAGGCAAATAAAGTAATAATAATTCCATTTGTTTTCGTACAAAGCCAACATATTGTTCCAGAAGGTTTATTTAAAAAAAAAAACAACATAAAAACAAGTCTTTATAAAGATGTAACATATTTTCCCTAAAGACTACAACTTTTTTTTCGTACAAAACCAACATATTTTTCAAGAGGACATATTTGTTTGTTTTGTATTTACATGATGACAACGGTCTTTAAATTCAGATACTACATATTTTTGACGTTTAGGGAGTCTTTGCAAAAGATATGGTTGTTTGTGCCCTTAAATTTCAACATTTTAAAGTTGATAATCACCACATGAATATAATGATACGGTGTGAGAAATCAGGAAGTAGAGATTGTATATCAAGTATAATAGAAGAAATGTATTATAGACGTTTGTAGATCAACCGGGCAGAGAGATAACCAACATAAATAGTTTAATTGACAACCTTTTATATATTTATATTAAACTGGAGATTGCATCACAAGTAAAATGTGTATCAACTAAGTTATGTACCACCCATTTGTACAATTGTGTCGTCTTATGAATTAAATTACGTAAAGCTACAATTTCATATTTTAAACTTATATTTTTAGAATTTATTAAAGTAAAGCCTTAAAATAGATTGAACCTATAAACAGTCCTACCTTGTTAAAGAATAATCCTATTAATCCTATTATTCACTACTGACAGTTGAGAAACTGGCCAAAATATCATTTTCAACTTCAAATTCAAACATGAAGATGGCTATTTCATGTTGGGGGGGGGGGGGGGGGGTTAGAAAAACAAGGGAGGTAATTGTGTTATTATTTCCAGTGTGAAGTGGGAAATAATGGCTATGGTCGTATAAAAATGAGTTGACAACCTATTGATCAAAAAGACATAGAAATTATGTTTTGATTTTCTCGCTTTAAGACACACCATTGGAACCTAAAAGTTTAAATACGAGTGGAGTTTAACGTCCTACGTTGGAAATGTATAACGGTTCAATAAAACATGTTTTGATTTAAAAAGAATATATATATAAAAAGGTGTTAGAGGGTAATTTTCTCTAATAATTACTTGTCCAATGCCAGATGGAGAATTTGTAACCGGCAGCGGTGTTTTCCCCTCCCTTTTCCTTGCCTCACCAGCGAAGGGGTTGAAAGGTTATAGAAGACAGACTTTGAGGCGGAAAATATTTTTTGAGAACTTAGTGCCCGGGGCAGTCGCCAAACCCACCGCCCCTCTACAGATACCATGTAATGGGACGCATACCAACAATGACATCTTATGTCACTGACCCCAATAAATCAACTAAAAAATTTAACCACAAGTTTATATGTCCCCAGATTTACTTGTATTCGGTATAAAATTTGCATATATAGTAGGTGGGTAAGCCTGTCACATACGTCACATGGTTTATTTGTAAATAAAGTAGGAAATATCTATACAGGTTGGTAAGTGAGTGTGGTAAACTATTCGTGCATTGCAGGAGAGTAACATCCACACTTTAAATATTATTGGATTAACACTGCTTGTATAGTGAACGATTGAGGGTAAGATATGTCACTTTTTGAATACATTATTTTCATATTATCTGTTACTGGGTAAAATAGTTAATTTGATTTTTCTATGCAGTAGACGGTTTAGTGCATTATAGCCGACTGATAAATTTGTAGATATCCTTTTGCACTTAGTTTGCGAAGGGCCCTTTCTTCGCTTAATATTTATCAGCGTTAGTGTTTTTGTCTTAGCGACCAAGCATACTTTATCATCTACGCATATAAACCAAAATTAAAAGAGAAAATGTAGGGAAAGGGGGGTATCATATTGATACTGTTATTTTGTGTTTCTACTGTATTCAAGGCCGAGTTATCTTTCTGTGGCTGCAGTGTAATTCAATATTAAGAGCCTTTTCCATAAAAGAATACATTATATTTTATTCAACTATGGCGATCGAATAGAACTTTACCTGTATACCTCATTCGTATATAAAATACGCAGGAAAAATGAACAAATAGACAGACACACCTGCGGTGGGTGAAGGGGAGTTAAAGCGAGAATTTCATATTCTGTAAGAAAGTCAAAACACAATTATTTCTATGTCTTTTGCTTTGCTCGTTAGGTTGTTACCTCACTATTATATGATCATAGGCATTATTCCCAACACTAAAATATCATTGACATTATAGGAAATGATAACACAATTATTATCTTCCTTGGTTATCTACACCCCCCCCCCCCCCCATGGAATATCAATCTTCAAACATTTGAATTTGAAGTTGAAAATGATATATTTGCCAATTTCTCAGCAGGCAATAGTGAATTATTGGATTAACAGGATTATTCTTTAACAAGGTAGGACTGTCTATAGATACCAACTATTTTAAGGCTTTATTTTTATACATTTTAAAAATATAACTTAAAAATATGAAGTTGTATATGGCTTTAAACGTCTAATCGAAATAAAACTAGGTTATTTCGGGACTAACATAGTAGATCAATTTTATTTCAATAATTTGCTCCTTATGGGTCTTTATCAGTGAGATTAAACCTTTGAGATTACAGAACAGATGGATTTATGTTTTTTGTGCTATTAGTGTTTGTTGCTAGAGAGAATATTTCAAAATGTATTAAAAATATTTGAAGGCCTTCAATTAAATGTTTATTAATTCAAATGTTTCTACATCGCGGCTATAATTTAAACGCGTGCTTTTGGTATGCCTTGTGGTAGGTATTTCTTGTCTAATTTATATCATTCACGTTGGGACATAACGTTATATCACTTCAGTTATAGCTATTATCAAGAATATATTTTAACTGTTATTGATAGTTTAGTTGTATTGGGTACCTTGACCCAAGTTTTACATACAATCATTATCCGTATTTATTGCGTGGTATCTTTTAAGTATCGGGGCACATATTTGTATTTTGTAAACAAAGTGTTATATACTACCTATTAACGACTGTTCGCCATGTCTGTAATAGTATCACTGTTAGAGTCATTTAATATTAGCGGCTTTGGAGATAGATAAATTACAAACATTAAGGGAAATTTATCGTAAAGCTACCGTTACTTTGTTTCAATGACATTATAAAGGCCCCCGCACACGAGCCGAAAACTGCGTACGCAAATGCCGCAGCGTCATTTTCGGCTCGTGTGCGGGGGTATTTTCGAGCGCATTTTGACGTTCGCCCAATATCTGTCATGTTTGATATTTTTTGACGCAGCGCCAACTGCGCTCTCGTGTGCGGGCGACTCAGCGCTATTTGCGTTTCATTCGTCGTCAATGCGCATGCGTCATCACTACTGCAAAATGGCAGTGAGTTCGTCAGTGACGCAATTTTAGAGGATAAAATCGTCGATTTATGGCAAGAATATCCTTGCCTATATGATACAAAATGCGTAGAACTTCGAGACCGCTGCCATTTTCGGATGAGTGGTGGCCACGTGAACGACTCACTTGCCGCAGTAGCTTTCGCGCAGCGTCGTTTTCGGCTCGTGTGCGGACGCCGTATTTCTGCGTCAAATGCGTACGCATCTAGCGCGGCGCTAAATGCGTACGCAAAATGCGCTCGCGTGCGGGGGCCTTTAGACGTCGCTCATAATAATAAGCAGTAATTGTATTCATATAGAATTGTGACCTGTTGTATACCGTTGGACAGGCGTCTCTACTCCTTGTCACGCACAAGCTGGAAATCGAAACCACGCCAGTTGACTCAATATCAACCTTATGACACGCGCTAACCATTTGGCCATCCAAACCCCAACGTGGCATAATGTAAAAGTAACAAATGAAACTACATACACCAGTTATAACCCTAAACATCAAAAATTATATAATGTCTCTAAGAAATCTACTCAACCCGCTTGCCCAAGGCGGATAGAAAGAAAAACCAATTATAATATCTCTCCATGGTAACGAAATGATGGTTTACCGACTTGTGACCCGCTCTAGTCTTGTGCTGGACTAGAGACTGATAAAAATACCACTGGTTTCCAACGTCATATCCTAATGGAAACTAAGGGGATGCCAAGAAGAACGATCAGATTTAGATTAACATTTATTGAACTGTTGAACAGGTTTATTCATGGAGCACCGAATTATCTGAAAATCCTATCCCTACTCCAGACAGACTACCAATATACGTGACGAAGAAAATGCAACCTATGCGCTAAGCAGAACACATACCGGTACTGGGTATCCTGTACAGGCTCATAATATTTCAAGTCCAGTTCAAAAGGTGTGTACTGTTTGCACAACAGTTTGAAGCTGTATAATGCTAATGGACACATTTCCCATTATGTATTCTTTAAATATTTACATGGACACATTTCCCATTATGTATTCTTTAGATATTTACATAAGAATATAACTACTTGTTTTCCTTTATCCTAAAAGCATTATGTAATCTTTATATTGTAGAATATAATTACTTGGTTTTCTTCGTGATCTTAGCTTAGCAGAATGATCTTTTACTAAAATATGGCTGAAACTCCGATTTTACCCCCGACTAATTTGCATATTACCAATGATGTGGCGTATTTTTTCTTATTAAAGATAGCTTCTTTGATTGCCGGGATACCGATAACATATTGTTAGACAGCTAGGTCAGCTTATTTGGACGGACCTATGACAGAACCCATTATTTGCCTTTATTAGGCCACTAATTAGCATAAGAATAAATAAGCACATTTGACCGTCCTTATACCGCTACGAAAGTTTTTGAGGTATTTAGTGTCAATCCTGAATGGGGGTGATGTAAATCGCACAATTAGCGGAGGATCTAGCAAGGAAGGTGATCTGGTCGTTCTTGTGCACCTTAAAGAATCCCTTACAGTTGGAATCCAATTGCAATATTCCCCTTGTGCCACACTGCATGGTGTGCGCCCGACTGCATTATACGGACATTTGATATCTTAAACTGATAACGGATTAGTCATAAAAAAGGTAGTCACCTAAAAATTAATCAAAGCTTTAACAAGGATTTACATTAGAAAATGAAAGATTGAATCAAAAAAGACTTATAAAACGATGGCCTTTTATATTATGTTATTATGAGTGGCACAAAAGCCCCTCAGTATCGTACTGAATAGCTTGAGACTCAAAGTTTAAAAGACCATGGTCGAGCAACGAGCCATTATAGATAATAATTATATATCTGAACTTTAAAATATATATATCCGAAGTACATCACATTGAAATAACTGTTAGAAATGGTTCATCCATCACATAAAGCTCGATCCTTTTATAACATACTTAAATATAAAAAAAATTAAAGCTCTCTACAGAAACTGAGTCTAGCCTGCGGACGGACAAACGACAACAGCATACGATCGAATTACAGCCTTATTGGCAATGTAGGTACTTGTATGCGGTCCATACAAACATATCGGCCCAAAAAGATTTGAAGAACCTCACTTGTTTGTAACCAGCAGTGTACTACCATGATCGAAAAACTCTAGAATGGGAAACTGGTCACTGGTCAAATGACTTTAATATTCATAAACATTTTGGCGATTTGCTCCTTGAAAGTTGTCTTCTCTCATTATGTAAAGCCAGCTTTTTATATTTTACAGGCATTGCAATACACATAATTCACATGTACCGATTCCGAAACAAAACCCAGGTTGACGGCATTATTTCCTAATGTAGAAATAGCTCTCAAGATTTATCTCAGTATGTGGTTTCGAATACATTGGTAGAAAGACCTGATTCACGAGTTCAAGTAGGGTAAATTAGACTGAACTGTCAGTTTTTAATGAAAATGGACGATAATGTCGGTCGTAAAATAGACTGTAGTGATCAACGGGAAGACATTTTCTTGAGCGAAAAAACTAGAAAGCTGCTAACGTTAGGGATTGAAAATTAGCATGGTATGGCTGAAATGAAGCGAATCTTGGTTACGTGCAAACCATAAAATTATTTTGACTCTTCATTTACGAAATAAGACCTTGGAAGTCATATTTATTAGGGTTTTCCTTTTCATTGTATACTTAAGCAAAAATTGGCTGCTGCAGTCCGACTGGCATGGTAAAATATATATGTATACCTCAGTATTTCCACACCTACACGAATGTTAGTTTACAGAGGTCTAGTTTTGCAAATGACGCAAGATGTCGGGGTATCATCGAGCCTTGATCCACCACTGCTAACATGGTTGTTTTATTTTTAAAGAAGGGATTTTCGCGGAAATGCCAGATTTGAGCCAATTTACTTCTTATTTTATTTGATTGCATCGACAGAAGAAATTGTCGCGGATTTAATTTCAAACCACCAGGATTTTCTCGGCCAACGTTTTGGCCCGATACGTCTTAACTAAGCGTCTTAACCGCTGTATCTATAGTTATTTAGGTTATATACATTATATACATTGTATGGTGTCCATGATGGCTCTTATAACGATGCATACAAAAGATTGTATCTTAAGGGTACAATTTTTGCTGGTGTGTTAAGCTCTGGTTTTAAGACAAACTACGCTGAACTAAATGATCGAATCATTCGACCACACAGGATTCGATACCATAATCCATCGGTTTCAGATTGAAGTGAAACTTAATTGACCTTAATTAAACGATTCCTTCAAACTTATGCAATATAATTTGTGATTTCTATAAACGAAATGTTTACGACATTGAGGGGAGTGTCTCCGCGTCATTACTCACACACATCCGCAAAATATGCATAGTTAAGCACGTTTTTCAGAACTTTTAAGGGACATATCCTGTAAACATCTTAGACCCCCGTAAATCCAATATATTTGTTACATCCTGAAAACATGTGTAATAGGTAAACTCTATCTATTCTAGCTTGAGTACATGAATGTCAATCGGTACATATAGTTGGTCTCGATATCAGATTTTATCAACATCCGGGCAACTTAAACATTCTAAAGCAAACAAAATCGTATACAGATATGTCTATAGTCATTTTGACAAGGGTGAAATAGATGGCACGGGAGCTAAATAGTAAGGCCATTGATGCTATGATCTTGCCGGGAAAAGATGGGCTGCTGATAACCAATATTTAAGACAAAATAAACATTTGCTATAATTTCAGCTTAAAATTCAATATACGTAAATAATTATTACAAGAGTTTGACTCAATCATAGTGGATGTATATAATGATGTACCAAGAAGATCGCCAGAGATTCATTTTTTTCTGTTTACACTGCCCTAAACTTAAACTAGCTGATTAACTCTCTAACTTAATATCATCCAAAAGCTTCCACTTTGAAAACATGAATTATTTGTCAATTTAAATCAACACTGATGCTGTAATCTTGCCGGGAATAGATGGGCTTCTGATATCCAAAGGCAAAATAAACATTTTACCATCGGTACACGAATCCTGTACCATAATGCGTTTCAGCCCGAGTTCTTTCTAGCAAGAAACTCGGGGAACGATACTAGATACATTGCACCAATTTGTTTCACAGAGAATTACTCACGAATTATCTCTGTAACAGATGACTGTCCACAACACGTGCGTTGACTGCACGCGGCGGTAGTCATTGGCTCAACGGCTCGTACAATGTTTACTTAACACCTAACTGCGTTGGGCAAAACATTTTACTCATTTTAATACCCATTTACACTAAATAGGAAATATTTTTTAACTACAAATACTTCAAACGTCTTTATTTATTTTTCTTTTACCTCAAAAAAATGTTTGAGAATTTAATTTGTCATAGTAAAAAAGTTAATACTAGTATGCCGTACTCATTAAGCGTCGTCGATGTCATACTAGTGATTATAGCGGCCAAGCGAATATTCACTGCGGGATCAGTTTGACATTGCACCAAATCAAACGGCGTCTGCAGACTGGAATATCCAGACACTAGAAATTTGCATTCAAGTGACAATGCTGGCTTATTTCGCGGGACATAACTGATTTGAAATTAGAGTAAAAACGCAAACCATTGAATGTAAATCAGTTTACATAATTCATACTACAGTGTTATATGCGTTGCGAGTTGCGACCCACTGCTGTCCATTTCTAGGTCCCAAATGTTAGCGATTTAGCTCCTTTAAGGGACAATATTGGTGTCAGTCACTGTTACATATTATGTGATAGAACTGGTTGAACACCGTACGCAGGTCATTGCTACGATAGATACGTAATAAAAGTTTCATGAATCGGAAGTGACGAACGCCAAAGGAAAACACGAGTTATCCTTCTATATAACTGACTGAAGTGATGAGTGATAACAGATACATGGCCGAATTTCTACTCACTAATAATTGAAATAACTTTAAACCAAGAAGACAAATGATTTGGATGGTAGCAAAATACCATTTGAAACACTATACCCGGACAGTGGCAAAATAACTTAAGCACAACGTTGTCTTTTCGCCCCCGTTTGTTAGTTTATATATTTCTTTATTAAAACTATCTAAATTTTACTTTCAGAAGTCGACAACATGACGGACAAAGAGAAATACCAAATGGATTTTCCAACTAAAGAAGCTAATGGACATGCAGCTGAGCCTTTCACTTGTCAAATGTCCAAGTTCCAAATTCTTAAAAATTTGTTTGTCGTCAGTTTTGGATTTGTTTTCTTGTTCACGGCTTTTCAATCTATGGCTAATCTCCAGAGTAGTTTAAACAAAGAAGAAGGAGTCGGCACCGCTAGTTTATCTACTCTTTATGGAGCTCTTGTAGTGTCTTGTATGTTCGTACCACCGATCTTGATAGCTCATTTAGGATGTAAATGGACCATTCCTCTATCTATGTGTGGCTATGTTTTGTATATGGGAGCCAACTTCTATGCCGTATGGGGGACCATGATTCCTGCAGCAATAATCTTGGGTTTAGGCGCCGCCCCACTTTGGTCCGCCAAGTGTGCCTATCTAACAGAAACTGGTGTTTGGTATGCAAAATTAACCGGTCAGTCAGAGGATGCCACCATCAATCGTTTCTTCGGAATATTCTTCATGATCTTTCAGACAAGTAAGACATGCTTTAGCTATGCTTTATCTTTTAAAGATGTTTTGCCATTAGGCTATTTTTTGAAATTCCAAGCAAGTATTTGTTATTCAAAGTTCCCTGCATTGGCCGAGAAAGTTCATCAAGATTTTCCAGCGTGGTTTCCCCTTCCCCATGTCAGCGGAGTGCCTGACAAAGACAGCTTTCTAGTCGTTCGGATGTGACGGAAAACTGAGGTCCTGTGCATTCATTGGCGTGCACGTAAAAGACCCCTTATCATTAGGTTTTCGACAAGAGTAGGCCATAGTGTCGCTGCCCGGGCAAAATTTCCCTCATATCCGTCTTCATTCCCTTAAATCCGTCTTCATTTCGGTTTGTAAAAAAGAAATATCCAGATGGACGGGTGGACCAAAGACCAAAGCTCCGTGACGACTATAGTCTTTTAAAACCAAACAAAGGTAAATTAACAGATAAATCCATGTCATATATCTATACTAATCGTGGTCTACATTTCATCAAACTCAATTTCACACGTTTTACACAGAAATCGACACAGCTATAAAAAGGGCATGTTTACTATGGGTGGATCGTGCCTTCATGTGTAAACTTAAATACTGAAAAGTCAGACACGTTAAGTCAGGCAAAGACGTAAAATTAACAGGATTACACGCATGTTGTAAATAACAGCTCGTATAATCGGAATAAATGTTTTACATTTCTGTGGTAATTTCAATGCCTTGAAAATTTAAACTAAAGCCAACCGAATGGTATGCTGCATTACTAGATTTTGGTGCAAAACCCACAGCAGCTGCTGTGTGTTGTTATTACTGAATTATCAGGTAAATGAATATTTCCCGAGCATGGCGTTGCAGTGGTTTGTAAAATTAAAAACGCAAACATTGGGCACACTTTCTTTGGAGCCGGTTTTAAGATCACTTGGGCTTTTTGATTAAGCGGAACGTTTATATTGGTATAGTTATGGGAATTTTTAAAAGTCAAATGTATGTAAAAATCCCTCACGGTATGCTTTGAGAATGCAAATGGAACCTCGGTGACAAAACACTGATAGAAAATAGGCTGGAATTTTATGTAGCGTAAAATATGATATTAATTAGTTTTTATATTGGCAGATCGCGTAAAAACTCGGTCGGGAAAGTGGTTTGCGTCAAGCGAATCGGAAATATAAAAAGAATTACTGGAAGCGTTACAGAAATGGTCTTTGATTCAAAACTGAAATAGGTTTAATAATACAAATTCTCTGATTTTTTTCAGGTCAAATATGGGGAAATCTGATATCATCCACGGTATTTAGCCCTACACCAGAAAATGGAACAACTTTAAATGTAACAAATGATCTAAATAAATGTGGTGCCAATTTTGATCCTATAGACCCCCCGTCAAACAATACCAATCTGAAGAAACCAGAACAAAATCAGGTGTTGTAAATTGGGGTCAAAGGAGTCAAAACCAAAAGTACGACACAGATGTCAGTAGTGCGTGTGTCCGTCACTGGCTCTTCCGCACGCTGTGCAGCGACGTAGCAAGGAATTGACCATCAGTGTCGTACTTTTGATTTTGACCCCTCTGACTTTGTTCCGTTGAATACAGATTAAACATCCATAAGTGTCCAGATGTGTTGTTATTGATGTGTTTCCATTTGAATATTGTTTACAATAAGAAGCAAAATGAATAAAATATGTTTACAGGATCATTTTGTTATACGAAAAACTAAGTGATGCGTTTTCTATGGCACTCAGTATATATGAGCACACCTTTTCGAACAATGAGTTGCTTTGATGGTTGAATAAATTGCAGTCGCTTCACAATAAGGTGTGTACATTGAATTGGTTATACTGTAAAAAAGATGGTTTGCGTTTTCGTTTGGACATCTACATCTAGACTGAGGACTATTTATCAATTTAATTTGATGGAGACTTGAACTTAGCAAACTACACTGATAACGCATTCTAGTACGCATAATATATCCTTTTCTGTTACAATTTGAAAAAAAACCCCAAACATCGGCGCTACATTCTCATCATCAAATGAAGTGAAATGGGGGTATAACGGGCTAATGAACACAACAAAATATTATAACTGTGATACAGTTGATAATATAGCGTTACGCAGCCTCTATGACACCACAAAAGGTAGCGATAAAGCAGGTGTTTGTCTACAATCTAAGTAGATAGTTCTCAGCCTGCTGAATGAAACTGGAGCTTATCCGAAAGGAAAACATGGGTGTTGAACAAATTTAATTAGTACCGATTATGCTTTCAAAAAATTTGATCTCCATTGCGTTCACTTGATATATTATCTGGAGAAGAGAGTTCACATGATTCACACCAATTTTGAAAACGCGTCATTTCATTACACCAATGATTCACAACAAATTTAAAAATAATATGTTATAAAACCTTAAAATCGATAGGATTCGTAATCTTATGGCCCCAATGCATCGTACTGATGAAAAGAATTAGTTAAAAATTGTAGCCTCTATCACATCCACAAGATATCTTTTATGAAGGAAGTGTAACTCCGGTACAGAAGATCGCAAGACGCGCTGAACAGTTGCTTGTCACCACATTTGAAAATCCACCCCACCCCCCACAAAAACAAACTTTGGCATTATGGTGTTAACAACCCCATTGCTGATGTACCGACTGATTGACGAATAGAGTGGCGACATAATACTGAAATGTGGTCGCATAAAATTATACAAGGAAACGAATGGGGGCGTTAGGTCAAAGCCTTTCGCATAATATTATAAAGACAGATATAGATCTTTTTATTGTAAGCTCGTGACACTAGAATTCAACTGCTCACTTTGTACGATTGTTACCATAGATTTGAATGAAATTCTCATAACGTTCATTTTAAATTACGGTTTTATGAACTATTATAGCAGGAACGACCAGCTCTTTATCAAAGTCTTACATAATTCATCTTTTAATATACTTCGTCTTGTACGTGTTAATGTACATCTTCTCTGGGAATATTCCTGTTCGTAATGCTGTTTCGTTTGTTTTTCTTTGTGTTTTGTAGATTTATCTTTCCCCCATTGTCAATGTAATTAATAAATTATTTCAGGTTTATTTATTATGTGGTATTTATATTGGTTGTGCTGTAGCAGCTGTTATTATCATAACTGTTTTATTGGATAAAATCATCCTTGAAAAAGATGAGAAAAGGCAAGGTCGACCATCTCCAAAACTTTTGATTGCAACCTTTAAACATTTGATATCCTCACCAGCACAGATTTTACTGATACCCCTAACTATCTACTCGGGTGTTGAACAGGCTTTTATATCAGGGGATTATACAAAGGTTAGTATTGATGTATCCAATGTCACTGCTGGTTGGTAGTGGAGATCGTCACAGTTAATCGCAAAAACAGAATTATGATTATCTCATAATTGCGAGTTAACATCTCGTAATTACGACATAGTGAACTCGTCATATAATTTACTGGGTAGCAAGGCCGAAATAGGCGGCGGGATCGATGAATGTTGAGCCTAGCCCACAACCGCGTGTTTTGGACAAAGGTACCACGATGGAGGGTTCGATCCCGGTGTTGGCCGAAAAAGTTCATCGGGATTTTCCGACATATCTTGACTGGCAACTTCTGTTTAAAGTAGGAAGCGACTGCAGTAGTGTATGTTGAGTACGTGGGAATATAGATTAGCCAAATGCGTGCACCAGAAGTACGGTTCGCACGAACGTGAAGCACAACTAGTAGTACGTATTATTACTATTAATACTTTGCCCATGCACGGCAAATCGACCAAAGAAAACCCATCTTCACCTTTTTGATCTGCACTAACCGTTTGGGAACTTGGCATATACACATATGGAGGCAGTGTGTGAGATCATACATAATCCTTGGACTGGTATGTGCACCTGCATTAATTCAATTGCACGGCATTCACGGGATAATTGAAAATACGTCTCGGTTTTGTCATCCCATTGCCCATTGGCTTCATCATCATTGCCCATTGGCTTCATCATCCAAGTTCGCAATGGGACGACGTTATCTCGCACCAAGAAGTAAGGCATTAGGGCATGCCCCTGTCATAAAGCTCGCCATTTTACAATAAAGAGCAGGGTTCTGATCAAACTGATCCCGCAGTGAATATTCGCTTGGCCGCTACAATCACTGATAAGCATGACATCGATGAGACTTAATTAGTTCGGCATATGAACTTTTGTACTCCGACAAATTAAATTCTCAAACATTTTTTTGAGGTGAAAGAAAAATAAAAAAAGACGTTTGAAGTATTTGTAGTTAAAAAAGATTTCCTATTTAGTGTAAATGGGTATTAAAATGAGTAAAATGCATTATTTTGCCCGAAGCATTTAGGTGTTATGTAAACATTGCACGAGCCGTCGAGCCAATGACTAACGCCACGTGCAGTCAACGCACGTGTTGTGGACCGTCATCTGTTACAGAGATAATTCGTAAGTAATTCTCTGTGAAACTGATTGGGGTCTGATCTGTTGAAGACCCCACAGTCCGCCGCCGACTCACTGGCACCAAGACTCATCATCCTCAAGAACTTGTATCGGTCATACTTAAACGATTTATTTCTGGCGATTCATTATTTGGTTAAAAAAAAAGACGTGAGAACCTTCGTTGAAACAGGCAATTTTTTTAATCCGTAGCCAATTCAGTAAAATTTCGCGGTATTCAATCAATAAGTGTTTTTTTTTTTAGATTCCTGACATCTTATTATGCCATCTAGATATAATATATATCTTTTTTACTTTATCAGTCATTTATTAATTCCATGCTCCAAATAATTAAACCACTAATCCTAATGCTCCTTCCTAAGGTGCAGACGTAATAGCATAAACATTCGATGACCAGTGGACAAAATAATAAAAAAAAGTGCAACAGAATGTGTCAGTTATTTGAGCAAAATGAATGGGAAGTGTTAAAACTAAAGCGGCCATTCAAATTTAGCAAGTAAAATCAGAAAATATTCCGGGAATATTGTCAGCCGTATAAAACATTTAACAACAATAGGTATTCGTGTTCAATCTGCAAGAACTAATGCGGTTTTTAATGTATACTACAAATCATATTCATCAACCTAAAATCATATTCATCTACCTGTGGATACAAGGCCCTGAGAAACAGTCACCCAAAAAGATAAGAAGAAAGTGGTCATTTAAGATGCTTCCAAAAAATGATTATATTTATATAGTAACATATTTTCTGTTTCAGTCGTATATTACATGTTCATTAGGAATATGGAATGTAGGCTATGTGATGATCTGCTATGGTGTTGTTGATGCTATTTGCTCGTTTGCTTTTGGAAGAATGGTACAATATGTTGGTCACATTCCCTTCTTTATATTAGGTCCGTATTCCTGTTTACTTAAAGTGTATACTCTACAGACTTGACAGAGAGCAACGGTGGCTCAGTGTGTTGGACAAGAAGGTTCCAACCTGGCTTTCCCTCTGACGAAGGCCAGGTGGGCCAGGCAAGGAATAAGCGTTCATATCGATCCGCTACGGTGATGCATTCCTTCATTGACTTATGTACATGTAGAACTGAGGGCCTGAATGGGTGCGAAAAACCGAGGTTCCGTGCACACATTGGCGTGCAGGTAAAAGATCCCTTGGCAGTTGGAATTCGATATAAGCGTAGGCCGTAGTGCCGTCGGCCGGGCAAAATTTCCCCCATGGCACACTGTATGGCGTATGTCCGTCTTCCAGTAGCCCAGTTTAGGTGCCGAAGAGTGGGACGCTAAACCCCATTTCATTTCATTTCTTCATTGACTTTCTGCTCTGGCATAATCTGGTCATTGCCTTGTAACCTACTGTATTACAAAGAATAGCCACACACGCGGGAAAATACGCCCACACAGCAGCTACGCCATGGGTTGATAATTTCATTGTTTTGTGTAGTAGCGCATCTAAGGTGGTACAAAGGGAGGTGGCACAATATCATATAAGCCTACTGTATTGAAAGAATGTACCATACTAAATCCACTATCTAGCTATATGCCACTGTTTATGCGCCAACGTTTTGTTAATTTACAGAACAGAAACGCGTCTCGTAATAAATACGGCCTCGTTAAACACATTTTTTTTTTTTATTTTACGGGTCCATTTCACGTTTAAATTTATAACTTATTTCTATTTCAGCATTTATTGTTCATGGTGGGGTACAGATAACACTGTTATTCTGGATACCAGATCCAGATGCAATAGTTATATTCTATGTACTGGCAGCTCTATGGGGAATGGGGGATGCTGTCATTCAAACACAGATTAATGGTAAGAACTCGCTATTTGTGTTTGTTAGACGTTTGTGGGGAATATAGGGTTTTTTACGCAGTGGTTTTGAGAAAACCCATTGGCGCACAAAACAGATAAAGATGATCTCGCCGGGTGCCTGACATATTGTTTTCCATTTTTTCGACTTTTAAGTATTATCGGATGAATGGACATTGGATGGAGACTAATAGCTCACACAACATCATAGGTGATGTTACAAAGTGGCTGACTAAATATTTACCATTATTTTGACATTATGGATAATAGGTAATGCTGTCTTACCACTGGCCGGGCATAGACAAATGTGTCCGATAGTCCGATTATGTATGTCTGTATGAACAACGACTGAAATGGTCCAGAATGCACCGGACAGACTTTGTAATCTTTCAAATATAACCGTTAAAATATACAGAGGAATACAATATAATTTAAGTGATATGTGAAACATTCGCACTTTTCTTCAACGTAATTTTACTGTACCTCAAAATAAAGACTTGATCTTACGAATGATAAACAAAACCACGGGGTAATAATACGTGTATTGTTAAAATTAGATTCATTAAGAAACACTTTCTAGCGCAAAAATTCTCGGGACGTTTTTAAATACTACATATAACTGTTAGGTATCACAATATAACCCCCATTGTAATTCATTTAGAATATAGTTTGGCGGTTAGTTCTAAACTTGTACGTACTAATGTCTATTTATTTTACTTTCAGCTTTTTATGGATTTCTATTCAAAGATAATACAGAGCCAGCCTTTGCTAATTATCGTCTATGGGAATCCGTTGGTTTTATTTTCGCTTACGCGTATAACGACTTCATCGTCACGAACATCAAAATATACGTTTGCATGGCTTTCCTGGTGGTCGGAATGGCTGGTTATGGCACTGTCGAGGTTATGCAACGAACACGATCCGCCCGATCTGCTGACATCACAAAATAAGGAAGTGGTGAATGACAAAATTGTTTCTGTCCATACTCTTTTATAAATTAAATATCAGAAACAAGTCAGTTTATGAACATTCCATGTATCACTTATTCTATTCATCCCATGAACCAGACTTTGCGTCTAAAAATCCTTCTGACATTCATGTAACTATATTTAATTTAACTCTTTGATTGGATGTCTTTCTTAAATGTTGCCTATACCCCCCCCCACACACACACACACAAACACACCCAACGCACACTCTCCCCTTCTATATAATCTCTGCACGCCAACCAAAACGAGGAAAGAATTTTTATCATAAACTATTTAGATTCCTACAGTGGCACATTATTTGATTGATTAGTGTCCTAATTTTGTCTCTTTTTAAGAATTTGTGCTTTGGCGTGCTAGAACATTCTTTCTGGGAGCTATGTTTGTGGACTCCATATAACGAGTCTAGACTTTGACAATTTGTACATTATCCATCTTCCAGGGATATTATGTAGGCCTAATTTGTCTTACAAATATTTTTAATATTATTATATATTTGTACATTTTTATTTTTTTGTAGATAAAGAAAAAAAAAATATATATTTAAACTATTACTTCTTTTTTGTTACAAAAACCAAATAGAGAAATTTGCACCCGCTTTGACACCCATGGACTAACATCTAGATTATCCAGGGTGTTTCAACCGGGAGGACCGGTTGCCCACATTTGACCACAGGGTCTCAAGTATACAACAGCCTGTGACGTTGTGAAGTCTCCAAAGCAATAAAAAATACCTACAGTCAGACCCATTTGGGCTGCTATCGTCAGGCGAGTAAAGTGTTACTGCAGGCAAAGACGATCGGTCCATATAAATTAATCAAATAAAAATAAATCGCTTTGTTATTCCCGTTATATTGGTCTTTCTTTTCAAAAAAGAATCCATGGGATGTGACGACCGGAACTGAGGGCCCGCTTTCCACGTCTGACAAACGATCCATGGTATTACAATGTAAACCGGTTTGTAATTCATCAAGTAAACAATATAGAGAGGAGGTGGGGTGGGCTCGGCGTCGACATAATCTAGGTCATTTCGGGACTTAAGCCTGTTTTCCACTAGGCGATTTTTTTCGCCGCGAAAGATTTCGAGCAAGCGCGCTTGTATTTTCCACTACACAAGCGAAGGAAGGCATTTCTTCAGGAATTGCTTCATTCGGATCATTGCTGTTGGTCGTTGTTCTAGTTTGCCCTAAGCTGGAAGACTCGGCTTCTTGAACGTCAGGTTGGGTTTCGCCCTCAATATCGGTACTGTTTGGGCCAGCATGGATTGCAGCAGAATCATCAACCATTCTCATTTCCTGTTCATCATTAATGGTTGCTATGCTAACCAGATCAGAAAGATTCAAATTTCTATTCTTCATCAAAATGTCCGTTTCAGCCATTTTGTTTGCGGGGAGAAACGAGAATGGAGTTGCCTCGGCCTCGTGAGTTGTATAACCATGTGAGAGTTTACTGAATTCTCATTGGCTTGCTCCTTTTTTCGCGGCTGGAAAGTAGAAACTGGTCGAACTCACTTTTTCGCAGATAAAAGAGCCAGCGAAAATTATACTGCACATGCTTGTACTCGAAAAATTTGGCTTCGCGCGAAAAAATTAGCCTAGTGGAAAACAGGCTTATGTAATGGAAATGTACCGCGAAGACCTCGTCTTTCATGGGAACAGATCAAACTGAATACACAATACCTTACGTTGGATAATGTAATTAAAATTAGCTTACACCTATGTTTTTGTTTCGTTGACTTTTTTCTGATATTACACTACATTGTATCTGAAGCAATCTTCTTATAATCACAATGCTCTGCCAGGACCAGTCTATTAATGTCAAAGATTCTTATTTCAAGGTCTTTAACACCTAAAATCATTCCCATATATGCTTTGACATAATTTACCACAATGCGCAGTTTCCTTATAACAATACAAACAATTTGAAGTGATCTGAACGCGGCCTGTCAATGATAATGGCAGATGTTAATGTTGTATATCAATAAAATAAAATGAAACGAATTAACATCTGATTTTAATGAGATTGACACGTTTGACAATATAAACAAGACTGCGTAAACAATACTTGATATAATATATAATGCAAAATCTGGCTTTCAAATTACTGTATCTCTGTTTTGTTTTGACTATCAAATGTTTTATATTGTCTTTTACAAGTCGGATATAATCGTTTTTGTGTTGACAGGTTTGAAATATTTTGACCGCAGACGTATTAAAAAAATTATGTATGTGTAGGTTCGATATCGGTTAGAAGTGATAGAGTTGGGGTTTCTTTTCAGAGAAATAAACATAAACCAAATTCTGTAAAATTTGGTTTCCATGTAGGCTTTGTAATTTTACATTCATTCATATCCGTCTTTACTCTAATAACAAATCACTTATGTTCGGCGAAATAGGCCTGAAGTCTCAATAGCATGTCGATCTCTAGCGTCTGGTTATTCCAGTCTACATTAATGCGTATGATGCTCTCCATGCACCACCGTTTAGCCTCGTTCTCTAAGTCCCTTATTACAAATGGGCCCGAAACGGATTACGATTCGTGTATCACTGATATTTTTTTTTTATTTTGTCTTTAATATTGGATATCAGATGACAGCATCAATGTTAAATTAAATTGACAAATAATTTGTGTTTCCATTGTCGGGGATTTTGGATGATATCTAGTTAGAGACTTAGCTACTTTAAGTCAAAGGGACACAATCCGGCACATCACATATATAATATAGTAAATAGTGGACTTTTTGTTAAAGGCAAAATGTAATGGTAACCTTTTATTTCGCCCCTCTACATCCTAAAGATACAGAATAAAACATGATTTCAACAACGGTTACCAACTTGATTTGACATGCATGTACCACTGACAACTAACTATGGAGAACCGACAGTACCAGCATTTTTGTGCCGTGTTCTTCTGTTTTCTATTTACGGTAATCTGTGACCCTTTGTCAGCAATCTGAGGATCAACTACATTTTAAAAGTAAGATTTTTTAACACTTACTTTAAAGGAACTAAATCGCTAACATTTGGGACCTCGAAATTGACACAAGTGGGTCGCAACGCATATAATACTGTAATATAAATGTATATAAACTGATTTACATTCAATGATTTCCGTTTTTACTCTAATTTCAAATCAGTTACGTTCGGCGAAATAAACCAGAAGTCTCAATTGAATGCAAATGTCTAGCGTCTGGCGCTTCCAGGTTACATACGCCGTTTGATTTGGTGCCGTTTGTTTCTCGAGTCTCTTGCTAGAACTGGGGCTCAAACGCAGTATGGTACACGATTCGTGTACCATTTGTAAAATGTTTATCTTGTCTTTAATATTGGATATCAGAAGCCCACCTTTTCCGGTAAGATGACAGCATCAATGTTGATTTAAACTGACAAATAATTCGTGTTTTCAATGTTGAAGATTTTGGATGAGTTAAAGACTTAGCTACTTTAAGAAAAAGGCCCTTCAGCCAATTTTATTCTTATTCAACTATTGTAAATTATAACTTTAATAGCCCTTGGTGGTTCTGTTCATTTTAGGGACAATCAAAGCAGCTGCTTTTTATGATTCTTGGAACATAAATATAAGGGACTACGTATTTTTTATATTGTAAGTATCAGGGCGCGGAATTATCTTTAAACGTAATCCATGAAAGACCAGCTATATATATATACAGTTGATGTGACGTATATATTTACATAATATATGAATACTGAATTCTGATTATTTATTAACGACATGATCGGGGTTAGGGGTAGGTCACCGTGGGTGGAGCTCGGGTAGTGATGAAACCATGAAATCACATTTCTATGTCACTTTCTTGAAGATTCATTGAGACTAAACCACCCGCACTTGAATATATTATCTAATTGGAAAACTATTAAGTAATAATTTTGATGAATGATTACTAAGCCTAATGAACAGTCAAATCTTTCCCCCAGGAGAGTCAGACGTTTTATTGTGTTATTAACCCAGAATCAAAACTATACCAGATTACCAGTTTTTATATAAAAACTTATCACTCATTCAATTTGAGTAAGTGAGATACGACTTCCCTACAGATATCATATTACTACATCTATCGCGTTCACGAGGTTTGCAGTACAACTCCGGAAAAGAAGGGCGCGGAACGCTGGATATCAATAGGGTTCACCCACTATCCCTCTATCGCACTCACAAGCCAAATGTTGACGTTCCGTCGGAAGGACAATGTGACGGCATAATGTGTGCATACATAAATGGACATAATAATATTAGTATGGATACCAGAATGGTGGGGGAATTTTTTATTACCTTAACCTATGCATGTTTTAAGATTTGTAGATATATTACCTCAATAAATATGACAACAGTAACCTGTATTAAATCATATACCGGGACATATTGGATCTTAAAAACATAGGTAGGTAATATACATTATTATTACTGATATATTTATTCAAGTTTACTCATGAATAATATTTTATAATGCGCTGACGCCAAACAATATTAACTTTATAAGTAAGTAATATCGTTTATTTATAAATATATCAAATATGTTTTAACAAATATAAGTATAAATTCTCTCTTTTGACAACCTTTGTACAGTCTTTATGGTTTATTTTGAGAATAGGTTAGGTAACAAAATGTTTTAAAAATAAAAGGTAATGAGCGGATCCACTTCGATGTCCCAACCCGAGAAGACCTAAGATTACAGGAAAGCTACATACGTAGTCCACATTTCTGTAAATAGTTTTAATGATTACATGTTAGCTGTGAAAATCTTATTTTTGCTTTCAGAAGCCAACACCATGAGGGACAAGGAGAAATACGAGATGAAATCTCCAACTAAGGGACCTAACCGACATGCACTCGAGCCTTTCACATGTCAAATGACGAAGTTTCAGATTCTTAAAAATTTGTTTGTCGTCAGTTTTGGATTTGTGTTCTTGTTCACAGCTTATCAATCCATGGCTAATCTCCAGAGTAGTTTAAACAAAGAAGAAGGAGTCGGCACCGCTAGCTTATCTACTCTTTATGGGGCTCTTGTGGTGTCTTGTATGTTCGTCCCACCGATCTTAATAGCTCATCTAGGATGTAAATGGACCATTCCTCTATCTATGTGTGGCTATGTCTTGTATATGGGTGCCAACTTCTATGCCGTATGGGGGACCATGATTCCAGCAGCAATAATCCTGGGTTTAGGTGCCGCTCCTCTATGGTCCGCCAAGTGTGCCTATCTAACAGAAACTGGTGTTTGGTATGCTAAATTAACCGGTCAGTCCGAGGATGCCACTATTAATCGCTTCTTTGGAATATTCTTCATGATCTTTCAGTCAAGTAAGACATAGCTATCCTTCATTGTTTTAAAGTTTGTGGATATGTTTGACTCAAATGTTTTAATAAATTTTAATGCAACAGACATTTGATTTCTGAAGCAAGCGGAGGTGCGACTGTAATTGCTTTAATATTGCTGGTTTGGTTATTTCTATATAAAATAAAAAATATTAATTACATAACCCTTTGCGATTTTGAGAAAAATGAAAATACAGAGTAATTTCTGAATCTTCAACGCCTAGCAACAGCTTAGCCAATAATTTCACCCCGGTCCATAAACACTTGTACTTAAATTAATTTGGCCCCCAATAGATTGTCAAAAGATTTATTGTCTCCAATTTTGAATCTTTCAAGTAGATTATAAAATAACTCGTCATGTTAACGCTGTTTACTCCCATTAATCGTCACATGGTGCATCTCTCTGTACATTCAAATACGATACGCTGAGCTATTGCAGAAGTTTTCATAGTCAATAAGTAATAAATCAGTCATAAAACTCGGCAATAATGAAGAGCCAATGTGCCTTAGTGAGTAAACATATTTACTACCGACAAACTATACAATTACATTTGAGATTTTTATGGCGAATTCGCTGCTAATTTCAGGTCAGATATGGGGAAATCTGATATCATCCACGGTATTTAGTCCTACACCAGATAATGGAACAACTTTAAATGTAACAAATGATCTAAATAAATGTGGTGCCAATTTTGATCCCGCAGACCCCCCGGCCAACAATACCAATCTGAAGAAACCAGAACAAGATCAGGTGTTGTAAATTGTTATTTATAAGTTATAGCGGGCATTTGTTGTGAAACGCATATCATTGCCTCAGCAATACAACCACAATTCAGATGTTCTTAGATTACATATTACGTATGTAATTATACAGCATAAATTTCTAGAATATTGTCCAGAAATCTAATAATAACGCGTGGTGCCAGATAAAATCATTCATCTGAGTTGGTCTTCTCCACGACATAGACAAGACATGTTCGATTGAATATTTTTCGTTTTTCTGTCTTCTCTAGTAATCAAGGTCCCTTTTCACGAAATTTAAACTAAGATAAAATCCCAATTTTAGTAATATGATTGGATAATATGAGATTGATTTTATTGCTTAGCCAATCAAAATTGAAGTATCTGCTATTTTTTTGTATTTTATCGTTAGTTAAGATTTCGAGAAACATGGCCCTGTAATAATGATTCGTTTGTTTTCCGTGTTACCTATATGTAATTATTTCAGGTTTATTTATTATGTGGTATTTATATTGGTTGTGCTGTGCTAGCTGTTATCGTCATATCTGTTTTATTGGATAAAATAATTCTTGAAAAAGATGAGAGAAGACAAGGTAGACCATCTCCAAAACTTTTGATTGCAACCTTTAAACATTTGGTATCATCACCAGCACAGCTTTTACTGATACCCCTAACTATCTACTCGGGTGTTGAACAGGCTTTTATATCAGGGGATTATACAAGGGTTAGTATTCAATTTAATTATTACTACGCAACGTAACCGAAATTGTAAAGCACAAATGTACATAGCAGTGTTGGGTGCTTAGCCTCTGTGATCCAGACCAACACTGTGCATGTTCACTAGCAAACTGTTTCCGCAGTGAATATTCGCTTGGCCGCTTGCTATATCAATGATAAGCATGACATCGACGAGACTTAATGAGCTCGGCATATTAACTTTTTTACTCTGGCAAATTAAATTCTCAAACTTTTTTTTTTTGAAGTCTGAGAAAAATAAATAAAAATGTTCGAAGTATTTCTAGTTAAAAATATTTCCTATTTAGTGTACATGTAAATGGGTAAAATGCATCATTTTGGTCGAAGCAGTTAGGTGTTATGAAAACGATGCACGAGCCGTTGAGCCAATGACTAACGCCACGTGAAGTCAATGCACGTGTTGTGGACAGTCATCTGTGACAGAGATAATTCGTAAGTAGTTCACTGTGAAACAGATTAGTTCACTATCAAGAATTATAACATTTCAACTTTCAGGGATATGCTAATCCCGATGGTTCAATGTTACGTAACTTTTTAATTTGTGACGTCCATGGTCACAATAAACGGGACTGCCTTTACGATAAGAATAATTAATCGTGCTATAAGGGTAATTAAATGCAAGCTGAAATGATATGAAAAAAGGTGGAGCGTCTTACTGGTCAGTTCCGATTGGGCTTATGGACACAGATCACCAAATATTCACGAAACAAGGGCGGAAGTTATTTTTAGTCCTTCTCTCCCTTTCCCTTTTCCCCCTTTTGCATGGCGATTTTTGTTGAATTTTTGGTGTAGAATCGAAGAAAAGGGTTTGAAAATACATTTTCTGCCAGGTTTTGGTGAATATTCATGATTTTGAGGCGGAAGGATACAAGAGTTGTGAGGTTGGTTACGTTGAAAGGGAGGGCCGAAAATTGCAAGGTTAGCTGTCTCTACTTCCGGCTTGTCTATCTCAAGTTTTTCATGAAGAACCTCATACATGCTTTTGGGCAAGAGTCTGCCACATGTTGCTCCATCTGTGGCAGAAAGCGTTTTGCCCAACGAATATTTGGGAAAAAGTTACAACCGGTCTAATAGACGAGAATTAACATTAAAGTCAATGGGGCAATAATTAGTGATCTGTGGCCTTATGCAGGAGGGTAAATACAACTTGAGTTATCTCCCCTCAACTTTCTTCCTGGGTTAAAACAATTTGTTTCATGCATGTGCAAAATTTAATACGCAAGCTTATATGAAACAAAACAAAAATCGTATTGGAAAACATCTAATATCTCGGTTCAGAGTGGAGCAATATGACTAAAATTTTCAGCATATTTTGAATTTTTTTAACTATTATAGCGAGAACTGTCAGTTTATTAACTGGTCTTAACGTAATGCCCTTTTTAAGTCGACGATATTAAAGATACGAAAATATGTGTTCCATTGTTATAAAGCTCATAGCAAAATATATTCTGTTTCAGTCGTATATTACATGTTCATTAGGAATATGGAATGTAGGCTATGTGATGATCTGCTATGGTGTTACTGATGCAATTTGCTCGTTTGCATTTGGAAGAATGGTACAATATGTTGGTCACATTCCCTTCTTTATATTAGGTTAGTAAAAACTACAAAAATTTAAATCATAAATCCAGATACTATTTTAATAATAGCCCATTGCAAGTTAGTCCTTCCGATATCAACATTATTGACGATATGCAGTTATTTACTTGGTTAATTAGACAATCTGCATTAATAAGTTGATAGTTCCTCGTAATTACAGATACTTTCATCAGATATAATGACCTAATTTTGCTGCAGCGAATATATCTTTAATGGGAAAATAAATTAAATAAAATGACGATTCATCGCTTTATACATTATTCTCAATGGTTAGATCTATTTGATAAGACCATCTTCAAGTTTGGTCAAAGTTCACGAGATGTAATGGTACGAATCCCAACGCTGGACCTAGCCCTAATGCTTACCCACAATCTCGCCAACAATCACGTGTCCTAATAATATTTACATGTCAGCGACCTTGACGAAAACTGATCTAGGCGTTTCGACGTATCATGATTAAATTCCATTTTAACGACAAAAGCTAATGTTTGTCCACACACCAGTTTGTAATGAATTGACAGGAAAACAATGATGCCAGTCAGGATCGCCTCCTCTATTGCGTGTTCTGTAAATTATGCCCCTTATTTCTAGTGAGGACATCCTTGATTATCTTGAACCCTATTTCTGAATGTAGTGTTATGCAGATCCCTTCATGTATAAATTAATGTTAATATTTCAGCATTTATTGTTCATGGTGGGGTACAGATAACACTGTTATTCTGGATACCAGATCCAGATGCAGTAGTTATTTTCTATGTACTGGCAGCTCTATGGGGAATGGGGGATGCTGTCATACAAACACAGATTAATGGTAAGAGCATCTTCTTTTTGTGAGTAAATGTATTTTGATGACCTAGTGTGGTTTCCCACAGCATGGCGTAGGCCGGCCTTTATTTAATTCTGGTGGAGCAGAGCCCATTTCTTTTCACGACAGTCGATTACGAGTTATGTGATGGT
The DNA here is from genome assembly GCA_036850965.1 of Patella caerulea. NCBI lineage: Eukaryota > Metazoa > Mollusca > Gastropoda > Patellidae > Patella > Patella caerulea. The sequence goes on from JAZGQO010000006.1 coordinate 31,062,658, forward strand.
CTATGAATATTGGTGTACAAAACTGCGACAGTCTTATTCCGCCAATAAAATATCCAAGGGAATAGAAATCATCGTTAGTGAATAGTCTGAAACTGGTTCACAGCCTTGCTGCTATTTAAAGATGGGTTCTTTACTTTCAGCTTTCTATGGATTGTTGTTTAAAGATAATGCTGAGCCAGCCTTTGCCAATTATCGTCTATGGGAATCATGTGGTTTTATTTTCACCTACGCTTATAACGACTTCATCGTCACCAACGTCAAAATATACGTTTGCATGGCTTTCCTTGTGGTTGGAATGGCTGGTTATGGTACTGTTGAAGTTATGCATCGTACAAAAGCTGTTCGTTCTGCTAACAACAGTAAATAAGCCAATGATGAATGTCACGGATATGTCCACAATTTAAACTGAACACCGAGTTGGATAACATACTTCCGTGAGAAGGGTTGGTACTCAAGTCCAATTTTTGTGTTTAAATCGAGCGAACCAATGAAGCTTCGCGGTTAGGCTTAGGTAAAGAATCAACAAGTGTTTAAATGACTTCAAAGACAGTGGGTTTTTATACCAATCGACACGAAAAGAGATTTCTGTCATAAAGTATTCAGATTCTAATAAAATACGTGAGACTATATACCTCACAGCTGTCAGTAAAAATTTAAAAGCGCACATTCTATATGGAGTACTGTATTTTTATTATGTGAAATTAAAAAAAAATACCATCTTAAAAGTTTAGATAATAGTTTATTCTTATTTTATGTTGTGGTTACAAAGATAGTCTATCCATAAAATCTCAGAAATCATTCTCTCCTTTGAAAGTAAAATTTAAAATTATCTCCAAATGATAACCAAGGCGCGAACGCACAAAAAGAAAATAAATTAAAATTTAATTTGACTTCATAAAGTCTAGTGTTTTAACTGCGATTACATCCCTTGTGGAATTTCTCCTTCGAGTTTCATGATTTAAATCTTTGAAACAATTCTCTCTGTATCTTTTCTACCCTTCTGAATGGCTATTTCTGATTATTATTTGCCCGGTGTCTAACTTAAAAGCTCTAAGTATTATGATACAAGACTAATTCGTCCAATACCTTCACTGCGTTGGCTCCCGTTTTTGTACAGTATCTTTGTATGTGGGCGACTAAAGCTGAAGATTATGTTTCGACATTATATTGTTTCTGGTACATCTTTCTGCTGTAAGAGGAGTGGGGTCTATTTCAGTAACGTTCCTTATCTCCCGAAATGTAGGTATACTAATGACGTGAAGGTATCCCGGGAACGTGTTGCAAATCATGGTAAAGGTGTCCTGCATAATAATATGCATCCTCGGTTACTCAGTGTACTCATTCCGTTCTACTCCGCTATACCCTAGGTTAATCCATAGGATTTCCACGATTTCAAATTATAAATTTGGTGACGGCAAAATTATTGCACCTGGCATTGCACAAATTGTAAATAAAATTACCCATACGTTTGTCTTAAATTGGCTGAAATATTCTGTTAATTAAATACGATTCTACACCTTTCAACTGATTATTTTACAGTTTTAGTAATATTCTGCACACAGGGTGCTACAATATGAGAATATCACTCCACCTCCATTTGCTTTCTTTGACAATAAACATACATAAATATAGAAGAAAAATGAATTAATTCAAATTACAAATATATACATTAACATAAAAGTTAAATTCGCTCTGTTTATTATGTAGGCCGATCAATGTACAGCATAAATGGCACACACATTAAAATATGAATACAACTTACCATATTTCTCAACAATCTATAATAGTTTAGACATCGACTATGAAAGGGAAAAAAGTTTTATATACATGTAACTCAAAATGTGACTGAGTGAAAAACAAGTTTGGTATGATTAGTGCAGAATGATAAATGTGAAATTAAATAAACTGAAAATATTGTGGTTCAACGTTCTACTTTTCTGTGCCAGTGCCAATTTTACCCGATTGGCTATACCCACCCTTCATCGAAATCGAACCGACAATTGATATTTTACGCGTACACCAACGAGTACACGAGTGTACCCAGAAATTATCCTATCCAAAAGACTAGATGCCTTTTCTTTGCCTCATTTATACTGACAACAAGGGTTGGTTACCCAGACAGTAAAATTCCGAATAACTTTCTCGGCCACTCAGTGAGTCTCGTGCAATTGTGCAACCGAAAAAATATTTTTCTATCGGAGCATTTTTGTTACAACCGTATTTGATTCAGCACACATAAATTTCAAGCAAAACGAAAATGAAAGTAAACAATTGCGTACACTCATCGTCATGTAAGACCCAAATTAATGAGAAAACATTTGCATTTATTTGTTGTAAACCACACGTCACTGACATTTAAACGGATGTGGGATTTACCGAGGCGGGGGTGTTTGCTTACTGTTTAGTACAAAACACTTCGCCTTATGATTCAACAGCCGTACGTTCATTTAAAGATACATTATGGGAGATTAGATAACGAGTTGACAGTTATCACTACAATAGTTAAAAACTAGATAGTGTAAATCTCATTCTAGCCTCGACACCGGGAGTTGATTATGGTCTGAATAAGTTAATTAATGTCTAATTAATAGTTTTTATAACTTATCAGATTTTGCTCTTGCATAATGAATGTTTAATAATACACATTCAGGCGCGGATCAAGGATTTTTTGCGGGGGGGCTAGGTTTGATAAAAGGCACTGAACCAATTAACGGGGGGTTTGGGGGCCCTCCCCCCGGAAAATTTGATAAATTAGATTCAATTTGGTGCATTCTGACGTATTTCCGAAAGGTAAATTCCAAAGTTACAGGTCTAAAAGTCGCCAATAAAATCGCATAAAAAATTTTCAAGTCTGAGCAGGGGGGGGGGGGGGGAGTCCGGACCCCCTGGACCCCCCCCCCCCCCCTCTGGATCCGCGCCTGACATTTACAAATATATTCTACTAGAAAACAGCTCTTAATAGGAGTTTGCACCGTACTTGGAAATATTATAACCAAAGTGATGGACCTAACTATACACTATCAAATTGTTGTCAGAAAACATCATCAAATAAGTTTGCTATACAGTGCCACCGCCAATCATATGACTGAATGTGTTTTCCAAACTTGTAACAGAAACTGGTTACCGCTAAAATAAGTGTCTCTATTTTAATAACGTACAAACGTCTACCATGTTGGATGATCACATGATTTAAAACATAATACAACAATAATTATTCAACTCGGCAAACCTCAGTAGACTCCAGTACCAGTACGATTTTCTCTAAACAAAGAACAACGTTTTCGAAGAAAACTCTATATACTCTTCGAACAATGCATGTTTTCCTAATAAGTAAACTGACAGCCGCCTGTAGGCATGTACCACTAACCGTCGTACAGTCGAGGCTAGATGTAGGTCAAAACATTTTTTCCCTCCACAAATATGTGAAGTAAGGACAATAACGCTATTAACCGTATTTTTTGTAGTGCACATCTCTATGATAAAGCCATTTAAAATGAAGAAAAAAAGATTCTTACTGATTGATCGCCCACAAAATATGTGAACGAATGGGCGGACGACATGCGGACGAATACTTGGAGAGCTAGTATAAAGACCCACTTAAAATATTGCAATATACAAAATGTAAATATTTTTAAAATGTGGAAATCTGTAACAGAATATATATATTCAATTAATCACGTTACCACGCGCATTATTTCTACTTTCTAAAATATCACCAACTTTTTCAATAAACTCGTCTTCCACAGTGTTGGCGTTGGGATATTCTATGTAATTATGTCTTTCAATTGTTTTTCTTAAAAGTTTTGGTACATATTTAATTGGTAGTTTTCCTACGACTATAACGGTATAGTCTTCGATATCCCCTTCGGAAACAGCCGCCATAATATTATGCAATTCGAATTCACAACGTCTGTCTTGGCCATAGTGTTTAGATAGAATAATAAATGCACGTCGACTGGATGTCAGATGTCGATTTATGCAGCTGACAACAGATAGGTGGGGTTCGAAATCTCTTTCACTAAAACACACATTATAGTTTCCTTGAAATTCTCTTTCATTGATCTTGCCATTATCAATTCGCGGCAACAACTTGTTTATCACCCAAACATTATCCTCTGGTGCACATGATATATACACGTCATAGTGTTTGTCCTCTCCTGGAATAGCCTCATATCCCCGAAGATCGGTATTTGTTGTGCCTTTGACAAATTTCCATGCTCGATATAGGCGAAAGGATACAAACCATCTGTAGCGATAGAGTATCATCATGATGAGTATACTAAGAACTAATCCAACCCCAACACCACTCAAAATATAATACAAAGTCCAGTTTCTGCAATCAATTTTAGAAGCTTTGAATGACAGGAGTGGTTTACCTTGCCAAGACGTCGGGGCCGCGCAAGTCCAATTTGGCAAATCAGGTAAAATAACATGGGTGTGATTTATCCAATTTCTGAACCATCGCAAATCACACGAGCAGTCAAAAGGCGACTTTCTTAGATCCAATACATTGAGATAATTGAGATCTTTCAGTGATGTTTGGTTAATCAAAGTTATCAAGTTGTAGCTCAAGTCTAATACACGAAGCTGCTGGGTTTTTGCAAATAAGTGTTCTCCCCAGTGTGATATTTCATTTCTAGCAAGCGATAGATTTGTTAAAGATACAAGTTCTCTTAACATTGATTCATGGACAGTTGAAATCTGATTGCCATCTAAGTCTAGTCTTTTCAGTTTCGAGAGTCCAGCAAATAGCTGTCCATTGGAATCGGCACCTATAAGGCTGCCGAGATTATTATTTGACAGTTCTAGAAACACCAACGAAGTCAGCTGATTGAATAGTTGCAGTGGTAAATTTGAACATTGGTTATCGACAAGGCCAAGGTATACTAAGGAAACGAGGGGATCAAATGTACTAGAATGATCCTGGATGATTTTTAAGTTATTTTTGTTCAGGGAAAGAGATACAAGTCGACCTAAATTACCAAACAGGCTTCCAGGTAGGTTGGCAATTCTGTTTTCCTCTAGATGAAGTTTGTTTAAGCGATTAAGACCAGCAAAAGAGTTTTCTTGTAAGACGTGGATTTTATTAGTATCAAGATAAAGTTCCAGTAAAGATGTGGCATTGGCGAAGTCATCATTTTTAATAGCACTCAACTGATTCTTCTCCAGATGCAACATCTGCAGTGAGGGCGGCAAACCTTTTGGAACAGACGTTAATTTGTTATCTGTTAGAAATATTCGTTGTATGGATGATAGATTGTAAAAGGCCTCGGGATCTATACTCATGATGTTGCAAGCAGTCAAGTCTATTTGCAAGAGTTTTGGCAGATTAACAAAGGCCATCTTTTGAATACTCTGTATTCGGTTATTACGGAGGCTAAGGTCGTTAATTTTCTGCATCCAGGAAAATGTTTCTGTTGGTAAACTTCCACCTAAACTAATATTACGAATGTCTATACTAACAATTGGCGAGTATCGAAGTCCAGCCATTACATTCTTCAATTGCCATTTATTTAAAGGATTGTATCCTATTTTCAAAGATTTAATTTGAGTCAAGTATGAAAACGTTGCGGGGTCAACCTTGGATATCTGCGACCTGGCAATTTCCAATTTTTGAACTGACGAATTACGTAGATTTGAAAAAGTTGTATTCAGTAAATTTCCAATCGGGTTATTGCTCAATATTACATCTCTGAGCTTCTTCAGTTGAAGGAATTCCGTTGGGAAAGTGGCATCACTTATTTGATTGCCTTCCAAAACGAGGGATGCTAAGTTTTTCAGCGGTCCAAGTGGTGGTATAACGCTTAGTCTGTTGGCCGACATGGACAGGTAGAATAATGAATTTGCCCCGTTGAAGGCGCCTTTCTTTACTGACGTGAATTTATTGGTCACTAGATAAAGCTGCTGAAGTTGTCCACAGTCCAAGAAGGCGCCCGGTTCTATTGTGTTTATTTTGTTGTTTCTTAGATCTAGAAGACTTAAACTGGAGAGGTTCTTCAGGGGCCCAACTGGTATTTCTGTGATTAGGTTGTGATCTAAAATCAGTTTTTTAACAGCTAAAGGTATGTTACTCGGAAAGTTTGTCATTTTCTTACCAGAACAATTCACCGTGGATAAGTCTTTACTGCAGAAACATCTTGAAGGACATAGCTTAGCTTTAGACTGGACAATTAGCAAGGATATTAATACCAATATCTTCATTCTGAAAGATAACAGATAATATGCATGAACTGTTTATATTCTAAAAGGAGGAGAATAGTTCACCAATTCCAATATTCATAAGGGTTGTTATGCAGTAGCAAATGAATGCCTCGCGTTCAAACTGTATAGTTAGCTTGGTAGTAAATATAACATGCCTCTTTCAGCTATTATTCAAGATATATCTAATTGAGGCGCATCGTATACTACTACCTTCCTGGTTACGTCTACTAAATCTGTTAACACTTTTTATCACGTGCATTTAGCATAAATGATAGTCCATTGGCCAATTACGCTATTTAACACTGTTCATCACGTGCATTTAGCATAAATGATAGTCCATTGGCCAATTACGCTATTTTACCGAGATTTGTTCTAATGGTTGGGATACAGCTATGGCGGGTGTGGCGCCAGGCCATTACCACGGTTTACCACCCATTACCACGGTTTGTCGTGTATTTTGTACACGCTGATCAGCCATCTGCTAATTAGACTATTTGGCCTATACCGTTTTATTTAGGTCTTCGAATTTTTTCTAATGGTTTGGATTGTTCGTGCTTTGTTTTATTTTATTAAAGAGACAAGGATCCGTTCGTATCCACAAAACGAATATTTTAATTCTATGCAGCCCAACGGGCCTTGTTTAAAATTCTCCCCGATAGATTTTTCGACACGGACGGGGTTTTTACTGCTCAATGGATTAATCGTTGATCGTCCAGTCCAAAAACTATTTGTTACGATCCCCCCCAAAAATGACTACTTTGGAGTGCGTTGTGCCTTTTGCATGCCTATCAGGCTGACACCCGTTGCAGTAACGTATATTTCATTGTGGCTTAGGTATCCACGACAATAATAACTGAAATCATAGATATATTTTGTAATATCAATATTTTTCAGGTGACACTATCAAAGATTGAAGCTTAATTCTGTTTTCAGATGGCAAGTAGTCATTCTAAAATGTACAAGCTCTGCCATACCCTAAATCCGCGTTTCTCAACCTGGGGTGAATTCACCCCCAAGGGGGGAATGGCTCGCGTCCAGGGGGTGAATGACCACACTCCCAGTAACTTTAAAATGGTCATATAAAGGTTGTGCAGTTGAGAGCAAATTTCGCACTGAACGGGAAACAACATATTTTCATTAAAATATAAATTTGGTGATTATTGAATCTCACTTTCGATCATATTTAATGTCAATGTGGCCAGGGTGTGCAGGCCCGTGCAAGGATCCGCGGTTCATGTCGGATGGCTTCTATAGAAAAGGGCCATTTTCAAGTGCCTCTGAAACGCCTGGAAGAGTGCCTGAAATGGCTGGAAATCACGTTTCCAGGCTCCAATTTCTAAAAATTTCCTAGGTGGGAGCCCCCCCCCCCGACCGACCCTCCTCGACTGGCTTCGCTCCTACGGCGCTCGCGGTGACCAGCTTCGCTGGCCACAGCTCGGCGGTCAGTAAGCTCCTCAAAACTCTGGTGGTAAATGGGTCGGCTGAGAATTCATTTAGGGGTGAGCGGTGAGAAAAGGTTGAGAAACGTGGCCCTAAATCAAGCAATTAATCACTATATATACACACACATTACTTTAATAGCAAAAAAGCTCTACGCCTTTTATGTGAATCCAAATAATACAGAAACCTTTATAATGAGTTTTCATGACAAAAAACTAAATATAATTTTAACTTTACCTAAATAGGTCATCTGACATGATAAGATATACAGTGACGATAACTGATTTTGTTACGGTCGGATGAAAATCGGGCTGGTTGCTCTGGTGTAATTCAAAATAGTCTCGCCTTTCTCAATATAGTTTGGGTTATTTGATAACCGTGAATCAAATTTCTGACAGTTTACATTGAGTTCATCTTACATAATGTATTTATATTATTTTTATTAAGTGCTTTCTTAAAGCCCCAATAACAATCTTGTTGTAATTGAATAATATGTCCCAATCTTTATTCTGGTCAACAAATTGTATTATTTTACAATATTCAAATTAATTGATGATACAAATTTCATCTTAACACATCTAATTTAAAAAATTGGAAAAATTTAACTACATGATTTGAAAAGGTTAACGTAAACCTTTTCAAATGTGATTTGGATTTTAAGATATTTTCGAACCCTCTGGACAAGTAAAATATGATGTAATGGATAATTTACACAACAGGTAGGACACATAAACATCTAGTACTTAGAATAAGACTATTATTTATTTTCTAGAGCTGCCAAGCCAGCAAGAGTGTTATTGTCCCTTTAAAATATTATATTGCTGCAGGTCACGGCGCCTTTCTTTGTAACCCGTAGTCAGTATGACCTAATTGCCAGGACGAAGCTATAAACGTTGAGATATTCTGGTGTTTGTTTTTAGCCACAAACTGAAATAGTTTTACCATGCAAACTTAATTTCTTTATTATTAATGCTTACGTTGGTAACGTCATAGCCACTTGTGTACATAAAAAATGTCGCGTCAAAATTATTAAACGTATATTACCAAAGAGATACACAGTAATGTAATTATTTAATGGTTCATACTTCACTGTTCGTGATAAGATCACTCAAATTATGAGTGAATATGAAGATAGTTTTTAGGCGATGAAAAGTATTCGTTTGAGGCTATTTGTCCACGCACAAATCATCAATAATGAATGTACCGATTGTAGCTACGATGAGCGAGACACAGCATACAATGTGCTATAAAGCATATTTAGCCCGATGCGACGACCTACTCACATATCGAATTCCAACTGTCAGGGGTTCTTTTACGTGCACGCTAATGTATACATGGGACCTTGGCTTTAAGTCCCATCCGAACGAATATACCTTGTCCCTTGCCAGGCAGGACCTTCGACCTGCACCACGCCGGAAAATCCCGATAAACTAACTCGGTCAACACTGCGCAGATGTTACACTTTTCCATGGGCCCGGAATCAAATGGGGCCCAGAGGTATGGTACAATAAATCTATCGGGTTGTGAGCAATATTTTCAACTAGTCAATGTAGACCAATCACTTATATGTTTCATCATAAATATAACATCTTATCGACCATGTGGGAGTGAAAAAAGGGGTCACAGAGCAGAAATTAGCGAAACGACAGCATGACATTATGTCAGTGTAAATGTCCAAAACAGTTGTACCTACCTTATTTTATTTGATGGTGGATTCCTAGTCTATACATGGAATTTAGAAAGAAAATCTTTATATACGAATGTTATAAAGTCAAATATAAAATTGCAGCCTGCAGACGATGTTATGTAATCCTATTTATCTCACAGTATTAAAAGAGGACCAGTCTATTCACAGGGACACCAGACAGCGATATAAACAACTCTTATCTCTAATGTGAACCCCATTTATCGTTAACCAATTCAGGTGCGTCGCTTTCTCTACTGTGACATCGAAACGCACGCATACTGATGAACATAATAAAATTACCCGGTTAACAATTTTTCATCTCTACTCCCGGTGCCGAATAATGGAAGGTGCGGTGACGAGGTCGTCTGTATGAAATATGGAAATCCCAGAATCAATGTTGAATTCTTAGAAATACCCAGCTGTAAGCGTGAGCACATTCTGTTTCTGTTACGATCGATACATATTTTATTGTAAATATATACATGTATATAGTTATGTAAAATATTTATTATGAGTCATGTGTATATAATAGTGTTTTACAGTCGCTGGTTGAATTTTTTTTTCTCTAAATGCTCTGTAGTATGGAAGGATAAGGTTGCCAATACAGAATACACTTTTCAATAATACAAAATACAGTATAAAAGTTGTTTTGTGCATAATACTTCTGCATTCTCTATTACAATATATTATATAGGCCTACCTAACATGGGATCTATGACGCATAAATTATAAATTTCCGTCCTCTGTAGTATGGAAGAAGAAGGTTGCCAATACAGAATACACTTTTCAATAATACAAAATACAGTATAAAAGTTGTTTTGTAAATAATACTTCTCCATTCTGCATTCTCCATTAGAATATATACCTTACATGGGATATATGACGCATAAATTATTAATTTCCGTCCTAGTCCGGATTTTTTTTTCCCGCCGTAGATCCTTTTTAAGAAGTCCGGCAGCCAAACCCCATTTTGAGGCTTAACATGGAAATATATAAAATTAAATGAAATGAAATGGGGTTTAACGTCCTACTCTTTTGCACCTAACCTGGGCTAATGGAAGACGGGATAGCCCACCTAATGCTTTGTGATGGATTATATATCTTTAACATAATTAGATTCAGAATCCGGATGATACCACCCTGGCACCCTTGGGGAAATGTCAATATTCAAGATGGCCGCCATAACGCATTTTCTGGTTATTCAATGGGGAAAAATTCATAACAGATTCTCGGGGAACATAGTTTAATGGTGGTTTCTGTAGGAATTCGGCCCGCTGAATCCAATGAGCTTGGGTATTACTCCAAAAAATGACGACTATTCCCGTTAGAGGGCAAAATTCAAAATGGGGGCTCATTTGGGTGGGAAACTCACAAAATTCCAGGAGTTCCCGAAATAAGGTGTGGAATATATTGAAATATAGGTTTTTGGTGGATTATGTATCTCGAATGAGTAAATTCACAATCTGAATGACACCATTGAGGAAATTCAAATATTCAAGATAACCGCCATGAGGCATTTTCTGTTTATTGAGAGGGGTAAAATTTGTGACAGATTCTCTCGGACCTCGGTTTGAAGGTGTTTTCTATAAGAATTCGACCTGATGAATCCATTGAGCTTGGTATTCCTCCAATGTTGATGGTTATTTCCGCTAGGGGGTCCAAATTCAAAACGGAGGCTCATTTTGGCGGGAAACTCACAAAGTTCTCTAAAAAAAGTGTGCATTCATCGTAGTTCCATATAGAACTCCATTTAGAAGCTCAAGAAACTCTGGTCACTGTATTCCCATGTCCGTGGTCAAATGGTACTATTCATACATTTTGACTTCTCTGTTGAGTCTTAAATTATAACAAGTATAACCAGAAAGAAACACCCATCGGGCCCAGAATGAACGTGTTGCTGCTCCTGCACAACTATATCAGAAGTAAGCCACAGTTAACTTTTAGATACATTTGCTTTCGACTATGCGGTCCAGTGGTGGATTGTGTTTGGCTGTGAAGCTTTTGTGTTCTTATAAGCAAGCATACAAGGAGTAGAGTGTCTTCGAGGTAGTTTAACGCTCATTCTGCAGTACTCTTACTATTTTCTTCCGTGGTTTCCTAAACTTAGCAATTTCGTCGACTTTGGGCACCATATTGGCGTTTCGTTCGTCCATGGCACATTGCGGCAGCCAGAAATAAACTCGGCGAACACGAAAACCTATAGTTTGAGGTATTACATTATCACATTATATTGTTATGTCTTGCCAATATTGAGCACAACCTGGCATATCTTTTGGTCGGAACATATTTTTATGTTTATATCGGAAGTAACTATATTTCAATATATTAATTACACACCTTTAATAGTTTTCCGCCAAACTGGGTCCCACTTTGATTTTGACATCCTTGTGGAATTAGTCGTCACTTGTAGGAGGAATACCCAAGCTCGTTGGATTCAGCGAGTCAAATTCGGGTAGAAACCACCATCAAACCTATGTCCGGAACAATCTGTCACAAATTTTAGCCAATAGATAACCAAAAAATGCCCTAGGGCGGCCGTCTTGAATAATTTAATTTCCCCAAGGGTGCCAGGGTAGCATTATCTGGATTCTGAATCTACACATATTGATGATATATAATCCTCCTAAAGCCTATATATCAATATAATTATTACACACCTTTTTATGGAACCGCCAAGCTCATTGAATTCAGCGGATGAAATTCTTCTAGAACCGACCTTCAAGAATCTGTCACAAATTTTTATCCCACTAAATAACCAGAAAATACCTCATGGCGGCCATCTTGAAAATTTAGATTTCCCCAAGGGTGCCAGGGTGACATCATCCCGGATCCCGAACCTACACCCTTTGAAGATATATAATCCAGCAAAAAACATTAGGTAGGCCATTTTTCCAGGTTTGTCGATCGGCTGCCGGACTAAAGATATATGTTCTAACACGTTAAGGTCTGTTATGCATTTGTCTAATGCAAATGCAGAATGGAGAAGTGTAATAACTATAATATTATTGTATTTTGTATTATTGAAAAATGTACATGTACTCTGTATTTTAACACCGTTACAATCGTATCGTGGTGCAATGGAAATTGCAAATTGTAAAACTAAAATGCGTATTTTGAATTGCTAAAGGGCAAAGTTATCCTTCCATAGTCTAGCAGTATGAGGAACCAGAGGAATCGGAGAAAACCCAGGTTGGAAAGACGCAGTCGATCATACGCCTTGTCACGTACAAAGTGGCGCTATATGATCTCAAAAACACACATCAGACCACTTTATCACCTAATATCGGACTTATTGCAAGCACAATATAATAGAAACCCCTAAATTTTTTGAAGAAAAGTGAATAAATAAATAAAAAATAATGTTGTTTCCCCGCCCCCGCCCCCCCCCCCCCAAAAAAAAAACAAGAAAAAAACCCAAATACAGGATTTATACTCTTATATCGAATTACAACTGCCACGGGTTCTTTTATGTCTTTCTAGAAAACTGTTTCACAGAGAATTACTTACGAGTTATGTCTGTCAGAGATGACTGACTTCAATACGTGCAATGGCATCACGCGTCGTCATTCAATGGCTCAATGGCGCGTGCATTTGTTTTTTTTTACGTAAGACGTAACGGCTCCGGCAAAATGATGTTTTTTTACTCATTTTAATACCCATTTACACTAAATAAGAAATATTTTTAAACTACAAATACTTCAAACGTCTTTACTTATTTTTCTAATATATGCAATAAATTTTTTAGAATTTAATTTGTCTAAATAAAAAAGTTAATATGGGGGATTAATTAAGTAGCGTCGATGTCATGCTTATCAGTGATTGTAGCGGCCTAGCGAATATTCAGTATTCACTGCTGATAAGTGTGTCTTTCTAGGTCAACACAGGAATCGAACACGGAACCCCCCAGGTGCGAACCAACGTCTTACTCACTGAGCCACTGTAATCCCCGGCATTAAATATAATTAGAAACATTAATGACAAATTCTACATAATATTTACTGTTCTGAAAATAATGAAGAATATACCGTGTTACTAATAGATAGTTTGCCAGTTTGGACCTCGACTTTAGACGCCGAACTGTGGGCCTCCAGCAGCGCTAGTCTTGGCTCAAAGCGCTAGTCTTGGCTCAGTCTTGGCTTGTGACTGCTTGACTTGTAGAGGCATAACTCCTTTCTGCCCAGCATCCACTGGAGTGAGTGGTTAATATTATTTAACTCGCAATGAACATTAATATTACTTCATCCTTATCCCTTTTCTTGACTTTTAATGTTTTTCATTTAGTTCCTCTCAACTACAGACCTGCAGTGCACAACTGCGGTGGATCAGTGAGTAAGACGTTGGTTCAGTAAGGAGGTCGCGTGTTCGATGGTTCCCCTTATCATTGGTGCAGGACAGATGGCCTGAAAAGGGACAGTAGTTCGGTGGGACGAAAAGCGCGTAAAAGACCCATTGTTGAAGAAATAATTAGAATTATTTCACGGGGAACAGTACAGTCGATAAATTTCCGTAATACATGTATCTGTTATACTCTTAACAACAACACAAATCAGTGGTTTCTAAAATTTCTGAAAATTGACCCACTTGATATGGAATGACCCATGTGTCGATATGATGGAATTTGATGACGTGTGGATTCATTTTGAGAAGTGGGCTTCTGTCTACATTCAAATTTTAGATTTATAGATAGAGCTAATGTTCTGGTAGGTTTTGCGTTCAACAGTCGACAGTTAATAAGTGCCAATCCCGAATTTCATAGAATCAGAAAATTACAAGTTCGTGTACGTGTGAAATTTAAACGCCAAAATACAGAGGAATTGTGTATTTACCTTGTCTGAAAAGTTCAGTTCAAAATATTGAGTCGTTTGGACGTGAACGTCAAAAATCGCTATCCGGATATTAGCATTTTTAAATAGTTCGGGTCGTTCCACTTGATAAACGCGACTACATTCGATACCTATTGTACACTTCATAAATAGAGAGCTTGGATTTAGTCTGATTGTTAGCGGTAGGCGATAATAAGAAATCTGATTGGCTGTTTATTTTTACACAGCCAATCGTTATAGTTTACAGATATATCCGGCAAAAATGTGAATCAATCGGGTAGAAATGAAAGTTGCGAGTTTCATTTTGTTCAATCCTAACCACCAAAGCGTAAAAGAGGCACAAGAGAGCGAACGGTGACAGATTCTGCACAGAAAAGAAGAAAGAGAGAGTATATGCAACGTTAAAGCCCCAATAACACTCTTGTTGTAACTGAAAAATATGTCCCAATCTTCATTCTGGTCAACAAATCGTATTATTTTAGAATATTCCAATTAAATGATGATATAAATTTCATCCTAACACACCTAATTTAAAAAATTGGAAAAATTCAACCAATTGATTTGAAAAGTCTAACGTAAACCTTTTCAAATGTGACTTGGATTTTAAAATATTTTCGAACCCTCTGGACAAATAAAATAGGATATAATGGATAATTTACACAACAGGTAGGACATTTAAACATCTAGTACTTAGAATAAGGGTATTATTTATTTTCTGGAGCTACCAAGCCAGCAAGAATGTTATTGTCCCTTTAAAGAGAACAGAAAAAAGACGAATGTGTGTAAATATGCGGCGAGATAACTAGATTGACTGCAATGAATGAATGATCAATGAAGACGAAGAAGTTGCCAAAATGTTACTTCATTTTTTGACCGGTAAGCAAACATTTTTTATTTATCTGGATCAATTTATTTTCAAGAGTAGGCCTATTAACAAAAAATCCAATCAGAGAGGAACAGGCCTGCTGACAGTCAAGATCGCCTCATTAGTAAATAATATATCTGAAGTATGCAATGTTAATTGGAGGAATTATTAGTAAATTATAGTAGGCCTACTGATCATAAATAACAAAAACAAAAATTCTCTATCTTGGGATTTTCTATTTTTGTCAGAGACGTATGTGTAATACCTCACAGCTTTTGTTTTGAACGATTTATTTATTTTATTTTATTAGTAATATTACGTGTGGGCTAGTAATCGTCAATTAGTTTTATCTTTGTTGGGACTAAAAAGGGCCAAGATTATTTTCGATTTATTATTCTGATGTGTGGTTGTTTCAATGATTCCATTTTTAATTATTCCAGATGCTTTCACAGACCTGGTGAGTTTGGTGTCAGTCCCAATGCAGCCCAAAGCTAGCACCAGCACCTCTTCCACACGATTGATCGGTAAAAGACAAAGTTACAGGTACATGTAATTACAACCAGTACAGACCCGCATAACTCCTTTGTATTTCAAACCAGTAGTTATTTATGATTTTCACTTTCTTTTCAAGTTCGGGGTTTGTGGTCTACCATTGAGTCAGATGGCATTCTTTAGATTCTGCGGTTGTAGGTGACACTGAGTAGGGTTGTCTGTCCAACCTTGTGAATTTTTTCCGGGTACTCCAGTTTCCTACAAGACCCCTACACACAAGCAAATCATTGAATTAACATTTAACCATATGTTAGTCCCGAAATGATCTTGTTTGTGTTGAGTAGACATTAAACCCCAATTCCATTCCCCCCTTTTTCACATTCCTACTACAAAATGTACTGTTTTAAAATTAATGAATGATGTTCGATAGCAATAATAATTTATTTGACATTATTTTGCAGTCCACCTTTATACCGTGCAAGATGTTTGTTGGCAGCTGTAGATTTTAATTCCCATGCAAATTGAGAACCCCGAAAAGGAGCTGACGGAAACATAAGGTTAGTTTTCCCCTTAATTATGTAATAGCATTCAATAATATCTAATAAATGACCCACCCCACAGACATGTAAGAAATTAGTTGGTCTGTTAGTACCATTGATCAAATGTGTTTATAAAGTATAAGAAAAACGTCCTAGTTCTCATATCAGCCATACAGGATGGGGGGGATTACAGATACAATGTAATCAAAATTTCCCATATATAACACTGTATGAAATTTCCACACGCCAAAAGTGAAGGCCCCTTCTCCTGTAACCTTTTTAATTTATATTTCAGATACAGCAACAGCAGTGCCTATAATGCCACCATGCAAAGACATACGAGTATATTACCACATTAATTAAACAGATAGTCTTAAGCCACACTCAATCTAGAACAGAAATTCCTGCCTGAGTGGATATAGCGCCTCTGATCCCAGGATAATTCGAAGAACCCTTGCGCGTGAATATCAGACCAAAATTAAGGAAACGATAACAAAACAGGAATGTGTTTAATTACACCAGTGTTTATTGACTAATATGATTATGTCCATTTGTCTGCCTTGTACCCTGTATTTGGCCGTTTATGTCAGGATACATCCTCCTTACTTTACAGACTATGCAGCTGGGTATTACTTGTCGGTTATTTCTTCCATGCCTCCAGTAAATTAAGGCAGCATGATGAAAACTTTTCTGTTCATTGGCATCTGGCATCCTAAAAAAAATGTCATTTCTTGTTTGTAATGCGATCTGCAGTACTCCCTCGTCTAAACAATACTGATCAATTTCCTGAAAGTACATGTAAAATGTAAAAATATATTATAGTGTTATTAGAACTATTAGTTGTTTATTGTCAAATGTTATTTTTTGTATTTTGTAAACAGTTTGTCCTGAATGTAAATATTTAAGAGTACCTCATTAACTAACCAGTTGTTGATGTCATAATTATTTGGTTGTCATAAACTCACAACATAAGGAAATACTTCATTCACTGATATTTCAACTTTACATGCATGCAATGTAAGATTTTATAAATCACTTACAGGTCTTAGAGATAGGCAATTTTGAGCCAAAGGTGTACAACATAGTTTCTCCCTGTCTGTTGGCATTTCCTGGTAATTATTACAGGTACACCAGTCAGGATTTGTTGTCGGTGGTGGTGTGAATGGTGTGTCTAGCTGGAATAGCCAATCTGTCGCAAACATCAAGCCAACCAGCAATTACATTCTCCTTTTATCATCCAATTGTGATATTAACATCTGTAAATATTAAAAATAATCATGGTGTAATGTCATAATTTTTTGTAGTTTTGCAATAAATAAGCTCACATGACAGTCAAAAAATTGCTTGATTTTGTTTTTATACGATATTTGCCTGCCATGTAAATTATATGACTTGTCATCATGATCATTTGACACTCGAAAGAAATCATTCCTGGTTTGTAACCCGAGCTACACAACCCTGTCATACAGTAAGCATAATACAGCATAAGGGTAGTAAATAAACAACGGTTATCTACAGTAAGCATAATACAGGGTAGTAAATAACAGTTATTCAGTCCATCAATTCTCTCAGATCTCAACCTTGTCACCCTTTCTTCTGTGGTCTCTGTAACCCCTGTAGCATCTCTTGGACGCCTCACAGCACGTTTGTGCCCAGTTTTCCTACGCATTGGTGGGGGAGAAGGGTCTGTTGATGGATCAGTTGTAGCTTGTTCTGGTGTTAGCAAATCCGGCAAGCTTTCAATATCATCAGAACTTGATAGTGGTGTGGGTTAATTTCTTGATGTCTCGCTTACTCGACATATGATGCAGAAAAAATCAATAGCTTTTCCTCCTTTAGCTGGTGTGGGTTAATTTCTTGATGTCTCGCTTACTCGACATATGATGCAGAAAAAATCAATAGCTTTTCCTCCTTTAGCTTTTTCTAGACAATTCTGAAGAAAACGAAGATTCAAAACTCATGAAAACATCAATAAAAATAACTGAAGGATATTGTCATTTGGTTTATAAATTAGTCATTTTTTTCTTTGAATTTAAATCTAATATACAGCTCCTCTAAATCTTTATTCATTGATAGTTTTTGGATTGTTCTAAAAATTACGCATAGAAAGATACCTACTTGTACTAGAAGTCCTGTGTGTCCACTGATCACACTTGTTGAATGAAATTGCCTGTTGGTTCTTCTTCCCTGCCTTACTACACTTTACACACTTCTCAACCATTTTAAATGACAATTCTTCACTGCCTTACTACACTTTACACACTTCTCAACCATTTTAAATGACAATTTTTCAACTGACAAAAATTATCAGCCATTCCTTTTATTGGGGCTACCAGCTAATCACTAGAAGCCATCCCCTCCAATTATCTCTTCCAAATTACAAAGAAGCCATTTAGCATCTATTTGATTATACGAAAATATAAAAACAGCAGCCCATCGTTAAGCTTGATCAAAGAATCACCCACAAATAATCCGTCCCGGGGTCCTAGAGACTTGAAATTGTCAGGGGATGTTCCGCTGGGTTAGCGATGACCTCACACCAAATTTTAGCAAAATCGACCAATAACATTTCATTTTACCGACCTTTAGCTTCTCCCGTGAGATATGTTTATCCGTACGACGCCATTTGCATTTCTTGACTATTTAGACTCGAATAACAAGACACTCAAACGAAAACCAACACTCGGCGCCCCGTGCCTGATGCTGCCGTTCATAATATTAATAATAATTTTCGTATATTTTAAGTATTCGCCCACGTGGAAATGTGGTCGTATATTGCCGTCGCCCCCGGTCGGCCGCCCGTCCGTCCGTGCGTCGTCCACAATTTCTTGTGCACGCTCTAGAGGCTAAAGTTAATACCCGATTGACTTCAAATTTATGCACAGTGTTTAATGTCATGAGACGAAGAAGCATATAATGGATTTTCAGGGATTTCCGATAATTACTACCAGAGTTATTACCCTTGATCTCTTCGAAAAATCTTGTGAACGCTCTAGCGGCTAAAGTTAATATCTGATTGGCTTCAAATTTATGCACAGTGTTTAAGGTCACGAGACGGAGAATCCTATGGATTTTCAGCTATATCCAATAATTACTGCCAGAGTTGTGGCCCTTGATCACTTTGAAAAACCTTGTGAACGCTCTAACGGCTAAAGTTAATTTCCGATTGACTTGAAATTTAAGCACACAGTTTTAGGTCACGAGACGAACAAGCCTATCAATTTTCAGCGATACCCACTAATTACTGCCAGAGTTATGGCCCTTGATCACTTTGAAAAATCGTGTGAACGCTTTAACGGCTAAAGTTAATATCCGATTGACTTGAAATTTATGCACAGTGTTAAAGGTCACGAGACGAAGAAGCCTATGGATATCCGATAATTACTACCTGGGTTATTACCCTTGATCTCTCAAAAAATTCTTGTGAACGCTCTAGCGACTAAAGTTAATATCTGATTGACTTTAAATGTATACACAGTGTCTAAGGTCACGAGACGGAGATGCCTATTGATTTTCAGCGATATCCACTAATTACTGCCAGGGTTATGGCCCTTGATCACTTTGAAAAATCTTGTGAACGCTCTAACGGCTAAAGTTAATTTCCAATTGACTTGAAACTTAAGCACACAGTTTAAGGTCAGTTTTTCGACACTTGGCCTTTGGGTACGACCTTCACCCCATACAATATTTTAAAGGCCACAATCTTGACTTGGACCACCGACCCTGACCTTGGTCGTGTCACACACAGCTCGGTCAGAAAACGGTCAAACGTTAAGGGCCTGTGTTTGAAGGGTGGTCTACGGGCCATGTCAATATGAAAGGTCGTGGTGACCTTTGGTAATCAAGGTTAACCAGCCGTGACCTCCACTTTGACCTTGAACCCCAAATTCCCATCGAGCTCGGGGCCTTTACGTTTATGCTTGTCATGGCCCTATTGCTAGTTGCATTATGAAGGTCGATGTTCTATGTGAAAGCAGAGACGATGCCCTTCAAAAAAAGTAGCAGGGTCAAAGTCATGGGTCAAGGTCATGGTACAGAAAACTGAACTCAAACTTTTCAAAGTGAGTTTTTGGACACTTGACCTTGGGTACGACCTTCACTCCATACAATATATCAAAGGCCACAATCTTGACTTGGACCACATACCTTGTCACACACGACCCGGTCAGAAAACGATCAAACGTTGAGGGCCCGAGTTCGAAAAGAGGTCTTTGCGCCTTGTCAATATTAAAGGTCGTGGTGACCTCCGGTAATCAAGACTAACCAACTGTGACATCAACTTTGACCTTGAACCCCAAATTCCCATTGAGCCCAGGGCCTTTACGTTTATGCTTGTCATGGCATTAATTCTCGTGTATTATGAAGGTCGATGTTTGAGGTTAAAGCAGAAACGATGCCCTTCAAAAGGGTAACTGGGTCAAAGTCGAGGGTCAAGGTCATGTTACAGAAAACTGAACTCAAACTTTTCAAAGTCAGGTTTTGGACACTTGAAATTGGGATACGACCTGCACCCCATACAATATTTAAAGGGCACAATCTTGACTTGGACCAACGACCTTGACTTTGGTCCTGTCACATACTGCTTGGCCAGAAAACGGTCAAACGTGGAGGGCCTGTGTTCGAAAGATCAATATGGAAGATCGTGGTGAAAAGTTTGAGTTCAGTTTTCTGTAATATGACCTTGACAGGGCTCGAAACGAAAGGCGCACGAAAGCGCTCGCGTACCTACCATGCACCTTAAGTGAAACCCAGGTACATATTTTTTAAACGCACCCGAATTTTATAAACAACGCTCCTCGCACCAAAGGCTAACTCACGGTTCTCTTTTTAAAATATCACCCGGCCTTTTAAATGAATTAACGCGAACGCTTTTGCTTTTAATAAAATTCTCGTAAAAATAATCTATTTTTATTTAACGGTCCCAAGCAAGGCTTGACACGCCGTCGGCCTCGGCGGCATGGCCTACGAATTTTACAATTTGGCCGCAGATTCGTGGCCGATTTTTAACTATCCACGGCCATGTATGGTCAGCGATTTGTGTTGGATATCAATAGTTATTTTGCTATCGATAATCGCAATCATTGTTTTTTAAGGCGAGTGATCGCTCTCGAGCGCCTACAGCTCACCTGAATGTCGACCCAGGGGAGTTTTTTTCCGTCCCCTTAAAATTGAAAATCACTCTCCTTTACAAATTCATTGGGGGTTTATTAACATTTATCACCAATCACTCTCCTTAATATCAGATCACTCTCCTTAATTTCTAATTCACTCGCCTTAATTTCTAAAGCATTCATCTTATCGAAACTTGGAGAACCTTTTAGGAGAGCCATTTTTTCAATTTGTTGATTGAGGGGAGCTTTTTTTGGCTCTCCTCTGAAATACAAAAAACAACGACAGTAATCGACATTGAAATGTATCGAAACAATCTTATTTTCACGGTCGTAACCAAGAATGGGTTACGTATTCAAAAGTCAAAACCATACGATGTTGCGATAGATGTTTTTTTGTTTGTCTAATTAATAATAAAACGTTTCATATTACGTATAAATTGTACTTAATTTTTAAAAAATGTAGCTTTGGTTCTGAATGACGAAATACGGTTGATAGGCCGATGTATGTGGAGGAACCAAAATAAAATGAGCACGAGTCGATTCAAAACATTGCGTACGTGAGAGCGACCAATACCAACATGGAGGACAATACGTTGTCAATTCGCGTGCAAAAATTAAAGAAAATTTAATAGCCTAAATAACTTATCACAAATTCGTAAATTGTTTATTATTATTAAAATAATGTAGCCTTGATTCCGAATAAGAAATACGAACGTTTTTGTCATCTATCAGTCATTTGTAATGAGCAGACGAATTCTGAAAGTTTAGGGGAAACCCCGGGTTATTTACACATCCGGGTATATCCAATTTAGCGAATTCCATGATATGGCGATTATTGCTTCTAATGAAAGTATTGTTTAAATGAGGGCGAATTTATTTCAACATTGTTTGGGTGAAAAAGCTTCATTGAGATTGAGACTTTGAAGTAAATATAAAGTGACCGATGTAGGCTATTGTATTATTATACGAAGGATTAAGTCACAGAAAACATTGAGTCGACTTTTCACTCTCCTAGAATATCTGAGGTGAGGTTTTTAGGAGAGCGATTTTTTGAATTTGTAATTTTAGGTGCAGCTTTTAGAGCTCTCCATGATTTTATTCCTTTCAAACCCTGCCTTGACCCACGACCTTTCATATTGACAAGGCCCATAGACCATCCTTCAAACACAGGCCCTTAACGTTTGACCGTTTTCTGACCGAGCCGTGTGTGACACGACCAAGGTCAGGGTCGGTGGTCCAAGTCAAGATTGTGGCCTTTAAAATATTGTATGGGGTGAAGGTCGTACCCAAAGGCCAAGTGTCGAAAAACTGACCTTAAACTGTGTGCATAAATTTCAAGTCAATCGGATATTAACTTTAGCCGTTAGAGCGTTCACGAGATTTTTCAAAGTGACCAAGGGCCATAACTCTGGCAGTAATTATTGGATATAGCTGAAAATCAATAGGCACCTCCGTCTCGTGACCTTAGACACTGTGTATACATTTAAAGTCAATCAGATATTAACTTTAGTCGCTAGAGCGTTCACAAGAATTTTTTGAGAGATCAAGGGTAATAACCCAGGCAGTAATTATCGGATATCCATAGGCTTCTTCGTCTCGTGACCTTTAACACTGTGCATAAATTTCAAGTCAATCGGATATCAACTTTAGCCGTTAGAGAGTTCACAAGATTTTTCAAAGTGATCAAGGGCCATAACTCTGGCAGTAATTAGTGGATATCGCTGAAAATTAATAGGCTTGTTCGTCTCGTGACCTAAAACTGTGGTCTTAAATTTCAAGTCAATCGGATATTAACTTTAGCCGCTAGAGCGTTCACAATATTTTTTGAAGAGATCAAGGGTAATAACTCTGGCAGTAATTATCGGATATCCCTCAAAATCCATTATATGCTTTTTAGTCTCATGACCTTAAACACTGTGCATAAATTTAAAGTCAATCGGGTATTAACTTTAGCCTCTAGCGCGTTCACACGAAATTGTGGACGACAGGTGGACGGACGACCGGGGGCGACGGCAATATACGACCACATTTCCATGTGGGCGTATAATTAAAATATACGAAAATTATTATAATTTTTATGAACGCCAGCATCAGGCACGGGGCGCCGAGTGTTGGAGTTCGTTTTAGTGTCTTGTTATTCGAGTCTAAATTGTCAAGAAATGCAAATGGCGTCGTACGGATAAACATACCTCCCGGTAGATAACAAATCTTATCTCTCCACACTCCGTGTTTCGAGATAAGATTTTGGCCTATAGTCTCCAATGTAGCACATCCCGTCGTGATTCACTCCTGCTGCGATTAAACAAAATTGACAATATTTTTCATCAAAACAACGATTGATTATTGTTATTTATAATATTTCTGCCACACTCAATTACAATTAAGCATGTAATCCTACCTGGAACGGGTATAAATCATCGCATTTAAAATCGAGGCGTTATGCCGTTACTAAGACCGCCATCTTTTTTAGAGCAGTGAAGTCTAACAGCTGTCATAATGTGGGCGGGCGCTCAATCTTAGGCTTTATAACAGCCAATCAAAAACGCAATTACATGTGGAAATACTAAATGACATCCACGTGTATATCAATGGAAGTGGACAGTTCTATGGTCTGACAAATATATAGATTCAGTAATTTAAATGCGAATATTTGGAGTTAGGCGATAGTTGTGCCACCGCATTGGCCTCTGTAAGTTTAATTAGTGATAAGAGTATTAACTTATCTTATTTTAAAGATGTTACATGCATTAATAAAGAAATTGAGTTTGCAACATAGAACTAAAGCGCCTCAAATCGTAGCTAAAAACAAGAACATCAGTATATCTCAACGTTTTTAGCTACGTTCTCGTAGCTAACCTCCCGGGAGAAGCTAAAGGTCGGTAAAATGAAAAGTTATTGATCGATTTTGCTAAAATTTGGTGTGAGGTTATCGCTAACCCAGCGGAACATCCCCTGAAAATTTCAAGTCTCTAGGACCCCGGGAACTGGTAGAGGTGCGATTCTGAAATAGAACCGCAAATTGATTGACGTTTGTCATAACGTGGCGCCGAAACTTAGAAAATAAAAGTGAAATATTTCAGGAGACATGAAACATGATCTCTTATAATTCCACGCCATATTCATATGATGTTTACTTGTGGTTATGTCTATTATATCCATATTTAACACAGAAATGGCGAATACAGTAACAAAAATCTCTGAAACGTAATCAAATCAGCCATGAACGGCTAAAACTCATTCGACACCTGATTAGAAAAAAACAAATTGAAAGTAACGCGGAAATGCCACTGCGCATACTCAGCATATAGTCGCGTATTATCCAGTCACTTTTTTAGGATGCAACCAAGACGCCGGTGTTCAAACACAGAGAAATACCTACGATTGGAAATTTTTTGAAAACGTATCACAACGCTTGCGGAAGTTGCTAGGGGCTAAGTTAGAAGTTATTAAGGGCCTTTCATACAAAATTAAGCAGTTTTAACCCCTAAAATGTAACTGGGACGAGACTTAATTACTTTTCCAACGTATCGCCGCATAATATTACGAAACGAAAGATCCGCTGTACAGAGTTTTCTCATCACATAACGCAATCCAACACTGTATTTCGAATTACAAAAGTTTACTTCGTTAAAAAATGAAAATAAAATAAAGTCGAGACATGTAAGGTTTTGCGTTCAACAGTCGGCAGTTAAATCCAAAACGAGACTCAATTACTTTTCCAACGTACCGCCGCATAATATTACGAAACGAAAGATCCGCTGTACAGAGTTTTTTCATCACATAACTCAGTCCAACACTGTATTTCGACTTAAAAGGTTTACTTCGTTAAAAAATGAAAATAAAATAAATAAAGTCGAGACAAGTATTTATAATGTTAAACTTTAATCAGAAATATTATAAGATTTTGAAGACTTGTTTCTTTGTAAGAATTCTACAGCACTATATCCAGCCATACCGACAGACAATGCACCCATACATACATATAATTTGATATATGTAGGAATATAATCGTTGTACGCAAATGAAAAAATAAAACCAACACTTTCCCATAATCGATAATTGGCAAAAGCAGCTTCCGTATTATCTGTAAACAGCAATCCATACAATGCTGAAAATATATTAATATAAATACTACGGGGTTAGAACTTAAGAACTATCGATATTTTTATTTAGAGTATATATTTCGACTAGTCAAAGCAAAGTTTTTAAAAAAATCATGATGCTGGAATATATACGTAATACATGTATGTATGGACAGACATGTGCATCACATACCCGATTGACACTCGTAATTCTACTTTAGTCCAAGGTTGAACTCTTCTTTCATAATCAGAAACTTACCGTAATCAATACACTTTCCAGGGGCGGATCCAGGATTTTCAGAAAGAGGGGGCGTGCTGCACCAAATTGGGAGTGCGAAGCCCGGAACCGGGATTTTTGAGTGTAAAAAATGCCCACAAGGACTAATTTCGTACTAGTACTGTAAATTACAATTTCCAACCTAAACTATTTTCGTCCTCCTTTCTCGCGAGAATATATGGGGCTAAAAATTGTTCGCCACCTCAAAAAATAGAGGGGGCGTGTGCCGGGTGCGCCCCCACTGGATCCGCGCCTGCTTTCAATTTGAAAAGGTGGGAAATATTGTAATTCCCATCCCTGTCGTCATATGGGGCCAGGCGCCCAGCTAATCATTATTGGTTGTCTGCGATATCACTCTCGATGGAAAGGACGTTCAGTCTTAAAAATGAGCGAACGAAGCATCTATAAAGGAACAAAAGGGGGAAAACGAACTGCTGTCCGAAATCGATTAAAATGTCTCGCAGATACATACTGAACAAATAAAAATAATATTCGATATTTCCTTTGCTTCCTTGACAATCTCATTTTTACTGAATATCACAAGCGCACTCTATATATCCAAATCCTTTTTCTTTTCTTCTAAACCTGTGTCGCTGTGGACTACATGTATATCCAAGGATATGTGTTGTTTTCTATATCCAAGGATATTTGTTGTTTTTCTTTGTTTACAATATATTTCAGGGCATAATACCAAAGAACGTTAGGAAATAAATTACATCAATTGAAAAGTAATTTTGTGTATTTGCAGACAATCTGCTTTTGAACGTAAGTTAAATTCAGCATAAAGGGAGGTAATCGGACTATACCTGTATCTTATTCAGTGTAATAATCATGTTGCGCTTTGTGCGTAACCTTTTATGATGTGAAGTAAAGTGGATTCTAAATATCCACATTATCATATATTATTCCATGGCTGATGTTCAACCCAATTTTGACAATGTACAGAAATTGTTTTACCATTTATTTGTGTTTGAATGACGGCATCTCCCATTCCCCATAGGGCTGCTAGTACATAGTAAACATATATTACACTGGGATCAGGCGTCCATAGTAACATCACCACCTGTGCACAACCATGTAAAATAGCAGCTGCGAGAAACCAAAATTAATATATATAATAAAATAATATAATAATTGAAACTACCAAAAATATGCAGATTGTCAAATAAAGATGTCTCTCTTGAAGCATTTCGAAAAAAATGTATCAATAGTCAGTCATTTTTCTTCAAGTAATTTGAATATTTCTTCTAACTGATATTATGTATCTAGAATCACGACTATCGTGATATAGAATTGTAAATGTGTTTAGTAAATATTTTACGACCATTTAGATATCTGATATCCAGGCGAGTGTCTGAAAGATAAGGCCCTGTTTTTGTAAGTTGTCGAGTGTTTATAATTATCCCACGTATTTCCTCTAAGAAAAACTTTATCATAGAACACCAACATCTCCTTGCAAGCGGTCACAATAAATTTGGAATTTGAGTAGCCTATACCGAACTAAAGCTGAATTGTTGACCTTTCAAATTGTCATTTTAAATTTAAAATCGTAGCGTTTTTGTGTCAGAATGTAATTTCCAGGTAACTTTGGAAGAACTACAAATTTAATGGTGGTCTGCATCCATGTGGGTATATACACGAGTTATGTCCCTTACATACGATGACGAATTGTTGGATTTTAAGACAAGAAGACCATGATTTTAAAGTAATTATGGCATATTTAGCTAAACGAATAAAAGTATATTAAAAAACGATAAACATAAGTGTGATATATGTGGAAATAACGTGGTTTTGAGTAGATTTGTGTATTACACGAGCTATTCCCTTGGAATAAAATAAAACCAAGTACGAACAATCCAAACCATTAGGCAAAAATCGAAGTCCTAAAGAACGCAATTCCAAACTTGCTTGGAAGTCGCATTTTGAGGGGCATTTTGACAATAAAAAGCTGCGATTTTAAATTAAAAATGTCAATTCCACACAAAGAACGGTATATTATCAAATATCAATATAAATTATTGTGGTATGAGTTGAAATAGTGGTGGATTTGGGTTGATTTGGGGATTTGGGTAAATCGTGCTACCCCCTTTCTGCAACTTATATTTGTGTTTAAAACAAAACACTTATCAACATCGCATGTTTGTGAAGAATTTTAAAATATTGATACGTGGTAGTTTTATTGGTTTGGTACAAAAAGGAGCACATTCAAGTTTTTGAACCCATAGGCAGCAATAAGTTTTTGTTTCATAGGAAATAATTAAATACTGTTTCGATAATAAGGCTAGTTTAACAGGGTGTGCAGAAATGTTGGTTGCTAAATTGTCTTACGGGCGTGCCAAGAAGTATATAAAGAAAACTCACCGAGAATAAAGAAAGGTATATGTCCGACATACTGCACTAAACGTCCAAAGGTATAACAACAAAATGCATCTACAATACCATAACATATAGCTATATAACCAACATTCCATATTCCTAATGAACAGGTCACATACGACTGAAATATATGTTGTTATTCTGTGTTTATTTAATTTAATGAATTTTAGTCATTCCGACCATACAGCTAACGCTTTATGGTGATCAGAAATAAAGAGTCCGATAAAGAGAGAGAGAGAGGGGGGGGGGGGGGGGGTAACGTCCACTCGACACAAACTAGGTCATTTCGGGACTAACATATGGTTTAATTTCATTTCAATAATTCGCTTGCGCAAAGGGGTCTTTAGCAGTAGGAAGAAACGGGAGGACCCGGAGAAAACCCACGAGATTGGACAGGCGACCCTATTCTTTGTCACGTGCAACAGGGAATTCGAATGACAGAGTTGATGATACAGCGCGCAGATGCAAACCATTCGGACCCCCCCCCCACGGGTATGATAAAATAGCTGTAGTGTTATTATACGAGAGAAATTCCGATTTGTAATACACAATTTCTGGGCCGGTCGTGGTGGGTGTTGGCCGGATTGAGGATTCCGAATTTCATCCGAAAATTACATCGGTCAAATGGTAAAAATTTCCTCAACTACTCTCCAGTTAAATTCTCTTGACTCTTGACGATACAATGATAATACGTTAATTAATAATATAGCGATATGATAATTTCACACGTTAATGGTTGTAAATTACTTGCAGGTCGGGATATATTATTTGGCACCAAATCGCATATTTGGAGTTCATTTTTCCAAAATTTCCAGGGCCTGTAGGTTGCCGGTCCCAATCCGCCCCTGTCAACATATCAGAGATATTGTAAAACATATCATAGGTGTAAGAAAGTGTTGGAGATTAATATGCGAACAAATAAGAATACTGATCTAAGAAAATTGTTTCTTACTCTGGTAAAATCACCGGCAAAGAAAGCTTGTTCCGCTCCGCTATACACTGTTAAAGGTATTAACAACATTTGAGCTGGACTTGTTGCTAGATGACGAAATGTGCTAATTAACAGACTGAATGACGGTTTCGCATCTTTGTCTTTTTCTATTGGTAATTTATCAAGAAGCAAAATAACAATGATGGCAGCTAAAACGGCAAAACCCAAATATACTCCACAAACAATATAAACCTGTAAAATAAAATGTATTCAACAGTTTTGTCAATTATTTATGTACTCATTTAAATTGTGGATGCTATGTGAAGAATATCAATAACATATCATTTCATGCCTGTTACTTCTTACAATACTTTGGGATCTATTGATAAAAAAAAACCCGTCTTGTCGGTTGGTGACTGAGATTGATAGGACATAGGTTCCCAGGTTGTGAATTTAATATACAAAGAGCGACCCTTGACTATTCCATTTACGACCCCCTCGCAATAACCATAACTATAAAAAGAGATAACTATACCTATACTAGAGATAATTCCAGAGGAACCGGAGAAAACCCAAGATGTTGGACAGGCGACTCTATATTCCACGTCACATATAACCGGGGAATCGAAACCACGTCAGCAGACTCAATACAACGCTTGCACTAACCATCCGGCACCCTCATGTAAGAAAGGCTGATGGTCGTACGATCCCTATATCTTGGGACCCAAGGTGTCAGTCTGCCAAGTCTGTGGGTAAATCAGCCCCTGATTTTCATGCCTGTACAAGTGGATTAAAACTCCTAGTAAAAGTAGTAGTAGTCGAATGCCACATCCAACTGTGTTACCAGTCATAATTGATATTCGAGTGATTTTTTGGTGATTAATGCGATTTCTTTCTTCCATTCAGGAAAGTAAAATATGATTTATATTCCCAAGTTCTACTCACCTTGTCAGCATCAGGCCTGACCAGGTTAGTATTGTTGGAATGTATTCGGGGGTCGAAGTTGGCACCACATCTCTGTAACATATCGTTCGATAAGTTTAAGTCGGTGTTATTCTGACTAAAGACAAGGGAGGAAACCAAGTTACCAGAGATCTGACCTGTAAACATAAAGAGTCAACTTAGAGACGAGGATAGCTTACTTATGTTCGGAATGTTCCCTAAATCCCCTGCCCTGGAATCCGAAAGGGATAAATCTTTAGTTCTGAAGTTTTTACGAATTCCCACAGATATTCCAGCCCTGACCAAGCTGAATCGTTGACCTTTCCATAAAGACACACCTCAGGCAGCTCTACAGTTTACATACCCAAATGATGTGGACAGATCAAGAAGTAAACAAATCTGGGATACTTATTTCAAAAAGTAATTAAGTGCACATTCGAATAATGTATAATATAAGGTATTTCAAGAGGGGAATCGATATAGGAATCCTCACAAACTCTTGAAGGGCTTGGGAGAGTCGGGCACATACCTTACACGTCCTAATTCACTAAAATGAAGTGAAGGCATACAATCTAGACGTGTGTCCTTAATATGTGTCCTGGTTCAGTCGAGCTGGTTTATGTAATCAAATATCATTGCTTAATGAAAACAAAACAACTTACTTGCTTGAAAAGTCATGAAAAAGATGCCAAAGAAACGATTGATGACTGCGTCTTTGCTTTGTCCTGTCATTTGCGCATACCAAACACCAGTCTGAGTAAGATAAGTACATTTGGCTGACCACAACGGTGCTGCTCCTAGTCCTAGAAGAACTGCGGCTGGTGCCATCAGAGCCCAAATGGCGTGCATGTTGGCTCCCATATATAGAACATATCCAATCATAGAAAGAGGAATAGTCCATTTACATCCTAGATGGGCAATGATAAATGGTGGTAAGAACATACAAGATAGAACCAAGGCACCATATATAATAGATAAACTACCAGGCCCAACACCGTCGTCTATATTTAGACTAGTCTGTAGATTACTTATAGAAATAAAGGCAGTAAAAAGACAAAAGAAACCTAGACTGACTACGGCTAAGTTTTTTAAAATCTGAAATCTTGTCATAGGAAAGCTTATATCTGCTTGGGTGCCAGTTTCCACGTCTTTGGACTTTTCTTCTAATTCCATAGCGTCTAATTTTGTGTCCTTTTCTGGAGCTTGAGTGTCTGATTCATCCTCTATTTGGTTGTCGTCTTCAGTGTCATCCAGGTCGTTATTGTTCTCTGTAGTTAAAATGTTTTTGCTTTTGCCCACAGAGTCCGTCTCTGAACTTTTTTCCGTGTCGTTCATATTTTTGTTTTTCTCACTCTCTATAATATTATCAGTTGTTTCCTTGTTATTTATTTTGTCGTCATTATCATTCGTCTGATCTTTTTTGGGTGTCTCTTCGTCTGTGCTGTCTAAATCGCTGAGGTCCTTGTCTGTCATGCTTGGCGGAGTTTCCAAGGTTGGTTGCGTGTTTAACGACTGTGTACCGGAAGTGGACGGTTCTGTCTGTTCTTCAGCCATCATTCATTACTTTCGTTTATCACCAAGACAAAATATAATTAACACTGAAACATAAAGAAAAGGATATTTAGCACCGCATCCAATAGAGTTACAGTGATTTTTAAAAGAAACTTCACAAATACCCGTTCATTTTTTTGAAATGTTGAATATACTTTGACACTGCTGATGTTGTCTATTGTGTACTTTTATTTATACACCTTTCGGTAAGATACGTCTATGTTTTCAGAACGACAGAGAAAAAAAATCCACACATTTGTTGAAACATGCTTCCAGACTGATGTCAGTTAGAGTTAAAGGGTTATAAAATATTTAGACTGACATTTTTCGTTTTGCAGATGACACCACTAAACGCAACTGTTTTTTGAAATTCATTTGCCATTGTCTGGAAGCCAATATCGTAGTTGCATAGTTTAAATACTTCATCGTCGATCCTTGTTTTTCTTTGTTGTTGTGTATTTGTTTCCTCAAAACGTGCATTTTTAGATTCACAGATTTTGCGGCATACTTGAACGATTTTTTTTATTGATTTTCGGTTCGATGAAACAGTCGACGTAACAATTCGTCGTACATATGTTAATCCCTTAATGCATGTCATTAGGTGAAAGTAATCCAGTAAATGGGCGTTTCTGACAACAGACAGGCGAACAAACAACATATATGTGTGTACCACTAGAAACTAGTGCATAACCCGTAAAATCAAGAATGGGGTAGTGTAAACTATTCCAGAGATAATTTAAACATACATTATGCAAAAGCTGAATCAATCTATTGCAAGTCTTTCTTCCGTCTGGAATGTTATCTAAATTATTAATTAGACATTTTAAATTAACTTATCCAGACCATAATCAACTATCGATATTGTCGCCAGCCTGCAATATTTATTGGATTAGGATCCGATTTGCTGCTCAACTTTCATTCATGATTTAATCATTAAATAGAGACTATGTTTTTATTTATCGTTCCGATTTTAGTAATGATGATAGAGGTTAGGCCGAAAATTCAATCGCTAAAATCTCGGTTTAGAGTGGAGCAATTTGACTGAAATTTTCAGCTAATTCCCTTTACATTATTTAGTTTTTAATTATTAAATCTCAGCGCTTTATTAAATCTCCTATAATGTATCTTTAATATGTCGGTAATGTGTGATGATTGGGTATTGGTAAGCTGCTGAATTTCAAGATAATTCAGTAATCTGATGAAGACCGTTAATAATAAACTTAATAATAAGGAATATATCTAGTATTATTCTTCACTATATATTATTATATATGAAATATGAAAGACGGCACTACAATAAGGAATGTTTTAAGGGCAGGTTCAAAACCTAG
The DNA here is from genome assembly GCA_036850965.1 of Patella caerulea. NCBI lineage: Eukaryota > Metazoa > Mollusca > Gastropoda > Patellidae > Patella > Patella caerulea. The sequence goes on from JAZGQO010000006.1 coordinate 31,095,306, forward strand.
AAAATATTTAGGACTGCTATTCACTAAATTTGAAGAAATCGTCAACAGGAAGTTTAGGCAGATTATATGGATTAAGTTAGAAATGGCATTTCAATTTTAGATCGGGATCGTTACAATTTAACTAACAAAACGAATATGCATGCGGGTATGATCTTTACAGGGTTATAAACTTATAATTTAACTGATTTTCTTTTTCTTTGGGCTATATTATAGGACTATAAATTGACTCTTCATGCTACTTACTTTTTTCAAAAGTGGTTCTATTAGGTTAAAAAATACCTTATGCTTACTCACTTTTTCAAAAGGGATTCTATTAGGTTAAAAATACCTTATAGATAGGTAAACGCATGACCTGTGCATTGAATGCTTACGACAACTTAAAACATAAAACGAGATTCATTGTTAGTTTACACTCAAATCGATTTTTGAAAAATGTCCTTGAAATGGATATCATGCTTTGAAAAGTAAATTTCCTGTTTCGAGAATTTCGGTAATACTCCAATCAACGGTCGTTATTGCCTATTTGTGTGTTTTCTCTTATATTTGTAAAACAAATTTTGAATGTTTTATATCTGAAAACCCGCCAGTTTTCCATTTCAAACGTGCGTTATAATAGGCATCGATTCCATTAGCTATGACGGTAAACTTTAATTAGATACTTAAGTCGATAAAACCTAATATTTTTGTACCATATATTAGGAGGATTAGGGTTTGGCGAAGGCTTAATCTCGCTTTCACTGTTTGTGAAAGTCGCTGTCAATGCTTCAGGAATATGGGGTGGGGTGGTGGTTGGGGGTGCTTAAAAGACTATTTTCCAAATTTCTATCAGGAAGAAAGCGGCTCCCCAAATAATAATTTGGTCTCAACATATTTTCATAGATTAGACAAATGATCATCAAGCAAGAAGGGTGCAGAGGAAGAGGTCTTCCTATGACAAAAATAGCCTATATCCCACCGCCATACTAAAACTCGAGTGTACATTAATTTAAAAATCAGCCGTCTATTACATTTTGTTTGTCATTTCAATATTCAGATTTGACGTATACTATTCTAATGTTTATAAAATGTTCAATGTTTACATCTTAATGTTGTTGACTGTTTTGATCGAGACACGTTTGGCAAGACAAAACAACTGGTTTTTGACACGTGAAAATAATTATATTGTAATTGACAAAAACAACCTAACGGCAGACACTTGAATTCAGTTTCTAAACAAAAACATTATTGGACAATGGGTGTGTATAAAACAAATAATACGAAGACAACTTTTTTATTTCATATTCATGGTGATTTACATTGCACTAACGCCCAGAAATCATTATTTCTAGGGAAAATATGGGGTGGCTTCATTTTCTGCATTTGCACCTGATCTGAAATAAAGGGCCCATTGATAGTCTATATTTTACTCAAATTCTTTAGGTCTGAATTTCAAGTTATAAATATACATTCTTCTTTGTTTGCATTCTGGAGCGATACTTCAATTGGTTTATGTATGTGGGTTTAAGCATACAAACGCAACGCTAAATATCCAATTGTTTCAAAATTGCAGATCCAAATATTATGTTAATTGAAAGTGACTACCAAAATTGAAAAAAAAATATTTAGGTATCTCAGACAAAGATTTAAAAACGAACTTTGATCGTTGGTGTATTTCGGCTAAAAATTACCACTTTTGACTTTAAAATAGTTAGGGCAATTAGAATAAAATCTTCTAAATATCTTTTCCCCATACTAAGCAATATCAGTATGTCCACATAAAACTTTCTACTTTGAGAATAGATGTCTTAAATGACCTCCGAGTTGAAAATTGTGTGTGCTACTTTGATATGTGGTTCTAATCCAGTTCATATACTGAATAAATAGTGTTTGAATTCCATTACATATTATGAGTATGAAAGAGGATAAATTCGTATCAAAATTCTCGATTGCATCTGTTCTAAATTGGAGCTTATTGTATGAAACAAATATATCTGAGACGACACTTTTAAGGTAAGATCTATATAGTCAAATTGAGCCCCCGTAAATTAAATCAAAGCATTTTAAATAAAACAAAAAAACTTACCCTGTATTTGATACGAAATATAAGACGTTTGTTAATCTTTTGATTTGTAATTGTTGTCAATCAATCATATAAACTGCTATATCAACACAGATTTAAACACACTATTCACATCAATAAAATGTTAAAGCGATAAACTTGAAAGATTTAAAGGAAATTAATCCGGAAATGAAGAAATATCCTTTAAAGTTCAATTTGTGTCGAAAAGAAAAAACGAAAATCTTCAATATAACACTCATTATGGATCTGATAATAATATACATGTATAGACATGGTTTTTGTGATTTCAAACTAAATTTGTACTTGATAACGATAAGAGAATACTTGTCGAAACATCGTGCTATCTGTGTATAAACCAGTGATTGTTTTCCATATGAATTGTGTTGTGTTTTTGAGCTAATTTTAATTATACCGATTGTGTATATTCTGAAATACAGCCTTATTAATTTTATTTACATGATGCACCCAAACTGCGCTCGACGGGTAATAAAAGGTATAAAGCATTCAAGAGGGTGTCGTATCAATTTAAATCTTAAAGTCAATCAGTCAGTTCAAGTATGTGTCAAAAATAAAAGATAAAATTTTTACAGGATGTCAATATCTACACTAAATAAAAGGGTTGTTCAATCGATGAAGTACTTTGTTATCACATATTAACTTTTATATGGCCTTGCAACTGATAAAAGTTGATATGTGAGAAAACTTACATGGTTGAGATAATGGGGTATCCATGTTTTATACGGTATTGGATTTAATCCCACATTTAAGAAAATTCTTTTCAGTAATAATTAGTCTACATTTTTCAATAAAGGTCATTGTCGTCTGAAATAATTTTGTCATTTTTAATGGTGCGTTTATAAAAATGAACATTTTATTTTGACAAGTGAAATAACAAATAAATAAAAATTGAACTTACCAAAATGAAAGGCAAGTCTGGGTTGAAATATGCTCTGATACTTTATCTATGGGTAAACAAACCAGTGAAATTATATTTGTTTTAAGTCAACGGATTGGAGAAAAGGAACGTTTAGCCGCCCCACGTGATGAAAACAGGGGCCATATCATTAGAGATTCATCGTTTCACTATGTCGACGAATCTCTCATAATACCGTTATAATTCTCCTACCACATCAACTCTGATGACGTTTTCTCGCAACATCTCTACTCCATTGTCGCTGACTTAAAATGAAATCCCTTGGCTTTTCATTGTATTTTGATAGCTGTTGGGAAAGTAGTTTTTCTCAGGTTGAATCGGTCTGTTTGATAAAAGATTAACAGAAATACCAGGTTAAAAGCTACAGCTCTGGGTGCTTACCAACTGGTTTACCATTGGCTGATATTTCAAGCCTTTTGGCCTCTCTTTACTTTTCACAGAAAAGAAATTCTATCGGGTACTTTAAACAAGACCCGTAGACATGTGGACATTTTAAGAAACTCAATTTCTTTTTCGACAACACCTTCAAAATCCGATTATTTTCAAACAGCAACAACTGAGAGTGGAGATATATGAGCTCACACCAATTTTTTTATATGCTTTTCTAAACAACTTAAATCGCTAATGACACGTATGTTGAAGGGTCATGATTTCTTTATCTGTAAGCAAACCATGTGATGCATTATATCTCAAGGAAAACATAGAAGTAATTTAGAACAATAATTCATATATTCTATTTTTATCAAATAAGAAAACGTATCACCGTCATTTCCGTGTTGGCAATCTCACAAATACGCCTCATCTATTCGTCTTAAGAAACATAAGCTATCGAAAGATATTTCCATCCAAGTTTTCCATATATTGAAAGACGTACTGTTGCGTAGGCATAATATATAAAATAATATGAATGTCTCAAAGAAAATTACATAAAATGGAATGTTTAAAAATAATTCATCGTAAATAAAACGTCGTGTTCTTTTCATACATGTGATACATTTGTAATCTTACAGGGTTAAAATAAGTTAACTCAATTTTATTTTAATGGAGCTTTTAGATATTGCACTTTGAGTAACCAGATACGTTTTGTAAAAAAGAAATAAATAAAAACTGGAAAATAATTTATGAACTCCGCCTTATACCTACTATATTGCTAAATCATGTCAACAAGGGACCCGGAGGCCGGGGTCTTATATACGACTCGCTACTTTAAAGGATATTATATGAAAAACATCAATTAAAGGAAACATAAGTTTCCAAACAGTTGTGTACAGGCTACAGAGTGTTGTGTGTCTAGTCGTTCCGATGGCACGAAAAACCGGTGTTCAGTATATACATGTATATTAACGGGAACGTAAAATGGAACCTCGCAGGTTCCGTCTCAGCACAAATTACGTTGTATACATATGTCTTCATTGTCCCGGTTAGTAGAGAAAAGTAGGACGTTAAACCTAATTTCGTTTGTCTTATCTAAATTAAGACACAAAAATTTGAAATGACAATCTGAACAATACAAACAATTCACCCGATACCATATCGTTTAAGTATTGGGGTAAAGTTTACGTTTCACTGTATAATTCGTTTTAATCGAGCCACCATGGTACCGCTATAGGGGACGGGGGACTCGAAATATTTTGAAGATACAAGGTATCTAGTGCCATTTGGCGTATATCTGGGGCCTGTTCCACGAAATTTTTAACTAAGATAAAATCAAATTTTAGAAATTTGATTGGACAAAAGATTAATTTTAGTTCTTAGCCAATCAAAATTGAAGTATCTACTAAAATTTGGATTTTATCTTTAGTTAAAATTTCGTGAAACAGGGCCCTGGGATAACTGGAGGTCATTTTGCTAAAACACAGAAATTGATGTTTTACACAACATATCAATTACATGTACTAGGCCTACGTTTTAGTTTTACTGGTGTAATAATGTACACGATTTTGAATGAAATATTTTCAGCAGGCAAACAAATAGATAAACAAAAACCATGACCATCAGACAACAAAATATCAAACAAGAAATTTTTTTAATCACATATTTCATCATTGATTTCCAACGAAACTTTTCGTGCGGAAGCCAACTCATCAATAGCCTCGTCAACATAACAGTACGTGACAAGACATTTTCGATGCTTAAAGCTGAACTCTTACAAAATACCGAAATAATTAAATAAAAAAAGTTAACGCCCCAAGCCGTCATACTTGTTTTCAATTTGTGAAATAAATATGGCGGACATGGGCGCTTATGATCTGGAAAGCCTATCCGATCTCACTTCGAGTTTGTTTCTTGTCAGCCAGCTGTACACATCCGTCTTATTCTTTACACACGCTTCACTGATTGCTCTATTTTTCCCAACAGTATACCAAATTATTGAAGATTGCAAATTATGTCTGATCAGGTAAGCCTGTGAATAATTATATGAACTGCGTCTACTACTAATATGAAGAAGGCAATAGTTTTTTGTAGGTGATTTGTTTTGGTTGAAAATTTCAGGTTGGTATAAGTTATCTTCTTGCATCTTTTATTTTAGTGTACACCTCTTGAAGTGAAGATAGAAATGGGATTTAACGTCCACTTGACACAATCTAGGTCATTTCAGGACGAACACATGGTTCAATTTTATTTCAATAATTCGCGTGCGCAAGGGTCTTTAGCAGTGGGGGGAAAACGGAAAATCCCACGAGAGGCTGGACGGGTGACGCTACTCCTTGTCACGTACAACCGTGGAATCGAAACCAAGCCAACTAACTCGATGATAGGCCTTAGGCCTATGCGTGAATATCGAAAAGATCCGAGTTTTGGGGGGAACATAAATTTTAAGTTTCATCAAAATCGGATAAAAATTGTGACCTCTGGCGGCTCCATAACCTTAGTTTTACATACTTTTACACTATTTTCTTGCAGCAATGGGGTCATTTTTGTCTCAATGGTCATTATGGCGTAACGGTATTATATCTGAACGATTTGTTTTTCATCGGATAAAAAATGTGGCCCCTATCCTCAAGCATAGACGCGATTATCGTACAATCACGGAAGTTGCGGTCCGATATGCGCCTATATAGAAAGGAACCGAGATCTTTGAGTAATAAACACACATTTAAAGTTTCGTCAAAATAACACAAAACTGTGACCTGTAGACTGTTCACAAACAACATGTGTAGGGACCGATCCAGGTGACGACAATGTACGTCCACATAAATATGTCGAGGTATAAAAATGTGAAGGTGCGACAAAAATACATCCACACGAAAATATGGGCGTATAAAAACGGGCGTGATCCAGCCATTGGGAATGTCGTTACTTCGGTTATTATTATTTATTTTTTTATGGGAACCCAAATGTGCGGATTAATGACTGTATTCAATACCGGGTGTAAACTTTGCGAAGTGGTAATTGAAACGCAAGCTCCATGTGTATGTGATTGATATTTAAGAAGCTCCCCTGGACAACTTGGCGTTCGAATGAATGCATGAACTTAGGTCTAACATTCCACACTTTTGCATATGTACACATGACCTCGATTTTTTGTCCCATACGAAAAACTATCCATTTCCCTTTCCGGGCCCTATATCCTGTATCACTGATAAGCGAGATGGGGGCGGGAGGGGACGCCGAAAAATCCAGATGAAATTTCTAGGGCAACACCGGGAACGAAGACGGGACCTCTAAGTTTGCTAGCAAACGTCTTACGGCCTGATCCACTGCGCTAACAAAGAGAGAAAAAATGAAATGGCGTTTAACGTCCTACTGTTCTGTTCCGAACTTGGCTAATGAAGACGGGCATACGTCATACAGTGTGCTTATGAGGGAATATTTTGCCCGGGTAGCAGCGCTACGGCCTGCTCTTTTGCGTGTACGCCAATGTGTACACTTAACCTCGGTTTTTCGTCTCATTCGAACGACTACGCAGCTGCCCTTGCCAGGCCCCCCGTCCTGCATCATTAACAATGGGAAACCACGCCGGAAAATCTGGATGTACTTTCTCGGCCAATGCAGGAATCGAAGAAAACTATGCTGAAGCTACTGGATTTTCAAACCGTGTTAATGGAAAGGACTACCATGTACGTTGTCACTGTTCTATAATTAGTTCTATTTGTTAAATTCGCGATTTCACGATGAAACGGCAATGTTTTAATTTTAAACCATGTCCATATATTTGTGAATATAGTTTGAGACATCATAGAATTATTCTTACAGTTAATAAGAATACTCCAGTTTGTTCTTACAAAGTTGTTTAACAATGACGTTGATGACTATATAAATAATCAGACGTGTTGTCTATCTGGATTTATCTTTACATGTAAATTTCTACGTGTATCATTTGTTATTTTTCCTTTGTGACGGGTCAACCGCACAATGAAACATTTGATCATGCGGGATTACTCGCGGTATTCGTTCCTGTTACAGTCAGTTGCATATACGGTGTTTAACCGACATTCCACAATCCTTTAGAAATAAACTGTGAAATTTGCGTTTTGTTGACCTGTGATGATTTTGGCGTTCTATCTCACGGTTTAAAAGATTTTCTTTGATGGTTTGTTTGTCATGCTGCACATTCTCCATGCTGAGTACGAGTGTCAAACATCTAATTTGTTTTATTTAATCAACAGTTCCGTCATGTTTCAATGTGCCAAGCCAAAGGTGTTACCAATCCTCCTCTGGGTATAAAAGTAAACCCATGTACGCAAAATATCTCAACAGGCCTGAGAATGAATGTACTAAAAGATCTCACACGCATCCTTTGAATCGCTACTGGAATTAAGGTGATCTGTTAAATGAACCCGGTAGTGCTACCGTTGTCAAGCAGTTGGTTAGTCTTCATGAATGAGGATATCGTCCACTTTATCATGAAAGCAAAATCAACGGCAATGCTTGTCATCTACTCTTACATGTATATTTATCTACGGTTTACAACCCGAAAAGGAAATCTTACTCTATTCTTGCCATTGGAAGAAATGCTATCTAGTTAATCAACAATATTGTGAATCCCAAACCAACTCAAGCAAAACCATGTGGTTCAGAAAATAATTATCCCATCCCAAACTCAAATATGTGAAATTTAGCTAAAATGCGACCACGATTTTGTTATTTTATGTTCCGTCTGTAAACAACTGATTTGTGAACGCAAAAGAGGCAACATTTCTTTGCGGATTCCTTTCTTATTAGGCGCAGAGCTGTGTGGTCACTAGGACGACCCCATTGCTATTCACCGTTCCACAACCTTCTGATATTTCTATGTCCGTAAAATCTGAGACTTATATGTGGTCCCGCGCTTCGGCCTCTAGCTGGCCGGTCACCTCTGGCTTGCGGCTGTGGTTTCGAGCCATGGTGTGAGCGTATGTGGCATGGAGATAGGGGCGCATTCTCAACCTCGTGGGTTTCCTCCGAGCACTCCTGCTTCCCCCCACTGCTAAAGACCCCTACGCGCAAGCGAATTATTGAAATAAAATTAAACATGTTAGTCCCGAAATGACCTAGCTTGTGTTGAGTGGACGTTAAACCCCATTTCTCTCTTTATATGTGGTCAATAGAGGATGAACCTGTCGCGATTCATCATTCCACGACCTTATGTAACAGAGTTATGTCCCCTTTTCCTAAGATAGGTTGCCAGGCAACGAAACATACGCCCATAACAGCTAAATCATCCGGACAGTCAACAAGGGTTGTCGCATATTTTTACTTTTTTCAGTTATAAAACATTTTTGTAATACACTAAAATCTGATTAAGAGTAACAATTCATTGAGTAATTATCAGTAAATTATTAGAATTTGTTTGGCTTTTATAAAATTCTGCCCCATGCTAACATTTATGATTTAGTATACGAAACATTTAATATCATGGATTTAGCTGTTCAGTTATCAAAATTCGTTGAAAATCAAAATACTTGTTTCAAGCCCTTAAACGCTGTGTATCAATCAGATGATAAGTTTAACCTCTAGAACGTCACAAGATTTTTCAAAGTAATCAAGGGGGATAATTCTGGCAGTAATTATTGGAAATCGCGAACTTCTTCGTCTCATGACCTTAATCGGATATTAACTCCAGAGCGTCCCCAAGATTTTTCAGTCATCAGGGGCCATAACTCTGGCAGTAAGTAGCGGAAATTATTGAAAATCAATAGGCTTCTTCGACTCATGACCTTAATCACTGTGTATAAATTTAAAGTTGATCGAATATTAACTTTGGCCTCTAGAGCGTCCACAAGATTGTTTGAAGTGATCAAGGGCCATAACTCTGGCAGTATTTATTGGAAATCGCTGAAAATCAATAGGTTTCTTCATCTCATGACCCTATATACGCTACTGTGAATAAATTTTAAGTCAATCGGATATTAACTTTAGCCTCTAGAGTGTCCGCAAGCAATTGTGGACGCCGGACCGATTGACGGACGGGGCAATGACAAAATAAAAACCATGAGAAGGTGGGGAGGGGGTGCTTGATTGACAGAATTGCAATCTATATATAGTGACGTTGAATTCAGTCTTGTCAGTTCTCTTAGTCTAGACAGACAACAGAGATGGTGCTACAGAATCTGACGTTTCAGCCATCATGCACGGTTGGTTGAGATATTTAGTAGGCACAGGCATTGTAACCGGAGACCTCATTGTTGCTAATTTTTGGATTCAGTTCCTGATCATGGGAGGATGGGTCCTTTTTGGATTTTGGTTTTAAGTATTTGGCCATGATGACGGCATGGTCATATATCTGTGATAGGTTTAGATAATGATAGGTTTAGATAATTAATTTGGGGGGAATACATTACAGTTACTTCTCAGAATCCACCAAATTCACGAATCCACATAAAATGGTTGATAAGGGCTGAAAATAAGCAGAATTTGGTTGAAATAAAAAACCTAAAATCCCAGGATGGACAAAAATGACAATAATTACTCAAATTAAAGACAAAAACATTGTTTTAAAGTTTCATTACATATTTCTATTAATTTATTATATATATTCACATTTATTTCACACATATAAAGAATGTCTTAATTTTTCAATTGGTGATTTTCTACAAGAGTTGAGGTTCTTAATTAACCAGGATCCTTCATGCATCTATCTCCAGACTCAAGTCAAATTATTCCTTGGATGTTCTTCCTGGTTTTTCTCTTTAACTTTCAGAATAAATACACAATAATGGAATGAAACTTACCTGAAAATAAAAATAAATAGCTTAGAAAGTAGATTTAAAGGATGAACCAGGTCTGTTGTCAGATCTCAAAACCATCTGTTTTTTCATAACTTTTTGTCATGCTTTCACTAAAAATTCTTTCTTTACAAACAGATGAATACCTCCAAAAGCAATAATAGTGATTTAAGATTCGAGACCTTGAAATCAATGTTTCATTCCTGGATATAATTTATAGCTTTTTTTTACACCAATAGCCTGACAGAATCTTTTTATCAAGAATGAATAAGAAGAAGCTTATCACATACCTTTAATAACCACATGAGTATAAATAATGAAATAAATTAAGCCTTAAAAACATCATTAACATGAACTGTACACAAGAAATACAATAAAAAGAAAATTAAATGATCTATATATTTGTGAATTCTCTGGAATTTAACCTTGGTATGAGCAGCCATTTTCTATTCTTTCTTCTTCTTCTGTGTTAACCTACAATGTAAATGTATAATTTTATACTATAACAGGAAGATTTGTGCAGTTAGAAATCATAAAACACACAATATTCACAGTATATGAAAGGTTGCAATGGAGTGGTCAACATTTCATGAATTATTCTACTGAAAACTTGGGAGAATGGGTTCAGTCTTCTTCGATTTTTTATTTCCTAAAATAAGATGCTGACAAAAATCCTATTTTGTAAAATGAAAGTACATGTATGTAATTGCTGGGCTTCATTAATTTAACAAATAAATTTCACTTCAGCTAGAGAGAGAAATGGGGTTTAATGTCCATTCAAAACAAACTATTCCATTTCGGGAATAACGTATGGTACATTTTATTTCAATAAATCGATTATGGGTTGTGGTTTTACGCAGTGAGAGGAAATTGGAGAATCTGGAGGTTTGGCAGGGGACCCTACTCTTTGTAATATACAAGAGAGGGATTGGAACCACTTTAGCCATGTTTTCAAACTCAAAATATGACTATTCTTATACTACAGTGGGCTTTTTTCTCCAACAGCACCACGCAGTGTCAATTTACTAAAAATATTGGGTCTTTTTCAGCTGGTTCACAAACACAAGAGCAATATTTTCATATTCTAAAAATAAAATAATATAATATATATATTTAACAGGTGACTTTATCAATTTATTACGTGATAAAGGCTGGTTGTTTCTGGCCTCTCTAAACCTCTGCCAACAAGATCAGTAACTTTTAGACTTATGACAGTCTCAGATTATCAGTATCCCCCAGCAGTACAGATACACAGCCTCCAAAACCATTTGTCTCGATTCATTGCAAAAAAAAAGAAACAGAAAAATTGTTCAGTTCCAATTGTATGTTAAGCTTTGACAAAACTTGAGAGAAAGTTATTACATGGGGTACACTGGAAATAGAAGCTATTTTAACAATAAAATTAAACAAGCAGTTGCCAAGCAAGATAGGCCCACATTTTGCAAAAGATTGACAGAGAATAAATGATGATGAAATGTATAAAGTTATCTTTAAAAAAAAATAGCCCTCATTTAATAAGTTTGTCTCAAGTTTTGAATTTTTGAAAATGACACATTTCTTAGCCAGTTATATAGCAATGTTCTTATTACAAAAGGGTTAATCTTGGAAGTTCTTGATGACAAATGTTACCAAAGGTAAATTTTGCAGCTTATTTTTGAACATATTCCAAATCAGAATTTATTCAAAGGGCTGTAAATCATCTATAAATATGAATTTGATAAATATGTTACTGACAAAACAGAATCAACAAAATGAGAATTTTAGGAGAACTATTGTGAATAAGAAGCAACAATTAAGTTCAATTTTTTCTTGAAAAATAAAAGTTAAAAAACTAGAAGGAATATGGCTAAAAAAAGTGTGCAATAAAAAAACAAACTCATTACCAATTGGAAAGTTTTTGTAGGCTAGCATTCTATTTATTCATATAATTGGCCACCATTTAACCTATATAGAAGACAAAAGATACATAGTACCTACAATTAATTAAAATATTTCAATATATATTCACAAATAATTTGTTGGATGTACATAATCATAATATTACAAACAACAGCTTTCATGGCTTTAATACATCTATACACAAAATCAGAGAGAGAGAGAAAGAGAAATTGGGTTTAATGTCCACTCAAACAAACTAGGTCATTTGGGGACTAACATATGATTTAATTTTTTCATTTCAATAATTCGCTTGCGCGTAGGGGTCTTTAGCAGTGGGAGGAAACCAGAGTACCTGGAGAAAACCCACAAGGCTGGACAGGCAACCCTACATACAAAATCAGAAGAGAAATGATGTTTTAATGTCCACTTAAGAAAACCTGGTTATATTTTGACACCCAAGTGGCATTTGGTTTGTGAAAGAGAAATTGAGGAACTTATTTAAATCTCATGAGGTAAGAGTTTTCACACTGTCTGTATTCCTTACCCCCACACAATCACAGAATCAAAACGCAACTTTCAAATAAAATCAAAACATCTATTTTTGGGGGGGACGATTTCCTGAAAACTTCATATTTTTGGACAATGCCTTATACACTAACCTGAATAACCTATACTTGAAATTAATATACATATATACACAAAAAGTTTTAAACACACTAATTCTGAAAATGACATCTATAAATGTATAAGCAAATCATCAACTATTACAAAGAAATCAATATTAATATTTTATACATTATAAAATTCCTTCAAATATTCCACCTTGAACCAAATCTAAATTATGTACATTAATGAAAACATGATACAAAAATAAGGTTTTTAATACTCCAGCAGTAAAATCCTAACTCATATTAGATTCTAACCAGAGTAGCTAACACACATAATAACAACAAGTTTTGTCATTCCTAATTATTAATAAGTTTTAATGAAAACGGAGATAAATTGAGCTGCCGTGAGAGTCACTAGACCGAAACTGAACCGAATTGACAACAGAAGCTAGAAGGCAAAATAATATGACCTGTTTTCTTAGTGTTTGCAAAATACTACTTTGTTGTTAGTAACACGAATTAATTATCAGGAATCAAAACAAACAGAATTTGGTGCAGTGCTTTCCGAACACTGCCACCAGTTGCACAATTTTTCCTTTCAGGGCATCTTCTCACAAGTACAACTGTCACCAAGAAACTGCTATATGTACAAGGTATAAATGTCACCAAGGACAATGCCACTTAGATCAACTACAATGCCATCTAGAAATAACTGACAATTAGGACAGACATTCGAATCTACAACTGTTCCGACACTATTTATCCTAAAACTCACATATCCTAAGCAGACTGCCCAACAGCAGTTATTTTACTACACTATCAAACAGTACCATAGTTATAATAAAATTATACTAAGACTTATCTGGCTGCTTTGTCAAACCTTAGATATGTAGATACAGTAGAATTTAACACACCTCGGGGCGAGATGACCACATATTTATCTGAAAAAATATTCATTTAATAAGTTAAATATAAGGAAGTACCTTCAAATACATAAGATAAGGTTCCAAGGCTCAGAAGATAATTTATATTTTGGTAACAGGTGAAATAATTCAGTTTCTTTAGGTTAATACTAAAAAACAACTGATGGTGAAGAACAATGTTAGCCACTCTGGTTAGAAGTGTCTATTATGTTCCTATTTCTATCTAATTAGCACTTCAATTCTCAATTTAAAAACCCATCGAAAGAAGATGGACGTTTTTTTAAGATTATTTCTCTATTTATCGTGGTGTTTCACGAAGTCTTAATGGATTTAGATTTTTTCTTGTATAAAAGGGTGATTTAAAGCTTGACTAATGCTGAAACGTTTTGAAGGGTCCAACATAAGTGTTTTTTCTAACAAATCTTTTAGTTGTGTAACTTTTCTCAGCTGATCATCTGGTAGACGTTGATATCCTACTAATTCTGCTAACAGATCTTTACTGGGACTAATAGTACTCAACACTGTCACCTTCTCCTGAAAAACACCAACATTTACATCAAGAACTGGAATACTGAATGCATCAATTAACTATCATTGTATAATGTCTTCATATTAGGATGTTTTACAGATACCATACAACGTTTTCAATTTATATTTAGCAAGAACTAACCTGAGGAACCCAGAGAAAATCCACAACGTTAGGCAAGTAAGTCTACTCATGGGGCACACAAGCCTGGGATTGAAACCACAACACATAAATCAGTGACAGGCCTTGTGAATAACAAGTGATTTTATGTGGATTATTGATTTGACCCAGTTATTCATAACTCTAACCCTGGTTCATTGAAGCTACTAACCCATCCTTGTTTTGTTATTATACAAAGTGTCCCTAACCAACTACAATGGTTACAGATCATCTTTTCATTTTTAAGTCAAGAGAGTGGGGTGAACATTGAAGATAGGATGTTATACTGTTGTGTTCTGAAACCTGTTTGTCTAACCGTCTAGTGTCAGCAGTACATGTAACTGTATATTCACTTTGAAATCAAAATGCATTCCAAAGTGTAGAAATTACAACTCGCCAAGTCATGGATGATGTTAAATTAACTTACCCTTAATGTGACTTTATCCACTTCTCTATACAAAAAGTTATAATTAGAATCGAAATGTTGATCTTTAAACATGCTCTTACGGATGAGCTTATTAGGAATCTTTCCTTTTAGATCCATCATAAATTTGAGCATCTCATTGTTAGATTGTCCAGGAAACATAATTCTTCCAGTATACAGTTCAAATATAGTTGTACCCACAGACCACATATCTATAGCATGATCATATCCTCTACCTAGTACTGAAAAATTCAAAGAAAATATATCTTATAAACATTCTCGAAGTATTCAAACAAAACATCTCAAACTGTGAATATTATTATTATATTACACCAAGTACAATTAATGAAAAATAGGGACAAATGGGGTTAAATGTCCACTCGACTCAACCCAGTCCATTTCAGGACCAAAG
Organism: Patella caerulea; assembly: GCA_036850965.1. Classification (NCBI taxonomy): domain Eukaryota; kingdom Metazoa; phylum Mollusca; class Gastropoda; family Patellidae; genus Patella; species Patella caerulea. The sequence continues at coordinate 31,110,377 of JAZGQO010000006.1, forward strand.
TATTTTACAATTCTATTTAAACATACATTATTCAAGAGCAAAATCTGCCGAATGTAGGTCTTTCTTTAGACCTGAAATGTTAAAAAACTATTAATTAGACATTAATTAACTTATCCAGACCATAATCAACTCTCGATATTTGTTGGATTGTAGTTCAATTTGATGCAAAATTTTCCTTTGTGATTTAACGATTAAATGGATAACCAAGACTACAAGTTTTGTCTTACCGACTTTAGTAATGATGGTCGAGGCTAAGTTAAACTTTCATTCGCTTAGTTCTCGGTTCATAGTAGACTGAAATTTTCAACATATTGCCATTACATTAGCTAGTTTTTAACTATTTTAGTGAGAACTGCCAACTCGTTATCTAATCTCCCATAATGTATCTTTAAATAATTTGCAGTCACGTATGGATCTCTAACTGGGGATCCAAACCATGCCACTTGACTCCATCACATATAGCTTGAATCATACATGTGTATATACCTGCCATCTACTGCACCTAGTAGTTTTACTCTTGGCTATATATAATATGTGATAATCAAATGCAAATCAAGGTTTTTTATTTTTTCGTAGAAATGTTTCAACAAAATGTTTTACTTACTGATTTCTGGAGCTCTGTAGAATCTACTAACTAAGTATGGTGTTATATCGTTTTCAGATACATGTGAAGCGGATCCAAAATCACACAATTTTAAAACCAGTTTTGAATCATTTACCTGTGAAGGGAGTTACAATGATAGTACTTATAATTATATACACTATTTAAACTGATGTTTAGTCGATAAATATTGATAAGCTGGACATTAAAAGGTAAATTATTTGTAAAATATGTTAAAATTTACCGAAACATTAAAATAAAACTTTAAAATCTTTCACATTGTAAAGCAATTCTGCTGAACGTGAACTTCCGGTCCTCAGCTTACAGCTAACAGAAAAACATGATTTCAATTCCAATAATATTAAAAGTTATTCACTTACTAGAATATTATCAGGTTTGATATCACCATGAAGTATAGAACTTCGCTTTAATAACTTTAATGCAAGGAATAACTGTTGACTATAGGAACGTACAGCTTTTATATGTAGTCCAATATCTTTACCATACTTTTTTAATATCTCTCTTAAATTCATACTGAAACATATTAAACATTACAAACATACTACAAAATAACATCTGGAAAGGCTGTTTTCATGACAGACTTTCACTTGGCCTTTATCTCGTAGACAATATTAAAAACATTAAAGATAATATTAGCTGTGCTAAAAGGACACAATTCCAAACCTTTAATTCAATTGGGCACATTTACATTAAACAAAACTTACCTTAAAGATTCAAACGCTAAGCAAAGATGATTTTTATGAAAGAAATTACGATATAATCGTAAACAATGAAACTTGTCATCTGGATCAGCATCATTCAATTTACGGAGAAATTCTAATTCTTTTAAACCTGTCTTGTGCCTAAAACAAAAGATATTAGACTGAATGATTTATAGAATAAAATGAATAGTGATAACAATTCAACTTTGCTAAATACACTAGAAGCTCAATTAACTTATAGGTCTAAAATCAACATTAACGATACATTCTCACAAAAGTATCTATAGATATTTCCAACAGAAGTATGGCGAATTTGATACAAATGGAAACTAGAGTTACCCAATCTTGCCAGAAAAATACCGTATTCCTTCAAACTAACGCATGAGGCAAGCACTGGGGGAAAATATCAAGGTATCACTAACTTGCAATTGAATCGGAACGCTTATTGTCTGCCAGCTTGACTTAATGTGTGTTTGTTATTAATGGTTAGGAGGCTTTGGGAACATTCAGTTGTCTAACTGTACAAAAGAGTCTGCAATTAAACGGCGGAAAAGGAAGTTGGCTGAAGATAATTGAAGAATTGACTTAGGCTTCAATATGTATGGCAAACTGACAGTAATGACACATATAATGTCAATGGGCGTTCCCTGAATCTAATTACGTCACAAACATGGCGTCTAAAAATAGATATTTTAGTTGAGTTATTTCCTCTAGAATACAATGTTTTGAGAGGGATTTGAAGCACATTTTTGATAGATTAATTGGTTTGAATATGTTTTTTTAGTCCAAATACATGTATATAATCAAATCACCATGGCATTATTAAATAGAACAAAAAGTCTTCTTTAATAGTCATATATCTTAAAACTTACATCATTTCATTGTTTCTGATGATTTTTATTGCTATTTCTTGATTACCACGAGCAGCATCTCTTGCTCGAACTACATTACTGAATACACCATGTCCAGTATAACCATATACAGTATAACGTTTATCTAATACTTCACCTATTCTTACTCCTGTAAAATAATATCAATAATGTCCATGTCAAAAGATACAAACCATAGATTACCAAGCAATGAAACCTATACAAGTTTGTCATCTGAACCAACACGGGAAAACTTTCCTAAAATTACTGTTTTTTTATTATAAGGCAGACCTTAAAAACATCTGTTTTGCATAACACGACCGACCAACTAAAACCACCATTGGGTTAGAATATTTTATTTCACTTTTCCACAAGTGTTAGTTTTTTATTTTGTGTCAACTTGAAATATACCACAAGGTAGGGTGCCCCACGTGCCAACTGAAAAGTTGTTCTTGACACGTTGATCCTGCACGTTTTAGTTCAATGACTTACTACTGATTTCTAACAGTCTTGCACACTCCTTGAGGCTATAAATAGCAACAGCATGCGGAAATGTTCAAAACACCAAACACTACTACAGCCGTAAAAAATCTATTGTTGACGATTCTGAATAGCAATAATATTTAACTTTTTGGTTATTATGGCATCTTTAGAAATTACGCTCGTTTTATTTTTTAAATTGCCTTATAATTAGCTGTACCATTAGAAGCTGCATATTTTGGTTAAGTACAAATAATATCTCTGACTCAACGTCCGTATGGAAGAATAATGATCAAAGCAGTAGTTTCATTTTACTTTTACAAGGTTCTTAAAAATATTGTTGAGACGCCTGATGTTGGTGCTTCTAAATTCAATTTCTTGTTCCATGTTTCGTAAAAAAAGTAGTCTTGATTATCCCGACCCGTCAATTAGACGTAGAATGATCGGTAGACTACATGTAGTTAAGCGAGACTAATTTCAAAACAAGGGCACCTAACCTATCTTTTACTCAAAAGTGTCTGGATGTTATGGACGCCACTCCAAACCATTTTTCAGTATTATTTATGTATGGTTTAATGATCATAGCTTATGAAGTACAGCATGGTCGTTTATTTAGTGACTATAAATGTGTGAAACAGATTTAAGGCTTTCTAAATATATTAGTATTGTGGTGTAATTGTCGAGATATTTGGAGATATTCATTTAGGGTGGGGCACCCTACACAAGGGTTATTTTCCTTCACTATGGCTTACAAAAGTATAATTCTCACAGAATTAATGGTTCCTTTAAATTAACTTTTGAAAAAATTCAAATTCTCCTTTAATAAGAATGGCAAACAGAGGGCTGGAAACAATATACAACTACACTAAAATGTATAAATTAATGTTATTGGAATGTTTTACCACACATGTATCTTTTTAGATTTAATGCACTTACTATAGTAGCCTTCAGCATCATCCCAATTATCAGTTAAAGCCGGATTCTCATTTGCACCAAATGAAAATTTACCAATACCAGAAGGACTCTACAACATAAAACAATTTCTTGGTAAATAAAGAATTCACATTTTTCACTGCCTTAAAGTTAGCAGCGATCAGAAAAGGTTATGACTGAGTTGAATAAAAATAAGTGTTTATTGTAATCACATGTACATCAAACATTCCTTCTTCTGTGTTGTGAACTCTGTCAGCCATAATTAGTCAATATACTTCTTAATTATTTTTTCTTCCATTACCACAACATGTATTTATTTCAATAACTTATTCTTGAAAGAAAAATTTATATCTATTAAGTTAAAGTAACTTACATCATAATTTTCTGAAAACATATCTGCTGTCTCTGAAAACATGTCTCTTTCGCCAGTTTTATTAGACTTCTTCTCATCATTATCTGAAATGTTAATTCAATTCTAATAAAATTAATCTCAATCAAGTATAGATATGGTAAACTAATCCGTGTATACAGAGAAAATGGATTGTTCCTTATCATATCTCTTACAAAGCTGAACCATTTAAAAATATATGAATTATAAAAATTAACACAAACCACCATCATTCTCATTGACCACATGACTCTTTTTCTCTCTGATAGATTCTTCAAAATCTGGAATGTTCTCTTCATCGTGTTTTAAATCTTGTTTAGCTCTATGAGCTATATCACTAGCACTGGAACTATGGGAACTTTCACCATCACTATCAGAAACAGTATCAACAGTCTGTCTACTTTCCTCATTTATGACATCATTTGTAACAGGATTACTTTGAAATTTCTACATAATATAAAGTTTGAAATTAAAACATAATTCCTTTCTTTCATATTAAATTATCATTGAAAATCAATAAAAATTAAAAACCTCATACAAATTACGATAGGATCAGAAGGTAACAAGACTTCTAACGGGGCATAGCTCATTAAGTTATCAAAAGTTACTGAAAATGAATACAGATTTTCTTCCTTTCAATACGATATAGTCAATCAATGGTTAATAATTGCTGCCTATACTATAAAGTTCTAACAAGATTTGAAACAAAGGGAGCATAAACATTATCCTAAAATCTGTGTTCACTTTTTGACAAATATGATTCAGATTTTAATAGAGAGTTGTTTTTCATTGAGAATTGATCTTACCTGCAGTAATGCTTGTCTCTCCCTTCTTCTTCTCTCTATAATGGCATCTTCATCTTCTTCTTCATCAGGAGCTATATCTAATCTACAGTGAAACATTTACAAGAATTATTCATTCAATATATCAATATTAATCTGTACCTTATAATTTCCTAAGTGTGTATAAACTGGTTGTCATCTAAATTTATTTTCATTATCACAAACAATATAATTCATCATAAATTCATTCAATATATCAATATTAATCTGTACCTTATAATTTCCTAAGTGTGTATAAACTGGTCGTCATCTAAATTTACTTTCATTATCTCAAAGAATATAATTCTTCATAAACTCACAGCGTACATAATAAATAGATTCACATGTACATGTAAAATATTGATGATTATTCATGCATTATCATCAAAAAAAGAATATTGTACATACTCTTCATCACTACTAGAGGAATGATGTGGAGGTGCCATGCCTTCTGATAAACTTCCTTTAAATTTATCTTCTTTTCTTCCATCCGATCGTCTTCTACGATCTCTTGGAGATCTACGTCCATCTCTTCTTCCGTTATTACGATCATGTGATCTACTTCTACTACGCATCCCTCCACGGTGCCTGTCCTGTGATCTACTGTTCATCATACCATTACCTCTGGTCCTATCTCGTATTCTGTCAGGCGAGCGACTTCTACGTAACCTTAATGTTCAAATAAAATTTAATTCTATATTTGTATGTAGTTCCATTTATGACAAATTCTAAAACAAAATAACACAGACTCAAATTGAAGTAGAACAAGAATTGTTAGCTTTAAAACTTTACCCAAAAAATTAGTGGCATCAGCTGTTCCAGAAAGAGAAGCATACATTTAGCACTTTTATACAAATATTTATTATTTTGTCATCACAAATGGATATTTGTAATTATTACATGTAATGTTTAATGCTAATGCATTGCAATACAGAGTAGATTGGAAGATTCCTCAATATTTACCTCTTGCTTGGACTACTAGAACGTGGTTGATTACGAGGTGGTGAAAAATGGCGCCTGGGTGGTGGAGGGGAGGTTACTCTACTTCTTTTATGATAGTCATCTCTTGACACAGCATGATTTGAATGAGATCTGCATGAGAGATAAAACAATTTTTTGTTTGATTGATTTACATATGAACTAAAATAAAAACTTCTTGTGAAAAATATGGTGTACAAATGAAATACATGTACGGTACATAAACTTACCTTCCAGGTGAAATTCTATTTCTCCTGTCTCTATCTCTTGATGATTCCCTGCCTGTGTGTCGTGGTGCTGATCGGCGTTCTCGTTTTGAATTAGGTGATGATCTTGATGATGAATGATGATCTCTACCAGAGGATGAACCCATAAAATATTTTTCATTTTGATTAGATCGAGATTGTGAACGTGATCTACTTCTATTGTCTATTTGAGGTATTGTTTTTTTACGTTTCCTCTCCCTATTCTCTTTTCCTTCACGAGGAAGAGTCTCTGACAATGATTTTTGTCTAAAATCAGGCACATTAACATAAGGTAGATTACTTTTTTCTTCTATTATTTCAATATCATCAAAGTCATCATCATCATCTTGAATAGAATTTTGTTTTAATAAAGCATGTGTTTTTTCGACTATATGAATGTCATGATCAATCTCCCCTTCTTCTTCACCTGAGTCTGCATAGCCTTGAACAATAAGTTTCATAGCATTGAGCGTTTCATCTTCCGTTTTACCACTCTTGCCATCTAACTGTGCCCATAGTGCCTGTCTCGCTGCTTCTAATTCATCAAGATCGATTGTCTCTTCCACTTTATATTTTTTATTTGATATTTTAGAAACATTTTCTTCTTTTTCTTTTTCATGTTTTCGTTTCTTTTTCTTGTGTTTATGACGTGACTTGTCTGACTTAGATCTGTCTGTACTTGTGTGTCTATGTTTGTGTTTGTGCTTCTTTTTACTGCTGTGCTTTTTCTTCTCTTTTTTTAAAGAATTCTCATCACTGCTCAGTTCATTACTTTCATCACTGAAAATAAATGTACCATAATGAAAGATAAGCTTACAATCATCATGTAAACTAGAGCGTTCACAAGAAATTGTGGACGATGGACGGACGGACGGACGGACAGACCGACCGACAGACGGACGGACGGGGGCGACGGCAATATACGACCACATTTCCATGTGGGCGTATAAAAAAAGCAAGCAGATACACCCATAATTTTTTAAGAGATGGACAGAGAACAGGAAAAATCAAAGGGGTCATACTCTCATTGTCCCATTGTTTCACATCGAAAATGAAATAAAAATCATTTCAAATCGGATTCAAGAGTTACCATCATAATTCAGTATACCATACACATGATAACAAAGGCTCAGTTTTAAAAGTAAATATAGTGTCCATATTGGTCACAGCTTTGAATACTTACAGAACATGCCCATATTGGGGATAGGAGCTATGGTGGCTAAGTGGGTAAGAACTTAGTCGCTGGCTTGCTAGGTCGATCCCTGCATTGGCCGACAAAGTTCACCAGGATTTTCTGATAAGGTTTTTTTCTGTTGTTAATGGTACAGGACAGAGGGCCGGACAAGTACAGCTGTCTAGTTTTTTGTATGGTATTGAAAACTGAGGTCCTGACGTCCTCTATATCGGTATGCATGTAAAATTTCCCTTTATAGTTGTTTTAGCACACTATGTCGATCTTCATTAGCCCAGACGAAGCAGAACAACAGGACGTTAAACCTCATTTCATTTGATATTGGGGACAATGGACTATGATAAAAATATAAGCTTACACTATATTATTCAATATGTTGATAACTTGATTGTGAGATTACAGTAAATATAGGCCCTGATACATGTATAACCTTCATGTTGTAAAATACAAAATTGTTTCAATCGTGTTCCGTATAGAGAGAGAGAGAGGGAAATGGGGTTTAACAAAGACAACTCGACACAAACTAGATCATTTTGGGACTAACATATGGTTTAATTTCATTTCAATAATTCGCTTGCATGTTGGGGTCTTAAGCAGTGGGAGGTTACCGGAAAAGAACCCACAGGGTTGGACAGGTGACCTTACATACAAAATCAGAAGAGAAATAATGTTTTAATGTCCACTCAAGAAAATCTGGTTATATTTTGACACACAAGTGACATTTGGTTAGTGAAAGAGAAATTGAGGAATGACAGTTCCTGAATGAAAAGGGGCAAGTGTGTAGCCTATTGTCTGTCCCATGGTAAATAATAAACGGATTTCTACGATTATGAACAAACTACTCTACTTAGTTATTATAAACTTACCTATGTGTTTAAAATCACCTCCGGTTAAATAAAATCCATTATACAACTAAATATACCAACGAATAAAAAAGTTATCTCTTGTAAAATTGAACTTTCACAAACTTTGACACCGAGAAATAAAAAATGGAAGCTTATTACGTCACTTATCGGAATAGATCATTTCGTATGAGGGGGTCAAAGCAAGGCTATTTTACGACAGTTAATATTTTGTGTTGATGCGTTCGATTACTGGCCCCGCGCTTACTCTAGCCACCGCGAATGCGTTCGGGTTAATACTGGAAGTATCCTATTATTCAGCATGGAAGCAAATAAATTATTTGATGGAAGTTATATTTGCCGCTAAAAATTTAGGCGACGGAAGAATTATTGTTGACACTTGTCTCAGTAGTGTTGTGTTTATTCTTGTAAGCTATGGAGCTGGTTAACAAAGCTAACCAAAGGTTACATTGGTTGAACGAAAATGTGATTTAAAGTATGTTCTGCATAATATGGGCTTTATTTCGCTTCTCTGGATTTAATAATTCCAATGAGATACCAATGAAAAAGTCTAAAGTTTGTTGACGGATTATTGTCTGCTCGTTGTTATTTATCAGAACATCGAGCACAATTAATTGTTTGGTGACGTTCAGCTTCCATTTTGATATCCGAAGAAAGTGCCGCGCCGTTTGATTACCCATTCCAACTGCGCATGTCGAAACGTACTCGAGGATCCTGTACGAGTAAGCACAGAGCAAATAATCGAACGCGACATGTATGAATAAGCTTTGCTCTGAGACCCAGTAATGAGTTTGAGCGTTTACAAACATAAATACGCCTATGGTCCGATATTTTGTTTCCGCCTTGTATTAATTATTTGGTTAGAGAGTTCTGGGGGAATTTTTTTCTTTTGAATTACATTTGTTTTACTGGCCTTGAATATCACCGTTGAATATTTTTAATATTTCCTGATGATGAACTTAAGCAGTCCTGCCAATTAACCCCGGAAATCTGCTGTGGACGAGGTAGGCCTAAATTCCGATGTATTTTACATTTGCCTCGGCAAAATTAATAGACGAGGCCATCGAATCATTGAATAGGTATATAACGTTTTTTTATAGATAAATACCAATAATTATTATCACCAAATCATACCGCGCATCGGTTTAATTATCGGTAGATAGTTCCATATCTTTCTATTTCTCTTTAAATATTATTTCTGGTGGGTTCAGAATTTTATAATCGTGAAATTCACAAGGCTGTTTATCCATAAGATTTTGAAATCCACGGAGAATGGAATTTTCCGATGGCATTTCGTAGATCGCGATCATGTCCCAGCTAATCAACGCTTTGAATTGCAGGGATAGAAATGCAATTTTTTCTCAGGGTGCCTTAAGGCACCCAATTTCAAATTTATGTGTGCCCTGACCAAATGAAGTGTGCCATCAGAGCATGGAGATGATTATAACAATAAAAATTCTAAAATAATTCAATGAGTGTTGTTTTATAATTGAGCACATTACACATTTTGCACAGTTATTTAGGAAAATGTATTTTAATTATACACTTTCTTGCCATCTAAATAAATCTTCACTAATTTTTAATTGGTTTAACACGTCCTCACTCGGGAGTCGAGTCACTCTCACTCGTATCGTCACATTTATGTTTACCGGCACTCTGATTTTCATTAGGCCTACTTGTGTCAGATGTGTTGCACTCAGCTGAACTGGTGTTAAAACTCTCAGAGTTGGCATTATTAATTGTCGGAGGTTTAAAGAAACTTAAAATTGTTTTGACTTCTCAGATTTCCTGTCATGCGCATTAGAAACAGTAAACAAATTTCCCGTAGGTTCTTTTTTTTAGATTTTGTTATCCAGACGCGTATTTTTTAGTGTATACAATACAAAGTTACATTGATAGTAATAGTGATGGCAGGTCGTCGACTGCTCGACTGGAGTCTTCGTTGATTGATGAGGCACAGATGGCTAAGATTGTTGGAAAGGTCCAAAATATTTGTCAGTTTGATAAAAATTTTAGACGTTAAGTGATTTTTCAGGCGTGCCCACAAGGCACAGCTGTTCAATTTCATCCGTGCCATATCAAATTTACCCGTGCGCTCGGCACGCAAATAAAGGGAATTTCGATCCCTGAATTATATTCCCGTAAAAGGTACCATGTCATATTGTATGCTACACAGATGGTTAAATTTAGTGCCGCGAAATTTGCACGAATTTTCCCCGCGGTCTGCATAATTAACACACAAAACCAAATAATACACAAAATCTGACGTGTGATTTTTTTGTTTTAAATACATTTTTTATAAAGACGATAAACGATGTTTAGACATCCCGAACTGTTCTTATCAAGAATGTTTCGATTTCAGTTTCTGTCGAATGAACAAAAACAAGTAATTTAATCAGGAACATTAATGATATGAACAGTCTGAACGTGAATAAAATATGGAAATTATTGAGAAGCGGCGGTCTTTTTCATACGAAATATGATCAATTAAAATTATGATTGACTGGGCTGTAATGTGTTTTATAAAAATATATATAATATACCCGGGTGAAATTACGGGGTGAAAAGCAATATTATACATGTATTTACGAGTATTCGTATAATCGGTAAATAACATTTAGTAGACTGACAATCAAATGGTTTAAAATTAATGTCATTGTCTCCAGATGCTATTTTCTTGCCCAAACTCAAACGACCGAAAAGGCAGTGTTCTGTTTTGATTACAACACACGTGGTTATCATAGATTACCCCCTTCATCATAATTACGATGGTTTACCCCATAACGTCACGTGTGTAATGTTGTGATGAACACAGACGAAAATACAAGCAAAAACATTGAATTTTCAAATGAGAACCTCTTTTTTCCGTTGGGATGTTTAATTGTGCAATGAATTTTATTTAACCGGAGGTGGTTTTAAACAAATAGGTAAGTTTATAATAACTTAAGTAGAGTAGTTTGTTCATAATCGTAGAAATCCGTTTATTATTTACCATGGGACAGACAATAATTTCCTGATGATACAGTATTATACATGAGTATATGAATTTTATTTGTGTTACCAATTTGTCATGCCACTCCAATTGAATTCAAATGGCCAATGGCCACGCTAGCTTAGAATTTCGATAATTTAGAAGGTTGAACATGATATTGGGTATGATATTATTCAAATTGGATTAAAATGACAGATCAATCAGATAAAAATTCATAACGCTCATCTGTTCATAAATAACGTATTATTTACGAACTTCAAAGTTCAGATCAGAACAAGTTCAACGCCGTACATCCACATGAATCACGACCCAGGTTTGAGTCCTATAATGAAGGTGTATAGTTCACATAGAATATTCTTTTAGAAAATCAACAGAATCACATTATTAACAAGGGGTAAATATACGTTAAGATTTGAAGCATAAGTGAGAAATAACAAAAAAAGGCACCTTATTTCAACTATACGTTCTTTTTTTTCGGCGTCCATTTTGTAAAATTTCTATGGTTGGTTATAAATGTCGGATTGACTTATAAAACGGAAAAGAGAAAAATAATACAAATTGTATTCATATTATTATTATACTATTTGATTACTATTGCTATTTGAAATCGGGTTTTATTTTAACCGAGCTGTAATTTTCTGTGTCCCCTCTTGGTTCTACAAATCTACATCTGATTTCGTTTCATCCTACGTAATTAAATATTTAACCATTCAGCACCGGTTAAATCTATTTGTTAAGGCCAGCTCAATTTACCAATCTGTTTCACAGAGTTGCGTCATTTGCGGATAAGGATGACATCGATGCAACCTAATGACCTATAAATATGACTGTTACGTGAAGGACTACAAATTGTGTTATAATACCACGGTATTTTCTGATTTTAACTTCGGCATTTTCTGATACTGACAATAAACACTAATCAAACAATCAATAAAATTGCTAAAATCATAACGCCAATTAACAAACAATAAAGAATACTTCATTAAAAAAAACATCGGTGAACAATAAAACAATGATAATACGATCATACAAACAATACGATTAACATTAACTTTATTATAAAAACATCCCCCACCCTGCAATATGCAAATAAGATAGTTTTATTCGTGCATGCATGCTGTCATCCAATAGTAACTGTAAATTTTCCCGCGGTTAGACGCCTCTGACCAATCAAAAAATTGTTGTGTAATCACTTACACCCTTCAATCGAGAAATCAAGCTTCTCGTGCGATTTTCTATAATTTAACTATAAGTGTGTGTTTTAATGGTTTCAAAATAAAAAAAAGAATTACATACATGTAAATATAAATAAATATGACACTACCGTTAAAGAAATGTGTAGAATTCGGATTCAAAAGTATCGGTATAAAATTGAATATCAAACACGACGTCACACCTGTGCAGAGCCAGAGGACAGCCGATCATTCCCCCCCCCCCCCTCTCGAATTTCTTTCACACATTCGACTAATTTACGCTAACTTTATTACAAGAAAATCGTCAATACTAATCAAACAATCAACAATGATCATACGACCATACAAGCAATACGATTAACTTTAGTACAAAACAACCGTGATTCGATCTGAAATCAAATAACAAAATAGATAGCTATTTCTTCCATACGATTAAATTGTGTGTACGAGTCTTATCAGGCGCGGATCCAGAGGGGGGGGGGGGCCCAGGAGGTCCGGCCCACCCCCCCCCCCCCCCCCGCTCAGACTTGAAAATGTTTTATGCCATTTTATTGACGACTTTTAGATCTGTAATTTTGGAATTTACCTTCCGGAAATACGTCAGAATGCACCAAATTGAATCTAATTTACCAAATTTTTATGGGGCAGGGCCCCCAAACCCCCCCGTTAAAAAATCCTGGATCCGCGCCTGGTCTTATTCTTAGTTGTGGACGACATCACCAATAGTTGTGGGTGCGATTAAATTGTGTATTCTTAGTTGTTTACGAGTCTTAATAGTTGTGGACGACTTTGCTTCTGGACTCTTGACTGGTACCCTCTCTGTTTATCTCGATACCTTGACGAAATCTGCAGGTCCTAACCTTTACCGTAAACCACAACCCATATTATAATATGCAAGAATGTGCAGGACATTATGATGTCACAAGCAAATCATGAAACTTTTAATTATTACACGCATATATTTCTATGATAACACGTATTTGCCCTAGACATCGATCATCATCCAACCAGGCGGTTCTTATAGTATTCTATTTTGGCAGCTTCCCAGCTTCCCGAAAACTAATTAAACATCGGTCCTATTTCGTTTCGTTTTTATTGTTCGAAATTTCGTTTTACTTGTCTTTACTACACTAGGATCTGGAAGAGTTGTTTGTTATCATTGAGTCATTGACGTCTTCAGAATGGTGTGAGGTATTGCCAATGACACGGTCGATTTGTTCTCTTAGCCTCCAAGGTAAGCACTTATATATATCGACCCCCCGCCTCACAAGAAGATTCGCCCACGGGGCCCGGGCGTATGCACTACTCATACTCAGTAACCCCCCCCCCACCCATACTGTACAAACTTTCTGAAGTAAATTGTTGTAATAGGATATAAGGATATAAATTTCAAATTCAGACAGGTGCATTTTTAAGAATTATTGTATTTACATTTATTAATGTAAAATAAGGGAATCAAATCTATAACTTTTGAAAAGCGACGCGTTCCTCTTTACGGTAAACATTTTTTTCCGTCCACCGGAGCCTGGTCTTATGACGTCATATGAGGATTGTGGGTTACGATAAGGGTTGGGATAAGGGCTGTGGTCTGCAGATTTCGTCACAGTCTCGAGATGTAGACAGGGCTAGCCCTCTAACCCTGGGCCAAGCCCAACCCTTATCCTTTATTCTTAACCCACAATCCACATATGACGTCATGCGACCAGGCTCCGGTGGCGGAAAAAAACGTTTACCCTCTATAATTTTTTTAAAAGGAGACGCGGTCGGCTCGGGAAGTGGCCTATTAATAGAACATCGTAGTATAGGGCCGCTAAGTCTCGCGACGATTTCTTCGGTAATCTACTTCCGGTGACATGTACCCAGCAATGGCGGAAAAGACGATGCCTCGCAAGGCATTGATTGTGAATCGATGAAGCGTTCGCGGCACCAATTACTTTCGTTTTACAAAAGAAAAATAACAGATATTTTAATTTGTTTATCAAGGTATGTAAATCAATTATTTAAACATATCTTAATAAAGTATTTGATATTATTCTTGGAATAGTATGCCCTAGCCCAAGCCTTGGTTTCACAGTTTTAGCCTTATCCAATACCGCATCGTAGCGGTCTGAGTTAGATTTGTTTACAAACAAACCCCATTACCAGTACATTATTCCTCCGCCTGCACATTTAGTGCTCCGAGAAATTTATATTTTAATGTCTTGATTGTTATATAAAGTTGAAAGAATTATTCCCATGGGTTTTAATTCTAAGTACAGGTAATGCAATCTTGCAAAATGTGTTATAGTAATCCTACTACTAGGCCTAGTACTACTTGTTTTTTTTTTAAGAAATCTATAAAAATCGAGTACGTACGCTCTCGTTTCACGATCTCCCTTGAATTTTTCGACAAGTTTAAAACTTTACTAGCACTACAGCGTGTTTTATTTCAGCAGATTGGTGGATTATAATATGATGTTGAGGAAATATTCAAGTTTTTAGCACAGAGAGGATGGGCGTAAAACTGCCGTAGAAAACGTGGAAGGTGTTCTGATTCAAGAAGTAGGTAATTTGTCAAATAACGAATATGGACGAATATCATTATTTACTTAGGCATATTCAGTATAATTTAGTACCCTGTTTTGGATTGTATGGTTTACTTGACAGACATTTTCCGAAGATTTGTAATAATAAAATAATACTAGGCCTCAACTCAAGAAGATTTTGCATTTTTTTTTTAAGATTTGTAAAGTTTAAATATTTGGCCAAATGATATAGGCCTACCGTAAATATTTTTAAAAAAATGATCGGCTATCTTAAAAAAGCAGGATATATATAATATATACCCCTGCATTTTGTGAGGATTTGTAAAGTTAAAATAATGAATACAAGGCCTCATGAAATAGGCCTACCTATTTCTATAAACTGGGCTCACCTGTCCAAAAATACGAGATCACAATATGCAGGCAGAATTCTCACAGCATTTTATGAAGATTTGTAAACTAAATTTTAAAAAAATACTAGGCCTTGTGATATAGGCCTATATATTTCTAAAAAAAAAGTGATCTGCTCTCAAAAATAAGTCACAATATGCAGGCAGGATATCACACATCAGTTTGTGAAGATTTGTAAATTAAATTTAAAATAATACCAGGCCATGTGATATGCCTATATTTTCTAAAGGAAAAGGTGATCATTTCTCAAAAAAAAAAAGTCACAATATGCAGGCAGGATATCACACAGCAATTTGTGAAGATTTGTAAATTTAAATTTAAAATAATACCAAGCCATGTGATATGCCTATATTTTCTAAAGGAAAAAGTGATCATTTCTCAAAAAAAAAAAAGGTCACAATATGCAGGCAGGATATCTCACAGCCTTTTGTGAAGATTTGTAAAATTAAGACAATACTAGTCATCATGACATCATGATATAGGCCAACCTATTTCTTACAAAACAGTGATCAACTATCAAAAAAAAAATAAATAAGGACACACAATATGTGGAGTATTTAAATTGTTTGGCAGCGCATTTGTCTGATATTTATTACATTTTCTTCCTCAGGTGAATGAAAAGGGAAAAACCATTGTGACAGGTTATACCATAATATTGATTAAATATAACTTAGTGTTATGTTAAAGGTAGGCATATATGGTTCTAATTGTGACAGAATTCTAAAAAAAGTTAGCCATACATAGAAGTATCTACTTACCTTAGCAGTAATTACATGATGACACTGTTATATACGGTATTTGGAAAGGAATACCTGTAAAATGATTCTTTTCCCTTTATAACAGTGCCATCATGTAATTATCTATCATGATTGCGGAGCAACTGTGTAAGTGTGTAAGACTCTGGCTTGTTAGCCGAAAGGTCACAGGTTCGATCTTGGTGTTTGCCGATAAAGTTCGACATTTTCCGGTGTAGTTTCCCCTTGACAGTGGTGCAGGACGGGGGGCCTGAAAAGGACAGCTGTTTAGTCGTTTGGATGGGACGGAAAACTGAGGTCCAGTCTACTTATTGGTGTATACATAAAAGTTTCCTTTGGCAGTCAGATTTTGATATAAAAGTAGGCCTTAGCAAAATTTCTCTTATAGCAGTAATAGCACACTGTATGGTGTAAGTCTGTCTTCATTAGCCCAGTTGGAGTAGGACATCAAACCCCATTTCATTTCCCTAAAATGATTGCCTATGGTTGTTCATTTAATTCAGAACACATTTATTTCCACTGCTGATGGTTCTCATTCAACAATTGATGCTAAATTTTATGTTTTACACTAATTGACATTGCTGAGTAACTGATGGTTAAGTTGGTAAGACGCTGACTCACTAGCCTGGAGGTTGGGTGTTCGATCCCTGCATTGGCATGATTCAGTGATGCAGGACGGGGGGGGCCTGGCAAAGACATCTGTCTAGTCGCTCGGATGGGATGATAAACCAAGGTTCTGTGTACACATTGGCATGTATGTAAAAGATCCCTTGATAGATGGAATTCGATATAAGCGTAGGCTGTGGAGCTGCTCAAATATTCTTAATTTTATTTCATTTCAATTTTCTACATTTCAGACATCATTGTAAATATTAAACACGCTACAAGCAAGCTGATGTTTGAAAAGAAGCCTATTTTAAAATAAAGAATGAATTAGATATCAAGACAAAGTTTGGATTGGCACCAAGTTCATTTCTCATAGATTACCAAGAACATTTGTCGGTCTGCGAATCAGAACGAAATAATCAATTTTGTTTTTTAATAGAAATAATAAATCTGAAATATGAAAAGCCTATATGTGTATTTACATTGCAATATAATAGAGACCCAGAAAATCTAAAGATAGTACAATGTTGATCTATCCCTATACATTATAGTTGAAACTGTGTGAAGTTAAAAGTTTTTGTGGCCTTGAAAATTTGCTCAAGAAAATATACCATAGTTGCATTCACATTTCACTTTAAATTTGTACAGATTTATATGGCAAGAAATTTTGGACATTTACATTATCAAAGAGAAACTTTACCAGATACATGGCAAAAGTAAAGAGAATGACATATTTTCATTCACTGTGTACATGTTTAGTTTTAAAAATTGTGATCTGTGTAGGTCAAAATAAATGGTTTTATGCCATTATAAAGGGGGGTGCGAGTCAAATTCAAATCAAAACTGATAATTTTTGCAGTTTACTGAATACATGTACACATAGCAGATACATGTATGTATATTAGAAATTGACTTTTACACAAATATCAGGTTTATTTCATTGAGTGAGGAAAATTTATAATTTTGTGAATAGATAAATAATCTCTATACCTGGTACATTCTCCAAACATTCTGTTAAAAAGAAATATTTCACAATAATCCAATGATTTCAATTATTATATTTATTGAAATTTTTTCAAAACAAAGAAATGTGTAATTAATGTACAGATGAGAGTTATATGTATTCCACTTCTTTACAAGAAATATGCATTTCAAAGTCATTCAGGCACTCACATAACAAGCCTGCTTATCGTTCAATGAAAACTGTTTTAAAATTAGATTTATGGATGAATCAATCGCTCAGTGTCGATAACCGTTTTAAGCATTATTTTCACATTGTTCCTTCCATGTTAGAAATTTATCAGTTTAAAAATCCCTGTGGTCATCAAATGAAAATTCTTCATAAAAGTTAATACAGAGGCTTCTATTTTGGTGGGCTGAAAAAAAAAAAAAAAAATACATATTAATTATAAGTATGTTTGAATAAAAATGCAGTTTTTGTTATGCTTAAATTAAAACGGAGTTCTCAGATTTCATAGGCTATCACTTTACAGATGGGTATATAATCAAATCCAACTTAATGCCAAGAAAGTACCACTTTGTTCACGTAGTTGGAATTTGCACACGACTTTGAAAAAGGGTTTAAATAAAAAGTTCCTTTAGGCTTCAACCAGCATCTTTTAATTTTTTCCAAAGGCCCTAATTTATGTACAAATCCACCCCTTTCACAACACTAATCAGATATCTATTTCTTCATGATTATAAATTATAATGTGATTCTGCTCACAAATATTCCAAATTCCATTGATATTCTGCTTAGCTGCACATGATTCTCCAAGTCCAATTTGATAAAATTATTTCTAAATTTAGATTTAAAAAAAAAAAAAAATCAACTTGATCTTTATCTCATTATTTTTGGCTTTTTATCAATTCCAAAACTTTGTAAAATGTTCACTTAAATATACGGCACGGTATTCTACTCGGAAACATTTTTCGAAGTTCAGTGGTTTGGAAAGTGGATGAATGTGTGTGTGACTATTCCAAGTCAAAAGACAATCCGTAATATATATATTAAACGTGTATGAATACAGTAAACAAACATGTTTGGTATTTCCTAAGCGTTTACAGGCCGCTCGATGTGACAGCCCAAGTCTAGTTTTTCTGGCAATTGTCCCCGGTTTTAACCATGCAGTATATTACCGGTATTTTCAATCGCTTGATTTGTATTTTATCAAAGAAATGGAACGATGACTAGATTGTACAAATTATAGGCCTAACTAAGTAATGATAATGGATTTTCGACATACCTGCTCAAGGACTCAACGGAGTTGAATCGTCGTACTCATACTGGCAGACGGCAGTCAGTCGATCGCCGCTTCGTCATTTTTCACAGCTAATAAATCTCCAAAACTCTCACTCTTGCATAATTTATGACTTGTTTTTTTTTATATAATTAGTAACTGGTGAGCGAAAATTACAACATTGTTTCAGGTAGGCACAAATGAATAAATATTTAACCCAATTTACTCGCTTGCATTCAACATTATCAGGCTAACAAAATCGCGTGATATTAACACATGTCACCGGAAGTTCAATTTCTCGTGAAATCTCGTAATTTTGCGGGATTTACTTATCGGCCCTATTGGCGCTGAGCCATGACCATGTACACTCGGCAAACCCAAAGCTTTGGGCAAACCTGCCGAGGTTTGCCGAGTTAACAATTGTAATGTTATGACTGACTGGTTATTCGTGGCTTTGTTATTTTCACGTGATATGACGTCATTGTCATCTATGTTTTGTCAACCTCGCTTTGGACCGAGTCACAAGAGAAGTAAACATTGATATCGAAAAGCAGAAATTGCCAGTTTTGTTGTTTATAGACTAAACGACAGCCAAGATGAAATTTAAGTTTAAGGAAGAACACATATTTGGTAAGTTGTCCAGTACCTAAAGCCAGTGGAAACTCGTTAAAAGCTCTGTTGTGGGAGGTTGGAATATTGCGTAAAAACAAAACAAAAACAAAACCCCCCAAAACGTTGAAAAAACAAATTAACATTAGGCCTAACTAACAAGTCAAAAATTACCTTAGAAACAATTGATTATTGAGAAATGTATATATATATATATATATATATATGCCCCATTGTTTTGAAGATTACAATGATATTAATTATTATTACTGTCTCGCAACATAAGTAACCGAAATATGTCCTCAACATTTTAGACTCGGGGTGGGGGGCATTGACGATTGTAACTTTGTAAGACTCGTCTAGACTGTCTCGTTAACCACTAGGTCTTCAGTCTTAAATTGCCTTGGTTTCCCTCCTGGTGTTGGCCGAGAACATCCTTCAGGATTTTACGGCACAATTTCTCATATTGGTGCAGTACGGAGGATTTGGCATGGGCATGTAAGCTTAACTGTTGTTCGAATGGTACGGAAAAACCAATACCAAGGTGCGCATTAACGAACACTTTACAGTTCATATTCGATACCAACAGTACGTCAGTAGATCTAGTCGTAATAACCACTGTCAGGGCCAAATTTCCCTCACATTATATAGTACCCAAAAGTTCAAAGTATTGAAACCACGTGATACAGATTTGACTACACTATTGATTGCTCTATTGTTCTAACACTAGAGTAAGATCAGGGCTGTTTTTTATGATATAAGTATAAGAAACCAATTGTCAAGTGTAAAAGTAGTGGTTAGGAATTTTATCATGCAGAGTATTTCTTAGTTTTGCCTTGTATTATATTACAGAACAGAGAAAAGCTGAGTCATCAAAAATTAGAACAAAATATCCAGAAAGAATACCGGTAAGTTTGTATAATTTGGAACTCTAAACATTGCCTTTTCCATATTGCAGCACAGTGTATTACTTAAACCTGGAGCATATTGACTGAAGTACATATGAATCTAAAATATTCATAATCAGCATAAACTGTATAGGGCCTACCCGTATCGTTAGTGGAATGGCCGAATGATTGTACCGTATCATAAGGAGTGTCACTGAGTCAACTGCCGTGGTTTCTATCCCTGGTTGGGTTTTCCCCTGATCTTCCAGTTTCTTGCCACTACTAAAAATCCATACACGCAAGCAAAGTATTGATAAAAAAGATTGAACCATACATGTATGTTAATCTTGAAATGACCTAGTTTGTGTCGAGTGGACGTTTAAAACCCCATATTTCTCTCTCTCTCTTTCTGTATACCTGTTTAAAACTAGCTTAAAATTTTAATATGATTATCAACTAATTTAGGAATCTTCTACCATGGCAATGTGAGTGAATGCTCTTATTTTAGAATAGTAATTATTATTGTCTGAGTGATGATTGAACATTTATCATTCATGTTGTTGACATTATTGTTGTTTTTTCATATGAGCTAAATGGATATCTTTTAAAATTTTTGTAGGTAATTGTTGAAAAGGAACCAAAGTCACAGATTCAAAAAATAGACAAAAGGAAATTTTTAGTACCAAATGACATATCAGTTGCTCAATTTATGTGGATCATCCGCAAACGAATACAGCTACCTTCAGAAAAGGCAATATTCTTATTTGTCGGAAAAGTATTACCCCAATCCAGGTAAACATATATATCTTTATTATCGTAATCAGATAATTACATGTACATTTAGTCCCCTTGCTGTCAAATCTGAACTGTATAGAATAAAGGAGAGGGTTGACACATTCTTTATAAAAGACCATTCTCAAAATCTTAACAAAATTGAGTATTAGTTAATAGTGTGGTTGACATTGTTATATATCTATTGTAAGAATATATAAGTCTCCTGTAATGACAGGTTCTCATATGATTATGACTCTTAGTCTTAGTCATCATAGCTCTATTATTGCTTTCGCTAAGAGGATAGTGATCAGTATACATGTACATGTTATTACTTTATCCCAATATGATCAAAGTCACTCAGATATTAATAAGACGTTTCAGGTATGAATAGCCTAAACATGTGTGTAAATTTTCTGAAATATATATTAGTTGTCTATCCCATTGAATGGAAGAACCCTATTGATTTTCCAGAATTTTTTTATATTAATAACTTATTATTCTTAATTAAATATTAAATTTATTTTAGTTGTCTATCCCATTGAATGGAAGAACCCTATTGATTTTCCAGAATTTTTTTATATTAATAACTTATTATTCTTAATAAAATATTTTTAGCACTATAAAACTTCATACCATTACCATTCACTTAGGAACTGATGACTCTACCAATTTGAAGGATTGACTTAATCTGATAACCATCACTGATGAACACATAAAATCAACCAGTAGTGGTGTATATCATTTAATGGTCACATGTGTCATTAAAATTTTGTCCAAAATATTAGTACGACTTGGAAGTTAAACCCCATTTCATTCATTTCTTAACACCTTATGTACCGGTACATATTACGTTTTTATACGCCCTCATAGAAATGTGGACATATATTGCTGTCATCCCTGACCGTCTGTCGTCCACAATTTCTTGTGAGCGTTCTAATACGGCAAAATTTATCTGATTGATGTATCTTGTTTACATTGACATTAGTGAGATGAAGAAGTCTAATTAAAAATGAATTTCAATAGGCCTGAAATGTTATCTAAATAATCAATTAGACATTAATTAACATATCCAGACCATAATAAACTCTTGATGTCAAGGCTAGCCTTCGATGTTGGCGGATTAAAATCCTATATGTCGCTTAATGGCCGTTGATAATTAAATCAATCAAGTGGATAATCAAGACTATGCTGTTTAGATTGATGATTTGAGTAATGATGACCGAGGCTATGTGAATATTTCAAACGCTTTTTTCTCGGCTAATAGTGGATCAATTTGACTAAAATTTTCAGCAAATTACCTTTACACTATTTAGTTTTTAACTATTATAGTGAGAACTGCCATCTCTTTATCTTATCTCCCATAATGTAACTTTAATAAAAAGAAGATCCTGTTGAATTTCATCAATTTTCGTTAATTACATCTACAGTTATGGGCTATGGCCTTAGCTTTGTTTCACTTTATTGAATCTTGTGAACGCCAAAAGTTATCCGATCTTATTGATTTAAGAAGTTTATTGAATTTCAGCAATTTCCATTAATTACTTCTTGAGTTATGGCCCTTGTTTCACTTTGTTGCACCTTTTGAATGCTTTATTATCAAAAGATATCTGCTGATCAGTACAAAATTTTTATTCGTCATTTACATTAGTAAAAATAAGAAACCTATTGAATTTCATCACTTTCCGTTTCAGAGGTTTTTTTTCACCTTGTGAACGCTATAACATCTAAAGTTATCATCCCATCTGTATCAAATTTATATCATTTAGATTAGTGAAACCAGCAATTTACATTATTACGTCTAGAGTTATGCCTCGATTGCTTCACTTTGTTGAACATTATAGACGCTCTAATGGCAAAAGTTATTATCTGATCTGTATCAAATGTATATGCATCATTTAGATTAGTGAAACAATAAAGCCTGTAAAATTTCAGCAATTTACAATAATTACTTCTAGAGTTTCACTTTTTTCAGCATTGTTAATGTTTGATTGATAAAAAAGTTATCATCCGATATGTAAGAAAGTTGTGAGGTCTATTGAATTTCAACAATTTCTGTCAATTATGTCTAGATTTATGGCCCTTGTTTTACTTTGTGAACCATCTGATGACAAAAGTTATTATCTGATCAGTATGCAGTCTGATTGAAATACAGATCTATATTTCGTTTCGTTTTTTTATACTTTCTATGGCTCCTACTACATTAATATCTGACGTATTGTAGTGGAAGGTTGCATCAGGGGTCATAATCGTGGCTTTTGACCCTATGATCTCTTGCAAAATGTGTTGAATCTTGCATGGCAACCTCTTGTCAAAAACTGTTTGTTTTACATAAATGTTATTGAAAGTTTCACTATAATTTATCTATTTCTTAATTTCAGTGCTAGCATGGGCCAAATTTATGAGGACCACAAAGATGAAGATGGATTTTTATATATTGCTTACAGTGGTGAAAACACATTCGGTTCTTAAAAGTCTTTTCAAAATTAAGATATATTTTCATTCAGTATTTAGTGTATATTTGTTTATAATGATGTATGTTTACTGACAACTGCATATTTAATTTTGTGAAAGTTACTTATCATACAGCTTCATGTATTGCATTGTTGAAATGAGCGCTGATTACTATTCTTACAGTTTCTCTGAACAAAGTTTAATGATCCAATTTAGATGTTTCTATTAGTTTAGGGCTTTCTAAACATTAGTAAAACAAGAATTTTGATACAGTTGTGTACAGAAGGGTAAAATCCTGTCATCATCCACATATTCTGGAGATAGTGAACCAACACAAGAAAGAAATTATGGCAATTTGACTTGGATTTCTGTTCTGTTAAATACTAACCTGACACTGTCATTGCCCTTAGGTTTTATCAACAGGAGAAATTACCATAACAACCTTTCATTTAGAAGCATGTTATGGACATTGCACACGAATTCCCATTACAATTTATCACTTTAATGGTGACTTTATTTTTGTGTTCAGTATTCTTAATATTTCTGGTATTAAAATTACATAAAGTTCCAGGCATTTAAAATGCAAACATTCTGCACTTTAAGGTCACAGTACTGGTGTTATTTTAACAACCATGAACCAACCATTAATCAGTAGTTTATTAACCATAAAAATGGCTTATTTAACTAGTCTCTATATTATCTTGAATTTATATTTTATACTCTAATAGCCATGTATAATATGTATATAATGCATACTTTTTCACTGAATTTGTATACTATGGCGCCATGATTTCATTAATTGTGTCATCTATAGGCCAACCTTTGAAATTTGGTAGTGTTTCAGGCACTACTGATATTAATACAACAATTACTAATTACATACCCCATAAAATTTTGTTAAGGGACATTAGCACTGCTATACTGTTGTCATGAGACAAAGAAGCCCATTGATTTTCCATGATTTCAGATGATTACTGCCTTAAGCTAGTTATGGCCCTTGATCACTTTCAAAAATGTTGTGCCTGTTGTGGATGCTTCAGAGGCTAAAGTTAATATCAGGT
Source organism: Patella caerulea (assembly GCA_036850965.1). NCBI lineage: Eukaryota > Metazoa > Mollusca > Gastropoda > Patellidae > Patella > Patella caerulea. The sequence continues at coordinate 31,134,970 of JAZGQO010000006.1, forward strand.
TGACTTTAAATTAATACACAGAGTTTAAGATCCCGAGATGATGAACCCAGTTGATTTTTAACAATTTCCGATAATTACTGCAAGAGTTATGGCACTTGATCATTTTGAAAAATCTTGTTAATGCTCTTAAGACCAAATTTATCATCCGATTTACTTAAATTTAGATACAATGTTTGAGACGAGAAGTCTATTAATTTACAACGATTTCCAATAACTTGAATAGCTAAATTCATGATTATATTTTATGTTTTGTATACCAAACATTACCATGTGGCAAAACTAGAAGTCAGACAAATTCTATTGATTTCTGGGTTGTTGCTTTTAATCAGATTGTACTTGTTGTAAATGTTGTTACCGACAATAGAAAAAAAAATGCAACTACCCTTGTTGACTGCTCAGACGACTTAGCTGTTGTTGGCATATCTTTTCTTGTCTTGCAACCTATATTTACAATTTTCACCCATCTTTGTGGTAATCTATAATCATGTGATATATTATAATAACCATGGTCACCATATTAAATTTATTTTTAAAAATCAAAATGTAGATCCTGAACTGTTACAAGTGATTTTAAAAAGGCATATAAAGGTCCAACCAAATATATAATTGATAACAGATAATAACAATTACACTACACCCCGAAAATTTCTTGTATGTTCAGCTTTGTTATATCTGTTTTCTTTAAATAGGTATTAGAATTTTAGAATTCTTTGCTCAGTGGTAAAAAAAAAAAAAATTTCCATTTTGTGAAATTTCCTGATTTCACTATATGGTTACGGGTAATTCAGAGGTGTTCAAATTAAGACTGCAAACAAAGGGATCAAAGTAATAGAAAAGACCTCTATGTACAAATTCTTGTATAAGTTATATTCATTATGGCCTACTGTACTTTTACAAAAACTTTAGCAGATGCTAGTGAATAAATGCTTTGGTGTTTTAGGCCAGTTCTTTGGGGTTTTTTTTTGATAATTCAATAGGGCTGTTTGGAATATGAATTTAATTATTTTCTAATTGAAAGCTGTTACTCCCCTTTAACATGTTTTTATGTTTAGATAAATTTATATTATTACAAACAAATGATATCAATGTTGCAATAAAACATAGACACATTCAAATGTTATTGTTAGAATTATTTTGTAAATATTCTGATTGTATCATCATTGAGTAAATGATCTGTAAAGTTTTTTTTTAGTTGTCAGTCTTGTAGATAGATTTATTAATCTTGCATAAAAGGTTATTCATTTGTTTGTAAAAGGGTATCTTTTAACTTTATATGTGAACAGGGATTAAACTGCTTCAATTTAGATGTTACAATTTATTGTAAACAATGTAAAAATGGCCTGAATATATTCTTTTCTTCATATTTAAAGAGGTGTTGATATGTTTAAGAAATCCTTGAATTGCCTTAAATTATAAGTGTTATATGTTGTTCAGTGGATGGATTGTATCATTAAAAAGTTGATTGGATTAGTTATACCTATTTTGTCAGAACGGTCAGCTTATGATATATACTGGTTGTCTCCTAATCTCCTAATCTAGTGACAGACACAAATCAGCTATATTGCTATTTTTAATCACCATGATTCTGTTAGTGAAAGATGAAAAGAAAGTTTGGTTCTTAAATGTTAAAAATGTGTATTGAATTGTATGTTTATTTGCACAAATATTGTCTTTCAATATAAATAAATATTTCTTTTTAATTATAACAGGATATCTAATGTATAATTAATTGAAATAAAATATTCATATCATAAATTATGTTTTATGTAGGATATTTGAAGAGTTGTTAAATTGTAAGTGTGCTGTTCTCAACTTGATTTTTATGTGTGTGGTGTTAACACTGTTGAGTGAACATTTTATACACTTTTATACACATGAGATTTTATTCACTTACTTGAAACCCCATCATTATATGAAACAGATTTTTATACGCCCACATTTTCATGGTCGTCGCCCCTGTCGGTCTTGCTTGTGGTCCCTCCAGAGGTCATCCGATTTTAATGTAACTTGAAATACATCTTTATAATCCAACGATCATCATAGTTCCTTTCGATATTTGCGCATATCGGATCGTAACGTCCTAAATTAAAATTATGGTCCTTTATTGTACGAAAAATCGCGTTTTTAGCTTGATGAAACTTGAAATGCCTGTTTACAAACCAAATATCTTGGTTCCTTTTGATATTCAAGCATATCGGATGAAACTTGATGAAACTTGAAATACATGTCTATAGGGTCTAACCCAAAGATCTTAGTAACTTTTGATATTTGCGCATATCGGATCGTAACTTCTTAATTTATGGTCCGTTATTGTACGAAAATCGCGTTTTTGGCTTCTTGTTCCTCTCGAGGTCACAATTTTTTTTATCCAATTGAAAAAAAACAAAACCGTTTGAATATATCACGACGACTGAGTTCGAATATCGTGAAACTGGGGCCAAAACTGTCGGCCAAAATGTCCGCCTCTCGTACGGAAATCATGTAAATACATGTAGATGGAATACCAAGGTTGTAGACCCTCTAGAGGTCACAATTGTGATCCTATTCTGATTAAACTACATGTAGAAATATATCTTTATAATCAAACGACCCTGGTTCTTATCGATATTATGGCCCTTGATTTGACAAAAAAATCGTTTTTTGTTTGGTATGTTCTCTATTTATCCCTCGAAAAATATGGGCGTATCTTGCCTGGAAGCCACTGCTCGTGTCTTTGAATTATTCAGATATCATTATATTTGTTTAACACATATTTACATAACTTCTATAATCCTTGACCTAGCAAAGATTTTAAATTAACATTAATGACCACAACAGTCTACTGTAAACCTCACTTCTTATTGCGAAGTTGAGAGTTAAAGGGACAATAACATTCTTGCTGACTTGGTTGCTCCAGAAAATAAATAATAACCTTATTCTAAGAACTAGATGTTTAAGTGACCTACCTGTTGTGTAAATTATCCATTACAACCTATTTTACTTGTCCAGGGGGTTCGAAAATATTTTAAAATCCAAGTCACATTTGAAAAGGTTTACGTTAGACTTTCCAAATCAATTGGTTGAATTTTTCCAATTTTTTAAAATAAGTGTGTTAAGATGAAATTTATATCATCATTTAATTGGAATATTCTTAATTATTTGTTTGTTTTTTTATATCATCCGAACGACAAGCCCCTGTTCGAGCCAGACCCCGATCATGCATTAATGACAAGGGGGGGGGGATACGCCGGATAAAATCGGTTATACTATAGAAATGCCCTTTTTTACTACTGAAAGTTCCTTTTCCCAGACCCAAATATGTCCGTCTTTGGGTCAGTGCCCTCATTTTGCGGCGTCCCGTCTTTTCAAAATTAATAATCCACCCCTGCATCCCACTAACTGACTTACTCCATACTGCACTAGACAATACCACACCATTACATAGCTAAACTACACCATTATTAAATTTCACGACCGTCATTACATTGCTATATTATGATATTGATACCATTACACTGTAGATAGTACACTATAGATAGTACCCCATTACATTACCGATACCATACCAAACTGATCCCGCAGTGAATATTCGCTTGGCCGCTACAAGTAATTCTCTGTGAAACAGATTGATACCATACCTTTACATTGCTGATGCTGCACCATAGCCCATGCCGAGTGTGCTTTAATATTTTGGATGATAGTATCGATGGCTAAATTTCACTATTATCACATTTCACATTCGTCTTACATTGATATATGACACCATTACACTACCGATAATACATCATTACATTAACGGTGCAACACTATTTTATGCTGACTGTGCTTTGATATTTCGGATGATGGCACCGTTATGTACGATGGTTCCGGGACAATGACCTTGTGGTCTAGAATGTCGCGCTTCAACGTATCGCTGGTCGGTCACCGCGAGCTCACAGCCGTGGTTTCGACCCCTAATGTGAGCGTATGTGGTCTGGAGATTGGGCCGCCCTTTCAACCTCGTGGATTAGATAAGACAACTTGTCTGCGATATCACCATTGGTGGAAGCGGACATTAAACAGTAATAGAAGAAATGGGTCCAGGAAACATAGAAACATTTTGGGGTTGTGGGTCTAGGGGGTTATATTTCTTATCGCCATGTTCGTAATAAATTGAAGGGGTACGTGCTTCAATTGATCTGTTAATTTTCCAAAATAATCCAATATTCAATTAGACATGCATTATGCAAGAGCAAAATCTGGCTATTACATGTCTTTCTGTAGGCCTGAAATGTAATCTAAACTATCAATTAGTCATTAATTAACGTATCCAGACCATAATAAACTCTCGATGTAAAGGCTAGCCTTCGATGTTGGCTGGATTAGATTCCTATATGCCGCTTAACGGCCATTGATAATTAAATTTAAAACGAGAATAATCGATACTATAGTAATGATTTTTTTAGTAATGCTGACGAAGGCGAGAGGGAAATGTCACCCGCTTCGTTGTCGGCTCAAAGTTGACCAATTTGACTGAAATTTTCAGCAAATTACCGTTACACTATTTAATTTTGAACTATTATAGTAAGAACTGCCAACTCTTTATCGTATTTACCATAATGTATCTTTAACCGATTGACCGTATAGGCCATAATTATGTGACGTTTTTAAAATATTTAACATATAGACATTTTGTGTTACATGTGTAACAGCTCAAGCCGGTTACTCCAATTTATAGCTGTTCCAGGGACATTCTTGGAGATAATAGGTTACTTGAAATTATTGGCTTGCTACTTTTCGCCAGCCAAACTGTGAACTAATGAAAGACATTACAGATTTTCCTTTATTTGCTTTTATTCTTTAAGATAAACCTCTCCGAACAAAAATAATAATGTATAGAATTAATCAAAAACTAATGTTAAATGCCCATTAATAGTTGAATCGTAAGAATCATGTGCGCTTCTCACACAAATGTCTATACGACTGTGACCTTTACCAAAGAATGCACTTCCTGTATCCACAACCTGTAATAAATAATTCATAGGCTAATTATAAACGTTGGTTTGAGTGGTTCTTACTAAGAACCGACAAGAATTTTTACACCGACAAAGAAAGGTATGTTATACACAGTAAACGTGCTTTTCAGTAGTACGTAACATCAATCTGAACGACAGACTCACCCTACCTGCAGAAAAGTGACTCTGACACAGTGAATAGTCATGATATCCACATGACGTTATCTAAACGTCACAGGTCATGAGGTCACACCAACAAACAAAATGTCAACACTATCATTATGACCAATGTTATATTGTAAACAATAGTCTTCTTGCAACCCTTGGGACTATCCATAAGGTACTATCGCTTTTTCCAATGATTTTTCACAAGAATAACATTTCTAGATTAATTGACGTCGTCTAAAATTACATGTACAGCTTGTGCGAATGGCTGTTCATGCAGGCTGCCATATTGGCACTATTTTGTGCTTCGGTGGGGTCTGTTTCTGATATATATAATCAATTCTGTCAATGTTTTTAGCGTGGGGGTTGACTAATAGTTAATTTGTTTCAGTTCTAAACAAAGATTGAAAACTGTAATGTAATTTAAAAAGAAATAGCCAAATACTGGCGGGGATTACTGAACAAAATGACCACTCACTGTATACTTGCGAAAAATGTGATATCTGTGATTTTCTTATAAGACGCGTATGTTTACTTTAAACTGTTTTAACTAATAAGAATGTTGCGAGCATGTTTCTGTTAGAACAGAATACAATCTGATTTTGCACAAAATTACTTCGTGCCATAGACAGACTGATAATAGAGATCTCTCTCGAAGGTCCAAATCAACAATCCCGCAATGCAAAATCTTAGAAGTCAAAACATAACTAGGAAGTCTCATTCTAAATTTATCATCCGAAAACTTGATATAGTTCCTTTCTATACCCCAATGAACAATTGAACTGATTTAAAAAAAATAGACCTGTACTGTATATTGCGTCCACTAAACTCTATACGTCTTAAAGCAAACGAGGAGATAACGTCTTTATGACGAAAGAGGACATCCCTGCAAATTTGAAAATGCCCTAACAAGACCTTTAACCTGCAGATTGTTCACAAGAAATCGTGAATTGGCTTGATTGGTAATGAAAACAGGGACATATTTATATATAGAAGGAACATTCTAACTGACTTTAAACCTTTATAATACAGTTAAATCAACTAACTCTGAACGGAATTTGACGACTGTATTTGCGGTTTAGTTCTGGAATACAAACATGGGCTCCATATGGAATACCAGCGTGATTATCCATGGCAACACTCACATAGCTTGCACTACCTTGTAAATAGTCCTAAATCAAATACAGTAGAAAAAAGTATTTTATAATCTTATTTTATAAGTTTGCAGGGCCACTTCCCGTAAACCCCTTATTTCTTGCTAACATTTCATATTGAAAACCTTACAGTTAGCTTTTTGTTGAAATTTATAGAAATAATGTAAAGTAGGCATAATAATTGTCGCCAACCCTTTCCTTACACAGCCCAGAATTCTTGTTTTGCGTGTGAATGGGATAGTATTTTGGGGGGTAGTTTTTCCCTCCAATTTTACTGATACTGTATCCATGATAAGAGATCTTGGTTAAGTTCGCATTCATCCCATCTTTTATAGTCCGGATGGAGTGGAAAAGTGGGACGTTAAAACTCGTTTCGTTCATTTCGGATTCATTTCTACTAGAAAACTTCCTTATATCCAAGTATCCTTATTCATTTCGGATTCATTACTACTAGAAAACTTCCTTATATAATCAGGTTTCCTTATATAAGGGTGGTTGGGTGTCCAAATGGTTAGCGCGTGCGCGTTTCATCATAAGGTCTGTCATTGAGTTAAGTTTCGATTTCACGCTAGTACGTAACAAGGAGTAGGGTCCCTGTTCAACCTAGCGAGTTTTCTCTGGGTCCCCAGTTTCCTCCCACTGCTAAAGACCCCTACATGCAAGCAAATTATGAAATATTAGTCCCAAGATGACCTAGTTGTGTCTAGTGGACGTTACCCCCAAATGACCACATATAACAAAGAGGCTTACTTGTAGTGTTCTAAGCTTTGCTCCTCTCATATCAACAAACCCACCTTCTAAAGCTGAGTTATCCGGATAGTAGCCCGTTCCTCTAGCCGGATAGGGGTGTGCTCCCCCACTGCATTCAATACCAGAAGCAGCTAAAAGATATTATCAAGTCTTTACCAAATTTAACAGGACAAGTTTCAGAGTAGCCCAATAGTAGTCGCCACGTCCACTTTCGTAATCACGTATGTTACAAACATTGGTCATTATGGCATGACAATCGCTAGCCGAGATGCCTGGAAATTTTATCATCTGCCAGTACCTCTATCTTAACGAAACATATTTTTGAAGGGAAGGCAAGATTACATAGGATGTGTTTATGTCGTAATACCCCGATCTAACAGTACCCACAGTTAAGAGAATTTATTTTGCTAGAGCAGCACGCCGTGAATAACTGAAATGAGATTTTTACGGACATCATCTAGATTTTGCCCGGGCGCCATCTCGACATACGTTTACTCCAGAGTGAAGAATCCGGGCATTAAAAACAAGAAACCATTTCAGGACTCTCAGGTCGAGAGGCACACAAACATGTGATCAATGAAAGATGTACTTCCTTTCGATTTTAGACTCCTGTTCAAAGTTAAGGAATTCTGCACCCTGTTTATAAAAACCACACCACCACCACCACCACAACCTTACCATTTACTGCGGCAGCAATTGTCGCCCAAACTGTTAAAATCAATAACATTGCCATGATATTTTCTCCTCTAGAATAACAAACGTTCAGTGAGTGCAAAAATTGTTTATGTGGAGTTTTCGTCAAGTGATAATAAAATGGGTCATCTGTCGACGTGACTTATTCTCAGCACTCCTTCAGATAAAATATCTTCGTGAATTAGCCACAGATTTTAACTAAATAATAGTAATAACTGGTTTGAATCTATTCTTTGTACAATGGGACCCGAAGATGGGAGAGACAGAGGCATAACCTGTTCCACAATCCAATATCGGTTAATACTTATTTCGTTTCCCGTGGAACGCTCTATATAAAAATCGGAGTTTGATTTTTAATGATTTTATGAACCAAATTATAAAAAGAGACCCCCTTGATGTTACTGATTCGTTTAGACGTTACAAAAACGACACATATCTCTATTAACAAACCCAAACAAACCCCAATTTATGAAACATTGTGATTAAAAATCAATTCATCTTAAAGTAACTAAACCTCCAAATCCATAAAAATAACTTGAAAATATAAACAGGAATTAAAATACCATATTGGTCTATTCCAATCCATTTCGTGAAAACATGGTATCCTAATGTCCAATATTTAAGACATTCTGAATATTTTATAATAAGTACACGAGTTGTGTCTTCTGTGGTTGTGGACGCCATATAAAATGAACAAACAAAAACATATCCTACAAGACAATGTAGAAGTAATTAGTAATGGTTGGTTCACAAACTACAAAATAATAACGAAATCACGTCTCTATGCGATCAAACTAGCGTAAGCGACTGTAGTTTAATTTGGTCTGTTTAGGTATTTCGTCGAACATAATTGATTAGAAATTACAATTAAAGAAGTAACAATTGAATATAGATCACTTAATACACATCTATATTACATTAAATGGTACCTTTTTTTTTAGTTTTAGACCCGATTTCGTCTAATACAGGGTTCCAAAGTATAGAATCAAACGCCCTTTAACACAAATATGTAGCCGTCTGGGTTATTGCGTTTAGTATAATATTTGTAATATCTTGGTATCCATAAGACAAATGTCAATCTTTGGTAGTTAACCATTATACCTAGGTATAACATGATATAATATATAAATGTTCCCTTAAAGTTTATCTTGGATTTATTGACCTCGAATATCACAGGGTATAAGAATATAAACCTACATGCATTGTTACATAAGATTGGATCACTGAGTGTAGCAACTTCAGAATAACAGTATATCGTAGCGATGGCATTGAATATTTTGTTAGCGATTATCCTACTTACAGGTAAGAATTAAGTCTTATCTCAATTTCCCCGAGGCAGTAAATTTAAAATTGCCTACAGAGTTTATTTTGGAGTTTATTTTGGGCTTGTTATGGTCTAATTAATACATTTCTATAACATCTGGTTATACGGAAAATCGAGTTTTTAGCTTATGGTACCACTAGTGGTCACAATTTTTATTTGATTTAAATAAAAACGTTTGAATACGGCCGTTACACCCTAATCTAATGATCACAGAGTTCGAATTCCGTGAAAATCGGACCAAAACTGAAATGACAAAATGGTCGTCCGTAGTAGGCAAATAGTTTAAATATATGGTATATCAAGGTGGTGGGCCCTTACGATCATTTTCAGCTTATTTTCGTGACAAAGAATGGCTGTGCATTTAGTTTCAGTGCAAATGATTTCGGCGGACTAATTACCAATCAGCACTTTTATTCTACGCAACATTTTACGATAGAAAACTTGGGTCTGGTTGTGTGCCCACTCCATCGACCCCCCCCCCCACCACCACCACCACCACCCACACGCGCACAGACTATAAAACCATGATTATTAATTTTTTTTAGGGAGTAGTCAAATGTCATCTGCTAGTAGGAAACAGGATACTACCAATGTGAAAACGGACATTGTCTCTGAACCAATTAATGAGTATGACAACAATGCTATTTCTACTAAAGAAACTTCAGGTATAGTATTTTTGATATATTTGGGAACGTAGTAAAGGGGAAAAAAGTTTAAATGGTAAATAAACAGTTTAGTTTGAGGCAGTAGTTCCCAGCCTTTTTGTGATAGAGTGATAGAGTGCCACAGAGGGTTCCCCAAACTGATCCCGCAGTGAATATTCGCTTGGCCGCTACAATCATTGATAAGCATGACATCGACGAGGCTTAATGAGTACGGCATATTAACTTTTTACTCCGACAAATTAAATTCTCAAACATTTTTTTCGAGGTAAAAGAAAAATAAATAAAGACGTTTGAAGTTTTTGTAGTTAAAAAATATTTCCTATTTAAGTGTAAAATGAGTAAAATGCATCATTCTGCCGAAGAAGTTAGGTGTTAAGTAAACATTGCACGAGCCGTTGAGCTAATGACTACGAGGCGTGCAGTCAACACACGTGTTTTGGACAGGCATCCGTTACACAGAGATAATTCGTAAGTAATTCTCTATGAAACAGATTGAGGGTTTCCTTACAGTCGCCGCGTACCACCTTCCAGATCAACTCAATTCGATCAAATATCACTTTATTTTACAAGTAGAACACGCAAATGAACTAAAAAAAAAGTCAACTCAATGTGGGGTTTGTATCTGCTTCTTCTCATCCAGCTGGTCAATGCGGGCATGACCTTGCTCACAGCACATCGATCAAATATCACTTTATTTTAGAAGTAGAACACGCAAATGAACTAAAAAAGAAGCCAACTCAATGCGGGATTTGTATCTGCTTCTTCTCCAGCAGCTGGCCAATGCGGGGCATGACCTTGCTCACCGCACATCTAAAATCATGCCCGGGCGCGTCAAAATGGTTCCGGCTCTTCGACTTGATGGTCATGAAGGCCGAGTACCCCTGCTAGCACTCCCACGTCGAGGGAAAAATCAGTAGCTGGGGAACAGCGTGGCATTCTAGCGTCGGGTACGAGGAGGCCATGCTCACCTAGAAATGATATTAAGCCCCACTTCTGAATATTTTTCACCCCAAACCGATAATTGAAGTAGAATACACGGTATAAATGTACTTCAGAGTCGATTATCAATTATTATTGTTATTTACATTCTGACAGAAATAAGCTGAATGGAATCATTGAATTTGCCCATCTTAATTACCCGAATCAGTATGCAGAAAAGCAAGGTGTTAAACCGACATTCAATTTTTTTCTATTCGCTTATATATTGGAATGAAAGGGTGGAATGTGGCCATATAGTGCTTTCTCTTTTGCTGGATCCCTTTTGTCAAGGGATGTTGCACTACCAGTTTGCACACGGGTCCTCGGTTTTCTATCCCACCCAAACGACTATATAGGCCACTCTTTCATTGCCAGTGCCGCAGTCAAGTGATAACAAGGTTTTACAAATCACGGAACATCTTCTCGGTCAACACTGAGAAATTTTGGTTGTGCGTCTTTCACATACAATATACTTTAAATGGTTGTCTTGTTAAAAGCCATAAGAATATTGATCCAAAAATAATTAAAATTGATCGAATCCTTATATATGTCACATTGCATTTTTATATTTATTTCATGTTGGCATATTTTGGATAATTCATATCCATCATATATACCTGAAGCTCCAGCTGGTATCCAACCAATATGATTTTCTTGCGGAAATTAGTACCTAAAAACACATTCGATGAAGACAAACGACAATTGCCCTTCTAGTGACATTAGTAAGATAATTTTTTTTTGAATTCATAAATCTAGCTTCGTGTGAACTGCCATCCTGCCAAGGACTAGGCAGAGGCATATGTACAGATGCAAATTATAAGAAATTTGTAGTGGAGAACTGCTGTATTACTTGCGGTGAGTAAAGTTTTTAATACAATTCACAATACCTATTGCGTTTATTGCTCCATCGGACTTAAACACTCCAACATTCGTCATTCCATAGATGCCGAAATTAATGCTGATATTTCCAAAAGAATCGCCATACGATGTGGAACAAGTTGATTTATAATTAAAAATTATAAACCCGTGACGGGAAATCTATTTGATCTTCCATAATATGTTGAGGAATTTGGGGTACGGGTATTCTTTCCTAATGAAAACATGATGCGAGGTTATTCTTACAAAGTATACCTGTTATTATTTTCATCATTTTTGTAATTTCATTGGAATGGACAATTCTCACATTCCTGAAGCAATGGCCCGAGAAATCCCTCTCTGGCCATTGCTGGAATAGCGTCTGTTTCTTGAACTTATGCGGGAGTGTGTCTATTCTTTCCGTTCAATGAAAGCTATCACTTATAAAGTACAGCTACATGACAGTCCTTCGTTTAATCTGGGTCTTCCCTAAAACTTTGGACAGTGATTTAAGGTATTAAAAACGGCGAAAGTATGTTCGTTTCCAAACAGTACTGTTTACATTTCATTTGACTATATAGCCTCGTTTGTCACGCAATTAGTTTTACTGTAGTATTCTGCTATGCACAGGTTAATTAGGCATAATAAAATCGTGAGCCTTGACGTAACGTTATGTAAACATATTTGGTCCAATATTGGCACTCGTTTTAAATGTAAAGCTTTTGTAGGGCAGCTAGTGATTGGTTGGTAGACGGACTAAAACAACTATATCCACTCATAATAGCAGTGTGTAGTAGGATTACCTCTAATCAAACGCAACACTGCGCGGAGTATGGACAATTCTAGGCATTGGCACAATTCTCATGTGTTTTGCATACCAAGCAATTTTCGCTGGTGAATTAGTGTACTTTGGGTGGACATACAATTTAATTATGACAGAGAAAAAAATGGGGTTAAACGTCGGTACACATTTGACCAACTGGTCAACTCTTATTTCAATAATTCGCTTGCGCATATGGGTCCGTCGCTGTGACAGGAAGCCGGAGGAGCCGGAGAAAACCCACAATTTGGACATGCGATCTTATTTCTTGTCAAGTACGAAAGAAGGAATCGAAACCACGCCACTTGACACAATTACAGACCGTATGCACACGCGTGAAACCTTTGTCTCCTGTCTCACTTGTATCCTTTTCACGTTGTGTATTCTCTTCTTCTATCTAAATAGTTAAAACGTTTGTCTTCTCACTATTCTCAGTAGTTAAGACGGTTGATTCATAGGACCCATATGGAAATCGCGCATAGACCGGGATATTCATAACCCTGAATCTGTGCAATTACTGATATGATCCAATGGTAAGCCAAATGATGCAATAGGAATTTTTCCAATCACGTGTTAAACATATTTTGATTCCCACGGAAACCAGATATGTTTACCAAATTATAACTCTTTTTATTTGTCCACCACTCATTTTGATTTAAAAGACAATATTGGTGCCAGTCATTATCACATATGTGATAGAACTGATTAAACACTTTCCAAATATAATATTAACACATAGATCATCGCTACCATAGAGGAGTAATAAAGGATTCATGAACTGGAAGTGACGAACGCCAAAGGAAAACACGAGTTATCTCTCTATGTGAATGACTGAAATGACGAGTGATGACAGATAAACGGCCGAATTTCTGCTCACTAATAATTCCTTCGAAGACAAAAAGTTGTTATATGGGACCGCAAGAGGTTATCTGACGATACAATGGTGTAATTAAGTGTCGCAAGATAAGAGAACACGGGAAAGAATAGAAAAATACTCCGTACAGCCCCTTGTTTTTATTCATTCTATATTGGAGACCGGGGCACATTGAACCACTTTGTTCACATACATGTCTCTTTATTTCATGATCAAAATTTAAAAAAAAATCAATATGCCCTCTTATATGGATCAAATCCCGGTTTATCTGGATTGTATAGATTAGACATATATGAACTTAAGTACAAGAATTTCCAGACTATGAAGTTAACATATGGAAAAATTTTCTCTTTTAAGCGCTTTTTTGAAATATCCACTGCCTAAGAAAATAATTGACAGCGTGTGGCTTATTGATTAAGAAATGGGTCTAAGAAGTTATCTCACTTCTGTATAGTGTTGGGTTGTATAGTATTATTTATAAAGGATATCCATTGTGGTCCAATGTGTCCCGGTCTCCCCACCTTATAAAAACATGGTAATGCACGGACTTTTAATCTGTTTTTCTTTCCTGTTCTCTTATCTAGTGGCAGTCAATTCTTTTTATGAATTGTAAGATATTCCCTCACAGTGTCACACAGCAACTTTAGGTCTTCGAGGAAATTATTAGTGAGCAGATATTCGCCCATGTATCTGTTATCACTAGTCACTTCAGTTAGTTATATAGAGGAATAACTCGTGTTTTCCTTTGGCGTTCGTCACTTCCGATTCATGAATCCTTTATTACTCCTCTATGGTAGCGATGATCTCTGTGATAATATTATATTTGGAAAGTGTTTAATCAGTTCTACCACACATGTGATAATGACTGGCACCAATACATACGACACACCTGTGCTTGCCTACTCCATGATCAAACACGATAGCAGATGGCTTCCATCTTGTTTACTGACGGTACTACTTATTTTAAGACAGACTCGGCTTTCCAATTTATAATATCTACGTCATTGGGGATTTCCAATTTATACTCACTGGTTGCTATGACCCGCTATGGCGTTGTCTAGAAACGCGCGTGCTCGCGTTAGTTTAAAATTTTTGCTATACGTTTAACATGGACTATTTGATGTAATTTGCCTGATTTGATTTGGCCCCATTTCCATAAATTTAGGTTGTTTTTTAGACATTTTTAGCAAATGTTAATCTTAGGTGTTTTTTAATTCTAGCCGAAGTAAATTTTTTTACAATTTATAGCGAGTTAAGTTATCGTCTCTAAGAGGCGGGCGTAGTATTTTAAATGGCGGCCATTTGCCATCATTTGTATTCTTGAAGTAGGTACACATGATGTAATCGTATGGCACCAATATTGTCCTTTAAGTGCATATGAGACAATGCATGACTTCTATATAATGTGTGAATCTAATAATTAGCCAAAGATATATAAATATCTTGCTATAACATAGCTGGTTCCGTGAAAATGAAAATATCACAACTGGGGAATAACGAGGATGACTTAAAATGTGCGATGACCAATAATTGAAATGAAATAATAAATATATCTAATTTGCTTATCCATGTTTCAAACATCTGTGTTTAAAATGCTTCCATTCACAGGATCTGATATTATTCAACTCTTAAAGGAGCAAAATTCGTTAGTGTTCTTTATCATGGGTGTCTCAAGCCGTTTTTAAGTTGAGATAAAGCACCGTCTTCGGTTATGCTGGGTCAGGAAGACCCACGATAGGAAAACGTCAGCCTATTGACTTCGGCTTCTTTATTCGATTCGTTCCTTCCCCAGCATAACCTCTGATTCGTGTTTTATTAACTACTTAATTAGCCCAAATTTGTTATACGGTCAATATATTATTAATTTCACGCCAAATCCGCTATGATCCGAATAAACGTTAAGTAACACCGTTCGTGATGAAAAGAAATGGTTGCCAGTTTGGTATGGTGACACTTAATCCGACTCCGATCCCAAATCGAATAAAAGTTCTGATAAAAAAAAAAAATGCTCCCACGCAGTCCCAAGAGTTTCATATGGAAGTGTAAATAGTCTTTCACATAAAGTAATAGGTAATATCACTTTAAAAATGTTTTTAAAATAATTTATATCGAAAGCACTATAAAATCTTACTTTAAACAAACCCCCGCCCCACCCACACCCACACCCCACACTAATCTATTATTTTTGTTATTTCTATATTTCAAGCCGCCTTTCTTAACAGTGGCATGGTGACGACAATGGCGATTCCTGAAACCACAGTTGGTACAGATAAAGGTATGTGTTAAGCGAGGAAGTGACTATAGCCTCCGAACTGCTACTTCTGGTTATTGTAACTTTTTATGGTGCACCCTTCATTTGCTATACGTCATAGTCTAACACCAATTAGAATTAATCGTCAGCGGCGCAGACAGAAGGGTCTGACAACAACAGCTAAGTAGTTTGGGTGGGCCGAAAACCCGAAGTCCCGTGTATACATTGACGTACACGTAAAAGATCCCATGGCAGTTAGGATTCGATATAAGAGTTAAGGCCTTAGTGTTGCTACCTGGGCACAGTTTCCCTCAAAGCACACTATTATGGCGAATGCCGCGTCTTCATTGGCCCTGTCGAAAGACAATAGTAGGACGTTAAACCCTATTTCATTTCATTTCGCTCTATGTGCGATTTTAGACCGTTTCGGCCAAATACAAACATATCCCGACACCAATAAACCCAATATTACCTTTTAATGTTTTCTAGCACCAGTGGTTTGTGTGGATAAATCTACAAGTTGTGCTGCTTTAGGATTAGATATATGTACCAATCCCCTTTACCATAAGTATGTGGTCGCTAACTGTGCAGGCCATTGTAAACTTTGTGAAGGTAAGTATATAGAGCATTATTATAATAACATTATAAGTATTCCAAATACATGTACTTTTCTGCAACTTTATGATCAAGTAACAGTGTATTTTTAAAAATTAATTTATCCCTACAAATCTTTTTAAAACATTAGTCTACTGTCAGACGAAGTATATCCCGCCTGCAGTAAATTCTACAGTTTTTGTCTGTAATCAAGTTTTGTGAACAGTTGTCCCACTGTCTTCAGCTTCTTGTTAATACTAACTTCTAAATACATGTACATTGAATTTCAAAATTTAGAACCCAGTCAATGAACAAGCAAGTCTTCTCTTTGGTTAACTTTAATCAATCCGTTAGCTAACCGATAATGAAATTTACTTCCCAGCAACAGACATTTAACGGACCTTTAACAAATCACATGTTAGCAAGATAACAATCCTTACTTAAGTTTAACGGATCTTTAAAATAACTTTTGAGCAACGGGTCCCTTGACAAGCGCTCTAGCTGCCCCTATCCCCCTCTCATGGACCCTAGTCCAAACCATCAACATATTGACTGTATTAATAATAGCGGGTGTCGTGGGGACATGACCCACGCACATCAGACCTTAACACCCCAGTTGACATTGCTCGTGTACAGCAAGTCATAGTGTGCTATTAATAATATTTAAAAAAGAAAATATATTGAATCTGTAGAGTGTTTATGGGTTTTAGCGACAGATGCAATACTTTTTCAAAAAATATGTTAAGCGACTGTAAATGTCGATAGACTGTCTCTTTGTGTCAATTTGAACAATCCCAACAAGTTTGGAAAAAATAATGTATAAACCTTTGACCCATTGAAAATTTACAATGTTTGGCTACTGCAAAGACAGATTTCGAAAGCGTATACAAGGTTTCCTTGAAAGGGGTAAAACCATACCAAAAAATATGATATGTGATTCTGAATTCTAATGGCAAATCGAATAACGTAAGAAAGTTTTAAAATAATCTGAAAAAAAAACCCCAATAAAACACCCGACATGTGGAGCTTTAATAAATTTACGGATTGCATTTTCACTGGGTAGCTTATTGGAAACTTATCCTCAACTTGCCTTGTACATGTATATGGACAATGACCAAATAGTCCAGGGATAATTATTTGTTTTTTATTAAATACCAATCATTGGTCAGTTTTCTCAAATTTGTTTATAGGGGGTATAACGGTACCAACATCAGTAACTCACAAGACAACATCATCGATTACAGCAAGCGCAACAACAGCAGGTAGGTTGAGAAATTCGAGATACAGTATGCGTGTAAATTGCCAAAGCGCACCAAATTAGTAACATGTTATAAGAATCGTAAAATCACATCAGGCAGTACCAGATGGTTCATAAATATGTCCAAGTCAAACGATGTACAAATATAAGCTGATGTAATTGAGAACATCCTAGTACACAAACAATGGAATGGCATCATACGGAATAGATAGAAAACTTATTTATTTACCTCAGACGTACAAAGATGGCGGCGTGAATCAATAAAAACTAAACTTCAGTTAAAATAGATTATTTTCTTTAATGTCTTGCTTCCATTTTAATTGTTAACTTTCATTAAACTTATTTTAATGTCGTTTTCAGCACCTTGTGTTGACAACATACCGAACTGTGATTTCTACAGTATCAATGATTGTGACAGCTATCCACAATGGGCAAAAAGCAGTTGTCAAAGATATTGTAATCTATGCCCAAGTATGCTTATTTCTTTCATATATCTATACAGCTCTTATATAGTAATGTTTTCATGTGAACATTTTTAATAAGGCCGTTAATTAACATCCCTTTCTGGGGTCCAGTTTGGCCAATGTTTGGGTCGAAGATGAAAAGCAGGTAGACTTTGAACAAGAACATATTTGGGAACGCCACGGCCATGATCAAATTCTACCGTTTTATAGTAACTGTAAAAAATAATGTATACTATTCCCAGAATCCTCATAAGTCACATAGAAGTAGATTTCAAAAATTAAATACATTATACTACTTCTGTATTGTTATCATTATTTGCTTGGTAACGATATCTGCATGTACATCGAAACGTAGCAGTAGTATATCCACAGGGGCGTAAAATAGTCGGTCGCAAAACCAGTGCCGTCGGTCGCAAAATTATAGAGTAGTCGGTATCGAAATACATACTCACTGTATACTTCACGCTAACCACGCAAAACTTTACTATAAAATAGTCGGTCGCAAAATCAGTGCAGTCGGTCTCAAAATAGGAGCAGTCGGTATCAAAATAAGAGCTCACTGTATACGTCACGCTACTCACACAAAACTTCAGTATGAAATAATCTTGTCAACTTATCATGTGTTTCACTCTCATTCTGTTGTCAGTATGTTGGTCTAACAACAAAATTTCACACAAGGAGAAAAATAGTCTGTCACAAAATAAGTGCAGTCACTGCAGTCGGTCCCAAAAACAATGCCAGAATAGACCCCAAATAGTAAGTAGTTGCGTGAATCCGTGTACCTAAACTACATACGTCACACAAAACTATAGTATAAAATAACCATGTCTGCTTGCCACTCTTATTCTGTTGTGAGTATGTTGTTCTATGAAATGTATTCTACCATGGCAAAAAAAAGTCGGTCTCAAAAAAAGTACCCACCGCAGTCTGTCTCCGACTAATTGAATTAATGGGATAAACAAACAATCACAAAACAGGCGAAATTGATAGATAGGCCTCAAGATTCTGTCCCATGTCTTATCCTCTCGTTAACGCGCGATTCCATTTTAAAATCATTCTTCTACTCCTCAGTTGTCTTATACTGTCTCAGCACTATCATGTTCACGATTATAGTGAACTGCGCAGTTTGTAGTACCACTGGTGTGTGGGGCGTGGGGCGTCTGGTTGTACAGAAGTTATGTCAACTCTAGAAATCTTATACGTGGTGCTCGGCTCCGGATAGCGTCACTCGCACTGGGAGGTGGGGGGGGGGGGCGTGGGGGTATGTGCATCAGTTGGTCACATTTTGGCTAAACACCCCCCCCCCAATCGAAATCGTTATGTACGCCCCTGTATATCCATATAAGTGTTTTTAATTTATTCTCAGAATGTCTGAATCTATGGGATTTTTTATATTCTTTAACTAGATTTATTTAAAATAATAAACGAAATAATGATTCGGATTCATGAATTAAATGTCAGACTATATGTTTTGTTTTTCTTATTGTTAAACTGAAAATACATATTGAAGTATATCACATGTGTTGGATGTAATTACCTGTCTGTGTCCGTCATTATTTAGTATGGACTAGTTTATCTCCCTTTAATACTACAGAGGGGGCTACTTTGTTTACCTTCGAGCCCGCCATGCTGTCAGACGCCGAACAAGACCACAGTCTTTTTACCGCAGACGCACATACACACACATAATATCATGTCTTCTTAGCCGCCATACATTTGTCTTGGTTAGTCAACAAACTTACATCCATAGCACTCTTACGTTCTTACCGAACTTGTACTGTTTAATGTATTAAAATACATCTTTTGAAGAACAGAGTCTCTTTGATAAGAAGTTTAAACGACATTGACCTTGCTGCAAATCCAGGCCCATTCGACATATTATTATTATTAGTGTTGGTTTAGCTATATGCAATCCCGTATACGACTTACAAAAAACAAGTCACACACAGGAGAGGCAGAATAGTAAAAAGACTAAGAACCTTGTCAACAACATTCACAGCTTACGTGACTACAAGTACAACTCGCACACCGGTAGCAATATTACCTACTGTATGGACAACCTGTACAGCCAAAAAGTTCAAGTAACCAGGTAAACCAAAACAATCCTTGTTTTATTGAAGTTTACGCTTAGTTATAAGTACAAATCGATATTCATCTTATAAAACGGTTTCACAGCCAGCCATGGAACAAGAAATTCCAAGCAAGGAAATATCAGAAACCAAAACAGCAACTTCGTACAAAACAAGGTCCTGTGCTTCATCAAAAGATACTCTTCTCAGGATGATTGCGAAAGCCCGTGCAAAGGCCTCGTCAGCAAAAGCTAAAATACCTTTTGTAGAGAGAGAAAAGCATTTAAAAACCACAAATGCCGAAATCCAGGCATCCCTTGAACTTTTACAACAACAAAAAGAGGCAGCGGCCGCCGAAGCTGAGCTACAGGCTTTATTGACTGAATGTGATATGGAACAAAATTCGGTCTATACAAATCTCCCTGGCATTCCAGAGGAAAACACACAAGTAAGAACTTCCAGATATGTTCTTCAACATGGTAAAACACCAGAAGCTTGCACATGCGGTAATTCTTCTACAGAACAAAACCAAGCTGTTCCTCCAACCGATCAATCGCAACACACCCTGAATGCTGCTGACAATTGTGTCCATCCTGAGCCATCATATCCAATTTCTGCTGCTCATAATGTCTCGCCTGATACACCTAGAAACTCAGAGTCACCACACATTACTGACTTCACACGTTTTCTTCTTAAAAGAGAGCTAATTACATCAAGATTTATCACTTTCAACGACCAACCCGAGAGTTATGCTGTATGGAAGGCCGGATTTCGACAGATTATAATTGAACTACAAGCTACGCCAAACGAAGAATTAGATCTTCTTCAAAGGTGGCTTGGGCCATCTTCTGCAAAACAAGCAACCACCATAAGAGCATCAAACATGGGTGATCCACAACGTGGTCTAGAAAAAATATGGAGAAGATTAGATGATCGTTACGGCTGTCCCGAAATGGTAGAGTCTGCTTTGAAATCTAAACTGAATCATTTTCCAAGAATGTCTATTAAAGATGTCAAGAAACTGTACGAGTTGGTAGATATCATAACCGAAATCGAGTCAGTAATGGAAAATGACACATATAAGTCCCTGATGGCCTACTTCAATACATCATCAGGTGTTATTCCAATTGTAAATAAACTGCCATTTGCCTGGCAAGAGAAATGGACCAATGAGGCAGTGAAATATAAGAAGTCCCACCAGACATCATTCCCACCATTCAGAGTGTTTGCAGGGTTTATTCGAGATCTTTGTAACGTTAAGAACGATCCGAGTTTTGCCTACGAAAACTACACACCTTCAGCTTATAACAAGGAAAGGATTCCAAACAGTTCTTTGATGAAGGGTCGTATTTCTACCAGGAAAACTGACATCGCTCAAACCCCACCAAACATGGATAATTCTAAATATTGTCCTTTCCACAAATCCAATCACCACTCTTTAAACAGATGTCGAGGCTTCAGATACTTACCTTTGAGTGAACGTCGAGATCTACTTCGTCGCTATAAATTCTGCTTCCGATGTTGTTCTTCAGAGCAACACGCTTCTCCAGACTGCAAGGAAACAATCAAATGTGGTGTTTGTGGAGATAATACTCATCCATCCGCCATGCATTTGGACTCTGTAAAGCAACCCATACGTACGCATGGCGGGGAGCAACATGCTGGTGATGCACCGCGAACCACACCTACGCACGGTGGAGAGCAGTCACAACCTCCAGTGGTTAAATCTACATGTACTTCAATTTGCGGCGATTTATCATTTAGCAGATCTTGCTCGAAGACAGTTTTGGTAAAGGTATATCACCAAGATCACCCAGAGAACCAACTGTTGGCTTACGCTATTATAGATGATCAAAGCAATAGCTCCTTAGCCAAACCGGAGTTATTCGACAAGCTTAGTCTTCCATCATCTCACATTTCCTACACACTGTCAACCTGTTCTGGTGAAGTTGAACATCATGGTAAACAATCTATGGGTGTTATGGTGGAATCATACGATGGTCAAACTACTGTAAAAATTCCTAATATCATTGAATGTGGTAATATTCCAAACAACAGAGAAGAAATTCCTACGCCAGAAATTCTTTCTCAGCACCCACATCTACAAAGTATTCAACACCTCATTCCAAACTTACATCTACAAGCGGATATTCTACTGCTGCTGGGAAGAGACATTCCAATGGTTCACCATGTCCTAGATCAAAAGACTGGTCCTCCAAATGGTCCTTATGCACAGAAGTTGTCCCTTGGATGGGTTGTAGTTGGCAATGTTTGCTTAGGCAAAGCACACTTACCTCACCGACTCGACGACAAGAAAACCTACATATCATTAGATGGTCGACAGTCTTTGTTCCCACCTTGCGAAAATCACATGATGATTAAAAGCTGTTCTCCTGTCATGAAGACTGACCATGATGACATTGGTAAAGATGTGTTTCGCACTTCGATCGATGATGAAAAGACTGGCTTATCTGTTGAAGACCGACAGTTTCTCTCAATTATGGATCGAGAATTTTCTAAGGATAGCTTGACTGGAAACTGGTCAGCACCACTCCCCTTTAAACTTACAAGGCCAAGATTACCCAACAATTATGAGGTCGCCTTACAACGAGCCAAATCACTACATTCAAGTCTACAAAAACACCCTGAGAAAGCAGTCCACTTTAAATCCTTCATGGATAAGATTTTAGCCAATCAACATGCTGAACCAGCTCCTCGTGTGAATGATGGCGAAGAGTGCTGGTACCTTCCTATCTTCGGCGTATACCACCCAAAGAAAAAGGATAGTCTTAGGGCTGTTTTCGATTCTTCATCCAAATACCAAAATCTGTCTCTTAACGACGTACTTATGAAAGGCCCAGACCTGATTAACCAACTGATTGGTGTGCTCATACGGTTTCGGAAAGAACTAATTGCCATGACTGCTGACATCGAACAGATGTTTTATGGATTTAAGGTTCAAAAACAACATCGTAATTTTCTTCGCTTCTTATGGTACTCCGATAACGACTACAGCAAACCACTTACAGAATGGCGCATGACTGTTCATGTTTTTGGCAATAGTCCATCCCCGGCCGTTGCAACATATGGCCTTCGTCAAACAGTGACACATCCATCCGCTAACTGTGACGAGGAGGTCAAAAGATTTGTGTGTCGTGACTTTTACGTAGACGACGGCTTGACATCAGTTCAAACCCCAGAAGAGGCTGTTAGTTTGATGAAACGCACGCAAGAAGCCCTTAAGTTAAATGGAAATCTTCGCTTACACAAGATCACCTCCAACAGCATTGAGGTTATGGAAGCTTTCCCTAACGAAGACCTTGCCAAGGATGTTAAGGAACTTGATTTGAGATTTGACGAAGCCCCTATCCAAAGAAGCCTGGGGTTATATTGGGATTTGAAGCAAGATGCCTTCACCTTCAACATATGCTCTGATGAGAAACCCTTCACTCGCAGAGGTATATTGTCAACAGTCAACAGTATTTATGACCCTTTGGGTTTCTTAGCACCGGTAGTCATTCAAGGTCGCCACCTACTACGAACAATGATGTCTCAACAGTAGATTGGGACGAACCCCTATCTGAGGATTATCTAACCGACTGGGAACAGTGGAAGAAATCTTTACAGGATCTTCATGACCTACAGATACCACGTACCTACACGGATTCCATAAAGACTTCTACAAAGACAGAACTCCACATCTACTCAGATGCTTCCCAGAAAGCCATTGCAGCCGTGGCTTACCTAAAGACGTATGGCTCAGATGGTAACATCCAACTCGGCTTTGTGTTTGGAAAAGCGAAATTAGCTCCTGTCAAAGGCCATACAATTCCACGTTTGGAACTCTGCGCTGCCGTGCTTGCAGTGGAGATCTACAGCCTTGTTCGTGAACAGCTGGATACCGAAATTCATACTACCCAGTTTTATATTGACAGCAAGGTTGTACTCGGCTATGTACACAATGAACAAAGAAGGTTCCACATCTATGTTAGCAATCGGGTCGAAAGAATTCGCAGACTCACTACCCCAGGCCAGTGGAAATTCATTAGTACTGATTCGAATCCAGCAGATGAAGGCACCAGATTTTTGCCTGCAGATCACATGAAGAACTCATCATGGTTAATTGGCCCAAAACGGTTAAGATGCCAAGCCTATACACAGGATGAAGATTTCTACCCCTTACAAGATCCTGAAAACGACAAGGAGATTAGGAAAGAAATCAAGACCTTAGCTACCCATATCACTTACAGCTTAGGAACACAGCGGTTTGAAAGGTTTTCATCCTGGTATCGTTTAACCAGGGCTATATCATTTCTCTGCCATGTTATCCAGTCCACAAAGCAACCTACAGGGGATTGCCAAGGATGGCATCTTTGTAATAGAAGAAAAGATCCTAGGCTTATTCATACTGCTGAGAAAATAATTATTAAAGCAGTCCAAAGAGAGGTTTACACAGTTGAAATCAGAAACCTGGATGCCGGAAATCCACTGCCTAAGGACAGTTCACTACTTCCACTCAACCCACTTCTTGATACAGATGGAGTTCTACGTATTGGGGGAAGACTTCGAAAGTCACAGTTACCTATAGAGGAAATTAACCCTATGATACTTCCTTCATCTCACCATGTTTCAAAACTGCTGGTTCGACACTTTCATGAGCAGATCCACCACCAGGGTAGACACCTCACGGAGGGAGCCATACGTTCTGCTGGATTATGGATTGTCGGATGCAAAAGATTGGTGTCTTCTATCATACATTTTTGTGTCCAGTGCAAAAAACTTCGAAGCAAACCACCATATCAACTAATGGCCGACCTACCTGTAGCACGTCTCACTCCAGCACCACCCTTCACATATGTTGGGATCGACGTCTTTGGACCATGGTTAGTGGTCACCAGAAGAACCAAAGGTCATATTGCTAAGGACAAGAGATGGGCTGTACTCTTTACTTGTCTCTCTAGCAGAGCTGTCCACCTTGAAGCTATAGAGGACATGAGTGCATCAACCTTCATCAACGTCCTCAGACGGTTTCTTTCCCTTAGAGGCAAAGTTTTGGAATTCTACTCCGACCGGGGAACCAATTTTGTTGGTGCTGTACGTGAATTAGGTGTCAACTCCATATTCGACGAAGATGGTCCTGTGATGGATTTTCTAAACAAAGAAGGATCACGATGGATATTCAACCCACCCCATGCTTCACATATGGGAGGAGCATGGGAACGAATGATTGGTGTTGCTCGACGCATCCTTGATGTACTACTTAAAGACATCTCATCCAAGCATCTCACCCATGATGTTTTGGTTACACTTCTAGCAGAAATAACAGCTATCATCAATGGTAGACCATTAGTTCCAGTTTCAACAGATCCTGAAAATCGTTTCGTCTTGTCACCTGCCACGCTCCTTACCCAGAAGACAAATTACCACACCAACTTTGATCTAACCTTCAATGTCAAGGACTTATACAAGAGACAGTGGAGGTGTGTTCAGCATTTGGCTGATACCTTTTGGCATCGATGGAAGACTGAGTACCTCAGCACTCTACAACAAAGATCCAAGTGGACATTAGATCAGCCCAACTTACACAAAGGTGATGTTGTCCTGATGAAAGATAATGATGCGCAACGGAACCAATGGCCGATGGGCGTGATCACTGAAGTTCTACCTTCTGATGATGGGAAGATCAGGAAAGTTGTTATTCGCGTCTTACGAGATGGTATACCAACAACCTACACCAGACCAATTAAAGAAACTGTTTTATTATTATCTAAAACGAACTGATTCTTTATTCCTTTATTTTGTGTTATGTTAACGTTTTAACATAAGGCGGGGAGTGTGTTGGATGTAATTACCTGTCTGTGTCCGTCATTATTTAGTATGGACTAGTTTATCTCCCTTTAATACTACAGAGGGGGCTACTTTGTTTACCTTCGAGCCCGCCATGCTGTCAGACGCCGAACAAGACCACAGTCTTTTTACCGCAGACGCACATACACACACATAATATCATGTCTTCTTAGCCGCCATACATTTGTCTTGGTTAGTCAACAAACTTACATCCATAGCACTCTTACGTTCTTACCGAACTTGTACTGTTTAATGTATTAAAATACATCTTTTGAAGAACAGAGTCTCTTTGATAAGAAGTTTAAACGACATTGACCTTGCTGCAAATCCAGGCCCATTCGACATATTATTATTATTAGTGTTGGTTTAGCTATATGCAATCCCGTATACGACTTACAAAAAACAAGTCACACACAGGAGAGGCAGAATATCACACATGTGCTTTTTGTTGAAATTCATTTTAGAGAACTGTGAGGATAAGATAGATAATTGTGCTCAGTTTGGTTCATCCGTCTGTACCAACTATAAAGACTACGCAGCAAACAATTGTGCAAAATATTGTAACCTATGTGCAGGTACAGTGAAATCCATCTAGATTTGGTCTTAATAGCGGAGTGGTCTCACTGCTGAGTGAGCATGCTCGAGGCAATTTCAAAAAAACAGTCACAGTGTTATATCAATTATATAGGGCTACTTTATAACTCTTACTTAACATGAGATAAAAAAGAAATACAATGTAAAAAAAGGCATATAAGGTAAATAATTTCAGTGTATCACCTTTTAACTGTAAATTAACATGCATAAAAATTGTATATAGTTACCCTTTGTCATCAATATTATTATATTAAAAATTTAAAACTACATTATCATAGCTTTTTGAGGCTGCATTATTTGCAAGGCAACCGTTGCAGTTTTAAAAAAAAAAACACATTTGATTCTTCAACCCCAGTTTTCACCGTGTCAAGAGTGGTTGACAAAGATAATCTGACTAATTGGTTGAAAGCGATAAAACACCATTGTCCACTCGTTTACACGTAACAGAACGCATGGCAGTTAAAGTCGTTAATTTTATTAATATAATTTAATGATTCCATCGTTAATTTTACATGAGATGTAAAAACAACACCAATCGTAGCTCAGGTATCACAGTCAGGAAACCTGGCTAGCACACAACCACACAATGGTTAGAAATATTTTGAACAGATCCCATAAAATAGATATACCTATATAATGTCTTATAGATAATTTACGTAATTATTTTAATCTAAAGAAAAATGACATAAAAGTTTGTTACAGGATTTTATTTATTTAATTTTTGTTTTGCCCACATTCACGAATTGTAAATTTACATGTCATTGAACTAGGGCCTGTTTCACGAAATTTTAACTAAGAAATTTTAGGAAGATACTTTAATTTTGATTGGCTAAGTACTAAAACCAATCTAATGTTATCCAATCAAATTTACTAAAATTTGGATTTTATCTTATTTTTATAAATTTCTCGAAATTGTACCTTGATGACCATATTAAAAGGAAATTGTTTTTATCAATAGGTTGTGTCGATAAACTCTCTACTTGTCGTAACTTCGATGCAAGTGTGTGTGTCACCCCAAAGTATGCCCAATGGGCTAAAGAAAACTGTGCCAGAAAATGTAATATGTGCGGTAAGTTCCTGGGCCCTGTTTCACGAAATTTTAACTAAAGATAAAATCAAAATTTTAGCAGATACTTCAATTTTGATTGGCTAAGAACTAAAATCAATCTAATATTGTCCAATCAAATAACTAAAATTCAGATCTTATCTTAGTTAAAATTTTGTGAAATAGGCCCCTGGTCACAACCTATGACAATTTCTCAAATAAAATGTACAAAGAAAAGTTATTAGGTTGGTTGTCAGTTCACCGGATTCAAAGATTGAGTTTGAAGATTGTATGAATTTTGTGATACTTCTAAAGAGAGAGGAATGAACTGTAACATCCACTCGACACAAACAGTCATTTCGGGACTAACACATGGTTCAATTTTATTTCAATAACTTGCTTGCACGTTGGGGTCTTTAGCAGTGCGATGAAACCGGGGGACCCGGAGAACCTGAGGTTGGAAGGCAACCCCACTCCCTGTCACGTACAACCGAGAAATCAAAACAATATTATTTTTAAAGACATTCAGAGTTGCGAAACAAGCTTTTCATAGACAATATGTTACCCCGTCAACGCGCATTTGTCAAGGCCTTCTCATCACCGAGAGGGGGTTGGGATGGCTTAGTGGTCTAGAGTGCTTCGACCTTTCGGACTCCTTAATCTTTAACATAGTCTATCATTTTATTCTTAGCATTATCTAACACATACTTTACATTTGTCTTTTTTATAATTTAAAGATAAAGGTTGCTACTATAACGGTACATTGTTTGAAGAGGGGGCTCAGATTCAAGATGGCTGTAAATTTGTTTGCATCTGTCACGATGGAAATACTGGTCGCTACGAATGCACATCATTGTAAGTATCGTTATATACAAAGGTTCTACATCCACTGGCGAGAGCATCGCTAACGCTGCAGTATACGTCCATATGGCCGTGGTTCTGCCCCTAGGGAGAGAGAGAGAGAGAAATGGGGTTTAACGTCCACTCGACACAAACTAGGTAATTTCTGGATTAACATATGGTTTAATTTTATTTCAATAATTCGCTTGCGCGTAGGGGTCTTTAGCAGTGGGAGGAAACCGGGGTGCCCGGGGGAAGCCCACGAGGTTGAGAAGGCGCCCATATCTTCATGCCACATACGCTCCTAGGGAGAGAGAGAGAGAAATGGGGTTTAGCGTCGACTCGACACAAACTAGGTCATTTCGGGATTAACATATGGTTTGATTTTATTTCAATAATTTGCTTGCGCGTAGGGGTCTTTCGCAGTGGGAGGAAACCGGAGTGCCCGGAGGAAACCCACGAGGTTGAGAAGTCGTCCTTATCTCCATGCCACATACGCTACACCAGGAATCGAAACCACAGCCGCAAGCCAGAGGTGACCGGCCAGCTAGAGGTCGAAGCGCGGCACTCTAGACCATCCCAACCCCTGCCCCTAGGGGTTGGACATCGATCAAAATAGACAGGCACAGTCTTATGCTGGATCATATCGGAATAGATTCAAATCTGTAAATAATTGCAACAAATTATCAACAAAAGATGGATGCGTCACGATGAAAGGGTGGGATGGCAGGGGGTGGGAGTCGTACATCAATAACCTTAGGGTATAAGGAATAAGATACCAAGTTCCAAGGAAAGCCATTCAGAATTGGGCGTGACCCTGCTCCTTTGGTAGGGACATACACCAAAATCATTATTTGCCGTTCTTATGCTATAATGAATATACAAGCCAAGTTCCAAGGTAATACATTCATAACTGCAGCCTCTATACGACAAACACAAAAAATTGGGCATGCATGACACTGCCCCTTGGGGTCGGGACAGACAAGCATTTGTTGTCTTTGCTCAAAAAAGGAATACACGTGTCAAGATCCAAGACGATCCGATCCGATCCGCGAGAGAGAGAGAGAGAGAGAGAGAGAGAAATTGGGTTTAACGGCCATTCGACACAAACTAGGTCATCTCGGGACTAACACAAGACAATCCATTAAGAATCATGGTCAGTAGGCTCGGCCCATGGGGGTCAGGCAATCACCAAAAAAAAAACCCAATAGGGGTCATCCTTAGGATATAAGGAATAGAGTTTCAAAAGGATCCTTAGCATATAAGTTTATAAGGAATAAGTATAAAAACTGGTCAAGACGATCAATGAAGAATTGTGACCTGTAGCCGACACACAGGCACACAAAGAAAATGGACGTGCCTCTGTCCCCTTCCGGGGGGAGGGGGATGCACCAGAAACAATAGTGATGATCATTGGGGTATACGTCCACATTATATGTGGACATACAAAAATATGAAACGTGGGCCTATTTTTATTTTCTAAAATACATGTCAAAATAGCAAAGGTATTTTAAATGGCTATATATTGTTTTTTGCAATGGACCTTTGATTTTAATTTCATTGACCTTGATTCTAATGCAGTGTGTATTTCTATGTATTTTATTTCAGGTGCTTCGAATATAACTTACCATCAGAATGTACTCTTCTACCACCTAAGCCTGGTAAATGCTGCAAAACCCCAAGCTGTCCTGATAACATACATCTGAATACTACCGGTGGTAACTTAATAGGATAATTATTAGCAGGAGGACATTTCATTGGACACTACTTTTTTTTTAGTATTGTACTTGTTGGAGCGAATTTACACTAAAATATGATTTTTTTAAAAGAATTATGCGGTTTTGCCTTTTATCTGCATTGCACTTGTCATTTGGAGTGAGGAATGTCCCCATTATATTTCAAACCTTAATGGATGTGTAATGCATTCCTGATACTCTACACAGTTATGACATGCATGTGCCATCAAATTAGCGGTATTATGATTTCTCTGGTTTAAATATTGTTCTAAATCCATTCAAAATATAGTTTTATGAAATAGTATGCATAAATAGCTTGTAACATTTGAATAACATAATTATTTGATGTCTTGAATAAATTTATTTCACAACTTACATCAAAGGCTATGACATTGAAATAATTCTTCAAGTGTACATTATACATAAATATAAATAAAATAATTTTAAATAAGACATAGTTGGACCTCCAATACCACACAGTTGCAAAATTGTAACTTAATAGGATAATTATTAGCAAGAGGACATTTCATTGGACACTACTTTTTTTATTATTGTACTTGTTGGAGCGAATTTACACTAAAATATGATTTTTTTAAAAGAATTATGCGGTTTTGCCTTTTATCTGCATTGCACTTGTCATTTGGAGTGAGGAATGCCCCCATTATATTTCAAACCTTAATGGATGTGTAATGCATTCCTGATACTCTACACAGTTATGACATGCATGTGCCATCAAATTAGCGGTATTATGATTTCTCTGGTTTAAATATTGTTCTAAATCCATTCAAAATATAGTTTTATGAAATAGTATGCATAAATAGCTTGTAACATTTGAATAACATAATTATTTGATGTCTTGAATACATTTATTTCACAACTTACATCAAAGGCTATGATATTGAAATAATTCTTCAAGCGTACATTATACATAAATATAAATAAAATAATTTTAAATAAGACATTAGTTGGACCTCCAATACCACACAGGTTGCAAAATTGTATTATTTTTTTGATTTTGCAAAAATATCACAGTTATTTCATGAATCTGAATTTAATACATAATCAAATGACACATTAAATAAGGATGTGTTACAACCATATAAAAACCTTCATGTTTATTTTTATAAAATGTACAATTAAAAATATGTTGCTAAAACTATGAATTTATCTTACACATACTTAATAGCAATTCATGTTTGCAGGCCACTATAATGCTGTAATGTATGAAGTTACTAATGCAATTATTGTTTTCTTCCTACACGATATATATTTGCATTTTGTAATCGGTCAATAATTTTAGTTGGTTCGAGAGGTTTGCTATCATAAAGCTTTTCTGTTGTTGTTTGGAAAACAAATGCTAATACAGACTCCAGTAGTTCAGCATGTATTTCCATATCTGCTTGTAATATAGCACGTTTCAAATCTTCAACCGGAATTAAACTGAAGATAAAATGATCTTAGCTTTAACAATATTAGCATAAAAGTAAAAACATATCAAATATTTTAATCAAAAATATTATTTTTCAGTGTAATTCAAATAACACTTACCTCACATCCCCTAAATTTTCTTTTATTTCATTCACAAATTCTAGCTTTTGTTGTCTGCACCATTTTCTTATTTCTTCTAAGAATGGACCAGTTTTCCCTTCATCATCCTGATAAATGATTCAGCAATTTTCAAAATATTATTACATGTATTTTCCAAATAAAAATGACCAATCCAATCAAGAAGGGTGGTACTGGTAATCTAATACCACAATTAATTCTTTTGTACTTCATTAAATTCACATAATATAGAGTTTTCTGAAACTCGAAATCACTTTCTGAAAAAGACATGGGTAAATCAATTAAACATAGTCATAATATACATAGTCATAACATATACCTCTGTAAAAAGGTTTTTATATTCTAAATTAGCTGTATCATTAGCATCTAGTTCAGTTTCTGCAGCTTTAAGTAAAACTGTCAGGGCATCTTCTTCTACTCCAACCAAAAATTCTTTTAATCCCTCTTTAAAGTCATCTTTACTTAAAGTTCCCTGGTTTCCATTTTCCATGTCTTTTTTTAATAGGTGAGTCATCAGTTGATGTACTACTTGTAGCTGCCGGTGATAAACTTCTTCATCCATCTAAGACAAATATGACAAAGATTAAAGAAAATAATAAAACCGTAACTTGTCTAAATTCAGAATCTGGGGTTCTAGAAGAGTACAGGTTATCATACCATAACTAAGGAGTATTTAAGAATAAAAGGTTAATTTAATAAATACGTTCAGTGTCATTATGATTAAAAGGGCATTATGTTAGATTAGATAAAAAGCTGACCCTTCTCACTATAATAGTTAACAAAAATAGACAATGAAAAGGGAATACGTTGAAAATTTTGAATTACTTCACTCTTAATCATTACAAGAACAGTCAAGTGTCGATTATCCATTTTTACGTTAAAACAGTTACCGCAATCTGATGAAAATCTAGAGTATCCAATGGCTATGAGAATTATTATCTCGTTAAGTTAATTAATGTCCAATTAATAATTTATATAACATTTAAGGCATTTATGAGAAAGACCTGAAATCGACAGATTTAGCTCCTGCATAATGCCTGTTTAAAAACCAATCATCAGTACAGTAAACAGCCCTGCAACTATAATGCACTTTAACATATTAATGATGTTTGAAATTATCGAAAATCCTACCAATTTGAACTAAACATCAACTTGTCAATTTGAAACAATGACAGATATGGACTCTTTATGGAATGTGAAACATGCCAATGTTATTAAAATTAGATCTTTATTTCTGAG
This sequence comes from Patella caerulea, assembly GCA_036850965.1. Classification (NCBI taxonomy): domain Eukaryota; kingdom Metazoa; phylum Mollusca; class Gastropoda; family Patellidae; genus Patella; species Patella caerulea. Next base: position 31,167,724 of record JAZGQO010000006.1, read on the forward strand.
CTAATGATGATGGGCAGTGTGATATCAGGGAAATGTTGTCTGTAAAGCTACACCATGGCCTACCAATTGTCAAGTCAGTTTTTACTAGGGCCGAAACGATACGCTGTGCCACGATATGATACAGCATGATGTCGTAACCCAACGATACGGGTGCATCACGATACACACGCCTATAATGTGAAATCGACTAAAGTTTTCTTGAAATAAAGAAAAAATACACAATGTTTTAAATTTATATTGTTTATTATCAGAAAAATTAAAATTTATATTTAACCAATATTTTTAGCACATTTTTCATTTTGTGCGAAACCGGAAGTACGAAACAGGAAAACCAAAATTCTCCCACACCTTCGATTGAAAAGGCGGGTGGGTTTTTGTATTTGAACTTCACCAAGTGTAACACTGCTCCTACCAATCTGTTTCACAGAATTACTTAGGAATTATCTCTGTAACAGATGACTGTCCACAACAGGTGCGTTGAATGCACGCGGCGTTTGTCATTGGCTCAACGACTCGTGCAATGTTTACTTAACACTCATTTTAATACCCATTTACACTAAATAGTAAATATTTTTTCACTACAAATACTTCAAACGTCTTTATTTATTTTTTCTTTTACCTCAATAAAATAATTGAGAATTTAATTTGTCGGAGTAAAAAAGTTAATATGCTGTACTCATTAAGCCTCGTCGATGTCATGCTTATCAGTGATTGTAGCGGCCAAGCGAATATTCACTGCGAGATCAGTTTGGTACTGGACGTGAACATGATAGTATTATTAATAGTCGAAAGACTAAGAGTGACTGTTAACCCAAATTTCAACATGCTTTTCATTCATTCGAATAAGAGCCATCGGCATCGCGAGGAAGAAATGACTGTTAAATAAAATGCGATTTCATTGGAGTAAAATGCATAGCTTCCGGTATTTTGTCCAATGGAAAAAATTGTCTTATCCAATTTCCGAGTCGTATTTTGCACGCGATTCGTAGGTTAGTTTTGCAATGATTGTGAAGTCTAGATGCCCGGGCCTATAGAAGACGCATGCTGTTCCTAGTCTATTTATAGCTACCGGGGGTTTCTTTACATTTAGGCCTTGTGTACGTACGTACTGAACTGATAGGTAATTTCTAAGGGCCCTACATGTCTCATTTATTGAACAAATATCGCGATATAGTATGAAATTAATGGTGAACCTTAAATTGAAAAAAAATAGGTTGCCAGGCAACGAAACATACGCCCACACAGCAGCCAAATCGTCCGGGCAGTCAACAAGAGTTGTCGCATATTAAGGAATTATCAGAAAATCATTAGAATTTGTTTGGTTTTTATAATCAAACGGTTTTTTTTTTAAATCAGATAATAATTGTGACCTCCAGAGCCACAACAAGCTAAAAAGGGTGATTTTTCGTACAATCAGGGGACATAATTCAGGAAGTAATGACCCGATGGGCGCAAATATCGAAAGGAACCAAGATCTTTGGGTTATAAACATACATGTCAAGTTTCATCAAAATTGGTTCAAAATTGTGACCTCTATAAGGTCCACAACCTTGATATAACATATTTTCGTAACTATTCGCGTAGAAACGGCGGCCATTTTGTCCGTCAATTTTGGTCCGATTTGCACGAAATTCGAATCCAACCTTCATAACCATGGAACGGTGATATAATCAAACGTTTTTTTAAATCGGATAACAATTTTGACCTCCAGAGGGACCACAAGCTAAAAAGGGCAATTTTTCGAACAATCAGGGGCCATAATTCAGGAAGTTACGATCCGATTGGCGCAAATATCGAAAGGAACCAAGATCTTTGGGTTATAAACATGCATTTCAAGTTTCATCCAAATCGGTTCACAATTGTGACCTCTACACTGTTCACAACCTTGATATAACATATTTTCACACTATTCGCGTACAAATGGCGGCCATTTTGTCCGTCAATTTTGGTCCGACTTTCATACATGTCAAGTTTCATCAAAATCGGTTCAAAATTGTGACCTCTATAGGGTCCACAACCTTGATATAACATATTTTCACACTATTCGCGTACAAACGGCGGCCATTTTGTTTGTCAATTTTGGTTCGATTTTCACGAAATTTGAACTCAACCTTCATAACCATGTAACGGTGATATAATCAGACGATTTTTTAAATCGGATAACAATTTTGACCTCCAGAGGGACCACAAGCTAAAAAGGGCAATTTTTCGGACAATCAGGGGCCATAATTCAGGAAGTTACGATTCAATTGCCGCAAATATTGAAAGGAACCAAGATCTTTGGTTTATAAACATGCATTTCAAGTATCATCCAAATCGGTTCAAAATTGTGACCTCTACACTGTTCACAAGCTAAAAAACATGATTTTTCGTACAATCAGGGGCCATAACCCATGAAGTTACGGTCTGATACATGCCAATATCGAAAGGAACCGAGATCTTAGGGTGATAAACCTATATTTTAAGTTTCATTGAAATCGGATAAAAATTGTGACCTGTAGACTGTTCACAAACAATTGTGGACGGACGGACGGACGAACAGGGGCGACGACAATATACGTCCACATGAAAATGTGGGCGTATAAAAATCTCGATTATCGATATTCTTAAAAAAAATATCGTTCATCGTTTTCATGGAAAAAATCGCGGTACACCGGTTCACCGTTAAATCCTTTCAGCCCTAGTTTTTACGTGTACTTGATCTTTTTTTTTTTATTCCATCTGCACAACAAGACACCACTCACTAAAAGTGGGAAATTACACTCCCAAAAATCCTCAAGGAACTTTCTAAGCTGAGTACTTCTGGTTAACAAGCCAACATCTCACTCACTAAGCCACCATGGCTTCCATATTTCATTCAAAGATACTCAATTTATATTTACCTCTCCAGTTAAAACTCTAAAAAACAAACCAATATTTTCATCATGTGTATATCTCTGACAAGCATCATGAAGATTGTACGCCCATTCTGTCACCATTTGATCCAGAGAAAATCTGCGTTTAAGATAGTTCTGTAGGAAATCAGCCATATTGTCTCTTATGCCATCAGTTTTCTTTAATAGGAGAGAAAAATAATAAAATTAACTAGACCTGCATGCAGGAATGACGGGTTTCACTGGTGCCATGTTACCCTTAAACATGTCACTTCCGGTGTCAAGTTACCCTTGAACATATGTCACATCCGGTACCAGCGAAACCACTAAACAGGTTTCCAAATTAACATTGCACACAAATAAAATGGACGCAGAATCAACAAAATCCAGCAATATCAATTCATTTTATACATTTGTTACCTGTAAATGATCTTGACAAAATTAAATTACTCCCGGTGTTAATGCAAATGTTCAATTAGTCTTATGAAATCAGAAATGGCATACGATATCATATAGTGAAAATTTTATGTAAATCGAATAATAATTGCCACTTTTAAAGACCAAAAAACTTGAAAAGTGACTTGTAGAAAATCAGCTATTTCTCTGCAACCGTACAAGTTAGAAACCATTTTGTGGTATCTGTATGATCGTATGGGTTCATTCTTTTTGTTGATTGGCATCAAATACAATAATTTGAAAAAGATTTCAAAACAGACCCATTTGAATAAAATATCTGTTTTGGAGGCTAAAAATACAGTTTTTGCCAAAATGACGTTACTTCCGGTGATAATGAAAATCTTAAATTACTTGTATGAAATCCCAAATGGCATTAGGTATAACATGGTGTGACGTTTATGAAAATCGAATAATAATTGACCCTTTTATGGCCCCGAAACCTTCAAAAGTGACCCGTAGAAAACCGTCTATTTCTCGGCAACCGAATAAGTTAGAAACAATTTTATGATATCTATATGACCATATGAGTTTTGTTTATATGTGAATTTAAACCAAAAGTTAAAATTATTAATATATATTAAGTTATTCTTGGTTGAATAAAACATTGATTTAAAAAGTTTAAAATGCATTTTTTGACCAAATGATGTCACTTCCGGTGTCAATTTTAAATTGTAATCAACTTGATATGACGCTACATGCTTTTTGAATCAAATGATGTCACTTTTATAAAAATCCAATCATAATTGACTATTTTACAGGCAAAATAACGAAAACAGTGACTTGTACAGAACTGCCCATTTCTTGGTAACTGCTTATATTACAAACGAATTTTAACATACATTTTCTTCGCATGGATTATAGCTACAAGTTTATAAAAGTTACGAAGAAATATTTTAAAATCTGAAAAGCCTGAATAGGTTGTAAATAGGCCAATTTTACACCATTTTTAGCCTCTTAATCGAATTTGCTCGAAAATGAAATCGAAATTAAAAAAACTGCTTCCTACATTTTTTGCGCCTTGAAAGGACACACTCTTTGAGTCATATAATTTTTCAAAAAAATAATATTTGTTTTCGAAATAAGAAAATAACTGTCAAAATTGTAGTTTTTGGTAAAATTATGCCACTTCCGGTGCCGACAGATAACATTATTGGTAACAAAAAAAATGACAATTGAGACAACGAAGCATATGAACTTTGTTTTATACAAATCGAACAATAAAAAATTAATCTAGGACTGAAAAACTGAATTAGCCAATGGCGGCCAAGGAAAATTACTGAGACAAAAAATTTTAACATTTTTGCACTAGTCAGATGACTCTTTAATTCTGTGCACAATACGACTAAAAAATATTCATAAATAAAAAAAATTTTAGTAAAATTTTAAATTTTCGAAATTTGGCGCCTAATATCTTCGAAGATTTGCCGAAAATCAAAAATCGAAAGTAGCGTAGCTATGTGCCCTGTCTCAGGCTATGCCAAAATGTATCGAAAGTTAAAATCCAATGATGATTGTTAAAATTACTGCAATATTTTCAAAAACGATAACTTCGGTGATTTCGGACATTTCGCATTGGCGCAGAACGTTCAAAATAGCTTTATCCTCTAAGTCACACCCACTTTCCCAGTAAAACCGAAGAAATCGTAACGATGCGACACGTAGTTGCTGAGATCTATTCAAATTGGAATCTGAATAATAATAATAATAATAATAATAATAAGAATAATAATTTTAACAAAAACAATAGTGTTTCACACAAGCTACGCAGTGTGAAACCCTAATAATTTCAATTTGAAAAATCAAGCTTTCTTGCAAAATAATCGGACAAGCGCTTACATTTTCAGAAAAACTTAACAGTCAATTCTTATGAAACTTGACAACTCAGAGCAAGCAATAATAGTATGTGTTGTTTGTTTCCAGTACACTTATCAGACATCACAATTAACAGGAAGTCCCAGTAATTAAAACTGTGTTTATGAAGTATTAAAATAAGAAAGATTCCAAATACATCACAGATTTCAAATAACAGGAAGTCCAGTAATTAAAACTGTGTTTACGAAGTATAAAAATAAGAAAGATTCGAAATACTGGATAGCCTCAGTGATAGTTTCAACTCAAGGCGATTGGTGGATTTTGTTAACACGATTAAGAAACTCACAGATTTTGATTGTTCAATGGCATGGAATAACAAAATAAGTATCACAGAGCTTCCAACAGTTGACTAGACTAAACATTTCTAAGAGTTTTACACTTGATTCACTACGGTAAATTATATCCTTGATTCACTACGGTAAATTATATCCTTTAAAAGTAGTATTTAGTATTTACCTCTGCATCATTTGCTGCTTTTTCTCTCCAAATATCCCGAATCAACAGTGCACAGTCCCTTTTACCTAGACGTCTGTTTCTAACCGAACCTTCATATTTTAAATAAATAGGGACATCGTCTCCTGTGCCCTGTAACACAAATATATGATATATAAAAAGAAAAACCAGCGGCTGCCAGGCAGGATACGCCCACATTTTCGAGAGATGGATAGAGAACAAGCTAAAAAGAAAGTGATTTTTCCTACAATAAAGGGCCATAATTCATGAAGTTACAATTCGATATGCGCAAATATTGACAGGAACCAAGATCTTTGGGTTTCAAACCTGAATTTCAAGTTTCATCAAAATCGGATTAAAATTGTGTTCTCTACTTGCCAACAACCTTGATATACCATATTTTTAAACTATTCGCTTACAAACGGCAGCCATTTTGTCCCGCAATTTTTGGCCCAATTTTCATGAAATTCAAACTCGACCTTCATTAAGGTGTAACGGTGATATAATCATAGTTTGTTTGTTTTTTTTTTTAAATTGGAGAATAATTGTGACCTCCAATTAGTTAAAAAGGCGATTTTTCGGACAATCAGGGGCCATAACTCAGAAAGTTACGAATCGATATGCGCAAATATCGAAAGGAACCAAGATCTTTGGGATATAAACATACATGTCAAGTTTCATCAAAATCGGTTCAAAATTGTGACCTCTATAGGGTCCACAACCTTGATATAACATATTTTCACACTATTCATGTGCAAACGACGGCCATTTTGTCCATCAATTCTAGTCCGATTTTCACGTAATTCAAACTCTCTCTTCATTACCATATAACGGTGATATAGTCAAACGTTTTTTTAAATCGGATAATAATTTTGACCTCCAGAGGGACCAAAAGCTAACAAAAGCGATTTTTCAGACAATCCTGGGACATAATTCAAGAAGTTATGATCCAATGGGTGCAAATATCGAAAGGAACCAAGATCTTTGGGTTATAAACATACATGTCAAGTTTCATCAAAATCGGTTCAAAATTGTGACCTCTATAAGGTCCACAACCTTTATATAACATATTTTCACACTATTTGCGTACAAACGGCGGCCATTTTGTCCGTCAATTTTCGTCCGATTTTCATGAAATTTGAATTCAACCTTCATAACCATGGAACGGTGATATAATCAAACGGTTTTTTAAATCCAATAACAATTTTGACCTCCAGAGGGACCACAAGCTAAAAAGGGCAATTTTTCGGACAATCAGGGGCCATAATTCGGGAAGTTACCATCCGATGGGCGCAAATATCGACAGGAACCAAGATCTTTGGGTTATAAACATACATGTCAAGTTTCATCCAAATTGGTTCAAAATTGTGACCTCTATAAGGTCCACAACCTTGATATAACATATTTTCACACTATTCGCGTACAAACGGCGGCCATTTTGTCCGTCAATTTTTGTCTGATTTTCACGAAATTCGAAGTCAACCTTCATAACCATGGAACGGTGATATAACCAAACGGTTTTTTAAATCCGATAACAATTTTGACCTCCAGAGGGACCACAAGCTAAAAAGGGCAATTTTTCGGACAATCAGGGGCCATAATTCAGGAAGTTACAATCCGATGGGCGCAAATATCGAAAGGAACCAATATCTTTGGGTTATAAACATAAATGTCAAGTTTCATCAAAATCGGTTCAAAATTGTGACCTCTATAAGGTCCACAACCTTGATATAACATATTTTCACACTATTCGCGTACAAAAGGCGGCCATTTTGTCCGTCAATTTTGCTCCGATTTTCACGAAATTCGAACTCAACCTTCATAACCATGCAACGGTGATATAATCAAACGATTTTTTAAATCAGATAACAATTGTGACCTCCAGAGGGACCACAAGCTAAAAAGGGCGATTTTTCGGACAATCAGGGGCCATAATTCAGGAAGTTACGATCCGATGGGCGCAAATATCGAAAGGAACCAAGATCTTTGGGTTATAAACATACATGTCAAGTTTCATCCAAATCGGTTCAAAATTGTGACCTCTACACTGTTCACAAGCTAAAAAACGTGATTTTTCGTACAATCAGGGGCCATAACCCATGAAGTTACAGTCCGATACATGCCAATATCGAAAGGAACCGAGATCTTATGGTGATAAACCTATATTTTAAGTTTCATTGAAATCGGATAAAAATTGTGACCTGTAGACTGTTCACAAAAAAATGTGGACGGACGGACGGACGGACGGACAGGGGCGACGACAATATACGTCCACATAAAAATGTGGGCGTATAAAAAAAGTTGGTACATTTACACTAAATAAAACAAGAAAAAAATTATAAAATGTTGCATTTAATTAACTAATTTTAATGAGTTTTCCATACCTCAGGAAACTTATTCTGTCAAAATGTGTATAACTGAATAATACTGACACTGAAATAATGGTAGTTGATGTGTAGGATTTTAAATATTCCTATAAAACAGGTTACACCCCCTTTTTCTCTCCCATAGCCATGTTTGAAAATGGGGTTTTGAAAAATATGCTAGTTTTATGGTGTGCAAATTAACCGATGGGTCTCTGAAATACTTTTAGCTCAAGCAGTCAGCAGGAGATGACATCTAATAATTATAGGGAATAAAACTTCTGGTGAGCTAATTCTAGCTTAATTAAAAAATGTCCTATGAGTAACCTCAGTTTTCTTATCAGAATGCTTTCCCTTGCCAGGCCTGCCATTTCCATTACTGAGAAGAGGAGCCAACAATGGAATAGAATCTAAGACCTTTCGGTTATTGTGCTAGAACCACATTCAACAAGCCACCAATGTTACCCGCTAAACAAATGCAACTTACCCGGCCTTCGAAATGATCAGCACCATTAGATTCTACTATTCCACCTTGTCCCATTTCATTGAGTAATACTTCTAGCATTTCATCACTTCTCTTTCCATCAGATAAATCCTTCCATTTATTGATACCACCATTAATATATTCTGCACATCTATCCCATTCTGGTCTAAATACAGATTTGAAACATAGATATGTAATGGCATTAATATATGTTTTTCATTGTTGTGTAGTTAAATCACAGAGAAATAATTGCAAAATTTAATATAATCAGTTGTTTTATTTCATTAAAGTTTCATTCATTTGAGAAGCAGAAGCATAATTATATTAATCTTTGAGAAGCAGAAGCATAATTATATTAATCTTTGAGAAGCAGAATCATAATTATATTAATCTGATGAGTAATATTTCCACATTTCACCTCGCAGTTTGAACAAAAATCTAGTAAGTCTCAACTTTATCATTATTATATGATTTCTGAATACGCCAACCTTTGCTGATCAATACAACCAGCTAATAATTGTTAATTAATATTTACCCCTACTAAGAAAATCAGATTTATTGTCATAAATTAATACACTGCCAAGTAAATAAAGGGAACTAATGTATCTTTCGGAAAAGACTCATTCAGGTAGACTTTCGCAGCTAACAGCCAAGTGTCTAAAAATAGTCATTCAAAACCTGTAAAGCAAAACCTTTTGGCTAACTATTATTAAGACCATAAATGATATTGAGAATATCATTTTCATTTAAATTACCTTGGTGTTGCACTTCTCTTCAGTGTTTCTAGTTCAACATAAAATTCATCTCTTTGTTGTGTGACTTGTTTTTGTACATCTAGTAAAGCTCTGGAGAAGAAATAAACAGTCTCTGTATTTAAAGACACCTTCTCACGTACAAACTGAGTGACTTGATGATATATTTGGACTAAATCAACATATTCAAACCAATAAATCTATCAAAATTTTGCTTCAAATCCTTCTAAGAATATTTGTTTGCTATAAAACTATAAAAAAACTCTATTAAATAAAGTCATGTTTGTATCAGGCGACTTGGCGGACACATTACATAGCAACGAGTGTGAAAATAGAGAATTCATTGCATACAAGACAATGTTGTCTTTAATCACTGCCCATTTATCATAAGTATGGAAGTTAATTAAATTTTCGGATAATCCACTGCCTACGTCTTTTTCTGTGGTTTTAATCTCAGAAACGGCTGTACGTTTTAATTTCACATTTTCCTAGTCCTCTCCATTCTAAAAGTTCTATTTCAACATAAACATCAAACATTTCCTAGCGCTGAGAGAACAAACAATCTTTGGATGCAATGTTTGATGTCACTTGAGCAGACATCCCTAATCGTTGGGTTGCCGGTAAGGGGAAGCCTTGCATATTTATCCTGTATATTGGATGTTTCTACTTTCCATAAATACGAAAATTGCCATACTTTTATTGGAAATAACCACCCGATAGATAGCCTACCTTTGTGGGAAAGTATCTTTAAGAGTATATTAGATTTAATTCAAGGCCTTGACAAATAAGAATTTGTTTAGCTGTAGAACAGAACGCTTTACTAATAACAGACTAAACAATTAATTTTTAATAAAATAAAAGTTTTAAGAATTAAAGTGAATTCTGTGAAAGACATACACAAATTAATTTTTAAATTTTGTATATTAACCATACTCAACATCCAGGAACACAATTTTAAACACACTTCAATGGAGAGAAACTGTGAATAACTTACTCGTGCTCAGCTTTCAATTGTAAGAAATCGTTTTCCTTTATTAAGGTCTGTTCTTCTATATTCTAACATGCACAAAATAAATTATAACAGAAAAATTCAATAATTATTGCAACCATGCATCTTGGATTTCTGAAGGTGTATTTTTTATTGACAAACAAATGACCTTGCCATCGATTAATCATTGAGACTAGCCATCTTCAATAAAGATGCTTCGACATGCAAAACAGATGTCTCAATCGAGAAGCTTGGAAAAACTAAGTGTCTAATAATTCATGATAATCATTAAAAATAAAATATGCATCCAACATTTTATCTAACTGAAATTAGCCTACTTACTTTAAATTTAGCTTCCAATGCTTCATAATCTCTTCTTGGAATCACATCTCCATAGTTAGCGATCATTTCATTCAATCTTTGTGTAGCTCCTTTTTCATCTTCCCGAGCTTTCCTATAAAAATCAATTTACCGGTAAACTGCTTTTAAAAAATGAGACTATATGGTTTAATACCAACTTTATTAATTTGAATGTGCAAAGGCCCTTCAGCAGTGAAAGGAAACTAAAAAAATATTTACAAAGTTAGGCCTTTGGTTCCAGACCATATTATGTAAATAGTAGGATAGAACTTAAAGCAGCTTGTTTTGCCCCACACTATACAGAAACATTGCTAGGATTATGCAGATTGTCAAAACACATTTTTCTCAAATTCTGACCATTTGTAGCATAATCTTCACTTACAAACTACTATAGGAATTATTCTTGGAGAGACTTGGGATCTTTCACATAAACTAATAAATTGTATGGTATTTATGGACCATTTTGTACTACCGGTTTCAATTATGTGGACACTGCACAGCAGAAATCATCTATTCTCCAAAGAGATATTAACCAAGATTTAAATTATCCACTAAAGTATAGTTAGGGCCTTATGTAGGATTTTAAAAGTGGGGGTGCAACAGTGGTGGGGTGCAATAGCCTCCATGTAAGTTTGGATCAGGGCAAACGAACCTTTAAAACCGACCGACTGATCAATATCTTAAGAGCGTCACTGAATGATCATAATTGAGTGTATATTTTTTTTATAATTGAAAGATAGTCAAATTATTTTTTTATTTTGGAATTGGGGGGGGGGGGGGCATATGTCTGTGGGCACCCCCGCTAGGTAGGGCCCTGAGTATAGTATGTCATTATTAATTAACGGTACAAACCTTAATGCTATTTTTAATGTGACTGGATCTTCTTGTGCTTCTTCAATTTCCTGCATATTTTGTTTAGACATCATATAATCTTCTTGTTGATATCTTAAATCATTGATATCAGATATCAGAAGTTTACGTGCATCACATTCATCTCGATATTTACCATATTCCTCAGCTAATTTCTCTTTTAATCTGGCAATCTGTTCTTGCAAATCTCCCTCTTCAATTTTCATGGCAGAAATTTGTTGGAACAGAGCGCGATTCTGGGCTTTAAGGTCCGTTATCTCTGTTAATATAGAGAAAATAACATAAAAAAAACCCAAAGAAAGTAATTCCAACAATATAAATGATCACATAAAGTATTTCGATACATCATAAATAAATTCTGTTTAATAATATTGAAAGTTAAAGGGACTATCTCAGAAATAAATAACTGAGTACACATGAAATTGAAGTCACAAAATATAGAGGAATAGTGTATTTACCTTGTCTTAAAATTTCAGATCAAAATATTGAGTCGAGGACGTAGACGTCAAAACCGCTTATCTGGACATGTAACCCTTTTAAGATTTCCGGTCAATTTTTTCGTTGAAGTTTATTTGAAAGTCTATTGCCCTTCCTTTAAGGTTCTATATAGTGCATGACCCACGTGATGTACTTGGTCAAAGGTTCATTTCACCCACATTATTTTTGAAAATTAAAAGTCTAGTTTTATCCAGTCGTCTCCGTAAAATAATACAGCTTGAAATATTGGACACTGTTTCCAAGCAAACTTTATGCACTTTGTCATGTCATACTTATGGATTGCAGGATCGATGATAGTATATCTTATTCCTGATGTCACTATCATTAAATTGTATAGTTTTCCTTAATCTTTGCTTACACCAAGGGTTATATTGCAGACGATACACTAGCTTTGAGTACATGACAATTTACCTTTCTTTTCCTCTTCTCTGAGTACCATGATTTTCTGATCACATTGTTCTGAGACTGTAACTAACATTTGCTGGAGATAAAAATTAGTCTTCAGTATTATATTAATCAATAAATAAATTATTAATCTATTATGAGTGGAAACATGTTATAGTTAAACCAAAATTTGACGGAAAAAAGTTGAGTTGAGCCTAAACAAAATTTGCAATTTTCCTTTCAACCAAGACTTTGATCAGATATGCATATAGTATAGGCTACAGACTACTACAGAGGCTGAGAAATGAAATGGGTTTAACATCTTATCTCTATGCACCAACTGGGATAATGAACATGGCAAACAACATGCACAGTGTACTATGAGGGAAATTTTGCCTTGGAAATTTTTCTGTCTACCTTTAAGCAAATTCCAACTGTTGAGGGTTATTTATATGCATGCTAAAATGTACACAGTTCTGCCTACTTTTAAGCAAATTTCAACTGTAAAGGGTTGTTGTACACAGGATCTTGATTTTTGGCCATTCATCACGACTAAGTATTGTTTCCTGTTAGGCTCTTTGTATTGCTCTGGGAGTAAAAGTGGCTCAGTGAGTAAGGCATTGCCTCGCTACCCTGGAGATCTGTAGTTCTATCCCAGTGTTGGCCGCAAATGTTCATTAGGATTTTGCAGGTGGTTTCCCTTGTCCGTGGTGAAGGACAAAGGGTCTTTCAAGAGACAATATATAGTCGTTCAGATGGGACAAAATACTCAGGTACCATGTACATGTTGCCGTGAAAATAAAAGATCACTTGGCAGTTGGAAATCGATATTAGAGTAGGGAGGCTGTCCAGACAAAATTTCCATCATAGTACACTGTATGGTGTAACTCAACTTCATTCGCTCAGTAGGAGCAAAGGAGTAGGACTTTAAACATTCATTTCATTTTAGCTCCCAAAGGATATGATCATTATGAATGATAAAGCAAATGATTAACAGAACTAACTGCTTCTATTCGAAATAGCTTATAACACAGAATAACACAAAAATTCTTGCTATATACCTTGAGTGGTTCCATATCTCGCAATTGTTGCCTTTGATGAGCTAGCATCATTTCATATTCATTTTTTACTGTCGACAATAATGGCTTGTATGTTTTAAAATCTTCAATTAGATACTCAAAAACCTCTCTATGAGCCTGAAATAAAGAAATAATATAAAAATAAACAAACACATTCTATCACAGGCTTACATAAGTAAATATGAGAGAATGTTAAATTTTGTTTTTAGAAAAATCTTCACAACATTTATTTTACAATTTCTAAATCTACCGGTTTGGTTTGAATTCAATGGATTAAAATTACAATGGCAAAATATTGACAGAGAGTGAAAGAGGCTATACTAAAAATGTACAATTATGAGCGAACTGATGGATTAAACCATACTAACCTGCAGTCTCAGTTCACTTGGTGCTAAATCAGTCACGCCTAAAGCCCTCAATTCCTTCTTTAAAAAATTCTCCAGCTGTTCTAGGAATCTTGGTTTAGGTATCATCTGGGGTTTGCCCATTTCCTCATCATTAACTAGTACCAAACTCTTGTTCTTAGATAACATGGCTGATGTTGAGGTAAATCCTTGACCACTCGCATGGGCTGGCCATGTGTCAATTTCCCCTGCCTTCGTATCTACATATGGCTTTAGAATAAGTAAACAGGTCAGGGAATATTTTACTTTTTTACATTTGATTAGCAGTTTCCAGAAAAATTGTGTAAGAATGCTAATCAATTGTATAATGGAGTAGCAAAATTTACCAATTGATTAGCAGTTTTTTAGTATAGAATTCTTATTTTGCATAATTATGTGACAATAACAATACCCATATTATTTGTATTACCAAACTGTTGTTTATATTTATAGGTCTATATAAAATAAAAATAAAAAGTATGTGACCACATGTTATTCTTTGTACGAAACCTGGACATTCTTTATTTACTTCATACTCTAGCCAGATCTTTTCTGGGTCATATTTCCTCACCCAATCTTGAACTGTTGCTAATTTTAATGTCGAATTTGAAGACAGAACATTATCATGTGTTTGACTTGCCATCTTGAATTTCGCGACGTACTCTCGATCATCCGATAATTTTATCTTGTAGTGTTTTGAATGTCTGTCTTGACGACTGTGACTACCACAGATATAGAAAGTCAATCTGTTTCACAGAGAATTACTTACGAATTATCTCTGTAACAGATGACTGTCCACAACACGTGCGTTGACTGCACGCGGCGTAAGTCATTGGCTCAACGGCTCGTGCAATGTTTACTGAACACCTAACTGCTTCAGGCAAAACGATGTTTTGATGTGTTTTTACGATACAAAGTTAAAATTAATTTTCAAAACTTTGATTCGTGCTGAAGCAAGGTTTTATGCTAATAATGCTAATCATATATGAATTAGATTCGCAAAATCGGACGTTTGAGTCGCAAATTGCGATACAAACCCGGTTAAAATATTCCCTGAAACAGGTATAAGTTTATCCATAAAAAATAAAAGGGTTGTAGAAATGGATGTAAATAACAGTAATAGCATTGATTGTAAAAATGGATATCAATAATAAAATAGCATTATCAATATCTCATAGATAATAATTTGTTTTGTACTGTAATGAACTAAAATGTTTGATTCTTTTCTAAATTCCTTTTGAATGAACTGGTATATTTTGATATTTTGAGTTTATGTAAAGTTATTTTTACCCATTTATTTTATTTTTATTTGACCATAAACAAATATTTGTACCCATAGCTCTTTTTTTATATCAGAGCATAACAAAACTCACTTTCAATGATTTTGGTGGTGGAAGTGGGTGGTGTAATTGATTTAATTTATACATAGGTCCACTCAAACCTTCAAGTCTCTGACCAAGTTTTGGTGAGATTCTGCTTATTTTCCCCCTGCAAGGAAAGACAAATCCGTTAATACTAACCATGATATTCATTTATAGTTTACAGATTCAATGACAATATTACTCAATTTAATTAACAATGTCATAACATGAATAAATGTACCAATATAGGCCTAGTACTAGTTCATTTGGTTGTCTGCTAAATCTTCTGTTAATCTAGTCTCCTGTCTTTGTATCAGGTTTCTTATCACTTACATGTATACTTATATGCATGATGTAGTTTGTATAATAATACCAGAAGTATGATGTTTGTATCATTTCATTCGGTGATGAAATCAAATGGCTGTGTGGGTACAGTATAGTGTACACTGTCACTGAGTGTGACAGATTTATGTTCTACTAACTTTTACTAAGAAATTGAATAACATAACAACATACACAACATTCTTTCTAATATTATTCTACCAACCACAGACTCACTTGATTGGCATTTTTTATTTCTGTTTATGTCGAGTGTAAATTTACTGTAATTTTGTAAAAATTATTGACAGTTAGTCACCAGGCTAGAGAATAGATAGATTACGATTACCAAGACTTTTATTTTTTACTTACGCTGAAAGAGGCGGTAATGGCGCAACTGCCAACCTTGTGTCGCTCATTTTTGCTGTTTTTAATAATGCATTAACACGTTAAAATTCCATTAATCAATGCACAATTCGGGCTTTCTACCCAATTAATCCAGTCAACTCAGTAAAAATTAATATTTTCCGCCATCTTGTATTTACCATAGCAACCTTGTATTTACGACATTGAAAAATAATTATATTGGGAGAGAATGATAATCCATATTCATTAATTTTATATAGTTTACATCATTTTCACGTTATCTTATCTATTTACTTAGCATCGCTCACGGCCAACAAGCTATAACAATTAAATATTTGTTTTTGTTTTATCCACCCGACCAATTTTTGGTAACTAAATGTTATTCGGCGCCAGTCCAAATTTATATCCACCATGGCTTGCCATTCTGCCCAAAATAGATTACCAACCAATTTTTGAGTGCTACCATCCAATTGTTCAAACTGTGGCGAAATGCTCCATGATGAATTATAAAACTTTAGTGGGTATAAACGGGAAAGTATGAAAATTATTCCTTTCCGCGAAATAAAGTGCCAGAAATCCGGTACTTTACTGACGGGAGCCACGGTGGACTCACTGGTCTGGAGGTCGCATGTTCGATCCTTGCATTGCTGGAAAAAGTTCATTGCGATTTTTCGACGTGGTTTGGCCGTCAGTGGTTCGGATGGTACGAAAACCCGGAGTAGGCCTACCGTGTATACACATTGCCATTGGCGTGCATGTAAAAGACATCCTGTCAGTCAGAATTTACCGTATAGCACACTGTATGGCGTATGCGCGTCTTCATTATCCCAGTCAAGGTTGAACAGTAGGACGTTAAATTTAATTTCATATCATACTTTTACTGACCACCGGGTGTTGAGTTACATTATGGGAGATAAGATAGAGAGATGGCAGTTCTCACTATAATAGTTAAAAACTCAGATAGTGTAAAGGTAATTTGCTGAAAATTTCAGTCAAATTGATCCACTATTAGCCGAGAAAAGGCGTTTGAAATATTCACATAGCCTCGGTCATCATTACTCAAACCATTAATATGAACAGCATAGTCTCTATTATCCACTTGATTGATTTAATTATCAACAGCCGTTAAGAGGCATATAGGATTTTAATCCGCCAACATCGAAGGCTAGCCTTGACATCAAGAGTTTATTATGGTCTGGATACGTTAATTAATGTCTAATTGATTATTTAGATAACTTTTCAGGCCTAAAGAAAGACTTGTAATAAGCAGATTTTGCTCTTGCATAATGCTATTTTAACCAGAGTTTCAAAAATATACACAATTTTGAAACTTTAAAATCATCAGATCAACTATAGCACACTGATCAGTAGTGAATAATCTCCAGGTCGCTACAGTCATTGATTAGGATGACATCGACCCGACTTGTAAGTCCCAAATATTAAATTTTTTCCTCCGACAAATTAAATTCTGTCTGGTGGCTTTCCATAACAGGAAGAATCAACTAGTGCTCCCGGCAACAAAAATGGGACATTTTTCAATGAAAATATTCCTGCTGATTTAATATTTTTAACTGGTTAATCAAATGGTCAAAATTTTCTCAACTAGTCCCATTTTTTAACCAGTTAAATTCTCTTGACGATACGATGATAATACTGTAATTAATAATTTAACGATATGATAATTTCACAGTTTGATGGTTGTAAATTACTTACAGGTCGGGGTTTTGGCCTAAGTTAATCGATTGATGAAATATATTATTTGACAGAGATTATAATCAGATATGCCACCGAATCGCATATTTGGTGTTCATTTTTCAAAAATTTCCAGTAGGGACCCCGCACCCCCGTCCGGGCTCCGCGGTCAGTAAAAAGGGCCGCTCCGATACGGGAGCCCGGGCCGCTTCCCGGCCCCAATCCGCCCATGGGTGTGTTGTACGTTTATGGAACAGAATTCCTAAGACATAAAGAGATCCGAAACATTGAACAGTTTTAAATGGTAGTTATAGACATCAACTTTCAAGCAAATATATGATCCAATCAGTGCGCTTTAGCGGATTATGGAAAAGAACACGCACTACAAATTCATAATTCATTAGTATATCGTCTGTTTAATGATAATAAGGGCTTTTTTCTCGACTGACAATTAGTTCTATTTTTAACTGTTGTCTTGATTATGAATAGGTTTCCAACGAACAGGTTACCAGTTGGATCGGTCGAATAGGTCGCTAGCCGAATAGGTCGCCAATTTGTGTTTGGTTGCACCCACGGTACATATCTCTTATTGTCATACAGCCGAGATTAGATGTAGGTTCCGGAACCGGAATCTGTTGGGGATTGCCGATTGTGTGAAATGCCAGCTCGAAATGCGTATCAATGAAATGAAATAACGGCAGTCGATAATTTTTCAACGTTTAATAGTAAGAAACAGGATTGATTAAAATTGGTTTCTTAAAAAAAAAAACATTGCCTAAAATTACAATCTTTCGTTTGGTGTTTGATAGTTTAAAATTACGTTTTATTTGTCTTCATAGCGAAATGAAATGGAATGAAATGAGGTTTAACGTCCCACTGTTCTGCTCCGAACTGTGCTAATGAAGACGGGCATGTGAATTTAGCATCACACTCATGGTCCAATGCATAGGCCTAATACTGATTGATTAATCAATGCCTGGCGTAATAGGGTCAAAAGCCTCTCGTATAACCTCTAACGCAACCTAGAAGTGCAACTGTTCAGATCTTCGTTAGTGTAACCCATCGAAATTATAAAAAAAAAACGAAACGAAATATAGAACTGTATATTTTAATCAGATTGCCTAATTACTGACATTTATTTCAACATATTGTACGTATTGTTACACTTTATGTTACTTAAAGATGCATGTAAGATTTAGATACAGGTCTGACAGGTCTCGCAATAATTATAGTTGAAAGTACATAATGAAAAGGAAACATGTTCAAAATTTCAGTCAAATTACTTCATTCGGATCGGAGTTAGAGCCGTTTGGATAACAGTGTAGTCTCAATTGTCATTGCTACCCGATGTTACGGTGATAAATAATGTCTCGATTATCCAGTTTTAATCAAATATATTAACTGACAATCTGTCATAGTCTACATAGCTCATTATTGATTGGCGTGTGAATAAATGTCAAATTAATATATATTATACCAAGGTATGTATCATTTGAGGCGAATCGGAAGTTCTGCATTAGGCAGATTTAACTTTGAAACCCAGACAAGTAAGACATTCCATACGGCAAACAAGGGCTGTTTTCGCACAAGCTCTAAACACTACGCAGTATCCAATCAAGCTGGAGCAAATATGGAGATTTTTTAAAAATTATTATTGAGTACTCATTATTTTTACGGGCCTTCGTATGATATACTAGTTCAGCTCTGGACGTCGGTCTCATTACACTCACCCTGAACGTCCAGGGACTGGCCCATTCAATCAATGTCGAAAATAATTTGACCACCGATTTTACTGGGCAACTTTTCACTGCTAAACGATGGGTGTCACTCCGTGTGGACGCTTGTTCAATGCAAAGGAACATCTCAGTGAGAAAATCAGACCTTGCTTATTTCGCTAGAGTCAGTATGAGCATCACAGCACGCTGTGTCGTGGTGGCGAAAGGGTAACTTGATAGGAGGGGACGTATTTTTAACAGCGTGTTGTTTCGCTCTTACTGACTCTAGCGAGGTAAGCAAGGTCTTGTTTTCTCACTAAGATGTTCGTTTACATTGTACAGACGTCCACACGGATTGACAATCCGATGTTTCGCAGTGAAAAGTTGCCCAGTAAAATTGACTGGGGTTCAAATTATTTTCGATATTGATGGGATGGGCCGGTCCCTGAACGTTCAGGGTGAGTGTAATGAAACCAACGTTCAGAGCTGAACTAATGATATACATACTTACTGTATTTTATGTGGCTTCTGATTATCATTTTTCAGAAGTGTGGACCGTTAATTCCCATTATTATTATTATTACAGCATATTTATAGTTCACCCTTTCATATATAACATGTTCAGGGGCACTTTATAAAGTAACAATGTAATCATAAATAAACAACAAGATTATGGACATGTTAACGATTGCATACATTGCAGAGTCAGTTAAAAACCCGATTAAATAAATGTGTTTATGTTCAACATCTTAAACTAAATGGTAGATTATTCCATAAAACAGGTGCTTGATAACTAAAAGAGCGCTGACCATAAGAGACCAGTTGAATACGTTTGGGCTTTAAAAGTAATTTATCAGATGTACGTAATTACATTTCTCTTTATCATTCATCTTCTCTATAATTAATTTACCATACAGATTTTTTGTTAACATTAACTTTTATGTAAAGCAATCTTTATAAGATTTGCATTATCTTTGGGTATATTAATACGGTTACTTTGTCAATTTATAATGTTTAGAAAGAAGGTATAGTAGCCTACTTTTACTTTAGTTAAGACATCGCCTCTAGGTTTAAGTCACGGGCTTCTCTACCTGTAGCACAGTGCGATTTAATATTAAACTTGGATGTAAGAATTGATTATATTGGGTCTATTCCTCCAATTAACCAATCCAAAGTACTGTTAGAAAAATTGCTATTTTAAGAACCATTCCGTCACATCCGGGTTTTGTTAGAATGAAGTGAACGAAGTTGGATAGAAAGATGGCGAATTCGTCTGGTTCAAGATTAGATGAATCTCAAAATCAAGAGACGATGTCGACTGACGACCGTCTTAAGCGATTATATCCCGCTGTTCGTGAGGAGGAAACCCCGTTACCACGATCTTGGAGCCCGAAAGACAAATACAATTTCATAGGGCTCTCGCAAAATAATTTACGAGTGCATTACAAAGGTGAATTTTTAATCGCAGTTTTTCTCTTTAGCCTTTTCTTCTTTAGACTAGGACTAGAGCACAGAACGTCATTCTTTTTGACCTATATTTCCATAATTTCCAATATGGGTTTTTTTTTGTTTTTTTTTCTATTTTAGCATTAATCATCATTTTATTAATTCGGTTTCATTTTAGTAGACTATCACAATGTCGGAAGAATCAAAATGATGAAATACATTCTTCCCCATCGACCTGCCAGACTGTTTTTGTTTGTTTTGTTTTTAATTTCAAATGAAGTAGGTAGACTTGGGTCAAAATTGTATATATTCAATTTGGTATTTTTACACTTTCATTTGATATAAACGTCTATCAAAACCAGGAATTCACCAAGCAGTCTTAGCAGTACTAGTGTCTGAACCATCGTAAATTTTAAACAGTTACAGATTTCTTTGATTATGAACAAGCTAGCCTACTTAAAGTAGCTACGTTTCTAACTCAATATCATCCAAAATCTTCAACTTTGAAAACACAAATTATTTGTCAATTTATTTTAAATCAACATTGATGCTGAGATCTTACTGGAAATGGATGGGCTTCTGATACCCAATGTTTAAGTTTAAGACAAAAGAAACATTTTACCATTGGTACACGAATCATGTACCATAATGCATTTCAGCCCCAGTTCTAACAAGAGACTCCGGGAAATAGGCTAGACACATTGCACCAAATCAAACGGCGTATGTAGACTGGAATAACCAGACGCTAGAAATTTGCATTGGACTGAGACTGCTACTGTCTGAGTCTTGCTATTTTATAAACAGATTTCTTTGATTATGAAAAAACTACCGGTACTTAACTTTGGTTTTTATAAACGTACCTGTGTGTTTGATATTACCTCTGGTTAAATAAAATCCATTGTACAGCAAAATATCCCAGCGAAGAAAAAAGTTCTCTCTTGTAATATTGAACTCTTCACAAACTTTGACATCGAGAAATACCAAGATCATTTCGTACAAGGGGGTCGCAGGAAGACTTATAATAATAGTGTTAGGCCCGATTACAATTCAAATTTGTGTATGAATAAGCTAGTGCTCTCGGACCCAGTTATGAGTTTTGGCGTTTTCAGACATAAATACGCTAGTAGCCCATTATTTTGTTTTCGTCTTGTGTTAATTATTTGATTAGAGAGTTAGGTGGGATTATTTCTTTTGAACATAGTTGGAGAAAAAACGACACTCGCTTTACAGGTCTTGAATCTCACCCTCAAATATCTTTTCCATTGAAGGTACATGTACCATGCCATACAAGCTATTATTATATGCTATACAGATGCAATGAAAATGGTTAAATTTACAGCGAAACTTTCACAAGTTTTTCCCCACGGTCTGCATACATGTAATTGACACACAAGACCCAATAATACACATAATTTGCTAAGCCTCTTTTGATGAGTGTTTTTTTTCAGTTTAAATAGATTTTTACAAAGACGATAAACAATGTTTAGACATCTTGAACTGTTCTTATCAAGAATATTTTGATTTCAGTATCTGTCGAATAAACAAAAAAGAGTAATTAAAATCAGGCATATTTTGACATGAACAGTTGGAACGTGAATTAAATATGGAAATTATTGACAAGAGGTGGCCTTTTTTCATATTTTTTGTGGTACCGGGTAATAATAAAATTTTGTAAATGGACTAATAACCACAGAGCATTGGGTCTAGACCTTGTTATGAAATATGATCAATTAATAATGAAATAAAGTGTGTTTATTTGCAAATGTAAGCCACGAAGTTGCCTATAATAATAGTCAGGGATTTAATATAATTTATAAAAATATTTATAATATACAGGGTATTTACTAATCTGGGGTGATGATTATGTGAAAGCAATATTATATTGACGAGTATTCGTGTAATCAGTGATATATTCATTGTGAAAAAAAAAAAAATTTAGTAGACTGACAATCAATTATTTATTTCTAAATTAATATTATAGTCTTCAGTTGCTAATCTTGTTGTCCAAACTCAAACGATCAAAAAAAAAAGCGCGTGATTGTCCATATTTGTCAATCTTCTCCCCCTTCAAAATATTACAATGGGTTAGCTCATCATGTGACAAGTCAATGTTGTGATGAAGACAGTCGAAAATACAAGCAAAAACATTGACTTTTCAAGAGAGAACTTTTTTTCCGTAGAGATATTTAATTGTGCCATGGATTTTATTTAACCGGAGGTAATTTCAAAAACACAGGTAAGTTTATAATAACCAAAGTTAAGTAGTTTGTTCATACATGTAATCTAAGAAATCTGTTTATAAACTAACAAGACTCAGACAGTAAATTATTTCGTGGAACATAACTGATTTGAAATTAGAGTAAAAACAGAAACCGTTGAATGTAAATCAGTTTATATACATTCATATTACAGTATTATATGCGTTGCGACCCACTTCTGTCATTTTCTAGGTCCCAAATGTTAGCGATTTAGCTCCTTTAACTTTGATTGTTATAAACTTACCTGTGTGTTTGAAATCAACTTCTGTTCAATAAAATCCATTGCACAACTAAATGTTGCAACAAAAAAAAAATTTCTCGCTTGACAAATTTGATTTGTAATTTTGACCGAGTAGAACACAACAGAGCTTTCGTCACATGTTGGGTGAAACCAATACAGCTGTTGTGGGGTGGTGGTGGTGGTGATTTATATTTGACTGATACTTTGACAGCCAAGTGTTGCAATGAAAACGAAGCGTGATCGATTGAGATTGGGCGATGAAAAATATCAATTAAAGGCAATTACTACCAGTAAATTAGGAGATTTATTTTGAAACCATTGATCGCCAGTCTATCAAATTTTGTTCATTCGTGGGGTATATTTAGTTTTGTTCATTGAGTCACTTCATTACAAATGGTGCTTGAAAGCATTTTGTGTGCCAATTAAATGTTCATTTTG
Source organism: Patella caerulea (assembly GCA_036850965.1). NCBI lineage: Eukaryota > Metazoa > Mollusca > Gastropoda > Patellidae > Patella > Patella caerulea. Next base: position 31,191,374 of record JAZGQO010000006.1, read on the forward strand.
TCTTAAATATTGTATAACAGAAGCCTGTCCTTTAACAGTAAGATAAACATCAATGTTGATTTAAATTGACCAACTATTCGTGTTTGTATCACCAACGCGTTTCGGGGGCTATTCTTTTAGTTCGAGTATGCACCCAGGTGATATTATTTCATACATATGGATGAGCTAGGATTGGGGGTGTAGCATAGCTCATTACTGGAGAAGTATTCTGGTGAAGGCGGTCACTGTTCAATGTGTTCATTAAAAGTCCAATTCCAAATCCATTTCAATATTACTTTATATACAGTTTAAAAATACATTATTTACAAATTATATACAAGGCATTCAATCTCCTTGTCTGTCTCCGTCTGTGTCTTCTTGTCTGTGTGCAGAGATCTTTTAAAGCAACTAATTTGTATACAGACAAAAGGACAATGATTTCAACAAATCGAATTAAAGATAAAAAATATTGTAACACATCAAATGAAAAGAAGTTAAATATATAAATTTCATTGGTTGAAATTTTATAATAAAGTTAATATAATTAGGTAATAAGCTTTTAAGCCATAAAGAAAGTAAAGGCATTGACACTTGATCTGCCTGCATTGTTAACCGTATAAATCTTTGCTCAAGGTTTCTCTTAATAAGCCTACTGGCATTCAAAGATTATAAAACAGTCAGCACCAATCATGCTTTTAGACAAGTACTTGAAATCAAAATATTGACATTAAATGTAAGGAAAGACCAACTGATAACCTTAATATTGGCTATATTGTCTAAATGCTTAATAGATAAATTCTGTATATTCTTAAAAATAAAATTTGAAAAAGAAGTAAAATTTAGTATCACTATTCGGTGATATTTGTATTGCAGTGTCTGTTGATAAGGGGCGTGCTTTAAGGTGTAGCCTACTGGAGAGGGTAAAATAGTTACTAAACTGAGTATACTGTACAGTATGCAGGACGATTGACGGAATTAATACTAATAATAGGCTAAAAGAACCTCCACATGCAACCTCATTATTCTGAAAAACTGACAGAACACTTCAAATACAGAAAAATAAAATGAGTAAATTTGTAGAATGGGCAAAAATGTACAGCATACAGCAAAGTATATTTATCATGGAGCTGCTGAAACGCTAACCCAATATAACCAAATTCTAATTAACCCAATAGTACAAAATACAAGCTCATACATGTACTATTATTGTCACAAACTTACAGAATTCTTTAATTACTTCAGGATCAATGAGTTAAATCCCAGAAAAAGAGCAAAAATTGTACAGTATTATGAAATAGCGATTTTTAGTATCAATTAAAAATTGAGCAGCAAAACATTGAATAAATGGAATATTTTCCACAAACAAGACATTTTGGCCGATTTATAGTATCAGTGAAAAACTGAGCAGTAAAACATTGAATGAATGCAATATTTTCCACAAACATGACATTTTGGTAGTTTTGACTCATTTCACAGGAATGGATTGATTTTCCGTAGACTGATGGGTTGATATTTTTTAAATGTACAGTAGTGACTATTATAGTTATCCCCATTGACTCTAAGGTTACTTCTTGTCTCTAACTTTTCCCCAAATTTTCATATGATTACGGTAAGGATTTTTCCATTGTGGTTAAAGCTTACACTGACGACAATGAAGATATGGTTATTTCATTTGGTAACATGTTTTGATTACTTTTTCAGGCATGGGGAAAACCCATAAGGATGCTGCTAGTGTAAGAGCAACACACCCCATCCCATCATCATGTGGAATCTATTACTTTGAAGTCAAAATAATCAGCAAAGGAAGAGATGGGTATGTAATAGTGCTCACATAAATCAAGTACATGCTTGTAGGCCTATTAACAAGCAGTTTATCACAAAATTATATCTAGTAAGCTTTTGTCTAGAATCATCAGAAAAAGTAGCCTGGCAGTGCTCATCAAACTGAACTTTCTTTAAAGGCCTCCCCCTTACAAAATCATAATGTAAATACGATGTGTTGAAAACTGAAATTATTACTTGTATTGTCAACAATCCAAATCCATTCAATCATTGATGCAGGTTGAGAAATATCCATTTTGAACATATGTGAGGGTACTAAATATTAATCTTTTCAACATGAATAACAATTGTCAATGTTGACTGGTTTCAAACATTTAGATGATATCAGGGGCGTCTTATTTGGCCATCTTTATTCACTGTCGTTTATACATAGATTATTAATTCAATACCATACTGGGTTTAACAGATATTTATAAAGATGAATTAAGTAAGAGCTAAAGTCTTACTTGTACTCTTGTAGTCATGTAAATATTTTCTTTCATATTGTGAGGAGGCCTTTTTACAGAAAAGTTTTATATGGCCACACTGAAATGTGGGCGAATATCTTTTCACTCTCTCCATTGGTCAACAGGGTGCCACGGTGGTTAAGTGGTTAAGACAGTGGCTCGCTGTTTGATCCCTGCATAGAATGTTCAAACTTGGTGTATGCGTTTATTAGGTCAATGTCTTAATGGAGTTCGAAGATGAGCATTTTCCGCTTAGTGTATTCAGAGATAAGCAATTTGATTGGTTGATGCTTTGGGACACGATAACTTTAGTTCTAATAAAGTGAGATTGATGAAACTTGGTGTATAGTTTCATTACAGTAATACCTTGACTAAGTTCGATAATGAGCATTTTCCGCTCAGGGTAAGCAGAGCGATACGCAATTTGATTGGTCGAGACTTTGGAACACAATAACTCTCCTTCATTGAGTTAAAATGTTCAAACTTGGTGTTTATGCTTATTAGGTCAATGCCTTGATGGAGTTTGAAGATGAGCATTTTCCGCTTATGGAAAGCAGAGATAAGCAATTTGATTGGTTGATGCTTTGGGACACGATAACTTTAGTTCTAATTAAGTGAGAGTGATGAAACTTGGTGTATAGTTTCATTGCAGTAATACCTTGACTAAGTTTGATAATGAGCATTTTCTGCTCAGGGTAAGCAGAGCGATCACAATTTGATTGGTCGAGACTTTGGAACACAATAACTCTCCTAATTGAGTTAAAATGTTCAAACTTGGTGTTTATGCTTATTAGGTCAATGCCTTGATGGAGTTCAAAGATGAACATTTTCCGCTTAGGGTAACCAGAGATAAGCAATTTGATTGGTTGATGCTTTGGGACACGATAACTTTAGTTCTAATTAAGTGAGAGTGATGAAACTTGGTGTATAGTTTCATTACAGTAATGCCTTGACTAAGTTCGATAATGAGCATTTTCTGCTCAGGGTAAGCAGAGCGATAAGCAATTTGATTTGCAGAGACTTTGGAACACAATAACTCTCCTTCTAATTGAGTTAAAATGTTCAAAATTGGTGTGTATGCTTATTAGGTCAATGCCTTGATGGAGTTCGAAGATGAGCATTTTCTGCTTAGGGCAGGCAGAGATAAGCAATTTGATTGGTTGATACTTTGGGACAAGATAACTTAGGTTCATCTTGATCGATGATTTTTATGCCAATACAACAATGACTGCATTCTCATACAGTAATGGATTCGACAGTAACAGTGTATAGAAACGATTGACTCGGACACGAGGGCCGTTTCCCTTGGCCAGAGGGGCCCTTTTGTCAAGCGTTGGGGCCCTTTAAGTTTTGTATGCCTTTAGGGTCCCCCTAAGTAGGGTACATTTTCATTTTTCTCGTCGGTTTTAGCATTTTTATTTATAAACATTTTTTTTTGATGACACTTCGTGTACAGTTTGATTGCTCAATACGTTTGAAAAAAATAAATGTGCGATTAATTAATGTGTGTCATCTATTTATTTTGGGATTTCGGCGGGGGACATCAGCCTCACTGTTGGCTTGTTTCCATTGGTCAGCAATCGACTTGTGAAACGAGATAGAGAGTACAATCTTCAGCAGATGCTTATCATATTTAATGTAAAGTTTTATGGTCATGAGTGGACGGAACCGTATTTTCAGCAATCAGTATCAGCAACATTCCATACCAGAATTATGCCTTGTTTTCTGAAAACCTTGTGGATGCGATAGAGACTGTAATTTTTGTCATCAGTCCCATTTTTTGGGACACAATAACTCTCCTAACTGGTGTAGGTGTTTATATTTGAATTTGAAGGTGAGCATTTTTTCCCCGAGGATAAGCAGAGATAAACAATTTGATTGATTTATGCTTTGGGACACTATAATTTTAGTTTAAATAATTTTAAGTGAGAGATATTTAACCTTGACTAAGTTTGATAATAAGCATTTTCTGCTCATGGTAAACAAAACGATAAGCAATTTGATTGTTTGAGACTTTGGAACATAACAACTCTGCTTTTAATTGAGGTGGAATATTTAAACGTGATGTTGATGTTCATTAGGTGAATTTCTTGATTCAGTTCAGCTTAGCAATTTCATTGGTCGATGCTTTGGGACAAGATAACTTTGATTCTATCTGATAGAGAGTGATGAAACTTAGTATATAGCTGATAATCAGTTTTTGCCGTCTATTTATTTTGGAGTTTCAGCAGGTGACATCAGCCTCACTGTCAACATGTTTCTTTAAAGGTGAATTATGTAAGATTTATATAAAGAGCAGGCAGTTCTTGCTATGATACATGTTGGTCAAAAATAGATAATGAAAGATGTTTTGACAAGATGTGACATATATTTTTTATTATCGTAACAAAAGTGTTTTCAAGACTTGGCCTCAATTCACCATTTTTAGATTACATCATAAATGGTGACTCTTTCAATCTGTTTAAATCTAGAGTGTAGGCTTGTCATGTGAATACGTGTCTAAATAATAATTGATATAGCATTTTCAGTCAAAATAAAGACCTGCGATAGGCAGATTTAGCTCTTACAACACATCTTTTGTTACCTTTGTTGATAATACTTGATATCAGAAATTAATTGTATAAGTTTTTCTATAAACTCTTCCCACACAACTATTGCTTAGTTTCATTTTAACATTATTAGTATTACTCATGTAAATTAGAAAAAAAATTAAGTTTTAGTCACCACAATACTCAGCTTGAGTCAGCTTGACTGAAACTGTGGTTTATTTGAAAGAACAATAGCAGAGTTCAGATGTCATAAAGTTTACAGGAAATGTATATTATGGTTTAGATTTGTGGTTAACACCCGTTCATTTTTTAAGTACACACACACACACACACTCTGATAGTATGATTACTATTGTACACGTACACAGATTATTTTATTAGATGTGGTGTTTGTGGTTGTACAAAAAGTGGCATAATGTGTGTGCATTTATGTAGGTGTAATTTATTAAATCCCAAAAGTTAAACAAATTTTGTCATTCGGAAAGAGGTAAAATTTGCCTAATCAATGTACAAAAAACCCCTAAACTTTTGCTCAAGGACCCTTTAAATGTATTTTAAATTAATGCTTTTGGTGTCATTCTTTCATTTGAAGATATAGCCAGTAGTGTTAAAGGACAATATTGGTGTCAGTCATTATCACATATGTGATCAAAATGGTTAGTCACTGTCCAAATATAATTTTAATATAGAGATCAATCGACAGTGACGAACGTGAAAGGAAAACACGAGTTATCCCTCTTATAACTGACTGAAGTGACGAGTGATAACATACATGATGTATACACAGGTGATTTTCTGCTCACTAATAATTCGAGGACAAGAACTTGTTGTGCCAGACTGTGAGAGGATATCTGACAATTAATAAAAAGAATTGACTGCCACTCGATAAAAGAACACCCTCTCCCCCCAGAAAAGTCAGTGCATTACCATGTTTTTATAAGGTATAGAAGGATTAAAACGGACTATTTCTCTTTTTCTTGTGTTTTCTTATCTAATGACACTCACTTACTTTATTTATATCCTCTTGCAGTCCCGTACATGTATACATGTAACAACTTTTTGTTCGAAGGAATTATTAGTGAGCAGAAATTTGGCTGTTTATCTGTTATCACTTGTCACTTCAGTCATTTCTAAGTGATAACTTGTGTTTCCCTTTTGTGTTCAGCACTTCCGATTCATGAAATCTTTATCACGCATCTATTGTATCTATGATCTCTGTGTTAAAATTATATTTGGAATGTGTTTAACCATTTCTATCACATCATATGTGTAAAAATAAGTAAAATCCAAGATTCAATTCAATGTACACTTGGATTAAGAGTAGACGCCATAAATATGAACATGAAAATTAATATTTGGGGGGGGGGGTCATTCTTTCATTTGAAGATGTATCCTGTGGTGTTCACTTGTCCCTTCATAAGCGGTAAAATCCAAGATGACATGTTGATTGGTCCCTTATACCTTTTTAGGGGAACCCCTACCTCCCCATAATCTGCGACCGAAAACCCTTATTAAGTAGGCTTTACTCTTCACTGTTTCATCATAATATACATGTAGCACCTTTGATATCTGAAGTAATGTCAATATTTCATAATGTATCAACAATAATTGATATCACCATGCAAGAATACACTTATTTTTAGTTTAAGTTTGATACATGCACCTCAAATCACCCTAAAAAGTGTTACTAAATTTAAGATGCTAAAATAAAATAATGGCCATAAAAACATTAGAGACCAAAACAGGATTCAGGTTAGAGTGTTTCTGGGGTAATTAAATTTTGATACTTGAAAATGCCATATAAAAGTTTGATCTATGCAAGGTTTCAGTGTGCTTTGTTTCTCTCAAAATGGAAAATGGCTTAAAAACCTGAACTTCACCCTCAAAATTTGTGATTTTCCAGTATACCTAACGCTACCAAAAGCCATGTAAAAACCTTTTCTTGGAATTGAAGGGACTACAATGTAGTTAGCCTGGACATCTATGTTGGTGTTCAGCCTGGAAATAAGGCATTGGTCACTGACAATGTCAGGTACAGTTTCAGGCTTTGTCAGACACAAAACAGTTATTTCCAGGCCTGGAACTTCTGTAATGTCTTGTACCATGAAAATCACATGTTCAATCTTCACCTTGAAATTAAGTAGTTATTAACAGTCTCTGTGAATGTACATTTGCCAGGCTTGGTTTACTATTCATCTATGAATAGCCTTGCATGTGCTGTTCTCTAATATCTATAGATTTGCATTATCTATCAATTAATAGCACTCTAGAAATTCTGAGTAACTATATTTTTGGACCACAACAAAATGATTCCCAAATGATACTCATTTTGCTCTTATTGTTCTTCTTGGGCTGACACTTTTAAAAAAAAGCTCTTATCAATTCGACATGAAACGTTGCATGCTGTAGAGTTTATTTATGAAGAACACACAGTTTAACAAGAAATTGCTGTTTAATTGTTATTTTCACTTACAATTGCCTATATAATGTTCCATATGTAAAATAATCTTCATTATCGGTATCAAGGATCCTTCAATCAGTCAATTAGCAGACTGTAGATATTAGTGTATCATTATTATTTAAATAATAATAATATTACAGACACTTTGCAAATTTATTCAAGATAGCGGTCAGTTGATGATAAGTTGATGTGTGTGATATTGTAATCTGTAGTTATATAAAGTTCTCGAGCGAGACATTCCTAATGACTTGTGCAGTATCTATATGACTTTTTGTCTCGCTCGCAACCTTTAAACCACATCTAATATAACCTACCGCATATTTAGTAATGATCAATGGGGATAATGATGTGATTGATTTGGCTTTTGATTCACAGGGTTTTGAGAGCATACATGTACACTTGTAGTTGGTTTGCACTTTGATTCACAGGTTTTTGAGAGCATACACGTGTAGGTGGTTTACACCGTGACTTACAATTTCACAGAAGGTTTTTGAGAGCCTAGGGCTTTAAGTACATGTAGAGGGACATTTCAAGTCTAGCTGCCAGTATAAACCAGTTTATACAGCATTACAGAATTGTTTCCTCTACATGTTAATGCATCTTATTGATTTTGCTAACACAGTTTACAGATCTCCAGCTTCATTCAACCTTATAAGTTGTGTTTAGTCATTGATTACTTAATTTCATATATTTATACATAATTGGGTCAAGCTGGGTTCTCATTTGTCAGAGGTCCTGCTTGGAAGAAAAGTGTATTGTCATCTGAACTGGATAGAAAACCAATGCAACCTCAAGTAACTGGTAATACACATAAAAAGATATATGAGTAGACACAAACTTTCATGTCCAGACAGTTTCTCCTTTGAATGGCACATAAAACTAACAATGTCTTCAGAGAATATTTTGAGGAGCTATCAGATTTAAACCCAGTATAGCTGAATTTTATACTTTCATTTATACGTAACACTACATGTAACTTAAGTTTAATTTCATGTACTCAGTAAAATCTAACAAAAGTGTCAATCAGCAAGTGGTTTTCCCCCCTAAGAAGATAAACATGTTTTTTAGCAACTATAGATATTGTAGATTCCAATTGCATAAACGTTGAACATAATATTTGTTTTGGGTCTACATGTTGCAAGTAACATGTAATGACAATGCCTTTTTAAAAGGTTAATTAAAATTATCAATCGCATTGGGTGACTGATTTGTTATACACAACCGCTTTGGGTCTGTCATTGAGTCAAGTGGTACTGTATGCTTTCGATTCCGTTGGGTTTTCTAATGGTCGACAGGTTTCCTACTACTGTGTTTGTCCACTTGACCCGAGAAATTGCTCTCTGGCCATTGCTGGATTGGCTTTCTGTCTGATACTTGAACTTTTGAGGGAGTGTGTCTATTCTTCCTGTTCAATCAAATCTATTGCTTCAGTACAGCAACATGACAGCTCTTTGTTTAATGTGGGGTCTTCCCCAAAACTTTGGACAGTGATTTAAGGTATTAAAACTGTGAAAGTCTATTTGTTTCCATACAGTATTGTTTACATTATGTCGATATTGATGTCCTTGTTTGTCACGCAGTTAGTTTTACTGCTATGTTCTGCCATGCACTGGTTAATTGGGCATAATAAAATCGTGAGCCATAACGTAACGTTATGTAGGTCCAGTTTGACGCTCCGTTATGAAATGTGGTCGTATATTGTCGTCACCTCCGTCGGTCCGGCGTCCACAATTGCTAAAGTTAATATCCGATTGACTTTAAATTTATACACAGTGTTTAAGGTCATGAGACGAAGAAGCCTATTGTTTTTCAGCGATTTCCGATAATAACTACCAGAGTTATGGCCCTTGATCACTTCAAAAAATCTTGTGGATGCTCTACAGGCCAAAGTTAATATCCGATTGACTTTAAATTTATACACAGTGTATAAGGTCATAAGACGAAGAAGCCTATTGATTTTCAGCAATTTCCGATAATTAGTGCCAGAGTTATGGCCCTTCATCTCTTCAAAAAAATCTTGTGGACGCTCTCGAGGCCAAAGTTAATATTCAATTGACTTTAAATTTATACACAGTGTTTAAGGTCATGAGACAAAGAAGCTGATTGATTTTCAGCGATTTCTAATAATTAGTGCCCGAGTTGTGACCCTTGATTACTTCAAAAAATCTTGTGGATGCTCTAGAGGCCAAAGTTAATATCCAATTGACTTTAAATTTATACACATTGTTTAAGGTCATGAGACGAACAAGCCTATTGATTTTGAGCAATTTCAAATAATTACTTCCAGAGTTGTCTCCCTTGATCACTTCATTATGTCTAATGGCCCCTCCAAATTTGATTTCCAAATTCCAAAGTAATTTGTGATGTTTTTACCAAATCCACTATTATTTCAACTTGTATCACAATTATTTGACTGCCCGGACAATTTAGCTGCTGTGGGCGTATGTTTCTTTGCCTGGCAACCTATCTTTATTGCTAACGAGACTTTATTTGATCATTATTCACCTTCCGATGTAAATAAATTGGTCATTTTAGTTTTACAGTGTTATTAATTAAAAATCAAACATAAAGCGCTATCACTTATCGACAAGCAACTTAGTGAGACCGGAAATAAAACGAAATAAGGTCAAAAGAATTCACTTTTTTTTGTTGTTGATAAGTCTAGATCATCCAGTCGCTTCATTTGCTAACATGTCCATTATACGAGATATGTTTAGAGACTGGTTGGTCTAGACTGCATCAAAACAAAACCACGGGTGTTTGTCAGGTGGAAATGAAAAATTTCCTGGTATTAACTCCAGAGCAAAATCACGCTTTTAAAATTATAAAAACTGGCCACAATATTGTTGTTACGGGTCAGGCAGGTACTGGCAAGAGTGTATTTGTAAAGGAAGCGTACAAACTCATTAGGTGTCACAAAAAAGTTGCTGCGACTGCAAGCACTGGCATTGCAGCTAGACAATTTTACGAAGAAAATGGCTCACTGGGCAGGGCTGGATGATGGCGGACACTCAAATAAAGAAATTCTTAAAATGCTTCAAACAGATTTTTATTATTGCTCACATGGTTAATACCATTTTCAAAGTTATGTAGGTAAGTTACTTTGAAAAATGTATGAAACATATCAGTAATAAAATAATTATCTAGAATGGACACATTCACTTTATTTTACGTATGTGTACATATTTATTAAATCTATTTTATTTTTGATCGATTAAATTATCCTAAGCATGTTAGGCCTACATACTAATGACAATATTCATCTGTCATTCTGACATTCATAATTCGTGGTCAGCTGTGACAGTCAATTTTATTTTTAGTAACATGCCTTGACCAATCAAAAATAATTGCTTCCCCAAGGCAAAGTTCATGAATTCAATTTCATAATGTTTAAACAGCTCAGTGATATCCAAAGTTCTCTTAATGTGTTCCTTGTCCCCCAAAACCTGGGGATAGACATCAAGATCATCAAATTTGAGTCAATAGTTATGGACTTTCGGTCACTTGGAGATGTTGACGGCCATCTTTGACGTGATATGCCCACATTATTTTTAATGATCTTAATGTGTTCTTTGCCCCCCAAAACCTAGGAAAAGACACCAAGATCATTAAATTTGAGCTAATAGTTACGTAGTTATGCTCATTTTAAGATGTTTAGGTGGCCATTTTTGATGCCATCTTGAAAAAACACTTTTCCGGGTGTCCTACTTTGGTAAACTTTTAGTATGGTATAAAGTACACTAAACCCTGCCAGAATCAGTTGATTAAACTTTTGTTGCAATTTGGGGGGGGGGGGTTGATGGGGTATTTTCCATATAGTGACCTGATTATTGACCTCAATTAGTGTTGTGGACGGTCTCATAAAGTTGCTCGTCGATAAGTAATAGCGCTTCAAGTCTGATTTGTATTTAATAACACTGTAAAATGATCAAATTAAATACATTGGAAGATGAATAATGATCAAATAAAGTCTCACTGGCAATAAAAAAACTAGTAGTGAGTTTTGTGAGATGATAGCAGATGAAATGTTGTCAATAAGTCATAACAAAGATGGCGTCTGCAATACCTTCTATTATACGATACTAGTCAAGCAGTAAGAATTTTTTTTTTAATCCCTTCAAGTGCCTGTGGATTACCATATTCCTGAAGCAATGGTGCGAGAAATCCCTCTCTTACCATTGCTGCATAGAAGTCATATTCCTGAAATTGGGCGGGGCGTGTCTCTTTTTAACGTCCAATCAAATCCCTCCTCTCTTCTCGCATTCGGCATAATTTTCAAAATGACCGACGAGGAAAAACATGTTGGCACTGGATAATCGAGCATAATAAATTTCGCGGGTTATGACATAAACAAGTCGCGATTGTCACTAGATACATTGCGGTAACATATTTTGAGGTCTGGTTAACCCCAATATTGTTTGTTACAATGTAGGTCATTGGTTGGTAATGGCACTACTGACCAATAATAATTTAGCACAACAATGTTCACTCAAGATAGCAGTGTGAAGTGGATTAGTTCTAATCAAACGAAACACTGCGCAGGAGTATGGAGGATTACATGTAGCTCTAATCAAACTGAACACTGCGAGGAGTATGATGTCTTGTGGAAGTGAAACTCCATTTCTCTCTCTCTCTCTTTAATTAATAAAGCTTTGAAATGAGTAGTAAAGTAATCCATTACCAATATGCAGTCTATTTTATAGTGAGTCAGTCGCTTATTCACAGTATGTAAGGTTGCTTAGTTATTTTTAGATTGAAAGTATTATTTTTTTCCCAGCTTTATTACATTACTATAAACATCAGTAGTGTAGTTGTAATATTTTTAACATGTTGGGTATTTATCTTTCTCTTATATCTTTAAAGTGGTTACCCTTGGTAGCTAGCACTTGAAATATAGGAAATTTAACACTTACTTCTTTTACTATGACTAAGAATTTAGTTAATGAACCTTTGTACATTTATGCTGTAATTATTGTACAATACATGACATACATCTCTTTTTTTTAAGCTGAACCGAAGGTAAACTTCATGGTTCTTATGTTGTATACTATGTACATTCCCTCTCATATGAAAATGTATGCTCAGTAGTTTCGGCTGAATAGATGTACATGTGTGAATGAAATTCCAACATGGAAATTTGGTTGTATTTTGTCATCGCCCCTATCTGCCCCTCCCAACTTCTGGACCAAGAAGCATGTTGATTTTGAACATAACTTTCTGTAATATTAGACCTGATAGTATAAAAAATCATGGTTCTAAGTTAGAACTTCTAACTTGTGGATTTTTTGGAAATCACAACTTTCTTCCAATTTCGGTGATACTTAAAATATATGATTCTGTATGGTTATAAATATTTCAGACGTAAACCTATGTATTGGACCATAACCTTCAGGATTATTGCTTTAATTTGTATGAAAAATTGTGTTCTGAGCTTATGGACCCTCTAGATGTCACAATTTTGATCTGATTTCAATGAAATTTAAAATATATGTCCCAAAAATCTCGGGTGAGTTTGATTTTGCCCCTGACTTTACAAAAAAAATGTGGTTTCAGCTTATGGACCTTTCAGGGGTTTCAATTTATATGTACAAAAAATACACAGTTGTACACATTATTTATAGAGAAATTGTTAATAAATTTATAGTTAAACCCAATCCGCCTAGATGCGATTAAGCTTACTTGGATACCTCATAATAAATTATTTTTAGATTTATGTTGAAGACTCTTGCTGATATCTTACAGAATAAACATTTTCCCATAGAATTACGATGCAACAACCTTAATATAGTATAGACTTCCTACAATAATTTTTACCTGCTTTCTGGTAAATTACGACCAAGTGTCTTTTGGGTAGGAAATTATAACAACAGACCTATGTTTATGTAAATGTAACACTCTCCAATAATGTAGTTTATAATTATCAGGAAAGCAATAAAAAGCAACATGGAGTTGTATACCGGTAGTATAATAATTGATTTTGGGTGTAGTATTAATAATTCATTTTGAGTTGTATATTTCATATTATATATTACAGATATATGGGAATAGGATTGTCAGCTCAAGGTGTTAATATGAACAGATTACCAGGTGAGGTATATTTATATCTACACAATGTACATGTAATTCATTTCTATGGTTTACAATTAAGACAGAACATGATGTTTACAATGGTGAGCTTAAAATATCTTGTGAACACTAAAAAGACAGAGTTATTGAGGTTGTTCATTATATAAGGAAGAAGACTATCAGAATTTGGATTGTAAATGTCTTGTAAATTGAACACAATTTAGGACACAGTTTACAAATTAAATGATATGTACACATTGACAATTGCTTATAGATGTGCTAGCTCGAATTAATCAATGTCCATGCATAACAAGAGACCGTTATCATCATTAACCTAATCATTGGCAATCAACGCTTTGAATTTTATTACCCTATGATGCACTCTCAATCATGTTCCAATCAATGCACCTCAATTTAGTGCATTAAAGAGGCTCTAATATGCCCAGACTACATGTGTTTTTATAATAAAATTCTACTGGAAAATAATGTTGAATGGTTGTACATTAAATGAAAAATAGAGGATAAGGATTCCAAAAATGGGTAAGGAAGAGTGATATTTACATATTGCAGCTTAATAGAGATGAATAGGAATAGTCAAGGAACAGCACACGATCAGACTAATCAAAGACTGTTCCTAAAGGAACTACATGTAGAACATGACAAGATCCTCTCTATTATTATTATTATATCTTGCTCGCTTGACAACATTGCCCATTATAAAGTCAATCTACATGTATTCCCAGTGGATGTTATATAGGTGATATTGATACTAGGTAATAGATGTTTATTGACACTAAGTAAATAAATAAAAATAGTTCAATGGTATTGATGGTATATTTACTTCCAGTATGACTATGTAAGGTACGATGTATAATACATATGTGTACATACAGTGTAACTATATGTGTTTGATTTGATAGGTACATGTAAATAGTACATTCATCAAGGTTTTAATGATCATTATCTATTGATTGTTACAAAGAGATAGAGAAACATGTCTATTTTTTCTTTTGTTGCAGGATGGGATAAACATTCATATGGTTTTCATGGTGATGATGGCAATTCTTTTTGTTCATCTGGTGCTGGACAACAGTATGGACCAACTTTTACAACCGGTGATGTCATTGGCTGTTGTGTTAATTTGGTGGAAAAAACCTGTTTCTATACCAAAAATGGCATTCACCTTGGTATGTTATTGTTTTAATTATAAGAAAAGAAATAATAATAATGTATGGTAATAAAAAAACAAACTGTATTTAATTTGGGGATTGCTGATTGTGTTGTTATATTTATTTATAGCTTCTTAACTATGTTCTATATTGGGGGAGGGGTGGATGGCCGAATGGTTAGCGTGCGCATGCTGCATCAAAGGGCCTGTCATTGAGTCAACTGCCGAGGTTTCGATTCTCCGGTTGTATGTGACGAAGAATAGGGTCGTCTGTTGACTTTTGTGGTTTTTCTCTGGGTTTTTCAGTTTCCTCCCACTGCTAAAGACTCATTATTGAAATAAAATTGAACCATATGTTAGTCCCAAAATGACCTAGTTTGTGTCAAGTGGTTAAACCTCTCTCTCTTTCTCTCTCATGTTTCATATTTAATTGGTGATGCAACTATTGATTTATTTAATATATTTTTTACAGGGGTAGCCTTCACTGCTCTACCAGTAAGTATCAGTATTGTGTTTAATTTAAAAAGATATTAAGAGATGCAAAATATATAATATAAAGAAAATGAAATTGTCTTAAGTGTTCAATAAAAGCAATTCACTCTCCTTTACTTTAATTAAGAAGACCAAAACATCAACAGTAGATAATGTCTTGGCTTTATTTCTTTTGGATTAAAAAAAGGCCCTATCAAAAGATTTTACCTTTTATTTATAGGTGACACTGACATGATTATGTTTGTCGTCATACTAAATGAAATTGAACACTTTTTTGACTGATATTTCTATTACAGATGGAACTTTTTTAATATTGTAAAATCCTTGAATGACAATCAGCGGAATAACAAAAATATTATTTTTGTTTGATTTATTTCAGCCTAATCTTTATCCTACAGTAGGTCTACAGACACCAGGTGAAGTTGTAGAGGCAAACTTTGGTCAGGCACCATTTATATTTGACATAGAAGATTATATGAAGGTACAATTTCTATTTATTATATAGCATTTAATACTGTCAATAATATTGTTTTCACAGTATAAATACAGATACCATTACCTATCACACGGATAGAATTCCCACAGGGAACAAGAACTTAAAGTGAATGAGGATTAGTTATATCACACACTATATAGAGAGAGTGTTGTTAGTGTTAACAAAAGTTTGAGTCATGTGTGGAATTAATTTTTATCTACCTCTATGTTACATAGATTAAACTTTGATGTATTATTCACACTAGAATCCATTTGGTAATAGGATTTATAATATATACACACGTTTGAATTAATGCATCGTAACATGTTACTAGTATTACACAATATAAAATATATTTTAATTAAAGGAATATAGAATGAAGACAAGAATGACTATAGAAAGATTTCCAGTTAGTGATAGAAGAGGAGAATGGCAATCCACATTACACAGGTATTACTAAATCTTATCTATATCTGTCTCATCACTTTATACTAAAACCTAACCATAGGAAACATAGAAGAATGAATATTTATAACTATTGCAGGCAAAATTATCTTATTATCTGAATAACCCATTTGAGTTGACTAATTTTAAAATTCTAAGTCTCAGATCAATTTGAATTATTTAAGGGATTTTTAAAGAATTTAAAAGAACCCATGACAGTTGACCTCTAAGATGTGTAAGTAGGCAGAAACTGATGTAACTATATTGAATTTTAAACATTTATGAATGTTATACTCAAAATGACGTACCGGTAGGCAAAATGTTAATGAAACATTAACTCCATGTCATTACTGTATGGATTATTATATAATTGCAGAATTGTTTCCACTTATTTGGTTCATCATGGATATTGTTCAACTGCTGAAGCATTTTCTAAAGTCACAGCACAACCTATAGAAGAAGATATAGCATCAATAAAAAACAGACAAAGTAAGTCAGAAAACTTGAATGTTCTTGAAGAGAATATTTCATTTATGTCAGTTATTAAAAGGCATTTATACTGTGTGAAGATCTCAGTATTATCATTCTTTCATAGATACTATTGAAATTGGTTTTTTCCAATCTAGTTCCTAGTTTATCCTGTAAAATCCATGGAAAATTGAAAGTTTTGGGAGCCATTGAATATGATTGGACACAAGTTGACCTGACCAGGCCTGGATTTAGAAATGACTGGACAGTGATTACCCTGACAAATTGCAGAATTTTATTTTACATGTGTCTGTCTCTGCTTTTGTTTATTATTGTAGAAATACAGAAACTTGTGTTAGCAGGAAGAATGGGTGAAGCCATTAATACAACTCAAGATTATTATCCAGGTTTATTGGAGAGCAATCCTAATTTACTATTCACACTTAAATGTAGACAATTTATAGAAATGGTGAACGGCACAGATTCAGAAGTTCGAGGTCTGTCAGTTCACAGTCCTAAATCTCGTCACGGTAGTGGTAGTAATCGATCCAGTCCGACTATGAGTCCAGTCCATTATGGCAGCTCAAATAATCTCCACCCTCAACGAACTCCCACTGGCTCGGGTAATAACAGCCCTAGTCGCTCATCAGTCAAAGGTCTTAACACACAAAATCAGAACTTACAGGGTCAGACGGATTTACATCGTATAGAGGAGGAAATGAATAGTGTGAATAATGACAATCACTCGGTGAATGGATCAAATTCGCGATATATAGATGAGGATATAGAAATGACTGATGGATTGATAGATGAAAGAGTTGTGACTAACGGTAAATCGGATTCTGTGTGTATGAATGGCAATTCTCACGATGATTACACTGAAGAAATGGGTAGGTTGAGAACTTAATTATTTGTCACCTGAGTCATGTGATGGTGTAGTGGGGGTCTGTTTGGTTCATGCTTTGCTCAATTGAATTTTACTCAAATTTCAATAGCCTTGTTTTTTTCTTTTTCATTTTTTTTTTCAACCCAGTCCTGAAAATTTTGTGGTACTTTCATATTTTAGGCAGTGAGAGAGCTATCAATTTGGGTAAAATCAGATTTGTGTTTTGATATAAGCTAATAATATGTGCTATTAACCATGGACAAAAAATTTGAATGATTTGGTAAAGTTTTTTTTATGGGTTATTTGTTCAGTAAGTAAATAGCAAATTTTATAATTTAGATTAAGGAGATGAATAGCATTATATTATATATTAAGTTGATTGTCCCAGGACTAAAAGATTAGCCTTCTTTATTCTAACAAGTAGATTGTCCCAACAGTAAAATATTTATATTATTGAATTTCTAACATCTACCAGTAAAATATGAATATTATTGAATATTCTAACATAAGTAAATTGTCCCAGCAGTAAAATATTAATATTTTAACAGAAGTTGATTGTCCCAGTAGTAAAAGAAAACTATGTGGTGGTAATCAAGAAGCAATAGGTAAAATGTTACAATATGGTAAAGGTCTTCAGAGTATGAGTGAACAACTTCGTAGACAATTTGGTAAAAATGATGCAAATAAAAGAGCTTTACAAGTAAGTAGTGCTATTAATATTGGTTGGGGTTTTTTTTTTTTGAGGGGGGGGGGTGTTGTATGAGTGAACTCAGCTAATTAAAGTTTATACCACATGTAGCTTTCCTCAGTGATGTCCATGAAAATTAAGTTTGGAGAAACTCTGCATTCCATATTTTTTTCATGGCAGAATTTATAGGGACGATTTGAAAACAAAAACATGAATATATGTTCACATCTTATTAACGATTTCACACAGGATCACTGTCAAGCTTAAACTACCGATCTTATGATATCTGTTTTAGACATTCTCCATATTGTGTGACAATTCCTGTGAACAAAAATGATTATACCATTGCCCAGGGATCATAATCAGCTCATTATTGTCGTCTTAAGCCATTTGATGTTTGAAATTGTAGATTGATAAAACAATGAACCATCCATAAAGGTGTCATCTATCAATATATATTCGGTTAAATTACATGGGTTTAATTATTACTTGTTTGCCAGCTACAATAGTGAGAATCAGCGGTTTGGTTCATAATCTTTATAATTAGCACATTTATTAGAGTTGAGTTCTTCTGGAATAAGGGGTGGGGGATGTTTTGTGATTTTCCCTAAGCACAAGATAATTATTGAAATGATATTGAACCATATGTTAGTTCCAAAATGACATAGAATGTGTCATGTAGATGTTAAACCCCATTTCTCTCCTGATGTTTATGATTGTTATCTAAACTTTGTTACTCCCCTTTAATCACTCAAGAGCAATGTTACCCAAAATTGATGTTTTTAGTAAATATTACCTTTCCTAGCAAGCTATGAAAATTATGAGAATAAAATTTTTGAGTACCCGATATTTAATTTTATGTCATTTTCAGGATGCTTTTAGTTTATTGGCATACTCTGATCCGTGGAATAGTCCGGTAGGTCATCAATTACAACCTGTTAAAAGAGAACCAGTGTGTGCCGCTTTAAATAGTGCCATATTAGGTAAAGTATTTACATTATTATTAAAATTATAAACCAGTCCCCGAGTTCAGAAAGCATTCTCAGACTTAAGTCAAGAATTGTTTGCGTTATTGTAACTAAAAAATAGCCCTTTATAAAACTTTTGTTCTTTTAATTTATCAAATACCCTAATAAGAAAATATGTGCAAAGTTTTATGTTTCTGGGTCAAAGATATTTCTTATAAACAGTGATCGAAAGTTGAGCAAATTCTCTACTTCTGTCTGAGGATGCTTTGTGAACTTGGGGCCAGGGCTATTAGAAGACCATGACCTTCATTTTTCTGGGTCAAAGATAATAAACAGTGATTGAAAGTTGAGCAAATTCTGATCTTAAGTCTGAGAATGCTTTGTGAACTTGGGGCCAGGGCTATAAGAAGACCATGACCTTCATTTTCTTTTTTTATTTCGTAATGTTTTATCATTGTGTCATGTTCTTAATGTGTATTGGAAACGGTCAAAGAACACACAGCTTTTACTGATCTATTAAAAAATAATCTCTCTGAAATGTACATTAGTCAGTGATACTATTAGATGACCATGACCTTCATTTTTCTGGGTCAAAGATAATAAACAGTGATTGAAAGTTGAGCCAATTCTGATCTTAAGTCTGAGAATGCTTTGTGAACTTGGGGCCAGGGCTATAAGAAGACCATGACCTTCATTTTCTTTTTTTATTTCGTAATGTTTTATCATTGTGTCATGTTCTTAATGTGTATTGGAAACGGTCAAAGAACACACAGCTTTTACTGATCTATTAATAAATAATCTCTCTGAAATGTACATTAGTCAGTGATACTTAATAAATGTTGGATCTTATGTAGACAGTCATAACCATAAGGATGAAACAATTCAAAGATATTGTGAATTTAGTAGACACATGATTGAAAGAATTTTAAGATTGACTGTTATTAAATGTAATGTAAGAAGTAAGAACTAGTTCATATAGTTTATTGTTTTCATTTCAGAATCTAAAGGTTTGCAAAAACAACCGCCACTTGAAGTTGCCATAGCTCAGGCCACAGAATGCATGAAACTTATGGCAAAAGCTGGTATTGGATCTTGTGCATTTGCTAGTGTTAGCGAATATCTACATTGATACTGTGTTTATTAAGACTTAAAGACTGATTAAAATGACTCTATAATCCATTAAACTCTTCCCGAAACTGTTTATGATGAAATGTGCACTTAATTCAAAAAACTACTAAAGCGGGATATGAAACACCACCAGTTAAAATTGCCATGTTATTGTATTCTAGTTCAGAAGTAGTAGATGAAAACAGTTTCTGCTCGAGTCTACCTCCACAGTACAGGATTTATAATTCTCCTACATTGGCCTGGCAACTGTTGATTTTCTTATTTATTTTAATTTAATTTTAATATAAAAACAGACATTCATTTTAAGGTAAAGCAACATTAGGTTGTTTGTGAAAAACGCCACAGTAATATTGCTGAATGAAGATTGAGCTAGGAGGACAAAATATTTATGCCTTCTTTTTTTATTATTATTTATTGAATATACAATGTTTTGTGTATGCAGATGTTTCTTCAAAGATATCTTGCCTTTCTTCTTAGAAATTGTCTAATAAACATTCTCAGAACGTGGCTAGTTTGCAAAAAAAAATAAAAACTCCAAATAAAACATGTGAATTGAATTGTAATCATTCTACATTAAAATTTATACTTTTGTTTTTTACATTTTGAGTGAATTTCATTTTCACAATTGTCACATCAGTTAATTTTACTAACAGATACATAAATAACATCACCAGTAATTCAGCAGTTCTAATAACTTGACAGGCACTTGTGTAGTTTGAAAAAAGTTTATTCAAGCATCAATTGAAACATGCATATTGTAACAATCTTATGCAAACCTTAATTTCATTAATTTTGTCATGGGTATTCAAATGAAGATGAGCCATTGCCCTTCTGTAAATTGGTTAATTTATTTGTGATAAATTATTTACCATTGTGGAATACTATTGTAGTTGAAACTATTTTTAAATATTATTATGTATTTGTTTAATACCTCATTGTGAGAAATGGGAAATAACTGAGATGTGTGATATATATATATATATAAGTAAAGATAATAAAAAAACCCACCTAGTTTGTATATAATGAAAACTGTGTCTTAATTACCTTAATTTTCTCATTTCTTTGCTTTTTCGATCTGAAGGTTATTTTATTAGTGGACTGAGGGTTAAATCCACAGTTGTTAAATAAATATGTGCTAATACATGTAGGAGGTAACTGATCAGGTTAAAAAACCTCTTGGGTGAAATGTTTGTGGTCATAACATCATACATTTCTATATGGTATTGTATAAAATTAAAGATGTATTTATAGGGTACATGTAGTTATTTCCAACAAATAAAACTTATGGTAAATTTGGTGTATATGGAAAGTAGAGACACCCAATATTCTTAGTAGAAAATACTGGATTCCTTGATATCTGTAACTGGCATGTTGTCTGTTCAAGTGATGTAGTGAACGCTTGTTATGATGATAGAATGGCAAGAGATTTTGAGAAATGTGAGAGACCGTAACATATAGCAGACACTGCAATTAAACCACATAAAAAGAAGTTAGCAGAGGGTAATTCAAGAATTTGCTTTGGCTTCGATATTTCTGGTATATTGACTGCGAGTAATGACAAATAGAAGATGAAAATGAAAGGTCCCCAGCCCCCCCCCCACCCCAGTCAAGTCACAAACTTAAATGGCTGTTTAAAATTAAAATAGATGTCTAGGGCTTGTGGGGTAATTAGTTGTGAGATTAAAATGTTTTCTAGATGGATTTGTAGCAAACTTTGAAATAAGTTTGAATTTAGTCTAAATACAGTACATCATCAAATCAAACAGTTTGTATGTAGGAAGGCATCTTGAATTACATGTTAATTAATTTTCTTGTAAAAAATTTCATCTCAACTAGTCTACAGGGGTGTTCTGAAGGGAAGGTCTGGCATATGTAGTTATTTTTCTCCCACTACACGGCAGGCTCGGCATGTTCATATCTTTTAGATTTTGTAATTGAGTGTTCAGGTCTTATTTTTATCATAGCTGGGGTTAGAATGGACCAACTTGTCCCTATCAGTGGACAGGGGTTCAGTAAATTGTTGGACCCTACAATTGACGCAAAACCCACCACAAGGAAGAAGAAGAAATAGGGTCAGCATGATGTGTTTCCTAATTACTGAAAAAAGACAAGGTAGAAACGTCACTTCGGACTGAATGGTCGTCGATACCGATCATACCACATGTGAAGAGTTTTGTCTAGCCCAATCAGATTTTTTCGAGTGACAACAAAAAATAGGTTGACTTTCTATAGTTCATTAGCACTGTCCGGTGAATTTTTTCAAGGAAGCAAACCCGATATGGTTTTTTTACCCAAAATATACAGCAACATCCACCAAATGGGAATAGATTTTTCAAAATTTTTCTTAGGTTGTTGTTTCGATTTTGTCTTATGAGAACTTTGTTGTTGATTTCACCTTTTACGAATTCTGCTGTTTGTGTCCTGTTTTTTCAGTTCTAAGTTTTGTTTGTAAGGACTGCTAGTCAAAATCTGTGATTTGGATGCTGTTGATTTTCGCATCTTATCATCACAAAGCAGCGTAGGCAAGGGGCTTAACTCTCTAATGCGAACCGGAACCAGAGCTTCATAATGTCCAGCATCTTCGTTAGAAATGTAGTTGACATAAAGTGGGCCTTTATCGCATTTAATATCATTATATTTTACGAAGTTGTCAGTGATTTTTACATAAATAGGCCTTTATTAAGGTTTCAGCTGCACACTTGATCTCCATTTCACCTATCATGGACTTAGTTTCGGTCATGTGACAAATTCTATCTGCTATTTATAGTGTTTGGAATCTTATTTGTGGTGGCATATCAGCATTCAATACGACGATGTCAGTGTTAACATTCATATCACACATATGTGATACTGTCATACCTCTCAGATTATCAGCAGTGGGGGTTTCTTTCAAGGATTTCAACTATCAAAAATCTCTCCGGTGACTTTATTTCTGTCTGCAACCTGCAAGTCCAGATTTATACCAATACAGAGTGCCCTGAAAAACACCGACCATCTCCAACCGTTGGAATGGATTTTAAATGAGGTTCGGTGTCGCTTCTTCTGTGTAAGTTAAATGTGTGTGCTGGTCGATTCCACAGCCAGAGTATCGAGTTCAAATGCCACGTCACCAGCTGTAGAGTCAAATACAGAGGAGCTAGGTTCAACAATTTTAGATGTTCCCCTGCCTATATTCAGGACTCTTTCTAAATGGAGGAAATCATCCTCAAAAATAACCCTGTTAAGAGGCCAAAGACCGATTTTTCTAAATCCATTAATGGCAGTCTCCATTGTAGCGGCCTTCATAAATGATTTGCCAACAAAACGACTCACTAAATGAGTACCTACAGCTTTTGCGCCAGGTGATCTTAGATAGGTAGCTCTATATTTCTAAATTATAATAAGTCTTAAATGACCTGAAAAAACAAACATCAAGAGGCTGCATTCTGTGAGTAGTGTGAGCCGGAAATGACAAAATGTATATGCCCTTGTCCCTAGCAAGTTTTATTGCCTCTAGGTTTTTGCTGTGGGATGTATGGCCATCTAAAAGAAGCATGTGCTTATATAACGGTGAGGTATTAACGCTCTGTATGAAATGCTGTAACCACTGTAAAACACGTCACCGTCAATCCAGCCAGAGTCAGTACATGCAAATACACTCCCAATGGTTATCTCCCAAAACTTAGACAGCCATAATTTAGACAGCCATAACTTAGACAGTGGAGTAAGTTATTAATTAACACAACACCCATAGCTGCAATGGAACAGTCCTAATCAGTGGTGTTATTGGCCCATAGGGAGATTAAGTTTGTTGAGATGTTTTGATTTGAAAATGAATGTCTTTGATGCAAGTTTGATTATCAAATCAATAAGTTATGTTAAAACTGTTGAGATGCATTGATTTGAAAATATATCTAACTTTGATCCAAGGGTGATTATTAATCATTTAAGTATGTGCAAGAAGCTGAGATGTTTTTATTTTAAAATGTCTAACTTTGATGCAAGTGTGGTTATTGAACAGGAAAGGATGTGTAAGCAGCTGAGATGTTATTGAGCAGTAAAGGATGTGTAAGCAGCTGAGATGTTTTGATTTCAAAATATAACTTCCTTCGAACTTTAAACAGCAATATAAAATGACTGACCTTGATGTTAAGACATTATCGCAACATGGCTGGACTGCGAAAGGTAGACTTTGTCACATCACAGAAGGGAACTCCGCAGGTTTTCCTAGACGGTTTTCTGTACAACAGAAACAAAGTGAGACAGACCTGCACACACTGGCGATGTGTAGTTACTGCATGTTCCGGAAAGTGCACCACTATGGGTGACTTTTGTTAGAATGTCAGCGACCACATTCACCCTCCTGAAGAAGCAACCAAGATCAAGTTCCTCAGCAACCTACGGAAGAGAGCAAGAGAAAAGACCGCACAGATGCACACCCTCTACGATAACGAGATCGCTGCCGGCCTTCTCCAGTGTCAGCAGCGCCCTGTATCGTCATCGCCGGAAGACTACCTGCTTGCCCAAGAGTCTCTCTGAAGTTGCCCTTGATGAAGCGTGGACCAAGACATCAGATGGACGACTCTTTCTGCACAACACACAAGGCCCAAGAACCAATAACAACCTGGAGGGATTTCACAACAGGTTGAACCGCTCTCTCTCCCACCGACATCCCAACATCTTCCGCTTTGTTGGCATCATCAAGAGAATCGAGAACGCAGATCGAGCGAAACTGGTTGTTTTATATTTGTTAATAAATCTGCTTTAACATACCAATGTTACAATTTGCTGTTGTTTTGAACTAGCTGTCTAAGTTTTGGGATTTTTCTAGATTTTCTTGGACTGTTCCATTATCAAATATAGGTAAGAGGTTGAGGATTAGCTGTGCACTTGACCGTAAATGTTGTTGTTTTAAGCTGTCTAAGATATGGCTGTCTAAGTTTTGGCAGGATACCCTCCCAATAGGTGCGTCTTCTTTCAGAACATCAGCCATTCGTTTCCTCTTAAAGATTAGCAATGGGGGTACAAAATGTCCAGTTGCTGAATGGCAATACTCTCTTGTTGTATTAGTTCCTCTCTCTGCACTAGTAACGGTTCCTACATGGCGTTTCCCCTTCACAGAGATAACTTGGGAAGGCGTTTGGACAGTCGAATGACCAGTTTCATCCATGTTAAATATTTTGTCCACTCCAAACCCATGTTCCTCAATCAACTGATAGTACTTGTCAAAAAAATCGCTAACTTGTTCTCTGTTAAATCCTTTAGTTCTAGCTAAATATGTCTTCTCTGGTGTACGTAGTTTAAGCTCAGGGTGACGATTCATGAAACTGTAATACCAGGGTCCGTATTCAAAGGTTTTCTAAAAGTTAAGTAAAAATACTTAATTTTTCCACTTAACCAAGTGTCTTACCCTAAATCGGTATCCAAAGGTTGTATTTTACACATACTTAATTTGGCTATGTGAAAACTTAACTGCACATTTTCATAGACTTTTTTAAAAAAAATAAAAATAAATTCCATTCAAATAGATTACAGTAAATAGTGGTAGTATAATGATGGATATTGTAAGCTTTAATTTTTTTAACAATATAAAGCGAATAGAAAAACACATATTATTAGCAATACACAATGGCCCCTGCCTTCTAAGTTAGACTGGACAAATTATACAGTGTTGTTTGTAAATCTATCATTTGAGAAATTCATAGATATTGTGTAAGTACCTACACTTTAGATTTTGGCAGGTCTGGCATTGACGGTACATTGTGTGTACGAAATATTCATGCTTCATTATATTTTACCAAAATAAATACTACCGATTGTGTATATATGGGAATGAGTTGTAAAAATTAGATCGTGCCTTGCTTCTAGCGGTAGTATAAATAATTTCCGAAATCTATAAAGCCAAGTCTCCACAAATGAATTTAACTATATTTTATGACAGCCATGGAAACATACAAACATAACATGATAAATGATCGGGAAAAGATATCCTTAACTACATCGGTGGTAATAACCTTATATTCTATTATGGCACTACAACATCAAAGTTGACGACGAAAAAATAAATTGGAGGTCAGCTACGCTCGGCGACATTGTCTTTGTTTTAATCTGAATTCCGTATCTTTTAAAATCGCCATTACGGGACTGCTTCTACAGCATTAAAAGAAGTCATTATAATCCCACTTAACTTTAAGGTACCTCCCGTAGGTCACTTAAAGTTAAGTGGATATTTCTCACTTAAACTGGCCTTTGAATACCACTTGAAGACTAACACTTAAAAGTTAAGGCAGCTTAACTTTAAAATTTGATACTTAACAGTGCCTTTGAATACCACTTGCCCTTAACTTACAGGAAGTTACGTATATTTAAGTGAAAGCTAGTAGTTAAGTGACTATCTTAGACTTAAGATATCCTTTGAATACGGACCCAGGTTTTATTAGCTGCTTGCTTGTCTCGACTAAATTTATCTATGTCATGTGTAATGGCTACTTGATTGACCAACTTTTTAAGGTCAGCTATTGTTATTCCAAAGAACAAATCATCTAAATCGGTACTTGACAAGCTCTTCTTCAATGTGAATGGGTAAGAATGTGGGTCCTCCACGCAGTTTAATTTCACCATTGGCATATTTGTTTCTATTATAGCGATGTCGCTGAATGGTAGGCTTAGGGATATTAAATTGTCTGGATGCCTCATTTAACCCCATTCCTCCTTCTATGGCCTGTAAACATTTTCCCGCGTCATCTTAAGTCAAGGCTGATTGACAGGGAGGCTTCCTGAAATTAAAAAAGAAGTTTTCAGAAACTTATAAGCTGGGTCTTTCTGACGCACAGGCTACATAAAAAAAATCCAACATGTTATCTGTATCGTACCACTAAGTCATTTGTATTGTACCCCGGTACGATAAAGACGACCCATGTTGGTACGATACAGAGAACCACTATACACATTTCTAAAGTAGTACCCAAAAGAATTGCTGTGCATCATGACAAAAGCACTGTAGTATAAGAACAACATCCCAAGCTTCCCCTTAAATAAGTTGTCAGTTGATGGACTGAACAATGACTGTAATGGTAGACACATTGCATTAACTGCTTAATGCTTACCTTGACGTAGTCTCGGTCACCCAGAACCTCCTAGTCTTCAACGCACGGAGTAGAATATTTGTGTGGATGATAGAGACTAACCTTGACGTTGTATTTTGTGCCGCCATTTTCCCAACTCAAGGCATAACGTCATAAGCCTCGTTTTCATTACGCATAGCGCGCGAATACCTATCTCGTTTAGTGTAGCTGGAATGTAGGTGGTACGATTCAGCTAACGATACTGGTGACTAACTCTCCCCTAATGGCCTCTATTGCAGTCACAGGGTTCCGTTTCACAAGATAACTGTAGGCCTAGTGTGTAACGGGAAGTCGCAGAATGCCGAACATCGACAAGAATCGCCACCGCACAAATCAAATGCTTCAAACAAAATCCGTTAAAACAACAGAATAGGAGTACATGTAACTCCGGAACCCCTAATGACGCTAATAGTAGGGGTCGAACTCCCAGATCTGTGACCAATTTCCGGGGAGGAAGTTTTGACGATTGATTGTGGTAGGGGGGGGGGACTGTTCTGAGGATTTGTGCAGTTTGCAACTAATGGAAAGTGTTGGAAACTCTAAGGAGAGGCAAAAATCCAAGATGTACGTATTATGTCGTCGCTCCTGTCCGTCCGTCCACAATTTGTTTGTGGACTCTCTACAGGTCACAATTCCTATCCGATTTTGACGAAACTTGAAATATAGGTTTATCCCCATAAGATTTCGGTTCCTTTCGATATTGGCATGTATCGGATCGGAACCTCATGGATTATGGCCCCTGATTGGACGAAATATCATCTTTTTAGCTTGTGGACCCTATAGAGGTCACAATTTTGAACCGATTGTGATGAAACTTGACATGCATGTCTATAACCCCAAAATCTTGGTTCCTTTCGATATTTGCGCCCATCGGATCGTAACTTCCTGAATTATGGCCCCTGAGTGTCCGAAAAATCGCCCTTTTTAGCTTGTGGTCCCTCTGGAGGTCAAAATTATTATCCGATTTAAAAAAAAAAACCGTTTGGTTATATCACCGTTACATGGTAATGAAGTTTGAGTTCAAATTTCGTGAAAATCGAACCAAAATTGACAAACAAAATGGCCGCCGTTTGTAGGCGAATAGTGTGAAAATATGTTATATCAAGGTTGTGGACCCTATAGAGGTCACAATTTTGAACCGATTTTGATGAAACTTGACATGTATGTTTATAACCCAAAGATCTTGGTTCCTTTCGATATTTCCACACATCGGATCGTAACTTCCTGAATTATGGCCCCTGATTGTCCGAAAAATTGCCCTTTTTAGCTTGTGGTCCCTCTGGAGGTCAGAATTATTATCCGATTTAAAATACCGTTTGATTATATCATCGTTACATGGTAATGAAGGCCGACTTCGAATTTCTTGAAAATCGAACCAAAATTGACGGACAAAATGGCCGCCGTTTGTACGCGAATAGTGTGAAAATATGTTATATCAAGGTTGTGGACCCTATATAGGTCACAATTTTGAACCGATTTTGATGAAACTTGACATGCATCTTTATAACCCGAAGATCTTGGTTCCTTTCGATATTTGCGCTCATTGATTCGTAACTTCCTGAATTATGGCACCTGATTGTACGAAAAATCACCGTTTTTAGCTTGTGGTCCCTCTGGAAGTCACAATTATTTTCCGATTTAAAAGAACGTTTGATTATATCACCGTTTCACCTTAAGGAAGGTTTGAGTTCAAATTTCGGGAAAATCGGACCAAAATTGACAGACAAAATGGCCGCCGTTTGTACGCGAATACTGTTAAAAAATGGTATATCATGGTTGTGGACCCTGTATAGGTCACAATTTTAATTTGGTTTTGATGAAACTTGAAATGCATGGTTGTAACCCAAAGATCTTGGTTCCTTTCGGTATTTGCGCATATCGGATCGTAACTTCCTGAATTATTCGAATTTCGTGAAAATCGTATCAAAATTGCCGGACGAAATGGTCGCCGTTTGTACGCGAATAGTATAAAGATATGGTATATCATGGTTGTGGACTCTCTACAGGTCACAATTCTTATCCGATTTTGCCGAATACCTATCTCCCCTAATGGTCTCTATTGCAGTCACAGGGTTCCGTTTCACAAGATAACTGTAGGCCTACTAGGCCTAGTAGTGTGTAACGGGAAGTCGCAGAATGCCGAACATCGACAAGAATCGCCACCGCACAAATCAAATGCTTCAAACAAAATCCGTTAAAACAATAGAATAGGAGTACATGAACTCCGGAACCCCTAATTTGAAAGAAATGTTGACAGCTCTCAGCTATTATTCTTGATATATTTAATTGACGCGTATCCTATTTACTATCTCTCTGATTATGTCACGTGCATTTTGCATACCTATAGTCCATTGGCCAATCACGTTATTTTACCCACATTTTGCCTAGTAGTTTGGATGCAGCGATGGCGGGTGTGGCGCGCCAGGCAGGGTAAGCTTACTCTTCCGGACACCTGTTACCACTGTTTGTTGTGTATTTCGTACACGATGAACAGTCCATTTGCTGATTACACTACTTTGCCTAACTATTTTGCCTATTACGTTCTTTAGGACTTCGATTTTTGCCTAATGGTTTGGATTGTTCGTACTTGGTTTTATTTTATTATTAAAATTAATACGTTCACGGGGGGGGGGGGGATAACTCCCTATTTCTTTTCGTCAAAATTGGATTATGCCCCTTTTTTGCCCAAACCTATCCACAAACTTTCAGGGAACTTGTATAATAAGGGTTCGTGCTTTTTGACCACACTGCTTCCAACCAAAGTTGAAAAAGAAAATCCGTCGCAAAATAAATGCATATTGTTTGAATATTTCCAAATAATATGTATTTGCGTGAATCCGTGCACCTAAATTGCATACGTCACGAACTCACGATACTTACGAAGTTACGCACACGCAAAAAATGACCTTGTCACTTTTGTTAAAGCTTGTAAACACTCTAACTAAAACAGTTATCAGATATGTGTGAAATTTCTAAGCATTATTAAGATCAGTTAAATGAATAAGGCTTTTGAATTTCAGCTATTTCGTTAGTTACTTCTAGAATAATAGAATTACATGTATGGCTCTTGTTTCACTTTTCCGTTAAAGAAAGTCAAAACATAATTATTTCTGTCTTTTTGCTCAATATGTTGTCAACTCACTATTATACTACCATGAACATTATTTCCTACACTTAAAAATCTTTCTCACCGGAAATAATAACACAATTAATTCCCATGTTTTTCTACCCCCCCCCCCACACACACACACACACACATGCAGGTAGCTATCTACAAACATTTGAATTTGAAGTTGAAAATGACATTTTGGCCCATTTCTCCTCTGGCAATAGGAATATCCTTTAAGAAGGTAGGACTGTTGTTTATAGATATCATCTATTTTCAGGGTTTTTTTTTAATATATTTTAAAAAATATAACTTACCAATGAAATTGTAGCTTTAATTACTTCTAGAGCTATGACCGATGTTTCACTTTGTTGAAACCGTTGTGGCCTCAAAGGCGTTTTATAGCAGAGGCGCCGGAGGCGCTAGCCTCCTCGAGAAAAACCCCCAAAGAAATTGGAAAAATAAAACGGGAGAAAAATGATAAAACCGATGAGAAAAATGAAAATGTATCCTAGTTAGGGGGCCCTAAAGACAGACAAAAGGCTCCCACGCACGACAAAAGGGCCCCTCTGGCCAAGGGAAAGTACCCGAGTCCGAGTCAATCGCTTTCTATTCACTGTTACTGTCGAATCCATTACTGAACGCAGTCATTGAATTTGCATAAAAATCATCAATTAAGCCCCAGCCCCCTCCCCCCGCGAAAGAGGGCCCTCAAAATGGTTGAACCTCCGCCATGATAAATCTTAAAACGCCCCTGTCCGACCTGTAATGAATTTGAATACATTATTGAGATTAGTAAAACGAAGAATTAATAATTGAATCTAAGCAATTTCTGTTACTTATAGTTATGGCCCTTGTCTCAATTTTGTGAACCATGCGAACTGTATGTCGGCGTCTTGTCAATGGTCCTAATAATAATGGTCCCAATCCGTGTCGACTGCCCTCGCAATTTAGCTTTTGTTGGCGAGTGTTTCGTTGTTTGGCAAAATATCTTTACCAGCGCGATGCTTTTCCAAGCCTTGCTTTAAAGTTTCAGAAAGAGAAATGGGGTTTAACGTCCACTCGACACAAACTAGGTCATTTCGGGACTAACATATAGTTCAAATTGTTATTTCAATAATTCGCTTGCGCGTAGGGGTCTTTAGCTGTAAGGGTTGCGCAAGACCCGTAGAAAACCCACGAGGTTGGACAGGCGACCTTACTCCTCGTCGCATAGGACTGGGGAATCGACACCATGCTAGTCATTAATCTAAGCATAGTTTTAATAATCAAGTTGGCAATTCATAAGACTTGGTAAATTGAAAAAAAAAATAATTTGGAACTAAAAGAAACAATAAACACCGATTCTATTTAAATTAGATATTCTCTGTTTTGTACAAAAAGATATTTAACATCTGTAAATCATGTAATTTCCATCTGTATACCATTGGTAGAATTCGTTCATATATTAATCTAAACACCTGTAAAGTGTTAGTTAATGCCTTTTGTAATATGAATCTAGGACTACGATTCTAAATGACCATCAAACAACTGCGGTGTTAACTGCTGACGAGTTTAAATATCCAGGTGCAGCTGCGGGTGTTGGTACCTATAATACCACCAAGGTTATCCAGACACTAAAGTCACGTAATCATGTGCACAATATAGTCTTGATCATCTTAAAACGATGCAAAATTTATTTCCTAGTCAACTTTATTGTTGCCGAACCCCACAGTAGACAACACATTGCCCCTTGAGAAATAAAATAATGACAGTACATTGGTTACTTACTGCGTCTCGTAAACCTTGTGAGTGTGATAGAGGCTGTAGTTTATACTATAGCAGAGGGACTTACTGGAGTTATGAGACGATGGGGCAAAACCTTGTGAACGCGATTGGGTTCAATCTGGATTTAGGCCTAATCACTCTTCTGTACATCAACTACTAGAAAGTAATAACGAATGTGTTAAGAACTGTTAAGTTAGGAAATTTCTTGCTTTGCTGATTCTGATCGTGTATATCACTTTGGTTTCCCACGTAAATTTAATAAATATGGAATTGGTGAAACCATTTCGATAAAAAGCCACGCAAACGAAAGGAAACAAAATATAATAGAATGTTTATTCCAAACAGATTAACCTACATGCTGGAGTTCCACGGGGATCCGTGTTGGGTCCGTTATTTTTCATTGTTTATATAAACGACATCCATGAGGTACTGAACTACATTGTCGTGTTATTTACCGATAATTCCGTCTGTTGATTCAGCAGAATAAAAGGAAAAGGGGGTATGGCATAAGCCACTTGAACCTTTGGTCCAATTGTTTGGAATTATTTAAAACTTATGAATTCAATATAGACCTCTTAAATACACGACTACACACGCCATATGACTATCCCTAAAATGTACCCGAGGTTTACACCTAGATATTCTAACCAAAGTTCAAAATACTAAGCACTCGATTACCATCACCCCTCGTCTATGTAGAAGATTCCACCTAAAACCAATAAAGTTGAATTACATTGGAAACTCATAATTATTTCGTTTAAAATGGATAAATGTACCGTTTAAACGAGATAATAATGTGTTCTGAATGAAACAATTTTGCCGTTTAAACGAAATATTTTGTCGTTTAGATAACACAATTTGTCCTTCACACTCGTCTAGGGTTCCGCACTGAACAAACTTTCAAAAGGAAAAGAGAAAAAAATACGGAGCAAATAAAGTAATATGATATAAATAATGTGCCTACATAAAACATATTTAATTTGTTCGGGAGATAAAAGTTATCAATAGTATTTTTTATAGAAAGGATTACATAGGTTATTGTGTCGGTCAATCACCATACACTATTATTGACATAGACAACTACCAACTATCACCAGTAAATCTCTTAAATATCGTCATCCGATATTGTTTTTTTCTTCAACGAAGCAGACACTGTCTTCATTGTCATCTATATTGTATACCATTTTTCAGACAGAGCACAGGGGTTGGAGAGGGGCGATCGTAGAAAGTCTAAATATTTTGGACCATTTGTAGTGATTTTTAGGAATGAGAATCACATCGAAAAATCGATTACGTAAAAGATCTCCACTCTCACAATAAGACTCGCGAAATGCGTGAAAGTGGGACAAAGACTGCCCAGCGAACGGAGCGCTCCGAACCAACAACGTATTTTCTAGTTCTTTGAAGCTTGAAAAATACACATTATATACGACGCCCTTTGTTAGTATTTTTGGCGTATTTATTAAGTCCTAAGATGTTAGAAAAGTGGATTATCTAAAATACAATTGAAGCTTGGTAGCTACATTAAAATATATTTTTCTTAAATGACCTGCTAGGTTAAGCTATGCAAAATCTTCCATAAGTAATAAATATGTTATAAATACATGATATTAATATTCATTTCTTTTGGGTCTTAGGTGAAATCATTCGGTTTCCTCAACCACAAATTACAAAACAGTAGTACTGTTTCGACAGTCCATAATTGATTGTGGAATTTTAATTTTATACGAGGACCTTAAAGGTGTTAAAACTGTATTTGTTGGCATCTAGAAATGGACACAAATGGGTCAAAACACAAATGATAATGTAATATGAATGTACATGTATATAAACTGATTTACAATCAATCGTTTGTTTTTTTTAATATAATTTCTAATCAGTTACATTCGGCGAAATACGCGAAGAGTCCAAATTAAATGGCAGTCTTAGAATCTGGTTATTTCAGTCTAAACAGGTAGTATTCTCCTGTGGGATAAGTTTAGCCTCGTCCATCGAGTAGCTTGATTACAAATGCCACTCGAAAGGATTCTGGCACGCGATTCGTGTCACACAAATGAAAAAAAAAACCGCAATATAAAATTAATCACAATATTAATATTAATCCCGTCTTAAGGCATTGTAAGGAAGACGGATTATTCATCTTTCTGTGTCCGCGCGTCTGCAGCAATTCCTGTATTGTACTTGTCAACGTTTTCCTTTTTTAGTCGATTTTAAACATAACCATTAGTCATTTTATTCACGTAATTATTTTTTTTAAACAAATATATTGAAAACATATTTTAGTGGTTTAGAGTCAGTCAAGACAATCTCTTGGACAGGATACTTATATTTACATCTGGATGGAGGCACAGACTAAAAAAAAAATCTACGATTGCTTGCGTTTGGATGTATTGGCCAATGAAAGCCCTGAATAAATTTATTGCTCATCGAGTATTTATATACATTACACTCTGTGAGACTAAGATATTTCTAGCGAACGTGTTACAATAATATACAGCCAGTGCGAAACTACCTTTACTCTATAGAAAATATATAATACGTGTTCTGCTACTGATAGTTTTATTCGTAAATAAAAGTGAGTGGGCATGAAAAATGATCGGACGAACACAGTTCTCGTTCTAATTTCTGATCAAGGATATTTCTATGTGAAGGATTGATGTGTTTAAGGTTTAAAACATGGCATATAACAGATCCCGTTATATGCTAATCTTAATCATTGTTATTTATATGTCGGTGTCATGCATGTGTCGCAGACGCCGTTTTAAGCGTGGTGAAGAATGCAACGAGGATATAATATCTATGTATGAAGTGTCATTTTTTGGAGACTGGTCGAAGAAATCTTACCCTAAAATGTATCCAAGATACAGACCGCATGCCCAATGGTCCAAACTTGTAGGTAAGATAATTTATTTTCTCACGCAGTAACCTATTAAGAGGACATGTGCCGTCCAACTGATGGTTTTATATATACTAGTATACTTGGTACCGAAATAAAAACCAATGTAGGTTAAATATAGCCTTCGTAAAATAACATCATGTGCATAACTTCCATTATATTTATATGTCCGGTCGGTAAAAACCCAACACTATAAAAACAACTTTGTCAATAAGTTGGACGTCCAACCTACCAATGTGTGGAGTTGCAAACCGTAAGTATTACATAAATTGTTATAATATGAGCATTCAAAATAGAGGAATCTTAAAGCACACAAACTTTACTATATCTGGACTTCGGGCCCCGATATTACTTAAATTTAATTTTGTGCTGTGACTTCATAATAATTAATTCAAATTATTGTACCTAAGTTAAAATTGGAACCATAGAAATAGTTAACTTCATGTTTGCGCAAATTGGAGACACCTTTGTTTTACCATACTTATCCAGCGAGAGACAACCCAGTTAAAAATTGCAGCGGCCATCCTTATTTACATTTGACGACTTCTCCATTTTACAACTGACGTCTTTATACCATGAATTAAAGTACATGTGTATTTTAACAAAAAAGAGCAAGGGATAATGTTTGCTGCTTTGTGCCATAGATGACCCACTCCAAAATTGTTAATCGTCCTGAATAGCAGCTTGCATGTCGTCTAATCTGCTAATACTGCATATAGTCACAAGCAATGTTTGCATAGAAAATTCGAAATACCTAATTGCATGAATTAGGTTTTGGGGGGGGGGGTTAAAGATGCATTATGTAAGAACTAAATCTGCCTATGACAGTATTTTATTTTGGCTTCAAATTTTTTGACATTTATTCACACACCAAGCCTATAACCAACTCTATAGATCATAGGATGGCGCGGATTAAATATGATCGCTATTAATGATTTACAAGTCTGGATTAACAAGTCAAACAGTGATAATTTGTATGCAAATTTCAATATATTAATTTTGAATTATTTCGGAACTATTGTAGCAAGAATGGACAGCTCAGAGGTTTGTTTTTTTATGTTTTAAATGGCTAGTGTGGTATTAACGTTGTTCCTTAAATCAATTCTACATTGATTATTAACTGGTCATTATATAATATGTCAAATGTTTAGTGAGATATTCAGTCAATTCCTTGTCATATTTTTAGATATGATTTCTCTTCGTAATAATTACTTGATAACACTTATTGTAAAAGTAATAGAAAGTCAGTTCCTGCTTAGATCTAGTTCTTGGTCGAAATCATTTTCTAGCTTTTCCTTTGATGCTAGAATAAAATGTTAAATGAAGTTAGTCACCTTTTGTTTCTGTGAACTCAGACTATGGGTATATTTTCCCAACTTGAGTAAATACTTAAAGTTCAGCAAAGCGATTGTCTGAGTATTTACATTCTTTGTGGCTGCGGGCCAATATGACATAACATATGCTAATGCAATAATTTAGAAAGGTCTGATTTCAAAGTACAAAGCCCGCATCGTGGTTTGACATGTGTTGGTGGTATATGTAATTAAATGTATATGTCGGATAAGATAGAGGGGTTTCATGGACATGAAAACTTGATAATTGGATATTTTCTTCTTGATTCAGTATAGTAGTGGTTGAATTCTGTCGATACACTGTGTGTAATGTCATTTTTTGTGTGTATGCTTCGTTATAAATTTTTCCTGCATTGGTTTTGGGTCTAGGTATCCATTTTGAGAATTTCCTCGTTGTTTCCTGATAATGTTTATGCAGTTGCGCTGTACTCGGTACCTTCCGTTTATACTGTTACATTAAAGTGTATTCTAGTTTTGGCGTCATAGCTGTGCGATGTGGCTGGTGTCGTGTCAGGAGTGGGTTCAGGGATCGACCGGCAGAGGCGGCTCGTTCCGACGGGGGATACGTGGGTCATCTCCCAGAAAATTTCGAAAATTGCATTGCAGTAGACACAAACTTAAACCGATAATTTCATTGCCAAATCCAACTTAAAACAATTGGAATTGGTTGACGTAATGTTTTTTTCTGCGCCAACTTGACTGATGCAGTGGGTGAAGAAAAAGAAAAATTTGCCCGGACAGCCCCCTTTCCGCCTTTCTTTCTTCGAGACCCTGTCCCGGTGTTTACCGATAAAGTTCCTCGGGATTTTCCAACGTGGTTTCCAGTAATGTGAATGACCTAATTTAAAATTTGGATATTATTATGATGGGCGTTATTAACAAAAAAGAGAAGAGTTTTTATCGATGCTAAGTAGAATCTCTCCTAACCTATGCGTATAAGAATCCAAAGTTGTAAGATATATGAACTTGCCATAGGGAAACACAGGACTCACAAAGCCTAATTAATTAACCTAATCAAAACAGCATGGTAACAAGAATTTACTAAAGGGTAATTAAGATTCGCCAAAGGTAATTTTCCAATTAAATAGAATAGGAATTGGGGGACAAAACTTAAAGAGGCTATCCCGATTTGGACAGAAATTTAAATATAAAGGAATCGTGTACTTAACTTGTCTCAAAATTTCAACTCAAAATATTCAGTCGTTTCGACGTGAACGTCAAAATTACTTATCCAGACACGTAACCATTTAAAGACTTTGAGTCAATTTTTGGGTTGGGTTACCTGATAATCGATCCCCGTTTATAAATAGGTCTATACAATAAATGACAAATATGCTATACTTGATAACGAAAGGTAAATTTCACCTACACATATTTTTTTATAAAATAAAAGTCTTGCTTTATTCAAAAACCGCATGATACAGCTTGGGACACCATTTCCAAAAAAAAAAGACTAGCGGTTTTAAGTTGTTTGAAAACGTATCAGATATGTTGAGTTAGTTCCCAAGGCTAAGGTAGAGGATTTCAAGGGATTTGAAGACAAAATTAAGCAGTTTTATTCTTCAAAGTATTATCGTCATTTGGCCCTTTAAGAATTGCCTTATATGCCTCATAATATGCAATCCATGTAGGCCTATGGATTGGATTGGCATTAAAAGACAAAAGGGGTTAATATTTAATTTATGTTATTTATTACTTATTCCACCTTAAATACTAGAAATGGTTGCACTACTGATCGCTTCCGTCTTACATGTACTCCAGCCACAGTAGTGGGCCGTCCTAAGGCCTTCCTTTGTGCAAGTTTGTAGTTATTTGACTACAACAAAGTTACTGGCCTATAACTCCCTTCATTTCCAATAATGTACATAGCTTAACATATAAGGAACCAGTTCTCACTCAAATAACGGTGAAACCTTACCGCATAATTATATGATTTGATTTAACCGAACTGCTAGGTGAAATAATGTTCAATTAAAATGGCCGCCGTACCGTACCAGAATCATGTGATATTATATCTCTCGGAAATACAGAAAAACTGTTCGGTATGATAAGATTAAGATTTCTGCGTTCCACTCTTCACTATTTGTAACATAATCACTAATTTCCATCCAAACTATGATGGAATGTTTTGAAAATTGTGCAACTGAACGTAATTTTACTTGC
This sequence comes from Patella caerulea, assembly GCA_036850965.1. Taxonomy (NCBI): domain Eukaryota; kingdom Metazoa; phylum Mollusca; class Gastropoda; family Patellidae; genus Patella; species Patella caerulea. Next base: position 31,229,821 of record JAZGQO010000006.1, read on the forward strand.
GCAAAGAGTCGAATAGTGTATCAATTGTAGACGTAGATAAGAATCATCTCGACTGAAAATTGCAGCTACTTGAATACCAACAAAAACCGATTGAAATACGGCACTGGGTTTACTAACTTAAACGTCTCTACAGCAAAGTGTTAAACAAACAATAATCATGCACAATGTCAAGCATTTAATCCAAAGGTCAAGACAAATTCAAAGATAGTATCGACATGAACATGTCTCATGACCACGCCCGTCTAAATATTTTTAAGGATGTCTAATAATAACTTTTGCAACTATCCATATTGCCTAGATCAGCCTATTTATTTTTTAACTGTTTTTACTTTTATATTAAACTGAGGTTTCAGCAGTATTTTTACGTTTTAACTGACTAGTCAGCTTGAATGACGATACCGTTCTGTTGGTTTTAACAGATTTAATACTAAATCCTCTGAAATTAAACATCTTTTAGATGAAAATGTTATCATTTGTTTCATAATAATTAAAAAAATTTCATCCCTACAATAATTGTAACCCTGGCCCTTGGCGACGAAACTATTAGGCTATGTTTCAGTGCTCGGCAAGCTATGTTTACTATCAGCTCTCAGATATCTTCCAATCGCGGGTTCTCTGAAAGTACAGGAATATTCTGGTATACATGGCATACAGGAGTTTAACACGTGCTGTTTTTCTTAAAACAAGTCTTTAACCTCTACCAATATTTATTATTTCTCTCTGAAATTCATGTGTTTATACATATCAGACATCGTTTTTTTCCCGTAAAGTGTTGTAGAGGCAGCGGAAAATTTTTGGTTTGGTAAATTTGCTTTCCTTCGGGCTGCGACATCTTGTTCAGTGCTTGATTTCTATGTTTTTGGAGATTTTCCTATCCTTTTGTAAATTTTAACGTTCGCCAAAGCATTGTTGACATCGTATACTCTTGTCTGGTTTGGCCACCTAGCTTTTATGTGTTTTCTATGCATCATTAGTCGGGGATCACGTGACTAAGTGGGTAAGACGCTGGCTTGCTAGGAGGTCTTGCATTGGACGAGAAAGTTCATCCAGATTTTCCGGCGTGGTTTCCTCTTGTCAGGGCCTGACAAGGACAGCTGTCTAGTCGTTCAGATTGAGACAAAAAACCGAGATCTCGAGTACACATTGCCGTGCACGTAAAAGGTCCCTTGGCAGTTGGAATTCGATATAAGAGTAGGCCGTAGCGCCACTGCCCGGACAAAATTTCCCCCTATTGCAAACTGTGTATGGCGTATGTCCGTCTTCATTAGCCCAGGTTAGGTGCAGAAAGTAGGACGTTAAACCCCATTTCTTTTCATTTTACATTATTAGTCATCCCACTTTCTATTTACTGGTGCCCTTCATCTTTTGGGGGTAATTTTGATCCTTCCCACGTTTCTCCTTTTTAACAACTTCATTGCGTTTAAAATGGGACAAAACTGAATATTTAAATGTGCAGCTATGAATATACTCACCGTGTAAAAAAAACCTTAAAAGATATACAAGTAGTCATTATCCCACAACCATTTTACTCCGGAAAAGGGACGCATCATTTATAAAATATGTTATTGTGTCGCCAGTATTACCAATTGTGGTGTGACTAACTGTAGTAAGTGAGGCAAGAAACAATATCCGACAGAAAATAAGGGTACCTTAAAGTTTACAACTTTACATTGAATTTTGTGATAATTTTCGTCAATTACTGGCACATACAAAGCTTGTTGAAGCATATAGTTTAAGATTTGAGAGATATTATTTTAACTGCAAATAGTTGTACATAGGTGTTTTAACCCAATCTTTTATCATGAAGTTGTAATGGTAGTAAATAATTTTGGCATAAGAGGCGTGAAACAGGAAGGTGGTTACAGTTGACCCCTTGTATCAATCGGTACCACATTCTCAGAATTCTAATAAGAATGCCACTGACAAACAGGATAACAAAAACAACTGAAAGGATAAATTATTGGTTTGTCCGTTATCCCGACAAAGGATTAATTATGATGCCTGTGCTGCTTTATGTTTTTAGAAGAAAATGACGACTGCCCCAAAATCTGTCCATGTCACTTCACTATTATTAATTGTGTATGTATGGTTATGCAAATTGCGTTGGTTCTTTTGTATGTGTGTGAGGGGGGGGGCGTTAAATGAAATATGTTGTTATTCACAGTTACAATGTATAAATCGTTGGTTGAGTCGGCGATTAGTTACTATAATGTAACGATAACTATAGCTGGTTATCGTTACAAGTGGTACAGTCTAAGACCGTTGACGCAAGTTCAAATAGGTTAAAACGCACAATTGTCATTACAGTTTGTATTAAAATAAGTAATTATATCATACATAATGAAGTCTTAACAACTAAAAGAGTTACCGAACAGTTTTTCTTTGTGGTTATGCGTTTTACATTTTCTTAGCGGTGTTCTTGTAATGTGCAGGCAGCCATGACACAGGCCAGTTGAAATCTCGCCAAATACCGCGACGCCTTAACTCCGCCCATCTTTTTCCATATAAGGCAATGCCTACGATACGCTAACCCAGCACAGATACTATAAGAGAATCTCGGCTGAAATGTCAAAGACGCCAATTACATCCTTTTTTTGAACAATAAAATCTATTATCAGTTTTTGTCCAAGTTTGAGCGACAAATTTATGCCCAACCACCCCAACACACAGTCTATTATTGTTTCTGACATATTTTCCCACGCTAAGGTCATTAGCATATAATTACGGTCATATGCCATGTATGGAAGGGGCGTATGATCACGTGAATTGGATTGCGCATGCTCTATTTGACTGGGCGGCCATTATAATTTCAGAACTTCAGAATTTTCATGAAGGGGTTTTGATTTTATCAAATCATTTAATTATGCGGTAAGGCTTCACCTTTATTTCAATGGGGAATTGATTTATTATATGTTAAGCTATGTGCAGTACAGTTTTGGGTTACTGTCTGTGTAAATTAAGGGAGCTATAGGCCAGTAAACTTTTTGTAGTCATTTGACTACAAAACTTGCGCAAAGGAACTCTGTAGGAAAAGACACTACTGTGCCTGAAGTATGACGGAAGGCATCAGTAGTGGAACCATTTCTAGTCGGCGATATATTTTTGAAAGAAAATCTCACGATTGGAAAACAACGGTACGTACATTACAAAATCATCGGTGAACAAAGCTAATTAATCTGATCGGCGTAAAAAATGATAATTACCTAATCAACATTCTTTTAAGAATTAATTTATGACCCAATCTCTGAGCAACGTTAGTCTGATTGATTTATGGCAGGTATAAACGACCCTACACTTGCCATCAATACACGAAGTAGTCAGTTGACCCTTCTCAATCTGGTATTCCATTAAGATGATTACCATACCTGCCAAAATGTATTTGTACTGTTAATTCTGACATAAATTGAGATATTTTTTCGTATTTCATTTTTACGGTCTATTTCAGTGTAATGAAGTCAAAGCCGTATGCAGAAAGAAAGGCGCCGTATGACGATAACGGATTGTCACTTACAAATCACGTTTCAATCATTTTTGATGTTTATGATACATTTGGCATGACATCTTTTTACCCCGTACTTTTTTTACTCGGGGGAAATTAGAAGAACCACAATACTCTTCTGACGAAAATGTATCTCGAATCGTTTGGACTGCACACACGATTGTAGAGGGTATTTAATCGCTGCCGTGAGAAAATAGAACGACCGGACATTATGAAACAAATTCTAAATTAGAACAACGATACTCTTCTGAGGAAAATATATCTCGAATTGTTTGGACTGCACACGACGGTAGAGGGTATTAAAATCGCTGTCGTGAGAAATCAAAACGACCGCACATTATGAAACAAATTCTAGAATGGATTTTAAATTAAAATTACATAATTAATTAATTAATTAACAATTTTTTCCGTAGTCAATTGTTTTATTTAATGAGGGGATTAAGGAATCAGTCAGGCGTTAATGAATACACACGCCGGCTGTATATAGGTAATTAAAGAATAAACATTCCGAATATGCATTCGGTCACTGTGACGTCACTGGCGTCTGAGGGGATTAAGAGTGTTTTCGATAATTGGCCAAGTCGTTTTTACGGGAGGTCTATATTTGCGACTTTGAGAGACGATATCTGAATTATTTTTCATCAGATTGATGTTAAACTGCCGTAAAATGTAGTTCCGTTTTCTGGTTTTATGTGCTCTTTTTAAGTGAGATTTTGATATATTGAAATAAATGTTTTAACTTGCATAATTTTAATTCTCCCGAAAGATGATAGTACCAATATTAGTTAACAGGCGTTATAAGCTAGCTAACATGTGTCTTGTAACTATAGTACTTTATATCTGTTGTTTTCTTTACAGGAAGAACACACGATTCTACATACATTTTGTGGCGAGAGGGGAAACTTGCTTCGCCGACATTGCAAAAGTTTGTTGAAGAAGGGAGTTCTAAATTTCTAGACAAAGATGCCCAAGGTTTTAATGGAACTTATGATTCGTTCTCAGCTGAAGCTATAAGAAATGGCGTCGGAAGAAGTACAGTGCGTGTCGTTGCAAACGGCAAATATGCAAAGGTTTGTTTAGGAATACTTATGAACCCATGCCTGCCAGCATGTCTTTAAACCCAGCTCAGCTACTACCAGGCGAGGCAACCACATTGCTTTACATTTATCCAGAACTTTGTCATTAAAAAAACAAACCGCCATTATTACCTTAATACTACCATTGATTTTGAAGAAGATCTAGATGTACTGTAGATGCATACTTGAACTAAAGGAATTATTAAAATTATCATCAAAAATATGACTGAGTATATACAGAAATGTGCACGAAAGTATTTGTATAACTATCTTCCGTGGGGCATAAAGTTGTTGGGGCTAAGGCTATTTGCTCAAAACTTTTCTTTGTCACCTCAATTTCCAGAATGAATCAATCATTAGCTAAAACGAGTTTTCAACAAATTTTATTTTGCAAGGTCTAAAGTATTATAGTGTGTAAAACCTAAACCGCGAACGATTTCATTTTACAATTATAATTGTATGATATATTGTGGTCTCATTCTGTAATACTTGTATCCGAAAAACGAAAATACATTGATTGCCAGAAAAATGCCATAAAGCGCATGCGAATAACAACAATACAACTTAACAAAAGTAGAACCCCAGCAAAAACAAGTTTAAAATCAATGTTTGATGACCAGGGGCCGGTTGCTCAAATCTCTGTTAACTTTTAATGATCTATTAACATGGAGATAACGGATCGTTAACTTTAACGGGGAGAAAGATTGTTGCTGGTAATCCCGTTAACTTTAACGGAGAGAAAGATTGTTGCTGGTAATCCCACTAACTTTAATGTGTCATTAACTTGCCATTATCTTTAACGGAGGTGTTGGGCTCCTTTATTTGTTTAATGTTGGCATTAGTGGGCTCTCAGACGAAGTATTCCCTCTGCAAAATGTCATAGATTACTAGTGTAATTTTCTGTAGAACATTCAAAAGGGTTGGGCGATGGGGGAGCTATTTCATTTTATATAGCATGAAATTCTATAGTATTCTACAGAATTTGGGGAGCCTGTAGGATATAATTGCCCCAAATATTTTGTAGTAGAAATCCCATAATTTTTACAACAGATTTACGTTAATAATTTGTAAGAAAAAACCCAAGATCACAAAAATAAGGAGGAGTTCGTTCTTGAGAGGGGGTTTATATTATAATCAAAGAGGATACTCTTTCGGAGAAGTTTGCTTATACTCTATCGTCTGGCAATAACGGTGTGAGTTTGGGGCCCTGGTCTGGAATATAAAAGTATCTAAATCCATACATAATGTCCTTCAGTGGTACTATCATTGTCTTTTTGTTTCATATATTTCAGCTATCCTTCATAGTTAAAATGGTTCCAAGTCCCGATTGGTTTGCTGGAGTTGACAGTGTGGACCTTTGTCGAGCAGGGCGATGGCGTCGCAGAATACACATGACGATGAGGCCAATGGATGGCGGTACAGATCAGGGCTTAACGTATACCTCTCCAAACTGGCCCTCCCATCCACAGGAACCGGTTCATCAGATACTTACAACCAAACCACGTCATCCAGCCAGTCCATTTTACGATCCCGATCAAGATAGATTACCAAGAATAGCTCATGTTCTGATCGAACGAATCGGTGAGTTTGTGCGACGTGGTAAGCGAAAATCCTCAAAATTTCAGGATTCTGTAAACATTTTTGTTGCCAGTGAAAACCGTAAAACTACAACAAAAACATTAGAAACAACGAAGGTTATAACCACAGCGCTTCCGCTAAAAACTAAAAGTTATAGAGAGGAGACAGAACAATTAAACAACCATAACGATCACTCAGACATTTCGTATCAGAACATGAGTTTGTTTTCTTCACAATCTGTAAATTATGATAAGGGCGTTGAAGACGTAAGCGAGACACACACCCCGACATTGCTAATCAAAAATGATGACAGTTCAGCAATCCAAGGCAGTTCCTTAGGCTACCTAAGATCCAAAAAGCCAGAACACGGCAATATATTTGGAGGTAATATAATGATGAAAACGACACAGGAGCTGCAACGGTCAACGGCCAGAACTACATCATTGGTTAAAAACAGAAAAGATCAAATACCCGTAATGCCGTCCTCGTATTCACACATTACAAATTCCCCAAAGTGGAGATCAGCAACACAAAACTTTGTAGAACCCACAGAGCCCACGGTATCTGCAAAATCCATATTCCGGACTAACGCAGGGATTGTGTATGGTGAAGACAAAGACACGACAAACTACCATGGGCCAGGTAAAAAGTTGTAAAATATCTTATTATATATAAATGATCACAACCCAATGGTATTAGTTTTAGGGTTACTTAACCTAAAACCTATCCGTTGCGGTATATATCGCGGCATGTAGAAATTTCTGACCTCTCCCAATCCATGAGGTCAATGCTCTCTTCTGTTGGTGTTAAATGAACTTTTCTGACTATTTTCCCCATGGGAGATAAATTGTTTAACGCCCTGGTCTACTGTCGGATTGTAATTGGATCGAATTCTAAACTCCCATTTGGGACTCCATCGTAAATGTTTACAGGGCGTGGAAACAAAACATGGAATTTCTGAATGTTCAGATGAAATCATACAGAGGTGGGGGATTTTGAAACCCCAGGCTTCATAGCGAGATGACATTTTTTCGGGCATCACCATTTTTTGAAAAAATTATGGTGTCTGATGATGTTTTTTAAATAGGTGTTGTTACATAAATGTAAACATCTGCCAACAAGAAGAAACAGGATTACATTTTTACAGATATTTGTTAAGTTTTATCAAAGACATGTACATTAAATGAAATGACATCAAATCAGATCTTTCCTGATTGGTTCGAATTCAGGTGGGTATATTGTCAGGGGCGTTTTAAGGTTTATCATGGCGGAGGCTATTATATACTATTTTGATTGCCCTCTTTCGCAATGGGGGGGGGGGGGCGTCTTGATCGATGATTTTTGTGCCAATGCAATGACTCCGTTCTCATACAGTAATGGATTGTTATTATTATTATTATTAAGAACATTTATATAGCACACAATTCACATAGTGCTCAAATGCGCTTTACAAAGTAAGTAGTAAAAAACAATATAAAAGAAACAAAATACTATACAATAATTCAGGAATAAAATAAACATAAAATTTGATAAACTTATACATAAAACTGTAAATAATATAAGGAAACTATTGAATAAGAAAAAAAAGACAATTTAAATATCACGACCTAGATTAAAATATACATTCTTCAAAAAATATACTTTAGTTATAAATTAAAAGCTTCTTTAAATAAATGAGTTTTAATATGTTTCTTAAAAATTGTAATTGTTATAGAATTTCTAATGTTAAAAGGTAATGAATTCCAAACTTTTGGTGCATGGATACCGAATGCTCTATCACCTATTGTTTTTAATCGTGATCGCTGTTGACATAACAGTAAACTATCAGATGAGGACCTCAGAGTTCTAGAAGGTGTGTATAGTTGAAATAAATCGCTTAAGTATGAAGGCGCAGATCCATTGAGGCATTTAAAAACTAAGAGAAGTAATTTATATGCGATTCTAAAACGAATGGGTAGCCAGTGTAATTTAATTAACATAGGGGTAATATGATCTGTATGTTTAGATTTAGTGATAAGCCTAGCAGCTGAGTTCTGAACCATTTGAAGTTTGTGAATTAGATTATCAGGGATACCAGCTAAGAGAGAGTTACAGCTATCCAGTCTAGAAGTTACAAGTGAATTTACAATGGTTTTTTATAACATCTGGGGCTAAATTTGAACGAATTTTACTTATGTTTCTGAGATGAAAATAAAATACTTTACAAATATTATTGATTTGCGTGCTCATGGCCATATGACTGTCGAAAAATACACCAATGTTTCTGGCGGACTCAACAGGTTTGATAATGTGAGATCCTAATAATATGATAACCTCATTTTAAGACAGACGACTTGGATCCAAAAAGGATGTACTCTGATTTATCGTCGTTTAATTTTAAAAAGTTAACAGACATCCAGGATTTAATTTCTGATATACACATTTCAATTTGTTGCTTTGAATAATTAGACGAGGCAGGATTAAAAGCGATACAGAGTTGGGTATCGTCCGCGTAAAAGTGAAAGTCTACTCCATATTTCTGAGCAATGTCCCCGAGGGGAGTTGTATAAACTGTAAAAAGAATAGGCCCTAAAATAGAGCCTTTGGGCACTCCATAATGGAGGTCCTTGGGCTCGAAGAGTTTGTTGTTTATCAACACTGTCTGACTTCTTAATTGAAGATAAGACCGAAAAAGTGCTAGAGAAGAGCCAGGCACTCCAAATTCAGAATATAGCCTGGACACTAACATTTCGTGGTCCACTGTGTCAAACGCGGCGGACAAATCTAATAGTACCAGCATCACGCATTTGTTGTTGTTCATGGACATCAAAATATCATTACGTATTTTCGATATTTTTTCAGAAAAGAAATTAGCAAATCTGTTTGGAAGATCTGCACAATTTTCCGTAGGGAGTGTAGTTTTGCCGTAGTTCGGATCTAACAAAGTATTAACAACAGTAACAGTGAAAAGAAAACGATTGACTCGGACTCGGGAACCTTTTGTCAGAAGTGGGGCCCTTTTGTCTGCCTTTAGGGCCCTCTAACTGTGGCACATTTTCATTTTTCTCATCGTTTTATTTGCATTTTTCTCCCATTTTATTTTTCCAATTTCTTTGATTTTTTCGCGAGGAGGCTGGCGCCTCCAGCGCCTCAGCTATAAGACACCTTTGCGCATGATTGGATTACGTTACAAAATCAAGATGCAAAAGGGCTATAAGCTATTGCTATACTCACGAACTGAATCCACAGGAATACGGAATACGCGTCTTCTGCTGTCAAATTTTCATAAATTTTATGAGGGATGCCCCCATACGCGCTGACGAAAATTTGGGCGGCACAGAGTGAGATTTTGGTTGCTGGGGCACATAAATAAGATTATCTTGGACCACTGTCTAAGTTAATGTACTCACGACCCAGGGATTAGAGGAATGTGCATTGGAAACCGTCTAATTTTCAAATTTTCTGGGGAAGGTCAAACTTTCCCAAACAACTTGTCTGTCGCGCATTTCATGGTGCAGGAACACAATAAGATGTTAAAAAGTCAGACGTTTTAGGCTTTAATCCGACAATGCAGATATGTTATGATTTTATAAAGCATTCATTCAATTCATATGACAACTCTGCGATGTATTTTCATTTCATATGTGTTTTGTTTTGTTTTATATTTCCAGGATCCATAGATTGTTTGGTAACAGATTGGGGTGCATGGGGGCCATGCAGTAAGACATGCGGGTTTGGAAGGAGGATGCGTAAGAGGCAAATTTTACAACAGCCTGAGAAGGGGGGTAGTGCTTGTCCACGTGTATCGATAGAATCCTTATGTGGAAGCATGCGTACTTGTGGATGGAATCATTTTAGCATGTTTGCGCAGGAATCGCGGAGAAGAAGAGATCATCGAATGAATAGTTTACCGTAATAATGGGTAAATTCCGATGTGTAGACCAAATATAGTGAATGAGCAAAATAAATATTTCATATTTTTCTTTAATTTCTAACGATAGCTGGTTACTAAGTACTATTTTTCGCAGTAATTTCACAATCTGCCAAGATTGTTGAATTACATGACATCAGCAAAATATAACTAAAGGAATGTGATTTTTATTGTTGGTTTGTGTATATAATGTGTTAAAATTGCAACATTCTTGGTATGTAATCCAAATAAATGTCTGGGCAGCCTGTTTACAGACTTTGATTGGAATCAACCAAGCAGTTTATGGAAAAGGGTCGTTAATGTCTAAATGCAGGAGAACCGCAACACAGATATAACAAACAACGCGAAAAATAGAAGATGAACACGTGGACAGAAAACAACGAAATAAAAAAAAGCAATACACTAATGGTCTGTTGATACTGAGCTAGAACACGATCGCATTTGATAGTGCTATTTGAATGAAGCCGTGTTTCTAACCGCGAGCGCTGTCGAATATTTGTTTCTAAACAGGTATCACGAACGATTCTAATTAGCCAAAAGATCGAAAGGCAAGTAATGACCAAATTATCAATGCCCCAGTTTCATCTGCGACGCATTCAGTACAAATGATGATTTGCTCGGAAAGTCGCAGTGGTCGTGTTTTATCAATGGGCCTTAAGTACGAAATGAAATTAGAAAGCTAAAACGCACAAATTAAATGAGTCACATTAAGAACGAGATAATTTTGTTAAAATGACATAGATGAATAGATGGGCAATAATATGAACCCGTTAGCGTCAATAACGGCAATTTGAGAATAAATATATAGATTGGTGACCAATATTGAAATTGCCAATATTATATTATGTAAGTGTATCATTTTACAAAATATGATTGGTTATATATCTAAGTTTAGAAATTTGAAGTTTAGAAATTGCTTTTAATAAACGCATTATAATGTTCCTCTATAATGTTCCTCGTGCTTGGCAGTGCATTTAAAATAAAGAGATTTTATCCTTGAAAGACATGGTTCTTCGTCGTTACATATAGCTTAAAATCGACTGCATCTGAATAGAAATAATAGAATATGTTGTACAAAGAAACATTCAGTTATAAATGATATTGGTATCACTACAATGGTTACATGATCCACAGGAATGCCCGCCTTTCAGAATCTCCTCTGTCGGGTGAACCTGGATCACCCTTGAGCGTTTTGAAAAATTCAAGAGTCGCCCAATTTAAGACTGTCACCAATTCAAATAATCCCCATGGTATTTTGTCTGGGAAGATAATTTTGGTGTCTAACCGTACGTTTTGGAGGCCAAGGAATACACTGAAACCATTAATTATGTTGTTAGGTGTTTAGATGATAGTAAAATCCAAAATGCCAGACAACATGGTCTGTTAACTCGACAGCGGAGGTTGGGGAACATTCACATCGTTGGCGAGGTGTGAGGATTGACCCACGATAAGGTCTAAGGATGTTCTCTCTAACGAGACATCGGCGCACTGTATCGGCACTGATTGGTCTTTCGTGTGTTCCCACTATCTGACTTGCTGTCCTAGATGCCTGTGTGAAGGGATTCTGCACGTGCTATCACACAACATGGCAGTCTTGTCGCCTTGTTGTAACGCTTGGTCTACCAGTTCGGGATCAAGTGTTGCTTAAGCCTGTAGATGATCCGAACATTGACCTGGAAGTGATTGGCAACGGCTTGGGCAGTGTGGCCAGTGTCGAGTCTTAGAAGCGTGATTGTGAATGATTCAACCAGGTATGGAGCTGCATTCTATACTATAGATTATAGGACTGGTCCCGGTGAACAGCACGTGCAGTTACACGCAAATCATTACCATCTCAGAACATTTCCTTGGTTCAATGCTGTGTTTGGGAAGAAGCCTTATTGCTTAGGTAATGTTGGAGATGTGGTCACAAATATACCATAAAAATATTTTTATGCATTGCGTTTATTCAGAGGAACACACCGACCTTACGTTTCTTTCGCTGCTAGTGTATTTCTGGATATAGGAGCAGTTGAGCGATACGATAACAACACATACATGCCTGTCAGGGGCTCTGTGGTCACATGGAACTGTCCTGAATTTAAAAAACAAATTCTACCCGTAAAGTACGAAAATAACCCCTACAAAACTAGATAATATTCAGTTTAATCAGAGCACCCTCACCTCTCGATAAAATAGACACCGCGAAGTCTTTTCGCAAATCTGTGGTTTAGTGACATTGTATGGAATATGGCCCGTAGGCTACTCACAGAGCATCATCTCCCTCTCTCGATAAAATATCCCCCTTTAAGTTTCGGATAGATATATATGTGCTTTTTTGAAAAAAATATAAGGGATGGGGTTTTTAGTTTTGTTTGTTGCAAGGTTTTTGAATCGAGTGGTCTCGCGTAATCTTTATTTCCAACAACTAAACTAGGTAGCAAGCTAATAAATTTTCTGAGCCGACATTTACTTGCCCCTCTGGAAATCTTGCTTGCCCAATGGTTCTGGCTACGGGCAGGAATCAAGCAATTTAAACTTACCTGATGTGAACAGGCATGCCTTGCGTATCGCAAGGTGACTGCATTTTGTAGGCAGCATTGTAGTATGCAAATACAAGATACTATAGGATATTAGATAAAGAGCTGGCAGTTCTCACCAAAGTAGTTAACATCTAGATTATGTAATGGGAATTTGCTGAATCGAGAATTTTGCGATTTAAAGCTTCGAACATAATTACTAAAGTCGGTGCGATAATAAACATAATCTCGATTATCCATTTCTTGATTTAATCATGAATGAGTGTTGGGCAGCATATTGGATCCTAATCCAGTAAATATCACAGGCTAACAATGACATCGAGAGTTGATTATGACCAGTATAAGATAATTAATAACTAAAACATTTTAGGCCTAAAGAAAGACTTGCAATAGGCAGATGTAGCTCTTGCATAAGGTATGTCTAAGTCAATGATTTTCGTGAAGACTGCTTTATTATAAAGCCGAGCCAAAGTGGTTAAGGCTGGTTCGCTAGCCTGGAGGGCGCATGTTCAGTCCCTGCATTGGCTGAAATAGTTCATTGGGAATTTTCTATGTGGTTTCAGTGGTGTCATACACAAGACAGCTGCTTTGTCATTTGGATGGGAAAAAACCAGAGGTCCCATGTATACATTGGTATTCATGTAAAAGATTCCTCAGCCAGTGGAATTCGATACAGAAAAGGTTATACTGATGCTGCCCGGGCCCAACCCTAACCCTCATAGCACACTGTATGGCATATGCCCGTCTCCATGAGCTCAGTTGGGGCAGATCAGTAATACGTTAAACCCCATTTCATTTCTTTATTATAAATGCATTCATATTGAGGTAAAACAAATTAATGAGTATACTATACACCACGGACCGGACCGTACACAGATCTCTGGTCCACGAAATTATGTTCAGCCAGTGTTATGCCGATAAGTACCTCCCACCTGCAGCACTGGTGGTATTAATGGACACCGTCATCTTTTCCTACATTCATCATTGAACCATGTAACTTATATTTGTCATGCAGCCCATTTGATCATGCCATGGTGTATCAATAAAACTAGCATCAGCAGGCTGATCCCCAATCCTGTTTGTAAGTGAACTTACAAAACCCCAAGAGGATTGAACTAATTATAAAATTTGTGTTTTGATGAAACAAAAATTATGTACAAAATTTAATAAAATGAAAGACAGCTGGTATAAGATTATTTTAGAAAAATAATACTCCATATGCTATGACATTGGGGGTGTTCTGTTGGATGCTCCTGAATGTGATGAATCTGTGGAATCATAATTCAAAATGGACTCTGCCTTGGCCACATCTTCGGCTCTCATTCTTCGATAATTGGGATGGAAGAAGAGAATAAGTATAACTGTACCTAATGCTGCTAAGGCATTAAAAAATAAATTTGGTACTGAAAAATAGAAAGAAACTAAATTGGTCAGTCATATGAATTATTTTTCAGTCTGTATTCCAATGAGAGTCTCTAAGAACTAAGAAAAAAGATGGAACAAGAAAATAAACAAAATGAAATTGAATGAAACATTATAATTCATTCAGTCCCCAGAAACGTGAGGTGTAATAATAGTCCCTGGAAACATAAAATTTTAATCTCTTTCATTTGTTCATAATTGCTTTAGGAATCTTATATTTGCACATTTTGTTACCAGTGGAATTAGCATTCTCTTTTGGCATATTGAACTCTAAACATTCTAATGTTTAATCCACAATATGACTGCCAAAATAAGTTATACACAAATAGACATGATTACCTGTCCAGTCTTGACTGATATCATTGCCACTAGTACCATTAGTTCGACATCCATTTGGTAATATAACTTCATTTGCTGGTAATGGTTGAGCTAAATACTGTGCCGCTAACATGTAAATAACACCTTGTATTTGCCTATTAATAAACAATATTTGCCTTAAAGGGACAATAACATTCTTGCTGGCTTGGTAGCTCCAGTAAATAAATAATACCCTTATTCTAAGTACTAGATGTTTAAGTGTCCTACCTGTTGTGTAAATTATCCATTACCATTACAACCTATTTTACTTGTCCAGAGGGTTCGAAAATATTTTAAAATCCAAGTCACATTTGAAAAGGTTTACGTTAGACTTTTCAAATCAATTGGTTGAATTTTTCCAATTTTTTAAAATAAGTGTGTTAAGAGGAAATTTATATCATAATTTAATTGGAATATTCTAAAATAATACGATTTGTTGACCAGAAGAATGGGACATATTATTCAGTTACAACAAGAGTGTTATTAGGGCTTTAATAATATGTGATACAGCTTAAATCATCATACCAAAAGACACAAAAAAGGTTTAAAGACAAAATATTCAGTTATAAATAAATGCATGCCAGAATTATCATTGAAACTATTTAATACCAGAAAAGAAAGAGAAATGAGGTTTAATGTCCACTCGACACAAACTAGGTCATTTCGGGACTAACATATGGTTTAATTTTATTCCAATAATTTGCTTGCGCATAGGGGTCTTTAGCAGTGGGAGGAAATCGGAGGACTGGATAAAATCCATGAAGTTAGGACAGTCAACTCTATTCCTTGGCAGGTACAACCGGGGATTTGAAACTAAGCCAGATGACTCAATGACAGGCTTTATGATAGAGCGTCTGTGCACACGACCGAACGTGACCGAACGTGCTTACCATTCGGCAATCCAACCCCCCTAATACCAGAAAACATGAAATGTAAATATTGCATGTATGATGGACAGAAGTATTTCATGAACCCGTTTCATAGTTTGTCTTATTTCAACAATGTGGCTATAATATAATAACTTACCCTGAAATAAAGAGAAAACCAGAACTTGTTGCTTCTGCTACAGGATATGTTATTTCAACAGCTAATTCCATTGATATAGGATATATAGCAAAACCAAAAAATCCAAATCCAGATATTGATATAGCTGTTAAAATTGGATGACCTCGTAATCTACTGATCTAAAAGAAAATTAAGGATTATTAGTTTCGGTTAATAAGCATACTAGACATCATCATGACATCTCAAGCCTTATCCTATAATCCTATAACTTGTATTAATCAATAAATAAGTGGAAGTGAAAATGACAAATTATAAAACAAAAGTATACAGAAACTTATTTTTCATCTATGAACATAAAGCCTGTGTATAAATTTTTTAGAGCATCCTTAAGATTTTACAAAGTGATCAAGGGCCAAAACTGAGCAAATCTGTTAACAGTAATTATTCAAATTATCAGGATTCTTTTACTTGCCAACATGTACATGGGACCTTCGTTTTTCATCCCATCCCACACTACTGTCAAGGACAAAACCCTCACTGAAAATTCCTCAGGAACTTTTTTAGCCAACACTGGCATCGGAATCCCCTGCTTAGTTAGCCAGCACTTTACTCGCTGAATCATCAAGATATCTTTGCATTTTAGTGTATTGGGAGTTTATGCTATAGCAAGTTCAAGCAACTGACCAATGTAAAGAATATTCCAAATAATGTAGCTAAGCCAAGGCTCATTTTAATAACTTCTTCAAACAGCTTTGTTTTATCAACAAAAAGTCCAGCTACAGCACCTCCAACAGCCCCTATAGCAATCATTAGTGCTCCACAAAGACCTGAAAAAGACTGGAAAAAAAAAGATTGTCAGGCAATGAAACATCTACACAGAAGCAAATTTGTCTTCCATGCTATAGCGATCTTAGGATATAATGGCGATTATGTCTCAATCGAGCAACTTCCAGTGGTACAATTAAACTATTTTAATCAATTGTTCTTGTTAAGAAATAGAAGTATCATCCAATTCACGTAGGCCTGTACCAGCATCTGTACTGCTTGAATTTACCCTGACACATTGTTTTTAGGTTAATTTATCGCAGTGCCAATTTTCATGTGAAATAAATGCTGAAATAATCCAACTGATTCTCAAAATTTTGAAAGATAGATTGCATGCCACAGAAACAAGATTGTCCAAGCTGTCCATAAACACCTTCACATAGTGATTTATTTAAAAGACACAAAATATGGCATCGCTAGACAGTGAATATACAATCACCCCGAACATTTTGAAGAGTAGTTGTTAAGATTTTGGATAAGGGGCAACAACTGAGAAATTAGATTCATATTTTTTAAAACTAAGTGTAGAGTGGACAGTCAGGACAGATGGAAGAAAGGTATAAGATAAGTTAAATGATTACCACTTTTGGCAAGAAAACAATCAAAATATACATGAATTTTGAATACTTTATCTCCACAAAGTCCAACAGATCTTTAAAATGACCACACTTTTTACAATCAATCTAATTAAAACACTGATCCTATTTTTTATAGTTCAAAATTTTGTTTTACTTGTCTTCACTACATTAGGATCTGGAAAAGTTGTTACATGTGTAGGATTAACCTATCAAATGTTCTGTTGGGGAGCGAGGGGGGATCTTGGCGCATGGTGCACGGAACTGTGGGTAGACATTCGCAGCAGAAACAAAGAAAACGCTGTATTTCCAAATACCTCCTTAGGGTCAAAAGCCATGTGCATGACCCCTGATGCAACCTCCCACTACAACGGGTCAGATATTTATGTTGTGGAGGCCATCAAAAGTACAAAAAAAAAAAAAAACGAAATACAGAGTGATATTTCAATTAGACTGTTTTAAGATGGACAAAAACAAAATGAACTTACATTTTGGTAATCTCTTGGGCACAAAATTTGTTCTATGAATGTTGTATTGGCAGAAAATATTGCTAATCCTGCACCAAAGACTGTCCAAAGTAACCAATAAGATTTTACCTTTAAAAGCTGGAAAAAAAGTTTATTATCTAAATTATAACAAGAAGATACAGTCATCAACATTGGATATGTTCTGGTTGGTACAGACTATGTACCACAGAAATAGAAAATCTCTGTGTTATTGGTAATCAAAAAGCGAAATTCTGGTTATGTACCAGTATCACATATTGTTCATTAGCAAATTAATGTTAATAGGGTAATATTTCTCAGCAATAATACTGAAAAGTAATTGAATACCAAAAACTAAGTCAGATTTATTTCCAATGAATTACACAATATTCAATAATAAATTTACTATTGAGGGAAAAGCTCAACTATTATAATAGACTGATGTCTGTACATTCATAAAGTCATTTTCAACATTTTCCAAGACTAGTTTAGGAATATTAATTGCATACCAAAATCTCAGCCTAGTTTGTTTTAATGGAAAGACAAATATTAAACAAACATTCATTCTCCAATGCTAAGTATAGATCAGCTTTGCAACTTATTGAATACAATTATCTCATCTCAAATGCATACGATATGAGCACTGTGTACAGCAACTAGTACAGTTAAGTTTTCTTGTTCAAGCATATACATTAAAAATTACAGGAACTTAACCGAATTAATGAATGACAATATCTAAGCTTTAAAGACAGTAAAATTAATAATAATTATTAAATTTGAAAACAGTATGTAATTTATTATGTCGTTAAAATTGTTTCCTACCTTTTTGAGCCCGGAGAAGAAAGGTTCTGATACTTCTGCTGCACTAGCACTGGGTGGAGTTGGTGGTCCTGAACTACACACACCAAATGTTGCGATGATGGCACCGAGACCACTTAAACCTGTACACACCCATAGCTTCAAAATTAATAGACATTTATATACATGAATTATATATATATTTATGGATCGCAAAAAATCTACAACAATAACACATGAAGTAGGCTGTGTTACCTGTGATCGCCTGCCCAATATTTTATCAGAGGAATTACAGGGAATACAACATACAATCGCTTACTTATCACACTGAAGTAAGGTAATCAAATATTCCAGATGGCATTAACATAGCACTTTGGATAGACTTATTAAAATAAATTGATAGCTTAATATCGACCATTGAAGATCAGTCATAAACATTTATATTTCTGTTACTATTGAAGTTTTCATAATTTACTTTTACAAGCAATACATTTTTGAAAAGATAAAATGATTTAAGCACTAAATTTGGATCAAAGCCTATCAACTCTTACTGGTAGTATAAATTTCAAGCCAGTTGGTTGGATGATAGCTAATCAGTTATAAAATGATACTGGTAACAAGAATTAAGGATTGAGAGACAGGCCCATGAAAATATACTTACCATTAATGGCATATCTGCCTTAGTTTGAACAATTTTTGGTGACATTATATTGGCTAATAATATTCCTAGGGGATTGGCTGTAAAATAATTTAAAGCAATTAAATAATAAAACATTAGAATGACAGGAAATGAAGAACAGGATCCACAAAAATGAAAAGGATTTCTTGAGAAGTAAATGTAAATTGAAATCATTTTCTTCAATTCTAGACCAAAATGTTAACAAAAACACTTTGAGAAAATTTGGTTGGGTTAGCTTTTTCTATTGTTTGAGATGCCCACAGAAATATAGAAATATAATGTTGCTCTTCTGGTGGTGGTGCATGATTAAACATTGAATAATTCCTAACTTACTACAGTCTCCAAGAAAACGATTGGTAAGATGAAGGACCATAAAAAGAAGAAAACACAATTAGAATAGGCTTATCATCAAGCCTAATAATACCATCATATAAGCATAAGCAAAAAAAAGCAAAATCAAACATACCCATTGAGGCTATAGTGTTTGCTGTGGCTCTCTGTGATCCTGGGAACCATACTGCTGCAAGCTTTGTAGGACAGAACATAATAAATGGTTGAGCACAAGCAGCAATGAGTTGACCAGTTAATAAAACAGGATATTTCATATCTGATGGAATAAATGTATATGTGGTGAGAGATCGTAATAAAGCCCCTATAACATTCAACCATGCTGCTAAAATAATCTGGAATAAAAAATAATTACATAATAAACAAGACCTCGCCAAATTGAAAAGGCAATTAGATGACCCACAATTCTTTTATTGAATATTCATATTTTTATAAAGCATTGAACATTTTGCTTACCTGAGCAGAAAATTCCAATCATCGAACTTAGTCAAGGTATTGGTGTACAGAAACTATACTTTAAATTTCACCACGTTTAATCAAATCTCATTGCCGCGGACAATTTTCATTATTGAACTTAGTCATGGTATTGTTGTAATGAAACTATAGCAAATCTACTAATAGTAATGAATATATATTATTATCAATTGAATACATACACTTATTCTTAAACCTAAAGTGTCTATAAGCCAGGAAGCTGTAAAACCACATGGTATAGAAGCTATTAGGTAAACTAATGATAACCAATTAACTTGCATTCCACTGATATTGAAGTAGGCTGTAGTGATGTTTGTAATAGGTGAAAAGCAAATCCACATCTGGAAAAAAAAGTATACATGCTAAAGGTCCTTTAAAATTTGGTTAATAGCCTGAAGTAAGATATGCATTTAGTGAAAAAAGATGTATTTTGCTAGGCTTGATCTCACCGAAACAAACATTCAATTATTTATTTCAATACTTAAAAGTGTTTGTTTGTGTGAAATCATTGTTGAGTTATTCAACCTGTATATATTATTGTAGGCTGTACATTTGCATTAGCTATACAAACTCATGCTGAATCCAGATTTGGTTACACAATAGTAGGCAAATTTCAACTCAAAGATAGGCTGGCACTGCCAGGCAGGATACGCCCACATTTTTGAGAGATGGATAGAGAAAAAGCAATACCGAAAGTGATTTTTCCTACATCATTAAGTCCTGTATTTCATACTGTATTGGGAGCAGCCATTTTGTTGGTCAGTTCCAGTCTGATATTCACGAAATTCGAAGCCGACAATGATTATGGTTTGACGGTACACAACCTAGAAATGTTACTTTTCGTCAAAATCGGATAAGAATTGTGACCTGTAGAGAGTCCACAACCATGATATACCATATTTTTACACTGTTCGCGTACAAACGATGACCATTTCGTCCGGCAATTTTGGTACGATTTTCACGAAATTCAAACTCAACCTTCCTTACGGTGCAACAGTAATATAATCAGAGTTTTTTTTAAATCAGATAATAATTGTTCGAGAGATAGACAGAGAACAAGCAATACCGAAAGTGATTTTTCCTACAATCAAAGGCCATAATTCATTAAGTTACAATTTGATATGCGCAAATATCGAAAAGAATAAAGATCTTTAGGTTATAAACAAGCTTTTCAGGTTTCATCAAAATCGAATTAAAATTGTCACCTCTACAGGGTCCACAACTTTGACATACCATATTTTTACACTGTTCGCGTACAAACGGCGGCCATTTTTTCTGGCAATTATGGTCCAATTTTCTCGAAATTCAAACTCAACCTTCCGTAGGGTGTAACGGTGATAGAGTCAAACGTTTTTTCAAATCGGATAATAATTGTGACCTCCAGAGGGACCATAGGCGATTTTTCGGACAATCAGGGGCCATAATTCAGTAAGTTACGATCCGATATGCGCAAATATCGAAAGGAACCAAGATCTTTGGGTTATAACCATGCATTTCAAGTTTCATCACAATCAAATTAAAATTGTGACCTCTACAGGGTCCACAACCATGATATACAATTTTTTAACAGTATTCGCGTACAAACGGCGGCCATTTTGTATGGCAATTTTGGTCCGATTTTCCCGAAATTCGAACTCAAACTTCCTTACGGTGTAACGGTAATATAATCAACCGTTTTATTAAATCGGATAATAATTGTGACCACCAGAGGGACCACAAGCTAAAATAAGGCGATTTTGCGTATAATCAGGGACCATAATTCAGGAAGTTACGTTCCGATATGCGCAAATATCGAAAGGAACCAAGATCTTTGGGTTATAACCATGAATTTCAAGTTTCATCAAAATCGAATAAAAAATGTGACTTCTACAGGGTCCACAACCTTGATATACCATTTTTTAACAGTAGAATCCGTATGAGCAGCCACTCCTATTCAGCGACATCTCCTTGTAAGCGGTCACAATAAATTCCCCCCGTACAAAATTCTATTGTTTCATCTCTTTATTCAACGGTCACTCCTCTAACGCGGCCAGCGGTCACTATTTTGAAATGAATTTAACAAAACATCGCCCATTCAACGGCCATTGTTGAATGATACCATCTTGTCGTTCTTCGTAACACCCCCGCTAATCCCGTGAGTAGTAATCAATTAAATGGACTCCCACAAATCAGGTAAAAAGAAATGTGAAAATCCCAATTAACCCGGGATTATCTGTTAATTAATCTTTTGTTTTATTTAACGACAAACCTGATCACTGTTTTCACACGTAACGGGACATTATTTGATACTGATTGAATAAACTGAAAGTACTGACTAAAAGCCGCTATGTTGTTAAATAGACGTTTTAGCGCCACCTGTAATATTACATACAGAGTTACACCCCCTGTGATTCGGTAGCTAAATCAGCGATGTTTTTTGGTTCGTGTGCTTCTTTGATAAAATAAAATTAATTCATCGATTTTCTTCACAAAAATGGATAAATATTATCGAATACATCACTATGATTGACATTAGTATTGAAGGTTGGTACAAAATGACAAGTTTACAGAAGTTATGTCAGCGATTCAGCGACGGCCAAATTTACCGATGCAATTGAAGTCTGAAGTATTGCATTGGTGTTTGCTTCCAATGCATTCAAGTGTAATATTAATTGATGTCAGCACGAAAAAACATGAGATTTTACAAAAATGCATAAATATTATCGAATGCATGACAATGATAGACAGTAGTATTGAAGGTTGGAACAAAATGACATGTTTACGGAAGTTATGTCCGAGATTCATCGACGGCCAAATTTACCGATGCAAATGCACCCAAGCGTAATATTAATTGATGTCAGCACAAAAAACTCGAGATTTTATTAAGAGGCCACTCCCGTTAAGCGGTCAATCCTAAAATTTCCCGTGGGTGGCTGCTTAATGCAGATTCTACTGTATTCGCGTACAAACGGCGGCCATTTTGTATGGCAATTTTGGTCCGATTTTCCCGAAATTCGAACTCATTCATCCTTAGGGTGTAACAGTGATATAATCAAACGTTTTTTTAAATCGGATAATAATTGCGACCTCCTCCAGAGGGACCACAAGCTAAAAAGGGTGATTTTTCGGACAATCAGGGGCCATAATTCAGGAAATTACATTCCGATAGGCGCAAATATCGAAAGGAACCAAGATCTTTGGGTTATAAACATGCATGTCAAGTTTCATCAAAATCGGTTCAAAATTGTGACCTCTATAGGGTCCACAAGCTAAAAACGTGATTTTTCGTACAATCAGGGGCCATAATCCATGAAGTTTTCATCCGATACATGCCAATATCGAAAGCAGCCGAGATCTTTTGGGGATAAACCTATATTTCAAGTTTCGTCAAAATCGGATAAGAATTGTGACCTGTAGAGAGAGGGTCCACAAACAAATTGTGGACGAACGGACGGACGTCCGGACGGACAGGGGCGACCGACAATATACGTCCACATAAAAATGTGGGCGTATAAAAATTTGAAACAGACTGATTTTCTATGGAGAAAATTGAAAATGTTTATTTTCACAATAGTATAAACTAATTCATTAATTTTTGTTCTTTAAATAAAGTCAAGTCAAATTTGGAGGAAAACAATAGGTGGTCTGTACATGGGTGTAGGACTTGAATGGTCAAAATATTGTCTGTCATTGAGTCAATGGTCGTGATTTTAATTCCAAATTTGTAAAATGTCCAAGGAAATGAAATCAAATGGGGTTTAATGTCCTACTGTTCTACTCCAACTGGGCTATTAATGAAGATGGGCATAGGCAACATATAGAAATGGTTTCACTACTGCTGTCTTCTGTCTTACTCCAGTAGCAGTAGTGGTTTTTCCTACAGAGTTCCTTTGCGCAAGTTTTTTTAGTCAAATGACTACAAAAAGTTTACTGGCCTATAGCTCACTTAATTTACAAATAAACTGGCCCAAAGCAGTACTGCACGTAGCTTAACATACAATAAATCAATTCTTACTGAAATAAAGGTGAGGCCTTACCGCATAATTATATGATTTGATGAAACCCATCTCCTACGCGAAATTTCAACTGGCCAACCGTCATGGACGTCATTAGGCCTACAACATAAACAGCGCTATGCAGAGAAAAACTGTTCGGTAACTATTTTAATGGTCCAGTCTTTACTATTTGTGATAGAATTACTTATTTTAATACAAACTGTAATGATGTGTGTTGACAATTGGGCGTTTGAACCTATTTGAACTTGCGAAAGGGGTCTTAGACTGTACCAATTGTTAACTTAACTTTACGAAATTTAGCTCAGACTGTGCCACAATGACGTACTTTTAGCAGTGGGAGGAAACTGAAGGATCCGGAGAAAACCCATGAGGTTAGCCAGGCAACCCTACTCCTTGTCTTGTATAACTGGGGAATCAAAACCAAGCTATATTAGTTGACTGAATGACAGACCAGACAAAATTATTGAAATAAAATTGAAACCATTTAGTCCCAAAATAACCTAGTTTGTGTCGAGTGGACGTTAAACCCCATTTTTCTCTCTTCTCTCTAGTCTCTAGATCGGATAATAATTATAATAACAACATGTCGCGTGACTGGGCTGTCACCATTTCGATAAAGTGTTACGGTTGTAGCCGTATTAAATCCGTTTTTAAATAATTACCAATGAATTTGCCATATTGACAATACAGACGACAAATACAATAAACCATCTTCTTTTGTAGACTTTATACTCTGTCCCAATAAATGGTCTGTAATGAATATCAGAGATACTTGGTGCAGAATATCTGCTGTAGTTAGTGTCATCCGCCATTTAGTCACGTGAGGGTTAATAATAGAGGTTTTTCCGGAATTTCCCTTTATAATCAAGACGTCATTTTTGGCCCGGTGGTGCGTTTGAAAGACATCGAGATACCATCGAGACCACATGTACGTTTGTCGTGATTACTTTTTAACATCAAAAAGGGGGTGTACATAAAAGGTAAACCTTGTTGTAAAAATCTAAACCAAAATAAAATCCGTAATGAGGAAAATATTTAGATAAAAGGTTTGTTTTGGTTTTATCCAAAC
This sequence comes from Patella caerulea, assembly GCA_036850965.1. Taxonomy (NCBI): domain Eukaryota; kingdom Metazoa; phylum Mollusca; class Gastropoda; family Patellidae; genus Patella; species Patella caerulea. Next base: position 31,254,435 of record JAZGQO010000006.1, read on the forward strand.
CGGAACTACATCACACGCAATGCATTATAGCTGATGTAAAATCGAGTACCGACCGAAGATAACCAGGCAAGACAAAATGGATGCCGCTTGTGAAATAAATGGTAAATTTTAACAGATTCTTTTTTTTTGTACATAGGCTATTGGGTAGATTTGGATAAATTTATGTTACTCAGAATAATGCAATAACTATCTATATTAACATGCTTATTATAAATTGCAGTTACATTATTCTTCTAATATCTAATTTCCACTCCTCAAGCATTTCTGTTTTCATTGAAGGGAGAGGCCCCATCAGGATAAATCAAATTCTACTACAGCCAGTAGTAGTAGTATGGTGCGGATAGTTGCCATGCAAAATCTTACTCTTTTGACATCACTACAATATTAGAATTTGACGCAAGAAAATAGTTTAAATTGCTATCACTAAATTGTTTTCATGATTCAGTGTAATCAACTTTGTCTTAAATTTGAAAAGTGTGAGACTAAAGAAAGAAGAAGACTGCGCATTGTGTAGCCTACCGCAGTACTTTTCTTTTATTGAAATGAAATGGGGTTTAACGCCCTACACTTCTGCACCTAACATGGGAAAGCTGGGCATATGCCGTACAGTGTGCTATAGTTCAGCTCTGAACGTCTGTCTCATTACACTCAGCGTTCAGAAACTGTTCCATTCAATCAATGTTGAAAGAAAATTGGCGCCCCAGTCAATTTTACTGGGCAACTTTTCACTGCTAAACAATGGGATGGCAATCCATGTGGACACATGTACAAAGTAAAAAAACATGTTAGTGAGAAAATAAGACCTTGCTTACTTCGCTAGAGTCATTTTGAGCCACACAACATGCTGTTAAAAATATGTCCCCTCCTATCAAATTACAATTTCGCAGCCTTGACACTCTAACTGTAGGTCAACATCAACATTCAGGAATGTCGGTCATACAAGAAGAAACGAAATGTACAGGCTTTACATTGTACAGTCTTTCACCCGGATTGACACCCCGTCGTTTAGCCGTGAAAAGTTGTCCAGTAAAATTGACTGTTCTGTTCTCCAATTTTTTTTCGACATTGATTCAATGAGACAGCCCCTGGACTAAGTGTGCTACTGCGATGAGAGAAATTTTGCAAGGGCAGTAGCGCTATGGCCTATGGACTCTTTTAAGCCTTTATAATATTGAATTCCAACTGCCAAGGGATCTTTTATGTGCACGCCAGTGTGTACATGGGTCCTCGGTTTTTCATCCCATCTGAATGACTAGACAACTCTCCTTGCCAGGCCCTCCGTTTATATTTAGTGGTGTATCAAAGAGAACCAAGCTTCTAGTATAGCCATAAGTCAGGATTAATGTAGAGTGGTCTAATCTATTCACTTTAGATCATAAGATCTGCCATTTAGTTGACGAACAAGACTAGACATATTCAACTAAATACTGTCGGTGTAGAGTGGAATAAGCAGATGTTAGAGATTGCCATCAATTGAACCTTTCTGGCCTATTTTGCCAAACATAACTGATATGAAATTAATTTAAAGTAAAAACGGAAGCAAATAAATGTCAAATCAGTTTATATACATTCATATTACATCATTATATGCATTGCGAACCATTAATCTGTGTCAATTTCTAGGTCCCAAAAATTTATTGTGACTTAGCTCCTTTAAAAATAAAATTGAACAAAAGTCAACAATCGAACTGAAAAATTTTTCCTTACTGGCCAACAAGAATGTTTAGGCTACACCTTAAAAACAAAGTACCCGGTAAGCGTTAGATAAGCAATATGATGTTGACCAGCCAATTTATTCTCTGTAGAATTAGTAACAGAAAGATATCCATGCTGTGGAAATAAACCCACACAGCAGCTATGTTGCGGATAAAAACAAGATTAAAATGCATGGTAAGAACAAAAACACTCTGATATTGATATGTTTAAACAAAGCGAGTTAACTCAAATAATTGTAATATTAATTCAAACAAAAACAGAATGTATGCCAAGTGAAACCCCCATTAAAGAATACTTTGCACTGCTTTCTGCATCCATCCACTACAATACTGGGTATGTACACTGACTGCTGTAAATTTAACTATTGTAAATCATTTGTCATAACCGTTACAGAGCTTACTGAGAAAACTGGCAAGGAGAGTGAGGATTCGGATTTTAGATTAACAGAATCGTCAAGCTCAAAACAATGTGAAACTGAAAATACGGTGAGGAAGGATTTTTTTTTAAATACAATGTCAGTAAGGTATGGTTTCAAAGTTTCAGTCAGAATTTGTCAATTGCATCATGTTGATTGCAAACTATGAATAATGTGCATAATATATTTTTAGCTTTTTCTGAATCCTGAATATTAGAATTTAACAACAGACTAGAAGATTGATTTGTAATGGGGTACATAGAGCTGAATTTAAATAAATAAATCAGATAATTGTCAATGAATTATTAGAAAGGGGATTGAAGGAATAATTTAGATGCTCCATATATGCATATCTGCATCTAAAATTAACTGCAGCTGACAGTTCAGATAATCAAGGAAGAATTTGCTGATGAATTTATTAGTATTCCGTTTGTAAGGCTTGCCTAGGATATCACCACTGGTGGAAGTGGACACTAAACTCCAGAAGCGAACAAAAGATTGTAGGGTAATTCTTTTGTTGTTTTCCAGCATAAAAGTTTCTTAAATTTTGACCATATTTAATTTTGAAGGTGGAAAAATCCATGACTGAAGATGAAAGAGATTTTGTTCATACTATATTGGAGTGGAATGGAAAACAGGTATATTGAATAGAACCATATTTGTTTCTGGAAAACAATTGTCAAATACAATCAATTTAAAACCGTTGCATTTAAAGGGACAATAACACTCTTGCTGGCTTGGTAGCTACAGAAAATAAATAATAGCCTTATTCTAAGTACTAGATGTTTTAGTGTCTTACCTGTTGTGTAAATTATCCATTACATCCTATTTTACTTTTTCAGAGGGTTTGAAAATATTTTAAAATCCAAGTCACATTTGAAAAGGTTTACATTAGACTTTTCAAATCAATAAGTTGAATTTTTCCAATTTTTTAAAATAGGAGTGTTACAATGAAATTTATATCATCAATTAATTGGAATATTGTAAAATAATACAATTTGTTGACCAGAATGAAGATTGGGACATATTATTCAGTTACCACAAGAGTGTTATTGGGGCTTTAATACACTCTTCAATTATATTCTACGTCAACAATAATCATGAGGTTGGGCAATTTTTCCTAGTTTAATTATAAATTGAGTGTTAACTCAGTTTTATTCTCTGTAAATTGGATTTACAAGTATTATCAAACATTTAACTAAGTCTAAATGATTCTTAGACGTCACATCCATTATCCATAGTTTTATGTAGTTCAACTTGAACTGCATAAAACTAGACAGCAGATTAGTGAAATGAAGCTCATTAAATTCTTACACTGTCTCTTGTGAATGCTTTAACAAGAGTAGTTATCTGATTTGCTTGAAATTATATGTCTTAATCTGATTAGTGAAACTTTCTGGAATTGTGTGAGCATTTTAACAGCAAAAGTTTCTGGCATCTTTCAATAAGTATGGTATGATATGTAAGACTATCAATTTACAAGAAGAACCTACAAAAATTCAGAGCTCATGGTTACGATATCAAGGAATCATTAACCAAAATGTATTTTGATTTATTTGTATTATAGATAGAAGGAAAGTCAAAAATAAGAACAGGTGTAGGTTCAGATGATGTGGAAGATACTAAGCCTACCTGTCATGTTGTATTTGAAGTGGGTATACAGGCCAATGATTATGATATTGAAAGATCAGGAAAGATACCAAGCAGGAAAAGAATTGTCCCTTTCAAGTTTAGGTAATATTCTTTCTTTCAATGTTGATTGTTGTCAAGAGTGACCTGGAATGTTAAAATAAGTAACAAAACCATCATTATTATAGCATGGTGCAGGTAAATGAACACATGGAAACAATATCATGGTGGTTTGATCCCATGTGAGTTTTCCAAATCACATATTTCCATTTTGTTACTTTGTATAATAACATTGTTATGACAACTGCCTTATGTATTGTGCCGCTCATTCATACCGCCTCAGGCACACTACCACTGCTTCAATCGGCATGTCACTACATGGTTCACATTGTAATCTGCAATTGTGGAATTTACAGAAGTGTTTTCTATTCTAAAGGATGATCACTGATCTAAATGCATATTATAGTCTCTTATTACATGTCTATGTATATCACAGGGATACACAGTAAAATCTTAATTACACAGTTTTTCGCTATATTCTTGTTATACGATTTAGCACAATTGATCAAAAGGTCAACAGTTGAGTAGATTTTGTTTTTAACTTCATCTTTCTCATGTCAGCATCTTTATATGTGTAAATGGTTAATTCAAGTAGTCTGGAAGTTGAGGGAAGAAATGCATTTAAAATTAAGATTTTTATATAGATTATGATATTTTACTTGAATGGCTTTTATATTTAGAGACTATAAAAATCCTGAAAATGTGGATTTGGATAAAAGTGATTCTGATTATGAACCAGAAACAGACATGGAATATAGTCAAAAGAAAAAGAAAACAAATGTTAAAAAAAAGCCGGAATCAGAAAAGAAGTCCACAGCTGGTAGGTTTATATATTATAGGTACATTTTTTTGTTATTTTATGTTTAAAGTGGGCAATCAGATCATTTTACTATTCAAATTGTCTGTTTTTTGGTGCTGTGTGCTGAATTTTAGGACACAACGATTACAAATGCCTGTTACTCTTTCTGGCACAACATAGTGATGATAAAAAGTTTGTTGGATTGCAAAGTTTAGTGTATACTCAAGAAAAATAAACCAGAAGAATCAGTAATTTTATCTTGGGTGTTTGTATTTTAATACCGGTAGTCAAGATATTCAACACTGAAGGTCAAAGACGAATAGTTTGCAGAGCATATCTAGATAATATAAATGAAAAGTACTTTTTCAAACAAAACAAAGAAATTATCTTGAAAAGTACTGAATTTGTTTTTTTTTCTGAAGAAGATAGGAAATGAATGTGGTTGGTGTGGAAACACACCTACATGTATGTAGCGTTAAAGTTTCAGTGTTATTCAAGTTGGGTCATAAAATGTTTAAATCTAGTACAAACTACAAATAGTAGGAACATCATTGGCCCGTCTTCATACATGTAAGTCCAGTCGTTGCAGAAATGTAGGAAGTTAAACCGTATCTCATTTCTTTTTATTGGCAATGACATTATGTTTTATAATTGTAACTATTGTATTCCCTCTTTCTTGTATTGATTACAGGTAGTAAAGCTCACAAAAACAAGGCAGACAAAAAATCTTTTGAATGTGAACTGTGTCACAAGGTATTCAATCAAAAAGGTAAGTAAGTTGACTACTTGTGTCATATCAATCTGTTTCACAGAGAAGTACAAAAGTCTTCTAATATCCCTATCAAAGATGACTGTCTTCAACACGTGCGATCACATGACGTGGCGTCAGTCATTGGCTCAATGGTGCGTGCATTGTGTACATAAGATGTAACTGCTTCGGGCAGAATGATGCCTTTATTCATTTTAATACCCCTTTACACTAAATAGGAAATATTTTTGACCTAAAAATACTTCGAACGTCTTTATTTATATTTCTAATACAAGAACGTTTTTATTTATTTTTCTAATACATAAAAAAAATGTTTTAGAATTTGATTTATCGGAGGAAAAAAATATTCACTGTTGATCAGTGTGGTTTTATATATAAGATGCTGTGTAATGTACCATAAAAATTTAGTATAATGGTTTCAGTGTGTACTAAATTTGAAAATATTTTACCATTTGAAGGCTTATGAGTTTGTATACTACTTTAATAGTAGAGTGGTTCAGAGACACAGTATTTGTCCTTATAAAAACTGACCCGCTTATCTGTGTGATTGCTCCGTCGAGAAATCTTCTGAAGTGAGCAGAAGTTAGCGCCGCGCACGTGGTTTAGGAAGTCGCAGCAAATATACGTCACATGAGGTATTTTTACAAACCTGTATTGGTATATAACGCGGAGTAAAAAATACACTCATTACGGGCTTCGACTTACGTGTTTATTTAATAGCGAACGTGAGCAAAAATTTCGATTTCACTCCTTGATTTGATTTTTGATTTTGGCGATTTTGGTGATTTAAATACAGAGCTAGCTATAATAGCTTCGTTTCATTTCTAACTTTCAAGTAGGTGAAAGCGCCCAGATAAATTCACTACAACCTTTCGAGATTTACTTTTATTAAGTGGCTACATTCTTGGTTTACGCTGGCGACTATTGTGGTTAGGAAATAAATATTTGTTAGCTCTAAATACGCAGAACTATTTGAGACCGGAAAATAACCGAAACAAACTTTTTATTTGTAGTCTTTATTTTCCAGACCCTTTTCGGTAACATGGTGTAAATTATTTTTATAATCATAGTATATTATCTAACCATCCTGTAGCCATAGACTTTGATCGACGGACTTATTTTTTTCTAGATTTGAGACTGAGCACTTCAAGATATCGTCCACGGATGATTTGCTATTCAGCATTGGATTGGACAAGTACCCCTATGATTTGGGAACTGTAACAAACTACCTATGACAAAAATCACAAATAGGCTTTATGCTAGACAAATGTTAATAAATTCCCGACAACTTCGGAGCATCGGTCTATCATGACTGCTTTACATGACGACTGTGTGACTTTTGGTGACAAATACATTCAAAATAGACTGGTCAGACTGACGACAAAGACTAGGAAGGTGAGTAAAAGTAAGGTTAAGTCCACTAAAAGGTATGAAATCATACGATGATTTTCTTGACACCCCATTTTTTCCGTGATAGTTTACGTTACTCCATCGGCAGACACAAGTGAAATTAATTTAATAAACAGAGAGACTCGGACATCTGCCGATGCGACCTTAACTGATTTAGATAGAAAGAAAAGTATTTGCGGCGATTGTCATAAAAGCACAATCACCAAGTTTAAAAAAAAAATCAACTTCCGAAGACTAAAAAAGAAATGATTCGCATGAATGCTAATAATGAAAATAAAAAACAATTGGCAGGTAAAAAGAATGGTTGCAAGTCCAAACCTTTTTAGATGAACGAAGAAATTTAGTATGATTTCAAAAATCAAAGATACACAGCAGAATGCCATAATTTGGTCATGAAACTTAAAAATCTAAACGTTTCCAATGGTAACGTAGCAGTGGTTATAACCACATGTTTGGCTCTCGCGGAAAAAGAAAATATAATTACACTCCATCAAAATCTACAGTTCAAAGAATATCACGTGAGCGCGTCGGTGTCCACATGTTTAGGAAACCTTGAAGTCGGCGAAAAATACCACCCTTTATAGGCCTACAGACGAAACTACAAAATTTGGCTCTAAATTCGGTACATACGCAATAATCGCTGGCTCGGCGCATACGCCACTTACCCAGCAATGTGGGTTTTTTTTCATAACAAACATCATGCAGTACAAAATATTTATTTATCTGAGGGACAAAAAATAAAGTCTTAAATTAATAGTTTTATTGGGGTTTTTATCCGTCTCTCTCACTCCCCGTATTACATGTCATTATATTTTCCTCGTACTTTACCCGGCAATTTATTTTTCATAACAAACATCGTACTGCACAATATAATATTTAGTTATCTTTGAGATAAACATTAAAATGTTACATTATTAGATTTATAGACCCCTCTCTCACCCTCGCTCCCTCTGTATAACATGCCGTTATAAATAGGCCAGTGTCTGGGTATAAATAAGTAAACGCACTGTTCATTTTAATATATGTATGAGGCTAATCTTGAAATAATTCATGTCAAATGCCGATCTTTTCATCTCCAGCTTAACATGTATTTTAATTTCTACTGTAGCATTATAAACACGGTTAATATAAAGACATTTGAAGGCGCGGGTTTACTGTTAAAACAACGAAGCGTTCGCGCATGCGTACATATGTCAAATCCAATCGTCTCATAGAGTGTATTCGGTTACTTTGCAGTATGGAAATAAACGATATTTTCCGTCTGCGATCAAGTTATTTCGTTTCCGGGACGTGCGTAGCTTGGAGCATATTTTTTTAGTACAACCAAGGGACATAGCTCTTATTCTCACTAAGAGATAACTCCTTTGATTATGGAAGCCGGGAAGATTTTGAGCCATTTATAATATATGTCCAAATGATTATATATCCTCAAAATTCAGAAGTGGCCAGACTTCCATTGTTGATCAATGAAGTTTTTATAGTAAGTCTTATCATATAATGTCTTTACTGTCCCGAAATAGTGTCTGTTTGTTATAAAACATTTTTAGCTTGAACCACTCTATTAATAGTCTTCATCCTGGTAGTCTGGATTTGTTTTCATACGCCCACATTTTCATGTTTGTGGACTCTCTACAAGTCACAATTCTTATCTGATTTTGACGAAACTTGAAATATAGGTTTATCCCCATAAGATCTCTGCTGCTTTCGATATTGGCATGTATCGGATCAAAACTTCATACAAAATGGCCGCCGTTTGTACGCAAATACTGTTAAAAAAAGGTATATCAAGGTTGTGGACCCTGTAGAGATCACAATTTTAATTCGATTTTGATGAAACTTTAAATTCATGGTAATAACCCAAAGATCTTGGTTCCTTTCGATATTTGCGCATCTCGGATCGTAACTTCCTGAATTATGGCCCCTGATTATACGCAAAATCGCCTTTTCTTAGCTTGTGGTCCCTCTGGAGGTCACAATTATTATCCAATTTTAAAAAGCGTTTGATTATATTACCGTTACACCGTAAAGAAAGTTGAGTTTGAATTTCGGGAAAATCGGACCAAAATTGCCATACGAAATGGCCCCCGTTTGTACGGGAATACTGTTAAAAAATTGTATATCATGGTTGTGGACCCTGTAGAGGTCACAATTTTAATTCGATTTTGATGAAACTTGAAATGCATGGTTATAACCCAAAGATCTTGGTTCCTTTCGATATTTGCGCATATCGGATCGTAACTTACTGAATTATGGCCCCTGATTGTCCGAAAAATCGCCTATGGTCCCTCTGGAGGTCACAATTATTATCCGATTTGAAAAAACGTTTGACTCTATCACCGTTACACCCTACGGAAGGTTGAGTTTGAATTTCGAGAAAATTGGACCATAATTGTCAGAAAAAATGGCCGCCGTTTGTACGCGAACAGTGTAAAAATATGGTATATCAAAGTTGTGGACCCTGTAGAGGTTGGGGGGTTGGGATGACCTAGTGGACTAGAGTGCCACGCTTCGACCTCTAGCTGGCCGGTCACCTCTGGCTTGCGGCTGTTGTTTCGAGCCCTGGTGTGAGCGTATGTGGCATGGAGATAGGGGCACCTTCTCAACCTCGTGGGTTTCCTCCGGGCACTCCGGTTTCCTCCCACTGCTAAAGACCCCTATGCGCAAGCGAATTATTGAAATAAAATGAAACCATATGTTAGTCCCAAAATGACCTAGTTTGTGTCGAGTGGACGTTAAACCCCATTTCTCTCTTTCTCTCTCCCTGTAGAGGTCACAATTTTAATTCGATTTTGATGAAACCTGAATTGCTTGTTTATAACCTAAAGATCTTTATTCTTTTCGATATTTGCGCATATCAAATTGTAACTTAATGAATTATGGCCTTTGATTGTAGGTAAAATCACTTTCGGTATTGCTTGTTCCCTCTCTATCTCTCGAACAATTATTATATGATTTAAAAGAAAACTCTGATTATATTACTGTTGCACCGTAAGGAAGGTTGAGTTCGAATTTCGTGAAAATCGTATCAAAAAAAAATATGGTATATCATGGTTGTGGACTCTCTACAGTTCACAATTCTTATCTGATTTTGATGAAAAATCACATTCCTAGGTTGTGTACCGTCACACCATAATCATTGTCGGCTTTGAATTTCATGAATATCAGACTGGAACTGACCAACAAAATGGCTGCTCCCAATACAGTATGAGATACAGGACTTAATGATGTAGGACAAATCACTTTCGGTTTTGCTTGTTCTCTATCCATCTCTCAAAAATGTGGGCGTATCCTGCCTGGCAGTGCCAGCCTATCTTTTTAGCTTATGGTCACTCTGGAGGTCACAATTATTATCCGATTTAAAAAAACGTTTGATTATATTACCGTTACACCGTAAGGAAGATTGAGTTTGGATTTTGGGAAAATCGGACCAAAATTGCCATATAAAATGGCCGCCGTTTGTACGCAAATACTGTTAAAAAATGGTATATCATGGTTGTGGACCCTGTAGAGGTCAAAATTTTAATTTGATAAAACTTGAAATGCATGGTTATAACCCAAAGATCTTGGTTCCTTTCGATATTTGCGCATATCGGATCGTAACTTCCTAAATTATGGCCCCTGATTGTACACAAAATTGCCTTTTAGGAAAATCGGACCAAAATTGACAGACAAAATGGCTGCCATTTGTACGCGAATACTATTAAAAAATGGTATGTCATGGTTGTGGATCCTGTATAGGTCACAATTTTAATTCGATTTTGATGAAACTTGGTTCCTTTCGTTATTTGTGCTAATTGTATCTTCCTGAATTATGGCCCCTGATTGTCCGAAAAATTTGTACACGAATAGTGTAAAAATATGGTATATTATGGTTGTGGACTCTCTACAGGTCACAATTCTTATCCGATTTTGATGAAAAGTCACATTTCTAGGTTGTGTACCGTCACACCATAATCATTGTCGGCATCGAATTTCATGAATATCAGACTGGAACTGACCAACAAAATGGCTGCTCCCAATACAGTATGAAATACAGGACTTAATGATGTAGAAAAAATCACTTTTGGTATTGCTTATTCTCTATCTTTCAAAATGGCGAAATGTTCGATGTCGTAAGTAATTTTTAATGCTTATTATTGTTTTTCTCACTTTAGTTTTCAAAAAAATACTTGAAGTTGTTGGACATAGGAGATTGTTTCAAACAGCAACCATTTTTTCTTTCTTTGGGTAGATAACCTTCATTTGTCTTTAACAAGTCATCAATAATTAGCAGGGACAATTTTTTTTCTGATCGGTGTCTGTGAAGGCAGCCATCTTACCTAATCGTAATTATCAAATTTCACATTTGTGGACCATAGCTACCAGTAATCAAATCGAAATCATACCAAATCGTACTAGCAAATCAAAACCTAATCAAATTGACTCACAAAAACGCCTATTGTCATATATGTGCTAGATACCAAATAAGAGAATATAGTACGGACTACTACTGATGGAGTGATGTATATAAAACTATTAATAAATATTGTGTACTTAATAGAATGTATAATATGAAACCTCAGCTAAGTGAATACAATAACAACCATTATGTGATTAAGATTAGTAGTACATATTAATACAAGTCTAGTTTGAATAATATATGTAGGATAAACGATATATTAACTACCTACAAACAACTACTCTGATCATAGCAATAATTAGGCTCATATTGATTTGATCACTATGAATGGGGAAGGAACACTGACTACACACAGTCTTTATTTATAGCCAGCTTGTTTATAAACCAGTAATTGTTATTACATCTAGCCTACAAGTTTTGTTATTTTACTAAATTCCACTCAAAGAAGAAATACCGGTAGAATGAAACAAAAATTACAGTTTCGGTTTATTACCTCTTAGAGTTATGACCATGGCTGACTTGGTAGATTTTTGTGAATCATAGGTAATCACTTTGGGTAAAAGTGCATAAATGTGACCTGGCATAGCAAAATGAGTCACATTGACCAATTGTTCAAAAGTGAGGTTTTGGAATAACCAAAGAGAGACTAGTCTCAGCTTTTCAATGATATATTAACCATTGCTTTACGACGTTTCATCTCTGAGAAATTGCGATTCGAAGTTGGGTGGTCTGGACATCCCTGGTTTCCTAAATTCAGAGAAAACGGCATCTGAAAATGACACTTAGATTTTTGCAATATTCATGGGACAATAAACATTTATTTTTAAACTCAATAAAACGCCAGATGCTTTCCCAATGTGAAATGTGCTACAAAAAACGAATAAAGAAGACTTTTTAAAAAAATAATTATTTTTATGATGGTGCAGCGCATTTTTTAAAATGGCGGCCAAAAATGAAGAAAAAATGAAAATTCCTATATATCATGTCCGAATCCCGGTATACATAGCTCTCATGGTGTCTAACATGGAACGTTGAGAGTCGCGGAAATCAAATATGGAAAATGAATTTTTTTTTAAATTCCAAGATGGCGGAAATCCAAGATGGCGACCAAAATTGACAGAAAAATGAAAATTCCTCTGTACATGTATTATGTCTGCATCACGGTATACATAGCTTTCATGGTGTGTAACATGAGATTTTTGGGGATGCCGAATTCAAATATTGGCACAAAATAAAACATCAAAAATCCAAGATGGCAGAAATCCAAGATGGCGACCAAAATTGATGGAAAAAATGAAAATTCCTCTGCACTATGTCTGGATCGCGGTATACATAGCTTTCATAGATGGTTGGGGTCGCAGAAATCAAATATGGGCACAGAAAATAATTTAATTCCAAGATGGCGGAAATCCAAGATGGCGAACAAAAACCAGAAATCCAAGATGGCGACCAAAATTGATGGCGGCCAAAATATCACGATTTTCTATTATTTTGGGAAGCAGAGAGAGGATATGGCTTGTGTTGTGCCAAATATTTGGTTCTTGGGGTCGCTGTAATCAAATAAAGGACTGAAAATCACTTTCAAAAATCCAAAATGGCGGAAATTCAAGATGGTAGCCAAAATTGACGGAAAAAATTAAAACTTCCTCTATATTATGTCCGGATCATGGTATACATAGGTGTTATGCTTTGTAATATGAGATTTTTGGGACGCCAAATTTAAATATAATATAAAATATAATATAAAAAATCCAAGATGGCGGAAATCCAAAATGGCACGATTTTCCATTATTCTGGGAAACATATAGGATACGGCTTGTATAATGCCGAATATGGTGTTCTCGGGGTTGCTTGGACATTTTATGAAAACGGCAAGTAAATGAACGATTGTTTTGCTTTATTCCAAGAAAATTAATGACTTCTTTGCTGACTGCCTTTTACAAAATGCAATTTTTGAACATTAATAGATGTTCTTTTCTTGAAAATTAAACTTTTAATTGACGAAAGAGGTACTTTTGAGGCTTTTAATGAGAAAATTTGAATTTTGAAAATTTTGACCTACTGAACCATCATTGCACTCTATCGCGGAATCTAGCTTTGCGACTTCGGACTCATTTAGCTGTGCCGTGTCACAAATGGTTTTACATGATTGATATTCTCCTATATATTTATTTGTGTAATGTACTGTTAATTAATTCGGATGATTCGCAATTGGTTTTAGAATTATCTTCTTTTTTTTTACAGGAAATCTGAAAGTTCATGAACGATTACACACAGATGAACGTCCCTACCCTTGCCAGTTCGAAGACTGTCCAAAACGATTTCGGAGCAACGAAACACTGAGACGTCATAGATTAACACATATTGGTAAAGCTTTATAATTGATATTTGAAAAATTTGTTATTAACTCTATATATACATCACCCATGTCCAACTATTAGTCTGTCCATATCCCAAAATTACTTGTATTTTCAATATTAACTCCATTGAGTATTAACCCTCCAGAATCTTTTGTCATTTTTGTTGTATTTCAATTAAAGCATTTAGGAGTAGAAATCAGTTACTTGAATTCAAGCATTTTAATATATAATGTTTGGGAAATTTTAATGCTGTGTTTTTTATAACTTTTTTTGTTTGATTTAATTTCATTTTGCAATTTGCATTTTGATTTATCTAACCTTATGACGGAAATAAAGAGATACCATTAGAATAAGACATAAGATAAATACATGGTTTAGTTTAAGGAAATTATTAGACTATTACCTAGAAACTACTGATTCATAACTCTTTGTTTTGCTTCGACAGGTGTAAAACCATATGAATGTGGAGTTTGTGGTAATAAGTTCTCTAGTAAAGTTAGTTTAACAGAACATATGACTCGACATACCAATACTAAACCATACAGCTGTGATAAATGCGACAAAAAATTTCGACAGATTAGTTGTATGAGACGCCATCTTGTTACACACGGTAAAGATCAGCCATATAGCTGTGATCAGTGTGACAAGAAATTCTCACAGATGGCTTATCTTAGATCTCATCAGAAAGTACATACAGGTATGATTATATCTTTACAGATGTCATTCTTAATCTTCTAAACTTGGATTAACTCTCAGACAATTTACCTTCTAGCGGTCACAATTTTTATCTGATTTTAAAAAAAATGTTTAAATATATCACTGTTAAACCATCACAAAATTCGGATCAAAACTGCTGGACAAAATAGTTAGCACATGCGCAATGTGTCATAAAGTCGTGGTTTCGATTCCCTGTTGTACGTGACAAGGAGTAGGATCGATTGGATGTTAAACCCCATTTCTCTCTCTCTATCGTATTTGGAGAAAATCAAAACAAAACTGCCCGACAAACAAATTCTATTTTTGCTATTTCAGGAGAAAAGCCATTTTCCTGTGATAAATGCAATAAAGCTTTTGCTCATGGATCTGATCTGATAAGACATAAAATTATACATTCAGGTATGTAAATACAATGTACAGTATCATGAAAGGGCTATACTATGGTATATGATATTCACATATAGTAATAATTTCCTGTAATATTTGCCTTTGCCATCATGTAATATGTGATATTAAATGTGTATTATAATTATATTAAATGTGCCATAACCCAGCCAGTTACAGCAACAATAATCTTTTCAATCACCTGATACTCATTTGACATATTACTACTAGTTACTGTGAGCCATTTTCCTGACAAATTCATGTAAAGATTTCATGGTAAAACTTGTACAGAGTTTAAAATAGCATAAGATTAGCACATGCTGCTGTGTGGGTGGGGTATTCGATTTGGACGGCTAGGACATCTCAACGGCTGTAGAGGTATATTTTTTATTGCCTGTAACCCTATTGTCTGTACTATATTGCAGGTAAAAAGCCATACCACTGTACTTTCTGTTCTCATAAATTCAGTGATCCATCAAGTTGTAGAAGACATATCAAAGAACACAAAGCCACTAAACCCTACACTTGTAACTTATGTGGTGATGGTTTTAAACGCACTGGACAACTAAGATCACATTTAGCCCGACGACATTTTACAAAAGATGAGACCCAAATTAAGAAAGAATATGTAGAAATACCTTCAAGTTCAAAAGCAAAAGATAGCTTGGGCATGATAGATATTTCCTCTAATGAGAGTCACCGTAAAATAGTAAGCTTGATCAAAAATTTGAACAATAATATTGTGGTTCAACAAATTGAGATAGACCCTCACAACGATAGTGAAACAACGTATATAGAAGAAGTTAATGTGGGATCTGTTGAAGATAATGATATAATTCATTTATCTCAATCTGTAGATAATACTATTAGTCAATTAGAGATCCCAATCACAGATATATCACAGATTACATCTCAACAACAAGAAACGGGTGAAAAAACAGTTATTGCAATTACAGATGAAAATGGTAAGACAGTGGATCCTTCAGAATGCACTTATCAAATAATACAAGGTAAATATAAATATTAATATCATCGGTGTAAAATAATATATATCACTCTGCTGTATGAGTAACATCTCTTTTCTTATCAGTCTCTTTTGGCAATACTAAGACCATATTGCCCCAAAAAAGTCACTTGTCAATTATTGTCGTTGATTAAAAGGACCGATGTTTTTAAATCAATGGTTTTAAATGCTCTTAGATTTAATTTAAATAAATGAAAGGAATTCAAATAAATTTTGAAAACACTAAGGTCTGAATGGTATTTATTGCGTTTTTGGGGAAAATCACTTCAGATATCCCGATTCATATGTACATGTATAGGAATATTATGTTATATTTTTAATTCTAGATTTATCAGTGAATGGTGATGAACAAGTGTTTGAGGTACATTATCAGAATAAAGAGGAATGTAGTAAAAATGTTACGTCACCAAAATCATTGTTAGAATTGGTACCAGATTATGTGAAGACACCAGATTTTACCAGTCAGGAATATTACAACTGGTTGTCAAGCTTCACTGAACTATGTAAAACTGTTGCAATGCCTTTAGAAGTGTCCTTGTTTCAAAAAATGTCACAAGTGCAAAAGACTTTGGCAGATGTTATGGCAACACCCCGTGGTGTAGTGGCAGATAAAGAGAATTTCTGTGTTTTAATGACTATATCACGAGATCTGAATAGTATAATAAGTGAACATCTTAACTTTGTTTTACAAAATCTAGATGAGGATAAATCATAAGACACATTTACTTTCCAAATGTTCTGTGCGGTCACTTTATATGGGTGCCTATTGGTTGAAGCCGAAATTTAAACAAGGTCAAAATACTTAGGGATGTGATTAATCCTAATTTGATAGATTATATCTAGCCAACCCTGGATTACCGGTAACCATTAGGCACAAAAAATGCATGCTTTGAGTGCCAAGTGAAGAGTAAGTCCCATAATTTCATTCCATTGAAGGATGTGCTGGACATAATGGTAAAGCTAAATCAAGCCCCACAAATAGGGACCCCACAATAAAGAACAAAAACATCAACATTTATGTACATTGTATATATACATACAAAAATTATAATTTATTACTATAAGCATTACTATAGTATTGAACAGGTTAATGAAATATCTAGTATTATTTCTTTTGTGAATTAAATATATTGATTATATGCAGCACCATCTTTTCAGTGCATGTTATACACCCACATGGAAATGGGGGTGTATATTGCCATCGCGTCTGTCGGCCCATCTTTCATCCACAATTTTTTTGGAACACATTAAAGCCAAAATTTATCATCTGATTGTTTGAGATGACACCTATTTAATTCTAGAGTTGACACTTGTTTCACGTTGTGAACGCTCTGACATCAAAAGTTATCTGCTGATCTGTATGAAATTTATATTCGTCATTCAGATTAGTAAAAAGAAGAATCCTGTTGGATTTCAGCAAATTCTGTTAATTACATCTAGAGTTATAGCCCCTGTTTAACTTTGTTGAACCTTGTGAAATTAATATGCATTATTTAAAAATTAGGGATACGAAGAATCCTATTGAATTTAAGCAATTTCCATTTATTACTTTTCATTTTGTTGAACCATGTGAACACTCTCATTATAAAAGTTATCATCCTAACTGGATGATATTTCTATGCATCATTTAGATTAGTGAAACCACAAAACCTATTGAGTTTCGGAATTGATGAATAGTCCAACAAAGGATTATGTCAATCAAGGCAGATTAATCAGTTAATCGCAAGGTGGACTGTAGGCTTAATAACCTAATCAATCCAATCTTTTATTAACAATAATCAAGAGGAGTAGCAGTTTTCACTCAGTACAGTCAATATTTTTTGGAATTTTGAATATTATTCACCACATCTTGGATGATGACCTCTGATGGTAGGTCACAATTTTTATTCGATTTTAAAAATTGTTTGATCATGAAGTAGTTTGAATTTTGTAAAAATCTGACCGAAACTTCTCAGTAAAATGGCTGCTTCGTGTACAAATTGGTGCGTACGTAAAATATCATTTGGCAGTTGGAATTTGATATTAGAGTATGACGTAGCGGCGCTGCCCGGTAAAATTTCTCTCATAGCACACTGTATGGTGTGTGCCCATCTTCACTAGCTCAGTTTAGGAGCAAAACAGTAGGACGTTAAACCCCATTTCATTTCATTTTACTTTCAGGATTATGTCTCCTGATTGTAGCTTGTTTTTTGCCCACCCTTGTGTGCCAACCACTTGTTAAAATCTTGCGGTCCCTATAGTGCTTATGATATTTTGTCAAGACACTTATTGATTTTCAACAATTACGGCACAATTTTTGTATTATAAAGGTTAACACCAGGTAGAAAAAAAAGATGGAACTAAAAAAAAAGGGGATAGCACTGTCCCCATGTAACTTATAGCTCCCTTTCCAGATGGGTTAGATACAGACTGGAACCAATGATTTCATTGTCTAAATAAAATGAAAAACATGGTCCACATCTTGATTGTACTTAAATTATCAGACATTTATGGTATTGCAAAGAAATGTGTATTTGGAGATGGAACTGGCATGATAAAAGGCATTTGAGGACCTTGAAACCCTACAGTTTTTTTTTGTTCAGAAAAGTAGGATCTTTAAACCCATTTCATTTCATCCCTCATGGGAAGGTAGTTGGTACAAAAATAAATTAAATTCCATCATCTTTTTACCCACAAATTGATTTCCTTCTATTATTACTATTAATACGGCCACAAGCAAATTACTGAAATACAATTGTACCGTATCCCCCCCCCCCCATCTCTCTCTTCCCTCTCTAAAAAAGTTTGTCTCTTTTCAAAAGTCGATATACCTCACAATTTCAGTGGTCAACTTAATACAAACTTTGGAGCAATTACATGACCAGTTTGGGAAGAGGTGGGATCCGAGCAATGACACAAGAATTAAGTCATGGTGAGAATTTAATTGTTGTCTACATCCACGTTAACCGTCAACCCTGGAGTTATGCCCCTTATGCTGTAACCCTTTCTAAATGTTACTGATAATTTTGGTTTTATTAACAAATATTAGAGGCATAAGCGTGATTTGTCTGTAGAGACACTCATTGAAACGTCTCCTTCATTTGCAAAGAGACAATGCAGAAGATCTCACTTCGCAACATTCTATTTTTTTATGGTAAAAGACGCAGGAATGTCAAAATAACATTTTGCTGTATGTGCCCTGTAGCGGACATAGCCTAATCAAAATTAAATCGTTACTGAGTCCGTTCCATCTGCGAATTTCCGCGCGAATAGGCATAGTCGCTTTTGGTACCAACGATTATTTTTTCAACGTTCTATTCCGCTAAGTGGACAAGACGCTGGCTCGCCAGTCTGGGGGTCGGGGGTCAGATCCCTGCATTGGCCGACAAAGTTCATTCAGATTTTCTGGCGTGGTTCAGTGATACAGGATGGAGTGCCTGACAAGGACAGCTGCCGAGTCGTCCGGAAGGGACGAAAACCGAGATCCCGTGTACACATTATCGTACACGTAATGGACCCCTTGAGGGTTGGAATTCAAATATAGGCTGTAGTGGCGCTGTCCGAACAAAATGTCCTTTGTAGCACACTGTAAGGCGTACGCCTGTCGATTTTTTTTTTATCTATATCCGATTTATTATACTGTTATAGGCCTATAAACCACATTATGCATGTGCTAAATCTACCAATTGCGGACCTTTTTTAGGCCTGAAATGGTACCTAAGTTATTAATTACACATCAATTAAGCTATCCAGACCATAATCAACACTCGATTTCATCGCCAGCCTGCAATATTTACGGGATTAGGGTCCGATTTGCTGCTTAACTTTCATTTTTCATTTAATCATGAAACGGATAATCGAGGTTGTTTTTTTATCGTACCACTTAAGCAATGATTATCGAGGCTAGGCCGAAAATTCAATCGCTAAATTCTCGGTCCAGAGTGAGTCAATTTGTAATTTTCAGCAAATTTCCTTTACATTATATAGTTTTTAACTATTAAGGCGAGAATTGTCAGCTCTTTATCTAATCTCCCATAATTTATCTTTTATTAGACGTTTATTAACAAAACCAAACCATAATCAAATCGCCAAAGGATCTTTTACGTACACGCCAATGTGTACACTAGACCTCTGTTTTTCGTCCACCCGATCGACCTGAACAGATAGACAACCAATATGAATTCTAGAAAGGTTTGTTAGTAATAGCAGTCTATAAAGCGCTAGTTAGATTTGATTTGGTATCTTTGGAAATCAATACATGTTCACGGTCCAATATAACAGACTTACAACCAAAGTAAAATTCGGAAAAAACGGGACCATAATTAAAGCCAATAGTGATGACAAGATCTCGAAGCAAAGGGGAATAACCCTGGGAGTTATCTAATATCGCTTCTGTTTGATACGACAACCAATATAAATTTCAGAAAGATAAGATTACGCAATTAATGTGCTAATTCGATCTCGTAACAAACAATCCCTTTATCGGCATTTAAATATATGTCAGTACAATCCCTTTATCGGCATTTAAATATATGTCAGTTTTAGTGTTCAAAATCCTCCCTCTCGAAATGATATATGAGCTGATTAAGAACTATATCCCGACGGGTTGGAATGAATCAGAATAAAACACGGTGAAATTGGAAGGGATCGTCAGGTTTACCCTCCGTCCGCCGTAGTTCCTCTAGAAACTGTCTCTGATCTGAGCGGACGATTTCCCCTGACCGTTGCTGTCAGGTCTTGCTGCAATATGAAAATACGGTAAATACCGCTCGCCCCCACCTCTGTCCTCACGCTGTTTTAGAACGCCAACCTTTTATTTTTCATCGTGATTCTTTATTTTCCACCAAAATGAATCATTTATCACTATATATGACATGCATTTTCAATAATTCAACACTTTTTTCAAGTAGAATTTAGCGATGACATAAACATGCCGTTTGAGCATGTTTGGGTTTCGTAATGTCTCTTCAGTTCAAACGTTTTTTGTGTGTTTTTAATCGCAGAATTCTACTTGAAATAGTGTTGAATCATTATAAATATGTGCCAGCTATGGCAAGAATTGGTGCCTTTGGCGAATAAATTAGAATCATGGTGAAAAGTAGTAGGTAAGGATTCCAAAATAGCCTTAGAACAGAGGTGGGGAAGGGCTGTGTTTTCACATTACAGCTATATAAGACCCGCCAGGAACTGTCAATGGACATCGTCCGCTCAGAGACAGTTCCTACCGGAACTACGCCCGCCTATGTTTGTTTTTTTCGGAATTATTTTATTTATTTAACTTTGATATATTTGATTGAGATTTTTCTACACGTCCCGTGTGATTCCGATACATTTGCTCACATTAAATCAATAGAAATTATATTTTCCAGAATTATTTTTGTGTAAAGTTTGAGGTATTAGTTCAGAGATGGAACACTAATATGTGTAGCAAACTTAAATCTTACAAACCAAGGTCACATCTCTTGGAATTCAGTTAAATCTGTAGTAATTAAGTCCCTTTAATAACAAAAAGTCAACGTAAAATTGTTTTCTTAAATCGGGAATCGCGGTGCATCAGAGCGTAAGATACTGGCTCACTGAACTGGAGGTCCCGTGTTTTGATTCCGACGAATGCATCGAAGAAAAAAAAAACCCAAGGCCCTGTCTACAGATTGGCGTGTGGGTAAAAAGATAAGACAGTTTGAATTTGGAATAAGATTAGCTCGCAGTACCGCTGTCCGGGCAAACTTTCCCTCATACCACACTTCGTGGTGTCAGTTTTCATTAGCCCATCCGGTGCAATAGGACGTTAAACCCTAGGAGAGAGTTAATAATATAGGCTCGTCCTGTATTTGCCTAAAATATTCTATTAAATGTATTCGCAGTATCGGCATCTTCAAGATCATTGTAAAGTTTGTCGTCGCCGGTATAGGGCGCATGTATTGCTATTATACATAGAAAAACAATGTGCTTGTCTTACATCGGCGTTCTGACAAAGCGCCCCCCCCCCCCCCCCAACCATCACCACACGCACACTGATTTTTTTGGTAAAATAGCTATCCTGAAGTAGTGGCATGGGGCACGACAATCCCTTATATTACCATTGTCACCATTAAGAATATGACCTCTCCTCGGATACAACTCGCAGTAATCCTATTATAAGTTAGATAAATTTAAAGAATTATTCATTGTGGTAATAATTTAGAAATTGAACAGAAATTAAAGTTTTACAGGATTTTCAACACAGTGGATTTGGTTTGCCTATCCAGGATATACCATTATCCCTTTACTACAGGGCAACACTTTAAAGTAACGGCATTCATAGACTGATGTTTTATTGCAATGAGTGGCACGTGAGTAGCAGCTTTGATTGACACAAACGGCAATCTTATAATATGATAGGCGGAGCTACGGCCGTCCACATTATCAGCATGCAGGGGGTTTCCAGCGTCGAGCAACCTATCTCCCCTACGCTACAAAATGACTTGCCCGATGACCGTACATTGAAGCAGACGATCATTGTGTCTAAGGACTGTTTACAAGTACAGACAGTTATTCTTTACCCGTGTGGATGGTGGTGTGCCATGTTGTCATTTTATAACTTTAAGATGCAGAGAAAATACGGATTACAATAATTAGTGATACAAGTTAAATTTATATTTTGAATAATTATGCACTTCTAGATTCCCCTATTACTAGTGGTACTATCGTATGTCGAGTTTAAAACCCCATAATCGTGGTTCGTATACCAAAGCAATGTTGTCTGTTTAAGGAGATAACTGTTGTAAAAGGGGCTCGGATGGTATTTAAGCCATTTTTTTCCTCTTATGTGGTTGCAGTTAATTGAGATGAAGATAGGTTAATTGTGATCTGTTGGTGAAATAATTCTCAATATTATACAAACAAAACGGATATAATTTAAAAGAATCTAACTGACAATAAAATGAAGGCACGAATAATCAGCATGGCTCATTGTCTTGGATTAATAATATTATTGTTTATGTGTGCGGGGATAACTTCAGCTAATTCTTGTCCCCGATCATGTCAGTGTCATCATAAAACCATCGACTGTAGTTTCAGGAATCTTTTCCATGTACCTAAAGACATGCCAAGAGATACGGAAAAAATGTAAGTAGACACATAACGGTATACTTATTATATAGATGTCATGTCTTTTAATCCAGGTGTTATTAAAGAGTACAATCGATATGTTGACGCTAATGTAATATTTCAGCGATAGCTTGCTAGACTTGCCCAAAATCTTAAAAAAAAAACGTATTTGAACAGTCATGGTGTAGGTCAAACTTACCACCATCCTATCACGGCAAATCGAAAATCATTATGCTCTTTAATTTTAATACAGTTATTGACATACACTGGAAACGGAAGATGACAAGTACACGTGGCTTGGTGTGCAGATGCGACCATTTCAACAGTTAGCTGACAACACTCCTTATATAATTTTTAGATGGAGTTCAAATTGGTTAACTACAGGGTTGGTTTGGGTATGCTGATAGTATCATTTACTTTCGGCGCGGAGCAGGAGTTTATAGTCGGGAAGGAATAGAACATAACATCAAATCAACACAATACATACGTTTTTTATTTTGAGACTAAGATTGTTATTTTGTTATGCAATGGCAGGCTGGAGAATGTTGCCCAGCAAGTGGGTTTTACAGATTCGTATTCTTATGTAATTTAAAGTTCCTTGAGTTTTACGCTATATTTGGTTTTAAGTTTATGCACATAACATATTGAAACTTCTGAACGCAAGTCTCCCCTTGTGCGGGGTTCATTCTTCCCATTCATTTTATTACCGTGTCCCACATTATAATCATTGAGAAGTATAGATCTTTACCCGATGTTAAATTTTAATGTCATTTCTTATCATTTAAGTGTACTCTAATCTATTAATAAAGCGTTATCAGTTACATGTTAAAATCCATTTTATAGTAAGTAGATAAGATTAAGATTAATCTCCCCATTATTGATTTGTAATGTGAAATTGTACACCACATAACATTAATTGTAGATTCACCGACTCTATACGTAATTATCAATGACTAATTAATTAATGGGTTTCGGGGCCTGCTCAATGGTCTGGCAACAGTGGGTAAACATTTAATGTAACATAGAGCACAGGTGATCGCCGGAAAAAGTAAACCATCGGTTTTTATAAATGGAATTCGGCGAATCAGATTATTTGCCCAATATTCATATTATATTTATTTTTGTTAATTGAGGATACCAATGCCAATCTAGTTTCATCAGAAATATTCTAACAAATAAAACTAAAAATCCAATTAAGAACTAAGTTTTCAAATATAAATTTGTCTTGAAATGGACGATATAATAAACTTGAATTTTTCAAACAAATCAAAGAGGTCTAACCTCGTTAAGTCTTGCCTTATTGGTTATAACATAATAATATTAGGCCTAACTTCTTCGCAAAACCGGGGCTAGTCAAATTCATGTTATCTGTTGAGCTTTAGAAGTCGAAATGACCAGGTAATGATGCCTAGGCATCCAACAGCTTTCGATTAGACACAAAAAATAAGCTGTAATGTAATCTTTGTTTTGCAAGAATGTTCTTGCACAGGTTCGTGTGTGTGTTCGGACGGGGGGGGGGGGCGTAATGCCTTATTCTTTCTGTTGTATAAATTGACATATATCTACCAAAATTGACAATATACGCATGCCAGTCTCGTTTTGTTACTCTCACGACAGTTACATAAAGCTCGTTTTCTATGTACGCATTTTCGCGGTGTTTCTGAGCGGTTACATGATTGGAAACGGTCCTCCTACATTTGCATAAGACCGACCTTTTCGCCAGCGCAAACGCGTACATCGAAAACCTGCCGAAGGCTGGGCATTTTCTAGCTGCAGTACATTTAACCCCATGATGTTTGAAATAATTAAAAGTTGATGTTTTATCTGGCAATATATGTGTTACCACTTGCGTTTTGGTACTGCTCGTTGAAGATATCAGTGGCACTTAGAAATGGACACAAATCGGTCGCAACGCATGATAATGTAATATAAATGTATATAAACTGATTTACGTCCAATCGTTTCTGTTTTCTTACTGTAATTTCAAATCAGTTATTTTCGGCGAAATACGCGAAAAGTCCGAATTGAATCACAGTCTTGGATGTCTGTTTATTCAAGTCTACACACATAGTATTCTCCTGTTGGATATTTTTAGCCTCGTTCATAGAGTCATTGCAAATGGCACTCGAAAGCATTCTTGGCTGCTATTCGTGTGCAAATTTTATTTTCTCTTAAGTATTGGATATCAGAAGTTCATCTTTTCACGGAAAGATAACAACATCAATGTTGATTTAAATTGACCAATGAGTCGTATTTGCAGTGTGGAAGACTTTGGATGATACTGATGTAGAGACATATGCCGCCTTTAAATTTAAGAATGTTCTTTTATGACGAATTCCAAGCCATATTATATGTACATAACACTTTTTCTATGTATAGTACATGTAAATTTTGGAATAGAAATTTATTGTTGGACAGGTACATGCAGTTTTAGAAAATGGAATGAAATGGAACGGGATTTAATGTCTTACTCTTTATCGGATTCCAACTGTCAAGAGGTCTTGTATGTGCACCCAAAAGTGGACGTGGGGCCTCGTTTTTTTTGCGTCCCACATGAAAGACGAAACGTTTTTCTTTTCCAAACTCTCCATTCTGCACCACTGTTAAGAGGAAACCAAACTGGGGTCTCCTAATTATCGAGCTAGCGCATTACTCACTCCACCACAGTTATCGAGCTGTCCTTACAGATACATATACCACCGACAGAAACCTTATTAAGATCATCGCCTAGCAATTTAAGCTGAAGACTTAGTAAATGTCCAAGGAAATAACCGAAGCCCTACCGTATTATTTGCTTATTTGTGTGAACTTCAAATCAAAATTCGGTGTGCTGAGTGGAAGATGAACTTTTGCTATCCAACTTGAAATGATATGGAAGGCATACATGTTATAAGTGTATGTGATGACTACCGTGTATATCAATTTAACATATTTTTTTTTTTAATAAAGATGGCAAACTACATTGTATCCTTGCTGATCCTATTATTGTAAAAGCGTACGCATGGAGCAAATGGGTCTACATGTATTTTTCTGTACCGTCCCGGTACATAATTTACAGCACACATTGCGCCCTCTTGTGTGTGTGCTTATCTAATGCCCGCGTCTACCACGATGATATTATAGATTCACCGATGTCATTTATCGCGGTTGTTTTCTTCTTTTATGACAAGTGTATTCTTGTCACTATATAAATGTTTTTATCGTGTATACAAGACAACACTAAGTTATGTATATATATTCATAACGTAATGTTGCTAAATTGAAATCACACAGTTTCATGTTGAAATGTCTGACACGTTTTAAGTATTTGGTCAGCTGATCAAAAGATCAGCACAACACACACCTTAATGTCAGCTTAAATCTGTAAAATGCACATAAACATTTTTACCTTAAAATTCTTAGGTAATTTGTTCAAATGTGTCGTGTTTATACATATATACCACCTTGATTGTACAGAAATTCTGACAATACATTAAATACCTCTACTCTTACCTTTAATGAATAACATCAAACGTTAGGCTAGTTGTGTTCTATCAGTTTTGTAAAAAAATATTCGAGTCAAGGATCGTAGATTAGCCTAGGAATCCTGTCATGACATAGTTATGTTAAATAAAGATATTAATTTATCCACATTTAAACGCGATATGTGAATATGGCACCAATAAACGTAAAACAACATACATGCACATATATATTTTGTGCGAATTAGTATTCGTTCCATTACTTATTAGGGGTTGGCAAGGGCATAATGCGTTTGAAATGTTATTGTTTGTGTTTTGCTTATCATGCACGTACCCAACTCTCCGGTGTGGTGCGATGGCTGTCGTAGTCACCAACGTCACAGATACTACGTAAACGAAAGATTACAATTTTTGAATTATACAATTTTGTGTTTAAATTTTAATTATTTTTGCAAATATAAATTATAGAGTATTAAATAAAACAAGATGTAGACATAGACAAATATAACTATGTGTCAAAATGACTTTTATACTCTAACCAATACAACATCAGTCTTGGCAACATATGAACAGAACAAATCAACCCATTGTTCTTTTATTACAATTATAAACCGTGTTTTGTACACGGTGAACATTTGCTGATTACACTATTTTGCCTCGACCGTTTTTTAGGACTTCGAATTTTGACAAATGGTTTGGATTGTTCGTACTTGGTTTTATTTTACTCACACGTGGTCCGTCGGATTTTCCAAAATATATGTTGGACGCCCTATTAAAGTCGAACTTTAGCAGATTATTGAGAAGAAGTCTCCGGTTTTGAAACTTTCCATTTTAAGAATTGACAATTGTTAAAACTATGCTTGTATCTTTGTCATTAATTCACCGCGCGGTTAGTTTTTAGTCTGTATGTCATTAGTCAAAATGGCTGAAATTGTAATCATTTCTATAAATATCTGGCTCTTTTTTGTATATCTACCTTTTTTAATCTTCTTTCATTTCTCTTTTAGCGCCAAGGGAGCATATTTAAATTACATCAGTACTAAAAAAAATGTTATTGTTGTGTTTATGAAGTGTTTATGAATATATTGATTTGGTTCTTATATTTTCCGTCTTCGTAATGTAGTTTATTCCCTGAAATATAAGAGAGGTTTTAAGTAAGGTTAATTGCATCATGACTCCAAAAGTTTAGCACTTTATTATGATTATTACCTCTTTAGTAGTTAATGGAACGATACAAGCATATATTGACAATGAAAATCACTGGAAGGTACATGTAGGAGCAGATGGAAATCAATGCTATGGAACTTCGCATTGATTACAAATAAGAAATAATTTTAGAAGTTTATAAGACCTGGTTCACATAGAGCACCGAAGATACGAAATAATCTCGTGGAGCGTTTAGCTGATGGCACCGCAATGATAAAAGACGTGGAGATTGGGAGTTTCTGAGAATTTGCTTCCATTTCCACCAGTCTGGTGCATTCTGTGGTGACCATTGAAACGTCTTTAGCTCAAGATCAAAAGACAAGATTATTTTTATGTTATGTTTTGAAAGTACTGTACAGTAACAAAACAATACAGACAAGATATCACATTCGAAAAGTTTTAACAGCTATTATAAATGTATGATATGGTCTGAAGTTTCATTCTTGTGAAGTATACATATTTGCTTTTACTTTACCTAAAGTTTTACAATGCGAAAACTTTTGTTGACGACCCAACTGCTGCGGATGTTTTTCGTCCTGACAACCTATTCTCGGATGTGTTCTCAGAACCGTTTTCAAAACGGATACTGTTATTACGAAGATATAACTATGTCGTTCTCACAACCGCTCCGAGACCACCTCACTTTTTGAAACTAAATTTGTTCGGAATCAATAACATAATATCTCAAAGTTGTCAAATTTAGCAATTCCCTATTAGATAAGGATTATTAATATATTTATTTGAACTTTTGTCGGTAATAAGTGCCTCTGCAATCGTTAAGTGAATAATTGGTGGTTGAGGTGCGCGATCAGACAGGCTATATTATTTAGTGTTATTTACTTTGGCACCAGAAGTTAATGAACTGTGTAAAATAACAGCTCAGCAACACACGGCACCACTCGACCACAGCACATACATACCAAAACCTCAAAGATTGGGATTTTAACGTTTATTAATTGTGAAATTTTGGTTGACAGTTTTTATATTTAAATGTATTTTTATATCTGATGTATTTTATCAGTACCCGTAGCTAACACCAGGACCTGTTCAACTATGTATATTTTATTTGCTTATTGCAGTCTCATTAGCAGATTGCACTTTTACTTGACTAATTGTGATTAAACTTGAAATAGATGCTGCAACCTGATTGGTCGTTCGCTTGATTTAGCTTTTTAACATTACCACCCTCGACTAATTGTGTTAACATTTACGTTCTCTACTTCAAACGATTCTGACATGGTTGAACGGGCTGACATCGCTGAATTTAGTGACAAAATTTCCCTCAATTTGGCTGACACTTGTCATAAAAAGTGGTCAGATATTTCCGGACTATCTAAATCCCCGATTCGACGATAACACATTGGACGAAGGACCAAAGCCAAATCGAATTTAAAGATTTAGGTAGCATATTTGAGTATTTAAAGAAGGGTTTCATCATTTATGAACGTATAAATTTTGAAATTCATTTATTAGTTATCATTACATTCAATAATGCCAATTACAAAGCATTCTTCTTTTTAAATAAGGCCATCGCTGTAACCTAGCCTTGTTTATTTTATATAAATATATGTAATACATCCACATTGTCCATTTGGTGATTCGGACAAACTCAAATTCAAAATATATATCACCCTCAAGATTATGATAATCATTTGGGTATTTTATTTTTTTTTAGTGATCTACAGGGAAATAATATCACTATCATAAGAAGAACAGATTTTCAAGGAATGAAGCAACTGCGAATCTTGTAAGTATTTTAATGATAATAGAATAAACAATATATGACTCGAAAACAGAAGAACGTGCACAAGTTTTTCAGCGCACTCAGCATCGTGCGCGACACCCACCATTTGTACAGTACTTAGATCGGCAACGGTAGAATAGATGGAATGTCACCCCAAAATGTGTAACCCCGGACACAGTAGTTTCAGCATTCTCGTACACATAATAACTTACATTTATACATGGTTTTTATTGCAGGCAACTATTGGATAATCAGATTTATACTATAGAGAAAGGGGCATTCGTAGATGTGATATCTATGATGAGATTGTAAGTACATATTCACATTTGATTATCAATGACTACAGTAATTAATCATGTCGTCACTTCGATTTGAATTCTCGATTTGTTTCGTTAGAACCATCGGAATTTAAGCCAAATTGTATCTGTAAGTTAGTAATTTGGTTTTAAATTTGTGTGAATGGAGAATTTTTTTTATAAAACTGAGGCCGAGCAGTAACACCTCATCTGGTTCAAGGTGAACAATTTATGAAAAAGTCTTATTTGAATTGGGTTTTAGTTTGGGAATGCTTATTGGGTCGGCTGGGTGTAGGGGAACCCGGAAAGATTATTGCGGAACTACGGCCTCGAATTTCAAATTACAATGTGCATGTGAGGCCGAGCAGTAACACCTTATCTGGTTCAAGGTGAACAATTTATGAAAAAAAGTCTTATTTGAATTAGGTTTTAGTTTGGGAATGCTTATTGGGTCGGCTGGCTGTAGGGGAACCCGAAATAATTATTGCGGAACTACGACCTCGAATTTCAAATTACATTGTACATGTACTGTACAAGTAACCAAATATTCCGTACTGGCCTTACGTTATGTACTTTCTAATTCAAATAGCAGTCGAGTCACTTTCTGTATTTAAATACATCGATACCACTTGTTTTCATCGTAGCTTATAAAAATATTATACAAGTATTTCACTTACTCCATAAGTCATCTCGTCCAACTACTCTTTTATTGGAAGATCCGACACTTCACCAAACTGGTGTGGCGCCAAATAATTACGACGTGTACAGGTCTAGGTGTTTTAACCCGGGCTGTATACCTGTACTCTGGCGTTCCATTTAAAATATTCAAGACCCTATACATACATGTACCCCCCCCCCCCAAAAAAAAAAAAAAAAAATGAAAAACCTTATTATTGTTTTTTTTTTTTTAAAAAAAAAAACATTTCTGTACACCCTCATTTAGATCAACTGTTTACATTAATGAGATTAGGGCGCCTTTCTAATTACAAAGATTTTTGCCACCTGCTCCCGGCGTTACTGCACTTGTTCGGTTGTGTATGGTGTATAACCTAAATTTTATGAAAGTTATCATACATTTTTTACTTTAATTGATATGTATTTGTAAGATTAGCATGATGGAGAAACCCACCAAACTTCAACGATTTCCGATAATTCTTTTATCCTTGACTACTTTGAAAGCTTTTGTGGAGTTGGAGCTAAAGTTATCACTCAATTCTCTTGAATTAAGAAGACAAAAAAGAAAAAAAATGTCCATTGATTTTCAACTATTTTTACAATTACTCCTTGAGTAGTTATCTTTGATAACTGTTTGGCAGCTTGTAGATTCTCTAGTGTCTTCCATATAAACATTGTCTTCTTAGCGCCTAAGAAATTGCATTTATCGTCTGATCTCAATGTTGTACTTATTGATACAATAAGTGACTCGAGAGGAGGGATTCTGTTGTATGCCAGTATCCCAGACAGTAAATTCTAACGTCGCTGCCCTTTGTAAATCTTACGAACATCGACAACAGTTATCATCTGATCAACTTACAAAATCTAGAGTTATTGTCCCTGATTATAATATTATGAGCAATCTAGTGACGCTTAACAGTAAAACGATTGTGTGATTTATTTCGTCAAAGAAGTAAAATTGTATAAACTTCATGAACTCATCGGGTGATCAAGGTCGTGGGCGTATGTTTTGTTATCTGGCAATTAATTTATTGTTATATCTCATGACATATTACAATTATTCTTGGAAGGAAAATATAGCATTTGTTTGTGACTTATAGTGTGATAACAGAATTTTGTACACCATCGTAAGTCATACAGCTGTTATTTATTAAATGATACGGGTTTGGTTTTTTTACCAAAAATGATTAAAATTATTCACAGTCTTGGGATTATTATTCTATGAAGACTCAATATTCTTTTATAACATAATATAATTCATTTCAAAAGATCAAATTTTTGCACTAGGTGCCCCTTTTATTTCATTTTCTAAAATAGTTATGTTAACCCATTTCGACGAGTGAATTATGTTTGGATTATAAGCGATATTATTTACCTTGCATATAATACTAAATCTGAGCAATAACCTGAAAAAACAAACGACAATTGCACTTAATTTGAGAAAAGAAAATATGCTAGTCCCATTTCTATTGTGTTTTTATTATTAAGGTAAAGATTGGTTAATCTGAACTAAAATATTCATAATATTTTCTTTTCCTTCTAAGAAGCATTTATTTCTCTAGACATCGATATGAATTCCCACCAAGTCCGCGTTTAAAAATATCTAAACAGAGGTAGCGTGAATCTAAATATTGACTAGAATATTATGGTTCACACTGTCAAAGAATGATGTCTTCACATTCCTTTTATTAGCTGTTCACATACGAATTCAGAATACTGTCCGAATTCAAACCCATACTTCAAATAGTCGTAGAAGGTGTCGTTTTGTCGTATTCGTTGTAACTGTCCCTAAAAAGAAATGGGGTTGACATCTCTGCCTTTTGAAAAACAATGGGGGAAATTTTTCTTTAGTAACAATTTTTTTCAATCACTGCGCGTCAAAATCTTTGCCGTATTTGTTGTTTGGACAGACGCCAGCGCTCTTTCATTTGGAAAGAAGGCGTTCGAAAACACTCTAAAAAGTCTAGTGTGAAATTCACGAAAATGCAAAATTTCCCTGAGAAACACTTTAAAACCAATTTGTGATAAACAATATACATTCTACAATACATGTACAAATGATTTTACGGATAACACATTGGTGTTCGAGTTCTGGCGCTCAGTAAATTCATTATTACATTATTAGATAATATCACCACCTCCAAGTAATCTGATATGTTTGATAGTGTTAATATCACACAACGCAATCGGTAAAAGCTATTAGCTACAAATGACAGTAACGTTCGTCAAGCTTGATCAGTTTGTACATGTATTTCAGGCATCTTCTTTTTCATCGTGCAGGTTATTTATTCTGGAATGTCGCCACCTTAATATTTTTGCTTCACCCATTTATAATATGACAGCGATTTTAAAAGACGAGAGAAGAAATTCGATTAAATATTCAATTTTCGATTGGTCATATTTTATACTGAGTTGGGAATTAACCTCCCAGTAGCCGTTATATAGTTAACCGGACACTATTCAACATGTGTTTACCAGTGATAGATGAGATAAGCTGTTTATTATCTGTTTCTAAGATATTCCCTAAGTGTTCGTTATATCTCTTATCTTCTGCTGTATCCGATCGGCCCACTAAAGTCTTTTTAGTGTGGTGCATCTATGTTCCCCAATATCCTATATATCTAACCCTAATCCAAAAGATCCCCTGCGATGTGCCATGACATATGTCATAGAAATCTGGTGAATATACGAATGACCAATAACAGCATGGCAGCACTTTACTGTAATATTAGGACTGGTTTTCGTGGAATAACATGCATGCCTGGTGTTAACTTTGTTTTCTGACACATTTATCCAGGTATGTACATGTTTTATAATGTATGTTTGGCAGTCATGGCAATTCTAAGGCAGCTGTAATCAAAAGCTTTCTTCAACTAGTTCAACACATAAAGTATGTAAGGTAGTTGTCATGTTAACAGATAGACGGGTAACAACTAGATTTTACTGTTTGCATCAATCGGTCTGTCATTGTCTTTAGATCGCTTATCATTAGTTTATACATGTACGCAGCCACTTAAAGGAGAAATATAGTCATTGCAGGTTTTCTAAAATATGTGTAGCTACATAGCTATTCTGTGTACATTTTTTTTTAAATACCTGACTATCGCTGAATATACAGTAGGAAAGCCAATAAATCAAAAACGAAATGTAGGGGGTTTAACGTCCAACTGTTCTGCTCCTACACTGGGCTAATGACCGCGGGCATACGTCATTCAGTGTGCTATGGTGTGCTACTCTTTTATCGAATTCCAACTGCCAAGGAATCTTTCACGAGCACGCCAATGTATACACGGTGTCTCTGTTTTTCGTCATATCTGAACGACTAGACAGCTGTCCTGCACCACTGACAATGATAAACCACGTCGGAAAATACCGATGAACTTTCTCGGCCAATGCAGGGAACAAACACGCGACCCCAGGCTAGAGAGCCATCGTCTTACCCATTTAGCCACCGTGATTCCGACAGATGGATCAAGACTAGTATATCACGTGCTTAAGGAAAGTGTTGCCGGTTTGTTCATTTACAGTGACTGACACTTAACGGTGTTGCATATAAAAAGTCTGCAACGGCTACGGGTCACCTTTAACTTGTTCACTACAACATTGATTAACCGTGTTACGCGAAGATTTCACATTCATCACTCGACAAAGGCAGATACACACTTCTCATATCTTGAAACATCAATGTTTATCCTAGACTATGTAGGCCTACGTTGGACAAGTCGGCATTATTTTCTTTTGGAGAATAATATGACCAAAAATGCAGAAAACGAAAGTCAATTGTGATCGGTAATATGTAACCTAATTTTATAAATACTTAAAATCATAAAAGCAGAATTTAAATCAATAGATAAAGTGCAGAATGACTGAATTGGAATTGATACCGTGTAGGTATTATGCGCTACTGCTCCAGACGCATGGAAATGTGGGGCTTAATAGTAAGTGCAGGGGGACTGCACCACACACAATTCTACACAAAAACAAATATACAGATAAGACATAATGCTAAGAGACCATAAACAACAACAAATCAAAAAGTGTGAATGGATTAGGGGGCTAGCCGTAAGCGTCCACTGCGCTGTACAGTCCCGGGCCAGTAGTGACACAGACTTCACTCATATTTGAAAACAAGTTGGGAGTAAAAAACCCAAGGAAATAATTATATGTCAGTATGAGTCATGATCTGCTATATGTTGCAAGAAATACAATGCAAGCATATTGTTGTATAAATTCCAAATTATACAAGTAACCACATCCAGGTGCGGATCCAGGATTTTTTGCAGGGGGGGGGGGTCTAGGTTTGATAATTGCTTAACTAATTGCGCTCAACCGATAATTTGGTAAATTAGATTCAATTTGGTTCATTCTGATGTATTTCCGGAAGGTAAATTCCAAAATAACAGGTCTAAATCGCCAATAAAATCGCATAAAAATTTTTTCAAGCCTGAGCAGGGGGGGGGGGGGGGGTCCGGACCCCCTGGACCCCCCCCCCCCCCTCTGGATCCGCGCCTGGACATCGTTAAATGTATCAAAGAAGTAGGCCTAGTTCTAAAAAACTAGATGCATTAAATCAATAGAGAAGAGGATTGAAGTATATTGAATGCATTTGGAAACACGTTACAACCGTCACAGAAACAAGAACAAAACTGAATACTAGAAGCAAAGGAGTGAGTGTAAGACCGTCTAGGGAGACTGTCGTCTGCTAACTGAATGGCGTGACGTGAATCTGTCGTTATAGTGGTTATGACGTCGTCGCTAGAAGGTGAAATTCCCGATAAAAAAGGGCGATAATCTAGATGAAATAACGTTAAAAACTAAAAAACTATAAGTTTTTGAGACCATGTAATTGTACAAACCATAGCATAAATATCATATAATAATAACCCACGGAAGAAACGCAAAACAGGAATGTTGAAGAAATCGTAGATTATAAGTGTATTCACAAAGGCATAATAATTTCTTGATCAGTACCACGATTCATGATTTCTTGATAAGTACCACAGTTTGCTGGTTTGACTAATAGTACCGCGGTTTGTGGCTTGAGTTTGCACAGTAGACCAGTCTTAATGTGATCTACGCTGTTCATAAAGCCAGGCTGACACTTGCACGACTTTTGGCCACGATTTTGTCGTGCCCATCAGTGTCCACATTGACACGAACTGGCACGACGAGTTCACGCATAGTTTGCGCTTAGTTTGCGCATTGTTTACGCACTTCCGGCATTTGCACGACGAGTTTGCGCAAATCGGATGCTGTCGTTCCGACTCGAGTAGTGCCAATGCGTCCCTCGGAATCGTGCAAGTGTCAGCCTGTACTTCTGAATGTAAACCCCAGTAGACGTCTTTACCACACGAATACAACTAGATCAGATCACCACGAGTTTGTGGCAATTTAATTTATCCAGACGCATACATTTTTCAAGCGCTAAATATTTCTATTGCAGGTCTTTCTTTTGGGCCTGAAATTTTAAATAAACTATTAGTAAGACATATTAACAAAACAAGACCATAATCAACTCTCGATGGCATCGGATACTCGCAAGATTTTTACTAGATTAGAACGGTTCGGCAGTTAAAAACGAGTAGTGCCAATGCGTCCCTCGGAATCGTGCAAGTGTCAGCCTGTACTTCTGAATGTAAACCCCAGTAGACGTCTTTACCACACGAATACAACTAGATCAGATCACCACGAGTTTGTGGCAATTTAATTTATCCAGACGCATACATTATTCAAGCGCAAAATATTTCTATTGCAGGTCTTTCGTTTGGGCCTGAAATTTTAAATAAACTATTAGTAAGACATATTAACAAAACAAGACCATAATCAACTCTCGATGGCATCGGATACTCGCAAGATTTTGACTAGATTAGAACGGTTCGGCATTTAAAAAGGTTAAGTCTCGAATATACAATAGTCCTGGTTACCACGATTCACACATCTGGTCAAAACTACAAAGAGTGATAACTTGGCTCAGAAAAGAGTAATTTGAATGAAATTTTCAATAATTTCATTTTACTATTTTTGAGCTATTATAGCAATAATGGTCAGCTCTTATCTGAATCTTACATAACGTATCTTTAAGTAATGACCATTGTCCTATTTAATATGTCGATAATCTTTTAAGTCTCTTAACTGTTTGAGTGTGTTATACTACGAGTATAACGACATCAACTGCGTGTAACAAAATACGTGCTTGCTTCGGATCCATCATTTTCTGTATTCAGACATCTGCTTCCTGCGGACGATTAAAATTGCTTATCGAGTATTATTGTAATGATTATTCTAATCCTTATCTTGTATTATATTACTGTGTAATTATTACATCAGCTTGAAAACCGGCTCGTCATGGTGATACCTATCAATATTGACCGTTACAAGCGTAGATCCGGGAACTCTTGAAAGCGTTCATTTTCTTGTCTAACATTTATTGGGTTCGTGACAAAATTTCTAGATCAGAAGAACTGTTTACAAATGGCTGATCTTTTCAGATGACTTGTTCACTCTGACACATAACGTCGTTTTTGTTGATTTCGGTTTGTTCTTTCTTATTCTAATTTGCAAAATATGATATATTAAAATATCTGCCATTTGAATCGGCTGTAAAATTATAGCACAAAAATACTATAAACGCAAAGATGCTTTTGATTGATCGTAAATGTGATTGGAAGAATACTTTCACTTTTCAAATGTTTCGGATCGTACCGAGTTCAATTTTTGTTAACATTTTGTGAACGAGAAACTGTTCTCGTGCAAATTTTCAAA
The DNA here is from genome assembly GCA_036850965.1 of Patella caerulea. Lineage (NCBI taxonomy): Eukaryota > Metazoa > Mollusca > Gastropoda > Patellidae > Patella > Patella caerulea. The sequence continues at coordinate 31,291,329 of JAZGQO010000006.1, forward strand.
AAGGCGCAATGGAGAGACAGTCGAAATTATGAATATTTCGATATTGGAGTTATACTTGGTTTACGTTTATGAACCTTATAATCCAGAACAGAGTTTTTGACGTATACGTAATTTGTTTAAAACTCCCAGAGATTATTCATGAAAGTATAAGAACGAATCCGATGGGAACAAGATCCATTTTGTTATTTCTACTGCTAAAGTTCTATTTCTGCTTTTTATTATAATACCAGGTTTTTTGTATGAAACTAGAAAATAGTCTCCCACAAAATGTACACAAACTCTTATCTGACATCTGAACACTTCTAATAGATTAACAGAAAGTTTTAAATTGTGATTTATCAACATGTGGAATGACCTGTAGAATTCGACCTATTTATAAAGATTTGTATAATTACACCATAGTATATTATTTACACGAGGTTTAGTCGACTATTCCAGATGACGGTGAACGTAAAGCATCGTGTGTGGTATCAAATATAAACACATTGATGACATATACATGTACGTAGAAATCCACATAAACTGAAGACGTATCCAGTAGATGATGATGCACAACAACAAAAGAAAATTCAGTCTTTGATACTTTATCGTAGGATTTTTTTAAATAGGTTGTTACCGAACTACGCCTGATTGTAATGATGGGAGAAATAGTTATAACCTATTGTTTTGTTCATTAATTCAAACAAATTATACCAAAGAATAAAATAAAATGTAAAAAGTACATCAAAGCCATGAAATATGCTTGGACAAAGTTGAAAAATGTATGCTTCAATAACCTTTTAATTTAAGGAAGTGCCAACACTATGGGAATCTTCGTCCATTGGTTAAAGTGCACATGAAATGGCCCTGAAAATTTCTCTATGTGAGCAGTCCATGGTTATTTTATCCACCTTACGGCAAATTCACATCAATCCGACTAAAATTTATAATTTAACGTGATTTGACTTGTTGGGCATATCGGGCATGTTCAGATTTATACGCTATAAAGTTTCCTTTACTGAAAGGTATCCAATACACCCATTACACAATTACTTAGATAATGTTGAGGATTGGATTGTATAGTTTAATTTTAAACGTGTTTGGTTGCCAATAGTCCAAATCTATATAGATTATCCACTTTCCAAATGGAGCCAGATACAGTTTTAGGAAACTGGTTTTGGATCAAGGAAACCCAAACAAATTTTGTTCCTGACTTGTCGCCATTTTGAAATCAGAGAATCCGTTCCACTTGTGTGATTCCTGAATTAAATTGTCTGGATTTGGATTTGCAAATCAAAGGGAAACGCATACAGATTTGATTCGGGATCTGGGAATAATCTAAAGTCGGGCTGTCGTCATACACTCTCTGGTTATATACATAGACAGAATATCAGTTGTTGGGTACGCAAAGATTTAAAAAAAAAGTTAGTGACTGAATAAGAAATAGTGATAATATAAAGATGTGTTATATTGTAATTGGTGATTTGTAATCTGAAAAACGATCACAAATATACCTCGCTGATACTTATTACCACGCCCCATGCTTTAAACAGAGTCATATTTCTTTGTTGTCATGACATTCCGTAATGTGTATTATTTGAAGAAAGGCGGTTAGTTCAAGTGGGGTATAATAAAATCAGCAAGGGGTCTGACAGATCAACATAAGATGAGCGACGAATGATTGAATAACGTGACCATCAGATGTAAAGGTTTGCTTGTTTAAGTCGGCTTGTGTGAATATCTCCATTTATCAATGGTAATCAAGTAGAAGTCAGAAAGGAACTAACTCATATCACTGACCGTTTTCATTTTGTTTCTCACCGCTTTGATATCAGGACTGTTAACTTAGTAAAGTAACCGTTCCTTGTGATGGGTTAATTATCCCACGGTGACTAGTAACAATTACACCGTTCTTCCAGAATCCGTGTGTTGTACCTGATACGATGTTTACAATCCGCATGGCGTCCCCACGCTGTGTACCGAGTACCACGAACCAGATATTAATATTTTTATTTCCCCTTAATTACATTCCACATATTTCCCACTTAATATTATTTTAATAATAATAATTGCCCCTTACTTTGTATGAAATGATTGATAAGCTTATTCCTGCAAGATCACTTGTGGAGTTACCATTTCGTTGTAGAAAGAAGGTATCATTTGTTTCTACTAGCAACCCCAAGCGGTCCATCTGCTACGAAATCAAGTTATTTCATTGAACATTGTACTATCTTGTGCATCTACAACAACGCAGTCTTGTTAATTATAACGATTATTCCACTTGAAAAAATTGGGGAATGAATCTTCTACCAGTATCTTAATTAAAATGCAAAATAAAAACATTTGAGAATGGTCTGTATCTGTATATATGGCTTTCCAAAAAACGAGGAGGCTTGTAATGAAAAATAGAAAAAAAAATGTAAAACAGTGTCTATATATCTTCCCACCAGTTTGGTTACTCATTGAATACTGAAAGAAACCAGAAGAGACTGTATAGCTTGTAAGTAGTAACCGCTCTATGACCCATTCCCTCTCTAAAGGTGTTTTAATAGACGTTATCTTGTCGTTCGCTTAAATAAGCCTCTCTACTTATCGCATTCTATGTTTTTTAATCCTTGTATTCATCCCTTCACTCGATATCCTTCAATTATCGGGTACTCATGATGATAATACACCAAATGCTTATTTCAATTCTCTGGACCCATGGTTGACAGATAATGTTTTCAACCTTTTTGATTCAGCAATCCTTTATTATCTATATCTATAAAGGTTATTAATGATTAGAAACTTGATAAAGAAAGTACACAGGAAGTAGTTCACGAAATGAAATTAGGCGAATTTAGTTGTGAAAAAGAGTTTTTGCAGACAGGCAGTTTTGATAATAGGCCACTACTCATTAACATTCTGAAGGCAATACATTGGATATAAAAAAAACGCTGTTTTATACTTGATGACTGTACGCATACAATCTTAAAGTGCCAATCCCGATAACTTTTTGGGGAATAAAACTGCTTAATTTTGTGTTAAAATCCTTTAAAATCCATAACCTAAGGCCCACCTACTAACCCGATATTTGTGATACGCTTGTAAATAACTTAAACCTGACAGTCTTCATCTGGAAATGGAGAACGTTTTATAATACAGTATCTGGATAAAACCAAACTTTTTTCTATAAAAATAATATGTAGGTGAAATTTACCTTTTGTTATCAAGTACAGGGCATGGGTCATTCACTGTATAGACCTCTCAAGAAACATTAATCGATTATCAGGTCACCCAATGAAAAAATTGACCCGAAATCTTAAAAGGGTTACGTGTCAGGATAAGCAGTGTTGACGCTCACGTCCAAACGACTCAATATTTTGAGCTGAAATTTTGAGACAAGGTAAATACACCATGCCACTATATTTTGGTCCATAAATTTCATAAATACTCGGACTTTAATTTTTGAGACTCTGTTCTTATCGGGATTGTCCCTTTAATCTCAAATATACTATAAGAAGACACACTGAGGAGTTATTGATTATTGATCATATGTACCTATGCGAATACTTCACTCTGCGAGATAAGATCAATGGTCCTAACGAGAACACTTAAAGATAAAGTTAATTAGTATTTCTGATATGATATTAAAGAGGACACAATCTAATTAAGACTATGTATATTATTTCTACTCCATTTATTCAGCCAACCTCTCTCTCTCTCTCTCCCTCTCTCTCTCTCTTTTATTCGGATCTCTAAAGACGACCTGTTAAAGAGTAATGCGTTCTGGTGCAGCATACCTTGATTAGACAACCAATAAATTTTCTCAGTAGTTCAGAAGATTACGTAAAACAGGAGTTGAATAACAAGTCGATATAGTCTGACTGTTTACAATCTACACACCACAGAACACGCTGTATAAAGAAATTCGTCGACACCAAGATGAAGTAGAATCAACAATCAAACCTAAAGCGAAGGACATCTGTAATTTTTTGGTGGAAGTTACGACCTTACAGTTCTGAAATTATGCATAGAGACCCCCCCCCCCCACCCCAATGTGATAAATGATCGTATGCAAAAAAACTATTTTGGTCATAAGTGGCACTTCTAACCTTCCAGAACTATGGCATCGATTTATCGCTATGGTTTTTGGACAATACAACTATAATATATCGGAATACATGACACCTTAATACAATGGGATAATTATTGATTATATAGTTAGACATCCGATATCTCAGATTTCCCCCGATCTTCCCCGCTGTCATCAAATAGACCATTATTCAAATTATCATTGAAAAAGATCCCTGTATTAATTTCTTTTCGAAAAGATTAATGTAGGTTGGACATTTGATAAAAAGAAATCGTAAATTATATTATCATTAGGTAGAGCCTGTTAAAGTCCATGAAATTGCTCTATATGAGTATCGTTCTTTTAGGGAGATCTTTCTTGTAAATAATTGTCGCCAGAGGTTAGAATGTTTGGGTTTTTTTTAAAAAAAAAGCTATTCATACTGCTCTACAGTACTAAACTGTTAGTAAATAAAGATATTTGCTTCCATTGATCCGTAACCCCTAACTCTGGAATTGGCGCGTGGATAGGTTTGGAGGGTTTTTTGTGGGGCGGGGGGAATTTCGGTCCTCTTATAAGAATAGTTAGATTTGAACTATAGTTGTGAATGTTCGGGTTTTTAACAGTCTCTGCACCGACGGTCTCGTGTGACAGACATTGACAGCACTTCTCGTATGGAAGAGCTGATTACCGTTAACTTTGTTCATCTGTCACTTGTCTCGACGTCAGTCATAAACTGATTTCTTATCTGGAATGTGCTGGGCAAGGTCACGTATCAACCGTGTCACGTATCTTCTATTCTGAAATATATTTGAAATCTGTTTAACGTATCTGTTTAACGATTGTTAAGTTTGGTTTTTTGTTTGTTTTTTTTCATCGATCATTTTGAAACTTGCACCATATGCCTTTGTGTCTGGTTGTCTCCAAATGAAAGCTGCCGAATTATCTTTCACTGTCTAGACCGTGGCACTCTAATTTTGGCGACCGTCAACGACCTGAAATGGTTTTCCCATTTAACTAATTCAATTGGGCATGTTCAAATTATATCATGTGCACCATTTGAGACTAATTCGTCGACCTATAAGACTGTTACCAACTCATAGGTGGAAGCGGATGTTAATCACTAAAAACAGCAACATTGATGAAAGCATTTCTCCGTGGACGGAATTGGTAATATATTGGGTGGAAAAGCTCTACCCCCCCTCACCGCAACACCCATCCACCCTTCCACCCTCCCCTATTAGCTAAAACCGTAAACAGTCGCTGACTCGCTGTGTTTATAGTAATTGTTCTTTTAATCAATGTAAAAATTAAACTATTTAATATTCTAAATTAAAACTAATTTAATATTCTACATTAAAGTCAATTTAATATTCTAGTAAAAACCAATTTGATATTCTAAATCAAAACCATTTAATATTGTAAATTAAAACTATAGGTTTTCGATATTTACAGGCTTGCAATTGGGTAAATGCTTATTATTTATCCATGTACATTTCTATTTATATATATATATATATATCAATTTGGTTACAAAACAAACTTTTCTAATTATCTTTTTTTCAAATTAAATCTTTGGGATAATTATTGGTTTAGATGTATGACGTAAAACATCCGGTATTTATTTCCCAATATTTTTATATTAACTTGTAGCTTTGAGAAGTAGCACGTGGTTATACAAACCTGGACTTGGTATATTATAAGTTGCGATAAAAAAAAAAATAGAAAAAAATAATATTCGGTTTAAAGTAGTATTAATAATAATTCATTTATAAATAATAACCGCGCCCCGTGTGTGTATGAAGTTAAAACATACTTTTTTTATGGACAATTTATTGAATCTTACAACCCTCCAAATTTTACAAATACAACTTTCGAAAAACGTAATTTTTAATTAAATTTGTTGAGTAATTGATGCCATAGTGATACACAATGGACATTGTTGACGAATAGTACTAGTAAAATAAACTGTTAAAATTTCTAACACATATTCCATAATTAATATGATTAAGAAGTAATTAATGACGACATACTCATTCTGGTTTGCGTAACCTAATTAATTTGCGCTTTCATAAGGCGATTGGGCATGTTACGGAATTTCCCAGTTCAATGTTAAATAGTCACAAAGATATACTAATACAATACGTTAACTTGACATGTCAATTATATAATTATACCCTTTATTTATCAAACAGATGATAAACGTAGAACATTTCAATGGATAACAAAAATACATCATTTCCATGGTTCATTGTACTAATAAAATAACAACACGGTTCTCGGATGGAGTTCTTTGCATAGTGTGATCACAGATTATTTGACACCTTTATTTAATACTGATAAAACTAAACGCCAGCACAAAGAGAAGAGAATGAATTGAGGTGACTCACGGCATCTGAACTAGTCATCAAGGTGCATAGTGCACTCATTTCGATTGCCAAGACTGATAATACTGTAGTACTTCGTAAAATCAACGAGAAGCCGAAATATTTGACATTGAAGGGAGTGAGATGATCGAGTCGGTAGTCTGATATGTTCACCAGCTAGTTTAATACTTTAACCTGTGTTTGTATTAAACTTATTATATGCTCATCGGTGGTCATTTATATAAAATGCAGCTGTCAAGCTGTCGTGAATTATATGATACGTGGATTGTTAAACTGTCGTCACAGCTTGCCAAAGACTTAATAATACTGACCACCATACAAGACCGTTAACTTGACCAGGTTCACGCCAAAACAACCTTCCGTGACTATGGTATTTAATACGCAGGGCAATCCGATTCATCTTTCTGAATTACGAGTGCATTGGGTAAAGCACTAACATAGAAATATTTATACAATAACATTGATGCGATAAGTCGAAATATAATTAAATTATTTAGGCAGGTTTATAGGTAATAAGCAATAATTAAACAAATTAAGGTGTCCAACCAAGCACTTGGGATCATGGATGAATTTTAGTGCTTTTAGATTATTCCTACTCAATATACCTTTGATAAATAAACATAGCTACTTTGTATAGTAGGATCATTTAGATAATTACATTAATTGTAAACAGTTACATTGTTTGGCAATGATTCGTTCATAAATGTCTATATAAATGCCAGTACATAATTTTTGAACTGAAGAAATGTCTAAGAGCTTATAACCCCCTGCCACTTCAGAAGACTTTCTCTAGCTACCATCTCCTGAATTTGCCAACAATTAGCAGTCAGCCCATTTTCATTCTAGGCATCTTTCAATCCCAATAAAAAAGAACATCATTCAAAATTTGAAAATTTGGTTGGAATGGCAACACACCTTTAATTATTTGCTTTTCATTATTTGGCGAAAACAAACAATGTTTTAAATAAGAAAATAATGTCCTGTCTATGGCTTGATTCATGCGTTTCTCTTGTAAATAAATCTCGATAACATATTGACCGTCACGTCTACCTTACAATTCCACTTTTATTAATAGATATATCGATATCAACGACAACTGGCAGAATATTAAATAACTCTTCCATATAAAATAAAAATCCGATACGGATATATGTTCTTTCATATGGCTGAATCTGTATTGTTTGGTCATGTTATTTCACAAAATAGTGAAATGTTTTAGTCTTGTGGATGTAATTAGGCGTTCTAATCTAGCTATATACATGTTGTATGTGAAAGCCACGGCAGATTAGACCAAGACAATCACTTATATCGATCTTTGATTACACGAATCATTCAGGATTAAATACTCTCAACAATCATCAATACGTCTTTAACACTCGTCTACTTCTCAATCATTCGGCTTTGTTAGCCACAGACTCACGGTCTTAGATATGAAAGATCATGTTCGGCCATTGTAAGGAGAAAATGAAATAGTATTATTATAGATAATCAGTTTGGTGTGAATAGAAGGAATATTACAACTCACGAACGAGTAGATGAGCTTTTAATAAAAAAATAAATTAAGTGTGCCTATCCCAGAACAAGAATTATGAATTGAATTCGTTCGCGATAACCTATATATTACCTAAATAAACAGTGGTGCAGGTGGAATTTCCGGGAAAAAAAAACTATCATAATTTAGTCATTTTCAGTTTTTGAGGGTTGCTGGAATCGACCCCATTTGCATTAAAGTCCTAATGACGCCAGAAAAGTTACTCATATTGAGTTTGAGAATGATCTCTACTGCTATCATGTCATGCAGGTTGCTGTCAGTGCACCATTGTTACCGCAGCCATTATATCATGAAACACCGTTATCGAAATAAGACCTTTTTCGGTCGGGTCACAAAGTTAAAATTCTTGTAAAGAAAAGTGGGATAACGAACGGTGTCAAATAACACTGTTAATTCGTTGTTTCCAATAGTTATTAATGACTATTGGTGGGAGTTAACGTATATAGTCCTTTCGCCGAAGCCTGAATTGAATTGACCACTCAGTCACCCAATTCCTAAACAATGTACTGTTCGTGCTACCCCTTTCTCTGTTTTTCTTTGGTGCTTATTCATTAGAGTAAATTAATCAAAAATCTCAACGTAAAATATTTGATCAGTTGTTTTCTTAATTTTTAATGTTTGATTTATACAAAGAGTTAATATAGATCGAATTAAAATTATATTGAGAGAACTTTCACATATCGGATTTGAAGAAGCTTAATATAATTTACGGTGGCTGATAAGGGACATGAAAAATAATATAATTTGATTTTTTTAATATTCACCCAAGTCAATTATAATATAATTTGTTTTTTATAATTTTCACCCAAGTCAATTTTAATTTTCACCCAAGTCAATTTTAATATAATTTGTTTTTTATAATTTCCACCCAAGTCAATTTTAATTTAATTTGTTTTTTAGAATTTCCACCCAAGTCAGTTTTAATATAATTTATTTTTTATAATTTTCACCCAAGTCAATTTTAATTTAATTTGTTTTTTATAATTTTCACCCAAGTCAATTTTAATTTCCACCCAAGTCATTTGTAATATAATTTGTTTTTTATAATTTTCACCCAAGTCAATTTTAATTTCCACCCAAGTCAATTTTAATTTTCACCCAAGTCAATTTTAATTTTCACCCAAGTCATTTGTAATATAATTTCGATTCTGATGAATTTCCACCCAGCGCGTGACGTCATCAACCAGGAAATTTGATCATATCTCCGTTTCCTCCACAGGCTGTTCGTCAAAAAAAGGTTCAAGGGTTCGGACTTGCGGGTCCAAACCCCCAGAGTGTTAGAAGGCATTACCAAGGCCTACCCTCAGGCAAAATTTGTGGCCCCTGGGTCCACGGGGAGGGGCAGGGTTTAGAAAAACGTGACCTTGAGAAAAACATGTCTCGGCGGAGGGTAGAAACGGGAATATGGGGTTTAAGGAGAGGTAGCCTACTCCCCATCCCACCTTGGCCTATGAATTCAGGCTAAACCCCTGAATCCTCTAAAAATGACAAATGTTTTGGAAGGAGATGATCGGGGGGGGGGGGGGGGCGATGATCAGGTCGAGTCGAGTTCTGATCCGACACCTGAATAAAATCTGAACCCCTTGGTCGATCCTGCTGAGTTAAGGGCTTTTTCTAAGGGGCACCGAAATGACAAAATCGATTTTTTTTCTGTTTTCACCCATTTTTCATGTGGATTATTGCTACGCCCGACCCTACCCGAGGTTCAATTGACACCAAATTTTCTAGGCAGGTATTCCACACAAGCACCCATCTTTCGACCAAACACATTTCTCAAAAGAAAATGTTGATCCCGACCCATGGGGAGTGAACGGTGGCCATTTTCCCGGGGGTACACAAAGTTAAAAAAAAATAGAGATGGAACTAGATGTTCGATTTTAATTTCGAGACCAATTTGGATGCCCGGAGGTGGAAATGGAAGGCGGGGGAGGTAGCCGAAGTTTCGAAGAGATAGGACCATTTTTGAAAAAAATTCTGTCATAACAATGTATTAAGCCGCGGTCAGGCAAAGGGGCCTTTCAGGCATTTTGATGCAAAAAATCACGATTCTGTCATAACAATGTATTAAGCTGCGGTCAGGCAAAGGGGCCTTTCAGGCATTTTGATGCAAAAAATCACGATTTCCCCCACTACCGGTCGCCAAGGCTGAAATGTGACGGCCTCGGGCGACTCCCCGGCGTCGATATTCTTCAAGAATTTCCAACCTCGGAACCTGCCAATGGGTGCATTTGGGTGTTTACAGAACGAAATCGGGTGTTTTTTGGTCAAAATTGGCAAAGTTTGAGCGATTGCCTGAAACGAGGGACCGTGTTTGGGGCCCTATATCTCGACCCCTATAAATCAGAATCCATTCTTTTCTTTCGGATCAGTAACCAGGCGAATTATCCTCCATTTATAAGAATTCCAGGTCACTGAGCGCTACCACCGGGGCGGAGGAACGTCCCAAACATGGCTTTCCAAATCATCCGGATTACTTCAAAGGCCATACATCCTATGGGGCGTGCAAGTTCGATTTTTGGGAGGGACATGGCCCGAGCGTTCAGAAAAATTGTCATTTGAATTTTTTGATTAAAAAAAAAAAAACACAAATGGGGAGCATGGACCCCCCCCCCACCTTCAGAGAGTACAATGCGAGTAGGTGACCAAATGTAAAAAGAAATTGCGCATGCCCTCCCTTGATATGGGAATACAACCCCATATCCCTCAAAACTTGCCCTGATCATCCCCGGAACCCAATGTTACAAAACTCCAATTTGAGGTGACCGGGGGTCTCGTTTTGGCTAACACACAATTTTTTAATGAAATGGGGGGGGGGGGAGGGGGTCTGGAGACTATGCTCCCGCTCACAGTGACCTGGAGAAAAATGAACCAGCAACGCTAACAAACACTATCTCTCGATCACAAAACGTGAGCGAGGGACAAAAAACCTTTACCCTTACCCTAACCCACAATTCATATAATGACGTCATCATATCCGATCTAGCGTTCTCCGATGTCATCACGCGCTGGGTGGAAATTCAACAGAATCGAAATTATATTATAATTGACTTGGGTGAAAATTAAAATTGACTTGGGTGAAAATTATAAAAAACAAATTATATTACAAATGACTTGGGTGGAAATTAAAATTGACTTGGGTGAAAATTATAAAAAACAAATTAAATTAAAATTGACTTGGGTGAAAATTATTAAAAACAAATTATATTAAAATTGACTTGGGTGAAAATTATAAAAAACAAATTATATTAAATTTGACTTGGGTGGAAATTAAAATTGACTTGGGTGAAAATTATAAAAAACAAATTATATTAAATTTGACTTGGGTGAATATTAAAAAAATCAAATTATATTATTTTTCATGTCCCTTATCAGCCACCGTATTAGCATTTGTTACCATTCATCAATTACACTGGCCCAGCTATAAAAATACAAAATGTCTAATATTTGAAACCTTAAACCGAATTCTGTAATATTAAAAAAAAAAAACCCAAAAAACAACCCTAACAACCACAGAAATTCACCCAGATAGAGGGGTTTATTTTGATAGACCTGCAATAAATGTACATTCCTAATATAAAAAAAAAACTATCAAGTGAAAATCGCGGTATTTTTCTTACAATGGTGCCATTTTTAGACATGCGCAGAAAGAACTAGTTTTATAATAAAACTCGCCGACTAGGACTAATTACAGAGTTAGATAGATGCATCTTACATAATAAAAGTGTCTAATTTGTTCATTAGGTCCAATTAAAGAAGACTTTATAACGAAAATCACACAAACCATCATGAATGAAACCCAACAGGTTGAATTAAATGTTAGGTGAACGGTGGTTTATAATTACCTTACCTTCATTACAAAATACGTACGGATATCTAGAACAATAAAATTGTTGTAATGAATGGTGGTATGATCGAAAGAAACTGCCTTTCCCTGTTAAGAAAACTAGTTTTAATTGAAATAATGAACTTGCAAGCAGAGGACTTTAGTGGAGGAACATTGGACCGACCTTCTACAGCACAGGCATCAAATGATTTGACCAGCGATCCCTACTCTCTTTGCCAAGGAGTTTGAAAATGTACTAAGGAGGCCCCAATTCACGACTCCAATAAAACAAGTATTGCATGAACTTTAATTATACAAGAAAGAAGTATTTATGAGTATTGTTTGTTTTTAAATGGTTGAACATCTGTTGTATAATTGGGCTGTCAAGAAATGGGTGGTTTGATAAAATGATAACATGCAGAGCAATAATTTTATTTTTTATTTTCTTATAATTATTGTGCCATCACCATGTATTGTTCAATATTGATCATGGTTATTGTCCTGTATTTTTTTCTGACTTTTGTAGAAAGAAAGCCCTTTACAAGCCAATCCTAAAAACATTATTTTCTCAGAGCTTGTTCAGTGCAATGACATCAAATTTTAAGAGATAACATAATCTACCCTAGACCTTTCCTGAGTTTGGGCACAATATCAATGCCATCTTCTTCAATTTTTTCCTGTAGCCATATGTACTTATCCATATACCAATTAATTCATTCATTATTGTGAATCTATTCATATGTACATATGTCAGTAGGATTAAACCCCATTTCATTTCATTTCTTTTTCATATTTAGTACCTTTGTATCAAAACCTGTATCTGTTGCCACTCCTTAATACCAATTTTGTTTTTTATCGTATACCTTTTTGCTTTTGTATTGTCTTTTACCAATCAGTAAATTGTATTTGTAAAGATTGGTGACTTATTCAATGTCAATGGGGCTAATAAATTCGTTGTTGGAAATATTATTTTATGTTAATTATAACCATCAACCATTTTGTTGAATGTTGTGATTTTGTGTTTTTCTTGTCTTGTCTCCATTGCAAAATTCTTGTCTTCATTATACACAGCAAATTTTACATGATCATATTTAAGATAAACTGATAATTATTGAACCACCCTTTGTTGTATTGAAATATTTCTATATTTATATTTCAGACGATTGGATAGAAATAATTTAGTGTCTTTACCAGATTTATTATTTTCATCCATGACAGATCTAGTCAGATTGTAAGTACCAGTCTCTTCTATTTTATTTCTATTTTAATATATACAAACACGACAGAAATTTCACATTCCACAGATTCCAAAAAGTTCAAATTCAGATGAAATGAAAATTCACACTGCCAAGTGCTCTTTTACATACACACCAACATGTACACTGTACCATATAATATATTTGATCAGTTGTTTTCCTTATTTTTAATGTTTGATTTATACCAAGAGTTAATATAGATCGAATTAAAATTATATTGAGAGAACTTTCACATAGCGGATTTAAAGATTGGCATCAATCGGTTACCATTCATCAATTACACTGGCCCAGCTATAAAAATACAAAGTGTTTAATATTTGAAACCTTTAAATGAAAATGAAAAAGGGCTCATCGATTCGCACTGTCAAGTGCTCTTTTATGTACACACCAACATGCACAGTGTACCACTGACAAGGGGAAATCACACTGGAAAATACTGAGGACCTTTGTCGACCACCACAGGATGAAACCAGCTAGGGACCTCCTGGTATATAAGCCAGTTAAATCCAACACACACATATATAGAACATCTTTGGCTAATAACTTTTGAACAGAGTGAATTTTTATGAAATGAATCTATTTAAAGTGATATTACAGCTATTTCATTGTCAAATTCTATAATATAAACTGGAAAACCAGTTTTGCATTTTTGTTAAATTGACCCCATTTTTAACAGTTTGTGACTGAAGGAATTTTAGAGAGCTTTAAAATAGGTGAACATATTATCTACCCATCCTCACTGAAATGAGATTAAAATTTAAAAAAAAAACACAGAAAAGTACTGGTAAAACAGAAAAGTTGTAATAAATTAACTCCATTGTCATTACAGTAGTGTGCACGAAGGTTACAATGCTAGGTTCCCACTATCTTGATTTGGGCAACAACTGAAATCCTGGTTTTAATCATGGTGATCATACCAGGTATTATCATATATTGCGGTCAGTCGTAGCAATCTTGTTGGACGTATGGAAACAAATCTGCACATACCACATCCTGGACTCAAAACCTAGCGTAAGGAAGAATCATATTGAAATAAAATATTTTTCAGCCACAGTTTATAAAGTTATCTTCATGCTTACATTAAATTACATTAAACATTGTTAGTGCAGTACAGGAAAGAGTTCTGTGTGGAATTGTTTTAGGTCATGGTGGGATTGTTTATTGGCATAAGAACTGTATTAAAATACAGAATGATTGGATCATGTGTTTCAAACAACAATCTTCATCTTAACTTTGAAAGATTGTGAACATGACAAAGTCCTAATTGGAATCTTTGAATAATTTATTGGTTTGGTCATTGAGCCAAATTGATGATGGGCAGCATAGATGGTCCTGAAAGGGTCTGTGTGTTTGAAAAGTGAAGGATCTTAGCTAAAAATATGGGTTCCAGATTTGTTGTGATTCAAGCTGACAATATTTTGACTTATTTTGGAAAGTTGATTCTTAGCTGGTTTCCCTTTCTTTCTATCCCAGGTAGAAGAACTGGTAAAAAAAACAGGGCTGATTTAATTTGGTGGGACTAATTGCCCCTATTTGGACCCAATGGTCAAGTAGAACGGCCCAAATTTCTATAAGACAGACTTTAACTGTGAACCTGCCAAAATTGTTACCAATTGGACTCTGTAACTCCTAAAGCAGGATATTTATTGAAGATGGTTGGTCGATACACTCCGAAATTAGCCCCACAAAGATTTCAATAATTTAAGGATTTTAATGTGTAGGTATGAACAAGTAATGCAATCTCTGTGAGTGGATAAGATTTTGGGGTCTATTGTTATGAAAGGGATCTGCTGTTCTATATATAATAAAGCCATTCCATTACATTAATTACATTTGATGGGAGAGGTCTCTAAAAATACACAGTTACACTAGATTATAGGAGTCATTGTGCTTACATAACAGTATATCCTGCATATTTCTATCTAGTCATCTCAAATTAATTATTGATGTCTTTTGAAGTTGGTAAATTGTTGTTTTTATAGCACTGGTATGGGTGCCAAACAAGTACTTCAATATTTCTCCTCCATTAATCAGTGAATTACTTGCAATAAAACCTTCAATATTTAGCTTGACATTGAGTGAGAGCTATGGCAAATATTTTTACTGCAGCCTGTAATAATATTTTCACCATTATAGTAGCTTCATTTATGGCAGGTTTCAAAAGACAGGCATCTTTGATTATTGGAGAGTTTTCATCTGTTTGGAGATGCTTAGTAGGTAACACCTTCGAATAATGCAATGTAAGTTTGCCTTAATTTGTGTGTTTTCTCTCGTCAGACATTAATCAAATTGACTAGTCATTGTAAAGAGGTAATACAACGCTTTCACCATTGATATTATTATGTTTAATGTATATATGTTACCAATCCTCAAAACTTGTGTAATCAATGACAGATTACATATAAATGTCATTTAGATCATGGTCTATGTCCCCCCTCAGTCTAATATGGAAAACAGGTTCTTACAAAAGGATCAGTGTAAAATCCAAATTCGATTACTTTTTTTGACACCAATCTGTTTCATATTATTTAGAAAAGTTTACTGATCATGGTAGACTAATCTGTTTCACATTATTTAGCGAAGTTAACTGATCATGGTAAACCATCCAAATTTGAAGGAACAAGGCAGATGTTGCGTTTAATAAAAGTTTACTCTCATCAAAACCACACATAGGTACCAAAACACACACATATATATTTACAAACTTGGACATTATGTAACTTAAGTTACGTTGTTTGACTGCTAATTCATCTTTTATTCGTCCTTAGATTGTAGAAATGAATTTAATACATAGAAAATTGGTCTTTTGTCTTGTCTTATTTCTAATGACAACTAAGATTATTTTTTATAAACTTCTATCCTAATATAGTATGTGCAACACACAGAACAGTCGATTAACCCAGAACACAAGTACTTCAATAGTTCTCCTCCAATAATCAGTGAATTATTTCCAATAAAACAGTAAAAGCCTCCCCATCCCCTTTCAATTCTATATGGCTCTAATCTAATTTTCAGTGGAAACGATATTTATAATTTGGTTGTGGATGGAGATATTTCAGTAACTTGTAGGTAATTTTTACTGAATCTTCAGTTTAATTCAATGATTTCAAACAATCTGATAACTTATCAATTGACTTTGATGTCACTTGGTAGGTCTGTGTGATGTATAATTTGTAAGTTATATATTATCTATTAAGTTAACCCTGGTATATCTTGTAAACTTCCTTGAACAATATACAATATGGGGTTTATTGATACAATTATATTGACCCTGACTGCAATATATATAACCATACTTTCACTAACTTTTCATACATACACCTTAATATTTGTATGCTAGGTTTGACCCCCTGTCGAGTTCAGAAAGTAATTCTTTGAGATATTGCACACCAATCCTGTATTGGATGTAATAACCGACCTCCTTAAGTTCGAACCGACCTTCCAATGTTTCTCAGAACTTCAATAAGCTCCCAGCCACCCATCTTTTATTGTAAACAGCATTTGTTTACCTGTCATGTAACATCAACATAAAATACACCATACATCTGCCATAAATTTAATGAAGGTGCTTTGAATATGTCAATGTTTTGAAGAATTTTGATAAGTGTTTGTCACACACTATAGATTATCAGACAAGTAATGGATCCTAATCTGTGTAAAAGTATATTAATCCTTTAATACTACAATTTTGTGAAATAAGAATAGTTTATTGTTGTTACTACATCCATATTTCCTATCAACATTTGTTAAATAAACCAGTAACTTGAATATCCAATGTTCAGAATATATGTAGTAGTTGTGAGTAATTTTGTATGACAGAAAGGATTGTGGTTTGAAGGAATAATGTTGCTGTCAAGTTATTTAGAACTTGTGACCCGTATCCATAATAGGACAGATTCTATAATAACACCTTCAAATAATGTTGATTTAAGCTGATCTCTTTCTTACTCTGAAAGGTAATAATGCTATTGATGAACAAATAGTAGTCACTATTAAATTAAACAATAAACATATTACATAGGTGTTATAATTAGCAATTACCTTTATATATTAAACATCAAAGATATCTAGGGTTCAAATTTATTGACATCTTGCAGACATTAAATCATTTACATTATAGCTCAACAGCAATTGTTATTTAAGTACTGGTGAATGAAAAAAGTTATGTAATATTTGTTTGCATCCAACTCTGTGAAGAGTCATAGGTCAACAATTATCAACATTTTATCCATACACCTTAGTGACCCTTGGTCAGGCAGTATTGCACTTGTTAAAAGCAATCACAAACAATTTGATATGTGACAAGTGACCAGCTTTTATGAACTTTTAAATCTCGTCTAAAGTTTTATAATCAGTCCTAACTATACATTTGTGGTATGACCCCAGTATGACAATAGTATCATAATTACAAGGGGAAAGATCATATTGACCAGCCACTTAACTTATAGGGCACAGCCCAGTTTAAATATCTTAAAACTGTCAACTGACAGGATATAGAATTAATGACCTTAACATTATCATCTTTCTATTACATTCATTTACAACATTACCTACTCTTTATGATCACATTGTAGCATATTTTATTTTTTCTAACAAATTTCAAAATAATATAAAGATCAAAGGAGAAACTGGGATGAAAGCATGTCGACTAATTTTTGGCATGAATTTTGACAATTTTAATAAGCGTCCTTCCTCCCCATATTCAAAAATTTAAGTGACTGTTTCTATCTACATCTTTACCTGCTCTGCATGATCTCATGGTAGAGTATATTTTTTGACAATTAATTTCAAAAGAGAAGTTTGGATGAGAAGTTTATCATGAAAGCATGTTGGTTGACTATCTTTGGAATGAATTTTGAGTAAGGGGAACATAAAGAGGTTCCTCCCCCAATTCGTTCCAAAATTCAAGTGCTCTTTGCTATTTACATTAAAAAGAACATAAGATGAACCAAATAAATAACAAATTATTGGCTAAAATTTTGTCAGGGTTGATGGTATTTGATAGTTTGGTTCAATCCACCTTCACTCACCCTTTCAAATTTTTGCACTTTTTGATAATTAAGCTCCCTTGTCAATATTTCAGAAACATGTGTTTCTGTTGACATAGATAGAGTGTAATTAGATTATGAAATCAACAAATCTTTCACTAAATGATGAGCTGTTTTGAAACTGTATACAGTTGTTATATTACAGACATATCTATTTTTAAACTGTTTCATAGATATTTTCTACAAGGGTTCTTACAGAGTAAAATCAACACATCTTCAAATCATCCATGGATCAGTTTGAAACTGGTACAGATGTTTCATACATATTAAAGATGTGCATATCCTACCTATTTTGAGATTGTTTCATTAGGTTTTTAGCAAGTGTTTGTATTTTTAAGCTGATTTATTAAAACTATATCTTAAATCAACATGTTTTTCCTCTTTGAGTGTCATTAGTTTCAGTATACTCACTTTCTTTTCATCTTTAGTTTCTTCTTCAGTTAATTATAGTAGTCTCAATCCTTGTAACCCAAATTATGATAATCTCTGCTTTGACTACACACATTATATCAAAACTTTGCTTGAAACCCTTCTCAAAAAAATTAATCGCAAGTAGCTACCCCAAACCGAACAACACTTTTACTGTTCTTACAACCACAAGCTATTCGATTTACAAATAACATGTACACCCTACCCCACCCCAGCAGACAACAAGCTGACAGTTTGCTAAGGAGTGATAACCTTACCTTTTTGTGCTGTGCATGCCCCATGAGTTTTTTTCAGGGAATCCAGTATTTTTCTAAAACGATTGTGTGTCTGTTTTCCATATATACCAAATTTACCATACTTTAATGGGAAATAACTACCCTATAAATACTTTCGTGGGAATGTATCTTTAAAATACAGGTGATAATTTGAAACAAGGGAAGGAAATGTTTTGTTTTCTATTTTATATCAGTAACTTGACTGTTAACAAGCTTTGGTATTATATAGTAATGTGACCGCTTCATCTTAATTGTTCGTCTTCTGCATGCTTTAACACTGAAGAGGTTTTTCATGTTCAATTACTTGAAGGCAGCTGTGCTAGATTGGATAAATATTGTTCTCATCAAAACTCCAATCTTATAGACCTCACAAAAGCACCACAATAAAATAGAATTAACTAGGCATAGGGTTGACAATAATGCCACTTGATATGAACAAATGGCTACTTTGAGAGCCTTTTACGATATGTCCCTTTTTTATATAAATTTTATTCACCAAGGAATGTGATATTGGTTTTGTTACAACAGTACTAATTTTTTTTTTAGAGAATTAAGTTATGTGAAAAAAGAATAAGGAAGATTAAAACATTTAAATTCATCCAATTTTCATACGAAACTTTGCTTTCAATTAAGTTTATGTATCTATAATTATGACCTTCGGTCAAAGGGAATTTAGTCAATAAGGTTTTGGTATGTCTAATTTGACCGTCTCTATTGAGATATTGCATCCTTTAATCAATACATATCTCAACAAATTATTGAACCTTTGATGCTAGTCTCTCATTAAGAAGTCGTCTCATGATTTTCAACTTGGTTTAAGAAAGTTCAGATTTGATATATCATGAATAATTTTCTTATAAATAGACAACCATACTTATATTTGGTGGGAGAGGGGAGAATCTGATAAATGTTTTTAATATATGAATATAGATCGTCATATTAATAATAGAAATTGTACATGTACATGTTCATCCATAATGCTTGAAGCTTGAAGATAAGAATTTCTAGTAGGAATATTATTTCATTGAATCCAATTAGAAGAACAGGTAATGAAAACAGCACCCTTTTCATTAATTGTCAATTGTGTAAATATGTTTGTGTTCTTGGAAAACAATTGAAATAAATGAGAAAGTAATTTTCCATTGCTTATATTGGCTGAGATCTGAATATTGGAGAGAAAATAAGTGCAATGTTCTAGTGATATTACTTGTGTGAGAATTATTATTTATTCTATGAGAGTAACAATATTTAGTTTAGGAATTTAATTGAAACGGATTATTATTCTGCACAAATTATAGTGCTGAGCTATAGCACTTGCATTAGATTTGATATAGATTGGTAGATAGTCGATGTTCAGACCATTGACTTTATTTAACTATGTATAGACTGACAAGTGTCATATGTGAAAATATTCTTACAAATCGTCTTATTTATTCCTATAGTAACGGGTTAAAAAAAAACCTACAAAGCGATTTATCTTATCCCACTACTGCTAATTCAGATAATTGATAAACTAAATAGTAGCTTGATGATAAAGGACAAAACAGCTTTCTGTTCATAAAAAGTCAGGGCGATTATACACATGCATATATCCTACTTAAAATTGCTAATTTCCTCAAAAGGTGATGATATTCACATGCTCTAACCTAGCTGAAGATGGCATATTAAACTGACACATTTAGACTCCAGATGACTAAGAAATAGTAAGAAATGGTACTTCTTAAAGACGAGTAGTGAATTTTTTTTTAAAACAGGTTTTGATTTGCTATTTTTTCTTTAAAACCAAGCCTATGTATGTAAATGGCATAAAAATTTGATAATGTGCATGTAAATTATTTGATTGACATCTCCCCTCCCTGTACGTGCTGCTATTTAAGATATATATCGTCACATAAAAGTTGATATTTAATATAGAATTAAGTGCGTCAGTGTGCCTATAATATAACTGCTATATACATGTATCACTTAGATATAGACTAAATAAACCTGTCCAGAAACTTACAAATTTATCAGATTTTAGGATAAAATATTTCAAGTAATGCTATATTATCACTAATATGGCTTGTACTTGTAATCGCAATATATGAACCTCAAATTATGATAAGAGACCCCTGGTCAATTAAAGTATTTCCTATTTTTATAAAGATAATTTAAAAGTAAAGTAGATTAGCTAGATAGCTTGGATGATATATTAACATGAGAATATAGTGTAGCAAAAAAGAATCTACTTGCAAACTTCAAAGCAGAATACATTAAGAAATAGTTTTTCTGATAAAGTTATAATATAGACGCCTTCAATTAATGTTGTTATATATATTTTTGCAGAAAAATAGTTACATTTACAATGATTCCTCTGTTGTTAAATGAAATAAAACTTATCAAGAAAATTGGACAAAATTATATTTATTAGTATAAAAATGTGTGCAGAACTGTTGCAATTTACATCACTGAAACTTATTTCCATTATTTTGGGGTCTATAGATTTTATTTTTCATTACATAAATCATTCAAACAAGGGTTTTTCTTACATAAATAAGGTTGAACCCTTAGAATCCAAATAAGTTTGCTAGAAAATGTAACCTATTTTATTCTTCTTCTAAGAAGTAGCTGTGTTTGATTATTCCATACACCAGATGAACTTCTCCACAATCATAACAAATGCATGTGATGAATGATTGAGTCATAATGCCTATTAATGATAAATAGCACCCATACATGTACAGTTTGATCCGGATTTCTAATATCAGAAAAATTCACAAATTTTGGTTAAATCTATTTTGTCAAAACCAAAACAAAATTTTAGACCCTTAATGGCATTAATGTCAGTGGTTTAGATAGTAGAGTAATAAATAAACTATGATGGATTACAGTATATTCCTATATACACAACAGCTTAATTTACATATTAACCTTCCCAATCTAATAAATATGACAATCCTGAGTTTTTTAAAAACTTTAGTTTTGACTTATAGATATATATATATATATGTATACATATTATTATATTGCTGGGTAAAATACATTGTTGAATCAGTGAATCACAATTTACCTTTTTCCAGTACACTGTATTGAATAACAAGGTGTGAATCTTAATACTTAAGACTTAATGTTGTATTATAAACTATTCTATAGATTTTAATGATTTCTGATAAAGAATTACTCTTATTATACATTAAAAACATACGGCAACATAATAATTTAAGTTCTATTTACCAGTTCATATGTCTATTAGTTGTTTTTATTTCTCAGATCACAACATATGACATATTATGTATTGTAACTGTATTATGTGCCACTATAGTCCATCCACAGTTCTTTTAAACACACCACGAGTCAGAGTTTTTGAGAATTTTTATTCAGATTTGCTGGGATTGCTTGGTTAGTCACAAAGAGAAAACCTCGTTTTTAATTTGCCCAGTCAATGAATGTTTGAAATTAATTTTGAAACTTGTTGAAGTTATACAGGTATAAGCTAGTCATGAGGGGGAACTATATATTAAAACTCAAGAGCTGAATGTTGATTTGATACAGAATTACTGCCTCTGTGGTGGAAACCTATCAACAATAGGTAATAATTTTTAGGAATTGTACAGCTAAGTTCGTTAGGTGGAACCCTAGCTTGAAATTCATTTATGCATCCATTAATATATTATGAGGAGTTATTGTCCCTTTTATCAGAAACTTCTACAAATCACACATTTTTTGAGTGACTTACATCATAGAATAGTGATATGTATTTGCCTGCTGATGGACATAATATTTCCATTTTCATTGCCTGGCAACATTATATTTGTATTAAGAATGAATATGTATGATTAATGTCAAGGTATAGATGTTTAATATAGAGAGACTATAAATCAGATGACGATAACTATCTCATATTGCTACCCTTATATCTACAGTAAGCAATAAGATGACAACATAAACTACTCTCAATACCCTAATTAAATTTTCTTTGGCGTCCAAACTATTATTCCTCATATCAACCCTGGTCACCACCTTTTCATAATGGATGATTTAAGTGGAATAAGACCTGGGTTTTAGCCTTTAATTTTCTTAACTTGGATAATTTATTTCTTCAATAAATCTCCCGCAAGTGTCTAGAGTTACATTATTGGCTAGGTTCCCATTGAGAGTATTTCTTGGATGTATAGCATGTTAACTTGAATGTTGTTTTTATTTCTGTATTTCTATATCACAATGGTTTCAATTGTAAATATTTCTGTTGTCTTTTACACATAAATTTATATAAGATGGTTGCACATTTATTATTCGATTTATTAACCAGGCAACATAACAATAAAAGCTTTTATTGTCTACATTAAACGAAAATAAAAGCTGAAACGTAATTCTTTAGGAAAGAAAGTTAAAACATTAAAAAGAAATTAAAGATTTATTTTCCAAAATGCCATCCACAACATTCCATTTTTGGAGTAAATAGCTCTTCAGTGGTAGTGTCATGGCCTTGATGTTCGCAGATAAGGAAAATATGTCTTGGATGGTAGGTCACAGATAATATCATGGTCTTCATGTTAAATACATTTAAATGGTTTGTAAACTAATAATATTTGTCACTTAAATAGAAACAGTTCAGTTCAAGATGTGACAGATGCAGTTGAATTGCAGTACAAGACAATCAAATTAGGGAACATACCTCTTTCTGAACAGATTGTATCCACAAAATTGGTTGAATTTATTGTGTGGTGTTTTGGAATATTATTTGTCTATATGCTCACTTGAAGATTCAAGGAATTGGTAATAGTGCATGATGTTTTTAATGCTGCTGTATAATCAGCACCTTGGACAGATTATGTCGTCAGTCATACCAAATGCACTATGTATCAAACCAACACCATTTTACTATAGGGCAAAGATCTGGATGATTTGGATGACTTCATGAACAAATTGCTGATGAGGGGAGTTATAGCTACTGCACACAAATTTAATGTTAGTTCATTTGTCATGAACAAATTGGTGATGAGGGGAGTTATAGCTGCTGCACACAAATTTAATGTTAGTCCATCTGTCATGCACAGATTAACCCCAGTCAACTTGTCTTTACTTTTAAAAGTAATTGTGTTGTATACTGAACTTTCTTCCCTGAGATCATTCAGAAAATTTTGCATGGAAAGATAATTTTAGTATGCAAAAGCAGTATATAAAATAGACTACAAAACTGCTGCCCTTAACTAAGTTTCAAGTATGTATGTGATGATTTCCAGATGGGGGGTGACTAACCCCTCCTTTTTTCAAAACCCTAGGTATTCGAGGTATGTGATATCTTAGTTTGCATGTTTGTTCTAACTTACATTTTAAACAGGGGTTGAAGAGATTGGTGAAGAAAATGTGAAGCAATCTTCTTAAGCCAGAAGATAGACTGTTAAGTGCTATAAATGTAAATATTACAAAACCATGAAGCTTTCACATTGTATAATGAAGGGTAATGTAATGTAAATAGTGATAATGTCATATCACAAACTTGCAATTTAGCAAATACATTTGGTGGAAGCAAATTGTTTAAAATACAGGCATAAAGTGTATTAAAAAACCTAGAGATCATATCTACAATAGATATATATATACATGTATATACATTATTTTGAGCAAAATACAATTAGAAAGTCGGCAAAATCTGTGTGAACCTGGATAAACTGAATATAGGGTAACATTTGACGTCAGGACATACAATCTCATTTATATCATAAACAACCAAATCATGCCGGACATACCGAAGTTTAGGTAAATGCTGGAAGTATATATATGTATGTGACATGTGAAATAAAGTTGAACTACTTGAATTTGAGTTAATAACTAAAATCCAGTTAGATCAACAATCAGAAAACAGAGACTTCATTCTGTAACAAAAATAACAAAGACAAATACCTGAATAATCTACCTACAGTACAAACAAATTCTTGATCCAAATTAAATGGTAAATTTGACCATAACATGTTAAATTAGAAAGGGAATTAGAGTGTGTTTGAACTATTCACTCGTATTGTTAGTTTATACTCAGTACTTCATCATTATTCTCTAGTGTCTATTGTAAACTAAAGTATTTATATAAAAATGTATTCTGTGTCACTGTCTAGTATTTATACCTATCCTCACACCTACACTTCAACTTACAAATCAATGTCTGTTTCATCTTTGATAACTGATCTTATAGTCACTAAATTAGCTGTATGAATAAAACCCATATATATATATACTGACATTTACATTCACTGAAGATTCTTACTATCAACTTCAAATTCTTTAGTTTTCTCTGTTGCTGTGTTCATTTGCTTTGGGAATGATAGGTCAAACTCACAAGATTATTTATATACGCATTTACAGCTTCCCCAAAAGAAGAATTTTTTAATTGGTTGTGTGTATACATAATTTATCTACATTGAAGTAGCATTGAATAACTTTAATTCGTGGATATGAAGACGAAAAATAAACTTGTCTGACTGTCAAAATGTGAAAGGTTAGGGTATTTGTAGTGGAAGGATTAGAAGAGGTAAACTGGTAAATGTTTTGTATCTAATCTGATGATGGTATTAAGTAAACTAATATAGTTCATGAAATTTTAATATCCTACTACTGTAGATAAAAGAGCATTTAAATTATAGGTTATTACTATTACCAAGACTAAATTATAGTCTTCATTCAATCCTTGCCTTGAACAACCCTGAATTATGGAAAGCTATTATTTGCCCAAGCTCTCCATTTTTAACCTTTTATTAAGAGAGATAAATGATGGGTTGTTGACGATTAGCAATAACCTGTTGGTCTTATCAGTGAATATTTCTGAAGGTTATTGATTATTTGTAATGTGAATATGATAATTGTACTGTTATTTGAAGAAAACATTACAAGAACCTCTTGCTATTTTCTGGGGAGATGATCTTTTTGGTTTGGGTGAAAAATGGAAATGTTAATAGGATTTAATTTGGCATGATGATTTATTTTATACGATCGAGTATCTAGAAATATTACATGTGAAGTAATATGTTTTAGATAAAACCAATATTAGACCTTGAGTAAATTGTTGGGATGTGGTGATTATGTCTGCTACTTGGGTTGTTTCACTAATAAGATTTGAGTCAGATAAATATGACACTCGCTAACATTGATTGTAGGAACCCTTATAAACTTAAAATGCCAAAATTGACCAGCCTGTGTAGCGTTTAGGAATAAACCAATTTTAATTTATCATTGTGTGAATCACTAGTATCATTTATTTGAACTGAAGGTCTTGTGGCAGATATATGTCATATAAAGTCCAGAATAATTTGCATAGGCTTGGAAATCCAAGTAAAATATGCAGTATGAGGGACTAATCATTGACAACAAGACAGCTACCCATTTGGGACTACTTCTTTCCACAAGTTTCTGACCCTTTCTAACACAGCTGTCAATCTAGTTTAAGGAAAAGTGACAAAAACTGATTTAATTTGTAGATTATCATGAACCACTGATTTCACTTATTCCACTGAAATAAAGGATAATAATAATCTTGTCAATATGTCACTTATCAAAATATCACAGTACATCAACCAAATGCAAATAATAAATTTTCAGGAAAACATTTTTTTCTGCTTTGATAAATAACTATATTACACTAATTTCTTAAAGTGTAGATGGAGAGAGCCCCTTATCAGTAAATATACATGTCGGTGTACCCCAAATTGGTGATGTCAAATGCCATTGATAGGTTACTAATGGTAGTGCTACAAACAAATATAATATGCTTCTGTTTTCAAATATTATGGTAGCAGGCTACAGGAAAATTGGAATCACTTTGATCCATATCAAGGTAATGGGTTCAAGGGGTTAATGTGATGAAACTTATCAGAAAACCTGTTTCGTTTCTCGGTAACTGTGATAGTTGCCAGAGGTTTGATTGGTAATAAAAAATAGAAAAATATTATCTGATAGGTACCAATTGGTTATATATTTCTAAAACAGGCTTAAGTTGTACAGGCATTAAGATATGTCAAAGTTATCTTTAAACAAGATAGCTTCCTGAAGTAGAGTGTCTGATAGTTACAATATCTACAGACATGTAGGTGGTTAATGTTACTTACGATCAAATCAAACATAAACTTAACGTCTATATCTAAAATTGACATTTTTATCAGTGCAACAAATTTATGAACTTGTTCTAATTGGACAGACTGATTTCTTAATCTGTGTTTTTGTACTATAGTATGAAAGGTATATTGGACACTGTAGGCTGGATGAAACTAGGGCCAAAAGATAACCTCTGTGACAAACTTCCTCATAAACACATTCATTTAGATACAGTAAATTCGTATCTTATCTCGTCTTATGCTTTATTCAATGTAGACCTTCTAACAATCATGTTGAAACATCACACTTCTTGCTATTTATATAACATTATAACATTAAACGCCTAAAGAAACACAAGTAATAGGACGATTTAGCTCTTGAATAATGCATCTTTAACATGGTGTTTATGCATTATTTAATTGAAACTATTGAATTTATTATATTTCTCTTTATTATTAATGATTACTTTACAAAGCCCATAGTTGTACCTGTGATAATGTAGAACAGACACTGCAAACTTTTGTATATATCAAGGTAGCGATATTTATCAGTCATTGGGGTTAAAGATTCAATATGGTGACCATATGGTCCATGTCTGTATTTCAGTCAGACACAATGTTTCAAGGACAAATGATGAAGTAGCAGTTAGAAACACCACCAAAGAAGATTAAAGTGATTCCACAGTCTGAAGAATAAAGTATATTAAATTCAATGTCAATAAGGACTCTATAGAGAGAAGTATACAGGAAAAAATATGGTCTGAACTGATCAGACGGGTCAATCTAAAATATTGTCATAATTATTTTTGGTCCTAAAACTGTGTAAGTCCATATGCCACTATCTCCTCTTCGGCACCGATATATGGTATCTGGCCTTAAGACTGATCTCTGCTAGTATATATTGTTTTGAACTACACCTTTCCTAGAAACATAATCGATGCCCTTTTAAATATTTTATAATGGGTAAAACAATTTGTAGTACTGGGGTACCACCGTCCCACAGCCTTGAATTCATAGGTAATATAAGAATATAATTTTAACGCTATTCTCTTTAAATATTAGGTAGCTGAATGATGTTTTAGGTAATTTTATCTTGATATTGACGAGGCCATAATTTTGTAGCTTTCATATGTTTATATCAAGAAGGTGATTGAATGGAATACTGTTCATAAAGAAGGAGTCTTCTTGGTACTATTCAGGGGGGATCCAGGATTTTCAGAAAGGGGTGGGGCATGCTGCACCCACGTGGGAGTGTGAAGCCTGGCCCTTGATTTTTGAGTGGAAAAAATGACCACAAGGACTAATAGTACTGTAAATTATGATTTCAACCTAAACTATTTTTGTTGTCCTTTCCCACGAGATTATATAGAGCTAAAAATTGTTTGCTATCTCAAAAAAAAAGAGAGGGCATGCACCAGGTGCACTCCTCTGGATCCACGCCTGCTATTATGGGGTTTGTTGATAAGGTTTTAGTAATTCAAACATGCTTACTGTTTGTGCATCTCCTTATTTCCAAATAGCTTTTTAATTATATTTACCTCAACATTTTCATTACTTAAATTTTCATAGATTACCATTTGAAAGATAAGGATTGAGCTGAATAAAAGAGATGTAATGTCATCTTGTGTTTCTTTATTTAAAGTTTTATAAAGTAAAAGCACTAAAAGAAGTGGATATATTTACTATTTTGATTAGTTATCAAGTGATCTTGGTAGACCAGTGAAAACAAATGTCAGTAATTGTTACCTGATGTGGTTGGCGTTAATGAGCTGATAATATTTCTTACCATTGCTTTGACTGTTTTGGTGCAAGCTAAGTCTATTCCCAGCAAACAATTAAACATCTTTTAAACGTATTAAAAACGTTTTAGTTAGGTTTCCAAAACGTTTATTTTCAAAGTTTAAAAAACCTCAAATTGTGGACTCTTTTTAACGTTTCTAAAACGTTTTGGCTAAATGTTTTTTCTTACGTAATAGAAACATTAAAACAACGTCGAAAAAAACATTTGAAAAAAACATAAAATAAACGTCTTAAAAACGTTCTTGGACACGTTAATTTGAACGTTTTATCAACGTTTTTTAATTTAATATAAAAAACGTTTTTTTTTTGGTCCTTTAAAATAGTTTCTTCCTCAGTCATATATTTTTGTTTGTACATTACTGTAGCGTTTGTGTTGACTGTAAATGTTGATGTCATTAGGTAATAGAAACACCTCTGTATTCATTATATTTTCATTCCGTTACTCATATTGATTCAAACAAGTGACACCAGAGGAATCCTCAGATTTATGTGAGTCATAAAATATGAACTAAACATTTTTAAAGTTGGTAGTGGTCTTTAGCAATGGGGAGGCCCGGAGAAAACCCACGAGGTTGGATATGCAACCCTACTCCTTGTCACATACAACCGGGGAATCAAAACCACGTCAGTTGACTCAATGACCATTCAACCATCCACCCACTCCATCCCATCACTGAAATAAATTAAATATCTACCAACTGCAATATTTGACCTACAAGACTGACCATAAAAAATCTAAAGCTTGTAGCTAAAAAAAAAATAAATAAATATTGTAACATATATTTATTTTAATTGCATTTGGATAAATCAAACTAGGGCTAATAGTCTATAACACATTACGACAACACTCAACAGTCATTAAAGTAGACCACCACTGTCACTGATCCAGACGTTTGCCTTTTTTAACTGTAGACAGACATACATGAATACACTGTATGAATATGACTATATAGCTTACAACGGCTCCAATTTCCATTAAGTTGTATTAAAACGAGTTCTGCATATTTGAAAACTTGCGATATTTTGCACAATCTTCTTCTGTATTATTTATTAATATTCTAGAATATTTTTTGTGTAATTGGTAGAAAACATAATCTTCTTCACAAATCCATGTGCGCAGGTAAAAATTTTATTTCCTAAATATTATTAAAAAGCCAATAATTCCTCCAATTTGGCATTTCTCGGCTTCAAATTCAACTAAAACACCGACGTAAACTCTAGCCTATAATAAATTTCGAGTGTTAATCATTTTATAACAAGTAGGCGTTTGCCAATACGACTCCACTAAACAGATGAAAGTTTATAAAACAGTACACAATTCAGTCGACCTCTAAGAATAACTGTAATCGCTAAATGATAAAAGAAGACTAAAACGTTCTATAATAGGTAACTATTCTGTACTTAAACAATCAGTTGGGATGATCATGGATTAACTGTAAAAATAGATAAAATACAAATCGTAAGTTATACAGTAGGCCTATGTGGAAACTAAGGGAAATTAACTTCTCTGAACAATTCATGAAACTTGAAACCCTATCAATTTAAATATGATAGATAACAGAACAGTCCATTATACAATACTACAATTGAAATAGACTCTTCCAGTTCCAGACATAACAATTAACCCAAAACTAAATGATTCAAATGCATTATAATTATAAAATAAAAACACTAAAGTTTCTGGACTAAAGTAAAACATATATATGTGCAAGACAAATGCATTCATTATATCAATCAATTAGGATGTAATAAAACCTAAAATAGTCAATTTACTTTGCAAGGAGGGCTCTATAATAAAATGACAATAGAATTTTGGCTACACCAAGTGGAAAGGGTACGAGTCGAAAATAATCTATATAATTATCGACACAATTAAAATTGTTATAAATAATAATTATTTCTAAATGGACACTAAATATTAATTAATAACTTACCAAATTGTCAACTACTACACCCTGCAACAACCTCTTAAACTTGATAATTTACCACAGCTATAAAAGTACAGACATCAAGTTTGGCTGGCATTCCTTCTATGGCGGAAAGATGCTTAAATTTGGGTCAACTGTCAACATTGGGGGTGTTTTAAAAAATATTTATAAGATAAGGTAATCTGGACCCTTATTGGTTTTTTATATTCATTAAATATAGGTAGGCCTATTTTGCAAAAACAAAAAACGTTTTTATCGATCTTTATAGTTACAGTTATTCTTTTTGGTAAATATATAAAAACCTTAAAGAAACATTAAAAAAAACGTTTATATAATCATTTATTATAAACTTTTCTAAAACATAAAAAAATACATATTTATTACGTTTCACGTAAACGTTAAAGCAATGTTTGTCAGGCAACGTAAGTTATAAACGTGTGTTAAACGTTTAATAAATGTTTTTAAAATTTATTTTTTTCATATGACGTGTAGGGTAATTTATACCTATTTATTGGGACTTTATAAACGTTTCATAAACGTTAAAAAAAGTCATATTTACAACGTTTCAGTGCAAACGTTAAAAAAATGTTTTGTAAGAAAACGTTAATTATGAACGTTGATTAAACATATATTAAACGTTTTTATCAATGTTTATCGAAAATTTCGTAAAAACTTTCACTTCAAACGTTTAAAAAACGTTTAATAAACATATTTTTTTACCTAACCTTTTAGAAACCAAGAAAAAACGTTTTTTAAATGTTTTGTGTTTGCTGGGTTCTTTAAATTAGTTATATTGCTCAAACGTTAAGGTTCGGCCAAATTGTGTTGGAATGGGCAAACTGATCAGCGTGCATGAAGAAATTCATCCCTGCTGTTCCTCAACTTGCAATGTTTTGTTTTCTGACTTTATTCCTAAGAAAATGTCAGGTGAAAATGGATCCAGAATAAATGTGAAAACTTCTGCTATATATCGGTTTCTTCCTGTAACATTTTGACAAAAATCCCTGTTACTTCCACGTATTTACATTTGGTTTCCAGCATGAATATGCAATAATGTATGGAGTAAATATCAGTATTTGCATTATGTATCTTCTATGTAGTATCAAACTATATTGATATTTCACTCTGACATATAAGTTTATAACCTACTGTATTTATTCGAATAAGCACATGAGTTTGTGAGATAAAATCATTCTGTTAAGTTCACAGTCAGTAAGTCAGCATTTGAGAGAATTCCAGTAAGCTGTAGGCCTCTTTTTAATTCGGGTTGTTTATAAGTTTTGTTCAGCAATTACTAATATCTATGTCTGAATTCAATTTTCAAAGCAAATCAGTAAAAAAAAAATTTTTTTCTGTAAGGTTTAGGATCTCTTTAAAGAGGTGTAGGTAATATGAACACTGACTATATGTAAACATAGATAGTAGGTAATATGATATATACAGTTGTCAATTTGATAGTAGGTAAATGATGACACAATGACTCTACAAGATGTTCTTATCTGACCTATGGTCATCATCTAGTTGCTATAGAATATACTGTCCACTAGGTTATGGTATTATACTTGTTTTATCAGATTTCCTTTCAAGTAAGTCCGTCTACAAGTTGAAACACATGAAAAGCAGACCTATCATATTATCTGTTAAACTCCAGGTGGACAACAAAAAAATGGTCAGTGGGCAAAATACAAAAAATTAGTTGATGACTTGGGCAAAATCAATTAACAACAACAAGGGACCATGCCACATGGGAAAAATCTCATAATGGAATGTAGTACCAGATGTTCATGAATGGGTATCGCAGTTATTGGACATTCAGTTAAACTACAGTTCAGTTGGTTCAAAATCTATTGCAATCAATAGCTAACTTAACTTTGTCACCTGTACACGAAGGGAGGGCAAATAAATGAAGTTTGAAAGTGTTAGCTAACAGCCTGTCTTTACTAACAGCTTTCTATCAAGCTAACTTAACTTGGCCATCTGAAATTGTTTGTTTTTTTTAAAAAAAGTGGCGATGTATGGGTGCAGCTTAGGTCCACAACAAATGCTTAGACTGCAGTCACAGTGGAGCAGGGCCAAACCGACCTCTTATCTAGATCGTATTAGATCATCAACACTACATCGTGTTACACTGGATTTATTCACACTCCATGAAATTTGAGACTTCAAAAGCCTCAAATATGCAAGGCCAATTAAGCATGGGATCATACATCCAGCTTCCAGGTATTTCGATGTTTGACTTCATATGTGTTGTACATCAAATCATGGTTAAGAACAGCTTTAGTCTGTGTGAAGGCTAAACTTAACTGGTTTAAATATCACAGAGATTTTAAACAAGCTTATGTACAAAATGTCTGAAAGGTGCTATAAGAAAAGTTGATCTACTAAAATCTACTAACATCCAAAAGAAGAAACTGCCTCAAGTACTCAGGTTTATTTCAGAAGAGTATTATGTTTTTGTATAGCCTACTTCATCTCTAAGTAGCCGACTGTCTGTCCACTGTAGTCTAATGGATTTTCAGTATGTTTCTAGTTATTTACTAATGGACTGCACATTGAGAAGGACTATCAACAGATTTAGTTGGCCTCCAGTATTTATGTTTAACCAAGATGTTTGGTCAGCACCTTCAGACACTCTTTACTGTTTATTTATTTACCATCTGCTTGACTGAACTGGACCATTCCTTGCACTACTTCTGTCTTATAACTGGTACATTTTTGTCCTTTTTATGAATATGTACAATTGTTTAAGGAATGAATTGAAATTGGGTTTAATGTCCTGTACTTTTCTGCACTGTCAGGGCTAATGAAGAAGGGAGTTGTTTGATTAAGGATTAGTAAAACATAAGGAATCACTTTCAGTTTAACCCTCATAAATTTAATATAACATAATAAATTAAAAATTGTCATACTAGAAGGAAGTCAGGAAATGAAGCTGAGGTCATTGTTATGAAAATATAATAGAATGACATAACACAAGAGTAAAACATGTTACTGAAGTATGTCTATATTAGAAAGTGATATACATGATATATGATGGAAATGAAGTTTATAATACCATACAGTCAGGGAGAGTATGTACAGAGTACACACTGTAAAGTAAATTCAGTTTAAATGCATATAGAAAGTTTTTGAAGGTGAAAGACAATCCATGTATTGACATCTGACTTCCCTGACCCAGTTCCCCAAATTTCAATGGCCTCCTCATCCAATACAACAGTATTTTTCTTTCTAGATATTTGCACTTGTCAACTGAAACAATTATCCACACAATAAAGGTGGGTACCTTTGTTCACTGTACTAAAGTACCGTGACATTTGATTTTTATCTGCAAAATTTGCAATTATAAAATTAAATGACTACCAAAATTTTGTAGTAAAGAGGTCAATTATAAGCCCATGTCTTACATTGTATATCAAACATGTTTGAATAAACCGTATTTTAAGAGTAGTAACAAAAATGTGTTCAGGCTTTTTGTCCAGACGGAGATATATCAGTACAATGACACTCTTGAATTTGTACATAACTCATATTTTTTTCATTGGATTTACTTACATTTAATCCCAAAACATATTTTATTTATATCTAAGTTCATTGCAAATATATAATAAAGATTATTTACTTAAATATATGATCAACATATGAAATAGATCATTCAGGCTTTTTTATATGATGTTATTATAGTATAGACGTGTCTACGCAAGATTTCTACTGATTATCAACACCCATAAGCAAACAAACTATTCATTAAGTGAGACATGTAATTTCCCCAAATATGGTAATTTAACTATGATCAAATAACCAGTTTTCCATTCTTATAATTGATCAGTTTATATGTTAAGAAGAAGTAAAAATCAAATGACCACACTATATGCGTGTATGAATAATGACATTACAGTCCAAAAATTTCATCAAATTTATATCTATAGAATTGTATGTATAAATATATAATTGAAATACCAGTAGTTAATAGAAAAAATCTCTCTATTATATTTGTAATATTATATGGTTTCAACTACTGTGCACCCAGAGTTTAATCAGAGGTAAAATTTCATACAAAAGGTTAAAGTATTTATATATTTAGAAATAAATAATATTAGTAATGCCAACTGTTCACATGATTTGACAAGGGGTTTACATGTACCTATACAATGAATATTATTTTTTTATAATATATATATAAAAGCATGTTTTTTGTAGATCATCAAATAATAAGTACTATAGAACTATATTGATCAGGAACTGAGCAAGATGTCATTGCCACTATCTTGGAATTACCGTCAATCGATTCACAATTGTCAAAGGAAGAAGCATGCAAAATTTCAGTCGATCATCCAGGAATGGGTAGATCTTTAAGTATTTTTTGATGAGTGTCAACTCCAAGTAGAACAACAAACTGAGTAGAGCCTGGGTGAAGTTCCTTTCCAAAATTTACAACCCTCGCAAATCATCACTGTTACGTTTTCAATCTCTCAACACTTCATATTTTGATATCATTTCAACCAAATTGAATATGAAGGTAGTACAGGGAAATTTGATTGGTACATATCCAGAAAATCTTTGTCCAAAGAGAAGAGCATTTTATTTTGAATCAAATTGCATTTTAAAACAAAACCTAACTGTCTAAAATCTAGGCACCGACTGACTTTATAGACTAAAACATTTTGCAAGAAGTAAGAAGTAAACTCCTTGAACACCAGTCGTAAGTCGAAACTTGAAACACCTGTCGTCTACCAGTATATAGTTGATCTATCTCAAATTTGGTATACAATATAATTTGAACATCCCTGGGACCCTAATGTTGTCAGATCAAGTGACATCAGAAAAAAAATGATTTAGATAATGGCAAAGATCTCCAGATCATTGACCATGATTATTGTGCATTATTTAAAATTACAATAATAAAATACTTTTTTAAAAAGCATTGATATTCTTAATAAGCAAAATCTTCATTGCCCAAGTATTTGTAACTGATTGTGAATTTTCACACTTGGACATTAATTTGTCTTGTTGTTGAAATCATTATATGGATACCAGTGGAAAAGAAAATTAACGAGTGGCTGTTGTATCACATTGATCTCTGGAAATGAATCATAATGTTTAAATTAATTGCTTTACATGGCATGTTCTTGCTCTTTCTTTGTTTTTGTGCTGCAACAAATCATGAAACCTAATTGTTTGTGACAAGAATTAATGTATTTGTAAAAATATTCATGTGAACTGAAGCAGCTGAGTATAATACTGTCCATTGATTGAAAAAGAAGCCATATTTCATAATTTCAAAGAAAGTGTTGATAAACTGAAGTGTTTGATATTAATATTTGGTGAATTGGACAAGTTATATGAAACAATAGTTATACATGTGTAGTATGACATGACTATGGAAAACTTTAACATGTATGTTGCTGACAAAATATCTGCTGTATTTTGGATGTATGCATGTTCAGACTTAAAAGGGAGCATAACACCCCCTTCCCCCCAATATAAATATGCCAATTTTGATACATGGCATCCTTATGGTTGCAAAAACAAAAAATTTTACTGAACGAAAAAATATTAATGGAAATAAGCCATGAAAGAAAGATTCTAATCATCACTAGTGCCCTTTCAGCTCAATTACCCCAAGTTCAAAATTTTAGTAGAAAATGCTTCCATTTACCGAAGTTGGGCTGGTGTGATATTTGTCTTTATGCAATGATAACTTGTTATTTCCTGTATGAGGTACAGGCTAGTTGCAGCTAAACAATTTCCCCCTGTTCTGCATAATTCTGAACCGATGGGCGATGGCTCAAATAATTTTACAACTTCATTTAAGTGAAACTAAAAGATCTAACAAAATCAACAGTTTCATGTCTGTTTAAAGAAGGATTTTGTAGTCTTCAAATTTTATGATTGATGTTCATTGTTCATTAAGAATATATTATATATTTCAACTTATACACAATCTAATTCTATTGATACAATTACTGTTTATTATTGAATGACATCAATCAGGATTCTTAAGTCATTATCAACCAAATGTTAAAACTGTAAAAAGTAATCGGACATTGTATACAACGACAACAACTAATGACCAATCAGACATGCCACTAATTTCACCAGCATCTCTGTTGGATCGTATTTAGAAAGTAAGATTGTTAGATACATGAATATATTTGCCATCAATTTTGATCGGTGGATTTAACTGCCACATCTCCATATTGATGTCTGATAAATTGTTCCAATGGCATTTAGTAATTACTTGAGAAAGACTAGAGAATCCTTGTCAAAATGTTTCTCAGTAATAAACAGTAATTGTATTCCATATAATTGGGCCCTGTGTAATTCTAGTTCAATTACTAAATGCCACTGCAATAACATATTTGAATTTAAATAAAGATATTTCAGAGTCTTTCTTTCCATTACCACAGATTTCTTCACAAGGGTTTTGTATTTGCTAGCATAACTTGGTAATTGTTCTTTCATATTCTTTTAAGTTTCATATAAATACCAGTCAAAGAATGCCATTTAATTATAATGAGAAAATGAATTTGATGATAATGTAGAGGCCTTATTAAAAAAAAATTCAAAGGAATAACTTGAATTGCTTTATATTTAACATTTCATCATTGCTGACATGGCTTGATAAAGACTAGAGAATAAGCATAATCTAAACATCGCTCAGTAATTGTATTCCATTAAATTGTGTTGTGTGTACCAGCTTCTATTGCATTGATTTCTACTTCCTTCCATTGTTAGACTTAAAGTCAGTGAAATATTCGTATATGAGTAGCCTACTAGCTCAGACAGAAATAAATCTACTGTTTTTAAAATTGTGAATCCTGCCACATAAACAAACGTACAGTAAATATTTACTATCTGAGATAAACAAAGAGTCTACTATTCTACTATTAAATTGATTTATAAATAAAGAGGTGGAAAAGAAAATAAATCTTCATTTGGTCAATTAGTGTTTGATATATGTATGAAGTGATAAGAGTATGTGATGATATAGTATGACAAGTACATGTAATAAACAAAGATTAGAGAGACATTTATATCAACTATTTTATTACTATATTGACCACCTGACCACCTTCTTTATTATCAATATATAGTCATTTAAATACGTTGGCTTGCTGATAGTTCACCTGGATTTAGTAATATGATATACAGCAAGTATAACCTGTAGTTTTATACATGTATATGCAGTCTACATCAGAACACACATTCTAGTGGTTGACACTTGCTCCTTCGGATCAGAACAGTAGGACGTTTAATCCCATTTCATTTCGTTTTCATGACACTTTCTGTTTTATAGTTATAGATAACTTTAAAAGTTTCCAAATCTTATTAAAGATGCATTATGTAAGTGCTAAATCTGCCTATTGCAGGTCTTTATTTTGGCCATAATCAACTTTCTAGATCATCTGACGGCTAAGATAAGGTCTGCCATATCTTCCTTAAAAGTGAATATGGATGCCACCCACAGAGACTGCCAATTGGAGACTTTGTTAATTATCATGGCAATGGTACTTGACTATTTAGACTCCAAATTACATAATTTGACTGAAAGTTTCAATATATTTCATTATCTATTTTTAAACTATTAGAGCAAAACTGACCAGCTTTTTATCTAGATATCTTAGATAACGCATCCTTAATATAAGATAACATCGCTGATCAAATTAATAAACCCAGCAAACGCCAGCTGAGGATAATTTCTTTTTATTGTCTAAAGACAAAGCATCACAGTTTTGTCTCGTATTCAGTTAGTCTATTGACTAGCATTGTCAGATTCCAAGAAAAAAAAGGAATTGTACTAGATCTATAATAGATAATACTGACTATAGAACAATCACAGACAGAACAAACAATTGTAACGAAGTACAATTATTATCTATTTCATAAACAAATTTCATTATTGTAATTCCAGGTTTTTTTCTTTGGTTCTTCCCCAAAAAAGACAAAAAACTGAGGCATGCAAAAATAAAATCTATTTTGCGACAAACTTGTTTATCCTGAGTAGTATCATCTTACTTTATTATTTAACACTTGACTGTTATATTTATTTTATGGGTGTTATTGACTGTCATCAAAGCTGTATTTAAAATTAATCAAGAAAAAAAAACAAACTACTTATTGAATAGTCATGTCTGTACCCTCAGAAAACAACATAATGATTACAATAATCGTACTTGTTCTGTTTTTGAAAATTATTTGTAAGTTTTTGGGCCATATTTTGTGAATTTTCCACAATTTTGATTAACAATAGTATTTGTAATTTTGCCATCATAGTTTAAAGTAAATTATGGTCAAAATTCACATATTTAAATGCACAATGACAATTACAACCTTAAATTAAGTACAAATTATATAGCTGCTACAATGGATAGGTAGATGAAGAAAACTACCGGTTTCGTAAAATATCTGTGGGCTGGGTTTAACTTATAGAGTTAAGATTTTATTTCTGTTTTGGTGATCATTTAGGATATTTAGTGTATTTTTAGTAGACATAGTTTTGGTATCATATTTTTTACCTGTATCTAATGTTTTGTCCTATGGTGCATTAAATTGTATCAATAGTTAACACCAATTCTCACTAATACATCTCATGTTAATGTTACTATAAACAAATGGTACAGAGTTTTGTGATTTGCCAGACATTACCTTTAATGATATCTAGAAATATTGTCCAGAGAGTTTTCAATCTCGGTGTATGGCCCTGGCTAGCTAACCAGGAGGTACAGGATCTGATCCTATTGATGGTCATGAATACAAAGCAGGATTTTTCAGCTTGGTTTCCACTTGTGCAAGATAACTTAGCAAGGAACAGTGTCTAGTCATTTGGATGGGACAACAAACTGAGGTCTTATGTACACAGTATTCATACTATAGAACCGTTGTCAGTTGGAATTACACAAAAAGTAGGACAAAATGCTGCAGTCCAGTACAGACAACAATTATCGCTTAAAGCGATTGGTTATCTCCTTCTGGGCTTTAAGGCAGGTTGACAGTTATTTAAACTGTCTCTAGCAGACATTACCATTATTATTAAGATTTTATATATCCAAAAATGAAACATTAGACACAAACTGGCACTGATTAAAAATAGCCATTCTTTCTAAATATATGTATAATGAACCGACTGCATGTACCCAATGATTGCTTCTTAATTAACACTAATCAGATTATTTCATTACCAGTCAATCTCTATAATAGAGGGCATAGAGTGTGCCAATGGAAGTAAATTCAGGTTTAACCGGTGTATCATTCTCAGGTTATTATAACAGAAAATGTTGACAAGCTAAAGCAAAATGACTACAAGATGGCCCCCTTGGTACTCTACAACACTTCCATTTGAAACAAATTGGATTGAGATGGGTAATTATTTCCACCTCATTTCTATACACACAAATGTAGGTCGTTTGATTATAACTGTTCTCCCCTCCCTCCTTTTGCATGGCAGCTTTTGTTGACCTTTTTGCCAAAAATCGAAGAAGAATGTTTGAACTTACGTTTTTTACTAGGATTGATGAATATTCATGATTTGAGGCAGACGGTATGTGGAAGATCACCTTAGAAAATAATGTCCCATTCAAAAGATTGCTTTGGCCATGCAACGAAAAAATTGAGATGGTCAACCAACACCCTTCAAGGCTTTTATAAGTTAATTGTGACTAGATTTTGAGAATAGATATAGGTGAAAAATATTGTACTATTTAACTGCATCATTACATAGAATATGATCCCAAATATACATGTCCCACGCTAAATTTCATTTAAAGATTTTAATTTTGAATATAAAAGTTATTATACAGCAACCTGATATTGTTTCAGTGTTAAATCTATCAAATTATGTCTTGAGATAGAAGTTTACAGAAATGTATTCAGATTTATTCATTTGTCTTACAATTTGTTGAACTTTTGAAATAAAACATACTTTCTGGGCCATAAAAGATATAAATGAACATGAAAATATCTATGAATTATGCAAGGTATACATATTTCTTCCCACCTTGGTATGAATTATTACACATGTTGTTAAACATCATAAATCATATTTCTATTAGACATAGTTATTTCTTTGGTATTCATACATTTACACATGCCCACTAATACTTCACATTCTCATCATAGTACAGTATTTGTAGGCCTTTAACAATATCTTTCAAGTCTTGGGATGAGGATAGGTGAACACCTTGATTAATATAAAACACATTTAAACACTTCAGACACTTGAAGATGAACAAGTAATTTGTTGTAGCAAGGGCATGGAATTCACCATCATGAGTTCTGTTTATTTCTTTCTTGCATTTGTTTACAGTCATTTGAAGGCCAGTAGATAGAAAGAAATTATTTATTTGCCATTTGCTGGATTATTGTATATACTTGAAGCAAACAGTGAAGTAAAGGGTTGAGTGCACCATTTAAGATAGTCAAGCCGATTATCTGGTCATTTTCAGGGTGACTTGAGGTTGTACCCTGCCTCTCCTTATAGTTAAAGGTGTGTGAAACAAGTTTAGTTGTCTGAATCTACTCTTGTTATCTTTCTGTAGGCTTATTTATTTTGGCCGTCTGATTACCTTCCAATAAACAATTAAAGATGGAAGTAGTGTTTGTAGTCTGTCTGTAGCAGACATCCTGATAACTACAAGATGATGAATGTATGCTACTAGTTACCTGCCTTTATTTTCTGTCTGCTTCTCAACATAGTTTAAACATTACCGGCTTGCATAATCTATATCAACAATTATAGGCTTATAAATGGTGTTTCAGCTTCAAGCTACCTTGAAGTGGGTGTCATTGTTTGACATTTTTGCAAATAATATTGTATGTGGTCAATAGACCTACATTATAAGTAATATAGAAGAATATTTAAATAAATAAGAATTACAACTTACTAAGTTAAAGACTATAAACAATTGGTAGGGCAGTCCATGTTACTGAATGAACCGGTACATGTAGGCCTACATGTCAACCACCGTGAACAACCCTTCAATTGGGTGTTGAAATTACAATGAAAGGTTTTCAAGTAAAGAGTTACATAAATATATTGCAATGAGAAGCAACATATTGAATAAATTTTCTTCTGTTATAAAACAGGTTCCTTAAGAAAACAGGGCACCAAATATACATGTAATTGATAGTTTTTAACTCAAATCTCAGGAACTCAAACTGCAATGCTGAATCCAAGCATTTCTATTAAAACTATTACTGAATGAGAAGATTCATGCATGTAAATGCATTAATTATTGGTCAGTGAAAATAGTTTTAAATTTCAACAATATCTGATTATCGTATTTCTCATGATTACGTCATAAAATCTTGTCAAATTGCAGTGATATTACCGACATAATAATAAAAAGATTTTGAATTCTTATTTACCTGGGAGGTGGATGATCCAATAGTTTGTGTGTGCATGCTGTATAAGATCTGTCATTGTATCAATTGGCATGTTTTCGATTCCCCTTTTGTATGTGACAAGGAGTGGGGTCGTTTGTCCAACCTCATTGATTTTGTCTGGGACTACCATTTCCCCACCTCCTCCCATTGCTAGTGACCCCTACTA
The DNA here is from genome assembly GCA_036850965.1 of Patella caerulea. Taxonomy (NCBI): domain Eukaryota; kingdom Metazoa; phylum Mollusca; class Gastropoda; family Patellidae; genus Patella; species Patella caerulea. The sequence goes on from JAZGQO010000006.1 coordinate 31,333,468, forward strand.
GCAAGTAAATTATTGAAATAAAATTAAACCATGTTACCTATAATTTTTGTCAACTGGATGTTTGACCCCATTCTTTCCTCTTTCTTTATTTGTCTAAATAAAAAACCTTATGTGGACTGCTTAGATGTCTTGTGGGTGTATGTTTCATTGCCAGGCAACTTATCGTTTATTGTGCATTCAGATTGAACTCAATTTCAATTTGAAATATGTCATTAAAATTTTGATTGTTAAAAGTTAACAAAAGAACTATCATTTGATAATTGAGAGCACCATATAACTTCGATGGCTTTTGTTAAATAGACTTAAGAAATGCATATACATGCGTGTTAAGATGATTTCGACCGGTTTAAAGAAATTGATGAGTAGACCAAGTAACAGTATACATATGTTAAATGGTCATGACCTTATTATTTGATGAGAAGAGTACAATAGTTTGTCAACAATAGCAGGTATGTCTCAAGCGATGTGTGTGTATTTTATCTGTTAGCACAGCTTTGCCTATTTTTCCTGTGTTTGTTGTCAACTACCTGTTAGGCTTGTAATCTTCATCAGAATTCCAGGTTTTTTCTTAACACTAATTACAACCCGTCTGCCCAATATTGAAAGTTGGACTAGCAAGTGGACCAAATGTTTACTAGGAAGGGAATAGCTCAAATAACACTCTTCTTTATCTTTTGTATTTTCTTTCTTTACCTAACCTGTACTTCCATGTCTAAACCTTTGAAAACATTTACTTCTCCCAACACATACTTTAAATATTATTACTGATGCTCAGTCTCGACTCAAAGAAAGGAAGTTGTCTATGTATTACTTTTATTAAAAAAATCAAATAGTTCAAATTGATGTCTTGGGTCCGCTGTTTTGTCGGGGATGGCTGGCCTCATACTGTAATTAGGTGTGCTATGCCATGGATGAAAAGTTTATCATTAAATTGATTGTACTGTGTGCACACAGTCCAACCTTTTTATGGGAGAAGGAATGCCATTGGTTTTCTCTGGCTTGTCTCCCACTGGTAAAGGACCCTGCTTCCTACCCAAGTTAATAAGAATGTTAGAACGGAAGGTTTTGTTAAAAGGAATAAGTTATAAAATAGCCTACATAAAATAATGTTCTCAATCCCAAGTCTTAGATTCCACAGCTCGAACTATTCAAAGATATTTCAACTGACATATTTGAATACCTCGACAGTAAAACAATAAAAACAACAACATAAGGTTAAACAGCTAGGTTACTCTTAGTGTGAAGATAATGAGCTCACTATTGTTCACATACAAAAGACATATTATTGTCAAGTGTTTGCCTTTCAAAAAAAATTCACAAATGCATACATATGGTAGTTTTTGACGACATAAAGTAAAATAAAGCAGGTGTTGGATAGACAAATGGTGAGTGTTGAGTTTTTTGTAAAACAAACCGGTTGGTTATGTAATCAGATACATTTGTTATTCCTAGAGTAAAACAAAACATAGGTCAACCACAAAGCCTACACATAAACACCATGGCAAGAAATTATCAGATAATTTGGTCTTTCTTTGTGGAAGTCAGATCTTTATCATTGAAGATGCACTCAGCGAGTTGGCAAGTTTTTTTTTATCTGACAACGTATTTGGCAGTGTTATTACCATTCCTTACAGATATCTTATAGAAACATGTTCTAGACCTTGTGATCTTCCAGTAGAACACATAGATTATATTCAAACCTTAAACCAAAACTTCTATTCTTTTACTATGTATAATAACCCTAGTATTAAGTGATACCAAGATAAAAGGAATGTTTAAGTATTTCTGTGATCTGTTACCAACTTATTTGTAAGACAAGGTGTTTTTGATGCTATAACTTAATACTAAGATGAAAGAAGTTTGTCAAAGTATTGTTTTAACTATGTAAATGTTAAAGCTCTTTTCTTAAAATAATAATATACTACTGTCTTTTCTGGGTTGTATTTTTATTTTAGAGCATGTTCCATATTTAAGACATCAACTACAGATCTTTGTGTGTTATATGAAACTGAAAGATTGGAAATGGTAGTGAGATTTTGAAATAAGATTTCAATGTGAAACTTATTGATTCAAGTGTTGAATAGATTTATATTAGATGTGTGTGTGTGTGGTCCTCATAGATCTTCTTGCCTGCAAAATTCTTTGAAAATGTGTTCACGTGATCTTCAATATTGAGACGTACTTTGAATATAAGTTTTATGTCTATATAAGATAAGCAGACATTTGTTGTAAGATTAAAGGTCTATATAAATATATTTATGCATGTATATATTTATTTAACTAGTGTATATTACACTCTACATGGTTTTATCTTTACATACCTGGATACATGATGGCTCTATAAGACATACAGACTGGAAAATATTTCTTCCCCTAAATACACACTCTATGAATGTGAAAATAGTTTTATCATTTTACTTATTCATATACATATTATATTTAAAGGATATGATAATGTTTGTGTCAGTAACTTTGGGATTATATATATGAACTGACAGATCTACTGTCACAAATACCTTTCAAGTTTGCAACATGATATTCATGCTCATTTGTATGCATCAAAACATCATAAAATTATTTCCTACAAATTTACATGCTCATCTTGGAAATACTTTCTCTTACTGATGTGTTCAGAGTCTAAGTACTTTGCTTAAGCATTAGAATTAAAAAAATAAAAGAATATTTAACAGATAAAAGTATAAGAAAACTTTGTTAGCTTCTGATCTGAGAAAAAATTATTGTCTCACTAATTCCAGATCAGCATAATGTGAAATCAAAACAATATACAGTTTGGCGCCAGTTTCATATACATAGACCTACATATATATAGAGAATTTGCATTTAGGGGGATGGTTCAAATATAATATTAAAGGGATATTGCCACATAGTACAGCTGTATTATATATAATCCATGCAATTTACCATGGAAACAAAACATTTGAGAGCTTTTGATACCCTAATAATAGCACATCAAAACATGCCATTTATATGTATTTTATCTTTTTTCCATCTGCACAAATGATGGAAATATATCACAAATATCTGGATATTTGAGATAACCATACTAACGCTTAGTTGTGTTACATCGTCAACAGGAAATGCATAAATATGCACTTGATTATCCAGTCAACATTGAATTAATGTTTGCAACTAACTTTTGAATGAGGTCTGTAGAGTCTGAAATTTGATAGTGAAAGATCAACAAGTTCACCAAATTATCTCTTTTGAATATTTTATAATGTGACTCACATGTACTGATCTTCATAGGATAGAGATCTTTCAAACACTTATGGTCACATCAAGACCGGACACCAACAATTTCGCAATGTAAAGGCTAACATTCCTTGATTCTATCTTCCCAGCATTATAGCTGACAAAGCCGTCATATTCACTTATCCACAAAATCTATCGCATAATTAAACTCATATATTTTAAAATATGAAAGCTGCCTGAAAAGGATAGATCAATTGTTTGAAACAAATTTTTGCCTCCAAAAAGCACATTAATTGAAGTAATCATAGACATAATAACTGCAACTGTAGTGTTGTTATTGTCTTTGTACTAGACCATCTTGTGAACCCATTGAAATTACCAGAAATGGACAAAACTGACTATAAAGCATGGTCAAGTACCTGAAAGGACCAGCCCCAACTCTGATACATGCCAACATGGTCTATTCTCTGTGGGATGATCCCCCTTCCTTTTCCATAGTAAAGACATGTCCTGCGGAATATAAGCATGGCAGAGAGAGCCTTTACGATGTCCCCGCATCCTGGAGGGCCATCAACAGAAAACATTATCCGGGAGCATGACACATCGCCGATGACAATTGACCACTCGACATACAGCCAGTGTTGTGGTCATGGCAAAAGTTTCTGCAAGATGAATGTTTGTTTTAAATGGAGAAAATTTAAACTGGTGTGATTAGCTAATAACAGGAGGCTTCATATGGATACATTTTTTGTATGATTAGAGCACATCTGGAATTGAATTGGCCAGGCTTTGCCAGTCTATTTATTAAACTATATTAAATAGTACACCACCTGATGATAATGACCATCCTGTTAAAGTAACAGTTGATGGGCAACCATCTGGAAATAGGCCGACTTAAATTGTAATATAAATTTAAATTATGATTTTTTTTTACTTTCAGGGATTTAAGTTATAACAAAATACAATTTATTGGAAAGAAAACCTTGAAAAGCTCAACAAAGTTGAAGAATCTGTAAGTTATAAAATATATAATATATTATCTAATCATTATTGATACATACATATAATTACTGGGTACCAAAATCAATAATTACAAATGATGTCAATTTAGGGGGGGGGGCATCTTTTAAATTTAAGCTAAAATCATAAGGTTATGATATATTTTTAAGGGCTCATAACTAAATGGGTACAACAAAAATTGTCAGCTACACGAACTCCTCAAACACGAAGTGATATCAGATATTTTATGCTATTCTACATCGAACATCACATGTTATGTTTATTTTCTAGAAATATAAAAAGGGCATTTACATAATTTAGACAAATTATAGGTGTTTTTGTTAGATTTATACTGATTTTGGAGCAGAATTCACAAAAAATGTAGGGGAAAATATGTTATAAGTTATAACCTTATTCACATTCTAAGTTCATTGTAAATTTTCTGTGAAACTTTATGCAAGTCAACATAAGAACTGAATCTCCTCATAAGATCTGTAAATCACTTAATGCATATTCCTACTTTCATGGGGGGTTGGGATGGCCAAGTGGTCTAGAGTATCGCACTTCGACCTCTAGCTGGTCAGTCACCTCTGGCTTGCACCTGTGGATTTGATCCCTGGTGTGAGCGTATGTGGCATGGAGATAGGGGCGCCTTCTCAACCTCGTTGGTTTCCTTCCACTACTTAAAACCCCTACACGCAAGGGAATTATTGAAATAAAATTGAACCATATGTTAGTCCCAAAATGACCTAGTTTGTGTCGAGTGGATGTTAAATCCCATTTTTCTCTCTCTCTCTCCTACTGTCATTATTAGCTACTGTAGAATCTCTGTCACTAGTGGGTGATCTGGTGATTTATGATGTCAAAATGAAGTGGGTGATTTGGTACCTAATGGTGTTACCCATAAATATATAAATGTGAGGAATTTGTTTAGATTGTCAGTTTATAGTAAAAGAATTGACCTAATGGTGTTACCCATAAATATATAAATGTGAGGAATTTGTTTAGATTGTCAGTTTATAGTAAAAGAATTGACCTATATAAAACTAAATGTTTTTGTTTGAAGATGACATTATAAGATTTCATTGTGTACATCAACAATATGATACATTTAGAAATCATTTATTATAAAAAAAATGTCATTTTTAGGAACCATTCTAATATCCACTCATTTGAACGACAAAAGATCAGTTAAAGAGGTTATTAAGGTCGTTGGAGCTACATCTACATGAGTAAAGGGCATCAGAAGCTGAGTCCCTTATATAAACTTTGATGTTTTATAAGCCCAAAAATTAAATATAATTGAGACCAAAAGTATAAAACATGAGACTATTTTACTTCAAAAGACACATCTCTGACTTATATTTTCTAAACTGTGCACAAACAATAAACCTACCACATATCAGCATTGCTAAATTCATTGTCAACATGTGATATTCATATAGGTGGTATTGTTTTGGATACTTCCCAACACACAAGTCTTAGAAAGGTCTGGGATACATATTTGTACAGGTATTAATTAAGCTATCGATCAGTGTATAATAAATATGAACTGTCTCACAACATTCTCAACAACTTCCAATGGTTGGGAAAACTGACAAAACTAAAAGAACTAAAATCAATCTAATATTGTCCAATCAAATAACTAAAATTCAGATATTATCTTAGTTAAAATTTTGTGAAATGGGTCCCACTATTAAATTTATATGCATTATATACATTAGTAAAAAGAAGAATCCTGTTGAATTTCAGCAATTTCTGTTAATTACTTCACTTTGTTAAACATTTTGAATGTTTATCTTATGACAATAGTAATCATACAATCTTGTTTCACTTTGTTGATACTTGTGAACACTTGAATGACAAAGGTTATTATCCGATCTGTATAAAATTTATAAGCATCTTCTTAATTAGTGAAACATAGAAGCCTATTGAAATTTAACAATTTTGGTTAAATTCTTCTAGAGTTATGTCGCTAATTGCATTTTGTAGAACATTGTGAATGCTTTAACAACGTAAGTCATCATCTGATCTGTATGAAATTTTTATGCATTATTTGAATAAGTCAAGTGAAGAACCTTATTGAACTTGAGCAATTTTCTTTTAATTAGTTTTAGAGTAGTGGCCATTTTTTCCCTTTTGTAGAACATTGTGATTACTATTTCAACAAAATTTGTCATCCAATAATCTGTTTGAATTAGATATCAGTGTCTTATAAATGCTCCCATTATCTAAAAAAGAAAAAATATGTGACAACCCTTGTTGACCGCACAGATGATTTAGCTGCTGTGCTGTGAACGTATGTCTCATACTCAAAACTATTAAATCTTTTGAATCTATCAATTTTCAGGCAGTTAGATCATAATGAAATTACCTGTGTGTCTGATCAAGCTATTCGGGGACTACATGATATGGAAATTCTGTAAGTATTGAAATTTCCTTTAAGACATTATTCATGTCAAACAAACGATTGATCATAAGAAGAGAGCGGGGTATTGGAGAGGAAAACAATTAATTTTTTTTAGTGTTGCTTTACTTTTTATTAGCCATAATGTCCACAAATATTGCATTCTCGGTTTAATGACACAGGTTAGTATTGATGGATTAGATCATAAAACATGGACTTCTGAACATATTACAATTTTGACATATTTAGCACTCAATAATTTTGGAACTGTTCATTGAATCGAACTAAAATTTGAAATTTCGCATGGGATAGTTTATAACATTATTAGTCAAAGATAGTTGGGTGTTTTCTGCATCTCTTGATATAACATGGAATGACCCGATAGTCATAAACACCATCAATTTTGTAGTTACCGGTAGTCTTAAATCTACCAACAAATCATTTTTAAAGAAAAAGCAAGTCTTTAGTTCACAGAGTTTTTAGATATCCAACTGACTTGTCTTTAAAATCGTCTAACAATTTACTCTTCTGTTATCCAATGATCATATGATAGGATCATATAGTTGTTGATTGATGATTTCTAATATAAACTCATTAGTAGAGCTGAATGTAACTCTGATCTTTGTTGCTGTGATGTATTATTAACATGGAATATATGCTAAAGCAAACTGTCAATCAACACAGTTTTAAACTTGCTACGTTTGCTTTTTATGAATACCGAAAAGCGAATTAGTAAAACAATATTCCGACTATGTGTTCTGTAAATATTGGTTAATTGCATAAAAGTGTGGAGTATTCATTTACAAATATCTGTATACCGTAAAAAATTCTTTTCATGGTAAATATACTAGAAAATTGTGAAATAACAATAGAAGAGTGCTGAAATAGATAGGTATATAAAGGTATTCAATGTAATGTTTGTTAGAAGAACAGTCTTAATGTGATGATGTATTTACCATACATATAGAAATAGATACATTGTACGCATCATAAATACTATACATACTAGAAAAATACTTACTGCTGGGTGAAAAATCACACTAAAAAACTAACAATAACTTTGCTTTTGATTATAGTAGTTGCTAGTTTTGGGCTATCATTGAAGACTAAAATAAAGATTAAAGTGTACCGGTACTATACTTCTAGTTTTCAAATAAAGATTAAATGCGGAAATATAATATTATCAATTTGAAATGAGAAGAGACTAACTAACTAGGTCACACAAATTTGACATATTATTTAAATAATTTGTTTGGGAGTAGGGTTTTATAACACTTCTCCTTGTCACACACAAGCTTGGGAACAAAACTGCGGCATTTGAATCTGTCACAGACCTTATGGTCTAAATGTGAAATAGAGATTGCTAAAAGTATATATTTCATTGGTATGCATGTAAAACAAGATATAGTAGAATGAAGTAAAGGATCAGAAATTACAAGGACATACTTAAAGCTAATTTAAAACTTGTAAGAACAGATAAGTAGACAACCCTACCCAACTGATAACGCATATGTGTACAACTCATCATAGCAACTCTTAATTTTATCAAAGTTCAGCATGTTCTACTTCCAGGACTCTAACACAACTTGATGTAACATGCACCTGTTTACAGGTCATCGGTAAAATAAATGAACCTTTCTCTTCGTGAATTGTTCTTAATTGTAAACATGATTGGGAATTATTTAAATTAAATGTGAAGATTCCTTATATTTGTGATTTAGATTTGTATATATGTTCCATAAGAAAAACAGAAGTTAGTACCTTGCTGTTCCATAGATTTCCATTAATCTCGAGAAGATTTTGCAAACATCTATTTTAAGGTTCCAAAGAAAAGAGTCACACCCCTTTAAATGTTCTTCCATAAAACAAGATCTCACTACAGCATTTGATAATTAGCTGCTCCCTAATCCCTAAAAGATCGAAAATATGTAACAAAAAATATATATAGTCATAATATATTTGTCAATTGCCCAAATTCCATTAGTATTTTGTCAAACTTAATAGGTATAGTTCAATCATCTTCATTTCTTTATTAAAATATTGTCAAAAATACATTTCGTAAGAACCTCATATATTTGGAGGTTTATTAGAATTTTGTAACAGAATTTACATAACGATCTATCACCATAGGAAACTTAATTGTAGATATTTTAACTGGTAAAATTAGTAAAAGTAGAATTTGGAAAAGGTACATTTTGAGTTAATCACGACTTACATTGTATTAACAGTCTGTTATAATATGTATAATAATTTCATATCCTCTGCATTTTCAATTATTGTAGGTGTATTTTTGGCTTGATTATAGCACATTTATAACAGATTTTTAATAGAATCTAAACAAATCCACTTTACATCATTTCTCTATTTCAGGCAAATAATTCGTGCAAATTCATTGCAAGAGAACTTTGCCTAGTGTGTCTAAGCTGGCAGCATTTGCCCAATACCCCCGACACCATTCACCAATTTGAAACATGTCTGATATTTATCGCCTATATTATGTAAACTTCTGCACAATTGAAGGTGGTGAATGGCAAAAAGCATAAAATTCACACTCGGTTGAGTTTAGCCATAGCAACAGTTAAGTGCTTGGTTCTAAAATGATCAGTTCTTACAACGACTTGCAGTCAGTTGCAATCAGCTGCACATGTTCAACTTTCTGCAACTTGTTGCAACTAGCGGCAACTAGTTCCAGTCGCTATGAGTGTTCTTGCAACTGAAGTCAACTCGTTTCCATGGGAATAACATCACATGATAAGAGACATGTGTCATGTGACTTTATAAATAAGCAAATGGAAGCGAACGAAGACACCCACTTTTTCAAATGTTGATGATGTCGACTATAATATACTAATAGAATTGTAGTAATACCGACCATGCCTTTGTGTTGCTTCTTTTAAGTTATTTGCCATTTTGTTGATCACAAGTCGACATAAGCAATCCGAATTCAGTTGCTCCCAGTTGTCATCAGTTGCTGGTATGATCGACATAAGCACTCTTGCAACTGACTGCAACTAGTTGCTTTGGGTTGCAAAGTCGACATAAGCCCTGCTTAAGATGCTGATGTTTTTATTGTGATTCTTGGTTGTAATCTTACAACTTAGAAAATATAATCAGATATAGGCTAATAACAAAATCTAATATAATCTCACCTACAGGATGTTCATGTTTATTTTGAACTAATGTTACACATATTTTACTTTCTCTCCGATTAGATAGTTTCATCTGATTTCTAATGGGGAAAACTCTTTTCTTACATAGTGTAACCTAGAAACAGGTGATTACTGTTCCTTGACTGAAATTTTCAATATATTTACTTTCTTGTTATCTTTTTTTGAAATATTATAGTAAGAACGCCCATCGTAATGCCCCTTTAAGAGTTCTTTTGATTGTCTTGAATTCTGTGTTTGCTCTTTTATGTATTTTTTAATGTTGTGGCATTAACATTCACAACCATCGAATCCCAAAACAATTTTTGACTGGCAGAATATAATATACTTGGTTTCCATTATAGCCAAGATGACAAAGCAGCTTGTAGTATAGGTGCATATGTTTATTGTCCGACATCCTAGCCCTCTCAAAATTGATAAGAGCTGTGTACCACATGATATTCAAGTTTCAATTGCATGTTATGTGTTTACAAGCACACTTGAGGTCACTCTCTGTCACTTTTGATAACTAATCTCGTAAAATTTGAGAATTTATTAGGTAAAGTTTAAAATCTATGATCTGTTTTGGTCTGTGTGAGTACATTTAAAAGTGTATAATTGCTCACAAAATAAATCAAACCGTTCAAAATAAATTTTATTGTTGGATGTTAATGGAGTTACCATAAAGAAAATATATTGATTTTTAACCAATTGAACACGAGCAACCAAATTTGTAGATCCCTGTTTTCTTGTCTATAGCCCCGTTTACACTTGGCCACAATAAGCGTGCAGTACTAGGCACAGTACTAGGCCGCGATAAATTTCAAGAAATTGACCCGTTTACATTACTCTAAAAAAAACGGTCTCAGAACCGGGCTAAGCATGCCAAATGTGGAACTCTTCACAGAAAAGTTAATTTCAGTCCCTGTACAAATTACCCAGATGAAAACAATTATGACGACTGATTTAGTTTGAGCAGTCATTTTGACAGAACTGATGACAGAACTGTCAAAGTTTGCAAGGAAAAAAAGATCAAGGTTCATTTGGCGCATGCGCAGTAATCCGTTCTCAGACCGGTTAGCGTTTACACTACATAAATTTAAACCAAGCCGTTCTTGGTACGGTTCTGAGACCACCTCATTTCAGTGGGCCAGATTGGCACGGTACTCAGTACGGCACGCTTGCATTGGACCCGTTTACACTACAAAATAATTAACCGTGCCGTACCTGGAATGGTACCTAGCATGCCTAAAATTTGTAATGTAAACGGGGTTTATGTCCAAATGTCAGACGTCAGAAAGAAATACAGTAGAATATTGAAGATAAATATATCAAGACAGTCACAGTACCAGTTCTCTAGCTATGATCTCTCTTTATTCATGTGCTGATGTCCAACCAACTTCTTGGTACCAGTCAACCAGTATTCTGTTATGGAAATGATAGAGACTACCCTGATATAAATAATGTGTAGGATAATCTGTAAAGTCTAGTACACACACTTTCAATAACAAAAATTAAAATCCTTGGGTTAATACACCTTGTATTAGAGTTTTAGAATACCTATTGTGACAAAACCGACACGAGCAATAAGTTACTTCTGATAGCAAAACTCATCCCATTACCACCACCATTTAAAACCTGTATGTCTACATTGACATGATCACATCTCATAGCAAGTCAGGTAATCTATTATATCATTTCTGAAATAATTTCTTCCACTGTGCCCTGTTCCTAGAACTGGAAATAACAAGGAGACATGCTTGCAGTAGAAGGAAACTGAAGGACAAGGAGGAAGTCCATGAGATTGGGAGGCAACCCAGGATATATTTATCAATTTCTTTATCATTTAATTTTCAGAACACTCAGTAACAACAATATAACTACACTACCAAAAGATGTCTTTTCTTCCATGTCCAAATTACGTGTTCTGTAAGTATACAATCAAAGTTCACCAGGCTGTTAAAGAATTCATGTCATTATAATATTTGAAGTACTTTTCATGTCATGGAACTCTTAAATAAGAGTGGAGTTGTAAAAACAGTTGTATAATAGCTTGCAAAAATGTCGACAACACTTTCTGTACCATTGTTTCTATATATAACTCTACTGCTGTTTGTAATTACCCAGGGAAAATCTTTAACAGGCTGTGTAATTGGTTGAAAGATAAATATTTCAAATGGAGCATGAATTTTACCATCTGTTCTCTGTTATAATTACACCTGGTTTCACAAGGATAAAAAAACTAGCTCCACATTATTTACATCTTCACAGATATTCTTTATGTCAGATTTAGACATGTTTAAGCTAGCTGACTTGTGTAAAATTTCGGCTCGCTTCCAAATCCCCCAATGTTATATTAAAAGCAACATGGGGTGTATTTCAGGCCCTCCATGGCAGACCTGCTCTCCAGATAATTTAAAGATTAAAGGATTCTGTTACTAACCCTAATTCTGGAACTTAATTAAATTAGTCTAAAACCTGGAGGGTGTTGGAGAGTAGACGTGCCTTTTATACCGATCCAAAAAGCAGTATTATGTAATTGTTGATGTTGTTAAATATTCACAATCATCTCAATCAATTAATGCTTTGCCTTTACCAGACATATAATAACTAAACAAATTAAATTCTGTACAAAATCAGGAATTTATATGCAAAATATAATCTGAATTCCTGAAAGAAAATTGTCCAGGTTTGAGTCACTTGACTCAATGACAAATTTTGAAATTTAAAGCACATGCATTGGGCTGCTGGACTGGACCACCAAAACCCAAACGCCCCACAGAAATAAAATATATCTTGTTGAAGTGATGTGAATGCATTCTTTACCCTAGCCATTGATAACAATTCAAATATATATTTGTATATTTTCCAGGCGTATAAGTGAGAATAAGTTAGTATGTGATTGTCATCTGGCCTGGTTAGCCCGTTGGTTACGTAATCAACCAACACTAGCCTTATTTACGGAGTGTGCCAATCCACAACATCTGAAAAACAAGGAATTAGCTGAATTACAAGAAAGTGATTTTAAATGTATAGGTAAGACAATATGATATTTTCTCTAGTAAGAGAAAATTATTACGTATTTTGAAATTTTAAATTCTGCTCAGACATGTGGGAGAGTCTTAAATGTTTGAAATTTATATAAGACTTTTCTCACTATCTAAAATATGTAGCCATTTTAAAATCTTAAAAAAAATTTTAGTATCAACTGGTATTAATATTTTAGTTACCTATATTAAAATGTAATGTAGTGATATTAGAAATTAAGTGAGCAACCATTCACACTACAAATTTCAGTGGTTTAAGATTTTCACACTCTGGACTATTCAAAAGCACAGAATCTTTTGAAACGTAACATAGGAATCTGAGTTATGTTGTGTGCCATGTACAGAATATTTATTGTGAAATTATTATTTTAAACTGGAGGCATGGACATGTAGTTGAATAAAATCTTTTTTTTTTCATTTCTCTATTTAAAATTCTTGTAATAGTTTGAAACACAAGGTGTTCACTTGATGCACAGTTTAGTTTTACAGTGTGAAATAGACACTACTACTACAAGATTCAAATCTATATATTAAATATATTTTGACAGAAGATTAATCTATATATTTGTTTGAATTATTTTCTCTTTTTAAAAACAAAGAGCTCTTTTCCAAAATATGAAAATCCTCGCTATTTTTGGGTCAATAAAGGGTGTTTCCTTTCAAAATATCAAAAAGATAAAATAATGAAAATATAATATGCAATAATTTTAAAACAATGGGTGGGTGTTTTGGAATCCAGCTCTTTATGTACATTTATGTTCATACTTAACAGAAATATGTATAAATATATATATACAGCCTTAAACATCATATTTAACATAGATTGAAAGTCTGTCAACACTTAATCTGTAATGGAACATACAAATGTGACAAGTAGATGTACAAAGATCAGCTACAATTTGTTTTAAATTTAAAACCTTGATTTTCTGAGTTGGGTTAAATTTGATGCTGTTATAGATACACCCAAAAATCTCACACATTGTTTAAATTCTTATCCTCATTTGAAGAAAAGTTTTCAAGGAACACCATGAAGGCATGCTATTTTGTAAACCTAGATTTGAAAAAGAACACATATTCAGCCTTGTGGGCATTGAGTTTTTGTTATTTACAGATTATTTGACAAGATGTGCGATGTGTGAATTGTTTATTATTGGGTTGGTTTATTAGTTACTGTAGTTATTTGATTTCCATTAGATGTGAAGATGAAGTGAACTTTTTTTTATTTTATTAAAAAAATACAAAAATTTAAGAAAAAAGTGTGATGTGTGTAGTTATTGTTGAGTTGTCTTAAAGTACTAGTACGACTGGAAACCTTTAATATTGTCTATTTACAGCTTAAAAATACAAAATATATGCTTCAATCCCTCAAACAATGTCACGTTTTTACCATCATGTAATAATGATATCGTAAGAATGTTGAGACTGAGTAGAATACATTAAAACAAATGTAATTTCATGGTCGTACCTGGACTTTATAACCAATTTCCTTTTACTAAGAATATCTAATAGATTATATTTTTCAAAGTTTTTCTTCAATTTGTGCTAAGAATAAACTCTTCACATAGGCTTCTTCTCTCATTTCTTTTACCAATTTGTGAAAAATGCTAGGAAGACCAAAATAATAATAAACCCTGCTTTCTACGGCCTCTAGGTCTACTTACTTATAGTTACATGTATATCAATTGAACTGGATTAATCATTGCATGTTTCTAAAAACAGTTTACTAACTGTAAAATAACATGATGATCCAGTCTACAGTTGATATGTCTACTCTTCCAGTACCAGATTTCTTTTCTGAACTTGAGAATGATCTACTTTACTGGCGTCTTACTGTCAATTCAGATGGCTTGTCAGGTATGCTGGTCATAGAGGAATATTTTTTAAACTTTACTTTTTTGATAGTTTTTAAAATTTCATTTGCTTGATCCTTAAAATAAAGGAGAAGGTTAATCTTATTTTGTGTTCATTTCATTTTGCAAACAATGCTGATTGCATCAATAATATTAATTAGTGTATTTTGAAAGGAATAGTCCCACATTCACAAGGAGTTGTTGATAAAAGTGCACTACAGCAGACAAATTAAATGCCAAAAGAAATGACCCAAATTGCTTGTCTGAAATAATAAATTGTTTGTAAATGATGACTAGATTTATTGTACAGAGTTACATAACTTTGATAAGAAATTTCACTGTACAATTGTATGAGTGGCTTGAATTTTACCACTCTCTTACCACTATAACTTAGACAGGTAGTAAGCATGGCTATCCAGGTACTAAGGGATATTGTAGAGTTTATCGCCATACAGATTCAAGCTTTACTAGTGAGATAATTATACTAGTAATTTGTAGATCTAAAATGGTGATTACTTTCTTATCTTAAGAATTATTTAAGAAATACTGCTGTTTTGATTGGTTTAAAATACCATATATTATTTTCATCAATACCGTATACGATTCCTTTTCTTCTGCTTGTTAAATTATCACCCAATTCTTACATTGATAGTGTAGCACTTCTGTGATCCCTTAATAAATTCTTCCTTTATTGTTCTCTTTAATTTCATTACAGATGGAGTTCGAGACGACCACCATAATCAGCACTGTATTGTTGACAATTTATGTCCTCATAAATGTACATGTACAGAAGGGGTCATTGATTGTCGTAATAAAGGCTTGTCTCAGATACCTGATAATATTCCTGAAACAGCCACAGAAATGTAAGTAATTGTACCCTAGTGTATCTTTAACCTATATCTATCGTCAAGTTGAAAGGAACACAGATATATGAATCTGATGAGCCATAAACAATTATTACCTCAATAATTATATAGTCCAGTAATAATCACCTTCACTTCTCTAACAATAAAACTACCGGGTACTGTCTTAAGGCCAAATGGGATGGCAGGTAGAGTTATTAGCTACACACTAGGGGGTGGTTGATAGATTGGCATTTGTGTAAAGGGATAAAAGAACCCAGTTTTACATACTGTTCCGTAATTAAACACAAATATAAGATTAAGAATGAAAGTAGACTAGTTATTATAAAAACAATCAATTTTGGATGGTGAACATGTAAACTCTAATCTCTATATAACCTTGATTATAATGTGGAGAGAAATTCTACAGGATATTTCGCTCCTGCAGATTTTTAAAATGTTTTGACACAATGTATTTAGAGTTTGCCAATTTGTTATTTTGAATAATGTAAAACTGTGTTTCATTGATCTTTGATTTTATATTATATATTTTATGGTTTATGCTTCAGATTAAAACTTTTACATACCTAAGTGGAAGAAATGCCCACAAGGACTAATTTCATACTAATACTGTAAATTAAGATTTCCAACCTAAACTATTTTTGTTTAACTTTCCCACGGGAATATATGGAGCCAAAAATTGTTCGCCACCTCAAAAAAATAGAGGGGGCGTACATAAGCCACTCTCTGGTTCCGCGCCTGATTGATGGCATGAATTCTGGGTTTTAAATTATCTATAAATACCGTTAATCAGATACTTCAGAACTTCAATATTTGATTTTCATTTTCTGTAAATAGTTCTTAATGAAGAAATCTGTCCAAAATGAGATAATATAATATTTGTGATAAAAATACTAACCAACTCTGAAATATCACCTAATCAATGTCAGGAAAACTGATTTACAATTTATTGGAAATTATATCTAATGCCAAATTAGAGAAAGTTGATCTAAGACTTCCTGGATTACAAATTGATTATTTCTTCATATTAAACATATTTGTATATTGATCTTAAGATGTCTGTAGACGTCATGTGATTTCACTTATTGTAAGTCATCACACACAGACCATTGATAGATGAAAGAAATATTGCCTTTATCTTTAGATTGACGAGATTGTGATTAACGTATTTGAAGTTAACATGATTATTATTAAACAAATATAGCAATATTTACAAACTATAGTAAGAAAGAGAGGCAGTGCTAAGATTGTTAGATGTTGATTTGATTGTAGATAATATATTAATTCCCCAACCATTATATTTGATAGCTTTTGATCTGAGGTTAATAAAGATGGTATTCAAAGAAATGGTCCACCTAATTTCATATTCTAGAAGTATTAGATTATGATGACAAATGACAGCTATCCGAATCTCAGTGACTTGATCATAATAAGCTACCCTATAATAAGGTGTTTGTGATTGCTCTTAATGCCACCCAGGAAAGAGTCATTACATGATTAACAAATATCTCTCCACTACAAAATGAACTAATTTGACTAATTCACTCAAAACATGCCTATTTATTGACTTGAGGACATAAGATTGAAAGATTGACATATCTAGTCGCGATGATGTATTTCTATTGTTTCCATTTACAGCTCATGCATCTATCCACACCATAGAAGCTTCAATGTTCATCCCAGTATTTAAAAAAAAACAAAAAAAACTTGTCTAGTTATATAAGAAGAAAAGGGCTATTTTCATTGATTTTTATCTTCAGATTTTTGTTCCAAGTTATTCCCCTTTGTTATGAAACCTTGTTAATGCCCTTCAGGCTGCAATTTTTATCTGATTGTTTTGGAATATTAGTAGGCTGTCTTGGTGTATCAGAATAAGAAACCCTTTTGGTTGGGGGCTATACATACAGTTGTCATTTGATCTTCCTAAAATCTGTATAACTTGCCTAGCTATATGTACTTTCTTTTTTTTCTTTGTTAACTTTAACTAGTAGTATGTGAACTATGTGGAAGGGTACCTTGAAATTCTCGTTCCTCATTATCACTAGAACATAGAAACAGATGGACCATCTCATTTAATTCATACTAACATTAAATCAGTTTGAATGTGCTGCTGAGATCACTCTTTAAAGTTTTAAGAGATGTGTTTGTTTTATTGGCAGGAATTGTAATTTAGATAAGAATAATACTTGTGGAATGTAGTTTATTGATGAACAAACAATTTGTGTTAAAACATTTGTTCAATTAGAGATAACATAATGTCATTGGTGTAATGTTTTCACTATAGATCCAGCTTCTAGTTATAAGGCAGTAGGCAAAATATCAGCTAACAAACTTAAACCAAGCAAGAAATAATGTTTTAATAGGTACCTCCCATATGGTTTGCTTGTTTAGATAACATAATAGGCTGTCTGCTTGCAGTATATCAACATAAATTCCACCTATATACATAGGTTCTTAGGTATATTTTTAAAGCTAGGGTAGTTTTATTTTTAAGGGACAGCGTACATTAGAATATTCTTCTGAGATTTAAATCCTTTATTTTGTAAGCAGTTTATGGTATTCTTGATTAAATATAAGACCATATCATACAATACCCATAATATACTGATCCAGTCTTTTGTTAGTAAAATAAGAAAGGTTTATTATCATATTTAATTAGAGAAATGCCAGGAGAATTGTAATATTGCACGTTATAATATGTTTATTACATGTAATACAGACAGAAATGTGTTAAGATAATGTAACTGTGTGTAATGTAGTGTAAGACTAAACTACACCAAACCAGTCTTCACCATACATTTACAACACAATTTCTAATTGTTCTATTGGAAATAGATAAATAAAGTTCTCTACCACTTGTTATTGATTCAATGATTTACCTATAAATCGTTAAATTGGGGTTTTTTATATTTATTATATTCCAATCAAATGGCACACAGTTCATACTATTCAATAGATTTTTCTCATATTTTTATGTATTGATATTCACCATTCCAGAGTTATGCCCCCCTTTTCCCAAAAGCTTGTGAGCATGATAAAGGCTACTGTTAATGTATTTGTTTTCAAATCTTGTATGAGGCAATGGGGTGATGAGAGGACAAATCCCACAAATATACAGACAGATTGCCTGAAAAACTCTGTAATAGTGTGCAACAACGACCCTTTGATCCCTCTTCAAGAGAGAGAGAGAGAAATGGGGTTTAACATCCACTCAACACAAACTAGGTCATTCCAGGACTAACAAATGGTTAATTTTATTTCAATAATTCGCTTGCGCATAGGGGTCTTTAGCAGTGGGAGGAAACCGGAGTGCCCAGAGGAAACCCACGAGGTTGAGAAGGCGCCCCTATCTCCATGTCACATACGCTCACACCGGGGCTCAAAACCACAGCCGCAAGCCAGAGATGATCGGCCAGCTAGAGGTCGAAGCGCGGCACTCTAGACCACTAGGCCATCCCAACCCCCGATCCCTCTTCAAGGGTTGTCAGGTAATAAATAGAGATTGGGTTTCAGATGGGATTGAATAATTATGTTTTATTTTCTTTTTCAGTCGAATGGAACAGAATCATATCACAGAGATATCATCCAGGGTATTTGAAGATATGAAGAAACTCAGAAGAATGTAAGTTAATCTGATTGCAGTTTTTATGCACCAATATTATAATGGGGTTGTATACCAAACTTTACAAAGAATTATCATCATTGTATGGACATTTTATTTATATTTTTTCACCTTGTTACGTTTAACATACCATTTGATTTACTATCCACTATGTGAAGCTCTGTCATAGATAAGCCTATGCACAATTGGCTTCCATAAGAAGTAAACAGGCCATTAATTAAAAACATAATTAGCTGCACTTTACTTCAGATTCATAATAAGATACAAGCTGCAAAAATAACTAATATCTATCACTTCCTCAATCAGGAATTTAGGTACTTTCACCCTGTGATCCCAAATCCTGGCTACACCACAGAATATGTTCTAGAATAACTTCACCAAACGTCAAATGATGTGCATTATGTGCTATATTTATGATTTTCTTTTAATATCTTTCAGAGATTTTAGCAATAACCAGATAGCTTATTTAGCGCCAGATGCCTTTGCTGGATTGAATTCTCTTAGTTCACTGTAAGTAAAATTTGTATACCGATATAAGTAAGGTTGGGAGTGGTTATAATTCAATTTAAGGAATAGAATGCATCAAGAAAAAGATAGACTAATTAAATCTTACTAAACTATACTGCTATTGTATTCTTGTAAATCTTGCTAATACAATTATTAATCTAGGTGAAAGTCAAAAACTAGAGGGACGACGTAATTTGTGTAAACAGATGAAAAAAATCAGATATGTACATGCATAAAGATAAATAGTTAATGTATGAAATGTTGAATATTAAGATAAACTACTGTTTTTATATTTATACTGCACATTTTCTATTATAGTGTATTATATGGTAATAAAATAGTGGATCTTCCACCGGGTGTATTCAGCGGACTACATAAATTACAATTATTGTAAGTATTCTTATATTTATAAATTATAATTTAAATGCATATTAGTATCAAGCAAAGATAAAATCTGAAATGAAAGAAAGCATGTGTGGTTATTAAGGGTGTTTATTATATAGGTTGACAAATGACCATCCTCACCATAGGTCTATATGTTTTATGTTGATTGAGACCCTAGTGTAAGGTGATCGATTATTATAGAGTGGGTCTCAGGTTTGATCCCTGTATTGACTGAGAAAGTTCTTTCAGGATTTTCAAGTATGGTTTTCCCTTGTTAGTGCTACAGGACAAAGGGCCTGGCAAAATGCAGCATCAGTCATTCAGATGGTACTGAAAACTGAGGTCCAAAGTACACGTTGGTGTACACATAATAGAAACCTTGACAGTTGGAATTAGCTGCTGTTCAAGCATAATTATCATCATAGCACACATTACGATGTATCTCCATCTTCATTAGCCAAGTTGGTGCTGAAAATAGGACTTTAAACCCCATATTGCTTCACTGCATTTATATATTGATCATCAATCTGTTGAAAAGTTAAAAAACCATTAGCCTACATTGTGCTTAAAATATTGACATGTTAACATTTCCACCTGAACATGCACATATCCTTGGACTTAGACTTTACATGACTGAAGTTTTACCCAGATAGTATATGACAAGTTAAGATGTGTACATACAATACAAATGATAGTCTTTTCTCATGTACAAACAGGTCCGATCAATCAATGTCGAAGTGATCAGGAATTATATAAAGCTCCCCAGGATGTTAATAATTAAGACTTGAATGCTGAAAATGGAGAACAAGGTTATAAAGAATAAAGTCGTTTACAGCACAAGAATTTTTTACTTTTACATAAATATACATAGTTGCAAAAATTCCATAGCAAGATTTAATTAAGCAATCAGAAAACATTTACTAATTGGCAAAACAATTGGTGTGCTGTATCAAAAATAACACTTCATTGTTTAATAAATGAACTCTTGTCTTATTAGTTGATAAGAAAGTTCATTGCCACTCCTGCTTCTATGTTTGAAGTCGCAATATAATTTTAAAATTTTACCCAAGCTTGGAATGGCAGAAGCCTTATTGATAGATTAGTCAATTCTATTAGCCTAAGCCAATAGAAAAGTATTAGTTGTGAAAATAAAACGACTTATAATATCACATCGGAAGATTGTGAAGCATTGGTTTAGACTTATGTATATTTAAGAGGGATTCACTAAAGCAACTTCAAGACGTACATTGATCAGTATTTAGTAGAAAAAACTTAGCATTTAAGGACAAGAGTTAGGTTATACTTACAAATACATGTATATGATGTACACTGTATTACCAGGAGATAAATCAAGGACTAATTAAAGCAAGAGCCTTCAGAGACACAGAAACACACTCAAGTTGTCATGTTTTGCTATACAAAGTTTCATAGAATTTAGGTGATGGTATCTAATTAGAGTAATATATCACTTTCATTTGTGAAGACCACTTAATGAATGTACATAAAGTTATTACATACATTGAAGCTCTATAGAGTTGTATAGTAAAATGTAAAGCAGGATTATTAACACTATCAATGTCATTCGTATATCGGTAATGTGTGAATAGAATTTGTTTAATTAATGTCCTATCAGACTGTCATGTTGTAAGTAGGGGTTTACATAGACTAGGCCGGTAGCCCAATCCCATTAACAGATACTGCATGAAATATTATTTTGCCCTGGAATGCCATGTAATACATTTCTGCTTGTGGTCATACCACAGCTAAAGTTCAGTAGGAAGTCATATAATTGTTTGCTATAATTAGACATCGAGTTTCTCTTAAGTATGACGTCGAGATTCTCTTAAGTCTGACGTCAAGATTCTCTTAAGTCTGATTAAATATTGTCAGGCATTCAATGGATGAGCAGCTCATCTGTGAGCAAACGGACACAGGTCTAATATTGGACATTATACAAAATAAGACACTAATCAACTAATTACAATCATATATTACCTAATTCCAAAACAGAACCAATACATCAGACAGTATATCGTTTGTATAGTATATATACACATCTTCACTTGTTGCTTAATATCTGGATAATACTTTCAGTCATGTGACCAGGTCTTTATTTAAATGGTACATTGAATTTTTGCTGGGTTTGCTTGATTTAACATAACTACCCAGTAATCAAACGCATAATATTTTGCTTTTTTGGTTCAGATTAATTATGCAGTTTGGTAATTCTGTCATTTTCAAAATATGTGCATATTATTAGTAGAAAAAGTCTGCCATTTTTAAAATATATTACTAGAAACAATGACCACCATCTTGAATCACTGATGCCGATATGTATTAATAGGTAAAATATTGGTTAGTGTAACATGAAAGGATGATATCCTTTGATAACCTGTAGATATAGATAAAATGCCAAGAAATTTAAAGATAAGGATAATTATGTAGATAGGTTTATATTAGCACTTAGAGTTTGTTACAATCTTACAAGAATACCTCTATTGAGTAATAACACACACCGGATATGTAAACTCATAGAAGTTTTAATAGCATTTAATTTCAAGTCTTTACTGCATGTTTAATCATTAAAACTATATTTTATAATTAAGACAGGATATTTTGGTTCTAATTGTTTAAAATTTAAAGAATATTGTTCTCTAACTGTTGTGAAACCTGGTTTTCCTCAGATTTTCTGATGGGTTTCTCCATGTCATTGGAGCAGGAAGGTTCGCCTGAAAAGGAACAATGTCTAGTTGTTGGTATAAAATGAAAATGGGAACACATTGCTGTGCACTTCAAAGATCCTGTGACAGTTAGGATTTGAAATAAGAGTTGGCCATAATACTGCTGCTGGGAAAAATTCCCCGTATAGCACACTGTATGGTGTATGCCTGTCTTCGTAGGGCGTTAAACCCATTTCATATAATATAGGGTAGATTAAGTAGGTTTCTTCAGGTGTGAGGGGTTGATATCTCTGTATACCAACTGTTCTATCTATGATATATATAATATATTTATTATATTTATTTAGAAGTATATAACAGGTGCCATAAAATGTATATAGATATCTTATATGATGTACAGAAACTTCACTCAACTAATTTATCTATTATGTTTTTGGCAGTCAAATGATTAAATATTTATAAACTTTTCTCTCTGTAAGTCATTTTTTTCCAAAATAAAATTTTGAAGAAATAAGCATTTTTTTGCATTTTGAACACAGTATATTTCTTTCACTTACTACATTTAATGATAACCAATTAGGGTTATTGCTTTGGAAACTTGTGAATGAAACTTTTAACTACAATCCAATTCAGATTACTTTTGATTAGGTGGATTTTTATCCAGCCCAAAGCCAAGTAAATACCGAAGAACCGTCAAATCACTATTTGAGTAAGGTATTGCACCCTGTCGTTGGGAAAACATAAACATTTTGTTTTGTACAGTTACAGGTATACTGCAGGTTCAAATGTATATTTCTAAATATCCGTTTTCAAGTAAATGTTAACAGACATTAGTAGTAGTAAGGAGTGTTACTACACTTTTTTTTAAAGAGTATAGGCTTATTGTCAGCCATATTGGTAACCTAATCAGAGTATTTAATACTGGTAGTTTTAAATGGTTGAAAAATGTACCCAGAATTTCTATAAATGTTGTCCTATCATTCACTGTGTTATTGCCCTTGACAAAGGCATAAATAGCACTAACTTTAGTGAAACTTGGTGTGTGGTCATGCCGGTTTGAATTTGAGCCAGATCCATCATTTATTTCCTGGTCAAAAGTAGTTTGTAAATTATATTATATCTGTTTTTAATGAAACTTGTTATGTAGACTTATATCCACGAGATCTCAGGTTTAGTTTGAATTTGAGCAAGATCCATTAATTATTTACTACTTAAGTTATTGCTAGGTTATGTCCAAAAATAACCTGTAAATGAGATATAGAAAACCTGTAAATGAGATATAGAAAACACTTTTCATCTGATTTTAATGAAACTTCATATTTGGCCATAGATTTCAGTTTGAACGAAATTATTTACTGCTCAAGCCGAAATTATGCCAAAATAATTTGTAAATAATATCGAGTTTACATCGATATATCTGATTTTAATAAATTGGTATCATGGTCTTATGTTACATGAGACCTCAGATATATTTCAATATGAATGCATTTTGTTAATTATTCACTGGATCATCTCCAAAAATCACCCAATTTACTCTCCTTCCAATATTGTGATTTCTATGGTTATGGTGTGAAGTTGGAACCCTTAATTTGTCTATCGTTGACTGCTTTATTTTCTGGATGGGTTGGGTGTTGGAATAGTCTAACATGTGTATTTTTAGATCATAAGGTCTATTAGTGGGTCAGGTTATGTGGTTTCGATTCCCAGTTTGTATGTGACCAGGAGTAGGGTCAGCTGTCAAACTTGGTGGGTTTTATCAAGATCTCCGAAGGCTCCGGTTTCCTCCCACTGCTAAATACCCTACGAACAAGCAAATTATTGAAATGAATTTAAATCATATATTAGTTCAGAAATGACGTGTCATGGATGTTAAACCCCATTTCTCTCTCTCTCTCTCTCTCTCGCTGTCATTACTGGAATCTGTAAGTGGGGGTATCTGTTATGGTTACTGCTTGTATTGGTTGAGTATTATTGTATATTTTATTATATATTATAGATTGTTGAATGCTAACAAGATAACATGTGTAAGAGAAGATGCTTTTAAAGATTTACACAGTTTAAATTTATTGTAAGTAGAATCACCCTTGTTGGATCTTTAATTGAGATTCAGATTCTCAGACTAGGATGAACTAGTATATTTTAGCCATTTTCAGTCACTTCCTTAAAAAAAAACTGAGTAGTGTAATTAATTCGTTTTTTTTTTTTTTTTACCAAAGAAGGGCATATCCAAACAAATTAAATTATATTCACTTTGACTTGATTTTTTTTTTTTGTCAATCAATAAAAATTGGATAATAAATTGACAGTGCAACATTGACATGACGTAGGTATGATATTGGATAAATTCACACCTCTCAAAAGCCCCAGTAGCAATCTGTATGACTTGATATTTTAAACACTCTTTAGAAATTGGTGTATTCAAACATTGGATTGTTGCCCTTGATCTATTTTAATGTCTTAAATGCTCCTTGCAGCTACAAAATGTGGCATTATTTTTGGATTGCTCAGGAAATGATTAATATGTTTTAATATGCAGGCAATCGTAATATTAACATAGTTAAAGACTTCTCCTGAATCACTTAAGCTGAAGAATTCTGAGGAAATAATATAAACTAGTGTTGATAGTAGCTGTAATTACTAAATTATTTACACATTCTATAGGATTGATACATACATGGCATGGTAACAAGTTAATTACATGTTATCTGCTTTGAAATATGCAGTAATGTTGGCATTAGATTGATAGTTTTTCTGAATTTAGAATTTTTTGTTGAAGAGAAAATCTTGCCTTAGGTGTTTCATATCATCAAAAGATATAATGATGCTACAGAAATGCTCTGTCATTAAAGGAATTGTTTTTATTGATATAAAATGTTTGGTTGTACATCTTAACTTTTTAAACTTTATTGAAATTATGGGTAATTATATTTTATTTCAGATCTTTATATGATAATAAAATCCAGTCATTAGCTAATGGTTCATTTACGCCATTGAAAAACATTCAAACATTGTAAGTTGATTTTTTAATTTTTATCTATAATGACCTTGGTAAGAAAAAAATGATATGTCTTGAAGTCATCAAATAGAAATTTGATGTATTAAAGCGGTTGAAATGTACTGTACATAAAGCTAGCACCCAGTTATGGTGGAGATATTATATTGATCTTTGATGTAAGGATTTAAATGATGCTGTCCTGGATATAAATAATACTGTCTTTCGATTTTAATGATGCTGTCTTGGATTTTGATGATGTGCCCTGGCAAAATTCTTGTCCTTTCCCACAAAGCTATAGATAGATTGTTGATATCAAAAGAAATAAATGTAGCATATAGTTCTATCTGAGGCAAATAGATCTAATTTTATTTCAGGCACTTGGCAAGGAATCCATTTATATGTGATTGTAACTTATTCTGGATGGCCAAATATCTACAGATAAATCCTATTGAAACTAGTGGCGCAAGATGTGAATCTCCAAGACGTATGAGTCGTAAAAAAATAGCATCTATAAAACCAAACAAATTTAAGTGCAAAGGTAAGAACAATCTTTAATCTTTATTAGACTGACGCATGCACTGATATGTTTTGGCTAAAAGGTACCGTAGTTTAAAGGTCCAGATTAAATCATCAGTTATCTTCCATTAATGTGTCTTCCATGTAGGATAACCTCCAATAAAAAAACTGAAGAAAGGATTAGATATAGTAAAACCAAAACTTGCCATTTAAAACATTCATATTCCTCAAAAATATTCCAATATGAAAAGTTGGTCAAGTTGGGGCCAGACACTGGATTGCTTGATAACCCTTTGCCATTTTTTAAGCCCATTGAGCCCTCAACCTCAAAGGCTTATGTCATCAGTCCATCTTCAGAATGTGAGCTGTCAAGGTGTTTGCTCATACAAAGTAAATATCATGAGTTATTTTGTCCACATCCAGATAGTGCTTTCAATACACATGAACTAAAAACCATTCTGAGCTCTTGTTTGGGGGTTAAATTCGTAAAGAAAGTTGATCCTAAAGTTGAAACTTGGAATACATGTACTTAAACTGAATGGTATGGAAAGGCTTCTTTATTCACAGATAACTTTACATATATTCACACTTTATTCATAACTGATAAATATTCAGATTTATTATTAAAAAGCAGTATTATAATTGTTGTTGAAATATTTGTTTTATTTAAAGGAGCTGAAATACATCGTACGGCTAATGCTGGTAACTGTATGATAGATCGAGAGTGTCCACAACAATGTACATGTATTGGTACAACAGTTGATTGTTCAGGACGTGGTCTAAAAACACTTCCCCAGTTCTTACCCATGTACACTACAGAACTGTAAGTTACACTTTACTGTTTCTTTTATTATTACAATATAAGCAAGTTTAAAATGTATACCGTTAAAGATGTAGAGTTTAGATAAAGAACTTAAACATACATTATGGGAGAGCAAAAACTGACTTTTGTCGGTCTTCATTTGAGCCTCAGATGTCATAGAAATTATGAATTAGATCTTTATTTAAACAACAAGCCCAAAATGAACTCTGTAGACCCACGGATGGCTTGGATTGGGCTCGGACAGGATTTCGTCGACTGATTTAATCACTATGGCGTCGTGGGTGGGGTTTCTCCGTGACGTTGGCGTCATCATACTTCCGGAAATTATTCATAAAAGACAGTGATGACCGAGGCTATATACAAGCTTCACTAGATACCGTTTAAACATTACTTGATGATCGAGACTATGTAGGTAGAGTTAACGCCTGTCAATCAACAATGGGCCATAGTGGAAAAAGGGTAAAAAATTATAGTGCTAACAACTTTGTTCAGGATAAAGTAATTTGACTGAAATTTTCAATATATTCTTGTTTCAACATCTATTTTTGAACTTTTATAGCAAGAATGGCTAACTACTTGTCAAGATCTCCCATAATGTATCTTTAATGTTCTGAATATTTTGAAATTTGAGCTAAGTTATTAGTGCTTGAAGTTTCGATTCTCAAGTTTCATTGATGAAACAACAAACATAGACTTGATTATCCATTTTAACATTATTTTATTAAATGGTGCAAATATTCCAATCCATTTAATATCTCTGGCATCAGATGACCTCAAAGTTGATAATGGGATGGACATGTTAATAAATGCCTAAATAATTATTTATATAATACTTGAAGCCAGAAAAAAAGACCTGCAATAGGCAGGTTTAGCTGTTGCATAATACATATTTAATGATATAAATAAATTGCAAAAATACAAAAGAAAGAAAGCACCATACATATATTATACGTAATGTATAATGCATTTTACAGGAAACTTGGAGACAATGAAATAACTAGAGTAAAAGCAGAAGGGTTGTTTAGTAAGCTCACTAATCTACAAGTATTGTAAGTATTATTATTATATACTGTTACTGAACAACAGTCAAAGGTCATTTAGTGGACATTTTACTTTATCTACCACTGAAACAATGCACAATCTGCTTTATTGAAATACTTGTATGTAACTTCAAAAATAAACATAGAACGTTTTCACAATACAATATTTGGTAGAAAAACCTGCTATAATATATTTAATGTTTTCTGTACTTGTGAGGTAGAAATGTTCAGATCTAAGTATTCCCAGCTGTACATTTGTAAACACAAGACCAATTCACTTGTTTGAAAATGATGTGCATTATTTTGAATAAAACAGGTTTTTTTATATAACAAGCTATTAGTAAATGGAAATACAGTGTTTACTACTTCACTGTTTGTATACATTTATATTTTAAACTATGACACTATGAAATGTACACATAACATAATATTAACATAAACAGCTGGAAATCTTGTGATATTAACATAAACATCTCAGACTTAATTGGTTCAAGATCTATTAAAGAATGTGAGATCTTGACTTAATTAGCACAAGATCTATTATAGAATCTGAGATCTTGACTTAATTAGCTCAAGATCTGTTATAGAATCTGTAATCTTGACTTAATTAGCTCAAGATCTGTTATAGAATCTGAGATCCTTTCTTAATTGGCTCAAGATCTGTTATAGAATCTAAGATCCTTACTTCGAGATTTCCTGACATAGAGATATTAGATCAAGATCCGTTAAGTGCCTGAAATCATAGTATCTGGACATCACTCTTAAATACCTTGAAATGTAGATATCTGTACATAATGTTCTCATAAATACCTTGAAATGTAGACATCTTTACATAATGTTCTCATGAGTTCAGAATCTCAAATTCTAAGTATATCTTGAGAGTTCTGATTGGTCAGTAAATCCTGAGTTGACCAATAAAATTCTGAGCATTACTTAACACTCCTGATAACACATTTCTTGAAACTATGATGTAGTGAAGTAAATACCCAAAGGGATTGAATAAGATTGGGAATAATCTGATTTGTACTGCTCTAACTATTAATGCATTAATGTGTGGATATAATGTATGATTAATAATAATTGTATAATATTTGGATGTAAAATTCTATGTTTTTAGTCTGTATATGTGTCTACTGTTGTGTTTATGTTTCTAGAGAATTAAATGACAATAAGATAGAAATAATAGAAGAAGGTACATTTGCTGGGGCCAGCCAACTAACCGATTTGTAAGTATAACTATATAACTTTGTTGCCAAAACTAGTATAATGAAAGGGTGTAGATTGTGCCCAGACTAAACAATACAATCACTCTATGATTAAATTCTTCTACTTCAAACAAGTCAATTTCCTCAATCTTGTTTTACTTATGTAGCATGCTGATAAACATTTAAAGGGCAACTGCTACATTTTATGGCTAGTACCTTGATTGGTTATTATTATATTATTGGTGATGATTATACATCAAGATAGAGAGGGCATTCAATATAAATTAGGTTATTTTGAGACTGACATATCTATTTCAATAATTTGTTTGGTATCTTTAGGAGTAAGAGGAAGCCTGGGATTGAAACCAATGACAGACCTTATTACCTAAAGCACACATGTTAGATCATTCGGCCACTAAGCCACTCTAAATTGCAATTCATGAAGTAGTCCTGAAATATTTTACCCAATAGTGACTGTTTTATGATTAGTTTATTAACACACCTAGGTCACATTAGTTTCATGTTGGATTTTGTATCACATCAGTCACAGGGATTACATTTGACCTGAATCTGGTGACATTAATTCCCTGTTATATTTTATTATACTCTACTGTAAAGCATTCTTTATATTTTCATACCATACATAACTTTCGTTTCACACACTGATGAAATTATAATTTAAGAAAAGATGCAATTCAATGTCAATTTTTCCAGAGATTTTTGTATAAAAAAAAAAAAAAAATTAAACAGCCATTATTTAAAGTGAATGTTTATTGATTTTTAATCAAATCAAAATAAGACAGATATTTTGAATTGTTTTTTTTATCATAACAAACATGTGAGAGAAAATGGAAAAAAAATAGCATATTGGGATATATGGGTGGTATTCTATTAATATTTTATTAACATAAATAATAAGGGAAATAAATGTCACTTTTTTTTCTGGTTTTACAAATTTATGAGGCAAGGTTTGATTTATCTGTTATCGGATTCTCTTGCTTTTTAAAACAAATTGTTTGTTTGTTTATGTTAGATATGGTTATAGACTCTCACTATTGCCCTCTACATTCTAAATTATTTGCCTGAGTTTTTTATGATTTTCAGGATTTTTTTTTTTTTAATTCAAGTAGACATAATGATTCTAATCATTGAAAGTATTTTGAAATTTAATGGTATTTAGGTTTGAGTTAGAAAAAGAGTAAGATAATAGTTAAAAACTTTCTGGTTCACATAATCTAAGACCTTATCACATGTCTTTGCTGGGTGTGGTGGTTGTGATCTGAAAAGTCTAACAATTTTCCTCTCTTTTTTTCAGACAATTAACCAATAACCGTTTAACACAGTTATCTGGGAAAATATTTGCTGGTTTAGAAAATGTGAAAACTCTGTAAGTGGAAATATGTAAAATGTGTTGTTAGAATTGTTTACTAAACAGAAGTATGAGCCAAGTATACACAATAAAATATAAATGTAAAATCTTCCATCACGCTAGTTGAAGAACATGGATGATATTAAGCTAGGACAGTAGGATTGCATAGCATTCACACTTTCTAAGCAAAACTGTCTTAACTTTTAACCGTCACAGTCAGAGGTTATACTTTATTCTACTTGAATCCACAGATTTCAATGAAACAATAAAAAATTGCATCCTGAGGCATTCAGGGGGGCCACGATAAGCCAGCTTAGAAAAATACAGGTAGACAGTTTTTAACCTGGTTTATTTTGTTCAGAAGACAAATTAAACCTTCGTAACAATTGTCTGTAACTTAAAACCAGATTATGTTATGCCTATAATGCCATGTAAGATGCAAATGCTCAACAATATCATTTATATTTGACCACATTGAATATTGTTGTCATCTTGCCTGATAGCACTTGGAAGAGCTTGAAGCCAAATATAATTTGAGTTAGATTGGATGATTATTTTATGGATGGTTTATGCTGATCAGTTTTTCATGTCTTGTAATTGCTTCTATTTTGTAAAAAGGAATACATATGCAACAACTTTGTTGCTGTGGATGAAATTTCCTGGCAACCCATTTTTCTATTTATTCATTCTATTCAAGTGATATATTGTTTTATGACTTTTCTGAAAAAATATTTACTTTATTGTAGAATGTTACGAGGTAATAAAATTACGTGTATCAATAACTCAACATTTACAGAAACACCCAGACTAAGATTATTGTAAGTATATTTCAATATTTAACAAACTGAACATGGGGTTATATCTATGAGGAAGGGGAAACACCAGAATAGGCCAGCTTAAAGATCTCTTGCGGATAAAAAATTGTGGAATCATCAAAATGGCTCCTTTATTCAAGCATCAAATTAGAAACTATCTCTTCCCTCCTCTTAGTTCCCAGTCGCATTTTGCCCCATACATTTGCTTGATCTGTCATGATTTATGATGGCAATAATAAATCTTCCCTTCCAAAAATGATGTATGCGTATGGTATTCCCTTAAGATATTTATGATGCTTTGATATGCATTTAATTGTTATGATTTGTAGCAAGGGTTAGTTATTTGGCGTTATTTCAAACATGACCTATTTCAATTGATTAATATTAACCATTGATTGGCCGAAACCATTTCGTTGGATTCAGGAATTGAAATAATTTTACACAGTAAATCTAAGAGAGAGACAAATTGTGACTAAAACATAAAATGTGAAAAATTATGTAATATGTGAAATTAAAGAGAAAATATTTTTTTAGAGACAAACTTTTTTGAGTTATTGGGGGATGAAAAATTCTTAAATCATCCTTTTTATGTGATAATGTTCAGTATTACTTAATTGTTTTTCTTTTAAAAAAAGCGTTAGTTCACTTGTCAAATATGTTCTATATTACCATTACAAGTTAAAAATCTCATTTTGTTTTTTTCTGATAAAACAATATTTCACGGTAATCTATTATGGTCTTATACATCTACTTCATTTTGGAGATAAGTTTTTCCTTTGAAGCATCATAAGAAAAATGGCTTTTAAGAACATAGAAATAATTATTTAGGGTTTTTCTCTCTTGGTTCTAGCATGGCAACATTTGCTTCATTTTCATTTTCTAATAGAAGTTGCTTTTGCTTTTCACAAGTTTTTAACTGGTAAATATATTTACAATAAACTGAGTGTACACGACTTTAGTTTTATTAAATATAGCCATTTTTGCAACTCAGTGAGTGTAATAATTATAGAAATTATGTGATGAACCAATCTGAATAAGGCAATCCATGTGCTCAATGGAAAACATAATGAAATCAAAACTCAACCTCACAAACCCACCAATTTCAGAAATTTTGAACATACCCATAAAGTTTAATTGGCAAAGCACCATTATTTCCGCAACTGTACTACAAGTAATCGAAAGTATATAAAATTGTTAAAAGTGTTACAGATAAGGTCCCTTGTAATCTTGTAGAGTATGTTTAGTTGTTGTAGAAGAAGTGTGTATAATAATGTTAGCATATGGTTTATATAATCCACTAGTTTAATATATATATTTATATTGTAGGTCTATCTATGATAATCAAATCAGGTGTATTATGAAAGGATCATTTGATAGATTGTACTACCTCTCAACTTTGTAAGTATACAAAATAAATATTTAATCAAATCTTCCATCTAGAATGTTTTTTACATAAACAAAACTTTAATGGATCTTGGCTAAAAATTAAAAAGGAAATTTCTGACATGTTCGTGTATAGTAGACACTATAATATCATATTATTAGAATTTAATGGCTAAAGTAATAGTCTTGATTTTCTCTTTATATATACTGAGCACCATAGAAAATTCATTACTTAGTTTTTCGTATAACAAAACCATAAGTACGACAAAGATGGTTAATTGTGCTGCACAGCGTGCGTAAGAGCCAGTGGAGGACACACGCTACTGACAATTAACCATCTTTGTCGTACTTTTGGTTTTGACCCCTCTGACTTTGTACCGTTGATTACAGATCAAACATCCATAAGTGTACAAATGTGTTGTTATTGATGTGTTCCCATTTGAATATTGTTCACAATAAGAAGCAAAATAAATAAGATATGTTTACAGGATCATTTTGTTATACGAAAAATTATGTGATGCGTTTTCTATGCCGCTCAGTATAGATATAAAATATACGTTATATTCAGGTACTACTTGTAAACTACAACATTTTAATGATAAGATATCACATAAACAAATCATTTGTGTGTACTGCATTATTTTTCTTAAGTCATTGAATACATAAAGGAGGAATTTGAATATTATCAGAAAACTTATTACACTATTCACCTTAACAGTTAATTTTTATATTATAAGATTATTTATTGATGGTTGGTGGAACAAAGATGTTTTGTTACATAATATCTGTGAAATGTCAGAATTATCAATTATATTTTGTGATATCATCTTGTGAACTTGCAGGCATTCATTTTTACTTGGTGCAAAGCCACATGTGAAATATCAATCCACCAAGCTCACTTGATAAGATAAATACAATATTTGTAGAAATAACAGGCATTATTCTCTGTGTAATTTTACCTTATTTCAGGAATCTAATGGCCAACCCTTTCAACTGTAATTGTCATTTGGGATGGTTATCTAAATGGTTAAAACAACGTAATGTTATAACAGGAACACCAACGTGTTTTGCTCCACACATACATAAAAATACACCTATACAAGATCTAAAAGAAAAAGACTTTGTTTGTGAAGGTAACAATTCACAATGTTTTATTTTTCAAATCTCGAAAATATTTGATATATTTTGCTAAAAATCAATGATTTTTGCCGCAAATATGTATCAATGAGTTTTGGGGCACTGTCTCTGTAATATCCCTAGCTATAGGATTTAATTACTTCAAATTAATGTAAAATGAATTTGGTGATATGATTTTGATGATACGATTTTGAATCAAGGATATATCAAGATATATTTATTCTGTGAGTTATATTACAATATAAATTTATAGAAAACATTTGTTATATTTGTAGAAAACAATGTTATTATATTTGTAGAAAACAATGATGTGGGATGTAATGTTGGTATACCTGGATGCTGCCATGATAGTAATATGAGTAAGATTGATTTTGTTTACATTCTTATATAATAAGCATGTATCTGTTTTTTTGTTCATGCTCAGTTAAACCGCATAAAAATTCTCAATATGGTTTTTGAATTGGGAATTCTAGTTGAGATTCTTAGAAATAACTACTGAATAATGATAGTCTTCATAGCATCTCTGAAAAAGATTTTTTTTATATTGTATTATTATATTTGATTAGTTACAGAAGAAAATAGTTGTGATCCTCGAGCATATTGTCCTCCTAAATGTACATGTAAAGGTACTGTTGTTAGATGTAGTCGCCAAGAACTAACTGAAATACCTAAATACATTCCACTTGATACAACAGAATTGTAAGTAGATTATTTCATTTTTATCTTACCTGAGTGTTTAAATTTCAGAAATGTGTTGTTTGTGTAAATATCGCTTCGCTTGTTTCAAATATAATGTTTTGAATAAAAAAAACCCACAAATTAAATTTTGTTTAAAAAGTAGAATTTTATTATATTATGTAACTTGACAATCATTGAAAATTTTATCTTTTACTGTCATAGAATATGGCCCTCATGATTATAATAAAAGGAAATCATAAAGTATTTTCATATTTATACCACTAAATATGTGTTTTATATGACTTCTCTAAAACTACCAAATATCATTTTGTATACCTTGGATCCACCCAAAATAGCTGCTAAAAAATACAAATACAGGTAAATAAATACATGTACATGTATGTTTAGTTACAGCTAAAAAGTGCCACATCCACTTTGATAATGTTATCAATATCAAACCATTCAAGATATATTGAAATGTTAGTTTGATAACCAAGATAAAGAAATCAACTGATGATTATGTTAAAATGGGGTTGTCTGTGTCAGTATAATGTTCAAACATGGATAATGCCAATTTTAGACGTAGCACTACTTTGTATATCTTTATTAACGTGGATACCAGATGAATTTTTTGATAATATTTACACTTCATGTATGTTTCATATGAAATAGATATTTCATTATTTGATACATTGGTTTAATGGATATGGTTCATGTTGATTAACTATTGTAAGGGACACAACTCTGTTTTTATCTTGCAGATATTTGGATGTGAACTCGATAATTCGTATACCAAATGAAATTGGTTTATTAACTAAATTAAATAGATTGTAAGTAGAATGTTTTTACAATATCCAACTTAAATTAACAATCTTAAATTTTGAATCATGCCACACACAAAAATATACTGGAATCACCCATTTATTTGGCCTAAAAATTTTGACTTAAAATATTGGACTGTTCAGATACCATCACAAAAATTGCTTGACTGGGTTACATAATGCATGTAACAAATAATATAGGTGTATTGCTCATGTGTGATAGAATTTTAGACTCACTGTCAGTTTGCACACTGAACATTTGTATTTCTTTAAAGAAAATGATCAGAGCTTCAAAAAGTTGCACTTGACTATGACTGAACTTTACTAATTTAGGAGTGATTCAAATAGAATAACCAAAAAAAAATTGCATTCACTGAGATATATCATGACTCATTGAATTGTTTCATGTTTTATAATTTCTACTTTCCCATTTTTATATTAATATAATAACAAACAAAATAGATATTGTTTTAAAGAGTTACATATACAATTAGTGAAACAATAACTTAGAAATATTCAAATTCTTCTAAATCTTTAATGATAAACTTCATGTCAGTGTATTATTTGTTACAGGGATTTGAGTCATAATAAACTGATTACATTACAAGAATCTGTATTTGGCAATTTAACAAATTTAGAAACATTGTAAGTATCTTAAAATGTTGTTCAGTTTTACAATATTAAATTGAATTGTGAATAGTGTGAACAAAGATTTTCTTCTGTGTTTTCTCACAGAACTACGCTACATTTAATGGTTGAATATTAAACTATATAATCGTTTCAAGTAAATCTTCCTAATTTGATTGTTTAATTTATTGAGAAATTTATTTCAGAATTTTAAGTTACAACAAATTGCAGTGCATAGCCGCTTCAAGTTTTAAATCATTAGAAAAACTTCGAATTTTGTAAGTATGAAGATCTCTTGATATTTGAATAACTAATTCATGCAATAATAATTCATCAGTTAGTCATGACAAATGGTAAACTTTTATTTTCTAATAATGAATAATGATTTTTCAGGTCGTTACATGGAAACAATATATCCAGCATTCCTTATGGATCATTTAAAGACCTCACAGCTCTACGACACATGTAGGTTATATATGCAATTTTGTTTCTAATTATGTTTAGAATACATTAATTTTGTGTATTAATTATGTACAATGCTATGTATGTTTATCGACCATATACAAAGTTTTTGTTTACAATATACAATGTATTTGTTTATCCTTCATATACAAAATATTTGTTTATCTTTCATATACAATATATGTTTATATGTCAATATCTTTCATCTACAATATGTCATCTGTGGCAATTAGCGACTG
Organism: Patella caerulea; assembly: GCA_036850965.1. Taxonomy (NCBI): domain Eukaryota; kingdom Metazoa; phylum Mollusca; class Gastropoda; family Patellidae; genus Patella; species Patella caerulea. The sequence continues at coordinate 31,370,297 of JAZGQO010000006.1, forward strand.
AGCACATTACAGAATACTACACAGTTTATATACAAGAAATGAAATGGGTTTAACATCTTACTCTTTTGCACCTAACCTGGGCTAATGGTAGACAGGCATACGCCATACTGTGTGCTATGAGAGAAATTTTGCCCTGGCAGCGGCGCTATGGCCTACTCTTATATCAAATTGCAACTGCCAAGGGATCTTTTACGTGCACTCCAATGTGTACACAGTACCTCTGTTTTTCATCCCATCCGAATGACTAGGCAACTGTCCTTGTCAGGCCCTCCTTCTGCATCACTGACAAGGGGAAATCACACCGAAAAATCGAGATGAAGTTTCTCGGCCAATGCAGGGATCGAACACCCAACCTCCAGGCTAGCGAACCAGCGCCTTATCCACTTAGCCACCTTGACCCCCTTTATATACAAGACAATCATAGCACACATATAGCACAACGTTTCGACAAGTGTTCTCTTATCGTTTACAAGCACAAATGAAAGCAATATGAGAATACTTGTTGAAACGCTACGCTGTTAAACCACTGATTGTCAGTGATTTTTAATGTCATATGTCATAATACAATATATTTGTTTATTGGTCATATACAATATATTTGTTTATTGGTCATATACAATATATTTGTTTATTGGTCATATACAATATATTTATCAGCTAGTCATATATTTGTTGTATAGTTTCTACTTTGTATTTATTTAGTGCTCTTGGTGGAAATCCTATGTATTGTGACTGTAATTTAAAATGGCTGTCAGATTGGATAAAGGCAGATTTTATTGAACCTGGCATAGCGCTGTGTGTTGGACCTCCAAAAATGACACATAAATTATTATTAACCACACCATCCAAATATTTTGAATGTTTAGGTAAGTTGGCATATATTTATTTATATTTATTTGTACAGATAAAAGATGTGTAATGTATTTTGGCTGGAATGATATCAACATCATAGAATTATTACATGTAGCTCATAGTTGACTGAGAGACTTTTTTTTAATTCTCCATTATAGGAACATTGGATCCAATGATTGCAGAGAAATGTAATGTGTGTATGACAAATCCATGTACTAATGGAGGTACATGTCATACTGTAGAATTTAAAAACTTTACATGTGAATGTACAACAGCATTTCATGGTGAAAGATGTGAAAGACAGATAGATGCTTGTTTTGGTAATCCTTGTAATAATGGTGGTAATTGTGAGGTTCTAGAACATGGTAGATTCAGGTAGGGTTTTATTTAATTACTCTCATAATAATACAATTGTTAATTAGTATGGGTGTATTGTATACTTCAGAAATTTTAAAAAAAGTTAACAAGTTTGAAGACGAATATGATTAGGATATTGTGGGGATCTGAAACACTCCTCTGAATGAGTCAATAATTATTTTTGAAAGAGGTCGGATAAACTGATTTATTCTGTGTCCTTGCTGGATCATAAAATGATGCAGACAGAGAACAGGATAGTCTACTCCAAAGTAAACTAGGTCTTATAACCTTTTGTCAATATAAAATTTGAACCTTATATATTAAACTATTATTCTACCAAATCTGTTGTACTTCTGTTGAGCAGGGAGTACACAATCTTGATAGATATATAATAATTTATGCAGATAAACACATCAAGTTGTGATATATGTAGGCTATGGCTATTATATTTATAAAAGTGTGTCTCATCTCTTCTTTATATGAAATGTGCACAGCTTGTGTTGGGGAAGGTGTGATTGTTTATAGTTATATAATAAATATTTTATTATTACAGATGCAGTTGTTTAGATGGTTTTAAAGGTGAAAGATGTGAAACTAATATAGATGATTGTGTTAATAATAAGTGTCAAAATAATGCCACCTGTGTTGATGAGATTATGTCTTATTCTTGTCGATGTGCTCCAGCTTTTACTGGTATGATTTTTCATAAGTGAAATATTATTTTATAATCTGATTCATTTTGGGCTTTTTTTAAAATGCAAAATCTGTACTTTTTGTTTGTTTAATTAGATTAAACCTTACAATGATCTTCATTATTCCATAAGTGTTATCTGTGCATAATTAATTATTAGCCTACAGTATTACAATCTGGTTAGTCAGGCCTCTTGTAAGTGCAAAACATAAATTCTAGTAAACAAATTTATAATACATTTTGATAACATTTTCTAGCCCTATTTCAAACATCAATTCAAGGTCAGTAACATAAATTTGTGGGTGTGTTGCATTCCCTGTATCTCTTCTTTCCAACTCTATTTGATAGCATTAATCAACTTTGTTTTAATAATACCATGGACCTTTATAATACACGAACTGGCAACGGTTAAGCTAACCGAAATTCGGTGCCATGCTTTAATTTTAGACGTGTCAATCACGACCAAATGGAAGTTGTATTATAAGGTCCACGATAATACTATATAATTTAAGAAATAATGTTGTATATTTATAATTGTTATTATTTATAATAGGTAAAAGATGTGAAAATAAGATACCATTTTGTAAAGCTGGTTTTAATTATTGTGTCAATGGTGCTACATGTGTTAGTATGAACACAGATTACAGGTATAAAATATATCAGTAATAATTTATTTATAGTAGCTAGGTATACATATACCTCTGAATTAATATTCATTTTCAACAGTTACCTAAGTTCAGATGTATTCAGTGTTAGTAACTTATTTGAAATCTGTATGGAATGAGTAGATACTCATTTAAAATGTGTATTAATGATAATAAATGCCATTTGAAATATGTGAATATTATGTATGATAGTTATATAATACACTGAAATTCAATGAAAATGCACCAATAATTTGACCGGAAAGACAAAATCCAGATGAAATGTAATATTTTGCATCAGTGTGGGCTTACTTACACAAGAATATGATAATATTAGTTGACAGTGAAACATGGGCATAAGGGAGTACAAATTTAAAGTCAGTAACAGCTTTGAGTCAAAAGGTTATCTGGAATGAAAACTGGCCGAGCATAGTCAGTGACATGCAGCACCAATATTCTCACGTGGAACAACAGGATTGCACTCTACAGATATTGCATATAGAATGCCAATCTTGTGAAGGCATTGTCACACCATGGTGAAGCTAGTGGACCTGATTTGCAGGAAATGATTGTCGAGTCTCAGGATGGTTGTGTGATGGTATCCAAACCTTTGGGTGACAGCTCATTTGAATTGTAGCAATAGGGTATTCTCATCAGTGTTCATGTGTCAACCCTGGTGTTTTGTTGCGACTTACACAGAACTATATAAGTTGTACTTCTCCAAGTTTTTTCAAAGGGCCACATTTTAAATTACCCTTGTCTCAAATTCAATGCTTCAGCGAATTGATCTGTGGTGCATTTATGTGTTCATGAAATCATCTTGTATCTCTCAAATGTGTATCATTCATTAAAGGGGGATACTTTTATTGTGTATAATAATGAGACAATTGTATAATAATGAAATGTGTATGATAATTACATAATTATTAAAGTGTATGCATGATAATCTATAATGATATTTGTTACAGATGTGAATGTATAACGGGTTATACAGGAAAGAACTGTTCTTCTAACATTGACGACTGTAAGTCTCATGTCTGTCAAAATGGTGCTACTTGTGTGGATGGCTTTAATACTTACACATGCATGTGTCCCACTGGTTACTCCGGACAACACTGTGAGATCGCACCAGTTCTTTCTGTAGAGTTTTGGCATCGGCAGTCCATGCCGAGTGTTTGCAAGTACCACGACTGTCAGAATAATGCTGTCTGCTTCATGCCGCGTGGTGCCATGGAAACCACTGACTATCAGTGTAGATGTGCACCAGGTATTTAACAAGCTTTGTCATGCTTCTTACTACAATTATACAGCCCTTTATAGCTTTCATTATAACTTTCATCTTCTATTTATAGAAATCATCAAATTCAGTTTTCTTAAATATTCTCATTGTTTGATACTCTTGTTATATATCTATAAAGTGCTGTATAATATTTTACATTATTATTAATATAGATGGCTTACCTATCTTTATTACTTATATATACTTACCTTTCTTCATCCACATATTCGTCCATACATCTTTGTAAACTTTAGTATAGAATTTTTACAACTTGTCATATTTCTTGTTTGAGCGGTATTTAGCAATTAACATACGTAATAAATACAAAAACATATTACGGAACATAATTACTGTTTTAATTAAAGTGACGTTTCGTTGAGGGTTCTCTCAACGTTTTCAAGCAACGTTGCTGGCAAACATTGAGAGAACCTTCAATGAAATGTCACTTTAATTAAAACAGTAATTGTGTTCCATAATATGTTTTTGTGTTTGTCGTATTTCATAAGATTTACTCTGATACTCTAATTATTGGGGATTTTTTTTTAGAGCCAATGTAGATTTTTCTATTGATTTTCTCTTAAAATAAAGCTAACAAGATGCACAAGTTTAAGTAAGAGATTCCTAGTCAGTTGTAATTCTCTTACTTTAACTGGCAGCTTTTCTCATTACTCTCACGATTTGGCCGAATTTGAACAAAAGAGGAGATATTTTAACATGAACTATTTATTTGTCATGTCTAAAACACCATCATTTGTCAAAAGGTATACAGCTATTTCTTTATCAAGTAGAACAACATCATTTCTTTAATAATTTTGTATACATTTCAAATTATTTACAAATTTTCTTTTAATTGCAAATAACTGTTTTCTGCAATTTTGTCGCTTTGTTCAGCTTACTTTCTACTAAATTAAAACTTGATTAATCATTTGAATTCCCATTTATAGTTTATTAGGTATCATATGTTGATGCATGATCTGATTTTTATTAAAATTAACATGAACAAAAAACAATTTTTGAATAAGTACTAAAATATATCTGGGGGGTTGGGATGGCCTAATGGTCTAGAGTGCCGCGCTTCGACCTCTAGCTGGCCGGTCACCTCTGGCTTGCGGCTGTGGTTTCGATCCCTGGTGTGAGCGTATGTGGCATGGAGATATGGGCGCCTTCTCAACCTCGTGGGTTTCCTCCGGCCACTCCAGTTTCCTCCCATTGCTAAAAACCCTTATGCGCAAGCTAATTATTGAAATAAAATTAAACCATGTTAGTCCCGAAATGACCTGGTTTGTGTCGAGTGGACGTTAAACCCCATTTCTCTCTCTCTCTCTCACTAAAATATATCTACTTCATAAATCAGATTATCGTTAACACCCAATACATCTCAGTCCTGTTTAGATACCAGTAGTTTTACACTATATTTTTATTAAGAACTTTTTGCACTTGTACATATAGCTGCTTTATACATGTGCCAAAAAACATTTATTTCTTCATCAATGTTTTTAGTGGCGTCTTTGTTGAAGCTAATGGTGCTTATTTGTAGATAGTTTATTTTTCAAAGAAAGCAGGGTAAATGGAATCAGCTATCTGTCTACCACACTTTTTTGAGACATAATAACTCAACTCTCTTTCTAAATTATCCAGAATGTTCAAACTTGGTATATGTGTTTATTACGAAAATACCTTAACTGATTTCGATAATGAACATTTTTGCTCAAGCCATACAGAGATAAGTAATTTAATTGGTTGAAACTTTGGAACACAGTGATTCTGCTTTAATTTCATTACTTCGAAATTTGATGATGAGCATTTTCTACTATTGTTAAGCAGAGTGAAAAGCAAGGTGCAACTTATTAATAAGTGATATCTATTTATTTTGGATGTAAGGCAGGGAACATCAATCTGTAGTCTTTTTTTATTCAATTTTAAAAATTGTACTCATTTATCATATGAATTTATATACAAAACACGCGTTGAAAGATGGGTATTAGCCATATATCAGTGTTTTAATTCTGATTTAAGGAATTATGTTTTACGTAATTTATAGTATCTCACTATGATTTCGTGACATACTTGTACACAACACTATAAACCTAAGAATGCCTCGTTCGGCATTTCTGTCCAAACGAGGTAATATAAATGTCTTGTTGTCTGCAGTTCCAAAACAAGGTTTTTTAAATTGCTCTGTTTTTGGAACGAGGTATTTTGTTCAGAACGAGGCTGGGTAAAATGCCTTGTTTACTAAACATGTTTTCTTTCAAGATAGTTATTAGCGATATTTGCTATCAGCAAATTTGTAAAAATTAAAATTCATGTTATTTAACACAAAAATAAAACCAATCTAAACTATGATATTATAATCAGAGAAATAGACAAGACAAGAATATACCACCTGTCTTCATAATTAAACGTTTTAATTAAATTTTAATGTATGAGGTGTGCTTTATTTCCCCATTTAATTGACAATTGGTATAAAGCCGACAAATTTATCACTGCGTTTATATAACTTTGCTCCAATAATATTTTGTGCAATGTTATGGGGTTTCAACAGAAACATTCAATGCTATATGTTCAAATTATATTTTTACAATAAATATAAAAAATAAACTGGCGTATTGGAAATATGAGATGAAATTTAATGCTTTTTTTGATTAATAAGAATGGATTATTTGTTGTATTCAGATCAGATAAACACTAATTTGTTGTCTGTGATATCAGTTAGGTGGAGGTGTAAAACACACAGCTACCATGATTAATTTACAACCCCAATTTAGCTTTCACAACACCTCAGTTGTTACTTTACACCTATCATACCTGATTGGGCAATAAATTAATCAAGGTAGCTGTGTGTCTTCAATTGTTTTACACCTCCACCTATGTCGTGCATTCTTGTCTTGTATATTTCTTTGATTATAATATCATAGTTTGGACTGGTTTATTTTCGTATTAAGTAACATAAATTTTAATTTTTACAAATTCACTGATAGCAAATACCGCTAATAACTATCTTGAAAAAAAAACACATTTAGTAAACAAGGCATTTTTACCAAGCCTCACTCTGAACAAAATACCTTGTTCCAAAAACGGTAATTTGAAAAACCTCGTTTTGGAACTGCAGACAACGAGGCATTTTTACCTCATTTGGACAGAAAGGCTGAATGAGGCATTCTGAGGTTTATAGTGCAACGTGGCTTAAGTGGCTTTCAAATATTCCCTCTTTTATTTCCACATGAAAATGATGTTTATTACCATGTCTTCTCATTGCTTGAAAAGACAATTATTACTTTTTTAAATTAAATGAATGCTGTAGCAGCAACCGGTCTAGACGATTAAGTCTAGAATATTCCAACAATTTCAAATGTCACACTTGACAAATTTAAATCTGTTTAATTCATGTATAAAATGTTACGTTCATGTTTTAATGGCCAAACTGCCTGAAGACCTAAGATGAAGACAGTACTTGCTTGTATATTTTAAAGAAACGTTTGTTTTGAAGTGATATTTGAAACCATCATTTTTAGAGCTCCCTAGTCTTCACTTATAATATTTATAACCATATGCAAGAGATAAAAAACAAATCCCCCTAATCTTTTAAGAATTAATCCAGTAGGAATTCAGGGCTGCCACTTGTAAAATTATAGTTATTAATAGTCTGGGACAGTGTCAAAACCATATTCCTGAAGCAATGGCCCGAGAAATCCCTCTCTGCCCATTGCTGGAATAGCGTCTGTTTCTTGAACTTACGTTGGAGTGTGTCCAAACGATTTTCTAATGATTTTCTGATAATTACTTTATGAGATGTTACTCTTAATCACATTTAAGTGTATTGTAAATGTTTGGTTACAAAGTTTATTGTAAATGTTTGGTTACAAACAATAGAAAAAATATGCAAAAACTTTTGTTGAATGCTGGGGCGGATTAGCAGCCATGGGTGTATGAAAATACATATACTATATGATATGATATCTAAAACATTATTTAATATGAAATTACTATTTTCAACAGGTTTTGATGGTAAAAAATGTGAAAAGATGGCAAGCGTTTCCTTTAAGGAAAAGGACTCCTATATTCAATTACCGAATGTAGATTTTAAGAGAGGTGTTAATATTACTATTGTATTTAAAACGGACTCTTCGACTGGTGTGTTGTTATATTCTGGTCAGGATCAACATGTTGCTGTGGAACTATTTAGAGGTCGAGTACGAGTTAGTTTTGATGTGGGTAATTATCCAGTATCTACCATGTTTAGTTATAAACGTGTAGATGATGGTCAACTTCATTCTTTAGAAATGCTGATCAAACAGAAGAACTTCACCATGAAAATAGATTATGATGGTTTCCCTAGAACTGTTGTAAACCAAGGTCCACAAGATTATCTAGAAGTGGAAGATGATCTGTTTCTTGGTGGATTACCAGCAGATGTCAATACAAGAGCATTTAAAAAGTGGCACATCAGAGAAGGTGTTAGTTTTAAAGGTAGAAATATTATATTATTCATAACTGAATGTAAAAGTTTGAATAATATATTCAAAATAACCTTAGATTTACATACATAATCAAAAATTTATGAAGTGACATACCTCAGTGCAAGTTATTTTTATAAATGTTCGAAAGCAACTCACAAATTTGTATGAACCCTAAAGTGAAATTTAAAACACTGTTTTCTCATCAATAGCTTTGCTAAGTTGTCTCGTTTTGGGTCTACTTTGAACATCCTTGATGTAACTGTATAGTCAAATTAAAAATGGAAACCCATCTCTTTAAATGTTGATAAAAAATCTTGAAAATAGTTATGTTCAAAAGGAAACAGCTTAATTTATGTTGCCATGTATTGTTATATTTTAGGTTGTTTTAGTCAGGTGTTTATAAACAGAAAACAACAAGATTTGTTGTCAGCAACTGACAGTCATAAAGTATCACCAGGTTGTCAGTTTGATCCTTGTCAAGATCATAAGTGTGAACATGGCCGTTGTAAACCACGTAAAAATAAACCAGGCTATAGATGCAAATGTAAAAGAGGTTATTCCGGAACATTTTGCAACATACGTAAGTTTGCGGGGTTCCTCCAAGGCCAAGACAAACGTGAGCATATCATTTTCTCATCTCAATAGCAACTTGTCAGATTATTAAACATAATATTTCTATTGATGATACTACTTCAAAATCTTATTACTGATTTTACTCAATAGGTCTTTTGACTGCCAGCAAAACATATTTATGATCTGTTTTTTTATTAGTTCCAAAAATCTATTTTCACATTATTGCTATAAGAACAAGTGCTGCATTAGCTAGCTGATATACATACTACATAAAAACCAGAGATAAATTTTTGTGCATTTTCATGGATTATGACAATATTTTAGCAATTCTTACCACTTCATTTGTCAAATAATCCTCAGATAATAAAACTAACTGGTATTTGATCCAAGGACAGTCTTGATAAATGAGTCCAGTTCCCTGACCACTTGAGAACCATGGCCCTGTGATAAGTTATGGAAAAAGTTATTTAATGTACCTTTAGTATCATTAATAGTATTTTACTGTAGATAGGTTATTTTATACTAATAATACATTCATGACTACAAAATTATTTTGTTTTACAAAGGAATTTGGTATGAAAAGTATGATTGAGTATGAATAATAAAATGGTAAAGCTTACATTTTAAAAAAAAATAAAACATAGACTTTTATCCGAGTAAAGATAATTTCTCACCTGAAATAAGATATACTTATTATCTGGTCTCAAATCAAAACCTTACCTGCAAAAGAACAGTTTGATTTTAACTGACATTTGCAGATAAGTTTTTGCATGGCTACTGTTATCAAGATATGGAATAAAAAAGATGACATTTAAAAAAAATTGTGGGAGCTGTATTAGCATAAAGGATTATTTCTCTCAATGTACATGTTACCAGAGATTATGATTTTAGATTGTATGTTCTCTGGTATTCTCGAGGATTGACTACTGTCACAGCTTGTTAGTTGAAAACAACTTGTGCCAATATTTAAAAACGTCAACTTGTGCATAATACTGCAGCTGGAATTGTTACCAAATCATCAAATACTCACATTTTACTCCTGTTCTCAAATAATGAATGAAAGAATCAGTGTGTGAATGGCTTAGCTCCAAAAGACTTATCTACATGTTCCCTCGTGTAACCCCCGGTCAAACAGACTAACTTAATCAGAGGTGGAACTTAAAATCTTTTAAAATCTCAGTGAATGTAATAAAAGTGTGGAACAACCTTCCTGAAATCATTAAATCATCTCAGACCTTTTCTAGTTTTAAATCAAAACTTAAAACCCATCTTTTTGACAAATGTTATCAGGAATTATTATTAAGAAATCTTTTTACAACCTAATGTGTATTAAGAAATGTATTAAATCAAACTTGATTATACCAAATTCCTCTAAATGTATAACAAAACTATCCAGTCACATTAAATGACTAAACTCTGTTTAACAATTTAAATTATTATTTTAATGTTTTTCTGTTACTGACAAGTTGCATTGATGTTGTCATGTCATTTCATTGTTGTTAATCTAGTTAATAACAGACCTTTAGAAATAGTTCCCTAGCTCTTGTATTTGCAGTGGTAAGATTTTTTCATTTTTCCTACCTTCATCCATTTAATACTGTGCATCATATTTGGTTTTGGTCTTATTTAATTTTCCTTTCTTTTGTTAATATTAAGTAGTGATTTACATATAGAAACTAGCCTTTAATGATATGTTTATTTTACACAGAGTCGGTGGCAGTGGTAGATCCAGATCCTCCCCACCACCTCCCACACCCCACCATAACAAAATGAAATTAAATGGGCTAAAGAAGATGGGCATATGCCATTCAGGGTGCTATGAGGGAAATTTTGCCTGGACAGCGGCACAACGGCCTTCTCGAATTCCAACAGTCATAGGAATTTTTATGTGCACGCCAACTTGTACATGGGACCTCATTTTTTTGTATCCATCCGAATGACTACACAGTTGTCCTTGCCCTCCATCCTGCATCACTGATGGGGGAATCAAGCACAAAAATCTGGATGAACTTTCTCGGCCTGACCCCCAGGCTAGCAAGCTTCTTACACACTTAGCCATCATTAACCCCTAAAACAGTATAATAGATTCACTTATCATTCTGTTGCTATGAAAAGTATGAATTTGAGCTGTTTGTAGCCAACAAAATTGAATGTCATATTCAGGCCAATATAGGTGCCACAAATCGCCATTGACACCCTGATATTCCAAAATGTTCCTGTAGGGGGCCACCATCCACTGGATCCCCTTGTGTCTGCCACTGCACCGTGTTATCTGTTAAAAAATTTTATATTAATTTATTTCTTTGTAAGAAAAATATATATGTGTATAAAGTCTGAATGACACTTTTGTCTGTGATCCTTTTAAGTCAGGATTTTCATGGGCAAACAAAAGTGAAAAACTTTTGTGTACAAGATCTTATAAAGTACCTAATAAAAACTTTCAATCATACATTTTAATAGAAATTGTTATACCAAAATTCCATGTTCCTCCATTCAAAAGTTCTTTTAATTATTTGTTTTCATATATATACTGAGTGCCATAGAAAACGCATCACTTAGTTTTTCCTATACCAAAATGATCCTGTAAACATATCTTATTTATTAGGGTTTCACACTGCGTAGCTTGTGTGAAACACTATTGTTTTTGTTAAAATTATTATTCTTATTATTATTATTATTATTCAGATTCCAATTTGAATAGATCTCAGCAACTACGTGTCGCATCGTTACCATTTCTTCGGTTTTACTGGGAAAGTGGGTGTGACTTAGAGGATAAAGCTACTTTGAACGTTCTGCGACAATGCGAAATGTCCGAAATCACTGAAGTTATCGTTTTTGAAAATATTGCAGTAATTTTAACAATAATCATTGGATTTTAACTTTCGATACATTTTGGCATAGCCTGAGACAGGGCACATAGCTACGCTACTTTCGATTTTTGATATTCGGCAAATCTTCGAAGATATTAGGCGCCAAATTTCGAAAATTTAAAATTTTACAAAAAACTTTTTTATTTATGAATATTTTTTAGTCGTATTGTGCACAGAATTAAAGAGTCATCTGACTAGTGCAAAAATGTTAAAGAATTTTGTCTCAGTAATTTACCTTGGCCGCCATTGGCTAATTCAGTTTTTAAGTCCTAGATTAATTTTTTATTGTTCGATTTGTATAAAACAAAGTTCATATGCTTCGTTGTATCAATTGTCATTTTTTTTATTACCAAAAGTTTTATCTGTCGGCACCGGAAGTGGCATAATTTTACCAAAAACTACAATTTTGACAGTTATTTTCCTTCTTCGAAAACAAATATTATTTTTTGGAAAAATTATTTGACTCAAAGAGTGTGCCCTTTCAAGGCGCAAAAAATGTAGGAAGCAGTTTTTTTAATTTCGATTTCATTTTCGAGCAAATTCGATTAAGAGGCTAAAAATGGTGTAAAATTGGCCTATTTACAACCTATTCAGGCTTTTCAGATTTTAAAATATTTCTTCGTAACTTTTAAAAACTTGTAGCTATAATCCATACGAAGAAAATGTATGTTAAAATTAGTTTGTAATATAAGCAGTTGCCAAGAAATGGGCAGTTCTGTACAAGTCACTGTTTTCGTTATTTTGCCTGTAAAATAGTCAATTATGATTGGATTTTTATAAAAGTGACATCATTTGATTCAAAAAGCACGTAGCGTCATATCAAGTTGATTACAATTTAAAATTGACACCGGAAGTGACATCATTTGGTCAAAAAATGCATTTTAAACTTTTTAAATCAATGTTTTATTCAACCAAGCATAACTGAATATGTATAAATAATTTTAACTTTTGGTTTAAATTCACATATAAACAAAACTCATATGGTCATATAGATATCATAAAATGGTTTCTAACTTGTTCGGTTGCCGAGAAATAGACGGTTTTCTACAGGTCACTTTTGAAGGTTTCGGGGCCATAAAAGGGTCAATTATTATTCGATTTTCATAAACGTCACACCATGTTATACCTAATGCCATTTGGGATTTCATACAAGTAATTTAAGATTTTCATTATCACCGGAAGTAACGTCATTTTGGCAAAAACTGTATTTTTAGCCTCTAAAACAGATATTTTATTCAAATGAGTCTGTTTTGAAATCTTTTTCAAAGTATGGTATTTGATGCCAATCAACAAATAGAATGAACCCATACGATCATACAGATACCACAAAATGGTTTCTAACTTGTACGGTTGCAGAGAAATAGCCGATTTTCTACAAGTCACTTTTCAAGTTTTTTGGTCTTTAAAAGTGGCAATTATTATTCGATTTACATAAAATTTTCACTATATGATATCGTATGCCATTTCTGATTTCATAAGACTAATTGAACATTTGCATTAACACCGGGAGTAATTTAATTTTGTCAAGATCATTTACAAGTAACAAATGTATAAAATGAATTGATATTGCTGGATTTTGTTGATTCTGCGTCCATTTTATTTGTGTGCAATGTTAATTTGGAAACCTGTTTAGTGGTTTCGCTGGTACCGGAAGTGACATATGTTCAAGGGTAACTTGGCACCGGAAGTGACATGTTTAAGGGTAACGTGGCACCAGTGAAACCCGTCATTCCTGCATGCAGGTCTAGTTTTGCTTCTTATTGTGAACAATATTCAAATGGGAACACATCAATAACAACACATTTGTACACACCAATAATAACACATTTGTACAAATGTGTTGTTATTGATGTGTTCCCATTTGAATATTGTTCACATGGGCGTCACACATTGTTTTCCTTGGGGGGTCTGAACATACTCGGACCCCACCAAAATTTGGCAAAGTAAAGTGCCCGAAATCTCATAAAACACTAATTTTAGGACTTGAATAGCAGTAAAACTCGTTTGCGGCCATCAAATATTCCAAAATTTTCTTGGGGGGTCCATACAAGGTCAGCTCTGCTTCTTCGCCCTGTGAAGAAAAGTGGCCGCAGCCCGTAAACCTGCTTTGGGCATTTCTAGTTTTGCTTCCCTAACTGTCATCAAGTCCTAATAAAACACTAATTTCACTTTTCTTTTAATTGAATACCATGACTTTGTACTGAGTTGACTATTGATTAAAACATTTTGTCTGGGGCCACATTACTTTGTAAATGCAACTGCAACAGTGTGATTGGATGGAAATCAGAGTGGGATTTCAGTTACAGAACCATTGATACTTTTGGACTTGCTCACACAGGCTAGAATAGCAGAAAACACATTTGCGGTGGTTAAATTTGCAAAATTTTCTCCGGAAGGGTGAGGCTCCCATAGCCCGAGACGATTGATTGGTTGTTTGGAATTCTGGACAGCCATGTAGGCTATATTGGACCAAATTGAAGTTGCTGTGGGTGTAAATGATTGATTGGAATTCGAGCCAGTAAGCCACCTTAATTAGGCTATATTAGACAACTTTGAAATTGTAGGAAAAAGTGTTTGTGGCCGTTCAATATTCCAAAATTTTCTTAGGTGGGGGGTAAGCTATGCTTCTTCGCCTCTCGGGGAAGACCGGTGCAGCTGTCTGTAAACATGATAAACGTTGTATTGGCGTGATATTTTAGTTCAACCCCATAAATTATGCCAAACAATGTTTACAGAAGACTGAGACTTAAAACAAAATTTATGGGGGTACCCCCCCCCCCCCAATATATATTTCACGGCTACGCCCCTGATTGTTCACACTAAGAAGCAAAGTAAATAAGATATGTTTACAAGATCCAGGGACGGATCCAGGAATTTTTGCAGGAGGGGGTTTGCCAGGTTTCTGTTACGGAAATCTGCCATCATCGTCTCTAAATTACATAGGCATACATACAAATTGAGCTTTTTAAACAGAGAAATCATTTTTATAATGATGTAGGATCACTTTGTGATGTAATTTCATTGATGCAAGGCATTATTTTTTTTTATGTAGCTGAGCAGAGCGGGGTTTGGACCCCCGAAACCCCCACTATGGATCCGCCCCTGAGATCATTTTGTTATACGAAAAACTAAGTGATGCCTTTTCTATTGTGCCCAGTATATATATGTGTTATACTCTTGTTGGACAAACGGTTGTTGTATCTAATGCTAGGCTTCCACTATCATGATTCGCATTATGATTGAAATCGTGGAGTAATCTGTTGAGGTCAATCGTAGCAATTGTGTTGGTCTTAACAAAACCAGATCGTGGACCAGATCGTGGACTCAATAGGGACACCCTATCTTAACACATCACACAACAGTTGGAACTTAGTAAATAAGAACAGGTTGAAGCTGAAAATTTCCAGATGTTTATGTTAAGGGGTTATTGAATTGTTGTCTATTAAAATCGGTTTGTCAAATCTATTTGTCCAACTCTCTGTCCATCACAGTTTTTGGAACACAATACCTCTGCTTCTAATCTAATTGAGGTAGAATATTCAAACTTGGTGAGATAAGCAATTCGGTTTGTCATGCTCTGGGAGTGAAACTTGGTGTTGAGTTTCATGATATCAATATCTTGATTGCTCAGTGCTTTACAAAAATGATAAATGAGCTAGCAATTAATGACTGTCATCTACTTATTTTAGGATTGAGGCAAGAGACATCAGCCTCACTGTTTGCTTGATTCCGGTTTTCATTTTTATATTTTGGCAAATATATATCTTAAATCATAGTTGTTTGTAATCCTAAGTTATGTTTAACGATTGACATACACTTTATCTGAAGTGTCCCCAGATTATAAATATGATTTGCTTTATTTTTTTCTATAGCACCAACATGTAGAGAAATTGTTTTCCGAGATACCTACTCTGATCCAAAGACAAAATGTACATCAAGAGCCAGAATAAAGTATCGACGATGTGAGGGTACTTGTGGTAAAATGTGCTGTAAACCAAAAAAGATCAAAACACGCAAAGTTCGTCTTTTCTGTCAAGATGGAACTAATTACATTTATGAACTTCCAGTTATTCGTAAATGTGGCTGTTCAAAGTGTTAAATATAGCCTGATCTTGTAGATCAAATAATTTGTATTTCCTGACCACAGTTCATTTATCATAAAGATTAGGAAGAAATTTCCTATTAAGTCAATTGAAGTAGATAACAATACAAACTCAGAAACCTAATGGTACCTAATTAAATTGACCAGAAATCTAGTGATAAAGTACAGACTAATCCAACTGGACCGGTTAAGAGGACATTTATGATGGACTGTTGTACATGAACAATAAGTTGTATGTGGTGATAGTCTGGGGCTGTTCAGAACTAGTGGTTGTGAAGGTTTTGTGATGAGAGGATATATTTTGTACAAAGTAAATATAGAGTTTTGTGTTCATAATGAATCTCTGAGGATCAAGTACTTAAAACAGGTACCTAAGGATGGCCACAGAATTTGTCAGATAATAAAGGCTGACAAATAGACACATATAATTTGCAACTGTTCATATTGAATTTTTTATTGTTAATGTAATATATTTCACCTATTGTTAGTTGATGTATATAAAATAATATGGTGACAGAAGTGTAAATATTATAAAACTGATAATTATATTGCATTTACTTGTAGCCTATTGATTGATTTTTTTTTTTTTAATAAACTGTTAGTTTGCCAGACCCTTGAAAAACATGTATGGTAATTCATATTTGATGTGTTATGTCCTTAATAATATTTATCTTACGTTTGTGTACATTGTTTTATATTTAAATATCAGAGGTAATATTTTCTTAACAAAGTCTATAGAAATACCTCAAAATCATGACATAGCGAAACCCAATGGCAAATATAATAATACAGATTGCAGATTTTTTTTTTCTAAGACTAAAAGGTGCACACCTCTCAATTAACCAAAAGTGTTCATTTTTTTCCCCAATGTAATGTGTATACTTAAAGAGAGGCATTGATATGTGTTCTTTGATATTTTTTATGCCAGATATTTCTGATAAGTTTAACAAAGATAATATTTTAGCAATTGCATTTATAACATATGACCCTGTCGAAAGATTACATTTTTGCTGATAGTTGCATTTTTCAATGCTTACATGTGTATGTGTATCATCGTTACTGCTGTCTTTTAGTCAGTTCATACTTCTTGTGTGATCATCTACATTTTTTACAGAAACTTAGTGCTGTATTTAGTCTAGTATTCAAAGTTGTGATGTTTGATTTGAACAATGTTTGTCAGTTATGCATGGAGTTTTTACCCTCGACGTAAATTGCGATTTTAATGTCATTTGGGCTATGATGCATTAAAATAATAAAATGAAATGAATTGAAATGGGGTTTAACATCCTAGTCTTTTGCAGCTATCTTAAGAGCTAGCACTCCATTGGTATGTGTTTTTCAATAAGAACCATGATTAAGCAGCCCTCTCCTAAAGATTAAAATGTAAAAACCCTTATAGTTGTGTCTATAAAATGTAATGAATGATATCCTAAAAATCTTGTAAAAATATGGCTAGCTGTTTGAAGCAAATGTCCATGCATAAGGTGACAGAAAATAGTCCAAATCAGCTCAGGCTAGTCAAATTCAGTATTTAGCTTAGTGGGTTTTCAGATGCTATGTATACAATGGTTTAGTTTTATAATTTGAATTAGAATTTTTAGATGATTAGATTTTAATTAAAACATTTTCATTTTTTACTTGATTTGGTTCTGTTAAGATTATTGAAAATGTCATATTGTACTTAAGAATAAATATAATGTAAAATCATATAAATATTTAGATACCTGGAATTATTTACATATTTCATTTTGAAATTATAATTTAAACCACAGGTAATAGTAAATTTTAAGGGACAGTCTGACTTTTACAACCACTTATTAAATAAATTATCACATCAAAGATATTTATATTGTAAATTTAAAACCATTATTTTGAGTGACTGCCAAGCTAAATGTTTTATGAAGAATCTTATGCTTTAAGTTTAATTGGGAGATTCATGAAATACGAAGGTGATCTGAAATTTTAATCAGACTCATATATTTTAAATATGTTTCATGTTTTTCACCAGAATACAATAGTGCACTGTCGCATATATTTTGTTTTAATTAAAACAATTGGTAAATGCATTTTCTGATTTACGGTAAATCTTGTGCTGATATTATAAATGTTTTTAATGTTGATATATATTGTTGTCACCCAGACCCTTGTCCTTTCATATTTTCAAGTGAACAAATTTCAGAAAAAAGGTATTGATGAAATCTTTTTCAAACACTCATAATGTCAAATCGCTAGCGCACAACTGCGATTATTTATATACTTATTAACCTTGAAAACAATCTGAACAAATATGATAGAAATATTGCATACAGATGAATCCTAAAAAAACAACCAGTGCATTTTTGGAAAAAGTTTATAAAGTAATTGTCCTATTGGATGGGAACTTCTTATTATAATGGATGTAACTAGTATAGATAGTAAATGTATTAAAATTGAATTTGCTTAAAATCAATGCATTATCACAGTCATTGCCTTTGCATATTAATACTTTTAAAGGATGAACACAATATTAGGTTATTTCATTTTTATCAACCATTTTCCAAAATGTCACATGGATTGGAGCAGTTATTTAATAACCTTGGTTGTTCATTTGATGCTAAACAATCAATTTGTGGTTCAATGATAATTGGATCCATTGCTAAATTTGAAGTGATCGATTCGATTCAATTGCTCATGTGATTTGCTGCCAGTGGGGTGTATGTTCTATTAGAGTTCAGTACTCATTTTTTTATTATCATAGTGGTGTTAGAACTGTCGACATTGATTATGGGAAACTTAACGCACACAAGGTACAATTTGCCGTAGTATTCAACCATTGTGTCTTTATCATTGCATTGTAGGTATTCATGATTTATTAATAAGTTAAATAATGAGTGTTATTTATTGTTCTACCTCAGCATATCAATGAGCACACAAGTCAAAGCCACACAGTTAGTTATAGGCCACAGTGGTACCTGATGTCACTAAAGGGTTAATGTCAACATAGTCAAGGTGCTGATTGATTAATCTCTTTTTATCAGTGCTCATTGAATTTTAATTATTAATTCATGTATGTGTATATCATGTAGGTTTAATTCAATATTTTGTAGACTTAGATTGGTTCATTTTTTTCAGTCATCTTGTAAAATGGCACAAAAGATATTTTTTAAATGGAGATATGCAGTTTAAACCTGGGGGTTTTGGTATTCTCAATACCAATATTGTATAGTCTTATCATTACAATCTTGTCAGTACATTTTAAATCGTGTCTAACTAAAAATATTATTTTGTAACTAACTAAAACAAATTAAATGTGTATAGATACCCCCTTAATAGTTTGTATGTTCCTTTCTAAATCCCAAATCTCAAAGGGCTAAATTCCCAAGATAGATATAGTCTGGCAGCCAAACCCCATTTTAAGCCTTGACATGGAAATATAGTCCACCTTACGTTTTTTGACGGACTAAATAATTTCAGAATCCGAATGATGCCACCCTGGCACCCATGGGGAAATTTTAAATATTCATGACAGATTCTCTCGGACCATGGTTTGAATGGGGTTTCAGTAGGAATTACACCCGCTCAATTCAATGGGCTTAGGCATTCCTCAAAATAATGGTGGTTAATCCTGCTAGAGGGCCAAATTCAAATGGAGACTCATTTTGGCGGGAAACGCACAAAGTTGCAGGAGTTCCCTAAAAAGGGTAATAGTAATATGTCAAACTGTAGGATTTCTGGTAGTTTAATTCATATCTGAACAGCTGAATGTCCTATGTCCTCAAACCCGACATTATAGCTAAGTTTAGGGCACTCTGGGAAAATATACTAATGTAAAAAGATTTATATCAAGAACAAATAACTAGAGGATATTCTTCCCCTCGTATTCTTAAAAGAACCCAACTTCACATATTTAGTTTTTAAATCACTGGAATACTCGCAATCGGTATGAACCTTCACTGACAGTTGTTAGATCACATACGCAAGGGTAAAGCTGGACTTTCGTATGACGCTGGCATACATTTTTTTATATCGTATATCGCCTTTTCGTAAACCTAGCTATTTTGTCGAATTTGGGCGTATATATTGGCGTTTCGTTCGGTCATGTTTTATGTTTATATCCGAAGTAAATGACACCAATTAATATATTAATTACATACCATTTTGAATGTGGCCTCCTTGTGGAATTAGCCGTAACTTGTAGGAGGAATACCAAAGCTCCTTTGATTTACGGGGTCACATTCTTCTAGAAACCACCTTCATACCTACATGTATGTCCGAGAGATTCTGTCACAACTTTTACCCCAATATATAACCAGACATCTTGAAAAATTGAATTTCTCCATGGGTGCCAGGTTGGCATTATCCGGATTCTGAACCCCCTTTTAGCGTAATTAGCCGTCACTTTTAGGGAAGGTGGCGTATTCAAACTCTTTGGATTCAGCGGGTCGAATTCTTATAGGTGGAATTAGTTGTCACTTTCAGGAGAAATAAGCAAGCTCACTGGATTCAGTGAATTGAATGCGTATAGAAACCACCTTCAGCCTGAGGTCCGAGAGAATCTGACACAAATTTTACCCCTCTACATAACCAAAAAATACCGCATGGCAGCCATCTTGAATATTTAAATTTCCCCAAGGTTGCCAGGGTGGCATCATCGGGATCCTGAACTTACACATACTGAAGACATATAATCCGTCAATAAACATTAGGTGAGGTATATTTCCAGCTTTGTTGACCTGCTGCCGGAATAATAGACGTTTGCGCCTGTCAATGCCAGAGCTTTCTATACCTTGGTGATGTTGGATTACCAAATGTGGTGGTAGGAGGCGCACAACATTCTAGAGTTAAATAAAATTCTTATATAAAGAATGTTTTTTTTGAACATTAGAAACCCAACCAGGTCAGTCATTTTAATGGCCAAACTGGTTGGAAGTCAACCCCCTTCCAAACCTCTTGTTTAAGGTTAAATGCTAGATGAAGATTAAGCAGTGGCTTCAAAGCAACCTCGGAAATCCTTGAAAGCTCAACAGTGATCAGTGGGTCATATAGCTAACCCATACACTATTCCGTCCTGCAATTTTAATCTGATCCACGTAGTTCTGAAACTTTTTGATGCATTTTGTGAATCCGCGAGCCTAAATTGCATACGTGTTCGTCACACAAAACTATAGTATTAAATAACCATATCTGCTTGTCCTGTTTGAAAAAATGTTTGTCACTCTTATTCTACTCCTCTATAATTATATTGTATTGTCTCAGCACTATCATATTCCCGGTTATAGAGAACTGCTTAGCTATACCGGTCGTGGGTCGGGGTGGGGGGGGGGGGGGGCGTTACACTCTTGCAAAACGGCCTGAAATGACAGGGATTCAGCACCATTGACTCACATCTCTGATCTTCTCGTCCACACAAGAAATTTCTCCCAGCAGTGACCTCAGATGTGAGGATATTGACTTAATTTTTTTCAAAATTTTCTCGAGTTGCTCAGTGGTATAGGCACAATCATCATATATGACATAAATCGGCGAACAACTATATTATTATAATTATACAATACTATCTATGTTCTATCGCGGCGCCTAATGTTATAGCCAGTAGTTTGTTGACATTCATTGTGGGGTGGCATTGTGGATGACGCTCTAGATTTTCTGACCGCCCCCACCCCCCACCCCCATATTCCCAGCTTCTAGATCCGCTACTGCACATGCCCCCTGGAAGACTAACACCTGTGGTACTCGACCCCTGACTGCGTCACTCGTACTGAGGGGTGGGGGGGGGGGGGCAGTGGCGGCGCTAAAAAGATCTGGCCGGCCCTCTGTTTGCCCCCCCCCCCTCAATAATTTTCAAAAAAAAAAAAAAAAAATAATTTGTCTGGCCAGCTCTATATATCTCAACGACCGTTGTCTGAAATGGTAGCTGACTGAATTCCTGGCAGTCTTTTTACAAAATATAGTGGCGAAATATTCATTCACGTTGAGTCACTATTACCCCGCCTGGTTGACACTTTCTTCTCTGGTCAGATAAACTAGTGGTTTGGCGACAGTCGGTATCTGTTAAGCTTTATTTATCTCGACGATCAATGCCTGAAATACTGCCAGACTGCATTTCGGGCAGTCTACTTTTCAAATTATTGGGAACTTCATTTAGGTTCGCAAGTCCGTTCATTTCGCAAAATATAGTGGCGAAAAAATTCCTTCACGTTGGGTCACTCACTTCGCCCGTTTGTCACTTTCTTCTCTGGTCGGATAAACTAGTGATTTGGCGACAGGCGGTATCTGTTAAGCTCTATTTATCTCGACGATCAATGCCAGGCTGCATTTCGGGCAGTCTACTTTTCAAATTATATGGGACTTCGTTGAGTTTTGTTTGACATTTCCTCTCTGGGGTCGGAAAGACTAGTGATCAAGCCACAGACGACATCCGATCAACTCTATTTAGCTCTACGATCGGTGCCTGAATACTGCCAGGCAGCATTTCCAACAGTCTATTTTTCAAAATTCCACACAAGGACTCGCTATTCACAAAGGTACTTCGTTGAGGTTCGCAAGTCTGTTTGTTTGCCATTTTGGTCTCCGATAGTATAAACTAGTGATCAGGCGACGGACGGTATGTGGTCTGATTTATTTATCTCGACGATCGGTGCCTGACTGAATACTGACAGACAGCATTTCCGACGGTCTATTTTTCAAAAGTTTCTGGGGGAGGTCCCCCATACCCTTCATAAGTACACCATACTTTGGCGCCCATGAGTGGGATTCGTTTAGGTTCCCTAGTCCATTCGTTTGACACTTTACCTCAACGATCATTGCCTGAAATACTGCCAGGCTGCATTTCCGGCAACCTGTTTTTCACAAAATTTTCTGTGGGAGCCCCCCACCCCTAGTTGAAACTCATGTCTTTGCACTCTTAATCTTGGACTTTGCCATAGCTTTGCCCCTCCAACTAAACGCGGGGGCGGGGATATGTGCATCAGTTGGTCGCATTTTAGCTAAACACCTCTCCCCCAAACAAAATCGTTATGTACGCTCCTATGCACCACTGAGAACAGGAAACTAAACCGGAAAATACCGAAGACCTTTCTGGAAAGCTGCAAAAATAAATAATGCAATCGTATTTTAACAGAGATGCGACCGTGGTTGTCTCTTCAGGCAATTGTATTTTATTTCATTTTTATACGCCCACATTATCATAATGAATGTTGAGTTAGAATTTCGTGAAAATCGGTCCAAAATTGAAGGACAAAATGGTCGCCGCTTTTACGCGAATAGTGTAAAAATTATGGTATATCAAAGTTGTGGACCCTGCAGAGGTCACAATTTTAATTCAAAGATCTTGGTTCCTTTCAATCTGTGCACAATATATCGGATTGTAACTTCCTGAAATTATGGCCCCTAATTGTACGAAAAATCACTTTTTTTTTAGTTTGTTCTCTATCCATCTCCCGAAAATGTGGGCGTGTCCTGCCTGTTAGTCGCTGGTTTATTAATTGCCGAGTTTTAAAAAAGAAATGGAAATATACGAACTGTATATTATAGCTGTGTGGCGGTGCAGAAAAGCTGAATGCCACCAACACATCAATATAACTACGTGTTCATACATCATATAATCACGTCTGCAAAATATGGAGTGTGGGTGGTAAAATATATCAGTCAGCATTATTAAGTTTAGACCTATATCAGCTTAAAAGGTTGGGTGGGTTTGTATTGTCTGTATTGTTTGAGAGTAATATGTTTCTTGTCAATACTGCCCTGATACTATCGGTACACACTATATATAAATATATATCTGGCTGTGATAACGGTCAATCATTATTAACAACTTCGATAAATGGCTAAATATAAGAACATGTTATCACTTTTGTTGATCTTCATGCTTAAACTTGTTTCAAATTGCTAATTGACATTTCACTATAATTTACTAGACAAAGTCTACGTTAGATATCAGGATGTACATTGATTTGTATAATGGAGCTCAATAAAAACCAACATGTCACATGATCAATGAGCCGTCTGCTTTCACTTAGAATATTCCCACCGCTTCCGCACATTACAAACCATTATTCAATTTATTATCAGGTAGAAATTCTATATAAAATGTATAACTTTTCTTTTTACAATAATCTACTAACTTATTGGACCTGCGACAACACTTACTCGTGAATTACGCGAAAGTTCGTTAACTTTCTTTGTACTTGCAGGACTTATAGTTTAGTTTTAAGAAACAATGGATGAACATGTTTTAAAACAATATCTGATAATTCTTATTTCGATAAATTTAATTAAAGAAACTATTGCGTGGCATGATGTACAGAGAAAAGATGGTTCATGTTGTTTTGTAGATTTGTTCTGTTTTGGGGCTTGTTTTAAAAGAAGTGGTAGATCAGACCATGGGATACAGTATATCTCACAGATAAATAATGTGATAGTTAATCAAAATTTACCTTCCAACAAAGACTTTGTTAGTAAAATCAGAAGAGGGTTTAACCAATCTCGACATAGTAGATTAAATACAGAACATGCAGCTGTAGATGCCGTTGACAGAATCCATCTATTGAGTGTAAAACCAACTACTTCAAAGATTTTGAAAACTATTGAAAACCACTTAAAAGATAGGTACGTAGACATTTTATTGGTGTTTTAATAGTGAAAAACCAGACTGTTAGAATTGTACATATATTTTCCCCAATGACATAATTATGTCAATGAATTGTATTTATTATTCTTGACAATTCTTCCACTGTCATAGGGAAAGAGTCGTGCGTGATATAATATCCAATTGGACATCGCACCAGTTTAGGTTTTTCTAAGAATTTTGAGATTAATTCAAAAATTATTTTGAGATTAATTCCAAAATTATTTTGACATTAATTCCAAAATTATTTTGACATTAATTCCAAAATTATTCTAATATTAATTCTAGAATTATTTAATTTCATTAGTATTTTGACATTGATTCCAAATTATTTTGACATTTTCAAAGTTATTTTGACAGTTTTTCAAAGATACTTTAACAATTTTCAAAATTATTTTCGGCTTTGCGAAAATTTATCACCCGTTGTATGATCCGACCCGTCTCGACCGAATCAACACTTCTAAAGGAATATTGACTCTTAAAAGTCATGTTATATCGCAAGTTTAGTTTTATCAGTTTCAGTGCTTTTGCATTTTGGTTCTCGCATTTTACCGCGAAAAAGTTATATGGGGCGCCACAATAATATACTTACTCTTAAGTAAGTATATTATTGGGGCGAACCATAATTGAAATTGCAAAAGGCTCTCTCGAGTGTACATAGTCTGTGGTCGAAGACAATCTGATTAAAATATAGATGGATATTTCCTTCCTTTTATTTATACTTGTGGTGGCTTACACTACATGAAGAACTGGCCGGTTTTAGTGGAAGGTCACATCAGGGGTCGCACAAACGACTTTTGTCCATATGACGTCACAAAATTGATTAACCAATCAGCGTTTAGGTTTTTAGTGGAATACTTTTAGTTCCGTGCACGTACGCCAATAACTCGGCGTGACAGACCGCTTCATTGGCTAATCCCTTACATCTTTAATCAGAATGGATCGAAGAATCCTGGGGTTCCGTCTTAGGCCCCGATGAACAACCTGAAACTATCTCTCCAATGAAATATCCCCAAAAGTTAAGGACCATATCCGAACACTACCCACTGCTACATTTAATAAATTAATAATGATAGTAAAAATTCTTATATTTATAGAATGCGAATTCTCGGAAGAAATACATTGGAAAAACCAAGAAAGTTGAAATTATCATCGAATTATGAAGGCCGGTGGAGAAGTAACGTCCATATTTAGTGAATCTGTTCAAGGATTTGAAACTTTATTTTTTTGTGTTCATTCATTCAGAAAGTATTTTGTTCAGTGTCTGTCTAATAATTCAACTCGGTGGTGGACAACAAGGTTCTCAATAAATGTCCCACCGGAAATATTTGATGTGGGTCAATATCTTTTGAATAAATCTAATAATTTGTTTTAGTGGGTAATAAGCCAAGACATTGTGAATGCGTTTTTCAACTCACATATCAAACAACAGGACAGTAATAATATTATATCTAGCTAAAGATGCATAATGTAAGATTTAGATAAAGAGCTGACCGTTCTGGCTATGCTATTTAAAATATGGATAATGAAAAATTAATAAATTGCTTTATTCTGAGTGAAGTTATGTGTGCTGGCACATCTAGAGTAGATTGTTTATTATCGTAGCAACGGTACTGGACAAACCGGAATTAGTCTCGATTATCCGTTGTATCGTTAAATGTTTCGCAGGCGTTCCAATCCATTTAAATCGCTACAATCCGATGCTCTAGAAAGTTGAATATGTGCTTGTGATGTTGATACATGTCTAAATAATAGTTTATGAAACATTTGAAACCAAATTAAAGACCTGTAATTGTTAGATTTAGCTCCTACATAAAGTTTCTTTAATTCAATGTATTATTTCTTATTTTCAAACATTAGAAAACAAGCACGTTTATTCATGCAAATTGATTGTCATGTATTTGTCAAGTTTAAAGGCGAAATAAATACACTACGTTATTTTTACGCAATATTTATTTTTCAAGCAGGCTACGTCAGATCAAACTTGCTAAAATATATAATATTATAACGTCGGTTAAGCAAGACTAAACCTCGAGAACAAGATCAACAATTCTTTTCATTTATGTTTTCATTAGATTGTTAGAGATTTTTGGTTTTTATTAATCTCTAAATAACTACGAAGGGTAAGCCAGAGTTTATCGATTTAGAACATGGATATTGCCCTGGCAGCTGCAAATCGATGGGAACGAGAAAGGCCGTTTGAGAGTTTTGAAAAATTATTATATTACTAATGCTCAAAACTGAACTCATCGTAAATTACCCCCCCCCCCTCCCATCTCTCACTGTATACAGGCCAGGAGTTACGCAGTGTCTAATTTATCATGGTGCAAAGGGTGCCACTGAACAAGGACTCACAAAAAGATATCCAAAAATAAATAACACATTGGGATTGTAATGCAACGAGATCAGATTCTGGTTACTCGTAGCCTTGATGAAGTTACAGTTGACGGCAGCCACAACTGTCTTGTTGCCTTTTTGTGGCTATTTTATGGATGGTTATTTGTTATTTCACTACATAAATTGTTGCAATGGTAAAGCAATTAAATGCTATGTACAGGTCACAATTCTATGAAATACAATATTCCATACAATTGTGACCTGCACATTTCAATACTTGTCGTAATTTTAGCATTACGTGACATGTTGGTGTCACACTGTGTCGAAATTGACATCAGGCGACCATTCACCAGGATATCTATAGCCATCGCATGACCGTCTGTGGAGTTTCTCAGGCCCCGGCAACAACTTTGCTAGCGCTGGCATGCCTAAAAAAAGTCCGAAAGACCTTGCGACGGTTCATTTTCGTGTTGAATTCGTGTATCCATTCTGCCCTTCATGTATCCATTCTGCCCTTCATACAGTCAAACCGTGTCATCTTAGTCCTTGCACAATTCCCGATAATTATCGCCTTGGTTATGACCCTTGATCACTTTCAAACACCTTGTGGACACTCTAGAGACTAGTCCGATAATTAGATGAAATAAAGTCAATAATACATATTTTTACAGCCACGAGACGAAGGAGCCTATATAGCTATGCAATGATTTGCGATGGCCCTTGATAAATCTTGTTGACGCACATGAGGCTAAATTTTAGTGGTTCAGCTCATGCGAGAAACAGTTGAAACAATGATTCGTGGAATGTTACTCGTAATCAGATTTTAGTGTGTTGTAAATGTTTTCATTACTGACAATGAAAAATATTCGATAACCCTTGTTGACTTCTCGGACGACTTAGATGCTCTGGACATATGTTCCGTTGTCTGTTAGCCTATCTAATATGTTCACATTACCATGACACATGGGAAGCGCTGGCGCTACTCAAATTCAGCTGTCTTCGCCGACACCGTGGTCCCATCCTGATGTCATAAGATGGCAATACGGCTACATTGCGAGGGTTGCACGTAATCGTGTTTCCTTCTTAAGACAATCGGGCCGATTTTTGTTTATTTCGTATTGTCTTCGTGTCCAACCAATGTCACCGATAATTAGACGAATAAAGACGAAGATGACACGATTTGTCTAGATATTCCACCGATATGCTTTAAAGTTCAAAATGGGCATACGAATTCAACACGAAAATAAACCTTGGCAATTTTCGATAATATTTTGGCATGTCAAAGTTTAGCTCATGCAATTGATGCCAAAGTCTCACATGGTAGAAAACTAAAGAGGAGACTACCCTCACCCCTAACCTACTGTATCAATATATCAAATTGAGGTCAAACTCAATACCGACAAAAATCTATATCTCTTACTTGTCACATGACGTAAAAGCCAAGAGCACGTAATGAAACAATATTGTGTACATAACAAATGAAATATGCACATGACGTAATGACCAAATTACAAGTACTGATATAATCATCCCTGTGTGTAATGAGAAAATCATCCCTGTGTGTAATGAGAAAATCACTCTATGTAATAATACATCTAATAAGACCTAATGATACATCTAATAAGATCTAATGATAAATCAATAACATGTAATGATTAATCAAAAACACGTAATGATAAATCAATAACATGTAATGATAAAACTACCACGATGACATACCCGGTTGCCAAAAATTCAAAATCTTACCTAAATAAGCGAGGCGCTGTATACGTGATTAGTCACACGGTGTGCCTAATTAACTCAAATATTATATGGGTAAATTCTAGTGATGATACACCAGTCTAGAGGAGCGGAAGTTGTGTCCAAGGTTTTTTTTTTCAATAAAACCGTATTTATTAGCCCAGTCGGAGCAGAGGAGTGGGGCGTGGAACTCGACTTATTTCATTTCATTTTTTGTTTCTGAAAATACGAATCTAACGAACATCTAAAAGAAATAAGCAGTATTTTATATCTATAAATCAATATTCATCAAATATATGTGACATCATCACATGATTAACATCGTGTGTAATAGAAAATCAAGTGTTTGTATTTCTCTGAAATCTGGGGTGTTAGTTATATAGGCTTTGTGATCACTAATATTTAATTATTTTACAATATCAATTAGTAAACTTGAAAATCAAATGTCAAATTTGATCCGCCAATATAGTTATAATTAAAAGACATGTGCCAACCGCGCTTTTTGCTTCCGATTCGACGCCAGCGACATTATTATTGTCAATATTTAACATCCGGCTTTTTAATGCTGGTGATGGTGGAATTCTGTTGTTTCAGAAGAAAAATGAAAAAGTTTACCAGTAAGGTCAATGCTTCTTACTAGGTATACAAACTGCTATTCTCATATAATCAATTGTCTCGTGTAATGTCCCTTTTGTTATTAAATGACAGGCCCAATGACTTGTGTCCAGTTACGGATGTTCAGACATTAACGATACTATTTTTAGTTCTATCAAATAATTGGGCTGTCACTTACCTAGAATAAAAAAACCCTGACAGCTTAAATTTTAGATGCACCCTATTTATAGTAAACTTTATTTATAGTAATTTGGATACAGATGAATGAACTCCATTCGAAGTTATTAACCTTCATTTTCAACAACCAATATCAACATTATGAGATTCCTTGAGAATGCATATTGCCAGCGGACTCGGTACGAACTTCCCAATCACTTGTAAGAGGAAGTGTTTCGCCACACTGTGTTGTTTTTTCGTTTGTGGCTTTTAGAAAATTGCCTTTTTTTTGTTATTTGTTCGTTATTTCTGTTACGTAGCATGATCCTGAAGCAACGAATGTGAGTTTTACATCTGGATAAGATGTACGCAATTAAAGCCAGATCAAACCTTCCATTGAAGTTGGTTACGTTAACATGGATGAAAAAAAGGGCGCAAAAACGTCCAAACAACCATAAACTGTCGATGAAATCGCAATGTCGCGCTTTTGGCTGGTCAATGTAGTGTGGCAACGGCGCAGAAAATCGACAACGGCTAGCACACGGTATGGTCTAACGTCCATGAAGGTTGGCTTTGTGAGAGCATTAAAGCCATGTCCAGGATTTCTCTTTGGTACCGTTGGTCATTGAAATTACATAACTGCTATCGCTGAAAGCTTACAACCATACGAAGAAAAGCCCACCATATCGGCTCCGGATGAGCTACGGTATCCATCAACTTCAGCATGGGAGAATGGGCATTCGATGGCATCCAATCAAGTGACTTTCGCTCTCATCTTCAAAAAAGATAACGGCGAATTTCCTCTGGCAAATGGCTTTTTTTTTCTTACGGTAGGGCCACTTCTTCTATGAAATGCTTAAAGCGTTTCAAAAAACCTGGTTAACGGCCGAGATATCTCTAAAGGCTCAGTATGATGGTTTCCAAAATGTCAGCCGAAAGGTCTTTTCAAATATTAATGAAATGCCCCACCAGGAGTTGTTTTCATTTCCTACTGAGCTGATGGTCTGAGTTGAGCATTAAATTGTGCATCAGTAATTCCACACATGCAGGAAATTTCTTTTACAAGGATTTAGTTTCGTAAACTGCCCAGCTGGTCGGATAGCCCACTTAAATTTTTATATAGGAATTGACATATAACTTTTAAATTCACATAGTTTAGAGCATACGGTGAAATGGAAGGAAAACACACACTCATTGTCACTTTGCTCGACAGTGAGGGGGTGTTGTGCGAGGTCGTTTTTATCTGGGTTGTACAATTATTTATTTTATCTGTTGTTGAAGAATGTCTATTGCGTATTATAACTGGCACATAGAATATATGTAGGATAATTTGTCAAATAATACAATTAATCTCATCACCTTAGTTTATCTTTACAATTCAATATCCAAGAGAATTAAACATTAGTAGCGTAATTGGGAGTGGAGTTTATCAAACACGATGCCATATTAAATTATATCTACTTATTGCAGGTTATTGTTAGCAGGCAAACTTTGATATTTGCTGTTTCTATATCTATATAGTAGAGGCTTTATCTAACTTCTATTAATACACACAATTCCATTAAATATACAAAATGTCATCGCAGTCTTAAGTGGACTATATAGTCCCATGGTTATTTTTGTTTGACATTTACAATTATTAATTAACCATTAGTGACGCCAGACTTTTTCGTAAGTAGGGGAGGGGGTAGCGTTGGAGGTTCGGGGTAGTTCAAAACTTTTCGGAGAAATACGTGATTTGCATTGACTAAAACTAAAACACACTGACAGAAAATAATGAACAGCCCAGGGCCCAGAACTATACCCAGTCCACCCCTGGCCAGAGATATTTGTAATTGCGATAAATTGATCGCTTTCGCTCCTTTGGTCATTACTCACCGTCCCATACAGTTTCCCCGGACTTTTTCACTAATGACTGAAGATCTAATACTGAAATCTGACCTACTTAATGTTTCGTCATCGATGACTGTCATTCCCCTAAAAAGGTGAATGGCGAACGCCTAATGGTTAACGCGACTTTATGGTCGGAATGCCTTTATTTCCCGCGTATTTTTATATTGTGCAATAAAAATTAGAACTACCGGGAAAGTCACAACGAAACGAAGAAATGCAAAAGGAATCCCGAACATCAATTCGCACTATCCTTAGTTTGACATACGCCATTGATTAATGGATGAGCGCGTACAGGCACGTTAACAGTTAGGTCGAGGGGACATAACCCGAATTGATCGAATTATTTCCCATTTACAGACAGCGGCGCCGGTCTTCTGTGAGAGGCGAAGGTTGGGGAGCTAACTCCCAAGACATTTTTGGAATATTTCCAGCCCCTGAACAAAGCAACTTCAAAGTGGTCTTATATAGCCTTATTAAGGTGGCTGACTCAAATTCCAATCAACCAATTAATCCTTTACATGTACAGTCCCAATCTGTTTCACAGAGAATTACTTACGAATTAACTCTGTCACAGATGGCTGTCCACAAGACGTGCATAGCTTTCACGTTGCGTCAGTCATGGGCTCAACGGCTCGTGCATTGTTTACATAACACCTAACTGCTTCGGGCAAAATGATGCATTTTACACTAAATAGGAAATAATTTTTAACTACAAATACTTCAAACGTCTTTATTTATTTTTCTTATACTTCAAAAAATGTTTGAGAATTTAATTTGTCGGAGTAAAAAAGTTATAATGCCGCACTCATTGAGTCTCGTCGATATCATGCTTATAAGTGATTGTAGCGGCCAAGCGAATATTCACTGCGGGATCAGTTTGGTACAGTCCACGAAGACAGGACCGTTGGGCACTCGGCTGTATGATGAATTCCGCCATATTGGAACTACTTTAAAGGTCCCGGATGAAACATGGCTGCGCCCATTCCGAACACAAGTTGGCGACCTATTTGGCTAGTGACCTATTCGACCGATCCAGCTGACGAAATTACACTTCTATTCTGAGCTAAAGGAATGGATAAAAAATAATATATTCTACTTTCATTTGATAGACATAACGTTGGATTTTATTGGTTGATAAATAGATGAATTAAGGCGACTGTTGTCTTTGTTCTAAATAGGTTTCCAACGAACAGGTTGCAGCTCGATCGGTCGAATAGGTCGCTAGCCGAATAGGTTCCCAATTTGTGTAATAGCTTCAAGTTTTCCTGTTAAAGTAAACCGGTAGCCGCATCGCAAATGTATGGGCGTGGGTACATATCACTTACTGTCATACAGCCGAGGCTAGATGTAGTTTACGGAATCTGCCGAGATTTGCCGAGTGGACCGTTGGGGAGAAAAATTTGAAAATTTAACTGCGTTTTCCTGCTTTTCCAGCTCGTGAATACAATACAGCAACTTCAATGTGGTCCAATATAATAGCCTACCTGAATCCCAAAGAACCAACCAGTCCTCCCGGGGTATGGGGGCCTCGCCCTTTTTCTGCTATTCCAACCCGTGAGTTATGTAACTTTTTAACCGAAATCGCACTCTATGACGATCTTAATTCCAACCACCCATCCAGACTGTTCAGCTGCACGTACAAATAATAATCAATGCCCGAAAAATGTCGAACAAAGTCAATACAGTACAAATTCGTGGCATTCAATGAAAAGATTCAATTTTGATTGTCAATTTTCAAAAATTATCCGTACGGGGGGGGGGGGGTACGTGGTTGGAACGCGTACTTGTGTGGCCCTTGTTGCTACCGATGTCGTTTTTGAGACAAAACACGCTTACACTATACCTTCTATGCTAATTCCCTGCCATTCTAATATTAATCCAGAAGATCAGTAAATATTTTCAAATTTGTGAAAATTTAGTTTATATGATCTATACCCAGGTGTAAAGTAATCCACCAACGCACACCACAAAATATATTTTCCTTGTCCTTTACAATCTGTATTGTGTGCTACAACTTTGAAACACAACATTTGACTACGTACATGTACATGTTAACGTTAACGTTAAACCATCCGGAAACACACATAGCATCTCTCACACCCAAAACTCTGTCAGCAAACAATAATTATATGTTTAAAACCTACTGTCCCATATGTAACAAATATTTTTAATAAGTGTCATCATACAGCTATCTTATAATAATTTTTCATAATGCCTGTGACACTATTCTCGTGGAATTCATGACGTGCGCGAAAGTAATCTTAAGGTTATTTATTATGACATTAAATCCACAGCCGTTTTCAAAATTCAGCATTTTATAAACCTTGACAAACTATATTCTGAAGATAATCTCACATATCTTATAGGTTTTTGTTTTTCGTGTAGAGCGGTCCTCCTTAGTGGTTATCAAATACTGTTCTCGACCAGTTGTTACGAGTCAACATCAACCTGTAACATCAAGGGGAGATAAATCTTTAATGCCAATTCTCTCTCATTGTCCTGTTCCAACTTTTCCCTAAATTTCAAAACTTGTAGGGGTTGATCATAGATGTTTAAAATACACTTAGTTCGGTGGTGGAGGAATCACCACCCGAGCTGTGAATTTATGAGACGAAGTTTTTCTGGACCCATTTTTTTGTGTCGATTCCGAATCTAGGTGGTGATCAGGCGTTTGAGGGAGCGTTTTCGAAATGTGGGTTAAATGTCAAATTTCCAGGACTGCTCACGATAAATAAGTGTTTATGATGCCACTGGACAACTGTTTGATTTGTTTGATGAGAGTAGCAGGAGTGTGTGTGGAAGAAGAGGGTATAAAATGCGTTTAATGTGCAGCAAAAGACTA
Organism: Patella caerulea; assembly: GCA_036850965.1. Lineage (NCBI taxonomy): Eukaryota > Metazoa > Mollusca > Gastropoda > Patellidae > Patella > Patella caerulea. The sequence goes on from JAZGQO010000006.1 coordinate 31,404,316, forward strand.
CTAAGGTAAGATAATAATAAAGAAATAAAGTTGTTATTTTTCATCACAATTAAAGTTCCTCCAGAAGATCTTTTTTCTAGTGTCATCTTCTAGCAATTACGACATCCCAACTGTTTGAAACTGTTAGAAAGTTGTGATTACCTTTCTGGACAATTTCAATACTAGTCCTGATTGAATAAAAAGTATCAAGATCAGTATTGAAAGTGTGGAGGACACAAAAATATCTTACCTACTCCTCTTCGCATATCTAATATATGGAGGTGCTAAAACATATTGTATTTGCCCTCTTGCTTGGGCGAAATAGACATCCCAATCATTTTCTTCGCAAACGATGATCCAAATGTACAAATTTTGATCTATATTGAGACGAGCAAAGGTAGGAAATATCGCGAAAGGCGACTATCATCAGTAGATGATGCTAGGAAAAAGATTTTCTGGGTGAAAAAACCCAAACCTTTCTTTATTACCACCTTGCCGTAAACGTGATCTTTTTCTGCATGGCTGGAATGAAGATTTACAATGTGAATTGGTTTCTGAAGCATATCCAAAGGATGCGCGAGCTGTTGGCGAGCAACCAAGAAAATATTTATCTGGCTCTTATAAACTTTGGATGAAGACTTAAAATAAACTATTCATAATAACACAACTTTATGAATTTGCTATTTCTTGGTTATTACATGTACATGCAACGTATCAATACTCTTACAAGTATCTTTTGCTTGATAAAGTTACACGGAAGAGTATTTAAACGTTGCATGTTATAAACCAAGAAATCCATAAAGTTGTGTTATTATGAATATTATATCTTTACCTAAATGTCATTCGGGGAACTTAAAACAAAGAATAAACTATTAACTAAACATATCTCTGGGTTACTGTGTTTCTGATTTACATTCACAGATCTATTGAAAAGTACCATTATAATTTAATAATTTGAACGAAATCGCTAACGGGCAACCACTTTAGGCTCAATTATGAACAAAATGATTTCGGTCCCTCAAAATACATGTTGTAATTTCCCCATTATTATAATGATTTTGTTTGCAACAAAGAATTCAGTTTCTTTAAATATCACTTCCGTATCGCCATACATGTATTTTTATTTATACCAACATTACTTTAATGTCCAACATGATTTTGAAATAATAACTTACCAGATTATTAAACAAGTGTAGATGGTATAATCCTTAGATCGACATAGGGAAACTAAATGCTAATTCTAAATGGCTATTAGGCTACACTTTTTTTATTTTACATAGATGTGGTTTAGAATATAAACGTTTCAAATATTCATTAAACAGTTGGCTCAATAGGTATAATTCACTAGAGAAAGTGTCCGGGTCAGATCCAGCTGCTTTTAGTGTAGCAGGGCATGGGTACTAGCAAGGAACGGTCATTAGTCTTCATGAAGAGACGAGAAATGTTTTGTTTTTAATATTTTTCAATAACCAAGCTCCGAGGTTATTCCCCTTTGTTATGGAAACTTTGTTAGAACTTTACAGCCTGCGGTTAATGTCCTGTCTTTCTGATTTGTTATTATTTGTCTATCCAAATGAAAGGGAGAACCCTTTTGGCGTTATATAATAACATTTAGGGTTATTATCTTTTACTATGACTCCTTTAATGACACGTTAAAGGCTTTGATGTAGGTCTAATGTTTTTTAAATTTGTATGAGTTGTTTAGGTCATAATATCACAACAGAAAATGAATGAAATCAGGGGTATCGTTCAAATGTGGATGCAAGTATTAAAATTGTCATAAATGTGCCTTGGTGACTACTCTTTTAAAAAATGTAAGCCATTCGAAAATCCAAGATGGCGTCCATTTTCAAGATGGTCGATTCGCAAACAACACAAAACATTTTTTCTTGCGATAAAATCACGCTATATATCCTATTTTATTTATCGTAAACATATATTTCAAGTTTCATCTAAACTTGAGAGTTCAAGAAGGTTCACAAACTAGCACAGCTCACACACATTTGCGTCAAAGGCATGGGCCATACATAGAACCCACAAAGTGGTTGTCTGGTGTAGACCAAAATCGAACTCGAAATCTAAAGCTTTCCATCTTTAACGTGTTTCATCTAAATCAGACCAACAACTGTGAGCTCCACAGGCTTTGCACATAATTCACATTTTGCGTAAAAGGCAAGTAACATAACCCAAGACGTTGATGGCCTTGTGCAAACCAAAATCGAACTCCTCCAAGAAATATCGTGAGTTTCGTCTAAATTGGGCCCCAAATTATGCCCTTCGTAGGGCCCAAAAAATTCATACATACTTCACAATAAAATATACGTCCATAACCCGACATATTTTAAGTTTCATTCCAATCTAGATTGTGTACAAACAAACGTGAACGGACGGATGGACATGCACGACAATATAAAAATGTGCGCGTATACAAACCCTCGCAATCGGTCCAGTTGGTAATATTTTGTAAAAGAAAAACCAGACGCGGCAGTCATCTTGGAAAAGGGGATTATCTTAATAAATGACCCTAGACGGGCACCCATGCAATCCAATGTTTACCTGACTACCAAACTATTAACTGCCGGACTACTTAAATAATTATAGGTGCTGGTGGGTATGTGCCTTATTGTCTGGCAACCTTTGTTTCTTTACTGACCAAGTATTATTCGTTATCATCGATTGGCTACGGTTCACTTTATGTGTATAAATATATTCACTTCACAAAAAGGTAAATTAGCATAAAGGAATAATCTGATCAGGCAGACTAACGTATCTTAATTAGGTATTCACGTAAGAACAAACTTATTGATTAACTCGGTACATTCAGATTAGAACCTAATCGATTAGTTACTATACAAGTTCAAAGAGGTGAATATGACTTGTATAATAATTGCATTTTAATCAGCTTATTCCAGATAAGTTTTCACTGTTCATTTGACTAATAGAGACGCGTGTGTGCTTTATATTGGCTTTCTACGTCTATTTACTCCCATTAATATTCCACCTAGCATAGTGGAATCACTTGATAGGATGATAGTGTTATCACTAAAAACATAGAACCACCATGGGTACGTGTACAAACCAGAACAAAGTCAACATAAGGGGACGTTGCCTCCCGATGCCATCAAATATCACAAACAAATTTCCTGAAAGATTTTAAGCAAATATTTTGAGATTGTTGGTTTCAGCAATGTTTTTAAGGGCATCTGTGGAAATAAATTGAGATGATAGGGACGGTTGCTCAAAACGAAGCTATTTTAACGATCTGTTTAAAAACTCTAACGGATCGTTATCTTGCTAACGTGTGATTTGTTAAAGGTTCGTAAAATTTCTGTTGCTGGAAAGTCAATTCCATTATCCGTTAGCTAATAGATTGTTTAAAGTTAATCCAAGAGAAGACTGTCCGTTGGTTGAATTTTAAATTTTTAAATTCAATGTACAAGTTCATAGAAGTTATGTTAACAAGAAACCGAAGACAATGGAACAACTGACAAAAAGATAAATATAGAATTTACTGCAGAAAACACTATAAAAAAAAACTTTATTTTGTCAATTAGGAATTTTAGCATAAATCTGTAGGAAAATCCATATAAAATTTGCACTACAGAATAGTTTGAGATCTTTAGGACATAACCATATATTTTAAATTTCATTAAAATGGATAAAAATTGAGACCTCTAAAGGGACCACATCCTTCGCATTACACAGTTTTGTTTTTTTTTATGAAATTCGAACTTAACCTTCATTAATGAGTAACGGTGACATACTTAATTTTGGCGGGTTCACAAGTTTAAAATGTGATTTTTCGAACAACAGGAGCCATAATCCAGGCAGTTACGTTCCGATATGCCCGATTATCGAAAGGAACCAAAATCTTTGTGATATTCTGAGTGAAGTTATGTGTGCTGGCACATCTAGAGTAGATTGTTTATTATCGTAGCAACGGTACTGGACAAACCGGAATTAGTCTCGATTATCCGTTGTATCGTTAAATGTTTCGCAGGCGTTCCAATCCATTTAAATCGCTACAATCCGATGCTCTAGAAAGTTGAATATGTGCTTGTGATGTTGATACATGTCTAAATAATAGTTTATGAAACATTTGAAACCAAATTAAAGACCTGTAATTGTTAGATTTAGCTCCTACATAAAGTTTCTTTAATTCAATGTATTATTTCTTATTTTCAAACATTAGAAAACAAGCACGTTTATTCATGCAAATTGATTGTCATGTATTTGTCAAGTTTAAAGGCGAAATAAATACACTATGTTATTTTTACGCAATATTTATTTTTCAAGCAGGCTACGTCAGATCAAACTTGCTAAAATATATAATATTATAACGTCGGTTAAGCAAGACTAAACCTCGAGAACAAGATCAACAATTCTTTTCATTTATGTTTTCATTAGATTGTTAGAGATTTTTGGTTTTTATTAATCTCTAAATAACTACGAAGGGTAAGCCAGAGTTTATCGATTTAGAACATGGATATTGCCCTGGCAGCTGCAAATCGATGGGAACGAGAAAGGCCGTTTGAGAGTTTTGAAAAATTATTATATTACTAATGCTCAAAACTGAACTCATCGTAAATTACCCCCCCCCCCTCCCATCTCCCACTGTATACAGGCCAGGAGTTACGCAGTGTCTAATTTATCATGGTGCAAAGGGTGCCACTGAACAAGGACTCACAAAAAGATATCCAAAAATAAATAACACATTGGGATTGTAATGCAACGAGATCAGATTCTGGTTACTCGTAGCCTTGATGAAGTTACAGTTGACGGCAGCCACAACTGTCTTGTTGCCTTTTTGTGGCTATTTTATGGATGGTTATTTGTTATTTCACTACATAAATTGTTGCAATGGTAAAGCAATTAAATGCTATGTACAGGTCACAATTCTATGAAATACAATATTCCATACAATTGTGACCTGCACATTTCAATACTTGTCGTAATTTTAGCATTACGTGACATGTTGGTGTCACACTGTGTCGAAATTGACATCAGGCGACCATTCACCAGGATATCTATAGCCATCGCATGACCGTCTGTGGAGTTTCTCAGGCCCCGGCAACAACTTTGCTAGCGCTGGCATGCCTAAAAAAAGTCCGAAAGACCTTGCGACGGTTCATTTTCGTGTTGAATTCGTGTATCCATTCTGCCCTTCATGTATCCATTCTGCCCTTCATACAGTCAAACCGTTTCATCTTAGTCCTTGCACAATTCCCGATAATTATCGCCTTGGTTATGACCCTTGATCACTTTCAAACACCTTGTGGACACTCTAGAGACTAGTCCGATAATTAGATGAAATAAAGTCAATAATACATATTTTTACAGCCACGAGACGAAGGAGCCTATATAGCTATGCAATGATTTGCGATGGCCCTTGATAAATCTTGTTGACGCACATGAGGCTAAATTTTAGTGGTTCAGCTCATGCGAGAAACAGTTGAAACAATGATTCGTGGAATGTTACTCGTAATCAGATTTTAGTGTGTTGTAAATGTTTTCATTACTGACAATGAAAAATATTCGATAACCCTTGTTGACTTCTCGGACGACTTAGATGCTCTGGACATATGTTCCGTTGTCTGTTAGCCTATCTAATATGTTCACATTACCATGACACATGGGAAGCGCTGGCGCTACTCAAATTCAGCTGTCTTCGCCGACACCGTGGTCCCATCCTGATGTCATAAGATGGCAATACGGCTACATTGCGAGGGTTGCATGTAATCGTGTTTCCTTCTTAAGACAATCGGGCCGATTTTTGTTTATTTCGTATTGTCTTCGTGTCCAACCAATGTCACCGATAATTAGACGAATAAAGACGAAGATGACACGATTTGTCTAGATATTCCACCGATATGCTTTAAAGTTCAAAATGGGCATACGAATTCAACACGAAAATAAACCTTGGCAATTTTCGATAATATTTTGGCATGTCAAAGTTTAGCTCATGCAATTGATGCCAAAGTCTCACATGGTAGAAAACTAAAGAGGAGACTACCCTCACCCCTAACCTACTGTATCAATATATCAAATTGAGGTCAAACTCAATACCGACAAAAATCTATATCTCTTACTTGTCACATGACGTAAAAGCCAAGAGCACGTAATGAAACAATATTGTGTACATAACAAATGAAATATGCACATGACGTAATGACCAAATTACAAGTACTGATATAATCATCCCTGTGTGTAATGAGAAAATCATCCCTGTGTGTAATGAGAAAATCACTCTATGTAATAATACATCTAATAAGACCTAATGATACATCTAATAAGATCTAATGATAAATCAATAACATGTAATGATTAATCAAAAACACGTAATGATAAATCAATAACATGTAATGATAAAACTACCACGATGACATACCCGGTTGCCAAAAATTCAAAATCTTACCTAAATAAGCGAGGCGCTGTATACGTGATTAGTCACACGGTGTGCCTAATTAACTCAAATATTATATGGGTAAATTCTAGTGATGATACACCAGTCTAGAGGAGCGGAAGTTGTGTCCAAGGTTTTTTTTTTCAATAAAACCGTATTTATTAGCCCAGTCGGAGCAGAGGAGTGGGGCGTGGAACTCGACTTATTTCATTTCATTTTTTGTTTCTGAAAATACGAATCTAACGAACATCTAAAAGAAATAAGCAGTATTTTATATCTATAAATCAATATTCATCAAATATATGTGACATCATCACATGATTAACATCGTGTGTAATAGAAAATCAAGTGTTTGTATTTCTCTAAAATCTGGGGTGTTAGTTATATAGGCTTTGTGATCACTAATATTTAATTATTTTACAATATCAATTAGTAAACTTGAAAATCAAATGTCAAATTTGATCCGCCAATATAGTTATAATTAAAAGACATGTGCCAACCGCGCTTTTTGCTTCCGATTCGACGCCAGCGACATTATTATTGTCAATATTTAACATCCGGCTTTTTAATGCTGGTGATGGTGGAATTCTGTTGTTTCAGAAGAAAAATGAAAAAGTTTACCAGTAAGGTCAATGCTTCTTACTAGGTATACAAACTGCTATTCTCATATAATCAATTGTCTCGTGTAATGTCCCTTTTGTTATTAAATGACAGGCGCAATGACTTGTGTCCAGTTACGGATGTTCAGACATTAACGATACTATTTTTAGTTCTATCAAATAATTGGGCTGTCACTTACCTAGAATAAAAAAACCCTGACAGCTTAAATTTTAGATGCACCCTATTTATAGTAAACTTTATTTATAGTAATTTGGATACAGATGAATGAACTCCATTCGAAGTTATTAACCTTCATTTTCAACAACCAATATCAACATTATGAGATTCCTTGAGAATGCATCTTGCCAGCGGACTCGGTACGAACTTCCCAATCACGTGTAAGAGGAAGTGTTTCGCCACACTGTGTTGTTTTTTCGTTTGTGGCTTTTAGAAAATTGCCTTTTTTTGTTATTTGTTCGTTATTTCTGTTACGTAGCATGATCCTGAAGCAACGAATGTGAGTTTTACGTCTGGATAAGATGTACGCAATTAAAGCCAGATCAAACCTTCCATTGAAGTTGGTTACGTTAACATGGATGAAAAAAAGGGCGCAAAAACGTCCAAACAACCATAAACTGTCGATGAAATCGCAATGTCGCGCTTTTGGCTGGTCAATGTAGTGTGGCAACGGCGCAGAAAATCGACAACGGCTAGCACACGGTATGGTCTAACGTCCATGAAGGTTGGCTTTGTGAGAGCATTAAAGCCATGTCCAGGATTTCTCTTTGGTACCGTTGGTCATTGAAATTACATAACTGCTATAGCTGAAAGCTTACAACCATACGAAGAAAAGCCCACCAAATCGGCTCCGGATGAGCTACGGTATCCATCAACTTCAGCATGGGAGAATGGGCATTCGATGGCATCCAATCAAGTGACTTTCGCTCTCATCTTCAAAAAAGATTACGGCGAATTTCCTCTGGCAAATGGCTTTTTTTTCTTACGGTAGGGCCACTTCTTCTATGAAATGCTCAAAGCGTTTCACAAAAACTGGTTAACGGCCGAGATATCTCTTAAGGCTCAGTATGATAGTTTTCAAAATGTCAGCCGAAAGGTCTTTTCAAATATTAATGAAATGCCCCACCAGGAGTTGTTTTCATTTCCTACTGAGCTGATGGTCTGAGTTGAGCATTAAATTGTGCATCAGTAATTTCACACATGCAGGAAATTTCTTTTACAAGGATTTAGTTTCGTAAACTGCCCAGCTGGTCGGATAGCCCACTTAAATTTTTATATAGGAATTGACATATAACTTTTAAATTCACATAGTTTAGAGCATACGGTGAAATGGAAGGAAAACAAACACTCATTGTCACTTTGCTCGACAGTGAGGGGGTGTTGTGCGAGGTCGTTTTTATCTGGGTTGTACAATTATTTATTTTATCTGTTGTTGAAGAATGTCTATTGCGTATTATAACTGGCACATAGAATATATGTAGGATAATTTGTCAAATAATACAATTAATCTCATCACCTTAGTTTATCTTTACAATTCAATATCCAAGAGAATTAAACATTAGTAGCGTAATTGGGAGTGGAGTTTATCAAACACGATGCCATATTAAATTATATCTACTTATTGCAGGTTATTGTTAGCAGGCAAACTTTGATATTTGCTGTTTCTATATCTATATAGTAGAGGCTTTATCTAACTTCTATTAATACACACAATTCCATTAAATATACAAAATGTCATCGCAGTCTTAAGTGGACTATATAGTCCCATGGTTATTTTTGTTTGACATTTACAATTATTAATTAACCATTAGTGACGCCAGACTTTTTCGTAAGTAGGGGAGGGGGTAGCGTTGGAGGTTCGGGGTAGTTCAAAACTTTTCGGAGAAATACGTGATTTGCATTGACTAAAACTAAAACACACTGACAGAAAATAATGAACAGCCCAGGGCCCAGAACTATACCCAGTCCACCCCTGGCCAGAGATATTTGTAATTGCGATAAATTGATCGCTTTCGCTCCTTTGGTCATTACTCACCGTCCCATACAGTTTCCCCGGACTTTTTCACTAATGACTGAAGATCTAATACTGAAATCTGACCTACTTAATGTTTCGTCATCGATGACTGTCATTCCCCTAAAAAGGTGAATGGCGAACGCCTAATGGTTAACGCGACTTTATGGTCGGAATGCCTTTATTTCCCGCGTATTTTTATTTTGTGCAATAAAAATTAGAACTACCGGGAAAGTCACAACGAAACGAAGAAATGCAAAAGGAATCCCGAACATCAATTCGCACTATCCTTAGTTTGACATACGCCATTGATTAATGGATGAGCGCGTACAGGCACGTTAACAGTTAGGTCGAGGGGACATAACCCGAATTGATCGAATTATTTCCGATTTACAGACAGCGGTGCCGGTCTTCTGTGAGAGGCGAAGGTTGGGGAGCTAACTCCCAAGACATTTTTGGAATATTTCCAGCCCCTGAACAAAGCAACTTCAAAGTGGTCTTATATAGCCTTATTAAGGTGGCTGACTCAAATTCCAATCAACCAATTAATCCTTTACATGTACAGTCCCAATCTGTTTCACAGAGAATTACTTACGAATTAACTCTGTCACAGATGGCTGTCCACAAGACGTGCATAGCTTTCACGTTGCGTCAGTCATGGGCTCAACGGCTCGTGCATTGTTTACATAACACCTAACTGCTTCGGGCAAAATGATGCATTTTACACTAAATAGGAAATAATTTTTAACTACAAATACTTCAAACGTCTTTATTTATTTTTCTTATACTTCAAAAAATGTTTGAGAATTTAATTTGTCGGAGTAAAAAAGTTATAATGCCGCACTCATTGAGTCTCGTCGATATCATGCTTATAAGTGATTGTAGCGGCCAAGCGAATATTCACTGCGGGATCAGTTTGGTACAGTCCACGAAGACAGGACCGTTGGGCACTCGGCTGTATGATGAATTCCGCCATATTGGAACTACTTTAAAGGTCCCGGATGAAACATGGCTGCGCCCATTCCGAACACAAGTTGGCGACCTATTTGGCTAGTGACCTATTCGACCGATCCAGCTGACGAAATTACACTTCTATTCTGAGCTAAAGGAATGGATAAAAAATAATATATTCTACTTTCATTTGATAGACATAACGTTGGATTTTATTGGTTGATAAATAGATGAATTAAGGCGACTGTTGTCTTTGTTTTAAATAGGTTTCCAACGAACAGGTTGCAGCTCGATCGGTCGAATAGGTCGCTAGCCGAATAGGTTCCCAATTTGTGTAATAGCTTCAAGTTTTCCTGTTAAAGTAAACCGGTAGCCGCATCGCAAATGTATGGGCGTGGGTACATATCACTTACTGTCATACAGCCGAGGCTAGATGTAGTTTACGGAATCTGCCGAGATTTGCCGAGTGGACCGTTGGGGAGAAAAATTTGAAAATTTAACTGCGTTTTCCTGCTTTTCCAGCTCGTGAATACAATACAGCAACTTCAATGTGGTCCAATATAATAGCCTACCTGAATCCCAAAGAACCAACCAGTCGTCCCGGGGTATGGGGGCCTCGCCCTTTTTCTGCTATGCCAACCCGTGAGTTATGTAACTTTTTAACCGAAATCGCACTCTATGACGATCTTAATTCCAACCACCCATCCAGACTGTTCAGCTGCACGTACAAATAATAATCAATGCCCGAAAAATGTCGAACAAAGTCAATACAGTACAAATTCGTGGCATTCAATGAAAAGATTCAATTTTGATTGTCAATTTTCAAAAATTATCCGTACGGGGGGGGGGGGGGTACGTGGTTGGAACGCGTACTTGTGTGGCCCTTGTTGCTACCGATGTCGTTTTTGAGACAAAACACGCTTACACTATACCTTCTATGCTAATTCCCTGCCATTCTAATATTAATCCAGAAGATCAGTAAATATTTTCAAATTTGTGAAAATTTAGTTTATATGATCTATACCCAGGTGTAAAGTAATCCACCAACGCACACCACAAAATATATTTTCCTTGTCCTTTACAATCTGTATTGTGTGCTACAACTTTGAAACACAACATTTGACTACGTACATGTTAACGTTAACGTTAAACCATCCGGAAACACACATAGCATCTCTCACACCCAAAACTCTGTCAGCAAACAATAATTATATGTTTAAAACCTACTGTCCCATATCTAACAAATATTTTTAATAAGTGTCATCATACAGCTATCTTATAATAATTTTTCATAATGCCTGTGACACTATTCTCGTGGAATTCATGACGTGCGCGAAAGTAATCTTAAGGTTATTTATTATGACACTAAATCCACAGCCGTTTTCAAAATTCAGCATTTTATAAACCTTGACAAACTATATTCTGAAGATAATCTCACATATCTTATAGGTTTTTGTTTTTCGTGTAGAGCGGTCCTCCTTAGTGGTTATCAAATACTGTTCTCGACCAGTTGTTACGAGTCAACATCAACCTGTAACATCAAGGGGAGATAAATCTTTAATGCCAATTCTCTCTCATTGTCCTGTTCCAACTTTTCCCTAAATTTCAAAACTTGTAGGGGTTGATCATAGATGTTTAAAATACACTTAGTTCGGTGGTGGAGGAATCACCACCCGAGCTGTGAATTTATGAGACGAAGTTTTTCTGGACCCATTTTTTTGTGTCGATTCCGAATCTAGGTGGTGATCAGGCGTTTGAGGGAGCGTTTTCGAAATGTGGGTTAAATGTCAAATTTCCAGGACTGCTCACGATAAATAAGTGTTTATGATGCCACTGGACAACTGTTTGATTTGTTTGATGAGAGTAGCAGGAGTGTGTGTGGAAGAAGAGGGTATAAAATGCGTTTAATGTGCAGCAAAAGACTACTAAGGTAAGATAATAATAAAGAAATAAAGTTGTTATTTTTCATCACAATTAAAGTTCCTCCAGAAGATCTTTTTTCTAGTGTCATCTTCTAGCTGTTTGAAACTGTTAGAAAGTTGTGATTACCTTTCTGGACAATTTCAATACTAATCCCGATTGAATAAAAAGTATCAAGATCAGTATTGAAAGTGTGGAGGACACAAAAATATCTTACCTACTCCTCTTCGCATATCTAATATATGGAGGTGCTAAAACATATTGTATTTGCCCTCTTGCTTGGGCGAAATAGACATCCCAATCATTTTCTTCGCAAACGTTGATCCAAATGTACAAATTTTGATCTATATTGAGACGAGCAAAGGTAGGAAATATCGCGAAAGGCGACTATCATCAGTAGATGATGCTAGGAAAAAGATTTTCTGGGTGAAAAAACCCAAACCTTTCTTTATTACCACCTTGCCGTAAACGTGATCTTTTTCTGCATGGCTGGAATGAAGATTTACAATGTGAATTGGTTTCTGAAGCATATCCAAAGGATGCGCGAGCTGTTGGCGAGCAACCAAGAAAATATTTATCTGGCTCTTATAAACTTTGGATGAAGACTTAAAATAAACTATTCATAATAACACAACTTTATGAATTTGCTATTTCTTGGTTATTACATGTACATGCAACGTATCAATACTCTTACAAGTATCTTTTGCTTGATAAAGTTACACGGAAGAGTATTTAAGCGTTGCATGTTATAAACCAAGAAATCCATAAAGTTGTGTTATTATGAATATTATATCTTTACCTAAATGTCATTCGGGGAACTTAAAACAAAGAATAAACTATTAACTAAACATATCTCTGGGTTACTGTGTTTCTGATTTACATTCACAGATCTATTGAAAAGTACCATTATAATTTAATAATTTGAACGAAATCGCTAACGGGCAACCACTTTAGGCTCAATTATGAACAAAATGATTTCGGTCCCTCAAAATACATGTTGTAATTTCCCCATTATTATAATGATTTTGTTTGCAACAAAGAATTCAGTTTCTTTAAATATCACTTCCGTATCGCCATACATGTATTTTTATTTATACCAACATTACTTTAATGTCCAACATGATTTTGAAATAATAACTTACCAGATTATTAAACAAGTGTAGATGGTATAATCCTTAGATCGACATAGGGAAACTAAATGCTAATTCTAAATGGCTATTAGGCTACACTTTTTTTATTTTACATAGATGTGGTTTAGAATATAAACGTTTCAAATATTCATTAAACAGTTGGCTCAATAGGTATAATTCACTAGAGAAAGTGTCCGGGTCAGATCCAGCTGCTTTTAGTGTAGCAGGGCATGGGTACTAGCAAGGAACGGTCATTAGTCTTCATGAAGAGACGAGAAATGTTTTGTTTTTAATATTTTTCAATAACCAAGCCCCGAGGTTATTCCCCTTTGTTATGGAAACTTTGTTAGAACTTTACAGCCTGCGGTTAATGTCCTGTCTTTCTGATTTGTTATTATTTGTCTATCCAAATGAAAGGGAGAACCCTTTTGGCGTTATATAATAACATTTAGGGTTATTATCTTTTACTATGACTCCTTTAATGACACGTTAAAGGCTTTGATGTAGGTCTAATGTTTTTTAAATTTGTATGAGTTGTTTAGGTCATAATATCACAACAGAAAATGAATGAAATCAGGGGTATCGTTCAAATGTGGATGCAAGTATTAAAATTGTCATAAATATGCCTTGGTGACTACTCTTTTAAAAAATGTAAGCCATTCGAAAATCCAATATGGCGTCCATTTTCAAGATGGTCGATTCGCAAACAACACAAAACATTTTTTCTTGCGATAAAATCACGCTATATATCCTATTATATTTATCCTAAACATATATTTCAAGTTTCATCTAAACTTGAGAGCTCAAGAAAGTTCACAAACTAGCACAGCTCACACACATTTGCGTCAAAAGGCATGGGCCATACATAGAACCCACAAAGTGGTTGTCTGGTGTAGACCAAAATCGAACTCCCTTCTAAAGCTTTCCATCTTTAACATGTTTCATCTAAATCAGACCAACAACTGTGAGCTCCACAGGCTTTGCACATAATTCACATTTTGCGTAAAAGGCAAGTAACATAACCCAAGACGTTGATGGCCTTGTGCAAACCAAAATCGAACTCCTCCAAGAAATATCGTGAGTTTCGTCTAAATTGGGCCCCAAATTACGGCCCTCGTAGGGCCCAAAACATTCATACATACTTCACAATAAAATATACGTCGATAACCCAACATATTTTAAGTGTCATTCCAATCGGATGAAAGTTGTGATCTCTAGATTGTTTACAAACAAACGTGAACGGACGGATGGACATGCACGACAATATAAAAATGTGCGCGTATAAAAACCCTCGCAATCGGTCCAGTTGGTAATATTTTGTAAAAGAAAAACCAGAAGCGGCAGTCATCTTGGAAAAGGGGATTATCTTAATAAATGACCCTACACGGGCACCCATGCAATTCAATGTTTACCTGACTACCAAACTATTAACTGCCGGACAACTTAAATAATTATAGGTGCTGGTGGGTATGTGCCTTATTGTCTGGCAACCTTTGTTTCTTTACTGACCAAGTATTATTCGTTATCATCGATTGGCTATACGGTTCACTTTATGTGTATAAATATATTCACTTCACAAAAAGGTAAATTAGCATAAAGGAATAATCTGATCAGGCAGACTAACGTATCTTAATTAGGTATTCACGTAAGAACAAACTTATTAAGTTGTTTAAGTGGCATTTAGTAACTGGATGAGGATAACACATGACACAATTATATGGAATACAAGTTACTTAAAGAATTTATTTCAGCGACGTTTCGACGAGGGTTCTCCCGTCTTTATCAAGCTAAGAATGACAATCATAGCACAAATGAAGATATATATACAAAATATGTAACAAAGGAAAACATTTATATACAATGAGAGATAATCAGTTGAAACCATCAAAGGGATAGGAAGCCATAAGGGTGGAAATAAGTGGGCTATGACTAAGACAACATCAAAAAATGAAGACCGCTATTGGGGTGACTATGCTAACACTGAAGCCATGATGTAATATGTATAGGGAAGCCCTGTTAATTAGTGAAGTATAATGATTAAATGGTATAATAACACAAAAATTAGGAGAGTGAATATACATAAATCTTCTCTAAGACAACTCATGTTTTAAACACATTAAATAATTGTAAACATTTATAGTGTAAAGCATGTAAATAAAAGCCATATGAGAAATATGAATATTTAGATTAACAACAATATGAGGTACATGAAAAACATTTTTTTTTATAAACAATTTGGGAAGTGAAGTAATAATTAAGAATAGAATGATATAATGTGAACGATATGTAAAAAAAACTTTATGAAACAAAGTGAATTTTTCCAAATTTATACAGCATTAGGAAAAATATATACGATCCTAAGTCTTAAAAAGAATAGTGTTATTTAATAAGATTATCATATGCTCTGGGAATGAATAGGCCAGGATCACGGTTGAGTTCCGGCTGGTGCCTTTTTATGTTGATGGCTTCTAAGAGTTTCCTTGTCTTTTTGTTGTGTTGATTGGTTGTCAGTGTCTTGATTCCATCCCAATTAATTTTGTGTCGACCGTTGTTGCTGAGATGTTGGGCTATTGCAGAAGTATTGTTGGCTGCTAGGGATTGGTGTTCTTTAATACGGGCATTTAACGGGCGTTTCGTTTCTCCTATATAAATGCTGCCACACGTACAAGAAACTTTGTAGACACATCCTTTAGGTTGTTGTGGGTTGGTTGGGTTCATTTTTCCATTGGCTCGCAGTAGGTCTTTCAAGGTACTGTTACTGGAAAAGATTGTGTCAATACCTGCTTGTTTCAGAATCCTTCTTATGTGGTAGGATGAACTGCCGTTAAATGGTATGCTGACCCGAATGGGTGAAGGTTCTGTTCTTGCTGTCTTAATGCCAGAGTCCCTGGACGTTATGGTGGAATTAATGGTTGTATTGATTAACTGTTTGGGGTATTGGTTAAAGGTGGAGAAGACTTGCTTGAGGTGTTCAATTTCTTGCTGTAGGAGATCATGATCACAGATATTGAGGGCGCGGTTGGTGAGCGTTTTGATGATGGCTTTCTTAGTTTGGGATGGATGGTTGGATTTGTAATGGAGATACTGGTCAGTGTGGGTCGGTTTCCTGTAAACTGAAGTACGGAGAGCGTTGTTGTTTCTTTCGACATTGACATCTAAAAAGGGGAGGCAATTTTCTGTTTCCAGTTCCATCGTGAACTTTATTTCATTATGCTGTGAATTCAGGTGGTTTAATAAGGCATGTGGGTCGTCTCCATCGTTTAGCATGACGAAAGTGTCATCAACTCGCCTATACCAACAAATAGGTTTAATGAGCGAAGAATTAAGAGCATGTTTTTCAAAGGCTGTGAGGTAAACTTCTGCTAACAGAGGTGATAGTGGGCTTCCCATGGGCAATCCTCTGGTTTGTTCATAGATGTCGTCTCCCCATGTGAAGTAGGTGGCCGAAATGCAGTTTTGGACAAGGTCTATGATGCTGTCAGTGGTGAGGCTGGTGATCAGTGGGATGGGTATTTCTTCAATGGACTTGCGTAGGCTGTTAATGGCTTCTTTTCTGGGTACATTCGTGAAGAGGTCAACCACATCGTAGGAGACGAGTCTTCCTGGATTCTTGACTTTTTTAATGTTGCTGCAAAATTCTTTAGAGTCCAAAATGTAGGAATCTGCAGTTTTGGCTATTGGTGATAGTAATTTGGATAGGTACTGTGCTGTTTTGTAGTAGACCGAGTCTCTGGAGCATACAAGTAGTCTGGCATAGCATAGTCACCCCAATAGCGGTCTTCATTTTTTGATGTTGTCTTAGTCATAGCCCACTTATTTCCACCCTTATGGCTTCCTATCCCTTTGATGGTTTCAACTGATTATCTCTCATTGTATATAAATGTTTTCCTTTGTTACATATTTTGTATATATATCTTCATTTGTGCTATGATTGTCATTCTTAGCTTGATAAAGACGGGAGAACCCTCGTCGAAACGTCGCTGAAATAAATTCTTTAAGTAACTTGTATTCCATATAATTGTGTCATGTGTTAACAAACTTATTGATTAACTTGGTACATTCAGATTAGAACCTAATCGATTAGTTACTATACAAGTTCAAAGAGGTGAATATGACTTGTATAATAATTGCATTTTAATCAGCTTATTCCAGATAAGTTTTCACTGTTCATTTGACTAATAGAGACGCGTGTGTGCTTTATATTGGCTTTCTACGTCTATTTACTCCCATTAATATTCCACCTAGCATAGTGGAATCACTTGATAGGATGATAGTGTTATCACTAAAAACATAGAACCACCATGGGTACGTGTACAAACCAGAACAAAGTCAACATAAGGGGACGTTGCCTCCCCATGCCATCAAATATCACAAACAAATTTCCTGAAAGATTTTAAGCAAATATTTTGAGATTGTTGGTTTCAGCAATGTTTTTAAGGGCATTTGTGGAAATAAATTGAGATGATAGGGACGGTTGCTCAAAACGAAGCTATTTTAACGATCTGTTTAAAAACTCTAACGGATCGTTATCTTGCTAACGTGTGATTTGTTAAAGGTTCGTAAAATTTCTGTTGCTGGAAAGTCAATTCCATTATCCGTTAGCTAATAGATTGTTTAAAGTTAATCCAAGAGAAGACTGTCCGTTGGTTGAATTTTAAATTTTTAAATTCAATGTACAAGTTCATAGAAGTTATTGTTAACAAGAAACCGAAGACAATGGAACAACTGACAAAAAGATAACTATAGAATTTACTGCAGAAAACACTATAAAAAACTTTATTTTGTCAATTAGGAATTTTAGCATAAATCTGTAGGAAAATGCATATAAAATTTGCACTACAGAATAGTTTGAGATCTTTAGGACATAACCATATTTTAAATTTCATTAAAATGGATAAAAATGTGACCTCTAAAGTGTCCACATCCTTCGCATTACACAGGTTTTTTTTATGAAATTAGAACTCAACCTTCATTAATGTGTAACGGTGACATACTTAAACTTTAAAAAAAAAGAATGAATTCTGGCGGGTTCACAAGTTTAAAATGTGATTTTTCGAACAACAGGAGCCATAATCCAGGCAGTTACGTTCCCATATGCCCGATTATCGAAAGGAACCCAAATCTTTGTGATATGAACATAGCCCCGTCTTCATGACGTTAAAGGGACAGTCCCGATTTGAACAAAGTCTAAAAAAATAAAAGTCTGAGTACATATGAAATTTAAACGCCAAAATATAGGAGAGTGGTGTATTGAACTTGTCTCAAAATTTCAGCTCAAATTATTTAGTCGTTTGGACGTGAACGTCAAAACTGGTTATCCGGACACGTAACTCTTTTAAGATTTATGGTCAAATTTTTCGTTGGTGACCTGATAATCGATTCCCGTTCCTGAGAGTTCTATATAGTAGTCCGGACGTCGGGGCCGAGAACCCTTTTTGTTTGATATATAATGTTTCTCGGTGGATTATTGTTGGGTAGGGTTCCCTTAATTTTTCCAGGGTGGGTGTGGCCGTGTCACACTTCGGGAAAATAATTTTTTCAAGATGGCGACCAAAAATGGCGAGAAAAATACAAACATCTCATTTAGATCGACTTCCAGGGCTGAAAAGCATACTTTTAATGGAAGGTAGGCTCGTTTCAGGTTCATCTTTACAGCTACGTCTGTTGGAGATACGGTCTCAAGTTCAGGAGTCACTGCTTGATTTCTACCTATTCTCGATTTCAGCTTGATTGTCGTGCTTCGCTGAAATTAGAGAATCCTCTTAATCTGTCTCATTTGAGATTGGAACGCAGGATAGTGATGAAGAAGACGATGAAGATGACGCAATATGATACATTAATATTAAAATCGCAGCTCGATTGTCTCACTTTCTTTTTTGAAACTAGAGAATCCTCTTAATCCATAGCAGAATACAATGAACACTTTTGATTAATCAAGAAACGTTGGGTTTTTTTTTACGGAACAGTTCTCAAAAGAAAGAAACTCAGAATAATATTTTGATCAGTCAGGTTTCTGGTGAGAAGTGTTCTGTAAAATTTTTTCTTGATAAATTTAAAGGTGTCCATTCTATCCTGATATGGATTAAGAGGATTCTCTAGTTTTAAAAAAGCACAACAATCGAGTTAGAAATCGAGAATATGTGGAATTCAAACAGTGGCTCCTAAACTTGAGACATTACCTCCAACAGACGAAGCTGTAAAGGTGAACCTGAAACTAGCCTACCTTCAATTAAAAATATGCTTTTCAGCCCTGGAAACCGATCCACCAGACATTAGTCCACTACACTACGTCTGGAGTGAGGACTCTACCAGTCCTAAAAAAATCACTATTGCCCAGAATGGTACCAGATGGAACTAATATGGTACCGGATGTTCTGATAAAAGTTATGAAATGCGGATGTCAATCTGAGCCCCTATGTCAAAGCGGCCGTTTTGTGACTGTAAAAAGTCAGATTTATCATGTTCTGATTTTTGTTGTTGTTTTAATTCAGACAAATACTTCAATTCCGTCCCATTTGAGATTAGAACACAGGATGGGGATGATGAAGACGAAAAAGATGGTGAAGATGACACATTATGATACATTAGTATTAAAATTGCTTTGGTTATGTTTGCTACTTATAGTTTTAGCTAAAATTGAAATTTCTGGAACGATTTATCACAAACCCAGCTGTGTTAACTTTCCTTTTCTATTTCACGCCTTAACGGTGGGTCTAATGTTATAAAAGATGTCCGAATTCGCGTTAAGCGACCCCGTAAAAACAAATAAAACGATGTATTACACGACCTAGTACTCTAGTAGGGCGAAATATGTAATTCTTATACTTCCACCGCCATTTTTGGACGCCATTTTGAATATCTTTGTCGGATGTTAAAAATATGCTCGCCTTCGGGTTCAGCGACCCTGAAAACCTTTAAAATGATATTACAGGACCTAGGATGGTGAAGATAGTCAGAATATTTTTTTTTCATTTGATTGACCCTTATGGGCTTTGGCTATCTTGTAATTACAAGATAGTCAGAATATTTTTTTTTCATTTGATTGACCCTTATGGGCTTCTGGAAGGGGCAGATAACATGGTCCCAGCAAAGGGATATCCCGCAAGATCTGTTCACTGTAATGCCCTCTCGCACAACGAAGCCACGGGATCACGACAAACTGTCCTAATTTCGTCCCTTCTTGCCTCACGTCGCACAGCCAGTTACGATTGGTCTTGTTCCAAGTGGTTTTTGGTCAGAGTTGTCTTAACCGCACGGCGAAGGGAAATCGCCTCACTGTGGGTTATGACTTCGCAGGGTTACTCGTTCCAAAGAGGAGGCAGAAAGGAGCGAGAGAAGGATCATTTATCGCGTTTTCTCGGTTTTACCATCGCACTCATCGGCTTCTATAGAGCACGGCTCTCGTGTTCCTTTTCGGTGATCGGACAGTAATGCACCAAAGCAACAATATGGATTGGCAGCACAATATTTCTGAGACAATAACATATATATGTCCCGTGTTTACGGGTGCAATGACAGGGAAAATAGTGTTTTCGCGTGAAGCCGCGTTGCCGCTAATTTTAGCCGATTTCCAACTGTCAAGTTGTTTTTAAAACTCACCAGACTCACTTGCATTGAAGAAATGATAGTGAAATTGTGTTCTTGGTAACAAACTGAAACCATTGCAATGCTTTTCAGAAAACCATTAGATATCAATCCCAAAGACTAGAATGTGAAATAAAACATTTATTATATAGTTATTAGCGTACTGTTATGAAATAAAGAGATAAAGTCAATGTGATTGAAAGCAGCAAATTAAACCCATCTAATCGAATTAATCAATAAATCATTTAGATTTAATTCTTGATATTACCGCGTTGGGTCTCATTTGAATCAACGCACTTTAGAATTAATCTTGAATTATTCGGAACATGGTTGCATATTATTGTTTTGTTATCGCATACAACACATCATGCAGAGTAATAGCATAGCAATATAATATATATTATTTAAAAAAATCACCTGAAGACCATTAAAGGAACATTATATGTAATGGGTATAAAAGGTGGCGTTTAATCACTTTAAAAGCACTTAAATCTCCTGGGTTGTTAAGATTAGAATAACATTGATACAATAGCTTATTGATTATATAATAAATAGTAAGGTGTCGATTGGGAGGATACGCTGATTGATTATTAATGTGCTATCATAAATTAACTATTACGGTTGTGAACACTCTTTCACAGAAGATTTCAAGCTTGAGTTAAAATTATGTTTATTTTGTACATAATTCCCAATACTATGTCGTATTTGTGTCCAAAGATCAGGTAATCATTTCTTTAGTTAGTTACTATGATCATTCTATCATGCAGTTCTTGGCATCAGATTATTGCATTTTTATTTTGTAGTTTTTGAAAAGGCTCGCCTTTCCGTAGAAAAGTTTTTTTATTTTGGAAAAAGAAAGCATTTCCAAAGGTAAAGTTCGTTCCGGAAAAAAAGTTGAATTAGTTGTTAAAAACATTTGTTTTATACTTACAGATAAAGTTGTATATAAATTATTATATGCATGTAGATGAGTTTTGTTAACTGGAGTTGACAATTTACTTGCAAAAGTGTTAAAAGTGTTTTGAAACGACAGATATGAAGAGATCTAATATAGTTTTACACTTAATCCTCGAGATTATTGGATTATATGATATCGCATGTATTGATGGTAGGAATATTTTTTTTTTTTTAAAAAAAAATCATTAATTTCTCCTGACATATTTTATGTAAAAGCATACAAAATGTGATATTTTTATGGATTTACTTCCGAAAATCTATTGTCTTCTTTTAGTTATCACCTTGAAACTTTACGCTCAGTTCATTGAAATTCTTTATACAACCAATAACCGTTTGTTTACAACCATTATCAACAATTTCTGAGCATTGTAATCCATTTGGAATCTTGTACTTACAACCATTATCAACAATCTCTGAGCATTGTAATCCATTTGGACACTTGCACTTACCAGCCCTGATGCGTGGGTGGTGTTTCTCTTTATTTCATTTTTTTAAACCTATATTGTAGTCTGGAGAACTGTTTTTCTTGTACAGAGAGGTACAGGAGAAAACATTTGGAGTTTTTATAACGAAGCAGGCAGTTTTCGCGACGATGTCGACCTTAATCCAGA
The DNA here is from genome assembly GCA_036850965.1 of Patella caerulea. Taxonomy (NCBI): domain Eukaryota; kingdom Metazoa; phylum Mollusca; class Gastropoda; family Patellidae; genus Patella; species Patella caerulea. Next base: position 31,426,480 of record JAZGQO010000006.1, read on the forward strand.
TAAGAACTTAAGAAATCCAAGTCACATCGCTTCAGACGGCAACTACAAAAGCGACATCTTTAATAAATGGGGTACCCAAACACCCAAAAAGGTAAATATGTGTGGTTTGTAGCAATGTCTAACCTCGAGACCATCAAACAACTTTGTTATGAAATACGTCACACGGATCCAAATTTTAACTACGATTGCCCGTTCCATTATTTGAAATAATGATATGCCAGCATCAAAGGATGGCGTCACTTCTGTATTTTAATAAGAATTAATGTATAAAATAAAACTTGATTTACTATATACCAACAGTACAGAAAATAACGAATTTTCCCTCGCCATTACGCCTCAAAACTTTATTCAAGAAAATCATCACGAAACCTTGCTTTTATGTCATGCAATTAACTTCAACCACTGACATATATTGAAACACTCACCTGTAACACAAAATTGGTCCTTTACATTATATTTTTTTAAGTTAATTATCGTTATTGTTGTAAATAGTTTTACATATTGTTACTTTATAATCCTCGACTACAGATTCGACTAGCACTACATAACGATAATGGTGGCATATTATGGCATATGACCTTTAACGGAAGTGAAACAACGAAAGATCCTGCTAGTTGGTTTACTGTACAGCGGCTCCTGTCATCGCTTGATACTACAATAATGGATAAAAAACTTCAAGATAACTTGGTGCTCATGTAAGTTCTCCAAACATTCTTTAAAAGATTTACTCCAACCAAGAAACTTTGTGATACATACTTTAGTTCCACGTATCTATTAAAGTTTATATTATTTATTTCTTAGATTGTTTATTATGGAGGTGCAGTGCTGTCTAACTCAGTACCATCCTTCTCTTTGACATTAAAAACATGAATTAGAATTCAATATTGGTAATTTATCCACATAATGGATACTTAACAGCATCCATCTATAATCTACTAACTAATAATAATTGTAGGTTTAACCAAGATACCATATCAGTCCAACAAAAAGATCAAAACACGTGGCTACATACTAGTTGGCTAACTTCATCATCAGGACCTGAAATAGCGTTTTCTAGTAGAAGGGCAATAGCTAGAACTAAGTTAGCTGGTAAGCACTATAATTGTCCAACAATACAATACAATGGTCACGCGTATTGTCAAACTTCAACGAACAGTACAATATATATACTGATCATATGTATTATGGAACTATCTTAAGGACTGTCAATATCTACAGAGTTTGTTTCTAAATGACTCTAGATCGGTGTCTGCCAATTTCACCCTGGCGAAATTCTAACACTGATCGTTAACCCAAGATGGTTAGATTAATAAATTAAAAACCTTTTAACGGTCCATCTCGTCAGTCCTAAGCTTTGTAATCGTGTAAGCGTGTAATCGGTGTAGGATAAGCCGGGTAAAGAAAACTGAAGAAAATAAATTAACCCAGAAAGAGAAAAAAAAAAACAAGCCGGCAGGCCGGGGTTTTTCTTTCGAGAGTTTTTTTCTGAAATCTTTCTTCCCCTGCATAACCGAAGATAAGGACCAATCTTGCTTGTAAATTATCTATATTTTTAAATGTAAGTAAAATGAGAATGTTCTAGAAATCCAGTAAGAAAAACCTTATATTATCATGTTTTCATATGAAAAAAAAACCTACCTTGGAAGAAAGACTTTCAGAAGTATAACCAAAATTCCCGTGTATATACCCAAATCCGCCCTGACTTTCAGACCGCACGTTATTCAGGTCTTAGAATATATCAAAGAGATTTACAGTTATAGGTTTATAATGAAAGATAAAAATAATCATAGGGTATCTGAACTCTAATCTTCAGTGTCCAGATTGTTCGCAATAACATTTGGGTTATCAATATTTGAAAATACCATTTGAGGCGGCTGTATTTTTTAGTTGTAGCACGGGCGACAAACATTTTGGCGAACTGTGTCTGGCAACCTTTTTAAAAAATGTTATTTCTTTTTAGTAGGGCATCGTGCATCAATAATACAATTAGTACTGTCAGTAACTAAAATGTCTTATCAGGCCAAACACTCTACAGATGTATACTTTATTTAGTCCAAAAACAACACACCCGATTATATATACTCTCATTTTAAATTCGCAGTTTTGAAATATTTCATTTCAATATGATTTAAATATCCTTATTTCCAGATGTGTCGTATCTACCTAATAATCAACTGGTATTACAGACAACTAATATGTTCTATTACAATGTGGTCGCTGATAACAGAGCGGTAATATTGTTTCTACTTTAGTTGTATGTAAACTGTATGCAATGTATCATTAAGAATTTTAAAGCATTCTGTTATCGGCGATGGTGCTTCTGATATCCGTTATAATTCATCATAAAATCCGTTATAATTCATTCTGAATTTCGTTGTAGCACATGTTGATATCTGTTAAAAATATTCTGGAATCGTTAAACATATAATATATGCAGCAATCCGGTAAATAATGTACTACATCTAGATTTTACTAATATTACAGACATGTACTACAACTAGATATATTTATGGTATTGGTATAGAGAATAGTCTTACAGCCTCTACATCTATAGATTATGTTCGGTTTCAAACGAGTGCAGAGAAAACATGTTACGCTGGATTACTACCCTACAGAAATAAATTTGGAGAAGAAGAGGTAGGATAGTTTTTTTTTTAACTTATACATTTGTATAGCAGTATGTCTGATACGTTTTTAGTCTCCTCCAATAAATACACTAACACAGTCACTAAGTACATGTGTAGACAATAGCACTGTATGTAGTACCCTACAGAATGCACCAAGAATCCAATTTCCCAAAGTTTATTGAAAATGGTTAGTGCGTGTGCGTTGTATTCTAAGGTCTGTCACTGGCGTGGTTTCGGTTCCATTGTTGTACGAGTAGGGTCGCCTGTTCAATTTCTGTAAGGAATGTCATTACCGTCACCTTAATGTCAACCCTCACAATACCCAAACTTCTTACCATTTACATCGACCTGAACTATTTTACACCAGTAGTTGCCAGAAATCTGTATTTTTTTGCCAGGTATTTCGACCAAACTCTACAAAAGGTGTCAACTATGTTTTTCCCGTGGCAACAACCAAGTTCCATACTTTAAGACTAGATTATACAAGTCGTGCTTATGGTAATAAAATATACAGATTTGAATGGCGGGGTATGTAATCTTATCATCAGTGATACTTCTGTATTCGTGTTATCATCATATGCCCCCCCCCCCTCCCGGTATCTTAAAAAGTTTGTGAATTTTGAACAGTAACTATCGACTTATTACAGAAATTATTGCATCAACATTTTGCAAATGTATGTATATAATTGGGAGATAATTTTGTGAAATCAGCAGTAGCCTAATGTTTGCAGCTTTTCATACATTTTGGTGAAACTTCCCTGCAAAGCCCTTATTTAAGACTTACATTCAAGGTTTGAACTCAAGTCAAAAATTGCAAAATTTCGCGTGGAACGGGAGACGCACGTGGCTTCCGGGTACACAAACTCCACGCCTCTCCCCCTTATATTCAGTTACCGTGTCAGTAGTTGTGGCTACTTGTATTATTGGAACTAAACAATATAGTTTATAGTACTCGAACCACTAAATTCCAAACGTGATACTGTATTCTAATCCTGATAAACGCTGTCCGTAAGAAGACAAAAATTGAATACAAAAAGTGTTTACTATGCTTAAAGTGGGTGATCTCCCTTTCTATGACAGCGAATATAAATATCTTACTTGAACTACATTGCGCCAGAGGGTAGCCCAGCGGTCCCCGTCATGACAATGAAATTGGCCAATATATTATTCCTAGGCTGGAAATATTTATGAATCTATCTAGCATTGTAATAATCTAGTCATAGGTTCACTGAACAACAGAATATCATTCAGCCCATTTACTGCTGGGAAAATGCTTTTTATTTCACAGAAGCAATGAATGAATAAACTTTTCAATGTGATAACACTATTCTTAACAATTTCAGATACTTATTTTTGATTTTTGTTTTGTTTGTAACAAATGACCTTAATTATGATATTGTATTACTGTTGTTCTGATCGTCTGATATTTTGTTTCATTCCTGTCATCTATAGAGGGTGATTTTATACCAGCTTCTATATTAACCATACAATGGTCTGAAGGTAATAAAACTATATTTTGTAAAAATCAGTAATTATACAAACATATAACTAGCCTCAAAACGATACAAAAAAGTTTAACGTTGGCTTGCCCGGCGTTTTGTGGCTTCATATGTTATATAAATTAATTATCAGCCATTTATTCAAATGATAAGCCCATAATTCACTCACTAGACCATCTACTATCATAGATATAGGGTGGGTTACACAATGAACGCTAATATGGCCGATACCCTCGGAGACACCATGCAGTAAAAAAGTAAAATGACAGAAAATCAGTTATTATCGTGGCAATGCTTGATGTAAATTGAGAACATTACTGTCAGTCAGATATCGTCGGAGACAATTTATTACTATAAATCTTTTGTCAAAACGTCAAACATTCATAAGTTCGCTTAAAATAACATGAGAGAAATTTTCAATAATTTCATTTTTCATTAACAGTCTTCGTCATTAACATTTTTTTTATAAAACTATGTAGTCTAAATTACAATCAGATTAAACACAGATCCTATTTCGTTTCGTTTTTTAAAGTTCAAAATTTCGTTTTACTTTACTACACTAAAATCTGGAAGAGTTGTTATCATTGATGGGTTCTGGATGATGTGAGAGATTAGCCAATGAAACGGTCTGTTAGCGGATACGGAGAGCTTTTGGCGTGAGGTGCAATGAGGGTAATCCACTAGAAACATCAATACTGATTGTTTAATCAACTGATTGGTTAATCAAATGTCTGCTCGTATGACCTCTGATGCGACCTTCCAAAACAACTGGTCAGATGGTCATCGAAGGCCATCGAAGGTATAAAAACTAATCGAAATATAGATCTGTGTTTAAATCATATTATGTCCTCGACTTCAAATACATGTTCTCCCAATTTCTCCTATCTTACAGACAGTGTGGCAACTACCGATCAATTTCAACATTTAATAGTCGACGATGAAAATACATCAAAACGTAGGCGTAGATATACAAGTGCTAGCGACAATAGAGGGTCAGTTATAGTGTTCGGTTTCTTTGGTATTCTAATTCTTATCGCCATCATCATCATTATTGTCATGCTAGATGTGGCAACCTTGCATCGTCATCTGAGATTCATGAAGAAGAATACCTTTGATTGTCGACAAAGTTCTATGAAGAAACTAAAGGTATTACGACAAAAACTGACCAACTATTCGAGCCAGAAAAACAAAGATAAACCAAGTGAATCAGCACCGACTAAGACGAACGACAAAAAGGCGCAAGATAAAATACGGAAAGTGGTCAATGTCAGTATGGCCAGAAATTCCATGAAAAGGGGAAGGGTAACAAAGACGCCAATGGTTGTTGATAAACCCGTCAATATAGTACCGACAATTGCTGTTACTAATACAAGTGTATCTGTTAATTCCACTGTTAATAAAAATAATACTTCTAGAAGAGGAAGTACTCTGCCAATCAGTAAAAGAGGCAGCATGAAGGTAACTCCAAATCGACTAGATGCTAACTATGGCAAGCTTATTTAGACTAAACTTGTTTTCATATAATTAATAATATAGAAACACAAATAACTAATTAATATTTGATGGGGATGTAAATTAATAATATAGAAACACAAATAACTAATTAATATTTGATGGGGATGTAAATTTTATATAAGTATGATGTTGATTATATAGATTTTAAACGAATTGGTTATTTTTTTAAATAAATGTATACGTAAACTTATTTTTTAAAGTTTAGTCTCTTTAAGCATTATTAAATTTTGGTCGTGTTTATGTAATTTGTGCAAATATATATAGGCATTTCATGTGGTGGAAAAATATATAGGAATGTCAAGTGTAGGGGATAAAACATTGGGATGTCATGTGATATTTAGGGAAATATATATAAGAATGTCATGTGGGGAAATATGATGTATTGTGGGATAAATAAATAAAAATGTCATATAGGAAAAATATGGAATGTCATGTATTTTGAAAATAACGGTTTTACTTTGTAATGATAAATAAAAACGCAATGCAATAAATAGGCCTGTAATATTCTCGTGTTCTAACTTTAAATTTACTCGGTTGTCTGAATGAATGAAATGGGGTTTGACGTCCCACTTTTACCTTGTTGTCTTGTCAACGCACTTTTTAAGGAGACGAATATTCAAAATATTTCAGCTTAAATGCGTTACGTTTCTCATTAAATGGAGTTGCGAATTTTGTGAAGGTACATCTTATAGATTGTGGTTTACAGCTACTTATTCCTACCACACGGTAACTTTATAACTCTAGTCTTGGAACGTTACTATAGCAACCAAATGTCACTGGATCCATTTTGAAGATTCACACAGATTTACGTCGAGTTGGCAAAAAACATGTGTTTTACTAGAAACAAGTCTAAACACACATGGTGCACAAATTTAAACAGACTAGAATACGTTTATAGCCTGACAGCAGTACAAGAGCTCAGTTAAAAGTTTTAAAACAGAACTGAGGAGTAATGTAAGTCGAATTACTCCCCTATACTCAAAACACTACGGTCATCTTGTTCTTTAGTTCTGAAACATTGAAGGTAATTAGTGGTTGATCTATATTAAAATATTCTTGATTTTGTATTTAAAACAGAATGTCGACGGATACAAAGATACTTTTGGTATTCAGTCAGTTGTCCTCGAATAGCGTCCATGAATTACCCCCCCCCCCCCCCGAGACCCCAACAAAAAAACAAACAAAAAGTCCAAGGAAATAATATAAACAACCAGAAACACTGACACTATTATAACTGCTACAATAGATTATCAATCAGTTACCCAGGATAGGGTGATCGATCTTATCAGTTCATCCAGAAATCAATTAAGAGTTGTTTAAGTTTGCCATAGTAACCCCCCTCTCCAGGTAGAAAACCGGCACGACGGATGGAATCACGGGGCGGCATGATCAAAAAATAACATGAGGAAAATACGGTGGCTGCTACATGATAAAGTTGAATAAAGCAGGTCTAAAATCCCCAAACCTGTTGCCTTAACAACACCATTAATCTATATTTTAAATACCAAAAGTGATTGTGTTACACGGAATAATGTGATAACCAATTCTCTGATAATGTGAACTATTCAATTTATCAAACAGAAACTTTACCCTTTACAAAAAATATTAACTATAAATATGTTTACACCAGTTTATGTACCTTAAGAGTTTCAATTGTTAATGAATTGACGTCATCGTCACCGTCTTGGATTTGTGAAATAAGAAACATGCCAAATTTCAGATTACTTGAATTGGCGGAGCCTTCGGCTTTCATCGAAGAGCGTTGTTCCAAGCGCTAACAAGATGAATAGCGCTTGGGACCCAGTTCCATGTCCAGTAATTTATTTATAAGATTCGTATTTTCGAGAAGTATTAGACCGCCCTTTAAATATGTTCCATTTGAAATTGTAAGCGTTAAAATGGGAGCTCAATTTCACCATCTTCAAAATTATTTATGGCACTTTTCACTTTGGTTCAACCTTTTTCTACTAAGAAGATGAAGGTCGACTTAAGAAACTTCTAACATGTATATTAAATTACTGCCACTTAGTTCCATATGCCAACATGTATTTCATACTTTCATATAATTGAAGTCTACAGATGGAAGCGAAAGAAAAATAAACCTATAAATTTTTAGGTAGTTTATCATATTGGAGTGAGCGTGTGTCACAAAATGTTTTACACTATATACCAAATAGGTTGCAAGATATTAGTAATAAGAAAACTAATATAATATTATTCTAGTTGGAGAATGCCTATTATCCAGAATATACATTTATGAACATAATTAATAGCCCCACATATGTCACTAATAACGTTATATTGGGAAATTCATGTTATTAAAAGTTTGTTTTTAACGAGACCATTGACCGAAAATAATTTTAGTTTGTGTAATAGAAATTTTAAAAATTATAATAGCTTAGAAATTTTGTTTATTTTCTTTTTTTGACATCCCTGCACATTTTCACATTGAAATCAATAAATGATAATAAAGCAGCCAAACACCGACAGAAACACGATCACTGAGAAAGAAACGGCCGATCACTGATAAAAAAAACAACCCAGTCAATCCCCGATAAAGAAACAGTCAATCACTAATAAAGAAACAGTTAATTACTAACAAAGAAAGTCAGTCACTAATAAAGAGCCAATCGCTGATAGAGAAACAGCCAGTCACTATCACTTTCTCTTCAATTTGTGGATTTAAATTCTGGAAACAAGATTAGATATTTCAAAGTACACACGCCTAATTATTTCTCTTCAATTTGTGGATTTAAATTCTGGAAACAAGATTAGCTATTTCAAAGTACACACGCCTAATTATTGCCGAGCTAGGGTGTTTCAGTCACTGAGTTCAATGTTTGATATTTGAGTGAAAGATGTAGCCTATAAGGTGTGTTTATTGAAAATGTGATTACATACATCTATATTATCATATAACCGGTGTGTAATTATGACTCTAGGGATGTTGTCTAGGTTCATATCATATGTTGTAATTTATAATTTGACATTTACAATCACTTTATGCATATGATATTTTTATCTTAATGAATATACAAGGCACCAAGAACCAGTAACCCAAGATCGTCGAGGTTAAAATTTTACCCTACCATTATTACATGCAATGCATACCACGCGACGTCGATTCAACATTAAATGTTATCCGTCTATTTCAGTTTCAGATTTGTCTACTTTTGTGTAATTTGACTTTATCTCTTTCGACAGTAACGCTTGTTTAAGGTGGTGGACGCTATAAAACTGAATTCACCCTTTATGTTACTTTTATGCGTCAACATGGCCAATGGAGTCATTCAAGGCGAAAGTATACCACACAGTGTGCGATGGGCGAAGTTCTGAGTGAGTAGCGTGCTTTCTGTCTACCCTGCACCAAGTTCAGCTACCAGGGCTTCTTTTACGTTTAGGCCTGCACCGAATAATTAGACGCCAGAAAATTCGAAGGAATTTTTTTGGCCAATACCGGGATCGATATCGAGGAACCCGGAGACCCCCTTCTTAGTGACACAGCGCAATTCTCAATAAGTCACAGTGGCTCCAATAGCAATTCCTACACTGTTTGTGGATTTATGTTAGCACATAAAACAACAATGGGAACAAATAGAGTTGATGTCTTTGGTTATTTCTCCGAAATCGGATTTTACGTAATTTCTAACGGATTTTATTAATTTAGATACAGTAAATCGGTTCAATAGCCGCTGAAAAAAATTAAATCTTTTGTTATATTATACTGTAAGGTGTCCCACAACGCTAGATTATTTGATTGTGCAAGGCGTTTGAACTTGTGGATAAACGTTTGGCGTCAAAGTCTTTGAAGTTCTCGGTAACTGCGTGCATGAAATCTTATAACTGTTGGAAGCCTTTCCGGTCTCCTGTCTTCTTTCGTTAATTTCTCAGTTGATTATTTGTTAAAATTGTAGGCCTGGCAGGGTAAAATGTGTAGTAGTGAAGATAGGATGTAAAGCCGAGCGAGGTACGCCATCAATTCGTTGACGCATACTTAAGTGCACCATAATGCAATAGTAGAAGGATGCTCCATCCTCATTGGGAGCAACATTCATGGAAGAGAGCAATCCAAGTACGTTGGCAAGACTGAACAATTCCAAGATGGCTGCGATGACGTCATACTTGGTTTATGGTCCCAAGTACGCTCATATTTGTTAATTAACCAATATCTTTAGATATATAAAATATGTATATTATATTATATTATCTATCTTATATATACCGATTATGAACAGTACATAATACAAATCACTTTATATCTATGTAGATAAAGATTAACATCTATAACAATAACATATCGTAGAGAGATTTTTTTCACACACCCAACATCATGTGGCAAGCATATTACAGCCAAACAAACAACAACTATAAATATAGAGATAAAACCAGGTGTGAAAACTACAAGTTAGTAATATGTGTTGGTTATGTGTGGTATTATGCCACTTAAAACCACAGATCTGCTGCAGTAGACAGGCATTGTTGTAACTTTACACCGTAACAAAGCATTCGGGCAATAGTTTAAACGAAATCTAGTCAGCAATCAGCATCTTAGGTAAAATGGTAAGGTTGCTAAAAAAATTGTCGAGTTCATCACCTTCTGATATTTTTTTCACGAGTTGGGCGTGTCATTGAATATGATAGGTTTGATGACTAGCAATAGATACAAGTATATAATATCAATATCGCATTTAAAAGGGTTTCCACATTTTTCCGCATAGGTATATATAGTTCTTCTTTTTATATACATCTGTATTAGTACAGTGAAGGCGCTTCTATACATTTACTACAGTTATGTTCGGATTAAGAGGGTTGCGGGGTGCCAAAGCCCCCAATATTAAAGGAGCCAACAAATTTTTCTAAATAAATGTGACTTTTATGTATAGATATCATATAATTTCTTATTTTATTTATATAGTTGTATAGGTTTGTGTTAGATCAATCTAGCTGTCTACCATATTGACATACAAAATGAGCACCCTTTTCAATGTTGACACAGTGACATTAGTGACACTTTCAACTTAGGACCACATGTAAGCTTAAACCAGGTCGGATGACAGTCGCGTACGTTTTGTACTACGTGCTCTGGTAAGGACACGGTGTGGTTACTTTTCTGAGAATTCCCGGAAATGCCCATAATATACTGGTGGTTGACTCGATGTTACATTGGTAGTGCCTGAACCGGAAGTAGTATAACTATGAAACTGACAGTGGTAAAGCAGCGTCACAAGTCCAATGTCACTCTCCGACTCGAGCAGCCCTTATTGCCCAAATTGTAGACACTGAATCGACCGTCAGGTCTTATTTGGTTTTCAACTTGACACGGGTAAAGTGAAAGATAAAAATATTATTTCATGCGTAGGCCTGCTGAATTGCCTTGGGTTAAAACATTTTGTCTTGAGCAACACACTACTTTGTGCGGCATTTTCGGACATCGATTATTATTTGTAAATGCAGCTGCAACAGTTTGATTGGATGGTTGGACTTCGGGTCGGTATAGAGTGTGATCGGTTACAAAATCATTTGACAATTTTGGAGTTGCCTTATTTTCTCCCGACTTCGAAGGTACTGTATTCGCCGGGGGGGGGGGGTGTTCTTGAATAGCATTAATATGCCTCTGTGGCCATCAGATTTTCTCAAATTTTCTTGGGGCTTCCCTACACGGTAAGCTCCGCTCCTCCCCACCCCACAAGACTAGCGTCACCGTGTATAACCCGAACATTTTTCGATAATTTCAACTGGTATCCAACCCATACGCCGATGCATCTACCTATCTCAGGACGTTTTGTGTCTAACCGGGCAATATTTTCTTCTGAAAACTGGTTAATTCTGAGTGGAAATCTTTGACTAAGAAACTTTTATTTTAGTCCAAAATATGTAAGTACCCGAATATACGTTGTATGTTTTAAAATAAAAATCTAGTTGTCAGGTGGAGTTGGGGTCAAACTTCTTGGCTAACCATCAGGAATGGGGGGGGGGGGTATGGGGGTTGTGGGGTTGGGGTGGAGTGGGTGGCAGAGGACTGTGGAGGGGAGTGGGTGCTCAAGACTTAGGACAGTCTCGGTGAATTCAATATCAAATTGAAGCTGAATGGTTGGATGAGTACGGTATATCTATTTTTTTTTTAAATACGAAATTTGATTTTTTTATATTATTATGTAAGGGTTGAATTCTTGTCTGATCATTGAAAATACAAAATCACAACAACTTTGTTTATAAGTGAGAGCGGTTCAGAAATATACAATTTCACACTAACTAAAAACAAATCGTCATATAATCGCTGTGGTGAGAAGATTTTTCTATTTCATCTTCTTTTATGCGACCTCAAAATGGTTTGTCTTGTAAAAGATGGCGATGGAGTAAATAGTATAAAGTTGCACCCAAAGAATAGTAAATTGCATGCCAACACTGACGTTCTGTGCCATTTATGTCCGTCTAGACAAAATAAAGGCATGTACTTGCTTTGTGATGTAGGTGCCAGGCGTAATGCTGGGTGCCAGAGGTGGTTAAGGTATTTTCCGAAAATTATTTTGGGATTGCGAGGTAGTGGGGGTATGTCTCAGATGTTAGGGGGCTATAGATTACTTTCGGGAAGCGGGGATGGGCGGTAATTTTTTTTTAAGACCTTTTGGACAAACGATAAGAATAGGATAAATTTAGTCGAAACCAAGAAGAGTTTAGATTTACGATCTGGGCGAATTAATATGTATTCAAATTTGATTGATGTACATTTAAATATATAATAAATGCGCATAAAATACATTTACTGTGTTATATATTTTATATACATAGTTTAATAATATAAGATCGTCACACCCAAAGAATTTTTTTCAAATTATGTTCCCTTTTTATTGAGACGTTCTGTTTATCCGAAAAGTCGCTTATTTAACGTCGACAAATAGTGTATATATTTATGTTAAAAAAGCAAATTAGAACAGACATACAATACATTGGCTGTTTGCCGAGACCGGATGTAAGGATGTAGATGTGTGAAATATGTAAGGTTATATAGTATATTGTTAAACAAATAAATTATGAATGAGTTAATACGTCGACCTTGAAGAATTGCCAAAAGCGTAGGAGAACTATTACTATATGACCTCACGTGAGGGTACCTGTTAGCTATCTTTCTATTTTATAATAATATAGTAAAGAAAATAGGGTGTGTTTCCAAGTCAATTATATAGTTTACTTGAGTAAAGGGTCGTTTAATGAAAATGTTAACATAATATATTGTAGAAAATGAAAGTGGTTTCTAACTATCGTTTATAAAACCTTGTCCAGTGGCGCCCTTCTGTTGATTTTTAGTCTCAACTTTCAAAGAGGCCAAGAAAACGTCTCGCCAGTTCGGGTAGGAAATATATTCCTGGCTGCTGGATTCTCAGTAGATTAGATTAAGTGGGGTCGTATATTTAAATAGATGGGTAATGTTATATATAATTTAATGTTGTATTTTCTGCTAGAATTGTAGACATGGAACTCTCTTTTGTATTATAAGAATATAAACAATTTGTATGGCAGTATTATTACAGGGGATGTATATATCATATTACAGTAATTATTGTTTAAGTATATACGATGTTGTAACGTTTCCGTTCTGATGCCGTTGGACATGGTTGAAGAGATATAATAAAGGCTAGTAATGATTTATAAGGGAACTAAAACTTATTATGCCAAAGTGAAACTACATGTAGATATAAACTAGATATGTGAGATTGCCAAATTCATACCGACGTATTAATACACTTTTAATACTGTTTCACTGTAATTTTATTAAAAATCGGCAGTTAGTCTTGACCCACAGCAGAATTAGTTAGTGGACATCTTCAATAGGAGGTTTGGTCTCGCTTCATCTGCGTACACCCATTCTCGTTCCCAGAGGCAGCCGCGAAGCCGAAGGCCTCTGGCGCATTAGACCGTCCATTTTTTCCAATTTTTTCCAAACCTAAGCCCCGCCCATTCTGACCTCTGATTGGTCAATCTCTTTGGGTCGATTTCTCGAAAACTAGAGGTCGGATCGTCGTTTCGTTTGTTGTAAAATGATCCTTGAGTCAAAGTAAACTCGCTGACATAAAAAATCGGATCCTAAACGAACAAATTCGAGTTTTTGTAAAGATCTATTTTTCTACGCGTGGGTATATTTTTAAGTGATTCGGTCATCCAGGCGCGTAAAATCAGGGGCGTACGACGCAAGTAAACGAGAAATTTCGCGCGTAGGAATTACGTGTCACCTTCCGGGAAAATGGCTACCCCGATTCACAAGAGAAATTTCTTCAAAATTTTTTCTGGTTTCGAGATTGGCATACACCTTCGCGTAATACACTGCATATTTCAACACTAATTTCGACTGGGTATTCTCCTATTCTCCTAGCTTGTGAGCCTATCAGTTTCCTCGATCATCGCGAATACCAAGTCTCGCGGTTTCTAGCTAATATGTCTACCTGTGATAATCGAGTTACAAAGTCCAAGGTTCGTTTAATGTCAAGGTTTTCGTGGAGGTCGTTATGTCACAACCTCTGATTGGACGCTACTATTGACGTGTCTGAAGATAAAGTAGCTATAAGTTCGGAAATTTTAAAGTTATCTAGTAACGGCCAGGAACATTGTTATTGGATTGCTAAGATTTTATGGTATCACAGTTAGGTAGTAAGTCACAGGTCAACAAGGGTAAGATCAGCATCAGAAACGCTACGAAGAAATTACCAAGTAATTCATTCTTTGACAAATGCGACATACCGGCAGAACGAAACTTTACAAACGATTTGGGAATAATATATCTTTGTATATGATTATTGCTCGCTTGGGAAGGTATGATAATCCATACACCAAACGGTTAAGCCGCACTCTCATTCTGGATCTTGATCGCGTCTAATCTCCTACTTATCGGCACCAACGGGCCAATGAAAACGTACATACCCATTCCGTTTGGTATGGCAGACATTTTACCGGAAAGCGGCTCTCCACCTATACTTTTCATTGACTACCAACTGTCATGGGTTCTGATACGAGCTCAACAACCTATAAGCCTACACGGTTTGACATTGATTAGTCCAACACGGGAACAGCTTTCATTACCAGACCATCTGTCCTGTGGCATTAACACGGGGATACCACGCTGACAAATACCGAGGAACATGCTCGGTCAAGACCGGGATTGTGTCCTCAACCTTCTGGTTTGTAGTTAGCCCCTTGCCCAGTGAGCCACGGTGGTTACGACAAACAACAGAGCAGTTACTATGTATGTTGTAATACTGTTAATCACAGAGCGTGTAGACTAGGCAAGCAGACGGTAAATATTTCATAACTGCTAAACCAACACTCGGCTATTTATTTTTACGTTTTCAGAAAATGGTATCTTAATGCGGGCATCGTGTTACCCTGTGTTGTCTATCAGTGATGGTATTGCGACTGTTGTCTAGTCGATTTTTTTACCAATTATTCTGTTGTTGTGTCTATGTTTTGTTGAAAAATGGCCTCGCTTCATCAATAGTTGAAGTACAGATGTGGCGTCATCCTTTGATGTTGGCGTATCCTTATTTCGCATAATAGTACGGGCAATGTGCCAAGCGTACATTATTTATAGTAGTCGAAATATTGAACAAACGTGGCGTATTTTATTAAAATGCATGTGCTGAATAGCGTCTGTATTTTAAGTTGTTTAATAGTCTCGTGCAAGACATTGTGTACTATGTAGGGTTTAATGGTCGAGAGCGAGAAATATATTGAAACAACACGAGTAACGTTAGTCACGAGTTGTTGTTTCAGTATATTGCGCAATGTCTTAAGCTCAATTTTAAATAGATATAGGTCCCGGGCTATATTACTATTACATTAAATCACACTTAAACATGCATTGTGCAAGAACTTAATATGCCTATTGCAGGCCTTTCTTTGTAATCAGACATTAATCAAATGACTATAATAATCAACTCTCGGTGTATGGAATAACGTATAAATGGATAATCGAGAGTTTGTTTATTATTGTAACGGTAGTAATGACGATTAAGGCTAGCCTAAAATTGAATATCTAGGTAAAGAGTGAAGAGATTTGACAATAATTTCAGCATAATCTCTTCTCATTATCCGTATTTTAACTATTATAGCTAGAACTGTCAGCTCTTTATCTTATTTTACCTAATGCCTCTTTAATCAACTGCTGTTTCTTATGTAGTTTAAATTATACTGAACATTCACGATCGTATGTAAGTATAATATACATATAAATATTACACATACATGTTTATACCATTTTCTACAGAATTTCTACACCTTAAGTTTTAAGACGGTATGATATATGATGGGGATGCGCGTGCTACAGTAGACACATGTCTTTTCAATAAAACTTGACTCGTCAATATCCATCAACATGAAATGTACATTGAATGAGCCGTTAAGACCGTAACTTACTACAATATTACTGGTATAAAAACTAGTTGATGAGTGTTTCAGTGAGAGTGAGTCATAAATGATAAAAAGAGTAAAAGTTTCCACCAGAGCACACTATGAGCCAGATAATGCATGTTTAATAGATAATAATTATTATGTAAAAAGAAAACTACTGAACACTTTCATAAGAGTCATATGATAAAGCTATTATATATTAACACGTACATACGTATAACCTACTCTTAATAAATATCGCAGATTATAAACCCTGAGATAATATTTTCAATCGGTAAAATATGTTTTATTAGGATGCAAGTTTTTCAACCAAATTAACCATGTAACATCATTGGGTTTAAAAATATGATCTACTTCCACGAGCTAGAGATTAACGATACTTCGGCATTCTCAATTATATTGCTTCTAAATATTGGCTATAACTCGAAAACTTGATCTGTCCGAAACACAGAATGATATTAATTTTCCTAGGGTTAGATCTTCATTAATGTAGATGTGTACCCAATCTCGTCGCAGCATGTACATTTAATGTCGATATACCCATTCTCGCTAGAGTATGTAAAATTTATTGAGATATATACTTGCAAGAGTATTACAATTTGTTGAGATATATACCCATGATCGGTAGAGTGTGAATAATTTATTGAGATATATACTCGCTAGAGCATGTGTATTTTATACCAGATATATACCAGATCTAGCGAGAGCATGTACATTTTAAGGTGAATGTCCACCTACAGATGCGCTTTATTAACAATTAACACCCAGTTTTGAAACTGCGTTCAAAAAATTATATGTCCATCATCAAGTATAATATAACCATCTTCTGTCACTGTGGATCTATTTCATTAACGGATGTTTTCTCTTTAGCGAAATTACCTACGTTATCGTATGGTTAAGTGTCACGCACGAAATAGAACATGCTTACTCTAGAGTTATGACCCTTGTTTCTCTTTGTTGCACCTTGTGAACACTCTTAACATCAAAAGTTATCTGACGATCTGAATGAAATTTATAGTCTTCATTTAAATTAGTAAAGGGATAATCCTATCAAATTCAGCAATTTTCATATATTACATGTAGAGTTATGGTCCGTGTTTCACTTTGTTGGACCTTGTGTACGCTCTAAAGCCAAAAGTTATTATCCGATCTTTTTGAAATTTTTATGCATTACTTTGTAAAACCCTGTGAACTCTCAAATGACGAAAGTTGTAATCTGATCTGTATTTAATTGTCTAGTAACCGTGCGGTGCTGCATACTCCCAGATATTGTCTACTAGAAGAATTGGAACTTACCGACTATTGCAATATATCTAGGAACAGAAAGCAGTTTCACATGGTGACCAACAATGACTTTACTGATAGATTGCTATTACCTACCACCTACTTATATCACCATCAACATTATAATATATGTCATAACATCAGTTAATAATGATAAAAGCACACGACTAAATACTACATTATTTGCCTACCGGCAATATGATGGAACATGTACGGAGCTTAAACAAATTTTCGAACGGAAATATAACGAAATTTGAAACATTTGATTACCCTTATTGGTAGAAAACCGGAAGCAGGTGGTCAGAAAAGCGGTGACACCTGCCGGCAAATTTGAGAATTGTTAGTGGGAAGAGAAACATTTTCCTTTGACGTAGAGAATGTGTTATTTTATAGATTGTAGAAAGTATAGAATGAATCAGTTCAATGAGTATCTATGTAGATACGTAAGCTTTTCTTGGCATCACTGTCCATCATTAGCTGATGAGTCACGAACCATGGGTTGTATAGGTCTGGATACTACTTTCAATTGTCATTAGAAATATATTTCGGTTTCATTAT
This sequence comes from Patella caerulea, assembly GCA_036850965.1. Lineage (NCBI taxonomy): Eukaryota > Metazoa > Mollusca > Gastropoda > Patellidae > Patella > Patella caerulea. Next base: position 31,444,361 of record JAZGQO010000006.1, read on the forward strand.
AACTCATCTAACAGATTGTGATGTATTGGTAAGCGTGTATTTAGTCTCGTCACCCCTATAGGTCACAAACATCTCGTAAACATCATGGCTGTGCATCTCAAATCGAACAACTGTTCAATTGGGTTGTACGCAATCAACCATTTCAAACACAAAAGTTCTCACAGTTGATTCGAACAGAAAGCATCAATATCAACAAATGCGTTCCATTGCAGTGCCTATTTATGGTTGTTGAAGGCGTGCGCGTGAAATCAGTGAGGCAAGTAGCGATATTTCGAATTCTCGCCTGTACGTGACAAAGGGTAGATTCGTTTGTCCAACCTTGTGGGTTTTCCTCGCCTCCCCCCACACACACACTGCTAAAGACTCCTACTGGCAAGGGAATTATTAAGAAAAGCAAGGAGTAGGATCGCCTGTCAAACCTCGTGGGTTTTCTCCGGGTACTCCGGTTTCCTCCCACTGCTATAGACCCCTATGCGCAAGCGAAGTATTAAAATGAAATTAAACCATAATATTTTAGTCCCGAGATGACCTAGTTTGTGTCGAGAGGACGTTAAACTCTCTCTTTCTCTCTCTCTCGTTCCCGAAATAACCTGGTTTGTGTCGAGTGGGCGTTAAAGTCAGATTGTTTTTATGATTCAGCACCTTAAAATACGTGGTGAGTATCAGTGATGCGGTGTGTAATATTAGTGTCCATCTGTATTAATCATCAGAATGACATATGGACTATGGTAGTGTTTATATCATGTAGTATAACATATGGTGTTGATGGCGTGTACCAGATCTTTCTACCTAATCAATCTGTTCATTCAAATCTTTTAAAACAACCTTCTATATCTCTACAACATCTAATACAACACACCAGTAATATGTTAAACTTATTACAATATATAATCAATAGTACAGGTGTAAATTGTATTATTATTTTTTAAATATCATATTATTGAAATAAACAATTTAAATAAACACCCAATCAACAACCCCAAACAGTTTGGTTCAATTTGATCCAGCAGTCTAGGTAAATAAATATAAATTAGCACTACCACCCATGGAACATACTTACAAAATTTGGTTGAAATACAGATAGGGGTTTAGTAGAAATGTGCAAAAAGCCTAAATTTATTCCAATCGTGCTTACGAAAACGATTAACAACATTCAACAAATCTGAAATCAAAAAATCCTATAAACTAAATTTGTTTGGTTGAAATCCTTACATCTGTTACGAAGTCCAAACGATTGAAATTATTCCTCAGAATATAATATAGTATACAGTGGAAAGTATGAACCCGATCTTTAATTTAATACATGTGGGGCGGTCGTTTAAAGAGTAATTCAATTAAAAAACGATATTGTGAAGAAATTTGTTTATCCACTCATGTCTGAAGGCATGCAATCTATTCTGTTCATCTTTTCTATGGGAGACCAACATCTACAAACATAACTGTCATATTTGTTGTTTTAAAGCCCACGCTACACGGAACACGGGAGTCGGTATCAACCTGACCATAATATTATAACCTGTACATGTAAACAGTGGCTGTATTTTCATGGTTCACAGCACGTACGGACACAAACATGTTATGGTTGTTTTTAGTGTAAAACAATACCGCGAAACATGGTGTTTAAAATCAGTAAACGGTTACACTTACAATGTACCGCCTAGTAATGCGCGTTTTAAACGTTTACTCTATAACGTTACTGGTAATTCATAAAATTAGTAAACGGTTAAATTTACTATGTACCGCCTAGTTATGCGGGAACATGTATTGTATTACGTTACTGATAATTCATAAAAACAAAAGGGCGGAGGGGCCTAGTTTAGTTTTAAACGTTTACTCTCTACGCCTCTGATAATTCATAAAACAAAAGACTGGAATGGCCTTAATCGCCCACCGGGCAGGACTGCGTTAATAAAGACGTACAATTTGAAAATCCACTTATCTTACCTGAAATTTGGTCGGAGGGGCCTAGTTTAGTTTTAAACGTTAACTCTCTACGCCTCTGATAATTCATAAAACAAAAGACTGGAATGGCCTTAATCGCCCACCGGGCAGGACTGCGTTAATAAAGACGTACAATTTGAAAATCCACTTATCTTACCTGAAATTTGGTCGAAATACCATTAGCTGTTTAATGCGGTTGTGAAGCAGACGTCAAAATATCAACTGTTCATGTCGAAGACAGATGGACATTAGTATAAGCCGTTTGGGCCATTTGCCAGATGGGTCCCAAAAAAAACCCCAAAACACGACGTTGAGTCGGAAATAATGAAATGCTGGAAGTATTGGATTTTGTTTCCTTTATACTTGTATACTAAGATGATCCTTCTGCCTGCCGGTCACCAAAGTTAGTCCAGAAATCAGTTCACTTTATCGTCCATGTCTCATAAGGTTCAGCAAAAACGTTTTAGATGTGCCTGACCAAATGTCAGTTACTAATGAAATAGTACACATGCCTGATATTTTCAACTTAATGCCCGACATCTATCAATAATATCAATAAAAGACAAACCAGTGCCGGACAAAATGATATACACCAGACTTTTTGTGCCCGACATTGTCAGTGACAGGTGCCTTATTTCCAGGCTTGTGGATCACACTTTCATCAAATCAACGGGGATATTGTCATCTTCTTACACAACGTTTTCGGTGTCAAATTACCATTAGTTAACAGTCGTTTCAGTGTTAAATCAACCCGACAGGGATGTCTGATCAATTAATTTTACTTCACTACAAGAAATTCTTCATAGTGAGGTAATAAAGGATCATAACGTTTGGCTCGCCTCACCAATACAAGTATTGTAAACCAATCGAATAATAACACCATAATCTATCACAATAATCTATTAAAAGATCAAGGGCAGTATCTCTGAAAGTAATTATCGGAGAGTCGATAGCTGTTTTCATCATTAGCGTTAGCAATTAGCTGATTGGTGGCCGGAAAGAGATTACTAAAATATGCGATCACATTTCACTTTGGGCGTATATAAACTCGAATATATTGTAAATTTATAGTTTTATTCACCCAATAAATAAAGCACACCCAAAAACACAAAGACTGTTTTGTAAAAAACATGGCAATAAATTCTTACAAAAATTGTACATAAAGTAAAAAATAGTTTACAAAAAAGAAAAATGGTTTTGTATAAAAAAAAATTGACAAAATTTTTGGATGGAATCAAAACCAATATATTTGGTCATTTTGTTGATGTTCGAAAATGACATGATTCGTTGTACGAAAATAATACGTAAAATATGAATCTGACAATTAATTACATGTAATACATTTCAGATGGTACATTCATAAGATTCAAATATGCTTCATCATTTACAAATATACATATATTACACACTAAAATTTGAGAAAATTTGAGAGATTACAATAAATGAGATGAAACCATTAACTGTACCGACATCCCCACCCCTCTCAAACCACTGTGCTACGTCGAATTCAAATACTGTTCCATTTTAAAACAGGTTACACGAGGGCGGGTGGAATCTTTTTAGTTACATTCCTCAGTAGTTTGTATTCTTTGCATATCTTTAAAACGATATTTAATATAAACATATTAAATGCTGCTTATAATAGGAAAGTAAAACTGGATTTGTCTAAACGAGATCAGCGAGATAGATCATGTCCTTTTCTGGCAAATAGTATTGGTGGTCAACTTAAAGGGAATAAAATGGTGTTATAGTGATTTTATGACCGATATTTAAATGACATTATGCTATTAATTAATGTAGTATAAGATGTGTGATTATGATAATGACAGAAAAAATCAAATGACTTAATAATGGTTGAGACCGAAATGACCAAGAGGAAGAATGAGCAAATAAAGAGCACCGGTTTAAAGAGTGAGCTGTTGATGAGTAGGCTACTATTATAATGTATTCTTATAGTATGTGATTTATTGACAAACAAAATGTAAAGAGCTACCTAAGCGCAATGGGAATAATTTCCAAGAAAGGATGGAAAATATGGAACCAAGAAAAGGACACTATTACAGGTTACTGATTCCTGCTAGACAGTTATTGACGGGAATGTCTTTTTTAAAAATAAATTAATATAAATAGGTGATGTTATCTGATTAGCTATATAAATAGATGGTTTAACTTATGGGTTGTTGGAATTATTTAACTGGATATTCGTGACATCGTTATAAGACAATAACTCAGCTTAAAGATATATTCCTTTGTGGTTTAAGGTCATATTTAAGAATTAGAGAAATATATTTAAATTACGAAGAGAGAATTTTGATTTTGGCTCAAAACAAAACGTCTATTTTTGTAGATTCCATGAAAACTGAAACCATACTTTTGAGCTGCCCCTTTCAAATATAACTTTATTGTTGGCTTCACTTCATTTAGACTGAGATTTCACCAGATGACCCAATTTACCTCGAAGGAGCATACCTTAAGTATAAGTGATTAATTACATCTGATAGGTATTAAAGGTACAAAAGACTGAAAATAAAAGAACATAAACAAATAAATACATAATAAATTAGAGTCATATAAATTATTGTGAGATACATACAATGACATTCTAATTATAAATATGTCTATCGCCACTCCTTCACACAATGTAGAAAAAAAAACAACAAAAAAACATGCAATGAATAAATAATATAAATAATACACGAGCCATCACTGTACACACATTAAAAAATCAAAAGAAAACAATTTACAATAAATAATAATACAGTAGTGTAATTTAAATTAATTAATAAATAATGCATTTTGCTGCTTCATTCCATATTTCTTAATAAATAATAAAGTGAACTTTTGTCATTTAAAACAATTCTGAATAAATTATTTGAATGTACATATTTCTGTTAATATTAATAAATATTATAATTTTAGAATATCCAAGGTATTAAATACAGTACGTCTCCTTAATTTCTTTTTTTCATTTATGATTATTAACAATTTTTATTTTATAATTTGTATTAAATAAATACATATCTTTACAGATTTACGTTTCACCAATTGAGACAATAATTCATAGAGCTTAGACCAAGTAAAAACAATTTAAACATAATTATATTACAAATTATAAACAGACAACTATAAGAATTATGTAACGGTATATTACACACGAAATACAAAAAAATAAATAATCAAATAATGTTACGCGAAAAGAAAGAGTGCATTTGAGGGTGTAAATATAGACACTTCAAACACACTGATACCAAATCATAGACTAAAACATCAAACATAGTCAATGATAGATGATTATTATAGTATCAAAAATAAATATCAATAAGCAAAATAAAAGAAAATACAAGAGTTTGACTCATTCATTTGACACTGCTTACGCAAAATTTAAGACATAAATATATAGGAATGCACAGGATTATATAAAAAGGCACGATAGGTGAAGCTATGGTTTTATACATACACTCGTGAAACATTAACTATTGCTAATTCGCTAATTGAAATTGACTTGATAACTACCAATAAAAGATGGATTTAACAGTGCCATTTAACTAATTCGTTAACAAACAGTTTTCTATATGATTGACCATGCACACTTTTCAGAAGTTTAAAGTCTCGTGGACATAATGATAATTTATGGACGGAAGAATGAGCTAAGGAAAATATTTATATAATATAAAATATTTGACACATTGGAAAAATCTGAACAAGTTTCTTTATATTAGTTAGAAAATAGCTTCCGTTCACTGATATGGTATCAAACTGACCCACCATAAATACTGGCTTGGCCGCTTATATCACTTCATAGGCATGGCATCGGGACGAGTTAATTTGCCATCGATATTAATATTTTTTCTTCTTCAAATTAAATTCTAAAGCATTAAGAAAACAATTAATAATGGTGTTTGGAATATATCTTAATAAAAAAATGTTTCCTGTTTAGCATAAGTTTGTATTACTACGTCCGAAATAAACTACACACTTGTGTCATCGACGCCATATTGAATTGTTGGTAAACATAAGATAGTGAATCCTTACATAGAACTATACTGCACGCGACCTTAACGGTCAGTCATGTTGCACAGTCGTAAAAGAAGGGGTTTGCATTACAAAAACTGTGAAACAGTTTGATATGGTATTAGTGAACGGGAGTTATTAGTGGCTGAAACATTCAGGCTTGATGGAAAGACGAACAGCCGAATGGTGTATAATACGAATCATATTTATGATTTGATTTATGAAGTCTAGTTAGATTATTATTTACATACATTAAAGACAGGGAAATACTTGTCTAAAAGATTTAGCACAGTCGGAATACATCATTAAAGTATAAATATTTAATAATAAGCAAATTTACTGCTACGTTGTCGAAACTTAGCCAAAGTCTACTAATGTTAGCTGCTGTTCTTCTCGTTATCGTCTCAGTCTTCAAGACTGACGTGTCACCACGTAATACAAGTTAAAAATGACCATTGGTCCACACAAAATAACAATGAAAGCCAATCAAAGCGCAGTATAGGTCAATCATGGTGGTTTCTGCACTCGACAGGCTAAATGAGGAACAAACACAACGATAGATGGATGTACTGATGCTATAAAACTAATGAGTGGCAATGATTCTCCAAACGTAAGGAATAGAATATGAGAATTCTTGAAAGCATTTAAGAAAGGTAATGTTTTAAAAGGGCTAACATTACTAAGCACTATGGATAACCTTCTGGTCTCTATTCATACACTAGGTGGTAACCTCTTTCACTGTTAGGAGAATACAATGCTTGGTCCGCAAAATCTTAAATTTGGTTGCTGCTTCAACGTTTGATTCCGGAAGCTGTATAACTTTAGTTTCGAAATCTTTGACCTCTCATACAAGAGGACTCCTCGTGCTTATAAAGGTAACTCTTTAACGCAAAGGCCTTACCGCAACGACCACAAACGTAAGGCTTCTCTGTAGAATGTGTCTGCACGTGTGCTCGAAGGTTTGATTTGTCTGCAAAGGCCTTTCCGCATTTTGGGCAGGAGAAGGGTTTTTCCCCAGTATGTGTGCGGATGTGTCCTTGTAACAGCCAGGGCCGACTGAACTTCTTGCCGCAGTAGGCACATTCACAGCCTTGGTTGTGCGTTCGAACATGCATACTGTAAGCAGGCATTGAGACGTAAACCTTCTCACAGTGTGGACATTTTCTGGCCTTTTTATCATTGGTACTACGGTGTGTCTGGCGATGACGAGCTAGGTTACTGGGTGTACTGTAATTTTTCCCACAATCAATACAATCATGTGGTTCATCATCTGGACTATGCTCATCGTGTGGGGAGTTCAGAAGGACGTCATTCAGTGATCTACGAGCCAGATACTGGGAATTTGTAACTTCTGAGCTAGGAGGATGGGGTGGGCTCATTGAGTTCTCTCCCCCCATTGAGTAGTCGATGGCCTGTTCGGTAACATCTCTGCAAACTGCCTTCCTGGGACTCTGTATCATGAGATCGTACAGCAAAGATAAGTTAGAGTGACAGCCCCAGCCATAGTCAAGATCTGGTGATATTTCTGTTCTTGTTTCAGTCTGTGTAGAACACCCACTATCACTATCACCATCATCAATAACAGACTTCCTATCTGTACTATCTGAAACAAAACAAAAGAAGTATGTTTATACTATTTATAGTAAGACAACTTTATTACACAATTTTTAACCCGTCCACACATGGGTTAAAATAAAACTTGACTTGACTATTAACTATATAATTCAATAGTATATGATCAAACAACTGTCGGCGTTTTATTTTAATCTGAGTAGGACGTTAAACCCCATTTCATTTCAGTTCTATTTTAATTTGTGTCCGTCGAACAGTCTAATGAATAAAAGGTGTGTAAGGACAGGAGTGTATTATTGTGGTGTTGTGGTTTAGATGATAATTTAAAGATAGGTAACAGGTGTATACAATAATAAGAGGAGGTTTAGGGTTGAGTTGACCACATCTAGATATACAACTGTTTATTCTGATATCTACCAGATGTACTAACTCTAACCTCACTTCAACTACACTTGTATGAATCATTGCAGCATCTATTTGACGAATTAATACCCATCTTATAATTAAACTACTTTCCCTCAACGTTATCAAAATATTTTTTAAAAAATCAATTTATTCCGTGATCATTAACTTAATATTTAATGCTGGAGTATATCCCATAACCCATGACCATCAATATTTCCCAGAAGCACTGGCTGCTATTATAATCAGCCTATTAAATTGTTTTGGGAAAATGGTTTTTGTCGGTATCCTTTGACATTTTTAATTTATCTTCCAGGCTTTAAATGTATCTTAAATAAGGATGAACTCGCATTGTCCTTACTTGCTGAGTGCAAGAAACATTGTGTTAGCGTACAACTCCGTTAAAAATACTCGAATTTACTATATGCGCACAACTATGACATGGTAATGCAAGAGTGCTATTTTTTAAATTCTTGAAAGTTCCAAGCAGCTTTTCGTAAATTTCAATTTGACACGATGATGATTAATACATATGTATGTAATACTGCATATAAGTAACTACAGGTATAGAAAGAGACATGTATATTAGATTAGTAACGACTGACATTGTATATCATGTAAGTTTTTTATATATAAATGCTCTTAAGCGTCATGTATATAATATAGTTTATCTTATGCCATGTTTAATAACATCATACACTTATCTAATATAGATAAAATATACAGTTTTTGTGCGATATATAATCCTTTATTTATCAATATTGTGACGCATCCCGGCAAACAACTTGTAAGCAAGCATGAGAAAACCTATTAAAATATTTTCTCACTGAATTAAAGAAGGTGAATAAGTTGTAGGAAGAACAAAATAATTAAGTACACCAGGGTGAGGTGATAATTTACTATCTACATGTAATATGTAAATCAACATTTACAAATGTTACATATCAGTCAAAATAGTTTAACGATTTATGGAAATTAAAATCAAAACCCCATGTAGTAAAATAAACACCGCATATCTATGATAAGACGGCATCAACTAACTTTCATTGGAATGTTAGATTTAGAATTTCTAAGAGAATTCACCAGCGCGAATATGCATACAAATGTACCATAGGGTGTCCTAAACAAGCCCCCTTATTGAATGGGAAGTGTATGGGGTGAAAAACAGGTCAAATAGTCACCACAAAACATAGAATATTACTACCACCGTTTCCATTTCATGGTCCGGTTGTATGGAAGGTCCCAGGTCTGAACTTGATCTTGGCCGAGCAAGTTCATTTTATAGGGGTTGTCAACGTTGGCTAGGGGAAAAGTATCTAGTCATTCGGATGGGACAAAAACTGAATTCAGTGTTGCCAGTAAAAGAACCACTGAAAATTTGAATTCGAAGAAAAGAATGAGAACACGGTGCAATCTGTGAAAAAGTTCTATCACAACATATATTGTATAATGGTGTATACGCCCTGTTGGTGCGGACAAATCGGAAATCAAACCCCATTTCATTTCACTTAGATGTTGTCAATTATGAGTATACCTGGGTGAAATTATGACACACTGGTCTGTATTAATCAAACAATGCAGACAATATGATAATAATAGAAGACACCCTAGGATTATGGGGTTGGAATTATGCCAAACCAGTCATTCACAATAATAGTAAAGTTGTAGAATCGGAGAGCTTGTCAGCACAGTGTATTTCAAAAACAGGTACATCATAAAGATCACATGGTATTCTTTACAGCTTTAATAAAGATGAAACACTTTTGGTATTTTAATACACGTAATGCATCCCATATTGAGTATTTACCAGATATTTTTATACATGTAATAAATAATACTAGGTGTATTTATTACATATATCAATACATGTAATAAATACCATAGGTATTTTAATGCATATAATAAATACCATACATAAGCTGCATTTACTAGATATTTTAATTTTTTCACTTCAAACCAGACTCTGTCTGATCATAGCATTATTATGGTGTTGTTTATTTAATTTAAAGATAAGTAAAATGAATAATGATAGGCATTGTGACATGCATTGTTATTTCTTTAAAATAACGTTCTCTGGTTCGTCCGTTGTGTTACTTAAGATTTTACAGCCATATTTCATCTAGTCGGGGATGCACGCTGGAAGACCTGCTACAAAGCCGACCAATGTAAACCATTGACAAGGGTACTGACAGGGCGAAATGTCCCTCATAGCATATGACATCATGTATTTCCGCTTTCATTTGTCTGGTTATCGCAAACTTGATGTAAACCACTTTATGTATTTTAAAGAATAAAAGATGGCTCTTCTGATATTACAGAAGTGGAGCGGGTGGCGGGGATGGTTAGCGCGTGTGCGCTGTATCATATATTATGGTCAACTGGCGTGCAGATTTCAATTCCCCGGTTTTACGTGACAACGAGTAGGGTTGCCTGTCCGATCTCGTTGGTTTTCTCTGGTTCCTCCGGTTTCCTCCCACTGCTAAAGGCGAATTATTTGAATAGAATTAATTTATATGTTGGCCCCGAAATAACCTAGTTTGTATTGCGTGGACGTTACCCCCCCCCCCATTCCCTCTCGATATTTCAGAAAATGTGTCCCCATTTAGTTGATGAACAATATCTTCGTCTTGTGTTAAATATTTTGCATCAAATGAAGTTAAATTTGAAGATGCTACAAGAAATACCGATAGACGCATCGTTACACACTAGTGTAAGTATACATAGGAAATTAGAAGCTGTAGGCGAGGATATCAGGTGTCAGCACTGCCTTCTGTCCCCGGCCTTCAGAACAAAGAAAGTCGATTTATCTAGTGCTGCCATCCTGGAGAAGATCTGGGGCGAAAGTTGAGGCTATTAAATTACTAGTTACATATAACCGGCACGTGTACAGAGTGCAATCAAGTTTACTCATAACTACACAGCTATCAGTAAACATTTATAGAGTTTAAACAAATTAACTGCACGATCTTAATCACCTTTCATTTCATTATGTCATGGATGTAAATTACAACTGTCGATTATCATAAATAAATTATATATCGTTTAAAAATAACGATATACGTTCATTGGTACAAGTTTTTAAAATCTAATAAAAAAAATATTTTTTATCTTTACGTGAAGAAAGGAAATGTCTACTAAAAGATAAGAGATTTGATGTTTAACGATGATTTGATAAGTATACAGATAAGTATGTATGTCATCTTGAATTATCAACAATGAAAGGAAGTAATAAATTACACATCAAAACGTATGAAATCTACATGTCAACAATAATATATATTATATTTGATTGACAGGTAGATTATCTATAAGATGTCTGATGGATTATATTATTGTGTTAGCTTTATTGTGTAGGAGGAAAGACAAGACAGGCATGAAGAGTGGTTTGGCACTACTCCAATCTGAAACGTCTCGTGGACTAACTAACAACAGACCACGTGTTTCGACAACTTTACATGTTATTCCATGAAAAATGTACTTACTCCAAAATATCTTTCACTTAACATTACTAATGTACAAGTTTGTGTTTACAAGCCCCGCAACTAGCCATTTATTGTTTTATGATTGTCTGCCATATTAATGAGACATGCCAACAATAATCTGTGAACTAATTGAGCAACCATTGAGTGTCATTTATAAAAAAATAAATTAATAGTGTTTGGTAACAATCTTACCTTGCAAGGAGGAACATCTTTCTTCTTTTTCTTCAACAAAATTTGAAAAATATCTTCTGTTTGTGATCATGAATATACGCGGCATGTTTAATCCTCCTTGCACCAAAACAAATACACCCTCCTTAGCTCGTGCCAAAATTTTCGTGGCTCGCGACGCACTCGTGTCAGACTAAAAAGATATTCTGCCACGCGCAGACTCGTTCCTGCAAGTTTCTCTATGTGCGGACGCAACAAGTGTCAAGTGATCGTCTGCCCGTCTTTTTGTTTTCGTTGATCACCAGATGCAAGCCATGGTATACCCCCTGATCAGCCTGTTGCAGCCATTAGAAACGAGTCTCCGCTCATCAAATTACCAGAACTGTCGGTGGCAGCTCACCACCAATATTAAATTACACCTCTTCCATGATTCAAACCGACGTCTGCACGCGTAAGTTTGCGAGAGACATGAAGGCAGGGTAAAAGATAATTAGAAATACAGAGGGAACGAGTCTACAACTTCTCCTGTACTTCTTCACGTTCTTATACCAATAAATGATTTTAGGGTTGTTGTTTTTAATTTCCCTGCCATGTGTTTGCTACCAACGTTTTCAAGATGAAGACAAAACCTTGTTACCCTCTGTCTCATCAGTCTTAGCTATGAGATAATGGAGTGAGAATTAATTGCCTGCAGTAAACTTTATGTTGTTAATGAAAACCATCGACGTCACGTTTAGTTTATGGTAATTACCATCTGGTAAACATGGCCTGAATGACCACTACTGACTCCCCACTAGGCCTAGTCGGTGGTCAAATCATCTAATTTGTCTTAAAACTAGTCTTATTGTCAATAATATCGTTATCATTTATCGTAATCATAGAATCGTAGAGAGTATATATCTAGATTAGATTATCTTCCATATGGGAATTAATTTGTAATTAGAGATGTTGTTCTAATTATTAGATTATCGAAACAAACGGAGCATGCCAACCACCTTGCCTGGTCGTCTTCGCCATTTGATTGTCCTGTCTCTGTTGTCTCTTCGATCTCTATTAACTATTTCTCATAGCATCCGTCCTCAAAATCTTACTTCGAAGTTCTGGTATCCCTGTCTTTATTGTAAAATACAGAATCAGAATGCGACATCTTATGTAGACGACGGGCGACTTAGTTAGTTATCTTTTGTTTCCTGTCTGGCAACCTATCTTAACATTTTTTTACCTTTCACTAAGGATAATCGAAATAATCAACAATCCAACAAAGATTCAAATATCCTTTTCTATAGATCTCAAGAGACTGAATGGGAATAAACCTTCAACAACTCTGGTTTTATTGCAATGAAGAATAAAAGCCAGAATAGACAAAGTTACTTAATAGATATTATTGTCTATCCAGTGGGCATTCATGTCTTTAAATATATAGCTCTCATGTATTGATATTTACTTGTATTATTTCTACAAGATAAAGGATGTTGATTCTCTGAAGACAGGTCTATAAAAACAAATAATATGAACATAATGTATCATTGATGTATGATATAGTGACTTGTATGTATATCTGATCTACATCTATATACAGGTGATACAGACTTACCAACACGTGGGTGGTACATAATATACCTGATAATATACGGTAATATCAGTATATATTATTACTGTTATCAAAAATGAAATGAATTTTAACGTCCTACCTTTCTGAACCGACTGAGTTAATAGACGAGCATGCATACGAACTACTCTTACAACGAATACCAACGTTCAAGGTTTCTTTCACGTCCGCGTCATTCCGTACATGTAGTCTCGATATTTCGTTCCATTCGAACATCAAGACACTTCATCACTGAACTGACAAGGTGGAACCACGCCCGAAGATCACGCGGAACTTCCTCGGCCAACACCAGGTGCGAATCCGACAAGGCCAGGTTACCGAGCCAGCATCTTACTGAGCTACCGCCCCTCCCTTATAATCACAATTAGCCGGACAATATTGTGCTCATATTATAAAATACTGTTTGGTCAAATAAATTGAGGGTTGATAAATTCAATTCGAACCAAGATTGTGCCGGGAAAAGGTTCACTCCCTCGATCGCGAAAAATGTTTTTGAAAAAAAAATGATTGCAAATCAGGGCCGTATCTAGCGGGATTGCAGGGGGGTACATTGTACTCCCAGAAAAATAAGGCGCCCCGAGAAATGGCGCCCCTCCCTCACCCATAACAATATAATTTGACAATGTTTCAATTATAAAATAATACACTTAATTATGACCACACAGTGGTGCTCTCCAGGCTCTGATCAGTCGGTCAGTTTTAAGGGCGCCCACACGCCAATGGCTTCGTTTGCTCTGATCCAATCTTTCATAAATCACTTACGTGGAGCCTATGGTGACCCACCACTCTTCTGCACCCCCACTTTTAAAATCCTACATACGGCCCTGTTGCAAATGGTGCTTTCTAGAATATATCTTGAGAACCAAGCGTCTTCTAGAGAAGACTTTTCTTACTAATTCATTAAAATTACGTGAATTCAAGATTAAAAAAGATCCACAAACTAGGTGAGAACATTACGCCTTCAGAGTTCATCCCTGCAATTTTCCTGGCAAAGGAAAATTTCAAGTTGTTCGGATAGGACGAAAACCCAGGGTTCTTCCGTGTTCTCGCTGCGCCTTGCACGCACCAGATACCATGCCCTTTTGAGATCGATGAGTAAGCAGCGAAATTTTCCTTCTAACACACAGTAATCATTATCCCGGTTGGTGCAAAAAAGTAGAACATTAATATTGAGTCGAATCAATATAATACCAGTTTGCAATATTTTACAAAGTTACTCCAAATTTATTAGAACTTTATAATAATTTACCTGACAGTAATGCTAAAAATGTTATATGTAACTTTTTGTGCGTTTTTCGTTTGCTTTTTTTTATTATTATTCTATATAGATACAGTACAGGGTGTAAAAAGTGTACAATTACACGCTAAAACCGCCATAACATATGTAATAGATTGCTGGCTTAATGCACATGCATTTTCATCATACTGTGAACAATATAGTGCTATACTTTAACCTGCCTAGGTCATCCTGTCTTCTGATGGAACTTGGGTTTCTAACCACCAACATTCACTATCAGAACGTATATTTTAAAGCGAGTGTTTAGTTGAATGTCTGTATGTCGCAAAGCACAGTGGTTACTATACAACAAAAGTAAATGCAAGGTGTTTTTGTAAAGAGGAATTCATAAATTATATTATTGAGTATGTAAATGTTTGTAAAAAAAATGGTCTACTTCATGTTGTAAAACCACATATTTTGTATATAATCAGCGTTAACTATAAAACAATATACAATGTAAACTTTATAACATAATACAGTGTAAACCGTATGAAATATAAACAATATACAATGTACAGTATAAACTATATACAATATACAATGTAAACTATATACAACATACAATTTAAACTATATACAATATACAGGGTAAACTACATACAAGACACAATGTAAACTATTATACAATATGCCGTATGCAATATGTACAGTGTACATTACAGTGAAAACTATATCCAACGTATTAATATATAAAACTTAATATGAGTACATATATTACGCCTCCCCCTATTCTGGGCTTGGGGTGCGGGGTTTGTAACGGAGACCGTGCACGATATTAAGAACGACAATGATAAGTCATCAAGTTCTAATTACAAAATGGGAGACAGGATGTTTTGTTTTTCTTTTTTTCTTTGGTTCCAGGTCTACCATTCATGAAGGATAATGTACACCCATCAATCTAATGAATGGAATAATGTCAAATAATTCCATTAAACGTCTGGTAAAATTACGTTGTTTTCTTAACTTACTCTTTTAGCCTCGAATAACTAGACAGCCTGTTTCTCAAACCCTGACCTCCAAAATTAGAACATGTTGCAGGATTCCTCCATTCAGACTTAGACATCGTTTGAAATAAAACGAGTCCAACCTGATTACAATAAGTAGCAGAAACGAGTTCAAATTCCATTTCATATGAAAGCTGCCATTTAGTCGAGTAGATGTCATAATACTGAAAGCGAAGCTAAATTCTCAAAAATCAAATATACATTTTGGTGCCATTATTTGTCGTCTCTTTTGTGTCTGGTAATGCAAGACTTTTGACACGGTTATGAAGACAAGATGTAAAGATGTTTGTAATGTAGATAATGTTAGTCATGACATTAGAATATCCTATAAGAAGGTTAGAGTGCTTTCAACTTTAACATCTTGACATATATTATAGTAGTAGGCTAGCTAGATTACTGTAATATTGGGCTGGTTTAGTCTTAAGGGCATTCTTATACTTTTCAACACTTCTTTGCTTATGTCTTTTTGAACTATAGGTTACACCGTTTCAGAAGGTCATACCAAACTACTCACAAAGCGACATAAAAAGTCAAGATCTCGGACTGGTGAATCAACTATCCCTACGTCATCTCAGTAGCAGACTAAGTAAATCTTATTTCCAGAACTGATTCACATAATGTAGAAACTATTAAATGTCAAAAAATAAAAACAAAAATACAACAATCAGGAACATAGAATGGCCCCGTCTTCCTTATTCCAGTAGAACTAGGTGCACCAAAGTAGAACGTTAATTCGAATTAAATCCATGCAGAAACATCCCTTTAAATGGAGTCGGGTGACTGCATTGTTTATCTTGAAAAGAAAAGTTCATTCAACATATTATATTTTGCTGAGAAATGCATTCTGGTGAGTGATATTCCCCTGATGGCATATGCTAATAAAAAGAAGAAGTTATTTTTGTTGCCATTACAGAGCTGTGAGCCTTTATAGCTAAGATGCTTTTCGGTGAATTTATTTCTTTAAAAAGAACGGGGGTTTTGTCTGATAGAACAATACATCACATACGTTCGTGTTAACATAAAAGAATACAAGACAACTTTTCAGACATATTATAAATGATTATTCTGCACACAGAGTTCTATCTACTTGGAGAATAGATCCATGTGTTGAATGGCAGTCATATCAAATAACTATTGTACTATTTTGTACTCCTTTTAATATCATAAACACAGAGATTAAATAAACCTATCCAATTTTACTTTCAGTAAATGGGAGCTAAATAAATACTTGGTGTTTTCGACTAATTAAGATATCGCTCCTCACAGTCTGTAGTCATTTGTTTGGTCCGACTGGTCTTGGTCTGAGTGGTCTTTTGGTTCGATTTGTTGGACAACTGAGGCCAAGTGAAATAAATGACTTCTTGGCTTCGCCTGCCGGAAACGGACTCCTAGCGAAGCGAAGGCAAAAACTAGGCGAAGCTAAAAGTAGGTGGCTCGATTTCTTGCTTCGCAAGAAGGGACGAAGACGTACTCTTATCGGTTTCCATACCTTCGGTTTGGAATTTTAATTTTCTGAAACTATTGTTTATAAAGATGAATTTTTGTCGTATTGTTTGCTGTTTATGTTCGGTTCTCGTGTGAAGAGATATTAATGGCGCATTGATAATATCTCTTCAAACAAAGAAAACATGTCAGGGTTAGAAATATGTTGTTTGTAATATTTAAACTGGGCAATATTTATCATTGTAACATTGAACAACCTGACAAGTGATTTAACAGTCCTTTACAGTTGTTTCAATCAAATCTATATGGTTAATCTAAGAAAACCATAATACAGTAAACAATAACAGACTTTCTCTAATATATACAACAGTGGTAAAACAAACATACGGCCACATGACAAAATGAATAAACACGTCATCAAAAATGTAAAAAAGATCACAAAAAACTCACGTTTCAAAAAACATTGCTGAGTTGGGTTGAGGTTATTAAATTGTGATACGGTACGGGAAATGGAAATGGCGGCGGTTGTCCTACACGTGGCAGTGTAAGATTATCATATAAAGAAAATATACTGCAAAGCCAACCATTGCTGTTGAATACTATCTACAAACACGAATTTTAAAGTCGTTGGTCGACATGTACGTCATAAAGTGCGTGGACAATATCTTAAATGTTGACAAATTATGTAAATACTGATTGGATGGAACGGAACAATTTTTTTTTAGACAGATCTGATATTTCCCTTGGAGATACAATTTTCACAACATTAATGTAATTTGTAAGGCATGGTCGGAAAGACATTAAAGCGATCTGACTTTGAGAAAGTCCACACCGTTTGTTTAGATTTTTTAAAATTATATTTTTCAAGTATAGATCTGTGTTTCTTTAAAGTTTCAGCCATCTAACCGATAACTATATTTTTAGAACCTGTTTTAGGGTTCAGGCAAACTTTAGAGCGATCTGACTTACAGAAAGCCCCCAAAAGGTTTGGTTAGATTTTTGATAATTATATCCTCCAAATTATATTTCAGCCATGTAACTGATGACCATATTGTTTGCCCCATTTATAGGGCGTGGTCGGGCAGACTTTAGAGCGAGCTGACTTGGTTAGATTTTTGAAAATTATATTCTCAAAGTATGGATCTTTGTTTCTGTTAAGTTTCAGCCATGTAACTGATGACAATATTATTGGCCCCGTGAGAAGATATTAGGTGTGGTCTGACTTTGGGAAAGCCCCGGAAATTTTGGTTACATTTGTGAAATATTAATTTTTGGCCACGTGGGGTGTACTTTAAGGTGCTGCTCGGACTATATGCCCCAGTTGTGCCTGATATGACCAACTGATTTTTACTCGTATGGACTCTCCTCTTATGTGACATGGTTCGAATAAAATTTTATTCAATAAACTATAAAAAAAAAATTCATTTCATACTTGTCTTATGCTATGAATGGATAATAAATCATTTTCATATCATCCTAAATAATTTATAAAATTAATTTCTCAGTGTCAAACGTAGCTGTTTAAGTTTTGGGAGGGAAACATTAAAGGTTAAGGATATTTCGTCGCAACTGACTGTTAAACTGACAGCTGTTGTATTATAGCCTGTATATTCGGTCGACTTGTAGTTTTTCTCCAGATGGTTTTCATACTGAAGAGTTTCATGTGATTCCTGCCACCAGTGAACTTAATTACCCTTGACCAGTGGTTGATAATGACCGCCATCAGATAAGAATTTATATAGTACGTATAACGAAAACAAATCAAACACCTTAAAGTGTACGAAGCCTTTTATGTTCCGCTGGGTTCTTAAAATCAGTAAATATTAAGCCCGGGTAATAGACTTTTGCCTGTGTGTTATTTCTCGAAAACGACCCATTTTCCATCAAAAAACATATCGTTGTGCCCATCTCAGCCTAATACGGATATAGTTCAAAAAATGGTTTGAATATAATTAAATCTTGTATAAATGTCTACAGTTTAAAGCTTATAAAGATAGAACTGACTGTATTAGTTAGTCGTGATTATATCATTTTAACCATTACAGTAAATTTACAAACATATGGAGATTAGCTAGATTAATGGTTATAGAGGTTAGCTAGATTCGTGATTATGGTAATGTCTTAAATTTTATATATTGTTGATCTTCTTTTCAGGAAATTTAATTCTAGCTGTTCATTTCTTTTAGCTGTTGGTGTAAAAAATGATAATGTTCAAATTACACAGTTTGATACAGATGCTATAAATATTTGTGAGTTTAAATATTATGTAAATCAAAGAATGTGACGATATACTGTGTGTATCAGATTAGAAAATTTCAAATCAAAATATGCATCCGTTCAAAAATGATCTCTAGATTCGCTTAAACGGGTTGCGTAACTCATGTATTTAATTATGTCACTATAATTTCCGACAGCTTACGAACATCGTTATCTATGCATTTAAATGGCTTGGGAAAATATGGAAATTGAAAGTATGCATGTTTTCCACAACGTGTCACAGCGCTACACAGTACTAAGACACAAGTTTGCAAAATATATTTGGGATAGCTCCTTTAATCACATTTAGTGCTAGAGAAAGATTATATTTGTAAATGCGGAGATTGGGAAGTATGGCAACCTACTACCACCACAGCAGCTGGTGGATTTTGTTATTTAGCATAAGTTTAGTAGAATATAGACAGGTTGTTTACCATCTATTATACGTCAATCTAATTACCCAGTTTAAAAACTATTTCTACTCATATTACCAAGTTCAAATCTAGCTTCTGATCTTCTCGGGTAAAAACAAGTAATTAGGCAGAAAGTGTGAAACAGGCTTCCGATTAAAGTTTGGCAGCCCATCTTCATCCTCCGCTAATTCACACATCCGTTCTATCAAAGAGGAAGTCAGGAATGAATTCAAGACATGGTCATTTATATTTAAAGTATGGTTCTAGTTAGTATTATTATGTATGTGTCTGGAGTTTTTTTTTTAAATAAACGTAGATTCTTGGTTTAAATTGTTAAAATGAAACTGGATTTTAATAAAATGTAGACAAAGTTAGAAACCTCTGAAGATCCAAACAAGTCAATCAGAACAATCATAATAAACTGTCCTCTTTCTGGAATTTTCTCCCTTGTCATTGATCCAGGACCGGGGGGGGGGGCTGACAAGGACAGCTGTGTAGTCGTTCGAATGGGACGAGAAAAAAAAACGAGGTCGCGTGTACACATTGGCGTACACGTAAAAGATCCCGTTACAGTTTGAATTCGATATAAGAATAGGCCGTAGTACCGCTGTTTGGGCAAAATTTACCTCGTAGCACGAGGTTGAATCCCGTTTCATTTTATTTCATTTCTTTGTGGAATTGGTTTATTTTGCGTTGTCGGAGGGTGGGGTGGGGCTCGATGTGAGTAGTGTGCGTGTGTGTGTGTGTGTGCGTGTGTGTGTGTATGTGTGTGTGGGAGGGGGGAGGAGGTGATCGAGATACAATTGTCTATACTAACAACGGAAAATAAAGGATGAAAGGCACTCGCGGACGAAAATTCAGATGTTTTACATAATACAAATACACTGCGGTTTTCTTCGATTGGGTCTAGACTTTCGGATCATGTTCTAATATTAAAATATGTGATTTTTCATTTGATAGTCAGGTGTTATATACTTTATTTCAGACAATATAACATCCATGAACAACTGCTGTAGTTATCTTAAGCATGTGTTAAAGAAATAATGTCTTATAAAACTTGTCTACGTGTCATCATTATATTCTATCATCAGGGTTTATCTTTATGCGTTATTTAAACAATATCTTTTTTTTCAACGTCAGTTATACTTTTTCTTGTGAAATGTTTGTTTTTCGGTAAACCTCTGTTTATATTTGATAAGATTAATCTCCTTAAACTCTTTTAATGTTGTCTTTGAAAGGTCTATTCCATTTGTCTATAAAATCAGAAGCAACATTATTGCATTACAAAAAGGCACGTGGTTACACGTAATATAAAAGCCTTCATATATTTATGCTACGTATAACCAGACGCGGCCATTCTAATTTAAAATGCTTCAAGAATGTCAGTCTGATGAATTTCAAGTTTGATAAACTGTTATCCTGTCACCGACCAATAGAAAACGTCATACCGAATTGACTTCAAGCACACGCTGTTGGCCTTCTCAAATTACTGCGAGTCTGAGAAAAAAACTTCCACCGGTTCCTTCAAGCTGTGTCTTATATTGAATTTCAAGATTCTAGAATTTGACATGTAATCTGCAGTCTTCGAGTCTAATCTGCCTGTTTATCTAAAGAAAAGTTTATTACAAACCCACAAGATTAGAATGCGTTTGGTAAATATTGTCAAACTGAAGAAAAAACCTGCCTCAGAACTTTTTTTTTGCATTTTATTTGCCGGTGAGATTGATTTATGATGAAAGCTTCTGTTAAATGAGAATAAAGTCATTTATTTGAATATATATATATATATGTGTGTGTGTATGAAGCGTAACGCACATAGTACGTTACAGCACACTCAAACTCAAAACGTTACACAATATTTACCACTGAGTTTATTTTGTAAATTTAATTCTAATTTTCTGAAGTAAAATATATTTGAATAAATACAGCCATCTGAATTAATTCGCATCTAAACATATCTTGACTTACATTGTGTGGTGGCTAAATTTACCTAATACAGTAAATTTGTCTGGTTTCGAAAGCTAAATAAATTATTTTTTAGACATTTGTTCGCACATATTCAACTCTGGATGTCATCGGATGACCTAGATATTACGTGGATAAGACAATGCACGCCACATTTGTGTTAATTGCACCGGCTTTGTGAAAACCAATTAAAGTAGCCGTTCATGACTTTGATCAGAATAAATTTATTTGACTAAAAGAAAGCGGGTTTGTTATTTTTTTATCTATACATTATCTATATATCTATATATTGTATAATGCTTCTTCAATAAACAAAAATTAGAATTAAGAAATGAATAGCTAAAAATTTAGTTTTCATATCTTGCACATGTATAAGAAACATAATTTTGGCTGTGAAACTATTGATACAACGAAAGCACAATTTAAATAGAAAAAACGAGGCTTTAAAATTACAAAACGAGGCTATAATTATAAAAGGGTTAATTTTAATTGGAAATGCTGGAGTGGAAAACTTCATTTCTGCAACACGCGAAGTGTGTTACACATCCAAGTATATTATCTGATGTAGCTGGCTGGATGTTTGGGTGGGCATGATGTTTATCTCCTGTATAATAAGATGGTCTTTCAGATTGTGCTGTGCTATAATAGCAGTAAAAGTTATCCGAGTCAAGTGGGGTCAAATCAAATTTTCCGAACTTCCTTTGCTTTGGCGTGTAACATTTCTAAGAATTTTCCTTTTCTTGCTGGCCTAGGTAACGATAAAATAGTGATTTGCTTTGTGCCTTAAGTGGTTTTGAATATATTCCATGTTGAAACCATCCAAAGTTTATCTGTAAGCTAGAGTTTGAGTAAAATAAATAATTTTGAACAGGGTTTATTTCGCAAACGTTCTTGGGAGCAGTTTCATTGTGGTTGTGGTATTATTTGAGATACATTTATATTAATGCCTGTGATCGATCCCATCTTAACCAACATTGCTCAAAAATTGTACATAACAAATAAGTTTCTATGCGGGAGGAGGGGTTCACTGAGTATCAAAAACAAATAAATAAATTCACATTGTACATAATGTAGAATAAACTATTAAACTATAGAAGGATAACGTTGTCAATATTATTGCAATGTTCACTGTACAAACTGCGTATGTCAGCAGTTCAAAATACGTATTTCAGATTGTAGATCCAATATAAGCTATAAGCTCTAATATGTTACGTTCTATTATGTATTTGTTTATTATGCAAAATTAAGAATGGAGAAGTGTGATATGCAAAGTAACTATTGTACTGTATCTGTGACAATGGTACCGTGGAACAAGGGAAATTGCAAATTGTAAAACTAAAATTAATTGAATTGCTGGCATATGTATTTTGCGCCGTGAACATTGAAATAATTTTACAACATACTAAACGAGAAAAGTATTTGTTTATAAATACATGGTTAATAAACAGACAATAATTGTTGTTATACAGTGGTCAGGTGAAACTATTAACAGATCATTAGTACCAGGTTGAACTAACAGGTGTAAGAGGTCATCTGACAACTAGAATTTATTAACACCTGTCTAACTATATCTATATCAGTCAACAATACCTTATTATACTTATCTCTCAACTTTATCTAAATCATAATCCTGTACTGGTATTATACCTACTACTACTCATAATCATGATGGGTAATATAATGTGACAGAAATATAAAATAGTCTGGAGGTTGGGTGTTTTATCGGTGCATTGGCCGAGAAAGTTCATCCCGATTTTCCGGCGTGCCTTGATCAGTGATGCAGGGTAGAGGGCCTGGCAAGGACAGCTGTCTAGTCGTTCCAAGGGGACGAAACATAGAGGTTCCGTGTCCACATTGGCGTGCACGTAAAAGATCCCTTGAAAATTGGAATTCGATATAAGAGTAGGTCGTAGTGCCGCTCCCAGGCAAAAATTTCCCTCCTAGCACACTGTATGTCTTCATTAGCCCAGTTCGGAGCAGAACAGTAGGACGTTAAACTCCATTTCATTTGAATTGTTTAAACTTGTATAGTTATGTGTGTGAGCAGCTTTGGTGTAAATAAAATATTTTAAAGATACATTCCCACAAAAATATTTATAAGGCAGTTTTTTGCAATAAAAAGTGGGCCTATGATAAAATTTGTATATATGGAAAGGAGAGACACTCAATCTCACCCGAAAAGTACTGGGAGCGCGCAAGACGTAAATGTAGACGTATCACTAACGCAACTTGTCCACTTGTTCTCTGTCCGAGTTTCATAGGGTGTTTACCGCCTCTTACATACATGCTAAGTATTAGTATTCTACGCATCCTGGCTAAAAATTTATTTTTTTAGAACACGGTAGCCTAGTTGTGGGTGTGGCGTGTCTGTTAGGGTTAAACCGCCGCACAAAATGCCTGGCAGTGGTCATTCAGGACTCCTGTGGTGGTACTGAACAATTCCAAAGCTGTTTAAGGTGGTGCATATTTCAGTTATTCTAGCCTAGCTATCGACTGGAAATTAGATTACTCGTGTCAGGGATACTCCACCACTACAAATTTCTGATAACTACATAGCTCTGTCAGGGGTACCCCGCCACTAAAAATGTCTGTCAGGGTGCTTTTGTGATACCTGAAGATGTAATTTCACTGCTGTGCGAATTTCACGTGGTACACTTTTGAGATAATCTGGACTAGTTGAGGTGTATCGCATTTTGGGCGTGGAATACCACGTCAGAAACCCGGCCAACTTACATTTTGATGATATCAAATATACATGCATTGATACCATATAGGAGACAATTGGCACACTTTTGAGCTAGGTTGACCCCCACCCCCACCCCTCTGGACTCACGGTACGTTCTCGTACGACTTGGTGCGTATGAATGAGACATGGCCATGACCGGTCAATTTCATGTGACACGGTCTGGTCTTCCGTTCAGATACGACCAGATACGTTTTGATGGGGCTGACCCTATTAAATTCACGATCTGGTGCGTGCAGATACGATTCGTTACGATCATCAGGAACCGATGCGCTCTTTTGTGTAAAGCCAGGCTGGTGTCCTTCGCAATTTGAGCTACGATTGGACTCCGACGGGTATAAATACAGCCGACTTACCAGAGAACGCAGTGCACCTTAACATGTGGTTCAATTTTATATCAATCAATCGCTTGTTCGTAGGGGCCTTGAACAATAGAGGAAAAGAGGAGGACCCGACGAAAACCCACGAGGTCGGACAGGTGACCCAAGCAGATATTCACTGCCGATTGGTGTGGAAAATATTAGGAATCGACTTTGGTTTCAAGGGAGGTAACTACAGCGTAAATGCCAAATAAGCAGCTCTACGTGGAATCAGGCCACTAATCTTTTCTGAAGATTTTCAACGAGTGTAGTGCCCACTTTGATAAACCATTTCTCTGTCCCTTTTGGGATAACTAATTTTGTTTATTTTACTGATTTGGAAAAAAACCCAAAAGGGTTTGAAATTCTGATTAGACCAAAATATATCGAAGCAAAAATCTTCGAAGGATAACACTATCGAGGTTTAGTGAACAACGTCGAGATGTCAGACCGTGGATTTAAACTGAGAATGGGGAGAGGGAGTCAACGCTCACTCGACACAAACTGGATCATTTCGGGACTAACATGGTTTTAACCTTATTTCAATGAATTCGTTTACGCGTAGGAGTCTTTAGCAGTGTAAGGAAACCGGAGAAAACAGATGAGGCAGGACATGCGACCCTACTCCTCGTCACGTACAGACAAGGAATCGAAACCACGCCAGATGACTGAATGACAGACCTCATGATAGAGCGAACAAGTGCTAATCATTCGGCCATCCCAACCTCGCATGGGTTTGGACAGACGACCCTAATTCCTGTCAGAACAAGCGAGGACTCGCCTGCCTTGCTGAAGCCAAATTATGGGTATTATCTGTTATCAAGCGCAGTTAAGAACAAAAACAACAACTTTCTGTATTCTAACAGATTTATATTTTTAAGTTACATTTTCATTACCTTTTCATTTTATTCTTTTTTTGACAATTTATTTTTTAGATAACACCAAACAAGCCCAAGATAAAATAACAAACAACTTGCTGTATATTCTTGGAATATAACATCAATTTATAATAAAATACATCCCATTAGGTCCATTACAACAAAAGGCCTAAATGGTAACATAATAAATTGAATGATTCTTAAAACCATATATCGTTTAAGAAAACAAGATTTGTACATTACGGTGAAATAAGGAATTGTCAGAGAGTTCCAATAATACACAACAATTATACCATCTTGATTCTACAATATATGTTTTATTCTTGAGTGGTATTACATTTTCTTTGGTTTCAGCTTTTGCCCCAACAAAATACCGTATATCATATAGTGTAAACCCGTGCCCACAACAAGAATAAAACAACAGCATTAGGCTATAAAACAGTTGATATACAGACTTCTGATTATTCGTCAGTAACTCCGCCAAGCATTGTTATTAACATGCTATCGAACAGCGTTAAATGTAAAAGTTCCAAGCGATGAAGGAAAATGGGTATAATGATGTGGATGCATTTAAGATTTACATCCATATCAAAATGCCTTATTTTTTTTTCCATAACCGTGTCAAATAACTTCAATGCATAACAATGCAGATCTTCTTACGGGAATTTACAATAAAAGATAGCATAACGCTAACATTAGGCGTGTGTGTGTGTTGATATAGGCTGATTCCACAAATACAACAAATTCAGTCCTATTCATGAAAACTTGACTAAAATATTCAAGAATACAGACATGTCAGTAACATTTGTCATTCTCAAATATTTTAATATTAAGTTTTCATGGGAATAAAACCCAACATAATAAACGAGTTTCTGTATTTATAAGGGCTTCATCAACACCCTTGACAATTTAAAATCGGTACTCCCTACACCCTTCACACACAGCTCAACATTCTCTCCTTTCTGTTAAGCATTCAAACAACATAGCTAACACCATATTTGGAGACCTTCATTAGGGAAAAAGAATAGATAGGCGAATCTACCTGAATAATAAAACACACAAGGCGATTGTTTGCAATGTGTCCTACTTTAAAGTCGTGTAGCGGTTACCGGTCTGGATCTAGAAACATTTAGCACTGGATGTCCAGTAACTAAACTTTGATTATGTCGTTCTCTACTGCTTGGTCCAGTCGTCATAGTATCACTCAAATTACTGACTTCCATCCGGGAAGGTGGGCCGGCTGGAAAAGGACTGGAGCTGCGAATTTGAGGGGGTGGCGGTGCAGGGGGTACATAGTTTTTAACATGGCGTCTATTATATGGTATGGCAAAAGGATCAGGCGCAGGATCAGATATAGGACCAGGTACAGGATATGATTCAGGATAAGATTCAGGATAAGGTGCAGGATTTTGTGCCGGGTTTGATGTAGGTTGTAGAAAGAATTCACCAGACCTCTCTGGTTGAGTACGTGTGGTAAAACTCACTCTGCGGGGGGTACTGTGTGTAGGACTCAATGGCGCATCATGGGGGCGTAGGGCGACTATCGGAGGTGGTGGTTCTGTTGAGGTGGGTCTAGAACTGGATCTGCTACTCGCCATACCCGAATCGCCCTTACCGAAACTTTTCTCCAGGTCTGAAATCAACGACTGTGGCCTTCTCATATCGGTAATTCGATTGATAATATCCAAATCTTTCATCCTGTTCGATAACATCTGTTCTCGTATGACACATACTAATACCACACCAAATATTATGAGCAGAACTATCAGAGCGCACGTAATGATTAAATATGGCAAATAAGTTGCAGATGACCCACCATTTGATTCCCTCTTGGATGATTCTGGATTGTCTGAAAAAGAATACACCAATATAATAAACCTGAAGATAAAAACAAAATATAAACTACGTTATCAACTTATTCCACAAATAAAAATATAATTTGTGAAATTACATGCACGAATCTACGAAATATCTGATGAAGATGCTCTATACACGACACCTATCGCTACTTGGAAACATTTTGCACTTGCCAATCATAAAGAGAGCGGCGGTTTCTTGGGGATTTCGTAGAACATACAATTTTATTCAGCTGTTTTACTTATTTTGAACTTGTGTCATTATAAATTTGGAAAGGAAATCTGTTGAAATTGATAACAACTGGGTAATATGGTAGTCTCCATGTTAATGCCGATTTGTACCTACCCGGTGGTTTTGGAGCTGAATCTTGACTAACATTGAGAAGTCTGCTTTTAGCTTTTATCTTGTACACCTTTTCACTGTCTGTCTTGAGAAAGGAGGTATCAACGGGGCATATCTGAAAGTATATTAATACAAAAATATCTTAAGTTATAGCAACTGTGACCCATATAATATCCACAAACACATTTGAATGGACGCCCGGACATCCAGCCACATAGGGACGACATAATACATCCGCATAGAAATGCGGGCGTATCTATAGCCTATAAGAAATACGACCAAAAGTCCAGTCGCCGTACTCTGTTTACATGTCATCATTTTGATTCACATTACAATGCAGGGGTGTGTGCATAAAAATGTACGAGGGGGTGTGGGGCTGACTGACCGCGGAGCCCTGTAAAGGGCCTGCTCTCCATCTGAAAATTTGAAGTCCATTTTCGTATATTCGAGGCCTTTTTTTGGCCCATCCCCGCGCCTCTCTGTACATGTGTATTCCATACAGGAGAGGGCCTATTCATTTAAAAGAGTAACACCACCACCATTAGACATTTCATAAGTCCATAATCAATTCTCTAGATCATCGGTTAACTGTGATATTGAACTGCTTAGAACTACAAATTTGTTTATTAACGTAGCAATGGTACTTGACAATCGAGACTATCTTGCCAAAATTTCAACCACAACAAGTTTTTTTTAAAAAGAATGGGGTTAAATTAAAATTTGAGACCAATGTTGCCCATACAGCGGCGCTACTGCCAATGTGTACACGACGCCTTGTACTTTTTTGCACCATCCGAACGATTAGAGACTGTCCTTTATCAGCCCTGTGCCACTAACAAGGCAAACCGAGCAGGAAAATCACGAGTAACTTACTCACTTAGCCACCGCCGTTCTACAACAGTACTGCAGAGATAACCGGGGAATCGAAACATACTAGTTGACTCAATGACAGATCTTATGATATAACACACAAGCGCTAACTATTTAGCTATTCAACCACTGTCTACGACAAAAGAACCAACAGTATCTCTTACCTGTTTACAGGGCAGTTGTTTTTCACAGACCATTACTTCACATATAAAATATAAATTATCTACGGTATCTGTCCATGATAATGGTATAGAGATCAACTCCGATTCGCTTGATATAATCATTATATCCTCTACATTCTTTGGGGTCCTTGCATTATTCGCTGAGAGAACATATTTGTCATTGCATCTATAACAAAAGAATTTAATCCATCAATGATTTCCCACACCTAAAAGCTGAGTTACCAACAATGATGGTTTCCTCAGGCTACGTGAAATCCGGACATGTAGAAATACCATCTTATCTACCAAAATGACTAGTCTTTTCTGCATAAAATGTTCTCCAGTATAATTTCAGGGGGGGGGGGGGTAACATACACTAAACAAAAACAAGATAATTTTGGGACTAACACGTCTATAATTTCAGAACGGATTTATTACTTACCCACTTTTTATAATCTGTCTTTTAATCCTCGGCTTTCTCTCATCATCAGTGACATTGCAACTGTAGATAATCGGTGGTTTATATGCGGAAGCTGTCCAAAAGAAAAAGAAAATGTAACATAACACTAGAAAATGGTTGATCAACCTATTATTATTATGCTTCTTAAATGTCTAGATGTAAAACATGTCTTTCTGTAGGTTATAAATATGGGGCCGAACTATAGTTACAATTTCACCATGTATTCGACAATTTTAGAAACATATTTTATTTCTTAAGCTTATAATCTAGTTTTGTAATGGAATGGTATGTGAATATACTTATTTCCAAACCAGTATCTTAAGTTTACCTATTAGACTGTGGAAGCTAAATGTGAAATAATCACCCGACATGGTATAAGAATGGTGTCATAATAGATATTGCTATACCAATCTCCTATAGCTTACCTATAAGACTGCGGAAGCTAAACCGAAGATAAACACTCGACTTGGAATAGAGTGTGGTTATTAAGTTCTCTTTCTCATCAAAGACATCAATAGATATATTAGGACTAGGGTGGAGAATATTGGACAGGATATCAAACACTGCGTCTTTTAAGTGGTACGGTTGTAATCTGAAAAAAAACAACAATTTGCTATTGTCAATGAATAGAACAATTTTGTCAAATAGCAGGACAGTTTTCTTTTGTCAATATAGTTTTATATTGTCAATAAACACAGTAGTTTTATATTGCCAATTTAATAACCTGGCTATTATTTTATAAAGGAAACTGGGGCAACATCTATTCACTTTACAGGCTTCGAATTGGTATGCTCAGTCAAGCAACGATAGTTTCTGGTATTAATTTTTCAAAATATAAGGAGAGGGTTTTGATAAAAGTGATCGAAGATTTGTTAATATATATATATTGTAACTATATAAAGGGCAATAACTAAGTATACAAAATATGATGGACAGGCAGCCACACACAAACGTCGATTACAATCCCGGGTAAATTGTAGACTAGGTTCAAGGATATCAGTCCACATACTGATGATTTGGTCATTTCTTTTTATCCTCGGCAAGCATGTTTTGGTGTGCCCAGAGGCTTTGTTATTGTTGTGATGTGCATAAGTTTAAACTCATTGCTCTGAGCTATGTTTCACGACACGTAGGTAACGCTATGAACACTTAAAGGGCTAAAGCCGATAATGTTTTGGAGAATAAAACTGCTTAATTTTGTGTTAGAATCCCTTAAAATCCGCCCCCCAAGGGCCGAGGAACTAACTCAATATTTGTGATACGTTTTCAAACAACTTAAACCCGCCTGGAATTGGAGACCGTCGTCGGCTGTATTATGCAGTGTCTGGATAAAACCAAACAATTTTTATACAAATAATGCATAGGTGAAATTTACCTATCGTTTAGATTTCATACACATCAAGACTTTTATTTTTGAGCCTCTGTTCAAATCTGGATAGTCCCTTTAAGTACAGTGGACTTTATCGTAAAATGTGCGATATAAGTGTAGGAACGCCGAATAAGCTTCTCGATTCGGCTGTCATCTCACTAAGGAAAGGCACCCCCTACCCACACCCAATCACTTGTATGATCAACTTACTTAGTGGAATATAATATATATTAAATATTACTTACAGTAGGTTTTCTGTATTAACTTTATTACTGGGTACATATATACCAGCTGTATCTTGTTGAAAGCTCATGTTATATACAGCTGAATTAATATGCTCATAAGCACAGGCTAGATTTACCACTTTATCATCAACTGTTACTAAAAATCCTTTCTGTAATCTGACAGTCACTGACCATACCCTTGTTGAATTTATCTCCTAAGAAAATCAAAAAAAAAAAAATAATTTATGCAATTTAAAATAATCAGCCAACAAATGGGTTAATAATGTTGAGCCCCCACCCCCACTCGGCAATCTTCTACTGATTCCGGAACCTACATCTAGTCTCAGCTGTATGACTGTAAGTGATATGTACCTTCGCCCATACATTTGCGATGCGGCTACTGGTTTACTTTAATAGGAAAACTTGACGCTATTACAAACAAACAAGACACCATGGGAGCAGCCATGTTTCATCCGAGACCTTAAAAGTAGTTCCAAGACACCATGGGCGCAGTCATTTTTCATGCGGGACCTTTAAAGTAGTTCCAATATGGCGGAATTCGTCATACAGCCGAGACTAGATGTGGGTTACGGAATCTGTCGAGATTTGCCGAGTGTGAGCCCCCATTTATAAAACACAAATCTAGGCAAACTATAGTATCTTTGCCTTTATCATTACAGGAGGGTCTGTATTCAGCAATCACTAAAGGGGATTTTCATGCCTGGCCACTGTAGCCAGGCCCGTAGCTAGTTGGTGGGGGGGTCGCGTTTGGTTTCGTATTGCGGCCAATAGAAAGGGCACCAAATGCGCCCATTGAGGTAACCGATTCTTTCCCCATTGAATAAAGGCACCCCTTGGGTGCCCGATTTGTTTCAAGGTAGGCAATTGCCTCTCTTGCCCCCCCCCCATCCCCGATAGCTACGGGTCTGGGAACGTGAACAAATGTTAATAAATATATTTGTTTTACCTTAAAACCACAATCTCTACCATTAACATTATATATAACATGATGAATGGGTGTGATTTCTTGTGAACTACATTCGAAGTTTTTATCTACAGGATACATTCCACTTATATCACCAAAATAAGTTATATTAACCATATCATGTATACCATCTCCACAATGTATCGTCACTGAAAATAAAAGTAAGCAATATGTCCGGGGATTAAGTAATGGCAAAGAGCACACCACACTTATAAACAATGTACGACAGTTAGGTGGAAGAAACGGCTAAACACGTTCCAAATATAATTTTGAGAGAAACCTTAGCTAAGGTTGCCGAATGCAAGATTCTGATACTTCGATGTACTGACAATCAAAAATGCTGCACTATATTAAGCTGGGATCATTGTGGTCAATAAAAACGACAAGCCTTTCTCTTCTCTTTGCCTTCCATATAATTTATTCCTACAATTTTACATTCCACAATTTTGCTAATTTATAAATGAAGAACACCTATTGTGATACTTACAATCTCCAAGTATTTCGGTGTCTGTTGTCTTACGAATATCAAGTGCCTGTAAAATAGATGTTTACATTTTAAACAAAAACAACGAGGTAAAATAGAATCTGGAGCAATTGAACGTTGGGATTTCCATGATAGTCATGTAATTGTGAAATGACGATTACTCATTCTGATAACAAAAATTGTAGGGTTTTCCATGCTATTTCGGTATTATTAATGCTATGTAGACTATAACACATTTATTCACAACTTTCTATACAGGACGTTCGCGATTTTTAATGGATTGCTTCACGATCGCCATTTAAATAATTCAATTTAAAACTGATTTTTTTAAATTATCGTCACATGGTAGCGATAAAGAAATATCAAGACTACGTTATTCTTTTCAAAACTTAAAACACTGGTAATTTTTTTTTTAAAATTAATATTCCTTTTTTTTTTTGTCAAGCAAGAACTATGTACATCAGGGCCGGCAAGCTTAATGACGCGCGAAATATTATAGCCCAGATCATCCGTGGCCGGCAGGATAAGTGTCAAGTAAAATAGTTTTAAAGTAATGGCACAAAAAACACATTTAATGAATCAGTAGAGAAAAAACTCAAAGTTGCCCAATTCGACGAATACTCTCCGATAGTTGTAGATTGAAGACACTTGAACCTTGGCGTTTTTCCCGTTTGTGTGAAATATCATTTTGATGGTACTATTCTCAGGGGGCACAATATGACAGTAAAATAGCAATATTCGAAATACTTCGATACGATTCTTTTTCGGTACCTAATTATTATAATCTCTCTAATAAGATACACGCTGAACAAAAAGAATACAATTCATACATTAGCTTGAAAGGTGAAAGTAATACAGACGACTTCTGTACTACTTCCTGTACCGGTGGGTTGGGTGGTCGAATGGTTTTCACACGTGGTGTGCTTAGATCATAAGGACTGTAATTGAAGCAAAGTGGCGTTGTTTCGATTCTCCGCTTGTACATGACACTGAGTAGGATATTTGTCCATCCTCTTGGGGTTTTTGTGTGGTCCTCCGGTTTCCTACCCACTGCCAAACAACCCAACGAGCTGGGGGGATTATTGAAATGAAACTGGACCATATGCTATAGTCCCGAAATGTGGACGTTAAACACCATTTCTCGCTCACTCTCTCTTACCTGTACTGTGACAACAAAGATAGTGGTCAGTACATGAAGTATTGTTATCATTTCCCACCTGTTTAAATCGCGTAATAGAAACTTGTTTTAAACACCCTTGGGTATGATTTATTTTCTCTTTTGTCATTAAGATTGCACATCCGGAACATCTATAGTATGTGATCGGTGTGTTGCTGAAAATAAAACATAGATTATATCATGCTTCCTACAATACATTTCGACTAATAACATATACAACATTGGTTATTTTTATAAAATTCAAGCGAAAATTCTGTACTGTTTTATATTCAGAAATAAATACATGTATCACACAATACATGTATATTTTAGCCAGATTCTTCAAGTTTTGATTTCTGCGGCAGCTTCATAGCATAAAGTTTTTTTTTAAAAAAAAAAAGCAATAGTTCCGACTGCCGAACACAAATTAGGGACGAATAATAACGAATCTTTAAGTCACAATCACCATATCTTGAAAGACACAAATGGTTTTAAATACAGTTTGGCATTGTAGATTACCAGTTTATGGATTTGAAGAGAGAATACGAATTGGCGTCCAAATAAAAAGCTTTTTATACGTGTGGCAAGTGGCGTTGCGGCCTTGCGAACGAATCTAACTTGTACAAACACGATTGTAAGTACTCCATTTACAAAGCTCATCTGGTTGCTAGAAAACCTTACCAATTGAAAGTTCAACGAGCATCAGTGGCCATCAGAATGGTTGAATGGTAAAAGATATCTCCTGGACATTTAATATCCTATGATCACATTTATTTTGATTTAGCCTGGAGGTCGGGGGATCATCGGAATTTTCCGACGCGGTTCCCCCTGTCAGTGGTGCAGGACGGAGGGTCTGACAAGGACGGAAGGTCTGACAAGGGCAGATGTCTAGACGAATGGATGGAATGAAACCGGGTTACCGTGTATACATTGGCATGCACACGATCAACAAGATCCCTTGGCAGTTGGAATTCGATATAAGAGTAGCCAGTAGCGCCACTGTCCGGCAAAATTTTCGCCATATCATATTGCATGACATATCATGCCCGTCCCCATTAGCCCATTACATAGTTGGACGCTAAACCCCATTTCATTTCATGTATATTAGATAACGACTTGTGAATAAACTATAGTAATTGTTATCTATAATTTGTGTTTCAATTGATTTGATAATCACAACATCCTATCTAACACAAACCACGTTTGCCTGGAAACAAAGCAAATGAGACGAGTGCGCGGTTCAAAATATTTTATAATGCACAGCCATTATTTTCATCGTAACTTGTCCCAAGTCAGGCATATTCCTTTCAAACTCACCAGATGGCACTTTTAAAACTGATATGTAAATATTAGTTTTTACACATATTCCTGTAAACGAGAATAAAACTTAAAGATATTTACAATGCAGAGTTCACATTTTCTAAAACATGCCGAACGTTGTTGGTGGCATAAAGCGCCCTCTCAATCTGCACGTGCGTGATTGAAAACAATACGCAAGAGGATGTTAAAGTGACACTACGCCGTGGATTTAGTTTTCGTTTGACAATCGAAGAATTCAATATTTGGGACCTAGAAATTGACACAAATGGGTCGCAACACACATGATAATATAATATAATGTAATAAACTGCTTTACATAATTAAAATCGTTTCCGGTTTGTTTTTTTTTTTTTTACTCTTTTCTTCAAATCAGTTATCTTCGGTATACGAAAGAAGTCTCAATTGAATGGCAATCTCTAGCGTCTGGTTATTCCAGTCTACATCGATAGTATTTTTTATGCATGCACCCCAGAAAAGAATATTAGGTCACCGTTTGACATGGCTTATGGAATATGTATAACCTTTTTACAAATTGCCCTGAAAATGGTTATGTAAACAAAAAATCACGTATTAAGCTTCTTCTTTCTCCATTATTTTCGTAACCGTTCAAACCACAATCATGTTGGGCTCCAATTTCTTGAAGATCGGATAGTAAATTATAGTCGCTACCCCCCGCCCTTACGCAAACCTGAACTATGTGGATCGTCGATTTTGATAAAACTCGAAATATGTTTATAGGAGGAAAAAAAATGTCTAGGATGACTGAATGAGTTCCATTTTGATGTGCACGTGACCCTTCTTTCTGGGGTTATGCCACCTGCCTTTTACGCAAAATGTCAAATATGTACAAAGTTTGTAGACCCTTCATATAGGGCCAACAATTTCTGTCCGATTTAGATGAAAAATATGTGTTTTAACCAGGGGCGGATCGGGGCCGGGAACCGGTCCGGGCAACCGTGTCGGAGCGGCCCCTTTTACTGACCGAGGAGCCCGGAAGGGCGGTGGTTCCGGGGGCTCTCCCCCTGGGCATTTTTGAAAAATGAGCCCCAAATATGCGAATTGGTGCAATATCTGTTTTCATAAATCGATTAACTTAGGCCAAAACCACGACCTGCAACTGCAAGTATAATTTACAACCATCAACCTGTGAAATTATCATATCGTCATATTATTAATTAACGTATTATCATTGTATCGTCAAGAGTGAAGAGAATTTAACTGGTTGAAAAATGGGACTAGTTGAGAAAATTTTGACCATTTAATTAACCAGTTAGAAATATTGAATCAGCAGGAATATGTTCATTGAAAAATGTCCCATTTTTGTTGCCGGGAGCGCTAGTTGATTCCTCCTGTAATGGAAGGCCACGAAACACATTGGTACAGAGTGACGAAAATGAAAATCATTTTAATTTTGGATTTTGGCGTATCCCCACAAACAATTGATACAGTTTGTATTATTATATCATAATGGACCACTAAAATAGTTCTCGAACAGTTTTTCTGTGTAAGGACGTATGACGCAAGCCACCACCGGTCAGTTGTAGCACCATGGGTCTTTCTGTCTGACGTAGAGAGGGGACCTCATCAACCCTGTCGCCACAACCTACGTGCGACCCATGCATCTTTTCTTGCTACATATTTTAGTAGCCTTGTGTTCGTCTAGAATTTATCTCTGACCGTCTTTCTTCTCCTTCACGTTGTGTATTACTTCTTACTGTTTTCTTATGACATGTGTCTTACAGGGTATAAAAATACAACAGTTCATTTTTACGTTTTATATATATCAAGCTGGATACATACAAGCAGTGTATTATTACACGAGCCAACCAAGCTCGCCAGCCAAACTCGCTGGGCAAGTTTTCTGCTGTCTTGGAACTCAGGTGGTATTCTCTTTGGAATCTAAATGTAGACTGTCTTAAAGTTATAATATAGTTTGTTTTATAAACTTATGAATATCATGTAGAAACATGTATGTTCATGACCATGAACCTGTGCAAACAACGTTATGATTGGATAAATTAAGCCAAATGACGCAATAGGAAAATTCCTAACACGTGTATTTAGTTGAAAGATAGAAGCAGTTTGTTATGTTATACATAACAATATGTGAATGCCTAAGGTGACTTTAGTGCATACCTCCATATATGTGAATCTACTGACTTGCCAAAGATATTAATTAATAAAATATTTAGCCATCGATTCTCGATTCCTTATGAATAAATTGAAAACAATGTCGCAACGACGATAGTGCTACACAGTTGAATATTTCGCGTAGCAGTTGGGTTTCATCAAATCATATAATTATGCGGTAAAGCTTCACCTTTATCTCAATGGGGAATTGATTTATTATATGTTAAGCTATGTGCAGTACAGTTTTGGGTCAGTTTATATGTAAATTAAGGTAGCTATAGGCATAGGCATACGGGCTCGATGGCAGTTTAGGGGGGAGGGGCAAGAAAAACCTGATATAAATTGTGACTCAAGATAGTCCACCCGATTTTCGTACAACCGCGGACAATAATCCGGTTAGTTAGGGTCCAATTTGTTATAAGAACTAAGACGGGAATACGTACACGGAACCTCGACGATTGGTCCCATCCGAACGACTGGACACAACTGCTCGTGTCAGGCCCTCTGCCCTGCACCCGTGACAAGGGGAAACAACACCGACGGAACTTTTTCGGCCAACAACGTGGGCGAATCCACGACCTCCAGGATTGCGAGTCAGCGTCTTAGCTATTTATCCACCCTGGCTCCCCACTTCTACAAGAGCGTATACAATATTTGTTTCAGAGTGGAATGCATCTGCTTGCGTAGGTATCTAAAACCCCGTTTGTTAAGTATAAGGCTTGCTCATCCAATGAACAGAAACGCTGTGCATAAATTTCGAGTTCGTTAAATAGATTTTTCAGTGACACGACGACGAATGTTGTGTGAACTTGGTATCACTAAAGGGGTCAAATAATGGCGCTCCAATATGTATGCAATTTAAAATAAATTGATGTCTTTAGAAATAAAGGAAAATGTACCTGCATGCTGATTAAACGTGCCCCTTTCTTGATCTTCGGATCACTAATACTTTAATTATTTAATACTTGATTACGGATAAAATATAAGATATATATATTCTTGTTGGCGCTGGTGCACATGCATCAACCAAATCTGGCAGTGGAAAGAAAATGGTGCACTAATCATGTGCTTATTTGGCTTAATGGTTAATCCAGGGCTCTACTTATTTCGTTTTGAAAAAATGCTAATGTGCTTGTTGGGATATTAGATAGTTATACAATACAGGTACCGCTGGGCCTGTTTCCAATTACCAAATACATAGTTTTAAGAACTCAAATTTTCAGTTTTTTATTCGGGCAAGAATATTAATTACTAAATAGTATTCTATAGTCTGCTACCAGTCACCAGAACTTGTTTCACTTCAGGAGTAAGAATCGTGAAATTGCATCAATTTAGGTAATTTAAATTACTTCCATTACAAATGAAGACTAAATAGAGAATATTGTACATAACTGTAAAATACTAACAGCCAGAATAAAACTAAAAATGACTTCAGATGTATATTAATTTATTTACTTCAAAATGTACATGATTGATAGAAGTTACAGATGACAAATTTATTTTAAATGAACAGCAACTTTTTCTTTAACCAGATTTCCAGTAATCTGAAAAAAGGAAAACATTTATTAAAGATAATAATTCAAAGGTCTACTAATGCACACTTAATGTGGCTGGACCCAATATTCATCATGCCACCTCTTTGGTCATCTGAACTTTTTTATGAACTCAGTAGAGTCTACATTTACATCACTGTATAATCATGAGCTCTTGGAGGAGTTCAGATTTGACATGACATCAAAGGATCTGTCAACAATTCACCTTTAGCAGGCTTGAAAATGTAGTTAACACAAGGGGTTTGAATTTGGGTATATGTAAGGTCGGGACAATCCTTAATGACCCTAAACTTTTTATGCCACTTTTATAGATTCATATTATCTTAGGAAGTGTGTATTTGAATGTAATTCATCAATTAGTATATAAATAGTCAAGATATGTATATAAGAGTATAAGAAACATTTGCTGCAGTTTGTAAAAGCTGCAGAAACTTCAGATTTCAACTGAAACTTGATAAATGTATGTGGGTTTCAAATATATAAAATGTCTAGAAGTGTCCCGAGTTTTAAAATCATCTGTAACCCCCATCAATCAATATCAGATGAAAATAGTTGGTAAATGCTTTCTAAATCGCCAGTTTCTATCCACTGTTCATTAAACTTCATGATAAAGGACAATAGATATGAAAGTAATTATCTGAAATCATTGAAAATTAAGTTGACTTCTTTGTCAGACAATGTCTCATAATAAAAATTAGTCTCTAGTGCATCTACAAGATTTTTCTAAGTGAATAATGATAAAAGGTATTATAATGTAGGCCTACTGACTTATAGTAAGTCTGATAGTAGATATCAAAAATCGGTCATATTCAACATACCTCTTTGTATGAACAATTTATTTATACCAATTTTAAAAATGAAACAAATGATATTTTTGCAGGTTAATCTTATAGGTTGTTGTTTTTCGTGTAGTGCGGTCCTCCTGCACTTACTATTTAAGTTCCAGGACATCCACAATAATATACAATCCCATTTCACTGATACTATTGGCATATAAAATGGTCTATTTGCCATCTTCTAACTAAATGTTAATATATATCCCCAGCTATACATCCAGAGCATTATGTTTTTAATAACATACCTGCAAGCTTACTGATTTATCCAATAAAGTTGACCACTACTAAATGTAATATTATGTGTGCAAATATGAAATCTGCAAAAGCTCTTTCTGGACTAATTCCATAAAAATCTGTTTTATTTTGAGGATTCACTTGTAACCTTAGACATACTGAAAATCAATCAGTTTAGAAATTAGTATACTATGTATATTTTACATAAAGAATCAGTGATGAAGTCAATTAAATGCTCAGCCATTATTAGAATTATGTTATCTGTGCATAATGCAAGACCTAAATCTGCCAATTACAAGTCTTTCTGTTATTAAATAGAGAGAAAGAAATGAGGTTCATCACCCTCTCAACACAAACAAGGTCATTTTGGGACTAAGACATGGTACAATTTTTTTTCAATAATTTGATTGTGTGCAGGGGTCTTTAGCAGTGGGAGGAAACCGGAGAAAACCCATGAGATTGGATGGGCCACCCTACTCCTTGTCACCATGGACCTTATAATGTGTTAGAAGGTCCATGTTGTCACGTACAACCAGGGAATCAATACTAATTGTCTAATTACTAATACTATGCCACTGCCAGTTGACTCATGGCAGACACACTTTTATGATACTGTGCGCATTGCTTAACCATTTAGCCCCCACCCCCCCCCCCCCACAGTTAGAAGATAGGACAAGCTGCGACTTACAATTATACAATAGATAACTAATATAAACCATCAAGGAAACTCCTTACTAATTGTTATTTTATTAATAAATCGAAATAAATACCGACAATTTATTTATCTTATCGAAGTGGGTTGAAAATAATATTGATGTGAACACAATATCATATGTGCGTTTCTTTTGGCTGTGATTTTTTTAACAAACATTTGCTTAGTACAGAATATAGTATATGTATAATGATATTGTCATACCTCCTAAAACAAAGGTGCCAATTGTAGAAATAAAGCCGGATAAAAAGGAGTTAAATGGAAATGTTCCAACAAGTGCACAGTAAATAAACTGGATGACACCCGTCAAAAAAACATAAACTAAATATGCATCTATTAATTTTAGCTTCTTGGAAGTTGATTGTATATATTCGTCACATAACTTTCCAACCACTGAAATCAAACTTTCTGGCATTTTGGAATTTTGTGTAGTAGATCTACCAGTTTTCTCTAAACGTGGCAAAATCTGTTTTGATGGGTCGGCTACTTCTTATCTTAGATTGTCCAGTCTTCGATAATAACACGAAGTTCTACGGGTATTTGATGCCCCGTGAAATAGAATTCAATGGATCATTTTTTTGCCATGGAGTTTGTATGTATTCACCAAAGAATTTAAATCAAATCAAACAGAAAAAAATGGCAAATTTTGGTACATTAGACAAAGCAATATTGTTTTTAAACTATTATCCATGGAAAAATGTGTTTTGTTTTGTCACAATTTTGTCAAAATAGCATGCGGCATACAAATCAAGACTACCCACGAATTTGGCGAGAAGTCGCGTTATCTTTTTCGGTAATCCCATTTTGTATTGGATTAAAACTGTAATATTACTAATTAAAAATTAAGTCTTATTTTGTAATTTTTCTGAAATATTTACACATAAACAAATACGTTCATTAAAAATCAAATTTCAACCACGTGACTTTCTCTGGCGTACAACTGTGATCACGTGACATTCTCGTTCGCCATCTTGGCACAAACCTTAAAATTGTCATTTTTACGAAGATTTGTTTGTCAAAATAACTTTGATTGTAAGTATCTGCCCCATCGTGAACTCATATAGATATAACAATACTTATCCCCGGGTATTG
Organism: Patella caerulea; assembly: GCA_036850965.1. Classification (NCBI taxonomy): domain Eukaryota; kingdom Metazoa; phylum Mollusca; class Gastropoda; family Patellidae; genus Patella; species Patella caerulea. The sequence continues at coordinate 31,485,671 of JAZGQO010000006.1, forward strand.
ATTATTTCATAAAGGGGAGGGGTTTCATTTCCTCTGATCATGGTCTTCTATAAACAGGCATATTTATTACCATAACCATAAACATAACAACAAAATGTCCAGAACTGTGCCATGAGGCATGATGGCATTGCACTGAAGGATTATGATTATATATTTAAAAATTACAAAACGTTGTAGGCTAAGTGACCTAAGGTGTAAACGAATTTAAAATGCTGTCAAAATAGTCCCAACAACAGGCCAAAATGAATAGATATGTTGCTGTTTTTTTTTTTATTATTATCATTATCATCACATTTCTATTCTAATAATCAAGATTCCTAGAGTAAAATCCAACATAAGCTTTTGAATTTGACAACAGTTACCCAAACACTTATTCTTGAATTCTGTAGGTAATGAATTTTAACTGCTAACCATGGATATCAAGTCCATGAAAATACAGTCAAGTCAAGTAAATTGTAATAGGGTTATTCGAATTCCATGTCAATCAAGGGGACCAAATTCTCAGAAAGTTGATGTGATCCCATTCCACTGTATATTGAGTGCTTAAAGTGCTAATTACGTATGTATGTATGTATGTATGTAGGCCACTATAAATATTTATTTTGTAATATTCTGAGGGGGGGGGGCACTTTACAAGAACGGTTCCAGTTGACACAGAATGACCCCGCCACTAGGAAACTTATCAAAATAAAAATTCTCAGTTTTGAAGTACATGTAATTTCGGCAGAGTAAGCATAGTTTATTTCTCTTCAACACGTCAGTATGGCTACCAATAAAGTTCCATGTATTAATTATATTAAAGTAGCTAAGTCTTTCACTCAATATCATCCAAAGTCTTTGGCATTACAAACACAAATTATTTGTCAATTTAAATCAACATTGATGTTATAATCTTTCCTGAAAAAGATCTGCCTCTGAATTTCAATATTTGAAGATACATTCCTGCACACAAACTGGGTTATTTGATGATATATTTGGACTAAAAATGTATTCAAACTAATGTATTTATCATTATTTTGCTTCAAATCCTTAGCAAAGCATTGTAGTTGCCAGGGAATACCCCTGCTATAAAAAATCGAACACAATTGGTCATGTTTGTGTCACATGACTTACCTCTCTCAGTACCTAGCAACACATGCCTCTGCTACATGTAGGTACCAAATATTAGCAATTTTAGCTCCTTTAAATCGATCTCCTCACATAACTGAAGCATAATAATACATATAATAACTATTTTGGTCCCCCGCCTTTCGAAGAAAGTTGGGGGACTATTAAAATGGGTTCGTCCGTCTGTCCATCTGTCTGTCCGTCACACTTTTTGGGACACAATAACTCTCTTCCTAAATGAGCTAGAATGTTCAAACCTGGTGTATGTGTTTATTAGGTCAATGCCTTGATGGAGTTCGAAGATGAGCATTTTCCGCTTAGGGTAAGCAGAGATAAGCAATTTGATTGGTTGATGCTTTGGGACACGATAACTTTAGTTCTAATTAAGTGAGAGTGATGAAACTTGGTGTATAGTTTCATTACAGTAATACCTTGACTAAGTTCGATAATGAGCATTTTCTGCTTAGGGTAAGCAGAGCGATACGCAATTTGATTGGTTGAGACTTTGGAACACAATAACTCTCCTTCTAATTGAGTTAAAATGTTCAAACTTGGTGTATATGCTTATTAGGCCAATGTCTTGATGGAGTTCGAAGATGAGCATTTTCCGCTGAGGGTAAGCAGAGATAAGCAATTTGATTGGTTGATGCTTTGGGACACGATAACTTTAGTTCTAATTAAGTGAGAGTGATGAAACTTGGTGTATAGTTTCATTACAGTAATGCCTTGACTAAGTTCGATAATGGGCATTTTCTGCTCAGGGTAAGCAGAGCGACAAGCAATTTGATTTCCCGAGACTTTGGAACACAATAACTCTAATTGAGTTAAAATGTTCAAAATTGGTGTGTATGCTTATTAGGTGAATGCCTTGATGAAGTTCGAAGATGAGCATTTTCTGCTTAGGGTAGGCAGAGATAAGCAATTTGATTGGTTGATGCTTTGGGACAAGAAGATAACTTAGGTTCATCTTGATTGATGATTTTTATGCCAATACAATGACTGCATCCTCATTCAGTAATGGATTCGACAGCAACAGTGTATAGAAACGATTGACTCGGACACGAGGGCCCTTTCCCTTGGCCAGAGGGGCCCTTTTGTCAAGCTCGGGGACCCTTTTGTCTGCCTTTAGGGTCCTCCTAACTAGGGTACATTTTCATTTTTCTCATCGGTTTTAGCATTTTTCTTTATAAAACACTTTTGAATGACACTTCGTGTACAGTTTGATTGCTCGATACGTTTGAAACAAATAAATGTGCGATTAATTAATAGGTGTCGTCTATTTATTTGGGGATTTCGGCGGCGGACATCAGCCTCACTGGTGGCTTGTTATTTCAAATAAGCTTATGCTTGATATTAGGAATAAATTTGATAAGTTGGATATGAATCTAATTATAATTAGATTACATGTTGGTTAGAATCTTAAAATTTTAGATTTGACTTTTATAATGCATTCAAGTACAAAATGTATCATCACTTGAATTTAAACAGGTTGTTAGACGTTAGTATGTTTACGGTACTGAAAATCTCTTGTATCGTTAGTTTCCTTTTATGTTTCAGAAAAAAATGGGTTGAAGAGACAAAGATATCAAGTGTTGGCTGCTTTAAATCCATGATGTGAACATCCAAATGCTGTACTTTTTCTTTTTTTTTGAAGATCTGATTTTGATGATACTGTAGTATGGCATCATCAGATGTCAATTATGTATCGGGATCTGAAAATATCTCAACAGTTATATCTCAACCTCTCTCTGAGCCACTGGCAGTATCACAGAATTCTCCTGTTATTACAGTCATTGCATCTCAACCACCTGAATCTCTAAAAACATTACCAGTATTTAATATTGATAATAACATATCCAAAGATGCCCCGGTCATATATATAGAACATATAAATAATACAATTTTACCCACCTATATTAATCCTAAAACTAATGAACCCATCTATACATCTAATAAACACAGGATTGAATCATTATCAAGTTCTCTAAATGACAGTCAAACAATTATACCAAATATAACTACAGATTTAACCACATCCACTTTTGATGTCATTATTGAATCACATCCATCGCCTTCAATAGATCAGATAAAATCAGATGCTGAAGCCACACCAACAGATAGTTACAGTTTTAAATGTGAGAGCTGCGATTATTCCAGCAATAATAAACATTATTTAAAACAGCATGTAGATTTGGTACACAATGCTGGTAGGCCATATAAATGTCCGTACTGTGACTATGCTGGCAAAAGAAATCATTCTCTTCGAGAGCATCTTGTTGTTCACTCGAATGAACGTCCTTTTGAGTGTAATCACTGCAACGCCACATTCAGGAAGAAAGGACATCTAACTAACCATGTTAAACTTCACGCTATGTCTAAAGTTATTAGATGTAGCTTGTGTACAGAAATTATGTCGGATCAAGCCAGTTTTACAGATCATCTTAAATCCGTCCATAAAACTGATCAGATCTATGCATGTGAAATATGTGATTTTATGACTGGTACTGAGAGTAGCATTAAATCACATATGGAACATCACAAAGAAAGTCGTCTGTATCAATGCAGCTTGTGTTCATTTGTTACCAAAGATATGAATGCGATTGGAGTCCATTTAGAAATCCATTCAAAGGTTTCTACAGATAAAAATACCCCAATAAAAACTATATCAACCAATAATAAACCTCTTGCTTCGTTAAAAGCACAAACTCCCGTTCTTATTAAATGTTCTGAATGTGGATATACAGCCAATGATAGGGAGAGCATGAAATCACATATGGTACAACATATACAGAGTAAAACTTCAGAACTTTGCACAACTCAATCAAAAATAATTCAACCGGTTTTACCTCAGAGAACATCCTATAAATGTACAGAATGTGCTTTTGTAAGTGTCGAGGCCACAGCATTTATACATCACATGCTTATTCATAAATCAGAAGCTAAGAAGAAGAAGGAGGCTTTGAATGTATTTAACATTAAACCAATATCAAAAGAAAACACATGCAAGACCGGCAATGCTCCGTTTATTCATGATGAAAGAACTGGTCGCTTTGTGTGTACGATCTGTGGTTATGCTTGTGAATATCAACGAACAATAAAATCCCACATTTGGAAGCATTCTGGAAATAAAGACATTGATTACCCGATGTTTCAAAATGGTCCATTGAGTGTTTATGAAGAAAATGTGAACAGAAACCAGTTAGATGTAGGTATTGAACAGCATCTACAAGAAAAAGAGACAACAAACCTGACTGTAAAGGATGATGCAAAACCTGTCGATGAACCTGTTCCAGCTACCACTTCCGAACCATCAGCTAAACCTCTCCAAACAGCCCAAGTGGTGCTTGATTCTAAAGGTGCTATTTGCAAAATCAAAATTTCTGATGGTAAAATGGTAACACTAATGAAAGAAATAGCGGTACCTCGTTCAAACCTAAAATTGCATGACTTTGAAAAAATGGAAAATCAAAAACCTGTTTTTGTGAATTCAATCTTGAAAATGGACCCCAAATCAGTTTTCAAAGTGGATCCCAAAGAATTAGCTGTTGTTGTGGAGACAATTAAAGCTATACCTTCTAGTCAGGGTTTTACTGGCATGAATAGTCAACAAAACAGCCCAAAGAGAGCAAATACACCTAATGATGATTCTGAATCGAAGAAGCCTGAGTTTAGTGGAGGAACTGAAAGAGAAGAAGTTGAAGAACCGAGTGAACCAGCATTGGCTCTCCTCTCACTTCAAAAACCTGAACCAAAACCAGACAGTTCTCCATTTCATAACACCAGATCTAGAGGTCAGGCAAATAAGAGAAAGGCATCAATTACTGAAGAAGATACACTGGAAATAGAACTTCCTGAAGAAGAGGTGATAACAGAAGAAAAATTATCTGTAACATCTTCTAAATCTAATACTGGTGCCGGGGGTATCTGTTCTTCTTTATTAGCTGTTATAGAACAGTTACGTGAACGGTCCAAGGCTGATATTGACATGGAAAACTATACAAAAGCTGGAATCAGACGTACTGGTAGGAAGAGAATTCGAAGAGGTTCTAGCGATGATGAGCTACCAACTGAATTTGCTGACAGCATTGAAAAAATAACTGAAGATGGAGAAATTCGTTATCGCTGCAAGTTTTGTCATTATAGTAACTCTAAACCACTATTAATTAGAATACACATGCGACTTCACAAAAGTAAGAAACCATTTGAATGTTCTCTATGCGATTTTATAGCTACATCTATTGAAGGGTTACAAGATCATATGATACAACATTGTAAGGTTCGAACATATCAGTGTAAAATTTGTCCATCTGCTTTCAACTATAAAAGTCAACTGAGAGCTCACATGAGAGCCCATAATGAAAAAGATCCATATATTTGTGACTTTTGTGACTTTGTAACATCTAATATTAGTGCTTATCGTCAACATGTTATAAGACATTCGGACACTGCCTGTTACTCTTGCAATAACTGTCATAAAAAATATTCATCCAAAAATTCACTCATTCGTCATGAATGTATCAAAATATCAAATGCTACAGACTCACTAGGGGAGTTAGATGGAAGTTCTGATGATGAAACAGCTAATGCCTCTAAAGAATTAAAGTGTCCACATTGTGATTTTTGCACTCTGGATGACTCTGAGTTTACGTCTCATTGTGTTATACACACTGATGAAGAAGTTATCCAGTTAAAGTGTGAATTATGTGATTTTACTGCTGTTTCTAACCGAAGTCTGAAATCTCACATGAAAAGACATATAAATGACCAAAGATATGTTCAACAACCACTAGAACAGTACAAGTGTAATCTATGTGGTTATGTTTGTCATCATCTACCATCACTCAAATCTCATATGTGGCGTCATGCTAGTGATAGAAATTATAGTTATGAATTCACCAATGATGTCATAAATGCAGCCATTGATTATGATATTAGAGTTGATGGTAGGGATATCAATGATCCTGAAATACTTGAACGGGTTCTCAACTCTGAAAGAAAAATTGTGGAGGGCAGATTGAATAATACTCAACAACCAGGTGGAGAGATGCCAGTGTGCTGGGTTACTTTCCGTTGCTGTCAGTGTGGGTTTGAGACCATTAATAAACCTGAATTAAATGTTCATATGAGGTCTCATTCTGATATTATACAACAAACTTTAGAGGTGAATAAACTTTCGGGTGAACAGGAAAACAGTGAATCTCAAACTATTTCTTCCCTTTGAAATTGATGGATATATAATCTTTACTTAATATCTGTTACTTACAAAATAACATCTTTTTTATAGCACTGTGTCTCCGCAAATTTATACTTTTCCTTCGCATTTATACAAAGAAAACTTAATTGTATTACTTCTGATAAAATTTAATTATATAAAATGTAGAAGCAAATTTGTTCTAAATTTATTTTGGTAAATTATGTACATCTGTATTTCATCTCATTCAACAATATGTTGAGATTTACATTAAGATTTCATTTTAATACTGGATTTAATTGGATATTATACCAGTATGTAAAATGATGTAATTTCTGTAGTAGGTTATTATCAGAAGCATAAACTTTAGAGGACTTAAAGGAGCTGTTCCAGATTAAAACTAGCAACTTTTATTCTTGTGCCTGATAATTTTAATATTACATGAAATAAAAACTGTCAGATTTTTCTGTGATTGATGATATTTACAGAAGTAGTGCCTAGATGACCATATGTATAGGTCTGTTGTAATTGCATTTATGAAGTCAGTAAGCCAAAATTCTGTATCATGAGTTTTATTTTTGCAACTTTTCCTGAGGTGAACCTTTCAGATGTATCAATTGATACCCAATGAAATATGGGACTACTTCTGTAAAATCATGTGATTCAGTACATTATTGTGAAAGTTTCTGGACTCTTATTAAGGTCTCATAAACTCGATTAAAGTTCCTTATTGACAGTCTGCTAAAATTTAATCAGATGGTTTTTTTCATTTTTGACCCAATTCAATGAATGTATCATCCTTTTGGAATGCTGTTATAAAACTCTGGGTCTGATTTCACAAAATCTTAACGAAAGATAAACTCCAAATTTTAGTAGATATTTCAATTTTGGTTGGCAAAGCACTAAAATCGATATAATATTATCCAATCAAATTACTAAAATTTGGATTTTATCTTAGTTAAAATTAGTTATTTTTCTGTAGGTCATTATTTGAATTGTTAAATGTACTGAATGGTCTTCCTTTTCTTTTGGATTGTAAATGCAACCTATTCCTTTTGATATCATATAATATGATACATGTATGCCTAATAGTTTAATAGATATGGATATGTTGTGTATATTAGTTTTTAGTCACAATTAGATGAACATTTAAAAGAAATCTTTTGAAATATACTTTATGTGAGTAAAATTCTTAAATTTCACTCAAGGACTCCTTTATTGATAATTTATTTAAACCATAAGAGTTGTGTGCCTGAAGTTCTTTTGTTACTTAATACATGCAGTAGAATCTGCCTGTTATTTTTATGTTTACTTGGCTGATATTCTTTGATATATGTTCACACTTTCACGTGAACATATTATGCTACAGCCCTTCTGTTGAGACATCCGTTTGCATTTGTTTATTGACACTGTCACTCTACAGGTCACAATTTTTATCAAATTTTGATAAAACTTAACATATATGATTAGATTATATCCCAAAGATCTCGGATGGGGTCGATCTTTGCACATACATGTATGAGACTAACTTCCTGAATTATTGCCCCTGATTGTACAGAAATGACGCATATAGCTTGTAGATCCTTCCATTTCAAAATTACGTTTTCCAAAAACTTCATACACACAATACAGGCTTCAATTTTTAACAGATTATATTCAAATTTGATGTGCCCATATCTTGCAAAATATGTGTGTATCTTGCATGGCAACCTCTTATAAGTAAAAGTATTTGTGTTTTAGAATTTGCATTTCTGTTATTTTCCCCCTAATTTATTCTTTTAAACACAAAAATGGATATCTTGGTTAGAATTATACCATGTTGCCTGTCAAAACTGAAGCATAATTGTCAATAAAGGTGGTGTTTAGATTTTGAAAAATCGCTCCCCAGGTGTAGGTTAGGTGAGCTGACATTAGGTTTTGTTATGCAATGACTACAAATTTCATTTCTATTTACATGAATATTTTTATGAATAACTTGTTACTTGATTGGTTTGTTTTTTGGGTTTTTTTTACTTTTCAATGAAATATTCAAATGCAAGAGAATGTAAGATACCGGTAAGATAAAAGAAATACTCAAAGGTACATGTTTATAGAATGGAATGGTTAATACTGAATAGAACTACTTAAAGATGCCCTATGTGAGAGCGAAATCTGCCTATTACAGGTTTTTGTTTTGGCTTCAAATGTTTTATAAATTATCATTGAGACATTAATTCACATGACGACCTATAATCAACTCTCAAGATCATCAAACCAATCTATGTCAAAACTTCAAACAGTGATAACGATGCTCATAATAAAGTAATTTGTATGAAATTTTCAGCATATTAATTTTGTAACTATTATAGCAAGAACGTCCAGCTTTTTATCTAAATCTTACATAAAGCATCTTTAAGTAATAAATTTGATATTGAGTGAGTGATGAAATTAAATATCAGAGAACCCTTCATCACTATCTATCATTATTTATATGTGACCAGTATTTCTGTAATCTATAGCTTATGTAGAATTGAATAATTAACAAAAAGAGGTGGTGAATGTTCACAGACCAATTATGTATAGTAGTGTGATTTGGCCCGAGTCAAATATTTTCTTTTAATATATTTAGGACTTCTTTAAGTCCAATCGGTCACAGATAGTACACTGTATATACTTTAGCTTAAGTTGTTCTATATTGATATTAGTATCCAAATTAGAATCCTCAGATTTTAATTACAAAAGTATGACTTAAGCTGGGGATTTATTAATACTTGTATTTACTTAAAATAGTGCTAATAAATCTCTGTTCAAGATGAAGAATAGTACACAGGATCCTTAATTTCAAATGGTTTGAAGTGCCAAATTAATGATTATGTACATATTTGTTTATATTAATGTTGTTACTTTGTGGATGTGTTCAAGAGATTATTGCTTACATTATATTTTACTATATCTGTGTTGTTTTGAAGTGATTAATATTGTACTGGTAAAATTAGTTTGAGTGCATTTCTTATATATTTCAAGACCATATATTTTTGTTATGCCGAGTTTACAGTCTTTGCCCCTGCTGTCTCCACGATTATGTTTTGGCTGCTAAAGCTTGTGAATGAGACAGAGTCCATTGTGAATGGTTTTGCTTACATTTTTGTTAGAAACTTGCTCAGCAGACATCGACATTAAGTTAGAGCAAGCACGGTCGAGTAATGCTACTCAGTGGACCTGGAAAAGCCCTGTCTTAAGTTTCAGTGAGATGTTGCATCAACATTGAAATCTTGTAAATAGTTTTAAAGATGGAATTATTACATTACTAATTAAAAGCATCCCTTTGCTTCTGTTATAAATATTTTTCAATACCTGGCAATGCTATCATCGTCATGCCTTACATAATGGCCATCTATATTAGGTTTTAAGTATTTCTTCTTAATTATCTTTCATAGGAAATTTTGTGCAGCCCTAATTTAAGAAGCAATAACTTTCAAAATTGATAATGATAGCATCTGTGAGAATAGGTGAATCCAATCGATTTAGATAATCAACAGAGATGGATATAAAATAGGCATCTTGTTTAATATTCTATGACCAGAAATGGTCTCAATACCATCTTTAGAATTTAATGAGAAGCAGAAATAATGTTTATAGGGAAATGTTATCTTTTTCTTGTGTTTATTGCAGTTTAAATTTGACCTTCAATGCACTTTTTTTTATAATACCAAATGTAAATTTATATTTTACTATACTACCCCAATATCTTTTGGAATGAAGTTTTTCACCCCATCATTGTTTTGTTGACCTTTCTTTGTTTTTTTTTTCTGACCAATATGTTGACTATATTGGTTTAAATGTAATTTGATTGATGTTTTATATTTGTGCTATTATATTTGGTTGTGTTCTGATTATATAATATATATATCCATGACTTGTTAGATCTTATTTACAGTTTTAGTTCTATTCTTTTTGGAAAATCTTCTGTGGATTTTAATTGAAATTACAATTGCTATGGTTACCAGTTGGTCATGTCTTTGGGCCATCTACATGTACAGTGGCAAAGGTCTAAATGTAAAGAATGTTTGCACCAACCCCCCCGATATTTTAAAACAACCAAATATTAATTCTCAGTGGCACCTTACACATCATTTACTAACTTGTTTGATTATTCTTAGTTTGTTGATACATGAAGTTTAGCATTTCTATTGAATCTTTTAGGCATTTTATCTAGTCATGTTTGGAATTTACAAATAACTAATTTGATAATATCTTTATACTGCATGTATTTCTCAAATCTAATACTAATATATGTTGATAATCGTAATTAGTTGATGTTTTTCTAATGGTTGTCTTTTGGATCATTGTAATCTCAATAAATTTTTCAATTATGAAGCCCAGTGCTATGTTTTGGTTTTTATTCTTGCCCAAATGGGTTGATAACATTTAAGTGTCATTAGTTACTATGTTAAATATAGATGTGTTAGGATTGGGGAAGTTGGGTGAAACTAGTAATTAATGCAATCTTCTGTAGCAGACTAGATGAAATAAAAAAGCATGTTTTATTTCATGCATTTCTAAGTTGTAAGCCCGAAAACTATGGACAACAGAGAGAGAAAGAAATGGGTTTAACGTCAACTCGACACAAACTAGGTCATTTCGGAACTAACATATGGTTTAATTTTATTTCAATAATTCTCTTGCGTGTAGGGGTCTTTAGTAGTGGGAGTACCCAGAGAAAACCCACAAAGTCGGACAGACGACCCTACTCCTTGCCACGCCAGTTGACTCAATGGCAGGCCGTATGATACAGCGCGCAGACTAACCATTCGGCCACCCAACCCCCCTATGGACGACAGACTGATGACCATATATGACAACAGTTGAATGTAAGCGTATATACAATACATATAAGATAGAATGTTTATATTATGTCAATTATTTACACATACAATAAATAAGTTCAAAATATATTTATACATGCATTTTCTCTTTACACTTACAGACACTTTATCCCTATTCGAGTGAACTCAATTCTATAAAAAAAAACATTCAAGTATTTGAGCTCATAAAAGCTGGTATTTTGATTTACCATTAACAGGTAAAAAAAATTGTGCCTCGTATATATATTGAGAAATCCGGTTTTGAATTTCACCAGAAAGATACTAAATTGTTGAATATCAAACTAACTTCAACTGTATTTCACATCGACTTTCTACATATGGATAACATTTGAATTGTTCTACTCAAATTCAGAGAGCAATAAAACATAGTGAATAACAACACTATCAATTCTAAACTGTAAGTAGTCAAAATACCATAACATATATAGGTAAATGCTTTTTGGAATGAAAATCAAAAGAATTAATACAACTTGTTACATCAATACTGTTATTTATAGACAACATCAAAACAGTCTGATACAGACGGATACTCATGAAACAAGGCCTTTTTCTGGAACTTGTTAGATATCAATTGAAAATTAATCAATTTATTGTTTCAGCTGAATTGTGTAAATTGATATTATGTTTTAAACAGCAAACATGGATGGAACAGAACAAAGAAAAAATAGTGGATATAATTTCATAGACTTCAAACTTCAATAACATAAAAGCATTAAAATAATGGTATTACAATATATACAGTTCATCTCATGAAAAACAACGAGTCCCTAAACCAATAAGTTTCATAATACATTATCTTGGTAATATAAATGTGTTCATGGAGCAGCAAAAACTGCGAGTTTGAAAATATGTGAACTTTGCTAGATTACTTCACATTTCTACGTTATCTACAGACACAAGAACAGTAACGTCCAATAAGAGATTGTGACTTGGCACCCTCCACGAAAACCTTGACATTGAACAAACCTTGAACTTTGCAACTCGATTATCACAAGTAAACATTTTACCTTGAAAGTGTGAGACTTTGTATTCGCGATGATCAAGGAATCTGGTTGGCTCACAATCTGGGTTAATACCCAAACGAAATATGCACGGTATTGCTAAGATGTACGTAGTTAAAGCGAGATCGAGCATTCTATTCAAGATATGACATACTAATCATTTGGAGAGTTGCTAAAGCCATACATATCCCTATACCAGTCTAGTCAGAATCCATACAGTCCAAATTAGTTACCATGCCATTCCCAAATGAAATTTAATTTTTCCCCATTTTCCAAACAAAACTGGCAATTAATATATCCCAACAGCTCTAATAAATTAATATATTAAAGATTCTACATACATACATAATATATTACATGATAAACCAATTCTTGAAAAATTCAAACATGCAACATTAAAAAAGTTTCTCAATACAAACAAGAAAAATAAAGTAGCTATCATGGTGATTGAAGATTGTTATCAAACAATTAATTCATAACATTTTAAAATCATTTCTTTGTTTTATTTTTATTATGTATATAAACACTAGAATCCATGTGTATAAAATGATATTAACTATACAACTGTGGTATATAATTCATATGTATAATCATGTACTGTGGTATATCAACACTAGTATAAATATTGGATGAATAGTTTGTTTTTAGTTTGTGTTTTTACAAATATACAAGTAATCACAGATAATTATTATGATAAATTCTGTACAATAAAAGAAGTGGATTTGAGGTGTCATCAGCTTGATAATTCAGATTGTGTAGGATTTAGTCGTCTTTCTGTGGCTTCTAAAATCAAACTTCTTCTGCTTTGAGCATTTTCATTATTTGATTCGGATAAATTTGTTGTTGTATCTTCACAACTATATTCTGTAGTTTCACTGGAATCAATATCGTCTGGATTAGTTCTTGACAAAAATCGCCTAAAATACAACCAAATACACTTTTGTATACATCACATCAACTGTCATAAACGGCGTGAAATAGATATTGACAGCAGTCATAAAAACAAATTATAGAAGTACAACAATTATCTTAATCTTAGGTCAATAATCTATTTATAATTTTTATACTATGTGTGGTTTAATGGTCGAGGACGAGAGCGAAACATTAAGAAATTTATTGTAACAATATATTACGCAATGTCTTAAGCTCCAGACCATTAAACTACTTAAAATACAGACACTCTGCACCTAAAATATGTCAGAGAGGGGTGATATAGGCCTTGTCCTGTTCCCCAATCCTTTCAGTTACCTGAATAAATATTGTTTAAAAAAAAAAAAAAAAAAAAATATGTCATACTAGTCCAATATTTCACTAGTATGAATAATGTATGATTGGCAAGTTACCAGTACGATTATAATAGTACGCCAACATCAAAAGGTGACGTCACATCTGTATTTTAAGAGCTAATATTGGTTTTATCTACATAGTGAGCTCAAAGCTCAAAAAATCCTGTTTTCATAAAAAATATAGCGTTGGGGCGGTCAAGTGAAGCATACCTCTATGATCATACAAGTCAATTAGGGTGGTCAAGAGAAGCATACCTCCATGATCACACAAGTCAATTGGGGTGGTCAAGAGTAGCATATAGCTCCTTGATCATGCAAGGGGATTGGGATGGTCAAGAGTAGCTTAGCTCATTGATCATACATGGGGATTGAGATGGTCTAAAGTAGTATACACAAGAGAATTCTGGTGATCTAAAAGCGGGATATATAATTTATTATGTAAAGGGTGGCTTAAAGTGACAAATATCATTGATGATACAACAGGATTGTGTGGTCTAAGCCAGCATAGATTATTATTTATCATACAAAGTGATTGCGGTAGTTTGTAAGTAGCATTGATCATTGATTATCTTGTAAGGGGATTGGGTGGCTTAAAGTGGCATATCATTGATGATGCGAGGGGATTGGGTGGTCTAAAACTAGCATAGAGATTATCTATCATACAAGGGGATTGGGGCAATACAAATGTAGCATATTAATATATTGATCATACAACAGGATTGTGTGGTGTTAAACAGATCAGTTATCATACATTGGGGCATATTTCTGAAGCAATGGTCCGAGAAATCACTCTCTGCCCATTGCTAGATGGCTTCTGATACTTCAGCTTTTGAGGGAGTGTGTGTATTCTTCCCATTCAATCAAATCTATCCCATGTACACAGACATGACAGCCCTTTGTTTACCATGGGGTTTTCCCTAAAACTTTGGAGAGATGTTTAAGGTATTAAAAACGGTGAAAGTATTGTTCGTCTTCATACAGTATTGTTTACATTGTATTCTTGTTGATAGCCTCGTTTGTCACACAATTGTTTTCTTGCAATATTCTGCTACATCATACATAGGGGTCTAAATTAGTACTGATTACTGATATCATATCAAGGGGATTTTTTATGGTCTAAAGTGGTATGAATTACCAATCATGCCCTGGAATTAGGATGGTCTAAAGTAGAATTGATAAAACGATAAATATAATCACTGATCATATTATGGGGATTGTTACTATGCCACCAATGTCACTGTCCTAATGTAGCAAAGGTCAACCTACTGTACTTATATCCTAAATAACTAATGCCTCCATTTAACTAAAATTTCAAATCCACCCAAATATTAACCATACATTTTTTTGTGTGACATCACACCTTCTTTAAACATAACGCTAACGCTACAATATACGTCCACATTCCTGCTTTGATTGATATGGCACTTTGTCAAGAAGGCTAGGCGTTTGGTTTGTTTAGCGTTGAGGGTCGTGCACCAACATTAATAGTTGCCGTCCTTAGAGTATAAGGAATAACTATACAAGATAATCCATTCGGAATTGTGCCTTCCTAACACTAAAGGCAAAAGGTGGGCGTGGCTCTGCCCCTGGGGGTCGGGACATTCATCAAAATCAATAGTGGACGCCCTCAGGCTATAAGGAATACATAAACCAAGTACCAAGCTGATTCATTCACAATTGCGGCCTGTAAACGACAAACAAAAAAATTGGTCGTGTCTTGCCTGTGTGTGTTGGTACATGCAGTTGACGTCCTTAGGCTATATGGAATACATATCCCAAGTTTAAAGACGATCCATTAAGAATCATGGCCTGTAGACAACACACATAGACACGAAGTAAAAATGGGCATGGCTCTGCCCCTGTGGGTTAGGAAATCACCAAAAACAATAGGGGTCATCTTTAGGGTATAAGGAATAGGTTTGTAAAGTTTTAAAAGGATCTGTTAAGAATTGCATCCTGTAGGCGAACACCAGACACAAAAGCATTGGGTGTGGCTCTGTCCCAGGGGGTCCGTCATGCACCAAAAATAATAGTAGTCAGCCTTAGGGTATAAGGAATAAGTATAAAAAAAGTTTTTAAGACGATCGATTAAGAATTATGGGCTGTAGGTGACACACAGACAGACCAAAAAAAAATGGGCGTGGCACTGTCCCTTGGGGTTGGGCATGCACCAAAAACAATAGGGATCTTCCTTAAGGTACCAAGAATAAGTATTCAAAGTTTCAAGATGATACATTAAGAAATGCAGCCTGTAGACGACAGACAAACAAATACAAGAAATGGGTGTTGCTGTCCCACTGGGGTCGGGCATGCTCCCAAAACAAAAGGGGTCATCCTTAGGGTATAAGGAATAAGTATTTTAAGTTTCAAGATGACCGATTAAGAATTGTGGCCTGTAGGCGACACACAAAAAGAAAATGGGCGTGACCCTGCCCCTGGGCGTTGGGCATGCACCCCAAATGATAGAAATGTTCCTTAGGGTACAAAGAATAATCATTCAAAGTTTCAAGATGATACGTTAAGAAATGTGGCTTGTAGACGACAAACAAATAAATACAAGGAATGGTGTGGCTCTGCCATTGGGGGTCGGGCATGCACCAAAAAACAATACGGATCATCATTAGGGTAAGTATACAAAGTTTTAAGAAAATCCAGTTAGAATTGCGGCTTCTAGAGTATAAAGAGTAAGTATACAAAGTTTTAAAGAAAATCCAATAAGAATTGCGGCCTGTAGGCGACACAAAGACACACGATAAGAAAATGGGTGTGGCTCTGCCCCAGGGGGTTGGGCATGCACCCCAAATGATAGGGATGTTCCTTAGGGTACAAAGAATGTGTATGCTAAGTTTCAAAATTATAAGTTAAGAAATGTGGCCTGTAGATGACAAACAAATACATACTAGAAATGGGCGTGGCTCTGTCCCTGGGGGTCGGGCATGCACCAAAAACAATAGAGATCTTCCTTAGGGTATAAGGAATACGTATACCAAGTTTGAAGAAAATCCAGTAAGAATTGCGCCCTGTAGGCGACACAAAGACACACGAAAAGAAAATGGGTGTGGCTCTGCCCCTGGGGTGAGGCATACACCCCAAACGATAGGGATGTTCGTTAGGGTACAAAGAATGTGTATGCAAAGTTTCAAGATTATAAGTTAAGAAATGTGGCCTGTTGACGACAAACAAACAAATACTAGAAATGGGCGTGGCTCGGCCCCTGGGGGTCGGGCATGCCCCAAAAACAATAGGGATCTTCCTTGGGGTATAAGGAATATGTATACCAAGTTTGAAGAAAATCCATGAAGAATTGTGCCCTGTAGGCGAACCACAGACACACAGACACATACATACACACACACACACACACACACACACACACACAGACAGGGGCGACGGCATAATACGTTCACATTATGAATGTGGACGTATAAAAAAAGTATATCTTACCGTCTTGCTTGTGTCATCATTGTATTTTTTCTCTGAGCTAACATATCCATCCTTTCTTCGGATGATTTTGAAAATCGACCACCTGATACATGAAGACCAGGAGAAAATGCTTCACTCCTTAAAAGATTATAAATATTACATCAGCCTGTTCTTATTGTACACCACAGAAAATAATCTGAGATTATTCCATGACAGAAGTAAGAACGCATAACGAAGCCACCACTATTCAGAAAACATCTAGTTAAATTTTTTCTTTTCCTAGATTTTAATTAATTTAACTCTTGTTGAGCTAATTTAACACTTCCTGACCTCATATGAAGCCACCACTATTCAGAAAACATCTAGTTAAATTTTTTCTTTTCCTAGATTTTAATTAATTTAACTCTTGTTGAGCTAATTTAACACTTCCTGACCTCATATGATTGTGATTGATTGATAGATATAATAATTTTCAGATTTTTTCCGCCACTTACCAAAAAGAATCACCAATACCTCAAAATGTTACCACCATATTTCAATTTTAATCGCCACTATTATATCTTTATCAGAAATTGTGATTTTGGCAACGGACAGTTAGCCCTGTTTATATATGAAACTTACAATGATGTTGAAGTAGAAGGCATAGATTCATCTACAAGTTCCTCTGTGTTCTCTACTGATGGTAGTATGTCTAACTCTTCTCTATGTGATGTTGTATACAAGCTTTGTGACATATCACTATTAGTCATAATATTTTCCTGTAAGGAAAGATAAGGCTTGTCACAACCAAATTTTTACAACCAGTCAATTTTAATAATGATGGGATGAAGGCCAAATTTTTACAAATAAATTCATGTTTATATTCACATGGTCCTGTGTCGATATCACTTTGCTTAAAGATATATTCCAAAAAAAGTATTTATCCATTCTTAATAGAAAAATACTGGATTCCCTGATAAACACTCATGGAGCGCATACAGGACAAAAATGTATGGGTTTCCTAATTCCTTAATCGGCAGCCCAATGATTAGGAATGTCTGCTCATGTGACGTCAATATAATCAGATAAAAAATGTATAAAATAAACTACAATGCCTCTACCAGCTAGGTTCCCTAAAATCAGAAGACTAGAACTACAATATTCTACTTTCATTGATAACATCACAAGCAGCTATATAGTTGATTATAGTAATTTTCATTAAATAGTAAAACTGTTTATTAAACAGCAGTATATAAAATGTTGTTTTATGTAGGGTTTCAAAGGGTGGGAAACTTTCTGGGAATTTTCAAATCTATTTTTAATGAGCTGAAAAATATTTAAATTATAATTATTTACAGGAATTTCCTTTTTCTCTTTTACTTTCATCTATATAAACTGTCAAAACTTAATTAACCATGTTAGTTGTATTCCAAATGGTAAAACTAACGAGATAAATTTATGTATATTCTGCTCTGAAAAGGTATACAAAAAAATATATGATCTAATTTGAAATTCTTCAAAGCGGACAATAATCCTTCCAGCACAGGAATTTCGGATATTCATGAGGATTCATCTGAACCTGAAATCTTCCTTTTATCCACCGATAACGATGTAGAGATAATGATTTAGAAGATAATGATGAAATGGCAGAGTTACCTAACTTTGAGCATTAATTATAGAGTGTGTAACCTGTGTATGAAGAATTTAACAGAACTATCTCATTATTTATTAGATTTTAGTATACAAGACATATCAGATAATATGTTTTGTATCTTTTAGTTCTTAAAATATTACTGTCACTTGCAACTCATTAATAGTGATACAGATTTCAATTTATGACACCATTTATGACACCAAATTCAAAATTTCCCCAAATTCCTGGGAAATTTACCCTGTTTGAAAATTCTCAGGAATTTTTCAACCCTAGTTTCAAGGCATATTAATTTACCTCGGACATGGTAGGTACAGAATCTATAATTTGTGCTGCAGAATCTGTATTTTCTGTTCTTGATGCTAATGAGGTGGTCTGAAAAAAAATTGAAAAATAGGTCATCTGAACATCAAAAACATATGGATGCCAATTCTAAAAAAACACAGAATTTTGAAAGGCTTCTAAATCATGTGTAAGTCAAAAAAAAAAAATCCATAGTATTATTCAATAGAACTTTAAACTCAAAAGAATATGTGAACGTGACTGTCAATCTTTATATTTTTTTACAGTGACTTTTATACGTTTTTTAAACTTCATATCAAACAAGAATTAAAGTAAATCCAACATATATAGCTAGTACATGTATATACATACTGGTGGCACAATTAACCTTCCTTCTAAAATATTATCTATTGTTAAATCCACAGATCTAGTCACACGTAAATCATCCATAATAGTAGGTAATGGCATGCTTGGAAAAACATTCTGAACTTGACGAGCCTGTAATAGGAAAGACGTAAACATATCTTAACTAGGGGTATCATAACCAAAACAATTATTAAATCCAAAACACAACAAAAATGAACTGCACAAAAATATGCCTGTAAGATAAAATAATGATTTTAGTAATGATCATTCATTATTATTAAAAAGTTTACCATGTTATCTAACTGTGATGTCTGGATACGTTGTTGTTGTTGCCCTGGTAACAAGCTAGTGTGAGTTACTTCTACAGAGAAACTTGGTAACCAGCTTACGTATCTTGATCCTGCAAAATAGAAATTACAATTTTTTAAAAGAATTATATATTTCTTTCCCTCATAAGATTGCACATTAAATAAGCATGTTAAAACTAAATGAATCAGTTCATATTTCATGTTATGTTTCAACAGTCATTCTGTATTATGCCGCATTTGGAAAAAGTCTGGCTCTAAATATGCCGAATTGG
This sequence comes from Patella caerulea, assembly GCA_036850965.1. Taxonomy (NCBI): domain Eukaryota; kingdom Metazoa; phylum Mollusca; class Gastropoda; family Patellidae; genus Patella; species Patella caerulea. Next base: position 31,505,402 of record JAZGQO010000006.1, read on the forward strand.
GACATCAAGATATGGTGAATCAAATTGAGTGTATAACTACATTTATTATTAATCTCAATAAAGTAGTTAAGTCATCCAAATAATAACAATCTACCTTCTTCACATATAGAACTATACTTTCAAAACCATGCAGTGGATCTTGATGTTGAAACTTACATTTACAACCAAGTAAATTATGTAGAATTTTACACTATGATCATCAATGAAAAAAAAGATAGGCTGGCACTGCCAGGCAGGATACGCCCACATTTTCGAGAGATGGATAGAGAACAAGCATTACCGAAAGTGATTTTTCCTACATCATTAAGTCCTGTATTTCATACTGTATTGGGAGCAGCCATTTTGTTGGTCAGTTCCAGTCTGATATTCATGAAATTCGAAGCCGACAATGATTATGGTGTGACGGTACACAACCTAGAAATGTGAATTTTTGGCAAAATCGGATAAGAATTGTGACCTGTAGAGAGTCCACAACCATCATATACCATATCTTTACACTTTTCGCGTACAAACGGCGACCATATCGTCCGGCAATTTTGGTACGATTTTCACGAAATTCGAATAATTCAGAAAGTTACGATCTGATATGCGCAAATACCGAAAGGAACCAAGATCTTTGGGTTATAACCATGCATTTCAAGTTTCATCAAAATCAAATTAAAATTGTGACCTATACAGGGTCCACAACCATGATATACCATTTTTTAACAGTATTCGCGTACAAACGGCGGCCATTTTGTCTGTCAATTTTGGTCCGATTTTCACGAAATTTGAGAAACGGTGATATAATCAAACGTTTTTTTAAATCGGAAAATAATTGCGACTTCCAGAGGGGCCACAAGCTAAAAAGGGTGATTTTTCGTACAATCAGGGGCCACAATTCAGGAAGTTACGAATCAATGAGCGCAAATATAGAAAGGAACCAAGATCTTCGGGTTATAAATATGCAGGTCAAGTTTCATCATAATCGGTTCAAAATTGTGACCTATATAGGGTCCACAACCTTGATATAACATATTTTCACACTATTCGCGTACAAACGGCGGCCATTTTGTCCGTCAATTTTGGTTTGATTTTCACGAAAGTCGAAGTCAGCCTTTATTACCATGTAACGGTGATATAATCAAACGGTTTTTTAAAACCGGATAATAATTTTGACCTCCAGAGGGACCACAAGCTATAAAGGGCAATTTTTCGGACAATCAGGGGCCATAATTCAGGAAGTTACGATCCGATGGGTGCAAATATCGAACGGAACCAAGATCTTTTGGTTATAAACATACATGTCAAGTTTCATCACAATCGGTTCAAAATTGGGACCTCTATAGGGTCCACAACCTTGATATAACATATTTTCACACTATTCGTGTACAAACGGTGGCCATTTTGTTTGTCAATTTTGGTCAGATTTTCACGAAATTTGAACGCAACCTTCATTACCATGTAACGGTGATATAATCAAACGTTTTTTTAAATCGGATAATAATTTTGACCTCCAGAGGGACCACATGGAAATGTGGGCGTATAAAAAGACACGAGCTAAGATATCTAGAATATATCAGACTGACAAGATTTTGAAACCAAAACCTGGTGCATGAGGCTTCCAACACAATTTCACTTTTATAACACTAAATAATAGTATCTTACCATCAAAATGGAAGAAATGGTTTACAAGTGGTTGATTGACAGCTGGATTGGCAACAGGATTATCATTGGGTACATTAGCTGCTGCCATTGGTATTGCGCCTTCTCTATCTACAGGTTGATCATCACCTAATGACATGCGACATGTCGGACATGCTGTATCCTGTTCTAATGACGATCTTAAACAAGCACTGAAAACAATATTTATAGTGTTATTACTCAACACGAAAGTATTATTGTATATTACTCAACATAAGACTATTATTGTATATTTTATCCATATTCTTCAACATTAAAAATATTAATTAGAATTTAATATTGGTCCAATTCTGCTCTAGAAATAACAATAGCTATAATATTAACAATGTATTGCATACAACCTTATGATTAACTTACTTGTGGAAAAGATGTCCACATGGTAATTTTCTAGCAACATCCATTTTTTCCCAGCATATAGCACAATTATCAGCGTTTTTCTCCAATTCTTCTGTTGTTGCCATAGGGAACCTAAAGAAATGAAAAGATATTTTAAATACTCAACACATTTGTTTTATTTGTGCTATTTTGTCAAATGTGGTAGTACATCATGTAGTATCATGTTAAAATCCAACTTTAGTACAATGACAGTTAGATGACATTCGGGAAATTGTTTCACAATGTAACAAATGGAACATAGTTTAAACAGTGGTATAATAGTTGCATAAGAAAACAGTTTTCTGCAACAATGTAGAAAGTTGTCATTAGGTATTTCTTAATTCTCTGTGACTCATATCAGCACTTTAAATTGAGGAAACCTGATCGCATTGAATGGAAATTTTGAAGGAAACGTTATATTGAAACATTTTGATCTCAATCATGTCCGCTATATAAGTTGGCTAAAGTCAAACTGTGTTTGAAATAAACGATAGACCAATGATGAAGATGTAGTGAAAAATAAATACATAATAATTTCATGCTTGTTTATTCATGTTGCAGTTATTAGGTAGTTTCCAAAATTGTTTAAATGTCTCTCTGATATTCAACATAAGATAAAAACTGTGACCTATGGAGTGTCCACAAACAAATACAAATGGATGAGGGTATTAAGAAAAGCACATTCAACTTACTTAGCATCCATGTTTTTAACAACACGAAGATAATTTTTATGACGTTTAATTCTCCTCTGGAATTCATAGAATAAATATCTGAGCTGCATACAAATGACAAGGCTTGCCATGCTGAGGAATATATTACCCCAAAGCTGAAAACAATAAAAACAAACAACAATATTAGCTAATAGCGGAACTACTTTATAGATTTCGTGCATTAATTAAAGAGATATTGCACCTGTGTTTAGCAATGTGATTTGAGTGAATACAAATGCTGTGCAGTGATGTATCAGTGTTAGTTCCCAACCAAACAAGATATTAATACTAATTTTTTGTTATCATTATGCGATTGAACATTATAAAAGAAAATAGTACATAAACAGGAGCTTTTCAGGCCCAATATGTGCCCACCAGCTTAAATGTCTGTGCTATATCTAAAATCATTGTCAATCTATGTTGAAATTTTATGATCCTTAAATTTTGAAATTCAATACAGTTTTTCTTGTGTCAGAGGGGCCAATAAATCAAAAAAATATACCATTGAAATATTCTGACAATCCTCCTAGATATCCATATCAACAACCTCACAAGTTTTAATAAATCCTATTGTAAACTTTTTAAAGTCGAAATGTAAAGGGAAAGATAACTCTTCAAAAAACCATCCCTAAGAGAAATGTGATCTCAGAAAAGCACTAAAAAGACCTTCTTACCAACATATGGAGATGATGTGTAAAGTCAATCGATAGAGCAGCCAGTTCAAATACTAGTTCTGTAAAATATACATAGGTAGAACGATTCTCCCAAACACCTTCTACATTCATATCATACAAATGTATAAAATACCTGCAATATCAAACATATTTATATTTGGTTATGTTATTCAGTATTGATAGTTCAAAGCTCAATTTTATTATTTGATTCAAAATATCTCTAAAGAAACTCTCTACAGTAAGTTCCCAGTGCCAAATATTATGAATACTGGATAGTTATAGTTCTAAATGGAATCATAGTATCTCAATTACAGAATACTGACATAATATTCATTTCAAGATGACAGTATTAATAATGTGTCAGATTTAATATTAAAGCAGGGTCATGGCAAAATTAATTCAAATTCAATGGAGAGTACAACAATGGATATTTCATTGTTCATATTTTTAACTTACTATAAGTTATATGCTTATATTATTTGTATCATTTATAGACTGCAATATCAGATTTAATGTCAATGCAGAGTCAAGGCGTAATTAATTCCAAATCAATGGAGAGTACAACAATGAATATTTCATATTTGTTACTTCTATATGCCATGCTTATATTTGTCTCATTTATAGACTGGAATGTGGATATTATTTTACATGTGCAATGTACATAAATGAATTTGGTTTGGATAGCGACATTTCTGCCTTCTATTACAATCTGTCAAGGGCTCTTTTACATGCACGCCAATGTGTTAATCCTGGAAGACTTGAAAAGTCTTGGAGATTTTCCTTAGCTAATGTCATGATTTAAGCCTGGGATATTCTAGTCAAAAGTCCCTACAACTTTCTCCTTGACTACCATAATCAGTCATTTAAACCTGATTAAACTATCAAAAAATATATTCACAATTATCTTAGTCAAATAGGTCACTTTTCTTTAGTGTAGATCTGCAATAATAATTCACAACGATGTAATCCAATATAAATAAAAAAATTATATTACCTGACCAATACATGTAATGTTCGGATACCCAATAATATGCACTGTAATAAACATAAATATGTATTTAAAACATATTTATTATATTCTATAACTCTTATAACTGATAATTAAATACCCATACATAGAAATTCATATTTGGACAGTATGATTCACTTTCATAGTTAATACAAACTTTAAATAAATTGTTTGAATAGCTATATATCTTTGGATGTATTAATCATAAATATCACTCGGTGGACGTGTTCCGAAATGACTGCCATTCATCAAAAGCATAATATTGTTAGAGATATAAAGATATTAGACTTGTATTTACCTCTGCAGCCATGAAGGAAAAGATGGTCAATCCAGCATAGAAACCAGTATAAATACAAACAGCCATCAAACCACCACATGATAATAAGACGATAAATAATAAAACCAATAGTTTTATATGAGATGATCGTGGGGTTGTTGGAGAGAATGATAGCTAAAAATCAAATACATCAAAAATAAACACATTGTTTTACATAAATCTATGTCATATAGTAGCTCAGGTATTCGGATAGGGTCCTGTGATTAACAGTAATAACAAAGGTCATGGTCCAATATCCCCATACAAAATATCTTTACAAAAGAAACTATTAACTATATATATAACCTTGGATTAAAGTACATATACATTCACATACAGCATGTCATCAGTAGCGTGAACAATAAGCATCAAATAATTACATAGGTTTCCATGTAGTAAAATTTAGGCCCACCAGCACCTAAGTTGTTTGAGCAGTTAAAAGCTAAACAACTTTGAAACCTCTACTAAGGGGCTCTCAATATTTCGTAGCAAAGGAGAGAAATACTGAAAATCAATAGGGTTCTTCCTATCTATAGAGGAGCCCAGTAGTATAAATTCCAGGGATGTTAATACTTGTAGCTTATAGAGTTCTTAGAAGATGTCATAGAGATTAACTGAAAAAAGTTGAAATCAGAAAGTTTCTTCATCATGACATTTCAATGAGACAGAAAATCAAAATAAATGCCAAATTGATATTTGGATTATTTTAGTCTCTATTTTGTTAACAATATTAGCATAAAGCGTTAACAATATTAGCAACAGTAAGTTACAATCATAATACCATTCTGCTATCCTGAAATATTGTTGACATTCTAATGCAGTGGGTTACTTACATATTCAAATCTATCTTTTGATAGCTGTGTCATAAGGTGAAAGAAACCGAGAGAAGAAAACCAGGCCACCCATAATACAACTTCTTCCATTGTTTGTACATTCATCACACCAAATACAAAGATAAATTTGTAGAATACAAAGTTCCAAAACTTATCTTTAAGATGCTGAAAAATATTATATAACAGAAAAATATTACAGCCATATTTAGACCAGTGACTCGTTCTAATTCTAAACCACCTAAACTATATTTCTACATGGTGTGATTAATGATAAATTCTATTTAGACCACCTTAACTATCTGGTGTTATTAGTAATCCATACTACTTTAGAACGCCTAAACTACATGCTGTGATCAGTGATTCATTCTACTTTAGACCACCTAAACTACATTTGTACATTGTGTGGTAAGTGATAAATTCTGCTTTAGACCACTTAAACTACATGGTATATGTATTATCAGTGATCCATACTACACTAGAACACCTAAACTGCATAGTGTTATCAGTGATCCATTATACTTTAGACCACCTCAACTACATGGTGTGATATGTGATCCATACTACTATAAAATGCTGTATAAATTAAATAGGGTTAATTACCTGTTGCTCACTGACACGAAGCTCACCGAACACAATCTTCTGAATAGATTTTGCTAGTAAAATTAATGCGCAGTATGTTGTGTTTACTAATGTCTGAAAAATATGGAAGAACAAAATGTATTATTATTGAGGCTAGTTTAAAAAAGCAATGACAGTTTCCTCCCTACAAAATGAACCAAAATGTAAATACAATTAATATTTTAACTAATCATGTAAAGTAAGAAAGAACAAGTGTTTGTCTCTCACATGCTGGAAGCTCTAATATTTACAACCGATCAATAAAATATACTATTCAAAAAAAGTAGGGGATATTTGATCTTTAAGTGTTATTAAAGTCACCTAATGAAACTGACGAAGAAACAAATGACAAAATGAAATGAAGTTCACATTCATTGATTTATTCCAAATGATCGTTAGACTAAGTAAGGCACAGGCTAACCATTATAAGGGTAAAATGATACCTGGGGTCAAACAGCAAAGTTACCACAGCATCACAACAAAGTCAGTAACGGGTAAATCCTCCTATGTTTGCCAAACAAGCATTGATCCGACGTGGCATACTCTTAATGAGACGTCTAAGGTCATTTTGGTCCAGATTGTCCCAATCCTGTTGCAACGCAGCAGCAAGTTCTTGGACATTGGCAGGACGTTGTTGACATTGACGTAACCTCTGTCCAAGCATGTCCCCAACATGCTCGATTGGAGAGAGGTCGGGACTCAGTTCTGGCCAAGGTAATGTGGTCATCTTCTGTTGTTGGAGGTAACCTGTAACGATCCTGGCCCTGTGACATCTTGCGTTGTAATCCTGGAAGATGAAACGGCGGCCATGACGTCGTGCGAACGGCACAACATGGACTGCCAAGATGCTGTCCCGGTAGTACTGGCCTGTAACACGCCCTTCAACAACATGTAAAGCCGTTCTTCCAGCAACAGTGATGCCTCCCCACACCACAACAGAACCACCCCCAAATCGATCATGTCTGATGACGTTGACGTCTTGGAAGCGCTCGTTTCGATGACGCCACATCCTCCTACGTCTGTCCAAAAAATCAACAGTGAACCTTGACTCATCTGAAAACATCACATTGCTCCAGCGTCGATTATCCCAGTGTTGACGATCCCTACATCAACGACGTCTTGCCTGAATGTGATGATCTCTCAAACAAGGGATCACGGGAGGACGTCGAGCGCGAAGGTGACCCCTATGCAGTCGATTCCGAATCGTCTGGCCACTCACTCTCACACCAGTGTCTGTTTGAAGACGAGCGCTGATCTGATTTGCTGTGATGACACGATTTCTCAAGGCCAAGGTACGGATAAATCGATCCTGGGCTTGAGTTGTCACCCTTGGTCGACCTGAGGGTGGTCTGTCCTGTACAGATTGTGTATCACGGTATCTGGACCATAGCCTGCTTATGACAGACTGAGAAACATTTATCGTCCGCGCCACAACCGCCTGTGTTGTGCCGATCTGTAGCATGCCAAGGGCACGTAACCTTTCATTTTGGGTAAGCCGACACATATCAAAATTTGTTTTCTGGTCACTAAAACAATTAAACTGATGTTTCCACCCTGGAATTCAATGCCACAGTGACTGTAACATTCAAAGTCAGAGTCGTGCAAATCTTGGGTTGGACCCCCATGATGATCCCAAGCATCACCTGCATTCCATGCGGTAGCTATTGCTGCGTGTGGGCGTCACATGTTATTGGAAATGTTTCTTCTGTTAGGTTCTATAGTGACTTTTTTCGTAGTCATTTGCATATTCTAGTATTATGCCCCCAAAATCAAATATCCCCTACTTTTTTTGAATAGTATATGATCCTTTACAGAAGTTAAAAACAAAATTTGGTTTTCATTTTCATTTAATTTTAATGATAGTGATTCCATAAAAATCTGGATGCAACTTACCCAAACACACCATACTTCTGTAGTCAATATAAAAACCATGTTCCATGCATAGCTATCATAAGGTAGAGTGATGTTTACATTTTCATCAAATGTTTCTATGGTATCCTCTGTAGACTTAATAACCTTAATCTCTGTTGTATCATCCTTTTGACCAGTTAGTATTTCATACGGGTTTGCACTTTTTACTGGAACTTCTAACTTTTCAGGTGTGCTGTTAATTGCTTCAGCTGATTTTAAAGAGCCTATTTTGATGTCATCTGTAATAGGCGTTATGATTACAGTGTCGGTAGACATCACTGTCTGGTGTGCATATAAAAGACAACATGCCAACAGTACTGCTGATATAGATGTATATGTCTGTAGACTTGGTAACGGAATCCTTTCTAATGATATTGCAGGCATATCTGTTTACTATTCAGAGACCTGTAATACAAGCAGAATTTGTTACATATTAACTTAAAGTAGTTAAGTCTCTCACTCAATATCATCCAAAGTCTTCGACATTGAAGACACAATTATCTGTCAATTCTAATCAACACTGATGATGTATTTAACACAAACTAACATTTCGCCCTTGGCAGGTGGTTTGACATATTTAACAAATGACTCCAAGAACAAGGCTAGAGATTCCACAAGTCATGTCAAATGGTGACACCATATTCTTATCAGAAGAGCATGCACGCAATAAATACTATCAGTGTAGACAGGAATAACCAGGCACTAGAGATTACCATTTGATTGAAACTACTGCCGTATTTAGCCAAACATAACCATCTTGGAATTATATGTCATAATACATGTATATCCCCAAATCAACGTTAGTCAATCGATGCACAATTGTCCAAAGGACAAGCATGCTAAATTTTCTGTCAATTATAATTGAATAGGTGGAGAGTTAGACTTTGTTTGAAGACCATAATTGGCACACACCCACCAATTGAATTAGGGAAAAATTGATGAATACATGGTCTAAAAGTTTCATCCCATGACTGTTTCATCCCGGGCTGTTTAATCCCAAAATTACACGGGTCATTTCATCCCACTTATATCGGGCTGTTTCATCCCACAAATTAAAAAACAAGTATTACGTCAAAATAGAAGAGCTTTTTATTGCTATCCTCCAAGGATAAAATCGTTCTCGTCACATTTTACATATTTAATTTTGTCAAAAAACGAACCCCCAAACTGCAAATAAAGTCCATGTAAAACAATTTTCAGATAATTGTCCAATGGAAATTTTGGTTTTGGCCTGCAGAAAAATATTGCTAAATTTGATTCTGGGTGGTGGAAACATGACACGACAAGTAAATATTTTTGTTAACGTTAAAATATTTCCTTTTTTTATTGTATATTATTATTATGGCAAGTAAATATTTTTGTTTACGTGAAAATATTCCTTATTTTTATTGTATATTATGGCAAACTAGATAGCACACTAATAAAAGGTAATACATGTTGGTTGTTGAGGTTATCGATCCAACCATTATTCTATAAACTATGGAATATGCAAAAAAGATGGTTTGATTCATGCATGCATCCTGTCAGCCAATAGTAACTGTATATTTTCCCGCGGTTAGACGCCTCTGACTGACCCATAAAAAAAATGGCTGTTTGATCATGTACGCAGTTCCATCGAGGATTTCTATAATATGTATAAGTGTGAGTATGTGTGTGTTTTCAACAATTAATTTTTATTGTTAATTTTTCTGTCTTCTTACTTAAATGTTTAAATACAACTCTATTCCCCCAACGCATGTTTTTATTACTAATCCATAACAATTAATTTCGGGTTTATTTGATAATAAACAATAAAGTACATGTTTAACAATAAGTACAACTCAATTAATTAACTCGTATTCTAATAGCAAGTGGGATGAAACAGCTCAGGATGAAACAGCCTGATGAGAGAGAGAGAGAGAGAGAGAGAAATGGGGTCTAACGTCCACTCAACACAAACTAGGTCATTTCGGGACTAACATATGGTTTTTAATTTTTTTATTTCAATAATTCGCTTGCGCGTAGGGGTCTTAAGCAGTGGGAGGAAACCGGAGTGCCCGGAGGAAACCCACGAGGTTGAGAAGGCGCCCCTATCTCCATGCCACATACGCTCACACCAGGGCTCGAAACCACAGCCACAAGCCAGAGGTGACCGGCCAGCTAGAGGTCGAAGCGCGGCACTCTAGACCACTAGGCCATTCCAACCCCCGAAACAGCCAGATGAAAAAATAGGTTGGGATGAAACAGCATGGAAAAAACTACAAAAGAACATGCAAAAGGCCTTAGACAAATTCATGACATGGACAAACGACAGGGGACTTAAAGTCTCAGAGAAGAAAACGGTCGGCATGCTTGTGAGCAGGGATAGTGGGATAAGCAGAATTACTCTGTCTATGAACAGGAAAACCATTGAGTTTAAAGACCAAACCAAGTTCCTGGGCGTAATCTTTGACGGAAGGCTGACCTGGAAACCGCACATCGACTTGACTATTTCAAAATCCTAATCACTACATTAATGATGGTGTATCGTGCTCTAATACGCTCTGTATAAGGCTACGGCTCTTTGGCCTTCATGAACTGCGCGCCAAAACTCTTAAGTAAGCTTGACACAATCCAGGACACAGCACCACTCCGCACCATAGACTACAGCACCATGGAAATCTACAGTATAGTTAAAAGACAGGTAAATTCAATCTGGGAATTAAAACTCGTAGAAAAGATATATTCAGACCCATATCAAAACTAAGGGTGAGAGAGCGGCTGTGAGACTACAAATACCAAGTCATCGTCTGTGAGTGTGAAGAAGAATGTACCACCAACCATGTCCTGGTAGACTGCGAGGTATACAAGGAGGAGAGAAGGGAACTAGTGAGAATGATGGAGACCAACAACATACCATTCAACACTAAGAACTTACTCTTCCCGAGACCAGATCTGAAACTGCAAATCTTCGAACGAATCCATGCCCTTATGGACACGGTTGGACTAAGTAAAATAGTGAAGTTAGAGGGGGCCATGGTTAGACGGGCTCGACATCTAAACACTAAACTACATAGGGGATTTATACCAAACTGGCAGGATAGTGGAGTAAGGGCGAGACACGACCAGACGGACTCGGCATCTAAACACTATTCCGTCAAAAAACAGACACCAAACCTACAGAGTGGGACAGTGGAGTAAGGGGATAAGACGGGCCTGGCACCTAAACACAAATCCGACAAAGATGACATCTACCAAACTAGCAGGATAGTGGAGTAAGGGGGAGTTACGGTCAGATGGACTCGGCACCTAAACACTATTCCGCAAAGGAAACAGATACCAAGCCCATAGAGTGGGATAGTGGAGTAAAGGGAGGCCACGATAAGACGGGCCTGGCACCTAAACACTAATCCCAAACGGTGACATCTACCTATCCAGATGCAGAAGAGATCATCTACCAAACGATATGCTTTATTAAATAAAGGGAAGAACTTCCCACTAAACCCAATCCATGGCCTAAGGTCAAAATGGAAAGATTGCAAAATCATATTCTAAAAATATCACTATGTGGAAGCAGACCTTAAACACCTAGAAGATAGATAGAATATTTCTGTCAAATGGAATTTGCTTGTTACCTCATGAACTATCGTAATCTACGAATTTACACGTAATTTAGTGGCCCATTCTATTTTTCATAATCACTTCCATACATGATACCTGTACATGTATATAGCACACACACACACGCAGCAAGAAACAAACTAACTCTTGATACTACATTATCATAGAAAAATTGAGAATCATTGAAGCACATCCAGCCAAACAAAACGGGCAGAAAACTCACAATACAATGACAATTATTAATGCTGTAATTTATTTGTGGTTATTGTGGTAGGATTTATTCCAGAATTCCACGTACAATATTTCATATATACATTTATGATTAAAACCACATGGTTTCATCTATGAACCTAATTTCAACAGATGTAATCACGATTTGTTACAAACAGAAAACCAGCAACCAGAACTCAAGCCGCCACCCAATTCAGCGACCCGGCAGTGCACGAATTCAAGTTAATTTTCCCCTTTGAATGCCGTGATAAAAGCCTTTTAATTTTGAAAATCGTGTGGTTATCGATTCGCTACTCTATCTGTGTTGTTAACATTATTTACTGGTTAATCTATCTAGTTAGAACTACCTGAAAATATTTCATCAAAATTTCATTTCTGTAAACTGCTGCAACCGGAAGTTTTCGTTTAAAGTTCAAGGTTGTTTACAGCTACAATCCCATGCGCATTATGATGTTATGTAAAATGTTGTTTGCCAGGGCAGAAACGATGGAAGTGTGAATAAAGAGCAACTGCACCGTGACATACCGGTACAGGCGAAGCTCGTAGATGAAAATGTTATTTATTTGACTAAAAAATTTCTTAACATCAGAATGAGTATTTTAATAGGTAATATCCAAATATCAATTCATCATAGACAAGAGATCTCGATACCGTACTCTATACTGATATTATATAATATCGCCATCCTCCATAGGCTCAGCTGTTTTCTATGGTGATGGTGGCTTATTTATATTCATTGATTGATATATGGTGACAATCCGATTTCACAACATTTTTGACCTGACACTAAGACATTTTCACCCGACACCACAACATTAAAAATGTCGTAATGTTGGGCCAATGTTGCATAAAAAATGTCGTAGGCTACCGGTAGGGTTGAAATGTTATGATGTCGGGTTGTTGTGGTGTCGGGTTGTGGTGTTGTGTCTGGTTGTGGTGACGGTTTATCGACCATATTCCTTGAAATTCTATGACATTTTCACCCGACACCACGACATTAAAAATGTCATAATGTTGCATAAAAAATGTTGTACTGCAGGGTTGAAAAGTTATCATGTCGGGTTGTCGTGATGTCAAGTTTTTGTGGTGTCAGGTTGTCATGTGGTGTTCGTTTATCAGCCATATTCCTCGCAATTCTATGATGATGTACAGTGAAAGTGCCCCGGGATGCCGCATTTCTACATGTCGTTTATGCAGGACAAATGGCATGGCAAAAAAACAGTGTCTAGTATTGTAGACAGGATGAAAAAGAACAAGCTCCCGTGTAGGCTACACATTGGCGTGCACATAAAAAGAATCATTCACAGTTGAAATTTGATGAAGAAATGCCACGGTTTTTTGAAAAAAATTTTTTGTTATATCATTCTGCGTAGCGTATGCCTATTTTCAATAGTTTGATTGGTTTGGTAAAATAATATGAAATGAAATGGGGTTTGTCAATTGCAATTCCGTATAAGAATAGGCCGTAGCACCGCTGTCCGGGCAAAATCTCCTTCATAACACACTGAATGGCGTTAGCCTGTTTTTATTATCCCAGTCTGAGCAGAACAGTAGAACGTTAAACTCAATTTCATTTCATTTCGTCTTGCTCCGACAGGGCTATTGACCGACATACATGTTACTATACAGTGTACTGTAAGGGAAACCTTTCCCGGATAGCAGCGCTACAGCCTGCTCTTATACTGAATTCCAACTGCCAGGTTCCGCTCTTTTTTCTTTCATTTTTAAAAAAATTGTAGTTGCCTAGTGGTGACGTCATTACTGTTTGACATAATTCTGAGAGTGACGTCATCCTGGAAAAAAGTAGTTATGTTTTTAAGTCATCGAATACAACCATAGGTTATTCAATAGCTGTATTCAATGGCTGTATTCAGTGATATTTGCTTGTATTTGCATGTAGTTATAGAATGAAAATTTATACACAGGGTTTAAGCTCATTAGATACACAGTTGAAACAAATTCTAATGATTTCTGATAATTACTTAATGGGTCGTTACTCGTAATAAAGTTTTTTTGTGTTGAAATGTTTCCATTACTTATGTCAAAAAGTATGTGATAACCCTTGTTGACTGCTCAGACAACTTAGCTGTTGTGTTCATGTTTTGTTGCCTGGCAAGCTATCTTTTTTATTCTTAGATGAATCCTTTAAGTTTTGTTTTTCAAATTTCATTACTCTAAGTGTTTTTCTGATAAAGGTGGAGGAAGTGGTTTTGTTGGAGGAGAGCTGTCTAAACTTCTTGTTAAAAATGGTTTGAAAGTGATATTGGTGTCCAGATCTGCTGGTTCTAATAAAATAACCTGGGTAAGTTTTAAATGCACAAACATAAGAGTACATGTGTACACTGTACATTCCAGGTCATTATATGAAATATGATCCCTCAATTATTGCTATGATTTATTGCATAGAAATTTAATATATTTTTGTTTCCCCTACATGAGCAAGGAAGCGTTCAACAATAAACGAAAAACGTTAAATAGGATTCTTTGTTCAATAATTTAAATAATGCGTATAAATTTCATACAGATAATTCAATCTTGTTAGGCCGGGGTTTATAGAATTAGAAACAAATCAGTAAGTTTTGTCTATTTTCTTTCCTGGCCAAACAAGATTGTCTTCCTTTTTGTGCACAATGCAGAGATATCTTGACTGCATTGGTCAATTATTGATTAGCTTAATAAAAAAAAAATGTTTTTCTTGATAGCAATAAAACAATATAATGTTATTTATATCTTGTGAACTGAAGATAAACATGACATGGCTGTTCTATTTAAGCCCCCATCCCCCTTTTATTTAAATGATTCAAACAAGGATGTCTATTGAAATTGAGCAGTTTCCGTCAATTTCTTCTACAGTTATGGCTCTTGTATCACTTTGTTGAACCTAGCTCACGCTCTTCTTATGACAAAAGTTATCATCAGATCTGTAAAAAATTTATGTGCATCGTCATTTGAATTAGCGAAACAAAGAATTCTGTCGAATTTCAGCAATTTTTGTCAATTACTTCCAGAATTAATAATTATGGCCCTTGTTTTACTTTGTTGAACATTTTGAACGTTCTAACAACACAAGTTATCATCGATTCATCTGAAACTAATGTGCATCATTTGAGTTAGTGAAACAAAGAATTCTATTGACATTGCATTTCAGCAATTTCCGTCAATTGCCTTTAGAGATATGGCCCATTGTTTTATTCTGTTGAACATTAGTGAACCCTGAAACAACAAGAGTCATCATCCAATATGTGTGAAATTTATATGCATTATTCATATTAGTAAAACGCAGAAGGCTGATAAATTTCATTAAGTTTTATATTTTACTTCTAGAGTTCAGGCGCTTTTTTCAGTTTGTAGCACCTTGTGAACCCTGAAAGGACAAAAACTATAATCTGTATATAAAATTGTCTTGTAAATGCCTCTCATTACCTACAAAAGATAAAATATGTGACACACTTTGTTGACTGCACGGATAATTTAGTTGCTGTGGTCTTATGTTTCATAGCCTGGCAACCTATGATCTTTTTAAGTTACCCAAGCATAAATTTTGCGAAATTCATATTTTGTATTCAGGCGATATATCACTTCATATTGGAGTGGAGAAGATTTGAACAGGGTATATTAAACTTATATTTCAGAAAGATTTAGAAAAAAATGGCTTGCCCAAAGACTGCAGTGGAGTTGTTAGTATGGCTGGCGAAAATATTTTAAATCCATTTAAAAGGTGACTAGAATGTTTTATTTTGATCTGGAGGCCAACTTTGTGTTGTTATAAGGTGTTGTATAAGAAATTAATGTCGCTAGCTGTAACATTAAGTATATAAAATATATCATATTTTATGTTGTCATATAGGTGCCATCTCCATCAGTCTGTCAACCATAATTCTCTGTGTACACTCTGAAGGCCAAAGACTTAAAATTTAAATACAGTCTGAATGATTTAAATAGTTTATCAAGTTTCATTGATTTCTGATAAAATGGTCGGTTTGGTAATCAATAGAGAGACTCAGATCAAATCAAAATTCTTGTCTGTCTCACTATGATTCACCTTAATGATTTAAATAGTTTAACGTGTTTCAATGATTTCTAATAATATGGTCGGACTGTTTGGTAATTATAATCAATACAGTGACTCAGATCAAATTTAAATTCTTGCCTGTCTCACCCTCATCATGATTCAGCTCCCCAGTGTCTTGCAGAAGTTGAGAAACCTAACTTTTAATAAAGCGATCACTTAAGGGAGAAATTGTCACTTTTTATATATACTATGAATTAGATGAATATCATTTGGTTATTAAGAGCTTTTAGAGTATGCAGTACTTGATTATTATACGATTATGGTATACCATTAACTGTTGGTGTATGATTAACATTACTTTATTTACTCTAGGTAAGTTTTGACACTTACCAGTTGCTAATATTCCACATATTCTCCATTGACTTTGGTTGTTTAGTTGATAATAATGATACTTATTTTTTTGATATTTTCAGATGGAATGAAGATTTTAAATCTGAAGTAAGATCAAGCCGTATAGATACAACCAAGGCACTGGCCCAAGCCATAATGGAAGCAGAAAATAAACCAAAAGTATTTGTTTCAATGTCTGGTGTAGGTACGTGTGGGACTGGGAAACAATGATTTAACATATTCAGTTGCTGAAAGAACTTGCTGGCTTCATATCCTGGAGCCACAATAGCCCAGTGAGTATATATGAAGCTGGTTCACTAAACTGGAGGTCGTGGATTAGATCCCAGTGTAGGCTGAGAAAGTTCATCAGGATCTTCCAATTAGGTTCCCTCTTGTTAGTGGTACAGGAAGGATGGGCGTGGTAAGGGGTAGCATCTAGTTGATCTGATGGGACAGTGTACAAGTGGATTGCACTTAGCATATACAATTCGACAAAGAGTAGAAGGAAAAATCGCTAAATTTCCCTTACAACACACCGCATGGTGTACTTTATTAGTCCGGTTGATGCAGAAAGTGCTGCCTTTTCATGTTGTCTTGATTCTTACATTGAACAAACTTGGGATTACAGGTAATTGCATAACAAAAGGCAAGCCAGAGAATCTTAGCTCTGGTAATGTATTTATTCTAGTTACAATTAATGGATTATCTGAACAAAAGTACCAGAAATACAACCCCATTGACAGTTTGATTAAAAATTCAGTAATATAATATGACATGTATTTTGTAGCTTATCATAAACCAGATGATATTAAAGAATATACAGAAGAAAGCAGTGGTGGTGATTATGATTTTTTATCAAGATTAACAACTGAGTGGGAAGCAGCAGCTAAATTACCTAATTCTTGTAATGTTAGACAAATAGTTGTTAGAACAGGTATAAATACTATTTTATGTTTAGCATATTAAAAGTGTTTGTTGTTGTATTGTTGCTATGACTTTACTAATAATTTGTCCTTTACATGATTGAATATGTTAAATAATGATAATACACCCACATTTGATTTCTTGACAAATTATTTGGGTTTTAATTCAAAGGTTCATTTAGAATAAACCTATTGAAATACCAAATTTCTTTTATCACTAATGAAACTTTGTGAATGCAATACAGTAGGCCTACAGAGTTCTTGATGAAGGAAGATCGTTGTCAAACGTGTCATAGAATTATGTCAAAGGATCTGGTCAATACACTAATGAAAATATTTCGGGTTGAAAAAAAATGATTTTGAGATTTTTCTTTTATCATTGATTGAGTCAATGGATCAAAATTACGGAACAATCTGAAGTAAGCAGAAACAATCTTTATCTTTTTTGCCTGTCTGACTAATCAAAATTCAGTATATTGCAAATCACACAGTTTCCACCTCATTTATTTTCATAATAAAATGATCTGCAAATGATACTACTGGCAGTCTTGAAACACAGCAATACTTATAATTTTATAACATTTGATTACAGTGGTGTATATGGTATGACAAATTCCTTTTTGCTGACAAAATATATATTACAATCAATACATGTAGTTATACAAATGTTTATTTGAAAATGTTTATTTCAATTTATTCAGGTGTTGTTCTGGGAAGAAATGGGGGAATGATTAAACAAATATACCTACCATTTTACATGGGGGCTGGAGGGAAGATTGGATCAGGTTTACAGTGGTTTCCATGGATACATGTATCTGATGTAGCAGGAATATTTGCATATGCTATTCAGAATGAAAATGTTAACGGGGTTTTGAATGCAGTGGCTCCAAATCCTGTAACAAACTCGCAGTTCACATCCTCTTTTGCTGGTGCCATGTGGAGACCATCTATATTTCCTACTCCAGGATTTATGATGAATGCCTTATTTGGAGCAGAAAGGGGTAAAGTTATTTTAGAAGGACAGAAGGTTTTACCCAAAAGAACTTTAGAGTATGGATATAAATTTAAGTATCCAGATATAGATTCAGCATGTAAAGAAATTGTGTGTTAGTATTAATAAATAAAATGCAAGACAATGAGGAATTAACTTCTTAGTGAAAGTACTGCTTTTGAATGAAAGAACCCCTGTACAGTGCAGGCAAGATCGGATTTCAGTGTTAACAGTTGCAGACTAAAAGTAAAATAATAAAGTAATGGATTTGACAAGTCTGTATAGTAGAAGTGCTTGCCCTTTATCAACTTGTTACAAAACTAATCCTGTTACCTGGTATATGATATGTGTTTGATTGGTGGAAGTGTGTCTTTGATGTAGTTTACTGGCAGTTATTCAGTGGAAATACTGCAAAATTTATTAGTTATAAATTATTCTTCACGAAATCTGGATCTTTATTTATGATTTGATCCTGAAAATCCTGTTCATTTTTATTCACCCAAGCATTCTATGGGCATATAATGCAGTTGCCCGGTCAGTTCACACTTGCTTGTCGGCCACAATTGACAAATCTCTTTCAAAATTTGGTAATGATTCTTATGAGTAGACGGCAATAGGTATCTAATTTTAATGCAATCACTATTTTTATTCCGGAGTTACGACTCTTTGAGATATATTTTTTGATGGACGAACGTAGTGCGAGTTATAGACAATTTTTTCCCTAATTTTTTTCTCCCCTCTTTCTTCATTTTTCAGGTTGACTTTTTGGTCTAGAATTGGAGAAAAGGGATCAAATTTGCAATTTCATAGCAGTTTGGGGTAATGCTGATGATATTACAGCAGAAGGATAGGTAGTGTACAGTGTCTCTCTGCAGAGCTGTCAGTGTGTAGAAGTGTGATTTTCACCCCAGTCGACTTCAAATCCCTGTAGCAAAAAATCCAAACGTGGTCCCCATTGTGCCTATAAGGATTGGAACCAATGAAATGATGATCAAACTAGCTACAGCCTGTGATGTTTCAGCCATTTAACATTGAAGATAATGGGCAAATAATTGCTAGTCAGAGTCCATAATGATTCTTATCGCTCTGCTGAGCAGAAACGGTATTGATGTAATGAAACTATACACCAAGTTTTATCACTATCACTTAATTAGAACTAAAGTTATCGTGTCCCAAAGCATCAACCATTCAAATTGCTTACCCTAAAGCAGAAAATGCTCATCTTCGTAAGAGTTATTGTGTCCCAAAAAGTGTGATGGATGGACAGACGGACGGACCCATTTTAATAGTCCCCCACTTTCTTCGAAAAAGCGGACTGGGGTATTGACCAGATTCTAGGACATACTATATCACAAACTGTGGATTACCAATTCTATCATGCTCAGTTGTAATTTTTTTAACTGAAAGATATAGTTAGCTGTTAAGACACAAAAATCCCATTTTTTCACAAACCTGGTATCAGTGTTTGTCAAAAGTTACTCTGGATTTCCTAGTGTGGTTCCCCCTTGTCATTGGTGCAGGACAGATGGCCTGGTAAAGAATTGTATCATTTGGATTTGATGAGAAACCGAGGTCTCGTGTAACTTTGCATGTACTTAAAAAAAACGTCCAAGAATGAGAGTTGGCATTAAAAAAACCAAGCCAACAGTGAGGCTGATGTTCCCCGCCGAAATCCCAAAATAAATAGATGACACATATTAATTAATCGCACATTTATTTTTTTCAAACGTATCAAGCAATCAAACTGTACACGAAGTGTCATCCAAAAGTGTTTTATAAAGAAAAATGCTAAAACCGATGAGAAAAATGAAAATGTGCCCTGGTTAGGGGGACCCTAAAGGCAGACAAAAGGGCCCCCACGCTTGACAAAAGGGCCCCTCTGGCAAAGGGAAAGGGCCCTCGTGTCCGAGTCAATCGTTTCTATACACTGTTACTGTCGAATCCATTATTGAATGAAAATGCAGTCATTGTATTGGCATAAAAATCATCAATCAAGATGAACCTAAGTTATCTTGTCCCAAAGTATCAACCAAATTGCTTATCTCTGCCTACCCTAAGCGGAAAATGCTCATCTTCGAACTCCATCAAGGCATTGACCTAATAAGCATACACACCAATTTTGAACATTTTAACTCAATTAGAAGGAGAGTTATTGTGTTCCAAAGTCTCGGTAAATCAAATTTGTGTATCGCTCTGCTTACCCTGAGCAGAAAATGCTCATTATCGATCTTAGTCAAGGCATTACTGTAATGAAACTATACACCAAGTTTCATCACTCTCACTTTATTAGAACTAAAGTTATCGTGTCCCAAAGCATCAACCAATCAAATTGCTTATCTCTGCTTACCTAAGCGGAAAATGCTCATCTTCGAACTCCACCAAGGCATTGACCTAATAAGCATATACACCAAGTTTGAACATTTTAACTCAATTAGAAGGAGAGTTCCAAAGTCTCGACCAATCAAATTTGTGTATCGCTCTGCTTACCCTGAGCAGAAAATGCTCATTATCGAATTTAGTCAAGGTATTACTGTAATGAAACTATACACCAAGTTTCATCACTCTCACTTAATTAGAACTAAAGTTATCGTGTCCCAAAGCATCAACCAATCAAATTGCTTATCTCTGCTTACTCTAAGCGGAAAATGCACATCTTCGTACTCCATCAAGGCATTGACCTAATAAGCATATACACCAAGTTTGAACATTTTAACTCACTTAGGAGAGTTATTGTGTTCCAAAGTCTCGACCAATCAAATTGCGTATCGCTCTGCTTACCCTGAGCAGAAAATGCTCATTATCGAACTTAGTCAAGGTATTACTGTAATGAAACTATACGCCAAGTTTCATCAATCTCACTTAATTAGAACTAAAGTTATCGTGTCCCAAAGCATCAACCAATCAAATTGCTTATCTCTGCTTACCCTAAGCGGAAAATGCTCATCTTCGAACTCCATCAAGGCATTGACCTAATGAACGCCTACACCAAGTTGGAACATTCTAGCTCAATTAGGAAGAGTTATTGTGTCCCAAAAAGTGTGACGGACAGACAGACGGACGAACCCATTTTAATAGTCCCCCACCTTTCTTCGAAAGGCGGGGGACAAAAAAGCTGTAGTGCAACTATTTCGGCAAAAGTTCTTCCCAGTAAACTGTAAACAAGAATTTTTAACAATGAGAAATAACTGTGGACGTTACTCAGACTCTTGATAGTCAACCAATATAATTTTCCAAATAGTCTGATCATAAATGAAGCTGTTACAAGGCTATCAAGGTTTCGTAAAAAAGGGGAATAACTCTGGTCCTAAAAAACGGTTGAGGCAAAATAGTGTAATCAGCAAATGGACTGTTCACCGTGTACAAAATACACGATATCAATGACAAATAAAGCTTTTATTATTAGGACAATTTTATTTGGCAGGATGATATATTTAAATATTAAGCTTTAAACTGGATCAGCACTACTGCCAATTTCACAAAATTTACAATACATTTTCTATTTGACCATATATACATGTAGACAATAATAATAGTATAATTACATGGCAACAATTTATATATATAACCTCTGCTATAATTAAAATGATCACACCAAATATAAATACATGTAGCTTCATCCACATGTCATATACATGTATGAAATTCCATTAAACATGTTACTCCACTTATAATCATATACATGTATAACCGGATCTCCTCATGCAATAATGAATGCCCCTTATTTTTATTATTTAAATAATAATGATTATCAATATTAATACATATAATATACATAATTTCAATCCAAAATAAGTAGCCTATACTTGCTTATAATAATGCACTTGATTCATAATAATAATGAAAAGAAATTGTAATCCATCAAATGTACAACAAGCAATTACATGATTTAAATTAATAGATTAAACTCAGGTGGGTGACACTGACAATTTTAGAAACATCATGTGCTTTCTACTTGACAATATTCGATTTGAGGAAAACAAGAAAATATCTTACTGTTAATAATACATTATCTAAGTAAGAAGAAAATGCATATAATATTGGTGTCTTAGTAGAACCTGAGAATAATATAACCTCTAATATTGTTTGAACAAGCACTGTGATAGATAATTGTCAATAAAGGCAGATTAACATGGAATGAAGTTTATATAATTATGATATTAGGTCTGATGTGGACATTGATTGTTAAAGGATTACAACTCATCCATGAAGCATAGAACATTTCTGTTTTGAAACTTCTGTACAGAATTCAATTTAGGGTAGTCAGTTATTCCTACCAAAATAGTACTCTATAGTTTATTTCCAGTAGTCTTCATATCAACCTTAAGAACTGCTATTCAATCTTTTATATTCAAACCATACAGTATTGAAAATGGGACATCAGTTTGTAACTTTAAATACTTGTTACCAACGGTAAACAGTAGTAAGCATTGTATGGGAGGGGTGGTTTAGGATATGTATTATGGGCATGGAATGCAACCAATCACTGAGACTAGTAATAATATGATTATAATGTGTTTCATGTGTATGAGAAAAATTTATGGAGTAAGCCCATCTGTCAAAATAATATTTATTTCCTTTAAAAAAATTATGAATTAATGAAAATTCAAGGTGAGATTACATTAAAAAAATAAAGAAAGGCTTACATTAACATTCTTAACACTTAATATTTTACAGATAATAAATATATCCAGAGAAGAGTTTTATCAAGGAATTATGGAGTGATTAACTATAGACATTGGTGTAGCACTTGCCAAATCACAACAACAGCATACTGCATATTGATACATTGCCTGAAGAATATGTATATTGTGTTCTGTTTATGAATATATTTACAATCAACAAATATATACATAGATGGATAATAACTAGATTTAAACAAAGTTTTACTATATATAAATTAATATTCTTATTTTCAACATTTTCACCACAAATACACAAATGTATAGCACAGGGACTACAACAACATATCATTTATTTGATACACAACTTATTCTCAGCCATACTTATTACATGTATTAACAACACTTATCTGTGGTAAACATCAAATCTGATGTTCAAATTGATCAGGTTCACGTTATTATGGTTTAATATCCGTCATGTAACTTAAATCTAACAAAAAGATTAAGTCTTCTCAGAAATATATTGCTCTAACCCAATCAATATAGGCTATATCAAATTAATGTTATATTGTAAAATACAATCTAAAGTCCCTGTGTTTACAGCACTAATAATAGCAAGAATATTTATAACCATTTTTGTTCCTGCAGTTTGACTGCACAGAAAATCAATGAACATGTAAGGTGGAAGGAACATCTTGATCACATCACATATTCCACCAAGCTACAATCAGTTAACGCAAATTACCAACAACATGTTCAAGACATTGTCCAAAAATATATATTGCATGAAGACGCATTTTTTTTTTTTTAGCCAACAAGGATTAATAAATCTTCATTATAGTGAGTTAGTCTTCATAGCACATAAAAGAGAACATGGTCATCATTGTTGTGCAGAATTGAAGTGTGTTCTCTATGAGTTGATTATTAGCTCTGTATTTATCCAATGAAAGACTGGAGTATGGACAAAGGAGCACACAGATATTTATATATAAACTAGAATCTGGTTTCACTATCATGTCCACAGATGTTGTGGAAATGTATTAACTTCACCTAATTCTGTAACAGTGTTTCCATTTTGACAATATGTCATCTTTAACCTCATTTTTAATTGTGTCTGAAAAAATGAAAATAAAAAGGAATGTCATAATTATACAGGTAACAAATATTTACTAAAGGGCCACAAGCAGATGATTTAATTACACTCTGTTCTATTCCATTCAATCCCTAACTTTCAAACGTAAAGTATAATGAAATTAAATATTACCTTTTGTGTATTATTGATCTTTATAACTTGGGTAACTTCCCCCTGATTAGATGCAGGAAGATTTGTCCCTGAAGGAGACTGTAACTGCATTTGGAATGACTGTAAGTGAAAAATAGAAAAAGATCAAACATGTGAGACATTGTAATTTTGCTCTTCATGTGTACTTCTACCACGGAGGACACATAAAACTACAAGTCTGATATTACTTTAATATTTTAATTCAAATACACTACCTTCGGGACTGCAGCCTGGAAAACGAAATCTGACATAGGTGTAGATGATGAATTGGTCGCTTTCACATTTATAACTACTATATTTGGTTCTGTATCCTTTTCACACATCATTTCAACAAGAAGATCATTTCTACTAAATGCAACTATTTTACACAGAGCTGAAACATATATCAAAGTTATTGACAATATATTTGAGGTACATTCAATCAAATTTTTCTAACATTATGTTATGCTTGATTAAAAATTATTTTTAATGTATTATTACTTACATGAGTCACCATTCATCTGATTAGTGTGGCTAGGCTCTGGTGACAAAAATCCATCCAACAAATTATTACCACTTGATTGTGTAGCTAAAAGTAGAGATTAATGACAGATTAAAATTTAGAAACAAGCATTTTAAGTAGAAAATAGACTGACATATTACTCCATGTAACTGTCAATTACACACTCAATTTGTATCACACTCACTCAATTAGAATCATAGTTTTTGTGTTGCATAGCATCAAAAAATCTTAACTCAGATCAGACTCGACAGAAAATGTTACTGTCTTCCAAAGAATCAAGAACCTAACCCAGTCAAGATATTGACCAAGTTGAACATTTGCAGAAAGTTTGAACATTCAACCCCTATAAGAAGCAGCAAAGTTCTTGTATTCCAGAACTTGTGAATGAGAGAACTCATAACAAACAACTACGTCCACCATGTTTTGACATTCTACATCTAACTCAATTACAATATAATAGAAAAGCAGGATAATGGAGCGGAATGAATTTTAAAATCTTTTATTGACTTTAAAGTATTAAATGAACAACCATTCTGTAAATTCAATATTTATAACTATTCCAAAACTCACAAGTGTTTTATTAGAATCACTGATATTCTACGTAAAGACCATGATGTGGGAAAATAACTATGATGTGATTCCATAGCAACTTAGAACTGGATAAATGGTTGTGGTTGAGTGAGGTTTTATTTTAATATACTTACGTGTAGTGTTATTATTAATAGTTGGTGTAGATCCTAAATCACCTAATAAGTCTAATAAATCTACTGCTCCACCCCCTGATGTTGTATCAGGTTTAGATGGTCCATTACCTATTAAATCTAATATACTGCTACCCTGCAACAAGCAATATAAACACACATTTAGTTTTTCATTCAAAATTGTTACGTCTGTGCTGTCAACTTGCCCATACGTCATGAAACATGATCTCCCAATTGCTTGATAAATAGGTATATAATGAAAACTAGATAGGCTGCTATAATATATGTTCTGTTCATCAGAATCAAACTACTTTCAGACGAACATTTCCTTTCGACATTCAAATTTCACAATATACTGTGCAACAGATTCCACAATCGATCAAATGACATTCTGGGACTTTACAATATACTCTTGATCAAAAACAAACTACATTATTGAACAGTGCATCAAATAATGTGTCCAATAATAAGTATATATAAGCTCCCCGAGTTGTTGAAGACAGGCTTACCTTTTGAACTGCAATAAATAATTGTATGTTTGAAAATATTAGATGTTCAGATAGTTGGTTGGATAAGAATATTATATCAATATTTACCTCTGTGGGTACAGGTGGATTTATCATAGTGTTGATATTATTTTCATTGTTCGTGGCTTCTACACCACCTAGTAAATTTTCTTCTTCTTGTCCTTCATCTTCCATAACACTCCTACTTCTAGCATGTACTTCTAATAACGGCATATGTTCTAACAAAGCTGGTCTAAAACATTTAATATATCCAGTTGAGGTTAATAAAACACATTACAAAAAAAGAAAAGATACTACTGTAAAACGATATCCAAAGAAATATTTTGAGAAATTATTATCTCAATTCCTTTCACCAAAATCAAAGGTATGGTCATTTCAAGACTTCATTTTACCTACTATAACAAATTGCCACTAGTAGGCTTTTAACAAGGGGAATGAGAAGGTTTCAGTATCAGAATAAATTTCTACAACAATAGGAACTACCAGTATTCAAGATCAGAATAATTTTCTATAAAAATAGGTAATAATCTGGACAACTTAAAATAAACAAGCCAACAGTGAGGCTGATGTCCCCCGCCGAAATCCCAAAATAAATAGATGACACATATTAATTAATCGCACATTTATTTTTTTCAAACGTATCGAGCAATCAAACTGTGCACGAAGTGTCATCCAAAAGTGTTTTATAAAGAAAAATGCTAAAACCGACGAGAAAAATGAAAACGTACCCTAGTTAGGGGGACCCTAAAGGCAGACAAAAGGGCCCCTCTGGCCAAGGGAAAGGGCGCTCGTGTCAAAGTCAATCGTTTCTATACACTGTTACTGTCGAATCCATTACTAAATGAGAATGCAGTCATTGTATTGGCATAAAAATCATCAATCAAGATGAACCTAAGTTACACTGTGAAACTGATATCGTTTAAGATGGGGTTTTTTGACTTTAAAAAATGCTATAGAGTTTGATTTCAAAACATCGTTTGATAATTGACAATAATCGTTTGAAAACTACAAAAATGGTTTAATTAGAACCATAGTTTAATTTAATGGTACAGCGTTTGATATCTCCGAGTGGGGGTTAAAAATTGACGAACCGTCGAATTATGTAATGCGTTTGATTACTAGACATCGCTTTAATTTCCGAGCTGCCGATTAATTTATCAAGTGTTTAAATATTAGACGAGAAATTTATTTGCTCGCGAGTCGTTTATCCGATCGGTTCATTTTGATTACGATTATTTACACATGAAATGAAGTACGAATAAAAAGGGTGGATATAAAAAAATGCACAGCACACGAAGATATGCTAAACTTACCGGTAGCACGTCATTTCGGTCCCGCGTCATTTCGGACTCAGCACAAACGTCGTTTCGGACTCAGTCTGGCGACTTTTCGGACTTACTTGGCGTCGTTTCGGACTCAGTCAAGCGACTTTTCGGACTCTGATTAATAACTAAATTAATGTAGAAAATTTGTGTAATAGTACAGCTGTTTGTTTTTTCGTTTTAAGTGAGACTGATAGTTTATTTAATTGATCAGCGATTGTTGATGTCGCGATGAACACTGCTAGTTCTCTTTTGTTTCATCGGCGAGTATTGAACTTGGCAATAAAATATTGTTGAAAAATAAAATTTGTGTATATTTAGTAATACTTCATTCTTTTTCTTTTGTCAAAAATTAAACGAGCTTGATTGAACGATCACTGCTAATGTTTTTCTTTGGTGAAACGGAATAATTGCAATCAACACACGGCCGCCATTATCAATGATTGACAACTCACGTTTTTCATCATCCACCAAAGAACCGCAAGCTTTCTTTGCACATACTACAATAACATCGGGATTATCGGTTAATCAGCTTTAATTATCCCGCTTTGCTCGTTGCTTTTTCTAATATTTTCATCAGAAACACTTTGCTTTGTAGGTACGCACAAATTTATCGATTGGTATTGCCAAGCGGGAGGAATGCATGTCAACGTGCAGCTCACCGGGTTATCGTTAACAATTTCTAGAGACTTGTAAAAAGAGTGTAAATTTTTGTTTTTGTGTGGGTCATTTTCAATAAATTCATCAGCATATTATTGGATTTAAACAAATACATTACTTTTACGGGAAACGATGATTATCAAAGAACCGTAAGTGCAACTAATGCTTTATCGTTTGGTGGAGCCTTTTACTAACCACGTGTTTCATGTTAATAAATATTTTCTTTCGTGTTTTAAATTGGCCTATTCCTAATAAATTTATCAGTGCAGCAATACATGTATAAAGAAGTGAAACGTTTTTTTCGTAAACACTCAACATTGGAAATTTTGTTGTGTAGGTTCGTGATGCACGACTCCACGCCGAAGGCCTACTTGATGGCGAGCGGTAGGCTAAATTATATAATTTAACCCGTAAGTTATTTTTTGTTGGGCTATTAAGAATAGCCACGGCGTATTTTGTATTGATTTGACAGTTGTGTTCAACCTTTCATTCCATCTTATTCCCGAGTCCGAAATGTCATACCCGAGTCCGAAATGTCATATATCCGAGTCCGAAACGTCGAGGCCATATTTTTTGGAGTCCGAAATGTCGTAAGTCCGAAATGACGCGGGACCGAAATGACATGTAATCAACTTACCGTGGTCGTAGTATTATTATCCATTAAAAATAATGATTCACGGTACCATTGACAAATACATCAAAAATCGGTACGTCCATCGTTATTATACCATCGGAAATCGGTAGAGCACATTCCCGGTGATGTATTTTTCTTTAAATCACAAATGATGAAAATAGATTTCCACGTGTACACGTGACTAGAAGACCTGGCAATGATTCCACCATTGACAAATACATCAACAATCGGTAAATCACCTCCAATGTTATTATATCATTGGAAATCGGTAAAGCACATTCCAGGTAAAGTATTTTCTTTAAATCACTAATGGATGAACACAACTTTTCATCTGCACATGTGGTCGTGTGATAATCTCGCGAGACTTGTATACTGGCGCCAAACGTCGCTATTCGTCGATCGCCATAGACGAGCTATCGCTCAGGGTGGTGCGGGTCTGTTCATCCCACGATCTTTTCACCCTGGGCTGTTTCATCTCAACCATATTTTTTATCGGACTGTTCATCCCGGGCTGTTTCATTTCGGATTAGGCTAGCGACGTTTCGGATTAATAATTAAAAGACTGTGGAAAATTTATGTGACAGTACAGACATTTATCTTTTCGTTTTATGGGAGGCTGATAGTTGCCTTATTCAGTTGATCGGCGACTGTTGAGATCGCGATTAACATTGCTAGTTCTCTTTTGTTTTGTTTCATCGGCGAGTAATAAACTAGGTAATAAAATATTGTTGAAAATTTGTGTATATTTAGTAATACTTCATTGTTTTTCTTTTATCAAATAGTAAACGACCTTGATTGACCAATCACTGCCATTGGGTTTTTTTGTGAAACGGAATAATTGCAATCAACACACGGCCGCCATTATCGATGATTGACAACTCACGTTTTTCCTCATCCACCAAACAACCGTAAGATTTCTTTGCACAGCCACAACAATAACATGGGGATTATCGGCTAATCAGCTTTAATTATTCCGCTTTGATCGTTGCTATTTCTAATATTTTCCATAGAAAAACATTGCTTTGTACGCACAAATTTATCGATTGGTATTGCCAAGCTTGTCGAGGAATAATGCATGTCAACGTGCAGCTCGCGGATTATCGTTAACAATTTCTAGATACTTGTAAAAAGAGTGCATGTCGTGTAAATATTTATTTTAATTTTTGTGTAGGTCATTTTCAAATCAATTCATCAGCATATTATTCGTTTTAAACAAATGCATTACTTTTTACGGGAAACGATGATCATCAAAGAACCGCAAGTGCAACTATTCACTAATGATTTAACGTTTGGTGGAGCCTTTTTACTAATCACGTGTTTCGTGTTAATAAATATTTTCTTTCGTGATTTGAATTGGCCTATTTCAAATAAATTCATCAACAACATTTTTATATAGATAGTACAGATATAAAAAAAATAAAACGCTCTTTTCGTAAACATTCAACATTTGAAATTTTGCCGTAGGTTCGTTATGCACAACTCCAGGTGCTGTACTTGATGGCGAGGTGTAAATTATATAATTTAGCCTGCATGTTATTTGTGCGGGGGGGGGGGGGGGGGGGGGGGGCTTATTATAAATTGATTTGACAGTTGTGTTAAACCTTTCCTTTAAATTTATTCCCCGAGTCAGAAGCGTCACCTACCCAAGTCAGAAATGTCACATACCTGAGTCTGAAACGTCGAGGTTTTATTCTTGAGTCCGAAGTGACGCGGGATCGAAATGACAAGTAATCTATTCATTCCGGGCTGTTTGACCCCCCCCCCCACCACCGTCCTTGTTATTGTTGTTTATTATAGATTTAACATCGAATACATTTAATATGATATTATGGACAGGTTAATTAAATTAAATTATTTACACTTCATAGGTTGAATGTTGGTTATTAGAATAGCAGTTAATTAACTAAGCTGTACTTATTGTTAAATAAACTGTTAAGCACTTACTTATAGTTAAACAAACGTGTACTTTTTTTTATTTATTATTTAATAACAAGTAATTATTTGTTTTGGATTAGTAATAAAAACATGCGGCGAGGGTTGAGTTGTATTCACACATTTAAGTAAGAAGCCAGATAACCTAACAATTAAAATTAATAACTGATCTATGTCTTCATTGCTCTTCTGTAATATCATTCTTTCACATATAATTTTTATCGCAAATTAGTCGGAATGCGAGAAAGGAATTCCAGGGGGAACGATCAGCTGTCCTCTGCACGTGATTAGAATAGTGTCATGTACAGGCGCGACGTCGTGTTTGATATTCATTTTTATACCGATATATTAGAATCCGAATTCGACGCCAGAACGGCAGTGTCATAGACTTATACAATAAATATAAAGCATGATTCGGGACACGTGTTTTTACTTAGTGGAATCCATGTCACTAAAAAATAACATAAACACTAAAAAATAAACACTAAAAAATAACATGAACTCTTAAAATACTGGAAGAGACTGGTTCACAGATATAAAATTGGAAAACAATCACATATAAAGAACGATTCAAAAAAAATAATTGCTGCATGCAATCATTAGTTTATACATATTATTATAAAGAACGTTTTAAAGACATTTATTTGCAGCATGCACATTAAAAAGAAATCGAACATTGGAATATCATGGTTTATACATATGAATAACGTTTGCAAGAACTAGCGGCATGCAAACCTCTTAATATATATCCCCATGTACATTAATTACAGAAATGGTCTGTGTATACACGGTATGCTGAGCTAGTCACCTTTTGGCCAGGTGAATATACGATGGAGTCATAAATGTCCGTTGTAAGTGTAGATTGATTATCTGTTTGGCCGAATGCTTAGGTTTTTCAAATCCTGGGTGCCATATGAAATGCATATTTTCAATATACATGTATGTTAGTACAGTATGGGTTAATCCTGAGATTGGTCGAAAGATGTTGTTTTATTAATTATCACCTGTGCTCACCTGTCTGGGTGCCACACAAAATCATGTCTTTGAATATACAGTTGAGTCATAAATGTCCTTTTTAATGTGTTTTTTTTATTTACATTCATTATTTGATTGGTCAAATGCTATTGTTTTATCAATTCCCACTTGTATTTACCTGTCTGCGTTGAGGTGAAACATGTTTTTGTTACGACAAAGGGAGCGGTCTTATTATGTGATTTAAATTGATTTTTTAACAAACAAGGACTTTTTATTTTTTTGTGTTAACCAATTGTATGTTTTTACCAACTTCCAACCCACGCAGTGTAAATTATTTAATTTAATCAACTTAATATCATATTAAATGTATTTTACGTTAAATCTGTAATATACAACAACATTGGGATGAAACAGCCCAGGGTGAAAAGATCGTGGGATGAACAGACCCGCACCACCCTGAGCGATAGCTCGTCTATGGCGATCGACGAATAGCGACGTTTGGCGCCAGTATACAAGTCTCGCGAGATTATCACACGACCACATGTGCAGATGAAAAGTTGTGTTCATCCATTAGTGATTTAAAGAAAATACTTTACCTGGAATGTGCTTTACCGATTTCCAATGATATAATAACATTGGACGTGATTTACCGATTGTTGATGTATTTGTCAATGGTGGAATCATTGCCAGGTCTTCTAGTCACGTGTACACGTGGAAATCTATTTTCATCATTTGTGATTTAAAGAAAAATACATCACCGGGAATGTGCTCTACCGATTTCCGATGGTATAATAACAATGGACGTACCGATTTTTGATGTATTTGTCAATGGTACCGTGAATCATTATTTTTAATGGATAATAATACTACGACCACGGTAAGTTTAGCATATCTTCGTGTGCATTTTTTTATATCCACCCTTTTTATTCGTACTTCATTTCATATGTAAATAATCGTAATCAAAATGAACCGATCGGATAAACGACTCGCGAGCAAATAAATTTTTCGTCTAATATTTAAACACTTGATAAATTAATCGGCAGCTCGGAAATTAAAGCGATGTCTAGTAATCAAACGCATTACATAATTCGACGGTTCGTCAATTTTTAACCCCCACTCGGAGATATCAAACGCTGTACCATTAAATTAAACTATGGTTCTAATTAAACCATTTTTGTAGTTTTCAAACGATTATTGTCAATTATCAAACGATGTTTTGAAATCAAACTCTATAGCATTTTTTAAAGTCAAAAACCCCCATCTTAAACGATGTCAGTTTCCCAGTGTTATCTTGTCCCAAAGTATCAACAAATCAAATTTTTTATCTCTGCTTACCCTAAGCGGAAAATGCTCATCTTCGAACTCCATCAATAAGCATATACACCAAGTTTGAACATTTTAACTCACTTAGAAGGAGAGTTATTGTGTTCCTAAGTCTCGGCTACTCTCGACCAATCAAATTGCGTATCGCTCTGCTTACCCTAAGCAGAAAATGCTCATTATCGAACTTAGTCAAGGTATTACTGTAATGAAACTATACACCAAGTTTCATCACTCTCACTTAATTAGAACTAAAGTTATCGTGTCCCAAAGCATCAACCAATCAAATTTCTTATCTCTGCTTACCCTAAGCGGAAAATGCTCATCTTCCAACTCCATCAAGGCATTGACCTTATAAGCATATACACCAAGTTTGAACATTTTAACTCAATTAGAAGAAGAGTTATTGTGTTCCAAAGTCTCCACCAATCAAATTGCGTATCGCTCTGCTTACCCTGAGCAGAAAATGCTCATTATCGAACTTAGTCAAGGTATTACTGTAATGAAACTATACACCAAGTTTCATCACTCTCACGTAATTAGAACTAAAGTTATCGTGTCCCAAAGCATCAACCAATCAAATTGCTTATCTCTGCTTACCCTAAGCGGAAAATGCTCATCTTCGAACTCCAACAAGGCATTGACCTAATAAGCATATACTCCAAGTTTGAACATTTTAACTCAATTAGAAGGAGAGTTATTGTGTTCCAAAGTCTCGACCAATCAAATTGCGTATCGCTCTGCTTACCCTGAGCAGAAAATGCACATTATCGAACTCCATCGAGGCATTGACCTAATAAGCATATACACTAAGTTTGAACATTTTAACTCATTTAGAAGGAGAGTTATTGTGTTCCAAAGTCTCGACCAATCAAATTGCTCTGCTTACCCTGAGCAGAAAATGCTCATTATCGAACTTAGTCAAGGTATTACTGTAATGAAACTATACACCAAGTTTCATTACTCTCACTTAATTAGAACTAAAGTTATCGTGTCCCAAAGCATCAACCAATCAAATTGCTTATCTCTGCTTACCCTAAGCGGAAAATGCTCATCTTGGAACTCCATCAAGGCATTGACCAAATAAACACATGCACCAAGTTTGAACATTCTAGCTCAATTAGGAAGAGAGTTATTGTGTCCCAAAAAGTGTGACGGACAGACGGACGGACAGACAGACAGACAGACAGACAGACAGACGGACGGACGAACCCATTTTAATAGTCCCCCAACTTTCTTCGAAAGGCGGGGGACAAAAAAAAAACAGACTGTTAACTAACTTACCGAAGATGATCAAATTTAGAAAAGAGATTTGTATATTCTACTGATCTTTGTTGTAATTCAACATTTGTACTACTGCCATATACTTCTATAATTTGGCGAATTCTCCTATAAAACATGACATAAATAATAAGCTTCTTATATAAATTCAGACTTTCAGACCATTAATGATTGTAAAGCATTCAGTTTATATATCTATAGATCAAAACCTGTGTTAACACATCAAAAGAACAGATAAACAGATTACTTACGGTACTGTTGAAGTGAATCTAGAACTAAGTTTCATTAGTGTTGTTATAGCATATTCTTTTGTAATTTCATTGGAATTGTTATTTGATAAAACCTTTTCAACCACCTTTACAACATCATCTTCACTAACCTATAAGAAATCGTAAACATTTCCTTGAGGAAACTCAATGGTATTGATATCACACAATTTGGAAGTTCTTTTGGAGTTTATGGATCAATAAACTGCCATTTTCTATGTCATTCATGCCACTCTTACCAGCTTGTTCCAACAGCATTTATGATATATCTAGGGATATTTAATCGAAACAGACCTTCACAGTTTAATCCCAAAATAAATAGATGACAGTCATTAATTACTTGCGCATTTATCATTTTATACAGCATCTATATTCAGTAGCTTATCTGTTTATTCAAGCCATGTGTACATCACAGATAATAGATATAAGTAATGTAAGTAGTATTTCCTTTATTACTTACATCAACTGGTTCTTCATCTTCTACATTGGTAGAAAACATATGTTCACCATATTCACCTATACACCATATAGCTACCTGAGCCATTGGTTGTTGTGTAAAATCATTGCTTAATGCTTTATACATCTGTAAAGCTATATAACCATGTAATGTCTTTGTTTCTGATATCAGTTGTATTAACATTGATACAACATCACCTCTCACATGATTACCAGCCTAGAAAATATAATCAATAATATCATTAGACATTATAAAAGTTATGAATTTAATTCTGGCAATACAATAATACTAAGGTGTACTATGTATTATAGTGGGACAGCTGACAGCACATATATGTAGACCCTTTACAGTGTTTGCATCTTTATATTTCATGCCATATAAGAAATTATATACAAAGTAATACATGTAAGTATTATTCAACAATAAGCGAAGAGTCAACACTGGAAACACAATAATAAGTAAATAAATCATCTATTCTGAATGATGATTCTAACGTTTTCTAAATAAAGTTTGTAATTTGTGACTATTATTAACACATAAAATAATCAAAGGTAGGCCTAACAGCTTTGATTATACATGATCCTTTGTTGTTTAGTCCTAATTGTCAGGGATTTGAAAAGCTTGGATCAGATGAAAACTAGTAAAATTCATACTAACCATGACTAAAACTTTCAATACTGTATCTATATGCCATCGTTTATTTGGTGAATATCTGTTTAAACAAAAGATAAACATAGTTTTAATATTCATTAAGATAAATAATGTCAATAGAAGATAGTTTAAAGACATATTTACTTTAAATGACTAAAAGATTATTTTTTATGGTGTATAGAAAAAAGAAGTTAACAAGAGATTGAAAATTGATATAATGCTAAGATCTATCCAATGAACTAACAATAATCAGATATGGTTACCTTAATATTGAATCTAAAAATATGTGCCATATACATTTCTGAGAATGAACTTTCTGAATAAATGGCATGAGAGAGAGAGAGAGAAATGGGGTCTAACCTCCACAACACAAACTTATTAATTTTGGGACTAACATGTTTTTTTTTCAATAATTCACTTGCACGTAGGGGTCTTGAGCAGTGTGAGGAAACTGGATGACCCAGAGAAAACCCACGAGGTTGGACAGGCCTACTCCTTGCCATGTACAACCAGGGATTCCAAACCATGGCAGTTGACTCAATGGCAGACTTTATGATACAGTACACACATGTTAACCATTTGGCCATCCAAACCCCCAAATGGCATAAGAAGAATATTACTTACTTTGATGCACTCATTACTATATTAGAACAACAATCGGCTTTAAATTCTTGATCACAATTCTCTAAGAAATGCAATAATTCTTTCATCATCCCTCGTACATTATTAGCATTAATTAATGCAAATGACAGTTCCATGGCCCGTCTGAAGTAAAACAAAACAATAGAAACATGATACTAAGTACAGAAATATCATCAAAACATCATACATATATATAATTACTTAATCAGGGACAAACTGAACAGGGAAATGCAAATCTGTTGAATAGAAAACATCAATTTTGACTGACGTTTCAGTCTATAAATACCCTGTCCAGTAAATTAAATATCTTACTTTCTAATAGATATATCTGGATCTTTTAAACAGTCTACTATAGTTGTTCTGTGTCTCTGTACAGCATTATAATCAGCTTGCACCACTCGTAACAATGTGTTCAATGCTATATAACGTATATTTTTATCATTATTCAATAAAAATCTTCCTAATATATTCACAGCTAACACCTACAAAAAAATACAACAAAATTATTCTCAAAATAAATCTTATCTTGGGTATTAATATTTTCATCAATTTATTGAAAGTACATTACTTTACCAGAAGATGAAAGCAAATATTTTATTTTAAATAACCTTTTACACAATGAAAATGTTATTATGCCGTTCTCAAATGGTTCTTAGTCCACTTCGCTTCAG
Organism: Patella caerulea; assembly: GCA_036850965.1. Taxonomy (NCBI): domain Eukaryota; kingdom Metazoa; phylum Mollusca; class Gastropoda; family Patellidae; genus Patella; species Patella caerulea. Next base: position 31,542,099 of record JAZGQO010000006.1, read on the forward strand.
TGATATGGTTTTCAAAATGAAACCCTAAGGCAACACAAAAAATATTCTGGTTCTCACACAATCCTTAACAAGAATTTGATGCAGAGGGATGTTTTCATTTTTGTGTTTCTATTTTGTTAAAGGATCACTACTGCACTAATGACTTCTCATAAACATTGCATCACAACTCAAGGCACTACATTTATCTCATGTTCTTTAACAGGAATGTGTGATATTTATAATTGTCAGTATCATTTATAAGGGTTGGGTACATTTTTTTATGGTCTTACATTTGACTGGCTTCCACAACTCAATAATTAACTGTTCCTGGCACACAAGTGTTAATGTCAACAGGGTTTATGTCGCAACTGTTGCATTCATGAATTATATATTTACCCGTAATCCTGCTTCTGACTGGATACCCATAATAGTCAATACAATCTCATATAAAATAGCATGGCCAACATTTTTACTTGTATCTGTATTAGTAGCCACCTGTAAAAATAGTTTTCTTTGTTATTTATTCAGTTTTATGTAAATTTTGAATTTACTCATTAAACTCATCATATTAACTGATGTTTACTCTATAATCATTTACTCTTCAATATCTATTTACAACTTAATTCTACTTAAATGATTGTTACCTGAGCTAATATATCATTCATTGTTTCACTGGCTTCTAAATCAGTTTTTCCTAGTCTTCTCAACAATCGTAATATTTTCACCTGAAAATTGCAATCAAAATATTGTTTAATTTAATCAAAATTATATCTTTATTATGGCTCCTACATTCTTCACTACATAAAATAATGTAACACATTTAGAGCAATTTCTGTTCAACAAGAGGCTGTCAGCTGAGTTTAATGAGTTTATGAATAAACAGTGAATGTGTTTTAGTACAAATGAAAAGAGGCACTGCCATCTTGTTGATCTTATTCATGTTTTAAATTGGATACATCAATCAATATCGTTTTACCGAACCAATAATTCCTGTTGTTAAAACTTTATTTTCATCTGTGCATCAGATAAAGTCTGATCCATTGATTGATAAATTATTCATCATATAGACATACCTGAAGAAATGGATCACTAACACCTGATACATCATGTTCAGGTGAATAACCAGCCATAATCAAATTCTTTAATATTCTTACTAACTGTGGAACCAACTGGAAACAAATTATATATAAATGATATGCAAAATTTAAGAATAATTGGTGATACAATTAATATGAGAATACACACATATAGATGTAATCAAGAGGAATAACCTTCCTTAGATGAAAATTATGAAAAAATACATACAAATACAATCTTTATTGACTGATGTACATTGTTCTATTAGTAAGTTGAGGAATTTTGTTAATAAAGTACATGAAGAATGGGTGAAGAAAAATTACAATAAAATATGCAACGAACACAACAGATTGACAGACACTATTTTCTCAATTAACAAAGAAAATAGAAAAAATTAAAAGGATAGCAGTTGGGCATGTAAAAAAAATAATAGATAAGCCATGCCACAATTCAGTCATGCAATCTATTAACCATGAAAAGGATATATAACAGATGCAATCATTAGACCACTACTAGAAGAAACCAAATAAAACAGAAATGAAGGAATAAAATATGCAGCATCATGCTAATAAGTAGACAATTCCAGATGTTCTCATATCAAATGTAGAACTGTACAACATTTAGGGTTTTAATTTTATACACAAGCAACATTAGTATTAAATTCAATTTAAGAAGCCATTAAAAGCTAGAGCACAGTAATAAATTTTGAAATTTACTGGGGTTTATATAACACGTATAAAATTATTTCAAAATCATCTTTCTTGTTTACAACAATAATAACAAATTATAACATTTTCTTCCCTAATATATTGTGAGATTTATAGAATTTCTAGAACAGTATTATGCATATCATAAATGCAACAGCATGAACTGTAAATAAACCAAGAACTATTTTCTTAAACAAACATGGCTACTAGTGAAATTATGACTTTCAGTATATGGCAACTATTGCATGTATATCTTGAAATGCACAAGCAATGACAAAAAGAATGAAAATTTCTACTATCGTGTATCTTGTATAGACCTATATCTTAATTGCTGTCATGCCCTATTGGCGTTTTACAGAAGTTTCAAAATCAAAAAATCTGATTTGTTAAATAAAGCCAAAATGATTTATTAACTATCAAATTATCTCCAGTCATTCATTTTTCTAATCACCAAATAATAGAAAAGAAAAAGATGTGAGATGAAAGAGTCATACCTCATATTCCTTTAAAAGGAAAAAAAGAAACAGAAAAGAAAAATAAGTATGAATTTACAATAATCAAAAATAAAGTGTGCCAAAAGCAAATAAATATTCTCTATTATAGGTTGTGCAACAAGTGAGTTTTTTCCAAAAACCATAAACTGAATATTTAAATTATATGGTAAAAAGTCTAAATTAACAATTGCAAATGGTTCATTAACTGAATAATTATACCCTATGTATATTGAATCATGTTTCATTATCGCAATTTACCATATAGACTTAGAATATTATTATAAATCTTCAACACTATTAAAAGAAAGATACCTACTACCTTGAAACTTAAAACTTTATTCAGATACCGGTACCAAAATTTGAAAGGTGGATTAGATAATCATATTTTCAAGAAAGGTAAATATTTTATGGTCTATTCAAATTCTTTATTCAGATACCCAAGTTTGGAAGTGGGAGGTACTAATACTATCAGTAACAGAAAATATTTTATGGTCTATTCAAATTCTTCAATAAATTCATAGTTTAATCGAATTGTTGTCATTCATATTTTTGAAAATGTTGGAAACATTAATAGAACAAATGAACAAAACACATGGTTAATAACAACACCCATTTCTCAAATTTGAAAACAAGAGTCCAATAATTAACAATTTTTACAAAATTGTTATCATGCACAGTAGAATTTGGTGATCATGACACCAACATACCATATCATTTATGAAAAGTTATAGAATTTAAATGCACTGAGTCAGTAATAGAATAACAAATATTATTTTAGGATCCAATTTATATTTTGTGAGGCATCATAATTTAGGGGTAGTGGTACATCAGCTACTGTTCGTGAATGCTCAAAGCATGAATTGATATGCACATGAACCATTTTTTATTATTAGCAACTCAACCACTGATATACTTACTAGTAATAAACACAGTCTTGAGGAACCATATTCACAAATGGATCTACTCAGTAGGCTGTAAATAATCATTACCAGTCACTAACACCATGCTTAGAACCTGAAATGGTGTCATGATGCACACACATAGTGTTCAATTTCTTTACACACTGCCATAGTGAGATGGTCATAGTAAGATGTTTAGAGTATTAAAATTAACTCCATTAGCTAACACACCATAAGTCTAATAGGTGGTGTGATTTTTCATATAGGGCATGGAAATACATTAGAATTTGCTGTCCTACCTTTCTGAAGTGATGAAGTGTGTCTGGACTCTTTTCACACATTTCCGTGATGAGGCATACAGCTGTGAATAATACTCCTACAATTAGAATAAGAAATTTAAAATAGTCGTTCTCTTAAGGCTTGTGGCTTTAGCGAGGGACACTATTCTCGCTGTTTTAGATATGATGAGCAAGATTCAAGAGAGTAGATGGTGCACAAGCAAATGGACTCTTATAGTAGTCTACTCTAAACCGCATTAAGGGTGATCACAATATTGCTGACTGTTCTCTGCAGATAGATATGTTATAATAGAGCTCAACAGTACGATGTTAAACCACATTTCATTTCATTTCTAATGGAGCCAATATTTAACTTATTTGTTGAAGCATCATTTCAGAAAGTTCTAAATATGTGATCAAGTGACTGAAATAGTAAAGAGCGTAACCTAACGTTTTGTTCAACTGACCAAATGACTGAAAGTACATGTATAAATGCTTTCAGAGAGTTTAATGGTTCCACTGCCCATGAAACATGGTTCGCCCAGCAAGATAACCACAATTTTGTACAAGCTGCTATAGACCCAAATCTAAACAGTTCATTCTCATAACATCATGTTGGAAAATTGAAAAACAATGTAAATAACAAGATTTCGACAACAAAGATACCGGTATTTAGGGTACAATTACTAAACTTACCATGATTCTTTTCATTGAGCAAGGAACGTGTAGAAGGAATAAACATTTCCATGAGATCTGGTACTTTACGAATAATACGATAAGCGCATAAAATGGACTGAAATGTGAATAAAATATAGTAGCATTAACATATAACACAAATGAATTTCACCAATAATATTAATAACTCTAATCAAACTAAAAATAAGACCAGGGTACGAGTTCACAAAGCATTCTCAGACTTAATTCAAGATTTTACTCAAAATTGTTCATCTTATTGTAGCTAAAATATAGCCCTTTATAACACTTTTGTTGTTTGAATGTGTCAAATACCCTAATAAGAAACTATACGCAAAGTTTTGTGTTTCTGAATCAAAGATATTTCTCATAAACAGTGATTTAAAGTTGAGTAAATTCTCAACTTAAGTCTGAGAATGCTTTGTGAACTCGGGGCCAGATAATCCTGCACCACTACAAAAACGAAAACAGCATAAGGAGCTTAATGTAGTGCCTTGAAATATGATGTTTATGAGAAGTCATTTAGTCCAGTACGACAGTAAGCAATACCATGACACAAAAATAAAAACCTCATTTGCACACATTTCTCCACCACCACCCCACCCGCCTAACAATATTGCAGAACTAACTCTTGATAAGTCTGTTTTTCCTCAACCCTTAATTCATACTATATTAAATACCTTTTTCTTAATATAGGCATTAGCCGATTTAATCATCTTTTCTATTTCCCCAGCTAAATCTCGACACATCTCGGCTGAACAAATAACACCTAAAGTACACAGTGCTAAACTCTGTATATACTGGGTCTGATGACTTAGATCACTGAAAAATATAAAAAGATAAAGGTTATAAACATTCAGTATATATATATATCTCTTCTGTTTCCTATATTGTACTGTTGAAGAGAACTTAAGGAAACTTTATTACCAATTTAAATTACTTAAAACATATATATTTAATTTCTTGGAATCACCACCAATAGAGGGTGTTTCTTTGTATAATTAAAGAGAATCTCAGAGCATTTGGCACAGAGAATTTAAAACTCTTCATTCATAACATAGTTTTATCAACGAAACAATCTCCATATCTAATGCATCCTTGAGATTTTCAGGTTACAAAAACTATTACTTACTTTTTCAGGGAATTTGTTACTAGAAGGTGAACATCTTGTCTTTCATCTAATAATAACATACAACCCAAGTAACCTATTCTCTTGTCAGTAAATCTTGGTGATGCAATTAGTTTCATACACTCCAACTGAAAATGATAATGTTAAATTCCAATGAGTCCTATAAACAATTGTAAGAAGGTACATGTACATTGGAAGCCATATTAGATGATATTTCAGGTCTGGTTTTCACTTGTCAGTATGTGCATAGCTGTTCGGATGGAAAATTAATGTGTATCTGTGTACACATTGTTGGCCATGTAAAAGAACCTCAGGCAGTGGAAATTAAAGAAGAGTACAAAGATATGCTCGATTCTCCCCTGATAGAGAAAAGAAAATTACCATTTTAGTTTCAAAGTTACAAATAAGAAAAATTATGTCAACTATACCTGTCCAAAATGAGCTGGGTATCCCAACATGTGTATGTATAATAATTTAGCAACATTCCTACATCTATATGTATTGTCTTCATCTCGGAATGACTCTCTAATTGCAGCACACTCTTTATTAACGACAGACCTCTCGTCGGCTGCAGTACGTGCTGAACGTATCTCTCTAATCAGATCACGTAGCCTTTTTGGAGTAGGCATGATGGATTGAAAAATATCACGTTTCTGAAAAATAAATATCAGTAGTCAGTCACTTAAATAATCTGTTATGTATATGTGAGCCATGGTATTATCAATACATGTCCTGTGCTAAGTTGAAAATGTCAGGAACTAGTTCATTCTCTGACATTTCTTCGGGTACATGTACATCTAAAACCGTTACATGTATATCCAGGTCTCATTGTATGGTAGGGTGTCCCGCACAGCCAAAATTTTCCCTAATGTTGTGGCCGAGGATACTAGGCGGTATAGTCAATGATGCTATAAATAGCTGTCACACATGAAATTTACAACACAACTATCAACTATTAAAGCCGTAAAAAATCTATTGCTAACTATTCTGAATAACAATAATATTTCTGATGCATTGTTACAGTAGCTTTGGAAAATTATGTTCATTTCGTATTTTGATTTGCTTTATTATGAACGATGCCGTTAGAGCGGCATCTCTTGATTTAGTAAAATTAATATCTCAGAAACTCCCTTCGTCAGGCAAGAATAGCATACTAGGTGCTCAAAACAATCGTTTAGTCGCTTAACTTGCATGTCTCTAAATTAGATTAGCTTTCTGCAACGGTTTGTAGGATAAAGTCTTGAGAACTGTCCGTATACTGGTAAGGACAGACTAATTTCATTCAAGGGCAGATAATCTATTTTACAATAAAAAATGCCAAGATTTAATAATGGATGCTTGACAACTTTTACCGACTAATTTTTTAATTATTTGATATGCTTATAACTTGTTAAATACAACACGACCGTTTATTCATGGTCTATAAATGTAAGGTGGTAAGTTAAGACTTGTGTGGTATAATTGTCAACATATTTGGAGATATTTCTGCTTTTTGAGACGTCATGTTGCAGAAAAACGGATTGTTACTATGATGCTCAATTTAAATACAAGTAGTATGACAGAACTGTTTTGGACATCTATATTACCGGAACATTACAATATCAATAGTGTATATTGTATACATGAATAGGCCTAGTCAGAATCATTAAAGATTTTCATGTACCCCCACCCCCCAAATCATTTCATTACGGTTTTAAAATAACTATATCTATAGGCTTGCAGAAGTACATGTAGCTACACACAGTGCTTCCAAAGTAACTATCATAGCTGCAGCGTTAATGAGTGCCCTTTTAGGTAAAAGAACACCAACGCAGCCGCACCAAGGGATGTCAGTCTAGCATGGGGGCTAATGAACAGTAAACACTAAAAAAAAACATGCACTGAGGCAGTCAAACAAACAATTAAAGCTTTTCTTTACCTCGTCCAGCTCTGAAGGTTAGTCTCGCCTGTGTAATGAGACTAAACGTTCAGAGCTGGACTATCCTTTCCTCTGAATACCTGAAGTAAAGACATCTACATGTGCATTATTATTCGTCGGAGGTCTTTTACTTATATACTGTTTAATGTCCTAGTGTCATAAATTTACAAAGCATCTTTTCTTTAGCTCAATAGCATTCTTGATCTAGACGAGCCTGTATGACACTGTCGTACTGTAGGTATACATGATTTTATAGTGCTACTATACACTATACAGTACACGAAGAGGGGTGGGGGAGGAACTACAAGCCCGTGGCATTTGTTTAAACTGTATATATATATTACCACGAAAAAATAATAATTTGCAAACCTTCATTTAGATTATTTCAAAGTCAGCGTTCTGACTAAAAAATATATATAAAATACCACAAACTGGCACAATATTTCGGTAAATCAACACATTAGTTACACAAAATGGCTTCTTAACGGCGCTGTCAGATTAAACGCGTCACAAAATAGATCCGAAATATTTCTTTAGTTATATGAATAATTCGTTTGATCATTCAAAGTAAATAGCTGTCGAAGTATCAGTATGTTGCACGTATCACTATATAAAAAGTAAAGACACATTATGTTATTCCTGTCAAAAATAATTAACGCAGCGGAATGATATTAAAATATAAAAATAGTGCAGTTCTACCGTGGCAAGTGGTTGTTACGTCACATCCGTATTTGGTTATCGAATAAAGGGGAGATACTGCGTTTATATTAAATGGATTTAAACCACTTACTGTGAATGTACTAAATGTATGGTTGGGTTCATTATTGATCATGTGTGAATAAAGACTAGATGATAAATGCCTTCTAAGTAAAAGAGAAAAAAAATGATTGTACATTCCGAATTAGTAATAAATGTAAATAAAACTACCAAATGACGCCAAAAATAACGGCCAACAACTACAAAATAACACTCAAAATTCAACTGCAAAATAATAATCGGCGTCAAAATCGGAGGTTTACGCTAACGCGAGTGAATAGACACAACTCGTGTATGAGACTTGTAGAGGCAGACCACCATTAATTTCCCCATTGGCCGTCTCAAACTTTCCACCAAATTTTCGCTGGCCTATATGCTTTTCACTACAGGGGGACCGCGTGGCTAAGCGGGTAAGGCGCTGGCTCGCTAGTCTGGAGGTTGGGTGTTCGATCCCTGCATTGGCCGAGAAAGTTCATCTCGATTTTCCGGCGTGGTTTCCCTTTGTCAATGGTGCAGAACGGATGGAATGACAAGGACGAAAAACGAGGTCTCGTGTACACATTGGCGTGCACGTAAAAGATCCATTGACAGTTGCAATTTGATATAAGAGTAGGCCGTAGCCGACAAAATTTCCCTCATAGCACACTGTATGGCGTATGCCCGTCTTCCATTAGCCCAGGTTAGTTGCAAAAAAAGTAGGACGTTAAACCCCATTTCATTTTCACTACATAGCACCACGTGTTTGCACCAAAATTTGTACGAGTTTAACCACCCAAATTTTGATAAAACCATGTAACTATTCGCCGCACTTATCACCATAATTAACGCGTTAACTCCGCAATCCTTCCTCCCCTAGATCATAAATATGTACCAAAACCTACCAGAAAATGTTAATTCAAACTCTCTTAATCAATTCTAAATAAAAAAAAATCAACAAAATGGTATGGCAAATGGAGACAAAAGAGAAAGCAACATAATTGCTATAGATAAACGAATACAATAGACGAAAAGATGAATTTAATGGTGGTCTCCCGCGTTGTGTTAATAAGAACAATGTATGCTTTCATTTGTTTTGGGGCAGACTAACCCCCACCCCAACCCCGAAATGAGACCGAGTAATCGTCTCCGCGAGACAAAGTAAGCACCTTTAAGCAGTGTCATAGTGAGGGCCTACAGCGCTCGAATCCACTATGTCATCATTTGTCCGTTCCCGTGTGGTTTTATACTATCTCATCTCTATCAAATTCAAAGGCCAGGAAAATTTTCTCACCTCCCCACGACCGAATCCCAGTTTGGTTCAGCGACAATCAATAATAATCATAAAAGGACACGCACTTTATGTCAACCACCCTCGGTATCCCCAGTGGTCTCATCCCGTTCTACCCCACTCTACCCTGGGTTAATCCATGGGGTTTCACGATTTAAAAGCTAAAGTCTACGAACCAATCAAAAACACATTATAGACAGGGCCCTGTTTCTCGAAATTTTAACCAAAAATAAAATCCAATTTTAGTAGATACTACAATTTTAATTGGCTATGCACTAAAATCAATGTAATATTATCCAATCAAATTACTAAAATTTGGATTTTATCTTAGTTAAAATTTTGTGAAACAGGGCCCAGTCTTACCAATGCGACAGTCTTCGTTTCGCGTTACTTTTATATGGGTAGATAACCATATGCATGCCCATTTACTGAATGATTAATGTAAATAATGTATATAATTTAAATTATGGTAATGGGAGGACGATAGTTTTTGATATTCAGTGTTCCGCGACTTTCCGTTCCAGATGGAGGGGGGGGGGCTAGTGGTCTAGAGTACCGCGCTTCGACATCTAGCTGGCTGGTCACCTCTGGCTCGCGGCTGTGGTTTCAAATCCTGGTGTGAGCCTATGTGGCATGGAGATAGGGGCGCCTTCTCAACCTCGTGGGTTTTCTCCGAGCACTCCGCCCCCACTGCTAAAGACCCCTACGCGCAATCGAATTATTGAAATAAAATTGAAAACATATGTTAGTCCCAAAATTACCTAGTAATTTTCTCTCTCTCTCCGTTCCAGGGTTATCCTGTAAGACGATGGTCTTTAAGACCATATCGTGTCTTTGAAAAATTGTTAAAACATCTCTTTCAATAAAGTAAAATCACACGAACTTAATGAAGGTGATCATAGAGTATACATAAAAAACCCAGTGATATTTTGGTAAAATCATAACTGGTGTCAAAATATCCATTACGTTCTTTAAGTATCACCTCATATAGTGGTGTGAAATAAAAGAGTTTATTCCATATTTTGAATGGAAACTAATGTCCAGGCTAATTTTGTATGTCCAGAAATTATGTGGCATAAATGAGCGTGTAAAGCAAGCTCCATTAGAAACTCACCTAGATATTCCAAGCAGCCATTACCTGTGGAGAACAAGGAACCCTCGAAGTCAATTCAGCTTTGTAATAACGTTGCTATTTATATACAACTAATGCTGTGGTATTATTTACGATCACAAAAACACAAACAGGAAAAGGAGTCCTAATAGTACTACAATCCCACCTTTGCCGAAAACTTTGTGAACGCGATAGAGGCTACAGTTCTTTAATAGATTCGGTTCAAATATCGCCAGCACCCACACTTTCTCCCTAAAGTGTGAACAAAATAGGCTATAGTTTTTAACGGATTGTTGAGAAGTGTCGATATTCAGCGTTCAACGACTTTCCATTCCAAAGATACCACACGAACCCATGACTGAAAACCTTATACACCTCTAGAGGTCGCAGTTTTTAATTAAGCTTTCATATTACATATGAAAGCTTATTGTTTCTGTTAAGATTATTATTAAGCTTTCATATGTATTACATATGAAAGCTTATTGTTTCTGTTAAAGTTATTATTATTATTATTTTTTTTTTTGTGTGTTTTCTGCAAATCGGATTTCTCAGAATCTATCCATAGGATCTTTCTGAAATTTTGACCTACCCCCCCCAAAAATGGGGTGCGAACCTTGATTAAATGTATTTTCAAAACGTTTTACGAATCCGAAATCACCGAATTTTACGAACGAAAAAACTGACAATGCATAGTCGTATCTTTGTTATTTTTTGACCGATTTTACTAATTCTTTTTTCTTTGAATACCTTGAAAAAAATCGTTTTCATCTGCAGTTTCACATTTTCGTATTTCGAAAATTCGTCGCTGTGATTTCGAACCGGAAGTTTAGACCAATTTGACAACTTCTTTAATAGTTGTACGATTTTCATGAAATTTAGTATACAAGTAGATCTTACCGATGTGACTTCAAAAATATAATTAGAAATTTTCTAAATTATCTCCCCTTGGTGAAATTAAGGATCAAAGTTTTCAAAAAAATCGTCGAAATATAGGTCAGAATGACCTAAAAAAAATTTTCGATACTCGACAAGTAATTACTGATTCCTACACAAAATATGGAGTTTGTCGATCGAACCGGAAGTGCCACCATCTTGAAACATGAAAAATCCCTAAGGCTTTTTTGCTATTTTACTTACAGACACGGGAGTTATATTTTCTGAATCCTTGAAGGATGGCCCAAAAATCATAGGGAGCAGAATTTTGATTTCGGTCACGTGATGGTCACCATTTTGAATTGAAAATGAAAAGTAGTAGCAATTTGAAGGGCCGAGACTTTGAAACACAATAACTCTCCTTCTAATTGAGCTAGAATGTTCAAACTTGGTGTAGACGTTCACTAGGACAATGTCATGATTGAGTCCAAAGATGAGCATTTTCTGCCAAGGGTAAGCAGAGATGGGCATGCTGATTTGTTGATTCTTTAGGGCACGATAACTTCGGTTATAATGAAGGGAGGGCTGTGAAACTTTTGTCAATAGAGAGTCCAATAGCTAGCCTGTTGTGTGAAATCATTGTATCATTTATTTTAAATATCAGGGATAGGCGAAAAAAAGAGATTGAAAATCCAAAAAGTCGTATTTTTACAATTTGGAGCATGTTTAGAGGTCTTTCTCGTAAAGTCAACTTAATATTTTTTGGGAACTTCTTCTACAAAGAGTCTTATTGGTAGTCTTTCATATAAAACCATCGATCAACAATCCAACATATCAGGAGTAGAAGAACAAAAGGATCGAACATTGAAAACGGCATCCTTTCATTGTTAAGCGACACATGCAGTGTGGGTGACTACAATCTACACATTTAGTCATCGTATACAGCTTATTCAACAGTATCGAATTCCAACTGCTTAGGGATATTTTTTAGAATCTAACCATAGGATCTTTCTAAAACTTTGACCTACCCCCCCAAAAATGGGGTGCGAACCTTGATTAAATATATTTTCAAAACGTTTTTCGAATCCAAAATCACCGAATTTTACGAACGAATGCTTTTGACCTACAATGCTGTAACTTTGTGACTATTTGACCTATTTAATTAATTCTTTTTTCTATGAGTACTTTGAGACATTTACTTCAAATCTGCAATTTCGGATTTTCGAATTTCGAAAATTCGTCGCTGTGATTTCGAACCGGAAGTTTAGACCAACTCGACAACTTCTTTAGTAGTTTTACGATTTTCATGAAATTTAATATGTAAGTAAACCTTAATGATGCGACTTGAAAAAATACTTTGGAAATTTTCTAAATTATCTCCCCTTGGAGAAATTGAGGATCGAAATTTTCAAAAAAATCGACGAAATATAGGTCAAATCATCTTGAATTTTTTTTTTAGGTACTAGCTACGAGACCACTGATTAGTACACAAAAAATGGAGTTTGTAGCTCAATCCGGAAGTGCCACCATCTTGAAATGTAAAAACCTCAAACGCCATTTTGCTATTTTACATACAGACACGGGGGTTATATTTTCTGAATCCTTGAAGGGATGGCTATAAAATGTTGGCAGTAGAATTTTGATTTAAGTCAATGGATAGTCACCATATTGAATTGAATATCAGAAATAGTGAAAAATGGACATTAACGGGCATGTAAATTATCAGAACAGACCGTAGTTTGTTGAATTCGTTTCTTATCTTTGAAATTAATACATTTGGGGATAGCCTAGCTCATTGTCGAATTTTTGGTATTTGCAAATTTCAAAATTTCAAATTTCGCCTTTGATGTTTTCCGTGCCGACAAAGTTGTTTTCGCGTGAATAACTCCGATTAACAGCTTGAAAATAATCAAATGGATCGCAGTTTCGCGATTTTGTCTCAAATCTGGGAAATCAATACATTTCTGGTTAGCCTCCTTTCAAAAATGGGTGGTGGCCTTGGAATCAATATATTTTCAAAACGTTTTGCGAATCCAAAATCACCGAAAACAACTGATGAAAAAATTGACCTTGACAGCTGTGTTACTTCGTGATTTTGTGATCTATTTTACTTTTCTGGTTAGCCTCCTTTCAAAAATGGGTGGTGGCCTTGGAATCAATATATTTTCAAAACGTTTTGCGAATCCAAAATCACCGTAAATAACTGATGAAAAAATTGAGCTTTGATGGAAACTATATAGAAAAATAAAAGGAAACATCAACAATATATAGGTCTTGCACACATAGGCTTAGAACTTTGCAGCCAGTCCTCATATTAATTGAAATTGAATAGGTTTGATTTGATATAATTATTTGTTTTCTATTTTAAAACTATCTAAAAAAAATATTTTTAATCATTTATGTTATTGATTTAGATTAATACTGTTTATATTGTGTACATTTTAACACCTTCATCGATTAATAATGGTTTGCATAGTCATCGTATAGAGCTTATTCAACAGTATCGAATTCCAACTGCTTAGGGATATTTTACGTGCACTCCAATGTGTACACCGGACCTTGGTTTTTCGTCCCATCTATATGTTAGTTTGTGTCGAATGGAGGTTAAGCCGCATTTATCTCTTTCTCTTTTATTTTTAAAGTTTTGTAATAATCGGTTGTACTGTACTGTAAAAGTGATAAAACAGAAAATTTCGCCCGGTAGTAATGTTTCTCACATTAAAGTCACCAATTTGCTCATTTTAGGGGGCAAACGTTTATTGCGAACAATTAAGCTGGTCAGGGGGGGGGGGCTTATTTTTAAAAGTTTTGTAATATTCGGTTGATAATTAAAGGTACCGTGCAAATTAAACTGTTAAAATAGAAAATTCCGCCCGGTTGAAATGTTTCTCCTTGTAGGTCAGCAATTTGCCAAATTTAGGGAGGTTGCGTGGCTAAATGGTTAGCACCTGCGCACTGTATCGTAACGTCTGTCATTGAGTCAACTGGCGTTGTTTCGATTGAAATGCCCGGTTGAAATGTTTCTTGCTATAAGTCAGCAATTTATCGATTTTAGGGAGCCTGAATTGCTGTATGGTTAGCATGTGCGCGCTGTATCGTAACGTCTGTCATTGAGTCAACCGGCATCGTTTCGATTTCCAGGTTGCACGTGACATGGAGTATGGTGTCCAACCTCGTGGGTTTTCTCCGTGTCCTTCGGTTTCCTCCCACGGCTGATTTCAGATTATTGTTATGACTGGGTGCAATGTTTCATACTATATTTAGATTTGTAACTTTGCGAGTTTTTGACCAATTTTGATAATTTTTTCTTCTTATCCTTTTATTTAGGATACTTGATACAATCAATGACACGTGACCATGAATATGAAAGCTTTCATATCTGCATGGGACAGTAGCAGATCTAGTTATTTTTTTTTTTGTGTATTTTCTGCAAATCGGATTTCTCAGAATCTAACCATGGGATCTTTCTGAAACTTTGACCTACCCCCCCAAAAATGGGGTGCGAACGTTGTTTAAATATATTTTCAAAACGTTTTACGAATCCGAAATCACCGAATTTTACGAACGAAAAAACTGACAATGCATAGTCGTAACTTTGTTATTTTTTGACCGATTTTACTAATTCTTTTTTCTTTGAATACCTTGAAAAAAATCATTTTCATCTGCACTTTCACATTTTCGAATTTCGAAAATTCGTCGCTAAGATTTCGAACCGGAAGTTTAGACCAATTTGACAACTTCTTTAATAGTTGTACGATTTTCATGAAATTTAGTATACAAGTAGATCTTACCGATGTGACTTCAAAAATATAATTAGAAATTTTCTAAATTATCTCCCCTTGGTGAAATTAAGGATCAAAGTTTTCAAAAAAATCATCGAAATATAGGTCAGAATGACCTAATTTTTTTTTTCGATACTAGACAAGGAATTACTGATTCGTACACAAAATATGGAGTTTGTCGATCGAACCGGAAGTGCCACCATCTTTAAACGTGAAAAATCAAAAAGGCTTTTTTGCTATTTTACTTACAGACTCGGGAGTTATATTTTCGGAATCCTTGAAGGAATGCCTAAAAATCTATCGGATCAGAATTTTGATTTGGGTCATGTGATGGTCACAATTTTGAATTGAAAATGAAAAATAGAAGCAATTTGAAAGGCCCGGATTTCGGAACACAATAACTCTCCTTCTAATTAAGCTAGAATGTTCAAACTTGGTGCAGACGTTCACTAGGTCAATGTTATGATTGAGTTCAAAGATGAGCATTTTCTGCTTAGGGTAAGCAGAGATAAGCATGCTGATTTGTTGATTCTTTAGGGCACGATAACTTCGGTTATAATGAAGGGAGGGCGGTGAAACTTTTGTCAATAGAGAGTCTAACAGGTAGCCTGTTGTATGAAACGATTGTATCATTTTTTTTAAATATCAGGGATAGCCGAAAAAAAGAGATTGAAAATCCAAAAAGTCGTATTTTTACAATTTGGAGCATGTTTAGAGGTCTTTCTCGTAAAGTCAACATACTATTTTTTGGGAACTTCTTCTACAAATAGTCTTATTGGTAGTCTTTTATATGAAACCATCGATCAACAGCCCAACATATCAGGAGTAGAAGAACAAAAGGATCGAACATTGAAAACGGCACCCTTTCATTGTTGAGCGAAACATGCACGGTGGGTGACTACAATCTACGCATTTAGTCATCGTATAGAGCTTATTCAACAGTATCGAATTCCAACTGCTTAGGGATATTTTACGTGCACTCCAATGTGTACACGGGACCTTGGTTTTTCGTCCCATCCGAACGACCAGACAGCTGTCCTTGTCAGGCCCTCCGTTCTGCCTCACTGACAAGGGGGAACCACGCCGGAAAATCGAGATAAACTTTCTCGGTGCAGAACTTTCAATTCAGGCCAAACGTTTATTACATACGATTAAGCTGGTGAGTTCGAGCTTATTTTCAAAAGTTTTGTAATAATCTGTTGGTAATTAAAGTACCGTGCAAATCAAAGTAATAAAACAGAAAATTTCGCCCGGTTGAAATGTTTCTTGCTATAAGTCAGCAATTTCCCGATTTTAGGGAGGCTGAATGGCTGAATGGTTAGCATGTGCGCGCTGTGTCGTAACGTCTGTCATTGAGTCAACCGGCGTCGTTTCGATTTCCAGGTTGCATGTAACATGGAGTATGGTGTCCAACCTCGTTGGGTTTTCTCCGTGTCCTTCGGTTTCCCCCCAACAGCTAAAGACCAGTACGCGCAAGGGAAGTTTTTAAATAAAATTAAAAAACATATGTTAGTCCCGAAATGACCTAGTTTGTGTCGAATGGACGTTAAGCCGCATTTCTCTCTTTTATTTTTAAAGTTTTGTAATAATCGGTTGGTAATCAAAGGTACTGTAAAAGTGATAAAACAGAAAATTTCGCCCGGTTGTAATGTTTCTCACTTTAAAGTCAGCAATTTGCCGATTTTAGGGGGCAAACGTTTATTGCGGGCGATTTAGCTGGTCAGGAGGAGCTTATTTTTTTTTAAGTTTTGTAATATTCGGTTGATAATAAAGGTACCGTGCAAATTAAACTGTTAAAATAGAAAATTTCGCCCGGTTGAAATGTTTCTCGCTGTATGTCAGCAATTTGCCAAATTTAGGGAGGTTACGTGGCTGAATGGTTAGCACCTGCGCTCTGTATGGTAACGTCTGTCATTCAGTCAACTGGCGTTGTTTCGATTGAATGCCCGGTTGAAATGTTTCTTGCTATAAGTCAGCAATTTCCTGATTTTAAGGAGGCTGAATGGTTAGCATATATGCGCTGTATCGTATCGTCTGTCATTGAGTCAACCGGCGTCGTTTCAATTTCCAGGTTGCGCGTGACATGGAGTATGGTGTCCAACCTCGTGGGTTTTCTCCGTGTCCTTCGGTTTCCTCCCACTCCTGAAGACCCGTACGCGCAAGGGAAGTTTTTAAATAAAATTAAAAGACATATGTTAGTCCCGAAATGACCTCGTTTGTGTCGAATGGACGTTAAGCCGCATTTCTCTCTTTCTCTTTTATTTTTAAAGTTTTGTAATAATCGGTTGGTAATCAATGGTACTGTAAAAGTGATAAAACAGAAAATTTCGCCCGGTTGTAATGCTTCTCACTTTAAAGTCAGCAATTTGCCGATTTTAATGGGCAAACGTTTATTGCGAACGATTAAGCTGGTCAGGGGGAGCTTATTTTTAAAAGTTTTGTAATATTCGAAAATTCGTCGCTGTGATTTCGAACCGGAAGTTGAGACCAACTTGACAACTTCTTTAATAGTTGTGTGATTTTCATGAAATTTAGTATATAAGTAGATCTTACCGATGCGACTTCAAAAATAAGATTAGACATTTTCTAAATTATCTCCCCTTGACGAAATTAAGGATCAAAGTTTTCCAAAAAATCTACGAAATATACGTCAAAATGACCTAATTTATTTTTGTTCGATACTAGATAAGTAATTACTGATTAGTACACAAAATATGAAGTTTGTCTATCGAACCGGACGTGCCACCATCTTGAAACGTGAAAAGTCCATAAGGCTTTTTTGCTATTTTACTTACAGACTTGGGAGTTATATTTTCTGAATTATTGAGGGAAGGCCTAAAAAACGTTTAGAGTAGAATTTTGATTTAGGTCAACTGGTAGTCACCATTTTGAAGTGAATATGAAACATAGTGAAAAATCGACATTTACGAACTTGTAAACAAACACAATAGATTATAGAATGTTCAATGCGTCTCCTATGTCTGAAATTAATACATTTCAGGATAGCCGGGATACAGGTCAAATTTTTGGTATTTGAATATTTCAAAAATTCGATTTTTGCCTTTGATGTTTTTCGTGCCGACAAAGTTCTTTATGAGTGAAAAATCACATTAACTTCACTAGATTGTGACCGATTTTAATGGGTTTTTTTTTGTTCGGATTATCCATATGACCCATGGCATGTGACAGGAAGTGACTGTGAATATGAAAGCTTTCATATCTGCATGGGACAGTAGCAGATCTAGTTTGTTTTATATCTGGTGTGAAGCATTGTGGTCTCGAGATTTAGCGTTTTGTGACTTTCTTCAGAAGTTATCCCCGCTTTGCCGAACACCTTGGGAACGCAATAGATGCACTAGTTTTTGACTGATGTATGGGCATATTTCCAGATTTGCATGGCTAACTTTACGAACTGATTACAACAATGTTAACACTATATATAGTATTCAAAAAAAGTAGGGGATATTTGATTTTTAAGTGTTATTAAAGTCACCCAATGAAACTGACGAAGAAACAAATGACAAAATGAAATGAAGTTCACATTCATCGATTTATTCCAAATGATCGTTAGACTAAGTAAGACACAGACTGACCATTATAAGGGTAAAATGATACCCGGGGTCAAACAGCAAAGTTACCACAGCATCACAACAAAGTCAGTAACGGGTAAATCCTCCTCTGTTTGCCAAACAAGCATTGATCCGACGTGGCATACTCCTAATAAGACGTCTAAGGTCATTTTGGTCCAGATTGTCCCATTCCTGCTGCAACGCAGCAGTAAGTTCTTGGACCTTGGCAGGATGTTGTTGACGTTGACGTAACCTCTGCCAAAGCATGTCCCAGACATTCTCGATGGGGGAGAGGTCGGGACTCAGTGCTGGCCAAGGTAATGTGGTGATGTTCTGTTGTTGGAGGTAACCTGTAACGATCCTGGCCCTGTGACATCTTGCGTTGTCATCCTGGAAGATGAAACGGCGGCCATGACGTCGTGCGAACGGCACAACATGGACTGCCAAGATGTTGTCCCGGTAGTACTGGCCTGTAACACACCCTGCAACAACAGTGTAAAGCCGTTCTTCCAGCAACAGTGATGCCTCCCCACACCATAACAGAACCACCCCCAAATCGATCATGTCTGATGACGTTAACGTCTTGGAAGCGCTCGTTTCGACGACGCCACACCCTCCTACGTCTGTCCAAAAAATCAACAGTGAACCTTGACTCATCTGAAAACATTACATTGCTCCAGCGTCGATTATCCCAGTGTTGACGATCCCTAAACCAACGACGTCTTGCCTGAATGTGATGATCTCGCAAACAAGGGATCACGCGAGGACGTCGGGCGCGAAGGTGACCCCTATGCAGACGATTCCGAATCGTCTGGCCACTCACTCTCACACCAGTGTCTGTTGGGCGCTGATCTGATTTGCTGTGATGACACGATTTTTCAAGGCCAAGGTACGGATAAATCGATCCTGGGCTTGAGTTGTCGCCCTTGGTCGACCCAAGCGTGGTCTGTCCTGTACAGATTGTGTATAGCCTGCTTATGACAGACTGAGAAACATTCATCGTCCGCGCCACAACCGCCTGTGTTGTGACGACCTGTAGCATGCCAAGGGCACGTAACCTTTCATTTTGGGTAAGCCGACGCATATGAAAATTTGTTTTCTGGTCACTAAAACAATTAAACTGATGTTTCCACCCAGGAATTCAATGCCACAATGACTGTAACATTCAAAGTCAGAGTCGTGCAAATCTTGGGTTGGACCCTCATGATGATCCCAAGCATCATCTGCATTCCATGCGGTAGCTATTGGTGCGTTTGGGCGTCACATGTAACTGGAGATGTTTCTTCTGTTTGGTTCTATAGTGACTTTTTTCGTAGTCATTTGCATATTTTAGTATTATGCTCCCAAAATCAAATATCCCCTACTTTTTTTGAATAGTATATGAAAATAAAAAGGACTGAATCTGACATTCGATATTACCGGAATGGTAGAATAAATACATTTGGCGAATTCCATGTAGATAGAGCAAATAAGATCATCAATTTGATTGAAACACAGACCCTATTTCGTTTCGTTTTTTTATAGTTCAAACTTTCGTTTTATTTATCTTTACTACACTTGGATCTGGAAAGTTGTTATACTGGCGTTCTGCTGGAATGAGAGGGTCTATTACGGCGAGCTCCAGGCGCGCGGTGCACGGAAATGTGGTTGAACTACTATTAGAAACATCAACGCTGATTGATTAACCAATGTCTGACACCATAGGGTTAAAAGGGGCTCGTATGACCGCTGACACGACCTTCCAGTACTACCGGTCAAATCTTCATGTTGTGTAGACTGTGGAGAACGCTAGACCGGAGACGGTCCTGTGCAAATTATGACGTCATATGTGGATTGTGGGTTAGGATAATGGTTAGGACCTGTAGATTTCAGTCTCGAGATATAAACAAGGCTAGCCCCAACCCTTACCCTGGGCTAAGCCTAACCCTTACCCTAACCCACAATCGACATATGACGTCATAATATGCGCAGGACCATTTCTGATCTACCGTTCTCCAGAGACTGTAGGTCCTTATAAAAAAACGAAACGAAATTATATAAATCTGTACTTTAATTAGATTGATAAAATCACTGTCGTTTCCACATTGGAAACGGTGACCATTGAAGCCGATGGAAATCTGTTGGCTCCAGTCCGCTAATTTTAAAGTCTCGTGCTCGATCCCGATATTGGCGGAAAAAGTTTATCGTGATTTTCCGTCGTGTTTCCCCTTGTCCGCGGTGCAGGACGGAGGCCTTGGCCTGGCAAAGAACAACGTATCATGTAGTGTCTGTAAGCAAGTTATGACGTGATCCCGTCCATTCGTTTTGTTAGCAGTTTTGGCCCTTGTCACGGACAGGTTTAGCAAGCAGTTATTCTTCATGACCAATCCCTAGTTACTGCACACTGGGTCCTTAAATCATTGAAGTTCCTATAAGGGACGATTGATGTCCACTGACAGTTCCTATCTGGCCCTATACAGATGTAATATGACAATGCCGCTCACCCCCACTTCTGTTCTATGGCTAATTTGGAATCCTTATCTACTATTTTCACCTTGATTCTACTTTGTTCGCCAAATGCACCATTTCTTGCCACAGCTGACACAAATTTGTAATGATTCACTATTTTCATGTAAGAATTAAGCGATTAAAAACATACAAAATACGCTTCAACTGTTCAGCCATTACGAGACTATGTTTATTTCATCGCTAAATTCTACTTGAAAATGGTGGTGAATTATTTTAAATATTTGTCAAATATAATGAGGAATAACGATTCCTTTTATCGGAAAATAAAGAATCACAGTGAAAAATAGAAGGTTAGGCTTCTAAAACTGCTCTAGAAGAGGGGTGGGAAGAGCAGGATATTGTCGGATTTTCATATTGTAGCTATATAGGGCACGATAGCATCTGTCGGTGGACATCATTCGCTCAGAGACAGTTCCTAAAGAAACTAAAACCATTGTAGCTTCTAGCGCCTTAGTGTTGCTAGCGTGTCAAAGATCATTACGCTTGTCAGTTCTAGCACTTTTGGTGCCAAGAAACACTTTTTAACATTATTTTTTTAGACAATATGAGACGGGCGCCTCTAAAACCAAAAGGGCATGGCTAAAACCCGCAAGTTTGGTAGACGACTGTTTGTGGCGATCACAGAAATGAAATAATATGGGGTTTAACGTCCTACTCTTCTGCACCTAGTCTGGACTCTGAGGTGAATTTTGCCCGGGTAGCGGCGCTACGGCCTACTCCTACATCGAATTCCAACTGCCAAGGGATCTTTTACGTGTACCCCAATGTGTACACGGGACCTCTGTTCTTGTCCCATCCGAACGACTAGGCAGCTGTCCTAGCCAGCCCCCCCCCCCCCCCCCGCTCTGCATCACTGACAAGGGAAAACCACGCCGGAAAATCAAAATGAACTTTCTCAGCCAATGCAGGGATCGAACAGCCGCCATCATGACTAGCTAGCCAGCGCTTTACCCACTTAGGGTGCCGATAATAGATTACCAATATGGTCATTATATCACGTCATGCGTGGCGCCTGTGAACTACCATGTCAAAACAGCATGCACAGTTGTACGATTTCCATTAAAGCCAATTCTCGTGAGTGGTTCTTAATGTGAGAAACAACCACCCCGAAAAAGCATCCAAAGCGTTTTGTCTCCTTCGTACGAGAATCACGGAAACAACGGATCAAGTGTCCCTTGTTCTTCCACAATACGAGGGAACCATTTAATTTTCTATGCATGCAATCCCAAGAATAGTATTTTGTTATTTATTACAAAGCATTTACATAGATTTGTGTTCACGTATGCGCCCCGATGCGCTTGTCAAACAAGAAAATATATTTTAAAATTTGAATAATAAACAAAACATAAAGTATAGTACAGTTAACCACTAAATGAATAAATAAACTAGTTGAATCTTTTGAATTCAATACAGCTATTATAGTGGTATTGTTGTCTACTGACCAACTTCATTTAGCCCAGGCCCTTTAATTGGTCTTAAGAGTAGTTTTCTGAAGACAAAGTCTGACACCGAAACTTTGGAATTACAACAGTCCGAATCGGCATTATTTTCCAGAACCCTACCCACGCCAAATTACCAAGTTCACATGCTTTTGATGTGTGCCGACTTAGTTACATCTTTAAGTAACACCGATCACAAGATTATTTGCTGAGAAAATATAGTTTTAAAGTAGTTAATAATCTGAAAAAAAGAACATTTAGCGTTTAATAAAATTTTAACATAGAGATCTTAGTTATGTTTTATCCGTAATCACAAGCAGAAGATTTCAGAAGTAACCCATAAAGTTAAATCCGTTGCTTCACATAGCCTAGACATGAATTAACTGTTCTGTTCCAGATAGCACTAGCAGGACCAGAATATGACGTCGACGTGGCCAGCGTTATTCTGACCAATGTGTCCATGAAACGAGGCTCATGGGGAGATCCAGGCATACTGGTCTGGGGTTGAATCGGCCTGAACCAGAGAGTGGTTCCAGTGGTGTTCAAAAATCTTGGTCCCGGGAGAGGAGGAGGCATCTTAACAGTGTGTTACATCGATCAAGCTCTCAGACCCCACAACCAAACAGAGCCGATGGATTGTGCCAGTCTTTTCCGAGGGTGTGGTTCCAGGTGTCAATGGCGTTCATCAATTGTCCAGATAAGTCGTTTTCTAAAATAATTGCCTCTCTGGTTGATTTTGAAATCGTACTGACTCATTTGCTGTTTAGTATACATAGATAAAGTTCACATTAGAGTAACGCCAATATAGATATACATGTACATATTATAAAACAATCTTGTCATTTGATCCACCGGTTACACAGATCTACCGGCCTGTCCAACCTCTGCTATGAAAGTCTAAGAGGATAAAGCGCTGGTTCGCTAGCCTGGAAGTCGGGTGTTCGATCCCTGCATTGGCCACGAAACATCATGATGATTTTCCGGCATGATTTCCCCATGTCAGTGATGCAGAAGGCGGGCCTGACAAGGACAGCTGCCTAGTCGTTCGGATGGGACTAAAAACCGGGGTTCCGTGTACACATTGGAGTGGACGTAAAAGATCCCTTGGCAGTTGGAATTCGATATAAGAGTAGGCCGTAGCGCCGCTGTCCGGGCAAAATTTCCCTCATAGCACACTGTATGGCGTATGCCCGTCTTCCATTAGCCCAGGTTAGGTTAGGTGCAAAAGAGTAGTATGTTAAACCCCATTTCATTTCATTTCATGAAAGTGATCGGATTTCGGGGGCTTTATTTTACCGATTAAAAGGCAAAGTATTTTTGGCTTTCTTTCTTCCCGAAAAATCTGTTTAATTGTTTAAGTAATATTTGATATCTGTAGAACTGTTCTGGAATCCATAAACCACAGTAAATACCTCTTTGTTAAAATTATACAGAAATTTGTATGACTAAATTTATCGCTTATGTAAAATTACTGGATGCAAATATTGTCCTTTAACTAATCCGCAAATGTACCATCTATGTATAGAAGGTTAGTGCTACTAGATTCAATTGAAACAAAATATCAAGAGCGTAAATTATTCCCTTTGATTTAGTGTTCACCGGTGTCATATTAGGCCAGTCTTACAGTGTCAATATCCTCAGGTACCGCTACTTCTAGGTGGATATTGCAGTTTAACCCTATCACGCCTGTGAGATCGAACATTATGGCACATAAGCAAACGCGTGGCTTTTCGGAAAGACGCGTTTGTAACCGCATATATAAGAACGTTCCAGGCACTGTTACTTATTGCTAACCATGTCAAAGCAAAATCCAGGTTCACAGGTATGACAACTCGAGCTAACGAAGCAAGTAGTTGAGTTATTGTCCATGGAGTTACTGCTACAAAGAATCCTACAGTTATTAATCCTAGTGTCTTTGTAGCTCGGAAATGTAATAAATTCTGAGATCGCCTACCTCTTGTCTGCAAATAGAAAATACAACTAATTAGATTATGGATGTAATCAATTTATCTCAATATATTAAAATGTAATATATTTTCAAGTGGTGAATATGAAGAAGTGTTATACAGTTATTTATTTATACCGTCGGCTCATTAGCACCACGTGCAGGTTATTTAAACCCAGGTTCCCAGACGGCCAGTGGGAGCGCCGCAACACACGTGTTTAATGTTGCTCGGTGATGCATTTTTTGGTGCTAGGCAGACATGCCTGACCCCTTCTCTAACCTGGAACTTCCAGGTTTTATATCGACCTTGCATAGTGCAAGGCTTTCCCTTGTCAAGACATATCACATACACCACACCCACCCGAAACAGGTTAAAGAGCCAGCACCGGCGATAGCTCTTGAAGGTTACCTCGCCCATTTAAATTACTATCATCTTAGTAACGGTTAAGTAGTTCGGGTATTTGGAACTGTTTATAAAGTTAACAGACAAATATCATAGAGTAATGCCCCTTTATACACAACTGATAAATCGCCAATGGTCGTACGTCGTTTGGTCGATGAAGGGATTCGACTACATAATCCATCTATGTTATATCGTCCTAACTATCATCAATTTGTATCAATTTTGAACCCAAGCAAGCAATAATTAATACGCAAAACGTTGAAAAAGGAGAAAGAATAAGCTATATTATAGGTGGAATTGCATTTATGGTCCATTCCGTGCAAAATCAACCAACGAGGTAAATCGCACTCATTTCGATTTATATACTTATTTTGACTGAAAAAGGCAAATATTCCTTTTCCGTAAGGTCAAGATATAGCATATTTGGAATTCCTGTGGAATTATCTTTTAAAAAAAACCTAAACATTTTGAGCTATTATTTGAAAATATGTGCACATTTTGGCCGAAATTCGAAAAACTGAAAGGGACGCATTTCAGGGACGGATCCAGCTAAAATTCGGATTGGATTTTTAGGCATAAACAATTTGTCATACCCCTACAAATAACACTACAGTCACATGAAAATGAAGTAGTTTGTGGCTATCAACTAAATACAAACAACAGAAATGAAATGAAATGGGGTTTAACGTCCTACTCTTTTGCACCTAACCCGGGCTAATGGAAAACGGGCATACGCAATACAGTGTGCTATGAGGGAAATTTTGCCCGGGCAGCGGCGCTACGGCCTACTCTTATATCGAATTCCAACTGTGAAGGGATCTTTTACGTGCACTCCAATGTGTACCCGGGAGCTCGGTTTTTCGTCCTATCCCAACGACTAAGCAGCTGCCCTTGTCAGGCCCATCACTGACAAGAGGAAATCAGGCCGGAAAATCGATATGAACTTTCTCGGCCAATGCAGGGATCGAATACCCGACCTCCAGGCTAGAGAACCAGCGCCTTATCCACTTAGCCACCGTGACCCCCCAAAAATAAATACAAACAACAACAACACCTTTATTGATAAAACTTTTGGTTGGTATTTCATCTTCTAGTTTGTTTGTTTTGTTTTTTTGAGGGGGGGGGGGGCAACATATCAGCACCACCCGGGCAACATTGATTTGGTGTGTATATTAATTGGTGTACAATAGTGCGTTTTCAGCACAAGTAACAATAATCACGGGGAAATGATATTATCACCGATACATTATAGTCAGGTCATTTTTAATTTTAAGAAACATCAAGTGGTGAGCTGCAGATTTGTAGGTAATTATGATATACATTTTAGGAACTTTTCACGGAGGAACGTTGATGTTCCAGCTTATGAATAGTCCCTAAAACCGTTGTCGACAGGTTTTGAGACGACAGTTTGAGACGACTGGTGCCAATGGGCTAAATTAGCGGAAATATATGAAAGAAATTGTCCCGCATACAGCCTCCTGCCCATGATCTCAACAATCATACGGAGCCCCTTTGCCTATCTGTTTGAATAATGCCGACACAGATTGAAAGAAATTTTATTGCATTGTCATCCACTTTATCCGGTCGTGTTCAAGTGTTGATGATAACAATTAAAATTTGTAGTTGGACTAACCTGGGCCATGGAATGAGATCTTGGTCGTTGTTTGCTTCTTTGATATAAGGCAATATGAAATACTTTACTATAACAAAATATCATAATAATTCCAGGAAGTAGATAAAATAGTAACATCACAGCTAGGGTCATATTACTATTATCATATAGCGGTTCGCAATTTACCCCTATAACATCATAGTAATATTGATCATATACGAACACTACAATGCTATAGACAATAAAACATCCAAACCACGTACACACAATAGCTGCCGTCACGGTAGAACGTTTTATAATTGACGGATAACGTAACGGGAACGAAATAGAGATGTACCGATCTACTGCAATTAATGTCAGCGATAACGTTGATTCGTGGAATAAACTAGAGAGAAGCACTGCTTGTACCTTACACATAAATTGACCAAATGGCCAACAAGAAAACAGTGCTGGATAAATACACAACGATGTCACCAAAATTCCCATACTGCAATCTGTACAGGCTAACGACGTCATCAGCATTCGCGACGTCTCCAAAAAATAGCCTCGACTTCGTGGAGCATTCAACACACAAAGACACAAAACATTACCGGCTATAATGAATATACTTGTCAAAGAAATGGCTATCGCTTTCGCAATGGCGGACGAATCTGGTAAAGTGACCCCATTTTGACACGTTGAATGTTCATCTAACATTATGGGATGTTTTTCGATGTTTTCTGTGGAGTAATTATTAAAAACAACCATTGTGTCTTACGAAAGCCCAGATCGACATACATGCATATTGTCATGCCGTAGGCGTTCACGCCAGCTTCATTCACACTAGTTTCCAACGCAGTATCACCTTATCTTAACAAATCGTTTTTGTATTTATTGATTCTTCGTACAGTTCATCATGTTTTTAATTCTGCCAATCATCCTCAACCGTTTTATGTAAAGTAAATAATTTTTTTCCGAACTATAACAAACACTCCAATTTATAGCCAAGTTCTGATCTGTAAGGCTTTCTCACGTCAATAATTCTTCATATTACGTCCTGTGTATCCGACATAAACATTGCTTACGTTTCATGACATGTTACTAAAAACAGGAAAATATGACAATAACAACAGTTAATAGGACACTGGTGAAACCATACCATGTTTAGTTCAATTAAGTATATATTTTTAATCCTAAAAACACACAACTCACGTGACGTTTAATCCAATGATGGACCGTTGGGAATGATAAGACTTGTGGCACTTGGGTTAAAGAGAAGTAAAGCCACTGTGTCACAGGTGTCGAACTATTTAATCGACCGATGAATCATGTTTAGATATAAAGTTCCTGCTTTTCGTTTCTCGGTTAATCTGTCGAATTAAAAAAAAAACATTTAGGAAAAAATTTAGAAACTTGAAGTTTGTTTGAACTTAAAGCAATTTGCAAACTCTGTCCCCTAATAAAATTATTCCCTTCTCTGAAAAAGTCTGCTTTAGTTGTCCTTCCTTTTTCTATCCAACATTTAAATTTAACAGTATATAAAATTGTAGGCTACACGTAGAACTTGGTCGAACTACCACTATGTATACTTAATCCGTTTTGAAAGATTTAATCTTTATATGTAGAAATACATATCGATCACAAAATGTTCTCCACCCTCAATACAATGCAGAAATGAAATCTCCGATGGTTTGGCACACTTCAGTCAATAATAGGTGTGGTACAGTGACATACATAATATATAGATTCCTATTAACAAGCATCACAAGTTTATTTATTCACCTTACATCGTGATACAGATAACTGTGTTGCTTTAGAACTTCCACCCACTTTAAATATGGCACCAGACTAGCTGTTAAATATACGATCGATGCCATAGAACTTTGAAGGGGATAACTACGTTAAGATATTATTTTAACACTGTGTAAAAAGAACTAAGGAATATGTGATTTTCCAGAAGGCTATTTAACGATAACAAGAACAGGATAGATCACTATAATTTATGTCCAAGCAGTATGGAACCAATAGCATAATTTGAACAATTATATATACTATTACGTTCTTCATTTTAATACTGTCTGATTGTTCAAGTTAACTGGCCTAGATTATTATTAAATAAAAGTCAGACACCATAAAATGTAACAATAACAAAATAACAATCGATGCTGATTACAGCAGGTTAGACCTATAAACGACTAGGGCATAACATTTTCACATCTGGCTGTTTAATAAACATAGATTTCTTGTTTATTTGAACTGAGAAAATAGTGTCCAGTACATGTCAGTAGCCATGCTTCCCTTCCCAGCACAGGCAAGAAGTATTGAATGTCCCTATTGCAAAAAATCGTATTGGAAAATAAATACAAAAACGGAATTATAGATAATCAGGAGCTGATCCATAGAGGGGGGGGGGTCCAAACCCCACCCTGCTCAGCTACATAAAAAAATTAATGCCTTGCATCAATGAAATTAAATCACAATGTGATCCTACATCAGTATAAAAATGATTTCTCTCTTTAAAACGCTCAATTTGTATGTATGCCTGTGATGGCAGATTTCCATAACAGGAACCTGGCAAACCCCCTCCTGCAAAAATTCCTGGATCCGTCCCTGATTATGCTTAGCCATGTGAAGTCCCCAAACCAAGTCTACGCAGACAGACGTCATCAACCAGATGGTGATTTCAATACAAAAAATACAACAAAGATTTGTTAACTAGGTGAGCGAGTATTTTCCTGAACAACGAAGTAAACATCTCGTTAAGACAAAAATATTTTTATGGTTCACTATGTACTGAATCTTAAAGGGGGTGTGGGTCTATATTTTAATATTCAAAATGAACATAGAACAATCTAAGCAATGGGATGGCAAGAAAAAAAAGGTGCCGTGTACACATCGGGGTGCACGTAAAAGATCCCTTGGCAGTTGTAATTTGATATATGAATAGACCGTAGTGCCGCTGTCCCGGAAAATTTCCCTCATAGCACACTGTACGGTGTATGCCCGTCTTCATTGGTCCAGTTCGGAGCAGAACAGTAGGATTTTCTTTCTAAGCAATGACATCTTTACAATAAGTTATTTGACAGGAGCAGTGGTTAAACTCCTTGAAATCACTAAAAATTGTAAACGACTCGTAAATTGGCAGTAAAACGTTTATATCTCACCGATTCCTGAGCAGAATAATTTAAAATTTGGCATACATTCACATTACAGGAACAGTCAAATCACTTCACATTGAAATTCAAATTTTCTCTATCAGCCGACGCCCCCCCCCCCAACCCCGATTGATTAATTGTACAAGAAATAGACCCGGGCAAAAGTCGATAGAGCGGTTGTGTAGGGAATTTTTTGAAATAATCTATACAAATACTGATAATTTTCAGAGTTTTTACCGCTGAAATTTGTGAATGCCATTTAAGAGGTTGTTAAGCTATTGCAAACTATACAATAATGTGAAAACCGAATCTCTAATACCAGTCCAAAAGTGGTTCAATAGCGTTAAGTACTTACAACACTTAATTGATATGGTAAAAAAAAAGGCGTAAACCATAATTTCCCACTGAATTTATACTGTATAACCAATATTTAATAGACCTTTATGATCACCAATGATAAAAATACTCGAGTGATAATAAGCTGATTACAAAATTAAAATTACCGGTTTGGAGGAGTTACTTTGGTAATTATACAAGCCCCATTTCCATATTAAAGTATATAGAGTATCATTTACAGTCCAACATCGACGATCGTCTACTTTTCCTATCAGTTGCAAGGCTTTTTAAAATGACGAAAACGACGATGTGTCCCACCCTCTTCAAACAGCACAGGTGATATAAGGAAATATTATATAAATTATACATGAAATTAGACCTAATAATGCAGTGTTGGGGCACTCCGGTTTCCCCCCACTGCTAAAGACTCCTACGCGCAAGCGAATTATTGAAATAAAATTAAACCATGTTAGTCCCGAAATAACCTAGTTTGTGTCGATGGACGTTAAACAACATTTCTCTCTCTCTCTCTCTCTCTCTAATAATGCAGTGCCACTTTTACACGGCACGTTGAGTTGCAAACTTGTTAGCTAACCCCAGTGTATGTTGTTTTGTTAAATATCAATATATCTACATTGGTGTTAATTTTATTATAATTTCAAGTATAACTCATGTTGCGCGTTTTACACTCAAAGAATTTGTAAAATCTTCCACAAAATTATCGTGTATAATATATTAATTAATTATCCTTCACACCTCAAGTATGAATTATTTTTAGCGTGCTTAGTCCAAAATATTATTCTGTACATATCCGAATATATATCAGTTTACATAACATTCCAAAAGTAAGGTGTGGTGCTAGAAGTGCCAATTTATTATTTTTAAACGTGTAATACTAAATCAAACATCCAATAAATGTTAATCACAATTAGTTGATTTTGAAGGCAATCTATGCAATATCCTTGAAACTCAAGTGGAGGAATATTGATGTCATGATTAACGGTACAAAATGTGAAGAAATCTTTATATCGCTTTTCAATATGTAAAATATATGTACACGAACATAGCAATATAAAGAGACGTTAATATAGTAAATGTATACCGGTTGACGGGCACACTAATGGATGTTATACAATACTTAGACACAGATATATTGGCTATGTCAACTCTTTAAATGAGAAGCAGTATCGGGTGCATACCATACCTCGTCTATGGCACCCAACACTACTTACAGCCATCTGGAACAATGGCAGAGACATGGATTTCAGGACCTATATGCATTCAGTGAAAGATATCCCCGGATTCAAAAGGTCACAAGTAGAATTATTTTTAGCGTGCTTAGTCCAAAATATTATTCTGTACATATCCGAATATATACCAGTTTACATAACATTCCAAAAGTAAGGTGTGGTGCTAGAAGTGCCAATTTATTATTTTTAAACGTGTAATACTAAATCAAACATCCAATAAATGTTAATCACAATTAGTTGATTTTGAAGGCAATCTATGTAATATCCTTGAAACTCAAGTGGAGGAATATTGATGTCATGATTAACGGTACAAAATGTGAAGAAATCTTTATATCGCTTTTCAATATGTAAAATATATGTACACGAACATAGCAATATAAAGAGACGTTAATATAGTAAATGTATACCGGTTGACGGGCACAATAATGGATGCTATACAATACTTAGACACATATATATTGGCTATGTCAACTCTTTAAATGAGAAGCAGTATCGGGTGCATACCATACCTTGTCTATGGCACCCAACACTACTTACAGCCATCTGGAACAATGGCAGAGACATGGATTTTAGGACCCATATGCATTCAGTGAAAGATATCCCCGGATTCAAAAGGTCACAAGTAGAGTCGGTGGTCCACTGAGATTAAGGCGCACAAAAAATTGTTATAATTACGACTGGGAAGTGATATCCGCTTGATCGAATCTGTTTCTTCTTCAAAAATTGTTGTCTTATAGGTGTGGTGATGACAAACATCAAGGGAACATACCGTTTAAATACTTCAAGAACAGTGATGGAATTCTTCAAAGTTATATAGCAATAATTATTCATTTCTGTAATTTTTCTTGCAACCCCTTTTCAAATGATACAGATTTTGAAATACTTATGGATGATTTTTCTATACTTTTTACTAATTGAAAATTGCAGTTTCTTTTTTTTTTCTTTATACAATTTATAGAATATAATTAAAACATAGATCCTTATTTCTTTAATTCTTTCGATGACCACCACCACATTAAGATCTTGCCGATTGTACTGGTAGGTCACGCCAGGGGTCATACATACGTCTTTTGACCCTATGACGTCGGTCATTCGATTACCAACCAGCGTCGGTGTTCCACTAAAACGCATTTTCGGAAATACAACTTGCGCTTTATTTTGTTTTCTTTCTCGGCGAATGGCAACCCTGCGCACCACACATTTGATAGGCTTGAAACAGATTATTTAACAACGTTTCCAGATCCTATGGTGCTGTGCATCATGGTGTAGACTTGATCTCGCTTTTAACTTCGTAAATCTTACTTCAGAAATGTGGGTGTAGCAAGACAAGTAAAACGAGATTTTGAACTATAAAAAACGAAACGGAACAGGATCTGTCTTTTAATCAGATTGTTCTTAATATAAATTATTCTAAAACCGTTTAATGGCAACACAGGTTAGCGTCACACTGTTAGGTCGTCATGGTAATTTGTTTTTATATTTCTTAAATATAATTGTATGCTTACAACTGCATGTTGCTAAATATGTTGACAAAGCTATTGCTAAAGTTTTTCCCCGTGTTAAATTTGGTTTAAACAGTATCTGTGTTTTAAAAACAAATTGTACAATATAAAGGCATAAAAAAGATACGAAAACATGCCAAGCAGACTTATATTAATTTGCTTCCTTCCGGTTTGGTTGTATGGTACATGTACAATTTCAAATATTAATTTAGTTATGGTAAAAATAAGCAAATTTTAAATAAATAAATAAATTCCTCACCACCACAAGCTTGTATTTTACAATGTTGTGAACAGTTTTGAAAATATCGGTATTGACGTAAGCTTGCAAGCAATATTTCTTAAATACATTGGTAATATTAGGAATGTTATAATTTCGCTGGAGTGTGTAGTTTGAACAGTGACGTAAAATGTGTTCAGTGGTTTCAAAGCAAAGATTAGTCACATCGAGTATTGTCATAAGTATGCATAAAGAACTTATGGTATCTTAAATCGCTTTTATTGTTTCGCAGTTTACACCATAGAAAAGAGTTTGTTAATTAGACTGAATGAGCTGGATACAGTGTAGTTTGAACTTTAACATTGATCCATTTTTAATAAAAAAAAAACCTCAGAAAAGTAAATCGGTATTTAACAATTATGTCCTACATCCTTTAGAGAAGGAACTGTGAATTGCAGAATATTTATCACCCGTCGTGATCGTAATACAAAGCTTCATCTTGTCCGGAAGATTTCATATGGTTTTGTTAATATCTTGACCTGATTATTTCAATCTTAAAAATGAATTATGTAAAATTTAGATAAAGAGCTGACCGTTCTGGCTATACGTTATATAAATAAATATATAGAGCATTTTGACGAGATGGTCTCTATTGTCAAGTTATACCATTGCTACGACAATAAACAAATCTCAGTTATCCATTTTAACATTAACGTTTAAATGGCGAGTGTGCTTTAATCTATTGATATCAGGACCATCCGATGATTTTGGGCTCATTTACATAACATTTGAAGCCAAAAAACCCCATAAAAAACGACAAGGAATAGGCTGATTCAGCTCTTACATAATGCATCTTTAAATATTACCTTTGTCAAAATTTATTGTAACATTTCGTGTAATATACCATGGAATGGAATGGAATGGGAGAAAGCGTCTCGGCAACAGATTACTTCGGTCAATTTGAGACTAACATATGGAAATAATCTATGTCACGGTGTTCTATTTCCTTGTTTAAGAACACACCATATTATAAGTAATCTGGCACGAATGCATCACATGATGGCCACATGCTTTACGTGAACAGACAGTTATATTGTATTTTTTTTATTGATAATAAGGTGAAAATATTCTAATTTGTGGTGAGAGAGAAGTAAATATCACTAAATGACGATTTACGCTCTTATTACGACTAAAGTAGCGGGTGTTCTTTTCTTTTACCAGTAAATCATTAGTCGTTAGCTGTCATTACATTGATATACGTCACGTCTTTCACCATCACAAGTATTTAACTGATTTCTCACGGACTGGTAAGGAAATCTTTGTAATGTCGCCATTCAATTATCGTAAACAACTTAGCGGGATTTCCAATGCCCTAGACTTTAAATGTAAGATTCGGCGAAGGAGAAAGTTATTTATATAACGTTCATCAATAATGAATAGGTTATATAGACCAACGCGTTGGGAGTAATCATTAGCCGGTTTTCTGAGGTTTACCTATTAATTGGTACTGCCATAATAATGTCCGTAAGCAATTCTGTTTTTTACGGTAACTAGAACACCGTAGCAGAATTGATCGTAAGTGATAGTTTTATTTACACGAAGTGGTTCTATATAAATTATAAACTAAGAATGATGGTTTTCTCACATTTGTCAATTGATTTGAACAACCAGACCTGTCCTGATCTGTTTTATGAGATTTACACAACATCTCTTACTCTTATATCCAGAGCATTGAATATTGACTCACGGATTCTGGACATGACTAGCTTCAAATGAAAAGCACATGCGATATTTCTTTTATTTTGTTATACAACGTAGCAGCATACCTCCCCCCCCACCCGGACACACACACGT
This sequence comes from Patella caerulea, assembly GCA_036850965.1. NCBI lineage: Eukaryota > Metazoa > Mollusca > Gastropoda > Patellidae > Patella > Patella caerulea. Next base: position 31,576,831 of record JAZGQO010000006.1, read on the forward strand.
TCCTGTCGCTTTATAGTAGTTATCTTCACAGACTTCGGCTCTTTTCGTGTCATTTAGCTACCCAATTAATTTATTACAGTAATGTTTTGTTTTAAATTCTTAGTTGATGATCCTACTCAAATACGGGGGATGGCCTAGTGGTCTAGAGTGCCGCGCTTCGACCTCTAGCTGGCCGGTCGCCTCTGGCTTGCGGCTGTGGTTTCGAGCCCCAGCGTGGGCGTATGTGGCATGGAGATAGGGGCGCCTTCTCAACCTCGTGGGTTTCCTCCGGTTTCCTCCCACTGCTAAATACCCTAACGCGCAAGCGAATTATTGAAATAAAATTGAACCATATGTTAGTCCCGAAATGACTTAGTTTGTGTTGAGTGGACGTTAAAACCCATTTTTCTCTCTCTACATTCTCTCGGCGAGTCGGTTATATTTGGGGGCCTTTCAGGCAAAACTGCACAAATTATTGTGTGGAGTATTACAGTGTGTTATTGGCATTCATAAAAATCACCAGCATGTACATACTTTTGTTTTTGTGATCGTGTTGAGAGTAATTGTTTAAGAAGATAACGACGGTAATGTCATATAATCAATTTAAAATCTTCCACCAAATCTATCATTTCTCTTATTACTTCTCCTTCAAATTGAATCATGTATCGACGTGTTAAGTTCTCGATGATTTCACGCTCTATCAAGCTAAGTCGGTTGAGAGCTATGGCTGTTTTGAAGTACCAATTTGTATTTGTGCCATCCGAATCTACTTCACAATCAGTATTTCCTCAGGTTTGGGCTCACCTTATATAGTGTTTTACTGCCATCTTTAACTGAAGGATATTTGAATATATATTTTTATTATTAAAAGATAATCGATGGCAAAATATTATTTAAAGAAAAAAACAAATGAAAAAAAAATAAATCCCAAAAAAATCTCATTTCAATTTTATGTTTTCCTTTTTAAATCAGTTTTGTCAATAAAAGTGAACTTTTACAAAAAGAGGAAATCAGTAATAAGCCAATATCAATATTTATCTAATATGAAAGAATATCATCTCTATGATTTGGACATAAAATGAAACTGTTGATTTTGTTCAATCTGTTGATTTAGTTTGCTGCATCAAAGATGTATCCCCACGCTCCAACCCCCGGTGTAGAAACTTTTTTGATTTGATGATATATTTGGACTAAAATATTTTGATTTGTTCAAAAAAATTTTTTCCCAAGAAAACTGTTCCATGCTGCAAGAACCTATTTCAGCTTGTAATCGTCGTTGATCTCTGTGCATTTAAACAAATATCGAGGCTAATGCAAAGTTTTGGATTATTCTCTGCCAACGTGTAATCCAAAGTTTAATCCCATGAAAAGCGCTACTAAAGTCACTCGAGCAGACAGACTGCCAGTTTGTGACACCTTCAGATTCTTGTAACGCGGAGAGCCTATGGCTGTTTTCAAGGAATAGAAACATTTTCTAGTGAAATCGGTTTGCACTATAATCCATATACAGTATATACCAAATGTTTCATAGTCTCATTGGTGAAAAAACTACCCTATAAATACTTTCGTTGGAATATCTCTTTAACATCTTTCTTGTGGGGCGAAATTAACTGGCGATTTGGGATTGCGATGTAATTGAAACTTCAAATGTCAGTATCAGAAAGGTGTAATTTGTTCAAGATCAGTAATGTTATTTGGGATTCAAAGTATTCTGTGTTTACACGACAAGCGTTGACAGAAACATCATTGTTTAAAGCAGTCAATTGGTTATCATCAATACCTGTCTTCACTGTAATCAACCAGTGGCTGCTGAAATCCAGGTCCAAACATTCATCGGGTTTAGTTAGCCAATGACGACTGCCATTACTGTTTCTAGCAAGCTGGAACATTTCAGGAGTTCCCGTCGCTAACACATGTACTTTTGCATGCAAGCCGTTAGGCTTGTGACTATTGCCTTTCGTCCCAAGACATATTCAACTCGACGTGTAGGACCGACTATTGAAACTCATAACCATTGAAGGTTTATTCATGCTCAAATTTATTAGGACACCCGACACCACTTTTAGATTGAGAAGTTCACACACTTAACGCACAAAGGCATTAGCAAATTAAATGGTAAGTGTTCATTGCAGGTATATTGCTTTCAGCATGATACCCAACACTACTTACAGCCCTAGTGTTGACCTGCATCTAAAAGGCCGAATACTACATAGATTTACATCATGCTTGTCAAAGACAACCAAGAAATAATGTTCCGTTATTATAGAATGTGAAGATGTTTCTATCCACACATGGATACAATAATCAGTGTTTGAATTCCGAACGCTCCTTGATCCAAATACAAAAGGTATTAACGACCAGGGAACCCGTTTTCGACAATTTGTATCTTAATATAGTGGAGGCGAAGACTGTTATTGATATTATTGAATATTAAAACTAAAATACCGCAATGGGTTGAATCAACTTTTTTTTACCCTTCAAGTGGCAATTAACATCAATTGTTTCTCTAATATAAATACAGACTTTGTTTATGTCGGGTTTCTGTCAATGCCAAATGTCCCGTTTAAAGTGAAAATAACTCGATGATTTGATTTAGTTGTATTCTTTAATATCCCTTTGTATAGGTAGTATTTGATAAACAAAAGCCTTCCTCCACATTCTGTTGTGGTTTTAAACTACACCTATTTATCATGTTCGTGACCACACTACAGTAGAGTGATGCTAAATATAAAATATCTCTTCTTCTGTTTTATTACCAGAATAAAGTGATGGATACAAACTGAATTCATATTATATATAGGTGCCTCACCAAAACGGGACAATGTCTTGTGGTAATGTTTGCTCTTCGATCTTTGGTAACATCCTTGTTATTGTTCGTTCAGTTAATTTACTTATCCTCTTTATTGGCAAACATCTTGACGCAGGTAAAAGGTGGCCAATTACAGAATAATGGTCAAACAAGTGCCTTCTATCACGACAAATTCCTATGTAATTACATTACGAATAATTGTGAAACAGCTCAGATTCCCATTGTACACGATTATAATAGAGTAAAATATAAGGTTATACATCAGTATAAGAGCCATTTCTTTTACAGGGAGCCAATCCAACTGGTTCGTATATAAACAGCGAGATGTTTTCTTTCTAAACGATTTGCTACCTTGTTACAGCTATTTTGATTGTAATATAATGGCGAGCCTAAAGTGTATTTTGATTACTATTATGTGTTATTCTCCTCGTCGAATAAGTTTCGTGCGTCGGTTTTTAAAACAAAAATTTATTCTTGAAAGAATCAATATTAAAGAAAATAAATATTCAATGTTACTATGTATATAAGTAACTTTACCGTTAACGGCTTTCAACTCGGAGGCAATATGACTGGCGTTACCCCCTGCCTTGTCCAATGTGTTTTCGGCCGTCAGTTGCCGCAAAAGATTACTCAAAGTTCGTGGTAGTCCATGCGTCACTTCTTACATGACTCACTACTAAATATTTATTTATTTATTTCTGTGGTACTGTCCTTTGAGGTAACGCCGATTTTGGCAAATTGAATACTTTCAACAACGACGCTACTTTTAAGGCACTCTACGGTACCTTTACGCCACCCAATTACAGACACACGCCTGGTCCTACCTTGTCTCATAAAGCGCACATTAACACACTTGTGTGAGCCAGGCCTAATACTAAAGATGATAACGCAATACAAGAGGCATTATTTTATATGGTATATTAGTATTGCCATATTTATATTGACAACCTAGTGTCGGTATCATTAGCGGTCCAAAGAGACATGCAAAGTCGATCCAAAGGTAAACTAACCTTCACTGTCACCTGCACCTGACGATGTTTTGCCATATGATTTTCGTGCTTTAGGTGGTTGTGGGAATACTTCAACAATACAAAACTTTTGAGACAGAAACCGAAAGGGGTCGATTATACCAAGGATGGCTCAGTTTCCCTATACAATCGATTCACAAGGCTACAATACATTTTTTTTTCAAAGCACAGATTTTAGATTGTCAAAGGGGGGATTTTTTCATACAGACGTACGTCCGTGCCTCTATGAACGTTAAAACAGGTCCTGGGTTCTAGTGTGAGGTTTAAAGACGTTAACATTACTTTATATCACGTATAATTAAAGAGGGTAACTCTTTATTTTATATCGTATGCTACTGAAGAAGGGGTAGTTAGAAAATTGACATAATAATTTCTTTATGTAGTTACTTTTTATGTCGTATGTTAATAAAAAAAACCAGTTACTAAAGAAGATGGCGTTAGAAAAGTTACTTTAATTCATGTGTTACTAGAGAAAATATTTAAATGTCACACAGGAGTGTTTTTTTCCGAACATCAAATATCTCACAAAGATTTAATCAAATATCTCACCAATAAATGTAGGTAGGTAAGGAATATCAATTTGTGTTGGAAAGATTAAAATTGAGTTTTCTTACATCACGGAAGATGAAATATGGCAGACAAAATGGTATCTAAGGAATATTAGTTGCATTCTGAATAACCGTGCAAAAATACAGCAGTCGTTCGAAAACTATTGATTGTTCTTTTATTTCTTATCACAGCTTCCGCCATTTTTCAGTATGTTTCAAATGTGTGTAAGTTCTCAGTTGAATAAATATACTTTGATTTATGTATAATTTATTTAGATGAACATTATATATACACGTACAATGACCCGAATATTATACCAAAAAACGAATTCCCTAGATAATTTTATACTATTGTTTTCTATTTTCTGTGGAATCAGATCCATACTATTTTAATCATCTATCAATGGCATGATATTGACAAGGATGGCCCTCTATCATTATAAAAGCAGACAACGTGGCGAATTAGACCTCATAAAGATTGGGGTTACTTCGCCCGACAGGATAGAGAAGATAGTACAAGGCAAAGAGGAAGTTGAAGCATGATAAATATTAGTATACACGAGGGAAGTCATAATTATAAATGAATGGGCCTTCACACCAGTCATATTTTAGTCTTTGTTTACGAAACTTACAGCCCTAACAAACATAACGCTAACGCTACAATATACGTCCACATTCCTGCTTTGATTGATATGGTACTTTGTCAAGAAGGCTAGGCGTTTGGTTTGTTTAGCGTTGAGGGTCGTGCACCAACATTAATAGTTGTCGTCCTTAGGTATAAGGAATAACTATACCAAGATAATCCATTCAGAATTGTGCCTTCCTAACACTAAAGGCAAAAAGTGGGCGTGGCTCTGCCCCTGGGGGTCGGGACATTCATCAAAATCAATAGTGGACGCCCTCAGGCTATAAGGAATACATAAACCAAGTACCACGCTGATTTTAAGAAAATCCAGTTAGAATTGCGGCTTCTAGACGACACAGAGACACACAAAAAGAAAATGGGCGTGGCTCTGCCCCTGGGGGTTGGGCATGCACCCCAAACAATAGGGATCATCCTTAGAGTATAAAGAGTAAGTATACAAAGTTTTAAAGAAAATACAATAAGAATTGCGGCCTGTAGGCGACACAAAGACACACGATAAGAAAATGGGTGTGGCTCTGCCCCAGAAGTTGGGCATGCATCCCAAATGATAGGGATGTTCCTTAGGGTACAAAGAATGTGTATGCTAAGTTTCAAAATTATAAGTTAAGAAATGTGGCCTGTAGACGACAAACAAATACAAACTAGAAATGGGCGTGGCTCTGTCCCTGGGGGTCGGGCATGCACCAAAAACAATATAGATCTTCCTTAGGGTATAAGGAATACGTATACCAAGTTTAAAGAAAATCCAGTAAGAATTGCGCCCTGTAGGCGACACAAAGACTCATGAAAAGAAAATGGGCGTGGCTCTGCCCCTGGGGGTGGGGCATACACCCCAAACGATAGGGATCATCCTTAGAGTATAAAGAGTAAGTATACAAAGTTTTAAAGAAAATACAATAAGAATTGCGGCCTGTAGGCGACACAAAGACACACGATAAGAAAATGGGTGTGGCTCTGCCCCAGGGGGTTGGGCATGCACCCCAAATGATAGGGATGTTCCTTAGGGTACAAAGAATGTGTATGCTAAGTTTCAAAATTATAAGTTAAGAAATGTGGCCTGTAGACGACAAACAAATACATACTAGAAATGGGTGTGGCTCTGTCCGTGGGGGCCGGGCATGCACCAAAAACAATAGAGATCTTCCTTAGGGTATAAGGAATACGTATACCAAGTTTGAAGAAAATCCAGTAAGAATTGCGCCCTGTAGGCAACACAAAGACACACGAAAAAAAATGGGTGTGGCTCTGCCCCTGGGGGTGGGGCATACACCCCAAACGATAGGGATCATCCTTAGAGTATAAAGAGTAAGTATACAAAGTTTTAAAGAAAATCCAATAAGAATTGCGGCCTGTAGGCGACACAAAGACACACGATAAGAAAATGGGTGTGGCTGTGCCCCAGGGGGTTGGGCATGCACCCCAAATGATAGGGATGTTCCTTAGGGTACAAAGAATGTGTATGTTAAGTTTCGAAATTATAAGTTAAGAAATGTGGCCTGTAGACGACAAACAAATACATACTAGAAATGGGCGTGGCTCTGTCCCTGGGTGTCGGGCATGCACCAAAAACAATAGAGATCTTCCTTAGGGTATAAGGAATACGTATACCAAGTTTGAACAAAATCCAGTAAGAATTGCGCCCTGTAGGCAACACAAAGACACACGAAAAAAAATGGGTGTGGCTCTGCCCCTGGGGGTGGGGCATACACCCCAAATGATAGGGATGTTCCTTAGGGTACAAAGAATGTGTATGTTAAGTTTCGAAATTATAAGTTAAGAAATGTGGCATGTAGACGACAAACAAACAAATACTAGAAATGGGCGTGACTCGGCCCCTGGGGGTCGGGCATGCCCCAAAAACAATAGGGATCTTCCTTGGGGTATAAGGAATGAGTATACCAAGTTTGAAGAAAATCCATGAAGAATTGCGCCCTGTAGGCGAACCACAGACACACACACACACACACATACACACACACACACAGACAGGGGCGACGGTATAATACGTTCACATTATGAATGTGGACGTATAATAAATTATAATCTGGTTTTAATACCTTAATAAAATAAAATATTTTTGATTCATAATGTTTTAAAGTTTTAAATCAGGCTTTTGTGATACCGGTTAAGGCAAAGAATCCGCTTTGCCATGGCAGGGTGGTTTTGAGTTTTCAGAATATAAGAATGCCACATTTTCCCAGGAAAGCTTTAATATAAAGCCATGTTTTGGGACAGCCCAAGCGACAAAAAATCTCCAATTTCTAAAGCGAATTATATGAACGTCGACAGTTTAGCCAACAACACTAGAGCGGGCGGCATAGGCAATGAAGAACTGTTCAGAGATGAGAGTTGGTATCAACTGCAGATGGAATGATCCGAATATGGCGTCGACGTGGACAACGTTATTCTGACTCATGTGTCATGGAACGAGACTCACGGTGGAATTGGCTTGAACCACAGAGTGGGCCTTGTGTTGTTCCAAAATCTTAGTCGAAGGAGAAGAAGCGGCATCAAAGCAGTGCGCTACATCGATCAAGCTCTCAGACCCACCCCACGTCATACCATATTTCGCATGTCATCGAAAGAACGCTTTAGAGCATGAGAACGCCCGCGTCACACCACCAAAGTTACTCGGGGATTTCTGCAGTAGAACGGTGTCAACGTTATGCACTATCCAGCATTAAACATCAATGAGGAGACAAAACACAGCCGATGATTTGCGCCAGGCTTTTCTATGAGTGTGGTTCCAGATATCAATGGCGTTCATCAATCGTCTGGTCCACTCCATGTACAGACGCTACGCTACTGTTATTGATACTCGCGGTGCAGACACCAGATACTGGTGTATAGACTGTGTACAGGCTCTAAATGCCTTAGTATTGCCTTTGAATTGTGATGATTTTAACTGTGTCAACATACTGTTCACAAAGACATGCTTTGATCCATTTAGTAAGTCGTGTTCTAGAATGATTTGATTAAAGTGCCTCTCTGATTTTGAAATCGTGCTGACGTTTTTTATGCTGTTTAGTATAGTTTACTAATTATTTGAAAATTCAAAATCACTAACTTATGTAATGTCGGTGTATATATTGGTTTGTTTTCTGGAAACAAAATTTGGGAAAGTTGCAGAATATATCCACAAATTTATAGAAACAACCCCAGCCCTTGTTCTGTGCAGTGTAATACTGAAAATGTGGATGGTGACAATAGCAGATGTGGAATGTTGACATTGAAATCAATCTTTCCCCTGAACTATTCATTCGAAGTATGGTTATATGTATTATCATGTTCTTCATGGGTCTAAAGGTTAAATTCTATATTTACAACAGCTACCATCTGATTTCATATTTGTTTGGTCAATATAATTAATATCCCGAAGTTATAGAAATCTTGGTCTAGTTTTTTAAAGTATGGCGAGCACAATTTCTTGACTATATTATAGCTATAGGCCAAATAAAACAGTGTTCGCTCAAATAATTATTGATATGATAACATAATATTGAGCTAGTTTTCAATCTTTAGCACCCATAGGCCCCTTAATTTCATTCAGAAGTAACCTAGATAATATCTAATATGAACTGAAGAATAACGATATTTAACAACGGAATATTTTTAAGGGGATATTTTTGGCTCTGATTAATCTTAGGGTCAAGGCTGTGATCGTATAAGTTTTATTTATTTTTCACTCCGTCAAAGTATCAAATGCTTTCATATTACCATTCAGTGTTTTCTCCGGCAGTATATCGTAACATATATATACGTTTGACATGTTCAGTTTCCCCAAGTAAGCACCCAGCCTCGCCCATAATGTAAGACTGAATTTAAATACACTCAGAAAAGTAAAATAAAAATAGCAAAAAATAAACTCAAAACAAAATAAATAAGAAATGTTACCACTATCACATCCACATAAAGTAAAATAAAAAATAAACATGCAAAATAATAAAAACATATTACCGCTAACCGACACGCCAGCATGAAGTAAAATCAAATAAAAAAAGGCTAAAATTCGGATGACCGATCGAGTGTAATGAAATGAAATGAAATGGGTTTTAACGTCATAGTTTTTAAGCTTTTTTATTTCTTTCTTGTGTACTACCAACACAACACCAGACCTCATTTGGCAGAATATTATGCTCTGCAACTGTTGTTTTCCCATGCGTGGAACGAGGATAGTTTAACTAGCAACACCGAAAAATTTATTCCCGATATTGAATATTGTGTTAAATGTGATGATTTGCGGTCTCTTTTAAAAGATTTAATTCCAATAAAGTAAGTATCTTTCATTTTGGACTAAATCAATATTCATCTTAAATAATAATCAAAAAAGAATTCTACCAAGGGGCGGTTCTATTTTGGCCTTCAAAATAATTAACATCAAGAAAAGAGTAGACAGTTGTGTAAATATACTGTGGGAAGAATTCACAAAAGATGTAAAATTATGTTGTCTTAAAATTCGATCGTTTGTATTACGCAATGTTGTGTCTGGTCTGTAACATTTACACAGGCAAAAGTTACGAAAGAACAGTCGGCAATGAGGAAAAATCATCTTATTGCTAACAATTAGGGATTAGGAGGTGCATGCCAGCCATGAACTTCTCTGGCGTCCAATAACGTCTAATGTCATCGAGATGACGATCCTACTATCACTCGGCGTTCTTTACTGGTTGGATAAAATGCTGACGTTAAGTTAGAGTTGTGATATTTTGGTTGTGGCAAACTAAAAGTTATCTGATATTCTTTTATTATGATAGGGTGTGGCATGATAGTTGAAAATAACACTTCTAAGACAAGACCTGATATCTGCGTCCATCGAGAGTTAGATCGAAAATAAAGACTGACTTTCGTCAACCTCTAGAAATCTGAGGCATTTATAAAGTGTTAACTGGGCATTATCATAATAGCTCTGTTTATGAAAGATAAGTCAAACCATTGGTTATCTTCATATACAGAGCAACAAAACATTGATCTTTCTAGATTTTAATCAAGAACTTATTTCTGCCACAGGTGGAAATTGTAAAAAAAAAAATATTATATAAGGATCTATCTGGTCATATCATCACTTATTCTACATTATATTTGACAGTGTCATTAATTAGCCCATCATACACATCCACTGTAGTCTTATGCATCCATCATCATTTTACCTTGCTCAATATGGTTTAAAAGAACACCCTCATCTTTCACTAAATCAGATACAGACTGACGTCAGTTTGATGTGGTGGTTTGATTAAAGTTTGCCTTCTCCATAATTTATCTGCTATGTCACCCTCGGTGGGAGCGGATGTTAAGCCCCACGAACAAGCGTCTCATTAAAAAGCATATCTGATCAAAGTCGTTTAACCTTCGAGGTAATCTTGTTAACTTGTAGAGGTAGTTAATAGTTCATGTTAAAGATCAAATTGGTGTAGATCCCTATCATAAAGGTTATAATCCAAAGTACAGATTCATGACGCAACTTATAACACAATCGGCCACATTACGTTGACGCTGATTTAAGTTGCCCAATTCTTCAGCTTTTCCTAAAATATTTTTTAACATTGGGTAGTAATGTTTAGCCAACGTTTTGATGAAAGAAATCATGGTAATTTGGTTTTGATTTAAGAATAATTAACCACGCCTAATATTCTATTTTATTTCAGTTTAGAATCAACAAAATACAGTAAAACTAAAAAAAATTACATTTGCAACAATATGGAGCACACAATTACCTATCCAGTCAAGTATTTTGTTTACCTTGGTTTTGATTCAACCAGAATAATCATCACTTCTATATCCAGTCTGCCAGTATTGTTTGGCTTTGTGTAGGGATCATGATAAAAAGAGGCAGGTTATCCAGTCTTGCTATTAGCTGGGTAGTATATGTTACGGACCATGGTGATGCCCAATCAACTAATGTTCAGTGTCGTGTTTCAGACATTTTATACGGCTAAACGTATAAGGTAAGTAGCGATCGATTAATCTATAATATTGGCACTGCCCGTCCTAATTAAGGTCTGATTCCCATTTTTACCAATGGAAGGAAATATTCTGATAGATCGAGTGGAATTGCTGGTTTGAACAATGATTTTTCGTTTTAATAAAAATTGAAATGCCCGGTGCGTCAGTTACCGCTAAATGAATCCATATCAAATTACAATAACTCGAAAGTTGAATATCCAACAAAAATCTCAGCCTTTACAAAGTTATGTTTTAAAATTTCATCGATGCTTGGCGTATTAAGACAACGCCATCTTAAATCGGTAAGAGTGAGGCCTGGTGGACCTAGTTTCAAAGCGATTGAATCCGAACCTTGTGATTTAGCGTAGATATTTTGCTTTTGGTTTCTGAATTAAATGTTAAATAATCATCTGATTACACATTAATTAGCGTGAGAGAAATGTGATATATTTATCGAAAATTCAAATGGCGCATCGAGATTCACTCATTCAAACTAATCATCTATGCCCGTTTACATGAGAACATGAACAACGGTTTTGATTTTATTACAACACAGGACGACAAATTATCAAGTCTGGTACAAGCGTTAAAGGTGAACGTAATTCAAAACATTATGTTTAAGGTGGTACCGAGCGTCATTAAAAGAGCACATTTCGACATAATAATTTGACGTATTCAGGTGGAGTTGCGTGGTTCCACATGGATAAGACAGGCGCGCACCCCAAGATAGCAAATTTAGTAAACTTCTTTTTTTAAAAAGTTTGATTAAAGCAACAACCGATCTTTGAATGTAAACTCACGGTTATCAATATATACTGCTTAACAATTAATTGTTTTTATTTTAAACTCAATTGTTTAATATATTGCATTCAGTATCTAGGACCAGTTCACGAAATTTTACCTAAATAAAATGCAAATTTTAGTAATTTGATTAGTTAATTTGATTGATTTTAGTGCTTAGCCAATCAAAATTGAAGCATCTACCATAATTTGGATTTTATCTTTAGTAAAGATTCCGAGACCCTGATAATAGAAAGATCCTCAATGATTTGCTTTAAATATATGAATTATATTTTATTCGCCTGTCGTTTTCAGTTATCGACATATTGATTACATGTATTTTAAAAAGATTTATATGCAACCACAATTATTATTGCACACAACCATATGTTGATACACGTTCGTAATGTTTGTTTTATTCTGTTTGTGTATACTATTATATGCATAATGTATATTGATGTAGCCCTTTTTTTATCCAAGCACTAGTATTGATTTCATTCGATCAATTATCCCGAGAGGACCAATTTTAATCGAATTGTTGTTCAATCCATTTGTTTTGGATCCAGACAGGATTATGTTTTCCACTTTTCTACATTTATTTACGTGTGTGGTGCTTTTTTTTTGTTGTTGTTAATATTGTTTTATTAGGATTTGGTTGTTGTTTTGTTTGTTGCAGCTTGTGATTGTAGTGTTTGTGTGTGTAGGGGGTAAGTTATTTTTTATAAATAATTCTTTTGATATAAATTTTTTATAGATTATGGGATAAATAGGTTTTAATTTATCTTTTCCTCCACCCGTTCAACTCATTGTAATCACACGATGCTCGTTGTTGCATATTTCTATTCCTGGCAGTCAACTAGAAAAATGACGCTCAACCGCGTAACGAGGATCTTCTTGAGCTGCGTTCCTGAACTCGACTGAAACCGCATCGGCCAGGTATCTGTTCGTCAACTTGTGACTTGGGTGGTGCGTGGCGTGCAATCAAAAGAAAGTGGCCAAAAAATTTACCAATATACAATTCAATGTTCGTACAGGCTATTTTAATTTTGTTTGGAGGGAGTGGTCACCAGATGGATGCTCGCTATTTTACTTTTTCTATTTCACCTTGTGCTGCGTGTTAAATTTATCATCGTTGGGCGGATGTTTTCCTGTGCTAAATTCACAGTAAAAAACTAGAATTTCATCACTTTGTGTATTTATAGCTTTAAGCTACTTTTTTTTATGTCTTTATACTTGGATTAACTCTTATTTGAGTCATACACATTATGTAGGTCAATAGCCTGACTTCCGGTTAGTAATTTTTTCTATTAGTAGGAAATAGTAAATCAATATTCTATCGCATAATAACTTCTTATTCCATTAATATCAACCAAAACAAACATTGCTTGTGGCGGTGTTTTCAAATATCAAATTGTTTACTTAAAAGTGCCGACTGGCATACATCACTCACGTCACATTCCAGATAAGTAGTCGTTCCTAAAAACAAAAATGCCTTGTTGATAGTGCACGGTTTTAAATCGTTGTTTATAGTAGCCATCACCTTAAAATTATACTGAAAATAACACGTGAAGAGCGCTAGTTATGGAATATTTAATAATCACGGAAATAAATGAGCAGGTGAATGAATACTCTAAATTCTAATGCTAGACGGATTTTAAGATTCGATCTACAGACTACACAATCCGTAGACTTAATGACTACGGTAAACCAAGACAGTTGATGAAAGCCCACAAAATCTCCTTTATATGAAACAAAGGATCCAATTTAAAAGCTCACGTAAAATATATTGGCGTTTTTAGGAAGAAATTAGAGTCTATTAGGAGTAATCGCTGAAATAAGAAGACTACAAGACGTTGTGATTTATCGAAATTTCCTATAAGCCTCGATTGTGACTTTATTTACTTTTAATTATTATAATTAATAAAGCGTTTTTATACCTAATAGTATACCGATATAGGCAAAACCTTTACTTAAAGATATTAAATTGATGTTTTATCAAGGTAGAGAATATTTCGATGGTATAATGAACGAGGTTAAGCATGTTCGAGTCGTTTGATAGCATTATAATAATTTTAACTAACTTAATAACCAATTTCAATTGATATAGCAGTTATTAGATCCAATGATTACGTTGCTAATAATTCTAACTAACTTAATAATCTATTTCAATTTATATAACAGTCATTAGACCCAATGATTACGTTGCTAATGGTATAGACAATATTAATTCGAAACTAGACCTGCATGCAGGAATGACGGGTTTCACTGGTGCCACGTTACCCTTGAACATGTCACTTCCGGTGCCAAGCTACCTTGAACATGTCATTTCCAGTACCAACGAAACCACTAAACAGGTTTCCAAATAAACATTGCTCACATCAAATAAAATTGACGCAGAATCAACCAAATCCAGCAATATCAATTCATTTTATACATGTGTTACTTGTAAATGATATTGACAAAATTACATTTCTTCCGGTGTTAATGAAAATGTTAAATTAATTTTATGAAATCAGAAATGGCATAGATATCATAATATAGTGAAATTTTTTTTGTAAATTGAATAATAATTGCCATTTTTCAAGACCAAAAAACTTGAAAAGTCACTTGTAGAAAATCGGCTATTTCTCTGCAACCGTTCAAGTTAGGAACCATTTTGTGGTATCTGTATGATCGTATGGGTTCATTCTATTTGTTGATTGGTATCAAATATCATAATTTGAAAAAGATTTCAAAACAGACTCATTTGTATAAAATATCTGTTTTGGAGGCTAAAAATACAGTTTTTGCCAAATTGACGTTACTTCCGGTGAAAATGTAAATCTTAAATTACTTGTATAAAATCCTAAATGGCATTAGGTATAACATGGTGTAAAGTTTATGAAAATCGAATAATAATTGACACTTTTATGGCCCCAAAACCTTCAAAAGTGACCTGTAGAAAACCGTCTATTTCTCGGCAACCGAACAAGTTAGAGACAATTTTATGATATCTATATGAACATATGAGTTGTGTTTATATGAGAATTTAAACCAAAAGTTAAAATTATTAATACATATTAAATAATTCTTGTTTGAATAAAACATTGATTTAAAAAGATTAAAAAGCAGTTTTTGACCAAATGACGTCACTTCCGGTGTAAATTCTAAATTGAATTCAACTTGATATGACGCTACATGCTTTTTGAATCAAATGATGTCACTTTTATAAAAATCCAATAATAATTGACTATTTTACAGGCAAAATAACGAAAATAGTGACTTATGCACAACTGCCCATTTCTTGGCAACTGCTTATATTACAAACTAATTTTAACATACATTTTCTTCGTATGGATTATAGCTACAAGTTTTTAAAAGTTACGAAGAAATATTTTAAAATCTGAAAAGCCTGAATAGGTTGTAAATAGGTCAATTTTACACCATTTTTAGCCTTTTAATTGAATTTGCTCGAAAATGAAATCGAAATTAAAAAAACTGCTTCCGACATTTTTTGCGCCTTGAATGGGCACACTCTTTGGGTCATATAATTTTTCAAAAAAATAATATTTGTTTTCGAAAAATGGTACCTAACTGTCAAAATTGTAGTTTTTGGTAAAATTATGCCACTTCCGGTGCCGATAGATAAGACTTTTGGTCATAAAAAAAATGACAATTGAGACAACGAAGCATATTAACTTTGTTTTCTACAAATCGAACAATAAAAAATCAATATAGGACTGAAAAACTGAATTAGCCCATGGCGGCCAAGGAAAATTACCGAGGCAAAAAATGTTAACATTTTTGCGCTAGTCAGATGACTCTTTAATTCTGTGCACAACACGACTAAAAAATATTCATAAATAAAAAAGTTTTTTGAAAAATTTTAAATTTTCGAAATTTGGCGCCAAATATCTTCGAAGATTTGCAGAAAATCAAAAATCGAAAGTAGCGTAGCTATGTGCCCTGTCTCCGGCTATGCCAAAATGTATCGAAAGTTAAAATCCAATGATTAATGTTAAAATTACTGCAATATTTTCAAAAACAATCATTTGGTGATTTCGGACATTTCGCATTGTCGCAGAACGTTCAAAATAGCTTTATCCTCTAAGTCACACCCACTTTCCCAGTAAAACCGAAGAAATCGTAACGATGCGACACGTAGTTGCTGAGATCTATTCAAATTGGAATCTGAATAATAATAATAATAAGAACTAGACCTGCATGCAGGAATGACGGGTTTCACTGGTGCCACGTCACTTTCGGTGCCACGTTACCCTTAAACATATGTCACTTCCGATACCAATGAAACCATCAAACAGGTTTCCACATAAGCATTGTAAACATCAAATAAAATGGACGAAGAATCAACCAAATCCAGCAATATCAATTCATTTTATATATATGTTACTTGTAAGTGATCCTGGCAAAATTTCATTACTTCCGGTGATTATGAAAATGTTCAATTAGTTTTATGAAATCAGAAATGGCATAAGGCAGCATAATGGCGAAAATTGTATGTAAATCGAATGAGAATTGCCACTTTTATAGACCAAAAACCTTGAAAAGTGACTTGTAGAAAATCGTCTATTTCTCGGCAACCGTCAGCAATATCAATTCATTTTATATATATGTTACTTGTAAGTGATCCTGGCAAAATTTCATTACTTCCGGTGATAATGAAAATGTTCAATTAGTTTTATGAAATCAGAAATGGCATAAGGCAGCATAATGGCGAAAATTGTATGTAAATCGAATGAGAATTGCCACTTTTATAGACCAAAAACCTTGAAAAGTGACTTGTAGAAAATCGTCTATTTCTCGGCAACCGTACACGATAAAAACTATCTTTTGGTATCTATATGATCGTATGGGTTCAATGCATTTGTTGATTGGAATCAAATATCATAATTTGAAATATATTACAAATCAGACTCATTTGAAAAAAATGTCTGTTTTGAAGGCTAAAAATACAGTTTTTGCCAAAATGACATTACTTCCGGTGATACTGAAAATGTTAAATTAGTTCT
Source organism: Patella caerulea (assembly GCA_036850965.1). Classification (NCBI taxonomy): domain Eukaryota; kingdom Metazoa; phylum Mollusca; class Gastropoda; family Patellidae; genus Patella; species Patella caerulea. The sequence continues at coordinate 31,593,570 of JAZGQO010000006.1, forward strand.
ATGAAATCATAAATGACACAAGATATCATATGGTGAAAATTTTATGAAAATCGAATAATAACTGACACTTTTATAGACCAAAAACCTTGAAAAGTGACTTAAGGAAAATCGCCCATTTCTCTGCAACCGTACAAGTTAGAAACCATTTTGTGGTATCTGTATGATCGTATGGGTTCAATCTATTTGATCAATAGAATCAAATATCACAATTTGAAAAAAATAACAGATACGACTCATTTGAATAAAATATTGTTTTTTGAAGGCTAAAATTTAAGTTTTGAGCAAATGACGTCATTTCCGGTGGCAGCGCAAGGGGTAAAATGGTTTGACATAGTCCACTATGGCATTAGGCATCCAATGGCGAAAGAAAATTGAAAATCGAATAATAATTGATTCTTTTACAGCCAAAATTACGTGAAAAGTGACTCATGCAAAATTGCCTATTTCTCGGCAACTGCTTATATTACAAACTAATTTTCACATACATTCTCTTCGTATGGATTATAGCTACAAGTTTATAAAAGTTACGTAAAAATATTTTAAAATCTGAAAAGCCTGAATGAGTTGTAAATAGGTCAATTTTACGCCTTTTTTCACCTCTTAATCCAATTTGCTAGAAAATGAAAAAGAAATTAAAAAAACTGCTTCCGACATTTTTTGCGCCTTTAAAGGACACACTCTTTGAGTCATATAATTTTTCAAAAAAATAATATTTGTTTTCAAAAAATGTACCTAACTGTCAAAATTGTAGTTTTTGGTAAAATTATGCCACTTCCGGTGCCGACAGATAACACTTTTGGTAATAAAAAAAATGACAATTGAGACAACGAAGCATATGAACTTTGTTTTATACAAATCGAACAATAAAAAATTAATCTAGGACTGAAAAACTGAATTAGCCAATGGAGGCCAAGGAAAATTACTGAGACAAAATTTTTTAACATTTTTGCGCAAGTCAGATGACTCTTTAATTCTGTGCACAACACGACTAAAAAATATTCATAAATAAAAAAGTTTTTTGTAAAATTTTAAATTTCCGAAATTTGGCGCCTAATATCTTCGAAGATTTGCCGAAAATCAAAAATCGAAAGTAGCGCAGCTATGTGCCCTGTCTCCAGCTATGCCAAAATGTATCGAAAGTTAAAATCCCATGATTATTGTTAAAATTACCGCAATATTTGTAAAAACGATAACTTCGGTGATTTCGGACATTTCGCATTGTCGCAGAACGTTCAAAATAGCTTTATCCTCTAAGTCACACCCACTTTCCCAGTAAAACCGAAGAAATCGTAACGATGCGACACATAGTTGCTGAGATCTACTCAAAACAAAAGAAGAATAATAATAATAATAATAAGAACTAGATCTGCTACTGTCCCATGCAGATATGAAAGCTTTCATATTCATCGTCATGTGTCATTGATTGTATCAAGTATCCTAAATAAAAGGATAAGAAGAAAAAATTATCAAAATTGGTCAAAAACTCGCGAAGTTACAAGTCTAAATATAGTATGAAACATTGCACCCAGGCATAACAATAATCTGAAAACTAAAGGGAAATACCTCAAACTTGTATTACTGTAATGAGACGGATGAGAAAATGAAATGAAAATGGCGGGAAAAAAAATTAAAAATGACCGGTTGGACAGGCGACCTTACTCCTTGTCACGTACAACCGGGCATTCGAAAACACGCTAGTTAACTCAATGACAGGCGCGCGTGCTAACCATTCAGCCACCCAACCCCCCTTTAAAATCAGACACGTGTAATATGTCATAGGAAAAATAACAAGTGGCTCACAAAAAATGGTAAATTAATGAGTTTAGGTCAAAAGGTTGAGCTACTGTTTTAGAGTATTTATTTATGTTTTAAAGAGACACGTTAAGGGTTGTTCATACTTAAATGAAAGTTTAATTTTAAATAAGACCAATAAAATTAGGATTTAATAATGCCAGACTAATATTAAAATAAAGTTTTCAATTAAGAATAATTAATTATTGGTCTAATGCAATGAAATGCTTTGATTTGACGGATGAAATGTACGATGGGTGTCCACACTATGTGGCTAAGGCGTTGGCCTGCTAGCCAGGAGGTCGGGTGTTCGATCCCTGCATTGTCCGAGAAAGTTCATCTCGATTTTCTGGCGTGTCCCCCCACCCGCCGTGTACACATTGGAGTGCACGTAAAAGATCCCTTAGCAGTTGGAATTCGATACTGTTGAATAAGCTCTATTCGATGACTAAATGTGCAGATTGTAGCCACCCACACTGCATGTTTTGCTTAACAATGAAAGGGTGCCGTTTTCAATGTTCGATCCTTTTGTTCTTCTACTCCTGATATGTTGGATTGTTGATCGATGGTTTTATATAAAAGACTACCAGTAAGACTCTTTGTAGAAGAAGTTCCCAAAAAATATTAAGTTGACTTTACGAGAAAGACCTCTAAACATGCTCCAAATTGTAAAAATACGACTTTTTGGATTTTCAATCTCTTTTTTTCGCCTATCCCTGATATTTAAAATAAATGATACAATGATTTCACACAACAGGCTAGCTATTGGACTCTCTATTGACAAAAGTTTCACAGCCCTCTCTTCATTATAACCGAAGTTATCGTGCCCTAAAGAATCAACAAATCAGCATGCCTATCTCTGCTTACCCTAGGCAGAAAATGCTCATCTTTGAACTCAATCATGACATTGACCTAGTGAACGTCTACACCAAGTTTGAACATTCTAGCTCAATTAGAAGGAGAGTTATTGTGTTTCAAAGTCTCGGCCCTTCAAATTGCTACTACTTTTCATTTTCAATTCAAAATGGTGACCATCACGTGACCGAAATCAAAATTCTGCTCCCTACGATTTTTGGGCCATCCTTCAAGGATTCAGAAAATATAACTCCCGTGTCTGTAAGTGCAATATCGCAAAAGTTCAATTGTTTTTTCACGTTTCAAGATGGTGGCACTTCCGGTTCGATCGACAAACTCCATATTTTGTGTAGGAATCAGTAATTACTTGTCGAGTATCGAAAATTTTTTTTAGGTCATTCTGACCTATATTTCGACAATTTTTTTGAAAACTTTGATCCTTAATTTCACCAAGGGGAGATAATTTAGAAAATTTCTAATCATATTTTTGAAGTCACATCGGTAAGATCTACTTAGATACTAAATTTCATGAAAATCGTACAACTATTAAAGAAGTTGTCAAATTGGTCTAAACTTCCGGTTCGAAATCACAGCGACGAATTTTCGAAATTCGAAAATGTGAAACTGCAGATGAAAACGACTTTTTTCAAGGTATTCAAAGAAAAAAGAATTAGTAAAATCGGTCAAAAAATAACAAAGTTACGACTATGCATTGTCAGTTTTTTCGTTCGTAAAATTCGGTGATTTCGGATTCGTAAAACGTTTTGAAAATATATTTAAACAACGTTCGCACCCCATTTTTGGGGGGGTAGGTCAAAGTTTCAGAAAGATCCCATGGTTAGATTCTGAGAAATCCGATTTGCAGAAAATACACAAAAAAAAAAAATAATAATAATCTTAACAGAAACAATAAGCTTTCATATGTAATATGAAAGCTTAATAATAATTTTAACAAAAACAATAGTGTTTCACACAAGCTTCGCAGTGTGAAACCCTAACTAGACCTGCAAGCAGCACTGAACCGGCTTTCAGGAATCATACAGGAAGTTTATTATACCATAGCCAACCCATTGAGCTACCGAACTAAACTTTAGTTGTTTTGCTTGAGTGACACCCTCTACCATATGTAAAAGTAATATTTGCTGGCGAAAAGAGCGGTCAAAATTGTAAATTATGGCAAAATTACGTCACTTCCGGTGCCGAAAGAAATTTTTATAGGTGAAAAATAAGTCGAAAATTTGCAACATACAAAATTTGTTTAATACATATCGGGCAATGGAAAATTAACCTATAACCCATAAACTGAAATTAAGAAGGTAAAATAATTAAAAGTGACCCTTTTAGAAGCCTTTTCTTGATATCAATATGATGGTATTGATTCAATCTTACTGCCCATTAGAGTCAGACGTTATAAAGTTAAACAAATAATAAATATAAATCCCTTCAAAAAAATGTTTGTTTTGAAGGCTAAAAATACGTTTTTTGCAAAAATTACATTACTTCCGATGATATTGAAAATGTTAACTTAGTTGATAGGCATCAAATGGTAAAAAAAAGATAAAAATCGAATAATAATATTGACACTTTTATAGAGAGAGAGAGGGAGAGAAATGGGGTGTAACGTCCACTCGACACAAACTAGGTCATTTTGGGACTAACATATGGTTTCAGTTTTATTTCAATAATTCGCTTGCGCGTAGGGGTCTTTAGCAGTGGGAGGAAACCGGAGTGCCCGGAGGAAACCCACGAGGTTGAGAAGCGCCCCCATCTCCATGCCACATACGCTCGCACCAGGGCTCGAAACCACAGCCGCAAGCCAGAGGTAACCGGCCAGCTAGAGGGCGAAGCGCGGCACTCTAGACCACTAGGCCATCCCAACCCCCCGACACTTTTATAGACCAAAAACCTTGAAATGTGACTTATAGAAGATCGCCTATTTCTCTGTAACCGTACAAGTTAGAAACCATTTTGTGGTGGTCGTATGGTTTCATTCTATTCGTTGATGGTAATCAAATATCATAATTTTAAAAATATTATAAGGCAGACTCATTTGAATAAAATATTTGTTTTTTAGGTTTAAAATACAGTTTTTGCAGAAATGACGTCATTTCCGGTCACAGTGAAAATGTAAAATTGGCTTGAACTAGTCCACATTGACATTAGGCATCAAATGGAAAAAAAAATATTGCAAATCGATTAATAATTCACTCTTTTATAGGCAAAATAACGTGAATAGTGATGCATGCAAAATTGCATATTTCTCGGCAACTGCTCATATTTCAAACTAATTTTCGCATACATTATCTTCGTCTAGATTATTGCTACGAGTTTATGAAAATCACAAATAAATATTTCAAAATATGAAGACGCTGAATGAATTGTAAATAATTGAATTTTACACTTTATTTTACATTTTATTCGAAATTGCCCGAAAATGAAATTGAAATTTAAAAAATCTGAGCTAAAAATTTTATACACCTTTGCAGGGTGTATCCTTTTAGTTATATCAGTTTTAAAAAAAAAAATATTTGCTTTCAAAAAGTGGTACCGAACTGTCAAAATTGTAGTTTTTGTTAATATTACGTCACTTCCGTTGCCGACAGAAAAATTTCACCGTAACAAAAAAAATTGCAATTGGGACCACGGAGCATATGAACTTTGTTTTATACAAATCGAACAATAAATAGTTTTTCTGGTTACGAAAAACTAAATGAGCCGATGGCGGCTAACGCAAATTACCGAGACATTTTTTTTATCATTTCTGCTCAAGTAGGATGATATTTTAACCCTGTGTAAAATACCATCAAAAAATATTCATAAATAAAAAAGGTTTTCGCAAAAAAAAAACAAAAAACAATTTTCAAAATATCGGACATTTTTTCGACTACTTCCGGTTTTACGATCATTGTCGCGACAGCTTTACGAAGTTCTTTGGATACTTAACTTTCTGTACCAGAAGTGTCAGAAACATCCATTGAGTAGTTTTGGAAAAAAAGATAAATTAAAGAGCGTTTCCAAAAATTTAACGATTTTTCAATTTTTTTCAAAGTTTGAGGCCATTTTTGGACCTCTTATATTATTTCAATGCTTTTCATTTTGGATTCACTATATAGACAACCGATAGGACTTTGAGTAAGAAAAGTTTAAGAAAAATCTGCGGCGTTATTTTCGAGAAAAGGGCGTCACAGAATGTTAAAAAATCGGAAAATACTAGATTTTTGGCATACAATAATTTATTTACTAATCATCGAAATCGTATTATTTAGACACCATATGATGGTCCATTAATAGGGCTATCCAGCGACACTTTAGTTCTTTTGGTCCGCTATTACCTAAGGGAGAAATCAAGTTTTTCGCAAGTGCGACAATGTTTTTAACATTATTTTTTCATTTTTTGAATACTTCCGGTATGGCTATTATTGTCGGAATAGTTTTAATAGGCGGTTTGGGCACTAAAATAGCCACAGGGCTCTGTAATGACATATTACATTATCTGATCAGATAAAATGCCCCTGAGAAATCCTATGTTCAAAAGTGCCAAAAATGCAAAAAAATTAAAATATCGAAAATTAAATTTCAAAAACTACATACATATTATACATCGTTAGAATCGTAATTAGGTCAGCTATCTGAATATACAATCTTTTTTTGAAAATCTCTTAAAATAAAAAAAAAGTAGAGCATTTTCCAAAATTTCACGATTTTTCGACTTTTTTCGATTTTCAGTCCGTTATTTCACCTATTCCAGATATTTCAAAGTCTTATTGGATGGCTTCATGCAAAAAACCTCCGAAAGGACTCTCGATAGAAAAAATTAAAAAAAAAGTTGCGGTTAAGTTTTCGAGATACAAGCGTCCAAAAATGCTAAAAATCAGAAAATACTTGATTTTCAGCGTGACATATTTTGCTTCCTGCTAATCGTATCCTTACGAATTGGGTATCATTCAGTGGTCCAATCAGCGCCCGACCAAATGATACCTTAATTCGTTTAATCCGTTGATATCGGACGGAGAAATCGTGTTTTTACCCAAAACACCCATTTTTCACTTTTTTTTCAAAATATCGCATATTATTTCGACTACTTCCGGTTTACGGATTGTTGTTGAAATTGCTTTAAACGGTGGTTTGACCATATTACTTCATGTTCCAGGAATTTCAGAAGCGTCGATCTGGCCGTAAAACGAAACTTAAGCTCACAAAATGTGAAGAAAATTCGAAAAAAATCGAAAAATAAAGGGCGATAACTCTGAATGAAACTTATATTACTGGAACCGGATTGCCTTCAGGTATCCAAAAATGTAGGTCAAATTTTAAAATTTTGAAAAATAACAAAAAATATGTCTTAAACAACATATTTTCATTTTTCGAACGCTAGAAGTCAGCGGCGAAGTTTCGAAATTGCAAAATTTTTAACTGCTATCGTCCGAGAAAAGACTCAGGGTTTCCAAAAATGTAATTTGTATGAAAATAGATACAGAATTGACGAATCTACGGCTGTTTTTCAAATATTTGGCACCGCACGAAATTCGGCCACTTCCGGTCTGCGCAGAAGTTTCAAATACAGTGGAAGGGATAGCCACCATATGGTTTCCTGATAGAAAATTATGTCCCAGATCTGTATCTGTTACAGACACTGAGAAATAGGCTCCCCCGAAAAATAAAATAATAATAATAAATAACTAGACCTGCATGCAGGAATGACGGGTTTCACTGGTGCCACGTTACCCTTAAACATGTCACTTCCGGTGCCAAGTTACCCTTGAACATATGTCACTTCCGGTACCAGCGAAACCACTAAACAGGTTTCCAAATTAACATTGCACACAAATAAAATGGACGCAGAATCAACAAAATCCAGCAATATCAATTCATTTTATACATTTGTTACTTGTAAATGATCTTGACAAAATTAAATTACTCCCGGTGTTAATGCAAATGTTCAATTAGTCTCATGAAATCAGATATGGCATACGATATCATATAGTGAAAATTTTATGTAAATCGAATAATAATTGCCACTTTTAAAGACCAAAAAACTTGAAAAGTGACTTGTAGGAAATCGGCTATTTCTCTGCAACCGTACAAGTTAGGAACCATTTTGTGGTATCTGTATGATCGTATGGGTTCATTCTATTTGTTGATTGACATCAAATACCATACTTTGAAAAAGATTTCAAAACAGACTCATTTGAATAAAATATCTGTTTTAGAGGCTAAAAATACAGTTTTTGCCAAAATGACGTTACTTCCGGTGATAATGAAAATCTTAAATTACTTGTATGAAATCCCAAATGGCATTAGGTATAACATGGTGTGACGTTTATGAAAATCGAATAATAATTGATCCTTTTATGGCCCCGAAACCTTCAAAAGTGACCTGTAGAAAACCGTCTATTTCTCGGCAACCGAACAAGTTAGAAACCATTTTATGATATCTATATGACCATATGAGTTTTGTCTATATGTGAATTTAAACCAAAAGTTAAAATTATTAATACATATTAAGTTATTCTTGGTTGAATAAAACATTGATTTAAAAAGTTTAAAATGCATTTTTTGACCAAATGATGTCACTTCCGGTGTCAATTTTAAATTGAAATCAACTTGATATGACGCTACGTGCTTTTTGAATCAAATGATGTCACTTTTATAAAAATCCAATCATAATTGACTATTTTACAGGCAAAATAACGAAAACAGTGACTTGTACAGAACTGCCCATTTCTTGGTAACTGCTTATAGTACAAACGAATTTTAACATACATTTTCTTCGTATGGATTATAGCTACAAGTTTATAAAAGTTACGAAGAAATATTTTAAAATCTGAAAAGCCTGAATAGGTTGTAAATAGGCCAATTTTACACCATTTTTAGCCTCTTAATCGAATTTGCTCGAAAATGAAATCGAAATTAAAAAAACTGCTTCCTACATTTTTTGCGCCTTGAAAGGGCGCACTCTTTGAGTCAAATTATTTTTCCAAAAAATAATATTTGTTTTCGAAGAAGGAAAATAACTGTCAAAATTGTAGTTTTTGGTAAAATTATGCCACTTCCGGTGCCGACAGATAAAACTTTCGGTAATAAAAAAAATGACAATTGATACAACGAAGCATATGAACTTTGTTTTATACAAATCGAACAATAAAAAATTAATCTAGGACTTAAAAACTGAATTAGCCAATGGCGGCCAAGGTAAATTACTGAGACAAAATTCTTTAACATTTTTGCACTAATCAGATGACCCTTTAATTCTGTGCATAATACGACTAAAAAATATTCATAAATAAAAAAGTTTTTTGTAAAATTTTAAATTTTCAAAATTTGGCGCCTAATATCTTTGAAGATTTACCGAAAATCAAAAATCGAAAGTAGTGTAGCTATGTGCCGTGTCTCCGGCTATGTCAAAATGTATCGAAAGTTAAAAATCAATGATTATTGTTAAAATTACTGCAATATTTTAAAAAACGATAATTTGGTGATTTCGGACATTTCGCATTGTCGCAGAACGTTCAAAATAGCTTTATCCTCTAAGTCACACCCACTTTCCCAGTAAAACCGAAGAAATCGTAACGATGCGACAAGCAGTTGCTGAGATCTACTCAAGACAAAAGAAGAATAATAATAATAAGAACTAGACCTGCATGCAGGAATGACGGGTTTCACTGGTGCCACGTTACCCTTAAACATGTCACTTCCGGTGCCAAGTTACCCTTGAACATATGTCACTTCCGGTACCAACGAAACCATTAAACAGGTTTCCAAATTAACATTGCACACAAATAAAATGGATGCAGAATCAACCAAATCCAGCAATATCAATTCATTTTATACATTTGTTACTTGTAAATGATCTTGACAAAATTACATTTCTTCCGGTGTTAATGAAAATGTTCAATTAGTTTTATGAAATCAGAAATGGCATACGATATCATATAGTGAAAATTTTATGTAAATCGAATAATAATTGCCACTTTTAAAGACCAAAAAACTTGAAAAGTGACTTGTAGAAAATCGGCTATTTCTCGGCAACCGTACAAGTTAGAAACCCTTTTGTGGTATCTGTATGATCGTATGGCTTCATTCTATTTGTTGATTGGCATCAAATACCATAATTTGAAAAACATTTCAAAACAGACTCATTTGAATAAAATATCTGTTTTAAAGGCTAAAAATACAGTTTTTGCCAAAATGATGTTACTTCCGGTGATAATGAAAATCTTAAATTACTTGTATGAAATCCTAAATGGCATTAGGTATAACATGGTGTAACGTTTATGAAAATCGAATAATAATTGACACTTTTATGGCCCAAAAACCTTCAAAAGTGGCCTGTAGAAAACCGTCTATTTCTCGGCAACCGAACAAGTTAGAAACAATTTTATGATATGTATATGACCATATGAGTTGTGTTTATATGTGAATTTAAACCAAAAGTTAAAATTATTAATAAATATTAAGTAATTCTTGGTTGAATAAAACATTGATTTAAAAAGTTTAAAATGCAGTTTTTGACAAAATGACGTCACTTCCGGTGTCAATTTTAAATTGTAATCAACTTGATATGACGCTTCATGCTTTTTGAATCAAATGATGTCACTTTTATAAAAATCCAATCATAATTGACTATTTTACAGGCAAAATAACGAAAACAGTGACTTGTACAGAACTGTCCATTTCTTGGTAACTGCTTATATTACAAACTAATTTTAACATACATTTTCTCCGTATGGATTATAGCTACAAGTTTATAAAAGTTACGAAGAAATATTTTAAAATCTGAAAAGCCTGAATAGTTTGTAAATGGGTCAATTTTACACCATTTTTAGCCATTTAATCGAATTTGCTCGAAAATGAAATCGAAATTAAAAAAACTGCTTCCGCCATTTTTTGCGCCTTGAAAGGGCACACTCTTTGAGTCAAATAATTTTTCCAAAAAATAATATTTGTTTTCGAAAAATGGTACCTAACTGTCAAAATTGTAGTTTTTGGTAAAATTATGCCACTTTCGGTGCCGACAGATAACACTTCCGGTAATAAAAAAAATGACAATTGAGACAACGAAGCATATGAACTTTGTTTTATACAAATCGAACAATAAAAAATTAATCTAGGACTGAAAAACTGAATTAGCCAATAGCGGCCAAGGAAAATTACTGAGACAAAATTTTTTAACATTTTTGCACTAGGCAGTTGACTCTTTAATTCTGTGCACAATACGACTAAAAAATATTCATAAATAAAAAAGTTTTTTGTAAAATTTTAAATTTTCGAAATTTGGCGCCTAATATCTTCGAAGATTTGCCGAAAATCAAAAATCGAAAGTAGCGTAGCTATGTGCCCTGTCTCAGGCTATGCCAAAATGTATCGAAAGTTAAAATCCAATGATTATTGTTAAAATTACTGCAATATTTTCAAAAACGATAACTTCGGTGATTTCGGACATTTCGCATTGTCGCAGAACGTTCAAAATAGCTTTATCCTCTAAGTCACACCCACTTTCCCAGTAAAACCGAAGAAATCGTAACGATGCGACAAGCAGTTGCTGAGATCTACTCAAAACAAAAGAAGAATAATAATAATAAGAAGAACTAGACCTGCATGCAGGAATGACGGGTTTCACTGGTGCCACGTCACTTTCGGTGCCATGTTACCCTAAAACATATGTCACTTCCGATACCAATGAAACCATCAAACAGGTTTCCACATAAGCATTGTAAACATCAAATAAAATGGACGAAGAATCAACCAAATCCAGCAATATCAATTCATTTTATATATATGTTACTTGTAAGTGATCCTGGCAAAATTTCATTACTTCCGGTGATAATGAAAATGTTCAATTAGTTTTATGAAATCAGAAATGGCATAAGGCAGCATAATGGCGAAAATTGTATGTAAATCGAATGAGAATTGCCACTTTTATAGACCAAAAACCTTGAAAAGTGACTTGTAGAAAATCGTCTATTTCTCGGCAACCGTACACGATAAAAACTATCTTTTGGTATCTATATGATCGTATGGGTTCAATCCATTTGTTGATTGGAATCAAATATCATAATTTGAAATATATTACAAATCAGACTCATTTGAAAAAAATGTCTGTTTTGAAGGCTTAAAATACAGTTTTTGCCAAAATGACATTACTTCCGGTGATACTGAAAATGTTAAATTAGTTCTATGAAATCATAAATGACACAAGATATCATATGGTGAAAATTTTATGAAAATCGAATAATAACTGACACTTTTATAGACCAAAAACCTTGAAAAGTGACTTAAGGAAACTCGCCCATTTCTCTGCAACCGTACAAGTTAGAAACCATTTTGTGGTATCTATATGATCGTATGGGTTCAATCAATAGAATCAAATAGAATCAAATATCACAATTTGAAAAAAATAACAAATACGACTCATTTGAATAAAATATTGTTTTTTGAAGGCTAAAATTTAAGTTTTGAGCAAATGACGCCATTTCCGGTGGCAGCGCAAGGGGTAAAATGGTTTGACATAGTCCACTATGGCATTAGGCATCCAATGGCGAAAGAAAATTGAAAATCGAATAATAATTGATTCTTTTACAGCCAAAATTACGTGAAAAGTGACTCATGCAAAATTGCCTATTTCTCGGCAACTGCTTATATTACAAACTAATTTTCACATACATTCTCTTCGTATGGATTATAGCTACAAGTTTATAAAAGTTACGTAAAAATATTTTAAAATCTGAAAAGCCTGAATGAGTTGTAAATAGGTCAATTTTACGCCTTTTTTCACCTCTTAATCCAATTTGCTAGAAAATGAAAAAGAAATTAAAAAAACTGCTTCCGACATTTTTTGCGCCTTTAAAGGACACACTCTTTGAGTCATATAATTTTTCAAAAAAATAATATTTGTTTTCAAAAAATGTACCTAACTGTCAAAATTGTAGTTTTTGGTAAAATTATGCCACTTCCGGTGCCGACAGATAACACTTTTGGTAATAAAAAAAATGACAATTGAGACAACGAAGCATATGAACTTTGTTTTATACAAATCGAACAATAAAAAATTAATCTAGGACTGAAAAACTGAATTAGCCAATGGAGGCCAAGGAAAATTACTGAGACAAAATTTTTTAACATTTTTGCGCAAGTCAGATGACTCTTTAATTCTGTGCACAACACGACTAAAAAATATTCATAAATAAAAAAGTTTTTTGTAAAATTTTAAATTTCCGAAATTTGGCGCCTAATATCTTCGAAGATTTGCCTAAAATCAAAAATCGAAAGTAGCGCAGCTATGTGCCCTGTCTCCAGCTATGCCAAAATGTATCGAAAGTTAAAATCCCATGATTATTGTTAAAATTACCGCAATATTTGTAAAAACGATAACTTCGGTGATTTCGGACATTTCGCATTGTCGCAGAACGTTCAAAATAGCTTTATCCTCTAAGTCACACCCACTTTCCCAGTAAAACCAAAGAAATCGTAACGATGCGACACGTAGTTGCTGAGATCTACTCAAAACAAAAGAAGAATAATAATAATAATAATAAGAATAACTAGACCTGCATGCAGGAATGACGGGTTTCACTGGTGCCACGTTACCCTTAAACATGTCACTTCCGGTGCCAAGTTACCCTTGAATATATGTCACTTCCGGTACCAACGAAACCATTAAACAGGTTTCCAAATTAACATTGCACACAAATAAAATGGATGCAGAATCAACCAAATCCAGCAATATCAATTCATTTTATACATTTGTTACTTGTAAATGATCTTGACAAAATTACATTTCTTCCGGTGTTAATGAAAATGTTCAATTAGTTTTATGAAATCAGAAATGGCATACGATATCATATAGTGAAAATTTTATGTAAATCGAATAATAATGGCCACTTTTAATGACCAAAAAACTTGAAAAGTGACTTGTAGAAAATCGACTGTTTCTCTGCAACCGTACAAGTTAGAAACCATTTTGTGGTATCTGTATGATCGTATGGGTTCATTTTATTTGTTGATTGGCATCAAATACCATAATTTGAAAAACATTTCAAAACAGACTCATTTGAATAAAATATCTGTTTTGAAGGCTAAAAATACAGTTTTTGCCAAAATGATGTTACTTCCGGTGATAATGAAAATCTTAAATTACTTGTATGAAATCCTAAATGGCATTAGGTATAACATGGTGTAACGTTTATGAAAATCGAATAATAATTGACACTTTTATGGCCCAAAAACCTTCAAAAGTGGCCTGTAGAAAACCGTCTATTTCTCGGCAACCGAACAAGTTAGAAACAATTTTATGATATGTATATGACCATATGAGTTGTGTTTATATGTGAATTTAAACCAAAAGTTAAAATTATTAATACATATTAAGTAATTCTTGGTTGAATAAAACATTGATTTAAAAAGTTTAAAATGCAGTTTTTGACAAAATGACGTCACTTCCGGTGTCAATTTTAAATTGTAATCAATTTGATATGACGCTACATGCTTTTTGAATCAAATGATGTCACTTTTATAAAAATCCAATCATAATTGACTATTTTACAGGCAAAATAACGAAAATAGTGACTTGTACAGAACTGTCCATTTCTTGGTAACTGCTTATATTACAAACTAATTTTAACATACATTTTCTTCGTATGGATTATAGCTACAAGTTTATAAAAGTTACGAAGAAATATTTTAAAATCTGAAAAGCCTGAATAGGTTGTAAATGGGTCAATTTTACACCATTTTTAGCCATTTAATCGAATTTGCTCGAAAATGAAATCGAAATTAAAAAAACTGCTTCCGCCATTTTTTGCGCCTTGAAAGGGCACACTCTTTGAGTCAAATAATTTTTCCAAAAAATAATATTTGTTTTCGAAAAATGGTACCTAACTGTCAAAATTGTAGTTTTTGGTAAAATTATGCCACTTTCGGTGCCGACAGATAACACTTCCGGTAATAAAAAAAATGACAATTGAGACAACGAAGCATATGAACTTTGTTTTATACAAATCGAACAATAAAAAATTAATCTAGGACTGAAAAACTGAATTAGCCAATAGCGGCCAAGGAAAATTACTGAGACAAAATTTTTTAACATTTTTGCACTAGGCAGATGACTCTTTAATTCTGTGCACAATACGACTAAAAAATATTCATAAATAAAAAAGTTTTTTGTAAAATTTTAAATTTTCGAAATTTGGCGCCTAATATCTTCGAAGATTTGCTGAAAATCAAAAATCGAAAGTAGCATAGCTATGTGCCCTGTCTCAGGCTATGCCAAAACGTATCGAAAGTTAAAATCCAATGATTATTGTTAAAATTACTGCAATATTTTCAAAAACGATAACTTCGGTGATTTCGGACATTTCGCATTGTCGCAGAACGTTCAAAATAGCTTTATCCTCTAAGTCACACCCACTTTCCCAGTAAAACCGAAGAAATCGTAACGATGCGACAAGCAGTTGCTGAGATCTAATCAAAACAAAAGAAGAATAATAATAATAATAAGAATAATAATTTTAACAAAAACAATAGTGTTTCACACAAGCTTCGCAGTGTGAAACCCTAATAATTTTAACAAAAACAATAGTGTTTCACACAAGCTTCGCAGTGTGAAACCCTAATAATAATTTTAACAAAAACAATAGTGTTTCACACAAGCTTCGCAGTGTGAAACCCTAATAATTTTAGTAATCACAATAGGCTTTCAGACGAAAGTCTGAAAGCCTAATAATAATTTTAACAAAAACAATAGTGTTTCACACAAGCTACGCAGTGTGAAACCCTAATAATACTAATTTAAGTATTTGAAACTAAATCTCAGTTGTAATGGTGACAATAAATTTCTTTCAATACTGAAAAACTAATTTCGGTTGGTATGATTTAGGACACGCATCGAAAAAGATTCTCGGGCGAACGAGACAACAAGCCAAAAATGAGGCCGATGCCTCTCCTCCGATATCCCCAAAACAAATACATGAAGAAAACACATTAATTAATTGCACATTTAATTTATCTTTTCTTGATCAAACTTAGTCATGGTTTTGAAGTACCTTGTAGTGAAACTATACACTACGTTTCATCACTCCCCGTCATTGCAGTTAAAGTGCCAATCCCGATAACTTTTTGGGGAATAAAACTGCTTAATTTTGTGTTAAAATCCTTTAAAATCCATAACCTAAGGCCCACTTACTAATCCGATATTTGTGATACGCTTGTAAATAACTTAAACCTGACAGTCTTCGTATAGAAATGGAGAACGTTTTATTATACAGTATCTGGATAAAACCAGACTTTTTTCTATAAAAATAATATGTAGGTGAAATTCACCTTTTGTTATCAAGCACAGGGCATGGGTCATTCACTGTATAGACCTCTCAAGAAACATTAATCGATTATCAGGTCACCCAATGAAAAAATTGACCCGAAATCTTAAAAGGGTTACGTGTCTGGATAAGCAGTGTTGACGTTCACGTCCAAACGACTCAATATTTTGAGCTGAAATTTTGAGACAAGGTAAATCCACCATGCCACTATATTTTGGTCCATAAATTTCATAAATACTTGGACTTTAATTTTTGAGACTCCGTTCTCATCGGGATTGTCCCTTTAAATACAAAATTATCTTGTCCCAAAGCATTAGCTATATCAGGAAATGTTAATCACCCAATTCAATCAAAACATTCACCTAATGAACATTTATATCAAGTTAATCGCCCTACTTACGTTGCGCAGAAAATGCTTATTGTCGAACTTAGTCGTGGTATTGATGTAATGAAACGAAACTATACGTCAAGTTTCATCATTCTCACTTAGAACTAAAGTTATCGTGTCTTAAAGCATCAACCAATCAAGTTGCTTATCTCTGCTTACCCTAACCAGAAAATGCTCATCTTCGAACCCGATCAAGCCATTCCCCTCATAAATACCCACACCAAGTTTGAACATTCTAGCTCAATCAGCAGAGTTATTATGCCCCAAAAAGTGAGACGGACAGAAGTACAATTAAGTTAAGCCGGCAGGATACTTAGTTGACAGTACAACAGTATTTCGTTCGTTAAGATGGACACTTTAGTCTATCTGTAATAGTGTATCTGTTGTTCCACAATGTATTTTCGTTATTTTACTCATTCAGATCCACATCTTTAATATCAGAAATATTATCCTATCTATACATGTACTATTTGTACTAATGTATTCAATAGTAAATATTTTAAAAGTTACTAAAAACCGAACAAATAGAGACAATGGAGCTAACTTAAGCGACCGGCCACTGACCCCACTCCATTTGATAACAGTTATTCTTTTGACTTGACATTTCGAATGGAGACGTATTTACTTAAACGCGTGAAACGATGTCGAATAAAATTAATTGCGCCAGTTTGAGCAAATACTTTTTTTTTTTAAAAAAAATGTAATCATTTTTTAAAATTTTGATCAAACACAACAACTTTAAAATTTTGATCAAACACAACCTATCTTTGAATTTCAACTCATTTTTTTCTCCAATCTACTGCTTAACAACAGTTTTAGGTTTAAACACGTTCGTTATGTTTGTTTTATTCTGTTTGTGTATACTTTTATATGCATCATGTATATTGATGTATTCTAAATAGCACCCTTTTACACCAAGCTCTGGTATTGATTTTATTTTATCAATTATTCAGTGAGGACCAATTTGAATGTAATTGTTGTTTATTTCCTTTTGTTTTGAATCCCGGAAGAATTAAGTTCAAACTAATGAAATATTTTCCAATTTTATACATTTATTTATTTTTGTGCTTGTTTCCGGTTTGTTTTTGTCATGGGGAGGGGTGTCTGAGATAAGTAATTTATTTATTTATTAATAATTGTTTTGACATAAAAAGCGTTAAATCCACGATATAATACTGACTAAAAATACAGTAACAAACTATAAGATATGCTTTTATTTAGTAGGGAGTCGCGTTGCCTGGACGAGTCAGACATTGGCTCGCTTACACGGAGATACAATATTCGATCCTTGTCTTGGCCGAGGAAGTTCATCAAGATGTTCCGGCGTGGTCACCCCTTTTCAGACAAAGGACCTGGTAAGGTCGTTCGGATGGGTCTAATCACCGAACTCCCATGTGCACATTGGCTTGCACGTAAAACAATCCTTGGCAGTTTGAACTGATCCCTAAGCGCTACCCGTATTGTTGTTCTTCTTGGAAGCGACGCTCTTCAAAATAAACACAAGCTTATGTAAGATCGACATTGCGTATGGATTGACGGACTGCAATGACAAGATGGCCACGATGACGTATTTTCAACCCATTTCATTGGAGGCCAGTCCTATGTGCGAAACACAAGAAGTTGACACATGAATATTTGAAGCTAGTAATCAGATAGCTAATGACAAAGATAATTGTTTGCTGAGAGAACATGGTGTGTGTATAATTGTACCATCACACATCTGTAAAAAAAAAACAAAACAACAGGACATTTTTTAGATGAAGATTCTCTGTAAAGTATACGCATGGAATTCTCTTGACAATTCACGGCGTTTATTAACACTAAAAATAAATGTCACACGGCAATGTCAGTAATCATTTGATCTCGTAACAACTTGGGACACGATTTTTCTCTAAAATGTCGGTATAAATTCATAATTTTTCTTTGGTGTTCTTACAATACTTAGCTCTACTTGAATAGATGCTCACATTTTGCATGGCATGATTTTCCACTTAGAGGAGCTCAGTATTTTCTGGGGTATTAGAAATTAAAAGTAGGAATTAAAATTCAATATTGGCCAATTTCAATCAATATTGATGTTATCTTATCATGAAAATATGGGATCCTAATATCTAACATTTAAGACACAATATTCTAAAATCAGAAAACGAGTTGTGTACTTTGTGGTTTTGGGTGCCACTTGTAATCAACAAAGAAATACAAAACATATCCAATAAGATAATGCAGAAGTTTAGTAATGGGTGATTCACAAATAACAATATAATTAATTGTAAAACGTCTGGAATGGACTACGCAGGCGGTAACGACATTCGTTCATGTTCTTTAGCGAAACTAATTAAACCGTGTATCGTCCGTCGTGATATAATCCAGATCACTAGTGTGTTGTTTTTAATGTAAATAACAATAGCCTGCCACTTATTTACATGTGGATTCGATACACTGGACTTCGATCAATGGGGCCAGTTATTTGAACAAAGCAGAACAAGCACGACCCTAGAAACATACCTACGCATTGAACAATTTAGAATGAATGGTTTAATCTCGACCAATGGAATAATTAGACGACAAAGTCTATCCATGATTAGTAATCCTTGAATATTCTATATATTGCGAACGTTTTTTTCTAACGAATTTCTGTTTTTGTTCTGTTTAATGGTTGACCATTCCATATTAAACATCAGCCAACAAACTAGGGCTGGACAGAGACTGAGTGACTAGACAGGGAACTTGGCCCGTGTCACTATCAGCATATATAACTAGATACATGTGATTTGCAGTCATGTGTTTCTCGTAATAAGCAATTAATCAGCATGTTTATTTCCAATTTATTATTCAGATTAAAAGAAATACTGTCACCAGTCATCTCTACACAGGTATTGAAAATCATTCACTATTTGACTACATCATAAAATTAGGTTGTCGCTGTACTTTCTTTAACAAGCTATTGTTTTTTTTGTGTTTTGTTTTTGGTTGGGGAGGATTCATGAAATAAGTCAATGACATCTGCTCTAAAACAAAGTTAATGTAAATTCTATTGCAAGTGGGTGAAATCAGATTATTTCTCTGGAGATTTATCTTTGTTAGTAGACAGGCAATGATGGGAAATGTGAAAAGATGATAACATGCCACGAGTCACGTACTGTTATAATAAATCTTTCGAATACAAAATATATTTATGGGAAATTTATTACAAGAACAAAAAGTTACTTGTTTGTTATTCTTGAAATACCTTAAGAAAATAAACAGAAACATTGGAATCCCTAGAAGCAAAGAAACAGACGAATTCTCCAAGGAAAATAATCAACATCCCATTATTGGCGATTCTTATAATCTTACAGGACAATGTAATGACATTTAGAAGTATATTATCCTTATAGAAACCAATGTTAACAAATCCTATGAACCACATTATGTTGCCCACTCGAATCCTGAATAACCATACCGGACATTGGTTTACGAGACAAGGCTTGTATACCATCTGATAACATATGTATTTAAACATAAATAATATGTATCAGAATGAAAGTCGTCATATATTGTATGTCCACAGCATGTCAATTGCAACAACAGGTAAATAAATATGTACAGTTATGTTGTTTAATTCCGTTTAATAAATATGTGAATACATGTATTTGCATTATTATAGTGATCGCTAAAAAAAGTAGTCGTCTACCTGAAAAAACATCAAAGCATAAATAAATGGACTACCATAAATACTTTCTCATTTATTAAAATTTACCGTCGCGTGTATGTGATGAACTTGACATCTGTTTCGCACACACACACACACATTTTGGTCACATATACGGTATAACTACCAGCTTCTGCAGCTATGGCCAGATAGATGTCTTTTCCATGTGCAAGAAGAGAGTGGAGATAATTTATACAACATATACCGAAAATAGCATAGAATTGTCCTATATATGCAAGTAATTTGATTGTCAATCATGAAGCCATAATGCTTGACTTCCGCTGCATTTATAAACAAATTTCAAGTCATCTTCCTATCTGGAATATGTCACTAAAAACTTTTTTTTACAAGTATTATAGATTACTTGTCAGAGAAAATAGAATTTCTGTCCTCAGAAGAGGGTGGCAAATGTTTGTAACCTTTTACAACTTAGTGGGTGATTAAATCAGGTTTAGATGAAATTGATTATCAAAACTGAACTATTGGGAGATTAAATCAGGTTTAGATAAAATTGATTATATATCAAAATTGAACTATACATCCCAATAACAGTGCTAAAGAACCACACTGCTCTACACCCAAACAAAATCGATAATTCAAACCTGTGTACCATACAAAATGCACCGACGTTGCACTAAATAAACAACAAATACAATATCAAGAAAATAAAAACGAGGGAAGTCAATTACGGTGTACAGTCCCTGGTCTGTAATAAAATAGGCTTCAGTCAAATTGAACAACAAAACAAAGAAAACGTTATAGAAATAAAACCCGTTGCGATGGATTTCTATTCTACGGGAAGAATAAAATGACAGGGCAAATAGTTGCGCAAACAAAACAAAAGATTCCAGGTTAGATAGAATTGGACAAAATTTACCCAGTAATAGAAATAAACCCTGTTAGACTGGATTTCTACTCTTAATGTATTGGGGAAGAATCAAAGGAAAGGGCAAATAGTTGCGCTTCATATTAACAATACAAAAGATCCTAGGTCAGTTATAATTGGATACAATATACGCATTTATTTACATGTGATAATACTGGATCATCAATACGGTTGATACCAAGGTGGATATCTTAAAGGTGACTAGATATGTCTAGGTCAACAGAATATTAGTTTAATGTAGGGGAGACTGGGCACATTGAACTTATGGATTCATTGAACCCCCATTTATTTCCTAAAGAAATACTATTAGAGAACCCGAGACTACACTGAAGTGAGATAACTCTTATAGCGGTTCTCCATCAATTAGGCAGAAGCAAGGTGTTATTTGTTAGTCGCTGATTTTTTCTAAAGTGTGGTTGAAAATAATACTTCACCACTTTAAATTATCATTTTCCACACCAATTACCCCAGCGTCATGTCAATGAAAATAGAAGTAGTAGATATTAAATATCTGGAGTCCTGTCGAATACAAGGAATTAAAACTTCATCGAAACAGTATACGAAACTTGACTGTGACATGCATGTAAGCAAATCGGGGTATTCGATTTTCGACAGAATAATAGCCAATTTTTGGTTTGATTCAATGATATAAACTTACTTAAAAGTTAAATGGGATCTGCTTAGGGACGAATCATGGTGATTTATTGGAGCCTAGGGACTCTGGACTCCGGCATGTCCTGATCACTGCACAGATGACAAGTCTACGGATCTTTGTTCTCAACTAAATCACTATGAAACAAGTGACTGGGTTTGTGATCCAATTCCAAATCTATGTTTAACATTTAATGAAGGCTGATAACTATGGATGTTTACCACCGTTCAAAGTGTCCTATTATATGGTTAAACGTGCCCCGACAATTTTCTTTCGCGGGGTACATTGAATCATTAATAACAACTATAATATATCTTCAAACAGTACAATAAAATAAATAGATCTTCTAATAAAAACTTTTGATACGAAGGAGGATCACCATACATGTACTGTAAACAAGCGGTTGCCAGGCAAGATACTGCCACATTTTGCAAGAGATGGATACAGAACAGGTTTTTAAAAAAACCATGATGGTCTGAAATGCGCGAATATTGATGGGGACTGAGATCTTTGGGATATAAATATATATTTTAGGTTTCATCAAAATCGGACAAAATTTGTGACATCTAGACAGTCCACAGCCTGCGTATTACATACCTGTACACAATTTGCGTACAAGGAGCGACCATTGTGTCGGGCACTTTCGTTTCAGTTTTTATGTAATGTAATGAGAAATTATATTAAAAAAAAACCACTCGTTTACTGGCCAACATAGATGGGGTTTAACGTCAACACCTGATTCAATCTTATTTCAATAATTCGCTTGCGCGTAGGGGTCTTTAGCAGTGGGAGGAGACGGAGAAATCCCACGAGGTTGGCCAGGCGACCATTCTTGTCACGTACAAACAGGAAAACGAAACCACGCCAGTGGACTCGATGATAGACCTTGTGATACAGCACGCACGCGCTAACTACTAAGCCACACAATCCCAAAATCAGTTTTTAACATGACTGGCAACTAAACAAACGATAATTAGGCATTATTAGCTTCAGGGGATGTACTACCGATGGAAATTGTTGAGACTTTGGAGGCGTCGGGAATAGGCGCCCCGGCGTCACAGGAAAGCTTCAGATGCGTCGTGATTCGAGCCAAGTTAAACGACCGGTGGAACTTGTGAGAACTGCGAAAAATTTCAATGCTTGCATTCCCGGGGCTTTTCAGAAATTTCAATGCAAACATTTTCCCAAAATTCGAACACGACCATAATTAATTATGGAAAAGTAACGGTGATAAAATTGGACTGTTTGTTTTTTAAATAAATAAAAACGCCACTGTTCGTACAGTCAGGGGCCGTTATGATCTGATCCTTGCCAATATCAACAGGAACCAAGACATTTGGCACATCTTAAGTTTCGTCAAAATGGGACACATATTAATGTGACCTTTACTATTGTCTACAAACAAACGTGAGCGGGCATGCGAACAACATAATACGTCCACGTCAAAATGTGAGCTATAAAAACTTATACAACAAATATTACATATTATTTATGAGCAACCACGCCCTTTCTCTACAGTCGTGGATGTATAACCTTAAATTGTCGCCTTGATATCTATATTATCTTCACTTTGATATATTGATAGCAAATACGTTGAGATTTTCTCTATTTAAATGATATATAATAAAGAAGTAGAATAGACATGATGTAGCATATTATGTATAACACATACATGACATTTGGTCCTGGTTTAACCCCAATTATTCTATGGTTGGTCTACGAAAAGGAAGAAATAATAAACTACGGACCGAGTCACAGGCTTACGATATTGTGTATTGAAAATCAAAAAGAATAATTTAAATTCACAATGCCTGCCTTGCGATTTATTGTTTGGGACTATGTGGTTTTTGGTTTGATGTTGGCCATTTCAATGGTCATTGGAATCTTTTTTTCCTTCAACCAGAAATCTGCGAAAGACTTTCTTCAAGCAAACAGAGATCTACGCGTTATTCCTGTATCCATATCTATTCTGGTTTCCTTTATGTCAGCCATTTTAATTTTGGGGACTCCAGCAGAAATGTACATGGACGGTACTCAATTTTATTTACAAGTCTTTGGGACACTTGGATGTGTTGTGGCAGCTACCGTCTTTGTTCCTTTATTCTATCCATTGAAAATAACAAGTGCGTTTGAGGTGAGTATTGATTTAATTAATTCACATCAAGTCAAATGACTTAAAAAGAGTATAAGCACATATACCTGGTCGTCTATATGAAATGTTCGTCACTTTCAAAGGTCGAAACTACAAGAGTTAAAACTGTATATTGTATTATCCAAGTTCACGAGTTTGAACGCAGTGTGGTAAAGTATTGATGCAGCCTTGTTAATATTTGTAGGCCTATAAAGAGAATGTAGTTTTCTAGCTTGCGTACAAATTTAGCACATGCCGATCTTATAAATTAACGAAAACGGACCCAAACTACGTAATAACATTTAACTTCTTTAAGGGTCCCGGAACCTACTTCACCCAAGCCTCATTCCCCGTCCACCACCGAGAAACATTTGATCTGGAAGAAATTTAATAACAGGGCCAAAGTTCTACTGCGCTAAATACGATGCAATCTTTATAATTAAAGAAACAAACCCGACCCGATAACCAGTCCTCCACAGTAACCCAATGGGAGTCTTTTCACTGGTCAGTATTTGTACCGATAAAAATTAAAACAATGTTGATGAACTTATAGGCCGACTCTGGAACATACACATTGGGTCGTAGATAATTGATGTTGTGTTATGGGGTTTCACCGAGATGACAATACATTCGCATCAGTCAATTTTAATGCAGCTTTAAGTGTTATGGCGACTGGTGATGAAACACATAATAATTTAGAGAACGATAAGAAACACGCGAAGTACACAAGTAAAACTGTTATCACATAACTTGAAGACATTGACTACTAGATATCGACCGCTACGAGGCTGTTACGCAAAATAAAGTTGCGGCAAAGACGAAACGTTTTTTTTTTTTTTGGGGGGGGGGGGGGGGGGTAACAACCGATGGGCGAGAGGTCTATTATCAAGCATACAAACGAAGGAATATTAAAAAGATTATAAAACGTGGTTTGTATTGAAAATTACACAGGTTACGACACGGTTGATATTCTTAAACGTGGTGGGACTGTTAATTTTTGATGAAGCCATGGATAAAATTTCTAATAAGGAAATAATGGCAGTTTGCCTTCGGTACAACAACGTTTTATTTATAACAGAGCATCTGGTATGGGGGTGGCCTAGTGGTCTAGAGTCCCGCGCTTCGACCTCTAGCTGGCTGGTCACCTCTGGCTTGCGGCTGTGGTTTCAAGCCCTGGTGTGAGCGTATGCGGCATGGAGATAGGGGCGCCTTCTCAACCTCGTGGGTTTTCTCCGGGCACTCCGGTTTCCTCCCACTGCTAAAGACCCCTACGCACAAGCGAATTATTGAAATAAAATGAAAACCATATGTTAGTCCCAAAATGACCTAGTTTGTGTCAAGTGGACGTTAAATCCCATTTCTCTCCCTCGCATCTTGTATGTCGTCCACAATATTTAGTGTTCAAGCCCGAGTAAAGGTCATTGCTCCAACTGCTCTGTATTCGTACTGCCATAGCCACATACTCGCATTTTAAGCACAAAGACAAGCATGAACCCAGTTAGTCATTCAGACATACGATGTAGACAGTTGGTCTTGAAGTTGGAACTCTTCTGTACAAGCACTGCTCTAAGATTCCCAGCATATTATGGCATTTATCGTTGCCAAAAATTAGAAAGACATTTTAAAACCACTGGTCGTGAAACCCCAAGATAGGCCTTGGTCTGTTTAATGCATATAAACGTTATGACCACATATTAGATTTATTTAGAGAATTCCGAACGGGTAGTCTTCGACACGTAACCCGCGCGCCACCGAAATCTCCCGAAGAATAGTTTAAAAAACAATAAATGTGCAATTCTCTTATTTGATCATTTACCAGAAGAACCTGAGCATAAATTTAGCCCCGAAAATCGCCATGCCATGAATATGACGATGTTTACCCCCCCCCCCCCCGGTGATTTTAGATTTAGTTAGAGAATTTCGAACCGGTAGTCTTCGACACGTAACCCGCGCGCCTCCGGAAGAATAGTTTAAAAAAACAATAAATGTGCAGAAGAACCTAAGAATAAATTTAGCCGGCGGTGATTTTAGGTGAAACAAATCCAATGATTTTATTTTGGAGAAATAAAATGAAATGGGGTTTAACATCCTTCTATTATACTATTCAAAAAAAGTAGGGGATATTTGATTTTGGGGGCATAATACTAAAATATGCAAATGACTACGAAAAAAGTCACTATAGAACCTAACAGAAGAAACATTTCCAGGTACATGTGACGCCCACACGCACCAATAGCTACCGCATGGAATGCAGGTGGTGCTTGGGATCATCATGGGGGTCGAACCCAAGATTTGCACGACTCTGACTTTGAATGTTACAGTCATTGTGGCATTGAATTCCAGGGTGGAAACATCAGTTTAATTGTTTTAGTGACCAGAAAACATGCTACAGATCGGCACAACACAGGCGGTTGTGGCGCGGACGATGAATGTTTCTCAGTCTGTCATAAGCAGGCTATGGTCCAGATACCGTGATACACAATCTGTACACGCTCAGGTCGACAACTCAAGCCCAGGATCGATTTATCTGTACCTTGGCCTTGAGAAATCGTGTCATCACAACAAATCAGATCAGCGCTCGTCTTCAAACAGACACTGGTGTGAGTGGCCAGACGATTCGGAATCGACTGCATAGGGGTCAACTTCGCGCCCGGCGTGATCCCGTGTTTGAGAGATCATCACATTCAGGCAAGACGTCGTTGGTGTAGGGATCGTTAACACTGGGAAAATCGACGCTGGAGCAATGTGATGTTTTCAGATGAGTCAGGGTTCACTGTTGATTTTTTGGACAGACGTAGGAGGGTGTGGCGTCGCCGAAACGAGCACTTCCAAGACGTTAACGTCATCAGACATGATCGTATTGGGGGTGGTTCTGTTATGGTGTGGGGAGGCATCACTGTTGCTGGAAGAACGGCTTTACATGTTGTTGCAGGGCGTGTTACAGGCCAGTACTACCGGGACAACATCTTGGCAGTCCATGTAGCGCCGTTCGCACGACGTCATGGCCGCCGTTTCATCTTCCAGGATGACAACGCAAGATGTCACAGGGCCAGGATCGTTACAGGTTACCTTCAACAACAGAACATCACCTTGGCCAGCACTGAGTCCAGACCTCTCCCCCATCGAGCATGTCTGGGACATGCTTGGACAGAGGTTACGTCAACGTCAACAACGTCCTGCCAATGTCCAAGAACTTGCTGCTGCGTTGCAACAGGAATGGGACAATCTGGACCAAAATGACCTAAGACGTCTCATTAGGAGTATGCCACGTCGGATCAATGCGTGTTTGGCAAACAGAGGAGGATTTACCCGTGACTGACTTTGTTGTGATGTTGTGGTAACTTTGCTGTTTGACCCCGGGTATAATTTTACCCTTATAATGGTCAGTCTGTGCCTTACTTAGTCTATCATTGGAATAAATCGATGAATGTGAACTTCATTTCATTTTGTCATTTGTTTCTTCGTCAGTTTCATTAGGTGACTTTAATAACACTTAAATTGGCGTCTCAAGGCAATACACCCTGTGTATAAATTTAAAGACAATCGGATATTAACTGTGGCCTCAAGAACGGTAGGGGATTTTCAAGCTCACAGAAAATAGGCCTTTTCAACACATAGCCATAAAAACATCGGATAATAACGTTAGCCTCTCGAGTGTCCACGGGCCATTAAATTGACACCGGGCGAATGTAGCTGTCGGCTAAATACGGTCACTTTTCAATATGGGCGTATAGAAATAAGAAAACAAGCCGACAGTGAGGGTGATCCCCCGAATATAGACACGTTTTGCGCGTAAATCTTTTTACAACCAATCAAATTGCTTATCTCTGCTAATCCTTACAGAAGTGCATCTGTTACCCCACATAACAATGCACAAGGGCCAAAAATATTATGAGCCCTCCTCCCCAACACACACAGACACCCATACCTTTTCAAATATTCTGTATTCGCCTTTTATCAGGAGACTCCATTATGAAAATATGGGTGATATCATTATGATTTTCATGTTTTTATACTTCATACATTCATGACACAGATGTCGAAGAACCAAAGAGATTGTTTTTCAATTAATACGCAACATACTTGTTCCCTTATATTTGGGGGAAAAATGCATAAGTAGCACATAATAACATTATTATATATTCGTAATACCAATAATAGGCTCCATTCTGATGACTATTGACAAGTAAATACAATCAAAATTGATAAATTTCTCAGGACGACCATCTTAACAGAACATGATTATGATGTACCAGCAGGTTGTAGTCAAACAAACCAAGAGAATCATGGAGCAGTTAGACTATACAATATTTGATTGGTTGAGCACAATCTCGTAACAAAACAAAAAAACATAAACAGGTATACGATAATTCTACAAGTTTCTAACTTTTGACATTTAAATTCCAATTTGACAAAGCTTCTCGTACAGGCTTAGCAATGCGTGGACGCGCGATTTGCCATTAGTAGGCTGTAACAGCCAAGCTGGACTTGAAGGACGATCTCCTGATTCAATGATACCACCCCGCTTTCACAGAAATGTGTTTGGCGATAGCATCTTCATGAACAGCTACCATAAAGGCATATACACCTATTTTGGAATAATTGATTTTGGAATGGTAATAGAATTTAAAGTGTTTGTTACTATTCCATAAACGTCAAACCGTCAAAACAGCAAACTGTTCTCCTTGGGCGTACTATTATTGTACTAAACCCTACTTTCATAAATCTGCCATTTCACACAAGAGTGGCTAAAGTGTCGTTGTCCTGCACTTTATTATTCGACTACATGTTTCAAAAAAAAAAACTGAGCTAACAAATATGATTTTGTTTGTTGTTTGCTTGAAGACATTGAGCTAACAAATATGAGTATAAACTTTTGTTTGTTTAGATTTTCTAAACCGAGTTCTTTTAGGGGAGATTTTGAGCAATAGCATTGGAGCTTGCTTATCGAAATATATAAGTTTGTTTCAACAATCAAACTATCTTTGTTTTCGGCATTATAAATGGAAGCACAATTTCTGTCTTGGACATCAAAGACCTCCTCTCAATTGCCCCTCGACCCCCTCCCCCTTCTGTACGTTTGCCTCCTTGTTTTTAACAATTTCTTCCTGTTTTACCATATTTGAATTTTCTTCTTATTTTCTCGTTTTGTAATTATAAAATTACAAACTAGTACGGTGTACTGGATTAAACAATTACCCTTTTTTTGTGTCAAAGCACAAGTGGTTCGAGAATGAGGGGTGGAGATGGCGGGTCGTTGTCCACTTTATACAATTGTGGTTGTTAGGGGCTAAACCTCCACCCAATATGAACTAGGTCATTTCAATAATTTAACCCCAGGAGACTCACCGACAGAATTTATGATCTAAAAAGTGTATGCTCCTAAATTTCAAACACTTTGCAGGGTATCTGACACAAATATCGATGAATAAAATCTATGAGAAGAATTTAAGGGGTAAATAATTTAGTAGGGGTTGTGACAGGTTTAAAACTACAACGTTCCTTAGAACAAATTTTAATCTGGGCGTATTGTAAAATAGCTGAATGGGCAATAAATCTGATTGGATTATGTTCATATAATATTTTATCATGTAAAAACAATTCTCCACTCCTGTCCCAGATTTTCGTCGTGTGGAAACCGAGAAACACTAAACCCTAGAAAATGGAGGAAAGCGTGCTTCGCTTCGTAGTGTGGGACTATGTAGTTTTTGGGTTGATGTTGTCAATTTCTGCATTAATTGGCATCTATTTTGCTTGGAATCAAAATACAACAAAGGAATATCTACAGGCTAGTAATAGTGTAGGCGTTATACCAGTTGCAATCTCCATCTTAGTTTCGTTTATATCTGCAATCTTGATTCTCGGCACACCAGCAGAAATGTACATGGATGGAACCCAATTTTATATGAGAGTAATTGGGTGTTCCGGATGTTTCCTAGCGGCATTGATATACGTACCTCTTTTCTTTCCACTCAAAGTTACCAGCTCATATCAGGTAAATATTCAGAAAATGTATACAAGATAAATATTGAATATATTTGTTCTTCGTTCCTTTAAACCTATACTTTACATACTACCTTTTTAGTAACTTAAATTTAACCTCAATTTCCAATTTTTTATTATTGATTTAATGTTTCAGGGGTCGGTTGCTCAGAGCTCCGTTACCTTTTAATGATCCGAAACATTCAGTTGACGGATCGTTAACTTTAACAGAGAGAAAGATGGTTGCTAAAAGCGCCGTTAACTTTAACGTGTCGTTAACTTCGCGTTATAGTCCGACAGCAGAACGAACCTGGAAATATAATCCACCTAATATTGTTTGATGGATTATATATCTTCAAAAGGTGTAGGTTCGGAATCTGGATGATGCCACCCTTATAGAAATTGAAATATTCAAGATGGCCACAATGAGGTATTTTCTGGTTATTTTGTGGGGTTAAATTTATGACAGATTCTCTCGAACCTCGCCTTGAAGGCGGTTTGTAGAAGATTTGAACCGCTGAATCCAATGAGCTTGGTTATTCCTGCTTACAGTGACGGTATAACAAAACAATAGATTCTTGTTGGATTATTTCCCTTGGTGAAATTTAAATATTTAAGATGGCTGTCATGAGGTATTTTCTGGTTATTTAGTGGGTTAAAATTTGTGGCAGATTCTCTCGGGCCTCGCCTCATAGGTGGTTTCTAGAAGAATTCGACCCACTGAATCCAATGAGCTTGGTTATTCCTCCTTAAAGTGACGGCTAATTCCGCTGGCGGTCCAAATTCAAAATGGATTCTCATTTGGAGGGAAACTAATACAGTTCGCTAAAAAGGTGTGTAATATATTACACAATAGATTCTAGCTGGATTATATGTATTAGATATGTGTAGATTCTGCTCCGGATGATGACACCCTTGGCGAAATTAAAATATTCAGGATGGCCGCCATGAGGTATTTTCTGGTTATTTATTGGGTTAAACTAAGTGACAGATTCTCTAGGACCTTGGTTTAAGGGTGGGGTGTATAAGAATTTGACGTACTTAATCTAACGAACTTGGATATTCTCCCTATAGGTGACGGCTAATCCGATAACGGGGGGGGGGGGGGAATTAAAAATAGGGGCTCATTTTGGCAGGAAACTCGTTCCCTAAAAGGGTGTGTAATATATTGAAATACAGGTTTTAGGAGGATTGTGTAGATTCCGAATCCAGATGATGCTACTTGGGGAAATTAAATTATTCAAGATTGCCGCTCTAGGACATTTTCTGGTTATTTATTGGGTAAAATTTGTGACAGATTCTGTCGGACATAGATTTAAATGTGGTTTCTACCCGAATTTGACTCAATGAATCCAACGAGCTTGGATATTCGTCCATCAAGTGACGACTAATTCCACAAGGATGTCAAAAGCAAAATGGGACTAATAAAGGTCCCTAAAATGGTGTGTAATTAATAAATTGAAATATAGCTGGCAATTACTTCCGATATAAACATAAAAACATGTTCCGACCAAAAGATATTATACGTTGTGTGCAATATTTGGCGAGACATAATAATAGTAGTAATTTGGTAATGTAATACCTCAAACTATAGGTTTTCGTGCCATCACCGAACGAAACGCCAATATTGTGCCCAAATTCGACAAAATAGCGAAGTTTGGGAAACCGCAGCAGAAGATAGTAAGAGTACTGTAGAATGAGCGTTAAACTACCCCGAAGACACTCTACTCCTTGTATTCTTGTAAGATTGTGAATCTCACATATTGGAGATACATAACCAACCAAAAACCTACATTTCAATATATTAAACACCTTTTTGGGGAACTCCTGGAACTTTGTCAGTTTCCCGCTAAAATGAGCCTCCATTGTATATCTTTTCCTCTAGCAGGATTATCCGTTAATTTTGGAGAAATACCCCAGCTCACTGGACTAATTTGGTAGTCATTACCAAAGCCGTGGGAGTTTCCCTAACACCAAGTTAGGCGAATTAAACAGTTGTAGCATATGTCAGACAGGATCACTTCCCACTAATTGGAAAAGAAGTTACAAGATACTGAAATTGAGCAAATCTTCGACACTATGGAAAACTGTACCACAAGTTTTCAAGAACGCTGGGCTCGAGGGAACTGCCCAGAAAAGTCCCTCTGGCTTAACACTGATTCACCTCAATGTAGATTAAGTGTTCAGCAGGTTATATTTTTTTACACACAACACACGTCTATCTTAGATGGTATATCTCGTCTCGCCTCACGACAATACACAGTGTGCATAAATTTAAAGTCAATCGGAAAATAACTGTGGCTTGCAGAACGTGGGTGGAATTTTCAAGCTCACAGAAAATAGACTTTTCGTCGCATGCCATAAACATGGGATAATAACATTAGTCCCTAGAGTGTCCACATGCCAATAAATGACATCGGACGGATGGGACTGACAACAACATACGACCAGATTTCAATATGGGCGTATAGAAATAGGAAAACAAGCCAACAGTGAGGCATCTTAAATAGAAAGCTTGATCTCGCCTCAACTACATACATCTTATCAAGATGTTGCAAAACTAGCGAACGTTGCTTAAGGAACATGACAGTTAGGTGCTTGATCTCTAGTCACCCTGTCATTTGTATGGCGGTATATTAGTGCCAAAATTCTAACATGCTATCGTCTAATTTCTTACTTCTGTTCATGTAATTTCTAACCTCCATTCATGCAACTTCTTACTTCCATTCATGTAATTTCTAATTTAAGACAATGTATAATTCAACTTCTTTATTTGTTCAGTGTAAATATCAATTCTATTTCATCTTATTTCTAAGATTGGGGCGAAAAATGTCTACTTCATTGTGGTATTACATGTTAAGCATGAACGGCAAACAAATTTAGAATTTTGTTACTTCTACCTAGCAACCATCATTATGACATCGTTTGGTGTCGCCACTGCGTGCTCAATTGGGTGATTGCGCGCCTCATCGGGACCATCATTTGGTATAAACGACCCATTCTTCGTTTGGTTGAAGGTTGGAAGGCGTGCTGAGAGAGAGAGAGAGAGGCCACTTAGTATTAAACTCAATATCTGTGTAGGCCTATTTATAACATTTATACCCTGCCAGGCGCGGATCCAGGATTTTTTGTGGGGGAGGGGGGTCTAGGTTTGATAATTCCTTAACTAATTGCGCTCAACCAATTAACGGGGGGTTTGGGGGCGCTCCCCCAGAAAAATTTGGTAAATTAGATTCAATTTGGTGCATTCTGACGTATTTCCGGAAGGTAAATTCCAAAATTACAGGTCTAAAAATCGCCAATAAAATCGCATAGATTTAAGTTTCAAATTTTCAAGTCTGAGCGGGGGGGGGGGGGGGTCCGGACCCCCTGGACCCCCTCTCTGGATCCGCGCCTGCCTGTGTTAATATAGACCAACTGCATATAAATATTAATTATTGGCTCAACCGTAAAAAAAATAAAATAAAATTCTCCTAATCCCGTTTAGCTTATATTTGAAATAGCAAATGAAATGAAATGAAAGAGGGTTTAACGCTCTACTGTTCTGTTCCTAACCGGGCTAATGGAGACGGACATACACCATGACCATGATGGTGTGCTTTAGGGAAATATTGCCCGGAGAGCGGATCTACGACCTGGACTTATATCGAAATCTAACGGTCACGGGATCTTTTACGTGCACGCCAACATGTACATGGAACCTCGGGTTTTCATCCCATCGGAACGACAAGACACTGATAAGGGGGAACCACGCCAGAAAATCTGGATGAACTTTTTTCGACCAATGCAGGGATCGAACTCCCGACACACAGCCTAGCGAACCTGCGTCTTACCCACTTAGCCACGGTATTCGAAATAGTATTTGCAAACCATACATTTATATCACGTTCAATGTTGTTTAGAGGGTAGGATGGCCGAATGGTTAGCACGTGCACGCTGTAACATAAGGTCTGTCATCGAATAAACCGGCGTGGTTTCGATTTCCCGTTTTTACGTGACATTGAGCAGGGCCGCCTTTCCAACCTCGTGGGTTTTCTCCGGGTCCTCCGGTTTCCTCCCACTGCTAAACACTCCTACGCGCAAGCGAATTATTGAAATACAATTGAACGGCGTTAATACCGAAATGACCTGGTTGGCGTCGAGTGGATGTTAAACCCCATGTCCCCATCTCTCTCTCCCGATGTTGTTTCCAATTTTAACACTCAGGCAAGCCACTCAATCTGACGAAGAGCGAGTCGTTTGTATCAATAGAATGGTCCCGATCAGGTGCTCAATCGCCAAACTGAGCAAACGGTAGCGACACCAAACGATGTCATAATGATGGTTGCTAGGTAGAAGTATTAAAATTCTAAATTTGTTTGCCGTTCATGCTTAACATGTAATACCACAATGAAGTAGACATTTGTCGCCCCAATATTAGAAATAAGATGAAATAGAATTGATATTTACGCTGAACAAATAAAGAAGTTGAATTATACATTGTCTTAATTTAGAAATTACATGAATGGAAGTTAGAAGTTACATGAATGGGGGTTAGAAACTACATGAATAGAAGTAAGAAATTAGACGAAAGCATGTTAGAATTTTGGCACTAATATACCGCCATACTATGGTGCCCTCTTTTTCACTGGTGATGCAAGGGCCTTAAGCCACATTTTCAGCCAGGAGATTCATGCAAGCCGAGTCTTGTGCAGAAATAATTCATACATACTCTTCTATTTCGGTTCTCCTTTTCTTCACATGGTATATCACCTCAATGGTGACATAGTCTTTACCACAGTGG
Source organism: Patella caerulea (assembly GCA_036850965.1). Classification (NCBI taxonomy): domain Eukaryota; kingdom Metazoa; phylum Mollusca; class Gastropoda; family Patellidae; genus Patella; species Patella caerulea. The sequence goes on from JAZGQO010000006.1 coordinate 31,628,042, forward strand.
TTTTATCTGTCTTGGTCTCAGTGGTCTTCCATTGGTCTGAGAAGTCTTGGTCTGAGTAGTCCTTGATCTGAGTTGTCATGCAATTAGGGGGCGGGGGTCATGGTGGCTAAGTGGGTAAGTCGCTGGCTCGCTAACCTGGAGATCGTGTGTTCGATCCTTACATTTACCGAGAAAGTTCAACCAGATTTTCCGACGTGGTTCCCCCCTTGTCAGTGGTGCGGGACGGAGGATCTGGCAAGGAGAGCTGCCCAGTCGTTCGGATTGGGCGAAAAACAGAGGTCTTGTGTACACATTGGCGTGCACGTAAAAGATCCCTTGGCCAAGAAAGTTCATCCAGATTTTCCGGCGTGGTTTCCCCTTGTTTGTGATGCATGGCGGTTGTCTTGTTCGAATGGGACGGAAAACCGAGCTCCCGTGTACACATTGACCGTACACGTAAATAATCCCTTGGCAGTTGGAATTCGAAATAAGAGAAGGCCGTTTTGCCGCTGCCCGGGCAAAATTTCTCTCATCGTACACCGTATGGCGCCTGTCCGGCAGAAAGTAGGACGTTAAACTCCATTTCATTTCACTTATCCAACAAATCAGCATTCGTCTCCCGTCAAGCCTGCTATTTCCATCTTATTTGATCCACTGGTCAGCACATGCCCTAAATTTTTCCAAGCTTCTCACAGTGAACGGTTTTAGCTCTGAGTTTGTAACAATCTTCACGGGAGCTATATGTCAGTCACGTGACCTATTAAAACCAAATCACTGTGAAATTCACATTGATAATTGGTTTTCTGTCAAACGTCAAAGAATGGATAAAAGAAACATTGTGTGGCAATTCAAAGTAACACTAGAAGAATTAGACGGTGTACTTTATTTTTCACCTGAAACTTGCTGGCACGGAAAATCAGAAGCAAGTTAGCTAGAAATTTCACACCACGGCCTAAAAACAATTCACCACTCCTGTCCCAGATTATCGTCGTGTAGAAACTGGGAATTACTAAGCCCTCGAAAATGGATGAAAGACTGCTTCGCTTCGTAGTATGGGACTATGTAGTTTTTGTGTTGATGTTGACAATTTCTGCATTAATTGGCATCTATTTTGCTTGGAATCAAAATACAACACAGGAATATCTTCAGGCTAGTAATAGTGTAGGCGTTATACCAGTTGCAATCTCCATCTTAGTTTCATATATATCCGCAGTCTTAATTCTCGGCACACCAGCAGAAATGTACATGGATGGAACCCAATTTTATATGAGAGTAATTGGGTGTTCCGGATGTTTTCTAGCGGCATTGATATACGTACCTCTTTTCTTTCCACTCAAAGTTACCAGCTCATATCAGGTAAATATTCAGAAAATGTATACATGATAAATATTGAGTATTTCTGTTCTTCATCCCTTTATATCCACTTTCTTTAAATTCTACCTTTTGTAGTAATTTAAATTTAACCATAACTTACAGATTGTTTTCTTTATTGATTTAATGTTTCAGGTCTACAAATGCATGTATGTTGTTAACATTATATTGTAATAGGCAAGATTATTACATGCAGGGTCTATAAGGGTCTGTCTGTCCTCCAATCAAGCTTCTGTGAATAAATATTGTTTAGAAAAAAGATAAGCCTAGAATAGACCCATTCAATTATCGAAATTTCTAGCACTGAAACGCAATTGGTTGTTGAAATCCTTGAAAACAATTATTAAAGTAGCTAAGTCTCTAACTCAATATCGTCCAAAGTCTTCGGCATTCAAAACACGAATTATTTTTCAATTTAAATCAACACTGATGTTGTCATTTTACCTGGAAAAGATGGGCTTTTGATTTCCAATATTTAAAACAAAATAAACATTTTAACATTGGTACACGAATCGTGTACCATAATACGTTTCAGTCCCAGTTCTAGCAAGAGACCCGAGGGACGAGGCTAGAAACATTGCACCAAATCAAACGGCGTATGTAGACTGAAATAACCAGACACTCGAAATAGTCACTCGATTGAAACTTCTGGCTTATTTTGCCGAACATAACTGATTTGAAATTAGAGTACAAACGAAAACGATTGAATGTAAATCAGTTTGTATACATTCATATTACATTATTATATGCGTTGTGACCCATTTGTGGCAATTTCTAGGTCTCAAATATTAGCGATTTAGCTCCTTTAAATGTGTATGACACCACTGGCAAACTGTTCGTAATAACCGACAAGAGCGTCAATTTTTAATGAACTATTTTCAATTTTGGATAATACAATGTGTAAAATATGCATTTCTTTACTTGTAAGTCACTTTGGGAGACATTGACAAAAACGCTCTGGTCAGAGATTTTAGCACCTCGTGCAAAGTGTATTTTTAGTTGATAATAAAATTAGTATTATAACAATCAGATCCAAAACTTTTTTTTTAAAAAAAAGGTCGGGGCATAGAAACTGCACAGACTTATAGTTCATTTATTATCTACATTTTCTGGACAAATGACTGAATAGATGAAGAAAAAGAGATAACTATATATTTTATGGCAATAAATGGCCAAATTAACCATAAAAATAAGAAAACACTAACAAATGTAATGTTTATGTAAAATAGATAACTTCTCAAATTACATTATTTATTTGCAATGTTACATGCTTGAACGAATCCAGATCAGCGAAGTCACATTTTCACTATTGACATGTAACTCACAGTGAATACACATGACAGAACTTTCATATTGTAAGATAGCGTTTTAATAGTGTTCACATAAAATACAAATCTGGTTGTCTAAAACCAAGGACCGTATTATAGGTCCATGACAATACAAGTGTATTTCCCTAGTGATTCAATGTGAATTAAAAATCCAAACTGTACTAAGCAAGAGGTTGAGTTTTGATGCACTCCTAAATCAAATTCATCCAAGATATTTTGATCGTTTAAGATACATAATGTTAGCTCTAAATATACCTTTGTTCTCGGGAGGTACAGAAATTATTAATTAGACATTTATCCACAAGACAACCCATACTCAACTCACTAGTTCACCGGATGGGTTAACTTTGAACGGATTGAAAGATGATCATCATTTAATCATTAATTTAAAGCTGGATAACCAAGACTTCTTTTATTATCCTAACAACAGTAACGATGAAAATCTTTATAATTTCACTGCATGAAGTACTTTTAATTTGACTGAAATTTCCAATATATTCCCTTTTCTTTACCAATTTTAAACTATTACAGCGACAACTTCAGCTTTTTTTAATCTAATTCTTATTTACATAATGCATATTTAACGTATCTTTTAATTTTCATCTGAAGCGAAAGTAAATATGGCATCACTAAATTTGGGAATATTTCACAATTTGCGTAAAAGACAGGTTGGAAAAACTCCGAGATCTTTCGATCCTTTAACCCTTGTGCGTACACATCGCACGAAAAACGTTGTCGGTAACAAGGGGTAATCTTAGATCCCAGACATAAAAAGGTTTTTCATTCAAATACGATCAAAGTACAGCTTCGTATCAAGACTGAACAATAATCGACCAGGCTAGATCAAAATATTTCAGGTATTATCAGTGACGATAGGGAATTATAAGATTTTTTTGAAACCATACAAATCTAAAAATATCGTAAATTGTCATGTTCCATGCAGAATAGTCTTTTGATGGGGTTGGTAGTGTACCTTGATTTGCTCTCAGATCTAGATTACTAGAATAACCAAAACAATATCATCAGTAAGAACGGTTCCTAATACAAATCTAGCACTGATTACAGGACAGATTAGACACCTTTAACTAGTAAAATGTTGAAAGTAAAGGGGAGGGGGGTCCACAAGACCCCTGGTAACCGACAACGAAGTTTCTCGTCAAATGATGAATGTTGCCACTGCCTCACATCCATTTTATTTACAGTATTATACTCGACATTAAGTAGCTGACAATGTATAAAATTCTCGCTACACAATTATGAACCAATTTCTCACAAACGTTAAGGATATGGTCGTGGGGTGCAAAAATACCCCTTGTATACGCACAAGGGTTAAGCGGTTTATACACTATACAACCAATCCATACAACCGGCGGAAGCAACACACATTTCAAATTTGATCTTAATCTGACAACCATGGTATGCGTATTACATGTTTTTACACTTAATTGTGTGGGACCTCTTATTTAACCGCATTCGAACTTAACTACGAAGACTGTTACGGTAAAATGTTTTACGGGTTTTATTTTTAAAAAAAAACAACGTAAAGACCCCCCCCCCCAAGAAAATTACGACCTAAAGGGTCGACAAGGTTAAAAATGCGATTTTTGGTACAATCTGGGTCATTATCCATGAAGTTACGAACCGATGTGTGTCAATATGGAAAGGAACCGAGATCTTTGGCATAAAAAAAACAACATGTATTTCAAGTTTCGTAAAATTGTGCCTAAATTAATAAATCGCATTTATAACCAACTTATTATATCGTACCTGTCATCTCTAACCGGGCGTCAAATCAGGCCGATCTCCCGTTTTTTGGAAATCTGAATGGCGACTCTTTAGATAGTTCTCTGGACGATTGCTAATCGGGAAGTGCGAGTCATTACCAAAGCCGCAGGAGTTTCCCTAACGCCGCGTTAGGCAAATCAGTTGTAGACAGCACGACATCCACTGGCAATTGGAAACATACAAGATACTGAAATTGATCAATGGAAAACCAAATTCTATAAGTCTTAAACGAAACTTGTATAAAGTAATGCATATGGCTTGAGGGAACTGTTCAACGACTAAGTCCAGAAAAATGAACACTTGGCGAGTAGACTGGGATAGATAAGCGACCTTGATTAAAATTTAATGCACTTCGACGCCAAGTAACGCGGATTCGCTGCCAAATAACCCGGATTCAAAGGCGGGACGGTTGCAGTGCGAGTTCGCATACTGTTTCGATACTTTCGCGACTGGATTGGCATATTCAATTCTGTCTCATCAACTACAGCATCACACAAGGTTAGACTAGACGAGTGGGTTACAACTACTCCGTGCTCTCTCTCTTAAATATCGACTTGCGCGTAGGGTTTTTTAGCAGTGGGAGGAAACCGGAAGATCCGGAGAAACGCGATCCTACTCCTTGTCACGTACAACCGGGGAATCGAAACCATGCCAATTGACCCAATGAAAGACTGTATGATACAGCGCACACGTCATAATCATTCGACCATCCAACCCTCCTGTCACATTTTGGTGAAAGTGAGATAAGACCACCATAGACAAAATCTTGATAGCACCTTCATCAGCAAAGTATAACAGCATATATCCACTGTCCAATCAAATTGTATTTTACGCAACTTTCGCGCAAATCAAATTGTAAGCGGCGCAAGCGTCCAATGTGACTGTCAAATGATGAGTAGAAGACTTAATCCCCTCTTAAGGGATGGAAATATGTTAATGCTCCAGGAAGTAATGTCATATAATTGTTGCATAATATATAGTTCACCACGACTGTATTGGAGTTCATTCCCATGCGTTAATATATGGCCCATTAACCTTATGGTAAGAGGTGAAACAAGATGTGGTCGCGGTTTATTTGTTTTAAGGAGATGGTAAAATAACCCACGCACATCCCCAAAAGATGGCATTAGTTACTTGAAAGAGTGGATAGTAAATGTTCTATGTATTGATTCGCATAACTGTCTAAAGAATCATTTTTAAACAGATAAAATGTCAAATTACACGAACTTTACAAAAAAGATGCCGACAAAATCGAAGGAGTTGGGCTGACATACTTCAAGAACACTTTCCGAAATTCTAGCATCCCAATATTTGGTCCAAGAAAAGATCAACGTGACTAGTGCATCTTGACATCAGTCTCGAAAAAATCCCACTTTTTCAAACAGACAATAATATCAACAAAGCATGTGGTTTTTTTTGGTCTTTTTTATTTGAATTAAACGCAAATGAAAAATACACTGTTTTTTTTTATTAAATAACTTATAAATTATAAGATCCAGTTGTCATTTAAAGAAAAAGTCGAATGAACTGAACTGAGGATTTACGTCCCTGGTTGGCTCTGAGACTTTATTAGGCGGGAGAGGGTAATGATGTGGTAAAGCTACTTTGATTTTGTTGATATTGTTTCATTCAGTCTGGAGACACCTAAATAGTCGGAACTAATATCAGCTACAATTATTAGATTGTGGGTGACTGTAGTTACATAATTGTAGCCAGGGACTGCATGAATAGTTTGTTGACGACTCTTAAGTTGTATAATAATCTTGCTATCTGGAATATATTATGTTTAATTTTATTATTTATGTAATAGAAAACCATGTCTTATTGTTTATCATTAGTGAGTTTATATCTCTATTTTTTGTTTCCGTTTTCGGAAGTGTCCCACAATACATGGCCTGATATTACTGAGTATTATTATCTCCCTTTACTTAAATAACTGAATTTGAATATATAGAATGCAATAATTTAATAACTTATATACATATCATATAGTGTATTCGTGGTAAATAAAATATACTTTTGTCAGATTGATCATAAATAGCATTATGTTTATCTGTTGAATTTTTATATGGTCGTAACTTTACATGATGGTCAGGAAATGAAATCTAAAGATGCCCAGAAGATGGTGTTATCCTGCACTAGTACCATGATCAGTTGTTTCCACTGGGATATACGATTTACTTATTTTACACCCACAGTTCTACATAAATGTTCTTTGAAGGTACAGGACATAATTGCTTGCAGCTAATGAACAGACACAGCCTTTTGACAATGGATAAAGTACAGACGAGGCTATTAACAGATACAGCATAGTCTTTAGCTATTACACAGAGCAGAACAGATTACAGAACGGCTTGAGCTTGGACAGTTCGCAAACGAAAGCTACCGAACATATAAATAAATAATAGCAAGTCAGCTCTCTTCTTTAAAGCTCTACTTTAAAGGCTTGTAGATCACTGGTGGTGGAGAAAATACAGGGCGTGGGTCCTAACCATCATTGCAGCAACATTCACACTACCAAACCGCTTAATCTTTTGGTGGCGAAAAATAGAAATGGCTCCCCCTTTACAGATATATCGCACTGTGTTGTACAGATAATGACCGAATCTAGTTCACATCATTCTTGCATAGACAAATGAGAAATTCACCTACATCGTTGAAGACAACAGACCGACACGATTTTTAAGAAAAGATAGGCAACATATGGATGACGATACCAGCTTACACTTAGAAGGTACTCCCCGTAAGACGTCGACGCAGTTTGTCAGTTACAGTGAAAACCTTAATTCTTGACTTCCCAAGTAGATACCCACAGAGCATTATCTTCTATCTTTAACAAATTATCCTTTTCAAATTATAGATAATATTGACTGTATATTAAATGATAATGATGTTTAGGTAATTATGTCTTTGGTATTATGGCCTGGGCTGTCATATGTCTATTTCAAAATTTCTATTTTTTGTTTTCAATTATTGGGAAAATAACTGATGTAAAGTTTATGGAGTCATGGATAATTTATTGTGTAAAATGCACGCGATTGGAAATTTACTAATTTCATCATACACTGTAACCATCCAATCATATCAGTAATTGCACAGATTTGGGATCATGAATAAGCCGATCTGTGCATGATGTCCATATGGGTCCTATAAAACAGACCCTGCAGTTATTTTAAGATTAGATATCGCTGGGTTCCGGAGAGATTAAAGCAGCTGGATTCCAGTCAAAGAAGATGTAGTAATTTACGGGTGGGATGAGATTAAGAGGATGACTTTATTGTAATCTGTTATATATGCATGTACCAATGTATCCAGCTTGACATAAAAATGTAGAACTGAACTGTTGCATTGTTATTCCTGTTAAGATAAACGCCTTAACTAATGAGAGGATACAAGTGTTTACGAGATATATTAAGAAGAAAATACACAACGTAAAAATGAAGCCAAAAAAGACTGGGCTTCTAAGATATATAGATCATGTTGCGACCGGAATTGAGAGTCCACTTTTCACGGTTAAATCGGTTATGATCGGCGAAATACAACAGCAGTCTCGATCGTATGGCATCCTCTAGCGTCTGTTTATTTCAGTCTACACCGGCAGTATTTATTGTTCATTCTCCCCAGATAAGAATATGCCGTCAACGCGTTAAAGGACTTGGTGAATATGTCCAGTCTTGTTCTTAGAACTCCTTGTTGACAAATGGTGCTGAAACGCATTATGGTACACGATTCGTGTTCGATTAGTAAAATGTTTATTTTGTCTTAAATATTGTATCAGAGGACCATCTCTTCCCGGTAAGTTCAAATATGAGTGAAGTCTGTGTCACCACGGGCCCGGGACTGTACAGCGCAGTGGACGCTTACGGCTAGCCCCCGGATCCATTCACTCTTTTTTGAATTGTTTGGTTTGTGGTCTCTGAGTATGATGTCTTGTCTGTACATTTGTTTTTGTGTAAAATTGTGTGTGTTGCAGCCCCCCTGCACTTACTATAATATTAGAGACTGTACCCATTTAATGAATGCTTTGGACAGACGATTTCAACCTTTATAAATCGGACGAATGTATAGAAGTCAGGTAAAGAACAGACATGGGAGAATTACTGAAAATCTAACATAGTTGGCCACTCCAAAAAAGACAAGTTACCCTCGTATACCCTACTGCTGAGCTCGAGACGCGTTTCCCGATTCTATACAACACTGAAATGTTATGGGGAAATCCATTGAATTTTGGAGAATATATTTCCAATGTGATTATAAAATTCTGTCACTTTATGTAAAATTGGTGGATGGCAACAATGAACCAACCTTAAACAATGCCCTAATATAAAACATATAACTGGAACAAATTACCGAACCGTTACATCCTGCGAATGCTCGTTTAAAAACTTTAATCCTAATTTTATAACGTCTGTGACGGTTACTCATTATCGCAAAGAATCAACGAAGCTCTGGATTATTTTGCAGATTTGTACTTTTTAAATGCGATGATGGTAAGGTTGTGTCGCATTAATCATGCGTTAACTATCCTGATTTTTTTTTTTTTTTTTTTTTTAAATTTATCCTGATTTTTTTTTTTTTTTTTTTTTTTTGAATTTACAGCGGTAGGCCTAAATACCCAACATAGACTAATCAAGTTTTTGTCAAAAAAGAATGTTAGAAGCATTTTCTTAGTGATTTTGATGTGCTGAATACGAATATCCATATTCCCAAGACGAAATTTGAGTTTTTGACCTTCTAATTAGCATAAATACAAACTGGCCGCCAAATGAGGAAGTAGACCCCAATGAATGTAAAAAAATGTTGTCATTATGCCCCATGACGTCACTATGACGTCAAATTCAAAATGGCGTCGTTTAAATCGAATTTCTGTTTTAAAAAATCGAGATTTATGTAATGTGACATTCATATTCCAAACCAATAATTCTAATACTATACGATAATCAATTTATTGTCATTAACTCTAGGATTAAGATACCCATATACCGGTACATAGAACTATAGGTAGCCTACTCTTACTGTAAGTGCGATTCTTATACTGTTAAGCACATGTTGTAAAGATATTGTCTCTCAGAGTAATAATGATTTACACTTTCATATCTCTTCACAATGCATTCATGCAATTTTGATTGACAGTCTGACATTTACACATGAGTGTACTTTTCATATCCGACTTCTTGCACTTACATCGCCCAGTACTGCAGCTTGTCTTGCATGCACAGCTTACAATGTCCAGACAACCATCTGCAATAGGAGTTAATGACATTAAGATTGGTTGTAATCCAGAATCTGTTAGTTTCCACCCATTTCAGTTGGTGAGGGTAAGTCTGTCCTTGGACAATTTACCTGTCTCCATACCATCGTTTGGTAGTGTACATGATACAGATGGAATCTCAGAGCGCCGGTGGCTTACCAGTTTGGACGAACAGTAAATGTCTACCTTTTTCGACAGAGTCAGCTCCCCGTAGATTATAGATTTTACAAATAAAGGATTCTGCAGATTTGATTGCCTCTTCCGTAAGTATTCCAACTCCTACATTTTGCAGTAGTGCATGGTGGGACATGTACACTTTCCAGACCGTTCTTTTAGTATGGTTTGCAATGAAGGGGGTCGTGTTGCTGATACTCTAGGTAGATTATTGTATGTATCGCCGTTTCTTAGAGGTTCCAGTCATCATCCAGAGGTGATAACATTGTACACGAGGGAATGGTGGATGAAAAGTAGAAGGAGGTCAGTGTCTCTACTTGATATAACGACCGTGTCGTAGGGACAGTGTATCGCATGTAGACCTAGCCTCGTATCGGCTTCTTTGTGCGAAGCACTCAGTTTATGCAAATCCGTTGTCGCCTTTGATGACCGCACTTCTAGTTCATCCGTAAATCCACCTGCAACTACTAGTTCTTTGTCTTCTAGTGCATGTAAGCACAGTTCTTGGGCAGAGGTACATCGCAACCCTCTTATTTGCCTTGTTGTTTTATTGCGTAGTAGTCTCGTAGAGCCTTTGATCGTTTCCTCTCTATATCTGTCGAATACTACATCTACACGCTGATAGTTAGCACTGCGCGCATGTATCTGTCAGCTAGATCACCAAATGTTACGGTATTTTCAGGCTTTCCTAAAGCCACTACAAGGGCCTGACCATCGATGACGAGACAACCGGATACTTCAGGGCTAATTACTTGTGGACATTCAATGCCTTCAGTTAACACGTCTGCAATGATAGCTTTGTTCCCCGTACGTAATGTTCCGTTGATTTCTGCAAGTGATGCCGGAACTGGAAGAAGTTCATGAGTTAATACAGCCGGCAAGTCAACATCGCGCCCCGAATTATATATATCATAAAAACCCACACCAGTCATTTATATATCAAATTTACCGGGAAAAAAAATGAAAACCAGTGTGAGTCCTGATCAAAAGTGAAGAAGATTAACGAGGCACTATTGACAAAACAAGACGCCTAATAATATATTATTCAATATTCTTAAAAGAAAAAAATTGATAGTAAGAATGGTTTTTAAAACTGAACAGAAGCCATATTTCTTTAGAAGATTTCGTCAAATACTCAAAGTAGATACATGAACCACAATATATGAATTGTCCTATCATATTTCAATGTTATCTTGTACTCAACCTACATTTTTGTTATAGATAGATTTCTTGAATGACCAATAAATATGATTGTCTCGTACAATAATCTTTTATATCCCTATGTAGACATCCTTGCTATAAATACAGATAAGTTTTGCCAGAATTGTGCCGATTTCACTTCATTCTATAATCTCACAAAAGAATTAAACATGGAGGATAACGCCCTGCGCTTTGGAACATGGGACTACGTGGTATTTGCGTTGATGTTGTCTGTATCGGCAGCAATAGGAATATTCTTTGCATTTGGACAAAAAACAACAAAAGAATTTCTTCAAGCCAATAGAAGTATGGGTGTTGTACCTGTTGCTATCTCGATTCTAGTTTCTTTCATGTCGGCCATCTTGATTCTGGGAACACCGGCAGAAATGTATGTGGAAGGAACTCAGTTTTATATGAGAGTTATTGGAAGTTCTGGAGCTCTGTTTGCGGCCCTGATTTTTGTTCCTCTTTTCTTTCCGCTTAAGGTGACAAGTTCATATGAGGTAAATATTGTCAATAACTGTAGCCCATTCTCAATATCATGGAATAGCTGTGTAAATAGTGGCCTAACTAGCACGGGATAGGGGGTGCTTCTCCCCTTCCTGAAGAAGTGGCCCACCTGGCTGGCGACAGAGAGATCATGCATAGTGGAGACTTGAATGTCAAAGGCCCAACCACGCGAAAGTAATTCGGCGCACACTACCCTTAAAGACCCACTATTTGGTACGATTATTCAAATCCAAATCGAAGTCATTGGCGCCACATTAATAGAATTGGGCCTAGGCCATTGGGTCCCCACTACTTGCAGGAACCCAACTTTTATGTAATTGGGCCCACTCGTGTATCATAAGGACACATTGATTTTTTAATCGCCCATGATCAATGCTAGAGAACCACTCTTCGTTGCATGCGAGGCGCCTATACTTATCTATTTACACATCACCTTGGGGCCCCGTCGCCCGACCCATCGCCCTTGATCAGGGCTACATCGGCCTGAACTGAAAGAGCCGCGTAAACAGTGAAAACAATATCGGGTTGGTGTAGCCGGGGCCAGGCTATATCTGAATCTAGGTAAATCGGCCGTCTTCATTAGCTCGGTCGGACCAAAGTATTAGGACATTAAACCCCATTTCATTTCATTATGTAAATCTGTTCCATTCATTACGTATAGTGCCTTGTCCAATCAACAAGATTCTTGTTGACTCCAAGATAGACCAAGATATGCTCAATTGAATTTAGATCGATTGTATTTGCTGGCGAAAATAGTGTCGCAACGCCCTCTTGTCGGCGAATATCAAAAATCAACACGCACAGGGACAGCGTAATATAGCGTTGTCATCCAGAAAAATGGCCTCGTGAGAAAGGGGGTGATTTTTAAAGTGGGCATGTACACCTCTAGATATGACACGCCCCCCCCCTCCCTCTGTTAATCACCCTATAACACGACAGCTGGTGTGATAAATTTCGTAATCTATTGTAATATCGCTTTACACGAATTTGATTGGTCAGTTGAAAAGGAACCACTTTTTTATTTTCATAGAGCAGTTCATTTTTTCTTAAAAGTAACTTCTTTTTTTTCTATTAAAAATGAACTATTTTGATTTATGTGACCTTGGTGGAAACACTGGGTCAATTTAAATGGTTAAACTGCTGTCAATAATGATGTGTCACTACGCCGAAATGTAATCAGGCTCAGTAAAAGTGAAATTAATAGCATAGAATTATATTTATTTATTCGGGCATGTAAGAAAGGATTGGGTGATAAATGAAATCTCCTACTCGTCTTTTTACATCAAAAGGCTCTTTTCGACTTGTGTTGTTATTTTTGATATCAACAAAGATTCGACGGAGATTCTCTATTTATTACCGTTGGCCATTAATAGTATATACCCTGTTACCCATGGAAGCTTAAAGTAGTATAAAATGCAACCCCATATCATAAAGCTGCCGTCAGAAGCGAGGTCATCTGATTCATATTTCTTAGCATCATGTCCAGACGATAGTAGTCGATTATGAACATTTATGTAAGATCGGAAGCAACCATGCAGCCATTATCATTATATTGTCTGCCAAATCTACACCTCACTCAGCTTATCTCGACAGATTCCGTAAACTACATCTAGTCTCGGATGTATGACAGTAAGTGATATGTACCTACGCCCATACATTTGCGATGCGGCTACCGGTTTACTTTAACAGGAAAACTTGACGCTATTACACAAATTGGGAACCTATTCGGCTAGCGACCTATTCGACCGATCGAGCTGCAACCTGTTCGTTGGAAACCTATTTAGAGTAAAGACAACAGTCTCTATTTATCAACCAATAAAATCCAACGTTATGTCTATCAAATGAAAGTTGAATATATTATTTTTTATCCATTCCTTCAGCTCAGAATAGAAGTGTAATTTCGTCATTATCTTACAGCTGGATCGGTCGAATAGGTCGCAAGCCAAATAGGTCGCCAACTTGTGTTTGGAATGGGCGCAGCCATGTTTAATCCGGGACCTTTAAAGTAGTTCCAATATGTCGGAATTCATCATACAGCCGAGTTTAGATTCCCGAAATCTTCCGAGGTTTGCCGAGTGATCTACAACTTTCACTTACCGGGTTAATTATGGCGCGCATGCAGTGTACTCTGGGGGCGATTTTGCCGTAACGATGGCGTATCCTGATACTCGTCATCGAATTTCAGCTTTCCCTAAAAGCTTAGTGTGTGCCCGCTTTCATTAGCCCGGTTAGTTCGTAAAAATAAATAATTTAATCCCGTTTCCTTTTGCTTTAAAAGAATAATCACTTTAAAATGTTTATTATCTTATCCGAATAAAGGCTATTCTTTTCATCGGCTTAGATAAAATCTACAAACAAAATTCACGTAACACAATTATTTTGTTGTGTTGACCGAGACCCTGACCCACCGTAAAATCTTTATCATAGTGTGAACAAGGATATGTATGATATATACAATATATATATATATATATATATATATGTGTGTAAATTTAGTATCTTGTTATATATATATCATCATGAGATGTATACAATATTTTATATTATATGTTTGTATACGAAATACTTCAGAAACGGTCCCATATATGGGAAACACCACTCCATATTGTGGCTTCCTCTTAAGTAGTATATACGATCTACTAAATGTCACTATTAGTGGGATATATACTTGCTGGCATGTGACGATTTGAATGCGAGATTTTATTTTAAGCACAGCGACGTCGACCGATCTTGGTGTAGCCTATGGCAATAGCTTTTAGCTAACAAAGTCTGCGGTACTTGTTCATTGTAAGCGTGACATTAAAATTAATTAAAGATGTCGGATGTGAGGAGTTTTGAAGCTTGGGACTATGTCTTGTTTACTTTGCTGCTTTTAGTCTCGGCGGTTATTGGTATCTATTATGCTGTGCAGGCTAGAAGAAATGCCTCAATGGGAGAATTCCTGATGGCCAGTCGCAGTTTGGGGATCGTTCCTGTGTCCGTGTCCATTTTAGTTTCATTTATGTCAGCCATTTTGATTCTTGGTACACCAGCTGAAATGTACGTGGAAGGAACTGGTTACTTTGTCTATTTGATTGGCATGATATTTGCTATTATTATAGCAGCTGTAACCTTTGTTCCACTTCTCTATTCATTAAAACTAACAAGTTCTTTTGAGGTAAGTTGCTAATGAAATTCGTTTCAGAACGTTGTAGATGAGCGTTTCATTTGGTGCACGGAACTGTGGGTATCTCATTAGACACACCAACGCTGATTGGTTAATCAAATGTCTTTCGCCACTGGGTCAAAGGGCGCCCGTATGACCCGTCACACGACCTTCCGCTACAACCGGTCAGGTTTTTATGCAGTCGAGACGATCGAAAGTATAAAAAAACGAAACGAAATATATCTGATTTTAATCAGATTGAGACACCCGTATAGTTGTAATAATTTATACAACCTAAAAAAATCCAACCCATTGCTTAGACATAACATATGATTAATATAAAATGAAACTTCAATATAACATACACGACCACCTGTTTGGTCAATGATAGTATCATGTATTAAAGCATTGCAATGACATCGGGCGTGCATTTAGCCCCCCCCCCCCCAATGAGACTGAGAGAGACGACACTGTGAGACAAAGTTGAATGGGGGAGGGGGGGGGGGGGGTCCCAAATAAATAAAAGCTCGGTTTCATATTTGAAATTTATTCGCTCAATTCCATTCTTCTTCTCCCCTGTCCCATACAATGTCATATTAACTAAAGAAATGTTATGTAAATTCTCACAAAACAGGCGGAATTGGCTGGCAGGTCTCGAGATTCTATACCATTTTTTTTATCTTAAAATGTCTCAGCAGTATCATATTCACGTTTATAGTGAACTGTCCACGCAATTCTTACTAAACAGGCGCAATTGACAGGGTCGCATTAACAATAGGGCATGGTGGGGCCCAGGCCCCTTGAGATCAGTTGCAGGAAAAGCACGGCCGTGAGCAAGGTCAGGGCGATGACTACATTTGCTACTGGCTGTGATAGGGCCCTCCAGTTGCTCTCCTTCGAATTTTTAAAGTCCTGGACAGTGAGTCTTCTTCCAACCATCAAAGAATTCGAATGGAGTATCAAGGAACGTATTAAAATCCTCTTTAGCGAAAATAGTTTGGTAACAATTTGTTGTGCTATTACGTAACTTTGAACCCATTTATATTCGAGGTTTAAAGGCAGAATCTGTCAAATATGTCTTTGGTAATCTTCGAACACTGTTTTTTCTTTTTGTTGCCGGTAAATCGAGGAAAGTTGGTTTTTGGACTTTTAGCCCCCCCCCCCCCCGACTATAATATGTGTAATTTCTCTATAGACTACATTACTTACGATATTTCGCGTTTTGGTTCTAACAAAACGCTTGTAAATTTAAGTCGGCCATGTTGAACGTTCGTCAAATATCAACTCCAGTCGGTAACTATGTCGTCACATTATGACTAAGGGTCCCCTGACTTCAAATAGGTTTGTGTGTTACAGTCATGTGTATGGAATAATATTGGTCACTTGCGTTAAGTCGGGGGTCAACCACATGCTCAAATCAAGATATGTGTTACAATGGTTAATCCGGCGCTGCGGTCGGCGAGCAACTATGCAATACGATCTATGTTCTAAGTGGGCACGCAGTGTTATAGTCAGTATTCTGTTGTGGGGTGAGATTGTGGATGTTGCCTTAGCTTTTGAACATGCTCCCTATTCTCAGCTCCTAGATTCGCTTTGATCTTCAATTATTAAATTGTTTGCCAATTTAAAATATGCTTACGAATGTACACTTAGTGGCATGCACAGCGAAACAGGCTTTAGTTACTTTTTCCCTTTATTTGCTTTGGCGTTTGGTTTGTGACCAATCGGTTGGAGGTTCAAAAAGTGAATTGCAAAAGTTCCGATGTCCTTGATTAGAACACGGTAGGATGTAATATGCAATGGTTGTGTAAAGAGTTGGTAATCTGAGGACCGGGACAGTAAATGTATCGCGCTTTTAGCGCAGTCTCTGTGGATAAATCGTAGTTCAGCTCTGAACGTACGTCTCCTTACACTCGTCGTGGCAATACGGCCACGTTTCAATTTCTATGAAACAATGTACGACCCAACACGCTCGTAAACTCCTTTCCCCGCCATTGCAGTCTAAAACAAGACACCACACAAATTGAATAGCTTCGGCGATTCGAAGACGAAACGGAATTTAAATAACCACGCTAATTATGATTGACGATTTTAATTAAGCATACATTATTCAAGAGCTAAATCTGCCTATTGCATGTCTTTCTTCAGGCGTTATAGAAATTGTGTAGCAATAATTAGTAGCATTATTTTAATTAATGTCTTTGGCTAAGTATGTCATTGAGTCAACTGGCGCGGTTTCGAGCCCAGGGTTGTACATGACAAGGAGTAGCATCGCTTGTCCTCCCACTGCTAAAGACCCCTACGGGCAAGCGTATTATTGAAATAAAATTAAACCATGTGCTACTCCCGAAATGACCTAGTTTGTGTTGAGTGGACGTTAAACCCCATTATTATACGCCCACATTTTCATGTGAACGTATATTGTCGTCGCCCCTGTCCGTCCGTCCGTCCACAATTGTTTGTGAACAGTCTACAGGTCACAATTTTTAACCGATTTCAATGGAATTTAAAATATAGGTTTATCACCCAAAGATCTCGGTTCCCTACGGGAGTTATGGCCCCTGATTGCACGAAAAATCACGTTTTAAGCTTGTGAACAGTGTAGAGGTCACAATTTTGAACCCATTTAGATGAAACTTGAAATGCATATTTATAAATCAAAGATCTTGGTTCCTTTCGATATTTGCGCCCATCGGATCGTAACTTCCTGAATGATGGCCCCTGATTTTGCGAAAAATCGCCTTTTTCAGCTTGTGGTCCCTCTGGAGGTCAAAATTGCTATCCGATTTAAAAACCCGTTTCATCATATCACCGTTACATGGTAATGAAGGTTGAGTTCGAATTTCGTGAAAATCCGAATAAAATTGACGTACAAAATGACTGCCGTCTGTACTCGAATAGTGTGAAAATATGTTATATCAAGGTTGTGGACCCTATAGAGGTCACAATTTTGAACCGATTTTGATGAAATTTAAAATACATGTTTATAACCCAAAGATCTTGGTTCCTCTCGATATTTGCGCATACCGGATGGTAACTTCCTGAACTATGGCCCCTGATTGTACGAAAAATTGCCTTTTTGGCTTGTGGTCCCTCTGGAGGTCACAACTATTCTCCGATTTTAAAAAACGTTTGATTATATGACTGTTTCAATGTAATGAAGGTTGAGGTCGAATTTCGTAAATATGGTGCCAAAACTGTCCGACATAATGGCTGCCGCTAATACGCGAATAGTGTAAAAAAAAAAATATGATGTATCAAGGTTGTGGACCCTGTAGAGGTCATAATTTTAATCCGATTTTGACGAAATTTGAAATTAAGTTTATAACCCAAAGATGCGGTTCCTTTCGATATTCAGGCACATTGGACCATAACTTCCTTAATTATGGCCCCTGATTGTACGAAAATAATTTTTTTTTTACCTTGTGGACCCTATGGAGGTCACAATTTTATTCCAAATTAAAACAAAAAACGTTTGACTATATCCCCGTTACACATTTATGATGGTTGAGTGTGAATTTCTTGAAAATCGATAATTGAACAGCTAATTCGATAATATTAAATGTTTCGTATGCTTAACGTTAGCATAGGGCAGAACTTTATAAAAACCAAACAAATCCTAATGATTTTTTGATAATTGCTTAAGATGCGACAACTCTTGTTGACTGTCCGGACTATTCAGCTGCTGTGTGGGCGTATGTTTCGTTGCCTGGCAACCATTTTTTTTTTAGTTTGTGGTTACTGTAGGGGTCTCAATTATTATCCGATTTTTTTAAAAAAAAAAACCTTTGATTATATCACCGTTACACTGTAATGAAGGTTGAGGTCGAATTTCGTTAAAAAAAAATCGGACCAAAACTGCCGGACATTATTATGGCTGCCGCTAATACGCGAATAGTTTTTTAAAAATATGATATATCCATCTTGTGGACACTGTAGAGGTCACAAATTTAATCCGATCTTGATGAAATTTGAAATATAAGTTTATAACCTAAAGATCGCAGTTCCTTTCGATATTCGCGCACATTGGACCATAACTTCCTGAATGGCCCCTGATTGTACTAAGAAAAATCAGGTTTTTTTATCTTGTGGACCTTATGGAGGTCACAATTTTATTATGAATTTAAAAAACGGTTGACTATATCCCTCTTACACATCAATAATGGTTGAGTTTGATTTTCAATGAATTTTGATATTAAATGTTTCGTATACTAAACGTTAGCATGGGGCAGAACTTTATAAGAACCAAACAAATTCTAATGATTTTCTGATAATTTCTTAATGTGCGACAACTCTTGTTGACTGCACGGACGATTTAGCTGCTGGTGGGCGTATGTTTCGTTGCCTTGCAACCTATTTTTATTAAAAGAAAAAAAGGATTCGCACATAGTATGGGAGTCATATTGTTTGATAAACACTTAAATCAAAATGAGTGAATAGTTGACATATAAAAAAGAATTATTATTTGGCAAACATTAGCTGGTTCTGTGGTTATGAGAATATCAAGTTTAACACGTGATTGGGTCATTTGGCTTAAGTTACCAGTCATATCAGTAATTGCACATATTCAGGGCCATGAATAGCTGGTCTGTGTGTGATGTCCACGTGGGCTTTATTAAAGAGACCCTGGCAAGCCTTTAAGTCCAGATATTAACTGAGTTCTCAGCCCCACGGGCACTTGAAGGGAATAAAATAAAACTTCTTACTACTGATTGGCTATAATAGTATAGTATACAAGGTAAAACAGACGCCATCTTTGCTATGACCTGTTTATGATATATCGTCTGCTGTCATCTCACAATACTCACTAGTTCTAACACTTCATGTCATTTTTATTGCCAACGAGACTTTATGTGATCATTATTCACCTTCCGATTTAATTAAATTGGCCCTTTTATAGCGTTATTAATAACAAATCAAACTTAAAAAGCTATCACTTATCGATATATAACTTCGCCAGCCCAGAAGAAGCCCGAAATAAGGTCAAAAGAAGTCTGCATCACCCAGTCCCTTTATAAACCTATCATTACTCGATATGTCCATAGGAACTGGGGGATCAAGTCTCGCCCAACAGCGGCCTCGCTTCGTAGGTTCTAACGAGCACATGAATGCTGGTTTAAACATAAATGCAATATGCAATAATTCTGGAAAATATCCGCTTTTATAGTCATAGTATAGTTTGGCATATGTATGTTGTGATATAAAGATTATCTTATATTTCAGTGCTCATTGTTAATTAGGGTACTATTTGATTGTACATGTAATTCTTCTATTCTGCTGTAAGCAAAAAAATTCTCATAATGTAAAGTTATAAATTTCTTTCGGTGAACTAATACCATTATTGGTAACTTGGGCAAAGTATAAATTTAACTTTTACATATTGTCTAATTCAACAATATGCTGTAATTTAAAACACATACCTATGGAAGAACAATTACTAATTTATGTGGGCCACGTTTCCTTTTTACACTTTGAAACGTCGCCTAAACAAATAAGTAAAAATTCTTTGAAACATAAATTAATAATTGTTCTTCTAGAAGTATATGGCTAAGTTTATGGCGAATAACAGCATAAAGTTGGATTAAACAATTACGATACACCAATAAAATTAATGCCATATAATGGTCTATTCAGTTACAAAATGCTTCTGATAAAAGGTTATTCATATTCACCGGTTTGTCGGGAAAACGACGACTTACATACGGACATTTTAACATGATATTTAATGTCTTATTTTAGTGATAAATTAAAGGATTATAAATCATTGCGTGTTGTAATGTTTATAAAAAAATATACGTTTATTGTCATTAGCTTGGGTTTATTCTCCTCCTTCCAGTGACGGGTTGTCAATAGAAGCGGTGATCATTTACCGGGTATACATCATAATTAACACGCGGTTGCAAAAAAAGCATTTTAATATTATTTTGTTTGATTTTATTTCCTTTTACATGTTGGTTTGTTTATTTGTTTGAATAGTTGTGGCCGTATTGAACTTGGCGGTCATATACATATGGGTTCCATGGGTTAAAAGTTCAATACTAACATTTTGGTGACAGCAACACATCCCAACAAATTGAGAAATCCAAAATGTCTGATGTAAGAAGTTTCGAACTGTGGGACTTTATGATATTTGCTTTACTGCTTTTGATATCGGCTGTTATTGGAATTTACTATGCTCTCGAGGCTAGAGGGAAAGATACTACAGGAGAATTCCTGATGGCCAGTAGAAGTTTGGGCGTAATTCCTGTGTCGGTGTCCATGATAGTTTGCTTTACGTCAGCCATTTTGATTCTTGGATTACCGGCTGAAATATACACAGGGGGAACTGAATACTGTCTATTTGTACTGGGTTTGATACTTGCTATCATTATGACATCTATATTTTTTGTTCCTCTTTTGTATCCTTTAAAACTGACAAGTTCGTTTGAGGTAAGTTTTCAATCACAATATAATGGATATAAATTTGGCATTTAATCATGCTGATAATTCCGTTCAGAGATATGGAATTGGAAAGCAGGCGATAGAAACGGGAAATATTTTAATGGGACTTGTTTTAAATCTGATTTAACATAAGTCGGGAGTTGTTTTTTAAATTTAATTTCAGTTTTTTAAGCGATGGAAAATATGATATCTTGCGAAAAATGCATATGGCCCACATGGATTTTAATCGTGTCATTATGTACCAACCGAATTCTAGTAAAAGTATCACTAGTGGGTTCTTGGGCAGTCAAAAACACCCTTTAGCTGGGCAGCCGCATCTGCACCAAAGTCTGTACTGCTTCAATTTGTCTGGTTGGTAGTGAGCAATTCGAATAAAGTTTCAGAATTAAAAGCCATTTTAAAGGAGCTAAATCGCTAACATTTGAGACCTAGAAATTGACACAAGTGGGTCGCAACGCATAAAATACTGTAATATGAATGTACATGTATATTAACTGATTTACATTCAGTGGTTTCCGGTTTTACTCTAATTTCAAATCCCTTATGTTCGGCGAAATAAGCCAGCAGTGTAAATCGAATGCAAATTTCTAGCGTCTGGTTATTCCAGTCTAAATACGCCGTTTGATTTGGTGCAATGTTTCTAGCCTCGTTCCTCAAGTCTCTTTCTAGAACTGGGACTGAAACGCATTATGATACACGATTCGTGTACCAATGGTAAAATGATTATTTTGTCTTAAATTTTGGATATCAGAAGCCCATCTTTTCCCTGTAAGACCACAGTATCAATGTTGATTTGAATTGACAACTAATTCGGATTTTCAATGTTGAAAATTTTGGATGATTTGAGTTAGAGATTTAGCTACCTATACACCCAGTTACTAAATGCCATTTAAAGACCATTGCTTTAACCTGGTTTATATATCAGACATTATTGCAGTAGTACAAGATGTGTCCGTATTATATTAATAATAAGGACGATCTCTGTCTAATAATCAGTCTCTATACTATACGGGGGTGGAACTAAAAGTAGGAACAACTGGTAAGGCTCTAATAAGTTTATGGTAGACAAGTTTCTTGGATTTATATATCCCACGTTGTCAAGTTAAAACTATAGAAACTTGTTACCAACTCATAAACGACCTTCCAAGATTGCTACCTACTGTCATGTACACTCTACACCTCAAAGTGGTTAATCCTATTAATTAAACAATTCTAATTAACTCTATTGTTTATAGGATTAACACCATATCGGTATAGACGAGTCGAACATCTGACTAGATATACGTATATACATTAAAATATCGTTTTGGATGAATAAGTTGTATTTACAAAAGTGAACAATATAACAATATGAACTATGGGGGGAAAAAAACGAAGTAATAAATTTTCCAAGGAAATACAAAAAACATTAAATAACATTTTATCATATAACATGACACTATATACTTTGTATGTTATTTTTTTAACAATTTATCTCTACAATATATTTACCTTATCTTTTAAAATATACGATTGTCATGTCTGCTTGATAATGTTTTACAACGGTTATATATACATTTAACCACCAACCCTCCCCATTACTTCATGCTTGTTTTAAAACTAGCGTTAAGTGATTTGTAAAGACAATACTTCAATTATGTTAAGTATGCATTTAGATCAAGATTTAATAAGATTTAGATATAGGGTTTGGCCGTTCAATGAAAAATAAATATATTGAAAAAGTTAGTCAAATTCTTCTATTTTGGGCGAACCTATTGGTGTTTGAATTTTTGACAATATAGACACGATTGTCAATAACCACTAATATCATAAAAACAAAGTCTCGATTATCCATTCTTGCTCTAAATTATTCAATATCCAAGTTTTCAGATGGTGCAGAGAGTTGATAATGGACTTGTCATGAAAATAAGTGTCAAAATTATAATTTATACAACACTTAGAGCAAGAAAACGACCTGATATGGGAAAATTTGGCAGTTTTCTTTAAAGGAACTAAACATCTTTTCTTTGGCACCTGGACACAAAAGGTTCCAACGCATATACTAAACTGTTGTATATCTAATCGTTTCCGTTCTTACTGTGGATTTTTGGTATGCGATTCGTCTGCCAATTTTAAAATGTTCTTTAAAAGGAAAAGATATGAGTGAAAATGAACGTGGTTTCATCTTGATGGGGTTTAATCTTTATAGTGTATAATCTAGGCGATGTTCATTTGAGTAATGTCTAGACCCCTTTTTTGCTACGACGAACTGAATAACTCTGCTTCTAATTGACGTAGTATATTCAGACTTGATATAATTCGATGACTTGGGTTTTCTGCCAAGGCAAAGCATGGATGAGCAATGGCTAAATTTATTTCTTAAGGACATCTCCAGATTTCGTCATGGTCTCAGTTTAGTGCAGGTGATTGTTGACGAGGTTAGGGGTGGGGCAAATGAACAACTTATGGATGCATGTCATCTATTGGATTAAGGGGGGGGGGGCACCAGTCTCACTTGCTGCCATGTTAGTTATTCCATTTAGGTACCTCTAATACGTGGATGTCGTTCTGTAATTTATATTGATTATGTGCCCAAGTGAAGAAAATAACTTCCTGGGTAAATTCCAGTTAGGAACCTTAGGGGTCGTAATTATGATCCGATTTTTATACGCCCACATTTTCATGTGGACGTATATTGTCGTCGCCCCTGTTCGTCCGTCCGTCCGTCCGTCCGTCCGTTCACAATTGTTTGTGAACAGTCTACAGGTCACAATTTTTATCCGATTTCAATGAAACTTAAAACATAGGTTTATCACCCTAAGATCTAGGTTCCTTTCGATATTGGCATGTATCGGGCTGTAACTTCATGGGTTATGGCCCCTGATTGTACGAAAAATCACGTTTTTTAGCTTGTGAACAGTTTAGAGGTCACAATTTTGAACCGATTTGGATGAAACTTGAAATGCATGTTTATAACCCAAAGACCTTGGTTCCT
Source organism: Patella caerulea (assembly GCA_036850965.1). NCBI lineage: Eukaryota > Metazoa > Mollusca > Gastropoda > Patellidae > Patella > Patella caerulea. Next base: position 31,652,200 of record JAZGQO010000006.1, read on the forward strand.
TTCGATATTTGCGCCAATCGGATCGTAACTTCCTGAATTATGGCCCCTGATTGTCCGAAAAATCGCCCTTTTTAGCTTGTGGTCCCTCTGGAGGTCAAAATTGTTATCCGATTTAAAAAACCGTTTGATAATATCACCGTTCCATGGTTATGAAGGTTGAGTTCGAATTTCGTGAAAATCGGACCAAAATTGACGGACAAAATGGCCGCCATTTGTACGCGAATAGTGTGAAAATATGTTAAATCAAGGTTGTGAACAGTGTAGAGGACACAATTTTGAACCGATTTGGATGAAACTTGAAAAGCATGTTTATAACCCAAAGATCTTGGTTCCTTTCGATATTTGCGCCAATCGGATCGTAACTTCCTGAATTATGGCCCCTGATTGTCCGAAAAAATTGCCCTTTTTAGCTTGTGGTCCCTCTGGAGGTCAAAATTGTTATCCGATTTAAAAAAACGTTTGATTATATCATTGTTCCATGGTTATGAAGGTCGAGTTCGAATTTCGTGAAAATCGGACCAAAATTGACGGACAAAATGGCCGCCATTTGTACGCGAATAGTGTGCAAATATGTTATATCAAGGTTGTGAACAGTGTAGAGGATACAATTTTGAACCGATTTGGATGAAACTTGAAATGCATGTTTATAACCCAAAGATCTTGATTCCTTTCGATATTTGCGCCAATTGGATCGTAACTTCCTGAATTATGGCCCCTGGCCCCTGATTGTCCGAAAAAATGCCCTTTTTAGCTTGTGGTCCCTCTGGAGGTCAAAATTGTTATCCGATTTAAAAAAAACGATTGATTATATCACCGTTTCATGGTTATGAAGGTTGAGTATGAATTGTGTGAAAATCGGACCAAAATTGATGGACAAAATGGCCGCCGTTTGTACGCGAATATTGTGAAAATATGTTATATAAAGGTTGTGGACCTTATAGAGGTCACAATTTTGAACCGATTTTGATGAAACTTGACATGTATGTTTATAACCCAAAGATCGTGGTTCCTTTAGATATTTGCGCCCATTGGATCATAACTTCCTGAATTATGTCCCCGGATTGTCAGAAAAATCGCTTTTGTTCGCTTTTGGTCCCTCTGGAGGTCAAAATTATTATCCGATTTAAAAAAACGTTTGACTATATCACCGTTACATGGTAATGAAGAGAGAGTTTGAATTACGTGAAAACCGGACTAGAATTGACGGACAAAATGGCCGCCGTTTGTACACGAATAGTGTGAAAATATGTTATATCAAGGTTGTGGACCCTATAGAGGTCACAATTTTGAATCGATTTTGATGAAACTTGACAGGTATGTTTTAAACCCAAAGATCTTGGTTCCTTTCGATATTTGCGCCCATCGGGTCATTACTTCCTGAATTATGTCCCCTGATTGTACGAAAAATCACCCTTTTTAGCTTGTGGTGCCTCTGGAGGTCACAATTATTATATGATTTAAAAAAAAAACGTTTGAATATAAAAACCAAACAAATTCTAATGATTTTCTGATAATTCCTTAATATGCGACAATTCTTGTTGACTGCCCGGACGATTTGGCTGCTGTGTGGGCGTATGTTTCGTTGCCTGGCAACCTATTTTTAAATTTTTATAAGAGTTATTTAGCTGATAATTAATAGCTAGTGGGCGCATGTTTTAACTAGTAACGAATATAAACCCAGTCGAAATTAGTCGCTATGTTAAATCCGTATAGTTATATATATTTGTATCTTTCAGTATTTGCAGTATAGATTTAACTCCAAGGCAGCTAAATTAACAGGAACATGTATAATGATAATTCAACAGGTAATAACATACAAATTACGATCTCTCAGATATAATTGCTATCGATATTCAATCCAAACACTAAAAACCTCCGAATCTCTAGTTCCACTAGTTCCAGCTGCTTGTGAGATCGAAGGTTATTTTCACTACTATATCGGGATAAGACATACCTCGATTCTGGACAGGAATGAGACATATTTTCTACCAACTTCTGTTTCTTTGGTAGAATCTGTTATACGTTTGCCCCCCCCCCCACACACGTTTCCTAAACCGCCTAACCATTTGGTCAAGAAAAAACAACCGCTCTCTAAGTCAATTTTGGCTAGTTAGTGAAACACTGGGTGATTTTCAAATATCCCGTAATTTTTCTAGTAAGATTCCATATACATGTACATACTTCTAGTAGAAATAACCACCCGATAAACACTTTCTTGAGAATGTATCTTTAAAACTTTTAAATCGCTTTGGCCAATCTGGGAATTATTTTTCAATAATTTATTATTGTATGATTTTGGAACTACTTGATTTAACTATAATAGATTTTAGAACTAAATATTATTTCTCTTCCAGATTTTGTACATGGGTGTTGCGTCTTATGCGCCTTCAACGGCTTTAGAAGCGGGTAAATATATTCTGATTATATATTTTACAAGTTCTGTCTACAAACTAACAACTTCAAGAAACCGTGGCGATTTTCTTTTCGCTTGCCAGACCACATCGATAACCGACTTAGTTGTTATGTGGATAATAAAGTCAAATTTTTCGGCAGCGGGGTGAGCCTCCAGAACACATTTTGGAAAATTAACTAATTATTGGTTATTGTTTCCCATCACTGAAATTGTGTGTTGTTCTTCAGGAAGTCATAGTCGTTTGTAATTATTGTCCTTGTCTTAATGTATCAATCAATGGTTAGATAAACATACAACCGCTATGATTGGACATCATGATAGTTATCTCGAACTACCACAGCCTTTGTCTTGATGACAGATAAATTCGTTGAATACCAATACTAGAAACCTTTCTTGCAATGGTTTTCTTCTATATAATACTGATACCAGATTGATAGAAACAACAATAGCTTCCATTAATATATGTTCTTTTCAGTAACTGGATTTCCCGTGTGGGCTACCATTATTACTGTAGGTCTAGTCGCAACATTTTATACATCACTGGTTAGTACTCGATTACATACACTCAAAATATTTCCAAATTATATGTCTCTGAATAAAATCGTAGTATATCGGTTGGTTATGATGTCATTAACAATATCAATAAATAGCACATCAGTAAGATGGCCTTGAGATACACGCAACGGTTTTATATTCTTCAGTTTCATGATATTTTTTTTAACATTATAGGGTGGCATGAAAGCTGTCATTTGGACTGATGTCTTTCAATCTAGTATTATGTTAGCAGGTTTACTGGCAATTGTTATTCAGGTAAAGATAATTCTTTTTTATGTTTTAGCGTGTAGTTTATACAAGTGACCCACGCGGATTATTATCAGTGGAAGTCCTGCATATACCAGAAATTGGCAAAATTAAGTAGCAAGCTAGCATCATATCTTTATTAGTATGCTATTGCATAGTTAATAACATTTTCCAACATTTGCCCCAAAATTAGCTTAACCCGTGATGCGTTGAGGTTTGTATTTTGAGGTTGGTACAACCTATCATCGATCAATTTAGGTAAATAATGACCTGTCGCTTTACGGGATAAATTTATATGTCGTTGTCCAGTACAAATTTATAATGGTATCGATTTGACACTAAAAGAGTCACTTTATCGGGCAAGACGAATGATTTATTGACTATTTACTACCATTATTCACGAATCAAGTGATTTGTGCTATATCTACATGTCAAGTTGTATATAAGTATATACATGAACAATCTTATTGTACTACATCAGTGGGTATGATATATTATCAAAACCTTTATTTTAATAAATCAGACAATGCTAATAATAAATGAGTAAATATCTTATGCAAAATAAAATAAAACCAAGTAAGAACAATACAACCCATTAGACGTCCTAAAAATGGTATAAGCAAAATAGCAAAATCAGCAAAACAGGTGTCCAGAAGGGTAAACGTCTTCGTTGAAAATAAGATAATAGATTCCAATTTTTTTATAATTACATGTTTATTTGCATTTCGTGTATTCGACAGGTCTTTCTGTTAACATAAAATGGAATTCACAATCGAAAATTAAACGGAACGCAATGTTAAGATGTATTTTGTTTGTGAAATTATAAGAAATATATTTACAGGGTTCTATAGTTGTTGGAGGGATGACAGAAGTATGGAACATAAATGATGCCTGGGGACGAATTGATTTTTTCGAGTAGGTATAGTTGGAGCAATTTAGCTTTATAAGGATATTCTGACTGTGTCATAAATCTGTTTTATTTTCTGTTTTTATGAAATTTATATTTATGAAATTTGATGATTGGTGGCTCTGACCTTACTTCAGAACCACTAGGCCTATTCACAGTTTTTTTTAAAAGGAAATTGAACGGGGAATTGGAGGGAATTCGGAGAGCAATAGTCTCTTTTAAAATATTTGAAAATTAATGATTAACAAAGTCAATTAGACTTATTCCTTTGCCTCAAAATTTCCCTTCTAGTTTTGTTTACCAGCAATCGGATTTGAAACGGATTGGTTGTATTTAATAAGTAAGCATTTGGATGATTTTTGGCAATATTATCACCCGTTTTTCAAAGGGCAAATTTGAGAGCATTAATTTTAAAATAGTTCTTCTGATTGGCAGATTTATTTCCCTTGATTAGTCCGTCTGTTTGATAAGAAAACCTGAAATTTTGACCTCATTTCTCCCAAATTTGTGCTCTATTTTTTACTTGGGAAACGCGATGGCTGTTTTGTTACGACCCAGTCCCTGGCCAGAAATGGTGTTTTTATGGATGCCTTTTGGAATATTTATTTAAGAAAATAGTACCAATGGTTATTCCGAATAAAGTTTACAAATATCGAAAACCTCTTCACCGTTACATCCGATTTTTTTATAACTAACAAGTTGGTACGATTTTCTTGGGTTATACATTCGAAAGAAGGCCATAAATTGTAATATTATTGGTCCTTACAAAATATCATACATAATCAAATATAGAAAATACTGCTGCGCCGTAGTAATTTAGGGTGACCAGTATTTCGGAACATGGCGAAACATAAATGACGACTAGGGTTAGTGATAATGTTTTTGTTCGGTTCCATTTTCAGCTTTAATCCAGATCCAACTCAAAGACATTCATTCTGGTCACTTGTTGTTGGTGGAACAATAGGATGGACATCGACGTATGGTGTAAATCAAGCCAGTGTACAGAGATATTGTGCTCTGCCTACATTAAGAAAGGCTAAAATGTAAGTGGATATTGATACTGTTGAACTGGTATTTTCATTTTATTACTTGCAGGACAACAATAAAACAGCTTGGACTATGTTTACGTCAATAACGAACTACACAAATTTCTATCTGCTAGTCAAAGTTAAACGCCTATCCAATACATAATACCAACTTAACATTTATAAAACATGTAGAAAGAAGTCGACCTTTAACATTATGGATCACAAAAAAAACAGAAACAGCTTGAGATAAAAGAGATCCAAGTTTGCATTCTAGTTGGCCATTTTATAAACCAAGACAAAGATTGGAAATAGTTGTTTATCCAATTTTATCAACAACTACATATATAATTAAAAAGCACATGCTTTAAAAAACAAATATGAACTAGACCTGCATGCAGGAATGACGGGTTTCACTTTTGCCATGTTACCTTTGAACTTGAACTTGTGTCACTTTTGGTGCTACGTTACCCTTGAACATATGTCCTTTCCGGTACCAATGAAACCAATATACAGGTTTCCACATAAGCATTGCACACATCAAATAAAATGGAAACAGAATCAAACAAATCCAGCAATTTTATTTTATACATTTGTTACATGTAATTGATCCTGACAAAATAACAGTACTTCCGGTGATAATGTAAATGTTCCCTTAGTCTTATGAAATCAGAAATGGCATAAGGCATCATATGGTGAAAATTTTATGTAAATCGAATAATAATTTCCACTTTTATAGACCAAAAACCTTGAAAAGTGACGTGTAGAAAATCGTCTATTTCTCGGCAACCGTACAAGTTAGAAACCATTTTTTGGTATTTATATGACCGTATGGGTTTAATCTATTTGTTGATTGGAATCAAATATCATAATTGTATAAACATTACAAATCAGACTCATTTGAATAAAATATCGGTTTTGAAGGCTTAAAATACAGTTTTTGCCAAAATGACGCTACTTCCGGTGATAATGAAAACGTTAAATTAGTTTTATAACATCGTCTATGACATTAGGCTTCAAAGGGTGAAAATTTTATGAAAATCAAATAATAATTGACACTTTTATGGGCCAAAAGTGACTTTCAGAAAATCGCCTATATCTCGACAACCGAACAAGTTAGAAACAATTTTATGATATCTATTTGACCGTATGAGTTTTGTTAATATGTGAATTTAAACCAAAAGTTAATTTTATTATTACATGTGACATAATTCTTGGTTGAAAAAAAGATCGATTTTAAAAGTTAAAAATTGAGTTTTTGACTAAATGACGTCACTTCCGGTGTCAATTTTAAATAGTAATCAACATGATATGACGCACACTTGCTTTTTGAATCAAATGATGGCACTTTTGTGAATATCCATTAATAATTGACTATTTTACAGGCAACATTACGAAAACAGTGACTTATGCAAAACTGCCCATTTCTCGGCAACTGCTTATATTAGAAACTAATTTTGACATACATTCTCTTCGTATGGATTATAGTGACAGGTTTATAAAAGTTAAGTAAAAAAATTTTAAAATCTGAAAAGCCTGAATGGGTTGTAAATAGGTCAATTTTACGCCTTTTTTCACCCCTTAATCCAATTTGGTAGATAACACTTTTGGTAATAAAAGAAATAACAATTGGGACAACGAAGCATATGAACTTTGTTTTATACAAATCGAACAATAAAAAATTAATCTAGGACTGAAAAACTGAATTAGCTAATGGCGGCCAAGGAAAATTACTGAGACAAATTTTTTTAACATTTTTGCGCTAGTCAGATGACTCTTTAATTCTGTGCACAACACGACTAAATAATATTTATAAATAAAAACGTTAAATCGAATAATAATTGCCACTTTTAAAGACCAAAAAACTTGAAAAGTGACTTGTAGAAAATCGGCTATTTCTCGGCAACCGTACAAGTTAGAAACCATTTTGTGGTATCTGTATGATCGTATGGGTTCATTCTATTTGTTGATTGGCATCAAATACCATAATTTGAAAAAGATTTCAAAACAGACTCATTTGAATAAAATATCTGTTTTGGAGGCTAAAAATACAGTTTTTGCCAAAATGACGTTACTTCCGGTGATAATGAAAATCTTAAATTACTTGTATGAAATCCCAAATGGCATTAGGTATAACATGGTGTGACGTTTATGAAAATCGAATAATAATTGACCCTTTTATGGCCCCGAAACCTTCAAAAGTGACCTGTAGAAAACCGTCTATTTCTCGGCAACCGAACAAGTTAGAAACCATTTTATGATATCTATATGACCATATGAGTTTTGTTTATATGTGAATTTAAACCAAAAGTTAAAATTATTAATACATATTAAGTTATTCTTGGTTGAATAAAACATTGATTTAAAAAAGTGTAAAATGCATTTTTTGACCAAATGATGTCACTTCCGGTGTCAACTTTAAATTGTAATCAACTTGATATGACGCTACGTGCTTTTTGAATCAAATGATGTCACTTTTATAAAAATCCAATAATAATTGACTATTTTACAGGCAAAATAACGAAAACAGTGACTTATGCAGAACTGCCCATTTCTTGGCAACTGCTTATATTACAAACGAATTTTAACATACATTTTCTTCGTATGGATTATAGCTACAAGTTTATAAAAGTTACGAAGAAATATTTTAAAATCTGAAAAGCCTGAATAGGTTGTAAATAGGCCAATTTTACACCATTTTTAGCCTCTTAATCGAATTTGCTCGAAAATGAAATCGAAATTAAAAAAACTGCTTCCTACATTTTTTGCGCCTTGAAAGGGCACACTCTTTGAGTCATATAATTTTTCAAAAAAATAATATTTGTTTATGAAGATCGTAAATAACTGTCAAAATTGTAGTTTTTGGTAAAATTATGCCACTTCCGGTGCCGACAGATAACACTTTCGGTAATAAAAAAAACGACAATTGATACAACGAAGCATATGAACTTTGTTTTATACAAATCGAACAATAAAAAATTAATCTAGGACTGAAAAACTGAATTAGCCAATGGCGGCCAAGGTAAATTACTGAGACAAAATTTTTTAACATTTTTGCACTAGTCCGATGACCCTTTAATTCTGTGCACAATACGACTAAAAAATATTCATAAATAAAAAAGTTTTTTGTAAAATTTTAAATTTTCGAAATTTGGCGCCTAATATCTTCGAAGATTTGCCGAAAATCAAAAATCGAAAGTAGCGTAGCTATGTGCCCTGTCTCAGGCTATGCCAAAATGTATCGAAAGTTAAAATCCAATGATTATTGTTAAAATTACTGCAATATTTTTAAAAACGATAACTTCGGTGATTTCGGACATTTCGCATTGTCGCAGAACGTTCAAAATAGCTTTATCCTCTAAGTCACACCCACTTTCCCAGTAAAACCGAAGAAATCGTAACGATGCGACACGTAGTTGCTGAGATCTATTCAAATTGGAATCTGAATAATAATAATAATAATAACTAGACCTGCAAGCAGCACTGAACCGGCTTTCAGGAATCATACAGAAAGTTTATTATACCATAGCCGATCCATTGAGCTACCAAACTATACTTTAGTTATTTTGCTTCAGTGACACCCTCTACCATATGTTAAAGTAATATTTGCTGGCGAAAAGACCGGTCAAAATGGTAAATTATGGCAAAATACGTCACTTCCGGTGCCGAAAGACATTTTTATAGGTGAAAAATAAGTCGAAAATTCGCAACATACAAAATACAAACTTTGTTTTATCATATCGGGCAATAAATAATTAACCTATAATCCATAAACTGAAATTAAGAAGGTAAAAAACTTAAAAGTGACCCTGGGAAAATTGGCTATTATTCGACAAGGGAACATGCTAGAAGCCTTTTCTTGATATCAATATGATGGTATTGATTCAATCTTACTGCCTATTGGAATCAAACATTGTAAAGTTAAACGAATGATAAATATAAATCCCTTCAAAAAAATGTTTGTTTTGAAGGCTAAAAATACGTTTTTTGCAAAAATTACATTACTTCCGGTGATATTGAAAATGTTAATTTAGTTCATAGAAGTCATAAATGGCATAAGGCATCAAATGGTAAAAAAATTATTAAAATCGTATAATAATTGACACTTTTATAGACGAAAACCCTTGAAAAGTGACTTATAGAAGATCGCCTATTTCTCTGTAACCGTACAAGTTAGAAACCATTTTGTGGTATCTGTATGGTCGTATGGCTTCATTCTATTCGTTGCTGGGAATCAAATATCACAATTCTAAAAATATTATAAGGCAGACTCATTTTAATAAAATATTTGTTTTTTAGGTTAAAAATACAGCTTTTGCCCAAAAGACGTCATTTCCGGTCACAGTGAAAATGTAAAATTGGCTTGACCTAGTCCAAAATGGCATTAGGCATCAAATGGAAAAAAAATATTGCAAATCGAATAATAATTCCCTCCTTTATAGGCAAAATAACGTGAAAAGTGATGCATGCAAAATTGCATATTTCTCAGCAACTGCTCATATTACAAACTAATTTTCCCATACATTCTCTTTGTCTGGATTAATGCTACGAGTTTATGAAAATAACAAATAAATATTTCAAAATATGAAGATGCTGAATGAATTGTAAATAACTGAATTTTACACTTTATTTTACATTTTATTCGAAATTGCCCGAAAATGAAATTGGAATTAAAAAATCTGAGCTAAAGATTTTGTGCACCTTTGCAGGGTGCATCCTTTTAGTTATATCAGTTTTGAAAAAAATAACATTTGCTTTCAAAAAGTGGTACAGAACTGTCAAAATTGTAGTTTTTGTTAATATTACGTCACTTCCGTTGCCGACAGAAAAATTTCACCGTAACAAAAAATATTACAATTGGGACCACGGAGCATATGAACTTTGTTTTATACAAATCGAACAATAAATAATTGTTCTGGGTACGAAAAACTAAATTAGCCGATGGCGGCTAACGCAAATTACCGAGACAATTTTTTTTTCTCATTTCTGTTCAAGTAGGATGATATTTTAACCCTGTGTAAAATACCATCAAAAAATATTCATAAATGAAAAAGGTTTTCGTAAAAAATAATTTTTTTTTCAAAATATCGGACATTTTTTCGACTACTTCCGGTTTTACGATCATTGTCGTGATAGCTTTACGAAGTTCTTTGGATACTTAACTTTCTGTACCAGAAGTGTCAGAAACAACCATTGAGTAGTTTTGGAAAATAAGATAAATTAAAGAGCGTTTCCAAAACTTTAACGATTTTTCAATTTTTTTCAAAGTTTGAGGCCATTTTTGGACCACCTATATTATTTCAATGCTTTTCATTTTGGATTCACTATATAGACAACCGATAGGACGTTGAGTAAGAAAAGTTTAAGAAAAATCGTAGGCGTCGTTTTCGAGAAAAGGGCGTCTCGGAATGTTAAAAAAGCGGAAAATACTTGATTTTTGGCATACAATAATTTATTTCCTTACCATTGAAATCGTATTATTTAGATACCATATGATGGTCCATTAATAGGGCTATCCAACGACACTTTAGTTCTTTTGGTCCGCTATTACCTAAGGGAGCAATCAAGTTTTTCTCAAGTGAGACAATGTTTTTAACCTTTTTTTTTCATTTTTTGAATACTTCCGGTATGGTTATCATTGTCCGAATATTTTTAATAGCCGGTTTGGGCACTAAAATAGCCACAGGGCTCTGTAATGATATATTACATTATCTGATCAGATAAAATGCCCCTGAGAAATCCTGTGTTCAAAAGTGCTAAAAATGAAAAAAATTTAAAATATCGAAAATTAAATTTCATTAACTACATACATATTATACATCGTTAGATTCTTAATTAGGTCACCTATCTGAATATACAACCTTTTTTAAAAAATCTCTTCAAATAAAAAAATAGTAGAGCATTTTCCAAAATTTCACGATTTTTCGACTTTTTTCGATTTTCAGTCCGTTATTTCACCCATTCCAGATATTTCAAAGGCTTATTGGGTGGTTTCATGCAAATTAACTCCAAAAGGACTCTCGATAGAAAAAATTTAAGAAAAAGTTACGGTTAAGTTTTCGAGATATAGGCGTCCAAAAACGCTCCAAATCAGAAAATACGTGATTTTCAGCGTGCCATATTTTGCTGCCTGATCATAATATGCGTATGAATTGGGTATCATACGATAGTACAATCCTAGTGCAGTCCAATGGTACCCTAATTTGTTTAATCCATTGACATCGAACGGAGAAATCGCGTTTTCCCCAAAACTATCCATTTTTTGCATTTTTTCAAAATATTGCACATTATTTCGACTACTTCCGGTCTACGGATCATTGTTGAAATTGCTTTATTCCTTGCAATGGTCATTTGGCTTCATGCCTTAGAAGTTTCAGATTCGCCAATTCAGCCATATAACGAAACCCGAGCTCACAAAATAGGTAGAAAATTCGAAAAAAATCGAAAAATAAATGGCGATAACTCTGAATGAAACTTATATTACTGGAATCGGATGGACTTAAGGTATCCAAAAATATAAGTCAAATTTGAAAATTTTGAAAAATGAAAAAAATTGTCTCTTAAACAAATTTTTTTAATTTTCGAACGCTAGAAGTCAGCGACGAAGTTTCGAAATTACAAAATCTTAGATTGCTATTGGCTCGGAAAAGATTCAGGGTTTCCGAAAATGTCATTTGTTTGAAAATGGGTAAATAATTGACGAAACTATGGCCAATTTTCAATTTTTTGACAACGTACAAAGATCTGCCACTTCCGGTATGCGCAGAATTTCCGAAAATACTTTATCAAGTAGCCACCACATGGTTTCCCGAAAGAAAAGTTGATTTCAGATCGATATCTGCTTTCGATCATGGAGAACTTGGCCCCCGCGGTAAATAATAATAATAACTAGATCTGCTACTGTCCCATGCAGATATGAAAGCTTTCATATTCATGGTCACGTGTCATTGATTGTATCAAGTATCCTAAATAAAAGGATAAGAAGAAAAAATTATCAAAATTGGTCAAAAACTCGCGAAGTTACAAATCTAAATATAGTATGAAACATTGCACCCAGTCATAACAATAATCTGAAATCAGCCGTGGGAGGAAACCGAAGGACACGGAGAAAACCCACGAGGTTGGACACCATACTCCATGTCACGTGCAACCTGGAAATCGAAACGATGCCGGTTGACTCAATGGCAGACGTTACGATACAGCGCGCACATGCTAACCATACAGCCATTCAGGCTCCCTAAAATCGATAAATTGCTGACTTATAGCAAGAAACATTTCAACCGGGCATTTCAATCGAAACAACGCCAGTTGACTCAATGACAGACGTTACGATACAGTGCGCAGGTGCTAACCATTTAGCCACGCAACCTCCCTAAATTTGGCAAATTGCTGACCTACAAGGAGAAACATTTCAACCGGGCGGAATTTTCTATTTTAACAGTTTAATTTGCACGGTACCTTTAATTATCAACCGAATATTACAAAACTTTTAAAAATAAGCCCCCCCCCCCTGACCAGCTTAATTGTTCGCAATAAACGTTTGCCCCCTAAAATGAGCAAATTGGTGACTTTAATGTGAGAAACATTACTACCGGGCGAAATTTTCTGTTTTATCACTTTTACAGTACAGTACAACCGATTATTACAAAACTTTAAAAATAAAAGAGAAAGAGATAAATGCGGCTTAACCTCCATTCGACACAAACTAACATATAGATGGGACGAAAAACCAAGGTCCGGTGTACACATTGGAGTGCACGTAAAATATCCCTAAGCAGTTGGAATTCGATACTGTTGAATAAGCTCTATACGATGACTATGCAAACCATTATTAATCGATGAAGGTGTTAAAATGTACACAATATAAACAGTATTAATCTAAATCAATAACATAAATGATTAAAAATATTTTTTTTAGATAGTTTTAAAATAGAAAACAAATAATTATATCAAATCAAACCTATTCAATTTCAATTAATATGAGGACTGGCTGCAAAGTTCTAAGCCTATGTGTGCAAGACCTATATATTGTTGATGTTTCCTTTTATTTTTCTATATAGTTTCCATCAAAGCTCAATTTTTTCATCAGTTATTTACGGTGATTTTGGAGTCGCAAAACGTTTTGAAAATATATTGATTCCAAGGCCACCACCCATTTTTGAAAGGAGGCTAACCAGAAAAGTAAAATAGATCACAAAATCACGAAGTAACACAGCTGTCAAGGTCAATTTTTTCATCAGTTGTTTTCGGTGATTTTGGATTCGCAAAACGTTTTGAAAATATATTGATTCCAAGGCCACCACCCATTTTTGAAAGGAGGCTAACCAGAAATGTATTGATTTCCCAGATTTGAGACAAAATCGCGAAACTGCGATCCATTTGATTATTTTCAAGCTGTTAATCGGAGTTATTCACGCGAAAACAACTTTGTCGGCACGGAAAACATCAAAGGCGAAATTTGAAATTTTGAAATTTGCAAATACCAAAAATTCGACAATGAGCTAGGCTATCCCCAAATGTATTAATTTCAAAGATAAGAAACGAATTCAACAAACTACGGTCTGTTCTGATAATTTACATGCCCGTTAATGTCCATTTTTCACTATTTCTGATATTCAATTCAATATGGTGACTATCCATTGACTTAAATCAAAATTCTACTGCCAACATTTTATAGCCATCCCTTCAAGGATTCAGAAAATATAACCCCCGTGTCTGTATGTAAAATAGCAAAATGGCGTTTGAGGTTTTTACATTTCAAGATGGTGGCACTTCCGGATTGAGCTACAAACTCCATTTTTTGTGTACTAATCAGTGGTCTCGTAGCTAGTACCTAAAAAAAAAATTCAAGATGATTTGACCTATATTTCGTCGATTTTTTTGAAAATTTCGATCCTCAATTTCTCCAAGGGGAGATAATTTAGAAAATTTCCAAAGTATTTTTTCAAGTCGCATCATTAAGGTTTACTTACATATTAAATTTCATGAAAATCGTAAAACTACTAAAGAAGTTGTCGAGTTGGTCTAAACTTCCGGTTCGAAATCACAGCGACGAATTTTCGAAATTCGAAAATCCGAAATTGCAGATTTGAAGTAAATGTCTCAAAGTACTCATAGAAAAAGGAAATTAAATAGGTCAAATAGTCACAAAGTTACAGCATTGTAGGTCAAAAGCATTCGTTCGTAAAATTCGGTGATTTTGGATTCGAAAAACGTTTTGAAAATATATTTAATCAAGGTTCGCACCCCATTTTTGGGGGGGTAGGTCAAAGTTTTAGAAAGATCCTATGGTTAGATTCTAAAAAATATCCCTAAGCAGTTGGAATTCGATACTGTTGAATAAGCTGTATACGATGACTAAATGTGTAGATTGTAGTCACCCACACTGCATGTGTCGCTTAACAATGAAAGGATGCCGTTTTCAATGTTCGATCCTTTTGTTCTTCTACTCCTGATATGTTGGATTGTTGATCGATGGTTTTATATGAAAGACTACCAATAAGACTCTTTGTAGAAGAAGTTCCCAAAAAATATTAAGTTGACTTTACGAGAAAGACCTCTAAACATGCTCCAAATTGTAAAAATACGACTTTTTGGATTTTCAATCTCTTTTTTTCGCCTATCCCTGATATTTAAAATAAATGATACAATGATTTCACACAACAGGCTAGCTATTGGACTCTCTATTGACAAAAGTTTCACAGCCCTCCCTTCATTATAACCGAAGTTATCGTGCCCTAAAGAATCAACAAATCAGCATGCCCATCTCTGCTTACCCTTGGCAGAAAATGCTCATCTTTGGACTCAATCATGACATTGTCCTAGTGAACGTCTACACCAAGTTTGAACATTCTAGCTCAATTAGAAGGAGAGTTATTGTGTTTCAAAGTCTCGGCCCTTCAAATTGCTACTACTTTTCATTTTCAATTCAAAATGGTGACCATCACGTGACCGAAATCAAAATTCTGCTCCCTATGATTTTTGGGCCATCCTTCAAGGATTCAGAAAATATAACTCCCGTGTCTGTAAGTAAAATAGCAAAAAAGCCTTAGGGATTTTTCATGTTTCAAGATGGTGGCACTTCCGGTTCGATCGACAAACTCCATATTTTGTGTAGGAATCAGTAATTACTTGTCGAGTATCGAAAATTTTTTTTAGGTCATTCTGACCTATATTTCGACGATTTTTTTGAAAACTTTGATCCTTAATTTCACCAAGGGGAGATAATTTAGAAAATTTCTAATTATATTTTTGAAGTCACATCGGTAAGATCTACTTGTATACTAAATTTCATGAAAATCGTACAACTATTAAAGAAGTTGTCAAATTGGTCTAAACTTCCGGTTCGAAATCACAGCGACGAATTTTCGAAATACGAAAATGTGAAACTGCAGATGAAAACGATTTTTTTCAAGGTATTCAAAGAAAAAAGAATTAGTAAAATCGGTCAAAAAATAACAAAGATACGACTATGCATTGTCAGTTTTTTCGTTCGTAAAATTCGGTGATTTCGGATTCGTAAAACGTTTTGAAAATACATTTAATCAAGGTTCGCACCCCATTTTTGGGGGGGTAGGTCAAAATTTCAGAAAGATCCTATGGATAGATTCTGAGAAATCCGATTTGCAGAAAACACACAAAAAAAAAAATAATAATAACTAGATCTGCTACTGTCCCATGCAGATATGAAAGCTTTCATATTCATCGTCACGTGTCATCGATTATATCAAGTATCTCAAATAAAAGGATAAGAATAACAAACTATTAAAATTGGTCTAAAACTCGCGAAGTTACAAGTCTAAATATAGTATGAAACATTGAGTAATCTGAAAACTAAAGGGAAATAACTGATACTTGTGTTGCTGTAATCGGGATGACTTCCCACTTCAAAACTTTCAGAAAAATGAAATGAAAATGGTAAGAAAACATCGGAAAATTAAATGAGATAACTTTGAACAAAACTAAAACAGGTTGAACTCAACTGTTTGAATATGTACGTTAAATATGTAGATTTGGAAAATTATAAAGACATAATATCAAAATCGGTCAAAAACTCACAAAGTTACAAATTTAAATGTAGTGAGAAACATTGCACCCGGGCAAAAAAATAATCTTTAAACTAAAGGGAAATAACTGAAACTTGTATAGCTGTAATCGGGCTTCCAAGATATGTTATATAATTATGGTTTCCAATATGTTCGGTTATAAGTAGGAAATCGTGACGACTTCTTAAGCATGTTTTAAACAAAGGGTCATAGACTGCAATATACAAGAATGGCACTCTGCAATAAAAAAAACTGGCCAAAGCAAGATTTCTATGCAGAAATTAAATAATTGTTAGAACCAGAAAAATCTTTATCCACTATAATAAATAAGCAACATAGAGAAAATGAAATGAAATTGAATGGGTTTAACGTCCTACTGTTTTGCTCCTACAATGGGCTAATGAAGATGGGCATACGCCATAAAGTGTGAAATGAGGGAAATTTTACCCGGGCAGCGGCGTTACGGCCTACGAGGTTGGACAGGCGACCATACTCCTTGTCACGTACAACCAAGAAATCGAAACAACGCCAGTTGACTCAATGACAGACGTTATGATACAGAGCGCACGTGCTAACCATTCAGCCACGCAACCTCCCTAAAGTCGGCAAATTGCTGACCTACAGCGAGAAACATTTCAACCGGGCCAAATTTTCTATTTTAACAGTTTAATTTGCACGGTACCTTTAGTTATCAACCGAATATTACAAAACTTTTAAAAACAAGCTCCCTCTGACCAGCTTAATCGTTCGCAATAAACGTTTGCCCCTTAAAATCGACAAATTGCTGACTTTAAAGTGAGAAAAATTTCAACCGGGCAAAATTTTCTGTTTCATCACTTTTACAGTAGCTTTGATTACCAACCGATTATTACAAAACTTTAAAAATAAAAGAGAAAGAGATAAATGCGGCCTAACGTCCATTCGACACAAACTGGGTCATTTCGGGACTAACATATGTTTTTTAATTTTATTTAAAAACTCCCCTTGTGCGTACGGGTTTTCAGACGTTGGGAGGAAACCGAAGAACACGGAGAAAACCCACGAGGTTGTACATCATACACCATGTCACGTGCAACCAGGAGATCGAAACGACGCCCGTTGACTCAATGACAGACGTTACGATACAGCGCGCACATGCTAACCATTCAGCCTCCCTGAATTCGGAAAATTGCTGACTTATAGCAAGAAATATTTCAACCGGGCGAAATTTTCTGTTTTAACAGTTTAATGTGCACGGTACTTTAATTACCAACCCATTATTACAAAACTTTTGAAAATAAGCTCCAACTGACCAGCTTAATCGTATGCAATAAACGTTTTGCCTGAATTGAAAGTTCTGCACGGAGAAAGTTCATCTCGATTTCCCGGCGTGGTTCCCCTTGTCAGTGAGGCAGAACGGAGGGCCTGACAAGCACAGCTGTCTAGTCCATCGGATGGGACGAAAAACCAAGGTCCCGTGTACACATTGGAGTGCACGTAAAATATCCCTAAGCAGTTGTAGTCACCCACACTGCATGTTTCGCTCAACAATGAAATGGTGCCGTTTTCAATGTTCGATCCTTTTGTTTTTCTACTCCTGATATGTTGGACTGTTGATCGATGGTTTCATAAAAAAGACTACCAATAAGACTATTTGTAGAAGAAGTTCCCAAAAAATAGTATGTTGACTTTACGAGAAAGACCTCTAAACATGCTCCAAATTGTAAAAATACGACTTTTTGGATTTTCAATCTCTTTTTTTCGGCTATCCCTGATATTTGAAAAAATGATACAATGATTTCACACAACAGGCTAGCTATTAGACTCTCTATTGACAAAAGTTTCACCGTCCTCCCTTCATTATAACCGAAGTTATCGTGCCCTAAAAAATCAACAAATCAACATGCTTATCTCTGCTTACCCTAAACAGAAAATGCTCATCTTTGAACTCCATCATAACATTGACCTAGTGAACGTCTACAACAAGTTTGAACATTCTAGCTTAATTAGAATGAGAGTTATTGTGCTCCAAAGTCTCGGCCCTTCAAATTGCTTCTATTTTTCATTTTCAATTCAAAATGGTGACTAACGGTTGACCTAAATCAAAATTCTATTCGCGACATTTTTTAGGCCTTCCTATAAGGATTCAGAAAATATAACTCCTGAGTCTGTAAGTAAAATAGCAAAAAAGCCTTATTGATTTTTCACTTTTAAAGATGGTGGCACTTCCGGTTCGATCGACAAACTCCATATTTTGTGTACAAATCAGTAATTACTTGTCTAGTATCCAAAAAAAAAATCAGGTCATTCTGACCTATATTTCGATGATTTTTTTGAAAATTTTGATCCTTAATTTCGTCAAGGGGAGATAATTTAGAAAATTTCTAATTATATTTTTGAAGTCACATCGGTAAGATCTACTTATATACTAAATTTCATGAAAATCGTACAACTATTAAAGAAGTTGTCAAATTGGTCTAAACTTCCGGTTCGAAATCACAGCGACGAATTTTCGAAATTCGAAAATGTGAAACTGCAGATGAAAATGATCTTTTTCAAGGTATTCAAAGAAAAAAGAATTAGTAAAATCGGTCAAAAAATAACAAAGTTACGACTATGCATTGTCATTTTTTTCGTTCGTAAAATTCGGTGATTTCGGATTCGTAAAACGTTTTGAAAATATATTTAATCAAGGTTCGCACCCCATTTTTGGGGGGGTAGGTCAAAATTTCAGAAAGATCCTATGGATAGATTCTGAGAAATCCGATTTGCAGAAAACACACAAAAAAAAAAATAATAATAATAATAACTTTAACAGAAACAATAAGCTTTCATATGTAATACATATGAAAGCTTAATAATAACTTTAACAGAAACAATAAGCTTTCATATGTAATACATATGAAAGCTTAATAATAATTTTAGTAATCTCAATAGGCTTTCAGACGAAAGTCTGAAAGCCTAATAATAATAATAATAAGAATAATAATTTTAACAAAAACAATAGTGTTTCACACAAGCTACGCAGTGTGAAACCCTAATGAGATTTGTTGATGGCCACCGATTTTGAAATAATCTGATTCTGGTACTGATTTGTCAACAGGGGCGGGTCCAGGATTTTCTGAAAGAGGGGGCGTGCTGCAACCACTAGGGAGTGCGAAGCCTGTAACCGTGATTTTTTAGTGGAAAAAATGACCACAAGGGCTAATTTCATACCCGTACTGTAAATTACTATTTCCAACCTAAACTATCATTGTTCTACTTTCTCGCGAGAATATATGAAGCTAAAAATTGTTCACCACCTCAAAAAAATAGAGGCGTGCGCCCCCTTCTGGATCATTGGTCAATGATACCAAATA
This sequence comes from Patella caerulea, assembly GCA_036850965.1. Classification (NCBI taxonomy): domain Eukaryota; kingdom Metazoa; phylum Mollusca; class Gastropoda; family Patellidae; genus Patella; species Patella caerulea. Next base: position 31,671,729 of record JAZGQO010000006.1, read on the forward strand.
CAAGATACATCCATACTTGATGTATTGATGTATTTCATTGTTTAATAACGTAGCTACTGTTTGGGTGTTAAAAAAAATTACTAGTTCGTGTGAGGTAATGAGTCCCAAAGTTTGTCTATGCCAAAGATTGACTAGTGTTCAAAGGTCCCATATGGTCTTTGTGTATATAAATCCACCAGTCAACTTTGCCATTATTTAATGACATGTAAAACCCATTATACATCAGCTGTGATAACAAGATTCCCACCGTTTTAACGTTCAAGTCCGTCGTATCTGCTTTCTGAAATAATGTCTTTAGATCTACAATTTAGGTCAGTGAAAATAGAAACAATACAATGCTTTTAGTGGTCGTTTCATGGATGCCATCTTGGGTGAATAATCTCTGATATTTGCAGATAAAGATTTCAGTTACATAACTAAAACGGCCATTAAAACATTATTCACGAATGTAACTTTTAAAAGATGCATTATTTTAGAGTTCTATAAAGAGTTGACCATTCTTGCTATAATGATTCAAAATAGATGATAAAGAAAGAAAATATTTAAAATTTCAGTCAAATTACTTTATTCTGAACGACTAGAAATAGGCACCAACTGTGTCCTCATCGTCTACGAGAATTATCGATCGTTTGATTGACAGACGATAACTCCAACCGCATATTCTCGATTATCAAGTAATATTCTCAATGGCTATGGTACCCTCGAATGGCAGGCCTTTCATCACCAGACTCCTCTAGTGACGTCAGTGACTAACAGCCCACGCCATCTTAGGCCTTATAGGGTTGATTTTGAGCTTGGCATATAAATAAAGGTCTAATTAATAATTTCTATAACATCTGAAGTCAAAATAAAGAATTGCAATAGGCAGTTTTATCTCTTGCATAATGTATGTTTAATGTGTTTTCGGGCACACGTAAGCATATTGTTCTTACTTACCCCGTATGACGCCCAACAAGGTCTTAAGTATCAACAGAATTTGGATGAATCATATACTGATAGGGATTTCTTGGAATAAGTAGCGATTTTCTCGTGACTTATGATGGGTAAAAAAGTTGATGGGCCAGTTTGTTCCCGAACGTTTATTTCAGCCAAACACCGGTTAGATCTTAAAGCCAAGAGCCATTGCAGATTTAGTAAAAGAGATGTAAATTTTGCAATAATTCGGATAGGCATCATTATTGTGATGGCTATGGTTAATCCTCACTCGCAAACTCGTCAACAATCACCTGCCCGAACCCTATGTACATATTGTAGCCTATGCAACGGCTATTGGGTTTTATTTCAACAAAACAAGCACCGAGTTTACTGCGATTTGCTGTACATACAGCCCCCATAAGCACGAGACAGTTTATCGTTTGCCATATTTACTGTTATAATATTACAGTTACACATTCTGTTCACCTTTAATCTAAACTATTGATCATCTTTAGGTAATTACCCCGATACATTAAGACCAGTGACTATAGGTGCAATATCCTTACGTAGGAGCGTCAATGGTATGAATGATAGGTTCTTTCTGTAAATGTAAATTAGTCTCAATTATGGGGTCAATGTTTGGATTTTAAAGATTTTTAAAATAAAGTATTTTTTTTAAATAGAACTATTTTGTTGAATATCCTAAGAAAGGTTTCTATGATATGCATGTACACTCAACACGGTAAAGTTATTGCGCCTATACATCGTCTCACTAGATACATGTATTATTAAAACTCTATTTTTGTTTTCTATTATTTCTAGTTCTGTGATGTTGAATGTTATTGGAGTTGTAATTTTATTAACATTAACCAGTTTAACCGGTATTGTCGTTTTTGCTTATTATGCTCAAAAAGGTTGTGACCCACTGTCTGCCGGCTATGTTAGTAACTCAAATCAGGTAATTCGCTTAAATGTATCTTTCCTTCAATTATAATTTCTTTTATCCCATATAATCTTCAGCTTAGACATTGATATTTAAATGATAATTCCCGAGACAAGCTGTTGTAAATAAAACTGGGTTAATCGTTATGTAGTTATGGGTTTCAGATCACTTATTTGTTTTATTATAGACAGTCTGTTCTTGTATAATTATTGTAATCACGCGAATCTATCCATCTCCGACGGCATTAGAAGAAGGTGGAATGAAATAAAATTTTGGTTTAACGTCCTACTGTTCTGCCTCGACTGGGTTAATGTAGACGGGCATACACCATACAGATATACAGACAATTGCTTTCTTTAAAGACCACTCATCCCTTTCTGACTTTGTTGTAAAAATAACATCGATATTGTTCTTTTGATAAAATTGATATCGTTTTAAATTTTAAGTTTTTTTATATGTTTTTGGCGCTCCATATACTTATCATTGAACCATACATGCAACTGAAAATGTGAGCTCCATCCGTATTCAGTATTTCCTTATCATTGTCCGATAGAAATTCGTCAGAATATGACATTATATCCTTATCTTTAAGTATGAGTTTCAGTATAGCTAATATCTTGGGATGACTTGTCTTCTAACTTGGGATGACTTGTCTTATATTCGGATGAGTTGTCTGGGGATGAGATGTCTACTCTTATATCAAATTCCAACTGCCAAGGGATCTTTTACATGGAACCTCGGTTTTCCGTCCCATCCGCATAGCGAGCTGTTCTTGGCACCACTGACAAGAGAAACCACGTCGGAAATCCCGAGGAACTTTTTCAGCCAATGCAGGGATCGAACACGAGACCCCAAGGATAGCGAGCCAGCGTCTTAGCCACCGTGGCCCCCTTAGAGTAATTGAATCTCTGCCATCGCATATTGTTATTCATATCCCGAGAATTTTCGATTATTGTAATCATTTAATTTTTAAAAATCAAACTCGCCTTCAACCAAAGTTTGATATTATTTATTCAAATTTATCTTTGTGGTTACTTACCAAACAAAACGGGAATTTATGACTAAATTAAAATGCCAATAATAACAAAATAACAAAAGCTGCATGTATCTTGTTGCATATTTGATCTATATTACGCAATGATCGATGAATTGATATCAAATGTGTCAGCCATTATCACATATGTGATAGAACTGGTTAAACACGTTCCAAATATAATTATAACACAGTGATCATTGTTACCAGAAAGGCGTTAGGTAGATTTCAAGAAACGGAAGCGACGAACGCAAAAGAAAGCACAAGTTATCCTTCTATATACCTGACTGAAGTACGAGTGATAACAGATACACGGGCGAATTTCTGCTCATGAATAATTCCTTTGAAGACCAAAAGTTGTGTGAGGCTGCGAGAGGATATCTGATAATTTTTTAAAAAAGAAATTGAACGGCACTAGATAAGGGAAAACGAGAAAAAGAAGGAATAATCCGCACATTCCCTTGTTTTATTCATTCAATACTTGATAAAAAACATTGTAATGCACGGACTTTTTCTCTTATTTAGTGATAGTCAATATATTTTTTTGAATTATCAGATATCATCCCACAGTCTCATAACAACTTTTGGAACGTGTTTAATCAGTTCTCTGTCTAACTCCGTGGGTTTTCTCCTCCGGTTTCCTCCCACTACTGAAGACCCCTACGCGCAAGCGAATTACTGAAATGAAATTGACCCATATGTTAGTCCCGATATGATCTAGTTTGTGTCGAATGGACGTTATAAGTTCCCTCTCTCTCAACTGGCAATAATGAATTATAGGATTATTAGGATTATTCTTTAACAAGGTAGGAATGTTTATAGATACAATATATTTTAGGGCTTAATTTTAATACGTTTCAAAAATATAACTTAAAAATATGAAATTGCAACTTTAAGGTTAAACCCAGTTTATAACATAAGTCATTGATTTTTCCATCCGTGTTCATAACATAATATGGTAACCTATTAATAAATATCCAGTTCAGTTCTAAAACCGTTTTTTAATGGCGGGATTTTTTCCTTCTATTGTCTGGATAAAAAGTACGTTAATAGAAATAAATGGAGAATAAAGAATTGTAGCTTGGTCGTTATTGAATTTTTAGGACTCAACAATATTAAAGACTACACGATATAAATTACTTTTTATAATAACTGACAGTCATCGTAATTTCTATCAATTTGAAATATCACAGGAGACATCATGTCTCTGTTAATTAGATTTCTCCCTGTTCTTTTTCTCCTTTAATCCAGAAAGTCGAATGTACTTATGCATTGTTTTAATAATTCATTTGAAGTTTTTAGACACCGGCTGTGGCAACGGTGTACAATGTTAGTATAAGCTTCAATTGGGTTTGTGGTAAGAGGTGGGTCTATTGGCCCTGAGTAATACAACAGCGAAATCAATTGATCTGAGGACCTCAATCTGTGGGAGAAAAATGATCTATGAGTGGGATGCAGGAATAGTGAAATCAAACTAGTTTCGTTTTTTCACCATATCATGACTTCTTCGTCGCGATGGAGCCAAACAAAACCAATTAACCCGAGGGCAATTTTGATACGAGACTAACGGCAAACAACAAGGAACAAGGAAGAGCAGCAGGAAAAAAAGTACACAGTGTTATTACATGTATAAGGACAATGGGAATATGATGACGACATTATTTCCTTGAGTATTTTAGGTATACATTGTAGTTCTTTCGAAATTCGAGGCACTTTTTTCAGATGAAGGGGCACATTTTCGGGAGAGCATATAGTCACACCCTATCTTTTACCTTGGTTGTAAATACCATCGGATTCGATCGTCATCAAACATTTCGAGTTTCTTTGGTTTGATTTGATGACAGGGTAGGCAATGCCTGCTCACCCAATGCGCGCCTGATGGAATCGGCATCCAATATTATTCAGGAACCCATAACCAAATTTTCACCACTCTCCCGAAATACAAGAAAGCTATATAATATATTTTTTTTTTATCTATATTCAATATTTTAGTTAATACCATATTTTGTAATGGAAGTTCTGGGTTATCCTGGTTTACCTGGTTTGTTTATATCCTGTCTCTTCAGTGGTGCATTAAGGTAATTACACTTTATGACATCCTACGCTTTCATACCAATTACATGTCATTTAACAGGAAACAAGTAAAATACGTCTAATTTAGTCAAAGGTAGGATATAAACCAAATAAATGTGTCCACTGTTTTTATTGCAATTATCTTTTCTCGATATCCCATTTTGCTTTGAAAGGGCTAAAATATCCGTCCATAATATACTGGTTGTAATAAGCGTATGACCTTAACTGGCAATTATGGGCAAAATAATGTTTGTTCATTCATCTTTTAAAATACATCTAGAAATATATCATATAGTCCATGTTGTATGTATTGGACCGCAGATCAACCAATAAAGCAGTTATTTTTTTTTTTCAACATAAGATTATTCGTTTAATCAAAGTTGTTCTCTGTAAATGACTCTGGGAAAAACGTTATCTAAGTTTAAATGCAACAATGTGCTGCATCCATCTCTGTCTCGGGAGGAACACGTCAAGAGAGTAGGCTAAATCCCACTCGGCAAATCTCTACAGATTCTGGAACGTTCCGGAACCTACATCTAGTCTCGGCTGTATGACAGTAAGTGATATGTACCTAAGCCCATACATTTGCGATGCGGGTACCGGTTTACAGTAACAGAATAACTTGACGCTATTACAATCAAACAAGACACCATGGGCGCAGCTATGTTTCATCCGGGACCTTTAAAGTAGTTCCAAGACACCATGGGCGCAGCCATGTTTCATCCGGGACCTTTAAAGTAGTTCCAATATGACGGAATTCGTCATACAGCCGAGATTAGATATAAGTTCCGGAATCTGTCGAGGATTGCCGAGTTGGCTAAATCTATATGTAAAGGTCAGCTCAATTTACGTCAAGGTCGCTGAGATGTAAAAAAGGTAAATGAACGTGATTGTTGGTGAGATTGTAGATTGGGGTTGGTATTCGTACTAGCTCTATTTACATCTCGTGAACTTATTTGACCATACTTGAAGTTGGGCTTATCAAATAGATCTTACCACGAGAGACACTAGATAGTCTGCGAAGTTTCGAAGAGAGCTTCTTATTTGGGTTATTTTTGGGGGACATCTCACTGTGCCACCCGCTATTGTTCTGATGGGGGCATTAATCAAGCAAGGGGATTATCGAATACAATGGTGTTAAAAGTATAGTCCGTTTTTTTAAAACTACTAGGGTTAAACTAATTAACAACTTTATTCACAATAAATTACATAAAAGTAACAACAAATACATGTATCAACCATAAATCATAACCATACTAAATGTGATCTGACGTCAGTATATTCAACTGCACATTTTTACTCCATTTAACAGTTCGATTTTGGATCATGGATAGATTCTTCTATTCTTTTATATTTTCACCTTTTAGGGGGCAATCGTCCCCCGTTATCCAATTGAGCTATGGTATTTTCAGTACAGGTCTGCTTTTTCAACAAAATGTAAATAAATTTCAATATATTTGGGTGGCTTTATCCAATCTTCTTCATTTTACTGTGCCAAATTAACTAAATTTTGACCTCCTTGAGAATTAAAATAATTAAATCTTAACTAGGTGAACAGTACTAATAAGGATTCAGTCTATAATCCTTTGTTTACTTAAATTTTCACACCAATACCCTATAACACCAGTTGATTAGGTGGCACAGTGAGATTAAACCTATTTTTTCAGTCTAAACTTTTACAATAACTAGGCCAATTATAACCTGTAGTGTTTTCTGGTATGATGGAATCTTTCGCTCGACCAATTTCTCAATGATTGATACGATAACCAATTGAGACACATACAAGAATTTTAATAAGGGTTCTTGCATTGATAAACGCTTGTTATAATGAATTTCATTTATTCCTTAATTAATTTCCGTCTCAAGATGTTGTATAACAAGACATTAAAGAGCAATATTCGTATCTTAATCTTTGCATGAACTTATAGACAGCTTTGTTAGATCACAGAACAAATTACATGTCATATGTCAATCCGACAGGGCAAGTTATGGGCGTGTAATACCATTTGACGTTAAAACTCTGATTAGTTCGGTCATCGTCTGGTGGTGGAGGGGGGAGGGGTGATACAAAAGGCAAGCGATGTATGAGGTATTCGTTTTACTTGTCTTTGCTACACTTGGATCTAGAAGAGTTATTATCTATAATTGACGTGATAATGTGACGGATTAACCAATGAAGCGATCCGGTATGGCGAGCTTCAGGCGTGGGATGCACGGAACTGTGGGTACTACAATTGACACATCAATGCTGATTGGCTAATCAAATGTCTGACGTAATAGGGTCAAAAGCAGCTCGTACGACCTATGGTGCGACTTACCGTTACAACCGGTCAAATCATCATGTAGTGTAACCCATCGAAACGAAATAATGATACCTACCGGAAGTATGACGACGCTTGATAGCTCAAATTCCACCGGCCTACCATCCGGGCCCGTATCTACAGGGGGGCGCGGGGGTCAAATGCTGCCCCCCCCCTTCAGTAATATCTAACAATCATTAAAGTATACACAGTTTCTTATATCAACCTAAAAATACTATTTTTTTCTGTTTGAATTATTTTAAAATGCTTATCAGACACCTAGGTAACTACATAGCATGATGATTACAGCAGTCTGTTAGAATGACTTTTCCGAAAATTTCCTCAAAATGTTCGCCCCCCCCCCCCTACCGAAAGGTAATGCCTCCCTGTTTAATGGTGTCTAGATACAGGCCCGCAACCATCATTGTTGTGGAAGATTTTCTTGTCAGTGAAACTTTACCGCGATGGTATCATTAAATGCCCAATCTCCCTATTTTATGTTACACTTAAAATTTTTATAACTTACTAAATCCAAGATTGTCTGCTTATTTGTGATAGATAAATTCGGCGAAGCTGAGGTAAGGCTTGAGGTATTATATGAATATTGTGGCATAATATCTGAAGATATATGTTAAGGTGGGACACCCTTTCAATGTATTGTATTTTTTTTTTTTTCTAACGTTGACTGCATTTAAGATTACACATCATATCTTAATGTATTTTATTTATTTCATTTTTATTTTTGATTTCTGTATTAAAGTAATATTAATATGTATTTATGTCTCTTTAGTACAATGTCGTCATGTTTAAATGCACTGGCTGCGGTCACCTGGGAAGATTTTCTCAAACCACATTTTGATTACCTGAATGAAAGAAAGAAAACATACGTAACCAAGCTTTTAGGTACTATTATCAATTTAAGAATTTAAATATTGATGTTTTCCTGGTATTATTTTTAGTCTCTGAATAGAAATGTTCCATTTGTACATTGAAAAAACATTATTTTTTTTTTATTATTATTCTCATATATTTAATCGGTATTGTTCTTATCGATCGTTCCATAATTCTTTATGAAGACAATGCGTGGAGTGTGTTGGATTTATCTTTTCAAGAGTTCTAAATTGGAAATGTTTTATGTTTTGAATTTCTTGTAGATTGTCACTTTGATCAAAAAACCCACACCGACTATTACTTGCAGCGATTCAGAAACCCATTGCTCCCTTGCTACTGATAATTGTATATTTTGAAGGCTATAATTAACCACACCTTTGTTCAATTTTAAATGTTGTCAATTATTCTATTCTAGAGTTGTCATAGTAAGTATCTTATTAAGGAGATACGTTGCTTCAGAAAGAAATTATACGTAGTTTAACGGTCGAGGGCGAGACATTGATATTGATATTGCATGAGGACGTTAGCCCCGTGGCAATACCTAGTTAAAATACAAATGTGATGCCATCATTGATATTGGCGTACCGTTATTTCAATAAATGGTACGGAGAATGTGGCAAACGTACATTATTAATACTAGTTGAAATATTGGACCTGCGTGACGTATTTCAAGTTGTTTAATGGTCTAATGCAAGACTTGTAAAGAAGTGTATATTAAACGATTTTGTTTTCATAGTTTTATTATATGGTGGTGCTGGAATAGGAATGGCGTTTATGGCTAAAAACCTTGGAGGAACAGTTTTACAGGTACACATTGGCCTATTTCTTGTTCAGTTGTCTTTAGAACAAAATAACACTGCTTATATTTAGGAGAAAGGGGAAGGGGATGTGTTTCCTATTCATTAAGGTTTTGTAAAAAAAAAAAAAAAAAAAAAAAAAAAAAAATTGTAAGTGTACATCTGCATTTCTTCCAACTGGAGCTTCAGATAGCCAGGGTTTGTTGTTTTGCATGAAACTGATATCTTGTGACATAGCTAGTCCTGTATAGCTATATAACGGTTACTTTTCTGGCCATTACAAAATGAAATTGCAATCTACAAGATTTAGTTTTCTTGCAGTGCCATTGCCCCTGTCGTCAAATTTGGCCAAGTCAGGATTCTCTTCTGTCACAGACACCTGTGTTTTCTCCCTTGAAAAGAGGTGTTTCGTTGGAATGGTATTATTACCTAATCATCTATACCCGTACATTATTTTTATTTCAGGCATCACTGAGTTTTACAGGCGCAGCATCAGGACCTTTATTAGGAATGTTTTGTTTGGGGGCTTTCTTTAAATGGGCCAATTGGATAGTAAGTATATTACTAGAATCAATTAAAACGTTTGAATATTGATAAGAATACATTTTTAATTAAAAAATTGATCTGGTAGACTCTCATGTTTCTGAAGTATTTTCTTAAACCTGGTTTAACTCGCACCTTTTAATTGATATGCGCGACTCTACGACTGACACTTTTTCTATCACATGATACCATCTCTCATTTGATGAGTAATGCTGCAATGTCTGTTGTTTTTTAAATCATTTAAACGGTTTTCAAAGTTATATCCCTTTAGGGGAGTACATGGCTATGTGGTAAGGCGTTGGCTCGCTAGCCTGGAGGTCGGGTGTTCGATCCCTGCATTGGCCGAGAAAGTTCATCTCGATTTTCCGGCGTGGTTTCCCCTTGTGATGCAGAACGGAGTGCCTGTCAAGGACAGATATCTAGTCATTCGGATGGGACGTAAAAAACGAGGTCCCTTGTACACATTGGCGTGCACGTAAAAGATTCCATATAAGAGTAGCGCCGCTGCCTGGGCAAAATTTCACTAGTACGTGCAGAAGAGTAGGATTTTAAACTCCATTTCATTTCATCTATATCCCTTGACTGAAATATTGATGACCAACGAATATTAGCCACTTCTTGCACTCATTTCAAAGACCACAGGTTTTAGCCAACGTTTAGAAATCTGGACTATTATAAATTTATGGGGTTTGACTGTCGCGAAAGTTTTATTATGGCAAAGCTAATTACTTCCAGTGTTGATTTTCATAATACAGATAATGTTGCTGTAATCATCATTCACAATAATCATGGTCTTGAATGTGACACCGAAATATGGCTCGCCGTCAGAGTTGCAATAGACTAGATGTAACATTGTCTAGCAAGCTATTTCATATCTTATTTTATAGGGTGTTGTGGTCGGTGCTATTCTGGGTTTAATATTTCCTCTATGGATCAGTATAGGAGCTTACAGTGTCATCAGCAGACCAGGACATTTATTATTCCCTACCAATTCTTGTAGTATAGCTAATATAACTTTAACTACCGCAATGACACCTATATCGACGATAGTTGAGGCTACAACACAGGGTTATGAAGAACCGTAAGTGTCATTCAACATCAAGGCTAAATAAATACTGCTTTATTATTAACGTAAAATACAAAGTGTTTAAAAAAAAGTACTGCCGATGCGAAGAAATCTAATCCTTCAGGGTGTACGACCGGTTTGGTGTCAAAAAACCGAAACCATTGACAAATTTAACAAAACCTATTTGGGCTTAGGCGATTCAAAATGGAAAAGGATTATGAAAGATAGTTGGGTAAGCTCATTTGTTAAAAAGGTCGAGTTTAGCTATCCAGAGAAGGTTCTTGTTATAAAAACCATTGACCTTTTGGCTGAAAATAATGTAATTACATTCTTATTTGATGCGTTCACATAAATAACAGAACAATTTTTTGTTGTACCTAAAATTCAGATCAGAATTTTTTTTATCGAACGATTTCTGATGATGTCTGGTTATACAAATCAGCCATAAACGATATATTATTAACATTTACTCTATTTTATTACAGAACTGGAATATTAAAATTATATACTGTTTCTTATTTATGGTACCCAGCTATAGGAGCATCAACTGTAGTTGTAGTTGGTTTGATATTGAGTTTGATTACCGGTACGTATAGTTTATATAATAATGATATAATTTGATAGTGTAAATACGTTTACAATAACTAATCCGCATTAAACACTAATTTTATCGTATTTTTTTTTAAGCCCCGTACATTGAAAAACAGGAAGTAGATCCTAAATATTTGATACCACTGTTCGATCGTTTATTCTGCTGTCTACCGGAATCCATTAGAAAACCATTCCGTTGTGGAACAGAGTATAGAGACCCAGAGGTATATTTAATTTTATAAGACTGTCTTAAATCCTTACATCTATTATTAATATTTTAATGTTCACTTACCGCCGTTATGGTATTTACTGTCAAAATGTTTCCGAATTATACCATTTGTCGATTTTGTCGATTGGAAGCCCCCGATGATTGCTAATTATAAGCCCCGCCCCCCTCTCCCGCCGAATATTTTCTCAGTCAGATGATTAGGTGACGCTCTTGTTTGCCATCCATTATGGAACTTTTCGCCAAAGATCGCATTACTACTTACGGTCTAGTCTTGGGTAAATGAGTCACTAGAAACCGATCTACTAACATAATAACATTTGTAAGGCATTGTTTGTAAGGGATTTAGTGGTGGGAAGCATTGAAGCTTTATAGATAACAATCACAAGTAACTTCTTTTAGTTCAACGTTTGATCAAGTAACGACACGAAAATACTTGTTGAAAACCTTGCACTATTAAAGCTGCCAGTGATTGCTATCCATAAACTTGTGTTTGCAATCTGTTTCACAGAGAATTACTTACGAATTAACTCTGTAACAGATAGTGTCCACAGCACGTGCGTTGACTGCAGTCATTAGAGACTTTTGGCAAGTGGAATTTTCCGCATCCGTATCACGTATCCGTATCGCCACGTGATACGTTGCGTCAATGTAGTTTTAGAGTTTTCGCAGATTTTCGCGGCGTGTACATATGGGTAGCTGAGCTGAGCTTAGTTCAAATACAGCATGGTGGCAGTTATCTACCAAGATCTTCAGTACTAGTCAAGTGTCTACTATGATACAACATTTCAGCGTCTAAAAGTAGCAAAAAGTATGGTAAAAAACGACGATGTTATATGGATCTTTTCCGTATGAAAGCTGTTCGATACGTGCTGCTGTATCCGTGTGCCATATCACGTATGAGAAATACACAAGCATTGTTGACGTCACACACAAAATCGATACGGATACGCGATACGGGCCAGAAATTTACGCTTGCCAAAAGTCTCTATTGGCTCAACGGTCCGTGCAATGTTTACTTAACACCTAACTGCTTCGGGCAAACTGACGCATTTTACTCATTTTAATACCCATTTACACTTAATAGGAAATATTTTTTAACTTCAATTACTTCAAACGTCTTTATTTATTTTTCTGTTACCTCAAAAAAATGTTTGAGAATTTAATTTGTCGGAGTAAGAAAGTTAATATGCCGTACTTATTAAGCCTCGTCGATGTCATGCTTATCAGTGATTGTAGAGGCCAAGGGAATATTCACTGCGGGATCAGTTTGTTGTGTTTGTGTCAATTCAGAGTTATTTTAAGTACATTATTCTAAGATTGTTATCACCAATATAATGGAGGCATGCCCGAATTTCCAATTACATCTTCAAACGAACCCAACGCTTGTTTATTTAACGGTTTTTATTTTCAATATCACAATATAAAAGTATTCAAAATATTTCCGGTTAAAATTTTGTAGGAAATTTTAGCGGAACTTAATGTGGAATTCACCATCGAACCACCCAGCGAAGGGACAGAGAAAATTCCATCAACCATACAAAATGGGGAGAAGAATGGATACTTCGTCAATGACATTCCAGAGAAATACGGTTTAAATAATCCCGGCTTTCACAGTGACGATAAAATAAAAAATCATTTAACCACACATATGTAGTGTGGGGTTGAATCTATAAATATTGTTTTGTTAATTAGATTTTATATAAAGTAATGGAGGATTCAAAACCAAGCATCTGGTTAATTGAAAAGGTGTATGAATATAATATTAGTAGTGTGAATCCTACTTTAATTTGAAACAAATTTCAAATATATATTTTGTATACAAATATTTCTTATGTGATATTTTTATATGTGAATTTAAAATGTGCTATTTTTTTTTATATAAATATTGTAAATAAATTCTACATTTGTACCAATAATAGTTTACATTTATTATCTCTATATATATATATATATATATAATATATGTTAGAATGAAGTGGAGATATTTTTTACTTGAAGGTATTTTTTATGATTATTTATAATAATAAATGCCTGAAGAGTAGTTTGATTTCGCCAAGAATACCATATAAGAAAAAGAGATAAACCAATAAGCTATCGACTAGAAAACTAAATTTACATCCAATACAACCACTGACAGAATTTCATCGCTGATTATTGATGTCCATGTATCTTTTTAACTTGGGTTTCTGAAATTTTCATTTCTATGACCGGCCTCCCTCTTCGTTAGCCCAGTTCGGAGCAGAACAGTAGGACGTTAAACTCCATTTCATTTCATTTCTATGGTCGGACTCCACAGCAATGTCAGCAGAACCGGTGCATGTTGAACATATCGTTGGATATGTTGTGCTATGGCGAAGTTGAACTAGTCACACTGTTGCTGATCTAAAAGTTACAGATCTTTGGTTAATCACCATATCTCGATCAAGCAATACATGACCAATGAAATGCTATTTTTAAAAAAATCATCGAGCGGGAAAAGGATCATAATTTTAATATTGCTGAAAGATTGGTGTTATGCGTTAGTTTTCATTCAATTAGGTTCCAAATTTGATGCAGGGGCGGATAGCCGAATGCGAGCTGCATCATAAAACATGTTACTGAGTCAACTGGCTTTCTCGGTTTTCTCCAGGTCCTCCGATTTCCTTCCACAGGTAAAGACCCCTACGCGCAAGCGAATTATTAAAATACAGACTTTAGCCCGAAATGACCTCGTTTGTGTCGAGTGGACATTAAACTACATCTCTCTCTCTCTCTCTCTCTCTCTCTCTCTCTCCAAATTTGATCGATTTGTACGCCCCGTTCTAAAAATCGAAGCCATGTATCATCACCAATATCAATGCATCGGTTATGTTATAAATGGACGAATTAATATTACACGAGAAGAACCTTTATTAAAGTCTAAGGACACCCCGTCAAGATATAAATGGCAACTCGTGCCTGTTGGATCAAATTAGTCTATTTGAATTGTGTTACGACTATCCCTTTGAGATATCTTTTAAGAAATTTGATAAGAATTAATGATGAGTTTTATAGATTTTCTCCATTAATAGCCTGATGTATGTCTAGAACATATGTTGGAAATGTGTAAGTTACCCCGCTGAAATCTTGGCCGTCAGATAATTAGCCGTGGTGATGATGGTCGTATGGGGTATTTTAAAAAAATATTGGCATTTTTTTTTTTTTTTTTTCGATGCAGAAAATCTATTTTAAATCGTTGCGTCATAGTATACACAAGGGAAAGGGTGTATATACGAATGTCAATGTATTACGTCGATATAATATATGTGAAAGTGAAATGAAACTTTTGACGTATTGTCCCTTTTTGCTAGTTCCCATTATCACAAATCGCGCTACAATTGAAATCGTGGTTTTAATCGTGAGAAGTGGATATATATGTTATGACGTCATTCCCCCAGTGAGCGAATTAAATGACGTAACAATGACATAAAACAATTTTTATATCTTTATATTATTGATAATATGTAAAAACATTTACTAAAATTAATATAATACACGCATTATTTAATTTTATTTTAAGTATAAGGTTGCAGCGTCAGCCCGGGGATGCTGCATGATCACGATTTTTTTTTTTTTTTTTTTCTAAATTATGATTATAGTATAGGCTCAAAATCAGATAATCGCCATCCCCGGTATATTGAGGCATTTTTGGGGGTTATCGGAATAAATCAAATAATCGCCAGAAAACTGATTATCATGAGAATGGGAGCTATTTTAAGTATAAATAAGATTGGTAGATATGATCCTACCAGTTTACCACTGACAAGTTCATTTACGGTGTGGCGGGATGTAGATCGAGATATCCCGAGATTGACAATTGCTCCTGTGCCAATTTCATCAAGATCATGTTTCTATTGTTAATGTTTAAAAATAATTATTTCGACAGATATAGTATTGTTACAATGCACCCCTTGTTAAAATTCTTCGCTCACTCATTATCGCCATCAGAACTAACAACGCCTTGATCTGTCATCAAATTGCGATGATTGTTTACATTTTGATCATCGGAATTTTCCTCCTCTTCCGATTCCATTCCACGGTCTCGTGGATCGGGATCACTACCAATATCACTATTCTCGTCATTTTCAACATTAACGATTTCTCAGACAGCATTTAATGTTAAGTTGTTCATCCGTGGCCGTTTAGAACAGACCGGCTTAATGTGGCGCGAGTAGACGCATCATACGACCTCTCTTGGCACGTGTAACCACAATACTGCATATAGTTGTGGTTTGTTATAGTCAAAAACACAATCAGTGGTATTTGATGGCAATCTCGCCGATATATAATTATTTTACCAAACGTGGAAGTTTCCGATAGAATATCAACTCTGGTCCGTAGCTAGCCAGAAATTGTCAGGGGGGCAAAGGCTCCTGGGTGCACCGATTGGGCTTCTTTGGGCGCCGATGTATATACACTTGACGGTACACGGTAAGCTCATTGACAAAAGTGGCCCTTAGCCTATAGAGAAAGAAAGGAGAGACAAAGGACAGGAGAAAGAAAAAATAGGAAGCTTTGGTCTAAAATGCTTGGAATATGGGATTGCGGGAGAAGACCCCTCCCCAAGACTATCGCGCGTGACACCCGTCCGCGCGTACTTGTGTGGGCCTTGGCCACTGACCTGACAGGTGGGCCGGCTCTCTCCTATATCTGATGTAATTCAAACTACATGGTCAGTCATAATTATATTTAAGAGATATACATGATTGTTATTATCAAGTTCTATAATGTCAATTACTGGGTTGTTGTGGTGTGATTTTTACATCGTGTGTAAAGGTGACTTTCATTTGGAAAGAATTTATTTTTGAAGTGTCCCCTAGCCGATGAAACGATCTTCTACGGCGTTCTTTTGGCGTGAGGTGAACGGACGTGTGGATAATCCACTGGGAATATCCGTTTGTATTGGTTATTCAAATGTCTGACGTCATAGGGGTAAACCCCGTCCGTATGACCTGGCTTGAGCTCCAAAAACAACTGACCAGATCTTCATGTAGTGTAGGCCATCGTAAGTATAAAATATAAACGAAACGTCTGACGTCATAGGGTTAAACCCGCCGGTATGACCTGACTCGTGCTCCCAAAACAACTTTTCAGATCTTCGTGTAGTGTAGGCCATCGTAAGTATAAAAAATAAACAAAATATAGATCGGTATTTTATTCAGATTGCACAGCCAAATGACTGTACCAGAAAAGCAAAGTTCTGTTTTCTTGGAGTAATTAAAGAGCTGGCAGCATTTGATATAATTAAAACATTTATTTATAATGATGGGAAGGATTGGCTAAAGAGTGACTAACTATAAGGAATCCTTTCCTAAGTTCTTGACTGGGATTTCCAATAATTGAACGAAATACAACTGCACTGTCGCTTTGCACAATGAATGAGTTATAATCCAAAAACGAACAATAATACGATCTCTAATAATAACACTAGAGATAGTAAAACACTATTTAGCAATACAACTTAGCACCAAACACTCGAGGGAATCACTGAATAATAAGAGAACACAAAAAGGAAACCTTCAGACATCCACACACGTTCAAATAATGTTAATTAAAATTTAAGATCTATCGATAATGTGCCATGTGGCATCTTATAAACACGGTACTGAACAAATAATAGCAACAACTTCATAATTGTTGAGAAAATCAAGTCTTTCATATTAAACTGTTGATCAAAAATGATGACGTTTGAACATATTCACGTGAAATTTTGCACACATGCCCTCACATTTTGTAGTGATATATGATCGATGTCGTTCATGACGTAATGACGTCATCTGGGTGGATGATGTCACTAACGACCACAATGGGGTTGTTTTTGTTTTTTTGCAGTTTTTCAACTCTTTGAACATGAGCATTATAGAAATATTATATGGTAGAAATGCCAACTAACACTAGGGTGGTAGTCGGCTCTGTTGACATGTCCTATTTCTAATATTTGGTCTGTCCTGTGGCTTTTTATTAAGGCATCTACGCGTCGTGGCATTCCCTGAATCAGACTCTCGCATTGTCTTTTAATGTTTTCAGAATGGAACTAGACCTTGATTAGGCGGGCTATCAAGTCCACTTTATTCGTTATTGGGACGTCGTGTATTTCGTCCTTAAGTGTGTCACATAATGTTTCGATTGGGGACATGTCGGGTGAATTGCCCGGCCAATCAAGAACCCTGATCTTCTTTTTCTGGAACCAGGCCTTAGAGCGTTTCGCGGCGTGACAAGGAGCGGAATCCTGTTGGAAGATGCATTAGTTGTGCACCGTCCTCGCCGTACCAATCTTTAATTTGGGGTACAAGACGATGTTCCAGCATATCAACGTACTTGATACTGTCCATTGTTCCCTCGACGATATACCTGCTGGGACCTTTCACCCCAATGGCGCCAAGACCATTATCTTCGTAGGGAACTTGACGGTTTGCGCAGGCACTCAGGCAGGAATTCCTCACCAGGGTGTCGACGAACTGACTGGACTCGATCATCCAGCACGGCGATAGTTGACTCGTCGCTGAAAATCACACGCTCCCATTGATGGACTGACCAATCCTTGTGTTTAATGGCCCTCTCTAACCGAGCTTTCACCATGTTTTCGGTCAGTCTTGGTTTCTTCCGGGCCGATATGCTTTCAATCTCGCTTCCAGAAGACGTCTGTTAATCGTCTTACGACTGACACGAATTCCAACAAGGCAGACGCTAACTTCAGACAGGACACGCGAAGATCTTTCAACGAAGCCGCAACGATAATGCGGTCCAATCTCTTCGTTGTCCCTCCCCCTTTCTCCCACATCTCCCGACAATGTCCACTGTCAAGTTTCTTCTAGTTCATGATCCGACAAACAGAACTTCTATTGACGTGCAACCGTCTTGCTATATCCGACTGGGTCAAATTCGTATTATCTAACAAAACTTTTATCTGACCTTTTTTCCGAGGACTTAAATCACTGATTTTCGGCACATCTGATTCCAGAGCAGAAACCAATTTTGGTGAGATCACGTATTGATGACATCATACAGCTGTTATTACGTCACGCACGTTTAATGTCACCGTCATTCAATTAGCTCGTGGTCATGTCAGCAGGGTCGACTACCACCCAAGTATTATTACTTGGTATTTCTACCTTCTTACATTTCTATAATGCCCATGTTCAAAAACTGCAAAAAGCACCATTTTGGTCGTTAGTGACGTCATCAGTCGAGATGACGTCATGAACGATGTCGATCATACATTCACTACAAAGTGTGAGACCATGTGGGCATGTGTGCAAAATTTCACGCGAATATGTTCAAACGTCATCATTTGATCAACAGTTCATTCTTAAAGACTTGATTTTCTTCGCAACTTGATGCTGGGAATGTGGGTGGATACGGATATCGTCATATATTTTTGTATAAGATATGATGGACATTTATTATTCCGATAAGTAAAAGCAGCATTCAAAGAATCAAAAATCAATGTCATTCCGTGCTATTATATCTCTTACCAAATACGGTTGTTTTTATATATTTGTTTTGGTCACCCATACGCCAGGTAGACATCGCAACTTTTAAATTGTCCTTCACTGTTAGAATGCATTCTATCACATTCATTTTGACTGTGGCCCAATTCAAACAATTTCTGCTCTGATGATCGAATATTTTTGCATTTCGAAGGAAATGCATTAGCGCTGTGAACATAATTCCGTTGTAGCTTAGACGACCACAGGAATCGCTACATAAATTAATATGCCTATAGCCTCTTCATCACAGTCATCGTGCTTAGCTTTTGGAAGTTGTACGACAATAATGACTGTCCACAACGGGAAAACTCTTGATGTTATTTATTACCGCTTGTCTGGTGTGATCTGAAAGATCCAGTCAATGGCAACCTTCACAAAGGGGGTGTCTCCGCTACCCGGGCCATCTTAACAAGGTTACTTACGATAACACCCAATCATTATAAATACACATCTTTTCAAAACTAGTGATATCTTGGCGCGGAATAAAGTAATTTGAATGAGATTTGTTAACATATTCAATATGCACATCTATTTTAGATCTGCCGTACGATAGCAAGAACGGACAACTTTTTATTAAATTCTTATTGTATATTTACTTTAATAATAAATAAATAATCAACAGAAATCAATAATATGATGATGCATATTGAACATTCAGAATGAATCAGACTCTTTAAAAAAAAATCATAATTAGTAAAAAGGAACACAAATCAACCTTAAAAATCAAAATTTGTACAATTCATTTCACACAATTTCTCCAGTTTTCCTGACAAAAGTCGACATGAGGTGTGTGATATATTCTCTGACTGCACATAGCTTTTTTTTTAAAAAAAAACTGAACCATTAGATAATGGGTGATTAACGACTTCCTTGGGCCATTGGGAGTCAAAATAATTGCAGACCTTGTCGTCTTTATAGTCATTTAGTTAGTGCCTTTTTAGTTATTGATTTCTTAATATCTCCGCTTGGGTTGTGGAAATACTAACATTTTGCATAGTACATCCCATTATTTTCATAGTTTGATTCCAACAGCAAACATCAATTGCCGCACTCGGGCTTGAGGTTGAAATCTTTATCTGGCGTTGTTTTGCCGGGTAAATCAGACTAATCCAGCACAAACCACGAGCTACTAATTCACGTTCGCTCACATTTACTCTTAAACCATTTTCCTACAAAACTCTTTAAAAGATATGGTGTCGGGAAACGATTAATGGGAAACGACATAAGCTACATCAAGTTCAATGAGGTAGGCCGTAATTAGCTTACTCACCTTTTCAGACCAAGCATCTGAAACCGGGATTTCCAACATTACTTAAATGTTGTTGGTTCAAAGCTACTCCTGTCAATTTTATAAATTTTAATTTTGTCCATTGGACAATGTTTTGTAGGCATTGTCGTTGTCACTACTTGTTAATTCAAGAACTTGTAATGTTCCATCCAAATCTCTAATACATTTATTGATCGGGGCTTTGCAATTACCGATTTCAGACAGTGAATCAAAAGTGTATTGGTATGATTGCAATTGGTTTGCGTAATCAATTTCTTCTTTTTGGAACACTTTGCTCAATAGAGACTGTCCTACATTTATTTCATGTAGACGTGTGACCCCATCCCCTACTCGTCCACATTGGTTAGTGTATACTCTGCTGTCCACAACGTTTCTCCAGTTTTGACGAAACTTGTAATATAGGGTTATTTTCCAAGGCTTTCGGTTCCTGTCGATATTGGCAGTATAGGACCGTAATTTCATAGATTATGGCCCCTGGGTTGTAGCTTGTGGACACACTAGGTCACACTTTTGTCCGATTTTGATACATGTTAACTTGGGTTCATAACCTAACGATCTCGGCCTGTAACGTCCTAGATTATTGTCCCAATTGTACGAGAAATCACTTTATACCCTTTTCTCTTTTTGCATAATATTGGCCTATCTTGCATGGCAACCCCCATCCTCGGTATCCCCGGTGGTTTCATTCCGTTCTACTCTACTAACCCGTGGGTTAATCTGTGGAGGAGACACGTTTACAAATTATCCGTCCAACCCCTGGGTTAATCTATGAAGTAGACATGTTTTTCAAATTATCCGCCTTTGATAATTGTGCTATTTTTATCAACCCATCCCGTGCACCGTTAATTGAAAAGAAGTTGGCAAAGGGAAATAACTCTCATGAGACTGGGTTGTGGGATTAGCTTAAAATGTCCTAATCATTCAAATTGCGTATTTATCATCAACAAATTAGTTTAATGCAGTTCGGACGTTTATATCTACGAGGATCATATAGATGTTATGCATATTTGCGATCGGCAAAACATACAGCAGATTTTGATAATACAATTTAATACAAATAAATTAGAAATATATACATGATTTACATAAATCATTCGGTAAATGGACATGAATATGATTATCTACCCTTATAGAAACGAATGTCAAAGGATTGGTTTGTAAACTGCTTCTTGATTGGTTCGTAGAATGTAGATACATAATAGGCCAGGGCAGATAATTTGAAATCGTGGAAACCCTATGGATTAACTCAGGGTATAGTGGAGTAGAACGGAATGAGACCACTGAGAAAAGCAGGGGACTATCAAAATGGGTTCGTCAGTTTGTCTGTCGATGACACTTCTTGGAACACATTAACTCTCCTCTTAAGTCAGTTAGAAGTAGAAGGTAACTTGATATGGGTGTTTATTGGGTCGATGTCTTGATAACTTCGAAGATGAACATTTTATGCCTAGGGTAAGCAGAGAGAAGCAATTTGATTGGTTGATGATTTGGGACACAATAACTGTAGTTTTGAAGTCTCTAACTCAATATCATCCAAAGTCTTGGACATCGAAAACACGAAATATTTCACAATTTAAATCAACATTGATGTTGGACCTAACCGGGAAAAGATGGGCCTGTATTATTACACAATAACTCTCCTAATTGCGTTTCAGTTCCATTTGCAAGAACGAATCTAGACATATTCCGAAAGTCATGTCAAACGGTAACACCATTCTTACCTGTAGAGCATGAGCAATAATTACTACGTAGACTGGAATAACCAGACAGTAGAGATTGCAATACGACCGAGATTTCTGGCGTATTTTGCCAAACAACTAATTTGAAATTAGGGTAAAAAGGAACAACTGAATGTAAATCAGTTTATATACATTACTATTACGTTATTATATGCGTTGCGACCTATTTGTGCCATTTAGCTCCTTTAAACTAGTTTCATTACTTGAATGCCTCGACTATGTTCGATAATGATCATTTTCTGGTCACGGTAAGCAGGGCGATAAGCAAATTGATTGGTCGAGACTTTTGAACAAAATAACTCTCCCAATTGATCAACAATGTTCACACTTGAACAGGGGCGGATTGGGGACGGGAAATAGCCCGGGCCCCCGTATCGGAGCGTCCCCTTTAACTAACGGGGTCCGGGGCTCTCTCCCCTGAAAAATTTTGCAAAATGAACCTCAAATATGCAACTTAATAATTAGTACATTTGCGGGCGACAGTGTCGGATGAATCCGATGAAATTTTCCAATGAAATTCGGAATCCCAATTGCAGGATTTCGAATTCCGGCGCACACCCAGCACATCCGGCCCAGAAAGTCTATTATACCAAACCATTCCAGACTCCAGTGTTTGCGTGGCGGCCCAATACCGCCCCATATAATGTTCAGCAGAAAAAGGGTTTTTTTTTTTTGTTTTTTTTTTAGACGAATTGGACAAAATTATTTTATTTTATTTTTTGTCCGACCGATCCGACGGCCCAATCCGCCCCTGCACTTGATGTAGGTGTTTATTAGGTGAATGCCATAAAAGTTCATCCAGATTTTCTGGCGTGCTTCCCTCTTGTCAGTGGTGCAGGACGGAGGGCCTGACAGGGACAGCTGTCTGTTCGTTCGGATGGGACAAAAAACCGAGGTCTCGTGTACACATTGACGTGCACGTAAAAGATCCCTTGGCAGTAGCGCCGCTGCCCGGGCAAAATTTCCCTCATCGCACACTGTATTGCGTATGCCTGTCTTCATATAGCCCAAGTTAAGAGAAGAAAAGTGGGGCGTTAAACCCCCATTCCATTTCATTTATTGAGGTCTTTATCAGACAATATCACATTAAAAGTATCTCGGAAATCAAATCTGTACAAAGTATCAAAGACCTTGCTCTCATATTTTCCATTTCTCGAAGTCCTTATATGCGACAGTTCTGCACATTGTCATTAATGACACGTTCGGTATTTTGCTATTTTGATGACATCTTTCTGAATTATCATTTATTTTTATTTTCAATCGTCTTCTTATAATTTTGTGTTCTTGTACTGTAACGATAGGCTTTGAAATGGTTGATTTGATTCAGTTGGTTTATTATCAGAATGTGGACTGTCTACTGTTGCGCGGCCAACCGACGCATTTGCGGGCGTTCTGTAGATGTACGTGAAGATCCCCTGCAATAACCCAGACACGAACAGAAAACCGAGTACTTTAATTAAGAACAACACAAACTTTATTACATAAATATATACAATTAATACAATAACTAATATTTAATACTTACAATGTACATCGAAGTGAAAAGATTTACTAGTTTTACGTTTAAAATAATGACTTGTTTTACGTTGAAAATATTTACTGTTTTACGATGAAAATAATTACTTGTATTTAGTGTTTGATGTGATAAATACATAAAGAGAATTTACGCGACTCAGGAACTTCTGGATGAGTACGTTTTCTCTGTAAATAAAAATATCTAGCCGAATGAGTTATCTCCCTTTAGTGTTCAAATTCGGTTCCAGACCACCTTTTTATGCTCCTCGATTCCCCGTAGCATTTTCACTAAAAGCCTTGCTGCTAATAATAATCGTAATAGTAACAGGTGTAATAATCAGGTTAATGTCTTGTGCACTGGATTGGGTGTGAAATACCACATTCGGTTCCAGGCACCACGCTCATTCATGCAAGCACCAAATTCGGTTCGAAACACCAGATCAGGGTTTGTAGCACCAATGAGAATGAGTGGTTGTAATACCACTTTAGGTTCTACATGCAAATTTGATTAATCAATTATATCTCAATGTTCTATGTATTTATATTGCATAACACCTTGGCTAAAAGGGGCAAAACAGGTGTGTAAATAAATGGAGTCAAAGCCAAACGTCAACTCACATTTAGACTTGGAGGTCACAAGAAGCTTGATTAGGCTCCCCAACAGGCACAGGTTAAACAACCTACTATAACGTAATTAATCCCTTACCAGAGAAGGCGTGTTGCATACCACTTGCGCCATGATAAATAATGTATAATGCGTCTTCACAAAATGAGTTGCGAAGGTCAACTAACTGGAATAATTGGTACACCCAAATTTTGGCGTCATATTACCCCCAACGTAGTATCACGTGAACAACGACAACAGTCGTCGCTTGTCATTTTTACAGACTGTTGGCTCGATGCTCGTTGGTGTTCAAAATGCGGTAGGACTGAAGGTATAAATATATTTATTTATGCGCAGATATTAATACTTCGGTTTACTCCTGTAGCCCATCGACACATTGGTTCATGACATTATGGAGCTATGAGGAGTTTTCTGCCACTTAAAGCCGGCGAAGAAAAGCGACGTGGAACAAAATGGCACAGTCTATCTGTGACGCGGGGAGAACAGGTTCGTGAAGGTAAACAAACCAGCGATCCCATTAAAAAGAAAAAGCACATTCAACAACTTATAAATTATAATATTTATGCAACAATATAAACAATGAATATGGCGTGTTGAGGGGATCGTAACACTACCAAAAATCACAGTCCCGAACTATTATGGGGGATGGGGGACTGCTGAATGGTCAATACGTGCGCGCTGTATTATAAAGCCTGCCAAGTGACGTGGTTTAGAATCCACTGTTGTAGGCCTACTTGACACGGAGTAGGGTCGCCTGTCCCCCGGTTTCCTCCCACTGCTAAAGAGCCCTACGCACAAGCAAATTATTGCAATAAAATTAAACAATGAGTTACTTTGTGTCGAGTGGACGTTACCCCCCCCTCCTCTCTCTCTCTCTCTCTCTCTCTCCTTCTCTCTCTCTCTCTTGTTTAGATCATGTCTCTTCAGTAGTGCATTAAGGTAATTACGCTTTTATACAAATTACATGTCATGTAAACGGAAACGTTTTGACACAAATGCGTCTAATTTTGTAAAGGTAGAGGATGGTAGATACCAAAGAAATGAGTTTTACACTGTCATTATATGTTGTTTGATGTTGATATGTCTTTTTTCCCTTTAATGCAGTTGATGTAACTTAAAGTAGCTAGGTCTCTAACGCAATATCACCCATTGAAAACACGAATTATCCGATCTGATTAAAATACAGATCCTATTTCGTTTCATTTTTATTGTTCAAAATTTCGTTTTACTTGTCTTTACTACATTAGGATCTGAAAGGGTTGTTATTTAACTCGTGGGGCTGTGTTACGTTTCTGATTGGTTAATCGAATGACTGAGGTTATATGGTCAAATGTCGCGTGCTTGATATCTGAACTGGCTGAACGTGACCTCCCGCTAGATGTACATGTAGTGTAGGCCATCGAAATTATAAAATCCGAAACGTAATATAGATCTGAATTTCAATTAGATTGCGAATAATCTTAAACTTACTGATAATGAATCTTACTTATTAGTCATACTCAAAAACATGGACATATTACGGCTGTACTTTATCACTTCCGTTGGTTACCTATATTTATCGCATATTAAAATTTTACCATTTACATACAAACATTTTAATGCACCTGTCTATTTTTCAGGCTGGCTAGCAGAAAACTTTGGGCGGAAATGAAATGAGGTTTAACGTCCTACCTTTCTGCGTGGGGTAAATTTTGCCCGGATAGCGGCTCGACGACCAACGCACTCCAACTGCCAAGGGACAGTTGCCATGTTCTCCGTGATGTGGGACTGACAAGGGGAAACCTCCCTCAAAAAATCCTGATGAACATTCTCGGCCTAAACCGGGGTCGAACCCGCGACCCCCAGGCTACCGAGCTAGGGTCTTACCCACTTAGACACCGTGTCTCCGAGTTTGGAACAGAGAAAGGTAGTAGATATATCAGCCAAGCCGTGGAAAAGGAGAGAAAGGCTAAAAATAGGTGTACTGTGTCCTTAAAGATTCTGTAGGAACGGTCTCTGGTCGAACGATGTCCTCTGACCTTTATCATTCGTCCCTGTGAAGTTCAGCTATAAAAAAAAGGCAGATCGCGCCATTCACTGATCTGGTTAAAAACACACCAACGTCTCGTACACACGCGAAACAAAATGGCACCATTAATTGAAAACGGGCTGATTGTTCAAAGCTCCTTTAAATTATAACAACTCGTTAACATGGTGTATGCCATTAGCTAGATTACCACTATAGTTTACTATAGAATTGTATGGAACATTCTAGAGGGGAGGGAGTGCACACACGAAACAAAATGGCACCAATTAATTGAAAACGGGCCGGCTGTTCAAAGTTCCTTTAACTCACAACACGATAAAATGGAGTACACCATTAGCAAATTTCTTATAGATTACCATTGTAGTTAACTATAGAACAAAGTAGGTGGTGGTGGGGGGTATCACATTTTTCTGTAGGATGACATTCTATAGTATTCAACATAATTCTGGGGACCTGTGGGAAATAACGTTCCCAAACGTTTCAGTTTCTGTAGTGAAAATCCTATAATTTTACTGTTTCTGTAGTAAATTCTACAATTATCTTTTCGTCTTAAATTCACGTTTGTGAACAGGCTGCACAATTGTACAATTTTCTTCGTTTTCTTGTTAATACTAACGTCTATGAATTTATTATACATGTACATTGAATTTAAAATTCAGTCAATGACAAAACAGTCTTTTCTTGATTTAATTCTAATCAGTCAGTTAGCTTACGGAGACTAAAATTGAATATCCAGCTACAGAAATTTAACAAACGACACGATTTCAATATAACGATCCACTGGAGTTTAAAGGGTCGTTAAAAGTAAGGAGTTTTGAACAGGCGGCCCTTGAACATTTAGAATTGTAATCGCTTAAAGGGCCAATCCTGGCAATATATTGGAGAATAAAAATGCTTAATTGTGTGTTGAAAACCCTTAAAGTCCTCTACCAAAGAGCCGAGCAACTTACTCAATATTTGTGATACGTTTTCAAACAACTTAAACCCGTCAGTCTTCACCTGGATATGGAGATCGGTGCCCCAAACTCTATTATGCGGTGTCTTGATAAAACCAGACCTTTATTTTATAAAAAAAAATAATGTGTAGGTGAAATTTACCTTTTGTACAGCACATGGGTTATTCACTGCATAGACTTCTAAAGGAACGGAAATCAATTATCAGGTCACTCAACGAAAAAGCATTTTTGACGTTCACGTCCAAACGACTGAAATTTTGAGACAAAGGTATAATACCGTCCTACTGAGCGCGGCCGTCCAGCCCCCCCCCCCCCCCGCTCCTAAAAGTTTGAAAATTAGACTGTCGTAAGCGCGTTTTCCACGCTCTTGGAGCCACAATCAAAGTCGCCAAGTGAACCCGTGTGTCAATGTCGACGGCGCTTATATTTCTCAGTTGATGTTAAACACACCAAAATGAGAAACTTCTTGTTCTCTAAACCAGAGCTAGTCCGAAACACCAATAAGTACATGTGGATAGGGCGACCAGAACGAGTATCTTTATAATGTCATTTTGTTGGTGGCGCCCCCCCCCCCATGACCGATAAGGCCCTGTCAAATGTGGATAGGGCGACCAAACGAACCCCATGTCATGAGGTGGGGCAGTTAAACCCCATTTAATTATTATTGCGATAAAATGATTGTCGAACTTTGACACTATGGCCGTTACAAATAAACATATCGTGTACGGCAATATTTCATTGCAATCTAATGGCATATAATGTGACAAACTGTGTAATTTGAGTACAAACTGTGTAATGTGATGATTTATTTGCATTTCTTTTCATATTTCAATATAATTGAAAATGATTGTCGAACTTTGACACTATGGCCGTTACAAATAAACATATCGTGTACGGCAATATTTCATTGCAATCTAATGGCGTATAATGTGACAAACTGTGTAATTTGAGTACAAACTGTGTAATGTGATGATTTATTTGCATTTCTTTTCATATTTCAATATAATTCTTCAAATGCCGCTCAAGATTTTTGTTTTTATCAGCTCGTTTTTCACGGGACGCGATTTGAGGAGAATCCAGCTTTATCTTATATTTGTCGTTAGTCGCTGACTACTTACCATAAATATCAAAGCGTAAGGAAATTACTTAACTATCTTCTGCCAACGTCTATTTTCGCCGTTTAATTGGTCTATTTGGCGTTTATTCCTCTCAACTTTCTACTAACCGTGAGCCATTGGAACATAGGAAGTTCTCCTTACGACATTCGAGGAGACGGACTGCCTATTAGGGACGCTCTAATATTTTTGTGTTGTGCGCGCTTCATGAATGTTTTAGTTAGATTAGGATCTCTTCTTTTGATATATTGCCATATTTTTTATTGGATATAACTACCCAATAAATACCTTGGTTGGAATCTATCTTAAGAGTAACGGTTTCAGTTTTTTTAATGCCCGGGTCGGAGCTTCGGAAGCATGTGGGCATTTATTTAGCACAACTGGATGTGAACTATTCACGCCTATTTCAAAATACCAAAAATAGCGATTTGCAATCAGGAACCCCATTCCCAATAGCGTTAAATGAACATATCAGTATCTTTAGGTGCAAATTAAAGGAAAACTATCTAGAGTTTAGAGTACTGAAATTAACAATACAAAAGACTATTAGTGCATAGATGAGATGTTATTATTATACCTAAGCTATTTCTACATTTTAAGATAATCCACTCACTGAAGCAGTGTGTGTATGTATGTGCAGGGGTGGGGCTATGTATCTTTTAAACACAAATAATGTCAGTTAATGAACAGTATTTCTTTGTGCCAACATCAGCTTTTTGTCTCTACATTTAGTAAAGGAGCCATAACCTGTCCACCACCCAAACCATATATTGGGAACATTGACTGGATTAGATATTGACAAGTTACACAAACCATTCATTTATAACACCTGTTTATATACATACACATTACAAATTAGGATTTTTATTGCAAAACTCAAAAACATGTAAAAACTATAATCTTGTATAAATATGGCCCAAAAATAATATATATAATACCCGTATATAACCAAAGAAAATCTATATTTTTTTATAACAAAATTCATAACTTCTTGTATATATAGATAACTGTATAAAGATTAAAATATAACGTTTTGTATATATTACATTATTCAAAAATTGCTAACAAATGAATTCTTAACATTGTCTTACGGGGGAGAATAGATATGACGGTCGTAATCTAATCCAGGAATCAATGCCCAGTCAGGAACATCTACGGGTCCATCATACGCGGGTTCTTCAGCCCAATTGATAATATATTGATGGTGAAATTGGTTGAAATCATCAATATTTTCTGTGGTAGACCAATTTCTTCTGGAACAACCGTCTTTATCTTGTCGATTAAAATCTAGTCCAGCTATTAAAGCCCAATCAGGGACCAACTACAGGACCATCAATCATGCATAGGTTCGTCAGCCCATTTGATAACATATTGATGGTGAATTTGTTTGAAGTCATCAATATTTTCTGTAGTATAGAGGAATCATTTTTAGCATGTCGATCAAGATCTACTCCAGGTATTAATGCCCAATTAGGAATAATAAATTTGTTGGTTCTTCATATGAGACGTCTTCAGCCCAGTTGATCACTGAATAATGCTGGTTTTGGTTTAAGTTTAGCTGAAAAGTGTCGTCTAATTCTCCGTCCAAATGCTTAGCATCTCCAAGATATGATACCACTGCTGATGACAGAGATGATAATCTTGGAACTCTCATTTCACGAATCTTCTCGTTTCTATGGTTAGATTTTTTAAAGTAAGATACAACTGAAAAAAAGTGAAATTAAAGAAATGAAAATAAGACAGTAAAAGTCAAATAAATAAGTGACCCTATATTATAATAAATAAGTATTAAATCCACTACATCGGACAAGTAAAGTTCGTAAAACAACGTTTGGTATTGCACATAAATATTTCTTGGCAGTTGAAATCAAGGAGTAGGCCCCCTGGCGAAAACGAAGCTATTCCACGCTATGTATAATACAAAATTCCGGATGTTCGTGTCAAAACGACAACAAGACGTTAAAACCTCGGTACATTTAATAAATTCAGAATTCCAGTCATTTTATTTGTGAGATTTAGTCAACAGCATGTTGATTTTGGTCTTAATATAATGTATACGGACATCGTAAAAGTGTTAAGACTTACTAGAAGTAAAAATGGAAGGGTTGATTAACGAGTTAACTTAGAAGTATTAACTAGAGTTGACTAGTAAAGTGTTGAGTTACTAAAGGTATTAACTATAGAGTTGACCAATAGAGTGTTAGACTTACTAGAAGTATTAATTGTAGAGTTGCTCAAATCTATATCAGTTAATATAACCAACATGTTGTCATCACTATATATGATCTGATTTAATACATCACCATAACCTAAACTAATATCAGTATACTCTGGTATTTCTCTACAATAAATATAATACAAAATAAAAGTAGACGTAACAGAAAGTAAAATTCTATTTATAGTTCAAACTTCTTTAATTTGAAAATGCAAAATCCATATTCAATACTTCTAACAGAGAAAACTAGTTATCTATTTGCTTTACCTGTTTTCAACTCGCCTACGAAAATTTTGAATAGCTATTGGGTTTTTAACCTTTTTTGTAATTAGATTTTTTTTTACAATTTAATCAAATATACTTACAATACAGCCATAGTTGATATCACTTTTGTGTCTGGATTCACGAAGGCGTGGAAAATGTAATTAAAATTTCAGAGAATTATCAATGATAGAATCGTAGAAATATATTTCTATGGATATAGCCAAAGCCCTGTCCTGTATAGGGGTAAACGTTTTTTACCATCCACCGGAGCCTGGTCTTATGACGTCATATGTGGATTGTGGGTTAGGACATTAGGGTTAGGATAAGGACTGTGGCCTGCAGATTTCGTCACAGTCTCGAGATGTAGACAGGACTAGCCCTAACCCTAACCCTGGGCCAAGCCTAACCCTTATCCTAACCCATATTCCCCATATGACGTCATAAGACCAGGGAAAGTTACGACATCTCATTTACAGGCGCCATTGTGGGTCCCAACTATGAGATAAGCATTTTTTTTCCGTCCACCGGAGCCTTGTCTTATGACGTCATATGAGGATTGTGGGTTAGGATAAGGGTTAGGGATAGGATAAGGGCTGTGGCCTGCAAATTTCGTCACAGTCTCGAGATGTAGACAGGGCTAGCCCTAACCCTAACCCTGGGCCAAGCCTATCCCTTACCCTAACCCACAATCCACATATGACGTCATAAGACCAGGCTCCGGTGGGAGGTAAAAAACGTTTACCCAACTATGACGCCAAAAAAATATGACGTCATGGCGTCATATCGTTTTACAATGGACCGTATACGGTCCATGGTTTTACCATAGAAATATATACTGACGGGAATGTCCACCGTATGACGTCATCGCGTTATGTTGTGGGACGGCTGCGTATGATGCCGTTTTGCATTCGCTACTTCCGGTTACTGTCGAGATGCCGGAAAGCAAATGTGTTTTCGGTGGATGCTTCGCTTAACAAACGAGAAACTGTGGTCTCTCATTTCATCGACTGCTGAGAAAAGACCCAGAGTAGATGTCACAACTGTTGAACAATAATAGAATTAAAATCAAGTAAGGAGGACCCAGTATTTGTTTAGTAAAGTACCGGTAAGTTGAGTCTTAAACTACGACAATTATCATAATAATTATGGGCCTAAACGTAAACAAAAATGCAATCGCCTCGGGATTAGGCATTTGGTCTAATCGGGGTACGTTCAAATCGGAGTATCTTTATAAATATATATTTATTTTTAATTTCTAAACTACCGGTATTCTAATTTAAATAATTCGTGGAAATAAAAACGAAACAGAATCGGACTCGGAGATCACATTTTAAATTTAGTATAAGACTGGACACCTACACCTCTAGTAATATATAGTATTCTGTCATCTGTCTACTCTATTTCCAGTGTCGGTGGCTAGCAGCTAATTTCTGATACTAGGCTATAGGCAGTGTAACGAGATACATTACTATATGTATGTATTTTTTAAAAATGTTATTTAGTCATGAATTAATAACAACGTCCCATCTTCATTAGCCCAGCTGAACAGTAGGCATATAGAAATATATAGTCAGGTATTCATTAATGCATCATGTGGGTAAACCTATATGCAAACATAACAAAAATGTAAAAAAATAATCAGACCTCGATTCAAGTGACCTGTTTGGAAAAAATGAACATATATACCGGTATATTAATATTAATACATAATATATTATTCTAAATAAACAAAATTGATCTTCGCATACTCCCTGAAAAATTTCTTGGCCTTAATCTGAGGTGAGAAATGATTTATGAAAGGTATGCAGGAAGCCTTCCTCGGTATCCTTCCATTCTACTCCACTAACCTTCTTAGTTCATTCACCGGGTTTTCACGAAATCATATCATGTGTTCTTCGTTGTAGCTTGATTCTACGGACCAATCATAAAACCGGTTTCCAATTTGATCATATGAGTTGACTCAGAGGTTAGTGGAGTTAAATGGAACGATATACCACATAGAGAATGAGGGTAAGGATTAATCGAGCTAGTTTTGTTTTCTTGTTGTGTCATCTATTCTTCACCGCCAGTTGGTCTGACGGCCAGAGTTACCCAGTCATTCCCTAAGCAGGATTTATTAATTAAGTGGAATTTTGTTTTTGAATGTGATTTCTTTGTGAGAAGATTAACATGGTAATCGTAATCATGAAGACATAAAATATTAGATTGATGTCACTGAAAGAATGAATTAGCCTAATATGTAAATTGAGACCTTCTTTGGGTAGAATTAAAAGAGACGTCAAGTGAATAATTCTGGTTGAAGGAAGCCTTAAAAAAAACTTTTTAAGGTCTTGTGCCAATTCCAACTACCTGAACTGTGATGTGATACATGTACTTTCTTGGCATGAAGTTTGATTTCCATCTGTAATTTATGTATAACTCATGTTTTTAGACACAGAAAATCCTAAATAAACACTATAGGCCTATTTTGTTCAAACATACTAATATAATGTACATGTATATTTTTTTATTTTCAGACCACCAATACAGTCGCCATTGTATTTACTTTGAAGAGCTTTATTTTGATGCCCACAGGGAGTTTTAAACCAATAATTTCTAACATGGAAAACTGACAATAAAATATTAGGCTTAAATAACTAGTGATTTATTCATTGCTAAATCCTAATTTTACAACAGTTGTTTGCATGGAATGAAAGGCAGGCTTGTTATGTGATTGCCTAAATGACTTTAAAACACATCTTGTGAAGAATTGGAATACACTTACGGTAGCTCAGAACTGTACATCAACCACTTTAGTTATAAATTTCCAATAAATATATTGAATGAAGTCAATGGATTTTTGTGAATTATTTCTGTAACTGAATATTTGGGCGAATGTTCTAGGTATACATTAGTGCTGGGTATATTACCACTGCAGGAAGGATACGATACATATAGCGATTTATTAGGATTCATATCTCAGACTTAAGCATTCTCAGACTTAAAGTTACGTGTAGAATTTCATATTTTCTAAGAAAGTCAAAACATAATTATTTCTATGTCTTTTGCTCAATAGGTTGTCAACTCACTATTATACGATGATAGGCATTATTTCCCATACTTAAACTTCATTCACACGGGAAATAATAACACAATAATTACCTCCCATGTTTTTCTATTTCCCCGATGTAACAGCTATCTTCAAATGTTTGAATTTGAAGTTGAAAATGATATTTTTGCCAATTTCTCAACTGGCAATAGTGAATTATAGGATTATTCTTTAACAGGGTAGGACTACTGTTTATAGATACCATCTATTTTAAGGCTTTATTTTAATAAACTTTTAAAAATATGAAATTCTCGCTTTAAGTTCAGAATTTTCTCAAAATTGTGCGGATGATTTTAACTAAAATAATATATTCCTTTATAAAACTTTTGTTGTTTTAATGTTTCTGGGTTAAAGATATTTCTCATAAACAATCTTCAAAAGTTGAGTAAATTCTTAAATCTGAGAATGCATTGTGAACTCGGGGCCAGGTCAATGTTTAATAAATGGGACAAATGAATAATTAATATTTTTAGTCCCGATGTTGAAGAAATAAAACTGTTTTGTATCATGATATTGATATGGATCCAAATACGAACATACTAATAATGTGTGAAGTGGATAATTAAGAGTGATAAATTCTTGATTAAAGTAACAAAATAATATAGAAAAAGAATCGCAATCCATTGATTCAACCTCTAGCGATTCAATATATGCGTGTCATGAGAAAATGAATTATGATACATTGATACAACAATATATCGTACCTGCACTAGTATGCATGTAGCGACTATTATCTTTATTATGAATTCTCTTTCCTGAAAGGTTTAAAGTTTTACTGTTCTGCTCCTAAAATGGGCTAATGAAGACGGGCATATGCCATACAGTGTACTATGAGGGAAATTTTGCCAGGGCAGCGACCCTACGGCTTACTCTTATATCAAATTCCAACTGCCAAGGGATCTTTTACATGCACGCCAATGTGTACACAGGACCTTGGTTTTTCGTCCCATCCAAATGACTAGACAGCTGTACATGTCAGGCCCTCCGTCCTGATTCACTGACAAGGGGAAACCACTTCGGAAAATCTGGATGAACTTTCTCGACCAATGCAGAGATATAACACCCGACCTCCAGGCTAGCGAGCCAGTGTCTTACCCACTTAGCCACCGTGGTTCCCTGAATTCTCTTCACTCAATAAATTAAACCTGATATTTGTGTAGAGTCAATTTCTATTCAACTGATAATATACACAGCTCTCATATGTACATGTAAGCTACAAAATTTATCAAGTTTGATTTGAATTTTGTAGCATTAACTTCATTAAGCCATTAAACACAGATCATTTTACAAAGTATTTTTTATTATAGATTAGTTCACTATTGCCATTATAAAAATAATATTGTTTTTGGATTATGTGGATCTCTTGTATCAAATGTAAATCCACATATAAGCGTTCAAATCCACAATTTTTCATATTTCAAATTTATGATCTCCATTACGAATTATTTTGTACCGACAAATGTTCTTGGTAGTCTATGAGACCTGCACTTGGTGCCAATCTAAACTTAATCTTGAGATCTGTTTGCTTGTTGCTTCCAATGTAACCTGGAATGTAGAAATTTGAAATGAACTAAAATTCTAAATATTTTCCTCACCATTGCATACACTTAATTTTGAATGCCAAATGTCAAAGGGTTCTTTTATGTGCATGCATACAGGCCCTCGGTTTTTGATACAATCAGAACAACTGAACATTGTTCCTGGCCAGGCCCTCCATCCTGCACCGCACACAAAATGGGAGATCAGGAAATTGTCTCGAGGAACACTGGAATCCTGCTCAATTTTCTTTGCCAACACTGGGATGGAACCCACGACCTCCAGATCAGCGAGACAGCATCTTACTCACTGTGCCACTTTGTCTCCCAAACGTAGGAAATAAATACAATATCTTGTGCCCATTTCTTTTTGTATATATCTTATTACAGTTCTTAAGAAATAGGTAGGCCTATATCATGAGGCCTAGTATTTTTTTAATTGTACAAATCCTCACAAAATGCTGTACGATATCTTGCCTGATTATCTATTGAGAACTGATCAACTATTTTTTTTTTTAGAAATGTGTAGGCATGTATCACAAGGACTAGTATTATTTACATTTTACAAGTTTTCATAAAAATGCGCTGATAGAATTCTGCGACCATATCATGACTTTTTTTGACAGCTGATCAGTTTTTAGAAATAGGTAGGCATATAACACAAAGCGTAGTAGGCCTATATTATTTTATGGTTACAAAAATGCAATGCTTATGAATGATGCAGAACTGTACTATCAATAGGCCTAATATTAATTTTTATTTTTTGACAAAATGCAGTGAGATATATTCTGCATGACTTTTTTTTTAAAGCAATATGTAGACATCTTAGGCCTAGTATTAATTATTTTATTTTTAGAAATGCTGTGAACTATTCTACCTGCATAACCGGACTTTGTTTCTGACAGCTGATTATTTGTAGGCCTATATCTCATGAAACCCCCTATTACTATTATTATATTTTTACAAATCTTTGGAGAACCATTAACTGAAAAAAAAAAAAAAATAAATAAATTATATTCGACAAAGCGTGAGCTCAACAATTAAAATCAATTGGTCCATTTCTTAATTCAAATTGACAAATCACGTTCTACTTTGCAGTAGGCCTAGTATTTCTCGAATCAAAACACGTGTGCTGCTACGGGTCGTTTTTCGCCAATCTTCACTTCGATAAAACCTCAAATATTGTAAGTCCCACAATATTAATTATAATGATCTATAGCACAAACTCAACAAAATCTGAGAAGAATTCCTATGACGATAAATAAACTATATAAACCCCAAAAGTTAGGTCTATTGAATAATATAAAATGGCGACACAGAAAATTTACGAACGGCACAAAATTACATATTGTCATTAAAAAATATTATTATGATATCTGAGAAGCCTCGATGTAATCTAAATCGGGTATTTAGGTTTTGAGAGCAAATGGTTAATCTTTATATTCATAATTTTACCTCATTCACGGCATCATCACGCCGTCAAATTCTGGAAAATCACTCGTGTCTGCCATTACTTCATACGGGACAGTGTTATGCCGGAAGTCACTTATGCAAAACGTGTTTCGCGCAGGCGCTGCACAACATAATATAACGTCATAACGCTGAATACGTCATGTGGACATTCCCGTCAGTATATATTTCTATGGTTTTACTTAACAAAAAATTTTATCTTTTTCTTGGGATTACGTTTTACGAGCTACAATTTATCCTAAAGAAATTGCAAAAGAAACCAATGCTGTTTGGCTCAATGATAAAAATGTCAGACAAATTCAAAATCGGCTGAATTCGGCCAAGGAAAAAATGACGTAATTAACATAGGCTAATTCAATACGGCGTTTTTCAGGAATTATTGGAGAGCGATATCCCGTAATCAGTGTCTTTTAGTGGTGGAATAATAAATAATTTCTTTTAAAATTCCTCAAACATGTACCCTGTAGTTGGGATAAACCATAGTTTTGTTAATATAAATTGTAGACTACTACGATATGTTAACCCAGAAGTGATGCAGTTTCTCTTACATGAATATTGTTAACGCGCTTTATATATCTGGATGCAATAGACTTGGTGTAGAAAATTCTAGGTACACATTGTTAACCACCCATAGATGTTTTAATGATAACAATAGTAAGTACAGGAGGATCGCACTACAAGCAAAACCAAAATCTTAAATAGACAGAAAATAGACATTGCAAAAAATAAACAAATCAAATAGTGGGAAAAAATCATAATTTATTCAGCTAAGACGTACAATACCGTCTTGTTGCATACCATTTATATAGTTGAATCATATCATAAAAATGTATTTTTTCCTGTAGTCTTATGTATTTGTCAACATCAAGGTGAACTTGCTCTATTGCTCCATTTAGCTTATTCAGAATTGATTTTTAAATTCATTTAATACATAGCGCTCTTATCTGGTGATCTATTTTATTTTCTTATGAATTACGTTATATAACATACTCTTTGTGTTGTATAATAATAATGATAGTATTTTCAGCTATACTTTTCGTTTTTTAGATAAATATATATGTTTTATCTCCAATAGAATCTTTTTCGCAGAAATCTATGACATATCTATCCACACCCAATATGTCTGGGCAGCCAATTGCGACACAACAATAAAATAGGGCATATTATAAATAGATAGTGCGTATAGACCAGAGGGAGGAGGGGGGCATTGTCACCCGAGTGTGGGCAAAATCTGAGTTGACTTTTCTAGAGGCATTTTTCGTGAGGAATCCGAATCTGGTAGGTAAAAAGCCAGGTGAGGGGGCGTTTCCGAGATAATCGAGGTCAAAGGTCACGGAAGGCCAAAAAATGAAAGAAACGTATAAAATTCAAAATCTGTTCAGAAAAGGACCGAAAATCATTGATAACAGCAATGAGTATATTATAATACAGTAATATAATAATATGTTAACTCAGATTTTGCGCCCACTCGGGTGACAATGCCCCCCCCCCTTCTGCCTCTGGTCTAGTCATAGACATACTATTAAATGTCTATCCAGCTGGGTCTAGTAGGTACTTGGGACCCAAGATGGCGTCTTTTTACACATAACGTCATATTTTCATGACGCCATGTGAATTTTCTCTGGTATCAAAGTTGTCGCGCATTTATCTATAATATACGGCTTTGGGTAGAACCAAAGCCGTATATAGATAAAGTTGCGACAACTGTGAAGCCAGAAATTTCATATGACGTCATGAAAATATGACGTCAAGTGTAAAAAGACGCCATGTTGGGTCCCAAGTCATTGCTTACTCACTATCTATTTTATGCCCAATTATATTGCTGCGTCGAAGTTGTCTGTCCCAATAGGGATATGAAATGTTGATCGATATGCTATAGAATTCTGCGAAAAAGAGTCGATAGGCAATAAATCATACATGTTTAAAACGAAAAGTATAGATGAACATACTATCATTATTGATTATTATACCACACGAGTAGGCTACATTATTGTTATATAGACGAATTCATAAAAAAAAAAAGTAAAAGATTTCTCAGATAAAAGCGCTATCAAATATATTTAACTTGAATACGCTTTTACAAATCAGATTTTTTTGTGCAGACGGTTAAATTGAAAAACCAAAATATCTGTAATAATTTGGGAGATAAACCATTTTTCCTTCTAGCCTGAAATTGCGCGATTTTTTGGTCTGGAGCCATTCCTGTGTGTCAGTTTTTTGTCATCGATCATTAATTGTATCATCAATATTTCAAAAATCGAAATTTCTTTATGTCTATGCGCGACATGATTGTGTTTGTCTAATATATAAACGACACAAATTTAACAGATACAAATACATGTTATTCCACAGGTCGGCCTAGACAATGAAGGGGACGCATTTAGTTTTGAGTTTGTCCGACTCCTTTGGGTATTTGCCCCCTCTGGTTCTCAACCAGTAGGCTCTATCAAAGACATATCAGATTTGTTACAAATTGTTTCGAGTTTGTTCCACATATCCCAACATTTTTCGGCCTTTTGTTCCAGCTATAAAATCATACATCCCTACCAAATGTGCAACAAGAAAATTCAAAGGCTAAATGGAACAAGTAGGCCTAAACCTTAATGTCGAAAAATACGTAAGACTTTATGAAGTAAGATATTTTTATGATATGATTCAACCGAAAGGTACATACATTATGTATATGCAACGTAGATTATTTATATCTACATTCAAGTTTAATCAACTGTGTATAAATTTTTTAATTTTCGTCGAGCTAAATAAAGTATATGAATTATTGACATAAGACGTCTATGTGTGGTTAACAGTGAGTAACTAGAACTTTCTAGAACAAATCTATTCAGGCCCGTAGCTAGCGGGGCGGGGGGGGGGGCAGCTGCCCCTCCCCTGGAAAATTTCGGCGCCCCCTATGGGCGCCGCAGGCGCCCTTTGGCCGTTGTGGAAAAATCGGCTCCGACAATGGGCGCCAAAGCGCGCAACACGAGGTCAACGACCAAGTCTCCATATTTGTATGGGCGACACATAAAGCCGAGTGACGTTGGGCGCCAACGACGAGATTGGCGCACAACCATTGGCACTTGGTTTTATGGGCGCCTCGCTAATCATGTCGCTATATGAGCCGTCTCATAATAACCCACACGATTAACACGACAACGGCCCGATTTGTGGGGTGCCTTATCTCGGAGAGGCGCCCATAATAACATGATTGGTGCGTATAATGCCGAATTGAACTGGTTGATCAAGTCATTGGAACCCATAATATAATGCTAGTGAGATTAGTAAGGGCGCCCAAAACGGTTTGATCTGTGGATTGCCTTATCCCGGAGAGACGGCCTTAATTGTTGGTGAGGCGCCGTATGATGTCGAATCAGATTGGTTGGGCGCCCACAACTTGATCAACGGGGCGCCCAAAACGGTCTCATTCCGGAGGAGCGCCCATAATACCGAGATCGTGGACACCAATAATATGATAATCTTAAAAATTCAAACGGCATGATTTGTGGGTTGCCTCATTCCGTAAGGGCGCCCATAATGACGAGATCACAGGCGCCCATAATATAATGCTAATGAGATAAGTTAGGCGCCTACGAATGAATTGGGCACCCGAAATGGCTTGATAATCTTCAAAATTCAAACAGGTCGCTATCATGTCGGTGGCAAAAAAATAGTACCTGAAATGTAATAAAACACTAATTCTAAATTTACTTTTCTTATAATAGAATATTGCGAATTAGTACTAAATTGACAATGGATTTAAACATTTTGTCTGAAGCCACACTACTTTGTGTCACATATTTCGGGCATCGGTTATTATTTGTGGATGCAGCTGCCACACTCCGATCGGATGGTTGGAATTCAGGTCGGAATAGAGTAGGTTTTCGGTTACAAAAATATTGGAAGTTGCTTTTACTCTTTGGTAAGAATAGCCAAAAAAAAACCCGCATAATAATGCGGCGGTTGTATTGAGTTCAGGTAAGCCACCATATTCCTGAACAATAACCCATGAAATCCATCCTTGTCCATTGTTGGCAGGCAACATGACAGCCTTTCGTTTAATCTGGGGTCTTCCCTAAAGCTTTGGACAGTGATTTAAGTTATTGTACCCGTTTAGATAGCCTTTTTTGTCACGCAATTATTTTTTCTGTAACATTCTGCTATGCACTGGTTAATGATAAAATCGTCCAATTTACTGCTCTATTGAACGCGTAATGACATTGTTACGTATTTAGCTATTGGTTGTTAATCGGACTATTGACCAGTTATTATTTGGAGCAGAATTTTTTTCAAATACAGCAGTGTTAAGTGGGATTAGCTGTAATCAAACGAAACACTGCAAGGAAGACTACATTGGATCCAAATTTCCTCAATTTTCCTTGGGGGGGGGGATGAGCGTAGGATCCCTTGGCGTCTGTAGGCATAACCCAAAATTGGTTCGGGCATTCCATATTCTTCCCCCTAACATACGCCTATGGAGAGCACCCTATAGATCTTTCCACGGTAGGTACATCGGCGCCCACAGAAGCTCCATCGGCGCCCCCAGAAGTCTTTGCCCCTCAAACAATTTTGGGTTAGCTACGGGCCTGAGCTATTGTATCCATATATTTTAAGCGAGTTAACAATATATTCATTAAGAGAAACTATGTCATTTCAGGATTAACATATCGTAAAATTCATATTCATTTGACGACCGACCTCCTATTTACATCCCAGTGTAAACATGGTTGAGACTCTATCTGAACTACAGGGTACATCATGTTTTAGAGACTACAGTGTAGATGATGGATTGGAGGCTATCTGAACTACAGGATAAGAGGGGTACACCATGGTATAGAGACTCTACCCGATCTATTCTCTTGCAATTTGTTTAGAATTAATTGTATTCCGTAAAACGATATAGGCTACCAAGAAAAAAAACAACCTTTTGTTGAGTAAAGCTATATGACGCCATGACGTCATAGTTTTTATGGCGTCATAGTTGGGACCCAAAATGGCGCCTGTAAATGAGTTGTCGTAACTTGGTAAGCATTTTTTTCCGTCCACCGGAGCCTGGTCTTATGACGTCATGTGTGGATTGTGGGTTAGGATAAGGGTTAGGATAAGGGCTGTGGCCTGCAGATTTCGTCACAGTCTCGAAATGTAGACAGGGCTAGCCCTAACCCTAACGCTGGGCCAAGCCTAACCCCTATCCTAACCCACAATCCACATATGACGTCATAAGACCAGGCTCCGGTGGACGGTAAAAAACGTTTACCTCGTAACTTTCCCTATACAGGGCTTTGGGTAGAACAATAAGATGGCGTTTTACCTATTGTGACGTCACAATTAAAAGACGTCAAAAGTTTTGCCAAATAAAATTTAAATTTTCTACCGAGATCAACTTCGATTGACCTTTGAAACTTTTCCCCGAAACCAGTCGAAATCTTTCCAAAGAAAGGATATTTGCTAATCGATTCATGGATTATTGTTTTTCTTATTTTAAAGATTCATTCTCTAGCATCTTTAAGGTTAATAAGAAAAAAAAAAAACAACACCATATTAAGTGGGAAGACTAATTTTCCCGAATGTTTGAAACCTTTATATCTGAAATACTCAAAATGTTAAATTAAATTCGTCAACTTTTACGTCAAAATTCCCGCACAGGAATATGTGATATCTTTTAAAGAAAGGGGTGTGGTTCGATCCCGGTTTTTTCCGCGACGCTTCCTCGCATAGTCGTTCGGATGATACGGAAAGCTGTGATCCCGTGAGATCCATGAATTCGAAAAAAGAGTAGCCCTATATAATACTTATTGTTTGCCGCGGCAGTCCTTGCATACTCGTGTGAGTGATACGAAAAACAGAGATCCCGCGAGAGATAATTGAATTCGAAAATAAAAGTAGGCGTATTGTCCGTAATATGTGCACTTCGTTATCCAGGGTGGAGTAAAAAAAAACGCTTCTTCTATATTTCATGTAAAGACTTCTTTTATTTTAAAACTTAGTGAGGAACTGAGTGCGATTATTTAACTATTAATTTCATGCACATGAGTAATGTTACCCGAGAGAGAGAGAGAGAGAGAGAGAAATGGGGTTTAACGTCCACTCAACACAAACTAGGTCTTTTCGGGACTAACATATGGTTCAATTTTATTTCAATAATTCGCTTGCGCGTAGGGGTCTTTAGCAGTGGGAGGAAACCCACGAGGTTGAGAAGGCGCCCCGCCCCTATCGAAACCACAGCCGCAAGTCAGAGGTGACCGGCAAGCTAGAGGACGAAGCGCGGTACTCTAGACCACTAGGCCATCCCAACCCCGCGTAATGTTACCAACCACCTAATATAATTTTATGTCATGATTATGTTCCAAACGAGTAGCCCCCCCCATCTCTCTCTCTCTCTCTCTCGCTCTCTCTCTCTCTCTCTCTCTCTGAACATAAAATGTAGGGTTATATTCCAAAGTTCTCGGTTCCTGTCGATATTGACTTAATGGATTATGGCCCCTGTGGTCATAATTTCTATTTTATTTTAAAACCCGTTCCAAATATATCACTGTTACACCATAAATACGGTTGAATTCGAATTCCATTAAAATTGGACGGAGAATGACAAGATGTCCGCTCTACTTTACACAAGCGGTATAATATCAAGATCGTGGGCCCGATTTTGATAAAACTTAACATGTATGTTTATATTTCAAAATTCTTGGTTCCTTTCAATATTTACGCACGTCGGGCCTTAACATCCTGAATTATAGCTTTTTTTAACTTGTATATCTCTTGAAAAATTAAGAAATTAGGGTGTATTGTTCATGACAACCATTTGTTAAACGAAATGGTTATCATATTATCAGTTTCAAATGCTTGAAATATATCAAGGTCACCAAATCTGGTGATAGCCCTTTAATTTAAAGGGTGTATAGCTCCATTCTTTGGAACCATACAATAGACCAAAATGTGTCAAAGACATTTATTAATATATATTATGTATGTATATAAAGTGATTTATGTTTAATAATTAATTTTTTTATTGTAAGTTCTAATCAGTTATTTTCGGCAAAATAAAGTGAACACCCAAGGTGAACGACAGTCGTTTGCACTGTTTAATCAATTTTTGTTATTTCAGCCATTTTTAATTACGGTTTCGTGGTATATGCTTTTCTGTGTTCATTAAAAATGGTTTTAGAGAGTGCACGACGTCGTTTACTACACTGTAAATATTGGATGTTAAGAACCATATTTTCAAGGTTAGATAGCAGCATCTATATAGATTGAAATAGACCAATATTGATTTCTAATTCTTATTTTAATATGATATATCATGGAAAATATTGAGCTAGAGGTTTAGCTTCTTTAATGTATCACTAATTGAAAATTTTAATTCCAGCGCATTATCTAATATGGAAATTAATTGTTTATGTAAGGTGTTATCAACAGGGTCTTATATTTCATATAAATAACTGCCTATAATGACATTATCTTAATATACACCTTATATTTTTAATAGATTGCAGTTACAGGTAGGCAATTTAAATGAGTAAAGAATCCCCGACCTGAGTTGTAGGATTGGGGAAGGAGGGTATGTGTTGTCGTACACTATTGTTTTAAATTTTGAAATGGTATTTGATACCCAATAAAATGAATTATTAATTAAAGGTACATTATGTAAGATTTAGATAAAGAGCTAGCCATTCTTGCTATAATAGTTCAAAAATAGATAATGTATCATGAATAATGTGAACATTTCATTCAAATTACTCTATTGTGAGCGATTATAATAGCCTATCGCCCCTCCATATTTTTAAATCAAAATATGGCTTAACCAATGCCGTGGGGAGTTGATTATGGTCTGGATAGGGAAATTAATGTCTAATAAATAATTAAAAAACATTTCAGGTCTAAAGAAAGACCTGTAAGAGGCAGACTTA
This sequence comes from Patella caerulea, assembly GCA_036850965.1. Classification (NCBI taxonomy): domain Eukaryota; kingdom Metazoa; phylum Mollusca; class Gastropoda; family Patellidae; genus Patella; species Patella caerulea. The sequence goes on from JAZGQO010000006.1 coordinate 31,716,355, forward strand.
GCTCTTGCATAATGTATGTTTAAGGTACTGGGCATGTTTGTGAAAGTGGGTGCGGGTGTGGATTTGGCCCATTGCCCCCCACCCACACCTAACCCTGTACCCGAATGTGCCACGGATTCAAGCTAATGTATTGAGTCACATATTAAAAACCGGGGAAGTGTAACTGGTTAGATATATTTTGGGATATTGTTTCCTTAACAGATCTACATAATATGTATTTTAACACATTAAAATAAACTAACAAAGCCTATTTAATCTATTATTGGAATTCAAAAGATGCTTCCTTTTTTCATTGGTTTTAAGTGTAGGCCATTGCTTGGTCACGTAGAAGTCGGATTTACGATCCTATCGTATCCACGATTCAGTAGCGAGCAAACGTCACGTGTCACGTAATCGGTATTGTAAATAGGACATATTTTGACTATTGTCACATAGGGGTGTAACTCTCGCTGTCATAACTTTATATTTTAATTATTAGAGAAAAGTCATATACACTGGGTGTGAGACAATTATTGTTATTTGGACTATTTTTCCAATGGATGTTTTAAAGTGTGTGACATTGGGCTTGCTCTTTTCTTTTTCCAACTGTGAACTTGAAGGTAAGATGTACTGATTTGATATTGGTGATGCCATTCTCCGCAGAATTCTCAAGTCAATTTTGTTTGAATTTGAATTATAGCATTAGCGTATATTTCTATATATGTCATGAACCCAGGCGTTCCATTTTATATTTCGCTTTCATATTTAAGCATACATATGACAATAATTGTCTGTTTGCGGAGGTGGGTGTTTGTGGTCAAATATGGCACCAGGCGGCACTGATTCTAATCATGAATATTACGAAATAATCGTTTTTGCTTCAATGTCGTAAATTGTATAGCCTAGTCTAGACATTGACTTTACATAATACACCATTATATTGGAAATAAACAGTCTGCTCCTTTTCGGTTAATGAAGATGGGCATACGCCATTGTAGTGTTCTATTTAGGTACTTTTGCTCGGACAGCGGCGCTGAGACCTACCATTATAACTGTCAAGGTATATTTTACGTGCACGCCAAAATGTATACGGGGACCTCAACCCGAACGACTGTACGTTGTCCCTTGCCAGGCTCTGTCCGCTACCACTGATGGGGGGGACTACGCCCCATTCTACCAGCGGTTGTTAAATCTAACGTTTTACCCCTCTGATGAGGCTATCCCGAGAAAACGATAAGTATGGGTCAATAATTATGTTAAAATTAACCCATGTAAATCTCTTCACAAATACAAGTAAACGCTTCAACACAATTGTATAGATGTGGGATCTATTTCCATTCTTACCGTCAATTTTTTGTTGTATCATGCGGTTGTGCATAGAATTTACAATTGAAAAGACTAAAATGATAAATTTAGGTTTATTTTGAGTCTGCCAAAAATACGGTACGTGATCTTTTGTAACCCTTAGCTTCTTTCTATATATGGAAAAACATGTATGAACAAAACTCAGCAATGTTTACCCACTTTTAGAGACACCTTTTGTGATGGATAAAAAATTAAACTTAGTTATTGCTATTGTTGTTTTTATGTTTAATAATGACAAAAAACAAATCATTGTAATCTCATTTTATATTTCCTGTGTTGCCATGGAAATGATGTGCATCTTTATTCTTTTTCTTTAACTATTGAACCAAGATTATAGAGTTAAAAGAATGCCTGACGTTTATAGCATATTCACATTTCCAATATGCATGACATACGAGCATTATCGGGTGATTACCATTTGCTACACTTTTTAAAAAAGTAAAGCAGTGTTTGTGATTAGTAATATTTTCCTGGTTCCAGCTCTTTTATCGACCGGGCTATGTACAAAGCCCAGATTAACCGGAGCGGAGCCCTGAGCGTGACTAGAATCGCGGGGCCCCTAACGCGACGATATCTTTGAATGGCACGCATGCGTAATACACAATTGAACGGTCTGCAATACAAAAATAATTACGCAATAATTGATCACGTACAAAATCTATTCATTTCCAAATGACATATAAGTCTAGACCGATCTCAGAGTGAAATTTCACAGAGGTATAGGTTGAGGGATGGCTCAGTCTCCACAATCGCGCCGCTAGATCGATTACCGTGAAATTTTCTTCTGGAATTTGAGTTTCTCTTTTTGCCATGAACCGCGGGGCCCGCTTAACCGCATAGTCCTGGGCCCCCCAGGCCAAGGCCTACGCTGGGCTTTGGCTATATTCTATTGGACATGTAATTTGAAACGGCCATCTCGAGATTTCAACATTTTTTCTTAATATCACTTGAATTGTAATGAACACAACATCTCTTAAAAGATTAATGGTTGTCCTTTGTGCTTACATTAATGATTTAGGAGCTATGGAAAGTCCGAAGTAAAAACACCAACGGCCAAAGTACATACACGAGAACCATAAAACAACTAGCCCACTTATCAGGGATGACGAGTTGAATAATTATTATCAACCATGATTATAGAGGGTGTTATTAACGAAAAGCTGTTTATTGAAATACAACCAGTCTTTTTATATTGATGGTGTGAAACTTCAATCAGATAATGTGAAATATTTTTGCTAAATTAAATCGAAGAATTTAAGCACAACATATATACCAAGAGTCTTAATAAATACATGTGTTTTTCATTGCAATACTTCACATTATAACGTAACATATCCGTCATTTCCCTCTAGAAAACATGACATTGCATTCATGGGTCACAGATGGTTGAAACAGTACAGTCAACTATCAGCAAACAATCTGCCATCCAGGGCTGTCTATCTATCACGGGTACGTTGGACAGTTTCCTAGGGCTTCCTCGAGCATAGGGATCCAATCTTTGATACACAGTGTGTGTTTTAATGCTTAAACTACTGAACCTGTTGGAAGTATCAATACGATATTTTTTTTATTTCATCGACAATTTACATTTTTTATTTCTTTGAGTGATTTTGTCAGTAGGAGCCCCAGCATACTACGTTGCCAAGGAGTCATTAATGCAGTCGAGAATGTCTTGTTGCCACATTACTGTAATATTTATTGTGATAAATTACAATTTATTGCCAAGAACATGACGTAAACAATGTGACGATTTTACGATATGCACCACCTATGTTTTGATAACTTTACCCAATACTGTCATAAAATAAATATAAAATTCAAATATTTTTGACAGCATGATTATTTATTTTCAGTAAAATGGTGTGTGACATCTGTAAAAGAGAAAGTAAAATGTGAATCATTAAGAACCTATACAGCTAGTAATGGAATAGGTCAACTACGATGTCTACCGGTAAGTTGCGATTACGTAATCTTAAAACATACACCACTGACACCGTGGCCACGCTGAAATATTTAATTCTATATGTAATATGAAGAACTCATAAAATGTGAGTAATTTGCAATAAAATACAATCCTCGGACAGTTGACAATTTTGTCCTTTAATTTCCATAACATGTACGCCTGGTGAAAACATCATACCCTTTAATAATATGCAACCTTACTAAAATACAGCACTTTATACAGTTACTAAAACCAGATAATGAGGTGAACAATTTTTAATCAGGCTTAAAGGTAACATAATAGTATTATGAATAATGTCCATCCATCCATGTATAATGTTGCAGACTGCGAGTAGATATGAATGTTGGAGATGGATTAGAGATGGTAAAGCGGATCTCATCAGAGTTGATGATACAGAGATATACGCTGCTGGTAATCTGTATGGACTTATTCCTGTAGCCAAAGAATCGTTTTCTGTGGGTGAGTATATGTTACTTTCTTCTGACTGATCCCTATGCTGGTAAATTAATGTATACTCTATAGCTGCAATAGATCACAGGTCTTTCATACGTAGAAATAATGAATACCACCTCACTATTATATGTCACGAGAAATTAGGGGACATAATATTTTGAATTTGCACCCTCCATTCTCACAGTTTGTAACAATCGTGTATAACCATAATCGTATTACTTGCAGACCGTAACGCCGACACATTCATGTATAAAGCTGTAGTGGTGGTAAAGAAAGATGGACCTATTAAATCTCTCCATGATCTCCGAGGTCGCAAATCGTGTCACACAGGAGTGAGAAAAACTGTTGGCTGGGTAATACCGGTATCCTTCTTGTTCCAGAAAAGAATCATGTCTCAAGCAGATTGTGATAATACTGTTAAATCAGTAGCTGCATTCTTCCAACAGAGCTGCGCCCCGGGAGCCTTTGTTCAAATCAACAATCCTGGTGGTAAGTAGCATCTTCTAAAAACTGACAGTTTTACGAATTCATAAGATGGCTTATCGAGTCTAGTTCGTCTCATATATTTGGAGATCCTGATAAGTACTTTTTGACATGTTCGTTGCGTTCAGACGCAGAGCAGAAAACAATGGATTCTTTGAAAACATATATACTGTGAAAACATATATATTATGCCTGTTCCTCCATCCCATTAATTGAATTCAATATCCTTTATGAAATTTATTTATATGTTACAATACACGAAATTGTGTTCCTTTTGTCTGCAGGAGACAACCCCACCAACGTCTGTGAAATATGTGACAGTAAAACATGTCCGACTAATGACACCTATTCCTCTTATTTGGGAGCCTTCTCTTGTCTGAATAATGGTCTGGGAGAGGTAGCATTTGTTAAACACTCTACAATAGACGATGCTATCGCTAGTGGAATGCAGGTGAACAAAGAAACGTTTCGTCTGCTGTGTGCTGATGGCAGTTTAAAACATGTAAACGAATGGAACAAATGTAACTGGGCTACGAGACCTACCGATGTTATAGTTACATCTCCAGATAAAAATGATTACGATGTTGGACAGTTACGTCATTTCTTAGAAAACCTCAATTCGTCTGCCCCTGTTAACTTTTTCTCATCTTCTGCGTTTGGTGGAAAAGATTTGATGTTTACTGATAATGTTAAGGCATTAGTTGGTGTTGGATCATCACAGTCTAATTACAGAACATATTTAGGTAAGCATGCTCACTTTTCAGGTTGCTAAGCAACTATATAGAGAAAGCTGCGTTTAGAGAATGTTGGTCACAGTAAGAATCATTTGAGCTTAAAAACATTCTAAGAGCGGGACGGGGTGGGACGTGTGCTAGAGCTAGGGTCCATGGCCGCAGTAAGCATAGGAATATGGCCAATGCACTGATGACATCCTTGACCATAACCATTGTTTCAGGGGTATGGTCCATTAGGTTTGATTACTATATAGCAAATTAAAGACGTGCATAACTCTGCCTTTTTTTTACAGATGCGGGGTATTTGGGTAGTATGGAGAACTTTACTAATTGTGGTGTTAGTTTTAAATGGTGTGTAATATCACAGACCGAATTAGATAAATGTAATGATATGAGAGCTGCTATGATCTCAAAACGTATAACACGTGAACTCCAATGTGTTATGGGTGTTAGCCATAAAGACTGTATAGATAAAATAGAGAAGGGTGTGGCTGATGTTACAACATTAGATGGTGGAGATTTATATACAGGTGGAAGGTAAATCATCAACTACAAACATTTCCTAATTAACATTTCTCTAATACCCCCGTCAGACCGGAGTGGCATCCTTACAGCGACGGAAAAGGGTCACAGAACGCGTCAAGATTGCAGTGAACGTGGTAAACCCGGAGTGGCGTCCTTACGGCGACGGAAAATGAACGCGTCAAGATCGCCGTAAACGTGGAAACGCCAGATATCGTGCTGTGGTCTCCATGTTCGCCCGTGATCGCCAAGTCACGACGTTTCTTTTGAGCATGTTCAAAATAAACGCCAAGGTTCTGCGTTCTGACCTCGAAAGCTGAGAGAACGCGACTTTTTTTAAGTTTGTAATTTTTTCTCGCTTAGTGTTCACGTTTGCCGGCTACCTTAGGCATTTTTTGGTCGCAGCAGCGCTGTGAAGACGCCACTCAGGTCTGGCGAGGCCTAATAAACAGAATTCCTTAATGGAACTCTTGCATTTACGAACCAATATTGTTGTTTTAACAGCTGGGTTGTTGGCGATGAAAGTCAATAAACGCCTACTATAAAGCCAGTAAATGTTCCTTGAATTTGTATAAAGTGAGGAGTAACCATTAAAATAGCACTGGTGGGTGTCATTTTGGCGTCATTGGTATTTTGTTCTTGATTATATAATTATCACCCAATAACACATTTGACAGTAGATATCGCTTGTATGATAAAATACATGATCTACTGCGATATCTCCTTAGGAGATATCGCTTTACATGAATTTGATTGGTCAATCAAAAAGGAACTACATTCTTTTATTTTAAAGAAACCTCTTATTTTAAATAAAAAGTGCCCCTTTTTTTTAGTTTAAAAGAAACTTTTTTTATTTAATTGACCTTGAAGGAAATACTGGGCCAATATATAGGACTTTGCAATAGCTAAACTGCCGTCAAAAAACTGATGTATCACTACTCTTTAATGTAATTAGATTCTTAAAAGTGAAATCTATACCAAATAATTATATTTATTTATTTGTGCATGTAAGAAAGGATTTGGTGATAAATAAAATCTCCAACTCGTGTTTTCTTGATATCAAAAAACACTCGTAGGAGATTCTCTATTTAAAACTTCCTTGAAAATAGATTTGTAGAGGTTGTTTTTACGTAAGACAATTGCTGTTGGTGAACCTCCAAAAAAATCTAAGAACATTGTTTGCTATATTGATATGTTCTTTTACTCTTCTATGTTTGTTATAATAGTAATACCCCACCCCCTACCCCCGCCCTACATAATATACCCCCACCATACCCCCACTTGGTTGTTAATGTTATTTCACCCATTTGATTATTTTAGGTATCAAGGCATTGTACCAATAGCAGCAGAAACATATAAAAATGTTAATTCAGAAAGTACAAGTTACTGGGCAGTAGCTGTTGTTCGTAAAGGAAACCGTGGAGTTAATATCAAAAACCTCAAAGGTAAAATTTCGTTTGTTCTACTATTCTCAACGGCGTCGTTCGCGATCCGGTTCATGATAAACACGTCGATGTGGTGTTTACCATTGTCGTTAAACACTGGCAATATATAATTCTTTCCTGCATTTGATTGCCCTGTCAGAATGGTGCGTGAGGTTTTTCGCAATACGTGGAAATGCCCTGTTTGCATGTGTAAGTTGGGGTCGTTTCTGTCGTTGACCCACTCCTTGCTTCACGTCTCGTTGCTTTAGATAACGTCATACCATTATGATAGGTAAAAATTAAAAATACAATTTCGGTGACTCCGAACCTATAATATGAGGTATAAATTTATTTGCGATTTCAAAATGGTTTCTGTACATTTAAATAATGTAGGCATTGCTATAGAAACCAAATAATTTATTTTGATTAACAGATTCCCGGTCATGTCATACTGGTATTATGAAAACATCTGGTTGGAATGTTCCGATTGGTCTTCTTATTGAAAGAGGCGAGATCAAGAAAACCGATCCTTGTAATATTGCTACAAATGTTGGAGAATTCTTCAAAGAAAGTTGTGTTCCAGGAGTTTTAGATCCCGAATATGACCCACTTGGTAGAAATCCTGAAAATCTGTGTCAGCTTTGTGGTGGAAAAGAGTTCTGTAAACGAGATGCTACAAATAAGTATTATGGCTACCAAGGGGCGCTTCGTTGTCTGGTGGAGAAAAACGCAGACGTGGCTTTTGTTAAACACACAACTGTCGTTGATGTCGTCAATAGCGCTTCAAAGGAACCATGGTCTCAAAATTTACAACTGTCTAATTTTGAACTTTTATGTCAAGATGGTTCTAGAAAACCGGTGACTCAATGGGCGACTTGTAATCTAGCACAAGTTCCATCACACGCTGTGGTCACAAGTAAAAAGACACCAGCCACTACAAGAAAGCATTATCAACGAATATTAAGTCAAACACAATATTACTATGGTAACATGAGTACCATTTTCCATTTATTCCGTTCCCCAAGCGGTTCCAAAGACGTCATATTTAAGGATAGTACGGTTGAATTAACAAATATTCCAGAATTTAAACAGAATTATAAGACATGGCTTGGTGCCGAATACCTTAGATCACTAGAAGCTATTGATGTTCATCAGTGTTCTAATGGTATAGTAGCCAGAATTAATATTGGTATAATTTTAATGTATACATTCGTCTGGTCAATGTAACATCTTTTACTTGATGATACAAATGTATTCACGTCACACATATTATTTTTAATGACTTCCATGGTTAAAGATGCATTATGAAAGAGTTAAATCTGCCTTTTAGGGGTCGTTTTGCTAGTTTCAATTTATTCTTTAAACATTAATTCAAATGACAAGACGATAATCAACTCTCTAGATATTTAATGGATTATTGTAACCCACTTGCTATTTAAAAGTCAACGATAAAACAGATGAATTGTTAATTACTGCAGCAAAGGTACTCGACAGCCGAAACTATTTTGTAACAACATCAAACCCATATGTAAAGAAATTGTACTGAAATGTTCAATATTTTCACTTCTTATTATCCACTTTTGAGCTATTATAATAAGAACTACCCGCTCATTATCTGCATCTTACATAATGCATCTTTAATGCACAAATTTATTATTTTATATTTTGAGTTCACGAAAATTGGCGTCAAGTTCAAACAGCCAACACTTTTTTTTACCGTATTTATTTAAACAATCTAACACGACCCGGGCAAATATCATTTTATATATTGAGTTCACCAAAATTGGCGTTGGGTCCAAATATCAAATATTTTTAGTGTATATGTTAAACAATTTATTTAAAGTGACCCCGATTACCGGGACTGTAGATTTTCTTTCATCGACGCAATGTTTTTCGTTTCAGATATAATGCAATTAGGGAAATCATCCTCTATAACTAACTTTAAATCAAACTCTTTGTATGTGTTTATTATAAATGTGTATAGTCGTTTGAGAGGGCCGAAAAGCCAAGCTCTCGTGTTTACGTTGATACATGTAAAAGAAGAATTAGCAGTTAGAATTCAAAATAAGGGTAGGCTGTAGCGTTGTTGTCCGGGTCTGATTTCATTTATATGTTTATAATAAGCGGGTTATTGAAATAAAATTAGTCTCCAAAATGTTGACCTGTGTCGACTGGACGTTAATTTCCCCACCCTCCTCTCTCTTAAACGAGACCGTGTTGCGTGATACGAGCTCACTAAGTATGTCAGGCGAAATTAATTTGAATTCTTTCATGCATGATTTAGCACAATTTGTAGATATTATCTATGTGTAAATATATAATTTATTGTATATAAGATTAAATGTAATAAAGTTTGTATATATAAATCAGTTGGCTATCAATATGTGGTGTATTGATAGATCTCGTGAGTGTATTTGGATATTATTTTCAGATAGAAGATGACGCCATTAATTTAGATTTCTTGGCAGGTGGGTGTTCTTTAATCCCAAATGTCAGACAAAACGTAAAGACAATAAAAAAAACCACCATCGATCTTTATTACAAACGAGATGAGGGTTAACTGGATTGGGGTTAAATTCTCTTCATCAAGATTATCGACTATAATTTAATTGGTTTTGCAATATATGAATAACTAATGACAATTTGCATTTTATGTCTGCAAGCCTTTTGTCTCCAACAAGTGGGAATCTTGGACAATCCAGGAAGTTCTGACAATATTAAAACACAACCATCCCAAATACCCACCAATGTAGTCATCAGTGTGGACACAAATGGTCCAAGGGAGATACACTATTGAATACTTCAAAAAACCCAACATGTTTTATTCTAAACCAGCGATGTATCCCTGAGCAGGAGATCTGGGTATTGTCTGCATTTCACATCGGTTGAAATTATTTTATCAAATATTATTATTACAGAAGCTGAGTTATGTTAGCTCTCTGTGCTAAAGAAGTCACACGTATTCAAGATATAATAACACCTAAATCGTGGAGATTGTGTTGCAATTTGTTCTAGGTGATTCATTATTTTTAACGGACTATTCTGCTCCTACTGTGCAAAGGAAGATCGGCACACACCATGTAGTGTGCTATGAGAGAAATCTTGCACAGACAGCAGCACTATGACCTATTTTTATATCAAATTCCAACTGCTAAGGGATCTTTCACAGGCATGCCAATGACAGGCCCTATGTCCTGTACCACTGACATGGAGACACGATGTTTGAAAATCCTGATGAATTTTCTCCGCCAATGCTGTGATTGTGAACTAAAAGGACAAAAGTAACTAAAATGACAAAAGTAACTAATAAAACAAAATGTTGCTAAAGCTTCTTTATTTAAAAAAAAAAATCCAAGATAGTTGTTATTGTATGTTTACTTTGTCATTATTAAACTGAGTGTGATCAATCTTTTATTAGGAAGAGACAAAAAAAAAAAAAAAAATACAATATTTTCAGTGGTTAACCCATCTAAAAACACAATACTCACTTAACAACAAATACTTTCTATGACAAACTTAACAAAAATTCATTCCAATGCAAGCAAAAGTATATTTGAAAGGATATAGGTACTTTAGAAAACAAATCAATACGGTAGCCCTTTTCCAAAATGCAAAAAAAACCCCACCCTAAATTCTATTTTATTCTAAAATCAAAGATTTTCTGTAAATATGACATTAATCACATCTTTGTAAGAAGCTGTTGAAAAAAAAGAAATTGAAATTCTCACTTCAAACTGAATAAAACCACACCCCACCACATATTTGTTGTTCTACTAGAGATTAAGCAAATAAAGAATGGTAGATTTATCTACCAAAACTTACATTCTATAGAAAATACACTAAAATTTTTTATATTTGACTGCAAAATAACTACTTGAAAGCAAAATAACTCAATATGTGTACCTTTTTTAAAAAAAAGTTATAATTTGAGGAATAATTTAATTACTTAATTGCAACTAAGATATTGTGATAGTTGAATCCATGAAAGGAATTTCAGCCCACAAACTGTTTAATTCCATTCAGTATTTGGCCAATTCTGTCCAGTATTCATCACCGTATGTAGATGATATAAACCATACAAGGTGACAAGCCTGTACCATCTATAATCATCCTTTGATAAACCTGCTTTTAATCTGATTGAATCCAAATCAGGAGATAATTTAACGTTGAAATTTTTGGTTTTTTAATCAAATGTTAAATAATAAATTTGAATAAACTTGAGCGTGGATTGACCCTAGAAAATTAAATATTATCCACAAAATGCATGACGATCATTGGCTTCAAGTGAGAAATGGAAAATAAACTATAAACAATTCTATACACAATAAAAATCAATTTAAAAGGCACAAGCTTCAAGCTGGCTATTTATATGACGGCGTATAATTACTATAAAATCTACATTATAACCACATATACTAACAAACAAAATGAGATTACTACAAAATGTGTAACAAAGGTAGTTGGGTGAAATGTAAAAATTTACAAGAAAAAAAAAACACCTTCCATAAATGGCTCTATACAAATGTCAACAAATTATCAATAATAAGAAAAAACCTGTGTTCTATAAAATAACAAGATAAATGATGCTGTAATAAATATTATAATTATTATTTACTTGGTTATAAAACATTTCTATGTACGTCACAACATAGCAGCATTAGCTATACACACATTCATATGAACAATCCTATTATAGTATTTTGAGACTGATAGGGTTGTTTATTTATAGATCAGTATGTAAAAATCAATGCTACTGGATCTTCTGTAGTGATTTCACATAGCTCACTATAACAAGTAGTGATAATATATGCACAATGTAGTAACAATACATAATGTCGGGTAGATAACATTTTCATGCTAGATATAATAAGTAATAAGTTATAATCATTATCAAATATATTTCATTCATATACAACCGTTATTATAACAGTTATTATTGTTACTCATAACAAAACCTGCATATACTACTAGCTTATCTGCCCTTTACAAAGCTTCACAATATTACAGCAGTACTACTCAATTACAATATACGTTCATAATATAAACCTACATGAAAGCCATTAATAAGGAACTCATTACAATTGTTATCATACACAGTTTATCAGGTTAATCTATATTGTCTTGTAACTACAAAAATAGCAGACAATATTGATATTTGTTAAAATAAAACATGAGTGTAACAATAGCTACCTAAATAAAACTATGCCATTATTTATGATGTGCGATGGTAATTTGTTAACCTAATATGAGGAACACTGTCAGGAGTTGTATATACAGGTAGTCTTATCACATCTAAACAGTCTTTTTAACAGAAAAAAAACTACACTTTTCACTTTATGATGAACCTCCTTGTCTGGCTTTCCTTACTGAAAATAAAAATCACATATTTTATTAAATTTTGTTGATGACACCAGCTATATTAACTGAAGTCTTTTAAATAGAAACTATTTTGCCATAAGTCCCAGTGTGTTATTAAATAAAGACAGAATGGTTAGAGTGAAAAGGGTAGATCATCTCATCAATCTATATTGCACATCAATTTCCAATTCCTTATATGCCCAAGCCAATCTGATTTGGAAGAGCTGTTATATAACAGGGGTTCTAGTTGATGTGAGGAGTTAGTCGATGAAATGGTCTGTTATAGCAAGTATTAGGTGTGCTCTGCACAAAACTGTGAGCAAACTCCTAGAAACGTAAAAGCTGATTGATTAATGTATAATACCTACTAAATCACCAATCAAATATCTCACTTACATTTATCAATATTGGACTGGATTTTCTCTGTAACTTTACCTCGAACACCAGGATATTCAAATGTAATCCCAAATCTAATCAATGTATCGTTTTCTAAGATCAGATTTTGTATGTTCATTTCTATCTTATTACCAAGAAGTTCTGGTTTCTGAAACATAATGTCACAAGTCATATAATGATTTATTTAAGTGAATTTCTATGCGGACGGTTCTGGAACCCATGATTTGGTCCCATCTAATAAGCTTATGATCAGTAATATGTTTTCAATGGAATACCAATGTCCATTTGTCAGGTAGAGTTGACGATAAGATTCTTGACTAGCAATCTCTTTGAGTATGCAGTAACAACCACCTGCTATACTTTCGATTTTTTTGCGGTTTTCCAGTGGGTAACAGAAGTTTGCATATATTCCTATTTTTTATATATATATATATAGGTACCTACATGTATTGGTAAAGGTTACGAACAGTACTGAATAACACATGACACACTTATATGGAATACAAGTTACTTAAAGTTTATTTCTGACAATGTTTCTTCAACGGTTCTCTTGTCTTTATATAAAATAAACACTTGAAACCCAACGAGAACTGGGTCAACAATATATGAGATTCATTGATACTTCAAATCCAAAAGATTTTTTGTGTTCGAGGAAAGTTTTGATAAACAATGTATCTTGTCTAGTTTCAAGATTCTGGAATTTAAAACATATCTAATTTTAGGCCTTATGAGGTTAGCGGACAAAATATTCTGTAAATATCAAATATCGTTTGAAAAAGATGTAGACTGAGATAGGTATATTATTTACCTGATTAGCTACATGTAGATGTAATACGGCCTGGTTCACATTAATGGCTTTCAGTATTCTCACTATCTTCTCTCCAGATATATAATTGGATTCTATATTTAATGTCTTCAATGTTTTATTCACTTCTAGGGCTTCAGCTAATGCCTGAAAAATAGCATAAATATATAATACAGTGTTTAAATACAACCAAAAAGGTACAGTGGTCTTGGAATACATTATGGCGGTGCTCGAACGTCCCGAATCGACAGAATTACAATCGAGTGGCGCGGAATTTAGTCCTGTCACAGTTCTGCCAGTCCCGACAGCTGAGGTGGAGTGAGTAGAATCGTGACGTATTCCTAGGTAAAAATATGTTTCAGCAGTCATGATTGGTTGGGATACTTTTTATACAGTCGACGCATGCACTGTAATCCGAAATTCTCATTTTCACTCGATTGACACCAGTTTTGGAATTCAATTCCGGAACTGTGAATCGAGTATCCCCAATGTAATCCTTAAGACTAAAGGGAAGTAACTACTTATAAGACCTAAGATTGTCTCCCCTTAGACCACGAGTCCCCATACGGATAGAATATTTTGTAATATGTTGTGTCAACTTTGGTCATTTTGAAAATATTGCAGTGGTAGTTTAATAAGAGTTTTGCTCAATCAGTGGCATTTCTGTCTACACTTTATTCATTTTTAGTGTCAGTTTTGTCCATATCAACTAGTTTTTCTACCCAGTAATAAACTTGGTAAGTGGAAATCAAGCTTGAAATTAATAAATATCAAATTTAAGTGCTTACAGTAGCAATCTTATCATTAGCTGCTACTCCTGCCATTTCAAGTTTCTTTAAGTGAGTATTTTCTTTCAGAGCATCAGCAATTTGTTCTAATTTTTCCACTGACATGTTCTACAATAGAAAGAAACAATTAATCACATAATGACAGAAATAGTACAAAACATAATTTCTTTTAAAAAATATCTGTATACAATAATTCCCTAATTCCTTAAAGATATTTAAGAAACAATAAAATGAAAATGAAATGAGGTTTAAAGCCCTACTAGACAGCTGTTCTTGTCAATCGCGATGAACTTTCTTGGCCAACACGGGGATCGGACCTACGACCCCTTGGCTAGTAAGCCAGTGTCTTACTCACTTAGCCACTGTGACTCCAAGAAACAATAATTGAATATTAAAATGAATGAGTTTAAAATCCTATCAATACACCATATTGTGACTGATGCATCATAAATATATTACTTATCACTATGTAATAGAGGACAGAATACTAGTACTAGGGGAAGAACACTGAAATTACTAAGATCGTGTTTGTACAATTTTATCCTTATCAGAATTACAGATAAATAATAAAAGTGGTAACATGGCTTGAATAACCATAACTGTTGCGGTTATGATTGTACTATGAAACACAGAATTAACGTGTTTTCTACCCTGGAATTCTGTAAAGCACTGAGTAAATATTGAGTTACATGATAGCACCGATCTATAAACTTGGTACATATAATGATAGTATGTTAGATTGTGTTCAATTCAATGATTATCACACTGTAGTACCTTAATGTTATTAAGATTAAGACTGGTAAGTTCTGGATCATTTCTCTTTAATCTAGCAATACTATCTTCAACATCTGTAGTATTAGGTGGTTCATTAGCCACAGGACTAAATGATTGAGAGTGGGCTGCACCTGTAATATAATAACAGTAATATTTTACTACAGAACTCAATAAAAGTATATAGTACCCGGTATAGTAAAATCTTTATGTAGTTAATCTATGATTGAATTACAGTAAGGTTGCAGCGATACCCCGGGGATGCCGCATTATCGCGATTATTTTTTTTCAAGTGATATCGTATCGGCCAAAGTTGAATAATCGCAATCCCCGGTATTTTAGGATTTTTTTGGGCGGAGGTCGGTGCAATAAATCCAAAGTTCATTTTCACCGGTGCGGGGGCCGGATCGAATTCAAAATAATAGTTTAATTACTACTTGTAAAATTATACAATAAAAATCGGTGAGAGAAAGTTCCCGAAACACATTTTGTAAACAAAGCCGCACGCGACATCGGTGTACCGTAGCAACTGTGCGGCGAATCCCCGGTTAACAAGACTGAAAATATTATGTTTATTTCAATGTTAAGTTAGTACTGTACGTCTGGTTGTTTAACCCGCCAAAACAAAGCAACCAAGTAACTCGACTTAGTCATCCAGCCGCTTTTTTCACGTTATGAATCCGCACTCAGGTTCATCGATAAAGAGAGATATATCATGATAAAGAGAATTATCGTGATAAAATTGATAATCGTAGACTTTTATTTATCGCGATAATTCCAAAAGCAGTTATCATGATTAATGGCGATATCAGAATTTGATATCGTTGCAACCTTAAATTACAGTAAATGAAAACTATTAATATCAATAGTTCTTGTATTCTGTTCTAGTGAATTAATTCATCTTATATTCATTTAATCATAATATGTGAACAGTTAACAAAACATACTTCCATTTAATACATCAAATGGGTATACATGTATAGTAGCATCCTATGTTTCTGCACAAACTGAGCTAATGAACATATACAAATGCCATGCAATGCCCTATAGGAAAATTTGCTTGTACAACACCATTTAAAATTTCTGTTGTAAGGAGTACTTTTAAGTCCTTGACCAACAAATACACAAGACAGACCTCTTGTTCATTTCCATCCCTCCCATTCGTATGATAAGACACTTTTCCTTGCAAGGACCTCTGTGCTGAGCTGCTAATAAAGGGCAAAAGATGCTGCAGAATCTGGAAGAACTTTCTCCGCTAACACCAGGAATGTCATTTATTAATGTGTCAGCACAATACAAATATGAAGTAAAAAAGACAGTTATACCAAGTTTATTTATATTACCTTTAAAACCACCTTCACTGATTTTTCTATCTTCTAATGATGCGTAATATTGTGTTTGTGTCAACATACTATGGAAACCAAGCACAGCTATAATTATATGGAAAAATAATTCATTAAAATCATTACAATTTGCTAAAAAAAAAAAAAAAAAGAAATTCATAAAAAGGAAACATTTTGGATAAAATCCAGAGTGTCAGAAATATTTTCGGCAGTTTCACTCTCCACAAAAAAATTATCTACAGCACTATTCTTATGAAAATGAAACATGATATACCCGACAATGTTCTTACAAACTAACAGAACTCAAAAAGAATCAGTCAGATAATGTCTTGATTATAAGTTAGCCTTAAAATTTCACTAACTGAAAAAAGTTTGTATTTCTTCTAAAAAAATATTACTAAGGTTCAGATGGTTTGCAAGGAATCATATTCAGGTTAGCAACAGACAGAGACTCTCACCCAATTAATCAATTTAATACACTAAACTATATAGTATTACAATAAAGCTATTAATTTACCTGCGAGATCTACCAGTTCTTCTTCTGAGGCCTGTGTTAAAATATCATCCCATTCAGTTTCTGTATTTGCATCTTCATTTACTGATGATGATTTATCATTTACAGCATTCTCAACTTTCTTTGGCACATAAACTTTTCCTAGAAACAACACAATGGGTAACAAGCCAACAGTGAGGCTGATGTCCCCCGTCGAAATCCCAAAATAAATAGATGACACATATTAATTAATCGCACATTTATTTTTTTCAAACATATCGACCAATCAAACTGAACACGAAGTGTCATCCAAAAATTGCTTATCTCTGCCTACCGTAAGAAGAAAATGCTCATCTTCGAACTCCATCAAGGCATTGACCTAATAAGCATACACACCAATTTTAAACATTTTAACTAAAAATATTTGAAATCTGATTGGTTACAAAAGTATAATCTACAGATGTTACTGTAATCTACAATAACAATATAATCTTCGAACTCCATCAAGGCATTGACCTAATAAGCATACACACCAATTTTGAACATTTTAACTCAATTCGAAGGAGAGTTATTGTGTTCCAAAGTCTCGGCAAATCAAATTGCTTATCGCTCTGCTTACCCTGAGCAGAAAATGCTCATTATCGATCTTAGTCAAGGTATTACTGTAATGAAACTATACACCAAGTTTCATCACTCTCACTTAATTAGAACTAAGGTTATCGTGTCCCAAAGCATCAACCAATCAAATTGCTTATCTCTGCTTACCCTAAGCGGAAAATGCTCATCTTCGAACTCCATCAAGGCATTGACCTAATATACACCAAGTTTGAACATTTTAACTCAATTAGAAGGAGAGTTATTGTGTTCCAAATTCTCGACCAATTAAATTGCGTATAGCTCTGCTTACCCTGAGCAGAAAATGCTCATTATCGAACTTAGTCAAGGTATTACTATAATGAAACTATACACCAAGTTTCATCAATCTCACTTAATTAGAACTAAAGTTATCGTGTCCCAAAGCATCAACCAATCAAATTGCTTATCTCTGCTCACCCTAAGCGGAAAATGCTCATCTTCGAACTCCATCAAGGCATTGACCTACTGTAATAAACACATACACCAAGTTTGAACATTCTAGCTCAATTAGGAAGAGAGTTATTGTGTCCCAAAAAGTGTGACGGACAGACAGACGAACCCATTTTAATAGTCCCCCAACTTTCTTCGAAAGGCGGGGGACAAAAAACTGTAAAACTCAATTTAAATGCTATACTGACAGTCACACTCGAACTGTGTATATTTTAAACCCAAAAATTTCTCAACAAAATAAGTACATACATATGTATTGTAACTAACAGTATTCATAGAAATAAATACTATTGTATTAATCAGTACATTTATTGTAAGCTTACACTTTATAACTGTCATTTAAACAACAAACAGAAAATAGATAATTTAGTGAGAGTGAGAGTACCATACTTTATCAATACCTCATCAAGGGGCAAAAAGTATTTATTAAAGGGCATACTGTATGGCTCATTTTTATTTTATTTATAACATAGACGAAAAGCACATAAGAAAATTAGTTAAAACTAATTATGTACGAATGTAAATCAATTTTGTTCAGTAAAATACTTGAACTGTCCGAAGTAAATGACAGTCGTTTAATGCGCCGTCTAGTCCATTCTTGATTTATTCTAAAAATCTGAATTAATTGCTGTATTGGAATACCTGCTCGAGTCCTTATACATCTTCACTCTTTAATTAATATTATATATTTCAGACATATCACAATGTTGTTTCAAACTAGTAGTACAGTAATATTCTAATTACTATACACTTACAATTAGGCTACATGTGTAATTGTTATTACGTACCGGCACCGTTTTTTTTTTAACATTATATTCTACCAAGTACCAACATTAAAATAATAACACATCTATTACCTTTTGTTTCCTTCACATATGGTTTATTTTGTTCCCAATCTTTTTCGTCCTTTGCTTTTTTCTCTAGAAAATCTAATAATTTCTGTCTTCTATAGGGACCAGTTGGAGACTTATCGGTCTGATCTTTTTGTCTTTGGCTTGGAGGTAGCAGGGAATTCTATAGATATAAAGACAATAAAGATGGACTAAATTGTAGAGTGTCCCTCGTAGTCAACATTTGGACTATCAAAATTTGATCATACTTCTAAAAATGTTCATGCTCAAATGACGATTTCTTAAAAGATAATACAACAGACGCAGCATGTGTGTTGTACACGGTCGCCTCTATTAAGCATCTAAATCAAACAACCTTTTGACCTAGAGACTTCTTCACGCACAAAGCTGATCATTCTATTCTTCAGAATTTAATGAAATTAATGATATTAGAATCTACCAAATTGAAATTGACAATCAAAAGATGTTTTTAAGGGACAATTATTTCCTTGAATCCGAAGACTTGAACAGATGTTGTAGCTTACACTTGGCTAACTTGACATGCTATCATACAGCAGTTTTCATACACAACTAAAACTTCACAGTGTAATAAATCATGTCAGATTATGTTCTAAAGATGGGAGTCAAGTTCAACTTACATCAGGATCAAAATCTCCATTAAGTTCTTCTAATTCTTCTACAGTAAGTAAAGCAAGTATATCATCTAGATTATCTAAATCTACATCTGGTACATCTTCACTTTTAGCTTTAAACAGAGCCATCTTTCACTTGTCTACAAAATTAAACAATACTTCTATTAACACAATATTTAAATAAAAAATATATCACTGCAAAAATGGAGAATCCACACAAACATAACTTGTCTCTGACCAAAAGGGAGTTGATTCATACAGTAAGAATTTGTGATGTCTCTGTAAACATCCAAGGTTTTTAGTAGAAAACTAATTAATTTCTAATACAATATTTTTATGTCATGGCCACTTCTTTAATCAATGCTCAAGCCAATATAAAAGTTCACACCAGTGCCAGATATATGAAGACTACACTATTCAACACAATACATCTATGTAAATTATTAATCACTTACTGACATATTAGCCTATAACGCCACTTACTATATATAATAAATCATACCTTTACTGACACAAGTAACAATAAATACCACCAAAATAATAATGTCCCTGAATACGTTATTACACTTAAATTCCTATAAGGTTTGTAGACCTGTACTATTTATCCTTGTTACCTCTCTATTGTACAAACAAGTTTAGTAGAATTGGAGTTACATTGAGATGTTTCTTTTGCCACGTTTATATAGGTCTTTTATAGCTTACTGATAACTACTATTTTAGAAGAAGCTATCAGTTAAATTAATTCTTTTTTAGTTTTCAGTAAATACTCAGTCATGTGAAAGAATCCCAGGTACATATCTCAAATGATATACACGTTCATGTACATGTTCATGTGTACAGTTTAAGACATCAGGAAATAATCCATTAAAAACAATCCATAATGGGCTGCTGTCTAAAACACATCCTGCACTAAATCTTTTTAATTTAGATCTACATGTACCTGTGCTCCAGCCCTAAATCTTAACACAGAAAATATTGGGGTATTACGAAAGTCTGTGAATGATAGTCAAACACATATATGTAGAGAAATTGATATCTATGAGAATCAACTGATTTATAACAACATATAATATTATAACATATTATATAATGTATAACTCGTTACAACAGGCAATGGTATTTAATGGTAAACTGAGAATACAAGACTAGACCTACATTCCTCTTCCTACTCTTTAGCCAACACAGATAACACAAGATCTTGTGGCAAACATTCTACACATACACTATGATTAACTGTCCTCTTTTTCACTGTGTGCCAAGTACCAACTATGTTTGTAAACAGACTAAACCACTCTTTAAAAAATCTATCCAAGGACAGACTCATAAAAAATTTCACACCAGATGGCAAGCCATAGGTCATTAACATATATAGCCTATTATATATCAATTGGCAAGATTTCAATATTCCATCACTAAACCTAAATGTTGGTAATAACTAAAAATACACTGATCAACTCTATATATATATCAGGATTGCCTCAGTTCATAATAACATACACATAGGTAAATAAAGGTCAATTCAGTGCACATAATATGATGCAAACAAAAACAAATTAAAGAACATTTTGTAATTTTAAAGTATATGTAGAACACATGTGTATTACTTTTTTTTTACATTAAAAGTCAAGTCAAAGATACATTATGGAAAAATAGATAAACAGCTGGCATTTCTCACTGCACATGTAATACATGTAGTTAGAAACTAGATAATGTAAAGGGAATATGCTGAAAATTTTAGTCAAATTGCTTAACTCTTAACTTTAAGTCAAGAAAAAATTATTTCAAAATCACTGTAATAAATAAATAACACAAATTTATATGGAAAACAATCACTGAGTTTATTTCAAAATCACTGTAGCCTCTGTTATTGTAACCGCTGTCACTATAATTAACAAAGTCTTTGTAAAATCATCAATGGGTGTTGAATAGCAGATATGATTCAAATACAATAAAAATCGGACACATAAGATGGCATCGACAATTGAATATGGTCTTTTCATGTTCATATATGTTTAATAATTACTAGTTTATATTCTTTATATAACATTTCAAGCCCGAGAAAGACCTGCAATACCCAGATTTAGCTCTTGCATACCGGTAATGTGCATGTACAGTATGTTTAATAGTTTACAGTCTCTTAAATTGTTAAAATTCAATGCAGCGGTTACAAAAACAAAACTGTTATTAAAACTTATTACATGTATACATTCATCATGATGTACATGTACTGTACCTTACCTGCATTCTCATTTATTAAATAATTTATTCTAGTATTTTTGTTTTAAAAATTGAAAATTAATCTAAATTACTTTTCAATTTAAATGAATTGGAACAGAGAGCTTACTATCTTACATGCATATCTAACCAACACACTGAGAGATACAGATTGTTATTTTTATTCTAATTTTCATGGTTTTGTGTGCAATGAAGTGAGTAGAATTTAGGTCAAATGAATAGACATGGTTTTAGGTAGGTCTCTGTCTCTTTTGAAAAATTAGTCTCAGTCTTGATTTCCTTTTGTAAACTCCACGGGTGTCACCCCAAGACATGTGATGCGCCAAGCTTAAAAAATCCAGAAATATATTTTAGCCAATCCAGGACATTCTTGTCCACAGTCCAGTAACCTGACTGCCAATGCTACTAATACTACATGTATGGTCCACTTTCATCGCCAAAAAAGGGGCCTACAGTATATCAAATACGCTATGTTTGGTAACTATGAGATACAATACATGTACATGTAGGTTAGAAAAACATGAATCACAGAGTAATTAAGTTTATAGTAAATATAGAATTTAACAATCACTATACAGTGTGCATGTTCTTTCAAAATGAAAACTTAACTTACATTATAATTGGTATACTAAAAACCTGAATACTGCATGTAGTAATGTAGACTGTACTTGAATGACACACACATGTATAAAGTCTACACAGTTTGAAAGAAATGCTATGAATAAAACAGACAAGAGTTTGAAAGAAACGCTATGAATAAAACAGACTAAGAGGTTGAACATTACTGTGTATCCTGAGATAATAAGGCAATCACTGTTTTCTATGGGTAAATGAATTAGCCAGACCACTACAACTGACAGATTTTAGCCCATCAAGAAACATTGTGATTAAAATCCTGCTTACACAGTCCAAACAACAAACATTAAACAACCATGTCATGTCTTTATGGTTGTAGTCACCTGGGTTTTATTAATTACCTGATCTACTAAAATGTACATGTACCTACCTACATTTCGAGGGGCAAATAATAATTATAGTCGTACATGGTACCTGACATTTTTAACTCTGCACTGGAAATGTATTAATAATATTGACAACTTCCAATTAAATACCTCAAAATGAAATTAAATGGCTTTTAATTTTAAGGTCCTATTGTTTTGCTCCAATTGGACTCATGACGACAGGGAAGAAAAATACCTCTAGTCTAAGCTTCACCTAAACAAATCCTGGAATACACAGGGCCTTTACTGATTTTAAATCAACAAAGGGACATTCAGTAATATAATAAACTGACAAATTTAATCATATTCTACCAAATGCAAACTTGATATAAATTCTGCTGTCACGTACAAGCAGGGAATTGAAACCCCGCCAGTTGACTCGATCAGACGTTATGAAGTTTAAAGTGTTTGTGATTTTCTACATTGCCTTCTTAGCTCCACATGTTCAATTGCTATCGACATGGCGTCTACTTCAAAAATATCCATGCCATAGTCTCTAAATCTTGAATGTGGACACTGTACTATCCAGATTATCAAAAAAATCATCATCAATAACGTCAAAAATAATCCTAAGATTCAGCAATTTTTCAAAAAAAAAGCGATAATCGATAGTAACCCACTGCTATCGATAGTGCTTTTCTGGGCCGTCCAATCGATACTATCGATTTATATCGATATTTTACCCAGCCCTAACTATGTATAAATTTGAAGTCAATCGGATATTAACTTTGGCCTCTAGAGCATCCACATGATTTTTTGAAGTGATCAAGGGCCATAACTCTGGCACTAATTATCATCAATAACGTCAAAATTAATCCTAAGATTCAGCAATTTTTCAAAAAAAGAAACAGTGATTGCCAAGTGGTGTGACAGTTATGATGTCATTCTATAATGTTCATGTATGAATGATGACAGTTATATGGCATAAAAACAAAACATGATAACTTGGGTTAATCAGTGCATGGTTCACCTAAGCGCATCCTTGCAGCGGTAGCACAACAGTTATGGACGACCTTTCAGACTCTACGTTCAGACCTGGAGATTTTCAGACTCCGTTGATTTGACAGTTGTGTTCAACCTCCTATTCCTCGACTCCGAAGTGACACCTACTGAAATGTCACTACATGAATCTAAAACATCGAGGACATAGTTTTTGCAGTCTGAAACGTTTGTTTAAATTCGAAACATGAGACTGAAATGACCTGTAATCCCCTGTTGCAAGCCACTAGTTTCGCTTATGGAATACTTGTGCAGGGATACATGTACCTTTTTGTGAATCGTTGAATAGCCCAAGCAGTATTCAATGGTCATTGAGCTCCACTTTGTTAGCTGATCTCCATTCTCCATAGTTACAGTGTTTTTAATGTTACAATTGATAGTCTAAGACTCCTTACGCAAGTTCAAATAGATTCAAACACATATTTTTACAGTTTGTATTGGAATAAGTAATTCTATCACAAATAGTAAAGACTGGACCACGAAAATAATATTTACCAAACAGTTTTTATTTGTAGTAATTCCCTTTACATTTGCATTGCGATATTTCTTGTGATGACGTATTACACTAGCCGCTATGACACCGGACAGTTGAAATTTCGCGTTGCAGTCGAGTTTCATCAAATCATATAAATATGCGGTAAGGCTTCACCTTTATTTCAATGGGAATTAATATATTATACGTTAAGCTATATGCAGTACCGTTTTGGGTCGGTTTATGTGTAAATGAAGGGAGCTATAGGCCAACAACCTTCCTGTAGTTGTTGAGCGCAGATTGCCCCCCTCGGACAGATTACCCTAGTGCATGCGCGGATCTCTGTCTAATTTCCGATGAGTAATCTGCACCTTGTCCGGGCAATTTAATACTGCGATGATAATCCGCTTAATCTTAATTGGTATTCACCATTGATTACTGTCTTAGTATTATTAGTCATTTTTATGAAATTTGCGACTGTCAGTTGAGTTTACTGGCCCATGGTAAAACTAAAAGTACATGTACAAGCAAGGCCATACGGAAAGAAAAGTATCCATTCTCTCAGATCTACTGTCCAAATTAGATAAACTAAACACATCTCCCGACCATTATGACTGGTTGATGGTTCCTTTGTTCTGGACTTTAACGTCCACTTGCACAAAGGAACTCTGTAGGATTAGCCACTACTATGGCTGGAGTGAGGCAGAAGTAGTGCAGTTGAACCATTTATTTCTACATTCTCCAGACTGGACCTCAGAAGTGAGCGGATGGATTGGAACTGTCTTGGTGTTGACTGAGTGAGACTTTAATGTATCATTTTGTTATCATTCATATTTTTAATGATGATTGGGTTTTATATAGTCTGCCCATCATCTGCAATAACTTACCGTTGCCTACTTAAGAGTTGAGTAGTAAGTCAAACTCAAAAGACTAAAAATAAAAACTTAATTTATAAAATAAAAAAAAGATTTCTGTCGGCAACAAACATGGCATCGAGAAAATATAGCAGACAAGTCAGAAGGGAAATAATCATAATAATGCCCTGTCTAAAAGAAACGCCAGAATTACCTCCTAATCTTCCTTGTTAGTGGGTAATATTATGACATTAACCGATGACTATCCCCTTCCCTTTTTGCACCTCAAGCCCGACAATTAATCAGCCCGGACGGACGAATACTCTACAATAACCAGTCTTTTTCTCACATTGAAATTTCAACGACAGAAGTCTTCCGCGGCTGGATGACCAAAGAGGAAAATATTCACATCTCTTACTCCGCGAGAATATTATTCAACGGATTTTCATTTTCATTTTTATTATAAAAGAGTTTAGTTTCTGATAACAACACCATGAGATTACTTTTCATTGTTGACGAATAAAAAATAAAACAAAATAACATTTTTAAGCCATAAATTTCCGTACATGTCCGTAAAACACCGTGTTGCCTTAGGTACGAACCAAACCAAAATGGCGGGTTAGTTGCGTGTAAACATTGCTGAAGTCATGAATATTTCATGTAAACTTGCTAAGAACTAAACCCGAGAGAAGATAAACTAAGTGATCTAATTAATTAATAGGTAAGGCGTTAATTGAGTGATAAATGCATAGTTTTCACTGTTTATACGCAAAGACTGCTATGCTACAGTTCGAAGAAGGGATGTTGTTTGTCATAGTCATTCATATTGTCATTGAATTTTATTTTTGAATCAATAGCCCCGCAGTTTTGTTCTAGTAGTTAGGTTTATCAGTTTAAAGACTACAGATCTACGGTGGGTCTAGTCTAACACATTGGAGACTTTCTTTGATTGATATTTTTTTTTTTTTTTTTGGTTTGCTGTGATTGACTACATTATGCTGGTACCAGAAAATTGGGGTAGTCCTATTATCAATATGTTTAATTGTTTTATTCAATGATCTACTTCTTGCCACATTCTTGGAATCTAGGCCGTCTAGTCGGTCTAGGGAATTTGATATCGGTAATATTAATAATAGAGATCTCGTTTCTTTCTAGATAGATATAGATATATATGGCTACTAGCTCTAGTCAATCATTTTCTGAGACAGTCATCAAGTTTCTAGATGCTTTAAAATAAAAATTAAAAATTCATTTCATTATAAATTTCAGTCTTGCACATTAAATAATGACAAATCAAACGACACATTTGGCCAATAGAACTTAAGACTTAATACTGAAGGTGCTTAACTTTACTTCAGGGAATTTGGTGAATGTTCTTTTCAATAATTACTTGAGTGCAGGGTTAGTGGAAAGTACTGGAAAGTGTCAAAACCGAGAAAGACCTTGGCGTCACTATCGACAATTAGCTTAATTTGCAGGACCACATGGTAATCCAGTTAACAAAGGCAAACTAGACTCTTGGTCTTCCACCATACATTGACCAAAGATGGATATAAATACTATGAAAATAAGTGCTGTTTAATGCACTGGTGAGACCACATTTTGAATATGGTATTAGTGTTTGGGGTCCTATAGGTCATGCATTATCCCCTATCTGAACGGTGTGGACTACGATGAAAGCCTGCGCAAAATAAAAACTTAACTAGCATGAAATATTGCCATATGTGCCCAGATATGATCGATTATTGGATGGAAGTTACTAAGTGGTAAATGCGTCAACAGACCACACATACAGCTGCAAAGTGAAGTTTCAGCCCCATTTGTTATACCAGTCACCCATGGTAACTCGCTAAAACTTGTGAAAACAGGTGCGTAAGGTGCTAAGAGTGACCTTTTTCGTCAAGAAGACAGTGGTCAATGACTGGTCAGCACTATCAGAGAGCATGGTCAAAGAATGGGAGGACCGGATATTCTGCACACCTTATTGTGCATTCACAAATATATAACAGCATGTGTGTGCAATGAAATAGAAAGCTATCTATTAAGCAGTCGTTATAAGCAATTTATTTGCAATCTTCAAAATAGTTTTGTTGATAAAAATTCAACTTCTGTAAATTAGTCAACTGTACATATTATTCAGTAAAATAAAAATATGGCTATTTTTGATGTTTTATTTACAATCTTATTTCTGCTAAAGTTTGAAATGGAAGGACATATTTTGTATAAGGCTCAAAAAAATAGGCTTCATCCTCAAATTACTAACAAAAAATAAAAGCAAAACACTGTAGATTTATTATTACCACAAACAATCATTATAATTCATATTATTAAAATTTTGTTTGTTGTTCTTTTTTGTATATAAGCTTATTACCAGTTTTTAAAAATAATCACAGGTAGTCTTGTGACTCTGCTGGTAATTTGTGTCTGGAGCAACAACAACAACTCTAAGTTATTTTCTACCCTCTCGGGTGGGGGTGGAGATGGTGGATGTCTGTATCACAAAGCTCTCATAGAGTCAACTGGCGTGGTTTCCTCCCACTGCCAAAGTCCTCAACGTGCAGGCAGATTATTGAAATAAAATGAACCATATTGTATGTTAGTCCTGAAATGACCTAGTTTAAACCCCATTTCTCTCTCTACCCCCTGCAACTTATAAGTAAAGTGGTGTATGGTACAGCTTTAACAGGAGAGTTACAAAAGTAAATGCAACATATTAAATTTGATACCAGTACTACACTGGTTAACTAAATATCCATTTCTTATGCCAGCAAAACATTTGTATGAAAATTGGCCAATTCGTATTACATAATGGGGAAACAGCACAATCACATGATTGATGACTGAGACTAAAACCAAATATTTTAATAAGTAAATTTCAACATTTATCTTAGTACTGGTGCTAATGACAAATATAATGCTAACTTTAATGGAAGTTGATTTCAAATGACAAATGTGTCATCTTTGATGGCCTGTCTGCACAAGGTGTTTGTAAAGGGGCTATTCAAATTGTATGGAAGAGTGTTTGAATATGATGTATATGTAACACAGTGTATAAAACCTCACAAAATGAGATTAATCAGTCTGAAGAGTTCAATACAAACAAAACTGGTAACACCTAAATAAGGATTTCTGGTCAAATTGACCATTTTTATCTACTCTGTGATGTATTTACCTTTTTAAAGCTAATACCAAACACTTTTTGAAAAGTCAGAAGTAGCCACACTAGAATTGGCCAGAAATGTTTTAAAACTTTGTTGAAAGATTTGTAGAAATGTTCTAGACTCTAGAATCTTGTAAACTTTTCTAACATTTCAATATGTGAATTGTATATTACATGTAGCTATAAAATATTTAGAAGAAATCTTTTTATGTTCTTACAGATGGTGGTAAAATGGCGACTGATAACCCGATCAGCTCACGGGAGAGTATAAATAATCAATTTATTATTGATCACAACATGAATGATTCTCCCAGCAACGGAAATGTAAGAGAACTGCCTGTCATCGATGCAGCTAAACTTAAGGCCAGGCTGTACTCCTATGCGCCTCAACAGGCTTCAGTGAATACCAGAGCTTTAAGTTTCAAAGGTGTAACTCAAAGTCAGGCTAGGAGAATGAATATACCTATAGCTCCAAAAATAGAGCCATTGGTAAGTAATTGTATTGTATTATATAATGCTGTGTGATGCATGGTCTAATGTCATTATGTAAGCTGATTAGGAGATACAAAAAATAATTTTAAAAAATGATTTCCATCATAGGCCACTCTCGTTTTATGAATCAACATTTGATCAATAGTTGTAGACAGTTATATTTGTGCCCTTGATGATCTGTACAGTTTTAAGCAATACTGTTTAATAATATCAAATCTAAAATACTGCTGAAATGAAATATACCAGTGACAAGTCTCATTCTCAATGGTATTCTGATATACTGTCTTTACGATATAAAACATACTGTCTATCTATACAATATACAATCTAAAACATATGTTTTGCTACCATTTATTATATTTTTGAAATGTTCTTTCATTTAAAGCCTAGTCTACAGAGATACCAGGAAAAAAATCAACCTAGTTATATACAGAAGAAAAATAGAGAGGCATTGGAAGCTGCTGGATTCACTTTTAAAGACGAATCTTCAGCTGCTAAAAAACTACGAAGATCAGGTTCAGTAGATCCTTTAGATAGACAAGATGGTACTTGTTCACCTTTACCAGAATTACCTAGTGATCTTAAACTTAAACAGGTTAGTTTTACCACAATCACCTACCGATCTTAAACAGGTATTAGTTTTATTATAATTATCTAGTGATCTTAAACAGGTTTAGTTTTACCACAATAAACTAGTGATCTTAGATTGGTTAGTTTTACCACAATTACCTGATGATCTTAAACTGACCAGTTTTACCAGAATAACATATATTAAATCAGGATACCCAAATCAGAATATCAAGTTTCTTTTAAAAAAAAGAAAAAGGAAAAACTGGTCACTGATAAATAATTTTTCATGAATTGTTTAACAGGAACCAGTAATACCTAGAATACCTACACCACCTACAACTGTTAAAATACAGGCTGCAACACATGCTGCTAAGGCGTCAGTTCCAGCTTCTACAAAACCAAAATGTAAGTTTCAGTTTTACTTGTCGACTCAATAACTGTCTGTTACCTTTGTAACTTATAATCACTTTTTGATTTTATATTAATTATATGGTGTGTTTTGTGGGGGGCACAGTCGAAGAAGCACTTGCTCATTAAGCAGTAGGTACCTGGTTCGATCCCAGTTTAGCCTGGCAATTTCTCTCAGGAGCAATATTATTCAATGATCTATACAATAAACAATAATAGGTAACCAATGTTTTGAATATATATTTTACAATCTTTAACTTATAGAAGCTTACCTATGATAAATATTTAATTTGTATATATATTTTTTCCAGTTGCTGAAACATATGAAGGTTTAAAAGATCCTCATAAAATAATCAACATCATAAAAAGCAAAAATAATGTTGGATTTTTATATCTTAGTCCAGCTGTACCAAAATCATCTGTCAATTCACACTATTACAATCTAAAGTAAGTTCGATTTTTAATCAAACGTAAATGGCAACAATTGGTAATTACATAATTAGTATAATGGGAAATTATATAATCTTTTCTGTTCTTTGTTAGTGGATATTATTATTGTAACACAATACCATGTATTCTTTGAATGATATTTAGTAATTGGAACATAATAATTTAAAACAGCATTTATGGATAACAATTAATTAGTATGATTTATTACATTGCAACATTTCAACAAGATTTCACAAGTTACAGTCTGTAACAAAAGTTTAGGGACACCTTGTGAAATTGCTTCAAAATTGTCAAAATTGAGGCAATTTCACACGGTGTCCATAAACTTTTGTTATAGACTGTATTATGAAGTATTTAAACACAAATAAATCAAATGAAAAATCATGTTGTGTTTATGATTGATAATTTTGTGAAATGTAACAATATGATAAACAATAGTAATTGTTAACCAAATTTATAACACAATGATCGCTGCTGATTTCTACTTTATTTTGCATGACTGTTCAATATAAAATGGCAATGTGTACATTGATTTATTATTTATTGGGTTGAAGGATGTTAATGTTTGTTTTTTATTTATTTGTAGAGTTGTTAATCATGAACATGTAAATAAATCGGATCATTGTACAATAAGTAAGAAGGGTGTTACTAGAATGAGATCAGATGATGAAACAGAATTTATAACTTTATCAAGATGGGAGCAAGAAGTTAATTACTTCCAAAAATTGACAAAGGTGTGTATAGATACATCCATATAAAATATAATGTTTAAAATTATAACTTATCTTATCAAAAACATTCTTTGAATGTAACAAGATAAAAATAAAAATTTGAAAATTTTTAGTCTATTATAAAGTAGGTATAGAAAATAATCTATTATATTTTGTGAATCCCATTAATATTACCATTATTGATTTTCAATTGCAGATACCAGCATTTGCTCTGTTTAGAAAATGGAAAGCATTTAGTGTTTGGCGTAAAAATGTGCGAACGAAGAAAATTCAAGGCTGTAAAAGATCTCTTAATTCTAACTTATTTATTGTTAATGCCGTAAGTATCACAGGATTTATTTTACTCTTAATGAAGTTAGAAATAGTTTCATTAGCTGTATTCTCTTCCTTTCATAGAACAGTAATTTATAATAGTATTATATTTGTTTGTTACTATCTGATATTTCAGTCATTACGACCAGCATTATTAAATGTGAGAGAGATGTGTCATCGTATCAGTGAGATGGGACTATGTCAGATAGATAAAGATCATACTTACACTTTATCAGACTTTAGAGAGGCTCAGTTTAATCAACTTAATGATGTAAGTCAAATTTCCAAATACATTTAGTGTAAATAAGATAATCTGTTATTTAATAAAATATATCATTTTACTTTATTGGTTGGAAAGGGATTGGATGGCCGAATGGTTAGCATGTACTGTACTCATATCATAAGGTCTGTCTTTGAGTCAACTGGCATTGTTTCGATTCCCCATTTGTATTAGGGTCGACTGTCCAACCTCATGGCTTTTCTCAGGGTCCTCTGGTTTCCTCCCACTGTTACATACCGGGATGCGCAAGCAAATGATTGAAACAAAATTGAATATGTTAGTCGAGTGGATGTTAAACCCCATTCCTCTCGCACACTTTTATTGGTTGGCTCTGAATCTAAAAGACACAATATTATGTAGATATAATTTTCTGTACTACATTTTTCAAATATCATCACTAACAACAATTATATTGAGTTTTTTTGATTGTTAGTAATTTGAATGAAAATGTTATTTTATACCATTGTTATATCAGGTTGCGGGAAGATTACAAGATTTCCGTGAATTAGTTAAAGAAGTTGTACGTAGTGCATGTAGAACAGCATTATTAGAGGCAGGATTTACTCCTGATGATTATTATTATGATGGTGTAGAAAGCCCAGGTTTATATGGTTAGTTAAATCTTAATTTGCATCCGAAAAAATAACAAGTTTATGATGTAGATGTTCACATTAAGATATTTAACTTCTACATTCTATCTTTTTGTATATATTATAAATTGAGTGTTATCTGTGCATATTTTTGTGTTTATTTATATTAATGTTGATTGTTTATATAAACAGGTGATATGCCAGGTACAGCCTCTAGTTATTTAATGCAGAGTAACTATGATATGGATATCTATGGTGAAGCACCAGATAAAATGAATTATACTGATCAAGCTAATAAACGAGCTGAATGTAAAAGACTAATGTGGTATGTATCATGTTGATTTATAATGTATCTTTTATAATAATGATAATGATAAAACTATATAAATTGGGTTGTGTGTGTGGGCAGGGAGGTTAAAGAGTTTTGCTGCAGATTTTTTGACTCCCTAACATTATTGTTTTTCTTTTTTTTCCAAACCTTTGACTCAGTTCCTTTATAGAAGCTAGTTAATAATTTGATAATTTACCAAATGTTGATCTCTGTCTTTCTGTTATTAATTGTTATAGCAGATTGACATTAACTTCTATGTTTTAATTTTTCCAGTTTTATTCGACTAGCTGACTATTTGATAGTTAACACTATGCATGTGTTGGCTGTCAACTCTGTATCAACATTACTGAACTATTTAACAGAACAGTTACAAAATACACCTACTTTAGCTCAAATACAGGGTAAAGAGGTTGAAACACCTCCAGCTAAACCTGAGGGTGATGATAATAAGGTAAGCTTACTTTAAGTTGATTTTATTTTCTGATACTTTGCATATCAACTTTATCCAGTGTTTTATTTATAATACCTGCACATTTGTAATTCTTAAAAAGTGACTAAAGTGAGCATATTTTGATTGTAGATAAGATTTTTTAAAATCTGCACTATAGCCATATATTATCTCCCTTTGGACTAGACATGATACTAAAAAAGTATTTATCAAATCAGTTTTTATATGATAAATTCTTCAAATATGCAACTTTGATTTAAATGTGTTTTACTTTCATTCAATAGGATGAAGAAGATGAAGTACCGAAGTTACCGCCCTTATTTATAACAGAATTTGTTCTAGAAACAGCACAGTTATTGTTTTCACCAGACGTGGATGATTTCCAGGACGGAATAGCAGAAGTAATTATAAGATTTCAGGATGCGGTACTTAGTGTACAGAACTTGGTGCCTGATTCTTATTTTGATGCATTTACTAGACCTATTATTAATAATAAGTTTGAGGAGAAGGCAGTTGGTGATGGACCAAGTCTTTCCACCATGTTTGAAGATGATAAACACTTACAGACAATTATACATAATATCCGGGTATGTGTTTAATATAGCTTGAACTGAAATATTTTCCCATTAATTGACTAAATACATAAACTTTTTATAGAATGAAGGTTTAGAATTAATAGATAGTACTCAATGACCATTGAATATCGCTTGAGTTGTTCAATGGTTCAAGAGAGTGTATCCCGGCGCAAGTATTCCACGAACAATTGCTGTATTCAATACTATTTGCCTGTATTTGCATGTTGTTATAGAATAAAGATGGCATGTTTTCAAATATCCTTACTGATATGAACATAATAATGTGAACGAAAAAATTAAATTTGAAAAACATGTTATTTATGATTGTTAATTAAATATTCCAGGATGCTATCTTTGCGGCATTTAATGCAGCCAGTCAGTATGCTGATACATTTGAACCTTTCCGAGAATTCTTCCGCGAAAATGAGAATATGGACTTGGAAGCTGTGAAGAGAGAAGAACATGGTAAATATTAGAAATGAGCATTTACATCATTTTATTTAAAAAAAAAAACATATATTGGCCATACAAGAAAATTACAGAACATCTTTATCTTAGTTTCGATAACTCCCTCTCAAAACCTATATTAACAGGGTTTTTTTTTCTGTTTTCAGAGGTGTCGTTCTTTGCCAAACATTTAGAAAAGTATCACAAACAACACAATATGGCTGAAGGTATCGTAGAGAAACGACCTATTGGAATGTTATTAGTGGATGTGGTCAAAATGAGAAGTTTACTCATCCCCTCTCCCCTGCGATGTCTTGATGTAAGTTAATTCATTCATTTATTTTACTGCTTTATTTATAATATACTCATGATTAATAAAACTTTATTTCAGAGATTATAATCAAGCACTTCTTATTGAAAATGAATAATATATTTAAAGTTAATTTTATGATTTCTGAATTGCAAATATGTGTATTTGAGAGCAAGATTTGATAATTATTTATGTTTTTATTTTTAGGTAATAAATAATTTATTACCAGTTAAGGCTCGTAAGGAAGTGGATCGGCTTATAGCTGAATTACAGGATGGTCAGTTTAAACTAGAGATAGGACCAACCACTACCATAGAGTTTGTTAAAAATCTCACATTCCTTGATGAAATTCAAGTCAGAGTAAGTTATTCATAATTAATATGGATTAAGTAAGCTAGAATGCATACATAATGTACTGAAGACATTTGTCCTCCATTTACAGAAC
This sequence comes from Patella caerulea, assembly GCA_036850965.1. Taxonomy (NCBI): domain Eukaryota; kingdom Metazoa; phylum Mollusca; class Gastropoda; family Patellidae; genus Patella; species Patella caerulea. The sequence continues at coordinate 31,750,911 of JAZGQO010000006.1, forward strand.
ATACTTGTTTTCAACACATTTGAAACCTTGGGGCTCCATTTATAAGTACATCATATTGTGTTCAAGAAATTTGAAACCTTGGGGCTCCATTTTTATAGTACACCATAATGTGCTCAAGACATTTGGGCCTCCATTTATAAAATTTGAAATATTGGGGATTCATTCATTTGGTAACAAGTTTGTTTTGTTGCTATTTTCAATCAAGTGAGTTTTGAAAAGGAGATATTTTATTTTTTTTTTAATTATAAATTTATGATAGATTGATCCATTAGAGAAGGAAGCAATGATAGTAAAAGATATGTACGAACTTATAGATCAGTATACAGTACCAACACCACCAGAAGATTTTGCTGTTTATCAGGTGAGTCAATATTTATTTTCAGATTATTAAATCTATCAACCAGTGATATAACATTTCATCCATTAAACATCAATTACATGTCAATTTTCCAATATATAAAACACAGAGCTACGGTTGCTTTTTTCAGTTGCACACACATCCAAATATATCGGAAACAGAAGCTAACACTATTGTCAAGACTGCACATGCGATCACTACGTCTAAAGTATAAATGGATCCTGTCATGTATAATTAGAAAATGCTTCTGTTGCATCCAGAAACCAAAGATATTTTGAGTTATCATTCTCCTTGCTAAATTGAAACTAGGGCTCTCCTTTCAAACATATTTACCAGTCATGTCTGACTGACGGTGAAATTGACTGCCTTTATATTCTAGAAAATTAGAAAACCCATGTTTTATATGTAAAAACAATTCAACATAGATTTTTAATTTTTATATGATATAAGATTTGTTATATTCTTTGAAAAAAATATCTTACGGTAAACACAATTTTAAGTCAAAATTGACAAGCTAGCAATTAAATATATTAAAGTGTAAGCTTTTGCGATGTACCCTGTGATAAATTTTTATTACCGTATGATACTATATCTTACATTTTGTTTTCAGACACTTGGACCATCAATAACAAATGTGAGAAATGCTATAGATAAAGCATTAACAGAGAGAGATGCCAACATAGATAAATTCTGTTCACATCTAGATAAAGATATTGCAGAATTAGCTAAAGATGTTAAAGAAGTTAAACAAGAAGCACAGGTAAATTAAATCAGTAGTTGATCAGTATTTGTAATTGCACATTGTGGGTTGTCAAATGGTCTAACATGCGCACTTAGTTCATAAGGTTCATCATTGAGTCAGGTAGAACGGTTTTCGATCCTACAATTGTATGTTACAAGGAGTAAGGTCACCAGCCCAGCCTCATGGGTTTTCATCAATTCTTCTAATTTCCTCCCCCTTTTAAAAATGCCTGTATGCATGCAAAAAACTGGACCATATATTAGTCTAGAAATGACCTAGTTTGTGTTGAATGGATGCTAAACTTGCTGTCTTTCTTAATTACAGACATGATTTTTTCCCGCTTTAAAGCGGATTTCCGCTTTTTGTCCCGTCAGGTCCTGATTTTTTGCGGTCGGTTCCGATTTTTGACAACGCTTTTGTTATGATATTGTTCCGCTTTAATTAATTCAAGCACCTTGTTTCAAAAGTGTAATATCATAAAACAAACAATCATTAATTTTTTCCTGACAAATTTCTAACTGGTGAACTTCAAAATATCTATCCATAACTTTAAAATCTGCCGACCGGATGTCAGCGATGTAAACATTAACAATACCGTATCGTAGAATCGCGCGAGATTGAACGAGATCGCCTGTCATTACAAGTGACATAATGTTTCTCTATCGTGCCTTTGATGGTACGGTACGTAATCATCGTCAGTTCTTTCGCGCTATGGTGAAGGTCGTATATCGAGACGTCGACACCAAACTATTCGACAAAGGCCTTTAAAATGGATGGAAATGGTTGGAACAGAAGTTGGAAGGGGAGCTTTTGAGACATTCTATTCGTAAAGTCAATTCCCGAAGAGTCATGAATAATTATTAATTACGGTCGGAGGGAGGGAGAAGTTTATTCGATTTAGACTAATTAAAGCAACATATTTTCTAGTCTAGAAAATTATACAGGATAATCAAAAGATTGGATGCGTAGTTCAAACATTATTTTTTTTTTGTTATTTTGTTTAGTAAGTATTCTGTAAATGAATTAAATACCAGAAAAATAAGAATTTTTTTTAGTAAATTTGAAGACAAATAAATACAAGAATATTGAAATTCAGTATGATGAGACAGCCCCCCCCCCCTTACTTTAAAATTACCTTTGCACCCCCCCTCCTCCCCCAAACATACTGGCGTTGCCATTGGTCACGCCCCCCCCCCCCCCCCCCCCCCGATTTTTTCAGCTTTTTTTTCAACAGCTAAAATCATGTCTGTAATTAGTTGTTCTTAATTGACATTTTGGAAATGATAGTAAAATTATGTCTATAATCAATGCCTCTGTATGTTTGTTTTTTATAGAATCCTATGATATTAGATGCTAATGCTGATAAAGAGAAGGTTCAAGGCTTATTAAAGAAATTATTGAACCAGATGGATGACTTACAGAAAAGTGCCTTTACTTACAAATCATATCAGAAAAACTTCAAGGTTGGTAAAACATGCAAATGGTTGGATAGATAATTCCTATAAATATTTGTCTCTCATTACCCATCTGTACGTCAATTTTCATCTGTAATAATTATTACTCAAGATTCTCATAAAGGTCATAGATATCTTCTAAATGTTATATCCGTAGAATGGATTAAATCTTTGAATTTTGTTGTTTTGTTTGAAATTTGCCTCATGGTATTTATATATTGAGATATTATCCCTCTAATTATTATATGGAATACAATATTTGATGATATATTATAGGTTGAGGTTACTAAGTTTGACGCATTAGAAGAAGCCCATGCTGAGCTCAAGTTGAAGGAGCAGCTTTGGAATGATATAGATGAGTGGGATAATCTGTTACAGGAATGGACAGAGGTATATAACTATTCATAATATGAAATAATAATGATGGTGTAGTTTATATATAACTTCGAACATATAATGGTAATGGTGTAGTTTGTATATAATTGTGTAATGGTAATAGTGTAGTTTGTATAAATGGTAATTGTGTAGTTTATATTATATATATATTTGTATAAATTGAAAGGTTTGTGGATGTAACACAGGTATTGTTAAACAAAAATAGAATCAATTAGACATTTATCTTTCTATCTTTTCTTGCAATACTGTGATTGTTTTATTTTTATTAATTTCAGGCTCCATTTGATCAGCTAGATCCTGAACAGATGAATACAACCACCACTAAATATTCTAAGTCTGTCCTTCAATTAGAAAAAGGTCTTCCTCCTAATGGGGTTGTACCTAAGCTCAAAGGGAAAGTAGAAGTTATGAGAGAGAGGGTAAATATTTGTTTAAACATAATAATTTCTTTTTTACATGAGGTGTGAAAATTTGATTCTTGTGAATTAATTCCAGATAGTTTGTTGATTTAACACTTCACTTTCATTAAGAAGTCTTGGGTTTCTTTTCCAGATGCCAGTCATCACTGATCTCCGTAACCCATCCCTTAAACAACGTCACTGGGAATCTATAGAAAATATACTGGATTATAAATTCTCATCAGAGGAACCTCTTACATTGGGTAAACTATCAGAAATCCATGCCTTTAAATATGCTGAAGAATTACAAGAAATATCAGGCCAGGCCTCATCTGAAGCTAGTCTGGAGGGAATATTGAAAAAGGTACGTTATATATATTTTCGAATTTTGTAGAATTGTTATCCCAGAAATGGGTTACATTCTGGCCAAACCTTCAAGACAATGGAACGGTATTTGACATACTTCTGTAAGCAAGCTTATTTCATCATTGTAGTAAATGAACTTTCAGTCAAACATTTATATAATAAATAATAGTGGAAAAGGATGGAACCCAAATTTCGTCTTTGAGTGTTTTCATATCCCTATTTGTTGTAGGTTGAAGATGGATGGAAGTCAACAGAGTTTATGGTTCTACCTCATAAAGATTCTAAAGATGTATTTATATTAGGTGGTACTGATGATATACAACAGTTATTAGATGATAGTAATATTAATATAGCTACTATAGCTAGTTCACGACATGTTGGACCTATTAAATCACGTGTTGATGATTGGGTTAAACAGTTGGATCTATTCGATAAAACATTAGTAAGTTTTTTATCTTCTTCAAAATTACTACTAGTGTGGAGTTAAGATGAGTTTTTGTTATTATCTTGACCTGGAAATATACATGCCAGACATGTATTATTAATATGTATGAAAACATAGAAAAAATAATAATTTGAACCCGACAAGACCTGAACTGTTTCTCACAATGTCTGTGACAGGTGCTTTATATCCTGTATTTTCTTGTTAGCTAAGGGGATGGAATGGCCAAACAGTTAGCACATGTGCGGTATCATAAGTCTGTCGTTGAGTTGGCACGGTTTTTGATTCCCGGTTGTACATAACAAGGAATAGGGTCGTCTGTCCAACCTCATGGGTTTTCTCCCGGTCCTGCGTTTTCCTCCCACTGCTAAATACCCCTACGCGCAAATGAACTATTGAAATAAAAATTGAACCATGTGTTAGTCCCAAAATGACCTAGTTTGTATTGACTGGACTTAAACCCTCTCTCTCTCTTTAGCACATTATCGTTGAGATGTTTGTGGTACACTCGGACATACCTATAAGACAGTAAGCTCCCAATATTATTAGAGGGACATGGATACAGCGTAGGTGTAAATCACCGACATCCCAATGTTATGGTATGAAATAATGTTATATTTTACTGATAAAAATGTTATAATTTATATTTACTATTTTAGGATGAATGGTTACAATGTCAGAGGAGTTGGTTATATTTAGAAAGTATATTCAGTGCTCCTGATATTCAACGTCAGCTACCAGCAGAAGCGAAGATGTTTATGCAAGTTGATAAATCCTATAAAGATATAATGAGAAAAGTGAATAAAGTTCCACTAGCCGTTCGAGCTGCCACACAACCAGGTAAATATATTTGAGAATCTGTGAAATCAAACTAGCAATAAAGAAAGTGTTCATTTTTAAAGGGTTTCTATTTTGCACTTGCAGTCTAATGAAGATATGCATGTTGCTTGAGGAAGTCATTTTGATGTGCTGCCAATGATTTGCATGGGAACTTATTTTTTGTGCCATCCAAGCAACCAATTTTTTCCTTGCCAGACCCACTGTCCTTCACAGCTTACATGCAAAATCATGAAAACCCCTGTACCTCCTTGTTATTGGGCCAGCACCATATCCAGCCTCAGTGGCTGTCATTTAAAGAAATAAATTATATCTCATGTACCTCCTTGTTATTGGGCCAGCACCATATCCAGCCTCAGTGGCTGTCATTTAAAGAAATAAATTATATCTCATATTTATAATATATAAATGCTGATACCTGTATACTATTTTTTTATTATAAAGGTTTATTGGAAACTTTCCAGAATAACAACACTTTATTAGATCAGATTATGAAATGTCTAGAAGCTTATCTAGAATCAAAGAGAGTTATGTTCCCAAGGTAAAACTAAAATCATAAATCAATTTTGATATGAATAATTTACTCCCTCCAATCTCAAACCATTAAAATCAAGAATTGAACCATGTTAGATTGGTTTGTTGGTGATATATAAATAATATTAAACCTGACCAATTAACAAATCTCTATATGTTCACTTTGCTTCTGGAACTCTACAATTACAATCCCTCTATTTATTGCTATATTCAATCTCCATAGTGTATCTTAAACCAAAAACACCTTTAGTTGCATGTGTATACATTTCACTCTTTTTGGAAAATCATTTGAACCCAAAACAACTATAAGTCAATCCTTGTTTTGATGGAATGGCGCTATTGTATTTACAGATTCTATTTCTTATCAAATGATGAATTATTGGAGATATTAGCTCAAACCCGTAATCCACTGGCTGTACAACCACATCTACGTAAATGTTTTGATGCTATACAGAAACTAGAGTTTGGTATACAACAGTCATCACCTGATGGCAAGGCTAGTCCTGATGATGGTATGTACTCAACTATCATACAGTATATTGTAAAATGTGCTATCCATCACACTTTTTTGAAAACAATAGCTATGCTTCTAATTGAGGTAGAATGTTTAAGCTTAATGCAGATGTTTGTTATAGAAATGTCTTTACAGCATGTTCAATGTAGAATGTTCAAACTTGTATCTTAAAGATGTTCATTAGGCAAATGTCTTGACTGAACATTTTGACAATGTTTGGGAACTTAATTCTATCTAATTGATTTTTTTTCATCTATTGATTGATTCAGTACTTGTAAAGCTATGTTTTATTTGTTTGTTTATAGGTGAGGAGAAAGAAATACAATATACTAATGATATATTAGCCATGATATCACCAGAAGGCGAGAAAGTTAGTCTAGGACGAGTAAGTTTTAATTATATTATTATCTGTTCAATCTAAATGAAGAATCAGACATTTTAGACTATCTGTGTAATAACAGTGGATGATTTGTATTTTTTATGTTTAAATGAGTATTTATTAATCATATATTTATAATACTTATAGGGTTTGAAAGCTAGAGGTAATGTAGAAGATTGGTTAGGTAAAGTAGAGGAAGCCATGTTTTCTAATCTACGTAAACTGACCAAGGCAGCTATAACAGATTTTGAAAGACGTCCAAGAGACGAATGGGTTGTCAGTCATGCATCTCAGGTAAATTTATACTCTAGTTGATGAAAATTAAATGGCATAAAATAGAATAATATTTATAATGTTTATAGCAGTATTTTTCATCATTAAGCAATTAGATATTGTAAATAACATGAATAGAAAACATTTTGTTCAATATTTATGTTAAATATCATCTAGAAAATCAAAACCGCGGTATATTCTTTTTTTTCGATATTTTCCTGAAGACGGTATTTTTCACATTTTTTATTTCTGTGACGGTTTTATATCGAAATACCGAAATATCACCCAGCTCTAAAGGTTATCACTAAATAACTGGATAGAATAGTGCATATTAACCTGGATTAAGCCTAATTAATCTGCGTAGGCTACATATTAGCCTGGATTAAGCCTTGAGAAATTTGATATTTTAGGGAAAAATGCAAATGACACAATTTTACTTTAATAAAACACAGTTATTTTTGAAGATTATAATGGTATTTATGTTGTGTGTAGGTTATATTAACGGTTAGTCAGATGATGTGGTGTCGGGATGTACATGAAATATTAGAAGGTGATTATGACAGAAAAGATGGGATGAAAGAATTTGAGACAAAGAATTACAAGGTAGGTATCCGTATTATGTAATGTAAACTGTTATATTTTTTAGATTTTTATGATGTTTGAAAACTGAAGTACTTAATGAGAGATTGCTCAACGGGTGTTTGCAAAGAGTTGCCAAATTGTTCTTCAACATAATGAAATATAGATCTGTATTTAATTTCTTTATTTCTATCTTTTGTAATTACCAGGATTTAAACAGTTTAGCTTCTATTGTACGTGGTGAATTAACTAAATTAGCTAGAGCAGTACTATGTGCTCTAATTACTATCGATGTACACGGTAGAGATATGATAACAGAAATGGTCCGAGTTGAGGTACAGTAGTTTTTATATTCATCCATAATACATTTATATCAGATAATAAATTGGATATGATCCATTTTGATGACAATCAGGATTGATAGACAACTTTGAGTATTTTTTAATGTGGAATTTTTACCTTTCAGGTGGATCATATAAACAGCTTTGAATGGCAGAAACAATTACGATATTATTGGGATAATGATATAGATAATTGTGTTGTAAGAATGTCCAACTCAGTATATGATTATGGTTATGAATATCTGGGAGCTTCACCTCGATTGGTTATTACACCTCTTACTGTAAGTATGTTATACATGCTCAATTTAATTATACATTATTAGACACAAAGACGGTCATATGCAGTGTGGGAAATTATGTCATGACAGTAGCTATTTCTTGACATGCCCTCTATTCTGCACCACTGACAAGGTGAAACCACGCTGAAAATTCCGGAGGAACTATAACTCCTCCATCACAAATTGAAACCGGGTTCTCCTGGTTTGTAAGCCACTGCCTTTCTCGCTAAGCCCCTGTGGCACTGATTTTCATAAAATGCCATATTTCACTGACTTTATTATTGTATATTTTTAGGATCGTTGTTACTTATGTTTAATGGGAGCTCTACAATTAGATCTTGGTGGTGCACCAGCTGGTCCTGCTGGTACTGGTAAAACAGAAACAACGAAAGATTTAGCTAAATCATTGGCTAAACAATGTGTGGTATTTAACTGTTCAGATGGTCTAGATTACAAGGTAAAGAATTTATATTTTAAAAAACATAACACATTTCATGTGGCAAACAGTCACTGGTTTGTACATATATTGCACCACACTTCAACAAGTATTCTCTCATCGTTATCAAGTACAAATTCATGCTGTATTGAGAAAAGTTTTAATGACTATGAGTCAGTTTATTTATTTCAAAAAGATTATTTGAGTTGAATTTGTACTCTCCAGTTTGAATTAAAGATTGTGTAAATATTACATGTTTTAGTGAAAGTTTGTATTATTGTTTAATTTTACCCAGCTTATTTTGTTAATTGATATATGTTATAGTGAAATCGTTTGTATTATTTTTTGATTTTATTCAGTTTTTTTTTTGTTACATGTTTTAGTGAAAGTGTTTATGTATTATTATAAGTTTCTATATAATTTACAGATGATGGGAAAATTTTTCTCTGGTTTAGCTCAGTCTGGAGCTTGGTGTTGTTTTGATGAGTTCAACCGTATAGATATTGAAGTACTCTCTGTCATTGCTCAACAACTTATTACCATTAGAAATGCTAAATCACAAAAGGTAACAGAAATATCTAATGTATTCTCTTTAATAAAACTGACTCTATATAAAATATTCTTGTTGCTTCTCCTGCCTTCATTAGCCCCGTTGGTGCTGAAGAGTACAATGTTAACCCCATTTCATTTATTCTTTCATTTATTCTTCTTGCTTGATGGATCTTTATTTTGTAAGGGTACAAGATTCAGGTGCACTCAATATCTCTACTTTCCCAGAACCGTCACAGCTTTTGAACAAACATTGTACTATATGTAAATGGAAAATAAAGCACTTAATCTTAAATTTTGTATATGTATATTTTTCAGTTATCCCGTTTTATGTTTGAAGGACGTGAAATCAAACTAGTAAATACATGTGCAGCATTTATTACAATGAACCCAGGTTACGCTGGTAGAACAGAATTACCAGATAATTTAAAAGCTTTATTTAGACCTATAGCTATGATGGTTCCAGATTATGGTAAGAACAACATCCTTTATCTCTTAACAACCCTGTGGGTATTCTCCCACTGCTAAAAACCCCTACGTAAACAAATTATTGAAATAAGATTGTAACATGTTAGTCCTGAAATGACCTAGTTTTCTCTTTTGAAATCTATGCATGGTGGCACTAATAATACAAAAATTTAAAATTTGTTTTTTTCTGCAGAAGTCTGATTTTGTCTTTTATATTTAACAGGATTGATTGCTGAAGTTATTCTATACTCGGAAGGTTTTGAATCATCTAAAACATTAGCCCAGAAGATGGTACAGATGTATAAATTATGTTCTGAACAATTATCTCAACAAGATCATTATGATTTTGGTATGAGAGCTGTCAAGTCTGTTTTAGTTATGGCTGGTGCTTTGAAGAGACAAAATCCTGATAAACAAGAAGATGTGGTATTAATCAGAGCTTTACGAGACAGTAACTTACCTAAGTTCTTAGCTCAAGATGCGATATTGTTTCAGGTATGTACATGTATATCAATGTCTTCAATTGTATTCTGCAATTATGATTTTGCATGTTATTTTGTCCATGTTTGCTTTTCATATAATGAAATTGGTGCAAGTCTTTACTGAAAGTTTATGGAAATCAATCATAGCTCACCCTTGGTTAATATCATCAGTGAAAAAACACTTCCTACCACCACAATCTTTAAATCTTTCAGCAATATTGTGAAAAAAATTATGGACAAAACAAAAGATAATTTGGATATTATTAGGAATTCTAAATAAATTCTAAATGCTTAATGCAATGTTTAAACATTATCTTTTATTACAGGCTATTTTATCTGATCTGTTCCCAAGCGTAGAGATACCAGAACATGATTATGGTATTTTACAAACAGAGATGATTAATGTACAAACTGGTATGAAATTACAACATGTAGAAAGTCAGATTAAGAAAGTTATAGAATTCTATGAAACAATGATAGTAAGACATGGTGTGATGTTGGTTGGACCAACTGGTGGAGGTAAAACTACCATCTATAAGGTAAATATATAGTTTAAATAATCAGTTATGGTTGAAGATCTTCAAACATGTTTCAATTTAGTTTAATCTTTAGTTAGCCATGTGATCTTTATTAGAACCAAGTGATATTTATCAGAAACACATGGTATATATTAGAACCAAGTGAGACTTGTTAGAACCAAGTGATAGAGCGATGTGATATTTATTAGGACAAAGTAGTAATTATTAGAACCAAGTGATAGAATCATGTGATATTTTTTAGAACCAAATGGTAATTATTAGAACCAAGTGATAGAACCATGTTATATATATTAGAACCAAATGACAAGATGATGATAATCTGTTATTGATATTTTCAGATATTAGCAGAGACATTAACAAATCTACACAGTATGGGATTAGATAATCCATTCTATCAACCTGTACACACTTATGTATTAAACCCAAAATCTATTACTATGGATGAACTATATGGTGGTATAAATAAACTAACATTAGAATGGCATGATGGGCTGATGGCTTTAACTGTTAGAGACTGTGTTCAGGTACGTTTATTGTGTTATAAATATTCCATGAATTTAAACCTTAAAGAGGGGCGTATCCAGGATTTTCCATAAAGGGCTAGGGTCCAAACATTTACGATCTCCTTTGGTGTTATATATGAACAGGAGATTTGGGTGGCCTTCCACCAGAAGCTTTGAAAAAATTGAGTGATGGAGACGCCATCCATTTCCTCCCATTTCGGGCCTTTCAACCCTCAAATAGAGCCGTGAGAGTGGGATTGTCTAGATCCTACCTCTAGATTTGTGTCTGTTAGATGGGTGTGTTAAAATCACTAATTAATTAATTTCATTAATAACTCTACTGTATTATAAAATGACTAGTTTGAACCTCACCCCACTGTGGCCAATTATACACTGAGCATCATTTACCATTTGTGGCTGGTGCCAGCAAAATCAGTCACTTGGATCACTTCACCAAAATTGAGTTCTATACATTTTCTGAAAGCCACAACCGTGGGCTTTCAAATGCAACAAAAATTATGTTGATATCTCAAAAATTGACTGAGTTGTGAAATTTTGAAGCTTCAAGGTCAACATAAGTACATTCTGAGAAAACGCAGATTAAAGTCTGGGTACTAAAATTTTCAAACCATTATAGCAACCAGTATCTTAGGATGGGGATATTGCCTCCAAATTTTTACCGGTTGAAAATTTATTTGACATGTTAAGTGACGACTAATTTCGATTGTTTTAGGGAGAATTTTGATTACGTAACATTCTACATGTTTTATTAAAATCAATTTTTGAGGCATTTAGAGTTCGAATAATTAAAAATGGTTTAGAATTCCGAAAGACAACATTTCAAACTATTGTTTGGTGATGAAAACTGAAAATCAATAATTCAACACTGACTGCCGTATTTTGCCTATAACGCAAAATGAATGATTCCGACTTCCGACTGAAAACGATAATTCCGGTCACATTTAGTTTTGAAGAAAAACTTTAATTTCCCAACTGGCTATTAGAGTTTGTTCATTTAGAGACCGGTTCTTTTTCTTCAAAGCTAAAAAGTAACAATTCTCCACTGATCTGTAGCATAATGATAATAATGTGATATAGTAATGTGATATGATAATGTGATATGATGTGATATAATAATAATTTATATACTTGAAACAGAATACAACAGAAGATCATCAATGGATTATATGTGATGGACCAGTAGATGCGTTATGGATAGAGAATATGAATACTGTATTAGATGATAATAAGATGTTGTGTTTAGCTAATAGTGAACGTATTAAATTAACACCATATATACATATGTTGTTTGAAGTACAAGATTTAGCTGTAGCATCACCAGCTACTGTCAGCAGGTATAGTAATATTGACCTAGTGATTTCATTATGTCTTCCAGCTTGCATAGAAATAATACACACGACTTCTGCACCCTAGACCAACTTTAACCGGTTTTGTAATTGCATTCAAAAACTTTATGAGAAACAGTTAAGAAGAGACTGAAATATGAATTAACAAGAGTTCCTTCAACTGGAAATGAAGATGTTGGTGTGGATATTATTTTATACTGATTTGTTGATTATTTGTAGATGTGGTATGGTGTACATTGATGCAGATCAACTAAGATGGATGCCATCTGTTTTAACATGGTTAGAAAGTTGGAAACATAAACTAAAGGAAGAAACACAAGAATATCTATTAGATTTATTTAGGCGATATATTGATAATGGTCTCAAATTTGTTGATAAAAAATGTACACAGACTATTGTACAGGTAATTATTTTAATGCCATATGTCAATAGTCAAGATCTTCATGATTCCAGTTTGTGAAGGGTAATGCCTGCATGGGCTAATTTGGAAAGTGTGGTTCAGTCGTTTTGAAACATGAGGAAATTTAAGTTCCATCCATATGCATTTAAGGGAACACTAGACACCCACTATCACGTTGAATTTCTCTTCTCAATAATTGCATGAGACCAGTCATCAAAGTATTGTATTGATGTAACCATAAACTCCATTCACATCTTTTTGAGATCCTTGTATTTTACCACTAGCATACCCATTTTGCCACACAGCCAAAACATTGTTATTGTTAATGGGAATTAGAAACTGACTTTAAGCATGCCTTGAAAGAAGGCAAATGTCACAGACAATTGTCCGTCCCTCATTAAGATTTTGTCAGTCACAATTCTGGTGCATTTCATTAAATCAAATGACACTTAAACGGATCATTGATTTCTGTAAATTTTAATATTTTTTAAGGTTGTTTATTTGTTTTGCAGGTTGACATAAGTAAAGTGATGACAGTATGTAAATTGATAGAATCTTTGTTGTTTCCACCACGTGGTGGACCAGATTTATCTCAAGATCCAAATAAACTACATCCTCTCATTTGTACCACATTTGTATTTTCTTATCTGTGGTCTATTGGTGGTAATCTGTCCGAGGATTACTGGGATGCCTTTGATACATTTGTTAGAAATCAGTTTGAAGATAATAGTGATGCCAAGGTAAAAAGCTTTTTTATTTAGAATGAGATCTCTACTTATTTTCTGGTAGTTAAAATTTTAAATGTTTTTTTTTTTTCTTCAGTATTTTGCTATAATTCAATTTATGATTTTTGATCATCATTAAAGTGATTTTTAATCCCTTGCAAACTCCAGTGAGGTGAAAATTTAATCTCTAAAAAGAAAATTTTTCCAAAAATGGTTCAAAGATATTAATTAAAAATTGATTAACTTTTGATATCAGGTGATAAAAACAGGATATGGTTAAAACAAGCAAGAGCCATTTATAATGATTAACTTTTGATATCAGGTGATAAAAACAGGATATGGTTAAAACAAGCAAGAGCCATTTTAATGTATTTTAAGATGTGAAAAATTATATATTTGAAAATTCAAGTGACAATCAGCATTTTTAATTGTAAAACAATATATATATTTTATAGCTACCATCAGGTGGTGATCTATGGGGTTGTTATATGGATTTTGAAACACGACGATTGGATTCGTGGGAGAAGATTGTGCCACAGTTTAAGTATAATAAAGATATTCCGTTTTTTGAGATGTTAGTACCCACTGTTGATACTGTGCGATTTGGATATTTATTAGAGAAGCTTATCTCTGTCAGACGATCAGTTTTATACACTGGTGGTACAGGTGTAGGAAAGGTTAGTAACAATATTCATATTCTTCTGATCATTTCAGGCGGAATCAAGTTCGATTCTGCTGACTTCCCACTCACTTTGTTAATTTCCAAATATCATCATTAATTTTTTTCATTTATAAATGTTAAAATTAAAATGAACTTTATTTATTGTCTATTTGAATGTAGCTAAACAGATTAGTCGGATGTCATTTAAAAATCCAATTCATCATCAGAAATCAAAGCATTATACATGTATTTAAACAAAAACTGTTGATATTTCAGTCTGTTATTGCTAGAGGTTTGTTATCTGGTATAGCCGAAAGACAGAATTATGTTCCAATATTTATCAACTTTTCTGCTCAAACTAGTAGTCAGAGAACACAAGAGATGATAGAAGGAAAATTAGAAAAACGTCGAAAGGCAGCACTAGGTAAAATATTAAAATCGAAAATCATTTAATGTAATATTGGGAATAAATGTCTAAAACTCTAATTTAAGATGGCTGTGATGACATCATACTCTATATTTACTCTTGTACTTGTTATGATGAATAATAATGAATAATGTTTGTCATTTTGTAAATTTATTGAATGTTAGAAATTCATAATTTCTCCATATTTTTTTAACAATTCGTTTTATTTCAAATGTTCTTCAAATACTTATAATGTTTGTATTTATTGTAGGTGCACCACAAGGAAAGAGAGTTATAATATTGATAGATGATTTAAATATGCCTAAACAAGATACGTATGGTTCACAACCACCAATAGAATTGTTGAGACAATATCAAGATTTTGGTGGTTTCTATGATCGAGAGAAAAACTTCTGGAAAGATATTGTGGTATGATTGATGTTTTCAAACTATCAAAAATTGAGTCAATTCCTCCAATGTCTGTTCCAATGCGACAAGGATATTTTATTAAATTTAAAGACATTTTTGAAATGCATGCCTGGGTTTCCACCAGGATTCAATTTGATATTTTGATATCTCTGTAGTCTGCACTATGATCGCAAAGGTGGAGTGGTTTATAGCTTTTTTTTTTCGATGGGCCTTTATCTGGATGAATATATTATTTGTTTTTTATTAGGATGTAACATTAACTGCTGCATGTGCTCCACCTGGTGGTGGTAGAAATCCAGTTACACCTCGTATGATGCGACACTTCAGTATGTTATCTATACCCTCACCATCAGAACATAGTCTTAAAATCATGTTTCATGTAAGTATATTACAATATATCACATATCATTTATTACACATAATCTTAAAGGAGCAGTTCCAGATTTCACTGTTTGAGTATGCAAATTATAAAATGCTTAAATTTGAAGTAATTACGCACATGGCTTGTCTGGAAGTTTCACCTCAAAATGTTGATCTATCCGAAAGTCATCGCAAGATTGGCTTAACAGGTTACAGAACTCATGTAAGATATTCTATTGTTCTGCTGTAGTAATCATTATGATCACTTATCAAAAGGCTATCCTGGCACTTGGCATTAGCATGAAATCTTTGGACTTAAACGCCAGAGATTCACGTGGTTTCTTACATAATTAACTCATTTGAATCATTATGCCTGTTTAAAACACAAATAGTACATTAAATTCAACACTTATTTTAAAGATAACATATTTTCTCATTTCTAAGTATTTTGTAACACATGATTATTTGTACATTTTTTCAGTCTATCTTGTCTGGATTTTTAATGGATTTCCCCCATTCAGTACGACAAAGTACAGAAGCTATTGTATCAGCTGCTGTAGAGATGTATTTTAAAATGAAGACAGATTTATTACCTACACCAGCTAAATCACATTATGTTTTTAACTTGAGAGATTTATCTAAATGTGTACAAGGTATTCTAAACTTTTCATTATTTTCAATATTTAGATTTAATGTGATTACAATATTCTCTTTTGCCCTCTATTGATAAATACAATCTGTATAATTATAATACATCTCTCTCAATCAAATCACTCAATATCTACAATTTATATCTCTAAGCTTGAAACTATAATGTTTTGATGATTGCATTTTGTGGATATGATTTTGGTCTAATTCAATTGAAACGTCCTTTAAATGTCTGTTGGGGTTAGTATTTTCAAAATATATCAAGAAGCTCAAATTTCCATGTATCTTTTAGAAACCGAATAGAAAGTGAACTGTTTTTACTGCGGGCCCTCACCTGGTCCAATCATTTACAATCAGTAGTATCAGCAAATATTTACGAAATCTTCTTCATCTGTTGAATGTTTAATTGATAGAAAATTATTATTATTATTTTTATAACAGGTATTTTACAAGCTGATCCTGGTGTTATTAGAGATAATAAACAAATATTCCGTCTCTTTTGTCACGAATCACAACGTGTATTCCATGATCGACTTATTAACAGTGAAGATAAGATGTACTTCCATCATATTATGTCTGAACTAGGAAATAAATATTTTGGAGAGGTAAGCAGAAGTAATAATATTTATTTTGAGTAAATTTTGATCAAAGATATGTGAAAAATTATTGATATACGTAAGACATGGATTTGAGCAACATCACCCATTTCGTATTTGCATGGGCGACCTGAGATAAAAATGTTTTTGTTTTCTATAGAATATTGATCCAGAAAGTTTTGTAACCAGTCCTATATTATTTGGAGATTTTATGAAGATGGGAGCCAATAAAGAAGATAGAATGTATGAAGAATTGGAATTAGCAAAAGTTAAAACAGTTTTAGAAAATGTAAGTCATTGTATGACACAGTATAAACTAACACGCTTATATGGTTGATTTCTTTAATATTGGTGGTGTTATATTTGATGCTACAAGTTATAGGAGTTTTGAAATAATCAAACCTTAACATCTACCACACTGTAATCATGAAATTGTAGTAAATGAAATTCAGAAGCAAATTTGAGTCCCAACATCTTTAACTTTTCCCCGATGAACTGAATATTTAAATTTGTAATTTCAAGTATCTCTATTATAACTGTGTTACTATATTTTGTTGATATTTCAGTATTTAGATGACTATAATTTACAATCATCTAAAGAGATGAAATTGGTATTTTTTTTGGATGCTATAGAACATGTAACACGTATAGTACGTATGATAGAACAAGAGAGAGGTAACGCCCTCTTAGTTGGTGTCGGTGGTACCGGTAAACAATCACTTACTAGGTAAAATATCTTCATGTATTATTATAAACATAAATACATTTTTGAAATTTCATCTTAAACTTCATTATTATTACAAAAAAGGTGATGTCATCAACTTTTTAATAAAGTTGCAAAGGCAAAAGAAATAAGAAAATGGAGAAAAAAAATAGCATGCATGCTTGAAGAAGAATATTTTCAAATGCTGCTGCTCATACACAATACAAAATTAAACCTCTTACATTGCATATACATTATCATATGTTAGTTTCATAAACAAACTCCATTCACCTCCACTGGTATGGATGATTGAGATGTTATTTATATATTATCAGATTAGCAGCTAGTATATGTGGATATCAATGTGTACAGATTGAACTGTGTAGAGGTTATGATTACGCTGCCTTCCATGAAGATTTAAAGAAACTTTATTTCTTGGCTGGTGCAGAAAATAAAAACACAGTTTTCCTCTTCACAGATACTCAGGTTGGTTAGAATCTATAATAAATATATAGTTTTGACATGATGAATCAAGTTTCAAATGCAAACAAAATGCCCAAGTTAAGCACAAAATGATTATTGACTTTGGTAGAGCAATTTGCATTGTGGATTTTTATCAGGTTCTAGTTGCAGTGTTTATAGTATTATTGTTTTTACTTAGATTGTAGTAGAAGAGTTTTTAGAAGACATCAATAATATATTGAACTCGGGTGAAGTGCCTAATTTATTTGAACCTGATGAATATGAAAGGTTAATTATTGGATGTCGACCAGCTGCTAAAGAAGCCGGTATACCAGAAGGAAATCGTGATCTTATATATGAATTCTGTATCAACAGAGTAAGGTTAGTATGAAATTTCTTAAAATTTTACCAAATTGAAGGTTACACTACCTTTTTGAATTTCTATACTTTTTTTTATGAAATATATCACACCTGAGATGAGCTGCAAGTCATGCTCCTATTATTGTGACCAACTACCTTAACGATAATTGAACAGAACCACCACAACTATAATATTGTTACTTGGTAATTGAGATGTTAGTCACAGAATTCTTCGATCTGGGGGAAAGGGGATGGGGGGGGGCAAATCGTGAAAGGGTGTGCACTTCAGATTATAAGGTCTGTCATTGAGTCAAGTGGTCTGCTTTCATTAAAAAAATAAAAAATTTAAATGTGGTAATTATGTATGTTTATGTTTATAGGAATAATCTACATATTGTACTATGTATGAGTCCTGTTGGTAGTGCCTTTAGAGCACGATGTAGAATGTTTCCATCATTAGTTAACTGCTGTACTATAGATTGGTTTATAGAATGGCCTAAAGAAGCTTTGTTGGGTGTATCAAAATCATTCTTTGAAAGTGTTGAACTTGGAAGTGATGAACTGAAGGTACTTTAATTTATATTTTTATTGTTTTTATCAGAATGTTTAATTTAGAAATTATTGACAATATTTATATCGGAAAATTTAAATTGTATGAAAAATTCTAAAATGTCTGATGTTGTTACATTAAATGTGTTATTGTATTAATTATTCTAGAGATATTGTTTTATAGGGTAAAGTATCAGAAATGTGTGTTGAGATACATGTTAGTGTAAGTCAGATGGCTGAGAGATTTTATACAGAGTTAAAGAGGCGTTACTATACAACACCCACATCTTATCTAGAGTTGATTAATTTATATCTTACTATGTTAGCAGAAAGAACAAAGTAAGTCCACACTCTACAAAAATTCTGTTGTCCACGCTCTACAAATTCTCTACAAAGTAATTGTAATTTGTGAACATCGTAATCTTCAAATTAAGTTTTGTAATACATTGAATAAGTTGTATACTAGTTTGAAACAAAAATTATATTTTATGATCAATTATTAATATTGCGTGCTGGGTGACCGAATTGACTAATATGTTTGCTTTAAATCATAAGACCTGTCATTGAGTCTAGTGGCATGGTATTGATCTCAAACTTGTATGTTGCAAAGAGTAGGGTGGCCTGCCCAACTCAGTGTGTTTTCATTAAGTTCTACTGTTTCCGACCACTGCTAAAGACTCTTTAAGTGCAAGTGAATTATTGAAAAAGAATTGTCCATGTTAGTCCTCAAAGGGGCCAAGAGGATGTTAAACCCCATTTCTCTGTCTTCCTGCAACCAGGCCATCAGTTAAAACCATTCTCTTTCAAACTGAGCCAGAGTTGATAAAATGTACGTGTTTCTATGAACTATTATGTTATTGCTAATTATAATACAGGATATTAAAGAATGCTAGAGATAGAGTAAAGAATGGTTTATTAAAGTTATTAGAAACTAATGAGGTAGTTGATAAAATGAAGATAGAGTTAGTTGGATTAGAACCAGAGCTAAAGAAGAAATCTGAGAGTACTCAGATACTCATGGAACATCTGGTGGTTGATCAAGAGAAAGCTGATGCTGTAAGTAATTATAATTCAAAGTACAGCATTCAAATGATACAAGATGCAACACCGTTGCAAAATGTTAAAACAGACCATGAGATCTAAACTGAGGAAAAGAAAAACTTGTTTTGTGTTGGCTGAGAAAGTTCAGTAGGATTTTCTGGCGTGATTCCCCTGTGTCAGTGCCGTAGAACAGTGGATCTGGCAAGTTACAATGTATAGTTCTTTGGATGGTATGGAAAACTGCAGTCCTGTGTACACATTGGCATGCACATGAAAGATCCTTTGACACAATCACAATTCGAATTAAGAGTAGACCAAAGCAAAAGCAAAAAAATTCCCTCATAGCGCACAGAACAGTAGAACGTTAAACCACATTTCATTTCATTTCAGTAAGATTGTGTTTATGTATATGTTATGTATACCAATTATATACCTGTTACTGTTATTATTTTTATAGGTACGTAAAGTCGTAATGGAAGATGAAGCTGTGGCCAAAGTCAAAGCAGAAGAAACACAAGTAATTGCTAAAGATGCTCAAAAAGATTTAGATGAAGCTTTACCTGCTTTAGAAGCATCCATTAAGGTTTGTCTCTTGATATATAACTTTAAACTAAAGAGTTTTATTTGAAGGCAATTACTGTATTTTATAATCAGAGGTACATTTCTACCGACTTTCTTGTCTTGAGAAGGACCACACTAATAAGAATTTGAAAAAAATACTAGTGTAATATGGACCAGCAACTGAATATGATATCGGAGTCCATCAATAGATATGTGATTGTCCAAGGTATACGTCTGCCAAGTTTCAAGCTCCTGGTCCAAAATAGATTGATAAATTTGCGTTGCCCTACCTTCTATGCTATTTTACTTCTGTTTTAAATTTATTTGAATTAATTGTTTCCACAAACAAAATAACTGTGATAATATTTCAGGCTTTAGATTCATTAGATAAAAGTGATATTGCGGAAATTCGTGTCTTCTCTAAACCACCAGAACTTGTACAAACTGTCATGGAAGCTGTGTGTATTCTAATGGGAGCCAAGTAAGATACAAGTTATTAATAAAACAAACAGTGGATGTGTATTAGAAATTTTTTTAGTTAATTAGAATTGTAAAATATAAGATTTTTATTAAAACATAATTAATATTTTAAAATTGATATTAAATAAAATGGTATAAACTGATGCATATTGAATTTTTTCTTTTATTTATCCATCAGAACTGATTGGGCTTCTGCTAAAGTACAGCTTGGTGATGCTAATTTCCTGAAAAAATTATATGAATACGATAAAGATAATATTCCAGAGGGTATGCTGAAAAAGTTGAAGAAATACATCGACAATCCTAAATTTATACCTGAAGCTGTAGAGAAAGTATCCAAGGTAATGTGAAAAGATATATTGTTATTCCAATGTTGTAAAAAATGTGAAAAAAATTTCTTAATCCAAAATAAAGCTATACATGTTTAAATTTCGGTTATCTCATATATATGATGCCTTTTAAGATTTTCTACTTCAGAATTCAATAAAAAAATACATCTGTGTCATGAATATTATGGGGTTTTGTTATCTGGCAAAATTAGAATAAATAATGCTATTGATCATGTACTGATGTATAATTTTAAAAATGTAAAATGGAACTTTTTGGTATAGGATTAGTAATGATATATTATTTTGTAGGCTTGTAAATCTATGTGTATGTGGGTAAGAGCTATGGACTTGTATGCTCATGTCTTCAGAACTGTTGAACCTAAAAGACAAAGGTAAGCCGAAACACCTTGTTATAAAAAGACAAAAAATAAAACAGCAATGAATTTCATTAGAAGATTAACTTTTTTTGTTTAAGTGTTCTTTGTAGCAGTGAATTTGTTTCATATGTACCCCATGTATCTATTTCAGACTAGCAGCCGCAGAAACCGAACTCAGTACTACAATGAAGAAATTAAAAGAGAAACAAGACCAATTATCAGAAGTCGAGGCTAAGATTGCAGAGTTACAGAAGTCATATGATGATAGTGTATCAGAGAAACAAAAGTTAGAGAGAAATATTGCTACTACTGGTGCTAGGTTAAAACGTGCATCTAAACTAACTACTGCGTTAGGTGATGAACAGATCAGATGGGAAGAAAGTGTTAAGGTTTGTTGTCGTCTGTTTTTCCCTCCTAAATTACTCGTAACCAGGCACTGTATAGACAAGGGGTTGGTCTTGTTTGGCAAATTGGTCTTCACAACCCTACTACTTGCCTAGAGATCACTTACTTTTAAAGGGGTATGCAGGCAGAGACTAACTCTTGGTTGAACAAGAACAAGTAACATATATGATCAAAATGAGATAATAAAAACCCACCAAAATTACATGGCAACTTGCCAAAAACATAGATTTTTTTTTTTTTTTATCTTTGCTTTGGGAAATTGTTATATTTATTCTTCTGTCTTGAAATTTCAGCAATTTGAGAAAGAAATTGGTAATGTGATAGGTGATGTATTTATATCAGCGGCCTGTGTAGCATATTATGGTGCATTCACCAGTAATTATCGTCAAGAACTTGTTGCGGCTTGGACACAAAGATGTCAGGAATTAGAAATACCTGTTACAGAGGGTATGACCCTTGAAAAAGTTCTTGCTGATCCATTTGAGATTCGTCAATGGAATTCAGATGGATTACCTAGAGATCAAGTGTCAACAGAAAATGCCATCTTGGTAACTAGGGGCAGACGGTGGCCATTGATGATAGATCCACAAGAACAGGTGAGTTAATTATGTCCAGTCTTCTTCTATAGTTTAAAGATTTTGTGGCAGCATGCAAAAACAAATATGGCAGGATTAGGCTCTTCTATTTGTTGGTATTACCAATAATAATACACATAGTTAAATTTCTATATTTTTTTATTTTCTACAGGCTAACCGTTGGATTCGTAATCGGGAATCTAAAAATGGGTTAAAAGTTATTAAATTATCTGATGGTAATTTTTTGAGAACGTTAGAAAATTGTATACGTATTGGAATGCCGGTATTATTAGAAGATGTAGCAGAAACATTAGATCCAGCTCTAGAACCTGTTCTACTAAAACAAACATTCACTTCTGTAAGTTTTCATTGATTAACTTTTCCTTATTCCATTCATAATTTTAAATTTACAAATTTTTTCTATTTCAAAAATTTAATCTGTTTTACCCTAAAGAGATCTATTGTGTAGTCGCTAAGAATTTGTGTAAAATTTTGTTTGTTTTTTCAACAGGGTGGTCGTTTATTAATCCGCCTAGGTGATAGTGATATCGATTATGATCGTAATTTCCGTTTCTACATGACAACCAAGATGTCCAATCCACATTATTTACCTGAAATCTGTATTAAAGTTACCATCATTAATTTTACTGTTACTAAATCTGGATTAGAAGATCAACTTCTTAGGTAAGAAAGGCAGTATTTTATTCATTATTTTCGTCAATTAAATATAAATGAATTTGTGTATTTGATTATACAGATTCAGATTTGCTGCCAACTAAGGATTTTTATTGGCCGAGTTGAAGAATTACTACTATTTAAACTGCAAGGGGATATTTTGGCGTAGTAGAAGATATTTGCCACCATCTAAAGGGATCTGGTGATATAGTTACAAATTGTTACTATAATAATGTATTTTTTTTATTATAGTGATGTTGTAAGATTAGAAAGACCTGATTTAGAAGAGCAAAGAAATCAGCTTATTACTAGAATTAATGCTGATAAAAATCAACTAAAAGCTATAGAAGATAGAATTTTGAAATTATTATTTGAGTCAGAGGGTAATATATTAGATAATGAAGAACTGATCAATACACTCAATGAATCAAAGGTCAGTAATTGTTTTGTTGTTTCACTCTGTAAATTGTATCTCTAGGCTATATATACAAATATTTGGGTATTGCTATGTCACTTAAATGTGGTTTTATTTTTTTGAAATAAAAGGTCCCCATTGATTACATTATTAAAGGTTCCCGATTGAATTCAGAAGTGTCCAGTAGGCTCAGTTATCAAGTACAATGTGTTCATTTTGACAAATTTTTGGTTTGTTTCATCTATAACCCTTTTAAACATGCTTTCACCATCTTTAAATGAAGGCTAAAGTTGTACTGTAGTGAATATTGGTTATTATGCATGTGTTATTGTTATTATTTATAGGTGACATCAGGTGTTATCACACAACGTTTAACAGAAGCTGAACAAACAGAAGCTAAGATTAGTATAGCTCGTGAAAAATATCGTCCTGTAGCAACCCGTGGTTCTGTCATGTATTTTGTTGTAGCAGATATGGGAGAAGTAGATCCTATGTATCAGTTCTCATTGAAATATTTTAAAGCGGTAAATATTTATTTTATCTTTCAAATAATGAATAAAAAGGTGATAGATCTATTCTATGAAAGCGTGAATTTAATAGCAAATATCAAAACAATTGGAGTAAATAATGAAGGTAATTTTGAGATGTCATGGTAACATGAATATTATGATTTTAATTTAGAAATCCATGTTAATTGAGAGAAAAACACAGTACTTACACACATAGATGTTCCTATACTACTATTATGACATCATTCTTATTGTGATGTCATAATACCTTTTTGATGTTAATTATGATGTCATAATAGCTTTTTGATGTGTTTATTATGATGTCATAATACATGTTTCTCTCAGGTTAAACTAAAGTTCATATCCATTATTTTTATAATTATTATTTATTTTTTCATATCTGTATAGTTGTTTAATAATACGATAGAATCAAGTGAGAAAAATGATGACCTTGATAAAAGATTACAGATATGTCTGGATCAGACGACCATGTGTGTTTACAAAAATGTGGCCAGGTAATTGTTTTATCAAATCCATTTACAAATTAAATTTCAGGGCTGGGTTAATTTTATTTGATTATTGGTTATCAAGGAAGTTTTATGAAGTGGCTTTTATGTTTGCAATGAAAAAGTAACAAAATTTCTTCCAATATTTAGCTGAACAATGCAGTAAGATGTTAAACCCAATTACGTTTCATTTCATCCATTTTTATACGCCCACATTTTCATGTGGACGTATTATGTCGTCGCCCCTGTCCGTCCGGACGTCCGTCCGTCCGTCCACAATTTGTTTGTGGACTCTCTACAGGTCACAATTCTTATCCGATTTTGACGAAACTTGAAATATAGGTTTATCCCCAAAAGATCTCGGTTCCTTTCGATATTGGCATGTATCGGATCAAAACTTCATGGATTATGGCCCCTGATTGTACGAAAAATCACGTTTTTAGCTTGTGGACCCTATAGAGGTCACAATTTTGAACCGATTTTGATGAAACTTGACCCTATAGAGGTCACAATTTTGAACCGATTTTGATGAAACTTGACATGCATGTTTGTAACCCAAAGATCTTGGTTCCTTTCGATATTTGCGGCTATCGGAATGTAATTTCCTGAATTATGGCCCCTGATTGTCTGAAAAATCACCCTTTTTAGCTTGTGGTCCCTCTGGAGGTCACAATTATTATTCGATTTAAAAAACCGTTTGATTATATCACCGTTACACCCTAAGGAAGGTTGAGTTCGAAATTCGGGAAAATCGGACGAAAATTGCCATACAAAATGGCCGCCGTTTGTACGCGAATACTGTTAAAAAATGGTATATCAAGGTTGTGGACCCTGTGGAGGTCACAATTTTGATTCGATTTTGATGAAACTTGAAATTCATGGTTATAACCCAAAGATCTTGCTTCCTTTCGATATTTGCGCATATCGGATCGTAACTTCTTGAATTATGGCCCCTGATTATACGCAAAATCGCCTTTTTTTTTAGCTTGGAGGTCACAATTATTATCCGATTTAAAAAAACGTTTGATTATATTACCGTTACACCGTAACGAAGGTTGAGTTCGAATTTCGGGAAAATCAGACCAAAATTGCCATACAAAATGGCCACCGTTTGTACGCGAATACTGTTAAAAAATGGTATATCAAGGTTGTGGACCCTGTAAAGGTCACAATTTTTATTCGATTTTGATGAAACTTGAAATTCATGGTTATAACCCAAAGATCTTGGTTCTTTTCGATATTTGCGCATATCGGATCGTAACTTCCTGAATTATGGCCCCTGGTTATACGCAAAATCCCCCTTTCTTTAGCTTGTGGTCCCTCTGGAGGTCACAATTATTATCCAATTTAAAAAAAACGTTTGATTATATCACCGTTACACTGTAAGGAAGGTTGAGTTTGAATTTCAGGAAAATCGGACCAAAATTGACAGACAAAATGGCCGCCGTTTGTACGCAAATGGGTCATTCCAGGTCAGATCAACACAGAAATCTGAAATTTTTAACCCGACCCCCTTCGATTTTGATGAAATTTTGTACACATGATGTCTATGACGAGAAAAGCCCAAATCTGAAATTTTAGCCAAATCGACCCATTGGAGGCCGAGATATGACCTTTTGAACTTTTGACCTTTTTGACATTTTTCGCGTTCCCCTGAAATTTCAAATCCTCTTATCTCAGCAACCAGTATGCCTATCCAGGGTGTAATTGGTGTCGTTGGAAAGCTAGAAAGACAAGGAATTCATTTCCGGCCTCGGAATCTAACTTGAAGCAAGTTTAGTGGTTTTGATTTTTTCACCCAAGATTTGACCTTGAACTTGACCCAAAGGCCCTGGTGACCTTGACCTGAACTTTTGTCCCAATGAAAGCTAAGACGGTCTACTATCATATGTTAAAAGATCACAATGGTAAAATTGTTCTTTTCCGAGATACCATGTCTTTAATTTCACCATGGTTACATCAATAACACAGTATTTCACTGGGTGGGAGCTATATCTGGACTATTTGGTACATAAAAAATTCAAAATAAAAAAATCTTCAGTTCAAACTCAATTCAGCTTCATGGAGAGCCATTTTCATTTAAAACTGATCATCAGATTTTATCGATTTCATTTATGGTACACAAGCAGCACTACGATTGCAGCATAAGTATTTCAGTCAACATAACAAACTAAGTTTAGGAGGTCCGAACCAGAAGCAGTTAGTGATCAATATCGACAGCAAGTAACATCCAAGTTACAAACATCCTGACCATTTCCTGCACACTCGTGCTATCTTCGCATGGTCGCCTTGGCTAAGTTTGTATTGAATACGACCTGAATGGGAAAGTGAAATAGAAGGGGCATCGATAGTACACAAAATGTCTGTTTCATCAAGCCAGCACTTGTCCGATTAATAGGCCATAAGAATTTCGTTGCCGATAAAGGCGCGTAACGATGGAATGACTGTGTTCGAATGTGGGTAGTCTGATGACACTGATCCAATGAAGAAAAGCTACAATCCTCCAACTCCATGTTTGCATTGAAAAACGATATCCGCAAAATGAAGAAACTAACTATTGAATATCAAATGAATTTGAAACTGCTACATATTTGTCTATGTACAGAAGACGCTCTAGACACTGACCAACCATTGAAATTGGCTGTGACTTGTGAGGAGTTATCTTGTGAATCTGCTCGATGTTCAAGTTCTTTATCAGAGTAACATAAACAAACGCCAAAATGCAGCTAAATAAATGGGGTTCACAATAATCACTACCAGAGAACTTTACCAAGCTAATTACAGTAATCTGATCTGCTGCCATGCTGAATTTATGGAAGCATGGTACAATTGAATTGATGATATCTTAGGAAAGAACAATTTTACCATTGGGATTTTTTGATATATGATGGTAGACTGTCTTAGCTTTCATTGGGACAAAAGTTCAGGTCAAGGTCACCAGGGCCTTTGGGTCAAGGTCAAGGTCAAAACGTGGGTAAAAATATCGAAACCCCCAAAAGTGTTCCTGGTGAGTGCTGATGCGAGAAATGGATTCCTTGTCTTTCTAGCTTTCCAACGACACCAATTACACCATGATAGGCCTACTGGTTGCTGAGATATGAGGATTTGAAATTTCAGGGGAACGCGAAATATGTGGAAAAGGTCAAAAGTTCCAAAGGTCATATCTCAGTAACCAATAGGTCGATTTGTCTAAAATTTCAGATTTAGGCTTTTCTAGTCTTAGACATCACTTATGCAAAATTTCATCAAAATCGGAGGGGGTCGGGTTAACACCGTGTGTTGATCTGAGCTGGAATGACCCAAATACTGTTAAAAAAATGATATATCATGGTTGTGGACCCTGTATAGGTCACAATTTTAATTCGATTTTGATAAGGAAGGTTGAGTTCTAATTTCGTGAAAATCGTACCAAAATTGCCGGACGAAATGGTCGCCGTTTGTACGCGAATAGTGTAAAAATATGGTATATCATGTTTGTGGACTCTCTACAGGTCACAATTCTTATCCGATTTTGATGAAAAGTCACATTTCTAGGTTGTGTACCGTCACACCATAATCATTGTCGGTTTCGAAATTCATTAATATCAGACTGGAACTGACCAACTAAATGGCTGCTCCCAATACAGTATGAAATACAGGACTTAAAGATGTAGGAAAAATCACTTTCGGTATTGCTTGTTCTCTGTCCATCTCTCGAAAATGTGGGCGTATCCTGCCTGGCAGTGCCAGCCTATCTTTCATGAACGTAACTGAGAGCAATTAATGAATATGAACCCCTTCATTTTAGAAGTTTGAATTTTGTACTCATTGTTTTAATCATCAAATTTATTATGTATTTTCCTTCTTCAGAGCATTATTTGAAAAAGATAAATTGGTGTTCTCCTTTATGTTATGTGGTGAAATAATGAAAACAGCTGGATTGATTACTATTAATCAGTGGAATTTCTTCTTACGTGGAACAGCTGGTTTGGACAAAGAAAGACCACCTAAACCTGATGTACCCTGGCTTTCACAACAAACATGGAATACGGCATGTGATCTACATGACAGCCTACCACTATTCCGTAACATCCATCTTGAATTAACTAAAACACCAGTTTGGGTGAAACTAGGTGAAATAGAGGTAAAGTTTATTTAATTCATATTAATTCCTGTATTTCAATGGAGGTGTTATTTTAAAATGATGTGAATGAGGGTATTATTTTAAATTGATGTGACTGATGGATGTTAGTGCAAGATTATGTAATTGGGGGTAATATTTTAAAATGATGTGATTGCTCAGGGTTATTAAAAAATGATGTATAGGTGTGATATTTTGAAATTAGGTGAATGGTGGTGTTATTTAAAAATGATGTGAATGGAGGGGTTATTTTAAAATCATGTGAACAGGGTTATTTTAAAATTATGTGAAAGAAAGTATATTTGACAGTGATGTGAATAGAGGTGTTATTTTCAAGTTATGTGAATGGGACTCTTATAATCCCTTAATTTGAAAGGAGAAGTGTATACAAAATGTAGCTGTATTTGTAGTGTAAATGGTATGTTGTATTTATTTTTCTTTAGACTCATGCTAATCCTGAAGAAAGTGAATTATATGAAGCGCTACCCCCAGAACCCGAATCACCTAAAGAAGGGGAAGACTCTCCCCCAGCTGCAGAGGGTAAAATCATAGGCCATTGGGACAAAAGATTATCTACCTTTCAAAAGCTCATGTTTATTAAGGCTTTTTCTGAGGAAAAGGTAGGCTAAATTTAAGAGACTTGATATTTACACATTATACACTCTTCATTTTAAAGCAAGGAAATATTTCTTTTTACGTTGACCATATCTACAAGTTTTACTCATACCTAATGTAAACAAGGAAGTAAATTGCTTTACATTTACTCTCTTCAATTAAAAGCGAAGAATTAAGTTAATTTATGTTTGCCATATGTATTCTGTAAACAAAAGAAAATGCATTATTTTACCTTTACCGTATAAACAAAACGTGTATCATACCAAAGGTTCTAAACACGTAATTATGTTATATTTACTGTATAAACAAGGAAAACAAATTACTTTACATTACCATTTAAACAATTATTTCATATTTGCCATGTAAACCCGAAATTACTACGTATAGGATATTAACCTACCCGAGGTTGATATGATAGAGAACACGCGGGCGCAGCCCAAGTGTTCTCTATCATATCAATCCGAGGGAGAGTAGGTTAATATCTGACATATACAACGTTCACCCTTAAATTTAATGGACTCTTCTAAAAAAAGGCAACAGTGATTGGTTAATTGCTCGACAGCACGTGACGTGTTTGTTTATACGCCGCCATTTTGTAGTAATTGAACTGAAGAAAGCTAAAACAAAATGGATAGTAAAACGAAGTCAGACGAATAATCAATCCTTTTTAGTCATCATATTGACAATAGAATAGATGTGAATGCAACTATGATGAGGATCTATACAAAGCCTGAAGAAAATTTGGATCAAAAGGCAATCTTTTCCGATAATTCTGACAATGAACCGTGACTGAAGGTTACTTTTCGGTATGTTCAGAGAAAGATTTGACCGACTGTTTTGAGTGGATTGTAGCCGTAGCCAAAAATACTTTAGAAAGGAACTCTTGGGTGATAAATACTTTCACGTCTTGGGATGTGTGGAGAAATGATTTGGGCAGAAAGAAAATTCTGAAAGATATCTTAGACATGGACTGGAGTGTGGATAACCGATTTAAATAAGCCGATAAGTACGCCGTCTATTTAGGTCCTGAATGCTACAAACTGTACCAAAACAATTTTTTTTTTATTGTCAAAAGAATAAAATTTTATTTCTGTGTTCTTTGTATTATTTCAATCATCTACATCAAGAGCGGTTGATATGAGCCGAATATATCGACCTGTAATGACGTCATCAGCGGTTGATATGTAATATCAACCTCTCAGGACGTCATCAGCGGTTGATATGAACCGAATATATCAACCTCTGATGACGTCACGAGAGGTTGTTATAAGATATAACTGCTATGGACATCAAAGAAAAAAACTACTACCAGTTGTATATGGTAGATTAAATACTTCAGTTTTCAATGTTTGAATTTTTCTCCAGTTTCTATATAATTCAAGTTACTCTGGAGAGCTCATGTTGTATATCACCTTTCAATTTTTTTACAGACAACCTTTGCCACAACTGATTTTGTAAAACTAAATCTAGGACAAGCATTTGTTGAAAGTCCAGCTATTGGTTTAAATGAGTTGTATGAAGATATGAGTAAAATCATTCCACTTGTCTTTGTTCTCAGCCCAGGCTCTGATCCCATGGGAAACTTTTTACGATTTGCTAAAGAATCAGGCTACACAGACAGGTAATTTATGAATATGTTGACTCCAAAGTTCTTCTGGGTATTTGTGTTGAAAAAGTTTGAATCTTATTTTCCTGTTCCAGTTACAATTACATGTACAATCAAATACTCATATGGCTCATAATCAAACCAATTAAACTTTTACTATCTCCCATTTTACTTATTGATTGATAGCTAATTTGAAGTATATATAGGAGTGTATTAAAAGTTAAGTAAATAATTATTTTTTCTTCAGAATCCAGTCAATATCATTAGGTCAAGGACAAGGACCTGTAGCAGAGAAGATGATATTAAGTGCTGTAAAGAATGGTGACTGGGTTTTCTTACAGGTAGGTTTTTTTATTATTATTATTTTTTGCCCCCTTCCCCCAAACCCTTTTTTAGAAGATAGCCGGTCACCATATTAAAAACATTAACTCTCTTTCTAATTGAGTTAGAATATATAAACTTGGTGTAGGTGCATTAGATCAATGCCTAGATGGAGTTTGAAGATTAGCATTTTCTGTTCAGGGTAAATGTGTATTAAACTGTAAGGCCACTCAAAAAAATATTCTATCTGGTTCTCAAATAATGCTGCATCATCAAAAACGGGTCTCATTGCACATCTATTAAGCATTTCTTGAACAGACGAAATGAACAATAGACTTAGCTATCAAGTACATAACCATTGGAAACAATATTGTCAATCACAAAAGGCACTGGATGATCGATTGTTAATTTGATTTTCCACAAAACGTTTAGCAGTCAATCTGTCTTTTTTTTACAACCAAAATGCCATATATTTTCCAAGAACTATGGCTGTCAGTCTGTGGGGAGATTAAGAGCACAGACTTTGATTTAAATTGCCAGCAAAATCCACGCTTCAGATTTAACTTTAATAATGTGTAAGGTATCATTCATGTACCATGTAGGCCATATAAAAAGATTTAGTATGATTTCTAACTGTGATATTGTTTCTTTCATTCAAGAACTGTCATTTAGCAGCATCATGGATGATATCAATGGAGAATTTAGTTAAAAACTTAACAGAAACACCAAATGAAATACATGATGAATATCGTCTGTTCTTGAGTTCTATGCCAGCTAAACATTTCCCAGTCAGTGTATTACAGAACAGTGTTAAAGTTACAAATGAACCACCTAAAGGTCTCCGTGCCAATATGCGTAGAGCATTTGGTGAAGTAACTCCCAGCTTCTTTGAAGAGAATAGTAAGTTGTAATAAAACTGTATTCAAATTATTCTATGACCTCTCGCTATACTATGATATCTGATATGAATATGTTAATTTCAATGAAGTGTATGTGATGTGTAAGGTCTGTTTCAAGTTCTTTAGAAAGATATTAAGTAACATAACAAAACAACAGATAGTGCCACGTAAAAACACCCAGTCATTACAACATATCCAAATGAATAGAAAAGCCCTTGATAATTGCACAAAGAATATATTGCACATACTGTCAAAATTAACCTACCAAAAAAATGTGTTTGCTGTGTGGACATACCAAATCTACTCTGCTCCATACATGATACCTATCGTGCGTTAGCAGATTAAGATTGGATCCAAATACTTATCTTAATAACCTTACCATCCTTTTTTTTATTGATTTCTAGTTCTAGGTAATGATTGGAGAAGAATGATCTTTGGTCTTTGTTTCTTCCATGCCATTATTCTTGAAAGAAAGAAGTTCGGTCCCCTTGGTTGGAACACTAAAGTAAGTTGATTTATTAAAATTAACATTTTAAAAGAAGCATAAATAGATAAATGGATGTATAATGACAACCACTTAAATATATGCTCTGTTTAGCCCACATTTCTAAAGTTCCCAATTTTTATTTGATCAAACTTAAAATATAGCTTTATATCCCAAAGATCTTGATTACTTTTGTTATTGTTGCATGTTGGACTGTAATATCCTGGATTATGGCCCCTGATTGTACAAAATTCACTTTTTTAGCATATTCACTGTCCATGTCTTACAAAATGTGGTTGTATCAATGGCAACCACTTTAGTTTTTTCTTTCTTTTCATGTGATATATTTGACATTGTAATTTATATATTTATATGTCTTGGTTTTTTTTCAGTATGAATTCAGCGATAGTGACCGAGAGTGTGCTTTGTTGAATCTACAAATGTTTTGTAGTGACGGCACTATTCCATGGGACACTCTGGTATATATTGGAGGCGAAGTAAGTCAATAATCACTTAAATATATTTGACTCGCAGTATCTAATTAAATAAATTCTATTTATTGATGAACAATATCTCTTTTTGAACTAGTAAATTAAAATCTGTATTTATTGGCAAAATTACAATCAATATGCACACATAATACATATTAATGTGTATCAGTTTGTCTTTTTTTCCCCTGATATTTATAATAAGTGTATAATACTGTTTATTATTTAAGATTACATATGGTGGTCGTGTAACTGATTCCTTGGATCAACGTTGTCTGAGAACTATTCTGAAGATATTCTTCCAAGAATGTACCCTAGAACCAGACTATAAATACTCTCCTTCAGGTAATAGACAATAAAAATTTAGTGTGCTTCTTTGTTTGTAATATTTAATAAGCATATCTGGTTAAAGGTCTGGCAGACATTTTGGATTTAAAAGTATGGATGGTATTATTTCTGGTAATATGAGGATAAATGTTATCGATGTAAAAATAGACAGTGCACAATAGACAATAAAGCATTGGAAAATGACTGCCATGTTAACCCATTTCAATTTTTTTCATGTCCTAAAATGTTATATTGAAAAGGAAGCATTCACAGTCAAAATCATCCTGTTAGCAGAAAAGGATGACATTAAACCCCATTTCATTTCTAAAACAAAAACCATGTTAAATGGAAGGAGATTTATTATTGCATTTTCTCCATGTCAAGGTAAAACAGTCCTACAGTGTGTTCAAATTTTAAATAAAACTAACAACAATCTATTTGGCATGAGTAGTTTCAGAGTCATCTTACAAGTGTTATAAGCTGTCATATTATCTATATATTTTTTTGTAGGTATTTATTATGCTCCAAGTTATGAAACACTACAGGAATACAGACAGTATATTGAAGATCTACCTCTTATTGATCCACCTGAGATATTTGGTATGCATGAAAACGCAAACATTGCCTTCCAGAGAGAAGAAACCAATAAACTAATACATACCATATTAGAGGTACAACCACGTACGTCATCCATTGGAGGAGGTAAATCTAATGATGAGATTGTTTATGAACTAGCAGAAAATATTCTCAGTAAACTCATGGATAAACTAGATATAGAGGAGGCGAGTAAAGAAATGTTTGAGGTAATTATCAAGTCTTTCTTTTTTTTTTTTATAACATTTCAGGAATAGTACCAAGTTACTTTTCTATTGACTGATTAAAACAGATGAAATTTCACTCCAGATTCTGGGATTGCAGGGTAGCTGGTACCAGGAAGCTAACTGCAATGATTTTATTGGATGCTCCCCATAACTCCTTCTGCACGCCCCTTTTTTAAATGGAAAATATTCAGTTACATACAAAAGTAACATATAAATGTAGTTGTTTTGAATTATTTTAAGATAATAAATATTTTGTTACTTACAGCAAGATGAGAAGGGAAGAGTAAATTCACTAACAACAGTGCTAACACAAGAAGTTGACAGATTTAATAAATTATTATTTGTTATAAAGGTAATCACATGTAATTTAACATCTAGTCCCTGTAAATCATCACATTTGTTAGTTATAAAAATATACCATGATGTGATTAACCATGACTGTAATAAAGTTTTGTTATTAACAAAACAAGTGGAATTGGGTGGCCGAATGGTCTAATGTGTACGATTTAAATCATCAGGTCTGTCATTGAGTCAAACAATGTTCCAAGTTGCAGACTTACTGATGTTTGGGTTTTTTAAAATTTAATTTTGAAGGAGTTTAGGTTTGTAAATGACTGTCAAACTTTTGTTGCAATATTATCCTTTAATAGTCATGTCCATTGACTTTGAACATCAGAAACAACTGAAACTGACAAAGCTTTTTTAACAATTGTTTTTTCAGGATTCTTTACAACAGTTACAAAAAGCTATAAAAGGTTTTGTTGTGATGAGTGAAGAATTAGAGAGAGTATATCATGCTTTCTTGAACAACCATGTTCCAGATTTATGGGGTAACGCAGCCTATCCCTCATTAAAATCATTAGCTAGTTGGGTACAAGACTTAGTCTATAGATGTGCTTTTATACATAACTGGATTACCTACGGACAACCTAAATCGTATTGGTTATCTGGCTTCTTCTTCCCTCAAGGTAAGAGTAAAATATTAATAAAAATTGTAACCAGCTTTATAACTTTTGGTCAATAATTTTTCCTAGTCCTTACATGTTAAGGCTACCTTGTACTGTGGGTTTTGAAATAAGCAATAGTTGTCATTAAAGATAGTGCTACTGAGATAAAATATGCAATAATATTTCGCATCAAATAGAACACCTTGTTTGTACTTTGTACTGAAACTAATTAATTTTAATATATTACCGAGTTTTCATCTACCTTGTTTTTAGACAACTTAAAATTATTGACATCTGAAAATGAGTTCAAATTTTTATTATCTATGTATTTCAGGTTTTTTGACTGGAACTCTACAGAATTATGCAAGGAAGTATAATTATCCTATAGATCATCTAAGTTTTGATTATCACATGTTACCACACTATAGAGATCAGAAAGAAGTGACCAAACAGATGGAAGAAATTAAGTTTGGTGAAGAAATACCATTAGATCAAGAGGTATGTACTTTATATATCCGGCTAGATAGTTTGTAATATATACCGGTAGTTAAGATCTTTGGCTTCAAGGTTAGGCAATGTCCAGTTAATGATGACTGTTTGAATTCTGATTTTACGTTATACCAACTCGTGGGTTGATTAAGACGTGCATACACCATGCTGTTTGCTATGAGTGAATTTTTGCTTGGAAGTTGGCGTTGCCCTCTGCTCTATCTCAATACGTGATCCTTTATGTGCACATCAGTTTTTTTATCCCATCCAAATGACTAAATGCTTTTCCTGGCCAGGCCCTCTGCCCTGCACCACTGGAATTTTCTCCCTCCACACCAGGTTTGAACCTGGTTACTTAGCCAGCTGCATATTCATTGGGCTATCATGACTCCTACAGTAGGAGTCCTACTTCAGTGTGATGGCTACAATAAAACTACGGAAAAGTAAGACAAATATTTAGATAATACAATAACATGTAGTGTATATATCTTTATTTTATTTTTTTCAGATTGAGTCACCAAAAGATGGTGTTTTAGTTCATGGTTTATTTACTGATGGTTTTGGTTTTGACATGGAAAAAATGATAGTACAAGATTCTCGACCTGGTGTCATGAACTCTGTGTTGCCCATGATGCACATGGAACCTAAAATGGACTTTACACCCGATGAATCTAATTATTGTTCACCGTTATACAAGACGTCTGCTCGTGCTGGAGTCCTCTCTACTACAGGTATGTTAATAATATTTTAATATACAGAGTAAATATATGCAGTGTCATGAAGATGTCTTTGTTGTGTATGTGGATTTACTATTGAGATCTGTGATTTGTAACAACCATTGTTGTCATAATTATTATATTGCCAATCCAAATTTCTGATTGGCCTATATTGCTCTAAGTAAAATCTGAATGAATTTGTAAACGAGCTGAAAAGTATTTTAAAAATTTACTGAATCTTATAAAGGATTATTTATATCACTTTTAAAAAAAACCATAATGCTGTCCAAATAAAGTATGTCTTGAAAAACAGTTTCAATTATCAATATAAACTAGTATTCTCTAAATTCTATATTTTATTTTGTTACAGGTCATTCAACTAATTATGTGGTTGCTGTATATTTACCATCACAGATGCCTCAAGATTATTGGATTGCCAAAGGTGCTGCTTTATTATGTCAGCTTACTGAATAATTGGATTTAAAATAAAAAATATATATACATACAAACTTTTAACTAGAGTCAAAACTCTATTTTAAAACTGTACAAATTAGTATTACAGAAGAAGTTTGGGTGTTTATTTTGTAAATATGTATATTAATAATAATAGTTTTGTATAATAATAATTTATTTTATTTAATGAGTTTTATGTATATAATATTTAATGATGTGTATTTAGAAATCTGTGATATTTAAGTCATATTTCTTCTGTTTTATTAATAAATCAATTATAATATTATTTTTTTTGCATATTTTATCATAAACGTTCCATCCACTAAGCCATTAATTGATCTGCTGTGAAGACATCAAACCAATTACTCCTTATTTCAGTATTTTTATTTAAATCAGCATTTTGTCATTTATGTATACATTTATTAAAATTAAATGTGCTGTTATTGTTATAGGTTGGGATTTTTTCGTGTGATTTATGATGACAATTAACAAGCCTAAAATTATCTAACCTACCAGTATAATATGATGTTGTCTAAATCAGCTTTAAATTGTGTTAAAGCAGCAATTAGTAGTACACCTACCATGGTTACTGTTAGTATTCCTAAATTAATATGCATATTCAACAATTCATATAATTAAAGGCTGATTAATAACAAATCATTCTGGCTGGTTTATACTTTAATATTCTAGCATTAACACAGCAAAATTGTCAAAGGAGATTGTTTTTTCCCTAAAATTATCAGCATTCATCATAAAACCTTATACGGGTATTATGATATTTGTTACCTTTCCTACAGTATTTTTACCGTCCATTATAAAATCTTATTTCAAATATCTATTATTTCAAATATCTATTTTTTTAGTAAATTCCAAAAGTCACAAGCTGCTGGGTGTAAAACTGCTGATATAAAAATGAATTCAGCAAATGTTTTAATGTGTAAAAAACGTCCATTATTAAATGTTATTTTAAATATCTATTTTTATTATAATTAATTCCAAGTCACCAACTGCTGGGTATAAAACTGCTGATATAAAACTTGATTCAGCAAATGTTTAATGTATAAGAAACCATTGTGCTTATTATTTATTTATATATTATAAACAATTTGTGATATTTTGTCTTCATATACAAATAAAATTACAGAAATAAACATTGATTTTTTTTTCAATTTTAATAATTTGACTTCATTTTCATTTATTTCTTGCTTAGAGAAACATAACTTAACTTTGTCATTGAGTCTTGATAAGTATGGTCTATGAAGTTTTCAGTTTAGGGTTTGGATTGAACAAATCAAATGTCATAACCCCAATGACACTGATCAGCAGTGAATATTCGCTAGGCCGCTACAATCACTGATAAGGATGACATCAACGCAACCTAATTAGTCCCCCATATTAACTTTTTTCTTTCAATAAATTAAATTCTAAAACATTTTTTGTATGTATTAGAAAAATAAGTAAAGACGTTTGAAGTATTTGTAGTTAAAAAGTATTTCCTATTTAATGTAAATAGGTATTAAAATGAGTAAAAAGCATCATTTTGCCTAGTGCAATTACGTGTTATGTAAACAATGTACGAGCCAATGATTGTCGCCATGTGAAGTCAATGCACAGTCATCTGTGACAGAAACAATTCGGATGTATTTCTCTGTGAAACAGATTGAACCCCAATTTCGATATGTCAGTTTCTTTCTGTGGCTTGACCAGTCCAACAACCGTCAGAAAAGAATTAATTGCAAAAAAAAATTTCTCTCTAGTTAATGTGGTTCATCCTTGTGATTCTGGCACCAAGTTTAAATTGAATGATAATTCCATAAAATACTGATGCCCAACCTATTTAAAGGTCTCCTCCTTATGAGATCGTAAGGTCTGTTCGTTTTACATGTCATGGATTTGATAAAGCATTGGTACGCGAGTCTAACCTCATGGGTTTCTCTGAGTACTCAATTCTAAAGGCCCCTGTGTATAAGGGCTGTGGTTTCGAGCCCTGGTGTGAGCGTATGTGGCATGGAGATAGGGGCGCCTTCTCAACCTCGTGGGTTTCCTTCGGGCACTCTTTTTTCCTCCCACTGCTAAAGACCCCTACGCGCAAGCGAATTATTGAAATAAAATTAAACCATGTTAGTCCCGAAATGACCTAGTTTGTGTTGAGTGGACGTTAAACCCCATTTCTCTCTCACCTGTGTATAAGAGAAGAACGGCACTGGAAACAATTTACTATACAGTATGACTGCTTAAAATACAGATGTGCATCACCCTTTGATGTTGGCGTACCATTATTTCAAATAATCGTACAGGCAACTTTCCAATAGTACTTTATTCATACCTGTGAAATATTTGACTAGTGTGACGTATTTCACTGTAAAAGCTCAGCTCGTGCGGATTGTCAGTATTTTAAGATGTTTAATAGTCTCGAGCTTACGACATTGCGTAATGTTACAATTCACAACAGAAAAATAGCTGTTCCTCTGTTGCCAAATATTCTGTATATTTGTCAAGAATTACCCGATTGCAGTCGTGTGGTTTTTGAACCCCATTTCTTTCTCTGCTCTCTATCAGACCTTGATTGTAATTTTGTAGGTCCCTGGGATACAAGTAATGTGAGACCCCTAGAAAACCCATTTCTAATCTGGATTTAATTTTTTGTGGAGTCGATCAAGTCAAGTTGCAATTGAAACAAACAGCTGTATTACGCAACTTTGACCAAACATTATTATTGTACTAGGGATGGAAAAAAAGCTACATTGTTTAATAAAGATAAATTATGGGAGATTAGAGAGCGAATTAACAGTTCTCACTATAATAGTTAAAAACTACATAATGTAAAGGCAATTTGCTGAAAATTTCAGTCAAATTGATCCACTATGAACCGAGAGCTAAGCAAATGAAAGTTCCACTTAGCCTCGATCATCATTACTAAGTTGGTAAGACAGAAATAGTAGTCTCGGTTATCCATTTAATCGTTAAATCACAAAGGAAAATTTTGCAGCAAATCAAACTACAATCCAACAAATATCGCTGGCAAGCCTTGACATCAAGAGTTAATTATGGTCTGGATAAGTTAAGTTATGTCTAATTAATAGTTTTTATAACATTTCATTCCTAAAGAAAGACCTGCAATAGGCAGCTTTTGCTCTTGCATAATGTATGTTTCACCCTTTTGCATTTGGTACATATTCCTTGAAAAGAAAAGAGACATACCATACTGGTACCCCTCTGGACAGACCGAAACTGTGCCAGATAATATGTTAATAGCTTTCTGACCCATTTACTAGGTCATGCAAACATGGAGCAGGTTTGGGTCAGTTTAAAATAGCATTATGCAAGAGCAAAATCTGCTTATTACAGGTCATTCTTTAAGCCTGAAATGTTATCTAAATAATCAATTAGACATTAATTAACACATCCTGACCATTATAAACTCTTGATGTCAAGGCTAGCCTTCGATGTTGGCGGATTAAAATCCTATATGCCGCTTAATGGCCGTTGATAATTAAATCAATCAAGTGGATAATCGAGACTATGCTGTTTATATTAATGATTTGAGTAATGATGACCCAGGCTATGTGAATATTTTGAACGCGTTTTTCTCGGCTAATAGTGGACCAATTTGACTGAAATTTTCAGTAAACTACCTTTACACTATCTACTTATTGTAGTGAGAACTGCCATCTCTTTATCTTATCTCCCATAATGTAACTTTAAGGGGTCCTAGTCAAGGCAGTTGGGGTCAGTCTAGGGAGTCCTGGCCAGGGCAGTTAAGTGCTATAGGAATTAAGTTAATGAAGGTCAAATATGTAGATTGTACAATTTATTTACAGATTGGTATTCCATATGTACCCTTAAACTTCTAGCAGCAAATACACATATTTTCTCTCAAATAATTTTGAAAGGAAATGTTTCTATACATCAAATATGATTACAAAAAAAAGTTTTTATAAATGTATGGTTAATACAAATAAAGTAGTGGGAAAAAATCACAAACAGTTATAAACAATAACATAACCCTTTAAAATCGTTTTACTTTAAACGTGTTATATAAGTTATACTTCATGGTAAAATATAACACATAAGGCCTTTTAGATTATTTACATAAAGATGACATTCTCTGTCATCAGTTACAAGTTATACAAGATAATTACAGTAGTAAACTGACTAATGGCACTATCTACATCAAATATTATTAATGTCAACGTGTTACCAACAGTAAAAGAAAATAATGTGACAATGATTAAAGAAAGCACTAAAGCGATTAGTAGATTTGGTGTTCTTAAAAAGCAATAGAATTGAGATCAAATAATATATGTACCTGACATTATTTAGTTTTCCATTGATCATTAATGAGTAAAGTGTGAAATTACAACTAGAAATATAAATTCATTAATAAAATTTGTTAGATATTTCAGTCTGTAAAATAAAAAATTAGAACAATTATATTTATTAGAATTCTCCATAAAAAAGTATCTTCTTCTCAGAATATTTTTCAGTAATCATTGCTTTTTCAATTATAAAATTACTGAGATTTCATTATGCATAGATCAAATTTTGGTTATAAATTTTTGCTCATAACATATATTTGGTGGCCATTTTTTTTGGAGGGGGGGGGAGAGATCCTCACATCTATAACATAAGTTATAGATCTGAGAACAACCTCAATTGATAAAAATGTTCTCAGGTTTAATCCACAATTGCTAAATCTTCACAGAAATTAAACTTAATGGATTAGATGAAGTACAGTTGAGTAGATTTCTCAAGAATAAAACTCAATGTTCAACATTCCCTTTGACAAATTCATCATATCATAGTCTAACGAACAATTTCATCAAGATCTGTTGTTGAAACCACCAAAATCGAACCATTAGTTATTCCAAATTCTCTAACAGACTGGTCTCCTTCCAGAATATTTTCTTGAAATCTGACTATTAATGGTGTGGTGTCTTCTAAACCAAGTGACACCTTGACAATGTTTAACACTGTTGACAGTTTAGTATCTGATGTCACCATTATTTCTAGATTAGGCTGTCTTTCGCTTGCTTCACCAACAAGTCCCCTGAAAAATTTTTTCAAACTAATTTTATCTAATTAGCTGGCTATATTAGATTTTTATCATAACTTTAGACAATCTTTTTAAAAGATAGACTGGCACTGCCAGGCAGGATACGCCCACATTTTCGAGAGATGGACAGAGAACAAGCAATACCGAAAGTGATTTTTCCTACATCTTTAAGTCCTGTATTTCATACTGTATTGGGAGCAGCCATTTAGTTGGTCAG
This sequence comes from Patella caerulea, assembly GCA_036850965.1. Lineage (NCBI taxonomy): Eukaryota > Metazoa > Mollusca > Gastropoda > Patellidae > Patella > Patella caerulea. The sequence goes on from JAZGQO010000006.1 coordinate 31,792,877, forward strand.
TTCCAGTCTGATATTAATAAAATTCGAAACCGACAATGATTATTGTGTGACGGTACACAACCTAGAAATGTGACTTTTCATCAAAATCGGATAAGAATTGTGACCTGTAGAGAGTGCACAACCATGATATACCATATTTTTACACTATTCGCGTACAAACGGCGACCATTTCGTCCGGCAATTTTGGTACGATTTTCATGAAATTAAAACTCAACCTTCCTCATCAAAATCGAATTAAAATTGTGACCTATACAGGGTCCACAACCATGATATATCATTTTTTTAACAGTATTCGCGTACAAACGGCGGCCATTTTGTCTGTCAATTTTGGTCCGATTTTCCCGAAATTCACACTCAACCTTCCTTACAGTGTAACGGTGATATAATCAAACGTTTTTTTAAATTGGATAATAATTGTGACCTCCAGAGGGACCACAAGCTAAAGAAAGGGGGATTTTGCGTATAACCAGGGGCCATAATTCAGGAAGTTACGATCCGATATGCGCAAATATCGAAAAGAACCAAGATCTTTGGGTTATAACCATGAATTTCAAGTTTCATCAAAATCGAATTAAAATTGTGACCTTTACAGGGTCCACAACCTTGATATACCATTTTTTAACAGTATTCGCGTACAAACGGCGGCCATTTTGTATGGCAATTTTGGTCAGATTTTCCCGAAATTCGAACTCAACCTTCCTTACAGTGTAACGGTAATATAATCAAACGTTTTTTTAAATCGGATAATAATTGTGACCTCCAAGCTAAAAAAAAAGGCAATTTTGCGTATAATCATGGGCCATAATTCAGGAAGTTAGGATCCGATATGCGCAAATATCGAAAGGAAGCAAGATCTTTGGGTTATAACCATGAATTTCAAGTTTCATCAAAATCGAATCAAAATTGTGACCTCCACAGGGTCCACAACCTTGATATACCATTTTTTAACAGTATTTGCGTACAAACGGCGGCCATTTTGTATGGCAATTTTCGTCCGATTTTCCCGAAATTCGAACTTCACCTTTCTTACGGTGTAACGGTGATATAATCAAACGGTTTTTTAAATCGAATAATAATTGTGACCTCTAAGCTAAAAAAAAAGGCGATTTTGCGTATAATCAGGGGCCATAATTCAGGAAGTTACGATCCGATATGCGCAAATATCGAAAGGAAGCAAGATCTTTGGGTTATAACCATGAATTTCAAGTTTCATCAAAATCGAATCAAAATTGTGACCTCCACAGGGTCCACAACCTTGATATACCATTTTTTAACAGTATTCACGTACAAACGGCGGCCATTTTGTATGGCAATTTTCGTCCGATTTTCCCGAAATTCGAACTCAACCTTCCTTAGGGTGTAACGGTGATATAGTCAAACGGTTTTTTAAATCGAATAATAATTGTGACCTCCAGAGGGACCACAAGCTAAAAAGGGTGATTTTTCGGACAATCAGGGGCCATAATTCAGGAAATTACATTCCGATAGGCGCAAATATCAAAAGGAACCAAGATCTTTGGGTTACAAACATGCATGTCAAGTTTCATCAAAATCGGTTCAAAATTGTGACCTCTATAGGGTCCACAAGCTAAAAACGTGATTTTTCGTACAATCAGGGGCCATAATCCATGAAGTTTTGATCCGATACATGCCAATATCGAAAGCAGCCGAGATCTTTTGGGGATAAACCTATATTTCAAGTTTCGTCAAAATCGGATAAGAATTGTGACCTGTAGAGAGTCCACAAACAAATTGTGGACGGACGGACGGACGTCCAGACGGACGGACGGACGGACGTCCGGACGGACAGGGGCGACGACATAATACGTCCACATGAAAATGTGGGCGTATAAAAATTTGTCATGCAACAACCCAATTAAATCATCCACCATGCAATAACTACATGTAAGTTCACCACAATTTCAATAGTATGTACTAAGTAGTGAACTTTATGATAGACTACACTGGTACCATACATTGGATAAACACTAACAGAAGGTTAAATGAAATGAAATGGGGTTTAACGTCCTATTTTTCTGCTGAAGCTTGGCTCATGAAGTCAGACATATGCCATAAAGTGTGCTATGAGGGAAATTTTGCCCTGACATTGGCGCTATGGCCTACTCTTATATTGAATTCCAACTACCAAGGGATCTTTTGCTTGAATGCCAATGTATACACAGAACCTTTTTTTTTTGTACCATCCAAATGACTATACATTTTCCCTTGACAGGTCCTCTGTCCTACCCCATTGACAAGGTGGAACCACACCGAAAAATCCTGATGAACTTTAAACTCTATCATTCAGAGATCGAACACAGAACCTCCAGCTTAGCAAGCCAGCGTCTTACTCACTGAGCCTCTGTGACTAAGAAAGTTTACAAGACAATGTGACCAGTGTCATGTCAAATTAATGTTCTTTATAATATGAGGTAAGTTTGTAGTGAACAAACAAGACCACTAATTTGCCAATGTTGAAACCAGTGATTTTAAAACTGGTCTATTCTCAAGGTACTACATGTAGTAGGACACCACACACTAATGCCAACACCACTTTGCAAGAATCTATATAGATGGTACTTGCCTATGAATTTCGACACGAAGATGTATCTCTCTGTCATGAAAACGGGGTAACCGTAGTCGTCTGTAAACCTGTACACCTTCAAGATCTTCTTGTCTTGCCTCTAACTCGTATATTCTTTCTTGTAATTGTTCATTTCTATCTATAGCTTTTTCTAGTTCATATTTTAGCACTTTTACTTGTTCATTAACTTGTGCCTCTATTTTATTAAGTCTACCTTCTAATCTCTTAGCTTCATTGGCTTGTTGGTAATATTCTCTTAACTGTTGAAATAATTCACTGATTGTTTCTTCTTTACTTTTCACTCTTTCTTCTACAACAATGACTGGCTTTGACATAGCCTGAATTATAATAAATTATCAACAATATCGATATCTAATAATAACAGTATGTGAGAGGGCTTGCGCATAGAGGTCTTTAGCACTCGCAGGAAACCACAGAATCCAGAGAAAACCCGCAAGGTTGGAAGGCTACCCTACTCATTGTCACAAACAACCGGGGAATCGAAACCACAGCAGTTGACTAAAATGACAGACCATACGGCCATCCAAACCATCTGTATAACAGTTGGTATAAGAGAGTAAAGATTTAGCTCTTGGATTCTTGAAAGCTCATACTCATGGGCCTAATATACCTTTATTAAGGATAACAAGCCAACAGTTAGGCTGATGTCCCCCGCCACAATCCCATAATTAATAGATGACACATATTAATTAATTGCAGGTTTTTTGAGAAAAGTATCGAGCAATCAAACTGATTATTTATACTTAGTCTAAGCAAAGAATGTTCACAATCGAAACTCTGTCAGGTTTTGAAGTACCTTGCAGTAAAATAATACAACAAGTTTCATCACTCTCCATCGGAAATGAAATGAAATGGGGTTTACTGTCCTACTAAAAAAAAAAAAAACCTGGGCTAATAGTATATAGTAATGAAGACGGGCATACACCATACAGTGTGCTATGAGGGAAATTTTGCCCGGGCAGCAACGCTACAGCCTACTCTTATATCAAATTCCAACTGCCAAGGGATCTTTTACAGACACGCCAATGTGAACACGGGGCCTCTGTTTTCCGTACCATCCGAACTACTAGACAACTGTCCTTGTCAGGTTCTACAATACCTGCAATCAGCGGCTGACCTGTGATGGCCGGGATACCTCTACCCACAAATATGTTCTAATCATAAACAACCATACATGTATATTACATGTACATACAGACAAAAAGGTATTACGGGTAGTAGTAGTAAAGAACATTGTGGACTTGCAGCACACGTACCGTAGGCTACTTTTTAAAGTCTGTATCGATTGAAATCATGGTTTTCTGAAAATTCAGTGCCTGCATCTCATATTTTGAAAGGCTCGTGCAATCAAGCTGGAACTTGAAATTCACTGACTCTTGTCACGGAAAGGGCATAAGTCCAAACTCATTCAGTGTTACTTTGTACAACCAACCTTGAATTAAAAAGGGGAAATGGAAAACTGGTGGTATGCATGCCATCGGTGAACTATTGACAAACTGAACGTAAACTATAAGGTCCTAATCTATTTAGTAAAGTGTTTCAGTTCAATAAAGATCTAAACAAACTACTTACCAGCTCTGATCTGTTCGGTTTTTCCATCTTCCAAGGAAAATGAGCAAAATAATTCTGTCCTAACAAGTGACACTTTCGACTTGGAAAAGCACTTCATGGAAAACCCCATGCGTTACTAAATATAGCATTAAGAATGAACCAATAAGAGGCACCTGTTAGTTGGGTTATTCCTTCGACGTCATGTCATGTGATCGCACTCTGGATATTATCTCATACATGACTGCGAATAGAGAGCTATGGTGGATGTGTTAAAAGGTATACCGCCACCACATAAATTGCATATTACTATTGTCAATCTGAGAAGAGCGAAGTTGTAACGTGGCTTCAATATTAACTTTTATTCAATGGCGAGTAATTCTGAAACTATTTTTGAAATTATTAAAAATAAGTCTCTGTGTCGACTGTCGTAGGAACTTAATAGCATTCTTGTAAAATTTTTCCCGGGCTTAAATCCACGCTAAAATATACCGGCCCTGATTGATTTAAAAAAAAAAACAAAATCAAAGGAGATAATCTGTCGAATTATAAATAATCCCATCAAAAGATTTCTACAATTTCTCTTTTGATCTGTATAGCTAGCTACAATGCAATACCAATATCACCCAAATGTTAACTTATAAATACTAGTTTGCCTATTCCTGAAAAAGATTTTGTTCATGATCGCTGAGGAATTGATCACTTTTATCAACCAACGGCGTCCGGACAGGATACGCCCACATTTTGCAAGTGAAGGATGGAGAACAAGCTAATAAAAACGCGTTTATGTGGTACATTCAGGGGCAATAATCCAGAAAGTCGTGGCCTGGAATGGAGGCAGACCACCATTAATTTCTTCATTGACGTCAAGGTTAATTCTGGCCTCTTTGCCCCCTCCAACTTTTCCCAAAATTTTTGTTGGGTTGGATGCTTTTCACTACAGACAGACGAATAAATGGTCATGTCTTTGCACTAACATTTTTATGAGATTGACTTGACCACCACAATTTTGAGATACACAAACTTGAAGAAGCATACTAAAAACATGTAACTATGTAGTTGTCGTACATATCACTGTAGCCAACCTTATAACCTCCTTATCCTTTCGCCTCAAAATCATGAATATTTACCAAAACCTGGCAGAAAATCTGAATTCAACCCCTCTTCGTCCATTCTAGACCAAAAAATTAACAAAAATGAGCACCCAAAGGACAGAAAAGAGACAAGAGGAAGAATTGCTACAGACGAACTACGATATTGTGAAATTTAGTTGTGGTCTGCCTCCAATATATGTGTGCAGAAAGGTCATATATCATCAAAATTCTTTTCTCTTGCAACATTATTATAATACAGAATCAAAAAAGAAATTACTGCAGAAATCGTGACCCTTTTAAGTTATGTAGGCCTACTGTTGTGTATACCGGGTTGCAGCCCAGGTCAATGGGTCATAATTTGTTCTAGAAATGAAGATTCTTTCTTGATTTTGTCAAAACCTTCAATACGGTATAACTGTTATATAATCAAACGGTTTTTAAAATCGGATAATAATTGTGACCTCCAGAGTGACCACAAGCTAAAAAAGGCGATTTTCGTACAATCGTGGGTCAAAATTCGGGAAGTTGCGATCCGGTGTGCGCAAATATTGAAAGTAACTATCCTTGGGTTATAAACATGCATTTCAAGTTTCATCAAAAGTGGTTGATAAAAGTGATTAATTCTTCAGCGATCATGAACAAAATCTTTTTCAGGAATAGGCAAACTAGTATTTATAAGTTAACATTTGGGTGATATTGGTATTGCATTGTATACAGATCAAAGAGAAATTGTAGAAATCTTTTGATGGGATTATTTATAATTCGACACTATTCGCGTACAATTTTGGTCCGATTTTTTAATCGGATAATAATTGTGACCTCCAAAGAGACCACGAGCTAAGATGCGATTTTTCGTACAATCAGGAGCCATAATTCGGGAAGTTACTGTGATATAATCAATCCGATAATAATTGTGACCCCTAAAGTGGCCACGGGCTATAAGAAAGGCGATCTTCGTACAAACTCTTCCTACGGACATACCGGGTGGCGTCCTCACTGCGCTGCTACGGCGACGGAAAATTGTCTCACAGCGCGTTAAGCTCGCCATGGTAAAGCGTGGTGGAAACGCCAGATATCGCGCGCGTGGTCACCAATGATCGCCGAGTCACGGCGCTTGTTTTAAGCACGTTCAAAACAAACGCCAAGGTCCTGCGACCTGACTTGGAAAGCTGTGAGAACCTGGGGCCTATGTCACGAAATTTTAACTAAGATAAGATCCCAATTTTAGTAATTTGATTCGATAATATTAGATTGATGTTAGTGCTTAGCCAATCAAAATTGAAGTATCTACTAAAATTGGATTTTATCTTAAGATAAAATTTCGTGAAACAGGGCCCAGTTGCAATCGCGAGCAAAGCGTGGTAACATCTCGGATCAAATACGGGGGATGGGGAGGGGTGGCCTAGTGGTCTAGAGTGCCGCGCTTCGACCTCTAGCTGGCCGGTCACCCCTGGCTTGCGGCTGTGGTTTCGAGCCCTGGTGTGGGCGTATGTGGCATGGAGATAGGAGCGCCTTCTCAACCTCGTGGGTTTCCTCCGGCCCCCCGGTTTCCTCCCACTGCTAAAGACCCCTACGCACGAGCGAATTATTGAAATAAAATGAAACCATATGTTAGTCTCAAAATGACCTAGTTTGTGTCGAGTGGACGTTAAACCCCATTTCTCACTCTCTCTATCAATGAACGTAGTACTCGCGCAATATACACGTGGCAAAGACACAACGAAAATTGTAACATTTGCATCGGTCATTTCTTGGCGTCCTTAGGGGGTTGTCACGTCGAGATTTCACCACTGTTAGCGATCTTATGGGGTTACCACAGCGTTTATTGAGTTCTATATAATACGGCCATGGCACGGTTACCAAGCTTGCATTAAGCTCCTATGGCGACTATGCTTCATGCATACGATTACATCATGTGTACCTACTTCAAGAATACACATGATGGCAAATGGCCGCCATTTAAAATACTACGCCCGCCTCTTAGAGACGATAACTTAACTCGCTATAAATTGTAAAAAAATTTACTTCGGCTAGAATTAAAAAACACCTAAGATTAACATTTGCTAAAAATTTCTAAAAAACAACCTAAATTTATGGAAATGGGGCCAAATCAAATCAGGCAAATTACATCAAATAGTCCATGTTAAACGTATAGCAAAAATTTTAAACTAACGCGAGCACGCGCGTTTCTAGACAACGCCATAGCGGGTCATAGCAACCAGTGAGTATAAATTAGAAATCCCCAATGACGTAGATATTATAAATTGGAAAGCCGAGTCTGTCTTAAAATAAGTAGTACCGTCAGTAAACAAGATGGAAGCCATCTGCTATCGTGTTTGATCATGGAGTAGGCAAGCACAGGTGTGTCGTATGTGCTTCATGTACGACTTGCTATAAAAATAAGTTCATGTATCAGTTTGTATGTCGTCATCTTTAAATTTCCAAAAATTTGACCAGCTTAAGTCCCGTAAAACCTATTTTGCCAGTGACCACCTTAAATTTAGTGGAACTCTTCAACAGGCAGGGGAATTGGAATGGCAGCGGTCTAGCTGGACGGTTTTGGAAGTTGAGGAGGAAGCCTGTTTATTTTTTTATTTTTTTTTTTTTTTTTAAATTGGATTGTAATTTTTATCGGACTGTGTGGGCTTATCTTTTCTTTGGCATTGTGATTTTTAAAGGTTATCAGCGCGATATTCGTTGCCGCTCTTGGTAGAATTTTTAAAAAAAAATGTGCGGAATAGTTCCTCAGGGTCATTATAAATAGGGTGGGATAGTTCATTAGGTGATAAGTAGAAGAAATATCTAAATTCAAAATAGTTTGGTCGTAAAGTTTATATCCCCTTGTTTGTTTATGGAGGTTGCGGCAGATAGTCGGGATTATTAAAGTACTGGCAAGCCCCCGCCTGTGTTGATGTTTAATCTAAATGACAGAAGTACCGTTTTAACGAGACGTTAAACTTCTTTTCTTATGCTGTCACAGCATACAGGTGCTCTCTGGAGAATAATTTCTTTATTCTAATACATAAAATCTTGGTCTATTGACCAAATTGTAGCTTATTCCCGAAACGCTGTATTAACAAAGACCTGTTCTCGAGCAATATTTCCATTACAATACGAAATGAAATGTAATGGTGTTTAACGTCATAATACTATTCTGCTCCGGTCTATATATACTGTTGTATCGAATTCGAACTGTCAAGGGGATCTTTTACGTACGATGTGTACACAGGACCTAGTTCAGCTCTGAACGTCGGTCTCATTACACTCACCCTGGACGTTCAGGGACTGGCCCATTCAATCAATGTCGAAAATAATTTGTCCCCCAATTTTACTGGGCAACCTTTCACTGCTAAACGATGGGTGTCACCCCGTGTGGACGCGTGTACAGTGTAAAGGAACATCTCAGTGAGAAAATAAGACCATGCTCATTCCGCTAGTCAGTATGAGCATCACAACACGCTGTGTCATGGTGGCGAAAGGGTAGTTTGATAGGACGGGACGTATTTTAAACAGCTTGTTGTTTCGTTCATACACACAGAAAAAAAAGTGGGTCAAAAATGCGTAAAACTTACTCATTTGGGTGAGTTATGAGAAAATACTCAGCTAGATGAGTATATTGACTCAGATTTGGGGCAAATAGGTCAGCTATGACTCGGTTTATTGAAACTTGCGCGAAACGTCTGAGTCACTAACTAGTCACCTCTGAGTTATTGAATATTCAGTGATGAATTTGACGTTATTGAGTGACAGCCTAGTCAAGGGTGAGTTACGTGTGAGTCCTTTCGGTCAAACGTATTATGACGGCAGTTAGACGAAGCCTGGACTAAAATAACATCTATAGCATCTGCAAATATCACCAATGGAAAAGTGAATCATATGTATTTTTTCTAACAAAACTTGTGGGATAATTCCCAGTTAATAAGTAACCAGCGATGAAATTTTTGTAAGTGAGTCACAGCCTAGTCAAAAGTGAGTCAAGGGTGAGTCCTTCCGGTGAAAAGAATTGTGGGTGAACGTTTTATGGCGGCAGTTAGAAGAAGCCTGGACGCTTGTTTGATTAAAAGAAAATCGAAGTCATCTGCCGATATCTGCCACAGAAAAGGTAAATTATTGGTGTTTTTGTTAAGGTACAGCCTTACTCAATATTATGTTTACTATATTACAGAGATTAGGTAGCATATGTGAAATACACCACTGATTTTGTTTTTGATTAAAAATTCAGATTCAAATTTATGAAATCGACGTGTGTAGACCTTGATGGGTCCATGATCCAGTTAGTACTTTATATTGAAATCTTAAGCTGATATTCATCATAATATGAATAGAGTTGAAAATTTCACCATATTGATAGGCCTGGGCAATCTCGTTCCCAGAGGCAGCCGCGGGGCCGAAGGCCTCTGGCACATTAGACCGTCCATTTTTTCCATTTTTTTTTCAAACCTAAGCCCCGCCCATTCTGACCTCTGATTGGTCAATCTTTTGGGGTCGATTTCTAGAGATCGGATCGTCGTTTAGTTTGTTGTAAAATGATCCTTGAGTCAAAGTCAACTCGCTGACATAAAAAATTGGATCCTAAACGAACAAATTCAAGTTTTTGTAAAGATCTATTTTTCTACGCGTGAGTATATTTTTAAGTGATTCGGTCATCCAGGCACGTAAAATCAGGGGCATACGACGCAAATAAACGAGAACTTTCGCGCGTAGGAATTACATATCATTTTCCGGGAAAATGGCTACCCCGATTCACCAGAGAAATTTCTTCAAAAAATTTTCTGGTTTCGAGATTGAGGCCTGGGTAGACTATTGCCGCGTTGCATTGGCGGGGGCTATTCGGATAATTATAGGTATGAGTCAAAACCGAGTCGCCAATTGGTTCATAGGTGAGTCATATATATATCTCCACAAAAGCGTATGAAAATGAGTCAAGACTGGGTGAATAGTAGATCACGATTTTAAAACCATGAGACTTTAGAATTTGTTATAGTTGGACATACTTAAATCTCACAAAATTCAACAAATACCGAGTTCTTCCTATATTGTATCCTATTATTAACACCGATTCGTACCAAATGTTTTAAGATACCCCACCCCACCCTCAGCTTTTGTAATTCTAGTTCAAATAGACTTAACCCTTTCTGGCATTGGTCACTGAATTTGCCAATAGATGGCTTCTATGTGTGTAGGTTTATACTGATCAAAGTGTTTTTCCCTCAGATTATAAACGAATGTCATCGTCTAACGTCAACCCTCTTTAACCAAAAAATCTTAGAATGGTTAAAAGAAAATGGGGCAAAGGTTCTTGAAGTCAAACCAACCGAAGATGTACATATACCTAATGATTGCAACAGTAAGTATTTATTATGATCGGATTCTCTTTTGGCAAAGGGCAAAGTGAAGACGCAAAAATTAGATTTTGCCGTACGGTTGCAACGTGAAAAACCAAAGGTAAAAAGCGAAATTATAGATGAAATGAAATGGGATTTAACGTCCTATCTACAGTTTTGCTCCTAACCTGAGCTAATGGAGACGGGTATACGCCATACAGTGTGGTATGAGGGAAATTTTGTCCGGACAGTGGCGCTACGGCCTACTTTTGCATCGAATTCCAACTGTCAAGGGATCTTTGGGTACACGGCACCTCGGTTTTTTTTTTATCCCATCCGAACAACTAAACAGCCGTCCTTGTCAGGCCCTCCGTCCTGCACCACTACGACGGAAAATCTGGATGAACTTTCTTGGCAAATGCAGGGATGGAACACACGCCTTCCAGAAAAGCTAGCCAACGTGTTACCAAAATTATATGTATTATAGTCCTGGCTTATATCTTGTAAGGTTTCTGCAGGCTTCAATGTCGGTTCTGTTATGTCCTGGTGGAGCGGAAGGTTTGCTTAAAATTGAATTATTATAGTGGACCGTTAAGTATGACGCTGTACCACTTAATTGATATCAGTAAGGGGCGCGAAGAAAGATACTCGGAATTTGCCAAATACGGTTGTCCCATCGTCATTGATGCAGGCCAGAGTGTCTGACAGGGAAAGAGAGTTCCGTGTGCAATTTAGAGCACATGTTAAAGACCCTCTAACTGTGGAAAATCCAAATATGAAGTGCACACGAACACAATTTTGTGTGTTGCTGCCTCGAATACTGAAAATTTTTCGTTGAGTGTGGTAGGCTTTTCGCACGTCTAACATTTATGGGCTGTCAGGAATTTACAACTTTTGAAGGTATTTTAACTGAACACAAGGTATGCGCCATTTGGTTCACCAAATCGCACTTTAATCGCCTTCCGAAATTCTCTTATGATATGATTCTTTTTACAGGGCGAGCTGGATATTCTTCAATTACAGCCCTTCCTATTCTGCTTAAAGAGGACCTTAAAAAATGCGGTGTCCAACAGATGTGGTAAGCAAAAAAAAATTTTATGTTTTACAGAGGGGGGATTGGGTTGTCATTTTAACACCTGCTTAACTTAAAAATTCGATTAAAACAATAAAATATTTATGAAATGAAAAAAAAAATGCCTTTAAAACCATACCTTTCGGCACCGACTAGGATAATGAAGACGGGCATAAGCCACAGTGTTAAGGGGCGGGGTGCGATGAAAACAATCCACTTATTTCAAATTCTAACTACCAAGTCTTCTTTTATACGTGTACACGGTACCTATTGGGCATTTGTCCCATCCTAACGAGTCCGTGTCTTACCGTGGTTCCCCTAAATATTTTTTAAGTCTTGGATGTTTGTTTTGTATCATTTCAGAGACCAGAGAGAATAACAACTCCCACTATTCTACATCAAGGGGATATCATGGATGGCGAAACTACATATGAAATTTTAATGGATGACATCGTTCTGGCTCGTGCGTTAGAATTTCTAACGGCAATCGAAGTGTTATTCGCTGTGTACTATATATTTGATATCGAATATTGTTCAAAGATGTTAAACACATGAACGTTTATCAAAAATATCATTCTTGGAATCGAGGACAAAATTAAATACCAAGAAAGGTCATGTCATTATTAACTAAGTTGAAATAGTTATTTTAAACGTCCACATTTTTAGTTTGTGGACCCCATATCGGTCACAATTTCCATCCGATTTTGTTTTAACTCAAAATGTAACTTTGCCAAAGATCTTGGGATGAGTTCGAATTATACACATATAATCGATCTTTAACTCCTTGCATGACTGAACCTTTTTAATATTGTGGAATATATATGGGTCACGGTGATTAGTTGATATTAAGTAATGTTCAAATATAATCATTGCACAACAATCACGCTTGAATTTAAATTGCGCGAAAATCAGACCGACACTTCTCAACAAATTGTCCATCCCACCTTATTATGGAAATAGTGGCCTGCAACTTTCTTGGTTATGTCCCATAACATTTACGCAATTTTTCACACACAATAGATAACCTATATTTTCTGTCCGATTTAGATGCAACTTAAAATATGTGATATGAAAAAAAATGAGTTTGGGTTTTGGTGTGCATCAGACCTTCAGTTACGGAGTTATACTCTCTTTGCCAAAAACCTTGTGAACGCGAAAGGGGCTCTTCCTTTATCTATATTATGGTTATCAAAATTGGTTTGACACAACGGTTCGCGATAGAGGCTACAACATTTAACGGATTTCTTTCATATTTGGTGAGTGGCATTCGGATCACGAGGTAAGAACCATATCGATATTTAGTGCGCTTTCTTATTTTCATTGTTCTTGAACTGCCAATTGTGCCCGCATATTGCATGACAACAACTTTTTCTTTTAGACAATAGAATAAAATATGTATAACTTATATGGAGTGCTTTATTTTTAAATTAAACATACGTTATGCGAGAGCTATGCTGCCTGTTGCAGACCTTTCTTTAGGCCTGAAATATTATCTAAAATATTATTTGGACATTAATGAACTTATCACTAGCCTGTGATATTTACTGAATTAGGAACCGATTTTTTGCTCAACTGTTCGTAATCTCGCATAATGTATTTTTAAGTTGTTTTTTTTTTTTTTAAATATTGTTTCTTTATTGAGCTGACATAATGCTGATCACATCGGGAGAAACGGTATGTTATTCGGCTAAAAAGATCGTCAATTCAAAGACGAACGCGGAATCATATACTGCAAATGTGGAGGTTAATACACCAGGCATAAGGTTGTTGGAAAACTAAGCATACACGAATTGTGTAATCTAATAATTGAAAAAAATAACATCTTCGCATTCGTTTTTACAGATATTTTTCGTCAACTCTGTGCAATGCCAACCAAAGAATCATTAAAAAAGGAGAATTAAATCCTAATTAATTAGGATTCCAGTCTGTGTGGAGTCATTTGACTCGTTGCGTAAGGCTAATTATGTGACTCAAATATTTTTGCATTGATTCACTTTACAAGTCACTTGACTCACTGTACCTAGTTGTGTTACTCATCTCTTGTGTCACTAGACTCACTAAAGTAGTCACTAGACTCACTAAAGTAGTCGAAGAACTCACTTTACCTGACGAGTCACTTGACTCACTTAACGAGTCGTTTTATGGATTTTTTGGTGAGTCACAAAGATGAGTCTTTTGACTCATTATTTGAGTCCAAAGTAAGTTCCAAGTTAGTCCCAGGGTAGTCAATGGAAACTGAGTCGTTACTGAGTCGTTTTATGGATACTCACTCAAATGAGTCAACTGACCCACTTTTTTCTCTCTGTGTACTGAGTCTAGCGAGGTAAGCAAGGTCTTATTTTGTCACTAAGATGTTTCTTTACATTGTACAGACGTCCACACGGATTGACACTCCGATGTTTCGCAGTGAAAAGTTGCCCAGTAAAATTGACTGGGGTTCAAATTATTTTCGACATTGATTGAATAGGCCAGTCCCTGAACGGTCAGGGTGAGTGTAAAGAGACCGACGTTCAGAGCTGAACTACAAAGTACCTAGCGGGTTAATTTTTGTCGTCCCATCCGTCCTGCATCACTGGGGGGGGGGGGGGAACAAAAAACATCTACTCAATCGGATGGTACAAAAACTTGGGTTATACCTGACAGATGGAATCCGTCCATATAAGTCTAGGCCGTGACGCCGATTTCTCCGGTCAAATTATCCTTTACATTGCTTGCGTAAGCTCGTCTTCATTATCCCGTTTGGGGTTGAAATGCAGACGTTAAACATCACTTCGTTATAATTTGTACACATGCTATATGCGAGTAAAGTTGCAGACCTACATTAAAATAAACTGCGCTAAATGTTTGCAAGATAAAATCACCTAGTCTAAGATAAATATAGCACTAAAGACGAGTATTATGGGTAGTGTTTGACAATCAGCTGATTTGACAGACATGCCTACAGTACGTGATGTTGTTTATACATGTTGTATCTAAATATAATAAACAGACATGCAGCATTCCACAGTGAGGAGATAGTAACTTATTTAGAAAAAAAGCAAATCGCGATATAAGGAAAAATAGATGTAGAGGTTCAGCCTGTAGCCATGCGTCTTACAGTTCAAGAGTTATCATGCATTACGGAAGAGATATTGGTGTTTATGGAGCGGAATTCACGACATAATTCAAATTCTAAACCTTGTTGCTTGTGCTAATATGATTACTTCTAATATACCAGTGGCTATTTACACTAACTTGTTAATGTCTTATTTCTTAAAGCGGCATCATGGAAGATAAGATAAAGAGCTGACAGTTCTTGCTATAATAGTTGAAAATAGATAATCTGAATGGAATATGCTGAAAATTGAATTTCGCAGTAGCCATGACTGTCATTGTTACCGTTGATACGTTAATAAACTAATACTCTTTTATTCATTTTTATGATTAATCATTGGAATTTGCTATCGTATTTTGTTTTTTTCATATTAACATTCCATTAAAGACGCCTTCCTGTCTACAAAACTGTGCTGTTTGATATACATGTATGTGGACTAAATCATATATAAACTAATTGATATATCAAACCACAGGGACTTGAAGGGATTAAAATAAAACTTCTTACTACTGCTTGACTATAATAGTACAGTGGGATTAAAATAAAACTTCTTACTACTGCTTGACTATAATAGTCACACTATACTATTATAGTCAAGCAGTAGTAAGAAGTATTTCATCTTAGCCGTCTGAACGCAACCTTGTTTCACAGGAGAGAATTACTTACGAATTATCCCTGTAACGGATGGCTGTCCAAAACACGTGCGTTGACTGCACGGCTCGTAGTCATTGGCTCAACGGCTCGTGCAATGTTTACTTAACACCTAACTGCTTCGGGTAAAATGATACATTTTACTCATTTTAATGCCCATTTTCACTAAATAGGAAATATTTTTGAACTACAAATACTTCAAACGTCTTTATTTATTTTTCTTTTACCTCAAAAAAAATGTTTGAGAATTTAATTTGTCGGAGTAAAAAAGTTAATATGCCGTACTCATTAAGCCTCGTCAATGTCATGCTTATCAGTGATTGTATATATAGCGGCCAAGCGAATATTCACTGCGGGATCAGTTTGGTCTGAACGCTGTAAGTTACATTCCTGCGGGAAAATTTCGGGTCGGGCAGTATTATCGAAAGCGTGCGAGGACCAAATAAAGAATACGAAGCTAATTTTTTCTGAGCGGACTGTTCGAAGTTTTACTAGATATTCTCGAATGTAGTGCCGTTCTACGATAATCCATTATAAATGGTGCGGATATTCCATCACACGGTAGTCTGTAAAGTTGATTATGGGCTTGTATAAATGACTAATTTATCAATTATATATATAGAACATTCAAGGTAAAAAAAAAAGCGACATGTAATAGGCAGATTTCGCTGTTATACATGTATATCGTGCATCTAAAAAAACAAAAAATAAAACCAAAACCAAAATATGAATAGTCTTCTGATTACAAACCGGATATCAATTTACCTATCGTTAATATCGTCTGCGGAGGATTGTAGAGCGAATATTATGAAATATTCAATCCATCGTATCCTTGTAAATATTAATAGAATTTTTGGAACTATATATTTATTTAAAATTCAACTTTCACGGTATTGTAGTTTTTTTCAAAATTCCTAAAATGGCGATCAGGGTTTTTAAACATGATCAAGGTAAATTCGGTTTTCGGAAGTGTTTGCCTATGAGTAGCAAACTTCGAACTTTGGGTTTTCTGGCAATAATACTGAAATTATTGAAACCATATTATCTGAGAGGATAATAGTTTATCTAGACTGAAGGTTTCTATGTGAGAGAAACACCTGACATTCGTATGTATATCTTTGGAAATATGCGTTTTAGATTAGTATAATATTGTTGGGAGTAAAGGGTAAGATGGGATCGATGTCAGTAATATATAAATATTACGTGTACGCGCCACGTGTGCATAACGTGTATTGTTGGTGTTCTATATATAGATCTACAACAATGAAATAAAAGTACAACCCGATAAGGCGAATGAAATGAAATGGGGTTTAACGTCCTACTGTTCTGATCCTAAACTGAGCTAATCAAGACGGTCATACGCCATACAGTGAATGCCATGATGGGAAATTTTGCCCGAACAGCGTCGTTACGGCCTACTCTTATATCTAATTCCAACTGCCATGGGATCTTTTACGCGCATGCCAATGTGTACACGGGGCCTTGGTTTTTTTTTTTGTCTTATCCACGACTAGACATGACTCTAAAATTAGACATGGTTGCTTTTTAGAACAAATAAGTTCACACACACACATGCACATACCATGTACAGATAGCATGTTACTAAATAATAACAACCAATAATCATGCAGTGTAGCGAATTAGTGCCTACTTAGATTGCACATAATTTAAAGAGAAACAGTTGATTAGCGCGGACGTAAATCAGGAGGGGTCACATATTCCCGAAGCAATGGCCCAAGAAATCCCTCTCTGGTAGGATATGGGAGGGGTCACGAGTATGGAGGGGTCACGACTAAGCGGTTTTCGTCAAATTCAAAGTACATGCGATTTCGCTTACAGTAGTGTAAGCAGGAATTAGTGAAATGTGTCACACAGAAGCACGCATTAAAACTCAATACTAGCATTGATGCCAAAACCGTTATCTTTAGTCAAGGACACTTAAGTTTGATTTATTTTTTCTATAGGCCCATAACCTGCCTAGAAGAAACCAAGTATGAAAAATGCTAGATTTGATTTGTATCTGACACTAGTATTAATTTGTCTGCATAGCAAGTTGTGGAGAATAAGTTTTATTGCTGACTCAAACACTATAGGCCTAATGGTTCTATAATTATCCTTGACATAATGGAGAGAGAGAGAGAGGGGGAGAGAGAGAGAGAGGTAGAGATGGGGTTTAATTTCAACTCGACACAAACTACGTAGGGGTCTTTAGCAGTGAGAGGAAACCGGAGTATCCGGAGAAAACCCACGAGGTTGGACAGGCGATCCTACTCCTTGCCACGTACAACAGTGTGTATGATTGCGCGCACGCTAATCATTTAGCCCCCCCCCCCCCGCCTTGACATAATGGACTTGGATTCTTTTCGTTTGTAAGACGAAGAAATTTTATTTATTTCTGATACTGGATCGATCAACGAATAAAATGCCATAAGGGCTCGTATCTAATATCTATATAATGTTCTGGGGTCAGAATATCTATATAATACTCCCCCATCTTCTATATTAGAATCCAACAAAAAGATGACAATTTCTTTTATAATTTCTTTTATTTTTTTCAAAATGAAAAACAAATAATGATTTATTTATATGTGCAGAAGGGGAAACAATATGTGAACAAAATCTGAGTAACATCAGAAATGTTGATCAAATATTCATATTATTACATGCCATGATACTTTTATTACCTCTTACACTCAAGCACAACCAATTTAATCAAAGTGAGCAAAATTTATTATATTATATATATATTTATCTAACTTATTCTAATCATTTCAATGTTACTGAATGGCATTATTAACAATAACACTTGTATTAAAAACACCAATATCTAGGGGAATGTATGGGTCATTTTTGCTTTATAAGGTTTTCCATACATTGCCTACATCCGCTGAATCTTCAGACAAATAAAGATTACCATGCAAGATAACACCACACTTTGTAAAAGATGGGCGGAGAACTGGAGAATTCGATAAAAATCATTGTCACATTGAATTTAAAAAAAAAAGAAATCGGTTAAAAACTCAAGCCGTAAAATATATAATCGCGTTCACTAGGTTTTCGGAAAAGGGGGGCATAATTCTCGAATTGAAGATTAGATGCACCCTCAAATCAAACTCCTTTTGCCCTTAATGCTTTGTGGACTCTTAATTTTGGCTGCAAAGTTTCGTTCTTATTTCACCAAATTCGAACTCACGATGGTTGTGTAATGTCCACAAGCAAATGTGAATCGTCAATGTAAACGCACATATTATGGATGTCCGCACGGACAGGTAGAGACGGCATATTAGTGTTACGTTCATATGAAAATCTGAGCGTAGAAAAAGCAAAATATTTTTACTGTATTATCACATTGGAACGAATACGAGATCATATGACATAATCTATGACATAATCAATGACAAGCAATTAGCAGAAATTGTAGATCAGATCATGACTTTCGTCGTTAAAATCATTCATCTTTTGTGGCTATGTACTAGATTTTACACGATCAACAATTCCATAGAACCTGTTTTCCAATTTCAACAAGTCATACCTGAATGCAAATCATGTACATTTCTGCACACAGAAGACAGGGCGACGGACAAACATGGGGCTTCGGCAATTTTCGACCAAACAGTAATGTGGGCATATACCAGTGCGTCATTTGTATGTTTTGGGGAAACATCAAATGTATTCAAATAAAAATAAGTCTGAATACGATTGAAATTTGGGCGCCATAATATACAGTAATGGTGTATATACCTTATAAAATTTCAACTCAAAATATTGAGTCGTTCGGACGTGAACGTTAAAAGTGCTTATCCAGACACGTAACCCTTTAATGATTGCGGGGAAATTTTTTCGTTGGGTGTCTTAATTAGAGATTTCCGTTCCTTTAGAGGTCTGTACAATGAATGACCCATGTGCTGTACTTGATAACGAAAGGTCGTGTCAGGTGGCATACGAGCAGCGTTTGACCCTATGACGTCACACATTGATTAATCAATCAGCGTTGATGTTTGTAGGTGTTTGCCCACAGTTCCTTTCAGAGCACACCAAGAACTCCCCATAATAAACCGTTTCATTGTCTAATTCCTGTTCTAGATCCTAGTGTTGTGAAGACAAGAAACACGAAATTTTGACCTATACAAAAAAATAGGTTGCCAGGCAACGAAACATACGCCCACTCAGTAGTTAAATCGTCCAGGTAGTCAACAAGAGTTATTGCATTTTAAGTAATCATCAGAAAATCATTAGAATTTGTTTGGTTTTTATAAAGTTCTGCCCCATGCTAACATTTAGTATACGAAACATTTAATATTATTTTTAAAATCGGATAATAATTGCGACCTCTAGATGGACCACAAGCTAAAGAAGTCGATTTTGCGTACAATCAGGGGCTATAATTCTGGAAGTTACAATCCGATATGAGCAAATATCAAAAACAAGATCTTTGGGTTATTAACATGTATTTCAAGTTTCATCAACATCAGATTAAAATTGTGACCTCTACAGGGTCCACAACCTTGATATACCATATTTTTACACTTTTTGGGTACAAGCGGCGGCCATTTTGTCCGTCAATTTTGCTCTGATTTTCACGAAATTCGAACTCACCCATCACAACGGTGTAACTGTGATATAATCAAACGTTTTCTTTTAAAATCAGATAATAATTGTGACCAGGGGCGTGGTGAGGGCAATTATTGAGAAGAAATTATGAGTAACAAAAAAGATTTTGGCACAAAAACCCTTTTACTGACCGCGGAGCTGTGGCCGGCGAAGCCGGCCACCGCGAGCGCCGAAGGCGCGAACTCGCGGCGGGGGTCCGGGGGGCCCTCCCCCTTGAAAATTTCGAAAATTAGAAGCCCAGAAACGCAATCTCCAGCAATCCGAGACAAGAAATACGGTAATAAAATATGATTAAATTTTCCAACTTGACTCTTTCAAAATTTTTTTAATTGGGTCAGATGAAACAATTTTTCCACTTACAAATGTTTTTCATTTTTTGAGTAATTTGATTGTGATTTTGGCGCAAAAACTTTTTGGCGCATGAGTATGGCTACTCATGAACTCATTCTCACCACGCCCCTGATTGTGACCTCCAGAGGTACCACAAGCTAAAAAGGGCGATTTTTCGGACAATCAGGGGCCATAATTCAGGAAGTTACGATCCGATTAGCGCAAGTATCGAAAGGAACCAAGATCTTTGGGTTATAAACATTCATGTCAAGTTTCATCCAAAGTCGTTCAAAATTGTGACCTCTACACTGTTCACAAGCTAAAAACGTGATTTTTCGTACAATCAGGGGCCATAACCCATGAAGTTACTTTCCGATACATGCCAATATCGAAAGGAACCAAGATCTTAGAGTGATAAACCTATATTTTAAGTTTCATTGAAATCGGATAAAAAAATTGTGACCTGTAGACTGTCACAAAAAATTGTGGACGGACGGACGTCCGAACAGGGGCGACGACAATATACGTCCACATGAAAATGTGGGCGTATAAAAACCGAAACGAAATGGGACCTGTGTTTTAATCCGATTGCGTTTATATATTCTAATGACGAATGTTGACAAATGTTTAATTCATCATTATCTAATTCTTTGTTGTTTTAACTATATCCCATTTATATACATGTTTTGGAGTTTGCAGGGCCCTAAATTCGTCAAATGACGTCCGGGGACATAAACTATCTCTAAAACAAAATGTGGTATTCAATCTTTAAAGTTTAATACAACACAAATTGTGTAAAGCGATGGACAAGAACAATATACACTGTATCACAATAGTCTTCGCCCATACTTCATGATTCAGGAGACGTTTAAAAGGTAAAGAAAACAAATTCTAATGCATAAGGAAAATATTCCTTTTAAATATACTATTCTACATTATAATATATATAACAATATGTTTATTAAGGATTTTATATATCACAGACTATAATTATCAACATTAATTAACGACATATGCTCCTCCTTTTTTCCCTACATACCGAGTTGTAATGGACTAATATATCCTGCAACATAAAAACAAAACGACATTTACACAGATCTGACTATCCATACATCTGATTCAAAGTCGATGAGATATACATGTGATATAAAAGCACATTTTATAGGTCTATATTGTTCACACACGTGTATAATACATGATATAAATATATAATGGATGTTTTTAACGTGTTCAATATAAAGTATTTAAAACAATAAATAACGACCCAATGCATTAACAAGATCCACTGAAGATCTTTATACTATATGTTTTAGTTATATAATAATAATAACACAATGACATATAATTAAAGCACAATATCTTACATAAAACAGGACGTCATGTCTATCATCTGAAAGTACAGCTATGTATCATCAAGTTCAACGTCTTTGCTTTACGTCGACATATTATAATAGTGCTGAATTCATGTGGCATTTTGATTAGTTACATAACAAGCTGTTTACGGTTACATTTTAGTTACAATATAATGTAGTAACCGCCATTCAGTTTGTTTCTAATTTTAGTTTTGCTATGCGCTTAATTGTTGACAGTGCTACACAGAATGAGCTCGTATCATTGGTTCTAAATGTAGATAGATACCCACTTCACAAAGCAAATCAACACATTAGATACACACTTTTGCGATGTATATAATTAATTATCCAGTCATATACACGATTTATTTATTTACAATCATTTTTTATGGTGACGACAAAATCTGTCGACAGAGCAATGTATTAATTTGTTTGTTTCGTCACCATACATTTTGTTGTATTGATTTGTCCTGCATTTCGTCTTTCCCTTGTGTCAATGTCATAACAAACTATCACGACACAACAGAATTGTGGTTAATAACACCACAAAATAAGGTTGATAATCATAACATAACTATTTTGTTTTGTCAAAGCCCTAGTTTTTGTCATTCTGTGGCAATAATTATATTGTGGTATTGTGTACATGTACAATGTATATCAATTATCCAAATAAAGAGGTAGTTTCAACAATAGGCCTACTAAATACATTCAACATGTTATGGTGAACAGTGGCACACACCCTTGTATGATAGACAATATTAAGATAAACGATGATTGAATACTTTAATTATATAATGATACGTTATAAAATGCACGAATGCAAATATGGGATAGTTTTTGTGAAATGAAAAAAAGAGATATAATTGTCTTGCTGTACAAAGTCTATTGAGTATACATGTAGAGTACCCACTTACATGTAGGCCTACATATACATCAGATAACAACATTTCTTATATCACATCGTTTATATGTGCACCATGATGTTATAAATTCTTCTACAATTTCATTGTCTAAAGATATATAATCTATTTGTTATGTATCATGAATAGTAAACAATAACATATGCACATTTGATGGCATAAAATAATATTTCACTTTTGTGCTTAATAATTCATTATATAACAATCTTTTTCGCTTCTCTTAAAGCCATATTCATAATATCAACATTGGGCTTGAACGTATTATGCAAGTGGATTTTTGATCTCTCTCTATATACATGTATATATAATAAGTGAGGAGTATAACACACCATGTAACATTTCAGATTCACAAACATACGAAGATAAGACGATAAAAACCCTCACACTTGTATTATTGTAGGACATATCATGCATCAACTATGTGTTTCCAACAAATCTCAAGGTTATTGCATTTTCATTTAAAAATGAAATAAATACTTTAGATTTATCCCCAACCCCCACCCCAGAAAAAACCCAGATATGAGACAATCTCTAAATGCAAAGATTAAAACAAGGGCAATAATCGATCGGGTTAACAACATATGTAACATTAACAATGTAGGAATGAATGCGTAAATACGACTTTGAGGCATAAGTCCTTTTAAAAAAACTACAGTAAAGGATAGTTTGCCACGCAACGAAACATACCACCACGGCAACCCAAGCATCGGAGCAGTTCACAAAGGTTGCTGCATATTGATTCAGTTTTAAGACAATAAAAACATACAGGATCAAGAATAAGAGTGATAGCTCAAACAGTAAACGCCAAAATGTATAAATCTCAAGTCTGGGGGATTTAAAGTTTAGAACGATTAGAAGATATTATAAATCAATAAGCAACAACACTTTTCGTCTCATGAACATAATTACTGTGTATTAAATTTATGAACCAGATGACTTTTGGGGCGTATTGGGGTGACGACAATATACAACCACTGTTCATTACGGACATATGATTAATACTCTCCAACAATGGGTAATTTCAAAACAGTAAAACAAAATATTAATAACTGACATTTTAAGCATTGATAACCATGCATGATATAAGGATATTTTATGCATGTATTTTCGACAGAGAAACATGTATAATATTATGGTGTATATATTAGGTATTTATATACATTAGGTTTGAATAATAGCTACACACGAAAAGAAATAATTTTTTGTTCGGGTTTGTCGGAGTTAAAACTTTTACTCTTCGCTTAATTAAATGACTTCCCAATATCAAACATTTATTAAATGTATTTAATGGACAGATTGTATGTGGCAAGTAACATATCGTGTGCAGGGCAAGATAACATAAATACACTTCCATTAACTCTGGACCGAACAAACATCCACACATACAGCCATACAAGTCTGAGTGAACGTTGCCAGTAATAATACTGCACATTCATTCGAATTCTGGCATAATTAACGGGCTGTTGAAAGTTACGAACAAGTAGTATAACATATCTATAAATTTATATACATCACATGCCTTAAAAAGTGGCGAGTGTATATTTCAATGATCTGATAATATTCACCTGTCAAATTACTTACTGTGCCAATATATTTCAATATTTAAAATGATTGCATATAAGGAATCATAAAGCACTAACCATAGATAACATTAATTAAATATTACATAACTATGATAACGATATTTCTGTAGTTGTGGGCATGTATAATTAGTAGGATAAATCAGGGAGTAATTGGGATGATTTGGTACTGGGAAGCATATCAGTACGCCTTCTAAAAATATATTTATACATACAGACACGTTTATATGCGCGTGAAATCTCGATTATCATGTAAGCCTCTCAGACAACGTCTGTGGTGAAGTGAAAAAGACTGGAATATCAAGTCTGTTTATAAATCTATAAGCAGACGGTGGGTTATTGATCTACTTATCTGACCTACGTTTCACCTTACCTATTAACACTATAGAACATACATATTATATATTTGAGGGTACCTAGAGCAAAAAACAACTTTTTTTAAAAACAAAAATGTACTTTTTATGTATTTAAGAAGTTTCAAGGTTCATTATCCAGCATTTGTTTTGTTTTTTCATTGTGTCTTTTCGCATATCAATTCAAACCCTTATTATCAAAATGTCCTATAAAGTTGTACTATTCAAAACTTTTTGTCTTTCAATATTTTTCATTGATTTAACTGTAAGCCTACACCATGGATTATGCGTAATAACGTATCTTGTATTTCTAACACCAAAGTCGAACCCCTTATCACCCAAAAGTTTACATGCAGTTTTATTATTCATATACATGCATTAACAAAAGGTGCTTTGTCAAAACTATATACATTTACTGTTTTTTTTGGAGGTGGGGGGGAATGGCCAAGTGGTTTAGAGTGTCGCGCTTCGACCTCTGGCTGGCGACTGTGGTTTCGAGTCCTGGCGTGAGCGTATGTGGCATGGAGATGGGGGCGCCTCCTCAAACTCGTTGGTTTCCTCCCTGCACTCCGGTTTCCTCCTACTGTTAAAGACCCCTACGCGCAAGCGAATTATTGAAATAAAATTAAACCATACGTTAGTCCCGAAATGACCTAGTTTGCGTTGAGTGGACGTTTAACCCCATTTCTCTCTCCCTCTCTTTTACTGTTTATATTAATGTGAAGAATTGTTATTACACAATTATCATCATATATGTTTGAACGAAAGTAATAGCACAAATGTCGTTGCTATATATACCTGTCTTAAATTTCAAATACGCATATCGGAATAAATTTGGGACCAAAAAGTTTTTTTTTTTGTTTTTTTTTTTTAAAAAAATAGAAGTAGTTACTGCTGATTGTGTGTTCTATATTTCAACTTTGTTTTGTCATGTCAAAACTTTAATTACGTTTGCCTTACTATTTCAACCAGTATTTTCAACAATGTATAAGACATTTTCTGCAATTGTTGATTATGTTATTTTTAAGTATTTATCTATATACTACTATTGACTAGGTGTACACGCTTGGTTTATTTTCCGGTGCATCTATAATTATTATATATTCACAATTTACCATTATAAATATAGGCTGTAGAAAATTAAGTAATTCAATTAAGCGGATTACATTTGATATAACAAAATTATCGGTCTATACAGTAATAAAAGACAGTGTTTTTTTTAAAAAAATGCTTACGTACTAAACAGAGATAAGAGTCATGCACCGGGATTATACGGTAAAAGCCCTAAATCATTAACACGGGTATCACAAGTTGCCACAGAAGTAAACAGCCCTATATTTACGGTAATACCTTTTATTTGTGAGCCTGCAATCTGATTTAAAATATAGATGTATATTTCGTTTCGTTTTTTTATACTTTCGATGGCCTATACATACAGATTTGGCAAGATATGGTGGGTGTTCACGTCAAGGGTCAAACAAGCAAACTTTGACCCTACGACGTTTCAAGTGGTTTACCCACAGTTCCTTGCATCAAAAGACCAAGAACTCGCCCTAACAGACCGTTTCATTGGCTAATCCCTCACATCATCCAGACCACGTCGATGATAAGAAAACTTCTAGATCCTAGTGTAGAACGAAATTTTAAACTAAAAACGAAATGAAACAGACCTGTGTTTTAATCAGATTGGTTAGTCTGTGACATCGGCTCTCGGAATAATTTCCAGCTTAAAGGGCGCATGGCTCTGTGGAACCATGAAGTGGATTCAAAGCACACATTAATGTAATATGAATTTATGTTAAACTGTTTTATATTCAATTTCACCAAATATATTGTGATTTGTAATCAATTGTGTTCTCTAAACAACGCGAACAGTCCAAATTGAACGACAGTCATTTACGTTTATTTATTATTACTTCCACATACGTGTCTATTTTTTATCTGTTCATTACAAAATAGAACCCGAAACCATAGAATACACGACTCATGTACTGATTATTAAATATTAATTTTGTCTTAAATATTGAAAAATAGCGGTTGAAATTTAATAGCGCTGGTATAGCCATGAACCTGGAGTAGCTAACTCAGAAAATAAGTTGTAGTCCATCGCCACCAGGCCTATATGTTACTCCCGGTCTGGGATACACCTCTACACCAAATCTCAGCCTCGGGACAGGCCTATAGAGTAGCAGCTAACCCTGAACAGGCGGACAAACAAACTACAGTCACGAATATTAGAATAGATTACAACATCAATATGGATTGAAACTGTCCAATACTGAATTCTAATTCGTGTTTTTAATTTCGAATACTGTGGAAAACATATGGTGTTGAGACTTGAGAGGTTTAGATCCTTTCTAACCAGAAGTGGACAGACATGTCATTATGGTAATACAAATGACATGTACTTATTATGTAATGGTCTGTGACATGGGCTCTCCGAATGAGCTCCACTAGCATAGACCCACAGGCACTTGAAGTAATTAAAATAAAACTTCTTACTACTGCTTGACTATTATACTATACATTATAGTTAAGTTTTATTTGAATCCCTTCAAGTGCCTCATAGACCATAGCCTTACGGTGATAAAGACCATTGACGACCCGTGGTCATGGAATCTTCAACTAGTAGGGTATGATAACCATCAATTTGATGTAAATTAATGTCCACTGCCCTTGGCTTCAGAATCATCTCGATCGGGACAGTGGATCAATAAAGAAATTTAAGGAATATAATTCCGTTCAGCAATAAGCTAGCACTAGCAGCAAACCTAGGATCTCTTTACCTATGTCATAGTAAGGTGTAAGATTTCAGTGAATAACTAAGGGAGTTTGTCCTTTCTTATTGTTGTGAATCCTCACAAAACCTGGACAAGTCAAATTTTGTTCTTTACTTCTGCTAGACCATAGACGTATAATATCGCTGACCTGATTGGTTCAGTAAACATGATTTGTAAATGTCGCGATTCATTTTGATTTATGTCAAATTAGAAAATGCATGATACACGTTTTCTGATTAGTTGTCTTAGTAAGACCGGGTCATTTGAACACCAGTGTCAAAATAATACCGCCAGGCGTTCAACAATTCAGCAAGGATATACTGTATAGGATTGGCGATGCATAGTTTCAGGGGATTGTTAGAATAGCTTAATGTGGCCAGCAAGTTTCTAAACTTCTTAACAAATTAATATCTCTAATAAAGGTTCTTAAAAATTAGGGTTCAACAAAAGCACCAACTAAAAATGCGTCACTCAAAAAGCACTACGAAGCAATTAAAATACCTAACTTTATAAAAAATGCATCCAGTAAGAATCATTTTCTGTTGGTATTGTTTTAGCAAAGCACTCAAAAACATAGTTAGCACTAAAATTGTTATCCCAATAAACAGTTTCTCCGACAGTGTATGACACAGCAAATTCTAACCGGGATCCAACACCTAACTCCATTGGGGCCACAATACTGAAAGAAAAACGATCCGTCGGTCCGTCGCAGGAATTAATAACATATGACGCTGCAATATCATGAAACGACACCCAATTGTTAGTAGAAAATCGTATACGAACTGCTTTATGAAATCCAATATTTGCTACTCTAACTACTCCAGTAATTGTCATATCAGTAATCACGGCATTTTCTAAACAAACTTTTTCGGCCATAACTCGTTGCTTAAAATTTGCTGCAGCTCCCGGTTGACTAAAACACGCCGACAAAAAACGAGTTCCTACCGTTTGCCGATCATTCTCAACGCCGACACGCAGATCTTTCATCGCTGACGCGGGTATTTTAGGCGGCGCCTCTACGTTCAATATATGCCTTACATCTTCCAAGTCCAAACCCATTGCATCCGCGAAACGTACAGCCTTTTTCCTTCTCGGTGTTCCCGGCGGAGTTTTGTTTGTTTTTAAAGATGATGATTTCCTTAATTCGGCTCTTGAGAAATTAAATTCCGAATCCTCATATACTGGACTATCAGATATCAAATCGTATATAGATTGCCTAGATCCTTCATTTGGTCTATCACACAAGTCTATCCGTAATTCTGGATTCGGCTGCATTCCGATGGCGATTTTGTTAACGGCCTTCTCCAGATCGACACTATGACCTTCAGGGGACAAGCCAAGGTCATCATTATTTTCATCCGGACTGAACATTGAATCGGCAGAAGTATTGGCCTTGCTTTCCGACGTTTCGTTAGCAGAGTCCTCGGCGGAATCGAGGTCATCCGACATGTTTACGTAAATGCCTTCTTCCGATTCCTGGGAATCTCCCGATGATGTTTGTCTGTGATATATTTTACCACTTATTCCACCGGCATTCACTACAGGACCATCCATGTGAGCCTCTGCCATCCTGATATTTCCCCGGTGGTTGGATTTCTCGTATTTCTCCTTCTTTCGATTAAACACAAACTTTGAACATACACTAAAATTATCCAACAGACTATCTTGTGAATAAGAGAGATTTCTTGGCAGCAGAACACGGGTGTTATTGCCAGCAGTACACCAATCCATATCACACGACTTACGTACGTATCCCAACTATTCTACTAATAATACTATATGCCTGTACACAATATTCGCTACACACGCTTAACTGTGATTTTCGATGACTTGACAGGCACTGATGACGAAATCATCTTCCTTTTGCCGTATCCTTGTCCAATAAAATTTTGACAACCACCGGTTTTAGACTCACACAACAACTGAATTGCCAAACGGCTTAGTGAGTTGTTTTTATCCTGTCTGACATGACCCGACCGGTAACTCAAGGTCGTTTAATAATAATCGCTTTCTCTAAACACGGCTCTTGCAGGCTAATATTTAAGGGTCCATGCTATGGCCAAGACTTTGCCAACCATTCATCATTTACAGTAAGTATTTCATCATGCACGGTGCTGCATTTAACTATTTAATAAATATATTAGGGTAAACAAGACAAATTAGGTTTATATGTTGCAACTACTAGAGGATTCCCGTAAATTTATTTGCTCTGGAACAACCCATTATACGTAGGTCAAGAATGACGCGGAAGAGATAATGGAATGTGCTGTTCTATTTATGGAAAGTAAAGCACGCGGGTCCACCACATTAACAAGTGGAAGAAATTGATGAAAACACATATACAATTAAATATATTAATTCTATTAGTTTACACTTGATTACTGTCCCATAAATAGCCTGAACAATAAATTGTTATGCAGAAATATTTAACACATTGTAATTATTGTTGAAAATAATGATCCTGTTTGATCGAGACAAAAATCTATTTATAGGCATGTGCGAGTCAATAAATGACGTAGTTGTCTACATGGTATGTCTGGGGGGTTTTCTCACTATTTCTAGAATTTTCACCGGGTGGAAGTAAACAACTGGCGACAACGCGTATCTGCAGATCTTAATTTATGTACTTAAAACATGCAATAATTTCATTATTATTTAATAAAGGTTACGAAAAATATAAATATCGAAAATAAAAATAAACCAAAAGAAATTAAAAAGAATCTGAAAAATTAATCTCTAGGGCAAAATTATATAATGCATCTAATGGAATATGGCAAATTTCTGATCTTTTATAGGACATGCATCATTATATAGATATTTATTAGAAATCGGATGGATTTGGCTGTAAGAAGTGAAAAATATAAATATCGAAAATAAAAATAAACCAAAAGAAATTAAAAAGAATCTGAAAAATTAATCTCTAGGGCAAAATTATATAATGCATCTAATGGAATATGGCAAATTTCTGATCTTTTATAGGACATGCATCATTATATGCCTAGATATTTATTAGAAATCGGATGGATTTGGCTGTAAGAAGTGAACATGAAGATAATGAAAAAGTGGGCTTGATCAGCACATGCACAATTATATAGCTAATTAAATTAAAATCAGTTCCTTATTACTACTATAATCTAATTGAATTGACCTTTTAGTATGATTTTGGGTCGCTGCCTCAGAAAAATTTTCTCTTTGAAAACAGCATATATATAATCCCTGTTGCTGCCGAAATCGATGAATGTAATGAGTAACTTATTTTCGACACCTGGCTTCGTACGCAATACTTGTTATTTGTTCCATCTGAACATCTAGAAGTTTTTTCTTGCCAGGTCATCCCTCTCTCATCAATGAAAAGTAGAGACAACACTAAGAAATTTGGGGTAACTTTCACAGCGAACAGTGGGATCAAACCCCTATTGAACCTCAGACCTCCCTGTTTTAAGCCAGCACTGAGCCACTGTAGCTCCTTGGCGCTTTTTGGGTGATTTTAATCGATCACCATACTTCTAAAAACAGGGCCCTGTTTCACGAAATTTTAACATAAGATAAAATCCAATTTTAGTAGATACTTCAATTTTGTTTGGCTAAGCACTAAAATCAATCAAATATTATCCAATCAAATTACTAAAATTGGGATCTTATCTTAGTTAAAATTTCGTGAAATAGGCCCCAGGTCTTACTCTGTTATCAGTAATAGGCCCTATGTTACCTCTCATCTTGCTCTGGTAGCAAGCCCACTCATACCAACCTGGTTAAAAGAATGATTTTGGATATTTACAGATTGTACATGTAGGCTTATAGGCAACAAAACATACACCCATTACAGCTTCGTCATCAGAGCAGTCCAAATGCTGTCACATTTTTAATTTTTTTTACACAGAAATTCAAGTGATTAAATAAGTTCTTAATTTTACTACTTTGGGATATTAATAACAAAATAAAACTAGAGATATTCTTAATCATATATTTTCATATTATCTAAATCAATTTATATATAGAACCTTTCAGCTTTACCATCACATAACTATCACAATTTCATATTGTTAATTTCTGTAGTTATTGGTTGGAATTACTTATTATATTATAACATATATATGTGGTTATAAAATCTATATCAAAGTAAAAACAAATGATACTTATTACAATGAATACTATATCAACAGGCCCGGTAGAGTAGGGGGATGCCCCCCCCCCCCCCCAATAATTTGGCTGTAAGTACTCTTTCTTCAGGTTATTGCAGCCCCTGGACCCTCGCCTATAAGGAGCTAGGATGGAAGCCCCCCCCCCCCCCCCAATCAAGAATTGCTTCCGCCGGTCCTGTATATTAAATAATACATCATCTACAGTGGAAGCAATATTAGTGACTAGTTAAGCGAAACTAATTTTTACTCAAAAGGTGTCCGGATGGAATGGCCGACACTGGTAAGCATTTTTGAGTCCACTATTTATGGATGGTTAAATGGTCATAACTTATGAAATACAACATGACCGTTTATTTAGAGACTATTTAGTTATTTCAGGCTTGGTATAGATGTATAAATAAATATTATGGTGCAATTGTCAAGATATTTGAAGATATTTATTTATTTATCGGGGGGGGGGGGGGGGGCCCTTACATGGGAAAGTTTCAATAGTTAAAATAGCATTATGCAAGAGCAAAATCTGCTTTTTACAAATCTTTCTTTAAGCCTGAGATGTTATCTAAATAATCAATTAGACATTAATTAACATATCCAGACCATAATAAACTCTTTATGTCAAGGCTAGCCTTCGATGTTGGCAGATTAAAATCGTATATGCCGCGTAATGGCGGTTGATAATTAAATCAATCAAGTGGATAATCGAGACTATGCTGTTTATATTAATGATTTGAGTAATGATGACCGAGGCTATGAATATTTCAAAAGCTTTTTTTTCTCGGCTATTAGTGAATCAATTTGACTGAAATTTTCAGCAAATTATCTTTACACTATCTAGTTTTTAACTATTATAGTGAGAACTGCCATCTCTTTATCTTATCTCCCATAATGTAACTTTAAATATGCCATATGTAAGAGCTAAATTTGCCTATTGCACCTGTTTCTTTTGGTTTCAAATTATTTTAAAGATAATATGTACAGTTTAATGTACTCGTGGTCTGTCTGTTAGACTATTCGTCTTTTCAATATCCTGTTTTATAGAAACAAAATCCATTTGTAAATTACTTGCTTAATCAGGCATTATGCAAGATATTTGAATGTGGCGAATGTGCCTTTTGCAGGTCTTTCTTTTGGCTTTAAATGTTAAATATTTCATTTGTTAGGATAATCAAGACTTTGTTTATTATTGTAACAACAGTAATAATGACAATATAATTGTATCGCCGATATCTACATGTAGGCTCAGAGTGATGTAGTTTGACATTTTCAGCATATTCTTTTTCCATTATCTATTTGTTAACTATTACTATTACAGTGATGATAACTATCTGCTTGTTACCTTCTTTTACCTAATGCCGCCTTAACTAAAGGGCACATTCATTTTCTGCTTGGTCTACCTAGGCAACAGTTGAAAATTCTTACCCATACCACAGAGAACACATTGCCTCCAAAGATTCCTATGCAGGGTTTATCGTAAATTTTATGAGAAATATAACAGCTTTTATTTCTATTTAAATTTAGATACATATTGCAGTAATTCAAATTCAAATACACAAAGAATTACTTTCTTTGGGCAAGAATATCAGTCTTTGACAAAAAAAAAAACCCATTAAAGAAGCCCCATAAGCTAAGCCAAAGGACACATAGCTATTAAACAAGTACTGCTATCTAGTGAAGTGTTAAAGGATATTGTCCAAACATAGATTTTGATGCCAGCTACTCAATCACTTATTCATTTTAGCCAAAGTCTTACATATACCATGTATATGTTATACATTCTGAACAATAAAGTGTTATCTGGATAAACTAAGTCTTGAGTCAATGGTTCCATAATTACTAATACAAACTTTACTACATTACAAATCATCCATTCCCTCAAGTTTTCTCCGAGTATTCATCTTATTCCCTGAGATACATACTGGCACTGAACTAGATGCCACATGAGCAGTAATATGTGTACGTCTCTATGGTTAATCGATTGTGCTTTAAAACAGAAGTTGGAACAAAATATCTTTAAGAACCAAATACATACATTATACCTTTTTCATCACCATATTCCTCATTCTTACATATCTTACATAACTTATAAACTACCAATTGCTTGAAGATAGTAAAGATATACATGTATATCGAAAGGATGATTGACAGATTTCCAATCTGTGACTACATTCTATCATGTATCTAGAAAAGTTCAATATTACAGTTACACTAACTCACACAATGAATGCTCACTATAAAGCGTCATATTCATGCACATATCTGTTCATTCATTAATCACATTACTCTGTTCTACGTTGTTCTATATTTTATCATACACTGTACACATTATTTATCTACACATCTTTATCGTTCTATAATCAGTTTTCCTTGTCCATATAATTTTCCTACTGTTACCTGAAATATATACAACAATATCACAGATTAAAATATCAACAGCCCTTGAAAAATGCTCATGTAATATCCCTTACTAACCAAACCCTACAGTGTAGATTTACCACTGAACTGAGTTTGATTTCCATACTAAACTTCCACTGTCTGCTGTCTACAGTGAGGCTGGTTGACCAAATTTGAATCCTTCCGTCTGAATTTTAGTCGAAAGTATAATTGAGAATTTGAGAAATATTTATTCGGCTAATCTGCATGCGTAGAAATATGTGAAATAGGTCACAACTGAGAATCAAAATAGTAACGGTACACTATTTTTTCAATCTTTGATTTACAACTTTGGCAACAAAAATAGCACAGATTATTATTGGAGTAGTCAGCATTGTTCTTATATAAATGTACCATGAGACACATTCCTTTAAATAAACCATATTTTTTTGGTATAGAAAGTAGTACCAGTTGATAAGTTAAGCTCTCATATGAAAGCATTCCAGACAGAGTTAAATCTCTGTGTGAAGAATATCTAATCCCCAACAGCACTAAGCTAGAATATGCCTAACATTCATCACACAGACCTAATAAATATACACAGGAACCCACTAATGCAGCCCATCGTGCCTGGAAATAAGGCACCTGTCTCAGAAGATGTCAGACATGAATTTTGATATAAACCAAAAACCAATATTACCAGGCCCGTAAATCTATAGAATTATGTGTGACCTATAATATACATGTGCCATTGAACCATGAGACATTATTAATCAAATAATCATAGTTATGCTGTAAGATGGAACTGCCTTTTTAATTTAATTTACAGGGTGAATTTAGCCAGTGAAGATAATTTAGAGAGGGTTTCAGTTTACTGGCTAAGACATTCCCATGTTTTCTTACTACACTTAATTCTCGAAAAAAGCTGATCTGTTCACCTTTTATTAAAATACTTCTAAAATAAGTAACTGGCTGACTTGTTTCAATATATAGGGTATGCTGTGTCATGGTCTTCCAATAACAGTCTGTTTAACATAATAAAATAAAAAGGTTAAAACCTTTGACTGTCATCATACCTTTTATGATACTGAACAGGGAATGGTTCTCCAGACAAGTATGACTGATGTCTAGGTCATACGTTATTTTATTATTTTTCAATTTTGTTTTAAATTTCAAAATCTATATTTTAAATTTCATTAATGCTTGGTTAGTCATTAGACAGCAATTAACCCGTCAGTCAAATTATGACAGACTGGCAACTAGAGTAGTTGATCTGTTAAGTCTCTTCTAACTATTGTTTTAAATGCTTTAAGTCTTAATCCTTTCATAATTATATGTTTATGTCAACACTTTCTAATAACTGATTTGTATAAATAGACAAATGTATGCTAGATTATCATTAGTTGGAGAGACCAGCTTAGGGAACATGCTAGTTGGAGGTCCGATATATTTACTAAATTATAAGTTGTTAAATTGTTGCTGTTAATTATTTGCTGCTGAAAATAAAGTTTCGATGATCCATTACAAGAATCTGTAGTCATTTCTGATACTTAAAGAACACACGTCGACGAGCTACATTCCCTGAAAGTCGAACGGTGTTACAAGGGTAATTTACCCTTTTCATTATTAATAAATTGTTTGTTACATTTTTGGTTTAAATAGTTTAATTTTTAATACAGGTGGTCCCACTATAATAATTAGCTATAACTTACAAAAAATACTGATCAATGATTATAAAAAAAAAATAATCATTTCTTTATAATAAACCGGTTAGCGGATGACTAGATCTCACAGAGTATGTGAATTTCCATAACTAAAAAAACTAGTGTCCGAAATCATTTATGTAAATGGCTTTTTTTTTCTTTTAAGTTTTTTCAGATAAGGTTATATTCCTTTGAAGCCATTTTTTTTTATAGAAATTTTGGATTTTATCTTGAATTTTCATTGTGTCTGGAATATGTAAACTAACACTTTATCATTATTAAAGAGAAAGAGACAGAGGAATGGGTTTAACGTCCACTCCACACAAACTAGGTCATTTTGGGACAAACATATGGTTTTTAAAATTTTATTTCAATAATTCACTTGCGTGTAGGGGTCTTTAGCAGTGGGAGGAAACCAGAGTGCCAGGAGGAAAAACCCACGGGGTTGAAAAGGCGACCCCCTATCTCCATGCCACATATGCTCACACCAGGGATCGAAACCACAGCCGCAAGAAAGAGGTAACTGGCCAGCTAGAGGTCGAAGCGCGGCACTCTAGACCACTAGGTCATCCCAACCCCCCTTTATCATTATTAAGGGTAGACTGCTTCTATGAAGTGTAATTTACTGACCTGTTTGATTATATAGAATATGCAATGTCATGGACTAATGGTGTCACAAAAACAGTCTATAGAACAAATTACACAGACCGTAACATAAAATAAATAGATCAATATGGAAACAACCACATTATTATATGAATGATTTACTATAAATTTATCCTTTTTTATTATAATGTGAAAAATTAAGTCAAACACACTGAAACATATACATCATTCAAAGTACCAAAAGGTCAAAACATATTGTGGACTTTTAAAGTGTAGTAATCATGATTAATGAACTAATAATTCTCATATTCTATAATCTCTACTGAAAATGTTTCTTTTAATAAACAAAAGTTGCTCAATTCCGGGTTTTTTGCTTTTAGTAAAACAATGTAATATGCAAGGAAGGAAGGAAATGGGGTTTAACTTCCACTCGACACAAACTAGGTTTATCGGGACTAACTTATAGTTGAATTTTATTTCAATAATTCGCAATGAAACCACACCAGTTGACTCAATGACAGACCTTATGATAAAGCCTGTTTGGCCATCATCCCCCCTCCCCCACCATCGTAATATGAAAACATCTGCTATCAAATGTAAGTGGTTATGTACATGTACATAATGCCAATAAATAATTGATGATAAAAACATGTTAGTATAATAAAATTAATGTAATATATACTGCAAATTGTGCAATTTTATTTTGTTGTTGTTACATCATTTACAGAGAGTAGGTTTTATATATACCTACGTCAGTAGATATAAACCAGAAGATGTAGATGATGTAAGATAGAATAAACATTAAACCCCCACAACCACATGTTACAGTAGAAACACCTGGTTACATCATCTTCGAGAAATATTACATGTACCTATCTTTAAAATAGAGTGGTTTCTTATTGGAAAACAAAACTAAGAACAAAAAAGTCTTGGTTCAAAGCTGGATGGAAGTAAAGTTAGTTCAAAGTTATTAGCTTAACTCATGTTACAGTGTAATTGTACAGACAATCAATATGTCCACCACCATAAGTTGTGGTCTGGCTATTTTCAATACAAAAGGCATCTACGGCCTAGTCTACTGTTCTGAATTTTCATGTCCTGATAGTTGGTTGGTAGTAGATATTTGCTGTAGTTGATCTATAGTTACAATTAATCAGCTTTTTTCTACTATAAGATTGCATATTGTCTTCTGAAGAGTGTGCATCGCACATGAAATTATATATTTTGTCTAATTAATCAAGATTCTGTAAGCAGATTAGTTACATTGCATACAATCCTGTCTTCAACACTGATCTAACTACAACTATGGTCTTGAAGTTGCCGGTTTACTTCTACTCATTCTGACTAAAATTTTAAAATATTACTTGAGAAGTGTAGTTTAAAGGTCAGGAGCAAGATATTATTTACATTTAACTAAGAAAACAAAATCAAAATACCAATGCTAGATAATTTACCAGCTCGGATTCTGTCGGATTTAAAACAGGTGTATCATTTCTATTCAGCCACAGAAATATTGTCGCAGTCTAATTACACAGTAAACAATATAGGTCGATGAAATTTCAATTCGACATAATTTGGTAAATTGTGAAATTGAAACAATTTCAAAAAGATAGGATGATAAATGTAACTGATGCATAACCACATTTCCACGTGGGCTTATAAAAAATAGCTGGTAATTATTACTTAGTATCTGGTCTCATAATTATGAGTTAATATCTTATAATTATGACATAATTACAAACTTGTAATTCTGAGATAATTTTATGGTTCAGTTTCATTTTCCATTCACAAATATGATGAATTAAAAATTTCATAACATTGAAGATATATAATAGAATATTAGATAAACTAAGAGCTGGCAGTTCTCACTATATTATAGTAGTTGACAACTAGATAATGTAAAGAAAATTTGATCCATTTTGAAAAGAGAATTTTAGACCTAGCCTTGAACATCATTATTAAAGTCGGTATGATAAAAAAAAACATAGGCCTAGTCTCAATTATCCATTTTTGATTTAATCATGAATGAGCATTGAGCAGTGGATCGGATTCCAATTCAGTAAATATCGTGGGCTAGCGATGACTTCCGAGAGTTGATTATGGTCTGGATAAGTTAATTAATGTGTAATATTAATAATTTAGATAACATTTCAGGCCTAAAGAAAGACATGCAATAAGCAAATTTAGCTCTTGCATAATGGATGTTTAAGCATCCTCTGCAGATGATAATAAATGAATATATAACAGATGAGAATAACTGAATAAATAACAGGTGATAATAACTGAATGTACAGTATGACTGGTGATAATAACTGAATATATAACAGATGTAAACCAAAATGGGCTAAATTCACCACTGTCAAAAACTAAAGATAGCCATGTGGAATATGCCAACATAGCAGCTTTGTCTCGAAAAACAAGACTCTATTCCTTTCACAACCCCTTAGATAAAAGGGGCATAACTCAGAAAAAGAAGAGCACCTAACAAGCATTACTAGCAGTATGGACGGGTTTCAGCAGAAAGTGGCATAACTCTGTTAATCCGAATTTGACGAAAATAAATGGGGATCCTCATCTTATCCTCATACAAATTACCTGAAAGTTTCAGAACAACTTGATCAAAATTATAGCCACTATTGTGCTGACAAGCAGTGTGGAGACGTTTCAGCAGACATGGACATGACTCTAACAGTATTAAACCGGTTTTGACAAAAAAAACCAAACTAGCGATCCTCATCTTATCGTAATACAAGTGGATAAAAATATAGTCAAGACTTATCTAAATATATATATTTAGCTTATTCATTGTTTTGTTTTCTTTTATGGGTATCTATGTTATTTTTTTCCCATTTTGACTGACAAAATTTGTATGCCCTTCTAGTTTAAAGCCAAATGACCCTTGTACTAGCTTGTGTATCTTTATGTTTTGCTGAAGTCGCTTGATGGGCCCTTTTAGGGGGTCCAATAGAATCCAAGGCTGGAGGTTATCTATCATTAATATTTTGATTTCTTAATTAATGATAAATAATCAATTTGAGCAGATTTTAGCTTTGGAAACTTTTATATTTACCGCAAAATGCATTGACACACAGATGTTCAGTTTATTAGAAATCATAGATCGAAAATTCTAATCTTTAAAATAACATTTTTCATTTAACAGTGAGGTATTATAATTGGCAAAATAGTCAACAACCCACAATTATCGATATCCAAAAATTCCAAGTGGACACATTATGGTCATATTATTCTGCAAATATATTAGCTAGTAGCTACATGTATATATTAGAAAAATGGCTACTGGTTGTATGAAATACAGAAAGCACTTGCGTCACAATGGTAAAACCACTGGAGCAAAATGTTACTGTAGAAGAAAAATCAATGAACATGAAGTAGATAAAGTAAGTTTCCATATATGGGAAATGATCATTCTGGATACATGTTTGTAAGCATTATCAAAACTATTTATGAAACATAATGTTTAAATGTATATGTACCTGTCTCTTCAAAATATCCAAATTTTCTACAGCTTTCCCAATAAGCTTTTGAATCTTCTGGGGGTCTGTTTCTGTCTTGTTTTCATGAAAAGCATCTCTTACTCGTCGTCTGGCATATGATCTGGAAATAAATCAGTATTCAAAACAAATCCAACAAATGCATGGGGATTCAAAAAGTAAGTACTATATCAATTTCGGGGTTAATGATATCAGTTCCACTATGAAAACTTTTTGGTGAATTGAAAACTAAAAGGATGCCTATGTTTCATGAACTTTCATGTAAGATAGGTCGCCAGACAATGAAACATACGCCCACAAGAGCTAAATCGTCCAGGCAGTCAACAAGAGTTGTCGCATATTCTTACTTTTTTCGATATTAATGAAACATTTATAATACTCTGAAATCTGATTAAGATAAACAACTTATAATAAAATAAATATCAGAAAATCATTAGAATTTGTTTGGTTTTATAAAGTTCTGCCCCATGCTAACTCTTAGTATACGAAACATTTAAAATCATGCATTTAGCTGTTCAGTTATCAAAATTCATTGAAAATGAATATACTTGTTCGTCTCAAGACCTTAAACTCTGTGTATCAATCTGAAGTCAGTTGGATGATAAGTTTTGCCTCTAGAGCGTTACAAAAGATTTTTCAAAGTGATCAAGGGAGATAACTCTGGCAGTAATTATTGGAAATAGCTGAAAATCAAAATGCTTTTTCCTATTATGACCTTAAACACTGTACAAATTTAAAGTCAATCAGATATTAACTTTGGCCTCTTGAGCGATCACAAGATTTTTTGAAGTGATCAAGGGGCATAATTCTGGTAGTAATTATCGGAAATTGCAGAAAATCAATAGGCTTCTTTGTTGCATTACCTTAAACACTGTGTATAAATTTAAGGTCAATAGGATATTAATTTTGGCCTCTAGAGCGATCACAAGATTTTTTGAAGTGATCTAAGGCCATCACTCTGACAGTAATTATCGGAAATCGCTGAAAATCGATAGGCTTCTTCATCTCATGACCTGAAACACTGTGTATTAATTTAAAGTCAATCGGATTTTAACTTTGGCCTCCACATGATTTTTTTGAAATGATCAAGGGCCATAACTCTGGCAGTTATAATCGGAAATCGTTGAAAATCAATAGGTTCCTCGTCTCATGATCTTAAACACTGTGTATAAATCTAAAGTCAATTGGATATTATCTTTGGCCTCTAAAGCGTCCACAAGATTTTTTGAAGTGATCAAGGGCCATAACTAATACTAGTAAACCCAAATGAGAAGGATAGATTCTTATTTCCTTCCAATGACTACTTCCGAGAGTGAGTGTTATCTCTGACGCAAGTCCTTAACCGAGACCAGGCTAATACCCAATGACCTCACGCGCATAAAAATGGATGGACCGGAAAGCATAAATTTTGAATTTGACCATTTGATCAGTGGTGTCTTAAAAAGAATATCAGTGTCTTTTCTGTCATGAGGATGAACTAAATCATGTGACTGTGAAGTAATGCAAAATAGGAGTCATATATATATACATGTAATAGTTAATAGGCTGGCCAAATATTTTAAGATACATTTCCACAAGAGTATTTATCAGGTAGTTATTTCCAATTAAACTTAAAAAAAAGTATCCTATGCCACATTGATCAGAGTCAGAGATAGTTCAGCTCTGAACGTAGGTCTCATTACACTCGCCAACACTACGTTCAGGTTTCGTGCCATTGAATCCATGTTGAAACTGTAATCTGTCTCAGTCAATTTTACTGGACAACTTTTCACTGCTAAATGGTCGCGTGTCATTCCTTGTTAACGCCTGAACAATGTTAATGAACATCTCAGTGAGAAAATAGGACCTTGCTTACCTCGCTAGAACCAGTATGACCGACACAACACAAAAATACGTCACCGTCTGCTAAACAACTTGGTCTACGCGATTGATAGGGTAGCGCACAAATTTACAAACTCGGCCATATAAGGTGAAACGAAATTTAGGCAGGCCTTTGGGTGAGGGGGGAGAGAAATTGGGATTTTTGAAAAAATTTGATAGTACATTATTATTGTAATTGGAATAAAGAAAGCAATAAATGTTTGAAGATTCTCGGCTTTTCAAAGATTATAATTTTTCTCTCAAACTTACCTAAATGATGACACGCGACCATTTATTAGCAGTGAAAAGTTGCCCAGTAAAATTGACTGGGACGGATTACAGTTTCGACATGGATTCAATGGCACGAAACCTGAACGTAGTACTGGCGAGTGTAATAATATGAGACCTACGTTCAGAGCTGAACTAAAGTCAGAGACAGAAAGTAAGAATTAAATATTCAGTACAATGTTGCTAAATAAAACATCAGAATTCAGATTGATATCAATGTTTATTGTCGTTCTGGTCGCTTTATGCAAACTAATGCAACTGGGCATAGAAATAGTCGTTAGAACAAATTTATAATTACATAACGACTGTTCTGACATCTCTACTAAAAACTACAAAATTATAAATAATAAAAAAATAATTCTGTAGATGACGAAATATCATCTTTTGCGTAATTGTGTCTATAATTCATAAGGAAAAGATAACTAAAATTAATTATGTCTTAAAATGCACACCTAAAATTATAATCTGAAAGCTGTTGACCTTCTTTAAGTAAATGTTTGTAAAGAGATAAAACTTGATTTCTTGTGGAAGCCATGCTGGATACTTCTTGATTAACAAGCCTGATATTAAACAGCAAAAGGAATTGCAAGTATAATTTTCATGATCAAGTCTACAATACATGGGACCTTTATAACCTCCTCGAAAGAAGATTTCTTATTTACGACATTCTTGTTTTGATTCTTTGTCATTGATAAACATTTTTCTGGTCCAATTTGTTGTCATGTGAATCGTTATTGTTGTAAATCGATGAATCTTATTCAGAACCAACACGCTATAAAGATTTAAAATTTCGTAATTTACATTTACGACATTACAGTAAAAAATATTTTGCATTCGACTGTTGGATTGAAAAAAAAAAGAAGCTGAACTGTTTAAATTCTAGAAGTTCATCCCAGATTGATATAAATAACAAAACACACGTTTCGTTTTTAGAGAACTTGGTGTAAAAAAAGATGATTTTAAGGTCTTAATCTACTACATTTTGTTACATTTTTATGCCACCTTTAGCTTAGTAAAATTGTCTGTTCTTCACCTGACACCTGGGGGGTTGGGATGGCCTAGTGGTCTAGAGTGCCGTGCTTCGACCTCTAGCTGGTCGGTCACCTCTGGCTTGCGGCTGTGGTTTTGAGCCCTGGTGTGAGCGTATGTGGCATGGAGATAGGGGCGCCTTCTCAACCCCGTGGGTTTCCTCCGGGCAGTATGTCATCACTTGACATATTTTTATTGAAATGAATTGACGTGGGGTATAGCTAGGCAGAGCTGATAAGAATCTGTTACTAATACTAAATCATTACATAAGTAACGTAATGTTATAAATAGGGTTTAACAGTTTAACTGTGTTCCGACTGACAGTGAATTGTTGTGTTCCGATTGGCAATAGTAACATGCACTTTGGTTGGTAAGGTCTCTCACTGAGTCGAGTGGCGTGGTTTCCAATCGTAAGGACTAAGGAGTAGTGTTGCCTGTCTGACCGTGGGTTATTGAAATAAAATTTTAACATGTAATGTTAGTTTCTCTATATCGCTACTAAGACTAAGACTACTAAGAGGTTTGGTGTTTTCTGATTTTTTTTTATGAAAGGTTCTTTCCAAGACTTGATTATTCAGACCATAGAAGTTGATAAACTCTTGGCTATTTTAAATTACCGGCAAATAGCTAAATTAGATTTCATTCCGAAAATGCATCCCCAACATATCAGCGACTTAGTGATGTGGGTTGGTATCCACCCGTGACAGCATTATA
The DNA here is from genome assembly GCA_036850965.1 of Patella caerulea. NCBI lineage: Eukaryota > Metazoa > Mollusca > Gastropoda > Patellidae > Patella > Patella caerulea. The sequence continues at coordinate 31,836,415 of JAZGQO010000006.1, forward strand.
AATTCATACATTAATGCATATATAGGCTACTCAGTAGGCTACTGTACTTTCATTCAAAGCTAGTACATGTATATCCTTGGGGATCACGTGGCTAAGTGGATAAGACGCTGGTTCGCTAGCCTGGGGGTCGGGTGTTCGATCCCTGCATTGGCGGAGAAAGTTCATCTCGATTTTCCGACGTGATTTCCCCTTGTCAGTGATGCAGAAGGAGGGCCTGACAAGGACAGCTGCCTAGTCGTTCGGATGGAGCGAAAAACTGAGGTCCTGTTTACGCATTGGAGTGCACATAAAAGACCCCTTGGCAATTGGAATTTGATATAAGGGTAGGCCGTAACACCACTGCCTGGGCAAAATTTTCCTCATAGCACACTGTATCTGTATGGTGTATGCCCGTCTTCCATTAGCCCAGGCTAGGTGCAAAAGAGTAGGACGTTAAACCCCATTTCATTTCATATGTATATCCAAGCTTTATGATCAATGCTAATATACAATTATTTATCTTAATCGTATTCCTGATCCAGGAAATATTACTTAATACATTGGAGATGCACCTTTGGATGAAAACTAATTCAGCTTTATAAAAGTGTTGCCAATTATTTGAGATGCCAAGAATTTATCAATTTCTATGCTCTGCTTAAGACTCACACATGCATATGGTAATCAAGTCTAAGAGTACAGAACCTTTTGCTTATTGCACCAAACAGTTTTGAAAGTGTTCTCGGGGAGGCCCAATCCCCGTATGGTTAAAATCCTGGATCAGCTAGCTACCACTAAAAGATTGATGTTTAGATAAAATTTTATTGTATTTCAGAAAGATAACTTTTGTTTTGTATTTCAGAAAGATAACTTTTGTATTGTATTTCAGAAAAATAACTTTTGTGTTGAATGAGGTGAAACATCTACCAACATGGTGTGTGTACCGACAGCTTTCTGTAAAAGGAAAAGGAGCCTCACAATTTGGAGACACAATAAAAGTTTTTCATAGAAATTATCCTACGGATATGTTCACTAATGTAACACCTAGTGTATTATCGAAACTTGGTGAAAATTTACACAAGAAGCAGTGTAACCCTTTAAATCTGATACGACAACGGATTGCGGATTTCTTCTACAAACATTATGTAACAAGAGCAGGAAATCCCATTTTCTCTATCTATGACAATATCAGTCCAGTTGTTACCTTAGAACAGAATTTTGATAGCTTACTTGTGCCTAAAGATCACGTTAGTCGATCATTATCAGACAGTTATTATATTAATATGGAGTATATGTTGAGAGCTCATACATCAGCTCATCAGAGTGATTTAATTAAATCTGGTTTAGATTCTTTCCTAGTTATTGGTGATGTTTATAGGAGAGATGCTATAGATAGTACACACTATCCTGTGTTTCACCAAGCAGAAGGTGTGCGTTTATTTAATCAGTTTCAGGTGAGTGCTCTATAATATATATTGCATGATAAATTACATGTAATACATATACATGTAGGCTTGCTGTAGTGTTGAAGTGGTTAGTGAACATTGCTACATGAGAAACTCCAGTTGTACATAGTTATACCCGAGATTTGATAAACGATATTACTGATCTTTGTGAATATTGGTAAGTAATTTCTGTGGTGTAATCATGGACAATTTTTCATAAAGAACTTTGTAGACTATGATCATTTTTGCTGTATGAAGTTGGGGGTCAGTTTAGGCTACTATAAAAAAAAAGGCGATCAAGGTTGATCTGTAATATGATCATTGTTTTAATAGGTACCTTGAAATATCCGCCAACTTCATACAGGATGATCTGTACCGTCTGCGATATCACTCAAGTTGGAAGCAGACATGAAGTCGAATAATTTGTATATCAAACCTAGTCTCGGTAACTAATAAATTAATTCAGAAAATTTTTTTACCTTTTTTATCACTTGACAATATGATGGCTAAAGAAATCACCCAAGCAAAGTGTGCTTGCTATGTTGCAGTGTTAGTTGTAAAATGTAATAAATTTTTTACTTTATGTAAATGTAATGGAATATTGGTTTTTTTTTTCAGTTATTTTCTGATGTAAGAGATCCCACTGATTTAAAACTGTTTGAGAATGGAGTAAAAACAGATGATAAACAAGCGGATCTAACTTTTGATGCTACTAAACTTCTTGAATTTAGTCTGAAGAAAACATTACAAGATTTAACAGTTTTTTTATTTGGCCAAGGTGAATGACTTCATATATATATACAACAATAATTTATAATACATATATCAATTGAACCTTTAACTCAATTTATTTATAGTTAGAGCAAGAGAAATGTGTTACACATAAGCATGAACTGATAAGACAAACCACAGGCAAGACACACAACATACACAGACATTTCAAGTATCAATAGTATATTGGAAAATAATGGGAATGGATCTAGAGGCCAGTCATAAATGTCAACTGTGCTGTACAGTCCAAGTCCTGTAGTGTAGACAGTATTAGGACCTTCTGATTCATTGATTAATGATTCGCAGAGAATTGACTAATCATGAACAGAATATGGAGATTATAGAATGTGGATGTACTGAATGCAACTTTACATTATACTTTGCTCAGTTTGTATGAAAGTATAAAGCTGATAGTATACAATCATGTTCCAATTAAAATGTTAAAAGCTTGATTAAAATTTCACTTACCTGCTTTGCTAGGTTATGAAGTGTATTTAACAGTGAAAATTTTCTTGTATATATTTTGCAAGTATATTTATAGATTTTTTTCAGACTAGAAACATTATTGGTATAGAAAACAGAACGATATGAATCTAATGCTATCACATGTTACATAAATTTTAGTTTTTGTATTTATTTTTTTTTAGATTTAGAGATGAAATGGGTTGAAGCTTACTTTCCTTTTACACACCCATCATGGGAGCTAGAAATTAAATATCAAGGTCAATGGATGGAAATGCTGGGATGTGGAATAATGGAACAGAAAATATTAAAAGATGGTACATGATGTGGCTTATAATACAAATTTATGTTTTGGCTTCAACGTTTCTTCTTACTGTGAAATTTTATGGGCAATTGATATTACTGAAACTAAGTAAAAAATGAGGGTTTTTTTTAGTGTCAATATAAATAAAGTCAACTCGTGGTCTAAGGGGAGATAATATGGAGATAAGGACATATTCTGGAGTTACCTCCCTTCGTTACATGGCACAATAGACTGCTTTTTGATAAACTATTACATTTTTAAAACCATAAAATAAATATTCTGGTTGTTGTAAGATAATCTAAGTCACTTAAAAAGGAATCCATGACCTGTTTAACATTAATGTTAGCATGTAAATCTTTTACCCTGTTACAGGAAGTAGCTCTAAAAAAAAAGTCTGAATGAATCCAAAAATGTACACAACCATGTTAAATGATACTGACAACCATAAATGATACTGGACATGAATTCCTGATAAACAACATGTTGAGATTTAGTGCCTTCAGTTGTAATGCGATGTTTATGAGAAGTCATAACCCCAGGTATCAAATTCTTGGTAAGGATATCTGAGAACCAGAATTCTTTTTGTCCGGTATAAATTACAATGGTTGTTTTATTATATTTTATTTTCATTACAGCTGGAGCAGGTGATAAAGTTGGATGGGCATTTGGATTAGGGTTAGAGAGATTAGCTATGAAGCTGTATTCGATACCCGATATAAGATTATTTTGGAGTAATGATATTGGCTTTACCTCTCAGTTTGATGTTGATGACGCAGCCACACCTGTTACGTACAAGGTATTGTCTATATCTTTCATAAATTAGTTTAAAATAATTGGGAATACTTATTTATTATTTTTATTAGTTGCTTCAGTTAAATTTCCATAATTTTGAATCTGTAAAGCAAAAAAAAGTGTACTTTGAACCCTATATGGTGTATGTAAGTGTAGGTAGGTGTATTAATATGTATATATTTTTTTTAATTTACAGCCTGTCAGTAACTTTCCTCACTGTATCAATGATATATCATTCTGGGTGCCTGAAGGTTTTCAATCAAATGATTTTTATGATCTAGTTCGAACTGTTGGTGGAGATCTTATTGAACAAGTCAATCATACAGACGACTTTATTCACCCTAAAACTAATCGTAGAAGCCATTGTTATCGTATTATGTACAGACACATGGAAAAAACACTGACTCAAGCCGAAGTCAATGATCTTCATCAAAGGATTAGCGAGATGGCAAAAAGTACCTTGGGAGTAGAAATCCGGTGAATTACATGTTTTCTAGCATGTAAGAAAAGTTAATAAAAATATTTTGCTAGAAAAATATAAGAACTGATGTTTCATTAATAATGATAACTAAGTGTAATGGTATTGATCATTATTTATATTCAAGTTCTAGTGGATATAATTACATTAATTGAAAGTGGGCGGGGTGTGAGGCCGTTGTAAATTGTTAAACTGTTTTACCAGTGCTAGTAAAGTATGTTACTATGATTGTTATTTATTAATTATGTTATAATTTGTACTAAATGAACCTGTCTACTGAAAAAAATATTTTATTTCTTTTTCATTTTTATGGAACCACATTTTAATGCAGTGTATATTGTCTTTAATCCAGCAATTTGTCCGTGCATCAATATATGCATCCATCGGTCATTGACATTTCTTGTTAGCAGAATATGGGTTGTCTATTTCATTGAAAAGAAGAAGCTTATTTATTTTTATACGCCCACTTTTCAGAAATGAAATAGGATTTAAGGCCCTACTGTTCTGCTGAACCAGAGCTGATGAAGATGGGATCCACATTTCAGTGTGACTGTACAATTTCTTCTCCCTGTCTGTCAGTCATTTGAGTATCTGACAAGTCTTTTCAAATTTGGCGTAAGCATTGTGATCATGAGCAGACCAACCCAATAAATTTTCAGAGTTCTGCGACTTTCCATTCCAGAGTTATGCCCCTTTTCTGAAGGTGATAAAGACGATGGCGGTGCTCGATTCACAGTCCAGAACGTCCCGAATCGACAGAATTACAATCGAGTGACGCGGAATTCAGTCCTGTCACAGTTCTGCCAGTCCCGACAGCTGAGGTGGAGTGAGTAGAATCGTGACGTATTCCTAGGTAAAAAATATGTTTCAGCATCATGATTGGTTGGGATACTTTTTATACAGTCGACGCATGCGCTGTAATCCGAAATTCTCCTTTTCACTCGATTGACACCAGTTTTGGAATTCAATTCCGGAACTGTGAATCGAGTATCCCCTATAGTTTTTCGTTGCCATCTTTTCAAATTAGATGTGAAGCATTGTGATAATGAGTGGACGAACATTATCGATTTTCAGTATTCTGATTTATCACACCTTTGCCTTATCTGTGTGAATGGGATAGAGGCTATACATGTAGGTTTTGAAATTGATATGGATTTTGTATTTAATTGAAACCAAGACTTTTACTAGCATATATTTTAGAAATTCATGTTAGAAGTCTATCTTGTTTAATGAACTGTTACATGATATGTGTTTTCTGAGATATGTCATTAGATATATTACAAATAAAAAAATAGAAAGATGATAGTTTATATATGCTGGAGGTAGAATTTAATTGAGCGATATTTATAGGCCAGCCCTATGTCACACCATTATTGCATACACTCCCCCCCCCCCCTCCCATTTTGATAGATCACCAAAACACTTGAAAGTGTAGTAAGAAAACCATCATATTTTGGCATATCCACGTTTAGTACTGAATATTTTACATTTGACGTTAACCAACGTAATTGCCCCTTAATGTGATCACTGACATGCATATAACCTGTGGTAAAATCAATTTGGTAATGCAATATTTTATTATTTGTTAAATTAAATTTCAAAACCATCTGATCAATAAATATATAATATGAATAAATTTGATGTATGATTAGAACAAAATGAACTGTATAAAAATAAACTTAAGCATTCAATTTGGGCGTACCTATAAATTTGATAGACTTTCTACAAGATAACTTGATGGACCTGACCTGTAAAACAAGGTCCAATATTCGACTGTGGTCAATCGGAAGTTCCATTATCAGGATATAGACGTTTCTAATTGAAAAAATTTACCCACCTATAAATTTGATAGACTTTCTACAAGATAACTTGATGGACCTGACCTGTAAAACAAGGTCCAATATTCGACTGTGGTCAATCGGAAGTTCCATTATCAGGATATAGACGTTTCTAATTGAAAAAATTTACCCACAATGACCAAGTACGCTTTCTATAGAATATTCTTATTATGGCTAAAATTGGCAAAATCTGAATAATCACCAAATTGGTTCCAGACGGATCCGATTTGCTCTCTTTTGCGACATAGGAATTCGTTCCGCGATCAAGATATAAAAACCAATCGATCCACAGTATCAAAAACAAAGCTAAGTTATTGCAGAATAGAAAAATATTTTATTTTGGTTAGATAACTTGGTTGTGTTCATAAACAAGAACAAATGAAGCTTCTTCCACTGACCATAGTTTGTACATGGACTGACATTTATTTGAAAACAATATAAACTATTCGGAAAAGCAAACAAAATACCATCAAATACGCTTTCCAGTGCGCTTTCCAGTTACATTTAAATGAATATAGTAAAACACTACCATGCATTTTAATTCAAAATTAATGAAAAATGAATCGTTTATTCAGATGATACCTATATTTAAATCTATCTAGATAAAATTTTCGATTTTGTGTGAATCGTAGAAGTTGCATAAGATGATGGGTTATATTTCATAATATTACAATTTAAAAAAAGAACTGTAATGATATTATAAATGACGTAATTGTAATAGACAACGACTGAACATTCTGATTCACAACCGGCACAGCACCTAGAAATAGAATTAAATATCACAGTTAATAAATGTAGTGTTTCAGATAGTTGGGTTATTTTACAAGCATTACAATACTCTGTAATGATTCTATCATCCGGTAGTTCATAGATGTACGTGCAAAAAACAATGAAACATGTTGAGGAGAAATACTATTTTTCAATAGACCTACTACTAATGGAAAAAATGCTAGAAGCACAAATGCGGAAAGCTAACGCAGATTAGGGTGTCTTTAAGATGGAGACATTCTAATTATACCAAGAATATTAACATTATGTAAGCTATAATGGTTCCAGAACAGATCATTGGCGGACCCGATTTACGGTCTTTTGCGTCAACTGAATACTTCAGACATAATACAGAAATGTTTAGTTTTAAGACGGAGATAGTCTAACTATAGCAAAGATTGTTCACATAACCCAGAACAGATCGTTGCTGGACCCATTTACTTTCTTTTTGCGACAGCCGAAACGTTCGGCCATGGTGCAGATGAAATTTATATGATCTGTATGGAGGCAAGATATCAGATGTATTTCTAAAATACTGAAATGCATATATTATCAACCGACGAGTCCCTTGTGTGCACATGTTGAATATTTCCCAACCATTAAACTCAAATAGAAAAAAATGTTTGTGTGTCTTTTCACCGGTTTGTCAAATGGGTTTTGTTTGTATAGTGTGGTCTTCCTGCTCTCACTAATGTACTTGAATTATTTAACGTAATAGTTTAGTAGGCTCACCTGAGCAATGGTCTTCACCCGGTCCAGCATAGCTTCCAAACTGACAAGCACAGAATTCGCCATTACATACAGAATTCCTAGCTCGACATTCTATATCCATCGTACACTGATCAGTTAACGGTCGTTCTGAAATGTACAAACCCATTTTAATTAACAGTACCGACTGCAGGTGTTCATATTGGTAGACTATATCTACCATTCGTATTTCTACATTTCGCCCCCCCCCCCCCCACACCGTAGAAGTCACGACGAAATGTAAGACGACAGCACGCAACATTCGACACGGAAATTGGAAATTAGGAAATACACAGATTTCGGTATTAACGCCCCTTGTTTTGTCCCGACTTATACTTTTCGAGTTGCATTGACGTCGGAATGAAACTCGAAAAGTATAAATAATGTAATAACATACCGCGTCGTGCTGCCGACTTTTCGAGTTGTTACAAAGCTTTCCTGTCAAAGAACATATTATGCCCGTGGAAGAAAATTAATATACCGTTTGAAACCAAAATATCAAAGTATAATAGTAGTTTACATATATTTTACAAGGCTTATTTACATAAATGTTTCTTTTTATTAAAGTTAAAGTTGGAAAAGGTGAGTAACTTACTTAGTAGACAGGCAAGACCCGTTCTGTTGGGATAAAACTGATCACCACATTTACATCGTCTATCTTCACAGTAAGAATTATATAGTAAACACTGATCATCATTATAACACCTCTCTTCTACATTACTCTCTTTAATAAAATATATCAAATACTCATCAACATATAAATGTACGTATGCGCTTAACGTCTACTTGACCATAAGTCTTTTCAGGAATCATAAATATTGAAGACAGGGCTATTTAGAAGTGAGAGGAAATCGGATACTCGGATAAACAGTATTGCTACCCTATACTCCGGATTCGAACTCATGACTTGCATAGTTAATATGTCTTGGCATCTACAACGAGTGCGTCAACAACCTCATTTGACATTTAGGACTAGTTAGGAAGTTATTACCTCCCTTGTCTGGTTATCTGACCGATTTTCTTGCTATTAATTTTATATGTTATAGTCAATTGGATGTATCCATACAGTATGGACCATACTGGGATACAGATAAACACCCAAACCCCTCGCCCTCTCATTTCTATAAAACTGAAAGACAATATATTTCTGTTTTCGTCTGCAAATAGTGCTAGTTTACTAAACAACGGAAAACCCTTCTATTTTCTCGCTGTATCACTATTTCATTGATCCACCAACACGTGTTACACAGTGGGATCTGTATGTTATAGTTTCACCAACAAAAGAATTAAATCAACATTGTAACATGAAAGCAGATCCTGATATTGTTTTGGCCAGATTTGTAACCATAGGCAGTGGTCATTTTTGTACTAATGACGGCGTCATGTCAGCTGTGAACGTTTTTGGGGGGGATGGCAGAAGAAAATTTCTTCCTGTACGGCATCAAGACCATGTAAAATCACTGGCAAAAGTTTGTAAACCTCGAAAGGGACAACGTAGAAAATTAAATGGAAACCATCGACTTTGTACAGGTCTTTCACAAATAGGCTTAAAACTTTTCAGCCATCCACAGATGACGCGTGTTCTTCTCACAGATTTCTTTATTTAAAAGAATCCTTTCCGACTTCCTAAATTTATTTTATTATTTTCGAATGATACATGTAGTTTAAACGTTCTACTTACTAGGTTTACAGATAGCACCATGACTGAATCTCGTTTCAGTACATCGACATAGTAATGCGATGTCGTCATATGTTTGACTACATGTCATATCATCTGGTTCTTGTATACAGTCTGATTGTAACTGACATGATTTACCATGACCCGTCTTTATACCTAAAATACAACAAATTTACAAAAGTTCACTGATTAGCTGGATTGTGATTTGCACAAAAAGTTGAAACAGACACAATATATTAAAGATTTAAAGATACATTATGTACGATTTAGATAAAGAACTGGTCATTCATGGCATAGTTAGAAAGTAGATAAGGTAAAATGAATAATTTGAAAATTTCATTCAAATTACTCTATTGCAAGCAAAGATATTAGCCTTTTTGGGGGTTTGACAGACGTGTGCAATAATTTCAACCAGCGACCTGGTTGATAGAAGCTACATTTACGTCTCGTTCCTCCATATTTGATTAAATCAAAGTATCGCTGAACCGTTAATATTGGAGAAATCTGAAGCCACCCAGAGTTGATTAAGGCCTGGATCAGTTAATTAATGTCGAATTAATACGCTAGAAAACAGTTCAGGCCTAAAGAAAGACCTACAATAGGCAGATTTAGCTCTTGCATAATGCATGTTTGATTTTGCTGCATTATTACAAGCTCGTTAGATTTTCAGTACAACTGAATCCAGAGATGATGCGTGTTCTTCTCACAGATTTCTTTATTTAACAGAATCCTTTCCGACTTCCTAAATTTATTTTATTATTTTCGAATGATACATTTCAATTACTTACGCAAATACATGTGATTAATTCAAATGTCCTCACTTGTAAAAGTAATAAATTTACCTGTAGCGTATCCGGCATTACAGAAATTTTCTGTACAACAAATAGTATTGCCAATGCACTGTCCACTAGATGTACAACCTTTATCTATTTTATTACTGTCAGTACCACTTATAGAACTATAACACCTATTCTACAATTACATATAACGGCATTTTATATTATTACATCAATATAGCTAACATATCTCTTATAAAGTTATTACATCAAAATATTTATTTCAGCACATCACAACCTGTCTCTTATAAAACTATAACATAACATATTACAATATTACATCAATATATCTAGCTATTACATCAATATTATGAATATTACACAATACATTAAAAAAAACTGTAACATCAATATAAAAATAGATTGCCAGGCAACGAAACATACGCCCACACAGCAGCCAATTCGTCCGGCAGTCAACAAGAGTTGTTGCATTTTAAGTAATCATCAGAAAATCATAATTCAAACTCACCCATAACTACGGTGTAACTGTGATATAATCAAACGTTTGTTTTTAAATCAGATAATAATTGTGACCACCAGCTAAAAAGGGTGATTTTTCGTATAATTCAGGAAGTTACGATCCGATATGGGCAAATATGCAATGGAATCAAGATCATTAAGTTATAAACATACATGTCAAGTTTCATCAAAATTAGTTCAAAATTGTGACCTCTACCTTGATATAACATATTTTCACACACGGCGGCCATTTTATTCGTCAACTCTGGTCCGATTTTCACGAAATTCAAATTCTCTCTTCATTACCACGAGACCGTGACATAATCAAACGTTTTTTTTTTAAATCGGACAATAATTTTGACCTCCAGAGGGACCACAAGCTAACAAAAGCGATTTTTCGGACAATCAGGGGACATAATTCAGGAAGTTATGATCCGATGGGCGAAAATATCGAAAGGAGCCAAGACCTTTGGGTTATAAACATACATGTCAAGTTTCATCAAAATCGGTTCAAAATAGTGACCTCTATAGGGTACACAACCTAGATATAACATATTTTCACACTATTCGTGTACAAACGGCGGCCATTTTGTCCGTCAATTCTAGTCAGATTTTCACGAAATTCAAACGCATACTTCATAACCATGAAACGGTGATATAATCAAACGTTTTTTTTTTAAATCGGATAACAATTTTGACCTCCAGAGGGACCACAGGCTAAAAAGGGCGATTTTTCTGACAATCAGGGGCCATAATTCAGGAAGTTACGATCCGATTGGCGCAAATATTGAAAGGAATCAAGATCTTTGGGTTATAAACATGCATTTCAAGTTTCATTCAAATCGGTTCAAAATTGTGACCTCTACACTGTTCACAAGCTAAAAAACATGATTTTTCGTACAATCAGGGTCCATAACCCATGGAGTTACAGTCCGATACATGCCAATATCGAAAGGAACCGAGATCTGAGGGTGATAAACCTATATTTTAAGTTTCATTGAAATCGGATAAAAGTTGTGACCTGTAGACTGTTCACAAACAATTATGGACGCGCGGACGGACGAACAGGGGCGACGACAATATTCATCCACATAAAAATGTGGGCGTATAAAAAGCATTATTCGCCATCTTTATTAGCCCGGTTGGAACAGAAAGGTAAAACGTTACCCCCACCCCCTCCCCTTATTTCATATCACCATTCCTATACCAAGTTTTTAACTGTCACATAATTAAACATAGACATATCTCGAACATTTAAAATAAATTAATAAATCGACCTAACTGAAGTCGTACACATAAAAAAAATAATTAAGTGAAATATGGATTGATAGGTTTGATTAAATACAATTACTTACATGTCCATTTTGACAGATAACTTCTGTAGAATTAACTAGACAATTGGCATTGGCATCTGCGGAATTTAATCCTTCTGTTAGAGCACAAAAATAACACGTCAAACAATCTAAAATACAATAAAAACATACGCTAGACAGGCTGTATCATCATCACCCAAACCAGAATTAAAAAAATGGATATAAAATGTTCTTGAATGAGCATGAGATGCATAGGGTTGTACTATATGCTCGAATGAATAGACGGATATTAATAGAAAATCATATTTTTGCTCCGAAATGTGTTTATTATTTTTGTAAACAATACTTTATTTCACAAATTCATGAAAAAGGATCAGAGAACAGGCAAAGCCTATATCACCCCTCTCCTCATACAAGGATTATAAAACATATAATAAATATATACAGATCCTCTATGTACATATTATACAATAGTGGTGAGAATTTACAACAAATAAAAATAAAAAGGGGATAGTACTGTTTTATAATATGATAGAAGGTTTCTATAGATTGAGTCAGATATTGAAGCGTCTGGTAACATCGAATTATTCATGTACTATTTTAAAGATGCTGTTCGATGTATCCTGATTTTCTGTGCCAAAAAGAAGTGGTTTAATTGATTGCTGGTGTGATGGTAAAAGATGTATTGTAAATTCGTGCATCTGAGTACAGTGTGTTATTTTTGCATGAACGCCTGTGAAATACGTCCATGTAAACACTAAACAATCCTTTAGTCAGAGGTTGGCAGAGACCCGGATCGTATTCCACGACTTGCGATCCTATGTTCCTCATTAATGATTTGTTCTAATACTAATTTTTACCCCCAGATTAGATTTGAAACTATTCCTATGGGACCAAAGTACCTCTTTTGACAAACACTGAGTTGCAGGTAGTCTATAATATTTCATTTTTTGCGGACATGCTCACCATATCAACCTTAATTACATTCACTGATCGATTCTTATGAATTTCCCCGTCGTTTATCAAAAATATATATTCTTAATAAATTATCTGTTATCTCTTATTCGTTAATATTATTCTGGGAAATGTTTCGAAATTTTGTTAAATATCGAAATAATAGATAAGACATATATAAGTAGACAGATAGATAATATAAATAATATACTCAAAGCCATTAAAAACGCAATGCCTAATTTGTGAAATATTTCTGGTAAATATTTTCTTAGGCTTCCCAATCTACATTTAAGCTTTCTTTGGCCTCATTTTGCCTTTTCATAACGATTCTATTAAATATCTTATGTTCTTAAAGAGATAATAGAAATATGTAATCAAATTTACCCGTGGATTGAATGAAACATATAAAAACTGTTAAAATAATTCCAACAAGATTCTTCCTGTCTAAATCCATGTTGTCTGATCAGTCCCCAACTCAATAAATGGTGGGTGGAGAGATCTCACGCTCTACACACCAATCAACTAACTAATTAATTAGCTATAGGTAACACAATCTTGATTAACTTTTCACCTTATCATAATTTATAGTTTAAAGTCTTAGATAGAGGACAGGTACTATAGGTATAGTATGTAATATGATATTATTGTTCTTCTGGTATGTAATGCTTGTGCATGTTGTTTCTTGTACTCAGATGGAAATTATTCCCGTGTTATAATGTAAGATATGTTAATATTTATTACTGAGACTACCCAATTTCCATATATTAACCTTTGTTAAAATGACCTGACTATACGATATTAAAGAGATGCACAATCAATCCATTTAGGGAAAGTCTTTTGTTTGGAAACAACCGCAACAAATAATCACAAAAAACGAATGAATCTTTGAAAAGTGAATATCTTTGTTATTGAAACCCAGTTTGAAATAGAATTTCAAGCCATTCAGCATTTAGCTAGTTTTAAAAAGTCAATTAACGACAAAATAGCCCATTTTTCTCCATTTTAAACAAGAATGGAGACATAAACTAATGACGAAATTCCTTTCGAATCCCCCGTCTTCCATTAGCCCTGGTTAGGTACAAACGAGTAGGGTGTTAAACCCCATTTCATTTCATTTCCTTTCGAATCTGTCTCCAGTGCAAGCGAATGTGCTATTTGACACCCAGTCTGAGTTCTGTGAACTATAACACATGAGCAAGCCATTCAAGTTTGAAATTGCTATTGAAATGATATGAATTGAGGTATAACATCCTACTTTCTACACCGTCAGGATTTTTCGGTGCGGTTTTACCCTGTCAGTGGTGCAGGACGCGGTGTAGCACTATGGGCCTTCTATCAGACGTGGAAACCAGACGTTGATCAAAACGGTCGCCACATCCTACGTATGGCCCATGCATCTTTTCTAACTACATATCTTGGTAGCCTTGCGACCGTCTAGAATTTAAGCCTTGCGACCGTCTAGAATTTACTTATGTAGCATCTAGCTTCCTTTGCTTCCCCTTCACGTTGTAATTACTTCTTACTGTTTTCTAATGTTATTTTAATTTTAGTCCCGAAATGACCGCGTTTGTGTCGAGTGGACGTTAAACCCCATTCCTCTGCCTTTTATGTTAGTTAACACGTTTGTCTTACCAGGAACAACAATGCAACAGTTCGTTTTTACATTTTATATATCACATAGCTGCTTACATATGGTACAATGCATAATGGAATAAAGTCATTCTATCAAACCCCGTACAGCCAGACTCGTTTACTATGATTTCTTTGATAGGAGCAATAGATATCACACACAACCGAGTGTGCTCATGCCCCTGAACCTGTGCAATTAACGATATGATTGGTTAAATTAAGCCAAATGACGCAATAGGTAAACTCCCAATCACATGTATTACACCATTATTCCATCTTATTTCAATATTCTTTGTCTATAAATTAAAAACGATATCGCAACGACGATATTGCTACAATGGGCCTGGCCCGTTTGAACATAGCATAAAGTCAACCAAATATTAACATTAGCCTGTGCCCCTGTTTCTACTTGTCACATTTCTGTAACGTTTGTAAAATATGATGGGCATCTATGGCGCCAGACATTTTTATCATTCACACATTTTTCATTTATCCAGGAAGGTGGCAATAGATTCCGAGCCAGTTATAGATAAATATGATATCGAGTATGTTGATTATTCTAGTACAATATAAAAGTTAATAACAAGAGCAGTAGTGTATATTTATAATACGAACATTCCATCCGTCTATGCCCCTGGCATACGTCTCGGCTCTCTGCATACACATAATCATGTTGGAAAATATAATACTATTATAAAGCAAATGTATATGTCTTATTATGATTTTAAAGATTCCAATCTCCTTGAGTTCTTTAGGAGGAAGCCCTGTGCCCAAAATGATTGAGTCTACAGTTAAATGATAATCATTCTGCGATCTCAGAGTTCTTTGTAGTTTGTAATTTGTAAGCATGGTACTTTAATAGGGGATATTCCATTAAGGTTATACAAATAAGTTTAAAATTGATTGGGCTTTAGACTAGAAGCCAAGGAAGTACTGTGGTGTTATAGGGCGATATTTTCATCTAAGCTGCGGTGTTTTGTACTCTCTGTAATTTATTAATATATTTTGATCATTGTGTTGTAGTAATCAATTCTTGGTATTATTAATGGGCGGTATTAGATTTCGATGATAAACTTTCTTTCCCATGTCAAGTTCCGCACCAAAATAGCCACCAAATC
This sequence comes from Patella caerulea, assembly GCA_036850965.1. Taxonomy (NCBI): domain Eukaryota; kingdom Metazoa; phylum Mollusca; class Gastropoda; family Patellidae; genus Patella; species Patella caerulea. The sequence continues at coordinate 31,851,983 of JAZGQO010000006.1, forward strand.
TGTAACATTATCAACAAGTGTCATGTTTGGTGCCGATTAACACAGCTACCGCGTTGTCGTCATTTAGCTTTAGCATGTTCTTCGTCATCCATGATTTTATGTCTTTAGTGAACATTTCAATATTACTGACGATAGAAGGAAATATAACTTTTACAAAAATATTACAAACGCTAACGATGTAACTGAATCTGATAGTGTGGTTGAAATTTGAATATTTGAATTAAAGCCCCAATAACACTCTTGTTGTTACTGAAAAATATGTCCCAATCGTCATTCTGGTCAACAAATCGTATTATTTAAGAATATTCCAATTAAATGATGATATAAATTTCATCTTAACACACCTATTTTAAAAAATTTGAAAAATTCAACCAATTGATTTGAAAAGTCTAACGTAAACCTTTTCAAATGTGACTTGGATTTTAAAATATTTTTGAACCTTCTGGGCAAGTAAAATAGGTTGTAATGGATAATTTACACAACAGGTAGGACATTTAAACATCTAGTATTTAGAATAAGGGTATTATTTATTTTCTGGAGCTACCAAGCCAGCAAGAATGTTATTGTCCCTTTAATGGTGGTAGTTACCGAGTTATAGATAAAATAGTAGTATGTCTTGAAGGGGAGACAGATTCAGCATTGTAGCTTGTCATTTTAGCTGCGATATGTGACCTGAAACATTCGCCATTGCGTTAAATATTAAAGCGTATCCCACAAATCAATGCGGAAGTAATTAAAAATGGCTGATCAATAAACCACAACATTGACCAGAGATAAACTTGTACATGTAGGTGCAAGCGTATCTTACAGCAGGTATAGAAATTAAAATGCAAATTAACCATATATTGCAAAAATGAACTTTTTGTTTGATATAGGCCACCTTATGACGGACGGAACCGCGTTTTAAAATCATTAAGAGGGCAGCAGTTGCATATCTAACATTGGTATATTACAATTTACTACTTACTACTGTATAAGAATTTTCAGTTCCCAGCTGTATTGTCATGCAAGGTTGGGAATATTAAATATTTTGCTTCCAGGAAAATGTTTTCCCATGAGATGTAATTTAATGGATTTAAAAAAAATAACTGCTATTCCAGCTGTAAACATTGCCCGACAAAATTTCAAATTACCATTAAAGCTTCCTGATGGGCTTTAACAGGATCTAAATCTCTAATATTTGGGACCTGAACACAAATGGGTCGCAACGCATAGGCTATAATAATATGAATGTATATGAACTGATGTATATTAATTTCAGGTATGTAAGTCGCAATCGAATGGCAGTTTCTGGCGTCTGGGTATTCAAGTCTACACCGATAGTTTTTATTGCGCATGCTCTCCAGATAAGAATATGTGGTCCCCATTTGACATGACTAATGGATACGTCAAGCTTCGTTCTTCGAGTTCCTTGATGAAACCCATTATATTGTCTTAAATATTGGATACCAGAAGCCCATCTTTTCCCGGTAAGATTACACTATTAATGTTGATTTAAATTGACAATAAATTAGGTTTTCAATGTTGAAGACTTTGGATGATATTGCATTTAAGACTTAGCTACTTTAAATCGTAGGTTGTAACATCGATTCAAGTCTCGTTGTTTATGATGGTAGGTGGCAGTAAGTAGTATCGCCTGTATAACATCGTTGTGCGTTTCCTCTCCTCATACTGCTAAATATCCATGTGCACAATCAAACTATCGAAATTAAAATTTACTATTCTCGACTATGCCCTACCCACCTCTCTTCAGGTCATCAAAGAAGATGGGACATAACACTGTCCGGGCAAAATTTTGTCCCTAGTATTGTACACGTCAGCTGCTTTCAGGGGCGGATCCAGGAATTTTTGCAGGAGGTTTCTGTTACGGAAATCTGCCATCATCGTCTCTGAATTACATAGGTATACATACAAATTGAGCTTTTTAAACAGAGAAATCATTTTTATACTGATTTAGGATCACTTTGTGATGTAATTTCATTGATACAAGGCATTATTTTTTTTCGTATAGCTGAGCAAGGGGGGGGGGACCCCCCCCCCTCTGGATCCGCCCCTGGTTTTGTAGATACAATTATTACATTCAGTTTCTATACTATTTGTAAGTCAATTATCGTAACAGATTCTTTTGTTTATTATTCGTTTTGTACATACATTTATCTATAGACTTTCGTTTCTGGTTACTTCGATAAAATAGGATTTGTCAAACACTCTGGAATATCATTATCGATATCAAGCTATATTCCTACATCAACATAAAATACAACACCACCCGAATAACGAAGGTAGATAACTCTTCATGGGATAAAAGGACAGAAACCATCCTAGGCGCTACGGATTGTTGTAGTTTACTTCTAGCTACGCAATTACTTAAAACCACAATTTTTTTTATCTAAGCAAGCCATGGAAACTGCCGCGGCTTATTGAATAAGGTGATGACTCGCTAACAGGAAGTCTCGGGTTCGATTCTGTTGTTGGCTGGAAAATTTACTTGGGGTTTTCCAGCGTCTTCCCTCTTGTCTTTGATGTAGGACAGAGGACCTGACAAGGAAAGGATCTTGTGATTAAAATGGGACGAAGAACCGAAATCCTGTTAACTCGTTAACGTGCACTTAAAAGAACAGTTTGAATTCGATATAAGAAGCCTTGGCAGTTTGAATTCGATATTAGGCCGTAGAGCTGCTGTCCATGACAAAATTTCCCTCAAACGCACTCGTCTTTCATAAGACTATTTAGTCTGAGAGTAATACTCCGATTTCCCCCCACATTCTCGCCTGAAACCAAATTATTGAAATTAAAACTATAAATTGATAGTCTCAAAATGACCCAGTTAGTGTTGAGTACTCTTTAAACCCAATTTCTCTCCCTCTTCTATGATGAATCTAGCTTTTTAAAAGTCACACATCCATCAAATTGCGTGAAGAAGAACTATTTATTCTGAACAAGAATTTAATATGTTTACTTTGTCAAGAATCATCTAGAGGATTCTCAGTAAGAAAGATGAACTATTATTTACTTAGATAAATTATGTAGCCTATTGAAAACGAACGTGATGTCCCCGGGGATATGTTTTATTTTTTGTAATGGTACCGTTTGAGTAAATGTTTAGCTATGTGGGCTACTTGTGTATATTAAATGAGGCAAGTCTGTAGCCCAATATCATCCACAGTCTTCGACATTGCAATCACGACATTATTTATTGGTCAATTCAAATCAACGTTGGTGTTGTGATCTTACAGTGAAAAGATGGGTGTCTAATATCCAACATTTCAAAATTAGCACACGAATCGCGTGCTAGATTGCTTTCGGGTGCCATTTGTAATGAAACGACGCGATGAACGAGGCTAACATATCGCAGAGAATACTATCGGTATAGACTGGAATAACCAGACGTCAAAGACTGTCATTTAATTTCTACCCTTCGCAAATTTCGGCGAACATTATAACTGATTGGAAAATACAGTAACTATAGAAGTGATTGGATGTAAACCAGTTCATATACATTTTTTTATTATATGCGTTGCGACCCATTAGTGTCAATTTCTATGTGCCGAACAATAGCAATTTAGCTTCTTTAACAACAATAAAAACTTTCGTGAAGTACAACAACGTGTAGTTATATTTAAACCCAGTTAATGTGCTATGATCCCGGATTCATTCCGTTGGTGACCGAGAAAGTTCCTCGGAAACACAGTTGTCCGAATCATATTACTTCTCCACATTCTTTAGCCCAGATAGTTCAGAAAAGTAGGACGTCAAACATCATTTCATTTAATTTCTCTCTGTCCTACAATAGCTGACACGGGGAAATCGGACTGCCTCGGGTACCGATCTTGGTGTTCATCGAGAAAATTTCAAACATATTAAAAGTCCCTTTCCACTGACTCCAATAACTAATAATATAACAACAATTTAAAAAATAAGTAGGGAAACAATTGAAGAAGAAATAGAAAAATAGGATAGATTGTGGATTAGACTTTTATCAATTAAATTGTCATTTTTTACGGTACATTTTTCTGTTATAGACTAACCATTTACAGTACATCAGTTGTTCACGCTACTAGCAGCAGAACCAAACCAAATTGTTTATGAACAATAATATTCTAGAATGTTTTTTTATCATCATGTTAACATTTTCCTTTTTAATGTTAACATTTTTAATCTATATTAGCGTAGAATATGGATACTGCTATTTTATCAAATAAATAATAAAAATTGCCTGGACATGTGAACAATGAGAAGTAATATTTCTTTTAATGTCAAGTAAAACTATAAAAAGAGGGGGCTACGCGCAATCCTTTCTCAATTGTCATAGAGGCAGCCTTTGAGAATATTTCTGCCGTTGCCATGGTGACGAATCAGAAATATTCCAAGAAATCGATCAATATAGGAACTCCTGTGTTTGAAGAACATGGTGCCAATAGAACATTGGTCTTCTATCGCCTTCGTTTAGCCAACGTTATCGACCGGAATTACATATCTTGCCCAGAATAAACACACACATAAACCTCTCTGGTCAAGGGTAACCAATAGTAACATCACCAACTTTAAACAAAGAATAGGTCTATAGTCCCGATGGCTATATTTCTATAAAGAATTCGGTTTATTACAAATATTACAGTTTAAATCTAGGACAATTTAACCGAATGCAGTTTAAAAGTTGATAAAACATGGATCTTGAAAAACGATACTGTTTATTTTTCAATTCAGCTGACAGACAAATAAACTTGACTTTTGTATATCCACTATAAGTATTTTACTAACACAAACAGGAAAAATAAAAAGTTACTCCCATACGTTGCATAAATATAAATTCTATAAAAAAAAACTCCCCAAAATACAGCTTGAAAGCAAACCTAATTGATTTATAACCCATGGATTATAGATTTTCCAATTCTTAAAATGTTGAAACCCCATTTATTCTTACGTTCCACCTCACTCCTTTTCCTCTAAAAATGCATGCCATAAATAACTTATAAAATGGAGGTAGCTGAAAATGCTTTTGATATTATTGTTAAGAAGACATGGTTTATTTTTTTTAAACGACCTGCATCTTTACTGTAGAGTATATTTCTGGGGAATGATTTGAAATGTGAACAATAGTGCTTACTAATTAAGATTTACAGCAAAACAAACAGGAACAACGTGGATAACAGCATCGTTTATATCCTTATTACAGTCACGTACTATTAACTACCATAACAACTGTTTAATCGCTGTTTCTACAATGTATTTTAAAAATCACAATAGCACAATCGTACTAAAAAGTAAAAAATAATCTCAAATTCTTACTAATTTCGAGAATTAAGTTTGAGCTCATTTATTTTTTTTTACAGTTTTAAACATCCACTATAAATTTTCTTTCCGTTGATTTTAATTCGTATTTTGATGAGGATGACTCGGTTGCACATCTTATAATTAAGACAGAAGAATCTCGCAGGACGATTGCCGAGATTTTTCTAGATAACGATAATTTACATGGCTTTTCCCAGGAGAATACCGGGATAAATCTTCAATGTGGCGTAGAAATGGTAACCGGGACTCCCAATACGGTAATAATAACTTAATAATAGGCAGATATTATCGCCATAATATCACCCCTATCTCTATATATCGCTTGTGGTTTGCCCATAAACGATACTTCTTCCTTAGATTATCATTGGTTTATAACCATGATAGAAAATAATATTAACCACTGAGAACAAATCCTCCCCCTATATTCTCCCCACTAGGTATTGATCTTAACTTGACGTCTTGCCGACTCAATCTTCTTGCAGGATAAATGTAAATTTCACCAAGTTAAAGATTAGAAGAGATTTATTCAAATTGTGAATGGATTTGAATCAAGGGGCAACTGGTTTCAGATTATCATATAATTGGATAAAGTTTGAAACAACTCATGGTTTTATTGATTCTGTATTTATTTTATTAAATCCTGATCACAGCACCAGTCTAAGCAGGTTCTAAACTGACAAAGAATCTATGTTTGTATTTTAAATCTGTCTTATTATAACATCAAATTCTCCACTATTGTTCCAATTACGTATGGTTGTTATTGTACATAAAGCGGGATGTTATTTGCCTATCTGTGATATATGGTAGCATTTCTCTTTTACTTTTAGTATATCGCAGCTTTGGCGTCTGAAATCGACATGACGTACTTAGTGTCTCTAGAACATACCATAACATATAGGGAGTTGAATATCCGACAAGTATTATTGTATCCAATGATCTGGTATCATGCCATTTCTCGTTTGATGAGTTAACCTAGCTAACCCAGTTTTGCTGTGGGTGTCTCATAAAGCTTCTGGATTGGTGACTCTCTACTGGTCGACTCCATTACATCTGCTATCCAGTAACTTTGGTTTCTGAAATCCAGGTTCAAACCATTGTTGGTTGGCTGCAAGTAATGGCAGGACATGTATGCTCGGAATAGACCACTACTTTGATGAGTTATGATAGCTAACAACAAATGAAATGAAATGGGGTTTAACGCCTTACTCTTTTGCACCTAACCTGGGCTAATGGAAGACGGGCTAAAAACAAACAGAAAACATTTGTATGGGAAACAATCACTGGTTTTATTATATAGGCACTAGGTTATCAAGCGCAATGTTAAAAAAGTCTTGTGGTAACGATGTGTACATACGTGAGGCAACACATACCTATTACCACATACATCAATTCAATATTTCTCATTATGATTTTATGTGAAATATTGTAAATTTAGATTATTTGTAATATGTACAGAAAACTGCAGGGTTTATTACAGATTTCAAAAAGTCGCTACGCTCATCATATATTTGGATATTATGAACTATTTACCGTGCTAGTTCGAAAGAGAAACCCCGCCCACACAAGATTGTGTTCTTTAGAGAACCGGTACACATTAACACAACATAGGGCTAGCTGATTAACACAGGTTTCTCTGACAATTTTACCAATGAGAAAAAAAAGCTATAGGGACAGATTTATCATGTGACGTCTGTCTTTCTCAAAATGGCAGCTGTTCGTCAACAGACCATAATTATACCTTTAATTCTTAGTCCGGAAGTCATCACCTGCACGCAGAAAATGAATGTCTTTCATTGGACAAAATGAAAAGCCAAGTCGCACACTTAACCTTCTGGCAATCTTAGATTGGCTTATAAAGTCTTACCACTCCAAGTACATCACTGTCTTACTCTCCGCATATTTCTTTTATTTATTAGTTACAGCCTAATCCAATTGACGCTAAAACAAACTAGCAACTAATAACACTTAGTTTGTCATCGACCAAATTTCTAAGATAAAACACTGTTTTAACGAACCCAACTAAGGCGGATCAATATCCATGCTTGTAGCAAACGCGTCACGACTCGAGATAAAAAAAAAGGGAAGAAATTCCAGTGGGTTTCTTTTAAATACGTAATAGTACTGTGCTAAAGTTAATTCAATTTGAAGAAATGAGACGGCTGCAAAGATATTAAACTTTAATAGAAAAACTCTATTATTAAACAAATCTATACCACTTTTGGTCTCGGCCATTTCCCTTCTTTATCGACATCAAATCACTTAGAAATACGCTGTAGGCCTTCATAGATTACAAGACGTGTCCTATATTTTCATACAAGCACATCTTTATATTATTGATGGTATGTCATGCCCATATGGTTAGACATGCCATTAAAATATTACAGATACCTACACATAGTTGATGCCGAGAAATTAATATTAGCTGTTAACCATATACTTAAAATGACTTCCGTTTTATATGCAAATACCAACAGCGAAACTCTGGGGTAGTGAGACAGTAGCAAGAAGAATTGGACTAAAATTGTTAGAATGACTCTACCTTTTTCATTTGTGTCAAAATTTACTGGATGGTGTTGATCACTTTACGACTGTAAATAAAGCCAGTAATACAGTATAATGGATTTTGTATTCAAATATGAACACAGTAAGCCAAAATTGAATGAAACTAAAATTAGTAAACAAACCAACTTCCACATAATCTCTCTAAATAAAAATTTAATCGTATCGAGCTTGTCCCATCTTCTAATCAAGATTACATGTCAGACCAACCCATTTCAACACTGTTCTTACGGTCTCCATTTGTTGGAATATCTATAACGTGTTGCAAAATCATATGCACTTGACTTCGGACTTTCGTCCTATCTGAAGACTATATGAACACCTTTCCTTGCCAGGTTCACAGTTCTGCAAGCGGAAACTTGGCTGCAAAATTTTGCTGAACCTTCTCGATCAACACTGTGATTGAACCCTCGACACCATGGTCAGTGTGCCACTTCCAGACTCATCGAACCATAATATTATAACGTTTGACCGTAAGACATTAGGTAGGTAATAAGTAAAGTTACAAAAACTATATGGGTTTTAGACTTGAACAAATGAAATATAGAGAAAACATCGCACTCAATTTAAGTAATATCTGTTTTAACAGATTAAGAAACAAGTAAGAAGTTGGATATACATGTACTTTCATTAATGAAAAAATCTCGATTGTAATACGTTGGTTTCGAGAACATCTAATGGCTACTTAAAAAAGAGTGCAATGAATTTAAACGTTGGTGTGTTTTCTTTTTATGCACCACAATCGTCCGATTTAGATCAAACTTAAAATACGTGTAAAGGATCAAAAGATCTTGGAAGAGTCCGATTTTTCTTCACATCACCCAGCAAATTTATCGGTTATGACACCCCCCCGCCCTTTCCACCGCCATATGCCTAAAATGTAAAATATCTAAAAAGCTTGTGGACCCTCTAGATTAAGATGGAAATTAAATATGTTATGGATCAAATGATCTTGGATCTACATGAAACGTAAAAGATTATGTTAAGGATCCAAAGGTTTTGAATTAGTTTGAGTTTTGTGCGCATCGTTCATCCCGTTCCAAATTTATGTCCTCTTTTCCGACTTAAAATAAAATTGGTGTAAGACGATGAACCCTTTATTTAATCAAAGTTCAGCAACGCTCGTCCCGTAATTATGCCCCCTAAGTCGACAACATTGTGAATGCGATAGAGGTCAACATTTTTAACAAATGTTTTTCAAATTTTGTGTGAATCATTGGGTTCCTATCGATATTCAGCGTTCGAGAGTTATCACCGTTTGCCGAAAACCTTCTCCTTCCCACTCAATAAGGGCTACAATTTTTAACCGGTTTCTTTTAAATTTGGTGGGCAAACCCTATCGATTCAGCGTTCAGTGATCTTCTGACCTAGCTGGCATTAACCCCCTTGTCCGAAAACCCCATGCTGGCGATAGAAGCTACAGTTGTCAACGGCTTTTGGACAGTGAAAGGATTTGTGTGTTCTTGTAGATTATGGGCGTATCTTGCACGACAACCGCTTTTTTTTATAGTTCCCTATGTCAGCCATTTAAATGTGAATATATTTCTATAGCTGAACGTTTTCGTCAATAAGGGACCCCAGTTCGCTACCCGTCTTCGAGAAGACTGTTTAAAAGTTGGCTTATCTTGGCCATCTGAGCCTCGAATTCACAGAGCATTGCAGACGTAAGTTAAGAATTTGCTCAAAACGGTTAACCTTATTTTAACTAAAATATATTATTTTGTAACACTTTTGTGTACTTTTAATTTATCATATATACCAATAAGAAACCATGCACAAAGTTTTGTGTTTCTGGGTCAAATATATTTCTCATAAACACTGGGGCCAGAACTGCTCGCTTCTTAACGCCAAACCAGGGTAAAAGATAAAAGCTAAGGTCCACTGCAGATTTCGTCATAGGTCACACGATGTAAATAGATTGAGGGCATGTAATTTCGGACGAGATTGTGGTTTAGGGTTAGCCCTTGTCCTTTTTACTCGTGACCAATGATATCGGGAATGGGTCTTAGTCCTAACCCTTGATATAATATGGGTCTTAGTCCTGACTTCGAGCTAGACATCAGCACTTTATACTGTGCTGGTCAATGCATGGATTTAAAATTGTTTTCTGGTTAACTGAATATGTATTTAAGCTAAATACTGCATAAATATCAACTCGGATATGCAATTAATTGTGTGAAATGGACGAGCACGTTCCCAGAAATCCATCTATAAAGGTTAAGGTACTCGAATAATCAGTTTACACACAACTAAACTGGGGTGATTTATTTGTTATTACTAAACTTTAAGAAATATCCAGCCATTTAGGGCTTCCAAAGTTATGACAAGTAATAATCATGGCCGCTGAGGCTAGTCTTGATTTATGACACAAGGTCTTGTGTGGGATATAATCAAAGCTCTTCCTTAGCGAAAACTAATCTATTTTCTACGTTTCTGCTGCACCAACTAGACTAACAGAGACGAACATACGCCATATGCTACCGAGAGGGAAATTTTACCCGGACACTTATCTTATTGTTAAGGGTTCTTTTATGTGCACTGCTCCTTGCCAGGTCATTCGTCCGGCACCACTGACAAGGGGAAACCAAGCTGGAAAAGGTCAAGGAACTTTCTCGGCCAACGCTGGAATAAAACTTCGGATCTCCTAGTTAGTAACTAGTAGTTACCCACTCACTATAATGTCCAATGGGATTATAACATTGGCTATAAGTAGAATACAGACACAAGTGTGTTATGCAATTTGTATTTATACAGAATACAGTTCATCTGTTTATATATTAAATGTTTATTACAAGCTAGTTGTTTTTTTGCGACGTCCAGGGCAACTAAAGTAGACTTAACAATCTGTCAAGAAGTTAACAGAGCGACGGTTAAGATCAGATATTGACTTTTCATGTCCCCATATTCCATCAAGACAGTCCCAAAAAAGCCAAGGTCAATAAAGAAGTTTCTAGTTTAATTATAGAGAATTATCGACGTAGCGTCCATGGTATTGGCAGCACCCCAATGACCGGCCACTAACTTCATCGATTCTCCCCCCTTTCTTAGCAATATGAAAGGCAGAGCTGCCTCGCACGTGATATTTTACACTTCTTATTTTATCTTTATCAACAGAAGATTTCCAAACTAATTTTGATCTTGTCTCCCTTAAGAATCCTAGTTGATTCCCCAGATTTTATTGGTACCACGCAGGTAAGGATGTTTTTTTTTCTCTGATAACTCTGATATCATGAAACTCCATGATTTATAAAGAGCGTTAACTATCAAACAGATGATACCTCTTAGAGAAATGGCATTAAATACACACATTATCATGATTGTTTTATTTTATTATATTTTCTAACACACTGTTCATAAAAATACTGTGCAGTACGGAGAGTCTGGCAAGGATCATCGTCTAGACGTTCAGTTGGGACGAGGAAATCAAGTTCCCGTTCACACCATGGCGTGGATGTAAAATAACCCTTGACAGTTGAAATTCAATTGGTAATAGCAAATTGCATTGTGTAAGCACGTTTGGAGAAGCAAAGTAGGATGTTAAACTCCATTCATTAAAATATTGGATATTCTTAAAAGAAGGGATAATCTATAATGGTATATAATTGAATACTCATTATCCACGTATTATGCAAGGAATGATAAATGGGTTCCTTATAACCAAATGTTTCCACCCACCGTTTGCCAGAGTATGTTTCTAGAAACATGTATATCTTAATAAACCAGCTATGTATCCGATCAATAAAAACACAGCTAACAAAAGACAAAATCCTATTTCATAGCCCCACCCAAAACGTCTTGTCTGTAAATTGTAAAAACTATTATAATAGCGCCCGCCTCCTCTCCCGATTGTCTCCTTGATTTTCGGAAATGTGTATGTAGTTGATTATATATTATTTACAGAATATGCATTTAAATTATGTTAATCAGAGCGCCAAGATAGAGGAGCAGAGGGGGGCGATCGACCCAGGCATCCATATCAGGTGAGGCGTGCGATCAAAATGTGAAATTAAAATAAAATGTTATTTCAGTTAGATATTATCGCTGAAAACTTTGTTTTAAAAGCTGCACCACTTAGTTTGGTTTGCACGATATGAGCTTATTATACAATACTGACATAATGGATTTGAAAACATGCCGATTCTTATAAATTCATGTCAAAATAATTTGTACATTTCAATACAATTTATAAAATGCACAATTTTAATAAAAGTTTATTTTATTTGGTTTACATATTTAAAATCCTTTTCTTTCTCACCACTAGACCCTATATGTCATTGGGCATACAGTCAAGTAGCTGGTCCATTGTAGTAGATAGATACTACTCTTGATTTAATTTGTTCAGTGCTTTACTGTTTTCACGCAGGTCACATAGCTACACATAGCTTACTGTTATGTTTGTATTGCCACATTAAGGTTAATTTGGGGTTTGTCTGTTCACCATGACATATTAAATTTTCTGTGCTGTAGTCAACACATATTTCTAAAGTAGAATTTTTATTTATCTCCATACTGAAGATGAATAACACGATATTGTATGTGTTTATTATTGTAATCTTTCGCAATATGGAACTTCGAAATTACTGCTGGCAATCGTGTTCTTTTCTTTCTAAAATAGAGGGGAAAAGATGATTTGTTAAGCAGTAGGCTCAACAAAATCGATTTTTCTACTTAGGTGTCAAAAAAGTTGTGAATACGCCATAATTACTACAAAATGAGAAACAGTAAATGGTAAAAAACTTGTCTACCAGATGTATGTCACAAATTTAGGTCATCAATTGTTCTGATCATTACATCAGTGCTGTTTTACATTAAAGAAAAATTCTACCAGATGTTTCTATGTACTTTTAGGTGTTTCAATGGTCCTGGATGTAGCTAATCGTATGATCCAATATCATCATCTTTGTAACTATATAGAACATCTTTTAGTGTAAACATTGAAAATATAGGACAAATTAACACCCTTAATGCGATACAGAACTTAGAAAAAAAAAGAAATTGCTAGGTATGTGTTTGTGATAAAGACATAATTGCGATCTGAAAATGACAGACTAAGGTATCAGAATATGTATGAATACCTAAATTCAAATCTATATTAGATATAAATAACTTACTTTATTCTATAACTACATACAAATACAAGCAAATATCATTGAATACAGCCATTGAATAACCTATGGTTGTATTCAATGGCCATTGAATAACCTATAGTTGTATTCAATGGCTTGAGCAGGGACTACTTTTTCCGGAATGACGTCAATTCCAGAATGACGTTATATTGTAATGACGTCATTACTTGGTGACCACCAATTTAGTAAAACAAAAATGGCAGAACCTATGATTAATTTTGAAGTTATTGGGGATGATTGTTTGGAAAATATGTCTACATTAGAAGAAAATGACATCCAAAACAATAGTTTTCATTAATTTGCATATTTTGGGGAAATTACTAAAACCTTTGGGGAACTATTTTTTAATGGTGTATGTTCTATAATTGAATAACTTTTCAGGAAGGTGTGATACCGTCTTAGAAATCAACAGTTTTCAAGTAGCTATAGAATAAAACAGAACTCAATCACCATTGAATTTGTAATTATTTGCTTGCATTTGCACGTAGTTATAGAATAAATACAGAACCCAATGACCATTGAATACCGCTCGGGTTATTCAATGGTTCACTCGAGTGTATCCCTGCCGCATTCCACTCGCTATCGCTCGTGGAATACTTGCGCAGGGATACACTCTCTTGAACCATTGAATAACCCGAGCGGTATTCAATGGTCATTGGGTTCTATCTATATAACCATCTCATTTATATGGATGAAAACTATACAGGGCAAAAAGCAAAACAGCTCTAGGCAATACAACATGTTAATGTTTGTACACAAATATGCAAAGGTTAAAATTATTGCTGTGTGCACAAAAATCAAGTAAATATTGATTAAAGTGAAACCCCCCAATTATTCACCTGAAAATTGTCAAAAAATAAAACGATACAAGAACTTTTGTGGTCTTCAAAAAGTTTCTCACGAAAATCCAACATGGAAGCAAGTTATAATGGAATCCAAATGGGGGATTTTAAGTTAATCATAATTTTTTACCTGTTGGACCTGACTTTCGTTGTCACATGGTTTAATTCTGATCCCAAAAATTAATTTCGATAATCCATGATGGCCGAAATTCACCATAAATCCAAAATAGCGAAATTGTGTAATTTATCACCATTTGTTTGCATTGGATATGACTTATATAAGTGTTTTGAGGTTGCTGAGTTAACTTTCTACTCTAAACTTCATTACATGTATGAATAGTCCCGGTGATATAAATGTGAAACAATAATCAAAAGAGAGTATCCAAAAATGGCGATTTGTAAATGTTGCTTATAGAATAAAAGTTTTCAGGGTTATTGAATTTAATATTGAGTTAAACCATTGGTTCCTAAGCTAGAAAAAGCGAATTTTCGTAAATTCAGTACCTCAAATCCATAGAAGTTATGGTCTGAAATGCGCGAATATTTGGAATATAAAGATATATCCCACGTTTTATCAAAATCGATCAAAATTGTGACTTCTAGAAGTTTCACAACCTTGGTATTGTATACTTTTACATTATTTGCGTACAAAGAGCGGCCATTTTTTCCGACAGTTTGTGTCAAATGTGTAATAGTGACAAATTTAAACGTTTCTTAAAATCAAATACAAATTGAGACTTCTTGCGTGTCCATAAGCTAAACATGCGATTTTGTGAAAAATCAGGGGCCATAATCCAGGAAGTTACCCTTGGAACCAACCGTCCACAACCGTGATATACCATATATTTACACTATTTTGTCTGTCAGTTTTGACCCGATTTTCATGAAATTCAATCTCATCCACCATTAAGGTGTAGCAGTGATATATTCAATCAGGGACCATAATTCAAGAAGTTACGACCCGATATACGCAATATATCGAAGGGAAGCAAGATCTTTGGGTTACAAACATGTATTTCCGGGTTCAACAAAATAAAATGAAATTTTTGACCTCTATAGTGTCCACAAGATGAAAACGTGATTTTTCGTACATGCTAATAAAACATCATTTACGGTCAGTTTTTCAAAAGAAATCGCCCTCCCATATCGTGGGAACATTTCACGAGGCAAGATTCAGGCCTCCTCTTCCGGTCCGTCCGAGTTATCATCTGGACCGATAGTTACCTAGTTACCATGGGGTTAATTTGTGTGCGTGTTTGAAAGAGAGAGGGGTGAATGGGGGGGTGGATGTGCTTCTCTCCAATCAGGGGCCTAGAAACAACCGTAATCCCTTTAATTCCATCACCGAAAAGGGAGGGAAAAGATAGGATGTTAAAAGGTGTTTCAAATTTCCACATTACTTGGTTATTTCTTTTACCGGGCGCGAATTTCATTTAGAAAATCTGGCTGTCAATGGTTCTTTCCAGAGTATTTTCTGGTGATTCTAGCTTACGCACATATTTTACCTGCAATAATTTCAACAATTTACGCCAATGCATCACTGAAAGGGGACCCAAACTACACAAGATCATTAACTATTTTATGGACCTCTGAAACTACCATACTTCTTTCCATTCCATCCCTGGAATTGATCTCAGGACTGTAAATACGAATCGCATAACAATTTCCCACTTTAACCCGTGTCGGTGCACGCTGAGTCTCCGTGGGCCCCTTGCACATGATTTATAGCGTTTTGCAAGAGCTGCTGGTCACTGCGTTCTGAAATTTTGCAAATTTGTCTTTAAAACCATTTTTACACGTAGTAAACAGGTCGGTATTCATCTGCTTCCTACATGCAAATCAGGCCCAACGCTTGATAGGGGCAAAGGTACCGATCGGACCCTTAATTGATAACCCACAGTATGGATGTTGCTAATGTGTTTGTAGTCTGCTACCATGTTGCGCACAGACCATTCTCTCTTTTGCTTCTGTATGTTACAAATACCAAGATGAGTTCCAAATATTCAATGTCCATTTATCATTTAGTTGCTTTTCAAATGCCACAAATATTGCACATCATTTTTCATGTATGCGACAATGTGGACGACTAGACAGCTGTTGATGTGTGAATAAAGTTTCGCAAAGATAGTTTGAGAGGTCCCCAGGATATGCCACGGAAACAATATTTTAATATCCCTTTCATTGCTCGTAATCATGCGCAAAGCATACTTTGGCATTTGGAATTCGGTGGAGTATAGGGGGAAAGGCCGCTGTTCGGGTAAAATTTCCCCAAGAGTATATATTACATGACGCAATAATGATCATGCTCGTTAGCCCGTCTGGCGCAGAAGAGTATTTGTTTCCGAAAATAGATGGTTGGGCGAGGTTCGTGATAAAAATGCTTTACTCGCTACTAAGTGATTTCTAGACAATTTCTATTTCCAATAGTATAGACAGAAACTATACGTACCATGGAGTCACGTGACTATGACGATATGAAATTAAATTTTTAAGTCAGTGCGTCACTTTCGATACGGATACATACGTATCTCACAAAAACCGCCCCACCACGAGATCAGCTTCAAGACATTCAAAGAGATGTTTGCTTCTTAAAATTATCTAGCGGCATTCATACGTTTATATATGAAGAGTATAGATATTGTACACATGTAAAGTGAGAAGTTCTTCAAATGATTTATCACTTGTTAAATCGGTGACGTATGGGGTGACAAGTAAGCTAGGGTAGCATTATCAATCTTGTGAAAGACGAGATCTTTGTTTCAATTTTTTTTTGTATTCTGTCAGACTTGTATAATGCCAGACTACGAAAGCATGATTATATAACAGTATGTTTTAGAAGAGGATTTGCCGTGCTTCATTTAATTAGCTATGTGCTATATGTTGTTTTTACAGACCAGTTTTTAACTTAAACATTTCCTGGGAAGATATGAGCAATATGAACGTATGTTGCATTATAGAAATTTATGTGCAAAGTCTCCCACTAAATTCTTGAATTTACGACTTTTCAGGTATGAGAACTGAGTACTCTCCGCACCATTAATTGTTCACAAATCACTCTACGGGGAAGCGCCTTTACATGTCTTTCTTACAGATATTTTTATGCCACCTTTAGCTTAGTAAAATTGTCTGTTCTTCACCGGGGGGGGGGGGGGGCTAGTGATCTAGAGTACCGCGCTTCGACCTCTAGCTGGCGGGTCACCTCTGGCTTGCGGCTGTTTCGAGCCCTGGTGTGAACTTATGTGGAACGGAGATAGAGGCGCCTTCTCAACCTCGTGGGTTTCCTCCGGGCACTCCGGTTTCCTCCCACTGCTAAAGACCCCTACGCGCAAGCGAATTATTGAAATAAAATTAAACGATATGTTAGTCCCGAAATGGCCTAGTTTGTGTTGAGTGGACGTTAAACCCCATTTCCCTCTCTCTCTCTACAGACATGTTAAACACCGTAATGTGACTCCGTGAGTAAGTCACTGGTTCGCTAACCCGGAGGTCCCGGGTTTGATTTTGGTCTTTGGAGACAGTTCCTTAGCATTTATTGAACTACAATATATTCCATATTACAAATGGAAAAAATATGGCGGACATCTCGCAGTTTATAAAATTAGAACTGATAAGGGATTATTCATTGATTGTAAATTCCTTTCTCTATAATCAGTACCGGAGTTGCCCATAGGCTTGAAAGGCCGAAGCCGAGGACCTCATATAGAAGAGCTCCGACCAAGGTGTATCATATTTTTGGCACTGCCACTGTCAATCCTTTTTAACATGCACAGTAGTCTTAACCATCAATCAACATCTTCGGCTTTGCTGAAATGTGTTTCATCTTCCTTTAAAAGTGATTGTGAAGGATTGGGAGGGGCCTCATTAATGGAATAGCCTAAGGGCTCGTTTCATCTATATCCGGTTGTGTCAATTATGTGTGCTTCTTTAAGCTGTTTGGGTGCATTACAAGGCCTAGGTTTAATTGCATAGAAAATCGCCTAGTCGTTCTTACGATGCGAAAATTGGATGGCGTTCGATGATGAGTAGCGGAAACACCGCTTTCCAGGCAAAATTTCCCCGTGGCTCACTGCAAGGCGTATAGTCGTCTTCATTAGGCTGGTTGGTGTCGGAAAGTAAGACGTTGAACTCCATTTCATTGCTATAAAACAGGACGCGTAAAAGGTGATTCCGGCGACCTTTAAACGAAAACAAAGAACGTGGTAAAGAGAAAAAACATAAAACATGTTCATTAGAAACTATTGGAAGAATAAAACGAGTGCCTTATGACTGTTTAAAGTGGTGGTCCATTACCAATTCCCTAGTCCAAAAAGAAAATATTAATCGAGACTGTGGGATTTAAAAGATGTCTTTATTTTCTGTGCATGACTGCCGTCGATTGGTCGAGATCAAACATGCATCTATGGAATTGGAACTGATTAATTCCAGAAAACACCAGAGGTCGTTGCAAGACGCATATGGCATGGTATTATTTGGTCTAGAAGAGCGTGGTCTGTCTAATTGGCATATTGTGTGTTTGACAAAGGCTTCTGTTGGCAGATGGTGTAAATATATTGATTCCATCCTAATATTATCTCTCCAATAATCTCCTCATCCAGTGAAGCAATTGAATTTACCGTGGATAATTCGAGCGGTCTTCAGAGTCGCCAGCAATGTTTTAATACCTACAAATTTTAACTAAAACCAATAACCAGAAATAAAACATATTCGATTATTCATTAAATCCCAACGGGATCAAATTGTTCAAACGTAAAGATGATACTGTCGAGATAAGGCAATGTCTATTCTGTCGCCCAGTTTTAAGGTTATAAATTTATTGTAGACTGTACCGGATTATTAAACAAATTCGACTACAATGTGTGCTCAAAAAATCGAACGACTAGTTGTATACGCTTAAGAACTGTTATTGTTAGTTCCAGGATCCGCGACAGGGCTCGGGGTTCTGCCCGCCCGGGCTCGGACATTTTTCAAAGATGCATCGTGTCTCGCCTTATTTCGCATAATACAGGGGAAACAGGCGGTCACTTTGCTAAAACACAGAAATTGCGATTTAACATGACATCCCCCCACCTTGATTCAAACGGAAGGCGGTCCAGATACCCGCTTTTGCAGGTGTCTTAAAATTTTTGATTTACCAATTTTTCCAAAAAGTGTGGACTGGCAAATTCTAATCCTACCCAATTCTAATTATACCAACAATTGTTTTAAAAACATTACTCGGCATTCCTCCGGACCTCTCTAGGTTCTGAGACCATGACAAGTGTCCCAGCTTCACTCCCACCCCTCTCACGGAATGTGGCTATAGTTAAATACACTTGAATTTGTGAATATATAAACCATTATGACCTATCGGTATGTCGGTGTGAGAGTTATAATTTTCTATTAATTGGATGAACATTACAGAAAAAATAATCATCAATGGGATACTTCACTTATCTCTTGCCGTATAAATGAAGTAGGTAGACACTCCGAGTAGCATACAATTTCAATTTCTCGAAGAAGACTTAAAATATATCATTGGAATAACAATTTCTTCGAAGGTGCACTTGATAATTTAACTATTATCAAGGACATTATATTTCCACAATTCTCCAGCTACCACTATACATCCTTACCCATCTGTTGTATATTTCTGGAGATGTGTTACTTATATAGAATTTAAGGCTGACACAAAATACGCTGACATGGCAGAAATTAGAAACATGTTTAGCTATGTATTCACGCAATCGAATTGTTGGGCTTTGTCAATTAGCAAACTGCATGTGACATTTCAATAAGGCCACCAATTTAAAAGCAGTGCGTGTTTTTTTTAATACCCGACAACAATACAAACAGAAGTATTGTAAATAACGGGTTATATTTGTAATTTTTTAAAAATTTTCAAACTCTGTATTGGTTAACCTGGTGTAAAACAAGAACACTGAACATTTTATTAATTAAAGATCAAATACTTGTATAAATGAGATTTTAACTAAGTTCTTTGATCTTAGATCATTATCGGGTTACCACCCATCAATATTACACCACTGCGTGAAATTACACTATTGCTCTTCCTAGAAATTCATTCATTCTGTCCTTTCATTTTGGTGTGCTCCTAAATTCACTATTTTTTTTCTAAATCTTGAGAAAATAAAAAGGGAATATTTTCTTCTAATGTCTAGATGTCAATACTACAGTAACATTTGAATGAATAGAACAAACATGCATACATACAAATACATATAAATAATATGTAAATGTATACCAGTAAACCTATGCGTTCAACGACTGGGAAGTAAAACCACTGCCCATTCTGTCGTTTATCAGTTGAATCCTCTGCATTACGCTGAATTTAAAATTTGGGGAAACTATGGATAAAAATCGGTACACTTACACCTGAGAACTAAGTTTGCCATTCATGGCATTTGCAATTGACTGTACATAAAATCCAAGAATCGCACAGAAACATGTAATTGGCGTAGACAAAGTCAATTGTGCATGATTGTCCTCGGTTTTAAATTTCAGACACGACTCTCTTGACATACACCATTCATTCCATGCACGGTTAGTAATTAGGGATTCGTCGTGTGAGATCAAGGCGGGTCTACAAAATGCTGATCGGAGTAAATTCATGGATGTTCTCAAAAGCATAGTTACCAGATAACATCAATTTCTTTAAATGTTCATTAAACATACATTATGCAAGAGCTAAATCTGCCTATTGCAGGTCTTTCTTTAGACCTGAAATCTAAAATTATTAATTGGACATTAATTAACTTATCCATACCATAATCATTTCTCGATTCCATTGTTAGCCTGCGATATAAAGCGGGTTGGAATACATTTTTGAAAAAATAGTTAAACGTAAAATTGCCAAAAATCACGAATTGCTAACATTGCAAGCAAGTTATGCCCCCTTAAAAGCATTACTATACATGTACTCTATTAAATTCTTAGTGTACATCAGTGGACATCATCAGGAAAATATTTGTCGAAATATTATTGTAACCCATGAAAATAGTATGATTATAATTTAGGATAAATTATGATAGTGTGCATCCTTTGCCGGAACAGCTGTTTTCATAGACTTATTTTAAAAAGAAAAACCCATTCAAATAGATAATAAATAGTAATATGTATATATGGGAATGAGTTGTAAAAAATAGATCATGCCTTGATTCTAGCGGTAGTAGCCCCCCCCCCCCAAAAAAAAAAATCGAATTAGCCCTGCCCCCCCCCCAATATTTCGCCAAAAATAGTGATTTCTTAGGAGTGTTCTTAGCCGGTCACATCCTCAGCCCCTCTAAAACATTCCGTAGCCCCCTCCCCATAAAAAAAACCATTCTGTAGCCCCCCCCCCCCCGAAATTGTATGAGCTGGCTACGGGCCCGATAAAGCCATGTCACCACAAACGAATTCAACTTTACTATATGACAGTCATGGAAACATACAAACAGAACATGATAAATGATCGGGAAAAGATATCCTTATCTATCTCGGTGGTAATAACCTTATACTCTATTATGGCACTACAGCACCAAAGTTGGCGACGAAAAAATAAATTTGAGGTCAGCTACGCTAGGCGACATAGTCTTTGTTTTAATCTGAATCCCCTATCTTTTAAAATCGCCATTACGGGACCACTTCTACAGCATTAAAAGAAGTCATTTCTCACTTAAACTGGCCTTTGAATACCACTAAAAGATTAACACTTAAAAGTTAAGGCAGCTTAACTTTACGGGGAAATTTGATACTTATCGGTGCCGATTAACCCCCGATCAGGAGCGCCAGGTGAAACAACCGCGGCTCAAGATCTCCGCCTGCGGAACAGATTCCAGTCATCTACTTCTACTGCCAGGGGAACTGTTCCAACACGTAAACGTCAGACCAGCCCTCAAACAATGCGAAGGCGTCTAGCTACTCTTGGGTTACGCTGCAGTCGACCTTGCCAGACAACAATGGGCCGCAAATCAGGGGTATCTACACAACACAATTTGGTGGAATATCAATTTTTTTCGGATGAATTCTGATTCAACCCCAGTTTTTCTAACGACGTCGACATAAACCCGATTGAACACCTTTGGTATGAACTTGGACGGCGGGTTCGAACTCAAGCCGTGCCACCAAGACCTATTGACACTCCAAAATCAAACAATCCCATAGCGTGTAGTGAGACATCTTTGCCAGTCCATGCAAAGGCGACTTCAGGCATGTGTAAGAGGTCGGGGGGGGGGGCGGACCTACCCGATATTGACTTCAGATGACTCCTGCTTTGTTTCATGGCTCTTTGACGTTTCTATTTTGTGCATTTGTAGTAAATTCTTTCATGAAATTATCCACAGAGGCTTGTTATCTCGATTTTATCAATTGTAATGTACATTTGTTGAAAGTTGTTGCAGTAAATAAACTTTGAATTTGGCATTGCGTTTCAATGGCTTTGTGTGTATTATAGCTACGACTGTCAACTTTTTATTGCGTCTTCCATAATGCCCCTTGGCACCCAATTTACTTTCTAGCAAATCTCAGATTCTCTGACGTTAATCATGCTCAGATGTTGAAACCTATCAAATATAAATATTCAAAAAAATATGACCCAATTCTTGTTGTTAGATGATGTTCAAATCCGATTAGGATGCTTTGAGCTATATTATTTAAAACTATTCCCAGTAACAATTAAATGTCAATCCACGGTTGTTTTCCCAACTTTTGGCGGGTACTGAATCGAGTTCCCCTACACACGTTGACATACACTTAAAATAACCCCTAACACTGTATACCTTATACATGTACATACGCACTGTGTGTGTGTGTATGCAGACAAAATTATTAGAACGTGAAACCCCATTGCATTTATTCATTCTTAATGAGTAACGATGTACATGTATTTCCATATAAATTGAAATGTTCTTTTTAATTCACATCTTCCACATAATCACCATGAAAAAACGTATGGTTTGCATATAAAAATAAATAATTTTCATACGCACAAAATGCCTTTGAAACTACAGAATCATTACTTACTGGATTGAAACCATGAGTAGGAAAATATTCGCCTGCGTATGTCTAAAAATACGTATGTCCAGCGTACAGTTATCATGTGACCACGTACCTGAATATGCGACGGTCTTGCATCACTGAAGTAGCACTTTGAATGCGTTACTCAATCGTAAGACATATGTAAAGATGTACAGTATTAAAATTAGAAACTTTCTCCGGAACTAACAATCTCACATAAAATGTTACGAATTATATCTAAATGTGGCCAAAATAAATTATTAAAGAGTCTGTTGGTTTTTCAAACTGTTAAAGGTAATGTTGTGAGATACACCACGCTTATTGACCAACAAATGAATTCGAGAAAGGAATATTCTCTTGGCCAAAGAAAACCACTGTCCAACCAGACGCATGTTTAATATAGGGTCAATGGTTATCTATAGCTTGGATGTTCCACAGGGAGGAAACAACAAAGGCAATCCATCACAATAAATTAGATTGGAATGAAGTTGAACCCTGTGTTTCGTGTCAAAGTAATAGGTTATAGATCTGAATGGTAATAGTTGGATTTATATAATGATAAATCTATTCTTATAAACTAACTATATGTTGTTCAGTATTTTTTATCCATACTGTTTAGCCTACATTATGACATAACGATGCAAGCCTTGATTCTTGTTGGTATTAATGACAATTCCTTAGAATTACTTTAAGTTTTTCCACGGTTTAAGTATTTAGAAGGCAGATGGTTTGCAATAAACCTTACCAACAGCAATAACTGAACCACTTTCTAAAATTTATTCAAACTTTTTAGACGGCAGTGTGGAGACTAGTTATATTGAAAATTGAATGTTTTGATATTGGGATTTACCTGTTCCCCTTGTGGCCTATTCGATTTGTACCAACTTGGCATCAATCTGGAGATGTCTGTTTCGGGAAACTATGGGGTTAGCAATATCGGCGATTCTGAAAACGTGTTATTTTGACGTGTTATTATCATGACATCGAATGCCTCTTAACGTCAGGTATGTTTTACTGTATTAGCTTGCTAACGTTGAGAACGTCGCCTATAATACACTAGTAGATGTTTTCCTTAAGTATGTGTTTTGTTGTTAATCTATCCAGTTACTAAATGCCATTTAAAGAATGTCAGACTTGTATACCATGGCACATTACATACGATGGCTGGTTGAATTTTTTGTCTTTCCCAACTCGTTGGCGATAATATACTCAACCCTGGTAATGTGTTGAATGGTCAATCGTCGATCAGCCATTATCATGTCGTGCATCCAATGTTTTCTTGAATGGTTGCTGTTGGTTTCCTTCCAGGAAGCTCGCCAACGTCAAGGCTCTCTCTACCACGCCTAAATGGCACAGGCCACCTTTTACTGTGGAAATCGAATGGGCTTCATGTATCGGTGTTTGAGTTAGTCCTTTCTGTTACAAGTACTAGATGGCTCTACTATGACCAGTTTGTCCATTTCTCGTGATTCCAATCTGTAGCTTCACAAGATGTTCTGGTACGAATACAATAATGACACTACAGTTGAAGTTCTTATGTTATGATTCATTCAACGATTGCACTTTTCGGTGGCAAATGTTGTTTAAACCCACTTGATCTATCATATCAGTCAGTCCTAGACCTTTTCAGCCAGTCCTCGTACGTATTAAACGCATATTATATATATCTTTTAGCATCCATTTTAATATACCAGGATTTTTTTTAAATCCGCAGAGAAAGATTTTATATAAGTGACGATCGTTCTACAAACAACATGTCATCAGCTAAACTATAGACCATTTCTCAAATCACAAAAGCAACTAATGTAAGCGGAGATTAAACACTGTCGCAGTTCAGTAAAATCAAGTTAAGATATATCTTTTAAAATCTTTTTTTTTCCACTTACAAAATATAATATAAAACAAATCTAAATGTCGTACGTGTATGTTACATATATTAATAGGTAGATACTATATATGGCTAAGCTGTTGATGAACAGATATGATTCATTTATCAATTGTTGTCCAATACAAGAAAAAAAGATTGTGACTGAAACCTTTACCCCAACTGAAGAATTGAAGGAAATAAACACTCAAATAAAACAGAATCAAATACCCGTTTCTGGACCATTTTACTACTGGAAATGTCTGCCTGAAATAAAATTACCATTTGAAGAATGAAATCAAAGCACACTATTGGGGTTTCTGCTTTTAATCTCGTAGTCTACTTCCTGCTATAACATTTAGAAAAATGTTGTTTCGAGGGTTGTTTACCCGATATACCAATTACCGAGTAGTTTGTTTTATTGTTTCGTAATTGTCCCAAAACACACCCATTTAAATAACGTGCATAGACGACGGATTCCTCTTGTGTCAGATCAAAACTGTGTTGTACCGAGTGGATAAAAAACCATCAGTAATAACTGTACCACTCGGGACGATTCAAATTAGCTTGATCTATCAAAATGGTTTCTTTGCACGAAGGTTTAGTCCCAACCGTATTATATTAACAGGGTGCTATGCTCTCTGTGGAGATCTTAGAGTTAATTTCATTCGATGAACTTCATTTGCCAGAACGACCAACAATTATCCCTCTCTTTCATCTCCTGTCTTGCATCACCAGTCACCATACACCAACAATAACACCAAATATTCTCTATTTAAAAGTGGCAGTTCGGTTTCAAGTCATCTAGCCCATCAAACTAAATGGATTTTTCAAACTGTATATGTACTTTATTTGGTTCAGTTATGAAATAAATTTAATAATAAATAATAATTCAATTATGACTGACGTATACATTCGGCTGGAACGATATCACTATCCCACCTGGGATTTGATGCCAATAATAGACACGTATAATGTTCACTGACATTTTTATCGAATTGATATTATTTATTCCATAGGACCTAATTAACAGTCTTAAGCAAAAAATGGTTTCTAATCTATCTACGGACCATACCTAATTTTATGTCCACACACTTAAATTCAATTGTACCCCCATAACAGATCGATGGACTAACAAATTAATAGACATTTATATAGAATAACATTTATTTACGACTCACATCGTAGGCTCCTGGCATGAACCTTAGTCTTAATTGCGACATGGTGGTCTGACGGTCAGTTTCCGGTTATTGTTCATTTACGGCCATTTTGTAAGGTATTGATTCTGGTGGTGTGATATGTGTCAACTGAATGTAGATTACACTTCCTCACGAAAAACTAACATCCATTTACACGTGCTTCTTTTATTTTCCCATAAGTCT
This sequence comes from Patella caerulea, assembly GCA_036850965.1. NCBI lineage: Eukaryota > Metazoa > Mollusca > Gastropoda > Patellidae > Patella > Patella caerulea. Next base: position 31,878,039 of record JAZGQO010000006.1, read on the forward strand.
GTTTTCTAACTCTGTTATCTAAAAGGCAAAATTGGCGGGTAAGTGTAATTAATGTCAGAATCAATTTTGTCTGGTATATTTCAAACACCGAGTGCAAGGTAGAATAAATACCACTCGGAGTCAGTAGCGTGAATATTATTGTGAATAGACAGAAGCCTCTAAGATAACGTGTAAAGTGGTATTACACCTACTCTTTCAAACACGCACAATGACAGTTATTTTTCTTCTATCGATGCTTTATATGCCAAAGCTGACAATAGGGCGTTTGTCGTAAAATACAATCTTGAAGTGATGGCATGACTGGTGTTTTTAGTTAAATAGACGGGAGAAAATGCACAATTTTACCCAATGCATAAAACAATAGCCGAAAAGAAAGAAACGCTTTCTGGTCGCCAAGGTCAATTTTGCTTTAATGTAGGACCAACCTGTTAAAGATAAATTAATGGAAAGGTTTTGTTTTTTATTACATCATGTTCATCTCTTCCACAACGTTAAGATGAACACAAGCATGCATAGATACCATTCTGTTTCATATTTGGGCTATCCTTTAGAATAACGTTTACATTTTACCTCCAGTGATTAACATCTCCATGATTACATGGACTTGGATGTTGTCCCCGTTACGTAAAGGGCAATGTAGCATATGAATTTTCTCAAGCAACAAATTTTCTCACTTTTTTCAATGACCGATGTACTCTTCTGTTACATAACTGTCGTTTTTTTTTGTATATTTTTAAGTGTATTTATTTGTAATAACAGGATATACATGCATAATATATTATTCTACATTTTTAAAGCAGTGGAGAATCAGTTCCATTATATGTATATGCAGTGAAAACAACACAGGACAAACATGTAATTGGTATATAAAGTAGCCTCATTGCGAGGTATGATATAACTACAGCGACTTGATACCAGTAAGAAGTCCATAATCACAATTTTCCCTGCTTCTGCGATGGTCAAAAGAACCCAGCAGTAAAGCCCCCTTTCTTCAATGAAATTAGAATTCAGACTTAACAAAGTAATTACTGTTGCGACTGATTTGAAATTTGAGTCCTCCACAGTATTAACTTTGGCTTTGTTGGTAATAATGAGATATTCTAGAGCATAATGATGAATTGGCGGCCATTTTATTCATTCAGATTCTTACATCATTGATCAATACAGACAGACAATAGTGAACCCATGTTCATTAATCTTTACAACATGGTCTCCACTTGTTATTATAAAACCGCTGTAATTAGATGATGCATAATCCCGAGCGATGTTTATTACCATGGTGAGACAAAAACCATATTTTACAATTCGAAGGATAATCCTCTCTTCAAGATAAATACAACCGGAACTCAAGGGAGTAAAGTTTTATTTGGTTTGCCACAATATGCACCTTATTTTACTAATGAAATAACAACGCTACAGGAAAGCTATAAGTCAGTTTCAGATAATTTGTGTTTAAACCACTGGGCCTGTGGCGTAGCTGGTAGCCTTTGTCCGAGCAGTTGTCTGCTATCCTGTATAGTCTTCGGCTTTTGAACTTCGTGTTCCAACTACCGCATTAGATAGCCATGAATGATAATTGGTGTGCTGCACCTAGTAGGGTAAGCTTACTGCAGGGGCGGGTGCAGGCGGGGGGGGGGGGGTTGACTAGGGTTACTAGCCACCCCCTCCTCATCCCGGTGTATAGGAATCCCGGTCCCCTACAAGCTTCCACCGGGACATGCACACATGGTCGCATATATATTGTATAGCACACGGTGCGCATCTTACCAGACATGTACTGACACTATTTCTCATTTGGGAAGCTTTTAAGCTAATAATTTTCATTGTACTTTTGAAATTTATATATCAAAATGTCAAGTGTTTGTAATGCCTAGATTTTACAATTTATTATTTTTTATTCACTGGATATTGTGTTTAACCTGAATACATTCTGAAACATTATTTTAGATACCCACAAGACATTATTTGGTATTTGTATTATTTAAACATATTATTTTATTGCAAATAATTTACAAAGGGATCGGGATAATTTATATAGACCAGACAGCTGAAGGATTGGCCATTTTACCACGAAACACTTGATTTAGTTGAAAAGTTTCATTGCGTAACCCAATATTCGTACATTGGGGCTAATTGTTCCTCAGAGGATGCTGCCGAGAACACGTGAATTATACCCTATGTCGCAAAGTCATTTGTCCTGGCAGTGTTTCTCATTTAAAGATCGACCTTTTATCCCCATGGTACTATTAACATCTAAAAACCAATCATCGTTTAAAGAGGAAAGGATTAAACGAGCCTTTACGACATTTCCAACATGAAATTAATACGCTCTAGGAACTAGACCACCATAATACCTAAATGTATTTGAACCGTTGGTAATTACTTAATGGTGGGTGCTAAGATTTCACTTTCTATATGTCCCTTCACTGTATCCTCGCATACATCCGGCCACAAGTATTTTAGATCTACATTGAGTAGAGGATGGTTTTAATCGACGTGAGTTTGTTCTACACGAGTATTTTTCTCGAAATCATGATACTACATCCCGATTTCTTACATGGATTTAGCGTAGATAAAGCCGGTAGGATTATGATCACGATGGAACGAGTCTGGACTTGCGCTCGTCATGTAATTCAAGAATATTGGTGAAAAAATGTTATTAAAACGTGACGTAATGTTTGTCTGAATAACACTTAATTTAATTGAGTTTCAGAAACTGGTTTTAAACTTAGAGAAATCAAGCCGTACGAGATGAACACGCCTACAATCGTTTATACTCGAATTCATCAAGTTCTTTACAGATTCTAATTTCGACTTATTGGAACACGCCAATGAGCGATTTTTAATCCACTGGAAAGTGCAATTCTGTTCATTATTTACAGAGATGTGATGAAATGAAAATTTGTCTACATTAGGCATCCACGTCAAACGGTAAAAAAAAGGCCAGTGCCGCCCATAATGTTAGCTGAAGTCTTTTGCTTGGCCTCTTTTTAAACCAACCTAATCAGGACAGCAGATTAACTACCGATTTGTTAAATAATCAAACTGAATACATTTTAGTGTGGATTAAGCCGAAACTTTTTTAATATCGTCAGGAAAAAGACGATCAGCGACTTTTAACAGGCGTAAAATAAAATATTTTTGGGTCAACGGACAATTATTATTATATATTTTCCTTGTACGTTTTAAAGGATTGCTAGTTGTGTTTCTCGGGTGGTCCTCATTTGGATTCTGAAATTTTGAAGTTTTTCAGACAAAGACACCTTCAATTGAACAAATTAAGACCTCTCATAAAGCGTTCAATGAATTCCAATAAAATTGACAGTAACGTTACATGGATAGTGATTTATTATTTTTGCTCAAAATAAATATTGATATAAATATAGATGTTATACCCAAAACTACAAATTTAGACTTCTTAGCCAATTATATAATAACTGATTTCAACCAAGTTGTGTTGAAATAGGTAGATTATTCAGATCAGTTCATTTGCTAAGCCATATGGGGGTGGTGTCCGGGTACCTGCTTGTCACTTCTTGAATTTCCGACAGAGATTATTTTATTGATAGCCTGATCCATCGCACTGATGATCGCTTACACCTACCCGTGTTCTTGTAGACGCCCTTCTTACCAGATGAATTAAACACATTTGTCGTCTTTGCTTTATCTGTAATCTAAATATGAATATGACAGAATGGTCAATGTTTTTGGATCTCCATTGAATATCCCGGCCCACTACAGAATTCCACAAAGGCATGTGTGAAATATCTGATCAAACTTTTAATCCGAACAGTGATCATGATTTAAATTTTCTATCTACGGGTAGAATTGTCACCCGACCATTTCCCAGTGTTTGTTATATGGATCGCCATATGTACCAAAATATTGATATTCTTATAGAACCGCTTGATAATTAGTCGAGTGTATTGTACCATAAATTCTTTATTAGGTGAATTCGTTTGTTACCCAGTTTCAAGGACCATCAATATAATTATTCAAAACAAATCACTTGTGGCATTTCTGAGATTGATCAACATTTCTTGTTTGTTTTGTTTTGATAATTGTACTATTTGTTTGATAAATACTAGAGAAGCCTACACGAAACGTTTTTCAGTAATAAACAGTACTGTATGCCATAAAATTGTGGTCTTGTGTAATGATTTTAATTCAAAAGATTAGATATCAAAATAACATTGAAATTACTCACGTTGAAAAAGTTGACTTGAGGTATTTTTTAATTATCATTTGTATCATTTGAACTGTAAATAATAAAAAAAACCCTAATATGTCTTGGTTTATATTCTAACAAAAGATGAATAAATAACAGGAATCAATTTTTAAAAACGCTATCACCAATTGAAATGTCAGTTACGCCATCAGTACCAAAATAACATTTGATATTTTTAGTCAGTCGGGCAAATTTGTTTAATATTAATATTTCTACATTTTATTTTCGTTCTGTTATATACTAATTTCTTATAACTTTATTATATCGAAGTAAAGACCGGACCTTCTGTACAGTGGTGGGATTTACCACTCTGGTCTGGAAGAAGTAATGCAGCATCCATTGGTATTTCGTAGAAATTCCAAAAGAAACATGAGGGATGTAATGAAGATATTATCTGCTTTGTGTGAATAATATTTATGAAAATCAATAAATAAAACATAAGTAAGGTGTTTAAAGTATCATAAATAATGGAACATTCTGCCGAAGATCTAATTTCGGCTCGTTCGGTCAGCGGAATATAGCAAGAAAATCCAGGAATTTTACTTAATCGATGATGATCTATCTATCAGGCACAGACTGAAAATAGGTATGACATAGTCACTAGGTCAATATACCACTCCAAGAGAGTCCAATGTCAAAATTATGTGAGTTATGAAAAATCTTTCCAAACCAGTTTAAGATGGCATTTGGTAGTTTTTGCCATGTCGACAGATTTGTCTTTTCGTGTGTGCTTTAGTGTTGCCCCCTCCCCATGCACCCACTATTAAATTTTAGCCAGAAAATAATTATCTCTATGAAAGCGAAATAATAAAATAAAACCAAGTACAAACCATTAGACACAATTCGAAGTCTTAAAAAACGTTATAGGCAAAATAGTGTAATCACCAAATGGACTGTTCATCGTGTACGAAATACACAACAAACAAAGGTAACAGGTGTCCGGAAGAGTAAGCTTACCCTGTCGGCGCGCAACATCCAACACAGCTGCATCCAAACTATTAGACGAAATCTCGGTAAAATAGCGTGATTGGCCAATGGGCTATCAATGACAGCCTACACCGGCAGTATTCCCCATAAATAAAACGGTATAGGCAAAATAGTGTTATCAGGAAAAATAGTGTAATCAGCATATGGACTGTTCACCGTGTACAACATACACGGCAAACCGTGGTAACAGGTCTCCGGAAGAGTAAGCTTACCCTGCCTGGCGCGCCACGCCCGCCATAGCTGCATCCAAACTACTAGGCAAAATGTCGGTAAAATAGCGTGATTGGCCAATGGACTATCGGTATGCAAAATCCACGTGATGAGCATTGTTAACCTGTAGTAGACATAATCAGAGAGATAGTAAATAGGATACACGTCAATTAAATATATCAAGAATAATAGCTGAGAGCGACATGTTATATTTACCAATCAAGTCAATATGACGGCCATAAAACTTTTTAAAGGATTTTATAAGTTTAGTGCGCAAGTATCATTGTAGTTGAATCTTAGTTGACAAATGTCTCTAATCAGAATAAAAAGAACAAGCTCTCGCGTAACGCATTACCTGAGACACAAACACTTCATTTTGAATTGATGTGTAATATCTGTGAATATGTTTTTCAGATCCTAACCATATCTCGGGCAAACTTGGCCTTTAATTTTCAAAACAGAGTAATATGCTTAACGCCTTAAAATATTTACAATTTGGCTCGTAGACATTCTTTTCGATAATTGCTATACATGAGGAATTCAAAATGATATTCACAAAAAGATCAATTGATTTAGGCGAGAACACAGTTTAGTTTTTAAGATTTCAGAAATAAGGAAAACGAATTTGAACGAAGCTGTGTACTCACAAGGCTTCATAAATGAGTCCCGGACTTCGGCAGTTAAAGTCAAAAATGTAACAGACAATCAAGATTCGCGAACCTCAGCAACCACACCACCGTAAAGATCTAACGTGGAAAGGAGGTGGACATGCACGTGATAAAGTTAAGATATGTATCTAAAACAAAAATACTGGAAAATCTAACCAAGACCCCACGAATGCATTACGGTACCAATATTTCTCCAATCTTGTAAATGAAAACTCCATCCCATTGGTGGTTCAGCAGCATGGACAGCGCCGATTATTTGGTATTATTGTAATACGAGCTGTTTAGCTACAATAATAAACGGTCATATTTTATTTGGTGTAGAGGCTTTTTATTTGGTCGTGGCGTATTCAACTTTACCCTTCATCATAAAAATGTCGGTCAACTAGCTTCGTGGCTGTTCTTATGCAGTGCTAACTGTAGACAGACGGCAACAGTTCCGTATGCTATGCGAATTGTCACCAGACGATTAAAATTGCCAAAGCCTAGTCTTCAGATCAATCAAATTAGCGAGAGAGCTGATGTGTTTCGGGGAATTCTTTAAACATGAATTGAATACAATTGGACAGAATAATTCATGTGCTCATGTATCTCTGCAAGACTCATTAAGATATCCATGTATAGTGATTCACCTAGAGGTCGTATTACAGCTGTCAAATTTAAGTTTGGGATATTCGTCTTAGTGTCACATAAAATAAATAATAGATTATTATGTGTTTTGCAAACATGATGGGGAAAAAATATATAACAAAAATATTTTCTGCTAAGTCTAAATGTCAAAGTGTTAATGTGGTTTCTTTACATTTTGTTGTGTGTTTTGATTTGATAAATGTCAGATCATTTCTATATGGACAGTACAAGAAGAGTCATGAAACAGATAAATTCTTACGTATGTTTTTCATCCAGGACTCAAAACTATCTGAGGTTCGATTTCTTTGATGTTAATGTAGATAAAAAGGATTAAATGAAATGTAATAATACTGTCATCGGTTTATAAGCTCAAATCTTGATCTTTCTGACCGTCCAAAATATTTGATATAGTAGTCTGGAATAAAAGACTTTAGGCGTCAGTATGATAAACCAATCTGACCATTTTTATTCAAACAACTAAACAAAAAGCTGTTAAAACAATAATAAAATGCTTTCCGTATACTCTAGAAAATGAATGATGAAAAACAACATCTTACCTGAAAATTACTCTTGGTGAAAAGGTTGGATTTTCACTATAAAACGTAAGAAGGGGAGAGAGAAATGGGGTTTAAAGTCCACTCAACACAACTAGGTCATTTCGGGACTAACATATGGTTAATTTTATTTCAATAATTCGCTTGCGCGTAGGGGTCTTTAGCAGTGGGAGGAAACCGGAGTGCCCGGAGGAAACCCACGAGGTTGAGAAGGCGCCCCTATCTCCATGCCACATACGCTCACACCAGGGCTCGAAACCACAGCCGCAAGCCAGAGGTGACTGGCCAGCTAGAGGCCGAAGCGCGGCGCTCTAGACGACTAGGGCTATTATGGACTTGCCTTCAGTTACATTTCGATTAACATTTAAAGCTTGTGAACAAACATCGTATATTACTTTGTTAGAGTGCACATGAATTGTCCGAGAAACTTTGATTTACGACTACTTTACCATGAATCAACATGGAAGGTCTCATTGGGGGCCGACAAATGCTTTAAATCACAAGGTCTGCCATCGAGTAAATTAGGATGGCTTTGAGTCCACGATTGTACGTGACACAAGAAGTAGGTCACCTGTCTAACTTAGTGGGTTTTCTGGTTTTCTTCCAATGTGAAAGATACGCACAAGCTAGTGATTGAAATAAAAGTGAACTATGCTAGTCCCGAAAATACCTAGGTTGTGTTGAGTGAATTTTACCCCCCCCCCCTCACCAACCACGTTCTTTAAACCAGATTTATTTTTAAAGAAACTGATATTTCAATAGTGAAAGAAAATCAACAATGGTGACTGTAAATAAATGACAACAATTTAAATGAACAGGAATTGGTGTTTTAGGACCCTGGACAGAAGTAATTTGGTTTAAAATCAGATCAACAATGAAGAAAGACAATGTGTAATGATATGAAACACTACATAAATTCATCAAGGCATGAACAATGTCTTACAGATCAATAATGGCCACTTAAGGGCAAATTAACGGCCAGCCGTAATAATAAGCCGGACAATTTGAAATTTGATCAAGTCCGGTCGGCATCGCCTACATAACACACATGCAATATTAATGCAATACCAATTCTAATTTATGACCGCTTATAGGATCAATAGAATTATATTAGGAAAATATGATAGGTTTACCATAGAACCGACTATTATATCAACAATACGGAATATATGAATAAGAATAATCCATGGAGCATATCTTCTAGTCTGTATGTCTACTAGAACTTATTCCATCCGTCATAACCCAACTCACTAATGTAATGTAATATGTAAAACAGACAACTCTCTATAGATTATTGTTTTATGTAAAATTATACTATTTTCCCAGGTCTGTTTTTATTCCATAGAGCTAAACTGTCTGACTAGAAAGTCAGCATACAATATAACATATGTTCACTATTCTTGAAATAAATTTTCCCCGGTCAGAATTCTAAACACCATTAAAATTTTGGGAGGCGATTCTAGAAATGAAATAAAACAAAATTGGGTAGAACGTTTTACTTTTCTGCACTGACTGGGGTATTTAAAACGGTGCGTTTTTATATTTGTTCACAAAGTTATATTAAGTTATTCTTATATGATCATCCCTATCAGTCACTGACTATTTTTTAGAATGGCAGATGTAATGTCTACTGTAAATTTTCAATCGGCGAACATTTCTCTGAAATACCAGACTCACTGATTATTTTATTTTACATGGAATGAACTTAAATAATGCAAATCAGACCTGAAATAGACTCCGGTTTAAATTACAAATTTTGTAGATGGGAAAGAAATAAAAAGACAGTATTTAATCAATAACGATTGTGATCATATTCATACATAGCGTACTCTTTTTGGTGGAAATTGAAAAGGTAGAAAATAAAACTACAACGCCTTACCTACTGAAGACAGGTGACAAACACACATAATATACATCTATTTTTCTCTCACACATGAAAATCCAGAGCACTAAAATAATATTTTTAAGCAAAAAATGAGTTGACAGGGGTTAGTTGGGATTTTTTCCGGGCACAAGGAAAGCATGTTGACATTTCCCGCCTCAATACTAAAACAAACCAACACAGACCCCCACCCCCAACCCCCCAAATAAATATATACATCATACACGCGTTGTGACATCCGAAGACACCCATTAAGAGCAGGCTAGCTTAGGAATGAATTCCTTAGCATGTACTTTTAACTAGATTTATTTTCATACATATTACATTATAGTTCAGAGTAATACACGTATTTATCGGGGATGCTCGATTCACAGTTCCGGAATTAAATTCCAAAACTGGTGTCAATCGAGTGAAAAGGAGAATGTCTGAGTACAACGTATGTGCGGCTGCATAAAAAATATCTCAACCAATCATGACAGCTGAAACATATTTTTTTTACCTAGGAATACGTCACGATTCTACTCACTCCACCTCAGCTGTGACAGGACTGAATGCCGCGTCACTCGATTGTAATTCTGTCGATTCGGAACGTTCTGGACTGTGAATCGAGCATCCCCTATAACGGTACTGTTTACCCCCCCCCCCCCCCCCAACACACACTCTCAATTAAAACGCAATAAGCGAAATAAACAAAATATGTAGTGTGCCTAATAATTTATAAACCAAAATTAACATTAAATTATCAATATAGTTATTTTAATATTTTGTCAAATTGGGTTAACAATTCAGACCTAAGCACAAATATTATATGAGTTGTGAATTTCTGTTAAATTTAAAGTACAAATACCTGCATGCAATTCGAGAACCATATAAATACACAAACCGAGTAGTGCGCATGTAAATTCTCCTAATTAAAACCATTGTAAATAGTTTTTCCTTGATACATGTATAAATTTCTATGTTTAGAAACAATCAAGGCCATAAAGACCAATTTTAGCAGTAAACGAGATATCTGCAAATAAAAAAGCACAACCTATCCGCGTAAATAATTGTGGTAACATTTGTAAGTTAAGCTATTCTCATCAATAGTGGAGTGATATGACTAAAATCAGCGGCAAAACGACAACCATAAAACTAATTCAATTATAGTTTGAACATTTTTATTTCCGTTGGGAATCGATTTTTCTAATGGCGGATCGTGTACAGAATGAATTGGTTGGCAAAGACGTATGCAACCTCATTTCTTCGGGGGTCGATTTTTCTTCGTTTTCGTATTTTAAAGCTGGCAGGAGACTTACTGATGCAAGACACCAGTCTCTATTGATGGAATATAAACGCTGGCAGACTTCATTGTATTCCCTTGTCCATACTTGGTTTTGATCTATGCTGATAAAATTTATATCTATGTGTATAAGTATATTACAGTCATTAATTATACTGGATATGTTCAATATATCTTATAATAAGTAACTCAGTATCCCACCATGTTGTATAAGGGTTTTACTTAGGGATTTCGTTGAAATAAGGTCATTTGAAATGTATATTATTACTACAGCAATGAATAGAATGAATGAATTGGTCTTAATTTGTTGTTCCGACATGGTGCCCCCTTGCCAGCAGTATAGGACGGATGGCCTGACTAGGACACTGTCTAGTCTTTCGAATTGGACAGAAAACCGAGGTCCCGTGTATACTTTGGCGTGCACGTAAAGACACCTTGGCAGTTGGAATTCGATATAAGAGTAGGCCATAATGTCGCTGCCTGCGCAAAACTTTACTCATAACAAACTGTATATTGCTATATATTGGTTAGGCTAGGTTTCGTTGAAATAAGGTAATTTCATATATATCATAAATACTATTACTAGAACAACGAATGGATGAAATAGTCCTAATTTGCAGCAACAACCAGGATAACTGAATTCCAAATATCAACGGCTATTTTACTTGCACGCCAAGGTGTACAAGTAACCGGACGCTTTTCCCTACCAGGCCCTCTAAACTACACTAGTGACATGGGAAACTACACTTTTCCTAAAACATCTTCATTGGATATTAATATTGAAATATTATGTCAGGAATAGACATCTTGAAACATTATTCTAGTTTCCACTTTGGGTTTGATAGCTTTTCTCGGTTTTTTTGGTAGCGTAATGTCAAGTCTTTATCGATATCGATAAAAATGACACACATCAGGCTACTAAAGTGATCGTGCAGAAATCTTTGATTTATTCTCTGGCAAGATTTTGAATAACGTTTTCTATAAATCAAATAAGACTCTAGATAAGTAATATATTGATACTAGTCCGTTCCTACATGCTAACTCAACCAGCATGTTTTCCTGTTATGGCTGTTAAAGAATCCATCAAGCAATTATTTATTTTTTCTTCAGACCCTTGAGCTGATCTAAATTAGATAACTTAAGTCTATTTTTTCTCGCTTTCGCTTGTCACCGATCGGATAGTGTGTAGGGGTCGGAGAGTAGAATTGATTTTTTTAAACGGAAGACAACCGATTGGACAATAAGTAGTGGAGCGATAGAATATTGTGAATACACTGGCAACTATAACAACCCTTAGAGTTGACACCACAGCAAGTTAAAACTTAATTATTCTATCCCACCTTCTCTTGAATTATTTGTCTTCAGTTCACAAATTCAGAAATGATTTGGGACCAGAGTGTTGAGCAAGACTAATTTGGAGACAATATACATTCGCTTGGGACTTCTCTGTCACTTTAGCAGTCATTAACTGTAGGTGAGAAGTACGCTGCGCGACCATTTCTTAATCGGCAATCCCAGTGGTGGCTTCCCGGACACCGGAAATTAAATTAGTCTGTGTCTGTTGTTGAATATACGAACACTGTATTTACAAGACGAGCATGAAAAATGGCCTGTTTTACTGACTGTATCACTGTTATATATGCGTTGTTCATTTTTGTTTTGTAAATACATATAATTTCCTTTTACATCCTTAAATCACACATGTAGATAAATATCACATAATAATGTTATTTCGACAATATCACCCCGGTGAAAGCCATCGTTAAATAAAGTTATTTCACACACACATGAAAAGATTTATTCAGGTTTTGGGGGAATTTCGAGGGTTCGTGGCAATAAAAACATTTGATGCATGTAGACAATTTTACTTGTACAATTAGACTTACGCAGAATGATTGTTTATAGATTCATATATTCGGTAAACGTCTATTAGTGTGTATTTTTATTTGTAGTAATTTCTATCCCTCTTTAATGATTAAATTAAGCCAAACAGTAACCCAACAGTTATGATAAAAACGAATAAAATCTGTCTTTATGTCACAACGTCGTCCACCTTGATCCATCGAGGGTAGATGTAGAATAATATTATAGGTAACCCAGATGGCCAACCTATCCTTATAGTTAGAGCAATAAACAACAAATATCAAATAAGTGAATGGATTCGGGGACCGACCGTAAGCGTCCACGGGCCTGAGTTGTGCAGTTCCCGGATCTGTAATGATAATAACAGATGTTTACATTATATTAGTTTTAGATTATTCCAAGCCTGGTACACTCGATGAAATCGGCATGTCAGTTCTAATGAAAGACCATTATGGGAGATTAGATAAAGAGCTGAAAGTCATAGTTGAAATAATAGTTAAAAAATAGATAATGTAAGGAGAATATGCTGAAAATTTCAGTCAAACTTCTCCACTCTGAACCGAGATATTAGTGATTGAATTTTAGGCCTAGGCCAGATCACCATTACTAAAGTCGGTACGATAAAAACCAAACTCTCGATTATGCATTTTGACGTTAAATCACCCATCAGAAAATGTATTCAAATCCAGTTAACCAGTTGATATCGCAGACTAGCGATACCATCAACTGCATCAAGAATTGATTATGCCCTGGATAAGTTAAGTTAGTTATCAGGTTTGCACTAAAAAAGTAATAACGGAACCACTTCCCATTAATGTTTCATTTAGTGAGCACCTAAACCAACCCGATATGACCGGACCCTTGCTGGGATTTTATTTTTCTTATTGTTAATTTCCGCCCATCAGAAATTTTCCCAACGGTTAAAATCTTTTACATTGGGAAAACATCTCAGTTAACCCGCCATCGCGAGAGTCCATCTATTTCCTTCAAATGTGTTGTTATTGATGTGTTCCTATTTGAATATTGTTCACATTAAGGAGCAAAATAAATAAGATATGTTTACAGGATCATTTTGTTATATGAAAAGCTAAGTGATGCGTTTTCTATGGCGCTCAGTATAATATTTGTGTATTCTACCCCCGCAGACCTATCTGTATTTACCAAAACTGATATTCTTATAAATACACAAGTTATTATAGTAATGTCGTGTATTAGGCAGGATACGCATACTCTATTTGAAATACTAATTTGTAATGGGAGCGCAAGATTATCTCTGGTAATTTTTTTATTTACTCCACGAGCAATTACCTTTAAAGAATTACCCAGAATCAGGCCTTTGAAGAATGCCTCAGAATTGGGCCTTTTAATAATGCCTCGGAATCACAAAATAAATTTATTGGCCCCTTAAAGATTGCAGCGAAAGGGACAATAATTCAGTTATTAAAATCAATTAGTTTCGCGGAATTTACATATGGATGACAATACAACCTTGATGCACGAAGGTTTTATCTCTTCTGTTGTGTTGTTCTTCTTGGTGCCTAACGTCCGCCTCCAGCGAAGGTGATATCACAGACAAGTTGTTATCTTAGCGTATCCGGAGTAAACCCACGGGGTTGAGATGGTGCCCCTATATCCACATACGCTCACACCAGGGATCGAAACGACAGCCGCAAACCAGAGGTGACCGGCCAGCTACTACTACTTCCTGGTGTTTTAACGTCCGCTTCCACAGAAGTGATATCGCAAACAAGACATAGGAGAGCCGAGGCTTCTCCTGTAGAGACAGCATTTATGCAGACATATATGGGTCTCGTCTCTGGATTGGTAGAAGTCATCTTTTGGGGTTTAGTGTTTGGGTGCCAGGCCCGTCTTATCGTGGCCTCCCCTTACCCCACTTTGCAGGTATGGTGTCTTTGTAGTAGATTAGTGTTTAGATGCCGAGCCCGTCTTACCGTGACCCTCTCTTACTCCACTATCCTGCTACTTTGGTGTATATCCCCTATGTAGTTTAGTGTTTAGATGCCGAGCTCGTCTTATCGTAGCCCCCTCTTACTTCACTATTCTACTTAATCCAACGGTGTTCATTAAATCGTGAATTAGTTCGAAGATTTGCAGCTTCAGATCGGGTCTTGGAAAGAGTAGGTTCTTAGTGTTGAGCGGTATGTTTTTGGTCTCCACCATCTCCACTAGTTCCGTTCTCTCTTCCTTGTATACCTCGCAGTCTACCAGGACATGGTTGGTGGTACATTCTTCTTCGCACTCACAGACGATCACTTGGTGTTTGTAGTCTCGCAGCCGCTCTTTCACCCTTAGTTTCGATATAAGTTTGCATATATCTCTTCTGGGGTGATTGATAGCTGTCTTCGTGTAGATCTTGTCATCCAGCCGGAATCTGTATGTGTCGAGTTTACCATACTGTAGATTTCCGTGGTGTTGTATTCTATGGTGAGGAATGGTGCTGTGTCCTTGAGACCTTCGTTGGCGAGTCGATCTGCCTCTTCGTTTCCTATAATGTCCACATGTGATGGAATCCACACGAGCTCTAATTTTCTTCCTTTTTCTGGGACCCTCTGGTACAGCTGTCTGATTTCCAGAATGACTTCTGGTCTTGAGACCGACTTGTCATGTTGGATTGAAATCGGACTGCTCAGAGAGTATCTTGGGATGACGAACTTACTAGTCTTTTGATAAGAGATCCATGATATAGCATCACGGATGGCCACAATCTCTGCAGTGTACACCGAACAGTTATTGGGCAGTTTCCTGATTATTCCCTGTTCCCCGTTTGGCAGGTATATTCCAGTTCCCCTTTCAGGATTGCGTGAGCCATCCGTATAAACATGTTCCCAGTCATCCGACGGCCAGTTGTCTTCCAGGTGTTCAAGATAGAGAGCCCGTGCTGCAGTGGGGTTGTTTTTCTTGTCGGTTTTCTGTAGCAGATCTAGATTGACCGGTGGTATTGGGAGCGATCGATGGTGGGTCGTGTTCGTTTATCACGAGCTCCTCCAGTCATAGTTCCTTGACCGTTTCCCTGATACCCTGGCCGAAGCTTTTCTTTCTATGATCTCTTACATATCTTGTCTTCTTTAGGCTGACAAAGGCCCGGGATCTCTCGCCCAATTGAGAGATCTTAGCGCAATACCTTATTGCTAGTTCTTTTCTTCTTAGGGATAGGGGCAACTCTCCGGTTTCCTGTAGTAATGCCTCTCTCCTGGTCCCAAGCCCTACGCCAGTCGCAATACACAGAGCTTTGTATTGGATGGTGTCAAGCTTACTTAAGAGTGTTTGCGCGCAGTTCATGAAGACCAAAGATCCGTAGTCTAATACAGAGCGTATTAGAGCACGATACACCATTATAAGTGTAACTCTATTGGCTCCCCAAGTGCTGCCAGCTAGCATTTGAGGCGCGACACTCTAAACCACTAGGCCGCCCTCCCTCCCCCTAAATTCTTTGGAGTAACGTTTAACAGATTATATAAATTTATCAGAAATTGGAAACAATACAACTAATCTTAATACACTAACTACATTTAAACTTTTATAGAAGATAACTACGAGTTGATTTGTAGGATCAGATGTCTAAATTAAAAATCGCTATTGTCTGAGATACTGATAGTATTGGGTAACGCGATTTCCTTGGAATGTTTATTGTCAATCACGGGTGGATGTCTCAAGATACTTATTAAATAAAATAGTCAAACACGCGGTTTAGAATTCTAGGAAATGGGAATTAATTTATTTGATTCTACGCGTTGGAAGCCTGCACCCTTGTAATAGATACCAATAGACCAACAACTCAGAAGTCACAGAAAAAAACCCTAAAACCAATCCATCAAATGTATCGTTGACTTGAACTGCGATTGTATATTTTAATACATATATATATAAGTATTGCACAAGATGATAAACTAATATATTTGATAAAACCTTAATGTGATATTATGGAATGTCAGCTACATGTATTTCAGGTATATTGAACTGTTAAGCCATTAAAGATGCATTGTATAATATTTACATAAAGACCTTACGGGTCTTCTTATGATAATGACTAAAAGATAATAAAACAATAAATATATTAAAAGTTTTAGACAAATTACTTTGTTTTGGTCAAATGTATGAATTGTTAAAGTTTTGACAAGAAACATTGCCAAGACAATAAACACTCCATCGACGTTCAGTACTTCACTCGGCAGTCTCTGTGAGCGGCGTTCATATTAACGTTTTACGAAAATAAGTGTTCCGTTTTCATAAAAGGGAAGCATGGATGAAATTTCGCTTCGTGATGTCTTTGGAAATACTGAACAGGATTAAACCATATTGGACTGATTTCCCTTTTAGACATCAAACTTTTACAATATTGTAGTTTACAGGGGATTGCTGTATGATTGAAATCACTTTCAGGGACACCAATGTATCAAAAATCGTAAATAAAAGTCGTCATTTTATAGCGGTGTTTTCTGTGTAACTGTAAAGCCTTGACTTGACGAATGGAAATGATTTTGAGATCGACAAAAGCAGAAAACTACGCAAAGGGGCTGAATGGTGGGGAGGTGGGGGTTACGAATCCATAAAACCTGTCTATTTATGCATTTGAATGAATACATAAGTATGCTAATGCAAGTTAATTTAGTCACAGGTCATTAATGATTTCTGATTTTATTTTCTTGAAATGAATTTGAGACTGTTGGGAACATTTTTGACACATATTCTTCCATCATTGATTCGAGTTTGTTTCCTATATTGTGATTTTTACCACATGTAATCCGGTGGATTAAATATGTATCTGGGCCTTACTCAACTAGCAGTACTATTGTCATTAAGTTATTTCCATATTGACGAATGGAAATGATTTTGAGATGGACAAAAACTACGCAAGTCTGTCAAAATCTACTGTTCAAAACTTCTTTCAAATCATCTTGACAGTTAGATGGTAGGAGCTTGGAATTCTTTTCTAAAAAAAATTCTCTACAGAAAATCTGCGTCCATACGCCAACAGCCACTCAAGCAAAAATTCTAAGTGCCCCCGCTCATGCGCTTAATTAAAGAATGCATTAGTGAAGTCACCAAAACTGCTAAAACATTTCAATAAGGCTTCGCCAACTGAAAAATGGCAATGTTTTCTGTAAATCGGTCAATTTCGTTAATTTCGTTCGAAATTAACTGTTGCTTTTGTACTATTTCTGATTGGCAGTTGTTGGTGCTGATATCAACACAAACCTAATCTTTAATTCAGAATAAAGAAATAAGTCGAGCTTTTCCTTCTGTTCAAACCTTTATAGTTTATAGGAATAACATACACATCGATTCTTTTGACGTTGTTGGTAAAAAAGACTATCCTAGGCAAGGTATAGTGTTGGTGGACAGACTCTTATATCGCTGCGATTAATATTTAGTCCCTCAACTGTCATTGTCCGTTTCATTGAAACCTTATCTTTAATCCGAAAATTAAAGATATAATTATTTCAATATGTCTGCAACTGTTTCACTAGTCAAGGGTGTTTCTGAATTTAAGATTCGTGCATCTAAATTTATATCGATTATTTTCCCCTATGAAACCGTGTAATCAACAAGAAATTAATGGTAATTTGACATACTATACATTTGATTAAAGGACAATGCATGTGTTCACCGATTTATAAATGATAGAATTCATTGAACACATTTAAATATAATCTTCCTCAGTCGATAAAAACAACGATTTTTCTTTATTTGCGCCACCGCCTTCATTAGCCAGTCGGAGCAGAACAGTAGAACTTTTTATTTCATTTATTCGTGCCATTTCCCGATTCTTCAAACCTTTGTTTCGAATAAACCGTTGCACAGATTTCTACGTCAAAATTCTCTTTGGATGTGCTTTACCGGTTCTATCACATGTAAAATTCGCGGCACCAAAATTGTCCTTCAAGCAGTTTTCCATACCGGCTTCCTGTGCTTATCGAAACTAGACAAGAATTAGTTGCACTTTGATTCGTTTCGGGCAATGAGATAAATTCCGTCCACATTTAGCTCGTTATTCCGAAATCAGCGGAAATATCCAGAAAACGATGGTGATTGGAACAACTTAAAACTTTTTGATGTTTTCTGTCTTGCTGGAATTGTTTGATTTGCCATGGTAAAGACGAACACCCTATCCAAATTCACATTGATGTATCGGTTATTTAAATAGTTATTACCCCTGCCATTGAAATCTGGCAAATCAGATTTTTTTTTTCGCAAAATTTCCAAGAATTTTCGATTAAAAAAAATAGTTGATTCCTTACTGATTTATAATTATTCGATGTATTTTGACCTCTGGAAACCTTTTCAACATTATACATCTACATTACACCCAAGTTGTCGTCGTAACCGTGTAAACTTATAGATAAGTTCAGTTTTTTAAATGTAAATTTCTTGAAAAGTTATGTTTGATATCGTAAAGACATTGAAATATGGGCTTTGAACACTGTTCTGTTCTCTTAACGTTGGCCTTATGTCTTGCTGTGTTGTATTGTTTATCAAGGTACTTAAGTCAAAATTCGTATAATGTAAATTGTTGCTATAGTTTTGATGTGCTTCGTAAGATATCATGTCTCTTATTATCAAAAATGGTAATGGAAATACATTTATTTTATGATCAGTAGTGGAATACCGCGTTTTATCAGTGAAATAAAAGTGGTATTCCACTGGCTAGAAGTAGTCCATGTTGTTTTACCTAAAATGATTGCAAAATCAGAAAATAAATAGAACATTTGTCGTTTTGTCGTGAATAACATATTTTATTTCATCTCTAAGCAAGAAAACGTTTATATTTTCACTCATGCTTCTCGATGAAATAAAATAATAATATGTTATTCACTCTAAAACGACAAATATCCTCTATGCATTTATTGAAACAATTTAATATTTAAATTACAGACAATAATTACAGACAGAAGAATGACAAATTTTGTAATTTAGGTCTTAGTCCATAAAAATTAAATTTACAACAATTACAAATAGTGCACCAAATACAAAATAAATAGTAACATTACATTCCCTATAAAATAACTGGTTATTGTGACGTTTGGTTTCCTGTAGCAAACACACAGACATGTGTATAGATAAAACGGATGCTTAAAAAATGAATGTGAAAGTGTTATAAAGGTTTCTTGAACAGTTTCTGAAATATGCCCTAGAATAATAATTATACACCAAAATCTAAGTCAAATGGGTAGTAAATATTCAAAAATCATTCAAAAGACAAAAATTACTGAATCATAGAAATTTTTAATTAGCAAAATGGAGAACTACTATTACCGGTTGATGTTTGAACAACGTCCCATGATGATATCATGAATGGTTTATGAAATATGCTCCAGAAACAAAATTTTACACAGAAAAAATAAGTCAAATTTGTCTCCATGAAACACAATAAATATAAATCTGTAAGTAATTCGTAAATAGCAAAAAGCACAACTACTGTAATCGGTCGATGTGTGTGCAGAGTTTCAAAATGATATCTTGGACGGTTTTGGAGATAATTCCAGAAACAAAATTATACACAAAAAAACTAAGTCAAATGTGTTTCCATGGAAACACAAAAACATATGAATCCAAGAAATCCCTAAATAACAAAAGACACAACTACTGTCATAGGTTGATGTGTGTGCAAAGTTTTAAGGAGGTATCTTTAGTGGTTTATGACATATGCTCTGGAAACAAAAACTAAGTCAAATTTGATTCCATGATAACACAAAAATGATTAAATCCGAGAAATTACAAATTAGAAAAACTCAGAACTACATGTAATATCATTGCCTAATGTTTCTACAATATTTTAAAATGATATCTTGAACTGTTTATGAGATATGCTCCTGAAATTGGGGTGGACGGACACACGGGCGGACGGAATCCATTTCAATATCCCTCGGCGTGGGATTCTTTGCAATGCATGTACTTTTTGACAAGTTATCATTTATTCAGTGACTTCACATGGCTTTTATGCAGATATCAGGAAGTAATTGATGATCCAAAATGCTTTGTTTTCCATCTAACCTCTTTTTTGTGCAGCCTACACGATTTTCAAATCAACATTTCAGCAATATTATCGGTCCTTTGACTTAATGTAGCATACTACCTGGGGTGTTATAATAATATGGTAGTCAAATGTACCAACCCAGGGGGAACCCTTGTTTTTGTTACAAATTTCTACCAATTGACACGCGCATGTATTTATTTAGTAACTAACCGCGTCTCTAATATAATTGATATTATGAATATGGACAAAGCAATAATAGACAATACTGCCTATATTGCGTTTCCCTTTTCTATATTCATATTTTTGCATAAGTCATCATGAGAAACGAAAAGCAAATGTGACGTTGCTAAGGCAACATTTAGAAGGGTATCCTCGGAGGAACTTTAAATGGAAAATAAGTGAAAATTGATATTTTCTGATCCAACACTCGTCAAGCTAATGCTATTTGTAGTACACGTCTCTTGGAAATATTCAGTGAAATGGTATTTATCTAACTCTCTTGGGGGTTATCCACAACATTGAAGCTTGTTTTATAGTTGACAAAAAATAAATACTCCTGGGATTTCTAACTGTGCCCATGTTTCCTATCTTTCATATTGGTTCCATATTTTACAGTTATTTGGAGCATAATTTCAAATCATTTACATTATCGCTTTCTTGATGAAACTCGACAGATACGATTATTTAACGCTTTTGAATACAGCCTCCAGGAAAGCTAATGTAACAATCCCACTGTTTAACTTAATTGATTTGAAACGTCGGGTTAAAGGAGTTAATTCGCTAGCCTTTTACATCCAGAAATGAAGAGAAAAGGGTTATAACGAATATATTAATGTTATATGAATGTATGTAAACTGATTTCCATTCAATCGTTTCTGTTTTTACTGTAATTTCTAATCAGTTATATTGGGCGAAATACACAAAGAGTCCAACTGAATGGCAGTCTATGGCATCTGGTTATTCCAGTCTACACCGATAGTTTTCTGGCGTTGAATGTGTTTAGCCTCGTTTAACGAAAGCATTCCGGCACGCGATTCGTGTGCTAATTTTAAAATGTTCATTTTGTCTTAAATATTGGATATGAGAAATCCATCTTTTCACATCACTGCCGAAGACTGTGGATGATATAGAATTAAAGACGTGCCCCCTTTAAGGCCTGTCCGCACCAGTAATATATATTGGTTCTATCGTATCTGGTTATTCTTGATGCACAGTTTAATATAGGCATCAACATGGAGCCAATGAAGCAGCATGGTCTGCGGAAAGTGCTTTGCCCAATAATTGTCCCCAACACAGACAAATAACTACTGAGGCGCAAAGGCCTTAAAGAGTCATTTGCAGGTAGCTCGGAGGGAGTTGGGGGCGGGAGTTACGAATCGATAAAACCTCTCTAGCTATATACGCATTTGAACGAACACATAAGTATCTTAATGTATGTTAACTTAGTCACAGGTCATAGTTCTAATTTTATTTTCTTGAAATGAATTTGAGACAATTGGAAACATTTTTGAAACAAATTCTTCCATCATTGATTCGAGTTGTTTTTCCATCAACAAAATTAGGATCTTCCATCCGTTTGTTGCATACATTTCTATATTGTGTTGTTTTTACCTCGTGTAATCCGGGGGATTAAATATGTTTCTGAGATTTAACCATAAACTGAATATAATCCAGTTCACTTGGCCTGTTCGAGCAATATTTATTTCTGTACTATTTACTCAACTAGCAGTACTATTGTTGTTATTTTATTGACATTATAAAAATACACTAGAGAATCTGTAATGCCAATGTACCTTGTTTATATTTTCATTAAAGAACGACCATAGTCGAAGTGATAAAGGCAAACAAGTCATGAAATAAAGTACAATTTATATAAAAAAAGATCCTTGCTTTCTCAATTAATTACAGTCCTTTGCTCTGAGCATTCGAATGGAGCAATATAGGTCAGTGTTACCATGGTAGTTCGATACGTCACTATTACATGGGGTATTTAACATGTGTTCAAAACATTTCCGGAGAATTACAAAGATATCGAGATTGGTTCCATTTCAAAAGTTGTGTTGTTCGACCAAAGCAACCCCTGACATCTACTGCACCCAGCTAGCTTAAGATCTTACACTAAAACCGAATGTTGGAAATATGGTGCAATTTGAGATAAATATGCAAATTTTAGTCATAAATCCCATGATTAAGATTTAAGCACAGACCGTGATTTACATGAAATCCTATTTTTATAGTTCGGTATAATAGTTATATTTATGTTGTTTCTAGTAGATCTTAACATCTTAAACTTCATTACAGCTTATAATTTATATACGTTACACACTATAAAGCACAGCGGAACATTGAAGTAGACATTTTGAAAGAATGGCGGATGTCAGATACTTACTTTGTTATTCCGTGCTCAATACAGATTAACTAAAAGACAGTTTCTTCCTCGACTACAACTGCGATCTAGTTTGATAAGGTTAAGATACAAAGAGAAATGAGGAAAAGTCGTGGGCTCTTTGATCAGCCTCCACCCCAGGTATACTCGCTAGTTTGCAGTGTTAGTTAGACTGTGTTTCAAATACAGCCAATTTAGCACATTAATCACGCAAAGGATCCAAACGACACAGGAAACCATTCTGAAACGCGCTTTTCCTAGACTCGAACCAGACAGAATCTGTCACAGTTGAAAGAGTGATGGGTTTAAAATAATGTCTTACTTTCCTCCCCGTCTTTTATGTAGCTACAGCCTATACAAGTGGAAAAGGCTGCGAAATTACCTCATAAGTCATAAGCTGACATGTCAGTTTTCAAATCCTCGTTCCTGTTGCCAGTAAATGTATATTTTTATAATGTAGGGAAATATTCTAGCACATACTATTGGTTAATCAATTGACATTCAGCGACAAGTAAAGGAGTAGGAATTTTTATTTTACGATGGCGCGGTGGGGGGGGGGGGTGTACTACTTACAAATCCAAAACAAAATGGTAATGACTTACAGTCTACACATCCTACCCATATACGTCATTTTTATGCCGCGAATGTAGGAAAATCTCTTAGGAAATGACATCGTTCTATTTATTACCATTAATACCCCCCCCCCCCCCCTACTTACAAATCCAAAACAAAATGCTTATGACTTACAGTCTACACAATCTACACATCCTACCCAAATACGTCATTCTTATGCAGCGAATGTAGGAAATACCATAGTTCTATTTATTACCATTACCATTATTATATCCATTCATACCCCCCCCCCCCCCCCACACACACACCCGCCCCTAAAAAAAATCTCTCCTATCTACACAGACTCCAACGGTCCATTTCTGAATTTTCAACTTACATTTTCTTTCTATTGTAATCAGTAAATATCCTTCAGTTCTGAACACCAACCCCGAACTAGATGCATATGTGACACTGCCCCCCCCCCCCTTGTTTTTCCTTTTACGGCTTGTGAATGCGTTAAAGAGTAAATACTTTTTCGAAGTTTACTGCTTGATTTTCTAAAATAACCTGATTAGTTTTGGAGAATTGGTTTAGTCGTTCGTTGATAATGCCAACAGATGATGTTGATTATTTTACGAAGATTATATTGTATATGTAAAAACTTGATAAGGTTGTTCTCTATAAATATATGAATTTCGATCGCATCACCAAATTAAAACATCCCCATTTACATTGGACTTTTGGGCCCGAAGCTTTTGCATGCAATGCAGAATAGAGTTCTAAATGGATTTTTTCTTAATATTCTATTGTTTGGTGTACAGTTTTTCAGCTTCTACCTTCTTTTCCAAATCTCTGTTTGATGTAGCTTTGGTTTAGAAATGAAATGGGGCTTAACGTTCGACTTTGGTATAAAATATAGGTTTGTGAATAAATAAGATTTGGTTAATTCCGTCATATTATTTTCGATATGATCATACATATCTTTTTACTTGACAATTTTATTAAAACGTTTTATATATCGGTACTTTCTCATGTATAAAGCAATTAGCTAAACCATGGCGAGTAGTCACCAATATTATTAATTTTGAATGCAAGTATAGAAAAGCTAAACCCCGAATGAGATAATCTTAAACAAAAATGTCCCTTAAACATTCAATATGCTAGAGCAAAATCTTCCTATTGTAGGTTTTTCTTTAAGCATTAATTAACTTATCCAGACCATGATCAACTCTCGATGTCAAGGCTAGCTTGCGATATTTGTTGGATTGTAGTTCGATTCGCTGCAAAATTTTCCTTCGTGATTAACGATTAAATGGACAATCGAGGCTACTAGTTTTGTCTTACCGACTTTAGTAATGATGAACTAGGCTAAGCAGAACTTTCATTCCCTTATTTCTTGGTTCGTAGCAGATCAATTTGACTGAAATTTTTCAGCAAATTGCATTTACATTAAATAGTTTTTAACCATTATAGTGAGAACTACTAACTCGTTATCTAATCTCCCATAATGTATCTTTGATATAATATATTTTAAAGGTTTATATTTGTAATAGAAATTATATTAGATGTTTAAGGTTCGAGTACTCTTAAGCCGGCTATTGTTTCAGTCTTTTTTAAAGACGAGAAGCCGCGGTGGCTTAGTGAGTAAAACGTTGACTCGCTAACCTGGAAGTCCCGGTGTTGGCCACGTAAGATCATGGGATTTTCGGGCGGGGTTCCCCAATGTCAGTATTGTAGGACTGTGGCGCTTTAAGGGAACCCTCGTCATTTGGAATTCAATATAAGAGTAGGTCGTAGCGCCGGTGCCGGGGCAACATTTCCCTCATAGCAAACTAAATGACGCAGGCCTAATAATAGTCTGTTGATGTCTATGTTGACGTCAATTATTAGATTGATTGCCGCAAAACAATCGCATAAATAGTTTATAGTGTCAAGTGGAAGTGGAAGCATTAGGAATTTACCTATATGGCTAAACACTCTGACAATTTGTCTGGAATGAATTATTTATTAAAATATTTATTATATCAGGCGTGATGTAGGTAATGGACTTTAAATTAGTATACTGAGACGAAATAACTCCCCCCCCCCCAAAAAAAAAACCACCAAAAAACCAAACCGCACCACTGCTTTGACTGTGGGTTCTTGTAAACAATCTATAGCATGCAAACGATAATGCAGCGGAAATATGATTCTTAGCATTTACCGACCTCCAAAATCAACAAAATCCCATTGAAACGTAGACACAACAAGTAAAATCAAACGTCATCAGAACTGTATACGATTTAAAATCTATCAAAATTGATCCCCAAACAAAAACTTGAGAAGACTGTGTGAAGTAATATTATTTAATTTAGGACTCGTTTCGGGCTACAGCCCTTCATCAACTGGTACAGAATAAATAATCCAGCTTGTGTATAATATATTATAGACAATATATTCTTTAGTGAGCATGCGCTTTAGAAAGGGATTTGCGGGATTTAAAAGTTATATTGTTCATAAAATAGTTTTTAACAGTATTTAATTTTTTTTACAATGTTTAAGATTATTTTGGAATAAAAAGACGTGGATGATTTTTATAGCCTGTTTGTATCTTCTTTAATCATCTACAGACTAAATTCCTGCTATTCTCCGGCAGTATCACTGGCATCCAGACTTACTTGCACCGTTGTGGGGCTTCTTGCGCACTTCTACTACTCTCAGTGAAAGATTTATTCGTCGCTATCTTGAAATTTTATTTAGAATCTATGACGTCAGCAACTTGACTTATAGATCCATTTTAATATTCTCAAACTTCTGGTTTTATTCAGGATGTCTGAATGGGATTGGGGAACAGGCTTATTCTACGTAAAACTCCTTGCACATAATTTCCATACCCTATTAATATTGGCGAGGATTTCCAGGTTAAACGCGACTAAGACTAACCGTCGACTATCCAACCTCATGGTATTCCGGTTTCCACCTCTACCCCTATTGAAATAAAATTGAACCGCATGTTAGTCCCGAAATGACCCGATTTGTGACGAGTTAACTCATCTCTCTCTCTCCCTCCCCCTCTCTCTCTCTCTCTCTCTTACGCTCTCAAGATAAGCCAAGAGTAACAATATCAATTATACTATTAAATATCTCAACCAAGTGTAACAATTTCATTAATATTATTAAAAATCAATAATTGAACAAATTCTGGAAATGTCACAAGGTCCCGTGTTTACAAGATTTCGATATAACGTGGCATAAATGTGGGCGGGAGGGGCGGGGTTAAAAATTGTTGAATTGATCCCTTGTTCCCTTTTTCATCTGAATAAATATTGCAACATCATACCAGTAATGGCTGAGGCCCATTGCGATTTACCTAGGGGCATGATACTTTGGGTGGGAAGTTGCATCAGAAAATAAATCGAGCTACATGTATTAAAATGGCATTATGATCGGATAATAATTGGGTCTTCTAGAATGCTAAGTTTTCGTTGTTGTCAAGGGGCTTAATTTTTATGGACAATAAATGATGGGGTGGCGCCTACAGGGCAATCATATTTCTATTACATACGTCAGTGTTGCTCGAAATCTAACTTCTCTTAGTTCCAAATGTTTCTTATAAACAAAAGGAAACAATTCGGGTTCAAAATGTTGAAAATAACGATCTCCATTTTCAGTCAATGTTCTTGTGACCAGATTAAAAGTACAATACATAGAATCCATTCATTGAATACAAACCATTAACAGTCATCAACGATCTTTACTAACAAAAGAACGAACAGAAAGATTTTAAGCATCTTGTAATAATGCCGCTTCAATTCAAATAAAACTGGATTTAACGTCCTATTTTTCGGCGTTTCCAGTGCTAATGAAGACTGGCATATACCATGAATTGTGCTTACACTTCATCAAATTCAAAGGACCGACGGTGCGATTTCTAATCTTAATTCTCCACCAAACCTTTCTATAGTTATTCAGGGGAATACAGCCCAGTTCATTCTGAGTTTTTGAGAATTTTATACACAGATTCCATTATTAAAACACACAAATCGAACGCTTTATTCAGATCAGAGTGTGATAGCGGCAGATACCGTCATGTCAGAGTTACATAAAGAGCTTGCGGTTCTTGCTATACTAGTTCATAAATACATAGTGCAAAATGAATATATTAAAAATGTCATTCAAATTATCAATGTTTATAGTTTTGACAGGATGTGTGCATTGGTTATTTATTATCGTAACCCGAGCCTTTTTTGCTTATGCATTTTCAAATTAAATCATTAAAGAAGTATTATAGAAGATTAGATACTGAGCTGACAATTCTCGCTATGGTAACATAAAGAGAATATGCTGATAATTTCAGTCAAATTACTGAACCCTGAGCCCTGAAACCCGAATTTCAAAAAGACTTTAGCCTCGATTGTCATTGTTACCGCTGTTACGATAACAAACAAAGTTTCGATTATCCATTTTATCATTTATCATGAATAGCCATTAAATTGCAGATCGGATTCAAATCAGTTTAAAATCGTACCCATTAGATATGGTATCGAGTGTTACGAGTAAATAATCGAAGCGTTTAATCCACTTATCATTGTAGCTTTGTCGATAGGTGTATTTTAGGCATAACCGAGATACATTTTTGGAAATACAAATGATTCAATTGTAGACCAGGATAATATAATATAAGACATACATGTCGGCATTGAAATCTGTGTAAGAAAGATGTTATAAAGCAATTATTGCATTTGTAGTTCGTTTCTGTTTGTGACTCCGGTCAATTCAGATATAACAGATGAGATTCAATGATCAACATGATCGAGACCCGGTTTGTAGTTTGTTGTTTGGAAGTTTGATCACACTCACGTGATATGGAAATAGTACTCTTCAAATTAAAATATATCGGAACGCATTGTTTGGGATCTGATACGCTGCGAGTTTACACATGCATGCGCCATTAAAACGTGCACATGATGTTGTCGATGACATATCAATAAAATGAAATGAAATGGTGTTTAACGTCCTAGTGTTCTGTCCCCAACTGGGCTAATGAAGACGGGAATACGCCATACAGTGTGCTACAAGGGAAAGTTTGCCCGGAAACGAAATGAAAGGGGTACTGTTTTTCTTCTAAACATGGGCTAATGAAATGCGTCATACAGCGTGCTATGAGGAAAATTTTGCCCGGACAGCGACACTGCGTCTTACTCTTCCATCGAATTCAAACTGTCAAGGGATCTTTTCGTGCACGCAAATTTTTACACGGGATCTCGGCTTTTGTCCCACCCGAACGACTAGATAATTGTCCTTGTCAGGCCATCTCTCCTGTATCATTAACAAGTGGGAACCAATCCGGAAAACAGTTTCCAAATTCTATATATACTGTTTGACGTGCACGTCTTTTGGCGACACAACTGTTGTGGAATTGTTTCATTTTCTTTGACGATGGTGAATAATTTTGATAGTGATATATAATTTTAAAATAAGAGAAGAAGTATAATAAAAGATGGTGGGGAGAAGAAGTGGTTGATAGGAAGAAAACTTCCCAAGAGAATATAAGTGTTATAGAACACGATCTTGCTTTGTAACACCAACACGTGGCGAGAATTCAGATAAAACTAACGATAATTTAAAAAATTGGGTTCCATGTAGAAATATAAGTCACCCACATGTATTGGAGAGACTGGCGTGCGTTTGGTAAGTGCGAAATGGAGAAAGAGAGAGAGAGAGAGAGAGAGTCTGGGGTAGTGGTAGGCAACAGGGGGAACCAGTGAAAACCCACGGGGTTGAGCAGAGGGGCGGACACACGCTAACATTGTGGTACAATAATTATTGGGCAGGCGATCCTCTCCCTAGTCACACACAGACTTTGGATCGAATTCCCGCCACCTGATTCAATGACAGACTTTATGATCTACGAAATGAATGGTGCTGTGGGTCAAATTGACCGTCTTTTAAAACGAAAGCACCATAGACCTGTTTATCGTCACAATTGAACGTGATCTTGTTTTATGACAATGTGACATACAGTCTGCAGAATTTTCAACCGGTATATAAATATCTAAAGACGACACGAATCTGAATTTAAAATGTTCTTAAAGGTGTCTATGCTATTTTCATTTTATACATTACAAAACAAGCCTATAAATCCCATCAAATATCTAGAGACCTCTCAGCTAATTCTATATGTCTGAAATATGTTCCGAATACTAACAAAAGAATATACGACGGAGCAATTCCGGAATTTGTTGTCCAACAGAATTCGCCTCAAGTTTGGACGGAACTGTATTGTTTTTATAATAGGTTTGCCTTTCAGCACTGGTAACGATGAACAAATCTTTATTGGCGTGATTCCTGCAGCTCTAATATATCGTTAAAATCATTTCTCCACAAACGTTTTTTAGTATCTCTTTAAAATATTGAAATAATTAATTAACAATTTAATTAAAGTCCCATGATCGCCATTTAAGAGATTTTGAATCCCTTACAGTATTGTACAGTATAATACCTATTCGGTATGGATGACTTGTACATTGTGCATCTTCAAATATTTGTGTTTTGTATTTCTTGTATTTTGTAAGTTTAAATACTGTTTGATTTATTATATATTCGATGAACAACAAAATATTTATTATCATCTAGACAACCATCTCGTTCCTTATTACTCGTCGTTTCAACCAAGACACTCATTATAAGTTTTAAATTAAAGACCGCTACTTACGTTCACGCGTTCTCTTTTATGTGTTACATGTTCACATTCAATTTACTTTCTAGGTCAATGTCCC
Source organism: Patella caerulea (assembly GCA_036850965.1). Lineage (NCBI taxonomy): Eukaryota > Metazoa > Mollusca > Gastropoda > Patellidae > Patella > Patella caerulea. The sequence goes on from JAZGQO010000006.1 coordinate 31,908,032, forward strand.
GATTTAATAGTGTATTTAAAGTAACACTACTTGTCGTAGCGAAACCGGTTTAAAGGGATTTATTGTGTAGCATCCGGGCCGTTGACACTGATCACGCGAGGTCGGCCTCTGAGCGTCACAAACCTCAACAGATACTCTAAGTGTGCTCAATTGTCATGACCCATTTTTAATTGCATTGATAATCTAAAAAATTATCCATGTAGCATACCAGGAAAATCGGATGCCATTCCGATCGATAACATGCTACATCCTGGCTGCTAGTTACAAAGGTCGCATCTCATGAATGATAAAACTTGCCATATATGGAGAATATCGATTGTCGTCTGCATAGATTGGGACGCGCGGAGAAGAGATCGTTTTGGTGAGAGAACTGGTAAGACAAGTTTTGCAGACGATATATGGATTGAATGAGAAATGACAGAAAATAGCAACACATGGTATTGAGAAAATATCGATAAAACTTAACGGTGAGTTTATTCATCTATCTTCTTGTTTGTTGTTTTACCTGCAAATATCGGCATGTCGGCCATTTCTTTCTATCAACACTTTTCGTTGTTAAACAATATGTCGGCGAAGTGGTATGAATAACTATACAGATCTCTTCCTCTCCTCGGCTAAACGATTTCTTCGTGTGTCCATGACGGTTGGTTCGAGATTGTGGGATTTAAACTAAGGATTTGGTTCGTTGGTGTAGAACAATGCTGACTAAACATAAGATTTTTGTTAGTCTGTTCGTTACACGTTTTCACTTTTCCCACTTAATATCGATTACAGAGATAGTGGTATTTAACATTCTGGGGTTTTAACGCTTGTTATTTTCTCCTATTACAACCTCTACCCATTCTCTTCGTTCAAATATCATCTTGATAATTGATTTTCTAGCACTTTATATACATTATTATAAATTATACGTGTAGACATACAATAACACCAGGGTATGAAATAAGGTTTATTACATCCAGTGACATTTAAATAGGTTTTTATATTGTGTAAGTTAGTGAAAGTAAGTCATTTACTTAAAATATAGCAGACCTAGGGGAAAATCAAAGTATTGAGTACAAATATTTTTCTGTACAAAAAATGCGTTAATATGATTTATGATAGGCGGGAACAATGGTTCAATAGTGGTTGCCACTTTATTTGACATAATCTTAGAAGGTTTTTTGACATTTATTACATCCACTTCAGAAAATGCAAGTAAGGGAGATAATTCAAATCTACACGCATAATCATTCCCGTTAAAATATCAGACCATACGGTTATTGGTGACGTAGGGAAAATTATAAAGTATAATGGTCCCTGAAACCCACGCATACAGTCTGTCTAGCGATAGAAATGTTTTATTAGTTATTTGCCATTTATATTTGGTAATTATATAATGGACCCGTCTACATAATTTAGATGTATACTCTCCTATACGCTATGTTAAAAAACCTCACATGCTGTATATTTATATACGTATGCTTCATTATTACAATGAACTCGGTTTGTTTGTCGAGTTATTTATTTTTACAACTGGTATGCAAAATTTCACACCAACGACAGCTGTTAATGAATAGATGTATATCTAAAAATACTTATATATGAATATATCAGTAAAATGTTTCACGCGTATATTAATTTGTAACAATCAATAAAGCCCCCTGTGAACCTTGAACTATTTTTCTGGCTTGTCAGCAGTTACAAGGTAATGTTTTCTTCTCGGAATACGTGTAATACGTGTTGCCTTATCTTATAACAATACGGTTTGTGCTATTTTTATTTCTTTTATAAACCCTTTCAAATGATTTTAAATATACGTTACTGCATAAATTGTTAGTTTTTATTTCTTGAGAAGTGGAATAAGGCGTTCGGATAAGATTAGACTTACGCATAATCTGTCTCATGGCGTAATAAGTTGATTTCAGATGCGAATGTGCAGACGGAACCCTCGTAGTAATATTTCCAATTTGCCACATTTAATTAACAATTATATTGTCAATTGTTTCCATGGGTCTACCACGTTCGCTTAATGACGATTCAAAATGGTCTCTAGTTTTTATTCCGTACTCACATCTAGTTAAACACCACTCATCAGTCGGTTTAAGTTTTCAGAAATGTATGTATTATTTTAATCTGAACCGCATTTGCCAAATCATTGCGAGTAGAAACCTATGGAAAGACAACCCATCCGAAATAAATTGCATGCTTCTAGTGTTCCAATGATTATAATGTGTGCAGCTAGCTATTGCTTCAAGAATACGTGATGCATTATGAATTTGGAATGTTTATTTGTAAGTTCATGATATAGTTAATGTTGTATATTGAATAAAAAACAAATATTATAATTAATGTTAATATAAATATCGTATACCTGTTGCTGATATCATTAACAGCTGTGGAATGCGTCAGAGTGTGTGAAAATATAAATATAAAAGACTGAAAAGGTTTATAAATTTTCATAATATAATCAATTTTCAGCCACAATAACGCGTCTTTTATTTTAAAATTTCAATGAATACTGCTTCGTTGTTCCAACAAAAATGCAAAACAAATTGTTCGTTTCTTATTCTTTCCAAATGTGTATAAATAACTCCAGTATGGTGTTTCTTATTTCCAATTATTTAATTTGGATGCATTACGAAATGGGTCGTTTGTCATTAATGACTGAAAACTATAGAATACACAAAAATGGAAGGTGGTGCTGTACTGATATGGGTTCCTGCAAAATTTCAGGGTAAAAGCACTTTGATTAGTTAGTTTATTTGGTGACTTAATTAAATGAACGAAATTCTATAAAATAACATGTAACACCCATAAAACAAGCTGGAAGACAATATCAAAATTTAAAGTATACACCAAATCTCCAGAAAAACAATGAGTCTAAAATAAGTTAATGTCTTCCTGTTTTGATGTTAAACGTTAAGAGAATGAAGTTCTTTTAACTCGAGCAAATACCACAGATACCACAACCTAAAAAATCAATGATGAAGACGGTTGCTACCTGGTCTAATATTCTGTTCTTGTAACCTGTTTAATTCTTCTGTAAATACTGACCACTGTACTAAGTTAGAACTAACACATTCATTACTTTCAATTAATTTCCCCACACAGATTGTCGAATTTCCTATTACGTTTTATTTGACTCCAATTCGTCAAGGTTAACCAACGTCTGACCTTTGTGAATTACGTAGATCGAACAAATTGTAGAATTGGGATCTTCAGTAATAACTTCTACTATCTTGTCTAAAATTATTTTTACTGAACAAGTTGGCTTAATAAATAACTCGTTAGCATTGATACCATTAAGAAGATTTCATGTCCCTAAAATCTAGCCATTCAGAATAATATTATGCTCTCATAACTCAACTGTACTCAGATTCTTGGAGATTAAGGAATTATAATAGAATATTCATGTCTAATTATGATGGTATCAATGTGTATATTACGACCATATATTTATAACTAAATATGATTGTATATCTGTATATATTCAATGAATGTCCTGTTGATACCTGTGGCCTAGTGTTGTCTACCAAAACACCAGCGTCTATATTTATGCATAACTATGATTGAATATTTGTCCTATTAATGTCTGTGTTCTAAATTTTCTCCACCAATACCTGCCTTATCGCGATGTTTAAGCGTCTATATTCGCATGAACGTCAACTTTAAGTCATTTCTAATATAAACTCATGTTTTCTGAGGGCGAATTCAGACATGTATCCCTTTTTATATTTTAAAAAGTACACATTCCTGGAAGCATCGATATCTTTAAAATGATTACTATTATATACACCGTATCCACACACAAGACACACAATTTACAAATTGATACGTTTCTGTATTTTGTCATTCTCTAAAAGTGTGTAATATGCCTGTATTATTTTCATGTTTGTGAATTAGGGTAATCATGTTCTAAAAGGCAATAATTCTGTCTATGTAAAAACCAGACCATTAGGTAAACTTGGTCTGAAAATAAATTTGTATACCCTTTAGAACATCTCCTCGGAGGTTTCTTGGCACCATCTAGAGTATTGAATAAACCGTAATGAAGTTAGCTCTCTGATTTGAATTGCAGAAACAAAGATGATTTGAATATTTGTTCAATATGGACAAGACAAGAACATTAAAATCCCATCATTTATAATTGAAATTCAAAGTCTCGAGTCGAGGGAGCCACGGATGATATAGGCCTTCACTGTAATAAAACTTATTAGCATAATTGTTAAGCTAAAAAGTATTTTCCCAGAAGTCCCACGCCGTCATTATATATGTTATTGGTATGCCATACTTACCTTATGATTTTAGCTTTTAATCTGGTTATGTTTTCGATTTCTTTCGCTGTTGATATCCTGAACGCCGTCCTGACGTCAATTTGACGTCAATATTATAGCGTGGTGGTTTCATACAACAACTTAGAGATGAAGTGGCTTAACGCTACTGATGAATTAGGTCTATATTAAAGAATGTGAGATTGATCATTTTATGTCATTTTTGCTTTTACAATTCGCGTATGTAATTTGATATTATTATTTCTGAAAGATATATTGGGTGTATAAAACAGATATATATTTACAATTGGAAATGTTTTGTAACAAATTTCAACTCTTGATAAATACTGAAATGAAGAATGAAATCGGTGTCGCGATCCAAGTAAGTAACCGCTCCGGACAACTCAATCCCTATGATAGTTACTGGAATAATTGATCGATGAAAACATTCGGCTAATTACAATGTAAAGTATTGGTTTTCAATTCAACAGGAAAATATTATATTAAGACTTAACAAAAACAATCATACGGTACTTTTTGACAATAAGTATTCTTTTTTATTAGTTTGAGTAATCATATGTTTGTGTGAAAAAATCTAGGATTCGCTGAGTAAGTTTATATAACAGATTCAGATGAAAAAGTTGGGGATATTTTATTTACACTTGTACATTCTACTTTGTGATTAAACTGTAATTAAGATAATAGTCGATGCCTGCTCCAGACATAGACGACACAAAAAACCGAGAAGCGCATTATTAGGAATAGAACGATGCTAGCGGAATTAATCAGTCCGGAATAAAGGAAAATTGCCGAGCAGATACTAAAAGACTTGAACGTTCTTACAGACGAGAAAATTAGACGTCAAAATTCTTTTGTCTATTTTGCCGGCTTTACTAGAAAATTGTCGACCGCACGATTGAGGAATAGTAATACGCTGTGCGTTAATTACACGCGCCATTTTTGCTTGATTTAATATCTTTCGGTATTTGCACTTGGTCGTCGCATCAACCCGTTAGCGCGAGAAGAGAGTCTGAATTATTAATAAGTCTTAATGGAGGAAGGTTGAAATATCACAAGTTGTGTCTTCTACTGACACTGACTGCTAGCACGGTTGTGGCGGCCATAATACCATCACACCACGTGTAGTGCCATTTCTCCATATTTTCAATCAGGTTTCGGAAATGAGCTCAAAAGACTAAACTTCCCTTTGTGAATGTCCAAGTGACAAAAGTGATGTTAATGGTCTCATTATTAATGTATGGAGATATTCTCATTTTTTACTTTGATACTTTTAACAAAATGTGTAATTTTCTCTTTTAATGACTCTTCCAGTTTGTGATAGATTTATTCTGAGTTTTTTTTTCCTTTTTATTACATTCGGCCATTTGAGTGTTCTCTCATGTTTATTGAAAATGGAAAGTACTTGTACAACGTGGGTGTGAATAAATAAAAACATTGAAATATGTTCTGAAAATCCATAATATCCTCAGTAGGAAAAAATATATTCGTGTAAAAACACGGACTCCTTTAAAGACTTTTATTTTGGTTAGTTAGAGAATAATCTAAATGGCGGTATATTGCAGCACTCAAAACACGTAACGCAGCTGCATTTAGCACTATCACGCCATTTTGTCTACTGATATTTTTGAATAGAAGACAATTTTTATTGGAAACAATCACTAGTTTACCGTTATCAACGTCAATGGCACTTTACTAAACTGGAATTTTCTTGGACAGTATAGGATTTTTGCAAGCACTTCTGTCTAATTACTTTTCAGATGACTAAATGACTAAACGAAAATCTCACTAGGCCTTGAGATATTTACCCCCGAAAGACATAGCAGTGAGATAAACATCCATCTTTCACGAATTGCAACATTATCAGCCCAATAGTAGTAGTAGTAGTAACTGGTGGTTTAACGCCTGCCCCCACAGTATTTATATCGCATACAAAAACAATCACTTGAAAGAAACACGTTACTGACGTATGAGTTTTACACATTTTGGGTTCTGCCTTCGTGTCACTAAAGTTGTTATGGCCTCCTCTGAGTGTTTTTTTCTGCTGTCGGTAAATGTAGTGCAAGCGGGAGGGGCATTACACACAGGCATAGACTGTTCCTCAAGCTAAGTTCAGATACTTACTGGATAAATTAAAGTCCCGCACACATATTAGCTATTTAATGTTCGATCACAGATTTTGTGCTTGATTTGTTTGCAAGTTCATCAACTCCGCATTTATTATTGAAACCTCCCTTGCAGTTGGAAATATTCCAATATCATATAGAATGTAGCAGAGTTAAAGACTTTAATTTTCCTGTTTGGAGAGAAAACTGAGACATTTTCACCTTTATGTTTCTGTATCCAATTTTTCCTATGATAATGCTAAATATATGTTTGAATAGGAGAACATAGAATTTCCGCTGTAAACAATTTATATTATCCACTTCTGTTTCAGAACGCATTTTATCATGTAGCTGGTGTGCTTGACGTAGTTGGCGGTGAACTAGATTTGTCCATATCTCTCCATAGGGAAATGCAGGGGTGCATAAAGGGTAAAGTCTTCTTATGAACCAATATGTAAAATTTGGATGATATATGATTATAATTAGATATCCTCAAACAGCACTCCTAACATTTTACTCTAGTCTCTATTCTAAATTCAATAATGTTTTGAAATCCTATTATATGTCCTAGAAATACGGAATTATTTGCCCGCAAACAAGAAAGGGTGAAATACATTCATTTTTTAACTGGTCAAAAGGCTCTTTTTGGTTGGAATTGAAACACTAAGGAATATAAGTGTTTCACATATCGATGCTTCGTTTTAATTTAATAGTAATAGTGGTAGCATCTAATGAGTGTTATTTACAAGTACAAGTAAATAGACAGATATGGACTTACATTTCGTCCTTCATGGGACGGATTTGCTTGAAATATCTTTTTTTTGAAATTAGTTTACTTCATTACATTACTTCAAAATTTATTGCAATAATAGGGAAATTGTGTTTCCAAATTATTAATAATTTTCTATTTACGTACATAGAGGGAGAGAGATTGGGTTTAAACTCCACTCGCCACAAACTAGGTCATTTCGGAACTAACATATGGTTTTAATTTTATTTCAATAATTCGCTTGCGCGTAGGGGTCTTTATAGCAGTAGAGGAAACCAGAGTACTCGGAGGAAACCCACGAGGCTGGACAGGCGACCCTACTCCTTGCCACATACAACCAGGGATTTGAAATACGCCAGTTGACTAAATGACAGGCCGTATGATAATTACGTACAAGCAAGGTGATAATCGAGTTGTGTTGATTACCAGCTGAATGATTGTTCACATATCTTGTATCCGAGATGAAGAATAGCTGTATTTAGCCACATTATAAGATATATTTAATTATCAAAAGTACAACAAAAATTGTGTTCAGTTATTTTAACACTGGCGCCCAACAGGACGCCACTTTGGTATTTATAATGTCTACACCGATTATCAACAAAATCATCAAATCTTTGTCAGATATTATTGGAAAGCTTGGCTCATAAAATGATGTTCAATATAAAATGAATTTTAGAAAAGGTTATCAAACGTCTAATTTCAAAACACTGTTCATTTTTAGCAGACAATTTACTATACTTCGATTGTGAAAGAATATATAATTACAATTACAATGCTATGAAAAATGAAATACTAAAGGAAAATTGAATCTTGGGAAAATTGCTGGAATTTAATCTGTTTTAAATGACAACAGTCAAGTTGAATTAGTGTTTTACACCTTTCAAGATGAGAAATCAATAGCACCATCATGGTCGACGAATAGAATTAATCTATTTGAGTTTTTTTCCTGTGACGTAGATGCACGTTATTTATTTGGTAAAAGAAAGATTAAATGGAATAGAGTTAGAGGAAACAATGAAATTTTACAGAAGCCAAATTATACCAATATCAAATAGAAAAAAATGGATATAAAGTAACAGCTTTGTATATTAAATACTGTTTTTACAAGGAATGTTTTCGAAGCTGAAGCTAAAACTGGTGTAGAAGGCGGAAATATTAGATTTTTGATAATGGTTTATGGCAAAAACTCCTGTAATATAAACGCACCAGAATACAAATGGACTTTAACACCATCACGTTCCTTTGAAATAAAGAGTCTAAAGCAATGTGCAGTGTCTTGTTGCTATTTTAAATATTGTCTCGATTTACATTTGTAGAATTCTGTCAAATTATGATAAACTTTATTTTGAAGTTTAGAAAAATAAACCGGGCTTTAACGTTTTACTTTTTGGTGCCATTCGGGTTCATTGAACATCATGGGGTGTGCTATGGGTGAACATCATGGGGTTTGCTATGGGGTACGTTTTACTATTACAGCGGTAATCCAATATTTCGGAGTTTCATTTCGACCATCTGAAGAACTAGGCGCTTTTCCTCATCAATGCATTCGTTTTGCACAAATGGTAAAGGATCACCTACAGACTGGAAAATTCCGAGGAAATTTCTCGGTCAACACCGTGGCCTTCTGGTTACCGTGCGCAGTACGCAGTACTCACCGAATATTCAAATATTATATTACTTCTGTTTATTCAAAATCTGAGAAAATTTTAACCGCTATTCTCAGGGAACTTAATTAAAGAATCTTCTGGACAAAAAATGACCAAAGCTTTTTTTAATGAATTTATGAACAATATCAGACCAACAAGGTCTATGCTAGATGTAATAATAAATTTATAAACATTGAATTATATCGTCAATCAGGTTTGAAACAGGTGTTTCACTTTTATGTTCACCTCACTGGTTAATAATTATAGTTTCCAATTTATATAAATGTCTGCCTTTATAGATTTGTACATTCAGTACAAGTTAAATAGCAGACGTGACCAAGCGCCATCTTTTGTCGAATGGAAATGGCTATTTATATTTAAATGTCTGCCAGGATTCGTGGGATCCTTGATTGTTTTTATGGGTTCGTATTATTTAGTTTGGTTTAAATTAATTTAACTTCATGTAGACGCACTATTCATTCGTCAATAGATTCGGCTATTAGTTCATCCGCCATTAATCAGTTTGTATGCCTGTACACGTCTTCATCTTTATTCATATTCAATGCAGAGTTGTTCACCATATTTTCGTAATTAGGACCAGTTATTGAGGGGAAAAATATAGTACATATACAAACTATTGAATTAAGCTATTATTGTATGAATAGGTAATGTTATAGATATCTCATACATACATACATATTCATAAAATGATTAAGGGAAATTTGCATATAAGCAATTTACTTTCACCAAATATCTTAATAAATATTCCTGTTCTTCACTACCAGACTATAGCTAAATTAACACGAAGAAGAAAATGGATTCTTGAAAGCAGGAACAAGAAGAAGTCCAATTGAGACATTATGTGAAGCAGAACGTAGTTAGACATGGAGTATTCGAATGATCGATGTCGATGGACTCTTCTTGTAAAAAAAATAATATTATCATTGCTCCTTTGTGATAAATCGTTCACAATAGTATCAAATTCACTTTCCATTTTTCATACCAGAAAAAAACTCTTTATGAAATGATAATTTCCAGAACTTATTTCAGATATTTTTTTTTCTTTTCTTGAATGCGATGGTATTATGTTCCCGTGTTTAATCCATCATGTGTCATTTAAGACTAATTTGATTTTAGATTTGTCTGCTAAGAAGTTCTAGGTTACTCCCCTGACGATAACCAGAGTGCTCAAGATTGCTTTTATTCTAATCCGAGTGAAGTTGGTCGTGCTACTGTTAGCTATTTGTAGAGAGGCCGATGTGACAGATTGCGACAGTTCAATCGATATGTGGCCACTACACTGTTTGTAATCACTTTAAAAACAGATCAAAAACAACTTTAAACGCCTCTTTCTACACAAATATATCTTCTTTCTTTTTATTGTTTTGTTCCAACAGCGTGAAATTTGTAAAACTCATTTGTTATTTAAATTAAAATGAATGCTCCCGGATGCAATAAAGTTCGCATACGGCAGTAAAAAATACAAGTGAGCAAATAGAGAGGATAAATATTGATTAAAGATATCAATAAATTTGATTCAGCACAATTTTCAATATCGCGCCATACATATTATTGTAAGCCATATTCGGGAAGCCTAATTTTGTTACTGGGGAATAGACTAATCATTGACGTGGCACAGACTAAGAATCTGGACTTGTAACAGCTGTTCTGTTGAACAACATCTTTCAACAAGAGTCTGTCTATTTCACAGATGGAGCTGGTGTAAAATGTCGTCTTTCATCCCCCCCCCCTTAAACGTCGTGCAATTAAATTCCAATTAAGGGCTAGAAATTCGACTATTAAATCTATATGTTCTGTATCGCAATGGAAAACATGACATTTTTTAGGCACCAAAAGCATCATTAGCTAAGATATATTTTCATGGTTCAGGTGGATTTAAGAACCAAGCAGATAACTTAGACGTTTTTCCTTCTGCTGATTACTTGCAAACACCTCATCTTAATTTCGTTTGACCCTTCCTGGAAGACACACTCGAATGTCATTATACATTATCAGTGTTGAGTATATTGGATTATGAAGAGATTATGGTCATTGGTCAAATGGTATATATATATAGCACTATGTAAACTACAACTTATAGACTATAGTTTATACAAGTTCAACATTATATTAACCTTACAGCCATTATTATAAATTTACTGTTATTACAGCATTAAACATTAACATTGATAATCGAATATTTTGACCAAATATTGCATTAGCTGGCTTAACTATCGATTTCTGCCAGTCTAGACAGTAATATGGTATTCCTCAACTGACTTTAAGGCGGAAACAGGCCAACTGGAATCTTAACTTAAAGAATAGTCGTATTCGAAATGAATTTATGCTTAATCCTGCTGACTTGATTATGTCTTTCCTAATTAGATTTAGTACACCGGTTGAAGGCGTAGTTATTCATCTAACATCGATCAACTAGAGGGCTAAAACTCGTGTGGTTAGATCATATTATTTGTAGCAAAATGATGTATTAGACAAATAAATCATCATTTTTAGACCGTTTTGTCCGTGTTTTCTTTCAAATTCTAAACAATGTCCCATCTATCAACTAGAAAAATAAAAGATTAAAGATTTCAATATGCTTGACATGTTTTTTACAATAGTTTCAGAATTCTTGTAATATTCTGATATTTTCAGTACCCACTAGCTTAACCATTGCATCCTGGTAACTCCGCATCTCGTGAAACAACGGTTGACAATTTCAAAAATAGAATCAGCAGGATTATGTTATGTCAGCAGTTTTGATTAGAACTATACATCCAGGAATTAAGCGCTATCATTAGCATACTTATGGTCAGCATATATATATTTAGATTATGAAGGTTGGATTTAATAGTGTTGATATTGTATGTTATTAATGGAACCATCAAGAAATTATGTGATAAGTAATATCTTAGAAGTGTTAAAACATAGATATCATAATTGAGTCATTCGTATACAGAAAGAAAGAGAAATAGGGCTTAACGTCCACTCGCCACAAAATAGGTCATTTCGGGACTAACATATGGTTTATTTTATTTCCATAATTCGCATGCGCAAATGGGTCGTTAGCAGTGGGAGGAAACCGGAATGCCCGGAGGAAACCCACAAGGTTGAGAAGGCACCCCTATCTCTATGCCACATACGTTCACACCAGGTTTCGAAACCATAGCCGCAAGCCAGAGTTGACCGTCCAGCTAGAGGTCGAAGCGTGGCACTCTAGACCACTATGTCATCCCAACCCCCACTTTCCAGAATGGATACATTGCATGGCGTTGGTTAATTGGGTATTTCATTTGTACTCATACATCATGGATGCATATAATATCTTTCTGTGATTTGTTAAGTTGTCCAAGACCAATGAGACACGAAAAACAAATTTACACACAGGGAAAGTTGTTTTAATTACAATCTTACAGCTTAGACCCTCTTATACATATTTTGTATTCCGAGTTTATTGGAGAAGTTGTCAAAATTGTCTAGCAATGGTATATTATGCAGATGTAAAAGAAAATGTCTTAATTTTAATACAGACTGTACCATAACCAACACTGGCCTATAACCTTTAAGCAAAACCCTGATTACATACTGGACATTGGTATTATATACACGGCGTCAAATCGTCTCTATCCAGCGATCAATGAATCGAGTTTTCCTTGAGAAAAATCACCCGATCCTTGTTATTAAACTAAGGTCAGTAAAAGTCTTCATCTATCGCCGTAGGACAAACACTATATATCTATGACTAGATGTTCCATTCACTAAGAACAAAAACTTCACCACAGCAAAAAAGACAGGCTTTCGAATAGATTGGGCTTCATCTACTTGACGTATATACAATGCCAAGTTGATGTTGGCCAATAAATTTAAAGCGACATGACGTTGGTTTCATTCAAAGATACTTAACGATTAGGCACGCTCCAGCAATTGTGATTTCAAATTGTTAGACCAACGTTATTTTTAGATAGTGATAACTATCTGGGGCATATTTTTGAGAATTCTAGTCTCCTTGATTTTTTTTCGTGTGATGTATTCTGTCTGACCTATGCCAACAGAGACAAGGTTCTTGACGTGATGGACTGATGATTCATTTAAAGTGGCTATGCTAATATTCTGTTTAGTAAAGAGGATGGTTTGCTATGGGTGTACACACAACGAAACAATGTTTATAACATCAACTTTATATACTGAATGAATATCATTCATAAAAACACCGTTTAAATAACTGAAAGGTCGCAGTTTGCTCCTTTCTAGTTTTAAGGCTTGCTTTTTTGTTGTTTTTAGATTTTACCTAATTCTAAATAATAGTCAGAGAATTGTGATGATGACCTCAAGATAATATTTGTAATTTGTATTCTTCGAGCAGTCATCACCCACGTTTCAAATGCCTGGAATAAATAACTTTTACGGTTAAAACAAAGATTGTAATTGACTTCTGTCTTTAAATTTCTGTTTAAAAAATGCATAGACTTTGACCTTATCTCCAGATGCCTTACACCAACAAAACTGAATAACGGAATTTGACTTTAATTTTGCTTTATTCTGACAAAATTTATCTTAAGATATGTACCAAATATTGCTTGATATCTATATGAATAATAATCATTGACCCCAACGAATAAAGTGAATGACAAGAGTTGATAAAATGAGTAATAAACGCATACTGTATACAATATATATGTATTATTGTATGTATACTAGTATCTTTATATCTTTCCGTCACATGGTCTAGGATGTCCGGCCATTACTATAGCGGAACGGATGTTGTCAATTTCTGTAATCGAAATAGCCTAATATGATACATTAGTAGAGCGAGGGGCGTTACTCTTGCCATTTTGGAGATGGAGATTGAATAGGCGTCGTTGTCGAGCAATTACTGTAAGCATGATCGACATATTTTAGATAACTATTTGGTAAATATGAAGACACAAGGTACCCTTTATATTTTTTATTTTTGATAGACATTAATATTTTATTTTTTCAGGTTAAAATGTACATATGATCAATGTGATGACTGGACTGTGAAAACGTCGAATACGAGTCATTGATGTTTAAGGTAGGTTTGTTACGTTTACAAATTCATTATTAGAATATTTATTAAGGGAGTTGGCTTTATTCACGCTTTAACAACATGTCTAATTTCTTCTCAATATAAAAACACGAACGTCTATTGATTGCAATAATTAATTAAATACAAAACAGAAATAACGTACCACTCCCCTTTATGACTTCATCTTGATTTATTGGGTGTCTAACATCGACATATTGAAAAATAACCCCTTTAATTGAATGAGCAAATTTAATTGAAAAGTCAAATAGGATAATTAATAACAATGTTGAATGAATTGGTACATTGTCATTGCCTTTACTCGCAGTGTAAACAGTTCTACTAATGTGCCAGGGTAGATAACTCTATTATTTTATTGCACGCCTCCCAGACTTGTGAAAAGCAAGTTAGATAAGAGGGTGTGTGATGCAAAGATCAACATGAATACAAGTGTTATTTTATTTCAATACTTTTTATTTACATTAATTGTTTTGTGAACAGTTCTAAAGTATACCCTGTTTCAATTAATTTAGGTTTTATGAGATAAAATGAAGCTAAAACCAAACGTTGAACCGCCCACTTTTTAACATTTGTGTTAACTGCTCAAGAGGATATAGCATCTACTAGATTTTTTTAGCGATTTGAATTTTCTATATCTATGCAAAATCTAGCCCTATAATGTCTTATATCGATGATGATCTTTTTATTTCTAAAATAAACTTACATAAAATTTCCCCTCCCCAATCCAATTTAAAATCGTTAAAATGTGTACACATACGGCATTCTAGCACTCACCAATGATTTGAAAGCAAAATATTCATGAAGATCATTTAAAGGACATGTTAATGATTTATACAATAATGACCGTTTGCTCAATTGTCCTTTGATTTACCTATTATCATAAGTACCACAGTACATACTGATGGTCTAATGGTGGTGACATTCATTATATATAGTGTAAGTATATATATATATATGTATGTGTGTATGTACCATTTATCAGGTCAAGCTCGTACAATTATGTAAAGGTTAAGTGACAACTAGAATTTATTTATACCTATCTATGTATACTATACGCCCTGTTTGCATGCTTCACTGAATTGAACCCTGAGGAATTTGCCCTATATATATATTCTCATCAAAATTCAAGTCTCAAAATCAACATGAATAAATATGTATTTATATCGTTATACACATATGTTTTCATCGCCATGTTTCGGTTGAAACGATCTATTGATATACAAGTATACAACATGGCGTATACTTTCATCGTACAAGTTTGTGGATACTGACACTGTATTTGATATGATAGCTAACCAAGCCGAGATAGGCATGAAATATGAACGACATTCTAATCTTAGGTTAACGTAGTTAGAAACGCAAACTTGCATTTAAAAGCCCTGAATTTATTAAATAGCCCATGGTTATAAACAAGGGGGCATATTCATGTTATTTTACAGGTATAGGAATTAAAATAACCAGGAAGAAACAAACTAATAATGAAGTATTCAGATATATTAGGCATATCTAAAAAGTGTAGTTTATGGTGGAGTGTGACACATTAAGTAAAATATATCGATATTGTACGAGTGTGATGGCACGAATTCAATATCTGTATATTACATAATGTCTTGCACGGGACCATTCAATAACTTAAAATAAGGACACTATCCAGCACGTGCATTTCAATGCAATATGTCACGCGCGTTGAATGATATTATGTTTCACAACATATTAGGTATTGTAGAGTTATTATGAAGTTATTATTCGGCACTCTTAAATATCATATATTTTAATCCCCAAGGTGTTGCCTTCATCTTTGTTAATAGGGTGACTTCAGTGTATAATGTGTGCGCCTTGGGTTCATGACTTCTGTCATTGGGTCAAGCGGCATCATTTAAATCTCAAATGTACGTGACATGGAGTTGGGTCAACTGCCCAACACCGTGGGTGTTTCTGCAGTTCTGTCAGTTTCGACCCACTACTGAACAGCCGGAGCGAATTATTGAAACTAAAATTGTAAAATGTGTTAGTCCCGAAATGACTTAGTTTGTATTGATTGAACTTTGCCTCTCTTTGTTTATGAACAACATATTTGTGAAGGAACATCTTGATATCTTCAATTACGTCATCTACTCCACAATTTCAATCACACAAAATCAACAACAGCATATCAGGTCTTGCAAAAAGGGTATTGTATAACGGAAGCTAGTCTGATGTTAAATGCATGTTTGAGTTTCATTTTAACATGAAAGTGTTGATGACGAATGTAGTCCTAGACTAATTCTTTTAAGACAAAATGTAACTGACATTGGACATTAAAAACAGGAAAATATTTTGTCCTTATTGAATTTTTGGTTTTAAAGATTGTCTATATATAGTTGTTATTTGATTAGTTTGGGCTATTGGTTTCGCTGAGGTACTTTTTCTTATGTTATGGTAACATAGTTTATGTTGAATGAGATTTTTTGAATAGTTATGTATAATTTGTATAACATAAAGCTAAAGTTAAAATACATGATCCTAACTTGCAATTTTGGATTTTGTTTTTGGAAATCGCGTTGCGTCATTCCATTGGTATTTAGTACATTTTGTCGGGTTTCATCGTCGAGTTCATTTTACTTATAACCTACATAAAACTATAAGATACTTATGTGCGCTGTAGATGTTATATAACCAGTACATTTTGTCGGGTTTCATCGTCGAGTTCATTTTACTTATAACCTAAATAAAACTATAAGATACTTATGTGCGCTGTAGATATTATAAAACTAGTATACATCACCATTGTAGCTTAGAAGGATTAAAATGGTGTTTATAATAGATACTTATGTGCGCTGTAGATATTATATAACTAGTATACATCACCAGTACATTTTGTCGGGTTTCATCGTCAAGTTCATTTTACTTATAACCTACATAAAACTATAAGATACTTATGTGCGCTGTAGATATTATAAAACTAGTATACATCACCATTGATGGTGTTTATAAATGGTGTTTATAATAGGCTTTATGAAAAGTAATACAGTATAATTGCTTGTAGATATTTAAACAGAATCATTTTTCTCTAAATACAACGTTTACCAATATTGCCTATGTCTCTAATATATAATTAAACATTATTGATTTATTTTGCCCGGGCAGTGGTGCTTATATCGAATTTCAACTGCTAGGGGATCTTTTACGTACACGCCAATGTTTACACGGGACCATAGTTGTTTGTCCAATCCTTGGCCTTGTCAGACCCTCCGTCTTGCACCACTGACAAGGGAAAACCACGCCGGAAAGTCGAGATGAACTTTTTCGGTCAGTGCAGGGATCGAACATCCGACCTCCAGGCTAGCGAGCCAGGGTCTTATTCAATTAGCAAAGGTGGCCAAAGGTCTGACTAATTTCAATGTATGAGGGTGCCCCTTTATCTTATTCTCGTCGCATTGCAGAGCAAGTAAGTCACTTGTGCTGTCCCCGTATGGTAGCATTTCAATGTATGCATGTGCGCCTTGAATTCCAGTATATGAGGATGCCCTCTGTCTTATCATCGTCACATATGAAAGCATTTAAGTGTATGGATATGTCCCCTTAATTTTATCATCTTGGCATAGCATTTCAGTGTATGATGATGTCCCTAATGTTGTTCATGGCACCTAAATGGTAAATTAACGCCGTATCGTTGTCAATAATACACATGGCTATCTAGTTAATAATGTTTTAAAGTAAACACAGCTGCACATTATAAACTATAAAGATAATCAATCCATTGATAGCTTATTGATATATTACTGATTTAAACCCAGGTGGTGGTGATTTGTGTGATTTTAAAGAATTTCAGAGTTGAGTAATTTTAGCTGTGATTATATTTGGGATGGGTATCAATAAGTATTAAATATCAACCAATATAACGTCGATATTCATCATGGCCATCCCTACATTGTTAAATCACATTTTTACATTTTTAATATGTGCATACACTGAAATAAAAGTTCAACTGTGTTTCACAATACCCTTGAGGTTAGATGGCTGTTCTTACAAGGTTTTTATTTTATTCAAGCCAGTAACAAAGTGTAGTGCACCCCGATGCTTTAAGGTTGTATAAAGCATTCTTAACAGAGGATGTCCTCCTCTTAGGGTCGGTGTGTGAAGGTATGTTTTAGAGGTCAAAAGCTTTTACCTTGTATTGAAGAGATAGTTAAGTGTGATAAGTAATATGTATACGTCAAACTATCATTATATACGCCATCAAATGATTAAAAGTGGTATAAGTTATTGTCTGTGATCTCCACAAATGCAGCCTCATATCGCCATATCTGAGTTGATCGACCCCCAGAGAAGAGGTATTTTATGTCGGCTACAGACGGATCAATCATTAGTAAATAGAGCAAAGTATAATCTTTTGTATTTCTATGTGAAACTGGTTATAAACAAAATCCACTGATTGCATTAGGTCATTAGTTTTGTACTGGTATTTAAAGACGTAACTAGACACAAGTGGTATTGTTCTGGGTATCATATGTTTTTTTCCCTCCAGATTTTAAACTAGACGACATTATACTTGTACCATGCTGCTCTATTAACAAACATTATTGTTAGTTCTTTTCTAACGCCACATCCGATTGTCCGTTCATTCAAAGGACATAAAAGGGAAAAAGAAAAGTAAATGAAATGGATTATCCTGGAACAAGCATATTTAATTACAAACTGGCTTTTTATTCCGGGAAAGACTAATGACGACGTATCACGCCATCTTCTCCAATATTCAGCTTGCCAGGTTGCAAAGTAAGGGAAAATGATTATTCTGGGAACGTTTGTATCGGTTTGTTTACATCGGTTTCTATGACGATAGAACGAAGGTTTAGGTACAGATATCTCTCGAGGAGATCGCGAAATCAATTCTCATTACTCGCTTTTTGTAGAGATTTATACATCTAAATTTGTTCGTTCTCGGAGTGGCTCATGGTTTCACTAGTCAATTGGTGCTTTTGATCTGAGTGTCCAGTGATGATTATCTCTAACTGTAAGTCAATTTGTTCTAATTTAATGCGTCATGTGGAACTGCATCGACCTAAACATACATGTATTAACATATATCGCATGACCAGTATGATGCATCCATAGATCTCGCGAATATCCATTTTAGCTCGTCTATACCATGAATGCATTATTTTAGAATATTCGACTCTTTTGATCAGCGGAGTCCAATCAGTTTCTGCCATGATATAAGTTCTCTACAAACATGGACATATTTTTATGTTTTTGTTAATATGTCGAACGTTTAGTTTCGCTTGAATAATAAAATCAACTTTAAATTGAATCATAAGGCGTGAAATGAAGACAATCATTACATAATTGTAACCAACGTTTACAGAACTAACAGTGAGTTGAAGCTAAAAATCACATTGCTTGAGCTGATAATTATTTAAAATGACGTATATTATCACTAAACTAATGTTTTATGAGTGTGAAACATGACGATTTTGTGTGCTTATTTATTGTGAATCACATTTAAGGACCATTACACGTATTAATAACATACATTAAGTTGTCTCTCATATCTCTTCCATTCCATTTAACATGTTTAATCAAAGTGTAAAAATTTGTAGTCAACCGTCGAATGGATACCCCATATTACTGTGAATTAGTATTGGCCTATTTGTAAAATGAGAGTCTACCAGAAATAACACTTTTAGTCCAATTAAATCTATTTAATATCGCCTGCTTTGACTGAGATAACAAGATGTTTACATGATTGGTTGCCATGGTAAATAAATATTTGTAAAATTCCACCTGATAGGCGTTGACGTGGGTTGAATGTGAAAAGAAAGCGGTTCAAAGCATGGAAAAGCTTTTGATGCGAAACGAATATTGATATTATTATTCAGTGTAACTATAATTATAGGTAATATGAAGGGTTTTTGTACTAATATTGTTATCTTTATGACAAAGCATCAGACATGTAATTAACGAAATTAAACCAAATGACTAGTATTTATGAATTCATAAGGTTCATTTGTAATGATATATAATGAAGGTCCAATCTCTAACTAAATGTACAAGTTTACTTTTGATGATCGCAATTCCTTATATTTTTGGCTTAAAATACGAGCTTCGGAGACATATCTTTTATATTGTAAGATAATAAAGAATAAAATCTAAAGTATCCCAATAACGTAGAACATTCCTGGAATATTGTGTATAATGAGGATAAATCTACATAAACCCTAAATGTTACATTATTTCTCTTCACAATGTGTGTGTGTGTTAATCTTGATTTATCATGAACGAGATTCGCTCTTAAATCATTGAATGTTTTAATCATCCGTTTTACAGGCCATTCTTTTAAAGACTGTTTCTTATAGCAGCTGTCTATTAACTTGGGACATCTGTCGTCTGATACTCTCCTATAATAGTGGATGAGGTGTTCACTTTCCTGTTTGGGACTTTGGTTGAGCCTCAGGTTTTACGCTTAACAAGGATTGACGTTGGATGTTTTTCAAAATGAGGGTTAACGATGATCTGGTGATGGCTAAGAATCCTCATTAAATTTGAGAATATACTTATTTTCATGATTTAAATGAGGTCTATATATTTTAAAATATGTTCTGTTTGATATAAATATTTATTAGAGCGACCGATAATCCATTATTGAAGGAAGGATTTTTAGTTAAAAGGTTTACAAATACACACTTGTAAACTGTAGGTCTCCATACGAGAAAGTGTGTGTGCTGACAGATCTATTTTTGGTCAGTGTGGTCGTTGACTTGAGCGGCTTTTGTCACCACATCCAACTTCTCATTTAAAGAAAAATCAACATC
The DNA here is from genome assembly GCA_036850965.1 of Patella caerulea. Taxonomy (NCBI): domain Eukaryota; kingdom Metazoa; phylum Mollusca; class Gastropoda; family Patellidae; genus Patella; species Patella caerulea. The sequence continues at coordinate 31,928,682 of JAZGQO010000006.1, forward strand.
ACCCATCTCACATTCTTGACGTGGTATTCGGGTCATGTGAGCGAGTCTATCAACAGGGTGGTATGAATTTAGTGGAACAGGTTAATGGCTGTGGAACGAACATTTGATACAGGTGAGTGAAAGACTGCAAACAAAATACAGCTTTTTTTTTGTTCGAATATACCGAGTGGCATTAAGCGAGGTTGACATATATATTACTGAGTGCATTTAGTCCATCAATGAAATTTACCACAATAGTGGATACACTGAACATTAGACTGTTAAACTATGAACTTTGATATTGGGTCGCCAGTATTGAGATGCGGATGAAATGTTAGTGGGCGTGTAGCTCTATTGATTGTAATTTCAGCAGAGTGTATTCGTTTAAACTTCAATAGAATTCGTATTTTATTTTGTTCTCATTTGCCACGTGAAGGACTTCACTGGATAAAATCTACTGTCTCATAATTTTGTATTTAAAGTTCGATTGCTTTAATGTGATTGATTTGAAGGAAATGTCTAACGGCGTGTTTGAAGTTTCAGCTGGTTGTGGGCGTGTATGTCTATACGACGTGTCATATATATACGTATGAAACTTATCACATCTATCCAAATATATACATATACATTTTTATGTTGTATTTTTGGAATGTGTGCTAATAACGGGAAGTGGAATAATTAATGTACATAGTTAAGACGGATTTATGACAGGAATGTAAACGTAGTGACACATATTTTGATATGAAATTTTAATTTTTTGGTCAGGTGAGTTAACTAACTTACCATCAACTAGGTTTTAAAAAATATTTACACAAGACATGTATTATCGTCTGTTTCTAATTAGATACCTTTAGTTTTTTTTAGTAAAACAAAAACAAATATGACGAAAATGATATCTGTTATAAATAGACGTGATATAGGAGCCACTTTCAATTATTAGTGCACGTTATCAATTATATTGTAGTTATTTGTTCTGTACTGTTTGTTAGTGTATGGATCCAAGAAGAACACAAAACTTGGTTCTCACTAATATCAATTATATTACAGCACCCAATGAGTATCGGCACGCACAACTTTAATAAATTACTGGAACGCCTGGGGCCTACTGCATGACAGTGTGTGAAAGGTCAATTAATATTAATCCCCCCCCTCTTTACTAATCAATTTAAAGGTTAATAATATTTTCTAATCAATATTTAACGTTGCCGGGTAATTATATTTTATGACTAGTGATTACCCACTATACTAGAGGCGACACATGTTTTATAGATAAATATACATACGTCCGACAGTTGTCGTGGAGCTTTATTAAATTAGCATTACCATATAGTATGCATGCTGTTTTTAGCATGGGTTCTTATAGATAATTTCGTCCGAAACTATCACCCTAGTCATCTATTATCCTATTTCTACAATACTATAATCAGATGATATTCCTAGATGGAGTTATCCCCTCTTGATTTGCCTGGGGGATATTGATGTTCGGTTTAAATATGCGTATTTGTTTCGTGTTTATGTTCAATACAGGAACAAAATGCATCAAATGCAATTGTTGTGTGTTATGTGTGTTAATGTCGGTACATTAGTGTGAATCAAATTACGAGCCACTTAATTCTATAAAGAGATGGTATATCCAGATAGAGTTGTCTCCGCTTGTTTTGCCTGAAGGTTATTAATCGGTCTAAAGATGCGCATTTGTTGTCTGTTTGAGTTTAGCGCATCAGAAATGCAGCAAACTAGATCATTGTTGGTACATTAGTCTGAACTGAATACGGAAACGCCTAATTTGTAGCGGGTTCGATTGGACGTAGTTGACACGTTACAATGACGACATGTACATAGCCTTGGTATTACAAGCTGAACAGAGAGTGCAAAATATTTACCAATTAATAACTACATAGAAATCAAATCTTGATATTAGCCAGTAGCAAAGATATTTGTTTTAAAAAAGGTATTTTCATTGTCGGAAGCGATCTTATTAAGAGAAGTGAATTGGTCGAGAGGGAAATATGGCGGACACCAAATATTTGTTTCGTCACATTGAAGAGTAAGGCAAACATGACGGGGCTTTTGTTGGCACGATTAATCAATACACAGTGTCAGTTTAGCCTGCAGTAGACCAACACAGTCGCATATATTCAGTTTTGTGTATAAGCATTCTTATTGCCTAGAATCGTTAGTATTTACATGGGAGTGCACTGGTGCTTTTGTAACTACCATTTGCGCATAAAAAATACTTGTAAACTTTCATTATTCATCTTAGTTCAAATGCATTGGGTAACTAGATATTATTATTTAACAATACTAACAGTAAAAGTTATTAAAACACTAATTGTAAGCAGCACATGTTTACGGACAATGTAAAGTCTATCTGGTCCCACCATCTCGTTTACTCTGATATTTAAGAATTCTAGAGAAGATGGCACCTCTACCCACTCCGACTTTTCTCTGCATCTTAGCTCCTTAATATAAACGACACAACAAGTTCTAGTCGGATAATGGCTAACCAGCATGACTCAGTCATCGCAAGATATTTTATGTCACTCGCTTAAGTAGGTGTATTGTAAAGTGATATGTTAATTACTACTGGACAACCATTGTTTATCTAAATTGATCTCAATAATACATATCTTACAGCTCAATATGAATCACTGGGAATAAATGATACACCAGTCATATTGATCATTCCACTCTAATTTAAGTGTTCATTAGTTCTAGATTTCTGATGCACCACCGCCTCCATACTAGGATGTATTCGTTTTGTCTGGACTGAGGTCACTTATTAACAAAATATTAATCTTTTTGGGAAGAAAGAAAATAGAAAGAAGAAATAAATACGCGTTAAAAATGCAAATGCATGCATAAAGACTCAATAAAGACTGAAACAGTAATGTAGTGGAATCTTGAATATCATTTGATCAAGTTCTGAATCATGAAAAGCAGCGGTATGTGATTTATAGGGGCCACTGTGGTCATGTGCGACATTATTATGAGAGAAAATTATTTAATGCAGGAAACGTAGCGGTCATGGTGAAATGTGTAAAATAGGAACCATTGTGGATATATGGACATGTTTAATATAAGTAACATGTGGTCAGGGGACAATGTTTAATATAAGTAACATATGGACAAAGGACAATCTTTAATATTAGTAACAAATGGGCAAAGGACAATGTTTAATATAAGTAACATGTAGTCAAAGGACAATGTTTAATATATATATATATAAGGATCGCTGTCGTGATATAAGAATGTATTTTATTGGAATTGTTGTGTAGTGCTGTGTTATATGAACACATCCACGTGAACATATTGTATATAAGGACTGCATCAATATGGACGAATAAATCGAATGCAGATAAATTATAGAATATTCTGATCCTGATAGAATACCCACTCTCTAATTATAACATGAAAATTCGAGGTCACATAACCAACATATTTAGTTGTACTTGTGTATACTAGTATTTATTTTGACTAATAGGACTATGAATAACTCTTAATGTTGAAAATCCCACGGTAAAAATACTCTGTGTTCATATTTTAAATTAGCATGACCTTTATAAACCTTTATAAAAGCACGCTAGTATAGTGTCATACGTTACTATAATTCTGATAAGCCTTCATCTGTTTTGATAGATTTATGTAAAATCACGTCCATCCATCTATATTGGTATACATCGTTAGGCTTCAAGTCAACGTTTATGTGGATTAAAAACACCTGGAGGCTGACATGTTGAGATGACGTCCACTGACAAGTTATTGGACAGCTCCACGCTGGAGAAACTGTCATAAAAAGCAATTACCAGGATCACCGATGACATGCAAGTTTTGATGGCAACAGTCATTATTCTCTTATCCATTTTACAATCGTTTTAGGGTTCTTTCCTTGCATAAAAATGTCTTTAAGGTTATGGTGAGCTAAACAAGTGACTGCATAGTTACACAATTAAATTATGTTCACTCAAATCTCACAAAATAACCAACCATTTTAATACAGGTAATAACAATAGTTAATATTTTGAAAGGTCCAATACAACCTTAAAATGAAATGAAATGAAATGGGGTTTATCGTCCTACTGTTCTGCTCCTAACAAAACGAGCTTCAAGAAGCCTGGGACGTTAAAAATGATTTATGGGTAAAATTGGACGCAGGTGTTAATTCATTATAATAATGTGTTTAACAAACGTTAACTGGTAATTATTTTGAATTTCATTCGCGACTCTTGTAATTGGTATACATTGATCTCAGACTTTTTTAGGTCAACCGTTGGTGCTATACAGAACAAAATGGTACCCCAGTTTAAGTTCCGAAAAGAGCCATATAAGCGACAACAAGTTTGACAACGGTCAAGAATCGTTTTATGTAAGAGATAAAGAGCGGGTTTTTAATAGTAATTTAGGTTAGAAATGACTTTTAAACGTTCAACAAGGACGAATATATCTAAGGATTAATCCTTAATGGCCCCCTAATCAAAGGTGTTAAACTTTAATTGTATTTTATTCTTATCTTTGTTGCATATTCTGTATATATTTGCCTATACTATTCACAAATTTGTATCATATGCTTGATAAAGACGAGAGTATCATCGTCGAAACGTCGCATAGTATCAAACTCAGTAATTGTGTATCCATAAAATTGTACCTTGTGTTAACGAATATATCGACATGAAATCAACAGAATAGATTAAGATTGCTCCATTTAAATAATATTTGGACAATTATGTATTTTTGATTAGATGTTATTTTAATGGATCAGATCTGAAATCGCCTTTTTATCTTTTCGCCTGAAAAACAGTAATAGAATGATTAGCGTTTCATAACCTAGTGTTCATTAAGAAGAGACACCCTCAGTACCCACCAAGAATATACCACAAGTATTTGCCCATTGTCGTGTCACAACTTTTAGGTTAATCCTTAATATGTTAAACTATATAAAACGTTCATAATTGAATGCAATTGGAAACTCTCTTAGAAGGTTTTATCTGATGATATCTCTTTGTAAAATATGTATGCATATTTCATGACCTTTATCTTTCTATAAATAATGAATATAAAAAGACACAAACAGTTTCTAGGTATACTTAATGTAAGTAGAGAATAGAGAGGCCGATGATACACGCCTCCCTAGAAAATAAAGTATTTACATTGAGTGATCGTTAATAATGGGCAAGGTTTTAACAGCAGCCCCAAACCTGTCTTAAAAGAAATTCGCTGATCGCGGTATCCTTCATTGACGACATGCCGAAACATGTCCGTACCGTAGATAATGGGAATATTATAGACACTTTCTATCTACGTTCTACGTTCTGAAGTCTACCGTTACTGACCTGTGACCGTCAACAACGATGCGGGTATCTGTAACCCTAGACCCACTCAAACACAGTAAAAAAAACCTCACCTCTTCAGCTGATCGAGAGAAAAGAGATAAGCCCTCTTCAACATCAAATCTCTATTGATAAAGTTGAGGGTGTGGTGTTGTCCTATAAATAAGAAGTTGTTAAGGTACATATCTGATTCTTTGTTATGGCAAAGAAGTATAGTAACGGCTCATTGGTGTTCAGGAAAGAAATCTCTTTGATTATTGTATGATGATAATTATCTACTTTAATATCGATACTTAAAATTTCGAGGAGAATTTTGGAATTAACAATAGCACCAACTAACAATAGTTGGATAGCTAAGTCCAAAATATTCACCCGTATTTTGCTTGAACAGTTGCTTATTTTAGGTTAGATGGCCTAGTGGTTTAACGCGTGTGCGTGAAATCACACAAGGTCTGCCAATGTCATTGAAATGGCGTGGTTTCGATTCCCCGCTCGAACGTGACAAGGAGTAGGTTCGTCTGCCCGACTTCCAATTCTAAGCGAATTATTGCAATAAAATTGAACCATATGTTAGTGTGCCGACATTACCTAGTTTTGTGTGGAGTGGACGAAAAACCGATCTCCCTCTCTCCCTCTCTCCGTCTCTCTGTCTCTCTCTCCCTCTCTCTTTGCTTATTTCTTTCGTACTTTAATATTTCTGTGGTACAATCATGTGTATTATGGGTAGACGCGATAGTACGAACGGCTGACATTTAAATCTTTTAGTTATTGAATTTGGTGGGAGCCGCTGAGGTGGCTTATTGAGTAACACACTGGCTCGCTAACCAGGAGATCTCGAGTTCGCTCCCGGTGTTAGCCGAGGTAGTTCCTCGGGATTTTCCGGCATGTTTCACCTTGACGTTCGGATTAGACAAATCGTGGCCCTGTGTTCACGTTGATATGTACGTTAGCGAACAGTGTTCATTAACCCGGTCGGTACAGTAAAGTAGAATGTTAAGCCCCAATCCATTTTCTATTATTCAGGGCGGATCTAGGAATTTTGAAAAGGGAGGGGGGAGGCTGCAAAATGAGGGCACTGGCCGCGGAGACGGGGAACACCGCTGAGAGAGGGGGGGGGAGAAAGAAAATTATCTAAGTAAACGTTCAGAACGGACATTTCTAAGTAAACGTTCAGAACGGACATATTTTGGTCTGAGAAAAGGAACTTTCAGCAGTAAAAAAGGACCCGCCTCTGTTATTCTAAAAACATCTTTTATGTTAAACACATTAAATACCGTCATTTTCTTATATCGGACATTTTCATTTTCTAAGGTAAACAAGAATTAAGAATAGAGCTAATATTGTTATAAATAAGATCAGTGTCGCTTAATATAGGTTTCAATCAATATTGTAGGCCTATACTGATGAAAATATATTATATTTATATTTTTTTGATATTCGTTTATTATGTATATCTCGTTTACAGTGAAATAAGTGCAGTTAGACTACAATTTTCATTAAAGTCATAACAGTGACATCTCTAATTTAAATAAACTCTATAGATTTGTTAGCTATTTTTATATATATATATATATCGTGGTACCGTGCATTAGCTAGGGAATGTTTACCCATTTGTAAAGTTAATCTTCATTTTTAGTTATAAATAAATGCATATGATTAGGATTTTTATCTTTTTATTTCATTATTAATATATGTAATATATAAATAAATCGTTAATCAATAGTGTCAGATATGAGCGTCATTAGTAGAATATCGTAGAACAATTAATTACGTAAGTTTTAATATAAGGATGATAATGAAGACTTTAGAAATGGAGAAGCAATCGTCATTATCATTTATTCAGATTGCCTAACAAACTCTCTTTGGCCACTCAAACGAAATGCATGGATTTTATGTCAATCAATTAAATCAAATTATTGAATAGTCTGACTGTCTGTGATTCACCCACCGTGCTGTCATAATCAAAGTTTGTGCAGACGACCCACAGAATTTGCTTCGTCACGTGATGGGCTAGGGATGCCCAAACAAAGACCATCTCTATGGTTACTATAGATACGCCCCAAACAAATGAACAAAGAAAACACCGAGTTCACTTTGTTGTAAATTAATTTCAGATTCAATTCTAGGATCTTTTATTTTTCAGGATGGTAGAAGGATGATTTGCCATGGACGTGACATTAATACTTTTTTTCCTCGGAAAAACTGGTGAATTTTGTTTTTATATTGGAAATGGTCGTGCTACTTTGGAATTATTTCCTTAATTTGGCGGGAAGTGAGGCGGTGTCACGTGCTGTTTCTTTAGGAGTCATTGGGTGAATATAGGAGTGAGTAATAAGCCTTTCATAATCTTTTATTCTCTTCTGTCTTAAGACGTGATCAGCGATGACAAAAGCTCTCCTCGAAACTACATTGTCTTTGTTGTGATATCTGATTTGCCCCTGGGAAGTTTATTTCTTTATTTTGGTTGTATATTAAAAGCTATCTTTGAAGTTAAAACGTTTATATCTCGCATTACACAGACAACAAATCGTAGACATAATTTATGAAAATAATGGATTAATCACAATAATTATTTCCCTATTATATAATATGTAATTATGCATAATATGCACACGTCTTTATTAAAAGCTTTAGAAATTATCGATAAACTAACTAATCTTTTAGTATATTTATAAATCCATATCAATCCAATATATGGGTAAAATTAGGACCAGATGGATTAAAGACTATATAGAGCCGAATTCATGACATACGTAATTCAAATTCTTTATCCAAAAATGCAATATACTTCAATGCATGTACCTCTTTTTTACGCATATAAAAATGCTACTTCATATTTTAGGAAAGGTAAAGCCTGAGTACGCTATTTGAAAACAAAACTCTAAGGGTGTAGAATGGGTGTGTTTGTGTGTGGATGCAATGGAGGGGCGGGGGGATTATTGCTATGTCCTGTTTAGATTGTGCTATTCTATAATTTTAGTAATACATGTAACGTGGAAAATTTATTTCATGTAAACACTGTTTTAAATTATTTGTTAGGTGGTAAAGTATCAACTAGTTGGACGTAATGTATACAATAAACTGTCAAATATATAAATTGATAGATAAAAATCGTAAGCCCAGATACATGGTTTATTGAAAAAAATTGTATCGTTTCCCAACAGACAAGTAATATAACACAGCTAACTCATTTTAAAAGTCTGAAACTACAATATTATGTCGACAGACAGAGATAAAATGATATAAAAAAACCCTTTTATATCTAAGCTAGGATTAAAGCTTTTTACGTAATTACGTGATAACAACTGCTAATATGGTGTGTAAGTAAATTTTTAATGTTATAAAAAAGCAAAAATGAAATTGTATGGAAATGGCATTCAAATATACATCATGGCTGTTCTTCAGACTTTTTAAGAATATTTTGATTAATGGCAGCTCCACGTCAGTACACCACCGTCTCTTCCTCCTTTAACCAAGACAAAGAGGTTTTGCTATTTCTAGAAGTGAGACTATAATGTATTATTAGAGTATCATTGTCAGTACTATCCACTATAGTTAATGTACTTCTACAATGACTTAAGAATATTTAGAAAAGATTTGTTACCACGGTGATGTTTCTTAGTAGTTGACACGATAAACCGAGGCTACAAATTAAGCAATCGAGATAAAAGTTTTCAGCTTAATTTATATTTTTAAAGAAATAAGTCAAGTTATATAATAGAGATATCAAATTAAAGATGGTGGATTCTGTGGGCCCTGACATGTTGTATAAAATAAGACATTCAAACATTTTTATTGTTCCATTTTTACGGTTAAAAATTTAATATACCGGTAAAATCTAATAACTTTAGGCATCGAACTTTGAATGTCATTTTCTCAGCTGTTGGAACGTCAGATGTCCTTTTCACTGTTCTCAACTATTGAAATACAACTATCGAAACATCGAATGTCATTTTCAATTTTCTCAACTACATGTATTGAAACATCGAATATCGTTTTCTCAACTATGTAAACATGGAGCATCGTTTACTCAACTATTGAAATATCAAATATCATTTTTCTCGACTATTGAAACATGGAACATCGTTTACTCAACTATTGAAACATCGTTTTCTCGTCATAATTATTAAAAGTTTTGGCGAGTTTTTAGATTTATGTACGGTTCCACAGGAATGGTGAACTAGTGCCATTAAATGCTCACATGATACATTTGATTAATAACTTTACAATATTAAAATATGTCATTTAAAATATCAACATAGACAGGTAACTAATAGGTAAGATGTTTATAATGCATGAGAGATAAAAATGATCATTTTATCATCTCTGGCTTTCACCGTATCTGACAACTAGTCTATCAGGTAACATACGTCCACGCCATGGTGTCGTAAAAAATGGCTTTCGTACTGCGATATTCTGCTATGTAAATACAGTGGAACGTGTTAGACGAGGAATTTTGATATCCAATAAACCTCTCTAACACCTCTTTTACACGGTATAAGTCGGCTTGATGAACAGTGGTCATAAAGTTATCTCTATATAGTGATAGTTTTTCTTCTTACATGCCATATTTCTTTTCAGGAATATATATTTTACAAAAAAAAAACTTTCGTGCATTTTTATTGAGAGAGAGAGAGAGAGCGAGAGAGAGAGAGAGAGAGAGAGAGAGAGAGAGAGAGAGAGGGCGTATCTAAAATCCACCCGCATTAGACAGCTGAGAGGTACTACCGAAAGAGTATTGGACCCTGATCCAAAATTAGTATTAGTATATATGAATCACCTAAAACACATAATTTTATGTATACCCTTTCTTTTCTTCAATGCCATTTTAAAGCAGATTGATATTTTCAATAGTTACAAATAAGATTATTTTCTGCGGACTTCTATATCCAGATTGGCCACATTATAGATTTAAATAAACCACAAATTAGATTACTTTACATTCGTATTGCCCCGTACATTAACACTCTTCGTAGTTTATTTGGATTGCGTGTTTCTCTGGGAAGAGATATTTTAATAGAACGCAACACTGACGTCAATTATACTCTTACTGGCGACAACGGTTCCGAGATGTCTGTCTTTAAATTCTTTTACCGTATAAAACTTTCCAATTATACTGACTGAATATCGTCTTTAACCAAGTTTGAATGGTAATGCACCAGCAATCTTACTCAGTAAAATGTAAATCAATAATTGATCACGATTTATATCCATGTAATAATTTGAACAATGATCTCCAGTGGTTTATATGAGAAATATTATCTTTAAAACATTTGCAATACATGAATATTATTTCAATATTTTCAATAAAACAAATTTGTTATTTCTAGTTAGTTACACTTGACCATCACATCTTATATAATTTATACCCCTCTTATCTCCCAAAATTAAAAAAGGGTAACTTCTATGCCCCCCCCCCCCAATCTCTAAATAAAAAAAATAATAATGACCTCTATCCCGCAATAAGTAATGATGGACATATTTACTCAAAATATCCTCTGTTGAATTATAAATAATTAAAAATTATCATATGGAATAACAATTACTTAGATTTTGTTATAGTGACGTTTCATCTAGGTTCCTCTTGTCTTCGCCAGACAATGTTGAGTTATATAATTGGCATGAACGTTTCGGAAATTGAGAAATGTAACACGAGCAGTTGGTATAATAAATTATCAATATATTAAATGTGTGTGACGTATAATAAGCGTGGATTTGTTTATTTTCGTCTTTACTTCTATATTTGGGTTGGAATAATGAACATGATGCTTGCATGTCTATGTTTTCCCATGATTCACCTACTAAAAGGCTGGATTTAATGGCTTATCGTTGATGTGCTACATTTAGCTCCTCCTAAAAACTTTTGTCCATGAGGAATACAGAAGGTGCTAAAACCTCATGACAGATCTGGTCGAGATCTAAATGCTCTCAATAGATATATGGAGTAGCGTTAAAACAAAGCAACTTTTCAAGCCAATGATATCGCTGAAGTAGCCGAAGGCCACATCACAAATGCCAATAAATGACTGGCTTTGTTCACTGTTTGCTGTAAGGAGTAATAATTTTCTGGTAATTATAGTCCTAAACAATAACAGTTTTTCTTTCTTGGCCCCTTATCATTGCCTCACACAATCCCATTTAATCCCCAAAATTACGTAAGACTATTTTCTATTATTAAGCCGGTGTATAGATAATAACACTGGCCATTCACGAGAGATCTTCACACGAATTATTACCCTAATACTTCTAGATTAATGTCTTATTGGCCTGGGATGATAAAAAAACCCAATGTTTGTTCTGTGGTAGTGTGCTAGTAGTCTGCTCGTCGTATTATAACACTTGGAATTCGCGGGGGTATTATCTTCATAAAAAGGTGATACCTATATTGAGCCCATCTACATAAAAAGACAGGACACCTATAGTAGCTTCACTGTTCGACCTAGTATCTCGTGGAGACATTGTACAGTAATGCTATCTCTGGATACCCCTTCATATAATTGAGGATGTAAAATGGAGAGTAACTATGAACTGGTAAGAAGAGTTATATGTATACTTACTTATATTAATTCAATAATTGATTATAGCTAATAATATATTTTTTAATTGGATATTTCAAAGATGTGGGTTTTGTATTCTACTCAAACGTGATCCATATGCGAAACCGTTTTCATTTTAGAAAAATATTTCATTTCGCCGACCCGTTGTTTTTTGAACGTATGCGTTGTCTTACAATTTCTGCAGGCTTTTTGTAAATTAGTTACTTGGAGAATTGGCTGGTGTAAACGGGAAATTGATTTTACATTTTACTATAAGAAAATAAGTCCGACATCCCGATAATATTTTTTTGTAAATTTGTGATCTGGAGAATGTTGAAAATGGGATATATCCATTTTTTTAAATAAGCAGCAATTCGAACGTCCCAAAATGTTTTCACTGTCAATTGAAAGTGAACAGTCGGTAATACGAGGGGCTTCATTGGAAGATCCGCGCAGTCACACTAAACACGGCTGGTTAAACCAAACGTGATACAACCTTCAAAATAACATTTGAAGGTCTATAACATGATTTTGTTAGACAGGAAACGTTTTTGTTGACTTTTCACTTTGAGAGAAAAAAAATACTAATAAGAGTTATTTCCCTTGGATTTGTTGACCCCTTGAACGTTTACGATTGGTCGAAATTGACCTTAATTTGCAAAGTTCATGACCCCTAACAATATCAGCGAAGGAAAGTAGGACACTAAGTGACAAACGGGCAGGTGAGATTTTTTATTTATAAAAGTAAGATTTTGTGAATGTCGACTGAAAATATGGTCTCTCCGACATTAATGCAGCGAGAGTTTATGGTCATGTCAGAAGCTAGATGTTAGTCATTTTTCTCCGGATTACATTTTTTTCTAAATACACAGGTACAAGTGTATGGGTTAGCGCTTTATTACATCGCTTCACTCACCACGTGGCATGTTAAGATTATTTAACGTTATTACAAGTGGGTTATTGAAGAGGGATGATGACAAGGTATTCTGGTACATTTTTGTTCGTTGGAGAAAAGAGGCGTATCGACCTGCCTTTCTCAAAAATATAAAACAACATTCTTATACATACATTTACCTATGGGCATTTCTTGTTTACTTATATTGAAACCTAATTTTGAAGCTTTAGGAAGTGATGTAGAAAATATTTCCCTCTGGCATAATACTAGCAACGCCCCATTTTAAACATTCGAATTTCGGGTCACATTTTTTAGAACACCCACTTGATAAAAATAACTATATTTAAACTGTATTTGCTTAACGCACTGACTACATTATAACGATATAATATATTACAAAGGTAGTTATTATAAGATTGGATTATGCGTTTGTCGAAACAATGTTAAATTCAGTTATTTAATAGTTTGCCTTCTACATAATTACATAGTCTTCGTTATTACGAAAAAAATTGTATGAAACCAACACGTATAATTTCTGTCATGCTCAGCCATATTGAGATCCGAGCAGTATGATGGCGTATTCTATTTCAAATCGATAAATTAACACTGTTCTCTATTCAGAAATGCCATTGTCGGGTTAAATGTTCGATTTTACTGATATCAAATATACTACAGTAGCAGATGTCCATACGAAACGCGCGTTAGAAATAGCAGACGACGGTCCAGATGGCGCTTGGGGTCATTTGTTTGAACTGGGAACACTTTTGCATAGACGATGATGTACAACTAATGACGATGACCAGGACAATAATTATATCGTAATTAGAATCATATGATATAAATTTCAAGCTTTCGGCTCGATTTTCTCATTTGAACGCATGACGTAAGTTAAACGTAGAATTGATGCAATTTAAAACACAAATAATTAGTACCGATGTTCAAAAACCTGTATTCATATCACCACAGTACATTATTAGAGTTGGTTCATATCACACACAAATAAACACAAATATTTTTGTTAAAAGCCAATACTTAATTTGATATGGCTATGTAGTGTATGTCTTGTCCGCTTGTAGAGTGATGTTTACAGTTGAAAGACAAGGGAAACTATAGCGTTTATTGATGCGATTTCGAAATGTACTTGCCAAGGGTCGTTTGGTTGATCAAAAACCCTATTTTTATTTAATACAGAAAGTTGAGTACGATAGTAAATGTAGTTTAATAACTATTTATGCTATATTAATAAGAAAACTTGTTAAGTGTTGTATAAACAGTTATACATTTATCTACTAATCCCATCAATATCACTTTCCATTGTTTCTTTAAATATCGAAGTGGGAAACGTGTCGTTTAAGGGGATAAATACTCGTTGAAGTTCATTTTTAAATGGTAATTTGTCATTGTATATGGTATACCTACTAGTGACTGTAAACAAGTTAGTATTAATGATATTGTAATGTTATCAATAAAGGTAAACATTCAACTAGAAAACTATAGCTCAATTTATCTATAAATGCTCCTCGTTTTCTTGTCGTGCTACTCGAGAAAGGTGATAATAATGAAGTAGCGCTAAACATGTCGAGACGAACATTAAGAGACATGATTAGATACATGGACGCGGTTCTAAAGGCTACTATCTGGAAGTCGTGCGCACCGCGTTTTTACTTGTCAGCTTCCTTGACCCTCTTGAGCCTCCGAATGATAACTTGTTGTCCTACTGTTTCGTAGTTATTTGTAGTGGAAATACTTTAGAGATAACAAAACAGCTTGTTACGCAGAGAATTGATATTTTGAATACATCTATTAATCAATATATTATTTTGACGTGTAATGAACCAACATAGGAATAACATCTGTGAATATATTATGTAAATACATGGAATAAACATCAAGGTTTATTCGATGTGTTCAAGACGACCAAAAATAGCTGTGCGTACAGAGCGGTCAAGGGCCGGGCCACTCTAACCAAGGAGTAGATTTAATATTATTTAAAAAAAAAAAATATGGCCTAGTGAATTAATTTGAATACACAGTTTATTCATCTGCCTTTACATAATTAAACTGTCTTCATGTGCACTAGGACATACTTGAGTATTATTACAGGCACACATTCAGAGAGTTAGGCCGTACATCACCGAAACTCTGCATTCCAATCCTTTAATGTAATTATGAACAATAATTCGATATCGACTGAAGTAGAAATCTATAAATTAGACACGGAGAAGATTTTAAAGGAGAGCAAATGTACAGGAAATTAAAACAATAGTTCCTGTAGAAGAGCGAAGTGTTCCTCATTATAATGAAATAATTCGTTTATCTTTTCCTCATATTACACCCATTTACTTTTCCTAATGCGATAATATGAATAGACTAAATTGTTTCATATAGTTCCTCCACGAATAAAATGTTATTTAGAATAAATATTCTACATCATCGTTACATTTGCGAAGTCGAGGGATTTTGTTGTAGTTTTCTTGGCACTGGCTGTTGCTATAACATGGAAAGGAGTTTGTTTTATTAAACTTTATGCCATTTGATGGGTTCGATTTCCATTAGATATGAATCTGATCTTCAGATTTACCGTAAAAATGGATAATGGAGACTTTGTTTATTATCTTAACAACGGTAACAATGACAATCGAGGCTACATTGCTTTTGAAATGAGTATTTCTCGGTTCAGCGCGGAGTAATTTGACTGAAATTTTCAGCATATTCCCCTTACACTATCTATTTTTTAAAACTATAATAGCGGGGATTGTCAGCTCTTTATCTAGCCTTCCGTAATGCCACTTATTGATCGGTCGACAACTAACCAGTTTTCCATTCTTGGATAGTTTTGGAGGTATCCAGTTATTCAGTCCTTTAGGCCATCTTTGTCTTCTTGAAAAAACAGAAAGCTTACATTTTGTTTTATTTATATTTTCAGGTTGTAAAAGAGAGACAGAAGATTTTTACAGACCCTTATCATTTCTTCGTCCACATTTTGTGTTTGAAAGATGTGAGATTGTGTGTAATTGATATACATGTGTCTGCATATAGTGAATGTTTGCATGGTTGTTACATGTAGAAACAATTGATAGTGAATGTTTGCATGTTTGTAACTACATGGTTGTTGCAGTTGGTAGTGAATGTTTGCATGGTTGTAACTACATGATTGTTACAATTGGTAGTGAATGTTTGCATGGTTGTACATTGTAACTACATGGCTGTTACAGTTGCTAGTGAATGTTTGCATGGTTGTAACTACATGGTTGTTTCAATTGATAGTGAATGTTTGCATGTTTGTAACTACGTGGTTGTTACAGTTAATAGTGAATGTTAGCATGGTTGTAACTATATGTATGTCGAACAGTTTCTGCATGTTGTGGTTGCCGTTAGTATGTATGCATATGCATGTGATTGTACGCGGTATGTGTTGAATATGCATTTCCACGATGTATGAGCATGTATACTAGAATGTGTGTGCATTATGGTGGATTGCATGTCAAGGGATAAATAACTGACGAAACGAAGGTAATTAATCCCAAATCCTACAATTGCATAAATTTTGCGTTGTTCCGTGGCATGACATAATAGTGGTTCGGGGTTAAAACTTTCACGTAAATGGTTAAAATAAGCCGACTTCAGTATTTAATTTATTGCAATTTGTTTACTCACTCACTTCATTTGAACAAGATAAATACTCTCTGTATAGATAAACGCATTAAAGCACTGTATATATAGAGTTATCTCCCTTTACTGCATAACTACGTTTAATAGCCGACACTCTTATAACATTTGTAAAGATGTACGTACATAGAAATTAAAGATGTATTGACTACAAACACTGGCAATGGTGGTATATTTTAAATATGTAGATTTCAATTTCAGGTGAGAGACGGGCGGTACTCTTAGACGGGTCTCACCAAAAGATAATCGACACTTGCAGCCAGCCATGAACACTTGTTCCATAAATAAAAATCAACTGGATGCACAGAGTGGTGTACAATGTACAATTGAAACGAAAGAGATACTGGCAACAAGAGAGATGATAACATTCACTTATTTCACGTTTCCTTGTCACTTGTTCGTCTCGTCTGATATATAGAACTGGACGGAGAACTGATAAGGGCCTGTGGGTGAGCTTACAGCATTTTGAACACATTTTCATTTTCATTTTTCCAAAGGTACGTTCGTGTAAAGAGGATAAACGTGTCTCTCCTCAATACATTAATTTGAAAACGTTTCACGTTTCCTTGTCACTTGTTCGTCTGGTCTGTTATAGAGAACTGGACGGAGAACTGATAAGGGCTTGTGGGTGACAAACCAGCCATTTGCATTTTGCTATAGACCCTGATAATATACCTCAAATATAAAGTTGCTATAAGTGATTGTTATTCATAAAGATTTGTTTATGTTATTTTAATGTTTTCCTATCACCAAATGCCTTAACCAACATTTCCTCAAATTTAAGAGAAAGTAATGCCAGTTAGTTTTGAGTTTAGAACAGATTTGAATTGAAAGTCATGTAAAGTATTTATTTCAACTGCACTGTTATAATTAGCATAATTTGATGCTTTTACAGCGGAGGGTGGGGTTACCTTATTATTTCTTTTAGTTATTTCAGAATTTGAATTCCAGCATTAAAAAAACAGCCTGATTCTAATTGGGATTAATTTCAAGAGTCTACAGAGTCTAAACACTATTATATTATTTATATATAAAGAATAATAAATGGATTTTTTTTTTGTGAATTCGTTATATAATTCGATTAATAACTTGGGATGTTCAAAATACAGGGCCTACTATAATAAAGTCAAACTACTTTTTTTAAAAAAAAAAACCCAGATAGCTTTTGTTTGTTTTCTTGTAATAAAGGCCAAAGAAAAATGGAATTTAATGTCCATTCGACACACAAACTAGGTCATTCTTCGACTAACATTAACTACAATTTTATTTCAATAATTCGCTTGTGGGTATGTGTCTTGCAGTTGGTTGGAGTCGAAACAGGAGAACGCCCACTAGGTTGTGCAGCTGACCGTACTCCTTGTCACTTACAAGCATGGAAGCCAAACATGGGCACTTGATTCAATGACAGGCCTTATGATCTAACGTAACTACCCTAATAGATAAGTGTTCGGGGAAATTAGCCTGTCAGAAGGCGATATCCATAGGAACGCACTTCAATGGGATTCATAAATCAATGATCAATTCCACACAAGAGGATCTTTTGCTGTATCCCATTCACAAGTTTTAATAGTGAAATTGTGACCAAACACGTTCACGATATAAAATTCGCTGTGACACCATTATCATAGGATCTTTATGAAATTTAATAGGTTGTTCGGATTGGCACAATAAACACCTATATTGAATCTTTAGAAAATTGCAATTGCCTCTTTATTCAGTATGTGATATTACCTCAATGCCTAAAAGGGGGAGGGTGGGGTGGAGGTAACGCCCACTAGAAATGAAATGAAATGGGGTTGAACGTCCTACTCTTCTGCACCTAACCTGGGCTAATGGAAGACGGGCATAACCATACAGTGTGCTATGAGGGAAATTTTGCCGGGGCAGCGGCGCTACGGCCTACTCTTATATCGAATTCCAACCAGGGGCGTAAATGTGGGGGGGGGGTGGTACACCCCCCCCCCCAGCAGAAAAAATAGTTGGTCGCAAAACCAGAGCAGTCGGTCGCAAAATAGAGTAGTCATTATCGAAATACGCACTCACTGTATATGTCACGGTAATCACGATTATAGTGAACTGCCCAGTTTGCAGTACCACTGGTACGTGGGGCGTCTGATTGTACAGGTGTTATGTCAACTCTAGAAAACTGACACGTGGTGCTCGGCTCCGGATTGCATCACTCGCACTGGGAGGTGGGGGTGGGCGTGGGGGTATGTGCATCAGTCGGTCACATTTTGGCTAAACACCCCCCCCCCCCCAAACGAAATCGTTTTGTACGCCCCTGATTCCAACTGCCAAGGGATCTTTTACGTGCACGCCAATATGTACACGGGACCTCGGTTTTTCGTCCGTTCCGAACGACTAGACAGCTGTCCTTGTCAGGCTCTCTGTTCTGCATCATTGACAATGAATGGGACCACGCCGGAAAATCGAGAAGAACTTTCTCGGCCAATGCGGGGATCATACTCCCGACCTCCAGGCTAGCGAGAAAGCGCCTTACTCACTTAACCACGTGATCCCCAAGGCCCACTAGACAAACTAGGCAATTTCATGATCAACACACGGTTCAGTTTTATTTCAATAGTTCGGGGATTTAACAATTGAAGGAAACCGAAGGACCCAGAGAGAACCCATCGGCTGGACCGACCCCTCCTCCCGCAACGCCTGTTACACAGACAGGGAATTGAAACCCACGCCATTTGACTCCATGACAGACCTTATAATCAAAAGCGCATGTTTCTTTACAATTTGAATGTAACCTGTTCGAAAAGAATGGACTTGTGAAAATTCCTTGAGCCGTAATTATTACATCTGTTAATGAGTTTTTATGCTAGGAAAAACAAAGACGACCCCCCCCCCCCCCACACACACACCCATGGAGTGTGCACATCCTTTATTACCTAAAAGTTCACAATAACATTTTTTTTTTCGACAATATTGTCCGATTTTTCGGTTTGTGTGGCCTCTAATGATATCTGATAACTCCCTTGTTTCTGTAAAAAAAATATACCACCGGTCGGTTTATTAATTCGAACTTTATGCTGCCATCAATAACTTCCTTCATTATGTCCCCTAAATATAAAACCACACTTGGGTTGCCGAGGGTGGTAGGGGGTTAGGCAACGATGAGTACCCAAAACGATACTTATTTACACAATACGAATATAAATTTAATAGGTTGCAGAGATAAATGAAAGAAAAGTTCAAAAACTTTCAACTTAAACTTCGGGAGTTTATATGGAATATAATCGCTGATTTGTTAAACACACATAGGACGAAGTTTCGATACGTACTCTCGTATTATACTAGGGTGTGTGTTATTTATCAAATATTCTGGAAGCCAAGCCCCCCCCCCCCCAGCAGAAAAAATAGTTGGTCGCAAAACCAGAGCAGTCGGTCGCAAAATAGAGTAGTCATTATCGAAATACGCACTCACTGTATATGTCACGGTAATCACGCAAAACTTTACTATAAAATAGTGGGTCGCAAAATCAGTGCAGTCGGTCACAAAATAGGAGCAGTCGGTATCAAAATAAGTGCCCACTGTATACGTCACGCTACACACACATAACTTTAGTATAAAATAATCTTGTCAACTTATGTTTGAAAAGATGTTGTGTTTCGCTCTCATTCTGTTGTGAGTATGTTGGTCTAATAACAAAATTTCACCCGAGGAGAAAAATAGTCGGTCACAAAATAAGTGCAGCCACTGCAGTCGGTCTCAAAAACAACGCCAGAATAGATCCCAAATAGTAAGTAGTTGCGTGAATCCGTGTACCTAAATTGCATACGTCATACAAAACTATAGTATACAATAACCACGTCTATGTTGTTCTATGAAATGTTTTCTACCATGGCAAAAAATAGTCGGTCTCAAAAAAAGTACTCACCGCAGTTGGTCTGCGAATAAATGAATTAATGGGATAAACAAACAATCAAAAAACAGGCGAAATTGATAGATAGGCCTCAAGATTCTGTCCCATTTCTTATCCTTTGGTTCCATTTGTCATGACATTGATTCAAATTTTCAAGCCCAGTCCCAAAAATCTAAAAGCGCTGTTACATATCTGAAAAATTTTCGCGCCTGCGGCGCGATTCCATTATAACATCATTCTTCTACTCGTTTACATATCTGAAATTTTTTCGCGCCTGCGGCGCGCGAAGCCGCACGACTCCCTTTTAAAATCATTCCTCTACTCCATGAATTGTCTTATACTGTCTCAGCACTATCGCATTCACGATTATAGTGAACTGCCCAGTTTGTAGTACCACTTGTGTGTGGCGCGATTCCATTATAACATCATTCTTTTACTCGCTTACATGTCTGAAATTTTTTAAAATCATTCTTCTACTCCCCAATTGTCTTATACTGTCTCAGCACTATCATATTCACGATTATAGTGAACTGCCCAGTTTGCAGTACCACTGGTACGTGGGGCGTCTGATTGTACAGGTGTTATGTCAACTCTAGAAAACTGACACGTGGTGCTCGGCTCCGGATTGCATCACTCGCACTGGGAGGTGGGGGTGGGCGTGGGGGGTATGTGCATCAGTCGGTCACATTTTGGCGAAACACCCCCCCCCCAAACGAAATCGTTTTGTACGCCCCTGATTCCAACTGCCAAGGGATCTTTTACGTGCACGCCAATATGTACACGGGACCTCGGTTTTTCGTCCGTTCCGAACGACTAGACAGCTGTCCTTGTCAGGCTCTCTGTTCTGCATCATTGACAATGAATGGGACCACGCCGGAAAATCGAGAAGAACTTTCTCGGCCAATGCGGGGATCATACTCCCGACCTCCAGGCTAGCGAGAAAGCGCCTTACTCACTTAACCACGTGATCCCCAAGGCCCACTAGACAAACTAGGCAATTTCATGATCAACACACGGTTCAGTTTTATTTCAATAGTTCGGGGATTTAACAATTGAAGGAAACCGAAGGACCCAGAGAGAACCCATCGGCTGGACCGACCCCTCCTCCCGCAACGCCTGTTACACAGACAGGGAATTGAAACCCACGCCATTTGACTCCATGACAGACCTTATAATCAAAAGCGCATGTTTCTTTACAATTTGAATGTAACCTGTTCGAAAAGAATGGACTTGTGAAAATTCCTTGAGCCGTAATTATTACATCTGTTAATGAGTTTTTATGCTAGGAAAAACAAAGACGACCCCCCCCCACACACACACACCCATGGAGTGTGCACATCCTTTATTACCTAAAAGTTCACAATAACATTTTTTTTTTCGACAATATTGTCCGATTTTTCGGTTTGTGTGGCCTCTAATGATATCTGATAACTCCCTTGTTTCTGTAAAAAAAATATACCACCGGTCGGTTTATTAATTCGAACTTTATGCTGCCATCAATAACTTCCTTCATTATGTCCCCTAAATATAAAACCACACTTGGGTTGCCGAGGGTGGTAGGGGGTTAGGCAACGATGAGTACCCAAAACGATACTTATTTACACAATACGAATATAAATTTAATAGGTTGCAGAGATAAATGAAAGAAAAGTTCAAAAACTTTCAACTTAAACTTCGGGAGTTTATATGGAATATAATCGCTGATTTGTTAAACACACATAGGACGAAGTTTCGATACGTACTCTCGTATTATACTAGGGTGTGTGTTATTTATCAAATATTCTGGAAGCCAAGCCGTACGGTGCTGAAAATATGTGGAGGGGTATCAAAATCCATAATACGGAAAAAAAATTGACCCCCGACCAACCTGACCACCATGTACATACCCCCTGAAAATTGGGTACCTCAAATTAGCCAAAATATCAGTTTTTCTGTCATTTCACTACTAACAAGTTTATTTAGAATGCCTTTCGTAGATTCAAATGTGTGTTTTCGTGGTGTGCGTGTCAGAATATGACATTGAAAACGATCCGCAACAATCCAATATCGCGGTAATCCAATAGCAATCTTAGCTGTAAAGCAGATGTAATGATGAGTGATTTGAATTCAGTCAGTGATAGCTGCACTTTCCCAAAATAATGTTACTATTTAACCGTATTCGAATTGATGAATATTTCACCACATGATAAGTATGTTGTAAGTGGTTCCTTCTTTGTTTGAAATTACCCCAAATTCGGAATCTACGACCTGAAAAACATAGTAGTCGACATATTACAACACTATGTTTGGTCGAAAAGCACAAAATACATATTTGCGGCGCCATTTTGGTCGCCATATTAGATTGCCGCCACAGTGGATTGCTGCGGGTCATTTTCAATGTCATATTGAGACTTACAGACCATGAAAACCGACATAAGAAACTGTCAAAGGAATTTTAAACAAACTTGTTAGTGGTGAAATGACAGAAAAACTGATATTTTGGCTCATTAATGAGCACCCATATTCAGAGGGTATGTACACGTACATGGGGGTTAGGGATGTTGGGGGTCGAAATTTGTTTATGTTATTAATTGTTATGTCTCTCCACATGTTTTAAACACCGTACCAAAGGACGATTATCACACCCCCTATACTAACTAGCCCGGACTCGCGTCAACCAGTCAATGATGAGTGTGTATTATTATGAACTAAGGGAGAAAACTACATTTTGTTGCCGTATCCAATGGAGGCGGACCACCATTAAATTTCACCATCTCGGTACCCACATATTGTAGTTCGTCTATTCCCTCTCTGTCTCTGTTCACCCTCTTTTCGCGAAGAGGGTTTGCATTAAGATTAATTTTCTGTCGGGTTTTGATAAATATTCACGATTTTGAGACGGAAGGATAGCGGGGTTATCAGGTTGGCTACGGTGATATGTACGGCAACCAGTTACATGATTTTTGTATGCGTCTTCAAGTTTGTGTTTCTCAAAATTTTGATAGTCAACCTCATACAAATTTTAGTGCCCATTTGTACCTCTGTCTGTAGGGAAAAGCATTCGACTCAAGGAAAATTTTGGGCAAGTTCGAGGTGGGCAAACAGGCCAGAATTAACATTGAAGTCAGTGGGGGAATTAATAGTGGTCTGCCTCAAATTGTTTAATGATAATAGGGGTATGGGCTCGATGAATGGATGAATGTTATTGTCAAGGCGAGGAGAAATGATGTCCGAAATAAAAAGTCGGGCTACAGACGTCTACCCCCCCCCCCACACACACACTTTTGACGGTCGCAAATGCGCTTTCTTAAATTTCCAGTCCCTGAATATAGCCAAACTTAGGTGTCTGGCTGGAAACCCAATCGACCGACCATTCGTTTAAAATCCCGGAGACAGGACCATTGGGAGCATATTTAGCTGCCGCAAACGCGTTTTCCTGCTATTCCGATGTTGTCCAATACAGCCTAGGTGGCTAACCTCAATCCCAAACAACCAATCGATTGTCGCTTGGTATGGGGACCTCGCTATCCCCGAGAATTTATTTGAATATTTAACTGCCGCAAATGCCCTTTTCTAGCCCTTGAGCTCAGCAACTTCAAAGTTTCCAATCGTTTTGTAACCGAAATCCCACTCTATACCGACCTGAACTCGAACCATCCAATCGGGGTGATGCAGCTGCATTCATAAATAATCGATGCCCGAAAAATGTGGCACAAAGTAGAGGGGTTCCAGACAAAATGTTTTAATCCATAGACAATTCAGTACAAATTCGGGGGTATTCAATTAAAAGAAAAGTAAAATTAGTGGTTTATAAAATTTCGGGTACCTTTTATTGACCAACTAGATGAAATAGCAACTTTTGTTTTTCACTCTACCAGTCTGCCCGAAAAGTCAGATTTTAAATGGAATTTTACGTTTTAAAATAAGCCAATTTCATGTTTTGGTAATGTTGTCTTGTTGGTTGAATTACCCATACATATTAGATTCTACTCCATTTAGCAGAAATTATTATGGCCAATTTAAATGAATTGACAACACAAAAGCTATCATTAAGGACGTGGATTTAGGCACTGGTAATACATAATATCCCCAATTTACCATGAAAAAATAGGTTGCCAGGCAACGAAACATACGCCCACACAGCAGCCAAATCGTCCGGGCAGTCAACAAGAGTTGTCACATATTAAGGAATTATCAGAAAATCATTAGAATTTGTTTGGTATTTATAATCAAACCTGTTTTTTTTTAAATCAGATAATAATTGTGACCTCCAGAGGCACAACAAGCTAAAAAGGGTGATTTTTCGTACAATCAGGGGACATAATTCAGGAAGTAATGACCCGATGGGCGCAAATATCGAAAGGGACCAAGATCTTTGGGTTATAAACATACATGTCAAGTTTCATCAAAATCGATTCAAAATTGTCACCTTTATAGGGTCCACAACCTTGATATAACATATTTTCACACTATTTGTGTACAAACGGCGGCCATTTTGTCCGTCAATTCTAGTCCGATTTTCACGTAATTCGAATTCTCTCTTCATTACCATGTAACGGTGATATAGTCAAACGTTTTTTTAAATCGGATAATAATTTTGACCTCCAGAGGGACCACAAGCTAAAAAGGGCGATTTTTCGGACAATCAGGGGCCATAATTCAGGAAGTTACGATCCGATTGGCGCAAATATCGAAAGGAACCAAGATCTTTGGGTTATAAACATGCATGTCAAGTTTCATCCAAATCGGTTCAAAATTGTGACCTCTACACTGTTCACAACCTTGATATAACATATTTTCACACTATTCGCGTACAAATGGCGGCCATTTTGTCCGTCAATTTTGGTCCGATTTTCACGAAATTCACACTCAACCTTCATAACCATGGCACGGTGATATAATCAAACGGTTTTTTAAATCGGATAACAATTTTGACCTCCAGAGGGACCACAAGCTAAAATGGGCGATTTTTCGGACAATCAGGGGCCATAATTCAGGAAGTTACGATCTGATTGGCGCAAATATCGAAAGGAACCAAGATCTTTGGGTTATAAACATGCATGTCAAGTTTCATCCAAATCGGTTCAAAATTGTGACCTCTACACTGTTCACAACCTTGATATAACATATTTTCACACTATTCGCGTACAAATGGCGGCCATTTTGTCCGTCAATTTTGGTCCGATTTTCACGAAATTCGAACTCAACCTTCATAACCATGGAACGGTGATATAATCAAACGGTTTTTTAAATGGGATAACAATTTTGACCTCCAGAGGGACCACAAGCTAAAATGGGCGATTTTTCGGACAATCAGGGGCCATAATTCAGGAAGTTACGATCCAATTGGCGCAAATATCGAAAGGAACCAAGATCTTTGGTTTATAAACATGCATTTCAAGTTTCATCCAAATCGGTTCAAAATTGTGACCTCTACACTGTTCACAAGCTAAAAAACGTCATTTTTCGTACAATCAGGGGCCATAACCCATGAAGTTACGGTCCGATACATGCCAATATCGAAAGGAACCGAGATCTTAGGGTGATAAACCTATATTTCAAGTTTCATTGAAATCGGATAAAAATTGTGACCTGTAGACTGTTCACAAACAATTGTGGACGGACGGACGTCCGGACGGACGGACGGACGGACGAACAGGGGCGACGACAATATACGTCCACATGAAAATGTGGGCGTATAAAAAGTATGGTCAGTTAAAGTCTATTGACAATACAAAAGCTAACATTTAAGAGAATAGGTTAATCACATATCTAATGTCAAAGCAATTTTTGTTATATATACATGTATACCGGCCAGCAAATGAAATCGGAATCAATTTCCTAGATTATTCAGACCTATCAATATTAGTTATAGCAATCGTTTGTAGTTACGGTCAGTGAAAACAGAATGTGTACTTTGATACAATATGTGTTCTTTTATAAACATCAAGTTTAACACAATTCGTTAATATTGGGAATTACTATTTGGGGATGAAATTGTGTAACCGTGAAGGTATTGTATCGTGTGTTTTTGCGCGTATCGTGTATGTATAGAGCTGCGAGCAAGACAGACTTTTGAATTATTATTGGATAATATCCTTTAATGGTAAGTTTTAAAAATATTAATGGTTTTTATAGAAATGCTTTCAATTAGGACACATTTTAGATATGCCAATTAGAATAATAATAGGCTGCCTTGCCAGGAAAAGAAACACACGTACATAACAACTAAGCCATTCTCGCATATTTAATATTGCGTGGGCAATGGGAGCATTTACAAGACATCAAACAGATAAAGAGTAACAAAGTCACCAATTGAATATCCGCAAATATCAAACATTTATTCGAATAGTTGCTATAAAAAAGCGATATCTACAATGCCATAAACACATAAATTTCAGACATCTTAAAGGATCTTATTTAGAAAGTTTAACATTCGCACAGATTTGGGGTTTAGGCATAATCCTGAACTAATGGCCCGAGAAATCCCTCTCTGACCATTGCTGGATTAGCTTCTGATTCTTGAACTTTTGCTTGAGTGTGTCTATTCTTCCCGTTCAACCAAAGCTATCATTTGAGTACAGCTGCATGACAGTCCTTCGTTTAATCTGGGTCTGCCCCCCCCCCAGCAAAAAAAAAAAAAAAAAAAAAAAAAAAATAGTCGGTCGCAAAGTAGAGGTAGTCGGTATCAAAATAAGTACTCGCTGTATACGTCACGCTACGCACGCAAAATTTTAGTATAAAAATAGTCAGTCGCAAAATTAGTGCAGTCGGTCGCAAAATAGGAGCAGCCTTAGTATAGAATAACCTTGTCAACTTATCATGTTTGAAAAGATGGTGTGTTTCACTCTCATTCTGTTGTGAGTATAATGTTGGTCTTACAACAAAATTTCACCCAGGGAGAAAATAGTCGAGCTCAAAATAAGTGCAGTCATTGCAGTCGGTCTCAAACACAATGTCAGAGTATATTCCAAAGATAGGCTGGCACTGCCAGGCAGGATACGCCCACATTTTCGAGAGATGGATAGAGAACAAGCAATACCGAAAGTGATTTTTCCTACATCATTAAGTTAGAATTTGATATGTGCAAATATCGAAATGAATTAAGGTATTTTGGTTATAAAGGTTCATTTCAGTAGGCTTCAAATTCGACTGGGGATCATGTTGCTAAGTGGGCAAGATGCTGGCTTGGTTGCCTTGAGGTTTGGTGTTTGATCCCTGCATTGGGTGACAAAGTTCATCTAGATTTTCTAGCGTGGTTTCCCCTTGTTCGTGATGAAGGATGGATGGCCTGACAAGAACAGCTGTCAATTTTAGTCCGATTTTCACGAAATTCGACCTCAACCTTCATAACGATGTAACGGTGAAATAATCAAACGTTTTTATACGCCCACATTTTCATGTGGACGTATTATGTCGTCGCCCCTGTCCGTCCGGACGCCGTCCGTCCGTCCGGACGTCCGTCCGTCCACAATTTGTTTGTGGACTCTCTACAGGTCACAATTCTTATCCGATTTTGACGAAACTTGAAATATAGGTTTATCCCCAAAAGTTCTCGGCTGCTTTCGATATTGGCATGTATCGGATCAAAACTTCATGGATTATGGCCCCTGATTGTACGAAAAATCACGTTTTAGCTTGTGGACCCTATAGAGGTCACAATTTTGAACCGATTTTGATGAAACTTGACATGCATGTTTGTAACCCAAAGATCTTGGTTCCTTTCGATATTTGCGGCTTACGGAATGTAATTTCCTGAATTATGGCCCCTGATTGTCCGAAAAATCACCCTTTTTAGCTTGTGGTCCCTCTGGAGGTCACAATTATTATTCAATTTAAAAAACCGTTTGATTATATCACCGTTACACCCTAAGGGAGGTTGAGTTCGAATTTCGGGAAAATCGGACGAAAATTGCCATACAAAATGGCCGCCGTTTGTACGCGAATAGTGTTAAAAAATGGTATATCAAGGTTGTGGACCCTGTGGAGGTCACAATTTTGATTCGATTTTGATGAAACTTGAAATTCATGGTTATAACCCAAAGATCTTGCTTCCTTTCGATATTTGCGCATATCGGATTGTAACTTCCTGAATTATGGCCCCTGATTATACGCAAAATCGCCTTTTTTTTTAGCTTGGAGGTCACAATTATTATTCGATTTAAAAAAACGTTTGATTATATTACCGTCACACCCTAAAGAAGGTTGAGTTCGAATTTCGGGAAAATCGGACCAAAATTGCCATACAAAATGGCCGCCGTTTGTACGCGAATACTGTTAAAAAATGGTATATCAAGGTTGTGGACCCTGTGGAGGTCACAATTTTGATTCGATTTTGATGAAATTTGAAATTCATGGTTATAACCCAAAGATCTTGCTTCCTTTCGATATTTGCGCATATCGGATCGTAACTTCCTGAATTATGGCCCCTGATTATACGCAAAATCGCCTTTTTTTTTAGCTTGGAGGTCACAATTATTATCCGATTTAAAAAAAACCTTTGATTATATTACCGTTACACCGTAAGGAAGGTTGAGTTCGAATTTCGGGAAAATCAGACCAAAATTGTCATAAAAAATGGCTGCCGTTTGTACGCGAATACTGTTAAAAAATGGTATATCAAGGTTGTGGACCCTGTAAAGGTCACAATTTTAATTCGATTTTGATGAAACTTGAAATTCATCGTTATAACCCAAAGATCTTGGTTCTTTTCAATATTTGCGCATATCGGATCGTAACTTCCTGAATTATGGCCCCTGGTTATACGCAAAATCCCCCTTTCTTTAGCTTGTGGTCCCTCTGGAGGTCACAATTATTATCCAATTTAAAAAAACGTTTGATTATATCACCGTTGCACTGTAAGGAAGGTTGAGTTTGAATTTCAGGAAAATCGGACCAAAATTGACAGACAAAATGGCCGCCGTTTGTACGCGAATACTGTTAAAAAAATGATATATCATGGTTGTGGACCCTGTATAGGTCACAATTTTAATTTGATTTTGATGAGGAAGGTTGAGTTCTATTTTCGTGAAAATCGTACCAAAATTGGATCTGCGTCTCGATTTTGACAATTGCCATAGACTCAGTGTTAAATTGTATGATAAACGTGATGACTTTGACTTTCCGATTGTTAACTTTCCATTTATTAGTAGTAACATTCCGGTATCACCAGCTTATGGAGTGTTTGTGTCTCAGCTTATTCGATACGCGAGAGCTTGTTCTTTCTATTCTGATTTTTTAAGTAGATCGAGACATTTGTCCACCAAGCTTCAACTACAAGGATACTTACGCACTAAACTTATAAAATCCTTTAAAAAGTTTTATGGCCGTCATATTGACTTGATTGGTAAATATAACATGTCGCTCTCAGCTATTATTCTTGATATATTTAATTGACGCGTATCCTATTTACCATCTCTCTGATTATGTCTACTACACCGATAACAATGTTCATCACGTGCATTTTGCATACCTATAGTCCATTGGCCAATCACGTTATTTTACCTACATTTTGCCTAGTAGTTTGGATGCAGCGATGGCGGGTGTGGCGCGCCAGGCAGGGTAAGCTTACTCTTCCGGACACCTGTTACCACTGTTTGTTGTGTATTTCGTACACGATGAACAGTCCATTTGCTGATTACACTACTTTGCCTAACTATTTTGCCTATTACGTTCCTTAGGACTTCGATTTTTGCCTAATGGTTTGGATTGTTCGTACTTGGTTTTATTTTATTTCTACCACTGGGTGGGTCACTCTGCCGGTGGATATTTTATGTCCCCGAGGTAACCTGAAACCCAGTAGCTTTATAGTTACATGTTGAGTACAAATGACCAAAATATACGGCTGGGAGGCAGTTTCAGGGTAAAAAACTGCCACGATACCCCCAAAGGCACGGGGGTTATCGGTAATATATCCCAAGATACTAGTAATAGTATGGGAGATATTCTTCGTTCAGGTGCCTGTAATGTTATAAATTCCTCGAATGCTTCCTTAATCTCAACTAAACAGTGTTCCGTCAAACTAACCGATATTTTGCATTTTTCACCACATCAATATAACTGTTATATTTCTAAATGTATGTCTTCTAATTGTAAAACCTGTCCTATTTTGAATAATAATAATTTTTTTACAAGTTCTTTAACTAATAAATCATATTATACACGTGGGTTTGAGAAACTAAATTGTAAAACCTCCAATATTATCTACGGTATAGAATGTACACTCTGTGGACTTATTTATGTTGGCGAAACTAAAGGACCTTTACATTTACGTATTAACGGTCATCGTCACAACATTAATAAGGGTAGTAACCAAATTCTCTATAGACATTTTAACCAACCGGACCACTCTATACTATCTATGAGAGTGTCCATATTAGAGAAAATTTACCACCATACCAACAGCCCTACTTTGAGTACTCCTTTTCGCAGAGACCGAGAAGAATATTGGATACGGACATTAGGTACGGCCACCCCATATGAATGCAATGACAATGTAGCTAGTATTGGAAATTTGTCTAGCCCTGCGTGTAGTGACGTTAATGTCATGACATTATTTCCAAAGTTTCGTCGTCGAAAACGCAGTCATGGACATCGTCGCTACACACCACCTAAACTCAGCACTATTTCACTGGATGCCCTGTTGGAAATTATCCAAGAACCATTAGGGCCACATCATATACGTACTAAATTATATTCTATTCCACTCACTATTTTGAAATTACTTAAAACTGAATGTTTGAATTCTAATTGTACTGATCCTGCATCCACTGAATACAGGGTTGTATCCATTGTGCTTGACATTGCCCACCGTCGTTTGGACGTTGCGACCGAACCCGATGCGTCTAACACCACCAACAGTGCATTCCTAAAACTGAAATTTGCTAATAAAGGCATTGACGCTATCGGGTTAAGCCAAATATTGCATCATAAGCAAGTCACAGCACACATCCCCCCCTACTTCAAAACTGTTACTGTTCCCAGGATTTCCTATACATATACAAAACCCATTGCATCTAAAATATTTAATTACAGAAACGCATTATCTGACATCAATGCGAAACACTTATATGACAACCGTCCACCCTGTTCTTGCTCTACATCGTCCTTCCTTTATCAGCCAGCTGGGCATGTGGTCACTGGTGATTTGAATATAGTCCAGAATAGTAAGCTGCGTGAAATTTTGTCCAAAGGGCCCAAATACCGGGAACCGCAACCGTTTTCATGGGATCAAAATTTCAAACTTATTATGGATGCCGTAGAGGACTATGCTAGATCATGGGCTAAGAGGGAAGATGTTATCTCTGATACTCTCTCTGATTGGACTAAGTCTATTAGTCGTTTACTAAAACGAAGAACTTATATGCAACGTTTGTCAGTTGACACAAGGCCTAAGTCTATTTTCAATGATGTTAGCATCGTTGAAAATCTCAAAGCCTTGCATGACAAGTATGTCATTGTTCCGGCTGACAAAGCGTCCAATAACTTTGTGTTTATATGTAAACGATATTACTATGACTGTCTCTTCAAAGAACTTAATTTCGGGAAATCAACCGACAGTGCTACGTATAAACGATCTACTCTTAGTAAGGATGAAATTATATCCAATCACAAATCTGTACTCACTTCATTTGGTACTCCATGCGGAGATACCTATACAGATTTGCCCCTGTTATATTGGATACCTAAACTACATAAAAATCCCTACAAACAACGTTTTATAGCAGGTTCATCCCGATGTTCCACAAAACCACTTTCAAAAGTATTTACATCTATACTAACTGCAGTTAAAGAGGGTATTCAAAAATACTGTGACAAAATATACTCTCGTAGTGGTATTAATCAAATGTGGATATTAAAAAATTCCAAAGAATTACTTGATGGTTTACAATCTAGATCCCTTGCTTCGATCTCATCTATTCAAACTTTTGACTTTTCCACTTTGTACACTAAAATTCCTCATAGTAAATTAAAAGCTCGGTTGAAAGATATTATTCACAGTGTCTTTTCATCTAAATCGGGAACTGCTAGATATCAATATTTAGTTGTTAATTACAATTCTTCATATTTCGTTAAGTACCATAGTGATTCAAAAAATAAATTCACCGCCATCAAGATAATTCAGATGTTGGATTTTTTAATTGATAACATCTTTATTGAATTTGGAGGGGAAATATATCAGCAAGTGGTTGGTATCCCCATGGGCACCAACTGTGCACCTTTGCTTGCTGATTTATTTCTGTATTCCTATGAAGCCGAGTACATACAGGCACTAGTTAAAACAAATAAACGACTAGTCAGACATTTTAATTTTACTTATCGGTATATCGATGATGTTCTATCACTGAATAATCCTAAATTTAGTGATTATGTAGAATTCATATATCCTGATGAGCTTGAAATTAAAAATACTACTGACAGTGACAATTACGCTTCCTACTTGGATCTGCGTCTCGATTTTGACAATTGCCATAGACTCAGTGTTAAATTGTATGATAAACGTGATGACTTTGACTTTCCGATTGTTAACTTTCCATTTATTAGTAGTAACATTCCGGTATCACCAGCTTATGGAGTGTTTGTGTCTCAGCTTATTCGATACGCGAGAGCTTGTTCTTTCTATTCTGATTTTTTAAGTAGATCGAGACATTTGTCCACCAAGCTTCAACTACAAGGATACTTACGCACTAAACTTATAAAATCCTTTAAAAAGTTTTATGGCCGTCATATTGACTTGATTGGTAAATATAACATGTCGCTCTCAGCTATTATTCTTGATATATTTAATTGACGCGTATCCTATTTACCATCTCTCTGATTATGTCTACTACACCGATAACAATGTTCATCACGTGCATTTTGCATACCTATAGTCCATTGGCCAATCACGTTATTTTACCTACATTTTGCCTAGTAGTTTGGATGCAGCGATGGCGGGTGTGGCGCGCCAGGCAGGGTAAGCTTACTCTTCCGGACACCTGTTACCACTGTTTGTTGTGTATTTCGTACACGATGAACAGTCCATTTGCTGATTACACTACTTTGCCTAACTATTTTGCCTATTACGTTCCTTAGGACTTCGATTTTTGCCTAATGGTTTGGATTGTTCGTACTTGGTTTTATTTTATTTGCGTGAATCCGTGAGCCTAAATTGCATACGTCACTCTTATTCTGTTGTGAGTATGTTGGTCTAACAACAAAATTTCACCAAGGGAGAAAAATAGTCGGTCACTGCAGTCGGTCTCAAAAACAATACTAGAATAGATCCCAAATACTATCTATTTGCGTGAATCCGTATGCCTAAATTGCATACCTCACACAAAACTATAGTATAAAATAACCATGTCTGCTTGTCACTCTTATTCTGTTGTGCGTATGTTGTTCTATGAAATGTTTTCTACCATGGCAAACAATAGTCGGTCTCAAAAAAAAAGTACTCACCGCAGTCGGTCTCCGACTAAATGAATTAATGAGATAAACATACAATCATAAAACAGGCGAAAGTGACAGATAAGCCTCAAGATTCTGTCCCATTTCTTATCAACCCCAGTCCCAAAAATTTAAAAGCTCTGTTAAATATCTGAAAATTTTTTCGCGCGATTCCATTATAACATCATTATACTCGGTTACATATCTGACATTTTTTCGCTCGATTCCATTTTAAAATCATTCTTCTACTCCTCAGTTGTCTTATACTGTCTCAGCACTATCATATTCACGATTATAGTGAACTGCCCAGTTTGTAGTACCACTGTTGTGTGTGTGTGGGGGGGGGGGGGGTATGTGCATCAGTCGGTCGCATTTTGGCTAAACACTCACTCAAACGAAATCGTTATGTACGCCCCTGCCCATTACAGCAGTGAATAGTGGGAAACACTGCGCGGAGCATGTGGTAAATTGGGCATGATAAAATCGTGAGCAATGACGTAACGATATGTAAACATGTTTGGTCCGATTTGGCGCTTTGTTTTAAATCTAAATCCTGTGTAACGCTGTCAGCTACTGGTTGTTAATGGGACTACAGTAGTGGGATTAACTCTAATCAAACTAAACACTCACTCGGCAAACCTCGTAAGATTTCGGACAATCTAAACTCGGCTGTATGATGAATTCCGCGATATTGGAACTACTTTAAAGGTCCCGGATGAAACATGGCTGCGCCCATTCCAAACACAAGTTGGCGACCTATTTGGCTAGCGACCTATTCGACCGATCCAGCTGTAAGATAATGACGAAATTACACTTCTATTCTGAGCTGAAGGAATGGATAAAAAATAATATATTCTACTTTCATTTGATAGACATAACGTTGGATTTTATTGGTTGATAAATAGAGACTGTTGTCTTTACTCTAAATTGGTTTCCAACGAACAGGTTGCAGCTCGATCGGTCGAATAGGTCGCTAGCCGAATAGGTTCCCAATTTGTGTAATAGCGTCAAGTTTTCCTGTTAAAGTAAACCGGTAGCCGCATCGCAAATGTATGGGTGTAGGTACATATCACTTACTGTCATACACCCGAGACTAGATGTAGTTTACGGAATCTGTCGAGATTAGCCGAGTGACGAAACACTGTGCGGAGTATGGGGTTTAGGCTGTTTCTTCCATTTCTACTAATCGCCGGTAAGAACCTGTAATTTTGTCGATAGAGCTAAAGTTATTGCAGTACTGCGGACGCTATAGACAAAAATAGAAAAAGCTCTTGTCGGGGGGGGGGGGCTGTTTCTTCTGCCTTAATTAAGCCTATCGATGGAAACGCCCGATCAGAATGACATGCTGGTTGGTGGTATCAGTTGATAATTTTAGTACCTACCCTAGATCGTGGCATTTTTCATACGGTACCATATCAGTTTATTATTTATGACGACAAAGACAGTAGGTTAAGAGTTAGTATTGTTCATTTTAATTTCAATAGTGTTTGTTTACCTATTGTTTCATTCCTTAGGTTACCTTGATGCTTTTTTTACAACAACGCGGCATCATTCAACAGTTGTGACTATGGCAGTCATTTTTGTCGGTTTAATAATTTTGTCAGTTATGTTTGGCCATTCGAAGCCGGGTCTGACAAGGACAGCTGTCTCGTCGCCCGAATGGGCCCATAAGCGTATATGAGTCAATCTAGCTGAAAAAAAGGTCGAACCCAAAACAAATTGCAACAGAATTTAATTTCTTTTGGTGGTATGCATTTCAGTAAGGTCTCCTGTACTTCATACTACAAATGTTCCAAAAAGGGGTCAAATTACGTACTCAAATTCTCAAATTTTGAGGAAATTGTACCAAGTCCGTGTTTTCGTGGCCAGGGACACATATAAACACATTTAGAATATAATCACATAATTACCTGATGCACAATATGCAAATTAACCACCGCCATTAGTGAAAAACTTATTTTACCCCCTACATTAGAAACTCTTTGACTTAGCTCCATGAAACCAGTATCCATGCCCATAATTACAGGATAAAGGGTGCTGTAAAACACTAGAAGAACAGCACAGTTATATTGCACAAGAATATGCAAATTAGACGTCTCGGCTCTGACCGAAAAACACACTTTTAGTCCACTAAAAAAACATTTGTAATGAGTTTGACTTATTCGAAAAGCACGCTCAATACAACAATATTATTTGTGTTTTTTTTTTTCTACATTTATGTTCATTTTGGTAGAAATAATCCTGCAATATTACTATGCATCACTATTCATTGAGATATTACTTCGCATGTTGTCCATAATAACACTCACTCAGTGAATGCTCCAAAGTTATCCCAAGTGAATATTATGAGCAATACCGTGTAAAAAGTCCAACAAATTCCACTTAGATTGTTTGTACCACTGCCAGACAGAAGGAAAGGTTCCCCATTACAATTAGCGTTGTATTCGTCTTGTATTTGTTGAGTTGATGGTAGTTGTACCAACTTTCCCTGTAGTAGTTTGAGGTGTCTAATTGGTGGATTCTGGGAAGTTGGTCCTTCTGGTAGTGTTGAGAATGCAGCAGTGATATTTTGTTCTGGAATTTCTTGAGTTCCAATGGATTGTATCTTTATGGTATTTTTTACTCCAATAATCATTTGACGTTTGTTCAGTTTTACGGACTGGGTGACCTCTTCTCTCTGGATCTTTTCTGTGGTTGACCATGTCTGCGTTTCTCGCATTCCCAGACATCAGCACCATTAGCAAGAACTCTCCCACGGACGTAGATAAGTCCCTGGTAATGCAATTTACTGCATGGCACTGCAAATTTACTGTTAATTTTATAATAAACATTGTGCTCAATTTTCAATTGTGGTTGTGTTTGGTGTGTATTTATCAATTAAACTATATTAAAAACAAATAAAATCACTGACAATAAGATTAACAGTTATGTTTTTATAATAATTACATATGATGGTGGTGGTAAACGTCTAGGGTTTCTTAAAACTTAAAGAGTTCCTGTGACTGTTAAGCTATAATTGTAAAACTAGGTGTGGCAGTGATTGACGCATTTATGAAAAACATTGACTGGACCGCACTGGTATACTTGCGGAGACTTATAGACAATTCAGACGATAAAGTTTTGATAATTTGTTTGTTTCCATCAAGGCTATGCGACCCCACCCCACCCGCCACCTTATGACAACAGTGATGTGGTACTAATGGAGTCAGTCAAATGTTCTCCATAATATTGGTACAGATACTTTTATTGTTCTCTTTGACCATACTAAAATGGGTATGGGAACTTCATTTTTCAGGTTATATCATTATTGCAAATGCTTTGAGTTTGGATTAAAAGTGTATTTGTCAGTCATGACCTATGTGCCTAATTTGCATATTCTATATCATGAAATACCACTGTGCTGTTCTAGTGCTTTTCACCACCCTTGACCCTGCAATTATGAGCGTAGATACTGCTTTCGTGGAGCTAAATCAGAGAGTTTCAGATTACGGGTGGCAAATAAGTTTTTTATTAATTGCGGCTGTTGATTTGCATATTGTGCATTAAGCAATAAAGTGATTATATTAATATTCTTAATGTGTTTATTTTCTTCCCAGGCCACGAAAACATGAATTTAGCCACAATTTCCACCAAATTTGAACATTTTATAGCATTAAGTCCATCATTGAAATATGAAATTATGCTAATTAGCATATTATGCAATTTGACTCCTTTCCACCAAAAATATTTTGGAACATTTTTGGAATGTTTATTAGGGGACTATACTGAAATGTATCCCAGTGAAATTAATTTGTTGCAATTTGTTTTGGGTCTAACCCCAGATTGACTGGGCTATAAGTGTTATAATGTTACATCCCACTTCTACTCGTTGCCAATGGCAACCTTTGATGAAACTGTCCTGTTCATTTCCAGTACATGCGTAAAAGTAGCCGTGTATCAGAAATGAACAGTACACTTTTTGAAAAGAGTAGTGTTCATTTCTGATACACGGATACTTTCACACCGTTTAAGAAACTTATCAAGCAATAAGAAGCGGACATTTAGTCCGACCCAGATCGCAATGATAACAACTTGTTTCATACTGCACTTTACTAAGGTACATGAGACTAATCAAAATCATGGTAACAAAACAAACCGGTAGGAACTACATGGCAGTGCAAAAATATACGCAATGACATAAAATCAACATAACAACATATTACAAAAAACAATTATTACACATATCAAATGGCATCTATCCCATAATTTGGTTTGATTTATTATGCAAAACATATAAATGAGAATATTGAATAATTATTTTAACCAATTGTGATTCTCTTGCTAGACACTTCACAAGCCTTGAAAATAAGCAGGATATAAAAAAAAAACGCCTAGAAAGTTATAAATTTCATTACAATTAAATTTCAACGGACGAACTATGCGCCGATGCATACTGTCACCAGGAACGACCCACGTTTCGAATTTCCTTTACACTACATTTAATATCATCGCAGTCCTCTACGCCATAGACAAATTGTTTTGACGATGTTGTCTAAACAAACACGTGGCTGTTTCACGCTCGGGGTTTCACAACAAGACGCACGTGTAAATACTACCATGAAATGTAACGTGAGGCACAGAAAGGGATAAATAAAAGAGCTGAAATTATTTGTCACTTTTCGGTTGAAACGACCCGATAATAAATACTATTTTTCACATTTTGTTTCACAATACTCGATAGAAATGTGATGTAAGTAACTTATTAGCACCTTTCCTCGGTGTATCGGTGAATATCAGGACAGTTTTGGTCGGCTGAGCCCCCGACCAAAACTGTCCTGAAATTCACCGATACACCTCGGAAAGTGTGCTAATAACTATTACATAAAGGCTTTATATGTTTTAAAAGATAGAATTGGGTGCAAACTTAAAATATCACAATTACCTGCCTTGGTTTTCCGTTCCCCCATGCGGCAGCTATCTTCAAACATTTTGAATTTGAAAATGACATTTCTGCAAATTTATCAACCAGTATTATTCTTTAACAAAGTAGGACTTTTATAGATACCATCTATTTTAAGGCTTTTTTAAAAATATTACTTAAAAATATGAAATTGCAGTTTTAATGCGATTCAGTAGGGTAGATTCTCAACTAAAAAGGGCATGTCTCTTTGCTGGGGGTCATGGTATGAGAGTCATGTCGAATATTTTGAGTCTATACTGTACTGTACTAGGTACATTTATTTGATCTGTTGCACCTGTACTGTATATAGACTATCACTGATATAGAGCTTTTCACGTGCCATTTTCTACCGACTTCTTTATAATCACAAGGTCTAAACAAAATTAAATATCACATAACTATAACCACATGAATAACTCATTTATTATATCTTCAAAATTTACTTATTGCATAATCAATTATGATTATAGTACAGGTCAAACGATTCAATAATTAGGGATAATTATTGGAGGAAGCGTCATCATTAACTGCCTCATGATAACAATTCATTCCATACATTAGTTGTGTTAATTGCTACATATAGACTGGGTAAGGTTCCCGGATTATTTAGAAGACATGTTCGACAAGAAATAGATTAGTTAATTATATTGTAAGTTGTATTGATTGTATGATTACAATGAAGTTAATGATGATGGCCTCTACTCCCAATCAGTATGAGGGATGGTGGAGTCATATTATTTAATTGTCTACGATATTGTATTGATGGAATCATTACAATGAAGTTAATGGTCGTGGATTCGATCCCCAATCAGTATCAGAGATAACGGCGTCGTATTATTAATGTCTACGATATCACCCTTGGTGGAAGTGGACGTAAAAGTGCAGGAACGAACGAGTCATATTCAAAGTGTCAGACATTATATTATGACAATAACCACCACGGTAGATTTGGTTTACTTAGTGCCAGGTCAACCAGTACTAAAACAGATGAATTTGTTCATCATGTAGTGACCGATTCTGTGGATTTCTGCATAATCACGGAAACGTGGTGCAAGAATTGTAACACATTCGAAAAAGCAAATTTAAAACAATTTGGTTATGATTTCAAATAACTCCGAGAGAAAAGACCGCACTGGTGGCGATATTGGAATATTTTTGTAAGGACAATATTAAAGTTACGATTTCAGGTGAAAACGTAACACTATTCAGTGCGATGCTATGTTATGCGTCGCTGGTTAGATATGAAAAGGCACCCAAACAGAACTCCCCACATCAAACGTGTGACGCATACTCTCTTCACTGCTACATATTATAATAGCCCTGGGATCGTTTAGTATTGTTTCTGGTTATTTTTGTAATTCTTTACTCTAGGATTCCACTAACATTGTGTATATATCTTTATCGTAGCCACCAAAACATTAAGTCTGGAACACTTTTTACGTTAACAATGTTTTTATATCTTTATAACATTTATATATAATACAACGGTTATAAACCGGAAACTACACACAGAACTATGAAATTAAATATAAGTTCTCCATCCCCTAGCTTGTGTTTTGTGACTCTCAGTCCAGGAGGCTGTGGGAACATCCTTCTGAGAATATGAGATGATGCTCTATCAAATTCTCTAAGTCGAGGAGAATGTGGGCATGGTATTCCACTGGAACATAGTTATTACCCCCCTTTGTTGCCATAGATCATAGTGCCGAATTTGATATTGTGAATCATGAATTGTTTCTTGAAATCCTTCAAAAGTGCTTTGGAGTTTGTGGAACCGCACAAGAATTGGTAGCTTCCTATCTCACTGGTAGGACCAAACTATTTCAACACTAATTGTTAAGGATGGTCGATATGGTCTACGATAGTTTTAAAGCTCGCGAGACTTCATCGCAAATTTGCATTTGTCTTCCACGATGGGTAACATTAAAAATTGACGCTTGGCAACCGGCTTAAAATGGACCATGATAAATTAGAGTTTATAGTTTTTGGCAATAATAGACAGTTAAAATACGTAAGTTCAGCAGAAGCTCTGAAGGAACATCACATTTTGCCTATATAAGTGCTTAAATAATCCGTCTCCCCAGTACTTGATAGATTTGCTAAAATCCAATG
Organism: Patella caerulea; assembly: GCA_036850965.1. Classification (NCBI taxonomy): domain Eukaryota; kingdom Metazoa; phylum Mollusca; class Gastropoda; family Patellidae; genus Patella; species Patella caerulea. The sequence continues at coordinate 31,969,421 of JAZGQO010000006.1, forward strand.
CCAACCGATACTCGACACGATTTTCAAATCATTTGTCGTCTACAAAATAAAAATCATCTTTCAGTGTTGCAGGTCCACGGCTATGAAATGATCAGTATAAAAAGCTCTAAATCTCCTCAATATAGTTTTAAAAATCACTAAAAACCCATCTCCTTCAAAGACCTTCATGAATTAACTAATCATTCATTAATAAACTCCATTTATATGTATGTGCATAATAAATAATATATTTGATTATTGTGCAATGCCAGTGAATGCATACACTGCAAGGTGCATAATGTGTAGAAATGTCATCAGAGCTTTTAGTAATGGACTTCTGCATTAGAAAGTCCTCCAAGCAAGAAAAAAAGCTTATTATTGTAGTTACTATTCATGTAAACCATTGAGAAATATACGTGTTGTCCTGCAGTTGTCGCTTAAACCTGTCAATACCTGTAACTTACGTCAGTTTTCCGGAAACTATTGGTAATTTCGGTTTATATCATTTAAATATACTACCCAATACCACCAAATACTAACTAATTACTAAAAATACCCCATATACTAATTCAATAATATAAAACAAAATGAGTTTATTCGTGGAAAAACTTTTAAAATGTTAGGCAAATCTGTAGGCCAATGGCTCGTTGTTAGTTACCTCCCTTAATCGAGCAATACGCAACAAATATTAACTTCGTACTATCAGAAATCAATCCATTTCTGTAAAATAATGGGACAATACCAAAAATGAAATAAAAGTACCATTACTGGATAGTTCCCCTGTAAATATATATTATTTATGACCCATGTCAAGTTGTCGTCTATTGTGTTGAATAAAAATAATCCTCGGACAGTTAAAATACGTAAGTTCAGCAGAAGCTCTGAAGGAACATCACATTTTGCCTATATAAGTGCTTAAATAATCTGTCTCCCCAGTACTTGATAGATTTGCTAAAACCCAATGCCAACCGATACTCGACACGATTTTCAAATCATTTGTCGTCTACAAAATAAAAAGCATCTTTCAGTGTTGCAGGTACACGGCTATGAAATGATCAGTATAAAAAGCTCTAAATCTCCTCAATATAGTTTTAAAAATCACTAAAAACCCATCTCCTTCAAAGTCCTTCATGAATTAACTAATCATTCATTAATATACTCCATTTATATGTATGTGCATAATAAATAATATATTTGATTATTGTACAATGCCAGTGAATGCATACACTGCAAGATGCATAATGTGTAGAAATGTCATCAGAGCTTTTAGTAATGGACTTCTGCATTAGAAAGTCCTCCAAGCAAGTAGAAAAGCTTATTATTGTAGTTACTATTCATGTAAACCAGTGAGAAATATACGTGTTGTCAGTTGTCGCTTAAACCTGTCAATACCTGTAACTTACGTCAGTTTTCCGGAAACTATTAGTAATTTCAGTTTATATCATTTAAATATACTACCCAATACCAACAAATACTAACTAATTACTAAAAATACCCCATATACTACTTCAATAATATAAAACAAAATGAGTTTATTCGTGGAAAAACTTGTAAAATGTGAGGCAAATCTGTAGGCCAATGGCTCGATGTTACAGTTACCTCCCTTAATCACGCAATACGCATTTAATATTAACTTCGTACTATCAGAAATCAATCCATTTCTGTAAAATAATGTGACAATACCAAAAATGAAATAAAAGTACCATTACTGGATAGTTCCCCTGTAAATATATATTATTTATGACCCATGTCAAGTTGTCGTCTATTGTGTTAAATAACTTCAGATAAAAATTGCTAGAGAGCCCATCTAGCAGATAGTTTGTTTGGGAGCTCTGGAGTGCTTTGAATACTTTATCTCTGGATATAAAATTAGCGAAGGAATTTTATTCCTTGTTACTTTTATCACTATACTGTATTTATATCACAATTTTCAATTTATGTTTTGGGGGACTTTGGTTTTGAGATGTTTACAAGTTGTATCGTTGGCAGCGCTGTATCACTATATTTATATCACTATTTTCCATGTGTGATTTTATTAGTAGACGTTTTGGTAGTATTGGTGAACTGTGTCTAAAATGCCATCTTTAGTATGAAAATAATGAGACATAATAAGTTCATGCATTATTATATAATATTGCATAAACTTATAATACTAAAATATGCAAATGACTACGAAAAAAAGTCACTGTAGAACCTAACAAAAGAAACATTTCCAGTTACATGTGACGCCCAAACGCACCAATAGCTACCACATGGAATGAAGGTAATGCTTGGGATCATCATGGGTGTCCAATCCAAGATTTGCACGACTCTGACTTTGAATGTTACAGTCATGGTGGCATTGAATTCCAGGGTGGAAACATCAGTTAAATTGTTTTAGTGACCAGAAAACAAATTTTGATATGCGTCGGCTTACCCGAAATGAAAGGTTACGTGCCCTTGGCATGCTACAGATCGGCACAACACAAGTGGTTGTGGCGCGGACGATGAATGTTTTTCAGTCTGTCATAAGCAGGCTATGGTCCAGATATCGTGATACACAATCTGTACAGGACAGACCACGCTCAGGTCGACAACTCAAGCCCAGGATCGATTTATCCGTACCTTGGCCTTGAGAAATCTTGTCATCACAGCAAATCAGATCAGCGCTCGTCTTCAAACAGAAACTGGTGTGAGAGTGAGTGACCAGACGATTCGGAATCGACTGCATAGGGGTCACCTTCGCGCCCGACGTCCTCGCGTGATCCTTGTTCGAAAGATCATGACATTCAGGCAAGACGTCGTTGGTGTAGGGATCGTCAACACTGGGATAATCGACGCTGGAGCAATGTGATGTTTTCAGATGAGTCAAGGTTCACTGTTGATTTTTTGGACAGACGTAGGAGGGTGTGGCGTCGTCGAAACGAGCGCTTCCAAGACGTTAACGTCATCAGACATGATCGATTTGGGGGTGGTTCTGTTATGGAGTGGGGAGGCATCACTGTTGCTGGAAGAACGGCTTTACATGTTGTTGCTGGGCGTGTTACAGGCCAGTACTACCGGGACAACATCTTGGCAGTCCATGTTGTGCCGTTCGCACGACGTCATGGTCGCCGTTTCATCTTCAAGGATGACAACGCAAGATGTCACAGGGCCAGGATCGTTACAGGTTACCTCCAACAACAGAACATCACCACATTACCTTGGCCAGCACGGTGTCCCGACCTCTCCCCCATCGAGCATGTCTGGGATATGCTTGGACAGAGGTTACGTCAACGTCAACAACGTCCTGCCAATGTCCAAGAACTTGCTGTTGCGTTGCAACAGGAATGGGGCAATCTGGACCAAAATGACCTAAGACGTCTCATTAGGAGTATGCCACGTCGGATCAATGCTTGTTTGGCAAACAGAGGAGGATTTACCCGTTACTGACTTTGTTGTGATGCTGTGGTAACTTTGCTGTTTGACCCCGGGTATCATTTTACCCTTATAATGGTCAGTCTGTGCCTTACTCATTTGGAATAAATCGATGAATGTGAACTTCATTTCATTTGTTTCTTCGTCAGTTTCATTAGGTGACTTTAATGACACTTAAAAATCAAATATCCCCCTTTTTTTTTTAATAGTATATATATAATATTGCATAAACTTATTATGTCGCATTATTTTCCTAAACATTATATATAATATTATATATCATATTGCATAAACGTATTATGTCTCATTAATTCATGCTAAAGATGGCATTCTAGACACAATCTCGGGTTCCGCCATCATCGATTATCAGATCCAATTTTCTACATATATTTGAACTTTCCTACCCCTAAAACATATAAAATGATATATATATAATACGATTGCCTACCAAATACATAGGAATTTCCAAGAAAATCATGATTTTGGCGTTCCTTTTTCGAACCAACGTGAAAAGTGACTTTTCGACAAAAATTTCACCAGTTTCGTTTTTTCCAGTATATTTGGCCGTAGAAAAGGGTCATTATTGTCCAAACCCTTCTTTCCTACCGTGTCGTTCCACAATTTATCGGGGATTGGGATGACCTAGTGGTCTAGAGTGCCGCGTTTCGACCTCTAGCTGGCCGGTCACCTCTGGCTTTCGATCCCTGGTGTGAGCGAAAGTGGCATGGCGATAGGGGCGTGGGTTTCCTCCGGTTTCCCCCCACTGGTTTGTGTCGAGTGGACGTTAAACCCGACCTCTCTCTCTCTCTCTCTCTCTCTCTCTCTCCACAATTTATCATCGAGTATTGATTGGAGGAAATAGCGTTTGTGGCGAACTTATTTTCTAAATTGTGCGCCCCCTGACTCTAGCTGTCGGCTTGCTACTTAATACATCTTTATGATAATTTGTGGAAGTCATTTGGTAATTTAAGACTGGAAACACTTTTGAAATTTTTTGGCAGAGAGCTATTATATCGGGGCACATCAATGAATCTTTATTAGATATTGTAGTCAAAATTGCCTCATTCATAAATCAACTGAGCATGATGTGACCTTTCAGTCGTTTGTTAACCCCACGTCTCACCATGTTGTGGTAGCTTTTAGTAGAACTACATTAAAGTGCACTGGATAGCATAATTGGAATACCGGACATTATATGCGTTATGTTTTATCATATGCACTACTAACGTCTGATGTTGATATCAGGAACACTGATTGTCCATCTCTGGTTTTTATCAAATTCTGCCCCATGCTAACGTTAAGCATACGAATCATTTAATATAATGGATTTAGCTGTTCAATTATCGATTTTCAAGAAATTCAGACTCAACCATCATTAATGTGTAACGGGGATATAGTCAAACGTTTTTTTAATTTGGAATAAAATTGTGACCTCCATAGGGTCCACAAGGTAAACAAAACATGATTTTCGTACAATCAGGGGCCATAATTCAGGAAGTTATGGTCCAATGTGCCTGAATATCGAAAGGAACCGCATCTTTGGGTTATAAACTTAATTTCAAATTTCATCAAAATCAGATTAAAATTATGACCTCTACAGGGTCCACAACCTTGATATATCATATTTTTTACACTATTCGCGTATTAGCGACAGCCATTATGTCGGACAGTTTTGGTACCATATTTACGAATTTAGAACCCAACCTCCATAACCATGTAACAGCGATATAATCAAACGTTTTTTTAAAATCGGATAATAGTTGTGACCTCCAGAGGGACCGCAAGCTAAAAATACAATTTTTTGTATATTCAAGGGCCATAATTCAGGAAGTTACGATCCGATATGCGCAAATATGCAATGGAACCAAGATCTTTAAGTTATAAAGATGTATTTCAAGTTTCATCAAAACCGGTTCACAATTGTGACCTCTACACTATTCGCATAATAACGGCGGCCATTTTGTCCGTGAATTTTGGTCCGATTTTCACGAAATTCAAACTCATTCTTCATTACCATGTAACGGTGATATAATCAAACGGTTTTTTTTTTAAATCGGATAAAAATTTTGACCTCCAGAGTGACCACAAGCTAAAAGATAGGCTGGCACTGCCAGGCAGGATACGCCCACATTTTCGAGAGATGGATAGAGAACAAGCAATACCGAAAGTGATTTTTCCTAAATCATTAAGTCCTGTATTTCATATGGTATTGGCAGCAGCCATTTTGTTGGTCAGTTCCAATCTGATATTCATGAAATTCGAAGCCGACAATGATTAAGGTGTGACGGTACACAACCTAGAAATGTGACTTTTCGTCACAATCGGATAACAATTGTGACCTGTAGAGAGTCCACAACCATGATATACCATATTTTTACACTATTCGCGTACAAACGGCGACCATTTCGTCCGGCAATTTTGATACGATTTTCACGACATACGAACTCAACCCTCCTCATTAAAATCGAATTAAAATTGTGACCTCTACAACCTTGATATACCATTTTTTAACAGTATTCGCGTACAAACGGCGGCCATTTTGTATGGCAATTTTAGTCCGATATTCCCGAAGTTTGAACTCAACCTTCCTTACGGTGTAACGGTAATATAATCAAACGATTTTTTAAATCGGATAATAATCCGATAATAAGCTAAAATAAAGGCGAGTTTGCGTTTAATCAGGGGCCATAATTCAGGAAGTAACGATCCGATATGCGCAAATATCGAAAGGAACCGAGATCTTTGGGTTAAAACCATGAATTTCAAGTTTCATTAAAATTGTGACCTCTACAGGGTCCACAACCTTGATATACCATTTTTTAACAGTATTTGCGTACAAACGGCGGCCATTTTGAATGGCAATTTTGGTCCGATATTCCCGAAATTCGAACTCAACCTTCCTTCGGGTGTAACAGTGATATAATCAAACAGTTTTTTTTAAATCGAATAATAATTGTGACCTCCAGAGGGACCCCAAGCTAAAAAGGGTGATTTTTCGGACAATCAGGGGTCATAATTCAGGAAATTACATTCCGATAGGCGCAAATATCGAACGGAACCAAGATCTTTGGATTATAAACATGCATGTCAAGTTTCAGCAAAATCGGTTCTAAATTGTGACCTCTATAGGGTCCACAAGCTAAAAACGTGATTTTTCGTACAATCAGGGGCCATAATCCATGACGTTTTGATCCGATACATTCTAATATCGAAAGCAGCCGAGATCTTTTGGGGATAAACCTATATTTCAAGTTTTGTCAAAATCAGATAAGAATTGTGACCTGTAGAGAGTCCAAAAACAAATTGTGGACGGACGGACAGGGGCGACGACATAATACGTCCACATAAAAATGTGGGCCTATAAAAAGCGATTTTTCGCACAATCAGGGGACATAATTCAGGAAGTTACGATCCGATGGGCGCAAATATTGACAGGAACCAAGATCTTTGGGTTATAAACATACATGTCAAGTTTCATCGAAATCGATTAAAAATTGTGACCTCTATAGGGTCCACAAGCTTGATATACAACATATTTTCACACTATTCGCGTACAAACGGCGGCCATTTTGTCTGTCAATTTTTCTCCAATTTTCACGAATTTCGAACTCAACCTCAACAACTATGTAACGGTGATATAATCAAACGGTTTTTAAAATTGGTTAATTCAGAAAGTTACGATCCGACGGGTGCAAATATCGAAAGGATCCAAGATCTTTGAGTTATAACCATGCATTTCAAGTTTCATCAAAATCGGTTCAAAATTGTGACCTCTACACTGTTCACAAGCTAAACAGGCGATTTTCGTACAATCAGGGGCCATAACCCATGAAATTACAGTCCGATACAACCTAAGATCGAAATGAACCGAGATCTTAGGGTGATAAACCCATGTTTTAAGTTTCATTGAAATCGGATAAAAATTGTGACCTGTAGACTGTTCACAAACAATTGTGGACGGACGGACGGACGAACAGGGGCGACGACAATATACGTCCACATGAAAATGTGGGCGTATAACAACAGAAAAAGTACTGTTGATTATTAATGACTTAGTGTAATGATGCTGTGGGCGTAACTAATCGTTCACGCTATAATCATAGTCTCGCGTTGGCTATTACAAACCATAAAAGATTTCATTTTAGAACTTAACATCAGACTTACGGAAGACTGTTTGAATAATAACAGCTTAAGAAAATTATCAGATCTAGCTATAAACTGTATACTTCACGTGAGTATATGTTTTAAGCATTTTATATTGTTCTTAAACGAATCTTGCAAGTTGTGCTCTAAGACACACAAATAATCGAAAGAGAAAGTTCCGACTAGATTTGAAAATAAATACAGTATATTATACAGATCCTCCTGATTTACTTAGTGTCGTTTGTCGTTTGCTTGAGATTTTTTTGAAGTCATTGTTGGAATTTTCAGAATGTTGTGTCTAAATATTTATTGATGGTTGATGGTTTTCCATAATACTGCTAAAAGTATGTTCGCTTTTTGGTATACACCAAATCGTCCATTGTAGACGCCACAGGGACTTAAGAAACTAATATATTAAGCGTCAAAGTATCATCTTCGTTGAGTTCGATTTGGGTGTGAATCAAAGCCCAAATTCTTGTTTAATACAGTCATGATTGTTAATAATTGACATTGAATTAAGGGCTAGAGAATATTAAACAATGTATATTTTGATCATTGCTCCTTGTGCCAAATTTGGGCTAGTTCCCGAAAACTAACGAAACTATTTTTAAAACTGAGCGTGATAAATTCTGGGCCATTTCAATTTCCATTCAACTGTATGCCGGATTCCCAATTTTGGTTAGTGTTTATTTAGTTTCCTTCTTTGTTAACAGCAAAGGAAGAATTAGAACAATTTTTTTCCAAAACTTTGACATACGTCTCTGTTGGTCAGTCATAAAATATGCCAGGGAATGAATCATCCATTTCTGATAATTCTAGATGTAAAGTATTAGTTCAATAATAATTCCTTGAAAGTTGTTGTGTATGAGGATATTTGACAATTAATAAAAAGAATTGCCTGTCACCAGATAAGAGAACACGAAAGAAAAACAGAGAAAGTCCGTGCATTCCCATATTTTAATAAGGAATAGACGAAATTAAAACAACTGGTTGTACGGACTATTTCAATTTTTCTCGTGTTCTCTCATCTAATGACACCCAATAACTTTATTGAATTGTCAGATATCCTCTTGTACTCCAAGCCATGTATCTGTTATCACTCGTCACTTCACACTCGGCAAACCTCGGAAGATTTCGGACAATCTAAACTCGGCTGTATGATGAATTTCGCCATATTGGAACTACTTTGAAGGTCCCGGATGAAACATGGCTGCGCCCATTCCAAACACAAGTTGGCGACCTATTTGGCTAGCGACCTATTCGACCGATCTAGCTGTAAGATAATGACGAAATTACACTTTTATTCTGAGCTGAAGGAATGGATAAAAAATAATATATTCTACTTTCATTTGATAGACATAACGTTGGATTTTATTGGTTGATAAATAGAGACTGTTGTCTTTACTCTAAATAGGTTTCCAACGAACAGGTTGCAGCTCGATCGGTCGAATAGGTCGCTAGCCGAATAGGTTCCCAATTTGTGTAATAGCGTCAAGTTTTCCTGTTAAAGTAAACCGGTAGCCGCATCGCAAATGTATGGGCGTAGGTACATATCCCTTACAGTCATACACCCGAGACTAGATGTAGTTTACGGAATCTGTCGAGATTAGCCGAGTGGTCACTTCAGTCAGATATATAGAGGCATAACTCATGTTTTTCTTTTGCGTTCTTCACTTCCGATTCATGAAACCTTTATTACGCATCTATCGTAGCAATGATCTCTGTGTTAAAATTATATTTTAAAAGTGTTTAACCAGTTTTATCACATGTGTGATAATGACTGACACCAATATTGTCCTTTCTTGTTGTTGATCATATACTGTTCAAAAAAAGTAGGGGATATTTGATTTGGGGGGCATAATACTAAAATATGCAAATGACTACGAAAAAAGTCACTATAGAACCTAACAGAAGAAACATTTCCAGTTACATGTGACGCCCAAACGCACCAATAGCTACCGCATGGAATGCAGGTGATGATTGGGATCATCATGGGGGTCCAACCCAAGATTTGCACGACTCTGACTTTGAATGTTACAGTCATTGTGGCATTGAATTCCAGGGTGGAAACATCAGTTTAATTGTTTTAGTGATCGGAAAACAAATTTTGATATGCGTCGGCTTACCCAAAATGAAAGGTTACGTGCCCTTGGCATGCTACAGATCGGTACAACACAGGCGGTTGTGGCGCGGACGATGAATGTTTCTCAGTCTGTCATAAGCAGGCCATGATCCAGATACCGTGATACACAATCTGTACAGGACAGACCACGCTCAGGTCGACAACTCAAGCCCAGGATCGATTTATCCGTACCTTGGCCTTGAGAAATCGTGTCATCACAGCAAATCAGATCAGCGCTGGTGTGAGAGTGAGTGGCCAGACGATTCGGAATCGACTGCATAGGGGTCACCTTCACGCCCGACGTCCTCGCGTGATCCCTTGTTTGAGAGATCATCACATTCAGGCAAGACGTCGTTGGTGTAGGGATCGTCAACACTGGGATAATCGACGCTGGAGCAATGTCATGTTTTCAGATGAGTCAAGGTTCACTTTTGATTTTTTGGACAGACGTAGGAGGGTGTGGCGTCGTCGAAACGAGCGCTTCCAAGACGTTAACGTCATCAGACATGATCGATTTGGGGGTGGTTCTGTTATGGTGTGGGGAGGCATCACTGTTGCTGGAAGAACGGCTTTACATGTTGTTGCAGGGCGTGTTACAGGCCAGTACTACCGGGACAACATCTTGGCAGTCCATGTTCTGCCGTTCGCACGACGTCATGGCCGCCGTTTCATCTTCCAGGATGACAACGCAAGATGTCACAGGGCCAGAATCGTTACAGGTTACCTCCAACAACAGAACATCACCACATTACCTTGGCCAGCACTGAGTCCCGACCTCTCCCCCATCGAGCTTGTCTGGGACATGCTTGGACAGAGGTTACGTCAACGTCAACAACGCCCTGCCAATGTCCAAGAACTTGCTGCTGCGTTGCAACAGGAATGGGACAATCTGGACCAAAATGACCTTAGACGTCTCATTAGAAGTATGCTACGTCGGATCAATGCGTGTTTGGCAAACAGAGGAGGATTTACCCGTTACTGACTGTTGTGATGCTGTGGTAACTTTGCTGTTTGACCCCGGGTATCATTTTACCCTTATAATGGTCAGTCTGTGCCTTACTTAGTCTAACGATCATTTGGAATAAATCGATGAATGTGAACTTCATTTCATTTTGTCATTTGTTTCTTCGCCAGTTTCATTAGGTGACTTTAATAACACTTAAAAATCAAATATCCCCTACTTTTTTTGAATAGTATATAATAGAATTTTATCAACGCGTCAATGACAGTCGGAAGATTTTGCCCCTGTTGGACACAGATCACTAAATATTTCTACGCCGGTAGGGCCAAGTTATTTTTAGTCTTTTTCTCCCTTTCGATGTCGATTTTTGTTGACTTTTTGGTGTATAATCGAAAAAGGAGGTTTGAAAAAAGATTTTCTGCCAGGTTTTGGTGAATATTCGTGATTTTGAGGCGGAAGGATACATGAGTTGTGAGGTTGGTTACGTTGAAATGTAGGACCGGGAATTGCATCTTTACTTGTCTCTACTTCCAGCTTGTGTATCTCAAGTTTTTCATGGTGAACCTCATACATGCTTTTGGGCAAGAGTTTGCAACATGTTACTCCATCTGAGGCAGAAAGCGCTAGAGCCGGTCTAAGATACGAAATTAACGGGGAAAATGGGAAAATATTTAGTGATCTGTGGACCGTTGACTTCATACTAAATGTCACTAAACGTCGTTCGTCCGTGGGTCGTTGGCAAAATATGATTTTGTGTTTTGTATTAGACAGAATTAGATAGTAAAGTGTGCACAAATCACTTAACGCCATTCGTCCATGGTTTCGTGTTTCATACCTAGTCGTGTATCAGACAATCAAATGGCTGAAAGCACATTCTACAGTGCTGTTTCTTACACATATCGATATGATAAGCTCTGCTAAGATACATGTAACCAAGGGGAATCAGCGAAAAACATGTTGTAATTCCTGTCAATACAAGATTTAATTTTTCACAAAAGCGGAGGAAATAACAACCCTGAAACTACAAAAAAAGACAAAATTAATAAATTTGTTACATTAAGTTGATAAGAGAGATGGGACTAACAATCGCTCACCGCAATCTGGACCGCTCCAGGACACGCATAAATTCACCTGCACATAGGTTAACAATGGTACATATAGTTTCTTTGATTACCTTTAATGAATTTAATAGTTCGATTCTGATAGCTGAATAAGATGGGCAAGAGAAGGAGTGGAAGTTATCTTCATCCCAAGAATTGCATTTTGGACATATTTTTGATTCAGATGGGAAGTGGTGGAAAAGATGATTATTGAGATTACTAGATTATTTTCTTAGTTGGCAGTGAATGATATTTTCGTTGCGGTTTCCATAATGAAAGTAACTAGGCTTTTCATGTAAAGGATATTGACTCCGGAGATTGGACTTAAAGAGTATTGAGAGACGGCGATAGCTGCACGTGTGTAGGAATTCTGTTCCTTAGTTTGATTGTGTTGGGGATAAAACTTTTTATGTAAGAAGACGTTTTACATCGTGATATTTTCAGTTTGTGGTTTCTAACATAATAATTTGTTTCGGGTTGTATTTTCATGAGAATATCGGATCAATACTGGGGACTATATAGCAGATAAGGATTTTGTAAACAATATACGAGTTTATGCTTTTGACGTATGTGTTGACTGTATAAAAATATCTCAACCAATCATAACAGCTGATACAATATTGTTTACCTAGGAATACGTCACGATTCTACTCACTCCACTGAATTCCGCGTCACTCGATTGTAATTCTGTCGATTCGGGACGTTCTGGAATTTGAATCGAGGATTTACCTCCCGTGATAATACATAATAACTGTTTCTCTGTATTTTTGAAGCCCTCTTTCAACATTGTTAATTTCAGACAACAGCCCCCCCCCCAATACCTTTTGGGATATTGAAATCATTAGGATGAACATCGGACACAAGTTTATCAATTCTATACTGGGCCTCCAGGCAGTTTAGTGTTGATAGTAAATGCAGAGATAATTTAGAAATTATTTTAAGTAAAGGTTTAAATAGGATGCATGTTCTTAGAAATGAGAAATTTAAAAATTTTGTTCTTATCCAAGCAAGTTTGAATTGATGATCGCATAACCTATATTGTCCCCTGGCCCTCTGTCCACAACTCTTTGCGATTCATTAACTCCCCTTCTTATGGACCAAGAATGTTCAAACTTGGCGTATTATTAGGCAAATGCCTTGATGGCGTTCGTTCTTGTCGTTTAACGTCCACTTCCACCTGGGCTGATATCGTAGACAAAGTGTTTCCTAAGAAAGAAGCCTGTACCAGCCACAAAATATAGGGCTGGGATGGCTTTTAATAAGACCAAGTGTCTTTGAGGGGCAGCAGGCAGGATAGGTCTTACCCGAGGGGAAGGCTCTGGGTATCAGAAAAGGAATAATGGCACGCAGACGCGATCTGGTCCACTTTGCCATGCATGCTAGATTACTTACGACTATTTGGGATTTGGGTGTGACTGGCGAGGTGTGTGTGTGTGGGTGGGGGGGGACGGAGGCCAACCGCTTTTCGATCCTAAGTTAGGGGCAGCAAATAGTATCCTCAGGGCTGGGCGTTATCGAGCCGTTGACCCCCACCAGAAACAAAAAAAGGCCCCGGGTCTTAGACGTCCCTTCACGTAGGGCCGTCCTACCACCGATGTCCCTCAGGGAGCTCTCTTGTGGATCCCTCCCGTTGGGTCTTGGGGTATTTCCTCAAGTCTTCACAGAGAAGAACACCCTTTTCGTACCTACAGGGTCACACTATCTTATCTATGATACCAATCTCACACACGAAGTCGTAAATTAATTCAAAGATCTCGTGTTTGTTTACTTTTGGGTACAGTAAACTAGAAACACTGAGAGCCGTGTAAAGGGCACTCAGTTTATCCGCGAGAAGTTTTCTTTCGGCTGTGAGTCTACTAGGATATGAGCTGGAGACACGTTCGTAACGCAGCTGCACCTTATAGACCTAAATGTACGGTGTCTGGGCGTTTCTTTCACCTTCAGCTTTGTTATTAACCGGCAGATTTTCCTGTTGGGATGATTTACAGATAACATAGCATTTAAGGACTCATCGGATCTAAATCTGTATGTGTCGAGTTCAGCTAGAGAAATTATACCATTCAGAGCTGACGCCTAACTCGAGTATACTTTTGAATTCATGTAGGCTGTAAGGGAGCTCGACACTCATTTCTTCCAGATGTGACCCTTTTAGGGCGAGCCTGTCTGCCTCTTCATTCCCCCTCAGATTGCTATGCGAGGGGACCCACGTCAATACTAACTGGTTGCCTTTTGCCAACGACTCTTCGTACGCTAGGTAGATCTCGGTCAGCAGTTCGGGACGGGCGTCCGACCTCTGGTTACGTATAGATTCCAGACTACTTGGCGAGTCGCTGAGGACAACGAAGTTAGTTTTACTTTGGCAGGATATCCACACTACGGCTTCTTTGATCGCATACATTTCCGACGTGTACACAGAGCACATAATTGGCAGTCTATTTGCTACCTGTGACTCCTTCCCCGGAATGTAAATCCCGAGACCGTCGTACCAATTCGGGGTTGTGCGATCCGTCCGTGTATATGTGAGTCCAGTTTGACCAATTTTCCTCGATATGTGCTAACGAGAGATGTTTGGCCGCCAATGGGTTTTCCCTTTGGAGGTATCTACCGGGGGTACAGGAAGGGTCCAGGGGGGGGGGGCCCTAATCGAAACATCTACACTATGTATGGCGAACTTATCGAGACCATAGTCTCTAAACATTGCGCTGACTGCCTGGCCATACGACTTCCGTGTGTAGTTCCTAACGTATTTGACCCTAGAGATTTCGTGGCCGCCAATGGGTTTTCCTTTGGAGGTATCTACCGGGGGTACAGGAAGGGTCCGGGGGGGGGGGGGCCCTAATCGGAACATCTACACTATGTATGGCGAACTTATCGAGACCATAGTCTCTAACCTTTGCGTCGACTGCCTGGCCATACCACTTCCGTGTGTAGTTCCTAACGTATTTGACCCTAGAGATTTCGTGGCGTTCGAAGATGGACATTTCATGCTTTCGGTAAGCAGATATAAGCCATTTAATTGGTTGATGTTTTGAGACACCTGAACTAGGTTCGATTTTCAGCCCATGGTAAACAGTGCAATAAGCGATCTGATTGGTTGAGAATTTGGAGCTCGACCACTTTGATTATAATTTAGTGATAGTGGTGAAACTTCATGTATAGTTTCATTACACCAATACCTTAATGTTTGATGCCGAGCATTTCTTGTTTAGGCAAAGTCGAGACTTCAATCTGATAAGTCGCGATGCTGGAACAGAGTAACTCTCCCGGGGTAAAATTTTCTAACTTAATGCAGGTGTCTGTTAGGTAAATGCCTTGACAGATTCGATCAAGTAGATTTTCAACTAAGACTAAGCAGAGATAAAGTAATTTGATTGGTTGAGACTTTGAAACACGATAACTTTGTTTCTGATTGGATTAGAGCGATGAAATTCCTAGCATAAATTAATTATATCAATCAAATTGCTTATTGCCATGCTTAATGCAACCCCAATTAGAAGGAGGATTTTTGTGTTCCAAAGTCTCGCCAAATCAGATTAAGTCGGAAATGCCCAGCATCAGATTGTGGTGCAAGTCCATTTGCTTTCTCCAATCGATGACCTTGCTGTTGACAACATGACATACCGAGTTGAAAATTGAATGCTTTTCACCTCAACATTTAAAAAAAGAACAGTATGCTTTAAAGTTTTATCTTTCAAATATTAGTTCAAATTGATAAACAAACTAGAATTTTCGGGACTTAACTCACACTTGGCCTGTTCTGCCGTCATAGAACAATGAAACATTTCTTAAGTATTACTGAATATGTGAAATTGGCAAAGCTGCAATGTGTCATGACATCAATACTGTTTTAATTACTATGTGTAACTTAACGTGGATGAATCTATGTCTTTTGCAGTGATCCAATTCAGAATCATGGCTTTTAATACAACATTAAATTCCCTGGAAACATTGGGCAGTTCAGTGACCACAATGAACGATAGTCAAGAAAATTCTACAGATGACCAATATTCTAACGACAATAATGTTCCCGGTAGTGGGGGCTTCATTACACAGATCACAGCAGACGTCATTCGATCGGCGATAAATTGTTATTTACTTCCACCAATAGTGCTGCTCGGAATGGTTGGTAACATCATGAGCTTGATTATTCTTGGTGGCAAGAAAATGCGACAGTACAGTACCAACATTGTTCTTGCTTACTTAGCTTTTATCGATACATTGTTACTATTGATTGCATTCATGAGAAAGATGCCCTGTCTTGTAGGTAAAGCTGATCCACTAACAGCTCAAACCATTGATTATATAATGCTTACTGCACCGCTCATATTGGAGCTCATAACCAGTCGTACATCCAGTTTGTTGTCGTTGGTTATATGCTGTGAAAGATTTATTGCGGTTTTCAAACCTTTGAAAGTCAAATTGTGGGTAACCCCTAAACGGATGATATTTTCTGTAGTATCTGTTACAGTAATCGTAATCGGACTTCTTGCTGTAGACTTTGGTTTGGCGACAGTTAGTTTGTATTATGACAACACAAAGAACAGAACCATGGCCCGAATAACTTATCAGCCAATCTATTTGAAGAACCAAAAATTCTTTGATTTTTACAACAGTGTATTTCTAGCAATAACTTTGCGAGTTTTACCGATGATTCTTATAACCATTCTCACTATAGCAATTATCACACAGATTCGTCGAAGGAAGAAATGGTTGAAAGATGTCATG
Organism: Patella caerulea; assembly: GCA_036850965.1. Taxonomy (NCBI): domain Eukaryota; kingdom Metazoa; phylum Mollusca; class Gastropoda; family Patellidae; genus Patella; species Patella caerulea. The sequence goes on from JAZGQO010000006.1 coordinate 31,985,847, forward strand.
CATGCTACATCAAACCCAAATACAGAGAATGACATGCAAGCCATGACCAAGATGTTGATGACCATTGTCTCTATATACATCGTATGCCTTCTTCCCGGAAGTATTTTCATTACTCTAACATTGATAGATAAAAGGTTCTCATTACGTGGACAATTTCAGAATGAGTTTCGAGTAGTTAGCTCCATATCTGCGTTTCTTGAGGTATTTAATTCTTCTGCTAATTTTGTTGTTTACATTGGGATGAACAAAAAGTTTTCAAATATCCTTGTTCAGATGATATGTGGCTTCAGAAAAATAAATAGAAGACATAATCAAGGAGTGATCGAATCAAACGTAACAATAAGTAGCACATTAGGTTGATGACAAGTATCACAATGACTTAAACGGTGTAAATTTTGTAAAGTGCATCTCCTACTGCATAGCACTCTTGTTGTAGATATTGTTCTTTAAGATGCATTAAATATGAGCTAAATCTGTCTATGGCAGATTTTTCTTTTGGCATCAAATATAAACAATTTTAAAAAAAAACAACCCTCTAGAGCATCCGATGGTTGTGTTTTTTTTAACCCATTGGAACACTATAGCTTTTTAATGATTTAATTCAAAAATTGATACCCGAGATTTAGTGGGTTTTTTGTTGTTTTTTTTTTATCGGAACAACAATGCCCATGAAAATCGGCCCTATTTTTCAAACAGTTAGTTTAACTTCACCCAGAACGAGATAATGTTACTACAAGTTTCAATGCAATATAGCATTTTCATTATCTACCCTTAAAATATTATATCGAGAAAGACCAGCTCTATATCTAAACCTAATGCATCTTTAATTTATGTAATATTGTTTGTAATTTCTATGTTACAAAATGTTCTAGCTTTATATAATGTACTATCACATTGTGAATCTGTTGTGTAAATTTTTTTTAAGAATTTGGTATAGTAAGATCAAACTAAAGATTGGGTGAAGAGCCTCGAAACATGGACCTCCAGGTTTCGTAAGGGAACCGAAACCTATAATCCTCTAACTATTCAACAGAAAATTTTAGCCGGTGTACAATTTCAGAGTATTACGGTAAATTGGGTTACGGTGCTCCCCGCACGATATTTGACTGGGACGGTTGGTGGTGATTGAGTTCTCTTTTTAGACCCCTCGTGGAATATTTTTCCGTACATAGAGATACGGGATTTGAAGGAGAGAATTCCTGTCTTTCTTCAGTTACAATCCTTTACGTGCCTAGTTATTGCAGCTATTAAAAATCACAAAATTAACATTCACATATAAATAAGAAGCCACATTTTGGTCAGTTCAAAACAGTCTATTTATGAAAAAAGGGGGTCAACCCTAAAAAAAAATGCAAGAAAAGGTTATTTGATGGGTTGTGGATGTACTGAATGGCATCCTGACCTTTTACCAAGATTGGAGTACCGGAAAGGTACTTTGAGGGTAAAGTTTCGGGTTTTTAAACCATTCAAACAAAATGTCATAAATTTTAAGAGGAACGCGTGAAACTGACGCCAAACAATAGGTGTCAGGGTCATTTATATGGCACGGTTTTCATATATGCCCGGTGCCCCTTGAACCATTTTCGTAGATTTTCTTACCCCAGAAACTGCTGCCAGATTCCAAATTGTACAATGGGGCATAACTCTGCACTATTTTATCATTAAATAACAATTTGGGTTTCTCAATTAATGTTTTGGGGCCATTCTGTCATTTGAAGATATACCCAGTGGTGTTAAGTGGTTCCTTATACCATTTTCGTGGATTGTCCTACCCCAAAACATGTTGATGCTAACCCAAATTTACGTATATTCGTAACTGTAATACTTCATAACTTACTGAAATATTTTGTATGTGCATGTTTAAGGTCCTTACTCGCAATGACCATAATTATGTCCCGGAAGATGAGTAAAGCAAGACACGAAAATTAATGTGAAAGAAATTATTTACCAGTTCGTTCTTCCGAATCATAAAAGGATGCAGTCTAAATGGGATTCTTTTCATTAACCGAGCAACTTTTGGTAAAATAAGCTTTACGGAACCAGTGAATAACACAGGGTGTATAATATCGTTAAAGGAAATAATGACCCCCAAAACATTCATTTGCATGTTCATATTACACTTACAGAGTCGAGGATTTTCGTGTACATTTATTTGGCGAATGTCGGCCATTAGTACCCCCCCCCCTTCCCCCTATTAGTGATCAGGAACACTACTGGCTATATCTTCAAATGAAAGAATAAACCCAAAGGCATTAATTTATATATTCTTAATACATTTGTGGGGTCTTAAACCAACAGTTTAGCATCGATTAGGCAAATGCCGGCCATCTTTGATATCACCGCTTTCCAGTACACAAAATTTTGTTAACTTTTGGAATTTTATAAAGTATACCTAAATAAATGCATAAAAACGTTTTGAAGCATTTTGTTCGGATTAAAAAATTAAATTGACTGACCCAGTAATAATTTGAACCGTCAATTATGGGGTCGGCGAAATAATCCGCAATACGGAAGCGTTTTAACTTAAGCAATCACATTTTAAAATAATACTATCTTCACCATAATGTCGTTAATTCTGATTGATCTTTAATTATAAAATAGTTGAAATAACACCTAAAATTCAAGATAACAGCTGCTTTAACAAGATTGAAACCAAATATACTCTGCAAAACGCCATATACCTTAACTGTTTCTGGTGAATACTGAGCGCCATGGAAAACGCATCACTTAGTTTTTCGTATAACAAAATGATCATGTAAACATATCTTATTTATTTTGCTTCTTATTGTGAACAATATTCAAATGGGTACACATTAATAACAACACATTTGCACACTTATGGATGTTTAATCTGTAATCAGAGGGGTCAAAACCAAAAGTACGACACAGATGTCAGAAGCGCATGTGTCCTCCTCGGGCTCTTACGCAAGCTGTGCAGCGACGTCGAATGGAATTAACCAATGTTTGAAAGAAGGCCCGGGGCAAATTTGTTCCATTCTTGGACAAGGGCACTTTCTAAAACAGCAATGGTGTGCATCTGTGATCTCCGATACAGACTGCGTGCAATCTCATTGGACAATATTCAAATGGGTACACATCAATAACAACACATTTGCACACTTATGGATGTTTAATCTGTAATCAGAGGGGTCAAACCAAAAGTACGACACAGATGTCATTAGCGCATGTGTCTCCCGCGGGCTCTTACTCAAGCTGTGCAGCGACGTCGAATGGAATTAACCAATGTTTGAAAGAAGGCCCGGGGCAAATTGTTCCATTCTTGGACAAGGGCAGCTTCTAAAGCAGCAATGGTGTGCATCTGTGATCTCCGATACAGACGGCGTTCAATCTCAGTCCAGACATGTTCTATCGGTGCCATGTCTGGAGACATCGCTGGCCAGTCCTAGACATTGATGATAGCAGCCAGGTAGTCCATAATGACACGGGTGGTATACGGACGTGCATTATCCTGTTGGAAATGCTGAAGTTGTTGGTGCGCTCGTTGTGGACCAGGACGTTGACGGTCACGTGTTGATCCAGTAACTCGAACACGTTCCACCAACAATAGTGGACTGATGACAACTGAAGTATCTGGCAATAGCACGAGTAGACATACCTGCCCTGGACATTCCCATGGCTTCATTCCGTTGATTTTCGTTAAGTCACGGCTTCTCTAGCTCGATTCCTTCACACGTTCAACAACAAATTGCGACAGATTGACATTTCACAGTTCATGAACTGCACATTAAGTTGAAAATATGCTTTTAAAGGGCTCACACACAATGCTGCACGTGAATATTGGGTTTGGCATCTAGTGCAATTTTTTGTGCACACGGGCCGATATTTGTTTTGCGTTTGGCAGCGTTGTGTTAAACCATTGCGACAGATTGACATTTCACAGTTCATGAACTGCACATTAAGTTAAAAATATGCTTTTAAAGGGCCCACACACACTGCTGCACGTGAATATTGGGTTTGGCATCTAGTGCAATTTTTTTTTGTGCACACGGGCCGATATTTTTTTTTTTTTTTTTTGCTTTTGGGAGCGTTGTGTGAAACCATAGTTCATAGTATTGCATAATATTATACATACAAAACCTAGTAAAAAAAAATATTTGGGAAAAAAGTGATGCGTTTTCCATGGCGCTCAATATATATTTATATCTTATGAAATCCTGTTACTAAGGGTAAAATTATCATTACACAAAATTCCGGTACACATACCCATATATAGTACAACCTTCTCATCTGCCGCGCGGGTAAAAAACCCCAACAATTTCCCACCCAACCGACATGGGGACAAACTTTATCAGACCCTTTTAATGCATGCAAAGAATTCCTTTCCTTTGTCCTTGGATGAATTATCCAGGAACACCACAGTTGGTCAAAAAGTTTCTTTGCATTTGCTAGGTACTTTGAGCATTTTCAACAGTCATTTGTAATAGGACTCCCCAATTCATTAGCAAATCTTGTATTTGATTATGCAAGAATTACCGCCGAAAATACTCAAATACCTAGCAAACGCAAAGAAACTTTTTATTTTTTTTTTTCGCGTGAAATATGTATTTGAATAATATAGATATGATGATGATTATAATTAGACATTACCATCCAATTCCTAATTCTTGGGGAATTGGTACCTGATAATGACTTCGATTTTTAAATTAGAGACCTGTCTAAAAATATATATATATTAATAGTGTTAATGGATGAACTGCCGGACAATACGTCAATATAAAAGAACTGCAATAATATCTCAATAAGCTGAAAATTTCTTTAAAGATGCATTATACCGAAGCTAAACTTGCGCATTGCTGAGTTTTTTTTTTCTGGCGTATATAAATTATTATTTAGACATGTATTCACACGACAGTTATCCCATAATCAACTCTCTGGTCTAGCGGTTCCGAATCTTTTGTTGGTTGCAACCCTATTCCAGAAAGGATCTTATAAGTGAGAGAAATGGGGTTTAATGTCCACTCGACACAAATAGGTCATTTTGGGACTGATCATGACCCATCTATGAAATATAATTTACAGATCAAAATGTTGTAATGAGAGACTGAACAAACAAATCGCGAGCCCGAGAAAGGAAATATTAATTTCAATGTGGTAAGCAGTGTAGAGACCAGGGAATGGCGGGGCTGGCTTATACACTTTGCCAACCATGGTGCAATGTTTGGGTGCAAGTGAGTAAGAATCATTTTTAAGTAAACCTAAAATGACGACCGACTAGTTCCCTTTTTATCCCGTGCCGGACGAAGTTAAGGAGGAATATTGAAATAGGGTCCGTCCGAGAAAGGAAAGATTAATTTCAGTGTGGCAAGCAGTGTAGAGATCAGGAAATGACGGGGCTGGCTGATACACTTTGCCAACCACGGTGCAATGTTCGGGTGCAAGTGAGTAAGAATCATTTTTCAGTAAAACTAAAATGACGACCGACTAGTTCCCTTTTTATCCCGCGCCGGGAGGAATATTGAAATAGGGTCCGTTCGTCCCGATTTCGATTTCGGGGCATATCTCAAACCGTTCGATATTTCTTTCTGAAAATTTGTACACACATCAACCTATTATACTACTCAAAGGACATTATGGGTCAACCAATTATTTTTGTTTACATTTTGTTAGACACAGGGAACATGTAAATCAAAACTTTAAAGCACACTTTTGGTCAGAATGAGTTCAATATGGCTCAGTGTTGAGTCTGTTATGCATATTCTCTTTTTACACACAATTATTCTGAGGATCTGATGAAAATTCGCCATTTTGAGCATAATGAGGTCCAACAAAACTGTCTCAAATTCGATAACCTTGTTAATAACGAGTGAAACCACCACGTGCTCGTAAGAAGTCGACACAACGACGAGGCATGTTGTCGAACAGACGTCGAAAAAACATCTGGGAAACCACTCTGCCTGAAGAAAATGCACCAATTCTTGAAGATTATCAGGTTGCCTATGATTGTCTCTCACACGTCTGCCAAACTCACCACATGCATGCTCAATTGGTGCCAAGTCAGGGGAGTATGCAGGCCAATCCATTCGTTCAATTCCATTTTGGGTAAGAAAATCATTAACAACCCGTGCTTTATGTGGTCTAGCATTGTCATCTTTAAGAACAGAATCTGCTCCAATTTGACAAAGACTTGGGACGACAAAAGGCTTTAAAATTTCGTCTCTGTACCTGATACCCTTCAAATTTCCTTGGACGACGAAAATAAGAGTCCTGTGATGTACCGATATTCCAGTCGACACTACTATTATTGTACCCCCTCCAAATCGATGGCGTTGTCTGACGTTAATATCAGCAAATCTTTCTCCTTGTCGCCGTCTCCAGTTGCTATGACGTATACACCAGTCACGACATGCTGTCCTTTGACGTTGAATAAGAGGTTGTCGAAACGCTTGTCGTTGAGATCGAATGTTGAAGGTTCGCAGACGATTTCTTGTGGTCTGGTCCGATACCTGAACACCACTTGATGGCTATTCCCCTGTCAAGTTCACTCGGCTGACCATGTTGTCTCCGTGTGTTGCCTGCAGGCCACGATTCTTAATAAATCGTCTTTAAACTTGGAATATGTATTCCTTATAGCCTAAGGACGACAACTGCATGTCCCAACTCCCAGGGGAGGGGGGATGGCCTAGTGGTCTAGAGTGCCGCGCTTTGATCTCTAGCTGGCCGGTCACCTCTGGCTTGCGGCTGTGGTTTCGAGCCCTGGTGTGAGCGTATGTGGCATGGAGATAGGGGCGCCTTCTCAGCCTCGTGGGTTTCCTCCGGGCAGTCCGGTTTCCTCCCACTGCTAAAGACCCCTACGCGCAAGCGAATTATTGAAATAAAATTTAAAAAAAAAAAACATGTTAGTCCCGAAATGACCTAGTTTGTGTTGAGAGGACGTTAAACCCCATTCCTCAGTCTCTCCTCCCAACTCCCGGAGGCAAGCCACACCCAATGTTTGTGTTCGTCGTTTACAGGCCGCAATTCTGAATGAATCAACTTAGTACTTGGCATATGTATTCCTTATAGTCTGAGGGCGTCCACTATTGATTATGATGAATGTCCTGACCCTCCGGGGCAGAGCCACGCCCACTTTTTGCCTTTAGCGTCTGAAAGTCACAATTTTTAATGGATTATCTTGGTATACTTATTCCTTATACTCTAAGGACGGTAACTATTGATGATGAAGCACGACCCGCAACGCTAAATAAACCAAACGCCTAGCCTTCTTGACAAAGCACCATATCAATCAAAGCAGGAATGTGGACGTATATTGTAGCGTTATGTTTAGTATTACCGTTGTCATGTTAATTCATCGCATACGCTATAAGTATAGGATATTAACCTACCCAAGGTTGATATGATAGAGAACACGCGGGCCCAGCCCAAGTGTTCTCTATCATATCAATCCGAGGGAGAGTAGATTTATATCTGACATATACAACGGGTTCACCTTTAAATTTAATGGGCTATTCTAAAAAGGGCAACTGTGATTGGATAATTGCTCGACAGTTTCCGCCAAGATGCGAAAATTACCGAAGCTGTCACGTGGAAATGTTTATTTAAACGTCGCGATTTTGGAGAAAGCAAAAACAAAAGGGATAGTAAAACGAAGCCAGACGAATAATCAATCCATTTCAGTCACCATAATGACGATAGAATTGATGTGAATGCAAATATGATGAGGATCTATCCAAAGCCTGAGGAAAACTTGTGTGGAGAAATAATGCGGGCGGAAAGAAAATTCTGAAAGATATCTTAGATCGAGTATGGTCATGGAGAACCGATTTAAATATGCCGATAAATACGCCGTCTATTTTGATATTGAATGCTACAAACTGTGCTATAACAATGGTTTTTTATTGTCAAAAGAATAAAATTAATTTATGTGTTCTTTGTATTATTTTGATCATCTACGTCATCAGCGGTTGATATGAGCCGAATATATCGACATGGGATGACGTCATCAGCGGTTGATATGATATATCAACCTGTCATGACGTCATCAGCGGTTGATATGAACCAAATATCAACCTACGATGACGTCATGAGAGGTTGTTATGAGATATAACTGCTATGGACATCAAAGAAAAAAAAAAACTACACCCAGTTGTATATTCATAGATATATGCCTCTCATTAATTGGCTCTTCGTTTTAGAACTTGACATCAGAGTAGAGAGAAGACTGTGGTAATGATAAAAGGTTTAAAAAATTATCAGGACAGATTACAAACTGTGTACTTGATGTAAGTATGATATATTTCAAGAATTTTCTATTAATCTTAAACTTATCTTACAGGTGCTTTTCTTTAGTCCAAAACAATAAGAAGTAAAGCCGATATTCAGAGATTTCCGACCAGATTACAATAACACCATAAAGCGATTCTGGTATATCTTGTGTTTTTCGTTTGCTTGAGATTTTTTAAAGTAAATTTTTAGTTCAATACAATAGCCAATAGGAAGTAACACCGATATTCAGAAATTTCCGACCAGATTGCAATAATACACTATAAAGCGAATCTTGAGATTTTCGGAATGCCGGAAACGTTTTAAGTTATAAGGCAAACATAATAATTGTATATGCCTGATCATTTATTCACAGAGTAAAGTAAATCTAGAATTAAACATCAATTAAATAATATGAAATGTTCAGTGGGTGTTGGAAGTGATTTCAGACTCGGATGGAACTGCCAAATAATATTATATGCGTGTTGATGGGTTTCCATAATATCGCAGCTGTTTTAAGCGCCATTCTATTACGGTGGTATAACGTTTCCTTTATTACAACAAACCCGAGGATACCAAAGTTTTCCTAAACATAAACTGACCCATTCTATGAACACCTTATTCTGATTAACTGCATCTTCCATAGAAGGCTTGATCTCGCCTTAACTACATACATCTTAGCAAGCCTTTCACGTAATACCCCGCGTATTTCGGCACTAAGTTTGGTTGGGTAACAAGCCCAGCTTGGGGGCCTGTCGGATTCCTTCGTTAAAAATATCGGAAAATTATCGGAATACATTCATAGCAAAGAGACTTGCCATTGCCGGTTTTCGAGCAAATAAAATCATCTTTAGTTCCTAAAACTGCGTCAATTGCTTTTTCCTTTTTGGTTTTCCGTGAGTTTCTCAATTGAAATTTTTTTTTCAACAGCTGTAAACTTGTCTTTTTCTTTTTCTTAGGAGGCCACCGTGTTTGTTTATAGTGTGCAATGCGAACTCTGTTTGGACAATGCTAATTAGTCAAGTGTAAATACAACGGGCGTAAATGTTCGGGAATTGCTGAGTATTGAAGCAACGGTCAGATGTTTGTAAGCGGACGTTGCTTAAGGAACATGGGTTTACTGTTAGGCATTATTGTTTTGATTGTCTACCATTTATGAATTTTACTGTTGTAAATGTTCGGGATTTATTGCTGAGTATTGAAGCAACGGTCGGATGTTTGTAAAACTCGCGGACGTTGCTTAAGGAACATGGGTTTACTCTTGGGCATTATTGTGTTGATTGTCTACCATTTATGAATTTTACTGTTGTTTATTCTGTAACTACATGCACATGGAAGCAAATATCATTGAATTCGGCCATTGAATAACCAGTTAATCAGGGCCCATAATTAAGGAAATTACGATCCGATAGGTGCCAAAATCGAAAGTAACAAGGTCTTTGGGTTATAAAATAGGTTGCCAGGTAAAGAAACATACGCCCAAACAGCAGCTAAATCGTCCGGGCAGTCAACAAGAATTGTCAAATAATAAGTTATTATAAGAAAATCATTAGAATTTGTTTGGTTTTTATTAAGTTCTGCGCCATGCTAAATTACCATGTAACGGTGATATAATCAAACGGTTTTTTTTTTAAATCGGATAATAATTTTGACGTCCAGGGGGACCACAAACTAAAAAGGGTGATTTTTCGGACAATCTTAGGCCATAATTCAGGAAGATACGATCCGATGGACGTAAATATCCAGATGAACCAAGATCTTTGGATTATCAAAATATATGTCAAGTTTCATCAAAATCGCTTCAAAATTGTGACCTCTATAGGGTCCACAAGCTAAAAACATGATTTTTTTCGTACAATCAAGGGCCGTAATCCGTGAAGTTTCGATCCGATACATTTCAATATCGAAAGCAGCCGAGATTTTTTGGGGATTAACCTAAGTTATGTCAAAATCGGATAAGAAGTGTGACCTGTAGAGAGTCCACAACCTTGATATAACATATTTTCACACTATTCGCATACAAACGGCGGCCATTTTGTCTGTCAACTTTCGTCCAATTTTCACGAAATTCGACTCAACCTTTATTACCATGTAACGGTGATATAATCAAACGGTTTTTTAAATCGAATAATAATTTTAACCTCCAGGCGGACCACGAGCTAAAAAGGGGGATTTTTCGGACAATCGGGGGTCATAATTCAGGAAGTTACGATTCGTTGAGCAAAAATATCGAAAGGAACCAATATCTTTGGGTTATTAACATACATGTCAAGTTTCATCAAAATCGGTTTAAAATTGTGACCTCTATAGGGTCCACAAGCTAAAAACATGATTTTTCGTACAATCAGGGGCCATAATCCATGAAGTGTCGATCCGATACATTCCAATATTGAAAGCAGCCGAGATCTTATTGGGATAAACCTATATTTCAAAGTTTGTCAAAATCGGATAAGAATCACGAAATTCAAACTCAACCTTCATTACCATGTAACGGTGATATAATCAAACGGTTTTTTAAATCCGATAAAGGGTGATTTTTCGGACAACCAAGGGCCATAATTCAGGAAGTTACGATCCGATGAGCGCCAATATCGAAAGGAACTAAGATCTTTGGGTTATTAACATACATGTTCAGTTTCATCAAAATCGGTTCAAAATTGTGACCTCTATTGGGTCCACAAGCTGAAAACGTGATTTTTCGTACAATCAGGGGCCATAATCCACGAAGTTTCGATCCGATACATGCTAATATCGAAACCTATATTTCAAGTTTCATCAAAATCGAATAAGAATTGTGACCTGTAGAGAGTCCACAAACAAATTGTGGACGGAAAGGGCAGACGACAATATACGTCCACATTCAGCCCCCCCCCCCCCTGGCACCAATATTGTCCTCCAAGTCTGTTTCGAACAAGAAAGTTGACAGTTATTCCGCGGCCCTAAATCTTTTGATACCTCAGAGATAATGGAAAGACAGAAAATCCTTTATAAATATATTCTTGAGAAGTATCTCACATCCCGTTTCCAATCTGTTGTCATCAATAATGTTAAGTCTGCATTTGTAGAACTTAAATTCGGCGTGCCACAGGGATCGGTACTCGGACCGTTGCTCTTTACCGCTTATGAACATGAATGCTCACATCTCCTCAATCTGTAAAGCTTCCAACTTCACAAAATTGGACGGATCCGCAATTTCCTCGACATTAACTCCACAAAAATTTTAATCAACTCTTTGGTGACCTCACGTCTCGACTACTGCAACTCGTTACCCTACAACTTACCAGCATATCAAATTAATCGACTACAGAAGATTCAAACCTTACCAGCATATCAAATTAATCGACTACAGAAGATTCAAAACAAAGCTGCAAGAATTGTTACAAGAACTAAATTATACACCAATATTACTCTCGTTTTGAAAGAACTCCACTGGCTACCGATTAAGACCAGGATTGATTTTAAAATTCTCATGCTGACTTTCTGTGCTTTGTTATGTGATGACTCTCCTCTATATATTAAAGAATCAATTCAACCCTACCACCCTACTAGAAATCTTCGTTCTGAATCTAAGTACCTTATTAAATCAGTAACTGCAAACTCTTCTTTCGGTAGACGCCTGCAAACTCTTCTTTCGGTAGACGCTCCTTTGCTTTTGCGGCAGCAGAACTGTGGAATTCAAATGATTTTCCCATAGAACTCAAGCACTGTGCATCAATTGACAGTTTTAAAAGGAATCTTAAAACCCATCTTTTTAGAAACGTTTTCTTTTAATTGTTGATCGCATACTCCTTTTAACTAGTGTTTTCTTTTAACTGACCATAATGTTACCAAAGAGCAGCTTCGGTTGGATTTTAGGACATTATTATTATAAGTATGCGATTGCTATAGAAATATTCGCTACTACTTAATATAGCCTGAAACCATTTTATTTATTAGTTAACAACACAGACAGACATGCTATTTTAAGGTCATTCACTCTAACAATTTTCAGAGTTTTTGTATGTGCTTGCGTTTTGTTTTTGTTTTTTCTTAGCTTGTGCCAAATTTTATTTGTGTATAGATCTTTTGCCGGGAAGTAGATGATAAATTTAGGACATAATTCGCATACCAAAACTGCTCCGGAATCTGCCGAGTAACTAACACTGTTTTTATGACGTTACAGAGCACCTTAGTCTCAGTTTAACGGTCACAAAGTGCCGAGACTCCTACTTGACTTGTGCTTACGTAAGAACAACGGTCTTGGGAATTTTCTAGAGACGGCATTTTATAAAGTTTCTTCCGTAAGAAAAAGTGATGCATAACTTTGTGCTTACTGTAGGAATTTTCAACGAACCGGGCCCAGAGACGGTATTTTATAAAGTTTCTTACGTAAGAAAAAGTGAAGCATAACTTTGTGCTTACTGTGAGAATTTTCTACAAACCGGACCCAGAGCAACCTATCTATAAAGGAGGAAAAACAGGTTTAGGGAATATCCCAGATCTCCATCTGACAAACCAAAGTCCTTAATGTAAAGAAAAGGCCAGTTTTTTTCTGTCCAAAAGGTCTACTCAAAATATTGAACTGTTTATAATAATTGCTCTAAAAAGATTATAGGAAATGCGTAACTGACAAATGCGAAGTATTCACTACTGTTTGTAACCGTGTTAATATAAAACATATATGTGTCCGAAACAACTGTTTTATAAAACTTCACACCTATCTACCTGTTTTTATACGATAGAACTTCCTTCTCGCCGCCAAAGTGACACTGATAATACTGTCCATCCTCTTGTTGAAAACAGTCATGCCACAAGCAAAGTATAATGATCTTTGTAGTTTATGTTCTGGTGATAACCCTGTAATACATAAGCCCGAACACCTACTCTTTTATAGGTCTATCGCTCATTGAAAACGAGAGGATTTTAGCTTCTGTGTTTAGAACTCTCACAATATTATATATATATTTTAAAAGAGTTTTTTTTATTATAACTGAATCAGTGTTATATACTAAAAGATTGTTACCGGTTATGTTTTCTTGTTTTGTTTTATAATGAGAGATAGACTAAGATATGGTACAATTGTTCAATAAATCTAATCGAGGTTGAGCAGGTGATCATACTCCTTGTCGTCTCATAAAAACTTGGGATGGAAATCATGTCACGTCTAACTTCATACCACACTGCATGGCATATGCTCCTTTTCATTAGCCCAGTTCGGAGCAGAACAGTAGGACGTTAAACCCCATTTCATTCCATTTACTTGGGAGAGAGGCTATTTTTGTTTTCACCGTTATGAGAAATTACCTTTTCGCAACTTATTTTCTTGGGACAACTTGAAAGTGTCATATCTCCTATTGTTTCAAGTGCACTATTAAGGTCCCTTTATAACCCCTTTACAGAGAAAATTTAGTGGTATAAAGATTCTGGTACATCTAACAAAGAGGCGAACGAATGGCAAAAATTTAAACCATTTCTCACGAAGTGGCGAATAAGCCCCATCTCACAAAATTGTGGAACTTCTTAGGAGGCAAATAAGTTGCCCTATTTGGAACCTTCAATACCCCCCTTATTTAAAAATAACAAGTAGATGTTAAATGGTTTACAGAATAATAAACTGCATTAATTGAACTATATTGACATGCTGTTTACTTATTAGAATTATTTCGGTATTCATTCCTAGTTTGTCATTCAGTAAAGGTGAAACTTCAAATACGTGTTTCTCGAAAAGTAAAAAACTCCATATTCGCCAGTTTGGCAATAAGTCGACGAATTGGTCTACTTGGCAAATTAACGTCATGTTGTGTATTATATACTTTATAATCTTTTGTTGTAATTTATCCGATATTTTTTTATAATCCATTGCCATGGAAATCTTTTATTCTACCAATGTATATACTGTATGGCAAATTAAATACGTTATTAAAAAAAAAACAAGCCAAAAGTGCGGCCGATGTTCCCCGCAGAAATCCCAAAGTAAAGAGATTATACATATTAATTTATAGCACATTAATTTTTTTCAAAAGTATCAATTAAAATCAGAGCTGTTATGTTCCAAAGTCTTGACCAATCAAATTGCTTATCGCTCCTTAACCTAAGCAGAAAATTCTCCTCATCGAACTTAGTCAAGGTAATCATTACTCCCCAAAGTTTCGAACACGAATGCATCAACCAACAGATTACTTATCTCTGCTTGCCGAACGCAGACAATGTTTATCACCCATTTCCATCAAGGTATTCATGTAAGTATTAACATTATACCTCAATTAGGAGGGTTATTATGTTCCAAAGTCTCGACTAATCAAATTGCTTATCGTTCTGCTTACCCCGAGCAGAAAATAAATGGTCATTATCGACCTCAGTCAAGGTACTGATGTAATAAAATTGTACACCAAATTTCATCACTCTCACTTAATTAGAACTAAAGTTATTGTGTCCGAAAGCATCGATCAATCACATTGCTTATCCCTGCTTACTTTGAGCAGAAAATGCTCCTAACTTCAACGTTCTGGCGCAATTAGCAGGAGAGGAATTGTGTTCCAAAGTCTCAGCCAATCAAATAGCTTACCGCCCTGCTTAACCAGAGCGGAAAATGGGTCGATGACCGGGAACAGAAGCCGAAACAATTTCTGGTTACAGAGGGCGGCGTCAGTCTTTAGCGAGAGGCGAATGGGCGGAGCATACCGTATAGGCATCCCCCAAAATAATTTGGAGAATTTGACGGCCGCAAACCCGTTTTTCCGTAAATCAAGCGCTTGAATACAGCATCTTCAAAGTTTTCTAATGTGGCCTACGATTTAGGTGACTGTCTGGAATTCCAATCAACGAATCCGTCGTTTACAGTACAGGTAGTTAAAACCAATTTAACTGTCGCAATCGCCGTTTCATGCCATTCCAGCCTTGAATACGGCAACTCCAACGTGTTCTAATATAGCCTAACTTACTGTATACATGTGTAGATTAAATAAAGGTTTAAAATGCTTAAAGATACATTATGGGAAATTAGATAACGAGGTGGTAGTTCTCACTGTAATAGTTGATAACTACATATTGTAAAGGCATTTTGCTGAAAATTTCAGTCAAATTAATCCACTATGAACCGAGAACTATTTGGATGAAAGTTCCGCTTAACCTCGATCATCATTACTTAAGTCAGACAAAACTAATCGTCTCGATTATCCATTTAGTCGTTAAGCACGAAGGGAAGTATACTGGCCCAGTCTTTTCTATTTATTTTACATTTCGATTTATATAAAAGTATTAATTTTTAGTAAACTAACACTTTCGTTTCCATTTGTATAAAAAAAAATTGAGTAAACCTGTAACCAGCACCAGAGACTGGACAATTTGCGAGCTTCGCAATAAAATGGGCGTTCCTGTCCTGTTTTACGTTGTTCCTTATTTGGAATGATTGAAAGTTGTCAAGCAAGCCCCGAGTCACGAATTTGTAAATAAAGTCTGCGGGCTGATGTCACGTTTTTGTTTCCATTCGCCATTCGGCTTCGTCCCGATACGCATGAACTGGCTTCGTTAAGTTGTTATAATGATGTCGTGTGTAATTATTTATGTTCATTCACCTCATCCCATACGTTGTATCCGTTCATTCGACAGATATTGTCCGTCAACAAAATTCTTAGATCGTTAAAGTATCACTAAATAACAATAACTGTTATCCACAACAAACATCTCGCACCTACACCAGTTTGCCAGTTAGTCGACAGCCATGTTTATTATCACGTGATGTTAGATATGTCGTGATCACGTGCACGACGTCACACGACCTACATAATGCAGATTGACCTACTAGATGAGAATGAAGCTCTATTTGCCCAGTCTCTAGAGATTACGTTTTTTTTCGTTTTTTTTTTTTGAGAGGACTGGCCAATTTTTGGTGTGTGGAGAAGACTGGCCACCAGTCTAGAAGGGAAGTTTTGCAGCAAATTAGACTATAATCCAACAAATATCGCAGGCTAGCCTTGACATCGAGAGCTAATTATAGTCTGCATTAGTTAATTAATGTCTAATAGTTCTTATATTTCTAGCCGAAAGAAAGACCTACAATAGACAGATTTTGCGCTTACAAAATGTATGTTTATAGAAAGGACTATTGTTAAGTTGTCTACATGCCAAGATATAAATACCAATACTCGTTCTTCAAGATGCTGTATTCAGATACAAATGAGATTGAAGGAACAATGTTTTATTGACAAATTTAATCCAAAATTAAACATTTCAAAATAATTACAATATTATGCTATATACCATACTAATCAGCAGTGAATATTCACTGGGTCTCTACAATCACTGATGCGACTTAATGAGTCCTAAATATTAACTTTTTTCCTCCGACAAATTAATTCTAAAACATGTTTTTTATGTATTAGAAAAATAAATAAAGGCGCGTGGAGTATTTGTCGGTAAAAAATAATTCCAATTTAGTGTAAATGGGTATTAAAATAAGTAAACGGCTTCTGCTTGAGGCAGCAACGTTTTTTAATAATTGACGCCGCGTGATATGAGGTCACGTGTCGAAGACACTTATCTGTTATTAGAAGACTTTCGTAATTCTCTGTGAAACAGATTGGTTATAAACATCTACTTCATTATTATTACATTATTGTATTATTATTCTTCCGTGCGGTCATTGTTATACGAAACGGAAAATTAAAATATGGTAGACCTACTTTCTTTAATCATTTTTAACCGATATTTAATTGAGGTGACTTGAGCAAATGAAAGACATGTTATCTTTGAGATTTATGTAAACTTGTGATTGTATTACTTCTGGGTTTTAAAAAACCCCACATAATTTGCAAATAAGTTCTTGCGCATCTGTCTTCATGTCTTGTTTCACTCATCTTTCGGGACATTGGGTTATTGGAGGTAGGGACCCCAGAACATGTACATACCAAATCAATCTGATTAAAACACAGATCTAATTTCGTTTCGTTTTTTATTGTTCAAAATTTCGTTTTTACTTGTCTTTACTACTCTTGGATCTGGAGGACTTGTTATTTAACTCGCGTTCTGCCTGAAATGAGGGGTCAGCCAATCAAATGGTCTGTCGAATCGACCATAAATATGCCAGTATGTGTTGAAGAAATGCAAAGTTACGTATTATACGTAAATTTGGGTTCGCGTCGAACTGTTTTAGGTTAGTGGATTCACGAAAATGGTATAAGGAAATACTTAACACCACTGGCATATCTCCAAATGAAATAATGGCCTCAAATATATTAATTTTGAGACTACAATTGCTATTTTATGATAAAAAGATAGGCTGGCACTGCCAGGCAGGATACGCCCACATTTTTGAGAGATGGATAGAGAACAAGCAATACCGAAAGTGATTTTTCCTACATCATTAAGTCCTGTATTTCATACTGTATTGGGAGCAGCCATTTTGTTGGTCAGTTCCAGTCTGATATTCATGAAATTCGAAGCCGACAATGATTATGGTATGACGGTACACAACCTGGAAATGTTACTTTGCGTCAAAATCGGATAAGAATTGTGACCTGTATAGAGTCCACAACCATGATATACTATATTTTTACACTATTCGCGTACAAACGGTGACCATTTCGTCCGGCAATTTTGGTACGATTTTCACGAAATTCGAACTCAACCTTCCTTACGGTGCAACAGTAATATAATCAGAGGTTTTTTTTTTTAAATCAGAAAATAATTGTTCGAGACAGAGAACAAGCAATACCGAAAGTGATTTTTCCTACAATTAAAGGCCATAATTCATTAAGTTACAATTTGATATGCGCAAATATCGAAAAGAATAAAGATCTTTAGGTTATAAACAAGCATTTCAGGTTTCATCAAAATCGAATTAAAATTGTCACCTTTCCACTGTCCACAACTTTGACATACCATATTTTTACACTGTTCGCGTACAAACGGCGAACTCAACCTTCGGTAGGGTGTAAAGGTGATAGAGTCAAACGTTTTTTTTCAAATCAGATAATAATTGTGACCTCCAGAGGGACCATAGGCAATTTTTCGGACAATCAGGGGCCATAATTCAGGAAGTTACGATTCGATATGCGCAAATAACGAAAGGAACCAAGATCTTTGGGTTATAACCATGCATTTCAAGTTTGATCAAAATCGAATTAAAATTGTGACCTCTACAGGGTCCACAACCATGATATACAATTTTTTAACAGTATTCGCGTACAAACGGCGGCCATTTTGTATGGCAATTTTGGTCCGATATTCCCGAAATTCGAACTCAAACTTCCTTACGGTGTAACGGTAATATAATCAACCGTTTTATTAAATCGGATAATAATTGTGACCAGCAGAGGGACCACAAGCTAAAATAAGGCGATTTGGCGTATAATCAGGGGCCATAATTCAGGAAGTTACGTTCCGATATGCGAACCAAGATCTTTGGGTTATAACCATGAATTTCAAGTTTCATCAAAATCGAATAAAAAATGTGACTTCTACAGGGTCCACAGCCTTGATATTAGTCTCTATCATCCACACAAATATTCTACGAATATTAGTCTGGATGGGTTCTCAAAATTTGACGGAAAATAGGTCATTGTCTGGATTATCCAGTCTTTTAAGTTACCAAGTACTGAATCTATCAAAACAGCTCGTTTGTCAACAATGACACTCTTTAAAATTTTGTTTGTAAAGGTTTCAATTGTAATGGTAATTTTCTCTCGTCATGAATCAGACGTATGGCTTCTCACAATCTTCTTAATTCTTCATCGCCTCTATTTTGTTTCTAATAATAGATGTGCCAAGAGAATTGTGGGATATATTTCAACCACGCTTTATAGAATCTAGCAAAATCGGCCCGGCTTCATAAGATCTAGCACTTACCCGAGACTTTAGCCAAAAGGTTCCATTGCGCATGCGTAACCAAATGTTTGGTTTTTTATGGGGTAGATTACCCAGTAATTTTCGTCAAAAATTGAGAACCGTCCCAGACCCTCCGTGCGTTGAAGACTAGGAGGTTCTGGGTGACCGAGACTACCTTGATATACCATTTTTTAACAGTTTTCGCGTACAAACGGCGGCCATTTTGTATGGCAATTTTCGTCCGATTTTCCCGAAATTCGAACTCAACCTTCCTCAGGGTGTAACGGTGATATAATCAAACGGTTTATTAAATCAGATAATAATTGTGACCTCCAAAGGGACCACAATCAGGGGCCATAATTCAGGAAATTACATTCCGATAGGCGCAAATATCGAAAGGAACCAAGAATTTTGGGTTATAAACATGCATGTCAAGTTTCGTCAAAATCGGTTCAAAATTGTGACCTCTATAATAGGGTCCACAAGCTAAAAACGTGATTTTTCGTACAATCAGGGGCTATAATCCATGAAGTTTTCATCCGATACATGCCAATATCGAAAGCAGCCGAGATCTTTTGGGGATAAACCTATATTTCAAGTTTCGTCAAATCGGATAACAATTGTGACCTGTAGAGAGTCCACAAACAAATTGTGGACGGACAGGGGCGACGACAATATACGTCCACATAAAAATGTGGGCGTATAACAAAGCAGAGTTATGCCCCTTTAATGAGGATTCTTGTCAGCATGTTTCTCGGGCAATGAAATCGCTGAAAATGGTTCAAGAGAGCACCGGACATGTATGAAAACTATGCCATACAAAAATTTGACCCCGACAAGCTAATGCATGGTATCATGTCTTTCTGTTAAAAATTGACTTTTTGTTTGTCTGAAGTTGCACGTTTTGTAGGAAAATTGCTTAAATCCCGAACTTTGCCCTCCAAATTTGGGACTTTCCGGTACTCCAATTTCGGTAATCTTTTAGGATGGCATTCAGTACACCCAATGCTACCAAAAATCACCAAAAAACCTTTTCTTGCAATTTGTTGGGGGTTGACCCCCTTTTTGTCGTAAATTGACTGGACTAACATAAGACAACTAATAAGCGATGAAGTTTTTGTGACATTTCTAATTTTAATGCCTCCACATTTTACGTTCGTCCGCCAACAATATTGTTTGTGGGTTATCTACAGGTTTTTTTTTTTTTGTTTTTATAAAACTTTAAATGTTTATAACCCAAAGATATTCGCACATTAAAAGTAACAATTTATACCAGATTTATAACATGAAACGTTCGAATATATCACCATTACCCCAAAATCGCAGCTGTAATAATATCAAAGTTGTAGACCGTCTATAAGTCAAAATGTTTATCTAATTTTGTTGAAACTTAAAACATGTTTGTATTCCAGAGATTTCGGTTCCTTTTGATATTCATGCATATATCACCGTAACTCACTGGGTTATGACCCCTGAGTGTGAAATCAGCGGTTGCCATTCATATACGCCCACATTCTGCAGGAGATGGAAAAGCTATAAGCTGAATAAAAACCGAGATTTTTCATACAATCAGGGCCCATAATCGAGTAAGTTAGGGCCTGAAATTGGTCAAAATTGTAACCTCTATGACATTCACAACCTTGAATTTACATACGTTACTAACGAAACTGTCAGAAATAATGACAGTTCCTTGTACGCATAGTGTAAAAATGTGTAATACGAAGTTTGTGGATTTAAAAAAAAAAACAAAACAAAAAAGCGTTGAAATATATCGCCTTTACACTATAACGACAATTGCATCTCAAACAGTTCGCAAGACCTCAATGACCATATTTACCATCTTGTAAATATGTAAATAACCATCACCCATATGTCATGTATTTGATCTGAGTTCTGTTCTGTTCTGAATACCGTTAGTCCCGAAATGACCTGGTTTGTGGACGTCAAACCCCATTTCTCTCTCTCTCCCATCATTGAATACCGCTCTGGTTATTCAGTGGTTCAAGAGAGTGTACCCCAGGGCCATTATAGACAGGGATACGCCCGAGTGAACCATTCAATAACACAAGCGGTATTCAATGGTCATTGAGGTCTGTATTTATTTTATACCTATATGCAAATAAGAACAAATTCAATTGTGATTGAGTTCTATTTTATTGTTTAACTACACTGTACATGAAATCTGTTGATTTCTAAAACCGTATCAAACATCCTGAAAAGTGATCCAATTATAGAACATACAACAATAAAAAATAGTTCGCCAAAGTTTTTAGTAATTTCCCCAAAATACGCAAATTAATTAAAATGATTGTTTTGTAAGACCGTATCACACCGTCCTAAAATACGTGTTTATTACATCAATTACAATGATATTTAACATATGATAATTTACGCACAACTATAATTTTTATCCTTTACAACACCAACTTTAAGGCTTCAAAGGTCGTTTTGTAAGAGGTCTACGGTGGCATTATGATCATTGTCCGAAGGGGTGTTCGTCGTTGAGTTGATGTAGCCATTAGATACAAGATTGATGTTAAAAGTTCTACCGCAAATCGTGGCATGTCCAAAGAGTCCTCATGCTGCTTTGGTGTGTTGCGCTTGTTTCTGTTGTGTACACTGCGGTGGTTGTTTTCATAGTTTTGATTTTTCAGCAGAAAGGTACAGTTAGAAGCGACGATGTAGTTGTTAATAGAGTTGGTATTTTTGCTGTCCTGTTGTTGGCACGCCCGCATCTGAGAGGCGCGATATACTAGTTACCCGCACGGAATGATTTGTTAATCGACCCTTCAATCCAGCATTTTGCGCCATTCTAGGCCTCATTAGCTGTAAGGTATTAATGCCGATTGACTAAGAGGTTAACTAGACTTTGCATTCGTCTTTCTTAAGACTCTTCGGTTGTAGTTAAAATCTTGCATCTTCGTGCAACATCAAACAATTTGATTGCTACGGCAGGCTATCTGTCAGTATTCTCCTTGTTACTGTTAATACGAGGAATATAACCCTTCCAGTTGTCATTTTCGTCAGTGTCTTCATACTCTTTTCTCGAAACTGCACATATTCACCTAGTTCAGGATCAGAGAGAAGTTCCAGATTGTTCAACATTAACTGTGAATGTTCGTCATTTCCACGAAAGCAGAATAACAAACCAAAGTATCAAATTGTATTTAGTAGTGACTGGGGTGAATGCATGCCAAATCTCCAAAGTAACTCCTCTTCTTCATAAGTTAGCTTCTGTGCTTTTCTCTTCAGGTTTCCTTTCCCTTTCTTTTTGAGTATACCTCGCATTGTTGCAAGTACTCCCTCGGACACGTCAAACTCTTTCGATGAGATCAACCTTTTCCAGTAGCCTTAATCACGTAGATAGCGACCAATCCCCTGTGGAAGCTGGTTAGCGAGTTCGGCTCGTAATCCTCCCCATTGCCTTTCTTGAAGACCACGAGGAAATCCCCAATACATAAATCTAATTTATCGGCAGTAATTTATTCTCCTTTCCAGGAATCACCTCTTCATTTTAGGTATCTATGGGACATAATTAGGAAGATAGTAAACGCGTCAGTTAAAAATATCTAGAATAACAGCCGAGAGAGACATGTTATATTTACCAATCAAATCAATATGACGGCCAAAACACTTTTTAAAGGATTTTATAAGTTTAGTGCGCAAGTATCCCTGTACATATTTAATTTATCTGACCATTTTCAGTTGTAGTGTACGATCCAAGCGTCGGCCCAGAAAGGTCATCCCCCCACCCCCTGACAACGTATAGCCGACAGGACGGGACTAAACAGGACATGAGGTAGCGTACACATTGGCGTGCACATAAAAGACCCCTTTGCAAAAAACAGTATCAACAACTAAATAGATCCGAAGAAATGCTTTTGATAGTTTCATGTCGATCTGTTCTGCAGTCATTATGCAACAGTTCATTAATAATGGGTCACAAAATGCATAAGGGTTTTGATGACTGTATATACATTAATGTGACCATACACTTGTTTCTTTTGTAGTGATCGAAATCAAAATCATGGCTCTTAATACAACATTAGACTCCCTGGAAGCAACTGGAAGTTTATTCCCCACACTAAATGATAGTCTGGCTAATTCTACAGCAGATGATCAGTATTCCAACGACAATGATGTTCCCGGTAGTGGGGGCTTCATTACAAAAGTCACAGCAGATGCCATTCGATCAGCGATAAACTGTTATTTACTTCCACCAATAGTGCTGCTCGGAATGATTGGTAACATGATGAGCTAGATTATTATGGTGGCAAGAAAATGCGACAGTACAGTACCAACATTGTTCTTGCTTATTTAGCTTTTATCGATACATTGTTACTATTGATTGCATTCATGAGAAAGATGCCTGTCTTGTAGGTAAAGCTGATCCACTCGCAGCTCAAACCATGGATTATATAATGCTTACTGCACCGTTCATATTGGAGCTCATAACCAGTCGTACATCCAGTTTATTGTCGTTGGTTATATGCTGCGAAAGATTTATTGCCGTTTTCAAACCTTTGAAAGTGAAACTGTGGATAACTCCTAAACGTATGATATTTTCTATATCAGCCGTTACAGTAATCGTAATCGGGCTTCTTGCTGTGGACTTTGGTTTGATGACAGTAAGTTGGTATTATGACAACACAAAGAACAGAACCATGGCCCGAATAACTTATCAGCCAATCTATTTGAAGAAGCAAGAATTCTTTGATTTTTACAACAGTGTATTCCTAGCAATAACTTTGCGAGTTTTACCGATGTTTCTTATAACCATTCTCACTATAGCAATTATCACACAGATTATGCGTCGAAGGTGGAAATGGCTGAAAGATGTCACACTTGCTACACAAAACCCTAATGCAGAGAATGATATGCAGACCATGACCAAGATGTTGATGACTATTGTCTCGGTATACATCGTATGCTTTCTTCCTAGAACAATTTTCATTATTCTGACGTTGATAGATAAAAGGTTCTCGCTACGTGGAGAATTTCGTAATGAGTATCGCACAGCTAGCTCCATATCTTCGCTTCTTGGGGTTTTTAATTCTTCTGCTAACTTTGTAGTTTACATAGTGATGAACAAAAAGTTTTCAAATATACTGGTTCAAATGTTGTGTGGCTTCCGAAGAAAAAATAAAAGAGATGATCATGGAACAGTCGAATCAAATGGAACAATAAGTAGCACGTTAAGTATCGCAGTGACCTAAAACTATACAAAAGCATCTCTATATAATCCCTTTAAACTACATATTGATCGTAATTTATATATTATTTATGTAGTTCTTACATTCTGTTATAAAGTTTGAAGCACCACATTTACATGCTATATACATGTATATATATATATATGTATATATATTATACTTTTCGCTCATCACAAATAATGGCATTGTTTTGAGATGGACAAAATGCATTTATCTTTACATATGTACATATATAGTAACTGGTTTTAAATTGTTTATAGATTTTTCTGTGGTTACATAGTGTATTGGTAACTAACACGCTATGTTTGCGATACCACCCTAGATAAAAGAGAAAGTACCCCCACGAAAGAAAGAAAGAACAATAGGCGTGTTAATCTGTTGCATATGAGTATAGTTTGGGAACATTGTGTGGGAAGTAATCTCTGGATAGATTAAGATAGACGTGTTAATGAAACATTGTTGTTTATTGACTATAAAGTCGAGGAGCGTATTTATTGACCATTGTTGCTTATTGACTCTGAAGTTGAGGAACGTATTTATTAATAAAATTGTGTTCTATCTTTTTATGAAATTTCATTTGAAGATGTTATACCAATCTGATTAAAATACAGATCTCTATTTCGTTTGTTTTGTTTTTGGGTTTTTTTTTTTTACTTTCGATGGCCTACTCTGCATGAAGATCTCACCAGTTGTACTGGAAGGTTGTGTCAGAGGTCATACGATTAACTAATCAGCATTGGTGTTTCGAGTGGATTACCCATAGTTCCGTGCACCTCACACCAAAAGCGCGCCGTAACAGACCGATTCATTGGCTAATCCCTCACATCATCCAAACACGTCAATCACTACAACTCTTCCAGATCATAGTATAGACAAACAAAATTTTGAACTGCAAATAACGAAACGAAATAGGATCTGTGTTTTAATCAGATTGGTATTGAGTACATCTAAATATGTGTCTATGTTAGAATCGGTGGTTATGCACTTTAACCCGTTCATGTTGACCCTATGTATGTATATATAATTAATTCACTATCCCATTGTGAATCTGTAATAAAATAAATGTTACAAGTTGGTGTAGTAATATCAAACTAAAGGAATGGTTGAAAAGCCTCGAAACCTGCTCCTACGGACAGACTTGTTTATATAAGCTTTCTGAATGGAGAAACAAGGCCTAAAATCATAACGAAAACCTTGTTAACCCGATAGCAGCATAGGTTTTAACATGTTTTGGGGTATTAACAGTTGGGTTTATAAGCGTATACAGGAGCCACGGTGGGTAGGAAGCTGGCTCGCTGGCCAGAAGGTCGGTGGTTCGAGGGGAAAGTTCATCTGTATAGTGTTCTGCGTGGTTTTCAGTTGTGAGTGATGCAGGAAAGGGGCCTGACAAGGGCAGCTGCCTAGTCGTTTGGATGACAGGGTTACCGTCTCCAGCACCACCGCATTTTTAACATCTTTTAATTTCAAATTTGGTGTTTGATGCATTGAGGTGTACATTGGACTTCGTTTGTTCGTCCAATCCGAACTTGAAAGCTCTCCTTGTCAGGCCCTCCATCCTGCATCACTGACAAAAACCAGATGAACTTTCTTGACAGCTCTGCTTTGCCTGCCTCATTATTGATATAAACCAGATGAACTTTTTCCAACAACGGGAACGAACCCGCGACCTCTAAAGCTTGTGAACCCAATGGTTAATACCCTATAATATATGTTAAAAACTATTGTTTCTATAGGGTTCACAAGTTTTTTTGTAATGGGGATAATGTTTGGTGATTGAGTCTCTAGATCAGAAGGTAGCGGAAACGATATGATCCGTTCCCTCTTTAACCCTAATGCTTCACACCAATATATGAAGGAAAAAAAAGTGTATCGTCAGAATAAAGGGAGGAACGCGTATCATCTCTTTATGTCACCAATGCTTCAAAGAGTCCATCCCCATTACTAAAATCTTGTAAACGAGATGGCTGTCAATGGGTCAAGTGCTGTTATTTCAATTGACAGTCTCTACGTGACAAGCAATGGGATCGCTTGTCCAACCTCATGGGTTCTCCCCGGGTCAACTGCAACATACCCATACGCGCAAGCGAATTATTGAAATAAAAACGGACCATGTTTTAGTCCCAAAATAACCTAGTTAGTGTCTCAAGCCCAACCATATAACGATAGAGATCACGGTTGTGTTATTAACATATTTTTTTTTCACCTTCGGTGTTTGGAGCATTGGATCCAATAGTCGACGTTTAGACCGACATTAATTAATTCGATTAATCGAAATGATTAATTCGTTCAAACGAATTCATTATTTCTTTTAAACGAAATACCAATTTGTTATAACGAAATATTAATTCGTTTAACAGAAATATTAATTCACTATAACGAAATAATTTATAATATGGGTTTTCCGATCATGAAAGCCAAGCTTCATCTCGCTATTATGCGATGGGAAATTCTCGAGAACATTAACTAAAATTCTCGAGATCGTTAACAAGGGATGGGATAAACTCAAGAAAATAATCAAGGGATTTCGATAATGTATCACATGATCGCAGTATCCGGATAAAGTATTGCACGGTCGCAATATCTCTAGATATTCCACAAAGTTTTGCGCGTCCTAATTGTGTTTGTCCCACGTCTTCCGGAGCTAAGTAGGGAACTGCTACAATGGTTTTCTCTTATCACGTTTTGGGATACAATAACCCTGTTTATAAAATCGAGGTAGGATGTTCAAACTTGTTCTAGCTGTTTATTCGGTGAATGGCATTGTTGAAGTTCTATTATATTGGTTGAAGCCTTTGGACACTTTTGCTATGATATCTTTTTAGATGTCACACTCGTGGTTTCGCCCTGACGTTGCTGTGGGGGACGGAGCTGGAAATAGTTATTTTGGGTGAACATGGCAGTATATTAATGTATTTTAGCACGCATTACAAGCTATAGTGCAGTTCTAGCATTCTGGTTTTAGCAGTGTCTGATCAAACTGTTGGTTGGCGTCTACCCCAACATGAATTTGAAAAAAAAAATCATTACACAGACTTCTTGTAGACTTTTGTTAACGTACCATATTTGTATTTACCATATAATACCGAACAAGATATAGTTCTTTCATGGTCGCAAGCAGAATTGCTTCTGGTGGTTTAGCTGTGCTATCCACAGAGTATCAATCGGCGGTGAAAAAGTGGCAGGAACAACGCCCACTAAATATATACAGCTTATTGAAAAGTACTGAAAATCATCCCTTTTGGTACATTATTGTCCTATCGTTATTTCCTTGTAGTAGATATCAACAGTTGCCATCATTACTTTCAACACCCGTTATATATACCTCTCCAGACTATGACTATATGCCCTGCATACAAATACAAGCTTGGGTTATACTGGCGGTGACCAATCTCGTGTCAACATCCTTTACATCCCGAAAGTTCTAAGATAAAACCAGATAGACCTAGCGTGAAGTTGTCGCTGTTGCAAGAATATATCCAAGATGGAATGTTCTCATGTCGGTTGGTCCAAGAGTCTGCAGGGCGAGCATTAAGTGAACCACAAACTGCTGTTCGAGTGGACCACGTTTAGAATTTCATATCGAGACCTGAATTTACATAAGATATGGCGTGCGACAACTAGATCATGAAACTTGGCCACCGAAAAGCACTGGATATCCCAAATTTATTACCAACAGTAATAGGAAATGAAATGAAATGGGGTTTAACGTCCTACTCTTTTGCACCTAACCTGGGCTAATGGAAGACGGGAACGTGTGGTTAATTAATTCCTATCTAGATTCGCAACCTCTTGGTCGTACCACGGTACAATATTTTCACGATGGGACAAGACAACATCGCAGCTGATGGAGCACAAGATTTTTCGACTTGTTATAGTGAAAACATTGTCAGAAATTCTAAAAACTTCATGGGTACTAAAAGTGTCGAAGTCGCTTCAATCTGCACAACTTTACTTAAAAACGGATTTTAAGGTGATCTGGGACATTAGCTCACAATACCAAGATCACTGCGTTACGTTTGCATTGTCTGACTCTAATCAATACTCTCATGGATCAAATTTCTAAAAAAATTGAAATTAGCTATAGACACAATTGAAACCGTATTTTCTGGTCTGACAGTAGAATATAATAATGAATGAAAACAGGGTGAACTAGTGTATGATTTCGACCATGAAAAACTTGCTGTACAAAACCCGAAGGTGCACATATTACGTGCTATCGATCAAGAGGGGACAAAAGTGACGTATTGGGTTTATTGTTGTGTAACAATGGACAGGCTGTGAATTTCTTGCCCTCACGGTTCAGAAAGTCATAACAGGACTAGTTTGGAAAAGGGTATCAGCTGGCAGGTACTGCAATAGTAGTCAAATCTTATGACAAATCTGAGTTTGGGATTTAGAGCTGTGTGCATTTCACAAGTGCAACCAGAACTGATACAATTTATTGTGTGCAATGGAAGCAAACATAGAGGAGATAAAACAGGCAAACAGTGAGGCGTATGTGCCCTGCCAAATTTCATTGGTTGGTATTTTGGGACACGATAACTTTGGCTCTTATTTAAGGGAAAGTGGTGAAACTTGGTGTAAAGTTTCATCATATCAATACCTTGACTAAGTTCGATAATAAACATTTTTAACTCATCTTAACCAGAGCAATTTGAAGGAGCTTGACAACTTTGATTCTATTTGGATGATTGTGGTGACATTGCGTCCATAGTTTCATTAAATGAGTACCTAAACACGGTTCAATGCTGAGCATTTTCTGCTTAAGCAAAGTAAAGGTTTCAATCTGATCAGTCGATGCTTTTGAACATAATAACTTTCCTAATTGCGGTAGAATATTCCATCTTGGTGTAGGTGTCGATTAGGTGAATGCCTGGGCAGAATTCGGTCATGGGTATTTAAGACTTAGCTGACATAGTTTCATTAAATGAGTACCTAAACACGGTTCAATGCTGAGCATTTTCTGCTTAAGCAAAGTAAAGGTTTCAATCTGATCAGTCGATGCTTTTGAACATAATAACTTTCCTAATTGCGGTAGAATATTCCATCTTGGTGTAGGTGTCGATTAGGTGAATGCCTGGGCAGAATTCGGTCATGGGTATTTAAGACTTAGCTGACATAGGCAATTTGATTGGTTGCGACTTTCGAACACGATGACCTTAGTTCTAATTGGGTGAGAGCGATAAAGCTCCGAGTATAGATTCATTACATCAATACCAAGCTTGAGTAAGTTCGATGGTGAGATTTTTTTCTGCTTAGGCTAAGATAAGATAAGCAATTTGAATTGAGGTAGAATGTTTCCATTTGTAGACGTTCAGTGGGTGGATGTTTTGACTGAGTTCGATGATTAACACTTCCCACTGTTGCTAAGCGGAACTAAGCAATTTCATCATTGGTCGATGCATTCGGACTAGGATTGTAGCTGATGTAGAGTGGTGAAAGTTAGTGTATAGTTTCACTACAGTGTACATATACTTCTAAACCTTAAAGGTGAAATTTCATATTTTCTAAGAAAGTCAAACCATTATTATTTTTATGTCTTTTGCTCAATAGGTTGTCAACCCAATATTATACGATCATAGGCATTATTTTCAACATTTATACATCTGTCACTCAGGAAATAATAGCACAATTACCCCCCTTGCCCCCACCCCAAACCCATGCAATAGCAACCTTCAAACATTTGATTGGCAATAGTGAATTATAGGATTATTCTTTAACAAGGAAGGACGGTTTATAGATACCATAAGGCTTTATTTTCAAAATATAACTTAAAAATATGAAATTGCAGCTTTAACTGGGTTTGATTGCTCAATACTTTTGAAAAAGATCAAAGTGCAATTAAATAATATGTGTCATCTATGTCTTTGGAGATTTCGACGGGGGACATCAGCCTCACTGTTTGCAGGTTTCAATAGGTATGTCGTCGGTTGGGTGGGTTTGAATGACGTTCTGTATACCATCTTTTGACAATTTACTATTAATAGATTTTTACAAAATCCGGTTGTGATCCCAATGAATCACATCAAGAAATATGAAAACAACACGTTAAAAACTATCGACTTCACGGGTTTTTCGAAAAGGGTGAGGGTGTAGGCATATAATAATGAGATTATACTGATGGTCAAGCCACCCAAATATA
Organism: Patella caerulea; assembly: GCA_036850965.1. Lineage (NCBI taxonomy): Eukaryota > Metazoa > Mollusca > Gastropoda > Patellidae > Patella > Patella caerulea. Next base: position 32,016,225 of record JAZGQO010000006.1, read on the forward strand.
TTTAAAGTTATTAACATTGTGTCGAAAGAGCAGACTTTTACTGAAAATACATTAGTTCCATTTGATAACGGGGGGCGATTGCCCACTTAAAGGCGAAAACATATGAGTAGAAGAATATATGATACATGTATTTGTTGTTACTTTTATGTAATTTATTGTGAATAAAGTTATTAATTAGTTTAAACCTAGTAGTTTTAAACTAAAAATCAGACTATACTTTTAACACAATTGTATTCGATAATCTCCTGGCTTGATTAATCCCCCATGAGAGCAATAGCAGGTGATACGGTGAGATGTCCCCATTATCCCCGATCGTTGGAATATATCACCCACCGCTACACTATAATGATGGTTGAGTTTGATTTCGTGAAAATTGGATCCAAACAGTGTGGCTCCCTGTACGCAAATAGTGTTTAAATATATATACTATTCAAAAAAAAGTAGGGGATATTTGATTTTTAAGTGTTATTAAAGTCACCTAATGAAACTGACGAAGAAACAAATGACAAAATGAAATGAAGTTCACATTCGTCGATTTATTCCAAATGATCGTTAGACTAAGTAAGGCACAGACTGACCATTATAAGGGTAAAATGATACCCGGGGTCAAACAGAAAAGTTACCACAGCATCACAACAAAGTCAGTAATGGGTAAATCCTCCTCTGTTTGCCAAACAAGCATTGATCCAACGTGGCATACTCCTAATGAGACGTCTAAGATCATTTTGGTCCAGATTGTCCCATTCCTGTTGCAACGCAGCAGCAAGTTCTTGGACATTGGCAGGGCGTTGTTGACGTTGACGTAACCGCGCCCCAAGCATGTCCCAGACATGCTCGATGGGGGAGAGGTCGGGACTCGGTGCTGGCCAAGGTAATGTGGTGATGTTCTGTTGTTGGAGGTAACCTGTAACGACCCTGGCCCTGTGACATCTTGCGTTGTCATCCTGGAAGATGAAACGGCGGCCATGACGTCGTGCGAACGGCACAACATGGACTGCCAAGATGTTGTCCCGGTAGTACTGGCCTGTAACACGCCCTGCAACAACATGTAAAGCCGTTCTTCCAGCAACAGTGATGCCTCCCTACACCATAACAGAACCACCCCCAAATCGATCATGTCTGATGACGTTAACGTCTTGGAAGCCACACCCTCCTACGTCTGTCCAAAAAATCAACAGTGAACCTTGACTCATCTGAAAACATCACATTGCTCCAGCGTCGATTATCCCAGTGTTGACGATCCCTACACCAACGACGTCTTGCCTGAATGTGATGATCTCTCAAACAAGGGATCACGCGAGAACGTCGGGCGCGAAGGTGACCCCTATGCAGTTGATTCCGAATCGTCTGGCCACTCACACCAGTGTCTGTTTGAAGACGAGCGCTGATCTGATTTGCTGTGATGACACGATTTCTCAAGGCCAAGGTACGGATAAATCGATCCTGGGCTTGAGTTGTCGCCCTTGGTCGACCTGAGCGTGGTCTGTCCTGTACAGATTGTGTATCACGGTATCTGGACCATAGCCTGCTTATGACAGACTGAGAAACATTCATCGTCCGCGCCACAACCGCCTGTGTTGTGCAGATCTGTAGCATGCCAAGGGCACGTAACCTTTCATTTTGGGTAAGCCGACGCATATCAAAATTTGTTTTCTGGTCACTAAAACAATTAAACTGATGTTTCCACCCGGGAATTCAATGCCACAATGACTGTAACATTCAAAGTCAGAGTCGTGCAAATCTTGGGTTGGACCCCCATGATGATCCCAAGCATCACCTGCATTCCATGCGGTAGCTATTGGTGCGTTTGGGCGTCACATGTAACTAGAAATGTTTCTTCTGTTAGGTTCTATAGTGACTTTTTTCGTAGTCATTTGCATATTTTAGTATTATGCCCCCAAAATCAAATATCCCCTACTTTTTTTGAATAGTATATTATCGTGGTTGTGGGCCTTCTAGCTAGAGGTCACACTTTTGATCCGATTTTGATCAAACTTAAAAAAAACATTTGTTTATGTCACATAATCTCGTTTACTTTCGGTATTCACGCATACCGGATCGTAGCTTCCTGGATTATGGCCCCTGATTGTACTAAAATCTCGGAATTTTTCTTAACTTAAAGCTAAACTCCGATTATAAAACTACCGAAATTTAATTTAAAAAAAGGTAACGCCCAAAGCAACCGCCATACTTGTTTTCAATTTCTTGAACTAGTATGGCGATCGCTTTGAGCACAAACACACAGGCAGGGGACGCCCACTACCACTATATACTTTCTCAAGAGAAGTGTGCACTTCAGACTAGGTGGTCACAACCAATAATCTCCTGACTGACAGAAGTTTTTTTTTACACTATCGGTTCACAGAAAATATTAATGTTACACAATTGTTATGTCTGATCAGGTATATTGCTTTCCTAATTATACGAAATAAGTCAATCACAACGTACTTTTGCTGTAAAGATAACAGAAAACTGCCTGTCCCCAAACAATAACCGATAAAAGATTAGTAATGTCCCTTTATGGTATATGACCAGAAAAATATAAGTTATGTCCCTTGATCTCAATTATAACAATTGGAAGTGAAAACATACTTACATACTTTTTTGATGGAGAGGACTACAGTTTTATTGCTGTTTTGGACGATATTTTGGAACGATAAACTAGACTTTATGACGCAGAAAAGTATTTGGTGTTTCTACTCTATTGTTGTGCAAAACATTTAACGAAATAATAAAACATTGGTTGGTGCGGCAGATTGTTATTGTTTTGGGGTAAGGCAGTTTTTCTGTAATTTTTAGTAATTTTAGAGCAAAAGTACACTGGTTGACTTATTTCGTCTAATTAGTAAAATAATAAGTACCTGATCAGACATAATAATTGTGTAGCAATAATATTTTCTATGAGCTGATAGTGTAAACAAAAACTTCTATCATAGTCAGGAGGTTATTGGCTGTTGACAAGACGTGTTGACCACCTAGCCGGATGTACACACTTCGCTTGACAAGCAGGCGCGGGTCCAGAGGGGGGCGCACCCGGTGCACGCCCCCTCTATTTTTGGAGGTGGCGAACAATTTTTAGCTCTATATATTCTCGCGAGAAAGGAGAGCAAAAATAGTTTATGTTGGAATTCCTATTTTACAGTAATCGTATGAAATTAGTCCTCATGGGCATTTTTTCCCCTCAAAAATCACTGTTCCGGGCTTCGCACTCCCAAGTGGGTGCAGCACGCCCCTCTTTCTGAAAGTCCTGGATCCGCCTCTGACAAGGTATATAGTGGAAGTAGGCGTGGCCAGTTTGTGCTCAAAGCGGTCGCCATGTTGGTTCAGGAAATTAAAAACAAGTATGGCGGTTGCTTTGGGCGTTACCTTTTTTTTTTATTTAATTATTTCGGTAGTTTTATAATCGGAGTTCAGTTTTAATCTCTATCTATCTCTTGAAAAATGTGGGCGTATTTTGCATGACAATCGCCCACATTCACCAGTCAGAGTATATGAGATAAATTGCTGTCGACCAAGCCAGAGTACACTGATATAATTAAGAGATTAAAAATAGTCCAACCAGTAATAGAGTAATTGAAACGGTTAATCAGTCAGCTGTTCATCATAAATCAGAGTATATGAGATTAAATGCTTACCGCGTGATATAATTATGGGATTAAAATCAAACAGAATAAAATATAGTAGGTACAGTTGTACATCATGAGCCCGATCCACCAATCTTTATTATCCTAACTCGCAAAAATATGGACGAAATATGTAATTCGTTTGGGAATTTACTTCAGTATGCAAATTGACAGGATTAAGACTATTAAATGACAGATTTGGAATGATCGAGAAGGGGATTTTATTTTTAGTAATTTAAAGGGAAGCAGCTTAATTGGCTATTATCGTTTAAATTAGGCGTATTTACCGAATTCTCTGATCATGCTCCAGTGTTTTGAACTGTGATCAGATTAAGCCATTCGAATCAAGTCAGACATCACAACAACAGCTTGAGAATTGTGTTACATGGGACAAGGATAAATGTGAAGTTGTCCAAAATATACGAAACATTAACCAAGTAAGTATTGTTTTCTAAATGACTTAAATCAGATATAAATTGACGCATGTATTGATACATTTTCTAACACATTATCTTAACTGCTACCCCACTATTGTAACACATCGTTTGTTAAAACCGTCACAAAAAATGTTTGTTAAAACTCACAAAAAAGTCCTTAATTAATTGTTTAATAAAGTTTAATGTCGTGTTAAATATCAAGGTATGGGAAAACATTTTTTTTCAATAAGCAGTCACTTGTAATAATCGTTCTTGCGATAATAGTTCAAAGATAGATAAAGCAAAATGAGTATAATTAAAATCCCATGCAAATTGCTTTATTCTGAGCGAAGATATTTAACTTTAAAGGTTCAGATGTGTGCACTGATTGTAACCACCGTACTGGTTATTCGAGGTTAAATCCCGCTTTACTATTTTTACGGTAAATCATTAAACATACCTGTTTTTGATGTTTTAAAGCAAAATTGTTTTGAAAAAAAAAAACAAAAACAATTCATGTCCTAAAGGTTACTTGTATCGACTCACTATTTTTAATTTTTCTCCACAGTATTGCTAACGTAAGCCCAATGGTTACTTGTGTCGACTCTGTATTTTTAATTTTTCTCCGCGGTATTGCTAACGTAAACCCAAAAATTTAAAAATATAGTAGAAATTAGATTGGTTTATTTTTATATTTATCGTTTTCAAAAGGATCAAATTTTAGCTTGTGTAATGGACATTATTTTATTAGTATAATAAATATGTTCAAAAAATTACTCCACATATAAACATAATAAAAAACATAAACCGAATATTAAAATTGTTTGATTTAACCCTTACGCAAAATTAAAACATTGTTATAGATGAAATGAAATGAAATGGGTTTTAAAGTCCTACTATTCTGCACCTAACCTGTGCTAATGGAAGACGGATATACGCCATACAGTGTGTTATGAGGGAAATCTTGCCCGGGCAGCGGCGCTACGGCCTACTCTTATATCGAATTCCAACTGCCAGGGGATCTTTTAAGTGCACGCCAATGTGTACACTGGACCTCGGTTTTTCGTTCCATCCGAACGACTAAACAGCTGTCCTTGTCAGGCCCTCCAATCCGCATCACTGACAAGGGGAAACCACGCCGGAAAATCGAGATGACCTTTCTCGGCCAATGCGACCACATTGTTATAAAAGTCGACGTGCTCGTATCAAGACAGGTATAGCCAGAAAACGAAAGTTATCAGCAATAGTTCATGGTTTAGTATATTATTATAACGTGTCTATGAAACATACAGATTTTCATTCTTAGGTCCTCCATCCATTTGGTTAATTACATGTAGAATACCCCGAACTAGTGGAAAAATTATTTTCTCAGTTGATCTATACAAAAATATTACATTTCTCTTCTATACAACTGTTGCTTTGGTTGCATGTGGCGGTGAACCGAAATGTTACATTAAACGTTATATTGTTTATTACCGTTTTAACGCTCAATACATCATTATGATCTTATAAAGAAAGCTTAATTATGTCACCTTTTGGAAAGGTGACATGTGCATATCTATACCCGGGAGCAGATTAATATCAGCCTATTGTTCTAAGTAAGTTGACTCTAATTGACCTATTATTCATAACTAAACCAAGGCCGGGTTAAACTTGCACATATTCCTCACCTATGGTCATATAAATATAGATTTATTTCGCACAGAAATATACAACATAACAAAGGACATAGTGCACCTTTATTATATAGGAACTAATTTGGGGAAGCCTTTAATAGTGGAGGGCCCCTAACTGCAGACATCCCCACCTTTAATCCTGGGGCCTGTTTCACGAAATTTTAACTAAGATAAAATCAAATTTTAGTAATTTGATTGGACAATATTAGATTAATTTTAGTTCGTAGCCAATCAAAATTGAAGTATCTACTAAAATTTGGATTTTATCTTTAGTTAAAATTTCGTGAAACAGGGCCCAGCGCTATAACTAACTTTAACAATTTTAAGTACATTAGATATACGAGACAGTGGTTTTGTTGATAGCACCAAGGTATTGAAAAACGGTACCATCAATAAAAGATATGTAATAGTTATGCATATTCTTTACATCATATCCCAATTTTAATCAATTTAAAAACAGATTGACAAAATTATGGATAATTGAAACTTTAAAAAGCTCACACTGAAAAACTATTTATAAAACCAACAGGGAACTTGAATAAGAGTAAAAATGTGATAAATAGATATGTCACGTAACCCAAATAAACGGATCTATAATTATACCAGTTGAATGAAAATTGGGGAAGATATGTGGGTTGGACGATTCAACAAACCATCCCTTTTCACCAATAAAACGATTTCAAACAATGAGAGGACCAACATTTTAACTACCCACATCACTTTATAAACATTCATATCATATAACATTAATATTAAATGCTTTTTAGAACCAGTTCTGTCTATTTCAAGGTTGCTACAAATATATTTTTTTGCCCAATTAGCTTTTCGCAATAATGGCATTCGAAGCGTGACATGAAATTTGTGTGTAGACGCTGAGTGAGATATACAATAATTGTGAGGTGAAGCAAAGAGAGACTGATTGACCGACAATGTATGGACCAAATATCGTCCAATACACCATTCTTGGGCGTAAACCATTCATTGCAAGCGAGTCACGTTGATACCGTCATTGTCTCCCTTAACAATAATTAGGCCTATACCAAATCCACGCCATTGTCCATTGAGTATTTCAATAACCTTGAGGTTGCAGATTACGGGCGATGATTAATAACAAAATAGCCATGTACCTGTACACACACACGGATGTCGTCTCGTATGTTTTGTGATACATGTTTGGACATGAAGGGGTTTTAAAAGGATACAACGGGACATAGAAGCGATACTGATGAAAATAACCAACGGTACATGTAAGTACTATAATTTTACAATCAATAGGAACGGTTCATACCACCCCATCTTACGCAACAATAGCCCACATCCTGTCCCCATAGTTTTGTGACGGCTCGAGTGGAATTTGCGACAATTAGAAATAAAGCTGCTCATTTATGATTGAAACATTGCACACGTGTTTTCTAAGATGTCGAAAACTTAGGAAATATCCACTTTCCTTTTTTATTTTTTGGAAGGATATGGCTCCGCTACAATAGATTACTAAGGTTTGCCTTTTCTGTATAAATTAAGTGAAATGGGGCTTAACGCACTACGTTCTGCACCGACTTGGCAAATTAAGATATACGGTATCGATGAACGTAATGTGTGTGTGTGGGGAGGGGGGCAGAACCTGCTGGGAATGCCAGTCAAGTCGTCCACACGAAAAATCTGGTTAAGTCGTCCACACCCGTTGGTGGAGTCGTCCACAAGACTTAGTTTAATTTTGGGATATAATAATACTTTGGTAAAGTCGTCCACACGACATAGTTTACTTTCGCGACATGGTTATTTCTTCCTTATTAGTAATAGTATACGTGGGTTTTTTTCGCCGAGTTCTGCGTGATCATCCTCACTCGTTGGTGGAGTCGTCCACACAACTTAGTTTAATTTCCGGATATAATGATACGATGATACAGTCGTCCACAAGCTTGAGCGGCCCCGTTCATGAATAAACAAGCTAACAGTGAGGCTGATGTCCCCCGCTCGAGTTCTGCGTGACCATCCCCACTCGTTGGTGGAGTCGACCCCGTTCGTGAATAAACAAGCCAACAGTGAGGCTGATGTCCCCCGCCCGAGTTCTGCGTGACCATCCCCACTCGTTGTAGGAGTCGTCCCCGTGACCATCCCCACTCGTTGGTGGAGTCGACCCCGTTCGTGAATAAACAAGCCAACAGTGAGGCTGATGTCCCCCGCCCGAGTTCTGCGTGACCATCCCCACTCGTTGTAGGAGTCGTCCCCGTTCGTGAATAAACAAACCAACAGTGAGGCTGATGTCCCCCGCCGAATTTCATCAAAATAAACCCCATGCAGAAATATATTCCTACACCGCTACCAAACGACCCACGTTTTAAATTTGTTTTCTGAAACCCGTGTTTTATACTTCGTACCGTAGGCGGGCTGAGGTTATTTAAACATATATTTGTCTTTTTTGTCGGTTTAATGTCTTTACATATTATCGTGCTTACCACTGACCTATAAATGTGGCGTATCTTACAATTGATCAAACCCAATTGATAGTGAATCCAATTGATTATTTTACAAAATTTATCTGTCGGTTCATGCACGCTTTTCACACGGAATTGCTCTCTGATGTTGAGAGGCGTTAGCTCTGCTCTTTGATGTCGACATGCGAGGCACAGTTAGCTCGTGCTCTAATGAAGTAGCGGATATAGTTGGTTGGAATTTGGCGATTGTTACAATTTATCCCAATAAGTCAGGGGTTGAAATGTTTGTAAAATTTTAGAAATATTTTTGTAACTTATTTTCACGTGGTCATTGTCACCATTGATTTTCATTTTTAATTAAAACGATTTTGCATTACAACGCATCGCGTCGGGGACGCACGTCATTGGAGACGTGTGTATTGACAAGGTCAAATAAACCAGGGTCCAAGGAATTACAGGAAATTGTTGGTGTATCGTTATGTTGGTTTAGTTGTATTATTTATATTCTACTGGAAACGAAGTTTACGGGTTTTTTTCATAAATCTAATATACCTTTGTCTCGAAATGCCCTTGTATGTATCTAGCAGATCACCAAACAGATCAGACGAGAGTTTGGGGGTTTTGTGTACTCTTTGTTTTCTCATTGTCAGTATTGCTTCAGATTTTAATATCCCTAAATATATCTTTTTTTTTATATATATTATTAAAAGTTCGAATATCATATCCCTAAATATATCATTTTTTTAATATTATTAAAAGTTCGAATATCATATAATATGCTATCTATATAATGGCTGTCTTTGTCGGGGGCGCCGAAACAATTTTCATGTGCGGATGCAAGACCAATTTTACCCCCACCTCTCAGAGTACGGCATCAGGTATCGGACCGCGGGCTCTGCTGCACAAATACTGGCCACGTCGAGGTAAATAAAATTTAACAGATCTTTATGGACCTCCGGGGGCTTCATGGGCCCGAGGCGATGTATCGACTGCACACACCCCTCCAGGGGCCCGCCCATGTTTTCCAACGAATGTTGTGTTAGGGTTGCGCTGATCGTTATGGTTGATTAAATTACAAGCTGAGATGTTATATTATGTACAAGAGATTAAATCGCATCCTAACCAATTAGTAAAGGAAAACTTCCGAAAGTATATAGAGTAGGTACACGCAGCCGCTACCCGAAAACTATCGTATCAGTTTATTTAGAGTGGTTGAAACTTTCAACCGCTTACCAAGTACGATCATACAAACAATACGATTAACTTTATTACAAATCATCGGTAATTCGATCTGAAATCCAAGTTGCCAATTGGTGAATAAAATCCCGAGTGAACATAAATTGATAAAATCTTTAACACCGTTAAGTGAGTCCTAATAACAACATGTTTCTCTTCAAACCAAAGCCGACAAGTTGATATAATAATAATAATAATTTATTTTATTAAAGTGTCACAAATCGTATTTACAGAGGTTTTACATCGTAATACAAAATTTCTGGCCAACATAGGCCTATGAGACACTACAGTTAAAAAACATTAGGTACTATAATATTAAATAATACAATATAAATACTAGCAAAACAGTTAATTACGTAATCTCCTGTATCTAAAAAATCAGTCTAAATCATAAAATTCCAAAAACATTAAATAATACAGTATATAGCAATAAATACTAGTAAAACAGTTAATTACGTAATCTCCTGTGTCTAAAATATCAGTCTAAATCATAAAATTCCAAAACTATAGGCAAAAATCAGAGATAAAATAAAGTATATGTGTAAAATACATATTTTAGTAATGAAATTCCATCCAATATGTTAAAAACAATCTGCGCCTTCGAGGGAAGGATTAATTTTGGTCACGCTCTGTAACTGCGCCTTCGCGGGAATACACACCGTAACACCTCACTGGTTTGCGTGAAGTCATTTAATTGTCAGACCGTTTATTTATTTAAGTAACTCCCTTTTGAATAAGTATGTAAATTATAATATAAAGAAGACGACGAGTGAATGTGTATATCTATGTATAACATCAACGATAAACAAATTCATCATTTATACATTTGCAGCATGGCGTATTTTTTTAAAATTTTCTTAATAACCAGAAGCCTTTAGAGAAGGGTGTTTCACGTTCGCTGGTCTACTTTTATCAAGATGAATCTACATGTAAAAATGTCAGATAAATCTATACATAAAATGGTCCAGTCCTGTGATTTATAGGTGTACGAGCTCGATGAATGTTTGAAAATTTATCAGCAGCAAATGCATTTTCCTGCTAGACCAGCCCGCGAATACAGATACTTCAATGTGATCCAATATAGCCTACCTCATTTAGCTTATCTAAATCTCAAATCCCAAACAATAAATTAATTTTGAAAATTGAACCGCTACAAATGCGTTTCTCTATCCCGTAAATTAAGCAACTTCAAATTCTCCTATCGGTTTTCAACCGAAATCCCACTCTATATGCCGACCCGAATTACAACCATCCAATCAGTCAATCAGTCTGTTGCAGCGGCATTCATAAAAGACAATCGATGCCCGAGAAATGTCGCACAAAGTAGAGTGGCTCCAGTAGAAATTCGTGGTATTCAATTGAAAGAAAAGTAAAATTAATGTGTTATTAAATTTCGGGAACTTTACCAACTAGATGAGATATTCATTTTTGTTTTCACTTTACCCGTTTGCCCGAAAAATAAGATTGTCAGAAAGTCCGGGGGTTTTGGAAATAAGATAAAATTGGTGACGTCTAGAGGGTCTACAAACTATAATAAAAACGTGATATTTCATAAATTATTAGCGGCCATTATCCAGAAAGCTACGGTCCAATACCCGGGCCTTTGGGGTATATCAAAATTGGATGAAAATTCGAACCTCTTGAGAACAACCTGGGTATTACATGCTTTTAAGGGTAGCGGCCAGTTTGGGGCCGATTTGAACTCGGTCGTAATGATGGTGCAACGGTGATGTGATTGAACGGTTTTGCAAATCAAATAGAAACTGTGGGGTCTACAGGGTCCACAAGCTAAAAATGTCGAGATTTTTCGTTTATAAACATACATTGTCAGTTACATCAAAATTGTAAAACCATTGTGACGTCCCAAACCTTGATCTGGTTATTCCAGTCTACATACGCCGTTTGGTTTTATCGCAATGTGTCTAGCTAGGCCGTGATGTGAAATTTCTAGCAAGCTTGCTTCTGTTGCTCCATCCCGACGATTTTCAGGCGGAAAACAAACTACATAATCTAATTCTTCTAGTATTACTTTGTATTTCCACACAACTTTTCTTTTATCAATTCTTTGACGTTTGACAGAAAACGTAAAATAAATATGGGCTTACTTATCAATGTGCGATGGTATTTGAATTTAGCGGTGATTTGGTTTTAATAGATCACATGACAAAGCTCACCAATCAGACGCACACGACGAAAGGTCAACGGGTCGTGTTAAGTGAAAGGTCACCGGTTTGTTTACGTTTTGATAGTAAAAAAGCGGAAGAATAACTAGAGTTGTATGCTCCGTGTAGATTTTGTTTAAAACACCGATGTAAAACCGTTTACTGTGAGAAACTGGGAAAAATTTAGGGTATGTGCTAACCAGTGGATCAAATTAGATGGAAATATTGATATGTTGGACAAAGAATTGTAGGAATGTGCAGACAAAACTCTCTCTCATTCTAACAATACAGACTTCTCACATACATAATTACCAACGTAAAAAAAAAACCCAACAACTGTGTTTGGAGCAGCTAATATTTTACCAGCGAAATAAGAAAAAGAATAATAGGTCTGGGGTTAATTTGTTAAGGGGATCATATCTTAACATTTTCCAATTTTATTGCAAATGCAAGTTGATGAAGATATTCTCCTATTCCTAAATGTATGACAACTCAGACCAAGACAAAAGACCACTGTGGTAAAGACTGTGTCACCATTGAGATGAAATACCATGTGCATTACTTTAAAGTTGCCTTACTGTATCTGCAGAAATTCATGCCCTTCTTGTTAAACTCTACTGTAACAAATGACAGGGTTAGGTATAGAGATCAAGAACCAAACAATATTTTCTCTGTGGATGCAAATCAGGCTGCATTAGGCTACAGATAGTTGTATTTGTTACAAGTGAAAGCTTTCTAGTATGGATTTGTGAAAATTGTTCGAATATGAAAGTGACAGTCAAATGATATTGATGAAATTACATGATTTTTTATGAATAGGCCTACACCTGTATACATACATATGTATTTCTGTAAGCGGTTTGGACATTGGTGTGCATGTAAAAAGACCCCTTGGCAGTTGGAATTCGATATAAAATTAAGAGTAGGCCATAGTGCTGTGCCCAGGCAAAATTTCCCTCATAATAAACTGTATAACGCACGCCCGTCTTCCTTAACCCAGTACATGTATATAGGAGCTACAGATAGATGTATTTTTTTAGAAGTGAAAGTTTACTAGTATGGATTTGTGAAAATTGTTCTAATATGAAAGTGACAGCCAAATCATATTGATGAAAATGTGATTTTTATGAGTAGATCTAAACCTGTATACATATGTATTTTTGTAAGTGGTTTTTACATTAAATATTTTAAACATGTTTTACTTAAATGTACTGTACATGTCGATAAATGTTCATATCATATTTAGCTATTTTAAGTTGACATATATGTTTTTATTTTCCTTTTTTATTCCAATTCAATTCAGACGTGGTTTCCCCTTGTCAGTGGTGCAGACAGAGGGGCTGACAAGGTACAAGGACTGCTGTCTAGTCGTTCAAATGTGACGAAAAACCGAATTCCTGTGTAACATTGGTGTGCACGCAAAAAGGTCTCTTGGCAGTTGGAATTCGATATAAGAGTAGTCCATAGTGCTGTGCCCAGGCAAAATTTTCCTCGTAGTACACTGTATAGTGTATGCCCATCTTCATATAGTCCAGTACATGTATAAGGGCAGAACAGTAGGAAGGCGTTTAACTCCATTTCATTTCTTATTCATATTACTGGAACCATTTTATTTAGTTAACTGTTTGTTTTTCTGTTACATGTACTTTTCTTTACTGGCATATATCTTTTAATTTTGTACAGTGTATACGGACACAAGACCTGATCTGTGTGTAAATACATGTAGTCTGTGCGGTTTAGCCCCCTCAAAAATTGATGATTTCTTAGGAGTATTCTTAGCCGGCCACATCCTAAGCCCCTCCAAAAAATTATGTACACCCCCCCCCCCCAATTTTATGAGCTGGCGACGGGTCCGATTCTGTGGATATAAAAATCTGAAAAGCAGATTAGAAACCACTCCCCAGTATTAATACACTATATACATGATGTTATTATTATTATATACATTTTTCATTAAAGATAAATTATATAAGATTTAGATAAAGAACTAGCCATTCCTGCTATAATAGTTCAAAAGTAGATAATGTAAAATGAATAATTTGAAAATTTCATTCAAATTACTCTATTGTAAGCAAAGATATTAGCCTTTGGAGGTTTGACAGACATGTTCAACAATTTCAACCACTGTACTGTTTGATCAAAGCTAAGTCTCGGTCCTCCATATTTGATTAGATCAAAGTATCGCTGAATCATTTTAATATATTTGAAATCTCATGCCATCGAGTGTTGTTGTTGAATACTGTATGAGGAAGTATATAAAATTGCATTCATTTCTTATTTTTTAGTACTGTATTTCTTTCTATAAAATAAATGTATACTTATTTGACATCTCTTATAATATGTCTTTATTGTTTTTTTAAAAAAAAAACAAGTATAATTGCATGTTCATGGTTGCTAGGTGAATCATTATTAATATTCTGTTGTATCGGTGGGCTCAGATATTTTTTTTTTTTTTTTTTTTTTTTCTCTCAACATTATATATAATTATTATACGGAACCAGTTTTTCAATCATGCCAAAAACGTTTTCATCTGTATACTATATTTACATTTCTTTTGCATATTGTTGTATTGAAATAAAACGGAAAAAATACTTTTTCCAGGAAATATCACATTCATTGATACAATTTCGCTTTTGACCATATTTTTTCCGCAAATCAGGGGCTAGCCGTGTTCACGGTGTCAGCACAACATTTATCTGATGTTATTGTCCCGTAATTCAGGCATATTTGCAGAAAAATTCTCTCATACAAATGTAAACAAGCCAACGTGTTCCGTCTCGTAAAAGGTATTCCCTGGTCTATTTATGGGTATTGACCCCTGACCTAATGACGTTGATTGCTTTTATGGTTTCTGATTGGCTTAGAATATGATTTCTTCACCACATTATGGCTACACTTGACAAATATAGTCCGAGGCGTAATTCGATTGTTAGTCTGATTGTACAAAACATCGCAATAGAAATGTGTACTGCAGTGACGACTTACTTGTTTACTTGTGCAGCAAAGCGTCAGATTTTCGCCTGGAATTTGCTGAGACAAAATGAAACGATTTTCGTGGCTAAATCACAGCCTAAGCCTCGTTCCCCTAGTCTCTTGCTAGAACTGGGACTTAAACGCATTGGTAAAATATTTATTTTGTCTTAAATATTGGATATCAGAAGCCCACCTTTTCAGTGTTTAAGATTTTGGGTGATATTAGGGTTCGATACTAAGCTACTTTAACATGAGTAAAATTGAGTTCTAGGAATAGAAACTCGTGTTATTTATTAAGAAATTTATACTGTGCAGCTGTGACAACAACTGAAAGTGATAATAATTACCTCATTAACATTATATGGAAAATACCCCCTCGAGCCCCCAAAATTGCTACAAAGGGTTTCTCAACTGATTCTGGTAGAGTTTAGTGTAGGCCTATTTTATAACATACTAAAAGTTTACCAAAGTATGACCCGGAAAAGTGTTTTGTTTTTTCAAGATGGTGTCAAAGATGGCCACCGAAACGTCTGATGAAATCGTTGTCTTTCCCTAGGTTTTTGGTGGCAAAGAACACATTAAGATCATTAAAAATGATAGTTTATTGCATCGACATACTATTGTACAATACAGAAGGATTAAACAAAAGTTCTAACAACTTATAAACGTCTTTTCCTTTAAAAAAAAATAGGTTGCCAGGCAACAAAACATACGCCCACACAGCAGCCAAATCGTCCGGGCAGTCAACAAGAGTTGTCACATATTAAGGAATTATCAGAAAATCATTAGAATTTGTTTGGTTTTTATAATCAAACCTGTTTTTTTTTAAATCAGATAATAATTGTGACCTCCAGAGGCACAACAAGCTAAAAAGGGTGATTTTTCGTACAATCAGGGGACATAATTCAGGAAGTAATGACCCGATGGGCGCAAATATCGAAAGGGACTAAGATCTTTGGGTTATAAACATACATGTCAAGTTTCATCAAAATCGATTCAAAATTGTGACCTTTATAGGGTCCACAACCTTGATATAACATATTTTCACACTATTCGTGTACAAACGGCGGCCATTTTGTCCGTCAATTCTAGTCCGATTTTCACGTAATTCGAATTCTCTCTTCATTACCATGTAACGGTGATATAGTCAAACGTTTTTTTAAATCGGATAATAATTTTGACCTCCAGAGGGACCAAAAGCGAACAAAAGCAATTTTTCGGACAATCAGGGGCCATAATTCAGGAAGTTAC
Organism: Patella caerulea; assembly: GCA_036850965.1. Taxonomy (NCBI): domain Eukaryota; kingdom Metazoa; phylum Mollusca; class Gastropoda; family Patellidae; genus Patella; species Patella caerulea. Next base: position 32,031,997 of record JAZGQO010000006.1, read on the forward strand.
GATCCGATGGGCGCAAATATCGAAAGGAACCAAGATCTTTCGGTTATAAACATACATGTCAAGTTTCATCCAAATCGGTTCAAAATTGTGACCTCTATAAGGTCCACAACCTTGATATAATATATTTTCACACTATTCGCGTACAAATGGCGGCCATTTTGTCCGTCAATTTTGGTCCGATTTTCACGAAATTCGAACTCAACCTTCATAACCATGAAACGGTGATATAATCAAACGTTTTTTTAAATCGGATAACAATTTTGACCTCCAGAGGGGCCACAAGCTAAAAAGGGCGATTTTTCGGACAATCAGGGGCCATAATTCAGGAAGTTACGATCCGATTGGCGCAAATATCAAAAGGAACCAAGATCTTTGGGTTATAAACATGCATGTCAAGTTTCATCCAAATCGGTTCAAAATTGTGACCTCTACACTGTTCACAACCTTGATATAACATATTTTCACACTATTCGCGTACAAATGGCGGCCATTTTGTCCGTCAATTTTGGTCCGATTTTCACGAAATTCAAACTCAACCTTCATAACCATGGCACGGTGATATTATCAAACGGTTTTTTAAATCGGATAACAATTTTGACCTCCAGAGGGACCACAAGCTAAAATGGGAGATTTTTCGGACAATCAGGGGCCATAATTCAGGAAGTTACGATCTGATTGGCGCAAATATCGAAAGGAACCAAGATCTTTGGGTTATAAACATGCATGTCAAGTTTCATCCAAATCGGTTCAAAATTGTGACCTCTACACTGTTCACAACCTTGATATAACATATTTTCACACTATTCGCGTACAAATGGCGGCCATTTTGTCCGTCAATTTTGGTCCGATTTTCTCGAAATTCGAACTCAACCTTCATAACCATGGCACGGTGATATAATCAAACGGTTTTTTAAATCGGATAACAATTTTGACCTCCAGAGGGACCACAAGCTAAAATGGGCGATTTTTCGGACAATCAGGGGCCATAATTCAGGAAGTTACGATCCAATTGGCGCAAATATCGAAAGGAACCAAGATCTTTGGTTTATAAACATGCATTTCAAGTTTCATCCAAATCGGTTCAAAATTGTGACCTCTACACTGTTCACAAGCTAAAAAACGTCATTTTTCATACAATCAGGGGCCATAACCCATGAAGTTACGGTCCGATACATGCCAATATCGAAAGGAACCGAGATCTTAGGGTGATAAACCTATATTTCAAGTTTCATTGAAATCGGATAAAAATTGTGACCTGTAGACTGTTCACAAACAATTGTGGACGGACGGACGAACAGGGGCGACGACAATATACGTCCACATGAAAATGTGGGCGTATAAAAATATGGTCAATGTATATAAATGGAATATTTGAACAAATTACACTTATAAATCTGCGGAATATGTACAAAATGGAACAAAATACTATGTAAATATATAATATTATGATTGTAGTTTAAATCGTTTAGTTGATGTTATATAAGTATGAACCTGAGAAAATATGTAAGTATTCTTCTCTTCGGGCAGATACCCGTCATCCTATAGTCAGTGGCAAAGCCCTGTATAGGGAAAGTTACGACAACTCATTTACAGGCGCCATTGTGGCATTGAAATATATAAATATTTCTATGCATTGTGGGTCCCAAATTATGACGTCATGGCGTCATATAGCTTTACTAAACAAAACGTTTTATCTTTTTCTTGCGGTTTCTTTTTACACGCTACAATTTATAATAAACAAATTGGAAAAGAAACCAATGCTGTTTGGTTCATTGATAAAAATGTCAGACAAATTCATACTCAAAATCGGCCGAATTCGGCCAAGGAAAAAATTATGTAATTTACATAATTTAATACAGCGTAACGTTCTCCGGAGATTTTCGGAGAGCGATATCTCGTAATCAGTGTCTTTCAGTGGTGGGGGGATAAATAATTTTCTTTTAAATTCCCCAAACACAGCTACCAGGGCCAGGGCTGTAGTGGTAAAGTTTTTAGTGAGTAGGCCCTCACTTTACTGACCGCGGAGCCTGGGGAGGGTTCGGGGGGTTCTCCCCCCGAAAAATTTCGAAAATCAGATGCCTGGAAACGCCATCTGCGGCCATTTCCGAGGCCTGGTCATCCTGGAAAATCCTTCGATTTTTACCAAACAAATCTAGAAATTCTCATAAAAATGGAAAAAATTCAATCAATTTATCATAAAACAGTAAAAATTGCGCACACAGTCAGTCCCAGAGAATATGAATTTCGGAAATATATCACATTATTTTCTTGCGAAAAATGCTTGAACTGGATTCAAATCGCCAAGAGTCTCTAGCCTGTGAACTCGTGATCTGGTATCATTTGCATCTCGATGCTTCGAGAGCCACTTGGTCACAGACTGTTGTGAATCCCAAATATGGGTTGGTGGACCATTCATCGAAATGAACATCAGACTCGATAAGTTGACAATCAGCAGACAATTCCTCAGCGGAGTTAGAATCAAGTTCATTATGGAAAATCCTCTTTCCGCTTCCGCGGAACTTATAGGTATGGTCTTTTGGAGACCATTGATCATGTTCCTTATCGGGTCAGGTGGATGTATTGGGTCATGACAGAACTCACGAAATGCCGCCGCTCACCTTACCGTCACACTCCAAGATTAGACTGCAGCAGAGCAACGAAATAGGGCCTTTTTTCAGTGGGCCTCACAATGCCTACTTTTTCCCGCCGAAAGGAGGGTAGGCCGGGCCTACCCAACTTTTGACGAGAAAAAAGGTGGGTAGGCCGGGCCTACGTGGGCCTACGCACCACTACAGCCCTGATTATTACTCGAATAGCAAACTTTCATCGCGTGTCCCTGTTTATCGCAGACTTGAGTCTAAAAAAGATTACTAAATTCATTATCGACAAGCTACACGTACTCCTTGCATATGATATGAATGTAAACCCCCATGTCGACTTATACTGGTTCTTAATTACTCGCGTTCAAGACGGGATATCTCATTTCAATTATAAGAATGTAATGTAACTGTTGGAGATGTTGACTCATACTTCGACATATTTATGAATTGGTTCGTAACTATGATTTAAATATTTTGTTCTAGTTGTTTTGTTTATTGTTATGTAAAGTATTGTATATTTGTTTATCACGTTTTCAATATTCCATTTATCAAACTTCTTGGAGTATAAAATGTAACAATCTTATATTTAAAGTAACTTTTAGTTTAAAGCCATCTCTCTCTATGGATATATACCTATTTAGATATAGTATGTTTGATTGCTCCGTTTTTAAATGTGAGCGCAAAATATTAATTAACGACAGTCACGACTGAAATTTATGATATTTGGTCTCTCAAACGGAACAATCAACATACCTTATTCGTGATTTTACATCCTATCTCGTGTTATGTTATAAATATCCATCTCTTGCTTATTATTAAAACTTTGCTAATTATCGGTTGCGTTGAACAAATCCCTGGCCCATTAAATACATTAAGTTTAGGTAACATATCCATCGTACACAATAATGTCTGTAGCGTATTGCCAAAACTAGATATAATTGAAACTGAATTCTCTAACCATGATATAATATGTATTACCGAATCTCATTTAGATAACACTATTAAAGATTCAGCTATTTTACTGCCCGGTTATGGAAGTCCTGTTAGATTAGACAGAAACAGACACGGGGGTGGGGTTGCTGTCTATATTAAAAATAATCTACACTTTCAGATTAGGCATGATCTCATGAACCCTGATATTGAATTAATATTTATAGACATATTTAATGATCATACAAAATTCTTACTCGCGGTAATTTATAGACCTCCAAATACAAGGGTTGCCTTTTGGGATATATTCTATGATACGTTATCTAATGCATTAGACAGTGGTTCCTTTCGTATCCTCCTATATGCAGTACACATTCACCAATAATATTATCTTTAAAAGTAAAAACATACAAACAATTAACATACAAAAGGACTATTAGAAATTATAAACTTGCAGATTATTAACTGTCGATTGGACAAATCATGTCTTTAATAATGATGATATCAATAAAGTCTATGCAAATTTTTTAGCTGTTGTAAATAAAGCATCAATACAGTATATCCCAACAAAAGTAGTAACTATAATATACAAATTCGAAAACGAAATAGAGCACACAAACGCGCGAAAAAAACTAATAACCCTAATCATTGGTTATTATTTAGAAGGTTTATTCCCGCGAAGGCGCAGTTATTGACCGTAACGGATTAAAAGCGGTCGTTTTCGACGACTTCGCGGGAATCCAACTCCTAGGGATCAAAATGGATTAAAACGCAACAATGGTGTTATAGATTGTTATGATAAGAATTTACACTTTCATAATCCCCAATGTATCTAATTAACCAACACTTTAGCATCATTTTTGGCATAAGAAATAAAAACATAACTATACTAGAATAAAAATTAATGTAATCTCGCCAAATAAGAAATACAAAAAAACATAACTATGCTATAACAAATTTAGCCAAAAAAGAAATAAAAACATAAACATACTATAACAAAAATTAGTAGAAATAAAAACATATGTATGTGAATACATTGGCGTTTATCTAACAGGAAGAAAAAAAAATCCCATGGGAAAAAGTTGGCCATTACTGTTGCCGTGTATTGTATACATGTAGAGTTGTAAAATATCCTGGGAGTTACGAAGAAGGTACCGTCTCCAAAAATTGCATCTGACTGACAAAGATATCTCAAGTTGGTGGGGTAACAAAACCATCATCGATTAGATAAAATGGCTCATTATCGGGTATTTCATTATCAGGTTTTGCTGTTGGTATTTTTGAATATATTGATCGTCTGGCGCGATACAGGGTATTTTTCATAGACGCAAAGGTTGGAAAGTACTACATGTATTTTAGAATCATCTGTCTATTTACCGCCACTAAGCTTACTCAGTTCTTCATCAAATAAAGAGGGAATTGGTTTTTAGAATATTATCTGAAGTTCGGATAGTTTAAAAATGATACTGATTGAGAGTGAGCGAATAGGTGAACACTATATTTGTATGATTTGATGATATTCATCATTTCAATCATTAGTTGCCAATTGGTGAATAAAATTCAGAGTGGACATAAATTCATAAAATCTTTAACACCGTTAATTGGGTCCTAATAACAACATGTCCCTCTTCAAACGAAAGCCGACAAGTCGATATCTGCGGGTTTATTCCCGCGAAGGCGCAGTTATTGACCGTAACGGATTAAAAAAGGTCGTTTTCGACGCCTTAACGGGAATCCAGCCCTAAGGATTAAAATGGATTAAAAACGTAACAATGGTGTTATAGATTGTTATGATAATAATTTACACTTTCATAATCTCCACTGTAACTAATTAACCAACATTTTAGCATCAGATAAGCAATAAAAAACATAACTATACTATAACAAAAATTAATTTAATTTCGTCAAATAAATAAAAAAGATAATACTATAACAAAAATTAAATTTAACTTCGCCAATAAAAACAACTATAATATAACAAACATTAAGGGGATTTTATATCTTTAAAAATGACACTGATTGTGTGAGTGAGCGAATAGGTGAATACTACTTGGGTGATTTGATGATATTCATCGTTAGTTGGCAATGGGTGGATAAAATTCAGAGTTAACATAAATTCATAAAATCTTTAACACAGTTAATTGGGTCCTAATAACAACATGTCTCCCTTCAAACGAAAGCCGACACGTCGATATCTGCGCCTTCGCGGGGAGGATTAATTTTGGTCACGCTCTGTAACTGCCCCTTCGCGGGAATACACCTATCTGCGCCTTCGCGGGAAGGATTAATTTTGGTCACGCTCTGTAACTGCGCCTTCGCGGGAATACACCATTTAGAAAAATACGAAATGAAGTTATAACATTAATCAGGCAAGCTAAAAATAACGTTAAAGAAAATTTAGAAAATGAAATAAATAATAAAAACTTGTCTCCAAATAAGTGGTGGAAAATAGCAAAATCGATTACAAATTTTGAAAATGAAAAGGTAGCAATCTCGCCGTTATTATATGAAAACTGTGTATACACACACCCACTTGATAAGGCTAATATCCTTAACACTTATTTTGCCTCGATTTCAAAATTAAATGATAAACCCGACCTTCCAAACTTTACTTCTCGTAGTAACAACGAATTACAGACATTTATTATAAGCGAACAAGAAGTAAACGACCAGCTACTAATTCTTAACTGCTCAAAGCCGTCTGGCCCCGATAATATAAGCCCAGCTGTACTGAAAAAACTAACTCCCTCAATCACAAGCCCTCTCACCAATTTTTTTAATCTTTCATTAGAACTCCAATTATTACCTGATTTTTGGAAGACTTCACATATCATTGCAGCGTATAAAGGGAAATGTGATCCACAGTCCCCTGACAACTATAGACCAATTTCATTAACATGCTCATTATGTAAAATACTAGAGAAAATTTTATTCAGAAATCTTTATAATTTCATAAAAGAAAATAACTTGCTATGTAAGTATCAGTCTGGCTTTCAACCTAACGATTCTACAGTAAATCAGCTTCTAGAATTTATGATGTTATAATAAGTAATCTTGATAAAGGAAAGCAAATTCGATTTACATTTTGTGATGTATCAAAAGCTTTTGATAAAGTTTGGCATGATTAAGGTTTATTGACTAAATTGGGACAATATGGAATTAATCAAAAATTATGTAATTGAATTAAACACTATTTAAATAATAGACAACAATGCGTAGTTTTAGAAGGTTTCAAATCAAATTATTTGCATACTAATTCCGGAGTTCCCCAAGGAAGTGTACTGGGTCCTTTTCTATTTTTAATTTACTTAAATGATATCTCCGACAATATTACTAACAACATACGACTATTCGCCGATGATACTTCACTTTTTACCATTATTCATAATGATCCCCTAAGTAGCGCGTACTCTTTAACTGAAGATCTGAATATTATCTCGTCGTGGGCTAAACAGTGGTGTGTAACTTTCAACCCTAATAAAACTAAAAATATTATTTTTACAAGGAAAAATACAATCCATCCAGATGTTGTTTTCGAAAGTACAAAAGTTGAAAATGTAAACACTCATTGTCATTTGGGATTAACTTTTCAGTCTAATGCATCAGGTCAAAACACATTTCAAATATATACCAGAAAGCTTGTGGTAGACTAAATATCGTGCGCATACTGAAATATATAATTAATAGAATTTCACTTAATAAAATTTATCTTGCTTTTATTCGCCCGATTTTAGAATATGCTGATATTGTATGGGATAACTGTTCAAAGAAGGATTCTGACCTATTAGAAAGTGTTCAAACTGAAGCAGGTAGAATAATAACTGGCCTTAGAAGAAATTCATCTAAAAACAATTTATACCAAGAGCTAGGGTGGGAATCGCTGTCTAATCGTAGAATAAAACACAACTTAATTTACTAATATAAAATAAAGAACAACCTAGGCCCAAATTATCTGACAGAAATCTTTAAAAAATTTGAATCCTTAGTACCAATTTATAATCTTCGTAATGAAAATCAGAACCTCAATCCACCATTTTGTAAAACCAAATCTTATTCTAATAGTTTCTTTCCCTGCACAATTAAACTCTGGAACAACTTACCGGAAAACATTAAAACCTCCCAAACTTTAAGTTCATTTAAATCGGGCCTTTCACGTTTATACCCAATACTCATACCACTATTATATTATAATACTGGAAATAAGAAAGAAAATATTATCCATTGTTAATTAAGAAATAAAGCTAGTAATTTAAACAACCACTTATTCCACCATTTTTTGAGCGAAACAAAAGTGTGCCCTAGATGTAATTCTAAAGACGAAGATAATTACAATTATTTTCTCATATGTCCAGTCTATTCTGCCCAAAGAACAATTCTCCAAAATAATTTACAAAACCTCAAACAACAATTAACCTAATCCTATATGACAATCCTGACCTTTCAGATGATACCAATTTTAACATATTTAATATAGTGCAAAAATACATTAAAGATTAGCAAGCGATTTTAGCAGCCTAATCATCTAATATGTTATCTACACTATGAAATACTATTTATGTTATATAAATTTCATAATCTAAAATGAAAATGTATTACTCTACGATTAACCTCCAAGAAATGTAAATATGTTTGTAACTCACTGTCTATATATATGTTCACCCTTGTCTATTGTAAACATAAGATATAATTGTTTTATTTGTTTGGAGAGAACGTATATAGGCATTTGCCTGTTGTTCAATCCAATTCAGTTTATTGAATGAAATACTGTTTAAACTAACTCATTTACAGGTGCCATTTTGGGTCCCAACTATGACGCCATAAAAACTATGACGTCATGGCGTCATATAGCTTTACTTAACAAATCGTTTTATTTTTTTCTTGGAATATCGTTTTACGGGATACATTTTATCCTAAACAAATTGCAAAAGAATAGTTCGGATAGAGTCTCTATACCATGATGTATCCTGCGGTTCGGATAGAGTCCCTCATGTACCCTGCAGTTCGGATAGTCTCTAAACCATGTAGTTACTATAATGTAACGATAACTATAGCTGGTTATCGTTACAAGTGGTACAGTCTAAGACCGTTGACGCAAGTTCAAATAGGTTAAAACGCACAATTGTCATTACAGTTTGTATTAAAATCAGTAATCCTATCATACATAATGAAGTCTTAACAACTAAAAGAGTTACCGAACAGTTTTTCTTTGTGGTAATGCGTTTTATATTTTCTTAGCGGTGTTTCTTGTAATGTGCAGGCAGCCATGACACAGGCCAGTTGAAATCTCACCAAATACCGCGACGCCTTAACTCCGCCCATCACTTCCCATATTTGAGGCAATGCCTACGCTGACCAGCACAAATACTATAAGAGAATCTCGGCTGAAATGCCAAAGACGCCCATTACATCCTTTTTTTGAACAATAAAATCTATTATCAGTTTTTGTTCAGGTTTGAGGGAAAAATTTATGCCCAACACGCAGTCTATTATTGTTTCTGACATATTTTCCCACGCTAAGGTCATTAGCATATAATTATGGTCATATGCCATATATGGAAAGGGGCGTATGATCACGTGAGTTGGATTGCGCATGCTCTATTTGACTGGGCGGCCATTATAATTTCAGAACTTGAGAATTTTCATGAAGGGATTTGATTTTATCAAATCATATAATTATGCGGTAAGGCTTCAACTTTATTTCAATGGGGAATTGATTTATTATATATTAAGCTATGTGCAGTACAGTTTTGGGTTAGTGTCTGTGTAAATTAAGGGAGCTATAGGCCAGAAAACTTTTTGTAGTCATTTGACTACAAAACTTGCGCAAAGGAACTCTGTAGGAAAAGCCACTACTGTGCCTGAAGTATGACGGAAGGCATCAGTAGTGGAACCATTTCTATAAACCATGGTGTACCCGTGAGTCTCAAATCCATAATCTACCCTGTAGTCTCTAAAACATGATGTACCCTATAGTTCAAATAGAGTCTCTAATCCATGTTTACACTGTAGTTGGGATAAACAATAGTTTTGTAAATAGAATGTCGATCGTCAAATGAATGTGAATTTTACGATATTATGTTAACCCAGAAATGAATAGTTTCTCTTAAATGAATATCTTGTTAACACGCTTAAAATATATGGTTGCCATAGACTTTGTGTAGAAAATTCTAGATACACGCTGTTAACCACATGGTTTTTTTTTAATGTCATGATTCATATACCTTATTCAGCTCGACGTAAAACTTAAAAATATATATCTAGACACAGTTGGTTAAACTTGAACAGACAATTTGTAACAAGTCTGATATATCTTTGATACTGGTTGAGCATGAGAACAAAATCATTCTTCTCATTGGAAAGGGGGGGGGGCAAATACCCAAAGGTGTCGAAAAAAATCAAAAATAACTGCGTCCGCTTCATTGTTCACTGGCGGATCCGTGATTTTCAGAAAGAGGTGGCCTGCTGCACCCACTTGGGAGTGCGAAGCCCGGCCCGTGATTTTTAAGTGGAACAAATGCCCACAAGTAGGGTGCCCCACCCTAAATGAATATCTCCAAATATCTGGACAATTACACCACAATACTAATATATTTAGAAAGCCTTAAATCTGTTTCACACATTTATAGTCACTAAATAAACGACCACGTTGTACTTCATAAGCTATGACCATTTAACCATACATAAATAATACGGAAAAATGGTTTGAAGTGGCGTCCATATTCTCCAGACACTTTTGAGTAAAAGATAGGTTACGTGCCCTTGTTTTGAAATTAGTCTCGCTTAACTAGTCTACCGATCATTCTACGTCTAATTGACGGGTCGGGATAATCAAGACTACTTTTTGTACGAAACATGGAACAAGAAATTGAATTTAGAAACACAAACATCAGGCAACTCAACAATATTTTTCAGAACCTTGTAAAAGTAAAATCAAACTACTGCTAGAATCATATTCTTGCTTTACGGATGTTGAGTCAGAGATATTATTTGTACTAAACCAAAATATGCAGCTTCTAATGGTACAGTTAATTATAAGGCAATTTAAAAAATAAAACGAGCGTAATTTCTAAAGATGCCGTAATAACCAAGAAGTTAAATATATCGTCAACAATAGATTTTTTACGACTGTAGTAGTGTTTGGTGTTTTTAACATTTCCACATGCTGTTGCTATTTATAGCCTCAACGAGTGTGGGAGACTGTCAGAAATCAGTAGTAAGTCATTCAACTAAAACGTGCACGATCAACGTGTCAAGAACAACTTTTCAGTTGGCAAGTGGGGCACCCTAGCACAAGGACTAATTTTATAATAGTAGGCTATACTGTAAATTACGCTCTCCAACCTAAACTATTTTTGTTATCCTTTCCCTTGAGAATATATGGAGCTAAAAATTGTTCGCCACCTCAAAAACTAGCGGGGCGTGCGCCTGGTGCGCCCCCCTTTGGATACGCGCATGTTGTTATGTGGAATAACATGTATTTGTATCTGTTAAATGTGTGTCGTTTATATATTAGACAAATTAATATTATTATTTACACATAGGCGGGGAGTGATAACGTCTTACCCCAAACAAATTGCAAAAGAAACAGAAAGTTTCGGGCAGCGACACCTGGTATCGCATGACACTGATAAAACATGTACCCGAAACACATATCGTGCGTAGACGTACATGTAGGCCCTAGAGCAGAGTGGCGCAAGGCACCCTTTAGCCTATTTAAATTAAGCCTACATGGATTTTAAGTTACACTAATTTCAAATGTTTTATCCTTCAGTCAATTTAAAGAAATTTAAATTTTTGAAAAGTTGATGATACAATTAATCACCAATCGCACAATCCAGAATGGCGTCAGAACAAAAAATTGTGAAATTCCAGGCGCTTATTTTGCCGACTGCAAAGCAAAATGGTTTATCTACCAAACTATTATATATATATTTTGATTTTTCACTTTAACCGTCTGCACAAAAAAGCATATGCAAGTTAAATATATTATTATTTGATAGCGCTTTTATCTGGCATATTATCTTTTACTTCATTTTCTTACATATTCGGCTATATAGGCCTAATAATAATCTACTCTTTGTGTTGTATAATGATTAATAATGATAGTATGTTCAGTTATACTTTTCGTTTTAAAAATTAATGTTTTTATAGACCCTTTTTTCGTGGAATTCTATAGCATATCTATCAACATTCCATATCCCTGTCGGGGCAGGAAACTTCAACACAGCAATATAATTGGGCATACCCTTGACGTCATATGAAATTTCTGGCTTCACAGTTGTCGCAACTTTATCTATACGGCTTTGATATAGCTTTACTAAACAAATAGAGTGAATAACATATTTTATTTCATCGAGAAGCAAGAAAACTTACATTTTCACGAATGCGTTGAGAAACCTTTTGTAACAATTTCTTTGGGAAGGGGTGATTAAATTGTATTTCGACCTGACTATATTATTGTAAATATAGATACGCGGGACTTTGTTTTTTAGTCCTATCCAAAAGACTACACAGCTTTCCTTGTCACCCACCAATAACAAGTTGAAACAACGCCAGAAAACGGGGGCAATTATAAAATCAAGGAAAACCATAGGGATCCCATTAACAAAATCAAATAAAGATTTGGACTGATAGATATACTTAGAATACTTGGAGGCATCCTAAACCCCTTGTAGGATGGACTCTTGTTGGTTAATCAAGGATAATATTTAAAGCTATTGAAGAATGGCCAATAAAAGCTAACACAATAAGTGACCACTCAGCAATAATACTAAACTTAAAAATGTACAAATGAAGGGTCAGTGGATCTTTAATAATTGCCTAACTGCTGGGATTGTGATTTTTCATTTCGTAGAGAGAGTGAGGGAAAAAGAGGGAGAGAGGGTTAACGTCCACTCGACACAAACGAAATCATTTCGGGATTTACATATGTTTTAATTTTATTTCAATAAATCACTTGCGCGTAGTAGTCTTTAGTAGTGGGAGGAAATCAGAGGACCCGTAGAAAACCCACGAGATTGGACAGGCGACATGTCACGCACAACCGGGGATTTGAAACCACGCTAGTTGACTCAATGGCAGGTTTTGTGATACAGCACGCACGTGCTAACTATTCAGCCATTCAACTACCTTCATTTCGTAGAAAGAATCAGTACTTAACTCTAGCACCTTACAGCTTAAACTTAAACGCATTCCCTTAATGTATTCAAAAATTTTCTAATTATGACCCTGATCTCCTAAATGGAAGATAACAGATTTTAGGGAAAGGTCAATCCAAATATAATTACACGTGTAACAATAAAATATTACCATAATTTTCCCTTGCAAACCATATTTAAAATATAACATGTACTGACAATAATGAACGAATTGTATGATCATGGACCTTATAATAATCTGGTGTTATAAGGTCCATGGTATGATATAATTGTATCTATAAATGTATGTATTATGGCACACTAACTAAATTCTGTAATGATAACCACTATGTAACATATACAATCAAAAGACGGAATGTGGAATCATACTTTACTGACACCAGACTTGAATTCTTAATCCCACCCATCCTATATCCTGTTAATCTTTAAATTAATCTTAATATAATATGTTTTTACACTTTTTCCTTTGACACTATAATTCTTTTTTTTCTAATTGTCAATTTATTAGAGAATAAAATTGATATAAATGGTTACGTTTATAGCCAGATTACATAATTGATCATTGAACATTTATTTATTTCATCTCATTACTCCTGTACTGAAACATGTTAGATTATAGACAGATTACATAATTGGTCTATGATTATATTATTTCATTACTCCTGCATTGTACTATTGTCAGACTATACCATGAAGACTATGTACATGTAAACTAATGCCATGTTTTGTATTATATATCTTTTTTTGTACCTTACCTAATATTATTTATGATACATTGCCATGGAAATCTATTATTTTTTGAACACATTATTAATATCTGAAGACGTTTATATAGCTAGCTCATGGCAGAATTAAGAGAGAGAGGGGGTTTAACTAGGTCATTTCGGGACTAACTCATGGTTTAATTTTACTTCAATAAATCGCTTGCGCGTAGGGACCTTTAGCAGTGTGTGGGGGGCGGAGGAACTGTGTGTATATTTTATTTATTTATATAGATCATGTATATGTTATATAGTTGAATAAACTAGTTATCTTTTTAAAAAAAACCCAACAAAACTCAATACACAAAGGTTTCCATGTAAGATAGGCTACCGTTCACTGTTATATTAACATAGAGATATTTATCTTTGACGCAGATCTATTAATGGGTTATTATACATACTATTCAAAAAAAGTAGGGTAGCTATTGGTGCGTTTGGGCGTCACATGTAACTGGAAATGTTTCTTCTGTTAGGGTCTTAGTGACTTTTTTCGTAGTCATTTGCATATTTTAGTATTATGCCCCCAAAATCAAATATCCCCTACTTTTTTTGAATAGTATAGTTGACAATTCACACTTTAATAGTTAACAACTAGGTAATGTAAACACAATTTTACCTTTTGAATTTTAGGCGTAGCCTCTATCATCATTATTATAATAAATATCGTAGGCTAGTGATGACATCAAGTTTTGATTATGGTTTGGATAAGTCAATTCATGTCTAACTAATAATTCAGATGACATTTCAGGCCTAAAGAAAAACCTGCAAAAGGCATGTTTAATATTTTATTAAAGTGTCACAAAATATTTACATAATGCAAATGATTTCTGGTCAAAAAAGGCCTATGTGAGACATTACATGCAGAATATTAAAATCCTATATTATATCAATTTCAGCTTTCATATCTATCACAATGTTCCGTTTTATCAAGGCCAGCAGCCTGCGTAAAGTAATAGGTACTGGATTATTGATATTGATATTAATCAATCTCGTATTAATTTACAATAGTAGCAAATACAAACTCCCAGAAGTAATCAAAGTTACCCAAAGGTAAGTTAAGCTTTGTTACTATTTTTTTTTCAAAACTAATTTAAATGAGTATTGCTTGTGTATGTATACGCTTTCTCCTCTTTGCCGGGCCCGTACTCAGTTTACCCCAAATACCACACATCATTTTTAATTTAATCAATTTTGGCCCAATCCATCTTACATAATTGAACATCAAATGATAATTACCTCAAACGCATCGAGTGTAAGGATTACATGCAACTTGTTTTGTTTTGTTTTTTTCTTTTTTTTTTAAAAAAAAGGAACTTCAGTCAGATGAAGAAAATACTATATACACAATCAAAATTGGTTTTGTCAATATCTCTATTTGAAGCTAGATTTAAAAACCGACAATAAATCAAAATATTGAAAATTTTAAGAAATCTCCAATGAGATTTATGAAACTTAATAATATAATTTGGACAAGTTATCAAAATTCTCATTCAAAGTAAACAAAGTCGTCTCCATATACAAACATTGAATAATATTAGAAGGTCAAAATCGAATGTGGTTTGGGTTGAAGTAATCTAAAAAAAAAATCACTCAGATGATCTCCGATTCATTTAGTTTGTCACGAATATTTTTCGATTCAGGTTTACATAACGCATGCGGTTTAGGATAGGTATAATGGTTCATATTTATATAGAAGATTTCGATTACAGGGGTGTAACTTACAAGTTCAGTGGGGCCCAGTCTGTAGGGAACAAAAATTATTAAGATTTTTCTGTATTTGAAAATTGAATTTATGTTGATTGAGGGAATTACGTAAATTACAGAAAAACGGATAAAATTTTCCGGGTAATTTTTGTTTCCGGAATTTTTTCTGTTTTTTTTTACACGGATATTTTTACGACCAATTGAGCAGATGTAGGTTAAAATTTAAATGGCATTAGCTTCATATGGAATTATATTAAAGACTTTAAAACACACAAATTTTATGAACACCCATGCATTCATTCCTCGATACTGATTTCAGATATATATTTTTGTTTTAGATCACCGCTATTACAAAATGATAAATGGATCGTAGTGACAACATCGTCATTCCGGGAAGAAGATTTTGCAGCTCTGACCAGAATTCCTGGATGGAAAGTTGTAATTGTGGCACTGAGAAGGGACGCAATTCCGACAATAAGGTAAGAATTTTCCATTTATTTTTTCATTACTTATAGGGCGTCTTCGTTCGAGAACATCTCATTGTTTATTTGAATAGTAAAATTGTCACTGTTCCGTTCATCTGAGGTCGTTTACTGTGTGGTAAGTATTGGATAAATCGTCCTGGCCACCCACATGCTCACTGAAATTGAATATGACCAGTTTTATTTAGGTTTTGGGATCTTTGATTTGTTCTCTTGACAAGCTCTGATTAAACATGTATTGACTTTTCTTGAAAATATTTTTAAGCTTATATATCAGTTGTTCGTCGAGATTTTTCGGCGCGGTCCCTCCTTGTCAGTGGTGTAGAGCTGGGGCCCTGGCAGGGATAACGTAAAGTCATTTGGGTGGAACAAAACACCAATGTCCCGTGTACACACTGGTGTGGACATAAAATAATCCTTGATAGTTGGAATTCGAAATAAGAGTAGGGAGAGGGAGAGAAATGGGGTTTAACGTCCACTCGACACAGACTAGGTCATTTCGGGACTAACATATGGTTTTAATTTTATTTCAATAATTCGCTTGCGCGTAGGGGTCTTTAGCAGTGGGAGAAAACCTGAGTCCCCAGAGGAAACCCATGAGGTTAAGAAGGCGCCTCTATCTCCATGCCACATACGCTCACACCAGGGATAAAAACCGCAGCCGCAAGCCGGAGGTGACCGGCCAGCTATAGGTCGAAGCGCGGCACTCTAGACCACTAGGCCATCCCAACCCCCAATAAGAGAAGGGCATAGCACACTACATGATGGATGTTCTTCTTCATTAGCCTATAGTTAGAGCGGTACAATACGACATTTAACCCCACTGCATTTCATTTCTAAATGAGTGGCACTGGAAATTTTGTAATCCTTGTTAATTCGACACGATGCTAAGCGATTCGTGAGGGTTAGTCTGACCAATGAAGTTCATCAATAAGAGAGATTAGGTTCTGTCGTTAATTCAAGCATCTGACACGGCTTTGTATTTCTCTTGAAATTGGACTTTTACACTTGCTGCGCTGAATTTAGGTGACTGAACGGGGAAATTAAAACGCAAAGCTTTATCAAAATAGAAATAAAGCTTGACGTGTGTCTATTAGAATTACGCTACTCGTCTTTTGTATGATTATTTTAGTTCAAATTTGGTTTTGTTTTCAGATTAAACAACTGTGTATATTTAGACATTGCCCAGCAAAATCAACTTGGTTATAAAACAGCAGATTTCATACCAGAAGGAAGCTACGCTAGGAAAAATATAGGTTACCTATACGCTATGTTTCACGGCGCCAGAGTGATCTATGAGACTGATGACAACGTGCGACTATTGGATGGATTGCGACGATTTGAATTTAAGACGAGGATGCGAGGTTTGATGTATGCAGGCGAAAATATGTTTAATCCCTTTCGCCATTTTGGCCAACCAACATTGTGGCCACGGGGTTATCCATTAAGTGCAATAGGAGAGGAAATAAACAATAAATATATCTTGCATGAGTTTAAAACACCTTTAATTCAACAAGGAATAATATCGAACGATCCAGACGTCGACGCAATGTTAAAATTTAGTCGCAAAATGACAAACGCTCATTTTAACGCTACGTTTGATAACAGAGCACCTCCTGTGATTTTACCAGCGGGGGTGTTCTCTCCCTTTAATTCCAAAGACACGCTCTTCCTGTACAATGCCTTATGGGGACTAATGTTACCCACAACCGTGACAAATAGTGAGACAGATATCTGGCGCGGATATTGGATCCAGCGACTTTTATGGGAAATTGATGGCAATTTGGGATTTTTTCCACCAAATGCTATCCACACGGATAGCGAACATTCTACTTTGGAAAAGACTGTCGTCGATGAAAAACGTGTTTATTTCCAAACGGAAGATGTGATAAAGTTCTTAAAGCAATGGCAATGTCCCGAGGATTTTATTTTCTATGATTGTATAATGAGACTCAGTAGTGAAATGGTGAATCATGATTTCTGGGACTATAGTGATTATGATTTGGCAAAATCATGGCTGAATGATCTGAAAGCAGCAGGATTTGTGTTACCACAAAGACGCAGTCCGAAACCCACTTCTGATATGCCGTCTCTTTTCCAAAATATCAGCAATAGCAATTCGGATGTATCTAAAGACCCCAGAGACCCCAAGGCAGTGTATTTTTGGCCTTCTGAACAGAATCCACCTTCAATATATTCCAGTGCTAGGGAAAGCAATGGTATGTCTTGGAATCACGTAAACAAGGTAGTTAAAATGTGCTCAGGTGCTCAAGTTTCTATCTCACATAGCATGTTTAACGAACACAAACAATACGATGACATTTTGTTAATAATAGTGTTTAACTTTCCACATTTAAAAAACATCGATAATTTACAGACATTATACAGTATTCATTTCTCGCATATCTTGTTTTGTGCAAACGATTCTAGGCAATTTGTAGCAGCTTCAAAAACTCTACAACAAAGGGTGAGCTTTGTTAAAACATATACCGTTGAAGGAATCGTAATATATAATTGTTTAAGTCATGCAATATCCATGAACTATGACGTCAGTGGTTATATAATTATGGGTGATGATGTACTACTCAATACATGGAATATAGCAGATCTCCCACGGGATAAATTTTGGTTTCAAAAATCTTTGCAAGTCTTTAATAGGTCAGATTCTTATGAACGAAATCGTTGGATATGGTGGAAAAGAAAGTCTGGAAAACGAGCGTATAATAATTTGTTCAAATTTCTACAAACAATCCCATCCCTTAATCCGGAAAAGGCACCTTTAATTCGTGACTTTAATGAGATGCTTAAAAGTAATACACAATCGGACGATGGGCTTTTACGGGCTGTTTCGGACTTTTTATATGTACCAACGCGTTTTCAGGATCGTATGTTATACTTTTTAGAAATCTTTTCAATGCATGGGGTGATGTTGGAATTGGCGTTACCTACTGTAATGGGAGGATTGGATCACCGCAAAAATATTGTGCCCATACGTGGTGTTGTTTTATGGTACGAACACCGTTTAAATTACACTACCATGTTCAACCCATCGAGTCATTTTATGCACCCGCTTAAGTTAGGTAGAGAAATGAAAAAGAAGAAAGGTTGGCACTTTGTTTGCTCACGTGTTATCCCATTGATGCTGCATGGAGTAACAAAAAAGAATTAATATAGTGGTTGACAAACCGGTGGGTGTGTCTGAAATTAAGACTAATAAAATACAATGAGCTGGCCTTTATAACCTTTACCGCCGCGTCCTTACCAGTAAAAGGGACCCAGGACTGAAAAGAGCACCCAGGTTTCGTCTGAAGCTCGAGAATGAAAAGAGCACCGTTTCTGTACGGAACCAAGTAGGTTATGGTACTGTCTTACCAAAAAAGCGTAGTAAATGAAACAAACACGAAATGAGCGTGCTTAAAATTGCCCACATCGTTCCAAAGTGACCGACTAGTGGCTAGGGCTAACCAACTAACTTCATAAAAAGGTCACCTGAAATATCTATTCCTTCAGGTACACTTATATCCATTGTCGTTATGAAATACTCTATAAAGGGGGTTTCAAATTACCCTACTTGGGTGCACTTCACGGAAAACTGGGTCAATTATAAATTGTTAAGTTGTGTTATAGCGATGACTGAGTGAAGAATGTAAATATTTATCTTCAGTATTTAAGAAAATTTTACATATATCAATGTGATTTAAGAATTTCTCTCGTTTGTGTGTACCCGGTAACTGTAAATACAGGTTTTGTCCGTGGCGGAGAAATACTAGTAATTTATTCATAATATTTTAATGGATCCCGGTGTTGGTCGAGAAAGGTTTTCTTTTTTCTCTTTTTCTGGTTCGTTGATCCTTGTTAGTAGTACGTGAGCCCCTTAAAGCCCCAATAACACTCTTGTTGTAACTGAATAATATGTCCCAATCTTCATTCTGGCCAACAAATCGTATTATTTTACAATATTCCAATTAAATGATGATATAAATTTCACCTTAACACACCTATTTTAAAAAATTGGAAAAAATCAACCGATTGATTTGAAAAGTCTAACGTAAACCTTTTCAAATGTGACTTGGATTTTAAAATATTTCGAACCCTCTGGACAAGTAAAATAGTTTGTAATGGATAATTTACACAACAGGTAGGACACTTGAACATCTAGTACTTAGAATAAGGGTAATATTTATTTTCTGGAGCTTCCAAGCCAGCAATAATGTTATTGTCCCTTTAATGATCGTTAAAAATCGAAATAGCAAGGGCAAAATTCACACTACGCTATTATGCCATTCCCCACTCAGTCAGTTTAGGCATTAAACCCATTTTGATTTTATTTCTCTGGATATCAATATTTATATTGTAAATATACTTAGTGACCGGACAATTTTAAGAATACTACCGAATCTAGTGTTTTATTGCTAACCAATTTTATAAGCGTCTTAATTACTATACGGCTACATCATAGATCGTATATAATATGGATAACTGACCCTGCAGTTTCTGTCATTGGATGATGAATTATGTTGTACATCGCATGCGCGAAGTCATTATCCCCCAAGTTACTTCCGGTCGAAGGCTTTGCTATTGTTTATAATGAAGCCGGGTCGTGTGAGCTGATATTAATGTTATTATTTTGAAATAATTGTAATTGAGATGGCGACTGGAAATTTTGAGACAACGTTCCTATATTTATGAAGCTAATAATATCACGTAGACCGTATTTTTTACTTCAGTATTTATATTTTAAAAAAGTACTTAAATATAGGCCATATAGAGCAGTACATTGCAAAGCCTATGCCGGTGAACTGATATTTGGCGTTATTATTTTGTAATAATTTTGAAATAGCGACTGGAAATTTTGAGACAATTTTATTTATTAAGTTAATAATAACATGAAGACTGTATTTTTTTTACTTCATTTTTTATATTTTATCGATCTACAGATTTTCTTGAATTTTTTGTAAAAATGAAAATACTGTTTTGTTTTGGGTTCATTATTTACAGATGTAAATATCATGTGTATTTTTGTAACAACTGATTCTTTAAATCTATTTTCACAGAAAAAAAATGCACTTAAAATATTTTCGTATATAAATAATTTTTTATATTTCATCGATGCAAAAATAAAACTAATTTTTTGTTTGGGGTCCATTATTTAAGAGAGAGAGAGAGAGAGAAATGGGGTTTCACCACTCAACACAAACTAGGTCATTTTGGGACTAACATGGTTTTTAAATTTTTATTTCAATAATTCGCTTGCGCGTGGGAGGAAACCGGAGTGCCCGAAGGAAACCCACAAGGTTGAGAAGGCGCCCCTATCTCCATGCCACATATGCTCACACCTGGGCTCGAAACCACAGCCGCAAGCCAGAGGTGACCGGCCAGCTAGAGGTCGAAGCGCGGCACTCTAGACCACTAGGCCATCCCAAACCCCCCCCCCCCCATTATTTAAGGATGTAAATATCATGATAATTTTTGTAACCAAACCGATTCTTCAAATCTATTTTCACAGAAAAGAAAAGATGCACTTAAAATATATTCATACAAAAATAAAAATCTTGATATTAGAATCATTGTCTTCATGCTTGATCTTTTTAATTCAAATTGATTCATTATAATTTTTTCCCAAGAAAAAAAAATAATAATCTGAATATATAAGGATTATGTATGCTGGTGTTAGTCAATAAAGTTCGCTAGCATTTTGCAGCATGGTTTCTCCCAGTCGGTAGTGTAGGAGGGACAGCATGCCAAAGAACAGTGTCTAGTTGTGTAGATGGGACAAAAAACACAAGCTCATTTGTACACATTGGCATCATAATTTTGTAAACAAACTGATTCTTCAAAACTATTTTCAATGAAAAAAAAGTAGGAAGTTAAACCCCATTTCACTGATTCAATTGGTAGAAAATTTGATATGACATACAAAAAAATAGACAAAAAGTAATCATGAAATTATAATTTTATATCAATAATGCTGTTATGCTGCTATTAAATTGTACATAATCCAAAACATATATATGGAATTGGGTTTTAACATTATCTTGTCAACGCATGCAATCCTTCAGTATTTCATATGGTAATCTTTATTCTATGACTATTTGCAAAATGCGAGGAAGGAGAGTTTTGCCCGGACAGCATCTTTCTGTCCATGCTTCTTCAATTTTGAACTGTTGTTCTTAGAGTTAAATGTCAACTTCCATAGAAGGTAATATAGCAGACAAGTCTTATTTTGCATTGTTATTATCAAAGCGCACACGCTTTCGAGTGGAAGTAAACCCATGAAGTTGAAATGAAATAAAATGAAATGGGGTTTAACGTCCTACTCTTTTGCACCTAACCTGGGCTAATGGAAGACGGTCATACGTCATGCAGTGTGCTATGGGGGAAATTTTGCCCGGGCACTCTTATATCGAATTCCAACTGCCAAGGGGAAATCACGCCGGAAAATTGAGATGAACTTTCTCGGCCAATGCAGGGATCGAACACCCGACCTCCAAGCTAGCGAACTAGCGCCTTATCCACTTAGCAACCATGACCCCCCATGAAGTTGAGAAAGAGCCCCTATCTCCAAGCCACATATGCTCACGCCGGGGATCGAAACCACAACAGCAAGCCAGAGGTGAACGGCCAGCTAGAGGTTGATGCACAGCACTCTTAGAGTCCTCTAGACCATTCCAACCCCTCAATTTTGAAGTACATATGTACAGGGGTCTTTTCTTGTTAGAACAATATTACTAACAAATATTTCAACAACAATAAGATACATAAAAAAAAAGAACTCTTTTATTCATTCAATTACAGACATTAACAAAAAATAACCCGAAAACCTCCAAATAGCAATAGAAGATCAGGCTGCATATTTTAACAGATGGAGGTTTATCTCCTATTTTTCTGCATGGTTTGGCAAATAATGACAAACAGTGTGCTATGAAGTAAATTTTGCCCAGACAGCAGACTCATTAATTACCTACTCTTATTTCAAATTCTGTCAAGGATTCTTTTACATGTACTCCAACGAATCGAATAGACAATGACCTTGTCAGACGCTCTTCCGAAATTACTGACATAGTCTTTTTCACACTTTGTTATTTATGGAGAGTTGTAGCAGTGAAGAGCTCATCATATATTCAGAGGCCTAAAATGAAATAAAGTGCAGGGTTTCAAGGGGTATTAACATATTCATAAAGAAATTGGGGAGTTTAAAGGGGTATTAATAATAATATTTTCAACATAATCCCAACAGATAGTTTTCAGATCCAATAATTATGTATTATTAGATAATGTTATACTCATTCATTAAATAAATATTGTGTAAGAATGGAAAAAAGATCACGATACTATCTGATATTTATTTACATTCATGCTAATTTTATAATGTCAATACGACCAATATCCTATTTTGAACAGAGTCGCAAAAATAAAGGTCTGAGTACGTATGAAATTTCAACGTAAAAATATAGAGCAATGTCTCAAAATTTGAGCTCTAAATATTGAGTTGCTTTGACTAAGAATGGCTAAGTTGCTTATCCGGACACGTAACGCTTTTAAAATTTCGGGTATTTTTTTTTCGTTGGGTGACCTGAAAATCGATTTCCGTTACTTGAAAGGTCTATAATACATTGAATGGCCTATGTGCTGTACTTGATAGCGATCAATATTTTCCACCTACACATTATAATGTTTTCAATATTAAATGAGGGCTTAGAGAAACAGACATCCATTCAAATGATTTTTTTAAAAAGTTTACCTTGAAATTTCAGTGTGCATACATATTGTTTTAAAATACTGATAGCACATTTGAAATTGAGAAATTGCTGAGACCATTTATTAAGGTCTGAATTTTATAGAAAATTTCCTTAAAATATTATTTGAATTTTCCTACATATTTAATTAATAAAGACAGATTTTTTTATTTATTTATACACAAGGTAAAGACGTATATGGTACCATATATCTAATAATGTTACAAACAAAACAGTATTTCTTACAATCTAAAACTAAAAGGGAAATTTTAGCTATAAATCTACTTTTTTGGGGGGTGGAGCTATGAAGACACCTTGAAGTAATGAATATTGATACACCAAAAAAAAAACCAACCCAAAACGTAGGCCTAAAAAGTAAAGATAAAACATGACTATAGGCCTACATGTAGTATAGGCCTGTATAATTAGAAAATTGTAGATTCTAGACTAGCTGCATAGTTTTTATTACGTTGATGAAATATTATTTATAATCAAATAGAAACAAATTTAGGTTTTATATTGCAATAGAATGAAAATTCAATAACTTATCATACTTTTATGTCACATTAATAATGTTATTGACTATTACTACTATCAGTATTGTAAGGCCTGTGTCGGCTGTGTACCGTAGTATCCTTCTATACGAACGAAAATGTACTGACAACTAACCGTTTTGATACAAAATAACTTACACATGGTTAAACATTCATTTCGAATATATCTTGGTAATTGGAAGATGTGCAGACGATGTTTTTTTTCTTATTTTATTCAGAAGCTCACAAGACTCCATACGCATTTCTTCAGGGTTTTGTTTAACCGGAAGTTACTTGAGGGATATTGACTTCGCGCATGCGATGTATAACATAAACCGCCAGTCGGACTTCCTTTCTAGTACAGTTCTATGGCTACATAATGTATATTTAAAGGTAAACGGTAAACGAATTTTCACTGGGAAAGTAACTGTTTCATTTTTGTTGTTGTTGATTGTTATCTTTCCATCTTAATGTTTTTTAAATTGTAATTGAAATATTAAAATGCTTGTATGTTTTTGTAACAGAGTTTTGAAAATAAAATAACTAAACCAAATAATAGCCAAATGTTCACTAAAAGTCTGTCAATTGGAACTGAAAAATGGGCCTTGTCGGGAAAAAGTGCAGTAGGCTATGGCGCTATCTTGCCTATAAGCTTATAGTAACAGAATCAGAAACGAATTGGACTTAACAATAGATTACTTCAGTGATCATTTGGCTATGGCTTAACCGCTGTCTTGTCCACAACTTGTCATCGTAACGGCAGCACACAATGCCACCATATAACATTAGGTATTGAATACCGGATTTATAATTAAGTCACCCGATTGTAAATTTCTGTCAAATGAAATGAATTGGAGTTTAATGTCCCACTGTTCGGTTTCCACTGGGCTAACGGATACGAAAATTTCTCTAAAATACGGAGGGATGGAATTGAACTTTACCCCTGTTCACAAATTAATTGCTTTACACAAACCGGTGTATAAGAAATACACTGACACAACTGAAAAGGTCTAGGTTAAAGGGCCATTCCCGATAATATTTTGGAGAATAAAACTGCTTAAAATCCCTTAAAATCCCCTTCTTCAGGGCCTAGCAACTAACTCAAAATATGTGATACATTTTCAAACAACATAAACCCATCAGTCTTCATCTGGAAATAGAGACCTATGTTGTAAGTTGCATTATGTTAAAAAGTTAAATGCCACCTGATAAACTCACTCTAAACACCAATATTTGTTATGCATAAAACACATGATCAAAGGGTCATGGTTTTCGGTAGTTCTGTTCAGAACTGTCTTAGAGCGAACTTTCGCTGAAGTTCTTATCCGGCTTTCTTTAACTGCAGTATGAAAATACGGTAAAATACCGCTATTCCCCACCCCTGTTCTCAGGCTGTTAGAACCCTTACCGTCTATTTGTCATCACAATTCTTTATTTTCCACCAAAAAGAATCCTTTCTTACTATATTTGACACACATTTATAATAATTCAACCCATTTTCATGTAGAATTTTGCGATGAAATAAACATGTGGTTTGTGCATGTCCCCAGGCGCGGATGCAGAGGGGGGCGCAACCGGCGCACACCCCCTCTATTTTTTTTTTTGCGGTGGCGAACAATTTTTAGCTCCATATATTCTCGCGGGAAAGGAGAACAAAAATAGTTTAAGTTGGAAATCGTAATTTACAGTACTAGCATGAAATTAATCCTCGTGGACATTTTAGTCCACACAAAAATCATGGGCCAGGCTTTGCACTCCCAAGTGGGTGAAGCACGCCCTCCCTTTCTGAAAATCCTGGATCCGCCCTTGTGTCCGGGCCTCGTAATGTCTCTTCAGTTTAAACGTATTTGGTGTATGTTTATAATCGCAGAATTTTACTTGAATCTTTATAAACAGGCGCGGATCCAGGGGGGGGGGGGGTCCAGGGGGTCCGGCCCCCCCCCCCCCCCTGCTCAGACTTGAAAATTTTTTATGCGATTTTATTGGCGATTTCTAGACCTGTAATTTTGGAATTTACCTTCCGGAAATACGTCAGAATGCACCAAATTGAATCTAATTTACCAAATTTTTCTGGGGGGGGGGGGCCGAACCCCCACGTTAATTGGTTGAGCACCTAGACACCCCCCCCCCCATGCAAAAAATCCTGGATCCGTGCCTGAATAGATGTGTGTCAGCTGTGGCAAGAAATGATTCCTTTGGCGAATAAAGTAGAAGCAAGCTGAAAAATAGTAGGTAAGCAATCCAAAAGAGTCTTGGAACAGAGGTGGGGACGAACGGTATTTTTATACTACAGTTATAGAAGGCCGGATAGGAACTGTGTAGCGAAAATATCGTTCGCTCAAGGACAGTTCCAAAAGGAACTAGGTTTTTGGCAGATTCGAGTTAATTCTGTATTTGATTTTTACCACATCTATTTTACCACATCTATTCTCATCGATGTCCTTCCGTTAAAACAGCCGCCACGATCAAGTGCACATCGGTCTTTGTGTCTGGTAGTCGATATGGGCTGGTCCCATTTTAATAAACAATTTAGTACTATTGCTTTAACGATTTGATGCTCACCAACAATTTAAAATGTGTTCACACAATTATCAATACATTATAATGAAAAATTTAATATAGAGGCAATTACATCGTCTAGTAAACCAACCCCATCTGATGGAGTACAATGTCTCTTCTGTATCTAATGATATTCCTACAGTTTAGTAAAAAAAAACCAAAAAAAAACCACTTAATTTTCTATTTGAACTCCGGAATTTGGATTGGTATTTCCCGGATTAAAAGCGATGCGTCACATTACAGGTCATGTTAAATTTCCTGGGGCAAGCAACGCTACATCAGCGGGTCTTACATCTTCGTTACCTTGCGATGCAGCGCCGAGCACGATTTCGTTGGCAAAAAAAAAAAAAAAAAAAAAAAAAATCAAAAGCGAATGGGGATGATTACTCTGTTGGTAGCGTTTGCTATACATTAACACATATGTACATGTATTTTACGAAGATATATTTCATAATTGAAATATAATGAAATGGGGTTAAACTTCCTACTGTTCTGGTCCGACCCGGGCTTATAAAGACCATTTTCCCAGGACAGCGACGTCAACGTCAATGTGTACACGGGAACTCTGCCTTTCGTCCCATTTGAACGACTAGACAGCTGTCCTTGTCAGACCCTCCACTCTGCAACACTAGCGTAAGGAAACCACGCCGCAAAATCACGATACACGTTTATGGTCAACACCGGGAGCGAACCCTCGACCACCAGACTAGGGAGGCAGCTTCTTAATCATAATGTAAAGAGGCATAATGTTAAACGATACATTTGGTTGTCATTTTTATCTAGCTATATGCAATACATGCTAGGGACTAGACTCCCAGACTCGACACAACTAAGGCTACACCCGAACTGATTTCTATTTGTAATACCAAGTAGAATATTGGCCCGGGTGGTAAACCCCTTCGCCTTTAGGTGAAATATCGTCTTTGGAATTATTGGCACGAAATTTGATTGTCGAGAGAACCTTTCGCATGTCAAGGGCTACGTTTGATTTGCAAGACCATCATCAATGTACGCTTGGAATTTTCGGGTAAATGTACCCTATCGTACACAGAGACCTTCTGTGTGTTACCCTTATCTAGTTTAACCCGCCAGTCAAAGCTGTTTACTTGAAGCCGTATATGAGAGTTGGGCCAGTTGTGAGGACCAGTGTCAGTGGTCCATCCAATGGATGTGCTGATTGCTGAAACAAAGATACTATCTCTAACACTACACCCTACCTACACCCCTCACATTGAAATGACATGCAAACGTACGAAACTCATGAATAAACATGAGAAGTGAGAAAAATATGTCTCGGAGTGTGAAGAAAGACAGACAATCGTGTTTTTAATGTAAGTTTGTTATAGAAATTAAACTATATTATATGCCTCAGAGTGCTTTTCCTGTGAACATATGTCTCTGAGTGCATTTTGAGCAGTAAAATAATGTAGTTCAACAGGCTTTAAAACATAGGAATCGATACTTCGATCACGAAAATCGGACAACTACAAATATTTCTAAGCAAAACATCAACTTCGAGTGGCCGTTTTGGTGGTCATCTCAATTAAAGGCCGCTATCTTGGATTTTCAATTGGTCAATTGGGCAGATTTGATAAGTATCCCTTGGAAAACAATTGTGCCAAATTTGATGCTTTTGTCATCATTTGCACAATTTGCACTATGGCGTGTGTCCGTCTTTATTAGCCCTGTCGGAGAAGAACCATAGGACGTTAACCTCGGTGATGAGTTCCGCTTAGCAGTCACCGAAGAGTGTCTGTTTTCAAACAAAATTTACGGTAAAGGTAAATTTGTTGCGCCCCCTTAGCAAAACATTAGTGCCCTATGATTTAGTAAAAGATTAAGTATTTTTGAACAATGATTAACTCAATGTTTTCGCTAATCGAAGTTTATAAAAATCTTAGTTTAAAATTTATTCAGTTTTTCAAAATATTACTGGGGATTATATCTCTAATCCACTTTCGAAAATACTGGACTTACCACATTAAAAACCGGTGATTATTTTTCTATTTGAGAGGGTGCACAAAACATCCTAAACCTCTCACTTAGGCCTTACATTTTGGAGTGACGATTGCGACAAGGAAGTGTCAGACGTGCCTAATTAGTAGTTTCAGGCGAGGAAACAATGTCAACGTAACATGTTAACCCGAACTATCCTGGTTAAATTAAATTTTATTTATTTTTATTATGGGGTTTAACGTCCACTCAACACAAACCAGGTCATTTCGGGACTAACATATGGTTTAACTTTATTTCAATAATTCTCTTTCGCGTAGGGGTCTTTAGCAGTAGGAGGAAACCGGAGTGGCCGGAGGAAACCCACGAGGTTGAGAAAGCCCCCTATCTCCATGCCACATACGCTCACACCGGGGTTCGGAACCACAGCCGCAAGCCAGAGGTGGCCGGCCTGCTAGAGGTGGAAGCGCGGAACTCTAGTCCACTAGGCCATCCCAACCCCCGGTTAAATTAAAAGAAATAATTCTTATAAAACCATAGCCATTTTTATTTCATATCATCTACATGTATCTTTAAAACATCCATAACCATTATCAAGATGGTCGTACGATTCATAATACAATTGACCTTCATAGCGAAAATACCTTATGATAGATAACGCTCTCTTATGTTTATTTCACTGTGAACTTGATCGACTTCGAATATTTTCTGAGTAGAAATGAATTACAATCGACCACTTTTAGTCAATCTGAGAGCAGACTTGAAACATATATCTCCTAGCTCAAGCATCTTACTGGGTTTCAATATTGATGCGGTAATAGGAATTGCCCACCATTAAATCTTCGAAGACCATACTCTTGCATTGTAATGCAACAAGTAAAACTCTTCAGAATATAAATTGAACATACCTTTAGCTTATTTCTCCCATCGCCGAATTCATTGAAATTTACAGTTAGTTATTGAAATCATTCGACACTAAAGCGACAATGTGGCACGCTTGATTCAAATATTCGCTTGACCGCTACCATCACTGATAAGCATGACATCGGCGAGGCTTAATGAGTTCAGCATATTAACTTTTTTACTCCGACAAATTAAATTCTCAAACATTTTTTTGAAGTATAAGAAAAATAAATAAAGACGTTTGAATTATATGTAGTTAAAAAATATTTCCCATTTAGTGTAAATGGGTATTAAAATGAGTAAAATGCATCATTTTGCCCGAAGCAGTTAGGTGTTACGTAAACAATTCACGAGCCGTTGAGTCAATCAACGCACGTGTTGTGGACAGTCATCTGTTACAGAGATAATGCGTAAGTAATTTTCTGTGAAACACATTGCGCTTGATTAGGCAAAACCCAGCTTAACCGGAGCGGGCCTTGGGCCTGAGCGTGGCCCCTAACGAGACGAAAACAATTCCATACCCTTTTCAATGGCACGCATGCATAACCCACAATAACACGCTCTGTAATACTTGCATCTGGAATTGTTTCTCTTTTTGTCACGCACTTTTGGTGCGCCCATACGGCAATTTGATAATTGTATACCCTACATGTATATCTGTATCACTGTTTCTGGTAGATGAGCACATGTTGCGCGTAAGATGGAGTACATTATATACTCTTTCTAACACACCCGACTTTATACCTTTTATATTCACACCATTACATAAACAGATCCACCAAAAAAATAAATCAGAATGCAAAAAGAACTCTATAAAATATCCAGTGTAGCAAAGGAATGATAGTAATATTTCACACAGAGTTATTATTCACGTTTATATAAGGTTTTGGTGTGCGATGTTGATATGCACTAATCCAAAATAACCCTTTATATCCGCAATAAATTTGCCAGTGTCCCTTAAGACGATTAAGTGTTTTAGCAAACCTTAGCTAAGTGGTTTGATTACTTTTACGTAGAGTATATATATATATATTTGCTACAAACCAAATGCTATGAGAACTGGGTGGAAAATGAAGGGAACATTAATTTTCGCTGTTGCGTTGGCGGTGGCGTATGCCTTGCCGACCGAGAACCAGGAAAAGAATGATCCCGAGCGATCTGGATACAGAAAGTAAGACGATAAATTATTATTATTATTCATTATTCGTTTTAAATCATATAAACCATTTATTAAAATATCTAATGGCTTCAAAATACCAAAATTCCATGGAATCGAACACTGTGTATTTCACACTGTGATACAATATGGAGTTACCTTTTTTGTAGTCAATGCTTTTGGGGTTTAGTGTTGGATTTCGTTTGTTTGGGAGGTTTTGTTTTGTGTATGTGTTTGTGTGGATGGGGGGGGGGTATCGAACTTGTAATACGTACATAGTAGAGTAAAATAATTTTACATGACTTTTAATTTACTCATCAAAAGAAAGTTGTCAAAACACATTAATTACGCCGATAAGATTTAAATGCACTTTTTAAAGTGTTATTATTGTTCATTTCTTCGAGATTTTATTTTTATCCCACTATTTGGAGATTTTAGAAACCTGCCAACAAGTTAGGGTATATGTTTCTATTTTAGTCACAAACTACTGTCTATGACACCAACAACAAAACAGCAGTTAAAGGCATTAGAACAAGTTGAAAATGACATCGAAGGGGTAAGAATTTAATTTGTTATTACTTAACAGGAGGTAAGTAGGATACGACTTTTCATATGCTATCAAAGTGACAGAGTAGTTACACTTTGCCATCAATTTTTAATTCAGGTTGATGATGGGTACTCACACTTTTCCACTCGAGCCCATTTTGGAACATTCTACCTCGGGTATCAAATGCGGGTCATTTTTCATTAGCAATCAGAAAACAGCTCAAGTAACATCAATTTATTATAAGTTGCACCTAAATTTATATTTTTTTTGTAAAAGATCTACCCATCAAATCGCTTAGTGACATTACTCAATTAAAACAAAGTTGTCGGGTTCCAAACCATGGACAAAACAACTGCTTATTTCATTTTAGTTTAAGCAGAATCGAATTCAGTCATGTAATTCGCCCAATGAACATTTTGAATCGTCCGACAGAGGGACAATCCTATTTCAGTAGGGTTTTTTTTTTGTTTTCTCCGAACGGTGGTGGACTCTTATTAGAATTTTGAACTGATTTTATTTTTTTATTCTTTGCAGTCTGATTTCTGGATAGATCCCCTCCTCCACCACCAAGCCGTTTTTAGAATTTCTCCAGATAAGTTTAATGATGTCATGGGCATTCTTAAAAATTCTGGAGGCCATCCCAACGTTCTTCACGAAGATGTACAAGAGTAAGTTATAAACAAAATCCAACGCACACAGCATTTAAAATGATACCGTTTATGGGTGTCATTGGTTCAAACTCATGTGGATTTGAGACTTTTTAAAACGACTTGGGGTTGATTAATGGGGCATAATTGGGGAAACTGTAAAATTCAGAATATCAATTAACACTCAGTGTGTTTTCCAAGGGCGTGTTCAAGTATCCCACCAAATTTCAAAATTTCCAGGTCGCAAATTTTGAAGGATTTATCCTTCTGGTCACATACTTTTAGTGGGTTGAATTTTCTAAAGCTAGATGGAATCTTTCATTGGAAGAAAGCCATCAATATCTAGAATCTTTCGATCATAATGTTTGGAGTCCTCATCGTATTTCTATTTAATATATTGTGAACAAGACACGGAAAAGCACGGTATTTGTTCAACATGGCTATTTACTGGGGTGTTTTTTTTGTAGGATGATGGATACTCCTGAAATGCAAACACAAAGTAGAGCTGCAGCAACTCAGTACATTGTTGATAATTCACAATATCACAGCTATGCTACCGTAAGTATAGGCACAGGGACCAACTATATTATTCCTTCAGATTATTTTCTTTGAGATTCAATGTGTTAATTTTAAGTTATACAACTGGATAACAAATTCAATGGCCGGAATCTCACAATAAGTCAGTGAGGTCAAGTTATTACACATGATTGCAAAATGACAAAACACTCAACTTAAGGCAGGGTTTATTCCTAACTCTTAGGAAAAGACAAACGTTGCAGAGCAAATTATGACCAGGAAAAACAGCTAGAAGTCTTGCTACCATTAATACTACTGTGAACAACTTCATCACCAACAACAGTGTAAAATCTACCATAATAAAATATCTGAAAATGTTTGCTGTATTTTAGCTGATTATAGATCACAGTAGAGGTACTCGGTAACCCCATTGTTATACCACTCAACACAATAGAAGCTGGACAATAGACGTATGTGATATGATGAATACTGGAGGAAAAAATGCCTATACAATTAAATAGTCATGATTCAGTTACTGTCTTCAAATGGGTTAAGGCATATGCATATTCGTTGAATTATGTTTTCTTTTTAGGTCACAGAAAATACTTTTCTGTTTGATTTGATAATGCGTTGGGTTTTTTTTTTCTTTTTTTCTTCTTTAGATACAGAATTATTTGAACACATTTAAAAGCAATTATCCAAGTCTGGTACCAGATGTTGGTGTTGCGCCTCATAAAACACATGATAATAGAGATGTTTCTTACATAACTGTAAGTATAACCTGAACAGTATACACAACTGGTATTTATATGACGGTCCGATCAAAGGGGGTTGCTCTGACCTACTGGTTTGGGTTGGGTTTTTTTGTTTTTTGGTTTGTTTTTTTTTGGGGGGGGGGGGAGAAAAGGTAAGGGAAGAACGTCATACGTTACCTTATTGTGTTGGCCAATACTACCTAACTATGGATCTTTTGATTTTTAAAAAAAACAACATAGCGTTTGGTAGTTGATCATTATACCGATCTGCGGGTCATTAACCGATATAGTTGTACACATTTAACCAGCCCCAAGATAATGCAATTTCGATTTTTAATATTTTAGCTTTCAACGAATGGGGTGAGTTCTACCAAACAGGCTATCTTTATTGAATGTGGTATACATGCAAGAGAATGGATAAGTCCAGCCGTTTGTCTTTACTTTATAGATCGGGTAAGTAATATCAAACACCAAATGTAATTTGCAGATCAGATTCTAATACTGTCAACCCAAATCGCGCAATACCATAATTCCTGATTATGTACACCACAGTCTTGTAAAGACTTTTTAAGCCATCATTTATGCGATATGCTAATATTTATTCGATTTATCTTATAATCTAAACGGGAGATTTCTAAACGTTGTTTTTTTTTTAAAAAAAGAAAAGAAAAAAAAAGTCATGTTCAAAACGCCACAGCAATCAAACCGTTGCAGCCTTTATAAAGATCTCACGCAACATTTAATGTTGGGTGTTTTGTCGTATTTATACAGTTATTAGCCACCTACAACAGTGATAGTACCGCTACAGCATTGTTAAACCAGTTCGATTGGGTTATTATTCCTGAAGCCAACCCAGACGGTTATGAATATACCCGTTCTAGTACGGTATGTTTT
The DNA here is from genome assembly GCA_036850965.1 of Patella caerulea. NCBI lineage: Eukaryota > Metazoa > Mollusca > Gastropoda > Patellidae > Patella > Patella caerulea. The sequence continues at coordinate 32,065,831 of JAZGQO010000006.1, forward strand.
TTCTTTTTTTTTTCGCTATTGAAATCAACATTCAATCGTTTGCATAGCCGATATTGTATTTAGAGCTCCGTCAAAATCAATTAATTTTTTTCAGTTTAATTTTAAATCCATGTTCCAAGCGCATGAACTTGTTCGTAAAAGTATTTTTGGTTATATGCAGGGATACATTTGTGGCGAATTTGGGGAATTTTAGAAAAGCAAGCAAATACGAGAGATTCTGTTGTATTTGGGGTAGGCGTATGATTTGCTGATACATAGTAGTAGAACTCGTGTATTTGATTACAATATGGTGTAAAAATCAGAACGACAATTACACGAAACGAACTGGTAATAGTTGTAATCAGATTTCTCTCCATGGGTTCACACGGAGGCATCACCAGAGCTTTCAAGATCCTCGAGCATCGCGAAATATTTTCTCCGAGAGGTGTCTCGCTGAGCGTCAAGGAACCTTCGAGAATATTTGAATATTTAATCAGGTTCTTCGATGACAACATTGGCATAACGTCTAAGCTCTGGTCTCGTCTCATCTCCCCCAGCCCTGCCTAGTACCCATGAGGTACCTTCTAAGCGCCCGCCTAGCCTCCGACTGCTAGACCTGACTGGACCTAATTGACGATTCGTTTCTGTTCTGAGTTTATAAAAATATTCTAGACAAAGGAGCTCATTAGACACCTGTCTGATGTATCATACATCATATCAGGTTTAACATTCAGTATAGTTTATCAGACAGAGAAAGTTAGATAACACATGCCAACAACAAGTTAAAGTTACACTGACGTAAGGAATGCTACCAAGATCTCCAGCCGGGTGTTGATAGCAACAGGTTTATGTTACAATCACTTTCACGTATTTTAATATGGCAGGACGCTCCTATGACATGTCATTGTGTAATACATGACGTTGACTCGGGGATGTACTACCGATGGAAATTGGTGAGCTTCCGGAGACGTGGGGAACAGTTTGCCCGATCTGCTGGGAAAGTTTCGGGAGCATCGCAAGGTGAAGCCATTTGGGGAAAATTTGTTTATTTCCACATTTCCGATGAATTTTCCCAAGTGGGTCATAGACATTGTGTGGAATGATAGAAAGAAAGCTTTGTGTAATTGTGATGAGGCTTTGTGTAATTGGTAGACGACTTTGTGTAATTGAGAGAAATCTTTGCATAACTGAGAGAATATTTATGTAATTGAGAGAAAACTTTGTTTACTTATATAGAGTAACAGACTGTGGCGTAAAAACAGACGACGGTTTACAACTGGCAACTGTAATGGTTATTATGGTGTAGATCTTAACAGAAATTTTGATGCCATGTGGGGAAGTAAGTTCCGCAACCCTTCCATTCTTGTATTATCCCTGCTTATTCCATTACTGGAATATATTCACAGTGTTGTGAAGTTTGCTGTCGGGGGTACTCCTATAAGATTTCTGTACATTATATTTGGACATCGAAGGGTGAACTCTATTGAAATTTAAAGCTACACATCACTTAATTATAGTTAGTCTCGGTCACCCCATACTCCCCGTAGTGTTTCTTTTGATTAGAGCTAATCCCACTACTTACTGCTGTAAAGAAAGCAAATTTCTCGGGCCGTTGCTTCGGGCATATGCGGTCACCCAGAACTTTTAAGTTTACAACGTAGAATAGTTGTCTAAATAATAGAGACTAAATTATAGTTAGAAAACCCCACCAGAATAGTAGAATGGTAAATTATTTGATATACAAATTCCTATGTCAGTCGTTTGCATCCCCAATTAATCTCAGATTATTCAGCAATTCGCAAACTCGCCTTATTCATTAGTGCACGTCGTGTAAATCTATACATTTAGAATCGACCCGATGAATGTATGTTCTGGTTATATAATTGTATGTACACTGTTTTGTTACAGCAACTGGCGTGAGTTCGTCTTGTACTTCTGATACCTACCCTGGAACTGGTGCCTTTTCTGAACCCGAATCCAGAAATATTCGTGACAAAGTAAATGAAATCAAAGACCGTCTTAGTGCTTTTATTTCAATTCATTCCTACTCACAGATGATTTTGACACCGTATGGATTTGATTCTTCTAAACCCTCTAACACCGGTCATATTGTAAGTTTAATAAACCCTCTAATACTGAGCATATTGTAAATTTAATTTGACAGTACTAAATCCTCTAACATTGGTCTTATGGTAAATTTAATTTGATGTTACTAACTAAACCCTCTAACACTGGGTCCTATTTCACAAAAGATAAGATCTGAATTTTAGTTATTTGATTGGACAATATTAGATTGATTTTAGTTCTTAGCCAAAATTGAAATATCCGCTAAAATTTGGATTTTATCTTTAGTTAAAATTTCGTGAAACAGGGCCATGGTCATATTGTAACTAAACCGTCTAATATCGGCCTTCGATCCCTGCCTTGGCCGAGAAAGTTCATCCAGACTTTCATGCTTGAGTCCCCTTGTCAGTGATGCAGGACAGAGGGCTTGACAATGACAACTGTCTAGTCGTTCGGGTGGGGGGGCGAAAAAACGAGGCCCCGTGTACACATTGGCGTGCACATAAAAGATCCCTTGACAGTTGGAATTCGATATAAGAGTAGGACGTAGTGCCGCTGTCCGGGAAATTTTTTTTTTCCATAGCACACTGTATGTTGTATGCCCGTCTTCATTAGTCCAGTTCGGAGCAGAACAATAGGATGTTAAACCCCATTTTATTTCATTTCTAACACCAGCCATTTTGACTGGACAACCGCGTGTGCACGAATCATTCTTGAAAATACACCCCATATCGCGTCTTGGAATAGTTCTGACAAATTAGTCCACACAGAAATACCATATTTAGGTTATATGGGAGGTTGAGGGTCAGAGAGTAATGCTTTTGCAAACTAACTAGAAGGTCAGGGATTCGATCCCGATGTTGGCCAAGAACGTTCCCAGAGAGTTTCTAGCGTGGTTGCGCCGAAGCAGCGCTGTCGGGCGGAGGGCTTGACAGAGAATTGTCTGGTTGTTCGGATTGTGTGAAAAAGGCCCCTGGGCAGTTGGAATTTAATTGATGTCAGGGCAAAATGTCCTACATAGCACACTCTATAGGATATATGCCTGTCTTCATTATCCTTGTTGGTTCAGAAAAGTAGGACGTTATACCCCATTTCATTCATTCATTATAATTTTTTTTTAACATTGGTTTTTAGACTGCTGTATCTAATGCTGCAAGGGATAAACTATATAATGTTCACAATAAGTATTTCACAGTTGGAACACCAGGAGAACTTTTATGTAAGTATAATGGTTTATTTGTATGAATTGAATGCGATTAAGGTTATCATATTTCAACTGTTCAAGCAGCATTCATCGAAAATTACCGATATATAGTGTTAAGGAAACCTAAAATCGCTCGTTATCATTTTTTTTTTTTTCATTTGTGTTGTTTCGGGGGGGGGGGGGCTTTTTTGGGGAATACCTAATTTATTGCCACTTTCCCACTGTTATCTATAATATCGTTCTGATACTGTTTATGCATTATTTTATGTTACATTTACTACTATTATTTATGCAGTATGGAATTGTTCATATTGAATGGCAAATAATAGACTTTTACAGTTGCAATCTGATTAAAACACCGATCCTATTTTGTTTCGTTTTTTCATAGTTCAAAATTTCGTTTTACTTGTCTTCATTACACGAGGATCTTGAAGAGCTGGTATATTACCGGTGTTTTGATTTTAGTGAGGGATTAGCGTCAACACTGATTGATTAATCAATGCCTGACATCATAGGGACAGAAACCGCTCGTACGACGATCGACGACCTTCCAGTACAACTTGTTAGATCTTCAAGTAGTTTAGGCTATCCAAAGTAAAAAGATCGATTGCCAGGCAACGAAACATACGCCCACAGCAGCTAAATCGTCCGGCAGTGATCAAGGGTCATAACTCTGGCACTAATTATCGAAAATCGCTGAAAATCAAAATCAATAAGATTCTTCGTCTTATGACCTTAAACACTGTGTATAAATTTAAAGTCAATCGGATATTAACTTTGGCCTCTAGAGCGTCCACAAGATTTTTTGAAGTGATCAAGGGACATAACTCTGGTAGTTACTATCGGAAATCGCTGAAAAACAAAAGGCCTCTTCGTCTCATGCCCTTAAACACTGTGTATAAATTTAAAGTCAATCGGATATTAACTTTAGCCTCTAGACCGTCCACACGCAATTGTGGACGCCGGACGGAAGGGAGCGACGACAATATACGACCACATTTCAATGTGGGCGTATAAAAAAAGAAATGAAATATAGATCTGTATTTCAAGCAAATTGTTACAGGTGTGGATAGTACTGGGTTAATATCTTCACTGTATACTATAGAAACGTCTCTTGGGATTTACATTGTTTACAAAACTATCATTATTATGGTCCTTGTAAAAACTTGTAATACCTAGTCTTCATTTATTTATCCATAACACTATACATCCTCAAAAGTTATTGTCTGTCGAAGGGTGGGAATTCGATGTTTTGTTCGGGTTTGGGGGATTGTAAGTTGAGCTAAAAGAGAAAAAGGGATTCAGTACGTGGAATGTATATGAAGAAGAAAAAAAATTCACATCGCTTCGCTCGACTGGTCATTTGAGCTAAAACATAGAACAAAACTTCTTTTTTATTTATATATATATATACTCAGCCAAATTAAAAACTTGAAACTCGGGATTTTTGGGACTAGATTTTTAATATTTGGTTTAAGGCAACTATTTTAGTGTTATGTTGTGCACAGACGACCTTGACATCAACAGAAAGCAAGAATACGTCTCGCCGAAAGTCCTTGACGTTCACCTCGTCTGCGGTACACTCAGGCCCTGCCATCAGCAAATCTCAAAGTGAATCGAGATTCGGCACTAAAGACAACCGAATTCCACTGTCTTTGAGTAAATCTTATGTGTCTTGTGGCCCACACAAGTCGGTTACGGCGATGAAGAGGTGTCAATATTGGTCGAAGAACAGTAGCCAGCAAGCGCTTTCGAACAGTTTGTGCAGTTACCCTTCCACCAAACATCTCTCTACTTGTGGAGGTTGAAGTGGCAAATCTGTTTCTAAGATAACGTAATCGTATTGCTTGATCGTCCTGGAGTGACGTCACACGTGGCGCTCCCGCCCTTGGGCGTTCGGCAATAGTTCCAGTTTAAAGCACTCTCATTCTAAGATTAATTATTGTCTGGCGTGAACAATTAAAGGCTCTTGCAACAGTGACCACAGACTGACCAGCATAGAGCCTAACTATAGCACGTAGACGTTCTACATTTGAAAGGCGCGGCATTTTCTAACAAAGATGAAAATAACAATTTTAATTTATTTTTCCCGTTGAAGTTACGTGTGCGTGTTCAGTTTAAGCAAACTTGCATCGATCGACCTCACGAGTTTGTGTTAGCACGTGTTTTTCATCTTTATATGCTCAAAAGTCACGTGATCTACTTAACTTTACAATTTTATGAAATTAAAGGCTTCTTACTAATTACTATCGTTAGAAACACTTTAAAATTTATTTGACTTACCAGAAATAAAAATTTGTTGAAATTCATCAGTGTCTTTTTTTTTATTTGGCTGAGTATATTTTCTTTACTCGACATATTGGGACACTAGAAATGTCAAATTTTCGCACTATGAATGCCCAATAAAATTAAATGTATATAAATTTTAGTAAAGCACAGAAGGCGCAATCATCAGATCTTTTATTTTCTAAAAAACGTAAAGACTATAGTGTGTCTATAAAGCTTTAAAGAGCTAGAATAAATTTATTTTGATCGAAAGGCTCTGGTGCCTTTCTTTTCTAAAAGATCTCTTTGTCAGGAAATATTGCTCGGAAATCACAATTTTTGATTTGTCAAACTCTACTTTTTAGTCAACATTTCACTTTATTTATTTATTTTTTAATTTTAGACCACGCATCTGGAGGATCTTATGATTGGTCAATGGTTGGTGCTGGGGTTAGTTTTGCTGTGACATATGAACTTCGACCTGCTGGGAGCGACTGGGCTACTGGATTCAGACTGCCTGCAAATCAAATTTTACCAAGTGGTGAAGAGATGTGGGAATCGATCTCGCATATTGCACTTAACCATTAAGGAGAAAAAAAAACAATGTCTTCTAGTATATAAGACATAAACACTTTTTAAAAATTTAAAGAAAACATTCTGTGATCTTCATCTTTACATACTTTTTGAAATTTTATGTTTCTGAATATTAAATTGTTGCAAAGAAACAGGTCTCACATTTATATTAATATCTTATAATTTTAAGGCTTTAAAACTATCCCTTCTTTCGGCGACATATTCGGAAAGCATCTCTCCATAAATGTAAACTGGTCGGACAAAGTAATATCTAGACAAAACGAAAATTCCTTTGCTCTGGCCAAATTAGTACACCCAGGCCAGTTGACTGACTCAATGACAGACCGTATGATACAGCACACGTGTACGCGCGAACCATTCGGCCACCCATACCATATAAAACAATGAAATAAACGGATACGATTTCATTTAAGTCTTTCTTAAATCCTTTAATTTCAACCGATCATCCCTCCCCCACACCACCACCCACTCAACCCAAAAACAAACAAACAAACCAATTTATAATAAAACCCTTTATTAAGAATAACAGCACAACATTTACATTAAAATCATATAAAAGTGAACTTATTATTGTATAAATTTTAATCTCTGCTTAACTGTGGAAGGTAATGGTAGAGTATTTATATTATGGTAAATACTTCGACCAACATTCGATTTGGATAAAACTTTCCTGACAGAATGCACACAAATGTCCACTAAAGTTTTAGGGTTGGATATTTTCCCCTTTATCCACTCGATAAGTTGCTTGTTTTTCATAAATTTAAGATTTCGTGGATATTTAGCTAAATGTTCTGGTGTAAAGTAAGCTCCTGCATCAATTAAACGTCGTATAATAGATTCTCTGTAGTTGAAAATAGACCAGTAGAAGGCAGTCGTTCCGCTGAAAAATACAAATTTATAAGATAGGCTGGCACTGCCAGGCAGGATACGCCCACATTTTCGAGAGATGGACAGAGAACAAGCAATACCGAAAGTGATTTTTCCTACATCTTTAAGTCCTGTATTTCATACTGTATTGGGAGCAGCCATTTAGATGGTCAGTTCCAGTCTGATATTAATGAAACTCGAAACCGACAATGATTATGGTGTGACGGTACACAACCTAGAAATGTGACTTTTCATCAAAATCGGATAAGAATTGTGACCTGTAGCGAGTCCACAACCATGATATACCATATTTTTACACTATTCGCGTACAAACGGCGACCATTTCGTCCGGCAATTTTGGTACGATTTTCACGAAATTAGAACTCAACCTTCCTCATCAAAATCGAATTAAAATTGTGACCTATACAGGGTCCACAACCATGATATATCATTTTTATAACAGTATTCGCGTACAAACGGCGGCCATTTTGTCTGTCAATTTTGGTCCGATTTTCCCGAAATTCAAACTCAACCATCCTTACAGTGTAACGGTGATATAATCAAACGTTTTTTTAAATTGGATAATAATTGTGACCTCCAGAGGGACCACAAGCTAAAGAAAGGGGGATTTTGCGTATAACCAGGGGCCATAATTCAGGAATTTACGATCCGATATGCGCAAATTTTGAAAAGAACCAAGATCTTTGGGTTATAACGATGAATTTCAAGTTTCATCAAAATCGAATTAAAATTGTGACCTTTACAGGGTCCACAACCTTGATATACCATTTTTTAACAGTATTCGCGTACAAACGGCGGCCATTTTGTATGGCAATTTTGGTCTGATTTTCCCGAAATTCGAACTCAACCTTCCTTACGGTGTAACGGTAATATAATCAAACGTTTTTTTTAAATCGGATAATAATTGTGACCTCCAAGCTAAAAAAAAGGCGATTTTGAGTATAATCAGGGGCCATAATTCAGGAAGTTACGATCCGATATGCGCAAATATCGAAAGGAAGCAAGATCTTTGGGTTATAACCATGAATTTCAAATTTCATTAAAATCGAATCAAAATTGTGACCTCCACAGGGTCCACAACCTTGATATACCATTTTTTAACAGTATTCGCGTACAAACGGCGGCCATTTTGTATGGCAATTTTCGTCCGATTTTCCCGAAATTCGAACTCAACCTTCCTTAGGGTGTGACGGTAATATAATCAAACGGTTTTTTAAATCGAATAATAATTGTGACCTCCAAGCTAAAAAAAAGGTGATTTTGCGTATAATCAGGGGCCATAATTCAGGAAGTTACGATCCTATATGCGCAAATATCGAAAGGAAGCAAGATCTTTGGGTTATAACCATGAATTTCAAGTTTCATCAAAATCGAATCAAAATTGTGACCTCCACAGGGTCCACAACCTTGATATACCATTTTTTAACAGTATTCGCGTACAAACGGCGGCCATTTTGTATGGCAATTTTCGTCCGATTTTCCCGAAATTCGAACTCAACCTCCCTTAGGGTGTAACGGTGATATAATCAAACGGTTTTTTAAATCGAATAATAATTGTGACCTCCAGAGGGACCACAAGCTAAAAAGGGTGATTTTTCGGACAATCAGGGGCCATAATTCAGGAAATTACATTCCGATAGCCGCAAATATCAAAAGGAACCAAGATCTTTGGGTTACAAACATGCATGCCAAGTTTCATCAAAATCGGCTCAAAATTGTGACCTCTATAGGGTCCACAAGCTAAAAACGTGATTTTTCGTACAATCAGGGGCCATAATCCATGAAGTTTTGATCCGATACATGCCAATATCGAAAGCAGCCGAGATCTTTTGGGGATAAACCTATATTTCAAGTTTCGTCAAAATCGGATAAGAATTGTGACCTGTAGAGAGTCCACAAACAAATTGTGGACGGACGGACGGACGGACGGACGTCCGGACGGACGGACGGACAGGGGCGACGACATAATACGTCCACATGAAAATGTGGGCGTATAAAAACATCACATTCAAGTTAAAGTTAAATAGCCTTATGTTATTTATAAATGTACACGTATTACTCAGTATGAATCGCTCCTCTCGAATTTTCTTCTTACTACATTAATTGAATTGAGAATTTTCCTAATTAAACAATTTTTGTTTGTACCACCGCCTACAAATTACGTAGGCATACACCCCGTTGACATCAACTTTTATAATGAATTAATAGGATCACATTATGATTTACTGTCATTGATACAGAACAGTAATTGTGATATCACACATGTCAATATCATTATTTCGCGCTTTGTATGCCCATCGCATCCCGCCATCTTATGATAAAGGTATTGGGTGCCCCACCATAAATAAACATCTCCAAGTATCTCGACAATTACAATACAATATTTATATCAGTTTCGCATATTTAGTCACTAAATAAACGGTCATGTTGTATTAATGTGAATCAGATAAGCTATGACCTTACATGTAACCATCAATAAATAATACACTGAAAAATGGTTACGAGTGTCAGACTGGACATTTGACAAATGTTTTATTTGATTCATAGGCCGGGATAATTAAGATTATTTTTTTTAAAACATAACAAAATGAAATGGAGTTTAAAGTCCTATTGTTCTGCTCTGAACTGGGCTAATGAAGACAGTGTGCTATGGGTGACATCTTGTCCGGGCAGCGGCACTACGGCCTACTCGTGTATGGAATTCCAACTGTCAAGGGATCTTTTACGAGCACGTCAATGTGTACACGGGACCTAGGTTTTCGCCTCATCCGACAGTTGCCTTTGTCAGACCTTTGTCCGACCTTTCGTCCTGCATCACTGATAAGGAGGTCACGCCAGAAAATGTGGATTAACTTTACTTTCTCGGCGGACAATGCAGGGGTCGAACACCCGACCATCATGATCCCCACGAAACTTAACAGAAAGTTGGGAAAAGAAATTGAAATTAGAAACACGCACGATTGGCAACTGAACAATTGTTTTAAGAATCTTCTAAAATTAAAATGAAACTATTTAGAATCGTCAACAATAGACTTTTTTTACGGCAGCAATAGTTGGTAGTAGATGTGTAGAGAATTCCACGTGCGATGGCTCGTGAGGCGTGCACAATTGTCGTGTCGAGTTCAATTTTCTGTAGAGACAATTTTCGGTGAACGGGTGCAGCTTTTAATCCGCGCCTGCAAACAAGACTAAATTACTTAGTAAAAGGTAACTTATACATGAACGCGTTAGTTATACAGGGGAAGTAACTCTTATTACACAAGAATTCATTGGGGTACCGACCACCAAATTTTTCCCATTAATATTAAAGATGCATTATGTAAAATTAAGATATCCATATAATGGCTTAAAAATTAAAAATTGATTATCCATACTGGGGAAATAACCCTTATTACACAAGAATCCATTAGGATACAGACCACCAAATTTTTTTCATTGATATTAAAGATGCATTTTGTAATATTTACGTCAGGAGCTGGTTGTTCTTGCTATAATGGTTTTAAAATTAAAAATTGATAATGAAAAATAAATATATTAAAAATTTCAGTCTCGATTGCCAAATACTATAATAGTAATACGATAATCAACAAAGTCTTGATTTACAAATTTGCTCTTTAATTTTAGACCAATAAAAGTAACTACATTCGCAGGTAGGGATAAGCAGAAGTAATTTGTTGGCTATTGCCTTTAAATTGCCACTCATTAATAAGTTAAGTAAAACATCTTAACATACCTTGAATCGGCAATATCTAGATCAGCTCCATGTTGAATTAGAAGTTTGGCATTATCTTCACAACCAAAATATATACTAGCAGATAGAGCTGTTTCTCCAAACCTATCTCTGTGATTTAAATAAGCTCCTTTCTGTATTAAATACAAGCACATTTCCGGTTTGTTAATTCTAGATGATAACAAGAGGGGTGTATTTCCAGCATTACTAACCATGTTAATATCACAACCAAGATTAACCACAATATCTAGAAATTTAATAGATCCGGTACTCACTACTGCAGCATGTACCAAATTACCATGTTTATTAGTTATAGTATGATCAGCTCCATGATCTAGCAGATATTCCACCATCTCTAATTTACCACCAAAAGTAGCCAACATCAAAGGAGTGGAACCATCTGAAGCAACTAAATTAGCCAAATATTTGGTTTTCTTTGCACACATTTTCTTCTTTTTCACTGAATCACAAACATTCAAATGATCAAATTTATTAACAATATCATCGCCATCCAAATCTAAATGATTTAAAGAATCTTGTGCCAGTGGAGGACTCTTAGACTTAGATGAAATAGCTGGTTCTTCAAATTCATGTTCATATCTACCATTATTACAATAACAATGAAGGTCACAGGGAATATTCATGGCAGTGTCTTCTTCTAACAAAAACTTAACAATGTTCAGATTGCCTAAAAAACAAGCAACAAATAATGGTGGGTAGGTTTTCTGGAAGAGCGCTATACTGGTGGTTTTTGTTCGACTACACCCAGCATTCAAGATCATCTTTACAATGTCATTTGATTTTGAGCCTGCTGCTAACAGGGCTAGACCTAAAGGTGTATGGCCACGTGCATTTTCCTTGTCTAAATTAGCTCCATTTCTAATTAAGATTTCCACAATTTCTTTATTTCCTTGCTTGATAGCTATATGGAAGGCAGTGTCTTCGCGCTGACCATGTACTTGATTGATATCTTCCCCACATTCTAACAGTAAAGCTGTCAGGTATGGGTTTTCACTTCGCACAGCTTGTATTAAAGGAGGGTCTGCTAGCTGAACTTGATTGATTCCTGATACATTTAGAACTTGCTGAATATTAGCTCCATGTTGTAATAACATTTTAGAAATCTCTACACACTTGTTAACTGATAACTGCAATGGTGTCATAGTTCCACAACAAGGACTGTTAACATTTGCTCCATTATGTAAAAACAACTCAACAATGGATACATCATTAATAATAATTGACAAGGAGAAAGCATTCATATCTCTACGTCCTCCAAATAAATTGGGATCGGCACCATTACTAAGTAACATCTGTAGAAGACTTTCATCTCTCGTTGCAACAGCAGTCATTAACAAAGTACCATTTTCAACAACAAAATTGGGATTAACACCCATTTTAAATAAACACTGGATCAACTTTAACAACTGAAATCTTGTCTCTGACTGAGCCACAACGAGCGATTTAACAATATCTCTTTTACATATTGTGTCATCTTGATGACATGACTGTATGTAACTCTCATAATATTTGATAGAATTGTACAGCAAATTTTGACCAATAGTAGCATCTATCTTGTCTAAATCTGTCAACATTTGAACAGCTTCTGTAAACTGACCTCTCATCACAAATTCATGTAATTTTTCCATATTGTAAAAGGTTGTTGTTTTACATACATAAACACTGCAAAAATTAAATAATAAATTAACCGATTGGAAGAAACACAATTCTGTCTACTGCAGATACCTGTACTTAAAAGTGAAGCACTATAAGTAGGTCCACTCTGTAGATATTATTTTAGTCAATACACCCCACCCACCAAAGAAAACCAAGACCACAATCAACTTGCGATGGCATTGCTAGCCTGTGATATTTACTGGATTTCAATCATATCTGCTGCTCAACACTCATTAATGATTAAATGGCATTTTGAGCAAATTACCTTTACATTATCTATTTTTTAATTTTAACTATCATAGTGACAACCGTCAGCTCTAATCTCCTGTAATGTCCCTTTAGGATGTATAGAAATGCCTATCCTAAAAAAAAAAAAAAACCAACAATTGTTAGATAATATTATTAACTCTTAAATGACCCAGAGTTTTGACGTCATAACGTCATAAAAACCCAGGTCATAACGGTCAATAGTGTGCATTTTAAAGTCATAAAATAACAACTGAAAATAGACCCCTTCAGGGATGAAATATCCTAAAGGAAGTGACTACCTATTCTAAAATGCCCTTTTCATTTTCATGAATATGAATTTCCTACAAAAAAAATAATAATTTAGACATTTCATGCAAAATCCATGTAGTAGGCCTACATTGATTTAATGGTTATTTCTTTTTTTTTTTTTTGTTAGGCTAAAATTAATTTAAATTTTTTGTTGATTAGCCTGTTCTAGGCTCACGCAAAACTGTCTACACTACCGATAAATTCTGAATCACTGTCATTCAATAGGAATGGTAATCCCTCGTAAGGAGAACGTTGTCGTATATGCCTAGACATATCACCGTTTTATTTCATTTTTCAAGAAGACACAGTAAGATTTTTAAAGGTCAAAATGTCAAACAGGAAGTAAACAAATGAGAAAAGGCCGCCTGTTTATAAGGGAAGTAACTCTCATTGCGCTAGGTATGTTGCATTCGGCTAACTGGTTTTGTCGACAAAAGTCGCTGTGGGTACTTAACTCTTAAATGACCCAGAGATTTGACGTCATAACGTCATAAAAACCCACGTCATAATGGTCAATAGTGCTAAAATATAGGTATGCATTTTAAAATCGTATCATTAACTATAACAACTGAAAATAAACCCTTCATGTAAATGGATGAAATAATCTAAAATGCATGAATATGAATTTTACACCAAAAAAAAAAAAAAAAAAATTAATTTAGACATTTCATGCACATGTAGGCCTATATAGATCTAATAGTTATTTCTTTTTGTTCGGCTTTTGTGAACTAAAAATCATTTATCATGAATCTCTTTTAATTTAAGCTTATTAATATTTAAAAGTATGGTAATTAAAATTTTGGTTGATTAGTCTAGCTTCTATCACATTCTAACGCAAAACTATAAATATCTAGGCCTACACCACCGATAAAAGCTGAATCACTGTAGGGATGGTAATCCGTCGTAAGGAGAAGGTTGTCGTATAGGCTTAGACACTGTTTTATTATAATTTTTCAAGAAGAAACAGTAAGATTTTTAACTGTCAAAATGTCAAACAGGAAGTAAACAAATGAGAAAAGGCCGCCTGTTTACAAGGGATGTAACTCCCATCGCACTAGGCACGTTGCACTGGTTTTGTCAACAAAAGTCGCCGTGGGTACTTAACGGTAACGTCATAGGTGTCGACAAAAGTCGACATGGGTCAGTTAAGAGTTAACAGTAACGTCATGGTTATCGACAAAAGTCGCCGTGGGTCAGTTAAGAGTTAAGGTAATTATTTTTCTGACTTTCCACCTGCATAAAAATAAGATGTAAAGAAATCATATATTGTCATCTTACCTATTATAATTCACAGCAGTCAGTTATCATTTCCATTCCTTTAATTTTCATTCAACTCAACAGAAATAGACACTAAAATAATCAACAAGTTGAAAATGCTTTATATTAAAAAGAATTCAATCAGGTTCTATCTAGATTAAACAGGATTGGGTTTTTAGGCCTGATCTTGACCTTACCAATAATATCAACAATAACAATATTAGAAGATAACCAATTAAAATTTAAAGAGACACATTACTTTGACAATCAAAACCAATTGATAAAAAATGCTTCTATTTGTGTTTGCTTTTTTGACTTGATTTAAATAATCAAGGCCATACTCAAGTTAGACTGTGTTTAATACTATTGACAAATATGTAAATCAATTATTGAGATATATTACATTTTCTTTGGTTTCCCTATTACCAAATGTTTTGCTCTTAGTAGAACATTTGAGTATATGAAATTATTGAATAAATATTTGTCTTGATATATACAATATAAAATAAAGTCATTTGTTTTCTGGTTAAAGGTGAAATGAATCATTTTTTACCTCTCAATTTTACACAAACTTGTCATATATTTTCATTTCTGATAAACTAATACTAAATTTGTAAAAATGCTTTTACAATTACTTTATTTAGCAGAAATACCCATGAACATATTACCTCTCGGTAAATTGCAAAATGTGTGGTTCTAATACATGTTGTACTTGTAAATAGATCTTTACTTTAAAACTATTTATGTAAAGATATGATATCTTATCATATTAAATCGGTAAATAAAAATACGGTCAAATACTTTGATTTCATATTTGACCACATTTTAACCACTATTTTGAATTTATGGGATGGAATACGAGATTTGGGGTAAGACAGTGGTGTTTTGTAGGTACATGTACATAATGACAGTTCAGTCATTCCAACAAGCATAACCCAGTGATTCTCAACCCTTTTTGGCAACCGGCACAGCTTGAAACACATGAAAAAATAGCGCCACACCTGGCTAAATATATATGAAGAATATTTGAATGTTCAAAAAAAACGACTTTAACGTAGACACAGATTAGTCAAAGACACATAGAATGACTAAACTAAATAAAGAAAAACAAAGCTATGAACTTGACAGTAGATGCAAATAAATACTCAATTCTGTTTTTTGCATTTTCTTTGTGTGCCGTTTGATATTTCATGGCACACCTAAGAAGATCTTCTGGCACACAGGTGTGCGGCACACTGGTTGAGAATCACTGCTTTAACCTTTTTTAGAGGGGGGGGGGTCATGCTTTTGGGTCATTTATCCTCGAAAGTTTCGTTAGAATTTGTCAAGTACACATCTCTAATCCTTCTACAGGTCTGCACAAAACAACTGACCAACCCACATTTAAGCATTTCAAAATTGCAAGTGACTGTCAGTTTCTACTTATAATTTTTCTGACTCACAATATTAGTAAAAAGATCTGGTAGAATTGGTTTGTACAAATCTTTTCTTTCTTTTACAGTATTTATTTAGTTCAAAATGGTCCATCTTTAACAATCAAGAAGCAGATTGTGCTTTAGAGGTCTTCACCACTTGTTAAATTTGTTTAAAAAACAGTTTTTGATTTTAATTTAAATATGACATGACATGACATGAAATAAAATGGGATTTAACCCAGGTCCTCCAGATTCTTCCCACTGTAAACAAATTATTCAAATAAAATTGATGCATATGTTAGTCCCAAAATGACGTTGTTGGTGTGGAGTGGACGTTAAACTCAATTTCTCTCTCTCTCTCTCTCTCTCTCTGGTCCTTTCATGAGGTAGCACAACCTTTCGGTCCCCTGTCATTGCGGACTCAACACACACGACCATTCGGACTCAGTTGGACGACGGTTCAGACTTACATGACGACTTTTTGGAGTGGGTCTGGCAACCTTAAGGACTCTGCTTAATAATCAAAAGACTAGAAAATTTATGTGATAGTACAGTTGTTTGTTTATTCATTTTATGTGAGACTGATAGTTGTCTTATTTAATTGATCTGCTTATTCTCTTTTGTTTTGTTTCATCGGCAAGTATCAAACTTGGCAATCAAATATTGATGAAAATTTGTGTATATTTAGTAATACTTCGTTAGTTTTCTTTTATCAAATAGTAAACGAGCTTGATTGGCCGATCACTGCTAATGTTTTATTTTGTGAAACGGAATAATTGCAATCAAAATACGGCCGCCATTATCGATGGTTGACAACTCACGTTATTCCTCATCCACCAAAGAACCGTAAGATTTCTTTGCGCATACTACAACATCGAGATTATCGGTTAATCAGTTTTAATTATCCTGCTTTGATCTTTGCTATTTCTAATATTTTCCACAGAAAAACTTTGCTTTGCATGCACTAATTTATCGATTTGTATTGCCAAGCCTCATCGAGTGCATGTCAACTTGCAGCTCACGGATTACCGTTAACAATTTCTAGGCACTCTTAAAAAGAGTGCATGTAGTGTAAATAATTATTTTTGTTTCTGTGTAGGTCATTTTCAAATAAATTCATCAGCATATTATTGGTTTTAAACAAATACATTACTTTTACGGGAAAGGATAATTATCAAAGAATCGTAAGTACAGATACATGTATAAAGAAATAAAACATTCTTTTGGTAACCATTCAACATCGGAAATTTTGCCTTATGATCGTGATGCACGACTCCACATGTTGTACTTGATGGCGAGCGGGGGCTTATTATAAACTGATTTGACAGTTGTGTTCAACCTTTCCTTGCTTTCTCTTTCAACTTATTCCAGAGTCCGAAGTGTCACCTACCCATGTCCGAAATGTCACTTACCCGAGTCTGAAACGTCGAGGCCATATTTTTTTTAGTCCAAAATGTCGTAAGGCCGAAATGACGCAGGACCTAAATGACATGTAATCACTCATGCGTATGAGTACGTGATGATATGATGACACATGATATATATCATATTATATGAAATGACACTGAGTGACTCAGTGAGGGACGTTACTTTTATGTGAGAGAGAGGGAGAAATGGGGTTTAATGTCCACTCAAAACAAACTAGGTCATTTCGGGACTACCATATGGTTTAATTTCATTTCAATAATTCGCTTGCGCGTAGGGGTCTTTAGCAGTGGGAGGAAACCGGAGTGCCCGGAGGAAACCCACGAGGTTGAGAAGGCGCCCCTATCTCCATGCCACATACGCTCAGACCAGGGCTCGAAACCACAGCCGCAAGCCAAAGGTGACCGGCCAGCTAGAGGTCGAAGCGTGGCACTCTACCACTAGGCCATTCACCCCCCCTTTTTTTTGTACATAACATTGACATTGTCATTACGATATCTGAAAGAGGCCAGCTAGGCCTACCTTTTTACACTTGGCGAAATTCCTAGCAAGCAACCTGGCAAATCAGGATAATGTACCGTACGCGTGATACCTATAAAATGAAAGGTTAAAATAATTAATGAGCCCAGAATGATAATAAGTGATGACAGTTTAATACTTAGTTTGTTGATCCATCGATTCAGATGTTAGCTTTTTCAGCTCCAACTCCTTATTTTCGTATAAAATACCAACTCTTATAAAACTGCCGTATAGACTTAGATTTTATTATACCTTTCGTTCTGAATTATTCCTACATGACAGGGGATATACACGGATGATAATTTAATGATAAATATTTACATGTAACCGTGATTTTTTCATGAAAATATACGTGGATACGAAACTACAGACTCTATACATATAGAAGCGCGAGTATCAACTTGTCAACAAAAACGTTAGAAAAAAGTCACAAGAGTGTTGCTTCTTGAAATATATTTGGAAGAATTTGAAATGAGTTTGTCGTTGAGGTATAGTATTTAATTGAACAGTTCACTGGATGAATTTTGAAAGAAAATATTGGCCGATCAGATTGGTCAGTTTTTTTAGGTATCTATCTACCCGGTATTGACGGATCGGATGACAACACAAGTTTCACAAGCACTCAAAACAGGACTTATTTTTACTCTCCTGCCATTCTGATGTCAGAGCTAGGCTGAGAGAATCGGAATCGAGAATGGAAACGGGCATACACGTAATGGAAACTATCTGTCATGACATATTTTTGTGTATGATTAGAATAAAAAGACGAAAATGGGTTAATTTCTTGGAATCTTGAAGACTGATTGATATGATTCAACCACTGCTTTTATGTAGGTGACCATGGCCAATGACATTATTGAAACGTGCGAAGAGCAGGTCGTTTCATCCTACAACTGGTTCGTCTTGGGCTGTTTCATCCAGGCCATACTCATCAGGGCTGAGGATGTGGCCGGCTAAGATCAGGGCTGAGGATGTGGCCGGCTAAGAATACTCCTAAGAAATCATTATTCAATTTATTGTTTAGCAAAATATTGGGGTGGGGGGCTAAGGGTGAGGAAAACTACTGTCAATTTCGACAATCAACTTGCTTGTCAGCTAAAATAATAATAATCGTCATATACTGTAATGAGACTTAGCAAATTTAATGGGAATTTTGTCGTCAATTCGGTAAAAAAAGCAAAATAACTAGAACAGGTTCAGTAAGTTTCAATCTAATTAAAATTCAGATCTGTATTTCCTTTCGGTTTTTATAAATCTACATGTAGATCTAACAAGTTATAGCGGGAGGTGATGTTCAGCCAGTTCAGATGTCAAGCATACGATATTTGACCCTATAACCTCAGTCATTCGATTAACCAATCAGAATCGTTGTTTTGTTTTGATTTCTATCGCTGCAATGCCAACCCACTATTCTGCGCAAAAAAGGTTAAACCCTCAATTTGACAGACAATTTTATTGGCTGATCTCTCATTTCAAGCAGAACACGAGTTAAATAACAAGTCTTTTAGATCCTAATGTAGTAAAGACAAATAAAACGAAATTTAGATCTATGAAAACAAAACGAAATAGGATCTGTATTTTAATTAGATTGAGTAAGTTTCATTTGTGAAAATAAGCCACATTCAAATGAAGACATATTGGCATGGATTGTGAATCTTGGGTTAGCACCGTCTTCAAGCCTCAATCCGTTCAAATTCCAGGTAGATTTATTAAAATAATAATTGGATCATACATTTTATGGTTTCGCTGACCAGTTATTAGTTAAAGACCACATAAAATAATAATTCTTAATTGCATATATATTGATAGCCAAGGGTTACTACATTTATTTTACGTCAAGTTCACACCAATCTGATTAAAATTAATTCAGATATTAACATTTAAACATCAGACAGCAAAAAACGTTTTTCAAATTTTCAATTACAACCAACCTTAATCCGGTTGTTTGGCTGGTGACGTCACCGGCACTACACATAATCTATACACATAATCTATACAATATATCACTGTATACACCAGGGTTCAATTTAAGCGGTATTGCATCGCAAAAAGCGACCCAAATCGCGGTAAAAGCGATAGAATTATTTTATTCATTAGCCAAAAATTGCTTTCATTACATTTTGGATAAATGTGGAATATAATTAGGCCTACGAAAAAATCAATTGATAAATGCAGGACTAACTTGTTTAATATTCCAAGTTGTGGTCGTGATTAATTTGAACCAGTTTTTATTTCAATATATTATATCCGATAACTAGAAGACAATGCAGACTTTTTAATCACACGTGTTTATAAAATATGTTACTTAAAATAGAATAAAAATAACAACGCAGTATAATATGATTCAATGATATGATTGGTTAACTTAAAGGGCCAATCCCAATAACTTTTTGGGGAATAAAACTGCTTAATTTTGTGTTAAAATCCATTATATCCCATTACCTAAGGCCGACCAACTAACCCGATATTTGTGTTATGCTTGTAAATAACATAAACCTGACAGTCTTCATGTGGAAATGGAGACCGTTGTATTATACAGTATCTGGATAAAACCAGACTTTTTTCTATAAAAATGATATGTAGGTGAAATTTACCTTTTGTTATCAAGTACAGTACATGGGTCATTCATTGTATAGACCTCGCAAGAAACGGGAATCGATTATTAGGTCACCCAATCAAAAAATTGACCCAAAATCTTAAAAGGGTTACGTGTCCGGATAAGCAGTGTTGACGTTAACGTCAAAACGACTCAATGTTTTGAGCTGAAACTTTGAACCAAGGTAAATAAACCATGCCCTCTATATTTTGGTCCATAAATTTCATAAAGGCTCGGACTTTAATTTTTGAGACTCTGTTCTTATCGGGATTGTCCCTTTAACTGGAAATTAAAAGTAGACATCTCGCGAGACGCATAAAACGATAGCATATTCTCGGGTTGATAATATTTTGAAGGCGGAGAGAAGGATGTTTTTAGATAAAGAAATAAAAGCAAAGCCACGTCTACACATATTTCGATTGGACTGGTGTAACTTAAAGTACATGTAGTTTTTTTTAGACATTTAATGCGTTCGGCATCGTGGAGAGACGGTAACTGTTTTTTTTGGGGGGGGGGGAAATGTCAGGGTTTTTTTTACCTTCATCCGCACATAACCCAATTAGGGTATACAACGAAGGCCGGCCTTCGGCGGAAAAAGTATCCACTTATACCCAGAAAAATCAGAATTGCAAATTTTTGTGATTTACGTTTTACTGCTCCTAGAATCTGAGCAAATGCTATTCAAATTTTGAATTGATTGGCCAAAATGTGAATCCGTCACAAAAATTTGCTACTCATTGGTTTTAGACTAAATTGAACCCTGGTATACACAACACCGGTAAGCACGTGTGTATTCGTCGGTCCAATTAACATTTGACTGGCGTAATCATTAACTCGTCATTATTTACATGTAAGCTACATACATGTATCACTATACAAGTCAAAGCATGTTCAAAAGTCGACCTTTCTCGTCTTGAGTTGTATTAGATTATATATTTCAAGATGCCACGTAATCGTTGTGTTATTGAGAGTTGTGGAAATTCCAGCAAGGAAAAGGGGAATAATGTACTGGCGTTTAACAAATTTCCCAAGGATGAAATCTTACGGAAAGAGTGGATTGCGTTTGTAAACAATTCAAATCCTGATTGGCAACGTACAGTCACAACAGTGATATACAGAGAACATGTCTTTATTATTTAAAAAAGTTAAACGATGTTAGACATTATAACCTGATCTTCTTATCGCGCAAATGTATATCCATCAAATGATTTATATTTAGATGTTTGAACACTAATCAACAAATAATACGAGGCTACTTTATTACAAAAACATCGGTGAACAAAGCTAATTAATCTGGTCGGCGTAAAAAATGATAATTACCTAATCAACATTCTTTTAAGAATTAATTTATGACCCAATCTCTGAGCAACTTTAGTCTGATTGATTTATGGCAGGTATAAACGACCCTACACTTGCCATCAATACACGAAGTAGTTAGATGACCCTTCTCAATCTGTTATTCCATTAAGTTGGTTACCAACAAAATGTATTTGTTCTGTTAATTCTGACATATATTGAGATATTTTTTCGTATTTCATTTTTATGGTCTATTTCAGTGTAATGAAGTCAAAGCCGTACGCAAAAAGAAAGGCGACGTATGACGATAACGAATTGTCACTTACAAATCACGTTTCAATCATTTTTATACGCCCACATGGAAATGTGGTGGTATATTGCCGTCGCCCCCGTCCGTCTGTCGGTCCGTCCGTCCATCGTCCACAATTTCTTGTGAACGCTCTAGAGGCTAAAGTTAATCTCCGATTGACTTTAAATTTATACACAGTGTTTAAGGTCGTGAGACGAAAAAGCCTATTGAATTTCAGCGATATCCGATAATTACTACCAGAGTTATGACCCTTGATCACTTTGAAAAATCTTGTGAACGCTCTAGAGGCTATAGTTAATATCCGATTGACTTTAAATTTATACACAGTGTTTAAGGTCATGAGACGAAGAAGCCTATTGATTTTCGGTGATATCTGATAATTAATGCCAGAGTTATGACCCTTGATCACTTTGAAAAATCTTGTGAACGCTTTAGAGGCTAAAGTTAATATCCGATTGACTTTAAATTCATACACAGTGTTTAAGGGCATGAGACAAAGAAGCCTATTGATTTTCGGTGATATCCGATTATTACTACCAGAGTTATGACCCTTGATCACTTTGAAAAATCTTGTGAACGCTCTAGAGGCTAAAGTTAAAATCCGATTGACTTTAAATTTATACACAGTGTGTAAGGTCATGATAGGAAGAAGCCTGTTGATTTTCAGCAATATCCGATAATTTCTACCCGAGTTATGACCCTTGATCACTTTGAAAAATCTTGTGAATGCTCTAGAGGCTAAAGTTAATATCCGATTGAATTTAAATTTATACACAGTGTTTAAAGTCATGATACAAAGAACCCTATTGATTTTCAGCAATATCCGATAATTACTACCAAACAATTTGCGTTATAGGCAAAATACGGCAGTCAGTGGTGAAATTATTGATTTTCAGTTTTCATCACCAAACAATAGTTTGAAATGTTGTCTTTCAGAATTCTAAACCATTTTTAATTATTCGAACTCTAAATGCCTCAAAAATTGATTTTAATAAAACATGTAGAATGTTACGTAATCAAAATTCTCCCTAAAACAATCGAAATTAGTCGTCACTTAACATGTCAAATAAATTTTCAACCGGTAAAAATTTGGAGGCAATATCCCCATCCTAAGATACTGGTTGCTATAATGGTTTGAAAATTTTTAGTACCCAGACTTTAATCTGCGTTTTCTCAGAATGTACTTATGTTGACCTTGAAGCTTCAAAATTTCACAACTCAGTCAATTTTTGAGATATCAACATAATTTTTGTTGCATTTGAAAGCCCACAGTTGTGGCTTTCAGAAAATGTATAGAACTCAATTTTGGTGAAGTGATCCAAGTGACTGATTTTGCTGGCACCAGCCACGTATTCGATTGACTTTAAATTTATACACACTATTTACAGTCATGATACAAAATAGCCTATTTATTTTCAGCGATAGCCGATAATTACTGCCAGAGTTATGACCCTTGATCACTTTGAAAAATCTTGTGAATGCTCTAAAGGTTAAAGTTAATATCCGATTGACTTTAAATTTGTACACAGGGTCATGAGACGAAGAATCCTATTTGATTTTCAGTGATTTGATTTTCTAATCATTTCTGATAATTGTTTAATGGGCTATTACTCGTAATAAGATTATCATGTGTTGTAAATAGTAAATGTTCTCCTTACTGATAAAAGAAACAATATGCGACAACCCTTGTTGACTGCCCGGACGACTTAGCTGCTGTGGGCGTATGTTTCGTTGCCTGGCAACCTA
The DNA here is from genome assembly GCA_036850965.1 of Patella caerulea. Taxonomy (NCBI): domain Eukaryota; kingdom Metazoa; phylum Mollusca; class Gastropoda; family Patellidae; genus Patella; species Patella caerulea. Next base: position 32,089,354 of record JAZGQO010000006.1, read on the forward strand.
TCTTTGATGTTTATGATACATTTGGCATGACCACATCTTTTTACCCCCGTTTTACCCCCGTGCTTTTTTACTCCGGGGGGGGGGGGGGGGTAGAAGAACCACAATACTCTTCTGACGAAAATGTATCTCGAATCGTTAGGACTGCACACACGATTGTAGAGGCCGTGAGAAAATAGAACGACCAGACATTATGAAACAAATTCTAAATTAGAACAACCGATATTCTTCTGAGGAAAATGTATCTCGAATTGTTTGGACAGCACACGATGGTAGAGGGTATTAAAATCGCTGTCATGAGAAATCTAAAATAGAACGACCGGACATTATGAAACAAATTCTAAACTAGACCTGCATGCAGGAATGACGGGTTTCACTGGTGCCAAGTTACTCTTAAACATGTCACTTCCAGTGCCAAGTTACCCTTGAACATATGTCACTTCCGGTACCAGCGTAACCACTAAACAGGTTTCCAAATTAACATTGCACATAAATAAAATGGACGCAGAATCAACCAATCAATCCAGCAAAATTATACATTTGTTACTTGTAAATGATCTTGACAAAATTAAATTACTTCCTGTGTTAATGAAAATGTTCAATTAGTCTTATGAAATCAGAAATGGCATACGATATCATATAGTGAAAATTTTATGTAAATCGAATAATAATTGCCACTTTTAAAGACCAAAAAACTTGAAAAGTGACTTGTAGAAAATCTGCTATTTCTCTGCAACCGTACAAGTTAGAAACCATTTTGTGGTATCTGTATGATCGTATGGGTTCATTCTATTTGTTGATTAGCATCAAATACCATAATTTGAAAAAGATTTCAAAACAGACTCATTTGAATAAAATATCTGTTTTGAAGGCTAAAAATACAGTTTTTGCCAAAATGACGTTACTTCCGGTGATAATGAAAATCTTAAATTACTTGTATGAAATCCCAAATGGCATTAGGTATAACACGGTGTAACGTTTATAAAAATCGAATAATAATTGACACTTTTATGGCCCCGAAACCTTCAAAAGTGACCTGTAGAAAACCGTCTATTTCTCGGCAACCGAACAAGTTAGAAACAATGTTATGATATCTATATGACCATATGAGTTTTGTTTATATGTGAATTTAAACCAAAAGTTAAAATTATTAATACATATTAAGTTATTCTTGGTTGAATAAAACATTGATTTAAAAAGTTTAAAATGCAGTTTTTGACCAAATGATGTCACTTCCGGTGTCAATTTTAAATTGTAATCAACTTGATATGACGCTACATGCTTTTTGAATCAAATGATGTCACTTTTATAAAAATCCAATAATAATTGACTATTTTACAGGCAAAATAACGAAAACAGTGACTTGTACGGAACTGCCCATTTCTTGGTAACTGCTTATATTACAAACGAATTTTAACATACATTTTCTTCGTATGGATTATAGCTACAAGTTTATAAAAGTTACGAAGAAATATTTTAAAATCTGAAAAGCCTGAATAGGTTGTAAATAGGTCAACTTTACACCATTTTTAGCCTCTTAATCGAATTTGCTCGAAAATGAAATCGAAATTAAAAAAACTGCTTCCTACATTTTTTGCGCCTTGAAAAGGCACACTCTTTGAGTCATATAATTTTTCAAAAAAATAATATTTGTTTTCGAAATAGGAAAATAACTGTCAAAATTGTAGTTTTTGGTAAAATTATGCCACTTCCGGTGCCGACAGATAACATTATCGGTAATAAAAAAAATGACAATTGATACAACGAAGCATATGAACTTTGTTTTATACAAATCGAACAATAAAAAATTAATCTAGGACTGAAAAACTCAATTAGCCAATGGCGGCCAAGGAAAATTACTGAGACAAAAATTTTTAACATTTTTGCACTAGTCAGATGACTCTTTAATTCTGTGCACAATACGACTAAAAAATATTCATAAATAAAAAAGTTTTTTGTAAAATTTTAAATTTTCGAAATTTGGCGCCTAATATCTTCGAAGATTTGCCGAAAATCAAAAATCGAAAGTAGCGTAGCTATGTGCCCTGTCCCAGGCTATGCCAAAATGTATCGAAAGTTAAAATCCAATGATTATTGTTAAAATTACTGCAATATTTTAAAAAACGATAACTTCGGTGATTTCGGACATTTCGCATTGTCGCAGACCGTTCAAAATAGCTTTATCCTCTAAGTCACACCCACTTTCCCAGTAAAACCGCAGAAATCGTAACGATGCGACACGTAGTTGCTGAGATCTATTCAAATTGGAATCTGAATAATAATAATAATAACTAGACCTGCATGCAGGAATGACGGGTTTCACTGGTGCCATGTTACCCTTAAACATGTCACTTCCGGTGTCAAGTTACCCTTGAACATATGTCACTTCCGGTACCAGCGAAACCACTAAACAGGTTTTTTAAATTAACATTGCACACAAATAAAATGGACGCAGAATCAACAAAATCCAGCAATATCAATTCATTTTATACATTTGTTACTTGTAAATGATCTTGACAAAATTAAATTACTCCCGGTGTTAATGCAAATGTTCAATTAGTCTTATGAAATCAGAAATGGCATACGATATCATATAGTGAAAATTTTATGTAAATCGAATAATAATTGCCACTTTTAAAGACCAAAAAACTTGAAAAGTGACTTGTAGAAAATCAGCTATTTCTCTGCAACCGTACAAGTTAGAAACCATTTTGTAGTATCTGTATGATCGTATGGGTTCATTCTATTTGTTGATTGGCACCAAATACCATAATTTGAAAAAGATTTCAAAACAGACCCATTTGAATAAAATATCTGTTTTGAAGGCTAAAAATACAGTTTTTGCCAAAATGACGTTACTTCCGGTGATAATGAAAATCTTAAATTACTTGTATGAAATCCCAAATGGCATTAGGTATAACATGGTGTGACGTTTATGAAAATCGAATAATAATTGACCCTTTTATGGCCCCGAAACCTTCAAAAGCGACCTGTAGAAAACCGTCTATTTCTCGGCAACCGAATAAGTTAGAAACCATTTTATGATATCAAATGACCATATGAGTTTTGTTTATATGTGAATTTAGACCAAAAGTTAAAATTATTAATACATATTAAGTTATTCTTGGTTGAATAAAACATTGATTTAAAAAGTTTAAAATGCATTTTTTGACCAAATGATGTCACTTCCGGTGTCAATTTTAAATTGTAATCAACTTGATATGACGCTACATGCTTTTTGAATCAAATGATGTCACTTTTATAAAAATCCAATCATAATTGACTATTTTACAGGCAAAATAACGAAAACAGTGACTTGCACAGAACTGCCCATTTCTTGGTAACTGCTTATATTACAAACGAATTTTAACATACATTTTCTTCGTATGGATTATAGCTACAAGTTTATAAAAGTTACGAAGAAATATTTTAAAATCTGAAAAGCCTGAATAGGTTGTAAATAGGCCAATTTTACACCATTTTTAGCCTCTTAATCGAATTTGCTCGAAAATGAAATCGAAATTAAAAAAACTGCTTCCTACATTTTTTGCGCCTTGAAAGGACACACACTTTGAGTCATATAATTTTTCAAAAAAATAATATTTGTTTTCGAAATAAGAAAATAACTGTCAAAATTGTAGTTTTTGGTAAAATTATGCCACTTCCGGTGCCGACAGATAACATTATTGGTAACATAAAAAATGACAATTGAGACAACAAAGCATATGAACTTTGTTTTATACAAATCGAACAATAAAAAATTAATCTAGGACTGAAAAACTGAATTAGCCAATGGCGGCCAAGGAAAATTACTGAGACAAAAAATTTTAACATTTTTGCACTAGTCAGATGACTCTTTAATTCTGTGCACAAAACGACTAAAAAATATTCATAAATAAAAAAAATTTTAGTAAAATTTTAAATTTTCGAAATTTGGCGCCTAATATCTTCGAAGATTTGCCGAAAATCAAAAATCGAAAGTAGCGTAGCTATGTGCCCTGTCTCAGGCTATGCCAAAATGTATCGAAAGTTAAAATCCAATGATTATTGTTAAAATTACTGCAATATTTTCAAAAACGATAACTTCGGTGATTTCGGACATTTCGCATTAGCGCAGAACGTTCAAAATAGCTTTATCCTCTAAGTCACACCCACTTTCCCAGTAAAACCGAAGAAATCGTAACGATGCGACACGTAGTTGCTGAGATCTATTCAAATTAGAATCTGTATAATAATAATAAGAATAATAATTTTAACAAAAACAATAGTGTTTCACACAAGCTACGCAGTGTGAAACCCTAATAACTAGATCTGCTACTGTCCCATGCAGATATGAAAGCTTTCATATTCATCGTCACGTGTCATAGATTATATCAAGTATCTCAAATAAAAGGATAAGAATAACAAACTATCAAAATTGGTCAAAAACTCGCGAAGTTACAAGTCTAAATATAGTATGAAACATTGCATAATCTGAAAACTAAAGGGAAATAACTGATACTTGTGTTGCTGTAATCGGGATGACTTCCCACTTCAAAACTTTCAGAAAAATGAAATGAAAATGGTAAGAAAACATCGAAAAATTAAATGAGAAAACTTTGAACTAAACTAAAAACTTTTGAATCATGTTGATTCCAATTGTTTGAATATTTACGTTAAATATGTAAATTTGGAAAATTATAAAGACATAATTATCAAAATCGGTCAAAACTCACAAAGTTACAAATTTAAATGTAGTGAGAAACATTGCACCCTCGGCAAAAAAATAATCTTTAAACTAAAGGGAAATAACCCAAACTTGTATAGCTGTAATCGGGCTTCCAAAATTAGAGATATGTTATATAATTATGGTTTCCAATATGTTTGGTTATAAGTAGGAAATCGTGACAACTTCTTAAGCATGTTTTAAACAAAGGGTCATAGACTGCAATATACAAGAATGGCACTTTGCAATAAAAAAAAAAAACTGTTCAAAGCAAGATTTCTATGCAGAAATGAAATAATTAATAGAACCAGAAAAACATTTATCCACTATAATAAATAAGCAACATAGAGAAAATGAAATCAAATTGAATGGTTGTTTAACGTCCTACTGTTTTGCTCCTAAAATGGGCTAATGAAGACGGGCATAAGCCATAAAGTGTGCAATGAGGGAAATTTTACCCGGGCAGCGGCGTTACGGCCTACGAGGTTGGACAGGCGACCATACTCCTTGTCACGTACAACCAAGAAATCGAAACAACGCCAGTTGACTCAATGACAGACGTTATGATACAGAGCGCACGTGCTAACCATTCAGTCACGCAACCTCCCTAAAATCTGCAAATTGCTGACCTACAGATAGAAACATTTCAACCGGGCGAAATCTTCTATTTTATTAGTTTAATTTGCACGGTACCTTTAGTTATCAACCGAATATTACAAAACTTTTAAAAATAAGCTCCCCCTGACCAGCTAAATCGTTCGCAATAAACGTTTTCCCCTTAAAATCGGCAAATTGCTGACTTTAAAGTGAGAAACATTACAACCGGGTGAATTTTTCTGTTTTATCACTTTTACAGTATCTTTGATTACCAACCGATTATTACAAAACTTTAAAAATAAAAAAAAAGAGAGAAATGCGGCTTAACGTCCATTCGACACAAACTAGGTCATTTCGGGACTAACATATGTTTTTTAATTTTATTTAAAAACTTCCCTTGCGCGTACTGGTCTTTAGCTGTTGGGAGGAAACTGAATGGCACGGAGAAAACCCACGAGGTTGGACACCATACTCCATGTCACGTGCAATCTCGAAATCGAAACGACGCCCGTTGACTCAATGACAGACGTTACGATACAGCGTGCACATGCTAACCATTCAGCCATTCAGCCTCCCTTAAAAATAAGCTCCCCTTGACCAGCTTAATTGTTCGCAATAAACATTTGCCCTCTAAAATCGGCAAATTGCTGACTTTAAAGTGAGAAACATTATAACCGGGCGAAATTTTATGTTTTAACAGTTTAATTCGCACGGTATTTTAATTACCAACCGATTATTAATCGTATGCAATAAACGTTTGGCCTGAATTGAAAGTTCTGCAACGAGGAAGATCATCTCGATTTTCCGGCGTGGTCCCCCCTTGTCAGTGAGGCAGAACGGAGGGCCTGACAAGGACAGCTGTCTAGTCGTTCGGGTGGGACGAAAAACCAAGGTCGCGTGTACACATTGGAGTGCACGTAAAATATCCCTAAGCAGTGGGAATTCGATACTGTTGAATAAGCTCTATACAATGACTAAATGTGCAGATTGTAGTCACACACACTATATGTTTCGTTTAACAATGAAAGGGTGCCGTTTTCAATGTTCGATCCTTTTATTCTTCTACTCCAGATATTTTGGACTGTTGATCGAAGTTTTCATATAAAAGACTACCGATAAGACTCTTTGTAGAAGAAGTTCCCAAAAAGTATTATGTTGACTTTAAGAGAAAAGAACCTTTAAAGATGCTCCAAATCGTAAACATACGACTTTTTGGATTTTCGATCTCTTTTTGTCAGCTATCCCTGATATTTAAAAAAAAGATACAACGATTTCACACAACAGGCCAGCTATTACACTCTCGATTAACAAGAGTTTCACCGCCCTCCCTTCATTATAACCGAAGTTATCTTGCCCTAAAGAATCAACAAATCAGCATGCTTACCCTAGGCAGAAAATGCTCATCTTTGAACTCAATCATGACATTGACATAGTGAACGTCTACACCAAGATTGAACATTCTAGCTCAATTAGAAGGAGAGTTATTGTGTTTCAAAGTTTCGGCCCTTCAAATTGCTACTACTTTTCATATTCACTTCAAAATGGCAACCATCAATTGACCTAAATCAAAATTCTTCTCTGAACAATTTTTAGATCATCTTTCAAGGATTCAGAAAACATAAATCCCGTGTCTAAGTAAAATAGCAAAAAAGCCTTAGGGATTTTTCACGTTTCAAGATGGTGGCACTTCCGGTTCGATCAACAAACTTTATATTTTGTGTACAAATCAGTAATTACTTGTCTAGTATCAAAAAAAAAAAATCAGGTCATTCTGACCTATATTTCGATGATTTTTTTGAAAATTTTGATCTTTAATTTCGTCAAGGGGAGATAATTTAGAAAATTTCTAATTATATTTTTGAAGTCACATCGGTAAGGTCTACATATATACTAAATTTCATGACAATCGTACAACTATTAAAGAAGTTGTCAAATTGGTCTAAACTTCCGGTTCGAAATCACAGCGACGAATTTTCGAAATTCGAAAATGTGAAACTGCAGATGAAAATGATTTTTTTCAAGGTATTCAAAGAAAAAAGAATTAGTAAAATCGGTCAAAAAATAACAAAGTTGCGACTATGCTTTGTCCATTTCGTCGTTCGTAAATTTCGGTGATTTCGGATTCGTAAAACGTTTTGAAAATATATTTAATCAAGGTTCGCACCCCATTTTTGGGGGGGTAGGTCAAAATTTCAGAAAGATCCTACGGATAGATTCTGAGAAATCCAATTTGCAGAAAACACACAAAAAAAAAAAAATAATAATAATAATCTTAACAGAAACAATAAGCTTTCATATGTAATATGAAAGCTTAATAAGAATAATAATTTTAACAAAAACAATAGTGTTTCACACAAGCTACGCAGTGTGAAACCCTAATTAGAGCAACGATACTCTTCTGAGGAAAATGTATCTCGAATTGTTTGGACTGCACACGATGGTAGAGGATATTAAAATCGCTGTCGTGAGAAATCAAAACGACCGTACATTATGAAACAAATTCTAAAATGGATTTTAAATTAAAATTACATAATAAATTAATTAACAAATTTTTCCGTAGTCAATTGTTTTATTTAATTAGGGGGATTAAGGAATCAGTCAGGCGTTAATGAATACACACGCCGGCTGTTTATAGGTAATTAAAGAATAATTATTCCGAATATGCATTCGGTCACTGTGACGTCACTGGCGTCTGAGGGGATTAAGAGTGTTTTCGATAATTGGCCAAGTCGTTTTTACGGGAGGTCTACATGTATATTTGAGACTTTGAGAGACGATATCTGAATTATTTTTCATCAGATTGATGTTAAACTGCCGTAAAATGCATATATAGTAACCAATGTCTATAAGTTCGATCAGTTTCGTTTTCTGGTTTTATGTGCTCTTTAACATTAAATTTAAATAATCATTGAATAATCCTTTAATAGTTAGCGTACTCACGTTGTATCATTAAGTCTGTCTTTGAGTCAACTGGCATGGTTTCGATTTATCCGATGTTGAGGAACTGGGTTTGAAAAGAAAGACAGATGTTTTGGTTGAGAGACATTTTGTGTTTCTCCATTAACCTCATTGAGTTCTTTCTTTCATCATACCTATAGTTCTTGTTAATTTATTATAATTATAAAAAAAACTTTATCTGGTATCTCCATCAACCTCATTGAGTTCTTTCTTCCCTATATTTGTAGTTCTTGTAAATTTATTATAATTATAAGAAACTTCACTATACACTTGTATAACATACCCTAGATTCTAGATACTTGCTAATTTTTAAATATATATTGCAGGGCAGAGTTTGCTTTGGATAAAAGTAAGAAGAAAAAGAAAAGAGAATTAGCTAATGAACAGAAACAAGAAATAAAGGAAGCATTTGATTTATTTGATACAGATAAAGATAGAGCTATTGATTATCATGAATTAAAGGTGATGTTATTGTTAGAAATATGTTGAAATTTAAACTTGAAATTGATTTATTTGATACAGATAAAGATAGAGCTATTGATTATCATGAATTAAAGGTGATGTTATTGTTGAAATTTAATCTGAACAGTTATATGCATGTATGCTATTCTTATAATTTGATCAACTGTCAACATTATGTGTATTGAAACTGAAATTTATCTGACTAGTCATATATACTCCACAGCTGATAATTACACACAGTTATTCATTAATTAGCCTCCAATCTTACAAGGCATACATGTATGCTGAGCTAAATTTGTACTCCACATGTTTTGTTATTTTACAAGATTGAAATGCATAGAATAATGTAACTGGTTACTTGTAACAAATTAATTTTTGATTTTACAGTAATTGATAAATAAATTAGATTACAAAAAATATATTCCGTTTCATTCTAAAATATATACATGTAGGGCTGTTTACGAAAATTTTGGCAATGATATTTGAAATTAATAGTTTATATCAGTTTGGTGACTGATTTTGATGCCACAAGTCCAACCTCCATTTCATGAATTGAAATACATTTTTTATATAAAGTTATTGTAATCTTGAGTCAATGATGACCAGAAGTTGACTTTTTACCTAATAATGAATCAGTCAGTAAATGTGATTGTGTTAGATTTGTCAAATCACATGTATCAATATGTTTTTTATTGTTTTTGTCTTATAGGTGGCTATGAGAGCATTGGGATTTGATGTGAAAAAAGCTGATGTTCTTAAAATTTTACGTGACTATGATAGAGAAGGAAGTGGAAAAATCACTTTTGATGATTTCAATGAAGTCAGTAAGTACCTTTATTATTAAAGTTATGTGTGAGTAAAAGGATTTAAACAGAACCTACTTTAATTTAAAACCTCTGTTTGTCAATGTCATTTGTATTTCTTGGACAATATATAACATTTTCTGTTCTTTATCCACACTAAAAGTAATATATCAACAGTCTGGATTCGATCGGATTGAAAAGAGGTGCATGGAAAGAATTTAGTTTAATGGTGCTGGCTTCGTTTGAGCATATCCTGTTTATTTGGTCTGTAGAGAATGTTGAAAAATGATGCCAACAGAATTGATCCAGTTTTGGACTATTATTTCTTTAGATAAAGTATTCACAATTTTGTAATTTTTAATTGATTTAAAATGCCTCAAATGTCTATCAGTAGAAAATAAAAGGAATCAAAAATATTAAGATGGGTTTGTATGTGTGTCTGTCTGCAACAGCAGGATTGTAAAACCCCATTTCATTTCTTTGTCTGTCTGACTATATAACTTTACGGGACACTTTAACTTCTAGTTGAGTTTGAGTTAGTTTAGACTGTTCAAAATTTGTTGATCATGGGTAGATTCATGATGGAAATTTTCTGCTTAAGCTATGTCTGTCTTAAGCTATGTCTGTCTGTCGATCACAGTTTTTGGAACACAAAAATTCAAATTAAGTTAGAATTTCAAAATTGAGAAAAATGTTTATATTGAGGGAGAATAGTGGAGCTCAAATTATTATCAAACATACAAAAACTTTCAAAAATCCAAAGCATTTTGTAGGAGCATCAAATGAACTCTGTTAAAATCGCCTACAATCCTATAATTTAAACAACTGGTAATGGATCTTTAAAAGTTAATATGAATAAATATTAGGCTGGAGGCTCAGTGCAGAGGATGTCCATATTAGTGGCATTACCAAATGACGTGACGTCAAATTGAATGACAACGTTATTTTGACAAAAAGTTGTCTGAATACAATTGCCTAAAGCTACCTCAAATACAAATAAAATCATGTAAATTTTGCATACTGTATTAAAAATAGAATATACGTTTTAATGATACCAAATATGTCTGCTTGATATTTATTGGTGACACGGAATACGCTTGGAAACTCGGGCCGATTCGTTCAGTGTAAATACCACGACGTCAAATTACGTAACGACTTTTCGTTGAGTGGTCACCTAAAAATAGCTCGGGTTTTCTCATTTTACGCCTGAATGAGATCATATTCGGCAGCCAATCAGACGAGGATTCCCGCAAGACACCGCAACTTCCCTTGCGGAAATTGATTCTCTAGCAGACGACAAATTGACGAGTTAAAGATTTCAAAGTGAAATTTTACACAGATTTGGTGCTGCGGGTCGAATTTTTTTTGATGAGGTATGTATTTTATAATGTCTATTTAATTTATATACACTGAATTAATTAATAAAACACATTTAAGTCGGTATAAAACGCGATCGAAATATACCCGTGAGCGTGAAAACGGTACCAGTTCAAAGCGGCCATATTTAGCGTGTTTTGTCACGTGACGCGCTGTCAATTGTTTTATCGAGTGGCCCGCTATTCTTCCGAGATTTTGATACAAACCGCAATTTTTAACCCATTACGAAATACATCATTAAAACGACAATTAAATTATCTATAAGTAGAAATTGTTAAAGTTTTTTAAAATTGATGATGATTGTAGAACGAACGAGTTGAAAATTTGTTTACGGCAAAGGAATTAACACGTACCGATAACGTCAAATCATCAATTAATGGCGAATGCGTTGTTGTTAGAATATTCTTCTTTGTAAGTTTCTTTACGGGTTATTCGCTTTCATTTTCTGCAAATATTTGTAAATGCAACCAATATTGTAACTTAAGTAGAACATTGATGAGCATGGAAGTAGAAATTTAAAAAATATATATTATCAAAAAGTGGCAAAAGTACGCGACCTTAGTTGAAGCACAGATTATACCGTACGTACGGTTTTATCTATGGTTGAAGTTGATAAAGTATTCGGGTTTTATTTTAAAATAAATTTTAAAAATTTTCCTCACAAACTTAAACAGAAAATTATCTTACTTAGATAATAAATTCTACTAAAAAATATAAGTAAGTTAATCATTATTTTACTTTTCTTTACACAGATTGTGAAATTAAAAAGGAAAAAGAAACCCACCAAAATTACACAGGAAATTTTGCTGATGCTGTTGGAACATAACTGAATTCAATTATGTTTGAAAAATTTATTATCTTAAAAGACCACCACCCAAAGATGAAGATGAAATAAGAATTTATATTTTTGCTGGACCAACAAATAATGGCCGACTGTTTTCACTTCCTCAAACTGAAGCTGTTAAATTACTGTTAAGTTCAAAGCAAAAATAAGTAATTTATTTTATTTCTAAAAACAAAGATAGGTTGCCAGGCAACGAAACATACGCCCACAGCAGCTAAATTGTCCGGGCAGTCAACAAGGGTTGTCGCATATTTTTACTAATTTCGGTAATGAAACATTTGTAATACACTAAAAACTGATTAAGAGTAACAACTCATTATGTAATTATCAGAAAATCATTAGAATTTGATTGCTTTTTATAAAGTTTTACCCCACGCTAACAATTAGTATATACATGAAACATTTAATATCATGGATTTAGCTGTTTAGTTATCTAAATTCATTGAAAATCAAAATACTTGTTCGTTTCAACACCTTAAACTCTATGTATCAATCTGAAGTCAATCGGATAGTAACTTTGGCCTCTATAGCGTCACAAGAATTTTTGAAGTTATCAAGGGAGATAACTCTGGCAGTAATTATTTGAAATCGCTGAAAATCAATAGGCTTCTTCGTCTCATGACCTTAAACACTGTGTATAAATCTAAAGTCAATCGGATATTAACTTTGGCCTCCAGAGCGTCCACAAGATTTTTTGAGGTGATCAAGGGCCATAACTCTGGCACAAACTATCGGAAATCGCTGAAAATCCATAGGCGTCTTCGTCTTATGACCTTAAACACTGTGTATAAATTTAAAGTCAATCGGATATTAACTTTGGCCTCTAGAGCGTCCACAAGATTTTTTGAAGATATCAAGGGCCATAACACTGGCACTAATTATCGGAATTCTCTGAAAATCAATAGGCTTCTTCGTCTTATGACCTTAAACACTGTGTATAAATATGAAGTCAATCCGATATTAACTTTGGTCTCTAGAGTGCCCACAATATTTTTTGAAGTGATCAAGGGCCATAACTCTGGCACTAATTATCGGAAATCGCTGAAAATCAATAGGCTTCTTCGTCTTATGACCTTAAACACTGTGTATAAATTTAAAGTCAATCGGATATTAACTTTGACCTTTAGAGTGTCCACAAGATTTTTTGAGGTGATCAAGGGCCATAACTCTGGCACTAATTATCGGAAATCGCTGAAAATCAATAGGCGTCTTCGTCTTATGACCTTAAACACTGTGTATAAATTTAAAGTCAATCGGATATTAACTTTGGCCTCTTGAGCGTCCACAAGATTTTTTGAAGTGATCAAGGGCCATAACTATTGCACTAATTATCGGCAACCGCTGAAAATCAATAGGCTTCTTCGTCTTATGACCTTAAACACTGTGTATAAATTTAAAGTCAATCGGATATTAACTTTGGCCTCTAGAGGGTCCACAAGATTTTTTGAAGTGATCAAGGGCCATAACTCTGGCACTAATTATCGGAAATCGCTGAAAATCAATAGGCTTCTTCGTCTTATGACCTTAAACACTGTGTACAAATTTGAAGTCAATCGGATATTAACTTTGGCCTCTAGAGCGTCCACAAGATTTTTTGAAGTGATCAAGGGCCATAACTCTGGCACTAATTATCGGAAATCGCTGAAAATCAATAGGCTTTCTCGTCTCATGACCTTAAACACTGTGTATAAATTTAAAGTCAATCGGATATTAACTTTGACCTTTAGATTTTTTGAGGTGATCAAGGGCCATAACTCTGGCACTAATTATCGGAAATGGCTGAAAATCAATAGGCTTCTTCGTCTTATGACCTTAAACACTGTGTATAAATTTGAAGTCAATCGGATATTAACTTTGGCCTCTAGAGCGTCCACAAGATTTTTTGAAGTGATCAAGGGCCATAACTCTGGCACTAATTATCGGAAATCGCTGAAAAACAATAGGCTTCTTTGTCTCATGACCTTAAACACACTGTATAAATTTAAAGTCAATCGGATATTAACTTTAGCCTGTAGAGCGTCCACAAGCAATTGTGGACGCCGGACCGACCGACGGACCGACGGACGGACGGACGGGGGCGACGACAATATACGACCACATTTCAATGTGGTTAAAATATATAAAACTGCCATTTAAAACCATCATACATGTCCACTATCCTGACTAGTTTCGTCAAATAAATTTTAACTTTTTCAAAGGAACAGTTCAACAGAAACAGGAAACAAATTTGAATAATGATGTCATATGTTGATGACATCACTAAGTTGTAATGGTTGCCCTGTCGTTGGTAACATGTAAGTTCTTCATTTTCTAGAAAGGTGATCTATCACATGAAAATATGATGATACTAAGGTGCCTATACACAAGTTGAAAATCCACAAATATTTACAGTAGGCATCCTCAAACCAATCTTCCAACGAATTTCTGATGGGATCACAATTACTAGGTAACTGGATACATAAACAGCATAAGTGTAGTGGTTAAAATATATAAAACTGCCATTTAAAACCATCATACATGTCCACTATCCTGACTAGTTTCGTCAAATAAATTTTAACTTTTTCAAAGGAACAGTTCAACAGAAACAGGAAACAAATTTGAATAATGATGTCATATGTTGATGACATCACTAAGTTGTAATGGTTGCCCTGTCGTTGGTAACATGTAAGTTCTTCATTTTCTAGAAAGGTGATCTATCACATGAAAATATGATGATACTAAGGTGCCTATACACAAGTTGAAAATCCACAAATATTTACAGTAGGCATTCCTGTTTCTGTTGAACTGTTCCTTTGAAAAAGTTAAAATTTATTTGACGAAACTAGTCAGGATAGTGGACATGTATGATGGTTTTAAATGGCAGTTTTATATATTTTAACCACTACACTTATGCTGTTTATGTATCCAGTTACCTAGTAATTGTGATCCCATCAGAAATTCGTTGGAAGATTGGTTTGAGGATGCCTACTGTAAATATTTGTGGATTTTCAACTTGTGTATAGGCACCTTAGTATCATCATATTTTCATGTGATAGATCACCTTTCTAGAAAATGAAGAACTTACATGTTACCAACGACAGGGCAACCATTACAACTTAGTGATGTCATCAACATATGACATCATTATTCAAATTTGTTTCCTGTTTCTGTTGAACTGTTCCTTTGAAAAAGTTAAAATTTATTTGACGAAACTAGTCAGGATAGTGGACATGTATGATGGTTTTAAATGGCAGTTTTATATATTTTAACCACTACACTTATGCTGTTTATGTATCCAGTTACCTAGTAATTGTGATCCCATCAGAAATTCGTTGGAAGATTGGTTTGAGGATGCCTACTGTAAATATTTGTGGATTTTCAACTTGTGTATAGGCACCTTAGTATCATCATATTTTCATGTGATAGATCACCTTTCTAGAAAATGAAGAACTTACATGTTACCAACGACAGGGCAACCATTACAACTTAGTGATGTCATCAACATATGACATCATTATTCAAATTTGTTTCCTGTTTCTGTTGAACTGTTCCTTTGAAAAAGTTAAAATTTATTTGACGAAACTAGTCAGGATAGTGGACATGTATGATGGTTTTAAATGGCAGTTTTATATATTTTAACCACTACACTTATGCTGTTTATGTATCCAGTTACCTAGTAATTGTGATCCCATCAGAAATTCGTTGGAAGATTGGTTTGAGGATGCCTACTGTAAATATTTGTGGATTTTCAACTTGTGTATAGGCACCTTAGTATCATCATATTTTCATGTGATAGATCACCTTTCTAGAAAATGAAGAACTTACATGTTACCAACGACAGGGCAACCATTACAACTTAGTGATGTCATCAACATATGACATCATTATTCAAATTTGTTTCCTGTTTCTGTTGAACTGTTCCTTTGAAAAAGTTAAAATTTATTTGACGAAACTAGTCAGGATAGTGGACATGTATGATGGTTTTAAATGGCAGTTTTATATATTTTAACCACTACACTTATGCTGTTTATGTATCCAGTTACCTAGTAATTGTGATCCCATCAGAAATTCGTTGGAAGATTGGTTTGAGGATGCCTACTGTAAATATTTGTGGATTTTCAACTTGTGTATAGGCACCTTAGTATCATCATATTTTCATGTGATAGATCACCTTTCTAGAAAATGAAGAACTTACATGTTACCAACGACAGGGCAACCATTACAACTTAGTGATGTCATCAACATATGACATCATTATTCAAATTTGTTTCCTGTTTCTGTTGAACTGTTCCTTTGAAAAAGTTAAAATTTATTTGACGAAACTAGTCAGGATAGTGGACATGTATGATGGTTTTAAATGGCAGTTTTATATATTTTAACCACTACACTTATGCTGTTTATGTATCCAGTTACCTAGTAATTGTGATCCCATCAGAAATTCGTTGGAAGATTGGTTTGAGGATGCCTACTGTAAATATTTGTGGATTTTCAACTTGTGTATAGGCACCTTAGTATCATCATATTTTCATGTGATAGATCACCTTTCTAGAAAATGAAGAACTTACATGTTACCAACGACAGGGCAACCATTACAACTTAGTGATGTCATCAACATATGACATCATTATTCAAATTTGTTTCCTGTTTCTGTTGAACTGTTCCTTTGAAAAAGTTAAAATTTATTTGACGAAACTAGTCAGGATAGTGGACATGTATGATGGTTTTAAATGGCAGTTTTATATATTTTAACCACTACACTTATGCTGTTTATGTATCCAGTTACCTAGTAATTGTGATCCCATCAGAAATTCGTTGGAAGATTGGTTTGAGGATGCCTACTGTAAATATTTGTGGATTTTCAACTTGTGTATAGGCACCTTAGTATCATCATATTTTCATGTGATAGATCACCTTTCTAGAAAATGAAGAACTTACATGTTACCAACGACAGGGCAACCATTACAACTTAGTGATGTCATCAACATATGACATCATTATTCAAATTTGTTTCCTGTTTCTGTTGAACTGTTCCTTTGAAAAAGTTAAAATTTATTTTACGAAACTAGTCAGGATAGTGGACATGTATGATGGTTTTAAATGGCAGTTTTATATATTTTAACCACTACACTTATGCTGTTTATGTATCCAGTTACCTAGTAATTGTGATCCCATCAGAAATTCGTTGGAAGATTGGTTTGAGGATGCCTACTGTAAATATTTGTGGATTTTCACATTTCAATGTGGGCGTATAAAAACGTAAATTTTAAATATCTGTATGTATTAAAAACTAAGTATCAAAAGAGGATCTTTAGGTGATGAATTGAAAGATAAAGAAAGGTACATAGTATATGCCATTTCCTGAAGGAATGGTCCGAGGAATCATACACTGGGAGGAGTATGAATAAATTACAAGCAAGACTAGTTACATATAAATTATTGTCTTGAAATTGAAATAAATGCAAGACTTGTTACATATAGATTATATTCTTGAAATTGAAATAAAGTTAATAAAAGTGCATAGTATTAATAAATTTCAAAAAATTTTCCATATAATTTATTTTCTGTTTTTTCATTTCCATGCACTGGTGACGTTGAAAGGTCTAACTGTCAACTCCTTATCATGTGTTATTTTACTCCTGAAATGTATATAGCTTAATTTATTTTATTATTTTTTGATTGATCCTGCCTGATGAATTATTTAGAAACTTATTTGGTTATTATAAGACTGGTCAGTTTCAGATTTTATATAATTTAAATATGACATACCTGGTTGAATTGTGCTTCTGTAGACCTTTAATTTGATATGCAACATGACATAGTTCCCTTCAAACTTTCAAAATATGTCGTTGTGCCCCGCCCCTTTTCCCCCAGTCACAGTGCGACACATCATTTTTGAAATCAGCATATATAAAGATATAAAACTTTTCAATTTCAGTCATTTTTGACATGTAAACCTTTACTAATCTCTTTCAGATGATGTTTTGTTAAATAAATATGTATTTTTTATGATTGCCAATCCTCCAGGTTGCATTATCTTAAAAACAAAGATGGCTGCTATGTGCCACGCCCCTTTTTGCAAATTGATTCATCAGAAATCATGAATATGAATTTTTTAATTGATTTTATTTCAGGAACTTTAGTTAGTTATGCTTTCAATATCAATTGTATTGAAAAATAAAACATTTGTACCTTGCTTTGTTTATTAAATGTTTGTTATTGATTTTAATTAAGCGATCACCGAAATCAATATTTCAGATTCTAGCCACGCCCCTTTTTACACGTCGGTATATAGAATCTCTAATTTTTCAGAAAATTTTACTTCTATAGCATATTTTCATCACCAATATAGCAGTGGTCAAAATCTAGTTACACAATATTAGATTTAAACTACGTTCACTTATTGTAACAAAAACACAAGGGAAAAATTACGTGTTTTCCCTTCTTTAATTACAGTATAATTTTTGTACAAAAATATCGAAATCTGACATCTTAATTTTATCATAACTTTTTTAATAATTTTTCAATTTTCATAATTCAAAAAGAATTGAGATCCTTGTAGTAGCCTCTAAATAAATACATGCATTAAATTGCTGTTTATCACAGTTGAAATTTTGATGTGGTAATGCTAATATTAGCATAAAAACACAACCATAATAAGGGTTCAAAGTGTTTTTGTCCCCCGCCTTTCGAAGAAAGTTGGGGGACTATTAAAATGGGTTCGTCTGTCTGTCTGTGTGTCCGTCTGTCCGTCACACTTTTTGGGACACAATAACTCTCTTCCTAATTGAGCTAGAATGTTCAAACTTGGTGTATGTGTTTATTAGGTCAATGCCTTGATGGAGTTCGAAGATGAGCATTTTCCGCTTAGGGTAAGCAGAGATAAGCAATTTGATTGGTTGATGCTTTGGGACACGATAACTTTAGTTCTAATTAAGTGAGAGTGATGAAACTTGGTGTACAGTAATACCTCGACTAAGTTCGATAATGAGCATTTTCTGCTCAGGGTAAGCAGAGCGATACGCAATTTGATTGGTCGAGACTTTGGAACACAATAACTCTCCTTCTAATTGAGTTAAAATGTTCAAACTTGGTGTATATGCTTACTAGGTCAGTGCCTTGATGGAGTGAGAAGATGAGCATTTTCCGCTTAGGGTAAGCAGAGATAAGCAATTTGATTGGTTGATGCTTTGGGACATGATAGCTTTAGTTCTAATTACCTTGACAAATTTCGATAATGAGCATTTTCTGCTCCGGGTAAGCAGAGCGATACGCAATTTGATTGGTCGAGACTTTGGAACACAATAACTCTCCTTCTAATTGAGTTAAAATGTTCAAACTTGGTGTATATGCTTATTCATTACAGTAATACCTTGACTAAGTTCGATAATGAGCATTTTCTGCTCAGGGTAAGCAGAGCGATACGCAATTTGATTGGTCGAGACTTTGGAACACAATAACTCTCCTTCTAATTGAGTTAAAATGTTCAAACTTGGTGTATATGCTTATTAGGTCAATGCCTTGATGGAGTTCGAAGATGAGCATTTTCCGCGTAGGGTAAGCAGAGATAAGCAATTTGATAGGTTGATGCTTTGGGACACGATATCTCGATACGTTTGAAAAAAATAAATGTTCGATTAATTAACATGTGTCGTCTATTTATTTTGGGATTTCGGCTGGGGACATCAGCCTCACTGTTGGCTTGTTAAAACATTGTTCATTCATGTTAAATTTTAAATGTTCTTAACAAGAACAGGCTTATGGTTAGTATTGTTAGTTTTAATGTTTTACGCTGATGTATAATGAGGTAGTCTCTCTAATGCAAAAATGGTAAGTTTCACATTAGCATTTTAAAATTGTATTGTAGTTTTTATTAAATCAACTATATAAAATAATTATGTATTTAAAGTGACCGATATGATGCTTGAGAGAGATCCCCAAGAAGAAATTGTTAAAGCATTCAAATTGTTTGATGATGACAGCTCTGGAAAAATAAATCTTAGAAATTTAAGAAGAGTTGCAAGGTAAATAATCTGTTAATGAGTGATTGGTGACAATGTCCCTTTAAACCACAAGCCTGATCTTGATCCAGTTATAAAAACAGCTGAGGAGTCACTTATGGGCCTGGTTCTGGTCAAAGCTTATCTTTAAAAACATGTTGAGTTATGAATATCTTTTAATGAAATTACCTTAATCATTTCAAAATCAATTGAAATATTAAACTAATTGAATTAAATAAAACCAGCAAAAGTGTAAAATGATCTCATAATAACAGTAACATCAATTTGATATCCCAACATATAGACCAGAGTCCAATTAAATGGGCTCTAATTGGCAGGTAATATCCAGGATTATGGGAACTGGATTTTACACAAAATCCCTTCTTTTTTTAGCTTGATCTCCATCTATCTCATGCAAAATGTGGTCATATTTTGTTTGACAACCGGTTGTTTTATTTTACCTACAGTGCTCAAAAAGGCAAAAAAATTTATTAGTCTGGAGGCTCAGTGCAAAGGGTGGGGGGGGAACATCAAATGGACACTAATACCCTAGGATGACCTCTATTATTTTTCATGCATGCCCAACTCCCCTGGGACAGAGCCACGTCCAATTTTTGAGTCTTAGTGTCGCCTACAGGTCACAATCCTTAACAATATGAAACTTTGAATACCTATTCCTTATACCCTAAGGATGTTGTCTGTTTTGTTTGTTTTCGAGTTTCCTGGTCTATCATGGTCTATCTGCATGTAGACAGGATTGAACAAAAACTTAATTCAATTGAACTTGGGATGTACAAGATTAGTTAAAATTACCAGCAGCAATTAAATTTACTCCTATCGTTACCTTGTTTTCTTTTGAAACTTTGGATCTCTACTATATTATTAAGCTTATTATATTAAAAGGGAAGCTGTATATATTATTGGATGGATATTATTATTATTAATGGGATCTACATTAATTATTATTATGGTATCTATATTAATTATTTTTTGATTTTTTTTTTTCTAATTATGTGCTATAATTCCACTGTTTTGCTTGACAAAAATTAATAGTAGTTCAGTAAGTATGAAATAAGTAACTTTGAGATATAAAGTAAATTTTCTATGTCTATTTTATAGAGAATTAGGAGAAAATATGACAGATGAAGAACTTCGAGCAATGATAGATGAATTTGACAGGGATGGAGATGGAGAGAGTAAGTAGCATTATTCAAGAGATAAATTGAAAGTTTTCCTTTAAGCCTTAAATGTATAAATTATGAATTAGACATTTATTAACTTATCCCAGACCATAATGAACTCTCGATGCCATCAGATACTCAAGATTTTAACTAGATTAGAATTGTTCGCCATTTAATAATTTAATTTTTTAAAAATGGGAACGGGAAAGTAACTCTCAAATATACCATTGCCCTGGTTACCGCAATGCACACATCTTGTCAAAACTACAAACAGTGATAACTTAGCTCTGTATGAAGTAATTTGAATAAAAAAAAATTCATTTTCCATTATTTATTTTTGAGCTATTATATAATGAATGACCAGCTCTTTCTCTAAATCTTACATAATGTATCTTTAAGATATGTTTCCTCAAGAGTAATTATTATATCATCTTTTGGTTGTTTGAATTAATGATATGTGTAATACTGTAAGTACCAGTAATGGAAATAAAACTGATCTTATGATATTTTACTTGGATGTCACTTTTATGTTACAAGCAACATAGCAAGCAAGAATGTGATAAACATGTCATCAACAACTTTTTGATTTAACATTCATTAAAAAGACATTCTATAATTGTCTACAAGATCACCCGAGGTGGAAGCGGAAGTAAAAGCCCACAACAAGAGCTTAATCTGCCTACTGCAGGTCTATCTTTGGGCCTTAAATGTTAAATGAATTTTTGATAAGACTACTATTAACTCTCAATGATATCAGATGGCTCTGACTTTTAAAAAGATTACAAAGATTTTGCCGTTTGATTTAATTTAATAAAGGAGAAGCGAGGCTAAGGTTCGAATGATCAGTAGAGTGGTTGAAACTATTGTACACATCTTGTACAAACTAGGACAGTTGATAACATAACTCAAAATAAAGTAATTTGAATGACATTTTCAATATATTCATTTCGCATCATCTATTTTCAAATTTACAGCGAGAACAGTCAGCTCTTACTCTTAATCTAAATCTTACATAATACCTCGTTATTAAGCTATTATGAATATTATGTGTACACCATCATTAACACAGAAATCATATTACATGTATCTAATAATATGACATGATACCTGACTTACTAATTAATTAACGCAGATGTAACATATGAACAATGATAGGATCAATTTTAGTATATTAATTAAACGAACAGGCACACACATCTAACAATTCTCCCACCCCCCACCAACACATGCACATTATTCTAGAATTTGGAAGTTGTAGCATTTTGATAATGTAATGATATAAACTGTTATATATTTCAGTTAATGAAGAAGAGTTCTTGGCTATAATGACAGGAGATACGTAATATAGATGACCATATTGATATTATACAGGGACCAATATAATAATCATTGTTAATCTTTCATATTGTTCATTCAAATTGGAGGACAACTTCTTCAACAAGTGTTTGTATTATTGGAATCGAAGCTCCCAGGGGGAAAGAAATATGTTAAAGTTTTGTTTTCAATTCAGAGTCGACTATGTCCATATTTCACCTTTGGGTAATTGTTAGCTATATTAAAAGATATCCGTCCCACTTAGTAGATTTGAATGAATACAACAAAATCCATTTTACTTAAAGCCAAAGGTTGTCATATGCATTTTTCCGACTATGTCTAAATCTTCATGGCTTAAGCAACAATAACTTCTACTTATTATTTACATTTCCTAACGGTGACAAAATATATCAGGGTTAGGTAATCTCGAGGTTTGTTTCAGATAGACTAAAAAGCAACCCGTATTTTTTTATTATCTGATAAGTGGTGCTAGCTTGTTTATATATAGGAGATAGATGAAACAATATTAGTTGAAAATGTGCTAGATTAGTCATAATGGCTCTAAAAAGCAAGTCTTATTATTTTTGAATCCAGTGATACATATTTTACATAAATTTTGACCATTTGGTTTACAGCCATTTTGACCATATCCCATTTTATCACCTGCAAATGTTTCCAAATTTCCACTTCATCCAATGTAAATTTTGGAAGTGTACCATTCTAGAGGTTCAACTTTCACCAATCTAATTAAAATACAGATCTATATTTCTGACCAGTTGTACTGAGGAGTTCATGTCGGGGTCATACAAGCAGCTTTTAACTCAATGACATAAGATATTGATTAATCAATTATTCCTCACATCAATTATAATGCCTATTATATATATCAACTCATCCAGATCCTAGTGTTGTAAAGACAAATAAAACCAAAATATTGAACTATAAAAAAAAACAGAATGAAGTAGGATCTGTGTTTTAATCAGATTGAACTTTCACAAAATAACTGTGTAATTATAAATATCTTTCTTAACTAACATCTACAATGTTCAAAATGAACATCTGCAAGTAATCTGTTTTCTTTTAAAATGTACCCCAGATAATTATTCAAAAATCTTTTTGTCCCACACAGTTGAAGATGTCTTGTCCTATTACATGTTAAGACTGTAATGTAAATATTTTAAGGAAAATAGTCTCTTGCTAAGCTAGCATTCAATATTATTTGTACATTTTATGTGAGACCTACGTAATTTGAATAGGAAACATGTTGAGGTTACAGTTCATGGCATGCATTTATTGATGTGATGTTGATCAGAAAATAGTCACCATATTCCCAGAATATTAAACCAATCTATTGTTGACCTTATTTGTGTTTAGATAATGTACATTGTAAATTATTTACTTCATGTCATTCATTCTGAAATCTTTTTTCTAGCTCATGGTGGGTGTGGGGTAGATTGTTGAATAGTTAGCATGCAGTATCATATGGTTTGTCACTTAGTCATCTGGCATGGTTTCGATGCCCTGGTTGTACGTGACAAGGAGTAGGGGCGCCTGTCAATCCTCGTGGGTTTTCTCAGGATCCTCTGATTTCCTTCCACTGCTTTAGACCCCTACGTGCAAGTGAATTAGTGATATAAAATTCAACCATGATCTAATTGGTGTTGAGTGAGTGGACAGTAAACCCCATTTCTATCTTTCTCTAGCTCATGTGGTCTTTTTATTTAAATATTTACTCAAATGGTGTCAATGTGATATATCATTCACACATCTTTATATTGAACTCTGTTTGAAATTAGATACATTCCTCTTCCAGGGTCTACTGTGTTTATTTGAGGTGGTTATTAAAACTCCTTTTTATTGTTACCTTTATGATAACTGTCATAAATGGTGGAAGAATCTAATATTAATGTAAAAATAGTTAGAAAATCTGTACTTGTTTGTCACTATACCATAAGGTCGATCTGTGTTATCTCATTCTGATCTGATTAAATGTGTTATGTGTTTTGTCTCACTTAAATGTGCTAGTCTTATATTTTGTCTAGTTTGGGTTTGTTTTGTAATTCATTAATCACATGTTAGGATTATTAATCAAAATGTTTAAAGATGTTCAACGTTTTGTACTCTTATGCAAAATCTGAATTAAATTATTCTATACATTTTTAATATAAAAATTATTTTGTTATGCCTTAAATTACTTTTTATACGCCCACGTTAAAATGTAGTTGTACTTGTATATTGTCCTCACCCCCGGCCGTCAGTCTGGCCAAAGTTAATATCCAATTGACTTTAAATTTATACAGTGTGTAAGGTAATGATACAAAGAAGTCTATTGACTCTCAGTGATTTCAGATAATTACTGCCAGAATTATGACCCTGACTGGATCACTTAAAGCCCCAATAACACTCTTGTTGTAACTGAATAATATGCCCCAATCTTCATTCTGGTCATCAAATCGTATTATTTTAGAATATTCCAATTAAATGATGATATAAATTTCATCTTAACACACCTATTTTAAAAAATTGGAAAAATTCAACCAATTGATTTGCAAAGTCTAACGTAAACCTTTTCAAATGTGACTTGGTTTTTAAAATATTTTCGAACCCTCTGGACAAGTAAAATAGGTTGTAATTGATAATTTACACAACAGGTAGGACATTTAAATATCTAGTACTTAGAATAAGGGTATTATTTATTTTCTGGAGCTACCAAGCCAGCAAGAATGTTATTGTCCCTTTAAAATAATCTTGTGGATGCTCTGCTCTAGACTCACTAGAGGCTATAGCTAATATCCGATTGACTTTAGATTTATATGATTTTCAGCAATTTACAATGGGTACTGGCAGAGATATGGCCCTTGATCACTTTTAAATATCTTGTAACCCTCTAGAGGCTTATGTTATCCGATTGACTTCTGATTGATACACAGAGTTTAAGGTCTTGAGACCAACAAGTATATTGATTTTCAATGAATTTTGATAACTTGAACAGCTAAATCCATGATATTAAATGTTTTGTGTGGTAAACATTATCATGGGGCAGAACTTTATAAAAAACAAACAAATTCTAATGATTTTCTTATTATTACTTAATGTGTTGTTGTTACTCTCTGATTTTAGTGTATTACAAATGTTTCATTACTGAAAAAAGTAAAAATATGCGACAATTCTTGTTGACTGCTCCGAGGATGTAGCTGCTGCGGGCGTATGTTTTGTTGTCTTGCAACCTATCTTATTATTTATGGTAAGCTTTATCAATATAATGTTTGAAGCAATGTCACCAGAAACATTAGTTTATTAAACATGCAATGAAATCATACTAGTTTGAAAGAATACCCTCAATTCTAATGTTCAGCATTTACAAGATTTGCGAGATGGGGACAATAAATCTGCATATTCAGAATTTGGATCGAGTTCCTCCATATGTCAAGTGGAATAGATTTGGAAAAATCAACACACTCCCCACCTCTCTGATGCACAGGACACAGCTGTTGGAATACTATATCTTAATACTTTCTGAGAAGCAATTTTCCAATTCGCAAACGACACTGTTAAAATATGTGTACGGGCTTTGGTATATTGAACGGTTTCTGAGATGTGCTCTGGAATTATAAGTAGCATTCTGACCACGATATTGGATATACAAACGATCCACGGATGTCTACAAATCAAAACGTCGACGACCTGCACTCGGTTGAATGAATTATGGAGTGGCATTGGGTATAATAAAAACTGTCACCGAATATGTTCTTTGATGTTAAGCGACGAAGTATAGTTATATTGGAATGGACGCGAATCAACCGGTATCCTAATGTAATTGGTGGATACTGTTTTCTGAAGTCACATTTATTAGAGCAGATGTGTATGATGACCATGACGTAACAAAATTGAGTAACAGGGATCAAATTGCCATTTGTCATAGATAATTACAATAATAAGGCGTGTAACAAATACAACGATATTGATTTAATTTTACTAATGATATAATTTTATTAAATCTACACAGATTACTGTTTTTACAATCATAAACAATCAAAATACATTGTCGTGGACATGGTATCATAATGCATAATAATAATTAATATTTCATCATATCACACATCTTATCAAGACAAGGACAATAATATTCGTAGTTCCTTGACAAGCTGTAAAGTCACGCACGTGGAACATAATTTCTGGCGTGTCGCGCCTGTTTTATGCGTCCCTATTTTATCGTGTTCAGCTTCGTTACATTTAATACGTGTTCCTTCAGCAACGTCCGCGAGTTTTACAAACATTTGCGCCCGTCAGCATGGTCCAATCAGTGTGATACAGAGGTCCTTGCAGCATAGAACTGTACTATATACTATAAATACGATCTATGCTTGCACATAACACACTGTAAACAAACATGGCGGCCTACTTAGAAAAAGAAACAGACAAGTTTACACCTGTTGAAAGGTTTGGGTTTTTTTTTTTTCAATAGAGAAACTCACGGAAAACCAAACAAAAAAGGCAATTGAAGCAGTTTTAGAAAATAAAGATGTGTTTATTTGCATGAAAACCCGGCGGTGGCAAGTCTCTTTGCTATGAATGTGTTCCGATAATTCTCCGATATTTTTAAGGACGGAATACTATACATGTAGGCTCCCAAGCTGGGCTTGTTACCCAATCAAACTTAGTGCCGAAATATGCGGGGTATTACGTGACGGGTTTGATAAGATGTATGTAGTTAAGGCAAGATCAAGCCTTCTATTGAAGATGCATTAAATACGGTTTGTCGATTTTGAAAGAAAGGTAACTTTTCGACAGGGATTTAAACACTATTCTATCACAGTAAAAGCTAGTTCTGGTGATTTTGTATACTAAACAGAAAACAAATAATGTGCATGCAGGACTCGTCCCTTTTAAATATAATATCACAAGTAACTTATATATGTTGTAAAACATACATTATGCAAGAGCTAAATCTGCCATCTTTCTTGAGCCTGAAAATGTTATCTAAATTATTAATTAGACATTAGTTAACTTATCCAGACCGGAATCAACTCTCGATGTGATCGCTAGAAAGTGATATTAACTGGATTAGGATCCGATTTACTGCTTAACTTTTATTCGTGATTAAATCATGAACTGGATAATCGGTACTATGGATTTATCGTACCGACTTTAGTAATGATGACCAAGGCTAGGTCAAAAATTCATTCACTAAATTCTCGGTTCAGAGTGGATCAATTGTCAGCAAATTCCCTTTACATTATGTAGTTTTTATACGCCCACGATCTAGAGGCTCAAGTTAATATTCGATTGACTTTAAATTAATACACAGTGTTTTAGGTCATGAGATGAAGAAGTGTTTAAGGTCATAAGACGAAGTATCCTAATCATTTTCAACTATCAGAGTTATAGCCCTTGATCCCTTTGAAATATCTTGTGGACGAGGGTCATGAGACAAACAATCGAAACAATTCTAACCATTTCTGATAATTATTTAATTTGCTATTACTCGTAATAAGATACTCGTTTCTGAAAACGAATAGATTCACAGAAATATGAAAAGTTAAATTGAAGAAGCCGGTATATCGAATAGTTTTTTATTGCCTGTCACGTGTGTTGTTTTGACGACAAAGTGCAGTAATCAAAATATTGGCGAATCTTAATATGAATTCGTAAATGTTTCCAACAGCCATGCAAATGTTCTTCCCTACCCACTCCAGTGCCACTGTATCACATATATAAATTTATAAATTGTTCCATTATTACTCTTAAGATGTCCATGTCGGTATTAACGACCTGTTATTGTCTTGTGTAAAAAAAGGGTATGTTTACAGGAATGGATGTAAACCTAATTCATGTTGATATAACACTGACACTATGCCATTCTCTACTTTTACCGGATACACTTTTTGCTGAAATACAAAAAAAGACAAAAATGTCATCATATAACATTACATGGGTATTATGGCTTTTTAATTTTTCACGTGTTTCAAAACCTAACGAAGCAATTCCATGCGAAATTCATTCTGGTTTAAATTAAAAGGGTGGGTTTTAAAAAAAAAAAGTAACAAGGATTTTTCATCTATTTCCGGTATTTTACCAGCATTTCCCGAACTTATGAAACCTTTAGCTTCAACATTCGTGACATTGTAAATGATCTTGAATTCGAAGCGTTTAAAAAATATTCACAAAACTTTAGATAAATAATATACTTTTAGGAGACAAATAATATATTTAAAGATATTTAACAATAAAACAAACAATAATGCCTTATTACCTAACTATGCGCTGACGTGCTGGATACATATTATTTAATACTAGTTATTTTCATAACGGTTGAATCAGATCGCTACCCGCTCTGTACCGTGCAGAGCGGGTAGCGATCTGATTCAACCGTTATGAAAATAACTAATTTAATACCTGTCTCATACTTTATTTGAATGAAATTACTTTGAAATTAACTAACTTTAATTATAAATTTTCAAATCTATGATGATTTTGGTATGAGGTTTAGGCAACGCCAAAATTTTATTAAAGGATAAATTTGTAAAGTCGCCTATAAACGGACTTCTATTTGTGTGTTGCATGCTTGTGTCAGTTATTTTTCATGTCTGGTAAAAAAAATATAATTAAAAAGATAAGAAAAAAACTTGACTGTCAATTAATACGCAACTTTGTTGACATTTTCAGGAAATGCAGTGGTTTCTGGTACAAGTCAAACCAAGAACGGGATTCGTAACTTCGTAATTACTAAATAATGGTAAGAAATATTGTAAACTACATTAGCGCCATTACAGTAACGACATTGCGTTGTTTATTATGAGATATAGAAAGAGCTTCTATTATTGTCCTATACTTTAATAATCAATAATCTCTGATTTCTATTGCGATTTGTCGTGTAATTTGAGAAAGGTTAAATACTAGCAGCCTATAATTAGCATCTTTAATGTATCTCGCACAGACAATAGACTTGGCAAAAAAGGATGATGTGAAAGCAAAACAACAGCGCTATTACACATGTCGTGTCCTGATAAAGATTATATTATAACTAATTATAAGCGCTGTATAATGCATCCGAATGTTTGTGTAAACGCGCAATGGAATTGGAACAAGGACGTGCTTCGAAATGAAAATCGGTGTTTCGAAACTAGGAAAATCGTGTTCTGAAAACATAGTGTACCCTTTTTATTGGTAGAATTTGAGTTTAAATGTGTTGATAGAATTTGAATTATACATGTAATTCAAATATTATCGTAACTATAAACTCCATGGTAAACTAGGCCAGAATACTCCACAGGTGCCGTTTTTCAGCGTCCACTCAAAACTAGGTCATTTCGGGACTAACATGGTTGGTGTACGTGAGAAGGAGTAGGATCGTCTGTCCAACCTATTGGGTTTTCAGCGGGTCCCTCGACCCCCCCCCCCCGGCTAAAGACCCTTACAAGTAAAACCATGTTAATCCCGAAATGACCTACTTTGTGTCGTGTGGACGTTAAACCCCATTTCTCTCTCTCTTTAGCAGTGTGAAGGCCCAGAGAAAACCCACGAGGTTTGACAAGTGACTCTACTCTTTGTAACGTACAACTAGTGAATCAAAAGCACGCCAGCTGACTCAATGACAGACCTTACAACAATCTGTTTCACTGCGGGATCAGTTTGACCTTACAAGTGTGCATTTTTTGAACATCCATCAGATTAAAATATAAGGACCGGTGCGGGGCCAAGAAACAGTTAAATACAAAGTGATCAATGAGGATATATTATTCACGAACAGCAGGAAATGGGTAGGTGTTGATGTATAAGGTATAAGATTCAGTTGTTTCTTTGATTTCTTTAAGAAAATGACGAGCTGAAAAGTTTTAATTCCATGCCATCATTAGTCCAATATATAATAATATATTAGCGCCGTATTTAATGAGTGTAGCTTAAGTCAAGTAATAATTAATTATTCGTACCTTTAACCCTATTTCATTTTTACCAGTTTTTAAATCAAACATATAGGCGTGCCAGGGACACATCACATGACAAGAACCATTGTAATCTTCTATCTGTCCATCAAATAAAGGCCCACCTATATAAAAAAGTAACCAAATATAAAACATATAACGTCCACCTATAAAATAGTAACCATTTAATAAAACCATTTATCACATATAGATGTCCACCCATTAAATAGTAACTAGTTATAAAATCATAGATCACATACGTGCATACAAAGGTCCATCTATTAAAGGGACAATCCCAATAAGAACAGAGTCTCAAAAATTAAAGTCCGAGTATTTATGAAATTTATGGACCAAAATATCGTGGCATGGTGTATTTACCTTGTCTCAAAATTTCAGCTCAAAATATTGAGTCGTTTGGACGTGAACGTCAACACTGCTTATCCGGACACGTAACCCTTTTAAGATTTCGGGTCAATTTCTTCATTGGGTGACCTGATAATCGATTAATGTTTCTTGAGAGGTCTATACAGTGAATGACCCATGCCCTGTACTTGATAACAAAAGGTAAATTTCACCTACATATTTTTTTTATAGAATAAAGTCTGGTTTTATCCAGATACTCTATAATAAAACGTTTTCCATTTCCAGATAAAGACTGTCAGGTTTAAGTTATTTACATGCGTATCACAAATATCGGGTTAGTAGGTGGGCCTTAGGTTATGGATTTTAAAGGATTTTAACACAAAATTAAGCAGTTTTATTCCCCAAAAAGTTATCGGGATTGGCACTTTAAATAGTAACTAATTATAAAACCGTAATATTATTAAATAGAAGAACCTTATATACGAAGTTTGTTTAAATTACGGAAGTGTTGCGTTACATCGACAAATACCTCAAACATCTATATTATGTAAATATTTACATATTATGTTGTTTTTTGTTTTTTATTTTAATTATTAGCCTTTGTCATAAATGATGTTCATGCTTTCTCTTTTTCTTAAAATGTTTTGTGGATATTTGTATGCTGCCTCTCATGGGGTGTTTAGATACAATAAAATCTTATCTTATCTTATCTATACATTTAATGTAGTATTTTCAACTTCCGCAAAAATGAAATTATATACTTGTGTAGTGACCTTGAGATTAATCTATCCAAAGAGGGGAAAAATTCAATGTATGTAATAGCTGTCTTCACCAATTAATTGGTGATACAAAAGCAAAATGTAAAAATTAAATTGTGAAACTTTAATTCTGTAAGCTGCGAGGTTTTCAATGAAGGATAGCATCTGATCGGAACAATCTTTGCAACATTGTCGTATATTCTGTTTTGTCTACAGTCCAGTGCCGGACTGGTAGCCCAAAAACCCACACAAGTACGCGGCGAAGGCGTGTCACGAGCGTCTGATGGGCGGGGGGGGGGGTACCCCGAGGAACATTTTGAAAATTGACAACCGTAAACCCATTTTCCAAGCATTTCAGACCAAAGCTTCCTGTCTTTTCTTTCTACTGTCCTGTGTCCCGTCCTCTCCTTTCTTTTCTTTCCTCTCCCTTTTTTCTTTGTTTTTCTTATAGGCTGTCACGGATAGGTGGGCCCAGTCCGGCACTGCCACAGTCTTTTATAAGTCTAGCTATTATAATTAGGTTTAAACTACATGTACATGATAATCAAACGTTAATTATGTTCTGTAATACAAGAAGAACAAAACGAGGTTTCTAATCATGACAATTATCACCCATATGACGTGTATAATCAATATACAGATGTTCTCGTCTTACATTATATCGAATCTTTATTAATTAGATTAACAAGGATGAACTCTGACGTGTTGATGGACAGCATGATGTTCTTTGGGTTGACCCTATAATTTAATAAGTAAATGTTTTTTAATGGAGACATCCCGTCAAGAAAAATATTAATAACCTGGCTGTGCGGGGTTGTGATCAACATACATGTAGATCTTTAAGCCTATATTTTAAAAAATTAAATTTCCCCGCTGTCAAGTTATATTTTCCTTGTTAGTGGACAAGAATGCGTCATGCGCCAACATTCGCTGTCTTAATTCTGTTAGTCATAATTTGCAAATAATGATTATTTACTGATTTTAGTTCCCGCCCTCTATACATTGGCCATACATAAGCATTTAGTACACGATTATCGATTTTACTGAATCATTAGTAAACGTATTCTACCTGGATGTCTTGAATTCCATTAGATTCTCAGCCTTTGGAGGAATGTTATCAACAATGAATTCATCTATATTTATGATAGAAAGATGGCCCGTCCATACAATAGCATTCGCTGTGATTTAATTTCAATTCTTTGGATTACTTCATAATGTATTAAATTAATCTAACGAATATGAATGTTCTGTAGATAAATTGAGTAAATGCATTTTATTATTGATGAATTCTACATACCCATGTGACTGCACCACGCATCTAAAACATAAATTCTCCCGCTATCACAAAATAATGCTAAATCCAATTTTTTGCCTGGTTTAGCATAAATTCGGCGGCATCTCATCTTACTAATATCTGCATATTCTCCTAAAACTTGCCATTGCACCTGTAAATTGTCCGTAGAAAGTCTAGCACGAATGATATTGGTTAATGGTGACGCCACTTTCACTTGCTTATCCTCCATTTTCTTTCTCTTTTTTGATTTTAATTTATATGTTTGAAAAAAACAAAATTAAGGGAGATCGAAATAATTCCACATAGAAATTCTTTGGACGCAAACTTGTGTACGACTCCACGTGCACAAGTCTATCATTATATGGTATATGTTAGAAATATATTATAGCAACTAGATGGCTGCCATGGAAACGTGCGAAAATAATTATCAGTATCATTATCATACATATCTATTGATTTTATAAACAAGGGAGGAGCGATCATTGTGTGTTAGCCTATGTTAATAAAAAGAATCATTTTTCGTTTATTATTGTTAATGGGCGTCATTAGTTCTACAGATGAAACCTCGCAGGGTTTAATAACCAGAGGTTATATTTAAATTACCGCAATATTAATTTAATGTTAATTAGATCAGCGCGTTTTGTAGTATAGTATAAGTAGTGGGGCAGATGTTCCAGTGTTAAAAAATGCCTCACTGCTTTGTAAATTAACAAAGAGGCAGCAGTAACGCCACTCGACAAATCTCGGCAGATTCCGTAAAACTACATCTAGCCTCGACTGTATGACAGTAAGTGATATGTACCTACGCCCATACATTTGCGATGCGGCTACCGGTTTACTTTAACGGGAAAACTTGACGCTATTACACAAATTGGG
The DNA here is from genome assembly GCA_036850965.1 of Patella caerulea. NCBI lineage: Eukaryota > Metazoa > Mollusca > Gastropoda > Patellidae > Patella > Patella caerulea. The sequence continues at coordinate 32,122,781 of JAZGQO010000006.1, forward strand.
AACCTATTCGGCTAGCGACCTATTAGACCGATCGAGCTGCAACCTGTTCGTTGGAAACCTATTAATAAAATCCAACGTTATGTCTATCAAATGAAAGTAGAATAATATATCATTTTATCCATTCCTTTAGCTCAGAATAGAAGTGTAATTTCGTCAGCTGGATCGGTCGAATAGGTCGCTAGCCAAAAAGGTCGCCAATTTGTGTTCGGAATGGGCGCAGCCATGTTTCATTCGGGACCTTTAAAGTAGTTCCAATATGGCGGGATGCATCATACAGCCGAGTTTAGATTGTCCGAAATCTTCCGAGGTTTGCCGAGTGGTAGTAACGAGACATTAGGACTTACTTATGTTATGACAATCTGTTTCACAGAGAATTACTTACGAATTATCTCTATAACGGATGCCTGTCCAAAACACGTGCGTTGACTGCACGCCTCGTAGTCATTGGCTCAACGGCTCGTGCAATGTTTACTTAACACCTAACTGCTTCGGGCAAAATGACGCATTTTACACATTTTAATACCCATTTACACTAAATGGGAAATATTTTTTAACAACAAATACGTCAAACGTATTTATTTATTTTTCTTTTACCTCAAAAAAATGTTTGAGAATTTAATTTGTCGGAGTAAAAAAATTATTATGCCGTACTCATTAAGCCTCGTCGATGTCATGCTTATCAGTGATTGTAGCGGCCAAGCGAATATTCACTGCCGCGGGATCAGTTTGATGTTATGATGTAGGCCTAGTAAAGTGCAAATCGCGATTTTGTATTATTTGGGGGATGGAAAATACGGTGTTAAACATCACAATTGCAACACAAAACTTCTCTTAGTGTGCCGAAATTTAAACACTTGTTTTTCACGTCCCGGGAGGCAGACAAACTCCCCGGACCCTCATACGCCAAAGTACACACTTCAGATTGCTTAGATATTGTGATCTGCTTTAGACGGTAAGTTAATAGATTACAATTTGAAAAATTCGTTAGATAATCTTTTGGGGGAAGTAGTAGGCTAGTAGTAGAGGTTGCTTCCGATTAGAATTGGAACGGGATATTCCTCTGGTTAAGCACTGTTTTTCAGCCCTTTGTCACAGTTTGCCAGATTGACATTTCAGAACTTTATCTTTCTTCAGTTGCTGAAGGTCATATGCGTTTTTGTTTGTCCCCATTTTTGATCAATACAATAAAGTTGTTATATAATGTTTATTATATTTCAAATTTCATTAGAATCACATTTATATATTTTTGTATTTTAAATTCATACACTTCCCAAATCACAAATTCAACGTCTGCAACATGTTCAGAATTCGGCTGCACCTCTACATACTGGATCGCGGAAAATGGCCCATATCACCAAAATACTGAAAACCCTGGCTTCTTGTACATCAAAGAATAATATTTAAAATACTCTTGCTTACCTACAAAGCTATTAGCAACCCTGTTTTATCCTATATCAAAAATCTTATATTTTCAGCTTTTTTTTGGGGGGGGGGGGGATTTTCTACCCCTTCATATAAGAAAATAAAAGTCCGTCTGCATTTTCAAATCAAGACTGAAATCTCACCAGTTCATACAACACTAAAGATGAAATGGAACCAAAATGTATAACTTTACAAGCGCATTTGGAACTCCTAATAAGAGTACATGTATTTATTGAGCTATATAAAGTTGGATGAGAAAAAAAATATTTCTTGGCAAAATAAAGTGTCCAAAATCTAATAAAACACTAATTTTACTGGCCGGAATAGTAGTAAAACGCGTTTTCCTGGGAGGTCTACACTAGGTCAGCTCCGCTTCTTCGCCACCCGATTCGCCTCCCGAAGAAAACCGGCTCCGCTGTCTGTAAACCTGAAATTTTTCGGGCATTCCTAGTTTCAGTTCCTTAACTGTCCTTGAGCCATAATAAAACATTTTAGGCCTATACTTTTTTTTTAAATTGAATACCACGAATTTGTAGCCTACTGAGTTGACTATGGATTAAAACATTTAGTCTGGAGCCACTGTATAATATATGTACTTTGTCCGACATTTTGCGGGCATCGAGTGGATGGTGGGATTTCGGTTACAAAATCATTGAATACATTTGGTGTTACTTACACGGGCTAGAATAGCAGAAAACGCATTTGCGGTGGTTAAATTTTCAAAATTTTCTCCGATTGATTGTTTGTTTGGAATCCAGGTCAGCAAGTAGGTTGTATTGGACCAAATTGCAGTTGTTGTATTCACAGGTTGGAATAGCAGGAAGACGCGTTTGCGGCAGTTAAATTTTCAAAATGTTCTCGTCTTCGTGAACTGTAAATTTTCCAAAATTTTCTTGAGAGCGAGGGGAGGGGGCTTCTGTAAACCCGAAAATTTTTCGGGCAATTCGGGTTCTGCCCCCCTAACTATCATCGAGTCCGTACACCTATGGTAAACTGTTTTCGTCAGTTCGTCTCTTTATGGGTAGGCCTACCAACCCCGACAAGAGTCGGACTTATTTGACACTTTTTCTATATAAAGAAAAAATTACGTTATCATATTATCTAGCTCTCTCTTGCGTGTCTCGAACACATCAGATATATATTCCAACGTATTTAACTACGTTATATTATTATCCAGCGCAATTGATTTATTGTGTCCTGACATTTGTGACTGATAGCCCCATGATGGTAGTGGTGGTGGTGGTGTGTGGGGGTATAAGAATTAGCATGTCATGCGGTTTACTAAATTAAGCGTCAGGACATCTCAGCAACTAAGGGCGTTTAATGACCTTGACCCTCATCTTCGAAACCAGGGATTAACAAAATAAAATGTTTAGCCATTAAAGTAAGCAGATGGAATGAATAACAAACGTCCGCTACTCTTTAACCCATTTAAAAAGTATTATTCCCAACGTGTGTGACACTATAAATAATTCATGAAAGTCACTGGAATAATAATACCATGTCTTAACCAAGAAGCTTTAGTGAACTGTGGACGGCATGCCGTCATTTATGAAATTAAAAAGTTATTATCCCCGACTTTAGTGGCACCATACATAATCCCTGCAAATCACTGGCCGTAAAACAGGTTGAATTAATTACCGGTATAAACCAGAAAAAAGAGGAATATAGCCACTGGTCTTCCTTTTCACTTGTGTTTTACCAAGCGTCCGTTGCTAGCGCCCTATTACCTTGAGCCACATGGGATGAGCGGGTGTTTATCCCTTTTTCCTGAGGCACCGTCGATTATTCCTGAAAGCCCGCTGAAATAAGTGACCGAAAAGCTCTACCCCTTCTTAAATTTTGTTTTACCAAACTTCATTTTCTTGGGCCACTCAATACCTGGTAATTGGTATGAAGTGAAAGAATGCTTATCCCCGTTTTATGTTGCAACACAGATTTTTCTTTAAAATCCTCGAAAAAGTCTGAAATACGTCAGCGAAAAGTCCTCCCCCACACACAACATCGCAAAGTCGACAGATCCAAATGTTATCTTATTTTCAGAACATTACATAAGTTACATTTAATAATGGATTTTGATTATTGCTACATAAAGCTTTGTCTTATATATTTCATTTGGACCGATGTCATGACATGTTTATATGTATTTTAATCCTGACAGTGTCGATGCGTGAAAATTTTGCAAATTGACAACCGCAAACCCATTTTTCAAGCATTTCAGACCAAAGCCGAAGAAGGCAAATTTTTGATCTCCTGATACAATTAAATAACAGAATGACATAAGAGCACTATCATTAGATGAATTTGAGAAACCTTTTATTCACCGGCGTGATGAAAATAATGTAAACAAGCCAACAGTGAGGCTGATGTCCCCCGCCGAAATCCCAAAATAAATAGATGACACATATTAATTAATCGCACATTTATTTTTTTCAAACGTATCGACCAATCAAACTGAACACGAAGTGTCATCCAAAAATTGCTTATCTCTGCCTACCGTAAGAAGAAAATGCTCATCTTCGAACTCCATCAAGGCATTGACCTAATAAGCATACACACCAATTTTGAACATTTTAACTCAATTCGAAGGAGAGTTATTGTGTTCCAAAGTCTCGGCAAATCAAATTGCTTATCGCTCTGCTTACCCTGAGCAGAAAATGTTCATTATCGATCTTAGTCAAGGTATTACTGTAATGAAACTATACACCAAGTTTCATCACTCTCACTTAATTAGAACTAAAAATATCGTGTCTCAAAGCATCAACCAATCAAATTGCTTATCTCTGTCTACCCTAAGCGAAAAATGCCCATCTTCGAACTCCATCAAGGCATTGACCTAATAAGCATATACACCAAGTTTGAACATTTTAACTCAATTAGAAGGGGAGTTATTGTGTTCCAAAGTCTCGACCAATCAAATTGCGTATCGCTCTGCTTACCCTGAGCAGAAAATGCTCATTATCGAACTTAGTCAAGGTATTACTGTAATGAAACTATACACCAAGTTTCATCACTCTCACTTAATTAGAACTAAAGTTATCGTGTCCCAAAGCATCAACCAATCAAATTGCTTATCTCTGCTTACCCTAAGCGGAAAATGCTCATCTTCGAACTCCATCAAGGCATTGACCTTATAAGCATACACACCAATTTTGAACATTTTAACTCAATTCGAAGGAGAGTTATTGTGTTCCAAAGTCTCGGCAAATCAAATTGCTTATCGCTCTGCTTACCCTGAGCAGAAAATGCTCATTATCGATCATAGTCAAGGTATTACTGTAATGAAACTATACACCAAGTTTCATCACTCTCACTTAATTAGAACTAAAGTTATCGTGTATCAAAGTATCAACCAATCAAATTGCTTATCTCTGCCTACCCTAAGCGAAAAATGCTCATCTTCGAACTCCATCAAGGCATTGACCTAATAAGCATATACACCAAGTTTGAACATTTTAACTCAATTAGAAGGAGAGTTATTGTGTTCCAAAGTCTCGACCAATCAAATTGCGTATCGCTCTGCTTACCCTGAGCAGAAAATGCTCATTATCGAACTTAGTCAAGGTATTACTTTAATGAAACTATACACCAAGTTTCATCACTCTCACTTAATTAGAACTAAAGTTATCGTGTCCCAAAGCATCAACCAATCAAATTGCTTATCTCTGCTTACCCTAAGCGGAAAATGCTCATCTTCGAACTGCATCAAGGCATTGACCTAATAAGCATATACACCAAGTTTGAACATTTTAACTAAATTAGAAGGAGAGTTATTGTGTTCCAAAGTCTCGACCAATCAAATTGCGTATCGCTCTGCTTACCCTGAGCAGAAAATGCTCATTATCGAACTTAGTCAAGGTATTACTATAATGAAACTATACACCAAGTTTTATCACTCTCACTTAATTAGAACTAAAGTTATCGTGTCCCAAAGCATCAACCAATCAAATTGCTTATCTCTGCTTACCCTAAGCGGAAAATGCTCATCTTCGAACTCCATCAAGGCATTGACCTAATAAGCATATACACCAAGTTTGAACATTTTAACTCAATTAGAAGGAGATTTATTGTGTTCCAAATTCTCGACCAATCAAATTGCGTATAGCTCTGCTTACCCTGAGCAGAAAATGCTCATTATCGAACTTAGTCAAGGTATTACTATAATGAAACTATACACCAAGTTTCATCAATCTCACTTAATTAGAACTAAAGTTATCGTGTCCCAAAGCATCAACCAATCAAATTGCTTATCTCTGCTTACCCTAAGCGGAAAATGGTCAACTTCGAACTCCATCAAGGCATTGACCTAATAAACACATACACCAAGTTTGAACATTCTAGCTCAATTAGGAAGAGAGTTATTGTGTCCCAAAAAGTGTGACGGACAGACAGACAGACAGACAGACAGACGGACGAACCCATTTTAATAGTCCCCCAACTTTCTTCGAAAGGCGGGGGACAATTATAATATGCAAAATTATGGTCTTTTATTGAAAAAAAAAATGCAATATTCTGCAATCTGTTGTATTAGCAGATAGGATACCCCACCTGTACTCTCTTTGAGATATTATTTTCAATTCCATAAAAGTCCATGGAAATTAAATGGATTATTATAACTTAATAATGTATTATTTTTTTTTTTGTCTTTCACGTAAAACAAATTTCCTCTGGGATAATAATAACGTATTCTCTGATTCTCGGGGTTTGAAAAAAAAACCCAAACTTTGTTTTCTTCAGACGTCATGCCGTCCACAGTTAGCTTCTTGGTTAAGGTATGGGCCCGTACGTGGTATTAGTGCCTATCATTCCAGTGACTTTCATGAATTACCTATGGTGTCACAGACGTCGGGGTTAATGCTGTTTCGTTTCATGTAGGCCTAAATTATTGTGTGGCTCCAATGGTTTATGCGGGGGAGGGGGGGGCTAGTGGTCTAGTAGAGTACCACGCTTCGACCTCTAGCCTAGCTGGCCGGTCACCTCTGGCATGGAGGTAGGGGCGCTTTCTCAACCTCGTGGGTTTCCTCCGGGCACTCCGGTTTCCTCCCACTGCTAAAGACTCCTACGCCCAAGCGAACTATTGAAATAGAATTAAACCATATGTTAGTCCCGAAATGACCTAGTTTGTGTTGAGTGGACGTTAAACCCCATTTCTCTCTCTCTCCAATGGTTTAGATAATTTACTGCGTCTGCTCACTTTGACAACGGACCGTATTGTTTAATCTCAGCTTTCGACGATGAGGGTCAAGGGTATAAAACGTCCACTGACTTCGGCTCAACGCTCTTGTGCACAGTAGCCCAAGAAAAGAATTATGCTTAAACTGCTAACAAGACATCGAGCCATCACAGGTCACGAGTTCTACTGAATTATATACTATGACGGATGAATTTTGCGCTTGTGGGAACTCTAGTCACGTTCGGCTTATTCTGGTAATTCTGCATAAGTCGATATCACGACTACACACAGCCTGACAGAGAATGAGATGACAGCATCGATGCGCTATTGCACTTTCGCACCTCTACCAGTTCCTGTGGTCGTAGTGACTTGAAATTTTCAGGGGATGTTCAGGAGGACTAGTGATGACCCCACGCCAAATTTCAGCCAATCGATCAATAACTCGTCATTTTACCGACCTTTTACCTTCAGTTTCACATATAGTCTTATCCGGTCGACGCCATTTTCTTTGTTTAACATTTTAGGTTTAGGTCTAAGGGAAGTAACTCCTGTTTAACATATTAGGGATAAGACAGGTAATTATCTACAATAATTATACTTTGGCGGAAAATCGAGATATTTCTTGGCCTATAATATTTTTCCAGTAACATTCCTATGATCTTGATGCTTTTAAACGCAACGGCTCCGGTATGTCACAGTCATCTAATAAAAATATCGTGGCCTGTTCGAATTTTTTCCCGCCTGTCACATTGACGTCACCCATTGACTTCCTTTCCGACACGGACCCTCAGCGTTTGATCGTTTTCTGATCAAGCGGTGTGCGACAGGATCAAGGTCAAGGTCGGTAGTTCAAGCCAAGATTGTGGCCTTTGGAAAAGGTTACTGGGTAAAGGTCGTAAGTCAAGGTCAAATGTCCAAAAATGACTTTGAAAAGTTTCAGTTCAGTTTACTGTAACATAACCTTGACCCACGGCTTTGACCTAATTACCTTTTTTGAAGGTTATCGTCTCTGCTTTCACCTCGAACAATGAACTCGATAATACAGCGAGAAATAGGGTCATGGCAAGCATAAACGGAAAGGCCCCCGAGATCGACGAGAAGTTTTGACTCAAGGCCAAACTCAAGGTCACGGTTCGTTAGTCTTGACTAGTTCAAGTCACCACGACCATCTACATTGACCACGCCCATTGACTTCCTTTTCGTCACGGACCCTCTGCGTTTGACCGTTTTCTGATTGAGCAGTGTGTGACAGGACCAAGGTCAAGGTCGTGTGATCAAGCTAAAATTGTGGTCTTTGAAAATGATAACTGAATGAAGGTCGTAAGTCAAGGTCAAATGTCCAAAAGTTTGAAAAGTCTGAGTTCAGTTTTCTGTAACATGACCTTGACCCACGGCTTTGACCCAGTTACCTTTTTTGAAGGACGTTGTCTTTGCTTTCACCTCAAACATTGACTTTGATAATACAGCGAGAAATAGGGTCATGGCAAGCATAAACGCAAAGGCCCCAAGAACGATGGGGAGTTTGGACTCAAGGTCAAAGTTAAGGTCACGGATGGTTAGCCTTGACTAGTGCAAGTCACCACGACCGTCTACATTGACCACGCCCATTGACTTCCTTTTCGTCACGAACCCTCGGCATTTGACAGTTTTCTGACCAAGCAGTGTGTCACAGGACCAAGGTCAAGGTCGGTCATCCAAGTCCAGATTGTGGCCTTTGAAAATGGTTACTGGATGAAGGTCGTAAGTCAAGGCCAAGTGTCCAAAAACTGAGTTCAGTCTGAGTTCAGTTTTTTGTTAATACAGCGAGAGATAGGGTCATGGCAATCATAAACGCAAAGGCTCCGAGAACTATGGGACGTTTGGACTCAAGGTCAAGGTTGGTTAGCCTTGACTAGTGCAGGTGGCCATGACCGTCTACATTGACCACGCCTATTGACTTCCTTTTCGTCACGGACCCTCAGCATTTGACAGCTTTCTGACCAAGCAGTGTGTGACAGGACCAAGGTCAAGGTCGGTGGTCCAAGTCCAGATTGTGAACTTCAAAATATAGTATTGGGTGAAAGTCGTGCCCCATGGTCAAGTGTCCAAAAACTGACCAAAAGGTGCGGTTCAGTTTTTTGTAGTATGACCTTGACCCACGACTTTGACCTTTTTACTTTTTTTGAAGGACATCGTCTTTTCTTTCACCTCGAACATTGAATTTGATAATACAGCAAGAAGTATGGGGACAGCAAGCATAAACTCAAAGGCCCAGAGCTCAGGGTCAGCATCAAGGTCACAACGTTATTCACACGTAAACGACAATCCAAATGGTCAACGCCAAATAGTCATTTACAGAAAATGGTGGCTTAGCGCAAAAATTAAAATATACCAAAATTATTATTATTATTATTATTAACTGCATCATTAGGCGTATAGCACAGAGTGTCGATGTCCGTGAACTGCATCGTTAGGCGTATAGCACAGAGTGTCGGTGTCTTGTTATTCGAGTCTAAATAGTCAACAAAGAAACTGGCGTCGATAAGATTATCTGTGAAGCAGAACGTAAAAGGTCGGTAAAATGACAAGTTATTGATCGATTCGGTTTAAATTTGGCGTGACAGGACCAAGGTCAAGGTCGGTGGTCCAAGTCCAGATTGTGAACTTCAAAATATAGTATTGGGTGAAAGTCGTGCCCCATGAACATCCCCTGAAAATTTCAAGTCGCGACGACCGCGGGAACTGGTACTGGTAGAGCCTGTAAAAGTGAAAGTGCAATAGCGCCGATGAGAGAATCATCGAGAATGAGAATTCAAGTTTTGCGGCGCTATTACAGTTTGGCACCTCTACCCGTTCTTTCGGGGATGTTAAAAGGGACTAAACATGACATCACGTCAACTTTCAACCGAAATGCTTTATAACCTTTCTTTTTACCGACCTTTTAACTTCTGGCGAGAGATACGTATCCGTTTATATCATAGAGATACTGATAGGCGCCAGTTTGTTAAGTATTTTAGACTCGAATAACAAGACACAAGTCGCCAGTACGCATTCCCACACTGATCAGCACAATCTGTTTCACAGAGAATTACTTACGAAGCGGCCAAGCGAATATTCACTGCGGGATCAGTATGTGATCAGCAGTGCATATTTGTTAGGCCCTGACAGTTACTGAGAAGGATGAAATCGACGCGACTTAATGAGTTCCCCATATTAATTATCCGTCATTTCCTTGCATCTGTATTTTCGTCTAAGTATACGTTCGGAACGGGCATATTTGGGTCTGAGAAAAAGCACTTTCAGCAGTAAAAGAGGGCTATGTCGAAAATTCGGGGGAGGGGGGGTGCTTGCGCCCCCCCATTGAACCCGCCTCTGCCCCTAAAGGTCATAAATTTGTGTTCACATCACAAAGACGTCGGTAGTTTGCGATAATCGCGTATATACGAACGTAACTTTCTGGATTATGGTCCTTGTTTTTTCGAAAAATCACGTTTTAGCAGTCACAATTTGTATTCAATTTTTGTTTTTCTTTAAAGGCGTTTAAATACACCATCGTTACACATCAATGAAAATTGTGCTCGAATTTCGTAAAAATCTGACCTAAACCGCCGGACAAAATGGCCGCTCCTTGTACGCAAAATAGCTTAAAAGTATACAATTTTTTCTTGATTTTTATGAAACGTGAAGTGTATCCTCAAAAAATCACAAGTATTATCCGATTTTTTAAAAAAAAAACAAAGAAACGTTTCAATATATCGTTTTACCATAATAAATGACGGTTGAATTCGGGAAAATCGAACTGGAACTGCCGGACAATTTCGAAACTTCTTGTACGTAAATTTCGATATTCGTGCATTTCAGACCATAACTTCATGGATTATGGCTTCTGATTGTAGAAAAAATCGCATTTTTTTTTAGCTCGTTCTCTGCCCATCCGTTGCGTAATGTGGGCGCATCTTGCCTAACAACCCAGATGTTCAACATGTTATTGTCGCCGCATAAGTCAAATTTAGATTGCGCATTAGTTGATGATTAGGTGATTTTCATGCGCACAGATTAACATAGTAGCGAAAAAGAACGTTCACCATAACAGACTAGTTAAACAGTTGAGATCACAAACACGAATTATAATTGAATATTGATCAATTGTTATCTTGCCGTGAAACTATAGGGTCCTAATCCAATATTTAAGACACAATTAACATTTTATAATCAGTACACGAGCCGGGTTTAGGATGCTATTTTGTAATGAGCAATGAAACATATTATACAACAACACAATGCTGAAGTAATTAGTAAAGGCTGATTCAGAAACGTCAAAATAATAATTTTTAAAACGTGTAGAATGCCATAAGTAGGCGTAAATGACTGCCGTTCAATTTGAACTGTTCACGTATTTCACCGAACATAATTGATCAGAAATTATTATATTTATTTTTCAATAACTGAATACAAAGCACTTTACATACAGTCATATTAGCTTGATATGGGTTTTTGAACCATTTTTGTCTATTTTACGATTTTGTCTTTTCAGGTCTTGGTCATCAAAGACGGGAACTTATTACAAGCTCAAGATCTATAAACGATGAAGAAGAAATTAAGTCTGTAAAATCATTTCACGAAATTCCAGGCCCTAAGGGCCTACCATACATTGGTAACTTACACAAGTACATCGTTGGATCTCTTAATAAATACAAATATCAATATGTTCTAAAACAATATTTTGATACATATGGACCCATTTTTAAACAGACATTAGCTGGTAGAACCACCGTCCACATTTGCCATCCTTCGATGTTTCAAATCGTGTATAAGGATGAAGGAAAGGTTCCAACAATTCTTCCCTTGTTAGAAACAAGTAAGAAATTTCGTACAGAAGAGAAAATGTCCCCAGGTCTGGGTAACACCAACGGAGAAGAGTGGTATAGACTTCGTACAGCCGTTCAGAAACACATGATGAAACCAGGAGAAGTTTCGGCATATTTACCACAGACAAATGAAGTTGCAAATTATTTTGTGGAGAACTTGGCTCGACTACAAAATGTGAACAATTTGCTACAGGAATCTTCGAAATGGTCCCTAGAAACGTCTGGATACTGTTGCTTTGGTAAACGGCTTGGTTACTTACATCAAGGAACAGAAAGCGAACAAGAAGCATTGAGATTGATTAAAATGAATGATGTTCAATTCTCTCTTTCGACAGACTTAAAATTTTCTTTACCCTTATATAAATATTATAAAACCGCCACTTACAAAAAACTCTTTGAAGCTGAAGAAACATTTACTGGCATTGCAGACTCATATCTAGACGAAGTATTGCAAAGTATTGACACCCAAATTACGAAAGGAAATCATGAAACAATAGCACAAGCTCAGGTGAAATACAAGTTTATTTTAGCATTAATGCAGTCGAAAAACATAAGCAGAAAGGACATTGGTACTATCGTACTCTCATTATTTGGAGATGGTTTAAGGACAACTGTGCCTGCTTTAGTTTCTACACTTTATTGTTTGGCATCATCACCACGGGTGCAACAGTCTTTATTTGAAGAAGTCAACAGTGTTATAGGAAAAAAACAAGAAGTAACTGTTGAAGATATTGCTAATTTAACTTATTTGAAAGCTTGTGTTAAAGAAGCACTTCGCCTGTTCCCAATTGGTCTTGAAGTTGTACGAGTAAATAACAAAGATATAGTACTTAGTGGCTTTCATATTCCTGCAGGAACTGTTATTGAAATGAACAATTTTAATTTATTTTCGAATAGCAATTATTTCAAGGATCCAGGATCTTTCATTCCAGAGAGGTGGCTAAGGGGGTCAGATGTCACAGTTGTTGATCCTTACATCTTGATGCCTTTTGGAAGAGGGCCTCGTATGTGTGCGGGTCGCAGGTTTGCTGAACAGGACCTTTACGTTTTGACCAGTAAACTTATTCAAAAGTTCAAACTAGATTGGCAGGGAGGTGGCTATAGCCAGGAATATAAAATTTTAGTATATCCAGACTGTGATACACCCTTTAAATTTGAACCAAGGTGAATGATGAACAATGGAAGAGTCTCAAAGGACAATCTTGGTGTCCACCAATTTTACATGTCACTGCGATAAATATATGAAACAGATCCCAAATATGATTGTATTAACATAGTAATTTTTCCATGATTGATGTTATGTGAAAATTCCAGAAGTGTCTCAAAAGAGTCCTTTGCTCAGAGCCACGCATGCGGAGCGATTGTCAGTTCTCTGAATACCAAGAGTTGTTCTGTTAAGCGGACAGGATATTGGTTTGAAACCAACTTTCCGAAACAAGAGCCGACTGCAAAGAGATCAGAGAAAATGAGTTTATATAGAAAGCCGTATAAATAAATTATTTGTTTCGTATAAATAAATTATTTGATTAAAGTTACTGTCTGCTGGTGATTTGGAATCCATTAGCTTTTCCAGTAGATCTCATAACTCTGCTTACAAAACATTTAACAAATTCAAAATTGACCGAAAATAAAAATTTTCTGATGTGCGGTTACGGTTATTTGTCTTGGTGTAGTTGAAGAAAGTGGTGCTGTATTCATTGTTTGGCGGGATTCTAATTGACAAATTTTTTATTTATATTTTTATGATGATTTCAGGTGTTCTAATCTAAAAAGACTATCGTTGTTAGGATTTTATTTCTGTGGCGTTGTGGCTGGTGTTTTGTTCACCGTAATCGTGTTCGATTACGCTATTTCTGCTGCAAAACATGCTGAAGAAGATCGCATGGTCCTGGCTCTGAGTGTCGGATAGTAAGGTTTTGATGTTGGGCAGTTCCCACATTCATCGGCTACGTCATCCGTTGAAACAATGAGGATCTGGTTGAGCTTGTATAGGGCACTTACATCATCAATGAAAAGGGGACATATTCTGTATGTACATTGAGAGCGATTGGTTTTAGCATCTCAGGATTTGGTTGCAACATGGGAAGGGCAGCAGAAGGAAGGGGGAAAATGTTTTCATTAGTGACGGCATTACCTTGAGTATTAATTGAAGATAACTCTGTCCAAAGTCGAGGGCACATGTTGTTTGTAAAGTGCCCACGAACATGTAATATGAAAGGGTGCGCTATAAATATGCAAACTGATCCCGCAGTGAATATTCGCTTGGCCACTACAATCACTGATAAGCATGACATCGACGAGACTTAATGAGTTCGGCATATTAACTTTTTTACTTCGACAAATTAAATTCTCAAACATCTATTTTGAAGTATAAGAATAATAAATAAAGACGTTTGAAGTATTTGTAAAATACATCATTTTGCCCGAAGCAGTTAGGTGTTATGTAAACAATGGACGAACCGTAGAGACAATGACTGACGCCACGTGAAACCTATGCACGTGTTGTGAACAGTCATCTGTGACAAGAGTTAATTCGTAAGTAATTCTCTGTCGACTGTGAAACAGATTGGTAAATATGCTATATTAGTAATAAAAAGGGAGGCCACTCCTGTTCCCTCCCCTATATAGCAGATGCGAGCATTATCAACCATTTCTATTTTCTCTTGTTTGTGCATTTATGAGGCCAGGGTAGGCGATTGGCTACCTCTCCAGCAGGCCCCGGCAAAGGAACGTCACCCCTAATTTTACCAGTTTGCTTTGGCTTCAGGCATTGGAACTCAGGTCTTCACTCATACTCCGCGCCGTGTTTCGTTTGATTGGAGGTAACCCCACTACTCACTGCTGTAATGGGTGGATATTGTTTTAAATTTTGATTGGTCAGTAGTCTTACTACCAACCAATGACTAGCTGCTCTGCAAAAGCTTTACATTTAAAACGAGTGCCAATATTGGACCAAATATGTTTATATAACGTTACGTCATGGATCACGATTTTATTATGCCCAATTAACCTATGCATAGCAGAATACTGCAGTAAAACTAATTGCGTGACATACGAGGCTATCAAGTCGAATGAAATGTAAACAATACCGTTTGGAAACGAACATACATTCACCGTTTTTAATACCTTAAATCACTGTCCAAAGTTTTAGGGAAGACCCAGATTAAACGAAGTACTGTCATATTGCTGTACTTAAGTGATAGCTTTGATTGAACGGGAAGAATAGACATACTCCCGCAAAAGTTCAAGAATCAGAAGCTAATCCAGCAATGGCCAGAGAGGGATTTCTCGAGCTATTGCTTCAGGAATATGGTCTTCACTAAACAACACTTCATTTCGTTCAAATCCTTTCGATTTAGCTCAAATAGAATAGAGGAAATTGGTACCATGTTGGCAATACAATAACACATGGGCTCGCCCTTGGGGATAAACATGTTCCTATTGAAATTTTTGACAGCGCTCTCATGAACTTCATAATATAGCATTAGCAAGTCATCGTGACCCATAAGATAAGATAAGATAAGATTTCATTGTATCATAACACCCATTACGGGCCGCATACAATTCATATACATGATATGACATAAGTAATATAAAATAAATAGCAATATACATAAAATGAAATAACGGTTCGTGATAAAAGTGAATGACATAAGGAACATAAGATAAATAGCAATATATATACATTTATAAGTGTGAAAATGAAATCCAGGTTCGTGATCAAAATGAAAATATATATCGGAGTCATTATTTCCAGATAGATGTTAAAAAATGGAAATACAATGTGAAGTTTGCCTTGTCAGGTCGAGGTTTGATTTCTATGTTGAAATGCTTTATATTCATAGAGACATACACTAACCGAGACTGAAGGGGGAGGGTCAAATATATTTTCAAACGTTATTGCCGCATTTTTGTCACTGAAAGTAGCAGAAAGAATATTTAGCCTGAGAGATTCATAGTGTGGACATTCAATCAAAAAGTGAAATTCGGTTTCTGCTTTTAAGAGGGGACAGAGTGAACATAGTCTCAAATCAGGGGGGACGTTTTTATGCAGCACATGGATCAACCCAACTGGCAGAAATGTCTTACTATTTGCCATCTAACGCAACAAATTCCATTACAAACAAGACTCCTACTACACTGCCCACTAAATTCTACTTACATTTAGATTCCAAACTATAATTGATTTAAAGAAATCTGCTTTGCAATTGTTAAATGAAAGAATTGTTACACCAATAAATTCATGCAGATTTTAGATGTTTTTTCTAATGACTTTAGTATTAGAATTCCAATCACTTGTTATAGGACTTCAGAAAGAGTTAGATAAAAGTAGGGCGTCTAGATATTATAATATACCTTCCTTGCAAGTATCTCATTTGAGACTAGTCAAAAAGAAAGAATCGAATGACTGGCGTATTCATCATTCTACAGTAACGGGTCAAACGATTGACAATGCTGTGAAATTTATCAGAACGCAAGGTAAAGGGACATTACTCGCAAATGCAGACGTGATACCACAGATAGAAGATTGACTTGCAGCATCATATTAATATACGTACACTTTATCCCATTATAGTAAAATGCAAGGATAACGTTTCAAATATTATTTTACTGTTTTCTGTACAAAAACTGCATTTGTAAGCAGTTCAAAATAGGTATTTTAGTTTACAATTTGCAATTTCCATTGCTCCACAATACCATTGTCACAGTGTTAAAATGCAGAATACACTTTTCAATTATACAGATACAGTACAATAGTTATTTTGCACACCACACTTCTCTATTCTGCAGTTTGCAATAGACAAATGCATAATATAACTTAGTATATTAATATTTGAACATATATAGCATATACCTTAAATAGAATCTACGTCTGTCGTAAAGTATGACTTACACCTGGGACCACCAAAAGCAGGGGTGCAGGCAACCTTCTTTTTTTTTGTTGAACAAGTGAAATTACACACTGCGCGTCGACAAGAGTTAATTCGTAAGTAATTCTCTGTCGACTGTGAAACAGGTTGGTAAATATGCTATATTAGTAATAATAAGGGAGGCCACTCCTGTTCCCTCCCCTATATAGCAGATGCGAGCATTATCAACCATTTCTATTTTCTCTTGTTTGTGCATTTATGAGGCCAGGGTAGGCGATTGGCTACCTCTCCAGCAGGCCCCGGCAAAGGAACGTCACCCCTAATTTTACCAGTTAGCTTTGGCTTCAGGCATTGAAACTCAGGTCTTCACTCATACTCCGCGCAGTGTTTCGTTTGATTGGAGGTAACCCCACTACTCACTGCTGTAATGGGTGGATATTGTTTTAAATTTTGATTGGTCAGTAGTCTTACTACCAACCAATGACTAGCTGCTCTACAAAAGCTTTACATTTAAAACGAGTGCCAATATTGGACCAAATATGTTTATATAACGTTACGTCATGGATCACGATTTTATTATGCCCAATTAACCTATGCATAGCAGAATACTGCAGTAAAACTAATTGCGTGACATACGAGGCTATCAAGTCGAATGAAATGTAAACAATACCGTTTGGAAACGAACATACTTTCACCGTTTTTAATACCTTAAATCACTGTCCAAAGTTTTAGGGAAGATCCAGATTAAACGAAGGACTGTCATATTGCTGTACTTAAGTGATAGCTTTGATTGAACGGGAAGAATAGACATACTCCCGCAAAAGTTCAAGAATCAGAAGCTAATCCAGCAATGGCCAGAGAGGGATTTCTCGAGCCATTGCTTCAGGAATATGGTCTTCACTAAACAACACTTCATTTCGTTCAAATCCTTACGATTTAGCTCAAATAGAATAGAGGAAATTGGTACCATGTTGGCAATATAATAACACATGGGCTTGCCCTTGGGGATAAACATGTTCCTATTGAAATGTTTGACAGCGCTCTCATGAACTTCATAATATAGCATTAGCAAGTCATCGTGCCCCATAAGATAAGATAAGATAAGATTTTATTGTATCATAACACCCATTACGGGCCGCATACAATTCATATACATGATATGACATAAGTAACATAAAATAAATAGCAATATACATAAAATGAAATAACGGTTCGTGATAAAAGTGAATGACATAAGGAACATAAGATAAATAGCAATATACATATATTATACATTTATAAGTGTGAAAATGAAATCCAGGTTCGTGATCAAAATGAAAATATATATCAGAGTCATTATTTCCAGATAGATGTTAAAAAATGGAAATACAATGTGAAGTTTGCCTTGTCAGGTCGAGGTTTGATTTCTATGTTGAAATGCTTTATATTCATAGAGACATACACTAACCGAGACTGAAGGGGGAGGGTCAAATAGATTTTCAAACCTTATTGCCACATTTTTGTCACTGAAAGTAGCAGAAAGAATATTTAGCCTGAGAGATTCATAGTGTGGACATTCAATCAAAAAGTGAAATTCGGTTTCTGCTTTTAAGAGGGGACAGAGTGAACATAGTCTCAAATCAGGGGGGACGTTTTTGTGCAGCACGTGGATCAACCCAACTGGCAGAAATGTCTTACTATTTGCCATCTAACGCAACAAATTCCATTACAAACAAGACTCCTACTACACTGCCCACTAAATTCTACTTACATTTAGATTCCAAACTATAATTGATTTAAAGAAATCTGCTTTGCAATTGTTAAATGAAAGAATTGTTACACCAATAAATTCATGCAGATTTTAGATGTTTTTTCTAATGACTTTAGTATTAGAATTCCAGTCACTTGTTATAGGACTTCAGAAAGAGTTAGATAAAAGTAGGGCGTCTAGATATTATAATATACCTTCCTTGCAAGTATCTCATTTGAGACTAGTCCCAAAGAAAGAATCGAATGACTGGCGTATTCATCATTCTACAGTAACGGGTCAAACGATTGACAATGCTGTGAAATTTATCAGAACGCAAGGTAAAGGGACATTACTCGCAAATACAGACGTGATACCACAGATAGAAGATTGACTTGCAGCATCATATTAATATACGTACGCTTTATCACATTATAGTAACATGCAAGGATAACGTTTCCAATATTATTTTACTGTTCTCTGTACAAAAACTGCATTTGTAAGCAGTTCAAAATAGGTATTTTAGTTTACAATTTGCAATTTCCATTGCTCCACAATACCATTGTCACAGTGTTAAAATGCAGAATACACTTTTCAATTATACAGATACAGTACAATAGTTATTTTGCACATCACACTTCTCCATTCTGCAGTTTGCAATAGACAAATGCATATTATAACATTAGTATATTAATATTTGAACATATATAGCACATACCTTAAATAGAATCTACGTCTGTCGTAAAGTATGACTTACACCTGGGACCACCAAAAGCAGGGGTGCAGGCAACCTTCTTTTTTTTTGTTGAACAAGTGAAATTACACACTGCGCGTCACTGAAAGTAACTGATCAAAAGAAATATTGTGCATGTTTGATTGCGCTCACTCCATCCATACTGCATGTGTTAATATATAAATATGAAATCAGTGTTCAGTGTTAATTTTGTAAGTCCGCTGGGTATAACAATTGAAATGGTCAGATATGTAGGCCTACACAGTATTGACTCTTGCTCTGACGCAGGAACTTAGCAGAGTCCTGGATAATTAACGAGGTTCTGGGTTGTTAATTTTATGCCAGTTTATGATATACATGTATTTGTTACTCTACATGTATTTCAATTACAATGTACTTCCTTTGTAATAATATTGTTACTGTTACAAAGGGCGGTCGTGTCGCGGACCCTAAGAAGCTCGAAGCCTAGAGGCCCTGGATAACACGGCAACATGCCCCCGTTCTGCAACAACACCCGAGGCGAGCGCAAAACCCCTTTGTTAATGAACCAGCTTCTTTCTCACTGGGTCAGCGAGGTTCCCAGGGTTGGACAGACAAAAATGAAATGTTACCAAACTGATTAAAACACTGATCTGTATTATTATTTCGTTTCGTTTTTTATTCTTCGATAACCTACACTGGGGTGGGAGTTCACGTCAGGGGTCAAACAAGCGGATTTTGATCCTATGACGTCAGATATTGATTAATCAATCAGCGTTGACGTTTCTAGTAGTTTACCCACAGTAAAGGTCCGTGTGCCAATCGGCCAAAAACTCGCAGTTACCGACCTTGTCATTGGTTAATGACTGACATCAGCCACAACACGTCAATAATAACATCTCTTCCAGATCCCATGTCTCAAATTGATCCCGCATTGAATATTCGCTTGGCCGCTACAATCTGAACATGTAATATGAAAGGTTGCACTATAAATATGCAAACTAACCACGCAGTGATTATTCGCTTGGCCGCTACGTTCACTGATAAGCATGGCATCGACGAGGCTTGATGAGTACGGCATATTAACTTTTTTACTCTGACAAATTAAATTCTCAAACATTTTTTTGAGGTAAAAGAAAAATAAATAAAGACGTTTGAAGTATTTGTAGTTAAAATATGTTTCCTATTTAGTGTAAATGGGTATTAAAATGAGTAAAATGCATCATTTTGCCCGAAGCAGTTAGGTGTTAAGTAAACATTGCACGAGCCGTTGTGGACAGTCATCTGTTACAGAGATAATTCGTAATTAATTCTCTGTGAAACAGATTGCCTAGATATGTCTGTGTAGTAAAGACAAGTAAAAACGAAATTTTCAACTATAAAACCAAACGAAATAGGATCTGTGTTTTAATCCAATTGAAATTTTACTCGTTCTCAACACATCTCAAATTAAATCTCACCATACACGTCTATAAATAGGAATACTTTTTATTTCTACTTAGACTTAAAATCTAGTGAAACACGTCTACCACTAGCTGCATGTTGGTTAATAGCCCTAGCAGCTAGGGGGGTTGGGATGGCCTAGTGGTCTAGTGTGTCGCGCTTCGACCTCAAGCTGGCCGGTCACCTCTGGCTTGCGGCTGTGGTTTCGAGCCCTGGTGTGAGCGTATGTGGCATGGAGATAGGGGCGCCTTCTCAACCTCGTGGATTACCTCCGGGCACTCCGGTTTCTTCCCACTGCTAAGACCCCTACGCGCAAGCGAATTATTGAAATAAAAAATGAAACCATATGTTAGTCTCAAAATGACCTAGTTTGTGTCGAGTAGACGTTAAACCACATCCCTCTCTCTCTCTCTCTCATAGCAGCTACTTGAACTGTTCACATGTTTTACCGAACAAAATTGATCAGAAACTACAATATTTCTTTCAAAAATTGTCTATAAATCACTTTTCCTACAATAAATAATATTACATTAACGCTTGCTTTTAGAACCAGTTTTAAAAAAAAAATAAAAAAGAAGATCCATACGACCTATTAAAGGACAATATTGGTGCCAGTCATTATCACATATGTGATAGAACTGATTAAACACTTTCCAAATATAATATTATCACAGAGATCATCGCTACCATGGAGGAGTAATAAAGGATTCACGAATCGGAAGTGACGAACGCCAAAGGAAAACACGAGTTATTCCTCTATATAACTAACTGAAGTGACTAATGATAACAGATACATGGGCGAATATCTGCTCACTAATAATTCCCTCGAAGACCTAAAGTTGGTGTGTGACGCTGTGAGAGAATATCTTACAATTCATGAAAAGAATTGACTGCCACTAGATAAGTATGGAAGCCTATTGCGGCCATTTCAGAATCTCGTCCCCTCGCCGCGAGAAGTCGAGGGCGAGAACACGAGAAGACGAGAAGTCGAGGGCGAGGGAGCGAGAAGACGAGGACGCGAGGGAGCGAGAAGTCGAGGGCGAGGGAGCGAGAGAGCGAGAACGCGAGGAAACAGGGCGAGAATACGAGGATCTCGCCCCGAGAACACGAGATAACTTTCACCTCGACTTCTCGTCTTCTCGTCCCTCGACTTCTCGCTCCCTCGTGTTCTCGCCTTTGAAAAACCTCGTGTTCTCGCTCCCTCGCCCTCGACTTCTCGTTCCCTCGCCCTCGACTTCTCGCTCCCTCGCGTTCTCGCCCTCGACTTCTCGCCCTCGACTTCTCGCTCCCTCGTGTTCTCGCCTTTGAAAAACCTCGACTTCTCGCTCCCTCGCTCCCTCGCCTTTGAGTCAATCTCGTCCTCTCGTGTTCTCGCTCCCTCGCTTCGTCACAATCTCGTCTTCTCGTGTTCTCGCTCCCTCGCCTCGGAAGTGCAGTTATTACGCATGTCCACTGACTATACCGTATCGGCATTTGTATTTTGACATGGATTATAATAAACGAAAATGTTTGAAGTTCTAGAAAATGTAATAGTCCTAAACAAGTTTAACCTCTTCTTGCACAGATAGTATTGTATTCTGTAATTGATTTTAAGTCTTCAGTCAAATCTTTCTTTGCTCTCTAAAAATATTCATCGGGAGTTTTCATTTGATGCGTGGTTTTGTCAGTGCTGCAGGATGGAGAGCCTGACAAGGGAAAATGTATAGTTGTTCGAATGGGATTTTAAAAAACCAGGTCCCGTGCCCGGAATCGAAATGAAGTTGGTTCTACGGTGGCTCACTGCGTAGAGGTTTGCTCTCTAACTTAAGTTCATCGTGATTTTTCTGCCTATGTCCACCCTTGTCAGTGGTGTAGAACAGAGAGCCTAGCAAGAGACAACGTATAATCGTTCGGATGAAATAAAAATAACCGATCTGACGTGTCCGGAATCTAAATGAAATGAAATGAAATAAAATGGGGTCTAACGTCCTACTGTTCTGTTCCTAAATTGGGCTAATGAAGACGAGCATACGATACAATAATACAGTGTGCTATCAAGGAAATTTTGCCCGGGCAGTGGCGCTAAGGCCTAATCTTATATCGTATTTAAACTTCCAAGTGGTCTTTTATGTGCACGCCAATAGGTGTCCTTGACAGGCCCTACGTTTTGCATCACTGACAAGGAGAAATCACGCCCGAAAAAAAATCTGGATGAACTTTCTCGGTCAATGCAGGGATCGAATATCAAGTGGTGTCAGTGGTGTGGGACGGGGGGCCTGAGAAGGGACAATGAATAGTTGTTCGGATGGAATACAAATAACCGAGATCCCGTGGCCGGAATACAAATGGAGCTACGATGGCTCAGTGAGCAGGATCGACGTTTGCTCTTTTACCTTATCAAAGTTTTTCAGGATTTTTCGCTCGGGTTCCTGCTTGTCAGTGGTATAGGACTGAAGACCTGGCAAGGGACAACGTATAGTCGTTTGAACGGTATATATATAAAATACGAGGTGTCCGAAATCGTAATGAAGGATGGAGCACGGAGGGCCTGGCAAGGGATAACGTATAGTCGTTCGGTTTCGATTCGCCGTGTGGGGTTTTTCCGGTTTCTCCCACTTAGACTGCGATTTAGCCCCGAAAATCGTTTCATCTCGTCCCAGCAAATTCCGGGTGAAAATCTGACGCTTTGTTACATAAGTTAACCAGATAGCCGTCACTGTCGCATACATTTCGTTTCCGACGCATTGCACAATACGTCAGCACTAGAATTGCGCCTCGAACTATATTTGTCAAGTGTAGTCATATTCTAAGCCAATCAGAAACCATAAATCGACGTCATAGGGTCACGGGTCAATAGCCATAATTAGACCATGGAATACCTTTTACGAGACGGAACATGTTGGTTTGTTTACATTTGTCAGAGAGAATTTTTCTCAAAATAAGCCCGGATTACTGTATAAGACCACATATTAAATGTTGCAGTAACACGATGAAAACGACTAATCCCAGATCTGTGGAATAAATATGGTCAACAGTAGAGAATAGCACCAATGATTGACAGAATCTGTTATTTACTGGAAACAAGTATTTTTTTTAAAAAAAACTTTTCAGTAAAACAATATACTAAATATCCCTGAAAACGATTTTGGCAAAAATAAACAAATGCAATAATATAAATTTCCTCATACACCACAATACTATACACTACTAGTAAGAGAAATGAGGTTTAACGTCCACTTGGTCATTTACAGACTAACATATGCTTAAATTTTTTTTCAATAATTCGTTTGCGCGTAGGGTTCTTTAGCAGTGGGAGGAAAACCCACGAGGTTGAGAAGGCAACCTGTCTCCATGGAGTACGGTTTCTAATGTGCTGTTCAGATTGTTATATTCACAGAATATACACAGATCAGGTCTTGTGCCCATTTACACTGTACAAAATTAAAATATATATACCAGTAAATAAAAATAGATATAAGAGAAAAACAAATAGTTATCTAAATGATTCCAGTAAAATGAATTAGAAATGAAATGGAGTTTAACGTCCTACTGTTTTGTTCCTATACATGTACTGGGCTAATGAAAACATGCATACACCATACAGTGTGCTATGAGGGAAATTTGGCCAGGTACAGCACTATTTCCTACTCTTATATCGAATTCCAACTGCCAAGGGATCTTTTTATGTGCACACCAATGTATACAAAGGACCTCGGTTTTTCATCACATCCGGACGACTAGACAGCTGTAATTGAAACTTTTTACATGCACCCCAATGTATACAAGAGACCTCAGTTTTTCGTCACATCCAAACGACTAGACAGCTGTCCTTGTACCTTGTTAGACTCTCCTTCTGCACCACTGACAAGGCAAAACCACGTTGGAAATGAAACAGAATAAAAAAATTAAAATGGGGTTTAATGTTCTACTGCTCTGTTCCTAAGCTGGACTACTGCCTACTCTTATATCAAATTCCAACTGCCAAGGGATCTATTTTACGTGCACACCAATGTATACAAACATGGGACCTCGGTTTTTCATCACACCCGAACGACTAGACAGCTGTAATCGTACCTTTTTACATGCAAACCAATGTATTCAAGAGACCTCTGTTTTTCGTCACCTTCGAACGACTAGACAGCTGTCCTTGTACCTTGTCAGCCCCCCTCCACCACTGACAAGGGGAAACCACTTTGGAAATGAAACAGAATAAAAAAGGGGTTTTATGTTCTATTGCTCTGTTCCTAAGCTGGACTAATGAAGACGGGCATATGCTATACAGTGTGCTATCAAATTCCAACTGCCAAGGGGTCTTTTTACGTGAACACCAATGACCAATGTATACAAGGGACCTCGGTTTTTTGTCACATCCAAACAACTAGACGGCTGTCCAGGGGCGTTTTAAGGTTAATCATGGCGGAGGCTACACTATTTTGAGGGCCCTCTTTCGTGGGGGGGGGGGTCTAGATTGATGACTTTTATGCCAATGCAATGACTGCATTCTCATTCAGTAATAGATTCGACAGTAGGCCTAACAGTGTATAGAAAATGATTGACACAGACTCGGGGCTCTTTCTCATGGCCAGTGGGGCCCTTTTGTCAGACGTGGGGCCCTTCTGTCCGCCTTCAGGACCCTCCCTAACTAGGGTTCATTTTCATTTTTCTCATCGGTTTTAGCATTTTTCTCCCGTTTTATAGCAGCTATAAAACGCCTTTGGGGCTGTCATCGTACCTTTTTACATGAACACCAATGAATACAAGGGACTTCGGTTTTACGTAACATCCGAACGACTAGACAGTTGTCCTTGTACCTTGTTAGACCCTCTTTTTGCACCACTGGGGTTTAACGTGCTACTGCTCTGTTCCTAAGCTGGACTAATGAAGATGGGCATATGCTATACAGTGTGCTATCATGGAAATTTTACCAGGGCAGCGGCGCTACAGCCTACTCTCATCACATCCGAACGACTAGACAGCTGTCCTTGTACCTTATTTAATTGTCAGCCCCCCCCCCCCCGCCCACGGCCTGCACCACTGACAAGATAAACCACCTCGGAAATGAAAAAGAATAAAAATAAAACAAAACCATACAATATTAATCAGCATAGTGACAAAATATAACATGAAAATTTATTGACATGTACAGTACATTTAATTAAAACATTTTTTAAAATATGTATTAAATGTATTTAAAAACTGCTTACAAAAATACATGTACATGAATACAGGTTTAAGCCTACTCATAAAAAATCACATAATTTCATAGATATCATCATCAGTATTAAAATCAATGTCACTGTCGAACAATTTACACAAATCCATACAAGAAAGTTTTCACTTGTAACAAGTACATCTATCTGTAATGCAGCCTGATTTGTATCCACAGTGAAAATTTTATTTGGTGCTTAATCTCTAGTTACCCTAACCCTGTCATTTTAAACAGTAGTGTTTAACAAACGGGGCAAAAATTTTTGAAGCTACAGTAAGGCAACCCGGGGGGAATGCGCCAGAATAGGCCCCCGTTTTGATTGGTGGTGCAAGGGCCAAAGCAACATTTTCATCCAGGGGACACATGCAAAGTCAATCTGGTGTGGAATTAATTCATACATTTTTTTACGTTGAAATGTTAAAACCAAATCACCGCGAAATTCAAATACCATCGCACATTAAGTAAGCCTGTATTTATTTTTCGGTTTCTGTCAAACGTCAAAGAATGGATAACAGAAAAGTCGCGTGGCAATGAAGTAATACTAGAAGAATTAGATGATGTACCTTTTTGTACCCGAAACATGCTAGGACGGAAAACAGAAGCAGGCTAGCTAGAAATTTCACACCACGGCCTATATAATAAATAAAATCTAAGTGTGTATGGGTGTGTGTATCTATGTTTGTGTATGTTTTTTCGCCCATCACGTTTCGTCGCCACACTCCACCTACACATTATTATGTGTTATTAAATTAACCAGAATCACAACAGGAATGTTTTAGGCCAGTGAATTCGGGCCCAAGGCGAATTACGCTTCGTCGCCGAGCTTAACCCCCACATATCTCGTATCAAATTGAAAAGAACGGCTACGTATGTATTTTAGGCCATCGAATCTGTCCTACAGGCAAATTTGGGCCACGAACGAATAAGACCTCGGGCGAATTTAGGTCCCGTGGGAATTTGGGCACTGGGCGAATATGGACCCCTAACAAATTTGGGCCATGGGCGAACTTGGACCCCGGGCGATCAATTTGGGCCCGTGTATAGGCGGGTAAACTACGGGTTGTTTATTTGATAATATTTGATAATATTAGCATCATAGAAAGAAGCGGGTATCGAAACCGAGCCCCCGCCCCCCTACAAACACACACACCCAAGCCAATGTGTAGCCTATACGAGACCTCGGTTTTCCATGCCATCCGAACGACATGCTGTCCCCAGGCCTCCCGTCCTACACTGATAAGAGGGTACCTCGCAAGAAAGGCTAGACTACGCATTGAGCCACCGCAGCTCCAACTTCATTTCGAATCCGGACACATGACCTCGCTCTTTTAACCCAACCCTTCCTTCTCCACTGATATGGAAAAAACCCGCTAGAATATTTCCGATGAACTTTGATGAAATGAAATGAAATAGGGTTTAACGTCCTACTGTTCTGCTCCGACTGTGCTATAAGGGAAATTGTGCCCTGAAAGCGGCACCTAGGTCTCTTCTTATATCGGATCCAGGCTGCCAAGGGATCTTTTACGTGTACGTCAATTTACAGCCTAGGATTTTCATCCCATCCGAACAAACAGACAACTGTCCTTGCCAAACCCTCCTTCCTGCACCAATGCAATGACATGGGGAAACCACGTCGGAAAACCCGATAAACTTTCTAGTCCAATGCAAGGATCGAACACGTGACCTTCAGTTTAGTGAGCCAGCGTCTTACCCACTTAGCCGCCGTGGCTCCAAACATTAACGTCCTACTCACTGAGCCACCGGAGTTCCCACTTCATTTTGATTCCGAACACGGGACATTGTTTTTCTATGCCACCCGAACGACTATACGTGGTCCCCTGTCAATTCTTTCCTCCTACACCACTGAAGTAAGAGCTCGAGAGCAAACGTCCCACTCACTGACCCACCGTAGTTCCTACTTCAATTAGATTCCGGACACGAGGCCTCGGTTATTTTTATTCATTCCGAACGATTATACTTTGACTCTTGCTAAGCTCTCCGTTCTACAGGACTTCGGTTATTTTTATTCCATCCGAACTATTATACTTTGTCTCTTGCTAATTTCTCCGTCCTACACCACTGACAATAGTGAACATCGCCAAAAATCACGAGGAACTTTGAAGTTACAGAGCAAACGTCCTACCCAGTGAGCCACCGTAGAACCAACTTCCTTGCGATTCCAGACACAGGACATCGTTTTTTAAAATCCCATTCGAACAACTATACATTGTCCCTTGTCAGGCTCTCCATCCTGCAGCACTGACAAAACCACGCATCAAGTGAAAACACCCGATGAATATTTTTAGAGAGCAAAGAAAGATTTGACTGAAGACTTAAAATCAACTACAGAATACAATACTATCTGTGCAAGAAGAGATTAGACTTGTTTAGGACTTTTACATTTTCTAGAACTTCAAACATTTTCGTTTACTATAATCCATGTCAAAATACAAATGCCGATACGGTAGTCAGTGGACATGCGTAATAACTGCACTTCCGAGGCGAGGGAACGAGAACACGAGAAGACGAGATTGTGACGAAGCGAGGGAGCGAGAACACGAGAGGACGAGATTGACTCAAAGGCGAGGGAGCGAGGGAGCGAGAAGTCGAGGTTTTTCAAAGGCGAGAACACGAGGGAGCGAGAAGTCGAGGGCGAGAAGTCGAGGGCGAGAACGCGAGGGAGCGAGAAGTCGAGGGCGAGGGAGCGAGAACACGAGGTTTTTCAAAGGCGAGAACACGAGGGAGCGAGAAGTCGAGGGACGAGAAGACGAGAAGTCGAGGTGAAAGTAATCTCGTGTTCTCGGGGCGAGATCCTCGTATTCTCGCCCTGTTTCCTCGCGTTCTCGCTCTCTCGCTCCCTCGCCCTCGACTTCTCGCTCCCTCGCGTTCTCGTCTTCTCGCTCCCTCGCCCTCGACTTCTCGTCTTCTCGTGTTCTCGCCCTCGACTTCTCGCGGCGAGGGGACGAGATTCTGAAATGGCCGCAATAGGCTTCCATAAGATAAGAGAACAGGAAAGAAAAACATATTAAAAGTCCGTGCATTACCATGTTTTTATAAGGTAGGGGAGACCGGGACACATTGAACCACCATGGATATATCCTTTATAAATAATACTATACAACCCAACACTATACAGAAGTGAGATAATTTCTCAGACCCATTTCTCCATCAATAAGCCAATTGCTGTCAATTATTTTCTTAGGCAGTGGATTTTTCAAAAAAGCGCTTAACAGAGAAAAATTTTCCATACATGTTAACTTCTTAGCCTACGAAATTCTTGTACTTAAGTTCATATATGTCTAATCTACACAATCCAGATAAACCGGGGTTTGATCCATATAAGAGGGCATATTGCTTTTTTTTTTTAAATTTTGATCATGAAATAAAGAGATCTTCTAATAAAAACATTTGATATGAAATGAGTACAAACATGTATGTGAACAAAGCGGTTCAATGTGCCCCGGTCTCCCCTATAGAATGAATAAAAACAAGGGGCTGTACGGAGTATTTCTATTTTTCCCGTGTTCTCTTATCTTATGACACTTAATTACTTTATTGTATCGTCGGATAACCTCTTGCGGTCCCATATAACAACTTTTTGTCTTCGAAGGAATTATTAGTGAGCAGAAATTCGGCCGTTTATCTCTCATCACTCTTCACTTCAGTCATTCACATAGAGAGATAACTCGTGTTTTCCTTTGGCGTTCGTCACTTCCGATTCATGAATCCTTTATTACTTCTCTATGGTAGCGATAATCTCTGTGTTGATATTATATTTGGAAAGTGTTTAATCAGTTCTACCACATATGTGATAATGACTGGCACCAATATTGTCCTTTAAGTACATGTAGATGTCTACATTTGACCACATTTCCAACCGGGTTATTAACACGTGGATTGTTTACATCGGACGACGTAGTGACACAAACTGGTTCTGGCAGAATTGGCGCACTTATCTGATGTACCCATTTACACTAATAAAACAAGACTTATTTTTTGATCACGGTTCAAATGGAGAAATAATTTCTATAATGACGATCACCATTAACAAAATCTTATACACTGATACTCTGGTTGTTTTTTTTTTATGGAGAAATATGTGACATGCGACCATGGAGGTGTATATATTGATATGCATGCGACCCGGATTCTTCCTGTTTGTACCTTCCCCTTCGTAGTCCATGGGACAATAATTATCTGTCAGTCTGACCTAAGCCACATGGAGAAATGAAACTGAAGTTTCCTCCCTGGCGTCCCATACTGCTTTATCCGGTTCTCTACCGCGATGGTTCAGTGAGTAAGGTGTTGGCTAGCTAACCTGGAGCTCTTGTACTCTTGTAGGCAGGGGCGTTTTAAGGTTTATCATGGCGAAGGCTATACTATTTCGAGGGCCCTCTTTCGAGGTGGTCCGGGGACGGGTGTGTGTGTCTTGATTGATGATTTTCATACCAGTGTAATGACTGCATTCTCATTCAATAGTGGATTCGATGTAAAGAAAGCGATTGACTCGGACTCGGGGGCCCTTTCCCTTGGCCAGAGGGGCCCTTTTGTCAGACGAGGGGCCCTTTTTTTTGCCTTTAGGGCCCTCCCTAACTAGCGTACATTTCAATTTTCTCATCGGTTTTAGCATTTTTCTCCCGTTTTATTTGTTCAACTTCTTTGATTTTTTTCGCGAGGAGGCTGGCGCCTCCAGTGCTTCAGCTATAAAACGCCTTTGCTTGTAGGCGCGGATTAAGGGATCGGCTTTCGGGGGCTGCCCAGAACATTTTGAAAACAGCGTATCCATGGCTCCATGGATGAAAAATGTTCAGTTGTTGCCGCACCTAACGTGATCTATTCTTGTAAAATAATAATCATTCTATAAATTGTTCGTCATCCCCATTTTCAAAATATAATGTAAGACATACGACATTACATCTAATTATTTTCTTTTTAAATATAGAAAAATGTAGGATTTTTTCATTTTTTTTTTTATTGATGTATTTTTACAATAGAGCATAAACTATAATTTTAATCTACCGTAAATATTTCTTTTTAGAGAGATACTAACAGCGCCCCTCCCCCCCCCACCCAACAAAAGAAAAAACCCAAACAAAACAAACCATGAAATAAAATAAAGATAGTAAAAGTGCTGATGATACATACGCGGAAGAAATTTTACGGAAGCATTTTACGTAAAACCATTAGGCTGACACACTACTTTATTTCATGTTTCTTATAGATAACATCATCTATGTAGTTTATTTATGTTACAAAAGAAATCACCATAAATATTGATTAAAATGGGCCAACATTGTATTTTAATTCGTGTTTTTGATTTGAATATTATTAAAATATTGAGTTAGAGATTAGATAAAATTGCCTTGGCGATCAACCCCTCCCTCTGCGCAATACCAATTTTCCCACCCTCAATCAATCCTAGTTTGGCGCCACGGCCATTTTCATAAGTCGAGTCATTATAGCAGAAGAACAAAGGGGCGCGAAACCCCATTTCATTTTGACGTCATGAATATGGTGACGAATTATCTCTTTAACTGAGACGAATAGTCTGACCCGAACGTGTTAGATACGAAACGTCGCTACGCCATTCTGTGCTCCACATTGATAACAATAACAGGACGAGAACGAATGAAACAGGATGATGTCTCAATCTGTTGCCTCTTAGTTTTATTGTGTTATCAATTTTAGATTATTGTTGTGAGATAGCGGTTTTTATTGTGAATTTCAATATATTATCATTATGGAATTGAGAATAGTCTACAAACTGAATTGAAGGTTGGTAAATAATTAGAATATTTTATAGGTCATATTCTGTGTCAGATAGACAATCACAATGGACAGTTAAGTTTAAGTCTAAACAAGACTAATAAGAAATATCCCTCTACTCGGCTACGAATATGTATCTTCTAATTCGTACAAACAAATTATTTGTGGATAGAATTTGCATCTTCATCTGCAGCATGTGCACTCTCTACATTGACATCCCGGAGTGGATCAGTTGTCAACATCTGCAAAGCCGAAACCAATCCAATGCAATGGCAATGCCAGTTGCCACTGCTCTGTCAAATACCCACCCATTTTAATATCAATGTAACAGATAGTATTAGTTGCCATTGTATGTTGTTTGTGCAATTGTTTAGCTGTTATATGTACTCAAATGTTGATAATTAAACAGGTTTTTTTTATTGGTTTCTCAAGAGACTGATCATTCATGACATCATTACTCTTTCACTCATCAAATCTTTTCATCTTATCATGGATCAATGGGATTTTCCTACATGGTTTCCCCTTGTCAGTGGTGCAGGATGGAGGGTCTGACAAGGCCAGCTGTTAAGTTGTTCAGATGTGATGAAGAATCCAGGTCCCATGTATACACTGTAAATGTTAGGCGCAATCTTCACCCCTCGCGCAGATTGTAATCTGCGCTGTCTTGTCGCGCAGATTGCACATCGCGCTTTGAAACTGGTGCGCAGATTGCCAACTTTGCGCTGATTACCCCTCGATGATTTTAGAGATGTCAGTGGTACGTAGTCTGACAGGCGTAAATATATACGTATGACCTGCCCCCTATCGGCTTTGTAGTGAAATATTTGTAAAATTACTACATAATTAGCATGTGTGCTTAGAAAATAAGATTTTTAATTCTGTCAGCAGTATCTCATAATCGGTGCTGACTACGTGACTGAATGTCAAAAATATTTGCTGCCTGTAGTTTGACCGATATCGCGGTTGCCAATCAATCAACCAATCAGATATGTGGTAAGACGTACCGGTAAATAAAGATATTTTCAGCAGATGATTAAGATTAAGCGGATTATCATTGCAGTAATCCATTAAATTGCCCGGACAAAGTTCACTTCCCACGCGCAGATTACACATGGGAGATTATACAGAGATTTGCCAGGCGCGGGGGTAGCCTAATCTGCACCGAGGGGTGAAGATTGCGTCTAACATATATATTGGCGTGCACCTACAACGATCTTGTGTCGCTGCTTGGACAAAATTTACCTCATAGCAGACTACATGGTATACATGTAGGCTCGTCTTCATTAGCCCGGTTGGAGCAGAACAGTAGGACGTTAAATCCCATTTCATCTCATTTCTTATTATCATGTAACTTTAATTAAATTATCACCTCTATTGGCTCTATTGTCATGTGTGATAAAACTCTTGGGGAAAAAATAAAAATAAAACAGGTTTGCAAAGTTGACCGCTGCTACCTGTAAAAAATAAAATGAAACTCATTGTTTATGGTCACACCCTTGCATCTATTTTACACTAGTTACAAGATACATGATGTACATATGTAAGTAGTTCGTCTGAGTTATAATTATTTCTTCAGTTTATTATTCTGTTAATGATATGGTTTAAAATTAATCTAACCTTCTTTCTACTACGAAATAGTTTTGAAGATGTAATGAATTAAAATGAAGATAGAGTATCGTATTAATTACATGAATCAACAGGTTGCTTGAAGTCTAAGCTTATTTACCCAAAGTATGGTCCAAGTCTTAAATGTGTATTCAAAATTGAAAACGCTACTGGTAATTAGAATTCAGTTTTGGTCCATTTCACTCATCATTGATCTTGTCAAGAAAATATACCTGATCCTAATATTCAATATTTAAAACACAATTAAACAGGCATTGTGTAGAACTGCCTATTGGTAGGTCTTTCTTTTGGCATTAAAACTTAAATGTAAAGTATTAATTAGACCATAATCACCTCTTGATACCGTCAGATGGGTCTTATTTGGAATAGATTAGAACGATTCTGAAACATAATGATTTCATTTAAAAACAGAGAAGCGAGGCTAAAGACTTGCATGACCAGTATGGTGGTTACAATCAATGCCCACATCTTGTCAAAACAGCAACTATTGATAACTTTACTCAAAATAAAGTAATTCAAATGGAATTTTTAAGGTATTCATTTTGCATTATCTGTTTTTGAAAAATTATTATTATATTGAGAACAGCCAGCCCTTTATCTAAATCTTACAGCGGTTACATGTAAAGCCCTTTCATTTCAAAACACAAGTCATACATGTACATGTATATTCTATGGTTTCAGGCGCCTTTATTATAAACAAAGAAACACATACAGTATCCCACGTACAAGACCATGTACATGTGTGCATTTAGACAAAGATATTATTAAGTAATTTAGGAAAATATTTTAACCTTACCATGTACAGTCTACTATACTATTTTGAAATTTGTTGTGACCCATATTGAAAATATGAAACATAACCATTGATGTTTGAGATATTTAATTGTTGAATTATTATATGGGGAATTATTTGGGATAGGCAGAGTTACATATATTGTTGTTTAAGTCAATTGTGATACTTAAAATGTACATGGTAAGCTTACATATTTTTCCTTTGTCAATTCAAATCCATAAAGTCAGTGAGTTAAAATTACATGCCATGTCTTCAAGTTTGCATTTGTTTACCTCAGCGCATGTGTACACCCTAGTGACCAGTTACATCGACTGTACTGATATTGATACAAACTATAATTAGATGATTTATTAGAAGTTATTACAAATTTTTTCAGTCAATTTGTTAAAAGTCTGTGATAAGTATCCATATTTGAAACAACCAGATATTATTGTCTGTATTATCTTGCAATTTCAAGTGTTTAGCATGATAGAAAGAGTAAAAACTGAGAATCGAATTAAATATTTATATTTTTTTCACATTTGGTGAGAGTTCATTATCCAATTCCTTGACCTGTCTGCTCTATGTTAGAAACATACAAGATGACCTGAGCACATTTACTCTCGTTCTCAGCATCTTTCAAATGAATATAAGATTAAATTTTTGTGTTTACGATAATTTGACGGAATTAATGTCTTGAGTCTAACATGTAAGGTCAATGTGTGTAATTAAGGACTTCTAAACATATTTAAAGACGCAAATACATGTAGTGCTTCTAAGGTCTTTTGAAAATCAAACTGGTTGCTAGACAAAAAAGGTTAACAAATCTGGGTATATCCGTAATTAAAATATAAAAGTGATTAAGATAAATTTGTTTGTATTACTAGTATTAGCTTTGATAACCTTGGTAAAATTTTCTCCCAAATAATAATCATAAGCAAGGTGTTATTTAGTTAACATGTATTCAGTTCATGTCTTTTACTAAAATTAATTATGAATTCCTGTTGCAGAACAGAAATTAAATACGTGTAGGTCATACATGTATTCAAACCTCTAGTTTATTGTACTTTTGTGCATAGCAGGGTCCGTTAAATTAAAGTTGATTTCCAAATTAAATAAAATATTCTGTTTGAAACAGTGAGCATAAGATATATGTAGATATACACTGTATGTAGTGCTGGAATTAGATTAACCAAGAATCGCTTCCATGCTAATTTGAAGACAGCAAGAGTATTTTAGCTCAAAGACATTATCAATCTGGAGTAAAATTATGAAGGTTTCTGCTCACGGATTCAAGTAGTATGAGACCATAATTTGAATAATTGTTTAGAAGGTAGGAAGAATTGATGCGAAGTCGTAATTAGCTTTAGCAGACACTTTTATCACACACTGGGTGACTTGAATACATAAAACTCATTGGCCACTACAGCCTTACATAAAACGTTATTTTTGTAAAGTGCTACATTATTGGTTACATTAGAGATATTTCTGTTACTAAGGTGATTTAATCATTGATTGCGCTTATTTTGGTAGACATGATGTACCCAACGTATCCCAATTTAGTAAATTATCTAGTATTATATAATTGACACTAACATTCTTTTCATCTACAATTGCTTTCAATGCTTTAAGGAGTCATAGAAGGATCATACATGTAGATGATACACTGAATAAGCTTAGATCAAAAAATATTCTTATATACTATTCAAAAAAAGTAGGGGATATTTGATTTTGGGGGCATAATACTAAAATATGCAAATGACTACGAAAAAAGTCATTAAAGAATCAACAGAAGAAAGATTTCCAGTTACATGTGACGCCCAAACGCACCAATAGCTACCGCATGGAATGCAGGTGATGCTTGGGATCATCATGGGGGCCCAACCCCAGATTTGCACGACTCTGACTTTGAATGTTACAGTCATTGTGGCATTGAATTCCAGGGTGGAAACATCAGTTTAATTGTTTTAGTGACCAGAAAACAAATTTTGATATGCGTCGGCTTACCCAAAATGAAAGGTTACGTGCCCTTGGCATGCTACAGATCGGCACAACACAGGCGGTTGTGGCGCGGACGATGAATGTTTCTCAGTCTGTCATAAGCAGGTTATGGTCCAGATACCGTGATACACAATCTATACAGGACAGACCACGCTCAGGTCGACCAAGGGCAACAACTCAAGCCCAGGATCGATTTATCCGTACCTTGGCCTTGAGAAATCGTGTCATCACAGCAAATCAGATCAGCGCTCGTCTTCAAACAGACACTGGTGTGAGAGTGAGTGGCCAAACGATTCGGAATCGACTGCATAGGGGTCACCTTCGCGCCCGACGTCCTCGCGTGTCCCTTGTTTGAGAGATCATCACATTCAGGCAAGACGTCGTTGGTGTAGGGATCGTAAACACTGGGATAATCGACGCTGATGTTTTCAGATGAGTCAAGGTTCACTGTTGATTTTTTGGACAGATGTAGGAGGGTGTGGCGTCGTCGAAACGATCGCTTCCAAGACGTTAACGTCATCAGACATGATCGATTTGGGGGTGGTTCTGTTATGGTGTGGGGAGGCATCACTGTTGCTGGAAGAAAGGCATTACATGTTGTTGCAGCGCGTGTTACAGGCCAGTACTACCGGGACAACATCTTGGCAGTCCATGTTGTGCCGTTCGCACGACGTCATGGCCGCCGTTTCATCTTCCAGGATGACAACGCAAGATGTCACAGGGCCAGGATCGTTACAGGTTACTTCCAACAACAGAACATCACCACATTACCTTGGCCAGCACTGAGTCTCTCCCCCATCGAGCATGTCTGGGACATGCTTGGACAGAGGTTACGTCAACGTTAACAACGTCCTGCCAATGTCCAAGAACTTGCTGCTGCGTTGCAACAGGAATGGGACAATCTGGACCAAAATGACCTTGGACGTCTCATTAGGTGTATGCCACATCGGATCAATGCTTGTTTGGCAAACAGAGGAGGATTTACCCGTTACTGACTTTGTTGTGATGCTGTGGTAACTTTGCTGTTTGACCCCGGGTATCATTTTACCCTTATAATGGTCAGTCTGTGCCTTACTTAGTCTAACGATCATTTGGAATAAATCGATGAATGTGAACTTCATTTCATTTTGTCATTTGGAATAAATCGATGAATGTGAACTTCATTTCATTTTGTCATTTGTTTCTTCGTCAGTTTCATTAGGTGACTTTAATAACACTTAAAAATCAAATATCCCCTACTTTTTTTGAATAGTATATTTGTGTCATCATAGATCGTATATAATTCTAGTACAGTTCTATGGTGTCATTGGATCCGAAAAAGTCATATCCAAGGTCAAATTTCGGACAACGTCTTGCCATGCTTATGTCAGTGAAAGTCTATTTATAAATGGCTTGCATGGTATCTCTTTCTTAACGTGCAGTTTTATGAATAATAATGAATTGATCTGGCTCAAATAAATTTTAAAATACATTAGATAGGTTAATACAATCCAAAGATTAAAAAAATGGAAATCAACAGGTTCATATTGCTGAAGAGATGATTTTTTATGGCTCAAAATTAGCTATCTATACACAACTTGGAATCACTGGTTTATTATAGTAAATATAGCGCAACATTTCAACAAGTACATGTATCATGTATTCTCTTATCATTTACAAGCACAAATGATATGTACATACATGTGTACATAGGGAGTTAACAATTTTCTTAAAATATTTGCCTCGCTTGATTTCCAGAAACATTTTACATATATACATGTACTGTCTATTCAGTCATCAGTCCGTGAGACAATTATTATTATCCTTAGTCCTGTAAACTTACATGTATTATTGCAATGGTGCCCTCCTTGAAACTGGAATCTGCATACAAGTACCCCAAATGCAATATTTTGTTAAAAATCTAAAACCTGTTATTTCATGATAAACTAGAATATATTCCTTTGATTATTGTGTATCGAAAGACACTGCTTATTCTAGTATTATCCTTGTCTTCTCTGAAGTATTTTTCTATGGAAGTCTTTTCAAATTCTTTCAGTAGTAACAGAATATTTGTTTTGGCTGTTTGTGCAGCCATCACAACTATAACACATTTATGTGACAAACAGAAAGTTACCACTGATTCCATTATTATTATTGATTAGTGAGGAAGCATCTGACTACCAGTACATGTATAACTCTACCTGGTAGTCATATAACAACCAAAGTTATTTCCCAGAACAGTGGTCTGGAGGAAAAACTGCAAGGTTTGTTTTAGCTAAGCAGAGTTGATATCAGATGTTTATCTAGCTAATTTATTCATAGTTTGTTTCACTGCTAAATTAGGTACTGACCCAAATGTAGATGGAAGCTATTGCCATTGGTAGCTGATAAACAAACTAGTAATCCAAAAATATTATGTAGTCCTATACTCTACTAACATTAATATTGTGAATAAATAGTAGAAAAAAATTCTAGCCATTACTCCCATTTTGCTTTTTTATTAGCTCTGTGGAAATAAATTTAAATAAAGATACAATGATATATGGAGTATCGTGGGTCCTGTAGCCAGCTCCTAAAATTTGGTGGGGCTATGGAATTGTTTGGAGGCGCTGAGGATATGGCTGGCTTAGCCAAAGACGAGAGTTCTCCCCCAGAAAATTTGGTTCTCTCTCATCGCACTTGAGTGCCTTCCTGGGCCTCAAATTGAAGTGCCTCAGACAGGGTTTCATGGCTGAATTTTCTGAAATTTCCTTATTTCAACTCCTCCCACCGATATCATCTTGAGGGTAGAAGAGATTGTCTTTTGATTTACGTGGAGAACTCTAGGCCTTGCAATATAGCTGTAGTATCAAATTTCAAGTGAACTATAAAGGTATTCTATTATTCTATTCATAGAATTACAGTATAGACTGCACAATAGGCACCTGTAGGCACCCTACATGTACATCGGGTGTAGGCAAATGTAAACTTTTGACCTGTATACATGTAGATTTGGTTGGTGTAAAATCATGATAAACAGATGTTTGTGTAAAATAGTACAAAATGGATTTATTTGGTAGAAAATCTTCTTAAACAGGTGTACATGTAGTTGGTGGAAAATCATGATAAACAGGTGTGGTTGGTTTAAAATCATGATTACATGTAAAACAGATCTGGTTGGTTGAAAATCATGA
This sequence comes from Patella caerulea, assembly GCA_036850965.1. Classification (NCBI taxonomy): domain Eukaryota; kingdom Metazoa; phylum Mollusca; class Gastropoda; family Patellidae; genus Patella; species Patella caerulea. Next base: position 32,161,480 of record JAZGQO010000006.1, read on the forward strand.
TATAAAAGAGATGTGGCTTAGTTTAAAGTCTAAAATTAAAACTAAGACATTTGTGGTTGGTGTAAAATCGTGATATAAAACAGATGTGATAAGCAGTAATTGTATTCCATAGAATCGTGACTGGTATATAAATGTGGTTGATGTAAAATCATGATTAACAGATAGGTTGGTAAAATCATGAAACAGATGTATTTGGTTGAAAATCATGAGAAACAGATGTGGTTGACTTTAAATCATGGTTGGTGGAAAGAAGATCATGATATAAAATAGATGTGGTTAGTGAAAGTCCTAATTATAAATAACACCGATGTTGGTGTAAAGTCATGATATAAAATAGATGTAGTTGTAAAATCGTGATGTAAAACTGATGTGGTTGCTTTAAAATCATGAATATAAAACATATCTGCATATTCATTGGTCCACAGACTGTCTAGAATGTGGATATCAAGGTGGGCGGGAAATCATTTTACGCCAATATGTGTTTGACCAGATGTGGATGTTGAAGAACAGTTATTTGTTGTAGTGGAAACTACAAAAACATATTAATACATGTACATGTATGTTTAAATAATGGATTATGTAACAGCTAAATGTATAACAATCATCAAAACAATGTAAATCATTTAGTAGTAATTTCTATCCCAAAATTTTATGTGATTTACCCTTAAAGGAAGAACAAACTAATTATTATGAAGGAATTGATAATTGGGTTTTGTGGAATAATTTAATAACTAATTAAACTGATTATTAATGCAACCTAGATGACAAATTTAAATCTGATAATATATGTTTAATTATATGAGCAGCTGGTTTAGTAGGGGTACATGTACATGTGTACATCTAGATGACGTCTACATTTTGTGGTTTTCGGTGATTTTTGGTAACACTTTCTAAAGACCACATGTAAATAGTTGGACCTACTCGTACATTGTTACGAAAGGACAAAACAACCAAATTGTGGCTTTTTCCAATTATGATCCAGATGATAATAATAATGTTTGTGGTTTTCTGACAAACCACATTTGACTTTCAAGAAATCTGCTATGCCACTATCTGCATTAAAATTAATGATCAAATAAGAATCTGTCTAATGATCCAGATGATAAAAATGTTTGTGGTTTTCTGACAAACCATGTTTGACTATCAAGAAATCTGCTATACCACTATCTGTACTAAAAGTGATGATCGAATAAGAATCTGTCTAGTGAAACTGCTATAAATAGATTTACTGTTTTTGCAGGCACAGATCGACAAGGAAAGATTTAAATTTCTTTTAATTCCATTGAATTCTCATTTCAGATAAGAATCACTGTGTCTGCATTTTTATATCTCCTGTGACACACTTCGAGAGTGACAAAAGTTAATTAATTTCTTTAATGAACAGGATCTATTTAATTCAAGCTAATAAATGTCATGGTAGAAAGTGTAAATAGGCAAGGCATGCTTGCAAGGGCAGTAAATAAATTTGCTGAAAACAAGTCACTTTAAAACATTCAGAAACGTTCTCCAGATCATCCCAAAAAATGCGCATTGGGGATCATTCATATTATTGATGGCAACTACGCACTTTTAAACTACATGATTTATAGAAATAATTAAACAAGAGGGATTTGATGTACATAAATATTAGGAAGAAAAAAACATACCGGTATACGGTATGTCTAAATGTAGTTTGATGTAAATATACATTTTTTGTATCTGTCCAAGCTTTTCAGTGACTTCACAATCAAAGAATTTGAGCGATATGTACATGTATGGATGATACTGTAACTGAGAAATCTGCAACAACTCTTCAACACTGTTGGACTGGTTGTAAAATTATCGCTCTTAAGTAAAATGTCATCTTTTTAGTGTCATAATGGAATTGGAACAAGTATAAGATATTTAGATAAAATTGTAAAATTATTAAAATACTTGTCAAAATTGCAGTAGTTGTAGAGTTTAGTAGCTCGCTAAACACAGGTTTCAGTTTTCAATAGCCCCGTTTACATTTGGCCGCGATAAGCGTGCCATACTAGGTACGGTACCAGGCCGCGATAAATTTCAAGAAATGGACCCGTACATTACTCTAAAATAACCGGTCTCAAAACCGTGCCAAGCGTGCTAAATGTGGAACTCTTCACAGTAAAGTTAATTTCAGCCCCTGTACAAATTACCCAAATGAAAACAATTATGATGACTAATTTAGTTTGAGCAGCCATTTTGACAGAACTGATGACAGAACTGTCAAGGTTTGCAGGGAAAAAAGGTCAAGGTTCATTTGGCGCATGCGCAGTAATCCGCACTCAGACCGGTTACGAAAATTTGAAGTGAGCCGTTCTTAGTACGGTTCCGAGACCACCTCACTTCAGTGGGCCAGATTGGCACGGTACTCAGTACGGCACGCTTGTGTTTTACCCCTTTACACTACAAAAAAATTAACCGTGCTGTACCAGGAACGGTACCTGGCACGCTTAAAATTTGTACTGTAAACAGGGTTAATTAGAGTGTTGTACGAGAATGTTCCTCAGTATTCATCAGCATAGTTTCTCCTTGGTACTCCATTAGTGCCAGTCAAAGGGCTTGGCAAGGAACATCGTCTTGTATTGGACCATAAACAGAGGTCCTGTGCACATTTCGTTGTGTTCATAAAGAACCCTCGGTAGCTGGAGTTTAATGAAGAATTGGATGAGACACTGCTATCTTTGCAAAATTGCAATAACCCATTCTTTTCATAAAGTCTTGGCAGAGGGATGGATTGCCCACAACATGTAATCCTGAAACAAAGTATATACATACTATGTACTTTCACATAAATTAATCAAATCTGATTTAGATTTAATTTTTACAATCAGTTTTATTTGATTTGTGCCAGATTTATTGTATTATATATATTCCATTCTACAGTATAAATGGAAAGAAAGATTATGCATTTTTACATGTACCAGTATATATTTAGATGTTGTTACTGTGTATGTACAGGAAGGATTTTGAGGTTTTTGACAGTAAAATGAGTTGTTAAATGATAGGGTAGGAAATATGCTCTTGAACAGTGTAACTAGAACTTTATTCTTGATATTTCAACTATAGCAATCAGTTGTTACTTTGCACATAAATCTGATATTTAGTATCTGTTAGTAAGCTTTATAATTATATATACCAGTATTAATATCTGTATCGTGTGTATATTTTATTATGTATGTACTATTCATCGGTTGTACTGTAGTCACCTAAATCCACTGTTCAGTGTTCAAAATTGCTTGTGAGCTAGTGTGACTCAAATGTTAGTATGTACACATAAGTCCCACATTTAAATGCAGTTTGTTGGTCAGCCAACCACAAATAGATTTTTTAAAGCCCAAGATTGACTATTCATCAGATGAAGAAGCCTCTTGGTTTTCAAAAGTTTTTTCAATGAATCATTTATCATCTAAATCCACGTTTCTCAACCTTTTCTCACCGTTCACCCCTAAATAAATTCCCACCCACCCATTTACCTCCAGAGTTTTGAGGAGGTTACTGACCGCGGAGCCGTTGCCGGCAACGCCGGTCACCGCAAGCGCCGTAGGCACAAAGCCCAGAAACCTCACCACAGATGAAACACTGAGGCTTCTCGACGCCATCCGCGCCTGTTATCGACTTGAACCCAAATGATAATACTCTTCTTGGTATTTATGCTTCTTTGAGGGCATGATTTTGAATTAAAATCACATGGAATCAAAAGCACGTATAAAAATTCAAAATGAAACTAAATTGGGGACTCGCCTGGACACCTGCGCTGTTCCCCACTCACACAGCCAAGTAAACTAGCTATCACCATGTCATCCACTGATGAGTGGATCGCGAGATCGAGGCCTGGATCGAGCACGATCATCAATTCAAATTGAAATTGAGAAAAAGTTGACAACTGCAATGAAATCTTGATAAGCAAATTCACCTCTCATAGGACTGCTGGAGCAACTGCACAATGACCATTTTTGAAGTTACTGGGAGTGTACACCCCCTGGACGCGAGCCATTCCCCCCTTGGGGATGAATTCACCCCAGGTTGAGAAACGCGGATCTAAATGAATTGACATTATCCACAGTCTTATCGTCTTGATTGAAAAAACATTTAACCCAGCTATATTTACATGTATTCTGTGAGGTGTGTGTTTTGTTGTATGGCAAACTATCCTAATTGATTGTTTTAGATATTTCAAATAAAATTGTACTACTGGAACATTATTGAATGTTTTTAAATCAGATCCAGATTTATTAACCATGTCTCTGATATCTTATGCTAAACGTTTATTAAATTAGATTTACAAAAAACATATAAAGACTCCCTGTAAGCCTATGCTTAAAACAGTTTGTTAATGATGAATTTTAAAAAAGAATTATGTCTTCGACAATTGTTGGGTGCCATTGTTACTATTGATTGGTTACTTGTTAGAAATGTTTATTTAATGTTCAATCAATATAATAACATAATACATCCATTATATACATACCATTGATTTTCATTTTATTTTTCTTAACAAAATATAGGCCTGATGAACAAAAGTAATGCAAAAGGCCTTCTTTAATAAAGGAAAGTTGAAAAGTAGGTAATTTGCCATGTGATCTTTTTTTTGACGCTCAGACGATAAAATTTTCAAAAAATTGACGATTATTTGTAGATTATTAATGTAGTTCCCAAGGCTTGAAAGGTGCAAGAAATTAATTAAGTTAAGGTATTTAATTAGATAGAGAGATGGTTAAAAATTTCAAAATTCTACTGATAGGATTTCATACGAATGGGAAAGAACCATATTGGTCAGTTAAAGATGCATTATGTAACATTTAAATTACTTTGTTCTAGGCAAAGTTATCACTGTTTGAAGATATAGCATAGATCATTCATTATCGTAGCAATGGTACTTGACAACCAAGACTTAACCTTCATTGTTCATTTAGTCGTTAGATTTTTATTTCTCGGCCAACCATGTGCAGTGTTCTAAAGAGTTGATTATAAGCATGTAATGTTAATAAATGTGTAACAAAATGGGGCATGCCCAAGTTCAAATTGTGTCATTAATGCTGTGCAGTTGGGAGTTTAACCCAATGGAGTTCTGTGGTGCGTCTGTCTGTTGATAGTAGATTTAGAACGGTCGGAGTTAGTTCTGACTGGGTTGTTTGAAATTGATTGTCAAGATTTCAACTGAAGTGGCTCAGTAGGCGGAAATGAGAGACAACCAGGCTGCCTCTCATGAGGGTAATATCAGCATAGTGCCTTCAATGCCGAACAATCTTTTAGTTCCGCCTACTAATAATATTGTTTGTGGCATAGATTGCAAGTAAGTTGTCTGATTACTTTTTTACCATGACAAGTACAGTTGGTTAACATTTATAAGATTTTAAAACTGGCAAATATCATAAATGTTGGTCACCTGAGCTGGACAATCACCTATACCATCCAGGCAACAGAGATATCTCCATTGCCAGAGTGCCACCCCAGAGGTCTCCTCACCTAATGCCAACCAGGGCTACCTAACACCTTCAAAACTGGGATTACACCATCTCCCCAAGTCAACTACCTTAAAAAATTTGAAAACTGTGCGCTTCAGCTAGAAAGACGTCGGGAAAAATCATGACAGATAGGCAGTGTTTAAGGTCATGAGACAAAGAATCCTATTAATCTTCACTGATTTCCGACAATTCCTGCCAAAGACAGGGTCCTTGATCACTTTGAAAACTCTTGTGGAGTGACTTATACATGTACACAGTGGTTAAGGTCATCAAACAAATAATCTTATTGATTTTCAATGATTATTGCCAGAGTTATTGTCCTTGATCACTTTCAAAAATCTTGTGAACGCTCTAGAGGCCAAAGTTAATATCTGATTGACTTCAAATTTATACACAGTGTTTAAGGTCATGAGACGAACAAGTATATTAATTTTCAATGATATTTGATAACTAGAACAGCTAAATCCATGATACATGTATTAAATGTTTCATATACTAAACGTTAACATGGAGGAGAACTTTATAAAAGGCAAACAAATTCTACTGATTTTATGATAATTAATTAATCACATTTTTGTGTATGATAAATGTTTCATTACCAATTAAAGCAAAAATGTGCGACAACTCTGCCCGGACGATTTAGCTGTTGTTGGCAATATAGCTTTTTTTTTCTGTTACATATTTTTTTTTATTTGAAAGGGTGTATTATTGCCTAGTTAAACTTACTTCCTCCTATCCGGATCCCGATAATTTTTGCCACAACCCATGTGTAGCTTGGAATGTTACATTTAAATTGTAGAATTTAGCAAAGATGAAGGTCTCAGCTAAACCTGCCTAATGTTAAAAATATTGATTCAACTCAGTGCTCTAATTTTAATAGCCGGAGGACTTCAGTGCTGTATAACGCTTTGTTGATTTATAGATAAAAGAATACCCTAGTCGAATGAAGAAAATTATTATCCTATTGCCGTCATGACATTTGATTCGCAACCAAAACCTTTTACAATGTCTAATTATTTTTTCTTCTATCCAGGCTGTGTTGCAATTTATGAGTTTTTATCACTGATATTTAACTGATGGTCTGGGGTATTCTTGAAAATGACAATCTTCTTGCAAACAGTGTTAAATTAATCTATAGAATTCGCTAACATTTTAAAAAAATAATTTAATCCAGAAACACATTTTCACAAGATGTAGGGTTGCCTGCCTAACATTGTGGGTTTATAAAGACCTGTATATAAGTGAATTATTGAGGTAAGAATATACAAATATACCATGTTAGTCCCAAAATAACCTGCGCGTTAAATATATTTCCCTGTCACTTGATATTAGATAGTATAGTTAGTGACCAGTTATCCACAATATAATATTTTAAAACAGTAATAGCTAGTGTAGTGGTAAGTGTAATAAATAAGTTATGATGACTGCAGGGCATACCATAAAAAAACAACAATACCTATACCTTCTAGATTTGATAGAAAAAATTAAAAACAATGGATGACCTAGCTGGTTTGATATATCTAACATCTATGTAGGTCGATCTTCTGACATTTGACACTTCTAGAATTGTTCCCTTAATTAAAGCTTTTTGGGGAGTTGAATTGGTATGTTCCAATTAAAGAGATATAGGAATGTGATAGGTGAGGAATTAATTACACTATAGACAAATTTATCTACCATTACATACTACATATTGGCTTGTATATCACATGATGTATATACTATCTACATTCTATATATACTTTACATTAATGTCAGGCTATAGATGATCAAATACAAATGTAGGTATTGTTTTATTTACTTTCCAGACATGTCAAAATCTATTTTCTTTGCAAACTAAGTTTATCTGTTTTCAATCAAGTTTGTTTTATTTTTGTAATGTGGAAAAGGTTGGCTTATACTGTATGATTAAGTCTCCAAATGTTAACACAATTTTAAAGAATATATTATAATATGTATCTATTTTGTAGACACAATTTAGTGAGTCTAATCGAAATCGATTGATCTGCATCCACAGTTCCACACAAGAGTGAAAGTGCATTTTCCTAGAAATAGAACATTTCATTGAAAAATAAATGAAACGTAATGGGGGAGGGGTTAATATCCTAATTTTTTGATCCATCCATACAAAGGAAGACAAGCGTATGCCATGTAATGTGCTATGATTGAAATTTTGCCTGAATGACTAGATGGTGTTCCTTGCCAGACCCACCGTTCTGCACGACTGACAATGGGAATCCACTGCATAGTCGCGTATATTTTACATATTTAAACAACTCACATGTCCTGAATTCACTTATTCTATTCATTAAAGATTTGCCTTGCTTTCTGGTTTTGTAATTTTTCATAATTTCAACAATATTTATTAATTACTCCTAAAGTACTGGTAATGCCACTTGCTGCCCTCAGCAAAAGGTTGTGTACATAGGACATACATGTAAACATAAGTACTAGTAAAAGCTTACTTTTTGAAAATATTATATATATCAATGGGGGCCGACTTGAGCAAATTTACTCTCTCCAATCAGACAAAAAAACAGTATTGACCCTGTAGGTGTCTTATTGGATAAGTACTAGTAAAAGCTTACTTTTTGAAAATATTTTATATATCAGTGTGGGCCGACTTGAGCAAATTTACTCTCTCCAATCAGAGAAAATAACAGTATTGACCCTGTAGGTGTCTTATTGGATTCCTACATGTAGCTTGTAACTTTAAGATACAATCTTCTATTGCCTTTTAAAATATTTGTGATTTTTTTTGCTCTTTTCCAGCGAAATGAATGTGTTTTGATTCAGAGATTGAGAAATGTGATAGCAACAGCAACCAAACACCAGAAACCAATTTGACACACAGACAACTGCTTGTATATATTGTTCAAAATGTCGGATGGAATACCACAGTGGAATTTGTTCCAATTTATGTTCATAAGTGTGTTTACTTGTTATGTGTCGTTTATGCGTCTGCCTACTGGTAAGTTAAACTAAATAAATTTGCAATGTTCTACGTGGAATTATTAATCTCTCTGTTGGTATAATTACACTATTCAAAATCCTACTAGGTAAATGGATATTGTCATGCAAGCTGTCAATTATTGTTCACTCAAGATATAATTTGCTTATTTAATTGTAACCTTTTTACAGGCAATGTAAATCTATAGTATAACCACATTGTAGTCATATTCCTGAAGCAATGGCCCGAGAAATCCCTCTCTGACCACTGCTGGAATGGCGTCTGTTTCTTGAACTTATGCGGGAGTGTGTCTATTCTTTCCGTTCAATGAAAGCTATCACTTAAGTACAGCAACATGACAGTCCTTCGTTTCATCTGGGTCTTCCCTGAAACTTTGGACAGTGATTTAAGGTCTTAAAACCGTGAAAGTATGTTCGTTTCCAAACAGTATTGTTTACATTTCATTCGACTTGATAGCCTCGTTTGTCACGCAATTAGTTTTACTGCAGTATTCTGCTATGCACGGGTTAATTAGGCATAATAAAATCGTGAGTCATGACGTATACGTTATGTAAACATATTTGGTCCAGTATTGGCAGCTCGTGATTGGTTGGTAGACGGACTACTGATCAATCAAAATTTAACACAACAATATCCACTCATAATAGCAGTGTGTAGTTGGATTACCTCTAATCAGACGCAACACTGCGCGGAGTATGCATTGTAGTATGCCGCAAGTTCTGCACATTGTTGATGGAACCAAAAAATTTTGAACAGCAAATGACATGAAATAGCAAATGACATGAAATTGGAAAAATGCCACTTGATGATCGAGATTGGTTGATTTCCTGCTTGCTCTATATTTCTATTTTAATTCACAAAAAAAAAAACCATTGCAAAGAAAAACTGCCATGATAAATTGAGAAAACTTGCGTTAACACCCAAAAGTTATCTATTGTGCACATACATCTTATCATACTGTAGTGGAATCATGGCCAACCCTAACCCAAACCCTTTTTGGTAATCTTCATACTGATAACAACACCATGTCACCAAACACTTCCACACGTTAAACATCTTCACACTGATAACAAACACGTCACCAAAGACCAAACACTTCCACACGTTAAACAACATACATGTATTTATAAATGGATTATAAACACATCACGGATATAGTGAATAGATGATGACTTGTTTGCATAGTCGCGTCTATTTTACATCATTTAAACAACTCACATGTCCTGAATTCACTTATTCTATTCATTAAAGATTTGCCTTGCTTTCTAGTTTTGTAATTTTACATAAGATAATAATTTCATTCAGACAGACTTTTTATTCAGACATATATTTTAATCCAGACAGATTTTTAATTCAGACGAATTTCTGAATACACATTAGTGGGAATATTTTGTTGCGAAATTGATTTTAAAAATTTAAGCTACCAGAAATAACATGAAGTTTACATGTGGGTTTTTCAAAGATGTTTATTGCTCATTGGCTGATATTGAAATCTCCCAATTTTGACTTATAAACATTTTATAAACTTATGTTTTAAGATTGCAATGAATGACCAAATTAACATTGGGGTAACATAGGCTTACAATCAAGTTGAAAATTGTATAATTTTTCATAATAAAGAAATGCTATGAACCGAAAATCATCAACCCAATGTAAATAGAAAATTTATATTTAAAGAGCTTATTGGTTTTTATGGAAAGGGCATTGAACCACTCTCATCATTCCAATATTAATGAAATATCAACATTGCCCTTCCTTTTATTTTTGTTACTTTAGGAGGTCTTGAAGTCATCTCTCAGTTTCTTCTACTCATCTTTGTCTGTGTGCCAGCTTTATTTATACAGTTGAAATTAGGAGGCTATCTACAGAAAGGCATTGTCGGTGTCTTTGGTCTATATTTCCCTATATGGAAAGGTAAGTGATGCGTGTTATTGAAGGGCTCTTGATAGGAGGATCAAACTGTTAGCTGAATGATTGATGTCATATCATAAAAATATCATTCTATCTGGCTGAAGAAATAGCATAGTGGTAGACAGCTTTTTATATCCAGAGGAAGAATTTCAGAATTAATATTGTCCTTTTTTATAAAATTGATATTTCCTTTCCTTTGGTGGAAAGCAACAGAATAGAGTGGTATCGATATATTCTACTTATGCGACGAACAAATCCTTCACTTGAATTCCTCAATAATCCTTCATTACATTTGTTCACAAGCCTATTCTAATGTTGCCACATGCATGAATAAGAAGAATAGATGGACTTCTAGATTATATCCCATTCAAAATAGGTCAGGTATGAAATGATGCACATTACACGATGAACGTATCGTAATTGCTTACAATATATATGATTATGTTAATAGCACATTAGACATTAGTGTTTAAAAGTATTAGGTATGTTGTAATGGGTAGGCAATATATATGTATAAAAACAGATTAGTGTTATTTGTCTGCAAAGCCTATCACAATGAATGGTTATGTTTTTGTGGACACTCTTGGGACTAAAATTGTTATTTGATGGAATTAGAATTTATTTAGTGTCTATTGCTGATGCGACAAAAAAAAACCCTGAAGTTATCCTTAATCTTAATGATTTCCAATAAATATTGTAAGAGTTATTGCCCTTTATCACTTGGAAAATCTTTTGGAAGCTCTCGATAGACATTATCATTCGATTGACTTGGAATTAATGCAGAGTTTATGGTCATGAGATGAAGAATCCTATTGATGTTCAATAATATCTGATAATTAGTCAGAGTTATTGTACCCCGCCTTTCGAAGAAAGTGGGGCACTATTAAAATGGGTTCGTTCGTCTGTCTGTCTGTCTGTCTGTCCATCTGTCTGTCCGTCACACTCTTTGGGACACAATAACTCCCCACTGAGTTGAGATACAATGTTCAAACTTGGTGTGGGTGTTTATTGGGTAGGAGTTCCAAGATGAGTATTTTCTGCTTTGGGTAGGCAGAGATAAGCAATTTGATTGGTTGATGCTTTGGGACACGATAACTTTAATTCTAATTAAGTGAGAGTGATGAAACTTGGTGTATAGTTTCATTACATCAATACCTTTACTAAGTTCGATAATGAGCATTTTCTATTCAGAGTAAGCAGAACGATAAGCAATTTGATTGGCTGAAATTTTGGAACACTATAACTCTCCTTCGAATTGAGTTAAAATGTTCAAACATGGTGTATGTGTTTATTAGGTCAATGCCTTGATGGAGTGCGAAGATGAGCATTGTCTGATTAGGGTAAACAGAGATAAGCAATTTGATTGGTTGATGCTTTGGAACACGATAACTTTAGTTCTAATTAACTGAGAGTGATGAAACTTGGTGTATAGTTTCATTACATCAATACCTTGACTAAGTTTGAAAATGAACATTCTCTGCTCAGGGTAAGCAGAGGAATAAACAATTTGATAGGCCAAAACTTTGGAAGAAGATAACTCTCGTTCTAACTGAGCTGGGCACTCCGGTTTCCTCCCACTGCTAAAGACCCCTACGCGCAAGCGAATTATTGAATAAAAATTAAAAAAACCATACGTTAGTCCCGAAATGACCTAGTTTGTGTTGAGTGGACGTTAAACCCCATTTCTATCTATCTATCTAACTGAGCTAGAATTTTTAAACTTGGTGTAGGTGTTCATTAGGTGAATGAAGCAGAGATTAGCAATCTGATTGGTTGATGCTTTGGGGCACGGTATCTTTGGTTATAATAAAATGAGGGCGATGAAACTCAGAGTATTGATTTATTATATCATTACCTTGCTTAAGTTTGTGAGGACAAGGTAATTTAACTTTGGTTATAATAAAATGAGGGCGATGAAACTCAGAATATTGATTTATTATATCATTACCTTGACTAAGTTTGATAATGAGAATTTTCTGCTTAGGCTAAGCACAATAAGCAATTTGATTGGTCAAGACTTTGGTACATGTACATAACCACTCTGCTTTTAATTGAGGTAGAATGTTTAAACTTGATGTAGATGTTCGCTCAACAGGTTTATAAAGGGACTGGGTGATACAAACTTCTTTTGACCTCATTTTGAATAATTCTGGTCCGTTAAAGATATACATCGCCAAGTGAACACTCTTTAAGTTTGATTTGTAATTAATAACGATGTAAAATGACCAATTTAACTACATTGGAGGATGTATAATGATCAAATAAAGTCTCATTGGCAGTTAAAACGATGGAAAGTCTTAGAACTAGTGAGTATTGTGAGATCATGTCGGACGATATATCGTAAACCAGTCATAACATAGATGCTGTCTTAATTATCTTTATTATACGGTACTATACTATATAGACAAGCATTACTAAGAAGTTTTATTTTAATCCCTTCAAGTGCCTGTGATTGCTCTATACTTTTGAAAAAAATAAATGTGCGATTAATAAATATGCGTCATCTATTTTTTTGGGAATTTCGGCGGGGGACATTAGCCTCACTGTTGGCTTGTTGCCCTTAATATTTTTTTAAAAGATTTATGGACGCTCTGGAGGCTGTACATAGTTATCATCCAATTTATACAGTGTTTCTATCTGTGATACTAAAAAGCCTATTTTTCAACAGTTTCCAATAATTAGAACAGCTTGAGATTACCTGTTCAGGCTTTGTTTATTATATCTAGGAAGAAACTAAAAGCCTAACAATTTTAAATTATTATTTACAGGAGTTGGACTAGCAGCATTGATTGAACTGTTGATTCGTATATCACATTTTGCTCCTATAGTAGCCCAGTTTGGAACCTATGCTTTTATATCCATATCAGAATCACCATATGTATGGGGAAGTTGTGCTAATCTACGTAATAATCGTCATTGTGTTGATGATAAAACGGCAAATCAGTAAGTATAATTGAATTTATTTCCAATTTTCGTCAAAGTCAGGGTACAGTATTTTATTAATGTCAACGGATGAAGTTTCAGCTTGCTTAAAATAAGTATGAGTCTCTGTTATTTGGAATAACTTATCATTAATTAGTCTTTTATTGTACTAAATGATGAATATGGTTATCAATTTAGAAATTCTAACAGTTTAAGCTCTTCTACTTGCAATATTTTCAAATATGATTCCAAGACTGCGATTAATTAACTTCTTAATTACTAAATAAGTAGTAGTGACTGGAAGAATCCCTGAAACATTACAAATATCTTGATATCATTGATAGTGTTATTTTGATGGCAACTGCACGTATGTAGGTTAAGAATTCAAGTTTTTTCAAACACTTTTTTTTATTAAGAAAATGTTTCTAACACTGAGTAAGGTTGTAGATGGTCTTGTATTAACTCCATGCACAGCAAGACTGGAACTAGATTTTTGTAAATTAATAATATTGCTTTAAGAAATATAGAAAAGGTTTAACACATTTTACTTAGTATAATTGAAACTATCTGTCTAGTATAGACATTTTCTACTGACAATAAGTGACAGCTTGGGTTTTTGGTTGTGTGTGTCTTAAAAATTACCAGGTTTGTAAAAACATGTACTTGGTTTAGCAAACAGAATATTAGTGGAGTTTCTATAAACTGACAGTTAAACTGTTAAGCCCATGTCCCAGATGCAATCTTTAGTAAGAAGAGTTTTGACAAAAGAAAGTGTAATTCTTTGGCTGAAATAAAATGTGGGGTCCTGTGTACCTTAAAGAACCCTTGTAGAATGTGATATGTTTAGAAGTAGCCATCAAGTGGCCACTAATGATTTTATTAGGTTGCAGTCAAATATGGATATAATTTAGTTATAAAGCAGCATGCAATTTATAATAATACCATGAAAACTAGAAGTTTTCCGTCGTAATACATTATTGGCAGTTATATCCGATTGCAGTATATACCAATATTATATGACCTTATATATTGTGTACATCTGGTATATAATTATCTCCTTAGTTTGACTGATGTGTGTGATGAATAACATCCAATTTCTCCTCTAAATCTACAATAATTGAATATAATTATATAATCACTTCAAATTACAGTTGAAATAAGTTAAAGTGGTTTCATAGTGTAAATGCTAGTTCTAAGTATTATCAATAATATGCATCTCTCAATCATCACTGTATTATCGTCTGACTGCTTGAGAATGTTTCATATGCAGCTTTTTCTACAGGTTTTCAGGTCAGAAGATTTGTCCTACAGAAAACACATTAAAGAGACAATTCTGTTACTGCTAAATCAATAGTAGATCCATGGATCGAATCTATGCCAAACTGAGTCAGTCCATGCTGTACTGATCTGTTTATGCTTAAACAATAAAACCCTTTTCCTGTCCTTTTACATTAAATTGCACTAAATAATACCCATGAGATTAAATATTTATGCTTTACATAATGCGGTCTGTCATATAGTCAGTGAGAGATCTGTAGCTTGCATATGTGACATGGAGTAGGGTCGACTGCCCCTCTTAAAATTATCCACATCATTGCAGAATAAAATCATAACGGAGCCAGATTTGACTAAACATTTAGCTCTCTTCATTTCTTTTATTTTGCAGTGAATTTTATGCATATGTTATAAATGTTAAAATTGTTTTTCATCTAACTTATTTTTTTGTTTGATATAGATATAACCAGATGACATTTGAATCGTCTCGTCCTGAAGAATTGTTTTATAAGTAAGTAGAAATACATCAATTGCTAGAAGAAATTTGTACCTGATGGGTTAATACATGTAGCAACATGATCAATTAATCTACATTTGTACACTACATAACATCTAAGATATATAATCAGAACGACTCACGCTTACATAATTGATCAATGTCAACTTGGTGCTGTGAACAATGTCTTGGCATAAATTGGAATAGCTGCATTTTTATTGGCTGTTTCTGGTACACAAGTAAGAAAATGATGCATGATAAAGTAAAAGGTAAAAACCTCTGATTCCAGTCAGCATTGGAATGTAACAGGTTCTCACATTTATTGATGACTAAGAATTTTAATTTCAATTAACATTTTTTATGGAATTGTCCATGTGTTACCGGCCACCTCACATTTTGTAACAATGGCAATCGATTTAGATCCACTAGATGATGTGTATGTAAAATAACTCACAACAGTTGAAATTTAATGAAGAACAGGCAAAAATGCTGGTGTGTGGGCAATATTCTTATCCTTAGGAATTCAGGAGTGACGACAAGAAAAGATAATCAAATGTTAGTATAATAATGATTTAGATACGGTATTCAGATCATGAAAGGATACAATCCACTCCCTGTATGATATTTAGGCTGACACATCATGAGGGAAATAAAGTCACAAAACCTAGAGAAGTTAAACGGAAATTATTTGACATACTATATGTTTGATTATGACTATTATACATGTAGCTTGAAGTGTTATTTAGTTGATATCACTTATGTATAATGTATTTGACCTGACATGATCTGACAGTTATGTATCATAGTCTACTTGTTATTTACATAAAAAAAACTTTCAGACAGGAACAACAAAAAATACTGTTTTCCTCATGCGAAAAAACCCAATGGCATTTAAACTCCACATTATTAAATTGATATATAGTCGACACATGTTAATTAATATTTAGAATTTCAATAAATCGATAATAATACATAGATATGTCTTTCACAACCACAGTCTGCATAAGGGAAAACTTAATTCAAAAAAACAACCCAGTCAGAATGTATTCCTGTACTTTGTTATTTTACTTACCGGTAGTTGTACAAGGATCTAGACAATTAAATGTATGTAGAAACTTTCTATGGATTTAATATTCCGCAGTGGTTTGACAATCATGCAAAGAGCATTAGGCATACAGATAGAAGGTTTCAGACACTTTCTGCACTCGTCAATTTAACAGTTGTAGTCAGTGAGGTGTCAGCAGTTAAATGAAAATGAAAGCAGAGAAGTGAGAAAAAAAAAACTCCTGCTTTGTTTTGATTGATCTTAATTAGTAAAATATAATGGGTTTGTCCTAGATTAAAGGAGCATTCCATGAATCCAAAGGGTTTAGAAATGGGTTTAAGACACAAGAGGCCACAATGTAGGTTAAATTACCTTGCCTTAAAGTTTCAGCTATAAATAATGGAACTTGAAAGACCAGTATGGTTAATGTACATGTCTTGTCAAAACTGTACTGAAAATAAAGTAATTTAAATGAAATTTTCATTATATTCATTTTGTATTATCTATTTTTATACGCTCACATTGAAATGTGGTCGTATATTTTCGTCGCCCCCGTCTGTCCGTCAGGCGTTCTGGCAGTCCGGCGTTCCGGCGTCCACAATTGCTTGTGGACGCTCTAGAGGCTAAAGTTAATATCAGATTGACTTTAAATTTATACACAGTGTTTAAGGTCATGAGACGAAGAAACCTATTGTTTTTCAGCAATTTCCGATAATAACTACCAAGAGTTATGGCCCTTGATCACTTCAGAAAATCTTGTGGACGCTCTAGAGGTCAAAGCTAATACTGATTGGCTTTAAATTTATACACCGTTTTTAAGTTCATGAGACGAAGAAGCCTACTGATTTTCAGCGATTTCAAATAATTACTTCCAGAGTTATCTCCCTTGATCACTTCAAAAAATCTTGTGGATGCTCTAGAGGCCAAAGTTGATTTCCGATTGACTTCAAATTTATACAAAGTTTTTAAGGTCATGAGACGAAGAAGCCTACTGATTTTCATCGATTTCAAATAATTACTTCCAGAGTTATCTCCCTTGATCACTTCATAAAACCTTGCGTCGCTATAGATGCCAAACTTATCATTCGATTGACTTCAGATGGATACACAGAATTTAAGGTGTTGAAACGAACAAGTATTTTGATTTTCAATGAATTTTGATAACTGAACAGCTAAATCCATGATGTTAAATGTTTCCTATACTAATTGTTAGCGTGGGGCAAAACTTGATAAAAAGCAAACAAATTCTAATGATTTTCAGATAATTACATAATGAGTTCTTACTCTTAATTAGATTTTAGTGTATTACAAATGTTTCATTACCAAAAAAAGTAAAAATATGCGACAACCCTTGTTGACTGCCCGGACGATTTAGCTGCTGTGGGCGTATGTTTCATTGCCTGGCAACCTATCTTTGAAATATTATAGCGGGAACAACAAACTCTTTATATAAATCTTACATAATGCCCTTTTAATTTAAAAAGGTAAACGTTTTATTATATTTTTTTTTTTAGGAATGAATTTTTACAAATGTCTAGTGGTATTGAAGATATGAATGGATTCCCACAATGGGAATTTACTGAGATTGCTAGGAAAGCTGAAGTATCCCTTATGCCAGTTACCTTGGCAATTGTTTGGGTATTAGTGTTCTTATTGGTTGGTTTTGGTGGACGTGTCTGTGGATGGGTAAGTTGGTCGCAGATTATATTTTGGAAACCTCAGTGAGGGCTGCTCCAATTGCAAATGTATCAGTTTTTAAAATGTTCATTAATAGTGTAAAAAAATGGTATATCAAGGTTGTGTACCCTCTAGGGGTTATTAATTTGATGCAATTTAGATGAAACTTGAAATACACGTCTATAGACTCTATAACCCAAAGATCTTGGTTCTTTTGGATATTCGCACATATCTGCTCGTAACTTCCTGAATTATGGGCCTTGATTGTTTGAAAAATCATGTTTAAGCTTGTGGTCACCCAAGAGGTAACAATTTTTATCTGATTTAAAAAACGATCACCATTACACACTAATGATGGTTGAATGTAACTGAAATAGATAAGAGTTCCTAAGATTTTTTTTTAAAAAAAACAATCACGAAGAGTCAGTGTCATGCTTAATTATTGCCCCTATACCTTAGAACTTAACAACCACTCTTTAAAATGCCTGACAATACAATTTGTTTAGAGTTCGATCTGAGCAATTAAAAAAAAAGAAGCAAATTCTACTTGCCCTGATTCTTTTATGGAGTCATATTGTATTTTAGTTATATTATTTTTATTATAGATACTGTTTTTACTGGGACCTGCTGCTCTATCCTGCCTATTAGCTGTATTGGGATATGGCTATGCTCACTTAAAGATAGAACCTGCAGTGAGTTTTCTGAAACAACGATATCTATTTAATGATGACAGTGGATTATTACAGGCAAGAATTTTTATGTGTAGCCTAAATATGTGTATCCTTTGTTCTTTCACTTTGGTTCATTGGTCCATTTCCCTGAACATTTTTTATCTTTTTCCTTAGAACCACTAAAGGAATTTTATTCAGATTTCAGGAAGAACATTTTTTTTTTTGTGAACACTCTAGTTTAACCATTTTAATTTTTTTATTATATGTTGTTTACATTAGTGATCTGCTTGATGCTTTGTTAAAATCAGTGAAAAAAAGAGAGTCTGTTGAATTTCAACAATTTTCAATAATTAATTTTATTTGAAAGTTAATATTATTGCATCGTGGATGTTGTTTATGACAGTGCTTAATGATATCCATTAAATAAAGTCTGAATCTTTGTTCACTAGTTTGGAAACATAAATCAAATCGGTGTTTAAAATGATTTAATCTTTTCTCAACAAGTAACATACTGCATACATGCATATAGTGGTATATATTGATAAACAAATAGAGGATATTTGTTGTTTTAGAGTGAATAACATATTTTATTTCATTGAGAAGCAAGGAAACTTATATTTTCACAAATGCGTAGCATGAGTGAAAATATAAATGTGTTCTTGCTTAGAGATGAAATAAAATATGTTATTCACTCTAAAACAACAAATATCTTCTATTTGTTTATCAATAGAGGATAGAATAACACTTTTATTTCACTGATAAAACGCGGTATTCCACTACTGATCATAAAATAATAGAAAATATCCATTATACTTTATGTCAATTACTTTATCTTTAATATTTCCTTTACATGCCATGTGTTCATATTACAGGAAGAATGATAATAAATTATATGTGTGAAGCAGATATGACGGCTTTCATCCATGTAGTTTGAGAGTTTCAAAATTTAATTAAATTTATTTGATTAATTTTACTAAGATAAGAGTCTATATTAGTTATGGCTGTTATACAAGTTCATGATATTAAAGATTTTGGTCAAATTCGTAAACAGTTCTATCAAATACCAGCCAAGTTATAAAAAAAGCTATTCTGTAAAACATATTCTGTGAACTTAGCACGACTGGAAAATCGAAAGAAAAAATGAAAACAATAGACTTTCATATAAAATATGATAAAAGATTAAATTGACTAACCTATTTGTTGTTGGTAAAAATAAATTTGATGACTTCTTGTGTATTTAGGTATCTGTACTCATATGTAGTGCAAATTTTTGAGATATATCTGATTTCATGCTCCAATGGTTGACTGTTTAAACCAAAATCGCAGATAAACTTAATTTGGCCCAAATCAAAGCATTTTTTCACTTTTAACTATGTTTCAACACTTGAATTATTTTAAAACCATATCCTTATAATGGAAGTAAGATCATTTCTAGAAGTTCTTAATTAAATCTTAAAGACATGTAGTTTCTGACTTGTATCAGGCATATACCATCTTTTTAAGATAAAGAGAATCGAAAACTGAGATTTATAAGTATTGGTTATTTTTATATTTCAGAGTTTTATGAATGGTTTCCAGACATTAATGTGTGCTATGCCAATATGGACAGCTATTGCTACCACCATGGGTAAATTATGTGGTCGTGGACGTACTACACGTAATATGTAAGTTATTTTTATTTTCAAGTAGGGTGATAAGCAGTTTGACTTTGGGGCACAATAACTTCGATGTACATGTAATTGAGTGAGAGTGGCCAGTGTTGAAACTTGGTGTATAGTTCCTTTACATCAATATCTTGACTGTTATTTTATTTCAATGAGCATTTTTTGTTTAGACTAAACTAAGTAGTGTTAATTAGTTTCATTTTTCAAGTATTTTGAACATTTTTTGATTGAGGAAGAATGTTTTAAGCTAGTATAGATGTTTATAAAAATGGGAATGTCTTGACTGGGTTTGATGATTTTCATTTTTCACTAACTCTAAGCAGAAACAGCAAATTGATTAGTCTATGCTTTTGGACACAATCAATTTGATTCTAATTATGAGAGTGTGATGAATCGGCTTGAATTAATGTTTATAGGTAAATCAGCTATTTCCTTGTTCCTTCAAGAGTTCAATTAAAGTGCCTAAAGATATTCGAATAATTTTTCGCGAAAAAACAATCTGTAATTACTCAAACTAATATCAATCTTTCAGTGACTTTTTGCGGACAAATAAAGTTTACTTGAAGAATATGAAATTCATCAGATTTTAATTATGGTTGTTATAAATATATTGTATTTTATAGTTCATGGTTAGTAGTTGTAGCAGTGTTTGTTGTAGTATCACAGATACCACCTATAGCTATGGCACCATATCTAGGTAATATGATATTTGATAAACAAGCTCCAGGTTTCGGAGGTAAGTTCAACTTTAACATTTCTTTTTACAGATCAAAACAAAAATATATCAGTCCTTCATTAAACAAGCCAAGTCTGTCCTGAAATAAACCTGTTTTTTTACAGTTGACCTTCATTAAAATTTCTATTATTAATGCATTGTTAATCTAGCAATGCAGATCTTTGATACCAATAAGTGTCTATTATTAAAGGCACAATATTCTAGACTAAAAGGAAACTACAGTAGAATCTGTATTCAGCAGCCACTCAAGGGAATTTTCATGACTGACCTCTTAATAGGGGTGACCTCTGAATGAATCTCAGTGTTTGTTAATGCTGATATATCAAGTAAAATTCTTTGACCCAAATCTCTGATATGAAACTCTGAAGACCTGTCATTTGGTAACCACTTTAATACTACTAGGGTGTCTTATGAATTTGTGATGAAAATCGATGAATCATTTTTATTTTATCTAAAAAGACCTTGTCAAAAAGCCTAGATCCAAAAATTATAGAATAAAATTTTTTTACACATTCGATTCTATTGATTTTATGATGTCAGTCTGCTATGAAAGAACAAGTTGTTCCTATCAAGATGGCATGTAACCTAGGATTTTTGTTTTAATCGTTTATCTACTATCTAAATAAGCCATATCAGCCCTTATTTTTGTTTAATATCTTTTCCCTCTCTGTTCCACTATGGCTTGAAACTTGTTGGGTTTTGTTTTAGAAGCAGGAGGACCTAGTATAATTTTATGGCAGATGCCTGCAGCTTTTACAGCTCTTAATATTCCACAGCCATATTCATTCCTGTTTTTACTATCAGCCTTCCTCTTCGGTCTTATGTTCTTGGTAAGTAATTTATTTAAAGTATAAAATATGTCGTATCTAGTGGGGAGATTAGTAGAAGTTCAATAATAGGTCTTGACCAACGTTAAATTTGTAACGAAGGAAATTTCTAGGTGAATAACAAAGAATGAATATTGTTTAAAAAGTGTTAATATTTTGAATTTGTTTAAATTATGACATTGTCATTCCAACTCCCATATTGGCGCAATATGGCCCGGTTGGCGCTGACGTGCCATTAAACAACATTTCATTCATTCATTCCAACTCCCATAATTATTGATAAATTAAGGTCAAAAAGATTTGTACTTTGGGCTGAGAATGATAACAGATAATGAACAAAATATAAGAAAATGCAGCTGCTAAAGTTTCTATTATTTATTGTCGATTTCATATGAGTATTTGCAAATAAAGACCTGTTATTATTATTTATAAGGACTGTTATATTCCAGTGTATAGGATGTCTTACAATAGTTGATAACATAATGGATAGCTTAGAAGAATGGGTGAATAGAAAATCATGTAGTAAAATAGCTGTACATTTACTCATGTCATTTGTTGTCATGTGTATAGCAAAAGGACTTGGTATTCTACAAACCACTCGGGTGAGTTACATTAAATTATACTTCTATATGGACAAATACCTTACCATGGCTAACTATATTACTAGTCTTTATAATAACAGATTACAGATGTAAATCATTTCTACGTCTGATTGGAGACAGATCTCAGATTGACCAGTTCTCCTCAATGGTCTTATAATAGTTTAGGGTTTTCCAGATGGATATGTCAATTTAAATTTTTAAGAAAGCATGATAGAACCAACATTTTCATTGGATAATGTGTAAATGTACAGAAGCCTTAGGAGCTTATTGTGAGGTCTAAAATATAGGACTGTTTCCCCATGACTTCTTAAAAATGAAAAACACCTAACCAATTTTCAAAAGGCAAGAAATATATATATATACTAGACTAGTTATCATTGACATAAGTATGAGTGTACCTAAGTACCTATACTTGCCTCTCATGGAATAGAATTATACATGTTGACTGGCAACCCATATTATAGCACAAACCAGTTATGTATGTGCTTTTCACAAATATAATGGCACAATAAATACAGGAGTAATACTGGAATTCGAGTAAAGATATATCAAATAATATTTACTACTAGAAAAGAACATGTTGAGACTGTCTTATAAAGAATGTTTATATTGATTTTTGTCCGTAATGATTAAGACAGTAATTTACACTTAGCTATAGATTTAATTAAAGCCAACAACCACATGTAATGAAGAGGACTGCTTGGTTCTCATTCAATATAACATATAACACTTGACAACTCCTTGTCATTTCTCAACATTTTCTCTTATAAAAATGATAAAACCCGGATCTATATTTGTTGATGAAATCACAAATTGACACAAAATTCATTAAATCATGGCATTTTTTTGTATGCATAAGGTTGAAATCAATATTTTTGTCAGGTTTATGCTGTAAATCAAATTTTGTTTTATGCTGTAAATCAAATTTTGATTTATGTTTTTAGACATCTCTCACCAATAAAACCTGCTATATGTGTGAATATTAGTTAATGTCACCATGTTCTTTGACAAAATGCTGAAAGCATTGAAAAAAGATTGATTATATTAATGAAATTTTTCGATTTTGGTATAAACCATAATGAATATGGGAGCTTAAACATACATTCTGCAAGACCTAAATCTACCTATTGCAGGTCTTTCTTTAGACTTTGTAATGTTATATAAACTATTAATTAGACATTTATTAACATGACAAGACCATAATCAACTCTTGATGTCATCTTTTATGTCTGATTTTCACTCATTGATGATTTAATCCAAATATGGATAATCAAGACTATGTTTTTTATCGTGCGTAATGACCTTTAAGGCTAAGCTTTAATTTGAAATGCTAATTTCGTAGTTCAAAGTGAAGCAATTTGACTGAAATTTTCAACAAATTTCCTCTACGTTTTTTAACTATTATTATAGTGAGAACTGCCAGCTCTTTATCTAATCGTCCATAATGCCCCTTTAAATCATGCATATTTCATTTTTATACGCCCACTTTTTCATGTGGACGTATCATGTCGTCGCCCCTGTCCGTCCGTCCACAATTTGTTTGTGGACTCTCTACAGGTCACAATTCTTATCCAATTTTGATGAAACTTCAAACATAGGTTTATTCCCATAAGATCTCGGCTGCTTTCGATATTGGCATGCATCGGATCGAAACTTCATGGAATATGGCCTCTGATTGTACGAAAAATCATGTTTTTAGCTTGTGGACCCTATACAGGTCACAATTTTGAACCGATTTTGATGAAACTTGACATGCATGTTTATAACCCAAAGATCTTGGTTCCTTTCGATATTTGCACCCATCGGATCGTAACTTCCTGAATTATGGCCCCTGATTGTCCGAAAAATCGCCCTTTTAACTTGTGATCCCTCTGGAGGTCAAAATTATTATCCGATTTCAAAAAAAGTTTGATTATATCACCGTTACATGGTAATAATGGTTGAGTTCAAATTTTGTGAAAATCAGACCAAAATTGACAGACAAAATGGCCACCGCTTGTACCCGAAAAGTGTAAAAATATGGTATATATAGGTTTTAATCTGATGTTGATGAAACCTTAAATGCATGTTTATAACCCAACGATCTTGGTTCCTTTTGATATTCAACAGATAATATCGGATTGTAACTTCCTGAATTATAGCCCCTGATTGTACGCAAAATTGACTTTTTTAGCTTGAGGTCCCTCTAGAGGTCTCAATTATTATCCAAATAATATTAAATGTTTCGTATACTAAACGTTAGCATGGGGCAGAATTCTAATGATTTTCTGATAACTCTTGTTGACTGCCCGGACCATTAAGCTGCTGTGTTGGCGTATGTTTTGTTGCCTGGCCACCTATTTTAATTTATGAACTAATATCCATATTCCATTTTAATTATGAACTATTCCATGACCATATTCCATTTTAATTATGAATTATTATCCATATTCCATTTTAATTATTAACTATTATCCATATTTCATTTTAATTATGAACTATTCCATTTTTATACGCCCAAATTTTGATGAGGACGTATTATGCCGCCACCCGTTTGTCAACAATTTGTTTATGGACACTCTACAGGTCACAAGTTTTATCTGATTTCGACAAAACTTGAAATATTGATCACGGTTCCTTGATCACTGGTCCTTTCAATATTGGCATATATCAGACCATAACTTCATGGATTATGACCCCAAATTGTACAAAAAATCACTTTTTTTTAACTTATGGAAACTGTACAGGTCACAATTTCGATCCGAATTTGAATTGGGGGTTTGGATGGCCGAATGGTTTGGACCTGCGTGCTATATCATAAAGTTTGTCATTGAGTCAACTGACGTGGTTTGGAATCCACTGTTGTACGTGACAAGGAGTCATGTCGTCTGTCCAATGCTAAAGACCCCTAAAAGCAAGTAAATTATTGAAATGAAATTAAACCATATTCTAGTCCCAAAATGACCTAGTTTGTGTCGAGTGGACATTAAACCACATCTCTCTCTCTCTTCGAATTTGAAGAAACTTAACCGAGTTATGACCCTTGATTGTACGATAAACTGCGTTTTTAGCTTGTGGTCCCTCCAGAGGCCACGTTCAAAATTTTTATCCAATTTAAAAAAGGTTTGAATATATCACCGTTACAACCTAATGTGAAAATTAAACGAAAACTGCCCCTTTTATGTAAATAGTGTTAATATTTGTTATATCCAGGTTGGGGACCCTCTAGGCCACAATTTTGGTCCAATTTTGATGGAACTTTAAATTTATCATGTTAAAATGAAAGGGTTAAAGTATATCATTATATCCTAAATATCTCGGTATCCTTATATCATTATATCCTAAATATTTCGATATTTGCGCATTTCAAGCCATAATTTCTCGGTTATGGTCCCTGATTGTTAGAAAAATCACTATTATTTTTAGCTTGTTCTCTATCCATCTCTGGTTATTATGAACTGTTAATTAATCACATTCCATTTCAATTATGGATCAGTATGCAAAAAATAATTAATTATTATCTTTATCATATTTTACGTTATGACAAAGTATACATTTTCCATCTATATTATAATTAATCATGCATATTTAATTATAATTTAAAACCATTAAGCATATTCAATTTTAATATGAACCATTATGCTAGATATTCTATGAATGCAAGGAGTATGATGTTCCATTACATCAATCCTCCAACCAGCATAATAAGCCTGTTTGAAAAAAAACCCCAGAGAAATTGAGAGCTTCGTTTCAAGTAAAAAGATTGAACAAGTTTAAATGCTTTCTATTGTACTTGAATGTCCCAAAATAGAATTGCAGACTATAGTATTATGTCAATGTCAGTTCCAGATTAACGTGCATGTAAAACTTTTTTTTACAGGCTGGTTTGTACTATTTTGGGCTGATTGACCAATCAATTACAAGATTACAGTTTATATTGATTGATTTGTTGGCATTTGGTCTAGTAGTTGTTTATCGTAAGTTCAAGCTGTTAAATATCAAAGAGCATTGCAAAGTTTGTCTAGAACTTTTACAATATAAAGGATTTCATATTATTTTTTCTCGTAAACTTCCATTACAGATTTAATTTTTTAATCAGAAATGACTTATATTTGCCGATTGTCTCTTCCGTATCATTGATTGAACAGGGAAAGCTATTTTAAATTGTCAGGAGTTCTTTTTATCTTTCAGTAAGACAGAACTTTGCCCTTGCTGAAAGAATCATTATGGCTTTATGGGTGTTTTTTGCAGCAACAACATCTTCTGTAAGTTTTCTGATTCTAATATTTCTAATCTCCCATTTATTGTATTATCCCCCCCACCCACCCACACACACACACACACACACACACCTCCCTTTAAAGAATTCAAGATCTCTAATTATTTACCCATGTGTTCACTTCAGAAGTAACTAAACAATTACCAGATATCTGCCAATTTTGGATAGTCAAACAAATTTTGGCCCCATTATGTCCCCTTCTCCTTCCCCTAGTCACAAAACCCTTGCGTGCTGGGGTATAGTAGTAATGTTAAAAGACTCTAGGTTTAGCCATAAATTGAATGATGAGGTTTTATTGGTCTGAAGTGGAGAACTGTAAGTAAATCTATGATCATACATGAAATGTGGATGTTAAGACCCAGTCGCCGCTTTTCAATTGAACAGAAATAAATTGAAAAAATATAAAAAGGTAATATATTTTGATTGATGCTATATTTAGAATTATATTTTACAGGGTGTATGGTTTTATGTTTTCCATAAAACTAAAGATGCACCGATGAAGTTAATGGGAGAAAGTTATATCTATAATGATTCATGGAAAATTGTTAGTTGGGTTATAGCTGCCTTTCCTTATATAGGTGTTATTATTGGACTTATCCATGCTATAGTTGTAGCTAGAGGGGTAAGACATTCTCATCTATAATATTCTGAATAAGATTTGATCTCATATTGATCAGAAATAAAAATAAACAGGTTACTAAGATATGATGTTAAATACATTCGGACGTCATAAATTCCCCTAAATAAAGAATATATTGTAATATGGTAATATACATATTGTAATATGTATCAAGTGGACGTTAAACCCCATTTCTCTCTCACTCTCTCTTTTGCTCAGATTGCTTATCCAAGCATAATGAAGCAATGTTACCATAATTATTGTAAAGTTTAGAGTGATTAATTCTATTGGCAACAACTTTTGATGAAGAGACAATTTTGAATCCATATTTACAATGGGAGACAAGATATACCTATTACCAATATTATTACCATTGTACACTATTAGTATTAGTGTCAGAAGTCATTAATGAAATATCCCATCTTCATCAAATGTGGTATTTCACTTTAGAATATCTCTGAAATATTTGTAAAATATTCTGCCTTCCGGTAATAGAATACTTGATGATCCTCCTTCTAACTTTGCTCAGAAACATCATTCCTCTATTTGCAGTCTTTCCTCTTTATTCTATAGTTAAGATTATCATGTCTCTTTACATATTTGCTTATTTAGAATAACTGATATTTTTTAGAAAATCACCAGCTGTTTTTGTGGTATTACTGAACGAGTACGTGAACAAGAACATGATGCAAATGGTTACCATCACCCCCCACCACCCTTACCGGAACCAACTGCTCCTCCATACACCTACATGGAACAGACATATCCCATGGATGATATGATGTATAAAATGGACTATGATCCACCAGAGTCCGAACCACTCACAAGTCACGGAACACGCATTTAAATGGATATTTTATATACTTGTGTACAAAACCGGACATGTAAAAAAATAAATGCAGCAAGGAGAAACTTTTTTTGTATTTAAAGAGATTAAGATATGGCTGCCTTACTCACAGAGATAACATTATACCGGATATAACTTCTTTAAAAAGTTATTATATATTCAAATATTCCATTCCATTGAAAACAACTCACCAAAAAATGTGGAATTTTACTACTAGTGTTTTGTCCTTTATTGTGAAAAATAACAAAAACCATTGTGAATAGTAGTATGTGAAATAGGTTTTGTTTATAACACTATGTTTAATGTGTTTTCTGTCGATGAATAGTTAGTGTAGAGAAAAGAAAATACACGTTTATACAACTACTGATGAGGTGTACCAATTAATACAAGTAGGAAATGAGAGAATTTAGCCGTGTATTTTTATTGTGTAATTATTTGACCAGTGTTGTTATATGTAATATATTGATGATAACAAACACCTGTCTTAATTAGTCTAGTCAGTGTAGGACATTTATATAACTAACACTGATTAATGATTCTAATGGTGTGTATAGAATTTTATACTAGAATAAAAGGGATGGGTTTGGGTATAAATTAATTTACTTCATGTATAATATTACTATTCAGAATACACTTTAAATAGTCTAGGTGATATTTAAATATCTTTAATGTATTATGTTATATGCTTTGTTTGCAGTATTATGAGCCTTTACGTAACATGAAAAAAATATATGTCTGATTATTTCCTTTATGGAATGGCACCACTACATGTAATTTATGCACTATACCGGAGTAGAAATGAAGGGAGTAAAAGTTAGTCCATATAATAATCTCTCTATTTTATTTATAAGACCACAATGATGTATTTGTATTTTTAGACATTAATAAGGCTGAGATTATTATCATAGAGTGTACACACTGATTTACTGTATGACTACCCAACCCATATATTTTTCTAATTTTAGTTTTTTTGAGTTTTAAAAGAATTTATAAAGATTTATAAAACATTCCCATTTTTTGATCAAGATCACACATTTTCAGTTTGCAATTTATATCAATAACGAATATTTATACAATACATATGGTATTCATTTCACTTTTAACAGTACAAAATATAATTACTTAACTTGTACAATTGAAATCAAGCCATTGAAACAGAACTGAGAAGTAAATCTAGCATTTAGCTTTAGTTAAGCATATTATTATAACATTTGCTCTTTTTCTTATCATAATGATAGGGTCACATTCTACATTAGTTTTAATATATACAGTAGTTAGATATATTACTGTTAACTTTTATATGCTCAAATTCTTATTATACATTGTCATATAGTTTGACTTATTACTCAGTTTTATCTACTTTTGTTCATATATTTACATTACACATGGTTTACATTTTAAAGGTACACTATACCAGTATAAAGTCCAAGATCATGATACTCTGTTTGGTGTTTTTAGTGTGTTTTAAGATATGATTTTAATTAAATTCGTTTTTTTGTGAGTCTAATTTTCTAAATTACATAGTTGCGGAGTTAATCCAAAAAATTACGATATTTTATTAATAGGTCATTCATCGATTTTTTCGAGTGATTGGAAAGCTGTATTTTCATTGGCTTTATACAATAAACAAGTAAGAC
This sequence comes from Patella caerulea, assembly GCA_036850965.1. Lineage (NCBI taxonomy): Eukaryota > Metazoa > Mollusca > Gastropoda > Patellidae > Patella > Patella caerulea. The sequence continues at coordinate 32,191,106 of JAZGQO010000006.1, forward strand.
ACAATGACAGATGTTGATTAAATTTGTGTGCTGTAAAATATCCATTTACAGAATATGACATAAAGAAAACAAATGGAATACATGTAATTTTGATCTGATTGATACATGTATAAATGTGACAGGCGCACATCATGTTTTTGTTACCTGTTTGGTAATTATTTGCACACTATTATGTGTATGTTATTTGAGGACCTATCAAATAGGTCTTTTTATTCAATAATTATGTTTACGCTTATGGTGTTTTGTTGGGTTTATTTTTTAATCCTAGTACCGTCATTCACTATTTTTTTAGAATTAAAATAAACAGTTTATCAGTTATGTTACATTGTTTAAGATTTGTGACTTACACTTAAGGCAGACAAGTATATTTTTGGGGGCCAATGCACCAATTTTTAAAATCGCTAGAGAAAATTGCCTGTGTGCCCGATTCTGCTCGGCAAACCATTTGCCCAATAAATCGCCCATATCTGGCATGTTTGTGATATTTTCGGCCAAAAACACTCTTGAGCAGATCACTACGTGTGCCTGTTCATGATTGACCGTAAAAATTGCTGTCAAATTTCAATTGCCACGATCAGGTGAAATAATACGCTTGTCTGCCCATAGCTTAAGGTTAATAAGAATTTTGTACAAGTTGCACATTTTGAAAATAATTTTAAGAATTAGATTTTAGTAAGATATGGGTTTGTTTTGTTTTGAAATTTTTGATACTTTTTGTAGACATTAAACAGAAGTCAGTAATTTTCATTTTGCCAATAGTAAGTAAAATATTTTTTAAGTGAAAGAACAGGTAATACCAGATCATATTCAACAACATGTGTTTGAAAGTAAAAATGACTGGCAAAGATGTTATTATTAATGGTAAATTAAGTTTTATAACAGCTACTATAAGGGAACCAAATGTCTTTGATAGAGGTCATAACAGAAAGGTCTGTAGAATAAATCTTTTGTTTTGAAATATAAGCAAAAGTTGATTTATTCAAATCAAAGAAGGATAGTCATTCCTAACTTTGGATGAATTTTTTTTTTGTAAATGGAATTGAGCTCATTACTTTAACATTTATTATTATATGATTAGTAGATATACATGTTAGTGTAAAAATAGTTTTTATAATATTTGTACTATATATTGTACTATTATTCCTATAGTTTTAGTGTTATTGTTGAACTGTTGTATATTAACACATATTTATATCATTTTACATACAATCATTATTAAGTAATTGAAGACTTTACTTCCTAAATGAGATATCTCCATTTTAACAACTTGTGAATCAAATTATCTGTAATGATAGTTTGAATTCCACTTTCTCAAAAATAATCAGATCAGAATAACTTAAAAAATAATCAGAATAGCTTTCCCCCAAATTTGTGTGGATTCCATTAGGGAACTGACCTCTTCAATTGTTCTTAAAATCATTTGTTTAAACATTTTCATCTTGTTTTAATCTTGTAAGTATTTGTGTTTGTTAGTGTAACAACATTACTTATATTATTCTACTCAGTTTATAATGGATATTGCATAATAAAAATATACTTGATATATGTCGATATGACTATTCAAATCACACTAAATAAATATATTGAATTAAATTCTTCTCCAGCACTGAACAGACTTCATTTACATATATTCACAGTTTAGAAGAAATTTATACATATTAAAGAACATTTTGATGTTGTGATTTTTCTATGATAGTTTGTAGATGATAACTCTGTATTATTTTCCTAATGAAGTTCTTCCAATGCGATTCTTTTTAGAAGAAAACATTTTAACATCTGAATAAGGACGTTGAGGGTAATCAAGCTGAATATTAAATACTCTTTGTAAATTGAACCAATGTTCAAACTATTGCAATGAAATAAAAGATATCATCATGTATTATTTAAATAACTGACATGGTTGAGGATATTCATAGTCAGGTTTTTAAAAATTGCAAAGCAACTAAAACTATTTATAAAATATGATTGGTTTGAAAGTACACCTACTACTGAAAGAGCCTATGTTACATTTGTGTTATAAATTGCATATGTAATGTAAGACATCATAAATCATGATAGTGGTTTTAAAATGCAACAATTTGAGAGACAGGTTTAAATGAAAACTGAAAGAAAGTTAGAACTGAGGGAATCAAAAATACAAATATTTTGTATAAAAATTCTTTATCATTTTATGATTGCCTTTATATAATTGTGATTTCATTTTTACCACGAAGTAGTATGTGTAGAAGTACAGTTTCTATAAGATTAAACATTTTTGCAATTTAATAAATTTGACCACTTCTCCTCATATAGCCCACCAACTTGTATATACTCATTTACTATTGTTAGTTTGTTTATTTAAACAAAAAGCACCCAAGCAAGATGGTTGGAAAATATTTTACTTAAATAATTTCTATTTATTTATTATATCTAGTCATAAGAATTTTATTCGTGCAAGAATAGTAATTGATTATTTCACAACTAGTATTTTATTTAGAAAATTCTACTGAAATATTATTCATTTACTGGATGTATTCATAATGAAAAAAATATATTCATGCAAAAATACTAATATGAACTCATATTTTTATTGAGAAAATTCAACTGAAATATTCATCTACTAGATGTATTTATATGAAAAAAAAAAATGTTTAAAGCCCCAATAACACTCTTGTTGTAACTGAATAATATGTCCCAATCTTCATTCTGGTCAACAAATTGTATTATTTTACAATATTCCAATTAAATGATGATATAAATTTCATCTTAACACATCTAATTTAAAAAATTCGTAAAATTCAACTAATTGATTTGAAAAGTCTAAGGTAAACCTTTTCAAATGTGACTTTGATTTAAAATATTTTCGAACCCTCTGGACAAGTAAAATAGGTTGTAATAGATAATTTACACAACAGGTAGGACACTTAAACATCTAGTACTTAGAATAAGGCTATTATTTATTGTCTGGAGCTGCCAAGCCAGCAAGAGTGTTATTGTCCCTTTAAAGTCATAGAATTTTGTTGTTTATAGATCTGAATGAGTACCAGTAATAAGAAACCACACATGACCTATTTTGAAAATTCAATAACATTAAATCACATTTCCATTGCTAAAACATGTTTTGCTCATTTGCTCATAGTGTTACAGAATTTCAGCATATTTATTTTAATTGCCATACTATTATGATTTAACTTTTTTTTGTAACCATATATATATGTCATGGCATGTAGATTAGTTTTGTCAATAAATTATACAAGACATCCCTTGCCCCTGGCTTAAAATTTTATTAACAATATACCTGACTGGAAAAGGTTGTCTTAAATGAAAGTCTGGGTTCTAGAAGGCTTCTGAATAAAAAGAACCAATTAAAATTCTACATTATCTGTCCCTTTTCATTGGGTATGAAGAAAAATGCAGTCTAAACATTTCCAGAAAAAAATTAAGTGTGGGTCGTAAGATTTTCATAAAGTGTTATAAAGGGAGACAACACAGTTATAAAATAAATATGAGAGACCTTGGTGTATGAATGTAGGTACATGTACATATATCACTACGATATATTATGTAAGAAAAGAAAAACGGAAGAGTGAAGCAAGCCAATACATTTATTAATTTTCTTTTGAAGAATGTTTTAATTTACATGCTCTGGCAGCACGGCCAGGTTTTGGTGTTTATTACTGATTTTAAGTCGAAGATAAAGAAAGAAAAAAAAACAACTCTGGGGGAAATCAACTACGAAAATGAACGTGAACAACATCAGTAGTCTGTATCCGGACTACGTCAAAAAGAGTAACCTCCCATATATAATAGGCTTAATATGCGGATTGTAGACGTGCATGCATCAATCAGCTTTTTTCACCATTTGTTAATTTATCACAGCAATGGTCTCAAAACCGCGAGTTTGTCGACCAGGAGCAATTTTTTTTTTTATCTTTTTAATAATGTATAATTATTCTTCAATACATAATGTTAGGAAGTAACAGCGAGTCCTGCAGGTTTAAAAATTGTTACTGATCACGAAAATTGTTTTAATCACAAGCTTTCAATGTCAATTAACTAGTTCCTTTAGGAACTATCTCTGACCGATCGATGTCTGCTGACAGTTCCTGTCGAGCCATATATAGATGCAATATGAAAATACCGCTCATCCCCACCCCTGATCTAAGTCTAAGACTATTTTTGAATCCTTGACGACTTTTTTTTACCCAGTTTCTTCTTTGTTTGCCAAAGGAATCATTTCTTGCCACATTTGACACAGTCATAATAATTCAACACTATTTTCAAGTAGAATTCTGCGATTGAAAACATACACAAAAAACGTTTGAACTGAACAACCATTACGAGACCCGAATATGCACATTTAATTGTTTATTTAATAGCTAAATTCTACTTGAATTTTGAATATAGGCTAGTGTTGAATTATTTACATTCACGGTGAAAATTAGAAGGCAAGGGTTCCAGAATAGTCTGAGAACAGAGGTAAGGAAGAGCGACCAGAGACAGTTCCTAAAGGAACTGTCATTAACATGATCTTACTCACATTCCGATATTTTAAGAAAGACAAGAATGGATTGCTGCACGAAATGTAGCATCAATTCGTAGATGTAATGGTGCAGTTCATCAAATCGAAGAGGTTATTTGGACTGATTCAATATATGGACATTTCGCCCTATTGTTACATAAAATATGTCTGATTTAAGTCGTGTCAATCCTGGGACAGCTCTACATGATTATGTTAATGTAAGTTTGGTTTGACAAGGTCAGTTATGCCATTACATCCTGTTTCTATGGCAATTAATAATTAAACTATTGTAGACATTACGCCCACGAGACACAATTCTTTGGAATATGCCTGCTGTGTTTATTACAGAGTGGCGTTAGGAAAGGATTCTCTTTAAGAGTCTTGATCAAGTTTAGAAACACTATTGCTGCTTGAGTGCTTGTCACTGGCTAGTCTTTTCTTCCTTCTCAGTAATGTCGGTGGCAATTTCCCCTCACATACATTGCGATCGTGCTTGAGTTACTGTGATTCACTCTCGGCACTAATTGAAAGAAAACTGCTAAATCTCCCCTTGATCTGTTACGATATTTTATCAGACATAACACATTTTTCATCCAAGGTTAGAGATACATGTATATACCCGGGCTAACCTTAAACCTAGGCAACCGTAACATGCACTAACCCAGTTTACATCTCATGACTTTGGTAAATCTGACCAAATATTCAGCGTGGGCTAATTATTGAATGTTAAATTAAATTTCCAGGGAAACATGTTTCAAATTGGTAAACCTAGTAAGAGTCAAATTGTAGCTAAATCATAATAAATAAAGATAATGCTTTATAAAGAGTATTCCAAGTATCCAAGTTGCGTTTCCGTATTATTGTGTCGGGTGTACATTACAGATGTAAATTACATTGAAACACCTGCTACCCCCTCATTTGAAGAGGTCACATAGCCAGATATCATTTGTATCCTAAATCACAATACTGACAATAGATCATATCTTGTCAAACCCAGCTGAAAACAGACTAGAGGCAGTAGAGGTTACGGACACTATTCTTCACCCAGACATCTTCTGTCTTTAATAAATTGAGAGGAGGGGGCCGATTCACTATCAGAGATTTGTTGTAAAATAATCAATCTTTCCCTTCTTTTTGGCAAGGTGGAAATTCTAATATTATCTTTCAAATCCCTCAGCTGTCCCTTCATTTCACCCAAATCCCTTCTGTAATAAAATTCCATCTTTATGCATGACTTTACAATAAAAATGATCATAAAATCCTGCAATGTATGTGCAAATATATTTATGGAAATAGTAAATACTGAACAATAATCGTAAATTTTGCGTAATGCATTTATTTTCGAAAGAGTAAATAATCGATAATTTGTAAAGATCTGCAGATATCATTTATAAATTTGTACAAGCTTCCCCTATGACCAGCATAAATGGGTAAATATATATATGTTATGCTGGTTCCTAAATCTATATTTATATAATAATAGAGGTAAAATATTTTACTTATGCTCATATCTCAAACGATATTCAATGCCGTGGAAACTAGCTCTCAGACCACTCATTTCAGTCATGTGACCACAATATTCAATAATCCTGTAGACTTTCTTGCGATACCACATAATATATATAGATAAAAAACTAGTTTAATAATAGATAATTTCACGACACTGATGCTACCGTACTATTTTCTCAAAAATACCACAGAAAAGGACTATTTGACCAACACTGAACATACAGATTACCCTACTTATGATAAAATATAAAATAATAACATAAAAGTATGATTCCAATACAATATTTATGTGTATAAAAATAAATATATGATGTAAAAAAATCTCCTTTTTTATGAGGAACAATAAATAGTATTTATAATAATAAAATCTTTCTTATTAAATATTCTTTGTTAATTTTTTTCATAATAATATATCACTGCGTGGTTCCGCAAGAAAGTCCAGTCAAAAATTTGTTTACTAACACCTCACAAAATGACAACCATTTGGGTGATTACAAATTACATAACAGTTAACATCACCACAACATTAATGTGAAGATATATAATTACAATGTACGTGTATAATAATGAACATTGACAGCTTGGAAAGTAAATGTACACCAAGTCAGGGAGTCTCTGTTTGAAAAAATAGGCTCTTATAAAAATAGATCTTGTTCTGTTTCAAAAATTGGACATATAATTTCCTCTCTCACATAACTCTTATTCATTTCAAAGATAGATAAAATCACCAATATATACAAATTCACACATTTCTTTGTTTTGTTTCCACGCATCAAACATCGCTGAGTCGAGGTTACCATCCATGAGCTCAAGTTCCTTCTGGCACTTTTTTTGTGATAAAATTCTAGCTTGGTCTCGAGAAAGGAAAATTAGGTTCACATCATTTCAGATTCAAAAATACACATGAAGCTAAAATTCTTTTGTCAGACTTTAAAGTCCCCTATTATAACAATATCTCTGTTTAGTTGCTGTCCTAAGTTATGAATAAAATAATGGATAAACTGTGCCGAAGGAACGATCTCTAAGATGAACTAACCCCCCATACAAAATTAATATTATACATGAAACTTGTTCATTTATGCAAAAATGACAGTATATATTGAGCATTTATGGTATACACCTTGCAATAATATAATTTGAAAAAGGTCTCTAATAACTACAGCTACTATATGTGCAAAAGGCTAGAATTAGGTGCTTGAATATACTACAGTGCACTTAAAATCTAAAACTATGAGCTAAAATATAATATATTTTATAATGACTCAAAATGTCAAAAAATGAAATAATAAATAATAAATTCTTAATACTAACATCCTCCCAATGTTGAGCACATTATACAATCATAAAATAAAAATTGTACTCAAAATTGTGACCTCTGAGACCAAGGATCATTTAGTTCTAGTCAAAACAAGTAGAGATCAGAAGTGTGCCGTCAGCCAGCTTTCTGTCGTCTGCCCTGTTCAGCTAGATTGAGATTTCAATCCTCCCAATGATATGATAAATACACAAGTTGATATTGCACAAATGTGTCCTCAATAAATAGCTAAAACAATAAAACACAAGTAATAACATGACTAGAAAAGATCATAAAAGGTCCTTTCAAAACAATATAGTGTCCTTATGTGGATAAAAACAAAGTCCATTGTCTAACAACTTATATTTGGTTTGTTCTCTAAAATACAATGAAAGAAAACAAATCCACTCAATTTCCAACAATATATAATAAAAGAAAGCGGCCACATATTTAAAATCTTTTGCACCGATTAATTTTGAAGGATTTCCTTTATAGCACTTTTACATAGCTGGATTTCACTTTAAGATTTCAATTGTCAAGTAGTTCGAAGGTTACGCTGAGATTACAATATGGGTACATAACACCTTGAATAATTTACAGGTTTAACATTGATACTATATTTCAAATATGATATATAATATATATAACGCAATAATTAAAAACCAGTGATCTTTAAAAATCAAACAAACTTTAACTAAGAGGTAGCTTATGTTAAAAGCTTAATAGGTTTACTAAAACAAAAACAGCTTTAATATCCTCTAAAACAGGTTTCAATTAATAAGATTAAAAACGCAATCAACTGTTCACTTGTTATCATCAATGAAACGTATAGACATCTCTATTCTTGAAAGAAGTTTGGCTTATCCAACAATGTCACGTAAAAAGAAATATCAATGTCTTTTTTTCTAAAATAAATACCTATATCTAATGTAATAATAAATTAAACATCATATCTTACAATCCATATATATGTATATTCATTTAAACAATTCAGTTTTAGAAAAGTATACAATGTTACTGTTCACATCCTGAAACTGAATTCTTTGTACAACCTACATAATATTTCTAATAAGTATAAACATAATAATATTTAAAACAATGCTGATTGATACCAACTCGAGGTTTAATCCAACAGTTTTTGATTTAAGTACATAACACAACTTCGTTCAAATTATCGTATCAAACTACATCACCATCAAACTACCATTATTTCACCGTTGTTCAGCTCAGCACTGTTTTAAATCTTTAGATAAAAGCAAAAAAAAATAATAATAATAATAATTGACTAATTAACAATTTACAAGTCATTCAAATTCATTCAAAATATATTACATCATTTTGATATAAATCTTTGTTTTAAGTCAACAAATGATCAGAATTTGATCAAAAAAGGGAAATATTTTGTTAAGGAACAATAAGAAGCGATATGAAAAATGCAACAACCAAAATGGCTGACAAATATAGTACAAATAGTTTAGTTCTATAAAACTTAACAGATGTGGTTCATTTTGAAGTTGTTTAATTTTTGCATTCCTGATGAATTCTTTGTGTTAGCTACACAACTCCAGTGTAGATGATTTTCAAATACACACATCCGAAGGGCAAAAATTAAATAGAGTAACAGATGAGATTTAATATGCTCACACATAAAAAAAATAGAGCCATGATTTTTTTAAGCCATGAAAAAACCATGAAATTTCTGAAGTGATAACACTATATTGATGTATGTTTAAAATGAAATGGCTCGGGAATGATTTATGATATTTTTTTAAATAAATATTTTAACAAATTTGATTATCTGCTGTTAGAAGGGGGAAAAACAACAAAAGAAAACCACAAGATTTTGGCTAAATATCAAATTATGTAGTGACCAATTTAACTGTACTAATAGTTTCTGTGAAGAGAATAAATTAATTTGATAGAAAATATACACGTTATTTTACATATAGTTGTCATGGTATTCTCTTTATGATCTATAGTTAGGTATATAAACCAAAGCTTATAAAATATAGAACAATTAAAATATTATATTAACCCATATTTAACACAGGCATTAATTAATAATGAAAGGGAGTGAGCTAAAAGGGGTGCTTAAAGAAAAGCTATACAAGTTTCATTTCTGGAATGTTAAAAAAAAATTGTAAAATAAATCTTCTCTTTACTTATTTTTCTTTTTTTGGCTATTTTGTACAAACATGTTGTCACTCTTAGTTAAATTATTGAAATAAAACTCTTGGAGTTGATAACAATACTATGTCATATCATGTATATTTCTAATAGAACTATACAAATAAATATTGTACTGCAGTCTCTATATTTAATTAAATAAATATACATTAATAATTTATTCAAAATTCAATGTTCAAAGCTATATACATGTGATTATATATCCGTTGAATGTGACCATTAACGGTGGGTTCATTTCATAATCGTTTGTGGGTTATAATTCTCTCTGTACATGGCAGCAAAACTTCACCGTTCTCTCTTCGATCCCAGTTAACTATATAAAGCCATGTATATCTAAAGTCTCCAATTTTTGGCATTGGTTGTCCTTTTTCGGGACTCTGAAAAATATAGAAGAAAAAAAAAACATTTAGAATTCTATGTTAATAGTATTTCCTGTTTCTATAAAGACTGAAGTTAATTAAGATAAAGTTGGCACTGTTTAAATTAGTTACTTGTATTTGCTGTTTGGTGTTAAGTAATTATAGCATTAAATGATAGCATTTTAATAAAATAAATGTGTGTCTCCCTCTCATTCTAACATTCCTCATTATATAGTCATTAGTGGAACACTCTTCTTAAGTGGTGGTAATTTCATTAGATGTTTCATTACAGTTGCCATGGTAATTTCAAGTTTTAACATTTTGGGTTTTTTTACTTTTAGTTAGGTTCCTGCTAAAGGCTTTCACAATCATTCATCTAAATTACAGGGGTCAAAATGGATTTACAATAAAACATCGATATATATATATATATAGTCTTCATATACAAATAGTGAGATTTTATACAGCTACTGTTGGTGAATATATATATATAATATATATAGGATATAAGCAAAAACGGTTAATAAAAACTTCTCCCATAATTAGCGATATAAAGCTATTCAAATATGGACAAATAATTAAAAAATAAATAAATAAACACCATAATTATACCACCTACATAAAAATAACAAACAACATTTTGTAAGTAACTGATTGTGTTATAGAACCAAAAAGCAGGACAATATAATTACGATCAAAAAACCTTTCAAATTTACGAGTTTGCCAAAACCACCATCTGACAACATATATTTCACCCACTTACGCAAAGTTAGCTGCCTATCTTGAGTTGCTATTAGCAACGGGTTTCTCTCTGTGATGATTTAGAGAGGTCTTGTAGAGGTCTATAGAACCATTTGTAAAAAAAAGATATGCAAGATTGAAGACAAAATTGGAATGGTAATAAAATATTGTCTTAACTGAATTGTACATAAAGAGGAGATTGGGTGGGGGGTGTAGGGACATTTTTTTATGTATCTCGATATTATTAGCCTTAATTGAGAGCATTTTAAATAAAAAAAGTAGAGCAACTGAGAGTAGGAAAGGGTTGTAAAGCTAAAAATATAACTGCATGCATAATATGGCTACAAATTTTATATGTACATGTACAGTAGGTCTATATTAGGAAAATAACGTCCACCATGTTGGACAGTTTGATAAACCTCAAGAGATATAAAATACATACAAGCTGTAATTGTGCTTGGAGGGCAATCTTACTGTGTTCAAGAAATACATTGGAATAAACACAAGAAATTTATAGGCATGCTTACCATCTATTCTAATAAGGTCGGTTAAAATCCTTTGGTCTTTTAAGTTGAACTTTAAGTCGCTTCATGCCGATTTGGAAACCATTCATCGCCTGGATGGCTGAATGGGCGCTGGCGGGATTGTCAAAACTCACAAAACCTGTAAAAGTGAAAGATATATCATAAGTTTTGTAAAATAAAATCAACAGAATCAAAACATGTCTAATATTACTTCTGTCAGTTGATCATTGGATGGCCACATGTTTATTAAAACCCTTTCTTGTAAGTAAACTATTATATCAGAAAATATTCTTAAAAAAATCTCTTATTTAACAAGATGTACTTACCGAAACATTTGCTTTGGTTTGTAGCCCTATCAACATAAACTTTGGCGCTAATAACTGATCCAAAAGGCATGAACATCTGAGCAAGTTCAGCATCCCCAAATTCCTGGGGAAGATGGTAAATAAATAAATTACATCCCTCTGGTCCTGAAGAAAAACAAAGATATTAATATTAACAAATTGATATCGTCTACTAAATAAAACATGCTATGTTGATGAGCAGAAGTAAAGACAAAACAGACAAGTATCTCGAGAATAAGTAAAATGTCAATTGTTTTCTTTTATTTTCTAAAGAAAGAAAATAAAATATGTATACAAAGGGGAATTACCCTTAAATAATCTGCGTATTAAATCATTTTCTTTTAAAAGCTTTATGGCCTTGCTGCTTAATCCTGGTATTGAAAGCGCCTTACCCTCTTTCTGAGCAGTTGGTAGTAGAGCAGCTTGTGTCACTGCTTGTTGTGTAATGGCTTGTTGATATTGTCCATAGACAGCTGGATAGGCTGCAGCTAGAAAACACAATCAAAAATATATATAAGACAGATGTCTAACATTCCTTTAAATTTGGTGTTTCCCATCTTAAATCTTATCAAGAATTAGAGGTTTAAATTGTCAGAAACAATTAGCAGCAAGTCTTAATCAAAGTCTTTCATTAATTATGAATCTCTAAGATGTTACACCGATTTTAATCACTTGGTAATAAATCCACCATTAAGAGAAAATAGAAGCATCATTAAGCAAGTAGTAGGAAGGATGTTGGCCTGAGATTAATCATCATAAAAAAAGAATGGGACTACTCACCAATACCAGCATATGGTTGTATAGCAGCATACTGTTGTAATGGATCACCATTAGTAATAGCCTGAGCTGTAGCTGCTAAAATGTTTTAAAAAAGAAGAAAAATCTAGTTTAAAAAGCAATGTTCAATCAATTTGACCTTTACAAATGAGCTTGTCAATATTCGCATTCTAATTAATCGATTACCTTTAGAAATTACATTAGAGCCTCCATTCAATTCAGTCTCAAATATAACTGAATTGAACCATTAATTATGAGAGTAAGATTGGCAATGGTTGAGTTTGTGTAAAACATTACATGCACTAGATGTAGAAGCTACATGTCTGCATTTAACATCCTTTATATCCTCACTAATCAATAAATACATCACAATCCAATTCCTTCCAAAACATTACTATTCTACATGGTATGTTACTTGGACACAAACAATTCCAAAAGCACATTAATTTATGTATTCCAGAAACCTTATAACTTGTTAAGATTCAAATAGATCTGTTAATAGCAGTAGATTCAAATAGATCTGTTAATAGCAGACGAGTAATTTCAGTTGTTGAAATATAAATGTAGAAATAGTAAAATGTTGTTTAAAGACGTTGGGTATGATATATCTAAATATATATTAAAATAAATCTCAATCTGATTAAAATACAGATCTATATTTCGTTTAGTTTTTTTTATACTTTCAATGACCTACACTACATGAAGATGTGACCAATTGTACTGGGAGGTTGCATCAGGACATACGAGTAGCTTTTGATCCTATGACATTGATTAATCAATCAGCATTGACTTTCCAAGGGGTTTACCCTTGGTTCCGTGCAGAGCACACCAAGAACTCGCTGTAACAGACCATTTCATTGGCTAATTCCTCATATCAACAAAAATGTCTGTTGTATAACAACTCTTCCAGATTTTAGTGTTGAAGTCAAAACTAAATTTTGAACTATAAAAAACGCTAAATAAATAGGATCTGTGTTTTAATCAGATTGAATAAACAACAACACTGTCACACACCTTCTTCACAATCATTACATACACACCTATATAATATACATTCAGTAAATATATTCTACAATATCTTTATATAATGTAAGAAAAAACAGATATCCTAATGCACGAAGCACAATAAAATTTGTCAGCTAAATGATCTAAAGGTAAAAATGGTGTCTTCTTAAGGTTTTATCAGTAAACAAAATTTATTTATTATATCATTAAAATGAATATCTTTGATACCATCTTACTAATTTAGAAGAGAAGTTTGCAAATCATTCATTAGTATTTTTCTACTTTCGTATTGGAAGAAATTTCAGTGACAATCTGTTTTTATAAAGACATATTATAAAATATAAACTACACTGATGTATACATTTAATCGTTAGTTTAAAAGACAACAATATATATTTATCACTTAAAAACATCAATATAACAAACATGTGTAATGTATTATATAAAAAACATCAAAATTTTAATAAACTATTACACTAATAACCAGGAAGCAATTAATACCATGACTTGAAAGAAATTCCCAAATATTAATTTTCTTTTAAATCTTTAACGTAATAATGACATCAAAAGAATTTGGAATATAATGAAGTCGTAAATTTTGGTATTAATTACTCCTTATACATGAAAAAATGTTGATAAAATGTATGAAAAAAAAGTGCAGGAGAGACACATCTATGTGCAGACAGAAACGACTTTCACCACATCTATCTGATTTCAAATGTGTCTGTACCTTTGATCATACCTGGGTAGTGTGCAACACCATTAGCATACAGGTCTGGGGTCTGATGACCATTGGCTTGTGACATTGAAAAGCTTGCCAGAGCTGTTGGGGAAAGGACATTTGGGGGAGCACCGTTAATAGTTGGAGTGACTGTTCCTACAATTGAAAAAAAGATTACCATAATCTCTGATAAACTGGTTAGATACTGTGCATGATTTTGTTGCGATACTGTTGTGTTTTGGGATTTTATCTACATGTAATTTAGTGTTGGTTATTTGAAGCAAGTGCCACACTTTTGTTAAACTTTTTGATGAATTGTGTAGATGCTCTATGAAATTTGACATAAATTATGACTTTTCAAGATCCAGGAAAACAATTCCAAATCCTTCAAGGAATGTATCTAGTGATTTAAATCCTCATTATTATGTTTTGATTTATACGATATTATTCTAATAAAATTAAATGCTTATCAAAATTAACCAGTTACAATAGGCTATAAATCAAAGAAGGTGCATACTATTACATGTGGGTAATTTAAGATTTATAAGAATTGTCTCTAGGTAAATTAGTTGTCAAGTATTCCATTCTGCCTTTCTCTCTGCATTTTATTGACGTTTATTACATAGTGTAGGCTATGTGGTGCAAGTTATAAAAATATCTATCAGTTCTGTCTCTATAAACTTTTATATATCTTTGTTTCTTATTTGCCTTAAAGGTACCTAATTTGTCTAGACAAGTGTTGTCATAAATATTTTAATATTTTTAATGCCATATGGCATGCAATGATTACCAAACACAAATGTAAAGATAGCACATGCCAGTGAAATTATTGTTTAATGTTGGTCTGGTACTGGTGTATTATTTTATGGTATTTTGTCTACATTATTAAGTCTTAAACAATACTCTATTATTTATTACAATAACCAGCCTTATTATGATCAAAGCTACAGGATCATATAAACAACAGACAACAATTAGAAATTTGAAAAATAATTAGTAAAAAAACAACTTACAAATTGAAATTTTATCCAGAATTGTTTTGTTACATATTGATATTGGTTATTAAATTTAATAAACCGTGGATTAATTGTTGAAAAAATACAAAATAAACATGCTGTAGTATAAGTACATTTAAGATGAGGTGCATATTAAATACACACTTACCATTGGCTAATGTAGCGGTTGTTGGGGTAATGGCAGCAGTGGCAATACCATTTGGACCAGGAATACCTCCTATCTGCTGCATCTGGGTGGCTAGTACATTCACCGGGCTAGCTAAATATGTTCCTTGTGCAGCAGCCATTAAAGCAGCTTGTTGCTGCATCAATTGCTAGAAAAAACAAGAGATGAAATGAATTAATTAAATTTGTTGGAAAGCCAGCAGATCCATACTGCATCATGAGTCATATAATGCACTATTGTATAAAATCAGTTAAGTGTGTCATGCAACACATGAAAATTAAATTCAGATATGGGAGTCAGGAATCTGTAAAACAAGACAACATTCATAAGAGGATGAATGGATGAATTGTAGCACAAGGTTCATGAAGAATAATTCTTTGTATATCAATTCTGTTGGTCAAATATTGATAATACTTAAACCTTGTAAAACAGCCCATCTATAATATGTTATATATAGACACATACTTTAGTATAAAAAAATATAAATTGCTACTTACTGTGGAAGGGACTTGAGCATAAGGTCCATATGTACCAATTTGATGGAGTGTGTAGGGGTTAAGAAGTCCAAGAGGTCCAGCCATTTGATGCATTCTGCGTAACTGTCGCTCTTTTTCTGTATCAGCAAATTTTACTACAAGGCTTGATGACGCTCCCTGCTTAATCAGACACAGATTTCTTGTTAAACATTTGGATAATGACCATTTATAACACAATATTATAAACAAGTAATTTATTCAAGATTCTTTTTCCATAAAATTATGCAATTTTCACCATAATACAATTAAATGCATCCAAATTCCATTAGAATTGAAATTAACCTTTTATTTAAAGATTTATGCAAATTCAATATCCATAAATTTCAATTCTAGTAAATCAAAAAGCCAGAACTGTAGTGCGAAAATTCCTAAAATGTCTGTAAAGCTTTCTGGCTTTACCAATAATAGATTATTTATACTCACTGCCATTGTCTGACTTCCATGTAAAGCATTGACTGCTGAAAGAGCTTCCAAATGTGAAGAGAACTTAACAAATGCACAACCTAGAAATGAGAAAAATCACCATATACATGTATTGCAAATTGTTATAATATTAATATGATAAGAAGTTGAGATACAGACGAAATCACAGCTTCCACTACTATACCACACCATTATTGATTAAGTCCGGGCCGCCATTTTGTGGACGTCCGATTCAAAATGTTCTGAGGTTCTTGCACAACCATTATTAATACAAGTCACATTTCACTTTCAGATACAGACAATACTTTCATGTTATCATCAAGTAAATTAACAACTCATTAAATACTAATAAACCGTTATTTTCTGATAGAAACCACACCCAGTATGGACGGAAACTCCAATCTACACAGATCAATTAAAATCAAAAGAAAGACAAAGGATTTTAAGAATTTTCCCTCACACAACTTACTCCGAGGAAAGCAGAAGAAATAATGAAGATAGCTACGTAGTTAGGTAGAATATGAGCCATTCGAGTCGGGTATTGGATGAGTAAGTCTTATTCATCAGTCTACCGACAAACAAGTGGAAGCAGGAGCCACATGATGAAACATATTGATTAGTAATCAGACATCCAACTTAATCAATGCAAAATGAAATGAATTCAAACTATAAACTTTTGACTGGATTCCACGGCTGCGAATACATATACATGTATATATAACCATGTATAATTAAATTGTTTCTTCACTTCACTAATTTTGACAACAGTTGCCAACATATTCAAGATGTACTGATAGAGATAATGAGATATTATATCTTTAACTTTATTTCCATTAAAATTATTGGAATTCTTGTCAGTTCTGTGCACTGATGTTTATAAATATAAAAATTAGACAAGTCTATTGTTTATTTTGTATGTAATTATAATTTCTCAGGTATCCCTATAGTTTAAGATCATTAGATCAAATAATTTCCTCTTTCTTTTTAATCATAAAACATGTCAGCCTAACAAGTCTGTAATTTGCCAAAAATAGAATGTTACCACGAAGTATAAATAATTTAAACAAAATGCTGCTATTTACATGGGAATGGAATTTTAATATCATGCTTTTCAATTCTTTTTCATATAAAAATGCAAACTGAATTAAGTGTGAAAACCCTGACCCCAAATGTGCAACTCTTAAGTCCCCTGGATTATACATAATATATGATAGAAACCCAGTTTTACAATATAAGTATCTGGTGGGTGGTACAACATATCTTTATCTTAATGCAGAATGTTTGTTTATTATCACCACATTTATCCTAATTTTTTGGCAAGAACAGTAACCAAATTATGCAATACGACACATGCACGCATCTTCTTAAAGATACAATTTGCTGGGATTATTTTCGTAATATTGAAGAATAACTGGATAGATTTCAGTATGTTTTTATGATTAGGCCAAGTAGTAATATGTTAGGGTAATTATTTTACCTTTACTGTTTCCGTTTTGATCTCGTAATATTGTACACTCTTCTATACCTCCAAAGGGAGATAATAATTGTCTCACATCATCTTCTGACTGTTGTTTATTAAGCATACCGATAAACAACTTTCTATCCTCTGAAAAATAGCAAAAAAAGGACTTGAAAAGGACTGAGTAATGAATAAATGAATGAAATGGAGTTTAACTAAGGTCATACTTTTCTACCTCAACCCAAGACTGAATTAACACTCCTACATGTACATAAAACATAATTTTTGCAACATCTAATTCATAAGATTGTCAAGAAAGAATTCAGGTTGAGCCAATTAAAAATCTTATCAATGTCAATATAACTGTAACTTTAACCTATGAAACAGATTATAGACAAAGTTTATCTTCTATTTATAGCTTTAATTTACACCAGAAAATGTTCTAATAATGCTTCCCCGAACCAGGAATAATTAATCTCACATTTCTATGCAAACAGTTTGATAATCAACATGGCATCAATAAATGGAAGAGGAAAACCATCTCCTAGCGAACAATATATGCTAAAAACAAACATTATGCTACAGATAAAACTATTGTATTCTATGATAATGTAACATATACATGGTAACAAGAAAAAAAAAAACATCATTTAATCTTCTCTTAAGACTTGATAAATGTCATCTCCATAGTTTAGACGCCATGTTTATTTTCTTGTTCAATATCTTGATTTATATTTTACTAATTGTCCTTCTGAGATAAAATGCCCTAGTGAATTTCTTTTACAGGTTGGATGAGTCACCAATCTATTTCCATACATAATTTAACAGACACAATACTACTACTCTAGATTCCGAACCCTTTAATCCATACTAATAATGCCATGACGACTAACTGAGAAATCCGATTTGAAGCTTCAAATCAATTTCTGTCAGAGCAATATTCTGACATTCCCTGGGAATGAAAGCGTCTGTATATAACCACAGACATTTTTGATATCAAGTAACAAAGAAGCTCATCATTATAATATTATTATATATATTTTACATGGTTTAAACTTCTTCCCATCGTTAATAATCTACAGGTGCCGATAAATTTCTTATCTTTTCTTTACAAATGGAAAACAATATTAGCTACTTTCTAAATTAGTTTTAATTCATGTACATGTATATTGGATTCCCGGGCATTATCTCATGTTTAAAATGTTATTATCATATCTACATGATACTAAGTGTATGTTGACCATTAAATTCTTATATAATGCGGCTGTTCGTTCTAAACTTACATCAGGTAAACTGATGCCAGACAATACTGTGTGGAAAGGAAGGAAATGTATTTTCCTACTATCAAAGGGAAAAATCTATAAATACATTTAATGCCATATTTTATTGACGTACAGAAAATTTCTGTGACACTGACAGCGCTTCACGACTACAGTCAAATGACCAAAAACAACCTTACTGTAATCATACAATGGTCATCAGTAGATCCACTATGTTAATATAACTCCATAAAATATGTTGAAATACATTAAAAACACATTTGACAAAAAAGGTACCAGTACTTTACAACAAACAAAAATGTATATTATTGAAATGATTTTTCAATCTCAAGACATTGTAATTCATAAAACAGATGTACATGTACATATATAGACAGACTTATATATCTTCAACCATATTTGTATATAGAATCATATAGGTTTTATATTAACCAGACGCCCAGACTGTTATATGGTAAATGTATATAAAGAAGGGGGGAGGCAATGTTTTTTAAATTGGTATAATTGAGACACTGGCTTTACATGATGAGGATAAAATTAAGGAAATAAAAACAGAGACTGGAAACCATCAGACTTTCAGTCCAGATTTATATTACTGTAGGATCTGAGGCTTTGATCAAGGTAAATGAATCAAGCAAGTTAAGCAGACTGGGGGGAACCTTATCTCCTAAATTATCAAATTACTGTTAGGATGTCAGTTGTTGCTTACTGTCTCTTGGTAAAATCAAAAATAGCAGGTGCAAAATTTCAGCACAGGGTTCTTCTTATATTACAGTTTACATACATGTATAATAAATAGCACTAATACACTTGTACTAAATAATTCCTTCAGAAACTACATAAACAATCTTGAAAGTAATTTATAAAATTATTTGCTCTCCAAACAACAAGGTCATTATAACATTTAAATGTTTAAGTGTAGCCTAAATAGATTATGAAACATTCCTGTAAAAATTCTGAATGATGAAGATACATAACAGCAGCCAAGATTGCTTGCTGCATGTATACATGTAAGTGAAAATATTCGGGAATAAACTATAGTAGATCTTTTGTAGAAGAGTGCATCATAAGAAAGTAATAACATATTTCTGCAAATTAATTTACCAAAATAACATCGTACTCGATTAACTTCTGCTCTCTTAGAAGTATCATTTCCACCTCAGCTAACAATGCTACTACTTATGGGACTCACTAATTACTTTTTCATAAAAGCAAATTGATCTGTTACAAAGAGCCAATGAACAAGCTCGGACAGCTGATGTCATTAGTCAAATGAGCAAGAAAAGCCGAAATTAAAAGCCACAAAAATACACCACACTGATTAATGAGTGCTAGAATTACTGGAAATGGTCTTATTTCATCTTGTCAGGGAAGAGAAACAATCAGATACTGGTAGAAGAAAACAATCAGACACTGGAAGAACACAATTTGTACTTGCAGATATATAATAAAACATATTCAACAGGCCTGTACTTAAAAACTTAAATACTGAAAGCTACTTATTTTCATATGAAGAATAGGAATTACTTTCTTTTAATATTTATTCATGTGTAATACTTCCTTTTTTATCATTTCATATATGCAGAGGGAGACAAATTGACTGCAACACCACTTTGATACAAACTAGATCATTTTGGGACTAACAAGATTCAATTTCAAGTGAATAATTTGCTGCTGCATGTAAGACTTAAGCAGTGGACAGCGACCCTAATCCTTATCAGGTGCAAGCTATTTTATAAGTGAATAGATAAATGTGAATGCAGACATAATATAAATGTATTAATTATGACAGCATTGAAATGCCAAGGCATCTCAAATAACATGCATTTCATTTCAATGGAAAGACTGATTATGTACAATTATTAGAACCGCATTTTTAAATCAACAGAAAGCAATGTAAACTTCAAATGACTATAACTTAAGTTACCCGTAGAATCAATTGATTTTATTGAATCATGGACTGATGTTTTTTTAAAAAAAAAGGTTTACAATCCTATATTTATTTAACCTTTTCCAGGCATATAGTATTTTAAAGTTCCAATAGCATTTTTTAAAGTTATATTTTTAAAATGTATTAAAATAAAGCCCTAAAATAGATTGAACCTATAAACAGTCCTACCTTGTTAAAGAATAATCCTATTAATCCTATAATTCACTATAATTGCCAGTTGAGAAATTGGCAAAAATATCATTTTCAACTTCAAATTCAAACGTTTGAAGATGGCCGTCCATGGAAAGGAATGGGAAAACAAGGGAGGTAATTGAGTAATTATTTCCTCAATCAGCCTGTGTCAGCCTTTCTAATGCCCAAAGAATTTTGCCCATGATCGTGTAATAGTGAGTTGACAACCTTTTGAGCAAAAGACATAGAAATAATTATGTTTTGACTTTCATAGAAAATATGAAATTGGAACTTTATACATGTACATGATTAAATTTGCATTATTGTGAGCCATGATCATGTCCCCTATACAAACTATGGATCACCTGTTTAATTACCAGGCACAATACATGTATCCATTTAGAAGTTATTTTTTGCTAAAATATTTCAAATAATAGTGAATATACCAAAAATCAATATATATATTTTTAATATTTCGATATTCAAAGATAATGATACTGCAACAATAACATAAATTGAATTTATACATATATTGTAAAAGTTTTGTACAAAAATACATGTGCTAAACCTAGCACACCTGGACTAAATGTGATTTACTAAATTTCTCTTTTCCTATTGGTAACCTTATCTAACTAATATGTTAATGAAGTACATGTCCTCATAGATATATTTTCAAACTACATGTATGATAATAAATGTATAGGAATACAATGTGGATGAATAAAATTTAAGAGTATTCTGTCTGATGAAAGATGATAGTCATAACAAAGAGATCGGAATATATTTATGTATAGTATAACATCCAACCAGGTGTTGCATACCATATTTTTTTTATAATGACAACATCTTGTCTATATATTGTCATTATTTCGTATATTTTAAAATCTATTACATTCATGCCTTTGTTCACATTTCATCAAATTGGATTTCAGGATAAAATTCAACTAGAATCCTTTTATTGTCCTTTGTTTTCATTTTATTATGAAACAAATGTCCCTTTTTTTGTGTATTTATATGTATTATTATACATAACATGCTTATTGAATATATACATACACAAACAGTGTATTCCCCCCAAAATCAATGTTCACAATAAATGTCTGAAGATGGAGTCAAACTGGTTCTTGTCATTATTTAAAGTATAAAATATAAATGAGACATATTGATGAAATAGCCATGCACACCTGCTCTGCCTCCCAGCAGACAATTGATGGTTAAAGTACTTGAATAAACTTGGTTGAAATCCTGTTCTTTGTTGTCAATCTGTCTATAAAAAAACACAATATGTGTCTTTACACAGCAACAATCTTAAACATCCAAAATGGCCAGATCAGTACCTTATTAATTTGTATTGTTTCATTAAAGCTGTCTTTACCATCCTGTAATAATTACATAGAATCATCCTAAAATATCAATAGTTGTTATCTTCCAACTCATTTATTTTTATACGTCTACATGTACATGGAAACAAACACATAGCATTTCTGGTTGTGATAACAGTCACCTACAGAAATATTTCTCAAACAGAAAAGGTGACATTGTCTAGCCTTTCGGAGATAGCAAGTTGTTTTTTGTCAAGACTCATCTTTAATCTTTTGATCTTCAATAAACTCCCTCAAACAATGTTAGTAACCTTGGGGGTGATCATTGCCAAAAAAGGTTGGATATGTAGTATGGGTGTAAAGTCTGGAGAACTGTTAACACAAAGATGTGTTTAATTACACACACCTTGCTACTGTAACCACACGACAAGTGACCCGAGGCTTTTATATCATCTACTCCTTTGTTTCTATATGCACCCCAATGACTATAGGCTATTTAGTTTTCCCATTCAGGTGAACGTCATTACTCTTTGTACATTTTCAAGCATTGGAACGAACAAACACTAAATGCATTAGAATCCTGATATTGATTGTTCTAGCTAACACGCCAAGCTTACGTTCTTGAGAAGGAACAACATTTGTATTCCACAACTTCCAGTATAGCGCTTCTTGTTTGTTTTCTTGTTCAAATCCAATATTTTGATGGAGGCTGTTTACGAACGAAAACAATTAAACACCAAGTTGTCCATGAAATCGATAGTTGATGTAATTGGGGAAAAATGGTCATGTTTTATCGCCTTAACGACCACAATATCATGTTGACACAATGATCAATTTCATACAAAATATTCCTCGACTGTTTTCTTAACTCAAGTCTTGTGTTTTACACTACGCGTTGACATATATCCAATAATGTGACTTTGTTTTGTTTGCTAAAACCTTAAAAAACTGAAAGTTGTAACATCGGTTCTGTTCCAATTATACCCAAGCCAGAGCAAACACTCCACACATTCTGGGTAATATGTTACAAAAAGTAGCTGCTTTTAAATACAATCATCAAGAGTATTACAAGATGTAAATCTCACACACAAATCTGACCAACAAATAAATAAAGACTGGCATGTTTACAACAGGTTAAGCATATAAAGCAGCCATGAATGGATGTACATAGAACATAATTGAGATCTATCGGCATTATATCGCCTGATCCTGTTATTTGCAATTATTTGCTACTTGACACCAAAATCTACAGCTTGAAGGGCCAAGTAATTAATACAGTACTGTCTAGATGCTAAAATAAGGGATCTTTTTTTTCAAAAAAGTCAAAACTGTGCCGTTTCAAATATCTCTCAGACACAATCAGACAACATTATTCTTTAACTAACAATTACCTCAAACTAATAAGACTACTTTGTAAAGTAGAATTGACAACATTTCTCGCAAAACATTGTGTCATTGTTTTTAAAGACAACACAATTTAGTGAGACAGTGGGAACATGAAAACCAGACTATTATGCATGTGGGCTTTCCAGGGCACCAATATATTGTTGTCCGAGATCTAAAAATCAATATTATCTATTATTGTCACTGACGTCTGATCTACTACATGCACCGGTAATAGATATTCTCTTTCACCAAATACTCACGTCATACCATATTACGCATGAAAAATCCATGTTCAATTTTAATCAAATCCTGTAATTACCTATGATGGTTACACATTTCTACATTTACTACCATCTCAAAAATAGTTCCATAGTATTACAATACAACTATAAATAGTTTCCTATTCAATAATTATCTTTAACTCTCTTCTGCATAATTAATATTTTCTATTTACGTACCACAGAATACTTGTATGGTTTAGAAACTGACATTTTATATATATACACATATGTGTGTAGGCCTATAGATTTCTAATAAGTCTAATCACAGGTCGCTGAGTCTGAGTACAGTCGAGTTGGTGCCATGGAAATTCAATAATCAAAGCCACATATTATAAATAGGTAATGTCTATGGTCTCACCATGAATCTATTAAATATTTCTATTATAGATATTATTTTCAAATTATATCTCCCCACACCGCCAATTGTCCAAAGAATTATTACAATGAATATACAATGATGCCAAAACTTCGAAACAAAAAAGCTTACCAGTTTCTGATTTCTTATATTCTTAAGCTATTGTCCATATGTACAAGATAATATAATACTGTTTAATATCAGCGTTTTATTCAGGTACGTTTATGTTAAAACAATTAAATATCTGAGTAGATTACTGGTAAATGAATAACACTTTTCAGAAAGTAAAATAAGCTTTAAGAAACTAGAATTAACTTTAGATTATATGATACAGTTTTGAGGTATTCACAGATTAAAATTAGAACAGAAATTTTAGAACGAAGATAAGAAAGTTTTTAAACTGTTATTTAGATAGTTATAACAGACAATCATGCTCTGCAATATGGAAAGTATTATGTGATGCTTGGTTATATTAGACAAGTAATATCTAGACATTCTTATCTTCACCAGAAATTCTAGAATGCTTCTCCTTTTCTACAAATACCATGAACATGTTTTTTGCCTATGTTTTTTTTTTAAATGCTATTTGATTAGAATATTCAAATTTTCTTTAAGATACACCTACATACAGTGTATAAATGATAAAATAGATTTACATGATGCTTTTATACAGTACCCAAACTTGTAAATATATTACTTTCTTTCAAAAGAACTACATTTTCTTAAGAAAACTGGAATTGTAGCACTATATTTATTATTTCAATATGTTAGGACTAGAAACTAAGAAATAATGTTGGTATTTGTATTAAAGGGGTGTACAAAAAGAACATCTGTCCTGATAATAAAAGGGAATTTTCTAAACTTTTCTCAAAGTACAACATGCGAAATGGCCTATAAGTGCTCTGACATAAAAAAAAATGTGTAGTAACAGTATTTTAGAGACTTATAAAATATCTAATTAATCACAAAAACATGTTTATATTCATAAACACAGACAAAAAGATTGTTGCATGAAATTTTAAGTGTTTTGGGAGAATTATATTTAAAAGGAATACTGTTCATGACCTAGTATGGTTTTGATTGTATCTGAATTTTACTCTACAATACTGCCTAATACACTAACATATTATGCAAATTATTGTCTGTATATTATAAATTGAATCTAATTAGGTACATATATATATCTTATCAGGTAATCCATGAAAATGAATTGATTGAATTTCATGTTATAGATTATCAATGTTAATTTATTTGTGTATTCTATTGGAGTGGTGTACATGTATTATTATCTACAATGTATATCATCTATAATTATAATTATGTATAATGGATGATGGTTACTTTGTATTTCATATATCTGTCATAAATATAATTATTAATATCAAGAAGTATGCACACTAGACAAAAATAGAACGAATTCCTGTAAATTAGTTGTTCAAAGAAGAGAAATTATGTGACAATACACTGATTTCTCAAGAATTCAACAGTTACCACGATAACCAAATTTCGAAGAAAAGAACAAAAAAGAATCATGATTCGAAGTTCGATATCTTTCGTACAGTATTAACGTATAAATTAAAATGTAAGAAAAACTCTCAATTTGAATACGCAAGTAAATCGTAGCATTTAATAAATGTGTGACGTTTGTTGAGGTTCATTCTTGGAAGCCATTTTCAAAATGAAAACTACAACCAGCTACCGAATGAAAATGTCGATGCCAAGAGAACCGAGTTAATTAGCTGTCAGATTACAGAATCTCCATATTTTTCCTCTTCTGTGTTTACCAATCCTCGTTCAAAAAACA
This sequence comes from Patella caerulea, assembly GCA_036850965.1. Taxonomy (NCBI): domain Eukaryota; kingdom Metazoa; phylum Mollusca; class Gastropoda; family Patellidae; genus Patella; species Patella caerulea. The sequence goes on from JAZGQO010000006.1 coordinate 32,217,218, forward strand.
TTTTCATAAATATCATCCATAAATCACACATAACAAAGACCTCGGTAGAGTCTTATCTCTTGCTTCAAATAATTAAGATAAATAAACCGGCTACTGTGTATATCTTGGAACGACTTTCATCCATTTCCACAGACAAAGGAATGGTCGGCTCATTTGACGTGATTCGCGACGTGATTTTTTTCCATTAAACAAAATTTTCTTGTCTTAGGAATTTTAAAACTTACCTCCACCAACCATCTTGAAATGTTATCACAAAAATGTAGATAGTTCACAACAACAAGTAGCGAAAAAAAACACCAAAATCACAACAGCTATACACACACAACTGTACTGTACACCAACTGCTCTACAGAATAAACCAATACGAGTAGTAGGGTATATTTATAGAGGCATGCCTATTCATAAACTCCCGATGACATATAATTGGTCTGTTCCATTTGTGTAAGCTGCTTCATCAATAGTTTATAGGCAGTTCCATTAACAGTTCACCTAAACCCTTTTGTTTGCATGCGAGAGTCACAGAACAAAGAACCTGTCACCCCTAGTATAAACAATGGACCGTCTCGTCTGTCAAAGCGGTACCGTCGTTGATTGATGAAAAGTGCTAAGTTGATCAACTTCAAAATAAATCCGAAAGGGTAAGATTAACGCAAATGACAAATTAGATCACTAATTAGCCCTTGCTTAATCAGGTAATTAAGAGTAAGTATGAACAACAATTTACAAATCTGTTTTATTGAAAGACGAAAAAAGTGTTAATCAAAAAGTGGACCAGCCTAGTCAACCACACGCGCCGTGCCAGATGGTTAGAAGTATGAACTACCATTGGACAGCTGGTATTCTGAATTAAGGTCCGTAATACCATCACTTACTAACTGAAAACATCTGGGCACGGAAGCGTATCATTATAAAAATTATTACTTTTTGTATAGCTTTATATACCTTCAAAGATAAAAGGATACCCCGATCGCACAATAAGAGATAGGCCTATATGGGAATACGATGTCTGACCATGGGTTCTATTACGTCAAGCCAACACGTGGTTATAACACAGCATTTTTATGTGTAAACTAATTGATCTTAATAAAGTAAAAATAAACTTGGAACACTATGACAAGGCATGGTTTTGTGAAGAACATATAGACAATGGGATAACTAATCAATTCTGTCTAGCAAAAACATTCAGAACATAATGATTATCTTCAAGAAACAAAGGAAAGTCATTAGGGGCACATTTCCCCACTATGTATTAACTTCAATAGCTTTCTTTCGTGTAATTCCTTATAACTCAGAATTCCAAATAACTGAGGATAATTTTGTCATATTCGTCTTACTGGTTTCAAGCAGTTTTTTTCTGAAAGCTTTTTTATGGAAAAAAAAATGATTGAACTTTCCCTTCTCTTGTATTTTAAGAGTACAACACATGATAAAAAATGTTGACTTGAAAAAAGTTGTTACTTTAGGTAGTGAAAATTACTAGTCGAGAGGGAATAGTTTTTGTTATATTAGGTGAGTAACTGCCAGAGAAATGGCTTGCTAAATTACTTTAGACTAAAATAGTTAGAACATATGGTGTTAAGAGGTTATAAATAACGTCTTTTTTCTCATTATCCTCACGCTGCAATGTCCTATTGGTAGGTGTACACATTCTTGAATTTATTACCTCTATCATGCAAATTTACAAAATGGTGCCTACACCTAGCCTCCCATGCTTTACAGGAAGGAAAAACATTTTCAAAATAAATAGTGTTTTGCTTATTTGAGGTTTTGTATGAAATATTGTTATACATGATGTTCCCTCACTGTTTGTTTATATTTATTTACACTAGTTTGTATCTATGTGTATAGGACATCTACAACATAAGTAAATGATGTAGAGCTTATTTTTGTCTTATGTTAAATAGTTTTATGATGATGATAATATTATTTGTTTATATTATAAGGTATACTACAATTAGCACCTCTTCTGCATAGTATTGACAAAAATTATACAACTCATTCAATATAGGGTACACCATTGAATATAGACCAAACTATACCTAATATACCATTTCTAGTGATATATTGACTTATAAAAATCAGAATAAAGATCCAATTCAACTTTGTACTACAAGTGAAAACATGTACATGTATGTCAAGATGTGGTAAGCCAGACTGAAGGAATATAAAAACAGAAAGTATATAAAAAAACTAATAGTTGGGCTGGGTTATAATTCTAATGCTCCCCGTTACACACAGTATTATTCAAATTGGTATAACCCTGTTTGTCACAGAGAAGTCACTGTATTTGAACAAAAAAAAAAGAAGCACACTTAATGCTTCAGTTCATTTTCCATTGTCTTAGAAATGTCTCTCATCAGACAGTTAATTTAGTCGACCATATCAGTCATCTCCCTATGTCTTCTCCTCCCCTTATAGAGGGGACATACATGATCTATTGGTTAAGAGATCCTCCATGTCCTGCTGTCACTTTAGCTGATTAAACATGGTTCTTCTTGGCTTCACCCACATCTGCCCAACCAAAAGTAACTCGATTTAACTGTTTGAAATATGAATTTTATTCAGTTCATAGTTTCTAGTTCATTGGGCTAATAATTGCCTAATATTTGATTATTACAACATAATTAATTTTAAAATGTATTGAGGAATTAAATCTCAAAGATTGTATGAAAATAGTTTCGGAAGATGTCTTAAAGTAGAATAGTCTTAAGACCTGCAACATAATTTATTCTAATGGTTAAGTATAAAAGCAGCCATTAAGCTTTAAATACTTAGAGGCTTGACGAAAGAGACATTTTAATATCAAGATGGTGACGTTTACCTTGTTTTACAAGAGCTTTTAATAGAATTTCAAAGATAAAAATTGAAATATTTTGAATGCATTTGGTAACATTAAACAATGTCACATTATAACACATAACAAAGAGACAACAGATTCCTGGGCATTTTTTTCCAATCAATAAATTCCATGGTTCCCTGAGGACAAGGTTCCTTTGACCTCAAAAGATGCCATCAAGGGATGGAATAAATCAATAACGTGGCTTGTGTTCAGCATGGTTGAATTTTCAAACTAATCAATGCTCTAAAGGATACTCAATAAAAATCTCAATCTTTAACCATGCTTCCAATACAAATTGTGTTAGGATTTTATTCAATTTTACCCTGGAAAAAAATGTATCTTCTGGCAATATTTTCCCCCGATGTAAATAAATATAGATCCCTTAGATATTCATCTTTTTATTATTGACAGGATAATAAGAAAGCAGAAAAATTGACAATAGGTAGACCGTGATGCTAATTCTCTAATTGATTGGTTAGGGTGATCACCTTCGTTTAAGCTGCAGGGTGTTGGATGACCGAATGATTAGCACATACACGCTGTTTCATAAGATCTGTTCTTGAGCCAACTGGCATGGTTTTGATTCCCTGATGGTACGTGACAAGGAGTAGGGTCACCTGTTCAACCTTGTGGATTTTTTCCGGGTCCGGGTCCTCCAGTTTACCCTCACTGCTAAAGATCCCTATGAGCAAGCAAATTATTCAAATACAATTGCATAATTTGTTAGTCCCAAAATGACCTAGTTTGTGTTGATTGACCTGAAACTGCATCTCTCTCTCTCTCTCTCTCTCTCTCTCTCTCTCTCTTTTAAGATGCCATTTCCAGATATATTTAGGGCCGAATTAAGGGCTGCAACCAGGAACCCCAATTTTATAAAGCATATAAATTATAACTTTTATTATGTTGTATATGTCTGTGTCAAAAAATTTATATATCTATAAGCTTTAAAGGAGCTAAATCTTCATTCTTTGGCACCTAGAAAAGGACACAAATCGGTTACAATGCATATAATAATGTAATATGAACTTGTATAAACTGAATTACATTCAATTAATTCTGTTTTTACTGTAATTTCTTATCAGATATGTTTGCCAAAATATATAAAGAGTCCAAATTGAATGGCAGTCTTGTTATTCCAGTCTACCTACACCTGTAGTATTTTCTGAGTGTTATATTTAGCCTCATTCATCAAGTCACTTTATTACTAATGGTGCCCAGGAAGCACTCGGGCAAGTTTCATTTTGTCTTAAATATTGGATATGAGGTGCCTATCTTTTCACGGTAAGATAACAGCATCGATGTTGATTTAAATTGACAAATAAGTCCTATTTGGTATGTCGAAGACTGGATGAAATTGAGTTATAGACTTCCCTTCAGTTGCAGAATGAATGAAATACAATTTTTATGGTTTAATGTTATTTTAGACCATAAACCTAACAATTAATGTTTTTATAGCGCTGCTTCCATGCATATTCATTGTTATGAAATCTATATTTTCTTCAACAATAAACTGAATGATGATTATTTTATTTTTGTGCCCATAAATAAGATATTGCCAAATCATACTGCTGACTTAGTCTGTTCCTAAAATACTGAAGTCTTCTGATTTTGTTTTAAAACTACTGGTATAGAAAAGGAAGATAATTTGGTCAGTTGTTTCAAACTGCAGTCGTTCGTATTATTGTCTGAAATTAATCAAGAAATTTCTGTGTTAAGATGTATGTGCACTGGTAATATTCTTCTTTTAAATCTTACGTGATTGGCATGGCTTCAACAATTTCACGATTTCAATTTTTTTCTTATAAAATTTTTACTGTTGCTAAGATAGCATGTCTTGATATGATTAAGGCCAAAGGTCAAATTCCTCTGGGAGTCATTGATGAAGCCTGCACATGAAGATCATAATATCAATAACACTGATTTGACTTTGCAGTGTAGAAAAGTCATCTGGATATGCCATGATGTTTACTGAAAAAATGAAATGGTAGAATAATTATGGAGTATTATATGTAGGAGATAAAAAAATAAAAGATATGTTGTTAAGAAGAAAATGTTGATCTTCATAATCATAAAACCCTTGTGGCTGTCAAAAGGCATTAGCTAGAAAGCTACTTGTTGCAGATTTAGATCCTGCAAAATATTACTTTAAAACCTATTTATCATCCGTGCTTGTCACAGGATTTAAGCTTGCCATCATTTCCCAGTGATGTGTAAAGTATGAAATTTTTAAATATTGAGTAATGACTCATTTCTTCTTTAAAGATTTATTGTTATTTGAAGATATTTTTTAAAATTGTTGAGATAGTGTGCAGAAATGTCTTTGTTCATTAAAAAATTCAGAATGAAGATTGCAGGAATGTTAATCATGATAACAATTTTATTATCTAAATTACTAAGAATCAGGAATTACTGGTAGACAAGCTGAAAACTGAAAAGAGCAGAACAGGGCATTTAGCATTGGACTCTACCCTATCTAAATCATCAAAACTGACAGAAAAGGAGCATTTGTCCTCAAATTAAATTGACATCTTGTTATTTTCTTGTTTTGTTACTTTTAATTTTAACAAAGAAACTTGAATTGTTTTAGGGAAGAGGGAGGGACCTGACTTCCTCCTAAAATAAGTAGCAGTATTTATACAATGTCGCTGTTTACTTTTAGTAAAATGTCTTCCAAAAATATGTTACATTCAAATGTGTTTTTTTCTATATTCTGTTGGTGTCATCCCTGATTCTTCAAATTCTAGCCATAATTTGTTTTTCTAAGGTAGAAAAAAAAAACCAAAGTCATATCCAAGAGCAAAAACAGATTATATTGGTGAGCTATAGAAAGCGCTCTCTGGCACAATGACACATCATATCCTAACACATTACTGTAGAGATTCATTATTTTCCGCTCTTTTCAAGGTTTTATGGCACTAATCAATATGGATCAGCTTATTATAGTAGCTTCAACAAACCTCATGTTTCAAGACTTAAAAACATGAAGAAAATAGAACCGGAGACAGTATTAAGAATAATACATTTATAATCTTGTATGTTACTGGTTGGTTTTATATACATATATATATATATTTCTCTATTAACATTTATTCGACATACAATATTGGAGAGGTCTATTGTGAAATCTCTAATAGTAAAAAACGATAATGGCTTTACAGATTTTGCAACAACATGTATATAAAAAGATTGACAGAATGGCATCTATAAACGGAAACAACTATTTTGCATTCATTTTTTTTTACCATTATGTTTCTCAACATGATTGCTGTCTTAGAAACTTAAGAAACCAACTTTCTACATTATTCTTTTACAATCAATTTTATTTTCAGCCCGGAATTGTTGATGGGTTACTATGGAGTAAATTTTTCACTTTTGAATTAGTGTGGTAATTTGGTTTAATATCAGGATGTATGATTATATAAGGATATTTCCTTGACAGTCTAGTTGCTAAATACAACACAACTTATAGGAGATAAATTCAAACTACCGAAAAAACATTATTTGTTGCTAAGGTTTCCCTACTCCTTGTCACATACAAGCCTGGGATTGTACCCACAACTTGCATATATAACAGTCCATATGATCTAGACCTCTAGAACATTGAAACCTACTATATATATATCCTTAAATTAAGAATGGGCTAACTGAAATAATAGGCCACACTCTCCTTTATGTATGGTATGTAAGCAATTCTTAATTTTTGTCTTCATGTAGTTTGCCATCTGCCTGGTGAAGACACATGGTTATTCCCTGGTTTATCATTGGTACCATCTATATGTGAAGTAGTACATGTAGGCTTGTGGATCATATCAATCAAGATTAAACTTAAGCTTATTTGATCTGTCTTAGTGGAAAAAGAACAAGAACTGACCAATTTGACAGGTGCTTCGTAAGGAAAGTTTCTTTGTGATGGAGCTTGTCTCCTCTTAAAGTCATTTTACAAGGATTAGTGTTAGATTGATTTTATGATCACCTAACATTCATCCATACTTTATGTTTTTTATATTTCATCAATCCTCTAAAATAATAGGTTGTGGCCCCCCTGAGGAAAATTGATCATTTGTTGCCTAAAATTCAATTTCCTTCAAGGTCTGCTTGTTTCTAGATCTTGGGTTCTATCATTTTATTTTCCCGGTTAGACGAAAAATAATGTTATAGATCAGATAGAATAATTTCTAGCCTCACATATTTAAAGATATTAAAGTATAAACTTTTACTTCAGGGTAAAAATCAATGACCTTATGAATTTAATTAATTTGCTTTCATCTGCTAGTTTAGAGGGAAAAAAATAATGAAAAATCGTTGTTTAATATTTTTTGTGAATGGAATCATGTATGGGAAATGTAGGTTAATTAATTATTGTCAATATTTATATTGATTTACATCTATCAATCATACCATGTGTCCTCCATGTCCAGACAAAGAAATGGCCTGATTAGGACAACAATAAAATTTGAGCAGAAGTGGAAGAAATGAGTCTTCACTTCTCCTTAGTTACTTCATGCTGGCAATCCACCAACTAGGGTTCAAGTCTGGCCATAGGTCAGAACAAGGGGTCATCTGATGGGCTGTCAAAAATTCATTGTCAAATGGTTAAGCCTGTATCCAGTCATTGATCCCATTGGTTTTGCTGCACTGATTGAAAACTTTAATAACACGTTTTGTGACAGATGAGGGAACTGATATATGGGCCTGGTTGATACTGGGGAATTTTTATAGATATGGAAAATGTATAAAACATTATGAAGCAAATTGAGTAGTTTTACGTTGTTTATGTAACTTTAATATTGTTCAAGATCAGTTCAAAAATAGTAGGGCAAAAAATAAACCACTTTTTTTTGTGATTGTATATTTTCAGATCTTTTTCCTTTTGATTTTCACACCATGGAAATTGTTGAATTTATGATTTTGTACAATATAATGGACAAAATCAGATGTAAAATGTTAAGAGGTCTAATGTGTAGAATTTAAATTAACATTGCTGGTTTTCTTGCTCCAATATTATGTACCATATAATATTCCATATAAATATTAAAGTTGAATAAATGTAGAATTTGTAATACTTATATAATTTTAATGGATGGATATGTTTATTTTCAACATTATCGTTATTAATTCGTAGAAACGGACTGACTTAAGGTTTATGGTGAATTAAAAAAATTTTACTACTTGGTACATTAAGTAAAGAGATTTTGTTACAGATCATCAAAGCATACTCATGTTCTCAGAGCTATGGAGACACTTAAGCTCCTTCCTGCGGTTTTTAGACAATGAGCAGAATCTTCTTGGTGTCAACGACACACATTTGACATTTCAGATTGTGGAACAACCCGCTTTAGCCATATTGATTGGAAGGCAATATGAAAGTGTGGAATAATTGAAAATCTATGCCAAGAAGACTGTAAAGGTTCTGGAGAAAGTCTAACATTGTAGAATGAGTGACAGCTGACTAAATGGATCTTTCTTTCTTTTAAATTAAATGGAAGTAAAATTTGCTGTCCTAAAATAGATGAGTAAGAGGAAGCCAGTTATAATTGCTTTCAAGATTTCAGAATTGTCCATGTAATAATTTTGACATTTACAAGTACTTCTATCCTAATGGCTAATGTAATAGTTGCTAAGAAAATTATATTTTTCAAGACATGAGAAAAATTAACTTAATTTTCTACGTGTAGTTTGTAAATTGAGTATATGATAGTCTGGGGGCTACAATATTACAGTATGTGTGTTACATCAATTCTACCTACATTTTAAAATATGTATAGCTACAAGCTAAAATTGAATTTAATATGGTGAAATTAATATTGGCATTTAAAAATGGCCTAAAATGGTCTGCTTGTCAGTTTGTCATATCAAACTCTCAATTTCATGCAATATTTTGCTCCAAATATTTCATCGTTTCTTCATCACAGATCTTTCTTTCATTATATGTTGAAGTCTTTTTAGTTTTTTTTTTACTATTTAAGCATTGAAGCAGCTAATCTCTTGCACTGAGTGCATATTGGACCACTAAATAAAGATATCTTGAAAATATTGACTCATTTAACTGTCAATATCCTTCCTACTTAATCAATAAAAACAATCAATTTAAAATAACAAGGCAAGAAAAACAAAGGACTTTCTATTCTATTCTTGGACATGTACATGTACCTAAAATATGAGTGTAGAGTACTTTATAATATCGACATTAAAATAAAATTGTTTGTTCCTGTAGATAAGTGATTTATATAATTAATCAATAATTTAATGAATGATCCTCCTATTGTAATTTTAAAAGATTATCTTCATATAACATACTTAGCCTAATTAAAATGGACATGTTTGAATAAGAAGACTTGTTTATGGAGATTATTAATAGTCTGTAGTCTTAAGAATGATTATGGCTTTGTGCATTGGGTGGATGCGGGACAGAGGATAATGACCCCTCATTTGGGTTGTCAGTATCAAATATCAAAATAATGCTCTTATCCCCCCCCCACTTGTATATTAATTTCAATCTTTTAATAAATTGACCCCACCCCACCCCTGTAGGTGCAGTGTCTGTGTATATTGTATATAATTGAAATTAACAAGTTCTAGCTGCATGTATATTTTTGTAGATACCCTTGAATACATCAATACCAAGATTTTACTTTCCTGAATTAATAACTCCTAGATTTAACCCAATCAATATTTACAATAAACTGTATTATGGAAATTTGGTGGCAAAAGGACTGGACTGACAAAATAATCTCCATTATTAAAAGTGAAAATGTATAATTTGTGACTTTTTATATATGATAGATGTTTAGTTGTATAATGTGAGATGTCAGATAATATTGATCTATCCCACCTGTCTAATTAGTACGAGATGTTCAATACTAATTACTTATTGTACTTCTTTGTTGGTAGTTACCAGTATACAAAGATACACTCTATAAAATCATCAGTCAAGTGATATATGTAAAAACATTACTTACAAACAAAAGAGATTAAACAATAGAATATTTTATTTTCAACCAACTGAAACATGAATATTAATGAAGATAACAGATTTTTAAAAAATTTAAAGTAAAAAAAAAATGACAAATAGAGTCAATACATGATGATCAACATCCATTTAGTATATATTAAGGTATAAATTGCATTTCAGGGGGGTTGGGATGGCATAGTGGTCTAGAATGCCGCACTTCGACCTCTAGCTGGCCCGGTCACCTCTGGCTTGCGGCTGTGGTTTCGATCCCTGGTGTGAGCGTATGTGGCATGGAGATAGGGGCGCCTTCTCATCCTCGTGGGTTTCTTCTGGGCACTCCAGTTTTCTCCCACAGCAACCCCCCAGCACGTGCGCTAAGATAATGAAAATGAAAAATAAGACTTGTCTGCGATATCACTTTCGGTGGAAGCGGACATTAAACGCCAAGAACAACTGCATTTCCTTTACTGATAGCTCTTATCTGCGATATCACTCTTGGTGGAAGTGGACGTTAAGACTCCAGAAACCAATGAAGGAACTGATAAATCTCATGTGTATTTGGTCTATTGTAATATACAAACCAAAATGTATATTGAGATAGAAAACACAATTCCTCTCATGTGTATTACATGTATAGTTGTGTGTGTAGTCAATTGGTGTAATGCAGAAACCAAAATGTATATTGAGATATAAATTACAATTCCTCTCTCATGTATATTTTATGTATAATTGTGTAATTAGTTAATATACTAGCTAGTAATAATCAGATGAACAAGTGTTAGGTTATTTCTCTGCATCATTAAGAAAGAGATAAAAAGATGAAAGTACATGTAGTTTTATTGTCATCTCGTGTTTTATTATGTAGTGATAATATGTTTTGAGCAGCCATGTTGATTTTGTTTGTTTATTATAGAAAGTGTATATTGTAATAACATAAGTAATATACTATGTTGGATATTGTATTAACAGATATTGTCTCATGTTTTTACTATCAGACTATAACAGCACCATATACCATGGTATTGCAGGGAAATGATTACTAACTGGGCTAGTAGGTCTGCTTTGAGGAACAGGAATTTCTGCCTCTCTTCATTAAATTCCAATTACCAAAAATCTTTTAGGTATATGCCAGTGTGTACATAACAGCTCAGTTTTTAGTACCAACCTATGTATGACAAGGAGAACCAGGCTGGACTATTCTGCACCATGGCTTCTCATCTAACATTTCATTTTCGAGGTTGGCGGGGGGGGGGGGGGAATGGAATTCTGTTGTTTTCTATAATTACCTACATACCATAAATTAACAATTTGGGTTGAACCTCCGACTACACCAAATAAACCCCAAACAACAAAAGCATCTTAAGTTGGACTATTTATATAAGCATATTATACAGGCCAATAGAAATACATTTCTTAAGGTGCTTAGAAATAAAATACAGATCCAAATATCCCAACCAAGGTCTAAAAAAAATGACTGTATAGGTGTCTGTTCCATGATTTAATTTTTTTGTTTGAATAAAACAATATGAAGAAATGGAATGTCTTGTCATACAGACCTAACATGACAGTATCTGTTAAATGTCACAAGAAATCACTGCATATAATCTGTGGTTTCCATGGTAATGAATTATATATTTATAAAATATTGAAAGAAAACTCCATATGGAGCAGCTTAAATGTCTTATTATTCATTTGACATAAATGTATGGAAGAGCCCAAGCTTTTCTTTACTGTTTAAAGATGAATTTAGATTGGCAGAGTTCTTATTTGGCACATTATGCCACCAGATATTATTCTTACATAACAATCAATCAAATAGCTATTTCTAAATAAAAGGATCATTCTGTTCTGTATTTTTTTCGCATACTGCTAACTGGATCATGTGCCATATAAAACGCTTACTATGTTTTTCCATTTGCCTAATGTAAGCCTGACTGTTTTTTCACATCATTTCATTCAATATTTCTGTTAATTCTGTAATGTTAGATCTTGAATAAATATTGTTCAAGTCCTTAACAACCGAATCCATAAGTTACATGCTTTAAGTGCTTTTTTTAAAAGAAACATTTCATCCGAATGCTACATCGTGAAGATTAATTACTACAGCTGAGATAGTATCTATCGTTCACAGGAACCTAAAGTTCAATAACATAATTATAATGTTGCTAAAATAAAAAAGACACGTTACCAATGAAGCATGTTATTGTTTGAGATCATATTTTAACTGTTAACTGTTTGAAAAAGTTTGATTTCTCCACTGTTCACAGACCCGTTGACCATGTCGGGCAAATTTGGATTGATCTGAAGGCAAACATTGGGTCGTGTAAAATAAGGGGATAAACAAGGCTGTCTACACAGTGGTCAATAATTGATCTCCGTTAAAAGATGACGTCAGATGTGGTAAACACCTGCCTTCGCGATTAGCAGGTCTTCTTGTTGAACTAAGCCAAATTATCTTTTTTTTTTCACAGAATTTTCTTTTGTAGCTGAGTAGTGTCATATGTCAGTGACTTGGAACTTTTTTTAACTTGCTAGAATTTTCTTGTTTAATGGAAAAAAACAAAAAAAAAATCCTGCAATTTTGTTTTACGTCTTCAGAAAATATTGTTCTTTTAATGTAGTTCTCATTATTAAGAAATAGGATGAAAAACCTACAAAGCTGAATCTGTTTGCTAAAAGAAAAAAAAATACTGAACAGGCAATTATTTATAAATGGGTTTGACACATGTTTATATAAACAATACATACAATTATAGAGGTTCTGGATTTTACCCAGATTTCTCTTAAATCATGTAACACCAAGAACTAACATTCAATTAATTCAATATTTGGTTTCAAGTGAGGAATTAAGACTCCAAAGGCGGATTAAATGTTAGTTCATCCAACATGGTTGTAGGGCATTGGTCCTTAGGGGGTATACACACCATTGTTTAAGGTTTTAGACAATAGAACCCCTACAAATCTATTTGAAATAAATGAAGACCAAAGGTTTCTGTTTCAGTCATCTGTAATACCATGTCTGGATGACAATAAAATGTCAAATCCAGATAATTCCAAGAGACAAGGTTACATTGCTGTAAGTCAATAATGAAACATCCTCCAGTTCAAATCTGCCTATGGTTCCTAAATGCCCAGAAACTGGTCCATGGCCCATATTTCTTTATCATGGGGGTTTTGGGAGTAGAAGGTTTGAAGGAGCGTTCACAGATTTTGGTCAAATGATTTATATTTTTTTTTTAGCTACTTTAATCTATTTAGCATTGGGGAGGGGAGGGGGGGGGTCAATGGGAGGGGAGAGGGAGTCTCAGATTGCTGGTGTCATTACAGATTTTGAACAAATGAATTATTGTATTTTATATTTAGTTACTTTAATGCATTTATAACAGGGGGTTGGGATGGCCTAGTGGACTAGAGTGCTGCGCTTCGACCTCTAGCTGGCCGGTCACCTCTGGCTTGCATCTGTGGTTTTGAGCCCTGTTGTGAGCGTATGTGGCATGGGGATAGGGGCGCCTTCTCAACCTCGTGGGTTTCCTCAGGACACTCTGGTTTCCTCCCACTGCTAAAGACCCCTACGCGCAAGCGAATTATTGAAATAAAATTAAACCATATGTTAGTCCCGAAATGACCTAGTTTGTGTTGAGTGGACGTTAAACCCCATTTCTCTCTCTCTCTCTCTCTCGCATTTATAACATGACTGAACTAAAAAAGAGCAAAGATTATTGTAAAACACTACAAAACAATAAATATAAAGATATGAATGATAATTTGTTTGTCTTTGATTTTGTCATTGTTTCTCTTTCAGGCTATGATTACTATATAGCAGATGTGTGTGTATGAGAGAGAGCAGCACTTGTTACAGGTATGTAGTTTAACTATATGAACCATGATATTTGTATGATTTCATCTTATCTAGAATAAACATACAAAGGTATATGATATTGTGGTTACTGTGGATATCAACATAAACAATTCCTGGTAGTCTCTTAACCTGTGTGTATTTATACATGTATATAGCTGGAATTAAAAATATATATATAGGTGTATTTTATATATTGTGATATTTATGTAATGATAAAAACAACTGATAATTAAATAGTATATTATTACTTTTGCACCTAATTACCTTTATATAAGCTTACTAATAAAAGATTTAAGATACTGGTTAGCATCTAATTAGATATATCAAATTATTGTCATCCTCATCACCTGTCAGTAGCAAGAATTAATACAAGATCACATGATTATTAATCTGCTTATTTCTTGCCATATTGATTATTTTATATTAAACAATGTGTTTTGTTCATACTTGTATAAAAAGATGTGTTATACACTATGAGTGTTTTCTGTGATATCCCCAGTGAGGAAAGCAGACATTTTTGTGTAATGAATTAAAATATGAGTTTAAACTTCATAGTTTTCTAAGCTGTTGGATTTTTAGTGCTGGGGATTTTTTTTGTTAAGTCGGTCATATCATATATTACACCAACAAGAAATGTTTCTTTACCAGTTGCTTCAGGCTAAATACTTGTAATCTTCAGATTAAATCTCTAAGTGCTTTTTTAGTATTCATTAAAATTTTCTATATAAATATCTTCCCTTTATAGATAAATATACAATAACATTTTTTGTCACTGAATGAAATTTAGTTTTTGTTATCTTAATATGCAGTATTTTATAATTTAATTTTTAATCATTTTATTAAACTTCTGTTGTTGAAAACCAAATTAGTGCCTGAGTTCACATATAAAAACGACTTAGTTAAAATCGATAGTAACAAGATTGAATTTGAAAAATAACACTCTAGTAACTCTATTTACAAGAAATAGACACCAGGTCTCAATAATTAAATACGACAAAACACTTTATGTAATAATGCAGAGTGAATGTTTCAAGTAAAGTCAATTTTCTCACATACCTGTTTTATTTCACTGAAAATCATTCCTTAACTTGGCATAATAAAAAATGAGTTTATTTCCTGTAAATTCGTTTTGACAGAATTAAAGATGTAAATTGAATCAAAGTCGTAGATTAAGAACATCGAAAGGTCAACTTCATGTGTATCTTAAGAGTTTGAACAATTATATTATTGTTTCAAACAGAGCCACCATTTTTAAATGGATTTATGAAACACATAAGTATTGTGTTATTCTAATAGACAGACAGTTATCTTCCACAATTATATTTTCTCATGTTGAAGACAATATTTAGTACTTTTGTTACAAAAACGTCTTGCAGATATTTTATGGATCTTTGATGTTTCAAGGGGCTAAATTTCCTTGATTTATGTCAAAATAAGCTGTAGGATTGGGGCGATTAGAAATGTATTATTTTGATTAGTGGTTTAACAAGCACTGTATGATTATATTTTTTGGTTTAAAAGATCAGAAGGATTTACTAATTAGGTGGCTGGGAGGTTTGATCCTAGAGTTGGTCCAGGATTTTCCATTGTGGTTTCTCTTTGTTAGTGGTGTAGGACTGAGGGCATGGCAAGGAATAGTGTCTAGTCATTCTGATGGCATTTAAAAGAACCCTTGAAAGTTGAAATCCTAAGAAGTGTTGTAAGAAACCCAGGGGCGTTTTAAGATTTATCATGGCGGAGGCTATTTTGAGTTTGATGGCCTCTTTCGCAGGGGTCCGGGCGGGAGGGGGGGGGCTTGATTGATGATTTCCATACCAGTGCAATGACTGCATTCTCATTCAGTAGTGGATTCGACAGTAACAGTGTATAGAGGGAGCCCTTTCCCTTGGCCAGAGGGGCCCTTTTGTCTGCCTCCCTAACTAGTGTACATTTCATTTTTCTAATCAGTTTGAGCATTTTTCTCCTGTTTTATTTGTTCAACTTCTTTGATTTTTTTTGTGAGGAGGCTGGCACCTTCCACGTCTCAGCTATAAAACGCCTTTGAAGAAACCTTCTCCTGGAAAAATTTTACACATACCACAATGCATGTTCTATGTCTGTCTTCATTAGTTCAATTGCAGTAATAACAGTAATTGTATTTCTATTAATATAATTACAGTTTAACTTTTGGGCTAACTGTGTTAACTTAACACTGGCTTTGTCTTCAGATTGTTATACCACAAAATCAGTTAGCATATAAAATCAAATTTTGGATGCAATGATCTAGTTGTTTTAATGAAGTTTAAAACTCATGCCTTTGGGGTTTTTTTTCAAAATACAAAAGATATAACTATTTCAAACATTGAAATTGATTGCATTCATCACCTGTCAGATTAAGATTTGAATTCTTCAGTGCTGTCTAATGTTATATTTGTTTGATGTGTCTATTGTGATAAAAATATAAGTCACATATTCAACAATCTTTCTCTCCCGATGCCTTCATTTTGGATGAATTATTGGTGCCAAGTATCCTAATTACCATAATACAGATATTAAAACTCCTTATCTATCAGACCCTTAGAAAAACCACAAGATTAGACAGGCCTTATGATACAGAGTGCACGTGCTGACAAAAACAGCTGTCTAGTTGTTCAAATGGGACAAAAAAACGGTGTCACATGTACACATCTGCAATTGGAATTCAATATAAGAGTAAGTGGTAGTGCTACTTTCCATGCAAAATGTCCCTCATTAGCCCAGTGGGCCCAGAACATTAGGACGTTAAACCCCATGTCATATCATTTCTTAAAATAGCATTATGCAAGAGCAAAATCTGCTTATTACAGGCCTTTCTTTAGGCCTGAGATGTTATCTAAATAATCAATTAGACATTAATTAACATATCCAGACCATAATAAACTCTTAAAGTCAAGGCTGGCCCTCGATGTTGGCAGATTTATATTAATGATTTGAGTAATGATGACTGAGACTATGTGAATATTTCAAACGCTTTTTTCTCGGCTGAAATTTTCAACAAATTACCTTTACACTATCTAGTTTTTAACTATTATAGTGAGAACTGCCATCCTTTATATCTTATCTCCCATAATGTAACTTTAATAAATAAATAATAACTTAAATCACAGGAAAGATATTTTGTTTAGAATTTCAAAACTTAAAAATTTTGAACTGAAGGCTTTTGAACAGCACAACTAAGTACTTTTAGCTTTTACATTAGTCATTTTTCCTGAAGAAATAAGAAGCAACATGTTGTGGTTGTATCTTTAAGGTAGAAATCTGTATAAACAAGGCATATAAATCAGCAGGAAATATCATAAGTCACTTTACTAATGGACAATTGTTTTCATAGATTTATTAGAGTAAACATGGCTTTAGGTTGTCTATAGTTACAGTCACGATCTATGGGCTTAATTTTTACATAAGTAATGAAAATAATTTGATTGTCTAAATGTTGTTTTTTTTATATTAAAAAGATAACTATTTATAATTTCATTTAGCTGATACATACTCTTGTAATAATGTTTAGAAATTCATTGTTTTTAGAGGGCAATATTTGTTGGGGTTGCAGTGATCGTATATCTAATAAAACTTGTTCAAGGAACTGGAACTAAAACCCATCAATGTCCATGAAAGCTAAATATATTGAATGAAGAAGACTTCAATTTTGTGCTACTAATTAAAGAAAAATGTTTCTTGAAGACATTATTCCATGATTTCCCTACAGAGAAAAAAATATGGCAAACACAGGATCAAATGTGTGATTATCTTAGATAACATTTTTGTACATTAAGAAAATCGTCACATAGCGAACATGGATTCTGGTAAACAATCATTTACTTTTCAGACTACGCTTTTATATGCCCATATGGTTTGATGCATGCAATTAAGATCATAAAGTCTGTCACTGAGTCAAGTGAAAGGGATTAGAGTAGGGTCGTCCATCCAACCATGTGGGTTTTTCTCTGGGTTCTCCGGTTTCCTACCACTGATAAAGCCAATTATTGAAAAAGAAATTGAATCATATGTTAATCACCTAGTTTGTGTCAAGTTGATGTTAAGCCACGTTTCTCTCTTCCACACCCCCACCTTTATATACCAACATAGAATAATTGTATGTACAAGAAATTTGGCATGTATGATTTTCTTTATTTTTTTATAAATGATTAGACACCATCGTATTTTAAATATCAATGTCTTGCTTACTCAGGGTTATTTTGTACAAAACAAGTATGAAGATTATGAAAAAAATGTTTTAAATTTTAGGATAAAAAGTTCATAGGTTATATCAATATTTATAGTGTCCGTACATCCTGTTCTATCTTCACCGAAAGAAACAAAAAATTCACTTAATACCACACCAGCACAAACACGGATCCACAAAAAATATTTCCACTAAAGTATGTTGATTTGTCAAAAATCACAACATTCATGTAATGTAATGCAATGTTTCTGTGGGTTTTTTTCCTTTTTCTTTACCACCGGAATCGCTTATAACAGCAAACCTAGCAAGTAACTGAATATTCCATATGTTTTTCCAGCGCTTATTGAAATCATAACAAGAGCAATTGGAGGTCTATAGTTTATATAAATATCTATCATATGATATGCTTCTGTCGACTTAATACCAAAAGAGCCACAAATTACTATAGGAATTACAAGGATATCGTAGTTCTACTCTATAGAATATATATATAAAACATCTCCATGTGTTACTAGTATACACGTGTGTTTAATTTATTGCATGAAAGGAATAGTTTTTATTCATAATATATACCATGTGCATGTGTTAGGCTTTTGTATTAAACATATTTTGATATAATAATACATGCCTCTTTCGGAGTAGGTTAAAAAGTGATCTTAATCAACTGCAGCACTTTGTTGAAGTACCAGTATGTTCGAGTTAGGATTTTAAAAATGTGGAATTTTTACAATATTTTTCAGTTATTTCTTGAATTTCAGTGTATCAGCAGAAACAAATATAAAAAGGTTATTATGTTAGCATTTATTGATTTGATTATTTTTTTAGGACAATTGTTATTTTGTTCTTTAATAAGAGTACTTTTGATCTTTTCAGTTCATTTATACATTTTTAAGTGCAGAAAACAAAAGTAGGTTATTAAACCCCTTTTCATTTCATCTCTATTTTTTTTTATCTTTATTCTGCCATAATGTAGCTTTAAGTAAAATCTGTTTTTAACTTATATATTTCCATATTACATATGCATCCATTAGGAAATGAAAGCTTTCGTAACATCCTACTATTCTCCATCCAACTGGGATAAACATCCATTAGGAAAATCATATATACATGAATGTAAATGCATACGAAAATAGATTGTTTGATAAGCGAATGATATTGTAATAATATGATTAAAAGAAACAATATGAAATGAAAATTTTAAAATGTTATTACATTAACTGAAGACTCTAAATCAGATATTTCTGTTTTAGTAATTGAAGTGTAATTACATACTAAATATTTGGATTCGATAGCATTCAAGTTGACTGACAGGTGGAACTTCAATTGGACATTTTTAAAGTCAGACAGATATTGACCGAGAAGAAATACTCAAACACAAAGTCTGACATGGGCTATTCAGTTGGATACTATATAATCCATGCCCATCTTTATGTCCAAAATACAAATTCTTTGAAAATAATGATGTTATAAACTTAGTCCAGGTTATTTTGCTCCAGACATAATATTTGTTAATTCTTTATGTTCGTTCAATTGAAGTTAATTTTGCTGGGTCAACCTCGAGTTGTCTCAATGTGTGGAGGTACCCAACAAATCGACATATAATCAATTTGGGTCCCAGTTATATTCGTCTCTCTATAGATCATATCACAATTTACTAATAATTGTGTCTATACAGTCAGTAGCAAAACTAAATAAATTCCTTGTGTCTGAATATTTCTCAATTGACATGCTAAGCTGCCAAAATGGAATAAATTTGGGTCAAATGTTAACAAAATAAATTTACATAGCAGAAAGAAAATAATTGACTTTTTAATCTTTTTGTTTTGCATTTGGAATCTGTGTGGGATTAGAACACAGCAGTATTTGATTTTCTTTTAATATATCTCTCAAAGAATCCAATTATTGTTCCTTTTGTATTCATTACAGTTCGAAACAAACAGTTTTAGCCTGATATTACACTTACAAATGAAGCAAGCATTGAATAAAGATAACACATTAGCAGTGAGGATCAATATTACTATATTGACACAACTCACAACATTCATGACACAATGATTTTTATACCCCACATTTATTAGGTCAACATTATCAAAACTAATGTTTCCACCTTTATACATGCAACCATGCAATTCCATTGTTTCAAAAAAAGGCTTTTAGAATAAGCCGTAGGCTATAAAGCAGTTAAAATATATACAAGTGATGCATAGTATCTCATCAATATTTAGATTGATCGTCATTAATGGTAGAACTAAATAGTCCCATGTGCTTGTTGAAGCTTCAAATGATCAGATTGTGAAAGTTTTTAATAAACTCGATAACCTTTGTTCTAGCTCCTTGTCTCGTTGTAAAACAGGTAGTGCATTCCATATGGCGTGTGTCAGTTAACTCAATCACCTGTAATGATAATCTGTTATATGTTGCTAACACCCACACAATGGCTAAATCCCCAAGTTACTGTTAGACAATGCCAGTTAACTCCAATTTAAATACACCAAAATATTTCACTAAAAAGATATTTTTTGATAGATTACTGTAATTCAATAGTAAATTTATTAGATTGATAGGCTGAAGGTATCAGACAGGAACAATATTTAGACTTTTTATGATGAATTGATTTTTTGGGGGTACTTTATTATAAAATAGGCTTGTTAATCTGTGAACTGTGTTTGTGGTTCAACGTCTTCTAACTTTCTAAAAGAAACATAAATCATTTTTGCCTGTTGTCAGATTTTTCCAATTTCAGGAAATGCTGGCAAGAGTAATTTGTGGAATATTCTGCTAGTTGATCATTTTTGGAACTCTTCTATTCTCAAAGGTCTTTTCGTTTGCTTTTAAGTATTTGGACAAAAACATGAAAAGTGGTTTAACGTCATACATTTCTAAACCTGCAGGGCTTATAGAGGATGTCATGCAAGTTACTCTACAAGAGGAAATTTGCTCTGACTGTGATGTTTTCCAATTACTCTTCATCTAATTACGACTGTCAAGGGTTTTTATATGCATGCCAACAAGTACATGGGTGGACCTTGGTTTTCGTACTATCCAAATTAAATAAAATCTTTAAGATATATATCTTAAATGAAAAAATTTCCTTTTTCCAAAACAAATAATCTGTCTGTTTGTGTACTGTTAATCATGCTAAATACAAATATATAGACTGAATTAAATAAATAAATGACTGAAAAAAATATTCCTAACTTTGATTGACATTTATTTACACATAAATTGTTTGTAGATTCTGAAAAGATAAATTCTTTCAATCAAATAAATGATTTGTTCAATAGAACAGAAAAACAGGAAAACTAAACAAAAACCTCAAGCATGAAGTTTATAAGGTTTAACAGAACACAATAGTTGTAGGCTTTACACAGAAAATTCACATATTGATTTGAAAGTAACATTAAATATTTTGTTGTATCTCTGATAATAATAATCAGAAAATTTCTTTAGAATTACCCCATAAACTAAGAACTTGACATTTGATAGAAGTTGAGGTACTTGTTTCCATAGATACAAAACAAAGAAACAGGACATTAGCTTTAATAATTCTTATGGAATTCTCATTTCTTTGCCTAACCGTATATAATACAGAGTTAAATATTTCTTTAATAAGTGATTTGACAAACTCAGTTAATCTAAACCAACTAGACTTTTATATCCCTCACTACTATGTATCTGTTTTCAAATGAAAAAGAGTTCAGATAGGTATTTTGAGTTGGAAAATGGAAATTATCTAAAAAGAGATGTTTTCAAATGTATACTGAAAAAGAGTCCAGATAGGTTTTCTGAGTTATAAAGTGGAAATTATCCCGACAAAAAAAATCCCAAAGGAAAGTATTAGAATCTAAGAATACTAGATTTCCTGACAGTTGTGAATCTGTTGTAATTACTGTACAGTATACATAACAGTGATTACCACTGGTCAATACTGATGAAGATTAATGTAAATAACAATTTATATATATATATCCTCATCACACAGGCCATGAATTATGACCATCTCTCACAAATAACATGGATTAGAAATGATCTGGCTATAATTTTGTTTTGATGTAATTTTTGAATCATTAAGCTCGGTTATTAATAATACAGACAGCTGGGTATTATATATTAGGATGGGTATTATTTATATGTTCTGCACTGATTAGTAAACAGATGCAGATCAATGTTAAATCAGGAACATTAGACTATTAATGAGTAAAGTTCATAGGACTTAAACCTTTCAAGGCTAATTAACTCAATGGAAAATCACAGGATGCCAAAAACAATATCGAACACTGACAGAGTAATAATCACTTGTTTCATAGAAAAATGTCAGAACTGTTTCTCAAATCCAACAGCTCTATATTTATCTCAAATATCAATATCATGTCGCTTCTTATGACAGTTTATGGCAAGGGTATCATTGAAAAAAAAAAATCCTAAAGAGAAATAAGATATTGGTCAATCTGATATCCATAATGTCACTTGGATGAACTCTGGAAATAGTATATTAAATTCTGTCCTTAAAGATATTAATGAAAAGAAATTCTGAATTTGTCCAATTGATTTTAATAAGCGGTAAATTATATTAGAACCAATGAACTGAAGGCTAGATTAAATTGATTCACATCAGTTGATAAGCAGATACAAATTTGATTTGCCAATGCTAAAGGCAAGATAATCAGGACTACCGTTAAATTTGATGATAAAACTGGGCATTTAAAAATGTCCTTTTCCACCAGATAGAATGTTTCCTTTTATAAATAAACAATTTTTGGTTATATATTTGCAGATTTTTTCAAATTTTAAATTCAATATGTACACTGAACTTAGGTATCCAATTTATTGGCAAACTACAACGGAAGCTCATTTGATGTCAAAACTCTTTAATGTATATTAGATGTGTTATTATTTTTTAACCCGAGACATGTTTCATATTCCTGTATCATTAAAAGATGAAAATAACATCCCTGTGAGAAATAAACTCATTAGTATAAGATAAAACTACCAATTATCCCAAGGTCTTAAAACTAACATATGGAGGGACTTTAAAAATCTTTTTGCATGTCTGGCTAACAAATAAATAATCTTTGAGCGGTCACCTTACAAACATCTCTGCTTATGATTTGACTTCATTACTGAAATCCCAACAGCAAGCCTTTAATCATAATCTGTAAAATCCGTTTCAAGTTCAGATGTCATATCTAATCACTTGGAGTTACTGACCAGGTGAGACAATGGTGGTCGTCTGCCTACACCTGGGTTCAACCACATGGCCATTGTTTTCACTAATACCTGTAAACTTATCCTGCACAGTTAGCTATGAAATTGGTTGTGTGCCCATTGTTCTACTAGACAATGGTGGTCGTGTGCCACCAAGGTACCTTAAACAACAAGTTGATCAGGTAGGGAGGTGGTCAACACTATCAAATCTCATGAGTCAAGACCATAATTTACCAGCTTACAATTAGAGAGTATTTGGATTGCAATTACCGGTCAAGTGTGAACTAATTGATCTAGTGTTAATTGCATAATTTACATTTTCATTTCTGTGAAAGTTAGCAGACGCGATAATGATTTAACAGCCATTAGAATAGTAGATGAAGGCAGATAGCCGTGTGTGTTTATTGTGTCTGGCTATTTTAACATTGTTAACTATTAATGAGAAAAGATAACAGTAGCAAATTACTCCATAGCACCAGCTCCCACTAAATATGAATCTCTGCGACATTAGTTTGTATGTAGCTTGGCCATTAGCAACCTGCCTTCAGGGGGATTTTTTTCTCCCCGCTGCCTCCCGCATTACGACAATGAAATATGGCTTTCGCATGTATCGCAGTAATTTGATACAGAAAAATGGCGAGAACCTATGCATGCCACTGAATTTTTTTTTTTCTTGACAATGAATCGTATGATTACATTAGTATTAATGGAAGAATCAGATTTATCAAGTCCATCCAAAATAATCTGATTTATTTTTCTATTTTTCAATATTAAATGTAATTTATTTCTACTAGTTGTAAATCAAGAGGGTATAATATTTTGATTTAATCACACTTAAGGCATATTTTAAATATGTCATACACAGTTTCACATTTCAAGACAAAATTTGATTTATTTTTCCATTTTTCAATATTAAATGTTAGTTATTTTTCATGGTTGGAAATAAGTTTTGCATTGCAAGACAATTTGTGACAGAATGTAATTTACATTCAAAATCTAATTTTAGAAAAAATCATCATTTGTTATTATACAATTAAAAGCTTTCATGACTCACTAAGTAAGTAAAGCACTGGTTCGCTACTCAGGTGTAGACCAAGAAAGTTCTCTGGATTTTCAGGAGGTGGTTTTCCTTTGTCATTAGTGCAGGACTGAGGGTCTGGCAATTAAAGAACAACATTTAGTTGTTTGGATGGTCTAAAAAATGTTGTTCATGTAGACTTTGGTGTGGACAGTTGGAATTTGAAATAAGAATAGGTATTTAGTGAAACAAAGTACATGTACAATATTTATTTTTTCAATAGAGGACATCATCAACCTTAGTTGTTTCATTCTAATTTGAAATTCAAGTCAAGAATTGTTATCAAATTACGACTTGACTTGTGCACTTATGTTGGTGTCATGTAATGAAACGAATAGAAGGTTTAAGTGAGTTCGCTGTAATTCCATCAGTCAAGTTGAAGAAAAACTTAAAACACTTGGAAGGCAAAGAAGAAATAAAAATCAATATTTGGGAAGAAATCAATAGTTAGCTGACTTCTTGAACTAGAAATGCTAAAAAGCAGGAACGAAAACGATTTTGATATTCATAATACGGAATTCCTTTGTCCTTATAACTTTGAAAAACGACAAAAGAAGACAAAAGAATAATTTTCCTATTAAAGACTATATCCTTAAGCTGTCATTCAGATAAAATATTTATATTGATGTATTCAAAACTGGCATAGAAAAGAATGAAAATCTACGGGAAAATGTAAGAAGTTGCCAACAATTGCATGAGGCCTAGAGATTCGTCAATCAATAATGTCCCTGACCTTTGTGAGAAAATTTACCAGGCGGATTAGCAGATAAGACATAATCAATACAAGGTCTTCATCTAATGCACTGTCACACAATTTCTAATGACTAAAGATTGGGAGTTCTGAAAAATCATCAAGCATTGCAGGCATGCATACACAAATTTGGCACCAGTGTTTTAGACATTATGAAAAATCAGTAAAAGAGAATTGCCTGGCATTGATAGACCAATTTGATGAAAATAATGGCCAATAGAACTCCTCATTAATATAGAGGCTTCCTTCCTGCCTGATGATAACCTCTGGGTAATTCCAACCTAATTTCATCTGCAACACCCACTTCTACTCTAATTAGAATCTTTTCATTATCAGAATATTCTAGCATAAATAAGATCCTATAGTTTTGGAAGCATATGTCATATGCAAATAAAGGAAATTATGTCTTACATTATACATGTCTTAAAATCTTGACTAAATGAGAAACTGTCGGGTTTGAACATAAATCTCCATTATTCAACTCGGTTTTTACCAGTCAGTGCAGCAATGTAAAAAGTTAGACCCCATTTCATTCTTAACCTTCAACTAATATATATATATATATATATTAATTTATCAGTTCAAGAATATAGATGATTACAGTGCATAAAGTTTGAAGTGGAATGGATTTAGGTTTTAAAGGGGAGAGATAGGGGTTTTAACGTCCACTCCTCACTCCACACAAACTATGTCATTTTGCTTGTGTATAGGGGTCTTTGGCAGTGGGAGGAAATTGGGGGACCTAATGAAAACAAGGGCACTTGGCGCAATGACAAAGTTCATGATCTGATTAGAATATGTTTTTACAGCTTGGGCTAGTTTTCCTCTGAATAAATTTTGAGAGAGATTTGATAGATTAGTTAGTCTGATTATGTTTTTAGTCCAAGAGTATCATTAAATTACACATTTTGTATATGAGAATGTATCTTTAATCTGTCGGTATATACTCACAAAATACATATTGGACCATACATACCACCAGTTTAGAAAACTACTTACTTTTTTTTTTAAAAAAAAACAAACAGTTTGGGACAAATACAATCGATTGGTCAAAATTACATTCTTACTTTAATTGATTCCCAGTAGTAATATTACTATAATTACTTATATCTGACAAAAGGTCAAAGGGTGGGACACCAATGGCAGAAATTTAACATATTAAAGGTATTCTCTTGGGTTTAATTTTGTTGGTGATATTAAGCAGCCACAGATGTTATGAAAGTCGAGGCTAAAAAAAACGATCAAAAGGATCAAAATGTCTTTTTATGTATGAGAAATGTGGAAAGTTATTAGATGATCTTTTATCCCTGATGCATGGATTTTCCTTCCTGGTTTGTCCTGGAATTAGTTCTCGAAACATTCGTAGTCAATAATAAAGCAAATTAAGACACAACACTGTGCATCTACAAAGCATTCTTATGCAAATTCAAACAAGGCATTAGAATAAATCTATGCCTTTGAACTCTTATGATGTTTACAATTTGCTAAACCAATAACTGGTTTGTGCATCAACAGTACTGGAAACCATTTTAGTGTTGCGTGTGATCACGTCATAGATCGAATGCAGCTAGATGGAATGACTGCAGACGTGCTCTCGTTTTAGTGAACATGATTTTCTATTAAATCATTGCTTTACTGGAGCAAAAGGTCAGGTAGCCTTATAAAGACTGTAGTCATGACATTTGGAAAGAGACCAATAGTGTTTCTTGCCTTAATTAGACAACATGAAGACTTCATGATGAGGAAAGAATTGTGTTTCTAATGGTATAGTTTTACTAACCTCAGGGAAATTGAATCACTGGTTCAATAAATTGTTGCAACAATGCATGATCACACAAATTTTGTTATCTTTTAATTTTGGAAAAGTGTTATGTAATCTTTTCAATAAATCAGTGGATTTAATAATATTCTCATATATTCTGATAAACAGCAAAGATTGATAATCCATCTTTATTAACCAAATAGGTTGATTTATTTGAGACTGGTAGACTCAAACTTTTTGAAAATTTAATGAATTTTTCATGAATCTATATTATTTTAGCAATTCACAACTGGTTTAGAAGCTAGGATTTATATCAGTGATGTACACAGGTTCATCTGACGGTTTCCCAGTTTATTAGGAGAATTTATATTACAGTAGTTGATACTTGCCTGTTTACCTTTAATTAAAGATTTGGGATTCGAAAGTTATATATATGCATGCACACACTATTTTGACACACAAGAAAATATGACTTGTAACATTATTTGACAAATATATACGATACACTGAATCAAATGCAGCATAATACTATACAATATGTTAGTTATTGGACAGTGAGAAATTCTGATTAAGCTGGGGAAAGTGCCATGTGCATAAAACTGCACTATACTACAGTTGGTTCAGGTACTGGATAGTCTAGCACCATTTTGATGAAGCATGGAAAGTGCTGTGCTTGACTAGATATTTTTTCTTCCTGATATTTTTGGTGTTATTACTATGTCAGATTAATATAGGTAATATACTCACCAGATCTACTTTCACTATCAGCTGGTTTAACTTGTATTGGACGGTTCATCTAAAATATACAATAAAATATTTCATTATAAACTGAACTATATTAACTGTATGTAGTGAATAAAATATATAGGCCTATTTTCGAGTTATGTGTGGGGAATTCTATTCCATTTCAAATTTAAACTTGCTGCCATTATTGCTGTTACTTAGTGAAAAGTGAAGCTTGTGGGTAGTGTTCTACTGTTGGAGCCACGGTGGCTCAGTGGGTAAGACAATCGCCCACTAACCTGAAGGTTTGTCTTCACTGGATTTTTTGACATGGTTCCTTTTTGTCAGGGATTCAGGACAGACGGCCTGGCAAGGGACAACATAAATATAGTCTTTCAGATGGGATGAAAAACCGAGGAGGTCACATGTACACATTGGCATCCATGTTAAAGATCCCTTTGCAGTTGTAATTTGATATATAATTAGTCTATAGCACCATTGTCCAGAGCAAAATTTTCCACATATCACACCGTATGGCTCATGCCTGTCTTTATTAGCCAAGTCAGAACAGAATAGTAGAGCATTAAACCCCATTTTATTTCTCATTTTCCCTTTTATTCTACTACTTCATGTGCCAAACTTGTGCTTGACATTTAAAGACTTCTCACTTTTTTTTATTATTATGAGCTTACTAATTACTTTCAGTCTATGATTTGATTTTTTTTAGGTCAAAAGAAATATCATACTTTTCTAGGTTATAAGAAATATGTGATAGGCTACTTTTATTTCAAATGGAGTTTTACAAGTTGTGCCAGGTGACCTAGTTAAAGATAGATTATGGGAGATTAGATAACAAGTTGGCAGTTCTCATTATAATATTGTATAAAAACTACGTAATGTAAAGTCAATTTGATGATAATTTCAGTCAAATTGATCCACTATGAACCGAGAATTAAGCAAATGAAAGTTCTGCATAGCCTCGATCATCATTACTAAAGTCAGTACGACAAAAATCATAGTCTCAATTATACATTTAATCATTAAATCGTGAAGGAAGGTAATGCCACAAAATCGGATCATAATCCAACAAATATCGCAGGCTAGCATTGACATCAAGAGTTGATTATGGTCTGGAGAAGTTATTTAATGTTTAATAGTAATTAATAGTTTATATAACATTTGAGGCACAGAGCAAGACCTACAATTGGCAGATTTAGCACTTGAATAATGTATGTTTAACCAACACATCTTTAAATACCACTTCTCACAACAGGAAAATATTTTACAATCTGTAATGATCTCTGGTGCAAAATGCCCCCCCCCCCCCGGCTCGGCAAAATAAACCCCAAACATTTATTTAGTTCTTAAATTTAGATGAGAGTAAATCATTGTTGATGCTATAATCTTTTTTTAGATTTCTTGTTACAACCAATTTCACCTGTTTGTACTTTATTCATGAAATTATCTGTTGAGATTTTGTTTTGTTCATATTGAACTTGTGATGTAATTGTAGTGTAAAATACAAGAATGCTACTCAGATAGTATTAACATGATTATCACCAAAATTGAACGGTGTTGGCATGGTAACCTCTTTATCACTTTTTACTTTGATTGAAAAGGATGGTATGGCTAAATTCATTTCTTTCATCCTGAGTAAAAGTAATTAGAGCTAATATCTGTTAATGGCCATGTGTTTTATCCAAAAGACCACCATTGATTTAATTGCAATAAGCATCAAAGCAGGTGATAGGACCAATTGCAGTGACATCTTCAGGCGACCATGTCAGATTAACACTTGATTTGATAAAATAAAATGGGTATTCCTTTATTCATTTTGACAGAATTATAGTTGATCTATGGTAACTTGGTTTTCATTTGACTCAGTAACCTGTTTGGCTTGGTACTTACAGTGCAGAACAGAGGGCCTGACAAGGACAGCTGACTAGTTGTTTGGATGGGACAAAAAACCAAGGTCCTGTGTACACATTGGCATGCACGTAAAAGATCCCTTGGTAGTTGGAATTCAATATAAGAGTAGGTCGTAGGGCCGCTGCCCAGGCAAATTCCCCTCATAGCACATTGTATGGCTTATGCCAATCTTCCATTAGCCCAGATTAGGTGCAAAAGAGTAGGACGTTAAACCCCATTTCATTTCATTTCATTTCATTTGGTACTTACATTTTTTTGTTTCAAAGCCCCCCCCCTCCCCAACAGACACTTTAGTCAAATGGTACAGAAAAGTAACAAACTCAATTTGATTTCACAATATAGTACTCAATAAACCCATGTTAATAATTCAGTAAAAAAGAAAACTATGTAAATAGATCAGAAATAAAACACCACAGCAAACATTTACACTAATAATACCGATACATGATAGGGCTGATGATAGAAAAATCTCTAACAGAATATTTCTTAAATACATGAATGGAGCGACTTGATCAATCAATTCTTATGAGATAGATTTTATGAAACCAGGGAACCAAATACTGTAGATGCTTTTTTTACTTGGGTCCCATATACAGGGTACTGTGGCAAACTCGATACCAAGGCAACTGGAAACACTGTTGCCTTACGCCAGAGCTTTGATCTGTCAATTCCACTTAAAGGTTTTTCCAGTGAAAATTTTCACAACGAAAAGAATAAATAACTTTGTACATATAAATCTTTTTTCTGTGGCTGTAAAAATAGATTAGGAATGAAGAATTTTCAAGTAGTTTTTCAAATCATTAGCTATGAATTATCAGTCACGGTGGATCAGTGAGTAATGATCTAGTCTACATACTTCATCTGATTTTAATGAAACTTTGTGTATGTATGGGATATGAGATGTTTACTGAAGTGTTCAAATTAGAATTATTTGTGGTGTTATGGCCCTTGAGTTTGTATTAGGACACAATTTGTTAAATAGTCACATAGAAATTTCCTCAAAAGCTAACATCTTTAATTAATTTTTGTTTGATTGCTGCCATTTCAGAAACCTTGAAGTGAGAGTGTCGGACATGTATTTTTGTGAGCATTTAACATTGGTTCTTTAAAAATGTGAGGTTCGTAACATATGGTACTATGGCTTCTAGGTTATTCCAGCACCAATAAGGTAATTAGGTAATGACATGAAGTATGCAGACAAGTATGAAACCAAACCACTTGATTTGATATATATTTGTTATTAACTACTTACAATGTATGTGTAGTTTTAAATGTCTCTCTTCCACAGAATTGTATTATGGTTTGTTTTTGTGCTGCAGTCCTCTTGCACTTATTATAATTTATAAGAGTAATTTTAAAATAATAAAATGGTGGCTGAATCTCTATACTTATTTTTTAAATCTGGATCTGGTTTTAATATTCCACAGGATATTAAGCCTATCTATTTCCAGGTATAAATACATTTTATTTTGCAATGAAACAAGTAGTGAAAGGTCTCCATTTTATTTCAACTAAGCTGGTTGTTATAAGCCATGATCAGGATCCTACAAAATCTTCTCTTAAAATAGACTTTGTCACAACCAAAGAGTAATCAATGTCATTATCATATAAGATACCACAAGCTCTTGATGACTGGTGATGTTTAGTCCTGTAACTGTTGTTATTATAAGAGATAATAATGAACCAACCACAAAAAAAATCTAAAATCAATATTTCATCAAAGTAACCAGGTGACTACTAATTTTACAGGTGAATCAGAATTGACATTTACAATCAGGGCACGATAAAGACCACTAACCATGCGACAATGACAGCATACTGTGTCCACATTTCCCCCTGTTTATCATGAATATAAGAATCATTTGTCTACCTCCATAATTAGAAAATGTTGCCATAGTTACTGATCAACTTTTGTCCCTGGTAAGAAGAGAGCTTTTAATAATGCATTAACTATTGATGTTAGCTGTAAATAAATGAAATAAAAGATGTTTTTCTTTCAAAATGAATCAATTTTCCCTTAATTAACGACATTGAAGGGCGTATCCATGATGGAGAAATATCAAATGTCCTTATGTAATTCATTTCTCAAAGTACAAACTTGATAATTAGAAATAGGTAGTAAATATGGTGAACATTTTGGGAGACCAGAAAAGATAAGAATGACATAATGATGTTTGAGATTCAATAAATGATAAATATTACAAGAATATATTGACTTTCATTGTACTATTGTTAGTACTACACTACATGGTTTTCAATATTTAGAAGATCTTATTAGAAATGTTAACACTGAAAATACTAGAATGATCACTCAGCGTTATATCAAAAATGACTTGTGGATATATTAAAATACATAAGAGAAGGAATGATGGCTCAGTAAGTAAGATGCTCAAGAAAGTTCTCCTGGATTTTTTACCATGGATTCCTAAATCAGTAGTGCGGGAAAGAGAGCCAGACAAGGAACAGAGTCTAATCCTTCGGATGAGAAACGCAAAGCCAAGGTCCCATGTACACATTGGTATACATGTAATAGAACTCTTGATAGATGGAATTCAAAATAATAGATTGTAAAGCCGCTGTCTGGGCACAAACTGCATAGCGTATATCTCTCATCATAAGCTTAGTTGGTGTAATAAAGTACAACAATAAACTCCACTTCATTTTGAAAAACATTAGATTCTTAAATTTTCAAAAGGTGCAATCATAGGAATCAGGTAAACAGTATACATCATGAAGAATAATAGACCATTGATGAAACAAGATACTTAATTAAGTAATGCTATGTTTTTGTTTTGAATTGAAAGATTTGTTTTGCTAGTAAATATATTGAAGTGGTTACAAAATACATTCAAAACAGATTTAGTTGTGGAACATAAAACTAGTTAAAATAATTAAGGCTTTCTATATTTAAACTCTTCACCAAGTATTTTTTATTTATGTAACTATCGTATTTCCTAGCAACTGTTTCCTTTTTCTTCTTTTTTTTTTGCTGATTTGAATCTTAAATGAATGTGTTTAGTTTCCGGTATCTGTGTTTCTGCTACTTATTTCTGCTAAATGGAATTCTAAAGTAAACCTGCCTGGAAGTCAATTTAATTGGTTTTCACTTTCAATTCAAAAACATTTTTTCACTGGATGGCATTTGAAATTGTTTGTGTCGGCTTGGCCTGGGATAGATCGTATGACAACTAGAGCTATTGTTTATTAATCAGAAATTAATTACAGTGCAGATAAAAGCATTTAGCTTTATTTATTAAACCATGAACAAAAATTTGTTTCAGTTTTGAAATTTTGATACACCCACATGATAATATGGCGGTTTTACCCCGTTATTAGAGTGTGCTGCTTATTGTAATTGCTTTGTTTTTTTCAAACTTGATTGGAGTGTTTGAATAGTCAGAAATCTGACTCGCTGGTAATCTATTCCAAATTGTATGTGATCATCGTAGTTTCTAAGACATCCAGAGGCTTCTTCAAAAACCTGCCACAATTATAAAGTCCAACGATGCTATTTTTTTTTTAACAAAAGATGATTTAGAATTGTTGCTTTTGTCGTTTATTCAAAGGTTAAAGTATTAATAGTATTTGAATTTATCAGTACGACAGTGAAAGGATGTATTGACGTTACCATTGATGATGAATCCAGCATTTCTACAATAATGCATCATAGAGCAATTAAACAAAACATGGAGAAAGACGAAAATGGTTTTATTTATCATATAATCTTTCATTTCAAAATAATGATCACTATTAACAAAGCACCATTTCTGTGATCAATAAAAATGTTTTAGGTCATGCACTATTTAAACATGTGATTCATTTAAAACAAATTTTTTTAAATTATTTAACAGGAGAAATGATAAAAATAAAACAATAGAAAGTTGTATAAAATATTGATATTTTACCCATGCATCATTAGAGGATAAAATGGAAGCAAACAAAATTATCCGTCAGCATGGTTATCAGAAGTTTGAGTCTTTGACGTTCAAACAGAAGCCCAATCTTATATCTGCTCATAAAATATGGTATTTTCACACACTAGTCTCTAGAAAACTGACAACTTGTCACTATCTTAATATGAAATATTCCTCTATTAAAGATTTGTCGATGTCCATAAAAATATTGTGCTAAAGTTTACAAGAGTTTGCTTTCATGATGGCCAAGATTTGATGATCTCAAAAAAATACAATGTTCCCTTCTAAGTAAAGATCAATATAAAAATGATTTTGCACTTTAAAGACAACTTTCAACCTGTCAAATTCATCTAGATATGTGTGTTATCCACAAAAATTACATGTATTCAAATTTCAAATATTGTATGGCAATATGGGGTGGGGTCTCACTCTCAAAGGTCTTCATGATAGGTTCTGGTATGTTGGATGGAATGGGTGTGTGGCATTTCCAAACAAAATTATGTCTGTTGAACAATATTCTGAGACAAAAAGTTGTTGCAAGTAAAATAAATTTCCGCTAAAGATAATATTATATAAAACAACTGTAAAAATAATATTATTTTGAAATGAATGAGGTACATGCCATAGAATACGAGAAAGTAATGGAAATTTGATTCAGTTTGATATGGTCTAATGTGCGTATTTGATAACTGATAATTTTATTCATTAGATTTGTGAGATGACCCTGTATAAGCCTATCTGTAATCAAGTTATAATATATTGTGTGTGTTTTGACTGTATGAGTCAATATAAGGATAACAGTTGTATTATGAGAGAGAGGGAGAAACGGATTTTAAACATCAACTCAACACAAAATAGGTCTTTGGCTGTGGGAGGAATCTGGAAGACCTTGAGTTTGGACAGGCGTACAAGTGGGGAATCGAAACCATACCACTTGAGTCAATTACAGACCTTATGATCTAATGTAGATGTGTTAAATCATTCAATCACCCCACCCCACCTAGTTGTATTATGATAAAAACTATTAATGTTCATCATTCAAAGTAGTCCACCAGGAAACAAAACTTGACAAGAATGTATAAAAATATAGATGTTTTTAATGCAGGACACCCTTTTTTCAATACCCAAAATGTGTCTTGCTGTATTTTTATACTATCTTCATTAGCTTTGCTTGAAATGTATCTACTGCCAATCCTGAAAGAACCTCCAAAATAATGCCGGTGTTTACTGTTCAATAAATTTGCCAAAAACAA
Organism: Patella caerulea; assembly: GCA_036850965.1. Lineage (NCBI taxonomy): Eukaryota > Metazoa > Mollusca > Gastropoda > Patellidae > Patella > Patella caerulea. The sequence goes on from JAZGQO010000006.1 coordinate 32,251,684, forward strand.
TAGGATCAGCTTTTTTTTCCTTGTTGGTTTGTTGGGTAGAAGAAGATGTTGTTGTTAAAGTCTTGAGTTTTACTTTTTATTTGAGGTATATTTGATTTTGGGATTTAATGTGACAAAAATCAGATGTCAAGATTACCAAATGAATTCCCAATACAAAAAAAAAGTACATTTTTTGCCAGGTTTAAAGTTGTGATTATAGAACTGAATTATTGAAGTAAACACCCAGTTTAATTGCATGTACATGTGATATACGGTGAACAGTCCACTTGCTGATTACACTATTTCGCCTATAATGTTTTTTAAGACTTCAAATTTTGTCTAATGGTTTGGATTGTTCGTACTTTGTTTTACTTTATTAGAACATAGAAGTCTTATCAATTTGGAATACTTGTAGCAATGAATCTGGACATTACTGACATGGTTATAGAAGTTTATCTTTATTATCTGTATTCATGAGATTATTTGATTCTTGGGGTGATGGATGGCTGAAAGGTTAGCACATGCATGCTGTATCATAAAGTCTGTCAATGAGTCAACTGACGTGGTTTCAAATCCCTGGTTATACGTGACAAGGAGTGGGGTTGCCAGTCATACCCCTGGGTTTTCTCTGGGTCCTCGGGTTTCCTCCCACTGATAAAGACCCCTTCGTGCAAGCGAATTATTGAAATAAAATTAAACCATATGTTAATCACAAAATGACCTAGTTTGTGTCGAGTGAATGTTAAACCTCATTTCTCTCTCTAACTCTATTTGATTCTTGTGAAAAGCTTACAAACTAAAAATACAGAAGTTATAATCAGGTTTCTAATCCCATTATATATATTCCCAGCAAGATTGTAAGTCAAGAAAACATGTGGAATAATATTCTCAGTAAAGAAACTTCAGTCATTTCAAACATGCTTTATCCTTAAAGTAATTCCTAAATATGCATTTTATTTTTTGTAAGTATATGCAACACTTGGGGAAATATACTTTATAGCTCAGTGATATTGCCATCTTGTCAGCGCCACATTTACGAATATTAAATTACCAATAACTCAATCAAACCTTCATGATTTGTTAACTAAACCAGTAGCAATATATTCTCATCAGAGAAGGAAATACATAAAATAGCCTTTTTTATAGTTGATACATACTTTTGTTTTTATTTGGCGTGCAGGTGATTCTAACACGTTTTCTATCAGATTTTCATTAATTCTATTTGTTAGTTTGCTCTATTAAGCAGGTGTGAAATTGAATGTTATTTCAACCTTAATCACAAAATGATCTCTGTTCCAATACCGGTAATAGCAATAACTATAAAATTATATTTTTCACAAAATGATGTAAAACAATGGCATCAGGACTATTTATCAAGTGAGCATGTAATTGAAAGGAATTTAAATTAACTTGCCAGAATGGCGGTTAAATTAATAGTATACACAATTTAAGCCCACTCTACATAAAGTTTTTATATATGCCAAATATACTTAATAATATAATACCAGAAGTCTTTACATTAAAATAGTATATATTATTGACTTGTGAGATTTGTGAACAATTTTAAACACACAGACCTATGCTCTCAAAAATTTGTGCCTCTGAATAGTATGCAGGGGGACTGCACCACACACAATTTTACACAAAAACAAATGTATGGACAAGACATCGTACTCAGAGACCACAAACAAAACAATTCAAAAAGAGTGAGAGTGGATCTGGGGGCTAGCCGTAAGCGTCCACTGTGCTGTACAGCCCCGGGCCTCTTATAGTACAGACTTCACTAAAATGATATACACAAAAAAAGACGAAACAGAAATAATGCGACAGAAATAATGCGACCAATCTTGACAGTGGTCGTTTCTTATATTGACATATCCCATTGTGAAATTCAATCTATCATTGATCTGGTATTTTCAAGAATAGTAGTGAGGAGACCAGTATTCTTTTCTTTATGGTGATGTAAGACCCACAGATAAAGCTCTAGAAAAAATTAATACTAGTACTTTTGAAATTCCTGAAGAAATATCACACCATGCCTAGATTTATCACACAAAGACCAATGAACATATAATCTGGGATATAATTATTAATCTTCACTACATGTAGAGATTACCACTATTGTGAATTTGATTCCTGTCGTTGTTTCGAAACAAAGATTCAGGAGATGTTTTTGTCGCGGAATTGGATTACTTTTCCTGTTATATGAGGAATCACGTTTTACCATTATTCTGTTAATACCTTTGTCCTTAGTTCCACCTCTGACATTTGAAAACAATTTCTATTGTAATAATATATATTATCATATACATATAAATATATGAATGCTGTTAATCCTTGTTCATCTCATCTCTTTGGTTGACAATTGGGTGGTTACATAAGCAGTCATTCTGAATAGATCATTATTTTTCTTGTTTATGTTCAATAAATGGATGGTTCTATTTTAAAACATGTTTGCAATTTTTTCTCTTCCATATAAATCTGTACGTGTATCAAATACTTGTTCACATATGCACATCAACATGTGCTTTGCTCATGTGCATTTTATATACAAACGGTTTCAAAATACTTGTTTCATATATACAAGCGTGCATACTATCATTTCAATGAAGTATTATAAAAGCAGAAAGCGATAAGACATTTACTACTCCAACCAAAAATTTACTTCTAACTGATCTGGACCGAGATTTATTATAAGATGGCCACTTTGATAACAAGACTTGATTTAAAGGAGGTTAAAGTAACTTTATTATTTCAGTAAAAAACCTTCTAAATTCTAGTTATAAACATGTCTTTTCCATGGTGTGTGCCATTTTTTCGAGTTCAAGTGCAGCTCATTAATCACGTATTGAGTGAGTTTTCATCATTTATCTTTTTCAGCAACAGATATACACACTCTGGTCCCTACTTGAAATTGTACTTCTTGCCCACATCTTGAATCAATAAGCCAGCTATTCCCTGCATGTTTCAGGAAATCGCAGAGTATTTACAAGAGAATTTGAGGAAGCGATCACTTTTTACAGCTTACCGGATTTTGTTTATAGGATGCTCTCCAAAGATAAGCAATAGTCTACTTGTGTTATTCTGCAGAACAATTGTTTCAAGCTAAGATTTCTTTTCATCATGAAATGGTAAACTTGAAGGATGCAGACGACTGTAGGAGAGGGAAGGAAATTTATACAGCTGGATGCCATTCTGCTATTTATGTGGCGCTTGCATGAGTGTCTACATGGTTGGTCCTTTCAATCAGCAATCCAAACAGTTATCAGTCTAACATGTATACGAATATAGGTAGAGAGCAGATACAGCATCAAAATCCAATACCTGTATTTAATCCACAGACTGATGGATACATGAATGAGTGAAGGGAGGAATTAAATTCTAATATAAGCTTTAATGTAGAGTGATATGCAACAAAAGTAAATACCTGTAGTTGACTTGTGGAAAAGGAACAGATATATTGAATGATAATAACTTTTAGTTGGCAGACGAAAACATGAAAGAAAACAAATCCCTCTTATGAATTATAGGACAGACAGGTTTTATAGAATATTGAGATCTATGGTAGCACGAAGATTACACATTAAGAAAAACACTAAATTCTCATATTCTGCACGTTAGATTTCCAATGTTTTTAAATAAAACACAATCTTTATCTAGAAAATTACAGACCAATTTGAGATCTGAATAGACAGAAATGGCTATTTAATTGTTATCTTTTAGTTTAAACAACATTTCTTAGTATTGTGTCTGGAAACAATATTAAAATACATTTGACCAGTTTCAGACTCTTTACAAAAATATCCATTTAGTAGCTTTAAACCTATAATCGATGGACCGTGAACTTCTCTTATTGTTAATCTCAAACAGAAATAGTTGCAGAACTGGGCAATCCTCAGAATTTTTCTTCAATGGTCTTAGACTTAGAGTTACCTCCTCTTTCTAGTGATATCTTTTAGCGCCTATCAGAAAATATCATAACACTTCAGACTATACCCATGAGAATGGACATTTATTGGTTTCACTATTCAATATGATTTGTATCAAGAGAACAGTATTCATTCCACTTCTGAAATGGTGCAAATCGTTCGATCTAATTCTACTTTTTATATTGTAAATGGAAACCCAGTCTGGCCTAGTTATTAGTATTTATTATTATGGGCACGTATTTTAGTAATGACTGAAACTTATTGCCCATATAATCTTGACCATACCCAATTTAAATTAACCTTACTGTAAAGGATTCCAATTTTTAACCATGCTGAGAACTCTTGACATGATTATGTTGAATTTATGTTTTATTCCTAGTCAAAATAATATTAACACAATCTTTAAATGATCATTGATTTTAACGGATATAACAATACACATTTATTACTCTGGTGATGAGAATGGCTTAATCATTAGGTATCGCTGGTTAGATGTCATGACATTCGTCAATAAATACCATTTCTACAACTGGATCAAATATCATTTAGTTTATGAATAATTCAAAATGTGATGGGCATGGATCAATGCGTAACTAGGCGATGATTACTACAAATACTGGAACCATTAGTTTATACTGATAAATGTAATAAATGTTTATTGTTGTGTATGTGTTTAGATGTGTGGGTTTAAGTGTGGGTTAAACATCAGTTAACAACATCAAATATTGATGTTCATCATGGCAACCTGCTTACAGGTACTCCTATTATCATCCGGTTTTATCTAATCCATTAACGTAATAACACACTCACCTGATAATAAAACATTTCTACACTCAACACAATTTACATCAAATGGCACCAAATATGCAATTAATATTCCGAATTGCAAGAAATTGTTTGAATATAGCATTTTGAAAATAATAGGTTCTATTTGACAGTCCTCTAAATGACCATAGGTATTTAGGGGGTTTTTATTCCTAAAAATTTATGTTTGACTTGGTAATCTATTTGAAACCCGTTTCCTGGCATGGTTTTAATTGCAGACTTCTTCTTGAAAATAGAATTAAATTACTATAAATGTGTCAGATGTGGCAAAAAAAGAAGAATCACAGTGAAAAATAGTTGGTAAGGATTCCAAAACAGCCTTAGAACAGAGTTGGTGAAGAGTGTTATTTCAGTTTTTAGGGATAGATACGAACTGTCAGTGGACATGGTCCACTCAAGAGTGCCTCAGAGACAGTTCCTAGAGGAACTAATGTTATAACAAACCACTGTGTTCTACAATGTTTGTCTTTGGTTTAAACATGTCTCCCACTGATTCAGTCAGGAATAATTCTCTTTAATTCCTTCGTTGTCTTTGTTTTCCAGACAAAAGCATCTAGCAACATTTCTAAACCAAGAATGCATGGACATTTCTCTTAATCAATGCTTATATGACTTACTTTTACATCCAACCATTTCAATTAATAGTTGTGGTACAACTTACTTAGATATAATATGTCTGTGGGGTTCATGTTTTGTCTCACTTGTTCTTCGATTTGTCTATGCTAATTTTTGTGTTTTTTGTGCGTGTTGTGCATGTTTCATATATCAGCCAGACATAATTAAAGCTGATGTGACATTTTGGTGTCTTTTGTTATAGATGGCAGATCACTTACATGGTTGTTTGTCTGCCATTTTTCCTGTTGTTTTATTATCGACAAATTCACTCTACTCAATACTATATCATGTTGTTTGACATCGTCTATTTAATCACAAACAATTAATTCTAGGGTGTATTTTATGTTTGAGAAAACAGGTAGATTTTATGATTATTCGCTTGTGACCCATCAGCTGTACAGGTTTTTAATCTCAATTACAATCAGTTGTCATTCTTTTATGATGATCACGGCACATTTTTTACCGTTATTACACTGACCAATGAGAATTCCTGTCATTTGAGCTTTTAGATCAGGCCAGTTGAAATATGTTAAGAACAAGTCTTTTAGAAAAGAGTATATCCAGTTTAATGTAGTTATGGCGGAAAAATGTTTTTAAAGGGTAGTTTGAATGCTTTGTAGAGTAATAATTTGGTGCCAAACTTTTTTTTTTTTTTTGTTCGGGCCTTAACATGAAATCTAATTCTGTTAGTAGGTTTATTTATTTTATTAATATTGATGTAGTATGTTAATGTTCAAAAAAACAGTTATGTTCTAGCTTTAACATTAAGTCGGTACTGTTTATAGGTTTATTTATGTTATTAATGTTGATGTAATATGTTATGACAGTTTATTAAGTAGAAAAGAGATTCCCTTATTTAAGGAATTTCTTTTGTTTCTATTGATTTCTATTGATAAACATCTACCAAAGATATTTGATCTATATCGATCAAAATATGAATCTATTCATTACATTTCTATTCAAATGATGTAATTCTATTCAAAATAGAGTTGTTGAATGTTTAACAAACTACATCAGTGAGATAAAAAGTTGTGAATATTAAACAATCATGTAGAAAGACAGCACTGTCTCCTACAGTTAAAGGTACAACGAATTAGAAGGTTCATATATATCTCAATAGTCAAAGATATTATTTGAATGAGAAGATTATTGTTATATTATATACCGATATGTACAACCAGAAGTTTCATAACAAAACTACTGGCTTGTACGAAAGATCTCAATATCATTTTTTACTTTTTACTTTAAATAACTGTAGCTTAACCATATATTATGCAAGACATAAATCTGCCTATTGCAAATCTTTCTTTAGACCTTAAATGTTTCATAAACTATTAATTAGACATTTACTAACATGAAAAGACCTTAATTAACTCTCGATGCCATCTTATGTTTCAGATTTTCACTGGTTTTGAATTCTATTTGCTGCTCGATACTGATTGATAATTTAATCCAAAAATGAATAATCAAGACAATGTTTTTTTTATTGTACATGACTTTCGTAATTAAGATTGGGGCCCAAGGCCTAAAATTGAAATTTTCAGCATATTCCCTTTACATTGTCTGGTTTTTGACTATTATATTGAGAACTGTCAGCTCTCTATCCAATCTTCCATAATGTATCTTTAAATTAGAATTCATTAACAAAACAAATTACATTTTGTTCGCCAATTTATTTAAGACAGGAAGTTGACAGACTTAACTTTTGAAAAATGGATGTGTTTGTAGGATACAGTAAGCATATACCGGTACATATAGCATAGGTTTATAATGCAACTCGCTAGCCTGGGTGTTCAATCCTTGCATTGCCTGAGAAAGTTCATCCAGATTTTCTGCCGTGGTTTCATCTTGTCAGTGATGCAAGACGTAGGTGATACGGATGATACGAAAAACCGAGGTCTTGTGTACACACTGGTGTGCATATAAAAGATCCCTTGGCAGATGGAATTCTAGGTTTTAGCACTGCTGTCCAGGCAAAATTTCCTGATAACACACTGCATGGCGTATGCCCGTCTTTATTAGCCCAGTTTAGGAGCAGAACAGTAGGACTTTAAACACAATTTCTTTTGTATTTCCAAACATTATGGATAATTGCAATATACAAGTAATATGTTTGTTTATACTATAATCAAAGACTGAACATGATTTACTGTGATTCAATACAAGTAATACTACTTTAACAGCTCAAACTTGAACAGTTTGTCATTTATACAGTAAAATTACAATGTTACATGCGGACAAATAAGTTGTCAAGTAAAGATAAACATGGGTTTCGAAACCTAGATGTAACTCTTTTATAAATACATTAAACATACATTATGCAAGAGCTAAATCTGATTATTGCAAGTCTTTATTTAGATGTCATAGAAATTATCAATTAGATCTTTTTTTTACACAACGAGCACAAAATCAACTCCGTAGACCCACGGATGGCTTGGATTCGGTTTGGATTTCAACACGGTTTCACTGATTGATTTATTTTTTAAATGGCGTTGTGAGTGGAGATAAACTGTTCCGTTGAAATCATAGATCAAGGCTAAATGATAGAGTATTTGAAGCGATGCATCTAAACTATATTCATCTAAACTAAAGTGCAATAAACCAAACACAGATAATGACAAATTATACAATTATGATGGTTAGCTGTATTTTTATACGCCTACATTGTTTATAACCCAAAGATCTTGGTTCCTTTCGATATTTGCGCCAATCAGATCGTAACTTCCTGAATTATGGCCCCTGATTGTCCGAAAAATATCCGATTTAAAAAACCGTTTGATTATATCACCGTACCATGGTTATGAAGGTTGAATTCGAATTTCGTGAAAATCGGACCATAATTGACGGACAAAATGGCCGCCGTTTGTACGTGAATAGTGTGAAAATATGTTATATCAAGGTTTTCGTCCTTATAGAGGTCACAATTTTGAACCAATTTTGATGAAACTTGACATGTATGTTTATAACCCAAAGACCTTGGTTCCTTTCGATATTTGCGCCCATCGGATCATAACTTCCTGAATTATGTCCTCGGATTGTCCGAAAAATCGCTTTTGTTAGCTTTTGGTCACTCTGGAGGTCAAAATTATTATTCGATTTAAAAAAACGTTTGATTATATCACCGTTACATGGTAATGAAGAAAGAGGTTGAATTTTCGTGAAAATCGGAAAAGAATTGACGGACAAAATGGCCACCGTTTGTACACGAATAGTGTGAAAATATGTTATATCAAGGTTGTGGACCCTATAGAGGTCACAATTTTGAACCGATTTTGATGAAACTTGACATGTATGTTTATAACCCAAAGGTCTTGGTTCCTTTCGATATTTGCGCCCATCGGATCATAACTTCCTGAATTGTGTTCTCTGATTGTCCGAAAAATCGCTTTTGTTAGCTTGTGGTCCCTCTGGAGGTCAAAATTATTATCCGATTTAAAAAACCCTTTGATTATATCACGGTTTCATGGTATTAAAGAGAGAATTTGAATTTCGTGTAAATCGGACCAGAGTTGACGGATAAAATGGTCGCCATGTGTACACGAATTGTGTGAAAATATGTTATATCAAGGTTGTGGACCCTATAAAGGTCACAATTTTGAACTGATTTTGATGAAACCTGAAATACATGTTTATAACCTAATGATCTTGGTTCCATTGCATATTTGCCCATATGGGATCGTAACTTCCTGAATTATGGCCCCTGATTGTACGAAAAATCACCCTTTTTAGCTTGTGGTCCCTCTGATGGTCACATTTATTATCTGATTTAAAAAACGTTTGATTATATCACAGTTACACCGTAGTTATGGATGAGTTTGAATTATGATTTTCTGATGATTACTTAAAATGCACAAATCTAGTTGACTGCCCGGATGATTTGGCTGCTGTGTGGGCATATCTTTTGTTGCCCGGCAACCTTTTTTCTTGACTGTTATGACCCTTAACTACTGTCATTCTAAACTGAAAGAAAAGCTGAATTAGATGCTGTTCAGGTAAATTAGATGTAAAACTATACAGTGACAAAACATTAGGAAACAAAAATTAATTATTTGTCACACACTTTAATGACCTCTGCAAAACAATCAAGCAATAAAAATTTCAAGTGGATTGTTGTTGAGATTGAAGAAATCTATTAGATATTTCAATTTGGCCCACTAGCATTTCAAATCATGCATGTAGATTATGGTTTTATTTTAGGCCCGCGAACAAACACCCCCCATCCATATTTATGTGGATATTCCACACTAATTGTAAATAGAGATATTAGAACTGCTGGCTTGGTATTACTTTGTGAGTTAATAAAGAGTTTTACTGCAAGCAATTTAACACTTCATATAGCACTAGATTGGGGTACTGATAATAATTGAAACAGTATAAGAAGTGGATATAGTCTCTCTGCTCCTAGTTGTAATGAGTATTTTGAGCCTATAATAAGGACACTGACAGCTGAAACTTTGCTCTTCCTCATAATATCCCTGAAATCTACTGCAGGCGTCTATCAAAATTACTTGGCAATTATAAGGGCTTCTTAAGAAGCGGCATTATTCGTGAAATTTGAGAAGTTGGCAACGATCCAGAAGTGTGCCAGGAATAAAAATTTTCACGCTACTGTCCAATCAGGTGAAAGAATGTACATGTCTGATTAGTAACAGCCAATCACCAGCTTCTGTTCTGAATTTCAACTTTTTTTTCTCACTTGAACGATTTCTTGCCTTCAAAATCCTAACATACTAACAGGTCACTAAAATATAAAGTACGATTTTGCAGTCTTATTTTTTTTTTCTCACTGAAGTTTATCGAAAACATAGGAAGTCAGTTTATCTCATGTCAAGAGAAACCATTAAGTTTTGGGTGTTTTTTCCAGGGTTAATAGAAATGGTTATTGTTGTGAATTCATCCATTAGTATTCCTCTATGTTGAATTCAATTTTATTACTTGTTGTTGAATATTTATAAATTCAGTGGGATGTTACCGGATATTCCGGTCTCCTGAGATATAATCTATTATGATTTATGATGTAAAAGTATAATTTACATAAATGTCTGTCATATTTATCATATTCTTTGACATTACCAAGCATTAAAATTTCTGATTAGTTTTGTTTTTTCTCTAATTTGAAATGAGTCATGCTGAAACATCTATAATGATATTTTGAAAATTGGAGCTTTTAATAAATAAAATTGCATATTGATGTCTTTATTAACATCAGCTGGTGGATGATACCAATCTGTAATTTTAATATCAAATTCAAGAAAGGGATAAGAAAGGCTTGCTGAATCCTTACCATTGAATTCTGTTCCCATTTAAAATGAAATTTGATAGTGCTCACATGAATAAATGATTCTTACGATTCGAATAATCAAGAACTCAAATATTTTATCAGATAACCTGGAGACATAATCATACTCTTTGGAATGATAGTCCCATTTTGGTGGATGTAATTGTAGCGAGCCGAAATTGAGAATAACCCTTCTATTTCGATGATCCTGCTGTATGCCACATTCTTGAATTCCCAATACAATGATTGTAAATACTGCATCTATTAGTTGTGATATTTGAACACAAAAAATTCATGAAACAAATGCAAAAAATCGGTTAGTGAGTGGAATTCATAGTGAGTTTACCTCCAAGGCAAATGAAATGATACAGTTTAGACATGTGCAACAGTTGAAATGGGTCCATTTTGGTATAATTGAATTGTAACTTTTTACTAAATAATGGGGAGAAATTCAGTGACTAATTTCATTTGATTGTTCGTGTGCGAACACAAAAATCTGATGAACTTTTTTATTTGCCAATTTTTTTTTAGAATGTTTACTGTAACAGGATGGCTTGACAAGAGAAAGTGCTCCTCAGTAATTTCTAACTATTAGTGCTGACAGCTTGCAGACTTCCTGCCAGAGAAGACCCAGGTCAGTAGCATCAAATCTTCAAAGTGTATACACATGTAGCCATAGAACATTCTGTTTCAAATTTCACAATTATTCTTCTCTCCCAAGTCAAAAACAGATACATGAAAAAGACTTTTATTTGGCACCATTTAATGCTTTACTCAACAGTACTCAAGAGAATCACTTCAAGACAAAAATGGCTTTCTGTAATATTTCAGTCTCTTTTTTCTCTGATTTTTTTTTCTCCTTGTAACCTTGTTCCAAACATATTAACAGTTGTTAAAACTGTGGTAAATAGTTTGATACAATGAATTGTGTTTGTGTATACCTGGAATATAGCAAACCTTTATTAATTTATCTTGATATAGATTGAAATAAAAGATGACAACAATTGGGTTAAGTGTATTCAAATGTAATACAGGAAGCTTAATAAATGTTTTTTTTATTTTCGCTAGAAATAGCATTATGTATAATTGTGGTTAACTATTTTGGGTGTAGAAACACCAGTGGATTAGTCTTGGAATTGTCATGAATAAGGGGGGAATCACGTTGCTTAGTGGGTAGGGCGCTGGCTCACTAGTTTGGAGGGCGGGTGTTTAATCCTTGCATTGGCTGAGAAAGTTCATCTCGATTTTCCGGCGTGGTTTCCCCTTGTCAGAGATGCAGAACGGAGGGTCTGACAAGGACAGCTGCATAGTCGTTTGGACGTGCATGTAAAAGATCCCTTGGCAGTTGGAATTTGATATGAGAGAGGCCGTAGCCTGCGGTGCCCAGGCAAAATTTCCCTCATAGCACACTGTATGGCAAAAGCCTTTCTTCCATTAGCCCAGGTTAGGTACAGAAGAGTACGTTAAACCCCATCTCATGTCATGAATAAGTTATTATCTGTGGTGCTTGGAGATGGGGGCACAGAATTAATAGAAGTTGGATAGTCACATAACCTTGTTATCTACCCCATAAGTACCTGTAGTAGTTATTTAGCTGAATAAGTTAGTAATTAGGCATATCATGTACACAAAAAACTGTTGGCATTTAGCTCAAATACACCAATAATAAAGGTTATGTTCCAAGACAAATGGAATTTCTTTTGAGAGATTAAACGAGTACATTGAGAATTGGGTTTAATGTGTCTATTACACTTTAAAATATTCCTTCTAATGTGTTTGTTATGTGACGTGTTATTGATTTTTAAAAGCTGCCAGAGTTTAAACAAAAACTTGTTGACTTCAATTTTAGTTTAATCCATATGTATGTTTTGTTGTCAAGTTCGGCTTTCTTCCATATTTTCAAGTTACAAATAGCAAAAGGATAGAAAATTTGAAATGTTTCAAATTGGCTTCAAGCTTATTCCCTGAAAAAACCAAACTAGGATTAGAAACCCTAGCAAATATTTTCGTTGCTCTCTCTTTTACAAACCAAATTGAATTTAAAAACATCTTCAAATTAAAGAAAAACATGATTATATTATGTTGGCTTCTTTTAGTAAAATAATAATGGGTCATTAATCAAAACAGACAGAACAAAAGGCACCAGAAAATGGATGGATAAAATATGGTCAATATCAAATTACAAAAGTTATAAGATGTTATGTGTGACAAGATGTTTAAAAAATGTTACAAATAATATTTAATATAGTTTTGTTGACTGTCAATTATGAGAAAATATATATCATGAAGAATTAACCAATAATACATCACCATAGTTGATTTTAATCCAAACATATTTGAACTGTCAGGTCAAATTTAGTATTATATTTATTTGCCTCTGGTGTTTGTTCTTCCTTTTCTGATTTCATAAATTAACCTCTGGGGTGTAAACGTTAATTGACAAATTTATATAGATGTACATGTACAAATATTGATTCTGTTTACGGTAGTGTGGAAGTGATCAGTTATGACTTTTCTTATGCAAGGGAGGCAATCCAATGCAAACACTAATTTGAAATGCAGATGAAATCACCAGACTGCTGATTACTTGAAATAATAATTCCAGTTCTCTTTACCAGATGCTAAGTTTATTAAGTGAAGTACTACCAACAGATCTACTTTGGTAATGCTATGTAGGCCTATTTCATTTTTTGGAAAGGCTTATCTGTTGAGTAAATTAAGATTGAAAGATGAATGTTGCATTTGATTGCTTTTAGAATATCGGTAGGCCTAATTATTTTTTCTTCTCTTTATGATAATGTAAGTGGATTTCTAATTATCCAATTAAAATTGTTCCCAGGAATCAATCAGCAAAAGAGAACATAAAAAATTTCAGTATCCCGAAGGAATACTACCATTGTAAAACATCTTCAGAAATATTACAAAAAACGACTTTGTAGATAATTAATTCCACTTTCGTTAGAAATCGTTCATTTTTTTTGTAGACTATGGCAACTTGTTTATCAATGGCACTGGCACATATTTGGCAGTTTGAATGTTATTTCTTAACAACTGAAGAAGTTTTGACGAGTATATATCCAGTGCATCACTTTATATATATTATTGTAATCTTCACAAGAAAGTTAGCAGAGCTATCAAAAGCAGGTGTGATAACTGTCAGTCATCTTAAACGGGGCATTGTGGGATGTGTCTGCCATCGAAATTCCTGACATTGTTTACTAAGCTGTTGTCATGTAACTAATTGTATTGAAGAAAATGGGAAGTAAATCACCTTCTGACACTTGGCCTGTATACTTTATCCCAAGTAACAGATTAAATTTATCTTTATTTGATTTCCCCTGTCTGGAATATTCAAATATATATTTTATAGAATAACAAAAAGGTATGTCTTATCAAAATTATCTTGATAGGATTTAGTTAAAAAAACCCTTATTTTCACCTTTCTTCTGTATATTTTTATCTTAACAATTTCCTGTCTTCAGTATTCAAATATATATTTTTAAAAGTTAGTCTTATCAAAATTATCGAAATAGGGTTTTTGTTTAATTGCCGTGAGCAATTTTTAAAGTTCATGCTCTCTGTTTGAAAAAAACTAATTTCACCTTTCATCGTTTGTGTTTTAATGATGTTTTTTTCTCCCCAGTAACAAAGAAGAACGAGTACATCTTGGCTAAATATAATGATTAACTTTTAATGAGACTATTAGTAGAAAGAGAAATGGTTTCTGCATCAAGACTGACAGGAAAACATAATGTCATGACTGGAACATTTTCTTCCATCATGGAATTTACAGTAACCTGCTGTGTAATTATATAATTCTCTAGTCAAATCAGTTTTTGTTGCTATTTTCATCTTGAGACTCAAGTACATAATAAACACACAAATGACTCATTGAAAAATAGGCACAAATTCTGAAAATGCTGTTAAAAGGAGAAATCACAGAATTATTTCCTTGAGTAGAACTGGTTATTTTTTTTTTTGTAGAAAGCTCTTATAGAACCTATCAACTATCTGATACTGTATGATATATTTTTTAAGAAATACCAAAGTCAAGTTGTCTGGTAAGACGGGCTGAAAACAAGTTATCACCTTAAGCCTGGATAAACATGTCTATAGTAGGTATAGGCCTATCCAATGGTGAACTTCTTGCTATACTTTCAATTTTTTGTCCAATGAGCTATAGAATTTTGCAAGTTATTGCTGTGTTTCAACTAACTATTTTTGTCAGATCATTTCCAAACTGTCCAAATGACATAAATCAGCTATTTATAAGCATTTTTGGTGTTTCGTTGGTATAGTTAAACACAATTGTGTTTCAGAGACCATTTGAAAACTGGAATTGCTCCTTTAATATAATCTATTGTTTAAATTTTAAAGGAGGGGTTTCAGACACTTTTTAAGGAATAGAATAAAACTGTGTGCAAAACTCTTAGAAAACCATATTTTAGTCCTTTGCAACTATCAGAGACTAATTATGGCAAACCTTCAGTTTCAGTGTGGATTTGGAAATAGGTTGCCAAATTCCATGCTTACATGCATTTGCCTGTTTGTCCATGTTCATGCCAGAGTTGGAGTGATTTGTAAATATTGCTATTATCCAGTCACACATTGAAAAATGAAATTGCTAATATGAGTTGGGGCTCTCTTTCCTCCCTGAAATGAGTTATGGAGCTAGTGATCATTTCTGAACTGATTCAATATTTAGTCTTTTCATTTGGATACTTACACTTATTTCATCAATCAATAACCTATATAAAATGGAACTGGTCCTTTAAATAGTTTATATTGCACAAAAATATCCTGCTCAAATGGATTCTTCTGGTTACTGGTAATTAAAAAAACAACAATGATTGATGTGTGCAAAAGGTTTTGTCTTTGTTATTGAGTTGTACTTACCAACAGAAAAAGGGAAAAAAACATTAGAATGCAAAAAACATAAAGATACATTATAGTAGATTTCTCTGGTTTCCTCCCACTTCTAAAGACCACTAAAATCAAATTATTGAAATAAAAATAAACCATATTGTTAGTCCCAAAATGACGTTGTTTGTGTTGAGTGGAGTTAAACCCCATCTCTCTCTCTTTCCGTCTCTAATAGTTCAAAAATAGATAATGCAAAGTGGATATATTGAAAATTAAATTCAAATCACTTTATTACTAGTTATCACTGTTTGTAGTTTTGACAAGATATGTGCGTTGATTTTTTATGATTTTAACTATGGTACTGATATATTTAGTCTTTCCCTCACATCTCTTTTTTTAGAATTAAATCATTAAAATGCCAAACCATTTTAATCCGGTTAAAATCTCGAGCATTCAATGGAAGTGAAAGTTGATTAAGGTTTAGTCAAGTTAACGAATGTTTAATTAGTAATTATTAAAGCAAGACCTGCTGTAAGCAAATTTAACTCTTGAATAATGTACCTTTAAGTTAACTACCGGTGAATGTTTTATTAACTGATTTTATAGACAATACAAAACAGAACATAACAGTTTACACCGATACAGAACAGACAATACAAATTGGAGAAAAACGCACTTAGTTCTTGAAATATCAACATATTATCACATCGATTTAGCCCAACGCAAAATGACTTTTAATCAAATTTTGTATTCCCACTGGCAGGATTAGAATTGGTATATAGCAAACAGAACTGATTTATCCCTTGGTGGCATAGCATTAGAAATGTGATGAAGAGTCAGCAAACTCAGCATCATATGGATTAAGGTTTTGATGTAGAAAATAGGTCAAGTGACGTTGCTCTACTTACAAAGGCACAATTAAAATGATGACAATGACTGAATATTAATGGAAGCTATTTTTCTGAACTGATTCTCTTGTCAGTGGATGTATTCAGATGTTTCATGTCTTCTTCCACCAATAAATATTGTTGATCAGTCTCAGATTACAATTTAATGGTGGAATAATAGTCATTAAAGACTATTAGAACAAGTACTTCAAATCAGTAATACAATCACTCTAAATGAAAAAGTATTTTATATTACTGTTTGTAGTTACTAATTAAAAACATGGCTATTTAAAAATGTGTGAGAAAATAGGCTGCTCCACTAAAACTGTGGAAGAACTTGAATAACCAATATAAATGTGGATGGACTTTAGTAACATTGATTCACTGGCCTCCAAAATTGTGAAAGGACTTCAGTAACAACTAAAATTGAAGAACTTCAACAAACAACAACAATGTGTAAGGACTTAGAAATTGAAGAACTAAACAAGTGATAAATAAACATTTTATGTATTGAAGCACTTGTCTTGAATGGATGTGATAAATAAACGTGATAAATTGAAGCACTAAAGTCTTGAATAAATGTGTGGTCAATGAAAGTTACACAACTTTATTGCAGTAGTATTTTATTTTTATGCTCACACCAAAGTTAAAATCCTGTTCATCAAGGGTTCACTCAAATCATAAAGGAAAATATTTTGTCTGTACAAAATACATTAAATTTTTTTCAATGTAGCGGTAAATGTATTAATTATTGAATGTAACTTACAGTCTTCTTATTATTTATAAGTTTTTAACTTCTATCTCTCTACCTCTTGTTCAGCTCTATCTTGCTTTCAATCTTACTCTCTCTCTCTATACCTGTGGTTCTATACTCTTTTAAGGGATGTTGGCTTTCATCGCACCATTTGCACTTGATCATTAGATGAACTAATTAAACTAAATATAAACTCTTGAGAGGATGTTTGTGGGATAACAAATGCCTGATAAACAAATTCCTGCTCTTGTTTACAGTACAAGAGATGGTTGTACCTTTAACCAAGTTTGATTATACAAATCATTGATCTGTTCAGAAAAAGAAAATTATTGGTGTCTTGCAACTGTCTATCTGTTCAATAATCAGCTATTCAAATTCACAAACCCAAATTGTATATGTCTGTCACAAAAAACTGGCTGAATTGAGGAATCTTAAAATTCTACTAGGCAATTTTTTTTTTTTAGAAATAACTTAGGGAATAAACTAATGACAGAAATAGCAATATAATACTTTTATTTACATACCCAGAGAACCAAAAGTAATACTCTGTATTTTACTAACGAATTAAATACCATTAATCACTGCTCTTGATCTCATTATATTGTATATTATTAATATCTGGTCATATTATAATACATCTTTGTTTTTGATCAATTTAGGTTAGTAATATTTACAAATAAGTCTATTGTACACAATTTTATATTAATATATTGAAATTTACTGGAACATCACATGTATGCATATATGTTCAGGAATAACAACTAAAAGTCAAGTTCGTTTCCATGGAAACCAAAAAAAATATTGAAATTGAGAAATATCTAATTACCAAAAAGGCACAACTACTCTAATAGGCTGATATCAAATATAGCATCAAAATTGTAAAAACACAAAAAACACACTTATTAAAACCTGAGAAATTTCTAATTAGCAAAAGGCATAACTTATATTACAGATTGATGTGAGTACAAAGTGCTGTAAATATGCTACTGAAACAAAACAAAAGTACAAAGCCCATTATATCCTTCCCTTAATTACAGTCGGCGCACTGCATGTTATTCTGTTTACTTTAACATTAATAAAATAATACAAGTCTTTTTAACTTCATATTATTAAAGGGCCAATCCAGATAAAATATTGGAGAATGAAACTGCTTGATTTTATGTTAAAATCCCTTAAAATTGTCTATTTTATGGTTGTGCAACTACTGGTAACTCAATATATCTGATACTTTTTCCAATGATTTAAACCCGCCTTCATCTGGAAATGGAGACTGGTGTCCCAAGCTGTATAATGTGGTGTCTGGATAAAACAAGACTTGAATTCTATAAAAATAAAGGGTAGGGGAAATTTACCTTTCGTTCTCAAGTAAAGTTAAAGCACAGGGGTCATTCACTGCATTGACCTCTCAAGGAATGGGAATCAATTATCGGGTCAACCAACTGAAATCTTTCAGATAAGCATTTTAGAAGGTTATGCCCAAAAAACTCAATATTTTGAGTTGAAATTTTGAGACAAGGTAAATACACCATTTCTCTATATTTTGGCTCTTAAATTTCATAGTACTCTTGACTTTTATTTTAAGACTATTCAAATTGTGATAGTCCCTTTAAAAACAAACTTTAAATTTCATATTAGATTAGATATATATGTTGCCCTATGTTAAGAAAAATATTAGCCTCTTAGATGACGGCAAAAGTGGATCGAGAGGATCTAACTTTGCACAACCATTGTTTTTTTCACCAACTTCTATTATTAGTGCCTTTTTGATATGTCCACATGAAAATGTGGACGTATATTGTCGTCGCCCCTGTCCGTCCATCTGTCCATCCACAATTGTTTGTGAACAGTCTACAGGTCACATTTTTTATCTGATTTCAATGAAACTTAAAATATAGGTTTATCAACCTAAGATCTCGGTTTCTTATTGAGATGTATCGCACCAGATTGTACGAAAAATCACATTTTTAGCTTATAAACACTGTAGGGGTCACAATTTTGAACCGATTTTGATGACACTTGAAATGCATGTTTATAACCCAAAGATCTTGGTTCCTATCGATATTTGTGCATATCGAATCATAACATCCCGAATTATGGCCCCTGGATGTCAAAATTATTATCCAATTTAAAAAAACGTCTGATTACATCAACGTTACACCATAATGAAGGTTGAGTTCGAATTTTGTGAAAAACAGACCAAAATTGCCGTACAAAATGGCCGCCACTTATACACGAATAGTGTAAAAATATGGTATATCAAGGTTGTGGACCCGGTAGAGGTAACAAATTTAATATACTCTAAGATCTTGGTTCCTTTCGATATTTGCACATATCAAATTGTAACTTCATGAATTATGGCCCTTGATTGTAGGATAAATCACTTTCTTTTTACCTTGTTTTCTATCCATCTCGCGAAAATGTGGGTGTATCCTGCCTGGCAGTGGCTGGTTAATTGTGTGGAATGAATTTAAACAACTGATAAAATATTCATAATCACATCTTGTCTTAGAAAACAGAAATTAGATATATTTAGAAACATCTTTAAATTTCTCATTACTTTCTCAGGACAAAACCATTACATTTATGTATTTTTATACATGTAATATACACATATAAATTAGTTTTAAAATGAAATTGTAAAACCATAGTGAAATCAATATCATGATTCTTATTTCGATTCCAATTTCTAATTACTGTTGAAAATATGTCACTGAATACCCATTACAGCTATATGCAATGTACTTTTCTGTCATACAGAATGAAAGATGATATTAATTAATATCAGCTTTAGATCATTAGTTTCTTTATTTGGGTGTAAATCAATAGTGTATCTCATATATTGGACGTGGATTATTAATGTACCTGTAAGTCAGATGTGTTTGCCTTCACAGCATGAAAATAAACATATTATTTGGCATCAGACATCTGATTGTAGCCATCACAGTTCAATCTGAGATTTCATTAGTATAATCTATGAATTATCACAGTTCATTTCATTAACATACGGTTCATAAGTGTTGTCTTGTCTGACCTCTACATTTAATAGATAATTGTTAGACAGGTTGGTTTTATAACTTTTAAAAAACAATAGGGATTATGGACAAGTTTGTCATCTTTATCTAATAGATATTAGTAGGCCTATAGCAAAATCAGAAATAGTTTTTTTTTGTCAATATTTCAAAAATTGAAAGGGATCATGATAGAAACTTCACTTATTATTCAGTTGGTATGAACCGTGTAAATTTGAGCACCAGTTTGACCCCTTTGTCTTCTAAATAATAGTAGAACAATTGAAAGGTGTTAAGGAACAAAGTAGAAAATTAACTTATTATTCAGTTTGTATGTATAAATTAGAGGGTTTTTTGCTGGTTGGGATGATGTAACAATAAAATTTAATATTATACATACATCCAGACCTTTGAAATCTCGACCAAAATTTCTTAGAAAACCCGCCACAGATATAACCTCTCTTAGAAAGGTGAAATTCGTATTAAAATACAATCTTTTGGAATGAAATTACTAATTTTACACAATATATATCTTAAAGGAAACATTTTCATTTGAAATACAAGTTTTTATTGAAGGAACTACATTGCAGACTTATGCATACCTTGTGTTTAAAGTTTTAAAGAATTTGTATGTTTTGTTTTCCTCTTAATTTAGTTTAAAATGAGAAATGACTTTTTAACATTATTTGGTAATTGACAGGAAACCATTAAGATTTCTGCTGTGCTTTGATGATGTCTACATGTGGTTTCAGGTGTGTATGTACCATTCTGACAGCAGATATCAGGAATTAAATACAGTAAGCTTTCCTGATTTACTACTCTAACAAGCAGACGGCTTTAGAGGCAGACATGATGTATTTTACAAGGAGAGGGTCAGCCAGGTGATCTGATGAGGACTTTATCTCCCAAATTTCCATTTTTATTATACTTCTGTTTCCTGGCATGTCAATCACCAATCAAGTGAAGCGAGCCAATCAATGGCTTCTTTGAAAGACTGGCTGAAATGTATCTGATCAAATCACCACAAGAGATTCTGCACTTTCTGTAAGATAATTTGTCTGTGATTGAAGCAGCCATTAACAGTGATTTTATACATTTTATATGCTATAAGATGTTGACTTTAATCGGACCCACAATTCAAAATCTTTTGTAGCCAGACATTATTATGGTGTTACAACCATGACATTCAAATCTAAAAATAAATTATAAATATCTGTTTGGGTCAAGTACAGTATGGTAGAAATATGTTTGACAAAGAAGAGAAAATGTACCCAGTAATTTTGAAATCATATTCAGGATTTCCAATGGGGATTCTTATAAGTACATTTACTTCTATTTTTGAGATAAGAAATCTTGTCTGGAAATAATACCCTCAATATACATTTATATCTAATGCCTTCTAAAAAAATCAAATAAACATTCAAAGACCCTGGCCAGTGACATCCTTTGCTATTGATTGTACTTTTAATATAAATAAGAATGAAGCACTACTTTTGAGCTTCCACTACTTTAATTTTGTATCTTGAAAACTGATTATTCCTTGTGGGCTATTTTCTACCATAATATGTGTGTTATTTTCTTCTAACAGGTAAATTAACTATATAAGAAGCAGACATCATGTTGTGAAGATGGTTTCAAAGACAACCTGGAAAGCAGCAGCCATATTAAAGTCATCAAATTGTCTGTTGGAAACAGAAACCAGCTTCAACAAATCACTACAACAGAACCATGCAGTAATTCTACTGATGTAGTCATAAATAAATCACTCATTAAATTAAACCAGACTTTTTTTTTCAGTGACACACTTTTTGTTTTCTAGGCTGAAATTAAGAAACAGCAACTACCATTTCTATTGGCAGACATCTTACATTATTATAATGTGTTAATTTGTTTGTTAGCAAAAAATTTAATTATGTTCTGAGTTCTGTGCAGTTGCATGGAATAGAAACCAAGGAATTTGAAGTGGAATAGGTACAAACACTACACTGTAGGGGAAAGCGCCATGGTAGACATTGTTTCCAAATTCCTTTCTGAATTATGTATTTTAAAAAATGAATGTAATAAAAGAAATTGTCAGACATGCAGCCAAGACACTTTTCTCGGTGAAATCCAAATACAATAGACCTACCTATGTACACAGTTGTCTAAAGATTTATTTCAAACATCTTTATCTGAAGAATGCCCAGAAGCTATTCTTTATTTAAAGCCCAAATGTGAGAATAAAGTTTAACAAGTCAGTTTAAAATCATACACAATAAACACTACTTTTTATTTTAACACATTTGGTCTAATCTAAAAACTATTATTCTTTTAGTTCTTAACTGTTGGGATGCAACCTTATATACTTACTGTGTTTATAAAAATATACATCAAGATGTCTGCACCTTTAACAAGACTGGTAAAATATCAAATAAAAACATGTTCCTAGCTATCATCAAATAAACATTTGATATTTAGACAGCAATTACACCCTTGTAACCCAAAACACTTTTAGTTTCCACTACTACTTGACTTATACCATAGTGCTGATAGTCTTCTCTCAGGGTGTGTTGGCCACCTATATACATCTAGGTTTCTTTTACTTACATTCAATATATTGAATCTTTATAGACATGGTGCCAAAATTCTTTCGGTCTCTGAGTTTTATAAAGGCTGTTAAAGGCTGGTGATGCTAATTCAGGTCGAGATTATGGCATGGGAATTAGGGAATGCAGCCCAGAGCTTTTACTAGCTGGAAGACCTCGGGAGATAGGCCTAAACTGAAAAATTGTTGCATTTGTGTATGCTGGATTAAAGTACTTTCTTTAAATTATCTATTTGAAAAAGGGTTCAATAAATATACTTTAGTTCCTCTGCCAATCTTACGTAGCCTTTCTGATCCTTAATTTCTAGTAAGGAGAAAGATTTGTTATTAAGTTGAATCATGTCATTATCTACAAACATAGAGATCGTAATTTTTATACCTTATAAACCAGGTATCGTAATTTATTAAAGGGGGTATCAATGATTAAAATATTTAATATTGTAAACATCTATAGACATTCATATTCTCAAAACCATTTAATCTACTCTTAATCCAGCAGCTGTTGAGGTCGCTTGTATGGTATTTATTCCAAAAGAAATGTAAGAATCACAGTGATAGATGAGAAGACTCAAACTCATCATTATGATCTGGTCCGTTTTACACTAAAAATTGTATATTTTTAATATCGTCAACTGATTGAAAATTTTGTAATTCTAACCATC
This sequence comes from Patella caerulea, assembly GCA_036850965.1. Taxonomy (NCBI): domain Eukaryota; kingdom Metazoa; phylum Mollusca; class Gastropoda; family Patellidae; genus Patella; species Patella caerulea. The sequence continues at coordinate 32,275,068 of JAZGQO010000006.1, forward strand.
TTTAATATTCGAGTTTCTAATTTTAGAATGATACAACTTTGATCAAGTATAGTAATATGTTAGAAGAGGATTTGGTGGGTGTCACATAAACTGTTAGTGTGTTCAGGGTTTTGTCAGCTTATTCTGCCAATCAACACGTCTTCAATAACTTGTATGGTCTTGAGAAGAAATCACTAGTTACACCAATACCGGCGATTCTCCTTCCATTTCTATCTTGGGCTATAATACAGCAACATTTCCTATAATGGTACATTTCTGAGATTAATCAAGGCTTTCCGCTTTAAACAGATATAAAATTCTGCATCCACCTTAACTAAAACAAATTATATTTTATTTTGGAAATAAACCTGTAGGAAAACTGGTTACTAATATGGAAACGTTTTAAGGCGGACATTTGATGGAAATTGAATTCCAATACATAGTGGCACTGAGTGCTAAAAATGGATGAAGAATAAGGTAATGACTCACGGTGCATCGTATGGAGGTTAATAACGTCTTGTAAAAGTAATGATTCTATAGTGCTGAGGGGAATTCTGATTGATCATGGCATGCAATGACAGATGTGTTCATGCCCCCAAATAATCAACAGTTATACGTCACACCATCTCCCCATTTCAATCTTACAAAAAGCATAAAGTAGGACATCGAGGTCATTCCCTGTTATAACCGGACGAAATGGTGACAATGTAGTTTACACTGTACCGCAGAAGTAATTCAAGATCGAGGGCATCAAATCTACAGTAATTCGTTCTTCCTTTCCATTTCAGTAATAGCGATTATCGGTTGTGTTTTTTAGATGAAATATTACGACACGCCAATAGCGTTTGTCGCTAAAAAAATCAGATTTCCCACGGCTCAATTCACCCTAATATGTACTCAGATTGATCATTAACATGTAATTAAAAAAAAAATCAAGACATCAACGCTATATAATTTTCCGCGGATTCCAGACATGCTTATTATTAATTTTTGCGGACAACAGAATTCCGCATAATTTTGTAACACCGAACTTATTCATCATTCCAGTTACGATTTAATACATGCCAATATTGAAACGAATCGAGATTTTTAGCATATCCACGTATATTTCAAGATTTGTCAAAATTATACAAAAATTTTGACCTGTAGAGTGTCCGTATGGTTTTTAATGAGGTTTGAGAGGTAGTAAATGCCCTTTCTCCTGATGGTCTATGTATCTTGAATTGTTTGCGGCGAATTCACAACCCCGCACGTTTCATTTTAAAGCAAATTACATACCATATATTTATTTAGTGAAATTAAAAACTACGTTTCAAAAATAAGGTAATTTTGGCTAAGGAGAATACACCCCCCACCCCCACACACACTTATATGATACGTATAAAACCAAATGTTAGTGATTGGCCAAATAATATTATCAAATAATATTATACTATTGGTTAATTCCTTGCTTCAGGGTAATTTTAACATTGATAAAGGTTTTAACGTAGATTTAATATCAGGATCTTTAGACCGTTGACCGATTTTCTCCCAGTTCATTTTAGTTTTTATGTAGATTTGTTAGCATGGATTATTATATTTTTGCTCATAGTTGAATACTACTATGGCTTCCAATAAGTTCCAGCATGCTTCCAACGTACTCTGGCTTCAAGCCATGAAATCAATAAAAGATGTAGTACACTTCCGCCCTAATGTGTTTTAATCGGTTAGTATTATTAAGGTCGTGTCAACCAACACGTGTATGAAACAAAGGAAAGGAGAATTAGAAAAACCTCGACAGAAAGGTACAGTCCGTACAGGGTTAAATTAAAACGAGAATTTCATATTTTTAAAGCCCCAATATGTCCCAATCTTCATTCTGGTCAACAAATTGTATTATTTTACAATTCCAATTAATTGATGATATAAAATTCATCTTAACACACCTGATTTAAAAAAAATTGGAAAAATTCAACTAATTGATTTGAAAAGTCTAACGTAAACTTTTTCAAATGTGACTTTGATTTAAAATATTTTCGAACCCTCTGGACAAGTAAAATAGGTCGTAATGGATAATTCACTCAACAGGTAAGGACACTTAAACATCTAGTACTAAGAATAAGGCTATTATTTATTTTCTGTGGCTGCCAAGCCAGCAAGAGTGTTATTGTCCCTTTAAGTTATATTTTAAAACTGTATTAAATAAAGCCTTAAAATAGATGGTATCCACAAACAGTTCTACCTTGTTAAAGAATAATCATATTAATCTTAAAATTCACTATTGTAAGTTGAGAAATTGACAAAAGAATCATTTTCAACGTTTGAAGATAGCTCTTCCATGGGCGGAATATTATTTCAGGTAGGAATTATTTTTAAGGGTTGGAAATAAAGCCTATGATCGCATAATAGTGAGTTGACAATCTACTGGGCAAAAGACACAGAAATAATTGTTTTGACTTTCTAAGAAAATATGAGATTCTCGCTTTAAGCGGGTGCTGACTGGGCTGCAATGAAGGGCTTCGAAATTAATTATAATTTATATTTTTGATATAAAGCAAAATAGTGTTAATTTTATGATTGTATTAAAATCGATTGACACAAATTGCATATATTCATATAGTGTGCCGGACAATATTGGAAGAAGCTGGACCCCCCCCCCCACACACATACAAGCTGGAAAGACCCTGAAAGACATATTTTTGTTTATTCGTAAAACCCCCTTAAAAAAAAACAATCAGTTAGCTGGTGGCACTGGTGGCTTTGCTGGTACCAGAGTGTGACCATTGATAATATATACATTATAATATACAAATAATCCCACACTCGATAGATCTGAGTTGTGACGTTATCAAATGAAGATGTTAAGGTGCTAATAAAACAGATTTATATTGATGACATTCTCCAAAGTTTAGATATAATATGTGAATTAGAGCAACTAACACTAACTTTTGCAACGAATTGTCTTTATTATTTCTCTTTTACCAACGTTAAACCCAGGTGTATGAGCTCGATGGCAATTAGGGAGGCAGAATCGGGTTACAGACGGCGGCGCCGGAATTCTTCAGTAGCGGGGGAGCAATGCTTACCATGTATAATGTATGGACCCCAAAGAAAATTTGACGGCCGTAAACGCGATTTCCTGCTATTCCATACACTGAGTACAGTAACTTCAAAGTGGTCTAATAGAGCCTAATGAAGATTCAACCAAGCAATCATTTACAGTCCACGGAAATAGGACCGTCGGGAGGGAAATTTTGAAAATTTAACTGGCGCAAACTCGTCCTCATGCTTTTTCAGTTTGTGAATACAACTACTTCAATGTGGCCAATATAGCTTACCATTGGTGGCTGACCTGAATCCCCAATTAAAATCGTCTCGGAGTATGGAGGGCTTCTCTTTACAGAGAAAATTTTGAAAATTTAACTACTGCAAATGCGTTTTTCTACTTATCTAGCCCATGAGTTAATGGTTCTCTAATGGTTTTGTAACCGAAATCCCACTTCATGTCGACCCGAATTCCAATCATGACCCTCAATCACACTGCACAGCTGCATTCACAAATAATAATCGATGTCCCCCAAAATGCCGGACAATGTTGAGTGGCTGCAGACAAAATGTTTGAATCCACAGCAAATTCAGTACAAATTCGCGATTTTCAATTAGGTGAAATAATATTTTTTCACCGTTACCCGTCTGCCCGAAAAGTCAGATTGCCCAAAAGTTAGTGGGGTAGCTTGCCCCCTATTATAGCTCGCACGCATATGGTTAAACCCCACTTCATTTTATTTCTTATAATTAGTTATTACATGAACAAAATGCAAGTTATACATGTAAATTTCAAAATCTCTTTATGGTTTTACAGGACAGTGTTTTCGTTAGGGGGTTTATATATTTCTTTGGCATTTTAGTCCAGGAGCTAATGACAAAATAATATGGTCATCAGTTACAAAAGGTTTGACCCCCCAAATTTGTAGCAGTCGTCCGTGCGAGTAAAAATCAATTGGTCAGATCGTGCACTGCTGGGGCGTTTAGCCACAGCAGCACCTTAAAGTAGCGCCCAGGGGGCCTAAAATTAGGTCATAAGTTACATGGCTGAAACTTTCTAGGGACAATGGTATCCTTAGTCCGAGTAAATATTTCACAAATCTAACCAAAATTTCTGGGGCTTTCCCCAAGTCAGACCACGCCCATTATCGCCTCACGGGACCAATAATATGGTCATAAGTTACATGGCTGAAACTTACCAGAAACAAAGATCCACACTTGGTAATTATAATTTTCAAAAATCTAACCAAAAGTTTGGGGGCTTTCCCCAAGTCAGATCGCTCTAAAGTATGGCCGACCACGCCCTAAAAATGGGACTTTTTATATGGTCATAAGTTACATGGCTGAAACTTACCAGAAACAAAGATCTACACTTGGTAAATACAATTTTCAAAAATCTAACCAAAAGTTTGGGGGCTTTCCCCAAGTCAGATCGCTCTAAAGTATGGCCGACCACGCCCTAAAAATGGGACTTTTTATATGGTCATAAGTTACATGGCTGAAACTTACCAGAAACAAAGATCTACACTTGGAAATACAATTTTCAAAAATCTAACCAAAAGTTTGGGGGCTTTCCCCAGGTCAGATCACTCTAAAGTATGGCCGACCACCCCCTAAAAATTAGGCTTTTTATATGGCCATCAGTTTCATGGCTGAAACTTACCAGAAACAAAGATTCCCACTTGGTAAATACAATTTTCAAAAATCTAACCAAAAGTTTGGGGGCTTTCCCCAGGTCAGATCACTCTAAAGTATGGCCGACCACGCCCTAAAAATTAGGCTTTTTATATGGACATCAGTTACATGGCTGAAACTTACCAGACACAAAGATTCCCACTTGGTAAATACAATTTTCAAAAATCTAACCAAAAGTTTGGGAGCTTTCCCAAAGTCATATCGCTGTAAAGTATGCCTTACCACACCCTATAAATGTGACTTTTTATATGGTCATCAGTTACATGACTGAAACTTACCATACTTGGAAAATCTAACCCAAAATCTTGGGGCTTTCCTCGCGTCAGATCGTCCTAAAGTCCACCTGACCACGCCCTAACAATGAGACTTTTTATATGGTCATCAGTTACATGGCCAAAACTTACCAGAAATATTGTTCCATGCATGGCAAATGTATTTTTTTGAAAATCGAACCTTAAATGTGGGGGCTTTCCCCAACAAAGATGGGCTTTAAAATTGCAACCCCACTCACCCTTTCTATATCATCTAAATATATTTACATTTCTTTGAAGGTCTCTTAAAATTGCTGATGAATGTGGAAAAACATGCATCTGTGTAACATATGATTTAGCTATTGCAAAGGTTGCACTACAAATCCAAGCTGAAGAATCACCAACATTTGATTCTGTATGTGTTCAACTTGGTGCTTTTCACACTGAATTGGCCTTTTTCAAAGCAGTTGGGAAATTCATTGCTGAATCCAGAGGACCGTATCTTTTAACAGAATGTGGAGTGCTGGCTTCTGGTTCACTTAATGGATTTATTAGTGGAAAACATTAAAACAAGTATAGGAGAGTACACCAGTTGCTTTCTTTATCAATGGAAACATTACATTTTAGATCATTCTATTACAGTCAGGATATTGATATGCAGGAGTCATGTAATCTTGAAACTGAAGTCAAAGCCATGCAATCTGCTGAATTTTTTAATGAGTGCGCCATTTCTATGGAAATGCAGAAGATTTTGACAAAAGTACAAACATTTTACCCAAGAAACATTAGATTTGCAGCTAAATACTGGATGATATATATCGAAATGATTCACCTGTATCATCAATTTTCTCGAAGTATTCGAACTGGAGATTATGAATTATACATACACTGTTTGCCAAAATTAACCAAATTTTTTATTACATTCAACCAGCCAAACTATGCTAGATGGTTAGTTCGGTTTCATGACAACTTGTTGGAGCTTAAGGATACACACCCCGAATTAGACAGTGATTTCCGGAAAGGACGCATTTCACTGAAGAGAACTTCGATGCCCCTTTCAAGGATGCCTGTAGATTTGACATTCGAACAAACTATTAACGCTGCTAGCCAAAGAACAGAAATCAGTCCATTTACGAATTCCATTTTAGCTTGGCATAGATGGGTCAATAGCCATTCAATGCGCGTCAGTATTCTTTCCAACTTATTTGATACAAAAGAAGATATTTCCTGGGATTTAAAGTTACAATTTCACATTTTCTAAGAAAGTCAAAACATAATTATTTCTATGTCTTTTGCTCAAAAGGTTGTCAACTCACTATTATACGGTCCTGGGCAAAATTTTTTGGGCATTATAAAGGGTGACACAGGGTGATTGAGGAAATAGTTATTCAATTACCTCCCTTGTTTTCCCATTCCTCTCCATGGACGGCCATCTTCAAACGTTTGAATTTGAAGTTGAAAATGATATTTTTGCCAATTTCTCAACTGGCAGTACTGAATTATAGGATTAATAGGATTATTCTTTAACAAGGTAGGACTGTTTATAGGTTCAATCTATTTTTGGGCTTTATTTTAATACATTTTAAAAATATAACTTAAAAAAATGCTATTGGAGCTTTAAAGGCAAAGAAATGCATGTGGTGTAGAAAGCATAATTCTAATGAGTGAACAGCTCATGAGTCCATTCACTTAAGATGAAACAAATCATCAATTTCTTTTCAACATTGGATCAGCAAAAGCAGCCACCATAGCAACAAATGAATTCCTGTTAAATGTTCCTGATATAGGTCAAAGAGAATAGAAGAGCCGGTGCAACCAAGAGAATTAGAGTATGATATTGTTGGCCTGTGCAAAGAAGACCTACAGATTTTTTACAGGCCTTAAGAAATGACAAATTCAAAGAGGCCTCGATTACCTTTCATGTAAATTTGCATGTTATTGTTCCGGGGATTAATGTTTGGCTGGAAGCAGGTCTTTGCAGCAAAAACACACTTCGATATATAAATGTGAATGAATTAATCAAGAATCTGGGCACAACCTTATCTAAGTCTATACCAGCATATCATACACTCACTGGCTGTGATTATTATACTGCATCAGTTAGTAGGAAAAGGAAAGTCCGACCTTTAAAATTATAACGAACGGCAGTTGATGCCCAGAAAGCCTTGTTTTCTCTTGGTAAAAGTGAATCCATTCCTGCTGGAGTAAATACAGACATTGAAAGATTTGTTTGTAATATCTATGGGATGCCTATAATGTCCTACATTCTTTGCCGCCATGCTCACAGGTATTAAATTTGATAACCGAGAGAGCGAATTATATTTGTACTGTCTGAATGAATGTGCCAAGGGAACAGTACCCCCCAATTTCCACCCAGAGAATAGTGGAAGGGTTTTACATGATGATGGGATGTACAAATTAATGTGGTGTGATGGTGATGTATTAAAACTATAAATAGATTTGATAATTTATCGTTGACTTACATTTCTAAAAAATCCATTAGATTGTCATTCATTAACGAAGATCAGAAAAAGCAAATACTATCGAATTCAAACCAAAGCAACCTATTAATGCAATAAATACTTTCCACTTTGTTATAAGATGTTAAATAACATTCTGAATCAATGGGCTGTTGTGGTGGAATATGGAACGTTAGAAGGCATAAATTTACAGCAGTCCAGTCCTAACTATATATTCATGACATGCGTCGTGAATGGATTATGATATGCTTACTCTTCCTATAGCACTTGATACCATTGTCCATTTTAGGACTCCACATAGCTTATAAAAAATTATTCTATTTTTGTGCCTATAACTAATAAACATTTCTTCTATTTTTGTGCTTCAACAATGTATTATCAATATTACATTATTGTAAATTTGTATAGAGGGGGTGGGTGGGGCTGCAATTTTAAGGCCCACTTCACTTGGGGAAAGTCACCACATTTATGCTTAGATTTTCGAAAAATACATTTTCTATGCATTGAGCAATATTTCTGATAAGTTTCGGCCATGTAACAGATGACTATATAAAAAGTCCCATTGTTAGGGCGTGGCCAGGTGGACTTTAGGACGATCAGACGCGAGGGGTTCGATTTTTGAAAAATATGTTTTCCATGTATGGATCTTTGTTTTTGGTAAGTTTCAGCCATGTAACTGATGACCATATAAAAAGTCCAATTTTTAGGGCGTGGTCGGTCATACTTTAGAGTGATCTGACCTGGGGAAAGCCCCCAAACTTTTGGTTAGATTTTTGAAAATTGTATTTACCAAGTGTGGATCTTTGTTTCTGGTAAGTTTCAGCCATGTAACTTATGACCATATAAAAAGTCACATTTTTAGGGCGTGGTCAGCCATACTTTAAAGCGATCTGACTTGGGGAAAGCCCCCAAACTTTTGGTTAGATTTTTGAAAATTGCATTTACCAAGTGTAGATCTTTGTTTCTGGTAAGTTTCAGCCATGTAACTTATGACCATATAAAAAGTCCCATTTTTAGGGCGTGGTCGGCCATACTTTAGAGCGATCTGACTTGGGGAAAGCCCCCAAACTTTTGGTTAGATTTTTGAAAATTGTATTTACCAAGTGTAGATCTTTGTTTCTGGTAAGTTTCAGCCATGTAACTTATGACCATATAAAAAGTCCCATTTTTAGGGCGTGGTCGGCCATACTTTAGAGCGATCTGACTTGGGGAAAGCCCCCAAACTTTTGGTTAGATTTTTGAAAATTATAATTACCAAGTGTGGATCTTTGTTTCTGGTAAGTTTCAGCCATGTAACTTATGACCATATTATTGGTCCCGTGAGGTGATATTGGGCGTGGTCTGACCTGGGGAAAGCCCCGGAAACTTTGGTTAGATTTGTGAAATATTTACTCCGACTAAGGATACCATTGTCCCTAGAAAGTTTCAGCCATGTAACTTATGACCTAATTTTAGGCCCCCTGGGCGCTACTTTAAGATGCTGCTGTGGCTAAACGCCCCAGCAGTGCACGATCTGACCAATTGATTTTTACTCGCGCGGACACCTGCTACAAATTTGGGGGGTCAAACCTTTTGTAACTGATGACCATATTATTTTGTCATTAGCTCCTGGACTATTTCTTGGTCCACAAAAAATTAAAATCCAACTAAGGTTATGGCCACTTTAGATTTAATACAACACGAACAATTTCGCAATCTTAAAAACTGATTTTTGACATAATATAGTGAACATAATCTATTCCGTCCATTACACATAAAGTCAACAGTCAAAATTGATCGTTATTAAATGTTTGTCTCCTACACGGTGGGTGCCACCATTAGTCTGAATAACGTCAAACAATGACAACAATATAACCACAAATCTATAAGTCTGTTTAAATTGTACGAGTACACAAATTATGATCTCTCAATAAGTGTAGGAAAACAGTGTTTCTATTGTATATATAGCAGACTGTCACTATTTCAGGTTTCAACTTTATTGATTCTAGCATTTTCCTACGTGATCAATAGTTTACCCGAGTGACCTCCCCTTCCTTGGTGACACTGAAACTTGACCGAAGCAGGCGTTAAAATCAAGGATATCAGTGATTATTGTTGACATGCAATAAAGTGTTTGTTAATAAAATTGTGCAGTAGTTATGTACATTCTGGTCAATGAAGGGGAAATGACGATCTCATAGATAAATTACCTCGAAACGTCGAACCCCATGTCTTGAGATCAGAGGGGTATAATTTTAGAAATGATTCCACTAGGCCTACTGATGTTTTCAGTCTTGCTCCATTCACAATAGTGGACCGCCCAAAGGCCTTTGAGCAAGTTTTGTCCCCCGCCTTTCGAAGAAAGTTGACTATATAAAATGGGTTCGTCCGTCAGTCTGTCTGTCCGTCTGTCCGTCACACTTTTTGGGACACAATAACTCTCTCCCTAATTGAGCTAGAATGTTCAAACTTGGTGTTTGTGTTCAGGCGCGGATCCAGAGGGGGGCGCACCCGGCGCACGCCCCCTCTATTTTTTGAGGTGGCGAACAATTTTTAGCTCCATATATTCTCGCGAGAAAGGAGAACAAAAATAGTTTAGGTTGGAAATCGTAATTTACAGTACTAGTATGAAATTAGTCCTTGTGGGATTTTTTACACTCAACAATCACGGATCCGAGCTTTACACTCCCAAGTTGGTGCAGCACGCCCCCTCTTTCTGAAAATCCTGGATCCGCCCCTGGTGTTTTTAAGGTCAATGCCTTGATCGGGTTCGAAGATGAGCATTTTCTGGTTAGGTAAGCAGAGATAAGCAATTTGATTGATTGGTTGATGCTTTGGGACACGATAACTTTAGTTCTAATTAAGTGAGGGTGATGAAACTAGGTGTATAGTTTCATTACAGTAATACCTTGACTATGTTCGATAATGAGCATTTTCTGCTCAGGGTACATTTTCATTTTTCTCGTCGGTTTTAGCATTTTTCTTTTTAAAACGCTTTTGGATGACACCTCGTGTACAGTTTGATTGCTCGATACGTTTGAAAAAAATAAATGTGCGATTAATTAATATGTGTCATCTATTTATTTTGGGACTTCGGCGGGGGACATCAGCCTCACTGTTGGCTTGTTTTTTAAGTCATTTGACTACGAAATAAGTTCCTGGCCTATAACTCCCTTAATTTCCAATTGCACTGACCCCAAACAGTATGTGCTTGACATATAAGTAACCAATTCCCATTGAAATAAAGGTGAAATCTGTTCGCATAATTATCTGATATGATTACACCCAACTGCTTTGCGGAATTTCTGTTCATTTTAAAATGGCCGCCGATACAGAATCAATTTTCAACTGAACCTAATTTTAATTGCGTCAGGATACGACCATAGAACAATACTGTAGTTAGTGTAATATCAAGGCTGTATAGTCGTTCGGAGGGGACGAAAAACCGAGGTCCCGTGTACAAATTGGGGTGCACGTAAAAAAAAAAAACCCTTGGCAGTTGGAATTCGATATAAGAGTAGGCCGTATGGCCGCTGTCCGGGAAAAATTTTCCTCATAGACCAGTTCGGAGCATAACAATAGGACGTTAAACTCCATTTCCTTTCATTCTGTTGTTGCCTTCGTGAATCAAAACTGCAATAAATGGTTGTCATGTCACCAATTCAATTTCCTTAACACAGAATTATAAAAAAATAAATAAATAATCCCATATGACATGGCTCAGATGACCTGATCGATGCGGACAAATCGGACCTTTTTGATTTTATGGAGGTGATCACTCCAACAGTCAGATCACGAGTCTCACACACACGCGAAAATTTTCGTTTGACTCGACGTCACGGTAATATTTGCAGTTATGTGTAAGTAAATATTGTCGCTACACTGGGGTCGGTATGTTTAGTTAGTCATACTGATATAAAAGTATCTTTTTTTAGACATTATTAATAATAACTTGAGCTTGCCAGTTGAAAATAATACAGCCCCCCCCCCCCCCCCCCCCGCTCCCACCCCTTTTTTGAAATTTGGGATCCGCGCAAAGATTCCTTTACGTTGAAATAAATTTAAGATGCCAGACCTGTGTCTTATTATCTACTTGAACATTATTTATTTTTACTTCTTATCTACAAGGCCAGTTCCAATGGCTTGTTACCAGCATGAAGAAATTATAATTGGTTTCAGAAAAAGCACCAACCGTGAAATACTTGATTACCATACTGTGTGATTTTGACATATTTTATCAGGTTTATGATGGAACTATAATAGTTCGCAGCTTAATTAGCGCTAATTAACCACGTCATTAAACCGAGAATGTATTAGTGTAGAGATATTGATTCTGGCTGGCCAGGCCAATTTGTTGGAAAAAATCTACCAATAAAAAGATTTATAGATTAATGAATAATAATGAGTTGTTCGTCCGATATTTCTTTCCATTAGTTATTTACTTGCTAATTAATGTTCATAAACATTTACTCCAAAAAAATCTTTGATTTCTTTTCCAGAAGATTCTATTAATCAAACCCAATCATAGAAAATCGCGACCCGTAGACGTAGTCCTAAAATACATTTACAGCTGAATGCCTTGTTACTCTTTAAGAAAATTTCATTTACATCCGCACATGGACCAAGAGGCGATGGCTCGGTCAGGCGTTCCTTGTCTAAAGTGTTGTCATAGTTGTATTCAATGACAATAACATCATTAAGTGTAGCTTTACTTTTGCCTGCAATTTCCCAAATAGCATGTCATTTGCTAATACCACATCTCAAAAGACAAGAACGGCAACATTTAAGACTTTTCGATTTCATACAAACTAAGCATGACGTTATTCTTTTAAAAGATAAAGATTAATTTATTTTCTTATTTTTAAGGATTTTATAATGTCAAAAACATACATCTACCACTTTACAAAGAAGAATTCAAAATGTGTTAATGCTCGAATGCAATCGATAAAAAGTCTTGTCAAATGAAATAACGATATTGTCTCAGCATCTTTAAATAATAATACCCTCCTGCCAATATCATGTTAGAAATATTCTGGTTATTTTACCCTAAAACTACGGGCAGCAAAGGTTGCCCCTAAATCATACGTAAAATTACACCGTTATTTATTTAACATTTTACTGTAGAATTACATATATATTAATTTACATTTCTTGTAACAATACATCACAGTGTTAAATTTACATTTCTTTTGTAATATTACACCACAATGTTAATTTACATTTCTTGTAAAAGTACACCACACTGTTAATTTACACTTTCGTTAAAAATACTAAATTTGGGTTATTTTACATGCAGATTCGGGCAACTTTTGCTGAGAATTATCAACCAGTATTAACATTACTTCAGTATATATTGAATATCAAAAACCCATTTTGTAGAAGGGGGGATTGCTTTGAGGTGCAAGCTCGCGATACTATCATCTATTTGCAGGCATTAATACCCTGCTTTACAGACAGTCCGTTCCAACTTACACTGGCCAATCGGTTTAATTAATCGTCTTCAAGTGCACTTGAAACCAAGATGATACAACGGCCACTAAGTCAAAACATGTTCTTATACATAAAAAAACCCCTTACAGACTGATGATTAACGGACGCTAAATATTAATACACTTTATAGATTTTATAAATAATGGAAACAAGATATACATGACATGCAATATAAAATAAGAAATAGTAAATTTACCGATTACGAGAACTCCCAATAAGTAAATTTACAAACAAACGTTTCTAGACGTAAATCTGAAAATAACATGCTGGTTGTGTTATATTCCGTTCAATTTTGAAATATTACATAATAATGTGCCTTGTGAATATTGGTAAATATTCCTAATTCGTTTTAGGGAAAAAGCAAATACTTTAACTGCTGTAATTTTATCTATATTTCTTGCCTAAAAGTAAATTACATAATAATGTGAATAAAAGTTACATGCCTGCTTCGTTACTTTCAGCTCAATTTTATTGCATAATATGTAAGGAAGTACTTCTTAGCGGATTTTGAATGTCTTTGATTTCATCGCTGCTTATTGACAAAAAGACATGAAACTCGATAAACATACATGAAACACGGTAAAAATATATCAGACTTGGTAAAAATATACCGACAATTGCGGTGCAAAATCTACTGTTGTGGACTTCAACGATCACTGTTAATTGGTTGTGTGTTGAGAAATGCTAACAAAAATACCTCAATTTTGATTTCATTACTACTAAATAAAACGTTTGTTTGATATTAACTTTTTAGTCATTTTTACGACAACCAATTTGGGCTACGATACATCTTAATACAGTTGGAATAGACTGTACATTACCGTATTTTGACGTTACGTGTGTAAAATGACCTATTTCAGGGTAAAATCACCTGTATAATGAGGGTATTTTTATGTGTATTTGTACTATCACTCATATTTTTATGTGATAAAACATACAAAATAACATACAACTATGTAAATATTTTACCATATTCTTACGATAAATTAACATTTATTTCTAACAGTGTACATCTGATGCGTATTGTGATGCCACTGTCAATCCATTTGGCATCGTACATCTTTATTATCCTGGTCATCACCGTTGTCGGGAAAGCCAGTGATCAGAACGTTTACATTAATGCCAGCCGTTGGTGGTTGAAGGGGCAAAGTTGGAGCAAAGTCCATGGTTAAGGGGACAAAGGCACGAGCTTCAACTGGTAGGGAGGTCTCCACCAGAACATTTTGAAAAGCAATCTGCCGCAAAGGCAGTCTGGCAATATTTAAGGCAATGATCGGTGAGGTAAAGTGTCAAACGAACGGACTTGCGAACCTCAACGAATTACTCTTGTGAGCGCCGATGTAGACCTCCCCAAGAAAATTTTGAAAAAAAATACTGTTGGATATGCTGCCTGACAGTCGTTAGGCACCGACCGTAGAGATAATTAGAGGTGATCGGATGTCGTCTGTCGCCTGATCACTAGTCTTTCCGATCCCAGAGTCAAATGAACGAAATCCCCAATTATTTGAAAAGTAGACTTTATCGACGAGATAAATAGAGCTAAACAGAAACCGCCTGTCGCAAAATCACTAGCTCATCCGAACTGAGGAGGTGTCGAACGAACGGCGTGAGTGTATCAAGTGAAAGCATATTCTCGTCACGTTGAACCTATACCCCAAAACTTTGAGGATCGAAAAAAACATGGGCTTGCAAGGTTGTGACTGAGTGGGGGTGTGGGATTTAATCACCGTAGCAGCCTGGTATTGATTACCGAAACTTATCACAAATTTTTTTGGGAGGGGGGAGGGGCAACCACTGCTATCCATGTGGGGTCAGACATCCAGGTGGATAGTCAACATCACCAGCCATTAATAATAACTGGAATCAAACATTTAACTACCATATTTTTAATTCATTTCCCCCACCTTTGTTGCCAAAGACCTCAACTTTGTCAATTTTTCAAAATAGTCATGCGTTAATTAATTATACCCCCGTCAGACCGGGTTGGTGTCCTTACTGCGCTGCTACGGCGAAGGGAAATAGTCTCAGACCGCGTCAAGATCTTCATAAACGTGGTAAAAGCGGGATGGAAACCTAAGATATCGTACTGTCGTCTTCATGGTCGCCGATGATCGCTGAGTCACAGCGTTTAGTTTGAGCATGTTCAAAATGAACGCCAGAGTTCTAAGAAATTACATGAATAGAAGTTACATGAATGGATGTTAGAAATTACATGAACAGAAGTAAGAAATTAGACGATAGCATGTTAGAATTTTGGCACTAATATTATACCGCCATACGATCCGACCTACAAAGCTGTGAGAACGCGACTTTTGTAATTTTTGGGATATTTTCTTGCATTGTGTTCACGTTTGTTGGCGACCTAATGCATTTTCAGGTCGGCGTACGGTCGCAGCAGCGCCATAAGGACACCACTCCGGTCTGACGGGTCCGAATTATTGACAAAACGAACAGGGAATCACGTGGCTAAGAGGGCAAGGCGCTGGCTCGCTAGCCTGGGGGTCGGGTGTTCGATACCTCCACTGGCCGAAAAAGTTCATCTCGATTTTCAGGTGTGGTTTCACCTTGTCAGTGATGCAGAACGGAGGGCCTGACAAAGACAGCTGTCTAGTCGTTCGGGTGGTACGAAAACCGTACACATTGGCATGCACGTAAAAGATCCATTGGTAGGTGGAATTCGATATAAGAGTAGGCCGTAGCGCCGCTGCCCGGGCAAAATTTCCCTCGTAGAACATTGTATAGCGTATGCCCGTCTTCCATTAGCCCGGATTAGGTGCAGAAGAGTAGGATGTTAAACCCTATTTGGTTTCATTTCATTTCACAAAACGGACAACTTGTCGAATACCACTCACGTAAAAAGGGACACACCAGATTATTTTACTGGAGTTTATGCTTGGTTGTTAACATGTGGTGCAGCTCTCCTGTGCTTTCTAATACAGCATGCAGGAGATAAGGGAAAAATCCCAGTTTCCTTGGTCTCCACAATAAAAGTTCGTGTTAGTATGTTACCCAAACTCCATAACTGACGAAACTGCGCACTAGTATTTCATATAAAATTTGGAGAAAGTATTTACTGAAAATTAGAAAGGATGTCCAAGTGGCATATATTATTATGTCCTTGTCAATCAGTCAGTGCAAATACTAATATGTTACTCCGTTCAGATGTTAGGTCGTTTGGGGATATTGTATAAATGATTTTACATATTTCGACCGAAAACTGGAACAACCTGCAAATTTTATTACTCACCGGGAGGAAAGGCAAAGAATGTATGTAGTTATAGAGGTTATCCGCGTGCACGTGTCTGGTCTGAATAGGAAACAAGTTTATCCAGACAAAAAGTGCTTGCTAGTCGAGTAGCGTTATTATCAGCGATTTCACCTTTAACACTATATTGTGTCGAGCTACTTTTCAAAATCTATTTCAAACCTGTCGTGTTAATACATCTAAACCAGTGCCTTGTAATTACAGCTTTATCAATTCTACAACACGAGGCATATTGAAAATGTGACACCAAGATGGCGTGAGATGAGTTCTGGTAATGTGAAAGTATAGATCAGGCAATGTGATATATTAACCAGTGATCAATTTCACGGATACATAATCTCACAAATACGTCCCCAAATACATCATTTATATCAAATTATTTAATGCCGGGTTTAAAGTGGCATAATATTTTAGGAATCTGATTTATGTCAGCTGAAATTGTTCTGCACTGTCTTCTTCTAGCTGCTGCCCACCTACTTCTAGCCTGTATAGATAGATAGAAAGTCCAGAGTTTTGCTCAAATATTTTAACTTTGTCGGCTCGGTTAGTAAAACGTTGACTCGCTAACCTGGAGGTCTCGTGTTCGAACGGCTCCCTTATAATAAAGTAACAATAGGTCTTCCCAAGTCGGAATAATTTGGCATCGTAAGTAATTATATACACATTAAAGATACATTATGGGAAATTATATAAAGATCTAGCAGCTCCCACTATATTAGTTAAAAACGAGATAATGTAATAGGAATTTGCTGAAAATTTCAACCAAATTGATCCATTCAATTTACTAAAGTCTCAATTATCCATTTTTTTATTTAATCACCAATGATGCGTTGAGCAGCAGATGGTTTCTAATCAAATAATATCGTAGGCTAGTGATGACGTCGAGGGGTGGTTGTGATCTGGAAAAGTTATGTAATGTCTAATTAATAATTTAGGTAGCACTTCAGGTCTAAAGCAAGACCTATGGCAGATTTAGCTCTTGCTTAATGCTAGTCTAAACACTGTGTTTAAAAGAATCGAGAGTTTAAACTCAGTTTTTGAGGAATGTGGAGTCAGTTGGACACATTAAGCTGCAGAAGGTTATAATATCGCATGTATTGTTCTTTCCCCATCCAAATATTGAACATGATCAGTTGTGCACATACTGCTGCTTTAAATAAAAATATGACACTGAAACAGACCTGTATAATGTCATAGTGTTCGGGAAAGATCATATTAAACAATGAACTAGCAATTTCCGTTATAATCTCTGGTGAAAATATGGTATTTTAAACATGGAGATTAGTAACATTTTAAAATTATTTTTAAGTATTTGAATGACATATGTATAATTATACACAAATTACATATATTATAGACAAGACAGCACAGTCTCGTAGACAATCCATATTATACAATTATTCTCGTGAATATTCATTGCCTATTTTGTGAGTCTTCGCTAATCTAGTTGTAAGGAGCGTCTTGGCAGACAACTATTGGCAATTTAAATACTTTACAATAACATGTCTCGTCGTTACCTTGGTAACACCTAAACTATCTTCCATAGAAAGAAACTCCTGAAAACAACTATAAATTGACATCCTGAAACACTTATAAAAACAATGGGCCTCATCTTCGAACTCGTACTTCGAGGGTGGTGATATAGTTGAGAAATAGGAATAGCGACATATGAAATTTCCTTGACACAAAGAGCAGACAGCTGTAAAATAAGAAAATCGGCCATTATTAAAGAATTTTGTCCTGACGAATAAAGAAACGCATTCCTTGTTTCCATTAGCCGTCAACACTGACGGTATTCTTTTTACAAACCATTTCCTGCAACTAAATAATGAAATTGGTATTGACGAAATCGATATCTGCAGGTTGTGTTCATTGAATGATTTTGACATGTCACTGCACCTTGGCCTGCGGGTTCTCCGGTATATTTGATTTAACTCCAACCTATTTGTAGTCACTCCATCAATGAAGTTTCCAATCGTATTCCTGTCAGTATCAGTTGCTATTGGGAAGTTGGAATATATCAAAGAAACCTGCATTTAACCTTGACATGGACGATATTTTCTGACAATTAACCAGGATTGCAGTAGACAGGGATCTTCAGTCATTTAATATATGAATGAAGATGAATGTCCTTAGCCCATGCGTTGTAACAACGCAATGGAGAGAGAGAGAGAGAGGGAGAGAGAGAGAGTGAGGGGGTGGGGGTAACGTAAACTCAACACAGACTAGGTCATTTCTGGACTAACATATGGTTCATTTTTTTATTAGTTGACTTGTGCGTAGATGTCTGTAGCAGTGGGAGGAAACCAGAGGACCCGGAAAAAACCTACGAGGTTCGACAGGTGACGCCACTCCTTCGCAGTTTTACGTACAACCGGGCAATCGAAACAACGCTAGTTGACTCAATGACGGACTTTATGATAGCACGCACTAACCATTGGGCCATCCACCCATCACCTCCACATTCCCACTCCCACAAGTGAGGCGACACAAACTAGGTTATTTCGGGACTAACATATTCATATGGTTTAATTTTACTTCAACAATTCGCTTGCGCGTAGGTGGCTTTAGCAGTGCTAGAAAAACCGAGGGACCCGGGGAAAACCCACGAGGTTGGACAGGCGACCCAACTCTTTTTCACGTACAAATGGGGATTCGAAACCAAGCCAGTTGACTCAGTGACAAGCTTTATGACACAGCACGCATGTGCTAACCATTCGGCCATCCACCCCCTCCGCCACAACAGAGGCGTTACCCATACCATACAAGCTTCTGTCATTTAACGTCTGCACAAGTATAAGATGTGAACCCCAATAAATAACGATGTTGACCAGGACAGTTCAAGGGAACTAACCCATAAAATACAATTCCATGCACCAAGACTAAAACATTTTATTTCTGGAGAGAGAGAGTAATAGCGTAGGAGACAGCTAAGGGGTCTTAACTCCCACTCGCCACAAACTATGTCACTTTATGGTACATTATGGGCTCTATCGTTCAGACAATTATTCTACGAATATCAGTCTGGAATCTGGATGGGTTGTCAACATTTGAGATTGACTAGATTATCCAGTATTTTACATTATCGTGTATAAAATCTAAGGGAGGTAACTAGTCCCTAATACAAGATGTCGACGCCCAAAAGGACACAGATCACCAAATATTCATGGGCCGTCGTAACTAGTCCCTAATACAAGATGTCGACGCCCATAAGGACACAGATCACCAAATATTCATGGACGAAACAAGGGCGAAAGTTATTTTTAGTCCTTCTCTTCCTTTCCCTTTTTCCCCCTTTTGCATGGCAATTTTTGTTGAATTTTTGGTGTAGAATCGAAGAAAAGGGTTTGAAAATACATTTTCTGCCAGGTTTTGGTGAATATTCATGATTTTGAGGCGGAAGGATACAAGAGTTGTGAGGTTGGTTACGTTGAAAGGGAGGGTCGAAAATTGCAAGGTTAGCTGTCTCTACTTCCAGCTTGTCTACCTCAAGTTTTTCATGAAGAACCTCATACATGCTTTTGGGCAAGAGTCTGCCACATGTTGCTCCATCTGTGGCAGAAAGAGTTTACCCAACGAATATTTGGGAAAAAGTTACAACCGGTCTAAGAGACGAGAATTAACATTAAAGTCAATGGGGAAATAATTAGTGATCTGTGGCCATAAATGGACACAGATCACTAAATATTCATGGGCCGTCACCTACGGCGAAAGTTATTTTTAGTCCTTCTCTCCCTTTCCCCTTTTCCCCCCTTTGCATGGCGATTTTTGATGACTTTTTGGTGTAGAATTGAAGAAAAGTGTTTAAAAATACATTTTCTGCCAGGTTTTGGTGAATATTCATGATTTTGAGGCGGAAGGATACAAGGGTTGTGAGGTCGGTTACGTTGAAAGGGGGGGGGGAGAAAATTGCTTGTTTAGTTGTCTCTACTTCCAGCCTGTGTATCTCAAGTTTTTCATGGTGAACCTCATACATCCTTTTGGGCCAGAGTTTGCCACATGTTGCTCCATCTGTGGCAGAAAGCGTTTTACCCAACGAATATTTGGGAAAAAGTTACAGCCGGTCTAAGAGACGAGAATTAACATTAAAGTCAATGGGGAAATAATTAGTGATCTGTGGCCAAATCAATTTCAGAAAAATCTGTTTGCATTGCCTTGCATGTTCAATATCCAACAATCCTAGTGTATTCTATTGTAAAAATTATCCCTTAAAGGATCATATCTACGGTTTTATTAATGCTATTTCGTCTACTGGCTTCTAGTGACCGTGATTAGAGATCGTGCCGAATGCATAGCGCGTGTACGTTGTACCATAAGTTCTGTCAATGAGTCAACTGGCGTGGTGTCGATTTCTCGTGTGCATATACGAAAGGGTTATGAAAGTATCCAAAATACTATACACGATGGTCTGAGAATCTTGAAACACTAGACTTTGGCCTGTCGGTAAACCCGACACTGACCGTAGGCCTACCAGACAACACAATTTAAATCTATGAGCTCTTTGGTATTTTATAGTTCACTACAAAATGTCCCAGGTGGTAGTGATACGAGTTATTAAAGTTCAAGTCACAAACTTCTCCATGGGGATGCTGTAATTAGCAACTTGTCGCATTAGCCGTAAATATGTTAGAACCAACTTCTCACCTATGTGAAAGATGTAGAAAGATGTACTTCTTTGAGATTATCAAATAAATTATTGTACCCATAAAACATGTTGTTATGTCCAAAAGAGTAGGATATTTCTTTTATACGAGGATATTATAGACTGAGCGTGTCCAATGAAACCATAATAAATCATTCCAAACGCAAAATTAACAAAATCCCCAAGAAAAATATATTAGTTGTATTTCAGGTGATATTGTGATGATGGGTATTTCCTTGTGGATAACAATTATGCTATTTTAAAAGGATTAACACCAATGCCATTAACGTTTTCTTTTAAAAAAAAGTCAGTTGTGGCCTTGTCGAAACAAAATTTGAATTTCTGCTGTTTGCTTTAAAGACGAACTGGAGAGTGGACTAAAATTGGCGGGAAATTTGAATAATGTTGATATCAATGATGATCCTTCTATAAAATTTTGCTTTCTAGCACTGTACATATTTAATGAGGAGTATAAGCTGCCCTTTGGACAACTTTGGACAACTGTGTAGTCTTGCCGGTTAAGGAAAATTTAAGGGAAATGTGGTAACGTTATTATACCACCGGTTCACCACCCCGGTACGAAATCTACACAAAACTGCCTTAGAAAAACATGGGCTCATAAATACTCCTCTTGGGCGCCGATTCCCCCTTGGGCCAGGGAGTTGATTCTTTAAACGTAATCCCTATAACAACTTTAATCACATATTTCCTTAGATCTGTACCGAGGCTTAGGATGAAACTACTTTAGTTGATTATTAGAAATCAACAAATTTAGCCACCCTTTTATTTCACTCGAGCAATAACGCAGAATACTGATTTTATAGTGGAAAACCCTTAATAACGAGTCCGCGAGAGGACCTTGCAAAAATTTTAAAAAACGATAACCCTGAGGGACATTAATTTTTAATCAGACTTGGTATATGGGGGCCGTAGGTACGGAAGCCCATAAGGGTCAATCAAATGAAAAAAAAATATTCTGACTATCTTGTAATTACAAGATAGCTATCTTGTAGTTACAAGATAGCTATCTTGTAGTTACAAGATAGCCTATCTTGTAATTACAAGATAGCCTATCTTGTTATTACAAGATAGCCAAAGCCTTCTGACTATCTTGTAGTTACAAGATAGCTATCTTGTAGTTACAAGATAGCCTATCTTGTAACTACAAGATAGCCTATCTTGTAATTACAAGATAGCCAAATTAGTTTTCTTGTATTTCAAGGTCGTCCCACACTGATTTATCGGATAGTTATAAGCCAAAGTGTGTGTGTGTGGGAGAGAGAGAGAGAGAGGGGGAGGGAGAGGGGGAATGGGGTTTAACGTCTACTCGACACAAACTAGGTCATTTCGGGACTAACATATGGTTTAATTTAATTCCAATAATTCGTTTGCGCGTAGGGGTCTTTAGTAGTGGGGTGGGGGTTGGATGGCCAAAGGTTAGCACGTGCACGCAGTATCACAAAGCCTGTAATTGAGTCAACTGGCGTGGTTTCGAAACCCCTGTTGTACGTGACAAGGAGTAGGGTCGCCTGTCCAACATCGTGGGTTTTCTCCGGGTCCTCCTCTTTCCTCCCGCTGCTAAAGACGCCTACGCGCAAGTGCATTATTGAAATAAAATTAAACCATATGTTAGTCCCGAAATGACCTGGTTTGTGTCGAGTGGACGTTAAACCACATCCCCTTCTCTGTTTAGCAGTTGGAGGAAACCGGAGAACTGACAACCTGATGATGCCGATCCCGTAACATACAATAATACTTCGTTGAGCTGGAGGGTTGGCAGGTCGATTTGTTAGCACATGCGCACTGTATCGTAAAGCCTGTCATTGAGTCAACTGGCGTGATTTCGAATCCCCCGTTGTACGCGACAAGGAGTAGTATCGCCTGTCCAACATCGTGGGGTTTCTCCGGGTCCTCTGCTTTCCTCCCACTGCTAAAGATCCATACGTGCAAGCGATTATTGAAATTAAATTATATGTTAGTCGGGAAATGACCTAGTTTGTGTCGAGTGGACGTTACACCTCCCCTCACTCTCTTTAGCAGTTGGAGGAAACCGGTGGACAGGCGAGGGTGGACAGGCGATCCTACTCCTTGTCACGTACAAATGGGGATTCGAAATGACCTAGTTTGTGTCGAGTGGACGTTAAACCATATACCCCTCTCTGTTTAGCAGTTGGAGGAACCCGGAGGACTGACAACCTGATGATGCCGATCCCGTAACATACAATAATACTTCGTTGAGCTGGAGGGTTGGCAGGTCGATTTGTTAGCACGTGCGTGTTTTATCTTAAAAGTCTGTCATTGAGTCAACTGACGTGGTTTCGAATCCCCCTTTTGTATGTCACGGGATCGGCATCACCAGGTTGTGCCCTCATTAAATACTATTCATACTCTCATTAACTTCATTCCCTCATTAATAGCATTTATGATACATTGATTTCATGTTCTCCTTAAAGATACTGTGTGATTTGATGATATATTTGGGCTAAAAATATATTCAAGCTAATTAATCTATCAAACGTTTGCTTCAAATCCCTCTCAAAACATTGTATACATCAGGAGATACCGCAAGCTATAAATAATCTGCTTTTAAACGCTATGTCAGTCAGCTCATTTCATTGATGGAGGGTCCGTTTCTCAGAATATCCCTTTCCTTACTTACTTTTCAAAAATCAAAATTTAAAGAAGATTGAAAAATAGAAATAGCGTTCTGTGGCTTCAAAGAGCGTATTAAAATTGATGAGTCATGATATAAATATGCAGTTGGTGGGTGTATGAAGGCAATGGTATTATTTATGGGAGCATGAAATCGGTGTATGGTGACCTTTAAATTGGCATCTCGGTATCTTGTAATTACAAGATAGCTATCTTGTAATAACAAGATAGTCTATCTTGTAATTACAAGATAGGTTATCTTAGGCTATCTTGTAATAACAAGATAGCTATCTTGTAATAACAAGATAGCCTATCTTGTAATTACAAGATAGTCAGAATTTTTTTTTTCATTTGATTGACCCTTATGGGCTTCCGTACGTAGGCGACAAAAGTCAATCGATGCAGTGAAAATATTTTTTATGACATTTTCCAGTATGACTTGAAATTGTTGTTTTTTTGTCAAATTTCAAAACGTTCCTTCTTCGAATCTCTTGATTCTAAAGTTTTGATATTGGTCAGGTATAATGGGGTTAGTGGTCGACTTACAATCCTGCAATCGTTTTGGAATGGATGAATCATGTGGAATTTTTTGTGTGTAGATTTCGACTAATAGTTTGGATGCTGCTATGGCGGATGTGGCGCCAGGCAGGGTAAGCTTACTCTTCTAGACACCTGTTACCACTGTTTGTCGTGTATTTTGTACACGATGAACAGTCCATTTGCTGATTACACTATTTTGCCTATAACGTTTTTAGGACTTCGAATTCTGACCAAGGATTTGGATTGTTCGTACTTGGTTTTATTTTATCTGAAGGTGGTAATATTTCGTATGGTGAAAACTATGTCACTCTAAACGTATGTAACGGCTTCTGGTGGGTCTGACCTAGAAATAGATGGGTGTTGTCATTGAGGGCATCCGCCCATGTGTATGTCAGAAGAAACAAACTGACCGGTCACTGAACCATTGTGTGCTACAATATTCTGAAAATGTCTAAAAATCAGTCTTTTCTTTGCGATTCTTTTTTCACTGATGACCAACGACTATCTTCAAGCGTTCAAATGACCATCGATTATCAACATTAGTACTATATTTTGCCAAATATGTTATTTTGGTTAAAAATCTTGTGTTTGTAACAAAACAGACAGTGTGGGTGGTGTGTGCGGGGCGTTACTGGTGTATAATTTTGCCGAATCAATGACAACGATTATTCTTATTTGTACTCTATAGTTAGTAGCAGGGAATTGTATAAATGTATGGGCCGGTTAAAACAATCTGAATGGGAAAAATCTTATATAGCACACACCAAGAACGGTCTGGGTGGTTATGATCACATCAAATGGCGAAAAGCCGAAAATTAAATAGGAAAAGAAAAAGAAATACTTTTTCTGGCTGGGAATTTTTTTAAGCATGTCAAAACTTATCAAGTACTACCATGATCTTTCCTCGATTCCAGACATGTTAACAGACGACATGTGGAGAAATAAAATACAGACAATATATTTACTCTGTGAAAACGTACAAGTCGACCCATGAAATCAATTATTTAATGTAACGACATAATGTTCAATAGCGAATACTATTGATTTAACCCCTCTTATAGGAGGTACACAAGGAAGAAGTTTGTCGATACAACTCGATGTCCCCTTTATTCATAGGCATTAAAGACAATAGTATACCTCGTCTAGAAAGAATACAGCTGTTTCCTTGCCAAAATTAAAATCAACGTTGCTCAAGTAAAACTTATTTGAAACGTCTCCGGACTTGTCACCCACCGTGACAAGGAGGAGGATCGCCTGTCCAACCTCGTGGGTTTTCTCCGGGTCCTCGGGTTTCCCACGGCTAAAGACCCCTACGCGAAAGCGAATTATTGAAATAAAATTAAGCCATATGTTAGTCCTGAAATGACTTAGTTTGTGTCGAGTAGACGTTACACCCCATTTCTCTCATTCTCCCCGTCATCAACTTTTGTTACACCCCATTTCTCTCATTCTCCCCGTCATCAATTTTTGTTTAAACTATCAGAAAGCAAAGATTGTAACTATTGTTGTTTCTTGAATTGATGAATTGAGAAAATAAATATGTTGGGTGATTTTAGAATGTAGGTATGTGTTCGTCCACAAATAGCTGTGTTATGTTATCAATTCCGATCTATCCCTATATCCCAATCACGTCTCTTATAAAATAACCAGCGGCGGCCATCACAATTTCAAAATGATTATCGATTGATTTTTGTTAGAGCAGACAAACTTGTTTGTTATTTGGCGCCATGATGTTAGGTTTCGTTCAAATTCAAGTCGTCCCTTGAAGGCCTGTAAGGGGGGAACCGAAGGACCCTATACTTCCCGTTGTTCGATAAGTATCCATGATTGTATGTTATTTTGGTACTTGGAGTAGATGACGAACCTGTAATTTTTCTGAAATGAATGTTTTTGAACTAAAAGTCACAATATATCGATTGTAATAGTGCCGCGAGCTTAGGTTTCTATCATAAAACTTTAACCTTTACAGTGTCATAAACCATTTCATCACAGGAAAGACAATCTGTATTTTGCTAGTCCTAGTTTGCTTTTAGCATAATTACCAAAGTAAATTCACTCTGTCACCTGACTACACAATTACTAACAGGACACAACACACGATACAAATTCCAAATCCACCATTTCATCGTAGAAATGGAAATCACAGAAACAATCAGAACCACTGACTAGTGTTGTCGAGTGCATTTACTCTGGCCTGCTTGATCACGGTGAGTTTATTGGCACTGAATGAAATCAATTTTTATCCGAAAGTGATTAATTTAATTGCTGTTTCCGTGTTCAAAAATAGAAAATACTTTTTGTTTCTATTAAAAGAAAAGATGGAAACAGAAATTAATAGGGGTGTGGCAGGGGGGAAATATTTTTTTAGTAATAACTGAAGCATAAAATTTGCTTCGACCAGTTTAGTTTTAATACAAATATTAACTTTGGATTTTTATTTCATGCTTACATGCCGATACCCCTTATAGCGCTAATATTTTATGGCAATAATGGTATGCCCCAGGAAGTAGTGGTAGACGGAGACAATCTATTTTAGATCGATATTCTTACACTTGCATAACGCGGCTGATCTTTAGGGCATCCGGAAATAATCGAATATGGCCCGAATGGTCAGGGAGAAGGCATGTGTTTGGGAGTCCCATCAATACGGTTATTAAAAGGATTTAGGTTAACACGCGCCGGGTTAAATCTAGTTTCTGTCATACAACTAGTTAAAATGTAGGCTCTAATAATAGCAGCATTAATCCATACATATTTTAGCGTGGAAGGAATCTATTATAGACTGGATAAATAAACGATAAGTAACTCGAGAAATTATCCAGCAATCAAATAACATTGTATCACTGTAGGCGGTCCAGATTGTTAAATAGATGGGATGAGGTATAAAATATGGATACTGATACATAGTTCTTCTATGATCGCGTGCACTGTTTATTTACCTATGTCATTTATTTATTTAATCTCGTGTAAGCTACAGATTAACTTATGTTTGTACATGGTATTGGATAAAAGTACTACACATTGCTGCCATTATGCCGTACTTATCAATTGTATGTGGGCTTATTTCCGATATAGTTTTTTCTTTTTTTTGCCTTTGAGAGAAATCGATCACATTATCCATCAATTAAATGATAATGTAAAATTACCAGAACCCTAACCCCTGCTCAATGTACTGCATTTCAAATCTGTTGTGAACAAAATGACAATATTCGTCAGTACTATCTTACCCCCAGGCCTAATTAATATCAACCAATGGATTGCGTAAGAATGAGGTGGGTGTCATTGTATATAAACAGGATCGGATTAAGATCTTTGAAAAGATTATTGTGCCCCCGCATGCATATCAGTTGCAAATGTAAATGATACTAAATTAATTTAAAGGAACTAAATCGCTAACATTTGGGGCCTAGAAATTTACACAAGTGCAGGGGCGGATCTAGGAATTTTTAAAAGGGAGGGGGGCGCCGCAAAATGAGGGCACTGACCGGGGTGGGGGGGGCAAGAAAAATTATCCGTGCTTTATTTGCATCTGTAGCCATTCCAAGAGCTATTTGGATGATATTTTCGTCCAAGTAGACGTTCGGAACGGACATATTTGGGTCTGAGAAAAGGCACTTTCAGCAGTAAAAAAGGACACTGTCGGAAATTAAGGGGGGGGGGCGCAAAATGAGGGCACTGACCGCGGAGACGGGACACGCCGCTGAGAGGGAGTTGGGGGGGGGCAAGAAAATTATCCGTCATTTACTTGCATCTGTAGCCATTCCAAGAGCTATTTGGATGATATTTTCGTCCAAGTAAACGTTCGGAACGGACATATTTGGGTCTGAGAAAAGGCACTTTCACCAGTAAAAAAGAGCACTGTCGGAAATTAGGTGGGGGGGGGGGCGCAACGCATATAATCCATCTCTGCAAGTGGGTCTCAACGCATATAATACTTTAATATGAATGTATATAAACTGATTTACATTCAATGGTTTCCGTTTTACTCTAATTTCAAATCAGTTATGTTCGGTGAAATGAGCCATCAGTCTCAATCGAATGCAAATGTCTAGCGTCTAGTTGTTCCAGTCTACAATCGCCGTTTGATTTGGTGCAATGTTTCTATCCTCGTTGCTAGAACTGGGATTGCAACGCATTATGGTACACGATTTGTGTACCAATGGTAAAATATTTATTTTGTCTTTGTACCAATGGTAAAATATTTATTTTGTCTTAAATATTGGATATCAGAAGCCCATCTTTTTCCGGTAAGATCACATCATCAATTTTGATTTAAATTAACAAATAATTCGTGTTTTCAAAGTTGAAGATTTTGGATGATATTGAGTTAGAGACTTAGCTACTTTAAATTATATTATGTCGAGATTAAAATGGCCTTTTTAGATTTTCATATCCTAAAATCCTGGGTAATTTAGTTCAATTGTAGATTAGTGAAAGGATTAAGATACTAGAGTTTGTTATGTAGATTGCAAATAGCGCTTGGTAACAATCCATAACATATTATGCAGTCCAGCCTCATCACCCATAAAAATTAAATGTTGCTCGAGAATTGATTCGGTTATAATAATACAGATGCATAAGATTTAGATAAAGAGCTGGCCGTTCCTCTTGTATAATAATAGTTCCAAAAATACATAATGTAAAATGAATATATTGAAAATTTAATTCAATTTTACTTTCTTCTGAGCGAAGTTATTACTGTTTGAAGTTTTGACAAGATGTTGTTGTCACTGTTTGAAGTTTTGACAAGATGTGGTCTAGATTGGTTATTAAGTATTGTTAACGTTTCAATCGGTTCAAATTCCTGCCTTCCGATGTTCTATAGAGAGTTGATTCATAGGCTGTATATGAATAACCGCACGATTTCCATACTTGATCCAGTCGCGGCACCAGGATTGTTCAGGTGTGTTTTACAACCCCCCACCCCCCAAAAACCCCCACAAATAATAAAGAACGCAAATAACGGAAATTTATTGCATTTATCATCGAAATTGAGGAATTAGTGAAAGGCACATACCTTCATTTTTATATCCATCGAACAAGGGTAACGCGCCGATCGTCATTGCACTATCTTGTTGTATGATGAGCCCCCTTTGTGTGTGTGTGTGTGTGGGGTCGGGTCTCTTTGACAGCTGGACACTTTTCTTTCAAACCAAATGCAACAATGGCCGAATTGGTCGCTTTTCTAATGATATTAATACAAACTTTAATTCCTTTAAAGAAGGTTAATCGGAAAGTAAGGATACAATGTACAGTCGATAGGCTCCTGACATCATACTTTTAAACATGAAAACAGATAATGTAACATTTTGATGGAACTGAATAGTTAGCTCTCTTAGAAATTCTCTCTAAAACTAATGTTTGGGGTATGTCATTCCAGTCATTCAAAGCGGACATATCTGTACACGATGTCTTATCTAGAATGCTAATACTGTACATTATACCAGATTATATGAGGCGGTAAACTCTATTTGATTCGTCTTCTTCCATTTATATTCTTTATAAACTCTACTGAAAACGACTTTTTACTTACTTTGATGAACAAAACACGTGCAGAACATAAAGAGCTATGTGAAAGATGCCAATAATTACGATAGGTGGGCCAGAAAGTCGTCGGGTCACGTGTTTAATTATATAATCCCAGGGTTTATATCTTCATTTGATACGAGTGCCATATACAAGTGATTTGTTCGGGGAATGTCCGCTCATCGTATGAACATATACGCCAAGAATTTGAACATTCTATGCTCAATTCAAAGAAAAGCTGTAGTGTTACAAAGGTTGACCTTGGAACCTGCTGATCTTTGCAAAACCTTCGTAGTAAATGTTCATCATCGAACTCTTTATCAACGCATTCACTTAATGAACAAAAACTACACCAAGCTTGAACATTGTCGATATCGGGAGCTTCGGTGTCCAATTTTGAAAGCCAAGGTCTGTTTCACTGAAATTAATTCTTAAATATGACAGTAACTGACTAGGGCAAATTACTCTAACGCTGCCCCCCATTCCCTTGGGTGCGGTGTCCAATTTATAGCATTCGGTTCGGGTGTCAAAAAGTCTGTCCTCAATATTTAAGCTGGACGTGATATGTGAAATACGATCACGCGTATATGAAGTTCTACTTATTGAATTAAAATTTAAACGATTTCTATTCGTGAAAGCTATTTTATTAAAGTAAATGAATTTGTTCCACAAAAACACTATAAAAATGTCTACTGTCTATATAGGTAAGTCAGTTAATTGATTAGATCTATTATTATAGTTTATATATAACATACGCAGTCTGTTTATCAACTACATATCCAGGAATGTTCATGCTGGGTAAACGCTTACTTTATACAACTAACGTTAACAGTGACCAGACAGTTTTACGGGTTTAAGATGTTTAAAACTTTAAAAAAAACTCTGTATATTCGCTGTTAGGAACCGGTGAAAGGAATGTGTATGGAATCACAGACTGTTCAACAGTAATTACCAGTAAATTTTTTAAAACAAACGTACCAAATTCCACACCATGGGAATGTGCCAGACTGCCAGTGTAGTGTATGGTGCTTGAACCTTGTCTGCCTCTTGGTTATATAACAGGCTAACAATGATGTTCATATCACCCGCCTCAATCCCAAAAATAACAGATGACACATAATTAATTGCGTATATATTTTTGTAAAGCATGGACAATCAAACTTTGTCTCAATTAGATTGACGTGGTCTAGGCAGAAAATGTAAATGATCGTGCTTAGTCAAGGTGTTGATGTAATGAAACTTTACACCTATTCCACAATCAAAGTTATCAACCTCCAAAATCTGAAGGACATTGCACTAATCTAGGGATATATAATGCATTAAATTCCACGGTGAATGTATGTATACTATGTGACATGACGGGTACCATTATTTTAGAGCAGGAGTTGGAACTATTCTTACATTATAATACACATATTCTCATTTTAAATGTTGTTCCTTTGTTATTCAATATAACTGACATTTATAATTAAAAACTGTTTTACTGTGTTTAAATATAGAAGGCGCTAAATTCTTAAAACCACTAGGGGATACCGGAAAAATCCAATTAATTGTCCACCATTAATTTACTATTATTATAATACACATTAAAACTAATTCAACAAATATTCTATTCCAAGAATAAACTATATCACGCCAACTTGGGGCATCAAAAGTAAGTTACGTCGTGACAATTCTGTGCAATTTTACATGGATAAATAGAAATATTCCCTTGACTTTCAACATTAAAGGGACACGTCAGTCGATAGACTGACATTCGGACACGTAGGTTAAATAAGTGCCAACCGGTTAGGTTTCAGAACAGGGAGATGAACGAAAGGGAATAAAATACTTTTGTCCGAAATACCGTACAACCCAGCCCCAAAGGAACTGTGATTATAATTATTATATAAGGCAGTTAGTTGCACTTATAATCCATTGTCGTCAAATCCTAATTAAAGTAGAGCTGTCGTCACGTCTACTTTTGTTTTGTACCAGAAATTGATCATATACCAAAACATATACATGTACCCAAAGAGTAAAATTTGGCGATTTGAAAATTCATCATATTATTTGAACAATTATTATCGTGTGTTGAATGGTATTATATGATGTATACTAGTATAGGTAGTTAACGACAACGTGTGTAGCCTATATTATTACCTATATTTACTAACTATACATATTTATAGTGATTGTGGATGATGATACTATATGTTCGTCTTACATAACAACACATCTAATTTATATTTGGCACCTTTACGTGTGATATGATCATGTAAGTCAACAGGTTTATAATTAGCAATAACAGAGTTGATACTTTACACACCATACAGTGTCTCATCAGAACCGTAAACTATAACCCCATACTTATGGAAGAACAATTACTGATTTATTTAGGCGACATTTCGAAGAGTATTCTCTCGGCGTTTTCAGGCAAGCCTAAATAAATCAGTAATTGTTCTTCCATAAGTATGGGTTATAGTTTATTGCTCTTTCCAGCTAATAAATGTCCCTAGAAGATCATAGAACCTATTAACGCCTTAGTATTATTTTTGTATAACACACTTTAAATCTTATAATAAACTACTCATCTAAGTTAATATAAATATTTTTGATGTTCGTAATGTTGGTTCACCTGTTTCTATATTCTTACAAAATATACTACTTAATGGAGACAGATTGTTTAACAAAATATACTCAATGGAGACAGAGAGAAATGGGGTCATTTCGGGACTAACATATGATTCAGTTTCATTTCAATAACTCGCTTGCGCGATGGGGTCTTTAGCAGCGGGAGGACCCGGAGAAAACATACGAGGTTGGGCAGGCGATGGACTAAGATTTAAAAGTTGATCCGTGTAACTATCCGTGTTATCTGTCTATTGTTGAAATATAGAAGTAGGTGGGGGTGTACTCAATTTGCTTAAAGTGCAATCTATAGAGATTTAGTATCATAATGCATTTGTAAATAACTATGTATCAATACATACATTATCTGAAAGAAGTATATATACAACATTATTCATCTTTTATGTAACAATGTTTGTGTCGTAATGTGCTGATCTGCTTGAGGTATAATATTACGTTTAATGAATACATGATATTTACATTCTAAAGTATCAAATCAAAGGTATGTTTGTATCCAAATGTTTAAATAACAAATTGTGTAGCATTTGAGTATCATACCGTAAGTGTACCTTTAGCCGTATTTATAAATCGTGTGTTTATTACAATGTATCTATAACAGTATTAATATCACAACGTATCTAGTATAGCGGTGTTAATATCACAACGTATCTAGAACGGTGTCAACATCACAACGTATCTAATGTAACGGTGTCAATGTCACAACGTATCTAGTATAACGGCGTCAATACCGCAACGTATCTAGTATATCGATGTTAATATTACGACGTATCTACTAGTATAACGATATTGGTATCTATAACTGTGTCCTTAAAGGTACATATGCATCGAAATGTATGACAAATTTTGAAAATTGCAGTGTATAAATGTATATGTATTCATTTGTATATACCAATATAAGTAATCATTTTGTTCTGTTTTTATGACGATATTTGTAAGACAATCATGTTTTATAATAAATATATAGATCTACATGTATGTGTGTACATCACAGGGACTTGAAGGGATTAAAATAAAACTTCTTACTACTGCTTGACTATAATAGTATAGTATTAGTATATAACTATATAATAAAGGGATGGCAGACGCCATCTTTGTTCTGACTTTTTTTTATGATATATCGTCTGGTGTCATCTCACAATACTCACCAGTTCTGACACTTCATGTCATTTTTATTGCCAACGAGACTTAATTTGACCTTATTTCGGGTTTCTTCCGGGCTCGGCAAGTTGAATATCGATAAGTGATAGCTTTTTAAGTTTGATTTGTTATTAATAACGCTGTAATTTAATTACATCGGAAGGTGAATAGTGATCAAATAAAGTCTCGTTGGCAATAAAAATGACATGAAGTGTTAGAACTAGTGAGTATTGTGAGATGACACCAGACGATATATCATAAAAAAAAGTCAGAACAAAGATGGCGTCTGCCATCCCTTTATTATATAGTTATATACTAATACCATACTATTATAGTCAAGCAGTAGTAAGACGTTTTTTTTTAACCCTTTCAAGTCCCTGTGGTGCACATGTATTTCTGTATAATATTAACGATATATGTAAGAGTGTTAATTTGTGATAAGTACACTTACCCCTGGTAATGTTTTCTGTTCATGTAACGACTGTTGAGCTTTAATAGCACTTTCTCTAGAACAGTAGGTTAGAAAAGCACAACCTGAAATAAATTATTACACAGTAAAATCTAAACTAAGAATGTGAAAGTAGAATATTTCTTATAACCCAGAATAACGGGAATTCTTAGCTTAATTTTTTTTACTATTACGGTATTTCACAGCTTTATATAGTTGAGATGGCACAAAATGGTATTCATTTTCTTTCAGGTGCAACAAAGCTAATGTAATTATTAATAGAAATGTAAAGGCGGGAATATTACTTTCAGAAAGATTCTAAACCCGTAGTAATGTTTTTTTGGGTTTTTTTTCTACTTGATGCTTGAAACGAGGTATCTTGAAATTTTGGAACACATTTTCTTTTTTAATATTGTGATCTGACGCCTACTACCAGCGTCGCAGTTTGACTTGTAAATGGGACGAGTGAAACCACATCATTTAGGTTCTGTTTTCCAGTTAAATATATTGTTGTGTATTTCGTACACGATGAACAGTCCATTTGCTGATTACACTACTTTGCCTAACTATTTTGCCTATAACGTTTTTTAGGACTTCGAATTTTGCCTAGTAGTTTGGATTGTTCGTACTTGGTTTTATTTTATTATTATATTCAACTTGGAATTTATAAGGTATAGGCAAATAAGACATGCAAGTTTGGTAAAAGATTTGTGCAGGGGTTCTTAAAAGCGCAAATGAACGAGGTGCATTTAGACAAAAACATTGAAATCAACCAGCAACTCAACTGTGTATTATTAGTTAAAATATTTGATTTAGAATTTCATTAAATTTTTTACCAATTAACACATGTTCATTGTTTGCTTTTTATTATTAGGTTCTTTTAGTTCTATTGAATACTAAATTGTATATTATGTATTTCGGCAATTTTACTTGTAAATATATCAATGCTAGGTTCGCTTTTAAGTAATTGAAGTAAATAAGGTACCGAGCCATCGACACCAGTTCTAATTATAATCAAATCATTCCTGACATTCCTGATGTAACATTTCCTCTTTAAATCAGACACAATCTATTACTTTTTTGATAATAGTTATTTCCAAGAATAAATAAATTATCTTCTCAATTACATCGATTTTGAAAGCTAACAGGACTTGTGACAAAACATACTCTCAGTTGCAAATTACATTATGATTTCGAGGAAAAAGCGACAGTCTTATTCTTCAAATTCGCTATCAAAGACAACCCTATTATAAATAATAATAACTTTGAAACTTTTTCGTATTTTGTATGTCATCATGAGATGACGAGGACGAGAATGTTCCAATTTCACTATTTTTGTCAGAAATTACAAAATAGAACAATTATCTTGAAGCAGACACATATATGATAAGAACTAGATTGTTTTAACACCCAATACAAGAATTCAATTAAAAAGGGGTTTAACGCCAGCTGCCAAGTATTATTTTATATGTAAGCCAATGTGTACGCTGTACCCAGAGTTATCACACCATCCGAAGGACTAGACGTTGTGTTATCCTGCATCTCTGACAAGGTAAAACCATGCCCGAAAACACCGGACTGTTCTCAGCCAATACCGGGATTGAACCCACGGCATCTGATACAAATTTTCACGCTAGAGTTATTTGGAAATACGTGATGAATATTAACGTTTATATTTAAAAGCGAACAGAAACACTAATAAATAAAGGTTTGTTTTATTATGCGTTATATTAGTAACTTTAGGAAAACGACAGGTCGTCTACGTGGTATATAACTTAACTTTTATTAAATTTTGTTTTAAATATGTATTTTTTAATCGAATTAAAATACACCGTGGGTTTAATTAGAACTAAACACTTTGTACAGCAATTAATATAATTGTGGCCAACGGGTACACACTCAGAATAATGTTGGTGGAACTAACGAGCTTCATTCCTAAACAAACGTCTTGCCATAACGTTGTTCCTGTCTACAGCTCTGCGTGTCTATTATAATAAGATATGTATAAACAAATAGACTTGTTAAATAGAAGACATCTGCTTGTATATACACCTTTTTTGTTTATAATTATGCTTGCCAATGAAACACACGTGTGTATGTGCCATTTGCTACATTTTCTCCCGTTTTTGCAAGTAGACGCTAGGATGTTTTTGAATGAATATCTTTGCCAATTCTGACATCATTATCAAGTTCAAAACACTAACTTCACAAGTACTAATAAAGCAACAATATCTGATAAGGAGGATTCTATCATTTGACCCGAAGATAAGAAACAATGGCGTTCCACTCGTTCCTGTAGGTTACCAAACAAAGTTGGACACGCGAGAGTGTGAACGTACAACCAGTAGAGCTTTAAAATCTACGAACACCCTCACCGACACAGACCTTGCAAACTGTTCGGTCGTCCAAATATCACGCCAATGCCAAAGGGCACATATTTACCAATTAGAAGAAACAATGAGGATCTTTTCATAATTGTGATACCCTTTCTTGTGGTTTCGAGTAACCGATCAATATTATTGATTGCCCTTGTTTATATCGATATTTTCCCAGTTAACCCAAATCTGATGATACCCATGTCGATTTGTTATAGGTACTTTATTTGACAGTATCAGATATCAATTACGTGATGGAATATGAATCGTTATTAACTAATCCTTAGACAAAAAGGTTGGCATGATCTAAATTCAAAAGATCATTCATATTCAACTGGAAAATCTGCAGGAAACGGTTGATTTGATGTCATATTCTTGTAACATATAGTGAAATTATATCATCAAATCATTGCAGTATAGTCGACATATAATTGGTTAGAGAATTGAAAATAGGTCATATTTTATTTATAAAAGTTAGCCGAGAAAAAACACCGCAGGGCAGATTGTACCAGAACATTTCTCTACAAGATACCTTTTCCATCTTGACAGCAAAAAATTAGATTTCATTCTCTGAGCTAATAGTTGATGTTCAAGCTGAGCTTCATGTGGGGATTTATTGGTCTTAGTTTGTCACATCTCATGGACGTTAAGAAATAAGAAGAGAAAATGGTTCTATCTTTGTTATTTAGTTGGATCGATAAAACAGACATTACATCAAGCTTACATTATCTATAGTTTATACATTATTATTCAAAGTAAATAAATCATGTATATTATTACCACTAACAATTCTCTTGAATGTACTATGGTTTTACCAAGAGCTCAATACTACACCCACAAAATAAAAGGAAACATCCCAATGTTTTCACAAATTTATGCTTGCACGGGTTTCCATATAACGAACGAATAAAGGTTCTGCTGTAATAAGTAAAATCAGACAAAGAAAATTTGAACTAAAAGAAATATGGAGGCCGTTAGTATTTCTTCATGGTTTGTTTTTTTGGGTGGGGGGGGGGCATTTAGGCAGGGAGCAGTGCTTTATCTCATATAAAAGCAAATTGATATGTTTTTCGGCATTTGGGCAATATATACTTTGCCATTTTTGTAGTATTTATCACGTTTATGTTCAGTTTGTTGTGAACAGTATAAGAAAACAGTTTGCTCCGAGTGCTCTCAACGCTTCACTTCGGTTAAGAGTCAACCCTCATTGACAACTGTATTCTCCAGTGCTTAAGATTCCTTAAAACATGCCGGTCTTATTTATATCTTACTATCTATTCCAGGGATTCATTTGTTGCACTTGCTAGAAGATGGGATGAATGATAAAATAGACAACGCCATCTTCTTTTTTCAAAAAGAAATCTGTGATTTCAGTGTCGTCTTTGGAGAAAGTCATTTATGTTAACGTCGATCATCTTCAGACTAGTTACAGCATTGAAGCCTTATAGGTATATCAGGCGCCTTATGAGATTAAATGATCCAATGAAAACATACAATTGTTATCCTTTAAATTACTGTTCACCTTTTCCCACCAAGTATACAGGTTGTATTTATAGTGCACACAACATTTTTTTAACATTTAAATATCTAATAATGTATACTTGTTGGGCTATTTCACACTTTAAAGAGGAACACGTTCACAAAATATCGAGTTTGTGAGTATTACCAAAAGATAACACGCAAACAGAAATTACAGCTTAAAGCCCTGATTACCAGATCGTCTAGGACAAATTTCTTATCGATCACTTGATTAGAACCTCATACTAACAGTAATAAAATTAAAGTGACATTTTACAGAAAAAAGACAAACAATTGAATAAAGACACCATTTAGTCTCCCTGAAAATTTACTGGATTAGCGGATTACCAAAAAACGATACCACATCGCAGATATTTAATAAACTTTTCGCATCTCTGTTATTGATCTTTTAACTAAGAATTAACAGATGCCGCAAATACTGAGACAAATTTCAAATACCGAATAAAAGAATATTTTTGCCTTCAGGTTTAAGATGGTCTAAGAAGAAGAAAATAACATTTTAAACAACCGACGGGTGTCCGAAATAGGTTGAATATTTAATTATTTGAGAAGTTGTCAAAACGAATATGAACGACAGAATAAGTTAAGGTTCAATATTTACAATGAATAAAGATAAGGATTAAGTTTATTATGTAAATGGTAATTCTGAAGACTAGGTTAGATAATGTGATGGTCTTGATGTTCATTGATCTGTTTCCAGCCTTAAAGTCCCATGAAGATGGCTGCTAGAAATCAGCAGAAACTGAAGTTCAAATGGTAGGTAACTTACGTTAGGAGTGATAACAATGGACCTGGGTTTTTGGATGAAATTTCATTTGATTCAAATGACAAGTTTGCATGTAAGTTAGAGATCAGTGTCGTGGAAGACCAGTAATGTTAATAAAAGAAGGGCACAGAAAACATAATTCTACATTTTAATTGTTGGGAAATGTTATGTGTAGCCAGGCGCGGATCCAGAGGGGGGGGGGGTCTACCCCCCCCCCTGCTCAGCTACATAAAAAAAATATAATGCCTTGTATCAATGAAATTACATCACAAAGTGATCCTACAGTATAGAAATGATTTCTCTGTTTAAAAAGTTCAATTTGTATGTATGCCTATGTAATTTAGAGACGATGATGTCAGATTTCCATAACAGAAACCTGGCAAACCCCCTCCTGCAAATATTCCTGGATCCGCCCCTGGTAGCTAAATCTGATTAAAATACAGATCTATATTCCGTTTCGTTGTTTCATACTTTTGATAGCCTCAACTACATGAAGATGTTACCGGTTATAGTAGAAAATTGCGTCAGAGGTCATAACGCCGGCTTTTGACCCTATGACGCCAGACATTTGATAGGCCAATCAGCGTTGATGTTTCTAGTGATTTATCTATCCACAGTTCCGTGCACATTACGCCAAAAACACGCCGCAACAGACTGTTTCATTGACCATTCCCTCACACCATTCAGAACGCGGGTTAAATAATACGCTTTTCCAGATCCTAGTGTAAAATGAAATTTTAAAATATTAAAATAGAAAGGAAATAGGCCCTGTGTTTTAATCAGATTGTGTATAGCTGGGAATTGTTATTTTACAGACATGTGAAAGGGGGGGGGGGGTTACTACAAGAATTGTAGATTAATTTGGAATAATATCACATTAAAAATAACCATATAGACTCCCCAAGTGCCATGATAAGTGATTTGCGCCAGGTTCATAAATGTCTTTGAAAGTCAATAAACAATGTACTGGTAAATCCTATCATATAGTTTATTTGAACATGTGCGATGTAACTATCATTTTTCTTATTTACATATTGATTCGGTGAATAAATCTCGTGGTTCTAAATCAGAAAAATATCCACCCCCGTACAGAAGACAACACGTAGTCCCATAAAAGTTGAATTTGAAGTTGTTATGATATTGGGTAATGAGTAAACAAAGGATGATAAACTACAGCGACACTTGTTTGATGAACATGATCTACACTACTAAATGATTTTATTGCTTATATTGGCCTTGTTCTAATGGAATTAAATATTTATCTTCAGTGATATATCTTGATGAAATAGACATAATCACTGATCTAAACGATATTATATGATATGAAATTGATGTTATAACAGTAGTTTCGAACAGTTGATTCCTATTCGGACGTCTATATGATTTGCATGTAATATTTCCTCTCTTTATAACCAGGATAAATCTCTTGTAAGCTCGAGTCTAATTTCTCCGATCTGTCTCCCGTTACAGAAACAGACGTGATCTCATAAATAAAATGGCGGCAATCAGCAGGACGACATTAAGGTTGAGTGTTCTGGTTATTCTTGTTTCATATGACACTGTCATGAATAATGTATGAGCTGTATAATACAACTTGTGTCTTTCTGCCCAACTTAACAATCTGTAAAAAAACGGAGAACCAAATACAAGAAATATCTTTCAGTATTGTATCTACAGTCGTATATTCATTGAATAAAATGTCAACATTACTGTAGAACTTGAGAATACACTTGACGACATTTCTTTGTTTATCCTCTACTCGCGTTCGGACCTCGACATCATTAAAAAAAATAAGCTAATAAATGAGGGAAATAATTTGCTGGTATATAAAACATTCAAATCAATTCAAGTTAAACATGTATCATTAAGCCTTTCAGAGGATTAGATTGAACTTTTGCACGTTATAGGCTATGTCAGCGAGGCCTGTGATATGAAATAAGGTCACATCATTGAGGACGACATCTAAAATAGATGTTGAGAGCTATTGTATCGTTAGT
Source organism: Patella caerulea (assembly GCA_036850965.1). NCBI lineage: Eukaryota > Metazoa > Mollusca > Gastropoda > Patellidae > Patella > Patella caerulea. The sequence goes on from JAZGQO010000006.1 coordinate 32,315,484, forward strand.
TGCGCAATACAAAAATAATCCGATCGAATTAAGAATGTAAATGTTTAATAATTAATGAATGACGTCCAACATAAGAGGTTGTGAAGAGGTGTCCTTACATGCGATTACTCCACGTGTCCCTTACTTGATTGATCGACATGAAAGTAGTTCCACGTTTAGTTCTTCACCTTTCTGAGCCAAGTCAAATTCAATGTCATTGTAATACATAACCATGTTGAATGCCAACTACCATCTCATTTATCAAATTATGTGATAGGAATGTTAAATTAGGCTACATCCGACAAAATGGGTACAATCTGAAAACATTGATTGCTACGAAAGATCTCAAAACATCTCATACACAATAAAAGCAGAAATTTAGAATGTGTAATTTGGTTACAAGACACTGCCATGCTAATAATACGGTCTACCTAGAATATATTTTCCCACGTTTTGTTATTTTTTCACTAGAATTACGTCATAATTTAACTTATTTCGAAAAACAGATAATATTGTAATAATTTGCTGACAGTTAATGATGAATGTGTAGGTATGATATCAGCACTAAACTGTACTCACATTAATTTAATTGGGAGACCAAGTATGAACGGTAGATAACCTCTCCACTTGGATTTAATCGTATTAAAAATCGTCCCATCAAAAGAGTTTTGCGAAGATAGCAGGCGGCACATTTGGACTTGCATCGCTTTTATGTTTTTGTAGATACCTAACGGAAATGAACCATTTTTAGACAGATGCTACTTGGAGATTCCACTTTTTTCGGTCCCTCGAATGACGTTAAGCCATTTTAAAGGGTTCTAATCTGAGATCACAGAGAAATAATGAAACATAAGCTTGTAGCAAGAAATCTGTGAAGAATATTTACATTCAATAATGTTTATATGACTTCTTCTACCTTGTTACACTCTTCAAATCCACTAATGGCACCTCTAAATGGGTTTAATGCGTGCAGTCGGTATCTTTTCCGGTTTATATGTTTCGTATACGTTTATAGTCGTTGAAAATTACTGATTATATAACGAATTACCTAGGTAGCTGTTGTGGATTTCCATATGTGGCCTATATAAGAAATGGTTGAGTGTTTTTTGTGCCGTCAATATGGAATGCAAAGAAAATCAATGTTTTAAATAAATGATTTCTTTTATGATGGAGTACGCAAGCTATTGCTGGGTCAAAAGATAAGAATTACACAGAAGTCTTCCCGAGATCAAGTGGTTATACCAGGAATAATTATGACTGATGGGATGACAACATATGGAATATTCAAAGTGATTCTAAACAGACCTTTAAAATGAATAATAAATATAAAGCCAGTTTAATGCAAAACATGCACACTAAAATGTAGATCATTTTAGATGAACAGATCGCATTAAATTTATAGTGTTTTAAATTGATGAAATAAACTTTGAATGATATTGTACAATGTAATAACAGGGCTCCGGTGTCAAAATAAAAACCTCGTACTATATACAATTCTAATAAAATTAATCAAAGTTTTGTGTGATTGATGTGATTCTTGTTGTAACGGAAGTTTCAGGAAGCTAAATGGGATGTGTTGAAATTATTAGCTTATAAACAGTGCACCGACATAACAATGCTTCAAAACATCCGTGTACAAAATTACAGCACACATTAAAATGTAACGTTTTCATGACTTTAGAAGCAGGCAGGGCCTCTCTGATTTATTTGGGAACATTTTTATCACACCAGTTATATCACAAACTTGGTCTATTCTACTGGCAAAGGGATATTTTATTATAAAAAAACTCACAGTTAAAATATGGTTTCATAAGGGCTTTAATGTCACACTAAGGTCAAAATGGTCGTGTGGTAGTAATTGTATGAAGCAGAATTGCACAATCTATAATTATGCCTTTCATACTAGAATAAAAACACGTTTTTTATTTGGCTTGATAAAGAATGCAACCTAATCGTATGGTTATTATTGTTCAAAGCACGTCTCTATGGTCCGTTTATGGAAATCCAGGCCAGCTTACTGATCAATTGCCTTCATGTTTAGACAAATTGTAAATCTTGCTGGCTTCATCTGGTTAACAGAGATAATGGCAAACCATCAGGGGACACGATAAAGACGGGTTACTAATGGAATACTTCTATATCGCTTTATACACATCTTCTCTCCGGAAAATAGCGGCGACTCTTTATCCTTCTTTGTTAAGGGGTGTATAAAACGTCATTCCGTCTAGACAAAATGTACGTCTTCTTTGTAGAGTCTTGAAGAATATTTCAAAAATATATTGTTGGTCTGTAAGATTTATGAATTTAAACTCGCTGTCACACTTTCAGGATGGAATCTCTTGATACCAATTGGACAGCTTTCCTTCTTATAATTGTCACGGGGGATTTCTAAGGTGATGCCAGTGGTTTGTTTCGGATGGTTCAGATGGGAAGGAAAATAGAGATCTTGGAAACGTTATTGTTCCCTCAGACGACACCGTGTTGAATGTGACACGAAAACTCAATTAATCTATTGCTACGTCTTGCAGAATTTTATTCCCAAGAAGAACAAATGGCAGAAGTGAGATATGGTGAATGTGTTTATTATGACTGTAAAGCCAGAACAATTGGAAAAAAACCGCTTGTCTGTGTTTTCAATAACGTCCCAGCAACACCTTACATAGACAAGTACATGTAACTATAAATGGGACATTATTGAAAACTGATAGACCATTCATTGAACGTGGCTGACAAGTAACCTCAAATGAAATGTTATGGAGTTTTATGTTCCACTATACTCAGAACTAACCGACTACTGAAGACGTGCATGGGTCCCGGTTTTTCGTCCCACCCGAACAACTAGAGGATGTTCATTGCCAGATTTTACATGCAGTACCTAAACTGTGATCGGACCCAAGATCTCTTGGTTAGTGAGCCATGACTTTTCTCATCGAACAATTTTCGCACCCGACACGAAGCTTCGAATTCAGGAAACCGAATAATGGGTTTTCAATGAAACGCAAGCGCATCATCCGTATCTCATGTTTGTCACTCATCACTTATCTTTGCTTGGGCAGTGGCAGATGCGTACGGGCCTGATGGGTGTTAGGGGAAAAGACCTGAAAAACCTGAACGGTCGTCACCGTTTAGCCCCCCCCCCCCCACACACACACACGTGCCCATTCAAACAGTTTCGAAAACTTGACGGTCGCAACACGTCCCCATTCAAAAAGTTTGGAAAACTTGACGGTCGCAAACGGGATTTAATGTTATGGCAGACACTACAGTGTGGTCCAATCTAGGTGGCTGACCTGATTTCGAACCAATGATTAAATCGTTTAGCCCACCGACGGAGCCGCGTCTCTGGGTATGGGAAATTTGCCCTACCGAAGAAATTTTTTTCTGCGATTCAACCAACTTCAAAGTTGTTCAATAGTTTTGCAACTGCAATCCTAGTCTCTGCCAACCTGAATTTCAATCATTCAATCCAAATAATAATTAATGCTAGAAAAATGTTGTACAAACCAGAAGATCTCCAGACTAAATGTTTTAATGCATAATCAATTCACAAATTCAATAGTGTATTCAATAAACAGATCATATCATAACTTTTTAACTTCCCCCCCCCCACTTTACTCGTCTACAAGAAAAGTTAGATAGCCAAAGCGTGAGGGGGCAGCCTATGGACAGTGGTGTTTCCGCCTTCTCTTCTTCGTCAAACAAATTGGTATCCCGCCCAAGCCTAATCGAAACGTCGCTCAGTAATAAGCAGTAATTGTATTCCATAGAATTTTGATCTTTATATGGGCAACACGCCGGGATTTAAACTGAGTGGGATTCTGGCCGATCATTGAGTGTCCTTTAAAAACAATAACGCGATTTTTTTTCCAACTAATTCGCTAACTTATATTTCTTGTCGTATGCATTTTTATTACAACATCCAACTTAGAAATAAATTAAATGAAGTTTCCAGTGAAAAAATAATTACGATGATAATAACATGATTACATGTACATATTCTCAATCAACATTAACATGCATTTCCACAATGTTTAAGATGCACACTTTGATGTTGTTTACACATGATGATAGTATACTTTATAGACACAGATATTGTTTTAGAAATAAAAAAAAATGTTTAATTACTAAGTTCAATTAATTTATTTTTCGTAATATCAAATGCCAAAGAAATATATCATTACTATGTTAATCACAAGTAAACAACATGTAAACATTGTGTGTGGCCACCATAGTAAATAATTAAATATGTCTACAAACACATGATCAAATTATTAACCAATACAACATGCGTATAGAAATAGATTTATGTTAATGATCCACGTGTTTTTAAAAGGATGTCAATACTACAACGTGTACATAAATAACTCGACGGCAGTGCCATAGCTTTCACTCTTGTTATATTAATAAAATAATAGACTATATTGAGTCGTGTATTACTGCATTCTTCTCATAATGTCAACACTATCGCTCATCAATCTTTTATTACAAAACAGTTCTATTGGCTTCCTGTTTAAGCATGCGTTTAGCATTAACCTCTCGTCGCTAATCACATTGCGTGCATGGAGTAATATCAGAAGTCCCCAGGGGTTAATTGACAATTAAGTGGCATTATCAGCCACGTGCTGTCAACATTTATCTTTAAAGCGATTTAAAATACTTTAAATGTTTATTTAATTGACAGAATGATAATATCCTGTTTTGAGAGAAAGATAGAGAGATGAGTGGTCGAGAGATAACAGAGGGATAAATGACAATGATGATAATCATTATTATCTTGTTTACATTTAGGATCTGTGAATAACAATCTTGTTTAATGTCTCACGCGACTCGCATCTACCTACCTTTATGCATTCCTGTGAATCGATCTTTAAGAACTGTCAACTCATATATTTGTCCAAATTCTTCGAATACGGGTCTCAGGTCTTTCTCTTCGAGGTTCCGAGGAATTTGGCCAACGAATAACTTGATGGCATCATTTTCTTTCATTGGGATGTGGTTCATTTGGAGCATATTCGGTCCACCGTTTACCATTAACAGGTCTGATATAACTCCGTTCTGAACAGTGGTCGCCATCTTGGAATCGTCTCTCATAGAAAATGAATTTTGCGCTTCTGCATCTGATTTACATAGGTAATAACATCCCAGCATTCCAGAGTCTAGTAATCAATTTCTCTAGAGCCTGGCGCACGAGACATGACATATCGATAACCAATTAGCATCCTACCGCGCAGCCGCGTGCTTTAGAGATAATGAGAGCATCACTTGCGGTATTATTACACAGTTAATAGGAAGCTCGGAGATTTTAAAAGCACACAACTCACATTATACTATACGTCGACATGTCTAATAGCAAGAACAGAGCTCTAATCCCTTGATCACCGGGAGATGGCAATCTTTAATGCGGAATTGTTTACCAGATGAGAACAACATTAACATCTTTATTCTCGCCGAACCGTTAACCAATATAGAGATGGACTATCTTATCTATCGTACGTTCATCTTTATCGAGTGTCATATTACTAACTTTCAGTTTGTTGAAATGACGGATTGTCTTATTATATTTATTAAATGAACCGATGAAATAATCATATACAGTGATCTGATGTTATTAGCCGTGTTCTACTGATCTAGTGCTAATCTGTAGTAATCAGTCCATGTCCAATTCGTAAATTTGACATATTTACGGGATTCTGTTCCCAAGATGCGATAGGTCTTGCGTTAAAGTGAATTTTGTTTTTATTACCTATTGATGCCCCCCCCCCAAAAAAAAACCCAAACAAACAAATAAAACACACGTTTTATGATTATGACATAAAGTATATAAGCCAGAAATTATGAACTGTTAACTAGGACAACAAATATATATTTTAAAGATTTAACATAAGATATCATTGTTTCTATTAATCGCTTTGGGGTTGTGGTGCCTTGCATGATGTCACGGACGTTCATCATTTTCAAAGAGCTCTGGCATGAAAAAAAAAGTGTGAGCTCTACTTTCAAAAGCGCGTGATTTATACTTGAGAATAAATTGGTTTTGCCCCACCGCGTCTTTATTTATTTACCAGGTATTGGGGAAAATAGTCTGCACAAGTAGGAAATTTATTTTGTCGCACTACTTGCTGAAAAAAACCATGCCCAAATATATGGGACTGTGTTCGTCCAAAATTGGATTACCCGGAATTCGTAAATTGTTATTTTCAGAAAGAGGGGGGAGCCGCACCCACTTGTGAGTGCGAAGCCAACCGTGATTTTTTGTGAAAAAAGGGCACAATGAGTAATTTCATACTAGTACTGTAAATTACGATTTCCAACCTAAACTATCTTTGTTCTCCTTTCTCGCGGGAATATATTATAGAGCTAAAAATTGTTCGCCACCTCAAAAAATAGAGGGGGCGTGCGCCGGGTGCGCCCCCTCTGGATCCGCGCCTGTTACTTCGACGCCTGTCGAAAAAAATGTATCGTAACATCAGCAAATTGTGTTTCAGTATTTAAGTACGCCAAAAACCACTATATAGGACTCTCCGCCCCTTTGAAACACAAATTTCCCCATTGGAATTGTCAACTGGAGCGGCAGCAATGAACTTTGTTCGCGAAATTTAAATCGCTTCCCGTGGACAAATGTCGCGATGATGAAGTCGTACGAACCCGTACCGCTGAAGAAATGCAAAAATATGAATTGAAAACAATGCACAACCCCCACTAACAATCGTTCCAAGGCCAGAACGAATTATGGATTGGTAAGTGATGGTCAAGTGATCGTCTGAATGAATGCCTTAGGGGAGTCATCATGACCGCCTCTTCCCTAGATAGACAATTTCATAGATTGCATTCCTACATATTCATATATGAGCTTTTTCCGAAGTAGAATCACATGCTATTGGACTTGAAGCTCATACCCCCCCCCCCCAACCCCGAACACACACAAAACAAATGTCAGCTGTGTACAATGCAGCGAATGTGAGCTTGATCTGGGAAGTTTCAACCAATGACATGTCTGAGTTTAGCCACTCAATCCAAGTAATTGAAAAAATCACGCTGGAGAGCTGTGAATGAAAGTTTTTATATGAATATCGTCGTCGCGAATTTGGAGATCTCATGAAAGAAATTGTTTGAATTCTTGCTCCTTGTAAATTTATGGATCTAATTCCCTAGTGGTCCACAGCTATTGTCGAGCCAACAGCCACATTCAAAGAAAGACATAATGTACTGTTAACAAAACCGCCATTTTTATATTCGGACACCTGTAAAGTACATTTAAATATGAATATAAATATATACAAGAATTACATCGTAACCACCATCGAAAAGGGAATAAATGCCATTACCAAAACCCAAATAGTAAAGGCCATGGTTATGACTTACCAGTACATTTAATCGATGTATTCAAGAGATTATCTTTAGAGCTTGAAAAAACAATGATGCCCCAAAATGATTGTTAATAGAATATAATGACGTATATGCCTTATGTACAAATATATTTTGTGGAGCACCACCTAATTACGGAGGAGCCAAAGCAATACTTATTCAATAATTGTCAGGGTGCGTACCATTATCTTGCATAAAAGAGGAAACAGGAGACATAAAAACACAGGATTTATTGATTCCCGAGATAACCCATGCCGTTTTGCAGTAGCTTTTTGTATCGATTGTAGTAATATAAACTTCGTAACTATAAAATATAATCATCGGGTACTAAGAATTGGTACCACATATCTTTTCTTTCAGCTTTTCGTTTTTCAACTCAGGACATTAATAAATTAAACTTTCACCAGAAGATACACGTAAAACAGACTAGGCAAGGTGTGAACTTGCTTTAGCCGTTGCTTTCATTGCCAGAACCGGTAATTGTTCTTTGCATGATCATCTCTTCGGTGATTCAATAAAACCTTTACCATGCTTTGATGATGCTATCTATCTATGACATTGACGATTTCGATTTTTATAGATCATCATAGGATACACAGACAAATTCTACTGTTAGTTGTTAAATCGTCCCAAGACAAAAAAAAAATGTTGTTTTCAGAAAAGGTGGAATATTCGAAAATCAGAAAAATGTTGTACATTATTATTGTTATATGGGTCTCGTTTTTTCATCTCGATTAATTTGGAGCAAATGCATTTCTAATCTTGCGCTAAAGGCTGAATAGGCATTGCTTCCAATTAACGGTCTGAAAAGTTGGCCGTCCTTATTTGATTCCATAATAAGATCGATATTATCATGTGGATTTGAAATATAGGGATTCCAATACAGATCCGACATTGAACGTGTTCATAAAAAAGGGTAGACAAAAGTACTTCAAATGCTGAAGTCATCGGAGAATGTAGACGTCAAAATCTATCTGTCACAGCGACAAGCAGTATAAAATAAAAGGTTCTCAAAAAAGCAAGTACATTTAATGCTTAGAAGCATAGACAGTGCTGGTAGGATATTCTGGATTTTAAAAGTGGGGATACTACTATCCTCACTAGGATCTGCCTTTGCATGGGAGTCAAAAATTATTGATGATATTAATTTATTCATTCGTGATATTAAAGAGGCATTATGGGAGATTAGATTAAGAGTTGGCGGTTCTCAGTATAATGTAAAGGGAGTTTGCAGAAAATTTCAATCAATACTGAGGAACGATCTCCTAGTGATTTTAGTGAATCATGAAATGAATAAGTTGTTTAAGATAAATATTGTCAAGAATAATATCTGGATATAGTAATATAGTGCTGATAGACACTTTAATCGAAATATCACTCTACTCCGATTGAATTTGTTACTATTGAACTATATTCTATGTAGAAGGGACCATAATATTTAATAATATTTAATCCGCTTGTCCTCTGAAACCCTTTACCATTTTGTGTTCAGTTGTTCAAACTTGGGCAATATACAATATCTGTACATCCCATATATTTTATTGCAACACTCTCTGTGTTCTGTCGCTCTTATCAAAACCTGATTGAATTTGTTACTATTGAACTATATTCTATGTAGAAGGGACCATAATATTTAATAATATTTAATCCGCTTGTCCTCTGAAACCCTTTACCATTTTGTGTTCAGTTGTTCAAACTTGGGCAATATACAATATCTGTACATCCCATATATTTTATTGCAACACTCTCTGTGTTCTGTCGCTCTTATCAAAACCTGCATGTGAAATCACATCGGCTTATTGAAATACGTGTCCGTCTAAGTAATATTGTTGTAACATTATCACATCAAAATCATGTAATTAATAAAAATAAATCATCATTCATCATTAATAATAGAATTCATCTACACTTGTTACCCATCTCTTTAAACTTTTTGTTAAATTGTACTTTCAGTCTATGACCCATAATCAATTCCATAAGCGCCTTAGAGGCAGCTGTGTTTTATGTGTTTTATGTGTTCTGTGTATTTGAGTCTTTTTTTTTTACAGTGTTGTTTGTGTTATGTCATTGTACTTTTTAGCATAGAAACTTTTAAATCATATATATTTTATAAGATATTAGCAAAATTGTGCTTTATATTATTAGATTGTATACAAAAGGGACAAAGGATCACCCCAACGTATTAAATGTACTCACTAACAAACTTTAATCCATCGCAACTGGTCAACAATAATTATCCTTTCCATCGTGTTCGAAGTGGAAGGGTGACAGGCGGAAGGCAATGGGGTAGGAAGATCAAAGTGATTACAACTAACACAACTATAACTCATTCAAGGCACACAGGAAAGTAAACTTTTCTTATCTTTACAAAATACCAACCAATAAACATATTGAAGAACTGCCATCTAAACCCAAATTCTCTGCGTCCTTCAATTGTTTAACTGAAACGTGGCTTAAGTCAACAAATAACTTTACAATAACCAACTCATCCCTGAAAATAATTCCGATGTTTCACTTGCTAACAGAGAATGTGGGAATGCGGGTGGTATCGCCGTTGTCCACAAAAGACTATGGTGACATCTTTACCCAATTCACCAAATATAACAGCTGTAACATAATCAGATAATAACTGTGGATTGGACTTCTTTATTATAACAGTACAGGAACGAACATTACAAATACATCTATAACTCTAACAACCAATACAGCACACCGGAACATAACATATCATGTACATTAGTTTGTAGTCATAATGACCAGCGTCCAAATTCACGTCTGCTTCCATTGTCACGCGCCCTCGTTCTTTCTTGTAGAGCAGTCTTCGGTCTGTGGCCTCTCGATAAGATTGTCTTCCATCGTCTCTGTTAAGCTTCTAACTTGAGACCATTTATAAGGCCAAGGTGTTATCCACAACCTTATTAGTATTTAACAACCATTCACGAGTTATAAAACATATATATTAGAAGCCTTCATTAAACGGACAATCATATAATATTATCTAATAACACGAGAAGATAGTGACTAATTAACTAACTCAAATAATGCATGTGTAACACATACATATACTAATTGTACGACAGCTATAAACCACAGCTGCTTAATGTTGTGTTACACAGCTTTGAGAACCTGGAGCTGAGATTTCAGTGCAGACGTGAAATCACCAATATCTTGTGGTAGTTTATCGGCCTCCAGCATAAAAAAATAACATCCAACTTTGGAAAATGTCTCGAAGAATTTTTTGATCTACCCCATGCTTAGTTATAGTAGGGGATTTCCATATTCACCTCGATATCCCACTGAACTTCTCAACACAATTAAACTTACTCGCCATATAAATGAGTCTTCTCATCGTGCTGGTCATACCCTAGGCATTATGTTTTGTTACGGAATCAATGATAATTTACTAAATTCTATTCATGTTCAAAATGACATGATATCCGTTCATTACAGTGTTTTCGCTAAACCTGAACCAATAACAATAAAACGCACTATATCTTTCCGAAAAAAAGAAACATTGATGTAGAGCAATTCAAAGTCAACATAACCTATAAGCAGTTTTATCAACAGAAAAAGATTGAACAATATAATAAAATTCTCATTAAACATGCACCCTTTCAAACAAAAAGTATTACTGGCAGATCAAATAGAATTTGTTTTAATGGCGAAATTCCGAAAACAGAAGAAAAGGAAAGCGGAAAAACAGTGGCGAAAATCAAATCTAGAAATACACAGGCAAATATATAATGTAAAAATGAGACTAACACTACAACAATAAATGCAAAACGTTGACATGTTATGAAAATTATTTTGAGAATCGTTTTAATACCCGTGAAATTCACAAGATTATAAATAAAATGCTTAAGAAAGACGGGCCACAGCAGACTCTCCCAGTAAATTGGGACTCTAGAGTTTGGCAAATAATTTTGTTATTTGTTTTTTTTTCAAAACCAAAGTTGATACTATACGATCAGGTCTTGGAGCAATTCCACTCGCTTACTCTCGGGATGATAATACTTACTGTGGCGTGCAACTTCCAGCATTTAGAACCGTATCTAATCTGGCTGTAAATAAGATCACTAAAACTAAAGCATCATCATCAACATCGTGTACTCTAGATCTCATTCCTACTTGGCTACTAAACAAGTGTCTTGGTGTGATGGTCCCAGCTATCACGGATATTGTAAATTCCATTTGGCTACATTTCGGCAAATCTCGACAGATTCCGGAACCTACATCTAGTCTCGGCTGTGTGACGAATAACGCCATATTGGAACTACTTTAAAGGTCCCTGATGAAACATGGCTGCCTCCATGGTGTCTTGTTTGTAATAGCGTCAAGTTTTCCCGTTAAAGTAAACCGGTAGCCGCATCGCAAATCTATGGGCGTAGGTACATATTACTTACTGTCATACAGCCGAGACTAGATGTAGGTACCGGAATCTGTCGAGGATTGCCGAGTGCATTTGGCTACTGGCTGTATGCTGGGAGTTTATAGTGAATACAGTACTGCCAATGTTCTGAATTTGTTTGTAATAAATTTTCTGTTGCTAAATTTAACTTTAATTCCTTTGGTCAACGAGCCAAACATATCTGTATTTTCACAATTTCAGGCCACCTATCAAAATGTGCTTTAATTAGGGCAGCAGAGCTTTAATCCGGTACTGGCAGGGTGGGCTTTGGACCCCCACCCCCTGGATCCGCCCCTGTTATTACGTGTTCAAACTGAATTACTAAACGATATGGATAAGAAGCGAACATCAGTATTAGTAGTCCTGCTAGATGTAAACGCCGTGTTTGACACAATAGACAACTGAATTCTTTGTAAAAGATTGCTGAATAACTTTGGTGTAAGTGGACTAGCCCTTACATGTTTCCGGTCATTCTTTAAAACAAAGACCTCTTCTTCCCGTTTAGTTCAAGAGTATTCAAAACTTTGGTGTATATTTTGTACATACTCTCTCCGTGTACATAATCCACTTCATCTATTATCCAACGTAGTTCAGCTGTGAACGTAGGTCTCATTACACTCGTTCTGTATAGTACGTTTAGGAACCGCCCTATCGAATCCTTGTCGAAAAAGTTTTTACCACTGAACGATCGCGCGTCAGTCTTTGTGGATGCCTAAACAATGTAAAGCAACATTTTAGTGAGAAAATAAGACATTGTTTACCCCGCTAGAATCAGTATGCGGGACACAGCATGCTGTTACAAATACGTCACCTTCTGCTAAACGGTTTGGCAAAAGTCACCGAAATACAAGTATAATTAGAACTAGACCTGCATGCAGGAATGACGGGTTTCACTGGTGCCACGCCACCCTTTAACATGTCACTTCCGGTGCCACGTTACCTTTGAACATATGCCACTTCCGATACCAATGAAACCATTAAACAGTTTTCCCCATAAGCTTTGCACACTTCAAATAAATTGGACGCAGAATCAACCAAATCCAGCAATATCAATTCATTTTATACTTTTGTTACTTGTAAGTGATCCTGACAAAAATACATTACTTCCGGTGATAATGAAAATGTTCAATTAGTTTTATGAAATCCGAATTGCCTTTTGATATCATATAGTGAAAATGTTATGTAAATAGAATAATAATTGCCACTTTTATAGACCATAAACCTTGAAAAGTGACTTGTAGACAATCGCCTATTTCTCTGCAACCGCACAAGTTAGAAACCATTTTGTGGTATCTATATGATCGTATGGGTTCAATCTATTTGTTGATTGGAATCAAATATCATAATTTTGAAAACATTACAAATCAGACTCATTTGAATAAAATATCTGTTTTGAAGGCTAAAAATTCAGTTTTTGTCAAAATGGCATCACTTCCGGTGATACCAAAAAATTTAAATTAGTTCTATGAAATCGTAAATGGCATAAGACATCATATGGTGAACATTTTATGAAAATCGAATAATAACTGATTCTTTTAGAGCCAAAATAAAGTAAAAAGTGACTTGTGGAAAATCGTCGATTTCTCTGCAACCGTACAAGTTAGAAACCATTTTGTGGTATCTATATGATCGGATGGGTTCATTCTATTTGTTGATGGGAACCAAATTTCATAATTCTAAAAATATTACAAATAATACTCATTTGAATAAAAAATGTATTTTTAAGGCTAAAAATCCAGTTATTGCCTAAATGACGTCACTTCCGGTAACAGTGAAAGTGTTAAAATGGTTTGGAATAGTCGACTGTGGAAATAGGCAACAGACAGTGAAAAAAAATTGAAAATCGAATAATAATTGATTCTTTTACAGCCAAAATAACGTGACAAGAGACTCATGCAAAATTGCCCATTTCTCGGCAACTGCTCATATTACAAACTAAATTTCACATACATTCTCTTTGTATGGATTATTGCTACAAGTTTATGAAAGTATCGAAGAAATATTTTAATATATGAAGACACTGGATGGGTTGTAAATAGCTTATTTTTACCCCTATTTTTACCTTTTAATCGAAATGGCCCGAAAACAAAATCGAAATTAAAAAAACTGAGTCCGAGATTTTGTGCACCTTTACAGGGCGTATCTTTTGAGTAAGATCAGATTTGTAGAAAATAGTATTTGCTTTCAAAAAGTGGTAGCGAACTGTCAATATTGCAGTTTTTGCTGAATTTACGTCACTTCCGGTGCCTTCAGGATACTTTACCGGTAACAAAAAAAATGACATTTTGAACCACGGAACATATGAACATGGTTTTATACAAATCCAACAATAAATAAATAATGTAGGACTGAAAAACTGAATTAGCCAATAGCGGCCAAGGAAAATTACGGAAACAAAAAATGTTGACATTTTTGCTCAAATCAGATGACTCTTTAACCTTGGTTAAAATGTCATATATAAATATTAATAAGTAAAAAAGTTTTTTGTAAAAATTTAAATTTTCAAAATTTGGCGCCTAATATCTTCCAAGATTCGTTGAAAATCAAAAATCAGAAGTAACATAGCTATGTCCCCTGTTTCTGGCTATGTCAAAAAGCATCATATGCTAAAATACAATGATTATTCTTAATATTATGGCAATATTTCAAAAAACGACATTTTGGGTGATTTCGGACGTTTCGCAATGTCGCAGAATGCCGGGAATAGCTTTAATCTCTAAGTCACACCCACTTTCCCAGTAAAACTGAAGACATTGTATCGATCCGACAAGTAGTTGCTGAGATATAAGCAAATTGGAAAAAAAAAAATAATAATAATAAGAAGAATAATAATAAGAATAATTTTAACAAAAACAATAGTGTTTCACACAAGCTACGCAGTGTGAAACCCTAAATATACGTATAAGTCGTATATGACGAAACGAATGGCGAATAAGGTGGTGGATTTGCAACAGCATGTTGTGTCTCACATACTGACTCGAGCCTCCAGGGGGTAGGCAAACTAAACTTAAGATCCGTCTGGATCTGCCCCCTGAACATGGCTGGGGTCTAAGTCATTCCTAACGCCTGCTGACTTGCATCCCAAGCACATCCCAAATTCGTTAATGAACTAGTTTCAACTGTAGTATCAAAGCCGCAATGGGTCGAGCATCAGTATCCAAAGCCACCGTGGGTCACAGGTGAAACAGGTCCTTCTTGTTAGTATGTTTCTATGTGTCCAATCAAATCTCTTTTATCTGAAGATTTAAAGACTGGCAACATTACCCTGTATGATGCGATTGGCTGTAATAGCATAGTTTTGAGTCTTTTTCAATCTCAAACATCGGGCATGCCTCTCCGCATGAAATTGCAGGGGGGGGGGCGATTTCGTGACCCACAATGAACGCACTGATTTTTATTTTATTGGATATTTTCCACATACCGGTATGCTGAAATTCTAAAACAAACTCAATCAAACTACCAATCCTGTTCTACTAGCGCCGAAAGTTTGAGGGATGTCTAAAAAGTTCTAAGCCTATCTGTGAAAGACATGTGCACAGTAGATGGCGTCCAATTACTTTTTCTACATTCCATTTCGGGTGTACAAACTTTTGCCAACAAGGTTGCAAGGTCTGGATGTCGGCTAAGAAGAAATGTTCTTCAGCCACCCTAAAAAAGGTTGTTCACAGTTGACACGACGTCATCATTAGTAGGAAAATGACGACCAGCTAGTTCGTTTCATTTTTGAAAACGGGTCTCATCCATGGTTACCAATCGGGCCAAACCATTAAAATCTGCTTTAAAACGGCACAGATTGTCACGGGACGTCAGGAATCTAACTACTGCTTTCAAAAAACCTGTGCTTTTGAGAATGGAAAGGTAATGCATTCATTCCATTCCTTGGGCAAATGAAAGGAGACATCCTTGACGTTTTTATTCTCCCGCACGTATAGGAAACGACGACCCATTTACAAAAAAACTGCCGATTTCAGAGATACGCCAATTTGGCCAAATGCCTTATGATGAACTGTAAAGGCTAATACGTGAGCATGAGATCTATCTTCCATGGCAACCGCTTGCTTCTTTTGGGCTAAACCTAAATTAAATAAAAAATATAGGCTTTTTTCACGATGTTAAATACTTCTTAATTCCAACATATAATTTTACTTGTTCGAATATAAGTAATTTATGTCATTATAACAATACGCAAAGTTTAAAATTCTAAAATACTCGTTTTTAAATTGGGTTACTTCGTACTTGCACTGTCGTGTACTAATCGTTGTGGTTTACTTTTGTAGAATTTTACACCCCTGCATGGAATAAGAACAATTTCGGTTCTTATTTTGGTACTGTTAAAGGGAGGGTACTCCGTAAAAGATTAGAGTGATCAAACCACTAGTGTAGTCTTCTTTACAATCTTATTAAAACACACATGATTCTACATCTCGCGACAAACACGAACATCTGATACCATGTCTTACAGTAGCTAACTAACTTTTGTTCTCATATCTTGATTACGTGAAAAAAATACACTCTCGAATAATTTACTTTTGTTCGTAAAATGTTTCATTGGAATTAACAGAAGAAGACAATTTCGTTTCAAATTTCTTACCCGCAACAGAAGAGAATTCATGAATGTGTATATTATACATATTATGTGGATCTTGGCTTCGGTGCTTAAGCTTAGCAAAACATTAACCGTTCTTACCTACTTATTCGGATAACGTTGATTATGTGAGAACAATTCATTATTTTGTCGTGCGTCTCCAATTTAGATTTACGCCATTTTCTCTCTACTCGGAGTCGAGAACGTTTTGCTTCTAGAACATTTAGTATGATTCATTGATCACTCTATCATAAAACTTCAAATTTATTCCAATATTCAGAAGGCAGTAAATAGTGCAAGACATAATAGTCCAATAATGACGATTAATTATTTCTCCAAAATTAAAAGTGTGAATAACATGACCAAAGTATAAGTAGCAATGGGGTGTCTGTAAAGTGTCATGCCATGGAAGCCTAATTTACATATTTGATATGGCTTCAATTTATTTAATTGAAAATTTGATGTGTTGGTATTGAAGTGGGGTACAAATGAACACTTCAGACATTCCGTGTACCAAGGTTATCACTGCAAACAGCTCACTGACGTTTCATCCACATCCATTTTGGTGACATCATCTCTTCAATTTCGTAAGTCAGAATGGTAGGTCGTGGAACGAAATAAATAGAAAGGCCCCGTAGTCCCGTACTTTCAGGACGTCAAATCCGTTAAAATGCGTAGGTATGGGATGTTAGTAGGGAAGGGTCCAAGGTACAGAGAATTTTATTAAAAAATTTCGTCTGAGACAATATTAATTCTACTCATTTAGATGCACACAGTGACTCAGTGGGGCTAAAACGGCACACAACGCTTCGCACTTTTGTCTGGTCGATGTTATTCTGATGAAAGTAGGAGGGAAAAATATGTTGCTATGTCTGTTCTTAGGGACGACGCTCTTCGAAAAACCCTAAGACTTCACCAATTCAATACGATTGGCATGGAACGTGGGATACATGTTCCTTGCACAACAACTGGTCCACATTTTATCGTACTTGTTTTTAGCTAGTGGCTAATTTTCATACCTTATTTAGGTCACCCCAAGATCTGGCACACCTCCATGAATTTGACTAAACAGTCCAGAACATTGGATAATCTCCGATATTAATGAGAACCAGTTCGCGAAGACAACTATAGGTAATAAGAATTTTAAATAAAGAGGATTTTACCCAATCACTTATAAAAGAATTTATTTTGTAGGAGGAAAAATGTTAATACTGGGGACTCATTAAGTCGCGTCGATGTCATCCCCATCAGTGATTGTAGCGGCCAAGCGAATATTCACTGCTGATCAATGTGGATTTTACCAAGATGAGAAACCTCATCTGTCATACATTCGTGTCTCTATGATTGACTATATGTCTATCTGACAGATTTTGAATCACATAAACATTCATATTGCGAAACTGTCAATTTTTTGTTCAAAACAACGATTGATTATTGTTATTTATAATATTTCTGCCATACCAACTACAAGTTAGCTTATACTTATTATAATCGTAACTGACACGGCTATAAATAATGTCTTTTAAATCGTGGCGTTAAAAGCTGTTGCCGTCCGACATTTTAAGCTGAAAAGGTCTGGCGTTAAAGGGACAATCCCGATAAGAACAGAGTCTCAAAAATTAAAGTCCGAGTATTTATGACCTTTATGGACCAAAATATGGTGGCATGGTGTATACCTTGTCTCAAAATTTCAGCTCAAAATATTGAGTCGTTTGGACGTGAACGTCAACACTGCTTATCCGGACAATTTTTTCATTGGGTGACCTGATAATCGATTAATGTTTCTTAAGAGGTCTATACAGTGAATGACCCATGCCCTGTACTTGATAACAAAGGGTAAATTTCACCTACATATTATTTTTATAGAAAAAAGTCTGGTTTTATCCAGATACTGTATAATAAAACTTTCTCCATTTCCAGATGAAGACTGTCAGGTTTAAGTTATTTACAAGCGTATCACAAATATCGGGATAGTAGGTGGGCCTTAGGTTATGGATTTTAAAGGATTTTAACACAAAATTTAAGCAGTTTTCTTCCCCAAAAACTTATGGGGTTTGGCACTTTAACGTCATGTTGTCGAAGCTAAATATTTGGCGTTTACAACTGCCAATCAAAATGTAACGCAAGTAGAGATCTTGTACGGGTCGGCGCATGAGTAGTCTAACTATAAGGATTTCGGTGACAGTCAATAAAACAACATCGCTTGATTAACTTAACAGTTAGGCGAACTAATTAAAGTTAGCCCTACGGTGAAGAAAAATTTTAAAAAAATATAAAATTTTACATACATTATTAAAGAAATTAATTTCGCGATGTGCAATTAGAGGCACACAATCGTAAATAAAAATCAAACAACGTAGTCACTAGTGACAGTGTGGTAGGGCTATCGGTACATCTCAACATATTTTAGCTCTACTCGTAGTTTTTATCGTGGAGCGCCCTTCCCCTCCTATTCCCGGCGAATCTGCAAAGCAACCCAATATACAATCACTGAAAATTTGAAAACAATGCCAATAATTTTGTGTTCGCAAAAAACAAACAAACCGTTTGCATGTTTTTGGGTGCGTCGAATTGCCCAATAACACCCAATGCTTTCGTTGTATTTTGGAGCATATTATCGCATGAACGCCTCGACCGGCATGTGGGTTTAACATCCCACACCCTGATCAGTACAGTTTCATCAAAGTTGCTCCAAGAAATTGTGACTTCCCCTCCAATCTGTTATTGCGGCCAGGTTGGAATCGAAAAACACAGAAAACGCCAACAGTTGACTTCCATTTCTATTATTCAAAACTCAAAATTATTATTACGGTAGCAATTCGTATCTGGACAATGCCTTTCGATTTCCAGGTCTCTAAATATAACCCGACCCGAATATCTTTACCCCCACCCTACACCATGTACTCAACTCAATATAGATATACAACCATGGTTACCTCGAAAGTCTTACTTTGGATATTCATGACTGTAATTCTGCTGAACGTTTTGGTCTCTGGGCTAACTCCTGGTATGCACCGTAGAAACATTAGATGCACCAGGCCAAGTAGCTCACTCGTCATTACCCGAACAACTGTCATGGGATATAACAAAGGGACGCCTCAGAGTATGAATTTGGCCTTACTCCTGATTTTGACTAAAACTCCGCGAACGTGACCGCCATGGCAATCAACGAACTGGGCGATTCACCTTGTACCAATACAACGTCCCCGATAGAGATTATGTTGTTGGTCGTCTTATTTAAGAATCTGTGTGCGTTGCGTAATTCCAATAGCCTAGATATTCCTTTCTCCAAAAATAATTTCCCACAATGTTAGGATTAGACTGGCCCAGTCTCTTCTATTTATTTTACATTTCGATTTATATAAAAGTATTAATTTTTAGTAAACCAACACTTTCGTTTCCATTTGTATAAAAAATTTTTTTGAGTAAACCTGTAACCAGCACCAGAGACTGGACAATTTGCGAGCTTCACAATAAAATGGGCGTTCCTGTCCTGTTTTACGTTGTTCCTTATTTGGAATGATTGACAGTTGTCAAGCAGGCCCCGAGTCACGTGACACGAATTTGTAAATAAAGTCTGCGGCCTGATGTCACGTTTTTGTTTCCATTCGCCATTCGGCTTCGTCCCGATACGCATGAACTGGCTTCGTTAAGTTGTTATAATGATGCCGTGTGTAATTATTCATGTTCATTCACCTCATCCCATACGTTGTATCCGTTCATTCGACACATATTGTCCGTCAACAAAATTCTTAGATCGTTAAAGTATCACTAAATAACAATAACTGTTATCCACAACAAACATCTCGCACCTACACCAGTTTGCCAGTTAGTCGACAGTCATGTTTATTATCACGTGATGTTAGATATGTCGTGATCACGTGCAGGACGTCACACGACCTACATAATGCAGATTGATCTACTAGATGAGAATGAAGCTCTATTTGCCCAGTCTCTAGAGATTACGTTTTTTTTTCGGTTTTTTTTGTTTTTTTTTTGAGAGGACTGGCCAATTTTTGGTGTGTGGAGAAGACTGGCCACCAGTCTATGTTAGGATGCTTTGGACATATTTTAATCGACAAGTTAAATCTGGCCGTTTGTTTTCAGAATAATCATCATCCAGTTGGAGCGAAGAAGGTCTATCTGGTAAGGTAAGTATCCCATGTCAACAAACCAAATGTGGTGGGGTAAGGTGTTCATCGATGTCGTGGGGTGGTGTAGAGTTCAAAACAGCTGAGAATTTCATCAAAATTCAAGTCTTCGTCTGCACCTAATTATTCCATATTCATCCGTAAAAAAATTCAACATTCCACTTTTGAAAGTTGCTTATAGATGGCAACAGCTTCTGGTTTTCAATCAATCATACTGGACTCTGGACTATCCCGATTTGAAAAGCGTCTCAAAAATAAAAGTCTGAGTACGCATGATATTTAAGCGCCAAAATATAGAGGAATTGCGTATTTACCTTGTCTCAAAGTTTCAGCTAAAATATATCAAGTCATTTGGGCATGAACGTCAAAACTGGTCTCCGGGCACGTAGCCCTTTTAAGATTCCGGGTCAGTTTTTTCGTTGGGTGACCTGATAATCGATTCCCGTTCCTTTAGAGGTCTGTACAGATACCATATTCATTTAACTAGGCAAGTGTCCGGTACGATATATGTGGCAAAAATGACAAGGCAGGGAGCTATCTCATCTGAATAATTTATAAAAAGAAATGTCCCCAGTGAAAGACACAACCTTGAATAGCAGGATCTTCGAAGACGGTTCCCCATATGTCAGGGCGCCTTATTTTTCTGAGAGTGCAATGTACCCCCTGCACCCCCGGTATAAGCTTAATCAATTACCTTTCAGAATATATATAGCTGGATGCTCAGAATTTTGTACGATGGTCCGAATTTTGACTCGGAATATTACCATTCTTTCACTTTAAAATATTGAAAAATTGGCTATTTTCAGGTTGAGAGCGCGCCCCTTTAATATGATTGTGCCAACTTTTACTAATAAAATTTGGAAAGCTTATACAATTACCTTTCATAATATATATAGCTGGATGCTCAAAATTTTGTACAATGGTCCGAATTTCGACTCGGAATATTGCCGTTCTTTCACTTTAGATGTTAAAAAATTGGCTATGTTCAGGTTGAGAGCGCGTCTCTTTAATATGATTGTGCCAACTTTTACTAATAATATTTGGAAAGCTTATCTAATCACCTTTCAGAATATATATAGCTGGATGCTCAGAATTTTGTACGATGGTCCGAATTTCGACTCGGAATATTACCATTCTTTCAGTTTAAGATATTGAAAAATTGGCTATTTTCAGCTTGAGAGCGCGCCCCTTTAATATGATTGTGCCAACTTTTACTAATAATATTTGGAAAGCTTATTCTGTTACCTTTCCGAATTTATATAGCTGGACGCTCAGAATTTTGTACGATGGTCCGAATATTGACTCGGAATATTGCCGTTCTTTCACTTTAAAATATTTAAAAATTGGCTATTTTCAGGTTGAGAGCGCGCCCCTTTAATATGATTGTGCCAACTTTTACTAATAATATTTGGAAAGCTTATCCAATTACCTGTTAGAATATATTTAGTTGGGTCATCAGAATTTTGTACGATGGTCCGAGTTTTGACACGGGATATTAACAGTTTTTCCCTTTAAAATTTTTAAAAAATTGGTCATGTTCAGGAAGAAAGTGCACCCCTTTAATATGACTGTGCCAACTTTTACTAATAATATCTGGAAATCCTATTTAATTACCTTTCGGAATATATTTAGTTGAATGTCTAGAATTTTGTACGATAATGCGAAATTACACATCTATTCTGAGCTAAAGGAATGGATAAAAAATAATATATTATTTTACTTTCATTTGATAGACGTAATGTTGGATTTTATTGGTTGGTAAAAATAGATGAGTTTCGGCGACTGTTGTCTAAATTCTGAATAAGTTGCCAACGAACAGGTTGCCAGCTGGATCGGCCGAATAGCTCGCTAGCCGAATAAGTCGCCAATTTGTGTGTGGTGCTATAAGGCACGGTACTGATATTCCAATGCACGGAATAATTATTATTATATTATTGCCGACATGTTCTTCCGTAGATATAATTCTACGTTTGCTTCCTGTTCTCGCGCTTAACTTCCGGCCACGTTGAGAACAACGCCATATTGTCAACACAAACCGGCTGTGCAGTTGATGTCTTCTACTAAAACAGACAAATTTCAACTTATGTTGCATATTGTGTAGAGTAAAATTTTCGTTGTTACCTAGTCTAACTAGTAAATATCTAAAACTCATTAATTATGGGACATTTATATATCTTTGTAGCCCTTTTAGCAACCTCATTATCAATAATAAATGCAGTGGAACTCACGTTTGAGTTGCCAGATAATGAAAAGCAGTGCTTCTTTGAATCGATAGAAAAGGGTACTAAAAGTACCATTGAGTTTCAAGTAAGTATGACATAGTATTTATTTTAATTTAAATCACTTTTATCAAAATTTTCAAACGGTAGAGACACGGTAAGCCGAGACTTCTCGTCATGAATGAATGAATGATCTGTTCACTGTTGACGTTGTGTTTTATTTCTTTCAATATTACTATTATTATTCATTCATCATTAGTCAGTACAAAATAAATGTAAATTGTGTACAATTGGGCTTCTGATATCCAATATTGAAGACAAAATAAACATTTTACCATTCGTACACAAATCGTGTACCATAATGTGTTTCAGCCCGAGTTGTAACAAGAGACTCGAGGGACGAGGCTAGACATGTTGTGCCAAATCAAACGGTGATGGAGACTGGAATAACCAGACACTAGAAATTTGCATTCGATAAAGACTGCTGGCTTACTTTGCCGAACATAACTGATTTGAAATTAGAGTTAAAACAGAAACCATTGAATGTAAATCAGTTTATATACATTCATATTACAGTATTATAAACGTTGCGGCCCACTTGTGTCAATTTCTATGTCTCAAATGTTAGTGATTTAGCTCCTTTAAACATGTTAGTTATATTTCCAAAAATAATTATTATTTTTTTTTTTTGGCTCAATAATACATCAAAACATTTTTATAAAGGTACATGGTAGATAATATAATCACTTACATTGTACAGCCCCCTGTTCCTTTCACTATACCTATAGTATAGACATGTTGCACGGTGGTACCAATAAACCTGTACGCTTGTGGTCAAAATGGCTGCTAAATTGGCTAAAACTAAATCAAACATCATAATTGTATTCGTCCGGGTAATTTGCATACAGACTGAAATTAACTTTTCTGCGAAGTGTTCTACCTTTGGCAGTACAATCTGTCTGTTGTAAATTGTGGACTAATACACAAACAAGGTTTTGGACTCCGTTTGACGATGGTTCAGACTTGCTTTGAAACTTTTCAGGTTCAGTCTTCAGGTGTATCGGACTCTGTGAATGAATAATAGACTGTTGACAATTTGTGTGTATGTTGGTATTAGTTATTTTTTTTTATCATTTCAACCTTGCTAGTTGTCTTTTGTTTTATTTAATTAATAGGCGATTGTTGAGACTGGTAATAAAAAAAGATTAACACTACATGTTATATTTCTTTTATCAAATAGTTAACTTTTTGATTAACCGATCACTGCCGATGTTTTTATAATTGTGAAAGATATGTATATAAGAACCATAAGATTTCTTTGCACATACTAGTTACTACAATAACATAATTAGGATTATCGGTTAATCAGCTTTAATTATCCGAAAAGACTTTCCTTTATACACACTAATTTATGTTACTGTAATCTATTGCAAGCTTGACGATGATTACATGTCGAAGTGCAGTTTACAGGTTATCATTAAAACGTGTGCATGTGGTGTAAATATTCTCGTTTGAGTACATGTCGGTCATTTTGTAAATAAATTCATAAGCATATTATTACAGTACCTTTATTTTACTTGCTGAATAAAGTATGATATAGCAATTGCTAAGTAATCTAGGTATCATGATTGCTATCAAAATGCAGGAAATTTTAAAAAATTTAAATCTGAAAACTGACATTTAAACAATGTACAGTTGTGGGTACATTCATTAACCACTTGATTAAAAACACTTTTATAAGAATTACTGTTCATAAATGTGGCAAGTCATTAATAATATTGTCAGGATCAATAACAGCTGTGTGCTTGTTAATACTGCAATGAATATTTTTGAACTGAACATACAATGAACAAATAAAACATACAATAAGTTACTAGATATTATCACTGGACCATATATTATCTGTTTTGATAAAATCAATAGATATAATTATTGAGTGAACTTAAGGTTATTTACTTTGAGTTGATAAAAAAAAACTCCACTTACCGTAAAAATTGTATCAATGGATGTTTTGATACCGATGGAAGTTTCATTTAGATATTAAGTATTAGGATTAAAAACACTGTTGGTCAATATTATCCATTGCTATATTTTCAGGTTATAACTGGGGGTCATTATGATGTAGATATGGAATTAACAGCACCCAGTGGTCAAATTCTGTATAAAGATGTTAAAAAACAATATGATAGTTTTACATGGACAGCTGATTTAAGTGGTATCTTCAAGTTCTGTTTTAGTAATGAATTTTCTACTTTCTCACATAAAGTAGTTTATTTTGATCTAGAAGTTGGTGATGAAAAACCTTTAGTTGAAGGCATGACTTCACATGATACAGCAATGACATTGGTAAGTAAAGTTTTTATTACTATTTAATGTCCTTGTCATGTAAGTTTGATTTTTGTTCTGTATAGTAGAATGAAAACAATTGGAATTGCTGTCCATGCGTAAGAAACGAGAGGAAATAACTATAGAAGTGTTTGCTTATTGTGGAAATAAGATAGCTTGGTGGTGGCTTTTTATGAGTTTTACTTTACACAATTGGTGGTGGATCAGTGTTTATTGTTGAAATTAACTTAGTTTAAAAAGACCAGATTTTATGATCATTAATCATATTTTCTACAGTATAATGTATTTAAAAAAAAAGATGAAAAATATGTTACAATTACATTGTGAGATCTCATTATCCAATTTTTACTGTATTTTTCTATGTAATACAGCGCAAGTAATTTTACATTTTAATATATAAGGAACAGTCCAGTGGTTCCAGTTTCTTTATAATTGATTCATTATCTAATATACATATAATTAGTTTTCACAATGTAGGACTCCTGAAAAAATTAAGGCACCAGCTGTAGCATGACAGTCTGCGACATTAGCGCTTGTCCGATTGCCCGGGACAAGTAAAATTTACGGCGGACAAGTAAAACTTTCATTGGGACTTGCCCGCCGGTACAGTACTGTTTTTCAATAGAATTAGAAACAAATGTACATTGACGAAGATGACACGCGAAAATTTCGCTAAAAAAATTAAAAATAGCCATTTTCTTGTTGCTCACACTGATAAAGTTTGGGGTTCGGCAAAAGTAAAGATCGAAGAAAAGCCGTGGAGCACAGTTTTTACTCCAAGGGAGAACAATTCCATTTAATGCTTGTCTACTTCCGCTTTGACATTAATGACCTTGAAACTGTGCTGACGGCTTTCCTTGACTTTCGTTTTTCTGCACTGTTGTTTGTCTTTCACTCGTCAGGAGACGGGTGGAAGGGGCACAGCCCGGCAAGACATTGAATAATATAGGATCTAATAAAAAAAATGTGTTTTGTTCTTTTTTTTTATTTCAAAAGACCATTTCCAGGACACGAAATTTCAAATTTTAGGGTGTTTATGCTCTGCGTAACCATTTTCTTTGGTTACCGGTACGTCAGATGATCCTTGCGTAACAAATCATGTGTTATCCAAGTAGATTTAAATGCTGCTGCTATCCATCTCCACTTGCAATGTATGTGGATGTATTTTAAAAAATAAAAAAAAAAACTTGACTAATTTATATTCTTTTATATTTAATACTAATTTTGAGGTAAAGTGTTTATATTATGACTTTAATCCCACTGTGTTCCCATGTAAAAATTAGAAATATTTGTTCCACTTCACTAAATCCCTATACTTTAATTATTTTATCAATCAGTTCCAAAAATAACTAATGGATTTTCGTTTTTATATCATATCTGACATGGTAGCTACCACATTGTTTTTGGTCATTGAAGACGTCATACATCCTTCTAGTTTAGCTCTGAACTAACATCTTTCATACTTCTACTCCTACACTTGTCTTTTTAATATTTCTTATCTAGTGTAAATGTATTAAAATGAGTAAAATGCATCATTTTGCCCGAAATAGTTAGGTGTTACGTAAACAATACACAAGCCGTTGAGCCAATGACTGACACCACGTGAAGTCAATGCACATGTTTTCGACAGTCATCTGTGACAGAGATATTTCGTAAGTAATTCTCTGTGAAACAGATTGTAACTAATCATTTAAAGAATTAGGATGGGGGCATTTTGAAATCATTTAACCTGCTTGCAACTGGTGATGTTAAAAATACGTGATCTGTCAAACTGAAAGTAGGCCTACCGGTAAGACTGATGCCCAGCGAAGAAATGGAGAAATAAAATACCAAGAATGAATGAATTGAGTTGTGCTATATAATACTAATAATTCAGACCTGTGTCACAAAATATTGATCAAATGTGAATAAATTTGTTACTGTAATTTGTTAAAGCCCCAATAACACTCTTGTTGTAACTGAATAATATGTCCCAATCTTCATTCTGGTCAACAAATTGTATTATTTTACAATATTCCAATTAAATGATGATATAAATTTCATTTTAAAACACCAAATTTAAAAAATTGGAAAAATTCAACTTATTGATTTGAAAAGTCTAACGTAAACCTTTTCAAATGTGACTTGGATTTTAAAATATTTTCGAACCCTCTGGAAAAGTAAAATAGTATGTAATGGATAATTTACACAACAGGTAAGACACTAAAACATCTAGTACTTAGAATAAGGCTATTATTTATTTTCTGGAGCTACCAAGCCAGCAAGAGTGTTATTGTCCCTTTAACATAAACCGATATTTCAATTTGCGTAACCAGGAAATCAGTCAAGTTTTTTTGAGCTGGTGCGACCGCATGTAACCAGTTGGTATCGTTTGCGTGAAATTTTGTGGCCTGCATTTCCATCTGACTGCTGTCGGTACAGTAAAAAAAATTTGGGGCAAGTAAAAGTTGTCAATGTACTTGCCCGCAGGGCAAGTGTGTTTAAAAGTTAATGGTGCAGACTGGCATGATGTGGGTAACTGTCAGTCAATGCTTATAGACAGAACTGTGTGCTCTTGCTATTTGTATTCATGTAGGCTTTGGGTGAAAGTACTTAAGATAGCACATTGACAGCTTTGTTTCTTTACAGTAGATGATAGGTAATCTTAAAATGTTAGGTTGGCTTGTTAACTTGTAAATTAAAGTTCAGCTTAATTGAAACAACTACTTTCATGCTAATTATGAGATAAAATATAAAGTGTCTGCAACTCCTGGACTTTTCTAATTTAATAAACACTGGTTCATTGGACATACTATTTTGACACAAGAATTATTGATCAAATTTTATCCACCCAAGCGCATTGAAATTATTTTGGTTTGCATACAATACAAAATTTGTCTTTTTGCTTTAACTTTTCATATACCAGTCCTTGGTCCATTTCAGAGTTTTAGTATTATACTGTATATGTATCTTTGTAATTCTTCTAATCCTATTTTATCTCATCTGGTTGCATGAAGTATTTATTATGTTTCCTTGATCACTCATGAATGTTTTTCACTTCCAATTCTTTTGGTTGGTATTAGCACATCCTATAGATATATTCTGTACATATAACCATATGGTCCATGATAAAACTATATTATCTCTAACATTTCAGACACTTATATTCCACATCAGTGGATGTAATGTCCGAATCTTAGACATAATATGGTCTAGTCTTATGTTTTACCATTTAAAAGTTGTCTTATTTCCACAATTCAAAATCTTTGTGTGGTCATTTTCTGGGAAAAAGAACATTTTTATTTTTTTTTATATTTTTAGATGGAAACCTCTGCACAGAATACACACGAAGATTTGAAAACAGTTTTAGACTATCAAACACACTTTCGACTTCGAGAGTCGCAAGGTCGTGGATTTGCGGAGGATTTAAATGAGCGCGTTATGATTTGGTCAATTGGAGAATCCATTATAATAGTTATTATATGTATTGGACAGATTCTTGTTTTGAGAAGTTTTTTCACAGATAAACATAAAACCGCCAGTGCTACGTGATCTTAGTATTTATTAGTTTAATGTCTAAATTTTCAGTTTATGTATCAATTTTGTAAAATTCAGTTCATTTCTATAAATGCCACAATTAATCTCTAAGTAGAAGACATGATTAAAAATACAAAAGGTTTCCACTGTTTTAAAATTAATTATGTACATGTAACAGTATACATGTGGTATGTGCATGATATCAAGTATAGTGATTGTGAGCATTCTTCCTCTCTAAACAACTGCATTATTTCAATCATAGAATTCTTATCATCATCATAGCATTGATGAACTCTTATATGAACAACTGTATAAGGAATGAACTGAGTTTTGTTGTAGAATATTGGTGAAAAATATTTTGTTGTATATAAGTTATGTTTGATATTTACTAAATGTAAATGTATATAATTAACATGGTAATAATTT
Source organism: Patella caerulea (assembly GCA_036850965.1). Taxonomy (NCBI): domain Eukaryota; kingdom Metazoa; phylum Mollusca; class Gastropoda; family Patellidae; genus Patella; species Patella caerulea. The sequence continues at coordinate 32,344,479 of JAZGQO010000006.1, forward strand.
CTATATATAAAAAACTAATGGGTTTGTAGTGTACGACTCAATATATAGGCTACCCGTTCATGTATCTTAACCTTTTTGTTTTTAGAATAACGACATCTGCTAAATGCACTTGAAATGAGGTGCTTAAATTTACAAGTAATATGATTAAATCAAAATGACTAAACTTGATGCCTATACATCAGCGTCAGCAAAAGTAATCAAGGATATTTTGTCAGGGAAAAAAAAGTTCAGTAATCTGCTATGGATTAAAGCTGTTTATTTGTTGAATAATAAAGTATAGGTAATCTCCTGACATGCAGTTAAGGACAGAAATTTGGATGTACCAAGTTTTGACAACGTATACAGCATTTACAATATTGATAGTCAGGAATACACTTTTCGAACCAAAGTCTCTTGTCAAGTAGTACCTGTAGAAATGCATTGGTTTCAAGATTTGTCTTGTCACTAGAAAATGGCACTATGCACTGCAGTTTATATATAATGTTTACTATCATTATAATGTCAGCCCCATTCAGATTTCTTATACGTGTACATACACAAATATTTAAGTGTGACATTGTTGTGTAAATTGTTTGATGTAGCCTACTCAATTTTTTGTATAATGTTTATTTTTATTTTGAATTTATTGTAGATGGAGTCTGGCTCAGAAAATATCCACAATGGTCTCTCCTTTATATTTAAACAACAAATGTATTTCCGTAACAGGGAGAGTGCCGGGCGTGTGTTTGCTGAGTCATTGAACAAGGGTGTTATGTACTGGTCATTAGCTGCCTCATGTCTTATACTTATCCTTGGAGTTGGACAAGTAATGGTCTTGCGTAGTTTCTTCAGTGATAAGAAATCTACTGTACCAGTCCATTCCTAAATAACGTCATAATATACATTATCACATTCACTGTGTCCAAAGGCTTTTTTCATAAAATCAGATGAATTAGAACAATTTTTTTAATATCAGTAACCTGTAGAATTTCAGTCTCTAGTTTACAACATGTCCATTATATAATCTTTATTTTTATTAGTATTTTCTTCTTGAATTTCTGTAGCATCTATTCTATTGTCAGTTTTCTTTGATCTTGCTGTACAATTTTGCTCTTTCCTAGACAAAGGGTAAGGTTGTTGGTACTTGTAGTCTTTGATCAACAATTCATATGGTGTATATAATGTATTTGTGCTTTTAGTATCACGACAACTATCTTGGTGATTTCTTCATGTGTACAAAATACATTCAGTCTTCAAGTAGCCTGTCAACTGGACATGTTATGGATATATACATATAATTATGTTTGAGTAATTAAGAGCTCTGCAAACAGAAATTAAATAATCTTATCAAAAGTGGGCCCATTTGTATTTGTAGTACTCGGCCTTTTCACCATTGCAGTAATTCTCTGCATATTTTAGTCACTCATTCTAGATTTAGAATCATATAGGATTTAAAATAGCCCAATAGTTCTCTCCATCAGATCAAAATCAAATATTTTCAATGCATATTGATGTGTTGTTTTTTGAGTAAGTGTAAGAGTATGTCACTTGTCGAAGCTTGCAAGCAGACCTCAAAGTACTCTTACTGTTTTATTGTTGTTATTAATGAATCCTTCATTATTTTCTTCATCTAATCAAAATCTTAATGGAATTTTCATAGCATGTTAAATAATATGTTGTTTCAGTAAGACATATTGAAATGAATGAATGAGGATAACTGTGTTTGAATTCTCTTAATTTATCTTAATATTTTTGATCTGTCACATGTAACATTTACATACATTATGTAAAAAAATTATAAAATTATCATAGTTGTATAAATTTAGGTGAAAGATTGCTATTTTATGTTGTTTTTTTTTAACAAGAATAAAAAATGTGAACATTCTCTTTAATTACTGACTAAATGTGAACAGAATTGTTCAAATTTTAAGATGGTGCTAGATTTAATCTACTGTTAATATATTTGAACCACATTAGTATACTAGTCCGGGAGCTAGGTAGGTTCTATTCAATAAGGAAGGTGCCGAAGGTTTGTGATGCTGGCGGTGTATGGCTGGGTTACCTGACAACCTATCTTGAATCCAATTTAATGGAGAGGAGATGGGGGAGGGGGCTGTAAGACAAACAATGAAACTATATGAACCATGAAGATTTCACAAAAAATTGAAGCCCTGAAGGCATATTGACAAAGTAACTTTATACAATCCCTTGGTAGTACTTGTACATGTGCCCTAATATTGCATGCAATCATAATACTAAACAAGCATTCTCAAGAGTGCAGTACATTTTATAATGCATTCGACTGTAAGAAGCTGATGATCCAGAAAACAGATTTTTTATTGATTTGAAGTACACAAAGGGTCAAAATGCAGTAGAAAATTGACAGGGAAATCACTAGTTTCATTGATATAAGAGGCCGTAATTTGAATACATTATAGGAGAATAGATAAAAAGCTGGCAATTGTCACTATAATAGTTAAAGATAGGCTGCCAGGCAACGAAACATATGCCCACAGCAGCTAAATCGTTGGGGCAGTTAACAAGAGTTGTCGCATATTTTTACTTATTTCGATAATGATACATTTATATTACACTAAAATCTGATTAAGAGTAACAACTCAGAAAATCATTAGAATTTGTTTGGTTTTTATAAAGTTCTGGCCCATGCTAACATATAGTATGGCATACAAAATTTTTAATATCATGTATTTAGCTGTTCAGTTATCAAAATTCATTGAAAATTAATATACTTGTTCTTCTCAAGGCCTTAAACACTGTGTATCACTTTGAAGTCAATCGGAGTTTGGCCCCTAAAGAATCACAAGATTTTTCAAAGTGATCAAGGGAGATAACTTTGGAAGTAATTATGAAAATTGTTGAAAATCAATCGGCTTCTCTGCCTCATGACCTTTAACACTGTGTATCAATTTTAAGTCAATTGGATATCAACTTTGGCCTCTTATAGCGTCCACAAGATTTTTTGAAGTGATCAAGGGCCATAACTCAGGCAGTAATTATCAAAAATCTCTAAAAATCAATGGGATTCTACTTCTTATGACCTTAAACACTGTGTATAAATTTAAAGTCAATCGGTTATTAACTTTGGCCTCTAGACCACCCACAAGGTTTTTCAAAGTGATCAAGGGCCATAACTCTGGCAGTAATTATAATAAATCACTGAAAATCACTGGGCTTCTTCGTCTCATGCCCTTAAACACTATGTATAAATTTAAAGTCAATTGGATATTAACTTTAGAGTGTCCACAAGATTTTTTGAAGTGATCAAGGGCCATAACTCTGGCAGTAATTACCTGAAAATCAATAGGCATCTTCGTCTCATGACCTTAAACACTGTGTATAAATTTAAAGTCAATCGAATATTAACTTTGGCCTTTACAGCGTTCACAAGATTTTTCAAAGTGATCAAGGGTCATAACTCAGGCAGTAATTATCGGGAATTGCTAAAAATAAATAGGATTCTTCGTCTCACGAACTTAAACAATGTGTATAAATTTAAAGTCAATCGGATATTAACTTTAGCCTCCAGTGCGTTCACAAGAAATTGTGGACGATGGACAGACGGAAATATACGCCCACATTTCCATGTGGGCGTATAAAAAGTAGATAATGAAAGAGTGGAACTTCTTGACAGACAAATTTGTATCTTTGATCTCTTTTCATTTGAAGATAAAACCCTAATGATATACCACACAATATAACCTATAACATTCCAAGATGCCAAAATCAATGTTTAGTATGAAACATCTTGAAATAAAATGAAAGTGTCCCGATTTGGACGGGGTCCTTGTCAAGCTTAATACAGTGTAAAGTGACCATTTCTCACAGAACCCATTTCGTAATGCATCATAGTAAGATTTTTAAGTCATGACTACTTATACTACCCTTAATTATTTTTGAGCAGGGCATACATGTAGCTTCAACAAGAAAATAAATATTTGAAGTGGATTTAAGTTATTAACATAAAATTCAGCAACTTCATTGGCAAAGTCAACATAATTACATGTATGGGGAACCTTCATACATAAATGCATCTTTTTTTCGTTTGTCATTGTTGACTAATGGCCAATTCTAAATAGAAGGGTTCACACCGCCTCACAGGGTGGATCTGTATATTTGTGTTCCCCAATTCTTATCCAAAAATCCTAGGGAGACGAATGGCTTCTGAATCTAGATTCAGACGACACATCCATCCATGCACACAGCGTGTTCCTATAAATTGAACACTTTAAATTTTAGTTATAATTTATTTCATCTAGATGCTTGAAATATACAGATGTTCCACAAAGCTGAAACACAAGACAACCATTTTATGTCATGATTAAAAAAATGATTAACAATTCACAATTCTTTAGAATACAAATAACTTGATTGATCAAAAGCACTGGTCGTTTTTATCTTTAGATACATAATTATTTATTGCCAAGCCAAAGGATGGATGCAATGCATAAAATATATTTTACTTGATTCATTGAAACAATCCTTAAAAGCTAACTGTGGGTCCGTTTCACAAAGAATCTGTTCAGTTATTTACAACGAAATCCATAGTTCTATAGTAAATTGTCTTACACTTACACTGAACTAGCCTGAACATGAAACAAAAAGAACACCAAACCATAAATATAGTCCAATTACAATTCTTACTATAAGTAACCAAAGGCAACCACAATAAAAGTAATATCGGAAATAGTGATTCTTCCTTAGCGGTACACTACACAGCACATTAGTTCACCAAATATTTTAGTAATTATAGGATGTCTTGAAATGGAAAGGCTTCTCCATGGACAGTGATGTACAAGCACAGTCAAATGTAGGTGTATGAATATTGTTACTGGATGATAGTACTATAACCATGACTTATTATTTGTTTCCAGCACAAATTGAATGGCCTTCTTTGTAGGTGTTCTCTTGTTGACATATCCCAAAGTTTCATGGAAATGCGACAACAAATTTATGCTCAAATATTTGAACGAGTGCTTCCACTTCAAAATTTTGACAGTGGGATATTTTTGATGATAACACACACTTTGACTGGCATATATTTTTGCCCAATACCTTTCTGAACAACATTTATACAAATAACTTATTTATTCATAAAAGAAACCTGTGCCCCATCTCTCAAAATCTTAACTAAAGATGAAATCCAAATTTTAGTGGATCCTTCAATTTTGGTTGGCTTAGCACTAAAATCAATCTAATATTATCCAATATAATTACTAAAATTTGGTTTTTATCTTCATTAAAATTTTGTGAAATAGACCCCCTAGTTTTTAACTTTTCTTTCAATTTGTATTTTAGTCAACCCATGCATTAATTTACACAGTGTTATGTTTTTAACATATTATTTCAATCAATAATAATAATATTTCATAATCTTTTGTAGGTTTGTTCAGCAGTACATGTTAATATAGAAAATTCAAAAGGTGTATACATGTATATGTACATGAAATTTTTGCCTACATGAAATTTGTAACACAATGAGAGGTGATCTGATAAGATTTGAAAGAAAGATTTGATTCCAGGGACTGTCATTTATTTCACAATACATTTTACTACACCAAGGATAATGCAATAACTTTATAACATTGTGTACGACAAACCATACACATATAATGTAAACTACCTATAAAAAATTTTCGTAATCATCTCAAAATTAACTTTCATAATTGTATTATTTTGAAAAATTGTTTTCACTTTGGTAAATTGAAAGTACATGTAGGCTAATGTAGCTTGTGACCACGGCAGCTCCAGTATACAGAACTAAGTAGAATTAAGTTTATAACTATACCAGACACAATCATCATATAATTTTTCTTACCTGACACAAACATCTGTGTCAAATTTCAATTATTTTTTTGTATAGAGTATGGATCAAACTTACTACAAAAGTAAGCAAAAATTGTTGTGAATTTAATCAGTATCTGTTTACAATGTTGATATTAAAATCTTATAACATAAATGATTAAAAGGGACTGAAGTTTGTGAACGTTGATATTTTATATACATATACATGAAGGTAAGTATAGACCGTTTTAGAACCATGTGGTTTAACATCTACAAGTAAAGAAGAATGTGCTTTAATACACAGATATAATATATGCTGAATTTCATTCATAAAAATCTCATTCTGTTTTCAATAGTTACAATGTATCATTAACTGACTGACACATGCATGCATCTAAAAACAAACATGTTGTTCAAATATAATCACATCCCCCTATTATTTTTCAAAACTATCAATCACCTGGAAACAATACAGATAATTGCTTCGTTTTGTTTTTAATGCAGTTTATAAACATAAAGTTTAAATATCCATATTCATACCAATAAAACATATTTAACTCATTCTAAACTCCGATGGAAATTGTGTTGTAGCAACATTGGATCACTGAGAGAGAGAGAAATGGGGTTAAAAGTCCACTGTCCACTCGACACAAACTAGGTCATTTCCACAAACTAGGTCATTTCGGGACTAACATATGGTTTTAATTTTATTTCAATAATTCGCTTGCACGTAGGGGGCTTTAGCAGTGGGAGGAAACCGGAGTGCCCGGAGGAAACACACAAGGTTGAGAAAGCGCCCCTATCTCCATGCCACAAACACTCACACCAGGGATCGAAACCAGAGCCGCAAGACAGGTGACCTGGATCACTGAGGCTTGAAAGGGTAGTAAATAAAATTGTGCTTGAAATCTATGTAAATTTAGAACCGACAGGAATTACTAGTATCATTATCAATCCTACTAGAAAACATCAATGATTATACAGGTACTTACTCATAAGTCAAATATATATTCTTATTTCTCTACATGTACGCACCGATAATCATTTCTTAACATCCTGATTTCTTGAACATGACTGAATGGACTTTCTTCAAAGGTTTTCAGAAAATATTTGACCAATCTCTTGGCCTTTTGTAGGCCATTGAGTGGAATTATTACAGAAATATATTCAAACAAATATTTTTCAATTTCTAACATAAAAAGTCAATCAACTACAGTTTGTTTCTGATTTTTATATAATTTTTCAAATTTTTTTTCTATGAATCTTTATGGCAATTTTGATGTAAAAAAAATTCAAGATGGCCATGAATTTTTTGTTTTCAAGGATTTTAACGTTCATTTTAACATCAATAGAATTTTCGTCAAGATTCATTAAATTGCAAGTAATATTTGTAGTAAAAAGAGCACTTGCGTTGTTTTAAGAAGTTTTTAGGACTGACATAAAAATAACCACTATGTTTAAAATTACAAATGCAGTTTTCAGTATGAAAGGGGCGATGATGCTACTGAAGAAATGATTTTAAGACCAGATCTGCCTACTTTTACATTAACTCAAGTTCTTTTACGTGCAAACCCACCCCACATGTACATGTACACAGGGCCTTGTTTTTTGGTCGCATTGAAACGACTAGGCCGCTGTTCATTACCAGGCTTTCCGTTCTACCAAGCTGAAAAGTCCTGAGGAACTTTCTCCGCCATTACTGGGATCTCCTGCCGTGGTAATCCAGTGCCATTCTTACTGTGTCACAATGGCCTCCCATACAGTTAACTTATATCACTGGCTGAACTGAGTGCCTTATTAATGACTGTATTATCAGGCTGCACGATAGAAACTGTAGTAATATCATGCCTAGTAGTTTTCACACAATGAAGGTACTTTACTCTTAGTATCATACTTTATAACAAATTTACAATATATTCATCACATTAGTGTTTGTAAGTATGGATCAATTGATTAACATACTTCCAGTTTATGCTGTAATTTATAAAACAATAAACCTGTCAAACCATCCAATCTTCATGAAATTTAAAATTTCGCTTTTCTTACACACTGTTATATATAATATTAAGTTTATCAACTTCTGTAAAATGATAACTAAGATCACTATTATACACTCATTTATAACACATCTATACACCCAGTAAACTATGTAACTCATCATCATCCATAACTTCCTCACTATCACTGGGCCCTTCACCACCACCACCACCACCACCGCCTCCTCCTTTTACAGGAGATATATCTTTGGAATAAGGACTGTCTTTTGTTGCAGGTTTTGTTGATCCTTGCATGATTTCAGCTATTCTTGCATTCAAATCTCGACGTTCCTGCAAGTAAAGATTGATGTAAAAGTTTTACAGGAACATATCAAATTCAGGTATCTAGGGCATAATAAAACACAGCCTAGAAACATCTTATTCACTAAATTTGTAGATGAATACTAGCACTCCAAAACTGAGAGCTGTAGGCCTACACCATGTAGCCTACATACCAAATTTCAGCTTTGGGTCAGCCCTAGCTAGTATAGCTGTGAATCCTGAACAGACAAACGACAGTCACAAATATCAGTATGGAAATTAAACTGTACATTCTACCACATTATTGGTTTAATTTAAAAGCTACTGATTTAGAGGGTTGTTTGACTGGGATATTAAATGTATATTATCTTCATGCTACTGAAAGGAATATGAACCAGCGGCTGCCATGCAAGATACACCCACAGTTTCCAAGAGACGGACAGAGAACAAGCCAAAACAAAGGTTATTTTTTGCACAATCGGGTGATAATCAAGGAAGTATCAAAAGAAATATTTCAAGTTTTGTCAAATACACATAAAAATTTTAACCTGTAGAGCATCCACAAACAAAAATTGGGGCTGATCACAATATATATCCACATATGAAAGTTTGGATGCATAAAAACTTACATTAGGTTCAATATAATCATCCGTTTCGTCCATATTGGATTCTTCTTCAGTTGATACATCTGGAAGCAGTAACTGTGAACGACTATCAGGAGAAACAAATGGCTGGGGATTAGAATCATTATCAGACGCTACCGTTTGACGTTCAAAAAATGGAATTATGTGAGGAACAGTTGTTTTTGGTACAATACTTGGCACAGCATCTGAAGATGACACAGTATTTGATTGTGAACCGTATTCTCCTTCCTCCATTGGTTCTACCTGATCATTTGTACCTATTGTCGTATCAGACATAGAGGCATCCCGATTAGGAACAACTGGACTAGCATTTGGCACATCATCTGAAGTAAATGGTTGTTTTTTAGTCTCCGATACACTGATTGCTTCCTCAGAAATAACAGAACGTAACTCTTGAGAAGGATTTATAATAACTTTTTCTATATCGGATAAATTATTCTTTTGAACATCAACTGAAGTCGAGTCCACACTATTTTCAACTGAAGTCACAATGGCAGCGTCAACACTATCAACAGACTGTTCAACACTTTCATTACCTGTGTCAATAACTGTACCCTTAACCGATTGTTCCACACTTTTATCTACTGAAGGTTCACTCACACCTTCCTTGGATAATTCTGTATTTTCAGTAATCGTTTTATCCACTGATTGTTCTATTGTATTTATATCAGGCTGTATAATATCTAAACCTGGAATCACATTAGAAGTTTTAGTGATATCTGAATCACCTATCACAGTATCTACAAGTTTTGGTGTATTAGTAGAGTCCAGGTTAGTATCACTACCGTTAGTTATAGTTGTATCAACAACACTATTATCCTTTTCTATAGGAGACTGACTTTCTGAAAACAAAAAACATACAATAACATAATTTTGAATTTCCTCATTTAATATAATTTACAGATTTTGCAACATGTTAACTTTGTGTTTTTCTGCACGAGAGCCATTCTATTTAAAACAAAATCACCTGCATGAGTGGGAAATAACCCTTCTTTAAAAATTAACTTGTGCTGGAGGAGGTCTAGAAATAATACATGTGCCTATTACCAGGAAACTAAAACTCCAGTATGTAAACAACATTTTCTATTGCATAAATGGGCTTGCATTTTACTTCTATAATATTTTCATCAATATATTAACACTGATATATCTTGTAAACACACAATGGATTATGGCTTGAACTGGAAGATGTTCATTAAATTGATTTGAGAGTACTTTTACTATTACTTACAATGTGTGATATGTGTTGCACGCAGCATTGTGTTCTGTGTTTCTGTGCTATGCAGTTCTCCCACCCTAATATTCAGCTATTTATAAAGTGGACATTTTCCCCAAATTATTTTGTATGTTTATACTATTGCCCCACCCCCTCTCCCCAAGCTGATATTATGTATACTCAGAATTTTCAGAACATTATTACCAGCACGTTACCTTCTGTAATATTTTTAATTAATTCATTTTCTTTATTTTCTCTCTCCTTCGTGTCCTTCTCACCCTTTTCTTTTTTCTTGTAATCAGAAACCTGATAATATACATTAATAATATAATTTAATATAGCCGATTACTCTTGAAAATTACTAAGACTAGTAATCATACCGTCTGTACCTAACACTTCCTCAGATTCAATAAACTATTAATGGTTACCAATGCTCAGGAGCTTACATGTAAATGGTACTCAGCAGCTTTCCTGACAAAGCATAATAAAACTTAAAAAATTCACTTTTTATCAATAAAGTCAGACAGATTCTGGTTGTATGCTAGACCAATATTGTGCCTTAATGTAATGGTCAAGTATGTTATTCCAGCACATGTTGACAACATATATGGTGTATCAAACAGTGTTCACAATTAATCCAACGGCATACATGTATCTAATTACAATCACTGACCAACCAACAATTATTCTCACATTTATATTAACTTGTAAATTATATAATACCTGTGGCATCTCTATATCTCCCATTAAAAATAATGCTTTAAATTTATTATAAATAACTTCAGCTTTATCTTTTATTCTATCACTTCCTTTATATTTACGACACTGTAAGCATACAAAATCATTATTTATAATTCTTCATTAGTCAATTAAACCAATACAATATTATTATATTGATCAAGAACCATGCATGACATCACCGACACAATCTTGGAATTGTGACAGATCAAAAATCAGAAGTCCCTCAATAGATGTGCAATTGTCCAAGATACAAGCATGTCATGAATTGGTGGGGCCTTTGGTTATTTTTGGAGATACTTAAACAAGGATTAAATGCAGAATTTCACCATAGGAGGGGTAGATGAAGATTGTGTGCATCGCAAATACCAGACATGTTCCATAATATGACTGCAGTTTTTAAACCCTGTCTTTTTTTATTATAGCCTGCATTACACATTACAGTCACAACCTACAAAAGTTTTTTCTGTAGATGAAACACATTCATGAATTGAGCAAGACCTTGATAATTCTTCACAGTCCATATCAAAGGTGCAGAACTAACCTTTTTCATAGTATTCATAATGTCAGGATTTTTCTTCAGCATTATTTGATTGACTGGTAAGGTTTCTAAATCCTCCATGATAGCTACACATTTATCTACATCCTGTCATAAAAATACATGTATTAATAATCATGAAATCAAATGAATTTAATGTCCAAATTTTCTGAACCAAAAAGGCTAATGAAGACAGACGGTGATGTTTTAACCTACTCTTTAACAAATTCCAACTGCAAAGGGTTTTTATCATCTTTGCCAAAGTGTGCACAGGACCTCAGGTTTTTCATCCCAACCTAATGCCAGATCCTCCCAATACTGCACAACTGACAAAGGGAAACCATGCTGAAAAATCCTGAGGAACTTACTAGTCCAACACCATGATCAAAATGGGTACCTCCAGGTTAGTGACCCACACTTTACTCAATTAGCCACCATGACTCCCCATTTAACACCTCACAGACTTTCTTCTAGCAGGAAATATTTCCATAAAGCTTCACTAAGTGACTGTTGTTACTGTTTGTACCAACTTAGGATTGGGGTCATATCCCCAAATTATGAGATTTTAACCGTTAAATTATAGTTAATATAATCAAAGTTTCATGACTTACTGTTCTATCAATCTGTAATGATTTCTTAATTTCTAGATCCATCTGTATCAATGTTGTTTCCGTTTGTTCAACTATAAATATATACAACCATTTATTAACTCATTTATAATATATCATTTTATTCAAACTTTCAGGAATAATGGTTAATCAACAAGTCCAAGTACATCTATTTATACCCACATCATATTTACATATATATTTTGTTTAGTCTGTGAAGAGCACAGGGATACAAAACAATTGCAATAAGCTATTTAATGATTTAATGATAAACATCTATTCTTACAATGCACTTTTTCTTTCTTTTCCTTTTTCTTCTGTTCATATTTTAATTTCTTTTTCCTTTCTTTCTCCTCTTCTTTCTCTTGTCTAAAGGATAATATATGACAATATATCTAACAGATTTTTTACCATTAAAATAAAGTATACCTTTACAATAATCAATCTGAGCAATTTTCAATTACATTTCCTATCACTAACACCATTGATACCTACCTACAAGAAAGTCTACCCATTAGTTCATATTATAGAATTGATCTTTATTTGTGAAAAGATAAAAATTCAACTACAGTGGAATGTCACTTTTAACATCGTACAAGATTGTTAAAATATGCCAGAATACATGATGGAATACTTGTCGAATACCAGAAGTATAATCTTCTTCAGTTGTATATTTTGTTGTATTTGGTGGCAAAAATTTAATATTTACATTGCTATAGTGCATATTTTCATCACACCGGTGTTAACTCGTTTCATCACACTTGAAAATGTTTTTGGGAGAATATCCTTCAATAATAAGACAGAATTCACTTGTGGAATTCTTCAACAGGACCACACTTTCGCCTCTAACTTTAAAGGATTATTCGGGAAACCTTGGCAGACTCTGGTACCCCAGATTTATAGAATTTGTTGAGGTGTACCAAATCTTTGATGTTGAAACAACTTGTGTGTTATTCTGTTGGTATTGGGGGTAATAAACAAAGACCGACACAAATATAAATGTCACTGATAACTGATTGGTGATGGCTTGTCAATCTTTAAAAGGTGAACACCAACAGATTGAAGGCCCGATTCAATGCAAATTGTGTGACGGACCACTGACTGATTTCGTAATTCCTAATATTCAAAAAAAAATTTGCTTGAAGTAGTAAGTAAATAAATCGGGATATGAAAATGATGAAGGATTTACAGAATGCTGTAGTATTCAGAAGCAGGATATGACAAGAGTCCACTGTATATTATTTTCTAATAAAAAATAATCAAAGTTTGAAACAAAGACTCACAATCTTCTCTCTTTGTCTTTCCTCTTTCTTTCTTCCTCTTCTTTATCTTTTTCACTTATTTCTACCTTTTCTGCTTCTTTCTCAACCTAAAATTTATACAAAAACTGTAGGTTAATTTCTTATTTATAAATAAATCAATGAATTTTTTTATACATCAGCTCGTGGGAGGTCTTGGATGATTTCACTTTATAACTGTCATAATATGTATGAAGTAGATTGTATTGAGAAAAATATGAGAGAAATAAACATTTTACCTCTGGTACAAGAATCCTGTACTATAATGTGTTTCATTGATATTTGTACAAAGAGACTCGAAGAATGAGGCTAAATATTTTTCACAAGTCCCGTCAAATGGTGGCATCATATTCTTATCTGGTGAGCATGCACAATAAAGACTATGGCTGTAGACTGGAATAACCAGACGCTAGATATTGCCATTTGATTAAGACTTCTTGTATATGTCACCGATAATAACTGATGAGATATTACAGTAAAAACAGAAACAATTGAATGTAAATCATTCATATTACATTATTATATGCGTTACAATCCATTTGTGTCTATTTCTAAGTCCCAAATACTTAGCTCCTTTAAGTAGACTACAAAGCTCAGATTTTTGGTAATTAGGGCAGTCAGAGATTTTTTTAAAATATATTATTCAAAATCAATTACTTTTTTTGTAAGAGAGTGGAAAAGCACAATGATGTAGAAAGAAATGTTTTTAAGATATACCTGAGGTGATTTTGAATGTTGATTATCATCTTTACTTTCTTCAACATCCTCTTTATTATCTGTAATACTAGTATTGCCAGATTCATTTTCAACATCTTTACTCTAGTAAATAGAACAATATAAACCATTATCTATATTACCATTAATGTATTCTAGTACCAGATAGTTGTTTTAAGGCCAAGAAAAAAAATGTTTGTTTGCAGTTACTTGGCCCAACATAATAGGGTAGTTTAGGAAATTTTTTATTTTCCCTTTTTTTTTTGTGGGATTCATATTATCTATTTCCTAGCATTACTAACCTTATTTTACCGAGACAGGTTTTTGAAATAATATCAAAATTTCAGTGTGTTGAATGTTGTTTAAAGACAATCACGTCTAGGAAATGATAAAAAGAAGTTTAAGGTAATAACCAAAACACAAGTATTTGGCATAACCTTAAACTGATCAGAAGGGGGGGGGGGGGTAAGATTTTGCTAACACTCTGCATACTTTACAGCCCCCCAAAATATACATACTTATGTCAGTCCCTACAAATGTGAAAAGGAATTCAAATATATACATAACCTTCCATGAAATCCTGAAAGTTGTATGTTCGATTTGAACAAATTATTTGTGATTTTAACGGATTTTATCATTTTACATCCACACTAATGCGGAGATGTGATAAGGTAAGCTCTTCTGTGTTGCTACAGTAAGCCAAAAATAAAACTAAATTGAGTAAATAAATAAATACTTAATCACATCCACAATCCAAATAATTCTTTACTTTTTTAGACCTAAATCGAGGAGGAATATCTCCATTACGTTAGAATCTGAATTAAAGTCTATCAATTAAAAAGAACATTTTCTATATCTTAACTTTAGTACCTCAGATTCTTCTATTTCCTTTGTTTCTTTACTTGAATTCTCCTTCTCTTCTGCCTTTTCTTCTTTCTCATCATCACTTTCAATAACTTTAGATTTTTTAGCAGCAGATGAAGACTCATTCGATTCATTGCTATCACGTTTTTTAGATTTGTCTTTTGATTTTTTGGGTTTTTGACTTTTTTCTTCTTCACTTTCACTTTCACTAACAATTTTAGTTCTTTTACTCTTGTTATCTTTAGTACTAGTTTTGTCATGTTCTTTTTTATTTTTTGGCTTTTCGACTTTTACGGAAGATCTGCGTTTCTTTTTATCTTTTTTATCTTCTTCGTCATCTTCATCCTTTAATTTAGCATTCTTTAATTTTTCTAAACTTTCTCTTTTCTTCTTTTTTCTTTCCTTCTCATCTTCATCATCCTAATAAAAAGAATTATACATAAATATCATAATGAATGGATACAATGTATATAAATAAAGTTGCCAACAGATATGTAATTACATGAGATAGATGCATTTTGATAAATACAAGTAGTTCTACATAAATTTATTCATCTTTAAACAATGATAATACTCTTCTGGACTCCTGTTAACACTGTATGTCGTGTATTTTGTACACAGTGAGCAGTCCATTTGCTGATTACACTATTTTGCCTCTACGTTTTTTTAGGACTTTGAATTTTGTCTAATGGTTTGGGTTGTTCGTACTTGGTTTTATTTTATTAAACATAACTGTTCAACTGTCATAACACAAGTCAAAAGAATGATAGGTGATAAAGATTGACATTATCATACTGCACCCATAAAGTTAAATCTATAAACTTACAACAAAATCTTCAAATTTCTTTTTCTTTCGTTCTCTCTTTTTATCAGAATGTGATTCATCTTCGTCTTTTTGTTCCTTTTCTCTTTCTCTTAATAATTCTTCTCTAGCTACATTCATTCTTTCTTCCTCTTCTTTTTCTCGTCTAAATTTAAAGATTACATATTCAATTTTTACCTAATCATCAGCTTACAAATCAAACAGTTTACAACGCAAATTCTGAAAATACTGTGTAAGAATTCTCGTAGCCCAGACCAGGACAACAGACTTAAATGATAATTTGACAGAATTTTCTTTTACAATTGGCATCTCAAAGCAAGTCCCTGACATGTCGCACTGACTTGCAATATGAAAAGAAACGTATAACTAACACTAAATCAACTAATGGAATAATCTAGACCAGATTACGACTGAAGTCTTACCACTGTGCAGCATTAAGTTTGTCTTTTGAAAAACCTATTCCAATATTACCTTTCTGCCTCTTCTTTAAGTTTTCTCTGAATTTCCTTCTTCTTTTCTTCATCTCTTTTCTTCCAACTGCTAATACCATCCGATTCATCACTGAATAAAATCATTTTGAAAAGTGTAATCATTATGATGACAAAGACAGTGAAGTAAAATAAGATAATAGTCTTTAAAAAAAATAAAAAAATATCAAGAGTGCAATCGAAACATAGGTATTGAAGTAGACGTGTATGAAATTCTTGATTGGAATTACCGATTTGATAGTCACATCAAATTACCAAACCTACAATTGTAAATTTGGAATATACATTACATATGTTTAATATTGACAGAAATTAACAGGGTTAATAATGTTATACATACCTATCACTATCAGAACTAATACTATCACTAACAGTCTCTACTTTCTTTTTATTACCACCAGTTGATGATCGACCTAACAAAATATAATCTTCTATTATCAGATACAATAACAGACGTGCGAAAAAAGTACATGTGTCAGCTCATAGGACAACTTTAAATCTGACAGGAATGAGACCACACAAAAAAGATTTTATAATACATGTCATATATGTCAAATGGGACAAGGTCCATTACTTAAAAGTTAACCCAAATTTCCTTTGAGCAAGGGTGTTTCTGTATAGCAGACTGTGATACGACATAAGACAACAATGTTATTCTGTCAGTCCTCGAAATTAAGAATTTTCTACCACGGCACAAAAAAATGAAAAGTGCCGTGGCAGAATAGTACTGCTACGGCACCACGGCATTTTTTGGTATTTCAAAATCAATGCTTTTTTTTTTAACTTTTCAAGATGGATAAAACTTATTTATTCACCCCACAAAATTTGACGCAAATGATACCAATCGGTTACGTGTGGTCGCGCCATGCAGTTCAAAAACATGTGATCGAATTCCTGGTTACGCAAATTGAAAGATCGGTTACCTTAACAAATTTCATTAACAAATTTATTCACATTTGATCAATATTTATACAGGATGACTTTGTGACACTGGTCTAAATTATTAATATTATACAACAAACTCAATTCATTCATTCTTCATTCTTGCCATTTCATTTCTCCATCAGTCTTACCGGTACTTTGAGTTTGACAGATGACGTATTTTTGAGATCAGGTATTGACCAGTTGTAAGCAGGTTGATTTAAAAATACCCCAAGCCTTAATTCTTTAAATGATTAGTAGTGCCATAAATATTTAAACATGTCAGCTATATTTCCAAAGAATTTACTGCGCGTGTTCCTTTCACTTATAGCCATGCTGTATGGTAGTACTGACCCGTATGTAGGTCGTCTACTTTGACCCCCACATGGCATCGCTTGACTGCTATAATGTAAACGATTTTACTGTCTTGTCTTGTATGTATATTTTAATATGAGTTCATCACAACAAATTATTCTGTTTCCTGTTGAAACTTGGTTTGTAGAGTGTCGAGGTTAATAAATACTATTTATTTTGTCAATCAGTCGCTACCTATCATTGAGGCTATTACTCTCCGTTACATAGGGTGTAGTAATTATAAACAAAGGGTGTAAATCGGTCCAGGTCCATCGTATGTGACAACGATGCAGTTAAAAATACAAATGACGAGAATGGTAACATTGTTCATGCATTAGCTAGTTTAACTAGGGAACAGTCTGTGCTCTCTATCATCTGTGTCTTTTTTAGTTTATAATCGTTGAAAAAAAACACCACTGTAACGGTAAAGCATGGATACGCCCGGTAGCACGATTTACCCAAATCCACCCAAATCTACCCAAATCCACCCAAATCTATCCAAATCCACCATTATTTCAACTGATATCACAATAATTTATATTGATAATTGATCATATAGTTCTTTCTGTCAAATTGTCATTTTAAATTTAAAATCGTAGCGTTTTTATGTCAGAATGTGATTTCCACGTAACTTTGGAAGAACTACAAATTTAATGGTGGTCTGCATCCATGTGGGTATATACACGAGTTATGTCCCTTACATACGACGACAAAACACGCATGAATTGTTTGATTTTAAGACAAAATTTAAGAGTAATTATGGCATATTTAGCTTAACGAATGATAGTATATTAAAAAGCGATAAACATAATTGTGATATATGTGGAAATAACGTGGTTTTGGGTAGATTTGTGTACACGAGCTATTCCCTTGATTACGACTTCCAAACTTGCTTGGAAATCGCATTTTGAGGGGCATTTTGACATTAAAAAGCTGAGATTTTAAATTAAAAATGTCAATTCCACATAAAGAACGGTATATTATCAAATATCAATATAAATTATTGTGGTATGAGTTGAAATAGTGGTGGATTTGGGTTGATTTGGGTAGATTTGGGTAAATCGTGCTACCCGATACGCCTACGTACAGCACATGGTTAAAAGTGTATCTGTATTCGGTAATTGCAATATATTTGTCAGACTTTCGTCTACAAAATGATAAATATGTCACTTTATTAATTACACGGTTAGACGACATCATCCTGGCACTATTCTATAACTGGTACATTTAGTCATTATAATTTTTGGGATCGTAAGATCTACCACGGCAAAAAAAAATTAATTATGCCGTGGCAGACGGGAGTTGCGTCGGCTTTTACCGCGGCTTTGCCGTTTGCCGTGGTTAATTTCGAGCGCTGTAGAGTAGTGGTAGTTACATGATAATTGATAAAGGCCCATTCTCACAGTGCAACTTGTAGTAACTACTTGTAGCATCGACCCGAGTTGCAGCGTGAGAACACCCTAGACGTACCAACTTTTACAAGCTCCCTACCAGTTGAAAGCGAGTTGGGTAAAATAGAAACTTCCCTATTTCAGTCAACAGATCGTATGAAATTGACCAATCAGAGACGTTGAGTATTAGTTCTCTCCCCTTGTTGTTTGTAAACATGGACGTGAAGCACACCCATCAAATCTTCGGGTTGTCTGCTTGTACAGCCTACATTTATAATTGGTGATTTGAGATTATACGTCGAGAAATAGAAAATAAATAATTATATTTTCTTGATCTTATAGCATAATTATACAGAGTGGTAAGGATTAGGGAACTGTACACTCCGGCAGTGGGTCTACGCAGTATCCACTGTCTAACCAAGACGGATTTCGGTTTTCTCTTTTTCTTTTTGTTCTTATTTATCAAATGTAGGGCAATAATAGCCAGTGTATCTTCGTCGCTTGATGACACCATTATGCTACTTAGCTGTCTTAAGACAATACAAGATTATCGCGAGCTTCCAAGTCGTAACTCATTTATATACGATTTTGTAATCTACATGTAGATACTACACATAGGGGATGCTCGATTCACAGTCCAGAACGTCCCGAATCGACAGAATTACAATCGAGTGACGCGAAATTCAGTCCTGTCACAGTTCTGCCATTCCCAACAGCTGAGGTGGAGTGAGTAGAATCGTGACGTATTCCTAGGTAAAAAATATGTTTCAGCTGTCATGATTGGTTGAAATATTTTTTATACATTTAGCACATGCGTTGTACTCCGAAATTGACACCAGTTTTGGAATTTAATTCCAGAACTGTGAATCGAGCATCTCCATAGATACTACAGTATAAGTAGTTACTACAAGTCGCACCGTGAGAACAGGCCTTAAGGCATGACAAACTAACCAAATATCATTGCAACATTCAAATATACAATAGTTACCTTTTTTAGGAGCTCTATTAGTGGGTGTTTTGGGTTTTCTAGGCTTGGCTTCTTTCTTTGGCTTTTTCACTTTTTCCACTTCTTCATCTGTACTTACATCACATTCTGATGATTCATCAGATTTAGTAGACTTCTTCCTTACATGCTTAGCTTCTTTTACTCTCTTCTTTCCCTTTTTACCCTTTGTCTTTGTATCATCCTCCACATGAAAATCCTAAAGTCATAATAAATTGTAGGCAATTTAAAGTAAGTATACACATGTGCATCAACAATTTTCAGGAATATAAGAACCTTCCCCACCTTAGAAAAAAATCATAATAAGACTAGAATAATTGTTGATATTATTTATTTCAACTAAACCAAGTCAAACAATACAAAATAAAATTCTTCTTCGAAAATGCTCTTCTACATATGGTAAAACTAAAACAAAATAACAATCTTTTAGTTTTTTTCTCTCTCATGATTTTTGACCTAGTTCTTCAATTGTAATTTTTTTTTTTTTGTAATTCACCTAGTGAGTTGGTGGTGTATCATTATTAACTACATGTAAACCTATAGATATATTCCTACATAATTCTTTATACTGTTTTCAAATTTCCAACATGAAATATCAATCAAACACTATGCACATCCAACTGTGTTCTATTACTAATACACACAGTGAAGATAACCTATTTTATGAAGTAACTCAAAACTTACTGCAAGACAAGAAATAAAAAATAAACTCATATCCTGTCCAAAAAAGGTTGATTTTGTAATTCAAAAAGAGAACGACAACATCATGGTTATGATGAAAATGCATGTGCCTGGCTCATTTACTGCATTAATTTCCTATTTTACAGTATTTTACAAGGTTTAATTTCAACAGAAAAACAAAACAAACTTTGAATAAAGTAACAATACTGAACATTCAATAGAATAACAAATACTGAACATTCAATAGAATAACAAATATTGAACATTCAATAGAATAACAAATGTGGAATATCCAATGAGTAATAAATACTCAACATCCAATAAGTAACAAAGACAAAATATTCAATGGAGTAATAAATACTGAACATTCAATAGAGTAACAAAGCAGAATATTCAACAGGGTAAAATCAAAGGCAGAATAAAAATACTCAAACGCCAACAAACAAGGCCATCCTTGATACTTTTAAAACTAAACCAAATCATTTTTCCTTTTTTTATTAACTACATTGTACTTTTGAACTTAAATCAACAAATGACGTTCTGAAGTTCTGAACAACTGTATCGCTTAAATCTCGCTGAAGTGATACCATTGGACTAGGTCCTATTAATGATACAATGAGAAAATCTCCAGATTCTTGGTGCAATCAATGTTGCCTATAAGAATCATCAGAAATTGAAACAGCTTAAAATAATAACAAGAGAACATTGGTTTTTTTAACACTAATCAAAAGTATATCAAGGTCAATGGAATAAAACAAAACAAATTTTTCTGTTGATTCATAAAACATATATAGTCATATCTTGACAGGTAAATTCTAAACATTAGAAATTGTTTTGTTTAATACGTTGTTGTATCAATGTTTCTAATCCAGATAGAATATAAAACTGGGCTTCACTAAGCAACTGATAAAGATGTGTTGATTTTCTTGGTAGATAATGTAGAACTGGATTGATATTAATGTTTCTCAGATAGTTTAAGATGATTTTAAAATGAAAAGGATCACGGTCGATGAAATAAAAATCAAATCCATCTTTACTCTCATACGGTTTCATTGGGGATTTTGGAGATACCATGTGAGCTAACAGACTTGAGGGGTCAGCTTGTAGCGTAGCCAGAGATGTTGCAAATTTTCCACCACCTATGTTTAAAATTATTCTCTGGGACTGTTCTTCTATCAAACAGATTAAGTGTAAACTATCAGTCACTTTGAAAGTACTAATAACATTAGGAAGAGGTGTATCTATTACAGCTACAATAGGCTGTTCTACTGGATCTTCTTGTTGGCAATAAGGATCTACAGAAGAACAACAACTATGAGAGGAAGAAGTGTCATTACTTGAAATATCTGTTGTTGGACATTGGTAACAAGGTGAAACAACAATCTGAGGTAAAGTTTGAGGATTATCAATTATTGGAGCAGCATTAATGGTTAATGATGGTGATCGTGACATAGATATTGGGGTATAGACTGACGTCTCTTGATGATTTAGTGATTTTCTTGAATGATTAGAAGTTGATGGTTTGATAACTGAATCTGTCAGAACAGTGTATGATTTCATTGGTTTATGTAGGACTACAACTGGGGATACTCGCTCATTGATTTCTTTCTTTATTTCACTTTCAAGCAACATGGAACTGGACAATACATTCTCCTGTTAAAAGAAGTTACAGATATAGTCAATGTTTTTTGGATATTAACATTTCTCTTCTAACAACTTTGATAGCCTAAATGTATGTCCAGGATTCCATGCTGACAAGCAAAACTTTGAAAATGGATTCCATTATTCATTGGGTCTTCTAGTTGCTGTCTAAACTTTTATCCTTCTGCTCAGTACAGTGTCCCATCTTTTTGCGTTGTAAGAATGGTTAAATAGTAGTTATAATTTTTCTAACCATCTATAACTATGAAAGTTAAAGCTGCTTTTAATCTAAACAAATAAAAAGAACTTCCTTCCCATGATAAACCCACCTCAATACATGGCATTAATTTTACTCATGCAAGTTGCCAATTTTAGATTTTACTAAGCATCGTTTATTCTGTGTTTTGCATATATAAAATATATAGCAATTCCAAGTTCCAACCAAAGAATTGTTTCAGCTTAGATTAACACACTTTTAAAACTTTAGGAAACGAAGTGCGTATTTCCAGGAAGATTTTAAAAATAAACTGTCATCAACTGTTTCGTATCTAAGATATATAATAATAATGCTTTTTTGTATTTTCCATAAAAAACACTTTTGTCAACAGAAATATTGTAATTTTAAAGAAAAAGCAGTGCTTCATATTCTGAATGTGGATTTAACAAAATGTTGTACCTCATCATTGGAATCTTCTTTAGATGAAGAGGAACCAGCATCAAAATCTTCTTCAGCACTTCCTTCATCTTCTGATACTTTAGATGATGATTTAGATATCTTCCTTGCTCTTTTCTTAGGTTTCTGCTGAACAAGAAAAACAAATCAATCATGTTCATATTAATAAATACCTTGACATTATAGAAATGCTACAAAAATTCATATAAATGATAATATGAAGACTGTTTTTAAATAGAAATGAAATGTGGTTTAACGTCCTACTTTTCTGCTCTGACTGGGCTAAAATTGATCCCAAATTTCCAGACCAACAGATGGAATGATGTAGAAAACAAGAATATCTAGTCATTCTGTAAACAAATAGGGTGGGGACCCGTCATGACTAAATCTTATCATGGAGCCATCCATTGCCTAAATTCTTAAAGTGTGAATACATTTTGATTCAGCTATTTTCCAAATGACATATTATTGTCACTATCGAGATCTTTTTGAAAAGCTCAATTATATTAAATTGTATGCCATTCATATTTGTTTGTTACCTTTTTATCTGTATCAATGCTGTTTTTTCTTTTTCGACTTTGCCCACCTTTGGCTTTCTGAAATAGATCAGTAAAGATAGGTTGACAGGCACCGAAACATACACTCACAGCAGCTAAATCGCCTGGGTAGTCAATAAGAGTTGTCACATATTTTTACTTTTATCATTATCAGTGATGAAACATTTCAAGACATCAAACTCTGTGTATAATCTAAAGTCAATTGAAACAATTATATGTGGGAGTAAACACGGTGTATAAATATAAAATCAATCATGATAACTATGGCCTCTGAAGCATCCACAAGGTTTTTCAAAGTGATCAATAAAAATAACTCTGGTTGACAGTAATTATTGGAAATCATTGAAAATCAATAGGACTGTTCATCTCATGACCTTAAAACATGTGTATCATTTTTAAAGTAAATTGGATATAAACTTTAACCTCTAGAGCATCCACACAATTTTTTAAGAGTGACCATCTCATGAACGTAAACACTGTATACAACCAAATTTCAATGTAGGCGTATAAAAAGAGTGAACCAATATGAAATGAATGGTCAAGTAAGCAAACATAAATATAACACAATTATGGTTTTTACAAATATCCGCTTTAAAGCCTCCAAGATCTTAATTCTTTGTCCTTCATTTTTTTTTTTTTTTTTTTTTTTTTTTTTAACTCTACTCAGTCTTTTATTTAAAAAAAATGTTATTTTCTTGTCATACAAAACTGTTCAATTTCAATTCTCATTTGACTGATAAACGTAATTTCACAGGACACAATTCTATCAAATACAATCAGTGCTTACTATTGTGACGTATTGTGACTTAAAACATTGATGATTAATAAACAGTAATTGTATTCCACTGAATTGTGTGTCCTGTGTATTTCCAGTTCAATTACTAAATGCCATTGCTAGAATCATATATATCTTCAACTACATGTATCTAGTCTACCTTCTTAGATTTAACTACTTCTTCTTCTTCTTCTTCCTCTTCTTCCTTGACATCTTTTTCGCCTTCCTCAATGTCTTCTTCCATTTCTTCTTCATCAGTACTTTTATTCTGAAAAACAGTTTGTGCATGTTACTACAATCTTTAAACATTAAACAGTTTATCAAATCCTCAGAAAACTATATGTACCAATAAAACAAATATTAGATTCACATCTATACCCCAAATAAATTCAATTTCTATAGCTTAAATGCATAATGAAAATACATCCTCCACCTACAGTAAAACTTTTCTGTACAGTCTAGGCCAGAGTAAAAGACAACAACTATTTATGTGAAATACGAATCGATTCACAAGTTTACAGGGGATTAATTAAGAATGGGATAATTTCGTCACAACAAATTGCTGAGAAGAATTTGGAATGGAATTCTAATTGATTTTTACCTGCAATTTTGGAAAGCCTACAATTTTCTGACAAGCAGAAATGTGTTCTCTACGTCAACAATTGTTTTAGCTCAGTTTCTATTACACTGTGAAATACACATACTCAATATGTCAATTTCACTTAGCTAAAATATGGAAACAAAAGCTTACTCCTTGAAATTTAACATTTGGGTTTTTTATGATCTCTTCTAAGCCTTCATTAAATCCACCTCTTTTATTCTGTTTTCCATATTTATCCACAAACTTTTCATATGGATAAATATCTTTAGGAGCTAAAAATGCACTGGAAAAAAAAAGAGAACAAGCCAACAGTGAGGCTGATGTCCCCCGCCGAAATCCCAAAATAAATAGATGACACATATTAATTAATCGCACATTTATTTTTTTCAAACGTATTGACCAATCAAACTGAACACGAAGTGTCATCCAAAAATTGCTTATCTCTGCCTACCGTAAGAAGAAAATGCTCATCTTCGAACTCCATCAAGGCATTGACCTAATAAGCATACACACCAATTTTGAACATTTTAACTCAATTCGAAGGAGAGTTATTGTGTTCCAAAGTCTCGGCAAATCAAATTGCTTATCACTCTGCTTACCCTGAGCAGAAAATGCTCATTATCGATCATAGTCAAGGTATTACTGTAATGAAACTATACACCAAGTTTCATCACTCTCACTTAATTAGAACTAAAGTTATCGTGTCTCAAAGCATCAACCAATCAAATTGCTTATCTCTGCCTACCCTAAGCGGAAAATGCTCATCTTCGAACTCCATCAAGGCATTGACCTAATAAGCATATACACCAAGTTTGAACATTTTAACTAAATTAGAAGGAGAGTTATTGTGTTCCAAAGTCTCGACCAATCAAATTGCGTATCGCTCTGCTTACCCTGAGCAGAAAATGCTCATTATCGAACTTAGTCAAGGTATTACTATAATGAAACTATACACCAAGTTTCATCACTCTCACTTAATTAGAACTAAAGTTATCGTGTCCCAAAGCATCAACCAATCAAATTGCTTATCTCTGCTTACCCTAAGCGGAAAATGCTCATCTTTGAACTCCATCAAGGCATTGACCTAATAAGCATATACACCAAGTTTGAACATTTTAACTCAATTAGAAGGAGAGTTATTGTGTTCCAAATTCTCGACCAATCAAATTGCGTATAGCTCTGCTTACCCTGAGCAGAAAATGCTCATTATCGAACTTAGTCAAGGTATTACTATAATGAAACTATACACCAAGTTTCATCAATCTCACTTAATTAGAACTAAAGTTATCGTGTCCCAAAGCATCAACCAATCAAATTGCTTATCTCTGCTTACCCTAAGCGGAAAATGCTCATTTTCAAACTCCATCAAGGCATTGACCTAATAAACACATACACCAAGTTTGAACATTCTAGCTCAATTAGGAAGAGAGTTATTGTGTCCCAAAAAGTGTGACGGACGGACAGACAGACGGACAGACAGACAGACAGACAGACGGACGAACCCATTTTAATAGTCCCCCAACTTTCTTCGAAAGGCGGGGGACAAAAATAATTTGTGATCGTTTTAGTAGAGCTTCTACTAAGACATTTTTAAGAGAGAAAAGAATCAGTGAAAAACCCCCAGCAACACAAACTAAGTCATTTTGGGAGCAAAGTATTACTTTAATTTCAATAAAGGAGGGATACATAAACTACCAGATAATATTTGACTTGTGATAGCAAAATTTTTCAAACTAGCAAGAAAATGTTGATAAAGGGTAGAAATGAGGCAATTAGTAAACAGTTGTTTACGGACTTAAAGTAGGTCAATTTACTTGAAAAAATGCCAAAATTGACCATTTTGCCAAATGAAGCCTGCACGTAACCTATACGAAAACACCACAACCCAACCAATAGCAGAGTTTAAAATAGTAAACAAACCAGCCTTGTTGCTATGTGTCGTCGTACAGGTAGTGACCCGGTGATGTCAATGACATCACAACTTCCAATTGACTGAAAATTATTAAGTTATGAATTCAAACTGTACGGTAGTCAATTCTAATAAAATTGCATACTTTTAGTAAACAAACCTTCCCTGATTAAATGGCACCTTTTTTCAAAAGAACAAAACTTGGCGGCAATGATGGCAAGAATAATTGGTTTGAGAGTTTTCAGAGCTGTTAATTTGTCTGCATTGGCAAGTGTTCAACAATGGAACCATTTCGATGTGGATTATTTTTGTGACAACGTTAAATAGGAACATTTCTGAATGCATGATTTTATTGCAAAAATGTGTATTATGTTGAAATCTGATTTTCTTAACAAATGTGTCAAGTTTAGTCGCAGTTTCTGCATAGCAGAAATTTTGAACCTAATCTTGAAACAAAGTTTTCTCAAAAAAGGCCTTCCTGGACTCCCGGACTTTTGACTTGAATATCTCGCCGATGTAGTAAGGTAAAGCAATGATTTAGACAGCTTATGACATTCTCTTTAAGATGACATATATAACCCCTTTTTGAACATTGGTCATTAAGACTCATTTTGTCATCAACAGTCACATATGTAAAATGTAACCAATAGAATGCTTTATCTCAAAAATTGTTCTTACGTTTCGTGTGTACCGTAAAAGAAGATTGGATATTTTCCCTTTGGCGGTTTAACTGCTCCCTCTGGTATTTCATCAATCTAAAATATATAATATCAAACATGCATTAGTTTATTTGTATCAGTCAACAATGGCTAAAGTGGATGTCTTCAAATTGACAAAAATTATATTTGTCAACAGGCACCGCACTGAGGCAGTCAGCTTTCTCCTATGTACATTTAATTAGGTCTGTAAATATGCCTGATTGGTTAACCAATATAAGTTTGCTGGATCTTCACTTGTTATCAACATGATAAGAGGTTTACTCGTGTAGCACATTATTTCAAATTTATATGCTTAATTTAAGTCAGTAATTGAATAACTCACATATGAATAACATTAACATGGAGGAAGAAAGTGTTTGTATGAAGTTTCTGTTGTAAATAGGAATATATATGACAAAATTATATAATAACAAAAAATAGAAGCAGACACTTACTCTGGCTGGCCAGTGTGGATAGCCTTTCATCTTGGCAAAGATCTTGTCACCAGGTTTGTATTGGATCTTTTCAGTCATTTTGTTGTTTTTGGATCTACTTTTTGTCGATGCAAAAAATTAACACATAAAGATAACAATATGCCACAGACAAGTGAATTGCTTGGATTGTCCTTATCCAAACGTAACTTAATTAAAAAATAATAGCCAAACACCACACAGTGTCTAGATCCTAAATTGTCTTTTTAAAAAATGATGCAAATGCTAAGAAAATGGCTTCAAATCGAGTCAGTACAACATAATTCTTGGTGAAATGTGTGCAGTAACCCAAACAATAGTGCATTAAATTCAGTGATTATTGAACTAGGTTGCTTATCTGCAATTTTACCGTTTCATTTTGTCGTATTATACTTAAAACACATCACTATTTCACGTTAAACCTAATCACATCGATGTAAATTCTTTGTAGTCGGCCATGTTCCCGCGATCACTCCCGCGAGATGTGGGATTTGGCGGGAGCAATAGACTAAGAGAATAGGGAGAACAGGATATACAGTAAACTTCTGATATTTTAATGTCTTCATTGGACGTTCAAAATATAGCAGTTTAATATCCTTTTCATAAGTTTTAATCAGTGAAACAGTTTTGGGGACTCTCTTATTCGAACATTTAAAGTAAACTTTATGCATGAAATTCTAAACAACCCTAAAAATGCAATGGTCGTACCCTAAATTCTTGGACACGTGACTGGAGCAATATCGCATGACGAAGTTCTAAGATCTGATATTAATATTCGTCTCACTTCTCTGGATATAATGAATTGTAAAGAACTGATAAAATGCATGCATTTTTCTGCGATTAAACACAGATCTCAAAGAAGAAAAGACCCAGAAAAAACTCCCTACATTAATCACCCAATAGGTACACATCAATCATCCCGTAGCAGGAGAGCGTAACTTTTACGGAATCAAGTCGCCCTCCTTGAAGGGTTTCTATGATGAAGTCCTCTGTTGAATTTGGAAACCGCGATACTTTCTCTGATGGTGTTCCGGTATTGCATTGTTTTTATGAAAAAGGAGCTTTTGTAATTTTGGATAGATGCACTCTTGAGTTGGTAACAATCCGCGTGATTGTTGGAGCATTTTTCGATGATATTTGGTTGAATTGCTTGTTCTTTTAAAAAACTTTAATTTTAAAGACAATAGAATCCTAGTCTAATTGAAAAATTTATATTGATAAAGATCTTTTTGCCAAATTGTGATTTCAAATTCACAACCGTATTCGTAACATTCGTAATATGCCCCACAAAATAAATGCAATTTTGGCAGTTGTAACCAAATAAAACTCCTGTCCAATAAATAATAAATAAATATACCGTTATTTATGCTAAATTGTCATTTGCAATTAAAAATCGTAGTCATAGGTGCATACACTGTCAGGCTCGTTGAATGGTAACGGACAGAACCTGTACATAATGTCTAAAAGAAATTTTAAAAAAATTTTGTGTTACAAACAGGGGCACCAGTCATCTGCGAGAGGCAAGTGGACAGAGCTTACCATGTAAGGCCTAAGGGTACTTCTCCCCAAGAAAATTGCGGAAATTTGATGGCCGCAAACACATTTTTCTGCTATCAGCCCATGAAATGAAAGTGGGTTTAACATCCTACTGTTCTGCCCTGAACTTGGCTACTGTAATGAAGACGGACATAAGCCATACAATAAGCTATTAGGGAAATTTTGCCTATTCTTGTCAAATTCGAACTGTCAAGGGATCTTTTACATGAACACGAATATGTGCACAGAACCTCGGTTTTCCATCCCATCCGAACGGCTAGGCAGCTCTCCTTGTCATGCACTCGGTCCTGCATCACTAACAAGAAGAAACCATGCCAGAAAATCTGGATTTTTTAAACTTTTTCGGCCAGTGCAGGGATCAAACACCCCACAACCTGGCGAGCGAGCCAGTGTCTTTCCCATTTAGTGCAGCCCATGAATACTGCAACTTCATAGTGATCAAATATTGTTTGAAATCACCATAGAGACGGGACTGTCAGCAGATAATTTTGAAAAGTTAGCTGGCACAAACTGATTTTGATGCTTTTCCAGTCCATAAATACAGTAACTTCACTGTGGTCCAATATAGCCTAACTAGGGGACTGACCTTAATCCCAAACAACCAATTAATAGTCTTGGGATATTGGAACCTCAACCACAATACGTTTTTCTGCTAAATTCTATCCCAGGACTTCAGCAAATTCAATGTTATCCAATCGTTTTACAACCGAAATCCCTCTCTATAATGACCTGAATTCTAATTATCCAATAAGACCGAGTTGCTCCAAACAAAAGGTTTTAATACATAGTCAGATTTCAAGCACTTTATTTTCTCAACTAGATAAATTAATGTTTGTTTTTACATTTACCCATCTGCCCAAAATGACAGATTGCATGAAAGCATCCCCACTTTCCCCTCCTGGCTCGTATGCATGTGATTGTTGCATTTTTGTGTTCATGCAAGTTTCAGGCAAATTAGGAAGCTGTAACCATGGGACATTTTTTAAACAAAAGCATTACAATTTTAAATTAAAATGCCAGTTTGGCGTAAAGAACGGTATAGATATAAATTATTAAAATATGAGTTGAAATAATGGTTGATTTGGATAAATCGTGCTGCCTAGTTAGAACTCGCTCTTCTCTGCCTTAAACATGTATTACTACTTATTATACTAGTTAGAAATTTAAAGCCACTGAACTGATTGTCATTTGAATATTTCAGACAATATCTAATGTATACCTAGTCAAATGGATTATTAAACATTAAAATAAGAAAGCAAAAACCAAATATTGATGAAGGCTGACAACCTAAATTTTTGTCCTTTCAGTTGAAGAAACAGTCAATGGAAATAGCCCATTACAAACTTCATGACTGCTTTACTGTTGGTATACATGCTATACACGATCATACAAGTTATTGTGTCAGTGTCAGTAACATGTTGTTTTTTTTTTAAAGACTTCTCATTATCTTATCTGCTTCAGGTGTGGCATATATCTTAACAGAAGAAGCGGGAATAACAGATTTAAATATATTGCAAGTGAGTAGCCCTTTATTCTTGTGCTGCAATTTTATACTGAAACAAGTAGTTTCCAGCAAACTAAACCAAGTTGTGGTCATGAATGATTGATTCCTGTCACAAACAAACTGACAACAATGAGAATGTGATCAATGCCACAGGGTAAAAATGTATGTTTTACAATTTAAGATTTGTGAAATAAGAGTTGTCACCCTTTAACTGTGCTAGGATCATGAACATTATTGTGGATTTGCTTTTCTCTTCATTTAATATGCAATTTAACTAAATTGAGTTAAATGTCCTTGCCTCAAGGTGCAGAAAATCCTGGTAATTGATTTGCAGAGAGGTTGTAATAGTAGATTGAAACCTTGACTAGAATGTCCAAGGGCAAATCGAGGTGCGGGTCAAGATTCCGCGACGACACCACTGTCTCTGTATAGAAATACATCTTATGCCATTTTGAGAAATTAGGTTATAGCCATTGGAATAATGTACAACATCAATGTAAACTATCCAGTATTATTGATTTGTGGAGCGGCCATGGTAATGCTGCTGCTGTCTCTTGAGGGGGGGGGACAAGGAAAGTGTGTCTACGGGATAAAATACAGAGCTCACCCATGCACTCGCATAACAACATTAAAATTTCATATATATATCATTATTCTCTCTCCTTGATTAATTTGGCCTACAATATATTGGTCTGACTTTCTACATGAATGAAGTAAAAGTGAAGTAAGGACAGTTATACCTGTTTTAACATTTTGTAATAAAGGTTTCATGAATCGGAAGTGACGAACGCCAAAAGAAACACTAGTTATTCCTCTCTCTATATATATATAACTTACTGTGAAGTGACGAGTAATAACAGACACATGGGTGATTTTCTGCTCACAAATTCCTACAAAAAAGTTGTTGTGTGAGAGGATATCTGACAATTAATAAAAGAATTGACTTCCACAAGATAAGAGAACCCAAAAGAAAAACAGAAAAAGTCTGTGCATTACCATGTTTTTATAAGGTATAGAAGGAATAAAAACAAGGGAATGTACAGACTATTTCTCTCTTATCTAATGACACTCGATTACTTTATTGAATTGTCAGATATCCTTTGGCAGTCCGATATAACATGTTTTGGTCTTCGAAGGAATTATTAGTGAGCAGAAATTTCGCCGTGTATCTGTTATCACTCATCACTTCAGTCAGATATACAAAGGGATAATTTGTTTTCCTTTGGCGTTAGTCACTTCCAATTCATGAAACCTTTATTATGCATCTATCGTAACAATGATCTTTGTGGTAAAGTTATATTTGGAATGTGTTTAACTAGTTCTATCACATGTGTGATAATGACTGGCACCAATATTGTCCTTTAAAACAAAATAAATGTGTACTTTAGGCAGCCCTTTTACATGATACTATAGAAGATACAGATACAACATTAGATGAACTTAAACAAGAATTTGGAGAGGAAGTTGCAGGTAAATTGTGATACCAATTCAACTGCCACCCCTGTCGATTGTTTGACAAAATTCCTATTGGAAAATCCAGATGAGAATATGATAGGTAGTTCGTCAACACACTTACATTGCTCAAAGAGGTATGACAAACATAGGTAACCAGAATTAGAGACCACTACTTCTGTCAATCTGTTATGAAATTTGTATTGGTTGTTTGGGTATAGAAACCTATTTATTTTTAATATCGATAATTTCCAACTTTAACTCAGAGCATAAATCCCCTTTCTTCCATAATCTGGAAAAACCTATTAACTCTGTTGAATGTAGTTTTGAGTAAACAAATGAAAATTGTTTTGTTAAGCTACTGAATATATAACCAATTTGATTTTGTTTTTTTAGATGGAGATAAGAAGCCCTTTCGGTGAAGGAGAAAAAAACCTATTATTATATACATGTGTACTGAGTCCAAATATAGAACAGGAGCCCAGGGGGTTAGGCTAACCTAGCTGAAAATTGTACCAATTTTTTTCTTTATTGTATCAATGCATGTATATCTGGTATCATAAAATTTTAAGTCTGCCGATTTTCTGGTGGTGGGTGTGGTATTCCACGTCCAAAATGTGATACCCCTCAACTAGTCTAGATTAGCTCAAAAGTGTACTACATGAAATTCACACCGCAGTTTACCGTACATCTTCAGGTATCACAAAAACACTCTGACAGACATTTCTAGTGGTGGGGTACCCCTGACAGATATGTAATTACCAGACATTTGTAGTATTACAGTATCGCTGATGAGAGTTATCTAATTTCCAGTCAACAGCTAGGCCAGAAACCCAGCAGACTTACATTTTGATGATACCAGATATACATACATCTATAACATGTACAAGAAAATTGGTTCAATTTTCAGCTAGACTTACCCCTTGGGCTCCTGGTCTAATACGGGTCGAACTCAAATTTCACCAAAATTTGACTTGCTAGGTTTTTCCAGATTACGGGAGCTTTGTAATGTAACAAGTTGAAAGTTTTGATTTTCAACTATTTCAGGTTTTAATACCTAGTTGAGATTATAGAAGCTACTATTTTTTTCACATCATTTGAAATTTGTGCAGAGACTATGTTCTAGAAGATTTCATTTTTGTTAAGATTTTTGTCCTTTTTTTGGAGTTATGCCCCTTTGTTAACGTTTGATTTTTTTAAAAACAAATTCTTTATAAAGGAAGGATGCCTATTAGATTTCTGATGAGCAACAAAACCCATGTTGGCTACACTTTATGGTATTACTTAAGGTTGCCAAGCTTATTTAGCGGCGCCTTCTCAACCGCGTGGGTTTCCTCCGGGCACTCCGGTTTCCTCCCACTGCTAAAGACCCCTACGTGCATGCGAATTATGGATATAAAATTAAAACCATATGTTAGTCCCGAAATGACTTAGTTTGTGTTGAGTGGACGTTAAACCCCATTTCTCTCTTTCTCTTTATTTAGCGGAAGAGTCCTTTTGTTTTTGAACTTAATTATTTGAGTTCTATTACTTTAGGTTGCCAAGCTTATTTATAGCCATAGGCAAAATCCTTTTAATTTTAAACTAAAGGTATTTGAGGTGTGATACTTTTTATACGCCCACATGGAAATGTTGTCGTATATTGTCGTCGCCCTTTCCTTCTGTCTGTGTCATGTGCACCGAGAGGCCTAAGAGCGAAAGCGCGCCTTAAACGTGAAGGACTGTCATGGTGACTAAGTGAGTAAGACGCTGGCTTGTTAGTCTGGAGGTCGGGTGTTCGATCCCTGCATTGGCCGAGAAAGTTTATCCATATTTTCTGACGTGGTTCCCCCTTGTCAGTGATGTAAAACGTAGGGCCAGTCACGGACAGCTGTCTAGTTATTAGGAGGGTACGAAAATTTGAGGTCAAGTGTACAGATTGGCGTGCACATAAAAGATCCATTGACGGTTGGAATTCTATATAAGAGTTAACTGAAGTTATGCCTTATGGGCAAAATTTCCCTCATAGCATAGTGTATGCCTGTCTTCATTAGCCCAGTTCGGAGCAGAACAGTAGGACGTTAAACTCCATTTCATTTCAATAATAAGAACAATATTGTCAGTTTTCCAATATGGCCACTGAAAATAAAATAAAGTTGCTGTTTGGCATATTTTGTGTTGCTTAGCAAGTGTTGAGATTACCCTGTTTTTTTGTAAGTTGCATTCGAATTCACTTTTCTTCCTGTCATGAAATTGATAAATCATTTCATGTCATTTTATGAGTTGATATTTAGAAAATTTTCCTCTTTTTATATGGACATTTTTATCTAGCAAAATTACTACACGCTTGAAATTCTGGTTTTCAGCAATTGTAGCAGAAGTTTCTGATGATAAAACATTGTCAAAACAAGAACGTAAAAAACTGCAGATTTTACATGCTTCAAAGGCCAGTCCTAGTGCAAAGTTGGTGAAACTGGCTGATAAACTTTATAACTTGCGAGATTTAAATCATGTAACACCAGAAGGATGGAGTGAAGAAAGGGTTCAAGAATATTTTATATGGGCGGCTAAAGTGGTTAATCAGATACGTGGAATAAACAGTGCTCTTGAATCCTCTCTAGATGTTATTTTTAAAGAAAGAAATGTAGAATTAAATAGAGTGGATTGTGATAAACATATATCATGAAAAAAACCTCGTCTATCATTTGCCCGGATTGAAACCCCACAGAAGTTTTTGCATAAAAAATAATGACATTGCTTTCACTTTTACAATTATTTTTGTCTTTCTTAAATTACTCCAAATTTACATTAAAGTAATTATGATTCACAAGAAAAGGCTGATCTTCTGCATATTGTGGGACATCAAAAAAAGTCAGTTTTATTGTATTGAACAAATATCAACATAAAAAAGATTGTAAACTGTGTCTTGTAGCAGATTTAAGTTATAAAACAAAAAAGAGGTGGTAAATGTACAATTTACAAACCTGAATAAATGAATTCCAATTGGCATTTTCCTTAGGGATAGTTCTCAAAATTGCCCTAGGAAATATCTGGATTTATCAATTATTTCTCGAAATCTAAGGAATAATCCCTGTATATATGAAAAATCTGTCAAAATCTTGGCCAGTGATTGTTCCACAAATTATGACCAAATTAATTTGGGTGTGTAAGTAAAATGCAAAACATGTTAGTTACTTTAGAATTTTTATTTGAAAATGCTGAACATACATGTAAAAACAAACTGTCCACTGCGTACTCTTACAAAACTACATGATAAAGGTAACAAAATGGCTACAACCTAACAGGCTAATGTTTATATATACATGTGATTTTCGTCTAAATTTAAAGATAATTTCATAAATCAACATGATCAAATTATACATAATATACAAATTGAAATACGTGTTTGTCTATATACCATATTAAAAATTATTTATTTGCTTATTATTATACATAAGATTTTTTTTTTTACATAAGATTTTTTATGTAATAAAATGTTGAAAGATTGTTATGTATATATCATTAAGTATTGATATTTGTTATTTTACTTTGATATGATGGTATAATTAATTAGGCCAATTTATTGATAAATTATTTTTTGTTTTACATGCTATCGAACCCTAGTTTACATAAAGAACAGATTAAATAATGATGTTTACTTGAACTATTATGAAGGAAATAAAACCACTACTGATTACCATAATAATATAAACTTATAATTGGGATGTGCAATAATGCATTAAAGAAATTAAATTATACATTAATCAATATATATAATAGGCCAAAGATGCTAAATAACATTTATTGATCTACATGTATAAAAGCTGCAGTTACATAAATATATCATGTGATTCTTAGGTGTTTGTATAAACAGATAGTATTTATAAACATTACTACACATTCTGATGATATTGTATAGTTGGCACAAGCAAAAATAAATGTTTAAATATCTTCCTGGAGCAATAAAGATACCATTTCATGCTTTGATTCAGAATTTGGTTTTCATATGCTCACTCGATATTATGCGGCTGGCAGGTGTCTATTCATGTAGTTGGACATGTTTTCTATATATTCACGTAGATATTAATTTCAGCTAGTATGTTTCAACCATGTGACTCCCAAGTGAAATTTTATAATGGTTTCATCACATAATCTATATGCAACTTCCTATAGAGTAGGGAGGGACATTCTGTGTGCTTATTTATCTACAACCTATTAAATAGTGCTAGTAAAAATATTTGAGCATAATGATTGAAGTGTGAATATGGGAAAGTTCATTTCTTTTGTGTATATTCAATATCTTAATTGCAAAAGTCAGTTTGCTAACAGATATGCTGTAGAGAAACAATGGACTCTTAAGTACGGTAAATCAAGTTCTTTGATAGCTATCGGCAGTATAATCCTGCAAGTGAGGCAACATATAAACAAAAACAAAAAACACCTAAATCACAAATTAAAAAGATGACTCATTAATTACTTGCATACATTGTATTTTTTATAAAGCCTTGATGAACCATTTTGTTTATTACTTATTGATAACAGAAAATACTGATTATTGAACATATTTAGTCAAATGGACTTTAAAAAAGAGAATACAGTACATTTGATTCATGACACCAAGAGACTGTAAGGTTTACAAACCAATTTAAGTTCTCCCACTGTCTCAGCATTTCCTTTATTCATATTTGGCTATTGGTTTATGGCATCTAGAACATCAGAATTATATTGAATTCTAGTACCATGGATTTTATTGTTTTATATGTTCATGTACTTATTATTGTTTTTCATTAACTCTAACCAAATAATTATACAATATAGTTTCAGCAAAACAAATTAGTTTGCCTGCATTTAGCTGGAGGCAAGCAGGATAAATAGATTATTAGTAATCATTGATGAGTTCATATTTACAGTAATCCTGTTGTTAATCAAAAAAAAGCAAAGTAGTGCTAAACAATTTAACAAGTTTAAATTAATAACCTTTTATTCACGTATAATGATGAACAAGTTTAAAAGGGAAAATAACTATCCTTATTTTCAAAACTACAGTGTACTTTTAATTAATGAAAGAAATGATGTAGGACTAATAGTCCCCTGCCTTTCGAAGAAAACAGGATACTATATTAAAATAGTTTTGTTTGTTTGCCCATCACACTTTTTGGGACACAATAACATTACTTGGTAATAAGGTAGAACATTATTGTAATAAGGTAGAACATTACTTGGTAATAAGGTAGAACATTACTTCTAAATAAGGTAGAATATTCAAACATTGTGTAGGTGATGTCTTAATTAAATATGATGTAGAGAATTTTCTGTTCAGGCTAAATAGACTAGTAATAAGTTATTTGATTGCTCAATGCTTTATGAAAAGAAAAATGTGAAAGTAATTAATGAGTGTCATCTAATTATTCTGGGATTATGGCAGGGGCCATCAAGACTCACCGCTGGCTTGTTTAAAAATATAATAGCATAATTTAATGTAATTAGAATCTGTTTCATTGAGATCAACTTTACAGTATATAAAAATCCCTCAATTACATATAATACAAGAGAATCAACAAACATATTCCTGGTAACTTATTTTGATAATATAATACATGTACCATCATTGTATTAAATAGTCTCAAGAAATTCAGGATTCTTTTGGCTCCTCAACTTGTGTTTTCAATTCTACAACACAATCAGTACCGGGGTAGGGTGGCAAGTTGAGATTGTATCGCTGAGCTAACGTTTTGGGAATAAATCTTCCTCCAAGATAGTGATATCTGCCTTTGAAGAGTTTTGCACTCAATTTAGGTGCCGTCAAGGATATAAGTAATTCCGGTTGAATTCCGTCTGGGTCTCCATTTTCCACATCCCACCCTGAAAATTAAAGAAGCATAATAGTATCTCTGAATATAAGAAGACTTGAACGGGACAGTGAATAAAACCTTGTTGGGTCGCAAGATTTAAGGGATGTTCCCCAGGACTCCACCACCCTACCATTGCTTGCGCAGAGCAAAAATATGAACTTTCCCTGTGTTTTGGCACTACTTCACTTGACCCTATACATGTATTGACCTAAATAAACAGAAATACTCGATTTTATAATGCCCCCAGACTTCACGCCAAATTTGATGTCTCTGACTTTCCACCCCAGACACTCCCCCTGCTGGAAAACCTAAACATGCCCCTGAAATCACTGGTAGTTTGTCATAAATAAATTATTCTGTAAGTTAGATGCATTTGGTTAAACTTGTCTGGTTGAAATTTTAAATTGTTTGACTAATCACATAGCCCCAGCCCCCTTAAGTTGTTATTCCAAACCCAACAGAAATAAACTAAACAACCACGAAGATATATTAAATGATTTGAGGTGGAATTGTATGGAAGAGTATTGCTGCCAATAATAAATGATCTGTTATAATGTCTTTTCCATTAATTACGTGTAAAAAGTACAATGTACAAAGTCTTAATACAGCTAATGTTAACATCAACTTTGGCCTTGGGGGTATTTTGGCTTTATTTTTACCAGTTTTATGTCTTTTTACATATAATCAATGGAAGATACATTTTAGCTGAGCATTTCATTTCGGCAGTAATACCATTCCATAGAATTATTCCTGTCCTAATAAACATTGTGGATATTTATATGCTACTGATTACTATCATTATGCTTAATAAATAATATAACCAGAGGCAGACATATCCTACAATTATTCATAATCAATATATTTGGTTTCTATATAATATCTTACTGAGTAAGTATCCATCCAAATGTACGTACAGTTATGGTTCATATAAGTATACAGGAAGTTTTAATTGGTTGGTTGTTCATATGGTAAACCAGCAATTGCCAGGCAAGATACACCCACATATTGTAAGAGATGGACAGCGAACAAGCTAAACAAAACAAATGTGACCCTAAACAAAGGGGCCGTAATAAAGTTACAGTCCGATATGCATGATTATCAAAAGGAATCAAGATATTTTGACAATAAACATATATTTTTTAAAAGTTTCATCCAGATTCTTAAAATGAGCCCCATGTTCGTAAAAAGGTTGCAAAGGAAACAATGTAACGTATTGTGGAATGTTGATGTTGACATTTTGTTTGTTGACCCCATGACCTGTAGATCACGTGATATGGATATAATAGCTACCGAATATGTCTGAGATACTACTCTGCATGTAGCGTGTCTCATGTGTTCAGATTGTGACTTTTAGAGTGTTCACAAGAGATTGGGATATGGAATGATGGACGACTATTAACAGATGTAGGTGATGATAATATACATACAAAAACATGTGACTTATACCACATACCTGAAGGTATATCAATACTACAGATAGGAACATCATTTTGAATAGCTTTTAGTTTATCTAAAATAACAGCTGATTCTGGCCGTGCTGGACCTTTAAAACTGAAGCCAAACAGGGCATCTATTACCAGGTTATATGAATCAGTAATTAGTTCTGGATGAGAAGGGAAGAATGATAAGAAAGGCATGTCCATCCTTTCACATTGTAGTCGTAGATTATTAAATAATGGTTTATTTGGCTGCTTTGGGTAGAAAATGGAGGGTTTGTATCCCTGAAAATATAAAACTTTGTCACATTAATAGAGATAGTTCTCCAACATCATTAACACCATCATTTTACTGTCCAGACTATAAACCGTTGTTGTTTTATGGCACATGCTAGA
Source organism: Patella caerulea (assembly GCA_036850965.1). NCBI lineage: Eukaryota > Metazoa > Mollusca > Gastropoda > Patellidae > Patella > Patella caerulea. The sequence goes on from JAZGQO010000006.1 coordinate 32,384,338, forward strand.
ATTGATTTGACATATATCTGAGCTATGACACACCATACACTAACAATTGGTTGAGGGATTAAGTCAAAAAGATCTGAACATGAACACTGTTAGCAGCAACCTGAGTAATAATTTAAACAATTTAAAATCATCTCACTCTTTAGAAGATTGCAATCTGTATTCGTTAACTACTTGAAGCTTAAAATCAACTCAGTATATAGTTAGTAGATAAATCTGTATTCAGTAAGTACTAGATTTAAAAATCAACTTAATCTAGTTAATAAACCCAGTTTACATCACAAATTTTAAGCGTGCCAGGAACAATACCTGGCATGGTGCGGTTAATTTTTTTGTAGTGTAAATGTAAACAGGTCAAACATAAGCGTGCTGTACTGAGTATTGTGCCAATCTGACCCACTGAAATGGGGTGATCTCGGCACGGTACAAGGCGTGGCGCGGATAATTTTTTATATTGTAAATGTTATCCGGTCTCAACTCAGTTTTCAGTACGGATATCTACGCATGGTCGAAACAAACCTAGATCTTTTTTCCTCACAAACTTTGACAGTTCTGTCATCAGATTAATTTGTAATCATATAATCAGTTAAAACTCAGTGTAGTTAATATAGATTGATCTGTATTCAGTTTACAAAAGTCCTTGTTCCATAATTGGTATGTAGAGTTTTCAAAGGCCACAAAACACCCATGTGGGGAATCTGCGTTGATAGATTAGAGTACTACATGTTATAAAGGATGATGGCTGTTGTGAGGGGGCGAAAGTTCATTTACATATAATAATGATATGAAATGATGTCAGGATATCAGGCAGACTTTTGAGACTGAAGCAACTAAATGTTTAATATTCTGTCTTAGAGGAAAGGGAATCTATACGCTAATCTCTTGTATATAGAAGAGCAGTTGGTCATTAACAAGTGCAATGATCCATGTGTGAAAAGCTTCAATTATTTATGAATTGCTTACAAATAATTTAAGATGTCTGGCACAAACCAAACCATCACCACCATTATTACCAGGACCACAGCAAACTAAAACTGCACCATTGTCTTTTGTCATCAGGTCTCTGGGATAACACTACAAATATAACATTTGGTATTTTAAAAAAACAAAAAAAGAAAAGAAATCCACTGCATTAAAAGACTTAGAATAAATTTTATAAACATTGTTTTTTTCAACATTTAAATATGCAAACCTAGATCCATGAATTTCGAAATGAGGTGAGTTGCAAAAAACCGGAAAATATTAAGTTGTATCAACATAAAAATATTTTGAACTATGCCTCCCAGATCTACATTAATTCATTACATGTATGCTATTCTAAAATGACTTATGATAGTAAATATATTTGGTTTGGTTAATTCTTAAAATAAACATATTAACAGAACTGTGGATGTTTGTTACCGGTGGGCCCAATTTATGACTACAATTTAAGGTCACTGAAATAGTGATTAGAGACATCAATCACAAAAATCATCTCAAAACACTGATAAAACCTAAAATACTTACTCTTGATATTGCTATAGCACAGCTGTAGCCTGCTAATTCCATCAACTGATCAACACTAAATGCATATTCATCAAATAATTCTTCATCAATTTTCTGTGCTTCTTCCTGACTGTAAATTAATATACATAAAACTTTATTAATTATTGTAACCATATTTAATTTGATAGATTATCAATTTTATCAAATTAAAATTAGAAATCTATGAATGGGGAGTAGCCATCCCAGATTTCTCTCACGGACATCGAAACTGCGGCTTACTCTTATATCAAATTGCAACTGTCAAGGAATCGTTTACATATATGCCAATGTCCACATGGGATCTCGATTTTCTTTAAAATAATCCCTGCAATACAAAGTTCTCAAATGAACACCAATCTAATGGCCATGTAATTACTAATTTGAAAAGTAATGGAAATTTAATTAAATACAGAGCAGTGAGTGACAGTAATTAATTAAACTGCTAAATATATAACGATTCAGTGTTATTATTAATTGCATTAGCAATGTAATGGTCTCAATCGGGTCACATAGAAAGTTTCACTAAAATGCAATTAATAACTGATAACTGATTGTGGGTGGTAATCTATATGAAGACAATAGTTAATGTCCTCAGGAAAACTTTGTTATTGAAGCAACGACTGCTAGATTACTTAACAATTCCCTTTACTTATAGCTACATTATCTGCAGACCGTGAACAGTAGCATCCAATCATAGGTTGTGACACAGCGAACTCCAAGAGTTGGTATACACCATGATGATCGAGGAGTATGATTGGCTCACAAGCAGAGGGAGAACCGAATTGAAATCTGTGCCAAATTATGCAGGGTATTACGTGAAGGGTTGATAAGATGTACAGAGTTAAAGTGATATCAAGCCTTCTATTTGAAGATGCAGGAAATATAACAAGTCAGGTTGTCATGGTCAGTGAAAAAATACCATAAAATCAGGTTTCAAAGTACCTGATACACTAGGTTTCATCATTCTCTATCAGTTAGAATCAAAGTTATCTTGTCCCAAAGCATTGACCAATGAAATGGCTTATTTGTGCTTAGCTTAATTAGCAGGAAATATTAACCATTGAACTCAGCTAATGAACATCTATATCGCAATTAAAAGAAGAGTTGTTATGTTATAAAATCTTGACCAATCATATTGTTTATCACTACTTTGCCAAAGCAAAAAATTCTCATTAATGAACTTAGTCATAGTATTGATATAATGAATCTATACACATCTCTGTCACCTAAGATTCATCGCTGTCACCTAATTAGAACCAAAGTTGTTGTGTTTCAAATTCTCATGCCAAATTACTTATCTTTGCCTTTCCTTGGTGGAAAATGCCCATGATCGAACTCTGTCAAAGCATTCACATAATTGACACCTACTCCAATTTTGAACATTCTACCTCAATTAGAAGGAGAATTATTGTGTACCAAATTCTCAACCTATCAGGCTGAAGTGTCTACTTTGCGAAGGGGAAAATGCTCAGCATCGAACTTTGTAAAGTTATTGATGAATTGAAACTAAACGCTAACTTTCACCACTATCACTCATTAGATTTAAAGCTGGTGCGCTCCAAAGTCTCAACCAATCAAATTGCTTTGATCACTCTTGTTTACCTTGGGCTGAAAATGCCCATAAGCAAACTTAGTCAAGGTATTCATGTTATGAAACTATACACCACAGTCACTTAATTAGAACCAAAGTTTGATGTCCCAAGCAATAGCCAAACAAACTGCTTATCTCTGCTTACTCTAAGCAGAAAATGCTCATCTTTGAAGTTAATCAAGTCATTCACCTAATACACACCTACATTTGAACATTGTATCTCAATTAGAAGACAAGTTGTTGTGTCCCAAAAAGTGTGACGGATGGACAGACTCATTTTAATAGTCCCTAGTTTTCTTCAAACGGTGGGGACAATTAATAATTTATATAACATTAAAGGCCTAAAGAAAGACTTGCAGTAGGTAGATTTATCTCTTGCATAATGCTTGTTTAAGTACAAATTTCCTAATCCATTTTATATACACATATTTAAGGAAGAAGATTTTATGTGAGTACTGTCATCCATAACAAATACTCATATAAGAATACAACTAGAAAGTAATCAAAATTATTGCAATTTTATAGGCAAAGCCTAAAAGGTATAATTTATACCAAATTAGGTTAACACTTTAAGTTGTGCTAAAATTAACACTGGATAAAAGGTTTTCATGCTGTTACATTTCTGCGACACAATTATGTTTTATTATATTTTCTGTGTTTTGATCATACTTTAGATCTTTTTTGTACCTTTAATCATAATACATCATATATAAGTTCACGTTTATAATGTGGTTGTCTTTAAAGGATGGTTTGGTACATTAAAACCTTATCTTATCTTACAAATGTAATGACAAGTATTTGCATCTTATTTTCAGGGATTTTAACAGTACTATTTGGCTGTTCTATATAATAGATACGCTATAATAAATTTCACTTGCTGCCCACAATTTACTTACTGGGGCCATTGTGAGTTGAAAACGAACAACAAGATATAACCTACAGTTTACATGTAACAAATGAAGATATCCTGAATGATGGTTTCAAGTAAACAAATCAAAGAAAACTAAGACCAAATACAACAAAAAAGTACTGTTCACAATCATATTTTGAGGCAATAAAGTTGTATATTATGCTTTAAATTTTGATAACCAAATTTAGCATTATATAACCTCCTCTTGGTTGTTGCATCAACACCTTTGTATCCCTTTTTTTGTTATGGGAATCCTAGTTATCAAAGACATGATACTAGCACATCAATCTGAACAAACAGGTGACAAGCTTAGTACTACCTTGGTAGTAAATTCACCAACCCACCAGTAGGCAAACGGTGGTGCACCCTCCCTCCCCACCCCAAGAAACCATGAATATAAATAAAAGCTTGCCAGTCAGTCTGAAATGGGGTTTAACTTGACACAAACTACGACATTTCGGAAGTAACCCATTGTTCAATTTTATTCCTTTAACAGTGGGAGAAAACCAGAGAAAATCATTGACAGACCTATTTTGTCATCCCCCCCACTCCCCTTTTCAGTCTGAACAGTTCAATACGAGAGAAACTAGTCACTGATAACCAGGTTAATAGCATCACTTATCAACTTTTATTGTATTAAAGAATCATTTGTTGTCATTAATCAGCATTTAATTATACAAATTGTTGAATAAAAAGATATCAGTAAAATCAATGACATTGGACATAATTTGGATGGATTAATAGATGGTTTATAATGAAGGTAAACATGTATAACCTGTATAGATAATGTCTTGTCATTTAGAGACCAACATGTTTAATTTTTCTGTGGATACTTCAGCAATGCTAGAAGGGAAACATTTAAAGTCTGCAAATGAAGTTTAACAAAATCTTAGCTCAACAATTATTCAACTACAGCACTGTTTCATTTCATCCTTTTCTCAATTGAATTTGTCTAAGAATCAATTGGTCTTGTTATTTCTTACACTTTACATATGTTAAACATTATCATGGTGCTCTGTAATGGTTCACATTATTTCTACACAATATCATTTTTTCTCTCATTATTATAGATCGCTGAAATATGTTACTATTTTGGTTCTCTTCATTGATTAAAGTTAACAAAAGTATAAAATAGTAACGTCTATCAATGACAATATAGCCGCGAGTCACATAACCATGTCAAATTGTATCTGAATGTGATTTCATTTCCAAATAATTACATTTATTTTTAGCTGAAACTTCCCAAACAGTTACATACATTCTACCTGAAACATGTTGATTAGAATTGGTATTTGGTTTGCATACTGAAACAAATTTTATTTATTCAAAGTGGGAAGAAAGCTTGAAATCAGAAATTTAGCAATCCTTTACTAGAAGATTGATACCTAAAGGCAGAGATCGAGTTGGAAATTCCTCGTCTTTTCAAATTATATACAGATAGGAAAACTCCTATACTATGTTGCGAAGGACTACAAGAACTGCCTATAGGCAAATAACTAAAGTGCCATCTAAATGACCTAATCAAATAGAATGGAGTTCGAAAGACATAAATTCATCAGATTGTTTCTGTTACTGAATGACAATCCTATTAAGGAAAGATTTTTGTATCCCATTAATTACTGAGAATAATTCTCTAACTGACACAACAGCTGTAACAATGTCCGTTGAGAAATCCACTATAGACATATGTACTCTAACATTTTAACCATAAAGTACCATAAAAGATTGGATCGCTGTATTTGGCCACATTGGCGGAAAACAGAAAGATTTGTCTCTCTCTGGTGGGTTTATCCTGCAACAACCACAGACAATACTTAAGAAGAAAAGTCAATAAAATGACTGATATACTAATATTTGAAGAGATCTCATATGAACATACTATGAACATTCCACGCTGAATTTTCAATTCAAATAGATTTTATAAAAAAGAACCTTTATAAAATATTGTCTGAAGTTCAACAGGGAATAGTACAATGTATCAATATGAATTTGTTTAGAATCTATCCTTGTACTTGTCTCCCTGCTTCTGACATTTCTTTAATTTAATTGACTTATGTTGAGAGAATTGTCCAGACTAATTTACCATGGCTGATCAAACCACTTAAATGATTCATGCTGAAATGCATGTAGACAAAGAAAGATTTGTGTTTATAGGGGGGAAGAAGAGTACAATTTGTAGTAAAAAGTTCAGCACATAGATCGGCTATGGGATACTCCGACAGATGGATATAAAATATTATAAGAATCGATGCTACAACTTATAGAGTTTACAAATGTTACCTTGGGACGCCTGCTTCTTAGATACAATTTTCACAATGTAACCAATGGTGTATAATAAACACATAGAATAATATAAAATTCTATTGCATCGAAACATCATTTGAGGACAGCATACAATATAATACAAAGTATAAAATACAAATACAAAAATTATGGATGGGCACAAATTCAGAGCACTCACATAAAACCCTCATACAGGGTACATATTTTATGAAAATACAAAACAGAGAGAGAGGGAGAGAGAAGGGGTTAATGTCCACTCGACGCAAACTAGGTCATTTTGGGACTAACATATTTTTAAATTCTATTTCCATAATTTGCTTGTGCATAGGGGTCTTTAGCAGTGGGAGGGTACCAGAGCGCCCGTAGAAAACCCACATGGTTGGACAGGCAACCCTATTTGTGCCACCTACAACCGGGGATTCGAAACCATGCCAGTTGAGTAAATGGCAGGCCGTATGATACAGCACGCACGCTAACCATTCAGCCAACCCCCCTCTGAACGTACAAAGTATACAATACAAGAACCAGTAAAAAGATATTAACAGGAATAAATTCAGAGCTCCCCTTTCTCTCCAGAGCATCATATTTCTTTGATAATCAATAGTCAATTTCAACCATGCTTTTACATGTGTTTATTTGTTCAACTTACATCCATATTTTAAAGTCAAGACAAAAGAGGATGTAATCAATGTCATTACTAGGGGATTTGCTGCACCTAAACTCTGTTAGACGTGTAACTTGAAAAGATCAATGGGATTGACTTAATGATCAACGTCTAATATAAATCGTCTGCCTCAGATAAAACTCATTAATCAATGTTATTAACAAATCACGTCTGACATAATAAGGTTGTATAAATTTGCAGGATTAAAGCAATTACATGTGAGACATCGAGTGAGAGTAACAATTACATGTACTAAGCTCTATACTAATAATGTCAATTATGTTAGTCTTGTTTGTCTGATGGCGACTAATTTTCTACAAGGTGTTCTATGAATCTGATCACTACATTATCTTATGAATACTTTTAAACATACAGTATTTGCACCAGCTAAATCTGCCTATTACAAGTCTTTCATTAGGCCTGAAAAGTTATTCTAAATTATTAATCAGAAATTAATTAACTTATCCAGATCATATAATCAATTCACGATGGCATCGCTACCATGCGATGTATATTGGATTAGGTTCTGATTTGCTGTTTGACTAACATTCATAATTAAATCAAAAAATGGATATTCGAGACTATGTTTTTATCCTACTAACTTTAGTAATGATGATCGAGGCTAGCCCCCAAAATTCAATCACTAAAATCTCGGTTCATAGTGGATCAATTTTCAGCAAATTGCCTTTGCATTATTCAGTTAATTATATTATAGTGAGAATTGCCAGCTCTTTATCTAATCTCCCATAATGTTTCTTTGTTTCTTTCAGGTATTTGTCATTGTCCTTATCTAATTTGGCAATGCTTTTTAAAAGTTTCCCTTATACAGACATGATTTTAGCTGTCGCAAAAAAAAGCTGAAAAAATGGGGGGGGGGCGTGTCCGGTAGCAACGCCAGTTTTTTTTTGGGGGGGGGGGGGTGTCAAAGGTAATTTTAAAGTAAAGGGGGGGGGGGGTACACAATGAGAGGCTTTTCAATCTCGCGCGAATCTACGATACGGCATTGTTAATGTTTACATCGCTGACATCCGGTCGGCAGATTTTAAAGTTATGGATAGATATTTTGGAGTTCAGCAGTTAGAAATTTGTCAGGAAAAAATTAATGATTGTTTGTTTTATGATATTAGGCTTTTCAAACAAGGTGCTTGAATTAATTAAAGCGGAACAATATCATAACAAAAGCGTTGTCAAAAATCGGAAAAAATCATGTCTGAAAACCACTTTAAAGCGGGAAAAAATCATGTCTGCTTATATTAAGTTGTGCTCGGACGTGTGTCCGTCCATCAGTATGTCCATTTACATTTTGTTTGTGGACAATCTACAGATCACAACGTTTATTTCATACATGCCAGTTCCTTTTGATATTTGCATATACCGGACCATAACTTCAAGGATTATTGGCTTTAATTGTATGAAAAATTAAGTCTTTACCTTGTTGACACGTAATATCACAGTTTTAAACCCTGATGTTTATATCTCAAATATCTCAGTTCCTGGAATCTGGCCCATAATTGTACAAAATCATGTTTTTAACTTGTGGAACCATCTGATTTTGATGAACATATGTTTATGTCCCAAAGATCTCGGTTCCTTTTGATATTGACAAACATCCTGGATTATGGCCCTTGACTGCATGCAAAAAAATTTTTTAGCTTGTCTTCTGTCCATCTCTTACAAAATGTAGGCATAAATCTTGCAGGCAACCGCTTGTTTAGAATTCCTTGCAATGGAATATGGCAATGGGGAAATGTAACACCAATTATCAATTCAAAGCTTTAAGACTCCAATACCTATCACAGATATTGACCAGGTCCTGAAAGAAGTTCGGATCTGGTGAACTGCAGACTCTGAACTAAAGAACGTGACGAATTCTGTTTAGACATAGTCTCATTCTGGTACTGTCCTTTCATTTATTTTTGTCCATTTGTTTACCAACATTTACTGTAAAGTATACTAACAACATCTTTAAGACATTCGTATTCACTTGACATGACTGCCCTCTTATTTAGTCCCAAAAAATAGATCTTTTTGCAATGATTGGTAAAGTCAATAATAGTGGTACAAATCTGTCTTCATAGAGAACACTGTTACCAGTAATTAGATCGATCCCAGTCAGTATTCAAGAATTAGTACAGCATTAAGCATTTAATTACACTACAATCAAATACATGGCCAAACCAGGAAAAAAACTTTGGAATGATTTTGCGCTTTGCTGGCTTTGAATATTCCAGACTTCTAAAACTTTGTATTCTGTAGTGTAAATGAATGAAACTGCCATTGAGACGTCCTTTGTCCAGAAAAATTCTGCATAGATTTTCTACTGGCATACTTATTGTAAAACTATAAGATCAAACCTGTGACATATAGATCGAGTTGACACAATATTGAGCAGGATTTTACATACCAGTATTATTCCGGAATCTATTTATCTTTTAGTAAAAGAACTATCTATAGTATTATTATAGTGTATAAAGAAAAAACTATTGCTTTTGTAGAAAAGAAAGATGATAGCTTTTTTATCATGTCTTTATCTGAGTCTTTGATACCATTAATAATTGATATATTGAAAGATGATACACATTTATATTGATTAAGAAGGCTATTAACAGTTTAAGAGACAAAATGACAGAAATATAGATGGGATGCTCCCTAATATACCAAGCACAGCTACCTCTAAAATCAGTATTAACAAAGCTGGCAGAGCAAGTACTTAAATAAACAAACCACCAAATATCCCAAAACTTCCATCCAGACTCTTGTCCTGTTTCAGGTTCACCAATTTTGAAAATCAACAAATAAATGGGAAAATAACGAATCATAATGAATCATGTCGCTCACATCAAACAGGGCAATATAGTTCTTGGTATATTTTGTGTTTAACATTATTTCAATTAACAAACCAGAAACCAAAAGAAAGAAATAAGATGACATTTTTTGTGATTTATCATCCTACTTTTTGCACCATCCAGGATACTGAAGATTGGAAAATGCTAAGCAGTTATCTATGAGGGAAATTTAACCAGGATAGTCGTCTTTCTGGGTATAATTTTAATCAAATTCCACAGGTCAACGTTATTTTAATATTCACAAATTTGTTTGACAGAAAATTACAAAAGTCTTGTTATATTATCTCCGTAAAAGATGACTGTCTTCAACATGTGACGTCACATAATGCAACATCAATCATTGGCTCAATGGCGCATGTATTGTTTACATATCCATTTACACTAAATAATTTTTATCTACAAATACTTCAAACGTTTTTATTTACTTTTGTAATACATAAAACAAGATAGGTTGCCAGGCAACGAAACATACGCCCACAGCAGCTAAATCGTCCCGGGCAGTCAACAAGGGTTGTCGCATATTTTACTTTTTTTGGTAATGAAACATTTGTAATACACTAAAATCTGATTAAGAGTAACAACTCATTATGTAATTAGCAGAAAATCATTAGAATTTGTTTGCTTTTTATAAAGTTTTACCCCCTGTTAACAATTAGTATATTAAACATTTAGCTGTTCAGCTATCAAAATTCATTGAAAATCAAAAAACACCTTAAACTCATTGTATCAATCTGAAGTCAATCGAATGATAAGTTTGGCATCTATAGCGTCACAAAGGGAGATAACTCTGGAAGTAATTATTTGAAATCACTGAAAATCAGTAGGCTTCTTCGTCTCATGACCTTAAACAGTGTGTGTAAATTTAAAGTCAATCAGATATTAACTTTGGCCTCTAGAGCGTCCACAGGATTTTTTGATGTGATCAAGGGCCATAACTCTGGCAATAATTATCAGAGATCGCTGAAAATCAATAAGCTTGTTCGTCTCATGACCTTAAACACAGTGTATAATTTTAAAGTCAATCGGATATCAACTTTTGCCTCTAGAGAAACCACAAGATTTTTTGAAGTGATCAACGACCATAACTCTGGCACTAATTATCGGAAATCGCTGAAAATCAATAGGCTTCTTCGTCTTATGACCTTAAACACTGTGTATGAATTTACAATCAATCGGATATTAACTTTGGCCTCTAGATCGTTCACAAGATTTTTTTGAAGTGATCAAGGGCCATAACTCTGGCACTAATTATCGGAAATCGCTGAAAATCAATTGGCATCTTCGTCTTATGACTTTAAACACTGTGTATAAATTTAAAGTTAATCAGATATTAACTTTGGCTTTTAGAGCGTCCACAAGATTTTTTGAAGTGATCAAGGGCCATAACTCTGGCACTAATTTTCGGAAATCGCTGAAAATGAATAGGCTTCTTCGTCTTATGACCTTAAACACTGTGTATAAATTTAAAGTCAATCGGTTATTAACTTTGGCCTCTAGAGTGTCTACAAGATTTTTTGAAGAGATCAAGGGCCATAACTCTGGTAGTTATTATCGGAAATCGCTGAAAAACAATAGGTTTTTTCGTCACATGACTTTTAACACTGTGTATAAATTTAAAGTCAATCGGATATTAACTTTAGCCTCTAGAGATTGTGGACGCCGGACGGACGGACAGACGGAAGCGACGACAATATATGACCACATTTCAATGTGGGCGTATAAAAATGTTTTAGAATTTAATTTGTCGAAGGAAAAAAGTTAATATTTGTGGCTCAGTAAGTCACATCAAAGTCATTCTATCAGTGACATTAGTGGCATAGCGAATATTCACTGCACATCAGTATGAAATAAGTATACAGGCGGAGCTTTTTTTTTCTTGCCAAGGCTTCCATCCTACTTTACTGATCGACAAGGGGGAAACCTGGCTAGATAATCCGGTTGATCATTCTTGGCCAATATCAAACTTGAACATTTGATCATCTATGTATCGACAAAATCATCTCATTATCTTTTGGATGCGAATTAAATTATACACATAACCTATTTTATACCTTAAAATCCCAGATATATTTCAGTGAATAAATCTGGTAAATTCTGTGTGGAGATTTCAGGACTAACATATGGTTCAATTTTATTTCAATAATTTTCTTGCATGTAAGGATCTTTGGCAGAGGGAGTAAACCAGAGGACCCGGAGAAAACCCACGAGGTGGGACAGTCGACTCTACTTCTTGTCATATACAACTGTGTGATGAAACTTTGCCTGTTACAGTAACAATTTATTTGAGTTATAGTATCCTGTCAATATAATCCTTTATACTACATGTATCACATGTATCTAATGGCAGATCATTAGATTTCAATGTGTTCATGTATAAATGAATAATAGTCAATTACCAGTAAATATTGCTTTTGTGTTACAATAACTCACCTCTATACAATTTATGTTTGGTGTAAGGTGATAACTAATTCTCATGTTGGGTGTGTGTGATAATTAACAGATACATCATGTCAAAATACAACTCTTTTTGACTTAGGGTGTTTGGTGGCAGCTAGAGTATTTTGATACTGCTGAAGCATGAATCTAGAGTTTTTTGCAAAAGGAGTGGGTTGGGGGCAACTGCAAAAGTGAACATTCCCTATATATGGCAAATGGAGTTATGCAAATAAATTCTTATTCTTTTAGTTACTTTTATTTTCAACATGTGTAGATTAAGATTGTTTGGAGAAATATGGGTGGGGGAGGGAGATCAAAATTAAATAGATGCACAATGCCAATTGCCCATACATAGTCTACTATACACAATTTAATCAAAGCGTTAATTAAACCTTTAAATTTTGTTATAGAACTGTTCAATAATTACTTGATGTTTTCGGATCAGTGAAGTCACTGGGGCAGAAGATATAGTTACAGCTCTTCCTCACCTATAAGTCTCAACGCTTAAATTAAACATGTCTGCCATTTCAGATTGAATTGGACCACTTAATTACCTTAATCTATCGAACCAGTCAAACATTACAAACCGACACAAATCCAAGTGATCTGGTATAAATTGGTTGATCGGAGGGGAACCTTAAAATGTTTCCACGGCAAAACATCTTTACTCGCCACCCAAAATACAATCAGAAAGCAATTTGTTTTCCTCCAAAAATCAATATCAACGAATTAAATCAGGTGATTGTTTGCTACTTTTCAATACTGTGTCAAACTTAATCAATCACACTAAAGAACCCTCAGATCCTAGTCTATCTACAAGAACATGACAGTTTTTGTATGGAAGTCCACTTGTGATAATATAATACAAATCATCACTTCTACTATAATACAAAAATACTCTAAAATAGAACACAAGAGCAAAATTGATCACTAACTAAATGAATTTTAAAATCAATACCTACATTTATCTATATATCTAGATAATTTATTATTATCGCACATAAAGCAAAACATTTGCACAATGTAGTAACTTTTATTATGACATTTACTTTATGGAAATATTCATGCTCATTCCAAAGCTACTGTTTCCCTTTCATGTCAATGCAGTACATTAGGTATTCTAGAAGTAGAAAGGATAATATTGAGTTCAACATTTACAAGAAACAAATGTATCATACTGTACAAAACAGGTATTTAAAACACAGATGTTACATGAACCTCATTTATGTCAAATAATATTACTGGCACTGTGCCAATCGCACCATATTTTTATAATGGAATCAGTTTTATATATTTTTTTCAAAGTTCATGTGCAAGATGTTGCGTAATATATTGATAGAGCACTGGGTGCTGATGCTCTTATGCAATATCAATATGTTATTTAATATCTCACTCTCAACCTTAAACCATATGTACGTACAGTGTAAAATACAGTACTAAAATGCTTAACTACCGGTATGTGTGACACTTTTCAGTAAAAGTCATTTGAAAGGAAACAAACTTTTATAACACAAGAGATGTAGCAAAAGTATTTTATTTCACGAAAATGTCCCCTTCAAACATAATAACAGTGAAATGCTTGTTAGACTTGTACACATATACATTTCATTTAACCCAACAATTCAAAAGTCAATAGGTCTGATCAAAAAAATACCCAGTTTCCCAGACATTTGAATAAATGGAGATCAAGATAAGTGATGATAGATGAATAAATTGACCCGTCTCAAACTATTTGGGTGTAAAACTTAAGGGAATCGGAGTATTGCAATATCTGGTTTGTCAACTGTGAAATACCATCTTAGCTGTAACAGAATTCATTTCTCTCTTGATCAGCAGACAATAAAAATCTTCTGACTGCCATGCAAATTGTATGTAAAATTTTGCAAGAGATTAGTTTTCCGTTTGGCTCACTAGGGTAAATTTTTGAGATACCTAGGCAATATTTTCGGACAAAAGTACTATCCACCTCATCCTCATTGCAGTGACTACTCTACATGAGCCTATATAGGTTTATAGTCTATCCTGTCTCATTCGAATAAGTGGATTCATCAAAAACATCATGATATTGAAGTTGTTGAAGAAATTAACATCAATCAATATCAACGAACAATCAAATATATTTTTATAACCATAATGGTTTCCTGTCTACAACCTTAATTTTACAAAGCATTTTTGTATTCCAAAAGAAAATTGTGTGGATTGGCAAATAGAAGAAATGTCAACCATTCTAGTTTAATAGGTTATGTGTAGACATCTCTTTGTTTGTTTTGAGAAAATGGTCAATACAATTCATAGCTATATTTGCATAAAAGGTCAGGGTTTTCCTAAATTGCTTATAGCAGTTAAAAAACACAATAAATTCTTTGGTAGTTTCAATTTAAACATTAATTATTTAAGGCCACAGTTACCACATACAATGGTATGCAGGCACCTTGAGATAACCATACATGACTTCCACATGATTGTACAGTAACTGGGGAGTATAAATTAAAGAAGTCTGATAAGAATTGGAATGTCTTGTTCTTTCTTTGAAAAATGAGAGAAATAGTATTGTTACAAGGGTAATTAATTATCAAACAACTTCATACAAATTATCTGAGCTTAGTCCATTAGTTGCTAAAATATTGGATGCAAGTTGCATCATGCAACAGTAGAAAGTCGAGTACAAACTCCTACAGGAAAGAACTGCGGGTAGAATATAAATGAAATGATATGGGGTTTAATAATAAAGACATGCATACATCATACAATGTCCTTTAAGTGCTATGAGGGAAATTTTGGCCAGGCAGTGGCAGTATGGCCTAATCTTATATCGAATTCCAACTGCAAAAGGATCTTTTACTTGTCCATCAATGTATACACAGGACTTCGAGTTTTTGCCCCATCCGAATAGGATAGAATCAAAATTATTGTGTCTCAACGCATCAGCAAATCAAATTCCTTATCTCCGCTAACCATTAGCAGAAAACGTTAATCATTGAAATCAGTGAAGACATTTGGCCTAATAAACAGATCAGAGGATAGACAACCTGTGTAAGACAATCCAGATACTTTATGATAGGAGGGTAAGAAGATTTTACACCAGATCTTACTCCTCATTTATCATCTTCATAATAGTTCTGACTGAAGCGTGCTTTTATGAATGGAAGATTATAAATCTCGGTTCAGAGATTGATTTGCAATAACATGTCAATAATGGATGTTTTCATAATCGAGTAAACGCACCACAGGTTATTTCCCTTACACACAAAAACTTGAATTTGACAGAATGGAAATGTTTTTAATTACAGTTTTATGACGATTTCTGTGGAAGTCATAACAATAAGTCATGACTGACACCAGTATACTGAGGATGTGCCATTACATTATTTCAAAAGACCATGAATACCAGTGCCATCGCTTAAAAGTTTGGATGACATCCTGAATCTGGCTAGTAGTATTCAGCAGAGAAATAAATAAAATAAACAATCCAAACCATAAGACAGAATTTGAGGTCCTAAAAAACGTTATAGGCAAAATGAGATCCGGTTTTGCCATTTAATGCGATGCCTTTACAAGACAGGTACATTATCCTATTCCCGTCTTCCATTAGCCCAGGTTAGGTGCAAAAGAGTAGGACTTTAAACCCCATTTCATTTCATTATCCTACTACATCTGCAGGATTGCATGCTGCCAACTGCCCATATTGCTGTTGAGTCCACATGACTGCTGGACAAATTCTGACCCAATGCCATCAACATCTGTAGGGTGACCTGTGCACTCTACAGAAGGTTGGACTCGACACGGCTAATGTGCAAGCTTCAATCAGTGGCTATATGAATAGCAAGCAGTGGCGTCTGTGAGACTATATAAATAGCCATTGCACGTGTAGTTCTCTACAAACATATCAACTATTACAGCTGTAAAAAATCGATGATGATTTTGAATAGCAGTAAAATTTAGCCTCTTGGTTATTACACCAAATTACGTTTGTTTTAATTTTTAAATTGCTTTATCATTAACTGTACAATTAGGAGTGGCATCTTTTGGTTAGTAAAAATAATATCTCTGAAAAACTTTCGTCAGAAGAATACGATACTAGCAGTAGTTTCATTTTACTTTTACAAGGTTCTTAAAACAATTGTTGAGTTGCCTAACGTGCGTAATTCTAAATTCAATTTCTAGTTCCAGCTTTCTGTTATGTTTCGTAAAAAAAACAGTCTTGATTATCCTGACCTGTAAATCAGACATAGAACAGTCGGTAGACTGGTTAGGCGAGACTAATTTCAAAACAAGGGCATGTAACCTATCTTTTACTCAAACGTGTCTGGCTGTTATAGACAACAATGGGAACCGGGTTTTCAGTCTATTGCTTATAGGCGGTTAAATGGTCATAGCTTATTAAGTAAAACATAATTGTTTATTTAGTGACTGTAAATGTGCGAAACTGTTTTAAGGTTTGGTATATATATAAATATTGTGGTGTAATTGTCGAGATATTTATATATAGTGGATCACCCTAACATCTGTCATCAAGTTTCAGCATATGCCCCGATGAATTCTTTGAACCAAAACACTGTTCGAATGATGAGCCCATACTCTCTTGATCTCTCAACAAGCAAGCATCCACAGAACATATGGGAGAATACTGAATATTATCTCAAGATCCTCAAATGTAAAAGCTCCAACTTGAAACAGTATTGCAACAAGAAAGGATTCGAGAGATAGACACATTATTACTGACTTCTTGATATTTTGTGCCAGTAAATATTCATGGAATAAATCAGATTTCAGCTTTATTATGTCTCGCCAACACTTTCAGTGAAATCTGTGGTGGATTTTCAGAGCATCTCAGGCAGATAGACAAGAATATAAGAAACTGTGGTACAAATATATAAACTTATAGTAGCTCTAACTCAATATCATCAAAAATCTTCAATATTGAAAAAAAAAGAATTATTTGTCAAGTTAAATCAACATTGATGCTGTGATCTTACCGGAAAAAGATGGGCTTCTGATATCCAATATTTAAGACAAAATAAACATTTTACCATTGGTACACACATCGTGTACCATAATGCTTTTCAACCCCAGTTTTAACAAGAGACTCGAGGGACGAGGCTAAACAAATTGCACCAAATCAACAGTGTATATAGACTGGAATACCCAGACGCTATAAATTTGCGCTTGATTTAGACTGCTTGCTTATTTCGCCGAACATAACTGATTGAAATTAGAGTGAAAACTGAAACCACTGAATGTAAATCAGTTTATATACATTCATATTACAGTATTATATGCGTTGCGACCCACTTGTGTCAATTTCTAGGTCCCAAATGTTAGCGATTTAGCTCCTTTAAGCTGAGGGGATATATAGTATAAGCCTACTGTGAATTCCACATATTATTCCCCCTCATCCATCAGAGCTCTGATAGTATGAATGACCTGAGCTAAAATTAATCTGAGCTAAATTTTTGCTCAATTTCAATAAATCTAACTAATGGCTATTATTCGCGAAATAAAAGAAGAAGGTGTCTGATTTTGTAAGATTAACAACCAGTCTTAAAGTGTTAAAATTGATCAATAGTTTGCGATTCAACCTTAAACTAAAAGAAATCATTGACTAAAGTTTTCACAAAATCTTCTTACTGTAGTCTTTTAATCTGTCTTTGTAGGACTAGAGATCATGAAACAACAAAATCAAAGGGTTCTTATTGATGTATGAGTTAATCCAGTTGTCTTATTTTGGGGGGGGAATTTCTCAAAGCACTTCTCTAATGGCAATCTTCTTATTACTGATCCCTATTAAGTGGAATAATCAAGAGTGTGGGAACTACAATAAAACCTGGCACTTATCTTGATTTCCATATGATGCAAAAAAAGATATGGTGCCAAAGAGAAAAGGAAAACAACTCAACCCTGAACCATACCAAATAATGACCAAAATATTTAGCTTTATAGCCTCTTTCCTCGAGTCTCTTGCTAGAACTGGGGCTCAAACGCATTATGCTACACGATTCGTGTACCAATTGTAAAATGTTTATTTTGTCTTAAATATTGGATATCAGAAGCCCGTGTTTTTCTGGTAAGATAACAGCATCAATGTTGATTTAATTGACAAATAATTTGTGTTTTCAATCAATGTTGAAGATTTTGGATGATGTTGAGTTAGAGACTTGGCTACTTTAACATCACAATTTGTAGGGTTGCCTATCCAACTGATGCGTTTTTTCTGGGTCCTCCAGTTTACTCCTACAGATTAAATAAAATTGAATGATATGTAACTGATACAAGCAGTTGTCATGCAAGATATGCCAACATTTTGCAAAAGATGGATAGAAAAGAAGCTTGCTAAAGATAGATGCAATTTTTCGTATAATCGTAGGCCAAAATACAGGAAGTTAGGTCCACTATGCGTGAATATCTACAGGAACCTAGATCTTTGCGATATAAACACATTTAAAGCTTCATCAAAATCAGATAAGAATTGTGACCTCCACAAGTTGGGTATTACATATTTTCATACA
The DNA here is from genome assembly GCA_036850965.1 of Patella caerulea. Taxonomy (NCBI): domain Eukaryota; kingdom Metazoa; phylum Mollusca; class Gastropoda; family Patellidae; genus Patella; species Patella caerulea. Next base: position 32,403,095 of record JAZGQO010000006.1, read on the forward strand.
AGGAGCGGACATTTTGTTGTGCAGTTTCGATCTGATTTTAACAAAATTCTAACTCAACTAACATTATAGTGTAACGGTAATACATTTAATTGTTCTTAAAACTGGATCCACAAGTTAAAAACGTAATTTTTGTACATTCTGGGGCCCATAATTCATGAAGTTATGTTTGGATGTGCGCGGCTTTCAAAAGGATCCAAGATCTTTGTGATATAAACATAAATTTGAAGTTTCATCAAAATTGTGACTTCTAGAGGGTCAACGACCTTAATATACTATATTTTTACACTATTGGCATACAGGGGGCTGCCATTTTGTCCAGCAGTCTTGGTTCGAATTTCACGAATTTCAAACTTTACCAGGGTATAACAATTTATTCAAACATTATTTTTTTTTAATAGGACAAAAAAATTGTGACCTCTATGGGGACCACAAGCTTACAAAATGCTTTTTCATACAATCAAGGGCCATAATTCAGGAAGTTAAAGATATATAATGTAAGATTTATATAAAGAGCTAGCCATTCTTGCTATGTCGACAGAAACCAAAATCTTTGCGAGATAGATCTATATTTTAAGTTTGGCGAAATATTGAAACCTGTAGAGTGTCCACAAACAAACTGAGGAAGGACAGACAGGATCGAGAGCATAATATTAATATATCCACATGAAAATGTGGTCATTTAAATATGAGCTACTTTGTGTTGAGTGATGTTAAACCCTAATTCCCAATCATTTTCTTTAAAACTTCAGGTGTCATCTAATATTGAGATTGTAAGACCTGTTGTAAGACCTGTCTTAACATCACCTGTTTGTTGAGATTATATGAAATCTTTTTTTGTTTGTGAAAACAAACTAGAAATTTACTGCTTCTTATTTGAATCAAACTAAGTATCTTATACTAAATATGACGTCAGCTTTTATACACAAATGATTTATATATTTCATAAATAACTATGTTAAGGTGGTATTTAGTATTCTGTTCATCTCAACATAAAATCCATCAATATCTGGTTTAATTACTGGTAGTCCAAGAGTTCAGACTAGGTCAAAGCACCATGAATCATTAAAGCGTGGATATCATCTACTTTATAACAGTAACAAATATAGATCATTATACTGGACAGTGGTCACTTATAGTTGGCACACTAGCCCAAATGATTCGGTCAAATCAATCAGCACCAAGTGTGTTCTGTGTCATTCGGCCAAATCAAACATGTTTTATATATTCAAATGGCCGAACTCCATTCGCCTAATGAGTCTGTTGCTTCACCAAAACATTTGCCTGATTGGAGAATTCATTAGCCAATCATCACTGATATAAAGAAGTCACTCTATTGTTTGAAGATATATGGTTGCTGTCATGTTTAATCATGTGATGTGAACAGAGATGCTGTCCACTCATTCAGCAGAATGGTTTAGGTTAGTGTGTCCACAGCTATAATACTAAAGGAACCTCTACCGCCCAATTAATTTTCATATGCATTGCCCACACTGAAATGTGGCAGAATATTTTGGCCAGGTCACCAGACATGAGGCGATTTTTCTTCTGTAGAATTTAGTGGTTATAAAAATGCAATATTGTTACCAAAGAATCCTGCAGAGACTTGATGATTGATATAAACCTGATTTTTATATTGAGGAAATTAAGACTATAAAACAATACAAAGAATGGGCCTACAGTTGTCTAAAGTTAGTTCATAAAGACATCCACATTGATGATTGACATTAATGAACAAAGAAAAACATATCCCAGAAAACAAACTCCGTAAATGACATAATAATAACAAAAAAACCTGTAGGATCGATAAAGTAAGCGCAAACAACTGTGATTCAATTTGGACTGATCGTGTATTACTATAAAGTTAGTGGGAATTGGGTGGTCTAGTGCGTGGGAAAACCACAAAGTCTGTCATTGTGTAAAGTGACATGGTTTTGATTTTCCGTTTGTACATGACAAGGAGTATGGTCGCCTGACCAACTTTTGGGGTTTTCTTTGGGTCCTTTGGATTCTTTCCACAGCTAAAGACCCCTAAATGCAATCAAATTACTGAAATAAAATTGAACCATATGTTAGTCCCAAAATGACTTAGTTTATGTCAAGCGGATGCTAAACCCATTTCTTCACTGAACATAATTTTAGAAATTTTTAAAAGTCGAATGTAATTTCTCTATATGATAAGGTTTCAAAGAATCAAACATTTTTACTCCAATCAGAAGACATAAACCTAAAACCAACCAACATTGCCAGTCAGAGATCAGCTGGATGATTGAGCCTATTAGGCTGTTGACAGACAGATCTCAAGAACCAGTACAAAAGTCTATAATTAGGGTTTCACACTGCGTAGCTTGTGTGAAACACTATTGTTTTTGTTCGGATTATTATTAGGCTTTCAGACTTTCGTCTGAAAGCCTATTGAGATTACTAAAATTATTATTATTATTAGGCTTTCAGACTTTCGTCTGAAAGCCTATTGAGATTACTAAAATTATTATTTTTTTTTTTATTATTATTATTTACCGCCGGAGCCTATTTCTCTATGATGGAAAAGAGATACCGATCTGCAGTTCATCTTTCTATCGGGAAACCATGAGGTGGCTACTCAATAAAGCAATTTTTGAACTTCTGCGCAGACCGGAAGTGGTCGAATTTCGAACGTTGGTAAAAAATAAAAAATCGGCCGTGGTTTCGTCAATTCTCTACCTATATTCAAACAAATCACATTTTTGGAAAGTTTGAGACTTTTCCCAGACAATAGCAATCTCACATTTCGCAATTTCGAAACTTCGTCGCTGACTTCTATCGTTCGAAAATTCAAAACACGTTGCCTACGAGACAATTTTTGTTATTTTTCAAAATTTGCAAATTTGACCTACATTTTTGGATACCTGACGTCAATCCGATTCCAGTAATATAAGTTTCATTCAGAGTTATGGCCCTTTATTTTTCGATTTTTTTCGAATTTTCTTCCCATTTTGTGAGCTGTGGTGTCGTTTTACAGCCAAAATGATGTTTCTGAAACTTACGGAACATGAAGTTATAGTCCAATACCAACTGATAAAGCAATTTCGACAAGAATCCTTTAACCGGAAGTGATCGAAATAATGTGCAATATTTTGAAAAAAATGCAAAAAATGGATATTTTGGGGAAAAACGCGATTTCTCCGCCCGATATCAACGGATTAAAGAAATTAGGGTACCATTGGACTGCACTAGGATTGTACTATCGTATGATACCCAATTCATAGGGATACGATGAGCAGGAAGCAAAATATGGCACGCTGAAAATCAAGTATTTTCTGATTTGGAGCGTTTTTGGACGCCTGTATCTCGAAAACTTAACCGCAACTTTTTTTTTAACTTTCTCTATCGAGAGTCCATTCGATAGTCTTGTGAATTATGCCACCCAATAAGACTTTGAAATGTCTGGAATAGGTGAAATAACGGACTGAAAATCGAAAAAAGTCGAAAAATCGTGAAATTTTGGAAAATGCTCTACTATTTTTTTATTTTGAGAGATTTTCAAAAAAAGATTGTATATTCAGATAGCTGACCTAATTACGATTCTAACGATGTATAATATGTATGTAGTTATTGAAATTTAATTTTCGATATTTTAAATTTTTTGCATTTTTGGCACTTTTCAACATAGGATTTCTCAGGGGCATTTTATCTGATCAGATAATGCAATATATCATTACAGAGCCCTGTGGCTATTTTAGTGCCCAAACCGGCTATTAAAACTATTCCGAAAATAATAACCATACCGGAAGTATTCAAAAAATGAAAAAAAAAAGGTTAAAAACATTGTCGCACTTGCGAAAAACTTGATTTCTCCCTTAGGTAATAGCGGACCAAAAGAACTAAAGGGTCGTTGGAAAGCCCTATTAATGGACCATCATATGGTATCTAAATAATACGATTTCGATGGTAGGGAAATAAATTATTGTATGCCAAAAATCTAGTATTTTCCGATTTTTTAACATTCTGAGACGCCCTTTTCTCGAAAACGACGCCGCAGATTTTTCTTAAACTTTTCTTACTCAAAGTCCTATCGGCTGTCTATATAGTGAATCCAAAATGAAAAGCATTGAAATAATATAGGTGGTCCAAAAATGGCATCAAACTTTGAAAAAAATTGAAAAATCATTAAATTTTTGTAAACGCTCTTTGATTTATCTTTTTTTCCAAAACTACTCAATGGATGTTTCTGACACTTCTGGTACAGAAAGTTAAGTATCGAAAGAACTTCGTAAAGCTATCGCGACAATGATCGTAAAACCGGAAGTAGTCGAACAAATGTCCGATATTTTGAAAAAAAATAATTTTTTTACGAATACCTTTTTTATTTATGAATATATTTTGATGGTATTTTACACAGGGTTAAAATATCATCGTACTTGAGCAGAAATGAGAAAAAAAATTGTCAGGGTAATTTGCGTTAGCCGCCATCGGCTAATTTAGTTTTTCGTACCCAGAAAAATTATTTATTGTTCGATTTGTATAAAACAAAGTTCATATGCTCCGTGGTCCCAATTGTAATTTTTTTTGTTACGGTAAAATTTTTCTGTCCGCAACGAAAGTGACGTAATATTAACAAAAACTACAATTTTGACAGTTCGGTACCACTTTTTGAAAGCAAATATTATTTTTTTTCAAAACTGATATAACTAAAAGGATGCACCCTGCAAAGATGCACAAAATCCTTAGCTCAGATTTTTTAATTTCAATTTCATTTTCGGGCAATTTCGAATAAAATGTAGAATAAAGTGTAAAATTCAGTTATTTACAATTCATTCAGCGTCTTCATATTTTGAAATATTTATTTGTAATTTTCATAAACTCAGAGCAATAATCCAGACGAAGAGAATGTATGCGAAAATTAGTTTGTAATATGAGCAGTTGCCGAGAAATATGCAATTTTGCATGCATCACTTTTCACGTTATTTTGCCTATAAAAGAGTGAATTATCATTCGATTTGCAATATTTTTTTTCCATTTGATGCCTAATGCCAATTTGGACTAGGTCAAGTCAATTTTACATTTTCACTGTGACCGGAAATGACGTCATTTGGGCAAAAACTGTATTTTTAACCCAAAAAACAAATATTTTATTCAAATGAGTCTGCCTCATAATATTTTTAAAATTATGATATTTGATTCCCATCAACGAATAGAATGAAGCCATACGACCATACAGATACCACAAAATGGTTTCTAACTTGTATGGTTACAGAGAAATAGGCGATCTTCTATAAATCACTTTTCAAGGTTTTTGGTCTATAAAAGTCTCAATTATTATTCGATTTTTATAATTTTTTTACCATTTGATGCCTTATGCCATTTATGGCTTCTATGAACTAAGTTAACATTTTCAATATCACCGGAAGTAATGTAATTTTTGCAAAAAACGTATTTTTAGCCTTCAAAACAAACATTTTTTTGAAGGGATTTATATTTATTATTCGTTTAACTTCATAACGTCTGACTCTAATGGGCAGTAAGATTGAATCAATACCATCATATTGATATCAAAAAAAGCCTTCTAGCATGTTCCCTTGTCGAATAATAGCCAATTTTCCCAGGGTCACTTTTAAGTTTTTTACATTCTTAATTTCAGTTTATGGGTTATAGGGTAATTATTTATTGCCCAATATGTATAAAACAAAGTTTGTATTTTGTGTGTTGCGAATTTTCGACTTATTTTTCACCTATAAAAATATCTTTCGGTACCGGAAGTGACGTAATTTTGCCATAATTTACAATTTTGACCGGTCTTTTCGCCAGCAAATATTACTTTTACATATAGAGAGGGTGTCACTGAAGCAAAACAACTAAAGTATAGTTTGGTAGCTCAATGGATCGGCTATGGTATAAGAAACTTCCTGTATGATTCCTGAAAGCCGGTTCAGTGCTGCTTGCAGGTCTAGTTATTATTATTATTATTATTATTATTATTATTTACCGCGGGGGCCTAGATCTCCATGATCGAAAACAGATATCGATCTGGAATTAGATTTTCTATTGGGAAACCATGTGGTGGCTACTTGATAAAATATTTTTGAAATTTCTGCGCATACCGGAAGTGACCGAACTTTGCACGTTGTCTAAAAATTGAAAATCGGCCATAGTTTCGTCAATTCGTTATCCATTTTCAAACAAATTACATTTTTGGAATCCCTGAATCTTTTCTGAGACAATGGCTATCTCACATTTTTCAATTTCGAATTTTCGTCTATGACTTTTATCGTTCGAAAATTGAAAACATGTTGTTTACGAGACCATTTTTGTCATTTTTCAAAATTTTCAAATTTGACCTACATTTTTGGATACCTGAAGTCCATCCGATTCCAGTAATATAAGTTTCATTCAGAGTTATCGCCCTTTATTTTTCGATTTTTTTCGAATTTTCTTACCATTTTGTCAGCTCGGGTTTCGTTTTATGGTAGAATTGACGTTTCTGAAACTTCTAGAACATGAAGTTATAGTCCAATACCAACGTATAAAGCAATTTCGACAAGAATCCTTAAACCGGAAGTGGTCGAAATAGTGTGCAATATTTTGAAAAAAATGCAAAAAATTGATATTTTGGGGAAAAACGCGAATTCTCCGCCCGATATCAATGGATTAAAGAAATTAGGGTACCATTGGACTGCACTAGGATTGTGCTATCGTGTGATACCCAACTCGTACGGATACGATGAGCAGGCAGCAAAATATGGCACGCTGAAAATCAAGTATTTTCTGATTTGGAGCGTTTTTGGACGCCTGTATCTCGAAAACTTAACCGCAACTTTTTTTGTAATTTTTTCTATCGAGAGTCCTTTCGGAGGTATTTTGCATGAAGCCATCCAATAAGACTTTGAAATATCTGGAATAGGTGAAATAACGGACTGAAAATCGAAAAAAGTCGAAAAATCGTGAAATTTTGGAAAATGCTCTGCTATTTTTTTATTTTCAAAGATTTCCAAAAAACGATTGTATATTCAGATAGCTGACCTAATTACGATTCTAACGATGTATAATATGTATGTAGTTATTGAAATTTAATTTTCGATATTTTAAATTTTTTGCATTTTTGGCACTTTTGAACCTAGGATTTCTCAGGGGCATTTTATCTGATCAGATAATGTAATATATCATTATGGAGCACTGTGGCTATTTTAGTGCCCAAACCGGTTATTAAAACTATACCGACAATAATAACCATACCGGAAGTATTCAAAAAATGAAAAAAAAGGTTAAAAACATTGTCGCACTTGCGAAAAACTTGATTTCTCCCTTAGGTAATAGCGGACCAAAAGAACTAAAGTGTCGTTGGATAGCCCTATTAATGGACCATCATATGGTATCTAAATAATACGATATCGATGGTAAGGAAATAAATTATTGTATGCCAAAAATCTAGTATTTTCCGATTTTTTAACATTCTGAGACGCCCTTTTCTCGAAAACGACGCCGCAGATTTTTCTTAAACTTTTCTAACTCAAAGTCCCATCGGTTGTCTATATAGTGAATCCAAAATGAAAAGCATTGAAATAATATAGGTGGTCCAAAAATGGCATCAAACTTTGAAAAAAATTGAAAAATCGTTAAATTTTTGTAAACGCTCTTTTATTTATCTTTTTTTCCAAAACTGCTCAATGGATGTTTCTGACACTTCTGGTACAGAAAGTTAAGTATCCAAAGAACTTCGTAAAGCTATCACAACAACGATCGTAAAACTGGAAGTAGTCGAAAAAATGTCCGATATTTTGAAAAAAATTATTTTTTTTACGAAAATCTTTTTTATTTATGAATATTTTTTGATGATATTTTACACTGGGTTAAAATATCATCGTACTTGAGCAGAAATGAGAAAAAAAATTGTCTGGGTAATTTGCGTTAGCCGCCATCGGCGAATTTAGTTTTTCGTACCCAGAAAAATTATTTATTGTTCGATTTGTATAAAACAAAGTTCATATGCTCCGTGGTCCCAATTGTTATTTTTTATGTTACGGTGAAATTTTTCTGTCGGCAACGGAAGTGACGTAATATTAACAAAAACTACAATTTTGACAGTTCGGTACCACTTTTTGAAAGAAAATATTATTTTTTTTCAAAACTGATATAACTAAAAGGATGCACCCTGCGAAGGTGCACAAAATCCTTAGCTCATATTTTTAAATTTCAATTTCATTTTCGGGCAATTTCGAATAAAATGTAAAATAAAGTGTAAAATTCAGCTATTTACAATTCATTCAGCGTCTTCATATTTTTAAATATTTATTTGTAATTTTCATAAACTCGTAGCAATAATCCAGACGAAGAGAATGTATGCGAAAATTAGTTTGTAATATGAGCAGTTGTCGAGAAATATGCAATTTTGCATGCATCACTTTTCACGTTATTTTGCCTATACAAGAGTGAATTATTATTCGATTTGCAATATTTTTTTTCCATTTGATGTCTAATGCCAATTTGGACTAGGTCAAGCCAATTTTACATTTTCACTGTGACCGGAAATGACGTCATTTGGGCAAAAACTGTATTTTTAACCTAAAAAACTAATATTTTATTCAAATCAGTCTCCCTTATAATATTTTTAAAATTATGATATTTTATTCCCATCAACGAATAGAATGAAGCCATACGACCATACAGATACCACAAAATGGTTTCTAACTTGTACGGTTACAGAGAAATAGGCGATCTTCTATAAGTCACTTTTCAAGGTTTTTGGTCTATAAAAGTGTCAATTATTATTCGATTTTTATAATTTTTTTACCATTTGATGCCTTATGCCATTTATGACTTCTATGAACCAAGTTAACATTTTCAATATCACCGGAAGTAATGTAATTTTTGCAAAAAACGTATTTTTAGCCTTCAAAACAAACATTTTTTTGAAGTGATTTATATTCATTATTCGTTTAACTTTATAACGTCTGGCTCTAATGGGCAGTAAGATTGAATCAATACCATCATATTGATATCAAGAAAAGGCTTCTAGCATGTTCCCTTGTCGAATAATAACCAATTTTCCCAGGGTCACTTTTAAGTTTTTTACCTTCTTAATTTCAGTTTATGGGTTATAGGTTAATTATTTATTGCCCGATATGTATAAAACAAAGTTTGTATTTTGTGTGTTGCGAATTTTCGACTTATTTTTCACCTATAAAAATTTCTTTCGGTACCGGAAGTGACGTAATTTTGCCATAATTTACAATTTTGACCGGTCTTTTCGCCAGCAAATATTACTTTTACATATGATAGAGGGTGTCACTGAAGCAAAACAACTAAAGTATACTTTGGTAGCTCAATGGATCGGCTATGGTATAATAAACTTCCTGTATGATTCCTGAAAGCCGGTTCAGTGCTGCTTGCAGATCTAGTTCTTATTATTATTATTTTTTTTTTTCCATTTTGATCATATCTCAGAAACTACTTGTCGGATTGATCCAATTTTTTCGGTTTTACTGGGAAAGTGGGTGTGACTTAGAGATTAAAGCTATTTCAAACGTTCTGCGACAATGCGAAATGTCCGAAATCACCGAAGTTGTCGTTTTTTTAAATAATGCCGTAATATTAACAACACTTGTTGGATTGTAACGTTTGATAGATTTTGGCATAGCCAGAGACAAGGCACATGGCCACGGTTCTTTAGAATTTTGAATTTCGACGAATCTTCGGAAATATTAGGCGCCAAAGTTTGGAAATTTAAATTTTGACAAAAAACTTTTTTATTAATGAATATTTTTTGATGGCCTTTTACCCACGGTTAAAGGGTCGTCTGATTTGGGCAAAAATGTTAACATTTTTTGTCCCGATATTTTTCCGTGGCCGCTATTGGCTAATTCAGTTGATCGGTTATAGATACATTATTTATTACCCGATTTGTATAAAACAAAGTGCATATGCTTCGCGGCCCCAAGTGACATATTTTTTGTTACCGATGAAGTTGCCTGTTGGCACCGGAAGTGACTTTAATTTAGCAAAAACTACAATTTTGACAGTTCGGTACAACTTTTTGAAAGCAAATATCATTTTTTTCAAATCTTATGTGACTGAAAAGATGTGCCGTGTAAAGGCGCACAAAACATCGGGCTCAGTTTTTTTAATTTCGATTTCGTTTTCAGGCAATTTGGATTAAAGGGTGAAAAAAGGTGTCAAAATAAGCTATTTACAACCCATCCTGCGTCACCATATTAAAACATATATCTTCGCAACATTCATAAACTCGTAGTAATAACCCATACGAAGAGAATGTATGTGAAAATTAATTTGTAATATGCGCAGTTGCCGAGAAATAGGCAATTTTGCATGAGTCACTTTTCACGTAATTTTGGCTGTAAAAGAATCAATAATTATTCGATTTTCAATTTTCTTTCGCCATTGGATGCCTAATGCCATAGTGGACTATGTCAAATCATTTTACGTCTTACGCTGCCACCGGAAATGACGTCATTTGCTCAAAACTTAAATTTTAGCCCTCAAAAACAATCTTTTATTCAAATGAGTCATACTTGTTATCTGTTTCAAATTATCATATTTGATTCTATTGATCAAATAGAATGAACCCATACGATCATACAGATACCACAAAATGGTTTCCAACTTGTACGGTTGCAGAGAAATGGGCGATTTTTCTTAAGTCACTTTTCAAGGTTTTTGGTCTACAAAAGTGTCAGTTATTATTCGATTTTCATAAAATTTTCACCATATGATATCTTATATCATTTATGATTTCATAGAACTATTTTAACATTTTCAGTATTACCGGAAGTAATGTCATTTTGGCAAAAACTGTATTTTTAGCCTCCAAAACAGATATTTTTTTCAAATGAGTCTGATTTGTAATATATTTAAAATTATGATATTTGATTCCAATCAACAAATAGATTGAACCCATACGATCATATAGATACCAAAAAATAGTTTTTATCATGTGCGGTTGCCGAGAAATAGACGATTTTCTACAAGTCACTTTTCAAGGTTTTTGGTCTATAAAAGTGGCAATTCTTATTCGATTTACATACAATCTTCGCCATGTGATGCCTTATGCCATTTCTAATTTCATAAAACTAATTGAACATTTTCATTATCACCGGAAGTAATGAAATTTCGCCAGGATCACTTACAAGTAACATATGTATAAAATGAATTGATATTGCTGGATTTGGTTGATTCTTCGTCCATTTTATTTGATGTTTGCAATGCCTATGTGGAAACCTGTTTAATGGTTTCATTGGTATCGGAAGTGACATATGTTCAAGGGCAACGTGGCACCGAAAGTAACGTGGCACCAGTGAAACCCGTCATTCCTGCATGCAGGTCTAGTAATTCTTGATATTAATCAGAAGTAGTTCAGAAGGTTAATGCCATACTATTCATTTCATCTTGTCTTCAACACATCGTCTATCTAATTGATATATTAATGCTTAATGAAGCAACAATTAAATTGATCAACCATTCATCTGGTTTGGTAACCACTCTATTATCTCCATATATCTTCGAGTTCTTTCCTGTTAGCGTGGTTTCCTCGGAAATTGAACAATGGAGATCAGACAAAAACTGTATGCAGGCATGCTAGTATAATTCTAAGTAGGTCACAAACTATCCCAGTTTTCACACCATCAAATCAGTACTGATAATTATCACACATTTAACTGGGCATGCTTTATTAAACTCCCATCCTACTCAAGTTGCTTTATAAGAGTTTGTTTAAATATGTAAATCAAATGTCGAAAATATAAAGATATAAAATGTAAGCCTACCTGCGGTTTTAATGATAAGAGAACATACGGTATAATTGGTTCATATCAATCATGACGTAACGACAGGTTGATATATTCAGTTCATATCAACCGCTGATGACGTTGATGGTCGAAATAATACAAAGAACACAGAAATCAATTTTTATTCTTTTAACAATTAAATTTTTTTATGGTACTGTTTGTAGCATTCAGCACAGAAATAGAAGGCGTAGGGCCTACTTATCGCCATATTTTAAACGGCTAACCATGTCTAAGATATCATTCAGAATTTTGTATCCGTTTACATTTCGATTATTACTCCAAGACCTATAGCCCAAGAGTTCCTTTTAAAGTATTTTGGGGTATAGCCCACACAGTCAGCCAGATCCTTGTCTGAACATACAGAAAACCCTCAAGGGTCAGAATTATTTGAAAAGATTGCCGTTTGATCCAAACTTTCTTCAGCCTTTTGACAGAGCCTCGTCCGAATTTGCATTCACATCTATTCCATCGTCAATCTGTTGTCGTCTTTGCCCGTATGTTCTCTTATCATATAAAAAATATCAACCTATGATGACGTCATGGCAGGTTGAGGTGTATCTTCTAGGCATTATTGTTACATAAATCTTTCACCTCACTCCCCTCCAATTTGTCATTGAGTGACAATATTTCGATACTGTGCCAAGAGGTAATAAAGATAATGCAAAACCAGTAAATTCTATTACCAACAGGGCAAAAAATAACACAATGACAGTGAAGGAGGAAGTTGTCACAGCAAAATAGACAAGTTTATCAAGGCACTAGGTTGGCACAAAACAGATCTTGTTTATTGTTGTCAGTATTACAAAAATATATATAGTGCTGTCTTCCTTCAAAGTGCTTTGAAGCACTTTACACACACACAGGTTAAAAAAATATTTATAATAAAATATTAATAATACAAATGGATAAAAAAAACAACCCCCATTAAATACAAGTAAGAAGCATGAATATCACTTAAAAGCAAAACATAAATAAATAACCCCCATTAAATACAAGTAAGAAGCATGAATATCACTTAAAAGCAAAACATAAATAAATATAGACTGGCAATTGCAAGTAAATTAAAGTGTGATCAGAAGATGAACTGCGACTTTTCCTTGATTACTAAAATTTAGTAAAATTCTAAAAGTTTACTTTAACATGTTTCTATACCTTTATAGGTAACCAACGCAGTTTGATAAAAATAATGAGAAATGTGTTGATTTTGATTTGAACAAATGTCTAGCAGTTTTATAACCTTGAGTGCAGTTTAAATTATTTTATCTATAAATGTATTAAGGCAGAACAGTAAGCAGGTAATGACAATTATCCAGGCAAAAAGTTACAAAAGAATTTATAAATGTGTTTCTGAAGCATTGTTTGTATACACCAAGGTTTGATAATTAACTACAGCTATCTGTCTCAAGGAATGTTTTAGTTTCAATATGGGGCTACACCCAAATCTGTTTCAAGGATTGTTTTAGGTTCAATATCGAGCAAAAGATCTGTGTCAAGAAGGTCTTTTTTTTTTTAACTAACATTCTGGAATAGTTGACTTTTAAAAAAAAGGTTCAAGAGCATTCCACACAGAATTAACCTATTGAGAGAAATATATCAGGGATTTCTGCTTTAAGACAGGTATAATTTTAGATTATAACAGACATCCTGTCATTGACAGTATTGGGACTTGTGCTTGACATTTGACAACATCAGGTCACAAAACTACAGCATTATTACTGGTCTGAACAGCACAGAATGGGAACATTATAATTATCTACCAATGGCAATGCCAATGGCACATTTCTACTTCTGGAAATCAGTTTTTAATTTCATTCATTTAAACCTGAAGATGAGGTTAGAGGCATAGATATAGTTTGGTAAATTGCAGTATTTTGAGGGTAATATTTTGTCTCCATTCAAAGGTGGATTACTTTTCCAACATTATCTGTTGCCAGTGATGGCTGGTCAAATGAAAGTATAAAAATAAAGTTGTGAAAGAAGTTCAACAACACTTATTTACTTCTATCTTACCTCTGACCACTTATCGTATTTGATAGCAAAGTTGGCACAAGTAATAGATTTAACACAGAAGATGGCATGTATGCATAATCATATTCCAAGTCAAACAGTAAAACCGCTCTATCAACAATATTTGACATTTTCGTCACATGTAATGTTATAAAACCATATCATATCATTATAGTTACCAGCTACAAGCCCTGCAGGATTCAACATCATCTTAATCAAACATGAATTACCTCAATCTTAGACTATATAGCTTAATCAAGGGGGACAGAGATCAGTTAATTGAGCATTAGGGCAGCAGAATACCAAGATTGAAAGTCATGCTGTTTAGTTCTACGAAGCAAATCTTCTGTTTTTAGCAACAAATCATATAATGTATAAAGTAATTTTTGCTACCTGCTTCAGGCCAAATCACTCACTGATCAGAAAAGTTATCTTGTAAAATATTCAGTAATGAACTCATTTACTGGCTAATGTTTAAAACATGGTTGATCACCTTGACCTTATCTCTTTCCCAAAAGCCTTTTAGGGATTCAACAACATGTTACATTACATTACTGTCAGCACCATTAGTAACACCAAAATGATGCAGCTTAAATTCATCTGCTAGTAAAGTTCTTAAACATAGTATCCAAAAAAAGTTGATTATCTGTACTTAATCTAAGCAAAAAAATGTTCACTATCAAACTCAGTCAGGGTTTTGAAGTACATGCACATGGTAGTGAAACTGTACAATAAGTTTCATCACTCTACATCAGATACAATCCTTGTCCAAAATCATCGACCATTGAAATTGCTTAGCTCTGCATCGCTTTAACGGGGAAAATATTAATCATTGACTCTGTAATGAAAAACTATATGACTAAGCAGAAAATTCTTATCATCAAACTTAGTCAGTATATTGATATAACGAATCTATTCTTAAGAGTTTCATCAATCTCACCCAATTGGAACTTAACATCCAAAACATCAACCAATCCTATGCAGAAAATGCTCATTTTGACCTTATAAGTGTGAACATTCTTGCTCAATTAGAAGGAAAGTTATTGTGTTCCAAAGCCATGACCAATCAAATTGCTCATCACTCTGATAACCCTGAGCAGAAAATGCTCATTATCAAACTTTGTCAATGTATTAATGTAATGAAAATATACACCAAGTTTCATCACTTTCACTTAATTAGAACATAATTTATCGTGGCTGCTTACCCAAAACAGAAAAATGCCTCTCTTCGAACTCCAACAAGGCATTCAAAAAATAAACACCTACACCAGGTTAAAACATTCAAGCTCAATTAGAAAGACAGATTCATTTTAATAGTCCCCTGCTGTTACAGATGATGATCGAGGCTAGGCTTAAAATTCAAAAGCTAATATCTTGGTTCAGAGTGGAACCATTTGACAGCATTTTTTAACATTTTGTTTTTACGTTATTTATTTTTTAACTGTTATATAACAGTCAATTCTGTAGCTAATCTTTCATAATGCATCTTTAATACACACTAAATACTGTACGGAAACAAATGATATCTTGACTCATATTTCTATGAGAGATTAAATTTTCAAGGGTTTCCTATACAGCTAAATGATGCATCAAGTCTTTTATTAAAGATTTTAATCTAAAAAACAATAATAGTAACTTACAGCCAATTTGAAATACAATTAACGTTTGTTTTTTAAAAAAAGGTACTGGTCAGGGGTAATAACTCTGAAAAATCAGTGCCTAACTATGAATTTCAATAGGATTCTTTCTACCTTATGTCTATGCATCCAAACAATTCAAGCAAATACTACCATGAACTTTAAAAGAATTGTTGACTGACAGATGAAACTGCATGGGTGATGACATTACACATTTACATCACAAGTAAAAGTTGTCTTTGGTCTAGTATTCAATTCATACATTTATCTTTGATCTCATTTTCAAATATCAGTTCAAAGTATTTTAAATATAAATCTTATTAATCATTTAATAATGGTGCCCAGATTGTAAAATAATTTAAGATAAGTAGATTAAGCTCCATGGTGATAATGGTTCCACTAAGATATCGCATGCATGTGATTAAGTAGCTAAATTTCAGAAGTGAACGGCTCACACCACAAATAAGTCAGAAAAAAATGCTATTTGTCATGGTTTCTCACTGGCGTCTTCCTTTTTCCCCCTCTGACTTAGTTAATCTCCAAGGAAATTGGACTCCGCTTGACATGAAACACAATTAAATAGAGTTAATGATTATTTTTTAACAAATTGAAGAGTGGTTGAAAATTCAGTTTTTATTCATTATAAAGGTCTTCAACTGAAGATAACGCCTGATAGCTAGATATGCACGTATTTACACTTCATTAAAATTGCTAGACCTCTCTGGAAGGGACTAAAAATAAAATTTTTGATAACATTGGATTTTATATGTTGATTTGTTTTGTCTTTTAAAGCAAAATGTTAATCATGTAGGCTTTGACAAATCATTAATTAGTTAATGAACTGAAAAACACATCAAATCTGCCCAATACACTATTTTGCATCCAAATCAAGAAGTTTATATAGCTCCTATAAATATAATAAATTTTTATTTCGAAGAAACTATAAGATGAACTATTATTTTCAGTTCTATCATCAAAGAATTAAAAATCATCTGTAAAGTTTGAATTTTTCAGGCATCCTGTTTGATATTGATATTGAAATTAGTTATTAAAAACTGCAAATTTGATACACATGATATCATGTACAGAACGGATTCATTTTCTCATGAAGTTTTTTTTTTTTTATAAATATTCCTTCATTCTAGGCAGTATCTCTTGAGATATTCTGTGTAATGTTTGTAATTCGCTCAATATTTAGATTGATTATTATCTGTAATTCTTTTAGTTTTAAACTTCAATCAGCTTCTTTATTGTATCAACAGTTCTGTCTAAACTAAGATCAAAGATGTTTAGAGTTTATTCCACATTATGTCTATGTTTACTGTCTGACATCTTGGGGTTTTTTTTGTTTTTTTTTTTAACTTTAACGATACGTACATACCATTTTGAGCTGAAAAGGGAAAGAGAACAACACCAAAGCTTCCATACACTCACAGTATACTCCCATATGATTCAAATTTCAAATATGTTAGTTTGAACTAGTTAACAATTGTAATAATAATAAGGGGGGTTGGATGACCGAATGGTTAGCACCTGCGCACTGTATCAAAAGGTCATTGAGTCAGCTGGCATGGTTTTGATTCCCAAGTTGTATGTGACAAGGCGTAGGGTCGCCTGTCCCACATCATTGGTTTTTTTTTCGGATCATCCGGTTTCTACTCACTCTTAAAGTTCCACTACACACAAGGAAAACATTGAAAAAAAAAAAGGAATTATATTAGTCCCAAAATGACCTAGTTCGTGTCGAGTGGACATTAAACCCCATTTTTTTTCTCTCTCTCTATAATAATACAAGAGTATAAATGATTTTCATACTTCCAGTCATAATAAATAAAAACTTCAACCAAAAGATTAAATTAGGCTGCAAGAAATCTATCATCATACATTTACTCCTGTAAATGATCAAATCATTTCTGAATGGTTAAAGCCACAATCAATACCAAGATCAAATTTAGACCAGTTCTAAAACTGATTATCTTCGACACTTCTGAGCAGTAAATTTTACATGAACATCTTTTTATATGTGATATAACAAGAAATTTCATTAGTAGTTTAAAGCTTGTAGAACACCAATTCCAGTTTCATGTCCAGAAATTTTATATATTCATAACATACCATGTTGTGATGTCTACTTTAATATGTTTCAATTGAAGCTTTTAGAAAGAATTTTTACTTAAGGATGCACCGTGTAAGATTTAGATAAAGAGTTGGTTATTTCTGCTCTTCTACTTTAAAATAAATAATGAAAAATGAATATTTAGATGTAGCCTAAATAGTCTTGATTGTCAAGTAGCTGTTGCCATATAATAATTTTAGCATTTAACAAAATATGTCAGACAATGCCTTATCCATTCAATATCCCAGCCACCAAATTATTTAATGATTTGAGAACCGGTATCTGCGCTTGTCATGTGAATAAATGTCTAAATAATTTTCAGTTTATATAACATTTGAAGCCAGACAAAAGACCAGCATTCAATTAAGTATAACTTCGTCAGATATTTAAGATAACAAAGTTATATTCTGTTACTAAGTGGTAGAAAAACAGAAAATAGTTAATAATTAATGAAATCAAATTATAAATGGTAACAATGCAAGATAAATATTCTTCATGCAATAATCAAATTTTCCATTTATAAAAAAGTAGACAAAAAGTTTTATAGTCCATTAGCTGCTTGTTATCCACCATTTACTTACAAAATTTCTTTTAACACCATATAAAAAAGCATTAATAAGTCTTAAGATATCTTCACACAATTAATTTTACTTTATTTTTTTTTTCTTTACAATTTTTTCTTTTCGATATCTATTTTGGTTACAGTGCTATGACAACTAAGACTCAACTACTTGAGCTAGATTCTTTGAAAGATTTGCTAATTACCAGTTACTGGTATGAGGTTTTACCACCCAGACCTACAAATCCTTGCAATTGCTCAGTTTATCTTCTTCCTTTTCTTACTTAAGTAGTTCCTTATTAAAGTGTGGGACAGGATATGAACTGTCAGAACTAAATCACCTTGATGAGATATAGAGGCATATTTTTCTTGTTATCTATTTCAAAGAGGAGGGAGTGGGTACACTTTACATCACGAAAATGGCGTGTTTTAGGATGCAACACTTGTATGTGACAAGGAATTGGGTCGCCTTCATGGGTTTTTCCTGCTTCCACTGGTTACCTTCCACTGCCATAGACCCCTACGTTAAAGCAATGATTATATTGAATAAAAATTGTACCATAAGTTAGTCCCAAAATGAAATAGTTTGTGTTAAGTGGTTGCTAAATTGCAGATAATAAACTTGGGGAAAAGGCTGAGGTTGATTTAATACACAAATTTATTAGCCATAAGATAAGATAAGAAGATAGATAAGATAAGAATTTATTGTATCATAACACCCATTGCAGGTCGCATACAATTCACGGTGACAAGGAACATAAAATAAATAGCAATATGAACTCTACAAATAAGAAGTGGCACAAGAAGTTCTAGAAAGATTATTCATACCACTATTTCTTGTATCACACCTATCACTAGAGCTAAAATGGATTTTTTATACGTTAAACTAGATAATTTCTATATCAAATGAGAAAAGAATAACCTGTACACATAAATGTCACTCTCCTGCTAATAGGAAATGTTAATGTGTCACTGAAGAAACAAGGAAGCTTTAGGATACAGACTTTTTGGTCCATTGCTTTAACTTGATTTTGTGCTTGACATCAGGTGTCCTACTAATTATTCTGATATTCCATTGTGATCATATTAATTACTTCATCAACTATAAAAGCTCTGCCAAAGAATCATGTCAGACAGCTATAGCATGATACATCACATAAGTCTGTCCATATTTTTGTATCCGTCCTTTTTTTTTTTTTTTTTTTCACTTCACACTTGTATTTATTATATAGTATGTTGTCTTCATTAAGGGAGGTTTGTATGCAATACTGTGTGTCTTGAGTTATAATTGTTATATTGTTTTATCTTATGTACATGTTTATATTGTATGCTGTCCTCAATGGATGTTTCGATGCAATAAAATCTTACCTTATCTTATCTTACAGGGTAGTAGGGTAGTATATCCTTATAGCACAAAATCCATGGCTCTATGCAGATTAAATCCTGTCTTTAGTATTTACATATACATACGTGTCAATTATTCATAAAGCTACCCAACTCCTCTGGAAAACTTTTAATTATTAGCCTAGGTAGAAAGGCTGTATATATAAGGCAGTCTTCATATGCTTTCTGGTTAATATTTTAGAATTAATTATATATTTATGATGCCGATAATTGAGCTCAGATAATTTCTAAAATTCATAATAATTTCAAGGAAACAACTGAACCAAAAGACTGAACAAAACAGTTTCATGTCCCTTTAAGCCTATTTAAGCTACATTGCAACCCTGCAATTGAATGGAAGATAGCCAAGCAAAGTATGAAATATATATGCAGTTTACAGCAGTTTATCTGAAAGAAAAACTTATTAGATGTTACCAAAATTTAATAAGGATCTATGATGCTTCAAGAATTCTAATCTCTACCGTTTTCACAAGCTTTTCATATAATAATATATTATATCCGTGTAACAGATAATCTAAGATTGATAAAAGTCAACAGGGTTTATTTTTTCTGATTCTGATGCCTCAATAGTGTTAATCTTCTCACTGTCCTATGCTTCCCACAAAACTTGAAAAAAAGAATCTGTCACAGAACACTAAATATTAGAAGGATTCAGCCTCCCATGAATACAGTGTTTCACAGAATTTGCTAAAAACTGTAAACAAGGTTGTAAGTCTGGAATCGGAAGTTGTAGAACGATGAATATCAAAAGACAAGGTAAAATTCTATTGATATACAATTACTGAGTTTGATACTGAGTCGAAATGTCGATTAGTATCAAACTCAGTAATTGTGTATCTATAAAATTGTACCTTGTTTTAATATGTTCCATTACTAAATGCCAATCAAAGTAGAAAATATCAAGAGTTTAAAGCCTCCATTCTTCTCTCCCAATTTGGAAAAAAACCTGTTAAAAACTCCAACTTCTATCGCATTCACAAGATTTTTTGAAATAGAGGCATCCTCCCATGACCATGGTGACCAACAGCAAATTTGAAAAGAATTTGTTGACGGATGGAGTGACCGACAGGGTGACGACATGGACGTATAAAAAGTGTTGGTTTTAAACCATAACATTTTCAACTTGTAATCAATTATATAATATTAGGTACAAGTAACTCAGATAGATTGGTCATTTTTTTCCTGTACAATCATTATTGTAAATAATGTATTTTTGATTTTATCTAATTATAAAATTTTGCAGCATATATTGTAATATGTTAATTTCTTGACTGCAAATTTTCCACAGATTATTTAGCCCAACATATATATTTTATTGGTATTGAAAATTATTTTACTGTTATTTTATTTAAACATCATCATTTACCTTCATGAGCGTTTTATTTTTTTAGTAGTTATTGGAGATGGGAAACATAAATATGCACCCATCTGTGCAGTTCGACATTTCATTATTTTATATTTATCATTTATAACCCAATGCATGTGCTCAAATTAGTCCCAGTGGCGTGCAGATGATTGATGATACTCAGGGTCAACGCTCTGATTGTAGGTACCCTTAGATTCAATTGAGTATTGCCTAATTTAAACTTTGTAATAATAAGTTACTAGTAATAATTTATAAGTACAAAAAATAATTTTAATTTCATTCTCTGATGCTCCCTATGGATGCTGCGATCATTGTGTTCCTCGGCCCCTTCCCCCCCCTCTATGTAAGCCTGTTAATTATCTGTGTGCCTTTATAATCTATATCGTATGCTACTCTAAATGATATCTATAAATCTCTCTTCATCAGCATCTTCAAATCTTAACTTGCATAGACATCTACATAAGTTTATAACAATGATTCCTCCCCGTCGGCAAATTATCTCGTTACTACTGGTTCTCGTTAGCCTGTATTTTCTTTTGAGTATATCTACATTGGCTTTTTGGGGAAATAATCTAATCAAACCTATAATGATGGACCATCAGATCTCTGTATACATGAGTAAAAGGCAATTATAAGAAAGTTATTAGGAAATGAGGATGGCATATATTTTCATAGAACATTATACCCTGGGGGTTCAATGCATCCGCTGTCCCTAAATGTCACACTACATTTAGAAGCAGACACAAATGTAAATGAATATCATTATGTGATCAGACTCTCCCAAGTGACAGCCAACAGGACAAGATAAAAAACACTATGATAAACAAAAGAACAAAAAATTTAGGAATAATATATAACATATCTCCATTTTGTTCTGTTGATAAATCTAATTAAATTTTGGAATTCCTTTATTGTCATTCAAAATAGTGAATACCATTCAAATTTCATCTAACCATTTATTGATGTCTCCAATATGCCAGACCAATCTATTGTGGTTTTTGCTGGCTGTAGTCATGTCATGTTTGGTTTTTGTTGCTTTCCTGCTTGTGATTTCAAATTTTCTTAAATGTTCAACAGGTTCCATCTTTTTATGTTTATCTGTCTAGGTTTGATCAATTTCAATAATGAAAGGAAACTTAGCAGGCAACAAAAGATATGCCTGCAGTTATAGCCATATGTCATGGATAATATTTTTTTTTTGTAGGTAATGGCAGGCATTTAAAAGCCATCAAGGGTAACAACCCATGAAGTAATAATCAGAAATGAAGAAAAATCTGACTTGCCTCTATTTCTTCTTGCGGGGTTGGACGGCCGAATGGTTAGCACATGTGCGCTGTATCATAAAGCCTGTCATTGAGTGAACTGGCATGGTTTTGAATCCCAAAATGTACATGACCTGTCCCAACTTGTGGGTTTTCTCCGGGTCCTCTGGTTTCTTCCCACTGGTAAAGACACCTATGTGCAAGCGAATTATTGAAATTAAATTAAACCAGGTGTTAATCTCCAAATTAACCTATTTTGTGTTGATTGGACATTAAACCCCTTTTCTCTCTCTCTCTATTTTTTTTCTTAGAAAACATTAATTATACAGTAATCAGATGACAACTTCAACTATTTGAGTTTTGAGTTATCACAACAAGCTGAAAAACAATGGGGTTCTTCACCTCATAGTCACAGACATAAATGCAGTGTATAAAATTATATGACAACTATAGCCCCACCCCATCCCCCCTAAAAAAACAACTCTAATATTATTCAAATTTATCAAGAGTCATAAATCCAACAGTATATCTTAGAAATCTTTGACAATTGATAAGTTTCTTTTTACCTGGAACATGTCATGAACATGTGGAAAGGCATCTTTAAATATTATGAATAAGGCTTATCTACATGACCAAGCAATAAACTTAAGTGTGCAAGTTTAATGGTAATTCTATTAAGAACTCCACTCACCAACAATAGTTGGAGAAAACATGCCCACATTTAAAGTAGTACATTTACACCTTGTGTACTCTATTGAAAAACCATGTTGTTCTCTCTATTAGTCAGTTGGTGTCTAGTAAAAAAAAGTTGATACAATAGTCACTGTTGTATAGATCCTTATTGTGAGTGACATAAATGTATGAAGCTTTTCATAGCCGAAGGGAAATTCTCATAAAGTAGAAGCTAATGAAATCAATGACAATGGGCAATTTAATTCCTCAAAGAAAATATATGAAATAAACTGCCAATAATTCATAAGTAACATATATAGGGGGTAGATAAAATTTCGATACTAAGGTTCTAAAAAGCAAGAATTTCAAATTTTCTAAGAAAGTCAAAACATATTTATTTTTATGTCTTTTGCTCAAAAGGTTGTTATACGATCATGGGCATTATTTCACAGGCATAAAAATTAGTGACACTGGAAATAATAACACAATTTCCGCCCTTGTTTTTCCATTCACCCCCATGGACTGGCTATCTTCAAACGTTTGAATTTGATGTTGAAAATGATATTTTTGCCAATATCTCAACTGCCAATAATGAATTATAGGATTAATAGGATTATTCTTTAACAAGGTAGGACTGTTAATAGATACAATCTATTTCAGGGCTTTATTTTAATACATTTTAAAAATATGAAATTGTAACTTTAAAGTGAGAAACCATTTTGATTCAAATACTCTCCAATAGTGACATGGTTTGTCACTATCAGGATCAGTCTTGAAAAGCTCATTTATTTTTACCACAACATTTAAGTCCTTTGAGATTAAAATGTATTGCACTTGGTTTTGGTCTGTATATATTTGCAAAGTATTCTTAAATTCGTTGTGAAAAAGTATGTTTGCACTCTCCCACATTTAAGGGAGTAAGTTAGTTGGTAGACAGTATTTTTATACTGGCAATTTAAAACATTACAGCAGAGAGATTTTTGTCAGTTGTACATACCAGTAAAGAAATAGCTCATTTGACACACTGTTCAAATAGATTAAGAACTGACACTCCATTAGTTTGTTGATCCCTCGGGTAGGGTTGATCAGTCTCACTCAGACTCACTCTTGTGAGTGAATCACTTAGATATAGTTCCTTTTTTCAGAGATCAAATGGCACATTTTCAAATCAGATAATATAAACAATTTCTCTGTAATGACCTTACTAATAAATTGAACTGTGATGGGATTATAATATAGTTTTTGTGAGATAGTAGAATTCAATAAATGGTTGAAATGGATTTGAAGTAAGCTTAAGCTGGCCCCAAAAAATCTTTATTAATAGGGTTTCCAATGAGAACAAAAGGTCAAAATAAATGGTTTGGTAATTTTCGTGGGTAGATGATTTTTAGTGGTAACAACATTATTGCTTGGTTTCACTCTCTTCATTCAATGTATAATTGTTTGACAATACAATCTATGAAACTATACTAGAAGCATGATGCATGTGACTTACCTCAATATCGCAGGAATTTTGAACTGTATACAAATGTGCAAGACCTATAGCATTAAAAGATTTTTAGTGGTGATATCATCAGGATCAACTGTGACACAATATTTTTGAGCACATCAAGTTCAGTACTGGCAGCATCAAAATTGACTGTAGGAAATTTGTGTGGTATATGCTAGACAAAAGCAAAATCCAATGTGACCATTAATGCAGTGTGAATGCATTTTATTTGGAACTCACTACACTCAGCCAAACTTCTTATTACCACTAACAGTTTTGACCGAAACTGGATGTTCCTCACCATTCTGTCTACCATAGCTATGCCACTGCAGAAATATATACACAGATCCTAATTCTTGATGTTCTTTTTCCGATTGTTATTTTGCATTCAGTTACAGGAGGGTAAGTAAAAAATAAAAAAAAAATTATATGGGTATATTGAGTGTAACAAAGTAACCAAGTCAGATCTTTTTATGTAATTTGTGGTTAGATCTTGTGACAATGAAGTTGATGTTATGATGTTTTAACATGTGGTTGACTCATTTAGTAGGACTGTTAATGTTAGCATTATGCTGAAGGATAAATACTGCACCCAAGTGAAGAATAAACATGTCTAAAATAATAGTTCAATTTAAACAGATCAATACTGTTGAAAGAAAGAAGATCAGATCAAGCTCTTTAAGAAAAAAAAAACTGCTTGGAATTCTTTGATTATTTTCTTGCATCTAGGACATGTATTAGTGATACATTTGAATGGGTTTTAAAATCACACAAACATTGTGACCTTTTGAGAGATCACAAGATAAAAACATTATTTTTCATCCAATCAGGGGCCATAATCCAGGAAGTTACTGTCTGATATGCACAGATATCAAAAGGAAGCTGGACCTTGGGATATATGATATATGTATTTTAAGTTTCATCAAAATCAGATAAAGATTGTGACTACCAGAGTATCCAGAACCTCAGAATTACATACTTTTACACTATTTAGGTACAATAAGTAGCCATTTAGTCAGGCATTTTTTAAAATCGTTTAAAATTGTAACCTCCAAAGGCACCATAAGCTAAAATAATGTGATTTTTATTACAATCAGGGGACATAACGCACAAAGTTATAATCCAATATGCATAAATATCGACAGGAACTAAGATCTTTGGGCTATAAACACATATTTCAAGTTCATACAAATTTCATAAAAATTGTGACCTCTAGAGTGTCCACAAGCTAAAAATAGGGATTTTTATACAATGTAAATATCAAAAAGGCACCAAGATCTTTAGGAAATAAACATAAATTGTGACCTACAAGTTTCACAAGAAAAATGTCAACAGACGGACAGGGCACATAGGAATGAATTAAAACCCAATTGAAGTAGAATATGCTTGCTTAAGCTTAATTTAATACTGACAAGACATTCAAAAGAGTCTGAAAAATAGATCCCTAAAGGACATTAACTCAGTTTTTCATAACATAATATTTACTATATTTTTCATAGTATTTATTGACTCAATTTAGCAAAAAGCATTCGAAGGAAGTGTTTTATTCCTCCTGTGTTTTCTAGCCTTTATTCTTGATAAATGTATCAATCCTTCAAGTTAGCAGCTGATGGTTACGATTTAACAGACTAAATCATTCTTATTTCAAACCTTTGACTTTGCTTCCATTTCCTTACCAGGATATTGCTTTTGTACCTTTAGTGGCTGCTCCTGTTTAGCTACCCACTATCTGTGTAAATTAAGTTGTTCAGCTGACTTTTTACCATGTGAAAATTAGACCAATGTGTATATATTAAGGATATAGAGAACATTATTTTATTGGGTTTTAGTTATTATCACATAGTGTCTTGGAGTAAATTGAATTTCTGAAAATCATGGAGTATTATACGGTGTAAAAGAGTAATCAATGAAGCATAAAATCTGCCATTTTGCTGCGGTTTGGATACTTGTCCATTGTTTTACTATGCTCACCTATAATCACCCTGATATCAACTCACCAGTAATTAAAATTTCTAGAGAAGAACTCAGTTTTAAAGTTCACTCTAACATTCTGTCAGATAATGAGGTCAAATTTCTACAGGACTCAACCAACCACATTGTAAAACTCTCCAAATTTAAAACCAGACGTGGATGTTCTTCTGGTATTAAAAGGAAAGAAAAGAAACATAAGAATAATAAAGCCCCATCCGAATCTCTAAAAGTTAGACTTCTGAATGTTCAGTCAGCCCACAACAAATGCTTAGAAATCTATGATCTGGTTATTGATTATGACCTATCTTAGTCGTAACTGAATCCTGTTTAAAACCCATTGGTGATGAAGCTGTTATAGCCGAACTTACACCTCCATCATACAATTTTCTTCATCAACCCTGTCTCTCTTCCAGAGGAGGGGGTATAGCAGTACTCCACAAAACTTCCGTTGCAGTTAAAAACAACGGTACCTTGATGAATTTCAGTTCTCTCAAAGAACTAAATCTAAATATTCAACATTTGTCAAGATTCTTTCCTTTAGTGTGCATATATAGACCCCCCGAATCTTAGAACAATCGTGTGCCATTTTCTTCATTCCTCCATGAGTTCACATCATTGCTTGAACAAGGTACCT
Organism: Patella caerulea; assembly: GCA_036850965.1. Taxonomy (NCBI): domain Eukaryota; kingdom Metazoa; phylum Mollusca; class Gastropoda; family Patellidae; genus Patella; species Patella caerulea. The sequence goes on from JAZGQO010000006.1 coordinate 32,429,986, forward strand.
GCACTGATACCATATTTCTTGGTGATTTTAATGTCCATTGCACAAAGATGACAAAACCGATGTACAACAGTTTAAATCACTTCTTGAGCATCATTCTCTGAAACAATTTGTGCAACAGAAAGACATGAGGATTCTAATATAATCAAAGATCTGTTTGTTGAAGATAAACAGATCTCAGACCATCATCTGATTATATTTGATTGTAGTACTATCAACTGCCGCAAAATTAGATCTCTGAATTGATGACAATTCATAATTATTATTCTTTACTGGATAACTTTTAATATGCTTATAGACAAAACCATTCCGCCGAAACTGTCTTGTTAAAGGTTGTAAATGGCATCCGATCGGCTGTTGATGATAGTGATTGCTGCTGCCTTAATTGTAATGCTAGATTTATCTGCTGCATTCGATAGTGATTGCTGCTGCCTTGTAATGCTAGATTTATCTGCTGCATTCGATCCATCTGCACTCCTCCAGAAATTATATGGTGATTTTGGAATATCAGAAAATGCTTTGAGCTGGTTTCAATCATACCTCATGGGCTGCTCGCAATCTGTGCAAATAATACACATCATCGGATTAAGTTAAGTTAATGAACTGAGTACCCCAAGGTTCCGTTCTTGAGCCGGTGTTGTTTGTTTTGTATACTGTAAGCGTTGCCAGTATTCTAAACAAGTACAATCTTTTATAGCACTGCTATGCTGATGACACATAAATATTGGACAGATTCAAGTCCACACGTCTCCTTTAATAAAATAACCAATTGTACAATTGATATTAAATCTTGAATGACCAATAACATGCTCAAATTGAATGATGACAAGACAGAAGTCATGTTACGTGGCACCAAACAACAGGTTCTAAAGTCAATAACAATCGCTGACTCCAGTCAAATTAGTTGATAACCTCTGAAAGATCTTGGGGTTTATCTTGATTCTGAGCTCAACATGGAGAAACAAGTGAATCAAACTTGCAAGACGTGCTTCTTTCATCTGAGGTCCATACGTCGAATTCGCAAAAGATAAAGCACATGTACAAAATTCCGCGGTTAGAATTGTGTGCCAATCTGATAGAAATTTCCATATCACACCACTGTTAAAGGATTTACAAGTTCAGAATTCTGTGCATAGCCTACAAATGCCAGAAAGGTGAAGCACCAGACTACTTTGATGCTAATTGATTATGTCCCCCAAAGAAATCTTCGGTCCCAACATGAATTATGTCTGGTGGTACCCAACTATAGACTTAACACATTTGGTCGTAGATGCTTCTCACACACTGTCCAAACCTATGAAATTTATTACCCTTGACTTTAAAGAAGTCACAATCACTTTGCTGTTTTAAGAAGCAATATAAAAGACTCATATTTTTTCGACTGTTTATTAGTTGTTAACATCTTGTGATAAGTGGAGAGCTAAATGCACCTTGAGCATAAACTTTAATGGATCTGTGCACTATATAAGAACTCACTATTATTATCATTATTATTTTAAGATTTAGTATAATTGGTACCAATAAGAAAAAGATGGGGGACCTTAATTCTAACACTAATTAAGAGCTATTGGACCTCATGAATAGTGGTTAAATTGTTGTTTTTCAAATTTTTAATGACGTGTATAAATATTCATTTGAGAGTTGTCGCCCGTACCATTTTGTTTATGAAACAAAATTAAAGCTGTTTGATAATTAATTACAAAAATAGATCTATCTTTGGGATAAAACAAATATAATTCAACAAATTGTAAGCATTCAAAGGGTAAATGTTTGTTTAAGAAGCTTTTATGATACGAAGAAAAGAAGTCTAGTAACCATGACAATTATTTCAAAACTGCCACTCATAATCCATGATCAAGAAACTTCCATTGTAACCTATCAGGAATATCTCTGTTTTATAAAATGTTAACAAGATTCAGCCACATTCTAAGAACAATGCACATTTGTGAGTCTACAACTTATAGGACATTTTGTATTGTTGGATATTCTTTCATAAAGGATGACATTATATTCTTTAACAATACATGGATTCTAGAATAGAAAATCGGTTTTCTGTTTCATGTAAAACCTAACAGGATTACCAATACCACATACTGTCTATATTTTCCCCAGTTCATCCATAAAGTATATAATTAAGCTTCTATTCCAAGCAGAAAGACTACCCTATTAATATTATCTTGTTCTGAAAGCTTTTGTGCATAGAAGACCAAAAAAAAGTTATTCAATTTCGTCTAGAAATAAATTAACTCTTGCACTTATCATAAGCATCAAGTCAGATCAAACAGAGAAGAACTATCATGGGACTTCTGCTGGCAGAACACAGACAATATTATATACCTGCTAGATGAAAGAGCAGCAGATAAGATAAATATATGTAGGGGTGAATTTTTTAAAAATATTTATTTTGAATACAAATGAATGTATACATGCATACATGCAAACATATAAGGTCTTGTCATGCAAGCACCTTAGAATCAACACATGACATTTGCATTTTTCTATAAAATATCAAATCAAGAAAACAAAATCCATATACCAACGCTAGATAACTTTGTTGCTTGGATTTAAAAAAGGTCTATTAATTTCTATTCTTCACAACAAAATGTTGATAGTCTATACATAATGAACAGCATAAGCATACAGACTGATCAATTTTCTGTTCAACATAACTTTGTACATACTGAACAGGGTCTGTATTCAAAGGTTTTCCAAAAGTTAAGTAAAAATACTTAATTTTTCCACTTAACTGACTGTATTACCTTAAATCGGTATTTTCAAAGGTTGTATTCTACATATACTTGGCTATGTGAAAACTTAACTGCACACTTAATTATGGAATACTCACATTTGCCAAAAAGCATATATTTTCAATATACCATCCACTGCCAAAAATCACGGATTTCTGACATTGCAAGCAAGTTATGTCCCCTTAAAAGCATCAATATACTCTATTAAATTCCTAGTGTACATCACCAGGAAAATTATTAGTCAAAATATTACATTGTAACCCATGAAAATAGTATGATTATAATTTAGGATAAATTATGATAGTTTGCATCCTTTGCCAGAACAGCTGTTTTCATACCCTCCACTATATTCCAATAAATAGTGGTAGTAATGATGGATATTGTAAACTTTAATTTTTTAACAATATAACGCCAATAGAAAACAACATATTATTAGCAATACACAATGACCCTTGGCTTCTAAGTGGACAAACTATACAGTGTTGTTTATAAATCTATCATTTGAGAAATTCATAGATATTGTTTAACTATCTCCATTATAGATTTTCACAGGCCTGGCATTGACGGCACATTGTGTGTACGAAATATTCATGTTGCATTATATTTTACCGAAATAAATACTACTGATTATGTATATATATGTGAATATGAGTTGAAAAAAAAATAGATCATGCCTTGATTCTAGCGGTAGTAGAAATAATTTCTGAAATCTATAAAGCCATGTCATCACAAATGAATTTAATTTTATTATATGACAGTCATATGGAAACATACAAACATAACATGATAAATGATCAGGGAAAGATATCCTATCTTGGTGGTAATAACCTTATAGCCTACTCTATTATGGCACTACAACATCAAAGTTGACGATGAAAAAATTAAATTTGAGGTCAGCTACGCTTTGGGACATTTTCTTTGTTTTAATCTGAATCTCCTATCTTTTAAAATCGCATTTGGAGACTGCTTCTACACCATTAAAAGAAGTCATTATAATCTTACTTAACTTTAAGGTTCCTCCCATAAGTCACTTAAAGTTAAGCGGATATTTCTCACTAAAACTGGCCTTTGAATAACTTTGAGGTAAAATTTGATACTTAACAGTGCCTTTGAATACCACTTGCCCTTAACTTACAGTACTTAAGTGACTATCTTCGACTTAAGATATCCTTTGAATATGGACCCAGAATTAATGGACTGCTATTCCATTTAGACATTCATCTTTCACAATATTGTATTTTCCAAGAGATTTCCAATGCTCAATTAAAATGACGTATCAAGACTTTATGACTATAATATAATCCAATCATTAGAGAAATCTGTGCAATATAATATTACGGTTAATAAATACTGCTGAGCAAATTTTAAAAAAATTACACTAAAAAATTTGTACCAAGCTATAAAAGCTAAAATCTAAACATAAAGATAACTGTGCCAAATTTGAAAACTTGCATACGGAAATATACAGGTACCGTAATCCATAAATATAATCCCCTTACTAATTTAGTCTTTCCCTATGTTTCTTTATCCCCCATTGTCTGTTGACTTTTAGTGCAGAATCGAAGAAACGGTTTGAATATTTGTTTTCAACCAGATTTTTGTGAATATTCATGATTTTAAGGGGGAAGAATAATTGAGTGAAGAGGTGGGGCGATACTTGAAACCTTATCTCTCAACAATTCTGTGTTTCGAGATAAGAATTGATCCTATTACTATTAATGTAGCAAGTATGGGTATGAATTACCTCAGGGTTTTATAAGTGCAATTGACAACATTTTTTTGATCAAAACAACGACTGATTATTGTTATTCCTAATATTTCTGACACACCCAACTACAATTACGCATATATAATCCTACAAATCATCACATTTTAAATTGAGGCATTTGTAAATCGTCACTAGGAAGCCATCTTTGAAAGCTGTCATTCGGCATACCTCCGTTAACTCTGATTCCATAAAACCATGCATTGAAAGTTTTACGCACTTTTTGAATGACGCCATTTTGAGAATTTCTTTCTAAAAGCGGCAAGTTTTAATAATGTAAAAAAACGATAGTCGAATCAGATTTGTATGGGTGTAGCTACATTTTATCATTGGTTGTATTTACTGTTGCACACACAGTAGGTTAGGATGCGGTCCAGTTGTCAAGGTTTTCCAAAAGAAGTGTGTAGAATGGTGTTTGATGGCGTTGTCAAGTCGGATACAAAGGAAGCTTCATTAGTTTAAATGCGAATATTTGAGAAAAGGCTATAGTTGTGTCACTGCATTGGCCCCAGTAAGTTTAATAAGTCATAAAAGTATAAAATTGTTTCATTTTTAAGATCTTACATGTATTAATACAAAAATTGAGTTTGCCACATAAAACTGAAGGCTTCCAATCGTAGCTAAAAACAAACACATTAGCACATCTCACTGTTTTTAGCTACGTTCTCGTAGAAACGGATACTAGTAATACTACTTCCAATATGTGTATCTCAAGACTAAAAACTTTAATGGATTGAAGCAAGTCGGTGGCAAATGTTGCTTCATCTATGGCAAAAAGCACTCAACCCAATGAAAATTTGGGACAAGGTTAGAGCATTCACAAGAATTATAGGCAGCAAACAACTTAGAGGTGACTTTATAAATAAACAATGCAACAATGGCGAAGGAGCACCAAGTGAAATATGGACTCAGTCTGTTTACTTTTAGTGTGTCAATGTTTTAAACATTGTTACAATAAATATTTTTTTCTTTTTCTGTAAAACCAATGGGTTGATCTATGGGTCGAGATACTACATATTAAAGTACAGGAAAACAATTTTCTCACAATTCTAACATGTAACCTTTATTGTTAGTGTTAAATTGTCAAATCTAATCTACTGATAATGTAGGTTTATGTCTGTCAACTAGAAAATCCCTCAATTACAAAATATCTGTTTATGCTTCAATTATCTATACTTAGCAAAACACTACTACTTATAAAAAGCATTATCTGGACTGAATAATCAGTTTGTAAATTACAGGGATCTTTTTGCATCTGCAGTATTATATATGTGAAAACAGCTAGTACATGTCTCCCACTTTCAACATTATCTGGACTGAATAATCAGTTTGTAAATCACAGGGATCTTTTTGCATCTGCAGTATTATATATATGAAAACAGCTAGTACATGTCTCCCACTTTCATCATTTCATCCTGTTTAGAACAACAACGTAAATTCGTAATCATCATACACAGATAATATCTGTAACCCAGAAATCTAGCATAAATAATGATAATAATAATAGTATTCTAGTTTAAATATGCGTTATGTAAGATTTAGATTATGAAACATGATTACAATGAAACTTTCAGTCAGATTGATAAGAAACAGTACACATTGTCTAGTACATAATAAGTCTCTATCATTTGTTAGGGTTTCACACTGCGTAGCTTGTGTGAAACACTATTGTTTTTGTTAAAATTATTCTTATTATTATTAAGCTTTCATATTACATATGAAAGCTTATTGTTTCTGTTAAGATTATTATTATTTTTTTTTTGTGTATTTTCTGCAAATCGGATTTCTCAGAATCTAACCATGGGATCTTTCTAAAACTTTGACCTACCCCCCCAAAAATGGGGTGCGAACGTTGTTTAAATATATTTTCAAAACGTTTTACGAATCCGAAATCACCGAATTTTACGAACGAAAAAACTGACAATGCATAGTCGTAACTTTGTTATTTTTTGACCGATTTTACTAATTCTTTTTTCTTTGAATACCTTGAAAAAAATCATTTTCATCTGCAGTTTCACATTTTCGAATTTCGAAAATTCGTCGCTGTGATTTCGAACCGGAAGTTTAGACCAATTTGACAACTTCTTTAATAGTTGTACGATTTTCATGAAATTTAGTATACAAGTAGATCTTACCGACGTGACTTCAAAAATATAATTAGAAATTTTCTAAATTATCTCCCCTTGGTGAAATTAAGGATCAAAGTTTTCAAAAAAATGGTCGAAATATAGGTCAGAATGACCTAATTTTTTTTTTCGATACTAGACAAGGAATTACTGATTCGTACACAAAATATGGAGTTTGTCGATCGAACCGGAAGTGCCACCATCTTTGAACGTGAAAAATCAAAAAGGCTTTTTTGCTATTTTACTTAGAGACTCGGGAGTTATATTTTCGGAATCCTTGAAGGAATGCCTAAAAATCTATCGGATCAGAATTTTGATTTCGGTCATGTGATGGTCACAATTTTGAATTGAAAATGAAAAATAGAAGCAATTTGAAAGTCCCGGACTTCGGAACACAATAACTCTCATTCTAATTAAGCTAGAATGTTCAAATTTGGTTTAGACGTTCACTAGGTCAATGTTATGATGGAGTTCAAAGATGAGCATTTTCTGCTTAGGGTAAGCAGAGATAAGCATGCTGATTTGTTGATTCTTTAGGGCACGATAACTTCGGTTATAATGAAGGGAGGGCGGTGAAACTTTTGTCAATAGAGAGTCTAATAGGTAGCCTGTTTTGTGAAATGATTGTATCATTTTTTTTAAATATCAGGGATAGCCGAAAAAAAGAGATTGAAAATCCAAAAAGTCGTATTTTTACAATTTGGAGCATGTTTAGAGGTCTTTCTTGTAAAGTCAACATACTATTTTTTGGGAACTTCTTCTACAAAGAGTCTTATTGGTAGTCTTTTATATGAAACCATCGATCAACAGTCCAACATATCAGGAGTAGAAGAACAAAAGGATCGAACATTGAAAACGGCACCCTTTCATTGTTGAGCGAAACATGAAGTGTGGGTGACTACAATCTACGCATTTAGTCATCGTATAGAGCTTATTCAACAGTATCGAATTCCAACTGCTTAGGGATATTTTACGTGCACTCCAATGTGTACACGGGACCTTGGTTTTTCGTCCCATCCGAAGGACTAGACAGCTGTGCTTGTCAGGCCCTCCGTTCTGCCTTACTGACAAGGGAACCACGCCGGGAAATCGAGATGAACTTTCTCTGTGCAGAACTTTCAATTCAGGCAAAACGTTTATTGCATACGATTAAGCTGGTCAGTTGGAGCTTATTTTCAAAAGTTTTGTAATAATCGGTTGGTAATTAAAGTACCGTGCACATTAAACTGTTAAAACAGAAAATTTCGCCCGGTTGAAATGTTTCTTGCTATAAGTCAGCAATTTTCCGAATTCCGGGAGGCTGGATGGCTGAATGGTTAGCATGTGCTCGCTGTATCGTAACTTTTGTCATTGAGTCAACGGGCGTCGTTTCGATCTCCAGGTTGCACGTGACATGGTGTATGATGTCCAACCTCGTGGGTTTTCTCCGTGTTCTTCGGTTTCCTCCCAACGGCTAAAGACCAGTACGTGCAAGGGGAGTTTTTAAATAAAATTAAAAAACATATGTTAGTCCCGAAATGACCTAGTTTGTGTCGAATGGACGTTAGGCCGCATTTCTCTCTTTCTCTTTTTAAAGTTTTGTAATAATCGGTTGGTAATCAAAGGTACTGTTAAAGTGATAAAACAGAAAATTTGGCCCGGTTGTAATGTTTCTCACTTTAAATTCAGCAATTTGTCGATTTTAAGGGGCAAACGTTTATTGCGAACGATTAAGCTGGTCAGGGGGGGCTTATTTTTAAAAGTTTTGTAATATACGGTTGATAACTAAAGGTACCGTGCAAATTAAACTGTTAAAAAACAGAAAATTTGGCCCGGTTGAAATGTTTCTCGCTGTGGGTCAGCAATTTGCCGATTTTGGGGAGGTTGCGTGGCTGAATGGTTAGCACGTGCGCTCTGTATCATAACGTCTGTCATTGAGTCAACTGGCGTTGTTTCGATTTCTTGGTTGTACGTGACAAGGAGTATGGTCGCCTGTCCAACCTCGTAGGCTGTAACGCCGCTGCCCGGGTAAAATTTCCCTCATTGCACACTTTATGGCGTATGCCCGTCTTCATTAGCCCATTTTAGGAGCAGAACAGTAGGACGTTAAACCCCATTCAATTTCATTTCATTTTGTCTATGTTGCTTATTTATTATAGTGGATAAATATTTTTCTGGTTCTAGCAATTATTTAATTTCTGCATAGAAATCTTGCTTTGGCCAGTTTTTTTTTATTGCAGAGTGCCATTCTTGTATAATTCCGTCTATGATCCTTTGTTTAAAACATGCTTAAGAAGTCGTCACGATTTCCTACTTATAACCAAACATATTGGAAATATTAGTCTGGCATTATTAAATCCTAATTTTATTGGTCTTATTTAAAATTAAACTTTCATTTAACTATGAACAACCCTTAACTATTAAATACTCTAAAACAGTAGCTCAACCTTTTGACCTAAACTCATTAATTTACCATTTTCTTGTGGGCGACTTCTTATTCTTCCTATATGACATATTGCACGTGTCTGATTTCAAAGGGGGGTTGGGTGGCTGAATGGTTAGCACGCGCGCCTGTCATTGAGTTAACTAGCGTGTTTTCGAATGCCCGGTTGTACGTGAGGTAAGGTCGCCTGTCCAACCTGCCATTTTTAATTTGTTTTTCCCGCCATTTTCATTTCATTTTCTCATCCGTCTCATTACAGTAATACAAGTTTCAGTTATTTCCCTTTAGTTTTCAGATTATTGTTATGCCTGGGTGCAATGTTTCATACTATGTTTAGACTTGTAACTTCGCGAGTTTTTGACCAATTTTGATAATTTTTTCTTCTTATCCTTTTATTTAGGATACTTGATACAATCAATGACACGTGACGATGGATATGAAAGCTTTCATATCTGCATGGGACAGTAGCAGATCTAGTTCTTCTTATTATTATTATTTTTTTTTTTCCAATTTGCTTATATCTCAGCAACTTCTTGTCGGATCGATAAAATGTCTTCAGTTTTACTGAGAAAGTGGGTGTGACTTAGAGATTAAAGCTATTCCCGGCATTCTGCGACATTGCGACATGTCCGAAATCATCGAAAATGTTGTTTTTTGAAATATTGCCGTAATATTAACAATAATCATTGGATTTTAGCATATGATGCATTTTGACATAGTCAGAAACAGGGGACATAGCTATGTTACTTTTGATTTTTGATTTTCGACGAATCTTGGATGATATTAGGCGCCAAATTTTGAAAATTTAAATTTTTACAAAAAACTTTTTTATTTATTAATTTTTTTATATGACATTTTAACCAAGGTTAAAGAGTCATCTGATTTGAACAAAAATGTCAACATTTTTTGTTTCCATAATTTTCCTTGGCCGCCATAGGCTTATTCAGTTTTTCAGTCCTACATTATTTATTTATTGTTCGATTTGTATAAAACCATGTTCATATGTTCCGTGGTTCAAAATGCCATTTTTTTTGTTACCGGTAAAGTTTCCTGTAGGCACCGGAAGTCGCGTAAATTCAACAAAAACTACAATATTGACAGTTCGGTACAACTTTTTGAAAGCAAATATTATTTTTTTCAAATCTTATATGACTGAAAAGATGTGTCATGTAAAGGCGAACAAAACATCGGGCTCAGTTTTTTTAATTTCGATTTCGTTTCTGGCAATTTGGATTAAAGGGTGAAAAAAGGTGTCAATATAAGCTATTTACAACCCATCCAGCGTCATCATATTAAAAAATATATCTTCGTAACACTCATAAACTCGTAGTAATAACCCATACAAAGAGAATGTATGTGAAAATTAATTTGTAATTTGCGCAGTTGCCGAGAAATAGGCAATTTTGCATGAGTCACTTTTCACGTAATTTTGGCTGTAAAAGAATCAATAATTATTCGATTTTCAATTTTCTTTCGCCATTGGATGCCCAATACCATAGTGGCCTATGTCAAACCTTTACCTCTTGTGCTGTCACCGGAAATGACGTCATTTACTCAAAACTTAAATTTTAGCCCTCAAAAACAATATTTTATTCAAATGAGTCGTACTTGTTATTTGTTTCAAATTATGATATTTGATTCTATTGATCAATTAGAATGAACCCATACAATCACACAGGTACCACAAAATGGTTTCCAACTTGTACGGTTGCAGAGAAATGGGCGATTTTCCTTAAGTCATTTTTCAAGGTTTTTGGTCTATAAAAGTGTCAGTTATTATTCGATTTTAATAAAATTTTCACCATATGATATCTTATATCATTTATGATTTCATAGAACTAATTTAACATTTTCAGTATTTCCGGAAGTAATGTCATTTTGGCAAAAACTGTATTTTTAGCCTCCAAAACAGATATTTTTTTCAAATGAGTCTGATTTGTAATATATTTAAAATTATGATATCTGATTCCAATCAACAAATAGATTGAGCCCATACGATCATATAGATACCAAAAAAATAGTTTTTATTGTGTGCGGTTGCAGAGAAATAGACGATTTTCTACAAGTCACTTTTCAAGGTTTTTGGTCTATAAAAGTGGCAATTCTTATTCGATTTACATACAATCTTCGCCATATGATGCCTTATGCCATTTCTGATTTCATAAAACTAATTGAACATTTTCATTATCACCGGAAGTAATGAAATTTTGCCAGGATCACTTACAAGTAACATATATATAAAATGAATTGATATTGCTGGATTTGGTTGATTCTTCGTCCATTTTATTTGATGTTTGCAATGCTGATGTGGAAACCTGTTTAATGGTTTCATTGGTATCGGAAGTGAAATATGTTCATGTGCAACGTGGCACTGAAATTAACGTGGCACCAGTGAAACCCGTCATTCCTGCATGCAGGTCTAGTTTTAATTCTATTTAACATTTCGACCATTTAATGGCCCAGAGTGTTGATTATGGACTTATCACGGAACAGAAATAAAAAAGATCTGCAAGAGTCAGATTTTGCATTTTGCTTTTGTGATGTGGTATTGTGAAATATGGTGTGGAATTACTCCTGATTGATGAGGTGTCTTGTACCTCTGTCAGATCTGAGTGGAGATGCCCTATATAGATATGCACATTTGCTGTGAAGGTGTTAAGAAATCATCCCAAGAAATACTAACGATCTGTAAACATAATAATTGTGTAGCAATAATACTTTCTGTAAACTTATAGAGAAAAACCACTCAGTCAGTAGGTATAATTGTAGTTGAAATATTGCTAGCCGGATGTGGACAGTGTGGTTGACAAAGTGTATACTGTATGTGGGCGTGGCCTGCCTCTGTTTTCGTACACCGTACAGCGGCAATAGTTGTTCTGCAAATTGAAAACAAGTATGGCGATTATGTATGGCAGTATATTTTTTATGTAATTACTTCTGTAGTTTTGTAATCGGAGTTCAGCTTAAAGGTAAAATGATGCAGTATTGCTAATCTATACCACCAACTCCTGCTATTTCACCGCAACAGTGTCATTTGGTTTTACCTTCAGATGATCATATATTCCTCTTTATCCAAACTAAAATGATCTAGTACAGGGACATACAGTAAATAAAATAGTTGAATAAAACCCAAAATACTGCAAACAATACTTTATCAAATATGACAAAAATATATTTATCTCGAATTCCTAAGTTAGATTTTTAATCATTTTACATACATAATGTTACCATTGTATCACAATGTAACAATCTAAAATCAATATGAAAGCTCATCAATTTTCATATACTATGTATTGATTTGTGAACTACAGATGAATAAATCTAGAAATCAATCTAGAAACAAAACACTAACAAACTGAGACATAGGTAAGGAGAGAGAATTAACACAAACTAGGTCATTTTGACACTAAGATGTGGTTCAATTTTATTTCAATAATTTGCTTGGATCTGTATTGGTGGGATGAAACCGGAGAAAATGTAAGAGGTTGGACAGACGACCCTACTCCTTGTCACGTACAACTGGGGAATTGAATCCAGGTCAGTTGACTCAATGACAGACCTTGTGCTATAAAGCATTCAGCCATCCATCACACCTCACCCACTCCCGGTAAAGTGTGATCTGTATTCGTTTACACATTATATAAGATTTCTATGTACCCTGATATAAAGTAATATTCAGATACTCTTTGATGTAGGGGAAAATAAGGTGGCTCATTGAGTAAGACATTGGATTGTTAAGCTGGAGGTCTCCTATTCAATCAGTGTGTTGGTTTAGACAATTCATCACGAAAAAAAGGTCCCATGTGTGTAGCGCCACTCACTGTCCAGGAAAACTTTCCTTCATAGCACACTGTATGCTGTATGGTGTATGCCCAGGCCGAACAGAATATGACATTAAAACCCCATTTAATTCCTTGATATGGGTGAGAAAATTGACTGAAATTATTTTTGTACAATGTACATATCATGAATACTTATATTTCCAACTCGTTATATTTTAAGCTGTGTACATCTAGCCCATCAGGAGGAGTTTATCAGGTAGTTCCTTGTGATTCTATGACAGATATACAAGATAATAATAGTATACCTACTGGCTGGGTATTCAGAATAATCTAGATGAATGATATGCACATAAGACGCCAATCAGTGATGTTCTGAATTCCAATAGATTCCTGGAGGCTAATTCTTTTCTTGATCTTTACTATTAATCTACTTCCCCCCACGATTCCTTTTGTGAAAGCCTATATTGAATATTAAATGGTAAAAGAAGATTTAACAATAATCAATTAGTGTAAAAGAGATACACAATGGATAACCTTCGATCTCGCTTCAAAAAAAGGTAAGGAAATGACAATGTCATATGTTTATCATTGCAAAATGCAACATTACTCTTTTACCCTTCCAGCCATCCTGATATCAAATATGTATTGCTTTTTGATGGAAGAAATTAAAATGACATTATAGCAAATTTCATTATATTTGCATGGAAATAACAAAAATTATTGAAGAGAAAAAAAAACTTAATGTGAAGTGCAGCAACTTTTAACCCAAATCAAAATTCTTATACCATTAATAAAGTAGCCCAAACACTCTCGCATGAATTTGATCTTGGAAATCTAAATGAAATGACAGCATGAAATTTAATTAAAACCGTGAATCTACAAGCGATTTTTTAAAATCATAAAAAAGAATATTAATGAAAAAAAAAAATCCAATGTAGTAACAAAATAACATGGTTTTAATCAATTTAGACTCTTGACTAGATACAGTTACTGATTAAATGGAAGTGAGTGGCAATACAGATAATTCTAATCATTTAAAACATTCATCTGATTAACATTTTATTTTTACATGCACTCAAATCTCATTCATTTCTAACAAAAACAAAAAATCAGTTTACTGGGACCATAAATATACCAGTAGTTGACATAAATAAAGACTTGAATTGAAAGGTTCTTGTTCAACCTATTTGCCTTCAAGATTTAAAAGCTTGCATACATTTGAAACTTCTGGGATAACAATAGTCTACAAAAATGACTGTTAGCACATTCAGCTTAAGTGGTGCATTTATGTAGCACTGCATGACTGTATCTTCTAGACAGATCCAAGCTAAAGAATTTAGTTACAGATTCACATACACCACAAAAAACAAACAAATCTAATCACAGTGAATTACACTTAGAAAATATGTGATATATTATATATCATTTTTAAAATCTGCTTATCATTTTTCCTTTTTTTTAAACATCAGAATGATGTGAACTATATCTGCCTAAAAACAGCAATATTGAAATCTGGATATAACATGCAAAATCCTTCTTGAAATTCTCTTTATACTATTTTGTAAGCGTGTCAGTAATTTTTTTTCAAAAAGATCAATCTGTCAGTGTACAATGATTGACAGATCACAGATTATCAAAGTGATAACATGCCGAGTTACATGAAAATGCTTCATTGCTCAAAAAAAGCCTCTGACATCATTCTAAAAAAAAATCTACAACTAACTGCATTAGCATTCATTGAAGTAACATTCGATACAGTTAAAATGGCCATAAAATAGCAACCATTGGTTTTATTGTTTTCCGTAACAGTGGAAAGTAAAACAAGCCAACAGTGAGGCCGATGTCCCCCGCCGAAATCCCAAAATAAATAGATGACACATATTAATTAATCGCCATTTATTTTTTTCAAACGTATCGAACAATCAAACTGTACACAAAGTGTCATCCAAAAGTAGTTTATAAACAAAAATGCTAAAACCGACGAGAAAAATGAAAATGTACCCTAGTTAGGAGGACCCTAAAGGCAGACAAAAGGGCCCCCACACTTGACAAAAGGGACCCTCTGGCCAAGGGAAAGGGCCCATGTGTCCGAATCAATCGTTTCTATACACTGTTACTGTCGAATCCATTACTGAATGAGAATGCAGTCATTGTATTGGCATAAAAATCATCAATCAAGATGAACCTACTGTGTGAGTCATGGTAAATAATAAACAGATTTCTACGATTATGAACAAACTGTTCTACTTTGGTTATTATCAACTTACCTATGTGTTTAAAATCACCTCCCGTTACATAAAATCCATTGCAGAATAAAATATTCCAACGAACAAAAAGGGTTCTCTCTTGAAAAGTCGATGTTTTTGCTTGTATTTTGTCCATCACAACATCACAACATTGCATATGGGCTAAACCATCGTAATATTTTGAAGGGGCTAAAGGTTGACAATTTGTGACCCACGTGTGTTGTAATCAAAACAGCGCACAGCCTTTTTGGTCGTTTGAGTTTGGGCAAGAAAATAGCAACTGAAGACAATGACATTAATTTTGAACCACCTGATTGTCAGTCTACTAAATTTTATTTACCGATTATACGAATATTCGTAAATACATGTATAATATTGCTTTTAACCTCATAATTTCACCCCTGTATATTATATATATTTTTATAAAACATATTACAACCCAGTCAATTACAGACAACCTTTTAGTTAACATTTATAAATAAACACACTTTATTTCATAATTCTAATTGATCATATTTCGTGTGAAAAAAATCCACCGCTTTACCAAGTTTCATCACTCTCACTTAATTAGAACTAAAGTTATCGTGTCCCAAAGCATCAACCAATCAAATTGCTTATCTCTGCTTACCTTAAGTGGAATATGCTCATCTTCAAACTCCATCAAGGCATTGACCTAATAAACACATACACCAAGTTTGAACATTCTAGCTCAATTATGAAGAGAGTTATTGTGTCCCGAAAAGTGTGACGGACAGACGGACAGACAGACGGACGAACCCTTTCCTCGAAAGGTGGAGGACAATTAGTAACAAGAATACATTATCGAAGATTACACAAAGGCTCTGACATCCATCGGATAAATGAAGCCAGCATAACTTTTTCTCCAGCTGTGGCAATGGCATTTAGTAATTGAACTGGATATACATAGGACAGAATTCTATGAAACACAATTACTGTCTATTTTTTCTACTAGGATTCAGATGTCACCAACTAAATGATGATAAAGACTGGAGAATCCTATCTTAATTCCACAGAATTGTGTCTTGTGTATAAAATATACTCAAAGGTTCATGTAAAAAAAACATTAAAGGGATGTTGAATAAATTTTAAAAAAAAAATATTTAGCAACCTGTGATAATCATGTTTCCCATATTGGAAATATTGGGCTAGACATCCTGGGTTCCAGCTCAGACCTGTCGACCCCTCAGAGCTGAAATGCAGTAGGGTAGTGTGAAAAAGGCAGTAAAAACCATGATTTGGCAGTAGATTTCCAAAAACGCGTAAATTCGCACTTCCAAGGGTAATTAATTTGGAAATGTCAAATGATACATTGAATTGTAGGCCTAAACAATACAAAAATTGCATTAAATGGGTAATAAATAAATAAACAAACATTAGCAATGAACCATATCTAAAATTATTTATTAAACCAAAATTGAATATGTACCCTACAGAAAGAAATAATTAGTATTCATTAGTAAAGTAAAAAATAATTAAAATTAGCAGTCCAGTAGTAGGCCTACTGGTAGTAGATTCTACCATTTTTCTTTTGTTTTAACTTAGTATGATTTTAAAAAAATATCCTTGAGTGACATGTGTTTCCTATTCCGAGAGTTTTTGTCAATTTTATTTAATGTAAGATAATTGTACATATTATATAGATTTTATAGCAATTCTTGATTCGGAATAGAGAGAGGAGGGTATAAAAAGAAAGTTTTGCATAACGACTAAATAAGTAAATATTGGCATTGATTTAATCATGCTTTATCATGCAGTGCCGTGACGTTAATCCTCTTACAATACAATTCAGTGTACGTGATTTTTTCTCCCAGGATTCCGTAAATCTGCTTTTAAATTTAATCGAGGGAGCCTTCCATGTAAGTCGTATCAGCAAGACGTATTCTCATCTTGAAATTCAAGTTCCAGGTTGTGTTGCATTCGAAGTATTGTATTACAAGCTATACTGACTGTACGTACGCGCGCAAACGAAAATGCTGCCATAAATTGGTCACTATTTGTGTAATTTATCGCTACGTATTTTAAGGGTATTTGTAACACGTGGCAATAATATATCAGCTTTATTAACTCTAAAAAAGGTTGAAACAAATCTCTTAGCTAAATTACACCTTACAACACCCCAAGTCGATGTTTACATGCAAAAAGTTGCCTCCCTTAGTTCCAAAGTTTTGGCGACAAAATTAAAAAAAACTCTTTGTTTAAAAATGTGGTAGAAATCTATTACCGCGCAGTAGAGCGGTACACGAGGCCATTTCGTGGCATTTTAACGCGTGATGCGGTAGAGTTGACAGGTCTGTTCCAGCTTCAAATGCATTTGGCATAAATGTGGGCTCTAATTTAGCCCAACAGGATTATTTGCAGCAGGGGGGAGGGGGAAATATATTTTAAGTATTTTTGAATTATAATGCTCTTTTTTATTAATGTTTTTTTACTGTAATTTTGTTACAGTCAATCATTTGTTTTATGATAATCAAACAACATTTTACTCCATATCAAGATGATTTTCGTTAATTCTTGCATTGAGCCACACAAATATTGGTAGTTCAAACTAAATATATAAGATGCAAAATGAAGAGTTATTGAACAGAGTACACATTCCACAGAAGTCTAAGTTTTTTTTATATATAATTGTGACTCGCAGACATGTTCAATGTAACATGGTCAATCAACTGTCAAAACGTTACCAAGGCATCAGGATAAAGTCTGACTTAAAAAGATTTACACAATGCACAGGATACATTGATGGAAATTGCTAAGGAAATGAAATAGAATGTGTTCAACTATCAGACTTTGGGCTTCCAGCACATATATATGTTCTTAAATTACAGGGTAATTCCAAAATTGGCAAGGGATTTCGAGTACTAATAGACTTTGATGCAGAAAAAGCAAATGTCAATTCAACCTTTTGTTGTTGATTTTCATTTCCATTGCTATTTTTGTATTGGTTGCTTCTACAGCATATATTGGGCTAATTGGTGCAGTTTTACCAGTAAAAGACATGCCAACAGATAGTAGGGCTGATAATCCAGGCCAAAATAAATACTGACACTCCTTAATTAATTATTTGCACATTTATCTACACCAAGTTCTTCCCCAAGTGGAAGCAGAGTTACTGGTACTCCAAAAGATTTGATGCATAGACAAACAGTTGTTCATTATCCTTATCATACTGAATCATGCTTTTATTAACCAATACAGACTTTTAACAATTCTATCTCAATTATAGAAGGAAAGTTATTATGTTCCAGAAGGTGTGGACAGACATAGGCAGTTTGATGAATAGATAGACAAGGTAACAGTAGAATACATGGAAGATCAATTTTAATAGTCCCCTGATTTCTTTGAAAGGCAGGTGAAAATAAATTTGATTCAGGAAAATGTAGTACTATTTCGAACACAAAGTTTTTTGTAGAAACTTGCAATAAATTCTCAAGTGATATAGATATATATATCCAAAATTATTAGTACAACAGCAAAGCTGCACTACTTTGTTTCACGGTAAATGATAAAAAAATAAAAGGTATGCCGACACAATTAAACTGATTTCAACACTGGTTTATTAACATTTTAAAGTACTTTTCGTCCGTCTTGGGACTATTCATAAATAATGTCATTGTATAAAGATGGACATTATAGTATATTTACATAGAAATTACACTCTGGTTTGAATTGGCTATAGTACCATTGTCTATATGGTTACATATAGTATATCCTTAACTAATAATATATATATTATAGTTTATGTTATTGCAGCGCCACTAAAAAGACTAATCCTTAATTCTAATCCTTTCTGTGTTTACAAGAAAGTTGATGCCAACCTGTTTAATTACTTCAGGTAATATTGCGAACACTAGCTACAGCATATGTTATGTAAGATGAGTTCCTGACAGTTATTGTTATTCAGGTTATCTAATGTAGAATAAAACTAATATTAACAAAGCGAACAGTTAGAGTTCTAGGTAACCATGTAAACTTAAATATGACACTGTGTTCTGTGAAAAACTAATAAAACTGCGAGACATTTCATCATTAAATGTGAAAAATAAGCTTTTAAAGGTCAGGATTGTTTCATGTTTTAGATTTTTGCTTTTAAGAATGAATATATATATAGGTCCTTGCAATTGACAGGATAGAGATCAACCTGAAAGAAAGAAAATTTATTTAAAGTCTTGTCATTACAGTTTGGGGGGGTTGTTTTTCGCGAATACAATGACAGAAACATTTTGCTAGATGTGGCGACATGAGTGACTAAATGCCAGTATATCTGGTACATTAAGATATGACAAATCTAAGACAGATAATTAAAAAGAATGTTAAAAGATGAAAAAAGGGGCTAATGGCATGTTGTGGAGGGATACACCTTGTCATTAAAAAAAGACGTTTAGATTTCTTTCATTTATGGATTCAGAACTGGCGTGATTTGATTAATTGAAAGTATGGTTGTTAAAGTCACTATATAGACTGTGTAATTTACAACAGGGTTCTAGAACTAAAATGATTGATGGGGTTGACACTCATGATTGGAAACCAATGTTCAGTCTACGATCATTGATCAGTTCCATCAGTGTACACCCGATCTACCTCAATCAGCATTTGATGATGACAAGTTACAAGTATTGGACACGCTGATGATCAACAATCTCATGTTCCTTAAATCTGAAAGGTTTTAATACAGTACCACCAATTCATATATTTCATCTTCTTCAATGTCTTTCAATTAATTACTTATGTACAGTTTTGCATCAGGCATTTTTATTATATTGAGGAGGAAGGCCCTTTGGCATACATATTTGAGATGCAATGAACTGTGTAAGAATATGGTCTTTAAGACCATATTGTGTCTTTGGGGAAATTGTTAAAAAACAACTATTTTTATCAAGTCAAATTCACATGCACCTAGTGCACTGAATTGAAAGCTATACATAAAAAACAAGTGATGTTTTGGTAAAATCCTAATTACTGTCAAAATATTCGTCAAGTTCTTCTTGTTATTTAACCTACGGTTGGAAGACCATATAAGGAGTATCGCCTGATTGTAGTGGTGAGAATTGTAAGGCTTTATTCCATATTTGGAATGGAATTTAGGTTCAAAGTTAATCTTGAGCCTGCAGGAACTGGGGGATATAAAATAGGGGGTAGAGCGGGATTCGTTAGAAACTCACACAGATATTCAACCAGCCATTATCTGTTGAGAACAAGGAACCTGTAAACTTGTTAGCTTGACAATCAAGTTCTTATACCTTAAACACTGGTATTAGTTTACGATCACACAAGACACAACAAAGAAGAAGTTCTAAAAGTACCAGTAGTACTACAACTGTGGTTTCATGTCTTACTTTACTTCACCAGTCGGATCAGGCCTTTCTTTGATCATGCTTTTCTCATGCAAGGGGAAACCAGGCCAGATAAACCTGATGAACTTTCTTCACCAAGATCGGGAAGGGATGACGCCAGCTCTTTACTCACGCAAAGCCACTGTGGTTACCGGTACTTGGGGAAGGACCAAGGATAGGTCTTATCTTTCGAACAGCTTATGTCATTTAGTTTGAGTAATTGTACTAATTAGCTCATGATGATATCAATGTACATCAATGTAGCAATATTCTAAGAATGGAGAATGGAGATATGTCGCTCCTAAATGTAAATGTAAAATAGACAAGGGGATGAAAATATGATCATAAAAACAGGCTGTTCCTTGCCAGACCCTCCTTCCTGAATCACTGATAGCAAAAACAGTAATTTTATCATTCTTAATACCTCAATATCTAATGTATAAACTGTAAAATAGATTAGCTTTAGTCACTTAAGTATTTCTGGGAACTTAAATAAATTATATTATTTAATTCTACACAGATAAATTCTATCTGGTCATAAAAGTCTCTGACTAATTCCTACCTTGGTTCAGATCAAGTCTAATAATTACAATTAAAAGAAATTTATCGGATAAAGGCAGTTTAATAAGGTGTACAGATACAATATCTACATGAAGGTAAATACCTATATTTGTACATCAAATAGGATGACAGTGTCTGTGTACAAAGCGGAACATTATACTGTATGTATTAATTACATACAAACATTGAATCCAGAACAATGATCTCATCATACAATATATCATTAATTTCCCATAAGCATACAGCTTTGTAATCGAACAAATTAATAGCTCTTGCTGTGTAAATAGATTAGAATCTATTGGAGATATCACAGGAATAATGTCTTTAAACTTCGGAACCTCTTAATATCAATTAATGATTGATCCATGGGAAGCTCTTTCTTATACTCTATCTGCTGGTTCAATGGGTTAATTTCTTTCGTTTTATTGAGCCTCTGAAGATTTACTTAAACTTTTTCTATTTCATGCTTAGGTTGATGGTTTTTATCAATTTTCTGAAAAAGCTTATTTAGCCAGATATTTCTTTAGACCAATTTCAAAATATGAATGGAAATTCGACATGCAACATATTATTTTAAATCAAATTACAAATAAGAATTGCAATTTGACACACAATATATTATATGACACACAATATATTAAATGACATTCACATGGACATTTTAATCATATTAAAATCTTTGGGATCTGGGTGAAAACTTCATGAATGTTTGTAAATATATGAACATGGATACTAATTTGTTCATACATAACATTAATTTCTCATGGTTTTATGAAAAATTGCAACTTGTCATTTTCCAAGCACAGTCATGACAATTATTTTTTTTGTCAGACAATCTGGGCCAATAACTTGATTTTTTTGGCCCTTGCAGACTTTCAGATAAAAATGTGTTTAGATGATCAAACAAATGATATAATTGCTCTTGAGCATTCAAAATGTGTTTTCTGAATACCAAAGTAGAATTTACATCTCTACCATTGCATTACTTTAGTCATACAGGAATTACCACTGACAAGACAGCTAGAACTTGAAAAATCCTGTCATTCCAGTCATGGATTGCAATTAAGGTTATTACCTATAATAATCCACTGAGAATCATAGACACACATAAGAGAATTTTGAAGATGTAAAAAATGTCAACATGGCAGATTATATAAAGGTGTTACATAGAATTAGATGAACTAGAAGTTACAATAACACCCATCCTATTCCAACTGATTAATTATTCAAAACCACAAATGGTTCACAATCTAATTTGAGTGTTATTTACAATACCATCATTAATGAATTTTTAAAATTGTGTTTTTCAGACAACCCTAATTTATTTCTCTGACAGCAATCTATAAAAGCTGACTATAATTAAAGGTTGAAAGGAGTTGGGGGATTTTACATGACTATAACTGGCTTCAGTCTGAATCGAACATTAATGGAAGCCTCATAGCAAAACCATTCATGTAAAATCTGCTACTCCTGTACCAGGTCTTGTGTGTAATTTGGTGTAAAAAAAGAACCTTGACAGGCTTTTACTAATAGGAAACTATACCACTGTTATACCATACATTTCTACAATCATGAAGGCAGTGTTTCATCCATATTGTAATAAAAGACAGATAATGTTTAGAGCTACTTGGATCATCTTTTAGAAAAATTCTGGGTGACCTCGTTCAAGCTCTACTCTTAATTAAAGAACACATTAGAGACATCATCAACTAGATCTTTCATTATTGAGTCTCCAAGCTTAAAGATGACGAAGGCGTTACTAAATCTATCAAATTTGTTTATTCATTATCTGTTAATCGTGTTTCCCCCTTTGTAATTATAGATTACTACCTCAGGTTCCGCCAATGTTGGCACAAATTCATTCTTTATTTTGGTGTATAGCTTTTGAATGGAAAGTCCAGTAGTTTATGACTATCTATTGTTATAATATATAAATAGATAGACCATCTCCTATAATAGTACCAGGCACCATGATACAAACTAACATGGTAGGTTATGAAGGCTCTAGTGGTAATTTAATAAAACTCTGTGATATCACAACTGTCTAGCCATATATAAATAGGATTTTTTTTATATCATACTACTAAAAATTCACTATAATTCTGAGTGGGATTTGATTTTCTTAGATTATAATGAGAGACAAGAGTTTTCAGGGAACAATGGTGGAGACAAAAGTTTTCAGGAAGGAAATATGGTAGAGACAAAAGTTTTCAGGAATGTTATAATATTTTTTTTTTAAATACACACTTCCCAAGCTTCTGTGAAGAGGACTTTGTTGCCTTATGAGTATGTTATGTTGGGTATCATATATTGGGGGTCTTTAAACACATATATTAGATATAGAACTTAATTTGTTGACAATGTATTTCTTTCAGGTTTGCAAAAGGATTTTTAAAACACAGTAGAAAAGAAGCAACATAAAAAGACAACTTTAAAATGCACATGAAAAAAAAAAGAATCTCACAAATTTAAAGTTCTATGGTGACATATCTGTATATTGAAACAACTCTTCTTCACAAGACAAGAGAAATAACCAAATTCATCCATGCAAGAAACAATCTAAATTGCTGAATCACATCAACCAATGGCCAGATCAAGTTAAGAAAAACTTCAGTACATGGTATGGGTTTAAATTCCCTTAATAATACTTAATGCTTTTAAAGGGACATTTGCATTGGTGGCCTCAGGATATTTCACTACTATTTATTGCAGACTCTTCAGTACATTAATAAGAATACAGATGCGTTGCAAAATAACTTGTAATATGGATTTTACAAGCACGCAAGGATATATTTTGGAACTCCTGTCAATTAAGTACACTTCATCAATGTCTTTGAAAACTGAATCACATTCTCTGTGCAAATGACAGATTAAAAGCCAATGGTCATCATCTCAGATAATATATAATTTTTCACAGTTTAATCTGTGTAAAATATACCCAAATTAATTTTTTAAAATTTGATTAAGAAAACAATATCAATGTATCCACTGTAGAAAATCTCTTGATGCAGTTGGATTAATAGGAGGCCCATCAAATCTTTTTGGTGTGGCTTATAAGTGGCACTGGCTTGTCTTGACATATCTCATTCATTCATATGTCTGCAGAGGATGCTGAATGCTGATAAAAATTCAATTCATCATAATTATCTCTGAAAATTTATGACAGATAATCCTTTATAGATTAAACTGTCAAAATATTGTGCTTTGCAAGGGATAAAAATCAAGCCCCTCACCCCCAAATCCCAAATAAAGACAATTGAATTAATCATTGATGTTACATTAGCTACCAATTCAATCTGAGTTTCATGTATTTGAATTCAATGGTAAAGTTAAAATATTTATTAATGATTGGATAACTGCTATTACATGTCTAGTTATTATAATTACATTTAGACATTTTACATATCCTATTACCATTTTCAGAGCCTTGCTGCCATTAGACCAACTAACTTGCTATGTGAGGCACAGACACCAGAAGGGTGCAGTATTATTAACTCTTGAGGGACACAGTTTCATACAATATATGCTAAAGTATTTTCTTTTGTTATCGGAAAAATAATCAGAGCTTGATGTGTTACTTATACAAAATAAATTTTTAAGGTTTGGTATTTTTTAAGGTTGAAGTAGACAATGTTAGCAATTGATTCATTGGTCTTCACTCTGAAAACATGATTTTGATATTTGGAGGAATCACTGACTCAGATATCAGCAAGCATTTTCTGTCATGCGAGTGGAAAATTAAATAGTTATATGATACTAATGGATATAATTTACTTTCTAGGTAAAAGTGGTTTGTATCATATTGGATATTTTAGAATTTCATCCTTATTATCACCAGTGCTGCAGTATTTCTTTTACATAAAAAATGTTTTCATGGGGTCACTTATCATAAAACAGAAATTAAAATCCCTGACATTTATGCTAAAATAGGTGCGTATATATACATATATTGAGCATTTTCTGGAAATGATCAATTTAAATAGAATAATAGATGTGACTAATACAGGAAATAACAAAACTAAGTCCCAAAAGACTATCTGTTTTCAGAGGGCCATGAAATAAGTAACAAAATGAATTATATATATCCATAGCTATGAAAAATATAAAATTGGGACAATTCCATTTCATGCTGGGATATTTTAAAAAGAAAAGCTGATTTCATTTAATGAAAAACTAGATAATTTTGCGTTTGAATGGTTTTTTTAATGGGTGATTTCAATATATTATCGTAGGATAAAGAATGTAAGAAATGGGGGAGAGGGGGGTATAAGGTGATTACAACTGATAAGTTGAGATAAAATAAGATACATTTTAATGAGTTGAATTATTTGTTCAACAATAATCATTGTACAGTAGAATCTGCATTAAGCAGCCACCCAAGGGAATTTTCACGACTGATCCCTTAACAGCAGTGGCCTTTTGATAAAATATCTAAGAATATGTCAATTATAGTTTATAAATATATATTCCAACTATACAAAAATAACCCTGAAGTTTAGGGTAATTACAGCGAATAGTTTTGGACATTTAATCACATGATCAGTTGACGTATATAATAGCAAACAATAATCAGTGCAAAGTTGACAATCTGCGAACCAGATTGATAAACACAGTGTCCAATCTGTGCAGACAGAGAGGACTCTACCTAACATGGCAGCGCAGATTGCAATCTGTCCGAGGTGTGAAGAATGCGGCCAACATATACATGTCCAATTTATATAGGCCAAGAAAATTTGAACATAATTAATAAATATTATAATTTGAAAATCAACAGTATATTTGTCTAATTTGTAGTCTTTTTCTGTCAAAACGAGGTTTATTTTTCAAAATCAAGAAATCTATAGTAAATAGCAGATACTATTATTTCTATTGCAAATTTATCGATCTGAATGACATAATATTACCACAGATTTATGTCTGGTTGGAAAGGAAAACGTGTAAGTAAGAGTCTAATATCACTAACAAATTATGCTATATAATCAACTTTCATTAAGCAGCATGTGTGAATTCCTGTCATTTCATCGATGTCATATAAATTTATTGGTTCATAAAAAAGATCAAATTTTAATATTTTATGTAATATCCATAAGTAACATACATAATATGAAAGCGCTCGGCAAAATTTATGGTTGATGTAGACCTGTTGTTGTACTTTACGGTCAAATCTAATGACAGCTAGGCATTTGTCATGGCAATTAAAGCTATTGATTGTCATTTGGATTTCTCAGAAAAATCTAATTTTCCACGACTTAATATCCACTCTAAAAATGTACTCAACTGATTATTTTTTAAGATTTAATTAAGAAACCAAAATTCAGATATCAATCACTGATTATCTTTTAACCAGGATGAACCATTCAGATTAAAATCCCTGAAATAATGAATGATCTGAGACTCTAATGGATTAAATCAGAATTTGGTTAGTAACCTGTAGTGACTGTTATCTTTAAATTCCTACTAAAATGTACTAATATAATTCTTATCCTTACCCCAGAACAGTAAGAAATATATTTCCTCTAGGTTATTCATTTATTTTATACTAAGATATAATCCAGTAATTTATGGTCTGTATAGTTAGATCTTTTGGAGATAAACCTATATTTCAAGTTTCGTCAAAATTGCAACCTGTCCACAAACAAACAGTGAACAGACACGGCTGAGGAAAATATATATCAATATGGAAATGTGGGCATATAAAAATAAAACCAAGAACGAACAATCTAAACTCCAAACCATCAGGCAAAATTAAAAGCCCTAAAAAACGGTATCAGTAAAAAAAATAAGACACTGTATTTAGATAATAAAATTATTTTGCAGACGCCAATTTCATTATTGATATTATATAACGCAATTGCTAGTTTGTCAATGCTTTATTTCGCTCTTGATAAAAGAATAAAACCAAAGCTTATCAGAAATAGAGTAGCTGGTTATATTAGTCTAACTTCCCAACAAGAAAAGGTACAATATGGGTATACATTATTAATAGTCCATAGAAGGCAGACAACTAGCTTATATGATTTAATGTATGTCAGAATGAAGTAAAGCAAAATTTTTTTTACCTCGACATATTTATTATTTTTTCTTATTTATTTTTGCATTTATCTACCATAAACAACGAAGTACTTGTACTTTATCTACTTTAATACCAGAGAAGTAAATAGAAATGATCTGTACTGTAACTAAACGAATCCTTTCAAAGCACCAATTCTTTATATTTTATTCATTGTTAAACAAGATATGGTTGTATGTAGTGGCAGCACATGTGGAAGGTCTTAAATTTGTTTATTTGTGTACATTTTCTTGGATTTACATTCTTAAATTTTGAATCAGTGTGTACCAATTAACTTTCTAGATCCTCAAAATTCGGGTTTGATGTGGAATTTGAAATCTAACATCCTGTGATCTTGATTAAGTTGAAGATTTGAATTCACTTGATTTTCATTCAGAGAATCAATTAGATTTCAAGCTGACTAATGTATTTCAAATTCAGTGTTTCCCATTTTTATTGTATCATGATTTGATCATCATGATGAATTTACAACTGTCATTATCAACTATAAGAACATTATAACTGAACATGAACTTGATGTCTTTTAAATAACCAAAACATGGCTGGTTGTCTCAGTGTGGTGATGCAGCCAAATATTCTGAAATCACATCACCAGCTGGTTTTACATGTACATGTAGCTGTTGTGTCTGTAGAGGCTTCAAACATCGAAAATGTTCTCGTCTTTTGAAAATTATCACTTACAATCACATCTTCATCCAAAATTTTGATATGGTTCTGAGCATTTCCTGCAAAATTGACATTTATACATCAAGAACTTTGATGTGTAGAGTGTTTACTTCATGGAGGTAACAACAATATGTCCATATTCAATATTTACATACAGTTTTTATTAGATATTTTATGCAAGAACTCCTAATAAATCAACAAATCAAGTTTTTTACATTGAATTGTTCTTATATCTAAGCTTGATTTCCCCTTTACTGAAATTCAATATTTTTTCTGTTAATATTTACAATTGGCGGTTGCTAGCAATGAAATCACCATAAGCCAGTTTTCAGGGATATTTAAAGTGTTCTTATAGTACGTAATAATGTTTTCAATTGTCTCTTGAACCACAGTCTTGGATAATAATGCAAAACTTGACCTATATATTGGAAGATGACAAGGATGATCAATCTAATGAAAATGGCCATAATTGAATATGCTTGTTTAAAGATCAAAAAGATGTTTTTCATTGTGCCTTTTACTATTGAAAAAAAAATATAATGTATAGAAAATATTTTGATTTTTAATTGTTTGCTATTCAGGTTACACGTTCTTCAATATGTGCATGTTCAGGGTAAGTTAATAGGTTTTCTGTTTTCAGCATTCCATAATCAAGCTTCTAACAAAATACTTACAATAGGATACATCAAATTCTTTAGGAATGTTGACAGCAAGGCCTTTTTAGTTCTAAAAGATAGGCTGGCGCTGCCAGGCAGGATACGCCCACATTTTCGAGAGATGGATAGAGAACAAGCAATACCGAAAGTGATTTTTCCTACATCATTTAGTCCTGTATTTCATACTGTATTGGGAGCAGCCATTTTGTTGGTCAGTTCCAGTCTGATATTCATGAAATTCGAAGCCGACAATGATTATAGGGTCCACAAGCTAAAAACATGATATTTCATACAATCAGGGGCCATAATCGATGAAGTTCCGATTCGATACATGCCAATATCGAAAGGAACCAAGATCTTATGGGGATAAACCTATATTTGAAGTTTCGTCAAAATCGGATAGGAATTGTGACCTGTAGAGTCCACAAACAAATTGTGGACGGTTGTGGACGGACGGACAGGGGCGACAACATAATACGTCCACATGAAAATGTGGGCGTATAAAAAGTGATTTTTATAATGCTGATCCGAGAGTTTACACAAAATGCAATGATCATAATAATATCAAATCTTGCCATAAAAGGAGAACCCACTATGTAACTGTTTTAAGCTTTCCAACATGACTCAAGAAGATTCATAGCTGTGAGATGACTCAAAGTTTCGATAAGGTAAGCTGCAGACTTAGTTTCCATCTGTCATTAATAGATTACAGCTTAGGTTAAATATTAGCAAATCCAGATACTGCATGTCCAGATATTGATCATCCTTATGCAACAGGTACAGAAGATAGCTATTTCCTGTAACAGATTATTTGCAAAGAGTACTGTCGATAGAAACTGGATATAATGTCAGTGACCACTGACCACTGGGCCAGACCATTTAAACCATCTATGAAGTGGTAATCCATACAACAAGCAGGAAGTCCTTTAAACTTCTACAATACAGATCAATAAAGTGAAGGATGAGGGACAGCTTAAACTGCAGTACAGTGATAGGCTGTGGATTAAAATGCATAGACATTTTGCTTACGTCAATAACAGGGAATACAATTGCTTCATGATATATATTGCAGGAATTTTCATTCTGATGATATGTTATCAACAGTAATATTTGTGCACTGTAATCTCACATGGGTATTTCTGTGTTTTCCAAGAACGGGTGGCATGAAAATGCCAGATCACTTCAAGGATGAAATGACCAACATATTTACCTGATATAGCTCTGATCATGCCGTAATGGCACTACTGAGTGAACAAACAGTTTGTATTGAAATTTCAGCTGTTGACATGCAACAAGATACTTTATTGGTTCTCTGCTTTTAGTTATGGCATTGTTTCGTGTAGAATACTGCTGGTTGATTGCAACATGGTTCATTGTTTTAAAGCAAACTCAGTTCATGTCCACTAGTAGAAGTATGACTAAAAACAAATGGTAATATAATGGTGATGGATATTATTTGTTACACATTTTATAACATTATTATTATTACTAATAACACAAAGAAAAAGATAGGCTGGCACTGCCAGGCAGGATACGCCCACATTTTTGAGAGATGGATAGAGAACAAGCAATACCGAAAGTGATTTTTCCTACATCATTATATTAAGTCCTGTATTTCTTACTGTATTGGGGAGCAGCCATTTTGTTGGTCAGTTCCAGTCTGATATTCATGAAATTCGAAGCCGACAATGATTATGGTGTGACGGTACACAACCTAGAAATGTAACTTTTGGTCAAAATCGGATAAGAATTGTGACCTGTAGAGAGTCCACAACCATGATATACCATATTTTTACACTATTCGCGTACAAACGGCGACCATTTCGTCCGGCAATTTTGGTACGATTTTCACGAAATTCGAACTCAACCTTCCTTACGGTGCAACAGTAATATAATCAGAGTTATTTTTTAAATCAGATAATAATTGTTCGAGAGATAGACAGAGAACAAGCAATACCGAAAGAGATTTTTCCTACCATCAAAGGCCATAATACATTAAGTTACAATTTGATATGCGCAAATATCGAAAAGAATAAAGATCTTTAGGTTATAAACAAGCATTTCAGGTTTCATCAAAATCGAAATAAAATTGTGACCTCTACAGGGTCCACAACTTTGATGTACCATATTTTTACACTGTTCGCGTACAAACGGCAGCCATTTTTTATGGCAATTATGGTCCGATTTTCTCGAAATTCGAACTCAACCTTCCGTAGGGTGTAACGGTGATAGAGTCAAACTTTTTTTTAAATCGGATAATAATTGTGACTTCCAGAGGGACCATAGGCGATTTTTCGGACAATCAGTGGGCATAATTCAGGAATTTTACGATCGGATATGTGCAAATAACGAAAGGAACCAAGATCTTTGGGTTATAACCATGCATTTCAAGTTTCATCAAAATCAAATTAAAATTGTAACATCTACAGGGTCCACACCCATGATATACAATTTTTTAACAGTATTCGTGTACAAACGGCGGCCATTTTGTATGGCAATTTGGGTCAGATTTTCCCGAAATTCGAACTCAACCTTCCTTAGGGTGTAACGGTAATACTATCAACCGTTTTATTAAATCGGATAATAATTGTGACCACCAGAGGGACCACAAGCTAAAATATGGCGATTTTGCGTATAATCAGGGGCCATAATTCAGGAAGTTACGTTCCGATATGCGCAAATATCGAAAGGAACCAAGATCTTTGGGTTATTACCACGAATTTCAAGTTTCATCAAAATCAAATTAAAAATATGACTTCTACAGGGCCCACAACCTTGATATACCATTTTTTAACAGTATTCGCATACAAACGGCGGCCATTTTGTATAGCAATTTTCGTCCGATTTTCCCCGAGATTCACACTCAACCTTCCTTAGGGTGTAACGGTGATATAATCAAACGGTTTTTTAAATCGGATAATAATTGTGACCTCCAGAGGGACCACAAGCTAAAAAGGGTGATTTTTCGGACAATCAGGGGCCATAATTCAGGAAATTACATTCTGATAGGCGCAAATATCGAAACGAACCAAGATCTTTGGGTTATAAACATGCATGTCAAGTTTCATCAAAATCGGTTCAAAATTGTAACGGACGGACGGATGTCCAGACGGACAGGGGCGACGACAATATACGTTCACATAAAAATGTGGGCGTATAAAAAGAATCCTTCTTTCCCTGTTGTCTTCCTAACATGCACAGGATGTTATTTAATGACTGTGCCATTCTACTGCTTTTTGTCTCTGTAACATCTGTCAATTATGCATGCTATGACCATGACATATTCAATACCAGTACCTTGTCTGTTACAATATTATCGAACACACAAGGTAATTATCTATTACATATGCGACTAGAACCATATTCCTCCGCAAATCACTTGGTTTGAAGAGTGATGAATAATAAATAGCTGATTCTTTCTTTTACTCAAATTTCTTATAATTATCAATCATCCTTATAGCCATTACGTCAAGCTTTTTCTTCTTCAGTATCATTTGTGTCCAATATATGCAGCTATTGGATATCAGTGCAATTGACTTCAGAAAATGTCAACATGTCTACGAGCGCATACATTAATTTCAATCTTTACCACATTTCAAGCAAATAACTAAAAATTTCACAGAATCAGATGTTATTAAAAGTGACAGACACCAAACACTTTTTTCAAAAAAATGTTGAATATCAAATTCATTTATAATGATGATTCATAAAAAATTCTCTAGTATCACTTAACTCGACCCGATCAATGTACAAATATGATGTAAAAAAAAATGTTCAATCAACATTGGAGTTACTTAAACAGATTTTTTTTTTTTTTAATTTTTTTTTACCGATAATGTGATTATATGTTAATTGTAACATTTCTTTGATGAAAATTGAATTCTTGTTCTTAAGTTGATGATTTTTTAAATTTAATTATAAACAAGCCAACAGTGAGGCTGATGTCCCCCGCCGAAATCCCAAAATAAATAGAAGACACATATTAATTAATCACACATTTATTTTTTTCAATGTATCGAGCAATCAAACTGTACACGAAGTGTCATCCAAAAGTTTTTATAAAGTTATCTTGTCCCAAAGTATCAAC
The DNA here is from genome assembly GCA_036850965.1 of Patella caerulea. Lineage (NCBI taxonomy): Eukaryota > Metazoa > Mollusca > Gastropoda > Patellidae > Patella > Patella caerulea. Next base: position 32,462,462 of record JAZGQO010000006.1, read on the forward strand.
CAATCAAATTGCTTATCTCTGCTTACCCTAAGCGGAAAATACTCATCTTCGAACTCCATCAAGGCATTGACCTAATAAGCATATACACCAAGTTTGAACATTTTAACTCAACTAGAAGGGGAGTTATTGTGTTCCAAAGTCTCGACTACTCTCGACCAATCAAATTGCGTATTGCTCTGCTTACCCTGATCAGAAAATGCTCATTATCGAACTTAGTCAAGGTATTACTGTAATGAAACTATACACCATTTTCATCACTCTCACTTAATTAGAACTAAAGTTATCGTGTCCCAAAGCATCAACCAATCAAATTGCTTATCTCTGCTTACCCTAAGCGGAAAATGCTCATCTTCGAACTCCATCAAGGCATTGACCTAATAAGCATATACACCAAGTTTGAACATTTTAACTCAATTAGAAGGAGAGTTATTGTGTTCCAAAGCCTCGACCAATCAAATTGCGTATTGATCTGCTTACCCTGAGCAGAAAATGCTCATTATCGAACTTAGTCAAGGTATTACTGTAATGAAACTATACACCAAGTTTCATCACTCTCACTTAATTAGAACTAAAGTTATCGTGTCCCAAAGCATCAACCAATCAAATTGCTTATCTCTGCTTACCCTAAGCGGAGAATGCTCATCTTCGAACTCCATCAAGGCATTGACCTAATAAGCATATACACCAAGTTTGAACATTTTAGCTCAATTAGAAGGAGAGTTATTGTGTTCCAAAGTCTCGACCAATCAAATTGCGTATCGATCTGCTTACCCTGAGCAGAAAATGCTCATTATCGAACTTAGTCAAGGTATTACTGTAATGAAACTATACACCAAGTTTCATCACTCTCACTTAATTAGAACTAAAGTTATCGTGTCCCAAAGCATCAACCAATCAAATTGCTTATCTCTGCTTACCCTAAGCGGAAAATGCTCATCTTCGAACTCCATCAAGGCATTGACCTAATAAGCATATACACCAAGTTTGAACATTTTAACTCAATTAGAAGGAGAGTTATTGTGTTCCAAAGTCTTGACCAATCAAATTGCTCTGCTTACCCTGAGCAGAAAATGCTCATTATCGAACTTAGTCAAGGTATTACTGTAATGAAACTATACACCAAGTTTCATCACTCTCACTTAATTAGAACTAAAGTTATCGTGTCCCAAAGCATCAACCAATCAAATTGCTTATCTCTGCTTACCCTAAGCGGAAAATGCTCATCTTCGAACTCCATCAAGGCATTGACCTATTAAACACATACACCAAGTTTGAACATTCTAGCTCAATTAGGAAGAGAGTTATTGTGTCCCAAAAAGTGTGACGGACAGACGGACAGACAGACAGACAGACGGACGGACGAACCCATTTTAATAGTCCCCCAACTTTCTTCGAAAGGCGGGGGACAATAATATGTCATGAATGGCAGATATTTCCTGACCTAAATTCAATTGCATTAAAAGAGCATATCAAAAGATCTCAGCGAAACTTTGCTGACTGGTTTCATACCTTTGTAAATGGTATGGATGGCATTGAACAATTTTGGATTAATATTTAATTCAGATTTTGTCCAGCAGTTTTGGTCAGATTTTCATGATTCCATACTCAGACCAAATTACGGTGTAATGGTGATATAGTCGAATCCTTTTTTAAATTGGATAATATTAGTGACCTCTATAGGGACCACACACTGAAAACATGATTTTACGTACAATCAGAGGCCATAATTCAGGAAGTTATGATTATATAGGTACGAAAATCTAAAGGAACCAAGATATTTGGGTTATAAACATGGATTTCAAGTTATATTATAATCAGATGAAAATTATAACCTCCAGAGGGTCGATAAACCTGATACACAATATTTTGACACTATTTGTGAACAAGGGGTGGCCATTTTGTCCGTCAATTTTTGGTCCTCTTTTTATGAAATTCGAACTCAACAATCCTTAGGATGTAACAGTTATATATTCAATGTTTTTTTTTATATTGAATAAAAATCGTGACCTCTATGGTCAACAGCCAAAAAACGTGATTTTTCATACAATCAGGGCCATATGAACAGTAACTGAGATCTGTGATAAACATACATTTCAAGTTTAAACCAAATCGGATAAAAATTGTTATCACTGTCCACAAGCTAAAAACCAAAATTTTTCGTACAATCAGGAGCCATAATCCATGAAGTTACAATCCGATACATGCCAATATCGAAAGGAACCGAGACATTTTTAGTTTCATTGAAATCAGATAAAAATTGTGACCTGTGTTTAGAAACGGACGGAAGGACAGGGGGACAACAATGTATGTCCCCACATGTAAATGTGAGCTCATAAAAAGCAGTCAAAGCTAACTTACATACTAACTTAGGGTTAATTTGTATGTCAATCACATTCTCAAAACAGAATTTTCGATTTGTATTATAATACACCTAATGCAGTTATATATGTCTGTTGTTTTTTTTTTTATCTTAATTAACATGGTTACCATCTTGGCAACAACAAGCGATGGCATTTATATCAGGAATTGACTTTCATTAACAAGCACACATAATGAAGATTTTCAAGTGATAAATGTTTATATATCCAATACCTTGTCTATGATTTAGTTGATGGTTTAAAGTAAGGAGAGTTACTTGAACTTTACTGATTGGCAGCTGCTATTGATCTTGTTACGAAATTGAACAAATAGAATATAACACTTGAATCTGTTTTAATTGTTTTTATTGATACTTACGGGCAAATTTTTTTTTTATAACACATTTGACATTTATGTTATTACCTTAAATTATATATTTGACACAAATAACTGGTGAATCACCTCAAGCTGTTAAATTATAGTTGTCTACGCAAACAATAGAACTTAATTTGTCTTTTTTTTTAACAACTTCTGTCTGCCTTCAATATTATCGATAAGATCGTTACCCCGGTACTTAAAGTATTATCAGTTTATATATCTTTTAGGGACTAATACTTCAACCAGTTTGAAAAAGCATATTGTAAACTGCAGTCCAAAACACATAAAGATGCACTGACAATCTTAACACATTTAAATGCGTCAAAAAATGATTCCTTTTGGCAGACAAATAATAATAGAGTTTAAAAGAAAAACACACAAAGTAACTGTATTGATTTTAACAATAAAGAACACATTCCATTTCCTTTATCATTCAATTTCTTTATTCATAAAACAAAAAATACCCACCACATCAATGGAAATTTAAAATATCCTTTGTGTACGAAGTAAAAACAAAATCAATGTCTGGTTAGCATGTTTGAATTTAATGAAGATAGAATGTGTTAAGACAATATACTACAGCTTTACCAGGCAATGAACATGATGCCCACAAGAAGTTTTTCGTCCACCAATCTGTAGGTTTACCTCTGGGCATCTGAATGAATGAATGAAAGAAGGTTTTGTCTTACTTTTCTGCACCGATTGGGCTAATGAAGACAGGCATATCTAATACAGTGTGCTATGCAGAGGGAAACAATTTGCTTTGTGCTTAATTAACACCAAATGCAACTAATTAACAAACTAATTCAACAGTATATAAGGCTGATGGCCAATGCAAAAATTCCCAAATAACTATATCAATTAATGTTTAGTGAAACAAAGAAATTTTATCCTATAGAAATGTTTCTTATGTATTTCTCAGTTCAATCACTACTGTTAAATGCCAGTGAAACAATTTGATGGATATCCCATAGAAACTATACTGACTCATTATCATAATATATCTTTAAGAAAATAGGATCGGTCAGGTAAACATATACTTTTTATTTTAGCGCCACAAAGAACTTTATTTTAAAAACTGTAAATGAATGAGGTTGATATCAACAAGCTTTTGCACCACACTCGTATAGATTCAAAAAATCAGATTATCACTTTGGTCATTTAAATGTTCAAGAGTAATATTTCTGGAAGTAATTATTAAAACTTGCTGAAATTCATTTCGCTAATGTAAACAACATATTTTTGAACAAGGTAATTCTGTTCAAACATTGCTCGCAAGAAATTGTTGACTACTACATACTGCTGACAATATATTTATAGAATCAAATTTCAGTGTAACAAAATGATTTGTTGCACAAACGTTTAAATGGATCTAACCATGACGCTTAATGGATTATAGTTTAGAGCAGTCATAATGACTTGTAATTCAAAGGTATTTTGCCAAAAGATTCAGTTGACTAGTTGAGCAGGACTGTTCTGACCTACAATTTATTACAGGTCAACTAACCAACATGCACATTATAAACTGAAATTGTGATCATGATAAGTCTGTTAAAAAATCGATACTTTGAAAATTGCCGTTATAAACATACCTATTGGTACACATAGGCCTATATACTGTAGGTTATGTTATACTGACTGAGGAGAGGGAATGGAATGGAAAACTATGAATGCAATAGATGAGAGATAATGCTTGGTGATGTTAGAACTCGTCAAAATGACTAAATGTGAGTAAACGATCAATTTATGGCAGATTAAGTCGAGCACAACACTGGGATAATCATCAACAAAGCTAAATGGGTTTTTTACAAGATGGTGAAATAGGTCATTTTATCGGTCCTCTACAAAACTTGTTTTATTATCCAGTAGAAGGACAGTAAAGATGAATTTATTACTTACAATACCCTAGGCTTAAGTAAACTAATGATCCACAGGCATTACAGGCCAGAAATCTAATTTGTTGTTAAGGACAGGACTTAATGATTGAGAGCTATGGGGTCTCAGGAGAGAGTTGGATTGTTTACTTGCTGTATCCCACTGACTAGAATAAAATAGAGAAGGGGGAGTGATTTATTTCATTAATGCAGACACTTATTTAGAGAGAGGAATGATGACATAAAACTCCAATAATATCAAATCAGAAATATTTGTACAAGACCTGCTATTCATTGGAGCTAAAAGAGCAAGCAGAATTCTTATCTTTATTAAATCATTTCAAATATATCTTTAGAAATGATTAAACGACTTTTGACATGGCTTCCATTCGAGTTCAAATAAAACCTTTAAGGGATTCTTTAGCAAAAAATCCACTAACAAACTAGTATCTTGAGAATCGCTTTGTTAAGCTTTTTACAGATCTACACTGAAATGCTTCCCTAAAATGACACTTTGAAGTAAATGAGAAACCTGCAATGTATGCTCTTGTTTTTAACATTCCTTAGATAACAATAGTTTCATAATTTCACTATGTTTTAATTTCTTTGGGTGTGTAGAGAGGAAAGATATTTGAGTAGCATTTGTTTATAAATAGTTTATATTATTTTTCTAGACTCAGTCCTTAATGTGCTAAATATAGATATATATGTTATGTCCTGGAAATAGAACTGAATGAATGAATGAAATATGGTTTAATGGCACGTCAGCTCAAACCGGGCTATATTGTGCCAAACATATGATGATGTTATGAAACAAACTACCACATTATCTATCATACATAAATAAAAACAAATATCACAGTAAACATCAACTAAAAATAAATATCACAAACTTTATTGAATACATTTAAAACTTGAAAGAGATATCAGGATATGTACATTTAAAATTTGCGATAAAAATTTGTCTCTTTAAAAAGTCTAGCACTTTACAATTTTTTTGAAAAATGAACCCCCCAAATATGCGATTTGGTGGCACCTGTTTATAATCTCTGTCAAATAATATATTTCATAAATCGATTAACTTTGGCCAAAACCCCACCCTGAAAGTAATTTACAACTATCAACATGCGAAATTATCATATCGTCATATTATTAATTAATGGTTAAAAAATAGGACTAGTTGAGAAACTTTTGACCATTTGATTAACCAGTTAGGAATATTGAATAAGTAGGAATATTTTCATTGAAAAATGTCCCATTTTTGTTGCCGGGAATGCTAGTTGATTCCTCCTGTGATGGAAAGGCCACGAGACACATTGGTACAGAGTGACGAAAGTGAAATTCATAAAAGCTGCTTTTTGAATTTTGGATTCTGGGGTATCCCCATAAACAGGGTGCAGGTGAATTTACGGGCTACAGTGTCGGTTGAATCCGATGAAATTTTTGGATGAAATTCATAATCCCCATTGCAGGATTCCGAATTCTGGCCTACACCCTGCACACCCGGCTCAGAAAGTCTATTATACCAGATTCCAGACTTCAGTTAAAGCCACCGGCCACATACAACATGATCATCATCCCTCCATGACCCCTCCCCCATATAATGTTCAGCAGAAAAAGGTTATTCAGACGTATTGGACAAAATTTTTTTTTTCAGTTTTTGTCCAACTGACCCTTGACAGTGTTCACATTCTCTCACTTTAGGATGAAGATGTGTCTTAAGAGGTATGACTGAGATGAGAGCGACACAAAACAACTTCATCTCTCGTGTTAGACCTGTAGGAGCTTGGCCATCTCCAAGGAGAGGTTTGATGTGATGCAGTTTGTTTGAGCCTGCAAGATCCCAAGACAGCTGCCAGCGGACATATATAAATGAATTTAGAATAGATTTAAAATCTTTAAAAGGAAGATCTAAAGCAGACTTGGTAGCAGAGTCTGCTTGATCATTCCCTTTAATATCCATATGACTGGGGAGCCAGCAAAGAACAATGTCCTTGCTACTCTACTCATATGAAAGTAGTAGATGATAAATGTCTGCCACTAATGGATGATCAAGCTGTTTGTTACTAATTGCTTGAAGACAGGACAAAGAATCAGAAAAGATGATGTGTTTTAAATCTGGTGAGGATTGAATGAACTCCAAGGCTTGAAGAATAATAGCCTTGAGCTTAGCCTATAAAATAGAAGCAGCAGGTGGTAGGCGAACAGAAATGATCTTCGATGGCCTCACGGTAGCCGAAACTAATAAATCACCATCTTTCGATTCATCTGTGTAAATAGGAGCATAATCACCATACTTAGACCTTAACTCTCTAAAGAGAGATTGGAACAATGTCGAACTAGTATCTCTCTTTTTATGCTGAGAAAGATCGAAATCTATCTTTGACGGAGATATAGCCCATGGTGGAGTCCTAAAGACAGGGGTATTCGCTATACTGTCAAGGCTGATACCAGCCTCAGACAAAAGAGGTTGTATGTGAATACCAAATGATGGAAAAATATTAGTCTTCACCCGATACAAATGCTCATGAAGAGGTGTTCAATGAAATATGATTAGGTAGAGATGCCATTTTCGTAGTGTATTGCAGTGCCAGTATATCATGTTGTGTATGGTGTTGAGTTCTTTGAAAGGTTCTGGATCTGGATGGAAACCTCTTTCTGACAGAAATGCATGCAGACAGTCTTGGATTACGAAAATTGAAATCTATTTTCGGTTGCCTTTTGTTGCAGTCAATTCAAATAAAGCTGCAACTTACATTCGATTATCCCCATGTCTGCAGATCCAGAGCACATGGGAAAGTCATCAACATAAAGAGTGCCGTTTGTACCTGGTTTAAGGCACGCTGGGATTGTATTTTTAACACGAAAAGTGTAGGAGATACAATGCTTCCCTGAGGAACCAACATTTCCTGAGGAGAATATTGATCCCAGTTGTACCTTAAATGACATATCTTCCAGGAAATTTTTAATGAAGATAGGTAAGCGACCTCGTAGGCTGAGGTAATTGAGGTTGCGCATGATACCATGTTTCCATGTAGTATCATATGCTTTCTCCAGATCGAAAACTATTGCCACTAAATGTTGCTACTGGATGAAAGCATTCCTGACGAACGTTTCAAATAAATCGAACAAGATGATCAAGAGTGCTCCTTTGGGACCGAAATCCACACTGAAGGTCAGTAATGAGGTTGTTGGTCTCAAGGTACCAAACAAGCCTTTGATTGACCATTCTCTCCATGGTTTTGCAAATACAGCTAGTTACTGCGATCGGAAAATAGTTGGTAAGATTCATATGATCTTTACCCGGTTTAGGAATGGGAATTATTGTGGCTTCATGCCACGAAGGAGGAAACTTTCCATCAATCCAAAAAGATCCAATAAAATTAAGAGAGTTGGAAAAAGTAAATGTTTTAAAATTTGGTAGTGTATTTCATCTGAACCAGCTGCAGTATCCCGAGATCGCCTTAGCGAATCCCAAAGTTCTGCAATGGAAAAAGTATCATTGTAGCATTCATCATTTCGGGACTTGAAATTAAGTCGCCTTTTCTCCTGTTGTTGTCTAATGCCTTGAAAGGCATCAGAAGAGAAATTGGATGATGAATTAAATGAAAATGTACAGGAAATGTTGTCAAGGTGGAAATATCAACATTAAGATGGTTAACTGATAATGCACTACTTTTATCTTTAACCCTACGAATCCTATCCCATACCGATTTGGATGTGGTACGGGAATTGATCCTTCAGACATAACCCTGCCATGAAGATTTCTTTGCTTGACATATGGTACTACGGGCCTTCGCCCGCACCATTTGGTATGTCGAAATATTCTCCATGGAAGGATGGTTCTATAATCGTCTCAGGATACGATCACGCTCTCTAAGAGTGGATTTGCAATCGTCATTATACCATGGTTTATTGAAACGTTTTGGTTCAGTCGTCGTTTTTGGAATCACCTGCTCAGCTACATCTTAAAGAATTGAAGTGAATAAGGTCATACGATCATCTGCATACAGTCCTTTGCATCAAAAGAGAAGAGACACAAAGATTCAAATAGAGCCTAATCAGCCTTGTGCAACTTCCACCTCTTATGCAGCTTCCACCTTTTTACACACTTGAGAAGAAAGGTATTGTACCATTTCTTCCTCACTGCTGCCTTCAAGATCCCGACAGTGGAGAACGCCTCTACAAGAGTTCAATGAACTATATGGTGTAACCTTGATAGGTATGTCTGCTAAGGATATCAATTTAAGCAGCATGGTAGCATGCTGTTCTATGAAGAGATTTCCATTTTTGAGTTTTTTAATAGCCTTGGGCTCACAAGCTAAGCCAGCAATGCCCTTGGTTATTAGAAAAGGTGAAACTTTCAAAAGGTCTTTAGAGAGACTCTCAATTAAGAGAAACCTCAGCCATGCCTTTAAATTTTTCTTTGGGTTTTTAAATAAGTTAGAAACGTCCTCTGTATTCGGACATTTTCTATTTGTAATTGATTGGGGTTGGGGGAATGGGGAAATCCATGAATAATTTTTTTTTTGATTCATCCAAAGATTATTACCCTGACTACCAGGAGGAGGACTAGCATAGATAGCTGGTGTGTGGCCTCAGGGCTCGACGAGGGGTATACTCAAGCCAAAAAGTAAAAATACTTGTCTAACCTGATTGAACCAAGCCGCTGCTATGTAGAATGTACTCAGGACACAAAGATAGATAATTGCTGAGTATCAAAAACAACAAAGCAAAAAGAGAAATGTACATTCTACAGAGTTAAAACGACCAAAGCCGATTGCTCACTGTGAAACACTCTGACATTCCGTCTAGGTGAACCATGGGCCAAAGTAATGTGTTGCAAAGAAAAGACCCGTAAGCCAAATCCCCGCTCAATTATCAAGAATCCACCGACACGGGTTTCAACGCATGGTAAACATGTTGCCACATCAGAGTGATCCTTTTAGTCAAAGGGTATATTCTTATCACACCCTACATCCCAGGGGGGGGAGGGAATAGAACTGTTTCTATATGTGTGGCATGGCAGGTTTCAAATGTTCATACATTACCACCAAATAAAATTCAGTTTAGTTTTAATTTTAGATAAATATTAGTCTTCAAACACATGAGTTTTCCTTCCTTTCAGTAATTACTTTTAGCTTTTAAATAAGCTAAAACTAAAATGAATCATTTTATTAATACCTATTAAAAAATTCAATCATTTTCCTATAATCACTGTTAATGTACATACATTTGGGAAGACATAATCTTTCTAAACATTCAATACAACTTCTAAATCTACTGTCAGCTAACAGTAGGTATTTCCATTTAATAAATGGTAATATATATAAAATCTCCATTTAATAAATGGTAATATATATATAAAATCTAACGCTCAAAATGTTGGTTCCAAGTTCTGGATGTTTGTTATAGTATATCGTTAATCCTATATCTCAACTTATAAATTTATTAATGTTATATACAATATGAACATTTATCTATATTAAGAAGGTGGGAGAACAGCTGTTAATCAGTCTATATGTTCCATTCTGTAGATTTCCCATCTTTCTCACTACTGTCAATTAGAATCTTCAACCCTTTAGCTTAAACCATTGATAGTTTAATGCCAGACACTGAATTAAGTTGAGGTACTGATTGGCAACATGATGACCATGGTGCTAACCGAGAACTACATATAGTTATTTATACAGGAGGTCTTCTGGTACAATAAATTGATCTTTCTACAGGTCTCCTTTTTTTCTGGGATAATTGGTTTATCTAGACCTTAATAAAATACAAGTTTAACAAACGAACAGCCATCTGTTCCAATCCTATATCTATATGGAAGGGCCCGGTGGACAACTAAAAGTATACAACCAATATCAAACGAATTGGAATGGGGTTTAATGTCTTGGTAATATTTGGGAGATTGACATACAGTAAACTGTTGATCCTTCGAGTAAGTGTGAATACAACAGAGCAAATTTGGCAGTGGTTTTGAGTGTTCTTCGTTGAATTCTAGTTGCCAAGGGATCTTTAATATGTCACGCCACAATTATCCTGACCTAAATAATCTCTCCTATATTCTGTTTTATTACTTACATATATGATTTATAATACACCAGAAATAACCAGCATTTATTGAGAAATGCCAATTTGTTCCACAACTATACTTAGTAAGTATCAGGCTTTATGAATTTCAATAAAAGAAGTGTGATGTTTATATAATGATGGAAGAGCACAACACCAATTCTTATATAACAACTAGACACAATAAAATATGTATGCATTTAACAAAAATTAACAGATCAGCACCACCACTAAGATTCAAAATAAAACATTTGAAAGATAAGGTTATCAAAACTTTGTCTTTTTGACATTTATGTTAAATATGGATTATGTAAGAACTAAATCTTATATTACTTAGATATTATTTTAAATGACAAGCCTAAAATCAACTCCCTTGATTAACTGCGGGGCGCGATTTAAATGGATTTTAACACTTACAACATTCAAATATTTAATGATGAAAGGATGATCCAGATTTAGTTGCAGTTGTTAAGTACTGATGCTATATGATCAACACTACATCTTCAACTTCTAACAGTCATATATAACATTGAACAGAAGAAAGTAATTCGAATAAAATTATCAATATATTAATTTCTCACTATGTATATTTGAACTATCATAGCAAGAATAGTCAGCTCCTTATCTAAATCTTAGACAATGCATCTTAAATGGTTTCCATCTAGTTGATGCTAGAATACTTAATAAAATGTGGATGTCCTGACATTTCAATTTTTCAAAATTACAATAAATATGATATATAGCTAATTGCAATTAATGCAGACTTTTGATTTTATTCTTTTATTTGTCTAAAGTAAAAATTACACCTAATATTATTTGAATTTCATGATATAAAATAGATAAAACTGTTATGTTATATAGATTTTTTCTCTTTTTTGTTAAATTACCTTTCATTAAGCTTAGTGAACTATACATAACATGTTACTTGATGAAACTGACATTTAAATTATATTGCAAGGTTAATGTACTATAAATACAATCTATTGTATGAATGTAACAGCCTGTTTATAATTCATTGTATAATAAAGTCTATCATATAATATACATTATACATTTCTCAAAATAACTTTATGGTCCAACTGACAGGAAGTCATTGTCACACAACATTTTCTACATCATTCCAGAAGAAAAATGACTATAGAATAATTTATTTTGCATTTGACAACATTTATGACTTGAATGGTCTATGTAAATAGATCTATATAAATGGGTCTTTGATTCTTAATTGAAAACCAATATGAGAAAACCATTTCCCAGTACTGAGAAACAAGTTGAAAGAATTGATTTATTAGTATCATTATTATTACAAAACATTATACAGCTTTGTCTTTACTGAAGTGCTTACAGGTACCTATTTGTTAAGCATATATACATTATGCAAGAGGTAAATCTGCCTATTACAGGTCTTTCTTCCAGCCAGAAATGTTATATAAACCCTTAATTCAACATTTATTAATATAAAGGCCCAACTTTAAAATTCACAGCAAAGTTTTAGCATAGCATTGTGATCCATATAACAACACGAGCAGATCAGTTGGCAAAGCTTTGCTTACTACAATCACCACTTTTAAACCATTTTGCTTTGCTTAAATTAGCAGAGTATAAATTTGCCTTTAGTCTTTAGGTTTTTTTCAAAAGCGTTGACTCAAGAAGAAGATGAACAGGTGTATGGAACCAGTTCCTGGTTCAATTAACTTTATGTAAAATATACTGGGACATTAGACAAAATCATATACCGGTAATTACGTAAGCTATTATTATATACATGTATAATATTCAAAGTAAATATTGACAGCCTTTAAAAGGCAATCTGACCGGGTCTTCGCAAGCATCTGTGCTAATAATGAAATGGTATCCTATTCAGGTTCAAAGTCATATTTTATATTTAGTTTATTCCAATTATTTTATAATCTGAATACATAATTTTTAAAGAGTGAAATAACCTATATTGGCAATTGATGCATTATATTGATATTTGGAGGAATCAATGTTAATGTGATTATATTATCAGGCTGATTCGATGATTGGCAACCATTTTTTGTCATGCTGACGGCAATGAAATTAAAGACTATATATATTTTAATATGGTATTCATATGGTTCAATGGATTGAATGTAAGTTAAGGTTATTTGTGGACAATCCAACCAACATATCTTTTGATAGGTTTTTAAAGTACCCATAAACACACAGGTACTATTTCTTTAGACATTAGTGGGTAATTACCGAAAAATTTAAAGCAGGTGAGAAGCAGGTGAGACAACCTTCAAGCATAAACACAATGAAAGTGGTATGAGATATTCATGAAAAGAGTAAGCATATGTCTAACACACAGTACTTGCCAATATCATGTTAAATTAAAAGCTGAGTATGACGAAAGTGAACCATTATTAGATCTAACCAAGACGTAGATGTATCAACAATAGAAATTTGGAGTAGGGAGTTTTTTAATAGTCAAAAAAAAAAAAATAAATAAAATTTGTGCACCTTGTTGTCCTTGAATCCAGGGAAGTTAATCAGTTCATTTCTCCATAATATGAGCTACAGCATGTATGTTTTTGATTTATCTTTGTTTAATGAACATGCATATTTATAAAATATAGGGAGGGGCGAATGGTAAGCATGTGCGCACTGTATCACAAGGTCTGTCATTGAGTCAACTGGCGTGGTTTCGATTCCCTGGTTATACGTGACAAGGAGTAGGGTCGTCTGTTCAACCTTGTGGGTTTTCGCTGGGTCCTCCAGTTTCCTCCAACTTCTAAAGACCGCTATATAGGCGTAAGCTATAATCATTGAAATAAAATTGAAACATATGCTTGTCCTGAAATGACCTTGTTTGTGTTGAGTGGACGTTAAACCTCATTTCTCTAGCTCTTTCTTATAAAATATGCAGTGACTGAACGAAACTGTCAATAAAGCATTCAATAATGTCATGTTTCCAGGAATCGCATTATATAACTTTTTATTGTTCAAAATACTTGTTCAAATATGCCATTTTCATTTTATTAGTGCTAAACATGCATGCATATGTCTATGATCAATTGTATCATAATGTGTGATATAAGATGTAGATAGATAGTAAATTTACTTACTTGAGAAACGTCAACTGCGTGTAATCAAAATCATCTTTTATCTCCTTATCTTTATCTTTATCTTTTCGATAACTTCCCTTGCGACGGAATGAGAAACGATTCACAGATATTCTTTCCATTTTCTGGGATTCCTTTGTAGAACTTATTGTGGCAATGAAAGATTCAACCCTAATTGCAAAACAAGCTATCACAAAAACTCAAACCTTAAACAGTTTTCAAACTTTTCAATGGTTTTTTTTCAACACTCAAAGTTAACTTGTGAAAATTGACCAAGACTGATGGTCATTAAGAATATTGATCTACAACTGCTCAAATGTTAAATTGAGTCCTAATTACCATTTGAGGACAATTCTCACAATGTTCAATTCATGAAACAGCTAAAAGGGATGTAAGTGTCGTCTGTATTCAGTATCCCAGACGCTACTAGTGATCGAAGCAAATCAGATGTATTTATACTGTGGGTGACAACAACCTACTGGATCAATATTTATCGCTTTGCTGCCAATGATATTATAAACTAGAAGTGTAACTCATCTATTGATACAAACTACATAAAACACAACACAGCTGGCAATAGGAATCTCAATGAACATTGAAATATTAAGATTGATGAACATTTTATATAGGTAATTTCCATGTCATTTGACAATTTCAAAAGATATATTTTATCAGCAACCTGTACAGATGTCCTGTTAATTTACTTTTCTCTTGAGGGTTTTAAGGCTAGCCACAGATCTAGACTTCCTGAATGGGGGGGATCTGGTTGAGGCATTTTCAGTCTGAAATCTTGAGTATGTAGCAATAGCATAACATCAACATTCACAGCAACCCTATACTTTCCAATTAATGGGCATTCGAGTGGTGAACAGAATCTTAATCTGAGATTACTTTTATCAAGGCTTCTTGTATGTGCGAGCCAACGAATACAGGACCTAGTTTTCTGTCCCATTCAATTAACAAGACATTAAACCTTGTAAGGCATTTCAATCTTTGCCTAATGATTTGGTCACTTAGTTCACAATATGATCAGAACATAAAGTTTACATCTCAAAATATAATCAGCATATATATCTGTTGGCCGGATTCATTACCCCTCGGACAGATTGCAAGGGGTCTGTGCTGCTGTATTGCGCCGAGTCCACTCAGTCCACATTTATTGAACACTGTGCACTGATTGTAATCTGCATGTACAATCTTGTGCGCTAATAATAATACGTCATAACTAATTGGCAGGAAAAGCACAATGCTATGATCTCAGTTTGGGAGCGGCCCAGAAACACTACCTTATTAGTACCTTGCTTGAGTTTAAAGCACAGAAAGCCCTAACCAGATGCTGCTACATAAAAGTGAGCAAAATCAAAAAACCTTTCAATAATTACTACTCACTGACAAGTGTTACTACCACCCAGCAATGAAATGAAGAGCCCTTGAGGGTCCACAACCTATTTGCACAAAAGGAGTGACCATTTTGGGGGGCTGTTTTGGTTCACTTTTCAGGAAATTTTAACTGAACAGTCATTACGGTGCAACAGAATACGCTAAGATCTTTGGGAGACAGACTCATATTTCAAGTTTCATCATAATCCTTTATGGCCACAAACAAACAGAAGGCAGTTGTTCGGACGGCAGGCCCCGGCAGGGGCGACGATATTACACATCCACATGAAAATGTTGCTGTATAAAATATAGTGATATGTAGACTGTCCACCTACAAACTGTGAATGGACAAACTGGGGCAATGGCAATGATACGCCCACATAAATGACAGTTTTGCTTTCATTCCCAGCAAATTAAATCTATACAACAATTTATCACCATAAATTCAGATTTGATGATTTTTCATATTCATTAAGGGGGTTGGGATGGCCTAGTGGTCTATAGTGCCGCGCTTCGACCTCTAGCTGGCCAGTCACCTCTGGCTTGCGGCTGTGGTTTCGAGTCCTGGCGTGAGCGTATGTGGCATGGAGATAGAGGCACCTTCTCAACCTCGTGGGTTTCCTCCGGGCACTCCGGTTTCCTCCCACTGCTAAAGACCCCTACGCGCAAGCGAATTACTGACTGAAATAAAATTGAACCATGCTAGTCCCGAAATGACCTAGTTTGTGTTGAGTGGACGTTAAACCCTATTTCTCTCTCTCTCTCTCATATTCATTAAAGTTACATTCCCGGGCATAAACTGTGTGATTTGATGATATATTAGGACTAAAAACATATTCAAACTAATTAATTTATCATAATTTTGCTTCAAATCCTTCTCAAAACATGTAATTGCCAAGTATACCCGTCTATAAAAATAGATCAAAAGAGACCATGTTTGCGTCAGAGGATTACCCCTCTGCGTACCTATAGCAACTGCAAGCGGAGAAAGGTGAGAATTCGTTGTATACACAAAACGATGCTGTCTGTAATAGCTGACAATTCATTACAAATATCAAATCCTAATTAATTTCTGAGATTATCCACTGCCTGTGTCTTTTCCGTGATTTTTATCTCAGAAAGTGTTGTACGTCTAACTCTTCATAAAGTTTATCATTAAGTACACAAAGCGCTCAATGTACTTGTGAAGCCTTCAACGTCACGCATGTGGATAGTCCTAATCGTCAGGCTGTTGATACGGGAAACCCATACATTTTTATACTGTATACTTCCCATAAGTGTTTTTCAGGGAATCCAGTATTTTTCTAGTAAGATTGGATATCTCTACTTGCAATATATACCAAAATTGCCATACTTTTATAGGCAATAACCACCCGATAAATACTTTCCTGGGAACCCATCTTTAATGTACCATTTGAATAATCAATATGTTCTTAAGGAAGATTATCTGCTCATGTGAAGTGAAATTAGTGTATTTAAGCCATGTATGTTGATGATTGAAAGATGAATTTAATCTGTAGCTTTCAATAAACGTAAAAATTATGAAATTGCAACACATATCTACTAAATTGAGACATGTCTCATAACTCTAGGTGACCAATTTTGACAAATGTGTTAATATATCGAAAGGGACTGAGATCTTTGGGATATAAAGATGTTTTAAGTTTCATCAAAATCGGACAAATATTGTGACCTCTACAGCCTAGAGGGTCCACAACCTTAATCATATTACATACTTGTACACAATTTGCATGCAAGGGGTGTCCATTTTGTCCGGCAGTTTTGGTGTGATTTTCACGAAATTCGAACTCAACCATTATTTGGGTGCAACATTGATATAATCAAATGTTTTATTAAATTGGGTAAAAATTGTGACCTCTAGAGGGGCCACAATCTAGATAAATGTAACAATCATGTTTTATTATGTTGGAACAGATTTCAATGTAGTGCATATAAAAAGTTTTCCCATCTTTAGGATTTTCCAAGAATAACTATTAGGCGTTTTCATTGCCTCAAAATAGCTGGTGGAAATAAGAAACCACCAGCAAATGCTTCAGATTACTAAAGATATCAAGATTGTCAAAGTAAACATCCTGTTCCTGACAATTTAAACAATAATAATTCTATAAGTTCCTGTTACACACAGAAGTTACTGATAATAAAAGTCTGCTGAGTAGTCATTGGGTAAGTCAAATCACATAAACATTTCCTCATCATGCCAATTATATTGATCAATTAACCTGTAATTAAAGATGATAAATCACTTTAAAGATACATTCATATGAACGTATGTCCGCCTTTAATCGCTCAGTCAGTGCAGATAAGTAGGAGGTTAAACTTCGTTTTATTTAAGAATCCCTATTTTTAAGCCTAATTTCCATCGATTATGCACTCTTGGATTTCAGATTTATCTTAAATATTTATGAAAGAAAAGAAAATGGAACTGATGATGCAACATTAATCAGGTTCAAGTTTATCTTTTAATGCTGTCTCAGAAATTTAATGAATTATCAAGGGATCATGAAATTGTACAAATAATTTATCAAAGCGAGGTGGGGCTATCATAAATATCAATAATTTTTAGTTTTCTGAAAAATATACTGAACGTAAATAAACATATATTTTTGAGATTTGTTGTTTTCACAGGCAATGCCATTACAGTTTAATGCTCATCATGTAGTGTTTTGAATTGATGTCATTGGTACTCAACTCAATATCTATAGTAATATACCTTAAAAGGAAGCTAGATCATCAGAGTCTTTAAATCATGCTTGAGGACTCACTTATTTAATTGTGAGACATTGTGCCATCTTGTAAAACAGTTCCTGATGAGAGGTGCTATATAAATTCATTATCATTGTGTCAAATTTAACACAAAACTAAATTCTCAGAATCTTGGTTTTTATAACTCTGCCACCATGAAAGTGCAATATGAGTACAAATATTATATCCTAAAGGAAACAGGCATCCATTATTATTCAAACCATAGAACTAAATATTTTGTTCTACACTCAAAGCCATTAAAAATGCAATGCCAATTTCAAAATTTATTTATTGCAACAACTTTTAAAAATGTACATAGTAATTGACAAAATCCAGAAAACAAGCATCTGTGGATAATTTCATGAAAGGATTCACTACAAACGCACAAAACCATAACGTCAGGGAACCATGAAACAAAGCAGGGTTCAGCTGAAGTCAATATTGGGTATGTCCACCCTGATCTCTTACACATGCCTGAAGTCGCCTTGGCATGGGCTGGCACAAATGTCCCACTACAAGCTGTGGGATTGTTTGCCAATGATTTGGGAGTGCCTGTGCCAATTTTACAACAGTTCGTGGTAGCATGGACAGAGTTCGAAGTTCTAACCCGTCGTCCAAGTTCATCCAAATGGTGTTCGATCGGATTCATGTCGGAAGACATAGCAGGCCAATCCATAACACGGACATGATGATTGTTCAGAAAGTCTCTTGTCAACCTGGCAGTGTTGGGTCGGGTGTAGTCAGGCTGGAAAACCATCTGTCGAGCAAAGCCATGTTGAGTCAGCAATGGAAGCAACACTGGACGAAGGGTAGCGTCAACATAAAGTATGAGCACCACCAACTGGGAACAGAAGCTGATGTTGATAGCAGTCCAAATCATGACGCCACCTTCCCCTCATGTTCCTTAAGCAACTTTTTACAACATCTAATCGTTGCTTCAATACTCAGCAATTCCTGAACTCTGCGCCCGTTGTTTTTACACATGACTAGTTAGCATTGTCCAATCAGAGTTCGTGGCACATAACACACTGTAAACAAACAGGTTTTTTTTAAATTGAGAAACTCATGGAAAACCATCAACCTTGACATCGATCTTTGAACTCGATTGTCACATATAAGCATTTTAGCTAAAAGCACGAGACTTGGTATTCACGACGACCGATGAATCTGATAAGTTCCGAAGCTGGGCTTGTGCCAATCAAAATTAGTGGCGAAATATGCAGGGTCTTATGAGAAGGGCTTGATAAGATGTGTTAAGACGAGATCAAGCCTTCTATTGAAGATGCCTTCCTCTGGAACCTGTTGCTCAGATGCTGTAGTCGTTGGATGTGTCAAACTTGAGCATTGAGGTCAATCGTCAACCCTTTCACATAAGTGGACATTAAAGTGTCTGGCGAAGGCTACCTGTGAAGCCCACTGATCCAGCATGCCAATAGCTCTGTTCCTGTTTTCTTGTGTAAGGCGTGATATTATTCTAAAGAGAAGAATGTTGAAATTTTGATCTATATTTAAAGGGCCAGAGTGCAGGGAGTTCACATGCAAAACGTGTGACATGGGACTGCTTAAAATCATGACAAAAGACAAGTGTTGCATTTGCAGGAACAAAGTTTATTACTGAGGACTGATACTGGGTTTAAACCCATCTCAAGTTTCATCTATGTGCCATAAGATAGGAAAGCCCAATGGTTAATTGTGCTGCACAGAGTTTGTAAGAGCCAGTGGAGGACACACGTGCTACTGACAATTAACCATTTGTGTCATTCTTTTGGTTTTGCCCCCTCTGACTTTGTACCGTTGATTACAGATTAAACATCCATAAGTGTACAAATGTGTTGTTATTGATGTGTTCCTATTCGAATATTGTTCACAATAAGAAGCAAAATAAATAAGATATGTTTAGAGGATCATTTTGTTATACGAAAAACTAAGTGATGCGTTTTCTATGGCGCTCATTAGATAAAAATTTGTAGTTAGTTATAATTCGTTTCATAATGGAATAATTTCATTTTGTTGTCACGCGGCATTATCATATGTTACCCCACATGGCATAATGTGTCACAATGAGGAAATTTTCACATTCCCCAACTCATTACCTCCAATTTGATGTATAGTTTGTTTGAATTGGACAAAAATTGACTGAGCTGTGTCCATTTGAAGCTAACCAACTCACAAAGATAAGTTTTGAGAAAAAGCAAGTTAAAGATTTGGTATGTTCCAAGACAAAATCCCATAGCAACCAGGCCATTTATTTTCTGTTTTGTCATTGAAAAAATCTTTTTCAACGGTTCTAAGAGGTGCTAAAGACGAAAATCGTAGTAAAAATTTGATCAGACGACTTCCGCCATTTATTTGCTACTAAGAATACATATGCTGACAACCGTGTGGATTGCTAGGATGCAACCTAGCTGCTATTTTCGTGTCTGACAATCTATTTTTATAAATAGCACTGGATATTGTACAAGACAGGGTAGTTTGACACTTTCCTGAACACCTGATGTCACTTCTCAAATTTGTAAGTTATTTTTTATTTTATTGTTGCTGTTGCAATCTACAGATGTCATTGTTTTCTTTAAGCTTTATTCCCACGTTATGATAATCAAATATTAATTAAGTCATTTAATCGAAAACCACTATCATTGATATGCATAATAGATTTACTTTGACCTATTTGAAACAATCAAATAAACATAGATACTGAAATTGACTAGTGCTGGTACTAAGAATGTTTAAAATTATTACAATGTGCAGTATAAAATTAATGCTGACTTGCAGAACTATAAAAATTTGTAGTTGATTATAATTTGTTTCATACTGGAATAATTACATTTTGATGTCATGCGTTATTATAATATTATGAATGGGATCTATGAATAATATATTTGTTATCATGGGTCCATATCACATTATTATCGACAAGATTCACAACATTTTGACTTTTAACAAATTATTCAACAAAGTCTTATAGATATATGAATAATCGATATTATTTTTTAAATTCAAGTAGCTTAAGATATGATAAACTTATGTCTAATACTGTCATGCCATATACTTTACCCAAATATACGCAGAAGTATGTGAAGTATGTGACACCCTCATTAAAAAATCAACCCTTGATCGTAATAATGTGCTAAGAAATTAACGATCTGTGTCAAATTTATCTTTCATTTCGATAATTATAGACAAAATTGTCGTTAATCATTTTAAATATCATTTGTGTGAAAACAATCTCCAAGAAAAATTTCTGTCAGCATACAAAAAACAGCACAGTACAGAATCCGCCTTACTTCGTGTTCACAATGATATTATGTAGCTTGGATCGGAAGAAACCGGTGCCCTAGTTTTATTGGATTTGAGTGCGGCATTTGTTACGATAGATCAATCAATCTTACTCGGGAGACTTGAAACTCAATAAGGTTATCCAGAGATGCCTGAGGCGGTTTGAGTCCTATCTGAGTGAAAGACAGCAGAGTACTGTTATTGACACATCTCAATCAATGCCTAAAGTTCTTGATTTTGGTGTTCCCCAGGGATCTGTATTAGGACGGTTTTGTTCACAGCATACACTGCACCAATTGGAGATATCATCCGTGAAATGGGTCTTAATTACCACCTCTTTGAAGATGATACCCAATTATATGTTGAACTCGATCCTTCACCAGATACCACTACATCAGAACTTGAGGCATGCATTGAATGAATAAGATTCTGGATGCACTGCAATTGTTTGAAATTGAACGATGACAAAACAGAAAATATAATATTCGGGAATAAAATAAACATTGACATCAACCATGTGACTATTTGAAGCACAGCAATAACCCCAACCAACTGTGTCAGGAATCTTAGTGCGTTCTTTGACTCTTCTTTCAATATGAAAACCCATGTATCCATGGTGTGCAAAGAGGCAAACTTTCACCTGTATAACATTGGCAAAATTCGATCCTATATTGACCTTGATGCCACTAAAATGTTAATAAATACTTTTGTTATGTCATCCTTACATTATTGTAACTCATTACTGTATTCTCTTCCTAAAACTCTTGTATGTCAGCTACAGAAAATCCAGAATAAAGCAACTCGATTCGTATAAATAAAATAATACCAAGTACGATCTCTCACCATATTACTCCTGTTCTAAAACAGTTACATTGGCTACCTGTTAATCAATGCATTATGTTCAAAATTAACACAATCACTTTCAACTATTGAAACGATCCTTTGGCACCATCCAATTTATCCGATTTGATTACACAATATATACCTTCTCATTCCCTACGTTCGTCTCATAAAAACCAACTTGTATGTCCAGTACAAAATTCAAAATTTGGTGAGAGAGCTTTTGTGTACACAGCACCAAAAGAATGGAACAGACTGCCTCTGGAAGTCCAAACTTATTCAAACGACGCCTAAAAATCCTGTTTTTTACCCAAACTTTTGAACAGTAATTTAAATGTTTCATTTTCCATTTGTATTGTAACTTAACTATTCCTGTGTATTATTTTGTTTATTTGTATATACTTTAAAAAAATAACATAAAAGCGCCACAGAGCAGTCAGACTGACTGATTGTTCAGCATTATAGAAAATGATTACTATTATTATTATTTTATGTTTCATTATATCATCAATAACCATCATGCAATTCTCCTATACACTTAATATAAGAGTAGTGTTTTAGCCCTTTGTCTTGTAGCATGTTATCTGTGTTAGGCTTTGCTCTTGTGTGTTCACTACATATTATACACTTATTGTTGTTAAATTTTTCAACATTCTAACTCATGCTGTCAACTGGCAGACTATCATTAATTATTTTGTACATACAGGCCTGGGACTGTACAGCGCAGCGGAAGATTACGACTGGCCTTCTGGATTCATTCACTTGATTTGATTTGTGTTGTTCATTTCTTGCAATGTCCATGCAGTTTATCTTGTGAGCCGGTTTGTCTTCTGGGTTTTGTTTTGCATGTAGTGCAGTTCTCCTGCGTTTACAAATAGAAATGCATATTCTATGATACAAATAGTATGTTACATTGATTTGTCCATTTAAATGATGTTTGAGTATTAATTAAATAGGTTTGTAGCTTTGGAACATCCAACAGAGATTTTTACAAATCTAGTCACAGACCTAGCGCCTGGAAAAATAAGAACTTTTTTTGATGCCACAGAAAAATGACATCTAAAAAGAGAGAGAGTGAGAGAGAGAAATGAGGTTTAACATCTACTTGACACAAACTAGGTCATTCAGTTCAATTATGGTTCAATTAAAGCAATACGGTCAATTTCAACAAGAAAATGGAGTATATTATGTAATATATCCAAAATAATCAAAGACTCATCTTGTTATCAAAACAATAATACTCACCTAAGCTAATTATCTAAATTTCAAGCACTGCGTGTATGCTGGAAACATAAATTGCATTTATTTGAGCAGTTTATTTGAAATTTTCCAGGCACCATGAACCATGATGTTTCTTATGGTCCAAAAGGCTAATAATTGCTTGCCCTAAATGTTGTGCCTTTCTCCCATTTCCCCCCCTTCTTTGTGGAAGGAATTAAGGTGCCTACCTACTAAAATGATGTCACTTTTAGACTGATAATGGTTATAAAGATCAAGATTATCAGAATGCTCACATAAAATGGTTACAAGCTAGGAAATGCCATGGGTTTTAACATTTAAGTCCATCGAAAGATAATAACCAGTCTGAATCCTAATCTGTTTGAATTACTTCCCCTGTTTAGAGTTTTAAAAAATTATTTCTTCTGTTCTCTAGTTATAAACTGAATAAAGTATAAACCTTTTTTTCACTAAATGTATCTCTTATTTAAGTTTTTTATTTGTGAATTGCTTCCTGGCAGGTTTTGTTTTTCATTTGCAAATTAATAAAAATTTCTTTGCAACTACTACAACTGGGTCTGAGGCTGTACAGCCAGCTCCTGGATCCACTCACTTGATTTGAAATGTGTTTTTGTGATGTTTTTGGTCTGTGTATTTGTTTTCTGGTTTTATATAGGAATTGTTGAGCCAGGTCGCTTACATTTATACTGTTAGAATATGGTAATTTTAACACTGTAGTAAACTTATTGAAGTCAGTAACAGATTTGTAGGATGTGCAAATTGAAAAGTAAAATGTCTACACTTCAGTGAGGGCTTCATAGATTTGTCTCAGAAGCTGCATATAATATAATATGTCAAAGGCCAATTACCTTCCCTCTGTTTCAGATTTGAGATGGTTGGCCACACCAGAAGGGATTATCCTGAAAAATTATTCCAGTCAGATTCAAGTACAGCTATCTAAGTTCCAGAAGAAATAAACAGAAGCAAAAAGTACGCTCCTGCAGTCAAACCCAGACCAGCCACCTCAGGTCACATTTTCAAAGAAATGTAGGGAAAGGGGGTCTCTACATCTTCGTTTTGACATTCGAGATCACCCCAATATAAATCATATATAAGCCCCCAGTACCCTATAAACCCCGGACACAATGAGACTACTAGTGTGACATAGATGGAAGAAAGAAAAATGGACTTAAAATCTCTATACAACACGCAACAACATCTCCTTAAAAGGGTAATTAATTTGTAACGTATCAGCGAATTGTTGAAATTGTATGTCCTTCCAGCTATTGCTTAAGGGAGTTTTGCCAGTCCTTGTTCCAGTCTTTTCATAGCTAACAAAATTTCTAATTCAAATAATAGGCTGTATAATAAAATTACTTCTTCTTCAAAATAATATCAACATAGAATTGCTTGGCAACAAATATACATCCAACGACAGATTATTCAATGATTGCTTTCAAACCGTTTCCAGTGCCTGGAGGAATAAAATTAATCTGCAAATCAAACAATTACATCAAGATTTATAATAAAGTAGGCCTACTATCAAAAATCCAGACGGCTGTGAGGCGTTGAGTGTTTTGTCCTTCTCTGAGATTTTAATAATATTATCTCTTTAGGACTAGTCAAATATTCCTGGCAAGCTTGAAAATCTCTCTGACCCACAGTGCATGTATAGCAACTCAAGGAAAGCAATCTCAGCAATTACCCCCCAAAATCTCAACGACTGTAGAGCTTTACATGTTTTTGCCAACTGGGGAAATAACCGTGAAAAAAATTTGCACGACACTGAATTTTAGTCCATAGCACTGAATTTGAGTCCCAACTTTGGATTAGCCAAACACATTTGAAAATATTATACAAGGAACTCTGACCATCACAAGAATTGTGGATGGTCAGACAAACAGAGGTGATGACAATAGATACTACTTCTACCCTTGATCGCCAAAAAAAAAACAATTGTTGAGAATTTATGCATATTCAAATTCCACTTTTCTGTAATTCTTTGGAAGAACAGGGGTGGAGGGTGATTGTGTGGATGACCGTCTGTCATTGAGTCAACTGGCAAGGTATCGATTCCCCAAACCAGCTAATGGAGTGTTTGTTTCTCAGCTGATTCGTTACGCGAGAGCTTGTTCCTTTTATTCTGATTTTTTAAGTAGATCGAGGTATATGTCATCTAGGCTTCAACTACAAGGATACTTGTGCACTAGACTCTTTAAAACCTTTAAAAAGTTTTATGGCCGTCATATTGACTTGATTGGTGAATATACATGTAACATGTCTCTCTCGGCTGTTATTCAAGATATATTTAATTGATTCGTATATTATCTCCCTAATTATGTCTGTCTATTACATCGTTAACACTGTTCATCATGTTCATTTTACATACTATAGTCCATTGGCCAAACATGCTATTTTATTGAGATTTCGTCTAATAGTTTGGATCCAGCTATGGCGGGTGTGGTGCCAGGCAGGGTAAGCTTACTCTTCTGGACACCTGTTACCACTGTTTGTCGTGTATTTTGTACACGGTGAACAATCCATTTGCTGATTATACTATTTTGCCTCAACTGTTTTTTAGGACTTCGAATTTTGACTAATGGTTTGGATTGTTCGTACTTGGTTTTATTTTATTTACTTGACAGCGAGTAGGGTCACCTGTCCAACCTTATGGGTTTTCTCAGGGTCCTCCGGTTTCCTCCATCTGCTAGTGTTAAAAACTTTTACACATACACAAATTATAGAAATAAAATTGAACTACATGCATATGTTAGTCCTGAAATGACCTAGTTTATGGTGAGAGGACGTTAAACCCAATTTGAATTTCCCCCCCTCTGTTTGGAACAAAATTTTTGAAGGTTGGTCATTTGTTACCACAGGGTAAGAAAATTCCTGATGTGTATAGCCTACAGTACAAATGAAAATGGCTAAAAATGATTCAGAGCTGCTGTTGAGAAACGATTAAAATGTAATTTAAGCTGCAATTTCATATTTTTAAGTTACATTTTTAAAATTTATTAAAATAAAGCCTTAAAATAGATGGTACCTATAAACAGTCCCACCTTGTTAAAGAATAATCCAATTAATCCTTTAATTCACTATTGCCGGTTAAGAAATTGACAAAAATATCATTTTCAACTTCAAATTCAACCGTTTAAAGATAGCTATTGCATGGGGGGCAATAGAACCTAGTAAGGGAGGTAATAGTGTTATCATTTCCTCTGCTAATGAGTTATAAGAGTGGGAAATAAAGCCTATGTTCGTATAATAGTGAGTTAAAAACCTATTGAGCAAAAGACATAGAAATAATTATTGCTTTAAAGCAAACACAGAATGTACTGAAAAAAGAATCTTGACACTTTTCAACAAAAACTGTATTAGTATTATCAGTAAATAACAGTTTCAAAAAACTTGTTGATTTGTATTCATGAATGGGACTGTGTACTGTATACATTTACACATTCTCAGGGGGTTAACAAATTAAGTTGGAGCTTGAAAATTACACGTTTACAAAGGCTAATGGCTCGAAGGTATTAAAAGACAAAGGCAGCGTTTTTCAGAAATTATTGAAAGCATATCAATTTACAAGTAGGACGTGATAAAGAATGGCTACATAGAAAATTTCTTTCTCGGGGGAATTACCAAATCAAGTTTAAGCTAAAAAAAATGATGCATTGTTTAAGCAGATGGCTAGACAGTATGAAAAGACATCATTTTCTGAAATTATGAAAAGTTTATCAATGTGCAAAACATTAAGGATGTAACCATTTGATAAAGAATGACTGTATAAAAAATCAGAAATGGAAAGTAGAAATATCTAAATCTTTGTGGAAAAATACTGGATTCCCTAAAAAAAAAACCCACCAATGAAGCATATAGAGTACAAAAATGTAAGGGTTCCCCTTATCAACAGCCCGACGATTAGTAATATCTGCACATGTGACGTCAAAGGTTGAACGTGAAGATTGAGCACTTGATATACATGTTGATAATCTTTATGAAAAGGTAGACTTTCAACACTTTCTGAGATAAAAATTATGGAAAAAGATACAGGCAGTGGTTAATCTGGGAATTCAATTACGATTCAATATTTTTAATAAATATTTAGTGATTAAAGACATTATCGTCTGGTGTATGCAATGAATTCTCATCCAACATCCGAGAGAGGTAAGATCCGAGTGTCTTAATTTGTTAATTAAAAGTATAATGAGTTCAGTTGTACTACAGGTTTTGCATTGTGGAAACTATTCTAGTACTATGAGATAATCTATAAAATGTAAAGATTCTTCAACAGCTTGAAACAGATCTGCTTCAAATGTAAAAATTATGAATGACAAATTAAGGGAGGTAACCATACTTATCAATTATGAAATAGTGGATGTGTGGATATCTTTTTTTCTAAACAAATAGTATTCACAGAAACTGGATTCGGAAACAGGCAGATGCCTATAGACCCCCTCTCCATAAAAGTACAAACATAAATAATATTGAAAAGTAAAGTAAATTAAAGGATGACTATAAACACTTTATACACGATGTATATAAACCACAATCAGAATATTTTTATTTCATACCTTTGGGATATGTTGAAGTTATGTACTGTAGAAAAAATTTCTTCAGAATTGTTTGGAGATTTTTCATATTGTAGGAGATCCGCATCTGAATGAAGATGATATGCTGTGCAAAATTAAAATCATACTACGAAAATTACAATAAATTAAAAAACGTCTCAATGATTGCGCATTCAATCATAACTCATAAGACGGCAAGAATATTTATTTACCAGGTAAAGTAACAAGGAAAAATAATGCTTGAAATTTTGAAAAGTCCTGACAATTTTGCCGAAACTGTTCCCGGTATAAGAAAAGGAATGGGGTTTAATATCTACTATTCTGCATCAGCTGGCATATCGTAGATGGGACCAGAGATAAGGATAAAATGATAAAATTATTCCCATCAGGATTCACAAAAATAATTTATCAAACATGATAGGCCAAGTGCGGTTAGTGTTAAGTGAAAAACGTCTCTAAAAACACTGAGATTAATCTGGTATGTTTAAATTTAGCTACGAATGCAATCCTTTAATTTTTACATGCAATGTCACTTTGTTTTTATTAATGTGTACAATGTCTACCAAAATATAAGGTTATTAACGAGCACCATCCTAATGTAGAAAATCTTGTGACATTATAAATGGCAGTTGATACAAATCAAATATTTGAAATAACTACAGACATAGACAACGGCCTGACATTAATAGAACTATAATTTATGTACATTTCAAACTGACATCTTAAACTATTTATGGTTATTCGGCTTTTATGTCTCCTTTGTAACATAAGATATGTTTTTTTGAATATTAAATTTCTTCCCTGTAGTACTACCAGGCATAATTATTCAGATGTAAATGTGATCCATACTATTTTTACCATTTCACAACAAATTGTTTCTCTTGTTTTACATAGTGAAAACCTTTAATTAGAAAAGTATTAATTCAAAGTGATCAAAATAGAATTGCATTTTAAAAAGAGATATCTTTAATTACATAGAAGTCAAAGTGATAAAGACAGAGTTTTATTACGGAAAGTTAAATATAGAGTAATATTTGGTTACAATTCAGTTTCAAATAAACATCCAATAGTGTATGTTTTACCAATTCACCTCTGACATATAAGCACAAGGTAACAGAAATTCTCTTAGATCTTGATCATGTTTTTATGACTGTTTGTATAAATCAGAAGAAATATAACACCTTCTGTATAAGTTTAAAGGCATTGTTTGAGTTTGATCTTACTGATGGAGTCATCACAATGTTCACAAATTGTTTCAAACTGAAATATCAATAGATAGATGGTACACAGATACTGTTAGTAAAACTGATGGAGATAATAACTGTTTAGTAGCTATAACAACAATAAAATTCATAGCAACCATAAGCTGGGGAATCAGGCGTGGATACAGGGAGGGGGGGTGCAGGGATGCTGTGATGTTTCTGACTCTTTTTCTACTGGCAATTCCTTGTTTCGCCGGAGGAGAGGGTAATGTCTTTCGGGATTAACTTTAGGATTAGCAATCAATCTTCACAAAATCATCATTGTGTTATTGGTTTATCTGTCGATTATGTACAAACATGCAATTTCTTTATTCTTATTTATTCATCCGCCTTTAGGTTTATTGTGCTACTACACTTTCATTCAACTTTGGGTCATAGGGATATAAGAGTAGGTTGTAGCACCGCTGCCCAGACCAAATTTTCCCCACTGCACACTGTATGACAATGCCTGTCTTCATTAACGTTTACGAGCAACAGTAGGACGTTTAACCCATTTCATTTCATTTTTTCAGATGGTACAATAAATACATCGTCATTGGGATCTAATTTAAGGAATTTCAGTGGGGGGCTCCTCCAATTATAATTCATTTTATAGCCAAAAAATGAAACCTCATATTTCATTGGCGGTCTAAAGTATTACTTCTAAAATATCACCTGTCAACAAAGAGAACCGATGTGTGTCGTCTGATAAATATAATGCAATTTACACTTACATATTATAATAACTATTGTTGCCAAGGACTAAAAACAATAAATATCAAGATAAAACTGTTCTTTTATATCAAAATGCAACTATCATGTTAAACTTCACATTGGACTCTATTCACTGTCTGACAGAAAGGAAGATAAAAAAAACCCAACCAATATACACTAAAAAAATCTAATAATAGAGTCTGCGAGAAATACATCTCTCTACAAGATTCAATATTCGTCTCATGCCTTCGTCAAAGACTTCAACAACTTAACAAGTATATTGTCAAGACCCGAGGCGGAACATCAACAGACCCCAAAGTTAATGATATTCATGTTCTTATGGTCACCTGATGGTAGCATCCTTTATAAACAACATTTTAATGATGATTTTGAAAATCTACCTTGAAGACGATCTAGTTCAGTATCATTTGCTGTCGCAGATATTCCATCCTTGTACCAAGGTCCACTTCCAAAAAAGGCAACAAAATTAAAGCATTTACAAGAATTGAAATCATTAAAACCCCAACATTACCATGTCTTTTATGACAATCTTGCCCATGAATGAACATGGTGTGTGGGACTGGCAAATAAGTCTTGATGTGTTGTTGTTATTATCAATAAAAGTTATACTGATTCTCCTATGAAAAAGTGTTTCTTTTTCAACAGCATAAATAGCCCTGGTGTGAGTGTATGTGGCAAGGAGATAGGGGCGCTTTTTCTACCTCATGAGTTTCCTCCAGGCAGTCCAGTTTCCTCTCACTGCTAAAAGACCGGTATGCACAAGCAAATTATTGCAATAAAATTAAACCATATGTTAGTCCCAAAATGACCTAGTTAAACCCCATTTCTCTCTCTTCCTTTTTCCGACCTTCCTATCAGACTTTACTTCAACCGCTTACCTTAATTCCAATGTAATTTGGGGGCAGCGGTGGCTCAGTACGAACCACCTTTAATTTGCATTTACTGGAGACATGCTACAGATGGGATGCAGAAAGCAAGTAAAAGCACCATCTGTCTCAGTTATATATATGTGTTTTGGGGAAATTTTTCAGTTTTCTGAGTTTCGCACACTGCTACCTATGTGCCATATTATCCAAGTAATACCACTTCTTAATATACTATTCAATAAAAGTAGGGGATAATTGATTTTGGGGGCATAATACTAAAATATGCAAATGACTACGATAAAAGTCACTATAGAACCTAACAGAAGAAACATTTCCAGTAACATGTGACGCCCAAACGCACCAATAGCTACCGCATGGAATGCAGGTGATGCTTGGGATCATCATGGGGGTCCAACCCAAGATTTGCACGACTCTGACTTTGAATTCCAGGGTGGAAACATCAGTTTAATTGTTTTAGTAACCAGAAAACAAATGTTGATATGCGTCGGCTTACCCAAAATGAAAGGTTGCGTGCCCTTGGCATGCTACAGATCGGCACAACACAGGCGGTTGTGGCGCGGACGATGAATGTTTCTCAGTCTGTCATAAGCAGGCTATGGTCCAGATACCGTGATACACAATCTGTACAGGACAGACCACGCTCAGGTCGACCAATAGACTGGTGGCCAGTCTTCTCCACACACCAAAAATTGGCCAGTCCTCTCAAAAAAAAAAAACGTAATCTCTAGAGACTGGGCAAATAGAGCTTCATTCTCATCTAGTAGGTCAATCTGCATTATGTAGGTCGTGTGACGTCGTGCACGGGATTACTGCATTTGCACTGGCAAACTGGTGTAGGTGCGAGATGTTTGTTGTGGATAACAGTTATTGTTATTTAGTGATACTTTAACGATCTAAGAATTTTGTTGACGGACAATATCTGTCGAATGAACGGATACAACGTATGGGATGAGGTGAATGAACATAAATAATTACACACGACATCATTATAACAACTTAACGAAGCCAGTTCATGCGCATCGGGACGAAGCCGAATGGCGAATGGAAACAAAAACGTGACATCAGCCCGCAGACGGTTTCAGCATGACTACTTTGCACTCCATTCGAGACGCATGATTCATGAAGGTAAATATTGAACTTAATTGATCTTAGACATCACATTTACAAATTCGTGTCACGTGACTCAGGGCTTACTTGACAACTGTCAATCATTCCAAATAAGGAACAACGTAAAACAGGACAAGAAACGCCCATTTTATTGTGAAGCTCGCAAATTGTCCAGTCTCTGGTGCTGGTTACAGGTTTACTCAAATTTTTTTTTTTATACAAATGGAAACGAAAGTGTTGGTTTACTAAAAATTACTACTTTTATATAAATCGAAATGTAAAATAAATAGAAGAGACTGGGCCAGTCTAGTCGACCAAGGGCGACAACTCAAGCCCAGGATCGATTTATCCGTTCCTTGGCCTTGAGAAATCGTGTCATCACAGCAAATCAGATCAGCGCTCGTCTTCAAACAGACACTGGTGTGAGAGTGAGTGGCCAGACGATTCGGAATCAACTGCATAGGGGTCACCTTCGCGCCCGACGTCCTCGCGGGATCCCTTGTTTGAGAGATCATCATATTCAGGCAAGACGTCGTTGGTGTAGGGATCGTCAACACTGGGATAATCGACGCTGGAGCAATGTGATGTTTTCAGATGTTAATTTTTTGGACAGACGTAGGAGGGTGTGGCGTCGTCGAAACGAGCGCTTCCAAGACCTTAACGTCATCAGACATGATCGATTTGGGGGTGGTTCTGTTATGGTGTGAGGAGGCATCACTGTTGCTGGAAGAACCGCGTTAACATGTTGTTGCAGGGCGTGTTACAGACCAGTACTACCGGGACAACATCTTGGCAGTCCATGTTGTGCCGTTCGCACGACGTCATGGCCGCCGTTTCATCTTCCAGGATGACAACGCAAGATGTCACAGGGCCAGGATCGTTACAGGTTACCTCCAACAACAGAACATCACCACATTACCTTGGCCAGCACTGAGTCCCGACCTCTCCCCCATCGAGCATGTCTGGGACATGCTTGGACAGAGGTAACGTCAACGTCAACAACGTCCTGCCAATGTCCAAGGACTTGCTGCTGCGTTGCAACAGGAATGGGACAATCTGGACCAAAATGACCTTAGACGTCTCATTAGGAGTATGCCACGTCGGATCAATGCTTGTTTGGGAAACAGAGGAGGATTTACCCGTTACTGACTTTGTTGTGATGCTGTGGTAACTTTGGTGTTTGACCCCGGGTATCATTTTACCCTTATAATGGTCAGTCTGTGCCTTACTTAGTCTAACGATCATTTGGAATAAATCGATGAATGTGAACTTCATTTCATTTTGTCATTTGTTTCTTCGTCAGTTTCATTAGGTGACTTTAATAACACTTAAAAATCAAATATCCCCTACTTTTTTTGAATAGTATACTATAAATGTTACAAATCTATAAATCTATAATATTGTATGTACAATGAAAGGATGTGTGTCATAATAAAGTCCCCTATTCCATAATGACAATTATAGTATGTCTGATTTGCAGGCAATGGAAAAAAATTAAGCAGGCGGGTGTCTACATTTCATTGAGTACTTATAAATTTTGGACACTGTAACGAAGCTAGAATTCTCTGTTCACTGCGTGAGGTACCCATTCAGTCTATGTGTGTCAAAATGGGTTTTGGGATGTCACATGTGTAACTCTTTGCAGAACAATTAAATTAACATAGCTATGGTGCAGGAAATGTGGTGAATGTCACTACTGCTAAACACATGGAGATGTGTACCGAAATAACCCGGCTTGGCTGATTTTCCATATAGGGTTAACTACATTTAAGCTTGTCACAAAAATAACAACAAATACTGTTGAAATATAATCTATTTTAATATAACAGTAATTTGTCCTTTTGCCTGTGGACTAAAAGGTATGCAACTGCATCACATAACTTGATAGATTGTTACACCTATTGACATCATATAATGATGTTAATGGGTACAGTTTTATTCAGTTTAGTATAAATTTTCTCTGGAAAATTATAATGGTACTTTAAACTTATTGATTTATTTACTAATTGGTTACAGGGATTGTTTAAAATTCAAATAAAACTGAATAAAAAGTGAACTGTACTGTACTTAAAATGATGATTCCAATGATTATGAATACATATGGGTCTATATTCTCATCTTAAAAGTCATGCACTCAGTATAGGTATACAAATACATATCCACAAAATTTGAAATTACGAAGTTTCATTTTCCTTCAAGGAATTATGTCAGCAAATCGTCAAAGTGGATTATAACCTCAATCAATATCGTGACTCAGTTCAGTTTTGTCAAGTAATATTTTCGCTAATATTTTATTTCAAAATCCATTTCATACAGCCAGAGTATTGAATTGGTCATAGTAAAAGTTTCAGTGCCCAATATATCATTTCCTCAATCTTCTCAATACCGTCTATAAAGATTTGCTTTATCATCTAGTTTGAAAAACAAGTTTCATTTTTATAGATTGCTTCAACAAGAGTTGTGTCCTCAACAATTATATGCAATAAAAGTCTAAATAATGTGTGAATTACCTTAAATATTTCAGGTTTTTAGCATCTACAGCCATGAATCTTTTTACCATAAACAAACAACTCTGTAAGGATCTGTAGTTTAATAGAGCAGATTTCATCACCCACGCTAGGCTAGCAGCAGAATGCAATTGTAATCTTCCTGAAATTTAAAACAAACACTCAATTTACGAAAGGAATCTTTTTCTTTTGTGTGTGTGTGTTTGTATTGCTGACACCAAGTTGGTCCAGCATTGGTTTCTTGAAAACAACTTACAGATATAACAAAAGATCATTACAGATATAAGTCGCTTACAACATTTTTCAAACTTTCTTGATTTATTTCTATAATTACTGTAATATGCACATCACAGTTCTTGTCCTGAAAACCTTGTAAATGCCTTGCAGTTTCATGATCATTTTGTTTTTAAAATGCATTTTCACAATATCATTCTTTACTTGTTAGACAATCGAGAAGTTGTTCACTTTTTTTCTCTTAAACCCATTGGGTGCATTTGACCATTTAGACCAAAAGATTCTACTAATTTAACTTTCTTCTGAATTTGGCATCAATGGTTCTGAAGTAAATCTACTGTAATCATAATGTGAAATGTGTGGACAATGTGTTCCTATTGATGATTCCACATCCAAGAATATTCAGTTGTTTCCAATGAGTACCAAAGAGATCTGTTTGGGTCCAATACTAAACTTCTGTTCATCTATACAAGGATGACACACACTTATAATGTTCTTCCATAGATAATAATTGTTCAAAACACAAGACTGTAAACTGCATTGAAAATTAAATCATGTCATTAATTATTTTTTGTGGATTACAGAATAGTGTCCTACATTTAGTTGATTTCCATTTGTAATAACAATTAGGGACTGTACAGAGATTTTTGTCAAAGATTTATCCTACTATTAAAGTTTGTAGTGTAATTTTATGATTTTTATAATGTTTTTATCAAATTTTATGATAATTTTATAATGGTTTTTGTTATCACATTTCATGACTCAATCATTATGTTGTTATCATTGTCAATTATGATATGTATTTATATAACTGCACTGACTGTAAATAACTTTATATCTCTTGTCCATGGAGTAGTGTTCAGCCAGTGTTATGCTGATAAGAACGTCCCACCAGTAGCAATGGTGGTATTAATGGTTGCAGTGATCTTCTCCTATGTTCATGCAGAGCCCTCACAAGCCTATGTGGTGCCCCAGGACAAACGTTTCAGTGCTCCTCCCCCCTGCATATGTTAATTGCTTTGTTTAGTGCTTACGGTCAATTGATGTTTTATGATTATAGAGAAATGTGGTCTGGAGGGTAAAGTTAATATCTGATTGACTTCAAATTTACACACATTGTATAAGATCATGAGAAGGAGTCTATAATTGGTATTCAAACATTTCTGATAATTAATGCTAGAGTTATGGCTTTGGTCCCTTTGTGAAGAATCTTGTGGGTGTTCTAGAGGCTAAGAAGCCTATCGATTTTAAACAATTTCCGATGATTATGGCAATTTATATTACATGTTTTGTATGCTAAATCTTAGGATAGGTCAGAACAAGAAGCCCAGATTTGAGTGTGTTGTAAATGTTGACTTCACAGACAACTTAGCTGCCGTGGGCATGTGTTTCGTTACCTGGCAACCTATATTTTATACTTTTTTTAATACTTTATCTAAATAACTATTTATTAAATCAAGCAAAAATGTAAAAAAAATAGGTTTATTATTTTTCTTCAACTCTCCATTTGATCGAAACACGCTATAATATATCTTGGAAAAATCATAAGTCTACCCTCTCTATTTCCTGAAACATGAACTGGTTTGAACAGATATAGGGGAAGAAGAAAAGGTCGGTGAATTGCTATCTAAATCTTCGAATTCCAACTGCCTAGGGATCTTTTATGTGCACAATAATGTCCTTGTCAGAGTCTCCATCCTGCATCACTGACAGGGAGAAACCACTCCGGAAAATCTGGATGAACTTTATCGGCCAATGCAAGGATTGAACACCCAACCACCACACTACGAGCCAGCGTTTTATCCACTTGGCCATGTGATCCCGTATAGATCCAATAAGACTGGAGAAACATTTACATTTTTTCTACGGGTTGGTTCATGTCATCACAAACATGAAGATTATTACCTCAGACTGGCTCAGGTTTTCACATAATAAAGTTTATGATTCTGTTGATAAGACAACATTGCATAAGACTTGGGATTTCTTTCAACAATAAAATAAAAAGGTGAAAAAGAAGTCAATATGTGTCTAGTTGAAACATTAACAACAAAATAAAATACTAGTCTACTCATTGTTTTTTATTCATCATTATTTAATAATTTATTTAAAGACATATTATGGGAGATTAGATAACGAATTGGCAGTTCTCACAATAAGACTTAAAAACTAGCTAATGTAAAGGCCATTTGCAGAAAATTTCAGTCAAATTGATCCATTATGAACTGAAAACTAAGTGAATGAAAGTTCCGCTTAGCCTCAGTCATCATTATTAAAATCGGTCAGACAAAACTAGTAGTCTTGGTTATCCATTTAATCAGTTAATCACAAAGGAAAATTCTGGAGCAAATCAAACTACAATCCAACAAATATCACAGGCTATCCTTGACATCAAGGGTTGATTATGGTATAATAGTTTTTATAACATTTCAGGCCTAAAGAAAGACCTACAATTGGCAGACTTTGCTCTTGCATAATGTATGTTTAATTCATCTTTATTACAATTAAATAACAGTTTAAGAATTTATTGAGTTTATACAAAAAAAAATATTGTTATTCCTATTGCCACTGTCTGGGCAAAATCACACTATTTGTTTGACATATGTCTGTCTTCATTAGCCCAGTCAATTAGGCGCAATGCAGAACAGCTGTTCTATATCTAAACTGTGCAGAACGCTAGATTAGTCAGAGATGGTCCTGTGATAGATATCATAATATAATGTATGTGGGTAAAGTGGCGTTTACACGATACAACCAATCCATACAACCATCGAATGCAACATATCGGAAATGTGTTTACCCGATACAATGGTTCTATTCATTGTATGACAAACTGACGTCAAATGCACGCCCGCTTGCTGCATCATTTGTTTGTTCTTAGTAACTGAATATGATGGTGTTGCTTGAAGAAGAGTGTATAACAGTTGTATTAGCTTAATATATCCTGTGTTAGGCCGAAGAGGAGACATATCAAATTAATCAAAGTAAAAAAAAAAACAAGATGGGCTAGACCTTTCCTTTTGATGAGAAAACGTAGGCTTATAGGTGTGTGCACGACAGAAGCCAGACAGCTTATCTACCGCGAATCGTAAGGGTACTGTAAATACACTTCCCATCCCCGTCTTCTGCATGTAGTTAGGATGCCGCGAGTTCCACAATAGTTCATGTTCCAGGTAAAGAGTATTGACACTAAGGGGTGGTTAGGCTAAGATCCATTTTAGAAGAGGTCGAAGCACTCGAAGCGACAAAAGAAGACATTATGATACAGGAATTCTGGTTGTCAAGCCAGATGTGACGTCATACACTGTATGCCGTATGACGTCGTAAAATATGACTCAATTTGATTGTATTTGTACGTGTATTGCATCAGTTGGTCGGATGAGAATAGAACTGATCCTATCCATACATTAAGCTATCCATCCAATCATTTGTCTGATGAGTTGGTCAAATGCGACGGTTGTATCCAATGGTTGTATGGGTTGATTGTATTGTGTAAACACCGCTTTATTTCATTTAGGTTATAAATATAACTATAGAGTATTTAAGGGCTCAGACCTGATGCAGATGTAAACAGGGATAGGGTTAGCGCTACCCTTACCCACAATCCACATGAGTATATGTGCAAGACAGTGTCCAATCTTGCGTTCTTACTTCTATAATAATTGTTGGTCCGAGTTGTCTGAATCATAGAAATTCATAGAAATATATATATGGTCTGAATACCCAAGTTACCTCCCCATGTTGCTTCACGCAACAGTGGCCTACAGGGAAAAGTGTGTTTTTTTATGTATTTTATTGGCATTAATATTTTTCTAAATCAGTAGTTTTTATGGGGTGTCATCCGCTTCATTGAACTTTAAGTTGTATTCCGTTTTCTTAGCTTCCTTATTTACCTTTAACTGGGCGCAACTATCGTATAAAATACTGTTAATTACATTTTAAAGACATCTTGGTCCTTTCTACATCAAATTCAACAATGATGATGTACGATCGAAGTGCCTGGGAATTATTGACCAATCAAATCAAAGGAGAAACATTACTGCGCTGTGGATAAACAAAAGAACGTCAAGAATAGTAATGGCGTCGAAAGTCGGATATCTTGTCTTTAAAGTTCTTGCTTTGTTATGTAAGTTAATCATATTACTTTGGAAATTTCTAAAAAGATTTATTTGATTGGTCCCTCCCTTTGTTTTGTTTTCATCTTGTTCTTTGCCGTAACTGTACAGACTGCGTAGATCTACTCAAACGAAACGATAGACCAGTCTCTTCGAACTTTTTTACTAAGAAGAATGCAAAAGCGAAACTGAAAAAGTTTTTTTTGAATTTGACCATATCTGAATATTTAGTACCATTCCGACCCCCCTAGTACAATGTAAGTTGTTCGTTAATTAACAATTTAACATGCATTATGTATGCAAAAGCTAAATATGCCTATTGCAGCACAGGTCTTTCTTTTTTAGGCCTCAAATTTTATCTAAATTAATATTAATTAAAGGAGCTAAGCCTAAATCGTTAATATTTGGGGTCTAGAGATTGATACAAATGAGTCGCAAGCCATATAATAATTTAATATGAATGTATATAAACTGATTGAGATTCAATTCAATCGTTTCCGTTTTTACTCTAATATCAAATCAGTTATGTTTGGCGAAGTACACCAGAAGTCTCAATTGAATCACAATATATAGTGTCTGGTTATCCTAGTCTATATTATATAGTATTTATTGCGCATGCTCATCGTTTGAGATGTAATGTGGAGTATACCTAGCCTAGTTCTTTGAGTCCCTAGCTGAAAATGAGTCTGAAACGCTGTATGGTACATGATTCGTGTACCAATGGTAAAAAAAATATTTCGTCTTAAATATTGGATATCAGAAGCCCATCTTTTCCTGGTAACACCACACCATCAATGTTGATTTTAATTGACAAATAATTTGTGTTTTCAACGTCGAAGACTTTCGATGAGATTGAGTTAGCTCTAGACTTAGCTACTTTAAACATTACTTGATTTAGGAGATAAACACCTCCTGTTTCGCATTTAGAGGGGTGTTATTGTCCAATAGACATGTCCTGAGATCATTAGGACCCAAGACGCGTTAGCGTCGCGGGTTCTAATGTAAAATCTCAGGACATGTCTATTGGACAATAACACCCCTCTAAATGCGAAACAGGATGTGTTTATCGACATTGTAACATGTTCTTTTTCGGGATTTTAAAAGAACTTATTTTATTGTGTAAACTTCAAAATTCGCAAAACAGCAAATCGGTTTGAATGACGTAAAAATAAAAAAAAAATCAATTTTGACGTCAGACAACGTTGTGACGTAACTTGATAACGGACTGCCGTTTTACCGAGGTGTGCCGAATTAGTGGTGGAATCCAAGCGAAGATAAATTCAAGTTTAAAATGCTTGAGTCTTTGGTCTCTGGTAAATAAATTATGGAAGAAAATGTTTTTCGAATATTTCAAATGAAATATTTTTAACGTTTGAAGACTTAAAAAGATAAGTAAATTAGCCTTAGTGTGGTCTTTTTGACCGACAGTGCCAGTCGTGAACGAATTAGTTACGGCCTGTTAACCGAGACTACATACAGGTAACTCTTCTTGGCAACAATGATGGCTTCGTTTTCGCAGTTTGTGATAACATGGGTGAGTTTGTAGCCTTTATTATTTTATTTGCAGACTGTCAGCACAATTTTATTGCTGGTTCTTGTCCGGAGTAGAGCAGTTCTTACACACCTCCCTCAAAATACCCTATAAAACTATGCGATGCCTAGGATTCACGTGGTTGCTATGTA
Organism: Patella caerulea; assembly: GCA_036850965.1. Taxonomy (NCBI): domain Eukaryota; kingdom Metazoa; phylum Mollusca; class Gastropoda; family Patellidae; genus Patella; species Patella caerulea. The sequence continues at coordinate 32,502,784 of JAZGQO010000006.1, forward strand.
TATCGTTCTGACGTGTTGTCAATCATTGTCAATTTTGGCATAATTTCCCGTTATTCTAGGCCCATTCTCAGCTGTTATTTCACCTTCCCTAGTTACTATATTTCCAAACACTTTCTTTTGACTAATGACTCATTGTCAGGCGGATCATGTTATTCAGAATTTGAGCAAACTTTGATTTAAAATTTCCACTTTAAAGTAAACACTGCGGAGAACAAAAACAAAATTGTCCACACTGCTTTTAGTTACGAATAATTTATGTTGCCAGAAAACGGTTTTCATTAATTCATGACTGACTTTCTTCTGTTTTATGTATTTCAGAGATGTGTTTGTATAAAAGATGAAGTTTGAAAATAGTGTGATGGTCATTTGAGCAGAATTTCATGAAGATATTTGCCAATAAAAATTTGAGTTGAGGAAGTTGGCTGAGGACAAAATGAAAAAAAAGTACACTGTAATATTTATACGCAGTTATTCGCCTTGCTAAAACAGAGGGGTGTTATTGTCCAATCGACAGTGTCTAATCGACCAATCAAAACGCAAGATTCACCCCTAAGCATGTTACAATTAATTATTAACGTATCCAGACTGGATTATAATCCTATACTATATGCTGCTTAACGCTCATTGATAATCAAATCAAAAAATGGATAATCGAGACTAAATGCTTTTTATCATAGTTTTTAGTAATGATGATCAAGGCTATGCTGAAATTTTAATCGCTTAAATCTTGATTCATAGTCATAGTGGATCAGCAAATTACCTTTCCATTATCTTGTTTTATACTCTCACATTTTCGTGCGGACGTATGATGCGGTCACCCCTGTCCGTCCGTCCACAATTATTGTTTGTAGACTCTTTATAGCTTGTGGACCTTCAAGAAGTCACAATTATTGTCCTTGATTTATGAAACGTTTGATTTTTTAACTGTTACAGCATAATGAAGGCTGAGTTTGAATTTCGGCAAAATCAGACCAAAATAGTTGGACCCTGTACAGGTCACAATTTAAATCTGATTTTGGTGAAACTTGAAATGCATGTTTATAACCCAAAGATCTAGGTTCTTTTAGATTATCGCACATCCGAACGTAACTGCCTGGATTATGGCCCATGATTTTTCGAAAAATGACATTTTTAGCTTGTGGACCTTCAAGAAGTCTCAATTTGTATTCAATTTAGAAAAATGTTTAAATATATCACTCACTGTTACATGAAGGTTTGAGTTAGAATTTCGTAAAAATCTATGCACCAGTAATTGTAATACGAAGGATGTGGACCCTCTAGAGGTCTCAATTTTTATCCATTTTGATAAAATTTAAAATATATTTTGATGTCCCAAAGACCACAGTCCCTTCCCATATTTGCGCACTTCATACCATATAACTGTCTGGATTATGCCCCCTGGTGGTATGAAAAATTGCTTTTGATTTAATTTGTTCTCTATCCATCTCTTGGAAAATGTGGGCGTATCCTGTCTGGCAGCCGCTGGTTAACTACATATAGTGAGAGCTTCCAACTCTTTATCTAATCTCTAAGAGACAAGCTTTAGATTTAATGATTCATTGGTTCTTGTATACTGTATTGTCGTAGATCTGTTCAATTTATTGAATTGTTACCTGAGTTAGTTTTATTTATGTCCCCCGCCTTTCTGTCTGTCTGTCCATCTGTCTGTCCGTCTGTCCGTCACACTTTTTGGGACACAATAACTCTCTTCCTAATTGAGCTAGAATGTTCAAACCTGGTGTATGTGTTTATTAGGTAAATGCCTTGATGGAGTTCGAAGATAAGGATTTTCCGCTTAGGGTAAGCAGAGATAAGCAATTTGATTGGTTGATGCTTTGGGACACGATAACTTTAGTTCTAATTAAGTGAGATTGATGAAATTTGGTGTATAGTTTCATTACAGTAATACCTTGATTAAGTTCGATAATGAGCATTTTCTGCTCAGGGTAAGCAGAGCGATACGCAATTTGATTGGTCGAGACTTTGGAACACAATAACTCTCCTTCTAATTGAGTTAAAATGTTCAAACTTGGTGTATATGCTTATTAGGTCAATACCTTGATGGAGTTCGAAGATGAGCATTTTCTTCTTAGGGTAGGCAGAGATAAGCAATTTGATTGGTTGATACTTTGCGGGACAAGATAACTTAGGTTCATCTTGATTGATGATTTATATGCCAATACAATGACTGCATTTTCATTCAGTAATGGATTCGACAGTAACAGTGTATAGAAACGATTGACTCGGACACGAGGGCCCTTTCCCTTGGCCAGAGGGGCCCTTTTGTCAAGCGTGGGGGCCCTTTTGTCTGCCTTTAGAGTCCCCCAAACTAGGGTACATTTTCATTTCTATCGTCGGTTTTAGCATTTTTCTTTATAAAACACTTTTGGATGACACTTCGTGTAGGCCTACAGTTTGATTGCTCGATACGTTTGAAAAAAATAAACCTGCGATTAATTAATATGTGTCATCTATTTGGGGGATTTTGGCAGGGGACATCAGCCTCACTGTTGGCTTGTTTTAATTTATGCCTATAGTATACCTTTGTCAAGTAAAACTGTTATAATAATGTGTATTTTTGTATCTAGATCTATTGCTAACCTCGTCTGCAGTTGTACACATTTGGTAACCAATTTAGTATTTCAAGTTTTGGCTATTTGGTACAGTCATCGCATTCAGATTGCAATATGAGCTCCCTTGTTGAAGTGTCTGCTTTGTCGGCTCTGATTGTAGTCTGCACATATTAAACTAGTGCGCAGATTGACAACTTTGTGCTCATTAGACTACTCCTCAATAAGTACTTAGTAGGATGTTAGATGCCTGATCTGATGTAGGATCTGTCCTGTATTGATTGTGTACAATAATGATTTTTCAAATAATTTTCAATATCTCTGCATACCGATCGTAATTAGCATGTGTACTAAAATTTAAGTTTGAATTTGCAGATAATTAACTGATCATGTGACTGAATGTCCCAAAATATTTGCTTTCCTTATCGTAAACTTCAGTGTTACTATTAGTTTTTTTAAGTTAGAATAAACACCTATAACAAAAGAAACAGTTGGCAGATTTTTAAATATTTCTCATATGGATAGTGCATGTTTCTAAATTCTGGTAGTGTAGACATTTAAACGGATCAGTAAAATATTTAAATATATGTACAGAACAGATGAAACATTTAATGACGAGGACGAGGTGGATTATCAGTGATCAGTGCAGTAATCGATTAAATACTCTGCACAGAGTAGTCAACTAGACTGCTCAACGCCTTTAAATCAATACACAATGTTTAATAAAAGTTTATGAGACAAAATCTATTGATTTTCAACGATGTCTGATAGCTTGAACCGCTGAATTCATGATATTCAATGTTTATATGCAAAACGTAAACAAAACATGTGGCAGAACCAGAAGCAAAACAATTTCTAACTAGACCTGCATGCAGGAATGACGGGTTTCACTGGTGCCAAGTTACCCTTTAACATGTCACCTCCGGTGCCACATTACCCTTGAACATATGTCACTTCCGGTACCAATGAAACCATTACACAGGTTTCCCCATAAGCATTGCACACATCAAATAAATTGGACGCAGAATCAACCAAATCCAGCAAATATCAATTCATTTGTTACTTGTAAGTGATCCTGACAAAATTACATTACTTCCGGTGATAATGAAAATATTCAATTAGTTTTATGAAATCGGAAATGACATATGACATCATATAGTGAAAATTTTATGTAAATAGAATAATAATTGCCACTTTTATAGACCAAAAACCTTGAAAAGTGACTTGTAGACAATCGACTATTTCTCTGCAACCGCACAAGTTAGAAACCATTTTGTGGTGTCTGTATGATCGTATGGGATCAATCTATTTGTTGAATGGAATCAAATATCATAATTTTGAAAACATTACAAATCAGACGCATTTGAATAAATTATCTGTTTAGCAGGCTAAAAATTCAGTTTTTGACAAAATGACATCACTTCCGGTGATACTAAAACAGTTAAATTAGTTCTATAAAATCGTAAATGGCATAAGACATCATATGGTGAAAATTTTATGAAAATCGATTAATAACTGATTCTTTTAGAGCCAAAATAAAGTAAAAAGTGACTTGTGGAAAATCATCCATTTCTCTGCAACCATACAAGTTAGAAACCATTTTGTGGTATCTATATGATCGTATGGGTTCATTCTATTTGTTGATGGGAACCAAATTTCATAATTCTAAAAATATTACAAATAATACTCATTTGAATAAAAAATGTATTTTCAACACTAAAATTCAGTTATTGCGTAAATGACGTCACTTCCGGTAACAGTGAAAGTGTTAAAATGGTTTGGAATAGTCGACTGTGGAAATAGGCAACGGATAGTGAAAGAAAATTGAAAATCGAATAATAATTGATTCTTTCACAGCCAAAATAACGTGAAAAGTGACTCATGCAAAATTGCCCATTTCTCGGCAACTGCTAAAATTACAAACTAAATTTCACATACATTCTCTTTGTATGGATTATTGCTACAAGTTTATGAAAGTATCGAAGAAATATTTTAATATATGAAGACACTGGATGGGTTGTAAATAGCTTATTTTTACCCCTTTTTTTTACCTTTTAACCGAAATGGCCCGAAAACAAAATCGAAATTAAAAAAACTGAGTCCGAGATTTTGTGCACCTTAACAGGGCGTATCTTTTGAGTAAGATCAGATTAGTAGAAAATAGTATTTGCTTTCAAAAAGTGGTACCGAACTGTCAATATTGTAGTTTTTGCTGAATTTACGCCACTTCCGGTGCCTACAGGAAACTTTACCGGTAACAAAAAAAATAGCATTTTGAACCACGGAACATATGAACATGGTTTTATACAAATCGAACAATAAATAATTAATGTAGGACTGAAAAACTGAATTAGCCAATGGCGGCCAAGGAAAATTACGGAAACAAATAATGTTGACATTTTTGTTCAAATCAGATGACTCTTTAACCTTGGTTAAAATGTCATATAAAAATATTAATAAATAAAAAAGTTTTTTGTAAAAATTTAAATTTTCAAAATTTGGCGCCTAATATCTTCCAAGATTCGTCGAAAATCAAAAATCAAAAGTAACATAGCTATGTCCCTTGTTTCTGGCTATGTCAAAATGCATCATACGCTAAAATCCAATGATTATTGTTAATATTACGGCAATATTTCAAAAAACGACATTTTCGGTGATTTCGGATATTTCGCAATGTCGCAGAATGCCGGGAATAGCTTTAATCTCTAAGTCACACCCACTTTCCCAGTAAAACTGAAGAAATTGTATCGATTCGACAAGAAGTTGCTGAGATATAAGCAAATTGGAAAAAAAAAAATAATAATAATAAGAAGAACTAGATCTGCTACTGTCCCATGCAGATATGAAAGCTTTCATATTCACCGTCACGTGTCATCGATTATATCAAGTATCTCAAATGAAAGGATAAGAATAACAAACTATCAAAATTGGTCAAAAACTCGCGAAGTTACAAGTCTAAATATAGTATGAAACATTGCATAATCTGAAAACTAAAGGGAAATAACTGATACTTGTGTTGCTGTAATCGGGATGACTTCCCACTTCAAAACTTTCAGAAAAATGAAATGAAAATGGTAAGAAAACATAGAAAAATTAAATGAGATAACTTTGAACAAAACTAAAAAAAAATTTGAATCAGGTTGATCCCAATTGTTTGAATATTTACGTTAAATATGTAAATTTGGAAAATTATAAAGACATAATTATCAAAATCGGTCAAAACTCACAAAGTTACAAATTTAAATGTAGTGAGAAACATTGCACCCGGGCAAAAAAATAATCTTTAAACTAAAGGGAAATAACCTAAACTTGTATAGCTGTAATCGCGCTTCCAAAATTAGAGATATGTTATATAATTATGGTTTCCAATATGTTTGGTTATAAGTAGGAAATCGTGACAACTTCTTAAGCATGTTTTAAACAAATTGTCATAGACTGCAATATACAAGAATGGCACTCTGCAATAAAAAAAAACTGGCCAGAGATTTCTATGCAGAAATTAAATAATTGCTAGAACCAGAAAAATATTTATCCACTATAATAAATAAGCAACATAGAGAAAATGAAATGGAAAAAAAACTGGTCAAAGCAAGATTTCTATGCAGAAATGAAATAATTAATAGAACCAGAAAAACATTTATCCACTATAATAAATAAGCAACATAGAGAAAATGAAATCAAATTGAATGGGGTTTAACGTCCTACTCCTAGAATGGGCTAATGAAGAAGGGCATACGCCATAAAGTGTGCAATGAGGGACATTTTACCCGGGCAGCGGCGTTACGGCCTGCGAGGTTGGACAGGCGACCATACTCCTTGTCACGTACAACCAAGAAATCGAAACAAGGACAGTTGACTCAATGACAGACGTTATGATACACAGCGCACGTGCTAACCATTCAGTCACGCAACCTCCCTAAAATCGGCAAATTGCTGACCTACAGGTAGATACATTTCAACCGGGCGAAATCTTCTATTTTATTAGTTTAATTTGCACGGTACCTTTAGTTATCAACCGAATATTACAAAACTTTTAAAAATAAGCTCCCCCTGACCAGCTAAATCGTTCGCAATAAACGTTTTCCCCTTAAAATCGGCAAATTACTGACTTTAAAGTGAGAAACATTACAACCGGGCGAAATTTTCTGTTTTATCACTTTTACAGTATCTTTGATTACCAACCGATTATTACAAAACTTTAAAAATAAAAAAAAGAAAGAGAGAAATGCGGCTAAACGTCCATTCGACACAAACTAGGTCATTTCGGGACTAACATATGTTTTTTAATTTTATTTAAAAACTCCCCTTGCGCGTACTGGTCTTTAGCTGTTGAGAGGAAACCGAAGGACACGGAGAAAACCCACGAGGTTGGACACCATACTCCATGTCACGTGCAACTTGGAAATCGAAACGACGCCGGTTGACTCAATGACAGACGTTACGATACAGCGTGCGTATGCTAACCATTCAGCCTCCCTAAAATCTGGAAATTGCTGACTTATAGCAAGAAACATTTTAACCGGGCGAAATTTTCTGTTTTAACAGTTTAATTCGCACAGTATTTTAATTACCAACCGATTATTACAAAACTTTTGAAAATAAGCCCCAACTGACCAGCTTAATCGTATGCATGTCCATGTCACGTACAATCTCGAAATCGAAACGACGCCCGTTGACTCAATGACAGACGTTACGATACAGCGCGCACATGCTAACCATTCAGCCATTCAGCCTCCCTTAAAAATAAGCTCCCCCTGACCAGCTTAATTGTTCGCAATAAACATTTGCCCTCTAAAATCGGCAAATTGCTGACTTTAAAGTGAGAAACATTACAACCGGGCGAAATTTTATGTTTTATCACTTTTACAGTACCTTTGATTACCAACCGATTATTACAAAACTTTAAAAATAAAAGAGAAAGAGAGAAATGCGGCTCAACGTCCATTCGACACAAACTAGGTCATTTCGGGACTAACATATGTTTTTTAATTTTATTTATAAACTTCCCTTGCGTGTACGGGTCTTTAGCCGTGGGAGGAAACCGAAGGACACGGAGAAAACCCACGAGGTTGGACACCATACTCCATGTCACGTGCAACTTGGAAATCGAAACGACGCCGGTTGACTCAATGACAGACGTTACGATACAGCGCGCGTATGCTAACCATTCAGCCTCCCTAAAATCTGGAAATTGCTGACTTATAGCAAGAAACATTTTAACCGGGCGAAATTTTCTGTTTTAACAGTTTAATTCGCACGGTATTTTAATTACCAACCGATTATTACAAAACTCTTGGAAATAAGCCCCAACTGACCAGCTTAATCGTATGCAATAAACGTTTGGCCTGAATTGAAAGTTCTGCAACGAAAAGTTCATCTCGATTTTCCGGCGTGGTACCCCTTGTCAGTGAGCAGAACGGAGGGCCTGACAAGGACAGCTGTCAAGTCGTTCGGATGGGACGAAAAACCAAGGTCCCGTGTACACATTGGAGTGCACGTAAAATATCCCTAAGCAGTTGGAATTCGATACTGTTGAATAAACTCTATACGATGACTAAATGCGTAGATTGTAGTCACCCACACTGCATGTTTCGCTTAACAATGAAAGGGTGCCGTTTTCAATGTTTGATCCTTTTGTTCTTCTACTCCTGATATGTTGGACTGTTGATCGATGGTTTCATATAAAAGACTACCAATAAGACTCTTTGTAGAAGAAGTTCCCAAAAAATAGTATGTTGACTTTACGAGAAAGACCTCTAAACATGCTCCAAATTGTAAAAATACGACTTTTTGGATTTTCAATCTCTTTTTTTTCGGCTATCCCTGATATTTAAAAAAAATGATACAATGATTTCACACAACAGGCTAGCTATTAGACTCTCTATTGACAAAAGTTTCATCGCCCTCCCTTCATTATAACCGAAGTTATCGTGCCCTAAAGAATCAACAAATCAGCATGCTTATCTCTGCTTACCCTAAGCAGAAAATGCTCATCTTTGAACTCAATCATAACATTGACCTAGTGAACGTCTACAACAAGTTCGAACATTCTAGCTTAATTAGAACGAGAGTTATTGTGCTCCAAAATCTCGGCCCTTCAAATTGCTTCTATTTTTCATTTTCAATTCAAAATGGTGACTCCCGGTTGACCTAAATCAGAATTCTATTCGCGACATTTTTTAGGCCTTCCTACAAGGATTCAGAAAATATAACTCCCGAGTCTGTAAGTAAAATAGCAAAAAAGCCTTATTGATTTTTCACGTTTAAAGATGGTGGCACTTCCGGTTCGATGGACAAACTCCATATTTTGTGTACGAATCAGTAATTCTTTGTCTAGTATCGAAAAAAAAAACTAGGTCATTCTGACCTACATTTCGACGATTTTTTTGAAAATTTTGATCTTTAATTTCACCAAGGGGAGATAAGTTAGAAAATTTCTAAAGTCATTTTTCAAGTCGCATCATTAAGGTCTACTTACATATTAAATTTCATGAAAATCGTACAACTACTAAAGAAGTTGTCGAGTTGGTGTAAACTTCCGGTTCGAAATCACAGCAACGAATTTTCGAAATTCGAAAATCCGAAATTGCAGATTTGAAGTAAATGTCTTAGGATACTCAAAGAAAAAGGAATTAGTAAAATAGATCAAATAGTCACAAAGTTACAGCATTGTAGGTCAAATGCATTCGTTCGTAAAATTCGGTGATTTCGGATTCGTAAAACGTTTTGAAAATACATTTAATCAAGATTCGCACCCCATTTCTGGGGGGGTAGGTCAAAATTTCAGAAAGATCCTATGGATAGATTCTGAGAAATCCGATTTGCAGAAAACACACAAAAAAAAAATTAACTAGATCTGCTACTGTCCCATGCAGATATGAAAGCTTTCATATTCATCGTCATGTGTCATTGATTGTATCAAGTAACCTAAATAAAAGGATACGAAGAAAAAATTATTAAAATTGGTCAAAAACTCGCGAAGTTACAAGTCTAAATATAGTATGAAACATTGCACCCAGGCATAACAATAATCTGAAAACTAAAGGGAAATAACTGAAACTTGTATTACTGTAATGAGACGGATGAGAAAATGAAATGAAAATGGCGGGGAAAAAAAATTAAAAATGGCAGGTTGGACAGGCGACCTTACTCCTTGTCACGTACAACCGGGCATTCGAAAACACGCTAGTTTACTCAATGACAGGCGCGCGTGCTTACCATTCAGCCACTCAACCCCCCTTTGAAATCAGACACGTGCAATATGTCATATAGGAAGAATAAGAAGTCGCTCACAACAAAATGGTAAATTAATGAGTTTAGGTCAAAAGGTTGAGCTACTGTTTTAGAGTACTTAATAGTTTTAAAGAGACACGTTAAGGGTTGTTCATAGTTAAATGAAAGTTTAATTTTAAATAAGACCAATAAAATTAGGATTTAATAATGCCAGACTAATATTTCCAATATGTTTGGTTATAAGTAGGAAATCGTGACGACTTCTTAAGCATGTTTTAAACAAAGGATCATGTTTGTTTAAACAAGAATGGCACTCTGCAATAAAAAAAACTGGCCAAAGCAAGATTTCTATGCAGAAATTAAATAATTGCTAGAACCAGAAAAATATTTATCCACTATAATAAATAAGCAACATAGAGAAAATGAAATGAAATTGAATGGGGTTTAACGTCCGACTGTTCTGCTCCTAAAATGGGCTAATGAAGACGGGCATATGCCATAATGTGTGCAATGAGGGAAATTTTACCCGGGCAGCGGCGGTTACGGCCTACGAGGTTGGACAGGCAACCATACTCCTTGTCACGTACAACCAAAAAATCGAAACAACGGCAGTTGACTCAATGACAGACGTTATGATACAGAGCGCACGTGCTAACCATTCAGCCACGCAACCTCCCTAAAATCGGCAAATTGCTGACCTACAGCGAGAAACATTTCAACCGGGCCAAATTTTCTATTGTAACAGTTTAATTTGCACGGTACCTTTAGTTATCAACCGAATATTACAAAACTTTTAAAAATAAGCTCCCCCCTGACCAGCTTAAGCGTTCGCAATAAACGTTTGCCACTTAAAATCGGGAAATTGCTGACTTTAAAGTGAGAAACATTACAACCGGGCGAAATTTTCTGTTTTATGACTTTTACAGTACCTTTGATTACCAACCGATTATTTTCTGTTTTATCACTTTTACAGTACCTTTGATTACCAACCGATTATTACAAAACTTTAAAAATAAAAGAGAAAGAGAGAAATGCGGCCTAATGTCCATTCGACACAAACTAGGTCATTTCGGGACTAACATATGTTTTTTAATTTTATTTAAAAACTCCCCCTGCGCTTACAGGTCTTTAGCCGTTGGGAGGAAACCGAAGAACACGGAGAAAACCCACAAGGTTGGACATCATACTTCATGTCACGTGCAACCTGGAGATCGAAACGACGCCCGTTGACTCAATGACAGACGTTACGATACAGTGCGCACATGCTAACCATTCAGCCATTCAGCCTCCCTGAATTCAGAAAATTGCTGACTTATAGCAAGAAACATTTCAACCGGGCGAAATTTTCTGTTTTAACAGTTTAATGTGCACGGTACTTTAATTACCAACCGATTATTACAAAACTTTTGAAAATAAGCTCCAACTGACCAGCTTAATCGTATGCAATAAACGTTTTCGCCTGAATTGAAAGTTCTGCACGGAGAAAGTTCATCTCGATTTCCCGGCGTGGTTCCCCTTGTCAGTGAGGCAGAACGGACAGCTGTCTAGTCATTCGGATGGGACGAAAAACCAAGGTCCCGTGTACACATTGGAGTGCACGTAAAATATCCCTAAGCAGTTGGAATTCGATACTGTTGAATAAGCTCTATACGATGACTAAATGTGTAGATTGTAGTCACCCACACTGCATGTTTCGCTTAACAATGAAAGGGTGCCGTTTTCAATGTTCGATCCTTTTGTTCTTCTACTCCTGATATGTTGGACTGTTGATCGATGGTTTCATATAAAAGACTACCAATAAGACTCTTTGTACAAGAAGTTCCCAAAAAATATTATGTTGACTTTACGAGAAAGACCTCTAAACATGCTCCAAATTGTAAAAATACGACTTTTTGGGTTTTCAATCTCTTTTTTTCGGCTATCCCTGATATTTAGAAAAAATAATACAATGATTTCACACAACAGGCTAGCTATTAGACTCTCTATTGACAAAAGTTTCACCGCCCTCCCTTCATTATAACCGAAGTTATCGTGCCCTAAAGAATCAACAAATTAGCTTGTTTATCTCTGCTTACCCTAAGCAGAAAATGCTCATCTTTGAACTCAATCATAACATTGACCTAGTGAACGTCTACACCAAGTTTGAACATTCTAGCTTAATTAGAAGGAGAGTAATTGTGTTCCAAAGTCCCGACCCTTCAAATTGCTTCTATTTTTCATTTTCAATTCAAAATGGTGACCATCACGTGACCGAAATCAAAATTCTATTCGCGACATTTTTTAGGCCTTCCTACAAGGATTCAGAAAATATAACTCCCGAGTCTGTAAGTAAAATAGCAAAAAAGCCTTATTGATTTTTCACTTTTAAATATGGCGGCACTTCCGGTTCGATCGACAAACTCCATATTTTGTGTACAAATCAGTAATTACTTATCTAGTATCCAAAAAAAAAATCAGGTCATTCTGACCTATATTTCGATGATTTTTTTGAAAATTTTGATCCTTAATTTCGTCAAGGGGAGATAATTTAGAAAATTTCTAATTATATTTTTGAAGTCACATCGGTAGGATCTACTTAGATACTAAATTTCATGAAAATCGTACAACTATTAAAGAAGTTGTCAAATTGGTCTAATCTTCCGGTTCGAAATCACAGCGACGAATTTTCGAAATTCGAAAATGTGAAACTGCAGATGAAAATGGTTTTTTTAAAGGTATTCAAAGAAAAAAGAATTAGTAAAATCGGTCAAAAAATAACAAAGTTACGACTATGCATTGTCATTTTTTTCGTTCGTAAAATTCGGTGATTTCGGATTCGTAAAACGTTTCGAAAATATATTTAATCAAGGTTCGCATCCCATTTTTGGGGGGGTAGGTCAAAATTTCAGAAAGATCCTATGGATAGATTCTGAGAAATCCGATTTGCAGAAAACACACAAAAAAAAAAATAATAATAATAATAACTTTAACAGAAACAATAAGCTTTCATATGTAATATGAAAGCTTAATAATAATAAGAATAATTTTAACAAAAACAATAGTGTTTCACACAAGCTACGCAGTGTGAAACCCTAATTATTTCTGATAATTACTTATGGACTGTTGTAAATGTTTTTTCATTACTGACTAAGGAAAATATATGCTACACCCTATGTTGACTGCTCGGACAAATTAGCTCAACTTTATCATGTATGTGTATGTTTCCTTGCCTGGTAACTTAAAATTTTGTGGGCACTGTACAGGTTAAAGTTATTTTCTGGAAATTTACACACCGTGTTTATGTTTGAGAGACGTAGATGCCTAAAAGAAAGCACTTACATGTACAGTATAATTTAATTATAAATTTTTTTCCACAGTTGTAATAATATTACAAGTACACTGCGATGATGCTCCATCCAAAGAGAAAGCATGTGGATATTGGAAAAGAATAGCTGATCAAATGTCTAATCAAAGTCAACAAATGCATTGTGTGGCCAGCCTAACTGATCCTTGCACTCGGTTAGACTGTCGGGGTACCTATCAATATAGGGTGAGTTTGTTTACACTATTCCAATTTACAATGAAAATATAAACTTTCAGACAATATAAGCAATCGAAAATAATCAGTAGTTGTCCCAAATAACTTTCTGGTTCATAAATTATTTAAATCAGTCACTACTGTCATCTTAAGTTCATGTTATTAATTATTATTTATACTTCTTTTTTTTTGTTTTTCAGTCATCCCTGATACCAACCCCAACAAATAGTCTAGAAATGGATTTTTGTTTTGGGATTGCTTTAAATCACTGTGATGAGCCAGTTTCTCTCGATATATACCTCCAAATACCCAAAAGACATGTCTCCTACCAAAGTAGAGTTAGACATGATGAGTTAATGAAAATACCAGGTATTCATTAATTCAAAAGTGTTTTGAGCTTTTGATTTTTTTATACACAGTGTTTAGGAGATGAAGAAGCCTATTGATTTTCATCAATTTCTTATAATTACGGCCAGAGCTATGGTCCTTGATCACTTTGAAAAGGCTAAATGTAATTTCAGATTAACTGCAACTTTATACACTTTAAGGTCATGAGATGAAGAATCCTATTGATTTTCAACAATTTCTGATAATTACTGCCCGAGTTTCTTTTTATACCTGTATATAATTGTTATCCCGTGCCGAACGAAAGTTAGGGACGGATATTGAAACAGGGTCCTTCGATCCCAAATTCGTTTCGAGAGCATATCTTATAAACCTATTGTGAGATATCTTTCTGAAACTTTGTACACACATCAACCTATATTAGGATTGTACAGTAAATAAATCAGTGTGTCTGCAGTACAATCCTAATGATACTTTGCGCAAATTATAGTATATATGATGTCTGTTCTAGGTTATTTGGGGTATTTTCATTTGTACTATTCTTTCATTGATTGGCTCAAAACTTTGTGACAGTACAAACAGCTATAGATTACATAAAAGTCATAATATATGCTATATATATAGTGATGTCTAATTTTTAAAACCAGAGCTTAATCATAAATTATCTCAAATAGCAATACCTACTACCAAACAGGGCCACAATATTAGGACCAGTGACGCTGTTTGCGAAATATGATGCATTTTTATATTGATTACCAATAGCATAAAGAAATTATTTTTCCTTATTTCTTCCAAACAAGTGCAATGGCACAGGATGTTTGATGACTAGTCATCTTGTTTTAATTGATACACAGAGTTTTAAAAGGTCTTGACACGAACAATTATATTTTCAATGATTTATATTATGAAAACTTGAACAGCTAAATCCATGATGTTAAATGTTTAGTATATTAAATGTAAACATGGGCAAAACAAATTCTAATGATTTTCTGAATTACTTAATGATAGAGTTATTACTCTTCTTAATCAGATTTTAGTGTGTTATAAATATTTCATAACCAATAAAAGTAAAAATACGCGACAACTCTTGTTGACTGCCCAGGTGATTTAGCTGCTGTGGGCGTATGTTTTGCTACCTGGCAACCTGTCTTGATGAAAGTGGTGCATTTTCATTTCATATTTTAAAATTAATCAGATGAAAAATAACATTTATATTTCAGGTGGAAGCATTAAAACAGCCTCTTTGGGTCAAGTAGATGCATTTTTATATTTCCACATGGTAAAGAGTGAAAGCTTTGTCAACTTTTCTGTAAGTAATAAGGAAATTAGTAATGATCAATTTTTTGCTTACATTATTGTTACCATTGGCCTTTATCAGCGTCAGTCGATAACCTTGCATACCCGTTATTGTCTTTTGGTCAATGCCTGACCTCTAGGAGCCACGCACATTTTCTTTGTGTGTCTGTGTATTACCTACAGGCCACAATTCTTTATGACGTTTTTTTTCCTATATTAAGGATAGCAATGAGTCCTCACTGCACAACAGATGTGATAAACTGACCTTGCAGTATGCTACAAAAATTGCATCACATCCAAATCATATTTCATTTAACGCCATATTTGGACCTCTTCATGACCATTTATATCTGCTGACTTTGAACTTCAAGCATGCACGTCACCCAAATTTGAAGTCTTGAAGATATCCGATTGACTTTAAATTATTCACGGGGTCTAGAGTGCTGCGCTTTGACATCTAGCTGGCTTGCGGCTGTGATTTCGAGCCCTGTACTATTGTGAGCGTATGTGGCATAGAGATAGGGGCGCCTTCTCAGCCTCGTTGGTTTCCTCTGGGCACTCCGGTTTCCTCCCACTGCTAAAGACCCTTACGCGCATGCATATTATTGAAATAAAAAATTAAAACCATATGTTAGGCCCGAAATGACCTAGTTTGTGTTGAGTGGACGTTAAGCCCCATTTCTCTCTCTTTTCAAATTTATACACAGTGTTTAAGGTCATGAGATGAAGAATCCTATTGATTTTCAGCGATATCCGATAATTACTGTAAGAGTTATGACCCTTTATCAATTTGAAAAATCTTGTGAATGCTCTAGCGGCTAAAGTTACTATCCGATTGACTTTAAATTTATACACAGTGTTTAAGGTCATGAGACGAAGAAGCCTATTGATTTTCAGCGATTTCCGATAATTAGTGCCAGTTATGATCCTTGATCACTTCAAAAAATCTTGTGGACGGTCTAGAGGCCAAAGTTAATATTCCATTAAGTTTAAATTTATACACAGTTTTTAAGGTCATGATGGATTTCAGTGAATTCCAATAATTACTGCCAGAGTTCTGGTCCTTGATTGCTTAAAAAAATTTTGTGGATGCTTTAGAGGCCAAAGTTAATATCCGATTGACTTCAAATTTATATACAATGTTTAAAGGAGCTAAATTGTTAATATTTGGGGCCTAGAAATTCACCCAAATGGGTCTCAACGCATAAAATAATCTTATATGAATGTATATAAACTGTACACTCATTCATTTCCGTCTTTACTCTATTTTCAAATGTTCGGCGAAATATGCCTGAAGTCTCAATAGCATGCAATCTCTAGCGTCTGGTTATTCCAGTCTACATGCATATTTTCTCCTTGCACCACCGCTAGCCTCGTTCTCCATGTCCCTTGTTAAAAGTGGGTCTGAAATGGATTATGGTACACGATTCGTGTACAACTGATAATTATTTTTATTTTGTCTTAAATATTGGATATCAGAAGCCCATCTTTTCCCGGCAAGATTACACAATCAATGTTGAATTAAACTGACAAATAATTTGTGTTTTCATTGTCGAAGATTTTGGATGATATCGAGTTACAGACTTAGCTACTTTAAGGTCATGTACAACTGATAATTTTTTTTATTTTGTCTTAAATGTTGGATATCAGAAGCCCATCTTTTCCCGGCAAGATTACACAATCAATGTTGAATTAAACTGACAAATAATTTGTGTTTTCATTGTCAAAGATTTTGGATGATATCGAGTTACAGACTTAGCTACTTTAAGGTCATGAGACGAAGACTCCTATTGATTTTCAGCAATTTCCGATTATTACTGCCAGAGTTATGGCCCTTGATCACTTCAAAAAATCTTGTGGACCTCTCGAGGCCAAAGTTAAAATCCTATTGATTTTCAGCGATTTCCGATAATTACTGCCAGAGTTATGGCCCTTGATTACTTCAAAAAATCTTGTGGACCCTCTCAAGGCCAAAGTTAAAATCAGATTGACTTCGAATTTATACACAGTGCTATTGATTTTCAGTGATTTCCGATAATTACTGCCAAAGTTATCTCCCTTGATCACTTTGAAAAATCTGATTGACTTCATATTGATACACAGGGTTTAAGGTCTTGAGATGAACAAGTATAGTGATTTTTAATGAATTTTGATAACAGCTAAATCCATGATATTAAATGTTCCGTATACTAAACTTTAGCATGGGGCAGAACTTTATAGAAACCAAACAAATTCTATTGATTTTCTGATTATTACTTAATAACTTGGTACGCTTTATCAGATTGTAGTCTATTATAAATGTTTAATTTCTGAAAAAAATAAAAATATGCGACAACTCTTGTTGACTACCCGGACAATTTAGCTGCTGTGGGCGTATGTTTCGTTGCCTGGCAAGCTATCTTTCTTTTAGAAAATTTGCCTGTGGTTCTGAAGAGACTTTTTTTTCAGATGGTAGTAAAATTGAAAATAACAGCACTGGGAGGTTTGGGAATTTGGCCATCAGGTCTACAAAGAACTTTGGTTCCTATTGAGAGAATTCCAGTACCACCTTGTGCACATCCTACAAATGATTCAGCAATGTTACCTCCTCCAGTTTGTCTTCCACCTCACTGGAGACAAATATCTGAACCAGTTACTCAACAATCTGTCACACGTGCAACAAATCCTTCAGGTAAAATATTCTATTAACTCATTTTGCTTGAAGTGATCCATAAAGAAATCTGTGTTTTGCTTTTTTGAATGTTTTATGTTAGAATTCTTTTAACTAGAATAACTGTTTATACTCTTAATTATATTTAGTGAGAATACACTAAGGTGGATGTTTATTTATTGTTTATAGTTGAATGGTAATTCTGTTTTTATATGACCACACTTTGTAGTCATATTGCAATCACCCTTGTCTGACTTTCTCTTCTCCACATTTGTTGTTAGCACACCTATATTAATTATATTATTTTACCCCTTTTTTATTTTATGACTTTTTATTAATCCAGGCACTGAAATTCCTTGAGAGAGTGCGACTCGGTCATGAAGACATATGCACTCGGCGACTGTGTGCATTAACGCCTGACCGATTCCTTAATCCCCCTGATAAAATAAAACAATTGACTACGGAATAATTTGTTTGTAATTCATTTTGATTTAAGATCCAATTTAGAACTTGTTTCATAATGTATGGTCGTTCTCTTCTCTCACAGCAGCGATTTTAATACACTCTACCATCGCGTGTAGTCCAAACGATTCCAGATACATTTCGTCAGAGAGTATTGTGGTAATTGCTCTAAGTAAAAGAGTAAAGGAGTAAAAAGATGTGGTCATGCAAAATGTATCATAAAAGTCAAACATGATTGAAACGCGATTTGTAAATGAAGATCCGTTATCATCGTTGGGGGGCCTTTCATTCAATATATGTTAGAATTAACAGTAAAAAAATGGAATAACAGATTGACAAGGATCATCTAACTATCTTTGTGTATTGATAATAATATCTTTCATTAATTAATCAATCCGACTAAAGTTATACAGACATAGGTTCATGAATTGATTTACATCTCTGTGTTAGCAGTGAGTGTTAGCGGGATTAAGAATACTGATTAGGTAATTATCTTTTTTCATGCCGGCTACATCAAAGACATCACGAACGAGTTCTAATAGTAGAATTGTACACACAAACATTAATTGTATAAAATAATTATTATTTACCCAATATATTGCTCACAACGTTTCACTTTTTTTTTATAATAAAGATATTTTACAATAACATTGACAGTTTAATCACTCGACTAACGGCATCAGGAACTCAACGTGTGATTAAGGGCATTTGATATTCGTGTCCATGAATCCCGTGCAATTTTCGCTCCAAAGTTTAACTTCATTTATTACTCACGTAGTGCATAGAACCGTACATGGTGATAAGATTCCCAGCATTGATTGGCTGAGAAATGAGGGCGATCTATTGTTATGCATATATTATATAGTCATCGGAAAATGCCATATTCGCTGTGAATTTCTAATCGAGTAACGATAAAAGTTGTTCTTTGTGTATAGTAGAAATGGTTATTATATATTATGTAGCTTATAATGAATATATCGACAAATCACTGGCACCATTTGGATTTAGGATATCAAGTATTACTGGGTTATCCAAATTACTGGTAAATACGCTAATTGCATGTATTGTCTTTATTAGTCAAGCGACCTATTAAAACAAAGGACACTGAATGGCATGATACAGTATTTTAAATTCACTCTAAAATATCCCAATTGCAAATGTCTAAACTAATAACGTAAGAATAATTCGGTGATTTTGCTTAGGGAACTCACATGGTGATTGTACCGTCAATCAGAGGGTATATGGTAAGAAAAAAAAATTGATTAGCAGTCATAGGATGTTTTAAAAAAAAAAGTGCTAATCAATCTGAAAATTGATTAGCAGTTCCTCTTGATTGAATAGCAAAGAAGTAAATTTTCATGATATCATATTGAACGATCTCTAGAAGCCATAATTTCTACCGGTATACAAGTAATATTGATGTGTGTAATAATGGGGGACATAATATAACTCCCTTTAATAATAGTTTTATGTTTATATGCAGCATATTGTTCTCAATACAAACAAATAGATGCACCTCGCTGTTTTTCATATTGAATTCCCATACAATATTCAAATTTAAATCCACATAAGTCTACAAAGTTTTTGTTACGAATACGATAGAATTCGGCTACCTGGTTCAATTTCATGCCGGCAAAATATTCCTCCAAAATTACATGTCTTTCTTTACACGACAGAAAATGAAACCAAATATCTGTGATAAGACAATTTTGATGTCGAAACATTGTTTGACTTTGAAATAAAACGGAAGATTTTATTTAAAATTACATAGAACCTTCGACACCCGTATGCAATGCATGCCACTCGGCAAACCTCGGAAGATCTGCCGAAGTTTGCCGAGTGCAATGCATGCATTGTCGCCATGTTGTTGTTATTTGTCTACGTGACCTTTTTTCCCGCCAAAATGAACCAATTGCAATTTGTCGCAAATTAGTTTATCAAACAAATAAAAAATAAACCGGTGTCGAGAGCTAATAATAGTGCACGCTTCAGATGGATACATTTTTAGTACGATAAAAGACAATGGGATATTACTTTGTTGAGTGAATGGAAAATAATTAAAATATTTGTGTGATGGCACTGATGGCAAATAGGAGATAGCCTACCAGTTGGGAACACGCGGTCAATTCTTACTACAAAGGGAAATGGTTACAGATACAAATTATTGTTTTATGAATAATTATCGAGCTTGTATATTTACGGAATTGTGTACCTAATTCCGGGCTTGGGTGACTGTTAAAAGGTTAGCCTACAATTACCGTAGATTACTGATTATTTACTAATTAAGTGACCGACATGCAGAGGATTAAAATGTCCGTACGCAGTGAAACGGTAAATTATATAAGTTAAACATTTTTCACGCTTGATTTGGGACAAGAAATTTGATTCGCGGGTTCCCTTGAATTTGAAAATTTTCTGCTATCAAATTAATATTTGATTCGCACTTACGTCGTTTTTGTTTAGCAAGCTGCGATGCGATACCGCTTATCATATTCCCTGCCGTCAATAGACGCTTGTCAACTAATAGTGTGTGTTGATATTGCTATATAATACAAGCAGTGATATATTGTATTGATGATGTATATAGTATGTGTAGTGCCTGTGACGTCACCAACCAATCAACCAGATTAATGTTGTAATTGAAAATTTAAAAACCGCTTTTGGCTCTCAGATACTTAAACCTTAATAACTGAATTAATTTTAATCAGATTAGTTTGAACTTGCCGTAGTAACTATTGACTACACGTACCGAAAAAGTTTTTGGCCATTTTATGTGGCCACTCCACACACTCGAATTGTGTAAAAGTATGTAATTTGTAGGCCCGCTAGAGGTAACAATTTTTATCTGGTATTGATAAAACTTAAAATATAATGATTATTGAGCGTTAAAATCTACATTCATTTGAATTATAAACTACAATGTATGCCTAAATACATGACTTTGGCCATTTTACTATGAAACTCAATAAAGGTTTAGCAAAACTATAAAATCAGACACATACTGTTACATAAATATCAATTGTTGGTTATATATTGCAGTTACCTTCAACAAGGCTTGTAATGATGGTCAACAGTGTGCAGCGACGGAAGCTTGTAATGAGCAGAATAACATCTGTGTGTGCTATGATGATTTTCTCTATAATGAGACAGTTAAGGCTTGCGTTACAAAAAGCCGTCTAAACCAACTCTGTGATCGTAATCGGAAATGTGGTCCAAGTGAAGTTTGTAAAGATGTTAAAGGCCAGAACTCTGTAGGACATTGTGCATGCAAGCAAGGATTCCACTATAGTATATCTCGACAAATTTGTGCTGTTGCGGATCATGATACATGTAAGTACCAATTTCCTGGTGTTAGAATAGTGCCAGATATTACCATTAAATATTTTTAAAAAAAAGATTTCTGTTCTGTCCAGCTTTATATCTTTGCATATTGTACAGAATAACTGGACATCATGGATCTGTAGTCTTGGCTGTAAATTGATGGCATTTGTTTACCAGTTCACAAATTTTTACTGCTTCTGATTTTAAAAGAAATTTCACGATCTCAAGAATTTCCGATCTCAACAACCCTCCTAGAAATAATCCTCAGATGGATGTTTTCCAGTGCTAGGTTCTTAAAAATACATAAATAAGGTCGTGAAGATTAATATTATTTTCCGTGTATATTTTTATAAATATTTTTTATTATATTATTATTTAACCCAACCCAATATAGTTACAGAGATGTCTGGTACAACTCACGCAAGTGCAAATGCCAATAAAAAACCTGTCCATCAGACTGCAAACAACTATACTAATAGTGAGTACAGATTTGTTAAAGATGCGTTATGTAAGAGCTAGATCTGCTTATTGAAGGTCATTTTTCTGGCTTCAAATTTTTTATAAATTGTTATTCAGTAGTGATGGGCCGATAATCGATTTCAACATCAATACAGTTCTTGGCTGACAAGAAGCCTGTCGAAAGAAATTGATATGAACAATACTCAGCCATTTTGCAGATTCTTGGTTCGTAGATACTTGAACTCGATAAATGACCCTCAACATGTTCGCCCATCTACTTGTTGCCAACATGCCAGATTTATGTCTGACAGGTTGCAAGTTTACAACAGGTGGAATAAATTTAACTTGTGGTTCTGTAAATTGACGTCACATACATATAATTGTTCGATATGCACAGAAATACTGCGAAAAGTAAACCATTTACACAATTTCCATGAATTTCACACTATCTATGCCGTTTTCATCTGCTTGATACTAGTTTATAGCATGGGTTCCATGTCGTCCATATATGCCTGTCGGGACCAAGGGCTATGGAAAATGACCGTAACTAAATGTGACCCAACAGTCATTTTGCATGCTGGAAAAATAGCCTTTTTTCAAAAACACAATTTTCAAACATGGCTACGATCGACATCCACTATGTAGCTATAACATTGTACGGCCAGTGCAGAATAATGCGTATGTAAAGATAGAAGCCACGATATCTCGTGATAGGTGTTATAGAGTTGTTTACATAGTCGCTAGTAGATTATACTGGGCATTATGTTGATAATTGATGATGATTGTCCTGTAGTAGAACAATAAAAGTTAATTG
The DNA here is from genome assembly GCA_036850965.1 of Patella caerulea. Lineage (NCBI taxonomy): Eukaryota > Metazoa > Mollusca > Gastropoda > Patellidae > Patella > Patella caerulea. The sequence continues at coordinate 32,525,451 of JAZGQO010000006.1, forward strand.
ATAGTCTGAAATCTTATCAAAGGCGTGAAACAGTCCATTCTTAGTCAATCACATATTGTCCACGTGTCATAAGAATTTTCTAGAACAAAGCCGTTTACCGCTATTACAGTTACGCACTATGTAAACGAGATTGTTACGATCTTCGAAAAAAGGAAAATTAATATGAAGTACTGCTCTTCGAATCCAACCAACTGTCATATTAAATATACATGTAACAGCACAGAAATTACGTATATCCTTAAAGGGCCAATCCCGATAACTTTCTGAGGAATAAAACTGCTTAATTTTGTGTTAAAATCCCTTAAAACCCATTACCTAAGGCCAACCAACTAACCGATATTTGTGATGCGCTTGTCAATAACTTAAATCTGACAGTCTTCATCTGGAAATGGAGACCGTTGTATAATACAGTATCTGGATAAAACCAGACTTTTTTCTATAAAAATAATATGTAGGTGAAATTTACCTTTTGTTATCAAGTACAGTACATGAGTCAGTCACTGTATAGACCTCTAAAGAAATGTGAATCGATTATCAGATCTCCCAATGAAAAAATTGACCCGAAATCTTAAAAGGGTTACGTGTCCGGATAAGCAGTGTTGACGTTCACGTCCAAACGACTCAATATTTTGAGCTGAAATTTTGAGACAAGATAAATACACCATGCCTCAATATTTTGGTCCATAAGTTTCCTAAAGTCTCGGACTTTAATTTTTGAGACTCTGTTCTTATCGGGACTGTCCCTTTAACAACGTACATGTTGGGAGAAAATTGCATTATAATTTTTTATAGTGATATTACGGCCTTGTGGGAATTGTAGAAATAATATCTAGAGATTAGTAAACTTGCTTACTGACAAAATTAAGAACATTACGTATTCCAGTGCTATTGTGTAGCAATATTGATAATTCCACGTGTTAGAAAAATTGTCGTACATAAATATATTGTAAATCTTATACACGACGATATTCTAGGCGGCGCTAGTGACGCATGAAGTTAGCAAACACGAATGCCAAGTTAGCTATCCGACAGTTCTTCATTACTAAGATTTTCGTCAATATTCTGCGGCCCGTAACGCCATAAGAGATGTTCTAAAACCAATAAATGTGAAATATATGCAGTGGATAATTATATATTTATCTTCATATCGAAGTTATTGTATTACAACTCTCATAATTATCCAGGTCAGTGTGTTTTCTATTGAGCACGTGGCAATCTAATTAAAATATAGATCTATATTTCGTTTCGTTTTTTATACTTTCGATGGCCTACACTCATGTAGATCTAACTAGTTATAGTGGGAGCTCACGTTCTATGACGACATGTATCAAGCACGGGACGTTTGACCCGATAACGTCAGTCATTCGATTAACCAATTAGCGACCGCCATGCTTTTTAAAATCTACTTTTGTTTTGATTTCTATCCGCTGGTGTTAGTATAGACGTATGATCTACCCACAGTTCCAAGCATGAAAAGGTCAAACGGTCGATTCGACAGACCATTTGATTGGCTGACCCCTCATTTCAGGCAGAACACGAGTTAAATAACAAGTCCTCCAGATCCAAGAGTAGTAAAGACAAGTAAAAACAAAATTTTGAACTATAAAAAACGAAACGAAATTGGATCTGTGTTTTAATCAGATTGAGCACGTGGTAATTACGTGTCAGCCACTGATATGGTTTTTCTTCAGTTATTTCGATTATTTAAGTAGCCAAAAGAGAATATTTAACTTATAAATAATTATCACAAGCCTTACAATAAATATTTCATTTTTAAGTCTAATATATAATTTTTTGTGTACCTCATGCTGACAAAGTGGTATAGCAAGTAATTTCACAATACCCGACGCCGACAGTGAATAAAAAACATGAAATATGGATTTATTTTGCAACGTTTTTGTGGTTATCAAAAATTACCCGTAGTGAACATTGTGAAGTGGAAGCCCTGGTTTATAGCATTATGAATTATTAAGTCATCTGACCTAATTGTACTATAACAACACCACAGTAAATATTGTGGTGGCTGTAATGGCATATTCATTTTTTATTATATATCATAAGTTACGTCCATCTCTTTATTTAAATTGTACATAATGTATCTTTAATGATTTCAAATATTAATACTTTCATAAAATTATCAACCACCACTAACTCTTTTTTTTATCCCTTGTCTTTTGACTACTAACAAACCTTATAGCTAAACATACTCGGTAGTGGCTATGGCAGAATGTAATTCTTATGCGCCCACATTTTCATGTGGATATATTGTCATTGCCCCTGTCCTTCCGTGTGTTTACATTTGTTTGTCGACACTCTACATGTCACAATTTTTATCTGATTTTGACGAAACTTGAAATATAGGTCTATCTCCCAAAGATCTTGGTTCCTTTCGATATTGGCATGTATCAGACCATAACTTCATGGATTATGGCGCTTTATTGTATGAAAATCCCTCTAGACGTCACAATTAAAAGCTTGTGCATCTGCAAAATATACCTCCACCAAGTGACTAATACTCATATTTTTTGTTTCAATAGTAAATAATAACTTTTTATCTAAAGTTATAAATAAAAACAGTCAAATTATTTGTGGTTTTTTTTTTTCAGCTACTGCTGTAATTGCTGGATGTGTGTCGGCTGTAATCATACTTACTGTTATTGTCATCGTGGTCTTTATGATGATTCGTAAAAAAAGAAGTCAGTATGATCGTCAAATTTTATTGGAAAATGATGATGAGCCATTGGCCATTTAATTTTAGATTATATGTACATTCTTTAAATTTTATTTTATTACTTTATCTTTTTGTAACCAAGCCTACTGAGATGCAATGAAAACGCACCACTGATGTGACTGGAAGTGTTGGTGGGACCCAATATGATTGGGTTTTTTTTGCAGTCGCCCCTGTCTGCCCATGTCCACAAGCAATTGTGTTGTGGACACTCTAGAGATTAAAATTACTATCTAATAAACTTTAGATTTATACACAATGTTTATGATCATGAGACAAAGAAACCGTTTGATTTTCAACAATTTTTGATAATTTCTGCCAGAGTTCTGGCCCTTGATCACTTTGACTTAACTGCTGTGGGCATATGTTTAGTTGCCTGGCAGAACATTTACTGACACACTAACAGCAGTATGGAAACTGGAAGTGAGCGATTAGAACTGAAGATCTTTCTGGATACTGTGCCAGTCTTGTCATGCAGTGATTTAGATTTTGGGCAATCTCCAGTGGACCTTGTTTGCTGGTAACAATTGTAAAGTCTCAGAAGTTAGTGTCATGCCATCTAAACCTGGCAACTGTTCTGGTATTTATGAATTTATTAATGATGCGTCCCCCTTATAAAGTCATCAACATTCCCTATTTGTAAAGTATCATTCTTACATATTATCATCAGGATCTGATGATATTACATAACTCAGTGCTGGTAGTTAAAGTCAGAATTGCAAAATTTGCAATCATTCATTTATAAAAGTGCTGATTGTCATGGCTTTTTCATTGCATCTCGGTATATTTTCATAAAATGCTAAGAACCTAATTTTTATTATTTATCTGCTAAATAAATCTTCTTATAAGATCAAAGAACATCATTTTTAAATACACAGGGCTTGAACATTTAAATACTAAAATACCCAATAACTTTAATACAAGATCCTAGCCAGTCCAGTAAAATTTGCATGCTTTACAAATCAAAATAACAAGCTTCTGTGATTCTAATTTTGACTGGCTCAACAATATATTGCCCTTGACAAGGCTTTGGGAGAGTGCAAGCTTCTTTCTTAGATTTTGTAAACAAATTGCACATTCAACAGATTGCCATAGGTTGACATTTTCAATGGAATATAAAATATGAAAAAGAATTTTTATTGTAATATTGAAGATATTAAGCTTGAATAAAAGCAGATTTTGATATCTAATTCTAAATGATATATTTAGAAATTAGTACATTATTTGATACTGGTAAAGAGCTTGTGTACACGCTTTAACTGTCTTCAGTGACTTGTAAGATTGTTCATTTTTGCTTGTTTTATCATAATAATAAACGTCCATAATATTTTTACCAGGAATCTCTGTACATAAAATGTAAATATTCTACAGCTTGTATTGTGCACATAATTTCTCATACATCTATTTTTATAATTTCTCTTTAAATACATGTTATGTGTTTCATTGTAATGTATTTATCATTACAGATTTAAAAATATATTGTGAGATTGAAAAAGATGTCGCTTAAAAATATTCATGTAAAATTGGTATTGGTTTTTTTCGCTATCTGTTGAAGATTCGAAAGTTTTGTGCATGAAATGTTAATTGGCATTATTTTTTTAATTGGTTGTAAATTGTAGTTGAATATACAACATATTCCTAAAACAATAGTTAACAACTCGCTTCACTGAACTCAGAAAGGTAAAATTTATGGGAAACATATCCAGGATTTATTTAAACTTGGAACAATTTCTCTGTTAAAACAAATGAATCGATAGCAACTATGCACTATAGGGATAGCCGAATGGTTAGCATGTGCACGCGGTATCATAAGCCCGTCATTGAGTCAACTGGCATGGAGTAGGGTCGCCTGTCCAACCTCATCGGTTTCTCCTGCTTCCTTCCACTGAACTAAAATTGAACCACACGTTATTCCCAAAGTGACCTAGTTTGTTTCAAGTGGACGTTAAACCCCATTTCTCTCTCACTATTGTAATACGACAATTCATTTATTGCTTTAGGAAGATGTATTTACTGTGCTCTTCTTTTTATTTTGTTCTTGTATATTGAAACAGTGGCATCCGTTTTTTTACATTCTTGTTTGCAGTTCTTTACCTTATTGACAGTTATTAACATTGTTTTATATTTTGTTTTATTCAGTATGATTTCTATTAAATGTAATTTCATATGGTAAAAAAGATTTAATGTATAACTTAAGTGAACATAAATTAATTTGTCAGGCTGAACAAAGTTAGTGGGGGATATTGAAATGGGGTCTGTCTGTGTGTCCAACTAGTTGTAATTGTTTTTATCACATAACTTTTTTTATTGGAGTTTATTTATTCTTTTATTATATTCAGTTTATTTTGCTGGAAGAGATGAAGATTGTGAGAGGACGTGGTAATACAAGAAATATTATTTCTACTGTAAAATACATAGGACATTTATTTTTGTGACTTTCAGTATGGAAGAAAGAATAATGGTTGTGATATAGATTATCACATGATTTTCTACTTTAATATTATGGATTTATAGATCTTTTTTATACATATTAATAATCAGAGTTCATAATGCTCTGACGTGCGAAAATTGAAAGCTTGAAGTGTCTTATTTGAATCTTTATATTATTTCATTTGTATTTCATTCATTAAAGTTGAATTTGGATAAGTTGTCCATCATATCAGCTAATTCAGTCAACATGAAAGAGAACAAAAAGAAAGTACCATATGGAGCTGGAAATATTGGATATTGTCGTAATCATTAATCGATATATAAGCCAAGACGGGCAAACAAATTTGGCATTTCAAGTTTTTAAAGGTTATGTTGAATGTTCATGAATGTCAAAGGAAGGTTGTTATAATTGTACATCATTTTATTGCCTCTATGTTTGTTGTAAGCTTAATACATTTATTATTGTTTAACTTTGTTATTCTTATTTATCAGGAAAAATTGAGAGGGAATGGCTACACTCCCTTAAAAGAGTAGCAGAGGTTTGACAGGCCATCAGATCTGTGTAGCTGCTGGATCAAATGATGATGCCTACAAAGAGAGTAGACATAAATAAAAATCCCTGCTCAACCGTAGTACAAAAAGATTTTAAGTAAAAATAAGAAGCCGTTTTAAAAATCATTGTTTGTACATCGTATACATTTGAGAATCCTGGGACAGGTGGCACGGGAAAAAGGTCATATTATTATTGAAATGATATGAACAATAAACCACTTATACCATTTATACTACTGTTGAGCAGGGATTTTTATATTTCCTTGACCATCGCAAGAGTCTTGTTGGCAACTTGAAAGTAATTATCGGAAATTGGTGTAGGCTACATCTGTAAGCCACTTTTGTCTTATGAACCCAGACACTATAAGTTAAAATTTGAAGTGAAGAGGATAATATAATTTTAGTATCTAGAGCGTCTATTACTACAAGGAATTGTAACAACAACTGACGGAAAAATCAAAATACTGCTTGCTACAGCCACAGGCAATCTGAAAGACCTGATCAACACTGACCCAGGTGGTGTTACATCATTGACATCAAACTGATCCCGCAGTAAATATTTGCTTGGCCGCTAAAATCACTGAGTATTTATGAGTACGGCATATTAACTTTTTTACTCCGGCAAATTAAATTCACAAACATTTTTTTGAGGTAAAAGAAAAATAAATAAAGACGTTTGAAGTATTTGTAGTTAAAAAATATTTCCTATTTAGTGTAAATGGGTATTAAAATGAGTAAAATACATCATTTTGCCCAAAGCAGTTAGGTGTTAAGTAAACATTGGCCGAGCTGTGCAGTCAACGCACCTGTTGTGGACAGTCGTCTGATAATTCGTAAGTAATTCTCTGTGAAACAGATTGCATTGACATTTGTAATCAGGGGGGTATATATAACTATGGACATTTTTTGTCAAAACATAGCTTGCCAGGCAAGATATGCTCACAGCAGTAATACAAAAGCTTACTATTGACTGTGTATGACATGACTGACTCTTATATCATATGGCACATCACACAATGTAGTTTACATCAGAGGTAGGAATACAAAACTGGTCTGGGCAGAATTGGCCCCTTGTTACACCTCTGCCTATTATTTTATGTGCCTATTTACACTAAATAGGAAATGTTTGTTATCCAGATATACCTCAAACACCTTTATTTATATTTCTATCTTTGCCATAAGGGACTGGTCTTTTAAAAAATAGGTTGCCAGGCAACGAAAACATTATGCCCACACAGCAGCTAAATCGTCCGGGCAGTCAACAAGAGTTATTGCATTTTAAGTAATCATCAGAAAATCATAAATCAAACTCACCCATAACTATGGTGTAACTGTGATATAATTAAACATTTTTTTTAAATCAGATAATAATTGTGACCTCCAGAGGGACCACAAGCTAAAAAGGGTGATTTTTTGTACAATCAGGGGCCATAATTCAGGAAGTTACGATCCGATATGTGGAAATATATGTGCAAGTTTCATCCAAATCAGTTCAAAATTGTGACCTCTACACTGTTCACAAGCTAAAAAACGTGATTTTTCGTACAATCAGGGGCCATAACCCATGAAGTTACAGTCCGATACATGCCAATATTGAAAGGAACCGAGATCTTAGGGTGATAAATCTATATTTTAAGTTTCATTGAAATCGGATAAAAATTGTAGACTGTTCACAAACAATTGTAGACGAACAGGGGCGACGACAATATACGTCCACATGAAAATCCCTGTACAGTAGGATGTCACATTTTCCATGGATTGTCATGTCCTCAATGAATGAAAATATAATAATTACATTGTTTTTATTATGAAAATGAAATAAAAATGACTTTTCTATGTACAAATGACTTCTCATCAATTTCATTGAAATCCATACAACATGTCTTAAAATATCTTATTTACAATTAAAATAACACCTATATGGATATATCTATAAATCATAAATATGAGAAATGCTGAATTTCAGAATACAAGTGTAAAATAGAGTTAAAATGCTTAAAGGAATATCATATCACTCAGATATTTAGTACTTTTGTACCTGCTTCAGCCTTAAGAATTGATAACTTCTCAACAGTATAAAGTTTGATGATGCTGATTTTTAATGTCAGAAATGCTCTAATCAATCCATACACTGTACATTATAACAAACTGCACATTAGTACTGTGATCAGAATGCTAAGCTACATGTACTTGATCACAAATATCAAATGCCCACCATTTTATGATCCACGCAAATCACTATTGACCAGTCAAATTTATTTTTAGTTAACTAGCTCTTTAAAACAGCTATTGTGAATAGAATTTTCCAAGACTACATATCATATATTGCAAACAATAAGAAGTGGTGACTTTCGAAATAAAATCATTATGTTGAGAATTTAAATACATCAATAAAGTTAATATATTATTAAACTCAATCATACGTTTTTTTACATTTTGCTTATATGCCTGTTAACTCACGGAATAGTAGGAAAACTTGCTTGGGAAATCTAAGGTGATACGTTTTAAATGGGTTGGTTGTTGGCAAACCTCAATAGCACACATACTGATAATTTAATGTGGAGTTAGCACACATGCAACATTATTTAGCAAGCTATAATAATAATATGACTTTACTCATAACCTTTAACATCAATATTTAACCAATGTAAGAAATTTAACACACATTTTGTAAACCCAATAATTTGCCACTGTCTGAACCTTGTACAATTATAAGAGTTGGTTTTCAGTTGTATATTAATCTTTGTTGTGGAATCAGTAGGCCTATTTCCATTTTCTGTAGAATTAGTAGACATGATGAAGTAATGACTATGATATATTTACAGGTTTATTAAATAGTCTAATAACAACGCACAACCAGCTGTCGGCAAACTATTCACTTTTCTTTTTTTCACTCAACTGCTTTTTGTACGTCTCGGCTTCTTCTTCCTTTTCTCTCAGCTTTTCCTGGAAAGCCTTGGCTTGTTTCTGTACCTCTTCTAACTGTCGTTTTAAATCATCATGGTTATCTTCTGCTTCCTCTTTCTAAAATATAAACAATCAGCACAAACAAAATTATTGTTTAGGACGCCAATGGTAATAATTAATAGGTTTATAAAAAATTTGTCTTCGTATCCTATTCCCCTGGTAGATAATTCCTTATAACTTGGCAACAATAATACCAAGGACACAATTCTATGGAACACAATGAATGTTTATTTGTAATAAACAATAAATCTTATCCATAGAATTGTGCCTTGTATAGTTTCAGTTCAATTACTAAATGCCATTGGAACAATTTAGCAGTCAAAAGTCATTAAAACCATGGACACTTTTTACTGGTACATGGAACATCTTAAAAATCAGAGAGTGAGAGAAATGGGGTCATTTCAGGACTAACAACACATGGTTCAATTGTATTTCAATAATTTGCTTGCACGTGGGGGGGGAAGCTTTAAGACCGGCAGAAAACCCATGAGGTTGGACAGACGACCCTACTACTTGTCACGTACAAGCTGGGAATTGAAACCACGACAGACCTTATACAGCCATCCAACAACCACAAATCAAACAGAACAGATAAGTCAAAATTTGTTGACCAACAGGTGAGGTTGGAGAATATTATGAAGAGAAACAGTCATGGAATAAGTATGTTGATGGAGGGAGAAGCAGACAAAACTATTCCAGTTGGGAAGTGGCATCCATCTAGTCTTGGCACAAACCTGTTCTGTATCGTCTACTGTAATTTCTGTTGTAGTTTCTGTAGTTGTATCTTCAGTTGTTATAGTCTCAGCACCCTCTGTTTCTTCTAAATGTAAAACAAGTTGTTCTGTACCATCATCATCTTCTTCTTGTAGTATTTGTTCTGTCGATAAATCTTCTATAACATTATCTTCTATTTTAATCTTTTTACATACTGGTTGATCACTATTATCTTCTGTAAATACAATAATATTGAATAGACCAATGTGTTGCTTTAATTATAATTATCACCTCTGCCCATTTCCGGTGTTTACTGTCTAGCAAACCATTTTCATAAGCCAATCAAGACATCATTGATATCACATCATCTCAAAATGGTTACCTCCACTGTGGACTACTGACACTGGCCCTCGCCACTGGCCCAACTCTCATCTATGGCTCCAAGTAAACCGCTTTGACTGGTGGGCTAAACTAGATGAAAGTGTGCGATGAAGTACATTTGCCCGATAATTCAAAGTTCACATTGATGACGGTCTTGAATTTCTCAGGAGTGATTGTCGGACACTACCAAGGCACATTAGTGACATCACTGCAGTTAAACCCAGCATGGGGTTCAGTGTAAGCTAAGTAGGAAATATATGTTGGCATCATACTTTGCAACAACCTACTAGTATCCCAAATGTTGGCTTATCAACCCCAGATGAGTTAGGTAGCCGCACCTGATTGGACAGGACATGCCAGCGTGGGAGAGCCAAGCCAAGGATAACAGGGTTGTAGTTATCCTGATGGTGTACATATCGCCATCTTGGATTTCAATTGGCCAATCGGGCAGATTTGATAAGCATACCTTGGAGAACAATTGTGCCAAATTTGCTGCTTGTATCCTCATTTGCACGATTCTGCTGTTATCTGCCCCACTAATAGATTTCTAGTTTTACTGTGCATATTTCAGTGAGTTTACCTGGTTGTGTTATGAGTGTAACATTCTGCAGAGTTTCAGTATCAACAACAGCTAATGTTTCTTCATTCTCTGTATTATCCTGAGTATTGGCTACTATAGTTATAACTTTCTGTAATAAATATCTTTAGTTAGCTACCTTTCAAAACCAGTCTCCTATAATATGATTTTCATTTTTTCATCTAGATTTGATATTAACACTAAGGCAATACAAAAATCTGGTTCTAAAATAACTCTTCAAAACAAACAGATGTCAAAAAACCATGTGGAAAAATAACTTATTGCACATCAGTTTATGCATACATGGTTTATAGGAATTCACTTACATAATTACTAATTCTAGTCTTACAAAGCTAGCATTTAATGCTTTGGTTGCAATTAATGCACATATCTTGTCAAACCTTCAAAAGGTAATATCTAGGCTCACAATGGAACAATTTAAATGACTTTTTTAATAAATTCATTTTGCATATTGTCTATTTTCAAACTACTGTAGTAAGAATGGCCAGTTCTTATCTAAATTCTACATAATTTATCTTTAATATATCCAAAGATTTATCCCATAAACTAAAAGTAATAAATTATATGTATCATACTTGTGAATCACCATCTTGTACTGTTAAAGTTTCTATATTAGAGTTATCTACACCTTCAGTTACTTCTGTTTCTTCAACTGTCTCACCTCCTAATTCTTGTTGCTGAATTATATCTAATGCTATTTTCCCTGCTTCTGTAAAGCACAATATAACTAGTAATGAAATGAGGTTTAATATCATACTTTTCAGCACCATCTGGGCTAATTATACGGTTCTTTTATTTTAAGTGCACACCAACATACATACATATCTTTTTCCTCGCTATCTAAATGACTTGACACTGTTCTGCCTACATGCACCATTGACAAGGCAAGCCATGCTAGGAAATCAACAAAAACTCTCTCGGCCGACATCAGGATTGAACCCAAACACCCTGTATAGCAGCTCACTCACTGAGTCACTATGGCTATACCAGAGTTGGGATTTCAAAATTTTTTGTGTCGGACATTTTACCGAAAATAAAGGGGCGTAACTCTTATCATTATTTAAGCAGACGAATTCATACCACAATTAAAAGTCACATGTCAAAATATTCAAATCACGTACATAACAAAAGTAGGTGAACCTCGCTATTTTTCATATTTAATTCCCGTACGATATTCAATTCATACCACAATTAAAAATCACATGTCAACAAAATATTCAAATCCCGTACGTAATAAAAATTGGTGAACCTCGCTATTTTTCACACCTAATTCCCGTACGGCATTCAAATTTATGTCAGTAAATGTCGTACAAAATTAAGCATTTTCGTAATACATTGAATGAAAGCTTGTCGATCCTGCTTCGGCATAAAATTCACAACCGTAATATTCCTTTAGATTTACGTGGCAGCAAATGAATGCCGAACTTCCGAAATAAGAATAGTTTGTGATGTCAGAACATCGTTTTTTCTTTATAAAATGTCAACAAAATATTCAAATCCGTGCGTAATAGAAATAAGAACACGGCAGCAAATGAAAGAAAAGCGTTCGAAATAATACTTGTGGTGATGACAAAAGGCATAGCTGACTTCAGCGTATTGCCGCTATGGCGTACGTGACTTACAGCACACAGCTTCATAGTAAGCACTGCCTAACATGTTAAGCAATATTCGTGCGGCGCTCGAGATCACGGGAAAGTGCCACTGTGGATGAGAATTTATATATGGATTCTTAAAAGACGTAAAGGATATCGTAGACAAAATGAATTAAGGTGTTATAAAATAATATACTCTTACGATATGTGACATCTATGATTAGTTGATAGATGGTGTCGGCTCAAATCAATGCGATTAAAATGCCCGACAATTGAAGACCACGAGGTAAACAGGTGAATTAAAATTATAATCACTCTTATTGGATTGATGAATAGTCCGACAAAGGGAAAGCAATGACTTCTGTTTAAGATTAGATTGATGAATTGTCCGACAAAGGATTAAGTCAATCAATCAAGGCAGATTAAGTAGTTAATCTAGGTAGGTTTATTGACGGTATAACACGATAAATACGTTGATCACTTAATTACCTAATCAATCTTGCCTATTGTCAACGATTATGGGGTTGAGTGGTAGTTATACTCTCAGTACACTATATTAATTTTGGAATTTTGAATATTATTCACTATGTCTTGATGTCCGATTGGGCATATTCCCGGTCGGACAATATTGTGCGTTTGGAAAAAAAATTCGGACAAGTCCGGAATATACGGGCGAAATCCCAACTCTGGGCTATACAATAAATTTTATTGTTATGAAAGTACAAAGGGCTGAACATGTTTATTTAGTGAAAGGCCCAGCTCTCTGATGTTCCTTAATTCAATTAATACCAAGATAGCATACATTTTTAAAATATATTACTTCAGTACTTGAACATCAGGCAGTGTAATCCAGGTTGGGAAATGCATACCCCATTTCATTGCATAAGGCACTGATAATGTATTTCTCCTCTACCGACTTAGGTTGGATTTAAGAGTGCTTCTTTCTACATGGTAAAGTCCATATATACTTCATGCTAATTTATATCATGGACTATGTGATGATTGTCGGATAGGATCAATTGTACTAAACTGTTGATACAGAGTAAATATAATAAAACAACAAACCTGTAAGTGTTATTGTTTGTCCGCTATCAACAGCAGATGTTATAATACTACCGTCAGCTGTAGATATCATAGTTATACCATGACTTTCTAACCAATTCATTGTTTCAGCACTGCTCACATCTACAGTAAAATTACATCATTTCACAATTACAAGATACAGATCTAACCAACAGATTTTGTGAACTAAATTTATTTGGAAAGCTCATCATTTATCCTACAGTACTGAATTATAAACAGTATCAAAAATCACAATATACATGTAAACATTTCTTTGCATTTTATAAATGTGATGATATTCTTAAACCTATTTTAAGGTTATACCTTTAAAGGCCTGTTTTACAATGTGTGCAATACTTATTATGTTTTTAAACTAGTCCTTGAATTTGCATCAAATATAGATTTAAGTACAGATTAAACATACATAAGAGCAACATTTTTCAGGTCTTTCTTTAGTCCTGAAATGTTATCTATATTATAAATTAGACATTAATTAACTTATCCGGACCATAATCCAGGCCTTGAGATTTGACGGGCACGATCGCGCCGCGCCCGCAAATTCAAACCGGCGAACACGAATTATCGCGCCAGCAAATTATTCAATTTATTAACATCGATCATGGATGAATTCTCCCCCAAAAAGCCCTGGTCGATAATAAGATGTCACCATCACATCGCTGTTTTTTTATTCAGGTGCAAAGTTATCTTCCGAGATATGGAATTATCATTTTAATGAATTAATCACTTAATGAGCGATGTCGAGGTGAAGAAACACCAGCAAGACTGGAAGGGAAACGTGAAATTTAGATCAGTTGTAAAAAAAATACATAGATGCGCATTTCTGCATATTTATTTCTGAATTTTTCCAAAACTATTTAAAAAACATAACGCTAACGCTAAAGGAATAAGTATATCAAGATAATCCATTCAGAATTGTGCCTTCCTAATGCTAAAGGCAAAAAGTGAGCGTGGCTCTGTCCCTGGGGGTCGGGACATTCATCAAAATCAATAGTGGACGCCCTCAGGCTATAAGCCAAGTACCAAGCTGATTCATTCAGAATTGTGGCCTGTAAACGACAAACACAAAAATTGAAAATCCTGCAGGGTGCAATTCTTACTGGATTTTCTTCAAACTTTGTATACTTACTCTTTATACTCTAAGGATGATCCCTATCGTTTGGGGTGCATGCCCAACCCCCAGGGGCAGAGCCACGCCCATTTTCTTTTTGTGTGTCTGTGTGTCGCCTACAGGCCGCAATTCTATCTGGATTTTCTTAAAACTTTGTATACTTACCCGAAACGAAACTAGTCAGGATAGTGGACATGTATGATGGTTTTAAATGGCAGTTTTATATATTTTAACCACTACACTTATGCTGTTTATGTATCCAGTTACCTAGTAATTGTGATCCCATCAGAAATTCGTTGGAAGATTGGTTTGAGGATGCCTACTGTAAATATTTGTGGAAACACAAAAATTGGGCGTGTCTTGCCTGTGTGAGTCGGAACATGCAGTTGACGTCCTTAGGCTATAAGGAATACATATCCCAAGTTTAAAGACGATCCATTAAGAATCGTGGCCTGTAGATAACACACACAGACACGGAGTAAAAATGGGCATAGCTCTGTCCCTGGGGGTTAGGAAATCAGCAAAAACAATAGGGGTCATCTTTAGGGTATAAGGAATATGTATTTTCAGTTTCAAGATGACCGATTAAGAATTGTGGCCTGTAGGCGACACACAAAAAGAAAATGGGCGTGACTCTGGCCCTGGGGCTGGGCATGCACCCCAAATGATAGAAATGTTCCTTAGGGTACAAAGAATAATCATTCAAAGTTTCAAGATGATACGTTAAGAATTGTGGCTTGTAGACGACAAACAAATAAATACAAGGAATGGGCGTGGCTCTGCCATTGGGGGTCGGGCATGCACCAAAAAACAATACGGATCATCCTTAGGGTAAGTATACAAAGTTTTAAGAAAATCCAGTTAGAATTGCGGCCTGTAGGCGACACACAGACACACAAAAAGAAAATGGGCGTGGCTCTGCCCCTGGGGGTTGGGCATGCACCCCAAACGATAGGGATCATCCTTAGAGTATAAAGAGTAAGTATACAAAGTTTGAAGAAAATCCAGTAAGAATTGCGCCCTGCAGGCGACACAAAGACACATGAAAAGAAAATGGGCGTGGCTCTGACCCTGGGGGTTGGGCATGCAACCCAAACGATAGGGATCATCCTTCGAGTAAAAAGAGTAAGTATACAAAGTTTGAAGAAAATCCAATAAGAATTGCGCCCTGTAGGCGACACAAAGACACACGAAAAGAAAATGGGCGTGGCTCTGACCCTGGGGGTTGGGCATGCACCCCAAAGATAGGGATGTCCCTTAGGGTACAAAGAATGTGTATGCAAAGTTTCAAAATTATAAGTTAAGAAATGTGACCTGTAGACGACAAACAAACACATACTAGAAAAGGGCGGGGCTCTGCCCCTGGGGTTCGGGCATGCACCAAAAACAATAGAGATCTTCCTTAGGGTATAAGGAATACGTATACCAAGTTTGAAGAAAATCCAGTAAGAATTGCGCCCTGTAGGCGACACAAAGACACGAAAAGAAAATGGGCGTGGCTCTGCCCCTGGGGGTTGGGCATGCACCCCAAACGATAGGGATGTTCCTTAGGGTACAAAGAATGTGTATGCAAAGTTTCAAGTTTATAAGTTAAGAAATGTGGCCTGTAGATGACAAACAAACAAATACTAGAAATGGGCGTGGCTCTGCCCCTGGGGGTCGGGCATGCACCAAAAACAATAGGCTGTGTTGAATTGAAACTATGTTTCTTGTCACTACCTTCCTGACAATCCAATGAGGGTGTGAGGCAAACACAACACAAAGTGTATTTTTCAACACAAAGTATACAAACCAAAACAAACCATCATTTTGATTTTATTCTTCCCCCAAAAGCTCAAAGTTAATTCATTTTCCCAGGTATTAACCTATATAGTAAACTGAATAAATGAAATAATGAAGTAAAATACAAAATTTGTCTGAAATACTTTTTAAAACTTGAATGCCATCACCAAATAAAAGTTGGTTTGACCAATATCCCCATTTAAATTAACTTTTTGATTCAACAAACAATTGGCAAACAATATTCAACACCAAATGTTTTACTTGGTGCAATACATCAGCAACTATTTTGCAGACATCAAAAAAAAAATTCTCCTATTGCACAAAGTCAGTATAGGAAGTGGTTCCAAGGTTCAATAAAATCTGACCATAACTTTCAGAGATATAATTTTGACTAAAATTGTTAACTGTAGAAAAAATGATTTGGGATCTGTTAGGCAGATATGTTCCATTAATTTATTTTACTTTAATAAAATGACTTTTCATATATGTATTTCTTATAAATTATACAATATTTCAATATTGGCTTATTTTATTTCTTGTTGTGTGTATAATTTACATGTGTAACTTTGACACATATGTAACTTTGACACATATGTAACTTTGACATACAATGACATAAATGTTATTCAAAACAACAGAACTTAGTAATGGTATTATTATTCTTTATTGAATTATGGGTGTCTGTCAAACTTATTGAGTGATCTACAAAAAATTTAAAGCCATTTTATTTGAAAGTCTTCAAAAATATCTACAAACAGTGACGTATTTATCAAGAATATTAGCGATAAACCGACGAGAGGGAATATCTAGGACATCAGCTCAGTGCGCATGCCTAATAACCCGACCTGCTTGTTTTGGATTGGACACATCAACCATTGACCTTAGCGACCGACCAATCAAATAACTTATTCTTAAAATAACTTCATTATGTATGCAAAAACATGGCCGCACCGAGCGAAAGCCGAGAATTTCGCTTGTGGAATACCTGTTTTTAGATTTATATTAAAAGTTTTACTAGTTGAAATAATCTAATAGAGCAAAGTGGCCATGGGCGCATAAAATTTATGTAAATTGCAGCTATCCGCTAACGAAATTGACTGTTATATCGCTCTGTATTAAACACGGCAACAGACCGCAACATAATGTCACTTATTTTTGTTTAGCAGGTAAATATTGATAAACGAGACATTACGGGGTAACTTATTTCTAAAATAATTCAAATAATTGTTAAAAATGTCGGAAACATTCAAATAAAACTTCAAAATTTTTTTGTGTTGAAAAGCTATGCGGCCGAAAATAGACCCCCCGATCCTAAGCGCGCGGGCGACAAGAAACATAGTTCCAATTCAACACAGCCATAGGGATCTTCCTTGGAGTATAAGGAATAAGTATTTTAAGTTTGAAGAAAATCCATGAAGAATTGCGCCCTGTAGGCGAACCACAGACACACAGACACACACACACAGACAGGGGCGACGGCATAATACGTTCACATTATGAATGTGGACGTATAAAAAGAAGTGTTATTTGTAAAATTACTTATAAGACTATAAACCAACAAATATTCAAAATAAAGTGAAAAAATATAATCTTTTTGTCTCCATTACAACCTCTAACTCAAAAATTAGTAGCCAATCATAATTAGCGATTTACCAGTACATTCAACATGGCAGTAGAGCTGATAAAGTATTATAATAGGTGGAAAAGGTGATTTTGAGATTATGATTATACATTTGATTTTATTAGTTTTTTAAGTAGATCTCATCATTCTTTTCACAAAACTTTTTACAGATTCAAAATCGGATGAAAATTTTTTTTTTTATTGACGTTCAAAGTTGCGATTTTTGACTTTTCGCGGAAGAAAGGTTTTTCAACACTTTGAAAAGGTCATTTTTGGTGTTTTTTGTGAAGCAATATTTCATTTCCTATCAAAACTATCAAAAATGTAGATGTAAAGTCATGAAATACAACTTTAAAGCTAATGATGTTTCAATTTTCACATTTTTGTAATAATTACACCGATTTCCACAGCAACTGCAAATTAGATAGGTTTTCTCAAAAATTCCATTTCTGTCCGAGTGATTTTGGTCAATTTTTTCATCAAAAATGGTATTATCCATGTTACATCTGAAATATTGAACCTGGTTGTTATACATTTTAAAATCAGTAGCTATCAAGTGAGATTAACAGAAAAAAAAAGAGTAAAAATATCTATTTGCCTTTTCTCAAGAGCTGGATTTATGTTCATTTTTGAACAATTCTCCGCGGCACACATTTGCCTATTTTTGGAGTGTTTTGAGGATATTAATAAAATAAGAAAGAATTGAGATACGGAAGTGAAATTATGGGAATATGTCAAAAAGTTTGTGAATTTTTAAAATTACATATTTCCAATCCGCCATATATTAGCAATTTTGGTTGTCATAGCAACCAAAATTGAAAAAAATGCAATTTTTGACTATTTTCAATGCTATTTACCATAACACAAAAGGTGATCACCACATTTAAAAATAAGCATTTTAAAATATTTAAAACCCAAGTAATGTCAAATGATATGGATTGTATAAGTTTGAGCCAAATATTAGGGAGTTTGAGTGGTTACCATAGAAACCAATGTATATTTTTTAAAAAAGCATTATTTTCCGATTATTTTCTCATTAATATTAATTTTTATATTATTTTAAGTTAGTAGCGGTCAGGCAATGATTGAACAAATAAATAATAACAAAATATTTATATGCCATCTCTTTTTTCCCCTGGAAAAGGCCGCACTTTTGAAAAACATTCTGCCATTGGAAATTGCCCAATTTTAGGCTTAAAAAATTATGAAAGACTTAAGATTTTCAATCGAAATTTGTGTACCGTACTGGTAAATTTAGTGAATTTTAAAAATTACTTATCTTTTCTCTTCTATAATACTTAATATTTGGTTGTTTTAGCAATCAAAACACCCCCCCCCCCTAAAAAAAAAGGCAATGTTATTCAATTTTCAAACCAATTGATCACCATGACAAACCAAAAAGGCAATGTTATTCAATTTTCAAACCAATTGATCACCATGACAAACCACATATTTACAGCCCATGTAATATAAAATATTATGAATTGCATAATTTTAGTGAAATATAAAGGATTTTGGATGGTTGCTATAGCAACCAAATAATTTTAAAGAAAGTACAACTGTGTCATTATCACTGTTCTCAGCATCCGTTGCTTAATTATTGTTAGAATTCTGCTTTTACAAATTATTTCTACTCAGAAGATAACATTGACCAATAGAAATATATTCTCTGGTCTAAGGACTAAATAATAAAAGTAGGTTACTCAGTTACTGATAGGCTAAGGCCTAGTCATGTTTAAGGCCTGAGCCTGGAACCTACCATTTTGACTAGTCGAAGATGTTTTTGTTTTTACTTCACTTTTGAATGTTTCTATTATTCCTTCAAATCAGTATATGTAGCCTATTGAGCAACTTTCTTATTTTTGTATATTTTAATCAATGTAAATAAATATCAAATAAAGGCCTAAAAGGCCTTACGCTTGTCGTTTCTTTCATAAGTTTCAATTTCAATTTGTTATTGTTAACTGATCAACAAATATGTGATACTCGAGGTGTTAATTAGTTCCCCCAAAAAACAAGAATTAAAATTATAATAATTACATGTAGTATGACAACTGTTATATAATGCTAAATTATTTAATAAAAAGTTTTGCAAAATTGGGTGTCCGTATCGATATATTTATGTATTGACATGACTGACCTCGTGTAATATTCATCTATGTCGGTCGGTTCCATCATCTCAAAAAAACAAGATGTTGTAAATCGCCAACGACAAACCCAGAAATAGTCATTCAAATTATTTAAACTGGCGTTGATTCTTTTGTTGGTCCAACTTTATTTGGGAACAATTCTCTTTTTAAGTGGAAAGAAATCGTATGTAGGCTATACGGTAGTCCAGCTGGCTACTGTCAGAACAGACCACACAGACAGAGACCTGTGTGGATATTTTCCGGTTTCATTTCCATTCGCGTGCACAGAAATACATTAACATTGGGCTGGAATAATTCGTTAAACATTGAATTTATGATTTCAGAGCATTGAAACAGTCGTCAATTTTATAGAATTTTTCCATTCTTGAAATATGTTTGGTGTTAAAAAGTAGAGACGTGTGGTAGCTCGTAGGAAATTTCCGTTCGATCCTCACATCTTGTCACATGGTTATAAAAGCCCGCGAATATGGGTCATGTGATGTAAATAAAGTCAACCCCGTGAAAGTCGTAAAAAAAATGGATTTTAAAGGAGCTAAATCGCTAACATTTGGGACCTAGAATTTGAATCAAGTGGATCGCAACGCATATAATACTGTAATATGAATGTATATAAACTGATTTGCATTCAATTGTTTCCGTTTTTACTCTAATTTCAAATCAGTTATGTTCGGCGAAATAAACCAGAAGTGTCAACCGAAGGCATTTTTTAGCGTCTAGTTATTCCAGTCTACATGCGCCGTTTGATTTGGTACAATGTTTTAGCCTCGTTCCTCGAGTCTCTTGCTAGGACTGGGGCTGAAACGCATCATGGTACACGATTCGTGTACCAATGGTAAAATATTTATTTTTTCTTAAATATTGGATATCAGTAGCCCATCTATTTCCGGTAAGATCACGTCATCAATTTTGATTAAAATTGACATATAATTCGTGTTTTCTATGTTAAAGATTTTGGATGACATTGAGTTAAAGACTTAGATCCTTTAACTATGTTATTTATTTTCAGGCAAGTCCGTTATACATTTAACATGACGCTTACTTCATAAATTAACATCGGATTTGCCTTTCGACGTAATTTACCGTGAATATGAGTCTTAGGACCTTGGAATGACATTTTACTTTTAGTTTTGGTGTTGAAATGACGTCAAAACAAGGCAAAAACTACGCGATTTATTTTGGACAAAATTGTTCATTGTATACAATTTTCAAATGCCCGACTCAGGTTCTTAAAATGCTACGATTTTGTTGATTTTAAAAGCATTGAAACGACAATAAAACGAACTTTCGATCTGTGGGGGTGATATCCTGGCAAATCGCCACAAAAAAAAGATTACGTGAATTGAAGCCTTCAACTTAAAAAAAAGGCATGGTATTTCGAAATACCAACAAAGCACCCCCCGCCGATCGAAAGATCGTTCAATTACCTTTCTAATGATATTAAAATGAAAAAAAAATATTAAAAATAAAGACCTGAGCGGAGCACTTGAAGTGGGGTACCCTCGTTTAAAAACGTGACAAAATTTTTTAGCGTAACGTCAAAACGCGTGAAATTGACGTTTTTTAATTTACGTTTTGGAAATTAATATAAGGTACACATATATAAAAATTATATCACACAAAAGAACAATTTATCTGCTTCCAAAATATTTTTAAATTATTACAAATGATAAAATAGGGACTGTGTGACGTTAAGTTGAAGAAAGGTTACAAATCGGGAAAAAACGATTTTCTTCCAACGCGAGCAATGGAGCTGTGACACCTAATTATAATCTATCAAAGAGTGGCTTGTTTTTGTTCATTCATGTAACTTGATAGTAAAGAAATAACACCCATACAAGCTGACATACAGTAGCATAATTTGTGATTGAAATACATATATTGGAAGTGTCAAAGTTTAGTGGACTACCTACAGCATTACGGCATAGGTATTACGGCATAGGTCGTAGCCCT
Organism: Patella caerulea; assembly: GCA_036850965.1. Taxonomy (NCBI): domain Eukaryota; kingdom Metazoa; phylum Mollusca; class Gastropoda; family Patellidae; genus Patella; species Patella caerulea. The sequence goes on from JAZGQO010000006.1 coordinate 32,547,107, forward strand.
TGCATCATAGAGATGTCAACACACAGGGTAATAACGGTAATGTAAATGTAATTTGAGCTTGTCCCACCATTCTAAGAAAAACAATGTATTCATGGAGCTGTCAAAATGTAATCAAATGTATGATATCAATTAATTAAGAAATGGAATTCTTTCAAATGCTTTTTAAGTATGAAGTTACAACGGTATTACTAAGCTAGTACACATAACCTATTAAAAAGTGTTTATATATACATTCTGAATTTAATGTAAAGCATTGTCTCAGATAGAAATTTTGTGGTGTTAAATAGCTCCCGCAAAATATATGGCGAACACATTTTATCACACCAGTGTGATTTTCAGATCTCAAGGCCTGATAATCAACTCTTGATTTCATAGTTAACCTGTGATATTTACTAGATTAGGATCTTATTTGCTGTTCAACTTTCATTCAATCATGAAATGGATAATCAAGACTGCTTTTTATCGTACCGACTTTAGTATATGATGAGGTTAGGCCGTAATTTTAATTGCAAAATTCTCAGTTCAGAATGGATAATTTAGACTACTATATTGAAAACTGCCAGCTCTTTATCTAATCTCCCATAATGTATCTTTAAGTGATAATCCATTAAATATCTCAATGTAAGATGGTTGTGTTTTTACTTACTCTGTGAATTGATTGGACCTGATGCTTCTGCTAATGCTGCGAGTGTGGCTAGAACTGATGTACTGCTTTGATCAGTGTCACATGTACCATTTACACTATCAACTATATTAAACAATAGACTTTACACTCATCAACAATGGTAAATAAATCAATTTACACTATCAATTACATAAAAAGCTTGGATACTACACAATATTGCTCAGGTAAAGAAAGAAAACCACTTATAAGTTATAAACCCCCGACACTTAATGAGTATTCTTCCTTGCATGTTCCAGCAATTGTCATTTTTTGACGAACAATTTCATCAAGGTTTAAAAAAAAAATCTTAAAAACTATCATATCAGTAGAGGATTGCAAAGCCATGGTGACAAGGGCAGTGAAATAATTATGACTTGGTGAACACACCTGTAAACTGCTGACAAAAATTCTGAACAGACACACAGGGATAACGATAATATATGCCCAGATATTAAACATGTCATTATCCGTGTAACTTTAAGATGACAAACATGATGTACGTTGCAAAAACATTGAAATGGTTAATCTCTTTCCAAGATTTAATTGTAAAAGTTAATAGATGTTTGTATGAAGGCCTGATGTATTTCAGAAATCTTACATTTCTCTGTTTTAATTGATGGTGCTGTATTTGGAACGAGTGTGACTGGTAAAATAGGTAGATCAGAAGAATGGTCACCTTCAAGTTGCTCCGATGTTGAAACAATTTCTGTAGCTTCTGTTGTTTCTATAGTAACTATTTCACCATCAGCATTTGGAAGTGATGGTAAAGTTAACTGAAAGGAAAAATAACACAAAATATATGCTTGTTATGTATGTCTTTTACTGTGGATATCTGGTATCTTACCACGTTGATTTTAGTTTAACAGTATGATTTTATAAGATTTACATATAGTGTGGCCACAGCATAATATCTCCAAAGGTTAGGCTTTTGAATGACTTCAGTTGAGAAGGATATTAGCTTGATACTTCAGAAATATTTCGAAAGCCAACATTCATTGACTTTAATTTAACAAATGAAATAAAATTAGGTGAAACTTCTGCACCAACTAGGAACGAGCGGCTGCCAGGCAGGATACGCCCACATTTTCCAAGAGATGGATAGAAAACAAATTTAATCAAAAGCGATTTTTCATACAATCAGGAGGCATAATCCAGACATTTAGGGTCTGAAGTGCGCAATTATGGGAAGGGACTGAGATCTTTAGGACATAAACATATATTTTAAATTTCATCAAAATGGACAAAAATTGTGATCTATAGAGGGTCAACCCACATCCTTCGTATTACATAGATTTTTATACGAAATTCGAACTAAACCTTCATTGATTGATGACGATGTTATAAAATTGAGTACAAATTGTGACTTCTGGAAGGTCCACAAGCTAAAAATGGGATTTTTCAAACAATCAGGGTCCATAATCCAGGCAGTTACGTTTGAAAGGAACCAAGATCTTTAGGTTATAGGTTTCATCAAAATCAGATCAAAATTGTGACCTCTACATGGTTCATAACCTTGGTATACCATATTTTTACACTATTTGCATACCATCTACTGCCATTTCGGTGTAATTTTGACAAAATTCGAATTTAACCTTCAATACGGTGTAACGGTAATATAATCAAACAGTTTTTGAAATCGAAAATTAATTGTGACCTCTAGAAGGACACAAGCTAAAAAAAAAAGGCGATTTTTCGAATATTCAGGGTCCATAATTCAGGAAATTACGATCCGATATGCGCAAATATCGAAGAGAACCAAGATCTTTTGGTCATAAACATGCAATTCAAGTTTCATCAAAATCAGATTAAAATTGTGACCTTTACATGATCCACAACCGTTATATACCATATTTTTACACTATTTGCGTACAAGCGACAGCCATTTTGGTTGTTAGTTTTGATCCGATTTTCACAAAATTCAAATTCAATCTTCATTACAGTGTAAAGGTGATATATTAAAATGTTTTTTTTTAATCACAGAAAAATTGTGACCTCTGGAGGGACCATACGCCAAAAACGTGATTTTTCGTAATATCAGGGGCCATAATTCAGGAAGTTACGATCTGATATGCATGAATATCGAAAGGAACCAAGATCTTTGGGTTATAAACATGCATTTTAAGTTTTATCCAAATCAGATCAAATTTGTGACCTCTAGAGTGTCCACAAGCTAAAAATGCGATTTTCGTACAATCGGGGGCCATAATCCATGAAGGTATGGCCCGATACATGCCAATATCAAAAGGAACCAAGATCTTAAGGAGATAAACCTATATTACAAGTTTCGTTGAAATCGGATAAAAATTGTGACCTGCAGAGTGTCCAAAAACAAATTGTGAAAGGACGTCCGGATGGACAAAGAGGGCCGACAGCATAATACGTCCACATGTATTGTGGGCGTATAAAAGCATATAAAAATAGATTACTAAGGTACATACCTGTCCATTTTTCAACATTTGTGCCAAGTCCAATCTGCCATTAGCTATTGCTATGTCTAAAGGTGTTCTATCAAACTATAACAAATAATTGCATTTGCATGAATAAAATGAAACACCTAATGAATATCAGAGTCATTAGAAGTCATTTCAATAATTTACAAGTACATATAAATCAGTGGTGGACTTGTACAAAAAGCAACACTTACTCATTGTATCAAATCTATAGAAATAGATAAAATATATAAATTCAAGAAATATTTCTGTGAATAAAACTGCTAAATTCAGTGTGGTGGACTCCAACAAATCCTTTTATACTATTTTCAAGCAACAATCTGAAACTCTTGAGATTTCCAGGTATGCTTCCAAAAGAATATGAACTAACAATCACTTTCAGGGCTTGATATTACCTTATTTGCACAATTTATGTCAGCACCATGTTTTAATAATACTTCTATAATTTCTACATGACCTTTTTCTGTTGCCCAATGAAGTGGTGTCATTTTCAACTATGATAAAGTAGAAAAAACAATATCATCAATGCACATTCAGAATATAGAAATTAGAAACAGAAAATATTATGCACTAGGATTAGAAAATAGGCTTATATTATATGCCCCAAAATTTAACTTACATATTTTTAAAGAAATTTCAAAGTGATCTTTTATTGCAAATACTCAACACATTAAGTTATGGAAATCTGTCATAAAAACTGTAAAATAAGTTCAAATTACCATGTCCTTTGCGTCAATATCTGCTGCATTTTGTAATAACAATTCCACTATGCCAACATGTCCTTCCTGAGCTGCTACATGAAGAGGTGTTCTATCAACTTTAGTTCTAGCATCACGACTAATTCCAGCTCTTAACAATACCTCTACTGTGTGCTGATGACCACACTGAGTGGCAAAATGGAGAGGTGATGTGCCAAGCTGGGTGTTACAAAAAAATTTTTTTTTTTTAAAAAAAATTCATATACAGAAAATACCAGCAAACAGAGACCCTCAATTACAAAATAAATAGATGATAGACACTAATTACCGGTAATTGAAAGCACTGAACAATCAAACTGCTCATCTATACAAATGTATACATGTACTTAGCCTAAGAAACCCTCATGAATGAAATTAGTCACAGTCTTAATATTGTGAAGCTATACACCAAGCTTCATCACCCCCCCCCCCCCCCAATTAGAATCCTAAAAAAATATTTAAAATTAGCTTCTTTCATAGTTTTGTGTGATCTGACTACCCACAAACTTGAAACCTCATCCGACAAATTTTGTAACTGTCTGACTAAAACTAAGTAACACATACAATAAATAAAAGTATTACCCAGTCTGTAGTGAATGGGGCTCCATTGGACATCAATGCCCTAACAGCATCTGTGTCACCTTTTTTGGCTGCATCGAGCAGCCGCTTACCCAAGTCAACCAATGACATTGATTAACTGAAAAACAAACGACATGCATACATGTAAATTGCACAATTTTAGAGTATCAGTTTCATAAACTCAAATCAAGTTAATTTTAAACAATCCACTGTACATTAATTTTTCAAACATGTTGAATACCCAACATAAAATTGTACATGTTTTATTTAACAACTGTAACAGAAATCACTGGTTATTTTTTTCTGAGTTGTAAGATCATTAAGCATCATTGAAGTATATTATTGAAGTATATAACCAATAAGCTGTTCCAATACAACATTACATTTTGGTCTTTGCAATAAAAGAATTGAGATACATCAAAAAACGGTCTGTGAAAAAGTATCTGAATTATTGGAGGCATTATCTTGTAATGCAATAATCGTCATTCAGTGCAACCCTTTTCTTAAAAGGCCACTTGATACGACTGTTTGAGTTATTTAATCACCTTGGTTAAAGTTGACCTTTAATTAACATCAAATATTTCAATACCATTATTTATACTTTTCTGCATCATCAGGCTTATTATGGGGATATCTAGACAACTTGTCCCAAGACCACTCAACCTAATAGTGATCCTAAGATAGAAGACCACTGATCCTAAGATAGAAAACCACTGATCCTAAGTTTAGAAGATCACCAATCCCAACAAATTGTTAACTTTGAAAATCACTCATACCAAATTGATTTTCAAATAAAAATGTGTTGTTTCAATAAAATTGATATTGTTGCTTTAATAAATTGATTATGTGTTGTTTTAATATTTTAATACATTTGTTTTCTTTGAATATCAAGATGCACATGTACTTACATGTACATGTACCCATGTTATTATTAAATTACTTATCTCTGCTTACCCTTAGCGGAAAATTCTCATCTTCGAACTCCATCATTGTATTCACCTAATAAACATCTACGCCAAGTTTGAACATTCTAGCTAAATTAGAATGAGGGTTATTAATATATTGTGTTTTTAAGGTCTCGACCAATCAAATTGCTTATCGCTCTGCTGAGCAGAATATGCTCAATACCAAACTTAGTCAACGTATTAATGTAATAAAACTATACACCAAGTTTCATCACTCTCACTAAATTTATCGTGTCCCATTTGAAGCATCAACCAATCAAATTGATTATTTCTGCTTACCCTAAGCAGAAAATGCTCATCTTTGAACAATATCAAGGCTTTGACCTAACAAACACCTATACACAGTTTAAGCATTCTAGCTCAATTAGAAAGATAGTTATTAGTGTGTTCTAAAGTCTCACTCCTCAGCAAATCAACTTGCTTATCACTTTGCTTACCCTGAACAGAAAATGCTCATCCTCAAACTTAGTCAAGGTATTGATGTAATGAAACTATACACAAAGTTTTATCACTCTCACTTAATTAAAACTAATTTTCGTGTCCCAAAGCATCAACCAATCAGATTGATTATCTCTGCTTACCCTTCATGTGAGCAGAAAATGCTCATCTTCAAACTCTATCAAGGCATTGACCTAATAAACACCTACAAGTAGTTTGAAAATTCCAGCTCAATTAGGAGCAGACTTATTGTGTCCCAAAAAGTGTGACGGACAGAGGCAGATGGATAAACCCATTTATTAGTCCCCTGATATCTTCGAAAGGCGTGGGACAATAAGTAGAGTATTTCATTGGTCTGAGTGATATTACATGTATATCTCAGCCCACATATTAAACTACATGACTATTGTAGGATGAATGATCTTCTAAACTTGGGAAAAGTCATCTTCTGTCTTTGGAAGAGTGGTTTTATGTTGGGCAGAATGCGAGTGATATTTTGATGAGTTGTCTTTGTGAAGAGTTGTCATACATTTGGAATACACCATGTAGAGTGCATTGATGCAAATTTTGCTCTGGCAGCAGTATTTCCAAATACTCTTTTTCAAATTCCAACTGCTAAGGCTTAAAATGAGGACAAATATGAAAATTTGAGACATTGGTGTTTCCATCTTTTATTCTTCAATGTGTACCTTGTCCAAAGGAATATGAAACCACGCCAGTTGCCTCCAATGACAGGTTTTACGTTTCAGCGCACACATGCTAACCAGTTAATATTCGGCCATCCAATCCCCCTTTTTAACTTATATAATATTAATAATTAATATAAAATCAGAATGGTTGATGGGTGTATCATTTGGGGATGTAACACTGCAAGTATAGCCAATGGCTCATGATTGAAATCAGTGGATATGTTGAGCGCAGATTGCCCTCCTCGGACAGATTACCAATGCAAATGTGCGAATCTCCATCTAATTCCGATGAGTAATCTGCACGCACGAAGTGAAATTTGTCTGGGCAATTTTATGGATTACTGCGATTTTTACTTAGTATTATTAGTCATTTAAATGAAATTTGCGACTGCCAGTTTATGGGTACAAGTACGAGCAATGCGATGCGGAAAGAAAGTATCTTTCCTGTCAGTCTTTCCAGGTATCTACTGTCCGAATTAGATGTACATGTACCCCAAGCACATCTCTTAACCATTATGGCTCGTTGATGATTCCTTCGTTTCTTGAGTTTGGGTTCATTGATTGACAGCTGCGATATCGGTCCAACTAGAGCAAATATTTTTGACCAGACATTCAGTCACATGGTCAACGCTGATTATGAGATACTGCTGATCACACACTAATTATATTAAAAATATGCCATTACAAAGCCGATGGGGGCAAGACCATATATATATATATATATATATTTATGTCTGACAGACTACTAGGCTAACATCTCTAAAAACATCGAGGAGATAATCGGCGCAAAGTTGGCAATCTGCGAACCAGCTTCATACATGTAAGCGCAGATTGTAATCTACCAGGGAATATTTTACTTTTTTACATTTGATTAGCAGTTTCCAGAAAAATTGTGTAAGAATGCTAATCAATTGTATAATTGAGTAGCAAAATTTACCAATTGATTAGCAGTTTTTTAGTATGTAATAGAATTCTTATTTCACATAATTAGGCCTATATGTGACAATAACAATACCCACATTATTTGTATTACCAAACAGTTGTTTATATTTATATATAAAATAAAAATAAAAGTATGTGACCACATGTTATTCTTTGTACGAAACCTGGACATTCTTTATTTACTTCATACTCTAGTCAGATCTTTTCTGCGTCATATTTCCTCACCCAATCTTGAACTGTTGCTAATTTTAATGTCGAATTTGAAGACAGAACATAATATCATGTGTTTGAATTTCGCGACGTACCCTCGATCATCCGGTAATTTTATCTTATAGTGTTTTGAATGTCTGTCTTGACGAATGTGACTACCAGTACCACAGATATAGAAAGAAAGTATGTAGTGTTGTCATCTCTGTCATCAAAACCTTTTACGTCTATAAACAGCAGACGTCAACATGTACTGCTCTCGTTCCACTGGACCGTTGCAGAGGCAGGTAAAGAGTCTTGATGATATAGACAATAAAATTGCGAGATTTGAGATTTGTTTTGATGTGTTTTACGATACTGAATGGTTTTAAAGTTAAAATTAATTTTCAAAACTTTGATTCGCGCTGAAGCAGGGTTTTATGCTAATAATGCTAATCAAATATGAATTTGATTCGCAAAATCGGACGTTTCAGTCTCAAATTGCGATACGAACCCGGTTAAAATATTCCCTGTAATCTACATGCACAGTGACAGAGTGCAATCTGCGCAACACGTCTGCGTGAGGGGGGAAGATTGCACCTAACAGATACACTATTCAGCTTAAATAGTTGAAACTGTGCCCAGTCAGTAGGGCTTGTTGCTTGTTGTAGTAAGCAGTAAACAACATAACATGCATTGATAATTGGATTATTCATTTATTCAATTTCGAGGAAGGATAAAATGGTCAAGTCAGACAAGCGTTTTATAATGTTGATTAAGATTCTCAAAACATACTGGAAATTAAGTTATGTGTCATTTGACGGCCTGGGAATTAATAGCACTAAAGGGGTATTGTATTTTCTTAAAATATTCATTTGAACAAATGCTAAAAATTTCAGGAATCGGATATTCCGCCATTTTATGACGGAAGTGGCATGTTGACAAAACGGAAAAGGACATCCATAACTTCACTTCCGCTGATTTCAGAAGAAAACTTCTGTCTTTGAAAGGTGTCAGGCTCTTTTGAATATAGTCTATAAGATAGTCAAACACATACCTTATCAAATGATTAAATTAACCAGTCTAATTTCTTTTCTTCAAGCGTAGTTTAAGCCGGAAGTTTAACGATGAATGCGAACCACCGGAAATGATTGACGTAAACAAAGCAAATTCATCCGCCAAAATAAGTTTTAAATATTTATGTAACTGAGTTTTTATATTAGACTATATTGCTAACAGTTTGAATTTATAAAGCAGTAGAATTTGAATGTTTGTTCAATAACGTTTACATGATTAATACAAATTCGGGAAGCAATACAATGTACTACATTTTCAAGTTTCGACCTCTTCACCGGGCACCTGGTCACGCGAGTTCTCGCGCAATGTTACGAGATATACCAAATGTGTAAATCTGCTTATTTAGTACTTCGACCACACCCGAAAACCAAATAATGGGCGTCTATCAAAAATATTTACAAAAGGTTATGCACGCAATATGACCCAATTTATAAATATGTTCATGGGGCTGCGTTGAAAAAAGCACTTGCTACAACTGTTATAGAACAACAACAGCCTTTTGTTAATGCAGTGCTGATCGGGTCAAGAATTCGTCTGCTAGAGCAGATTACTCATCCAGTTATTATTATTTGATTGTGCTTCAGTGGCTTATGTTACTCAAAAAATAACGGCAACATCATTGTTAATAGTAGATCTATGTGTGCTATAACTTTTAGACAAGTCATTTTATTGATTGCATTATTTTACCCTTTCTACATCAAAACTAAAACAAATTCTTAGAGTAAGAGGCTTGCTTCAATTTATTTATTGTTCATTGTGGAATTAATAATGATCCATGCAATCTCAGTCTGAATTTCAGTTTTATGTAGTCATTTGCCTATGTGAGTTATGAATGTCAATGAAATAACAATTTATGTCTTTGTATTTGCAGATTATGGTGTCTTGAATCAGAGAATTTATTTTGATTCAAGTACGGTTAACAGTGGGTGAATTGAATGATGACCGAAATAAATTTAGAATTATGCAGCTAAATCAACTAAATGTCATTATGGATCTTTAGCAAATATAACAGAGCTCTATGTCTTTTTATCTTTGGTATTTTAGATCCAGTTCAAGAAAACAAGTTTTATTAAAATCTAGTGTCGGACATTTTGGGAATGACATCAGATTATGCCCGTGCAGTCGCTGTCACATGTGACCGATGCCAGTCCAAAATGCAATTGATCTCAGAAATGTTACTTCTTTCCTGTGACCCAAGACCTGTCAATACAGAAGAAATGCAGCAACTTGATGGTTCATTCCAGTCTTGTAAAAAGGAAATCTCCCTTCGTCTCAAAGATCTTTCAAAAACAATTCAGTCTGTTTCATCACAGGTTCACACAGTCTCTGTAATTTGGGCAGACATGTCAGTTGAAATTCAGAATCTTTCTGATTGTGCCATTTTGATTATGGAGTGCTGTAGTTTTGCAGCGTACATGATAGCTATAAATTCTGCAGATTGTGTGAAGGCAGTGCCAGGATTGATAGATAAGTATCAGCTTTGTCGAGCTGGTATAGAATTAAAGTTGAGCTGTACAAGATTAAAACGATCTCGTCTTGAAGATATAACCTCACAAGTATTAGTTGAAGTCTGTTCCTCTATATCAAAAGCACTGGCAGTAATGACAGAATGTTGTAAAAATGCTATAGAGAATGCCAAAGATGAAAGTGATCAAGATCAATTTAAACTAAGTTTAAAAAGTGTCACCTCCAGTGCTAGTTGTTTATTAGCTAGTGTAAAGGGCTTTCAAAATAATTCCAACACGAATTACTTGAATCGTGTTATATCATTCTGTGACCCTGTGATAACCTCTAGTCATGCATTAGTCACTTTTGCTACAGAAGAAGATTTTGTGGGTATACCTGCTAGCCTGACTATGGAGGCTAGAGATAAACAAAAATATGTGCTAGGTACATATATTATGTAATATTTTTATCGTAAATTCAACAATTTTAAAAGTAATGTAACTTAATTAAACATTCAACGGACTTTTATATATGTGAGCACTAAATATGCCAATTGCAGGTCTTTCTTTATATGTTTTATAAATTAGACATTTGTAAACATGGCGAGACCATAATCAAAGCTAGAATGATATCATTGAATGACCCTGATTTTAAGCAGATTTAAATTGTTCTGCCATTTAATGATTTGATTTAATAATGCAGAAGCGAGGCAAAGACTTGAATGACCAGTACATTGGTTACAATCAATGTACACATCTTGTCATAACTACAAACAGTGATACCTAGGCTTGGGATAAAGTAATTTGAATCAAATTTTCAATATATTCATTTTGCATTATCTATTTGTGAACTATTTTAGTCTATAGCAAGAACAACCAACTTTTTCGTATACAATGTATCTTTAAGTTTTGTGATGTAAACAAAGTAGTCTATGCTGTGACATATAGACACACCTGAAGTCAGCAATTGTAATTACAATGGGCACTTATCTACAAAACTTTATGAAAGCTTAATCTTTATAAACAATTTGAGAATACATGTATATTTATTACAGAATGTATCAGTTATTAATTTGTTTAAATTGTTTGTATTTGCAGGTGCTTGTATGAGTATTGTGTCAGGTAGTATTCAGATGTGTAAATCTATTCGAGACCTAGCTTATGATATGATAAACACAAGACACAGAGAGCGAGTCACTTTATGTTCAGAATCAATAGACAGATCTTCAGTCCAGTTATTAGATCTCCTGGATAAATACAATATCATAGAGTTTGATTCCTCAACAGAAACCTCACAGTCATCAAATCATGCATCTACTGATTTAACAGCATTATCTAGTCAGTAGTTTATGTATATCTCGCACTTTATTACTTGATATGCCAAAGATATGCACTCTTACGTAACCCATAATATATAAAATTGTGTTAGATACAGGTATCACACGTATAAAACTTAAAGTTTGCACATACATTTTTTGCTCTTTTAAAAAAAAATTGTTGTTGATGTCAAATAATAAGTGTTAGATCAAAAAAAAAAGTGCTGCTATTAGAGGTCATGTCTGTTTTATATATTTCTTCAATCAATTAGTCTAGGATTATTTGTTGAATAATCATCTTCCTGTGCATAATGCCGTCGGATATAATGTCCTAGACATTTCATTGTTAATATGTGTCATACTGGTATGCAATACATTGAAGGCAAACCACTGTTCATTTAATACTTTGATGGAAGGCAATATGTTAGTCTTGTTTAAATCAATAGTGGTATGGGTGAATGAAATGTAACCATGTTAGCAGTGGGTAGTATTGTGCACATATGAGTAACTATGTTGACAAGAAGTGGGCAACAAGAATTCAGTATTTCCCCACAGATTTGTTTATGAGAAATTTCAAATCAAGCGAAAAATAATTCTTGGTATGTGCATTTACTGCTGTTGGCCTTTAATCATGAAAAAACATGAATGATATATCGTATATAAAAAATAGTGCTAAACTTAAATGATAAATCAGTGAAGGTATTTTATTGTGGTTTTATTTAATTGTTGATATATAAAACATAATATTGTGTATAATATATTTTACCCTCTGCATTCCTACATAGGGCAGTCATATGTCAGGGATATATTTATAAATAAACATGTATGTTTTATCCCATATTTAAAGCAACAGTTAGCATACAATAATATTTGATTGTTTTATTTAAAATGTTAAGTTGTAATGTCAGTATGTACTGTGGAGTATTGAATAATGTTCATATATTTGTCTGTTAAAGTTGCCTTCCCATCTACAAACTGTGATTTGATGATATATTTGGATTAAAAACATTCAAACTAATATAATTTACCTATCAAATGGTTATGGTACATCAGTCTCTCTCACAACATTATTTTAATCACCCGTGTTTAGCCTAAAGTTTTCTGTTTAAAGCACATGACTTGATTGAGGGAGAATCCATTATAAGCTTTTATTTGTCGTTATTCGCTTTCCGTCTACCATTAATGTTGAATCCGTAGTAGATTCCTGGATTATCCTATTTGACGATTAATTTTCTCTGTGTTCTCAAAAACATTAGCCATTAGATCAACATATAAAAAGCTTTCCTTATGTCACTTAAACAAACAGATAAACTGGCAGCCTGTCATTTAGGGATTCCCATACATTTTTATGCCATTGCCTCTGTCCATCCACAATTGTTTGTGGACTCCCTACAGGTCACAATTCTTATCCAATTTTGACTAAACTTGAAATATAGGTTTATCCCCATAAGATATGGGCTGCTTTCAATATTGACATGTATCGGATCGAAACTTCATGGATTATGGACCCTAAGTGTCTGAAAAATCATGTTTTTGGCTTGTGGACCCTATAGAGGTCACAATTATCTTGAAGCAATTTTGATGAAACTTGACATGCAAGTTTATAATCCAAAGAACTTAGTTTCTTTTGATATTTGTACCCATCAGATCGTAACTTAATTATGGCCTCTGATTGTCCGAAAAATCGCCTTTTCTAGTTTGTGGTCACATTCTAGGCCACACTTATTTTTCAATTTAAAAAAAACGTTTGATTATATCACCATTACACCGTAATTTAAGGTTGAGTTCGTATTTTGTGAAAATATGACCAAAATTACCAGACAAAATGTAAAAATATGGTATATCAAGGTTGTGAACTGTAGAGGTCACAATTTTAATTTGAGTTGATGAAACTTGAAATGCATGTTTATAACCGAAAGATCTTGCTCCTTTCGATATTTGTGCATATCGGATCGTAACTTTCAGAATTATGGCTCCTGATTGTACGATTTGAAAAACTATTTGATTATATCACCGTTACACGTTAACGAAGGCTCACCTTGAATTTTGTGAACATCGGACCAAAATTGTCGAACAAAATGTCCGCCGCTTTTACGTCAATAGTGTAAAGGTATTGTAATCAAGGTAGTGGACCCTGTAGAGGTCACAATTTTAATCCGATTTTGATGAAACTTTAAATGTTTATAATCCAAAGATTTTGGTTCCTTTCGATATTTGTGTATATCAAGTTGTAACTTCATGAATTATGGCCCTTTTTAGCGTGTTCTCTATCCGTCTCTCGAAAATGTGAGTGTATCCTGCCTGGCAGCCGCTGGATATCATGTGTGTTAACAGTGGATGTTTTTCAGTGTTCTTCTAGTAAGATTGGGTGTTTCTACTTTCCATATGTACCAAACTTGCCATACTTTTATTGGAATAACTACTCGATAAATACTTTTGTGGGAATGTTTCTTTAATAGTCATGAATTTTTATATTTACCTTAATGTCAATAGAAATGTAAGTATGTTTCTAAATGTAATATTTAAAAATGACAATACATTAAAAAGTATTACAGAGGTTGTGGTTAAATGAAAAAAAAAGTCAGTCAAGTAAACACAAGAATTTCGGGATGATTTTACATGTATCTGGAACAATGCCATTCTGCTCACAACACATGTGTTTTGGGAATTGGCAAGACCATGACAAACAAAATACTGCATCACTCTATTGCAATTTCCTCAATTCGGACATTATTGCTTCCCCCAGTTTAAAGATGTAATTTGTTTATGCTGTTCTGAATTAATACAGGTACACCTATAGATTGAGAAATTTGAAAACTTAAGCTCTGCTATATGCATCCCCCTTAAACACTTCCCAAACATCTGCTTGTTTGTTTGTCAAATAAGTCATAAGCTTGAGTTTCAAATGCTTTTTGTCCCCTGCCTGTAGACGGAAGCAGGGGACTATTAAAATGGGTTCGTCCGTCTGTCTGTCCACCTGTCTGTCCATCTGTCCGTCACACTTTTTGGGACACAATAACTCTCTTTCTAGAATGTTCAAAGTTGGTGTAGGTGTTTATTAGGTAGACGCTTTGATGGGTAAGCAGAGATCAGCCATTTGATTGGTTGATGTTTTGGGTCACGATAACTTAAGTTCTAATTAAGTGAGAGTGATGCAACTTGGTGAATAGTTTCATTACATCAATAACTTGACTAAGTTCGATAATGTGCATTTTATGCTCAGGGCAAGCCTAGACTTTGAAACGCAATTACTCTCCTTCTAATTGAGGTAGAATGTTCAAACTTGCCTTGATGGAGTTCGAAGATGAGCATTTTCTGCTCAGTGTAAGCAGAGATAAACAATCCCATTGGTTGATTCATTGGGGCACAATATTTTCGTTATAATTAAGGGAGAGTATCGGTCAGTGCTTTGGGAGAATTAAATAAAATTGATTTTGTCTGATAGAGAGTGATGAAAGTTAGTGTATAGTTTGATTGCTGGATACTATTGAAAAAAAAAGATGTGTGAATAATTAATGTGTCATCTATTTATTTTTGGAATTTCGGCAGGGGACATCAGCCTCACTGTGGGCTTGATTTTTTTTAGAAATATGGAGTTTGTAAAGCTGTAGATGGCTATAATATATAGTACTATATTTTAACGGCATGCATAGATTGGTCATGAACTGTTTGTGTATGTGAAAGTATGCAGTAGATATAATGTTTTATTAGGTTAAATAATTATTTTTAAGCAAAAGATTTGTGTACTTTCCCTATTTCAGTTTTATGATGCAATACGTCCATTTCAATCTGTTCACTTGAATGATGATTAGTCATGAAATAAGCATAAAACAGTTACAGATAAGTTTAAGAGCATTGAATAAATAATATTATTTAGTTTAATTTATGGCTATAATATAGACACATAATTATCTCCAATATTTGGAATACAGTGTAGTATTTAACTCCACTGCTTTCTTCCATTCTAATAGAATTCTGTCTGGTAGTTATGAATCTTCACTTCCCTCTTCCAGACAAGTAAAATAACCCTGCTACAAAGGTAAAACACTTCCCTCTTCCAGACAAGTAAAATAACCCTGCTACAAAGGTAAAACATTTCACAGCAGCTCAATTTTTGGACATTAAATATTTTACTTAGACAATTCTTATTTAATGGTCAAAGTGAAATGTAGAAGAATATTTTCTTTGGACTTTTATTTAGTTTTATTTTGTATAATATTGTGTAATGTGTATGTCATGATGTGGAATACAGTAGTGATTTATTTAAGCGTAACTATGAGATATTTGTGTAAATACATAAAATTTTCTTATATTATGAAGATGGAAGCTGGACTTAGTAATCATCTATTATCATTTTATTTTCCCTTTATGTCTTTTATTAGTTTATAGTTATGAATTAACAACTGGCATCTAAATTTTGCTTTTCAAATTATTCTTATTCAACCCGCATTAAAAGAGTTGATTGAAATTGTTTTTTTAAGAAGATTTTTTGTTGAATCTAACTATACATTTTGTTTAGTGCATGCATTGCATAATTTAAAAACAATTGATTTTGAAATCTAGTCTTTATAGTCATTTTGTACTTAGATCTGATTTATTTTATTACTGCTTGTTTTGTTTATTGAATTCCAGTATTAAAATAGTTGATAATATTCAAATTTAGTATCTGAGTTATTCATTATATAATAAGGAATAAGGGAATTGGACTTTTATTAAAGGAAAACATTGAGCAGTTGCTGATGTTTGAATTTTATTAGTTATCTAGTATTAAAACAGTTTCAACCATTCACAGCCTCAAGTGCAAATCATTTCACCTTTATTTTACAAATTTAAGATGTCTTGTTTTGTGTACTGCTGAAACTATTTTGATAATTGATAATGAATAATACATATTTATACATATAAATCTACAACAGATGAAGGTCTCCTTTAAAGGGATGTCTGAGAAATCTATTTTTAACAGAAAAATAATCCCCATGTCTACTCTTATTAATACATATATACTGTACATATGTCTGCATGGATATTTTCCACTCTCTGCAACAAATGTTCGGGAGAATAAACTCAATTTAGAATTAACCAATATCAATTGGATTTTCTGGTTTATTTTATTAGCAGCAGCTTTGTTTCATATTTACAACATTCAGTAAAATATACAATTTATAAATTAAAAATAGGTTGCCAGGCAATGAAACATACGCCCACAGCAGCTAAATCGTCCAGGCTGTCAACAAGTGTTGTCACATATTTTTCCTTTCGTCAGTAATATGAGAACATTTACAACAGATGAAAATCTGATAACCAGTAATAACCCATGAAGTAATTATCAGAATTTTTTTCGATTGTTTGTCTCATGACCTTAAACAATTCATATTAACTTTAGCCTCTAGAGTGAATGAATTAATGAAATGGAGTTTTAGCATCTAGAGTGTCCACAAGAATTTTCAAAGTGTTCAAGGGCTATTAACACTGGTTGTAATTATCGATAATAGACTTCTTCGTCTCATGACCTCAAACACTCTGTTTAAATATCAAGTCAATCAGATATTAAAGATACATTGTGGGAAATTAGATAACGTGTTGGCCGTTCTCACTATAATTGTTAAAAACTAGATAATGTAAAAGCAATGTGCTGAAAATTTCAGTCAAATTGATCCATTATGCTCCGAGAACTTGGTGAATGAAAGTTCTGCTTAGCCTCGATCACCATTACTAAAGTTGGTAAGACAAAACTATTAGTCTCAATTATCCATTTAATTGTTAAATCACGAAGGAAAGTTATGCAGCAAATCCGATTATATAACCAATAAAGGCTAGCGTTGACATCGAGAGTTGATGATGGTCTGAATAAGTTAATTAATATCTAATTAATAGTTTATATAATATGTCAGGTCCAAAGAAAGATCTACAATAGGCAGATGTTGATCTTGCATAATGTATGTTTAACTTTAGACTCTAGAGCGTCCACAAGACGGTCAGTAATTAACACAAATTGATCGGGCAGTAATTATCAGAAATTGCTGCAAATCAATAGGCATATTCGTCTCATGACCTTAAACACAAGCAACTGTAAAAATGTCTTATGGAAGCATTAATATCTAAACGATAATAAAAGATAAAATTACAAAATAAAATAGTTGTTAAGTGACACTCATTCGTCTACAGATGATGGATTTTCTTTTTTCTTTCTTCTTCTTACCTAATAAAAGTGAAAAACAAGACTATAAAATTTGGCGTATAGAGGTTTTCGGAAGGATTTTCAGATTGCAGAACATACCATACTCCGCGCAGTGTTGCGTTTGACTAGAGGTAATCCTACTCACACTGCTATTATGAGTGGATATTGTTGTTTTAAATTTTGATTGGTCAGTAGTCCGTCTACCAACCAATCACTAGCTGCCTTACAAAAGCTTTACATTTAAAACGAGTGCCAATATTGGACCAAATATGTTTACATAACGTTACGTCATGGCTCACGATTTTATTATGCCAGGCTATCTATCCTGCAGGAACTTTCTAGGCTAACTTTTGGAGCAAACCTCATTGGTGAGCCAGTTCCTTATTCACCAGTCTGATATAAGTCATACTTCACTACAAATATCTCAGCAAACTCGAACTTAATATGTAACATGTAAATAAATGGTTCCACTATCTTTGTACCATGACAGGATTGTGACCAACCATAATATTTTCAGGCATATAATAATTTTTTGAGTATAAGAAGCAAATTTATGTAGGTATTGGTGAGTTTCTTTAAACAAAAATCAGCCTTTAATTTTACTCACTACGTAAAGGCCATACGCTTTTTCAGCTTCGATGCGTTCTTCTGGTGTGACAGGTTGAAAATCTAAATGTTCCAATCGAGGTAAACTGCTGATAACAAAATACCTATAAAATAAAAATAGCAATGTTTATATGTTGTTAAACATTCAATGTTTACATTTGTGTCATGCAACTAAAAACGATATGGAGAAACTACACATTGTACCTGAATTCATTGTACTGTTGTAATGTACCACCATTAAAATAACTTGGTGCTGCTTCATTATTCATCAGGGATAAATACCGTAACCTAGGACAGTTTTTAGACAAAGTAGCAATAAATACACCTGAAAAAGGAAGTGAAAACAATTGAATGATACATTTTTTTATTGTATTATCTGATGAATAATGAAAAAATTAAAATCATTGATTAGTGTGATATTAATTGACTGTGTCTTCCATGCAGCAATATGTAGTCAAATTTTTTACTAAAAATCAAATCAACAATTTTAAACATTCACATTGGATTCTAGTGGATCTACAAATGTCAGAAAGGTGAAGCAACAGACTACTTGTCGTCAATGGTTGTTTATAAACTTCGCTCCCAACATGAACTACGTGTATGTCTTGTAGTATCCAACTAGACACTTAAGGCACTCGGTCATAGATACTCCTCATACACTATATCAAACATATGGAATTCATTACCCTTGACCGTTAAGAATTCACAACATCTTGGCTCTTTTTAAAAGCAATTAAAGACCCATTTCTTTTTCAACTGTTTATTAACATTAACCAGTGCTGTTTTATCTTGTAATGAGTGGAGAGCTAAATTTGATATGAGCATTAACTTTGATGGGACTGTGCACAATATAAGAACTCTCTATTATTGTTATTGTTAAGCAGAAAACTAAATTATTAGTGTTGTGTTAGTGCTGCCCATGATGGCTACCGATAGATGATACGACAAGACTAATATTGTAGATTGACGTTTATTTAGCTTCATACCATGCGACGACAATCCGTCGCCAATTACCCGGATGTGCGCGTGCACCAGTTATATACATATTCATGACGAGACAGTTATAGGCCTTAAGATATTTAAAGGGACATACCACTACATCTCCCCTTCTAAGATTTACAAAATCAACAAAAAGCATACATGTACTTATATGACTGATGGACAGTATTATAATGCTATATTAATAACCAAATAATATCTATCATTACACCTTTGAATCTATCTGACAAGTAAACTAAATAAGACAGACACTATTTTGTGTTTAAATTTAAATAATGTTACAGTCACTTTAAACCTATCACCAGTAAACACAATTGCAGCAACATTGTATAAACATGTTTAAAACTTACATGTCAACAAAACGTTTAGGAGGTTTGATATCTCTTTTTGATTTCCTTAAAGGGACATTATTGTGAAGAACCTTAGACTGCTTATGATGTACAATTTTATAATTTTCAACACTTCTGTCATTACTTGAGTTTGGCATTTTGTTTAAGTGAAATCTATTTCTGCGAAATTTACCACTATCAGTAGACACAATGTAAGACCTATCATTAAACTGTTTATTAATAGTTCCCGTCTCTTTACGATCTTTAATGTACACGGAATCACCACACATTAGATGAGTTAAAGATTTAGCAGAATGTCTATTGTCAAAATTATCTTTCTGCTGTTTTCTAAGAACGGCTTCACGATTTGACAGAATATTAGAATCTATCTTTTTCCCCTCTAACTGACAAGAAACAGCAGGTATTTTAGTACGCAATTGTCGCCCCATGAGTAACTCAGATGGACTATACCCATTGTGGAGAGGTGCATTACGATAATTCAAAAATGCTATGTAAGGGTCGTCTGATAACATTAACTTTTTAGCAGTACGCACAGCTCGTTCCGCTTGACCGTTACCAGATGAATGGGTTGGGCTACTTGTCACATGAGTAAAACCATAGTTCTTCGCAAAATCTGAAAATTCTGCAGACACATATTGCGTACCGTTGTCACTAAAGAAACTCTCAGGAATGCCATGATGGGAAAACATTGATTTTAGGTGATTAATGACACACTTTGAGGACAGTCCGGAAAGCTTAGCTATTTCAATGTACCTGGAATAAAAATCTACGACAAGTAAATAGTTATTATTTTCAAATTCAAATAAATCCGATGCAACTTTCTGCCATGGTCTTTCGGGAAAGTCTGATGGAACTAATGGTTCAAACTTATTTACAGCTTGTTTACAACATACAGCACAATTTGAAATTAAGTCTGATATTTGAGAGCTTAGTCCTATCCACCAAACAGAACGCTTCGCACGATCTCTACACTTCGTAATTCCGAGGTGTCCTTCATGTAGTTTACCAAAAATATCAGTCTGGAGAGATTTAGGTATGACAATTCTAGTGCCACACATCAACAAATTATCAACTACAGTTAGGTCTCCTCTATAAGCAAAATATGCTTTAAGATGAGGTTTAACACTATGAACTGCACTAGGCCAACCATTTAAACATAATGAAATTAGATCTTTACAAACTGGATCCGCTTCCTGTTGAGCACGTATGTCATTTAAGCGTTGATCTTTCAGAGGAAGGTCTGATACTATTGTATGAACGTATAAGCATGTGTCATTCTGGAAAATAAGATCGGCTTCTGTTGCTTCAGAATAGGGAGCGCGTGATAATGTATCCGCAATACACAAATTTTTACCCGCTACATGAACAATGCTGTATGAATAACGCATTAGCCTCAATCTGTAACGTTGAATTCTAATAGGAAGACTGTCTAAGTCTTTAGTGCCCAATAAAGGGACTAAAGGTTTGTGGTCAGTTTCAATAAGAAATGTTCTTTGTCCAACTAAGTAATCTTGAAACTTTTCGCAAGACCAAACAACGACTAAGGCTTCTTTGTCTATTTGCGCGTATTTTTGTTCCGTTTCTGTTAGGCTTCTCGACGCAAAAGCCACTGGTCGCCAACCACTAGAATACCGTTGCAATATAACTGCACCCAGACCATACGATGAGGAATCTGCACTTACTTTGATATCCAAGTCGGGATTATATAATGCTAACACAGGTGTATCAGTTAATACTTTAATGATTTCCTGAAACGATTTCTCTTGAGCTGTATCCCATACCCAAGTTTTGGATATATGTAGCAAATCACGCAGCGGTTTAGTAATCTCTGCTAAATTACTAATGAATTTTGACAATTGATTAACCATACCGAGTAAACGTCGAATATCTGAAACAGTTTTAGGTCGAGGAAAATTTTTAATAGCAGTCACCTTGTCCTTATCTGCCTGGACACCATTTTCACTTACTATTTGGCCTAAAAACTTAACTTGAGTTTTTCTAATTTCACATTTAGATTTATTAAGAGTTAAGCCATGTTCACGCAATCTATTCAGAACTTTTCTTAAGTTTACATCATGATCGGCGTAAGATGAACCATATACAACAACATCATCCATTAGACATGCAACACCTTGAAGACCTTCTAAGATTTTAGACATTCTCTTCATAAATAATTCTGGGCCACTTGAAATTCCAAACGGTAGTCTCTTGTAGCAGTATCTACCAAAAGGGCTCATAAAGGTAGTTAACAGTGATGATTTCTTCGTAAGTTCAATCTGATGGAATCCTGAGTTCGCATCCAGCTTGGAAAATACCTTGGCACCCGCCATTTGACCCAAGACATGTTCGACCGAAGGAAGCATATGACGCTCCCGTTTAACCGCTTTATTCAGTTTAGTCAAATCAACACAGACACGGACTTGCGTTTTATTCTTTTTCAGTACAACACAAAGCGGAGCACACCATGGAGTTGGTACGTCAACTGGAGTAATAACCTTTAAATCTTCAAGTCGCTTAAGTTCTTCTTTTACCATAGGCATTAATGGTAAAGGTATCCTTCTCGGTGCATTAACTGAATAGGGAACAGCATCTTCTGCTAATTCTATATCATAAGGATCTTCAAGTTTTCCCAAACCTTTAAAAAGTTCTGGGAATTCTTCTTCTATGGAAGACAATTTATCCACGTTACCCAGAAATAAAACAACACCAAGCGACTGACTTGCCCTTCTACTTAATAAGGGAGTACTTAGGTTATCTATGACGTAGACTAGTTCTCTGTGAGTTTGGCCTTGCCACTTTAAATCTGCATGAAAATATCCCAGAGTCTCAAGTTGATGCTTGTCTGGACCATTCAAAATTCGATTGGTAGAAAGTAAGTGTTGCCCTTTAAAGCTCTTGTTGAAATTAAACTTGGATATAACCGTCACATCGGCACCCGTATCTACTTTAAACCTGATATGCGCTTGACCTACTTTAACCGTGACGTGCCAATCATCTTGAGCCGATTCACCATCTTGAGTGAGTTGATCTATAGCTCCAAGAAATTCACCTTCATCTGTGTCGTCGTCGTCATGAACAGCATTAACCATTTTTCGGTTTGATTGTGACCTTGACATACATACTGAGCTGTAGTGACCTTTGATATGGCAGTTACTACAATAGACACGTTTCGCTGGACAAAATCTTCTACTGTGCGCTTCTTTTCCACAATATTTACATTTACTACCACTACTGTCATTACTATCATTATGATACATTTGACCCTGATCTAGCTTTCTATGATTATTATACTGAGCATTTGAGCGCCCAACAGTTGATTTCTTCTTATATGAAAACCCCTGTTTACCTTGGTACTGTTTACCACCATAACCATGATCAGCTTTAACCCAGGGATCTTATTTGGCTGTTTTTTGTCGGCTTTAGCCGATTGATCTTTAATCTAGCCGATTGATAAAACAATGAATCGGCCACTATGGTATCATATATCAATCTACGTCGGCCGATTTACAAAGAGTTAATTATCATGAATCGGCCACTATGGTATCATTAATCAATCAACTTTCGGCTGATTACAAAGAGTTAATTATTACTCGTCGGTTAAGAAACCCATCACGGCCGATTACAAAGAGTTAATTATTACTCGTCGATTAAGAAACCCATCACAGAGTCCGTCAATACAATCTGATTACCTTCAGCTTCAATCCTTATCGGCTTGTTTCCTAAATAAACAATTTAGTTGAGTTAATCATGCCAGGTAAAAGAATGTATATAATCCAATGTCGGTTCAATCATTTATATCTAACACAATGTTGAAGTACTTGAACACCTCGCAGAATGACAATAGAAAACGTAAACGAGATATAGCCGAAGATAGTGATGGCGGCGCTGACCTTGAACTTCAAGCATGCACGTCGTCATTGGAAATTCCAAAAGCTGCAGATCCCCCCACGTCCAATATAGGTCAACCAAAGTCGAAGTCAGGAAGATATTTTAAATCCGAATGGTTAACTACTTTCAAATGGCTTTCGTTTGACAAAAAATCACAGAAAATGTTTTGTCTAACTAAGTTATTAATTCCGAATTACTGGTGAGCTGTCATAACAATTCCATGAAAGAACAATTTCCAAATGTAATATAACTGATGGAAATAGGGAGGACGCTACCAGTTAGTAGTGTCGAGTGTGAGAGGGGTTTTTCTAAGCAGAACGTTATCAAAACTAAGCTTAGGTGCCGTCTAAACGTAGAAACTTTAGATAACTTGATGCGGATAAGTTTAGAAGGCCCCCCCTCTATCTTCCTTCGATCCACATAATTGTTTACTAAAGTGGAAAGACATTAGATCCCGGCGACTGTATGCAGGTGACACTAGAAATAAATTAATCTGAATCGAGACAATTGGTCACGTGATCGGCATCTTTCCGACTATACACGGAAATAAATTTGTGCTACGTTGTTAACTTGTTATACTATTGATATGTGCTTATATATTTTGTTGTTTTTATATATTTACCAGTGATTAAGAATAAAAATAGTTTTAAAAAACATATTTGTATTTACTCGTATTTTTTTTTATTATTAAATTATAACTTCCGTTTGGTTGGACGAAACAATGAAAGCAAAAGTAGGACTAGGAATATGCATTTTGCAAAGTACTGAAATTTGACTGTAAAAGTGTGAATATATCGACTTATGAATACAAGTATGCTATTAAAACAAAGGTTTTGTTTATTAAGGGTTTATATTCAGGGTTTAAGGTAATATTATTCTTAATACGATATGCAATTATGGTTGTGAATAGAATATGCATAAAGACGACTATCTGTTAGGGAGACCCGTGGCCGGTTCATTTCAAAATGAAGTAAGAACCCTGCTTTAACCTGATGGATACTTTCATTTACCACAGATTTCTCTTGTTGAAAACTCCTATTCTGTTGATTACTGACTTCTGCAGCTCTACAAAATTCCACAGCGTTTCGAAGAGTAAGTTCTGGTTTCATCAAAAGATCCCTCCTAACTTTGTTGTCACGTATACCACATACAATACGGTCTCTAATGAGCGAATCAACAAGTTCACCAAATTCACATTCTTTTGACAGATTACAGATAGCAAGATAGAACGAATCAAAAGTTTCAGAATTTTCTTGATTCCTGGTATTAAACTGATGTCTATCGAAAGTAATATTCTTCCGAGGAATACAATATTCTTCATACTTCTTCAATATGTCGTCCAGGTCATCTTGATTTTCGCTGTCACCCCACTGAAATCCATCATAGACTTTGACAGCTGGCTGACCAATAACATGGAGAAGAATGCTAGCCTTGACCTTTGACGATTTACTGTCTAACCCTGATGCGGCGAGGTAAATTTTAAATCCCTGTTTGAACTGTTTAAAATTGGCCGCTAGATTACCCTCGAGGTTGAGACATGCCGGAGGAGGTAAGTTATTCATGATGAATCAAATCTATGAGCTTAAAACCATTCCTATTATAGAGCGGAAATTCTTGCCGATTTTTTTCACAATAATGGCGAGTCCATAGGTACCAACCCACGTTGACGAGAGCTTCGTTTTCACTGATGAAAATACCTATATACTTGATTCGTCGATGAAATTAAAGTCCGAAATCAAATTCTCGGGTTCTTCATCTTTAAAGATGGAACTTCTGACACCATGTTGTGTTAGTGCTGCCCATGATGGCTACCGATAGATGATACGACAAGACTAATATTGTAGATTGACGTTTATTTAGCTTCATACCATGCGACGACAATCCGTCGCCAATTACCCGGATGTGCGCGTGCACCAGTTATATACATATTCATGACGAGACAGTTAAAGGCCTTAAGATATTTAAAGGGACATACCACTACAATTAGTAACCAGCATCACACTAAAAAATATTACTTTGTCTACGCTAGATTAAGAACATAATAGAAGAATAGACTTACTAAGATTTTTGATTTTGTTGTGATTCATCCATATAGTATGTAAATTGGGCAAAAAAGGTATCTTTACTTGTGAGTGTATGTTGTTGTGATCAGCCACCAGTGTATTCAATCGAGGAAATTCAGACAAAAACCTTAAATCTGTGAAAACTGTTAAGGAAGAAGTGGTCTAGTCCGATAAGAAATAGTAGTAACAAATGCTTGGGCAGTGGATTGATGGTTCAATATACAGCGTACAGGGTTTAAAAGGGATGAAGCAGATATTGTGAGCAAATATTAACAGTCCAAAGACCCATTTTTTTCATCAAAACTGAACAGAACAACCCTCAAACTCTACCAAGCTGTAGAAATCACTAAGGAGGCATTGTCCTGTCACACAATGAAAATAAATGTATCACCGGTACTTAATTTCCAATTAATATTATATTTGAAAAAACAATTAAAATCTAGGTATATTGTATTAACCTGTAGAGGATTATTTCAAATTTATTCACTACTATTTACCTAGAAAAACACTAAATAATTTCTTGTGAATCAAAAGTTTAAGACGTGCTATAAGTTTTGCATAAGATCAAAATCATGGCATATCGAAAATCAATATTTTACCAATTGGCAAGAACTCCAAAGTGCTAATGTCTCCTTTACTACCAAATTATACACAATTAATAAGTAACTTTTTCTGTTGATTCATGAAAGGATATGCAACTCTATTATTACTGATATCAAGTTCTTCTACATGTTTTCCGTATTTTTCTGTAAGGTCTGGTGGTGTTTCAGTTAAATCAAGATAGGCCAAAGACCATCTAGCACGGGCTCCTGACTCGGCCATGGAAAGTTCAAATATTGGTGCAACTGATATCATCTAAACTTTGAGTATGGTGTTGCACACAGTTTGTACATATTTTCAATGAACAACTCAGTAGGCTACAGTACTGTTGAACAGAACTTACTGTATTACCTGTATTTGTGAATCAAGATAACTATTGGAAAACCTGTAACCAAGACTAACCTGAAATAAGAAAGTACATATGATTATATTAATTTGAATAATCATGCTTAGAACCAATAACTACCTAAATTTGCATATCAGTACCAACAGAATACTCAGATCTTCTTTGATGCTGTATACATATAGTCATACTATAATGTTAACAGAATGGAATCCAGTACAAAATTGTGACTTATTTCTCGTGTGCATCCAACACATAACCACCATACCTCAGTCTCTTGTGGGGACCTATCAGGGGCTGGTTTATTCAGTCTACTGAACCTCCTGATTTAAAACTTAAATCATCTTTCCACAAATGTATTCTAGATTTGAATTGCTTGTACATGTACATGTAGGTTAAAAAAAATTAGAAATATCATTAAGTGTGCATGGGAAAGATGTAAAAAATTGAAGTTTGGCGATCCAATTTTTTGCTGAAGCTATTTTGCACTTTAAAAACATAATATATATATAGAGCGAATAAGCTCTGCATCACGCTAAGTGCAGTGCTTGAGCAAAGCTCTTTTCCAATACCGTAATGCAGAAGCTTAACCAAAACTGTCACCTACAGACTGTTGAATGTGCATGCATCTCAGAAATATTTCTATGACATGCCTAATCCTAATCAATGACATCAATGAAAATAATTCTCAGACTTTGTTGTTCTTTTTGTTAAATAAAATCAATCATACCATTACCAATTAGATCTCAATTAAAATCAATATAGAAAAAATAAATTAATTATAATTTTTAGTATAACTTGAGAAACTTAATTATCAAATCAAGATCAAGGTTTTATAATATTTTGGGTACCGGTATTTGATAATTCAATCGCAATTCCCATCAGCTTCGCTCAACTCGGCAATGCTTGTTACACATTACTAACGATCTTTTATAATTAAATAAAAGGAATAAATTAATAATAGTACATAAAACACTCATGACACCATCTTACGTTATTCAGATAATCATATTAAATTATGAATATTCATCATTCAGTTCTCATTTTCTTTGTTATTGCAGCCGCCATATTAATAGTCACATGATACACACGTGACACGACGAGAATTGCGAGCAGAATATCTCTGTACAAGATCACTGACTTTAAGGTCACATCACACTTGGATCGGACGTAGTAATATATGATAAAGTAGTGCCATAACTCTATGAGTAGTGCTGACAACGGAATTATATTTTATGACGCCTTTTACTCATTTTACGCCACCACTTACTATTTTATGTAACCATTAACGCTAAATTTAAGAAATATATTTATATTACATTAAATCAAGAAATGTTTCTTTAATTCAATTTTCACCGACGTAATCTTTCCAGTAATAGTAGCGGCTAAGCGAGCATTTACTGCTGATCTGTTTGCAAAGATGGCTGTCGAAATTGAGTCTGCTGAGTAAGAAATTATATTATTGAATGGTATTGTTTGTATATTTTAGGATCTTGCAGGAATTTATTTTCTGTGTTTTTAGAATGTTGCCAGAGACACTAGGTCTACAAGGATCATCGGAATTGCATTGTATTAAAACACGTGTTTTGATTTACGATTTACTTGGCAAGAAGTCCAAGAAGAACCATGGCCATGGCATAAAAATCAATCAAATACAATGAATATCTGAATTGACTGAATATCGCCCAAATAATACTTACTTACATACTATAATTACTAACTAAACATCCCCTCATATTACCTCAATACTGTAACTGTAAAAGAAACTGACATAATATCTAAACTTGCACAAAATGTACGTTAAAGAAGTGATGCCAAATGGTCAATCAATATTTCGCTTTCTAGTTACCTCCCTTGATCACTCAATACTAAGAAATATTGTTTACTCGAATCTTATGTCTCCGTTATCCTACAAATCATTTAACTTACAGATATTGTGCATGTAGATTGTAGAATAACCTCAGTGTCTTCTTCATAATAGGGGGAGGGGGGTGGCCGTATGGTTGGCACATCGCACTGTATCGTATTTTATATTATTAATCATTAGGTCTGTCATTGAGTCAACTGGCATTGTTTCGATTCCCTGTGGTTGTACCACGATAAGGCCAAACAAAGAAAAATCTATTCTGGAGAAGACATTGAAACACTAACGTCCATTTCGATACAAAATAGGTTATTTCAGACTAACACATGGTTCAATTTTATTTCAATAATTTGCAAGCACGCAGGGATCTTTAGCAATGAGGGGAAACCGTAGTACCTGGAGAATACCTATGAGGTTGGACAGGCAACAATACCCCTTAATTGTCACTCGTTTGCCACTGTCGGTGTAGAACGTCTCAAAATGACAGAATTGCAAACAAGTGATGCAGAATTCAGTCCTGTCTCAACGGAGGTGGTGTGATTAGAATCCTGTCATAATTAAACACAACAAATATAATTCAGTTGCATGGTTGTTTGAGATATAATTTTATGCAGTCAATGCATGCACTGTAGCCCAAATACCCCTTTTTACTTGATTGCCACTTTTTGGGATAAAGAGAATTCCATTCCAGAACTTCTAGTCGAGTAAGCTTAAGCTCTTAGTCGTATCAATGGTAGGGTCAAATTTTATAGTTTTCCAGATTTTTTATACGTCCACATTCATAATGTGAACGTATTATGCCGTCACCCCTGTCTGTGTGTGTGTGTGTGTGTATGTATGTATGTATGTGTGTATGTGTGTGTGTGTGTGTGTGTGTCTGTGGTTCGCCTACAGGGCGCAATTCTTCATGGATTTTCTTCAAACTTGGTATACTTATTCCTTATACCCCAAGGAAGATCCCTATTGTTTTGGGGGCATGCCCGACCCCCAGGGGCCGAGCCACGCCCATTTCTAGTATGTGTTTGTTTGTCGTCTACAGGCCACATTTCTTAACTTATAATCTTGAAACTTTGCATACACATTCTTTGTACCCTAAGGAACATCCCTATCTTTTGGGGTGTATGCCCCACCCCAGGGGCAGAGCCACGCCCATTTTCTTTTCGTGTGTCTTTGTGTCGCCTACAGGGCGCAATTCTTACTGGATTTTCTTCAAACTTGGTATACGTATTCCTTATACCCTAAGGAAGATCTCTATTGTTTTTGGTGCATGCCCGACCCCCAGGGACAGAGCCACGCCCATTTCTAGTATGTATTTGTTTGTCGTCTACAGGCCACATTTCTTAACTTATAATTTTGAAACTTAGCATACACATTCTTTGTACCCTAAGGAACATCCCTATCATTTGGGGTACATGCTCAACCCCCTGGGGCAGAGCCACACCCATTTTCTTATCGTGTGTCTTTGTGTCGCCTACAGGCCGCAATTCTTATTGGATTTTCTTTAAAACTTTGTATACTTACTCTTTATACTCTAAGGATGATCCCTATCGTTTGGAGTGCATGCCCAACCCCCAGGGGCAGAGCCACGCCCATTTTCTTTTTGTGTGTCTCTGTGTCGCCTAGAAGCCGCAATTCTAACTGGATTTTCTTAAAACTTTGTATACTTACCCTAAGGATGATCCGTATTGTTTTTTGGTGCATGCCCGACCCCCAATGGCAAAGCCACGCCCATTCCCTGTATTTATTTGTTTGTCGTCTACAAGCCACATTTCTTAACGTATCATTTTGAAACTTTGAATGATTATTCTTTGTACCCTAAGGAACATTTCTATCATTTGGGGTGCATGCCCAACCCCCAGGGGCAGAGTCACGCCCATTTTCTTTTTGTGTGTCGCCTACAGGCCACAATTCTTAATCGGTCATCTTGAAACTTAAAATACTTATTCCTTATACCCTAAGGATGACCACTTTTGTTTTGGGTGCATGCCCGACCCCCATGGGACAGCAACACCCATTTCTTGTATTTGTTTGTCTGTCGTCTACAGGCTGCATTTCTTAATGTATCATCTTGAAACTTTGAATACTTATTCTTGGTACCTTAAGGAAGATCCCTATTGTTTTTGGTGCATGTCCAACCCCAAGGGACTGTGCCACGGCCATTTTGTTTTGTCTGTCTGTGTGTCACCTACAGCCCACAATTCTTAATCGATCGTCTTGAAAACTTGTTTTATACTTATTCCTTATACCCTAAGGCTGACCACTATTATTTTTGGTGCATGACGGACCCCCTGGGACAGAGCCACGCCCAATGCTTTTGTGTCTTGTGTTCGCCTACAGGATGCAATTCTTAACAGATCCTTTTAAAACTTTGCAAACCTATTCCTTATACCCTAAAGATGACCCCTATTGTTTTTGGTGATTTCCTAACCCCCAGGGGCAGAGCCTATGTGTGTTGTCTACAGGCCACGATTCTTAATGGATCGTCTTTAAACTTGGGATATGTATTCCATATAGCCTAAGGACGTCAACTGCATGTTCCGACTCACACAGGCAAGACACGACCAATTTTTGTGTTTGACGTTTACAGGCCGCAATTCTGAATGAATCAGCTTGGTACTTGGTTTATGTATTCCTTATAGCCTGAGGGCGTCCACTATTGATTTTGATGAATGTCCCGACCCCCAGGGGCAGAGCCACGCCCACTTTTTGTCTGTAGTGTTAGGAAGGCACAATTCTGAATGGATTATCTTGGTATAGTTATTCCTTATACTCTAAGGACGGCAACTAGTAATGTTGGTGCACGACCCTCAACGCTAAACAAACCAAACGCCTAGCCTTCTTGACAAAGTACCATATCAATCAAAGCAGGAATGTGGACGTATATTGTAGCGTTAGCGTTATGTTTAAAAATTTGTTGATGCTGTTGAAAATAAAAACATAATTTGGAAGACAATTCCAATGATTTACGTACTCTGATAATAGTAAAAGAGTTTTTCTTCACATCAATATTTGATTGTTGCTTTATTGGTTTCTTTTTGTGGCCTCTAATGCACCAATCTTCTGATACTTCCAACATATTAGTAATCACAATATTGTCTTTTCCTGTCTGAATTCTGAATACCTGTATCATGTCGTTTGTATTTTCACAATAATGTTGTAGCCTGTGCTAGTATTTTGTTAGTATATTGAGTAGTAAACAATTCAAAGGTGTGATAAAATATGTTGACAAAATATCATCGAACTAAATACATCTTTAGAACTAATAAATGTAATTTATTCAAATGTTTGTTAATTACGTTCTTTTTTTCTAGTGTTGTGAGGTTAATTGAACAGTATTTAAAAGAAAACAACCTGTTGAAAACATTGTCAATATTGCAGGTAAGACAGTACATTTTGTTTGACAAACCCACAATCAACTCTCTAGGCTATTGGATGGTTTTTAATGGGTTGAAACACAATCTCCATTTAATAATTAATTTTAGGATCAAAACTTCATTTGTTATTGTAACATTGGTAGCAATGAAAATCAAGACTATTCTTACCAAAACTTCCAACATTCATAACTTTATTTAAATTATTAAATTAAGTAATTTGACTGAAATTTCATTGTGTTCCCTTTTCATTAGCGATATCTATTTTGAAACTATTATACATGTTGCAAGACCTATCAGCTCGTTATCTGAAATAATGCATTTTAATATATATTGCTCATTTCCTGTTGACTCCTGTTCACTATGGCTCTGTAAAACATGACTTGACCACAAGATTAATGTTTGGATCTTGTCCTGTAATTCTCAGATATGTGCACACTTTAGAAATTTATTAAATTCAATTAGTAAGAAGCCCCCACCCCGTAATGTTAAGATGAAGCATACACAGACTGGCACCAGTTACCAATGATGTGAAAAATGAGTCAAAGACAGTTGGTTCTCTGCAATAGTTTAATACATGTACATGTTGGTCACATCGACAAAGTGTCATTTTGAAATGAGCCATCAAATTTGTTATTAGTGTGCTTATTTGATGAAGGAAAAAGTTATGGTATCGGACCCTAAAAAAGAATGTATAAAAGACAAAGTGAGCAACTGTTTGACCTCCAATTTTATTTGTTACAGTATAAATCAGTGAACATTAAACAGTTTTTTATGGTTTGCCTTTTTGACTATGGTATGTGATGGGGAAGTTATTTTTGTTGGTTATAACATAATTCTGTTCACATAGAATTTTTATTTGTAGGAAGAGAGTGGTATTTCATTGAATACTGTTGACTCAGTAGATGGCTTTATCTCTGATATTAACAGTGGACATTGGGATACAGTACTACAAGCTATACAAACTCTTAAATTGCCTGACAATAAATTAATAGATCTTTATGAACAGGTATGTATCTTTATTCTTATTCTTATTTTGATTACTGGGAATTATTACATCAAATGTCCAAATTTTCATTTACCATAAGCCCTAATTTCATAAATAAAATCTATACCAGTATTCAAATGCCTGCAAATTGGTATGGACATTTATCTTAATAATGACCAATGTTGACTATATCAAGGATAATTTTCCAAATAAAGTTAGAAAGCAATTGTATGTCACTGAAACAAAGCATGGCTCTATATAGCAACCAAATTGCTTGTGGATGATCTAGAAGAAACAGTTATGATTCAATTTTAGATAATTACTGTCGAAATTGGTAATTTAATCACCAGTACATGTTTTGCTAGTAATAGCTCTGGGAAGATGTCTTTTATGTGTTCCCATTACCTATAAAAGAAAGATAATGTGAGAAACCTTTATAGACTGTAAATCAGACAAATTATTTGTTTCTCCGAAAGAAGATATCTACCAAAAGTAACAATGGTTCATTTAATCATGTTTTGCTCACTTATAATTTTTTTGACATGTTTTATAGATTGTTTTAGAATTAATAGAGTTACGTGAATTGGGAGCGGCTAGATCGCTGTTAAGACAGACAGATCCTATGTTGATGATGAAACATAATCAACCGGACAGATATCTCCATTTAGAGAACATGTTAGCTAGGTCATATTTTGATCCTAGAGAGGTAATTATCAGTTACTATATATATCTGGTTTTATGTTTGTATCATTGGATTACCATTTAGAATAGGATTTTATATTAGGCCAAATCTTCCTATTTCAGGACTTTCTTTTGGACTTAAATGTTATATAAATTAATAATTAGCATTTAATAATTCAATTAAAAAATGGATAATCAAGACTTTGTTTACTATCGAGACTCTGCTATTCTCAACAAAACATCTATAAATTTGCTGAGAATGAAGTAATTTGATTAAATTTTTCCATATATTCATTTTTCATTATCTATTTTTAAACTATTATAGTGAGAACTGTTACATAATGCATCTTTAAGAGCATGACAATACTTAATACACTTTATAGAACTAAGGCTAAGTAGTCTAGTTTGTTGACTAGAGTAGAACACTTACAAGCACATTTTCACTGCGTTTTGTCTGAAGGGACAACAGAGTACCCGGTATGATAGAAAATAATTTCTGTATATTTACATGTTTGTGTTCTAATGGTCATTTTACTGGTACTTTATGGCTATTTGTTAGACTTTGACATGAATGTATGATGAGTTGGCAGTTTGCCATCCAAATATGTGAAAAAATATAGTGGATTTCAGAAAACAAAGATGTTTAAGTTTTCAAGTGAATAAACTTGTTGATACACGTCTTACTATTTTTACCATCAGGTTTTTACTTTGATAATCTTACGAATACAGAATTTTTAAACCATTTTTTTTTTTTTTTTTTTTAAACAATATTTATTCAGATAACTGAAAGGATTGGGGAGCAGGACAAGGCCTATATCACCCCTCTCCATCTGGCAAAGACTGTACATTGTTAATTGTAATTTGCTCTTTACTGTCTTTGTCAGTATGATTTTGTGAGTATAACAAGTACATTATAAACAAATTTCTTATTTATATATTTATAGGCTTATCCTGAAGGTCAAACAAAGGAAAAGCGACGTACTGCTATATCTCAAGCCTTAGCTGGTGAAGTAAATGTTGTACCACCGTCTCGTATGTTGGCTTTGTTAGGTCAAGCTTTAAAATGGCAACAACATCAAGGTTTATTACCACCTGGTATGTTAATATTATATCCTGTAATACTAACCGTTTCATAAATTGCAAATAATAACCATTTCATAAATTAAAATAATAATTATTTCACCAATTGAAAAGATAATCATTTCTTCAGTTGAAAAATAAACATTCCATAAGTTGAAAAAAAAAGCTAATATTGTAAGAGAAGTACACTAGTTTAATTTATTATTACTATCGGATCTTTTAGGTACAACAATTGATGTATTTCGTGGTAAAGCTGCTGTTAAAGAACAAGATGAAGAGAAATATCCTACACAACTGAGTAAAACAATTAAGGTATCAAATTTGTTTCTAATTTGATATAATGTCTGATAGATATAATTACTCATAGACCATTGATCGAGTTTCATGTGTATTTTAATGCCAGATTCTTTAAGAATATTAAGAGTGCTATTGTCTCTTAGGTGTGATCTTTTGGATGTGACACAGAAGAGGAGTTATCCCCCTTGACACATCATGTTATTTGTATGTCAATAAAAGAGAATGTCTCTTTGTTAAAGGGTTTGTTCACTATAGAAACCAAGTGGTTGAACTTATGAATTTAAAAAAAAAGCTCCATCAGTAACCAGTTATTGACAAGGAACTTAATTGTGCTTTTTATTTTGTATTTGGGCAAAATTTAATGATGAAAGATATGTATTTGTATATTTAGTTTGGTCAGAAAGCTCATATTGAATGTGCTAGATTTTCACCAGATGGTCAGTACCTAGTAACAGGCTCTGTTGATGGTTTTATAGAAGTTTGGAATTTTACAACAGGGAAAATAAGAAAGGATTTACGATATCAAGCACAGGTAAAATCATTATATATCAGATTTAATGGGGTGGGGGTGGGGGGCTGAGTGGCCGAAGGTTTTAACACCTGCCTGCTAAATCACACATTCTGTCCTTGAGTCAAGTGGCATGACAAGGAGTGTAGTTGACTTTCTATCATCATGGATTTTCTCTGGGTCTTCCCACAGCTAAAGAACCCAACATGCACCCAAATTATTTGAATAAAATTGAACTGGATGTTAAAACCCTTTTTTCTCACTCCATGTTACGTTAATACATTCTCCTAAAATAGATTGGTCACAATATTTTGTCCATTGAATGATATGTATGGTAAAATATATATATTTTCATGAAATTATTTAATAAAACCTGAACATATTTTTGAGGATGTACGAAATTCTGTAAATTGAATTCATTGAATCCTGCTATATAAATGTTTTAAACCTGATTATATTACCAGGATAATTTTATGATGATGGATGATGCTGTTTTATGTATGAGCTTTAGTAGAGATTCAGAAATGTTAGCCACTGGTGCTCAAGATGGAAAAATAAAGGTAAATTTAGTTAAATATAAATTGTGCTGACATTTAGCTGTGTAATATAACTCTCTGCTCACATGAGTTAGCTTTTTGTTAGTGAAAGTGCTCTGATTCTGTAGTCTTTGACTATAGATGGTAGATAAGTATATTTGACATTTACCCAAATCTAGCCACAAAAAAATACATTTTAAAGCAGAAAATGTACAAGAACTTTTACAGGGCTGGCCACGAATAAATTGATCGCGAGCAGATGACTGCTCTCGCAAATTTAGGTTTGGGAGAGCAGGGCGAGCACACATTTTGTAAAATTGTTTCAATTTAAAATCATTTTGTTGCCTGGATACTTTTGTTAAATAAATAATGACAAAGCTGTTTAAAGTTTGTAATTTTTTTTTTTCAATTCTTTATTTACATCATAGTACTATTACTATGAGTTGGCACTAGTATAACAACAAAATAAACGACTGAGCAACAAATTGCTATTCCTGGCACAGAGTTTGCAGTAAACATGTGTGACCATCGCTTTTCTGTTTTTGACAGTCATACGCTTTTTTTATAATAAATTATAATCAATTTCCGTAAGGATTTCTTCACCTCACGACATAAATATAGGTAGGGCAACCAGATTTTCTTTAGCCAATTAGGCTATTACGCTTAGATTTAAAATTATACGACTGCACAATGGAATAAAAACCGTAGTTCTGATAAAATAAGAAATACTGATAATTATAAGTTTGAAACGTGTTCATTTAGCGTGAAGTGCCAAATCATCCGGATGTAAACATTCTTTACTTTAGACTTGATTATCACGCGTTTGTTACCGGTGTTCGTAGGAAAACCAGTCATGACGTTCAGGTATAAAGTGTATTTTTAGTAACACGACTCATTAGCCAATCAAATTTTAAGGACGAAATGCCATGTGCAGCTTGATGAATCTCAGTTTGACAGACGAATTTATGACGTTATTGACATTGTTGGATTAGTTTTGGCAATAAACTCGTCAATATTTTGATTATTTTTACAGGTTTTTCCTAAAATTTTGCGCGAGCAACGAACAGCTCGCGTAAATCTACCTTTACGCGAGCACAGCGCGAGCAGCTGCTCGCATCTCGTGGCAAGCCCTGCTTTTATATTTACAGAAGATAAATTCATAAAAAGAGATATAAAATATGTCAGGTTTAAAAATATACATGTAACTAGTTTAGATCTTTTCTACGTCTGAATGTAATGTAAGATATAAAATTTCAGGTTTGGAAAATTCTCACTGGACAGTGTTTGCGTAAATTTGAAAGAGCTCACAGTAAAGGTATTACATCTCTATATTTTGCTAAAGACAACAGTCAGTTACTCAGTGCCTCTTTTGATCAAACAATACGGTAAGATTTTATTCTTCTTAGATTATAAATAACCTGCAAGCTTGTTTTATTTTATAACCTGATGATCAAAATTACTGTTAAATGTGTTAATTACTCGGATTATGAACCAATGTCCGATTCTCACTGAGGTATGACCGTTATTTAACCTAACAAGTAAGTTTATTGTCCATGTTGACAGTATTTTTCATTATCAGTATATTTTTCCAGCTTATTTTCTTTGAGGGGAGTTTATTTAGACTTTGAGGGGAGCGATAAAAAGCTCATCAAGACTGACATTCAAGGAGAGCAAAAGCGATCACACTCATTTTTCACAAAGGCCTGTCTTATGTCATTATAGTTTATCTATAGTGCATTATCATAAACTGGTGTAGAAATTGCTTGTCTTTACATAAGACAAACTTAGTTGTTTAAGATATTGTATTTGATAGAACACTGTTTAATGTATCGTTTTTTACTCATACAGAATGAATGGTTTAAAATCAGGAAAGACATTAAAAGAATTCCGTGGTCATACATCGTTTGTTAATGATGCAGTTTTTACTCCAGATGGACATCTTGTTATAAGGTATTTATGTATACATTATTCCCAAGACTTATTTCCTTTACTGATATTTATAGGGATAGCCACACACATATATAGAAATTCCAGTAGACAGTAATATTGGTTGTTAAATAGAATCATCACAAAAAAAAATTTAAATATGAAATTTGGTAGGCCAATCAGTGTATGTACTTGCTTATGATGGGGAATGTTGTAGTGTTGCATCTGTAACCTAATAGATAGGTTTTCTTCAAATTTATCCTACTGTTGTGCACATACAAATTATTGAATCCTAGTTTGTGTTGAGAGAGTATGTTAAACTCTCTATAATTATCTCTTTTTTGACTTAATTATTCTGATTACTGGATACGTGAAAACTTTTTTATCCAACTTACATCTTTTGAGAAAATTATAGTGTACAGCCAGTCTTATTAATTTCAATAGAGAATTATATAAAAACCCATCTGTTCAATTTAATTTTATGACACATTACTTTTTTGTTATTAAAACTATGATTTGATAAGATTTTGGATTAAGATATTTATTTATTTGACAGCGCTAGTTCAGATGGTACTATAAAGATCTGGAATATAAAAACAACAGAATGTCAGAGTACGTTTAAATCATTAGGTGGAACATCTAGTACAGATATAACTGTGCATAGTATACATCCATTAGTTAGAAATGCTGAACAGTTTGTAGTATGTAACAGATCTAATACAGTTGTCTTAATGAACATACAGGGGCAGGTAAGTCACATGTGAAACACATATTTCCAAATTATATTTTAAGATGCTGGAATCAAATGCTGTATGAATCGACATTTGCATGCAAAAATTACTGAATTATGTTAAAACAAAGCTGTTTTCATGTCTGCTTGAGATGATGGTGTGTCCAAGTTTAAAGTTGTGAATAGGCTTTTGGCGTATATTTTGCCTCTTTCAAAATTGGAGGAATAAATGTTTGACAGAAACAACAAAAACTGGGGTAATGAGCAGACTATGTTTGTAGGAAATATTTGATAATTGTGAAATTAATTACATTCTTAAAATTATGATTTAGATTAGTTTTGAATTGCGATCGTATTATGTAATTGTGTATTGTGTTGTATTATAGATTGTTAGGAGTTTTTCAAGTGGTAAACGTGAAGGAGGAGATTTTGTATGTGCCACAGTATCGCCAAGAGGGGAATGGATCTATTGTACAGGAGAAGATATGGTGTTATATTGTTTCAGTATATCAACAGGAAAATTAGAAAGAACATTAACTGTAAGTGTGTAAATTTAATAACCAAACATCGGCCACTACTTTTGTTGTTGGTAAAGAAGTAAACATTCTAAAGCTACTGAAAATTTTTTATGAAGTTAAATCTAAACTCGCTTATTACGCAACAGAACTTTATGCCTGCAGATAGTGTTGAGATTTGTGTAATAATGTTGCTCATTCTATTTTCAGGTTCATGAGAAAGATGTAATAGGTATATGTCATCATCCACATCAAAATTTAATAGCTACATATTCTGAAGATGGATTGTTAAAATTGTGGAAACCCTGATGTTTCTGTTTTCAAATATTTTTGTATATTTTGTCACTGTACTTCATCTTTGAATCACAATGACAGTATTCAGTCATACTTTTGCCATGCCAATAAAGGACATGTCCTGCATATATGGTTGAATCAGAATCCCTGCATCAGCAAAAGGCGCCTAAAAATATTTAAAACCTATTCATTTGGCCTGAATCCGTTAAATTCTTGGTTTTGATATGCCTTAAAATTAATTCATGTGTTTTTCACAAAACTGATGTTTATGGGTTTTTTTTGTTCAATAGAAATCTTAAAGTGAGGTTCATACTGCTATTAGCCATAAAGGCTAATAGGATAGCTGTAATGTAATACATTTTGAACAGACATGTGCTTATAAATCTCAAAGGCAATATACTTTTAGAAATTAAAGAAAATTTAATAGGCTGCTTGGGTATTGTGGGCTTTCTTAATACTGGTAAATACAAACTACAAATACAGAAACAATAACCTTTTTAATTTTGCAAATTGTTCAGAATCCAAGATTGTTTGAAATTTTTGATTGAAACTATTTTAGGATGTGTAAAAATTTCGCAGAAATTTAAATTTAAAAATAAAATTATATTCATTTGGAAGATCTTATATGTAGATTTTAAGTCAATTATAAAAGTTATGTTATCATTTGTTTATATCAAATTTACCATTATTATTAACAAAACAAACTGATAGTTTTTATATGTTGATCATGTTCATAAAAAAATTACAGTGTATATATGCATTATATCATAACCAAATGTCATACACTATCTATAAATAAAATAACATTAAAAAATTCTTTATTATGGTTTAAAACATCATTAGAGTAAAACCGCCTTTTTTTTCAGGTTCTTATTGTGGTTTTTATATGCTGCTTTTTCATGTGGACGTAAAATGTAGTTGCAGCAAAAGATAGGCCCACTCAGTATTAGAAAATCCAATCGGTTCCAATATCAATAAAATGCATCCTCTTCTTGAAGCGAAGTTTTACACAACATCAAAGAAGAATTCGCGGCATAATCTCAAAATTCGTATTTCCGAAATAAAACTACAAAATGACAGTGATCATCATTTACATGTAATGCAAGATGTTCACTTTCTACTTACATGTACTAGCCAATGTGCACAGTAATGCCACCCAATACTTGACAATACGAACTTTTGTTTTTTTGTGCAAGTAACGCCTGCAAACCGGCTCATTTTCCCGAGAAAAAAAAACCCGACCTATTCGGCAAAAAAAAAAATAGCTCCATTTGCGTATCTGAACTAAGCTCCAAGGGGCGGGTTGTGCGCACCAGTTGAAAGTGTTCTTTAGTTTTGAGTTCATCTACAGCTCTCAATTTGTATTCAGTTTTAAAATCCGTTTAAATGCAACCCACCGATGGATGAGTTAAAATTTCGTAAAAATTCAATCGAAACTACCGGACAAAATGACCGCTTCCTGTACGCAAATAGTATAAAAATATAAGTATGGTATATCACGGTTGCAGACCCTCTACCTGTCATAATGTTTGACCGACTTGTATGATTATGGTCCAAAGATTTCGGCTCCTTTCGATAATGGCGCATACTGGAACATAACTTGCTGGATTATGGCCATTGAGTGTCCGAATAATTTAAAAATTAAACGAAGCCTCCCTTGGTTAAGTTGAAGCATGATTTGGATTCTACGAGTAAATAGAATCCATGAAGAGATTACGTGAGATCGTACTGCGCATGTGCGAGTTCGGAATCATTTCTTGTGATTAGACCAACACATATTACAGTAATAGAAATGATATCATGTTCAACCAACTACACTGATGGGCGTGTAGGGAGTGGCACGTAATCTCTTCATTTAAATTCTATTTCGTAAATATCCATTACGAGATCACGCGAAACTTTAAAGCCGAATCACAAAAAATAACAAAAATGGAATCAAAATGAAGCATATACATGTACTACAATTTTAATACTCATAGAGCAAAATTATCATCTTTAACAATTTGCTAATTGTAATGTTTACCAAAAGTCCTATTATTAGACCAACCAGCTTTGCTTATCATATTGTCAATTGTCACATTATTTATGTTAGCTTTACTAATGGCGGCAGCTCTGACACTGTACGCTGTAAACTTCCTGATGTCCACACCAGACCTGTCCAACACAACACGAATCCATCGTGAAATCGTTTCCCGCGAAACTTTTCGATGAGATTTTACATAACTAAGAAAGTTTATCCACATCGCCCCTGATAGAGGATGTCCTCTTCAAATATTCTTTTAGCGCAACATATACATGTATACACAGTAATCCATCGGATAAACACACATTTTCAATTTCTTCACGGGATGTCCTGGCTTGAAGTTTTCACAAGTGTATCAAAACCAAACATAAAACAGGTTTTTTTCTTGACACATATTTGAGAGTTTCAATGAATCAATTGTCTGCACACGAAACGAACTGGGCAATGAAATTAACATGACCAATTTCAATGACGAGTCCTTCAAACTCAAATCTTCCAGTGGAAAAAGTGTTATTAAGTACTGTAACACATCTGAAACATCCCAAACACGAGAAAGTCTAGGCAATGGCAGTCGCAAATTATATACACCTTTCATGAATTTAATTACAATGGGATGGTTACCAACGGCATACCCGTCCTTCAATAACAATACCTAAAGTTGATAAGACTGACCGTGCTGTGTTAAATGCACTATATATCACCTGCAAATTGTTTAATCAAAAATTTCTTATAGAAACTTGAAACAGATCAATTTAGATTTTAATCCTTTACATGATTTAAGAGCAAGCTAACATTTCTAAGTAATTTATGTGATGTAATTTTCAGAGTCTGACCATCGATCCCCCCAAACTCTAAATCTGATGTTACAGCCCCCCCC
Source organism: Patella caerulea (assembly GCA_036850965.1). Lineage (NCBI taxonomy): Eukaryota > Metazoa > Mollusca > Gastropoda > Patellidae > Patella > Patella caerulea. The sequence goes on from JAZGQO010000006.1 coordinate 32,589,312, forward strand.
CCCCCAGCGGATATCGCTGGAAAAAATAAAGTTTTCAGAGTTACTGAATTCAATATGGGGTTTCAAAATTAATTCCCGACAAGATTATCAGACATTAAATTAGTGCATAACCTGGAAACACCACGACATACCATAGTAACATGATATATAGAGAGTTTTTTACAAAAGGAATGTCGCGCCTGAGAGAAAGAAATTCCATCGGACCCCTTTGGACTGGTAACGCTTCACGATGCCAGATTCAGGGACTTTCAGCCTTCGCCCGTCTCTGGTATCAACTAGACCATTAACGCAGCCCTATTTCTGTCTGATTGCCAGAACAATACTGTTTTTCACCAGCAATGGACACTAAACAAAAACAGGCAGAAATGAACCTGTGGTTACTGTCGGTCCTAGAAATACCGCATGAGACGAAGAATCCAATTGATTTTCAGCGATTTCCCATAATTACCGCCATAGTTATAACACCTGATCACTTTGAAAAATCTTGTGGACGGTCTAGAGGCCAAAGTTAATATCCGAATGACTTTAAATTGATACACTGTGTTATTTTTTCAGTGACTTCCACTATAATTACTGCCAAAGTTATCTCCCTTAATCACTTTGAAAAATCTTGTGACCCTCTAGACCAAACTTATCCTATTGACTTCAGATTGATACACAGAGTTTAAGGTCTTGAGACGAACAAGTATATTGATTTTCAATGAATTTTGCATGAACAGCAAACGTTACGATGGGGAAGGACTTAATTCTAATGATTTTCTTATAATTACTTAAAGTTCCAATTTCATATTTTCTAAGAAAGTCAAAACATCATTATTTCTATGTCTTTTGTTCAAAAGGTTGTCAAAAAAATTTGGGCAATAAAAAGGCTGACACAGGCTGATTGAGGAAACAGTAACTCAATTACCTCCCTTGTTTTCCCATTCCTCTCCATGCACGGCCATCTTCAAACGTTTGAATTTGAAGTTGAAAATGATATTTTTGCCAATTTCTCAACTGGCAATAGTGAATTATAGGATTCATAGGATTATTCTTTAACAAGGTAGGACTGTTTATAGGTTCAATCTATTTTAGGGCTTTATTTTAATACATTTTAAAAATATGCTATTGGAACTTTAATGAGTTGTTTATCTAAATCAGATTTTAGTGCATTAGAAATGTTTCATTACTGAAATAAAGTAAAAATATGCGACAAATCTTGTTGACTGCCCGGACGATTTAGCAGCCGTGGGCGTATGTTTCGTTGCCTGGCAACCTATGTTTGTAGCTGTAAAATGCTCAATCAAAATATCATCTGTCATGTAATACGGAAATTTGCAATACGTTTTAACACCATATCTTTCTTCATGAAATGACAATAAATTCCAATAAACAATTTATTGTTAGACCGACGGCATTCCGTGGCATTGTTTTGGAGAGGAGGGGGGGGGATCTTCTGATACTGCTAGTTCACAGAGGCGGATTGCCCCATAGACATTGCAGGCAGTTGCCTCGGGCCCAAGAAAAAAAGGACCCATAAGGACGACCTTTTCAAATTCGATGTTTTACATTTGAAGTGAATTCAGATTTGAAAGTCAATTACAATGTACATGTATTTTTCTCCTTTTAAGAAATAATAAATTAAGTTTGTTTTCATTTTATCCAGCAATTGATTGTTGCTGTGCTGTACGTGGCAAGGAGTAGGGTCGCCTGTCCAGTCTCGTGGGTTTTCCCTTGATATTGCGGTTTCCTCCCACTGCTAAAGACCCCTACGCGCAAGCGAATTATTGAAATAAAATTAGACCATTAGTTAGTCTCGAAATGACTTGGTTTGCGCCGAGTGGACGTTACCCCCCCCCCCCCCCTCTCCCTCTCTCTCTCTCCCTGTGTCTGTCTCTCTAGTGGTGTGCTCCTCTGATGAGCATCAATTGATTGTCGTGCTGGTCGACTGACATGGTAATGTTTGACTACGTTGTAGTGCTTGATATTATTCCATCATTATATCCTTGAATTTTTAGTTTCTCCAACAGCAGTCTTATTTTTACAACGGCAAACAAGACCCCGCAAAAGGCTCAACTGCCTAAGACCCACCAGAGCCTGTATCCGAATCTGCTGGTGCAAAATGCAAAAATGCTTACTATACGATCCACTACCAACTAGCTTAGGTCATTATGTTTTTATTTTAAAAAAACGGAAGAAATTCCAGTTAACCATTCCATCAATAATTCAGAAACATATTCTAAAAACAGAAGCCCCCCCCCCACACACACACACACTACTGATTGTCTGTGATAACTTCCATGAAAGCAGACATTCAAACGAGCTGGGGGTGGGGGCTGGATTAATGCATTTGGCTGGAGCCACTCTACATGTACTTTGTGCGACATTTTCGGGCATCGATTATTAAATGTGAATGCAGCCCGTATGGTTAAACTTATAGATTAACACAATAGATGGTAGCGACACTGCTATATCGCCACCGATGTCCAGCAAAGAAAGGGGTCTAATAATGCGCCGTCTTTTGATAGATTCTAAAGCTAACGGATGAGTTGTTACGGAAAGAGCAGATTGCGTTTAGGTTTATGACGATATTTATAGATATTTATATATTTTTTTAAAACAAATTGTTTTCAGAGTTGAATGGGGAACAATATTGTCAACTTTAACTTTAAACAAACAAATTAAAATGATGCATAAAACCTGTTGGGCTTGATATAATCTACGAATTTTTTAAATTATCCGAAGCACAGGAAGATCTGATCTATTCATATTATAGTCATTTATTGTGCCAACTTCAGCAAATAAATTATTAATATAAATTAAATCAAATATTGCACAGAAATCTAAACCAGTTCAATATTCGTTTTAAGCTGAGTGAAAAAGAACACAGTGGCTTAAACTGTGACATAATAATATTTTAAGAACATCCAATATAAAACAGTAATCATTTATTGGGAATTTTATTAATAAATACTGCACCAAATAAAAAATAATTAGCGCCATTAAATTATTTGTAAAGAAACTTGTTACCATTATAGACATCTGTCACCGCAAGATAGCTCATGTGAAACGCCATCTAGATTCAAGGCCGGTTATCGAACCATAAAATATATTAGACACAATGTCTAACTAGACCTGCATGCAAGAATGACGGGTTTCACTGGTGCCAAGTTACTCTTAAACATGCCACTTTCGGTGCCAAGTTACACTTGAACATATGTCACTTCCGGTACCAACGAAACCACTAAACAGGTTTCCAAATTAACATTGCACACAAATAAAATGGACGTAGAATCAACCAATCAATCCAGCAATATCAAGTCATTTTATACATTTGTTACTTGTAAATGATCTTGACAAAATTAAATTACTTCCGGTGTTAATGAAAATGTTCAATTAGTCTTATGAAATCAGAAATGGCATACGATATCATATAGTGACAATTTTATGTAAATCGAATAATAATTGCCACTTTTAAAGACCAAAAAACTTGAAAGGTGACTTGTAGAAAATCTGCTATTTCTCTGCAACCGTACAAGTTACAAACCATTTTTTGGTATCTGTATAATCGTATGGGTTCATTCTATTTGTTGATTGGCATCAAATACCATAATTTGAAAAAGATTTCAAAACAGACTCATTTGAATAAAATATCTGTTTTGAAGGCTAAAAATTCAGTTTTTGCGAAAATGACGTTACTTCCGGTGATAATGAAAATCTTAAATTACTTGTATGAAATCACAAATGGCATTAGGTATAACATGGTGTAACGTTTATGAAAATCGAATAATAATTGACACTTTTATGGCCCCGAAACCTTCAAAAGTGACCTGTAGAAAACCGTCTATTTCTCGGCAACCGAACAAGTTAGAAACAATTTTATGATATCTATATGACCATATGAGTTGTATTTATATGTGAATTTAAACCAAAAGTTAAAATTATTAATACATATTAAGTTATTCATGGTTGAATAAAACATTGATTTAAAAAGTTTAAAATGCAGTTTTTGACCAAATGACGTCACTTCCGGTGTCAATTTTAAATTGTAATCAACTTGATATGACGCTACATGCTTTTTGAATCAAATGATGTCACTTTTATAAAAATCCAATAATAATTGACTATTTTACAGGCAAAATAACGAAAACAGTGACTTGTACAGAACTGCCCAATTCTTGGGAACTGCTTATATTACAAACTAATTTTAACATACATTTTCTTCGTATGGATTATAGCTACAAGTTTATAAAAGTTACGAAGAAATATTTTAAAATCTGAAAAGCCTGAATAGGTTGTAAATAGGTCAATTTTACACCATTTTTAGCCATTTAATCGAATTTGCTCGAAAATGAAATCGAAATTAAAAAAACTGCTTCCGACATTTTTTGCGCCTTGAAAGGGCACACTCTTTGAGTCAAATAATTTTTCCAAAAAATAATATTTGTTTTCGAAAAATGGTACCTAACTGTCAAAATTGTAGTTTTTGGTAAAATTATGCCACTTCCGGTGCCGACAGATAACACTTCCGGTAATAAAAAAATGACAATTGAGACAACGAAGCATATGAACTTTCAGAAATGGCATACGATATCATATAGTGAAAATTTTATGTAAAATTTTAAGACCAAAAAAATTGAAAAGTGACTTGTAGAAAATCTGCTATTTCTCTGCAACCGTACAAGTTACAAACCATTTTGTGGTATCTGTGTGATCGTATGGGTTCATTCTATTTGTTGATTAGCATCAAATACCATAATTTGAAAAAGATTTCAAAACAGACTCATTTGAATAAAATATCTGTTTTGAAGGCTAAAAATACAGTTTTTGCCAAAATGACGTTACTTCCGGTGATAATGAAAATCTTAAATTACTTGAATGAAATCCCAAATGGCAGTAGGTATAACACGGTGTAACGTTTATGAAAATCGAATAATAATTGACACTTTTATGGCCCCGAAACCTTCAAAAGTGACCTGTAGAAAACCGTCTATTTCTCGGCAACCGAACAAGTTAGAAACAATTTTATGATACCTATATGACCATATGAGTTTTGTTTATATGTGAATTTAAACCAAAAGTTAAAATTATTAATACATATTAAGTTATTCTTGGTTGAATAAAACATTGATTTAAAAAGTTTAAAATGCAGTTTTTGACCAAATGATGTCACTTCCGGTGTCAATTTTAAATTGTAATCAACTTGATATGACGCTACATGCTTTTTGAATCAAATGATGTCACTTTTATAAAAATCCAATAATAATTGACTATTTTACAGGCAAAATAACGAAAACAGTGACTTGTACAGAACTGCCCATTTCTTGGTAACTGCTTATATTACAAACGAATTTTAACATACATTTTCTTCGTATGGATTATAGCTACAAGTTTATAAAAGTTACGAAGAAATATTTTAAAATCTGAAAAGCCTGAATAGGTTGTAAATAGGTAAATTTTACACCATTTTTAGCCTTTTAATCGAATTTGCTCGAAAGTGAAATCGAAATTAAAAAAACTGCTTCCTACATTTTTTGCGCCTTGAAAGGGCACACTCTTTGAGTCAAATAATTTTTCCAAAAAATAATATTTGTTTTCGAAGTAGGAAAATAACTGTCAAAATTGTAGTTTTTGGTAAAATTATGCCACTTCCGGTGCCGACAGATAACACTTTTGGTAATAAAAAAAATGACAATTGATACAACGAAGCATATGAATTTTGTTTTATACAAATCGGACAATAAAAAATTAATCTAGGACTGAAAAACTGAATTAGCCAATGGCGGCCAAGGAAAATTACTGAGACAATTTTTTTTAACATTTTTGCACTAGTCAGATGACTCTTTAATTCTGTGCACAATACGACTAAAAAATATTCATAAATAAAAAATTTTTTTGTAAAATTTTAAATTTTCGAAATTTGGCGCCTAATATCTTCGAAGATTTGCCGAAAATCAAAAATCGAAAGTAGCGTAGCTATGTGCCCTGTCTCAGGCTATGCCAAAATGTATCGAAAGTTAAAATCCAATGATTATTGTTAAAATTACTGCAATATTTTCAAAAACGATAACTTCGGTGATTTCGGACATTTCGCATTGTCGCAGAACGTTCAAAATAGCTTTATCCTCTAAGTCACACCCACTTTCCCAGTAAAACCGAAGAGATCGTAACGATGCGACACGTAGTTGCTGAGATCTATTCAAATTGGAATCTGAATAATAATAATAATAAGAATAATAATTTTAACAAAAACAATAGTGTTTCACACAAGCTACGCAGTGTGAAACCCTAATTAGGGTTTCACACTGCGTAGCTTGTGTGAAACACTATTGTTTTTGTTAAAATTATTATTCTTATTATTATTATTATTATTATTCAGATTCCAATTTGAATAGATCTCAGCAACTACGTGTCGCATCGTTACGATCTCTTCGGTTTTACTGGGAAAGTGGGTGTGACTTAGAGGATAAAGCTATTTTGAACGTTCTGCGACAATGCGAAATGTCCGAAATCACCGAAGTTATCGTTTTTGAAAATATTGCAGTAATTTTAACAATAATCATTGGATTTTAACTTTCGATACATTTTGGCATAGCCTGAGACAGGGCACATAGCTACGCTACTTTCGATTTTTGATTTTCGGCAAATCTTCGAAGATATTAGGCGCCAAATTTCGAAAATTTAAAATTTTACAAAAAATTTTTTTATTTATGAATATCTTTTAGTCGTATTGTGCACAGAATTAAAGAGTCATCTGACTAGTGCAAAAATGTTAAAAAAAATTGTCTCAGTAATTTTCCTTGGCCGCCATTGGCTAATTCAGTTTTTCAGTCCTAGATTAATTTTTTATTGTCCGATTTGTATAAAACAAAATTCATATGCTTCGTTGTATCAATTGTCATTTTTTTTATTACCAAAAGTTTTATCTGTCGGCACCGGAAGTGGCATAATTTTACCAAAAACTACAATTTTGACAGTTATTTTCCTACTTCGAAAACAAATATTATTTTTTGGAAAAATTATTTGACCCAAAGAGTGTGCCCTTTCAAGGCGCAAAAAATGTAGGAAGCAGTTTTTTTAATTTCGATTTCACTTTCGAGCAAATTCGATTAAGAGGCTAAAAATGGTGTAAAATTTACCTATTTACAACCTATTCAGGCTTTTCAGATTTTAAAATATTTCATCGTAACTTTTATAAACTTGTAGCTATAATCCATACGAAGAAAATGTATGTTAAAATTCGTTTGTAATATAAGCAGTTACCAAGAAATGGGCAGTTCTGTACAAGTCACTGTTTTCGTTATTTTGCCTGTAAAATAGTCAATTATTATTGGATTTTTATAAAAGTGACATCATTTGATTCAAAAGGCATGTAGCGTCATATCAAGTTGATTACAATTTAAAATTGACACCGGAAGTGACATCATTTGGTCAAAAACTGCATTTTAAACTTTTTAAATCAATGTTTTATTCAACCAAGAATAACTTAATATGTATTAATAATTTTAACTTTTGGTTTAAATTCACATATAAACAAAACTCATATGGTCATATAGATATCATAAAATTGTTTCTAACTTGTTCGGTTGCCGAGAAATAGACGGTTTTCTACAGGTCACTTTTGAAGGTTTCGGGGCCATAAAAGTGTCAATTATTATTCGATTTTCATAAACGTTACACCGTGTTATACCTACTGCCATTTGGGATTTCATTCAAGTAATTTAAGATTTTCATTATCACCGGAAGTAACGTCATTTTGGCAAAAACTGTATTTTTAGCCTTCAAAACAGATATTTTATTCAAATGAGTTTGTTTTGAAATCTTTTTCAAATTATGGTATTTGATGCTAATCAACAAATAGAATGAACCCATACGATCACACAGATACCACAAAATGGTTTGTAACTTGTACGGTTGCAGAGAAATAGCAGATTTTCTACAAGTCACTTTTCAAGTTTTTTGGTCTTAAAATTTTACATAAAATTTTCACTATATGATATCGTATGCCATTTCTGATTTCATAAGACTAATTGAACATTTTCATTAACACAGGAAGTAATCTAATTTTGTCAAGATCATTTACAAGTAACAAATGTATAAAATGAATTGATATTGTTGGATTTTGTTGATTCTGCGTCCATTTTATTTGTGTGCAATGTTAATTTGGAAACCTGTTTAGTGGTTTCGCTGGTACCGGAAGTGACATATGTTCAAGGGTAACTTGGCACCGGAAGTGACATGTTTAAGGGTAACATGGCACCAGTGAAACCCGTCATTCCTGCATGCAGGTCTAGTTATTATTTACATTGTCAACATTTGGGCAATTCTTTACATCATTTGATTTATTCAACCAATTAGCCCATTGATAACTTGATATAGGGATATATAAAAGAGCCGACCTATTGCTAGTCTTTGGAAGACAGGATGTACCGCTCGCAAAAGTTAGCCGTTCTGGTATGAGTGAGATGTATGGTTTGAGAGAGACCGAAAGACACTTTTCTTTTGAGTTTTATCTAGACTTGTGCTTATGTTTATGTACGAGGCCTACCTGAAATTTCGCAGATAGGCTTGTACAAAGTGGATCGATGGTTTCCATTTGTTGTTCTACTTAGTCCCTTTCGAGGTGTACCCACTTGTTCCAACGATGTCGCAAGGCTTGGATGCCGGCCAGCAAGAACTTTTCTTCAGCCACCAGGATCTGCTTCAAAACGGAGAAGATTTCACGGGACTTCGGTTATCTGACACGTTTCTGATCCGCAATCAATAGCTTTTGCATTCATCTTACAGAAACTTTTGTCATTCCAAATTCGTTGGCAATAATGTGATCAACACTCTCATGAAATATGTCATTGGCAATATGTCGAGATCCGCCATCACCATGCTATGTACCCGGGTAATGTTTTCTTGAATGGCTGTTGTTGATGGTCTTCCAGGATGAGGTTCATCGTCAAGGTTCTCTCTGTCACGCTAATATTCCACAGCCCACTTCTTTTCTATGGAGAAGGAAGGGGCACCATCACCTATAGTGAAGACCTTGTCGGCATGTATTTGTGTTGGGGTTAGTCCTTTATAGTCAGTGTGTTGTTTGGGGGACCACGTTGCTAAATCGGTAAGACACCGACTCGCTAGCCTGGAGGTCAGGTGTTCGATCCCTGCATTGGGCGAGAAAGTTCATCCAGATTTTCCGGCGTGGTTTCCCTTTGTCAGTGATGCAGGGCGGAAGGCCTAACAAGGACAGCCGTTTAGTCGTTCAGTTGGGAGGAAAAGCCGATTTCCCGTGTACACATAGGTGTGCACGTAAAAGATCCTTGGGCAGTTGGAATTCGATAGAAGAGTAGGCCGTAGTGCCTCTGACCGGACAAAATCTCCCTCATTAGCCCTGGTTAGGAGAACAGTAGGACGTTAAACCCCATTTCATTTCATTGATAGCCAGTGTTGTCAATTTCTGGTGATGTCAATGGATAAGTTCACAAGATGGCCTGGCACGAAGACAATAATAACACTTCAGTTGCAGTTCTTTTGTCTATGATTCATTGTTGGTGGCTAAAGTTTGTTCCTGCCCAATTGATCTATCCTTTTCGGCTAGCCCCGTCTCTGTAGTTGATGTAAAAACGCATTTAAGAAAAACAGATTGTTCCTGGGTTATTAGGGAGACATACAGCATATGTGTGGCTTGTGTGAAACACTATTGTTTTTGTTAAAATTATTATTCTTATTAGGCTTTCAGACTTTCGTCTGAAAGCCTATTGAGATTACTAAAATTATTAAGCTTTCATATTACATATGAAAGCTTATTATTTCTGTTAAGATTATTATTAAGCTTTCATATTACATATGAAAGCTTATTGTTTCTGTTAAGATTATTATTGTTATTTTTTTTTTGTGTTTTGTCCACAAATCGGATTTCTCAGAATCTAACGATAGGATCGTTCTGAAACTTTTACCTATCCCCCCAAAAATGGGTGGTGGCTGTTGATTAAATATATTTTCAAAACGTTTTACGAATCCGAAATCACCGAATTTTACGAACGAAAAAACTGACAATGCATAGTCGTAACTTTGTTATTTTTTGACCGATTTTACTAATTCTTTTTTCTTTGAATACCTTGAAAAAAATCATTTTCATCTGCAGTTTCGCATTTTCCAATTTCGAAAATTCGTCGCTGTGATTTCGAACCGGAAGTTTAGACCAATTTGAGAACTTCTTTAATAGTTGTACGATTTTCATGAAATTTAGTGTGTAAGTAGATGTTACCGATGTGACTTCAAAAATATAATTATAAATGTTCTAAATTATCTCCCCTTGACGAAATTAAGGATCAAAGTTTTCAAAAAAATCGTCGAAATATAGGTCAGAATGACCTAATTTTTTTTTTTTGATACTAGACAAGTAATTACTGATTCGTACACAAAATATGGAGTTTGTCGATCGAACCGGAAGTGCCACCATCTTTAAACGTGAAAAATCAAAAAGGCTTTTTTGCTATTTTACTTACAGACTCGGGAGTTATATTTTCAGAATCCTTGAAGGAATGCCTAAAAATCTATCGGATCCGAATTTTGATTTCGGTCACGTGATGGTCACCATTTTGAATTGAAAATGAAAAATAGAAGCAATTTGAAGGGCCGGGACTTTGGAACACAATAACTCTCCTTCTAATTAAGCTAAAATGTTTAAACTTGGTGTAGACGTTCACTAGGACAATGTCATGATTGAGTTCAAAGATGAGCATTTTCTGCTTAGGGTAAGCAGAGATAAGGATGCTGATTTGTTGATTCTTTAGGGCACGATAACTTCGGTTATAATGAAGGGAGGGCGATGAAACTTTTGTCAATAGAGAGTCTAATAGCTAGCCTGTTGTTTGAAATCATTGTATCATTTTTTTTAAATATCAGGGATAGCCGAAAAAAAGAGATTGAAAATCCAAAAAGTCGTATTTTTACAATTTGGAGCATGTTTAGAGGTCTTTCTCGTAAAGTCAACATAATATTTTTTGGGAACTTCTTCTACAAAGAGTCTTATTGGTAGTCTTTTATATGAAACCATCGATCAACAGTCCAACATATCTGGAGTAGAAGAACAAAAGGATCGAAAATTGAAAACGGCACCCTTTCATTGTTAAGCGAAACATGCAGTGTGGGTGACTACAATCTACACATTTAGTCATCGTATAGAGCTTATTCAACAGTATCGAATTCCAACTGCTTAGGGATATTTTACGTGCACTCCAATGTGTACACGGGACCTTGGTGTTTCATCCCATCCGAACGACTAGACAGCTGTGCTTGTCAGGCCCTCCGTTCTGCCTCACTGACAACGGGGAACCACGCCGGGAAATCAAGATGAACTTTCTCCGTGCAGAACTTTCAATTCAGGCCAAACGTTTATTGCACACGATTAAGCTGGTCAGTTGTAATAATCGGTTGGCAATTAAAGTACCGTGCACATTAAACTGTTAAAACAGAAAATTTCGCCCGGTTGAAATGTTTCTTGCTATAAGTCAGCAATTTTCCGAATTCAGGGAGGCTGAATGGTTAGCATCTGCGCGCTGTATCGTAACGTCTGTCATTGAGTCAACGAGCGTCGTTTCGATCTCCAGGTTGCACGTGACATGAAGTATGATGTCCAACCTCGTGGGTTTTCTCCGTGTCCTTCGGTTTCCTCCCAAAGGCTAAAGACCAGTAAGCGCAAGGGGAGTTTTTAAATAAAATTAAAAAACATATGTTAGTCACAAAATGACCTAGTTTGTGTCGAATGGACATTAGGCCGCATTTCTCTCTTTCTCTTTTATTTTTAAAGTTTTGTAATAATCGGTTGTTAATCAAAGGTACTGTAAAAGTGATAAAACAGAAAATTTCGCCCGGTTGTAATGTTTCTCACTTTAAGGTCAGCAGTTTGCAGATTTTAAGGGGCAAACGTTTATTGCGAACGCTTAAGCTGGTCAGGGGGAGCTTATTTTTAAAAGTTTTGTAATATTCGGTTGATAACTAAAGGTACCATGCAAATTAAACTGTTCAAATAGAAAATTTGGGCCGGTTGAAATGTTTCTCGCTGTAGGTCAGCAATTTGCCGATTTTGGGGAGGTTGCGTGGCTGAATGGTTAGCACGTGCGCTCTGTATCAAAACGTCTGTCATTGAGTCAACTGGCGTTGTTTCGATTTCTTGGTTGTACGTGACAAGGAGTATGGTCGCCTGTCCAACCTCGTAGGCCGTAACGCCGCTGCCCGGGTAAAATTTCCCTCATTGCACACTTTATGGCATATGCCAGTCTTCATTAGCCCATTTTAGGAACAGAACAGTAGGACGTTAAACCCCATTCAATTTCATTTCATTTTCTCTATGTTGCTTATTTATTGTAGTGGATAAATATTTTTCTGGTTCTAGCAATTATTTAATTTCTGCATAGAAATCTTGCTTTGGCCAGTTTTTTTTATTGCAGAGTGCCATTCTTGTATAATTCAGTCTATGATCCTTTGTTTAAAACATGCTTAAGAAGTCGTCATGATTTCCTACTTATAACCAAACATATTGGAAATATTTGTCGGGCATTATTAAATCCTAATTTTATTGGTCTTATTTAAAATTAAACTTTCATTTAACTATGAACAACCCTTAACGTGTCTCTTTAAAACTATAAAGTACTCTAAAATAGTAGCTCAACCTTTTGACCTAAACTCATTAATTTACCATTTTGTTGTGAGCGACTTCTTATTCTTCCTATATGACATATTGCACGTGTCGGATTTCAAAGGGGGGTTGGATGGCTGAATGGCTAGCACGCGCGCCTGTCATTGAGTTAACTAGCGTGTTTTCGAATGCCCGGTTGTACGTGACAAGGAGTAAGGTCGCCTGTCCAACCTGACATTTTTATTTTTTTTTCCCGCCATTTTCATTTCATTTTCTCATCCGTCTCATTACAGTAATACAAGTTTCAGTTATTTCCCTTTAGTTTTCAGATTATTGTTATGCCTGGGTGCAATGTTTCATACTATATTTAGACTTGTAACTTCGCGAGTTTTTGACCAATTTTGATAATTTTTTCTTCTTATCCTTTTATTTAGGATACTTGATACAATCAATGATACGTGACGATGAATATGAAAGCTTTCATATCTGCATGGGACAGTAGCAGATCTAGTTGTTATTTTTTTTTTGTGTTTTGTCCACAAATCGGATTTCTCAGAATCTAACGATAGGATCGTTCTGAAACTTTTACCTATCCCCCCAAAAATGGGTGGTGGCTGTTGATTAAATATATTTTCAAAACGTTTTACGAATCCGAAATCACCGAATTTTACGAACGAAAAAACTGACAATGCATAGTCGTAACTTTGTTATTTTTTGACCGATTTTACTAATTCTTTTTTCTTTGAATACCTTGAAAAAAATCATTTTCATCTGCAGTTTCGCATTTTCCAATTTCGAAAATTCGTCGCTGTGATTTCGAACCGGAAGTTTAGACCAATTTGAGAACTTCTTTAATAGTTGTACGATTTTCATGAAATTTAGTGTATAAGTAGATGTTACCGATGTGACTTCAAAAATATAAGTATAAATGTTCTAAATTATCTCCCCTTGACGAAATTAAGGATCAAAGTTTTCAAAAAAATCGTCGAAATATAGGTCAGAATGACCTAATTTTTTTTTTTGATACTAGACAAGTAATTACTGATTCGTACACAAAATATGGAGTTTGTCGATCGAACCGGAAGTGCCACCATCTTTAAACGTGAAAAATCAAAAAGGCTTTTTTGCTATTTTACTTACAGACTCGGGAGTTATATTTTCAGAATCCTTGAAGGAATGCCTAAAAATCTATCGGATCCGAATTTTGATTTCGGTCACGTGATGGTCACCATTTTGAATTGAAAATGAAAAATAGAAGCAATTTGAAGGGCCGGGACTTTGGAACACAATAACTCTCCTTCTAATTAAGCTAGAATGTTCAAACTTGGTGTAGACGTTCACTAGGTCAATGTCATGATTGAGTTCAAAGATGAGCATTTTCTGCTTAGGGTAAGCAGAGATAAGGATGCTGATTTGTTGATTCTTTAGGGCACGATAACTTCGGTTATAATGAAGGGAGGGCGATGAAACTTTTGTCAATAGAGAGTCTAATAGCTAGCCTGTTGTTTGAAATCATTGTATCAATTTTTTTAAATATCAGGGATAGCCGAAAAAAAGAGATTGAAAATCCAAAAAGTCGTATTTTTACAATTTGGAGCATGTTTAGAGGTCTTTCTCGTAAAGTCAACTTAATATTTTTTGGGAACTTCTTCTACAAAGAGTCTTATTGGTAGTCTTTTATATGAAACCATCGATCAACAGTCCAACATATCTGGAGTAGAAGAACAAAAGGATCGAAAATTGAAAACGGCAACCATTCATGGTTAAGCAAAACATGCAGTGTGGGTGACTACAATCTACACATTTAGTCATCGTATAGAGCTTATTCAACAGTATCGAATTCCAACTGCTTAGGGATATTTTACGTGCACTCCAATGTGTACACGGGACCTTGGTGTTTCATCCCATCCGAACGACTAGACAGCTGTGCTTATCAGGCCCTCCGTTCTGCCTCATTGACAACGGGGAACCACGCCGGGAAATCAAGATGAACTTTCTCCGTGCAGAACTTTCAATTCAGGCCAAACGTTTATTGCACACGATTAAGCTGGTCAGTTGTAATAATCGGTTGGCAATTAAAGTACCGTGCACATTAAACTGTTAAAACAGAAAATTTCGCCCGGTTGAAATGTTTCTTGCTATAAGTCAGCAATTTTCCGAATTCAGGGAGGCTGAATGGTTAGCATGTGCGCGCTGTATCGTAACGTCTGTCATGGAGTCAACGAGCGTTGTTTCGATCTCCAGGTTGCACGTGACATGAAGTATGATGTCCAACCTCGTGGGTTTTCTCCGTGTCCTTCGGTTTCCTCCCAAAGGCTAAAGACCAGTAAGCGCAAGGGGAGTTTTTAAATAAAATTAAAAAGCATATGTTAGTCACAAAATGTCCTAGTTTGTGTCGAATGGACATTAGGCCGCATTTCTCTCTTTCTCTTTTATTTTTAAAGTTTTGTAATAATCGGTTGGTAATCAAAGGTACTGTAAAAGTGATAAAACAGAAAATTTCGCCCGGTTGTAATGTTTCTCACTTTAAAGTCAGCAATTTGCAGATTTTAAGGGGCAAACGTTTATTGCGAACGCTTAAGCTGGTCAGGGGGAGCTTATTTTTAAAAGTTTTGTAATATTCGGTTGATAACTAAAGGTACCATGCAAATTAAACTGTTCAAATAGAAAATTTGGGCCGGTTGAAATGTTTCTCGCTGTAGGTCAGCAATTTGCCGATTTTAGGGAGGTTGCGTGGCTGAATGGTTAGCACGTGCGCTCTGTATCAAAACGTCTGTCATTGAGTCAACTGGCGTTGTTTCGATTTCTTGGTTGTACGTGACAAGGAGTATGGTCGCCTGTCCATCCTCGTAGGCCGTAACGCTGCTGCCCGGGTAAAATTTCCCTCATTGCACACTTTATGGCATATGCCAGTCTTCATCAGCCCATTTTAGGAGCAGAACAGTAGGACGTTAAACCCCATTCAATTTCATTTCATTTTCTCTATGTTGCTTATTTATTGTAGTGGATAAATATTTTTCTGGTTCTAGCAATTATTTAATTTCTGCATAGAAATCTTGCTTTGGCCAGTTTTTTTTTATTGCAGAGTGCCATTCTTGTATAATTCAGTCTATGATCCTTTGTTTAAAACATGCTTAAGAAGTCGTCATGATTTCCTACTTATAACCAAACGTATTGGAAATATTTGTCTGGCATTATTAAATCCTAATTTTATTGGTCTTATTTAAAATTAAACTTTCATTTAACTATGAACAACCCTTAACGTGTCTCTTTAAAACTATTAAGTACTCTAAAATAGTAGCTCAACCTTTTGACCTAAACTAATTAATTTACCATTTTGTTGTGAGCGACTTCTTATTCTTCCTATATGACATATTGCACGTGTCGGATTTCAAAGGGGGGGTTGGATGGCTGAATGGCTAGCACGCGCGCCTGTCATTGAGTTAACTAGCGTGTTTTCGAATGCCCGGTTGTACGTGACAAGGAGTAAGGTCGCCTGTCCAACCTGACATTTTTATTTTTTTTTCCCGCCATTTTCATTTCATTTTCTCATCCGTCTCATTGCAGTAATACAAGTTTCAGTTATTTCCCTTAAGTTTTCAGATTATTGTTATGCCTGGGTGCAATGTTTCATACTATATTTAGACTTGTAACTTCGCGAGTTTTTGACCAATTTTGATAATTTTTTCTTCTTATCCTTTTATTTAGGATACTTGATACAATCAATGACACGTGACGATGAATATGAAAGCTTTCATATCTGCATGGGACAGTAGCAGATCTAGTTATTAGGCTTTCAGACTTTCGTCTGAAAGCCTATTGAGATTACTAAAATTATTATTATTATTATTATTATTATTTACCGCGGGAGCGTAGATCTCTATGATCGAAAACTGATATCGATCTGGAATTAGAATTTCTATCGGGAAACCATGTGGTGGCTACTTGATAAAATATTTTTGAAATTTCTGCGCATACCGGAAGTGACCGAAGTTTGTATTTTGTCTAAAAATTGAAAATTGGCCATAGTTTTGTCAATTCTTTATCCATTTTAAAACAAATTACCTTTTTGGAATTCCTGAATCTTTTCTTAGACAGTGGCTATCTCACATTTTTCGATTTCGAACATTCGTCTATGACTTTTAGCGTTCGAAAATTGAAAACATGTTGTTTACGAGACAATTTTTGTTATTTTTCAAAATTTTCAAATTTGACCTACATTTTTGGATACCTGAAGTTCATGCGATTCCAGCAATATAAGTTTCATTCAGAGTTATCGCCCTTTATTTTTCGATTTTTTTCGAATTTTCTTCCCATTTTGTGAGCTCGGGTTTCGTTTTATGGCAGAATTGACGTTTCTGAAACTTCTGGAACATGAAGTTATAGTCCAATACCAACGAATAAAGCAATTTCGACAAAAATCCTTAAACCGGAAGTGGTCGAAATAATGTGCAATATTTTGAAAAAAATGAAAAAAATGGATATTTTGGGGGAAAACGCGATTTCTCCGCCCGATATAAATGGATTAAAGAAATTAGGGTACCACTGGACTGCACTATGATTGTACTATCGTATGATACCAAATTCATACGGATACTATGAACAGGCAGCAAAATATGGCACGCTGAAAATCAAGTATTTTCTGATTTTTAGCATTTTCGGACGCCTGTATCTCGAAAACTACTCCAGCGATTTTTATGAAACTTTCTGTATGAAGAGACCTTGTGGTAGTCTTGTGTACGAAACATTCCATTACGACTTTGAAATATCTGGAATAGGTGAAATAACGGACTGAAAATCGAAAAAAGTCGAAAAATCGTGAAATTTTGGAAAATGCTCTACTATTTTTTTATTTTGAGAGATTTTCAAAAAAAGATTGTATATTCAGATAGCTGACCTAATTACGATTCTAACGATGTATAATATGTATGTAGTTATTGAAATTTAATTTTCGATATTTTAAATTTTTTGCATTTTTGGTACTTTTCAACATAGGATTTCTCAGGGGCATTTTATCTGATCAGATAATGCAATATATCATTACAGAGCCCTGTGGCTATTTTAGTGCCCAAACCGGCTATTAAAACTATTCCGAAAATAATAACCATACCGAAAGTATTCAAAAAATGAAAAAAAAAGGTTAAAAACATTGTCGCACTTGCGAAAAACTTGATTTCTCCCTTAGGTAATAGCGGACCAAAAGAACTAAAGGGTCGTTGGAAAGCCCTATTAATGGACCATCATGTGGTATCTAAATAATACGATTTCGATGGTAGGGAAATAAATTATTGTATGCCAAAAATCTAGTATTTTCCGATTTTTTAACATTCTGAGACGCCCTTTTCTCGAAAACGACGCCGCAGATTTTTCTTAAACTTTTCTTACTCAAAGTCCTATCGGCTGTCTATATAGTGAATCCAAAATGAAAAGCATTGAAATAATATAGGTGGTCCAAAAATGGCATCAAACTTTGAAAAAAATTGAAAAATCATTAAATTTTTGTAAACGCTCTTTAATTTATCTTTTTTTCCAAAACTACTCAATGGATGTTTCTGACACTTCTGGTACAGAAAGTTAAGTATCGAAAGAACTTCGTAAAGCTATCGCGACAATGATCGTAAAACCGGAAGTAGTCGAACAAATGTCCGATATTTTGAAAAAAAATATTTTTTTTACGAATAGCTTTTTTATTTATGAATATATTTTGATGGTATTTTACACAGGGTTAAAATATCATCGTACTTGAGCAGAAATGAGAAAAAAAATTGTCAGGGTAATTTGCGTTAGCCGCCATCGGCTAATTTAGTTTTTCGTACCCAGAAAAATTATTTATTGTTCGATTTGTATAAAACAAAGTTCATATGCTCCGTGGTCCCAATTGTAATTTTTTTTGCTACGGTAAAATTTTTCTGTCGGCAACGAAAGTGACGTAATATTAACAAAAACTACAATTTTGACAGTTCGGTACCACTTTTTGAAAGCAAATATTTTTTTTTTCAAAACTGATATAACTAAAACGATGCACCCTGCAAAGATGCACAAAATCCTTAGCTCAGATTTTTTAATTTCAATTTCATTTTCGGGCAATTTCGAATAAAATGTAAAATAAAGTGTAAAATTCAGTTATTTACAATTCATTCAGCGTCTTCATATTTTGAAATATTTATTTGTAATTTTCATAAACTCGTAGCAATAATCCAGACGAAGAGAATGTATGCGAAAATTAGTTTGTAATATGAGCAGTTGCCGAGAAATATGCAATTTTGCATGCATCACTTTTCACGTTATTTTGCCTATAAAAGAGTGAATTATCATTCGATTTGCAATATTTTTTTTCCATTTGATGCCTAATGCCAATTTGGACTAGGTCAAGTCAATTTTACATTTTCACTGTGACCGGAAATGACGTCATTTGGGCAAAAACTGTATTTTTAACCAAAAAAAAAATATTTTATTCAAATGAGTGTGCCTTATAATATTTTTAAAATTATGATATTTGATCCCCATCAACGAATAGAATGAAGCCATACGACCATACAGATACCACAAAATGGTTTCTAACTTGTATGGTTACAGAGAAATAGGCGATCTTCTATAAGTCACTTTTCAAGGTTTTTGGTCTATAAAAGTCTCAATTATTATTTGATTTTTATAATTTTTTTACCATTAGATGCCTTATGCCATTTATGGCTTCTATGAACTAAGTTAACATTTTCAATATCACCGGAAGTAATGTAATTTTTGCAAAAAACGTATTTTTAGCCTTCAAAACAAACATTTTTTTGAAGGGATTTATATTTATTATTCGTTTAACTTGATAACGTCTGACTCTAATGGGCAGTAAGATTGAATCAATACCATCATATTGATATAAAAAAAAGCCTTCTAGCATGTTCCCTTGTCGAATAATAGCCAATTTTCCCAGGGTCACTTTTAAGTTTTTTACCTTCTTAATTTCAGTTTATGGGTTATAGGGTAATTATTTATTGCCCAATATGTATAAAACAAAGTTTGTATTTTGTGTGTTGCGAATTTTCGACTTATTTTTCACCTATAAAAATATCTTTCGGTACCGGAAGTGACGTAATTTTGCCATAATTTACAATTTTGACCGGTCTTTTCGCCAGCAAATATTACTTTTACATATGATAGAGGGTGTCACTGAAGCAAAACAACTAAAGTATAGTTTGGTAGCTCAATGGATCGGCTATGGTATAAGAAACTTCCTGTATGATTCCTGAAAGCCGGTTCAGTGCTGCTTGCAGGTCTAGTTATTAGGCTTTCAGACTTTCGTCTGAAAGCCTATTGAGATTACTAAAATTATTATTATTATTATTATTATTATTATTTACCGCGGGGGCCTAGATCTCCATGATCGAAAACAGATATCGATCTGAAATTAGATTTTCTATTGGGAAACCACGTGGTGGCTACTTGATAAAATATTTTTGAAATTTCTGCGCATACCGGAAGTGACCAAACTTTGCATGTTGTCTAAAAATTGAAAATCGGCCATAGTTTCGTCAATTCTTTATCCATTTTCAAACAAATTACATTTTTGGAATCCCTGAATCTTTTCTGAGACAATGGCTATCTCACATTTTTCAATTTCGAACATTCGTCTATGACTTTTATCGTTCGAAAATTGAAAACATGTTGTTTACGAGACAATTTTTGTCATTTTTCAAAATTTTCAAATTTGACCTACATTTTTGGATACCTGAAGTCCATCCGATTCCAGTAATATAAGTTTCATTCAGAGTTATCGCCCTTTATTTTTCGATTTTTATCGAATTTTCTTCCCATTTTGCGAGCTCGGGTTTCGTTTTATGGTAGAATTGACGTTTCTGAAACTTCTGGAACATGAAGTTATAGTCCAATACCAACTGATAAAGCAATTTCGACACGGATCTTTAAACCGGAAGTGGTCGAAATAATGTTCAATATTTTGAAAAAAATGCAAAAAATGGATATTTTGGGGAAAAACGCGATTTCTCCGCCCGATATCAACGGATTAAAGAAATTAGGGTACCATTGGACTGTACTAGGATTGTACTATCGTATGATACCCAATTCATACGGATACGATGAGCAGGAAGCAGAATATGGCACGCTGAAAATCAAGTATTTTCTGATTTGGAGCGTTTTTGGACGCCTGTATCTCGAAAACTTAACCGCAACTTTTTTTTAAACTTTCTCTATCGAGAGTCCATTCGATAGTCTTGTGAATTATGCCACCCAATAAGACTTTGAAATGTCTGGAATAGGTGAAATAACGGACTGAAAATCGAAAAAAGTCGAAAAATCGTGAAATTTTGGAAAATGTTCTACTATTTTTTTATTTTGAGAGATTTTCAAAAAAAGATTGTATATTCAGATAGCTGACCTAATTACGATTCTAACGATGTATAATATGTATGTAGTTATTGAAATTTAATTTTCGATATTTTAAATTTTTTGCATTTTTGGCACTTTTCAACATAGGATTTCTCAGGGGCATTTTATCTGATCAGATAATGCAATATATCATTACAGAGCCCTGTGGCTATTTTAGTGCCCAAACCGGCTATTAAAACTATTCCGAAAATAATAACCATACCGGAAGTATTCAAAAAATGAAAAAAAAGGTTAAAAACATTGTCGCACTTGCGAAAATCTTGATTTCTCCCTTAGGTAATAGCGGACCAAAAGAACTAAAGGGTCGTTGGAAAGCCCTGTTAATGGACCATCATATGGTATCTAAATAATACGATTTCGATGGTAGGGAAATAAATTATTGTATGCCAAAAATCTAGTATTTTCCGATTTTTTAACATTCTGAGACGCCCTTTTCTCGAAAACGACGCCGCAGATTTTTCTTAAACTTTTCTTACTCAAAGTCCTATAGGTTGTCTATATAGTGAATCCAAAATGAAAAGCATTGAAATAATATAGGTGGTCCAAAAATGGCATCAAACTTTGAAAAAAATTGAAAAATCATTAAATTTTTGTAAACGCTCTTTAATTTATCTTTTTTTCCAAAACTACTCAATGGATGCTTCTGACACTTCTGGTACAGAAAGTTAAGTATCGAAAGAACTTCGTAAAGCTATCGCGACAATGATCGTAAAACCGGAAGTAGTCGAACAAATGTCCGATATTTTGAAAAAAAATAATTTTTTTACGAATACCTTTTTTATTTATGAATATATTTAGATGGTATTTTACACAGGGTTAAAATATCATCGTACTTGAGCAGAAATGAGAAAAAAAAATTGTCAGGGTAATTTGCGTTAGCCGCCATCGGCTAATTTAGTTTTTCGTACCCAGAAAAATTATTTATTGTTCGATTTGTATAAAACAAAGTTCATATGCTCCGTGGTCCCAATTGTAATTTTTTTTGTTACGGTAAAATTTTTCTGTCGGCAACGAAAGTGACGTAATATTAACAAAAACTACAATTTTGACAGTTCGGTACCACTTTTTGAAAGCAAATATTTTTTTTTTCAAAACTGATATAACTAAAAGGATGCACCCTGCAAAGATGCACAAAATCCTTAGCTCAGATTTTTTAATTTCAATTTCATTTTCGGGCAATTTCGAATAAAATGTAAAATAAAGTGTTAAATTCAGTTATTTACAATTCATTCAGCGTCTTCATATTTTGAAATATTTATTTGTAATTTTCATAAACTCGTAGCAATAATCCAGACGAAGAGAATGTATGCGAAAATTAGTTTGTAATATGAGCAGTTGCCGAGAAATATGCAATTTTGCATGCATCACTTTTCACGTTATTTTGCCTATAAAAGAGTGAATTATCATTCGATTTGCAATATTTTTTTTCCATTTGATGCCTAATGCCAATTTGGACTAGGTCAAGTCAGTTTTACATTTTCACTGTGACCGGAAATGACGTCATTTGGGCAAAAACTGTATTTTTAACCCAAAAAACAAATATTTTATTCAAATGAGTCTGCCTTATAATATTTTTAAAATTATGATATTTGATTCCCATCAACGAATAGAATGAAGCCATACGACCATACAGATACCACAAAATGGTTTCTAACTTGTATGGTTACAGAGAAATATGCGATCTTCTATAAGTCACTTTTCAAGGTTTTTGGTCTATAAAAGTCTCAATTATTATTCGATTTTTATAATTTTTTTACCATTTGATGCCTTATGCCATTTATGGCTTCTATGAACTAAGTTAACATTTTCAATATCACCGGAAGTAATGTAATTTTTGCAAAAAACGTATTTTTAGCCTTCAAAACAAACATTTTTTTGAAGGGATTTATATTTATTATTCGTTTAACTTGATAACGTCTGACTCTAATGGGCAGTAAGATTGAATCAATACCATCATATTGATATCAAAAAAAGTCTTCTAGCATGTTCCCTTGTCGAATAATAGCCAATTTTCCCAGGGTCACTTTTAAGTTTTTTGCCTTCTTAATTTCAGTTTATGGGTTATAGGGTAATTATTTATTGCCCAATATGTATAAAACAAAGTTTGTATTTTGTGTGTTGCGAATTTTCGACTTATTTTTCACCTATAAAAATATCTTTCGGTACCGGAAGTGACGTAATTTTGCCATAATTTACAATTTTGACCGGTCTTTTCGCCAGCAAATATTACTTTTACATATGATAGAGGGTGTCACTGAAGCAAAACAACTAAAGTATAGTTTGGTAGCTCAATGGATCGGCTATGGTATAAGAAACTTCCTGTATGATTCCTGAAAGCCGGTTCAGTGCTGCTTGCAGGTCTAGTTAGGCTTTCAGACTTTCGTCTGAAAGCCTATTGAGATTACTAAAATTATTATTATTATTATTATTATTATTATTATTATTATTTACCGCGAGGGCCTAGATCTCCATGATCGAAAACAGATATCGATCTGGAATTAGCTTTTCTATCGGGAAACCATGTGGTGGCTACTTGATAAAATATTTTTGAAATTTCTGCGCATACCGGAAGTGACCGAACTTTGTACTTTCTCTAAAAATTGAAAATCGGCCATAGTTTCGTCAATTCTTTATCCATTTTCAAACAAATTACATTTTTGGAATCCCTGAATCTTTTCTGAGACAATGGCTATCTCACATTTTTCAATTTCGAACATTCGTCTATGAATTTTATCGTTCGAAAATTGAAAACATGTTGTTTACGAGACAATTTTTGTTATTTTTCAAAATTTTCAAATTTGACCTACATTTTTGGATACCTGAAGTCCATCCGATTCCAGTAATATAAGTTTCGTTCAGAGTTATCGCCCTTTATTTTCCGATTTTTTTCGAATTTTCTTCCCATTTTGCGAGCTCGGGTTTCGTTTTATGGTAGAATTGACGTTTATGAAACTTCTGGAACATGAAGTTATAGTCCAATACCAACTGATAAAGCAATTTCGACACGGATCTTCAAACCGGAAGTGGTCGAAATAATGTTCAATATTTTGAAAAAAATGCAAAAAATGGATATTTTAGGGGAAAACGCTATTTCTCTGTCCGATATCAATGGATTAAACGAATGAAGGTACCGTTTGATGGCACGATTGTTGGACTATCATATGATACCCCATTCATACGGATACTATGAACAGACAGCAAAATATGGCACGCTGAAAATCAAGTAATTTCTGATTTGGAGCGTTTTTGGACGCCTGTATCTCGAAAACTTAACCTGCAATATTTTTTAAATTTTTTCTATCGAGAGTCCTTTGGGAGGTATTTGACATGAAGCCATCCAATAGGACTTTGAAATGTCTGGAATAGGATAAAAAAGGGACTGAAAATCGAAAAAAGTCGAAAAATCGTGAAATTTTGGAAAATGCTCTACTATTTTTTTATTTTAAGAGATTTTTAAAAAAAGGTTGTATATTCAGATAGCTGACCTAATTACGATTCTAACGATGTATAATATGTATGTAATTATTAAAATTTAATTTTCTATATTTTAATTTTTTTGCATTTTTGGCACTTTTGAACATAGGATTTCTCAGGGGCATTTTATCTGATCAGATAATGTAATATATCATTACAGAGCCCTGTGGCTATTTTAGTGCCCAAACCGGCTATTAGAACTATTCCGACAATAATAACCATACCGGAAGTATTCAAAAAATGAAAAAAAAGAGTAAAAACATTGTCGCACTTGCGAAAAACTTGATTTCTCCCTTAGGTAATAGCGGACCAAAAGAACTAAAGTGTCGCTGGATAGCCCTATTAATGGACCATCATATGGTATCTAAATAATACGATTTCGATGGTAAGGAAATAAATTATTGTATGCCAAAAATCTAGTATTTTCCAATTTTTTAACATTCTGAGACGCCCTTTTCTCGAAAACGACGCCTACGATTTTTCTTAAACGTTTCTTACTCAAAGTCCTGTCAGTTGTCTATATAGGGAATCCAAAATGAAAAGCATTGAAATAATATAAGTGGTCGAAAAATGGCCTCAAACTTTGAAAAAAATTGAAAAATCGTTAAATTTTTTGAAACGCTCTTTAATTTATCTTTTTTTCCAAAACTACTCAATGGATGTTTCTGACACTTCTGGTACGTACAGTTAAGTATCCAAAGGACTTCGTAAAGCTATCACAACAACGATCGTAAAACCGGAAGTAGTCGAAAAAATGTCCGATATTTCGAAAAAAATTAATTTTTTTACGAAAACCTTTTTTATTTATGAATATTTTTTGATGATATTTTACACAGGGTTAAAATATCATCGTACTTGAGCAGAAATGAGAAAAAAAATTGTCTCGGTAATTTGCGTTAGCCACCATCGGCTAATTTAGTTTTTCGTACCCAGAAAAATTATTTATTGTTCGATTTGTATAAAACAAAGTTCATATGCACCATGGTCCCAATTGTAATTTTTTTTGTTACGGTGAAATTTTTCTGTCGGCAACGGAAGTGACGTAATATTAACAAAAACTACAATTTTGACAGTTCGGTAGCACTTTTTGAAAGCAAATATTATTTTTTTTCAAAACTGATATGACTAAAAGGATGCACCCTGCAAAGGTGCACAAAAACCTTAGCTCATATTTTTTAATTTCAACTTCATTTTCGGGCAATTTCGAATAAAATGTAAAATAAAGTGTAAAATTCAGTTATTTACAATTCATTCAGCGTCTTCATATTTTGAAATATTTATTTGTAATTTTCATAAACTCGTAGCAATAATCCAGACGAAGAGAATGTATGCGAAAATTAGTTTGTAATATGAGCAGTTGTCGAGAAATATGCAATTTTGCATGCATCACTTTTCACGTTATTTTGCCTATAAAAGAGTTAATTATTATTCGATTTGCAATATTTTTTTTCCATTTGATGCCTAATGCCAATTTGGACTAGGTCAAGCCAATTTTACATTTTCACTGTGACCGGAAATGACGTCATTTGGGCAAAAACTGTATTTTTAACCTAAAAAATAAATATTTTATTCAAATGAGTCTGCCTTATAATATTTTTAAAATTATGATATTTGATTCCCATCAACGAATAAAATGAAGCCATACGACCATACAGATACCACAAAATGGTTTCTAACTTGTACGGTTACAGAGAAATAGGCGATCTTCTATAAGTCACTTTTCAAGGTTTTTGGTCTGTAAAACTGTCAATTATTATTCGATTTTTACAATTTATTTACCATTTCATGCCTTATGCTATTTATGACTTCTATGAACCAAGTTAAAATTTTCAATATCACCGGAAGTAATGTAATTTTTGCAAAAAACGTATTTTTAGCCTTTAAAACAAACATTTTTTTGAAGGGATTTATATTTATTATTCGTTTAACTTTATAACGTCTGACTCTAATGGGCAGTAAGACTGAATCAATACCATCATATTGATATCAAGAAAAATCTTCTAGCATGTTCCCTTGTCGAATAATAACCAATTTTCCGAGGGTCACTTTTCAGTTTTTTACCTTCTTAATTTCAGTTTATGGGTTATAGGTTAATTATTTATTGTCCGATATTTATAAAAAAAAGTTTGTATTTTGTATGTTGCGAATTTTCGACTTATTTTTCATCTATAAAAATTTCTTTCGGCACCGGAAGTGACATACTTTTGCCATAATTTACAATTTTGACCGGTCTTTTAGCCAGCAAATATTACTTTTAGATATGATAGAGGGTGTCACTGAAGCAAAACAACTAAAGTATAGTTTGGTAGCTCAATGGATCGGCTTTGGTATAATAAACTTCCTGTATGATTCCCGAAAGCCGGTTCAGTGCTGCTTGCAGGTCTAGTTATTATTATTATTATTATTTACCGCGGGGGCCTAGATCTCCATGATCGAAAACAGATATCGATCTGGAATTAGATTTTCTATTGGGAAACCATGTGGTGGCTACTTGATAAAATATTTTTGAAATTTCTGCGCATACCGGAAGTGACCGAACTTTGCACGTTGTCTAAAAATTGCAAATCGGCCATAGTTTCGTCAATTCTTTATCCATTTTCAAACATATTACATTTTTGGAATCCCTGAATCTTTTCTGAGACAATGGCTATCTCACATTTTTCAATTTCGAACATTCGTCTATGACTTTTATCGTTCGAAAATTGAAAACATGTTGTTTGCGAGACTATTTTTGTTATTTTTCAAAATTTTCAAATTTGACCTACATTTTTGGATACCTGAAGTCCATCCGATTCCAGTAATATAAGTTTCATTCAGAGTTATCGCCCTTTATTTTTCGATTTTTTTCGAATTTTCTTCCCATTTTGCGAGCTCGGGTGTCTTTTTATGGTAGAATTGACGTTTCTGAAACTTCTGGAACATGAAGTTATAGTCCAATACCAACTGATAAAGCAATTTCGACACGGATATTTAAACCGGAAGTGGTCGAAATAATGTTCAATATTTTGAAAAAAATGCAAAAAATGGATATTTTGGGGAAAAACGCGATTTCTCCGCCCGATATCAACGGATTAAAGCAATAAGGGTACCATTGGACTGCACTAGGATTGTACTATCGTATGATACCCAATTCATACGGATACCATGAGCAGGAAGCAAAATATGGCACGCTGAAAATCAAGTATTTTCTGATTTGGAGCGTTTTTGGACGCCTGTATCTCGAAAACTTAACCGCAACTTTTTTTTTAACTTTCTCTATCGAGATTCCATTGGATAGTCTTGTGAATTATGCCATCCAATAAGACTTTGAAATTTCTGGAATAGGTGAAATAACGGACTGAAAATCGAAAAAAGTCGAAAAATCGTGAAATTTTGGAAAATGCTCTACTATTTTTTTATTTTAAGAGATTTTCAAAAAAAGGTTGTATATTCAGATAGCTGACCTAATTACGATTCTAACGATGTATAATATGTATGCAGTTATTGAAATTAAATTTTCGATATTTTAAATTTTTTGCATTTTTGGCACTTTTCAACATAGGATTTCTCAGGGGCATTTTATCTGATCAGATAATGTAATATATTATTACAGAGCACTGTGGCTATTTTAGTGCCCAAACGGGCTATTAAAACTATTCCGAAAATAATAACCATACCCGAAGTATTCAAAAAATGAAAAAAAAAGGTTAAAAACATTGTCGCACTTGCGAAAAACTCGATTTCTCTCTTAGGTAATAGCGGACCAAAAGAACTAAAGTGTCGTTGGAAAGCCCTATTAATGGACCATCATATGGTATCTAAATAATACGATTTCGATGGTAGGGAAATAAATTATTGTATACCAAAAATCTAGTATTTTCCGATTTTTTAACATTCTGAGACGCCCTTTTCTCGAAAACGACGCCGCAGATTTTTCTTAAACTTTTCTTACTCAAAGTCCTATCGGTTGTCTATATAGTGAATCCAAAATGAAAAGCATTGAAATAATATAGGTGGTCCAAAAATGGCATCAAACTTTGAAAAAAATTGAAAAATCATTACATTTTTGTAAACGCTCTTTAATTTATCTTTTTTTCCAAAATTACTCAATGGATGTTTCTGACACTTCTGGTACAGAAAGTTAAGTATCCAAAGAACTTCGTAAAGCTATCACAATAACGATCGTAAAACCGGAAGTAGTCGAAAAAATGTCCGATATTTTGAAAAAAATTATTTTTTTTACAAATACTTTTTTTATTTATGAATATTTTTTGATGATATTTTACACAGGGTTAATATATCATCGTACTTGAGCAGAAATGAGAAAAAAAATTGTCTCGGTAATTTGCGTTAGCCGCCATCGGCTAATTTAGTTTTTCGTACCCAGAAAAATTATTTATTGTTCGATTTGTATAAAACAAAGTTCATATGCTCCGTGGTCCCAATTGTAATTTTTTTTGTTACGGTGAAATTTTTGTGTCGGCAACGGAAGTGACGTATTATTAACAAAAACTACAATTTTGACAGTTCGGTACCACTTTTTGAAAGCAAATATTTTTTTTTCAAAACTGATATAACTAAAAGGATGCACCCTGCAAAGATGCACAAAATCCTTAGCTCAGATTTATTAATTTCAATTTCATTTTCGGGCAATTTCGAAGAAAATGTAAAATAAAGTGTAAAATTCAGTTATTTACAATTCATTCAGCGTCTTCTATTTTGAAATATTTATTTGTAATTTTCATAAACTCGTAGCAATAATCCAGACGAAGAGAATGTACGCGAAAATTAGTTTGTAATATGAGCAGTTGCCGAAAAATATGCAATTTTGCATGCATCACTTTTCACGTTATTTTGCCTATAAAAGAGTGAATTATCATTCGATTTGCAATATTTTTTTCCATTTGATGCCTAATGCCAATTTGGACTAGGTCAAGCCAATTTTACATATTCACTGTGACCGGAAATGACGTCATTTGGGCAAAAACTGTATTTTTAACCCAAAAAACAAATATTTTATTCAAATGAATCTGCCTTATAATATTTTTAAAATTATGATATTTGATTCCCATCAACGAATAGAATGAAGCCATACGACCATACAGATACCACAAAATGGTTTCTAACTTGTATGGTTACAGAGAAATAGGCGATCTTCTATAAGTCACTTTTCAAGGTTTTTGGTCTATAAAAGTGTCAATTATTATTCGATTTTTATAATTTTTTTACCATTTGATGCCTTATGCCATTTATGACTTCTATTAACTACGTTAACATTTTCAATATCACCGGAAGTAATGTAATTTTTGCAAAAAACGTATTTTTAGCCTTCAAAACAAACATTTTTTTGAAGGGATTTATATTTATTATTCGTTTAACTTTATAACGTCTGACTCTAATGGGCAGTAAGACTGAATCAATACCATCATATTGATATCAAGAAAAGGCTTCTAGCATGTTCCCTTGTCGAATAATAACCAATTTTCCGAGTGTCACTTTTAAGTTTTTTACCTTCTTAATTTCAGTTCATGGGTTATAGGTTAATTATTTATTGCCCGATGTCTATAAAAAAACGTTTGTATTTTGTATGTTGCGAATTTTCGACTTATTTTTCACCTATAAAAATTTCTTTCGGCACCGGAAGTGACGTAATTTTGCCATAATTTACAATTTTGACCGGTCTTTTCGCCAGCAAATATTACCTTTACATATGATAGAGGGTGTCACTGAAGCAAAACAACTAATGTATAGTTTGGTAGCTCAATGGATCGGCTATGGTATAATTAACTTCATGTATGATTCCTGAAAGCCGGTTCAGTGCTGCTTGCAGGTCTAGTTATTATTATTATTATTATTCAGATTCCAATTTGAATAGATCTCAGCAACTACGTGTCGCATCGTTACGATCTCTTCGGTTTTACTGGGAAAGTGGGTGTGACTTAGAGGATAAAGCTATTTTGAACGTTCTGCGACAATGCGAAATGTCCGAAATCACCGAAGTTATCGTTTTTGAAAATATTGCAGTAATTTTAACAATAATCATTGGATTTTAACTTTCGATACATTTTGGCATAGCCTGAGACAGGGCACATAGCTACGCTACTTTCGATTTTTGATTTTCGGCAAATCTTCGAAGATATTAGGCGCCAAATTTCGAAAATTTAAAATTTTACAAAAAATTTTTTTATTTATGAATATCTTTTAGTCGTATTGTGCACAGAATTAAAGAGTCATCTGACTAGTGCAAAAATGTTAAAAAAAATTGTCTCAGTAATTTTCCTTGGCCGCCATTGGCTAATTCAGTTTTTCAGTCCTAGATTAATTTTTTATTGTCCGATTTGTATAAAACAAAATTCATATGCTTCGTTGTATCAATTGTCATTTTTTTTATTACCAAAAGTTTTATCTGTCGGCACCGGAAGTGGCATAATTTTACCAAAAACTACAATTTTGACAGTTATTTTCCTACTTCGAAAACAAATATTATTTTTTGGAAAAATTATTTGACCCAAAGAGTGTGCCCTTTCAAGGCGCAAAAAATGTAGGAAGCAGTTTTTTTAATTTCGATTTCACTTTCGAGCAAATTCGATTAAGAGGCTAAAAATGGTGTAAAATTTACCTATTTACAACCTATTCAGGCTTTTCAGATTTTAAAATATTTCATCGTAACTTTTATAAACTTGTAGCTATAATCCATACGAAGAAAATGTATGTTAAAATTCGTTTGTAATATAAGCAGTTACCAAGAAATGGGCAGTTCTGTACAAGTCACTGTTTTCGTTATTTTGCCTGTAAAATAGTCAATTATTATTGGATTTTTATAAAAGTGACATCATTTGATTCAAAAGGCATGTAGCGTCATATCAAGTTGATTACAATTTAAAATTGACACCGGAAGTGACATCATTTGGTCAAAAACTGCATTTTAAACTTTTTAAATCAATGTTTTATTCAACCAAGAATAACTTAATATGTATTAATAATTTTAACTTTTGGTTTAAATTCACATATAAACAAAACTCATATGGTCATATAGATATCATAAAATTGTTTCTAACTTGTTCGGTTGCCGAGAAATAGACGGTTTTCTACAGGTCACTTTTGAAGGTTTCGGGGCCATAAAAGTGTCAATTATTATTCGATTTTCATAAACGTTACACCGTGTTATACCTACTGCCATTTGGGATTTCATTCAAGTAATTTAAGATTTTCATTATCACCGGAAGTAACGTCATTTTGGCAAAAACTGTATTTTTAGCCTTCAAAACAGATATTTTATTCAAATGAGTTTGTTTTGAAATCTTTTTCAAATTATGGTATTTGATGCTAATCAACAAATAGAATGAACCCATACGATCACACAGATACCACAAAATGGTTTGTAACTTGTACGGTTGCAGAGAAATAGCAGATTTTCTACAAGTCACTTTTCAAGTTTTTTGGTCTTAAAATTTTACATAAAATTTTCACTATATGATATCGTATGCCATTTCTGATTTCATAAGACTAATTGAACATTTTCATTAACACAGGAAGTAATCTAATTTTGTCAAGATCATTTACAAGTAACAAATGTATAAAATGAATTGATATTGTTGGATTTTGTTGATTCTGCGTCCATTTTATTTGTGTGCAATGTTAATTTGGAAACCTGTTTAGTGGTTTCGCTGGTACCGGAAGTGACATATGTTCAAGGGTAACTTGGCACCGGAAGTGACATGTTTAAGGGTAACATGGCACCAGTGAAACCCGTCATTCCTGCATGCAGGTCTAGTTATTATTTACATTGTCAACATTTGGGCAATTCTTTACATCATTTGATTTATTCAACCAATTAGCCCATTGATAACTTGATATAGGGATATATAAAAGAGCCGACCTATTGCTAGTCTTTGGAAGACAGGATGTACCGCTCGCAAAAGTTAGCCGTTCTGGTATGAGTGAGATGTATGGTTTGAGAGAGACCGAAAGACACTTTTCTTTTGAGTTTTATCTAGACTTGTGCTTATGTTTATGTACGAGGCCTACCTGAAATTTCGCAGATAGGCTTGTACAAAGTGGATCGATGGTTTCCATTTGTTGTTCTACTTAGTCCCTTTCGAGGTGTACCCACTTGTTCCAACGATGTCGCAAGGCTTGGATGCCGGCCAGCAAGAACTTTTCTTCAGCCACCAGGATCTGCTTCAAAACGGAGAAGATTTCACGGGACTTCGGTTATCTGACACGTTTCTGATCCGCAATCAATAGCTTTTGCATTCATCTTACAGAAACTTTTGTCATTCCAAATTCGTTGGCAATAATGTGATCAACACTCTCATGAAATATGTCATTGGCAATATGTCGAGATCCGCCATCACCATGCTATGTACCCGGGTAATGTTTTCTTGAATGGCTGTTGTTGATGGTCTTCCAGGATGAGGTTCATCGTCAAGGTTCTCTCTGTCACGCTAATATTCCACAGCCCACTTCTTTTCTATGGAGAAGGAAGGGGCACCATCACCTATAGTGAAGACCTTGTCGGCATGTATTTGTGTTGGGGTTAGTCCTTTATAGTCAGTGTGTTGTTTGGGGGACCACGTTGCTAAATCGGTAAGACACCGACTCGCTAGCCTGGAGGTCAGGTGTTCGATCCCTGCATTGGGCGAGAAAGTTCATCCAGATTTTCCGGCGTGGTTTCCCTTTGTCAGTGATGCAGGGCGGAAGGCCTAACAAGGACAGCCGTTTAGTCGTTCAGTTGGGAGGAAAAGCCGATTTCCCGTGTACACATAGGTGTGCACGTAAAAGATCCTTGGGCAGTTGGAATTCGATAGAAGAGTAGGCCGTAGTGCCTCTGACCGGACAAAATCTCCCTCATTAGCCCTGGTTAGGAGAACAGTAGGACGTTAAACCCCATTTCATTTCATTGATAGCCAGTGTTGTCAATTTCTGGTGATGTCAATGGATAAGTTCACAAGATGGCCTGGCACGAAGACAATAATAACACTTCAGTTGCAGTTCTTTTGTCTATGATTCATTGTTGGTGGCTAAAGTTTGTTCCTGCCCAATTGATCTATCCTTTTCGGCTAGCCCCGTCTCTGTAGTTGATGTAAAAACGCATTTAAGAAAAACAGATTGTTCCTGGGTTATTAGGGAGACATACAGCAGGATATTTTTAGTCCGTGTGCATGTCTATCCATAAGTCCATTTTGGAACACAGGGTGAAGCAAGGGGGTGGCAGCCTACTCTTTTTGGTGCCGGTTTAGAGACAATGTAATAGCGGTTGACAAGGATAATAATGCTATATGTATTTGCCCTGCTGTGTTACACCTCATGTTTAATAAGCCATGGCCTTACTCACTCAGCCATACTTCTTAAAATTATAAAAGGACGCAAGTGGTTTGGACGTATGTTTTATAAAAAAAAATCCAAAAAAGAATGAGAATGAGGGAACCTCACATGGGTAAGGACTCAACTTCCTTCACTAATTTGCCAATTTCGCCTTTATATTTAATTCATTCAAAAAATTCAGCTAACGACACCTAAAGAATCTATTTCGAAACGGCGTAGGCGCTTATAATATACCTGGTGCTATCAAAGGCAATTTACGAGTATAGGAAAGCCCCCATCTTACTTACTAACCAATGACAAAACACAGGTGCTTGTGACGTTGTCACGACCCACAATTTAAGGCGACCAATGACAGAATGGATCCAAATGCGGCTGATAAGACAAAACTTCTTCTACCGGTGCATTGCTTTCAGCTGCCTCCGTGATTTACCGATAACTTGTCTAAGAAACAAATCGACGAAGGAAACGTGTGTTTAAGGAACTATACTGCTATCTTGCCATACTCATCAATCGATTGTGAAAACACCTTTATTCTTTGAACAGCCTTGCAGATCGCGTTAACCTCTTTTTGTCAAAAGAAATAATTTCTTTTTTAAGCACTCTTTCAAGTACTGGTAGCTTTTACTAAATTTTCGAATTTTTGTTTAGCTTCTGTATATACATCATACAACAGACGTGAAATTTTAAATTAATTACAAGAAAAAACGACACAACAAACAACGATGGATTTTAACGAATACCGAAAAAGAGGTATGTGGTGTTTTTTTTTTTCCTCTGTCAATATTTTATAAATATATATATATATATATTATTTGAAAACAAATTCTGTAATTGTATGGACATTGGACATATTTTCTTAAGTTATTTCTTTTGGTTTTAAGTGGATCCAGATACGGGATATTATTTGTGTCTTATAAATAGTTTAGATATTAACATTTTATTCATATTTTCATTTTCCTGTTTAATGCCAACAAATACTTTTTTCACTCTCACCAAGGAGGATTATATCTATATGAAATTTTATTTAAATAATTCGAAAAAATTCTAACGAAACATATAAATGTTCAACTGATATTGCTCCTCGTGATGACAATCTAGGAACTATTTAAAGCATTCGTATTTCCTCGTTTTTTTACCAAATATACATGTATTACACCAGATGACAACGAATAAGATTTCTCTCAAAACCGCATCTTAACATTGTTTATTGGTGTTAATTTTTCAGCCTGGACTAAATCACACATATATACTATGTTACGGGAGAATGTCAGTTCCTCGAATCTATGAAATTATTTAATGACGTAGAATTACTATTGTTGAAAGGATATATACACGATGGTCTTACTATTAGTGTTTGATTTGGTTGCACGTCGCATTTACGCCTTTTATCTAACAAGTGCGAAGGGTTCTGGTTTTAATACCAGCTCTGGTGAATATGACTAGTCGTTCTTTCCGATATAAGTAACTATCGCGATTATTCAGGGCAATTGAAAAATCCGCATTTGAACAACAAAGTTCTTCAAATGGGCTGTTTTACACTATAAACCAAATCATTTAACTATCATATCCGAAAACGAAACGTTATAACCATTTTGCTGATTTGTATAAATAAACCTACGGCCCCTTTAACCATGGTTCCTTTTGGAACTGTCCTTGAGCGAACGATATTCGCTGACAGTTCCTATCCGGCCTTATTAAGCTGCAACATGAAAATACGGTAAAATACCGCTACAACCCCCCCCCCCCTGTTCTCATGCTGTTTTAGAACCCTTACCGTCTATTTGTCACCACTATTCTTTATTTTCCACCAAAAGGAATCTTTTCTCACTATATTAGACACAAATTTATAATAATTCAACTCCATTTTCAAGGAGAATTTAGCGATGAAATAAACATGCGGTTTGCGCATGTCGGGGTCTCGTAATGCCTCTTCATTTCAAAAGTATTTAGTGTATGTTTTTAATCGCAGAATTCTACTTGAAAATAGTGTTGAATCTTTATAAATGTGCGTCGGCTGTGGCAAGAAATGATTCCTTTGGCGAATAAAGTAAGTAGAATCAAGGTGAGAAATAGTAGGTAAGGATTCCAAAACAGCCTTAAAACAGAGGTAGGGAAGAACGGTATTTTCATACTGCAGCTATAGAAGGCCGGATAGGAACAGTCAGCGAATATCGTTCGCTCAAAGACAGTTCCAAAAGGAACTACTTTTACCATATATTTGAATAGCCTGCAAATCAAGGCTCCTCACTGTGTTTACAGTTCTCTTAACAAATATTTTTGTTTCTTTGCAAGAACGAACAGTAAAAAAATTAAAATAGTCGCCAATCCTGTTTATTGGACAAACAGATTTAAACAAAAGATGTTTTCTTGTGTATGAATGATTGATTTCTGTCCTTTGATTTATTGTTTCCATATTGAAGGATGTGAAATTACATATATAACCAATTGACTTATGATCACCACAATTGGTTAATTTTGGTTATTATTTATTTACTGTACAGTTGGTGGTTTGTTAAAGGTCATCTATTATAATATTTGTCAGGGGCATCGTCCGAATCAATGATTCATTTGGGTACACCTATAGGTGGATTTCTAGAATACAACATGACGCTGTACCCATAACATTAACTAAATTATGTTACAAGCAAAGCAGTGGGGGAGTTTTTGCCGGGTGGGGGCATTGGACCAGGAACTGTTCTTTTTCTTGAGGGAGACGTTCTTCAAAAAAGCCTAAGGCTCTGCGAATCCACGTTTGACCGAGGTGAATTTTGACATCCTTTGCCATTGGACAATCACATCGATATGACTTCTCATCTAACCAAAACAATTAACCTACAACCTTCATTATCAATTTAAGTCATTTCAAAGAAAAATATGCATACATATTTCATACCCTACTCTTTGGCTCTGGCTGAATAGTCAGCACCAATCTTCACGTTGGCGAAAACATGTAAAACAAGTAATAATATTGACAAGCACATCATACTAATATAATTTTATTAATTCCATGATAGTTGATGATCTTGCCCCCTTTCATGCTGCCCGGGCTCCCGTGACCTAAGAAACATCATTTTACCGTGAAGTGATCAAAGTTAGTCATAAATTTATTGATGACATAAACGATACCATAAAGCTAACGTGTAGTTTTATCGCACCCTGTCTTTCTTCTTGGAGTGTTATCATGGAGATAACCACTCTGTTTTGCATTTATTGGGATTCTACTACTCATTCCTGAATTTGATTGTTGCCGAATTTTTAGCTCCTCTCTCTCTCTCTCTCTCTCTCGGTGGTGGTTTAACATCCACCGCTTCCACGATAATGATATCGTTTAGAAGATGTCCCACGTAAGCCTCTATGTTTTAGACAGGTTTACCTAGTCACAAAAAACAGATAGCAACAGGAATGTTCTCGCTCTTAATATTTACATTTTATGTATCTACTTTTCTGAAAGAGTATATTTATTAATTGCTATTCTATAGCCTCCGCTTGTTTCTTCCTACGACTATAGACACCCACGCGCAGGATAATCATAGGTATAAATTTGAGCCATATGTTAGTCCCGAAATTACCTAGTTTGGGTCGAGGGGGCGTTAAGCTCCATTTCTCCTCATTTTTCCCTCCTTCTCTCGCCTCCCCTCCTTCCCTCTTAAAGAATTCTGCTTATTTTATCTGACAATTGAAAACTATTTATTAAAAATATTTGAAATTTGTGCCAATAACCAACCACCCACCAAGTTTAGACATAATATTGACAGGATTGTAACAAAGTCCACATTTGAGTCATTTTGTGCCGATCAGTAACATAGTTCAGACGATTCAATATAAAAGACAATAATGTGGTTTATTGGATGATTTGTGTGGAATTTACCCACAGGACGAACCAGTTTCACAAACGTTTGTAAGCATAATAAAATAGTTAACATGGCATTGTCTTATCCTAGACAGATTGATCTCCAACAATAGTTAACTCACAAAAACAAAGCAACGCACAGAATTCGTTCAGGAAATGTAGATTCCACATAGCATAAATGTACTATTTTTCAGCACACTCTTATTATTATTAAGGTTCCAGATCTAGTGTGTAACAGTACTGTTCGAATTATTAGAGTAAATTAGGATTCGAAGTAAATTTATTCAAATTTAGAAATATTATGGCGGTTTTTGAAGCTTATAAACAGGCTAATACTTATTCATACAACACGTGCAATGACATTAGCTAAGATTCTGAATTTTATAGGTATGCAAAAAGGAAATAACGTAATTTTAGAATACGTGCATTTTGCCCCTTTCTGAAGATTTTGGGAGAGGTGATAAATATAAGCTGATCTAGATTTATAATTAAGGTGTCTGAATGCCGAAGTTTTTATTTAATGGTAAATGGATATCATTATTTTGAAATACATATTAACCTTTATTTATTATTCTCGAACATGTTATATTATTGTACACTACTCGAAATAGGTGAAAATGAACATTATAATGTATGACTGGCGCCAATGCAAATTTACAAACTTAAACTGATGTTTTTTCGTAGATCAGGTGAAAAATGGAATTTATTCTGTAATTCTTCAAACACGAAGGTAGATCAATATCGTATGTATTCCTCAATACTTAATATTAGTTTCAGGAAGTATCGTATTACTATGTAGAGGACGAGGGGCTCTGGTCCTCTCCCAACTCTCACGACTGCAGGGAGACGGAAGTGGTTTTGAACCACAGTAGAATAAAGCCGAGGATGATGGCGGATGTTTAAGACTGCCGTGCTTATAAGAAAGGCTTATGCTAATGTTAAAATACTATAAACCCTAAATTCTGGGACCCTATAGGCTCCAGTCTACCAACTCTATAGGTAAATCCGACACTGATTCCAGTTGTATATTATTATTATTTATGAAATATCTATTCGTCTAGGTCAAAAAGTCAATCTATGTCCAGTTATCTTGGAAGGAGAGTTGTTTTGACCTACGTTAAGCCGCAATTTAGTTTTCAATGAAGGAAGCGGATATTTTGTTAATGTATTTCCTAACAATAATGAGGCTAGCGGATTAAAGGTGCTTTCTTTTTCTATGTCTTCCATGTTGATAGGTCTATAGATGATATAACAGTACGTATAAAATGGGTCTATGGATGCGGTTATTACTCTCAATGTATAATATCATATTTCTTTAAATATCATAACCTGCTGTAGGAGGTGATATAGGTGCTAAGCACGATTGCCGCTTTGGAAATAAGATGACTCCGATATTGGTATATTAAGATACTATCATTAAATCTCCCTTTAAACCTATAAAAAGTTGTTTAAATATCCATTTATATGCACGGGTTGTTTCAGATTAAGATTAGCCATTGCCTCTATGATGGGCAAGGAGAAATTGATCCGCTCTATCTCTGTGGTGATACAATCACTAAAAGACCTGGCAATATTCAAGAGAGAATTTTTTAAAATATTATTATCTAACTTGTCGGTTTGAAATGTGATGGTTATTATAAATGTGACAAGATTAATATGTTGGCATATCTTTTAGAAATCTCCACAAACCTGACTCTCGTTACAACTCAGCCGTTTAGGATATAAAATATAGCAAAGATGTGTTGGAGTCTTTTTATATTTAAACAAATGGGGTGGGCGGGAGAGACGGACGGAATCTTCAATGGACCGGAGTCAAAGCTGTCACACACCGTTGACATCACCTCCATTTAATTTCATTTTTTAAAATTATGTGTCCATTCATATTTAAATAAATGGGGTGGATGGAGGGTAGGGATTCTTCAATGGACCGGGGTTAATGTTGTCAGACACACCGCTGGCATCAACCCCATTTTTATTTATAATGTGTCAAAGTTTATCCATGTATCGTGAAGTTGCCCTTTATTGGTTTATTGGGTCTACCCCAGTACCAATTTAGATATTAATTAAATCGCTGCAGATCCTAAGATTATCGTTTTGGTTAGCAATCCTCAATAATTTTTCAATCTCGAAATGTTAACATCATTGGTTCTAAATGCTAGTTTTTCTTATGAACAATGCCAAAGCTAAAGCGTAAAAAACAAAAGTACGAACGGAGCATATCGTCAAACTGAAATGAAATAGTCGTAGATTTTTTCGTCACTATTATAGGCATCAGTTAACACCTGATCGCGTCATGACTTATCAATAAATATAAAAAACGATGAAATTTTAATCGTTGACATTTGATCTGTTTCACAGAATGGGCGCATATGAATTGAATTGGTTAATTGACTTAACTTCCAGTGAGTTCATTAGACGAAGTTGAATTGTTGATACATTAAGATAAATGAAATTTTATTCTCACTAAATAAATAATTGTCAATCGACCCAGACGTACTACGTTCTTTTAATTCTGTGTTAGAAGACGGAAAAATGGCGGGAAGTTGTGCTCTTTGTGATTTAGCTGTTGATTTTTATTGCTTAAAAATATGCGGTATGAAACATACGACTTTGATCTATAATCGACCAAATTTAGTAGACCAGGAAAGAAACATATGTTACTATAAATAGCTATGATATATCAATATATTTGCTAAGTAGAAACAACATACGGAAACAATAGGATTTATATTCTTATCTTCTATCTTATAAATAACTCTCGTAAAGGGCTATTGGTCAATAATTATTGGATTTCTTCTTTTTAGCATTGTATATTCATATTTTTGAACAAATTATTTAATTGATTAATTGTTCTACCATTAGTTGTTTAATTGAAGCGATGGGATTTTTAAATCTTATTTTAGTTGTTTAACTTGAAACAATCAGATTTTTACTTTAATCCCTTATGATGAAATAAATTTCCAGTACAAGTATTTCTATGTGGTCCGGCCCAACTGTCAGAGGGGTGTTGTTCTGTGGTTGATTGGTTTTGGATTGTCTGCTGTACTGTTAGTTTTATGGTTGGTTGGGTAATTGGGCTGTTGGGTCGATTTCCCCAAAGGGATTTCCAATTTTCAATGTAATACCAATAGCATGGTCATAACACTGCTGTTTCTTAGCCATTGACCCCGCTTTATCGAAGACAAAAAGAGGACAATTTCAACTACAAAGAAATATCCAGATTTATTCACGTTTTATGTTTTGATAAGAATAGTAATTTGCTAGCCCTGTGTTAATGGAATAATGACAGTTGCAAAACGATTAAAGTATTCTTGTTGTCTGCTAAAATTTTCCATTGTCTTTTATTTTTGACCAAGATTTTAATTCATAATATTTCGTTATCCAGTTTGATTTTCGTGATTCCATTGGCAAATTATTTATGTTAACCAATATTTTACTTAATTTTAATTCATAATATTTTATTTCCCAGCTTTGTTCTCATGATTCACGCAGTGATGTATTCAACTCGTGATATCGCCATTTCGAATTCATTTATTGTTGATATATCATTTTGGTTTCTATTTATTTCCGACTTTTACGTTAAAGGAGCTAAATCTGTTATATTTGGTACCTAGAAAATCACACAAATGGGCCACAGTGTTTATAATAATGTAATATGAATGTGTATAAACTGATTAACATTCAATCGTTTCCAATTTTACTTATGTTCGGCGAAATAAGCCAAAACGTCTCAATCGAATGGTAAGCACTAGCGACCCTACCTGAACCCTTTGAGATCCTGTGTGTATCTGTCCTGGTGAAGAAGTGGAACTATTATATTGATAGATCACCTTGTATTATTGTATTAACTATATTCATTAATCAACCATTGTTTTAATAGTTTACTCTTAGTACTCACTGTATCTATATATCTGCATTTACTGTGGTGGTGAATATTATCATAAAACCTATCTATACGTCCATTTCCACGGGTCGGTGTTTTAATTTACCAGTTAAAAATCGTGTCGTGCAAACCGAAGTCCTCCGGAATTGGTCACCTAACTAAATAACCAGAAACGACTATCTTACAATTTACCCAAGGATGCCAGGGTGGCATCATTCAGATTCTGAATTATCGCGTATTGAAGAAATATAATTCATAAAAGAGCATTAAGTTTTAATACTTCCATGTCAAGACTTAAACATTGGTATAGCTGTCAGACTGGAAGGCGTTCTGTTGACTTCACAAAGTTACACTACATACTTTGATTTTTGTTCTCCGGATCAAGGTAACGAACCCAGGTTCCGTCCCTGATTAACACTATGATCCAGGAAAGCACGTGGATCTCTTCGATAGTTCTAGAGACGTTGTTAAATAACCATAATTCTCTAACGTTTTTAAGGGGTTGGATATCCGAAGCTGTATCATAAGGTCTGTTACTGGGTCAACTGGTGTGGTTTCGAGTCGCCGGTTGTACGCGGAAAGGAGTAGGATCGACTGCCCAACCTCGTGGGTTTTCACCGGGCTCTCCTGTTTCCCCTCACTCCTAAATAGCACATGGATTATTCGTTCCATTGTTTTTTTGTTTTTGGTTGTTTTTTTTTTGCAAATGTTATGTGCAGTAGCTAACTATGTAACAGTCATTCGCTTGTCCTGTATTTTTTCTCGAGAACAACAACAAGTTCATCTGAATGGTAACATCACAAGGGATGCCAGGACGTGGCGCGTCTTCAGTGCTGATCCTGCCGCTTTTAATTTCAGCACACAGTGTTTGATTGTTGCGAAAGAGCATTATTGAATGAAATGGGATTTAACGTGCCAAGAAGGGTCATTGGGTGCGTAAACTATTTCAAATGAAGATACACGGTTCTGTACTGTGTTTTCTACACTTTGAGTGGGCGGTGCTGTTTTTCGTCTGTATGTAGTAAACTATAACATGCATATCGAGCACATGCTGGGGTACTTTCCTGGCAACGTGAGCAGATTGGTTGACTTACGGTGATCTGTTCATGGTGAGGCCGTAGACGTTTGTTACTCCCTACTACGTTACCCAATGTAGTGATTATGTTTTGGATAAGGTTATTTTGAAAATGATAATACAGTTAAGGACATCTATTTTGATGGTGAAATGGATGGTTTATCGTTCAGGATTATCCTAAACAAGAAGTGGCTGCTATGATATAAATTTTATTACCACATCAATTTGTATCTTGAACTTCCGTTATTAGCGTTGATGCACCGTGGAGTCGATGGATAAAGTTGAATCTTCCCAATTCCTAGTACAAGTGTCGATTAAGTAACGGAAAACGTGACATGAGACGTCAGAGAAATCTGTTTGATCTCTGTAGTTGTTTTTAGATATGACAACTTGGCAACCGTAGACTACTAAAATAACTATTTATTCCCCTGTGCATTTTGAAACATGTAATATTTACGTGCCGAAGAGGACTACATTTTACAGTTGTTATGTTTGTTATAAAATTGATCAGTGAAATTCTGGTCACTCGTGTCCTTGATTCAGTAAGCCGAGAAATTAGGAGATCCCCCAAGATATGGCCAGTAGAGATATGTACAGTGTCGATCTTCACCTTACTTATATAAGATATATCTGAATAAAAACTAAGCACCTAATCTAATACACATATTATCAGTTTCCTTCCTCGGCCCAGTTTACTTAAGGTTAAAACGCGTCTTTGGAGTAGAGTGGCATTAACAAAGACCCCTGTAGTCCAAAATCGATGGTCGTTCTTTTGACTACATTTATAAGAACGTGATTTGACTATCGTAGGCTAGTATATCAGGTGCGGACTGATTTGAAAAAAAAATTGATATATTTTTTTCTTCAAAATAAATAAAATTCATCTTTGCATCCAATGAAAAACATAATTCGAAGGAGAGTTATTGTGTTCCAAAGTCTGGGCAAATCAAATTGCTTATCGCTCTGCTTACCCTGAACAGAAAATGCTCATTATCGAACTTAGTCAAGGTATTACTGTAATGAAACTATACACCAAGTTTCATCACTCTCACTTAATTAGAACTAAAGTTATCGTGTCCCAAAGCATCAACTAATCAAATTGTGTATCTCTGCTTACCCTAAGCGGCAAATGCTCATCTTCGAACTCCATCAAAGCATTGACCTAATAAACACATACACCAAGTTTGAACATTCTAGCTCAATTAGGAAGATAGTTATTGTGTCCCAAAAAGTGTGACGGACAGACGGACGGACAGACAGACAGACAGACAGACAGGCAGACAGACGAAGCCATTTTAATAGTCCCCCAACTTTCTTCGAAAGGCGGTGACAATCACAGAATATATCTATATACTTTTAATCAACAATAAATTACTGTCTGTTCCAGGTGATACTACTACTACTCAAAATTTGCTTGCCATTTCTTCGATTTTTGTTTAAAATGGTTAATATTTTGTAAAATATCTGGTATGGCCACCCCATAGTTTTCTGTCTTGTGAGAAGTAAGGAACTAAGTTCAAATCAAACTATATAGCTTATCTGGTTTGTTGACATCTTGGTACTGAAAACAGCCATGTTTGGCCTAGTTATCTGGAGGATCCAAAGAGGACAAGGGGTGCTGGTTGGCTTTGAGTCCTTTCGCTCAACTTGGATGCGTAGGTGGTTGTTTCGGTCCAGTTAAATATAACACTTTTGAAAGAGTTATTTCCTGGATCCCTGACCACGGACGAATTCTCCTTCACTTGACATTTCTAATCTAATGCACATAATTTGTAAAATACATGTCTACCGTAATGCGATATGCAAGTGTTCCATTAAACGCAGGCGTGGTCGTAATGGTTACGTTCTGGGAAAGTGACAATGTCGAAATATTATGTTATATTTACAAGAGAAAATGGGGTGATTTTATCGGATTTCTAGTTATTTAGGTTAAGGAGGGGGTGGGGTGGATC
The DNA here is from genome assembly GCA_036850965.1 of Patella caerulea. NCBI lineage: Eukaryota > Metazoa > Mollusca > Gastropoda > Patellidae > Patella > Patella caerulea. The sequence goes on from JAZGQO010000006.1 coordinate 32,633,856, forward strand.
AAAGTGGTGAAAATTCCAGGTATGTCACAAAGTTTTAGCCATTTTAATTAAAAAATGAAGAAATGGCAAGCAATCTTCGAGTAGGAGTATAAGCTGGAACAGACAGTTAGTTTGTTTTCATTTTATCCAGCAATTGACTGATGCTGTGCTCCTCTGAGCATCAACTGATTGTCACTGACCGAATGACATGGTAATGTTTGGTTAAGTTGTCGACCTTAGTTTTACTACGGCAAACGACACTACCAGTTCCGCAAAGGGCCCAGTTGGCTGAGCTGCCTAGGGTCCACCAGAGCCTTAATCCGCCTCTGTTATTATTAGTATGATTATAAAGCTTTGATTTGTTATTTATTTAATCTACATATTTTGGACAAGATCTTGGCTCTAAGGACTATTCATCTTGTTTTTGGGGGAGACACAAATTCAAGTATGATCGACATACCATGGCGGCGATGATCGGTTCCTGGTCCCTTATCCGCTAGTCATTATTATTATCAAGTCTATTTGTTTATTTTCGATATCTCTACCAATTTTTGGGGGACAAGGTCCTTTTATTAACTAAAAAGTTACGCTACCAAGACAAACACAGCAACAGTGGGACCATATTCGTCGAGATCTCGGCTTGAAATTATATTATATTCTTTTTTTTCTAGCCCAAAACCACATCAATAGCCATTTCTCTCCTACAGATACAGAATGTCATGTATTATTGGATGAAATCAAGTAAAAAATATCTCAAAGAATTCTGAAATAACATTTTTTTTTTGCTCTAACAAAATAATATTATTTTTTATCCGAACAATGTCAGCAAGGTGTAGAACTTGCCCGATCTGTGTAATTCGATGAATTGTTTATATTCCGACCATTGTCTATCAAGTTTACCCTTTCAAGTAATATCGACTGATTACTTGTAATACTATTGACATTACTGTTCGATAGATTTAATTAGATTAAACATTAAATCAACGTTCACTCTCTCTGTTTACTTTCACACATTAAGAAGACTGAAAGAAAAGGCTGACATTCTTGCAATTGCTAAATATTGTGTCAATTTTATAGGGGAAAAAAGCCATCTCGAAACCAGAAAAATTTTTGAAGAAATTTCTCTGGTGAATTAGGGTAGCCATTTACCGGAAGGTGACATGTAATTCCTACGCGCGAAATTTCTCGTTTATTTGCGGTAAGCATTTTTTTCCGTCCACCGGAGCCAGGTCTTATGACCTCATATGAGGATTGTGGGTTAGGATAAGGGTTAGGATAAGGGCTGTGGCCTGCAGATTTCGTCACAGTCTCGAGATGTAGACAGGGCTAGCCCTAACCCTAACCCTGGGCCAAACCTAACCCTTATCCTAACCCACAATCCACATATGACGTCATAAGACCAGGCTCCGGTGGACGGTAAAAAACGTTTACCTTTATTTGCGTCGTACGCCCCTGATTTTAAGTGCCTGGATGACCGAATCACTTAAAAATATACCCACGCGTAGAAAAATAGATCTTTATAAAAATTTGAATTTGTTCGTTTAGGATCGAATTTTTATATGTCAGCGAGTTGACTTTACTCAAGGATCATTTTACAACAAACGAAACGACGATCCGACCTCTAGTTTTCGAGAAATCGACTCAAAAAGATTGACCAATCAGAGGTCAGAATGGACGGGGCTTAGGTTTGGAAAACAATTGGAAAAAATGGACGGTCTAATGCGCCAGAGGCCTTCGGTTCCGCGACTGCCTCTGGGAACGAGATTGGGAAAAAAGCTCAATGGTTTTATTTTCGAAAACAGAAACCAGTCCCGAAAAATGAATCCCAAATATGCGATTTGGTGACATATCTGATTATAATCTGATGAAATTTTCGGATGAAATTAGGAATCCCCTTTGCAGGATTCCGAATTCCGGCCCACACCCAACACAGAAAGATTATTATACCAGCCCATTCCAGACTCCAGCGATGGTGTGGCGGGCGACCCGACCAAGCCACCGGCCACATAAAACATGATCATCATCGCTCCATGGCCGGTCCAATTCCCCCTCGTTTTTTTTTTTAGACGAACTGGACAAAATTTTTTTTTTTTTTCATTTTTTGTCCGACCGACCCTTCGGGCGATCGCCTAATGGCCCAATCTGCCCCTGATGGTCAGCAATTTCTTTTATTCGCTTTCAACATGATGTTCCGTCGTTTATGAACGCTTGGTTAATACATTTATTATTTGTAGGACCTGACTGTTTTCTCTACCTTTTTCTAATTATAGGTTAGAAATGAAATGAAATGAAGTGGGGTTAAACGTCCTACTGTTCTGCTCCTAAACTGGGCTAATGAAGAAGAGCATGCGCCATACAGTGTGCGATAAGGGAAATTTTACCCAGGCAGCGGCACTACGACCTACTCTTATGTCGGATCTTTTATGTGCATGCGTACACGAGACCTGTTTTTCGTCCCATCCGCACGACTAGACAGCTGCCCTCGTCAGGCCTTCCGTCCTGCATCAATGGCAAGGGAAAATCACGCCGGAAAAAACTTAATGAACTTTCTCGGCCGATTTATAGTTTGGAAGAGGTATAAAAAAATAATCTGTCCCAAATGACAAAGCGCTCCATCTGTCTAAATGCCTTTATTTTATGTCCGCATCCACCGAAGAGATTCCGTCGACAATCATTTTATCCATAATATTATTATGCTCCTATACTCCTCAGATTTCAGAAACAAAATTGTCGTCTGGCTGGTTAGACAAAGCAATAAAATAAATCATTTACTTTAATCATTTATTACTTAGTAAGTATAGCTCAGATCACGTAGTATAAACCAAAACAATCCTACTGACCAAAAACTGCATTGCTGTTATGACGGATTTCATATGTAATATAAGACAGTCCACAGTCTAACGTGTATTATTAAGAAGTTTCGTTATATTTCTCACTTCAATCCCATTATTGCTAGAGTGTCACTTTCGATTAAAAGTGGTCTTTACCGTAAAAAATCAGTAAATATTCCCCAAAATCGACAGAATCTTTGTATAGCATGCACAATCACGGTTGTAATCTTGAATTGCACTTTTAGATACCACTCTATTAGCATTTCAAACAGACTCAATTAAGCCGGGCATACTCGAGTCGAATCTGGACCATCCAGAAAACCCCCCAACAACTTTATACCGGAACAAGCTTTTTCCTAGCCGTCAGTACACTGTTAAAAATAATAAGGTAGATTACATCAATTCGGATGGAAACTAGCTGAGGGATAACCCAGGCTTTAGTGGTGTTAACTGATAACACCCAACTAGTGTAGAACAATACACCAATTCAGGAGGAACTAGCTACCACTTTCAGTAGTGTAACCTGCCTGTAGATTATGCATTACCTCTCAATGATGTTTTGTAAATTACACTTCTATTTCAATTCTTACACCAACGGCTGTAATTTGTTTTGTTGTGTATTTATTACAAGCCAACGAAAATTAGTATAGGGCGTTTAGTCCGAACCAGATTACACACAGACCGTCGACTACATCGTTACAATTTACAACATTAAATTGATAAAATATCCATCACATTGATTCAATTTCGACTGCTCTTGGGCAAAAAGACGGCCTATATCAATTTACAACGAAAAATCAATAAAAATCAAAACACATATCCCTACCACGTAGCTCTTTAAGGTGGTTTATTCATTTATGCCTCTCGTCTGAATAAGGAATAATTCATTAAGATATAGTACTTAGCAATATTTTGCAACATTTACCTGTTTGTAAGTGTATACAACTTAAAATAAACTATACTGGAAGTGATTTAGATTATTATGCATGATAATATTCTGAAAGACGTATATTCATTACGAGTAAACACTCCAAAATGAGTTATACCAGTGTTACTAATGCAATTAACGCCATAATTTAGAAACACACTCAAATTGGAATACACAAACACTTTTGTAACGCAAGATAGAATGTAAGTTACACTTGTTGGGTGTACCTCATTAGTTGGCTCCCTTGCAAAAGTGTTACATCTTTAAAACGCTAGCTGTGGCTTAACGTTTACACTTACTTAACACTGCTTATAGTTTTTATTCACAATCGTTTTTTACAGTGCAGTGTACGGCTCCCGGGGGACCTTTACTCCTAAACCATAAAGCATATTCCCAGATATTGTGTATACGCTGTGCCATGCAATTACACTTCATGCTCGACACACACACACACACACAAAAGAAAAAAATCCCAACAAAACACCCAGTTTCTACCGATTCAGACTTTATTTTACGTGGTCATAATCACCGGCCCATACAAGTAGAAGAGCTGATCGCGTGTATCAGAATACATACGTTATATAAATAATATATATAAATAATTATAACGTCTGTATATTTGTTAATGGCACATCTCGTGTTAACTTACAATATCCACAAACTATACTATATTATCAAAAAACATGGCAATTAATCAAATACAAATTCATACATAATTTGTAGATAACCTCTTTAAACGGACTTTATTTCCTCTACTTTGTCCAAAATAACATTTCTAAAATTGAAATAGCTCTAATAAGCGGTATACCCAATGTCACAAGATCAATAACACGCAATCGATTAAATTTTAAATTATTTTTTTAAATTTTACTTTCGTGACACCCCCCCCCCCTCAACTCTTCCTTCTTCCTTCCTATCCAGATCAATGCTCAGTTCATACATGTGAACTGTGACTTCCGTTTGTTCTGCAATGTTCTATAGATGTATCTCAACCAAACAGTCCATTACATTGGCTAATCTCTCACATCAAAAAAAATTTTAACTATAAAAAAGACAAACGAAATTGATTGAATACCACGATACTGAAATTAATTTTGAAGCCGCCATGCAAACGTTTGCCAAAGTTATGTCCTGCTGTATGTGTTGTATTTATATACTGAGCGCCATAGAAAACGCTTCACAGTATTTCGTAAAACAAAATGATCCTGTAAACATATCTTATTTATTTTGCTTCTTATTGTGTACCATTGATTACATATTAAACATCCATAAGTTTACAAATGTGTGGTGATTGATGTGTTCCCATTTGAATATTGTTCACAATAAGAAGCAAAATAAACAAGATATGTTTACAGGATCATTTTGTTATACGAAAAAATAAGTCGTGTGTTTTCATGGCGCTCAGTATTATATAACGTTTTCTTCATGTTGACACATGCTCAAAACGCTTTTAGTAAAGTTTTAGTAGGCCTAATGGCTCTACTGGTAACACTGTCGAAACAGGAAAGTTTTTTAACGCGGATTCAAATCGAGTAAAAGTCTGTTGATTCTTGATCTGTTGTGGAAGTTCATACCATAATCTAGGGCCAGCATTATAGTTTTACGCAACTATAATATTAATCAGACTCAACAAGGAAAACTCCAGAAAAAAACATAATTGATTCATTTCTAACAAAATATTAACGATTTTTCAGGCAATTTCAATTCCAACGTTTAGGGAAATATTTTACAGCCTCGGGCATACGACCAAAACGTGGTATAAATAGAAATTATCGAGGCCCCAAACTAAAGATTAATTTGAGTTTAATTTTACGGGATTTTTAGTTTTATATATGCCACGGAGCATAAATTGCTTGTATTTCTGTGGTTCCTTTTGAAACTGTCCAGCTCAAAGCAGATCTGAAAAGAACTTGTATTTCTGTACATCAGTATTTTCAAATCTGTACATCAGTATTTCTTTTACCGCTATGCAAACGGCCCCGTAGGTAAAGTTTCCCCAGTTACCTGCCTCATTTGGAATGTTATATTAAAGGAATCACATTTCTGTGGGAGTGGACAGATACCTAACCACATCACAAGATTACAAATCTTTCAGAGTATGAGTTATTATTAGCCTATTTTTATTTAAGGTAGTTATTATCGGAGATGCTACACTGTTGCAATGGTTTTTACTCATGCGCACAGCGGGGCGTTTCTGTTCTTTCTTGTATGCCCACCTTGTTGTTAGTATTCTCAACAATGATGTAAATGTCGACAAACTATAAACACAAACAGAGTACAAGTTGTGTTGAAATAGTGAAAGACAACATCACTTGGACCACACTTAAATGCCAAACAATTATTGATAATCGCCTGCCTCTTTACAATCTGATTTCGCTGCCACTCCAATCATGCTAATCGGCTTGACTATATTGAAATCCGACTCCGGGAGCTGAAGGCAATGAGAGATATAAATCGAAGCCTTCCATCACGGCTCTTAATAAACTTCTTCGTCACTACTCAATCTAGCTTTCCCATAGATGTCTAGCGAATCAAGCAAAGAGACTTGAAAAGATATTGGAGTATTGACAGCGACCTTACAAAGCCTATTTACGACATATCACTTTAACGCAAAGATAACGACATGCCGTAATTGGGTTCATCCCTACGGCGGAACACCTCCGGAGGTTAAAGGTTACCACCAGAATTCATTAAGTTGTCTGATTTTCTTTCAAGCCCACTATTTTGTCTGGTCGAAGGATAATATATCGCTTAATTCTCCATTTGGATCCAAGTGTGGACATAATGAACTTATTAAGCTGACAAAAATAGCGTTTTGCTTATATTTCAATATTCTCTTCCGTACATTTCCACCCCCTGCCTCCCCAAATGTCATGATAAAGATATGCTAAAGGGGTTGTTCATTATGTAACGTTGGATAAAAGGCTGACCGTATTCGTCATGATATTTTTAAAAAAATAGATAATGAAAAGGTAATGTGTTACCGTCGTTACAAGATCAGCATAGTTTCGATTGTCATTACTACCGTTATTACGATAATAAACAAAGTTACGATTATCTATTTTTAAATTAAATCATTAACCACAAATTCTATTTAAATCTGTTAAAAACATAAAATATCCAATGGCATCCGATATAAATTGTCGTCTTGGGTATGGTTTCACAAAACCCATGCAAAACTGCAATGTAACACTTAATACGTAAACTAAATTCACATTGTGCATTCTTTAGATTTCAGAGAGGGCGCACTATTTTGTGTGTGATACAAATATGAGATCTTTACACCAGCGTCTGAGACTACTTTAACCCTCTAACATTAACACCCCCCACCCCCAAGAAAAGGGATCATTTGCCCCTTCAATTGACACCAATTCTACTTCTACTATGTGATTTAATTGGTTTTAGATAAAATGGGGCAATGGAATATTTTAATGTGTGTGGGTGTGTGCGGATGGAAATATGTCTGGCTTTCTTTCCGGATACGCCCTTGCATGTAAATCTTTACAAATCATATTATAATGTTGCGAGTGCCAACGGGATAGACAGATGGGACAGAAATTTACGTACCAATAAAAACTGTAGTAGTATTTGTATTGATGCTCAACCATTCTGTCATCAAATCTATTGTTTGAGATATGTAGATAAGATTAAACTTGATGACCCTACAAATCAAAGATTGAAACACTGTTCATTAATTCCCTGCTGAAAGTAGTACTGAAGAATGCTATGGTAAACCTCTCATCTACTTCCTGTTCTCACTCATACGCCATTCTAGAACACTAAACTCACTAATTACACACACAAACACAACTTACTGACCCACAATTATTCTTACATATTCTTGTTCTATTATACAAAGAAAACCCCGGTACAGATTAATACAATTAATTGATTCAAAGTAAATATTTTTTTATTAAAGTTCCAACATGCCAGAAACAATTTAGAACTTACTCTATTAATTAAAAATTATTTTGGTTTTTTTAATAATCTACTCCATAAATTGTCCAAGAAAATCAGTTCTTTTATGTTATGACCATTTAACAATTAAACAAATAAAGTAATAATAATTCTGCTATAGTTTAGGGGGGTTGGGATGGCCTAGCGGCCTAGAGTGCCGCGCTTCGACATCTAGCTGGCCGGTCACCTCGGGGTTGCGGCTGTGGTTTCGATCACTGGTGTGAACGTATGTGGCATGGAGATGGGGGCGCCTTCTCAACCTCGTGGGTTTCCTTCCGGCACTCCGGTTTCCTCCCACTGCTAAAGACCCCTACGCGAAAGCGAATTATTGAAATAAAATTAAACCATATGTTAGTCCCGAAATGAACTGGTTTGTGTCGAGTGGACGTTAAACCCCATTTCTCTCTCCCTCTCTCTCTCTCTCTCTCTCTCTGCTATAGTTTAAATTCAGATGTGATCATACAAGTCGTAAAGTAACCTCGTGGGTTTTCTCCGGGTATTCCGGTTTCCTTCCACTGCTAAAGACCCTTTCGCACAAGCGAATTATTGAAGTGAAATTAAACCACATGCTATTCCCGAAATGGCTTAGTTTGTGTCCAGTGGACGCTAAACCCCATTCGCTCTCTCTCTCTCTCGGATTGAAAGCAGGGTACATTTTGCAATTTAAATCAACATTGATGTTGTGATACCGTTAAACGACGGGGTTCTTATATCCAATATTTAAGACAAAATAAATAGTTTAGTGTTGGTAAACGAATCGTGTACCATAATGCTTTTCAGCCTCATTTGTAACAAGGAACTCGAAGAACGAGGCTAGACACGACAGATTCCGTAAACTACATCTAGTCTCGGCTGTATGACAGTAAGTGATATGTACCTACGCCCATACATTTGCGATGCGGCTACCGGTTTACTTTAGCAGGAAAACTTGACGCTATTACACAAATTTGAAACCTATTCGGCTAGCGACCTATTCGACCGATCGAGCTGCAACCTGTTCGTTGGAAACCTATTTAGAATAAAGACAACAATCGCCTTAACTCATCTATTTATCAACGAAAAAATCCAACGTTATGTCTATCAAATGAAAGTATAATATATTATTTTTTTTTTATCCATTCCTTTAGCTCAGAATGGAAGTGTAACTTCGTCATTATCAAACAGCTGGATCGGTCGAATAGGTCGCTAGCCAAATAGGTCGCCAATTTGTGTTCGGTATGGGCGTAGCCATGTTTCATCCGGGACCTTTAAAGTAGTTCCAATATGGCGGAATTCGTCATACAGCCGAGGATAGATGTAGATTCCGTAGTTTACGGAATCTGCCGAGGTTTGCCGAGTGAGTCGTGTCAAGCGGCGTAGACTGAAATAACCAGACGCTAGCGATTGTTATTCGATTGAGACGTCTGACGTATTAGCAAAGGCGTTTTATAGCTGAGGCGCTGGAGGCGCCAGCCTCCTCTCGAAAAAAATCAAAGAAATTGGAAAAATAAAACGTGAGAAAAATGCTAAAACCGATGAGAAAAATGAAAATGTACCCTAGTTAGGGGGACCCTAAAGGCACACAAAAGGGCCCCACTTCTGACAAAATGGCTCCTCTGGCCAAGGGAAAGGGCCTGAGTCCGAATCAATCGTTTTCTATACACTGTTACTGTCGAATCCATTGCTTAATGAGAATGCAGTCATTGCATTGGCATAAAAATCATCAATAAAGACCCCCCCCCCCCCGCGAAAGAGGGCTCTCAAAATTGTATAGCCGCCACCATGATAAACCTTAAAACGCCCCTGCGTATTAGAAATTACAGTCAAGGCAGAAACGATTGAATGTAAATCAGTTTATAAACATTCATACATGTACATTATTATTATGCGTTGCGACCCATTTTAGACAATTTCGTGGTCCCAAATTTTAGCGATTTATCTCCTTTAACATTAAAATTCAACTATTTGTTTTATACTTTTGAGTTTACTGAGCTCAGTCTGGTTTGTTGTCCTATTAATTCTTCAACGTGTGATTGTTATCCGTTCGTCGTAAATATGGATATCTCTTTCAAAAAGTTGAATATTATGGAAGGGTTTTTGGGTCTAAATAAGATGATCTGCTAATTTGTGTAATCCATTGTTGAAATGTTCAAAATGTCAAAAATACTTATTATGATACCGTCAACTTGGTCATATTGCTTAAGTAAATTGTAATAAAACAAATGTTTTTTGTCATTTCCTCACTCCAACTCATCAAACTACACTTTACATATCATTTTGGTATTATCATTTTAAACATATCATTTTCTACATATCATTTTCAACATTTCTCTAAGCGCAATATGCAAATGAGGTCAAAAGGCGTGGCTTTCAGAAAAATGTTTTCACACACACTAATAATACCTCCCAAGGAAAGATAACTAGGCTAAACAGACTCATACGGAGACAGACCATATGTCTTTCTCTGTAGCTCTATGTCAGTCTCTTTCTATAATATGTCTCTCTGTCTCGCTCTGTTTGTCTGCCTTTTGCTCTGTCTGTATCTGATTGTGTTTGTATGTCTCGGCCTGTCTGTCTTTGTGTTTCTGTCGGCCGTTCTCTCTCTCTCTAACACTCTCCCTTTCTGTCTGGCCGTCTCCCTGTCTGTGTTTCTCGGTATGTCTGTCTTTGCGTTTATGTCTGCATTTCTCTTCCTCTCTCTTTGCCCCCTGTATGTCTTTGTCTCTCTCTTTCCCTCTCCCTGTTTGTCTGTCTGCCTGTCTGTCTCTCTATGTCTGTCTCGGCCTCTCTCCCTCTCTGTATCTGTCTCCCTGTGTCTGTCTGCCTGTCTGTCTTATTCTGTCTGTCTACCTCTTGCTCTGTATGTCTGTGCTGTGTCTCTCTCTGTATGTCTGTCTTCCCCTTGCTCTGTCTGTCTGCCTGTGTCTCTCTCTCGGTCTGTATGTCTGAGTCTGTCTGTCGATATCATGTTTTGTCTGCCTTTCTCTTGGCCTCTGCATGTTTCGGATTCCAACATCAATCACATGATTTACATTGAATCGACACGGTACAGTCCGACCTTCAACCGTTGGGTGTGAATCAAGCAATTACCAATCAATTATCGGTTAGATTAAAACTCAATGGGTGTGAAGCCACAAAAGATGGGGGGGGGGTGGCCTAGTGATCTAGAGTGCCACGCTTCGACGTGTAGCTGGCCGGTCACCTTTGGCTTGCGGCTGTGGTTTCGATCCCTGGTGTGAGCGTATGTGGCATGGAGATAGGGGCGCCTTCTCAACCTCGTGGGTTTCCTCCGAGCACTGCTAAAGACTCCTACGCGCAAGGGAATTATTGAAATGAAATTAACCATCTCTCTTTCTCTCGCTCTATATATGTCTGTTTCTCTCTCTGTCTTTCTGTCTCTCTCTCCCCCTCTCCTTCTCTCTCTGCCTGATATGCTGTCAGTGTGTGTCTGTCTGCCTTTTCTCTACTCTCTCTCTCTCTCTCTCTCGTCTGTCTCTCTCTGTTTTATTATAATTCTTGGATTTCCTGTCAGGCTTAAAGTGTTTTAAACATTGTTAAATAAAAATGTTTTACAATTTGTCGTATTCTTTTTTTTATTAATCAAAGCTTGGACCTTATAATTATAAGGTCCATGATCAAAGGAACATTTCATAATTAAATGGCCTTAATTTATAAGTTAAGTTTTCATGAAATACTCCTTAAAAAGAACGGTAAAGAAAGACAAGTAAAATTTAAATTTGATTTCAAACACGTTTTTAATATGTTGATTTTATTTTTACAGGGGCTAATATATAGTTTCTATACATTTCAATTAACACAACATGCCATTAATTATTAAGTAAAGTCGTAAAGTCCAAATCCATACAACCCACATATAGCAGCAGACGATATTTATATACTATTCAAAAAAAGTATGGGATATTTGATTTTGGGGGCATAATACTAAAATATGCAAATGACTACGAAAAAAGTCACTATAGAACCTAACAGAAGAAAAATTTCCAGTTACATGTGACGCCCAAACGCACCAATAGCACCAGGTAATGCTTGGGATCATCTTGGGGGTCCAACCCAAGATTTGCACGACTCTGACTTTGAATGTTACAGTCATTGTGGCATTGAATTCCAGGGTGGAAACATCAGTTTAATTGTTTTAGTGACCAGAAAACAAATTTTGATATGCGTCGGCTTACAAAAAATGAAAGGTTACGTGCCCTTGGCATGCTACAGATCGGCACAACACAGGCGGTTGTGGCGCGGACGATGAATGTTTCTCAGTCTGTCATAAGCAGGCTATGGCCCAGATACCGTGATATACAATCTGTACAGGACAGACCACGCTCAGGTCGACCAAGGGAGACAACTCAAGCCCAGGATCGATTTATCCGTACCTTGGCCTTGAGAAATCGTGTCATCACAGCAAATCAGATCAGCGCTCGTCTTCCAACAGACACTGGTGTGAGAGTGAGTGGCCAGACGATTCGGAATCGACTGCATAGGGGTCACCTTCGCGTCCGACGTCCTCGCGTGATCCCTTGTTTGAGAGATCATCACATTCAGGCAAGATCGATTTATCCGTACCTTGGCCTTGAGAAATCGTGTCATCACAGCAAATCAGATCAGCGCTCGTCTTCCAACAGACACTGGTGTGAGAGTGAGTGGCCAGACGATTCGGAATCGACTGCATAGGGGTCACCTTCGCGTCCGACGTCCTCGCGTGATCCCTTGTTTGAGAGATCATCACATTCAGGCAAGACGTCGTTGGTGTAGGGATCGTCAACACTGGGATAATCGACGCTGGAGCAATGTGATGTTTTCAGATGAGTCAAGGTTCACTATTGATTTTTTGGACAGACGTAGGAGGGTGTGGCGTCGTCGAAACGAGCGCTTCCAAGACGTTAACGTCATCAGACATGATCGATTTGGGGGTGGTTCTGTTATGGTGTGGGGAGGCATCACTGTTGCTGGAAGAACGGCTTTACATGTTGTTGCAGGGCGTGTTACAGGCCAGTACTACCGGGACAACATCTTGGCAGTTGTGCCGTTCGCACGACGTCATGGCCGCCGTTTCATCTTCCAGGATGACAACGCAGGATGTCACAGGGCCAGGATCGTTACAGGTTACCTCCAACAACAGAACATCACCACATTACCCTGGCCAGCACTGAGTCCCGACCTCTCCCACATCGGGCATGTCTGGTACATGCTTGGACAGAGGTTACGTCAGCGTCAACAACGTCCTGCCAATCTCAAAGAACTTGCTGCTGCGTTGCAACAGGAATGGGACAATCTGGACCAAAATGACCGTAGACGTCTCATTAGGAGTATGCCACGTCGGATCAATGCTTGTTTGGCAAACAGAGGAGGATTTACCCGTTACTGACTTTGTTGTGATGCTGTGGTAACTTTGCTGTTTGACCCCGGGTATCATTTTACCCTTATAATGGTCAGTCTGTGCCTTACTTAGTTTAACGATCATTTGGAATAAATCGATGAATGTGAACTTCATTTCATTTTGTCATTTGTTTCTTCGCCAGTTTCATTAGGTGACTTTAATAACACTTAAAAATCAAATATCCCCTACTTTTAGAACAGACGCGCACTGCTCTTCTGCGCTATTGTACCTTGAAACTCGGCCATGATTAATGCATTTGCACTATGAGGCCACAGATCACTAATTATTTCCCCATTGACTTCAATGTTAATTCTCGTCTCTTAGACCGGCTGTAACTTTTTCCCAGATATTCGTTGGGTAGAACGCTTTCTGCCACAGATGGAGCAACATGTGGCAAACTCTTGCCCAAAAGCATGTATGAGGTTCTTCATGAAAAACTTGAGATACACAAGCTGGAAGTAGAGACCGCTAACCAGGCAATTTTCGGCCCCCCCTTTCAAAGTAACCAACCTCACAACTCTTGTATCCTTCCGCCTCAAAATCATGAATATTCACCAAAACCTGGCAGAAAATGTATTTTCAAACCCTTTTCTTCGATTCTACACCAAAAAGTAAACAAAAATCACCATGCAAAAGGGGGAAAAGGGAAAGGGAGAGAAAGACTGAAAATAACTTGGCCCTACAATTTGTGGGTACCGACGTAGAAATATTTAGTGATCTGTGTCCTATATAGGGGTGAAACTTCAGGTATCACTAAAATGCCCTTTTTACATGCTTCCCATATGTTCTGACAACGCACCGGTGTGAGAAAATCAAAATCAAAGAATAACTGCAAAAATGATGGCCCTTTAAGTATACAAGCTGCTTTATGTACAGCAGTGCATCTCAGGTCCCTGGGCCTTTTGTGCTAAAATTTAAAAATCTTTCTTATTAAAGGCAGTATTTGAGTTTTGTGAAAAAATACGACACGTAACAAACAAATTACACAGAAAACACTCATAATCTGGAATTTTTTTCAAAAATATATTTTTTTACTGTCATGTCGTGAAAAATGTACAGAATTTACATATAGCATCTTTCAAAAAACCAAGAATTTAAGAATTTTCCACTTTTTTAGATAGCCAGACTGGCAATTAATATATTTTTGGAAATCCTGGACAATATGCAAACAGAAAAATCACAAAACTGTTGCATTGATTGAAATTATAAAGGTTTGTACTGAAACATGTAACCCCACCCCGCTAAATGCCAACGACTGAATCAATCTTATCTTTGGTTGCAAAGCTAACATTACCAAAAGAATCTGTCTAACAGATATGATTTCCCATCCCTGGCTAATATATGAACATAAAAACTAAACTAGGTGCAATAAATGTGAATTATGGTTAAAATAGGCCTTGCTGAAAGAAAAAAATGCCATAATTGGCTTATGTCCACCCCTCTCTAACAAAAGGGTCACAGAATACACAATTTTTACAAATTTGGAAAGAGTTCAATGTTATCAATATAGTGATCTGTGTCCATCAATACACGCAGGGTTATTCAGAGTCATCTTTCCTTGGGAGGTATTAGTTGTGTTTGAAAACATTTTTCTGGAAGCCACGCCTTTTGACCTCATTTGCATATTGCTAAGAGAAATGTTTCAAATGATATGTAGAAAATGATATGTTTAAAATGATAATACCAAAATGATATGTGAAAGTGTGATTTGAAAATTTGGAGTGGGGAAATGACATAAAAACATTTGTTTTATCACAATTTACTTAAGCAATATGACCAAGTTGACGGTATCATAATAAGTATTAGACAATTCAGCAGATCATCTTATTTAGACCCAAAAACCCTTCCATAGAAAATATATCTACAATACAAAGTTAAAACGTCAAATGCAATCTTATAATACTCTTCCCAACATTTTTTTTTTTTACCTCGTTTTAAAAACTCGATATATATTTTGAGCCAGGAGGAATAACCCTTTGAAAAGTTTTCTTAAAGCTTAACTATCTGAAATCATTTTCTGAAATCATTTTCTGAAATCATTTTCTGAAATCATTTTCAAAGTTAAAAGTTATACTTATAATTTACATTTCTCACTGTTTTTTTTTAAGTCTATGACTGAAGTCGAGTGTCGATCCCTGCATTGACCGAGAAAGTTCATCGGGATTTTCCGATGTGGTTTACTCTTGTTAGTGGTGCCGCACAAGGACAGGTGTCTAGTTTTTCGATGGGACAAAAAACCGAAGCCCCGTGTATAAATTGGTTTGCACGTAAAAGATCCCTTTGTAATTGGGATTTGATATGAGTAGGTCATAGTGCCTCGGCCCGTCTTCATTGACCCAGTTTAACGTTAAACCCCACTTTATTTCATCCTGTTTAGTCTGTTGTACAAGATTCATAATCATCCAACTCGTGCATTTTCTTACCGTGACGACCTTTCTACGTTTACGTCATCATAATTCTTAATTCCATCGACGCATCCTTCAGCCCCCGCCCTCCCCCGTCCACATGTTTACTTTGACATATATGGTTTGTTTGACGTGAAGTATTCGTGTTATAGGCCGGGTATGTGTTCTGGTTGCTTAAATCATAGAACTAGAATACTGCTATATTGTGAAGATGTTCTCAGTAACAAATTAGTGGTTGGTTTCCTAGAGTCGACTTATAATGGAAGATCTGGACAGACAGGAACAGTCTAAATATGGGGCTTAAAAGTACCATCTTCCAACATTCTGAAACGAAGTTATTTTGGAATGGAACAATAATATTATAATATACCTGGTTTTAGGTACCTTTGTCAAGCATCATCACCAGGTGACATACAGGTTGAATATAACGTTATGTAACCGATACGTCAATTACAAATGGCTGCTTTTAATGAGAATATTTTTGGCGGCTTCATTGAAAAATATCGGTGACAATCTGATTAATATGTGTGTTTTAATCCTCACTGGTCCACTAATTACACACTAATCAATAACATCTAGGGCATTGTCATCCATTCTTCTCATCTTTCTTCATCTATTTTGGAAGTAAATTTCAATATTGTAATAAGTCAGTGAGTTTATAGGCATCCATCTTGTTAGGTCCGGGTTGGTATGTCCCAGAAGAATATCACTGTTACTAGAGCAAAACCAGTTATGTATTGTTTAAAGATTTGATTTGGATATCCGTTTGGTTTCGTATGCTGAGGTACTCGCACGTAGAAGAAAGACCACACGGCCTAAATTCAAATAGGATTTTGACATATTAAGTCAACAAAGTTTTTTGTTTTAAAAAAAAAACCAATTAGCCTGAAAGATACTTCATGAATCATCTGGAAAATAAAGTTTAAAAACCACATTCCATTTAGGGGTTACGAACTATATAAAGTATATAATTCATGTCGCCATTGTGAATATACTAAGTCATTCCGCTAGCACTAAATTGACCTTAGGCACCGCTAATTCCGGAAGTACCTTTGCTCACGGTAAAGGTATGTTGTGATGTTTTCGTACACCTCAATATTGTGGGCGCAGGTCACCTGCGGCAGGTGATTTGGTCCTATTATGGCAAAGAAAGATGATGGGAGTGTTAACCGTTAGATGATACTATTTTGCCATGCTTGTGTAGTTTATGTGATATGTCATGCAACCCCGACAATCGATTACAATCAAGAATGTCGTTACCTTTTATCTAAAAGAATGTATTTAAAAATGTATTTTTACTGTCGTTTTAGGGGTGAATCTAAACGATTGTATCGATATGTTCTTGATCAAGTCTAATTTACATAATTCTAACATCCGTTTTCTTGTAATCTGGATTTGGTAGTTCATTAGTTGAAGGGAAAACTAGAGTGAAGGATTCATTAATTTCTAGTCCAATTAATTCAATTGGAAACAAATTAATCTGAAGTAGGTGTTCCTGCAATTGAATTCTTTGTTTTGAGAATTCATTGATGTTGTTGCATCTCAGCACGGGTCAGCTTGGAGGTTAATGAAACACGGTCGTGGTGTACAATAACAATTGCTCGTATTGATGCCACACGTGTACAGGATCCCACAAATCATTAGTTACGTGCAGAGAATGGACAGAGTGGACCGCGGCCTCTGGCATTCATTACAGGGAGAGTTATGTCAAAGATTAAAATCAAATTTCAATCATTTGTACCTAACGTATTTTGAATAAAAAGATTATTTCATCCGCTTGAACATAACATGTAAAAACTGCCTCCCTCATATTTCTGAGTACAAAGATCTATTTCCCATTCACGGACGAATGCAATCACCAAACATCTGCATGCTTTTACAAACCATTCTCTTCTTTTCGAAGATAAGCATGTTCTGATAAATAGAATTAATTCATAGAAAAATTATTGCTTTTATTTATCGTTATCAAACAATTTTTTTTATAAAGAATCAAGCCTCGGTAGTATCAAATCCTAAAAGTTTAAAAACGATTCCGTTTTTTTCTTATCTCGGCACGTGTACAATCAAAGCAAATCTATGTTTTTTCCTGACGTGTCATTGACATGAGTAACGAAGTAAACACATTAAAGCGCCAGTTCGTCTGGTGACGATTCGTAGTAAATGGCTAACTTCCCATCATTCTCGGTTACTGTCCACTCCACATCCGATATCGGTAAAATGAATACTAACAATGGTCTTTGTTTCGCCTCAAGATTCTTAAAAAAACTCGAGGCCAATACATGTAACCGAAATTTCAGATTTTTAAGAATTTTCTTTAGATGAAACCGTTAAATCTTTTTAGAGTGCGCACAACAGAACATATACCCGTCGGTGCTAAATCATTAGATCAATGACTAAAAGTATAGGTTCTTTTGGATTTGTTTTGGGGTCATGATTAAAAGAGGCAAATCAATGTCAACCACAGTCTTCGATATTGCAAACATTTGGGACCTAGAAATTGACAGAAGTGGGTCGTAACGCATATAATACTGTAATATGAATGCATATAAGCTGATTTACATTCAATGGTTTCCGTTTCCACTCTAGTTTCAAATCAATTATGTTACGCGAAATAAGCCAGCAGTCTAAGTCGAATCCAAGTTTCTAGCGCCTGGTTATTCCAGTCTACATACGCCGCTTGATTTGGTTCAATGTATCTAGCCTCGTTTCCCGAGTGTCTTGCTAGAACTGGGACTGAAATGCATTTATTATGGTACACGATTCGTGTACCAATGGTAAAATGTTTATTTTTGTCTTAAATATTGAATATCATAACCCATCTTTTTCCGGCAAGATCACAGCGTCAAAGTTGATATAAATTGACAAATAGTTCGTGTTTTTAAAGTTGAAGATTTTGGATGATATTGAGTTTGAGACTTAGCACCTATAAAGGTCAATTTAAATCAATATTGGTGATGTTATCTTACCGTGAAAGGATGGACTTTTGATATCCAATATTTAAGACAAACCTGATTAGAAATTACAGTAATGATATAAACGATTAAATGTACTTTTACAATACATTATTATAGCTGTTTCGGGCCATTCATGCCCATTTTTAGATGCGAAAGTAGAGTGGGGCAAAGAAATCGCCAAACCTTTTAGAAGGAACGAAAAAGTGTCACTCCGTGTATACGCTGGCGTTCTCGTAAAAGAACTCGTGGCAGTTGGCATTTGGTGCAGAGTATAGTAAATGTTCCCTCAGCACACTGCATTGTGTGTTTCCGTCTCCAATAACCCGGCTGGTGCCAATAAGTAGGGCGGTAAACATAACATATTACATTTGATATAGCGCATATTACCGCCATTCATTTAATGGCGCTTCACAAAATCCTACACGAAAGTTAAATGAATGCTTTACGGAAAAAGTATGTTTTGAGTTTCTTTTAAAAATCGGGTACGGCATTGCTTTACACTTTCTGGAAGGGTATTCCAGAGCCGCGATCCTTACACACCGAACGATCTGTCTGCAAATGTTTTATGAAGATCTCGTGTTGTATGATGAAGTTTGGGACTGTAGGTGGACAGGGACAAGTCTGTAGGGACACATATACGTTGTCAAGACCTCTATATACTTTCCGGTCTTCGGTTTATCTATCTGTTTGTGAGTCATAAGCGAGCAAACGATTCCGTTAGCAACCCGTCCGGAAACGCCCCTTTTGTACTTTTGCCCATGCTCTAGTTTTCAAATCTTTAAGGAAGCGGAAATACCAATAGCTTCTAATCTCTATAAATAGTGTTGATGCACAAGAATATTATAGATTGTGGTTTAAAATATCTGTGACCACTTTTGATCTATTATAAAGATCACTTATGGCTGATAACCTTAAAGAATTGGATAAATATCATGATGGTACCAACTACAACAAATCAAATAGTCAAGATTGATAGAACCTTTCATATTCTCCATGTTAACAATTCTATAGCCAGAAGAACTGATAAAATAACTTCTCAACAATTATAACACAGTTTGCTATATTTGAAAAGAATATTGACAATCCCCTAGGCTACATTTTCAAAGAACGATGCTCGTCATCTACTGTAAGAATTTCTAGATTTTCTTTAGTTTATGTTAATTTACTTCAGTAGAATATCGAATTTCTTTTGTAAATTTCAAACAATTTGACATTTTTCAGTTATCCGGGGCACAATATCTGAATTTCTGATTTCTCCCGAGACTATATAAATTATTCATGTTCCCAAATGATCTTGTTAAATGCAATTCTATGCACGAATTAAAAAAAAGAAATCACTCAATTATATTTTGGATTAGTAGTATATACATCCTTACATCTCATAGTTAATAGAACAAATAGCATTCATGGTTAATGAGGATCCCAATCAATATACTATCCCTGACCCAAAATTACGATCGCTGAAGAAATAAGTTACGTTAGATTGTTGGCACCCCCATCCAACCTCATGGGTTTACGTTTACTCTGCCCCCCCCCCAATCTTTCAATGCTAAAGACCCCTGCGCGCAAGCGAATAATTGAACTATATGTTAGTAACAAAATGACCTTGTTTATGTCGAGTGGACGTTGTTCCCCATTTCTCTCTCTGTCCATTAATATCTTGTAATACAAAAGTACATAGACATTTTGCTAGTCAGGTTGACGTCTTTACAAACTACTATTTTATGTAAATGACAATTTACGCGAGATTTCTTACTACTAATAATTAATACCGGTAGTTTTATTTAAAGGAGGGACAATTTGTAAGCAGGAAATCCCATCGATTACTCTCTCCAATTTAATTGATTGGCGTGTATTTGTTAATTCTTATTGATTAATTCATTTATTGATTTTTTTACTGTTCGTTTACAGAATAAATTTCATTCTATTTCAGTAAATGTATATGAGTAGTTTAAAGCCTCACATAACTCATTTCCACGTTATAAATATATAATCAAACAACGAACTTGATGTTTAAACCAAAACCAGTTCCAATACAAAATAGACACCGAGAGAGCTATTTAAAGTAATTAGACGAATCAAACAAATAATTATAAACACGTTTGGTTTGCAGGCGTCACATAGGATCAAACATCTTTTTTATATAAAAGTTCCACGTCTCTAGTGCCTCAGAAAGGATGCGTAGGAGTGGGTTCCAGACCACGAGCACATGAATAATTTCCCCTCTCTTCTCTTTATTTTCGTCTGTCATGTCAATGTGTGGTGATACGTTTAACACGAGCCAATCCATTTCAGGCAGGTTTAATAGCTCTTAATGAACTTTGGTGTGGACGGTTGGCAGGCAACCAAAAATGATGTTTCAAATTGTTCTCGCTCTAAATTGCTCGGTTTCATGATGTTGTGGTTTATCAGGTTTATGCAACGACGCACATAATTTCTGAAACGCGCCGCAACTTGTCGAACATCTACAACTACTGAACAATACTCTTGCCATTTTTCTAACATAAATTCCCCCACTCAGGTTAAACATTTGTCTGCGATATAACTTGTAGCACTATAGGTCTTATTTCCTATATCTACAGCATTAATAGCATAACAACTTTATAACAAAAAAATGATAATGGCTGCTTGAAACATCTGGGTGAGATCTAATGGAGCTCGGTTTACACCCTAATTTATACCGCCTAATTTCTGTAGGTTCGTGATTAACCTTGACATTAATTTCCATTCCAAATATGGAATAACCCCTTATATTTCACACCAATAGATGAGGTGATACTCTTTATTTGGTCTGCCAACCATTGGGCAAATAACTTGAAGAACGTGATGGATATTTTGACACCAGTTATGATTTTACCAAAATATCACAGTTTTTATTATGTATAGCTATATATTCCTGTTCAATAGGTACGTCGTGTGATTTGATTTTAAAGAAAGAGTGTTTTAACAATTTTCCCCAGACACAATATGGTCTTAAAGACAATAGTCTTACAAACTTCAGTGGAAGCGGATATTAAATAGCACTACATCAGACAGAGAACAATTCTTTTCAGTGTCTTTTTTAAGGTGTGAAGTGCTGTCATGAGTTGACTTGTTATGCAAGGTTCAAGTTGGGAGTGTCAGCACTGGGGACTTGAATAGTATGAGAAAGAGCAAAGTGAACTCTTTTTATATACAATTCATAGACATTTAATTACAGTAAACAATTAAGTCTGTGTTGCACTGGTTATCTTTTGATTAATATATTTTATATCAATTGTTTCCAGGGGAAACACTAAAAGTAGATAATTGGTGTTTTGTCATGTCACATTGCAATTTTCTTACAATAATCAAATCAATTGAATTCAACTGGTTAAGACTATCGATTAATAATCAAAAATCGATGATCGGCAGAGCAGACGTTTGTATTTCTTAAAGTGTGTATCTTTTGGGAGTTGAAAACTTGTTAGAGTGACGTCAGTAATAAGCAGGGTGCTCATAAAGACCGTGAGGGTCGATTATTCCAGAAACATTTCAAAAAATTTAATGGCGCAGGTGGAAAATACTTATTTAAAGGCCTAAAGTACCATCGTAGAATATCTTGTTTCGTTTTTGTTATTCGCAGTTGATGAAAACATTAACGATTTTCGTTAATTTCCGGGCGGCGTCTTTTGATTAGTTTAAATAAATCAGTTGTATTTGTATGCGGCATTTCGCCCCCTTAACATGTATCAATAAGATCGTCAATAGAACTGAGCAGTCTTCTTCGATTAGACATTTTAAACTAGATAAGACGCGACATCCATGTAAACTATATCGATTTTAAATGTTTTGATAGTGTTTCTTTACAGATTTAAAGTTGTCTGATAGTTGCGACATTTCCATTTTTTCGTACCTGTGTGATTAATCTATGTTGTATATTTCCTGATCTGTTTATTCTTCATAATAGACATTTTCTGATTTTTATCAATTTCTTTTACTGCCCTTCCATCATATTTGAACATACAATACATCACAAAAAATTAGGTCCGTATTTGGCTGAATATAAAGTAAAATTGTGTTTAACTTCCTACTTTTCTCTTATTGCCCCCCCCCCCCCATTATAAAAGACACATATTTCTGTCAATAGCGCCTAAAATATTGCAGAAAAAGTGATGGCCATGGGGAGAGATATGTTATTCCACATATCCACAATGTAAATGACCTCATAAAAACAGTGTTAGTGATTAGCATGACCCGATTAAAATACAGTAGAAATTCAATAGAAAGACAATCTTACTGTACACGAAAACTTATCACTGGATTTCAGATAATTGCTTGATACTTGAATGTTTCACATATAATTAATTAGTTTTAGCCACTGAAATTTAGCTGAATCAACTTCTTTGAAATGTGACAAAATTAAAATACAGGTTTCCTCAACAATTGAAGGGGAATTAATCTGAAGTTAAACTTTCGCTGTTTTGTTTTTGTTGTAACAAAAATACGTTTATTACTTTAAAGAAAATATGACTCCTAGAAACTTTGTTATGCGGGATTTACGGACAGTACAGCGAGACATTCTGTGCCGTAATATAATTATAATATCCGTACACACGCGTGAAATGCACTAAAATTGCACTGTATTATTGCTTTATAATTTGCACACACGTGCGATTTACTCTTGGCGTCATAATATGGCGTCATACACGTTAGCACACACGTGTGACTTATACAATGCTAAAAACTGTAATATGGCTTTATAATTGTCTGATATTACTTGTTGGTAGTTTCACGACTAAATACTACTTCAGAACTAAAGAATGATGTTTCCAAATCTATGGCAGTCTTAAACTACAAAAAAAAACCAACAAACAACTCCTCCTTTACAATATGGTGGTTAATTGATTTTCATTGATTGGCGCCGACTGACTGTGATAACGGGGATAAAGGTGATTTTGTCTGTAAGTCGTGTCTTCTTGGTGGGACTAAATCATCTGATTATTGCCAATTGATGAGGATAAGAAAACCTTCTTCTATAGATCATACTTTAATAATCAATCACTCATAACTCATTATAGCACTACAACAATATATGGAATGGTATTCCAGTTTGCTCTATTGTCGATACGCATATATATAAGTATCTAAAACCAAAATCCCGGATCAAACCGCCCTAATATCACAACCACGTCAAGAGCCAACTCGGACAGGAAAAATGATAAATGCGTTACTATGGAATTCGTATGTACCTATGAAGGATGTAAGAAATGCTCAATAAAGTATATATGTAAATATATAAAACGTAATACGGGTGGAATACAGATATTCTAAAGCATTGTACGTTTACTAAAGTATATAAAATGTATGGTGCGTTAACTAAAGTATATGAAATGTTCATACATTTGTTAAAGTATATAAAATGAATAATAACGCGTTTACTAAAGTATATGAAAAGTATAACAGATTTAATAAAGTATATACAACATCTATCTTCTTTGATTGACATTTAGTAATTGAACATATTAGCACAAAGTACAATTTTATGGATATACAATTACTGAGTTTGATACTAAACGACGTTTCGACGAGGATACTCAAGCATATCCTCGTCGAAACCAGGACGCCCCCTCCCCTGAAACGATACCTTTGCAGCACGCAATTACGAGTGTCGGTAGATACGGTGACGTCCATCAGGAAAACTGGGGTTGAATCGGGATTCATCCGAGAAGATGACATTTCGTGCAGAAACCCCTAATTTGCGGCCCATGGTCGTCTGGTGTCTTCGGGCTGTTTGAGGGCTGATCTGACGTTGCCGTGTTCCAACAGTTTCCCTGTCAGTAGCAGTAGGTGGCTGGAACCTATTGCGCAGATGCTGTAGTTGGATGTGGTGATCTTGAGCAGCGGTTGTTAAAGATGATGCTCCAGGTCGGTGTCGATGGGTAACTCTTCCAGTGTCGTGGAAGCGTTGTCTAAGGTGAGTAATGGTCGACGACCGGACATCAAAGTGTCTGTCGACGACCACATGCGAGACCTCCTGATCCAACATGCCAATAGTGTAGGGGATGCACGCGCAAAATGTGTAACATTGGACTTCTTAAAATGGTGAAAAAAAGACAAGTCTTGTGTTACCGAGAAATGGTATTGGGATCAAACCCAGAACTCCACAAAAAGAGATCCATCACAAGTGTCACCTATGTAACATATGATGGGAAAGTCCAATAAAACGTTTACCAGAAATATTTCACGAATTAGGCATTGCCTCTTTAATTTAGTTAGTGATTCATTTTTCCGGCTGTTTCATTTTTGGTCTATTGTTAATCAGAAGCTCCGATGTATTGTATATTCATTGATAAACCTTTGATCTGGTGTTGCATCTTTTATTTACGGTACATGTATATACTAATAAATTATGGTCGCTTGTTTTTTTTTTATTAAAACGAAAAAGGATATAGTGAAATCAAACAGTAAACTCGAGATTCGTTCCCAGGTTGACAGCCCAGTTGCCCAACGGCTCCAAAACCAGAGCACTCGATGAGAACAGTATTTTTGACTTTAATAGACAAATAGAAGTAGATTATGAACGTTACTCCACATTGACAATTTAAGTTTGTATTATCCTAATTCTGATTGATTGTCTTTATTATCAAACATACTCTCTGTGACCTTTTAACCTATTATTTTTCCTTTCACATGTTTTGTCTTGATTGAATCTAATAACTATGAATATGATTGATGACAAGGTATTCTATATTTGGATCCGGTTAGAGTTGAGTTTAGATATTACATCTGATTAAAGTTATCCTGCAAACTAAAAATACACTTCTATAATCTTGTCAACAGCAGACATTCATCTTGTTTAGAAATTAAAAATTATAATGTTATTATTGACGCTGGATCGTTCCATAGTTATAATAGTGTAAAATTGACATCGTATATGTTAAAGACGATCTGACTGAAATGGCGCTCATTTCGTTTTACCTCTTCTGATGTGTAAACGACTTCTTTCATAGAGGCGAGATCGTGAAGCAGAAAACCGAGATGGTCAGAGGTCTTCAATATTGTTTTTGTCTGATTTGTGGCTCTAAAGAATAAGTTCATCGAAATGTTTCAATATAATTATTACAGGATAAGGAATTAATTTAACAATGGGGAAAATATTCCACCAATCTGAATCCAGTAGAAAGTCCCCTGATTTGTCACAGCCTTCAATATGCCTTTCATACGATAAACATTTAAAATAACAACATTTGACATTAAGTATTATTGCAACTGTTAATAGGTTTACTGAAGTCAGAGAATGACAATTGATATTATGGGCATGTTTTTGTCAATAAACTACAGATCGATCACCAATAATTTACCAAAGAAGATTTACTCATCATTCACAGCTTTCTGAAGACAGGTGTTTTCTTAACTTTTTAGTTCTGTCAACTTATCGTTATTGATACATAGTACATGTAATTGACCATGTAAACGATATTGACAGGATCTGAAAAATCTACAAGACGGAATCGTCACCTGGAGCCAGACCGCGGTTGGAATTTCTGAACGGAACAGCCATTAAATCAAGATAATTAAATACAGGTTTCATTACACCCCTAGACTGGTATAAACAGAGAAAAATTAAATGTCTTCGGTATAATTATATCATGTTTCACACGACTCATATATTACTCATATTATAACATCGACTCAAATTTCAACAGACCGATCCTGATTCACTGTTATAACACAGAATTTAAATGCTCCATTACTGAAAATGATTTCCCATTACTTTGTAAAATATGCATGAAACAATGCTGATGATGGCGTACTCTTTGGTACTGTTAGAGAGATGAAAATTAACATATTTAGGGTGACATCACACTAATAACACAAAGTGAAATTAGTTCACTTCCCAAAAGAATTGCTACTAATTAGAATCAGAATAAGTAGTGGGATTGTATATCAGGATTTATAATATTTAAGTAGTTTGTACAAGATACAACACATAAGACAATATTTGTTGTTTCTACAAACTGCGTGGGCAATTGTGCTTTTTGGGTATTTTGACTGGTGTCCGATCAAAAGTGAAACAGAATGATCCACTAATTTCGAAATCTACATTTTCGCTTGACACTCTGGTATACGCCATATCCACTCAATATAAGGTTTGCCCTAGCGCTTTCAGATACCTTAAAAACGTGCGCAAAATATATAAATTTTAAAATAAAATATCGAATAATACGTTCACATTTCAGATTTTAATGGATTTTGGTGTGAAAGCATTATCATTGTGACAGTAGAACCTTTTGTCATGATCATTTTTTGTTCGAAGCATAGCTGTACACGATTTAGTCTGTACATGTATTTTTTCGTATTGTGTATCATACATGCGTTAGCTTGAATGTTCACTGAACCAGTGAGGCTAGCGAGTTGGTGGAAATTGAAAAAAAAATCAATTAATTTTCGGATTTCACTGTTAAATTAGTTTATCATGAAATATGTATCCGATTGTAACTGGTCTTATTATACGACTATTGCCTAATGAAATTGACATCAACAGCGGTTCCAATCAAACTGATCACTGCTTCATATAGTCTTGGCTTTAAACTATTAGGTGGTATCGAATTTGGTGCTGTGATAATTACCGTCAGAAATTATTTTAAAATAATAAAGAGAGATGTCGAACACGACGACATTTTGTTCACGATATTTGTCTGAAGGTCAGACATGTTTGTAACTTTAAGTATCTATTTAAGCTTACCCAAATCTTGTTTTCATTTAGGTAAAGAAATGGTGGATTATATAGCAGACTATCTGGAAAATATCCGTAGCAGACGTGTCTTTCCAGACGTGAAGCCAGGCTACATGAGAAACTTGGTACCGGATGCAGCACCTATGGAAGGCGAACATTGGGAGGATATATTTAAAGATATCGAACGTGTTATAATGCCAGGGGTAGGTAGATATAGATAAATAATGTCAACATGGTTCCAGCCTATGACTGTAGATATAGATAAACAATGTCAACATGGTACCAGCAATGACCATGTAACTGACCACTGACAACTGACTTATTTCCGTATTGGCTAAGTACAGTTGCGGTCTTTGAACTTTGCTAAGCCAATGACCTTTCATATAGAACGTTTTTCTTTAGAGTACTCGATGGTGGACCAGTGTGGGAGTGGGTGGGTGGGAGCGTGATGGGACGAAAGTGTTAAATAAAATATTTATTAAGCTACGGAAAATGCCAGCACAAATAGCTACAACTGAAATTCCTCTTTTAGTTAATATTGAATCATTAATACGATTTACGATATACCAGAGACGTAATAAATATCTAAGAAGGGTTTATACCATATTGCTATAATCCCAAATTAGCCAGGTATTTCTTCTTGCACTATTTGATTTGTGATAAAGGTTAATCGGATGATAGAAATATCACGAAAAGAAATCAACAAATGACTATCAATAAGATGACAGATATTGATCTATCTTACACCCTTATTTTATACTATTATAGCATCCGACCTGTAATATACAACTATTACCAAAACATCTATGGTCGGCATGTAGTAAATATTAATTGGCACAAAAACATAATAAGGAACACAATTTCTAATTTAATTTAAGCGCCGTTTCGGTACCAGTTCTCTCAATCTAATTAAAACATAGGTCATATTTCGTTTCTTTTTTTATGGTTCAAAATTTTGTTTTCCTTGTCTTTACCACTCGCGTTCTTGTTTATGTGACAGATTAGCCAATTAGACGATCTGTTACGGCGAGTTCTTGCGTTGGTTAAACAAATGTCTGATGTCATAGGTTCAAAAGCAGCTCGTATGCTTCCTGACGCAACCTTCCACTACAGTCGGTCAGATCTTAATGGCGAACGTTAGACATGACTATGTGAATTGTGGGTTAGGGGAACCCGAACGTACAATCCACAGAATGAAGTCATATGTACAGGGCTGTCTCCAGACTAACGTTCTCCGATCTTCATGTAGTAGAGGCCATAGAAAATACTATGATAAATAACGAAACGAAATATAGATTTGTATTTAATCAGATTTCGCTTCTCTCAGTACACAGTAAAAAATCATTTTCCTATTTTAAGAAAAATAAGAAAATAATCTTATAACTAGAAATTATTTTCTTAAAATAAGAAACTATCGGGATAATTTTCTAGAGAATATTTTGAATGTCAAAATATTTACTTAAATTAAGAAATATATTCCCAATTAAGATTAAAATTCTTAAAATAAGAAATTTTTCTTGGAATAAGAAAATTATCCTAAGAATATTTTCTTGTATCAAGTTTATGTATAAGAAAGAAAATGAGACCTCTGGATGTTTATTATAATTTTCTTATATCTAGATTTTGTGTCTTGTTTCCGTTGAAATAAGATAACAGCTAGATTGTAATTATTTAACCTATATCGATATTCGAATCGGCATTCCAAAACCGTTGTCAATTTTATATGCTCCCAGTGCCTCCCACATTGAAACACTGTTGTATCTTGTTGTTCCCTCCGTCAATCCATCAACAAAGGCTTGTGGTTAACTTGACATTCAACCTATAGTGTAATTGCTTACATCGAAATTTCACTGTGATATCTCGTAATTTTCTGGGATGACTATACTTGCAATAAAGAGAAAAATACTGAAATTATAACCAACCTTAACCAGGGATAGTTGGGTGGCTTATATGAAAATTTAAATGAATTATTACTATAGGAAATTATGTATTGGTTTTATGGAAGTAGATCCACCTCACAAAAATTCTCAATTTGTTTATTCATTCATTGATTGATAGGACAGACATAATTCTTTGGATGATTTTCATTGTCTTTTTTTTTTTTTTTTTTTGATTCATGTCTTTTGCAAAATTCATGTCATACATATACCTATAAAGCTATCAAAACATAATCATTCCTTCATGGTCCCCCCACTATGTACAAGTTCCATACCCATGACTTCTCAAAGCTGTACTAATATTCCATCTAGATCTATGCCCATGGTATCCTTATAAAATGCAAATCATATACATCGTTACATTGATGACATAACACCAATCAATGATAATGGTAATTTCAATAAATACAAAGATGAAATATATCCTCCTGAACTTATATTAAATAAAGAAAATTCGGGCACTATAAATGCATCTGTCCTTGACTTGGACATCAATATAATTAATAACAAATTTAATGTCGGTATATTCGATAAAACGGACAAATTTGGTTTTGAAGTAGTAAAATACCCGTCAGCTCATAGTAACATACCAGATACGACACTATACAATGTTTTCTATTCACAGGCATTACGATTTTTAAAAATATGCAACAATAAAGAACTATTTCTTTCCCGAATAAAAACTCTTAATTTTAAGTGCACGGCCAAAGGTGGTACACAATTACGCATCTTGAAAGAAATTTCAAAACTTCCATTTCTTCAACATAATAAGTTTTACATTTCTTATAATGATATTACTGACTACATATTGGATAATGATTCTATATAAATTGCTTCTAGATGTCTAGTCCTATCTGGATTATTGCCCTTTTTTTAGGCTTTTAGGAATACACTAATAACTTACGATTTCTTTAGCATTCCTGTTTTGCATTTCTTACGTGGGACATTATATAATAATTATACTATGGTTTGTACTATTGCATGATCTTTAAAACTAATAGTTTTTATATTTTACGTAATTTTATCTAGATTATCGCCCTTTTACCGGGAAATTGCACCTTCTCAACCACGACGTCATAACAACTATTACGGCAGATTCACGTCACACCACTCAGTCAGCAGACGGCTGTCTCCCTAGATAGTCTTCTCCTTTGCTTCTTTGTATTCAGTTGTGTTTTTGTTTCTGTGGCGGTTGCAATGTTTGTCCTAAATGCATTTATATACTTCAATCCTTTTATTGATTTGGTTTTGAACTAGGCCTACTTCTGATACATTTAACTATGTGGTTACTTGTGTAGCGGAATTTATACAACAATATGCTTGCATTCGTTATTCTTGCAACATATAATAGATCATGACTCATGCTGACACTATATAATTATTTCTTTGGGTTGCATTCCCAGTTGTTTTCAAATATGAGTGAAGTCTGTGTCACCACAGGCCCGGGACTGTACAGCGCAGTGGACGCTTACGGCTAGCCCCCGGATCCATTCACTCTCTTTGATTTGTTTATGTTTGTGGTCTTTGAGTATGATGTCTTGCCCATATATTTGTTTTTGTGTAAAATTGTGTGTGGTGCAACCCTCCTGCACTTACTAATACAATACTCATTGCTAGACCAAAACCTACCCAACAAGACATTTAATTATGATAACCCAGATGTCTGGGAATTGTATTGTTATTTTTTTAGTAAACCAATCAACAAGCAGCAACATGCGCCAACTAGAGCTGGGCGATATTTAGGTATTTCGATATAAAAACGTCACAGAAATAAAAACCGTGAAAAATACCGTCTTCAGAAAAATATCGAAAAACCGAACAAACCGCGATTTTCTAGATGATATTTAACATAAATATTGAACAAAATGTTTTCTTTTTCAGGTTATTTACGATATTTTATTGCTTTACGATGAAAAATACTGCTATAAACTCCCGAGTATCCATTCCTTAAAAATTGCAAATGCCGACATAGCATAAGGAGCTTTGTTTACGTCGATCACGTGACTTCTCGCTCACCTTTCTACCCGTTAGAATTAGCCCGGTTTCTGTTCAGTTTCTATACATCTTGACGAATTGTGAAGACCGATACTTTGATTTTGGAAAGTAATCATTGATTTTAGGATAAGATTAAATTTTAATAAAGCAGAAATATAAATAATACCAATTACATTGAGAGTTCCGGTAGACTGATAGTGATTATCATTCAGTGTCATTCAGCGTCGGACGTGTCATGGCTGTCGTGATCCGGGAAAAATATTTGACTAAATCAATGGACACTTTTTGACATAGTACTTAATAGGGGCCTACATTATAGTTTAATTTAGTATCCTTGTATTGTATAATGCATTTTCAAAAAGGTATACTCGTGAATGAGAAAAAAACGAGTTTACAAGTTTAAATGAACCGCATTCACTCGGAGCGTAGCTATACAATATATGCACGGCCGAAAGAGCGGGCAAATAGTCAAATACTAAACTTCTCGGACAAACATAAAGTTGTTAGATTATACAACGATAGAATTGCCGAACATCACGTGCATTTGACGTCATTTTGCACGTAACGTCATACATGATTATGTGACGTACGTCTTCAAAACGACGTATTAGTTTCAAAATGGCAACCCAACTCGCCGCTGCAGACGGTAATTGTATTTCACCGTTTATAATACAACACGATAAGTGATAAATATTCAACAGAAATTGCAGGCACATCCAAGGGTAAGTAACAGTGGTTTTTTTATCTATTATTTATTAGGCCTATACCATGCTGCTCATGCTCGTAATGGATTAGCTACGCCCTAGGCCTGGATCTGTCATAGCTGCTTACTCTCTAAGTCTAACCCTTTGGCTATAGAGTCTACTTAGACTTAGACTTAGGTATTATTATTATGTCTATGATCTATATCATTACTATTCATTATCAATCATGAATTATTAATATTATTTATTATGATTAGTATTGAATAAGCTAAGACTGTAAGAATAAGGTCTAAAAGAATAAGGCACAAACATTTTCTCATTCATTTTAAGTTAACAGTTACGGAAAAGTGTAGCTCTACTAGGGTGTTGTTTTATATTTGACTGAGGCCAGGCTAACTTAAGTGAAGTTCTGTTCATTCGTGGTGATTTTTATGTTCACCTTCTAATCTAATTCTGTGCCATGGCTTCCAGTCCACTCCAGTTTGTGCATACGTGTTCAAGCAAAAAGGTTAATTTGTAAATTACCACAGTGCATCCCAAACAAATGACAACAAAGGGCCTTAAAAGGTGCATAGTTGTTTGGATTATTATTATTATGCAAAAACCGAGGGTTTAGAACTATTCACAATCACAGTGTGAAATATAGGCTACCGTACCACACAGGTGACTGCTTATCGAATAGGCCTACAAACTGTTGAATACAAACTAGATGAGTTCCTTTACATGCACACGACTGACAGTTTTAAGTTTTACATACCATCCAAATTAGTATGCAACATATCTTTCCATTTTAAAATGACCTTGTATTTAATAATAGAAATATAAGATTGGTTTTAACTATATTTCAGCTTTTAGAAGAAATACAGAGAGAGTTGAGGCGGGAGAATACTTTTGTTCCAGCCTGCATGGAGAAGTTGGAGAACATGGGAGGTGATGATTTTGTTTGGAGTCCTTGGCAAGGTATAATAACTTTTATGAATCAGAAAAATGCCAGCTTGTATTCACACTAACGAACGGAACTATTTGACAGATTCATTTTCTGCACCCTTATCAGTGATTTAGACATGCAGTGAGCATATCATTATGAAGATGATCCCTAGCAAATTTGATGAAGATCTGAAAAAAAATACAGGCTACGACAGAGCATGGTTGCCATACCTATGTTAAACAGTATGTTCGGCTAAGTCAAAATATTACAGTAACGCATAATATCGGGCACGGGGGCTGCAAGCAAATAATATCAATGGGTAATAAAATATTTTTTTAAATTCCTTTTTCAGGAATCAAGTTCGCTGAGCAGTTTTAATAGAATCATTCAATAACAGATGACACATTACAAGAAACATTGTATGTGGCCATGTATGGAAGAATATTTACAGAATTACAATAATTCCTATCCAGGGCATCTCTCATCTTAATGGCGTTATATTACGCCTTTAATATTCTCCTTGTGGTCCAGATGGATGTTTGGGGACATGATGTACACAACAGTGATTGCGGAACAATTCACAAAGCTACTTAAAAAATATAGAAAATTTACATCTTGAAGAAAATAAAATTGTTTTGAGAATAATTTAGACTTTCATTATTCCTTTTTATACATCCACTTGTGATAAGTTGTCACCCATGTTCGTCGGTCAATCCATTACTCCACTCCTGATTTGATATTGTATAATCTATAATTTTTATTATTCCTTTTCAATCTGTAGAAAGGAGTAGTTAAATTGTTCTTGCCTAAGATTCTTGTTAGTTTTTTTTTTTTCAAATTTAATGTGCTATTTTTCAAAATATTGGAATTTAAAATTGATCATAATATAAAAAGATGATCTAGAAAAAACAAACATTTTCTGAAATATTAAAGCCATAACATTTAGAAGAAGAATTTTGATTTTATTATTCACCAAACCAAGAAATGCAATCTACTTTTAAGATGTTTTCAATTTTAATTTAATGAAAATATCTTAAAAGTAGATTGTATTTCTTGGTTTGATCGAATTTTGAAAATCATATGGGAACAATCATCAAGAAAATTATTGTTAATATAAGATTTTCAAAACTTAAATTAAGGTTTTCTTTCTTAGGAAAATATTTCTTAAAACTAGATAATTTTTCTGGGTATGATAATCTTGTTTTAAGAATTTCATGACCAAATTTTTTCTTACCCACGGGATATATTATTTTTCTTAAAATAAGTTTCTGAAAACTTATTTTGAGTAATTTTTTCTAGTTATTTTTAACTGTGTAGGCTACTTAAAATAGTAATTGTGTTTTTGTGTAATGCTCTTCGAAAGCCCTTTATTAGCTACATTATAAACAAATTGAAAATTAATTTTAATTAAAGTGACAACTGTAATTGTAAGAAGATTTTGACCACTGGTACGTTATTTCTGTTGCATTCATGTATACTGTCAAATATCTTTTAAATATTCTGTAAATAGGTTAAATGGTGTTTTTAACGTCCTAGTAGTGGGGGCCTTACTACAGGCCCTTTGGCGCGCATGCGCAGACGCCCCTAGCAACGGGTTTGCGCATGCGCATGTCACTTCCGGTCCTCCTTAGCAACGGTCACTTCCGGTGATGACGTCATCGATGACGTCACTTCCGGTGATGACGTCCTTAGCAACGATCGTTTCCGGTGATGACGTCATAGGTGTCGTCATGGCGACGTGACGTCATAGGTTTTTCCGGGATTCCCTAGTGACGTCATCTCCGAAACTGACGTCATCTTTGCTAGTGACGTTATGTGGAATTTCCTTGTTTCTCGGGATTTCTTGGGGATTTCTTGGGGATTTCTTGAGGTTCTCTTGAGGTTCTCTTGAGGTTCTCTTGAGGTTCCAGGTGCTCATTTACTCTCGGGGATTCCCTCCCTTTGCTCTGAGGATTCCCTCCCTTTCTTTTTTGGGCGACATTTTCTAGGGATTCCTTTGCTCTGGGGGGGGGGGGGGGGTTCTCGAGGGGTTCCCTCGCCCTTTCTCGAGGGGTTCCCCAGAGTTAATAACAATACATTTTTTTTAAACACATTTTTAATCACATATGTAATAACAATTTGTAATAACAATTTTTAATCCTATTTTTAATAACAGCAGAACAATTTTATAACGTATTTACATGTTTGAAAAAGAACAACACGTTTGTCCACCCAAACGATTTAAGGATGGAAAATGATTTTGAGCCCATTGATTCACCAGCACATCATTTTGCCGAGTATCGGTACCAAACAATTGCAGGCACCGTTTCGAGTGGCAGATAAAAAATAAACAATAATGTCCACACACAAAACTTGTTAAACTCTGTAACCATTGGGGTTGATGGGTAGTGGGTCCGTGACGTTGACTGAAATCGGCAAAGGCTTGTCCATAGGTTTCGGGTGGGCATCCGTAAGAATCGAAGAAATACAAGTGTCCAGGTCCTTCACACATAAACACGGTCCAGTGGGTGCCGGGGTCCTGTTCGTCGTCGGTATTGACGATGTAGGCTAGAGGATAGGTATGGGGTTGCAACCGGTACAGGTGATTCCGGGACCAAACACCGCCAAAGACGTCAGAATGATACCGCAGGGCCTCTTCTAATTGTAACGTGGATAAAGGACTACCAATCCAGGATGACTTGTCGGTTACGATCGATTTCCAAGACATTGTCGTATTCGGCAAACAGCATAAGATTGAGAGCGTTGGCGGGGGCGGCCGAGAAGCGTAGCTCTAGAGACAGGTTACCGGTGGTTCTGGGGTGTGAATAGGCCCCGTTAGCTCCTCGGTCGTTGGTCAAATCAAAACAAAAGAGTGTGTAACCCTTGATATAATCGTGGAAACTGAGATCCAAATCTTCTCGGGTGTTGAGAACACCCACACGATTCATTAAATCCATGTACGGTGTGATAGCCAATTTATCGGCAAAGTTGAGATCGGCATAATCATCCACGACTTCTCCATTCATGGTCAGGCGAATGTGCTTGAGGTTATGATGATGAAATCGGAACGGGTTCCTGGTATTATGTCCATCGTAAGCTCGGTTACTGACCAACCCCACAAATAGACGCGCGGGTAAGGTTTCGTTAATGAACAGATTATCCAGGACGTGACTGGTGCGGTTACTGGGTACGACCACATCTTTGACGACCATGCGTTTCAAGGGGTACTTGGCATTGGTGGTTTGGAGTTGATTGGTAATCCGCGTGTACATGGTGGGAGAAAGGGTGACGAACGGAATTTCCAAATAAGCTTTGATGAAATCAATCTTGTAGGGTCCTTTGTTGTCGGCATGCATCAGGAAAAATTTAGAGGCTTGTTTTTCCAAACTCAGGCGTAGATCGACCCCGTCCAATAAGTATCTCTCCTGTAAAAACATATCTAAATGCAACCGCGCTTGTAATTCCACCACCTGGCTTTCAGAGATGCGTTTGTAGCGTTCCACCAATCCGGCATTCGTAGGTTCGGGGGAATCTGCATTGACTTTGACGGGTGAGGCTTGATCAAATTCGCCGGCTGTATCCTTGTGCCACAAGACTTGTCGGTCTAAATGGTTCGTCTTGGCTTGTTTTCCATAACTCAGTAAATTCTCTAGGTAAGCTCGATAGGCGTAATTAGGTAGAGGAGACGTGACCAGCGTATCAGAATCTTTTCCCAGCCGCAATTTCACATCTTTAAACAAAGAGTGCATCCAATTATTCACGGGACCCACGGCTTCGTCTGCTGGTAGATTGGTACCATCCTCTTTTACCACTTTGAGTCGCAGGTACAGGGTCGTATTGGCCAAATCGATGAAATCCATACTGGCATTGTTCACCAGAAATTCAATCGGTCCATCGTGATTCAGATCGGGTGTGATGGAATATTTACGTATTTTGGTCACTCTGGTAATGGCCGTGTGCGTGTCGGGCACTTGGAACAATTCTTGCAGTTCATCTCGAGCACAAGGACAGGAATCGTTACGCATTGCTGAAGCCATGGTCGAAGATGTCTGGCCGAGGACGTTTGGCTCGTGAAATGACGCCAGGGGATTTTCTTTTCCTTTTTATAGAAGTTTTGGGTTTGGGTGGTCTGGTGTGTGTTGGTCGGCGTTGGGTTTTGGGTGATCTGGAGGACATGACATCGGCTAGTGTTTGTCGGAGACGCGGTTTTATGGTGCGCTGGAACACATTCTTCAAACTTTGGCCCACACTTTGTTTTCCCGACACTACGCCGAGGGCTGCTTTTCCCAATTCTCCAAAAGTCTCTTTGTTTAAGAAATTGGCTTTTAAGGCGTTCTTTCCGGCTTGCAGAAAGGGTTTCGCCATGTTCAGTAGCCCCTGTAAACGTCCCGCGCCCTTTTGCCGCAAGACACCGCCCCGGTAGACATTGATGGGCGTGCGGGTCTTCATGTTGGCGCCCTTTTGGCGTAACACACCACGATAAAACTGCATATTACGCTTTTCGTCGGAAATGTAGTTTGACGACGACTTTTCCTTTGGTGAATGACACTTTGTGGCCCAGGCCGTTTCTTATATAGAGGCCAATGGTGGTGATGCTGTCGTATTTGAAGGGTTGATAATGGATGACCGTCGGTCGATGATAACCGTGAGAACTGGGAAAGACATCCAATAAAGGCGCCACCATATTCCCCACCCGTTGAGGTTCCAAGAGATCCGCATACAGATAAAACATGGTGTGTCCCACATTGATGTCAAAGGTGTCCGGGGCCACGATGACATCCCTCTGTTTGAAAGACGTTAAATGGTCCAATCGGGGCGTAATTGTGGTCTCGTGAATCCATCCCAACGAGGATACCACGGGGCCCGTCAACTTCAATTGGAGAAAGGGTATAAGTTTGAGATATTTAAAGCCGTCTTCCGTATTGATCTGCAACTTGACTTTTTTCGTGACGTCGTCCAGCACAAAGGACACGATCGGTTCTTCTTTGATCGCTTCACTGTAGGCATTTATTTTGGCTTGATAATTCTTCTCGTGTTCTTTTTCGAGTTCCGTGAGTTCGGGATTGTCCGGGTGTTTTCGTCGGGGTTTGGCATGCAGTGTTTCGAGCGTCACGTGATCTTTAAACAGAGCTCGTATAAGCGAATTTATCTCAGCCAGCAAGTGTTGGACACTATTGTACATTCCTCCAGGAATGGGGTATTTTTTGATCTCCATCTTGGCAGCCTCTTCATACATCACCCACTTTTCATTCTTTGGTATGTTGGCTGGTCGGTGTGCGTCTGGGTTATAGACTGGGACCGTCACCATCCAGAGACTAACCTCACTACTTCCTTCTGGGAGATTGTTCCACGTCGTGGGAAACGACACGGAGGCCAATCCCACTTCCCAGTCTCGGTGGTCCAACTCGATGGGAGAATTCAGCAACGTACGATAGCTGGACATTGTGTTGTCGGGATACACTTTCATGGAACTGTCACTAGGCAATGTGAGATAAAACTGGCGGGGATTTGTCATTTTTGGGGGTGGGATTGAGAGCTGGCGCCGGAAGCAGGTAACCAATACTACTGGACAGGAGGGCCGTCCACAGGGTGGTTTGTGGACCGTCTGGGCGTGTGGCTAACTGAGCTAAAGCGACACCGGCCACCACGTACACTAAAATCACTTGACAGAAAAAGACAATTTCCGCTTGAGGGATGCGACTGCCAAAACAAGACCAGTGACGTCGATGTTCGGAGAGAGACGTAGAAATCGTTGACGTGGCTTCGTCTTGTGACATTGTGACATTCCCTGGAACACATCGGGACTATTTATAGACAACGGCACTCTTGGGTATCCAGGAATTGAAGCTGGCGGGGTATCCCAACCATTTGACCAACATGTCGCCGCGGCGACGGTCCAACACCCGTTCAATGGGAAATTCTTCGTTCGGATCCGTTCTCACACTTTGTAATTCTTGGGGATAAAATGATCCTGCGATAGGTTCGCCACGTTCATCCAATAATTTGTACGTCGACCCACTCTGTCGATCCACACGAAACGTTTCCAGGGTCCAATTGGGCCAGTAGCCTTTGTCGAATGCCCCGTGTTTGGGTAAGGCCAAACGAACGGACGTACGTGGAGGCAATCGGGTTGGAACGACCTTGGTTTTCTTGGAAGTGATTTGCCATTCTTTGTCCGGGGTCATGTCCTTGGGTGCCATGCCAATAGTACGATGTCGGGCCGCGTTGTAGCCCCTCACTAGATCGGCCAGTACATCGATGTAACGTTGTGTGTTCCGATGCGTAAAATAACGCCACATGCGTTGTTTGAGCGTGCGCTGAAATCGTTCTACCACACTGGCTTTGGTTTCGACATT
Organism: Patella caerulea; assembly: GCA_036850965.1. Taxonomy (NCBI): domain Eukaryota; kingdom Metazoa; phylum Mollusca; class Gastropoda; family Patellidae; genus Patella; species Patella caerulea. The sequence continues at coordinate 32,672,881 of JAZGQO010000006.1, forward strand.
GTGCGTGACGAAAAAATGAATCTTTTTCTTCTTCAGGAAAGCTTGAACATGTCGATTGAGAAATTCGGTTCCTTTGTCTGTTTGCAGCCGCAGAGGAATACGTTTTTGTGATAAAACACTCTGTAAAGCCTTCAATAACGTGGGACCCGTTTTATTCTTGAGTGGCACTACCCAGGCGTATTTGGAGAACACGTCAATGATACACAGTAAGAATTTGTACCCATCGTTAAAGGACGCCAAGGACGAGAGATCGGATAAATCGGCCTGCCACTGATGATCTACACCGGCCACGACGGTAGATAAACGAGAGAAACGTTTTCGTATGGGTTTATGCAAGGTGTACGTGCGTTGTCCACGTAACCAGGCCCGGACACGTTTCAATGGAACCCCGGTAGCTTTCTGTAAACGGGTCGCTCCCCCGAAACCCGCAGGGTGTTTGGGGTCGTAGTACACACGAGCCAACTTCTTGTCCATTTTAAAAGTATTTTAAAAGTATTTGCACTGCTTAACAGTATTTATACTATTTGCAAAGTTTACCCGTATTTATACTATGTCCAAAGTTTTATTTTCAATAAATTATTAATTTTATTTTAATGATTTTGCAAACATTTATTAACAATCTTAACATTTTAATAATAACAATTTTACAAGCACTTTAATAATAAGAATTTTTACAAGCACTTTAATAATAAGAATTTTTACAAGCACTTTATTATTTTAATAATAACAATTTTACAAGTCTCTGAAGGGGATCCAACGTGGTGCGGCTCTTCGGCTAGTTTGAAGACGTTTCCTTTTTCGTTCTCGAGGTCTTGTCCAGCGTACCTCCAGGGGTGTACGTGAGGTCTGTGGGGCCTGTGGGACGTGTGGGGCCTGTGGAGGTGGTTGGGCCGTGTTTCGGCCTTTCACCTGTGGTCTACGAGTGGGTGTCTTCCATTGGTCTGCATTCCCTACCTATTCTCGCGAAGCATGTGTCTTCTTTAACGTGGACACAACATCGCTCCACCCCGGAGCTGGCGACACGGTTTTACGGCTTCGCATTAAATCGTTGACGATATCGTAGGCATTCGTTCCTTTAATCACTTGACCATCACGTACCAATTCATAATTGTCGTTCCATTCCAAAGGTGTTTTTTCTTTGATGTGTTTTAACAAGAGTTTGGCTTTAGGGCGATACTTGATAGGAACCGATTCTAGGATCGATTGCGAGATATCGGGTTGTTGCGGTGGTTGGGGTGGTAGGGTTGGTGCTGGTGGCGGTGATGTTTGGGGTGTTTGGGATGATGGTGGTGGTGGTGGTGGTGGCTGGGGGGTCTCGAGTTTCTTTTGCATCGTTTGAAATCTTTCAAACAATTGCCCATACTTTTGCATTTTATCGGCATCAGACATACGGGATTTCAAGACGGTATCCATCTCGGTTGACACTTCTTCCATGATACGGCGAATGGGGTCCCGTTCCCACACGGGTTCGTACGGTTTCATGACCGTGACACTGGGTTCGTCCACCGGAACCAGTTTCATTTTCTTTGCAAATTTCATCGTCGTCGTTCCAGCTGCCGTTGAATACAGGGGAAGACGTTTTTCCAAAGAGCTGAAGAATCCAATAAGCGTCTTCGTCGATACCACGAGGTGTTGGGGGTTCCCAAAGAACGCAACACACGTTTTAGACGTTGTAAACGTTGTTTTTCGCTGGGGCTCAGAGGTATGGTGCCTTGCAGTAAATTACCAATACACTCGGATAAACAATTCACCACGTCTCGGGGCGCTTGTTGAATTAGACGTTTTCGCCAAGCTGGAGACACGTTCAATAACACATTCAAGAGAGGTAATGACTGCATGGTGACGTCTTGGTTTTTATACTGGAGAGCTTTTTTATAGAGCTTTTATAGGGGTCTGGATACTACTCTGGATACTACTCTGGATACTACTCTGGATACTACTCTAGATGGGTAGACCTACCGCACGACCCACGGCCTGACCGACGGTTGTCAGAACTGGAAGCACGAATTTGACAATTTCACCCCAAAAACCACCGCGTTGAACGATTCGTCGTTTCGTTCTCATCGGGGTTTTACGATTTGCCAACAGAGTTAAAGATGAGGGTAGCGGTCTAGAGACTTGGCGGCAACATTCGGAAAGAGTCTGAATAAACGTATCAGGAGCATGTCTCAGAACTTGTTTCTGCCAAGGTTTGGGCAGGGCCCGTAGCGACCGGATAATGTTGAGATCACGGGATTTCATGGTGTTATGAAGCGATGCATTGGCTTTTGGTATTTATAGCCTTTTTGGTATTTATCGCCGTCTTCGTCGTTTTTGTCTGGCAATGTCACCCAAAAATCCACCGCGTTGCACCCGTCTCACGGGTCTCTGTTTTTCTCTGGCCTTTTGCAAACGTTCTTTCCAACGAATCAAGATTCGAATCAGGATACCTCCGAAAAATCCCTGTCCACCAGGTTTCATGATCATGTTCAATTTATCGTTGACAGATAAACGATCTCGGGTCAGTTGTTGCAATCTCTCTCGATTTCGCTCTACCCAGCGTTCGTGTTGTTTGTGCAAGGGTCGTATATTTCCTTTCAGCAAATGGTCGGCAGCCAGCTTGAACCATTTCAGCAAACCAATTTGAGCCATCCCTGTATTCTTGGCCAACTGTCCATAAGCCATTTCGGGGGACAGTCGTTTCAAACGGTTAATAAAGCTCCGCATTCCTTTCAGTTCCTGACGTGGTGGTTGGCGGGGCGCTGGACGGCGTCTGACGACACCGTCATCATCCAGACGTAGAGGGCGGCGTGGTACGGGACGGCGCTTCGTGGGACGGCGGGCGTCATCGTCTGTCACTGGAATCTGATGATGGCGTGGCACACGTACAACCACGGGGGATAAACGTAAATCTGGAGCTAGATTGGTACCGGAACCCACATTGGAACCCACATGGGAACCCACATGGGTACCCACATTGCGGCGTCGGTTGGGTCCTGCGGCCTCTGTTGGTGTGGCACCAAATGAATTTTGTCCTTTCCAGGCGGGCGGTGGAAATCTAGCACGAGGTAGTCCTGGAGGTGGATGTCGACGAACGGTGTTCTTCACACGAGCCATGCTGACATGAAATGAAGGTGGTCATCCCAGGGGCCTTTTTATACCTTTTTCACGTAGACATGAGACGGTTCTTCCTCTGGTAAGATACGTGTACGAAGACGTAGTTCATCAGGGGTATCGGGTTTTAGATCGATCAGTAAATAGCTGCGAGGGGTACTGGTGGCATCGGCAAAGGCTTCTTGCATAAATTGACCTTGTCCGGGATACATTTGTCGGGCCAAGACTCCCATCTGCGAGGCATCGCGGGGATTTTTGAAGAGAACCACATAGTGAGCATTTAAAATGATGGTCCTCTGTTGTTTATCAAACAGATTTTGCACAATGTAAATCACGCTCACATTCCTATGATGACTTTTCTTGGTGAACCAACGTTCTAACGTGTCGGTGTCTTCTCCCATCAAATCATCCACGACTAAACATTGGGGTCCTGGGACTTGTTCCATCACCTCGTCCAAATTGCCCAAACCACGAGTATAAGTATAAGGAAACTGTTTGTAACTGTCTTGCCATTCGCCATAAGCCCAGACAATGCGATCCGGAGGAGTATCAAACAGCGACGCTTGGAGAAATTTCTGCACAAAGACCGTTTTCCCCACACCCGTTGGCCCACTCACTAACATGGTAAAGGGGTGTTTGAATGACACGTCCATGGTGAAATAACTTTTCCTTTATTGGACAGTCCCCCTTTTATACTTTCCCTGGCAAAATTTAAACAGACAAGATGTGTATAATAACAAAACATTTATTAACAATATAATATATTTACAATATATTTACAATATATTTACAATTTATTTACAATCACAACGGTGTTCTCGTTCACAGATGTTATCCAAAATGTTCACACATGTTATCCAAAATGTTCACACATGTTATCCAAAAAGTTCACAGATGTTATTCAAAGTGTTCACACATGTTATCCAAAAAGTTCACAAATGTTATCCAAAAAGTTCACAACGGCAAAGGGTATTCCATGCGCACCATATGCGCATACAGTTACGGAGATCGCGTCAACACACGGGGTACCCAATATACGGAACCGATCATTTGTTGTAGAACGTCGTCGTCGACCCAGTCTTGGGCATCTAGTAGTGTCAACACCAGGGGTGCCCATTCCTTGTCCATCCAAGGCAGCGGTGGTGATGGAGGCTGTTCTGTCATGCCACGATAGCCACCCGGAATGATGAGTGTGTGGGCTAATCGTTGAGCCTCTTCTGCCGTCAAGGTAATACGAAACGGTGGCACATCAAGTTGAATTGGGCAATGAATCAAATCTTGTTCCAAATCTTGTTCCAAATCTTGTTCCAAATCTTGTTTCAAATCTTGTTTCAAATCTTGTTTCAAATCTTGTTTCAAATCTTGTTCCAGTCTAGTTGCTGTCGTAGTACAGGGCTCGGACGTAGGCCGATGTAAGGTCTTCTTTTTCGTCTTGTCTGAACCGGCGATAGAGTTCGCCGGCTTCTTCGCCCCAGTACCAGTTACGTGGTTCGGTGTGAAACAGTTTGTTGGTAAGGGTGTTGAAGTCGTCGATTCTTTCATGGGGCTGTCCACAGGCAAACAATCCATGGCCAAATTCGTCACAGTTGAGGCATCGATGTTGAGCTTCTTTTTCTTTATTTTGTTCTTTTTGGTAACGGGTCGACGGGTAAGGTTGGTAGCGTTGGGGACAGGCGGGAGCCCAGTGTCCGACTTGTTTGCATCGATAACAGGTGTCGTAGCGTTTACTGACTTTTTTGGCTTCTCCTTGAGCTTCGCTCTGGGTGTTGACTTCTCCTTGAGCTTCCTTTCCGTTAAATATTTCTCTTTGGGTGTTGACTTCTGTCGTATCTCGTTGAGCTTCTCGTTGAGCTTCTCGTTGAGCTTCTTTTCCGTGAAATGTTTCTCTTTGAGTTTCCTCTTGTGTGTTGACTTCTGTCGTTTCTCCTTGAGTGGCTCTTTGTGGGGTGTACCAATGTCCATTGCTTCCACATCCAAAACAGTTGTTGGACTGTTGTTGGGTTTCTTGTTGAGTAGCTCGTTGATTGGTTCGTTGATTGGCTCGCTGAGTGGCTCTGTGTGGAGTGTACCAATGCTCATGGCTTCCACACCCGAAACAGTTGTTGGACTGTTGGACTGTTTCTCGTAGAGTAGCTCGTTGAGTAGCTCGTTGAGTGGCTCGCTGAGTGGCTCGTTGAGTGGCTTGTTGAGTAGCTCTGCGTGGACAGTCTCTGTACCAATGCTCATTGCTTCCACACCCAAAGCAGCTGTTGGACTGTTGGACTGTTTCTGTTCGTTGAGTGGTTCGTTGAGGAGTTCGCTGAAGATCGCACTGTTGTCCATCACCAGAAGTTTCCATACTACGTCCGAGTACTTGAGTTGATGTCTCCAGAATGAAGTATCGATGTTGTTGTCGGTGTTATATCCCCCTAAATCACGTGATGGATGACGTGGCATTCGCTCATTGGTCATAATAGACAACATCCAGAGCGTTGAGCTGGTTGCGCATGCCCAACGCAGCGTAAACAATACGTCATGGTCACGTGATAGTCCGGTAGTAAACGGGGGGCGAACCAGTGATTCATTGCTTCCTGTGTCATTTGCACTCCATACGTCTTGACTAAACGATCCAATACATCAAAAATAATCCGATCTTCCTCGAACCAAGTGATGACTTGACAACTCTTTTTATAATAGGACTTCCAAAGGTGTGTAAGAGGGTACACCGTGTCCAACATATCATTTAATATCAACGTATCTTCTCTATTCATATTCACAACTGTGTTTTCTTCTCTATTCATATTTTCTTCTGATCAATGCCGTTTTGAAGCCCGGTACCACCTCCCAGTGTTGTCGAAGTGCGTGTTCCACGTCGACTGCCCATTGGGGATCTGCTTCCCATTCTTGTACCTGTTGTCGCGGCTCGTCGATGAAACTTCCCAATACTTTTTCGACATCGTCGTGGTTGTGGTCCTCTAATACTTGATCCAGATACATGTCAACGGGATGGGACGTTTGACCAGTGGTAGGACAGACTCCCAAACCCAGACAGGAATGATACCGCTGACTCGGGTGATTGTAGGAACATCCAATGCAAAACGTATATTGGTGGTGGTCTATAATAGGTAAATAACGATGACTGACGCTATGCGCCAACCACCTCTGTCTCAGTTTCTCCGTGAGGTTCTCCATAAAGTAAGGTGGTCTCTGCCTTACCGTGATGGTATCCGTAAGGTAGAGTGTTGCTCGGCTGTCCGTCTTGGTCCAATAACACAAACCGTTTGTTGTATACTATCTTATAGATTTTCTCCTCCACACGTGACCATAACCGTCTATCACGTGATCGCTCAATCTTGTGCGGATTGGTAACTGTTATTTTGTCTTGGGCGAGACCAAGGACCATTTGTTTCACGGTGTCGAAATTCAACAGTTGACTGTTACGGTAGTTGAGCGTAAATCCCCTGATTTTACAAACCGTTTCGCCGTTACTCAGTTGATAGGCGTAATTTTTAGGTCCACCAGATACAAACTGACGTATCGACAATGTGTCGGGTAATTCGTTCTTCCATTCGCCTAACGAGTTTCCTTCCGGAGGGTTCCACAGATTCCGATCGTATTTGAAAATGACACTGTCCGTATCAAAGTAGCACACACGTTCTCCCAGCGGTTCCAATACCGAATACAGTTTCAATCGGGCTTGGGCTGTCACAAAAGCAGCCACCACGACGTTGGTAATGGGACATGGTCTCACGTGTTCTTCTTTTTTGAGCTTTTCTACCATAACCATGTTGTCGTTCACGACTCGAACATCTTTGATGGTTTCGGTGACATCCATCATGAGTGGAAAATAATCGGCAGGGTCTGTCATGTACACGGTTTGGGTAAAATTATCGCGTTGTCCGAATTTGCCCCACAATGTGTTCAATTGTAGCTTGCTAAAACTTCTCAGGCCTTTGTTGGGTATCATGGCTTCGTGATCGAGTTGAATGCCTTCCTTGTCATACACGTCTTGGATGAAACGCCGTTTATCGTCGTCCGTGGAGCAATCGTCCGGATACCCACTAGCTTCCATCTTCTTTTTCAAGTAATGATCAATGTATCCAGCAAATAATCCTCCAGACTTGGATTGATTGTCGTACTGACTCCATTCGCTCCAATGCCATACTTCGTACACGACGAGGACTTGATAACCCATCGCCACGGCCTTCTTTAATTCCAACGACACAAAAGTTCCTACCCAGGCACGTTCTTTCTGTTGGTGCGTACAATCGACGTAGTGGGTGATCTCACTTTTCTGCATGTACTGTTCCACGCAGCTCCGACACAGCGGAAAGGTGAGTTTTCCGTTGTATCGAAACGGGAGTACGGGGTGATAGAGTTGGCGGGGTGGAAGCACAGAACACTGAATCAGACCTTCGTACTGTTCCCAAGCTTGACTAGGTCGAGTGATGATCTTCGGTTCTTTCAGAGGGAATTTACCGTATTTACACACCCAAGGGTAAAGGGATACCACGTCCACGTATCGGATCTCTTCGTCGGGATGTTCGGCTTTGGCCATCAATTGACAGGCATTGGTTCTTCCTCCAAAAAAGCCAGCTCTGGGCGACAGGGGATCCGGACAAGGCCATCCCTGGGCTTCTAGACTGGCAAAGAATTCTTCCATCTCAGGATTACGACGACGTTCTTCGCTCAGTTCACATTCCCACATGACTTTGATCTCAGATAGGCAATACACGTGACGTAATTTGTAAAGGCGATCTTGGGTGTGTTGATACAAATCACGCATGGTTCTAGACGGATCATAGGGGTGATGATGTTTCACGTCTTGTATGGGTCCCGGGTAGCAGCGAGGACATCCGTGATAGGCACATCCCATGAATTCGTAGCCCGTGTTATCGTCGTAACCGTCTAAATGATACTCGCCAATTCTCACTTCACCCTGGTTACGGGCATGTCGAATCTGTGGAACGCGTCTTCCCTCTCGCAACGCTTTTAGCGTCTGACAGTGTTGTTCCCATTCCAACCATCTCAAGGCTATGTTAGATTGCTGTCGCGGTCGAAATTGTTTCCAATCTTTTCCGGCTTCGGGTTCCTGCATCAACGCTCGAGGAATGATGGCCATAGTGTCAGGTTCCAAATAATGTGTGCGAAATACTTTATTACAGGCCGAAGCCAGCGTGAGACTTTCGACAAAAGGATCGAGGCCCGTGTCCATCATAAACAAGTCTCTGAAAGCAGCACAGCCCCGTCTGAGGACATCCACATCGCTCTTGCAATACGTCATCAGCTCGTGTTGAAAATCGAACGGTTCGTGTTTGTGTTGTTGGTACCAGGCGTAAAAAGCTTGACGTTCAGACACACTCATACCATCCGGATCGTATTCTTCGGCAGGTGGATATGAACCCACGTACGCATAATGGTCTGGCTTGTTGAAAAAGTGTGGAAAATAACCTTTCTTCAGTTCCGTAAGGCCAAACGTCTTGGGTACATCTCGTAAGGGCATCGGTAAAAAGTTCAGCGAATCGACAAATTTAACGGTGCCCAAGGTCACTGTCATCACTTTCCCACCACTCATAATAACTTTTTTTTTTTAAACAATATTTTATTCAGGTTGTCTGAATGGGATTGGGGAACAGGCTTAGCCTATGTAAAACCCCTCTCCCTAAGTAATTTGTATACATATTATTAATGAAAAATGGGTGTATATACATAGTTAAAATGGCAAACACATACATATTATATAAACATAATAAAATGGGTGAAAATGTACAGTATATATAGTAATTAATAAGTAAGTATACATATGCAAGCAAAGTGAGGATTATTTGATAATAAAATTAGATAGACTAGCCAAGATTATACATTAAAATATTACCTGATCGAATTGAGTTTAGAATCTGTTTGACATGTTAATGAACTTATGGACCTGGTTAAAAATATTAGTATTAATTTCTTGACTGTAGGTTTTGGAACCGAATAAAAGACAGTTTATATTTTTAAAATCATATTGTAATTTGTCAATGGTTTCTGTTCGTGCATTTGAATGTAAGGAACATCGCAGAAGGTAATGATCAGGATCTTCAAATATGTGACCGCAGAGGCATGCGGGACTGTCGGCAATGTGTCGAAGAAATTTATGACCCTGCAGGTCAGAGCATCGAAGTCGTAATTTACAGTGAATTATTTGAGATTTCCGATGGCCATTATAATAAAACGAAGGAACTTTGATATCAGATTGGGATAGATGGTCGGAGAAAATTTTCAGAGATCTAGAATTCCTTGCATCGGTACTGAGTTTATTCCACTCTCTTATACTTGATGGGATGAACGATTTAGAAAAGATTTCAGTACGACATCGAATTTCTTTTAAATTGTCTTCATTACGAAGGGAATATTTGTTTGGGGGTTCTAGATTTATGAGATTTTTAAGATAAGCAGGGGTTAGGTTATTGATGATTTTGTATAGTAGTTTTAATTTATGTCGGTTTCGTCTTTCTTTGAGTGGAATAAACCCAGTTTCTGTGTAGAGAGAGGCATGACTAGTACCCTTAACTGCCCCGCAAATGGTGCGTAGTGCGTCAAGCTGTAAGTATTCAAGGTTATTACATAAGTAGTCAGTGCATCCGTCCCAGATAACATCGGCATAATCAAAGTGCGGTAGAATAAAGGAAGAATATAGGGTATCTAGCGATTTTCTATTTAGACGATATTTCAAGGAGCGAAAGCTGTTTACTAATTTTGATACTTTACTAATTATACTATCGATGTGGCTGTTCCATTTGCAGTTGCTTTGAAAGATAAGTCCAAGGTGTTTATGTTCTGTTACTTCCTTTATTCCTATTGAGTTCATTAAAAGTGGTGGTTTCACGACATTGCGTTTAGTGGAGAAGGTTAAAGTTTCTGTCTTGAGGGGGTTAAAGGTCACTAGCCATGTTTCCGCCCATGTATTTATTGTTTCAAGATCTTTGTTTAATGTAAGTGCGCATGCCTCTGGGTCATCTATTTTTAGGTACAGAGATGTATCATCAGCAAAAAGTCGAATGTTCGATTTTATATTATTGACAATGTCGTTTATATATAATAAAAATAATAATGGTCCCAGTACGCTTCCCTGTGGGACACCAGCGGGGATACCCCTGGGGTCAGAGGATATTCCGTTTATGATAACACATTGTTGTCGATTTTCAAGATAATTCTTGAACCATGAAAGAAGACCTCCTCTGACCCCAGCAGCCTCCAGCTTATGACAGAGCCCAGCGTGCCAGACTCTGTCAAAAGCCTTGCTGATGTCACAAAAGACGATCCTAGTATGTTTGTTATGATCGATGGCTTGACAAAAGAAGTGATTTAGATCTATTAGTTGGTAGATAGTTGAGTCACCCGGAAGAAAGCCACTTTGGAGTGCTGTTAGTATTGAATTGTCCTTGAAGAAGTTAAAGACGTGTTTATATATTATTTTCTCAAATATCTTTATAATAATACTTAGGAGGGAAATGGGTCTGTAATTGCTGCAGTCGGTTGGATGTCCTTTTTTGAAAATAGCGATGACATTTGCGAATTTCCATATCTTTGGAATAGTGTGTGTATCTAGAGAAAAAATGAAAAGTTGACATAAGGGATTACTGATCTCGTTAACGATATATTTTAGGATTTTAGAACTAATTTCGTCTGGGCCTGAAGCTTTTGATGTATCTAGGCTATTTATTATGTCCTTAACTTCTCCAGGGGTTGGTACAATCGAGTTTAGGCTATTAGTATTCATTTGGAGGGGTGGAAGAGTCTTGTTGGTACTTGACAGTTCAGTTTGTTGGATAAAGAAATTATTAAGGGCATTGGCTTTATCAGTGGGTGTAAACATTGTATCATTTCCAACTGTAAGTGGTGGAGGTTCGTTTGAAGATGCAGCCTGTGTCTTGGTGTATGCGTTAATTAGATTCCACCATTTTTTAGTGCCAAAGTTTCCTTTATCATTAATTTTTGTGTCAATATTCTCAAAATATTCTTTTTTACATTTCCTTATTAGGTTTACGTAGTCATTTCTTATTTTACGAAAATTTTGCCAATCAGTTTCCAAATTTCTTTTTACTGCTCTCTTGTGTAATCTATTTTTTTTCTTTTTCATTCTTCTAATGCTGTTATTCATCCAAAGTTTATCGTTTTGCCTAATAGTTACTAGTTTATTTGGTATATTATTTTTTGCTATAGTGATCAATTTGCTAGTAAATTGGACACAGGATGCATCGATATCAGAACGATCAACAAGATTGTACCGGTTAGTGTTTATTGTTTCTGTACGTATACCCTCAAGGTTTGTGTTTTCGTAATTCCATATCAATCGCTTGAAACATTTTTGTTTAGGAACAGTAAATGAAAGCTTACAAAATACTGGGCAATGGTCGCTGCAGAAATTGTCTAGCACATCACATTCATCTGAGCGTAATGTTGAACTTATTAAAATCAGGTCTAGTAAGGAATTTTGTGTACCGGTTTTGCTAAAATGGGTTGATTTATTTATCAATTGAGTCATGTCTAATATGTTAATTGCATCGTGAATGAAGCTGGTTGTTTTAGTATTCAAGTCAATATTAAAATCTCCTAAAATTATGCACTTATCAATAGGATCGGTTATAGCTTGTTGAAAAGAATTAAAAATCATTTGATTGAGATTGGATGATAATAACTTGAGGAGCGGCTATCGCATGGTCGTGTATTGTCTGCAACATTAGTAACCCATCGTATCCCTTGAATTTATGTGCAACAGCGATGATTTGTGTAGACTTGATTTGTGTGGACTTTCCTCCCGGAACTGTACCGTGTGCCGATAAATGGATGAACCATTTTCCCACGTCGTCCAACGTACGAAATATCCATTCGCGTTGACCATTCCAGAAAGGATCACAGTAATCACAAGGGTTCGATGATGCCATGCAGAAATGACAACAGCACTGCAGCACACACAAGTTAACTAAATGTTCTCCCGTATCCTGACTGCACTCAAAATCATAAAACACAAAACGCGTCAAGTCTTTTCCTTGGAGTTTCGCTAACTGTTGTGGCCGGTCCGGCTGGGTCAGATCGATGGGTGATTTGAGTTTTTGAATAAAGCACCAACGGTCTCCGCGCTGATGCCATTTCTTACAGATAGAGCACTCGTATTCCCCACACACGTGTTCGGCCAATGTCCGGTGTCTTCTCAGAATATCCCATTCTTTGCCGCACTGTAAACATTTCGTCCATCGTTGACAGATCGTTGGTGTTCCTGGTTGTCGAGGTTGTAGGTGTCGGTCATAACACATCTGATTCGGAAAACGTCGATGGCACGTGTCACAGTCTCGATGGGTGGCGTCTTCCAAACACGGGGGTCCTGACTGCTGACACCTTTGACATATAGCATGACACTCGTGTCGATCAGGATGATCGTAACCTTTCTGACAGGCCTCGCAGAAATAGTTTCTTTCAAAAAAAGCAGGCATAGATGTGATGACGTCATAGTGATTAGCGTGATGGTATAGATGTAATACTTTAGGCTGGCCACCTACGATGTACTTGGTGCCTTTGAACATGAGTTTTCCAAAAAGTTGTCGCGAATAAACATTGATCTGGTAGCCCTGGGGACCTAGTACACGTTGATATTGTTCCCAGGTCTCGGGGCCACGGCAGGCTTCGTAATCACCTCCTACCTCCTCAATCAAACGACGGGTCTTTCGTGTCTGCCAGCTGTCGGGTCCACAATGCTTGACTATTCTTCTTCTTTCTGCTTCCCATTCTGGGGTGTCATTCTTGTTGGCATGGTGTTTGGCCACCACCAAAGCACGTTGAAAACACAGCTGGTCCTGATTTTTAATCACCACAATGGCTCTCTTTCGTTTCAAATAATCTTCGAATGAACTCATGTCCTTCTTTTTGACTCGTCCCCTGCCGGATCCATTAGGCGGCGCTACGTGACACACATGTAGTCTCAGACGTTCATCCATTTTAAATTCTTCGTTGGATTGTAATATTCGGGCCAACGGATCCAATATGTGATGTGGTCTGACATCTTGCCACGGTTGAAACGGTATCCATGCTGGCGTCTTGAGTCCCGGGTGCGATACACTAAATCGCACAAAGTCGTTGGGTTGACAGTCAACCAAATTCCCCAGATCATTTAATATGTCATCAAAAGTATCATATAAAACTTCTGGAACGTCCGCGGGTGCAATCTGGTCCCAATTCTGATGAAAATCAATGTTGACATACAAACTTTCCGTGTGAAAACGTCTGGAACGGCGCTGGTGTCCTAAACGTAGAGTGTAGCCTGGTGTGTTCGCCATTGTAGAATGCTTTAGCCAACAGTCGCTGGCTGCTTTATATATACAGGATTGATGATGCTTACAGTGAAGTCCGCGCGATTTTTTGTCTTTCTTGTAATTCATAGAATTACAAAATGTTTTTTGTCCAAAAAAACGAAGGCTCTCTCACAGGTCCGCGATAGAAGTACAAATAGGCGTGTGAAACCCAACACTTCAATCATGGGTAATTCTATGAAAAAGGAGAAACGTCTTGCAAGCCAGTGGCAGGGGGAGTTCCAGCAACTCCTCTCTGAACAATGTGCAGAGAGGTCAGCATGGGAGGCCGAGAAAGCGGCGTGGCAGGCCGAACGTCAACGGTTTTTGGAGGAGAGGGGGTACCTCCAGAAACTGTTGCGGCAGACCCGCCGTGAGCTCCATCGCTTAGAATCCTTGGAGCTGGATACACATAGAGAGGAGCTGCTGGACCTCTATCGGCTACAGGCTGATGGGGTACTTCCCTTACCGCCACCCCCACCGCCTTACAGTCTTTACCCTCGGCTGTAAGGCAAACCGACCACCCAACGGCCCTTTTCAGGGCCACCAAATCCTTCAGAAAGAGTTTTTTCATATTCTAATTGCAAACCAAAATAATAAGTAAATCACAGTGCCGCGGCACTTGGCGATCCGATTTGGAGCATGAGACATTTTAAGTATACTAGTACATTAATTTTTAATATTTTTAAAATTTATTAATTAATTTCTTTTATTTTCAAAATTTAGGTCATTAACGGTACTCTCTATGCAGTCCGCGCTTGAATACCCCAACTCCATTTCCCGATCCGATTTCCCATTTTTGTGTTCTTCTATTTAAATTTGTTTTAAAAAAAAAAGGTGCTCTCTATGCAGTCCGCGCTTGGAGGGGCTCGATCCGATTATTTTGCATAAAAGGCAGACCGATTGCGCTTTCTTGTCATTCAACATGGGGTCTTACATCATGCTTGATGGCGATGACTGGTTCGAGGTGCTGGAAGAGGTGCTCGTCATACCAGACACTGTACCAGACACTGTACCAGAAGCTGTGCCGGAAATTATAGTCGTGAGTGATAGTGACGACGACGATGAGTGGTTAGTGACAAGTGACCCATTCTGGTATACACCGGCCACTCCACCATCACCACCAAGCACCGGGGACGACGACGCAGAGTTCATCCAACGTGTCCGCCTTGGTTAGTCGGTCAACCAACCAACGGCCCTTTTCAGGGCCACCCAAACGGCCCTTTTCAGGGCCACCAAATCATTCAGAAAGAATGTTTACATATTCTAATAATAATTCTAATAATAGTTCTAATAATAGTTCTAATAATAGTTCTAATAATAGTTCTATTTTGATAATGAAATTTTAAATTACTAAAACAAAGCATCTAAGCGTCTTTACTTTCACGTCGTGGGATATGCCGATCCTGTTTCCCAATCCTATATTGCGCCCATTCATTTTTAATAGTGTAGTATATTAAATGTATATTAAGTGTATTTTAATTGTTGTTTAACGAAAAGTTAAACGTATTTTAAGAAGGGCGGGTTCAATGCTCTCTATGAAGTCCGCGCTTGAATACCCCAACTCCATTTCTCGATCCGATTTCCCATTTTTGTGTTCTTCTATTTAAGTCTTTTATTAAAATAAAAAGGTGCTCTCGATGAAGTCCGCGCTTGAAGGGGCTCGATCCGATTATTTTGCATAAAAGGCCGCTCGGTCGCACTTTTTTTGTCATTTCATCATGGAATTCCACTGTGTGTTCGAAGACTGTTCGATGGAAGAGGTGGTGGTAACAGAAGAGGTAGTCGAGACAGACAACGGATATGAAGCTGATGTGGATGATATTGATGATGGCTACGACGAAGAATGGATGTTTGGTGACGAGGAGTGGTTGGTCTCAGACCCATTCCTGTGCGAAATGGACCAGGAAGTATACAGTTGGCTGTATGAGGAGGCGTTCAGGCCGAATGCCTCCTCTACGCCAGTGAGGCCAACCACTCCACCACCACCAGCATCCATGTTCCAGCCCTTCACCGATATGGACACCTTGAAGAGCTGGTACCAGCCCGGGTCAGCCACGCCACCACCAACGCCATCCCGTAAACGGAAGATGTACGAGGACGACGACGATGAAGACGACGATCCCATCATGAGGCATGTCCGCCGACGCCTCGTCTAGGCAGTCCACAAACGGCCTTTTTCAAGGCCACCCAAACGGCCCTTTTCAGGGCCACCCAACTCATTCAGAAAGAACGTTCATATTCTATTTTGTTTATATCTTTTATAAGACCATTTATAAGAACCATTTATGAGAACCTTTCATAAGAACATTTATAAGAACATTTATAAGAACCTTTCACAAACACTTTTACAAACACTTTTACAAACACTTTTACAAACGTTTTTATAAGAATGGATGAAATGCCTACACGTAGACTACATCCGTCACCACTTTCTCACCGCTTAATATATCTATGATATATCTATGATATATCTATAATATAACTATGGGAATCGCATCCTAGCAGGGAGCTCCCACCAAATCCAAGATTCTAAAAGAAATCTGATCATAATTTGTATAAGAATCTGTATAAGATAAGAAATCATATCACACTTCACCTAACAGTAACTACGGTTCATTTCCCCAACGTTGCATGACATGTGGATATAGACTAGGCGAGGGAACCCCTCGAGAAAGGGCAACCCCCGAGGAAGGGAATCCCTAGAAAATGTCGCCCAAAAAAGAAAGGGAGGGAATCCTCAGAGCAAAGGGAGGGAATCCCCGAGAGTAAATGAGCACCTGGAACCTCAAGAGAACCTCAAGAGAACCTCAAGAAATCCCCAAGAAATCCCCAAGAAATCCCCAAGAAATCCCGAGAAACAAGGAAATTCCACATAACGTCACTAGCAAAGATGACGTCAGTTTCGGAGATGACGTCACTAGGGAATCCCGGAAAAACCTATGACGTCACGTCGCCATGATGTCACCTATGACGTCATCACCGGAAACGATCGTTGCTAAGGACGTCATCACCGAAAGTGACGTCATCGATGACGTCATTGATGACGTCATCGATGACGTCATCACCGGAAGTGACCGTTGCTAAGGAGGACCGGAAGTGACATGCGCATGCGCAAACCCGTTGCTAGGGGCGTCTGCGCATGCGCGCCAAAGGGCCTGTAGTAAGGCCCCCACTACTGTCCTAATTTTCTACACCAGTCGTGCTAATGAAGCATGGTGTTTGCTGTGGGGTACATTTTCTTGGACGGGGGCGTTTCCACCTACTCTCAATAGTTATATTGTGGACACACCGACGTGTACACGAGATCCGGATTTATCGTCCTCTCCGAACGACTGGATATTTTTCTTTAGCGTTAAACATTGCAATGATACTATTTCCATTTGACAGGTTTACCATTTGAAACAATCAAATGTAAGCTTAACATATATTTCCGTATGGTTTGGCCCTCTTTTTGAGTTCAATATTTAAATTTTGTTTTTTTCTTGTATACTGTTAATTGGTTATTTGACTCGGACCTGTTTTGGTGTTCGGTATTGAAATTTATTTCTCTGTTCGTGGTGCTAATTGGTCATTGGGCTGTCGGTTATGATTTCACCTTGTCACACTGAATTATTTCTTTTAAGTTCAAATGAATTATTTTTTAGCAAAGTGAAAATGATTTTAAAAAAAGCTATTGATTAAATTGTTTCGTGATACATGCATTTATTTTGATTGATTTCCGGTTTACAGAAATATTTTTAAAATCCTTAATTGTACATGTATAACAGGTACAGTAAACGTATTTTCATTTTTTTGTAAAATTACAACTGAGGAATTTTAAATTTTTTTTTACTTTTCGTTTCAGATAACACATTGGCAGAGCCCATATATGCATGCCTATTTCCCCGCACTCAACTCCTTTCCTTCCTTATTAGGAGATATGTTGGCTAATGGAATTGGTTGCTTGGGTTTCACTTGGGTAAGTTCTACACACTATATATAAATTACTTGTATTCTAAAACTACAAATCCGTCCATCGTTATTATTGATGGCTTTGGTGGTTGCACAAATTTAATTATATTTTAGTGTATTGAAGGGATTTGAGCATATACAAAATACATACAGGTTAATCGCATTGGTAGTTTTAGAGAACCGGTACTAGCGATGTAGCGGTAATATCCAAGATGGTCAAATGTAGATATAAAAAAATTGTTTCTATTCAAACACACCTAAAGCGACTAAAACTGTTATGGCTTACCGTTATAATTAATGTCTAGAAGGTATATCACCCGCCATTTTTGTTTCGCCTGAAAGTTATACCCTCCCTTCATTTCCCTATCTGTTATTATTAGCGATTAGGTATGGATTATAATTTCCAGTCCGGTCAATTTAGTAAACAGATATGGGTGACATACCTTCTATATATATATTACAGTAGTCAGTATGACAGGAAGCAGTCTAGAATTTAATCCTGACACTATAAAAATCACCATGACAACCCTAGAAATATAGTGAATATAATAATATTACATATTATTTTTTTTTAATTTTTATTATAGGCTAGTAGTCCAGCATGTACTGAATTAGAGACGATAGTAATGGATTGGTTAGGTAAAATGATTGGACTTCCATCAGTATTTCTACATAGTAATCAACAAACAATGGGTGGAGGTGTTTTACAGGTATCGCATACAATCATTTACTAAAGACAAGCTGGTAGACAATATAAATCCTTCGATTAAGACAATTCAGACAATTTTCTGTTGTATCAAATAACACAAATATCCAAGTTCAGTGTTGTTAAGGTTGACATACAATATTCCACTATATCTTGATTGCGAACGATCTAGGAACCTTATACTTAGTATAATCAAAGTGATAAAGGCGTGAATTACTAGCTTGTCTGGGTACCAAATCTGGTATGGAGCGGAATTCATGACACAACTCTTAACCGGGTAATGCGGATACTAATATGTTTACTTCTGTGCTTGTAACCTATAAATTACGTCTGTTAAATTGGCTGTTTACACCATCATACATTATACGACTTATTTCTTTAATATTACAGTTTGGATTTGAATTTCTATTATTGCTTTTAATTTATTGACTTGCTTTGATATTAAAACAAATTTAAGCCAATATAGTTTCGTAAACCTTTTTGCAATTTCACAAATGCTTTGGGCTAGAAGCAATATAATTTAGACTCTGTAGTTTACAACATTACCTTATTATTTTATTATTTATGCATTTATTTCTAGACAACAGCCAGTAATGCCACGTTTGTATCTCTATTGGCGGCTAGATCAGAAGCCATCAGACGTTATAAGAGTAGTCTTGGACTGGAAGATGCTGAAATTAACGCCAGACTCGTAGCTTATTGCTCTGATCAGGTAAGTACTAATATTTAGGGTAATTCTAATCTACCTTAAATATGGCAGTTCACACCGGTAGAGATGAAATGTAATGGGGTTTAACGTCCTACATTTTGGGGCCGACTGGGATAATAACGAGCTTATGCCATCCAGTATGCTATGAGGGAAATTTGCCCGACAGCGGCGCTACGGCCCACGCTTATTAAAAATTCCGTTTTTTAGTCTCATCCAAACGTTTTCTTGAATATAAATCATATGAAATAATAGAATTGTGATTATAATATGTCATTTTTGTAGGCCCATTCATCAGTAGAGAAAGCTACATTGATAGGATTGGTACAGCTAAGATTATTAGAAAGTGATGACAATTTAAGTTTACGTGGTGAAATGCTGCAAGAAGCTGTTGATAGAGATAGAGAACAAGGACTTATACCCTTTTTTGTGAGTTTTAAAAATAAGTATAATGTACATATCATACGGCAATGCGGTATCGCACATCTCTCTCCACAAAACCAAACGTGAGCCCTTCTTCATATTCAACTGAATCGAACGTAGTTTAATAAACTATTTGATTCATACAAAACGTACTATGCCTAATCCTGGTTGACCAAGACAAACGTTGCGAAACAAATATTCTGGTGAAATGAATACTCAGGGAAAACAAACCTTACGTTATGACCGAGATATAGTAAAGTATTGCATGATTACAAATAATACCATGCTCAATTTCCAATTGCTAAAACAAACTTTGCAAACTAAATTCCCAACCAAACGCGGAGCAAGCGGCCAAATATTCAACCGGAAGTAGGTAAAATATATGATGATATAGGTACCCTCCCAGTGAACAAATACCATACAGTTAATGTATCAAATATTTATAATTTTTTAGGTCTGTGCCACTTTAGGAACAACTGGTGCGTGTGCTTTCGATAATCTGAAAGAACTTGGAGAAATTTGTAAGTTGGTTTTACATTTAGAAATGCAAAGGATTTATGATCGGTCTTTTTCATCGAACAAAATAAAAAAAATATCAAACTCATAAATTTAATAAAAAAAACAGCAAAAAGTAAAACACGGGCATTTGGTGTCAAATATGACTTAATTATTATTGCCCGGCAACATGGTCAACAACAAGTATGGAATTTAAAATAGCCCTGCTTTGGCTTCAGTGAAATATTAACCTAAATTAAATGAAATGGGGTTTAGGTCTTTCTGCTCTGTCCCGACTAGGCTATTGAAGACGGGATACGCCATACAGTGTGCTATAACGAATTCCAACTACCAAGGTATCTTTACACGGGACCTCGGATTTTCGTCCCATCCGCACGATTAGATATATTAACAATTTAATGTTGTAATGGGCCAGAAGACCAATCTTCATTTTCATTGTTTTAATTAAACACAAAAAGGGATGACACGTGCTGTCTGGATAGCAAAAATGAGGTAAGATACAAACATAGTATCGATTTTCATGGATACAAATATTTTGCCATTGCTAACCCCCAGTTAAATATAGCCAAAATAAACATACCTCGAAAATCAGGGCGGCGTGATGTCAACAGACAGTAATGTGGACCTCAGATGACCTGAAACCTGCGTTAGGATTGATCGATTTTAATAATTTTAAACTTTTTATTGTAATGTATATGATATGAAGGTCTTTATTTCTTTATTCTGTAATATTGGAGCATTATCTATCGACTTCGGAAAATGTTTTTCAGGTGATTCAGAGGGATTGTGGATGCACATTGATGCCGCTTATGCTGGGACCGCTTTTATCTGTCCTGAATACAGGAAATATATGGAAGGTATTGAACATGCACAGACGTTCGCTTTTAACCCTTCAAAATGGATGATGGTACATTTTGATTGTACCGCTATGTGGTAAGAGAAATATACTTTTAACTAGTCGAATCGAAAGAAAATTAATTTGTTAAAGACAGGTTAATGTGTGACACTACGGGTACAGATGTGACCATCCTTCGTCACGCCACCGAAAAGCGGTAATGTGACACTACAGTCAATTATGCCGGGTTGCGTCCTTATGCCCCCGTCAGACCGGAGTGGTGACCCTACTGCGCTCTGAGACCTGGAAATTGTGTATTTCCAGGTCTCAGAGCGCAGTAGGATCACAACTCCGGTGTGACGGTCGTCGGCAAGCGTGAACACAACGCGGAAAAATGTCCCAAAATTACAAACTTAAAAAAGTCGCGTTCTAACTGCGACCAGTGCGTTTATACAGCATTCTCCCGGCGGGCTCGTCACGACCTCTCCGCGTTCCTATTGAGATCTATAAGACTGGCAACGTAGGTCATCGCGAACTCAGGTCGCTCAACCACACGTCTTATCTGGACTACACGTGCGTTTCCACCACGTGATCACGGCGACTATATAAGCTGGTTAGATTTTTTTTTTCGAAATTTCATGATGACCTTTGAATCGCCCGTTTTCAAAGCAAGTGGTGTCTGAAAAGCATGGTCGCCATAGTCGAGTAATGCAAGCTTGGTAACCGCGCCATGGTCGTATTAAGAACTCCATACACGTAGTGGGAACCTCCTAACATCGTCATAATGCTTATTGGTAGCTCCATGAGGTCGTGATGCAATCGCGCAAAGGTGGTGGAATCGTCGTAACATCGCCCTGACAACTCCATAAGGACCCCAAACACTTGGTGGGGTCGCGACCGACACGTGAGCGTTGTGGTGAAGACGCCATGAAGGCACCGTTGCAAATGTTACAATTTTTGCAGCGTCTTTGCCACGCGTGTACTCACGCGTGTACTGCGCGTGTACTACGTTCATAGAGATGTTACCACGCTTATCTCGCGACCTTCGCGACCCCTCAGCTTTCCAGGTTATATGGCAGAACCTTGGTGTTTGTCTTGAACATACCCAAAGCAAACGCCGTGACTCAGCGATCACTGGCGACCATGGCGACCACAGAACGATATCTCGCGTTTCCACCACGCTTATGGTGATCTTGGCACGCTCTGAAACCATTTTTTTTTGTCGCCGTCGCAGCTTTCCAGATCATATGAGCATGTTCAAAACAAACGTCCTGACTCGGCGATCATTGGCTTTTACCACGCTTATGGCGATCTTGACTCGCTCTGAGCACGGGCGGATCCAGAGGGGGTGGGGGGTTGGGGGGTCCAAACCCCACCCTGCTCAGCTACATAAAAAAATAATGCCTTGCATCAATGAAATTACATCACAAAGTGATCCTAAATCGCTATAAAAATGATTTCTCTTTTTTAAAAGCTCAATTTGTATGTATTCCTATGTAATTTAGAGACAATGCTAGCAGATTTCCGAAACAGAAACCTGGCAAACCCCCTCCTGCAAAAATTCCTGCACCCGCCCCTGCTGAGACCATTTCGGTCGCTGTAGAAGCGCAAAAAGGACGCAGCTCTGGTCTGACGGGGGTATTACTATCCTGCTGCGACCGTACGGCGACACCTGGTCGCCGGCAAACGTGAACACAACGCGAAAACTAGAAATGGTTCCACTTCTGACGTCTTCCGCCTTACTCCAGCCGCATTAGTGGCTCATCCTACAGAGGTCCTTTGCGCAAAAGGTTACTCGCCTATAGCAGCTTGCGTAATACGACATTACAAGAATGTAATGCAAATGTAGAGCGCATCACCACAAAGAAAAACTGTTCGGTAACTATTTTAGTGGTCCAGTATTTGTGATAGAATTACTTCCAATACAAACTGTAATGATATGTGTTGACAATTGTGCGCATTTGAATCTATTTGAACTTCCGTAAGGAGTCTTATACTGTATCAATTGTAACGTTAAACACACAGTTTAATGTAGCACGTATAGTAACTACACGAGAACATTAAAATTAAAAACTTCCCAGGCCATATCGCAGAACCTTATCGTTTGCTTTTGACATGCCTATAACAAACACCGTGACAGGGCGATCATTGGCTACCATGGTGACCACAGTACGATATCTGGCGTTTCAGGCACGCTTTTACCATATTTATGGCAATCTTGGCGCAAACTGAGCAGTTATTGACCCAGGGTAAAAGAGTAAGTACAATTTTAAGATCGACAGTGATTATATCTTTACCGAATGTATCGTCTTTTTATAGGGTTAAAAACAGCGGAGCTCTTCACAGAACATTTAATGTGGATCCTTTGTATCTAAAACATGAAAATTCAGGTAATACATATGATGTTTTGCTTTACACCTTAACCCGAGCTATAACTGTGTCATATCCGGTAGGGGAGTGGGCGATGGCTTAGTAAGTAAGGCGCTAGTTCGCTAACCATGAGTTCTCGTGTTCGTTACCGTTGACGGCGGAGAAAATTCCTTCGGACATTCTGACTTGGTTTCCCCTTGTTAGTAGAGCATGATGGGGGACCTGACTAGAAACAGTACCTAGTCGTTCGGATGGGACGAAAAACAGAGGTCCCATGTACACTTTGGCGTGCAAGTAAACGAACCCTTGGCAGTCCGAATTCGCGTAAAGGGTAGTCCGTAGTGCTGCTGACCGACAGAAAAATAATAGCTTACGTTAAAGTACATTTCATATCGTATCATTTTCGTCGAGGTTCGAAAGCGTAGGCCTTCTATAATATTCACATTCAGAAGTTAAAATTAACGTTATGCGTTTCCTCAAAAATATTTTGTAAATGAAACACATGCTTGATGTATAGTATTCGCGCTATGATAAATTTGGCAAGGTTGTGCGGTTAATCATGTAGTCATCCTTTAAAACTAACTTGTCCTGGCTGAAAGAATCAATTCTTTTTTACAACATAAATATGCACAAAGTCTCCGAACTATAATATACACAATATATATTTATATAAATGACGTTGATTTTGGAAGAGAGCTTTTTTTAAAATTTGTAATGAGATGGTTTCGTAATTAATACATCCTGTGAGGAAGCGGAACTGCTGCGGAAGTAAACTCCAGTCAATCAGGCAGACAGTCAGTGAAACTGGGTTGAGATTTTGATTTGCTATAAATCTATCTGTTCTGCACTGTAAAAAAAGAAAGGAGGACAGTAAAATTGACAAGCAATTTTTTTTGTGATAACATAAAAAAGTGCCGCCCTTTTACACTGGTCGTTTTGAAACTTTTATTATCCTGATGTTGTCATAGAAGAATGTTTGGGATTTGTCGAATCGGTTTCCCTTTCACGATGCACTGTGCGTTGTCATGAACTGTTAATGTTTATTCTAATGAGATGAAATCAAAATGAATGTTTGGTAGTCTCACCACGGCCTAGGTAGAGTGTCAAGGATACGTTAAGCCCGACGTCATTCCATTGAAGAATAACGTGAAAGAATATCCTTAATATAATTCATGATTTTATGTTTCAGGTGCGGCCATAGATTACATGGTAAGATATATATTTTATTTTGTTCCTTTTAAAATACTTGAAGGTAATGCATGTCTTTGATCTAGTCCAGAATATAAAACGTATTATATGCAACCAGTACTATTTCTTACGATCAGATGAGGAGACGCGTTTATTGGGCCGAAAAGGAATTCCCTGCTTTTTTCTAGTACAAATGGGTAATCCAGTATCTTTTGAAATTAGATGTAGAATAGACAGAAACAATGTTGCTGTTCTGGCGATATTAACTCCCATACGTTAATTTTAAAATGAAGAATCGCGCTAATGGGGCATAGAAGTTTTATGTATAACATATATTCCTTTTACAAATAGACTTACAGTTTTAGAATACAAAAGTAACATTGATATTGTGCTTGTGTTTCAGCACTGGCAAATACCATTGAGTAGAAGATTCAGAGCATTAAAACTTTGGTTTGTTCTCAGATCATTTGGCGTTGAAGGTATCCAGAAACATGTTAGGGAGGTAAGATTTGACTTCTGCACTATTGAATAATTTAAGAAAGAGTAGTGTTATTTATGGGGAACGGTATCATGTCTTTGGACAATAACAAAATAATATAATCCTTGAGTGGCAATTATCGATTGAACAGAATAAAATGTTAATGATTAATCGCCAGGTTGAAATAATCTGTGAATATGTCCTCTAATTGCCATATGTTAACCGTCGTAGCCTGTGCGCTTTTAAACTTTTTTTTTATCGATCTGAATCTTATAATTTCATGCCCTGTTTTTTTCAGGGAGTACGGCTAGCCAAGGTGTTTGAAAATATGATAAGGAAAGACAAAAGATTTGAAGTTACCGCTGAACGTATTCTCGGAATGGTTGTTTTCAGATTAGTGGTAAGGAAGATAACTACGTTTCTATTATCAGGATTCAGACTAGTAAATCTCTCTCCGCAGACACCAACGTTAAATCTATGTCGATGATCGTTATCCTTACAACCACAAAGAGACCAACATATCACCATCATAAGGGGGTTGACCATTTCTATTTTTTGCTGCGCCAGGCCAAAGGAATCTATAGGTCATGACGTCATTTTCGTACCAGTTGGCGGGGGGGGGGGGCACAGTAGCTAAGTGCGTAAGACTTGAAATCGGAGATAAAATTAGTTCATAGCGTCGTTGTGTATGCATAGTTGAAATTATATAATCTATTAGTTCTGGGCAGACTGACTTACACTCTTTCGTATTCACACTCTCTGTGAAAATTAACGCAATCCATATCAAATTTTTGACTGACTTACATCCTTCCGTATTGGCACGGGCTGTGAAAATTAACACAATCCATATCAAATTTATGACTAATTAAAAGCATCTTCTGTTGGTTTTTGTTTCAGGGTGAGAATGATCTGACAGAATTACTGCTGAAAAGATTAAATCATTCTGGTAAAGTCCACATGGTACCAGCTGCTCTAAAAGGCAAATACGTCATCCGTTTTACAGTCACCTCTCAATACACAACACATAGTGACATAGAACGTGACTGGAAGGTGATTCAAGATTATGCTTCCAAAGTACTGGCAGATGAAATGAGCGAGGAAGAGGAAGAAATTATACCCGTTAAAGAGCCAAATAAAGTTACACCAAAATATCGTCCACGAATGGGCAGTCTCCGACGCAAAGACTTTGGCATGAGTCTTATACTCAGCAACGTACCATTTTCCCCCAAATTCATCAATGGCAGTTTTGCAGCCCTTTTCGATAATAACAACGTTATTGTCGAATTTGCCAAAGAATTGTCTAGCGGTAACTTCAACGGCCATTCCCTACGTCTGTCACCACGACGACGTATAAAGCTACGCGATACGTCCAAACAGCAGAGTTTGGATTGCACACCGCTTAGTCCACGGCACTCCTCATTACGTGTCAAACAGGGCTCTTTAGACTCTAAGATTGATGACATACTAGAAACGTCATCATTTGAGAGCGACTCCCAGACCAATTACCCAAACAGTGACATAGGTGAGGACGACTTAGATGACAACGAAACAGATCCAGACTCCAGTCCTCGCAAGCAGAAGGTAGTCATTAGTCTGCAACCCAGTATGATATTACAGGCTAACGGAAACGGCGAAATCGGATCTAAGTCCGTCAATGGCGTACATTTGATCTGTGAGAATTGCGGAAGATCTTTCGAGGATTGAGCTGAGCATGTGTTCTATTTAATTGATATTTAACTAAACGTTATATAACTCGTATAATGTATAACCACACCGACTGCTGAATACTAGCTGCTTTAAAGACAGCTGAGAAAAGTCGTTTCTTTTTTATAAACTAAAACTAGAGTCGCATAAAACAGACTCGATGATTCGTCCCGTGAAATCTATAGATCTTGGTTCAGGTCTTACCTCTGTATTGTCTGTGAACTTTAGTGTATGTATACTGTACTGATGATAGACTGTAAGGATTGTATATAAAAAAACCCACAGAAATTGTTCAATATGACGAAAGCAACGACAAACGTAAATAGCAAATAAATAAAAGCAAATAAACGTAAATAGCAAATACAACCCCAATTTTTTAATCAATTAAAAACTGCAAATTAATTAAAAACTCTGAATCTTTATGTTGTTCCGATATATTTTTCGTTTACTCTACATAACATCTAACCACTTTTTACCGTGTATCTTTCAAGACTGATTTGAGCCACTGTGATTTACTGAAATCAATATTCCAAATGAGAAAATATATATGTTCATTGGCTAAATCAGATACGACGAGAATACACTTTAAGATGTTGATAGACCATTGTGTATAGTGCAATTGTAAAAATAAAACAAAAAACGAAAGTCTCGTTTTAATTAAACGACTGTCCTTTTTGGCCTAATTTTAATTGAACTGCTGTCTTTATAAAAATGTCAATTTATTGTCAAATTTCAGTTAAAATGGATTTTATTTTTCCCAATATTAATTATATGTATGTTAAATCCGCTCCCTTACGCAATGATTTTTTTTTTCAAATTATGAATAATCAGATTATATATGGTTAAAGGTTTAATGATAATGACATGAAATATTTCAAACATGTCTAAATATCTATCCCTGATATAAACATATCTATAATAAGCTTATATCTATATATTATTGTCTATGTTATGCATCTATTATAATTATTGGTATGTGGTAGAAATAAAGGTATTATTTAACTGCCAGGTGTTTTATTGAACAGCAACTTAACATGTATTAACATAATAATTCTATCATTTTGACACCAAATGTTAAATATCAAAATGATATCATTCGGTACGGTCCGTGATCTCAACTATACCCCATGTGTCATTCACAAGCATTATGCGTAGAGTTACGGAAAACAAGCATTTTGACGGGTCATCAACAACTTCGATCTGAATTGCACCAGAGCAGCTGGAAGTATATTTGTTGCCTGATAACGATGTTCGGTAATGTAATTCTTTTAGTATATAATTTAATATGGCAAATGATATGTATTTATAGATTTTGTACTTGAACGGATATAGTCGCAAATAATAAAGACTTATAATCATTTTGATAAAAGGACCCATGTTTGCATTACAATCAGTGGACAAATGAACTTAATCTCACCCGTTCCAATATTATTACCACATAGAAGGGGATAACAATAAAGAAATTAATCGTACTATATACGAAGTAAAGGGCAACTTGTGTGTAATCAAATATACACTAAAACAAAGAATCGTCTTTCTATGCTACAAATTTTAATGCAAAGAATCGACAATCATCTCCCTACTGCAAGGAATCAGCCCGTCTTTCAACTACACTGAATCCACAATCGTCGTTCCACGCCTTTATATAATCTTGGAAATCCTGTGGTTCACTCCAAATTTGAAAAAGACATCCGTTAGAAGCTTAGACTATGGTAAGTTTCCAAGATTTTGTGTGGGGTTCAGGGACGCTGTCTGAGAATCATTTGAATAACCCAGGAACACAAGGTCACGGAGCACACAAATCTATAGCGTTCGTCCACTCGCAATCCCAATGCTTCGCACCAAATTTGAAGAAAATGTTTGAAACTGTATGCTATAGTAAGGAAAGGAGAAATAATACCTTAAAGCAGGCGATAGTATATTTCAACACAGGTTAGGAAAGAGAAATAGTAGAAAAAGGGGGTGGGTGCCAAATCAACCAACTCCATTTTCCCTGAAGGCAAGCTAGTTTAATTTTTAAATTCTACATCATATAGTTGTGAGATTTCCGAGCAAATATGTCCCTGGGAGTTAAACTGTCTAAGTTTGTTTTTTTTTGTTTAAAAAAAAAAAAAAAAAAAATACCCGGCTTCAAACAGTTGAGAACCAAAATGACTAGGTTTTAAAATGTCTTTAAAGGAAAATTTCTGAAAGGTGGCAAATGTGCTCCATCCAGCATTATTCATAATTAAGTCAACAGGAATATATTTTCGCTTTTGAGGTTACTGCAGACCGGTTACTGTGTGCTCCAAATGCAGATGTATCTATACCAGCATCGGCTAGTGTTTACTTGATCCATCTCGATATAGTGTCCACTGAAGCTGCCCGGTGAGGCTGTAAAGGAATAACTGTTTTTCAGGTTGTCTCCAATAATTTGTACGTTGAATATATTCATTAAGAGCTGTTACGATACACACAGTTTTATCTTCCATAAATTCCAATAATTCTAATGGTTTCACATGATAATTAAACACATACTTGTCATCATAAATGTCAAAATATTTTAAATTCATTGATTTCAATGTTTGACACATTTGAGCACTAAGAATAGCTAATAATGTGCACAATTTTAAAATTAGATTTTTAAGAGTAAGCTGTTACACGGGGGGGGGGGGCTGAAATTGGAAAAACTGTACAGCTACATTACGATCACAGATTTCATGGTATCCCCATCAATCTGCAGACAAGCGGGTGACTCCCAAAGGTTTTGCTATGACAAAAAGGAATTATTGCTGACAGGGCACTACGAGTTGTAACTTGGTTTTTCATCGAAGATCGATGCTAAAAAGTTAATACCATTTCTTTAAGTTCTTTTAATGGGCTTGATCCCTGTGGTATTGCCAAGTAAGTTTGTACTCCCTGTGGTTTTGCAATATTTCCCCACTTCGCTAAGTTGGGTTTATACTGTTAAGTTGTGCTTTTCCTCCAGGATTGCATAATTGTGGTTGTAGCTGTGTTTGACAATCCTTGACTTTCATGGGATTTCCCGAGATATGGCATATCAGAAGTTGCAGATGTTCGCGTAAAGAATGAGGTAGATTTGTAGTTATTGGAGATATCAGTCGTTGTCTCCCTTGACGTAAAAGAATAGTATCCGGCATAAGCATGCTCGTTAATAGAAACCATGTTTGTGTTTTTCACACTCGGCATGCCTCGACAGATTCCGGAACTACATCTAGACTCGGCTGTATGACGAATTCCGCCATATTGGAACTACTTTAAAGGTCCCGGATGAAACATGGTTGCGCCAATACCGGACACAAATTAGCGACCTATTCGGCTAGCGACCTATTCGACCGATCCAGCTGGAAACTTGTTCGTTGGCAACCTTGTTTTTATTCTGAATAGTTTTCCAACGAACAGGTTACCAGCTGGATCGGTCGAATAGGTCGCTCGCCGAATAGGTCGCCAATTGCAATTTGTGTTTGGTTCCGCCCACGGTGTCAAATTTTCCTGTTAAAGTAAACCGGTAGCCGCATCGCAAATGTATGGGCGTAGGTACATATCACTTACTGTCATACAGCCGAGATTAGATATATTCCGGAACCGGAATCTGTTGAGGATTGCCGAGTTGTGTTTTTCATTAAGGTACAAGAATACCGATAGCTTGGTCTTCTTGTGACTTCTGTAAACAATTTGGAATTATGCTGAATGGTGGAAATGCAAAGAAAATGTAAAATCTGTGCAGAGAATAGTCAAGGCATTCACCGCACGAGATACTGGATCAACATATGATAATATATACATGCGCCAGTCGATAGGAAATAACCAGAACGAGACAACACTTGGTTAGTAGATGTTTAATGGCAAAACTCACAATGGCGGGATAAACAATAGCGAGAGGATAACTCTCGATATTCTTCAAGGGAGATAACTACATATTAATATGCCTACTGGCGTAATTCCTTTTTTTTTTATTTTTTTTTTATATGAAATATTTGTGCATATACATATAGGTATAATGGACAACTTAAATTTGAAAATAATTATGTTGAATAAACTGATTCAAGTTACAATATACATGTATCTCGAGCTGACTTTAACATGCGAAAAATAACGCCCATCTGTTATGTGGGATGAGAGATGTAAATTACAAAATAATGTTTATCCTTAAGTGGTTAGAGAACAAAGTCATCTAAGGACTTCGGAGTGCGACGATCACGTTGTGGTCTTGTTCTTTCGGAGAAACTATGTGGAGAGGCTTCAGACTCCGTCGACTCCTGGGTCTCCACGTGTTGTTGTTGATAGTCTATCGTTAACTCGGGCTCTGTTAGTAATGTGGGTATATGAGCTGGTTTGGGAGGCGGAGATGATAAAACTGGTGGGTCGGTATCATCACTGTCGTCGTGATATTGACTTGGGTACTGGGTGGTAGAAAGGTATTCAAAATGACTGGGAACAAGGTAGCATTCAGACTGTTTCACCTTGTAGGCTGCAGAACGTAATTGGGAACCGGTGAATTTGCGGATGTGACACCATTGACCGTCAATTGATACAACCAAATACCTGTCCCTGCCTTGGTGTTTATGTCAATCGGGTTTTAAATACACCAGATCACCTTCATTTAGCTGAGCAGATAAAGAACTGCTGGGGACACTCTTGGATTTTTCACTGTACGGGTGGTTACGTAAACGCATTTCATGTTGCTGTTGGATGAGTTGGCGATCTGACAATGGTAGTTGTGTATTGGTAAATTGGCATCGTTGAGACATAATTTCGTAGGCAGATAGTCCCCTGTTCCGTATTCGTAAGTTAAGACGGGCTGTTGCAAGAACTAAACATAGTGGGGTTAGTGGTCCACCATGTGGATCTTGGCGTAAAAGTTCGTTTTCGAGTTCAGCAATGGCCTTTTCTGCTACTGGGTTTTTGTTAGGATTCTTGATTCGACCAATGTCAAGTGATATACCAAGTTTGTGAAGGGTTTTATCATGTAGCAACGAGACAAATCCCGGTGCAGCATCAACACGTACAATGGCCGGAGGTCCATCGAGTGATCTGAGTTGTAAAGTTAGAAGAGCTAATCCATTGCGAAGAGCATCATGTTGTTCGGTTTGCAATAGACATGAGGCGGTGTAAGACGTTGTGGTTTCCCTGACGAGGAGGATTATCTGTTTGTTACGTCGAAGGATATCTGCGGCAAAAGAAACCCCAACGAGCTCTGGTGGGGCAGATGAGGTTTGACTAGTAACTGATGGCGGAAAATGCTTAAGGGAAACACAAGTGTGACAAGTTTCAGAGACGGTAGTTAAAGCTTTGTCCATATCTAGAGCATAAAAACTTCTCTTGGTGACTTGTTTCAATTGATGCTGCGTTGGGTGGTCGAGTTTGATATGCAAGGCTGTCAGTAGGCCATCTAGGACACTCCTGGGTACGACAATCAGTTCTCGTGTTGGAGCTAGTGGTTCGTGGTATGGAACAACAAGAAGACCATCTCTGGCTATTGATACACTGTTGAGGTATCTTTTGACATCTTTTAAATCTGTGAGTTTTTTTGAAGGGCGAGTGCCTTGTTTCAGATGTGCATGAACGCGACGAAGGTCAGGACATTCTGATTGTGTTTGAATCCAAGCGGCACGACTGGTAAATGGCATTCGTATGGTTCCAGAAGAAATGTCTTGAACGGATACTGGTCGAACGACAGCATCTTCAGTTCGTGTTATAAAGGAACAAATCTGGCAGTTAGGTTCCTCGCAATCTGGGGCGTTCCGACTCGAGAAATCTGATGGTAGGTTGGCCGTTCCAGCTAGATGCCGAACACTTACTTGATACCGACTAACTGTTGACAGGAAGGACGTTACCCGTGGACTTGAAGAGAATTCTCCTCTGCATAGTCTATCAATAGCCTGGACGCATGGTTTACTATCTGTAAGGACACATGCTTGTAGTTTGGACTGAATGATATATGGACTGAAATGTCGCACCGAGGCTGCGATGCACAGGGCTTCAACTTCGCATGGGAGCCATGGAATTTGGTGTTCTCGTAGCTTGGCACTAAAAAATCTAGCCAAGAAGGTCTTACTGGCACGGGTGACGTATAAGGTTGCTCCAATACCTCTTTTGGAAACTGATGCGTCTGTGACTATCCATAGTTGGTCTGTAGG
The DNA here is from genome assembly GCA_036850965.1 of Patella caerulea. NCBI lineage: Eukaryota > Metazoa > Mollusca > Gastropoda > Patellidae > Patella > Patella caerulea. The sequence goes on from JAZGQO010000006.1 coordinate 32,705,298, forward strand.
TTGTGGTAAAAGAATGTCTCGCGTCGTGTCGAGGTGAGTTTTAGCAGCGGTAAAGTGTGAATTGAGATCGTCCGTCCATATGACAGTGTCTTTAGACTCTTTTCCGGCAATGGCTGTTTCAAGGGGGTCGATCAACTGAGAACAATGAGGTAAAACGCGACTAAGGACTTTGTATGCTCCAATAAATGACCGTAATCTTTTAACTGTTTGAGGAGGGTTACATGTTGACAGCGTTGAAATGCGATGTGAATGAGCACTGATAAATCCTTGGTGCCACTTCCAACCGAGTATGGTTGTTGATTTGGGACAAATAATAGTCTTGCTTGCGGATAATTGTAGGCTGCATCGTTGAAGTGAGGCTAACACTACGGAGAAGTTGTGAAGGAGTTCTGTTGGAGTCTGGCCTCCAATGTAAACTGTGCCTTGCTGTAATGAATCGCCAAGTACCCGACACATGAGTTCTTCTAAAGCGGTTTCAGAACCGGGCATGGCTGATCGAGTGTATACACGTATTCCACGAAAGGGTGTGGCGACACCGCAGTACTTCATCGATGACCGTGCAAGAGGTATTTGGTAAAAAGCACTTGTGAGATCAGTGACGATAAGATATTGCCAACATGCTATCGTGCGGAGAATAGAGTCTACGTCCGGCATTAAAGATGGCTGTGGTTTGCTGTATCTACCCACATCTGCGAATGCTGTCACTAAGCGGTATGCACCGGATGGTTTCTTAATGAGAAAAGATGGGTTGAGGTATTCGACTGTAATACCAATGTCCTCAGGTCGACGGAAAACCCCAACTGATTCCAGTTCATCAAAGCAGTGTTGTAGATCTTGTAGTTTGTCCCGTGAATATTGGGGGACGCGTCCTTTGCGCTGAAGGGGCTGGACAGGGCCCATATTGACTGTAGCTTCGAATGGTCCAGCAGGTCCGTTGTAGCCACGGATGGTTGGGTCAAAAACGGAATCATGTGTTTGAAGGAGGTCAGCGAACTGGCGTTTCATACAAGGTGCTAAGATGGAGTTAGGATCCAGTTGAACACTGGCTGAGTGGAGTGTTCTGTTCTTGGTGTGGGTTTGTGATAGTTGGGCAGGTATAGGGAGGTTATTCGGTGACACACTGGGTGAGATACACGTTGTGAACCTGATTTGACAAAGGTGTTCGTTGCGTCTAATGGTGATAGGTTCTGTATGTGTGTTAGGGAGTCTGATGAGACCGGCAACAGTGTCTGTAATAGTTGGTTGTAACCAGACTTGAGATGGTTTTGTATCATGGAAGCTATGACAGTCATGACGAGCTTCGATTGCAATAGTATCATCTGGGCCAAATTCAGGAGGTGTTCGTAGTTCCAAATACTCTCCTGGCCATATTACTTGTGTAACTGGTGGCGAGCGTAGGAGGTATGCCTGTGTGCGACGTATGGTAGGACTACTACTCTCGGGTACTGTTCTTGGTCCATAAGTGATGGTATCGGTGTCGCCGATCATAACTTGTAATTTTGAGGGGCGGATAGAGATGTCATTGGCTGTCATAAATGGTGTGCCGGCCAGAACGTCTACATCGAGATTCTCTACAACTAAGGCATCAAGACGAAGGTTGTGGTGATTACGAGACAACGTAATATGAGTTTCCCCAATGACTGTGAGTGGTGTTATGCCATCGGCTTAAAGGGCCCTTTGGAGCTCTTGTCAATTTTTGCTCCGATGTGGTGTGCTGTTGACGCCTTTATCATGTTGGTTTCAGCTCCAGAGTCTAATATTAGTTGGAGTGGGTGGTAGCTGTAGAATGCCTTAATGGTGGGTGATTGCTTAGTGCTGACACGACACGCATGAATGCGATGTTCACTATTTGATTCATCACTCACTTGGGGTTCAGGGGAAGACTGATCTAAATCATCGAAGTATTCGTCTTCACAAGGAGTTTGTCGGGCTTTAGTCATGAACCTTTTATCGGCGGGGGGTAAGTATGGGCAAGTACTCAAATAATGGTTGTACTTCGGTCGATTAGCTTGTTTGCAAATTGGACAATTGCGAGAAGTAATGGGTGGTTTTTGAGTTGTAGATGGTGAATATCTTCTCTCATAACTAGCAGGAGGGCGTTGGTTGAGTCCAGAGCGTAAAACTTTGGCTTCATTGTTGGCATGAATTTCGTCGAGTAAGGAATCCATGGCAAGTGAGATTTCAGGTTTTAAGGATGCAAGAGTTCTAGACCGTAAGTCTGTACCATACCTTTGTTTAACCAGTTGCGGTAAATCTTGGTGGATGAGACGTAACCAGGTAAGGACTATTAGGTTTTCCAAGGTAGGTGTCAATTCTTCGTCAGTAGGAGGGGTCTCTCCGTGGTGTGTAATGGTGCCATCACTGTGTAAGAGGCTATCCTCTACGAAGGACATCAGTCGTTGGTATAGATCTTCAGGGCGTTCATCGGGTTGAAGAAAAATGTTGTTGAAATCTAGAAAATGAGAACCAGTGGATTGAAAACCGTAATGTAAGCGAATAGCTTGCCAGATTGATGCAAGAGACGTGCAATTCTTGACAATGGTATTGCGGGAAATTACTGGGCAGAAATTAGCTATTTGTCCAAGCATTAATTCTAAATGTGTGACTTTCTGTTGGGCTGTAAGTCGTCTATCATCTGGCACTGAGCGGCTGTCGTCGGTGAAATTTCTCAATCGGTTGGTGTTGGATTTTTTGCCCCAACTAACTCCGTCGATCAGGAAGGGTGCAAAATGTTGGTCGAGGGAAAGAATATACTGGAAATTTTGGCGCCATGCTTCAAAAGACGTAATGCTTTCGTGTTTCGTGGGTGTCCATTGTTTTGGTGCTCTAGAACTTGCCATTATTATACGGCCACGTGATTTGACTAACGATAAGTGTCTCGACAGTTATAGGATAAACTGAGACGTTGAAAGGTATCGACGTGGCTATTTGAAGAACAGATGAGTTTGTTCGTAAGTTTCGGTTCGAAATCCAGGTCAGCCACCACGCCAGTCGATAGGAAATAACCACAACGAGACAACACTTGGTTAGTAGATGTTTAATGGCAAAACTCACAATGGCGGGATAAACAATAGCGAGAGGATAACTCTCGATATTCTTCAAGGGAGATAACTACATATTAATATGCCTACTGGCGATATATCATATATTGATTCGGATTAACATCAAGACCTTTCATTGATTTTTGGAAAAGGTATTTTCTTTACATCACTCTTTGTTCCTCCGAGATTTCACAGATTCGAAATCTGCTTTATAGTCAGTACTTAATATACACTGCCGTTAATCAAATATTATGTTTCTTCTCAAAAAGCCATATTTTACGAGTAGTTACATGTATCAGAATGAATGGTTCGAATTTGTGTGAGGGGGGTGTTGGCAGTGGTATTATCAATGAATAACATTTAATATGACTATTTACTATTCCGCGGACAAAACTCTTCAATGCCCAGTCACCACCTATGTGAATATCCCCCAAAAAATGCGACTCATTCAGATTGGAAGGCATCTATAATTTTGTAAAGGCCACTGGGGGATGTCTGAGAACACTGAACCAGTGGCTGCCCGGCAGGATACGCCCACATTTTCGAGAGGTGGATAGAGAACTCGTCAAAGGGAAAGTGATTTTTCCTACAATCAAGGGTCATAATTCATGAAGTTACAATTCGATATGCACAAATATCGAACCAAGATCTTTGGGTTATAAACATGTATTTCAGTTTCATCAAAATCGGATTAAAATTGTGACCTCTACAGGGTCCACAACCTTGATATACCAAGGGACAAGGGACCACAAGCTCATAAAGGAGTTTATTCGTACAATCAGGGGCCATAATTCACGAAGTTACGATCTGATATGCGCAAATATAAAAAGGAACCAAGATCTTTGTTTATAAACATGCATTTAAAGTTCCATCAAAATCAGATTGCAAATGTGACCTCCACAGGGCCTACTGTTGCGTTCCGTCCAGGCTTCCTTTCTGGGCGGGTGCTCCGATTTCCTTTACCAAATAAAAAAACAGAGTCAAGACAATGAGTTTAAAATCAACCAACATATATTACAAATGTAAATTATGTTTATGTGCAAATGGTTACCGGTTAAGTTGCTAATGTACAACAGGTACAGTGTATAGCCAAGTAATTGATTAAAAATAAAGAATAAACCCCTCCCAAATTGTCTTGTTATATGTATCTAACCCCCTTACAGCATTGCTACATGACCATCCCTGATATGCTCCCAAGTTTCCATATTTGGAATGTTCCCAGCAAATTACCCCTTTCTTATATTTGGTAGAGTCCCGTACTTGGGTTCTGTTCCCGCATTTGATAACAATCACTCTCGGTCCCATTTTGGGCCACTAGGTTTGACATTGGTAATATTCTTGTTCCTCAATAATCCCCCCCCACCATTACTATAAGATTATTTATCCCCCGTTCCCATCCCGCAATGGCAAAGGCTCTGGATTTTGTTAGCGTTCAAGATTTCCGTCCCATCGCGAGTTCCTGTTTCCCAGATTGAATATTTACGTGGTCTTATAAGAGCATTGATGGACAGGGTACACAGCAAAGCGGCAAGGGTAACTTCCAATTTGATTATTTACGTGGCCTTGTCCGAGCACCAGTGTTTGGGGTATACAGCAACTGGGCAAACTAACTACACGATGGGACAAGGAATACACCACCCCAAGGACTCAACATATAATATAGCTCAAGCAAGGCCTTTATCCAACAAAAATATATCTGGTGTTATGCAAGAAATCCAAGGTTGATTGATTTGGAGCCATATCCCACTATTGGTCAACGTACCCCAGGTGGTTCCATATTCTTAGTTTAGAATGGGGGGTGGCAGGAAATTCGGTCGTTGGTGGTGAATCCAGGCCAAATGCGTCGCTGTCTTGATCTACGCCTTTTTTGTATGTCATGAGTCTGTGCAGACCCAAATCCGTCTGACAGTGACAGCTTGCAGCATGGCTGAAAGAATAGTCTAATCCCTTTGTGACAGAATAGTCTAATCCCTTTGTAAGGTAGTTCCAGGGACGGATCCAGGAATTTTTGCAGCAGGGGGTTTGCCTGTTACGGAAATCTGCCACCATCGTCTCTAAATTACACAAGCATACATACAAATTGAGCTTTTTAAACACAGAAATCATTTTATACTGATGTAGGATCCCTTTGTGATGTAATTTCATGGATGCAAGCCCCCCCCCCCCTTTGGATCCACCCCTGAGTTCGTATCTCCTGTCAGACTGACAACTGGACAATTTTGTCCAATTCATCTAAAAAAAACACCCTTTTCTGCTGAATATTATATGGGGAGAGGGGTATTGGACCGGCCATGGGGCGATGACGATCATGTTGTATGTGGCCGGTGGCTTTAACGGGCCCCCACGCCATTACTGGAGTCTGGGATTGGCTGCTATAATAGACTTTCTGAGCCGGGTGTTATTAAGTCACCAGCACCTGGTTTGTAGGGATACGCCAAAATCCAAAATTCAAAAAGCAGCTTTTATGAATTTCGCTTTCATCACTCTGTACCAATGTGTCTCATGGCCTTCCATCACAAGAGGAATCAACTAGCACTCCCGGCAACAAAAATGGGATATTTTTCAAAGAAAATATTCCTACTTATTCAATATTCCTAACTGGTTAATCAAATGGTCAAAATTTTCTCAACTATTCCCATTTTTTAACCAGTTAAATTCTCTTGACGATACAATGATAATACTTTAATTAATAGTATGACGAATGATAAATTCACAGGTTGCTGGTTGTAAATTAATTGCACGTCGGATTTTGGCCTAAGTCAATCGATTTATGAAATATATTATTCGACAGAGAATATAATCAGATATGCCCCCAAATCGCATATTTTGGATTCATTTTTCAAAAATTTCCAGGGGAGACCTCCCCCATCCCCGGCCTGGCTCCGAGGTGAGTAAAAGGGGCCGCTCCGACACTGGAGCCCGGGCCGGTTCCCGGCCCCAATCTGATCCTGATCGTTAAATATAATGATTCTATTCCTGTCCCTCCCCATTACACATTCATTTATACGTGACATTCTGTCATATACTTTATTTCACCATTTGTAGATCCTAGCGGGAATTTGTTTACACGTCTGCGTAACACGCCGTGATACGCATGTCAGTCGGTAGCTATTGGCAAGTAAAGGTCAGTCAATACAGCTGGGTTCGGTCGAATCTACACACCTCAGACTCGTGACACAACAACCTTGATATATACCATATTTTTATAGTATTCTCGTAAAAGCGGCGGCCATTTTGCCCGTCGGGTATAGTCCGATTTTCACGAAATTCAAACGCAACATTCATTCCATTGTAACGGTGATATATAATTCAGGGAGTAACGATCCGATATGCGCAAATAGCGGTAGGAACCAAGATCTTTAGGTTATAAACATGTATTTCAAGTTTAGCCAAAACCAGATTAGAATTGTGATCTCTACAAGGTCCACAACCTTGATATACCATATTTTTACACTCTTCGCGGCGGCCATTTTGGCTGTCAATTTTGGTCTGATTTTCACGAAATTCGAACTTTATCTTCATTACAGTGTAACGGTGATAAAATCAAACGGGTTTTTAAATCGGAACCACAAGCTAAAAAAGGCCATTTTTCGGACAACCAGGGGCCATAATTCAGGAAGATAGCGCAAATATCAAAAGGATGCAAGATCTTTGGGTTATAAACAAACAAAGTTTCATCAAAGTCGGTTCAAAATTGTGACCTCTATAGGGTCCACAAGCTAAAAACGTGATTTTTCGGACAATCGGGGGCCATAATCCATGAAGTTTCGATCCGATACATTCCAATATCGAAAGCAGTCAAGATCTTAGTGGATAAACCTGTATTTGGACGGAAGTCCGGACAGGCATGGGCGGCGACAATATACGTCAACATGGAAATGTGGGCGTATAAAAATGTATCAATAATAGCTATCCACCAGACCAGATCATCTTTCGATTTCTGAAAAATCGCATGGAAGAATCAAACTTGCACCTATTATTTTTCAGATATTCTTCCTCTAAATGTCTGAAAAATAAGGGGCTAATGTTTTCTGCTAGATATCACCAGTCATTTTTTACAGCTTCCTTGTCCACATTACACATTTGGGATTGTCTGCTTCTATGAATTTCATCCGAATCAGAACCAGTAAGACTTAAAGAACAACCGGTATGTGATGTCGAACTTGAATTGGTGTGACCAAAGACCTTTCTTCTCTTTGGAGAAGGTTATCTATGAGCAGAGACTCTGGGATCCGCTTAGTGATTGCGCATTAGGACGTTTTCTGATTGTTCTACTTCTGGAGTAACTTGAATCCGTCTCTGGTAATTCAGAAATAGACTGACAGTGACCGCCAGATTTGTTTGCTAATTTGCAAATGGCCTGTCCCATAGTCTCATTAAGCTTTGATATTAGATTCATAGTATCTTGAACTGATATTACATTCATAGTATTTTGAACTGATAACATGCCAGCTTGTTTAATTCGTTTTTTAAAGTGTGTCACTGGAAACAGGGGTACCTTCACTATCATCTTCTGAAAGAGGTCCTTCTCAGTCGGGTGACAGCATTCGACGCCATATTTAAGGTCGGGTCGATAAACACGTATCAAACAACGAAATAGTAGAACGAATGTGATATGTTAATATCATGATGATTTTATTGACCATAATATTAACTTTACTATTTCAATTTAGACTGACTGTATTCTGAGTCGATACACAGTAGGGATAATAGAGGCACGAGATGAATGGGGAGGATGTTATGATGGTGCCCCAGAAAGTATGTATATTTTTCATACGATTTATTTGCTTACAATTACACAAACAATATATTCTAGCATAAATTTTTTTTTTAAAAAAAACTCTAGTTTATGGAACTTTTTTTTATAATAATGCCAATGTTTCCGATTATTGTCTTTCTATGGTCATAAATTACAATTGTCGGGTTACTTTCGGGCAAGCTGACTTTTCGGGTAGACGGGAAAGAAAGAAAATTATATTTTATCTACTTGGCGAAATGATCAATATGTCCACCGGCTTGTAATACGCGCCTTTTCTATACAGAAATCGAATTTCATAACCTTATTTCTACCCATTTTACCCAAATTGAATCTTTCAGGCGATTTTCAGTTAATTGTTTCGTGCATCTTTCCATAAACCCTTTAACATAGAAAGTCTCGTGTCTTTGTTTCGAATAAAAACTGGCAACTGGGGTGGATTGTTTAGTATGGAATATAAACAAAAGATCGGTTGCTGCCCAAATATGTAAAACGGTACCATCAAATCGTGTGATATATATTTTCTTCCATTATACACAGGCTAATATTATCGCAATTCTTTACTCTGAGACTTCGCTTCAATGTTGTGTATTTACAGCAGCTAACTATATGGTTACAGACATAACAGAACAACAGTTTCGTTTCTACTTTTTATGCCAAGCTCAGGGTGAAATGAAATGGGGTTTAACGTCCTACTGATCTTCTCCGAACTAGGCTTATGAAAACGGCCATACGCTAGTGTGCAATGAAGGAAATTTTGCCCGGAAAACGGTACTATACGGTCCACTGTAAATGTGTAAAAGGGACCGCCGGCCTGCATCACTGACAAAGGGGAACCACGCCGGGCAATCTGGATGAACATTCTTGATCATTGCAGCGAGCAAACACCCGGCCCCCAGGCTAGTGAGCCAGCGTCTTACCTACATAACCACCGTTATAATATATTACAATGATTGATTATGTGAATATTTAAATTAAATGTAAATTTGATTTTAGTTATGAAATATTTAGTGTTTATTAAAGTTATTATTCATAATTCCAATTTCATCTTAGCTGCAGTAGACTGAAATATACACAAATAATAAAGTGAATATTTAACAACAACTGATTATACAAACATTCAGATTGAAACCCTGATAATAACCAAATGATTTTAGTCATGAAATATTTAGAGGATATTAAATTTATTATTCATAATTCCAATGAAATTTTAATATCATATCAGTTTCATTGTAGCCACAAATAGTATATATACAAATAATGAAATGAATATTTTACAACCTGATTATACGAACGCCCACATTAAAACTCTAAAAACAGAAAAACAGAAAACGAATGACAAATAGAAAACAGGAAAGTTTGATCTGATCTTCTTTGAACCTACCAAATGTGATTTTAAAAAAAAACATTGAGGGGTACTGTTTTGTGCTCACACAATTTCAGATCAAGATTAATGAAAAAATGCCACTTTGTGTTCACTCAAAGTGATAATTTCATATTTTCTAAGAGAGTCAAACCATATTTATTTCTATGTCTTTTGCTCAAAAGTTTGTCAACTCACTATTATACGATTATGGGCAATATTTCAGAGGGATTAAAATCGGTGACACAGAAAATAATAACACAATTACCTCCCTTGTTTTCCCATTCCCCTCCATGCAATGGCGATCTTCAAATGTTTCAATTTGAAGTTGAAAATGATATTTTTGCCAATTTCTCAACTGGCAACATTGAATTATTGGATTAATAGGATTATTCTTTAACAAGGTAGGCCTGTTTATAGATATCATCTATTTTAAGGCTTTATTTTAATATATTTTAAAAATATAACTAAAAAATATGAAATTGCCGTTTTAAAGACTAGGTCCCCTAGTAGTAATATATTTTTCCAACATGGAGATGTCGTGACGACACTGCCTTTTGGTATATATTTTTGGTAAAATACGTTTTGCCCACTTGTAGAAGCAGGAAAGATAGAAAACTGCTCATCAGCGAGGTGTATTTTGTGCTGCTGAAATGTAACACAAAGGTCAAGCTGCAAAACAGAAACGAAAGACCATCGATTAGATCATTCAAATGCGAAAGGTGTTCAAATGTGGTTTTACAGGGAACTTTCTTGACCAACACAGGGATAGAATCCCGGACCACATGGTTATTTGAAACATCGCAATACTCACTGACTCCACATTTGAGTCGAATGTTACATTTTACTATGAGTTACAAATATGCTTTTCTCGAAGCTCCAAGCACTGAAATTGTTTCGAATGTTGGTTCGCTGTGATTGGATCGGCACAGAGGCGGATTAAGGCTCTGATGGGCCCTAGGCAGCTCGGCCGGCTGGGTCTTTTGTTGAACTGGTTTGTTGAAATTTCCGAGGATATAGTGATGGAATAGTGTCAAGCACTAGGCCACCACTTAGTCAAACATTACCATGTCATTCGGTCAGTGACAAGCAATTGATGACCTGAGGAGCACAGCATCAGTCAATTGCTGGATAAAACTTACTGTCTGTTCCACAGGTGATACTCTGATTCGAAAATTGGTTGCCATTAAAATGACTAAAATTTTGTAACATACCTGGATTTTTCATCCCTTTGACCCCCCTTAGCCTAAATGACTAGAAAAACGATAAAATTATCCAGTTTCCAATTGTAAATATCACATATTTCGACATTTTTCACTATCTCAGAACGTAAACATCACCACTTCCATGTGTTAAATGGAACACTTGCATATTGCATTAGGGTAGACAGGTACTTAGGTGCATTCGGTTAGAAATGTCAAGTGACGGAGATTTCGCCCGTTTGTTTCGGGACAATAAAATTTATAAGGGTTTCACGCTGTTTGGATTAGTATATTTTTTTTCTGTTTAACAGAGTGTCAGAAACAAACGTGTGCGTATGAAATTTAACCGCCAAAATATAGTGGAATGGTGTATTTACCTTGTCTCAAAATTTCAGTTCGAAATATTGAATCCTTTGGACGTCAAAGTCAAAAACCGCTTATGTGGATACGTACCTTTTTAAAACTGTCATCCAATTTGTTTTGCTGGATGATTTGATAACCTATTGCTGTTCCTTTAAAGGTCTATAAAGTAGATGATCCACACGCTGTACTTGATAACGAAAGGTAAATCTCACGAAAACGTTATTTTATAAAATAAAAGTCTGGTTTTATCCAGACATGGTATAATACTGCTTGGAACACCGGGCTCCATTTCCCGATAAAGACTGGCGGGTTTACGCTGTTTGAAAACGTATCAGATATATTGAGTTAGTTGCTCGGCCCAAATGTCGAGGATTGTAAGGGCTTTTCACACAGGAATAAGCAGTTTTAATCTCCAAAATATAGTTGCTCGGCCCTAAGGCAGAGTTTTAAGAGCTTTTATCCCAAAAATAATCAGCTTCATTCTCCAAAATTAATTCGGGTTTGGCCCTTTAAGTAAAACTCCAGGCGATGGCCGATCAGATCGAAGATGAACATGTTGGTAGCATCACTCCGCTTGGCATGTCATTATATAAACATAAAATGTGTATATTTCACGTTTCTATGGAATTTTTATAGATACAACTGGGGGGTCAATAAAATTTCATAAGCAATATTGACTTAATATCGTTTATTATATAAAAATACTAACATTATATTTGTAATTATCAAGCTTAAGGAGCTTGTCTGTCTTCAACTTCTTACATCTCTTTGTTGGAAATATTGTGTGGGAATTTGAAATTGAAAATATATATCATTATCAAGCTTCAAAGGAGTTTGTTTTTTACTTCTTACCTCTCTTTGTTGGAAATATTGTGTGAGAATTTGAAAATCTATATAATTATAAACAGACAGCGAAAAAACGAGGCCCCGTGTACCTTAAAGCAATCTGAAAGTAGTCCGTAGTTCTCATGGCAAACTGTACAAGTCCAATAGATGCAGACAAGGACGTTATATCCCCACTTCATTTCATTTCAAAATAAATGTCGTTTCATGCTTATTTCTTTCATAACTGCATAACTGAATGCATCATAATGGCACATCCACGCATCTAATCTTTCCTTCAACAACCCCACCCCCCCACCCCCCGAGATGACGAATTTTTTGGGTCACTAAGTCAAAGATTGAGTACAACTCAACGCTTTCCAGAATATCACATTGTTGAGTATGTCCTGCGAACTCCTACAAAAATTATATCACGTTTCAGCACAATAGCAGGTTGAAATTTGTATGTAGCTTATATTCATATCAAAAAGTTACACCCCTCGAACAGGAGACAATTAGATATTCAAGTCAGTGGCAGTCCCACAGTGGAACAAACAACCGTGGTCAGGGATCGACGAATCAACTTTTACACAAAAGTGATATATTCAACTGGACCGAAACGACTTAAATCCAACCCAGCAAACGTTGTCCTCTCAGGCTCCTCCAGATAATTAGGCCAAACATGGCTGTTTTCAGTACCAAGATGGCTACAAACCACAACGGAGATAAGCTATATAGCTTGATCTGAACTTAGTTCTCACAAGACAGAAAACTATGGGATGACCACACATTTTAAACAAAAATCGAGGAAATGGCAAGCAAATTTCGATTCGTATTATCACCTGGAACAAACAATTATTTATTATTGCTTAAAAGAAGATAAATATATTCTGTAATTCACTTTCACACATCTGAATTCACAAGCTGCCTACACTGTAATGCACCCCTGGATCGGTGGGAGTTTTGTGTAAAGAAATTCGTGCTTTGTGCTACCAGCTGGTGTCTGGTCTCGTAATATGAGGTTGGAATATGCTTATTCGTTTCATAGCATCTGGTGGCACGTCTTGTTTTGTGTATTGTTTCTTTAATTTGTCGTATTTAACCCTCAACAGGTAGGAGAGGTGATAAAACCAATCGTACCTGAAGGAGCTGTTGAAGAATTATTAGAAAGAGTTTATGGTTTGAAAGCTGTAAAGGTGAAATCATTAAATAGCTATGATGATTGTAATTACGCTATTACTGTTGATGAGAATTACGACAACAAATATATCAAACAACTATGGCCACATGGTTATGTCTTGAAAATCGTTAATACCATGGATTCCAAACGACCAAAGATGCATGGTAAGATTGCTGATGTATAAAACATACCATTTAAAAAAATAGATAAAAGATGCATTATGTAAGAGCTAAATCTAACTATCGTACTTTTTCCTGGCTTCAACAAATGTTATATAAACTATTATAAGGCCATAAAGGGATGACTGAGATATCAAGTGGATTAGATAATATATTTGGTAATAGTTAAAATGGAGGTCGCTCACGGACTCTGTTTATTTGAGGACTGAAAATATATACCAACTTCTTTTATTATCGTGGCAATGCGAGACTGGACAATCGAGAATATTTAGCCTATTCCTTGTCAATACTTCAAATCTTCAGAATAAAGTAATTTTGCGATGTTTTAAATAATTTTCATTATCTTTTTCAAACCATTATAGATAACTATAAGAACAGCCACGTCTGTGTCTAAACATATCTATAATTATAGATTAGGACACCTATTTAACGCATAAACGTTGATTTTTTTTTGGAAGTATAATATTGCAAATATCCAGGAACAACCGTATTTTAATTTTCAAAATACAGAAGCTCTGAATTTGGTTATGTTTCATCTGGGAAAAAGAGGTGTGCCTACTCAAGAACCTGTACCGGGTAAAAATGGAGAAGTTATAAATTACCATAAAATCTATAAAAAGAAAGGGCATCAAGGTAATTCATGTAATTATTTTAATATTTCCATGGTATTATTACTACCAAATAATGGCTTGTTTTATTTATAGCCATAATGAGATTTATTCTTTGAACTTCTGTCCTACAAAACCCTTTACCTGTGTTACAAAAATGGAATTATTTATCAATATATATTTGAGTATCATTGGTCTCCCCCTTTAATACCAAATTGCCGTAGTGGGGGTAGTGGGGGTAAGACTTTACGTCCGCTTACACGTAGGTCCCAATTTCGAGGAGACTTGCACGAGGAGCCAGTTGCATACACAAGGCTCGCCTTGTATAACAAATTACTTTTCTGTTGTTTTTTTTTTACACCCACATGGACAATAAGTATTGCCACTTGTGCCTATCGTACGTCCACAATTCCTTGTGAACGCTCTACAAGTCAAAGTTTTTTCATATCGAAATCTTACGAAGGCCAAAAATACATTCAAACTCACGTAACGCGATACAGAACATGATTCTGGGTTATATTGTTTTACAAACTCAGTGTCTTTCAACATTTGGATATAATAAAGGAGAATCTCATTCAATGCCAAACGCGCTTTATTCAGTTATTTTTCTTTTCTTTTCTGAACACAAATATAAAATGCCAAATTATTTGAAATAATACGAGACATAACTACGAAACGATCACTCGTAGCAACTTTAATAGATATCACTCACTCGTAGCCACCGTAATAGATAGCAATCACTCGTAGCAACTTTAATTCTTATCAGTCACTTGTAGCAACTTTAATAGATGTCAATCACTCGTAGTAACTTTACTAGATATCACTCGTAGCAACTTGAATAGATAGCAATCACTCTTAGCAACTTTAACAAATATCAATCACTCGTAGCAACTTTAATAGATATCAATCACTCGTAGCACCTTTAATAGATATCACTAACTCGCAACAACTTTAATAGATTTCAATCACTTGTAGCAACTTTACTGTAATAGCTATCAACCACATATAGTAACTTTAATAGATAATAATCACTCGTAGCAACTTTAATAGATATCAACCACATGTAGTAACTTTAATAGATATTAATCACTCGTAGCAACTTTAATAGCTATCAACCACATGTAGTAACTTTAATAGATAATAACCACTCGTAGCAACTTTAATAGATATCTTGCACCCGTAGCAATTTTAATAGATATCAATCACTCGTAGCAACTTTAATAGATATCTATCACTCGTAGCAACTTTAATAGATAGCAATCACCCGTAGCAACTTTAACAGATATCAATCACCCGTAGCAAAGGGTAGTGGACTTCGATCCAATCCTTCGTTAAGTTGTACTTAATATTAATTCAAATAATTTTGAAACTGATATTAGCAATGGCGATTTTGCTGCTGGTGGGCGTATTAGTAGGGTCTTTATATATATTTTGTTTCGATTTCCAGGCGATTATGTTCAACATATTGTTAGGTTATTTACATATTTACCTGGTGATGTATTGTTAAATCATCCATTTACTCAAAGTCTTCTTTATAAATCTGGAACATTCGTCGGCCAAGTGACCAACGCCCTCCAGGTAAGTTTTGTCTCACTGGTTCTTCCTTGTTGTTTCTCAAGCCCGGTTATCACTGGAAGCTCTCTGGTCTGACAAGTAAATTGCTCCTAGTCAATCGGATACGCCGAAACACGTATATACATTATCGAGCTCATGTCCATTTGGTAACTTCGCCACCTAAGCAATGTACGGTTTTTGTACCTCCAAAATTAATAATTAATTTTGATGTACACCATCCACT
Organism: Patella caerulea; assembly: GCA_036850965.1. NCBI lineage: Eukaryota > Metazoa > Mollusca > Gastropoda > Patellidae > Patella > Patella caerulea. Next base: position 32,720,610 of record JAZGQO010000006.1, read on the forward strand.
GAATTAGTTATGCCAGTTGTCATATGCATGTAGACCATTAACGTCTCTTTGAGTGCCACATTCTTCGAGGCACACGGGAAAGGAATCGTGTCGAAACCACGAAGAAAGAGTTATATATGATTTTTTCTTCAAATTTGCATACTCAAACAAATTACATCTTAACGCTTATCTGCTGATGGCCCTGTGCATGTCTTTGCTTCTAGAGTATTTTAACCTATATAAATATATGTTGTAGGGATTTCAACACGACTTCTTTAACAACTACGATATCAAATGGAGTCTTGGAAACGTACCTTTACTAAAAGATTATGTATTCGTATTAAAACCTGTGGATAAAAAAGTTGTGAATGACATAATAGAGGCTTTTGAAAGTCAAATTAATCATGCAAATTTCTCTAAAAGTAAGGAAAAAGAATATTAATGTTTTGTATTATAATAATAAAAACATTCCATAATTCAATGGGGTGGTATGTGGTGAGGTTTTAAATAATTCATAATTATTGTTGCAAAACTATGAGCCGTATTTTAGAGTGTTGTGTTTTGGCGCTGCAGGGTAATATTCGCATCGCAACACCGCCGTTTGTAGCAGATAATCTTCTGATGGCTGCTTGTGAACTCCTGCTCCATTCTTAGAAAAAAACATGGTCATGGTTGAGTGATTAGGGGTAAGCGCAGACCATTAGAGCACTAACGATGTAGACACTCCTTGAGGGTAAAATCTTTAGTATTTATCGATTTCCTTTTCTGCATTGGCAAATGAAGATAGGTAAACACCTACGGGACCGCGGTTTTCCCTTCTATGCAAACAACTAGGCGCCTTTCCCTCCCAGGCGTTCTCGGCGAGCATCGGGATCGAATCTTGCACACCTCCTGGCTAGGGGGCCAGCTTGTTCCGCAATGTGCCTCCTTGCTTCCACATTAATTTGTTGTAAGCTGTACTGGGTTAAATATGTTACACATAGTAATGAACATTTATTATAGATTTTATACATGGCGATAAAAATGAGATAAATATATTTCTTATATTTTATATATACATGGATGAATGAGTTAAATATGTTATATACATGGAGATATCAATGAGTTAATGTTTTGTAGTTTGTATACATGATGATATATTTATAGGTTGTATACACGGTGATATGAATGAGGTAAATATATTGGCAGCACCAGAAGATGGACAAGGTGATATACCAGTGGAATGTAAGCGTTATAGATTTACTGGTTTGATAGATTTTCAAGATACAACTTATTCTTGTACCATCTATGATTTAGCTATTAATATGGCGCACTTGATGATTTTTACCAATCTTATGAATCAGCTAGACGCCCCTGGTCATATTTTAGCTGGATATTTAAGTCTTCGTCAAATTACAGAGGAAGAATTCAGCTCTTTGAAAGTTTTGTTGGCTGGACGATTGTGTCAGTCGCTGGTATATGGCGCGCATTCCTATTATTTAGATCCCACTAATGACTACGTTCTGCAATCAGCGGAAAGAGGATGGCCTTTGCTTTACAAATTTTGGGCAGAACCAAAAGAAAAATTAGAAATGAGATGGAAAAATATAATTGAAAGTTATCAGTCGAAAGAAGGTTGCTTTACAAAGTTTACGAAGAATAAAAGAACAAGTTAATAGAAGCCAGACGGAAAAGCATAATTGGAATTATCAGTCCCACAAATGAATTATTTGTCGAAGGACAAGTTTTAAGTTAAAACCAGCTTTTGTTTTAATACTTCTACAGTGCAGCCGCAATCTCAAAATAAATAGATGACCCTTATCAATTTTATCTTTTTAAAAAGCATTGAGCGATCCAACTGACTATCTATATTTAGTTTAAGCAGAAAATGTTTACGATCGAGCTTAGTCATGGTGTAGTTAAAGTTTTATCACACTCCATGGGTTAAAATCAAAGTTATTTTGCCCCAAAGCATCGACTAGTGAAATCGCTTAACCCGACTATAAAGCTTTAGTATAAAATGTTAATCATTGCACCCCAGACAAGAAAAGTTTAAGCATTCTGCCTCAATTAAAAGAAGAGTTGTTATGTTCCAAAGACTTGACCAATCAAATCGCTTGTCGTTACTTATCCTAAGCAGAAAATTCTCATAATCGAACTTAGTCTATGTATTTATATTATGAATCTATACTCTTGAGTTTCATTATTCTCACCCAGTTACAACCAAACTTATAGTTTCCCAAAGTCTCGACCAATCAAATTGATTATCTGTACTTAGTCTTTGTGGAAATGTGCAGGATCGAAGAGTGTCAGTGTATTTGCCTAATAGACACCTACACCAAGTAGAAGGGGTGATATTGTGTTCCAAAGTCTCGAACAATCAGATTGAAGTCTCTAATTAGCCTAAGCAGAAATTTCTCATCATCAAACTTATTGGAGTAATGGAACTAGACTCGATGTTTAAACACCGCCTCACTCACTCAGAATCAATGTTATCTATAGCTCCAAAGTCTCGACCACCAAATTGCTTATTGCTCTGCTTACCCTGGGCAGAAAATACCCCATTATCAAACTTAGTCAAAGTATTGACTCTAGTTTAGTTAGATCTTCCGACGATGTGACACAAGTATAAGCTTCGGTCTAAACACCTGGAAAGACGCCAATGGGTCTGGGAAGCAACTCTTAGATCCCCCCCCCCGCCCCCGCCTCACTCATTGTGTCATACTGATGCCTAGGGACTTTTAACTAGATTGGTCATTTCGAACCCCAGCCTATAGATATGGAAACGGCGTGCTTATTTCGTAACTACTAAATAAAAGACAGCGACCTTCACGGAAACCTTGACATTAAACAAACCTTGAACTTGCAACTAGATTATCACAGGTAGACATTTTATCTGGAAATAGCCATATTTGATTAGAGCTAATCCCAGTACTCACTGCTGTAAAGAGGGAAAACTCTTGTTCTAAATTATGATTGGTCAATAGTCCGATCAACAACAAATGGCTAACTGCGTAACAAAAGCATTACGCTTAAAACAGAACGCCAAATTGGACCAAGATGTTTACATAACGTTGCGTCATGGCTCACGATTTTATTATGCCCTTATTAACCAGCGAATAGCAGAATATGGCAGTAAAACTAATTGCGTGACAAACAAGACTTTCAAATCGAATAAAATGTAAACAATACTGTTTGTAAACGAACATACTTTCGCCGTTTAAAATACTTTAAATCGCTGTCCAAAGTTTTAGGGGAGACCCATGGATTAAACGTAGGTCTGTCATGTTGCTGTACTTGTGGTAAATTTGATTGGACGGAAAGCATAGGCACACTCCCTCAAATGTCTAAGTATCAGAATCCAATCCAGCAATGGCCAGAGTGGAATTTCTCGGGCCATTGCTTCCGGAATATGGGAAATCGCGAGACTTTGTATTGCCGATGATCGAGGACACCGATAGGTCCCCAGCTGGGTCGGATATCAATCGAAATTATTACCGAAATATGCAGGGTATTATAATTACGTGAATGGCTCAAAAAGATGCACGGGGTTAAAGCGAGATCAAACCTTATATATTAAAGATGTCAATCAACAATATCATTTTAAATCTAGAAAGGAATTCTATATCCATGTAGGCAATTGTTTTAAATAGTTACAATAATGTTTATAGTATCACAGTACTAAATAATGCGTCCTTTCGATTTGTTGAAAGCTGACTCTAACATGTGTAGTGGAATCTCAATTCTGAGCTAATACAATAGAAATGATGAATTATTAGAATATCGTTGACAAGATGGTAGTCCTGGCAATTCAGATTGATGGGGTTTTCAAACTTTCATCCTTCAATTTTATAATAGCAAAAATGTACGAGGTCTCATACCTCCCCCCTCCCCTCAATACTGTTAATCCCCTAGAAATTATCCGTGGCCAACTTAACTGAAATTTCAAGTTATTATATTGCAATTTCAATTTTCTAAGTGGAAATTTCCAGATAAGCTACTAAGTTGAAAATTTAAATTACTAACATGAAATTTCATATTACTAACATGAAATTTCATATTACTAACTTGAAATTTCAAATTACATCCCCCCCCCCTCAATACTGTAAGTCCCCTATTAAGTCGAAATTTCCAGATAAGGAACTAGGTTGAAAATTTAAATTACTGACTTGAAATTTCATATTTCTAACTTTATTTCTAACTTGAAATTTCATATTTCTAACTTGAAATTTCATATTACTACAAAATGAAAACAGTTATGGCGATTATGTATGTCGATATTTTTTTTTATTTAATTATTTCTGTAGTTTTGTAACCGGAGTTCAGCTTTACGCTTGAGTAAAATGTTGAGTCAACAAACTGTAAGTATTCATTTACTGTACTGATCGGACTTGTTTAATCGAGGCTAAATATAAGTGGTAGCGTTATCAGCAGGACAGTTTAGGTACGACAGCTGTAGCCGGAGTTAGGGTTCAATTGCCCTTTGCGTAATTATATATGGTTGACCTTTGATACAAATCAAACATGTAGTTACGCTTCGTGGGAATGCAATAAGTCTGTTGACCAAATTAAATTAACAAGCTACATTCCACGTCGGAAAAGTGTGAAAGAGAAAAAGAATGGAGAGCAAGGATAACGAAGGGATGACCCAGAAAGTATGTATTGTTTTGATATAGATTTATGTTTGCTTTCACACGACTGTACGATCAATTGCTGTTGAAACTCTGTATGGGAAGAAATAAACTGTATTCTGTTTACCAGATGTCAAATAGTTAAAGACACATTATGGGAGATTGGATAAGATCTGACCGTTCTCACTATATTAGTTAAAAACTAGATAATGTAAAGGGAATTTGCCGAGAATCTCAGTCAAATTGATCCACTCTGAACCGAAAATTTAGCGATTAAATTTGAGGCATAGTCTAGATCATCATTACTAAAGTCTGTGCGATAAATAAAAAACTAGTCTCGATTATCCATTGTTTGATTTAATCATCACTGAGCGTTGAGCAACAGTAAATATTGTATTCAAGCGATGACATCGAGAGTTTGATTTGTCGTATATTTTGTTCACGTTGAACAGACGTTAGTCCATTTCCCGAATACACTATTTTGCCTATATACCGTTTTTAGGACTTTTAGGAATTTTGTCTAATGGTTTGGATTGCTCGTACGTGTTTTCATTTTATTTAATCCTCAATAGGTGGGAGAGATGATAAAACCAATCGTACCTGAAGGAACTGTTGAAGAATTATTAGAAAGAGTTTATGGTTTGAAAGCTGTTAAGGTGAAATCATTAAATAGCTATGATGATTGTAATTACGCTATTACTGTTGATGAGAATTACGACAACAAATACATCAAACAACTATGGCCACATGGTTATCTCTTGAAAATCGTTAATACCATGGATTCCAAACGACCAAAGATGCATGGTAAGAATTCCTGCAGGCGGAAGGGGATAGGAATAGATTAAGACAGGCCTCTACTTCGAGATTAACACTCTGGCCCGAAGTTCACAAAGCATTCTCAGACTTCAGTTGAGAACTTTAAAGCACTGTTTATAAGAAATATCTAGAAACACAAAACTTTGCATACAGTTTCTTATTCGGGTATTTGATACATTAAACCAACAAAAGTTTTGTAAAGGTCTATATTTTAGTTAAAATAAAGCGAACAGCCTCCTCGCGAGAAAAATCAAAGAAGTTGAAAAAATAAAACGGGAGAAAAATGCTAAAAAAAAACGACGAGAAAATTAAAACGTACCCTAGTTAGGGAGGGCCCTAAAGGCAGACAAAAGGCCCCCACGTCTGACAAAACTTGCCTCTCTGGCTAAGGGAAAGGGGCCCCGAGTCAGGGTCAATCGTTTTCTATAGGCCTACACTGTTACTATGGATTCCACTACAGAATGAGAATGCAGTCATTGCATTGGCATTATGGCATGAAAATCATTAATCCCCCCACACACACACACACGCTAAAGAGGGCCCTCAAAATAGTGTAGCCTTCACCATGATGAACCTTAAAACACTCCTGCATTACCTACAAAAGAATAAATATGCGACAAACCTTGTTTTGCCGCTCGCATGGACGATTTAGCTGTCCGTGGCGTATATTTCGTTGCTTCTACCTTTATGGAATTGTTGACATTTTAGAAAAATCATGAAGTATTGAAAGCTGCTTGCTCTCACGTACATTCAATGAATGATGCAATGTTTCTTTATGAAAATTTATATTGTAGAAGCTCACAATTTGGTGATGGATCATCTAAGAACGGGAGGAGTGCCTACACAAAAATCTGTACCAGATAAAAAAGGAGAAGTGATGAGTTACCAGAAAATTTATAAAAACAAAGAACCAAATAGTAATATCTTCGTATTTGTCTTTATCTTAATGTCTGGCTAGCTTGCAGAAAAAATATTTATCTATACACTGGCAACTATCAGCTATTCATTCTAAATGTGATCTTTTCCGTAGAATCTCCTATACTGATCGATGTAACTACTACGCTAATAGTATACAGTTATATTGATTTTAACATTCTCTTTAGCCATTTTAATATAATGAAATAGTTTTTTATAGAGTTGATTCATTTCAAAATTGAACAGGTAATGTATAAAAATCTGATTGTATACGCCACTCGGCAAATCTCGGCAGATTCCGGAACCTACATCTAGCCTCTGCTGTATGACAGTAAGTGATATGTACCTACACCTATACAATTGCGATGCGGCACCGGTTTACTTATTAGGAATACTTGCCGCTTCTCAAAATTGCGTCGTTCGAAAACTTTGTAAGATAAAACATTCTTCAAAGGCGTCGTTATGGGCAACGCCGTCGGTAATCCGGGAACTTGAAAGTGGTTCTAATGGCGGACTTCGTCATACATGTAGGGTACAGGAATCTGCTGAGGATTGCCGAGTGCAGGGGCGGATCCAGGATTTTCAGAAAGGGGGAGGGGCGTGCTGCACCCACTTGGGAGTGCGAAGCCGGCCCGTGATTTTGGGGTGAAAAAATGCCCACATGGACTAATTTCATACTAGTACTGTTAATTACGATTTCTAACCTAAACTATTTTTTTTCTCCTTTCCCGCGAGAAAATATGGAGCTAAAAATTATTCGCCATCTCAAAATAAAAGAGGGGCGTGTACCGGGTGCCCCCCCTCTGGATCCGCGCCTGGGAGTGTGTATACGCATGGGTTTTATTTACAATATGTGTCTCATATTGAATTGATATTAACAGCTGAAAATGGTTTGAGGTTAGTTCAGCGTCTTGTTTAAGTCACTAGGCGTGCTTAACATGTCCATAGCGCGGGCTTTGAAAACGTTTACTCGCCGAAGGATTATGAGATACATAATAAACGTACGCCTGACGTATACATTGCAGAGTTCTGCATTAAAAGTTTACGTTAAAAAAAACTAAAGGGATTGGGAAAAAAGTGTGCGTAATCAGCGTTAGACACATTGATCATCAGAATAAATATTGTCATTAAATAAAAATAATAAGACTTATAATTGTTTTTTAGATAATAGACCAGTTTTTAAAACACCCCACCCCAACCACAAAACCCGTAGGCTAGATAGCCTACCATATTGGCCTCGATGTTCGTCGATAGAACTGGGTTATCCTTCAGATGTCGACAGTCGATAGCAATATCTCTTGATTCATTAGACGCGAAATCAACGCGATCTTTAGTGTGCTTAATCAATTTTAATCAGTTTTGAACCGTTGTGTTATTTGTGTATTGTCTGAAAAACTTATAATATGAGTGTCTAATTTTTGTTTTTGTTTTCCAGGTGATTATATTGAACATATTGTTAGATTATTAACCTATTTACCTGGCGATGTATTGTTAAATTATCCATTTACATCCAATCTTCTATATGAAAATGGAAAATTTGTTGGCCAAATAGCCAACGCCTTTAAGGTATCATTTTCAATTTTTGCTCCTAATTTGGGGGTTTCGAAATGTGTTCGTCTAGTATCGTCGTCATCCCGCCCCCCCCCCCCCCCGGTAATCATCAACTGTCTGGAGACGTTTTTACTAGGATAATTGGATAATGTGGGTTTTTACTCTTGATCGGTGCAGTGTCTTGTAAATGCGCAGATTACCTACAAAAAATGTGACAATCTTTGTGGACTTCGGTAAAGCGGACGTCACACTGTTCTGAAATTGAGGCCAGATGGACACACGATAGAATAAATATTTCAACGTCTGGCTATTTATCTTATATAGAACAAATGAAAATAAATAAGATGTGGTGCAGTTAAGTGACCTATCGGGTAAAATTGTTCCTGACAGTGACTTTCCGCCTTCTCTTTGTCGAATTCAAACAGTCAATAATGGTTACTTTACGTGCACATTACGTACCATCAGAACGACTGGACACTGTTCCAGGCCAGATCTCCGTCATTCAGGACTGTTCTTTAAACGCTAGTTGCATCTTACCATATATTTTATTTTGCAGGGATTCCAACACGATTTCTTTAAAAATTTTGACAGCAAGTGGAATCTAGGAAATGTACCGATGTTAAAAGAATATGTGTTCGTTTTAAAGTCTGAAGATCGAAAGGTTGTAAATGAAGTAATTGAGGCATTTGAAAACGAAATAAATCCAGCAAATCTCACCAAAGGTTAGTAAATAGGATGTTCAACTACACCCTGCATACACCAATATACTAAACAGCAAAATACCCCCCCCCCCCCACAAAAAAAACAACAATGTCAACTACACCCTGCATACACCAATATACTAAACAGCAAAATACCCCCCCCCCCCCCAAAAAAAAAAAAACAATGTCATACACCAATATACTAAACAGCAAAATACCCCCCCCCCCCAAATAAAAAACAATGTCATACGCCAATATCCTAAACAGCAAAATACCCCCCCCCCCAAACAATGTCAGTGCGATTTCAAAATGAGAGAGGCACTTTAATCAAATCATTCTAGAAAATGACTAAATGGATCAAAACAATGTCAGGACATTAGTTATTAATTCATCAATCACAATTCAAAGACATTACGAGAAGGTTTAGGGTCTGTACACCGTTAGTGACAATAACAACATATCAGACGATTGGTGAACGCCATTGGCACCTGGAACCACAAAAAAAGCCTGGCGCAATCTATCTAATGTGTTCGGTCTCGGTACGACGTTAAGTTTCCTATGAATGTTACCCCAAAGATGTTCAATCGAGTTTAAGTCCGGACCAAGGGCTGGCCAGTGCCCAACGTTGGCACCGTTCTGCTGTAAAAAGTCCGAATAATGGTGGTGTGGGCAAGGGCGTTGTCATGCTGGAAAACCTTGTTTCAATGACGTGCGAAATGTGCACGTGAGGTCTGAGAGCTTGACCGATGTAGCGCATTGCTGAGATGCCGCCTCCCTCCCTGGACCAATATTTTGGACCACCCCAGGATCCACTCGCTGGTTCAGGCCGATTCCACCCCAAACCGTTATGCTTGGACCACCCCATGGGTCTCGTTCCATAACACATTGGTTAGAATAACCTTGACCTCGACGCCATATTCTGGTCCTGTCATCTGCTGTTGATACGCAATACCGACTCTCCTCTTGTGAACAGAGCAGTTCCCTATTGCCTGTGTTGCCAGTTCTGGTGTTGATGGGCAAACTGTAGATCTTCACGTCGGTGGTGAGGGGTGAGGATCTCTCCACGGTAAGGACTACGGCAATGAATGTTCTCTCTGGTGAGACGCCGGCGCACTGTATAGGTACTGGTGGTTTTTCCGTGTGCCCCCGCTGTCTCAGATGCGTGTGTGTGAAGGGGTTTTGCAAGTGCTGTCGCGAAGGGTGAGAATCTGTCCACGATATGGTCTACATGTATAGCAGTGGGTGTTCTCTCTGGTAAGACGTCGGCGCACTGTATCGGTACTAATGGTTCTTCCGTGGGTCGCACAACATGGCGGTCTTGTCGCCTTGTGGCAACCCTTGTTCTACCGATTCGGGGCCGATAATCCATGGTGTCACAAATATACAATAAAACATTTGCCAAGTTTCATGCAATGCGTATATTCAGAGTAACATACCAACCTGACGTTTCTTTTCCTGTAGGTTACTATAAGGTTATATTATTACCTACATAATTTAGGATTAAATTTACCGGTTAAATTTATTTGTCATAGATTATACACATGATGATATGGGTTTATCGAGTTGACAATATTTGATGTGGGTTATATGTGCTAATTTGAATGCGTTAAAGATATTTCATTTCACATATGCGTGTTGGTGTGAATGATTTAAATAAATTGGCCATGGGTTTATATTTCTTATAGGTTACATACATAGTGATATGAAAGTGCTAAATATATTTTTTATAGGTTTTATACATAATGGCATATAAATGAGTTAAATACATATTTCTTATAGGTTATATGCCTGGTGTATGAGTTAAATATTCTTATAGTTTATATACATGGTGATATGAATGAGCAAGATAAATTATTATAGTTTGTATACATGGTGATATGAATGGGTTAAATATATTTTTATAATTTGTTTACACAGTGATAATATGAATGACTAAGTGTATTTCTTACAGTTATATGCGTAAAGGTGTGAAAGAATTAAATATATATTTATAGGTTGTATACATGGTGATCTTAATGAGTTAAATATATTGGCAGCACCAGAAGATGGACAAGGTGATATACCAGTGGAATGTAAGCGTTATAGATTTACTGGTTTGATAGATTTTCAAGATACAACTTATTCATGTACCATCTATGATTTAGCTATTAATGTGGCCTACCTGATGATTTTTACCAAACTTATTAATCAACTAGACGCACCTGGTCATATTTTAGCTGGATATTTAAGTCTTCAACAGCTTACAGAGGAAGAATTTAGCTCTTTAAAAGTTTTGTTGGCTGGACGATTGTGTCAGTCGTTGGTATATGGGGCCCACACTTATTACTTAGATCCCACCAATGACTACGTTTTACACACAGCCAAAGCAGGGTGGACTTTGCTACACAAATTTTGGTCGGAACCGAAAGACAAATTAGAAAGTAGATGGAAAAGTATAATTGAAAGTTATCAGCTTCAAAAATAATCTGATATCCATTGATGGTCGTAAAATATATGTTCCTCGCGGTTAATTAGGTCACACATTATCTAAAATTATGATGTTTCTAACAGCTAGTCAATGAGCAATTTGAAAACAGAGATTGGTAAATAGGACGTGTCTACTATATGAAATAGTATCGTAATCACGTATGTAAAATGGGGCAATATTAATTGTAATATATGAATTCCATAAAAATGATATGACGTATTTGCTCGGTTGTTAGTATCGGGAATGTGACCCTGATGTTTTAAATAAGTTTTATATGTTGATTATTTTCTTCTCAAATTGATGGTGCCTCTTTAACTCACTTCTTTCCATTCCAAATTTATGAAATCGCATGTGGGTTATATACTACATACATATACCCATGTTACTTACCCGATTGCTTTATATATCAAATAAAAAGTTACTGTAAATTCCTATATTACATGTATACATTTATTTAAAGAAATCAATTCGTTCTAAAACGTTATCCGTATCTCCTGAACAGAGATGGACTGTGAAAGAACCCCCGAGGTTAATGTTCTGAAGTTGTTTGAGAGTCGTGAAGTTTCGTGGTTTTTGATGGAATTTATAAGATCTTCACACACTATACTACAAATTATAATATTGCAAGTAGCCAAAGTATAAGCTCCAAACATCATCGCCCCGAGGGTGGGGACCCATCACGGCGTCATACAGTCCGTTCCTGCTCCTGTAGTTATATCGTTGACATAAACTAGGAGAAGTAGAAACTGCATGTCTCCAGTTTTAAGAGTATGATTTTGCAATCTTTGTATTAGTGCAGCCCGTGACCACAGATTGATTTAGATGGAATGTTCCTCTATTTAGAAAATCACAATAGGCCCAGGATCATCCTAGTCAAATGTGGTCAACATCTAAGTTGTCCTTTCAAAACAATCGGATTAATATACAGATCTATATTTCGGCTTTTTTAAATTATACTTTCGATAGCATACACTGCATGAAGATCTGTTATAGTGGCAGTTCACGTCAGGGGTCAAACGAGCGGCGTTTAACCCTATGGCGCCAGACATTGATGACTTAATCACCGTTGACGTTTCTAGTGGGTTACCGTTTCATTGGCTAATCTCACCTCATCCAGAACACGTCAATAATAACAACTCTTCCAGGTGATAGTATAGTATATAGTAAAGACAAGTAAAACGGAGTTTAGAACTATAATAAGGAAGCGAAATGGGATGTGTATTTTAATTAGATTGGTTTCAAATAAGCTACTGCCGAGAAACAGCTGCTGTGTAAGTATAATATATCCACATAAGCGCAGCTACCCTTCTAACATACGGGCAAGCTGACTTTTCGTGCAGCCGGGTAAAGTAGGAAATTTTGTTTTGTTATATCTTTTTGGCAAAATAAAGTGCCCGAAAAGTAATTAAAAAAACCCATTAATTTTACAGACTGGAATAGCAGGAAAACGCATTTGCGGCCGTCAAATTTTCCAAAATTTTCCTGGGTGGGTCCATACAAGCTTAGAATTTGGGTCAGCCAGGTAAGCTTTATTGAACCAAATTGAAGTTGCTGTATCCACAGGCTGGAATAGCAGTAAAACGCGTTTGCGATTGTTAAATTTTCAACGGTCCCGTCTTCTTGGACTGTAAACGGTTGGTTGGAATTTAAGTCAGGCACCTTAATTACGCTCTATTAGACCACTTTGAAATGCTAAAAAAGCACTAAATCGTGTTGTCAAATATTCCAAATTTTCTTTTTAGGTGGGGTTTTGGGTCAATACAAGTTAAGCACCGCTTCCTTGCCTCTCGAGGAAGACCGGCGCCGTTCTCTGTAAACCCAAATTTTTTTCGGGCTCTGCCCCCTTCATTTAAAACTTTAAAGATTCTTATCGAAATTTGGAATTTTTTGTTCGCTTATCGCGAAGTTAGTGTTTACCATCAACTTTATGAAATCTTGTGCCCATTCTGTCAGTTTTCTATACCATCTTTCTACGCCTGGAATCTGCCGGTTTCTAACTGGAACCAACTTGCAATTGACTAAAATAAAGTTATATTCTCTTTGATCAATTTGTGCTATTACGAATGAATATTCAATGGTAAAAATAAAATATCTGCCAATTTATTCATTCCGGAAACTTAGTTTAATTCATACAAGATTTATAAACATATATCAAAAAGTGTGAAGAGTATTTTAAACAAGGACACACAAACATTTACAGGGTACATGAAATTTTGGCAATTTGTGCATTATAGGTCTTATAAGACTATTAATCTTGGCACAAGACAAAAATAAAATATCAATATTTCATAAATGAATTCAGTCAACAAAAATATCATCAAATGAAATTGTGACTATCTTGTTTCTATCATTTTAAGTCAACTTAACATTTTATCTTTGGACAAGGCAATGTTAATAATAAATACTTCATAAATATAAATAATATACAGGAAATATACAATATATCACAGTTTAATAATAATAATAAAGATTAAACATTCATAACAAAAACATAACACACTGGTTAAATATAAGAATGAAGATGAATATAATGTAGGTATGTATGCAGGGTTTAAAACAGTGTAAAAAGTAAAATATCTAACTTGAAACAACAACTAAACAATTCAATAGTTTAAACTTATTAATTCCTGAATGGCAATAAATTTATGTGACTTCATATACAATACCTCTTGTATTAGTCCCTAAATCTATATTTTCCATCACATTTGAAAATAAAAACATAAAATAGAATTCAATGTTGGTCTACTTAGTCAATATTGATGTTGTTATCTCAGTTTGAAAATGATATCCAAATATCCAATATTTAAGACACAATGAACATTTTATAACCGATACAGGATTTGTGTATTCCAATATTTGGGTGTCATTTATAATGAGCAAATAAAAAAAAATCCTGCAAGACAATACGAAAGTAAGTAGTAATGGCCGATCCACAAACGACAAAAGAATAATAATAAAAGTGGACTCAGCATGCATAAACGGCTGTGTTCAATTTGGATTGTTCATGTATTTCACAGAACATAATTGATTAGAAATTACAATAACAATGTAACAAACTGAATATAAATCCATTCATGTACATTCATATTATTATTACATTAATTAACAACTTCATTTAGACCCATTTTCAACTATTTTAAGGTTCCAATGAATAGAGCTATACACCCTTTAATATAACTTATTGAGAATTTTTTTTTACAAAAACTAACAAAATAAAGGACACAAATGTCTTTTATCTTAATGACACTTTGAGAAGACTTTTCAAATGCTATTGTTATAATGGCAATAAAATTTGGCATAAATTTTTATAACTGTACAATATATAACAATATGAAGATTAGCACAAACAATTATCACATTGGACCCAGAATACTAATAAGTGTACTTCAACTAATTTCCATCGGCTAGTAAACTTCAGATGACACCATGTGTTGTTATATTTTGTAATCGTGCACATACATCTGGGTCAAACTGGTAGGACTTAAAAAAGAAAAGGAGCAATAATTATCATGTTATAATTAAGATATTTTAAAAAAACCCAACCCAGAATGTGATCAAAATTAGACACACCTTTGCCGGGGTTAGTGGCACTGCATTCAACCATTTATATATATATGGACATTATTGCATGAAATAAACTTACCCTGGAATAATAGACTTTAGCTTCTTCTTCACTCTGTTGGATACCAAGGCCAGATGAAAAGGACCTGGCTAAATAGAAACAGGCTGTAGATATACCTTTGGAGATAAAAGCTGGTAAACATTCTGTTTCTGCGGCAAGTAGTTTTATATCCTGAGATTTTAACTGTGCTACTCTGAACAAAAAAAGAACAGAACAAGAATGTCTTCAATAGAATGACACAATAAGCTTCAAAGAAAACGTCTGGAAAAATATTGAGGACGAGGTGTATACAGGAAATAGATTGGTAAATAAAATAACCATGTGCAAAAAGTGGTATGTTCAAACATTATTATTATTAGGTCACAATATAATTATTACATTACAGTAGTAATTTATTCAAATTAATCATACTTATGATACTACCTATTGTATTATAAAATAACATTGTATATATATTTACCGTAAGGCTAAAGCAGATGCTTTAGAGAAAAGTTTTCTTCTATAATAATGTGCTACAAGATTTCCCATAGCATATACATTTCCTCGATCAGATGCTTCTTTCAAACAAATATAAGCTGAATCACTGTTATGTTTAACACCTACACCATATTCATACATAACACCTAAAGCTCCTAAATAAACAATAATATATTTTGAGTCCATGATCTTCATGTGAAGGATTTATAATCCCTGGCAACAGAGACTATGTTTTTTTATCGTATCTGTTTTCGTAATGATGATCGAGGCTAAACCGAAAATTAAATGGGTAATTGAGAGGATCAATTTTCAGCAAATACCCTTTACATTATGTAGTTTTTAACTATTATAGTGAGAAGTGCCAGCTCTTTATCAACTCTCATAATGTATCTTTGAAGGTCGACACATTAATTTAAATACATTATTCTAGCTTTGAGTAAGCCATAAAAATTAAATACTGTCCGTAAATGACCAGCAACTTTATAATGTACTATAAATAAACCTTCATAAAATACTTAGTCTTATCTTTATGACTCGACATTCATTATGTATGGCAAATATATGAATCATTTATTCAAGCCAACTTTTGATCTAAGCACTTATATACAATAAACTTTTTTTACATTTTAACATATACATGTGCTCTTAGGGGTGAAAAATGGATCTTAACATCCCAACATTTTATTTTGAGAGTAATTTAAAGGGGCATTATGTAATAATTAGATAAAGAGCTGGCCGTTCTCTATATAACATTTCAAATATTGATAATGCAAAATGAAAAATATTTTGAAAATTTCATTTAAATTACTTTTTTTGAGAAGATTTGTGCATTGATCATAACCACTGTACTGATCATTTGCTTCTCCATTTTGAAATTAAATCATTAAATGGCCAAACCAGAGCCATCCAATAGCATTGAGAGTTGATTATGGTCTTGTCATCTTAATTATTAATCAGGATTTATTCAAATAACTCTACCCCCAATCTCCTGCCGTCAACCTACCCAATACACAGGCCTTAATTTGGTCAAATAGAGAGTATATATCTGCACATAAATTGGATAAATATTTGGGTGTCATGTTTATAACATAGTTCAAAATTTTGTTTTACTTGTATTCATTAAACTAGGATCTGGACGAGTTGCTATATAAACCACACTCTAAATGATGTGAAGGATGAGCCAATCAAGTGGTGTGTTGCAAAGTGGATATGTTGATGGACATTCTCAGCAATAGAAAACAAATCAAAGCAAAAGTTGTATTTCCGAATACCAAAATCAAACATAGATGCTGATTGATTAATCAAAGGACTGACCCTGACAAAACATTCCACCACAACCAGTCTAACCTTCATGCAATGGAGGTAACCCAAAGTAAAAAAAAAGAAAAAAGTAAACAAAATATAGGTCTGTATTTAAATCAGATTGGGTTTCAATTCTACTTGTTACTGCATTGAGAGCGATAAATCTTACCTTGCGATTCTAAACTGCCATTACCACAAGCCTCTGAATGCCAGAAGAAAGCTTTTTTTAAATCTAAAGATTCTTCTCTAGAATAAAACATGCCTAATGAACTCTGTGCTTTAACACTAGCTTTAGGATTACCATCATCAGCTGCTAATAGCCACCACCTATAATATACAAATAACATCCTACCCTGTAGTTAGAACATCTGATATATGAACTATTTCTAATATAAATATTTAAACTAACTACATGTATTAATAAACCAGATTATCTGAAAATGAAACACTATAAAGTTGTGTTTATTCAACTAACAAAATTTGTTTATGTCAAAGTATGCAAATTAAAATGATAATTGAATCAAATTCCACAATAAAAGAGAAAAAAACAAAATAGGGTTTATCATCCACTCGACACAAACTAGGTCATTTTGGGACTAACATATGGTTAAATTTTATTTCAATAGTTACATGTAGGGTTCTTTAGCTGTGGAAGGAAATCGGGAAATTGTCAACTAGTACACCAAAGATACCTCATGTATCATAACTTTAAACAGAGATGTCCCACATTTTCAGGCTCTACTTAACATAAGTATAGCGGGATGTTGTCACAGCACAATCATGAGTGGTAGTCGACATATTTATGCAGGCACAAGGTGATTACTATCAAAATGTACTTCTCAAGCGTCATCTGATAACCAAATATTGTTTTTTTTATTGAAAATATACCATAGCGCTTCAGGGAGTTGATTGGGATTAGAATAAGGGGTTCAAATTGTACACAGAATTACCCAGTTTTATTCAATGTACCTAGGTTTCTTCTTTATCATGCACAATATTGCTTCTCCCCATACTGTAAAAGCATATATAAAACATACACCATACCTTTCTGCTTCTACATCTGATTGTCGATCGACACCAAACCCTTGAAAATATGCTCTACCAATATTATACTGTAAAGCTGACATTAAATGTTTAGTATAGTTAGATGGGTTCTGTGCTACTTGTAATAAACATTCTACACCTTTCACCTAAACAAACAGAACCCAACGTAAATAAAGGTAAAAAAGACTATAAAACATTAAGCAATAATCTAAAATTCTTACATCAGATTTCAGAAAGGAATAATTAAAGATAAAATGTGATTATTCTGATCTGAAGCTAATTTGATAAAATATTGAAAATCACTCATTTTGAATCCTGCCTCTATGGCCTGATTATATTAAATTTTGTTTTGATCTAAAATGTATAACATACTGTATTCTGTTCACAGCCAATACCATCATATAACATGACACCATACTGATACATAGACTGACTGTCAAAATCTTTAGATTTTTCAAAACAAGAATAAGCTTTTTCATACAGATCCTGAAAAACAACAGTAAATTCTAAGTCATGAAAAGTCATTTCACAATATGTGTTCAGTTAACAGACAAATTGCTGTACACCAGAGTAAATAAACATTCCCAATAATGGTTACCGGTAATAAAAAATTGAAATAGGACTATACCTTGGACCTTTATATAAGGTCTATGATTATACAGTACCGCCGGTACATACTTTTAAAAAATTTCTAGACTTAAAACAATTTAAAGCCAAGAGCTATTCAGAAGAGTAATTGAGTAATTTCCAAACATAAAATAATTTGAAGTCAAGAAATCAAATATCTTTTAATAACTTTTTTGCTCCCCACAAAATATGAAGCGCTCAAATTAAAATATATGCTTACCTGTTCTAAATAAAATAATCCTAACTGGAAAAATGCTGTTTTTTCACCATTTATTATTTTTTCGTTTAAAACAGTCTCTATTCTTTCTAGTAATTCATCTTCTGTTAAGGTTTTCAATTCGGAATCACAACTTGTCTCTTGTGCAATGTCATTTAAAATTTTACTGTCTGTAGAAAAATGTACTTTTTCAGCAGTGATTTCTTTTGGAAGCTCCTCCATAATTCTTGAAATATGAAAAAAAAAAAAATACCAAAACTATAATTAGAGTGTGTAAATTTTTAATACATTATCTTATTCTAAAGTTAAGGTAGGTCTTGTTTCTAAAGTAAAAACTAAGTATAGAGATATAGACTCATGTGGAATGAGTAGTCTTTTATAACCTGGGTTTGAGTGTTCTTATATCTTGGTCCAAGTGGTCTTCTATTGGTCTGAGTAGTCTTGGGCAGAGTGGTCTTGGATGAATTGTTGGATACCGGTACCAACATTAGTTAAAGGGCTAATCCATATAATATTTTGGAGAATAAAACTGCTTAATATTGTGTTTATATGCCTTAAACTCAATAATTGTGATATGTTTTCAAACAACTTAAATCTGTCAATCTTCATTGACCACTGTCCAAAGCTGTATTACGCATTTTTTATAAAAAAAATATAATGTGTAGGTGCAATTTACCCTTCATTATCAAGTACAGCACATGGATCATTGATAATCAGGTCACCCAACGAAATATTTGAACCAAAATCCTAAAAAGGTTACAACTCAATATTTTGTGCTAGAATTTTGAGAAAGGGTTAATCCATTCCTCTATGTTTTGGTGCTTAAATTTCATATGTACTCAGACTTTCATTTTTGAAACTCTATTCAAATCGGGATAGTCCCTTTAACATGGCACCTTTTTTTTTGTCGCTGAAATTAGGTGAAATCAACCTGGCATACAATAAGTTGTCGAAAATCCTAACCACCGTGGTGATACCGGTACCGTAATGATAATCTTTCAAGTTTGGATCATATTTATACTAAGATAATGCTTTCGACTAGAATATGCTATTAAGGGCGTTGAGTAGTCTAAAATGCAAATTTTAAAGCTAGCACTGTAATTTTTGTTGATAAGATATGACATTTTTTGTTATTTGGGGTGATAAACTACATATTAATCACCAAATAAATACCAATTTTATTTACCAACTATGTTCCAAACTTGGCCCAAAAGCATGATAAAAAGGGGTATTGATGACAACAAGAGTAGAATTTTCTCAGTTATGCCTGCAGATATTTTCATCAAATTTCGCATGAACAATGCTAATAGCAAGTCCCAAAAATACACTGGTCATTTTTTGGCTATAGGTTGCGGTTTGTCTTGTATCCATGGAAACGCAAAAAAACGATGCGTTTTCTTGGAAATTCTATTAGTACAAGCTCAAAAGATTTATTGATAATCCCACCAGTAGATCGAAAGTGGAGGTTATAAGCTACATTTCGACACCAAAAACGTTAAAAAATACCAACTCAAAGTATTTTAAAATTGTTGTTCATTATTTACCTTCAAACGAGATTTTGCGATTTTGGGTTAATTCTTTGAATACGTCGACAACAAGTATCAAAATACAACAATTCGGATGTAAAAGTAAATAATTACTTCACTGCACTACTCCACCGCACTCTAAATCATGTTATGCATTCAAAAAATAGTAATCTTTGACCATAAAAAAAAAAATCTGTCATGTTCCTTTCGTGATAGATAGACCTGGATAATCGCGTCATACAGGGAATTCCTTCTGGTCACGTGACATCTTCCACTCCCGTTGAAGCCACGTCTGTGTTGGTCACGTGACTGGCGTGCACGACGTCATAATTTATTCAACACCTGATCTAGGTCGGGGAATCAGTCTCGTTTGCTATAAATAGTTTTATTCCTCCGCCTCGTATCTCCATTGTTACACATAAAACGACGCGACTTTCGAGAGTTTTCTGAGTTATTTTATAAGTGGAACAAGTTTGCAAAGACTTAATAAGATTGGCGTTGAAAAGTTAGTGCGAATCTTAGACTGCTCAACGCCCTTAAGATCAATGTTGGTGTTGTTGTTTACTGCAAATTCAATGTCTATTTCATTAGCCAAAAGGCCTACATTATATTAATATTACAGACAGTTGTTTATATGTTTTTATTATTTAATTTATCCATAACAATTAAAGGGACAATAACACTATTGCTGGCTTGGCATTTCCAGAAAATAAATAATAGTCTTATTCTAAGTACCGTACTAGATGTTTAAGTGTCCTCCTACCTTATGTGTAAATTATGCATTACATCCTATTTTACTTGTCCAGAGTGTTGGAAAATATTTTAAGATCCAAGTCACATTTGAAAAGGATTAAGTTAGGTTTTTCAAATCATTTTTGAATTTTTCCAATTTTTTGAATTAGGTGTGTTAAGATGACATTTGTATCATCAATCAATTGGAATATTGTAAAATAATACAATTTCTTGACCAGAATAAAGATTGGGACATATTATATCAGTTATATATATAACAAGAATGTTATTGAGATTTTAATGTGTATATTTAACAAATAAGTATTTAACTTTAACACTACACAGTTTATTTAGGGCCGGAATTTCATATTTTCTAAGAGAGTCAAAACATAATTATTTCTATGTCTTTTGCTCAAAAGGTTGTCAACTCACTACTACACCATCCATGGGTATCATTTTACAGGTATTAAAATCACTGACACAAGAAATAATAACACAATTACCTCCCTTGTTTTCCCATTCCCCACCATGAATGGCGATCTTCAAACGTTTGAATTTTAAGTTGAAATTGATATTTTTGCCAATTTCTCAACTGGCAATAGGATTATTCTTTAACAAGGTAGGACTGTTTATAGGTACAATCTATTTTAGGGCTTTATAAATGATTTTAATACATTTTAAAAATATAACTTAAAAATATGACATTGGAACTTTAACAATTCCCTATCCTATGCTCTTCCTAATTATTTATTGGCAACTACTATTACAGACAGTCGTATGAAACCTTTTATCACTCAGATGTTAAAACTTAAAACATTGCAGCACCTAGCTTACTAATACAGTAGATCCACTCTAGTTAATAATAATATAATAAGCTTTAGTTTGTTTTTTTTTTTTTTGTTTTTTTGCCCACTGCTGCTGCTGTCACTAGCCGCCCTAATTAATTACAAAACTCAAAATTCTCCCCCCCCCCCCGCAAAAAAAAAAAGAGAAAAGAAATAGTGAATGTAGCATTTACCAAAAGAATCTGTGGAAGTCGCCAACTGTAGTTAATGAAAAGAATGAAACGCCAAACACGTAAACACTCTTTTACAGTTCATGATAAAATTAAAGTTCTGGATTTGACAGAGTTCTCCCCCTTCGGTAAACTATTACGTTGTCAATAGCAACTAAAAATGAATTTACGATATTTTGACAAAATAAATATGTTATTCGGTTTGTAGTACATCTAAGGTTAAATCGATTTATATCCGGAATTTAATTGTTATGTATTAAAGCTGAGCTGATTTTTTTAGGGATCCAAAACAGAATGTTTTCTTCTCTACTGCGATACCGGAAACGGAAGTTGTCTATCCAAAGAATTGTGTTGGCAGAAAAAAAACCGAGTAGTAAAAATCGGAATTGGAATGCCTTAAATTGTCACCATTTTAAACTTAAAAATTAATTAGAATATCCGCAATTATGATTGTTGTTTTTACTGCAAAGGAAAGGTAAACATGTAGTGTTTCATCTATGACTAGAACCACTGACAGTTGTCAGTACTTGTCAATTAGTGTTAGAAATAGAATATTAATTACTGAAGTTTATCTAATTAAATTATTTAATCTAGTTAGATTAGTTAAATCTACACTGTTGTCAGTAATTTTAATTAGTTAATGTAATCTGATCTGAAACATTTTACTCCTTTTTTGGCTTTAGTTGGGCCTAAAACAAGGGTGTCAACCTTTTATTTACAATATAGTAATGCGTTAATATATATTATAATAATACTAGTTCAGATGCGCAATATGTTCTACACACAACCTTGCATATTGGAAGAAGAATAATATGTTAGACATGAATTGAATATCATTTTTATGTTACATTTATTGCAGAAATCCTAGTATTAACCTAGTAGTAGTAATATGTTTCATAAAGATTACTGTAAGCATATATTGTTAACTGACTGAAAACAGAATAATTGGAAAGAAAATAACATACGTTAGGATTATACAATATATAGGATGTAAACAATAATAAAATTGCTAGCAATAAACAGTAGCTGTAAGGGTTTTGCTGCCTTACTTTATTATTATCGCATGGATGCAGTGTGCCACTTCTAATATGCAATGCACCAGAGGTTGGTCATCCTTTTATGGTGTTAGAAATGCTAGGGTACTGTTACAGTTTGAAGGATAATGTCTTTATTTATCTGCATTTATTTAGGCAGATCAATGTACGTCAATAAAGTAATCTTACAATCCACTGTTTGCATGTATCCTACATTTACCTTTTACTTTTTAAATAGTTAATTTTTGCCATAATATTGATAGAGCAATGAACCATTTTAAAAGCGTGCCAGCTTTAACATGTCTAGTGTCAGCACTGTATATGTGGGCTCAGTTTTTAAATCATTATGTTTTAACTGAATCTTCCTAGTTTATTCTGCATCAGAACAGGCTTTGTTTTTTATTTCAGATAAAATAATAACAGACCAGTCGAAGTTATTTTAAGTGTTAGATTGAAAATCATTATTAAGTAAAATGAGTAACGAGGCGAGCGGTGGTATTAAAGAGAAAACACATGTTATCTTGTTGAGGAAGGGGTCAAACAGTAGAATGGCCTTAAAAGAAAAGATAGTTCAAATATATGAAGCATTTTTTCAGGTATAATAGTTGCATGTTTTTCCATGTGAAATGCTAGTCATTTGATACAAGTATTCTACTCCTAGTCCATGATACATATACCATGTGTATATTTAGTGGGTATAGCATAAAATCAAAGTTCTTGAAAGCGGCAGAACCACTTTAACAAAAAAAATAATATATTACTGATTCTATATGATATATGAAAATAACCATTTCACTGTACCTGTATTGAAAACCCAAGCACTAGCAGATTGAGAGCTAACAATTTGAACTAGTAGCATTCATTGAAGTGCTTTCAAACCTATATGAGATCCAAACTGAAAAGCTGAAAGTAAGATATAATTTGGTCATTATGTCATTAAATAACAAAACAAGTATAATGTTTGAAATGTCTATATTTGTTATACTTTACTTCATATATAGGGAGAAGATCCTTCCAGAGGAAATGCTAATTTCTGGGATGAACTATTTTTACTCAAGGTAAAATATTTCTTTTTCAAAATTTTTAAATTTGTTACATGTCCATGTGATGTTCCACTGAGCTATAGGTAACTGGGTAGGGACCACATACCTTTGCTTGGGATCAGGTGGCTAAGTGGGTAAGATACTGGCTCAGGTGTTTGATCCCTGCATTGGCTGAGATAGTTCATCCTGATTTTCCTTACTGGTTTCCTCTTGTCAGTGATATAGGACAAAGGGCCTGACAAGGACAGCTGTCTAGTCGTTCAGATGGGAGATAGTACACTGATGGTGTATGCATATCTTCATTAGCCCAGTTTAGTAGCAGAACAGTAGGATGTTAGATCATGTTAAACAAGAGAGGATAAAAAAATATTTGGTCTGCTCGTTATAAAAGACATTTATTAAGAATAGTATGTTTGAATTCTATTATTAGCTATCTTAGGGAAAATATTTATAGTCATATCATTTATTTATATAGGTAAATACCCAATTTATTGAGGCTGAGATAGAGAAGTTAAGTGGCGAAGGTTTACTCAATTTGAAGGTATGTTATGTTATTGTCATTGCTCAATATTTACGATTTCTAGTTTACACTAGATAGTAAAGCGGTAAACTGGGAACAGAATTTGGTTATAACTGAATGGTTTTTGAATTATTGAGTGTTCACATTTATTAATTTACCACTAGAATGTGGTAACTTGTTTTTATCTTTATTGGCACTTGACATTAAATTAGGCAGGTAGAGAGTATATATATTTACTAAGTTATTATGCCTTTATTATTATTTTAGTAGGAAGTCTTCTTATCCACTACAGTCTAATAGATATCTTCTTTTCCTCCTGTCCTAACCTATTTATTCTCTTCTTTAGTCTAAAATGACAATTTATTTCTTTTGGAGCAAAGTTAACTGTTAACCTCAGTGTGAATCATTTTGTATGCGATATATGTTTATTTTATTACAGGAGAATTTCAACTTATTGTTTTATAAAGCTGTAGAAAGTTTAAATCAAGAAAATCCAATCAGAATTATTAATGCTTTACAGGTTTGTATATAACTGATTCTTGATAATGAATGCATGAATGAAATGGATAAATAAAACATTATCACAATATCTATGTGGTAATAAATTGATAGTTTACATGTTGAAATATATATTAATATATTGATGTTGATGTGTTTTTGTTCCAGACATTGTGTGCTTTAATTCGAGGTATATTTAGAAAGAGTACTGGTAATTATGGTTTTGATATTATTAATCTCCTAATTGGTTTTGATGCTGCTGATTCAGTAATGCAGGTACAAATTTTGCAAATCGGTAATATAGCTGTATGGCCAAATCACAACAATTCTAATATTATATTTTTGGGGACCCACAAAACAAAGTTTAAGTCTTCATTAATTTCACTTTCTCAGTAACTGATTATGGACGATTTATTCCAATTTCTTTTTCTGTTTATTTTTCCCTAATAATCTTTATTTTTTCTGAATATGGAGAACCTTACATTGGATGCTTTTCAAATTATATTAACTATGATTTAGAACATCTTATACAACTTTTTATTTTTCTGAAGTAAATAGCAAACTGTTTTTTCATTGTTCCTGTATTTGAGTATTGAAATATATTTTGTGTTCAATTAAAAGTGAACGCTAAAACTAAATTAATGCTCATAATGATATAACATGTGGATTTTGGACCTGTGTTGAATCAATCTAATGTATTTTGTGTGTTTTTGCTTTCAGAATTTAGTGGAGAGTATCAATCATTTTTTAACTGGAGATTTTCCATGCAGTTTGAAACAGTTTTCACTCAAGTTTCTTTTGGTTCTTATAACAGTAAGTTTTATAACATATAATATTTTTACAAATTATGATTTATTTATTACCATAATTTCTCAAGGAATTGTACTTATATTGTATGGTATGCATTTTTTCAGGCGACAGATAATATTAGTCAGAATACTATGTTAGAATATATTATGAATAACAGTGTTTTCGAGTCCCTTATCTTGGTAAGTTATTGATGTTGGATGTAGATACATTCTTTTCCTTTGTTATTGATTGGTTGATTTGTACTCGTAATACTATGTTAAAAACAATCAAAATGCAGATATTAGAATGTAAATACAAACATAAACAATTGTGCAGTTTTAAAGAGCTACTCTTGAATTAGCAGAGATGACTTTGGATAAACAAATGTAGTAAATACAATTTAAAGGTCTGTGAAATATTTACATAAATATTTTTGATGTAGTCATTCAGTATGAATATCAGCTAAAAAAAGACATAGAGTATTTACATGTATATCACAATATGTAATATAATTTCAGAATTTAGGAAATCAGTTGTTTCGGTTACAGCTAGGTCATGATGCTGTGTTGGTTCTCACTATGTTAGTTCAGTACAGAAAATATGAGGTAAGAACTAAATGTAGATTAAAACACGGATTATAGTGTAGTGCATGTCTAGTAACATCAGGATAATAGTTTAAGCCAAGTCTCTTAATAACATTTATCTCACTTTTTAAGACTGAAATCATGTGTGGGGATTTGGTCAGAATCATAACTCAATTATTAAATCTTTTATTTCAGTCAGCTAATCCATATATTGTGAAGTTATCCATTTTAGATGATGAACTGGCTCTTACTGTAAGTATATATATGTAATAGCATTTTTCTTTGTATATTAATCTAAACAATTTCAGTAGTGATACACAGATGTATATTGCTTTTCTGTTTGGTCAATATAAAAATGAAACAGTTCTTGACTATTACCATATATATAATCACTGAAAATTCCTGGATACTATAATTTACATTTGATTATTGAATTAAGTGGTAGTACCGGACAGGTTAGATTGCTCGAGTTTATGCCTCACAGTGATGGCCCTTGTAACAGTCACATGATTCTGTGTGCAGAAACATTAATTTTATTCTACTAGAACACAATAACGTGCTTTGTAAACATGTTACTTTTAACACGATAGTGTAACTGTTTTAAGGTATTTATTATTCAAGTGTATTATAATCTTGACAATAACTTGGTGCAAATATATAGAGTAGGATATTCAGTTCAGTCACTAACTTGGCATGGAATTTGAGGAGGTCTGACTAAACTCGCATGGAAACAGAAAGTCTGTATTTATTCAAATCTAACTATATATAGTTGCACATGACCTGGTTAAGGTTTTCAAAAGTTGTTAACCTCTAATAAACAAGGTTTTTTTTTATGAAAAAATCATATAGGCCTATGGGACTTTTCTATATTTTTTGATAAAAATAGATGGTTATAATGATTCTCACAGTATCACATGGTGAAGATCAATATATATATTATTATTGTTTTATTTATCTTACAGGGTTATGCTCAAGTTGTTTCACTTCTCTTGTCAGATTTTAATAGGTAAATAAACACAATTTATTGTATATTATACAATGTTATTACTGTTGATGTTGAAAGAATAATCACGAGCACGGACAGAGCAATCATACTGTAATGATTTGGATGACTATCTGATGTTACTTATAAAAATATACTTATAGAGATTATGAGGCCTATTTAATCAATTGTTTATATTGGTAGTGCTTATATTAGAATGCTATATATATTGTTTATATTGATAGAGTTTATTAAAGATTAATGTTAAATATATTGTTTATATTAATAGAGTTTATTAAAGATAAATGTTAAATATATTGTTTATATTAATAAAGTTTATAAAAGATAAATGTTAAATATATTGTTTATATTGGTAGAGATAATTACAGATTAATTTTATATAATATATTATTTATAGAGATTATCAGACACAGACTAATGAACAACAATCTGGCTGGTTCTCATCATTAGCAAATATGGTTGGAAATATGTTTGTACCTGAAGAAAAGAAAATTGAATCTGTAAAGTAAGATCATATTCTTTGTTAAATGGGTAGACACAGTGGCTCACAGAGTAAGATGCTGCTTCGCTAACTAAGACCCCTTAGATTAGCCATCAGTGTTGACCGCGAAAGTTCTTCTGGATTTTTTGTGGAGTTTCCTCTTTGTTGTTTGAATGTGCTCTTGAATACTCTAGCTTTTGGATGGATTAGTGTGTTATTGTATTTTCTATTTACAAGAGCTGAATCTGCTTATTGATTGTTGGTCTTTCTTTAGACTTTGTAATGTTATATACACTATTAATTCGACATTTATTAGCATGACAAGACCTTAATCAACTCTTGTTGTCATGGATTAGTCTGATTTTAGGCAGATTAGTTCAGCCATTCAATGATTTACAATAAAAATGGTGAAGCAAGGCTTAGCCTCAAACTATCAGTGCACCCATATTGTCAAATGGTCAATAGCTAATATTTTCGCTCAGAATAAAATAATTTGAATGAAAGTTTTTAATAGATTCATTTTGCATTGTGTAGTTTTGAACTTTTATAACAAGAATGGTCAGATCTTTATCTAAATCTTACATAATGTGTCTTTAATACTTGTATATTTATTATTTTTAGAGCCAACGATTTAATTCTGTTATCTCTGTATGAAGCAATACATCTTAATCGAAATTTTATAACAGCTTTAACTCATGTAAGTCTTATTTAAAAATATATTCTGATGCGTGAACCAATATTATTAAGATACAGTACCCTGGTACATGTTTTGTAAGAATTTCTTACATTGCTTTCTTTAACATGGATCGCAGTGCATCTACCCCTTCTTAGAAAGCTGTTTCACATACTGTAGATAAAATATATGTACTCATTCTGAGAGAGCTGTTTCACATATTGTAGATAACATACATGTACTCCTTCTGAGAGAGCTGTTTCACATGCTATAGATATGTCCTCCTTCTGGGGAAGCTTTTTCATACATAATGCGTAACCCTTCTAAAAGAGCTATTTCATAAATAGCATGAAGTTAATACTAGCATTATTCTTTTACCAAATGATTAGCATATTAAAACTAATTTTAATTATTTTACTACTTGAATTGAATTTAGATATTGTTGTTATTGTAGTCACATACACCATCAACAGCAACCACCCCACCATCATCACCAGTTCTATCAAAACCTCCAGCATTAGATCTACAAGGTAATCATTTATTCACTTTGTAATTCAATGAACATGCCATTTTAAAAAATAACGGACAATTAATTTCGAGAGACTATACTAAATGTGTTTATCAAGAAAGATGATATCTAGTATAAAATCTATTTTCAATTTTATGTTTATATAATTATAACTCCATATATTCTGGCATCAGGTGTTAAGGAAAGAATTTCAAAAAGTTATTTCATGTCATTTCTAAAATTTTTATTGTTGGTATTAGTTACAGAAAATGGTAATGGAGATGAAAGTACTGCTACTCAACCAACTAACTTATTGGTCACATTTCTAGAATATAGTTCTATTGTTATGCAAGATACAAAAGGTAAATACTGTTAAGGTAGACATTTTATAACACATGTAATAGTTTTATTAAATTTTGTAAACATTCCTATTTTGTATTTAACATAACAAAATAAAGTACTGATAAGTGGCTGAGTGCCTATATTACTGTTGTAGGCTAAACCAATTTCAATTTATTTCCTTATGAACTAAAATCTTCAAGGACAACCATTTCAAATTGGTGTGATCTCAGTATCATGCTTCAGAAGTAATAAAATGATTGAGTTGATGATAATTATTGAACCTATATCCATTAAAACAAGGATGGACAGATATATAGTGGCCTTTTATTTTATATACAGTAGTTAATTAAACAATATTTCTTTTATATAGTTAAATCGACAATATTTATTCTTTATTTTAGAAATAATTGTGATATGTCAGACTGTATGGATTTTATTAATTCTGAAAAATATATATTTTTAATTTAATGCTATATAAAGATCTTAGATATTTCTTGTACCTTTTCTATTATAGATACAGTACGCCATAATAATGCTAAACTGTGTTTAATAATATTAACTTGTATAGCAGAGGTAAGATCAGCCTTATTAATTTGTATATACCAACATTACATTTGGGAGAAGCTTGTGATGAAAATCCTCCGATAGTTGGAAATTGTGAAAATAGTAGGATGTAGCACATTTATTACATAGTATATACCCATCTTCAGTTACCTGATTGATGCAGAAAAACTAAATGATAACCGCCATTTCATTTCAAACAACTGCTGGTCGACACATATTTGATGCCTGTATTTATAGCCCATATGTTACCTGTAAGCTATTTTAATGGAATGTTATTTTAAATGGATGAATTACATACAGTTAATTTCAAATTAGGAGTTTGTGTAATAATTTAGTTTGCTGTTTTAGGATCAGTATGCCAATTCCTTGATGCATGATGTCAATATGACGTTTAGAGTTCCATTACATCGGATGGTAAGTCTAACATAGAATAATTTAAAAATCAACTGATGAATACCAGAAAGATGTTTAATAATTATACAATTTATATAAAAGTTACAACATATTTCCTTATTTATCTTTCTGATTTTTTCATCCTGTACTTAATATAATTACATTTCTAAATTTTTGAAAAAACATCTTTTTTTTAAGATGGTTTTTTTACTTAAGCAATTATATAATGTTTTTTGTTTTATTTTAGCCAATGAGACATCGTAAAGTAAAAGTAGAAAAATATCTGACATCTAGACCATTGGTGGCTTCCTTATTAGGTATAATTATAACCTGTAGAAATGTATGTGTGTGTGTAATTCATTCATTACATTGGTATTGTATAATTCCTGACGTTCCATCCTTTCTTGTCTTTGCAGACTTTTACTATTAATACTTTTGGTTAAGCAAATTTTTTTATGGTAATACTTTTGATTTAGCAGATTTATGTTAATCCTTTTTTTGTTCCCAACAATGATATTCAAATTCTCTCTCGACAGATTTAATGGTTGAATTTACAATGAGTCATATGATGAAATTGTTCCCTATGGAACTCTATTTGTAAGTATATTTTATTAACAAGTGACAATAGTCATTAGAAATTATAATAATGGGCCTCAATAGGGAACCCTAACAATAGTAGCCAATGTCATCTCAAGTTCTTGACATACCCTTGGCAAATAGAAATGCTTAATAATATTTTAACTGTGCATTTGTGACCTAATTTCATTTGATATAATGCGTACCGATTTTGAATCCCAACCTGAATGTTCTTGTTTTGTTCCAACTATATAATGAGTAACAGGAAAGTTATAAAAAGCTTTGTGTACAAATTGGTGGTGCATGTTAGAGATCCAATAAAGGACTATTGCAAGCACCATCATTATCCTACCTTGTACATGTCATACAACATTCTATGCGATATACATCCTGGAATGGCCAAATGGTTTGTTGTCAATAAAACTTCATATAAGTTTTATTGAGACATTAAAACCTGTTAAAACTACTGATAAAAAAATCGTGTTGAGGCATTAATCCCGCCTTTAACACTTGGTGCATGTACATATTGACTAGCCCAGTTCCTTGAAGAAAATTAGGGAAAACTTTTATATTAATGCTGTTACATCTCGGACAGACAAAATAAAAAGGCTTTCCATATTATATAGGACCATTTATTAGTTTGTATGGGTGCGACAGCTGGACAAGTGATACAGTTGGTTGGGGCAGACTACGGAACCTTTATTCAGATTTGTCAATATTAAAGAATTGTGTTGAGATGTTAAAACCCATTCCCTTGCTATCAATAATATTGAATAAAGAATTATGTACATGAATTGAAATGGAAGCTTATTGACCCTATTTCCTAAAGCTGGTGACTTAATTCTGTCCTAACTAAGAATGTCTGTTTAATTACAACCCATTCCTATTTTGTTATTTCTATTGAATAAATATGTGTGTAATTATCAAGGTAATTATGCTATTGGTATTATGCGTGTATATATTGTGTTGTAATAATTAAATTGATTATAATATTGTAGAAGAAGTCTTGGTATTATACATCGTGTATTATGTTATCAGAAGAAATGTCGAGTTAGATTACAATATCCATGGAAAGAATTATGGACAGGTAGGATTCAGTACCATATATATTCTAATAAATCTCCATAATCAAAACCTTTCATTTGGTAGTTAATGTTTATTTTACTGCACATGAATGTACTTCTGTACGTATTTGATATTATACACAGATTTCTAGTTGTATAAATACAAGCTACTAAACTTTGTAAACAATACTGATTTAATGGTTTATTTTGTGACATTATTTTCTGATTTATATTTCAGCATTAATCAATCTATTAAAGTTTGTAATGTCACATGAAACCGCACTTATAAAAAAACATGACATCTTTATTCTATCTTCTAAGGTAATTATTTACAATAATGATATTATCTATATATATTTCTGTCCAATGAAATTGTCTTGGTGTTTTGTGCACTCTTAGGCTTTCAATATTGACTTTCTTTTCAGTTTAAACTGAATTGATTCTGAAAACTGATAATGAGATCTAGGCTGTGATTGTTCAAAAACCTATTTATTGTAGTTATAAATAAGAAGCGAATTTGTTGCAGTCTTTGCGAATGAAATTATTATAAAGATGTAATATTACTGTTATTTTATATTTTCAGGTAGTCAATGTATTTAACTTATTTGTAACATATGGTGATACTTTTTTGCCTAATCCTAACAGTTACGATGAATTATATTATGAAATAATTCGAATGCATCAAGTATTTGATAATCTCTACTCTATGGGTATGTACATATATACTATATACTATATATTCATAAATCTTCATTCTCTTAAAAGTATAGTACGAGCCATACTCCTTGCAGTGTTTCGTTTGATTAGACCTAATCCCACTTAAAAATTGCTGTAACGAAAGCAAATTTCTGTTCCAAATTATGACTGGTGAATAGTCTAATTAACAACCAATTCCTAATTGTATAACAGTATCATTCAAGTTTAAACAGAGCCTCAGATATGGTTACATGTCTCACGATATCTATTACATCCAATAACCAATGCATAGTAATATATTGCACAAAAACTAAACGCATGACAAACAAGGTTATCAAAACTGTTCAATGTAAACAATACTTCTAGGAGACGAACAATTCTTTCGTCGTTTTGATACTTAAAATCACGAACAGCTGGAATGCAAGGTTGGGTGGGGCTTTAGATCAAAAGTTCTGTCATTGATTCAAGTGACTGTTGTTTCAATCTTGTACTTGTATGTAACCAGGGATTTCATCTGCATAATTTAGATTTTCTCAAAGTTCTAGCGTCTTCCTACTGTAAAAACTTGAGTATGCAAGAAAGTAATTGAAATGATATACCACAATGTTAGTTCAAAATGATCTAGTTTGCGTTAAGTGGTCATTAAACCTCTACCTCATACTCTTATTTTGATGCATGTAGGAAATCCAAAGAATGCTATAAATAGCAGCTTAGATTAATAATAGCTGACCGATTTCATCAGGATTCAGCAAGCTATGAAGAGTGTTTATTGAAGGAAATATATCTTCAGAACTAATAATTATTAAAACGGTTCAATGTAAACAATACTTCTAGGAGACGAACAATTCTTTCGTCGTTTTGATACTTAAAATCACGAACAGCTGGAATGCAAGGTTGGGTGGGGCTTTAGATCAAAAGTTCTGTCATTGATTCAAGTGACTGTTGTTTCAATCTTGTACTTGTATGTAACCAGGGATTTTATCTGCATAATTTAGATTTTCTCAAAGTTCTAGCGTCTTCCTACTGTAAAAACTTGAGTATGCAAGAAAGTAATTGAAATGATATACCACAATGTTAGTTCAAAATGATCTAGTTTGCGTTAAGTGGTCATTAAACCTCTACCTCATACTCTTATTTTGATGCATGTAGGAAATCCAAAGAATGCTATAAATAGCAGCTTAGATTAATAATAGCTGACCGATTTCATCAGGATTCAGCAAGCTATGAAGAGTGTTTATTGAAGGAAATATATCTTCAGAACTAATAATAATCTTTATTGTTTATTTCAACACGACAGTTTTGTGAAATAAACAAATGATGTATTTGATTGTAATTTATTTCTATGTTGTTTAGCTTTGAGATATACTACTACAGAAGGTGAATATAAAGATTCAGCTGCCAGATTAACTAATAATCTAGTCAATGTCAGGTATATACTCTAGTAATATCTTACACCAGGGCATAGCAACTTGATTGTCTGTCACGAGGGAGGTTGCATAGCCGAATGGTTAGCATGTGTGCTCTGTATCATGAGGTCTTCATTGAGTCAACTGGCGTGGTTTCGATTACCCGGTTGTATGTGACAAGGAGTCCAATCTCGTGGATTTTCTCTGGATCCTCCAGTTTCCTCCCATCGCTAAAGACCCCTACGCGGTAGTGAATTATTGAAATAAAGTTGAATCGTGCGTTAGTCCTGAAATGACCTAGTTTGTGTCAAACAGACCTTTAGACACATTTCTCTCTCATAGTCTGTCACAAATAATTCAGAGTTTTGTCTTTCATTTTTAATAGATTAATTTAATAAATAATTTACTTTTTTTCACCCAAACTAGTTGAACAAATTTTAAAGAAATATATTTTTTTTCACCCAGACCAGTTAGTGTAAATTACTTACAATTATAAGTATAGTTAGCTATAGAGTAAAATCTATTCCACTGGTTCATTTCAGAGCAATTATAAATCATTTTACACCAAAGGTTGATTCCTGGTCGGCTGCTAATAATCTCTCTTCTTTAACAGAAGATCAGGTAATTATGTTTTCCAAATATTGTATATGCATGAGCAACACAGGCTATGTGAATGAGTTGGTAGCTTGCTAGCCTGGGGGTCACAGGTTCGATCCCGGTGTTGGCCGATAAGGTTCTTCATCAGGATTTTCCGGCATGGTTTCCACTTGTTAGTGGTGCAGGACAGATTGCCGGACAAGAAAAGCTGTCTAGTTGTTTGGATGGGTCAAAAAATTGAGGCTCTGTGTACATATTGGCATCCACGTAAAACATCCATTTGTAGTTGGAATTCAATAGTACCGATGTCCAGGCAAAATTTCCCTTATAGCACACTGTATATTGTATGCCTATCTTCATTAGTCCAGTCAGAGCGAAACCATAGGACGTCAAATCCCATTTCATTAATTTATTATACGCAAAGTGAGTTTATAAAAGGTGTTTGCGAGAAAAATCAAGGTTCTGTGTTTAATCTTGACTTGGGTAGTCTGATAAAGTGTGGTTTCCATTCGTACTCTAACATGCCCTGTGATCTCTGAAAAGTATGGGTCACTGTTGACAGGACAAACATATGTTCCCTATGGGTTAATCAAGTCACACTTTCAGTTTCACAAACTGAAAATTTTGATGTTTCTAATGACTAAGAAAAATAAAATGATGGACCTATGCTATTAAGCCTGTAATAATGAAATAACAATGTGTATATTTTTAGGTATTGGAAGTTGTTAGGAGTAATTATGATACATTAACATTAAAACTACAAGATAATTTAGATCAGTTTGAAAGATATTCAGAAAAACCAAAAGAAACACCTTTTTTTACACAATTGGTAAGTTATATATTCTGCATGTTCTAGTAAATAAAATAAAGTAAAGCATTAGTTTTCATGACTGATTACATATATTCCATTTAGAATAACTTATAGATAGTGTGGATACCACTCTTAACATGAACCAGTGGTGGGGGAGGCCCACCATGTAAAATGCTCACCACCATGTTTAGCATGCAGTTTTTATGAATAAAATATTCTACTGAAATTTAAGTAGTAGGGGTGTCTATAAAGAGTTGCAACCACCTCCTCTCTTCAACTAAATTTAATTGAATAGCTCTTATACATTTCTAATATAGTTTATAATTTTTATATGCTTGAGTGTATTTATTAATATTAAAAGTACTGGTTGAAATAAATTAGCTTACATACTTTTCCATGCATGTTTGTTTATAAGATTGTCTATGAGTCTATTTTCTTTCTTCTTTTAGGTGCGTTCAATAAATTGTGATGTGAAAAAAAGTGTCTCGAATTTATCAGCACAACATCATGATATGTTAATGGAACTGTCACATGTATCCTAAAAAAACTCTCAGTCTAGTTATGATCGATGAGGTCTTTCATTATTAGTCAGAAGCATACCAACCGGTTCAACAAATATAAATGTTCTGCCCGACAAACAACAGATGTCTTATTCCAGGCAGTATTGTGGAGTGATTAAAGTCCATATAACTCCTGGTATTGTGTTCAGTTAAACTATTCTATTGATATGATAGTTGTCAAATGTGCAATTAATTATGTATGAGTACTGCCTGGAATTTATATGCTGGCTTATCGTAGGATGAGTGAATAAAAAAAAAACAATTATCATTGTAATGAAACGATGATAGAAGTAACAGAATTATATTTATGCAAGCATCTGGATATAGTTGAAGTGATTGTTATATTTATATAAAAAATTTCTGACATTTACAGACTTCCCTATAACAAAATATGTCGGCCTCAACATCTTCTGATTGTTCCTACTAGAAAATGATCGGCTATAGAGTGTCTAGTAGTTTGAATGTATGACTATGAGTTTCTGCTTTGTCTCAGAGAGAGAGAGAGAGAAAGAGAGAGAGAGGGAGGGAGAGAGAGGGGGAGGGGAGAGAGGGAGAGGGAGGGAGAGAGAGAGATTGATTGATTTAATAATTGGCCAATTATAATTTGGCTCAGAGAGAATGTATGTTTTATTACTGTGTGTAAATGGTGGTATATGCATGTATTTGAAAAGCTAAATGACCAGCATCTGTTACAAATTTAGGCACGAGTGTAGTATTTAAAGAAATCCTTTTTATTTGTAATAAGAAATTTTTGTCTTGCTTGTTAATTTAGGTATAATGTTAAATGGATATAACTAGTTGTTGATAGTTGTTTTTTGTATAAATTATGGTGTTTGTATACTGTAATGGGATAGTACAATATTACTACAAGAAAGTAAATTAATAGAAGACTAGAATGTGTTCTGAAAGTAAAATATACATGTAGTAACTTGTAGATGCATTTATTTCTACATTTAATGCCAGAAAATTAAATACAATTAACAGTGAAAAATCAAAGTAGTTAGCTACAACTTGCCAAAATACCCATCAGTCTTCGGCTAACATTCACTGTGTGATATATATGACAGAGAATGATTGCTTGATGATCTGGGGTTTATGGAGGAAAAGAAAATTGAAGTGGGCATTCTTGACCATGCTTAATGGAGGAAAGCTGAATGATCCTTGTACTTGTAACTGTGTGTCCAAAATGAGACATCGGGTAGAGAGTCAGTAAGGACCCCACAAAAAAAGAATGCATGTTTTATCAGAGAGGCCACACCAATTTAATTTCCTGTTCTTTGGGGCCTTGATAAATAAATAGTCACTTGAATCATGTCAAAAATGTTTTGTATTAAATTTCGAAACTTTTGAACAGCACAACACACTGCTTTTGCGCAAAAAAAAAAACCCAAAATTTTTACCAGTAATCCTGAAGAACAGGATATCAAATTGGTGTGGCCCCACCAGTATGTGAAGAATTACAGTACTTTATTTTTCTGTCATTAATTTACTTGACATTAAAAACTCAATATGTATATAATATAAAATGTATATTGGTGTATTATTTATTAACAAAAAAGGGATAATATTTAACTGACAATAATTATAACCGGTTATGGTATTAGAACCATTATAGACCTGCAATTGTAAAATTACTCAATTACTGGTATATTTATTCTGGTTTTTAAAACAAAGTATTTGGGTGAAAATATGTTGATGTGAAAATATTACAAATCTGCATAAAATGTATTGTAACCCATTACATGTATATATTTATATAAACAAAATTTTCTTTTTACAATATTATACTTATAGTGCATGTAGAATTGTCATTAATCTTTATCAATATGATATGTACTAAATCAATGTGCTTATTATGGTTCAGAATTTACGACGTAATTCTAGTTTTGTAAGTATTACAAATCTACCAAGAACAGTGATTAATTGTAACTTTAATCCTTTTAACATGGCATTGTTTAAAATTTTATTTTAGTAATTAGTACTCAATTATATGGTAGCTGATATTGGCTATGTAAAATCTAGTCCTTAAACTTAAACACATAAACACAAGAATTTATGAAACTGCTTCTTTCATGATTTTTTTAAATTGTGATTCTGAAGTTATTGTTATATCTGAAGAAAATATTGAATTGGGTTGATCTGATATGTTGCTGCTATGTGGTTAAATTATCTTTATAAAAAAATGAACTCTCCTGGTTGTTTGAAATCAATTTTTGGCATTATGAGAATGCATGACTTGTATTTTATATACTACTAGTATTTGCCATGCATCTTATAACATAAACACTACTGATTACCAATTACAGGGAGATTACCTATCCCTGTACCTTCCAAAATATCACCAACGGCATTTGATTTTAAGGACAGAGTTTTCGTTTCGGTTAAAATGGTATATCTCAATGTTGGTTTGGTCTACAGATGTTAAATTTTGCAGTCAAAGCAACATCATCAGTTTTCATCCAAATCAAACTTTGTATATTGAAATGTGTTGATTTTGATCCGCCTGCTGCAAAATAGTCATATGACTTAAAGATACTTTATGGGAGATAAGATAAAGAGCTGGCAGTTCTCACTATAATAGTTAAAAACTAGATAATGTAAAGGGAATTTGCTGACATTTTCAGTAAAACTGATCCACTTTGAAAAAAGACTTTAGCGATTGAATTTTTGGTCTAGCCTCCATCATTATTACTAAAGTTCGTACGACCAAAACATTGTGTCGATTATCCATTTTATGATGAAATCATGAAAGTTGAGCAGCAAATCGGATCCCAATCCAGTAAATATCACAGGCTAGCGTTTACATCGTGAGTTGATTATGTTCTAGATAAGTCAATAATGTTTCATTAATATATTCCAGGGTCCGTATTCAAAGGATATCTTAAGTCTAAGATAGTCACTTAACTACTAGCTTTCACTTAAATATACGTAACTTAAGGGCAAGTGGTATTCAAAGGCACTGTTAAGTATCAAATTTTCCCTTAAAGTTAAGGCCAGTTTAAGTGAGAAATATCCACTTAACTTTAATTGACCTACGGGAGGTACCTTAAAGTTAAGTGAGATTATAATGACTTATTTTAATGCTGTAGAAGCAGTCCCGTAATGGCGATTTTAAAAGATAGGGAATTCAGATTAAAACAAAGACAATGTCGCCGAGCGTAGCTGACCTCCAATTTATTTTTTCGGCGTCAACTTTGATGTTGTAGTGCCATAATAGAGTATAAGGTTATTACCACCGATGTTGTTAAGGATATCTTTTCCTGATCATTTATCATGTTATGTTTGTATGTTTCCATGGCTGTCATAAAATATAGTTAAATTCATTTGTGGAGACTTGGCTTTATAGATTTCGGAAATTATTTATACTACCGCTAGAAGCAAGGCATGATCTAATTTTTACAACTCATTCCCATCTATACATAATCGGTAGTATTTATTTTGGTAAAATATAATGAAGCATGGATATTTCGTACATACAATGAACCGTCAATGCCAGACCTGTCAAAATCTAAAGTGTAGGTACTTACACAATATCTATGAATTTCTCAAATGATAGATTTACAAACAACACTGTATAATTTGTCCAGTCTAACTTAGAAGGCGAGGGCCATTGTGTATTGCTAATAATATGTTGTTTTCTATTCGCTTTATATTGTTAAAAAATTAAAGCTTACAATATCCATCATTATACTACCACTATTTATTGTAATCTATTAGAATGGATTTTATTTTTTTTAAAAAAAAGTCAATGAAAACAGCTGTTCCGGCAAAGAATGCACACTATCATAATTTATCTTAAATTATAATCATACTATTTTCATGGGTTACAATATAATATTTCGACAAACATTTTCCTGGTGATGTAAACTAAGAATTTAATAGAATACAGCGATGCTCTTAAGGGGGCATAACTAGCTGGCAGTGTCAGTAAATCGTGATTTTTGGCAGTGGAGGGTATTCCATAAATAAAAAAATTCATGCTTTTTGGCGAATGTGAGTATTCCATAATTTAAGTGTGCAGTTAACTTTTTTCATAGCCAAGTATGTGTAAAATACAACCTTTGAATACCGATTTAAGGTAAGACACTTGGTTAAGTGGGAAAATTAAGTATTTTTACTTAACTTTTAGAAAACCTTTGAATACAGACCCTGGTCTAAAGAAAGACCTGCAATAGACAGATTTAGCTCTTGCATAATGTATGTTTACACATATGATTGTGTGTCGAAATGGTAAAAATATTGTTAAACTTTTGGTTGTATTTAGCTAGTAAACATGTACAAGGAATATGTCTATATGTACATAATATTTCATTGATAATATATTGTATATTCTGTGAATATGAGGGTCAGGAATTACATCAAAATTCTGAGAGTACAGGTAAATAGATCAAATAAAACAATAAAATGTAATTAATATCGGAACTGTATTTATTTTAATTTAGTCCTTAATATTCAAATCACTGGAATAATATTTTCTGTTGCTTGAAGACAAAGAGTTTATTTTTCACATAGATTATTATATGTCCGTCAAAAGTATTCATATACGCTTGTTCAAAGCACTACATTTAAGTTAAGGAGTTCTTCACCAATATAAAAAACACATAAAACAAGTTGTTTTTATCTGGATACCAGAGTTTAAACAAATGACCGAAATGAGTATTTAGCTGTGACTTAAAAACTGTGAAAATTTGAGATTCTCTGTATGTTAAATATCTGGTTCAGGCATACCTGCAGTACATCTTTGATAAGTAGCTAATTTCGCCCTCATTCTATTCATAGAAACATGTTGATTTATAACTGCAGTTTTTTCATTCATTGTCACATGTTGTTGAAATTTCATCAGTTTTAGATTTTCCATCTGCAGTCTAACTCTTGAATCTCTGTTGACGAGAGTTGGACCACTTGTTGTGGGGTTAAGATTAAAGTTACGGCGTAACAATTTGTTACGCTTGGTGGTGATTGTTGTGTGCTCCAGTGGAGATTTTTTTGTCTCAGCTTCTTCAACCTTGTAAAAATTCTCCCTTTTTGAATGAACTCCATTAGCTTTCATTACTTTATCAACAGGGTCCATGATAAATATTTCAAACGTATATATGGGTTCTGAAATAAGAATATAAATTGTGTTGGTCTAAGAATAAACTCAAGCAAATTTCAAGTCACACATT
Source organism: Patella caerulea (assembly GCA_036850965.1). Classification (NCBI taxonomy): domain Eukaryota; kingdom Metazoa; phylum Mollusca; class Gastropoda; family Patellidae; genus Patella; species Patella caerulea. The sequence goes on from JAZGQO010000006.1 coordinate 32,761,518, forward strand.
CATTATTTACAGAGTTATTGCCATTAAATCTCAAAACATTTCAAATTTATTAAGATGTCTAAAAGCTTGTTTATTTGGCTTGAATTGAATCCTAGACATCTTGGCTTGTTCGACTATTCATGAACATAAGTCTTGAAATGAAGAGGCATGCATCACATGTATTTGTGGAATTATTACTTATATCACAGAAAAAGATTTTATTTTTCATAAGGATGAACCGTAAAGAAAATCAGTCATTATATTACTTCGTGTGAACTTGATGGAAATTTATATATTTCTACTAATCTACTAAGATGATTTCAATTATCAAAATTTGCTTCAAATCCTTCTCAAAACATTGTATTCTTAAGTGAATACCCCTGCTGTATAAAAAACTATTATAAATAGTTATGTGACTTAGCTGGTGCACTACGTTTGTTGCAAACGGGTGCAAAGCCGGAGGAGAATTCATTACATATACAAGACGATATTGTCTTTATTCATTGTCAATTATCATAAATGTCAAAGCCTAATTAAATTCTTGAATTATCCACTGCCCACGTCGTTTTTTTTTATCTCAGAAACTGTTGTACGTTACAGCTCACCATCTAGTTAATTAACATATACATCAACACTGGGAGATTAGATAATCATTGTGTGCAACCATTGATGTCATTTGAGCAGGCATCCCTAATCTAATAAGATTTGACGTTTCTACTTTACACATATTATTATATATCAAGATTGCCATACTTTTGTGGGAAAGTATCTTTTTAATGAAAGTACATGTACTTATTAATTATATTAACAGAACTCAAACACTCTGCCTGGTTTTACCTTTGTAGGGGGTGGGGTGGATTGCAGAATGTTTAGCTTGTGCATGCTGCACTATTAGGTCTGTCATTCAGTCTTTGGTTGTACGTGACAAGTAGTAGGGTCGTCTGTACAACTTCGTGAGTTTACTCCTGGTCTTTCAGGTATCTTTCACTACTAAAGACCTCTACTTGCAAGCGAATTATTTAAATAAAATTGTACTATGTTAGTCCCAAAATGACCTAGTTTGTGATGAGTGGACATTAACCCTCATTTCTCTCTCTCTTTGTAAGGTGTTTTCTGCTGGTATACTGATTTCCACCCACAACTAAATACTGTATTAGTCAGATGTGTTCATTTTAGAGGTAATTGTACTATGTAATTCAGTGAATATTTATTTAAAATTTCAAGATTTAGATAAAAAATACAGATCTAAAAAATCAGTCCGCAGAAAAGCTACATTAACAAAATATAAATTGATAAGTACTTACACCTTGATCTTGATTGCTCAGTCCGTAGCCTTAAAATACTTGATTGTGTGAGTATTCTTGAAGGTAATTAAAAATGTATGAAATCTGATTAGTGGACCTACCTCACTTGAGCTCTGTATATTGATTGTTTTTTTTTTATATAGAAATAGTCTTAATATTTTATACCCTTAATGTGGTAATACTCTAACTACTTTTTGTGGCATTTACTCTTTATTTATTAATATACATCAGATTTTGGTATCTCACGCTACGTGACCTGAATCCTTATAATTACAAAGAAAGCTAGATTGAATGGGTTTAAAACTGTGGCATAGCTAATTAATGTATGTTTAAGGGCATATGTACAGCTACAGCATATTAAAGAAGTCCAATCAGAAAGTTTGACTACATTGCACACTTTTGAATTATACGCTCACATATGTAAATGAGGTCGTATATTTTAATTTCAATAATTTCTGTTCAATTATTCTAAGTTATGATCTTTGATTCACTTTATTGCACCTAGTGAATGCTTTAACCACAAATGTTATCTGTATGAAATATTATATAAGCATCATTTTAATCTGTGAAACAAAGATGCGTATTAAATTTCAGCAATTTACTGTACATTAATTAGGTCTGTAGTTATGGCCCTTCTTCAATTTTGTTGAACCTTGTGATTGCTCTAACGACAAAAGTTATCATCGGATCTGTGCGAAATTTATATGCATCATTTGAATTAGTAAAACGAATAAGCACTCTCTGGTCATAACTTCTACAGTTTAGGCCCTTGTAATCCTCGAATGACAAAAGTTATCATATGATCTCTATGAAATTAATAGGCTATGCATCATTTAAATTAGTGAAATGAAGCTGATTAAATTTCAGCAATTTCTGTTAATGACAACAATTTCTGTAAGATACTTCCAGAGTTAAGGCTTTAGTTTCAGTGAACCTTAAAAACAACAAAAATTATAATCCTATCTGTATGAAATTGTCTTGTAATGCCCACTTCCTCCTCCCCATTACCTACCAAAGAATAAATATGCGTCAGCTGCTGGAACAATTTAGCTGCTTTGGGTGTATATTTTGTTACCTTTTTTTATGGATCTTCAACCTATACTATATATGCAACACCGATCATTTAAAAATGCTTTTTTGGGTGCTCTTTAAAATGGCAATTTCATATTTTTTAGTTATATTTTTAAAATATATAAAAATAAAGCCCTAAAATAGATTTTATCTATAAACAGTCCTACCTTGTTAAAGAATAATCCTATAATTAACTATTGCCAGTTTAGAAATTGGAAAAAATATCATTTTCAAATTCAAACATTTGAAGATTGCCATTGCATGGAGGGGAATGGGAAAACAAGGGAGGTAATTCAAGTAATTGTGTTATTATTTTCTGTGTCAGGCATTGTTATGCCTGTGAAATATTGCCCATGATTGTATAATAGTGAGTTGGCAACCTTTTGAGCAAAAGACATAGAAATAATTATGTTTTGACTTTCTTAGAAAATATGAAATTTCTGCTTTAAACTAAGTATCACACAGTCTTAATTCATGAAAAATTGTATTTTTTGTAATACTTTTTTATTCAAAATATTTTTTTAAAATCATGAACCCTCAAAGTATTTCATGCCAAGTATGGGGGTGGGGGGAGAGGTTAACAATTTTACACTACTTCGTACAAGCTATTTTCTATGTATTCATAGAGGAGACAATATGGGCATGAAGGCTATTTCCTTACAGCAATATTGAATGGAATCTAATATTGTCACATCACAGATTGTATACAGTACAGTACAGTTCTATGGTCACATGGACTACATTAATTGGGAATGTACGCTCAAGGCCACAAGACTTTTTTCACTGGCTAAACAAAATTAATTTGGAAACGAAATGAAGTTTAACGTCCTATTGTTCTGCTCTGACTGTGCTATGGGGGAAATTTGCACTATGGTCTACTCTTACATGTATATCGAATTCCATTTGCCAAGGTATCCTTTAAGTGAACAGCAATGTGTGCACAGTTCCTTGTTTTTCCGTACCAACTAAATGACTAGACAGCGGTCTTTGCCAGTCCATCCATCCTGCACCACAGACAAGGTGAAACAACGCCGGAAAATCCTGATGAACTTTCTCAGGCTAATGAAGGGATCGAACATGTGACCTCCTGGCTTGCAAGCCAGCACCTTACCCACTTATCCCCAGTGACTGGACATCATTTCATGTTTTCAACATGTAGGTAACAGAAACAAATGCATACACACTGACATTTAAATGCTGTTAATGCTTGTAAACAATCCACAATTTAGGCAAAATTATGCACCATAAAGTAAAGTATTATTTATGATGTAAACTAGTGAAGACTGGCAGTCTATAATTCTGAATTCAAAGTCCAAAATACTAAATACTCAATACATTTACTGGATTAACGAGGATTTCTTATTGCAGTTGTATTGGAATTAAACTCAAGAAATATAGAAAAAAATAAGTGTTCCCAAGTTTATGGTATTCATATGGTAATTCTCCATAAATAATACAAAAATATGATGTGATTATGTTCACTACATGATTTCTCAAATTTAACATGTCTATTCACAGAAGGTGACATTGTACAATAACATATTACAGTTTTACTCCATTCATTGTAGATATGTCGTGGCTGGCACTTGATAATAATGTCTACAAGTTACTTCCCATGATAGGACAGACATCCAGAACACAAAACTTGGCCCGACATGTAGGACAAGGTGAGATACTACCAAGCCACGTCTCTGGTTCCTGTTGATTCTGTCTACTGGCAAACCATTTACCCATACATTCTAAACACCACATAGGTCTACAATAACACTGTTGACATTCGCCATTAGGTAAGTCATCACACTGTTTTCTTAATTTAACATTAGAAAGTTTCAACATACATCCAATACAATTATCTACTTCCTGCAAATAAAAACAATGTATTCAATAAAACTCAAATATGACAGTAGGTCTTTAATTAGAACAGTGCTATCCCATTTAACTCTGTGATATCACCCTCAGTGGAAGCAGACGTGACAAGAAATGAAATGGGGTATAACATCATACTGTTCTGCTGCGAAGAAGGCTAATGAAGATAGGCACACAGTGTGCTATGAGGTTAATTTTGCCCAGACAGTGGCACTACAGCCTACTCTTACACCGAATTCTGACTGTTAAGGAATCTTTTACTTGCTAACCAATGTGTACACATGAGCTTGGTTTTTCGTCCCATCCAAAAACCTAGACAGCTGTCCTTGTCAGACCCTGTGTCCCGCATCACTGACAAGGGGGGGACCAGGCTGGAAAATCTGGATGTACTTTCTTGGCCAATGCAGGGATCAAACACCTGACCTCCAAGTACACTTTCCTACTTGGCCACCATGATCCCAGTTTTTGAAAGATAAATAACTTACCATATCAGATGGTAATGTATAAACAGCATTTTCTGATACTTGTTGTCTAAAGGCCTCAATAAATTTATCACTTAATGACTGTTGTATCACAATACTTCTTACATTTCTAACAGGTAAATGGAGTTTTTCTTTCAAATCACCATATTCTAAGGCATTTAATCTAAACATAAAAATAAAATTGGTGAAATGTAATAAATTGATAAGATCAATTTACAAAACTGTATATTTGTTGTGTTGTGTTCATAAAAATTTCTTGTTTGTTTCTTTTCCATGGAATATGATTTGAAAACTTTGTTACTTGGGGATAAAAATCAATCTAAAGTAAAAAATAAAATAAAGTATATACAGTACCTTATATAAAATGGTTTCAGATTCGGATTTATTCCTGAAACTAATATTGATAGAAATTGTGCTGTTAAATTGTTTTCATATGATATTGCATGTTCTTCCGAGTGGGATAGCGTAAGATGTATATCACTTTGTCTGGCAACATGCACATAATATGTTGATGTCTTCATAACCCATGAATCCGTAACTATTACTCTTCTACCAAAACTACCAGTAGTGAATTTATCAATACGCCGGAATTCAATGTCTATGGCAGATGCAACTGACCGCCAGTTTCCATCACTCGACAGAAATCTTAATTCATTGGCTATTGGATGATAATTCCACTTTTTTCTTGACCAATAAAAAGCTGTAATACATGCTATGATCGGTACTATAACAGCAACCAATAAATATATCTGCCACAGTGTGGGTAGAGTATTAATGTAGAATAGTTTCAACTCTGGTGCACATACTGCTAAACCAATGTAATAGCCTGAAAAATAAAATCTAACATGATGTACTCTGCATTATCATTATAAAGACATAGGCCTATTTACTCACAGTGCATCGAAATGGAATGAAATTAGGTTTAAAGTCCTACTTTTCTGCACTGACTGAGATAATGAAGACAGCCAATCACACACTACAGAAAGATAGATTTCGATTTTATCACATAAAACACCCTTTTCGGACAGCATGTAGATTATACCAATGTAGGACGTTTTTCAGCCAGTGGGCATTTCGGCCCGCTTTTTTTAAAAAAAAAAAAAAGGGCGTATCGGCCAGATTAATTTGTTTTTCTCATACAGAATTTTTCTTTGCAGTCTAGCTTTAGGAGTTTGTTTTGTTTGGTTTCCCCTTGTCAGTTATGCAGGCTTGACAAGGACAGTTGTCTAGTCGTTTGGATTAGACGAAAAAAACGAGGTCCTTACACATTGCCGTGGACGTAAAAGATCCCTTGGCAGTTGGAATTCGATACACGAGTAGGCCGTGGCGCTGCTGCCCGGGCAAAATTTCCCTGACGTTAAACCCCATTTCATTTCATTATCATTCACCAAATTATACATTTTAATTACTGTACATTAAAAAAAGTGGATGAAAAAAAAAAAAAAATTATGCAATGTTTTATGAGGGAAATTTGTCAACAGTCCTTTTTAGTCACTAATGTGACAGTGTAGGCCGATGCCCATTTGTAGCCTACACATGACATCAGACTTCCGGACCCCTGCCTCCTCGCTGAGTAGCTGCCAAATTCAGAGGTGTACTAGGCTATACTCCATATAGCTAGCTATATTATAGTCTAAATAATAACATAATTATTACCTAGTAAAAGGAATGAATGGATGACAACCGTAACACTCGTCCGGCGTATGTGATAATAAATAAAATTCAGGTCTTCACTTCCCAAAAAATTTGAAAGGAGATTCTGAATTGTCAAGCCACTGGATACAAATTCTGTTGGTGGGGCCAGAAAACAGACACAAATAAAAATATAGATAAGTGAATAAAATAGTGCATTTGAATCCATGTTGATTCTTATTATGTGGTCCAAAGTTTAGTAACATTCATTATAAGTGATAAGCCAACAATACAAATACAATTTTCAGCGTGTCACTTTCAGAATCACTTCCGTCAACAATCGGTTCGATTGGATCTTCTAAACTATAATTAGAATTTATAGCATTAATTCTACACGTACTTCGGCCTATAATAAAATATATCAAACATAGTCTATACATGAATAGAACTAAATACACCGTGTATTTACTTAGTTCTGTGATACAAGCTACTAAGACTCTATCGTTCACTAATGAATTTGCCTACAGGCCTACTAATTTCTTCATTTATAATGCAGTAAATTATGGTGAAAGATTTGTTCAATATGGGTTTAAGGAATATTAATTTTAGCGTTTGCGCAGCAGAAGCACTGTTTAACCAGTCGAATACAGCTACAAATGAAAACAAACACAAAATTTGGGAATTGGATGGGGGAGAAATATAACGAAACGAAATTGTGCAACATCACCATCACACTGATCCGCAGTGAATATTCGCTTTGCCAGTCGCATTAACTCTGTTAAAGAGAGTGCATCGCCACCAACAATAACCATAACTACAATGCAGCGCTGAAGGATTTCGGACGATTAGAATACCAGCATTTCTAACATTTTGCGAATACAATACATTCAAAATTCATTGAAACAAAATGCAATGCCATTTTCGTTTTTTTTTAAAAAAAAAGCATGTAGCTATTTTTACATAGCGGAGTCTTATATTCAGTTTCATAAGATCATAACTTATTTACATGCTGTAGTTTATATTAAATAAGAATTCTCGAAAACAAAATGCAGTGAGCTATATTTTTAATTGCCGCCAACAGAACTTAAAGGCTCAATACCACTCTTGTTGTAACTGAAAATAATAATATCTCCCACTCCCAATCTTTATTCGGGTCAACAAATTGTATTATTTTACGGTATTTCAAATAATTGATGATACAAATTTCATCTTAACGCACCTAATTTTAAAAGGTGGAAAAAGTCAACTACATGATTTGAAAAGCCTAACGTAAAGCTTTTCAAATGTGACATGGATTTTAAAATATTTTCGAAGCCTCTATTATTTATTTTCTGGAGCTGCAAAGCCAGCAAGAGTGTTATTGAACCTTTAAATTATACATTTTCCTTAAAGAGAGTTCATATAGGAAAAAAATAATTATGATTAATTTGAATTCAAAGTATTCAAAGTTTACGATTTTATATACGGCTGTAAAAAGTTATTCATGATGTGAAGTAATGAATGTTTTTTCCAAATCCCTATTCGCATACAAATCTGAATAAAGTATTGGTTATAAAAAAAAGGGGGAACATAATCACCATCTGTGAATTTCTGCTTGTAATGGCGATACACCTGACATCAAAGCGATTGCTGTTTTGAGATATTTGGTATTTCTCTAATTAAATTGCTACAGAACATCCACATGGCAGGCCTGGCGTAGTGTGCGCGTGTGTGTGTGTGGGGGGGGGGCGGTGACAAGAACTGCTTTCCCCGGGCTATTGCACGCATGGAACTATTCGACTAAAAACAAACACGCTTGATTTAATCATACAGAGGTGAGACTTCTAGAACGTCATACTCCTCGTAATGTTTCGTTTGTTTGGAGCTAATCCCAATTAACACTGCTTTAATGGAAGCAAATTTCTGTTCCAAATTATGACTGGTCAATAGTCCGATTAACAATCAATAGCTAACCGTGTAACAATATCTTTTCGCTTAAAACAGAGCTCCAATTGGATCGAGTTTAGATGACGTTACGTCAGAACTCGTGCGATTTTAATATGCCCAATTAACCAGATTACCAGATTGTTGCAGAAAAAATTAATTGCGTGACAAATGAGGCTCTCAAAAATGGATAAAATATGAACACTGTCTGGAGACGAATCTGGAGACGAACATGGCATTTACCGTTTTTAATACCTTAAATCACTGTTCAAGATTTTAGGGAAGACCCCCAGATCAAACGAAGGACTGTCATGTTGCTGTATTATACTTTGCGCAGATTTGCTTGAACTGGAAGAATAGGCACACTCCCACAAAAGCTCAAGTATCAGAAGCCAACACAAGGTATATTTTTATGGATACACAATTATTGAGTTTGATACTAAGCGACCTTTCGACTATAGGATACTCTCGTCTTTATCTTTGCTTGATAAAGACCATGAATAAGTCGGATGTTCTCATTGGACGAAAAAATTTCATCCAGATTTTCCGGAATGGTTCTTCCTTGTCAATGACGCAGGACGGAGGGCCTTACGATGACAACTGTCTAGTCGTTCGGATGGAACGGGAATCGGACGCCCCGTGTACATACTGGCGTGCACGTAAAAGATCCCTTGACAGTTGATAGGTGGGCCGTATATAGTGCCGCTGTCCGGGCAAAATTTCCCTCATAGTACACTGTATGGCATATGCCCGTCTTCATGAGCCCAGTACGGAGCAGAAAAAGTAGGACGTTAAACCCTGTTTCATTTCATTTTGCAGTTATGCTCAATTCTTTTTGGGTTTTTTTTTTTTGGGGGGGGGGGGTAGGAAAGCTTGTGAAGACTGATATACATACTCTACAGTTTTTGACTAGGTTGGCGCAGAAATCTTTCTTTTCATGGTTTAGATTATTGTGTAAGCAGACTTTACAGCACCAGCTACAGATTTAATGTTTCATTACACCAATTCCTTGCATTACTAAGTTATGTATAATGGGCATTTGTTTCTGCTTTGGTGGTAAGTAGCTAAAGTGATAAACATTTTATTGCTATAGGTGATTTTTGGAAACACAATGCGCAAAAAATAAACGATTGTCGGAGGCATGGTGACTTTGTGGTAAAGGCTCGCTTACCTCAGCGTCCCGTGTTAGATCCATGCGTTCGCTGAGAAAGTTCATCGTGGTTTTCAGGCTTGCTTTCCTCTTGTCACTGGGGCAGGGCGGACGGCCTGACAAGAAACAAAATGTAGTCGTTCGGAGGGGACAAAAAACCAGGGCCCCGTAAACACATTGGTGTGCTGACAGTTCGAATTCCATAAAAGAGCAGGACGCAGCTTCGCTACCCGAGCACCCCCACCCTCTCCCATAACACACTGCGTGGCGTAAGCGAGTAAGATGTTAAGCAGAACAGTAAGATGTTAAACCTAATTTGGTTTTATTTCAAATAAGTGTCATCTCGATTATGTATTTTGGGGCTGAAGCAATGGCCATCAAATTCACTGCGTGACTTGTTTTAACAATGTGAATTAGGTTGATTACCTGCTGTATGTTGACACGACTTGACAGTCTGTCATGTTGCTCGTCAGTATACACAGGTTGGGCCTATATTCCCCGAAAAAATAACTACGTTCAATCTATATATAGGATGTAGACAGTCATCTCGTGTTGTATAAAAACAATTCATTAAATTAAATTGCGTTGTTTTGTTATTCTGTGAATTATCCGGGTTTCATCCATGTCAGGCAAAAATTCGCCTCTTGTGGTCTCCAACGCATGTTGTTTTGTTATTTTTGGGAAATAATAAGTTTTAGTGGATTCCTGTTTCTATGAAACTTTCTCACCTTCGTAATTAAAACATCTCTAAAGACATAGGCGTACGAGGCCGAACTTGTTTGGGGGGGGGGGGCAGCATATTTTCCCGACAAATATATTTTTTTAGAGTACGCGGAGCGGCGGGCGGCGAAGCCATACGCCCGCAAGTGCTGGAGACGCGAAGCGTCCGACGGGAGGTCTGGGGGGCCTGACCCAGAAAATTTTGAAAACCAGACGACCGTAGATTTCCAGGCATTTCGAATACTTTCTAATAATTTGGAGTGGGTAGTAAATTATGTCAGTTGCAGAATAAAAACTGTTAAAAAGTCATCTTTAAAATACAAGCTCTATTACTACGAAAACAAGAACGATTCACTTTTGCCACATTTTTCATTTTATGAGACTTCACATTTTTTATCCAGATCTCAGATGTATAGAAGACTTGTATATATATTTAACATCTACATCATAGTGGTTTTGGAACTTTTTCCTAGAGAGATTTATAAGTAAAATAAGCGTTGTTGAGCACATTATCTTTGTAAAAAAAACTCTTGCCAGTTGCACTTTACATTCACCTATGAATATTTATTTCCAAAGAAAAGGGCTCAATATCGAATTATTTACGGCATGGAGTTGGATGCCAGTATACAAGAACACAGTACTCAAGAACTGAGAAAGGCCATGTGTACGTGCTAGTTCCATTTGGATGGCGTACGTGTTCATCATTGACTGGACTGGTTTCTTTCCGCTTCCATATTATTAAAAAATTTTAAATATTCAAAACCCGACAGACGGCGCGACGCTTCCCGACAAACTGAGCACTCATTCCCGACAAGACCATAGCCTTCCCCGACAAGGCCATACCCCTACCCCCACCCAATTTTCAAAAACTCATCGGCTGATGACCGATCTCACAATTCTGAGCTCTTTTCAGATTTCTATTTTTTTTTCATGAAAATATTTGGGGGGGGGGGGCGCCTCGTACGCCTATGTCTAAAGATTAAATATATATTTTAAGAACATACAACACCACGTTTGTTTCTATAGACTCCATATATTATTATGTACCGCCACCTCTCCGTGTCTTTTACATAAAGATAAAACATTTGTTACGTTCAAATATGAAACAATCTTAGTGTGTTAAATGGTTTGAGCTTTGAGTAGACAGAACATTAATATAGGTTACACAATATATCTTTCATATCCGCGTTTTAACTTGTCTGAGCATAAGTACTAAAGTAGGTTACAGTACACGCGTTAATTGTATCATGATCCGTTTATATTACGTCATGGTTTTGTGAGTGAGGAATTCCCCAGAATGTTAATTTTTATTCCGTATCAAATCTCATGTATCCCGGATGTTTTTCTGGGGGAGGGGCTTTATATTCTGTATAAAAACAGCATCAATGACTTACAAAATCATTACAAGTTTCAGCAGCAGTCTGACAGCAGTCTGAATAGTAGCAGGTGAGTAACATGGAACGGTGAAAATTATCAATTTAGCAGTCCAAATGTTTGCATTCGGAGATTTAAGTTCTCTAGAGGAATATTATTAACTTGTTTGCAAATAATGTATAACTATTTTTTGTTTTGTTTTTAGTTTTAAAATGAAATCGCCTTTAAATTGTTTTCTTAAAGGGACAATAACACTCTTGCTGGCCCGGTAGCTCCAGAAAATAAATAATAGCCTTATTCTAAGTACATGTACTAGATATTTTAGTGTCTTACCTGTTGTGTTAATTATCCATTACATCCTATTTTACTTTTCCAGAGAGTTCGAAAATATTTTAAAATCCAAGTCACATTTGAAAAGGTTTACGTTAGACTTTTCAAATTTTTCCAATTTTTTAAATTATGTGTTTTAAAATGAAATTTATATCATCAATTAATTGGAATATTGTAAAATAATACAATTTGTTGACAAGAATGAAGATTGGGACATATTATTCAGTTACAACAAGAGTGTTATTGGGGCTTTAATATCCACACATTTATTTTTCAATACACAAAAAGACACAATTTCGTTTCAAGAGTTAAGAGACAAAGCATTCTGTTAGCATGCATGGAAATTACTATAGATAATAAATTTATTGTTGATTTTATTTTCTACATATTTTTCAAATATTTTATTTCTATATTGTAGGTTAATAAAGCTATAAAAAAATGAAGGTCTATCAAGCTATGTTTGTATCCCTTGTGGCCATTTCCGTTATCGGTGATGTGGGTCATTTTTTCCAGACTCTCTCGGCTTCTCCAGGTAGTGAGGTAAGCTTTTCTCCTTTTAATAGTTCTTTCTGGCTAACTCGCACTTTTGCTGTTTTTAAATTTCGACAATTTCTGCACGGGGACAATGTGTCGGGCTCTATAATTCACCGAATAATGACTGTGTCGTTCTCCGAAGACGAATGACGGAAAAGAAAATTAATGGTCCCTGACGTGTGTGACCTAACGAATCACATCTCACTTCAATTATACAATGTATAAAGCTTTATTTAAAATTTATATTGTCGTATTAAAATGCGGTAGTGTTATCATAATTATTATAAAGCTGGCGGTCATGTTAACCCATACTTTTCAACCTGTGAGTTGACTATTTACTGAATAATTTTTGGGCGTTTTCTTATCGTTCCTTCACGAACACCATCTTCTTTAAGTGGCATTTAATATGGTGACTGTTAGTGACCATTCTACATTGTCGACTTGCGTCGGGTTGTGAAGGCGACAAGTCGAAATGATTGTATTTTGTCATCGTGTCGACTTATTGGGTCGTGAAGGCGACAAGTGAACAAACTAACCCGAAATTTCGATCATGTTTTCAACCTACAGCAAAAACATGATCAAAGTACGAAATTCAGTGAGATTAAATTGGATACAATTTCAATAAGCCGTTTCCCTTACTAAAATTCATCTCGCATCTTCGAGAACTATTAAAAATATAACATTTAAATGTATTTTAACTTACAGTTGTCAAGAAATTCCTTCAGTTTGATCTCAGGGGCTGATGCATGGGTAGGGTTAGCTGCCAGAGCTATTGGTAGAGCTGTAAAAAGTGCTGCTGGTCACACAAAAAATAAACGCCCAAGCAACAAAGGTAAACACGAGAAAGGAGACGCTCGACGACAGAGAGATCAAAACAGATCTGATGGACAAAAGGGTGGTAAAGGCGGGAGTAAGAAACGAGGTGGAAGAAGTAGTTCAGGGTGAAAAACAAGATGCAAAGAAATAATTGTGATACTTTTTACATGAACGGATAATACTAATTCTGTTTACATTTTACATATGTACATATTATTTGTTGTTACTGTATATTTTATCATTCTTATTTTTAATACAACATAGTGATACTTTAATATAAAATGTCATTGCAAATACAAGAAATTTAATGTTTTAAATGAGTTTTCGGGAAAATCGTATTATTGTAGTATGATTTAGAGAAATTCTAATCCATGGCTACCCTTAAATAAAATGTCATTGCAAATACAAGAAATTTAATGTTTTAAATGAGTTTTCGGGGAAATCGTATTATTGTAGTATGGTTTAGAGAAATTCTAATCCATGGATACCCTCTGTTCTTGGTGTTTATTAGCCTTGGTGATTCTAAAACTTAAATTCAAAGAAGATATTTGAGTTTGAAAAACATTCATTTAAAGCCTACACGTACCTGAGCAAGGTGAAACATAATTTTGAAGAACATTACAGACACTGTATAAGAATTTCTCGATACGGGGGGGGGGGGGGGCAGAAAGGAAATTCTTCTTGAAGCTGAAATAAGTGTTGTCTTTGTCTCTTATAACGATAAACCACCCTACTACAACAAATACCATATTATTCAATCTGATCCCCACCCCCACGACTTTCAGGTTGGCTACGCCGTTGATATACCCCCAAAATGCAATAAGCGCGCCTTCCCTGTGTTTTGGGGATTTACATTTTCATTTTAGGTATTGCTTTAATAATAATATTGCCTCTGCCTATCTGTCTGACTTACTAAAAGTTTAAATGCCCCGAGAAACCAAAATCTGTCCTGTACTTAAAACTCAATCATTTTTAGAAGCCTGTTAACTATTAAATTTATTAGCGCTTTTATCAGTATTTCGACTCTAGTTATACAATTATATAAGAAATGTTTTGAAGTTTCATGGCCTATATCGCGTGTTTCAGAACTTCAAACAATCTTTAGCAGGATTGAGAAGTCATATCACACTCACCTCTGTATAATGAACATTAAGCAAATGGTTAATGTGTTGAGCAACATTTCCACCCAGAAATCGAATTTCTTATTCTTTCTAAGCTTATTTATACCCATTTGTCTAATTGTCATTTTCCGTAAATTGTTTTGCGCACCCTACCATAAAAGTTTCCCGATAAACTGCTCCAGATGGCGTAATCCGTCGGTTTCAGGTGCTGGGGTAGATTGTTTTAACCGGGGTTTCAATTCTGAGTCACGTAGCTCATTTCCAATGCATTATTTCATAATTCATAATTTCATCTTTTGGGTAGCCTTCCCACGATAGATCTAAACCAGCCCCATTCAGTTGAAACACATAAAGATTTTCTCAGGATAGAGTCTAGCAGTGGTCGGGTCATAATCCATTAATCTATCGAAGAGGCCATCACAGACTTTAAGATCGGTGACCGCCAGTCATGGGATGCGAATCCGATGGATTACGGCATCTGGAACATTATCCCGAAGAGGGGTTATGAATGATGCCAGAAAACATTTACGGGAAATGAACTGACGTACGGATTCAATTCTGGCTGAAGTATTATGGCTATGTCGAGCAGCTCTTTGAACAATTTGCATATCACATTATTAGCTGAAGTTGTGCATAAGCTTTACCGGACAGTTTTTGAGGTGCTTCTTTCCATCAAAACGAAATCCATCGTATTTCACATTAATTTTATATCCGGAGTTATTCCCCTGTTCCCGGCCACCCAGATTGTTATTTCAAACTTGGTGGAATTAATCGGAGATTCACGTGGAAGGCGTTCGAAAAAGACCCTATCGAAATTGATAATCATGCCTTATTTGTTTGTTGAGTTTTTGCTTTGCAACTCGTATGTGTGAGATAGAGCTCATGCCATTTTATATAAGAGGCACCCTTCAAAACGCTGTACAAGTCAGATGTTTATTTGACTTGTCACATGAGTAACTCGTCGAAATTCTTCACAATCCTGTATTCATATTATTTGGAGTTATTGCCCTTAAAACTAAAACCTTGTAATCTGTGCACAGCTCACAGTTTTTTTTAGATAGTTTTTTCATGTTTACCGGTAAATGAAAACAATATCTAAAATTGTTAGTTGCTGTATTAGGACAAATCCCTTAGGAATTCGGGGTCGCACACGGGCCCGTATCTAATGCTCGCCCCCCCCCCCCCCGCTCAGAAATTGCTAACAACCATTAAAGTATACACAGTTCCTTATATTAACCTAAAAAAGATAATTTTTTGGGTTTGAATACTTATTTAAAATGCTTATTAGACGCCTAGGTAACTACATAGCATGATGATTACAACAGTCTGTTAGAATGACCTTTCCGAAAATATCCTCAAAATGTTCGTCCCCCTACCGAAAGGTAATGCCCCCCTGCTTAATGGTGTCTAGATACGGGCCTGGTCGCACATCAAATTTATGCAGTTTTTGTTCCTGCCGTGTAAACTTAACAGGCACCCTTCAATATACTGCAAGGCATCACTACATGATTTCTGAGTATGATCTGGTACAAACTACTGGAAAACGACTTTTGAGTTGTAGATATTTCTGTTTATTAATCTTTATTACTGATACAAGATATATCTCAAAATATTACTGAAACGATTGTTGTTGTTTTTTTAAACAATATCATATTAAATACATATATCTACAAATCTAGAGGTTTTTACTTGTATAGAATAATAAAAAATTTCTGGACTATTATTTACATCAAAATATGACAAATTAGCAAACAAAATTTAAATTACAAAAAATTAATAAAAATACATAATGCATTTAAATCTTTGAATACTTTTTAAAGGTTGTATTATTTGTTCAGATTGTGATTCTACTTATTTTCAAATATACCTTAAATAAAACCAAATTTTTATTATCATTATTTCAATGCTTTTTTGTAATATAGGGATCTGATTTTAAGGCACAATGCCTTTTAATTCACAAACATTGTGGTCTTTACCGAGTATGAAAACATTTCAGCTTTGGTTTATTTTGATCTCTATTAAATCACTAACTGGCATTTGATGTGTTTCATTTACAACTGTATAGTTTTTACTTATGGATAACAGTGAATGGGAATAGTATTCTTTAAACATTATGCAAGAGCTAAATCTGCCTATTGCAGATCTTTCGTTTAGATTATTGATTAGACATTAATTAACCAAAACCATACTGAACTCTTGATGCCATTTGGTGGCTGTGATATTAAGTAGATTTGAATACATTTTGTGATTGATGAAATGCCTAAAAAAAGTGGACAATCGAGACTATGTGTATTATTGTACCAATGGCAGTAATGACAATCAAAGCTATACTATTTCTAGCCAAGAGTGAAGTTATTTGACTGAAATTTTCAACATATTCTTTTTTCATTATCTATTCTTTTAACTATTATTGCGAGAACTGTGAGTTTTTGTCTAATCTTACCCAATTTCTGGTTTTACATTATTAATTGACTACTTTCCATTGATATTCATAGTATAACAGCTTCAAAAACTGTTCCAATAAACAAATGGTTTTAAATAACAAAATCTTCTATAATCTTATAAAAATTTAATTTATTGTTCTCAATATTTCTTAGACAAACTAACAGGACAAAGGAGGTTGATATGCTTTAATTGTCTCTATTTTCTTAGCTTACTGACAAAATTGATATTTGCTAGCGATTGTAAAATTTGTTAGAGCAACACACACAATAAATATTTCATTAAATTTGTGGTTTTATTACATGTGATAGTAGACAGTCAGCTTGGGAACTAAAGACAAACTTTAAATATGCAGTACAATGTGAGATAAAAGAATAATGAACAGCATACTAAGATGTAAATAGGATTCTTAACAAAAACAGAAGAAATTATAGAAAGATGGAGCAAGTTTTACTTATGATTCACAATGTGTAATGTCCAAAATGTATGAAACAAATATAATTGAAAAAGAAATATAGGAAAAGTATCACTCAAAAACAATGTAAAGTACAATTCATATAAAAATTAACTTAGCAATTTTAGAGATTTCAATGAATTTTTAAAATTTACCATAAACATAGTAAAACAATAACAATAACTTTATAATTAATTACACCAAAAATAACCGTCTTTTATTTCTGTATTTTAAACAAATACGAACAACAACATATATAATATGACAGATATAAGTCAATAAAAAATTACATCACTAACATCAAAACAACCATGTAAAATTTACTACAACTTCCAGTATGATACATTATTGCAATAATATTAAGTTTAAATCGCTTTTTGGAATACAATTTATTCACTGAAAATATGCATAACTAGATATATTTTATCATTCAAGCTTATACTACATTTAAAAACAACCAATAGTTTCTATGAAATACTAAAAATTGGCAGTATTAAAATTATCTTTCTGTTCTGTTAAGCTTTGAGAGTAGAATATGCTGTAGTACTGCAAGAAAAAATACAATACACATAAGATTAAATTCAGATCAGTAAATGAAAAACTGGCTCTTTCTTTCACACCTTTCAATTATAGAGCTTAATATTGTGTTTAATTAAACTACTCTATACAACATAAATAACTTCCAATTTTATAAGAATAGCTTTGTATTAATTTGCATATCCTGAACTTACAGTATTGGCAGGAATTTCCCCAATGGGTTTGGGGACACTGACATTTTCTTTTCAGGCATCTACCACCATTTAAACATGGTCGCTTACATCCCTTTGATTTCTTGTTACAATGTTTACCAGAATAACCAAGCTGACATTTACATTTATTTGGTTTGATACAATGACCTTTACTACCACATCCTGGTTTACAGATAGCTACAAAAAAATATACATCAATAATTATATACAGATTAAATATCTTTCTTATTACTTTTTTAAATGATGAAATCATTCAATTTCAATGTGTAATATTCAAGGATACTTGCTCAATAAGGTACGAAACATTAATAAATAATAAAGTGCTGATAATAATAATTTAAAAACTAAAAAATACAAAACAAAACAGCCAATGCAAAAAGTGGCAATTTAAAATCCAAATGAAAACCTAGCTTCAAGAACATTTCAAATAAGCCAAGCAGCAAGTAGTCGAGAAAGTGAAAGTATAAATGTCCCATGCACAACCCAATTTTTAGCTATGAGCAAAAATTTAGAATATTTCCTCAACCAAAATTTAGAATATTTGTTTACTATTACATTTTAAGTTCTGAAAAGTTCTTTTACTGATAAAACAACCCAAAGAATGACTTACCATTTTGACAACTTGCTCCTTTATAACCAATAGCACAATGACATCGATTATGACCAACACAAACTCCTCCATTTTTACATTCATCTCGACAATATCGTCTTCTTTCTAAAAATAACAGAATTGTCCAGTTATTTCATTTTATTTCCCAGAAAATATTCTCGATATATTTCAAACATGTAATTCAAGGTAAATGATATAAAAAATACTAACAAAGGTAAATTATATTATATTTTATCCCTTACCAAGTTTTTTCTTGTGACTTTTCTTCTTCTTTTTCTTACAGCAAAGTACACCCGAGACAGCACCTTCTTTATATTCACAGGCTACACTATTTCTAGGGTTAAATACATCAACTCGACCATGAGATAAACACGATTTCTGAGAGTAACGTATCAAACCACACTGCCTTCCTACTCCTGCCATTCGACTATCCACACATCTGAATAGCAAAATCAATAGAATTGACAAAACATTGACATGAAAACTTGTTTGGACTAAGACTAGTAATTAGTTCCTCTTATTTCATGATGGACGAATGTAGTGCAAGTTATAGACAATATTTAGCTTAATTTTTTTTTTCTCCCCTGCATTTTTGGGTTGGGAGATTGAGATCTTCACCCCAGTCAACTTAAAATCCCTGTAGCAAAAAAATCTTAACTGTCAACCCCCTACAAATTTATGATGAGGAAATTGCCAAGTGGTTCCCACTGTGCCTATAAAGATTGGAACCAAAGGAATGTTGAGCGAAAAGCTACAGCCTGTGATGTTACAGTCATTTAACATTGAAGTCAATGGGCAAATAATTCCTAGTCTGAGACCGTTTATTCTACATGAACTTTTGATTATCTCCCTTTAGTCTCCAAAGTTAGGGTTTCAAATGGCCCATTATAGTTATAAATATCTTACATTCAGAAAGCAAATACATTAAGTATCATCAATGTCAAATTATATCTTTTTGATTCACCACATGACATTCAAAATTGCCGGCAAGTTTTAGCAGAGATAAACAAAGTGTAAACTCATCTCTGAGATCGAGATTGGAATTGAAGAAGAGTGTTTGAATTAGGGAAATCACTCCCCCCCCACCCGAAAAAAAACACCCTTCAATATTCTTATCAGATGATTCTTACATGTTGGACTCCTAACATTTACATAGATTAATATCAAATATAATATCAACAAATAGAAAACATTTAGCACTGAAATAAATAATGAGAGAATTACCAGTCTGATTCCTTCAAGTACAAGTTATCTCCCTTTAGTCTTCAGAGAAACATCAGTGTTTTGCATGTTTTTCTTATTTCAATTTGAATGATTTGATATAATATTTGCATATGAAGTCAATCAATCTAGGTTAGAGTTATGTACTTACTTTTTACAAGCACCTTTATATGTTGCAGCATTATAAGCATAACATCCTGCCAAGTCAAACATATCTAACCAAGTTAATTCCTCTAAACTATTTCTATCTTTAGGATTACATACTCTCCAACCCTTTCGACATAAACTACGTCCACGTCTCACATGACCCTTCCAAGATCCTCCACAGGCATGTATATTTTTATGTATATGTAGACCCTCCGTTGTACCATCCGCACAACCGGAATCATACTCTGTAAATATTTACATCATCAAAATATTAACATGCACTTTTATTTCATCTTTTAAAATAGTACTAAGAATTGTCATTTTAGTTTTTTAAAGGTAGAAAGGGCAGCAAAACCATAGCTCAACACCAGACAATGTCAACTGTCTGTGCTGTCTTAAACATTGTCACAATTTGATAAATGCAGGCATATACAATAGTGACAAATATACCTTAACTGTACGAGTGAAGTTATGAATTTTTAGTTTTGAAGTGAAACTAAATATAAAGGCTTGGTGGTTTCCTTGAAAATGATTCACAAGATACATGTATTTGTGACATGTGAGCATATTGAGTGCAGCATGATAGGACTTACCTGCTACAACAACATAGGAACTGGCCATATCAATACCTTCTTCATTAATAACTTCACATGTATATAAACCACTATCTGATTTACGGGCCAGCGTAACTATTAAATCACCTAAAATAAAAACATTTCTATTAATATTCTGCATTGAATTAAATATATTCATGTAAAATAATAAAACTATTCTATTAATTGTAAAAAATTATTTCAAACTTGATTTTCTCACTTATCTTTTCGTTATTATTCCTTGAAATACAATATTGAGGGGGTGGGGCCATAGTGACTCAGTAAGACATTGACTTGCAGTGGTGCAGAAAAATGAGGCTTGACATAAACTATGTTATAATGATTCCATCTTATTTCAATAATGCGCTTGTAAATAGTGGTCTTCAGCAGTGTTATCATTATCCCTGTCGGTACAGTACAGAAGGATGTTAAACACAATTCTATTTCATTGTTGGGGACAAAGATTATTAAAGTTTTCTTTTCTTAATTCTTTCATATTTGTATATATATATATATCTGAAATTATTAGGACAACCGCAAAGTTGCACTACTTTGTTTCACGGTAAATGATAAAAAGGTAAAAGGTATGCCGACACAAACTAATTTCAACACTGGTTTAATAACATTTTAACATTTTAAAGTACTTTTCGTCCGTCTTGTGACTATTCATAAATAATGTCATTGTATAAAGATGGACATTATAGTATATTTATACATATTTACATAGTAACACTGTGGTTTTAATTAGCTATAGGTACCATTGTCTATGGTTACATATCGTTAACTAATGCAAAACATGTACACACGTGTGTTAATCTGTAGTATATGGGTTCAATTCGAGAACAATGAATGGAAGATTATCATTAATTTTCCATTAATTTCCTTTTCATGGTGTCATCGACTTTCATTTTATAAAAAGGGAAAATTTGAAATTTTATTTGTAGATGTTGCGCACATTTAAAGATATTATGTCTATTTACAAATAAGGGCCCATTTTCAATATTGCAATCCCGTCGATGGTTGCGTACTCTATCTCGTAGATGAGTAGATGTCTCACCTATGTAGAAAAAATCACAGCCCAGACACGTCAAGATATCAGATTTTTTGTGTCACAATTCATATTGTCGTTGACGCTAAACGTAATGTTACGAAATTTATATTGGTTATTTGGTATTATATGGTCACAACATTTGCATCGAAGATCCAGGCATTTAGATACATAAAAACCGGTCCTTGTGATAGATGAATTGAATTTTGCTCTGGTTAGGAGGCGTTTCAGATTAGGTGGCTGTCTTTGTGATTTAATGAATTGAACATTATCAAATTTCGCTTTGAGGTTGTCGTTTGATGCCAGGAGTGACTTTAAAGATACATTTACGTGTACAAACTGTGATCTGATGATTAATTGGGACTAAAAATATATCCAAAATTTTGCTTAGATTCAATTCTTGAATTATCCACTGCCCACTTCTTTTTATATGGTTTTTATCTCAGAAACTGTTGTATGCTTAAGCTCACCATCTAGTTTATTAATATACACATCATGCTCTCAATAACACTGAGAAAAGAGACCATCTTTATGCGCAACCATTGAATCAAGCAGACATCTGGTTGCCAGTAAGGGACACCCTTACATTTTTGTCCTGTATGTGCTCGTTGGATGTTTCACAGGAAATCCAGTATTTTTCTAGTAAAATTGGAATGTTTTTACTTTCCATATATACCAAAATTGCCATACTATTATTGGAAATAGCCACATGATAAAAACTTTGATGGGAAAGTATCTTTAATATATGTAATATACTACTATGTGTTCACCTGATGATAAAACTGAGATTCTAGAATTTTCCTCCGACAACTGAGTACCATCTTTATACCATTGTACCCTAGGAGGTGGCATGCCTGTAGCCTGACAGGCTAATAAAAATATCAAACCAGTATATACATGCATCTTTTCTGGTGGTTTTACCACAATACGAGGTAGTTTTACTGAAATAAATATAACAGCCATATGAAACTAAAACATGAATATATAGAGTACAATCATTATTTAGATATTTGGATTGTTATATGGTATTTAATTATTCTTAAATTATATTACAAAGCTTTTCAGATTTTCATAAAATATCAAATACTTAAACTGAAAAAGCAAATCAATTATTAACTGTTAGGGGTATGTTAGCATAATCGATGAAGTCAGATTATTAAATTTGAACAAAGAATGTAGAGAATGGCTTGACTTATTATAGTACCTGGCATTTTGCAACAAAAGACACCATTGGTTAAACCTGGTTGGTGCTGACATGCTCTATGAAAGTGAGAATCAACACAACAGCTAGCATCAATTCTACCACCAGGTATACAGGATGTCTGGCCAATATTTTGATGAGTACATCCTTGACCGATACCTGCCATATCATCCTGTAAGTATAAACTAAGTATCTTTAATAACAGATATTATTGTAAACACACAGAAATGGAGATCTTATTATTAAATATTAAAAGGAAATACATACACAGGAATAAAACTGAATTTGTAAAATGCTTCAAAAACCAACGGCTTTAACCTTATCATTTGACAGATTTTGTTTTTGTTAATAGTGTATGGTATTGTTGGTTTATATTTTTGACAGATTTTGTTTTTGTTTGTTAATAGTATATGGTACTGTTGACTTTTATTTTTGACAGATTTTGTTTTTGTTTGTTAAATGTTAAAAGTGTAGGTATTGTGTATTTTCTACAAAATATAATATAACAGTTCCACTGTGTAGTGTACAATTCAGTAGTCAATATATCACCATTATATTTTGTGAGTTGTACCATGGTTTCGTCAAACTACTATATATTTATAATTGTTCAAGAAAAGATTGTGTAGTCCTCTGCATTGTACCTGTTTAATCACAAACGTTGAACACTTTTATTACTGGTAATCAATAATTCCCAAAAGATGGAGCGAGAGACAAACTAGGTCATTTTGGGACTAACACATGGTTCAATTTTATTTCAAAAATTTGCATGTGCATAGGGGTCTTTAGCAGTGGGGGGGGGGGAAACAGGAGAACACAGAGAAAACCCACACAGTTGGAGAGGCGACCCTAATCCTTGCCATGCCAAAAAGATGGAATGGTACAATAAAGGCCTCTGGATAACCTATTGAAGATCCTCATTCATATATTGATAATGTACATATGCCTGCAAATTCCAACAGATTTTGTTATGAATGCACAGTGTAGTGGTTAAACTTCAACAGTATATTATTTCTATTATGCACAGTAGACAAGGATAAACTGAAGTTATATCCCATGTACATGTAGGGGGTATTTTAAATGATGTATAATGTTGACAGGTTAGGTTGATTTAAATGTATTTTCTTCTGATAACAAAAAGGTTAGTAATATTAAAGTTATATCCCATGTACATGTAGGGGGTATTTTAAATGATGTATAATGTTGACAGGTTAGGTTGATTTAAATGTATTTTCTTCTGATAACAAAAAGGTTAGTAATATTAAAATAATTTATCATATCCTGAGTGGTGATAAGTTATATAGTTATACATCTGTTATTGTACATGCAAATGCACCCAGACACAAAGTTAATTTTATAGATGCCAAGATCAAGATAAGTTCCAAATACAGATATATTTCAAATTCTTTCTTCCTGTGACTCTAAACAATGACCACCCAGAGTCAAGAGATGGACTTTTGAATACCTAACTCCTCTTGGCATTTGTATTGTTAAAAGTGGTCTCTCTAAAATTTAACATTTCTTACAACTTGGTAAATTGCTACTCGCAATTTTCTCGGAGGAAATCTATTTAAGGATCACGAATTCAATGAACAATATATCCGTTACATTAACTGATATTAACTGATGTCCTTTTGTATCCAAAAATCCAAGTATCTCAACAACAATACTATTAGTGACTTTATAAAGTAGATACAATGTAATGTATTGTTCAACAGTGAAACATAAACTATTCAGTCTAACTTATCTAATACTCAAAACACCTTTTTTAAAGATTTTGTTATTTTATGGTGTTAAAAGATTAGTGGTGGGTCTATTGCTCCCTGTGGGGTTATCATCCCTCTATTGTTGTAGATGACCATTTTATGTCCATGATAGATGAGAGCCTGACTATAATGCTAATAATATCTGTCACGACTACTATAAAATGAACAAGGATATTTGCTACCTGTCTGCTTTAAAACACATTACAAATTGACTTGACTCTATATGGAGCTACATGATAAAGCAATGGTAAAGTAGCTGGACCCATAATTTTATTACCATAAAGCAACAGGTAATCCCTATCTGTAATCATTTAATGTAGTTTGTCATTCTGAAACCAGACCAATAATTGAAAACATAATATTATACTATCACAGAGACCATCATACTGATTATTTAAAACTCTGGACATCTGAAGCTCGCAAAACAATACCATTGATTTAAAAAAAACATTTTCAAATATGAACATGTACTTACTTCGTATAAAAATTAACCATTCAGTGCAAAAAAAGTTCCCTACTGTCAACAAAAGTATATCTAATAATCCTTTACAATTAATTAAAGATACATTATGGAAGATTAGATAACGAGTTAGCAGTTCTCACTAGAATAGTTAAAAACTACCTAATGTAAAGGCAATTTGCTGAAAATTTCAGTCAAATTGATCCACTATTAACTTAGAACTAAAAGAATGAAAGTTCCACTTAGCCTCAGTCATCATTACTAAAGTCGGTAAGACAAAACGAGAGAGAGAGAGAGAGAGAGAGAGAGAGAGAGAGAGAGAGAGATGGGGTTTAACGTCCACTCAATACAAACTAGGTCATTTCGGGACTAACATATGGTTTCATTTTATTTCAATAATTCGCTTGCGCGTAGGGGTCTTTTGAAGTGGGAGGAAACCTAAGGGCCTGGAGGAAACTCACGATGTTGAGAAGGCGCCCCTATCTTCATGCCACATACGCTCACACCAGGGCTCGAAACCACAGCCGCAAGCCAGAGGTGACCGGCCAGCTAGAGTTCAAAGCGCGGCACTTTAGGCCACTAGGCCACCCCAACCCCCCTGTAAGACAAAACCATTAGTCTCTATTATCCATTTTATTGGTAAATCACGAACGAAAAAATTTCAGTGAATTGACCTACAATCCAACAAAAATCTCATGCTAGCCTCGACATCGAGAGTTTATTATGGTCTTAATAAGTAAATTAATGTCTAATTAATAGTTTTTATAACATTTCAGGCCTAAAGAACGACTTACAATAGGCAGATTTTGCTCTTGCTTAACGCATGTTTAATTTAGACATAAAGGCGGATGTATGACTCCTCAGATATTCCTTGCAAGTATATAAAAAAAAAACTTGAAAAGCTGGCTTCTAAAGCATTTACAAAGTTTGGTGACAGGGGCAATAACTCAGTGAATGACTATTATTTTGATAGGACTCGTTATGGCTAGTTTGAATAGTTTGTATAAAATGTGATCAAAAATCTTATATGCTATTAGTAAAATTGTCATGAAATAAATTTCAAAAACTGGAATATCTTTTACATTCACAGATCAAACATTATCTGGTATTTTAAACATTAATCTCATAAAATTAGTTTTTGTCAAAGAAAATTAAACGCATACTTATTTTCAATTAGAATTTACATAAATATAGCAATAAAAAAAGCTATTAATGTCAGTGTTACTGAGCTGGTTGTTTTAATATTGTTAGACATTTATAGGAGTTGTCACAACAGGTCTAATTCTATTATGTTCTATCATAATTAAACTTAAATACTGTAAACCTAATTCCCTTAAAGAAGCATTATATACAATTTAGAATATAAAAAGCTGACCATTCTAATTCAAAAAAAGATAATGAAAAAAAAATATATATTGAAAATTTTATTCCAATCACTTTATTTAGGGCGAAGTTATAGAGTCTTTGAAGGTTATAGACATGATGTAGTGTAGATTGTTCATTATTAGCAACAGAAAGTCTTCTCTATTTTATTTTTAATCTTAAAATATTGGTGGTATTCTAATCCATTTGAATCTTGACCATTTCATCGTTGCAAATTGATTAAAGGCTTCGCATGTTAATAGATAAGTTTGAAGTCAAATAAAAAAACTGGCAACAAACAGTTGTAGCTTTAACATAGTTCATTTGTATAAGAAGATATGATTGTAACGAATTGCTGAAAAGTTAAGAATTTTTTGAGTGTATATCTGATTGTAAATGTTTGTCGTTGGTTTGAATGATTTGTGGTGATTCTATATATTATGTTGAAAGCACCATATTACATTAAATCACAATTTATGCCTACTCTAATGGTCAGTAAAAGTTATGAAAGTCATTCATCACTAAAAGTCACTAACATAGGCAACCAGATTTCATGAAATCACACCAGCAGTTTTATTGTTCATGATGAAATAAAATATAGTAACGATATAATATTTCAGTATATCTGTGAAGAGAATGATCAGTAAACATTTCTTTTCACAAATTTTCCCATCATTTTAAATCTATAGGATTTTCATAATATATTTACAATTTTATATATTGCCAATGGGAGTATGAATCATATAAACAAGATATAAGTGCCTCTATTTGATTGACATGTTCAAGTAACAAAAACAAATGAATTTAATCTTTAGATCAATTGTCATTTGTGTTTGGAGGGGTCAAGTACATAGTTCTCACCCTGTCACACATGACTGTAGTTTAAATTAAATGTGTGAAGTTTATTTTATAAGGCAAAGAAATGTGTATGTTCATAAGTGAACAATATCAAATTTATACTCTATATCCATAACTTTACAATCAAATTGCAATCTCAAAATTCCACAAGTAGCTTCGTCGTCAATGTAAAATAATGAAATTATTGCATTTATTCTGCAATTATTCTACTAGTCTCTAAACATACCTGTCCCATATCATCTCTGCATTCTTTGCACCTGCCACCATCTTGTGCTGCATTGTAAGCATAGCAACCACTAAATGATATGGCATCATCCCAGGTTAATTGTTTTAGGAGATCAGCATCATACCATGAACACACTCTCCACCCTGCAGCACAAACAGTACTGCCATTCCTTATGTGACCTGTCCAATTCCCATCACAAGCTGCCAAACCACTGAAACCAGATAAAGCTGAATGCTTCCCATTAGCACAGCCCGATCCTAAAAAATATATACATTTTCAGATAAATACAAAAGATTGTGTAGGTTTGAACACTTCGTGTCACATATTTTACCAGTTGTATAAGTCATGTAGTCAGTGAGAGTAAGAAAAAGAATCATACATGTATACCATTTCAGCCAATCAATCAATTACTCAAAACCATGTTATAAAAATCAAATCAGTAAATCACATTTTTCTTGTAATTTTGAGCAACGAAGATAATTTTATTGTTAAGTTTCATCACGAAACTGTTCTAAAAACTGTAGCCATAATGTTTAGTGTCACTTTTTGTAGATGAATTCTTAATAAGCAAAATCTCAAGCATGTTAATCAGTTGGTCAGTTGATTCATCAGCAAGCATAGATACATTGTTTACTGAATGAAATGAACAGAATCTTCTCAGATTAACTCATCATAGATTTTTAATAGATTTTATCTAGCAGGCCTGCTCATCTGAACAATTTACGCTCAGACAAGCATCATAAAAAGAAGGTAATAAACAAGCCTCAGTATTCAAGTAATTGGTCATTTATTGCTCACTCTTGATTAAATCTGATCTCTATCTGTTTTAAACAAGTTAATAAAACCTTTCTGTCTGTAGTTATCTGATCAATACTCCATCAAAAGTCAGGTGAAATAGATCTTACTTATAAACTTAACTGAACAGGACACATTGACTTATTTAACCTGGGCTTATCATTCACATTGGGGGTCTTCCGGACTGCGGTCCGCTAATCTCTATTTAAAAAAACTTAATTATGTCTTTAGCCAGTCATTTTCACAATTCAATGATCTTAAGAATCATTTCATGCTTCAGATATATTCTACCTTAGATCTACGATTCACTGACAAAATGGAGGCAAAGTGATTTTATTATGAGTAAAAGGCCACATCCTGAGACAAGACATACACTTAAGTACAATAATATTTATCTTTTCCTTAGAGCAATTAATCATTATAACTGGCTTTTCATATTCTAAAGATATGACATCCATGGCTTTAATGATTAGACAAGCAGAACAATTTTGTCTACCTATATAATCTTACTATAACCCTGATGAAAAAAATACTAATACTGGCAGAATTTTTATTTTCACTTAATTAAAAATAAAATTTTAAAAAATCTATTGTTATTAAAATAGCATTATGCAAGAGCAAAATCTGCTTATTACAGGTCTTTCTTTAGGCCTGAAATGCTCTCTAAATAATCAACTAGACATTAATTAATATATCCAGACCATAATAAACTCTTGATGGCAAGGCTAGCCTTCGATGTTGGCGGATCAAATTCATATATGCCACTTAATGGCCGTTGATAATTAAATCAATTAAGTGGATAATCGAGACTATGCTGTTTATATTAATGATTTAAGTAATGATGACCGAGGCTATGTGAATATTTCAAATGCTTTTTTCTCTGCTAATAGTGGATCAATTTGACTGAAATTTTCAGCAAATTACCTTTACACTATCTAGTTTTTAACTATTATAGTAGTTAGAACTGCCATCTCTTTATCTTATCTCCCATAATGTAACTTTAACTAACCGTCCAAGTCAAGATTTATAAATCTAGTTTGTCAATCTGCTTAAACTACTGATCCATATCTTGTTTCAATTTTTATACTTTCGATGGCAAGTGCGATTAGTTTTTGACCCTATGATGTCAGGCATTTGATTAACCAATCAGCATTGTATTTCAAGTGGGTGTTTGAAGATACAACTTTTGCTCTGTTGTGAATGTCTACCCACAGCTCCATGCACCATACGCCAAGAACTCGCCACAACTGACAATTTCTGTAAAATTTGTGGTTACTGGTTGTCCATGTACTACAAATATTGAAGCCTTAGTAAATTTAAGTCTAACTGTTCTCACAACCTGCAGCCATTTGTTGATCAACATAACCAAGCATTCATTCCCTGAGTCATTCAAGCAGATGTCAATTAGTGCTTTCCTGAAATTTTTGCTCAATGTGTTTATACTTTTATGGAACCCTACAGGCGCAGATCCAGTACCTTAAATCATGACTGCAACAAGATCTGATACCAACATCCTATATATTTCTAAATATTTACAAATTTACGCTAAACAAGCCAATGTTTCTAAAAAACAAAAATAAAGACAAATTTTCAAATGCAAAAGTTTTGGATTATTATGTATTTGGCTTACCTGCTCTGATTTTTCCAAATATATTCAGAAAGATCAAGACTGTTACTATGGGTAATATTCCTGGCTTCCATTGGTCGTTTCTACCCGACCGCACCATCATGTGGCCACCATTGTTTCATTTACTTCTGAAAAATAAACAAATGAATAAAAACCTCATTCTTTACATGAATTTCCAATGAGAAATAAGTATAATTTTTCACCGGAAATTTCTAATATTGTCTTCAGGTAACCTCTTGTCTAATTCACAAATAATCTGATTTCTTATCCACCCAAAATTAGCATAAATGTCTAAAGAATTTTAATTCAAAGGCAACAGGAATGAAAATGTCCACCAATAATTTGTTTTCTAAGCAATGCTCTTAATTCAACATTGAATGTCACCTGAGTCATAAAGTGACAAACAATGAACAGAAGTAATTAGATAAAACTTGTGTTTAAATTTGTAATACTGACTACCATTATGTTTAATTCATGACTCTTAGCACTCTAGATGTACATGATGAATAATTTTTATGTACTGTTGACTCAAAACTTGAAAAAAACACAACACAATTTACATGGAAAAAAATCACTTATACACATATTGTAGCATGACGTTTCGACAAGTATTCTCTTATCGTTTTCAAATACATGACACTCAAGGATTATAAAAACTAGCAGATATATTTAAAAAAAAAAACAAAAAAAAAACGTTATGCAAGTGTAAGTAAAGTATGTAACACCTATGAATATAACCTTTTTCTTTATCAAATACACATTCTCAATGAAGCTTCTATGTTTCAGTTCATATTTCCACTTAAATGCGTGTATCTATAAAATTAGGCCCTTTATCTTTTATTAATTGTTTTACAGACTTTTAATGTTAAAATTGTGAATCAAGTAGTTATGACCGATTACCATTTTAGTTCTATTTTTAAATTTTAAGATCAATTTAAGATGTAGAAGATTACATCTAAAAAGTAAAAGAAAAATTTCAATAAATATTTTTATTCTAATTCAGATGTATTTGTGGGTTGTAAAACAACTTATAAATTGTAATCAACCTTATGCGAGGAACTGCATTGTATACTTGGGAACTGCTTATTATGTTCATCCATTATATATCATATTTCATATAAGTGGAATAATCTACAAACAAAAATATCACATCTATCACTTAATTGACAATAAAATCCATTAGAGAAGCAGTCTTGACAAGTTATCCCGTAAAATATTTAAAACCATACTATAGCGTAACATTCTCTACTGTATATGATGCCTGAAGGAATTATCTTAAAAAGGTGTAAACAAAATGGCAACCTGCTGTTTTACATGAAATTCACAAGAACGATGTAACAAAAAAAAAAGTTTTTGCATGCGTATAAAAAATTGGCCAGTATCATATCTGATTTCCATTCGGTTAAAGAAAAGAGCTTAAAAATCCAATAATGGTTTGGGTCTGCCTCATATTCCCAGCCACTAAAAAAGATTTTAATCAATTTAGACACTGATGGGTCAGACAGAAAGCAGCAGAAACTACCATATATCACAAAAATATAATCATACATAATATCTAACATATCTAACACAAACTAGACGCCTTGACACAGAGTATTTTTATGGTAGCAGCCATCAAACTCTGTTTGTCATATCTATACGACTCCCTCCATGCTGACTAGCAACTGACAGTTGAACTAGGTTCTAATCTTGTTTGAGGGTAAAATCATGTTTTTTTCCGTCAGTTCTATCATTACCTGACATCTCAAATTTGAAATATTCTTGGCTATACAGTTAAAGAATTTATGTATTTTTCAAATAACTGAAGGATTTTTATCTTGATTTAAGTCAAAATAAAATTATCAGTTTCCTAACACTAATAAATAAGGAAGGAAGAACTGCTTTAAAGGTGGATACCCCACTACAAAATAAAGAATTGATACAATATACTAATTTAGTTGGGTATGGAAAGGGAGAAAAAAATATTTGACGATTTTGTTGTTGTAGATGTTTTTTCAAGCAATTCTTTCCAGAATTAAAAACATTGTAAAATGTTTCATTAGATATGAGTGTCAAATTGAGGATGTTGTCCCCAAACTCATCCAAAAATAAATAGATGACACATTAATTAATTTCACCGTCTTTTCGTAAAAAATTGAACATTCAAACAGCTTACATGTATTGAGTCTAAGCAGAAAAAAAAACCTTGAAGATAAAACTTCTGTCACGGTTTTGATGTAGTGAAACTATACACTAAGGACAATGTGGGGGTAAAAGCCAATACAAGGTCAACAAAACAACCAGCACCGTTATAAGCAAATAGTCAAAACCGTTGCGAATCCCTAGAGACACCAAAATTGGTGCGGCTCTTAGTGATTACAGATCTCCATCCACAAGCGTAGAGAGTGATATATATTCCAACTGAGATTGCAGACTGGCTCTGTTAAGCTCAAGATCTCCGCCGCTGGACCACAGACCATTGGAGATAGACCTTAGAATTGGGCAAATCGTCATTCCAAAGTATCATCTTGAATAATTCTATGGCTGAAAATGTCAGCATGACTGAAAAAAAAACCCTGGATCAATGGCACAATATGAGGCCTTGTAGTCTATCACCGGGTCTCCTGCTATTCACCTAGATTATTAATCTCTGCTTATGCTAAGCAGAAACTGTTCATCATTGAACACAGTCAAGGCCTAATACACACCAAAGAGAGTTTTAACATTATAGCTCAATCAAAGGCAGAGTTATTGTGTCCTAAAAAGTGGGATGGTCTAAAGGACGGATCGACGAGACAGTCAGGACGAATAAACCCACAGTCCCCTACTTTCTTTGGAAGATCAGGACTAAAAGAGTCAATGCTCAATATGGTGTTGAAATGGTTACACAAAAACTAAAGCCTTCGGGAAATTAATATTACAAACAATGTCCCATTCATTAAGACAACACACACTGTGTCTACATATGCACTACCGACCAATATGACTATGGTGCATTGAACACATTCGGCTAGAAAATACGTTCTTTTGAATGATTCCCCTTTAGACCAATGGAATTCCACTACCACAAGTGGCAATCAGGCAAATCTCACTTAATGATGTTTCCTTTCTACCATCCTGATCATAAACTGAAAATATTTTGGGGGGCTATTTGTCGTAGTTTGAAAAGGTCCTCACGTCTTTCTTAATTTCAGAATCATGCCTTGTTAAACAGTTTTGTTGACAAACCATTTTACCAAATGATATCAACTATTGTTCCCAATTTTTTTCATTTACAAAGTACCGGTACATATCAGGAGTATATTACTCATATATCAAATATGACACTATTTAATTTATTGGTTAAAACTAATAAATTAAATCCAATTTCATCCCTTGTGTGACAGTTTTTATTTGATAACTTGTTATTACTGATGGGATGTCATATTACCATCTTGAGTCTAGACTAAAGAGATATGGCAGGTTTGATAAGAGGAAAAATGAATTTTAAATAGACTTGCAACAAAGGTAAAGTATATAGAGAGGCGTGAAATTTATCTATATTATAAACACTATAAACTAAACAGTGTATTTATATAGGAGACAGTATTATTTTCTATCAATATAATTTTATATATCATAATATCAATGTATTCATTCATTGTCTGGTTTTGAACCACTCCACCTGGATTTTCTTTTCCATACTATTAAAGGGACATTGACAATTTAAACTCATTTGAGATAAATATATGCTGACAAAAGCCTTGTAATTTTTGTAAGAATTTTATATCTTCTACTCTTGGAAAGGGAAGTTCAATTAGAAATAAAGATATTCCATTTTTATCTGCAATATCATTATTTAGATACACAAATTATACCATTTGCTTTTTTACCGATCGGTCCAAATCTTTCTGCAACTTTATGTTTTACCATAGCATTTACCAAGATTCAAGACATATTTAAGGGTAAAAACAAATAACAAAACCATTGTTAAAATACATATATAGGTAAACAAAAGTATCATTGTTTAACAACTAAAATTGTGGGCATGTTCCTTTAATTTAATGAGATATGAGAAAAGGGAAGATAATTATGTGTAGATTAATCACTAGAGCATTACAGAGGACATTAATTCAATATAAAGAAAGTATACATCATGCAAACAATCTGTTGTATGCGAGCAAACGAAATATGGGATGGGAAGGTTGAGGGTAGTCCATTCTCAACAAAATCTAATGGTACACTTAGATTAAAGACTAGACACATTGGCTTGATTGAATTTATACGTTAGAATTGTGGTTACCATGATATATTTGTTTAGTCTCAATACTCCTTTGAGCACACTCCAATCACACATTGATGCCTTCAATCGAGAATTAAACGGATTCGTGTATAACAAAATATAAAAGGTAAATTGACATGTCCCTCTTTTTAATAACGAGCAGATGTGAAAAACTGCTATTTCAAAAGTAAATTGAGTCAATTACGACTTAATGAATACATAGAACTATTTGGTGTCAAACAACACATTAAAAGAAGGTGTAAGAAAAACTATTTCCTACTTTTACTATTTATTTATACTTACTTATGTCTACATATAAGAATATATATAATTCACACAATGTCATGCCACATGTAACACTATTCTAATATTATCAAATATTTAAATACACCACCTTAACTTTATTTTAGGAACTTCTCATTAATGGATAGATGTTCCTTTTCTTGATGATAGTTTAATTTCCAATACCGGGTACCACACCAAATCATCGACAATTGAATATCATATCCTGAAGATTTTTCACACAATATAATTAGTTTGGTTCCACTATAACACCTTTTAAAACTTAATCCCAGCTGCTTAATAAAATCATCACTTCTCCTTTTTCAGCCTGTGGTATCTTAGCAGATCTCAACACAAACTGAAACTCATTCTATAATGCACAAACAATCACAGCTACAGCAGACACCCTCCCTCCTACAATCTACCAATTATAATTTGAATAGAAGTAAATTGTGATAAACAGAAAATCTTTCTGCCCTATTTCTCCCTAAAGCTACACACATACAGACAGCTCAAATTTCACACTTTCCACTCATTCAGTCTAAAATGAACACAGACCATTCATAAAGTAATAAATTCATTTCTATGCTAGACTCTGCTGCTATGATTCCATCAAATTAAAATCTTACCATGTTTATTTATTTTCATAATAAATCCTACATTTATCATAAAATTAGACCAAAAATATAGTTTAAATGTATTATGGAGGATTGTATTTTTGATTTTATAAAAATGCATTTTACCTTGTTAATAACTGTCTCACCTTTTTTAGTTGCAAAGTAGAATATTAAACCCCATTTGATTTCATTTCAGACCTTTGTGAGTGGTAATAACACCTTTAATCCAACATCCTTTAAAAGATGACGACTCCATGTAGAGTGTACCAAATCTTTTATTATAATTAATTTATAAACAATGAATAGATCAACATATATTAGCTGATATTTCAAATCATCAATCTATGCCCATCCCACCAAATATCTCAAATTTCAACATATTTTGTATATGTACATAAATATATAAATATTATAATTTGAATGTAAATTGTATACTGTAAACATCATGTTTGCTAAATTTGAATGTTCAAGCATATCAGGTGTACTGTATAATTTGCGACATTTTTTGTTTGTGACTCAAAAATTTCGTTGTGATGAATTACCTTAATCTAAATAAAGGCAAATCCTCATCTAAATTCATTCTATTGTTAGTGTTATTCCACCCTAGTTAACTGTTCATACAATATCGCTGATGTATCATGTTCTACAATATCCACAGGCTTTACACCTTTAGTCAAAAAACAGATTTGGTTACCATTAATACCAGAATATTATTGTTCACTATTTCTTAAATTAGTTTCTATAAAAAAAATTCATTTTAAAATAAAAGAAATAGTTTTTGTGAACTAGCATTCATTGACACTTAAATTTTTTTTTTTCTTTTTAACAGTACTCTTGTGGAAGTGCCAAAAGAGAGCAATTTGTAAAGACAGGTTTAGAAGGCAACAAAACATGCGCCCACAGAAGCTAATGTGTCCAAGCAGTCAACATGGGATGTCACATATTTATTCTTTTTAGGGAATTAACAATTTTATACAAATCAGATGACAATGTTAAAAAGGTTCATAAGGTTCAACCATTAAGAAACAAGGGCCATAACTCTAGAAGTTATATATGGAAATTGCTGAAATTCAAAAGGCTTCTTCATTTTGCTTATCTAAATAATGTTTACAAATTTCATACAGATCGAATGTTAGAGCATTCACAAGGTTCAATAAAGTGAATAGACATCTAAAAGTCATCTATGAAAATTGCTGAAATTCAAGGGGATTCTTCTATTTACTTATCTAAATAATGCATATAAATTTGATACAGATCGTACAACTTTTATCAATAGAGCATTCACAAGGTTTAACAAAGTGAAACAAGGGGCATAACTTTAAAAGATATTAATGGATATTACTGAAATTTACTAATCTAAATAATGCATATAAATTTGATACGGATCGTACAACTTTTATCATTAAAGCATTCACAAGGTTTAACAAAGTGAAACAAGGGGCATAACTTTAAAAGATATTAACTGATATTACTGAAATTCAATAGGCTTCTTTGTTTTACTAATTAAAATAATGCATATAAATTTCATGCAAATTGGATGATAACTTTTGACGACAGAGTGATAACAAGGTTCAACAAAGTTAAACAAAAGTTACAACTGGAGAAGTTATCAAGAGAAAAATGCTGAAATTTGGTCAATAAAAGGAATCATATGCACTGGTTTTTTTTTCTTCTGAAAACAACTAAAAAACAATGGACAACAGTAATGCAGATTTTTAAGAATGCTAGACTGGAGAAATTTTAATTTCAATTTATTTGAGCCAGAAGAAATTTCGATACATTTTGTTCTGAAATTCATAATAAAACAGGATGTATGGTAGATTGAAGAAGCTGTGAACCAGATGGTCTATATATGTGTTTCAGAAAATATTTATATATCTTAACATTAATGGAACAACAATTGGTTATATAGTATTACAAAATACACAGATGTAGTGACAATATGAAAATATCAGATTGTGTAGATTAAAACCTTGTAACGTAATCAACTTTTACTAGGTACACCATATTTAAACAATATGACAACATTCACTTTCATCTTATCAATGGAATTTAAAAAAAAAAAACACATAATGCTTGCCATAAAAATTATACGGATTTGTATATTTGCAATGAAATAGGGACAACAAATAATCATATGTCCCAATGCACTGACTATTCACTGACTATTTTATTGTCTTTGATGAGAACTATTCTGATCAAATTTAGAACATCAAAATCCATGTTACATAAAGCCACCCCTTTGTTATTATCTATTCTATAAAAATGTATGCAATAAACATTACTGACCACATCACAAATCTGAACACAGTTCAAACCATTTCTTAACCTTTTAATTATAAAGCTGTCTCCATCAGAACATCTATGGAAACCACTTCACATATTGGCAAGTCCACATAACAACTTTTGTACAATGATTATTAGAAGGAAATACTTTATCATTTCAAGAACACCTTATATCACTTTACATATAGATGGCAACATCTATTAAGTAGTGAGGTGTAATTTGCAAGACTGCTGTACTAGATACCACTTCTCATTACATATAGCTGATAGTTTTTTAGTATACTGTTCCATAAAATGAACTTTGCTTGTGACTAATAAATCAGGCGCAGATCCAGAGGGGGGGGGGGTCCCCTGCTCAGCTACATAAAAAAAAAATAATGCCTTGCATCAATGAAATTACATCACAAAGTGATCCTACAGTATAGAAATGATTTCTCTGTTTAAAAGCTCAATTTGTATGTATGCCTATGTAATTTAAAGACGATGATGGCAGATTTCCGTAACAGAAACCTGGCAAACCCCCTCCTGCAAAAATTCCTGGATCCGCCCCTGTAAATCTTCGAAAGCCGATCAATAAATAAAGCATAAGATACAAATTTGACTTCACACCTCTTCTTTATAAAATGTAGATATACCCCAAAATCTATACTCTCAATAATTTTTAAAATAATTTCTCATGTAGATAGTCTTCCACCTTGCAGTTTAACCAAAACAGAGATCTTGAAACCCTTTTCCTAAAGAATAACTTTTGTGTGAATTGAGTAATCCATGCTAAGTCCATCATTAGACATCTAATTATCTATTCAAAGTCAGGCAAACTATTTATTCAAATAAATAACACCTCTTTTTACCTACGTCATTTTGAAATGCTTACAGATAGAGAGATCTTAAATGAACCCTGCATCTGCTTTTACATTGTGTCTCCTTCACCACACAGTGCATATGAAAACAACTGTGATTTAAATTAGATATTTTCTCTGTTTTACTATTTACTAAAAGATATGCACCTGTGGCACATAGTTCACTCACTTCATCGAAGTAGCATTTGCTCCTCAAGTGTTTGTGGTTTTTATGACAGGATCTTACTTTTGGTTAATTTTTGCTTGATTTATCTAGTTATTCAATATTATATAGTCAGTCCAGTATACATAGTCAAGATAATCAGGGATATATTTAGGAAACAAGTTACAGTAGAATCTGCATTAAGCAGCCACCCACGGGAAATTTTAGGATTGACCGCTTAACGGGAGTGGCCTCTTAATAAAATCTCGAGTTTTTTGTGCCGACATCAATTAATATTACGCTTGGGTGCACTTGCATCGGTAAATTTGGCCGTCGCTGAATCTCGGACATAACTTCCGTAAGCATGTCATTTTGTCCCAACCTTCAATACTACTGTCTATCATTGTCATGCATTCGATAATATTTATCCATTTTTGTAAAATCTCATGTTTTTTTTGTGCCGACATCAATCAATGTTACGCTTGAATGCATTGGAAGCAAACACCAATGCAATACTTCACTTGCATCGGTAAATTTGGCCGTCGCTGAATCGCCGACATAACTTCTGTAAACTTGTCATTTTGTACCAACCTTCAATACTACTGTCTATCAGAGTGATGTATTCGATAATATTTATCCATTTTTGTGAAGAAAATCGATGAATTAATTTTATTTTATCAAAGAAGCACACGAACCAAAAACATCGCAGATTTAGCTACCGAATCACAGGGGGTGTAACTCTGTATGTAATATTACAGGTGGCGCTAAAAACGTCTATTTAACAACATAGCGGCTTTTAGTCGGTACTTTCAGTTTATTCAATCAGTGTCACATACTGTCCCGTTACGTGTGAAAACAATGATCAGGTTTGTGGTTTAATAAAACAAAAGATTAATTAACAGATAATCCCGGGTTAATTGGTATTTTCACATTTCTTTTTATCTGATTTGCGGGAGTCCAGTTAATTGATTACTACTCACGGGATTAGCGGGGGTGTTACGAAGAACGACAAGATGGTATCATTCAACAATGGCCGTTGAATGGGCGATGTTTTGTTAAATTCATTTGCAAAATAGTGACCGCTGGCCGCGTTAGAGGAGTGACCGTTGAATAAGGAGATGAAACAATAGAATTTCTACGGGGGGAATTTATTGTGACCGCTTACAAGGAGATGTCGCTGAATAGGAGTGGCTGCTCATACGGATTCTACTGTACCTTGATTAAACCCATGGGTTGTACACAAGTTGACAAAATATCTCATAACTCCTAATATCTGGCAATATTCCTTTCAAAGTTCTAATTGGTTTTTTCTTGTTTATTGTACTGTAGAATGCTTATTTTGTACACATGTAAAGACTGTTTTGTTTGTTATACTGAAATATGCTTGTTTTGTACACATGTAAAAAATGTTTTTCAGTTGATTACTTTATCAGTTGGTGTGTACCTAATTTTCTCTGGTTGAATTACTGTAATAATTGCATGGTTCATTGAGGACCAGTAACATTATTTAATGTTCATGTTATCATGTAGAACACACGCAACTAAAAAATAACTCAGCACAGACTAAACAGGAGTTATTAATTCAAAATAATATGATGCAACCCTATATTGTTACTTTTTTAATAATGTTTTTTTTTTCTGGTATAAGAACACTTTCAATCATTCTACACACAGGTAAACTATCTACTTCGCGAACTGTGCCCTCCAAAAAATAATATATATTTCGTAATTATAACGTGGTTCTACTCCGTTTCATACACTTCATACACATAAAAGACTAAATAAACC
Organism: Patella caerulea; assembly: GCA_036850965.1. NCBI lineage: Eukaryota > Metazoa > Mollusca > Gastropoda > Patellidae > Patella > Patella caerulea. Next base: position 32,801,591 of record JAZGQO010000006.1, read on the forward strand.
TTTTCAATGAAGTTAAATTAAAGCGGAATAAATAAACTCAGGATTTTTTACTAAAATCATTGATTCAGGAATTAAATGTCAGTCAACTAACAGAGCTAATTGCAGATAGACAGTGAAAGTTTAGTATGCACTTTATGGGGAGTTGAAAAATTCACAAAATGTGGTATCCTCTGCAGATGATATGAAAAACGCCAGCATAACTTGCAAGTCATGTAAAAGCTTTTGTTTGGTCTATTTTAAATCTGATTGAATCCAACTTGGGAGATTAATAACTAGCATTGAGTACATTTTAGCACAGATTAAGTTGTGAAAAACTAGAAATTGTCAAAAAGAATGCAAATTACAATCAGCATTTTGTAGGATGTATCTATTTAAATAAACTATTTCATTGTGTAATCCAGTCTTTAAACATATAAAAAATCCTTTGCAAGTAAAACATGACACGAAATGCAAAATTTTCTGGAAAGAAGCATACTACACATAGGTAAAACATAAATGGTCATGGTCGGATAAACTACAGTGTTTTTGGTATTTTTCTTTCAATGTGGTTTGTATTTCAGTCATTTAGATTTAGGCTATGTAAATTGACATCAGTGATATTTGTTTTGACAAGAGACGAGTGAATTTTATCTTATGTTACATCTACATTAATATTGTAATTGTTGCCTGAAACAATATTTTATCTAAAATAATTTTTTATAGTGTTTATCTGTTGAATACATCAATTATAACCATACCAACACAAGTACGTTCAACTACATATATTGTATATTTGTAAGTATATTTTATCATTAAATACAATTATTGTAGGCTACTGTTACCATACTTACATCCAAACACTACAGAATGGCAAAAAGTATCATAACTAATATAATCTGTGAGGAATAATTAATAAACTTATAACACATTATATAGATTATACAGTTATCTAATAGACTGTTATTCTAACAAGAAAAAAACACTACAGCTTTATACAAAACAATTAATCCCTGTAGAACAAATATGTAATAATAAGATTGGTTACAAGTAAATGAATAAGTGAGCCTATTTTAACAATTTGCTGTGCCAAACTAATCTCCAAGATAAATACTTGAATTACATATAGTAGCTCATATGTGTGCACAAACAGTTCGACTAAACTACCTGTAAATATTCTCTTAAAGGGGCTACATGATGAATGAAACTGTTCATGTAGTTTTGAGTACAAATAGATTTCTCTCTTCTCTCATGACCACTATAATTCATTTATTGGTTCAATGGTGGTTTAATGAAGAGAGTGTTATATAATGTAATAAGATTAACTTGCAGACATTGATAAGAGAAACTGATAATGAAGTTCTGATTGTGTTGGACCATGCAGCCTTACATCAGTAAACATCAATCTATTCATCCCATGGTAATTGAGCTTTGCAGACTTGCTCATAATCTAGAAAAATAAAATTTGTCTAACAGTAATAGATTTACTAGCTGGCTATAGCGAAGACATTTAATAGAAAATTGTTATTGCTATAATCTTGTCAGACACGACTTGTAACTGATTTTACACATTTCCAATCATATTAGGTTAAAATATCATATTAATAATATCTAGTCCTTAAATGGATTATTATAGTTCATACACAAACTACACAGCATATCTGTCCACTAACATTATATTGAAATTAAAACAATCATAAAAGACATTCCATGTATGAGGGAACAAACTTAACTATTCCTTAATTGTTTAACTTTTAAAACCCATAAACTCTCTTAAATTTTCTACTTCACAAATAAAAAAAAGGATCTCATTTATATTCTTATTGAGTTTATATATATTTAGACCATATAAATGGAAATGATATTAGCTTGTTAAATAAATTGCCAGAAAGAACAGATATCAAGTACAAATTGATGGATATAAACTTGATCTCCTACAAATTTGGGTACTCATTGTTAAAAGGGTAAAGGACCAATCTAGTTTAACACCTTTATACATAAGTCATCAAGTCATAATAAATTATTAGTTTAAACACTTAGGTTATTGTGTTCTGTTTCTGTAGAAAGATATCAGTTGTTGTAATCAACAATATAGGTATGTACAAGATTACCATTATATATACAAGAAATAGTGAAAATTTAGAAGAAGAAACAAAGATGACAAGAGCATTGTCACTGAGTGAAAACAACATCTCCCACCATCCAAATAAGCCAAATCGCTGTTTCGTGATGTAATGACACGGTCAGTAGTAGATTGTGTTCTTTAATTTAGAGTTGTACAGGTGCTACAGTTATTGATGAAAGGGAACTGAAAAGGGTAACTTTTGATGTACATTAGTTATGAAAATCTGTTGCAATTTCATAATTGATGATAATAAGTAATCAATTGATGAATCACAACACAAATTATTAATATTCTAAACGATAATCGGGTTGAGTGGTAGTTATACTTTCAGTCATTATATTAATTTTGGAATTTTTAATATTATTCACCATGTCTTGGTGTCCGATTAGGCATATTCCTGGTCGGACAATTTAGAACGTTTGGAAAATAGATGCGGACATGTCCAGAATATACGGGCAAAATCCCATCACTGTTCTAAACACAAAAATCATAACTTCAATGATCACTAAATCCCAGTAGCCTATGTGAAAGACAAGTTTTATTAAAATTCTAAATAAATCCTAATTTTCTGGGGGTAAAATGCACCCCCTAAACCCCTGCTAGATACGGCCCTGGCCCAATGGTAGGCCTACAGTTCTTTCACCATCAGTTCAGTCTATCTTTACCCTTTTACTTGATCATCTAGATCAATCTTACCTTGTTGAAAATTTTTTACATACATAATATCTGTATTTTCTCATTCAATAATAGATGTAAAATATACAAATATTGTTTTATAGTTGCTTATTACAGAAACAAAATGATGATGGGTGGGGCTAATTCTTCTGAGGGGGAGGTCTTAAAATATTAACAATTTGTACAGACTATATCATATGCATTAAAAGTGTCACATTGTGTCCATAATAACAGTCTGTATAATAACAGGTGAACTCAGATACAGATATAATATTATACTACTGTTTTTACACTACTGTTTCCGTGCAATGAATATAAGTTTAACATCTAAAATATTTTGTTTACATATTGCCCATTTTATAAAAGTCGGTGAGAGTGGGTGGTGGGCTCTTATTATATTGTTCTTAATGTTCCATGAAATTTAAGCAGGTGGATGCTTATCAGAGCCAGGCAGTTATTACATCCAATATGGCAAAATTACATTGTGTTTCATTATATAGCTTTTTCAGAAAGATTTTTGATCATGTTCATTAGACCAATACCACGTAACATTGATTGCTCCTAAGGGAACATACTTCTCAATATTCTTTTACACTTTTATACATTATTAAATTGTACATTCATGCATAGAAACAAGACAAATATTTGACTTAGAAGTCAACTAATGGTGGAAGTGTTTTATCAACCCAAGAAGCCATTTTCATCTACTGGTAGTTTTAAGTAAAAATCAGAAACAATCATATCTTTTAGTATCAAATGAATTTTAAATGACATATTCAGATTACATTCAATGATGACAGAAATTAATCAAATTGGTCCAGACAGCAGTGAAATAGATGTATCAACAAAAATATCAATTGTTAGCTTGACCATACATGGTATAAATTATAATCTTTTAGGGGCATTTAGTAACTGGAAAGAGCAATAAACTATGACACATACTTATGGAAGATTTTTTTTAAGGCGACTTTTCGAAGAGTATTCTCTCAACGTTTTCAAGCAAGTACAGTTATTTAGGTGAAAACAAATTAAACTCATACTGCTATGTGACCTCAACCAAATGATGTTTAAAAAGGAGTTATAAGTACACCCTGCCACATGTATGACAATCATCACTACTTAAAGTTAACAAGGATAACAGAAACGGAAGAGTACCACTAGGTTCAAGAAATCATTGAATCGAAGTGGCCACAAATACCATGGAATCCCTAAGTTTTTTTTATTTGTGTACCAAACTGGGCAATAACTTCAAAATTACAAATGTTCTGCTGCTTCTGGTGGCCGCCCTTGTCAGCTGTGAAGGACACATTTGCAATTTGATGAAGAGTAAGGTGAATGGAAACACCATTACATAAGCAAAATTTACCTAATGGATCCATGTAGCTTTCTCGGTCAGTAATTTTTCACCCTCATTTATTTTTTTTGTGTAGCAAACGACCTTAATTTGAATAGTGCCCCACCCATAGACCCAAAAGATCTCTATTAGTCTCATATATTGTATTTCACCTATATACATCTTCAACCAAAAGGCATACATGTACACATTATAATCTGTACATAAAAAATCCTTCCATCCACATTAATATAAATTTCTGGCCTATCTTTCTTGTTTATAATCCAACAAGAATGACAAATAAATCCACAGATCTATCATATGTGCCACAAAAGAAAAAAGAATTTGTCATTGACAAATCAATGTATTTGGTGGTAAAGGTATATAAAGACAAGTCAAAGGATATAAGCAATCCTTACATGAGCACAGATTTGTCATACTGCCAGTAAATTTGAGCATCCACAGCATGTCATACATGTGTCATATGATTGTTACAAAAAACTGTCTTTGTATATGACCGACCACTGATCTTACGGTAATAGTTATTTGTAATATTAGCTAAACAAGTTAAAATTGTTGCTGCTTACAACTCATTAATTTATGTGCTTTCAAATTGATTACAATTTACTAATTAATATATCTATTAGAAATATCTAATTATATCAATAAATACTAGCAGTGGGCATTACAGGCAAATCATATCAACCAGCTGAACCTTGTCTACTGAGTAAAAGCTATTTTTTCAAAGATTCATTTTACCATTAGAGGTACAGATTGATGGCGTCCATATCATAAAATTTAAAACAGGTTTAGAAGTGTGAAATAGTTTACTTTTTACAGCTCAGTTTGTTTGTCTTAAGTTACTTTATGCAGGCTGGTATTCATAAAGTCATGGGGCAGAGATCACAAAGTTACTTGCCTTCTACTTATTACACCCAATTACTTTCAGATAAATTACAAAAATGTAAAAAAATAAAACCCTAAAAATATTTCTGGATGAATCTTTGTATATCATCATATCAGATTACAGAATATGAGTGTCTACTTTTTCAGCAAAATACAAACAATCTGTTCAAATAAATATACTATTCAAAAAAAGTAGGGGATATTTGATTTTTAAGTGTTATTAAAGTCACCTAATGAAACTGACGGAGAAACAAATGACAAAATGAAATGAAGTTCACATTCATCGATTTATTCCAAATGATCGTTAGACTAAGTAAGGCACAGACGACCATTATAAGGGTAAAATGATACCCGGGGTCAAACAGCAAAGTTACCACAGCATCACCACAAAGTCAGTAACCGGTAAATCCTCCTCTGTTTGCCAAACAAGCATTGATCCGACGTGGCATACTCCTAATGAGACGTCGACTAAGGTCATTTTGGTCCAGATTGTCCCATTCCTGTTGCAACGCAGCAGCAAGTTCTTGGACATGGCCGCCGTGCGAACGGCACAACATGGACTGCCTGTAACACGCCCTGCAACAACATGTAAAGCCGTTCTTCCAGCAACAGTGATGCCTCCCCACACCATAACAGAACCACCCCCAAATCGATCATGTCTGACTCATCTGAAAAAATAACATTGCTCCAGCGTCGATTATCCCAGTGTTGACGATCCCTACACCAACGACGTCTTGCCTGAATGTGATGATCTCTCAAACAAGGGATCACACGAGGACGTTAGGCGCGAAGGTGACCCCAATGCAGTCGATTCCGAATCGTCTGGCCACTCACTCCCACACCAGTGTCTGTTTGAAGACGAGCGCTGATCTGATTTGCTGTGATGACACAATTTCTTAAGGCCAAGGTACGGATAAATCGATCCTGGGCTTGAGTTGTTGCCCTTGGTCGACCTAAGCGTGGTCTGTCCTGTACAGATTGTGTATCACGGTATCTGGACCATAGCCTGCTTATGACAGACTGAGAAACATTCATCGTCCGCGCCACAACCGCCTGTGTTGTGCCGATCTGTAGCATGCCAAGGACACGTAACCTTTCATTTTGGGTAAGCCGACCCATATCAAAATTTGTTTTCTGATCACTAAAACAATTAAACTGATGTTTCCACCCTGGAATTCAATGTCACAATGACTGTAACATTCAAAGTCAGAGTCGTGCAAATCTTGGGTTGGACCCCCATGATGATCCCAAGCATCACCTGCATTCCATGCGGTAGCTATTGGTGCGTTTGGGCGTTTATGTAACTGGAAATGTTTCTTCTGTTAGGTTCTATGGTGATTTTTTTCGTAGTCATTTGCATATTTTAGTATTATGCCAATAAAATCAAATATCCCTTACTTTTTTTGAATAGCATAGTTTTAAATATCATTTCCCTCTATCCTAGGATCAATATAACTTTAATGAACAATTATGAATAAACACCGACAAAAGTCAACTCTTACCTACCTTTGTTAGTTATTACCAGCAGTTAACAAAGAGATTGATTCGTGAGGTGTACAGTGACTATTACAGTCTGATACAATCGAACAAAAATCTACACCAGATCATACAATAAACAATTGTGTTTATAGTCATATTCATATTGGTTTAAAAATAATTCTTGGTTCATCAAACCTATAAAATCCTACTGTTTTTGTTTTTTTACTTTGAAGCACATTTGGTATAAATGCAGTAACTTTATCTTCTACATAAACTTAAATACTGGTGTTATATGTTGATGCTAAAACTTGATCAAATTTAACAAGAATCTTATCAGTTTCTGCTGAAAAAACTCCCACCAGTCTTTACAATTATAATTTGTTTCTAGATAATAAATATGATGTGTGGCCAAATTTACATTTGCCAAAAGCAAAACCGGTATATGTGGAATTCAGTTCTCACTTGCAGATTGTTTATTGTTCTTCTATGTGTGATATTCGAGTTTTAGAGAAATTCACTCTGTGTTTGTTAAGACAAGTGTATATAAAAATATAGGCCTGTTACACTAAATTAAACCTTTAGTTAATCATCATGATATCTTATTGATTAATATAGCCTGATAATAATATCACCGAATACTGACACTAATTGTTAGCTATATTGTCTATATATGTGAATAAAGATGTCTTAAGACATAAATCATATATATTCTTAAAGTAAAATTTGAAAAAGAACTAAAAATTAGTATCACTATTCGGTGATAATAATAAAAAATTATTTTCAAACTCTATAATTATATTCTCTGTTTCTAATTCAAATAAAGACAGTCGAATTAAGACAGCTTTTTTTTCTTGTATCGAATACAGAAAATAAAATATTCATTAATACAAACACCAGCTATTGTAATCTTGATATCTATTATGAAGGATGTATAAACATAAATATTATCAATGTTTTCTCTCAAAGAAAGAATGCTAACTATTTTGTCACATAATATATACAACCTATTATACAAAAACATTGAAATAATTCTCTGATCCTTTACAACAGGTGTCTAAAACTTGAAATCTCAAACTGTTGATTCTGTGTACACACACTATATACTGAGACAAAATATAAATCCCCACTTTTATAAATGGATGGTTGTATATCCCATTTGTAAGATACAATTTAATCTTTCAATTCCGAATATAACATCAGTACAGGAATATAAAACGTAAGACTGATATTTTTAGTATTGCATACATGCACCACACAGAGCAATTCTCTTTAAAAAAAAAAAAAAAAAAAAAAAAAAAAAAAAATTTTGACATAATGGGAAAGTTGAAAATCACAATGTTATAGTGCAGATATAAGGTATAAAGTGTGCCTTTAAAAATCTAGGGTCAGTTCTGTTGAATATTCAACCTGAATATCAAGAACATGCTATTGTGTTAATTCAGGAGGGCATGAGTACCAGCTAGACTTCCAGTACATTTGAATAATATGAATATTTTAAAACAGACTATAATCTATCTTTTTAGTCTATCATATTGTTAATTCTTTCAAGTAAACTTACAAATTAATGCTTTCAAAGTTCTAGACATTCTAAATTAGATTCTTAAAATTGTGTATGCCTATTCCCTCAATTCATAAGAAAAAGTCGGAAATAAAAAAAGCTAACTCTTGAAAGACATGCTATGAAAAGATCAAGCCATAAGTAATTTTATATCTACTGTACCCCCTACGGGATGAAAACATAAATTTTGCTGGGGTTAGGTTAATTGCAAACATATTAGCTCTAATTAATTCTGATAAATATGCAAGATAACCCACTGGACCACCAATTGGTACAGATCCAACAATGATAATTTATTTCTACTTGAACATCTCCTCAATATTCTAGAAAATAAAACTAATTATCAGCTATTTTCTCTAACATGTAGATCTGTGATGTTTATCACCATTTTTATCTATATTTATTTCCTTAAGGTACTGTGTTTTGATTAAATATTTCTTAAATTGCTCAAGTCAGTCTGAGAATCTTTACTTGTACACATGCAGTTTTTCTTGGTAATAGAAAATCACCCATTAAATCCATAACAATTCCAACAATCATGTGATTATGTCCAATATCTTATTGATGAAAAAAAAAACTTAATAATAATTATACTTTTATATCCATATATGATATTTTAATTTACATTAATGACGACGTACAATACATACACCATTATTATCTCCTCTTCAATTAATAATAACTTCAATTGTACAAAAATATGTATTTCTCTTCCAGTTTGACATTTTGTCAGATGTCTGATATTTGGTAGTACTATACAGATAACAGCCAAATTATTGGAGAGCCAAAAATGAAAGCAACTTTTAAAAAAAAATGCTACTTTAATAAAATCTGAAATATACCACATGGAGTTCTTGAGTTTTCTTGGATATTCCTGGTAAACAATCATTCTGTTGGAGTTTTATGTTAGACCTGATTAAATGTAGATGTAAATATAACCTTTGTGAGATTACAATCAGCCTGTTGTTGATGTCAATGAGCACCTTCCAACTGTCATTTAAGTCTGATGATAGAAGAGGTTAGTGCCTACAAGAATATTGTGGATCCAATCTATTTGATGACGACTTGTCTTTCAGTCTTTTAACAATATACCATAAAGAGCAGACAATCTCTACTAATAACGATTATTGTAAAAGATAGGATATAGAACCTAACATCTTATTCTTAAATAGTCTCTGTATAATCACATAAAGGTATCAAAATAGCCAAAGACTTCTTTCATATTATCTCAGGTGGGATAAATGTTAGCATTGAATCTTATAAATGGATAACCAATGAGTTATAAGTTAAAGAATATACTACTACAACATATAAGCATAACTAGAATTTTCGACATTATTAAATGCAATTTAAAGAAATAAACTCTACTTACTTTAAAATAAACCATTTTTGTCCTTGTTATAATAAAAATTGAAAGGTGTATTGAAAATGGGATGGTATATAACCTCACCACTTATCAACAGAATTAACCCTCTTTAAGGTAATTTGAATTAAATGTATATTACCTAACTTTTATCTGGCTTGATGAAATACTATATCAGGACAACATTTATTTATCATAATAAAAATTAACCCAAATAAATCATGGAAATATTTGGTTTGAATTAGCGCCTGTATAAATTCTATTAAATAAATTAGGCAGCCATACATCACAAGTCATGTATATATCTATATAATCAGAATGTAATTAGCTACCAGGCCATAACCCGGAGCAGAAGGCAACTTATTCACAAATGGTCAAGATCATGCTTTATCTAGACCACCCTCCTTGTAAGTAAAGACTGGTGTTAATACCTATAAGAATTTAAGACATACATCATGATAGTAAAATAACTCCTTAATGAATATTTAAAAGATCATAAATCTGAAAGATATGAAACCATCTAAACACATGGAATGGACAACTCAATGCAGTCTGTATTTCCAGAGAATATTACACTAGTATGCTATTTATGTCCAACATTTATGTTAATTTAGCTTAAAAATGTTGGTGATCATTAAGATAGGTTAACTTTGTAATTAAAGGGTTTATTTCCCTAAGCTGACATATCTTGGTCATCTGAATAGCTTAAAATTCATACACAGAACATAATTTTATGGAATAGAATTAAGGTTTTATAACTGGCTGACACTACAACTAGACTTCTCTACTCTTCATTAAACATACATTATGCAAGAGGTAAATCTTTTGGCCGTAAATGTTATATAAACTATCAATCTTTATTCACATGACAAGAACATAATCAACTAAAAAATGCCATCTGATGGGTTCGCTTTTGATTAGATTTGAATCAGATCTGCTATTCAATGGCTGTAATGATTAACAGTAACAATGACTATCAAGACTACATGTTATCAAAATGAGTATTTTGCAGCTCATGACGAAGTAATTTGACTGAAAATTTTTGCATATTCCCATTATGTTATCTATTTTTTCACTATTATAGCAAGAATTGTTAGGTTTTTATTTAATCTTCTATAATGCCACTTTGAGCAATGGTACATTATATATGTAAAAACAACACTTATCTCATGATGGCCAATCAGGGATTTACAATTGTACACTTCAGATGAAAATTCGCAGTTTCATGTAGGATATATATAAAATGCCTGTGTGTTGTGTAATTTTATATATATACACTCTAACCATGGGTGTCTCCTTGCATTAAATCACTAGCATTTTTTTTTATCTAGCTTATGTATCTAAATAATGAAAATTGTTAGGATTGTTATAATAATATAGAGAATCAATTTCAACTTCCAGAAGATCTGCCCTAAAAAAATCATCTTTAAAATAACACTTTTTAGGGGCGGATGACCTATTTGTCATTCAAACCACAAAACATATTGTATCTTTCAAACATATAAATGCATTTTAGCTGTAACTGTTTATTATTACCTTTTTTCTTACTTTAATGTAAAAATTGTGAAGACACTGTCTTGTAAATCTTAACACAAAGTAGTTTGTTGAGTGATTTATCTTCACCCCTTTTAACTGTGAATTAAAATAATAACCTAGTAAATTACACAATTAGTTTCTGCTGTGAGGTTTGTCTTAATAAAGAGGAAATGAATTGGTCATTAACTGCACCCAAATGATTATCTTCTGTTACATACTAGTTTTTTTTTACTGAAGAGATCTGATTTATGGTAAAGATCTTAAAAAACTCAAGACCACGGTCTTTCTTAACATCAATATAAAACATCATTTTATGATGTAAATATATTGCAAGAATAGCTTTGATAATGTACTCAGGATATTTAATACTCGGCTAAAGCACTGAAATCCATGAAATGAAGCCATTAATTCTTGACATCTGCTACCAATAATAAAGACAAGAAGTTTGATCAGAGAATAGAAAGATGTTCCTAGCAACTGGACACAACTAGAAGGGATATTGACTGGGTTGTCATTCAAAATACATCATTTTGAAACCCAAAGGTTTCACTTCATTTTTCAATAAATATTGAAGACAATACTTCAATTATATCTTTCAATTGATAAACAAATAAATTCATCAGGACTGTGACATCAATGGTCAACAAGGTGTAAAAATAATTAAGCAGACAGATTTTGTCCTTATCATAATCTGCCTATAACAAGTCTTTCTTTAGACCTGAAATGTTATCTAAATTATCAATCAGACTTTAATTAACTTATCCAGACCATAATAAACTCTGGATGTTAAGGCTAGCCGATGAACAGCCATTGAAATTAAATTTAAGATCTGGATAATTGCGACTATGCTGTTTATATTAATGATTTTAGTAATGAATGATCACCTAGGCTAGGCGGAATTTCACTCCCTTCCTTCTCGGCTCATAGTGGATCAATCTGACTGAAATTTTCAGCAAATTACCTTTACACTATCTAGTTTTTAACTATTATAGTGAAAATTGCAAACTTGTTACCTTATCTCCCATAATGTATATCTAGAAGCATTATTACCAAATATAATTAATTATGAATAATAATTCCATCATATCTTTGTTTAAAAAACCTGCCGTTACCATATCAAAAATCCAAGCACCGAAGAGTACTTTGTGTAAGCATTCATTGGAAACAAAGGAAAAAGATTTGTCTTAAACATATCTTATGTGAATATCTCATGCCAAATTAACAGTTATTCTTAACCTCCTTAAATCTAATATATCTTACAGGATATCAACATATTTCTGCAATATGCATGTTAACAAAATTATACTATAAATGTTGTTATGGTAAATGTTTTTTTACAGTGTTACATTAAGAAAAGCCAAAAATACATTTTTGAAAAGCTCCAGTAAAAAAAGAACTCTTAGAAGAGTCAATAATATAATTCTAGTAATATTTACCTTTAGCAGGCAAGCAAATAGGTTTGGTAGAAAAAATCAACAATAAAAGACAAGTTGTCAGTTGTATTATAAGTTTACTGGATGACAATTAGAGACTGTAACAGGAAATAACAAAACTAAAAAACAAATAACACAACGTGGTTCCTTCTAACACACACAGGATTAGACATAAAGAATGGTTCAGCTAAATTTCATCCATTTGCTTCACCAAGATGCATGTACATCTTTTTCAAATTGCAAATATTTTTAAGTCTAATTTAGTTGTAGGTAGATTTTCACAGTCTACTCAGATAGTAAATATGACTCTTCTGTTGTTTGCTTAGTGCGGAACATTTTAGTCACCCAACCACCCTCAATTGACTGAGAGAAGGCCAAAGAGACATGTACATGACTTTAAAGGTGTTAAGATTGGGAGGTGTTAACGTAAATGTTACCTAGTACATTTGGTCAATCCAAGCTTTATAGCACTGGAACATTGTTAACCCTTTTACCAGTGGGAAGTGAGGTGGAATTAAATGTCAAATACTAGATTAACAACATTCTCGAGGATCAAACATGTTTTAGAAACAAATCATAATAGATGGCATACTTTCACTCTTTCTCTTGTATATTCTTCTATTTGCTTGTGAAGATTAAGTTTAGACACATTGAACCTATTACATACACTGGACTAAACAGTTTAAATACATTCGGATTCATAGTCTACTGTTATTACTGTATCATTATCAGTGATCAAAAGAGACCTTGGCAAGTACATTTATTATACCTTCGTTCCGACATATCCAAGTACTTGAGAATATAATATCTATATTCAACACATTTTTATTTGTATATTTTCCTCTTTCAATACATAGCAGTAAACAATAATGGTGGATTGATATGCTTCCAAAGGCATGATTTTAAAAGGTAACTGAAAAGAGGCATCATAAATAAGAGCATTCTTTTATCGCCACTTGCTAAATGCTGAAGAGTCAACAACTAATGCTAAGATATGTTCCAACTTGAAGACACAATATAAATGAC